>OX439143.1:112930514-117930514 GCA_949318255.1 Pollenia labialis
TCTTTCAGTACATTTTACAGGAGAGACAACAACTTTTTATATTTCATGTTTGCAGCTTGGGAGCGAAACGAAAAAGTTTTTTTTAATAAATTGTATTATAGTATATACAGGGTGGTCCAAAATAACTTATGACTTTTTTTATAATTTTTTTTTCTTTTCTTTTCAGTATTTTGTATAGAATATTTGGTGAATTCAAAATGGACTCAATTGAGCAAAGTGCCCAAACTCTTGAGCTTTATTTTTCAAATCAACGATCCATTGTGTTGACTCAGCGTGCATATTGTCGCTCGTTAATAAGCTGTTAATAAGGGTTCGTTAATACGCAAAACTGCTGGATATGGGCTACGGAAAATCCGAGAATAGTTCAACAGCGAGAATTAAACCCACCTAAGTGTTTGGTTTGGTCCTTATTTTATTTTTTTTAAAATGAGCATTGAGTCGCCGTTTGCGTCAACGGTGTCACATGTCGGACAATGTTGGAAAATTGTTTAAGGCCAGCCGTGGAAAACCATCCGCAAGTATAGTTCCAACAAGATGGAGCTACAGCGCACACTTCAAGGGACACAATAGCTCTTTTACGGGACATCTTTGGTGAACGAATTATTTCACATGCAAGTGATTTTAATTGGCCTCCGTTTTCACCGGATTTAACTGCCCCAGACTGTTTTCTTTTTTGTTATTTGAAAGGAAAAGTCTACATTAATAAGCCTAGAACCATCCAGCAATTAAAAAGCAACATACGAGACCAAATAAACGACGAAACACCTGAAGTTTTGCGAAAGGTTATGGAAAGATTGTTGGAAAGTGCACGAATTTGCGAAGCAGAAACTGGCCACCACTTGCGAGATATTATTTTTCATAACTAAACTAAAAATATTCCTCATGTATATACTGTATTAAAAAAAAATTATTTCTTTAATAAAAAGTTATAACGAATTCACCCCTTTCGTTAATTTTGGGCCACCCTTTATAACAAATTTGTGCCGAGTATGTGCTCCTAAAACTTAAGAGCCGCTGAACCGATTGACACCAAACTTACAATAAATTATTTCAGTTGGGAGCCAGGTTACTCACAAGTTTAATCCCAATAGGTGGCGCTGTTGTCGTTATATCAGAATTTTTTTTATTTATGGTACGATTTGGCGGAAATTCACAAAATATATTTATTAAACAAAAATCAGTTTCCTGATGAAATTTTGAACCGGTTGATAACGCTGGGGTCACGTTATTTACAAATTTCTCGAATATTTAATTTTTTATTTTTATAAAGAAAATCCTGAGTAGCGCAGGGACCACACAGCGTGTTTTTTTATAAGTTCTATAAATTTTAAAAAAGAAAAATATAAACAATTTTTTTAATACCAATTTTATTGCCCTTTTAAATACCAGTTTTATAGTCCTGAAAGTTATTTCACTTTTCTTATTACTATTAAAATTTTATTAATTTTTTTACGCCACGTTAGTACCCCTAAGTGGGGTTATTATAACATTTTATATCAAACCAATACAAAATCCTTTGCGACCAACTGCAGAGTTTAGTTTGAAATAATTTTCTGTTTTCGTAAAATATCCCATAAAAAGCCAATTTTTGAAAAAATTTTTTATGAATTCCATATTTTCTTAAAATTTTCTATAAATTGCTAATCTCGAATTTCCTCGAATATGCAATTTTTGTAAAATTTCCTGTAAACAGTAAATATTTTAAAAATTTCCTATAAATTTCAAATTTTTGTTACACTGCCTATAAATAGGTAATTTTAAATTTAAATGATTTTGTTATTCGTGCTTAAATCCCAATTTTTATTATTTGATAAAAAAAAACCAGAAATTTAGATTAAATTTTGTATTCCCACGAAAATTATTTTTGATTTCTATAAATTTCAAATTTTCTTAAAATTTCCTATAATATCATTTATTTCAAAATTCTATACATTGCAAACTTATGTTAAACTTCCTATAAATAGCAAATTTTCTATAAATTTCTAAATTTTGAAACAATTTCCTATTAATTGCAAATTTTTGTTAAACTACCAAAACATAGCAAATTTTTGTAAAACTTTCTATAAACTGCAAATTTTCTTAAAATTTCCTATAAATAGTAAATTTTTGAAATATTTCCTATAATTGTTGGTTTTAGAAAAATTTCCTATTAAATTAAAATAATCGAAACATTTCCTATAAAACGCAATTTTTCGTAAAATTTCCTGTAGATAGTAAATATTTTCAAAATTTCCTATAAATTTCAAATTTTTGTTACACTGCCTATAAAAAGCAAATTTTGGTAAAACTTTCTTTAAATTTCTAAATATAGAAAAATTCCCTTTCAAATCCAAATAATCAAAACATTTCCTATAAATTGCAAATTTTCTTAAAATTTCCTATAAATTATTAATGTTCGGAAAATTTCCTATGAATTACAATTTTTGTTAAAATTCCTTTAAATAGCAAAAATTCGTAAATTTCCTACAGTTAACAAATTTTTGCAACATTTTCCATATATAGCAACATTTTGTCTAAATTTTCTATAAATAGGAAATTTTCGTAAAATTCGTAAAAATAGGAAATTTTAGCAAAATTTTTCAAAATTTCCTATAAATAGAAAATTTTAGCAATAAATCCTATAAATAACAAATTTTTGCAAAATTTCCTAATTTCCGCAACATTTCCTATAAATTGCAAATTTTGGGAAAATTTCCTATAAATAGCAAATTTTGGTCCAAATTTCCTACAAAAACTAATTTTTTTTGGAAAAATTTTCTATAAAATGCAAATTTTCGGTAAAATTTCATATAAAAAGCAAATTTTGTTAAAAAAATTTTTATAATGAGTAATATTTCCTATAATTCCTTTTAATAACTAGCGAAAAAAATCTTGAACTATTCAAGGTAAATTTTTAATCCAATTTCTAAAATTTCTAAATTAACTTAGTGAATTGTTTAAATTAAAATATTTTGCTATAAATTTTGAAATAACATGATGCATTAGGTGTTGTACTACACAACTTCCAAGGACTACTTCCAATTTTACTTAAACTCCTTTTCCTTTTCTACTATTATTTCTAACTACCTTTGGTTGGTTTGTTAACAGTTTGCTGTCCTGTCAAGTAATAAATCTTTTGGCCTTTTTGACATTTCAATTTCTACACTTCTACTACTTTTGTGGGATTGTGTGTGTTTTTTTAAACCACTCAGTTCTTGCATTGTTTGCCAAGGATTTTAAACAAGAAAAAAAGTTTTTTTTTTAAATTGGAATATATGACGACATAAAAAGTTTTTCCTAGCCTGGACTTTTTTGAGACTCCTCTGGCTGTTTATTATAAACAAAAAATTACTTGGAAAATATTTGCAACCTAAAAAATTGTTGAATATTTTCTAAAGCAGCTTAAAGCAAGTGTCTCTTATGTTCATTTGCTGGCTATTTTGTTTTTGCTTAAAGTTCTTGTTTTCCTATTTATTATTGATTGTTATGGACTGTAGATTTATCAGTGAATCTTTTTTTTTCTTCTTCTTTGTTTTGTAATTTTTCCGATTTTATTTGTTTTTACCGGAAATTGTTATTTAACTTACTTAGATGATCATTAAGGTAGAAACTTATTCTATACTATATGCAACATATATTCACTTAAAGTTAAGTTTTTGTCTAGAAAATATACAACAGAAATGTGTTGTGGATTTTTAGTTTGCTTGTTTTGTAAGCGTTTCTGAGAAATTCTTAATGGTCACCTTTTTGAGGTCATAAATCGTTGACTATTTTTAAAACTGTCAACTTTTCTTCATGGCAAGAAAAATGTGTTCTTGTACTAACTGTCAACATACGAGGAGAAATAGAGAAAAATGTATGAAATGGTTTTATGCGATTGTATAATGGCTGTTTGAATTGGTGTAGCAGGGTTACAAAGTAGACTATTTACTAGATATACCCTATAGGGAATTAGGGCGGTAGTTTGGCACTAAATGACAGTTTGGAAAATAAGTTTTTTTTGGTTACGATAAAATCTTTGAGTGATTTGGGTTTTTTTTTAAGTTATTTGATAATTTGATTTTTATATTTGCTTTTGTTGATCCTGGGGGAGAGGGATGTATATTAGTTGAAAGTTTAAAAGATGTTTAAGCCTAACTTTGTGAAAAACTTAATGTTCTTGTCTTAAAATCATTTATACCAAGACAAATGCCTTGTAAAACTTTTGCTATAGTTTTGCCTTAATATTTGAATTTTATGTAAAATAGGGTTTGTGTAATTTAATGTCAAATCGACCAAGAGTGGGACACGACCTCTATCGATTTTAATGAAATTTGGTGAGAAGGTTCCTCTTATCCTATTAGGAACATATATGAACAAAAAAAATTTTTAAATGTTTTTTTCAAAAGTTATGTCATATTCAAAATGTCAAAATTTCGCCAAATTAGCCAAATGTGTTGACCTTTTTCTCCAATATCTGGAAAACTACTTTACATACGAAGATGATTTTTATGTCATTTAAAAGAGAATACTTGGGGCTACAAACCAAATATTGAAAAATATTTTTTTTGGAAAAATGTAATATGTATCTGCAAAATATTAAATTTAAAAAACGGACTAAGTCAAAAACCTATTTTTTTATTTGGCTGATTTTTTTTTTATATTATACCTCAAACTGTTCTCTAAAAATCCTGAAACTTTGAAGGAGGTGTTTTTTTGATTTTTTTTCTTTCGCAACCTTTGAAAAATAATCTTAAAAAAGAATTCCTTCCTCAGTGAATAATTTAATGAAAATTAAATTTGATAAGCTCAAGCCTAATTAAAGAATATCAAGAAATTAAAAATTAACAGTTCAACTAAAATCAAAATTGATAAATAAAATCTAAAATTTTTTCACCGGAAACTTAAAATACTCAATGAAATTTAAGTTTTCTCCAACTTATTTTTAGAACTGGTAAAATATTTGATTTATTTAATTTTTTTTTTGTGAAAAAAGCGGTTTTGGTCAATTTGTTTAAGATAGTGACAATTTTTGAAGTTAGTGAGAACAATTTTTTTAAGATCTACAATTAATTTTTTTTTTAATAAAATATTATAATTTTGGTTAAATTTACATGGTATATAGTAAATGAATTAACTTTTGTTTTTTAATAATATAATTTTTTTTTAAATTTTTAGAAAGGTGGAAATTTTGAAAAATTCATAATTTTTTTATTGTATAATTTAAAGTATTAAATAGTAAATTTTTGGGAAAGTTGGCGATTTTTTGAAAATTTTTCGATTTTTAACTTAAAATTAAAGTAGTGATTTTTATGCTTTTTATGAAAAGACAATTCGATATACTTCTATTACTATTACCTTTTAACTATTTAAGCACCTTCAAGTACCAATGATTACATTAATTTTATCCTTCGATTTATCTTCCTTTAATTTAGGGTCCTTTTTGCACCCTTATACTGGCTCAATTATTTTTTTGACTTACAATTTCTTTAAAAATTAAAAAAAAAATAATTTTTCTTACTCTATTCATTGTTGTTATTCAAACACAAATAACGGCCATTTAGAAATGCCATCTGTCAACAAGTGCAAATAAATCAAAATCAAACAAACATGAGACATTGTGACAAAAGCACAATGGACTCGACAGCCACATAAGACTACGTACTGAGTGCATTACAATTTAAACTGTAAACTCAAATACTTGATGGACAAAATGAGGACAAAACTTCTGGTATTTATTTTACAATTTTATTTACAGCTTTAAAGGCATATGAGAGCTGGGAAGAAGGAAAATAATAAAAACAAAATGTATGAAACAAACTAATGTATTATTAACATTTTTAGTACAACTAACAACTACATTCATACTACGAATGCTGAACAATTAAAATAGGACAGCAACAAAAGCCGATTACTTGGAATAGGATATACTTATATCTTCCTAGAGCTTTTACGCTAGAAATTGAATATTTCACGTATCGAATGTATCTTAAATAAATAACATGATTTTTGGATTATAAATCTTATGCCTTTTATTATAAAACTAATAATTGACTCTTTTGTGGATTACTTTAGATGCATATTGGGACCGCCTTACAAAAAAACGGACAAAATTAATAACATCTTTATTTCTCAATCAGTACTCAGGGGTTTTTGAGGGTGCTTAGTTGATTTCCGCCATTATTTTGCCCATCGTAAGAAGAGGGGCTGATTTGTGGTGTGGGAGTGAAATTAAAAAAAAAAAAAACGAAATTGGTATCGTCTTTTATGTTTTTAGGTGCTCCGATTTAATTTTTGACATTGTTATAAAAATAACTAGGGCTGGTTCTGGCAGTCTTGATCGAATAGTTTTTCGATACAAAACCAATTTTATTTCTAATTCTTTTAGTCGATACTGAACGAAGTTATTTTTCCAGTGTTGTAAATCATTTGTCGACTGAAAAAATTAGAAAAAATTGCTTTCGAATCAAAAAAGTTTACGATCACGACTGCCAGAACAGCCTCGTGATTTCGAAAAACAACCAAGTGGAGGAGGATGTGGGTATATTTTTTCTCTACTATGTTAAACATTTAACAGTTTTTTCGTTTAAAAAAATCTCTATCGTTACAAACGATTTTGTTGTCATCGTCTTCACTGCTTTTCTCGAGCTCTTCTGCTGCATTTGCACACATTTCTTTGTTGGTAAACATTTCTTCTTCTTCTCTGTAAATGCATTTTAAAAGTTTCACCGAACGGTCATGTTTCTTTATTATTTGTTGTTGTTCTTAGATATGAAATTATGTGGTCAATCTCCACTTGCAGCATATGGATTAAATCGGTTGTAGTTGCAATTCTGCTGACCTTTCTCGCGTTTTTCATCCGAAAGTTATTACTAGCTTCTTCAGCTTCTTCGGATAAAAGGCATTTTTGTGTCAGTCGTACTTTTGCACGTAAAGCTCTGCTGTTTTTTTTTTATTAAAACGTTCAAAAGATTCAGTATTGATATTTTTTCCTTTTGATAAAGTCTGCAAGTAACGTTTTAAGGAATTAATTTCCTTAACCGGAGAATAATTTAAACAACTTTACGCGATTGTGGATTGTTTAATTCTAATTTTATTTTTGATAAAATTCTTAAAGTTAGATACAAATGAATCAAAACTACAAACTAAGCAAAAATGTAAAATATAAAACTTATTTTGCAAGAAAGTCAAATTATAATTTCAGTATTATTTTAAAGAACGTTTTTAAGGGTACAAATATGATGAATAAAAAGTATTTTGTTACGTCTGGAAAGTAAGGTATGGGAAACAAATAAAACATTTTCACACAATCAGCAAACTAAATCTATGGGAATAAGTTTCTTATGTCACTTGCATAGTTGTATAGAATCTGTCCAGCAAGTTCTTATCGTAGCCAGTGCTATCGGACGCTTTCTGAGTTTTCTTTTAAATATCGCCTCGCAATGCTCCCTGTTTAATTTGTAGGCAATCTGCTGTGAATCTCTATTGGTCATACATACACTAAGCGGTTATGCGATATCTTAATGGATTAATGGATTTTTGATGGCCACTTTTTTGACTTAAACATATAGTTTAAAACCGAAGATCAAAGCAAGAAATGCAAAGAAATTGGCCCTTGGGAGTAGTCATATCATGTTGTGTTTAGTTCGAATGATGTGCAAATTGTTTTGCTCTTTCCAACGTTAATAGTATCTGTACGATCTTTTGTATGTTTGTCATGAGGGTGAGAGAAACGTAGCAGTAAATAATACCGCAAGCTTTATAGTACTTTTTATTTAAACTAACTTCGCTTCATATTAAACAGTTATCCAAATATCAGATGGATGTAGCTATTCAAATATATCAAATTTACTATGTAGCGCTTTCGCAAACCTTTCAGGAGCTACTGCTACTTATATTAGAAATATTTCATACAATGATCGAAGTCGATAGCATTCAACCTACCCTTGAAAAATTGCTTACAGCTTTAATGCATTCTCCACTTGTGTATGAAAGTCGCATTAGAAATGCTTTTTTCACTTCTCTCTAAAAATCTCAAGACTTGCCGAGTCAATCTTGACGTGTGTACTTAGATTTTCGGACTTGCCTCCAATCATTTCTTAGGTCTGTCTGTTCGGCCTGTGGACTTCCATAGGTGTTGTTGCTTTTAAACAAAAGTTGATTGGAACAAGTATAGCAAAGGAGGCTAGATAACTCCGGCTTATAATTAATGGGTGGGGGTAAAATTTCTGTCGGATTATACGCTCGAATTGCAACCTGTGCGTGAAAATAATCCTAACACAAAAAGAGGCATAAGATAAGTGTACATGTATATTAACTCACAATGTGGCTGAAATCCACAATGCCATAAGGCTATACCAGGTACTCATGTAAATTAAAATTACATCTGTCTCAGCGTGCGATGTGGAGATTAGTTTATTATTCAAAATTACAAATCTCTGGTTTTACAATTAAAAAAGCACTGTTTTCACAGACTACAATTTATTTACAGACACTCCATTAAGTACCAACTCTTTCATAGAATAGAGAGGACATGTCAAACTACCAAATATATATGTGGCATTTTGACAAAACGTCTTAAGTCGAGATAAGATAGCAAAAAAGTTTTTTTTAAGAAAATGAGTGGAAAAATAATTTTTATTAAATAATAAAAAAAAACCAAATTTAAGGAAAATTTCGTTTATAATACAAACTTTTAAAAACGTGAACAAAATGTTTTTTTAATTAACAACATTTTTTTCAAATTTTTAAATTTGACTTAACCCTCCGTCATGCACATGTTTTGGTAGTCACATACGTAGCGAATGTATCTCGCCAAATACACTATGTATTCCAATACATTTATCGAAATGCAGATGCATATTTTCTATTTTTTTGTTTTTTTTTCTTAGTACATGCTAAACCACCTACCCAGAAAAAAATTAAAGAGAAATAAAATTTTTGAATTTCAAACAAATAATGGTTTGAAAGTTTAGTTCGATTAATTTCAATTCCAAAATTACAACAGCTATAACAATGCTGAGTACAAATAAAATGAAGTTTCAGTTTATTTGAGTAAACAAACGCAAAAAAAAAAATAAAAAGTGTAAATAAATTACATTGTTCTTCATACAAAATACAATTGTATCTGGCCAGATACATTCGCTACGTATGTGATGTGTAGATGAAAAAATCCACATAAATGGTTTTTGTTGTTTTGTTGTTTTGTTATGTTTTTTTTGATCATAAAACGATAGCTAACAATATTTGTAGAGGGTACCTGGAGACTCAAACACCTGGCTGAATTAGAAATTTATTTAAATAACTGTTAAATTCTTAAAAGATCTGGCCAGATACATGTGCATGACGGAGGGTTAAGAGGTTTTGTCAAAATGCCACAGATATGAATATTGAATTATATTGAAAAAAAGTATTTCTATAGCAACAGAATACAATGTGTCACAAATTTTCAACAAAGTCATGACCAATGTTGCCAACTTAACAGTTCTCAAAAAGGCTAGAATTGAAACTAAAATTATAAATAAATTATTTACAGCTGCATTATTCAACCCTGGAATTAAACATGTAATGATTATTTTAATTTAACTCATTAATGTCCACAGCGATCTGGACAACATTTTACTTTTTTAATAAAAACAATTTGTCAATCTGGCTTAGAATCGGGCTTGATGGCTGTGTCATATACACGTAACTTTTTGGGCCTTGTATATTTCAAATAAAACTTTAATTAGTCATAAAAAAACTTAACATAAACTTACATTTATTACAAAAAAGGTAACAGAAACTATTTTTGTACTTAATATGTTTATCACAAAAAAATATGTTGTTTTACATAAACAACAAAATATTTATGAAAAAATATTTTATCCAAAAATGTTCAATGAAAAGATTTCGAAACCATTTAATTTTTAAGATAGCTTTTATTTTAACAATAATATTTCTTTAAAGGATAATCTGTAACAATTAGGATACCAAGAAAAACTCTCATTTCATTTAATCTTGTCCACTATATACTGCTTTACTGTTACTTTCGTTAAATAGCAGTTGCTTTTACTCATCTTCTTCGCACAGTTTGCTGTCAGTTCATTTGGAATAGTCCGGCTCAGGAAATAACCGTTGACAGCATACACCATCATCTTCCACCCACCGAATCAATTTTCTTTTTTATGTTTCAAGACAATGCAAATGGTCTTGCTGTTTTTGTGGAACTTGAGGCTGAATCAAACTGCTGCACACGAGAAATCTTAAAAGGGCCTTATCTTATTTTTCCCCACATTTCTTTTTGGAGATTCTATAGGCGATTATCAGAGGAGTCAATAAATGTTCTATGTCTTCCTGGTTATTATAAATACTTGATTCGGACTTCCGAATTGAAATTTGGGCAAGTTTTGCGGGAGCACACTTCCATATCTCCAGCCCTCGTCAGATTAGAAATAATTAGCTCTTGGCGCCAAAAAATTTGCATAAAAAATATTACAAGAATGAAACTAAAATTTGCTAGATGTTCCGGCCACCTTGCTAGTTTTTTTTATCGCTAGATGAAAAAACCGCTGGATCTAGCCGGAAAATAGCTAAATTGGCAACCTTGGGCGTGACCAAGTGAATCTGACACCTAATCTGGGCAATGGCCAAAAGTAGAATAGTTGTCGAGATATTGCCATTATTTTCGTTTTTAAAAAAGATGATGTCCTTAAATGCAAATATATTCAAAAGTATTGGACAGATTATGTATTTCTCGTTTTAATGAAATGATTCAGGGGAGAATTTCACATAAAGATTAGGGGAGTCACATGTATTTGGTCAAAAAACTGTCACGTAGTGATTTCGAGGCTTTTATCAATATAAATAAGACTCTTTCTCATGTTAAGCTTGATCTTTTTTATTCCGTAGTCCGAATTGCCCATGTAACCTGCTTTAAAATAAACTTAAATCAAATTCTCTTCTTGTTAGTTTTTGTTTTTTTTTCTTGCACTAAAAGGACATGCAACATTTTAGTTTTAGTTGTTTGTTGCTCGTTTTAGTTTGAAGGAAATTTACAATTTCCTTATGGCCATTTTATTTTAAGTTACTGGTAAATACACTTAAACTAAAAATTTCCTTCGTTGTTTGTTAACTAAAAAAAAAAAACACAACATGTGAAAAATTATAAAACAAGCTAAACTGGAAAATAATGTATATTTGAGATAAATTTTATCGTTCTCATTCGCATAAACTGATTTTGTTGATGTGTTGTTGTTTTTTCTTTTGCTTTTCCACAAAAAGTACTTATGAACTACTGAAATGTGTTTAACAAATGTTGTGTGCTCCCAGTTTTAAATGGATGTTCTTTTGCATGTTGCAACATGTTTCTTTTTATAAGTTTTAAGTTTTAATGCATGATGAGGTCATGCATGCATGCAAAGTGTGTTTATTTTGTAATGCATGACAATCATGAAAACAAGAAGTGCAATTTCTTGTCTTATAAGTTTTTCGTTTCGTTTTTTTTTCTTGTGTTAATTTTTTTTCCGGGATATTTGCAGTTCACAAAGCACCCGCAGATAAAATGCATTAAGATTTTAATTTTTTAAATGCATGTTAGTGAAGAAACTGATTAGGAGCATATGTTTTATAACACTTTAGAATATTATTGAAATTTAATAAGGGAACAATAAAGAATGCCATATACGGTTATGTCGACTCTTTAAAGAAATTTAAATATTTCGAAAGTGCACTTTATGTGGGATCAGAGAAAAGTTAAGTCTGAAATCTGCAATGAATTTTTTGACAGAAGTTTTATTCGTTCGGTTTTTAGACGAATTACATTTTTTTCCATAGTGAGATTTGAGTATAAAAACTTCTGTTATTCCTATGAGGAATATAGAGCCTTAACGATTCCGTTCCATTTACGTTTTTCTGCTGATATACATTTTCTTAAGATCGTTCTATGAACCGTTAACTCTGGTCGCTTCGATGTCCAGGTACGAACGGGGCGACTTTCCTCCGCTGCCCTGTGGGTTCTAGACGATTGCACAAAAGTGGGATTAGAAGAAAATAATGAAGTCAGAGTCTTATAGAACTAAATTATAAAAAATTTCATTGCATTTTCTTTAATTGTTAAAGTTATCCGTCATCATAAAAGTAAGTCAAACAAAAGGATTTAATGTCAAATTCCATACCTGCATTTTGTTTTATTTTTTTGCAATTTTATCTCCAATTAAGGTTTCGTGATGCATCGACTTAAGAAGGTGGGCAAAATATTTTGTACTGGAATAGCAATATTTTATGTCACAACGACAGATTGAAAAATTAATTGATGTTTGTTCTAAATAGCGAGTGCTCCCTAAATAACTCTTTAGGAGGGTAAGTCTATATATCGGTGGCCTTTTGACAAAACATCTTAAGATTAATTTAAACAATGCGAATTTTCCTTCAAAAATCATTCTTGTTTACGATTTTAAAATTTTGTATCATAAACGAAATTCTTCTTTAATTTCGGCTTATTTTATTATTTGATAAAAATTATTTTTTACCGAGTTTTTTCTAAAACTTTTTTTTGCTTTCTTATCTCGACTTAAGATGTTTTGTCACAATGCCACAGATATGTATTCCTAACTCTGATCCAGCTTAACCAATTATGCTAGAACTAGAAATAGCAGAAAAAAATTTCCAGCATTTCATTCAATCTGATGTCGCATAATGGGATTACAGTAGTTTTGACTTAGCTGCACAGTCTCCTTTGCACGATTTTTTGTGCAGGTAAATCAAAAATGCATTTACCTGCCTTAATGTGCAGGTACACAATTGTGGTTACCTGCACAAAAGTGCAGCTAAAGTTAAGTGTTTGATTTAAAAGTAGAATAAAAAAATTATTTTTTTAATACATAAATTTATATTTTATTAAAATTTTATTTCAACCCAGGAACTTACTGGGAATCTCACAAAGAGTCTTTTTGATCGTCGACGAGCTCATTTTTTAATTGTAGACGATTCCTACCACGGGAGAAACTGTTACACGTGCTGATTCATATGAGAGATTCTTCCATAACGAAGCGAAAAACGCTTATATTAATCGTAAAGGGAATCGTTTATGATGTATGTTGAGATTATCTAACGAGTCTTTCAAAAAGCATGCTAAGAGTCGTATGAGACTCATGTAGGTATTATTTTACAACTCGTGAAATACTTAGCCGTATGACTAAGCTACTTAAATAAGGGTATCAGCCGTATTTTTCATGTCAATACTTCTAATTTTCATACAATTTCTATAAAACAAACCTTAAGGTCGCGAAATCAACACCATCCTGTCAGAAAATCCTTTTTTGCAGATCCTTAGGCCTGTTTGTTTTATTAAAATTGTATTGGCAATAGCATTTTCATACTTCAAAAACTGTCTTATTTAGGTAGCTCAGTAGTGCGATTCACTAACTTTTATAACGATAATCGAATCGTTAAAATAAATATAACGAAAATTTATCGAATATGCTATTCAGTAAAATTGTTAACGATATTCGCTGTTGTTAAAAGTCAGCTGTTAATTTAAGCAATTTTTTGTCGATATTTTAGCGCCAATAATTTAGGTTGTGTTTATTTAATCGATCAAATGTATTTTATGTTTAAAATAACTTACGTTATATTCATATGTATATGTATGAACAAAATCAAAATCATAAATTTAAAATTTACAAAATAAGCAAATTAGGAACAGAAACAAAATTCTAAATGTAAAATTAAAAAAAAAAATATAAAACCACAAATAAACACTTCGTCTTACTCATGAGTCTGGCCAGACCTTTTTCAATGTATTTTGAATGAAAAAACATCTGTCGACAAAAAATTGCTAAAAGTAACAGCTGATTTTTAACGACAGCGAATATCGTTAAAAATTTTACTGAATAGCGATAAATTTTCGTTATATTTATTTTAACGATTCGATTATCGTTATAAAAGTTAGTGAATCGCACTACAGTAATTGTTATAAACTACCATCCAATAGGACTAACCTTGGTGCAAATTTCATCCTAATCGGAAGACATCGATTTCAAAATTAGGTCACTTGACATTTAATCCGGCTTTTATATATTTAAAACGTATATAAAAAGTTTGGTATTTTGTTGTTATTTTCTTAATTATTTTCTAAAAAATTAATTTTAGCAAAAAACTTTCTTCAAAGCTAATGTTGTTGACTAGAAGAGCTAAAATATTGCCATATATCATATTCTTGTAAAATGTTGTTTTTAAGAGATAGTAATATGCAAACAAATTACATTTGAATAAATGGCTTGATGGCAAACTTTGAGGGGCGGACGCCCCCCCTAAAACACAACTTCTCGCTACGAAATTTTTTTGTATTTTTTTTTACATAAAACTGAACCGATTTGGGGGGGGGAGCATATAAGAAATCAAAAAAAAAAAGTTCTCCATACAACTAACGGCCACGCTAATGTACATACGTATGTTTATTTAATATAAAAGAAACATTAACAAAAACAATGAGAATTCACAAAGAACATAAAACATAAAAAACAAAATAATTGCGATTTATATTTTTATAAACAGCTTATATTGGATATTTATGTGAAAAAGTGGCCACCATATATTTTTATGTGTGCAGCTAACTTTGATGTTTTGTATGAAAATATCTTCAAAAATATGAAAAATGTGCAGGTAAACAAAATGCACGTAAAAGGGATTTTGAAGAAAAATTCTAGCAAATATTTATTTTGGGCAGTTAAGTCAAAGTGCAGCTAACTTTGATTGTTTGTATGAAAATAATTCCCAAAAATATGAAAAATGTGCAGGTAAACAAAATGCACGTAAAAAGGATTTTGAAGAAAAATTCTAGCAAATATTTATTTTGGGCAGTTAAGTCAAAGTGCAGCTAACTTTGATTTTTTGTATGAAAATAATTTTAAAATGCCAAAAATTTTGTGCATTTATCTTAAATGTGCAGGTATAGAAAGTGCACTTAAAAAAGGAATTTGTATGGAATTAGAAAGAATAATTCCAAAAATTATCAATTTTATGCAGTTAAGTCAAAAGTGCACGTAAACAAAAGGCAGTTAAGTCAAAACTACTGTATTATGCCTTGCCATTGATAAAATAAAAATACGTTAATTAATACTTCCAACCACATCTCAATTTCCAGATAATCCGACATGCCTTCAATCTCGAATTTTTATTAATTTTTGTTCCAGTTTTATTTAAAAGGTATGGTTTTTATGGCAGTACTGGCTTTCTGTTGCGCTCGCGAACAGCTTTATGTCTAATGAGGCACCAACCTTGAAAGCGCCTTTCAAAGGTGACGACATGTTGGTGAAAGCTTTCCTCATATTCGCCACTGACTATTCCCATATTTTCAAGAATAGGCATCACATTTTATGGGGCTTACAAAACTTTTATCATTTTGTTGTTTGCTATCAAAAAAATATTTTGTCGCATCAATGTTTGTTTTATCATATCGTTATGAGTAGAAGTAAAATATGAATAACGAATTGGTTTTTTTATGGCTGGGCCTACACAAATTGTTGTGTCACAAAGCATGGAAAATTTTTCCTTAGTAAACTTAAAAGAAGAATCATATTTACCCATTTTTTCTTTCAAAATAGCACTATAAGCGTAGTGCAAATATTGTGTGTAGCTTACTTTCCATATGAGAACCAAGTAATAAGGTATATTTTCCCAATTGTTCCCTATTTGGTGGACATGTGCAATCATGGAGCCACGAGAACATAATTTTGTTATGAGCAGGGAAACCAAAAATATGCAATTGCATGTTTTTTATTGTGCGACCAATAAATTCAGAAACTATTTATTTGATACATATTAAATTTTTTTAGATGCCAACAAAGCTTTCGCAAATAAACAAATTTTTTTTTCAAAATTTTGGCTTTTCTGTATACCCAGCGTGGTGCTTCAATTTCGCCATCTTCATTTAATTTTTACGCGAAAATTGTAAGACAAATCAGGTTGTTACTAAAGATAAATGTTTTTTTTTAACTTTAAAATTTTATATATTTGCAAAAATTAAGGAAAAAACAATTATTTAACATGGTTTGGCGATGTGTGTAAGACATAGAAATCTGGACCAATCTTTTAGTATACCGATCGATTTAGAAACACTTTTTAAAGTGATCTAACGATAACCATCCGACCGTCTGGTTGTCTGTTCATGTTAATTTTGTGCGGCAAGTACAAATTGAGCTTTTGTAGATAATTTGATAAAATTTGGTAAATAAATTTTAATTGTATTAAGGACGAATTCTATGTAAATGGCGAGAATCGGTCCATAATTTTACATAATTGTGTCCGTTAACCATCTAATTATGCTGGTATTTTGATTAAATTCGCCCCAAAAATATTCAACTGCAAACCACATTTTTTTCGAATCAGTTCACATTTGACCAAAGCTTCCAACTAGTTTTAACTTCCTTTTAAATGTTAACAAGGCTGCCGTTTTTGGTTATTTCTAACCAAAATTGGTTATATTTTTTTTCAATGTGGAGATGTGAATATTTTTTTCATTTTGGTTATTTTTTTCTAAAATAATAATGCGTACGAATATGTTTTTCTAGATACAATTATTGACGAGCTCGAATAATTTGTACTGTGTACTACGATTTTTTCATGATTTGTTACCAAGGAACGGAAAGTTTTTTTTATAACTTATCGAAAACAAAAAATTCCTTTTCAAAACAGCCAACCAAATATTTTTTTAAGATTTTTGCTAAGAAAATATTGCCATTTGTGATTTTTATAACAAAAACGCCATGTTCTGAAATCGAAAACAAATGAAGTTTTAATCAATGGAAATTTTTAATTATTTTTTTTTTTAAGTGACTAAAGGTAGGAAGTGCATAAAATCACGAGGAATCGATTTCAGAAAATTCGTTTTAGTGTTTCTAAAAACTTGAAAATAAGTTTAATGTTCTGATTTTAGGTTATTTTCAGAAGTATATTTTTATACATATTTGAAAATACACATATCAATATAATTTTAAAATTTATGGAATTTTCTTTATGAAATGGCTGTATGTTTTAAGAAATTTTAAATTTTACTGTTTATAACTTGTCGGTATGTATATTTTTTAATATTTTTTAAAATAATTGTTTGGAAAAAAAAACTTTGGACTGTCAGTCATATACTTTTTCCCTATTGAATGTACATACGTCACGAAAGGCGAATTTGTTTATATTCGCCACAATATTTTTCAATGATACACAAAATATATCAAAAGAACCATATTGAAACAGTTATTTTTAATAAGAATTATACATTTTAAAAAAAATTTACAAACAAGAGAATTAAGTTTTTATAATATTTTAAATACATACATACATACATATATGGTAATTGGAAAATATTTACATAAAATGCATTTCGCATATCGCCAATCGTTTTCAATTTCGCCAAACGAAAATTTCCATCGAAATTTCAAAATCGCCACATTTGGCAGGACTGTCAGCTAAAAAGCGGAAAACAATTTTCCATTTTTGTTATTTATAACTGGCATATTAAAAATATTCCATTATTGACTTTCAATATACTGAATTTTGTATAGAAATTTTACGGGTTTTTCACGAAAAAAGTCTCAAATAAATAAAAACTTTTAATTAAGTTTTTCGTTATTTTTTTTATATGTAAATGAATTACATTTCATTTTTGTTTTTTTGATTAATAATTATTATTTTACAAATAACTTTTGAACTGCAATGCAACTTAAAATAAATTTTAATGATTTTCGCAATTAATAAAGGGCATTTTAAATTTGGTTATATTTTTTTTCATTTGGTAACTTTTTCAAAAATTTTGGTTGTGGCAGACCTGAATGTTAATATCATTAAACAATTTAGCGATCGTCCCTAAAATCCCTTTAAGACAAAAATCTCATATGGATGTTAACATCTAGGTAATATTCGGCACAAACAACTCTTATGTGAAGGATAACATCTCGAAAATTCATATGTAAATACTATGGTATTTGTTGTGTTTTTAATAGATGCAACTGTTGTTAAATTGTGGAATATTTTGTTTTCAAATTAGCAATTTTTGAATTTTTTGGGGCATGTTTTTAACGATTTTTAGGGCATATTTTTTTAAGTTTTTACTAAATGTTTAATGCGCATAAAAAGGGGTTTCAGAGCATATTTCTGGTTTCCTTGGTTATACGGTTAAGATTTATACTAAGGTGTTTGTGCCGACAATTATTTAGATATCTTCATCTATATGATATTGGCCTTTAAGGGATTTTAGGATGGTGATTTATTTATATTATGGTTGGACTTACCAGCAAAATATTCTGTAATGCCATTGTAGCTTTAGTAAAAGTATTTGTCGACATTTTGTATGTGAATACCCACATTTATAAGTAATTTATTTAAAAGCTGCTTTTGGAAGTAGGTATTTGTAGGGAAGCTATGGTCA
The DNA here is from genome assembly GCA_949318255.1 of Pollenia labialis. NCBI lineage: Eukaryota > Metazoa > Arthropoda > Insecta > Diptera > Polleniidae > Pollenia > Pollenia labialis. The sequence goes on from OX439143.1 coordinate 112,948,873, forward strand.
AATATGGACAGATTCTTATAAAATTTGGTAGGATGATTAAGATTACAATAAAGTTAGTTTGGACCCAATTAAATCTAAACCCCCACATTATTATTTATGACAGACAACCAAATTACAAGAGCTATCTCATCGCAGCAGTTTTTCATAAATTCTATTCGCTTATGGAGCCAACTACCCTCTTATATTCAAATTATATGCAATGCAAGCCATTTTAAAACTGCCATATTTGAACAATTTTGTGACTAATACATAGTATTATAATGTTAAATTATGTATGCATGTAATATATATGATTATTATTTTTGTTTTTTTTATTGTATTCTTCCTTATGCCAATTTTTCTACCCAATACTCTAATATAAGATATTTTCTTGTTGTTTTGTATTAACTATTAAATAAATAAAAAAATAAATAAATAAATAAAATTATTAGATGGTTTATTGGCACAAAAGCTTTATTCCGGAAAGATGCTTGTATGGGGACTATGCAAAATTGTGGACCTATTTTCACTTTCACAACTAGAACCTATGTACCAAATTTCATCAAATTATCTTCAAAAAATAAATGAAAATTTATCCCAAATTTGGGGTCATTTTTCATAATGCAATATGATCCCATTTTTTTAATGAAAAATTATCCCCCCCCCCCCCCCAAAAAAAGGAAATATAACCCTAAAACTAAAATGAATTCATTCATCATTATGAACTTTAACCCCAAAAAAGAACACAAATAAAGTTAAGTATATTAAAAATTTTGAGTGGAGTTCATATGCCGGAAATTAAAAATCCCAAATTTTGAATGCTGATTTCGAAATCCGAATAATTATACAGTTTTGGTTTTAAAATCGTACGATTGAAAGCAGGTTGGACTTTTGGCAATGCGCAAGGATTTTTTCTCCATGGTATAACAAACACCGGCTTTGCTAACTGAAGCATCTCTGCATAACCGGCAAGGATTTGCTCCACTTTGGTATAAGAATTCGGGGTTTTTAAACTATCCATAAGCTTTTACATAAAATTGTATATAATTTGTGCAAAAATGGTTGGGGTGATTTTTCATTTCATATAATTTGCATTTTGTATTAGTTAACGAAAAATAGCCCCAAAGTAAAAATTGTGATTTTATTTGGGGCCATTTTTAGTTCCTTGCTATTGGGGTCATTTCTCATTGCACTTAAAATGCAAAAACACCCTAACGAAAAAATTAAAAATAACCCCAAAAAAACAAAAAGTTGCCCCAAAATTTCATGTTGTTGTGTCACATGTAAAATTTTGGGGCCGTTTTTCATTTTCCTTTTGGGGCAATATTTCCTGCGGTAATTTTGCGCACCGGCGTTTTTAACTCGGGTGCTGCTGAATATGTTATATTGATTTCAAGTGACAATTCAGAAAACTTGTTTAATACTTTTTTTAACTCTCTTATAATTGTGGCTTTACATAAACCCCAAAGCCGATCTAATCTGGCTTTTACTGTTACCAAGGAAGCCAGAAGTTTTTATTATAACAATTGTTGCCCTAAATGTAATCTTGAGATGAAGCAATTGGATATTTGATATTAATTCCTCTAAATATTACACAGAAAAAATAAAAATTGATTTCAATAAAAAAAATTATTATTAAAAAATTTATTAAATTTGCACCAGTTAACAAATTAATAGAATCTATTTATTATTTTTAGATATTAACAACATTTTCTGCAGTAATGTTTTTGATATAACTAAACGTTTCCTGCGGGAAATTTATGTCAATTGGTACAACAGACTGGGTCTGGGATTTGTGAAAATAGAACAAGTACAAAAAGAAAGGACTCATGACCAGTGAAAGAAGAACCAATCCCTTAACTGGTACAGTCTTCAGCGGTGCTGTGACACATTTGTTGGTTTTGAATATAATTCTAGGACTTGTTTTATTGAAAAACTACTACATTGTATTGAAATAATACTACATTGTAGTAACTGACACTAATCACGTTCATTGAGAATAGATCTGTGACTGGTCAAATGGTGTCAATTGACCCCTTCCAATGACAACCCCATGTAAAAGTGATAGGTCTTATTCATATAAAGTGTTAGAACTGGAACCGGTCTCTACCACCAAAAACCTATCACGGGACTACTTTGATGTCAGTTCGCTTCCCTCTAGGGTTAACTTAACTTGATTAAATTTTAAAATAAAGCTGATTTTTTTTTTTGATTAATGGTTTAAATGAAAAAAAAAAGTTGATGAGTATGTTTTCTGTGTTTACTTTTATAGTCGAGAAAGAGCTTTTTTTACTCAACTTATCGAATTATTCATTTAATTTGCATTTGCTTTTGATAAGCTGTAGTAGAATTTCTAATGTTTGTATTTAAAATACTGACCAACCCTCGCCGTCATATAAAGATCAATTTTTCGAACTTAATTTACGGAAAAACAAATAAACTATTATGTATACTTTTTAAAAAGATAATAATACTTAAGGACTAAGTTTAAGTTAATAAAAAAAATCTTTTTTAGTTGACTAAATCCGGACTAAGTAGAGCGATAAACAATGTTCAACGTTAATTTTCTCAATGGAACCTTCACTTTTTTCAATCGACACCAGGCTTTGTAAAATATATTTTTAACCGCTTTATTGAATACAAGAATTTTAAACAAATTTGTTTCCATTATTTGATATTCATTTGCATGTTCAACAAATAACGAGAGTTTATTTCTATCGCATAATCAACCAATTATGCATTATTCAATTCCATATAAATATGGCAATCCAGGTTGCATGTATTCAATTCAAAATAAACATGATTTATTATAAAATCTTTTTTCCGATTTTTCTATTATTTTGTGATTTTAAATAAATATTCGAATGGTCTTGATTCTATCAATATCATATAAACATGTATTGTTTTAAGCAACTGCTGGTTTAATAAACAAATACATACAAATAAACTGCATTTGAAAAAAAAAAAATACAAACACAAGTATATTTACACCCGTATGCATTTCAAAGAAGTATAAATTGATGGTGCTGTTGAATGAGGGTGTACTAAGTTTGCCATTTCATGTGCAACGTTAGTTGAAAACTCATCCAAGACCTTATGAATTTTATAATACAAGGTGGGGCAAAACTTGTCATAAAATGTTCTTCATTGATTCTTCATATGCATATTTAAATAATTAATCAAGTCTTATTATACATCTTATGTTTACGTCCTACCAATGCCAGGCGAAAATGTTTTTAATCACATTTCCTGTTTACGAAAAGATTTAGCGTTTTTCTGATAGGATTAGCATCTTTTCTCTATAAGAACCCCCATTAAAAATATGGTGAGCTAGTGGATTCGGGTGCAATTCAAGTCTTTTAGATATTTAATTGAATATTTTGTGATCATAGCTAATACAAATGTCACATAATGCATTTATTCAATGTCCAAATTTTTTATGTGCCAGGGAGGGGATATCTAACTTACGGCATTTTTCATAATTTTTGCCAGAACTTCCGGCGTTAGGTTCCTGCCGTCCTGACGGATATTCTCTTTGAGGACTTCAAGAGTCTAAGTGAGGCTTGTTGAAATAGACTCGTGATTTAAGGAAACTCCACAAAAAAGTCTAGAACGTTTATTTGGGCGATTTTGCCTTTCAGTGCAAATCACGAAAACGAGAGATGAGGCGACACGGTAATGCAACCCTCAAAAAATCTTGTTAATTATACTGTCTTCTTCTTTAGTAGTATTGCGTTCCATTTTTATCAACGTTTTTTTTAGCTGTTAACTTTGCAAATGTCAAAGCTGAGCGGACTTTTACCGCCATTGGTCCGTCCGAAAAATATTATGTTATGATGTTAAGATGCATGTAAAAGTTCTTTGTGCCGCATACAACTATCTTTAATAATATGAGGTACGTTTGCCTTAAGTGATTTTGAGAATGGAAGTTTGTATGGGACCTATGGTTAATTTCGAATCTACCAGCACAAGATTTTGTCATGACATTCTCGCTAGCGTTAGCTTCTTCTCATTCCAATTTTTCTGTAAATTGTTTCCTTGTGACAATGAGAACCTATGCACTTTGAACTCAGGGTTTACATGGACTGATAGTCGGATGGACGGACATCGTAAGATTGGCTCATAAAGTGATTCAGAGTCGATCGGCATACTTAAACAATTTTAAGGGGTAACAAACAATAGCAAAAACGCAAATTACCCTGTCCACTATTTTGGTGGGGGCATGCAATGTAAAATGTAGATGAATTGGTTTATAGTTTATCACAAATCTTTACTTAAGATCACTTCCGATAACATCTTATTCATGCTGAAGTGTACCAAAGATTCGGCACAGCCGAATATAACGTTCTTGTTTGTTTTCTCTTTTAATTTTTTTTTTATTTTTTTGATCGGAATTGCTATTTACCTACATTTGTAGTAAACAAAACCACAACAATTCAAACACTTTACCAATAATACAAACACAAAAACATTTCACATTTAACAAACTATTTGTATGCAAATGTATACTAATATATATGTACAAATGTGTATCTTCTTGTATATATACATACATATATACAACTGACTAATATTGTCTAACAAATGAAAACAATAGTCAATTGATTTTTTAAACCAAATTCCATTACAAATATGGCCAATATACATAAATACTTTACACTCAAGGATAATAACATGTATTTGCTTATGTTAAATTTGTGCAAATAATTATAATAACTTTTGCCGAATCAAAGTAACATAAATGTCAATAATGTTCAAAAAAGGTGATAATGACCTAGTCAGCTGAGCTACATCCCGAGGTGAATATTAAGTATATTTAATTCTAAAAAGGCTTCAATTATTCCAATTATTCTTTTCTAATCCAAGCAGAGACCGGCAATGGCGAGAAGTTTACCAGAACCATGGCATGCCGGAATAGGAACTCGAGGTCGGAAGAGAAACTGAATAGTGCAATTCTAAAATAAAAATTGTAAAAGCAGCCGTACATGACAGCATTGCTTGGAACACCTCTCATATATTAGATGGAAACAAACTTCTGCTAATTATAACACAGAAAAAAATATCAAAAGTTATTTAGTAATTAAAAAAATTTGTTAAAACTTTTCTTATATTTTTAACAATTTTCTTCATTAACATGTTTGTAAATTGTCATATTTACAATTTTTTTCATTTGTAGAAAATTAAAAAGAAAAAAATAATTTTGTGTTAAAAAATTAAAAATATAAAATAAAAAAAAATTTGGATTTTCGATTTAAAAATCTTTCAAAGAATAAACGATATGATGGTTATTGCGAAATTTAATCAATCTATACGGTAAGTTACGTTATTACACTGAAAGAAAAATGCTTCATATATTTAATGAATCATTTTCATAAAAAAATTTTCATTGGTTAAATGAAAATTTTCATTGTCTAAATGAAATTTCATAGTTATAATGAAGTATTTTCGTTAAAATCGCTTCATGGGATTTCGTAATTACGTTAAAAATTTTCATTGGATATATAAAAACTTAAGTTTGTCCAAGTAAACAAAAAATTTCAATTGGGAACATAAAAAAACAATATACAAACATAACTTTATTCATAAATTAATACAAAATTACAGTTTCCTTAAAAAAATGTTAAATTGTTAATTAAAAAATGTAAGATTTCATAATTTCATACATCTAATGTAATATGCCATTAAATTTATGAAATCAAAATTTTTTTTATAAAAGCAACATATTTTAATAATTTAAAAAAAAAATATTTTTAACATTCAATAATAGTCTCAATCTCAATAATTAAGAGTATAAAAATATTTCGAAAAAGCATGCCATCACAAATTTAAATTTTCATTATGACAATAAAAATGTCATCATAGTAATGAAACAAAAACTTGCAATCAATAAATATGTATGTTTTTAGTTTTCTTTAATATGTACAAGGTAAAGACAAAAAACATAGTTTTTTTATTCAAAAACTACACTGCCCCGGTAGGCTGGCTAAAATATGAGATAGAAAAAAACGTTAAAAAGAAAAAAAATAGATAAAAAGAAAAAAATAAAAAAAAAAAAAAAAAAGGGAGCTAGTCTAGCAGCGCCGAGGTTGCGGGATCGATTCCCGCCAGAGACAGAAAAAAAATGATATAGAAAAAAAAAAATTAAAAAATTAAAAAAATAATTAAAAAGAAAAAAAAAAAGAAAATAAAAAAAAAAATTTTTACTTTTTTGAAGTATTCATCCAATTAATAATAATATTCATTATTCTAATGTAATGTTTCATTACATACATTTTAATGACACAGGTTTCATTGATCCAACGAAGCGCTCCATAGGTTCCTTTTTAATGAAATTTTTCATGGGTTTAATGTCACAATTCATTGGTATTGCGAAGAAAATTCTTTCAGTGTATCTAATGATTTATAAATACATTTTAACCATTTTTTTATAAATTATAGATTCTGGAAACTGATAATGGTGCCAAGATTCCGTTTTGTGCTGAAGTATGAACCTCACAGTGCATCCAGGTCTTAATTTGTGACTTAAATAGATTATAATGTTGTTAGTGATGTTATTTAATATGCATTTGTATTTTACTAAAAAAAATAATTAAAACAAATTTTAATTGCATCTTTTTTTGCTCACAATAAAAATTATATTTAACTGTTAACAAATATTTCATTCAATATTACAAACTCATTGTTAAAAATATTTGTTGAGTTTAAACAAGTTTAATTAACAAAACAATTTTTGTATTTACAAATTTAGTTGTTGGTGCCTTTTCAATTAAAAAGTTAATTGTATTGACGAATATGGTATTTAATATGACAATTGATTTGTCGTAATTTTTTTCTGTGAATAAATGTGACAGTGTAACTAGAGACAATCCCCAACGACTGGCAAGTAGCAAGAAACAGCCCACAACTTAAAAAGGGAAACAGTCAACTGTGTCAAAACCATCCGTATTTTGTCTCTTTTAGCTTTATCTTACCAAAAATCAATAAAAGCCTAGAACTGGATAGAGTTCTAAGTACACACGCTGAGAAAAAACATTCTTCAACAGAGTCACCAACACAACCATATTATTGCATATTTAATATAGTTGTGGCTTCTTGTCGGTGAACTAATTTTACCATATAATGGTTGCCGGTGCGAATTATATGGTTAAAGTAAACATTTTTCGTTTTTGCGAAGCACTAATGGAACATTAAAAAAATAAGATCTCAATTATGCGCAACGCAATAAGACATACAGAAATGCAGTAAAGTTAGTGAAAGAACTCTCAACAACTTTTATAAAAAAAAAAATAAAAAATACGAAGCAGGTTTGTAAGGGAGAATACTAAAAAATAACTGTATCACAACATTCAGTGTATAAGGCCGATCGTTACATACAACAGTTTTTATATGCGCTGAATAATGCGCTTTATGTATCAAAAATGTATTGCTTCAAAGTGGGAACTCGCCATATAAAATTCATGTCTTCCGTCAGCGCAATGGTAAGCGAAACGTTTATGTTTCTCCCTTACATACCTGCTTCGCTGGAAGCTCCATTTTTTATTGTGTATCTTTTGGAAAACTATATCATGACAAAACTTTGTGCTGGTAGGTTTCATATTACTTTTAATATTTTATATAGATAGCATCGACAAAACAACTCCATACAAAATATACAAGTAGTCCCTGCCAGGCCCAGGTGCTAATTTCTTCCACATCGATAGGTATCCATTTAAAAGACAGAAAAAATCTTTTATCCTTGGTCTCATGTAGAAAGGCGCTAATAATTTCAACAGAAATAAAGAAATCATAATGTGGAACTGCTTCTACAATTGCTTGTTAAAACGTAATTTTTTTGAAACTAAAGGGTCCGCCAAATAACTTGTTTTTGTTGAAAATACTATGGAAAAAAGCAAATTCAAATCTCTTTTTTTATTTGAAAGTACAATCCCTAGCACTAGTTGAAAAAAACGTTAGATGGTGGACCCGTTATTGCATTAAATTTTGTGACAAAATGTATTTGTTTAAAGGTTATGGGAGTCCATTTAAAAAAATCACGTAACGTCATGTTTATAAATGAGAACGACGATGAAGATATTAAACACAAAGAACTTTTATCGAATTTCAGCATAAAATAATTTTAAATTGCCGGGTCTATCATTTTCAAGGCTGGTTCAACCAAAACGCACGATGTAAATAAAACAAAATATCGGCTAAATACGTGCCACGGCTCCGGTAGCACATCTCTATCCGAAGGACCATATTTTCAATGACTCTAAGACATAACTGAGGTTCAATTAGTCGTTAATGTGCCGAATTATCTCATCATTTACCTCCTGAAATGTTCTTGGCTTATTGACGTACACGTTTTCTTTTAAATATCACCAACGAAAGAAGATCAACGGTGTCAAATCACATGGTCATGGCGGGCATTGTATTTCTCGCGAAAAATGGCCATTGTTTTTTTTGGCTCTGCGGCAAGTGGAACCACCCTATCGTCCTGGTCCATATCCTTAATTGCTGGTCACAAAAAGTCCGTTATCATCTCGCGATAGCGAAACCATTCACGGTAACCGTTTCGCCGACCTCAGTTTCTAAGAAGTACGGCCTGATGACACCGCCAGCCTATAAACAGCACCAAACAGTCACTCTTTGTGAATGCAGCGGCTTTTCCACAATTTTCAAAAGACCCGGTTTGCTAAAATTTACGCACAATTCTCCCGATTGTAGACACATTAGATCGATTATGCGACCAAAAAAATCACAAAGTGCAAGAAATGCATTATAATTTGAACGCCCATTTTCGTAAAAGCTTTCAACAGTCTAATGGCCTTTTTCTAAATGTAAAGTCAAACTGCCTGTTACTTAATGTCAACATAAATTTATTAGACCGATAAACTGTCTGTTAACAATTTTGGGTTTCTCAATATACCGACAAAAAACATGGTTTTAAGCTGGCAACACCTCTCAAAAAACATGTAAAAGTTGGGAGTCAGCTGATTGAATTTATCTGTACGGCAAATAAAAGGAAAATATATAATTGGCATATGAGTGCTGGTTAGCTTTGCGACAGAATAGAACCAAAATTCTTTAATGGGCAGTTTTTCGTTGGGAAAAAAGTTAATCGTGTAATGAGAAAACGGCCATTAATGCGCTGCAAAAATTTCAAAAATGTTTCTTCAAAATAGACAGGCTTAACCGCCTCTTCCTGTTTATTCTTATTTATTATTGTTCATATTTATTAAATTTTTTTTGTTAAAATTTTACAGAAAATTTATTATTTCTTTACTTTAATTTTCTCTGCATATTTTTGGCCTCAAGTTATTTTTTCTCATGGCTCGCTCTCACACTCCTCTTTGAATTGCAAAGAAAGAAATAAAAAAAAAAAACCAAATCCACAAGGAAAATAAAAAAGAATTCAATAATATATTTCCGGTTGGTTAGACTTTTTATATGTTTGTTTTATTTTTTTTTCACATTTTATAAATGAAAAGCTTTGCGTGTTTTTGAGAATACGTGTGTAATTTTACACTCAATCCTACCTAAATAATGGCCAAATACAATATTGAATTATTTAGTAAAAAGCCCTTTTGAATGCATTAGACTATTCTATTTTCAAATATGTTTGTTTAACTGGTTATGTTGAGAAATTTATGGATTTTTTAAGCAAAAAATTGTTTGTGGGTTTTCCAAAAAAAAAAAAAACTTTTTTTTTGTAATATTAGTTACCTCTGTTGCAAGAACAACATGTCCGTTTAAAAAACCTGACCAGCATATGATTATAAAATTTTTCTTTAGGAATTTCTATGCAATCCGGATTTTAATATTTGATTTACAATAGTGTAATATATATTATTTTTTTGGGGGTTTTTTTTTTGCTAAAGGATTAAATTATAAAATAACCTTAAGTGTTAAGGAAAATTTCTACGTAAAAGGATGTTGACTTAAGGAATAATCAAACAAGACTAGTGTTTGATTAAACGGATTACAATGCAAGCAACAAATTGGTGTTAAGGCAGGACATACAAACTCACGTTCATGCTCAGTGATTATAAGTCACACTCTCGCTTATTGTTAGGAAGAGTGTGAAAATCCTTTTTGTTGGCCCGAAACGTGAGAGATTAAACGGAAACACAAGGCAATCAGTTTAGAATATATTGATTAAATTTAACTGGAGTGAAATATCATTGTTTAAAAATAATACATGATTAAATCGGGGATTTAAATAACAAATTTATTGTAAATTGTTTACAAAACAAATTGGTTTAAATAGCACCCAAGAGGTTAAAAGGGAAAATATTAAGAAAAAAAAAAGAAAAAAAAAACTAAAATACAAAACAAAACGTCCTGCATTTAGATTGCTAAATATCTATTGTTTTTTTTTTTTGATTAAGTGAAATTTAAAATTTTTGCTGATTGCAGATTAGAGCTTATTACGTTGGCAATTAGTTTTACGGCTCTAATGTCAGTAAGTTATTAACTTGAAGAAAACAACTTAAGAATATGTCTTATTGTAATATTTAGCCACGACGAATCTTTGATAAATTGGAATACAAATTTTTCTATAGCTTTCATAACGTTGATCTATTTTGAGTTTTTCTTTTTTGTGCCAAAATAGACGATTTAAAAGGGACAAAATACCTTTGATAGGGCCAATATTTTGAAATATAATGCAAACATGAGGGCCAACTCAGACTCAGAAATGCAGACTTGTGGTTAAGAACAAATGGAAAATGGCGATGGATTGGTCATATACCTTGAAGACCCAGCAAAAATATTGTTCGACAAGCGCTTACTTGAAACCCTCAAGGTAGTCGTCAATGCTCCTTTGCACCCTCAAAAAACGTTAATTACAATTAGAATGATGTATTCCGTAAGGCGAATAATGGAGTGATTTCAGAAAAGAAAGGCAGAAAATGGAATTTCGTTTCAAAAAACAAGAAAATCCATAATAATTTCTTGATTTTTACTTATTTCGTTCATATTTAGTAAAAATTTCTTAAACAAAGAAACATTTTGCTTGAAACAAGCCACACATATATCTGTGGTTTTCATGGGCAACCGCGTATGTCTTAAAACTAATTTTTCAAGAGAGCCGAAAAAACATTCTAGATCAAACTGTGGGCTAGTTATTGCACTTTTTTCAACTTTGTCATTACGTTAAAAAAGTCGAAATTGATCCATCTTTTTTAAAAAAATTGGTAGAAACATATAAAGAGCGTTTAAAATTAGGCACTATGACATCAACATTTAAAAATCGTAAAAATGGACATACGCGGTTGCCCATGAAAACCACAGATATATAAAAAATAAGTAATTAAAAAGATCATGCAAAATTTTCTTGGTTCAAGACTTTTTTTTGTTGATTAAGTTAATATTTGAAATTAAGAACAAGGAGTTTTTTTTAACAAACCTTGTTAATAGTGTTCGAATTCAAAACCAAAAACTGTCGAACAAAAAATTAAAATTTGTGTACAACTTTTCGCGCTTTGAGTTGGTTTGACAGTGACTGTTCACATACATATCACAAGTTAAAGCATTTTTTTTTTTTTTTTTGGCCAATGACAAACGAAGAAGTGGTAGATATGGCAGTTATTCTACTTTGACTGTAGTTTTTAAAACGCTGTTCGAATATAACATTAATAAAATGTAATGAAAGGTTTGATCTGAAAGTGCCAAAATAGATTAAAAAAAAGTACCACAGGGCCATCAAATATTCAACTGTGCCACAAATGGCCCAATTGTGCTGATCGATCTTGAATCAATTTTTCAGTTGGTCTAGCCGACTGGATAGCACTATGTCTGTGTGTTTATGTGAAGCTTGTCTACGAAGTACAGGTCACAATTTTGACTAAAATTTAATGAAATTTACGACTTCTTCTAACACTTGAAAAATGTTTTACCGGGCCGGAGCATTTTGGGCGTTAAAGCTCTTTTAAATAATGTTGTTATTTAACTTAAGTTTAAAACAAATGTTTTCTTTACAACTTTTATTAAGTTATCATATTTTGTTGGTATTTTGGCGCCTTTTGCTTTAGTGCCAAAACTTGCATTTTCTTAAATCATGAGAGCAATGACTTTTGACAGATAACACTGCACAAGTATCTAAAGTAAAACAGAAACCTCTGGAAATTACATTGAAAATTGAAATGAGTCACTAAACTTCTTCCTTGCATTGTCTAGTTAGAAACAAAACTGCTTCCTTGAACGATACAGAACAAAACTCTTCCTTTGCAGCCATAATCTGCCTATATTTTAAATTGTTCTTATTCTTTTGTGTTTTTGTCGTATTTTTGTTGTCTGACACTCCTTCCAACCGGCAAATAGGTTTGTTGGCGTATCGAAAATAAAATTAGAAAAGTCAATATTTTCAGTATTCGGAACAGCCTAAAAAATCTTTGAGGATGATGACGTTATATCTGTGTTTAAAACAACAGGTAGGCTGCATTTTAAGTTTGCCCCAAGCAAAAGAATCATTATCAAGAATATACAGGTATACAGGGAAGAGCTCTATTGATCAGCAGTAACTAGTGCAGCTCCAAAAAGTATTTAAACAAAATGGACAAAAGGGCAATATACTGTAACAACAAAACCAGAAAAGGCGGTTGACGTGTACAAACTTTTTCTAAATTATTTTGGTATAAACTGGTGAGGAACAGAAAATTGAAAGTTTTACCTTGATATTTTGGATAGCAGTGCGATGTTTCTTAAAAAGAAACCAAGAACGATGAAGAAAATTAAGAATATGTTTTTTTTTTCATTTAATGCAAAACGCAATTTTAAATTTAATATTAATTTAAATAATTTTTTGGTTTAATATTAATCAATTATCCTGTTTTACAAACTACACCGGAAAGTAGGCCCGACTAAAAAATTTGTAAGAAAAAAAATTTGCTACTTGTAGAAAAGTTTATTTCAAAACTCTTTGCTTGCGATGCATTGTTCCAAAACTCGCTCCTTGCAATTTAAAATAAGATGTTGTCCCTATATTTTACAAGGAAAATAGTTTTCCTTTTACAGAAGTGGACTCTATGCCAGTCTAATAAAACAGCAAAATGGTATCAGCTGAAAAAGTCACATTTAAATTAATAAACGTTTTTTGAGATGTGTGAAAAAATTACTTGAGGTGCAAGTAGCAAGTTTTGAAATTTGGATGGACGCGGTCCACAATCGGCCATAGGACCGATAAATCATTTTAATCATCAAAAATTTGTTTATTTAAGCTAGTTAAACACAGAAATATTGTTATAGGCCTTATGAAAAAAACTAAAAATTGAAATGCTATGTCTAGAATTTACCAAAGGTGCCATATAAATCCACTTTAGTAAAAACACAAAAGATTATACTCACAAGTTGTGTAAAGAGAGTAAAGGGTATTGCATGGTCGCGCTGGACTGACAACAGTTTCTTTATAAAAAATAAAGTTAAAAAAGAAATTCCGGGTGATAAATTTAAAACAAATATCGGAACTTTTTAACAAGCAATTTCGGCAAATTCACTGCAAAGTTTTAAAATAAGTGACATCAATTGTAACTGCCAGTTTAAAAAAATAAAAAAAGCTTTTTAAGAAAATTTTGGTATGGGCTTAAATGACAACTAATATTTACAAACATTTGTATTTTTGCTATTCTAATAAACATTTTCTTGTTTTTCGAAGAACGAATAGTACATTTAAAAAGGAAGTGCAAATGCATTAGCTACTCAATCAGACATACAAAGATGCAGTTAGGTTAGTGAATGAATTCTCAGCAAATTAAAAAATACTTAAAAAAGTAACAAAAAAAGAGCGAAAATACCCGCATTTAATTAAACATTAAAGCCGCCCATCACTGTTTTTCAAATGTCACGTAACAACGGTATGAAATTCTGTTTTATACAGAACTAGCTGACCTGGCAAACGTTGTTTAACTTATTATAACTTATTTCTTTACAGGTGTTACACTACTTTCCTGCCGAATTTCAAGAAAATCAGTTGATTAGTTAAGAAGATATAGGGAGGGGGAGCTTTTAGCCCTCCTACTTTATTCCACGCTCTAAATAATAAAAACTATAGGTTTGTATTACTTTCCAGCTGTGACACTTTTTGCCCGCGAAGTTTTAAGAAAATCGGTTGATTAATTAAGAAGATAAGATGTTACAGTGTCTGCATGCCAAATTTTAAGAAAACCCGTTTATTAGTTTAAAAGATATAGGGAAGGGGATCTTTTACCGCTATTGCCCTGTCTCACGCCCTTTTTCCTTTCAGATGTTACAGTGTCTGCATGCCAAATTTTGAGAAACCCGGTTGATTAGTTTAAAAAGGGGAGGGGGTGTCCCTATTTCACGCCCTAAATAATAAAAATTTTAGGCTATAGTTCTATCCAGATGTTAAACTATTTTCCTGCAAAATTTTAAGAAAATCGGTCGGTTAGTTAAGCAGATATAGGGAGGGAGAGCTTTTACCCCTCTTGCCTTATTTCACGCCCTACTCTAAATGCCATATCTGCGGAACCCCTAAGCCGATTTCGTGCAAACTTAACTTAAACCATTTAGAGGCTATCCCCAACGTACCCTGAAATTTTGGTTGAAATCAGTCGACCCGTTTCCGCAGTTAGTGGTGACATCAAAAACACTTCTTTTTTTATATATAGATGAAACGTTTTGTATTGCTTTTCATATTACAAAAAGCGAAGAGCTGATTGATACTGTACAGATACGGCACACAACGTTCGCTTAACTGAGCATTTAGCTTATATATTTGTAAAATTTTTTCAACACAATTTAATAATTCATTTCACAAAAAAAAACAGGACAATGGTTTGTTAACTCAAAGCTTTATATTAATTTATCGGGTATGTCCTTGAAATCGAAATGAGGTAAAATTGAAATCAAACGATAATTTACTGCCAGGCCCACGATGTTGACAAGAACGTATCTTTCGCATTTTTATATTGAAAACAATAATAAAAAACTAAAATTTGTTTTTGTTTTCAATACAAATATATATACAAAATAAATGTTCTTGTCGACATCGTGGGCCTGGGCATTAAATTCAATTACTATTTACAAAATGGCCGTAGTTGTTTGTGGTTATAAGTGTGGTTTTTGCAAAAATAATAGATACTTAAAGAATGAAGTAAATAAAATGAAATATTTAAGGAACTTTCATTAAAGGGCCGTTTTTAAAATATTCTCGATTTGAAATCCACTTCATTTTGATTTCTAAAACACGCAAAATAGTTCATGCGTTTCTCACCTTGGAATGAGTTTGGTTTAAAAATATTGTACCAAGGATTGAGCTAAATGTAACAGGTGTCCAAAAATGTGTTAACGTAAATGTTCTTCAACAACTTCACTAATTTACCACCTGCACAGTGACTATAACATAGTACTTGTTGAAACTTATCGGCCAACAAAATCAAAGGGGAATACAAGGGGTCCAATGAATTATTATTTTAAACAAGATACTTCGATCGATTCTCTAAAGGAAATTTTTTGCAGAAGCATAGCAGAGGATGGAATGGCTGTGAAAAGTTTAAAAAAATCCAAAGTTATATTGACGCTTTTAAAATCAAAGTGCCCGAAAGTGGAGCTACATTGACAAGTTAAATTTAAAAAAGAATGTTTATTTACTCAAGTACTAATTTTTTCTAAAACTACCGAAAACAAACCTCGTAATTTATAAAATTTCTTAATTTAGAATTATTCAAATAATCGATTAATTTTAAAATTGTATTCGGTTAATCGAATAAATAAAAATGCCATATATAGATTAATCGTTTAATCCAACAAAAATAAAACCCGATTAATTGAACACCCTAGTTTGAACTTAAGTTTTTCTTCTCTTGCGTTTGGTATCAACAACTCAAGTCTACCACAACTTCTTCTAATCGTAACTACTCGCTCTGCAGACAAAAAGGTCAAATTAAATCATTTTAAATTTAACATTACGTAATACAACAGTTCCTGACTTAAGAACTTTTTGTCTAACTTCATAGATTTATAAAAATTTTATGTTTTACCGAAAATGAAAAATTCCGGGATTTAATAAATGCTGTTGAAGATCGAAAATATGAATTCCTTTTCTAGATGTTACACAAAGTACGATATAATTAATTTTCACAATCTCTTCTTCTAGTAGTTCAGAGAATCCTCTAAAAAAATCTTAAAATAAAAAGCAGCGAAGTACAGCCACATAAACATCTAGTGAGAGCATAAAATTTCATTTATTTTAATAAGAAATACAGGTATTAGGCTGGAACTAATTACGAATGAATTCTTTTTAAAGGCGCATGGTAAAGATGTTGACAGAAAGTAAAAGCCAAACAAAAGCCAGCACAAAATTATCATTTATATTTGCATGGTGTTGCTATTTTTCCAAGTTCTCTTCAAAAATAAGAAAATGGTCAGAAGTTTAAGTGTAATTTTGTTCTACAATCTAAAATATGTATAGAAGAATGAATTTTAACAAGAAAAAATTTGCATTTTATAATTAGTTAAGAGTTGTTAAGTTTTGTCTTATTTGGCAAAATGTTCTCATTATAGTTAATATATAAAAAAATGTCTTTTAAAATTTTACTTGAATTGCCTTGGGATGCTTTAACTTAAAATATTTAATTTTTGTTGAACAGAATTAAGGGTCATATTTTATTAGATAAAGGAAAGAGTTACAATTCTAATTCTTCATAGTCGGCGAAAGTGGGGTATTATAGTAGAAAAATGGTAATAAGCAACTCTTAATTATTTAACTGCGAAGGATATCCGAAAAGTATCGAAAAATTATAAATAAAAAATATTTCATATGGCTTCGAGCTTAAAAATATATTTAATTTTCTTCTAAAGCTACGGTCACACTTGTCAAATATTTGACGAAAACATGGGATCAACAAGCAAACTAAATAATCATATTCTTCAATTCCAATATTTATTTAGATTATACCACATCTTACAAAAACATTTTTTTTTTGCAATGTCTAGTAGTATAATTAATTTATTTTGAGATATTAAGACCATATACAAAAGTAGGGGTTACGCTCATTTGGAGAAATATTTAATAAGTGGGACCGTAGCTTAAGATCTTTATTATTCTTTTTCGTTTTTTGACAAATCGTTGCTGTACTGAAAGTTTCTATATTAACAATCTAATAAAAAGTCAACATCAAGGATTTTTTCTTTTATTTGATTTTATTTTAAAATCCATTTCCATTTTTATATGTTTAATTAATTTGCGAAATTTTTACTATTTATTAAGACGTGTTTATTGCAACGAACTCTAAATATCGCTCCTTTATGTTCGGTTCGGTAGATTTATGGACAACAAAAACGCTAATAGTGTTTGTGTAGTAAATCAGTAAGAAAAATAACGTTTCCTTGTTTGTCATCTTTCCATCACCAAAACAATACTATTCTTATCTAACATAAAAAAAAGATGATCACATTTAATTACGTTGGGTTTTTTTGAAAAAAAAAAACGCTAACTGCATTGTGTTCGGTTCAGCTCATTTATGTTCGTTCGTTTCTGTTGTGAGTAGCGCCTTTTTGGCTGGTAAAAAGAAATCAAACATTTTTTACAAAAACAAAATTCACATACGAAAAAAAAACAAAAAACCAGCATAATAACTTAACACAAACATAACAAATACACACAAACTGTTCGTGTAAAAAAAGAAACATTATAGAACATTAAAATATAATATTTGTCTGCAGTTTCACTAAAATTGTTCTCTTTTTTTTAAAGAAAAACAGAACACTACATAATATTCGGCTCTCTATTGAAAATAGTTAAGAACGGTATTAAGTGTTGTTTTCGTGAGCAAAAACACTAAAAAAATAAATATCTTTCCTATAAATAATGTTCTGTTTATTTTTTAACACTGGTTTATTATTTTATAAAAATATTTTTTTTATTGTTATCATTTTATTTTGCGTTTGCTCATGGTCCAATTATTAGGTCTTTCAGAAATACAACAGTTAAAAAAACAATGTGTTTGTGGGCGACACTCTGCAGATTATTCTATAAGTTATACGATAATTGTGCGGTTCTTTTATCAATAGCATGTTGCTATTTAATATTAAATATTTGGTGACCAAATAATTATCAAAGGCAACCATAATATCCCTGAAAATATTAGGACTAGTCCAAACACGCGTGTAAAGTGTAGCCCACAAGGGACAAGGACTAATCCAAAAGTAACCCGTATGGAAAAAACATGGTCTATTTAACATCTTTGGGTAGGACCATATAACCCAGCTTTGGATTGCAAAGGAGTAGTCTTAAAACTACTCCATTGTATACACAAGAGGATTAGTTTTCACGAAGACAAGTCGTCTCACTGCAAACACTTTTTAACAATTACATGGTCCATGCTTGCATTCAATCGGACCAGTCCATGGAGTAGTCCATTTAATCCAATTGGATCAGGTGGTCCAATATTATTGTTGGATAGTTGTGGCTTCCTTATGCAGGACTAACTTAATCACGTCATTGTTGGCCTTTACAATAGTATGGGTAAAGTAACCAAAATATGCTTAAAAATTTTTGGTTAAGAGTAGTTTGTTTAGCTTTCCCCATATGGGAGGATATGTATGGAATTTTATGTTGAGAAAAAAATTTTGTTTTTGCGTATAGAGAAAACCGACCTTCGTCTTTATTGACTGCCAACACGCAAAGAACAAGAATTATTGTGGTAAACATATTCTAAGAGCAACATATTATGATAAGATTCATGATTGTAGTCACCATATTACGATTATTATTGAATCATATTATGACCAAATATATTCGTAATATTACATCGAGGGTTTAAACAACTGCAGTCGAAACCAAAAACTGTCGAACAAAAAACGAAAATTTGTGTAAAATTTCTCGCTTTTTGAGTTGCTTTGATATCGACTGTTTACATTTAATGAATCAATAGTATTTTTTTTTTTTGCCAATTTTTCTACTTTGACTGCAGTTTTTTAAACGCTGATTACATAATAATATTTTGCCCTTAATCATATTCTTATCGTGTAAAACATAATAAATTAAGAAGCAATTATATTATTATCATGTTAATCATAATAAATTAAGAAGTAATCATATTATAATCAAGTTAACCATAATAAGTTCAAAAGTAATCATGTTATTGTCATGTTATTCATAACAAATTTAGAAGTAATCATATTATTATACAGTGGTGCTGTCACAACAATAAACAAATTTTAATTTTTATTTTGGTGCACTTTACAATTCTTTTTTAATGAAAATACAATTTCTTTATTTATTTTAAATCCTTTAAACTTGTTTTTTAATTGATTTTTTTTTTTGTAATTGTTGGACCACACACTAACAAATAACTGTGGTTTTCACAAATAATAGCGTAAGTTATAAAACCAAACTTTTCAGGAGAGCAAAAACAATTATTTTTTTCAATTGCGGCTTCTGTAGATGCTTTTTTAAACTTTTTTCTTTACTATCCTCTTAACAGTGACTTTCTACGTATTTTACATAGTTTTCATGAAAAAATCCTCACAGGATCACAATCTGTAAAAGGATTAAAAATGCATATGTTTGATTGACTCATTAAATGTGTGCAATATAACATCATATCTCCACATAAGTTCTTTTTTGTGAAAATAAATGTTATCATTTTAATCGCACATGACGACTTACGTTGTTATTTTTAGCACACAAGTTGGCGACATATTCAGAGTTTTTGATACTTATAGCATAACGTATGCAGTAAACGGGACTTAAAATTACAAACAACCGCTCATCTGCTGTTGTTGCAACTAAAGAAGTCGACAATAAACGCACATGTACATATAAGTTGTTATTAATAGAAAAATTTTCCAAAAATGCTTTCATATTTTTTGCACGAATAACAACATAACATCACATATGCTTTTTATTTGGAAACATATTCAGCAATTTTACAATTTTTGGCGATGTACATATGTCAACATAAATCGTTATAATAGCAAAATATTTTATTAAACAGTTAACTTAAGTTGTTTTTAGCAGAAAAAAATTAATAATACTACATTATATTCTAAAAAGCTTAATACTTACAAAAATCTAATGCAAAATGTAGCACTTTGACATCATTATCTCAATTTCGGTAAAAACCGACTTACGCGATTATTCGTGAAAACCACAGATAATTCGATTAGCATATTTAAAACAAACTTGTGTCGTTGAAAATTATTTTACAAATGACGATAACAAAATGTTATTAGAGTAGAAATATTATGATTGCATCTTTAACATATTATGAGTACAGGTATAGAAAGCTATGATGTTTTGACTATTAAATACCCAGTAAAAAATGTGCTCCAAAAGGAGCAGGTTTTATGAATGAATTCATACCTCAAATCGCTTCAAACCTGCTGTTTGGAGGTCTATTTACTGCTGACAATAAGCGCTTTTTTTTATCATTTCCATATTCATTGATGTTTTGCTTGTAATTGCTTAAATGCATTGTTTCAATATTTTTCGTAAACCATTATATATTTGTATATTTTTCGCTTTAAAACCTCATCGTTGTTAGCACTAAAATAGCAGCTTTTTTATATATTTTATTCTTCATCATTTACTACTATATAAAAGCTCTGTGATTGAAGCGCTCGATTATGTGCTTTTTCTCTAAAGTGCTTCAAAAAACCCAAATTTTTTTTACTGGGTATCATGAAATGTTTGTGAGAAATCATTATTTAGTTGTTAGAAAAATTATTATTTTTCAGTCAACAATTCTTAAATTTATAATTGCGATAAACATTAATATGTTAACAGTAACTATAATATTGCTTAAATTTAATAAAAATAATAATTATTTGGGTACGACAACAATATATTCTTACAATAAACATAGTGTAGTTGACGTAACCATACCCAACCATATTTTTTCTCTGCGTGTAGAACTTTTTTGAAAATTTGTTTTGGCAATACTGTACTTTCGTCAAATTGTGTTTTAAATTGCAACCTGAAACGTTGTAGCAGTAAACACGCCTATAATAATTTGTATTTTAAAAAACTAATACTGTTTTAAAAGTTTTTATAATAAATGATTTCAAGTAATATTTTATTAGCTTCTAAATTTAGACTTAGAAATAAATTTCGTTATTGGTTTTATATTAAAACTTTTAAATGGCTATATAATTTTATAGCTTCCCATTCCAATTGCTTTTATAACCATTAGGGAAATTACCATCCAATTTCTGAGTGTTAGTAAAAAGTCATTGTCACAGTAGAAAGTTTTCTATTGACCCCCCAGTTTTATAATTCTTTCACACTACTGATGCTTATAAAACAATTAAAACTTCGTTTTTATAGAATTTTTTATGAGTTTCAGTTTTTGTATTTTTTTTTTTTGTTTGTTAACAGCGAGAGCCAAAAAAACCAGCAACAATTTAAAAAAATATTAAAAACAACACCAATATCTATGACTACAAATGAATTGAAAAAAACACAATTTAATATTTAATCACTTAATTGTTTTATTCACATTAACTTTTATGTTTTATAACTTAATTAATTTAATGCGATTATTTTTAGTTAAAAAATTGTTCAATAGTTAAAATAGCCGGCACAATGGGGAAAAGTTAAATAAACATAAAAATATAAAATAAAAAAAAGAGTATAATGAGAAAAGCTCTATTAAATGTTTTGTTATGTTATGGGAAATTATAAAAAGAACGGTTATAATTTTTTTATTTGTTTTATTAATTATTTAACATTTATTGATGTTTATTTTTGTTTGCTTTTGTAGTTTAATAAATTAATAAATTAATACAAACAAAAAAAAGAATATCGGCAAACTGCAGCCTAAAGGCACTCTACACCACTTTAATGTAGGCGAATGTTGTATATTTGTGCAAAATCGATTATAGCAGTACATCACGATTAATGATTTACTGAATCGCGAGCAAATTTTAACGAACAAAATTGTCTATTTTTAACTGATTTAGAACAAGTTTTATGGTTTATTTTGGATTATCAAAGTTATTTTTGGGAATACAAAATATTTTATTGACATGATTTGGTTTGTCGTGCTTAACTCCCAATTTTTATTCTCGATAAAAAAAAACTGAAATTTTTGTTGATGGGATAAGCTATTTTTATGCGCATTTCACGGCATGCTTTGGTCAGATCATCATTAATCCAAATTTGGATATTTATCTAAAGACATTTGCATACAGCACAGCCACGCTGGATATTTAGTTGTTCCATAAACTTGTTTATGGCCAAGAGAAATTTCAGTCAAGTTATGGACCTTAAAAAAGTAAACAAGTGCCCAATTCCATCTCGTTAATAACCTTTTTAAAGAATGTTTGAAGTTTTTGGAGATTTTCAGGACAGGAACCTGTTTGGGAGCTTTACTCACTGATAGACATATCCTTTTCAAAATTTGGTTTATATTTATCTTTTATTTTGTAACTCTTAAGGTAAATTAAATAATCAGGCATAGGTCTTATATACATAGAAGCTATTATAAATTTTACCAATCAAAATTTTGTAACGCCTTTTATGTTTAAGCAAAATTTAGTCGTGCCAAATGTTTTCTGGATTTTAAAATTTTTGTTGTTACAATTGCAACTTATTAACATATCTTATATAAACAATTAATAAAATTTATTTGTTATATTTTTCAGCATCTCCGCAAAATATAACTATCCCTTGATTTGCTCAGAAGTCTGCCCATATCTTTGATACTGGTCCATACTTTTCTTCCTCTCACAGCTTTTCATTCAATATTAGCTTGTGTTTTGGATTGTAACATCTTTTAGTTGTATATCTTCCTTTTCCTTTAGCAGTAAATAGCTCTCTTTACCAATGCGTGTTTTTAAAACACCTCAGTATATGAGTCTTCATCTAAATATAAGCCCACATCTCAAAGGGCTCTAATATTTACGGTCCATGTCTCCAATGCGTTAAGTAAAACTACATACATATTTTTTTTTAATGATTCGTGATTTCGTTGAAAGTTGTATATCGTGACACTTGCGTATTATTCTGTATTTAAGAAAGCCATTTCGAGTCATTTATGTACAGTATTTTATTTCATTTGAACACTGACACTTGTCGTTAATTGTAATTGTAAAAAATTCTGTGCTCTATTGAGTGTTATAGCTAATTTTTTTAATTGCGATCATATAATTTTTATTTTCGTATCGAACCCTTACCGCAAAAATAGCTTAAGCGACATTATTTAAAAATTATCGTTTTTTTCTTAGTAAATGAATTTATTGGCAACAATGGCATTATCTTCTTAAATGTCATGGTCACATAAGGTACCGTTATGATATAATACCAAAAACATTTTAGCTTAAGTGCCATTGACGGTTTGTTTACTTTTGCCATGACCGCGGCTTGTCGCTTAAGCTTTTTACAATGAAATTAATAAGAGATCGTTAGTTACAAACAAATAAGCAGAATAAAAATATTGTGGTATGTAAAAAATAGATCGTCGATAAGTTTAATGTTGTTATTGTTTGGTTGGTTGGTTGGTTAACGTGGTAGCACGCATTGGTTCAGGCGTGCAGCAAGTAGAGCCGACAGTGGCTCCGTTTTGACACCACACAACTCGTCAAGAAATTGGAACCCCTCGATCAAACTTGACCCAGGGGCAATGCCGAGGTGGCTAGAGCCAGCCCGTTGCGTTGAGATATTTCAGCAGGCTGTTGAGTCCCACCCGCGATATCTCCGAGAGTCCTTGTAGAAGGTAATTCCCGAATAGTCTATGTCGCATTGATTTAAACGCCGGGCAATCACATAGAAGATGAAATACTGTCTCCTCAGTTCCAGGTTCCCTGCAGCTGCGGCAGCATTCATTGAAAGGGAGGCCGAGTCTCATAGCGTGCTTGCCGATTGTCCAGTGACCAGTAAGCACGTATGTAAGTCTTGACACGTCCTTCCGACTGAATTTGAGAAGTCGCTCAGAGCGACCCATGTCATATGTGGGCCACGTTTCCTTGGTAGCCCTGCAGCCATCTAGTTTCCTCCATTTATCGTCAGCCATATCCAGATAGTGCCTGAAGATTTCGCTCCTGATAGTTCCCAGGGGTGTTGCGACTGGCACAACCTGTGGAATATCAAGAGCGGCTCCAGTTTTGGCCAGCCCATCCGCCTGTTCATTGCCGTAATGGTACATATGCGCAGGGATCCAAATTAAGGTAATGTCAGATAGGCTGCCCAGTCTGGACAGTTCTTCCCTACACTGGTTGACGAGGATGGATGTTGTTTTGTGTGACTTCAGTGACATCAGAGCTGCCTGGCTATCGACGAAGATGCCAATTTTCCCGCTGATGTTCCTACCGTATAGCGTTCTGCATGCCTCCCTGATCGCCAGACGAAAAGAGAGGTTCACATGTAGTTCCTCCGAGAAGACCCCGGAGCCGACACCACAAGTCATCTTTGACCCATCTGTGTAAACTCTCGTGCGGTATTCCTCGGCCAGGATACCCCTGCTCCATTCCCGTCTTGACGGGAATATGACCTTGAATTTCCTATCAAAGTCCATGCGGGGTATCATATAGTCCGTTGGTCGTTTCAGAAATGTGGGTTGCTTCTGTAAGATCCTTGCATGACCGTACGTCCTCGCCTTCCAACATCCCGATGAAGAGAGCCTGACCGCGCTATTGACGGATATGGCCATAAGGTGTATCTCAATTGGAACAAGGTGCAGTATAGTGTTCAGAGCCTCTGAAGGACTAGTGCGCAGAGCGCCTGTTGCTCCAATGCAGGCTGATCTTTGTACTCTGCCCAGCTGAACCACGATGTATTTCTTGCCCGTCGCGGTCCACCATACCAGAGATCCATATGTAAGAATGGGCCGTACTATTGCCGTGTATAGCCTTTTAACCAGTCTAGGATTAAAGCCCCACCTGGTGCCAAACATTCTACGGCAGGCGTAATAAGCCACCGTAGCCTTCCTAACACTGTGTTCAGTATTCAATCTCCATGATAGTTTCGAGTCCAGGATAATTCCCAGATATTTCGCGTGTTTCTACAGGGGAAGTTTGCAACCCCCCAGCCGTGGCTGTCTAAAAGCCGGAATTTTTGTCCTTCTGGTGATTAGTACCACTTCCGTTTTGCTCGGGTTCACTCCCAGTCCGCACTCTGCGGCCCAGCTGCTGAGCGCTCCCAACGCACTGGACATAATGTCACTCATCACATCCACAAACGCACCAGATACTACTAACACCACATCATCTGCATAGGCTACCGTCTTGGTGCCCCTGTTATCCAGGCCAGTAAGAATCGAGTTAACAACGATGAGCCAGAGCAGAGGAGAGATCACCCCACCTTGGGGCGTACCCCTGCTAACATTCCTTGACCTCACACTGTTGCCAAGACATGATGAAACGATCCTTGACCTCAACATGCTCACTTACCATGTAATGATGTACTCCTGGACATCCAGATCAGTTAGAGCCTGCTCGATCGCAGTGATCGTGACGTTGTTAAAAGCGCCCTCAATATCCAGGAAGGCGGCCATGGTAAATTGTTTATATTCCAGTGATCGTTCTATGGCCCCTACTACTTCGTGTAGCGCCGTCTCCATAGACCGACCCTTAAGGTAGGCATGTTGACTACATGAGAGTTGTGATGTACCCTCCAGTCGATGCCTTATATGTGAGTCCAGAAGTCTCTCCAGAGTTTTGAGCAGAAAAGATGATAGACTGATTGGACGAAAGTCCAATTAGCCGGTACATAATTGAGGGATAGGCGGAGTCTATACATTAGCCTCAACCAGGGAGTGACATACTTCCGTGCGCTCTGCAGCATCCTAGGAAAAATGCCATCAGGTCCTGGGGATTTATATGGGGCAAAACTTCCGATCGCCCATTGGATTCTTTCCTCCGAAATAATATATTCGTCAATCTCGAAGAAAGAATCATCGTATACTGGTTCCCAATCAGTAGCGTCCAAGCAACCGGGGAAATGAGTGTTAAGTAGAATGTCAAGTGTTTCCTCCGATGATTCCGACTAGGTATCATCCGTTCTCTTGACATAAGTTGGGTTCGAGTGGCCCTTGGCCAAAACTCTGCTAAGTCTGGCAGATTCTTTGGAATTATCTATTGATTCGCAGAAGTTCCTCCATGATCTTCTTTTTGCAACTACTATTGCCTTTTTATATGCCCTCTGTTTTTCGCGTTATTGTTAAGTGATGCCAATTACACTATGCGACAGTCAAAATCGGGAAGCGTTCAAACTAACGGGGAAAGTTTTATCGGCAAAAAAGAAGTTATACGTGTCCCGGCGTTTCGCTGGGTCACCTCTAGGAATCGAGATATATCGATTTGAAAAATGGGCTAAAAAACATCAAAATTTTTATAAAAACCTAAATTTTAGGGCTGCCATACGTCCTTTGGATATGACTTAAAATATCGGAAATTTTTAGTAGAACATATTTTATAAAAAACTCGGAAAAATCGGTTCAAATACAAAAAAGTTATGACCAAAATTAAATTTTTTTTTTAATACACACTTTCGGGAACCATAGATCTCCGCAACGCCAAAAACTACGTTGAAAGCAAACACAGTCAAAAGTATTTTGTAATTTTGTTGTAGCTTTTTAGAGAAATTTGTATTCAATTTTAAACGCTGCATATCTTGTGGCGTTGAAAATTTTAAAACGCAATATGAATTTCTGTAAAAAGAAGCAACAAAATTAGGAAATATTTTGGACTTTATTTGTGCTTTCAATGTAATTTTTGGCGTTGCGTGTTACATAATTAGGGTCCAAGCCATAAAATAAAATTATGAATTTTCTGCAAAATTAAATTGACAATAAATGCTGATTTTCTTTATACCCAAATTTTTTTTTAATTAAAAATTTAAATTTTTTGAAAACCTTATTTTAATGATATTATTCGTTTAAATAAATGTATTATATCTAATTCTCGTAGTTCTTATGCATGTGTAACATAGACCTCAACAAACAAGATAAAATATATTGTTTTTCTAATCGCAAACTTTTATTTAACACCTTGTACGCCCTGCTGCTAGTCCCTAAGATTCAACCAATCTTTGAAAAATTCCAAATGACATACTCAGAAAAAATTAAAAATTGCCTCCAACAAACAAACAATTTGTTAATTTTGCACCTCATACCAAAATGGTTATACAAATTACTAAAAATTGTAGAAATTTAAAATTTAAAATATATATTTTTCAATAAATGATATTTTTAATTTTAATAAAAAAAAACTGATCAAAAAACTTTGGCGTTTCAAGCAATGTGTTAATTGGTTTAATTAAATATAGCGAAGTAAAGTTGCAATTATGTGAGTTGTTGGCTTCCTACATGAGACCAATTATATATTTGGGGAACTCGTTAGATTTTCATTAAACATAGCATTGTCGATATACCAACTCCGTGTGCTAAAATAATATTGAAAT
Organism: Pollenia labialis; assembly: GCA_949318255.1. Lineage (NCBI taxonomy): Eukaryota > Metazoa > Arthropoda > Insecta > Diptera > Polleniidae > Pollenia > Pollenia labialis. The sequence continues at coordinate 112,976,192 of OX439143.1, forward strand.
ATGTACATTAGGGTGATGACTTTTTATTTGGCGACCTCATCCAGTTCCAAAATCGCGTAAGGCATGGAAAAAAGGAGTGAAATTCGATTTCTCGTGTTTTTAGTTGTTTATGTTTTTTAAGTATTTAATTATTAAATAAATAATGCATTAAAACTAAGCAACTAGGTGCTTCAAGAAATAAACTTTAATTTGTGTTGCTTTACAAAGAGGATAAATATCTCAGTGTTTTAAAAAAATACTCGAGTGCTGTTGTGAAATTTATTAGCGGTTGGCTTAGAGCTACATAGCCATTATCGTGAAAACCACGTTTAGAGAACCATATTTCAAACCATGCGTTGCATTTTAAGTCATAAATCGGTTGTAACAATTCGCTATAGTAAGGAAGAAGAACAAAAGCAAAAATAGCGTAGATTACCATTGAAATCATTTATACTTAAAATGGTGGGTAACGATTTGGTAGGTAAAATTAAACAAAAAAATTTCTCCGAAAAAAAAACTTTTATGTTCACAACTTTAATGCCTTTAGTGTTGAACTTTTTTCCCGATCTCGAAAAAGTGAAATCGCAGTTCTTAGTTCTTTTCATCCCCTACACGATTTTGGAACTGGAGCTTGCATATTTACAAAAATGCAAGAAGTCATCAATGTTATGTACATGATTGTTTTCATAGAAAAAAAATTTGTTAAAAGTTTTAACATCTATTTATAATAACTCAAAGATTTTACCGCATTAGCAATAATATGAATTCGACTGTTTTTACAAATATGCTATTGGCTTTTTACTCCATTTCACCCTTCTTATAAGGCAACATATTTACTAAATTGTTTTCTTTTTCTTATTCCTAAAAGTATGCAAATACTGTATTGAAACTTTTAAGAAAAAGTTTTAGTTCAATTTCTTTTAACAAGTTTTTACATTTATAAACAAGTTAATACACACTAGATACTTATCGCAAGGAATTTCAATCATTAAATATTAGTTTACAAAAAAATACAAATATGTCGTTGCATTTTTGCTAAAAAAAACTCTTTTTATTTCTCATATCCTTAAGTACATAAAAAAAATTTTTGTATAAAGAAGGACATAACTTAACAAATAGACATTTTCTTCTACTTATGTAAATCTTTAAAAAAAAATATGAAATAAATAGCAAAAAAGAAACTCAACTGACTGTTGAACTTTTCAACAAAAGTTTAAAAAAATGAGTGGCCAGGTAGGAGAAGTTATTTTTTTGTAACCGAGAAGAAGTTTGTCTACGTCTTCTCTAATGCACACTGCGTTTGTTTTCTTCTTCGCTTCATATTCATACAAAAACTTAACAATTTAACAACTTAATTCAATAAAGTTAACTTCGGAGTAGAAGAAGCAAAAGAAGCATACGAAAATGATGATAATGATGATGATGAAATGTAAGACCAAGTTAGTTGTGCCACAAAACAACTGCAAGTTAAGGAAAAAGGTAAAGGACGTACTGGAGAAATAACTTCTTTAAAATTGAGTTTCTTTTTCTGTGTTCTTGTTGTTGCCAGGAGTTTCAAACAAAAACAACACAACAATAATAGGACTGCAGTAGAAATAAAAACTACGAAGAGACTTACGTATGTAGATCTATGCATAAGGATTGAATGGATGTATGAATATGAACAGAAATGACCAATCTAAGAGACATTCGAATATCGAAACCTGTATAAAGAGTTACAATTATTTAAAAAATTTTTTTAAAAAAACTTAATTGTTTTTAACTCTGCAAAAACATCATATTTGCAGAATATTTTAAGATATTTGCTATCTGAATTTTTACAAAATTGTAAATTTTTTAAGGAAATTTTACAAAATTTTGATATTAGATTGGGTATTTAAAGGAAATTTTTTAAAGTTTCCTAAGAAAATTCTTAAAATTTTCTGTTAAAAGGATATTTTTCAAACATTTACAATTCAAAAAAAATGCAATATACACAAAAAGGCGGTAAAAAGAACCATTTATTTAATTTTCCGTACAAACTAACTTACAGCCGTACCAAAACAAGAGCGAAAAGCGTTTTCTAGCTGTCAAAAATTTTCATGACCATACAATTTGTATGAAGCATCCCTAAACAGCGCGGCGTCAACGCTTTGCAATTGGAAAATTCGATTTTGACAGCGCGTTTAATAGTGAAGTTGGCCGCTATTGTTAATAATAAATGGCAATTTAGCTATTTTAATTCAATCTAGCGGTTTTTTCTCTTCTTTTTACTTCTATTATGTGGGTTTTATTAAACAAAAAATTTAACACTACTGTTTGTACAACGGTGACGCTCTTGTTTAGGTATGACATTTCAGCGTAAAAGCTAAGCGAAAGAAATCGTTCCGCCTTCCGCTCTTGTTTAGGTATGGCTGTTAAAATTAAAAACAAAATAATACTTAAAATAAATTAATAGATAACAGTTACCAGTTATCAAGTATTGTGGTGCAGTATTGTATACCAAATCACTTTTATTTTATTAATCCATCAAAAATTAAATAGGAGGACTGCATGCCCATATATCAAAAGTTTGCTGTTTTAAGAAAATGTTGGAAAAATTTATAAGTGTAAATACACAGCAATTTAAACACTCTGGATAAATTAAGCCTTTTATACTTAATTTAAGAACGAGTCGTAATCAAAAATTCAATTACGAATAACACTAAAACGTACTCAAAACAATCCTTAATGGGATTACTTTCGAATATCAATCCAGGAATTTCTTAAAATAAGTATGAAGTTCATTAATCAAGTAAACAAAGATTAAACTTTCCGATGTGTTTAACCCTCCGGCTAACACATTTTTTTGATTTCTTATACACATTGAAAAAAAGCCTAGCCAGACTCACGTGTACAACGAAGAGTTAAAAAGTAAATTTGCTCTCTTGCTTCTCGTTTGGTTTATATTTTTGGTTAAATATGTACATACGATTTTTAAAGTAAAAACCAACATGCCCGATGATGTTGGTGTTGTATTATTCTGTAAGGTGTAATACGGGTAAGTAAATCGATCATAATAACTTTTTCTTTTTAATTTCCTTTATGTTATTTTTCAAGCACGATTTCAGGATAAATTCAACTTTATTATGCTTGAATCAGGCGCATTTTGAGATTGATTCAATTATAGTTTTACTTTATTAAATTTCTTTTTCGGATTATTTTCGGATTATAACTTCCTCAAAAATCCAACAAAATAATTGAAATTTTGCCCATGTGTACTTTTAAACATGCAGATCGTAAGGTGCCATTAAGCACTTTTTCGTTTTTGCCACAGAAATAAACAAAATTTATAAACTTATTTGTTTAAATAAATTAAATTAAACATTTTTTATTTTTCGAATTTATTCTATGAGCTAAATTTCAGTTATGTATTTTATAAAGCTTTTTTGTAATAGTCATATTCCTTAAATTTTTCAGGAAATAATTCCCAGTTTCAACTAAATTAAATTAAATAATATTTTGAATCGATTCGTATTGAGCGGGAATTAAATTAAATAAGAACAAGCTTTAATACTAAGATATCTTGTGAAAACCTACTTTTAATAGAAACTATTGTGTGAATATTTGTTAAAAAAAAAAAAAAATCACAGTATGTATTTTTAAAACCGGCCCTCTATAAAATTAAATTGGGTTTTTCTGAATGAAGTTTTGCCTTTAATACTATACAAACTAGTTCTCCAGAGGGTATACTAAGTTTGTCATCCCGTGTGAAGCTTTTTTAATATTTATCTAAGACCCCGTAAAGTATATACAGATCTCGAGTAATTTAAATTCGATTTAGCCTAACCTGTCTGTCTGTTCGTCCTTTAAAATCACTCTTCCTTTTGAAAGACTCAGAAGAAAATAAACAGCATAAGTGCCAAATTCTTTCTAGCTCCCATATGCAGTTTGGGATTTAAATTAGGGAGATCGATTATTCGACTTTTTTCAATATTCCGAATAGTAGCTATTTAAAAAACCTTTTTTAGGCTAAGCATATTTAAAATAACCGGTTAACCGGGTTTCGTTCGAATACATAAAGACACAAAAATCAAATTAGTTTTTGGAATAAAAAGTCAATTTGAAAAAAAAAAAAATAATTCGCAAAGGTAAGGAACCCACAGAATACATAGATATGATTTATGGTATGCTTAGACCTAACAAATATTTGACGATTAAGTCTAAAAAAGCGAAACCAGTAAATTAATCAAACTTTAGCTTTATTTTTAACAATTTCTATTTATTCACTAAACTTTCTTTATAAGAAGATACTATAATAATTTAATTTAGGATCTCTTAAATGATATTTGAGCCAGCCAAGCGTTTTGCAAAAGCAAATAATTTTTTAATAAAACTAGTGGTTACGTGTTGGACGTCCAATATTTAATAGGTGTAAACATAGCTTTAGAACTTTTGAAAAACTTTGTTTTAAAAAATTATAAGAATTGAATAAATTTATTATTTAATGGTGTTTTCTTTTCTACAAAAAATGTGACATTTTATTTTAAAAAAATGCAATTTGGTGTCTTTTTCTTAAAAATTTTGCTCACGAAAAGGGTGGCTTGTTTTATTCTAAAAAACTCATGCTTTTCGGGAGCAAAATGTTTAAGAAACAGACACCAAATTGCATTTTTTTAAATAAAATGTCACATTTTTTTGTAGAAAAGAAAACACCATAAGACATTGTCCCAAATTTATTGTAAATGAGCTTTAATTTGTAAGTGGTGGACCAACAATATTTTTTAAAAGTGACATTGTTGAATTTTTTTAATAAATAAAACTGAATGTTGTAGTTTTAAGCATGAAGATATGGTAGAACAAATAAAAAGTATTTAGTGCCTTAACAAAGGGCTAATATTTCACCAAATGATTCATTTTTGGTAGCGTATTTTAGTCGTTTTATTTGCAATCCCTTAAGAACCAATTGTAACGGACCCAAGTGTTATTTGGCGTACATTTATGTCAAGCGTGTGAACTCATTAAAGGTGATTGATAGTCGTGACGTTAAAGAACCTGTTCAACTTATAATTTTTAGGGCACTTCAAACACCTTTGTCTTTTAAATCCCGGTCGAAATATCTTCAGAGATGACATCTGCATAAATAAATATTTAATATTTAGAATACTCTCACAGAAATTGCTAATAACTTTTTAAACTGAACCATTTTTTTTGTATTATTTTGAATTGTTTTTAGTTTTTAGAATACACGATTTCATAAGCTATTTTTATTTACACTATTTATAATTACGGTCCGGAATTTTATGCAGTTAAAATCGCTTTTTATGAGCATTAAAATGCACTCAAAATAGAAATATATGCCCTAAAAATAAAAAAATATGCACTTAACATTTTTTATTAGTGATAAAAAAAAACAGAAAGATAACAAGAAAAAACAAAATTTACATAAAAAACGTTAAAATTCATTCTCATAAACGTAAGTAAATCACCCACAAAAGTAGACGTAAAATATAAAGAAAAACTAAATGTAAAACAATCATGTAAATTATCAGGGGTGTCATGGAAATCGAAAACGTAAAACGAAAGAATTTGGTAGTCTTTTTTATTAAACTTTTAATCTAATTTTTACAATTATTGTTAAAGAATTCTGTTAAATAGAGCATTATTATTGAAAAACGTCTCTTAAAATTCTTTCGTTTTACGTTTTCGATTTCCATGACACCTCTGACTTGTTAAATAAATATTTAAAAATACATATTAAATGAATTAAGAAATAATTTTTTTTTAAAATATTTTCAAAATTAAAGTTTACTGCCTGTTTTCAAAGAAAATAAAATGGTGTAAGGTTTTAATTAAATATGCTTTCAGTTTTTTTTACTATTTTAAATCCTTAATTTTTAAGATTTATTAAGCTTATCAATTTACTTAAATTTATAATTTTTTTTTTTGCCGATTCTGCATCACCATTGTTGAATCCATTCACCACATCTTTGAATTGGTAAACGTTTTCAGCATAATTCACAATTGCTTTCTAACAAGTACCCCACCTGTTTGTTAAAGGGATACTTTTCTTTATATGCGGCAACACGCGAAGGTACTTTACAAAATATTTCGTTCCCATAAGAAATCAATAAAAAGTATCATAGAAGCTGTCTCTTATCTCTTTTGCAACAGGGTGCAAGGCAAAATAAATCAATTAAACAAGTTTTATTTAAAAAATTCAAGAATTATATGCAATATCAGCAATATATGCAAAAATATGCATTTAAAGTAAAATTTGCAAAATTATGCACTAACAAATCGATGCCATTTCACTCTTGATTCGTAAAGATATTTGGTATACGATAACCTCAGACTGACAATAACAAGTATGGATTTGCATAAAAATTCGGGCCTTGTTTATAATGTTTTTTGACATTTGTTTCGATATTCGCCATAAAAAGTTTAAGATGGCCCAATATTTTAGAAGCAATAGGTAAATGTACCCGTTATTAAAAAAAACAAAATTGAAAAAATCAAACAATGTCATGGAAGGTTTTAAATTTTGGTCTACAAATTGACAGATATTTCATACAAAAATCATGTTTTTGTGACTATTCGTTTCGAAAACGTATATAAATTACACATCATTAAAAAAGCCGGTTTAATATACCAAATAATAACCGATCGATCTTCCTAATTTAACCCTGAAAGGGTACTCTTAATTTTGGTACATTAAGGTTACTCTTCGTCGAATCGACGAACTTTTAAAAAAAAATTTAGCGGAACGATTTTTAAAGCACAAAATTAACAAAAACTTCTTAAGTTAAGCATAAATAAACTAAAATGAAACAAAAAAATTAAAAATAAATGTTTTTCATCTATCTCAGACTTTGATATTAATTTTAGCACTTTTTTGTGTTTTCAAATTAATTTTTTTTAAGCTTTCATCATCGGCTAACGTTGTTGAAAAAAGAGCGTATTTTAAATACACATAAAGAAGTTATATGATTAAATGTAAACGAGCTTCTTCGATTCGACAAAGAGTAACCGTGCAGGGTTAAATCCAGTACAATCGGTTCAGTAGACAAACTAGAATTGATATTTCTATTAGCAAAACTAGCATTAATTGGTAGTGAAATTTAATGAGTAAATTTTAATTTTGCAAATCTTGTTCTATATGACTAATAGTTAATACTAGAGTTTGCTAAACACCGTAAAAATGTGGGACCGCGGGTTCGGTTTTAAAATGATCCAAACCGGTTGGTTCGGTTCGGTTTTAGGTTTTGAAAATATCCAATAAATCTACATATACATATATACAATATCAACCCAGCTTGCATTTGGGTAATCATTTTTTTGTAAAAATCACCTAAAAGAGTTTTTTTAGATCACTTTTGATGATTAAAAACGGATTTATCACTTGATTTATCAATCATATCGAGCCCTAATAGCGACAACATTAAAGATTTTTTTTATGAAAATCTACCATTCTACCATTAGACTTGAAGCAAAGATATTTAAAAAAAAACCTTCTGCTGTAAAATTTTATTTTTGTTGGTTACATCATTTTTGCTATAAGAGCTCGATATATGCAAACTTTGAAAAAGGCTTCATATATGATTCATTCATATTCCCAATAAGGAATTAGAAAATTGTATCACAATTGATTCTTTGAGGTGATTCATCGGTAGGGTAAAATTTTTTCACAACGAGCGTATCATTTAGTATCGCAAAATTACCTCATATGCATTTATTTTGTTGTGAAGCTGAAACCTCATAGATTCAATTATGATAAACTTTTAATCATATTCGAGTATGTTTAACTCTGCAGCACGATTAATAAACAAGAATATGCGATCATTTTCTGATTATAAAAGATACTTTTGTCGAAAGAAAATAGTTCCATACCCGCGACGAATCATAAATGCTCGTTTTTTTGTTAGTGTAACTGTATGTGATTAAAAAGTTTTTGGATCCACAAAACTACTCCAAAAAGAATCATAATATTTGAAAAAAACCCCATCTTCCAAATACTACCAGGGACCCAGTAAAAAAATTTGGGTTTTTTAAAGCACTTAAGAGAAAAAGCGCATAATCGAGCGCTTCAATAAGAGAGCTTTTATATAGCAGTAAATGATAAAGAATAAAATATAGAAAAAGCTGCTATTTTAGTGCTGACAACGATGAGGGTTTAAAGCGAAAAAAAAAATAAAAATATATAATGGTTAACGAAAATTATTGAAACAATGCATTTAAGCAATTAAAAGCAAAACATCAATGAATATGAAAATATATTTATCCCTTAAAAAGGCGCTTTAGGAGTTCTTTGTTTGCATGTTAAAAAAAGCGCTTATTGTCAGCAGTAAAAAGTCCTCCAAACCGGGAACACTCCATACAAAAATCAGGCATCTCATCATAAAACCTGCTCTTTTGGACCACATTTTTTACTGGGGAATGAAAGTACTTTTATTAAAAAAGCGACATTTGTATTTCTTAGTACTAATTTTAAATTTTAAGAATTTTTGAAACCCTTGTTGCAGGCTGTTGTGTATAAACTTTTTTATGTAAATTACTAGTATAAAATATATTTTTAAAGTAACATCCGAGGTTTTTTGTCGGTTTTCGGTTTTTAGGCATTAAAAATCGCGGTTTCGAATTCGGTTAAAACCGAACAGCAATCCCTAGTTAATACTACTAAATTTCGTGATGATCGATCACACAAATTTTGTTTTGATCGGTCTATAACTTACCATAGACCTCATAAAAAGCCCACACATTAAATATTATAACTCTCGGTGGAGGGTATCAAACATTCGGCGACCCAATATATAAAATATTTTTGTATTTAATAATCTTGTTTTTTTGTTTCTTTGAAAACTTTAAAATTTCTTTAAAAAGTTTATATTTGTATATTAACAAAATTTGAAAACAATTATAGTTAATTGGAAAATAAAAAAACAAACTCTGAAAAGAAAACAAATATTACGTGTTTAAAATAAAACTTTTGTTGGGGACACAATTTCCAGGCCACATTTATACAAATATTTAAAAAAATAAGAAAAATTATTTAATAAAGTTTTTATTTCTGGCTTTTGTTTTTTTCTCCAATTTTTCATTGAGATTAAAATTAATCACATTGAGACATGCCAAAAACCATTCTGGTTAAGTTGTTTTGCGACAATTCATGCCTTAAAAATGCTGAAAAGCATAAAAAAATTTCCCTTGAGTTATTTTTGCTATTTTACTTAATTCTTATTATTTTATTTAGTACGTCACATTTCCAACTATTTAAGCACATGCAAAACGCACATCAGTAACGTCGCGACGTATAAATGTAATAAAATAAACAAAAATATTGCCAAAAATCATGATTAACAATTAAACCGTATATAACACCTCAATGAGCCTTTAACTTATTTATCAAAATGTCTGCCGTCTAAAACTGGAATGGGGAGCACATTAAGTAGGAAAAAACATTGCAAATTAAATGATGTGTTAAAAGGCGATATCTGGAGTACAATAAAATAGGACCTACTTAAAACTTAGAGGTTATTTTGTCTGGGGTGGGGACAATTGAAATAAGAATTATGATTATGAGTTAAATACTAATAATTTAAATTAAATAAGGCAGTTCTGTTTGGTTTACTGTGAAATATGCAAATGAAACATTTTGAAAAATAGTAGTAATATATGTTAACTGTTCTGCTTTGTTTGAAGGGGGCAAAATTCGAAAAATTTTGATTTTAAAAAGTAACTTAAAAGATTTTTGAGTTAAATAAAAAAATTTCGATCTTTTCAGAATATTCATTACACAGTACAACATTTTTCAGGTGATTGATTCGGGACTCAATTCTGATAATTGCTTATGAAAGTAGATCCAAAAAGAAGAACTTCTGCATCATTAGTTTGGTCATGGTACTTCAATAAATAATTTAAAAATTAATTTGAAGTTAGTAAGTATCGTATAGGGGCATTTGTCACGTTTTAGGCTCTTTTGTTTGTCATAACTCGAGAACCACTAGTCCGAATAAGCTGAAACAAATTTAAAAAATTAAGCAACAGTTTCGCAGTTATAAATAAATGTATGACAAAAAAAAATATATTTTGCCAAACAAATTTAAATTTTTTATTTTTAATTCATAAAAAATCCAAAACGGTAAAAAAAAGTGTCAAGTCCTATTACTTTCACGTAAAGTCGCATAACCTATGAACAAAATGACACATAAATCATGAAAATTTATGAACACGTTTCGATTTTATTCACAATTAATTAAAGGAATGAATTTCAAAAATTTGTCCGAGATATCCACAAAATTCTTTGGAAAAAACATTGATGGCTTTTTTTATGATTCTCAGAATTGAAAAAAAAGTAATTAACAAAAGGTTATTTGATTTTTATAATTGCGGTAGCAAAGTAAAAAGCGTTAATAAATGTGAGTGGACAATTAAAAGGAAAAAAGAAAAGTGCCTTTTTTATACCCTTCACCGAAGGTAGAAAGGGTATATATAACTTTGTCATTCCGTTTGTAATTTCTACAATATGGATCCTACACCCTATAAAGTATATATATTCTGGGTCCTTATGAAAAGCGAAGTTCAAATCCGGTTGTCCGTCTGTCCGTCTGTCTGTTGAAATGGGTTTTCCGAAGCCCCCAGATATGATGGGGACTTGGTTGGGGTATCTTTATGTCAGGTATTCTTATTATAATTTTGCTATTGAAATTCAGCCAGATCGGTCCACAAATGGCTGAGATATGACCAAAAAACCACGACTACCTCTAATTTTTCCCAAAAATCCCTTGTGTTTGTTGTATTTTTATTACTTTTTGCTGTATATCTGGGGAACGGCAAAAGCCAAAGTTTCCAAATTAGGTACACACATTTAGGTTGCCAATGCACACCATTCTACAAAATGTGGGCGGGATTGGAGAAGTGGGCGTGGTACCTCCCATACAAAAAAAAATTAAAAATTGTATAAAAATCTAAATTTTTGGGCTGCCATATGTCCTATGGATATGACTTATATATCAAAATATCGGATTTTAAGTAGAACATATTTTATAAAAAACTCGGGAAAATCGGTTCAGATACAAAAAAGTTATGACCAAAATTTTTTTTTAAATACCCACTTTCGGGAACCATAGATCTCCCCGAGTCCAAGTTTTATAACTAAAGTAAATGGTAAATTTCTTCTTCAACACGTCGGTATATAAATCTGCCAAATCGGTTAAAAAATGGCAGAGTTACAACCGAAATACTGAATCCCCAAAAATTACTCTTTTTTTTAATTAACTTTGTTAAAAAATATATATTTACAAGTATATATAAATGTTTATATATAAATATAACTTAAGTAAATGGTAAAATTCTTCCTTAACACGTCGGTATATAAAAATATCAAATCGGTTGGACAATGGGTAATTTATGAGCAAAATACTCCAAAAATGGGCTAAAAAACATCAAAATTTTTATAAAAACCTAAATTTTAGGGCTGTGATATGTCCTATGTATATGACTTATATACCAAAATGTCGGAAATTTGTATGAGTTATAACCGAAATACTGGGGTCTATTCCCTGCATACGATATCGAGTAAAATTCATCGAAATTATTTATTTTGGTATCTTGAAACTCGATATCGAATGAAATGTATTGAATTTGAAATAAAAGCATTCGACATCGAGTAACTCGACATAACATTTATCGAGTTTTCATTCGATAAGCCAGTGTCTATCGTATGCAAAAAAATTCAGTAGTTTATTCGATACGAAAGTATCGAATGCGGTGATTAGACCCCTGAATTCCCGAAAATTACTCTTTTTATACCCTTCACGGAAGGTAAAAAAGGTATATATAACTGTAATTTCTACAATATTGATCCTACACCCTATAAAGTATATACATATATTCTGGGCCCTTATGAAAAGCGAAGTTCAAAATCGGTTGTCTCTTATTTAAAAAAAAAAATTTACCAATTTTATTTAGTTTTTGTCTAATTGCTATGTATTCTGCTCGCACAATGGTGAAGGGTATATAAGATTCGGCACAGCCGAATATAGCACTCTTACTTGTTAATTATTTGGGTTTTTCCGTTAGTTACCTGCATTATTTTTTTTTACCGAAATTGCACCCACATTTATGAGTGCTCATGTTTTGGAACGTTTCGAAAACATATTTCATAAGTACCTGCCAGTAAAATATTGAAATATTTGTAGTATTTGTAGGCGCTCTTTGATCGATTTATTTAATAGGAAATTTGCGTAAAATTTTCTATGAATTCTAAATTTGCGCAAAATCTTTTAAATAGCAAATTTTCGTAATATCTCCAATCAAAAGCAACATTGTGCAAAATTATAAAAAGATAAATTGCACAAAAAAGCGAATTTGCCTTAAATTTTTTGTAGATTTCATATTTGCGCAAAATTTTTCTTAATAGCCAATTTGTTTCTTAATCAAACTAAAATATGTTTGAGTTTATTATCAAAGTAATTTTTGGGATAGTTGAGTTAAATAAAGTAATTTCGATATTTTCAGAAGATACAGTATGCCTCTTTGTAGGTTCTCTAAAGTTGCTGTCGGGATTATATGCACACAAATCTATATAAATAGCAAATTTGGGTAAAAATTTCTATAATTTGGAAACTTGGGTACACATTTTTAATCAAAAGCAAATTTGCGAAAAATTTCCTAAAATAAAGCAAATAAGCAAACATTTTTTTGTAGATATCATATTTGCGCAATATCTTTCTGGATTGAAAATTTGTGCAAAGCTTCCTATATATAGCAAATGTGTGTAAAATTTTCTATAAATAACAAAAAAATTGTATAAAATTTCCTATCAAAAGCAAATTTGCGCAATATTATATAAAGCAACATTTCTCAATAAAAAGCATATCAGCCAAATATTTTTTTGTAGATATTTGCCCAAAATTATTTTAAATAGAAAATTTGTGAAAAATCTCCTATAAACATCATATTTGCATTAAAGTTTCTAAGGGCCATTATTACAACTTGCCAATAGTTTAAAGTCGGATTTTGTCGGACCGATAAATAGCTTTGCACTAGTGGCAAGTTGTAATAATGGCCCTAAAAATACCAAAATTGCCTAAAATTTACTATAAATAAACCCAAAAATTCCCATTAAAAGCAATTTAGCCTTGAATTTGGGCAGATTTCATATTTGCGAGAAATTTTTCGTCATACATTTGCGTAAACATTTCTATAATTATCAACATTGCGTAAAGTTGGCGCAAAATCATAAGACGCACGTAAGTATTTAATTATTTTCAGATATCAAATTTGCACAAAATATTTCTAAATAGTAAATTTATGCAAAATGTTGTATAAATACAACATTTGAGTAAAATTGGCTGTAAAAAGCAAATTTGCCTAGCATTTCCTTAAAAACGCAAATTTTTTTCAAACTTTCAATCAAAAGAACTTTTGTGCAAAATTTAATTTGTTTGTTCAATAGTTTGCTAAATAGTTAATTTATATTTCTATAATTCGCAATTTTCGAGGCGAAGTTTTCTTCAATTTTTATTAATTTTTATTAAATATCCCTTAAATATTTTGCTGCTAAAAAAATGAATAAATAAGTTTGTAACGAATAATTTTTTTCTTAATAATCTTAATAAATTTGAATTAATATTCATATAGAGAAAACTATAAAGTGTAACATACTTTTGTGGTGTATTTCAGATAAATAGCCATATAAACAAGACCTCAAAATAACAGCAACAATAACAAGAGCAACAGCAAACTTTAATAACAACATGCGGAAGGGATGTAATAATATTTTAATATTCCATAGTGTAACATTAAGAACTTACTTGTAAAGCAATAATTTGTGGTTTATCACAAGCGCACACAAATATACACATACACACATGCACACGTTCATATTAAGTAAAGAACACAGGCATGCCCAAAACTTCAACATAAACAAAATATTGAACGGACAAAGGCTATTTAAAACCATTTAACACAACCCACAATATATGAGTAAACATTTTTAATAACTTTATTTATGGTTAAAGCAAATTACAATAACGATAGTTCCAAAAGCAACAACAACGACAAAAATGTTAATAACTAAAGTGACAATAAGCTAGAATTTTGCACTACAGCAAACAGCACCTCCTGCAGCGGAGTTTTCATAAATAACAACAACATGCAACGGCCCATTATCACTTTGATTTAAATTCAATCATTCAAAATGCAAATATTAAACATTTATCAGCACTTTTCCTTGCAAACAACTCAAACTCTACTTCAGCTCAAATATGTAAATATTTAGTCAGGGTCTAGTTTGTGCTGCCGTTGTTGTGGTGGCTAAACTGAAGAATATTCCGTTGATTGTGTGTAAAATATAAGTGTGGAGGAAAATATTAACAACCGCTAGAATATTAATGTTTTGACTAATATTTATTTAAACTTTGCTTATTTTTTTATTATGTGGTTGAAAAATACAACTAAAATAAAAGCTACAAGGAAATATTAAAAAAAAAAATACTTCACATGAAATTTTGCAAAAAAAAATATGTATTTATTTTTTTGAAAAAGTGTTTAAATTTTGTTGACATAATGACATTAGGAAAGTTCGTTTAAGTGAAGTTTTAATAAAAAAAATTTGCAGTTTATAGAAAGTGAAAAATTGACCCCAGATAATGGAAGAATGGTAAAGCCTGATACTCTGTTCAGTATTTCGTACGAAAAGTTTTCAAACTCAATATAAAAAAAAATTCTGTGAAATAATAACGAAAAAATTTTGATAGAGTTGTACTCTGTTTATGTTACGAAAAACATGCGAAATGTTTCTATCAACATTTTTATTTTCCGTGCGAAACAAGTGCCTACATCTCATATTATTTCGCACGGAATTTTTAGCAACAGAAGTGGGGTTTATAACAAGCGTTTCAAAAAGAAAAATGTATAAAAGTGAAAAAAATTAATAATATAATTAAATTTTTTTGTTTTTTACTTTAGAAAATTATTAAAATAGAATTATTTTACTTTTTTAATGATAATTATAGAAACACATGGTTTTTATCTTAGATGGGAGTAGTGCACTAGTTCAAAATGATTTCAATAATTTTGTTGATGTTGAGTGATGAATTGAAAATTAGCAATCTCACTAAACATGAGGAATTGTAATGTTGAAATATTTTGCGCTAAAAAGAAACAATCATCAGCTGATTCCAATTTTTTTTCTTCACTCATTTGACTAAAAATTTTGCACAAAATTTAAAATACCAAACTTGTGTTTTCATAAAGCCAAGAATTATTCCGTTATTGGCAGAATAAAAAGTTTAATTTCCTTTGCTTATGCAAAGGTTCGAATTATGAAGTACATATTTGAATTGAGTGCAGATTTTATGCATTCATTCACAGTTAGTGATCAATTAATTTTTTAAGTGCTAGTGAAAAAAATACCAATCATCACTAAAGCTGGTAAAAAATATTAAAACTAATTTTTTGCAGATTCATTTATGGTGTTTTCTTTTCTACAAAATATGTGCCTTTTAAAAAAAAAATGCAATTTGGTGTCTGTTTCTTAAAAATTTTGCTCCCGAAAAGCATGAGAATTTTAGAACAAAACAAGCCACCCTTTTCGAAAGCAAAATTTTTAAGAAAAAGGCACCAAATTGATTTTTTTTTTTAAAATAAGGCACATTTTTTTGTAGAAAAGAAAACACCATTAGTGAGAGTTGATTTAAATTAATATTTAGTACACTACACCCAAGTATGGGTTTTGTTTACCTTCGCAAAATAATGTTGTATACTTGTAACTATTAAAAACGTTAAGTTTTGAAAAACCGACGAGAAGGATAATATTGATACATGACAAAAATTTCGTGTGAAATAATCAAAACTTTTCGCAAGTTGGAACAGAGTACTAGGCTTAAAACACAACAACACGAAATTTAAAACAACTTTTTTTTTTGTTTTTATTTTTTTCTTATGCCAAAAAGTAGAAAATCCTTGCGGGTATGCATATGTATGCTGTGGCTGCCAAAGCCGGTGTTATATCATATAGGAGAAAATCCTTTATGAAGTGAAGCTTCGTTAGAGGAAAATATCCTTGCGCTCGGCAGTTTTAACCAAAACTGTATAATTATTCGCTATTAAAATTCAGGATTTGAAATTTGTGAATTTAAGTTTCGGGCAGACCCAAATTTTAAATAAAACTTTATTTGTGTTTTATTTTTTAAACTGTTTTTGAGGGCAAAATTAATTTTTAAGTCCATTTTTTTGGAGTAATTTTTTATTAAAATATTGCATTATGAAAAATAGCCTAAAATTTGCAGTCAATTTTAATATTTTTAGGGCCATATTTCCTGGGACAATATTTTGCAGCGCCTTAGAAAGGTTTTGCAAAAGTTTTTTATTTATAGAAAACAAAATTTTACTTTTGCGTTAAAATTCCGGCAAGATTTACAGAAAAAATTTACGGAAATTGTATTTTAATTTCGAAATCAAAACTTTGTTATATTCAAGGCCCATTGAAAAGGTCTGCGCAAGAAGCCTGATGATCATTGTTTATGTTCTTTTTAGTTGTCAAAAGTTGTTTACATTTTGCTTACATGTGCATGTATATGTTTTTTTACGTTTATGGTATGCCACACATATACGTTTTTTCCTTTTGCTTTGTATATGTGGTAGTACATTTTTGAAAACTAAAAAGAATCGTTTTTTGTTTTTGTACAAGTAAGCAGACCTGATAGATGGGCCTTGGTTATATCTGTGGCATTTTGACATATATCATAAGTCATATTTAAAAAGTTCAAATAAATTTTGTTCAAAAAACAATTTTGTTTACGTTTTTAAAATTTGGTTTTGTAAACGAAAATTTTCCTTAATTTTGGTTTATTTTATTAATTAAAAAAATTTTTTTTTCAGCCAACTTTCTTATTTCGACCTAAGATGCTTTGTCAAAATGCCACAGATAATAATAACAATATTGCCATAAAAAACATTATAAGATTTATTATTTTCGCCAGCACATACCTATAAGTTTTGAACACTCGATACCCTCTGTTTGCCGTGTTTAACCTGTTAAAAAGTAGCTTATTAATCTGGACCATATGATAGCTTTGTATCAAATTTATCAAAAAATTGAAAAGTACTAATAATAATAAGTCATTTATCGATCTATCATCCTGGATTTCAATAGCAAATTTAAATGAAGCATATCGAGCTCTAATAGCAAAAATTATGTAACCAACAACATTTTAGACTTTTGTTTTTTGATGTAAATCGATAATTTTTGATCAGTGCATCATCTCTAAAAATCTCGTACCTCTGGGAAGTAACGTCAGGAAATAAGAGCAAAAGCAATTTAAACGAACCCTTATACCGTGTTCAGATATGCACCTTAATTGCGTTGTACGCAATAAACGACATTATTGAGCTCAATTATCTTTATAAAATTGCAATTTAGTTATTGCTCAATTAAAACGAAATTGTTATAAATATTGAGTAAAATTTAAATGCGACACTGTAACAAGTGTGTTTATTAAGCAAAACACAACTTACTAAACAGTGTTTTGACATTTGGAAACTGAAATTATAAGAAAACAAATGCCCATCCATTGGGTCGTCGCAAAAGCCAGATGTTTATTCCTTAAAGATGTCAAAACTTGTTTAAATTTTTCTTATACATGTAAATTTTTTTTACGTTGAATGTTGTATGTAGTAGTAATATAAATTGAGTAAGCTAAATTGTGTATGTGTGAACAGAAAGATAATTATGTCAATTAACCGAATATTGACTCAATAAAAAAGGTATATCTGAACACGGTATTAGACTTGAAGCAAAAATATTTAAAAAAAAACCTTCTCCTGTAAAATTTTATTTTTGTTGGTTACATAATTTTTGCAATAAGAGCTCGATATATTAGAGAAATATAAAACAGTATTGTCCCCATTTTTTACAATTTCCTCTGAAAACTCATTTCAACAGATAGACGGACATATGAACAGAAAACATGCTAATTTTTTTAAGCTTAACTTTAAATTAAGGAAAACATTTTGGTAATTTTACTTTTATAGAAAATTTCGAGAAGTAAATTGATAGTTTTGAGGGGATCTTGTTTAATTTTTTTTTATTTTAAGGGAATTTTTTTAAACACTTTTCGTTTTATAGGAAATTTTATTAAAACTTTGATACATATTTTATAAATGATTTTGCTTCAGACAAATTTTCCTGGCAAAATAGCGTATTGTTTTGTTAATGGTTCTCTATATTGATGCCTTTTTTCTTATTGAGGCAAATTCTTGTCTCAAATTCCTCTCTGCCATTATTTATCCCTACCTAACAGTTGACATAAAACTCCATAAATCATAAAAAAAAGTTAAGCAATTTCTTTAATAAGATAACAAAAGTATTTTTATTTTGCTTTATGCATAGTAAAAAAATAAAAATAAAATCCAACTTTCCAGTCTTTTTGTGTTTGACCATTTCCCTCTCAAGGTTTTCGGATTTTCTCTTAAGTTTAGTCAAGTGACATTTTGCTTAATTACAGTTTTTGTACACGCATACGCCCTAATCATAAACAAAAAAACGCCTTTTGTAAAAATATATAAATATATATGAATGTACATATTCATGTAAAAGAAAGCAAAAATTTCCGCAGCAAAAGTATAACAGGTTCAAATACACTTGCTAAAAATTATTAACTGCATACTTTTAGGTTCTATACCGTTATACATACCCAACAAACACGAAGTCAAAGCTTTGATATGAAATGTCTTTATCATTTGACACCAAACACAATTCTTAAACTTTTTTCAATTAATATTTGAAATCAAACTGACAAGGATTTGAATGCAATGTTGTTTCAATTTTATATCAAATGTTATTCTTGAATCAAAAATAAACTTGATAACACTAAAAGGAAAAAAAATTAAATTTGGCATTTAAAGTTAAATGTGTTTTACAAATGAAGAAGTGAAGTGAATTCACCTTTGGAAAATCTTATTTTCTTGGGAAAAAATATAAATTATTTGTGAGTAAAAAATTTATTACAAAGTGTAAGAATGTGTATAACAATTAAGCGGGAGAGTGAAATATATAGAGGCGTGTTGTAAGATCGCGGAGCTACGCCATGACAATCCTCAAAACAAAAAGGAGCTGGGTATTTTGTCTTTCCAAGAACATGAGGACGGAAAGAGCAATATTTGTTCTTTGAGCTATGGTGCCAAATGTTAAGCTGACAGTCTATTTAAATAAATAATGAATTTAAATTACAAAAATTTATATTTTATGTAAATCCACATTTGAAAAACATTTCAGAATAACGTTTGAAGTCAAGTTGATTATAATTTCCCCTTTTTGTTGAGAATGCTAAGATTTTTAAAAAAATTTCAAATCATTATCAAATGTTTTTCGTTTGAGAAAAAAGTTTGATTTCAAATCCTTTTCAATTTGAAATGAAACCTTCTTGTTTGTTGGGTACATATTTGCATATGCATGTTGGCCTACCCCACATACACAATGGTTTGATATAAAATTGAAATTGATTTACAATCAAACCTTTTCTCAAACGACAAACGTTTCATAATGACTTGAAAATCATAACATCATCAATTAAATTATTTTCAAATAAGAAATGCATTTATCTTCTACTTTCTTTCAAACGTTACTCTCAAATGTTTTTGAAATGTGGATTTTAATGCAATGTGGAACATAATTCATAATTTAAATAAACTGTTGGTGTAACATTCGGCACAATAGCTAAAAGATGAAGTAGTGTTTTCCGTCCTCAAATTCTTCGAATTTCGAAATACTTGGCTCCTTTTTATTTTGAGGATTGAGATGGTTTAATACCGCGACCGTTAAATAAACTTATATTTTCCTCACTTTCCGTTTCAGTTTAATTTGCACTCTTAAGGCCCAACTTTAATATGCTTAAGTTGCCTTAAGTAACTGTACAAATACATGTAAATAATACGTGTCAAACTTTATTGAACTAAGGATAACTTTTTTTGTATGTTTTATGAATCTGTAATTTGCTTAAGCAAAGTGAAAACTGATCCCACTTTTCGTATGAAATCAAATGTTTTTGATTTTGTTTTTTAAAATTAATTAGAGAGGCTTTTTGTTAATTTTTGACAGAAGCTTAAGCAAGCTGCGTATTATCGTTGGGCCTTTACACTTTGTAATTAATTTTTAAGGCACAAAAGTTTTATATTTTTTTTTACAAAAAATTAAGGTTTTCTAAAGCCGAATTCACTTCACATGATATATAATTTTTCTTTTATTGCAAAACACATTAAAATTAATCGCTATTTTTTTTACTAATTTTTACATTTATTTTTCGTTGCAGTGCTACCAAGCTTATTTTTGATTTGTGAATAACATTTAATAACAATTTGATATCAAATTGATAAACCATTGCAAGAAAAAATATCATTATCAATATGATTTTGAACTGTTATTTTTAAACAATTGAAAAATTTTTGAGAATTGTGTTTGATGTCAAATGATAAAGTCATCTCATATCAAAAAGGTTTGACTTTGTGTTTATTGGGTAAACATTTGCTTTATATGTATAAGTTAAATTGTCTTTTTGTGTAAAAGACTTGTAGGCGTTTTCTTTGTTACGCCTAAAGTTACAATATTTTTTTTTTGCCCAGTTCATTTTGAGTTGTTTGTATGAGTGTGTAAATTTGTAGGTTTTTTGTTTACATTTAAATATTTATTTATATTTTCTAGTTGTTTCTTTACAAATTAATTGTTGACCTAAGGTATTTTGTTTGCATGCACGTCATGTTTAGTTTTCGTTTTTGTTCTGTTGTTTTGTAAGCAAATATGGAAAGAACACAAATAACAAGAACAAAAATCATAATCAGTAAAAGTTATGATGTGGGTACTTATTAACAATGTTACGCTATGATTGATATAAATTATATAGTCCTTGTGAAGCAACAAGAGCTATTTAAACTAGTGTACAAAAAAAAAAAACAATAATTAAGTTGGTTTGATGGTATTCGAAATGCTATAATGTATGGCGTTTCTATCTATAAACAGACAAACTAACAAAATTTCAATTTGTATTTTGGTTTAACTTGAACCTTCCCCTCTAGCTGGCTCTGCTATGAATAACTCTTATCATGTGGACTTATATTTCATAAAAATTAAGCGAGACATTCCACATTTTATTCAAATACTGTCCAAAAACTGTCTTACAGCTAAATACAATTAATTACATTCCTGTTGCACAAAACTGTTGGAAAAAAATGTGCCATGTAAAACTACTAGCAATTAACGCAATTTAAAACACATCTAAAAGAAAGAAATAATTAAAATAAACATGCATCTTTCAGGAGTGAAAAAAAATGGAAACTGAAGTGGTACAAAAGCGAAAAAGGACCAAGTAAATCCAACCCTAGAAAACTTTTTTCCAACTTTTGACACCTACTTAAAAAAAACAAACCCACAAAAAAAAAACTTTAATGTTTTTATTTAACAGGGCGAAAAAGTTAAATTATACGAAGGCGACAACAAGGACAATTTTCACATTGTGTATTTATACAATTGGACAGGAAAGGACAGGCAGAGTCACATCACAATACAGAATAATACAAAAGACGAAGAAGAATGCAACCAAACAACTGATGTAGACCACGCAACGAAACTAAAGAAAACATTTTTTTATATACTTTTTTTTTAAATGTTTTGAAAAAATTAAGCTAACGAAAGCACGACTTTAATTATGGCCACCAGACACGAAAAGTGTCGTGAATGTTAAAATACTTCTCCTTATTTCTTTTTTATAAACATATTTATTCATTATTCAGTTCAGTTCGCTACACAGCCAACAAAATATGTAGAGTTGAACAATGTGGAATTTAAAAAATCTTAAATTTCAGAAAATAAAAATAAGTTTTTGTTAAAAAGTAACTTTTTGGTGCAAAAATGGTTTTATAAAGAAGAAGTGAATTTGTTGTGAAAAAGTGACTTTTTAAAGAAAATTCTACATTTAATGAAAACGTGAATTTTTTGTGAAAATGTGAATTTTTAGTCAAAATGTGCATTTTTTGTGAAAATGAATTCGTTTAGTGAAAAAGTGACTTTTTAGTTTATTTTGAAAATGTGAATGAACAAGTTAATATTTTGTAGAAAAGTAACTTTTTGCGAAAAAGTGCCTTTTTGGTGAATGTGTGACTTTTTAGTGAAAATTTGACTTTTGAGTGAAAAAGTGAATTTTACTTTTTAGTGAAAAAGTAAATTTTACTTTTTAGTGAAAAAGTGACTTTTAAGTGACAAAGTGACTTTTTAGTGAAAAACTGATTTTGTACTGAAAAATGTACTTTTTAGTGCAGAAGAGCCTTTTTAGTGAAGAAGTACTTATTTGGTATAATAAGTAAGTGACTTTTTAGTGAAAAAGTGACTTTTTTTAAAAAAAGTGACTTAATAGAGAAAAAATTACTTTTTAGTCCAAAAGTTGTTTTTAAATATGTATAAGTTAGATTTAAGTGAAAAAGTGAATTTTTATTGAAAAAGTGACTTTTTAGTGAAAAAATGAAACAGAATTGTACTCTGTGACATGGCTGACAGTTTAATATTGTAATAGTGGTATTAAGCGGTGGCATTTTTAAGCCATAGATTTTTGTTTTCACTCTAGGACAAATAATTTTAGAAAAACACAAAGTACCACAATAATAAAATAAAACAAAAGATTAAAAGTACAATAAATAATCCTGCGCATTGACCCAAACTAAATTATATATTTTTACTGCAGTTTGTTATTGCTGAAGATGGAGTTTAGATGACTAGTTGAGTTCTGTCTACTCAAGTATTCATGTCTTTTATAAGCTAATGAAAAACATACACAAGACTAATGAGACCAGTGATGCCAACTCTTGGGACATATAAAACAGGTTAAAAAGGGCTAAATTAAATACAGGAGGGTTTACGTAAATTTTATTGTAATATTGTTTAAAAAAAAACGCAAAATTATTTTTTTAAGAAAGCACTAAAAATTTGAAACAAAAAATTAAAAAGATCTAACTATATAGTATTTTCACTCGCTTAAAATTGGTCATTGCGAATTAAATTGCCAGTTCTTGGCCATCCTTGTCTTTATTTTATGTTAGCAACACTCTCGTTTAATTACTTATTCACTCTTCATTTAGTTACTTATTTATCGAGACTGTGCAATCTCAATCTGTTAAAAATTAAAAAAATATATTAAATCCGAAGCCAAGGCGAATTTAAAAAGGTAAGTGCAACTATACAACTACAAAAAGCCCCATGTATTTTTTTTTTGCAATTTAAAAGGCGGCTGTCAATAATGCTGATAAGGCAAAAATTGATTGAAAAACAAAATAAAAATTTTGTTTAAGTTGTAAAAGAAATTATTAAATTCACTTTAATTAATCGCAGTTTTTCTAAAAAAAATTTTCGGTTATTTTGGCGAAAAACATAAACAAAATTATATTTTGACGTTTCCCTATTTTTTTTATTTCGCCGTTGAAACAGCTGATGAACGGCTGACGAGTTGAGTTTACCTTTTTAAATTCGCCTTGTCCCAAGCCTTGAACAGGCGCTCATTACAACGATTATCCCATTTAAGTTCAACTTAAACGTTTGATTAGGAATATTATCTTTATAGAAAATTATAAGGTTGAATAAATATTTTGTTACGAATTGCAAATATATCAACAAATTATGCGTTCTCTCGATGTTTTTCTATTCCCACGTATTTAGGTCTTGAAGACAGTCTTCACAATTTGATTAAGCTATAAAACACAAAATGTAACAATACCGGTGCCAAAGGGGTGGGGGGGCTGAGAGAGCTGTAGAACAAAAATTATCATATTAATCGAATGTGTATACTAAGCCCAATTACAATTTATAAGGCTTTCATAGTTTAATAGTCTTATTCCTTTAATATTTTCCAGAAATATTTGTTATGCACTATCAGAATTTTTGTGTGTATATTTCTGTTGCGAGGCTTTTTTGTAAATTGTACAAAAAATATATACAACTATAAGATACGTGCAGAATATAATGCATTTTCTGGACCGCTACGGACTTCGTCAGCATTCTTTGTATCTTACAACTGGATAGTGTCTATTGTAAATTTTATGACTTGGAATACACACGCGATTAATATGAAAATTTATATAATACATGTTACTCACCATGAGAAATAAATTCCCAGATTCTGTATGCTTTAGAACTTTTTTTTATTCATAACGGTTTCATTTCTCATTTAAGCTTCGGATGATTAGCGGATTGGGCTAAAGCATCTAAGTCTGGTGCTGCTTGCTAAGCATACCAGACAGGCACGGGGAATATATTAAATGCATTTATACAGCCAACCGCATGATGCAATGCTAATGGTTTTGAATAGCGCCAATGGCTCGCCGTTTCATTTCGAGAAGATAATAAATCGGAAACCAACATAGATGTTAGTGTGCGAATTATTATCCGAGCTGTGCATTTTTAATTGAATGTTAAACAATATTTTTAGTGTCTGACCTAGTGATGCCAACTTTTTGAGAGCAAAAAGCACTTTAAAATTTAAAAAAGCACTAAAAAGCACTATTTCGATCAAAAAAAAGCGTAAAAAAGCACTAAGCTATTTTTAAAAATTTAAATAAACATAAAACAAGTTGCATATGGCGTTTATTGGGAACATTTTTTTAAGATTAAACAATATATATATTTATATTGTATAAAAACATTTTAAATTGTATTATTATTATCTTCAATAAAAATAATATTATCCAAATCATGATGATCCATCAGCTATGTTTGAATTGGCCATAATACCGTTTTAAAGTAATACAGTGCGAGCTCGATTTTTGTAACTCGAAAAATCTTGCCTGTTGCAATTACCGAAAATTTGCAATGACTGACCATTGTTTATAAAACTTAATAACGGCCTATATTTTAATAAAAAAAAACTTTATATATTATCGCTTAAATAAATCTAAATTACAATCGTGCAAAGTTGAATAAAACAATTGGCGTATGATATTATCCAATTATTTTAACCTATGTACGCTTCTGAATGAAAATAAGATGTAAAATAGAAAAAACATGTAGCTATGTTTGCATTCTGATACTTAGGCAAACCTTTTTGCAATAGCACTAGAGGTAGAAATGCACAACACGCAGTTATTTGGAGACAAGTGTTGTGCGTTTGAAAACTAAAGCGCATGAAAAATGGCAGGTTACACAACGCTCGTTAAAAAATCATTTTCTGTCAGCTGTTTTTAATTTATTTAACACTTTGCTTATACTAAGTAACGACTCTTTTTTGTGTGTTTTTAAAGTCTTTGCGTTCTTTTGTACGGTTTCCTACTGCATTTTTTTAACTTTTCTACATGACTCAAAATCGTTGTTAATTTTTCCATTCACAATTCCTAATATTTTCCAAGCCATTTTCTATTTTTGACAGTGTCTACATCTTTAAAAAAATATTTATCGCAAACAAATACATCGTTTTTATAACGATTACTAAATATGTTGTCATCGCTAAAAAGTGAAACGTTTTGTAAAATTTCCAAATTGCTAGCAAGCCTAGCTCTAACCTCGTAAATAAAGTTTTTGGCAAAACGAATGCAACTTTCTTTTATCACTTTTTTTATCATTTGAAATCTTAAAATCTTTACAGGCTTTCTCAAAATTGTAATCCAAATAGCAAAGCTCATCTAAATCATCCTCTATACCTATAATCGTAGTTGTAAAAAATGGTAGAAATAAAATAAAAATTGTTAAAAGAACAAAATGCACTAACGAAAAATTGAAAAAGCACCAAGTTATTGTTTTTTCTAGGTTTGGCGCTAAGGATAAAATTTTGGCATTTTGAGACATCAAAAGCACAATAAATAGTGCCAAAAGCACTAAGGTGGCATCCCTGCCAAAAATATATGTAGATTACTTAAAAGGCACTTTAAAGCACTGTGAGAAATTGTTAAAAGCACTATAAATACCCGCTTTTCAAAAACGGGTATTAAACAAAATTTCTGGTATTGCATAAGCAAAAAAGCACCACAAAAAAAGCCCCGAAAGGCACCAAAATGGCAACGCTGGTCTGACCTATTTAAAAATAGGCTTATTCTTGCATGAAGGTGGCCAAGTTAACGTCACTAAATGAGACAATATAAACAAAAAAAGCTTCGAACTTAAAGAAATACATTTCAGTTCAATTACAAATATTGTTTAACTTTTTCTTGGGATTCAAAAAATTAATTAACAAGGTTTCGTTTAAATGTGCTAAATTCCCATTTCATACTATTGATAAACTGAAATTTATTGTTGATGGGATAAGCTTTTCCTATGTGCATTTCACTGGTTGCTTAGGCCAGTTCGTCAGGAAACTTCATCCAAAGATTTTAGAAAAACTAAAGATATTATACAAATAAAACTGTTAAGCGAATAAGAATTATAAGCCCCAGTTTAACTTGCAACAGTATCAAAGCTTAAACAAAAACAACAACAAAAAACAGTGAGTTTATCTTTTCCTACATTCCCGACTAGAATTGGTTGATTTTTTTTTGTAATTGCAATCAAACTAAAACAGGGATGGAGCTATGACAAGAAATTTTTTTATTAGTCAGCACAGGTCGGAGACTGCTGCTTCGGAGAAGGATGTTGATAAAAATAATTTCTAAATTTAATTAAACGATATTTTTTACAAAAATCGGCTTACAAGTTATTTAAAATATACTTTAAAAAAACCTGTAAAGAGCATTTAATACTAAGCAATATGGCATCGACATCTCAAAACCGTAGGGTTGCCACTTAAACATTTTCTCTTCGGCCTAAGTTGTCAATAAAACCTAATAAAATCCTATGAAAACGACTAATTTTTTAACTCTTAAAAAATAAATATATATTATGAATATCTTTACTTTAATTAAAAAAAGGCGTTTAACAATTCTTAGAATTACTCCCTCAAAAGAAAGCCATCTTGTACAAGAACCACCTCTTATCTTATCGGGTGTTGCAGAACAGTATTCTTGAAATTATTTAAGTTCAGTAGTTTCGTTTGGACTATCCGAAAAAATTCCAGGATATTACAAAATAATATTTTACTTAAAGTAAACTAATTCAACTACATTGCTAACTAAGGTTTTTAAGCCCACCATCATTACGAGCCATCTGTTGCCAGTCCAATCAAATTGGCCACCTGGGCCTGGCTGGGACTACATGTATTTTAGATGGAGTTCTTTGTGACTGTGGCAAAAACTACTTCGATTTGTATGGAGTTTGTTGTCAACTAGCATAACTCTTCGAAATAACAGTAACGAATGAATTATTATGTGTTGCGTGTGTTTTTTTATACATTTCGTTTTGATTTTATTTTCTATAGTCCATGCATAATAGTGTAGAGCCTGGCTAGGCCCTGGTAGTATAAATATGAATAAAAATTCATTGACAAAGGTTGCCACGCCCACATACATAAAAAATTTAATGTCTCTAAACATTTCCACTCCGAACACTTTAATTGAGGAATTCATACAAAATTTGGATAGTCTGTTGATGCTTTCAAGATAAAATATTAAGAGAAATTTCAAAAATGCCTGGCCAGGCCCAGGTATCCATTATAGGTTTGATGTGACGACCTGTGCAATTTTTTTTAGATATTCTACACAATAATGAATTAAATCTTTCCGAAATTGTTTTCCCATCTCCCGATTTTTTTTTATTTAAATTCAAAAGTAAAAATGGGAAACCGCAGAAACAGTCGAGAAAATTTTATTCTTAATTGGGTTGATTTAATTTCATTTGCTTAACAAGAGTAATGTTTTTCCAATGTATTAAAATGAAAAAACAAAAAAAAATTTCCTTGAAATCTGTTCAACTTTGCTAATTGTTTTATTCTAATTGTTCTATAATCAGGGCTGGACAGTATTTGAAATACATGATGTGCAAGTATTTTGTATATTAAATACATGTCCAGCAAGTATTTTGTATTTTAAATACATTCAATAATTAGAAGTAGTTTGTATTTTGTATTTTAAATACTTAAAAAAATGGGAGTATTTTTTATTTCAAAAACATAGTTTACAAAATATATTTTGTCAGTTTATTGATGGTTGTTTGCATTTTGATTTACCAAAAACTAGAATCGCCAAAAAACGCAACTATCAGAATATGGAAATATCAGAAGTAGAAGCGCCAGTAAAGAAGACGATGATTTTGTTGTTTTCGTAGATAGGAATGATGGTGAATCTAGGACTTTAAATTTGGAGTTGGAATTTGTCAGTTTCCTCAGTAACAAGAGCAAAAACATTATCACTCTTGGCAATTGTTTTGTTAATTAGTTGTATCTAATGCATTTTTTGGTTTGAATAAAATTGTCATGTACATGGCGTGGCAGTATTTTGTATTTGAAATACCTACAATAAATGGAAGTATCTTGTATTTAAAATGCATACAGATTCGAAAGTATTTTGTATTTTAAATTCATAAATTGAAAGTATTTTGTATTTTAAATATATGACCAGCAAGTATTTTATATTTTAAATACCGCTAACCATGTATTTTGCCCAACATTGTCTATAATTAAGTAGGAAACTTAAAACCTAAAACACACTTTTATTTACTGTTGTGTAAAATCTTTAAAATCAAAGTAAGAGAAATAAAAGACACCTCAAAAAGAAAAGAAATTCTATAAAATCTCTAATTTTCTTTATTTTATTTCAGAAAGAAACTCAAAACAAAAAGTTCAAATAGAAACGGCTACAAACAATAAAATTTCCTTTATTTTTCAGCAATGAATGAACAATTTGTTATTTAACAAATAATTTTATTAAGAATATGTTAAGAATCCAAAACAAAAGATTTTTGTTTTATTAAGGAAAATAAGTTCTACAGACATAAACGGGCTGTCAAGACAACCATGTCTATTAGAGAAAATGTCAGCAGTGTTTATTATTTAGTTTTCCTTTTTGCTTGTAAATGAAATTTGAGTTGGAAATATTTTTTGTATTTAAATGATGTAAAAATTGTAAAGAAAATGAGGTTAAAGGATTCTATTTCTTTCTTATTACTTATTCTGCTGAAATAAATATTCAATAGCAAGAGTTATGTTGTGAAAATAATTCATGCATAAATTTGTAGCAAATAAGTATTGTTTCAAAATGATAAAAGAACTTGCAACAAAAAATATACAAAAATATAAATACGCTAAAACCTAAGAAGGAAATCGAATAAATAAATATTAAAAAAAAAAATAAAAATATAAATGATAGAAAAATGAAAAACAAAAGCACCCATGCTTAACAGTTGCCAGCCAAACCCTCAAGAACTTTTACAATGATGTTTTGATTTCAAAAACTGTAATTGAAAAAGATAAAAAGAAATATAATACGGAATTTAATGTAGAAAAGTGAAAAGGATTTATGTTTAAATGTGCGTTTGCAGAAAGCTCTGGTTGGTATTATTGGTGTATTGATAGGAAAGTTATCGAGAGTTTCTTCTGAAATACTTTTATGATTTTTTTTTTTTAAATTAGTTAAAAAGGAAACATATTTTCTGCAGATATTTTCAATAAAAACCATGTAACGCATAAGACTTAACCTTGCACCTTTTTAAAAAAAAGTATGTTGGAGAACCAAAATTACTTTCTTTTGACTCAGCTGTTAAATGTAAAATATTTTAAAAAGTTCACACTAACTTTTTGGTAAAAACTAACAGTAAACTTCTTATTAAAAAATGATACAAATAAGTTTTTGTTTAAAAAACTAGAAACAGCTTTTTCTAAGAGAGCTACATAAACTATTTTGCTTTAAAGATTTTTGTATACATTGTTACAAAGCTTTTTATAAAATATTTAACAAAAACCGTTTAATTAAGAAAACTAAAAAGCTTTTATCAAAGTTTTTTTAGGGGGTTCAACATTTATTAAATGCACTGAAATTTATTGCTGGGGGAAAAGCTTTTAATTTAAAAGCTTACAAAAGTTTACGATCAAAAAATCTTACCAAAGTTTAAATGACAAAACTGTTTAATAAAATAGATTTTTGTAAATTAATTTAAAAAAGGTCTAAAGAAGCTTTTTGCAAAAAGCTAACAAAAGATTTTTTTTAAAAAGGTCACAAAAAACTTATTTTTTATAAAAAGGTATCAAACACCTTTTTGTTAAAACGCCACGAAAAGCTTTTTTTTAAAAAGGTCACAAATAGCTTTTTGTGAAAAGGTTACAAAAAGCTTTTCTGGAATTAAGTCACAACTTGGTTTTTGTAAAATAGACACAAAGGCTTTTTGTAATTTTTAGTTTTTGAGCTTACAAATTGTTTTTAAAAAATTTTTCAATTTAAAAAGCTTGCAAAAATTTTTCATTTAACAGATTAGTAAGCAAAGCTTATGACATTTGTATACAAAAAGCTTTTTGGAAAAATATAACAAAAATACCTTGAGTTCCGAAAAGCGGAGATGAAATGTTTGAAAATGTTTGATTACTAAGCTTGCAATATAAAAATATTGAAAAATATATATTTTTAAAAAGGTTTTCTAAAGGTTTGAAAAATTAGTTTGTAAATCTAAAGAAGTTTTTATAGCTGTTTTGCAATTCGTTTCAAATTCAGTTTTCTTTTCAAATCTGAAATGAATTAAATGTCATTCCTTTCTTTCTTCACGTTCTGCTAGTGATTTACAATTTTCTTATTATTTTTCAAAAGAAAAAAATCCAAGATTCACTGACAGAGTGACAAACTGTTTACAAAATAGCGAAGCAAATCAGCTGACAGTTTGATATTCATTTTAGGTTAAAAAAAATTGATGATAATATTCTTTTAGGAGGGGAGCTTATACAAAATTAAGGAGTATATGACATAAGCAACAATTGGAAATTAAATTATTTCCAACAGGCGTTAAATAATTTTTTTCTTTCAAAGACTCACCAAAGGAAATGAAAATAGCAGTTAATATTGAGTTAAAAAAGCAGGGGTAAATAATAAAAAAAATATATTCAGGTATGTTCTAGGTTTAGACTCGAATTGAAAACGAAAAATTTTTTGAATCAGCATAATTCATAAATTGGTGTTCTCAAATCAGCATGTTTTTGTGTATTCGAAGTTTTTGTTCGAAAAAACTTTTGTTGAACTAATGATCGCTAATTTGCTAACCGAAGTATGATAGCAATGTCTAATATTTTTTAAAAATCGTGAAAGCTGTAAAGAATCACAAAAAAAATCGCTAACATGGCTAAAATTCTCGAAAAATTGCAAACTTTTAAACAAACACTAAAATTTATTTGAAATCTCTAAATGGGTTAAAAAAAACAAAATGTCGGAAAATAACAAAAAAAAAAATTGCAAAAATAGCGAAAATTCGCGAAAAATTTTAATATTTCAAACCAGCCATAATATTGATTTAAAGTCCCTAAAACTATAAGGAATGGCAAAAAATCGGTAAAAATTTCTAAATTCAAGGAAATTCGCAAAAATTTGCAAACAGCGGCATGATAGCAAAGTCAACTATTTATTATAAATCGTTAAAGCTGTAAAGAATCAGAAAACTTACACGACCAAATCGCTTATATCGCGAACATGGCTAAAATTCGCGAAAAATTGCAAAGTTTAAACAAACCCAAAAACTAAGAGATCGCTAAATCGATTAAAGAATCAAATTATCTGAAAATAACATAAAAATCGTTTAAAAAAAAAATTTGGTATAATTACATCAAAATCAATGAAAAAGTCGACTTTAAATTTAGGGTTAGTAAGGGCCTTTTGCGTTTTAGATAACGATATATTTTTGATTAAATTGGATTAAGAAGATTTTAAGCTAAAAGCAATATTAATTTTTTTGTTAAAAATGTTATCACGTATTACAATAAAAGTCGATTCGGTTTACTTTCACCAACCCATATCTACTCTAATTGAAAACGAATAAAAACATGTGGATGTGAAATGCAGAACACCAATAATGCTAAAGTAATCCACTTTCGAGTGGATTCGGATTCTAGAACACACCCGATAATTTTTCTTGTGAATTTTATTTGGTATGTATTTATTTGTATTACGTATTTTGTAAAATTAACACAGAATTGGGTAGTGCTGCTCCAGTGAAGGAGCTTTGGCAATACATTTCCAAAGATTAAAATTGAATTGTTTTAGATTATGTTAAAATAATTTTATTGGTGATTGTATTTTAGGAGAACGTTGTCACAAAAGCTCTCCATCTAATAATGTCTTGTAC
Source organism: Pollenia labialis (assembly GCA_949318255.1). Classification (NCBI taxonomy): domain Eukaryota; kingdom Metazoa; phylum Arthropoda; class Insecta; order Diptera; family Polleniidae; genus Pollenia; species Pollenia labialis. Next base: position 113,008,281 of record OX439143.1, read on the forward strand.
CCTGTGACACATTTGTGGCCGTGTGAGCCGTCGTTTATCTGCATCCACCCATCTTCTCCAAGTTGGTCTTTGGCGTCCAATATATCTTTGATCCTGGGTGTTCCACTGGACCCTGGCCTTCGATTTATCTGTGATGTATTTTTGAAGCGAGTGGGCTATCCAAGTCCATTAACGACGGCGAATATCATGGGCAATGGGAGGCTTGGTGCCTGCATGACAGCAAGACGGCCTTTGAGATTTGGTTGATCCAAAATATTAATTATTAAACTCGTTCACCCTTATCGTATTTGCTTTTTGTGTGGCGCAAGTAAAGCGTTTTTAAACAATGGCAAAGAAAATAGTTAGAAAAAACGACACTTTTTATAAATCTGTTACAAAAAGTGTTATCGAGGTTAGCGTATATGTTGCAAAAACTGTCGTTAAGTTTTTTTAATCAAGACAGCATATCAGTAAATACGCCAACCACGATAAGTATGACTGTGTTAACAGTCTTTTTTGTATTATAAACTTTCTCCGAGAGATCTGCTGCGGCTCTTAAGGGGGGTTGTTAAGCAGCTTGAGGTAGTTCAATCTTCTGGGATAAATAAATTTGACAAAATACATGGCAAAAGCACCGAGAAGCCATTGAAAGGTATCGGAGTTATTTTTAGAGCGGGCTAAAGATGCATTGAAATTCTATAGAATGTTATCATGGTGTATGCATATTAAGGATGCGACAAAGATCCGAAATGACAGGGCTTTTGAAGTTTTCAGGTTTCTTGAGACCGGGGTACTCACTAGACTACCCTATTGTCATCTGGCACTACGGGAGGAAGTGCTTTTATAATGGTCTGACTATTGGCTGAGGCCTTCGTTAGTAAGTTTCTGGCAAGACATGCTTCCTACCTCAGAAAGATTGTCTTGTGGAGCTCTTGCGCTTTTTTGAAGGGATACTTTTGGGGATCTCGTAGCTGTGGTTTATATACAAAATTATGGGAAGGGGCTCTTTCACATAGAAGGCTGATTTTTACCCAAATTCGGCCCGTAGAGGTTCATTAGGTGCTGTTGCTATTTAACAACATTGCAGTAAAGGTTTAACAGCTCAGGCTTATAATCAAAGGGCGAGTGTATAATTTGTGTCGGATTATATACTTATATTGCAACCTGTGTGTGAATGTTACCTGAACACATTTAGGAAGTGCATATGTTTACTCCACAAGTGGTTGAAATCCACCATGAGATTAGGCCAGTTGGCAGATGCTCATGTTAATCGAAATCACAACTGTATTATAAGATCTTTTAAGAACACTTAATTTTGTTAACAAATTTTTTCAGTTATGTAAATAGAGCTTTCTATCTTTAAATATAAATAAACAAAGTGTGTTTGAGATATCATCATCGACATTTTTTATTCGTTTGGAAGCCTATTAAATTTCCAATTTTTAGTTTTAAATATTTTTTGAGAGATGTTTTAATAAAGGTTTTTTTTGCTGCTGCGTTGCCAGCATGTTTCTTTGACAAAAAACCTCATAATGGATCATCGCATAAATCAGAGAATTTCTTCAAAACTATATGGAATTTCTATTATCTAATAACAATCGTCTTAACACTATCTAACTATGAGTTCATCAGAGCGTATGTGTAATATTTTTTCTTCAATTTTTAAAATTTCTATTAAAGCTCATACGTCATGCCAGTCAAAATAACTCCTTAAATTCTAAACAATTTACTTTTTAGTTTAAGTTAAACACAAAATAAATCCTCGAACGAAAACGAAAAATAAATAAAAAAAATCAAAGCAAAACTTTCTTATATCCTGTTTAGTTTAAGTTGCTTTCAATCCCAAGTAGAAAAGAAAGAAATAGGAAAATATTACAAAACCTGAAAATAAAAACGAACAAAATCTTACAAGTTTCAACAAAAAGAACAAATTTTTGTTAACAAGATGACAACACATCACACCATCTGCCTTAACTTGACAATGACAAACTTTGCCATAAAAGAAAATGAAGGAGAAAAAACAAGAGAAAAATATATACAAATACACACACACAAAGCTAAACACACTTTCTATATAGAAAATAAACTTATTCATGGGAAACAAGAACTAAAAATCCCAAAAACATCTTTAGACAATACAATGAGAACATTATAAAGAAACTGACTAACAAACACCGAAAATAATACAATAATGCGTCAATGTATTTGTTAGTGTGTTTCAATAATTTCACGGCTGTCAAATTTTCTATTAAAAAGCGTTTCTTTCGTTTATTTTTTCCATGTTTTTGTTTTACCAAAAAAAAAAAAATGGAAAATGGCAGCAAACATCATGGCGTCATAGTCATCTTCTTCTTCGCACTTTAACAATTTGACAGTTAATACTAGGGATGCCAGTCCCGAAATCCCGAATACCGAAATCCCGGGATTTTTCTAAAAATTTTAGTCTCGAATCCCGGGATTTTTTATGTAAAAATCCCGAGATTTTGGATTTAATAATATGTGGTTTTTTTTTAAATACAACTATATTTAAATAAACGTGAGTCACCCTGGGTTAAAAATAACTTTAAAAATTTAATATTAAATCATACTGGCAATGATTTTAATTTTTAACTGGTTACAAAAAGAAGTCACAAGTGAATAAATGTTACATGCAATGCATTTTGTACACCAGAAAATAAAATCATAAGATAAAGTTCGATGTGGTCTTTTTTCTACGTGAATGATAATAGAACTGCGTACGCACAATGCAAGTTGTGCAAAAAGGTGTTAAACACTTTAAGAGATTCTACCAAAGGTCTTTTGACACATATGCTTAAGTTTATTTTATTAGATTAATACTTGCATATGTATATATTTGATATACAATAGCCCAAATCACAATCTTGTGCAAATGGTCTTGCATCGTAGCATTTGCAAAATGGTATACTAAATACTGTAGAATACTTTTGGGATTTTATTAAATACTATAACATTTTGCAGATCGGCTTGGTTCGCTGAGTGTTAGCTGTCGGTTTGCAATCAAGTGTTGCATAAGTCGACTAAATATAAACTATTAGTTTTAGGAGCTGCATATTTGCAAAAGAGTAGCAAGTGCATTGCTGTATATTTTGTTGGTGTAGAGTAAAAATATACTATACCATTTTACTATAACCCCAAAAGTATTTTACACTATTTACTATTCCATTTTGCAAATACTACGATGCAAGACCATTTGCACAAGATTGTGAATTGGGCTATTGTCATGTAGCATATGCACATGTATCTAATTATTAACGATACCACCCAGAAGTGTTTATTGCGAACATTGCTTTCGTCGGCAGCATATGTTTTCAATAAAATAAGGTGTCGATTATCAGACGTCATTAGTTTGTTTTAATACATAGTTTTTCCATATTACTTTAAAAGAATACATTAAACTGTTTTATTTTGTAATGAGTTTAATATTCTTCATGAATTAATTTGTTTTAATACTTATACATAAACATTTTATTATAACTATGTATATGAATTTTAAAAATTGGTCTTTATATATGAAATCCCGAAAAATCCCGATCCGTCCCGGGATCCCGTTTTTTTGAATAAAAAATCCCGAATCCCGGGATTCAAAAAACCTGGTCCCATTTGGCATCCCTAGTTAATACCAATAATGTTAAACGTTGTTATTTTTCGTTCTTTTTTTCTCAAGATTTTTGTTTCGCGGAGTTATTGTTATTGTTAAATTTTTTTTTTTTTACAATTGACGCGTCTCGCCACGGATACTGTTGTTTTCTTGCAAAAGTTTTGGTGTTTTTATATTGTGTTCGCGTTGCTGCTGTTGCACTGCTATTGTTTGCTTTGTATTGACTGTGTAAAAGCTGTTGGTGAAGAAATGTGGTTACATTTTGTTCGTTATAAACACATTATTTTCGATAAACTTCTAAAGTAGTTTTGTGATTTTGGTTGAAAAGTACAGATTTGTGAAGCTTCCTAGAAGTTTTTTTTTCGTTAATTTTTGAGTACATAGTTTTTTGTTTTGTAGATACAATTTTAAATTGAGTGAAGCGTAAATCAGTTGATACCTTTAGATGCCGAAAGTGGCACTCAGTGAAAATACCCAAAAATAAATAAAGAGGTTTTAATCGTCCATAATTTCTTCATTCTAAAGTTACTTATATTTTTTGCTTCAATAATTAACGGAAGGGACATTTACGTTATTTAATCCTGAAATACGTCGCTTATGTGCAACTTATTTTAAGCCCATATAGTCACACTATTTTTAAGATGCTTATTATAGCCTTTGTTCAAGATGTTCGGAGCTATCGGCTAAATTTCTTCTCGAACATTTTTTAGATGAGGTTTGCTTTGTTGTTTAAATACCAATTTACGTTTTTTTTTAATTTTTGTAATAAAACTATGTTTGTTCGTTGCTCAAAATTTTTCGAAGAGATCGTTTAACAATAAAAAATAAAATAAAAAACCACAAACCCAACTGCAGAATAAACAATTTATAGTGCACTAAAAAGAGCGAAACAACATAAAAAAATTACTTAATATAAACTATAAGCCAAGTTAACATTACTTCGGTTTAAGACACTTGGTTAGGTTAGGTTCAATGGGCAGCCGTCACGTCGACGGCTCACTTGGGTCTTTATAGCGGTCCCTTTGTAATACTCTTAGCCAGTGACAAGAGTCAGCCAATGTCAGCCAGACTATTCCCCATAGTTCACCGCAGCCTCGAACCACCCTGACTCCCTGCAGAGCAGAGAGATCGATTTCAGCCCTACATTAGGCACATCGTCTAGACATGGCAATTCCGGTCTCCAAAAATGTCTAAAATAATATCCCCAAGACCGAGGCATTGACAGAGAAAGTAAAACACCGTCTCCTCCTCCACCCTATCATGACAGCTTATACAGTAGTCTTTTTAGTCTGACCCATCCTTCTGGCATGAGTCCCCATTACCCAGTGACCCGTAATGACCGATATCACTGTCTACCCAGCATAGGTTTATTGGTAGTCGATTGAGTTTAATATACAATTCATGAAAGAACCTTCTGATGATTATCTAACATCTAAATTTTTTTTATTTATTACTTTTTTATAAGTTTTCAGACACGTCAGACACTTCCATTAATCTTGGAATGTTGATCTTGCAAGTTCTAAAACAATCATTTAATAGTTAATTCAAGAGTATAAAAACTGCTACACTTTAAAAAAAAATGTTACACTTTGTTTATCTTTCGTCAAACCATAATCGAATAAACCGTTTGAGAATCCCTGTATGAGTTACATAACATTTACTGCATTCAGTTTATGTAACAGGCAATTCACATGGAGGCTTTTACGACGTCGCTTTGTCGACGTCTCTTTTGGTTTGATGGCAAGCAGGGTAGAGAAGAAAGAGGGGTAAACAAAACGGCTCGTTTTATGTTTTTCATGTCGTTTTTACATTTCTCTTTTAACTTTTTCTTTTTACGCTTTATTCTTTTTCTTTCTTTGAAGTGTTTGGTTGAAAATACAGTGAGTCCTCGATTATCGATAACAGACGGGACCGGCAGCATTCTTGATTATTAATTTTTTTTTGGTGTGTTTCATATTTTTTATAAATATATATGTAATGTATTATTATGTAAACATGGAGAAAAAAGTAATTAGCAGAATATGCTTCCAGTACGTTGGGAAATTCTCTTTCTCCATTTATTTAAATTTGTTTTGATTGTTCAAAAGTAAACGAAAAAAAGAAAATTTGCTTATAATTTCGGATAACAGAGGTGATTTAAATCAATGCAAAAAAATAATTTATTTTCCAGTTAATTGATGCTGCCGGTTAATCGAGTGACGGATAATCAAGCCCATACTGTAAATAAAAAAAAAGACATGCAACCAAAAATCATCGTATGAACGCAAAGAGATTTTGGAAGTTGCTTTAAAGGGGAATCAAGATAAAACGACGTCGTAAAAGGCCTCATGTGAATTGAGTGTAAAAGTTTTTTTCGTGCGAGCAATCCTATACGATTAAAGAATGCGCTCATCGACGATCAAAAACGCTCTTCATGGGATTTCCAGTATACTCTTACACGATTGAAAACGCTAGCTGGGTATGTTCTAAGCTAAAAGTCTTAGTTAAATATCCGCATTAAGTTTAGCAAACTATTCTATCCCTTCGCACACTGGAAAATAAGGACAATCTAGCGCCGAAAAAAAAAACAAATTATTCAATATAAAAAGATTTTAGTGCAGCAAGCATCAAAGTGGACAGACAAATAGTGAATTAAAAATTATAAAAATCATGCATAAAATGGGAAGAGAGGTAAGTTATTAAAAAAAACCAAAATATGTTGATGGATGTTATTGCTTTTGTTAACACAGCGTGCAATTCTAGCTTAACCTCAAATAATGACTTTTTCCATGTATGGGTAATTCCATGTTAAATCGACCAAGAGTGGACCATGACCCCTTTCGATTTTAATAAAATTTGGTGAGAAGATTCCTCTCATTTTAGGAAGATCTCGAGCCATTATAGCAAAAATGATGTAACCAACAAGTAGTGTTGCCAATTTAGCCATTTAGTGGCTAGATTTAGCCATTTTTCACCCTGTTTAGCCATTAAAAAAATGCATTTAGCCATTAGCCATTTTTTTTTTAGCCATTTTTCAACTTGTTTAGCCATAAAATTTTTCTTGCCGTTTTGCTTTTAAAAGAATAATTTTTATTTTATTATAAAAATTTAAAAAAGCAAAATAAACATTTTTAACAATTAAAATGCCTTTAAATTAAATCACAACTTTTACAAATGTTGAAAATTGCTATAAACGATGATGATGAAACATCTTTCAAAATAAAGGAACAGTAGTCCAATATTAAATTTAAAAAATGGATCAACACAAACATCGGTGTTTCTTTCTGGTTGCAAATATTTCAATAAAGAGATTTATGCGGCAACAATTTTTTTTTGAAATTTCAGAATTTACTATAAAGTTGCTCTCTCTTCCATGGTCTAATGCTAAAGTAGAGAGGGTATTTCGCCAAGTAAACATCGTTAAAATGAATTTGAAAAATAGGTTACATTTAGCATCCGTTAATTCGATTTTATCAATGAAATATTTATACCAACACCACAATAGTGGAGAGGGTACTATGCGTTTGTGCTGATGTTTGTAACACCTTAAAATATTGGTCCTAAGCCCACCTTTTCGTATACCGATTGACTCAGAACCACTTTCTGAGTCGAATAAACGATGTTTGTCCGGCTGGCTGGCTGTGCATGTAAACCTTCTGCGAAAAGTTCAGATCGCAAATTTGCAGATATTTTGATAAAATTTGGTACACAGGTACTCATGAGGTGTAGGGTATCATATATTTTCTTACTTGTTTTTTATTGTAGATCTGGAATCAAAAGGTCGGGTATATGTTGTCGTGATTTATCTTCAAATTAATTAAAACTAATACGCACGAGTGATTTTTATGAGATGAACGATAACGACATAAAATGTATCGATGATTTAATTTTTTAAATATCTTTCAAAATATTAAATAACGTTTATTCTTATTTAAGAAATTGATCTTAACTTACAATTTCATCGTAAACAACTTTAAATGAATTTTTTTTCTTTTGTTATTGAATGTGAATGTGTTTTTATTTAAAAAAAACTTTTAGCCATTTTTTAGCCCATTTTTAGCCATTTTTTCTCGTAAATTTAGCCATTTTTGGTCTCCAAGTTTTGGCAACACTGCCAACAAGGCTCATGGAAAAATTATTTTATCCGTTAGTTTTCGAGATTCTCAGTATTTTATTTTTTTCAAATGGTAGTTACCCTAAAAATGTCCACTATAAAACATATAAAAAAGCGCAACGTGCCTGCCCAGAGCCATATCGTTCAAAAATTCTGGCTGAAATTAATGTTGGCCTAAAGAGTACCTCAAGTTACTCAGTGTCCGTTGACCTATTGGGAATCACGCTTGGAGGCAGGGGCTGACACTGACCTTTATAGAAGTTTATAGAATGTTGCCGAATTTGATAATTTATCGCAATTTTGACGATTTTTGGGTTAAAAATGGACTTTTGACAATTGGACGTTTTATACCCTCAATTTTTCAAATGATAAATTTTGTACAAATTTATAAACGTTTTAAGTACAATTTCAATGCATCTCTTTAGATGAAGAGGGAAACACAGGTAGTCACATTTTATTTTACCTTCTTAGATTTTTTCTTTATTTTAACGCGTGCATATTTTTGACGTTCAATTTACTTATTGGTATCATATTTTAAGATCTATTTTTCAACCATACTTTTTTCAACACTATTCGCTTCAACACTATTTCAGACTCGTAAAAAAGAGGTTCTATATTCGGATTTAGTTCATGTGGCACCAATTTTTTTTTTTAACTTTTTTGTAAAAATAATTCTGGAACTTTCATAAATATTTGTTGTCCTCTCGTATGTAGCAAAGTCATCTTATAACTGCAATAATTAACGAATGCTATACGCACAGAAAAATGCATCTGCATATTGATGAAGATCTGACATAAGAATTGGGACATTAGTGTTATTACAAATGGCTTCAATGAGGCAAAGAGTGACATCAATCTTATGACGAGCGTCATCATAAAATTTTGTCATATTTTATGCGTCAACAATGCTATAACTACAGTGCCATCAATTCGACGCCATATTTTGTGTATTATTAACATTATTTCAATGTTTAAAAAGTAACATAAGTATCAGCAATTCCCATATTTTATTTGTTTAGATAATTAAGATACAAACAAACAATCTTATAATTACGAGTTCTTGTTAACAAAACGCGGAATACAACAAAAGTGAAACAAACTTAAGTCAATCTCAATGAATCAATTTAATAACAGTTTGTTATTTAGTTCTGCCTTATGAGTCATTTTCTGAGTCATCTTACTGACGACAGTTTTTAATCAACTGAATGCGATTCGTCATTTCTTTGATGCTGATGTGTCATCCAATTGATGAAATAATTTCACCTGATGGCTGATATCACAATGATAAAAATTTGCATGGGGTCAAAAACGAAGACACTTCTCAAAGTACTCATGTTAAAAAAATCAGCCTTATGACGCCTTGTCGGTCAGTGTACCAATATTTCAAAATATTTTCTATTTGGGATTTCTTGCATTTGTTTTTAGCTAAAAGGAGTTAAAACTATCATAATTAATGCAAAATTTTTATTTTTAGATGTTTTTAATAAATTTGATATTTAATAACAAACTGAAACTAAAATTATCAATGAATTTTAGAAATTTATTAAAATGAAGTGTTAGCTTACACTGAGGATTTTTGTAAGGAGAATAAAATGTCTATTTGACGATTTCTTCTTTAAAATTTTACAATTTTCAACCAATTTTATCTGGCAACTATGACTGATTATCTTTTTTGTCATTGTACGTCATTCGAGGAACAAAGACTAAAACTATTTGTTTAGAGAACCACAAGAGATAAAGCCAGTCACTCTGACACTGATTTGAAGTCGATAAACTTCTTCATTGAAACCACCAGTTGGCTGAGCAGCCAGGGGGACCGTGGCACATAGTTAAGAAATGGAAACTAATTGCAGGACTTACGATAGCTATGCTTAAATGCGGTAACCAATAGAACCTTACAAAGCTATTGTAATAAGCCTACAAAACAACTTCAAAATTTATTTTTCTTCTTCAAATATTAATTGAAAATTTACAAAAACTGCCATTAAAATTTTTCCTATAGATACACTTTAAAAGTTTTGCTGGTTTTTAAGTACTTTTCTTAAAAAAAAAAGAAGAAAAAACCTAAAATCCGTTTCTAAACTTCAACAATAACTCCACTTCCTGTTTAACGTAGCCGTCATTACCAAGACTAGTGAAATCTATAGATTTCCTACTTTCAGTACAGGCAACAACTACCACTACAAATGTTTTTACTCCACGTAGAGGGACAGACGGACAGACATACAGACAGAAGTCGACTTCCGTTGGTATTTTTCTTGATGACTTAACTCTAGCAGGGCTTGTTTTCAGTTTAGTTTTTATTTAATTTTTTCTATTTTATGATTATTGTTATTACATTTCGAATTTTCTTCGTTTTCCCTTATTTCTTTTTCAATATATTTTTTCCTTTTCCACTTTAGTTAAGATGTTTTTAAAAGTTTTGGTTTTTTATGATTTTTTCAGCATTTTTTCTTTTTTTTTTTTTTTATTTTGTAGATGTGTAATATTTTTATGATATTTTTTAAACGTAGTAAAAAATGAGAAGCAGAAAATATTTATTTCAATTATGCGGTTTTTTATGTGTTTTTATATTTTTCCAACTTGTTTATGGTGATTTCAATAGTGGAATCGTAAATAATTTTTTATGTTGGAAAATAAATGTTCTGGAAAACTATGGGGAGGAAATGAAATCTTAAAAAGTTTAAAGTGCAAATTTTTTAAAGATTTACAAATTATATTTACATAATTATTTTATAATTTTTATTGTCAAATTAAAAGATTAACATACATATTTTTTAAATTTTTTCTTTAATTAATTTTAATTAACTTTTTCAAATAAAATTTCTGTTGACTTGAAAAAGAAAATTCTTTGACGAAATAAGAAAATAAATATTTGTCTACTCTTGTGCATTTTTAAGTGCAATTTGATTGAAATTTTTCTGTTTCTTTTGTGTTGAGGCATGTCAGTCATGCTTTCTTTACGACTTTTTGGCTTCGTATCTGAAAATAAAGGGTGGTCCCACCAACACGCACGACGTTAATTTTAAATAAAACAAAAAGTTTTCAGAGCATTATCTTAATCGCGCATATTCTAGAAATCGAAATGAAATGGAAGTAAATCGAACCATATTTTGACTGTAGGTTTTCTTGTAACGATAGTCGGTACGTAAATATGAAGTATTTTAAAAGGAATTTTTTATGAACAGGCTCGAATTCAAAATTTTTTCGATTTTAAATCTACTTCATTTCGATTTATAGACAATGCGGCAATATCTTTTTATTATGATAGAAGTATCTATGACAAATATGTGTGAAGCAAAATATCAGCTAAATACTCGCGACGGCTTTGAAGGCGTACCTCTATCCGATAGTTCATATTTTCAAGACTCTGAGACTTAATTTGTGTGCCACTTTATCTCATTCTTAAGCTCTTGAATTTTTCTTGGCTTATTGAAGTAGACTTTTAAATATCTCTAAAGAAAGAAGTCCAACGTTGTCAAAGCACATGATCGTGGCGGCCAATTCACATCGCCACGATGTGAGATAACACGACCATTGAATTTCTTGCGTTAAAGAACCATTGTTTCGTTGGCTGTGTGCAAGTGGCAACATCCTTTTGGAATAACTTATCGTTCAGATTTATTTCCTCAATTTCTGGCCAAAAGAATTCCCTTATCGCCTTGCGATTACGAACACCACTCACGGTAACTGCTTCTCCGCCTTCATATTCGAAGGAGTACGGGCCGATGGCCCCGCCAGCGCATAAACCGCACCAAACAGTTTTTCTTTGTGGAGGCATCGGCTTTTAAACAATCATTCGTGCATTCTCATTTGCTCAAATGCGGCAATTCTTCTTGTTAACGAATTCCCCCGCGGTGAAAGTGTGCCTCGTCACTGAAGATGATTTTCTTTGTAAAGTCACCATTCACTTCCATCTAGCTTCAACAATCTTAACGCGCTGCTCAATTGTGTACCTCCAAGTTTGAATTTGTCACACACTGAAGCAAGGAAATGTCATATAAAGTTGGGCAAAAAACTCAACGTTGAGGTGTGACTCACAATTAACATCGTGCATTATGGTTAGATCACCCTTTATAAAAAAATGTTGTTAAGTATATTTACTTTTTATTGTTGCAATTGCTGTTATTGTTGTTGTTTAAAACTCAAGTACTTCTTTGTTCGAATTTTTGTTGAACTTTTCGTTCTTTTTGTAGCTGCTGATTGGTTTGTTTATTTATTGTTAACGTTTTGTTGTTTGGAAATTTTTGTCATCATTGTTATTGTTATTTTCAAACCTTGTCATTTTTGTTGTTATGTATGTATAATAAATAAATTCCTCTTTTGTTCAACTATTTGTTTGTCTATTTGTTCTTGTCAAAAATCAATGTTTAAATATTTACCAGGTCTTTTTGTGTGGAAAAAAATTTCAATTAATAGAATTTTCAATTAATTCGAGTTGCCACGCTTAACAACAAAAACAAAAAAATAAATAAAGCTTAATGGTTTTAAATGAACAAATAGAAATAAAAGCAATTCATTAGAAACAATTTAATTGATAATTTGATTTAAGGCATTTCTGGTCGATAAAAAGAAGGGTAAAAGGTCAAGGAAAAATTTAAAAGAGAATATTACACTAATTGAACAACTAATTAAAGTACATGAAAGAATTACTTGGAAAAAAAACTTTGGTAATTCACAAAGTAAATCTGTTTGGAAGGAAACCGTTGTCAGGTTTTTATACGTTCAAATTGTTAATTTTCTTTTGAGATGTGACTTTCAGTTCTATTGGTTTAACACAAGTAAAATAAATTGTATACATGTAATGTAAGGTACAGCTAAAGTAAAGTCGTGATTTAGTTAGTTACGCATTTCGTATAGATTTATATTTAGACTTTATATTTAATAACTGAGAAAGTTTATGGTGAAAAAACTAAGGACAAACCTAAAAACCAAAGTTGTTGAATTGTATGTTAAAAGTCAACATTCTATGGTTGAGACACAAAGATAATATCTAAGAGCCACTTTTTGGGTTAGAGATTAGCGATTAAATTATCTTTGATCTCCGTATTTACTTTTTGAGTTGTATTTTTTTTTACCTTTTTTGCTAGTTTATGCGGCCAATGGTGGTGGTTTTAACCTTAACTTAAACTGTCAACATACACATGTTTAATATAAACAATTGTTGCAAAAAAATAAACAAAAAATAATTTTTAAAATAAAATATATTGCTAAGCACTTTCATATAATTTTTCCTTTCTATATTTTTTTCTTTAGCCCTAGGATTACTGGTAAACTTTTACCACTTAGTTCTCCTCTTGGTCTGGCCAGACCACAAGTTGAGTAAAAAGTAAAAATGTCCACATGCTTATTTTTTTAAATTAAATGAATTTTTTTAATTAATTTTTTATTTTATCTTCGTTGCAGGCACATGGCTTCTCCACATTTATCACAGCTAAAACGGATTTTTGGTTTTATTTTTATTTATAAATTGCACTTAGCGCATAATGGGCGATCATTTTTTGAAGATATTGGAAAAGGTACTGTTTCCAACTGCGATATGGTTGGTTCATTACCAGGTTGTTGTCTTTGGCCCTAAGAAAATATTATAAATATTACATTCTGTGATTGTATTTGTCTAATTTTCTGTTAATAGAAGTATAAAAGCCTTATTCCTATTTGGTACATGGGGATAAAGTGCATGCTTACCCTAATAGTAGCCAAATAAAGTTTCGCATACTTGACCTTTGCTTGATTTTTAAAATAAATGTGACACAAAGATTTTATTACCGCGACCAGTTCCAACAAGAGCTTAGCGGACTTGATTTAAGAGTAACAGAATTGTTAAAAAATTGTCACAATTACGGTTGACAACTCCATCACAACTTTTCCCCCTCAGAACATATCATTTATAGAATTTACGTACTTGATTTTTTGTTCTATTGGAAAGATTTCGCAAGTGAAACTCCAATTTGGTCTTGCCAGACCAAGATGGTAATCCTATGGTTAAACGTAAAAAATGTTTACCTTGTAAACAATATTAAATTCGCATATTTTCTTCTTCTTCTTTGAACACATCCATATTTCTTTGATAAAAAATTGACATTTGCAAACAATAAGATGCCATTTATTTGTTCTCAGTATTGTTACACTACATCGAAAAAAGCCAATTTTAGATTAACCGAGCAGTTAATCGAGTAGTAATTAATCGGTTAACCGATTAACGGTTAGCCGAATGAATACCATAGTATGCATAAATGGGATAAGGAGAAAACGTTTTTCATACCAAAGGTGTTTTTTTAAAGTGTGTCATAAGTGTAACATCTTATTTAGCAAAACCCTTAAAGCAGTTTTTTTTTGATTTTAAAGCAGTTTTGCACATTTTACAATTACAAAAGAACACTAGTTTCGGCATAAACAGAAAACGAATTAAGACTTAACTAATAACAAAGTGAAATATTACCTTTATAAAAGTCAAAAATATTCTGGGTCTGTCCATACGTCTGTTTGAAACAAGCTCACTTTCGAAAGACTCAACAGAAAAGAGCAATATTGTTGTCATAATCTTTCAAATTCTCCTAGACAGTTTGGAAATTAAGTCCAGCACAACCACTTTTGTAGGAAAAGGGCTATAAGCCGAAATGAGGATCAACCTTCCCGGAAATGTATATATTTTTGTGACAAAAACTTATAAAAATTAATGACAGAACCCCAATGAACTTTGCACATATTCGTTTTATATGCCTAGAAATCATACTATTAAGACTGTGAAGAGCGCTACATAATTTACCACTCAATTGGAAAATGCAGGGTCGAAGTGAAGCAGATAGCAAAGGAAAGATCACAATGAAAGAACTTTGTTGTGGCCTTTGTTCCAACCTGGATCGATAGGAATCAAAATATGTAATTTAAAAAAATTTGTTTTGCTCTATTGAAATTTGGTTTATTTTAGGTTTTTTGATTCTGGAAATCCCCTTATCGCATTTTGTGATGAACGAGGCATAAGTTACGGTAGCTGCAATAAAAAAAAATCTTCTCATAAAAATCACTTTGATATACTTATCAATATTTCTGAAATCCTTTATAGTATTTGTTTGGGTGTTAATGGGGGTTACCTGGTTCCGGATGAATGCACTGGGTAGACTGTGGCACAATCGAGCGTTGTTCGGGAACCTCAAGCAATTACTTGTTGCGGCACGTCGTGTCTCGTTTACACACACACACGTTGGTGATTTACAAAAACCAACCCTTATTTTTCATGGCTCAATTGCCCTTTTACCTGGTGGCTCTTTTATGTTTAAATAAAAATTACATTTTCTTCTTTTATTTAATTTTAGGTTCTTTAGGGCTTTTTTTATATTTTAACTTATTTTTTTGTAACAAATTTTCTATTAATTACACTATGGAACATTTTTGGGATTATTGTCTGGGGGGTGAGAAATTCCAAGTCAGGGTGATGGTACTAGGTCAGTATAGTAAAACCCTCAAAGGGTTTGGCGTTCGTATGTGTCAGTTTTTTTTATGACATTTACAATTTTTGCTTATCTTGATGTTTTTTTGTTTAACACAACTCGAAACCCAATTGTCCGATTTTGCTTAAACAAACTCAAAAAAATTTAGAATTACAATTTCTTTAATCCGTTCATATAACGTTTTTCTTTATAATCAACAGTTTTGCCGGTAAAAACAAATTTGTGGAGAAAAAAAATATTATAATTATTTCGCCCTCGAAAGTATGCTAATAATTAGTTTAATTTATTTTCTTAAAAGTACATGAGAGCGTATACATATGTGTTTGTTTTTCTAATATTAATCATACGTTCAAAATTACGATCATTTAGGATTTTTTTAGTTTTTATAAAAAAATAAAATTTTAATTTTAGAATTAAATATTAATTAAATGGAACATAAAAGTTGTCAAATGTTGTTAACATGTTGCTTACATGTGCATGTATACGTTTGTTTACGTTTATGGTATGCCACACATACACGTTTTTTCCTTTTGCTTTGTATATGTGGTAGTAAATTTTTGACAACTAAAAAGAATCGTTTTATGTTTTTGTACAAGAAAGCAGACCTGATAGATGGGCCTTGATGTACATGTTCCATTTAATTAATATTTAATTCTAAAATTAAAATTTTATTTTTTTATAAAAACTAAAAAAATCCTAAATGATCGTAATTTTGAACGTATGATTAATATTAGAAAAACAAACACATATGTATACGCTCTCATGTACTTTTAAGAAAATAAATTAAACTAATTATTAGCATACTTTCGAGGGCGAAATAATTATAATATTTTTTTTCTCCACAAATTTATTTTTACCGGCAAAACTGTTGATTATAAAGGAAAACGTTATATGAACGGATTAAAGAAATCGTAATTTTAAATTTTTCTGAGTTTCTTTTAGCAAAATCGGACAAGTGGTTCTCGAGTTGTGTTAAACAAAAAAACATCAAGATAAGGAAAAAATTTAAATGTCATAAAAAAAAATGACACATGCGAACGCCAAACCCTTTGAGGGTTTTACTATACTGACCTAGTACCATCACCCTGACTTGGAATTTCTCACCCCCCAGATTGGCTGTTGTACTGTGTTATTTGTCGGCATCTGGCTGGTTCGGATTTATCAAAAGCAGTGAACAAGGCGAATTCATTTTGCAGGTGGCGTTAATAGCACAGCTGAGCCACAGACTTAATGATGGGTTGCCGGATGGCACCATTGAATTCCGTTCTACACGAAGGAACGACAGTCGCTGCCGACATTGGCATTTATTTTTTATTTAAATAAGGAAACGAAGGATAATAAAGTAAAGTGTATTTCGAAAATATTCGAGCTCTCGGTTTAGGGTATTAAAGATTCGGTGCACCCGAGCATAGCAGTCTTATCTGTTAAGGTCTTAGATTATAAATGTGCAATAGTTTTATATGTACTTTCTACAATTCTTTAATTTTCAGATAAAGAAATCTTTCCAAGATATATATCAAAATGTTCCTTACATTTTTTTATAGTTATTCCCTATTAAATTTATTAATACTGTTAACTACATTAATAGCACCATTAAGTAATTAAAACACAAGAACATTATAAAACAAAAAACTTTTATAGTCAAATTTTTTTACAACCTTAACATTAATTTAATATTCAGCATTTTATTTTTCATATTTTTACTACAAAAAAAATAAGGAGACCAATAATAAAAATCCTCGTACCTTCCGCCATAATAAGTCAAATATATTTTTTTATTTTTATTTCTTTTATTAACAAAAGAAATAAATTTATAATATGCATGATGTGTTTATGACTGTAATAAAATTATTTAATTCTTTATTTTATTTATTTTTTATATTTTTTTACATTTTTATTAGGTAATAAGTATTATTTATTTAATAATAAAATAAAAACAAAGAAACAGAACATGTTACAATAGATATTGTTTTCCTCTAATATTAACTTTTAATATGGAGGAAATACATGAAATCGTATTTGTTAAAACTATCGTTAAATAAACTAAAAACCAAACAGAAGGAGGGGGTGAAATAAAGCTTAAAAGTAATAAATTAAATATAAATAAAAACCCTAAAAATGTTAATAACACGCGAAAAACTGTTTGACAAATATAATGGCAATGTATTATAATGTGTGATCATTATAATAACGCGATATTTAAATAAGAAACAATAAAATATTTAACTATGATTTATTCATAATTCCACTAACTTTAATGTTTTGTTTTTTTTTTTTTTGATGTATTCAGAATTGAATTTATTTTAGCAAAGGGTATTGGGTAAGGTTATGTTGAACAGAGGAAGATGATACATAACTCCATATACCTGCGCCAATTTGGCATATTTTTTGCTCTTAAGAGAGCATGAGAAAATAATTTGTATTTTAATTAGATAACACTGAACAAACAAAAACAATTACGCTCAAAAATAATGTATTTGGCGGACTCTGCTTTAAATAGAGTGTTTTGCCCAGTCATAACCCTAAATTTGATTCAGTACTACATTATGAACATTGTCGCCACCGTAGGTATAAAAACCATTTCCACTTCCTTTTAGAATTCCAGATTTGGTGCATTAAATGCAGGACGTTCGCATAAGTAGTGCTCCAGTGCTTCTCGGACTCTTCGTCAAATGTTCCACATATTGTGTCGTTATATAATCCTATGTGAACTACACCCAATAAAAAATTGAGCTGCAAGGTAGGAATGTAAGAGTTTCGCTTACCATCTCGCTTAAGGAAGTCAATACATAACACAGTACAACATTTTTCAGGAGATTGATGCGACTTTACGTGAAAGTAATGGGACTTGACGCTTTTTTTACCGTTTTGGATTTTTCATGAATTAAATATAAAAAATTTAAATTTGTTGGGCAAAAAATATTTTTTTTCTTCATACATTTATTAATAACTGCGAAACTGTTGGTTATGTAGCGAAACGTTTTATGAACAGATTAAAGGAATTGTAATTCTTAATTTTTTCTCGAGTTCTCGAGTTATGATAAACAAAAGAGCCTAAAACGTGACAAATGCCCCAATGCGATACTAACTAATTTCAAATTAATTTTTAAATTATTATTTGAGCTACCTTGACCAAACTAACGATGCAGAAGTTCTTCTTTTTTGGTCTACTTTCATAAAAGATTATCAGAATTGTGTCCCGAAATCATGTGTTGTACTGTGTAATAAGAGCTTTATTCAATGCGCATACAAACTGGTAAGTGGTGCTATCAGATTCACACATTCAATGTGTTGTTATAGTTGTGTTTAAGTATTCTCCCTTACAAACCTGCTTCGTAGGTGCTACGGCATCCTGAAAAGCTATTTTTTTTTTATAAAACTTGTAAAGCGTTCGTTCACTTATTTTACTGCAACTCTGTGCATTTGAGTGCTTATTTTTTTAAATTTTACAATTTGTGCTTTGCAAAATAATGAAATTTTTTATTGGGAATGGATCCGTAGTATCGCGTGACCCCTTAATACACTAATAGTTATTACGCTCACAGATATTTTATTCGGGGAATGATGAAATTCAATAGATAAGGTTGCAGTCAGAAATTATAGAATTATAGAAATTAAAATTAGAAGTTTCCCAGATATTTATTTAAGACTTTTAAATGGCGAATTCTTTTCTTAAATATTATATTTTAAATATATTTTTGTAAAATATTAAAATTATTTTCATAAGAGAATCTTTTGGCATTTGCTAAGGATTCAAATATTTTTTTAATATTTTTCTGTGCTCAAGAGACTTTTAGAATTCAATCCTACCATTTGGGTGATACATTTTTTTTTCTCAGATAATTTTTGAAGAATAAAGCTACTACTTGAGCTTTTAAAAAAGGATTCATATATGATTCATCCATATATTCAAATAATGATTTTTAAATGTTTTTCTAAATGTGAATCATTTACACTAATGATTTATTGAGGTAATCCATAGGTATGTTATCATTTGCTCGTTTAAATTTTTCGTAAAGCTGATTCCTTAAGGATTTAATGTCTGTACAACATTAACAACGTTACTAGTGTACATTAGTGTATTTCGTTAGGCATGAACATTTTCCCGGCAGAGAACTACACATTTGTTGAGACCAAAAACTAATTAAGACATCTTCGAATACTACATTCTGAATTAAAGCATAGTCCAGTGAGAGAGTGCCTCATCAATCAAACAAAATGGTAGTTCGACAGAGCAAAGTCTTAACTAGAAGGCGCGTAAGGCAAAACTTTCAAACTTCTTCTTTTAAAAGAGCTTTTAACTTGGTTTCCTATACGTGGGCGAGGGCCTTGGTTTCTTTTATCCAATTTACTTAAAATTTTATATCCGTCAGTTTTAGCCAATATGAAAAAATAGGATCATCCAAGAAAAATTAACCTTTTAAGTGCAGGGGTAATGGATACACAGAAAGCCAGACGAATGGCAAGACATGATCCAATCGATTAAAAAAAGGTGGATCCTGTACCATAATTTTTTTAGCTATTATTTGACCACCAACTTCTAACTTATATCCGCTTTAAAATTATTGCTTTAATTGCATGTGTGTAACCTTAACGTATGAGTGTTGTAAATTACATAAAGAATATAACTCATACATAGTCAAGTTTAAAAGAAGTAAGAAAGTGTATCCGGCCAAGCCCGACGATTGAATGCAGATATTTTTCTTTGATACATGGGCAATCATGGACACACCAACACAAAATTATTTTATGTGGCTAAGATTCATACAGAAAATGTTTCTGCCGAATATTATCTATATATCAACATCTATACGATATTTATTCGATTTAATTGATTTTAGAGATGGGGTTTATAAGAGATCTATGGTTTATTCTGGCTATACAAGCGCAAACTTGCCATGTCGTAGCAGCTGTTAAAAAATTGATCATCGCTAAATTTTATATCAATGTCAACATTTATAAGCAAGTTGTGGCATTTTAAGCTATTTTCGGGAGTTGTATTTTTATGGGAGCCTTGGCGAAATATGGACCGGCTTAAAAAAATTAATGGAAAGATGATTTAAAAAAGTTATTTTTGGTTCAATTTTCATTTAATTAACCAACATAATAAAATGGTTAATGGGCATAGACAATCTATTCCGGAGAAAACTTTTTATGGCGACCAATATTGTGAATAGGCTTCGTCCTTATGTCAGTTGAAACGTATTAAACAAATAAAAAAACTATCTTTAAATTGCGGCCAACCAGACTAATAGACGAGTAAACAGACATCGTTATTTAGAATAGATCGGAATATTAAATGGTGGCTCCAGAAGCAACATTTTAATGTGTTATCTGTGATGTATTAAATACATATGAGCACAAACGTATGATGCCCTCTCCACTGTTGTGTTGTTGGCGTAAAAACAAGTTCCTCTTTAATCGGACTGTTGATTCTAAGACAAAAATATCCTGTGAGTCATATTTTATATTTAAATATAAATTTTTGGTTTGTTTGTTTTGCTTTTTTTTAAAAAAAAGTTCAGTAATTTCTTATCAGTGCATAATAACCTATAGGACGATATGCCAGCAATTAAAGATTACTTAAAACTTAATATCCAAATTTTAGATTCAAGCTTAGAAAACAAAGACGGATTTGTTTCTAAAAAAGAAATTAATGGAAAAAAGTACTTTTACGGCCTTTTATACTCTATTTTTCTGAAACCAAAAAGCCGTAACTAGAAGAATAAAATTGTGCATAAAATAAATCAAATGGTTAAGATAAGAAAATAGTGCTTTAAGGACGTAACTAAAAAAGTTTATAGGCAAGTGATGTCTTTTTGTATCTATTTATTGTAAGTATTTTAAAACAAAACACAAAATTCCTCATAACTATTAAAAAAATTTATTTAATTTATAAATTTAATTCGAGAAAATAAAATTAAATTAAAGTGGTTAAGAAAAATAATAACGCAATAACACACATTGAAAGAGAATCAAAGGCAACTTTGTTTTGATTTTTTTCTTGTTTTTGTTTTGGTAGTTACGGCTTTTTGGTTTATGAAATTGTTAACGTTGCAGTTACGGCCTTTTGTTTTTCGGAAATAAAGTCGTTCTTTTTGGACGTATACATGTAAGATTTTCTGTGTAGATGTGTTTCGGTTAAGTACGTCATAATCAATCAAAAAGTCAAATTTGAATTTTTGAGTAGTTACGGCCTTTTGCATTTTAGGTGACGATATATTTTCCTTCAATTCAAAAACAAAACATTTGAAAACAACAACAAAAATTTTAAATTTTTTTAACAATTATTACATAACGCACACTTATTTGTGAACAGGTACAGCTTAAAATTCAAAAATGTTTAGGAAAGGCAGAGAACTGACTTCCAAAACTTGGTTGCAAATTATTAATCAAATTCACCTTAAAAGATAAAAAAAAACTTACGGACCTCATGAGATTCCCTTAGAATTATTAAAACTAATGGATGTTGATAATATCAACCATCTGACAAACCTTTTTAATCACAGTTATAAAACTGGTATTTATACCCAAGACTGGCTCATATCTACTTTAATAACGATCCCAACAAAAAAACCAGTCAAATTTTGTAATGACTATCGTCTCATTAGTCTAATGAGCCATGCGCTCTAAATATTTCTTATCATTATTTATTCAAGGATTTATGAAAAGTGTGGAAAACAAATGGGTGTTTCCCAGTTTGCCTTTAAAGAAGGGATGGGTACACGCGAAGCGCTATTCTCCTTACAAGTCTTAGTTCAAAAATGTAGAAATGTACAAAAGGAGGTTTTTTATGATTTTCGTTGATTATGAAAAAGCGTTTGATCTGTGCAACACGATAAACAATCGCCAATAATGGCGAATTGGAGAAACTTGATCGAATTTTTTCCTGCAGGGTTTAACAACTTTTATAAGATATTTCTAAATATATTAAATAAAACTTAATTAAATAATTTATGTTGCTGTAAAAATTTCAAAAGATATTGTTTTTTGTGCAAAAGAAAATATGCCTCTCAAAATTATACTTTAATTATGTTTTTCCTTTCAAACTTCTCTAAAAACTCTGTTTATTTTGCCACATAAGAGAAAAAAATTCTTACAGTATTTTTGTAATTTACTTTTGACTGAAAAAATAACTAAACAAACAAGTAGAATAAAGAAAAACATCTCTAGAGGGAGAAAAAGGGAATATGCTTTTTTTAATATAGAAAACCGGAAACTGGCCATAAACATGAAAAGGAACAATAGAGCAATATTGAAAGTTAAATGTTTATATGTTTTTTTTATGAATCTTGGCCTTCTGTTGGCTTCAAGTATATGAAGTCTTAAGGGAAAATCAGAGAAAATTGTTTATGTTTTTTTTTTGTAATTTGTATTATTTCACTTTTTCATCTAATTTAAAATAGATTTTTTATTTGCTTTTAGCTTTTTCGTGAAGGACAAATAACGATAAAAAAAAGTTATTATTAAGTAAAATAAAAAAACCCTAAAATTTCTTTATTTAGTTTCATTGATGATTAACAAAAGATTTTTAAAAAAGAAAAGGAACATTTTCTTTGACAACACCAGCAAATTAAAAATTTTTTCATTTTAATTTTTTCTTTATTTATTTTTAATTTATTAGTAGATAGAAGTTTTTTAGAAAATTTTGATTAAGGTTTTTATGTTTGTTGTATTTTGTTTAAAACTAATTTTAAAATAATTAATTCAACTTGTACAAGGTTGCCCGAATGAAAAGAAAGGATTTGAATGGTATATAACATCATTATTTAAATAACTTTTTTTTAATTTTTTTCAGATTTTGTGAGAGGTTTTGTTCCTAAGGCCGGGC
This sequence comes from Pollenia labialis, assembly GCA_949318255.1. Taxonomy (NCBI): domain Eukaryota; kingdom Metazoa; phylum Arthropoda; class Insecta; order Diptera; family Polleniidae; genus Pollenia; species Pollenia labialis. The sequence continues at coordinate 113,031,254 of OX439143.1, forward strand.
ATTGACAGAGAAGCTGTTCCAATTAATCCTCCTCGTCGCCGCAATCTTTCTAAGGGAGCCCAAACTAAGGGCGTGTTTCCTAATGGGAAAGTAGCCAGTTATAACCGCAATTAGGTTTCTGAGGTGCAGTCTGGACAGCCTTAATGCGCGCCATGTCCTCTTTTGATCTATGACCGGTCCCGTGAAATCGTATTTGCGTCAGTGTATCAGCTATTTACACACGCACTTTCTCATCTTAATATTCATAATCATTTATCAATTCATAAATATCTTGTTCGTTCATATCGACAGATACTTCACCCACTTATTCCAGTACATATATTTTTCCAACAGGCTTTAAATGCCAAAGAATTTAATTTCTAAGCAGATAATAATATTTAATAGTATTAAATATAAGTTTTATATCTAAATTGCATTAAAAATATGAGAAGGCTTAAGTGTTGCATTAGGCGATAGATGTCCTGGAGCCTTGTCTTAAAGGAGTAGTGCCTTGAAACCGATATTTAAAGTTTTCAAATAATTTTCCACCTCTGGTACAAAGCAATTGTAAAGTCAGTCACGAAATATAGCAGCTGTGATCCATGCTATTTTATTTGTTCACAGTAAACGGAAAGTGTAGTCTTGTCAATAACTTCTATTGCTCGTAGGCTTAAGAAACAATTTACATTGGCTTAGTAATGTTGTCGCTAATTCAAACAAGCAAGGTAACCAGCTTCTTAGATGCCTTAAGCCCACCAAAGGTTTCTCGTTTTTCTGATCTTAGGCGAAACTAGCATATATAAAATATAAGTTAGTAAGCTTAATCGTCGTTATAAACAGGGTTTAAAAAGCTGCAGTCAAAATCAAAAATTTGCTTTTTCTTCCACTTTCTGATTTTTCGTTGGACGAAAATAAACCGTTGGCTTTACTTCTGATTCATTAAATGAAAACAGTCGTAGTGAAATCAAAAGTAAAAAACGAAAAGTTTAAAACAACAAAGAACATCGGCACTCGTCATATTCGGAAGTGTTTCGTTTGACAGACTGAAACTTTTAATAAATACCGAAGTTAACGAAGATGGGACGTTGTATATTTTTCCGCATTTTTTTTTTCAATACATGTGTACATAAATACAAACGCTTTATTTAATCTCAAAAAATTAAAAATATTGTTAAGCATTAAAATAAATTCATATGGATGTATTTATGTACACATGTATTATTAAAAAAAAAAAATCGGAAAAAACACAACGTCCCATCTTCGGTTACTACGGGATTTTTAAAAGTTTCAGTTTGTCAAACCAAACACTTTCGAACATGTCGACTGCCGATGTTCTTTGTTGTGTACAACTTTTCGTTTTTTGCTTTTGCCTTTACTGCGACTGTTTTAAGGCTCAGTTAGCCGGGAGTAACAGTAACGTTGCAAATCAGCTGATTCATTTTGTTGTATGTAAAGCAATTAGAACGATTACAGTTAGCAATAAGACGTTACGTTTAAATCTGTAAGAAATAGATTGGTCTTACTTTTTTACGGTAAGGTTACTGTTGCTGTTACACCCGGCTAACCGAGCCTTTATGAATCAGAAGTAAAGGCAACAGTTTATTTTTGACCAATGACAAATGAAGATGTCGAAGTTGCAGCACAATCTTATGACTTTTACTATCTCAATTGCTGCTTTTTAAACGCTGGTTATAAACTTGGTCAGCTATATATCCTCCTACATTTATCTCTTCTTTAAATTTGATAAAATTTAAATATTTTGCAAGAAACCCTTTCAAACCAGCCACTGACATATCGTCAACTCATTATTGGTTTGACATAACGACCGTTAAAAAATCAAGTTCGGTATGGAGTATATCTATTTTGAAAACCTTCTTTCTGAATCCGAAACCTGTTTCACGAAATTTTTCTCGTTTCTGAGATATAAACACGTTAACAGTCCAGAGCAGAGACTGAAGATTGCTTCGCACGTCCGATTTTTATTTTGATAATCGGTGTATTTTGTGTTAACCCCGACTTCTTCTATGTCCCAGCTCATATTTCTTTTTTATGGTCTGTCCTGTGAAGTCTAAGTCAAATAAACGAAGTTCTCTCAATGTTCACAATTCTAGAGCTCTTGAAAATTGTATGGATGAACAGCCCACATATGGGCCGTGGACTGCAGGCATATTCCGTTCACAGTACATATGTTGGCTGTGAACTGGTAACGTTTTAAGCATTAATTTCGCTCCTTATGAAGTTTTTTTTACTCTTCACGCCACTATTTGGCGAGTGCTGCAAATTCCTCATACAAAAATGTACAAAATAAATTTCACTCTTGCTTTGCTTCATTGCGCCGTAAGAAAAAGAAGTAGTTAAAGCAACATAAAAGTAAAGTGAGAAAAAAAATTTACTTTTGGTTCGCTATATTGCTGTAAGGAAACTAAGGAATAGAAAAACGAATAAAATAAAAAGCAGACTAAAATGTCAAAAGCTCAATTGGTATATCTATGCAGCACAAAAAGCTACTTTGTAGAAATAAATTTAGTAAAGAGTCGTATGCGGCACAACACAACTTCATTAAATATTACAAAACAATAATTTTCACTCTGACCATATTAACACTATGCAATTAACGCCGCAACTTTCGCATGCACCTTTTTGTTTGTTAGCAAGAGGTGTAGGGAAGAAAACGGGATTGAAAAAGTTGAAAAAATGCTTGAAAAAAATTAAAATATAAATGTGAAACGAGTTTCGTAGCAACTGCTTTAAAAGAAATTAGAAAAAAAACTGGGCGTTTATATTGCATAGTCTAAATGCGGTCTTTCAATAAGTTCTTCTATGAATGTTCAAAAAAATTTACATTTTTCTTCGAAGCAGTGGTGAACAAATTCTATCGGGTATTTTTTTGTAAAACTTCGTGTAAACCTTCACAGAGTACAAATAAAAATTGATTTCAATTAAAAGATTTGTTATATTTATTAAAAAATTAATTAAATTTGCACAAATTATTAGTACACTTGAATAAATTTTACATTAAATTAATTACAGTTTTAATTAAAACTGATTTTATTTTAGATTACTGCTTCAACTGGTTAACAGTTATGGAGATTTTTTTCTGTGTTCACTGTCGTTTTTCTCCACTACGACTTTTTGGCAAATGTATGTGCCGAACCAATAATGAACTGACGAAATGTTGATTTTGGCTCGTCGAAGAAACAGCTTCCAATTCCTTTATATGAGTAAAATTTTTTTGGGTTTTTGCTTTTATTAAACAACTATTAATAGGAATTTTATTTCGATTGCAACCTTCTTTCCAAATTTACGCGTGAATATTTTCTTAAAGTCTAGATCTAGAAATTAATAGCAGTGAACTCCTAATTTACCTTTCATTTTGGTTAATTGTTTCATTGGATGAATGAAACTGTGCTATAGGGCGGTATATTGTATTGTGGGGGCCTAAGTCTTAGCTAAATTCTTTTTAATTGCCAAAGCTGCAGGCTTGTTTAAAGCCTACAGTACAATTTTGGCCTTAAACTTGTTAACTACAGTCTTGTTCCGTGATGACAACAGTAGGGATTTTATATTTTAAGGCAAATGTAGGCAATTTTCTAAATATTGTGTCATTTTCAATATATTGTCTATATATATTACGGGCATTAGAAAGGACAAAAGCTGAGGAAATAAAAAACTTAATACGAAGCATGAATATGTTTTGTCTCTAGATTAATGGAAAAATTTTAATTTGTCGGACATCATTACTTTTTAAATTGAATTTTTATATGTGCGTATATGGCATTTACATATTTATTTTGTTTTTTTCCTGTTGTTTAAAAATGCGTCGCTTATCATATATTTACACAATAAGGGTATTCATTTCAAAGTTTTTTTGGTTGGAAAAATGGAAAAAATAAAAATTACACTCTTATTGACGTGAACGGGTTTTTTTTATGTTTTTTTGTAAAAAGTACAAACTGTCAAAAAAATCTGCCAAATAATTAGAGTAAGTAAATAATATTTTCAATATGCCAAATAAGTGTAAAAAGTGAATTAATAAATTTATTTAATTGTCACATCATTAACTAAAATTGATAATATTTACGAAAATAAGGGTATGTAAAGATACATTTTCATGAAAACAATACAATATAAACTTTGAAATATTAAATTTCAGAAATGTTTACTTCATTAATTTAATTTTTTTTTAATTCTTTTTTAATAACTTTTTTATTGAACTCATTCTTAATATGTGTTTTTTTCTTTTTGAAAGTTAAATGAGAAAGAAGTTATGTTTAAAATGTTGTATAGTTACAAGTTAAAATAAAAAATAAAAGTTAAAATAAAAATAGTTAAAAATAATTTTTAAAATAAGAGTTGTACAATTCAAGAGTTTATAAAAAGAGATGTAATTTTTCGTACTTTGCATTAAAAATTAACAATTTTTTATGAATGGCAACATCATTTTGTTTGACGTTTATTGTGGAAAATTACATCATTTTATCCTGACTTTTTACACTTGGTTATAGTTTGACAAAAATGTAACTTTTGGTGGAATTTTTTTTCTTGTGGTTGTTGTAACAAAAATTACATTTTTCCAATATATAAAAAAACTGAAATTAATACCTTTAATGTTTACAAAATATTTGTTTGTTTGTCTGTTGCTTAACACAAAAAATTTTTAACGTAGGGAAAAGTGTAGGGAAAATGTTTTTGGTTTCAGGGGAAAAAAGGGATTTTTATTTAGACACGTAGGGATTTTTTGAAATTTCTCCTGGCATCACTGGTCTTGTTTGACGCCAAAGATATAGCTTAAGGCCCAACCATAATGTGCTTAAGTTGGCTTAAGCAAATGTGCGAATACATGTTAATTATATGAGGCAAACCATATTGAACTTAAGGAAACTTTTTGCTAAGTTTAATGAAACTGTCATTTGCTTAAGCAAGGTGCGAATCTAATCGCACATTCCGTACGGAATCAAATGGTTTTTATTTTGTTTTTGTTTTTTTTTAAATACATTTGAGAGACTTTTTGTTAATTTTTGACAGTAGATTAAGCAGGGCTATTCATATTATGGTTAGGCCTTTAGTCTCTAGAAAAATCTAAATTTCAGTTAATAGCTAAAGCGGTATTTTATTTTACAGATAGTGTCGCTTAACTTTTTTTTCAACCGACAATTTTAGTCATTTCCAACTTCATTGTCAAGCCTATTTTACTAAAATCACTTACTTCTTAAATTTTGCTATTGATTTATACTCTTATAATACAGTTTTATTTTATTTTAGCCTGATGACAGTATTGATAATTTATGTTGTTTTAGTTTAGTTTGTTGTTTACGTGCCAAAAATATTTTTACCTGTATCAGTTTCAGTATCAGTTCTGAAAATATATATATAAAACAAATGAAAGAAAATTGTAGTTATTGCTGTATGTACCGGTAGAATAACATTTATAAACTCACCAAAAATTACTTGCTTACGAAAACACACACACGAAATATCTTTTTAAAACGATATATTTATTTGCCAAAATATAGATGTTTAAGTTGTTGTTGTTTTTTAGTATTTCAAACATGCCATGAATTATACAAGTAAATAATAAAATAAATAGTAATAAATTCATAATGTCAACTGTCAACAGGCAATATATTTCATGCACACACACTCAAACTAACACATTTTCATTTACATAGATATGTATGTCTTTATAGTGTGTGTGAGTGTGAAAAGGTAAGAAAGGAACAAATACATACATACATACAAATATAAAAGATTATAAGAAATTGCTGTTTTATTAAATATTTATGGAGTTGAAGGTGTTTAATAGACTCACAACTTACAACACAAACTATTAACGTTAAGCAGGTTTTATAGATGAGAAGGTTATTGTATAAGGAGGCGCCGCCTAACAAGTATTTAAAAATTTTTCTTACTACTTAATCTTCCCAATGAAAACTTTTGTTATATCGTCGTTGCTCCAACAAAATCAGCTATGTGCAAAATTTAAAAATTTTTTTTATTCCACCCTTTGAAACCTTTGTTAATGATACACCTACCCACCAAACCGTTTAATGATATCTTTACTGGTTCAGAAGTTAACAAAAGTAGCTATGTGTAACCCATATACAGAATGTTCGTACAAAAACAGCTATGTGTAAAAATTCACTTAACTGTTTTTCACAACATATATATTTAAACTAGTATTTCAGTTATTTTATGTCAAAAAAGGGTGCCCCGGTAGACTTGTTCTTCGTTACTATTGCTTGGTTAATTAAGTTTTAACATTATTTGCAATTGTATTAGTAACTCCTAATTAATTAATAACATATTAACAATCTATCGACCAACCTGTTTGTGTACGCTTCTTTAGCATCTCATGTGGATTAAACCCAAATATAATGAAAAACTAATTTTCGATATACTTCACTTACAACACCACATAACAAACTTCAATCAGTTGTTTTGTTTTATTTTTCGGAGGAAACCATATGGTTGTGGCTTCTAGATGGATAACTACTTTAACCATAGTATGGTTGCCGGTGACTATATTATGGTTAATAATCCACAATATGCTTAAAATTTTTCGTAAGTAATAATTTTGTTGGAGGTGACCATATTGTGAAATATGTTTGCTATGGGTGCCCACCAAAACATAGAAGTATACTTCTATATGCAGTCACTCAAAAAAATATATGTATGCATAAAGATTACCACGCATTTTATGATAATTTAAATCATTTGCTCTCAATTTTCTATTTTATAAAATTTTTTGAAATACTAAATAGATTCCTTATGGCTATTGTCCCAAAATTAATTTAACCCATTATAAGCCACAACTTTTTTTGGAATTAGGGAATGTGACACATTGTCCTTTTTGTAAAGATGCCAGTGGGCATTCACCTATCAAATTTGCAAATCAACTATGGTTTACTTCTTAACTTCAATTTGTCAAAGAATGATTGCAGTAAAAATATATGATGTCTTAAATTCTAAAGTCATCTAAAAGAAACAAAAGTGGTGTATCAAAGGGGCTGCAAAATTTATTTTGCAAAGCCCTGACATATTTGTCTAATCTTGGTAGAATGGTATCTATATCTGCAGGCATTTCAACATTTTTCTAAACTTACAATTCTTTAAAGTCCTAAAAATTTTATACTATTCCTTATTTAACTCAGATATTGCTTAAAATAAGCTTAGTTTAAATTAAAATATTCATTCTTTCTTCAAACCAAAACAGCTATGTGTAAAAAAAATTAAAAAATATTATTAAAAATGCTCCAACAAAATAAGTTATGTGTAGTTTTTTCGAAAAAATTTGTAATAGCTGCCCAATGACCAATAAGTCGAGTTTTATTTCACGAAATACTTAAAGCAATGTTAACATTTGTTCAATTAAACGTTTCATTTTAATAATATGTGATAAAGTAACCACATAAAACGGTTTTTTTGCTGTCCTGAAAAACCAGGAAAAAACACATAGCTGATTTTTTCGGAGCAACGACGATATGCAATTTTTTCAAAAATAACGCAAAGAGGTCGATTTATTTGGAAAACAATTCGAGAAGATTGGTTGCTTTAGAAAACTAATCAATGACACTCATATTCTGGAGAAAACTTATAATCGAGATTTGCTATGTTGTGACATGTGTTGTCAAATTTTTTTTACAAAATCTTGTCAAACTGGAGCCAAAGGTGAAAAAAATATTATTGTTTTCAAATAAATAATGCCCTGTTGTCAATTTGATAACTTCTTGTTGGCAGTTTATCAAATTAAAAAGAAGCGCAAATTTTTGTTAGAATTCCTTGTTTCTATAAATATGGAAAGTATTTCTGATTATGTGGTAAGGTAAGTAAAAATATTCAATAATATGAAATGCTTTTATTTAGATGCTAATGCGATATATAGAAGTTTGTGGTATATAAATAAAGATGATTAAATTGTATATTGCAGCAGGTCCACCTCGTAATAATAAAAAAATTTCATTTCCGTTATATTCCCGCCTTTTATTATCAAAAATTAATCACCTTTATAACAAAAACATTTAGTTCAAACAAGACGGCGAAATTGCCATCAATTTAATACAAAATTAATCTGGTAACAACTTTATTTCCAGAAGTGGTTCTCTTCACTGGAGGGGGCCAGTTCGTGTGATTTAACTCCTCTGAATAACTTTCTTTGGCGCTTTGTTAAGTTAATGGTTTATGCCGACAAGCCATTAACTTTTGAAGCATTGTAAGCCACAGTTGACTTCATACGGCCAGATTTAGTTGAAAAAGTAGTCACATATTAGACTGATCCAATTGACCATGTATGACCTAAAAGTACAATTTTTTGATGTCGCCGATTTCAAAAATGTTATTGCCATTCGATACCAAACATATTAAAACTAAGGTATTCAAAAACTGGATTAAAATATTGGTTATTGTGGGTGTGGCATGCTGCTGGAAACAAATATTTTATGTTGTCTTAGAAAAAATTTAATTTTTAACTTTTAACTTTTTAACGACAAAAATTTGTCGATAGGTAATTTCTAAAATTGTTACATAAAATTTTCTACTTAACGACAAATTTTTGTCTTTGAAAATTAACAGAATTTCTCGCAAACTATTATCAGTAATGGGTCGAATTTTTTGTTAATATTACTGGAATAGTAGCCTTTAAGTGGTTCGTTACTTCACTGTATCCTTTATACCTGATGTGTGATTTTTAATATTTCACCAAAAGATGGCAATGTTATTTCGCTGATAAAACAATATTTTCTCCAGAAAAAAATAAAAATACTTATATTTTTCGAAATAAAACTTTATGAGTATGCTTGGTGAAGCAAGTTTTAGTCAATTTGACATTTGCTTCTGCCTCATGCCTTATCCAAAAAAAAACGCAAATTTTTCAAACAAAAAAAAATCATTTAAATAAAAAACTCTAATAATTCAACACACCGATTTTTATAAAATTAGAACAGTAATGTTTTCTTATATTTTATATTTTTTTTAATAAAAAAAAAACACCATAATTTTCCGTCTCAATCAACAGCATTTTCTGACTAACCGCTAAAAATTATCTACTTACAATAATAATAAAAATTTAATTTCAACAATACTTTTGTCTTGTATTATCATTTTAAGTTCTCATACAGCTAAAAAAAAACACCCTGTATATAAAATCCTGTTTTTTTTAGATAAGCCTGGAAAGAAGTCTGTAACTGCGCTTTAGTCTTTATCAAAGCTAATTTTATAGTTTTCTCTTTACCCTACTTTTCCTACTGTATATTAATTTTTTATCTCTATCACAAGGCATTAAATACTTTAAGGGCCATTATTACAACTTGCCAATAGTTATAAGTCGGATTTTGTCGGACCAATAAATAGCTTTGCATTATAAAACCTTCATTTATTATGTTTTCATCTATTAAATATTATTATTATTATTGAAAATAACAACAATAAAAAATGGAAGTTGTAATAATGCAAAGCTATTTATCGCTCCAATAAAATCCGACTTTTAACTATTGGCAAGTTATAATAATGGCCCAAAGTTTAACAAAATTTGTTCACATTAAATTATAATTAAATAAATACTTTTAAATTTATATTACATATCGCAATGGTTCCTTTAAGGATAGTCAACTTAAAATTTTTAAATTTTCACTTTTTGCAAAAAATCAATGTACAGTGTTCATATCTACGCACTGTAAAAGTCTTTGATCAATTTCTATTGCATTTTGGCAAAAACAAATACAATTGTATCCCCATTTTTGTATAAAAGTACATATAAAAAGAAAACATGGGGCTAATTCTGGCAGTCGTGATCGAGTACTTTCTCGATTCGTAAGCAATTTAATACCTAATTATTTCAGTCATTACTAAACGAATCGGAATTATTTTTTCAGTGTTGTAAAGCATTAGTTTGAGATTCACAATACTGAAAAAATAATTTCGATTCCTCGACTGAAAGAATTATAAACAAAATTGATTTCGAATCGAGAAAGTACTCGATCACGACTGCCAGAATTAGGCCCCTGTTTTTAGTCTCTACTATAAGAGGAACCAATACAATATGGAAGTACAATCCATTTTATTTTTCAATATAATTTCTTTATTGATAACAATTTCACTCTTAAAACTACAACTTGTTATTTGCAGCTTAAGACTTTAGAACAAAATTAAGCAATAAAGCTTTATTCTTGTATATAAATGTTGTTGTTGTATATAAATGTTGACATAAAAATTTCATAATTAAAATTCACTGTTTCTACTAATTACAATAAATGACTTAGGCCCGTTTTCTCAACTAACGAATAGCTAAAAGTAGACTTAAACCGCCTTATAAAAAGTGTTCCGTTATTAAAACTTTACTTTAAGCTAAAGTGAGCGATAAAGTAAATTAAGGTTCATCCTACCTGGCAGGTTAAAGTAAGGTTGTAATAATGGAACCCTTTTTATACGGTCAATAAAATCCTGCCTTTAGCTATCGGTGGAATGTGAAAACGGGCCTTAATTTGTATTTTCTTTTTATATGAAATTTATTGAACTCAAACTTCTAAAAGCTAACACTTAATACAAATACTCTTAGAAATGCAAATTTTGAGCACTTTATATGACAACGATTAACCCTTTCGCGCCCAAAGTTGCTTATAAGCAACTTGAATTTTAATCATCGTTTTATTTAAAACCATCGTAATAAAATTATTAAAGCACATATAGAGTTGGTTAAAGAATAAATAAAAAATAGAAAAGTTTGTTTTAATTTTTCATAATGTGAAATACTTCCTGAACGGCCCAAAGTTGCTTATAAGCAACTTTCAATTTTTAGTCACCCGAATTTTGATCTAATCACTAAGGAAATTATAAAAAATAATTTTTCTGGCAATGCGTTCAAGAGCGGGCGCGAAAGGGTTAAGAAGGAAACAGAAAGAAGTTTAAAATATGTGAGTTTTATATAAAAAAAATGATAAGCGACTATACATATAATACAAACTCCGTTTTATATATATTTATACACTTTCCCATAGTGACAAGTGCATGTGTTTTATGAAAAAAAAAACTGTTATTCTACTCTGTCTTGTTTCAGAAGAGTAAAAAGGGAAACCTCAAACTGTTGATACTGTGTCAACCTTAACACGGATACTAAACTGCAAGAGTAACACGAAAAACCAAAGCTTTTTACCTGGCTGCTTCACGTAAAAGAAGGAGAATGGTGGAAGAGTTTTGTAGCAAAGTCTTGCAACAACAGCCAGAAAAAAATTATAATTAATGGGCTCTTGTTACTCACATTTATTTTTTTGTTAAATGAAGCAGTTTATTTTATTAAAATATGCAACTCGCGTTACCTTCATTAGTGGCAAACGTGGTGGGTAATATATTAATTTTAATCTGCATTTTACTTTTTTCATAAACTTTTTTTTATTTTGTCCCATTCTCTTGAGAAGCAGTTTCTTAATAAAGAAGAAGGCAATTGGGATGCAGGAATGTTATTAAACGCTTACAAACATCCATTCCAACTGCCATTTTTAAAATATATATGAGATTCCATAGTAAACTAGGATTTTTTTAATACGACTTAAACTCGCATTGGCAATTATACCGATTTTTTTCAAACAATACAATGCAAGGACTATTAAAGTTTTAGTAAAAAAATTACAGTTTACAAAAAGAACCTTCAAATATAGAAGAAAAAGTAGCTGTGCTGACCCTAAAGAAAATCATTTTAACTTAAGATTCTCATTTAAAAAAATATAAAAATAATTAAAAACAGAAGATAACGATAAAGAAAAAATGAACAAACTGCTAGAAGACCAAAATACATATCGATCTGTAAGATCAGATCCGAAAACAAAACTACAGCGGGAGAATAACTATAACATTTCAGAACTATATTGACTCTTGGCAAAAACATTAACTAATATGTTCTGCGGCAACGACACCTGGGATATATGGATTGCCAAAAATCCACAAACCTGGAACACCTCTTCCACCAATCGTATCCTCAATACAAGTCCCTTGCTACAACCTTTCAAAATAAGCTGGGCAAATACTAAAGCATATCATTTCAGAAAAATATAATGTTAAGAATTCTACGCAGGTAAAAACACAATAAGAGACCATGCAGCTCAACGAAAATGAAGTCTTAGGCCCGTTTTCACAACTTACCGATAGCTAATGGTAGGTAGGTAAAGGGTTCCATTATTACAACTTTACTTTAACCTACCAGTTTGGATCAACCTTAATTTACTTTATCGCGCACTTTAGATTAAAGTAAAGTTTTAATAATGGAATGGAAGTCTACTTTAAGGTAATTTGTGAAAACGGGCCTTAGTATCTTTTGATGTTATTTAGCTCTTTACAAATATTCCAGTCTATACGGCAATTAAGAATATATTGAAAAAGTGCGACAAAATTAAAAGAATTACAAAGATCCCTAGCTCTAGATTTCTATAAATCCTCCAATTTTTCTTAGTGAACAATAACTTCTTTGTGTATGAAGAAAAGTTATATAACCAGATCTTCGGCATGCCTATGGGCAATCCTCTTTCGCCTACGAAAGTAGATATATTTAGTACTTGGCGATGCAATCACGAAACTAAGAAATAAAAATATGTATTCAAATAAAATACATAATCAAGTATGTAGACGATATATTAACCATAATTAACATCAAGGACATAGATATTATTCTGAACACTTTAAATAGTCACCACCCCAAAACTAAATGTTCAGTAGAACTTGAGAAAACTGGTGAAATTGCGTACCTTGATACCAGACTACGTAGAGAGCAAGATGTGATTAAGTTTGACTGGTACGCTAAGGAAACCTCATCTGACAAAAAAACCCCAAAACCGAATAATCAATACAGCAAAAAACTTTAAATCAAGAGGAAATATATAAGAGGAAATTTAAGCAACCAGCAATAGCATAACAAAATCTCAGAAATAATAATTAGCAATAGTTTCCCTAAACAAAATTAATATAAACACTTATCAACGATGCACAAAAACATGTACTTGCCTTATGTGAAACCCAGGTGTGTGGGGATGCTGATCCACAGGATTTTCCCATACCTGGGTATCAACTTCTATCCCTTTTTTCTCTTCATAGGGGCCTTGCGATATACATTCGCAACGATGTTGTGTACCAGTACCAGCAACATCTTACATGTGGTGGTGCGGAATTTAGTTCCCTCTGGGTTAAATTCCGGATCAGGACACACATGTTGCATTTCGGATTTCTGTATAGAAGTCAAAACATGGAAACGGCGGCTTCCCTTAATGGCTTTGACGCCCTTTCCGATACCATTTCTAGAATCCTGGAAAGTTGTCCGAACAGTGAAATTGTAGTTGCTGGCGATTTTAATGTCCACAACTGTTCCTGGCTTCGCCATTCGAGCCATACAACTCCCGAGGACCAATACGTTGAGTTATTCGCCGCGCATAACCACTTAGCGCAATTAGTGAATGAGCCAACACACAATTCGTGTGTTGTAAGGCAATTTCGAAATACTCTGGACCTTTTTCTCACTTCTCACCCTGAAAAGTACGAAGTGAGAACACTCGATCCTCTCGGGAATTCGGTTCACAATACCATTTCTGCTTACTTTTCATATTCGGCACTTCATAGCGTTTCGAAAACAGCCCCGAAACGCTCGATTTTTATTTATGAAAAGGCTCGTTGGGCCGAGCTTAACGAATTTTACCGGCATTTCAACTGGAAACTTTGTTTCCTTGACAGTAATGTTGATGCCGCAGCAAAAATGGTCGTAAATGTAATTTTGCTTGGAATGAAACTTTTTATCCCAGCGCTTTTAAAGGACGACCTCTTGGCTGAACTGTTTGCAAGTAATTCGTTCTTGCCGGAAAGCAATCAATCACTGCCCGTTGTCGGAAGAGTATCATGTACTATGCCCAAGATAGTTTTCCGATCACGCGCAGTCAAAAGGGTTCTTTCGGATCTTAACGTAAACAAGTCACCGGGGCCGGATGGCATATCAGCACTGGTATTGAAACAGTGCTGTTCGACGTTAGCTCGTCCGTTGGCCAACCTTTTCAGCTCTTCGTACCGTGCGGGAATCTTTCCCTCTTGCTGGAAGGTGGCCAATGTTCAGCCAATCCCCAAGAAGGGTGAGGCTACTAACCCTGACAATTTCCGCCCAATCGCAATTTGCTCTTCGCTCTCGAAGGTGATGGAGAGCATGGTTAATTACCATCTTGTGAAATATCTGGAGACGAATTCACTCCTCAGTGACAGAAAGTATGGTTTTCGTGGTAGCCGATCTACAGGAGACCTGTTAGCGTTTCTTTCAGAACGTTGGAGTCGGTCCATTCACCGCTTTGGTGAATGCAAAGTGGTTGCTCTGGATATTTCCAAGGCGTTTGATCGAGTGTGGCATGGTGCGCTTGTGTCAAAGCTTATTGCTTTTGGTGTCGGTAAAGATTTCTCTCGATTTATATCGAGTTTCCTCAGTGATCGCACTATACGTGTTGTTATAGATGGGATTGCATCAAACGAGTTTCAGCTGAATTCAGGGGTACCGCAAGGTTCTGTCCTTTCTCCTACGCTATTTCTTATATTTCTTAATGACCTTCTTAGTCATACTTCAAATCCTATCTACTCTTTTGCAGATGACAGCAACATTTGTCATTCATATTCCTTCGATCATAGGCCAAGCCTTGTTGAGATTGGGGGCAAAAGGCAGAATATGAATGACACTCTTAATCAGGACCCAGCTGCAATCTCTGAGTGGGGTCAAGACAATAGGGTCGAATTTAATGCACGCAAGACCCAATGTTGTATGTTGACCCACAGAGGGGCCGTGGGACCAACTATGTCATCTGTAGTAATGGGTGGCATTGATATTGAAGAATCGGATACTCTTGATGTTCTGGGCTTGAGAATACAGTGCGATGTCCGCTGGAATAAACACGTTTTTAAAGTGTCGAAAGAAGCATTAAAGTGTTTAGGTTTTTTAAAACGGTGCAAGACTTACTTCACTTCATCCGATTTCCTTACTATCTATACCACCTATATCCGACCGAAGATGGAATACAACTCCCATATATGGGCAGGGGCTTCAAAGTCTATTTTGAACCTTCTGGACCGTGTACAAAGGAGGGCGGTGAAGCTCATCAATGACAGTAGGGTATCCAACTCTATTGACGGAGCATCGTCGGAATGTGGGTTGTGTGACACTTTTCTATCGATATTACCATGGGAGGTGTTCCACTGAGATAAGTGAACTTATTCCACCCGCCCGAGTATTTCTTCGTAATACTCGCTCATCCAGTGGATCACATCCGTTTGTAGTCGATTGTCCTGTGTTTCGCACAACGCATTATAGAGAGAATTCGTTTTTCAGTCGTACTATCCGTATGTGGAATAAACTTCCCGCAGAGGTCTTCCCCGGTACTTATAATTTATTAAGATTCAAGTCAAATGTCCACAAACACTATTCCCTCTTTCCTCCTTCCCAAACCTTATTTTCCTGATCAACACAATGCACTGCATATATAGGGGGCATCCCCTGAGTGTTGGTTTATCGCTAAAAAAAAAAAAAAAATATAAAAACATCATTAATGATGACAGCCCTGAAAAAGACAAAAAAATTTACAGTATAAAATACATTCCTGGCTTGGCGGATAATAGACACATAAAGACAACAATAAAATCAGAACAAATAAACTTTGCATATAAACCAAATACAACTTCAAGTGCAATATTTTCAAGAGCAACCCGTCGATTTCACATGCAAGTAATTACTTGCCAGTAGTGCATACGTAATACGTATTACGTATCATCAACGAAAAATCGAGAATACAGCCGATTGGTTGAAAATACAAAAATTGTGTGAATTTTAGTGAAAAAGTGTGCGAGTATTGAGTTTTAAAACTTATATTTACTTGCATGTGGAAACTAACCCCCCGTTTCCACATGGCGCCGATAGAAAAACTACAACAAATTAATGTTGTTTAAAAAGTAAAGTGTAACGGAAGGGACGATCAGAATTGTGACTTAATTTATATAGGAACAACAAAACGTTCACTTTAAAAGAGAATGGGAGAATATCAAAATGGCATATTAAAGAGGAGAAAAACAAATGCGTTATCACTACACATGATTTCAAAATCTCAATCCTTTGAAACAGAACAAGTGAGAGTGTTGGATTTTGAACGAGGGGAGAGAAAGAGATAAACGATAGAAAGCTTGAGAATACAACAAATCATAATGAAAACAATGAACCACAATGAAGATGTTGACAACATTAGCGCTTGTTATAGAACAGCAATATAATTAGTTCTGTGATAATAATCTTAAGTTAAAAACTGAAAATGAATTGTCAATTGGCCAAGGAAATAAAAAAAAATAAATCACATTTTTTAAAAATAAGGCCGGTTTTACACAAAATTGGTTTATCTTACGCAAAAAGGTACAATTCTAGTACAAAAAGTAAATTTCACATTTTACAAAAAAAGTCAATTTTAAGCAAAACGGACTTTGTACACACTTTCTTTTTTAAGTTTGGACAAAATTTATTAAAAAAAGTCCATTTTAACATAAAAAGTAAATTTTTTTTTTGTTTTAATTCCCTAAGCTTATCCCGCGAAGCTCTACGCTTGTCTGCAGGAACGAAACCAGAGTCTCTAGCGGAAATCGCCTACCGGGGCAATTAGAAATAAGGAATAATTAGAAATTAAATACTTTTTACTCATAAGATCACTCTATACTAGTGCTGGGATACTATCTATTCCATAGTTTTAAAATATCGAAAATATCGACATCAATGTTATTATTTAAAATACAGTTGTGAAAACCAAAGCTTTATTTTCTTGCTTGATACCATTTTCTGTAACGTTCAGAATTATAATATTAAAAATATTTTTGTTTAACAGTCTAGTTTTTAATTCTATTTATTTACGTATCATGGTGTTCATTTCAAATTATTATTTACGAATATTAATTTCAACTTACATGCTACCTATCGTTACCTAACTAATACAATAATTAAAAATCCACCTTTTTATTGATTCTGACTTTGGAATCTTTCGATCAATATCATTCGGCCCTGTCTACAAAAGATTATATGATAAACGCTAAAAAACCTAACGCAACAGGTTGCGTAACCCTGCAAATAATATTGGACTACCTGCTCCATTTTGTTCAAATTGACTACTCCGTGGACTGGTCCAATGTAATCCAAGCATAGACCATGCCATTGTTAAAAATTGTTTGTAGTTAGACGACATGTCTTCGTTTTGTAACGACATGTTTTCGTTTTTAAGCGAAGTTAAACCTAATCCTTTAGTTTTAAGACTACTCCTTTGTTATCCAAAGGTGGTTTATATGGTCCTGCCCTAGAAAATCGTAATGTTAAATATACCATTTTTTTAACATGCGTTTTGGACTAGACCTAGTCCCTTGTTGGCTACATTTTACACACATGTTTGGACTAGTCCTATTATCTGCAGGGAATATGCAAAATTTTAAATTGTCAAAACAACTAGAAGGTAGGCTTTACGAGAAAAATAAATTTTAAGCAGTTAAAGGCAATATCATTTTAAATAGCTTTTTGGTTCTCCTGTAACCTTTTCAAAATTAAAGATAGGGTCTTTTGTATTTGGCCAATAGACCAATAGGTATTTATTATGGAGATCGATTATTTAAATTTTTTCAAAAACTGGGTTTCGAATGTTCCGAATACATAGTTGCTATTTAAAAAAATTCGGTTTTTGGTTAAGCATTTAAAAAGTAACCGGTTTACCGGTCTTAATTCGAATAAAACAAAAATTCAAATAAGTTTTTTAAATAAAAAGTTAGTTTGATTACAAGCAAAACAATTCAAAACGGTAAAAAACTAAACATTTTTGAAGAACTTCGGTTCTTAAAAATTATAGGAATTTAATAAAATTGTTATATGAGATATTCTCCCAATTTTATTTTAAACAAGCTTTAATATGGTTAAGCATGTCATATGAATCAGTAGACTTCAATAATATTTTTGAAAAGTAACACACAAAACCTCTTAGCCAGGATCATATATTTCAGTTGATTTTGTTTAAGCATTATAGAATCGAATTGGAATACGAACATGTTTTTTGTATGAAATATCTGTCCATTCGTCGACAACAATTTAAAGCTTTCCATGACATTGTTTGATTTCTTCAATTTTGTTTTTTAGTTCAATTGGATTAATAGATAAAACTGATGAATTTTTCCATATCGTTGATTCCACCGGAACTTTGGTTAGTTTTAAGCACGAAGATATGCTAGAACTACTTGAGATTTTTTAGTGCCTTAATGGGTACGTGGAAAAAATATGGTTGGAGGTAACCATATTCTAAGAGCAACAGCTTTGGTTGGATTTTTTAACAATTTTTATGTTTGCTGGTTACCATATTATGCTTAAATATGACCACAGCTTAGTTAAAATCGATAAAAAATTTTCCCGAAATCAACTATAATATGGTCAAAATTAACCATATTTTGGTCAATATTAACCATAATAATATCCAAAATGAGTTTTTTTTCGAAAATAAAGTTTTACACAAAACACTATTTTTTACACAAAACACTATTTTTTACACAAAACAAATTTTTACACAAAAATCTACTTTTAACACAAAAATCCCCTGTTCACACAAAAGTTTACATTTAACACGAAAAAGCCACTTGATAAAAAAAATTTACTTCTTCACAAAAATTCACATTTTACACAAAAAATTGGATTTGTAGACAAAAGGGGATTTTTTTCGCTGTTTACACAAAGTAACTTTTTGAACAATAAATTTTTGTTTGTAAATAATAAAGACGGTTCAAACAGGTGGAACAATTTTCAATGTTTGCTTAAACACATCCTTTTACGAAACTTTAAGGATAATACATCTCTATAGTGTGTGTTTATATATAAACATATCCCAGCAAAAAATAATGCTTCCTCGGAAACAATGATGTAAGTTAGAGTAGCGCATACACTTGTAATAAAATATTATATGATTTCTTGTTTGAAATTCCCAGCGCTGAAGCTATTCTTCAGAGACCTGAAATATACTTTTTCACGCTTTTAAAACTGACGTGATTTATAGTGAATAAAGCAAGTGAACAAATTAAGCATTGGAAAAATTTTTATTTAAGCGTTTATGTAACTAAAAAAAGTTTTTATAAGTAAGAAGGTTAAACTTTTATAATCAATTATATTTTACAGGTTTGTCCAAGAACTCCATTCCGATCAAAAGTGAAATTAATTCTGTAGTTTGCTTTTTTTAAAAAAAAAAATATTTTTCTGAATGAAACCACTTTTTTTTAGTTTTCTAGGCAGAATTGTTATTTTGAATGAATTATTAAGTAAAAATTTTAGTCAAATTGAAGATTAAAGCAAATGTTTGATTGTGGCATTAATTTCTTAAGCATTTAGTTAATAATTATACATTAACATTTTAATTAGTAAAACCAAACAAACAGATGCATTGTCAATCGAAGTAATGTCACATTATTTGTTCCGCTGTGCATAAAATTGTTGTTGTTTTGAACCGAAAAATGTTAAAACCGATTGCTGCGTGTGGTCATATTAGCATCTTCATAAGAGAATTACAAATAAGTTGAGCATCAAAACATGAAACGTGTAAATTCAGGCTAAATAAATGACGATCGGAATTGATTATACAAAATCAAAACCATTCCAATCGGAATGTGTGACATGCCTGATAATTTAATTAAAATTTTATATATATTTTTTTTAAATAATGAATGAATTCACTGTTTCAGTGATGCAGTAGAAAAGGTGCTATAAAAAACGAATAAACAGCGAGTCTCTTCTTGTATTAAAAATGATTTAAAATGAAAAATTGTAGGATTGTAGGACTACCTTACAGTAGTAGAATAAGTCAGCTATCTTTCGAATCTTAGCAGGAAGCGGTTGGAATACAGTGTTTCAAATCTTAATTTTTGTTTTGTTGGGATACACACATGAATAAACCATTCATAAGTATTTGCCGTAGTCATAATTTATAACATGTTCATATAAACATCTTGATTAGGCTGGCAGTTTTATCATGTGTTTCCTTCTTTATTTCCAAGTCTTTGTAAAGTTTAAACACAACTCCAAAGAATAAAACGAGAAGAAAGTAAAGATGTAAGTAACCCAGTACGAATGTAAATTATGCTTTGAACTCGTAGTTGTAGAAAATAAAGAAGAAAGTAAAATGAAAGAAACAGTGTCTGAAATATTTTCTTTTATGAAATATCAAATATCTTATTTTTTCCTTTAGTAATTTTACTTTTAAATTTCAAAAACCCACCTACAAATACAAGAACACATACATACATTTTTACTTGTGCGTTTGTAAACAATTTGCTCTTGTGTGTTTTTGTAAGATTTTTTATTCTGTTATAATTTATGACTTACGAACTGATATGACAACTTCCTTACAAATTTAAACTGATAAACCCTTTTGTTTTAAGACATTCATGTATGCGCACACTTTTAAACTAAAAGTGTAAGTAGAAGATTTCTCATTCATTTTAAAATGAACACTCGAATGAGAACACCTCCATTTAATTTTTATATGTATTCAAAAACAAATACATCCGCATACATCCATTCGTATCCTTCTGAGTATATGAACAAGAGAGTTTATAAGAAAGTTAAGTTGAGAATGAGTATTTGTGTATCATTATTATTTGTTTTAATTGTTTGTCGTTGCAATTTGTCAACTTTGAACTTGTGTGTTTGTTTGCTGTTAATGTAGGTGTTCTTATATAGTTGAATGTGTGCGTAAGAAAGTTTAATTGGATGCCTCACTTTGTGTTTCTAACATTTTTTGTATGTGTGTAAATAAGTAAGTAAGTAAAAGTTTAACAAATGGTTGATGTCAATTTATTATGTTGCATGATAAATGTTATTAATTTTTAACACACACGCTTTTTATTTTTTTTAAACAATTATTCAACTAATTAAGTTTTTACTTTTTAAAGTTGATTTGTATTTTTAGCCGTTTTTTTTTAGGAATTTTTATAATTTGCAATAAAATTTTGTTTAAAAAATTAGCACAAATTTTTGAAAAACTAATAAGAAAAAGTTTTTAAGAGATAGAGATGGTATATTTAGAGAAGAGTTAAAATAAAATGTATTTCATTTTTAAATATTTAAACAGGCCATTTCAAAAAAAACGCAATTTTTTTGTCCCCGTACTATACACTTCTATTTTAGGTAAAAAAAGAAACCCAAAAAAAAAAAAACAAATATGTCAGAGTGATCAGCTAGGAACATGTAACAAAAAAACGTAATTCTCAAATTTGTATGTTTGTTTTTTTGTTTATTCAGAATGGTGTTTTGTTTCTCCCTCTGACTCCTTCCATACAAAAGCATGTGCCCCCCGTTAGAATTTTTAGTAAACAAAATAAAATAAAACCAAGAAAAAAGTAAATATGCAACATTTAATAACAGTTTTCGAATTATTGCGTTTCTTTCTTGTGTTTTGATTTGTTATAGTCGTCAAAACTGAATTAGTGCGAATTTGGCGTTGCAAACAAAAGTTGTCCCCACAATTTGCATTGAGCGTCACTTTTTTATAATTCAAATAATATTACTAGTTTTTAATTTTCATTTAAAGGAAGTAAATAATGTAAGGAAAGTACAAACTTAAATTATTACAAAAGTGAAAAAGCGAAAAAAAAATTAATTAAAAAAAGGGTCCATTTGCGTAGTTTTTGTGAACACCATGGTAAAGTCACGCTAATTTTTTTACAAGTGAATATATTAAATGTAAAAAATTGAAGTTGACAATCATTGTTTACATGGTTTCAACTCATTTTTTTATAATTTGTGAATTTGAGAAAAAAATTGCCTACGAAAAAAAAACCAAAATAGGCAAACATTTCATGAGCGTCACTTTTGATATATGTTGCTTCATAGCTTAAAATGCTTAATTTTGATTTTATTTTTGTATTTACAAGAATAAAACAACAAAATTAATGGCGGTGGAAAGAGCACGAAGATATCGAGAGAAAATAAAGCTCGATAAAGCGCGTAATGGCGAATGTAAAAGAATGAAGAAAGAAAGGTATAATCGATATTCACCATATAACTACAAAATCCAGAGGTGAATTGATTTACAGATCTCGCTCGTGCTTTTGCAATTTAAACCTCTGGGGGACCGGAAACTTATGCAACTGCCACAAACTTAATTCGAAAGTGCTAAAACTGAATGAGAATGAGAAAAACAAAACCGTTTGTCATTTCATAAAGAATTCGAATGAACATTTATAAATTAAATTAAGTTAAGTTATTGTTTTGCGCCAAATATTTACATATGTGTAAAAGTTTCTTCAAGAATTACTTCCTTTTTTCCATTTTTGTTAAAGACATCAAAGAATGTGTACATGTTTAGTTTTGTATGAAAATTTTTGTTTTTTGAAGAATTTTTGTTTTTTTTTTATTAAATTTTTGTAAAAGAATAAACTTTGTTTCGTTAAACTTTAAATTAGGCATTATTTCTTGTTTACGTGCAACAAAATCTCTTGATCGTCACAAAATATCTTGAGCGTCACACTTAGATTTTTTCCCTTAAAACGCTTATAATTGCAGTTTTTTTTTTAAATACATTGTTACAAGCCTATTACTTTGCAAGTAACCTCTAAGTTCAAGTCTTTTTTCAACAAAAATTTACATATTTTCATCTTAAAATTTTAAATTGACTAGTCAATTTTAAAAAAAATTAAAAATCAAAGTGAATCGTGATTTTGTGTGTGTTTAAAATCGAAAAGGTGATTTTCACAAAAGTCAATCTTAAGAAACAAAAGAACATCGTAGTAAGCTTGAATTTCAAATATTTTTGCATTTTTAGCGATTTCTTATACATATTTGGTGCGTGACGCTCAAGATCGAAATCATATAAAACCTAAAAAAAATCAAAAAATATTGATTTTTTTGAGAGCATAAAAGTACCACCGGATTCTTCATCAATTTCTACATAAATTTGCCACTCTTACAAGCGAATTGAAAAAACTTTAAAAATAAGCAAAACAAAACTCGATGTGAACGTTTTTTTTAAATTGACCCCAAAAAAAAAGACTTTTTACACAAAACTCTCACTTTTTCACCAAAAAGTTTCTTGCAAGGGTTACGCAGAATGAGCTTTACGGGTTTAATGGTTATACCATTATTAAATATTTATGCGGTTATGCACCCAAAAGTCGCTTTTTACACAGAAAAGTAGATTTTTGCACAAGAATTTTATTTCAAAAAAAGTTTTTTTTTACAAGGATGCCGGTTTCTGAAGCAAGTTAGTTTCTGCAGAAACGTCTCTTTTTACAATAAAATTCCCTTTTTATACCCTCCACCACCACTCGTAGTGAATGAGGGTATACTGGTTTTGTCATTTCGTCTGAAACTTTTTAATTTTCACCTAAGATTCAATATATATTGGGTCCTTGAAAAATGTTTAATCAATTTAGCCATGCCTGTCTGTCTTACTTTTAAATGACTCAATTGAAGAGAACAATTTTGATGTAAAATGGTTTCTAGTTCTCCCAAGCAATTTTGGACTGAAATCCAGTCGGTGAAGAATAATGAATCAAAAATGGACCAACCACTCTAAAAAATTGATATTGCTGTTAGAAATTAGCTATTAAATTTAGCACAGACTTGTTTTATGTGACAAGAAATCATACTACTTTATTTGGTGATGATCGTTCCATAATTGTCTATTTGCCCCATATAAAGCCCACTTGAGGAAAACACTCTAGTATGCCTAAAACTATTCCGATTAAAGCTATTGCTATAAAATGTAGTCTCTCATAATTTTATAAGGCTTGAAATTCACTGTCAATTGTTGTAAAGATTGATCCATAATTTAACATAGGACCCATAAAAAGTTCACTCCATAAATATTCTAATTCTTGGTGGAAGGTATCGAAGATTCGGCACTGCCTTATCTCTTTTCTTACTAGTTTTCTACAAAAAATTGTTTACAAAATGTTCCTTTTTACAAAAAAGTCCCATTTTACCAAAAAAAAAAAACGCACTTAAAATTCCCGTATATACTTTTATATAAACAATTTTTAGCACCACCACCACACAGTTTACAAAAATATAGACTACTTTTTGCGAATTTCTTCACTTTAATTCATTACATAACATATTTCATATAATATGCTTTACTCTTATTCAATTAACACAACATACACACAACATCATTGTCTTAAAAAAAAAAAAAACAAAATAAGCCCCTTGAACTATGCTATAAGAAAGGTAAATGATGAAAAATATGTATTTGCACATGTATGCTAAATATTATTTTTATAAGCTGTTATGTTATTTTGTCAACCCTTTGGTATTTACATATTTATTTTATTATTTAATGTCCTTCTTGTAAGATTAAACAAATAAATATTGTTTTCATATTTCTTTTTCATAAACACACACTTTCCTACTCATATACAAAAATAAACGATCTGGCACACGTGCATAGTTGACAGTGTTTGTCTGTTTATGTTGATTTAAGAAATCTTATTTGTTTTTAATTTACTTAACAAGCCAAAAACCCACCGCCCTCTGATCTTCCCATACACTTGCAATAATAACAAACATGCATTTATACAAAAAAAAAAAATACTGAAATAAAATGAATTAAAGAAGATAAAAGTAAAATTTAAAGTATTTATTTCTACATATACATTCATGCAAGATGAGTGTGTGTGTGTGTGAATGAGTTTCAACATTGTTTATTTAGATGAGACGTGTTCATCATGTAAAATATTTGCAACACCCGGATTGTTTTCAAACTACTCCTGCCCGCCATTTGCCAAAAGCTGCATTGTCCTCGTCATCATCATCACCAGAGAGACAGAGTAAAATTAAAAAAAAAATCAGATACCACGAAAAGGAAGCATGAAATGTGGAAAGTGTTTTAATAAAATGAAAATGGAAATAATGATTTAAAAGTGTAGGGTTTTAATAAAGTGTAGGGAAAATTACGCCAGTGCTTTTTTATGGCATTTTCTTCTTGCTAGAAATATGTTGAAAAGTGTTTTCTCTTATTTTAGTATAATGAAATAGCAATTTTAATTGAGTTTTATTTTTTAGTTTCTCTTGCACAAAATAACACAAAAGCCAAGCGAGAGAAATGAATTGTAGTTTTGGGAAATTAAAATAATTTTTAAAAACTCATACCAGCACATATTGTTCTTAGAAATTCTGTTGTTTAATTTAAATAAGGAAAATGTAAAACATTGAAGGAAATTAAATAAATATAAACCAAAGCACATATTTAGGAACAACGATCAATTATGGTCCTAAAAAAATTTGCTACATACTGAGATCAAGATGAATATTCCGGTTATATTCAATTAAAGTTATTATTTTTTGTTACAAGCACGCAGAACATATTAGTTATTTAATTTAATTAATTTCAATTTCTTAATTGATCAATTTAATTTCTTAATTGAATCAATTATTTTTTTTTTTGTTGAAAGAAATTTAAAAATTTTGATTTAATTAACATTTTAGTTATTTTGAATTAAGATTTTTATTAAATAACAAAAAATCTTTATTGATTTTTTCGATTAAAAAAAATAATTTTAACTTGCAGAATTGCGAAATGTCATTAAGAAAATCTTTGTAACACTATGAATTTGTTTGTAGAAGTGGCTCATTGAGGGGATTTTTCGTTAGTTACTTATGGTGTTTTCTACAAAAAAATACCACATTTCAAAAGGTGCATGTATAAAATGTCTTGCCGAACATGTAGTACTGCAATTTTTAATTTGAGAACAAAATTGACGAGAACGAAATTGGATCGCCCTATTTTTTACAGCTGACAAAAAGTTTGTTCTTAAAAATAGAAAAAAATATATATTTGTTAATAAATTGATATTACATAAATAAATAAATTAACAAAACGAATGACGAAGTTCCAATTTCTTTAGTTTGTTTTTCAAAAAATATGTAAACAAGAAAATACCTTTGCCAGACCGTCAATTTATTAACACCAAGTTTTTTACGATTTCTTGATTTGACGTTTTTTTTCAAAAACAATTTTATAACACCGAGTCCATAAATGTCACTGACATCCTACCATTAACAATGTAAAGCTTTCTTTTGTTTTTACAAAAAGATAATAGAAAAAATAACTAGTAAAACTTACAATTTTTACTGTCCTGATAAGAGGCGATTTTTTCCCAACTTCGTCTGGCAACCCTATATATAAACAGAAGCCATCTTTTTACAGGGCATTATCAACCTTATGAGATTTAAGGGTGAATTTTTTTAGAATAAAACGCACTGCCCTTTTAAAGAGCAACGGATTTTTAAGTAACGAACACCAAATTGCATTTTTTTAAATAAAATGTGACATTTTTTGTAGAGAGGAAAACACCATTATTCGCTCAAAAGTTTTGTTAGTTTAATATCTTTAGTTTTTCTAAAATCTTAGGATGAAGTTTCCTGACGCCTAAGCAACCAGTGAAATGCGCATAGGAATAGCTTATCCCTTTAGCAATAAATTTTAGTGTTTTTATCAAGAATTAAAATTGGGAATTAAGAACGACTAACAAAATTTTTAAAATTAAAATTTTGTATTCCCAAAAATTACTTTGATTTAAAAAAAAATTAAATTTGATCAGAACAAAAAAACACAAAACAAATATTTACTTAGTCAAGTCAGCATATGGTGTTTTTTTTTTGGTAGTCGACTTGTCAAAGTTTGTATACAAACTAGTTTTTTTTTGTAAACAAACCTATTTTGTTCACTAGCAATATTTTTGACAACCCGACCACAGAAGCAGTGTTGTTGCAGAGTTGACCTCACCTTCTAGTCTATTCGCCTTGTAAAAAATGTAGTGTCATGAGGGCTTAAGAAATGTAAGTTTCATTGGCGAATTTAGTTAATAAATAAAAAAAATAAATAACGTTTGATTAACAATTAAATTAGTTAAACAATCTTGTTGAAACTTGAGATTTGGTTGCAGTTGATTTCAAAAACATTTCTTAGCTAAATAAATTCATTAGGATTAACTAAAGCATACTGTTAGGCACACACACAATCAAAACTAATGAAGCATACTTAAAGTTCTTTTATACTTACAATATACTAATGAAATTAAGTATTAAAAAATTCCTTTTGTTACATCTTAATAAATTAAAACTAAAATCTATTATCGAAATATAAAGAAATGATTGATAACGTACACATTTTATTGAATGGTCAACATTAACTTATTAAAAAGCTGCGGTTTGCTTTTATTATTCTTTACATAAATAAGTAAAATCTCAAAACAAACAAAATTGTTCTGTTAAAAGTCAACACTAAAAAAAGCTCTTAAGGATTTTCTATCTTACCATAATCTAACCTCCACAGCCATAACCTTAAGATGAGCTGTTATATTTTATTTTCTTAGAATTCAAAAGAATAATGGCATCAAAAACTAAAAACCAAACAATAGCCGAGTAGAATGTGACAATGTGTCAATCTGTTTAATTTAATTTTTATCAATGTTTTGTAGAGATTTACACAGTCTTATATAATTCTTTTTATTTTGCACTTCATTTCTACAAATACAAAAACTCTAACTTTTTTTTTTTGTTTTTCTTAAAGATTTTCTTTTTATCTTTGTATTTCTTTTGCCCCAAACAATAAATAGATAAACGAATAGGGTGTGGAATTCTATTAGTTAAACTAACTCTGTTCATGTTTTTTCCGTTTATATTTCCGTTTCCTGGTGTTGTTTTATGTTGGGTTTTTTTTTTGTCTTTAATTTTTTTTGTTTGTGCTCCTGTGTCTGCCTTTTGTCTAGTCGTTGGCAAAACTCTACTGGAGGCTTAGTTTGTAATCAATTCATATGTCAAATTTGAAATTTATTTTATTAAATTAAAATTTCTTTGACTGCTAAAGAACAAAAAGGAAATGTAAGAAAAATGTTGACATTTGAAATGAAAAATTTGATGGCAGAAAAATGATATTAAATTGTAGGGCGCTGGTAGAAAAATTTAATATTATTTTGGATTTTCACAAACATAATTTGTTGAAAGTAATAAAGCCTTTAAAATGTACATTTTTACATTACATTTTTTTTACGTTTTGTCAAATAACTAACGAGATCCAAGTCTGAAGTTTGTTAATGCTGACAAAATTTTGTTTTCCATCGAACCTTTTTTTAGACTTAAATAAGAACACAACGGCTTGGTCCTTTTTCAAATTTTCAGAAACTTCATACATATTGTGCATAAAACTTGTTCTTTGGTTACTTGTTTCAACTGTTTAAACATTGTGTTCTCCAGAGTCCATCTGTTTTAAATACCAATAATTGTAAAATTCCAAAATATGGCTTTCGCAAACTTGTTGGCTGTTTAGGGACTTAATTACCACAATTTCTTTTAATGATACAGCCATGTTCTAAAAATCGAGAATCGAAGAATCTCAACTATTATTTTTTTTTTTAACGAAATTAAATTTTCCTTAGGAGTAGTTCTAGCAAAGTACCTTTAAAACATTTTAAGATTTCAATTTCACTGGAACCCGATTTCCAGAACATGGCTAATAGTTTATTTTTTTTCTAGCCCGTCAATGGGCTCCAAAAAGCTCTGGATAGACAAACATAGAGGAATTATATTCTTTATTATTTTCTGCATTTCATTTGACATTTCTCAGTTTAAAACTAACTCAATTTGAACCATGAACAGAGGAAATCGGGTATGCAGGAGATGTAAAAACATCAGCGCATGCTCGTACAGATGGGATTACAGAAAATATTGCAGCCGTTCGCGATAGTCTGGCTGAAGATCTGTCTACCTCAACTCGTCGTCGTGCCCAACAATTTCACCACTCACGCTCGTCGTTGATGAACATTATGCGTAAAGACTTGCATTTCCACGCTTACAAGGTGCAATTGCCTAAAGAACTAAAGCCTTTTGACCATCCAAATTTCGTCAATGGTCAGAATGGTGGCAAGAAATGGCAACAGTGGATGATAGAAGAAAATCATCTTCAGTGATGTGGCACATTTTCACCTCAGTGGATTCGCCAATAAACAGAATTGGCGCATTTGGGGGAATGATAATCCAAGAATGATTCTCGAAAACCAATGCACCCACAAAAATTTACTGTTTGGTGCGTTTTATGGGCTGGCGGCATCGTCGGGCTATCGTGAGATTATAACAAACTTTTTATGGCCCGAATTGGAAGAAATGGATATGGACGATATATGGATTCAACAGGACGGTGCCACTTGCCACACAGCTAACGAAAGACGACAAATTCAATAGCCGTGTTATCTTTCGTGGTGGTGTTGTCAATTGGCCGGCTAGATCATGTGATTTGACACCGTTGGAATTTTTTCTTTGGGTATTTGAAGGAAAATGTGAACGTCGATAAGCCTGTAACAATTTAAGAGCTAAAGGATGAGATAATTCGGCACATTAAAGGAGTAGAACATTAATTAAAACTCAGCGTCATCGAAAATTTTTACCATCGGGGTCGCGGCGGCCATTTGGTTGATATTTTGTTTTATACATAATTGAAACATACCAATATTATCATAATCAAAAAAATTACAATGATTTCCTAAATAATTTGTGTTTTATTTAAAATCAACATCGGGCGTTAAAATGCAACCGCCCTTTATATGAGTCTCGTTCGTTTCAAAACATTAAGGGCAAATTAAACAACACAAATGGCTTGGCAAATATGTCAAAATTTTAAGTTTGTGCAAACATTTTGTGTTGTTAATTGGGGTGTTTGCTGTTTGTACAAACATTTGAAGCAATGTTTGTAGAAATATTAAAAATTTTTAATAATAATTAAATATTGGATATTTGTCAAACTTTTTGCAGTGTATAGTGTTAAATGTAATCATTTCAGTGAAAATTTTGCATAGTGAAGACGTATAAGAAGAAGCATTAAGAAATGGACGAGGAAAAATATTTTTAAATGAATTTGTTGACCTCTATAAAAGTCTATGATTGTGTTGCTTGTTGGCAAACAGAAGCAAAAATAAAGCGCAAGTTTACCAAGCCATTTGTGTGGTTTATAATGCCCTTTAGTCTATCATCAGTCTCTGCTCAAGCTTGTGTTTGTTTTTTTTTTCGTAATAAACACAAAAGCACACAGAGCAGCAATGTTCAATAATTCTTGGGAACTGATGTTTTTTTTTTTTTTTGAAAATCGAATGATTTCATTAAAAAAAAAAATTGAAAACAAACAAAATTATTGATAAAAAAATTTATATAAAAAAAAAATTGTATGGGAGGTAACACGCCCCTTTGTCCAATCTTGACCTTTTATAGCCTACTTGTCCTTCTTGGTCAACAGTAATATACTGTGAAAATTTCATGAAGATCGGATCAGTAGTTTAGACGCCTATACGGAACAAAGATATATGTATACATTCAATTTTCAATTTTATAGATTGTAACACAGTGTACAATTCGGCAGCGACCGCAGCTTCTGTTTGCGACCGCACACAAGCACATAATATCATTGTGTGCGTGCGTTCGGGGCTTGGTTAACACTGGTCTAAACACAATGTAACGATAATTTACTGCGGTGCGATTTTTCATACCATTTTGAAGTAAAAAACCGCAGTGCGGAACAAAATAAAATTAAAATCTATTTTATTTTCATTGCGGACTTTCGTTCTTTCCCAACAAAGCGAACTTAATTCTCAATTTTTGATACTCGTGCTCTTTCTGATGTTGCCATAGTTTTTGAATAATTGGCTATGTTCACAACATTATTAAAAACGAGCAACATGATAAAAATGTATGCACAAATCAATTAATACAAATTTAAACAAAAAATTACAACTATTTCCGTCGCCGTCTTCCGTTGTATTATATTATGTTAATTTTTCTTTCCCGCAACGAGAAATCGCACCGCACTGCAAACATTGTGTTTAGTCTTTTTTTTTTCTTAAGTTGTATTTATTATAATTTATCGGTATTAAAAAAAGTTTGCTTTTCTGATGCAGTGTAGTGATGCAATTACGAACGTGTACTTACCTGCCCATTTCACCATCCAGTATGGGGGTTTCTATGCAAATTTGACTTTTTAATGAAATTCTTAAATTTGGCCCCTGCAGCGGCTTGGATGTCCTAGATTTTAGACTTTATTCTTCTCCTCATCCTTTTTTCTTAACATACGCTATCTAATTTTATTAGGGGCACTCAAACAAAATTTTCAATACAGGCTAGAAATATATTGAAGGAAAAGACTCATAACTGCCAAGGAGACGCCCCTAGGGGGATAAGATGTATTACCGACCCCCATTAGTTTTTCATCCTAAACATATTTTCGAAACATATCTTTATCTCCACCACTTAGGGGGGCTCCCAATAAAATATGACGTTTTTTGAAATCCTTAAATTTTGTTAACATTTTTTCTTTTGTGAATAAAATCAAAAGTTATAAAATGATTTTACTCATTAATGACTTGTATTGCTTGGAACTTTGTTTTGTATACGTCTAGAAGCATAGCTGCATTTTCCTAGCAATAATAAAACAACTGCGCAGATTTAGTCTTGCTTAAAGACAATTTCATTGCGGAACAAATTTTGGAAAAACTTTTTGTTTAACCTCCTCCATTTTCGTAGTGACGGTATAACTTGTAATCATGAGCTAACCTAAAGAATGGTTGGCACCACTGCATTCAGCGCACCCGAATTAGGTTAAAACACCAGGTGCTCCAATTAACAAAAAAAAAATGCCAAATTTTAGCATTGTGTTATCAATACAAAACATCTGGTAATTTTTGCGCCTTCAGAGAGATAGAGATTTTGCATAAATAGTAGTAATTGGAAACATTTTATATTATAATACCCACACCACAATAGTAGAGAGGGTATTATGCATTTGTGCTGATGTGTGTAACACCTTCAAATATGGGTCCTGGACCCACCGATAGACTCAAAATCACTTTCTATGTCGACCTAACGATGTCCGTTCGGCTGGCTGGCTGTCTGGCTGTCCATGTAACCTTGTGCGCAAAGTTCAGGTCGCAATTTTGGAGATCATTTGATAAAATGTAGGTTATTGGTTCTTTTTGGCACCAGCACGAAGCCTATTGAAAATGAGCCGAATCGTAGGACCACGAGGGGACAGATTTTAATTAAATTTAAAACATATTTGTATGGACACATAAGCGTGATTCTCCATGGGTCCCGAATAGGGTGCACTTCATTTATGTGTTTTAAAATACTGTGGCGTAGGGGATCATATAGTCGGGCTTGACAGACTGT
Organism: Pollenia labialis; assembly: GCA_949318255.1. NCBI lineage: Eukaryota > Metazoa > Arthropoda > Insecta > Diptera > Polleniidae > Pollenia > Pollenia labialis. Next base: position 113,063,424 of record OX439143.1, read on the forward strand.
ACTTTCTTACTTGTTATGTTTCAATTAGTGGGACTTAGAACGGAACTGATTTTTGGGTGAATGTAAAAAATACGAATATTTGCGAATTGTGGAAGGTTTTTCCTCTTGATTTTAAATTTTTTACATTAAACAACATATTTTTCCTTTATATCCGTAATTGAAAAAAGACATTTTTTTAATATTGTCATAATGTACAAAACTTCATGTCGTTTGTGACATATCGTACGGGTTTAGATTTCTTCTTATAGTATTTACAAGGTACGAAATATATTTTTTGTAAATATGTATAGTTATAAAAAACTTAAAACAAACAAAAACTTAAAGCAACAAAGTAATTATAGCCCTACACCATTATATTTAAAAAAAAAAATTTTGAGAGTGTACCCTATTTGGGACCCATGACAAATCAAGGTCGCCAAAAAAGAATTATACTATGAATTATATGAAAGTTATTTGTGCTAAATATTATTAAATCTTCTTCATCAATATGAGATTTGTTTGCCTCTGCAGTTTTAAGGAAGGGGGCTTACATGTAACCAGTGTTTAATTTTTAACCTACCTGCACAACACTTTGTACCCATCGTAAAAGTCACTGTCGCCAATTTTTATGTAAATACTAACATTTGTAAAGAAATTATGCATTAACAGCTAATTTTGGGAGTAGTGCCATCAAATATGGACCGAATCCAATATCGTATGTGTCGACCTAAAGGACTTAGCAAATATAAATGACATGTGGGTAAATTTCAAAAAAACGTTCACATCGAGTTTTTTTTTTTGCTTATTTTAAAAGTTTTTTCAATTCGCCTGTAAGAGTACTTTTAGGCTCTCAAAAAAATCAATATTTTTCGATATTTTTTTAGGTTTTCTATGATTTCGATCTTGAGCGTCACACACCAAATATGCATAAGAAATCGCTAAAAAAGCAAAAATATTTGAAATTCATGCTTACTACGATGTTATTTTGTTTCTCAAGATTGAATTTTGTGAAAATCACCTTTTCGAAAATCACGATTCACTTTGATTTTTATTTTTTTTTAAAGTGACTATTTATTTTAAAAATTTAAGATGAAAATATGTAAATTTTTGTTAAAAAAAGACTTGAACTTAAAAAAAAACTGCAATTATAAACGTTTTAAGAGAAAAAATCTAAGTGTGACGCTCAAGATATTTTGTGACGATCAAGAGATTTTGTTGCACGTAAACAAGAAATAATGCCTAATTGAAAGTTTAACGAAAAAAAGTTTATTCTTTTACGAAAATTAAATAAAAAAAAAACAAAAATTCTTCAAAAAACAAAAATGTTCATACAAAACTAAACATGTACACATTCTTTGATGTCTTTAACAAAAATGGAAAAAAGGAAGTAATTCTTGAAGAAACTTATACACATATGCAAATATTTGACGCAAAACAATAACTTTACTTAATTTAATTTATAAAATTTCATTCGAATTCTTTATGAAATGACAAGCGGCTTTGTTTTTCTCATTCTCATTCAGTTTTAGCACTTTCGAATTAAGTTTGTGGCAGTTGCATAAGTTTCCGGTCCCGCAGAGGTTTAAATTGCAAAAGCACGAGCGAGATTTGTAAATCAATTCACCTCTGGATTTTGTAGTTATATGGTGAATATCGATTATACCTATTTTTCTTTCTTCTTTCTTTTACATTCGCCATTACGCGCTTTATCGAGCTTTATTTTCTCTCGATATCTTTGTGCTCTTTCAACCGCCATTTATTTTGTTGTTTTACTCTTGTAAATAAAAAAATTCAATCAAAATTAAGCATTTTAAGCTATGAAGCAATATATATCAAAAGTGATGCTCATGAAATGTTTGCCTATTTTGGTTTTTTTTCGTATGCAATTTTTTTCTCAAATTATAAAAAAATGAGTTGAAACCATGTAAACAATGATTCTTCAATGATGACTTCCATTTTTTACATTTAATGTATTCACTTTTAAAAAAATTAGCGTGACGCTAATGAAATTTTGTAGCGCCCTTACCATGGTGTTCACAAAAACTACGCAAATGCACACTTTTTTTAATTGATATTTTTTTTCGCTTTTTCACTTTTGTAATAATTTAAGTTTGTACTTTCCTTACTTTATTTACTTTATTCAAATGAAAATTGAAAACTAGTAATATTATTTGAAATATAAAAAAGTGACGCTCAATGCAAATTGTGGGGACAACCTTTGTTTGCAACGCCAAATTCGCACTAATTAAGTTTTGACGACTTTAACAAATCAAAACACAAGAAAGAAACGCAATAATTCGAAAACTGTTATTAAATGTTGCATATTTACTTTTTTCTTGGTTTTATTTTATTTTGTTTACTAAAAATTCTAACGGGGGACACATGCTTTTGTATGGAAGGAGTCAGAGGGAGAAACAAAACACCATTCTGAATAAACAAAAAAACAAACATACAAATTTGAGAATTACGTTTTTTTGTTACATGTTCCTAGCTGATCACTCTGACATTTTTTTTTACCTAAAATAGTAGTGTAAATTACGGGGACACAAAAATTGCGTTTTTTTGAAATTGACCCATATACAAAAATATTGCTTCGTTAGCAAAAGACAAGATCTGTTTTAGAGTAATTTAACTAGTTTCATACAAGTTTAAATTTATCTAATTTTTATTACCGAAAATTTAAGACGACATTTAACATAAACTTAAAGATATTTCTTAATACTATTGACTAAAAAGAATATATCAAGCCCGGTAGCCCTGGTAGGCTACCTGGAAGTGAGCTAGTCTATCAGCCTGTAACTCTGGTTTCTTTCCTGCAGACAAGCGTAGAGCTTCGCAGGGAGTAAGCTTAGGGAATTAAAAAAAAGAAAAACATATTTTTCTTACATTTCTGCTATTTAACAAATTCCTTAAGTAAAAAAGTTATTTTTTAAGCCATTTTAAATATCCCCCATTTTGCATAGAACTAGAAAAACAAATTCAACCTCCATCATGAAAATTTCAAAAACTTTGACAGGCCTTAAAATGTTTGTATTTAGTTTTACTTTCAATAAAATAACAATCTATTTTAAAAATTTCTTTGACTTTTAATTTTCTATGCCAACTAAATGAAATAAATAAAAGACAAATTTTACAAAAAAAAAAAAAATAGGAAAAAATGTTGCATAATAAATTAAAACAGAAATCCTTAAGGATCTGGTTAGAGCAAAATCAAACAAATTCATTTGACAAAGAAAATTAAAAGCGAAATAAAAGTGTTTCGACACATTGCACAAAATGGAGTAAGCGAAAAACAGCTTAAGTGGCAAGATTTTGAAATGGTCTATTAGAAATAATTGTTTGACATAATGTAGAATTCTAAGGAATTTTACGGTTTTTATGTTATTTTCATAAATGCCTGTTAACCCCTTTTACACTTCCCCTCCTAGGTATATTATGCAAATTCGTTTGTTTGTTTGTTAAGCTGTTTGAATTACTGATTCTTCTGAGTATGTGCAAACGTTAAACCTCCCTGAGTGTGTTTGTATTTCGTTTGAAATTCGTTATTTTTTTCTCATATTCTTTCAAAGCCAAAATCCAATTAACAAATCATTAAACTTTCATTAAGCGCCAGGCTTAACAAACAAACAACATACCAACCATATGGTTTGTTCTAAATTGAATGCTGCTGCTCCTGCTGTTTTTTTTTTGTTTTCTTTAGAATGGTCACTGTTAATAAAATGGGAAAAAGTTTATTTGAATTTGAATTTATTTCGTTTGCTTGTGTTTTTTTCTGCTCACTTTTCTTTTTTTTAAAGTTCATTTCATCGTTCATTCGTTTACTTTCGAGTATGTTGTGTAAACTGTTTCTATTAAGTGCATTTGTGTTAATCCATTTTTGCGTGCGAAAATTGCTTTGGAGTTTTTAATACACTGACATGTAAATAAGTTAGAATGCTTTAATCGGCTGTGTAGACCCTTTGATACCCCTTCTTATAAATATTGAATTATTATTTATAGATTGTGATAGCACAATTTCTTGTCATGTAAAGCTAATGAGTAAAGCGTTTTTTAAAGAGGGCTTTGCAGGGATCAAATCGTATGTTATAGCGGCGTTTTTGTAATGTAGCTCAATCTAAGGGAGGAGCAGGGGTTTTGATTTAAAAATTCATTTACTAGAGTGTCATTTTATCGCCAGGATGCCTTGTAAAAATTACACAAGGGAACAATGTTCTTGTTGATTGAGAACTGAATGTTGTTTTTAAGGTCATTTAGTTGAATTCAAATCTGCATTAAGTTTTTTCTTGACTTTTCGAGATATACCTTTATGTCCAAAATTAATGCACTTCCGCAACATAAATTGTAATAACATCAAAACGGTTCACCATATTCAGTAAAACAATTTTCAAAACTCGTCAACAATATTATCTTTAAGACGTGCTTGGTTTTTAAATTTGCCCAGTAGTTGAATTTTTGAAAATTCAAACAAATTTTATATGAAAATTTTCTCAACGCAAGGTGAAGTGAACAACAAAATGACCCCTTAATTTACTTGTTTTTCTACACAAGCAAATTTCGCGACAAGTTTTTAGATCGTGTAAATTGTGCAATGACAATTGACAAGCTTTTATGCTATATTATAGTACCGGTCCAGACTTGCATTTTTTGTTTGCAGCAACTCTGAGTTTATTGGTGAGAGGGGTTAGAAAATTTTGGAGTGGTACACTCATCTCACCAACAAAATCAAGAATTTCTGAATATGTTTCGTTTTAGCGCATTAAAATAAAAACTTTTTGTGTAAAAAGATTTTTTAATTTAATTTATTTTTTTAGAGCATTTAAATTTCGTCATATTTTGTGCGCATTCTATTTTATGACTACAGTGACATGAATTTGTTGCCACATTTTTTGTTTTAATAAAAACATTATTTTCATGTTTAAAAAGTAAAATCAGAAGCGAAAATTCCCATATTCTATTTATTAAAATTATTTTTTTAAATATGTACATCAAATTTTAAGAGTGAAATTATTACGAAACCCCTATCGGTCATCGTGCTGGTGTCTTCTGTAAACAAAGATCGAAATACAACAGAAGATTTGTGTAACGGATGAGTTAGTAAAATTAGTCTCTCACTTCGACTTAAGTCAATCCCAATTACAAACTGTTATTAGATTGAGGCTTATAAGCAGTGATGTCAATTATGATTGTGTTGGTGAGATTACTCTTATCTCTTACATGCCCAGCGGGCGAAATATGCGGTTGCGAGGCCTATTGCGAGGCCTTATTAAAGAACTTTTCTAAGGGTCATCTATGTTCGATTAAACTGTTGGGAATCAGGTAAGGTATTAAAACTTACAATACATTTTCATGAAAGGGCGATGCAAACACCAGGGCCAGCATTATGCGAGGAAATTAGTTCATGCCTTCCATTCATTTTTCATCAGACCATTTAAAGTTAACTTACATTTATTGCTATGAAGACTTAAAAGCAATAAATAATAATACAATTATCGAAAAATGTTGAGTTATGGACAGACACAATCAGTTATTATTTAAATAAATTTAATTTGGAACCTCAGAAACTTTGCTTATTTTTTGGAAAAATTGCGCAGTTCACAATATTTGAAGTCTTTTTACAACCTAATACAATTCTTTCCAATATTTTTCGTTTTTTGCTCAACATACCTTTGCGAATTCTAACAATGAAAATTCATTTGCTCATACTAATGCAATTATTAAGTTTAAAAATATTCTGTAAGTATTTACCACCATTATAAAAATAGAAGATTTTACTAGCCTATAATAAATACTTTTATTTACCAATAATATCTTCTAAATTTATATTGCAGTTTCGTAACAACAAAACATTTTTTAGGTTTGCGGATGTTAATTTATTGCGTTGTTTTGAGCAAATGTATTTCAACTCGGAAAATATTTGTTCGCAAAGATATGTTGAGGAGAAAAGCTACAAACATTTGAAGGAATTTTTTTTTAATATAGGATATAGCGCACCGTCTAAATTTTTCCAGAACTCAATAATATTTTCCCTGTCTGGAGGATTAATTTCGCTCCTAAGTATGATTAGTTCCGACTGGATGCTGAATTCATAACTCGCAATGTCGCACTTAAAGGGATTTTGGAATATGTTAAGTAGTGGTTTTATATCCTCAAAATCTTGAAAACGATCTTGAAAGTTGTAAAAAAGGTTTTCAAAAATTGCCAAATACTCAGATTTTTTCAAATATTTCTCCTTGTCATAAATAAGCAAAGTTTTAGGAAAGTTGGAAAAATCTTCATTATTTATTTCATTTGTTAATAAAAATAATTTGGTTTTAAAATTAAAAACAATCGTATATGTCACTTAAATTGTTTCCCTTTCCTTGTCGTTCCAAATTTAGCTCATTTAAAATACTGCTTGTATCCGCCAGAAACGCAAGGTCTAAAATGAACTCATAATCATTCAACTGTATTAATTCACATTCTTCTAAATTTTCAGTTTCCCAAAAACGCAACACCTCTTTTCTAAGATCGAATAACCTGTTTAGACAATCACCCCGACTAAGCCAACGAACTTCCGTTAACATTTTTAAGTCGTGGTGATTGGCGTTTACGTTTTTAAGAAAACTTACAAATTTTCTGTGCGTTAATGAATGATGACCCCCCGTATTCTATTGATTATCCGCTCTGCAGTCTTAATAGCGGCATGATCACTTATAAATTTTGAGGCAAGCATGGACTGATGAATTATGCAATGGAAAGCATGTACATCAATTTCATTTTGCTTAAGCTGTCCTACGAAACCTTCATACTTCCCGGCCATAATGTTTGCACCATCCGTGCAAACTCCTGCTAATTTTGAAGATTGTGTAACAGATATCAGGTTTTCAAAGACTACGTCGTATAATACCTTACCTGTTACATTACCGTAAAACATTTCAAGTGAGTACATAGTTTCAAAAACATTGTACTCACTATCTATGCATCGAACACAAATGACCAATTGGCAAAGATCATTAATGTCGGTGCTTTCGTCGAGGCAAAAAGAAAAATATTCACAATTTTTTAACTTTTCCCTAATCACAGATTGTATATGTGCAGCTAAAATTGATGTGCGCTTGACGACACTATTTCGGCTCATGGGAAGCGTTTTTATTACGCTGCAATCGATGTTCAGTTTTTCCAAAACTGCATTGAAAAGCTTTTTTATAAATGCCCCATCGGAAAATTGTCTTCCCTGTTTTACTATTTCCAAAGTTAGTAAATTTGATATTTCTATTATTAACTCTTCTATCCTATCTTCATGCTCTTCTTCTTGTGATACCCAACTTTTCAAGCTATCCAAATAAACCTTTTTTTTAATATTATATTGGTTTTCCCTTTCTTTTACTTCATATTGTTTAATATCATTATGGAAATGATCATAATGCCTTTTCAAAGTATACAATCTCTTAAGTTCAAATGTTTTAAAACATAAGAGACATTGAAAATAATTAAATGCATTTTTTATCATAAAATATTTTTTATATGGCATCATTTATCTTTTTTTTAATAAACTCATCCACTTGCACTGCCGTTATCGCTGTCTACAAGCCTATTAAATGAAATTCTAATTTGAAGTTTACAGGTATACACAACTGTACATAGAAATGGATTTCCCTGGTCTATTTATTCAAAAATAAAATGAATTACATAAGAATTATAACGTGAAAAAGTTATTTTAGTAAAAAGTTAGGGTATTCATAGTGGTAAGTAAATTAGAAAGGTAATTCACGGTGTTGGGTTACTCATACTTCAAACATCTGTGCATACATTTTAATTCTAGCAAATGGTATATCATAACTTTTTACAAAATACCAAATTTTTTGTTTTCTCAGCTTTATTTTCGCATCCACGAATTATAGAGTTCTCCCCATTTTTTTTTATCTCATCATCATCCACAATGACTGTAGCAGGCTAAAGGCGACCGTATACGACATGTATTTGTCATCTGACATGTCACATTTCCCACTCCAAAATACATACATGTCGTGTGTTAACTTGTTAACTTTGCTTCTGTAAAAGTCAGATGCAAAGTCATCTGACAAAATTTTTAATTAGAGCGTGTTCTATGTTCTTCTAACAAACCATCTGACATCAGAAATCTATGCCGGGAAGAAACCGGCGGCGGCGTCCACTATTGACGGAATTATTAGCCGGCTGATGTTAATATTTTACAATATCGATAAATGTATGATAATTTCACCAATGAATAGAAATTATGTACATAAATTAAGAAAAAAAGGTTTCATTATAATATCATAAATTGGTATCTTCCAATTAAAAGAAAAATTGTTTAGATGGGAGAACTCTTTTTCGGCACAAACAAAAATTTGTATGGCGGCCGCCCGCTATTTTGAAACCGAGAACTACTTTGCTTTCTGCAATAACTATGCGACAAACATAAACAATGCCAGAAGCAAACTACATGTACGTTTGTGACCAAATATTATAAATCCTACGTTAAACAGCAATTTTGACAGACTGGCACAACTACATATGACTTGAAAAGTTGACAAGTCATAGGTAAAAAACATGTCGTCTACATGCACCTTAAGAATGCTTGTCCGTTAAAGGTCAAGAATTTTCAAAATGAAAAATTCCGTTATGGTGCCAGCTTTAATTCTTCTAAAACATTGAACACACACACGGACAGACGCACAGACGGATATCATTAAATCGATTTCGTTTCTGATAAGGAATCAGAATATACATATAAACTTAATAGGGTATAAGATCAATATTGTAGAAATAACAAACGGAATGACAAACTAATATATACGTTTTTACTTTCGCTAACTCTACAGAAAAACTAGAAAATCGACTTTAATTAAACAATTCGTTCAGACAATTAAATTATTTATTATTATTTATACCAATTACCGTATTTGTATATTCGAGTCGTGATACTCAAATTTAGTCAATTAAAAAATTAATTACATAAACTAAAAAATACACAACATATGCACAAACATTTAAATTTATGTGTTTTGATTAAAAACATTAATTGCAACAAACAAAAAATTAATTATAAAATTAATGAACACCAGTTAATTTTTTAATTTAACAATTTTTGGCAAACATTTTTTCTCTGTCCCTTTTAAACTGATTTTACAGTTGATTTGACATACTTCACGACTCAAATGTGTTAATACAACATTAAAATTTAACCCTATTTTATTCTATATTTCTTAAATTAAAAAAAACAACAGTCTAACAACCGGTTTGAAAATTACGCTTTTTCGAATTATGTGTTTCAAAACTGATTTTTGTATATGTCGAATATTTGATAACTTTTTGCTGTATTTAGCAAATGACACAAAAACTTTTTTTCATTGTTGCAAGTTGTAGAATTTAGTGAAAACTTTTTTCTTTACCTCATGTTATTTAAATGCAAACTTTTGATCAAATCTGCGGTACAATTTTGTTGAATTGTAAGTATCGTTAGATTTTTTTGTTGGCACACAAACTAATTTAATTCAGATAAATTTTGCCCATTTTAAATTTATAAAATAATAAAATAATAGAGCAAGACTGTGGAGTCGGAGTTGGAGTCAGAGTTGAAGAGTCGGAGTTGAAAATTTTTGTACTGAAGTCGGAGTCGCAGTACCCAAAAAAACTCGCGACACCGACTCCAAATTTTTTTTGGCATAAATAAGACACACAGAGATGCAATAAAGAAATTGAAAAAGCTCCTACCAAGTTTTTTAATTAAGCGCCATGTGTCAAAAATGTATTGCTTTAAAGTGAGAACTAGCCATATAAAATTCATGTCTTCCGAAAGCAGTATGGTAAGTGATACTCTTACATTTCTCCCTTTCAAACCTGCTTCGTTTGATGCACAATTTTTTATTGGGATGTTTCATCTTTTGATGTTCAACTTCTTTTCAATCCCCTTTTAAACATGCCAATATGATCACACGCAGCAATCGGTTTCAACTTTGTTTGGTTCAAACAACAAAAAATTTATTTACAGTGAATCACAGAGAAAAGGAGAAGAACAAATTTACATGCTGCCATCGTTGTGCATATACCTACGAATAAAAACACAGAGCGTACTGACCGAGTACAGGCATCTCTGTACCAAACTCCATTCCTCTTTCTTCACTCTCCTTAAAACACAAGAGTTGAGCATCAAAAGATGAAACGTGTGAAAGCAGACTTCGTTTCAAAAATTAAAAAATGGAGGTAACAATTGATTTTGGCAGATCTTTTAACACGTTATGAGAATAAATTTATAGGCTGTATCGAAGCATGTCCTTTTCTATGTTTTTATGTGACTTAAAGTTGCAGTTGGTAACAACACTGGTTCGTCCTATCTTCTTGCATTTTGGGTAACAAAACTCGATGGCTCACTGACTTAACCTTTCTATTTGATGTGCGCTAAGATATCGTTGATGAAATTGAGTCGAATTAGGGAATTCAAAAATGCATCGAAAAATGTTCAGTTTTCTAATCATTTAAACGGGGAATCATTTAACCGATAACCCGGATAAATGCGCAATCAACGCATTTAAATAAAACCTCGCCTTAAAAACTCAATAATCATTTAAAAGTCCTTTTTTTAGTTATAAGGGAAATAAAATTTATTACACCTTGTTCTCATACGAAATTAAATGTAATATTAAAAGTAAAACTAATACATTAAACATTCGAACATAACTACATATGCCATTAATGAGCCGAACCGAACACAATCAAGTTTGTGGATTTAAAAAAACCGAACGGAACTAAATGTTCTTATCTTTTGTTGAGTTTGATAAAAAAAAGTATTATTTTTGTGTTCGAAAGATGACTAACAGGGAAATGTTATGTTTTTTAATGATTTTCTACAGAAACCCTATTTCCACAAATCTACCGAACCGAATACTAAGGAGCGATATTTAGTGTTTATTTTTGAACACTGGTATGAACAAGTTGTTAAAAGAATGCAAGAACAAAACATTTGAAAAGTGTGTATGGATATGTGAAAAAGCTATCATGTATCGATACTGTCTTGACATTACTGGCAAATGTTAACGCCGTGTTAATATTATTATAACCATTTATTATGTCTTCCTTCCATGGCTTCAATTTCATTGGTGCAATTATTTTGTTGCACTTAAAACTTTTGAATAAGTTGGAGCTTCAATTATTTCGCCCTCTTCATCATCGGAAGATTCCGATAACTCTTTAAAATTATTCTTAATGATTTTCAAAATTCAAGAGAAATTTACTTTTTTACTTAACTGCCGTTTTAAATATTTGTGTTGCCATACATATAAGTACAAACATACTTTTACTTACTTTAAAAATGCCTTGCGGATACTTAAAAAAAAGTTTTTTGGTTACGAATTTAAGCTATTTATTTTGTTCAAATGTATGTAATATCGGACAAAAATAATGAATCATTAAAACGGGGTACGCATTTTAGCGGGATTTTGTTCATGTAATTATGTGAAAATTTTTCTTGACTGCACATTTTGCGCATTTAAGAGGGGTAATCATTTCAACTTGAACTACTGTATATGATTTTTATAAATCGTGTATTAAAAAATATTTTTGTCGCGATGTTCATACATTTATAGTAGTTCCCGCGTAAATGCTCCCCGGTTAAATGATTTACCCTCTTAAATGCGCAAAAAGTGCTGGCAAAAAAAAATTTCACATTATTACATGAACAAAATCTTGCTTAAATGACCTCGCTTAAATGCGTTCCCCTTATTAATGATTCATTATATTTGTCCTAAATTACTTAAATGTGAACAAAATAAAAAAAAAATAAAATAACTCGCGTTTTTTATTAATATCTGGCAAGGCATTTTTAAAGTTCTAAAAAGAACATATTTTTGTACATATCAAGGTCTATCCAATAGGTCTGCTTAAGAAGCCAGATGTTTATTTTGCTTGTTCCCTAAGGTTGTCAAAAGTTGTTTACATTTTCCTTATACATGTATATTTTTGTTTACGTTTTTTGTTTTTTGCAACACATACATGCACACAAAACACATTTTTCCTTTTGTTTCGCCTATGTAGTAGTAAGATTTTGACAACGGCGGGGAATTTTACACAAGCAAAATGCCTGTTGTTTTTTGTGTTGTTGAATTGTTTTGGAGGTAAGCAGACCTATTGGTTAGGCCATGGTACATATATGGCAACACAAATATTTAAAATGGCAGTTGACGTATATAAATAAATTTCTCTTGAATTTCGTATTTTAAGTATTTTTATATGCACGCATTTTTGCTCATTTACCACTATCCTCCATTGTCTTAGCCATATTTCTAGTTGAAATATGTGCTCCTGTAAGTAACGAGATGCTTCATAACGGTTTTCGTGGACGCTTAGAGAAGCTGTATCGTCTGCAAATGTTGAAGTTTGGGTGAAGTTGTTTGTTGGCATGTCTGAAATATTTTACAACTAACAACTCTTACAAATCGAGCTTTTAAGGATGGCCAACTAATGGACGTTATTTATACTGACTTCAGCAAAGCTTTTGAAAAAATCAACCATAACCTACTTCACACTTAGGTGAATTTATTAGGGTTTACTAGCAACGCTTTGTGCTGGTTGCGGTCGTATCTTACCTGCAGAACACATTGTCTTATTTTTGATAAAACCCCCTCCAATGAAATTTGTGCTAGCTCCGGTGTCCCCCAAGGAAGGCCCTTTGCTATTTGCGCTTTTCATAAACGATTTGCCGATTGTAATCAAACATTGTTATATTTAAATGTACGCTGATGATGTTAAGATGTTTCTCAGCTACAAATTATCTTCAGATGGGGCGTATTTGCAGCAGGATTTAAATAGTTTTTACGCATGGTGTAAATATAATCAAATGGAGCCAAACTTAAAAAAAATTCAAGCACATGCGAAATTGCACGTCAATGCTACTTTATTTCCTGGACGGGTATCAACTAGAGTTAGTTGGAGAATTTCTGGATCTTGGTATTCTACTTGATCCTAAATTAGATTTCTGCAAGCATATTACAATGACGATAAATAAAGCTGTGCTTGCTTATATTAAACGATGGTCTAAAGAGTTTACAGATGCCAATGTTACGAAACAACTATACACATCCCTAGTAAGACCAATTTTGGAGTATGGGTCTATTGTCTGGGATCCTGAAATTAATATGAACATAGACCGAATAGAATCTGTTCAAAAGCAGTTTCTCTTATTCTGACTAAGGAGCTCATTTGGTCTTTATGCTGGGAATCTTCCTTCGTATACTATGCTATATGTGGCATTTCTAATTTATTTGATTAATGGCGATGTCCTCTCCGACTTCCTTCTTCGTAATATAAATTTTAATATTCCACGACGTTTTACCCGACACCTAATGCCTCTGCATCTTCCTGTTGTTCAAACAAATTAAGCTTATGCTGATCCTTTGAGGAGAACATTCAAAAATTTCAATGAATTGTATAGCTTAATCGATTTTTCTATTAATGTATAAGTAATTAAACGCAATATTATCCAGTTTTTAAATACTTAATATGTCTTAACAAAATTGTTTCGTTAATAATCTTGTAATATAAAGTAGTCTGTAAGGATTAATATCCATAGATTTAATCAAATAAATAAATAAAAAAAGGTGTCCGGTCCGACTTCTCTTTCATTAAATTTCTTTTGTAAGTTTAACTATTTTTTTCTTGGAGTTTAATTTTAATTTAATTTAATTTGCGTTTAAATTTTTTAACATACATGCATAAAACTCGTAAATCGCATCACAAGGCTGTGTTAATTTAATACTGGTACATTTGGGCAAAGCTGTTTTTATTTGCTCCTTATGATCACGTAACTTTAATTCTATATATGCAGCGGCTACTTCGGGGTTAAATTTTCCATTAGAATCAGCAGCACCTATTTTCTTATTGATACACAACACGACACATTTAATTTTATCCGAGGTTTCGCTGTATATGGGACTAAAAAGTTCACCGGACAATATACGTTTTACTTCCTCATCGCTAAGAATCCCATCTTTAATGCACTCCTCGCGGAACTTTTCGTAGTTTTCCAAATCTGAAGAAGCCTGTGAAAAAAGTTTTGTTAGAAAAGGAACATTTATAGGTATATGTGGGTGAGTGTCAGTGTATGTAAAACTTACATCTGCTTGATCGCAGTTGCTGAGAACCCAAACTAAAATCAGTAAATGATACAAAAAAATAGTTCTCATTGTTGATAGTTTTGGTTTTAAATGATAACTTTTTCATTTACCCAGGTTATTTTTATGCTAATTTTTAATCAAATACGCAGTATCATTTTGTTTAATTTTTTTGATACCATAAAAACAATTAATATAAATACGGTAAATTTTGTCTATTTTGAATTATTAAAATAAAAAAACAAATTAATTATAACTCAATGCAATTATTTTTAGGATATTTTTTTCTTTAAATTTAATGTATCTACACATAATTATTAAGGCGAACATTATTATATTTTAAATTTGATAAATATCATTTAATAATTAATAAAATAAAAACAATTGAACAATTGTCGAAAAGGTATTAGAGTTTATATCGCTTATAAGCACTTTTAGTGCTTTTTAACGAGAAATGCATTTATTAAAACTCGCATTTATGCAAATACGTACTATGCTGAAAAAAATTTCCTAATTCCATCAGCATCATAAAAACAAACTCTAATAACCGGTGCGCAAATAAGCGATAAATACTGTATACGTTTTTAGGGATAAATAAAATTTTGTATTCCCACGAAAATTATTTGGTAATAAACTCGCAAGTGCACGGCCTAAAAAAACTGACTGGCATTATATATATTTTGTTTGCGAAAACTGTAAAGCGAGTTGTTTTTGTTTTTTCTTAACCTACTTACAACTACAATTAATGTTGGAAAAATTCCAATCAATTGTAGTGGGGAATGTAAGGAGAGATGAACTCACTGTTTATTGTTGATGATTTTGTGTAAACTTTGATATTGTTGCTGTAATTCTTATACGCTTAACAGTTTAATATGGTTAAATATCTTTAGTTTTTCTAAAATCTTTATGGATGAAGTTCCTGATGATCTGGCCTAAGTCCCAATTTCCACAATGCAAGTCTTATTGATCAGCTTGCTACTTTGTAGGCGAGAATGACGAGGGGAAAAGAAACGAGTACTCAGCTTGCTGTACTCGTCATATGCGTTTTGTTTTCTCATTCGTAATTTTCAGCTTGTCTATTTTGACAATTATCTTTCATATTTAATTTCGTTGTACAAAGTTAATTTCGTAGCGTGTGTGATTTTTTGTGTGTGAATTTTTTTAAATATTTGTTATTTAACAAAACAAAAGAAATTTATAATAAAAAGTACATTTTACACAACTTTAATTTAAAATTAAACAATTGTTTAAATATTCAACATTTTTTATTTTTCTAATTTATTCTATGAGCTAAATTTCAGTTATGTCTTTTATAAAGCTTTTTTGTAATAGTCATATTCCTTAAATTTTTCAGAAATGACTTTATACACTATCAGACTATTATATTGTATTTTCTTGTTACATTTTACCTTAGCTTTCCGTTCTGTTCATACAATATACCTCATTGCTTTCCAACGGAAAGCTAAGGTAAAATGTAACAAGAAAATACAATATAATAGTCTGATAGTGTATAAAGTCATTTCTGAAAAATTGAAGGAATATGACTATTACAAAAAAGCTTTATAAAATACATAACTGAAATTTAGCTCATAGAATAAATTCGAAAAATAAAAAATGTTGAATATAATATAAAGTTACCTTCAGAAGGAAATAATTCCTAGTTTCTAATTGTTAAAATATTCAACACGAAATTGAATTTAAATACATTTTAATAAGAAATATGTTTTAAGCGAAATGTCAAAACGCACATATACATTCATACAAATGGAATAACAGATTAATAATAAGACTTGACTCGTGAAAACGCCGAAGCTGATTCAAAGAAGAAAATGTGATAAGCTTATCAATAAGACTTGCATTGTGGAAATTGGGACTAAGCAACCAGTGAAATGCGCATAGGAATAGCTTATCCCGTCAACAATAAATTTCAGTGTTCTTATCAAAAATAAAAATTGGGAAATTAAGCACGAATAACAAAATCTTTTGAAAATTTAAATTAAATATTGTATTCTTTCTTGATATTTTTTAATTAGGCTTGATTGAGTTCATCAAATTTAATTTTCATAAATTATTTTCACTGAGGATGGAATTTTTTTTACAACTTAGAATTTTAAAAAAAATTCATTGATAATTTTTCTTGGCTGAGCTGAGAATCACCACATTCTGTCCTCAGAAAATCTTTGAGTTCTAACCACTGCACCACTGCGGTGCCCGCCAGCCTACAGTATCAATATCAATATTTTAACCAGTAGTACTGGTGGTTCGAAATTTGCTGTTATTATCATTTAAATTTCAAATTACATGTCGCCTCCTTTCCTCTGTTTCATCGTATTCTCTCTGTCAAGACATTCGTTTATTATGTTTATTTTTGCCCACTTTCGTCGACACTTTCATTTGTACAAATTAAAGTACAAATTTAAACATTAGAGCTTGTGCCATAGCTATTTTAAGAATGTTTGCTCTAACGAAACGTTTTCCAAAAGCAAACAATTCTTTAAGGGAACTAGTGGTTACGTGTAGGACGTCAAATATTTAATAGATGTGAAAATAGCTGTAGAAATTTTGAAAAACTTTGGTTTTAAAAAATTATAGGAATTTAATAAATTAATTATTTGAGATATTCTCCCAAATTTATTTTAAATGAGTTTTAATTTGTTGGTGGAGCTGAACATTTTTTTTTGGAGTATAAAGTTTTTTGACTTTTGTTACATTTTGATTTTACATTCTTCATAAAAAGTTTAATATGCTATTTTCTACACGTTCAATCATTACTTGCGTTCTGAAAACAGCACATTCGTTTGCCCAATATTCAATTAGAAAAATTCTTAAATTTCGAGTACATTTATAACAAAATGGAGAAAAACGTATATAAATTGCACATTGCCAAAACAACCGGTTTATTCTACTAAAATAACCGGTTAATTTGATATTCAAGAAATGGACATTTTAAAATATTCGACTTGGGCAAAACGTTCGATCTTCCTACTTAATTTATTTTTTTAGTTTTGTTTATGTAATTGCTGATGTAGCAGTACAGTTAAGTATTTGAAAATAAATTAATTAATTAAGTTAGAAACGTAAAACCAGTCGACCGACAAGTCTGAAGTTAGTGGGTCGCTTAATAGAACGATCATGAGTGACTTGTGGTCGCTCGCTTAAGTTGTTTACTGACATCGGGGGCTGGACTGTAAAGGTTAGCCCGACTTAATGTGCTCACTTAACTTTCACGCTTAGAAGGCAAACGTGCCCAGCTATACAAATAAAAAACACGGTAGCATATCATATAAAATACTTGGGAATTCATATAGATAAATGCTTGACATGGTCTCGTTATATTAAAGCGAAAATAACGGCTTTGATATTTAAAGTAACTGAACTGCGTTCGCTTTATGGTCGATACTCAAATTTGTACTACAAAAACAAAGTTCTCTTATACAGGTCTATCATAAAACGAATATGGGCATATGCCATCCAATTATTGGGTACCGCATGCGCATCAGATATCCAGAATATTACCACAAATCGTCTGCGCCCCTTGGAATATACGTAATGACATTATCCGCAGAGATCTTACCATCCCTACCATTCAGGAGTTAATTAACTATATTCACTAAAATACATACATAAGCTATTGTTCCATCCCAAAAAAAAATTATCCACAAATACAGTTGGTTAAGGATTGGTGTTTGACTATAGACTATCAGGTAACGCAGCGGCGCAAAAGGTAGAATGGCAAAAAATTCTGATCTGATAAAGGGAATGTTGTTATTTCCGAAACGTTTAATTTCGAGTTCAGTTAAAAAAAAAATAATTTAATGAACTTAAGCTTAATTTTATTTTTAATTGTATATGTTTTTCTTTACCCAGATTTTTTATATTTCTGAGCACTCCAATTAACTGCCTGTTTTTAGAAAACGTAAACAAGTGAGTGAGTGAGAATTTAGATCGAAAACAAAAACAGTATTTTGTTTTTTATTGTTGTTTTCAATGTAATTTCTCACTGACTCACTTGTTTTCATTTTCTAAAAACAGGCAGTAAATTTATTTTAAGTTTTTTTTTACCCATACATAAGTAAAGTTAATTTGATTTTGTTGCTTTTTTTATACCCTCCACTACACTTAGTTGTGAAGAGGGTATATTTAGTTTGTCATTCCGTGTGAAACTTTTTTATTATTCATCTCAAACCCCATAAAGTGTATATATTCTGGGTCCTTGAGTGATTCTAAGTCGATTTAGCCATGTCCGTCTGTCTGTCCGTCTGCCCGTCTGTTGAAAACACGCTAACTTTCGAACAACTCAAAAGAAATGAACAAACTTGGTGCCAAATTGCTTGTAGTTATCCTACGCAGTTTGGGATTGAAATTCAGCTATGAATCAAAATGTGAAACCACCACCTAAAAAAATTATAATTTTGTTACAAAAAATAACATAAATGGTGGAACAAGGCACGGAATAAGATAAGGTTTTGCAAAAATTTGTTTTATTCGACTGGAAATCACGCTGCAAAATTTCGTAAAGATCCGTCAAAAATTTACCCTAGATCCCATATAAACACTACTCCCGGAAAACAGTTTAGTATGCCTAAAACCGTAAAAAAATGCTATCATAACAAAATTTGGTACGTCACAGTTTTTTAGGACTAGAAATTACACTGTGAATTTTCGTGAAGATCGGTCTATAATTTACCCTAGGTCCCATCTAAACCCTACTCTCAGAAAACAGTTCGGTACGCCTAAAGCCGTAATAAATAATGCTATCAAAATAAAATTAAATACTTCACTACTCACACTTATAAATTTTGTGATGCTCGGTTTATAATTTACTATAGGCCCTATATAAAGCCCACTGAGCTGTAGGTGGAAGGTATCAAAGATTCGGCACAGCCGAATATAACACTATAACTTGTTCAATTTAAATTTATTCGTTACTGCTAGGAACACAATTGAGAAGTACGACATATGAACGTAGGACGTAACCCCTAAAATTTTGTTTAAACACGCTTCACTTTCCCACAATGCCGCCGTTAACGTATTTTGTTTTCTTAAAAATAAAAAATATTGAAAAATTCCAAGTTTATTAAAATTATTGTTCATTTTTCTATTCTTTTATTTTGTTCACAAATATTGAAATTAAAAAAAAAACACAAAAATAATTTTGATTTCCTGTTTTAATTTTTTTTCTATGATATAGAATTAGATCTTAATGCCGGTTTTTTGCCTTTGTATAATATATTATACGTCTAACTTGACAACGTGGTACGCTTCTACGTTCGTACGGTGCTATTGTGTTCCTGCGGTATTTAAACATTTCAAAATTTGTTTAAAAATTAACATTGATTATCTTGTATTCTTCGCAAAGCATTCATGAAACTCGAAAGCCACATCGCAAGGATTAGTCGACTTAATATTGGTACATTTGAGCAAAGTAGTTTTAGCTTTATCCTTTTTATCAGGAAAAATAAGTTCAAATATATTAACGAATACTTCGGTGTTAATTTTTCCATTCGAATCAATAATGCCCATTTTCTCATTAAAGCACAACACGACACATTTTAATTTATCGGAAGTTTCGTTGTATTTCGGACTAAAGAGTTCTTGGGTCATTGCGCGTTTGGCCTCTTCATCACTGAGACTACCTTCGTTAACGCACTCTTCAAGCGACTTTCTGGCGTTTTCAACAGTTAAAGAAGCCTGTGGAAAAAAGAAAAATTATGTTTGTGTGTGTGTGAGTATCCGTAGAACTTACCCCTGCTTGATAGTGGTTGTTGAATACCACAAATAAGACCAGCAAATAACACAAAAGAACTATTTTCATTGTTGCAAGTTGTACAATTTAATAGTAAGTTACTTCTTGCATTTACTCGTTTAATTTATATACAAATTTTTTAACAGGTTTGTTTGTTGGCATAAAACAAAATTTATTTAACTACAATTAAATTTTTAAAATTAATAAAAAAAATTAATTGAAACACAAATACAATTATTTTTAGATCATATTTGGTTCGTTATATTTATTATCTCTATACATAATTATTTAGACTAACATTTAAATATTTAAAATCATGTGAATTTCATAGATTGGCACCGAAAACAAAAACTTGTACTAAACTTAAGGTTTCATTTTTACTTTTGGTTCTTCAAAATTTAAGTACGAATAACACTAAAAAGTACAGTCAAATCCCGATAATTCGTACCCCGATAAATCGTAATTCCCGAATATTCGTTATACACTGTCGGTCCCTTGAAAAAATTCCGTTAATTCGTAAAATTTCCACACGTTTTGGTCCCCTCGCTAATTCGTATTTTTTTTTTCAAATAAACCCTCTAAACCCACTTATAATTCGTAATAAAAACAACTGAAACATGGAAAGATTGATTTTTTGTTCACCGCTATTTTTTCTGGCGTGGGTTTTTGCTTTTGCTTGTGTGTGTGCTTATTTTCTTAAGATCAGTTTGTTACATGAATAATAAAGAAAAATGTCAAAGCGCACGCATAAAACACTGTCGGTTTTTAAAAAAACAACAAATTTTTGCAGCCATTGACAATAGAGGAAAAAAAGGCGTTGCTAAGTGATTTGAAATTGCTCCATCAACTCTTACTTCAATTTATTTTGTATTTTATTTTATACAATTGTTTTTTTTTTTGTTTTTTATCACTTTAGTTAATGACCCGTTAATTCGTATTTATTTTATTTTAACCCCGTTAAATCGAAACCTCGCTATATCGAAAACCCCTATAATTTGTTAGAAATGGCCGGTCTCTTGCGATTACGAATTATCGGGATTCCACTGTACTTAAAAGGATTCTAAATGGGAAAACGTTCGAAACCCAATAAGAGTGTTTGTAAAAGTTTGTTGTAGAACCACAACAACAACACTACATAAGAAGGTGAACATCGTTTACTTGTTCCCAACAAGCACGAAGTCAAACCTTTGTAATGAAATGAATTTATCATTTGACATCAAAGACAATTTTCAAACCTTTTTCAATTGTTTGATTTTAACATTTGAATTCAAATTGATAATGATTTGAGCATTAACATTTGACATACAATGTTTTATAAATTTGATATCAAACTGTTATCAAATGTTATTCTCAAATCAGAAAAAACTTGGCAGCACTGAAGCGAAAAATAAATGTAAACACTAAAAAATGGCGATTAAAGTTAAATGTGTTACACAATTAAAGAAAAGTTGTATATTACGTGAAGTGAATTCGCATTTAAAACCCGTTATTTCTTGTTAAAAAATATAAATAAAATATAAGTTTGTTGAACGATCATGGTGCTACGTAATGATAGTCATCAATACAAAAAGCTAAGAATTTGGTGTTTCCAAGAATTAGAGAACGGAAAGAACACTATTTCATCTTTTAGCTATGGTGCCGAATGTTTTCCTCACACTGCAAGATGAAAATAAAGGCATTTTTGAAATAATTTCCCCTTTTTTTAAAGAATGCTAAGATACATATTCAAATGATTTTCAAATCAGTATCAAATTTTTGTCGTTTGAGAAAAGCTTTGATTTCAAATCACTTTGAATTTGAAATCAAACCTCCGTATTTGTTTTTTGTGTAGAAACAACAGCAACACTACAAGAAGAAAATTATTTCAATATTATTTTAAAATTTAATAAGTAAAATAAGAAACAAATATTCCCAAATTCTATTTGTTAAAATGATTTATTTAAATGCATAAAATTTTCAAAGAAGAAAGAGTTCTTGTTGAAATACAAGGCGGAATTCAACAAAAGTGAAACAAAACAGGTGTAACGGCTAATGGTCGATTGCACCAATTTATTTAAATATCAATTTATGCTTAAAATTCGTTTTTCATGTCAAATAAAAATGTATGAAAAACTAAATTTAAATATGAACTGATATTTTAATGAAATTGGTGAAATTGGTCATACGTAAAAAATAATATTCTCTCCATCTCTGATTCACGGCGGTGCAAGTGTTTTGGTTTGATTCCAAAACAGAGCTGTTAAATTTGGATTACGATTAGTAATCAATTAGATTAAATTTTAAAAATAATGGTATTGATTACATAATTCTCTTTTTAACAATTCCTGATTATTAATTAATTATGATTACAAATAATCAAAAAATAATAAAGATTAGTTAGGATTACGAGAAAATAATCAAAAATAGTCAAAAGTAATCAAAAAAATAATTGACTACTTTCAAGGATTATTTTTGATTATATTCGATTATTTTTTAAAAATTCAGCATGCGCATCATTTTATACAAAGATTTTATTTTGAAAAATTTGCATTAAAAACGTTAAAAAAAATTCTGAACAAATAAAACCAAATTATTCAATAACAAAACAACCGATAACAATTTAAGTACTTACTTAATTAACAAAAATACGTGGAAAAATAATAAAGAAAACAAATACATTCAGAATACATTAAATTCACAAAAAAAAAAGTCTTATAATTTACATATATTTACAATTGGCCTTCATTACAACTAATTTTTCAAAAGAAAAATCAGACAATGATTGGCGCCTTGGACTGTTGACGATCCCGGCAAATGAAAACAGTCGTTCAACTGGAGCTGCAGACGTTAAGGGCGTGTTAAAAAAAATAAATGCATCCCTTAGTAAATCATATTTTTGGTAAATCTCGTCAGCACTTGCATTATCATTTAAATAGCTGAAGAGCTGATGTTTTATTGCGGACCGTTGGTCAACTTTAATCTGTTCTTGTGGAGAAGAACTTACTTCAATTTCATCATCTGCAAAGTCAAATCTTTAAAGTAAAAAACCAAATAAATGTGCGCATTAGCTCACCATCATCAGTGAAATCAAAAAATCGGGCATAGTCGACACATTATTAATTTTTCTTTCAAAATTAAATGCTTTACAATTTTTGGCGTAAAAACTGTAAAGTGTTTCTAAAACTATGCTGGTTATATTTTAGACAGTTAATTCTGGCAATTCCGGACTTAATCTCAGCAACACCTTGACCCATTTGATTTTAATGCTTTGAGTTAGCACTGTTGCTAAAATTGCAATATTTGCCCCAGGCTTCAACATGAAATATGGAACCTATCTCTTAACCTCTGTTCCATTTTTAAAATAAGAGATGATAACTGTTGCAATTTCTGGGATCAGCTTAGCTTATGCAGCCTATTGCTCAGTGTCACAAGAGTTGGTATTAAAAATCCTGTAATAATATTAATATAAATTTATATTTTAAAGAATCAAAATATAAAAATACCATAATTAACGTTGCTTTCTCCTTGAAGAAAGTCCAGGGCCTTTGCAATTGGTTCCATTACCAAATTGTACATTTCCCGGTACTGTATGTCTCTTGCAGAAAAATGTGGCAAAGTCAACTTATTGCACAGATTATTTAATTTTTTTTGTAGCAAAGTAGTTTTTGAACTGCGTCATGCAATGAGTTCCAACGAGTAACAACGGGTAAAAGC
The DNA here is from genome assembly GCA_949318255.1 of Pollenia labialis. Lineage (NCBI taxonomy): Eukaryota > Metazoa > Arthropoda > Insecta > Diptera > Polleniidae > Pollenia > Pollenia labialis. Next base: position 113,086,947 of record OX439143.1, read on the forward strand.
AACGATCATCCCAGGTGCTCTTCAAATATTTCCGACAACTTTGGCCACTTGCACTTCTTCCACAAGTTGTAGCATTTATCGAATGTCTAAAAAAAATTAATATAAAACTCATTTTCACAAGTACAAAACGAATTCTATTGCATTAAATTATAATCATTTTTCGTTATATTTTTATTATTTTTTATAAATTCCGACGTTTTAAATAATTTCGACGATTTTTTTTTGAAATTTCAACGATTATTTATTTAATGCAAAAGAATACCATTTGTTCTGCGACTTACCATCTTATGCTGGATATGGGCATTTCCAGCGAAAAGTCTACTTTTTGTCACGTAACGCCAGAAGTATTTTAAATTTTTTTTCAAAAAATTTTATATGTATCGTTTACTTTTTTATATTTTATTGTAAAGCGCAACAAGCTCTACATTAAGTAACAAAAGGGATAACGATTGAACAACATGGTCCGAAAATACAACCTGATTTGCAATCTGGCGTTACATTAAAAAAAGTAGACTTTCGCAAAATAAAAAAAAAATAATCAAAAACAATCAAAAGTAATCTTCGAAAGTAGTCAAATTATTTTTCGATTATTTCTTATTATTTTTGATTATTTTTTCGTAATTTTTATTAATCTTGATTATTTTTCGATTATCTGTAATCGTAATCAATTAGTAATCGTGCGATTCTGAAAATAATCGTTATATAATCATTATTTCACCTTTCAAAAAAAAATAATCTAATTACTAATTATTATGATTAGTAATCATTACTTAACAGCTATGTTCCAAAATAAAAAAAAATTCCACTAAATCCAAAATGTCAGGATTTTTACATAAAAAAATCCCGGAATTCGAGACTTAAATTTTTAGAATAATCCCGGGATTTCGGAATTTCGGGATTGGCATCCCTAGTAGGATCAGAGCTATGAGTCAAAACGTGGAACGACCACCCTAAAAAATTGTTAATTTTGTTACAAAAACTAACATAAGTTGTGGAATAATGCACAGAATATATACAACTGGAAATATTACTGTTAAATGAAGATCTGTCCATAAATTTCCATAGGCCCCATACATGTAAATGCTATTCTCGGAAAAAAGTTTAGTAAGCCTCAAACCGTAATAAATAATGTTATCATAATAAAACATGGTACGTCATAGTTTTGTAGGGCTATAAATCCCACTGTAAAATTTTATGAAGATTGGTCCATAATATACCTTAGATCCCATATTAAGACGCCTTCTTAAATTCGCTTGAACTAATTTCTTGAACTGTATTGAAATTTATTTTATTTTATGTTTTTTAGTACCAGAAATCACGCTAAGCAATTTTGGGATGATTGGTCCATAATTTATCATGGGTCAAAAATAAATTCCCCTCCTGAAAATAATTATAGTTCGGCTAAAACTGTCACGAATCATAATATTTAACTCAAACTAGTTTAAATTTCGAAAATTAAATCATTAAACATTCTGATTGTCAGTCAATAATTTAATATAGGTCCCAACCGCAACCAATTTGAATGCGGACGTCCGTTTTTATAAAGATTAATTATTAATATATAGATATCATGTAGACCCCACAGCTGAAATATTCGAACTTTCGGTGGAGGCTAGCACAGATTCGGCATAGCCGAATATAGCACTCTTACTTGTTTTTTTTTCAATTTGCGTGTAAAATTTTTTGTCAAACTGTAATTTTATTTCGCTCTTTTTACTCCTGTAACAAATCAAGCTATAATTTAATTTCGTTTTTTATTCATATAACATCTTTTTTTTTCTTTTATAAGTCGTCCTTTAACTTATTTTCCCGCCCGCGACGACCTTCAGCAGCATTCTTTCCATTTGAGTATACACTTCGTATAACTACCTAGATTTATGTTTTAAACCAATAATTATTATATATTATAATTATTTATTAACTTTCCAATTTTAAATAAATAAAGTGATTTTTATTAATTATAATATTAATATATAATTATGTGTATGTATAATTATGAGTTATTTCGATATATTTTAATCAGGCTTAAATCTACCAAATATAATTTTCATTTAATTATTTTAACATGAAATGTTGTCAAGAATGAATATTAAAATATTTTAAAAAAAATTTAATTTGATAGACTTGAGCCCAATTTAAAACTATCAAAATTTCAATTAAAAACCAACAATTTTTGTAATTACATTTTATAATTAATTGTTTTTATTAAGCATATCATTAATAATGAGGCCATTAGTCGACACAATCGACTGAAATCTAGAAATAATTACTTTGGTTAGTGTATGCAAGCCAGCCAAACCGATTCAGTCGATTGGTACACTAAATGGCGGTTCAAAAGCAATATTTTGTATCTGTTTCACACATCAGAACAACCACATAGTATCCGCTACACCTATGGCAGTGTGAATGTGAAAACAGAGATTAATAGTTATGCCCTCATCTGTTTAAGAAAATAAGATAAGCATGTGAATAATAAATACAAAAATTTAATGGAAAATAAGATGCAAAACGTTACCATTACTTTCCTCTCCAAAATCTAAAAATGATTTTTGAGGTCTTTGAGGCAAAGCACGGCTTTCAATTGTGGGTATTTTTCCATATTTTGCAACATATGTATTAAACATTTTCTTAACATCTTCTTCTGTTTTCCCCGTTGCCGTTTCTAAAAGTGGTTTTAGAAACCTTAGCTTTATTTCAGGTATTGTTATTGCGGCAATAATGACATCCCAAGTGTCAGGCTGGATCAAAAAATATTTTTCGAATCTCTTAACTAATGCCTCTTGCAGTTTTTTACTTAATTCGACTTAACCGACTGAACGGGGATTCGAGCATATGGCCTCAGGAATGAGAGTCTTGAGTGTCAGCCACCAGGCTAAGACGACCTTTTAAATATTTTGCACAATTGTTAATTTAATGTTAGTTTAAGTTAAATTAACTTAACATTTGTGCAAAATATTCACATGGCTAAGTTAAGTTATATGTATGTTATTTACCTTCTCAACAACTTTAAAAAATTCCTCGCTAAAAAGAATTTTATTGACTCCCATTAGTTCTTCGTCTTTTAATAAATCATGGGTGTCAGTTGAAGTTTCACTTAAAAAATTTGAAGAACTAGGTGTATTTTCTTCGCACACATAATCCGGATCATTTACCGAATCATCACTATTAAAATCAGAAATTTCACTAATTTTTTTCAGTATTTAATAAATTTAAACAAAATTCCAAATATTTGCGGAAAGAATTTCTAACCTCTATAATTATGTTATACATGGAAGATGTTTACCTTAGAATTTACGTTAAATAAGAAATTTATTCATTTGCAATTAATGTTGAAGCTCACAATTTATTTGTCGATAATTGTGTAGCATTCTTTGTAAACGTATGCATCCAAATAAAAAAAGGTTTCATTTCGGAAATTCTGTTTCAAGTAACATAAACTTAATAACTCCATCATTTATTTTTTAACACAAATAGTTGTTTACTTGATTGGCTACGTCTTCCTAATTTGTTATCTAAAAAGAGATTCCAGTCAATGGAAAAGAGAATTTGGAAAAAATCAAATCAAAGAACGTATTGCCTGGATGAAAAATATTATTGCGGCAATAATCGATTTCGTATTGCGGAAATACTTCCCTCAGAAGAAACGTGTCTCGAAAGCAATACTCCTAAGCAATACGAAAGCGATTCTTCTAGATGATAAACTAGCAATATTACCAGATAACCACTAATGAAAAAATAGAAAGATATCGCCAAAATATCATTGGGATTATAAAAAGAAGAGATTGCATTTTAAAACATATTCATTTATTTAAAAATAAGAAAAGCTTTTTATTTAAAATTAAATTTTTGACGTACAAATATGTTATAATTTTTTGTTCTATCTAGAAAATAAAAAATTCTCAATATAATTTTCGTGGGAATACAAAATTTAATTTAAATGATTTTGTTATTCGTGCTTAATTCCCAGTTTTTATTATTGATAAAAACACTTGAAATTTATTGTTGATGGGATAAGCTATTCCTATGCGCATTTCACTGGTTGCTTAGGCCAGATCATCAGGAAACTTCATCCATAAAGATTTTAGAAAAACTAAAGATATGGACATCAGGCGCACTCTCCGTTTAATGTGCTCTCCTGCCAATCTGCTTCTTGTATCCGGCACTGCTTCTTATAAATGCCAATTATTTTAGATCTTCATATTAGTTTAAAAAAAACATATCATGCATGCAATGATGCCAATTCTTAAAAAAACATATTGTTTGAAAAACGGCTACAATTTTGAGTTGTTAATGGATACTGACTTTAAAAACTATCGAATTCGATAGACGTATTTCAATATCAATGTATTGATATATCGGTATTTTAAATATCGGAGATATATATATCGATTTTTTTGATATATCGTTATTTTTTGCCCATTCCTAGCCCACTTTTTGGCAGATGTTGTGTATTACTCTTACAGTTCTCCAGATATGTATAAGGTTATTCACATTGTCTTTGTATGGGAGGTTACACGCCCACTTGAAAATGTTCAAAGATTTATAGCATATGTAAACCGCCGGGTAATCAAGAAATTACTGTGTACTACTGTACTATAAGGAACAAACAAGCAAACGCATTTTATTTGTTATAGAAATATATCTAAAGATTTATATTCTGAGCACAGTATTCATCTTTAGTTTTGCGTATGGGGCAGAGTACTGTCGGGCGGTTTAAAAGGAGCGAGTGATAAAGTTTGATAGATGGACGCATTGCATCTTAATTTAGATAAGTCAGTTGAGCAGCAGCAGCAAGTTAAATTCAGAAGTAGAATTTAAATAGCTGTAAAAAGCTTAATATAATAATAAAGCTAAAAAATAATATAATTATATTTAAATAAACATTGGAAGCAATCAAAGCTCAGTATTGTGAAATCTAACATTCAGCAACCGTCATGTCGTAAAAGATAAATAAGTCTAATTTCAAACTTTTACAGGAGAAAGAAAAAACTTCCTTAAATCATCATCAAAGTAATCCGTTGTGGCATAAACACTAGCACAACTTAAAATATTTCTCTTTAGTTAGAACAGAACTCGAAATATTTCTCTTTCGTTGAGTCTGGTGAAGATACTTTTATATCAGGAAGAGGGCTACAACTGTATCTTTTTTGACGAAAGATTAGAGAAACTGATATAAGATTTTTACAGTGGGTATATATATGACCAATTCACATCGTTTTTTTTTTGCAAAAAGTGAATACTGAAACATTTTAAGTTGGCTCTCTTTAGAGAAACCAGTGCGATATATAATTTTTTCATTTTAATATTTTAATAAAACTATTTTTACATTATGCTATATTTGTTAAAACACATCCATGAAACTCGTAGGCCACCTCACAGGGCTTAGTTGCTTTAACACTGCCACATTTGGGCAAAGCAGCATTAATTTTAACCTTTTTATCAGGAAAGTGAAGGACGAAAAGGTCATTAAATCCATCCATGTTAATTTTCATATTAGAATCAATAAGGTCCGTTTTCTTATGGAAGCACAACAACCAACATTTTAAATTATCTGAAGTATCGCTATACTTGGGACTAAATAATTCACGTGCATTAATGCGTTTGGCCTCGTCAGCAGTTAGATTGACTTCTTTTATGCACTCCTGACGGACCTTTTCAGCGACTTCAAGAGTTAAGGCAGCCTGTAAAAAAAAAATTAATTAATTAGTTAAGCAAAGTTGTTTACTCACATATACAGTTACGATCCGTTCTTTGTTCTTTGTGAATTATTTTTTAGTGAAAAACCTTAACCTAATTGTTCTGTTTTAATGCATTATTCTATATTTGTAAAATAGCAAAAAGAGAAACATTCCCAATTTATCTGACTTTTCTTCTTACTAAAAAAATTTGCAAAAATTTTTTTTTAAATTAAGGGCCTTTAAAAAGTGCAAAAAATCTTACTTTATGCATTTTTTCTGCTCTCATGCTCAAAAACACTTAACAAAATCAGTGATGCCAACTATACTAAACGGTTTTAGTACATTATTAGCATTTCTTTCGAAAAAGCACAAAATAGGCCTTAAAATATTTTGTTTTTTGTACCAACAATTAATGTGCTGTTTTCACAACACAAGAGACTGAACGTGTAGTAAAATTTATATGAAAAGCAGTCAGTTTTTTGAGTGTTTTCCATATTTATTTTACTACACGTTCAGTCACTTGTGATGTGAAAACAGCACATTAGATCTTTTATAAAATTTGCAAAGCTCGGTGATTCCATAAATCACTATCTATGTGAATTTTTTTTTATATTTCTTCGGAATTGATATTTAACCATTATTCGTCTTGGTAATTCGTAGCTTGAACAACAACTATTAACTTGTTTAAGACTATAATTAATCTAAATTAAATGGCTTTAAAGAAATTGTATTTTTCAAAAAATTCATGATATTAAATGTTTTGCGTTTTAGTACGGACATATCAATATATTTATAGCAAGACTAGAAAATTCAATAAATAGATTGTTAAAATTGCATTTTTACAACTACACACCCGATCTAAATCTCAACTATACTTTAACTGTTTTCCATTCCATATTTATTAGCGTATTCCCCATTAGGGCTAAAAATAAATGACAAAAAGGGATACATTTGGGCGTTTTTAAGTTTAGAGATTTTGCAGGTGCCCACAATACTGAGATTCTTATTTAACATGCAAGTACTAAACAGAATTAAGAAATCATTCCTTTGAACATTTTGTAAATTTGTTGAAACATTTTTTACTTTAATTTCATTTTTTTTTTTTTTTTTGTTGAAATCCAATTTTTTTTTTAAATTTTAATTAAAAAACAATTTTCGCAAGTTTAAATAATGTTGGTTACAAAACAGCGAAAATTAAAAAATAAGTTCGTGATTGACGCATCAGCGCAACGCCAATGTGGTTTGATATGATCTACTTGCATAACGTTTAATTTTTGTATTCATCAATTATGATATGATTAATTCGCAATATTTATTAATAAATACAATGAAATTTATTGTTGGGGGACAAGCTAGTTCAGATCATCAGGAAATCTTTTTCCAAATATTTTGGAATGTAAGATGAGATAAACCCACTGTTTATTGTTGATGTGTTTTGTTTAAACTTTGATATTATTCCAAGTAGGACTGTTGCTATAATTCTTATACGTTTAACAGTTTTATTTGGTTTAATATCTTTAGTTTTTCTAAAATCTTTATGGATGAAGTTTCCTGATGATCTGGCCTAAGCAACCAGTGAAATGCGTATAGGAATAGCTTATCCCATCAACAATAAATTTCAAGTGTTTTTATCAATAATAAAAACTGGGAATTAAGCACGAATAACAAAATCTTTTGAAATTTATATTTTGGAAAAGTTAAAATATTGTACATATAAAAGCGAATGAGAACTACAAACACTCAATTATTATTTGACAAGATATCAAAGCTTAAACAAAACATCAACCAGGGCTGTGGAGTCGTCCGAAAAAGTACTAACTCCGACTCAAAATGCTGAAATTTTTTAAGTGCGACTCCGACTCCTACTCCGACTCCTACTATAGTCTTGATGCTAAATGTATGTGAGACTCAGTGATGTTAACTTTTATTTTTTCATTACCGTATGGCCTTCTAAAAATTAGAGTTTTTGAGAAGCAATTACCGTACGCAAACATTAATGTGCTGTTTCCAAATGACAGGCGATTGATTATGTAGCAAAATTTATCAGGGGTGTGCTGAACGCAAGAATTTGGAAGTTGTTTTTAATAAACTTTAAACCTAATTCTTATAATTTTTGGTTTAAAATCCTGTTTAATAGGAAAATATTTGACATAAAATTCTTTTATTACAAAAATCTTATTTAAAAACGACTTTTAAAATTCTTGCGTTTTACGTTTGCCATTTCCAGCACACCCCTGTATATGAAAAGCACTCAGTCCATCGCCTGTCATTTGGAAACAGCACATAAGAGCAGTATTCATAAACCATTTATTTAAATTTTAAATGTGTTTTAAGAAGATAATTTTTATTTTGGAAATTTTTTTTAAATTTTTTATGCCGAAATACTTTGGAGTCGGAGTCGCGAGTTTTTGTGGGTATTACGACTCCGACTCCGGCACAGAAACATCAACTCCGACTCCACAGCCCTGACACCAACAATTCTTTTATGTTCTGTATTTTGATTTTGAAAATATGGTCACCATACTCATAAACGAACACTTGATTATACAATTGTCTCTATTTATGTTCGTGTGTGCTTATGAAACTTACCTCCCCTTGATGGTGGTTGCTGAGTACCACAACTAAGACTATTAATTGACAAAAAAACACGGTTTTCATTGTTGCTAGTAGTAAACTTTAATGATTACTTGTTTCATTAAATCATGCTATTTAAATACTAATTTTTAACCAACCATGCGGTACATTTTGTTGACTTTTAGGTGTCGTTAGATTTTATAGGTGGCACAAAAACAGATTTTTTCAAATTCGGTAAATTTTTTAATTACTGAAATAATAAACCAATTTTATTTGAATCACAAAAATACAATTAATTCCAGCACATATTTTGTTCGTTAGATTTAATGTCTCTAAACAAAATTATTAACCCATTAACGCCTTACCCACAAATTCGTTGTCCGATTTTGATGCAAGTTTACACAGACGGTATTTAGGCTATTTTGACACAGACTCATAATTTTTTTTTACCTGTGGCAATGGCAGCTGGGTATTTTTCTACCCACTTCGGCGTTAATGTGTTGTAAAAATATTTTTTTCATTAACACAGCCTGGAAAAAGTATCAGTTAACGCATTTTGCTGCTAAATAAAATACGCGTAGAAAGTTAAACTGTCTCGATGCCAGTAACAAATTTGCAAAAGTTACTCCACTGAATAAATGTTTTGAACAAAAAATGTATGTAATTTGGAGTATTTCATCACCATCTTTCGATAGATGAACAGATGTTTGAATATTTTAACTAGAGGCAAACCGTTACGTTTTGGCAACAAATGTTGGCTTTTAGCTTCACCGACAGGATACTGTTTCTTTTAAATTCCAAATGCTTGTACTTTTGCTAACAATGATGGTAATTATGAGATTGTACTACGTTGTACTACGAATTTTGGAAAATATATCGGATCCAAAATTGTCTCAAAAAGTTAAGTTTTTGCTCGTTTTAATTTTGTTTCGATAAAAGAAATAATATTTAAATAACCATATACATGGTCATTAAAGGTGTTCTCATTCGTATGGCCAAATTTAAAAGTGTTTTGATTCCAGTTCGCATGGCAGATTTTTGTTGCTTTATATTAAAAAAGTAAAGAAATAAAATTTGGAGCGAATCCGATAATGTTTAGTGGGCCCGGAAACGACTTCAATATACCTCTATACGAATAATAAAGAATAAGAAGAAAATTTAAATAGATTTTTTCTTTCAGAACTTATTGAAGAAAAAAATTAATAGACCTGTAGTGCAATTCACTAACTTTTAACACTTTAAAAACTTTAACCACACATTTTGATGTTTGCACTAACCACTATGTGATTCACTAACTTATTTATAACCACGGTATACAGTTTTATATTTCTCTCAAGTCAAATTGATATATCGTGGCAACTCTGCCAAGAGAAACATCAAAATAGAATAAAATAGCAAAGAAGAATAAGAAAAAACAAAACAAAAACCTTTTAATTTAGAGATTTTAAATGATATTGTGCAAAGTGCGTAAATAATTACTAATTTTTACTATTATATTAATTATTTTATTTTATTAATTTCATTTTAATTAAATTCATTTTTTAATTTTATTTGATAAAAATATTATAAATAAATAGGATAAATAAATAAGAAGCTCTAGGAAAATTGCTGTGTGATAAGAAGGGGATAAAATGTAGGCAAAATACCTTAAAGCCATATCATTTATCGACTATACAGGTACAAAGAAAAATAAACACTTTTCTAAGCGGATTTAACCACACCAAAAATGTTGGTGTTAATAAACCACAATTTGTTTTGTTTAAAATAACAGCTGACTGAAACAGCTGGCTTTTAACACCAGCAGATGTCGTTAAAAGTGTAAGTGAATAGCAAAATGGTTAATTTTGTGGTAAACATTTTTAAACGAAACAATTGTGGTTTAAAAAGCATAGTGAATTAAAAAGTGGCATATGTTTAAAAATTTATGTTTAACCCATATTTTTTTTAAAATATTCGTTTCCGGATTCGGTCGAAGCTTTACATATTTACTTTTATAATACAAAGGAACAAAAAACTGCCCGGCAGCTTATAAAAATCTGAAATTTGAAAATAAGGACACCCTTAATGTGCATAATATATAGATTACATACGTCAATATTTGTTGCTATTGTTATGGGGTGCCACTGTAATGCCCCATATTTTGAGCGTGGATCCTATGCCAAAGGAGGAACAATTGAACGGCAAGCATATCACGAGTTGTAAGATAATATCTACATGAGTCTTTAGTAAAGACTCGTTGGATAATTTTCAACCACATCTCAGACTATTCCCATAATGATTAAGGTAAGCGTCTTTCACTGTTTTATGGAAGAATCTCACAGAGAACTCAGCTTGTGATACTGTTTCTTCAAAAACGCTCTTCATGAGACTTGCAGTAGCTCTTTCACGATTAAAAATTCTAGCTGGGTATGAATTAGTTATGTTTTTGTTTGATTGATTTTTTTTTATAAAAATAGAACAAAATTGTTTAAAAAAACTAAATTTTGAGTTGTCCGATTTTTTTTTGGCGATATTTAAAAACGAGAAAGAAGATTTTTTTATTTACTGCAGCAACAATTTGTATGAAATTTTTTATGACGTTTATAATAAGTTTATTTAGTTTTGAATGAAAATTTTAACTTAATGTTCCGACAAATAATAATTAATACACTCACAATATTCTGTACGTATAATTAACTGAAATTGTAATATAAAATAAATGAAAGTTCAATTAAAAACCGGTCTACCTATTTTTCATTTATTTTTAACAACAAGTTCATTTAATTTTTACTGTCAAAAATTCAACACCATATTCAGTAAAAACGATTAAATATTCAGTTATTTTTCGATATTCCTTAATTAGGCTTGAGTTCATCAAATTTAATCTTCATTAAATTATTTTCACTGAGGGAAGGAATTTTACAACTTGCAACTTTTATCAAAATTTATTGATAATTTTTCTTGGCTGAGCTGGGATTCGAACCCGGGTTGATCTTTACATGTTTCAAGAAACACCACTTTCTATCGTCAGAAGATCTTTGTGTTCTACCCACTGCACCACTGCGGTGCCCGTTAGCCAACAGTCAAACATCAATCTTTAACCAGTTGTACTGGTGGTTCGAAATTTGCTGTTATTATCACCTAAATTTCAAATTACATGTTGCCTCCTTTTTCCCCTGTTTTTCGTATTCTTTCCGTCAAGACTTTGTCTTGAAAACCTGAATACATTTGTTTATTATGTTTTCCTGTCCACTTTCGTCGACATTTTTTATTTGTACAAATTAAAGTACAAATGTAAACATTAGAGCTTGTGCCATAGCTATTTCTAAGAACAATTTTGATTTCCAGTTGAACTGTTAATTTTTAATTTTCGATATTCCTTAATTAGGCTTGAGTTCATCAAATTTAATCTTCATTAAATTATTTTCACTGAGGGAAGGAATTTTACAACTTGCAACTTTTATCAAAATTTATTGATAATTTTTCTTGGCTGAGCTGGGATTCGAACCCGGGTTGATCTTTACATGTTTCAAGAAACACCACTTTCTATCGTCAGAAGATCTTTGTGTTCTACCCACTGCACCACTGCGGTGCCCGTTAGCCAACAGTCAAACATCAATCTTTAACCAGTTGTACTGGTGGTTCGAAATTTGCTGTTATTATCACCTAAATTTCAAATTACATGTTGCCTCCTTTTTCCCCTGTTTTTCGTATTCTTTCCGTCAAGACTTTGTCTTGAAAACCTGAATACATTTGTTTATTATGTTTTCCTGTCCACTTTCGTCGACATTTTTTATTTGTACAAATTAAAGTACAAATGTAAACATTAGAGCTTGTGCCATAGCTATTTCTAAGAACAATTTTATTAAAATTTTACTGTCAATTTTTTACTGTCAAATTGACCCCATATTCAGTAAAAACAATTAAATATTCAGTTATTTTATTAAATTTTCGTTTACTCCACAAAAGAGCCGAATTTCTAAAAAATTCCAGACAGACACCTGTCCGCTTGTTTTTCTTATAAGCGAGAGAGGGAGAATATTTTTATTTACTTACCCAGTCACACACGTTTGTTTTACTTTTGTTGTACTGACCACGTTGTTTACAGAAGAACTCTCAATTATAAGACAGCAGCAGCATGACCGATATGGCATCGCAATTAATTTACTTTTAAAATTTGATGTAGGTATTTAACTAAATTATTTTAACAAATAGAAAATGGGTATTGCTTACACAAAACAAGCAATTCATTTTTTATAGATAAGTAAAAATTAATTTTTGGTAGTAAAATTATATAAAATAACTGAATATTTAATTGTTTTTACTGAATATGGTGTTGATTTTTTGACAGTAAAATTTTATAAAATAACTGCATATTTATTTGTTTTTACGGAATATGTAGTTAATTTTTTGACAATTAATTTATAAAAGATAACTGAATATTGATTTGTTTTTACAGAATTCGCGGTTGAATTTTTGACAGTAAAAATTAAATGAACTTTTCGTTGCTTTAAATTACATTTGTATTTACTTAAACATAAAGAAGAATTTAACTCAATCAACGGACAATATTAACTGCAACTGAAAATCCGTATTAATATGCACTTAGTTTTTTGAATAACTGTTAGAATCAGTTAAAAATAAAATTGCTTGGAATTTTAACAGCCGTATTCATAATAAAAACTGAATTCACGTTTTAGCTACATTTTAGTTAAAAAACATTTTAAGCCTTAAAAAGCTTTTTTCTAAATTCATATTCATAATCAGCATTTTAACTAATAAACGTTTTACGCTATTTTTTGATTGGAAGGTGGCAACACTATCTCTTTTATTTGTCACTTGAATCATAATGATGCAAACCAGTGGTTATTAATTCATATTCGTACTCGTGTCTATAATTTTTTTTGTCGTGTGTGAGAAAAATATTGCTTTGTATAAATGAATAATTGTGCGATAGTTTTTCTTTTATTTAACAAAATAAAAAGAGTTCAAAAATTATTTAGTAAAAGTGCAATTAAGATGATGATTTAATTGATGATAAAAAAAAGTATTCAAATAACGAGTTTTATTTTATTTGTTTTGATTGTTTACACATCACTAGTTCATTTTGTACAATTAATTACACAAGTCAACAAATTAAAAAAAGTTAAATGGTGCCGAGAAACCGTTAGCGGTTCTGTAACATGCCGACAGTGGTAATACTAAAAATGTGAAAAAAATTTTTTTCCTACGTGTAGTTTTGGATATAATGTCAATTTTTAAAAGTAGCTGTCAAATGTACTTTTTTCGGCCCGGCTTAAAACCCTATCGGTAATTTTGTTTAATAAATTCATTTTAATACCATGTCGTCGTTGCGAAGAAGTTGTCTCAATGATCCAAACGTGTTTTGTTACATTTATGGTGACTACACCGTTAAAAAGTTTAGAAAACCTAAAACGGATTTTACAAAAAGTGCTTATTTTTCTTATTTTAATTTGGAAATTGAGAATAAAAATAAGCCGTGGATTCCTTAAATGGTTTGTAAAATGTGCTGTGAACATTTAAGACAGTGTATGAATGGTCAAAGACGTCGTATGAAATTCGGAGTGCCTATGCAGTGGAAAGAACAAAAAATCACTTGGATGACTGCTACTTTTGTTGTATTAAATTACGTGGAATTAATCTGAAAAAAATTATTTATCCAGTCGTAGAATCAGCCAGAAGACCTCTACCACATTCCCAGGAAGTACCTGTTCCAAAATTATGCTCTAAAAATGAACCCTTGTTTGAAGAAATCCTTGACCAAATGAGTAGCGATAGTGATTTTGAAGAAATACCGTCTACAAATCCCAAACCATTTAAACAAGAAGAATTAAATGATATGGTAAGAGATCTTGAATTACCTAAAGAATCTGCAGAGGTATTGGCTTCTAGACTAAAAGAAAGAAACTTGTTGGCATCACATACAAAAGTGACATACTATCGCAAAAGAGAGCAAGACTTACTACAATTTTTTCATTCGGAAGACTACACTGGGAAAAACTAAATTGGCCAGTGCATGAGGTGTTAGAGGTTGGAAATCATAACATCATAAATCCACCTTTAGTTCCAAAAGAAAAAATTATATTGCCACCCTTGCACATTAAACTAGGTCTTATGAAGCAGTTTGTCAAAGCCCTGGATACAAATGGCCAGTGTTTCTCTTATATAACGAGAAAATTTCCAGGACCAAGCTTAGAGAAGATAAAATCAGGAGTTTTTGATGGTCCACAAATAAAAATATTAATTAAAGATTCCAGTTTCCTTAATTCAATGAATGATTTGGAACGGTCTGCTTGGACTTTTTTGTTGAAGTTATTAAAAACTTTCTTGGAAATTACAAGTCAAGCAACTACCGCGAAAATGTTAACGACATGCTAGATAACTTTAGAAACTTGGGATGCAACATGTCTATCAAATTGCACTACCTTCATAGTCATCTCGACCGATTCCCATATAATCTTGGAGCTTGTAGCGATGTGCAAGGGGAGCGGTTTCATCAGGATCTTAAAACTATGGAAGAGAGGTACCAAGGCCGATGGGATCGGCAAATGATGGCTGACTACTGTTGGGAAATGCAACGAGACCTTCCCACTGCACATCATTCACGAAAGTCACGAAAAAGAAAATTTTTATGTAAATAATAATGCAAAAAATCACTTTTTTCATATATATGCACAAAAGCGAAATACTAGAAAACTACACGTAAGAATTCCAACTTTTTGTTATTTTTGTAATCAGTATGAAGTCCTAGTTTAAAAAATATGTACAGTTCCTTGGCACCAAAACTAGTGTTGACTTGTGTTATTTTTTTAGCTTTAATTTGTGAAATTGAAAAATATATTTATAATGAACATACAAACTTACATATTTTTGAATTTAATTTTATTATTAACGTATAAAGCATAATAATATACCTATTGAATGAACATTTCTCGAAAAAATGTTCAAAATGACCATAAACACACAGAAAAAAGCAAAAATTTCATTTTAAAATAGGTTTAAACAAGGGTCGAACCAATTTTAAAATTCGTTTATTTACACAAGGTTTAAAATGGGATTTTTAAGGAAATATTCTTTTATGAATACAAATTTTACGACTTTTGCTTAAAACAGATTTGAAATGATGTTTAAAATGTTTATGAATACGGCTGTAAATGTTTATTTATTTAAAAATGACTGAACGGAATATTTCTTAAATAAACTACAGTCCGTTACTGTAATAATATTGTGAGTGTACGTAATATTGTTCTGGGCACAATTTGCAACCGGTATTTTTATTTAAAATGTTTGTGGTCGCGAAAAAAATGTTTACTCTATTATGAACACCAGTGAAAATGTTGCTGCCTATTGTGAACGAAGCTTTAATTGTAATTTTTCTAAAAATTTTCTTTTTTTTGGCAATTTTTCTAACCAGCCGGCGTTAATGGGTTAATACCAACATTTAAATATTTAATATTAAATAAATATCATTAATTTATTAATAAGCAAAACAATAGACAGATAGTGATTTTTTTCGTGTCTGGCCGTTTAAACCGTGTGCGTAAATTACAGGTCTTAATTAAATACAATTTGATTCAATTAAAATGCAACCCTGATAAAATGAAAATTTTTTTTGTTTAGAAAAATTTCGGATAAAAAACAATGAAGTCGTATGCAATGTTAATTTTTTTTTCGTTATACTTGCCATTTTCATGACACATTGCATTCACACCGTCACTCATTCACATGTTACTTGGGTCTTTGACATTTATTAACACAAATTATAATAACTAGAAAGAAGCTGTTTGTAGTTTTATTGTTAAAAGTGTAAAAGAATTTGTAGTTACATTGTAATGTAAAGATTTTTCACTTTGTTCCGTGGTAATCTAGTAAGTAAATTCTGCTTGCAATAAGTGAGCCAAAAATCTCTTTCAGATTTTAAATTCAGAGATTTTATACTTTTTCTTATTAAGATCATGGCTGTTTTTATAAACCTATGCCCGTGTTCTGTAACTCTCGCGTCGAGAAACTTTTCGATTGAAATGTGTGAAATGAAACAAAAATGCCGTATATTGAAACAAACAGATGTTTTTCTCACTAAGCTGTGTCTGTAATTTTATTGGCGAGTTCTAGCTGTCACGTAAGGAAATTACTCGCCAATTTACAGAAAAAGTGTGTTTGTAACATTTTTGTGAGAAAAGTTCCCGCTTTGAACTGTCAAACAAACTCACGAATAAAAATGGGGCGAGAAAAAAATTTAACACTAAAAAACAATTAAGAATGCAAAACACAAAGAATAATAATAATAATATTTTGTTCTTGGCACATTTTTTATTTATTTTTATTCTTTTACTTTTAACATTTTTATAAAATATATGAATATTTTCAAAGTTCGTTTGCAAACAACAAACATTAAAGTCGCACTTTACATTATTTGGTATAGCCCATGAATCAAAGAAACACGATAGCGCATTGCGCAGGTCCGTTATGTTTGTGTGTGTGCACTTGTGTCTTACATTTTTTTACAACAAACACTCGTATTTAGTCTATGATGACGTAGATGCGCAGTAAAATGTTTTTTTTGTACGGCTGAGTGCGCAATATTGTTTTTTTGATTCATGGGTATAGCCGACGGTTGTATTTTCACCGCCGTCGTTGAAAAAGTTTTCACTTTAGTAAATTTTAGTCGCCGTTAACGATATGTGTTACTGGCGTTCTCACCGTCTGCAATGTCACATCGGCTTCGAGGGCAATGTTATGACATTTATAACGCAACGACGTAATCTCTTTTGATAGTTTTCGACATGAGTTACTGGCACACTTTTTTCTCACTTTTCGAGAAACGATGGAATATTTTGTTTCACTTCTTTTCAATGCGGGAAGTTCTCACTATAGTTACAGAACATGGGTACTGTTTTCACAATGTATCAATACAGCATTGACACCGTGTTGATGCACTGTGTGCTTTCATTTCCACCTACGTTGTACTGTATATGTATGTATATGTTTTACATTTACATTTTTTAACTGCTTTATTTGCTTTTCTCTGCGCAGTGACAACTACTACTTACATGTAGATATTTTAAACAGAAATGCCATCTGTTAACCAGAATTTAAAAAATAAAAAAAATTGCATTCGCTATGAAAGCATTTTTAGGCATCTAAGCAAAATATGCTTTAACTAGGCTAAATATGCACTATAAACCTAACAAATTATGTAAAAAACTTTTTGAACTAAATTAACAAAAACATGCTGCAAAGGGTCAAAAATGCACCTTCATTACCACCATATTTAAATACGCATTATGGTATAAACACAACTGGGACGAACTTCGCATAGTACTACAAATTCGGCGGCAAGAATTCGTTGCGTAAATTCGTCAAATGAGACCCAATAATTGCGTGAATTGCAGGTATTAATGTGACTTGAATTTTCTTTTTATTTATAAAAATATCTACCTTGGACACTAGACTATATAAACATTTTTATCCATTTTCATCTTTCTTAACTAGCAACAAATTTTATAAAAATTTCTTTGTAATTTATTTGGTTTTTAACATATATTACAACATAGAAACATAAAAAACTTTTAATTTGGTGTGTTCTACAATTCGAATCCACTCGAAAGTGTCAATTTTGATAAAAAAAAATAATTTTTTTTTAGATAAATATATGTTTCTAACACGACTGCGCATTAGGGTGGTTACAAGAAATCGATTTTGGATTTTCCATCGGGGCAACACCCTAATAAGTGCCAATAGGATAGAAAATGAGATTGGCAAAGTTTCAGCCCAATCGGATAATGGTACCACATGTCTCATTGAGCATAAACTAAGGAAAAACTGCGATTTTTCACTTAAATTCGTATTTCTTTGTCTTTAAACCGAAACCATTCATTCTAGGAACCTGAGTCGAGTCTTGTTTAATATGAAATTTTATTCTTATTAATTTTTATCTTTATAGTTTTGTTCCTTATACCAATAGATAAAGAAATATTTAGCATTTATCAGGCGACGTCGTACTGGTCACATTAAAAGCATAAATTTATGTTTTAAATGATTACAATGTAAATAAAAGAGTGGAAACCCTATATTCACACGTTTTGGACCACTTATAATGGAGTTTTGTAAATTTACCACAAACGGTGAAACTGACCAACATGCGGCAATAAATACTCACCACTGTGTTGGATTATTTTTGCCGTTAAAGTACAGACAAATAATTATGACTCGGGGATTCCCATTGTTTATATTAACATTCCTACATCACATACATCATATTTCATTCAGTACGAGTGTCTAAATGCGAGTTGTCATATAAATATATAAAGGTACAAGCGTTTTTAGCCGTGTTTTTCGATTTCATTTTTTTAAATTTTCGTGTCCACCTTATCAATGAGCATGATGTCAAGGCAGAGAGATAAAGTTTATTTAATTGGTTACATGTCTCATCAAATAACTGGCAGTAAATAACCATCAAATTGCCAAGTCTTGCGTAGTTTATTTTATAATATACGCCAAGTTAAATTAAACAAAAGAGAAGCTGCTAGACTTACAATAAAGGAGGTTTTGGTGTTTTGGGAGAAAGCAAAGATACCAACCAAAGAAATTAAACATTGTGTCTCAAAGCTAGAAAAACTGTATGATAAATTGAGAAAACTTCAAAAAAACTCTTCGAGATCAGCAAGCGCTACTCAAAATCAAAAAGAAGAAGATTTCAAGTTGACATTTGACGACCTATTTGATGTTGCTCATCAAGATGCACTTGCCAAGACAACTAAAGAAGACAGAGAGTTTTTGTTACTACAGAGGGAAAAAGGACGCCCTGGATGCATGGGAGGAGTCGACATGAAATTTGTTAGAACAGAAAAACGAAAGAAATTAAGGCATGAAGCTGAGGTGGCAAGATTTGAAAAATCAAAAAAATGTATGGGTGAGTTCGTATTTTTCATAAACTTTTCATTTATTATACATATATTAATGTTATTAACTTTCAGAAGGTGAAAAAGATGTAGAGCTGGAGTCTACACCAAGCATAAGCAGCATTTCAGACGAAGAGGAGCCGATGCAAGAAGATACAAACACTGAATATAATTTTTTACACCGAGAGGAAGCAGAACCAGAAATAAAAAAGGGGAGGTACTGTCGAGGCTCAGAAGAGCTTATAACTGAAAAATTGTCTGTATTGTTAGATAGATGTAGTATTTCTGATAGAGATGCGGTGCGCATTATTTCAGCTACAGCAGAAGCATTGGGCCATGACCCACAGAATTTAATTGTTAGCAAATCTGCCATAAGGCTCCGCAGACAACAATTTCGCCAACAAAGAACTAATCTCATCAAGAGTAGATTCAGAAATTCCGATCTGGAGGGTGCTGTTGTGCACTGGGATGGAAAAATGCTTCCGCATATATTGAGTAAAAGAAATGAAGAGAGGTTAGCCATTTTAATTACTTGTGGCAATGAAGAACAGTTGATAGGAGTTCCAGTCCTTGAAAATAGTACGGGGATTACTCAGGCAAAAGCTGTATTCTCAGCAGTTGAGCAGTGGGGAGCAGCTGAAAAAATTCAGGCAATGTGTTTTGATACCACGGCAGTAAATACAGGTCGCCATAAGGGAACCTGCGTTGTACTAGAGCAGTTTTTGGGAAAAAATCTTCTTTATTTAGCTTGTCGTCACCATATTTTGGAAATTGTTTTAAAGGAAGTTTTTAACTGCAAAATGGGTACATCCACTGGACCTCAACCAGATATTTTTCGTAAATTCCAGAGTGAGTGGTCTAAAATAGACAAAAAGAAATACAAAACAGCTAAAGATGATGAAAATTTTAGAGACAAAATTAGTAATGCAGACCAAATTTCAAGTGTCCTTTTTGAACAATTAAAAAATCAGCAGCCCAGAGACGATTATAAAGAATTCATCCAACTTTGCCTCATATGCTTAGGGCGTCTGCCACCGGAAAATACTACGTTCAGAGTACCTGGAGCTATTCACCACGCCAGATGGATGGCAAAGGCTATTTATTGTCTCAAAATATATATTTTCGAGGAACAATTTTCGTTGTCTGTTTCAGAGAGTATGGGTATTAAAGATATATGCTTATTTATAATCAATATTTATGTAAAAGCATGGTTCACCGCACTCAACCCCACCATGGCCCCAAACCAAGACCTAAAATTAGTAAAATCCTTAGTTCAATACAGGAGTATTAATAAAGAAATTGCGGACAAGGCATTGTCTAAAATAGTCAACCATCTCTGGTATCTTAATTCGGAGCAAATTGCTTTTTCATTTTTCGATGATACTTTGGAAAAAAATATCAAAATAAGAATGGTTAAACAATTAAAATCCAATGTAGAAAACGATGAAGTGAATTCTGAAGACAGAGATGTTAAAGCAAAACTTAGTTTCCAAGAAATTGATAATATATTGGATAAAGAAATTGATTACTTTGTTTCTTCTCGGACTCTAAATTTTTTCAAGAGATTTGGAATTAATACCGATTTTTTTAATACTGATCCAGATGAGTGGTGTAAAAATCAACATTATTTACGAGCCAAAAAAATTGTGAAAGGCCTAAAAGTAGTAAATGACACAGCTGAGAGAGGGGTAAAATTAATCCAAGACTACAATTCTATCCAGAAGCTTCATTTTCCATTATGTTGATTCCCTGAGGTCGAAGGGTTTGGACACAGTGGCCATATCCCTCACACAGCACTTTCATGAGAATTTCACTCTAAGTCAAATTTTCAAAAATGTATAAAAATTTTCACAAATACAATTCGGCAAAAGTGCTTATAGGTTATTGTAGCCCTATCCATAAGCTTTATTTTCCATTATGTTTGATTCCCTGTGGTCGAAGGGTTTGGACACAGTGGCCATATCCCTCACACGGCACTTTCATGAGAATTTCACTCTAAGACAAATTTTCAAAAATGTATAAAAATTTTCACAAATACAATTCGGAAAAAGTGCTTATAGGTTATTGTCGCCCTATCCATAAGCTTCATTTTCCATTATGTTTGATTCCCTGAGGTCGAAGGGTTTGGACACAGTGGCCATATCCCTCACACGGCACTTTCATGAGAATTTCACTCTAAGACAAATTTTCAAAAATGTATAAAAATTTTCACAAATACAATTCGGAAAAAGTACTTATAGGTTATTGTAGCCCTATCCATAAGCTTCATTTTCCATTATGTTTGATTCCCTGAGGTCGAAGGGTTTGGACACAGTGGCCATATCCCTCACACAGCACTTTCATGAGAATTTCACTCTAAGACAAATTTTCAAAAATGTATAAAAATTTTCACAAATACAATTCGGAAAAAGTGCTTATAGGTTATTGTAGCCCTATCCATAAGCTTCATTTTCCATTATGTTTGATTCCCTGAGGTCGAAGGGTTTGGACACAGTGGCCATATCCCTCACACAGCACTTTCATGAGAATTTCACTCTAAGTCGTATTTTTTCAAAAATCATACATTTTAATATTAAAAGACTAATAAAATATCTTATTATTGTTAAATATTAAACAAAAATTATTTATTTTTAATAAAAATTGCAAAATTTCGCGTAAATATTCGTATTTTCTTTATAATACGCATGCGATATTTTTTTAAAATATTTTTTATCGCATGCGATATTTTTTAAAAACGAATTTAACTTTTCATATTTATCTTCACACACGTGTATGTATGTATATAATTTATGTAGTAACAAAAAAAAAAAAAATATATTCATTTACATTTTTATTTATTTTATTTTACAACATAGGATAAAAATCCGTTAAAAGTGTTTTGAACTCTATTCTGCGATTATTGAGATATCCACTACGATCTGATAAATGCTAAATGGTGTGAAAAATAACAGTTTCAGAAAAAATATTATTAAGATCAAAATTAATAAGAATAACATTTCCTATAAAATAAGACTTGAGTCAGGTTCCTAGAATGAATGGCTTCGGTTATAAGGACAAAGAAATACGAATTTTAGTGAAAAAGCGCTGTTTTCCCCTAATTTATGCTCAATGAGACACGTGTTGGCGTTTTCCGATTGGGCTTAAACTTTGTCAATCGCATTTTCTAGACTATTGGCACATTTTATAGAGGCGCCCCAAAACATAGCCCCTAAAAAAAATTTACCATATACCTTGTAACCACCCTACTGCGCATATTAGAAAAAAGTTTTACCGTTTTTAAAGGAAATTAAATTTGTTAAGTTTTTTCAATAAGCTAAAGCGTTTTTGATTTACGCGAACATATGTTATGCAACCTCCTCCTTTTTCCAAATAACGGTATATCTCGAAAACCAAAGCAAACCATAATAAACGGAGTGCACCACTGGATTTAGCGTACCCGAATTAGGTTAAAACGCCCAGTACCCAGCCTGTATCAAAAAAAAAGTTTTAATTTCTAGCACAGTGTATTTATTAGACTATTAGAAATTTTTAGCGAATTTCCGCTACTTAAGCAATTTTTGCCATTCCTTATAGTTTTAGTTTTAATAAATTTTATGGCTTGTTTAAAATATGTATTAAAATATTTCGCGAATTTTCGCAATTTGTGCAAATTTTTTTTTTGTTTTTCCCCGACATTTTATTTTTTAACCGATTTAGCAAATTCAAATATATTTTAGGGTTTGTTTCCAAGTTTGCAATTTTTCGCAAATTTTAGACGTGTTTCCGTTACTATTGTCTTCCAGTTTTTGTATACCCTCCACCACAATTAGTTGTGAAGAGGGTTTATTATTAAGTTTGTCATTCCGTGTGAAACTTTTTTATTATTCATCTCAGACCCCATAAAGTATATATATTCTGGGTCCTTGAGTGATTCAAAGTTGATTAAGCCATGTCCGTCTGTCTGTCCGTCTGTTGAAAACACGCTCACTTTCGAACAACTCAAAAGAAATTAACAAACTTGCTTGTTGTTATCCTAAGCAGTTTGGGATAGAAATTCAGCAAAATCGGTGCATTAGGACCAGAGCTATCAATCAAAATGTGGAACTACCACCTTTAAAAATAATGATAATTTTGTTACAAAAAATAACATAAATGGTGGAACAAGGCACGGTATGAGATAAGATTTTGCAAAAATTTGTTTTATTTTACTGGAAATCACGCTGTAAAATTTCGTGAAGATCCGCTCATAAATTACCCTAGGCCCTATATAAACACTACTCCCGGAAAACAGTTTAGTATGCCTAAAACCGTAAAAAATAATGCTATCATAACAAAATTTGAATTGAAACTGTTACTCAAGCTAGTTTAAATTGCTGAATAATTTAATATAGATCTAAACCTCAAACCAACCAATTTTAATGCTGATGTCTGTTTTTATAAAGATAAATTAATAATAAATAGACATCATATAGATATCCCTCCTGAAATATTCGAACAGTCGGTGGAGGGTATTAAAGATTCGGCAAAGCCGAATAAAGCACTCTAACTCGTTTTCTTTTACATTCTCAGAATAAAGCAAATAAATTAGCTTCTGCGCTCATTTTAAAAAATATTTTTTTAGTCTGAGCACACCTTAAGTATATAATTTATTCGTTTCAATATTTTAATTATTAAAATTATTCCATATTTTTTAAAACACATCCATGAAACTCGAAACACATATCACAGGGCTTAGCTGCTTTAACACTACTACATTTCGACAAGGCAGGCTTAATTTTGTCCTTCTTATCAGGAAAGTAAAGGACAAATAGTTCATTAAATGCGTCCATATTCCATTTCATACTAGCATCAACTAGGGCCGTTTTCTTATGGAAACACCACACATAACATTTTAAGGGATCTGATGTAGTAGTGTACTTGGGACTATATAACTCACGGGCCATAATGCGACTGGTCTCATCAGCATTTAGATTGACTTCTTTAATGCACTCCAGGCGGACCCTTTGGGTGTCTTCCATAGTTATAGCAGCCTGTCGAAAAAAAACAATATTATTGGAAATGGAAAATTGTTTACTTATTTATAACACTTGCTTATATGTATGTATAAGTGTATATGTGTTTGCGAGTGTTTGTAAAACTTACCGCCCCTTCATGGAAGTTGCTGAGTAACACAACTAAGGTTGCCAATTGACAAAAAAACACGGTATTCATTGTTGCGAATTGCAGACATAAATGATAACTTGTTTCACTAACTCTTGTTATTTAAGTACTAATTTTGAATTAAATATGCTGTACAATTTTGTTGGGTTGTAAGTATCGTAAGATTATTTAGTTGGCATAAAAACTATTGTTATTAAATTCGGTGAATTTTAACTTTTTTTAATTATTGAAATAAAAAAAATTAATTGGAACACAAAAATGTACAATTATTTATAGCAAAAATTCTGTTTGTTGGATTTAATATCTCTAAACATACAAAATAATCAAGCCTAACATTTAAATATTTCAAATTACATAAATAGGCCGTATGATATAATCCTCCAAAATATAATCCCCTAATAAAATAATGAAATAACCCTCCAAAGTGTGAGCCGTTATTTCATATGCAATAAAACCGCAATTAACGCCCCAAGAAAACATTAAATAATACCCTAGTTTCATATGAAAGAAGATCCCAATTTCCGACATTAAATTAGACCCCAATATATATAATAAAATTTGTTGTACAGTTTTGGTTTAAAGAGACGCGCCTAGGATACCATGGTTGGGACTTTGGACGGGCGCAAGGATTTTTTTCCTTTATGATGTACCATACTCCGGTTTCGTTAAAGGCATTTTGACACTTAATTGTTAATGCATTGCTCCAGTTTTTTTGAACAGTGCAAATATAATGTAATAGACAAATTTAACAAGTGCAAGGAGTTCAGATGTTTTAAGATAATTCGCAAACTGTCAAAAATTTCAAAAAAGTTATCGATAAAAAATTAAGTTATGTCAACAAAAAATGTAAAATTGTGTAACTTAAAATTGACAATTCAAGTTTGAAATTTAACGCTTTTTATGTTTTTATGTTAACAAAAGAACAACTGAAAAAAAATTTGTTTACATTTTTAATAGTTTTCTCTTTCCAACATTTACTGTTTCTTTCTATCAATTTAATGAATAACAAATGTAGTGTCATAAGGGCCTTACTAAAGTTGCACCCCATAACCGGTCTTCGACCGGCCGCGAAGCCGATGTTTCTTATCCAATAGAGGAGAAAATCCTTGCGCCCAAAATCAGTTCTGCTATAAATTTGAATATATCAATAATTAATTAATAAAAAAAAACCATACATTTTTATGCTCTACACCACCAATGGTGGGGAAAGTGTTATACGTTTTTAAGGGCAACCTGGCTTGGTCTCTTTCCCTGTAAACCTTGCGCGAAAATTACATGTTTTAAGTTGGAAGATAATTTGATTTAATTTGGTACATGGGCTTTTATTCGAATTAAGACCACAATAAAAATGTCGCATATTAAAAATGGTAAGAGTCCCCTACCCTACTTTATTTAATCCATATAGGGATGCTGTACTATTTTAAGCATCATAAATGCCGATTTTATCAGATATTGTTTTTTGCACAACACCTGTTGTGAACAACTACTTTAGATAATATTTACTGTTTTAATCAATATACCTTTTGACAATAATATCAAATAATTTTATTTAAATAATTTTTATTGAAAAGAAACGATTAATTTTGAAGTTATTGGTGTTTAGATATTTCATAAGGCTTTGAATTGCAGTAGCAAATGTCGTGAAAATAACTTAACGTTGCAGATATTGATGTTGGGGTAAAATTTGGTCCAATTTGGATTTATATGGCCTGAAATAATGCCATGCAATTTTGTAATAATCGGTCTTTATTTTGCTTTAGATTCCATGTTAAGCAGATTTAAACGCTATAACAAATTTCACTACTACATGGAACTTTCTTCTAATGTCGGTTTTTAGTACCAGAACAGAATTTTGTGTAGATTGGTCCATAATTTACCGTGGATCCAATAAAAATTCCCCTCTCGAAAATATTGATTCAAATTAACTTTTGTAGGACTAGAAATAAAAGCATAAAGCTTTTTGATTGTTGGTCAATAAATTACTATATGTGACCTTCTCCGAGAAAAGGGACATAGTGTGTCAAAAAACGGGTTTGCACTATTAGTGGATTCTGGTACCTAAAGGGGTATAGAATAAGATGAAATGCATTTTTCTCAAAACTTCATTTTCACATACTAGGTCCCTTTTCTCGGAGAAGGTCACATATATAGGTCCAAGCCGCGACTTTAATACTGAAGTTCGTTTTTATAGAGATTAATTAAAAATTTATAGACCCCATATTTTACCTATCGGGGGAGGATATCAAAGATTCGGCACAGCACTCTTAATTGTTTCATATTATAAACGTAGAAAAAATTATCAGTAGTTTTTATCAATTAAAAAAAAGTTCCAAAAGTATTTCAATTTAATTAATTGGATAATTGATTTAATTATTTTTTTTAGTTGAAAAAAAATTTATAATTTAATTAACATTTAGGTTGTTTTGAAATAAATATTTAATTAAAATATTTATTAAATATAAAATCTTAATTGGTTTATTCGCTTAAAAAGTAATTTTAACTTGTACAATTGATGTTGGTGGGAAATGTCAAAACCTGCACTTTATTAAAATATTTTCGCGAAAATAAGAAAATGGGTTTGATTTATTTGTAATTTTAAGAAATTCCTATAATCCGAAAGAGGTTATTACATAAGTTTTAGTTATGTCAGCAGGATAAACAGGAATTTGATAGAATGCACAACAAGATCCAATTTTGAAAATACAGGGGTCTAATCACCGCATACGATATCCAGTAAAATTTATCGAAATTATTTATTTTGGTATCATGACTCTCGATATCGAATGAAATTTATTGAATTTTAAATAATAGCATTCGATATCGAGTAACTCGACATTACATTTCACGAGTTTTCAGTCGATACGTCAGTGTCTATCGTATGCAAAAAAATCGATAGTTTATTCGATTCGATAGTATCGAATGCGGTGATTAGACCCCAGAACAACCAGCAATATTAACGTTACCATCAGTGATAAATGGTATAGGATAACGATCTGGTACAGTTATTTTATTTAAATACCTATAATCACCTACACATCTCCACTCACCAGTTTTTTTAGGTACCATGTGAAGCGGGTTGGGCCAGTTACTTTTAGAAGGTCTTATTATGCCAAGTTGAAGCAAAAATTCAAAATCGTTCTTAACAGCTTGAAGACGATTATGTTATAAACGATGTGCTTAAGCATACACAGGTGGTCCTGTTGTTTCTATGTGATGATAGATGTTGCCCTAAGGGAAATTTGTGTCAATTGGTCCAAAAGACTGGTCCTGGGATTCGTGAAAATAGAACAAGTACAAAAAAAGTACTTATGACCAGTGAAAGCAGAATCAATCCCTTAACTGATTTATAAAGTGCAAAAAGGTAAAAAAGTAATAAATTACAGTACAGTCTTTACCGGTGCTGTGACACATTTTTTGGTACTTTCTAAAATTTGGTTCGTGAATTAAATGCTAGGACTTGTTTTATTGAAATACTACAACATTGTAGTAACTGAGACTAAGCACGTTCATTGAGAACAGATCTGTGACTGGTCAAACGGTGTCAATTGATACCCTCCAATGACAACCCCATGTAAAAGCGATAGGTCTTGTTCATATAAAGTGTTAGAACTAGAACCGGTCTCTACCACCAAAGACATATAACGGGACTACTTTAGTGTCAGTTCCTTCCCTGTAGGGTGAGTTAAATTTTACTTGATATATCATATATGTATATCTGGATAGTTCAATAATAGTTTATTGTAAACTAGGCAGATCGGTTATTCGACTTTTTTCAGTAAACGGTTTTCGAATATTCCGAATAGTTGCTATGTCAAAAAAAACCGGGTTTTGGTTAAGCTTTTTAAAAATGACCAGTTAACCGGTTTTAATTCGAATACATACAAATACAAAAATCAAATTAGTTCTTGTAATAAAAAGTTAATTAGAATAAAAACAAAACAATTCACGAAGGTAAGGAACCAACAAAATACATAGATATGCCTTAAGCTACATATGTTCAGACCTGACAAATATTTGACGATAAAATTAAAAAAAAAAGCGTGAACAGTAAATTGATTAAACTTAAGCTTAATTTTAAACAATTTCTATTTATTTGCTAAACTTTAAGTATAATTCTATGTTCACATTTGGCTTCTTAAACGCGTTTAAGCAGCTCGAAACTTATTAAGCTCTAAACACTGACTCTACATTGAAGTGATTTGTGAATCACTTCAAATTGACATGATTACAACGAAATCACTTCATAAACCACATAGAATCCTCTGAACATACCACAAACCAAGGCGAATTTAAATTTGTTTTTGAAAGTTTCATTGCTAAACACTAGGCAGTCGGATTCCCAAAACGATTGACTACGTTCCTGTATTAAAATATATTTATAATAACATATCGTCCCCTTAATATAACAATAGCGTATGTGCTCATACGTTATTATTTTTTATTGCATATTTAGAATCTCCATCATTGATTTTATGTCTGGTCAAAATTTCGTCAAATTCTACTTCCAAAAAGTGGGTCAAAATGTCGTTGGAAAAAAGTGTATAATTTCTTGTTCAAAATTTTCCTTCAATAAGTGCGTAAGCTCATATGCGCTATTTTACTTGAAATTGCCCCTCCAAAATTGTTAAAAGAATAATAGTATACGGGCATGTTCTACAAATCGTAATGAAGTGGAATTGAAATCGAGCGAGATTTTGATTTCAATTATTGACAAAACTACTGTAGTTTCTCCTGTTTTGAGATCTGTACCTGTAAATATAATTGGTACTCAAAGTATGAAGTATATAAAAAGGAATATTTTTATGAACTTTCTTTACACGCTCGTTTTCAAAATTTGTTCGGTTTTAAATCCACTTCATTTCGATTTACAGAACATACCCGATATACGCATTATACTCCATTTTAGTCTGTAGAAAAAAAATTCAATTTATGAAAACCTTAACTCATAAAATAGCTTATAATAATATACACTAATGTTTGAGAAATAGTTTCATTCCGACCATCGAAAGCTACATGATCTCCAAAATTTGTGCAAGAAGAATGTAATTCGTCGTGGCTCGCAGTAATTTTTTTATAACTTACAAGGTGGAAAGAAGCGAAATTGTTTAGATGAGCCAGATGAAGCAGATGAAGAGAAAGAAGACGTATGAACTTCTAGTTATTTTTAACTTACGCAATGTATACCTTAATTTGTCATAATTTTTGTTTTTAATAACCCAAATTGAAAAGTAATGAATGTATGCCACTGAATTAACAAAACTATGAATTAATCACTGTATTATAATGTTACAAAATTGATATTTTTGAGATCAAATATTTTAATAAAAATACCGTAAAATTATTGAAGAAAACAGCGTATTCCATACAAAGTAAAATAGTGAATCAGATTCATCATACGAATTCCTTAAAAAATAAAATTGCACTTTGAATGACATATGGATGGTCTTAAAGGATGCGTAGAATAAAAAAAATTGGTCAATTTAAAGGCAAGAAATGGTATTATGTATTCGTCGAAAAATCCAATATGAAGAATTTTTATTTACCGCGATATTGAGGTTTTAATAGACATTCCATTTGACAAAAACTTTAAACGCGATTTTCTCAAAACCCCAAAAAAATTATACGCTATTGTTATATTGAGGGGACGATATGTTAGTACTTATAAATTTACTTGTATATACCAATCGCCACAATCTTTTTTCCGTATTTATTTCTATGGAACTAGCTTTCACAAACAACAGAAAGATTTGGTTTTTAAAACTTATAATATTCTTTGCTATGACACGACGCTATCTTCTATGTGTTTTTATTTCGTCCTTAAATAATCCATCAATGCTAACAATTCCATCATTAGTAAATTTAAATAATCTGCTGATAACTTTATTAATGTAAATATTTCCATTTTTAATATTTTCAAGAAAATAAAAATTTGCTTGTTCTTTTCTGTTTATCGATCAGCTGTCTTTGCTGTCATCATCTTAAATGTTATGTGAATGGCTTTGATTAGCTAAATCAACATTTTGCTTTAACGCGTTTACAAACCTAAGTTTGAACTTAGCATACGATGATAATTGTATTTATGTATTATGATGTTAAGAACCCGTTAAATAATGTTTGCTCTAGCCAAACGTTTTGCAAAAGCAAACAATTCTCTAAGAAAACTAGTGGTTACGTGTAGGACGTCAAATATTTAATAGGTGTGAAAATAGCTGTAGAAATTTTGAAAAACTTTGGTTTTAAAAAATTAAAGGAATTTAATAAATTTATTATTTGAGACATTCTCCCAAATTTATTTTAAATGAGTTTTAATTTGATGGTGGCTAAGCATGTCTATATGAATCAGTAAACTTCAGCCATTTATTTGAAAAGTTGCAAAACAAAACCTCTTATCCAGGATTATATATTTAATTTTTTTTTGTTTCAGCATTATAAAAACAATAGTAATATGAACATGCTTTTTGCATGAAATATCTGTCAATTCCTCGATCACAATTTTAAACCTTCCATGGCGTTGTTTGATTCTTTCACTTTTGTTTTCAGTTCTTGGTAATTTAATAAATAAAACTGAAGAATTTTTCCATATCGTTGATTTCGCCGGTATGGTGTAGTTTTAAGCATGAAGATATCGTAGAAATACTTAACAGTTTTTCATTCATTATTAGCAGCATAATTTAGTAAAGTATTATTTTAAGTCTCTTAAGAACTTCTTAGAACAAAGTCAAGTTTTATTTGACGAATATTTATGTCAAGCTTATGGACTAATTAAAGGTGATTAATAATTCGTGACGTTGCAGAACCTTTGCAACTTATCATTTTAGAGCCGTTTAAGCACCATTGTCTTTTAAATCGGTTCGATATTATCACCAGAGATGAAATCTTTGTAAAAATATATGTATATAGTATTTAGAATACATACTGTCAAATTGTTAATTACTTTTTAAGATGAACTTTTTTTGTAGTATTTTGAATTTTTTTTTTTGGTTTTTGTTACAAGAACACACGCTTATATAAGCGATATGTATTTACAGTGCTCATAATGTTTTTTGACTTCTGTAACATTTTGTTTTGACATTTTTCTTAAAAAGTTTGCCAAATATTCAATTAGAAAAATACTTAAATTGCGGGTACATTTATAACAAAAGTAAAGAAAACGTACAAATATAAATTATATATAAAATATACGACTTGGGTAAAACTAAAATATGTAACCGGTTAAAACCTGTCAAAAACTATTCGATCGATCTGCCTATTGTAAGCACTGTCATCATGAACTAACACTTTAATTTCCAAAGATGGCGATTTTAAAAGTTTTCCTGGAACATGCAATAATGTTGTACCATCAATGAATGCTGTTTTATTGAGATATGGGAGAAGATGGCAATATTTAAGAAAATCTGAACCATTAATAGGTTTAGAGGCAATTAGAGGCTTGCACATCCGAAACTGTCGCAATATTCGAGTGACTCTTTAGTTTTTTGAAAAAGAACATGGTTTGATACATTTTAATGCTTTCTCGGCAAACACCACTCTTTATTGCGGTATTTACTATGGATTCTTGACTTACCACATTTCTACATTTTGCTCAGTACTGCGAATACGTGAAAAATTGGTAAATTTCTTCTCTAATGCATCGATTACCAGGTACGCAACTATTTTTAAAAATTTTCGGTGGTCGAAGGCTCATAATTTTATCGACCTAAAGAGCTAAAGCGGGAACATCACTTACTTGGCTTATAATCAAAATAGATCTGACATCTTCAGAAAGTTGTTCCAAAAAAAGAGTGTTGAGTACCGAATCATTAAGTTGATCAGAAGCAAGATTGGTCATCACTTAAAGAAAATGTGAAGGCTTTTGGTCGCCCAACTGATGACTTTTCAAAAGTCGACGGATCTTGGACTCTTGAGATTCCGAAAATGTTTGATCTTTAAGAGCTTGGTACTTACTAATACCATCAATCAGTAAGTAATACATCCAAAACGTGTGGCAAACAATTTGAATCCATATTAGCAACAACGTACTGAAATTTTGTGTTAGCTCGAGTAATTCCAGGAATACTGAATATTGATTCAATCTTCATAAACCAGAGCTTGGGGTTTTCTTTCTAAAAAGGGGGTAGCTTGTGTTTACTTGAAGTAGAAACCTGCATCCTAGGAGAATCTTCAGCACTAGTTGTTTGAGTTTGATTCAATGTTCGTTGCGGAGAGGACATTTTAGATTTTATTTAAAAAGAATTTAAAAAAAATCGCGAGGTCCCCAATTAAATATGGTGAAAATTAAACACATTTATTTATGTATATAAAAATATTTTACTAAAATCAGTTTGTTTATTCACAAAAATAAAAATAAGAATAATCTTAAAATTAAAAATTTTAATTATTAAATCAATGAAAGGTTGATTTAAAATAAAAAAAAAACAAAAATTTAAAATTAATTTATTAAAAGTAAATTTAAATCAAGTGTTTTTCCACAATATATACCAACTGAAGTCTAAAGGTCTTCAGGTAATGATTTAGGGAATCGTCTCATGTGTGGACATAGATGAAATAAAATCATTCCAAGCACTTTTTCGAGTGGTGTTAGAGCCCGGCGACGTTAAGCTAAAAACACGAAACGCATCCTATTTACAGTTTGAAATATATTCTGTATAAAAAAAGCACGACAAAGGAGCCACACAAAAGAAATGAACCCGTTCAGTGTTTAAACTACCAAGAATTTAGTCATACTAAGGCATATTGCTACTTACCCCCTGTTTGCGTAGTAAGTGGTTTGCGTACACAGAAAAAAAAGAAAATCGACTTCAATTAAACAATTCGTTCAGACAATTAAATATTTAACTAAGTTTGCCCTTGCAAAGAAATTTATCATATCAATTAACGGATTTGTATTTTCGAGTCATGGGACAGAAATTTAGTCAATTAAAAAATTAATTGTATAAACAAAAAATACACCACATATACACAAACATTTAATTTTATGGCTTTTGATTAAAAAAATTAATTGCAGCAAACAAAAAATTAATTGAATAATTAATGTACACCAATTAATTACTAATTGAATAGTTTTTTGCAAAAATTTTTTCTGTGTAGTATGGTCCGAAAACTAATCCAGGCAAAACACCTTAAAAATGTTAACTAAAAATATTTTAATATTAACGAAGTTTTTTAATATATTTAATTTAAAAAGCTTAAATTTTTACCCACTCATTTTTATACCCACCACCACAATTAGTTGTGAAATGGGTATACTAAGTTTGTCGTTCCGTGTGAAACTTTCTTATTATTCATCTCAGACCCCATAAAGTATATATATTCTGGCTCCTGAATAATTCTAAGTTGATTGAGCCATGTGCGTCTTTCTGTCCGTCTGTTGAAAACACGCTAACTTTCGAAAAACTTAAAAGAAATTAACAATATTGGTGTCAAATTGCTTGTTGTTATTCTAAGCAGTTTGGGATTGAATTCGGTTCAGTAGGATTAGAATCAATATGTGAAACCACCACCTTAAAAACTTGATAATTTTGTTAAAAAAAACTAACATAAATAGTGGAACAATGCTCGCAATGATATACGACTTTGCAGAAGTTCGTTTTATTCGACTGGAAATCAAACTGTAAAAATTCGTAAAAATCGGTTCATAATTTACCCTATGCCCCATATAAACCCTACTCTCGGAAAAGAGTTTAGTATACCTAAAACCATAATTAATAATCCTATCATAATAGAATTTTGTACGTCACAGTTTTATAAGACTAGTAATTCCAATGTGAAATTTCGTGAAGATTGGTCCATAATTTACCCTAGGCCCGATATAAACCCTACTCCCGGAAAACGTTTTATCAGAATAAAATTTTATACTTCACAGTTTTATAGGACTAGAAATCACCTTGCAAAATTTCGTGAAGATCGATCTATAAATAACCCGAGGCCGCATATAAACCCTTCTCCCGAAAAACAGTTCAGTAGGCCTAAAACCGTAATTTAGAATGCTATCAAAATAAAATTGAATACTTCAAAGTTTTATAGGACTAGAAATAGCATTAATAAATTTCTTGATGATCGGTCCATTATTTACTATAGGCCCCATATATGTAGAGCCCACTCTGGTGAATTAAAAACGCTCAAAACCGTATCAGATATATTTATTGTGGTAAAATTTCTTCCAACTTAGTTTCATTTGGCCCGAAAAAATGTTATGAATTTTGTGATATAAGATCCATGATTTACCTTAGATCCCATATTTAGCAGCCTTCTGAAATTCACTGTAAACTCTAAAACTAATTTCACCGCTGTTTTTGGAAATTTATTGATATTTATCTTTTTAATATCAGAAATCACTCTGAAGAATTTAAGGATGATTGGTTCATAAACAGGCAAACCAAAAATATGCTCTAAAAACACGTTTTATGCGCATTAAATAAACTAATTAAAACTGCAAAATATGCCCTGTAAAATGTTAAATAAATGCCCATACAATCCAAAGCTATCATTGAAAATTTAATTTTTTCTCATATATATTTTATTAATTTACAGTTAAACAGAGTATAATTTAAACAAAAATTACCTAACAAAATGCACTAATTTTTTCAACTGTACTGTTTTTGCACGACACATTAAAAAGAAAATACGTAAATATATTTGTGTTTTTTATACCCTCCACCCTAATTAGTTGTGAAGAGGGTATATTAAGTTTGTCATTCCGTGTGAAACTTTTTTATTATTCATCTCAGACCCCATAAAGTGTATATATTCTGGGTCCTTGAGTGATTCTAAGTCGATTTAGCCATGTCCGTCTGTCTGTCCGTCTGTTGAAATCACGCTCACTTTCGAACAACTCAAAAGAAATAAACAAACTTGGTGCCAAATTGCTTGTAGTTATCCTTAGCAGTTTGGGATTAAAAATTCAGCAAAATCGGAATCAAAATGCGGAACCACCACCTAAACAAAATGATAATTTTGTTACAAAAAATAACATAAATGGTGGATCAAGGCACGGAATGAGATAAGATTTTGCAAAACTTTGTTTTATTCGACTGGAAATTACGCTGTTAAATTTCGTGAAGATCCGTCCATAATTTAGCCTAGGTCCCATAGAAACCCTACTCTCGTAAAACAGTTTAGTACGACTAAGACCGTAAGTAATAATGCTATCATAACAAAATTTGGCACGACACAGCTTTATAGTACTAGAAATTACACTGTGAATTTTCGTGATGACCGGTCTATAATTTACCCTAGGCCTCAAATAAAACCTTCTTCCGGAAAACAGTTTAGTACGCCTAAAGACGTAATAAATAATGCTATCAAAATAAAATTAAATACTTAACTACTCACACTAATAAATCTCGTGATGCTCGGTTTATAATATACTATAGGCCCCACAAAAAGCCCACTGAGCTGTCGGTGGAGGGTATCAAAGATTCGGCACAGACGAATATAGCACTCTAACTTGTTTTATATCATGTTAATATTTTTATTAAGACTTTGTTTACATTAAGCTATATTACTCAAAACACATCCATGAATTTCATGAGCCATCTCACAGGGTTTAGTTGATTTAACATTGCTACATTTGGCCAAAGCAGGTTTAATCTTGTCCTTCTTATCAGGAAAGTAAAGGAGAAAGATATCGTTTAATCCATCCATGTTAAATTTCATATTAGAATCAATAAGATTCAGTTTCTTATCGAAGCATAACATATAACATTTTAAGGGATCTGAAGTTTCGCTGTACTTGGGACTATATAATTCCCGTGCATTAATGCGTTTAGTCTCGTCAGCATTTAGATTAACTTCTTTAATGCACTCTTCGCGAACCTTTTGGGTTACTTCCAAAGTTAAAGCAGTCTATGAAAAATGGTTTTATTAGAAAAGAAATGAATATGTATATAATTAATGTATATGAATAATTGATTATGTGTTGTGAGTTTTTTTTACCTCCCCTTGATGAAGGCTGCTGAGTACCACAACTATGAACGCCACCAAATGACACAAAGTAATAGTTTTCATTGCTGCGAGCTGTTTTAGTAAATGATAACTTTTTCCATTTGCTCGTGTTATTTAAAAACTAATTTTTATTCAAATATTCGGTAAAATTGTTTTTGCTTGTAGGAATCGTTAATTTTTTTTTGTTGGCATAAAAACAAATTAATTTAAATTCGATAAACTTTGTCTTTTTTAAATTATCTGAATTAAAAAAATTATAATAATTGAAACGCAAATACAATTATTTTTAGCACATGTATTTAATATCTCTTAACATAATTATTTAGACTAACACCAAGTATTTTAAATTTAATAAATATTATTAAATAATTTAAAAACAAACAATATATTTTTAAACTCTATAGCACCATTCGTCGTGAAAGTAACTATTATACGTTTTACGTCCTAATTAAACTTGTGCACAAAGCACAAGTCACATGTTTGGAGATTATTCGATTTACTTTTGTATATACATACGCATTTGTTCGAATTAAGACGACAATAAAAATATTGCGTATTAAAAATGGTAGGAAACCGTACATTATTTTACATAGCCCTCATATAGAGCTGCCATACGTACTGTTTTTGAATTTTTAACACTGTAAAAGTGTTTTGTTTTTTAAGCTCTGTAATAAATTTGTACTTTATTTAAATTACAAATCTTTAAACAGCAAAAACAGTTCCCTATTTAAATATTTACGCAAAAAGAAAAATTCTCTGTTTAATTAAGTTGTTTATACTTACTTAAAGTACGAATCAACAAATCAAGTACAAATTACACTAAAAACGTACTTAAAACAGTCCTAAATGGATAACTTAAACTTTTCGTTGGTTGCGCCAGTCTGAGAGAAAAATGGCAGTGAGCCTTTTAATCTCTTTTAAATTATGAAAGTTTGTTGCAGACACTACAGCAACACCACACAAGTAGTCAAAAAAAAAAAAAAAAAAAAAAAAAAAAAAAAAACAATTTACTTGTTGTGTGTAGAAACAACAAAAACCATAGAACAAGATGAAAACACATTATTTGCATGTTTATAAAATAAAATTGAGAACTCTTGCCTCTCATTTAGTTTATATTTTCAGTTATACATATATGGATGTGTCAGAAGCTAAAAGGCCTTACACCACAAAATAAAAAGTAGAGTAAATTGGTATGGCTTGAAAAATTGATTTCCAAAATTTAAAATGCTACAAAAAGGAAGTTGCCATAAACGCGAAGCTTAGTAATTCATATGTAAGCAATATATAATGACCTAATTTTGTTATGTATATTTCCCTTTTATCTGGCTGGTATCTTTTAAAAAGAATCAAATTAAATTAAATCCGTATATCGATTATTAATAGAAAATTTTTATCAAATAGAAACTGGGAATTATATCCTTTCGAAGGTTACTTTATATTAAATTCTACATTTTTTTATTTTTCGAATTTATTCTATTTGCTAAATTTCAATTATGTATTTTATAAAGCTTTTTTTTAATAGTCATATAACTTAAATTTTTCAGAAATTACTTTTTTTTTATACACTACCAGACTATTATTATATTGTATTTTCTTGTTACATTTTACCTTAGCTTTCCTTTGGAAAGCAATGAGGTATATTGTATGTACAGAAAAATTTACAATTATTAGACACTAGCAGAATGTAATGCATTTTCTGGACCGCTACGACCTTCGTCAGCATTCTTTGTGTCACACTGGACAGTGACACTTTTTTTTATAAATTGAATGTACATATTTAACTCAACAATTTTAACAAATAGAAACTGGGAATTATTTGCTTTCGAAGGAAATACAAATAAATAAAGCTTTATAAAATACATAACTGAAATTTAGCTCATAGAATAAATTCGAAAAATAAAAAAATGTTGAATAGAAAATT
This sequence comes from Pollenia labialis, assembly GCA_949318255.1. Lineage (NCBI taxonomy): Eukaryota > Metazoa > Arthropoda > Insecta > Diptera > Polleniidae > Pollenia > Pollenia labialis. Next base: position 113,125,103 of record OX439143.1, read on the forward strand.
TTTAAATTATAAAACAAATAAAATAATTTTCAAAGAGCTCACAGTTATAACAAAATTGAGAAATATTCGAAAAGTAGAGTTAGGCATTCTAGCTTCTGACACTTCCATATGTACATTAAGTTTTTAAAGTAAAAAATATATCGGGAATGATGCTGGTTCTGTAAGGTGTAAAGCGGGTTAGTAAATCAATCACAAACAAATTCTCCTTCTAATTTCTATTTAAGTTTATTTCACGTACGAACTCGGGATTAAATCAACTTTATAATTTTTAAATCAAATGCGTTTGATTCATTCTTAGTGTACTTAAATCAATCTCATGTTCAGTTTATTTTAAGTTCGAAATCGGGATTGAATATGGATAAGTTAAGTATTTTGCGATTGAAAATCCGTACTAGAATCAATCTTTCTATACTTGATTCAGGAAAATCCGTACTCACCTTACTATTAATATAATGATTTTTCTTTTGAGTGTTAGAACAATAATTTTTTTAGCGTACAAAGGATCGTTTGCATTTAAGGCTCTTTTACACTATTCTACAAAATTTCAGTTTTCATTGGATTTTGTTAAAGCAATTTTAAATGAATTTTGCTCCGATGATTAAAAGATAAAATTAAGAATTTTTTTCTTGGACTAGTAGATTAAAATTAGATGTGACGATATGTTTATAAGGTGATAAACATAAATTTGTTTCATTTTGTGACAGCTTATATAACCGGGAAGTGCTGCGAAACAGAAATTAAAAAAAAATGGAAACTCTTGTAAGAAGAAGTCCGTTTGATGCTTTTTTTGTTGAAAAATGTTAATATATTTATTTAAAATATTTTATCTATTTTATGAATTTACATTTAAATATTTCATAAGGCTTTGAATTGCAGTAGCAAATGTCGTGAAAATAACTTAACGTTGCAAATATAGATGCTGGGGTAAAATTTGGTTCATTTTGGATTCATATGGCCAGAAATAAAGCCATGCAATTTTGTAATAATTGGTCTATATTTTAACTTATCTTCCATGTTAAGCAGACTTAAACGCAATAACAAGTTTCACTACTACATGGAACTATCTTCTAATATCGGTTTTTAGTACCAGAGCAGAATTTTGTGTAGATTGGTCCATAATTTACCGTGGATCCCATATAAATTTCCCTCTCGAAAATCTTGATTCAAATTAACTTTTGTAGGACTAGAAATAAAAGCATAAAGCTTTCTGATTGTTGGTCAATAAATTACGATACAGGTCCAAGCCGATTAATTAATAATTTATAGATCCCATATTCTACTTGTCGGTGAAGGGTGTCAAAGTTTCGACACAGCCGAATATAGCACTCTTAATTGATTTATATTATAAACGCAGAAAAAATGGTCAGTAGTTTTTATCAATTAAAAAAAAAGTTCCAAAAGTATTTCAATTAAATTAATTTGATTATTATATATATTTTTGGTTGAAAAAATTATAATTGAATTATGATTTAATTAACATTTAAGTTGTTTTGAAATAAATATTTAATTAAAATTATTAAATAACAAAAAATCTTAATTGGTTTTTTAGCTTAAAATAATTAATTTTAACTTGTACAATTGTTGTGGGTGGGAATTGTCAAAACCTGAGCTTTATTGAAATAAATCTGTTTGCCATGAAATATTTTATCGAATATAAGAAAATGGATTTTTAAAAATAATGGGTTTGATTTATTTGTAATTTTAAGGTTTTTCGCTAATACGTACCGTACACCTTGGGGCTTACAGAGTAGGCCAATTGCAATAGAGTACGTAACGCTAAGTACGGCGTATAGTTCACTCCAAACGTGACCGTACTAAGCTCATAGTCCTTTACTTCAGCTACAGGATCACCACGAATCAATATCCGCTGATAATGGGTTTGGTTGGAATGAAAAAGTATCTTTTGATACATTTTCTCAATGTCTGCATTAAAGAAGAAACGGAAGAACACCCAACGCAGCAATAAATTGATAAGTTCTGTCTGTAAGACAGGACCGGGGTATAGGGAATTATTAAGGCCCACGACAGTGGAGGAGGGGTTTGAAGCATTAAATACCACTTTTAGTTGGGTAAATATGATGGGGTAAATAATAACTATACGCAGTCGAAACTGGGTTTTGGCAGCCTTTACATGTCTAACTTCGAAATAATTACACTCACAATATTATTACAGTAACGGACTGTAGTTTATTTAAGAAATATTCCGTTCAGTCATTTTTAAATAAATAAACATTTAAAATTCCAAGCAAATTTATTTTTAACTGATACTAACAGTTATTCAAAAAACTAAGTGCATATTAATACGGATTTTCAGTTGCAGTAAATATTGTCCGTTGTTGAGTTAAATTCTTCTTTATGTTAAAGTAAATAAAAATGTAATTTAAAGCAACGAAAAGTTCATTTAATTATTACTGTCAAAAATTCAACCGCGAATTCCGTAAAAACAAATCAATATTCAGTTATCTTTTATAAATTAATTGTCAAAAAATTAACGACATGTTCCGTAAAAACAAATAAATATGCAGTTATTTTATAAAATTTTACTGTCAAAAATCCAACACCATATTCAGTAAAAACAATTAAATATTCAGTTATTCTATATAATTTTACTACCAAAAATTAATTTTTACTTATCTATAAAAAATGAATTGCTTGTTTTGTGTAAGCAATACCCATTTTCTATTTGTTAAAATAATTTAGTTAAATACCTACATCAAATTTTAAAAGTAAAATAATTGCGAAGCCATATCGGTCATGCTGCTGGTGTCTTATAATTGAGAGTTCTTCTGTAAACAACGTGGTCAGTACAACAAAAGTAAAACAAACGTGTGTAACTGGGTAAGTAAATAAAAATATTCTCCCTCTCTCGCTTATAAGAAAAACAAGCGAACAGGTGTCTGTCTGGAATTTTTTAGAAATTCGGCTCTTTTGTGGAGTAAACGAAAATTTAATCAAATAACTGAATATTTAATTGTTTTTACTGAATATGGGGTCAATTTGACAGTAAAAAATTGACAGTAAAATTTTAATAAATAACTGAATATTTAATCGTTTTTACTGAATATGGTGTTGAATTTTTGACAGTAAATTTTTACAAAATAACTGAATATTTATTTGATTTTACGGAATATGGTGTTGCATTTTTGACAGTAAAAATGAAATGAACTTTTTGTTAAAAATAAATGAAAAATATGTAGACCGGTTTTTAATTGAACTTTCATTTATTTTATATTACAATTTCAGTTAATTTTACGTACAGAATATTGTGAGTGTACGAGCTACATTGGAGGCCCTATGCTCCTTATAGGAACTAAAGGAACCAATATATATATATATATATACATTGTCGTATTGTAATTTCAATTCGGGGTTTTTTTTAAGAAGCGAGTCTCATTTCGCACAAATTAGGAAAATGCGCTTTTACGAGAATCTCCTAATACCAATTCATTAGAAAATTCTCGGTGAAATGGGAGAGAGACCACATAACGGCAATCAGGGTTTCTATAAGAGGTTGTCAGGTAAAGTTCCTCACAATATTCTTCGTCTTTCGACAACTGTGTCGCCTGTGGAACTTCTGTAGTTCCCAAAAACGCGATGGTGTTTAACTCTAGATGGGTGTATAACGATCCTATAAAGTGCAAGGGTTGGGGCTGAAAAACTTTACTTGTGACTATCCACCCGAACACTGTTCTCTGTGCGATCTGGTTGCCTTTGGATGTATTCTGATATCCGTGGTCAAAATTTTGGAATACACATTTCCTTCACAAAGTGTATCCATACGAGTACACATGATGTCGGGGAAAGTTGAGCTTACAATATCAAAGATATTATACGAGGGCAACCGACCGGGGATTTCCTTAACAATGTACGCATTAATTTCAAGCTTAAAAGCGGGGTCGATCGGCGAACCGATTGTAAGTGCACACATTGTAGAGGTTTTTCCACCGAAGCAGTGCATCATTTTCGTGACACTTGTCAAAGGCACTAAAAATGTGGGAACAGCAAGTTTCCTTTGTAACCTCCTTGAAATAAAGGTACCTTGCGAAACGCGGTCAACTAAGGCTCGAGCTGCACACCTAATGCCATTTAAATGCAAACTGCAGAGCCTTAAAGGCCTGCTGAATGCGGGTTGAACTTGAGATGTGCAGAATAAGTATGCTATTTATGAGCCGCGGTAATAATTGAGAGGCAAAATTAAACTAAGTTTGAGAGTGACTGCTAGCTGGATTAGGCTTTGAATTAGGGAGCTCGGGTAAATTACTAACAAACATCTCGATAAAACAGTTCGAATAACACTTTAGTCGTTTCACTGTTGACATTTTGACTCAAAAAACTTGGACAACGTCTAATGGGGTAAGAACCAAAAAGCTAAAGTATTAAAAATTTCAGTATTGTAGTGGGAGCCAATAATTTAGTACGAATATGTCAACGAATAGAGAAAAATGTTTTGTAAAAAAAAGTACCGAAAATAGTTACGATTTTCACCCCTTAAATGTTCGAATATAGGAAAAGTACCAAATTCAAAAGATAGATGTGATATTAAAAAAGTAGCAATATTCAGGTTTTATTCGTTAACTCCCTAATAGGGCCGAATTTCAAAAAAGTACCAGACACCTGTCCGCTTATTTTTCTAAAGAACAACGATAGGTATTACATTTGTATGTACGTCTTTTAGTTTTGGAGATATAAGGTTGCTAAATTTTCGCGTGGGTTCGATTACCGCCAGTGCCTCTGGTCTGTTTCAATACAACGGGCTGAAGGTCTGCGTTAGTCTTGCTCGGTAAATGAAGTTAGAATATAACTTGTTATTGTATTTGTAATTCAAATTCTTACTGATAATTAAAGCAGATATAATAGGTTTTTCGTAATTAAATATTCAAAAACCTTACGTTATCCTCTTTTTTAGATAACCTTTATTGTTTTGTAATATGATTTTCTTTTTTCAATATCATTTAATATTCTAATGGTCTAGTCGACTTCAAGTTTATTTTGTATATAAACATTTACTAAGTATTTTATTTATTTAATTTTTACTTATTTGAAAAATATACAGCACACTCACAATATTAGTACAGTAACGGACTGAAGTTTATTTCAGAAGTATTCCGTTCATTTAAAATTCCAAGCAAATTTATTTTTAACTGATTCTAACAGTTATTTAAAAAACTAAGTGCATATTAAAACGGATTTTCAGTTGCAGTTAATATTGTCCGTTGATTAAGTTAAATTCTTCTTTATGTACAATTAATTAAAAATGTAATTTAAAATAACGAAAATTCATTTAATTTTTACTGTTAAAAATTCAACCGCGAATTACGTAAAAACAAATAAATTTTCAGTTATTTTATATAAATTAATTTTCAAAAAATTAACAACATATTCCGTAAAAACAAAGGAATATTCAGTTATTTTATGTTAATTAAACTACAAAAAAATTAATTTTTACGATGTGCTTGCTTTGTGTAACAAATTTCCATTTTCTATTTGTTAAAATTAATTTAACCAAATAATTTTTAAAGTAAAATTATTGCGAAACCATATCGGTCATGCTGCTGGTATCTTATGATTGTGAGTTCTTCTGTAAACAAACAGGTTTATCTTAAAACTAAAAATAATTTAAAAACAAATTAATAAGTTATGAGTTACAGATTTTTATAAAAAAGAAAAGTAATAATTATAACAATAAAATTTGTTTAAGTTATTTGTGTGATTTTTCGTTAACCTTTTGCTTTGCATTGCTTGTTATCTGTATATTAGGAGCAAGTTCATTCCTGAGACGAATGGCATTAACAAGAAAGTGTCTTTTTCTTACGGTATCTTATGGAGTTGATTCTATTGCCACGATTCGATCTTAAAAATTATTACATATGTATTATCAAAACATAAAATAAACCATATACTTGGTTATTAAAATAGAAGTTTTATTGTATCGGCATATTAAACTAACAGTGAATGCTTATTAAGTGTTATCAATAAATATTATATGCTTACTTGATTAACCGATCAATAGTTCCTTAGACATTTAGCCGTTGTAGTGAAACAGACCAGAGTCTCTGGTGATAATTAAATTTACAAACATCAAACTGATAGACTAGCTCACTATCTACAAGCCTACCGAGGCATCCAAAGCATTAAATTTATAATTTTATTTAAGATTAACAAAACCCAAAATAACAACTCCTTTTATTGTTTAAATGTAAACAAAATATTTAGTTGTGTATTGATATTGAACTGATTAATATCCCTGTAGTAAATTAAATAGTCAGTTGCAGAAAATACTAACTATAAATTAACTATTTTTCAAATGACTACAAATTGGTTTAAATCTCATGCAGATATCAACCAAACATATTGCATAGAGGCACAAATAAAAGCAAAATAAGTAAAACAAGCATGCCATGAAGTCAAATGAAAAAAATATATTCAAATTTATTAAAATAATTAAAAATTAAAACCATTCTGTTTATGTACTAGAAATTATGTACCGCATTTATTTCAGCACTATTATACATTATCATTTAAAGCAATTTGATGCAAAATGTTCTTAAATATTAATTTCTATATAAAAATATCCATGTTTGTTCATAGGAACACATATTTTTTTGAAAAAAATTATTTCAAATTTAAATAATTTATTATAAACCGACTATACTATTAATTAACTACAAAAAGGTTGAACAATAAGTAGTTAGTAGTCAGTTTAAAAGTCATGCAAAGATGGCCAATTGACTACTGCCTATGACATGCCTATGTTAAAAGAATGAGTCGTCGACAAGGAAAATAGTCACTTAATCAACTAGATGTGGTTATAAAAAAACCAGTTTGAAATTACTTATAAATGTGTTTGACTTCCTACAGGGATGCATTAGATTGTACTCTCATATATGTATATGTAAGTGTATTAAATGTTTTCTGTTGTTATAAATTACACAGAAAAAAATATTAGTAGTTTTTTTTTTCAATTTAAAAAAATTATTTAAAAAGTATTTAAATTTAATTAATGTGATAATTAAATCAATTCTTTTTTTTTTTTTTTTGTTGAAAGAAAATTATAAATATAATTTTGATTTAATGAACATTTTAGTTGTTTTAAAATAAATTTTTAATTAAAATAATAATCAAATAAGAAAAAATTATTTCGTTTAAAACAAAATAATTTAAACTTTTGAAATTGTTGTTGGAAATTGTCAAAATCGATCAATTCATTGTTTAAAACGGCAAACTTTTTTGTTCATATTTTTAATTAAAATTAATATCATTTATTGAAAAAAAAAATATATTAAATTTTTACAATTTTTAGTAAACAATATAATCATTTTGGTAATGGGTGCAAAATCAACATATTCTATGAATTTGGAATAAATTTGGTGATAAGAGACAACAAAATCAGCTGATAATGTTCACCATTAGTAAGTAAAACTTTGCAACGGGCTAAAAATATATATATATATAAAATATATATATACAAAATATTATCTCTCCAATAAATCGAACCTAACAAATATCTTATTAAGTATGCCAACCGATTGTAGCGTGAAAATAAAATTGGATTTATCAACAAAACAAAGAAAAAAAATTAATAAAATTTCATTTGTATCATGTGGTCGCTAAAAAGGTTCTGTAAGTGTCAGGATCATGGCATGCACCCAACTTTGTATGAAAATCTTGAAAGCGAATGCCCACATGAAAAAAGAGGTTCACAGACTGTGCACGCCGCTAATGGCATGCTCCCAACTTTGTATGAAAAAAGTGGGCCCGAACTCTTCAAAACATACTTCTGTAAATGTATTTGTATTTTTTTTTACATCATGTTAATATTTTAATTAAAACTTTGTTTACATTAAGCTATATTGCTTAAAATACATCCATGCATTTCGTGAGCCACCTCACAGGGCTTAGTTGATTTAATATTGCTACATTTTGCCACAGCAAGTTTTATTTTGTCCTTCTTTTCAGGAAAGTAAAGGACAAAAAACTCATTGAATGCCTCGATGTTAATTTTGATATTAGAGTCAATAAGAGTCATTTTCTTATCGAAGCACAGCATATAACATTTTAAGGGATCTGAAGTTTCGCTGTACTTGGGACTATATAATTCACGTGCATTAATGCGTTTGGCCTCGTCAGCATTTAGATTGACTTCTTTTATGCACTCCTGGCGGAACTTTTGGGTGTCTTCCATAGTTATAGCAGTCTGTGAAAAAATGGTGTTATTAGAAAAGAAAAAATTTTAGCTCACACATATGTATGTAGATGAAGAATTGATAATATGTTGTGAGTTTTTGTTAAACTTACCTCCCCTTGATGGAGGCTGCTGAGTACCACAACTATGAACACAACCAAATGACACAAACTTATATTTTTCATTGTTGCGAGCTTTTTTAGTAAATGATAACTTTTTCCATTTGCTCGTGTTATTTAAAAACTAATTTTTAATCAAATTTTTAAAACGTTTTTTTGTTGGCATAAAAACATATACATATAATTAAATTGGATAAACTTTGTCTTTTTTAAATTATTTAAATTAAAAAAAAAATTAATTAAAAGCAAATATAATTATTTTTAGCACATGTATTTAATATCTCTTAAAATAATTATTTAGGCTAACATTAGGTATTTTAAAGTTAATAAATATCATTAAATAATTAAAAAAAAACAATATTTTTGTATACTCTATAGCACCATTCGTCGTGAAAGTATTATACGTTTTATGTCCCTGTTAATCATGTGCGCAAAATGCAGGTCACAAGATTGAAGATAATTTTATTTAGTTTTGTATATATGCATTCGAATTAATACCACAATAAAAATGATGCATATTAAAAATGGTAAGAATCCATGTACTGAAAAAACTAATCAATCCATCCGTTCTTAAATCTAGCCGAAGCTGTGTCAATATTACGAGAAGTAAGGATTTCCTTAAATCAAGTACAGAATGCTTGATTTTAAGTGCGAAATACTTAATTTATCAATATATGGATATATATTTAATCATGAATTGTTACTTGAAATAATCCGAAAATAAGATTGATTTAAGTAAAACTAAGATTAAATCAATGCCCAAAATGTGGTTGATTCAAGTATTATAAAGTTGATTTAATCTTAATTCTGATTCAAGAATTTCTAAGATAGTTTATTCTCGATTCGTACTTGAAATAATCCGAGAGTGAGATTATATTTCCAGGGGCGAATTTTTTCCATTACAGAACCGATGATGTGATAGACACGAGTAAGATAGTAATGCACACAATGTGAAATTTTAGTGAAGTGTTCATTCAATAAATATAAACTCAGTACTGTTTCACATACTTTGTTAGCAGGCAGTAGACAGTCTTCTGTACACAATCTCGCTTACTTCGTGGGAAAGTAGAAAGCGCACTGCACACTGCTTCGCACACATTTAGGGGTTTTTTCCCGGGTTTTCTCGTCCCGGGAATTCCCTGGAATTTCAATTATTTTATTTCCCGTTTTCCCGGGATTTTTGTTGCGGGATCCCGGGAAATAAAAGTTCCTCATAGTTTCAGAAAAAAGCTATTTATACTTTGAAATTTAGTTTTCTATTCTCTAAAAATTAGCATCTGTTGATGGGTTGTCGATAAGATCAATAACAAGAAGTGAGTGCGTTCGTAAATCAATGTATACTGACGCAATAAATTTACCAAAAGAAGAGTGTGCCGTGCAACAGTTGATAATTAATAAATTTAGTGAGATGAAGAGTTAATAAAGAACATAAATTCAAAATAAGATGCAGGCAGGGTAGATTTAATTGTCCATGGACAAGTCTTAAAAATAGAAGTTATCCAAACATATAGCTCCTTTATTACAGCAAAGTCAAATAAATGTACAAAAAAAATCGAGCTTGGCAAAATGCGATTAAAGTGTTCAAAATGTGCCGATTTAAAGATATATTTTGCTATAACTTCGGTTCAGTTTAAGATAAAATACCGATTTTTTGGTACGAGAAAGTATGAAGGAACACTTTGCTTAGTTAACTTAAAATTAATTAGAATTTTTTGAGATATGACGATATGTTTATAAGGTGATAAACATAAATTTGTTTCATTTTGTGACGGCTTATATAACCGGAAAGTGCTGGGAAACCGAAATAAAAAAAAAACTGGAAACTCGTGTAAGATACTACAACATACAATTTTTAAAAAACATTGTCCTAAAGATTACAGGTGGATTCTAAAAACCAAATATATTTAACATTTTTACAGTTCAACAATTTCAAAATTATCGAATGAGCTGTGAATACAACTTATATATATTTGTTTATTATTATTGTTTTGTTTTTTTATTTGCAATTGTGGTCTTGTTTTTAACATTGGCATTTTTTGGATAAATAAGCGCTGTTCGACCAATGATTTTATTAGGGAAAACAAAACAGTCATATAAAGAACATGACAATAACAACAACAACAATATTGAAAAAAACTAAAACTATAAAAAATTTTAAATTAAAAAATTTTCCACAGTTAATGACCATCATTATTCTAATGGGCATCATTTGTGCTGATACAATAAAAGCCAATTCGGTAAGAGAAAAAATAATTTTAAAAATAATTAAATATCTAAAGTTGTTCCTTAAAGTCCGACGAAGATGCCTTGGAAAAAGAGTTGGTACAAATTCGTAAAAAATGCATTAAATCCGCTAATACAACTAAAGCACAAACCCAATCTATTTTAAAGCATGAAATTTTTGAAAACAATAACACTACCGTGGCCAATACCCCAAAACAGATTCAGTGCTACTGTACCTGTTTTTTTGAGGAATATGGTATTTTCTGGAATGGCGAACCCAATGAGACATTTTTGAGACAAAATTTACCTCTTTTGATAAATGATAAGAAAAAGGCTGATGCTGCTATCGATAAATGCACCAATTTGACGGGTGAGGACAAGTGTGCAATTGGTTTCAATTTTGCGTTATGTTTGGTGAAGGAAACTGATTTGGATATTTATTAAACGCAATTGTTAAAATAAAGCCATGGAATTTTATCACACTGCAGTTAAAATTTTTGATTATTTTTATTTCTAAAAAAGTTGAAGTTTGTGCTTCTAAAACTGTTTGATATTCTTATGCTGAAGAAAGAAACTAGCAAAAAGAAAATAACTAAAAGTGATATATTAGGATGTGCCAAATCTTTTATGCCCTTTAGCAAATTGTTTTCTAGCTCAGTTAGCTAAAATAATATGTCAGTTTCGTAGATATTTAGAACTAAACAAATCTTATATGTACATCGAGTATATGTAAGTTAAATAAGATTATTTGGAATGTACCAAAACTCTTATTTTGGAAAGCAAAAAGTAGGTATTTGTCTAAAAAGTTTTTTATAGTTAAATAAAATTTGCAGTACTTAGTCATCCTCGTCTTCATTTCATAAATCACTTTATATGTGATATTGTGAATTGTTGATTGTTTCGGAATAATTAATTTTTGAATATCAACCTGAGCAACAACGATTATCTCGCTTAAGACTAAATTAAAAATAGAACTACATTCTAAAACTTTATCTCAAATTTACGATCATTTTTTGTCTAAAATCCTGTAGAAAAATTCTTGTTGTCTACAATTACATCGATTTTGTTGTAAAAACATATAAACGCGCCAGAAAGAAACAAAATTTGTGTAATTTTAAACAAAAATACTAATTTCATATAAATATTGTTTATTTTTAGACAAACTGTTTTTAACCCTTCCCAGCGGTAAAAAGAATGAGTAAATAGGCCTAATAGAAGGCCTTATTTAGCAGACACAAGCTCTCCACTTTGCATTCCATACTCATATATTTTTTATACAGGTTGTCATTGGGAGCAAGGCCTTCCACACTCCCTTCTTCTTACAGTAATTATAAAAGGCTTTCAAAAAAAGCTCTTTAGTTAGCCTTCCTGATGCATGTCTTTAAGAACGCCTGTTAATAAAGGACTGCTAAAAGGCATTACAAAGGTGTGCTGAAAAAATGGCTTCTATTAAAGTACTCTATGAATACATACAAAAGAAGTACAAGGACTTCTGAAAATTTTAGTTTTACATTTATAGACATTTAGTATGCATACAATTTCAATGGTAAAATATGCAAAATAGGAATTAAAAGGAAAGAGCTAACGATTGGAAAAGCTACCACATCTTTTAATTCATATGTTCCTTCTCCATTTTCCATTGAAAATGTCCTAGTTGGATTAAATTTATGTTTTAAATGAATTTTTTAAAAGTTCACAGAAAAATTATTTTCAAAATTTATAATAAAAAATTCCAAGATTCCTTTATGTTAAACATTTATAATTTGTCAAGTAGATTTTTAAACTGTTCTCCAACATTTTTAGAAAAGGATTTTATATTTATTTTGATGCGTGATCTTATTCTAAAAAATAAGCTTTACATAGGGAAAATAATTGCAAACGTTTACCATTTCTAAAACAATTGATTTAAAAAAAAAATACTATCGATCACAAAATGAGCAAATTTTTTAATTTAAAAACTTATTGAAGGAATAACGAGCGTTTTAAAGGTTTCTATTAAAAATTGATAGTTGATTAAAAATATGAGTGGTGGAAAAAAACTAATTGTGTCGTTTGGAAGTTACAAGCAAATGTTTTTTTTTTTTTATCAAATAACAACTTCACCCAAAAAATATGTTTGATCACAAGACAAGCTTTTATTTCCGATCAAACTCTTTTTTAAGGAGCTATAAGCCATTTTAATTATTTTTGTATTTGCAATATAAAAATACGATTTTTGGTGATTATTCTATTATACGCTTATTTTGTGTGATCACAAAAAAAACTTTTGTTTTCGATCAAACGATTTTCTTAACGAAAAACGATTTTTGCTCAAAAATATGAGTAATCACAATTTTCATATATAAAGTATATGAAATAAAAAAAATTAATCAAATCTTAATTTAATTCTTAAGTTTACGACCTGCCAATGGCGGATACAAGTGATCTTAATCAAGAGTCTTTTCCATAAAGGCGTTTAAAAACTTTAGTGGACAAAAAAAAGCAATATACACAACACGCATTATAAAAGCCTTTTTTCAGCTGTTTTTTATTTGTTTAAAACTTTTTTAAAGAATTCCAAGCTTCAGCTCTTTATTTTAAATAATACTGTATGTTTTATAAACTTTTCAATAAGTTTGCCTCCATGATTTAAAAAATTTGTTAAATTATTCTTTTTTATTGTCAGATAAAATTATTTTCTTCCGCAATGCAACGTCATGTTAACATAGGAGTTATAATTACTTATTAAACAAAACCTTAGTAGGAAAAACGAAACAGCTGATCTGCAACGTATACGTTTACATAAGACAAACGACGCGTTTAGGGACGACGGAACAAAAATAAAAAACCGTTATAAGAACAAGATCAGTGCAAAAAGAAATGTATAAAATTGTTTTTAAAATGTTAGAGACCAAAAAATAAAAAAGATAAAAATTGAACAACTTCTTTCCCTTCCCTAGGGGAGAACAGAATGACACTAAAAACAAAAAAAAAATTAAAATTGAACAACTTCCTTTCTCCCTTCTTAAAGAAGGGAGTAGCGAATGTATAATGAATATTTTGGAAGGTCTTTCTAAAAGAAATTTATACATTCTAGAAGGCATATTTATGAAGGCAGGATATCATACGAAGCGAATCTTTTAGAAAGGAGTGCAGAGGCATTCAAACAGGCCTTCCACTTTCAGTCCTTTTAAAATTTACCGCTGGGTTGTGTTAATACCCAACTTTATCCCGGGTTACTCATATACTATTATGTATTAGTAATCAATATTTTTATGAAATAAAATTAAATTTTTAAACTTTTTAAAATCGTATTAACTTATATTTATGTTAAAATATGATATTTTAACTTCGTATTGCATAACGGCTGAAATTTTAAATTTTTATACAGGACATTAACTTTTAGGATAACAGTTGTATGAAACAGAATTAAGTTTATTGAATTTTTTGAGCAATTCAAACGTATTTGTCTTATTCCTTAAAGTTTATTGCATTGTATTGGGTAAAAGGGTACCCGGGTGAGCATGTTGTGATGGTTTAAGTTTAAGCAATTTTTTTGGAGGATTAAAGGAGCAAAAAAAATAATCTAAAATCTGAATTCGCTTTCTTTTAAGTTCAATAACGACAATCCAGAAGCTTGTTTAAAAATTTAAATTCTTAATACATTTTTTTCATGTAAATATACCTATATGGGCACCATGTACCCGGGTATTAACACAAGGGTTAACAATATGTCCAATATGCCTTAATTACATGAAAAGTTTTAATATTAAGCATATCTGACCAAAAAAACAACAATTTATTTATTATAGAGGCTTTAGTATGAAAAAGAAGCATTCAAGAGTTTTAATTTCATTAGCACATGGCGTCATATTTTCTCTGTGAAAAAATAAAATTTCGTTGTGATTTAAGTATTAACAAAAATAAATAATTGGATTTCCGTGAAGCTTAAGCGATATACTGTAGTTATTTCATAAAAATTAATCAGAAAATATGGTTTAAGTAAAAAAAATGTTAGCGTACCAAATTTGGGAAAAAAAATTTGAAGATCTAAAAACATATCATTTGCATTTGTTAAGAGGAAAAACAATGCATTTAACTGTTTGTATTCGAAAACCAGAAAATATTTCACTTTTTACAACTCTTATGCAGTGCATTTTAAACGGAATATTTTTCGGAGCAACCTCCCACCGTCAAAGACATTCTGAACAATTGGCCAAAGATTTTTCGCAAGTAATATATATTTTTATATTAAATATTAAATATTTTTTATATTATATTTTATATTTTATATTTTATATTTTATATTTTATATTTCATATTTTATATTTTTTTAATCCAAATTTTTAATATTTTTAATTAGGCTTAAGTTCATTAAATTTAATTTTCATTAAATTATTTTTATGAAGAAAGGAATTTCACAACATGAAAATTAATTAAAATTTTTATTGATAATTTTTCATTCTTGACTCAATCTGGGCTCGAACCCAGGTGTTTACGGACAGGTTACCCTGACATGTTTCGATTGCAACCACTCAATCTCTTCAGAGGGCTTGCCGTTTAACACTCGCAGCCATCGACGACTGCTGACGTCATTAGTCAAACATCAATCCTTAAACCAAATTGTATTCAACCTTTTGGTAGATCGAAATTTGCTTTTGAATGATTATCTATTTTAATTTATTTTAACATGTTATTCCTTTACTTCTCTTTTTTCCGTACTTTTGTCAAGAATTCTTCTTGAAGTTCAAAGTACATATATTTTTTGTTTTTTCATTTTTTTGTCTTTCTTTTTCTTGTTGACCTTTTCAGCACAACTTGAAGGACAAATGCAAACATAGAGCTCGTGCCTTAGCTTTAACAATTATTAGTATTGTGGTTATTTTATTGAACTATTTATGGTTTTTAATCCAAATTTTTAATATTTTTAATTAGGCTTAAGTTCATTAAATTTAATTTTCATTAAATTATTTTTATGAAGAAAGGAATTTCACAACATGAAAATTAATTAAAATTTTTATTGATAATTTTTCATTCTTGACTCAATCTGGGCTCGAACCCAGGTGTTTACGGACAGGTTACCCTGACATGTTTCGATTGCAACCACTCAATCTCTTCAGAGGGCTTGCCGTTTAACACTCGCAGCCATCGACGACTGCTGACGTCATTAGTCAAACATCAATCCTTAAACCAAATTGTATTCAACCTTTTGGTAGATCGAAATTTGCTTTTGAATGATTATCTATTTTAATTTATTTTAACATGTTATTCCTTTACTTCTCTTTTTTCCGTACTTTTGTCAAGAATTCTTCTTGAAGTTCAAAGTACATATATTTTTTGTTTTTTCATTTTTTTGTCTTTCTTTTTCTTGGTGACCTTTTCAGCACAACTTGAAGGACAAATGCAAACATAGAGCTCGTGCCTTAGCTTTAACAATTATTAGTATTGTGGTTATTTTATTGAACTATTTATGGTTTTTAATCCAAATTTTTAATATTTTTAATTAGGCTTAAGTTCATTAAATTTAATTTTCATTAAATTATTTTTATGAAGAAAGGAATTTCACAACATGAAAATTAATTAAAATTTTTATTGATAATTTTTTTTTTTTATATTTTATATTTTATATTTTATATTTTATATTTTATATTTTATATTTTATATTTTATATTTTATATTTTATATTTTATATTTTATATTTTATATTTTATATTTTATATTTTATATTTTATATTTTATATTTTATATTTTATATTTTATATTTTATATTTTATATTTTATATTTTATATTTTATATTTTATATTTTATATTTTATATTTTATATTTTATGTTTTATATTTTATATTTTATATTTTATATTTTATATTTTATATTTTATATTTTATATTTTATATTTTATATTTTATATTTTATATTTTATATTTTATATTTTATATTTTATATTTTATATTTTATATTTTATATTTTATATTTTATATTTTATATTTTATATTTTATTTTTTATATTTTATATTTTATATTTTATATTTTATATTTTATATTTTATATTTTATATTTTATATTTTATATTTTATATTTTATATTTTATATTTTATATTTTATATTTTATATTTTATATTTTATATTTTATATTTTATATTTTATATTTTATATTTTATATTTTATATTTTATATTTTATATTTTATATTTTATATTTTATATTTTATATTTTATATTTTATATTTTATATTTTATATTTTATATTTTATATTTTATATTTTATATTTTATATTTTATATTTTATATTTTATATTTTATATTTTATATTTTATATTTTATATTTTATATTTTATATTTTATATTTTATATTTTATATTTTATATTTTATATTTTATATTTTATATTTTATATTTTATATTTTATATTTTATATTTAATATTTAATATTTAATATTTTATATTTTATATTTTATATTTTATATTTTATATTTTATATTTTATATTTTATATATTATATTTTATATTTTATATTTTATATTTTATATTTTATATTTTATATTTTATATTTTATATTTTATATTTTATATTTTATATTTTATATTTTATATTTTATATTTTATATTTTATATTTTATATTTTATATTTTATATTTTATATTTTATATTTTATATTTTATATTTTATATTTTATATTTTATATTTTATATTTTATATTTTATATTTTATATTTTATATTTTATATTTTATATTTTATATTTTATATTTTATATTTTATATTTTATATTTTATATTTTATATTTTATATTTTATATTTTATATTTTATATTTTATATTTTATATTTTATATTTTATATTTTATATTTTATATTTTATATTTTATATTTTATATTTTATATTTTATATTTTATATTTTATATTTTATATTTTATATTTTATATTTTATATTTTATATTTTATATCTTATATTTTATATTTTATATTTTATATATTATATTTTATATTTTATATTTTATATTTTATATTTTATATTTTATTTTTTATTTTTTATCTTTTAAATTTTATATATAATGTATATATGTTTTTTATTTTCAGCCGTGGGCTTGAAAACAATACTTTTTCTATCTCTCTATTTATATATTAAGCATTTTCAAATCAGCATGGACACCATCTTTCCATCAAGCGGTGTACGTCGAACTTCTCTTATGACTTTAAGTATACCAAAACAGATTCTCTTGATGCTGGAGTTTGTATCCACACGTTCTACATGACTAGCCCATGTTATGCTCTGTAGTTTTGTATTGTAAGTAGAAGGCCGTAAGCACCACGGCCTAGAGGATCTTTTGTGAAGCCTATGTATCTCATCATGTCAGATTCAGGCTACGTATAAAGTCCATTACCTAGCCTGATGAAAGATCATAAATATAATTCGGGCTCATCATGTCCGCGGAAAAATTTCCGCCGGGGACTCCCTAGGCAGAAACCTCACAAAATCTGCATAATGTGGAGTATGCATTATCCATTGTAAACTGGTAGTATTTAAAACCACAGTGCCCCGTAAGTAGGCCATCAAGCAGTTAAAGGTCCGCTTTTTCAAGCAGAATTAGCTTGCCTACCTTGCCACGTGGCAGTGTTACAAATATCTTGGACTGTCTTAATCTAGAAGTAGACGTCCATGTGTGAATGAATTCACGTTCGAACCATTTTTGCCCAGGGCCTATGAATGGAAGGCAAGCGAACCATGGCCCTCATGGCCGGGCACCAAAACGAATTTTTTATTAGTTTTACCTGTACTAGAATCCGCCTTAGGAATATCTCTTTAAACGATATCCAGATATTCCGCGTCTGCTTATTTCAGTATATAGATTTCACACCGCTACGTAAGTTCTGGACTGATCACTAAATTGTAAAAATTTATCTTAATCGGGGCAATGTATTTTAGTTTTTGACAAATTTTTTGGGAGGTTATTGCAATTTTGGGCGTATAACTCTTTTGCCACTAAATCTATTCTGCTGGATTTCTATCCACAACTGCTAGAAACTTAAAAGAATTTGACACCAATATTTTTCTTTTTTGTTGAATCTTTGGGAAGTTATGGGGTTTTCAACAGACGAACATGGTGAAATCGACTTAAAATTAATTGCTCCAGCACCTAACATATACTAATGTACTTAATACCTTCACTCACCCCTGCTGAATTTACTTTCATGGGTGGGAATCTTGGCATACCAGAAAAATTTTTTTTATTTTCCGCTATCCAGGTAACCAAAAATTTACGCGAAAACAAAAACCCTACTGATACACATCCTTAAGGTATGCTATAGATTTTTCTGGTTAATGACAAGTCAAATGCACAGACTGTTTCACATTTAATTATTAATTTTAAATAATTCTTAACATTAAATCGCGATTTTAGGGCAAAACGGTTCAAATTGCATCTAAGCAATAAGATAGTAGCTTGTTGTCCTAAGGTCGCGAAATACCAAAGAGAAAAAAACAAATTTTGATCGCAAACATAAACTTAAAACTACTTTAAATAAAAAAGTTTATAAATCCATTAACTATAATAAATTTTGGTATATTTAAAACATAAACATACATATATCTATTCACATAAAAGCAAATTTTATTATGACCCAATTAAATTTTTTTTTAAATTATGAAAATGCTTACAGTCATTTTGATTTAATTCGGTTAGCCAGTGTGCATACACATTAAAAATTATCTACATCATTATCATCATTAACATTATTATAATAATTATGTATTACTATTATGATTATCATAATACAAAAACATATATTAAACTAATACATTTTATAATGCATAATAGCATAAATGTATTAATTAATGAAAAGTATCCAAAAGACAGACAGATGCACATTCATGCATACATGTATGTAGGAAACAAATACACAATATTCCCAGACAGCATTTTGGGAAAGAAATGAAATTATATAAGTATTTTTTGTTGCTTCTTTTTGGTTTGCCGGAAGAATTTTTCGACCCGACTGGTACATGTGTAGGTAAAACAATTGGGGATTTGCTATTTTAACTGTTGGCTCAAAGATGTGGGCAGGGGTGTACATTAAGAATCTAAATTTCCTGACAACTGCAGTGTATTCCAGGCGAAGGTTGTATTGATCTTGAAGGCCGTACAATTGATAAGGGGCAACATTGCTGGGGCTCGGAGATCACTATATATGTGGACAGGCTCGTAAGTCGTTGATGGGCTGTGTTGTTATTTCACAGGAGCAAGGTCTGCGTTGGAATCATGGCAGGTATCGGGTCACGGCATGATTTTCAGGAAGGTGGTCAGGACACCTGACTGTATGAAAGGTGGCTGAGGACTGGGTCCGTTTAGGGCTATTGGGCTTAATAGGGTTGTTTCTATTTATAATACTTTCACTCCTTCTATTGCTACGTAAGGCGTCACAATGAACCATATTGGTCTCTGGGTGAGGAAAGCTTGCCTTCGCACCAGGCTTTCTACTAGCGTTGTCAACCGTGCACTTTCTTTTTAATTTCAGTGCGTTCTTTAATTTTTGGAGACACTAAAGCAAATTCAGCACAACTTTTTGCTTTTTTTTATTGTTTGTCTTATATTATCATCCTAGCCTTTTTTAATAAATTAATAAGTCAATATAATTAAATTTACTCTGAATTCGCTTAATTACTAATAAGTATACATTAGTATACTGGATGATTGGGATTTTTTTCTACCGTATGGTACACTATTATACCATACCGTATACTATTGTACCGAATGATTATTTTCATGCTTGTTTTTAGTTATTATACCCACACAACAATGGAGGAGGTATTATGCGTTTGAGCTGATGTGTGTAACACTAAAAAAGTATGGTCCCAAACCCATCTTTTAGTATACTTATCGACTCATAATCATTTTCTAAGGATGTCCATCTGTTCAATTACCATGAGGACGAAAAATGTTGCAATGGTGAAAATCGGTCCTTAATCTCACATAGCCAAGTACAGCTTATTTCCGGAATAGAGTCCTTGTGCCCATCGACATTCTCATTATATTATAACATAATTTTGTTCTGGCGGGTTCATTATTGTCCGCGGGTTGCCCGAAAATTTTTTTTTTTAACTGTGGCGTTAAGCATCAAATGGTCGGGTTTGATCGAATATACTTTCTTAGTTGTTTTTTTTTTGGCATTTATTTAAAGTTTTTTATTTGTTTAAATGTTTAGGCTTGATTATTCTTTAATATTTTTCTGATTAGTGTTCGAAAATATACCGAACGTTTTTTAGCGTACGGTTATCACATCCAGAAATGATATTTTGTTTAGTGTTTGTGTATTACTACACAATCATTATAAAGTGTTCTGGTTTTCGTTATAAAACATTGTAGTAGCTCTGTACACATACATTATATTTAAATGTTTTGTAGTAAGCAAAAATATGTTAGCAATGCTTCTCACTAGTATTATTGTTGTTGCTACGCAATTTGCAAGTACAAGTTTGGTTTGTCTGCAGCATCTGCGAAAATATTTTCTCCTAAACAGCTCTTACTTAGTTAAGCAAGCGCAAGTAGAGTGAGAAAAATAAAACATATAAAAAATAAAAAAATTAACCTAATGACTTTAGGTGAAGTATAAAATTTTCACCGGGACGCAAAATTTGCTTTATTTTTAGCCTTAATCTACTTCAGTGAACACTTGGGAAGGCACAAAAGATCTTTAGATTGCGGTGTTTATGGTCTTAACACATTAATAATAATGAAAGTAAATAAAGTCATCGGAGTGACATAATTGTGCTCTGTGGTCATAATAATGTTAAATATATTTATTAGTAAGACCTTTTTCAATTTATTGTTATCAACGCAAACAGGAGATTGCTTTTGCCATCTTAGACTTCTTATTCCGCTAAAACGTACCACATTGTACTATAAGAAGACTCAGTTCAGTAATTTAATAAAATGATCTTCTAAATGCTATCTGGTTTATAATAAGTTCATCTGTGAAAGGTTGTGTGTATTATACTAAAACGAACACTAATATTCAGCAGTTTAACTGCAGTTTATGTCGGTGTTTTCACGTCGGTGTGTACTGTTCGCTTATGTGTATGTGTATGCTTAAGCAGAAGATAAAATATATAGTGAAAAATTATTATATTGATAATAGAAACATAAAAAATATATCAGATCATATTAATGATGTCATAACCAAATAAGTTTAAATGGATATATTACAACACGTTCGGATGTGTATATATATATACTAGGGTGGGCCAATTTTTTTTTGTAAGTAGGCGTATAGCAAAAACGTAATCTACAATAAATTCTAAGAAAACTTGACTAAGAAGGTATGGGTCTAAAATCAAAACCTAGCTCCCGCCGAGAGACATAATGGAATCTTGAAAATTGGTTTCAAAAAATAATAGGTAATGAGAGCAAAATACTGTTTTATGCAAAAATTACTCATTTTTAATCTGAAACACTCAAAGAGTGAAAATGAATCCTTATTACTGAGACTTCTTTGTACGTGCGTCCATCCATCCGTCTGTCCGTCCGTCCGTCACAGTGCCCATTCTCCGGAACGGTGAGGAAACGGTAAGAACTAAAGAGCTAAAATTAAGACAGTATATGTAGTTAGGTGGCCTCTACAACAACAAACACTGAAAACAAAAATTGGTAGGCTTACAGGTGTCCCCACAGAAGAAACACGAACCTTCCGATACAGCTTTGTCTATTCGGAAGAGGTATAGAACGCCAGTAGAAAGTTTTTTTTCATCTTTAGCGTTCAAAGGTGGAGGCATATTTCCCAATGAAATCGGTTCAAAATCAGCTAAAGCCTAGAACAAAATGTTTGTTTTACTTTTAAGGGACTTACATAAAGCGTTGATAAAATAAATGAATGCTTACTGGAAGTTGTTTACAGGTCTGAATTAATTTTGTCAAAGCCCCACTAGCAGGTCGTGGTCCAATTATTGTAGATTTTTCTAAAGCATTGAACAAATGGCGGAGCGGGAGTTCGTTAAAATGCAACAAACAAACAAACCAATGTATTGGTTTATTTAACGAAACTTCAAACTGTCGTATAATTCCATTTTCAGTTCCAGTATTGGTGGGTTCCCCATCGCAGCAAACTCCTATCAAGCTGGTAAGCAATATTTTTTTTCCTTGAAGAACTCACATAATTGCAGTTGTTTAGTACTGGAGTCCTCAGCGTCAACTTTTATATGACCCAACAACTTGCTACCTGTAACAATCACTATATGAGACTCCTTTTCCACTCTCGGATGGTTTTTTCCACTAATTTCTTCCCGTGTCAGTGCATCATTTTTTCTGCCATCAAAGGAAAAAGCTAGTAAGGCTGAATCATTTTTTCACGACCTACTTTGGATTTATCCATTATAATTGGTTCCCCATTTTCATCAGTAAAGCCAATGCCTTTAAATAAAGCTGTAGCTAAACACGAGGCAACTCTGTCTGAAACGCCGAATCTATCACACATCATAGCAAAAATAATTGCGTCGTATCTCTTAGCGTATGGTCCCCTTTTGTGCATAATCGGCTTTCTTGCAGCTGGCATTGCAAATTCGATTTCAAAGCGACATCCATTTGTGAAGAGTCGAACCTGTATGAAGGATCTAAGGTAGCTGGAAATTCACTGGACAGTTTGTCTACTATATTTAACACGCATTCAGGAATTGTATTCTTTCTGCTGGTGTGTTGGTCAATCATTAATGCTTTGAGAGGATCAGGAATTAATCCACAGGATCATGGCATTGTTTTTGTGCAAGTGCATTTACCGATATAAAATATATCATTTAACGATGTCTCAAATGCTGAAAATGTATATCCTCTTGATATGTTTTTTACCTCTTTATGATATTTGTTGAGAAATATATTCAGTTTTCTTAATATGCTTTTTCTATTTATCAGTGAAATATTAATTTATTTTCCAAATTTCAATTATTTTGTTTGCAATTATCAGAGAAAATCTTGAATACGATTGTTGTTTTTTTGATTTTTCTTTTTCGCGTTCACTAAAGAAAAAATAATACATTAAAATATCACGATAACTTGGCAAATTTAATCCACTTAATTCACTTGGCATGCCAATGATACTAGCGTTCTGATTAGTCAGAAAACTTGCCCCGTCGACATCGCTGATGATTCCATAATTTAATGATTACTTTTTTAAAAAATAAATTAACACACGCTTACTTACTATCAAGTGCATAACTCAATCAAAACAAATGTTTAACGCCACGTTTTTATAAAATGCATTAACGGTAAATTTCTACAATGACTACAACTATTAATAACATTAAATTTGTAATCAAACAAGGTTTAAAAAAATGCAATAAAAAGGTCCAATAAAGCAACCATATTTGTGTTTTGTCAATGGATATACCAGATGTTGCTACTTTTTTATTTTTCATAATCAAGCCTCTCGGCGGGAGCTAGGTTACCATTTTAGACCCATACGTTCTATGTGTAATTTTCTAAGAATTTTACGTAGATTTTGATTTTGGTATACGCCTGTTACGTGTTTTCTCCCCAGAACAAATTGACCCACCCTAATATATACGCTTAACAGTTTTATTTGGTTTAATATCTTTAGTTTTTCTAAAATCTTTATGGATGAAGTTTCCTGATGATCTGGCCTAAGCAACCAGGGAAATGCGCATAGGAATAGCTTATCCCATCAACAATAAATTGCAGTGTTTTTATCAAATAATAAAAATTGGGAATTAAGCACGAATAACAAAATCATTTAAATTAAATTTTGTATTCCCACGAAAATTATTTTGAGAATTAATATTTTTATAAAAAAAAGACATTAAGCTTAAACAAAATAATGTACATTTAAATAATAAAGTCGAAAAAGAAAGAATTTATATTAATAAAAATAATTTTTGCAAGATGGTGTCAGTTTTTACACAGCACGTTCTTCTTTGATTTCTTTTAAATTATGACTTAACATACATACATACGTTTTCCCATGCCTTTAACATTAGCTGAGCAATAAGAAATATTGCTCGGTTATTCTGCCGACGTTATTGCCAACTTGCTGACATATTTATCTTTAGTGAACACCGAGGGTTAACAAGATAGATAAAACTTAAAGTCAAGTGGCATCACTGTCAAAAAAGTGACAAAATAAAGAAAAACACAAAGAGGAATAAAAAAACCAATAAAAGAAAGGGCGAGTTTAAAAAGAAATTTTTCTCAAACTTATTTTTGGAAATACAATATTTTTTATAAATAAGATTTTTTTGACGTGCTTAATTCTAAATTTTTATTTTTGATAAATACATTAAACTTTATTGTTAAGGAAAAGCTAGTTTCCATGCGCATTTCACTGGGTGCTTAGGCCAGATTAGGGGGTTCAATTAATCGGGTTTTATTTTTGTTCGATTAAACGATTAATCGTTATTTGGCTTTTTTAACTTATTCGATTAAACGAATAAAATTTTAAAATTTGTCGATTAAGCGAATAATTCTAAATCAAGAAATTTTTTAAATAACGAGATTTTTCTTTCGATAATTTTGGAAAAAAATAGTACTTGAGTAAATAAACTTTCTTTTTTAAATAAAACTTGTCAATGTAGCTCCAAAGTGTTCCTTCACTTTCGGGCACTTAGTTTTTTAAAGAGCCAATAAAACTTTGGATTTTTTAAACTTTTTAAGGACATTCCATCCTCTGCTATACTTCTGCAAATAATTTCCAAAAAATCTCATATGGATGAAAATATCTAAGCAAAATACGCCACAAAGAGCTTTTACATGAATCTTTACCTCATGACATAATTTTATTTTTTCGGATCCAACACTGCCTATAGGATCTCTAAATTCTGAGGTATATGGTTGGTCTTTACCGACTTTACTGTAATAATGGTTTTTATTTGCGTTAAATATAGCGCTTTTTATGTCAAAAAATTTTTGCCTCAATGTGGGCATTCGTGATATTAAATTCACGCCTTCTGCATGCGAGATGATTAACGGAATTTCTACAATTTGCCCTTACAAAATTGCTACGTTTGGGGCATCATTTTTTATTATGTTTTTTTTTTTAAAGTTTAAAATTCTTTAAAAATTCTTTTAGGCATTTCCTCGCAAAACTAAATGCAAAGGCAACATTTATACTTAAAAATTTTAAACAGACAGTATGTCGGTCTAGTAAATTGTCACTTTACTGACACTGGAATATAATAAAATCTGCAAATTGTTCAATATTTGTGATTGTAATAATAAACAATCAGCATGCAATTTCGATTAAAATGTGCATTCATAAATTCAATGTAAAACATTACAACTCAATTAATGACTTTTTGTTCATTGCAACAATATTATTTAAAACAATTTTTATTATGTTTTTAATATTTCAGTAATTAATTTTTTATATCGATTTGTGTCTCTTTAGAGCCATTAAAATTGTCATACATATTGAAGTAAATGCAATCTTACCCATCAAATTCATGATGCACTTAAAAAATAAAACGTTAATAACTCTATAAAAATTAACAAAAAAAAAAACAAAAAAATTGTATGAAACATTATGGCTGTGTC
This sequence comes from Pollenia labialis, assembly GCA_949318255.1. Lineage (NCBI taxonomy): Eukaryota > Metazoa > Arthropoda > Insecta > Diptera > Polleniidae > Pollenia > Pollenia labialis. The sequence goes on from OX439143.1 coordinate 113,151,130, forward strand.
AATTTTTTTTAAACTTAAACAAAAAATTCCCATTAAGATGCATGCAAAAGTACTGGGTACTTTTTTATGTGAATTTTGCGATCTTAATCTTGTCGCGTCTCTGCAGTAATTTACAATGTGTTTTTTTACTTTTTAAAATAATTTTTTTTTTATTGATTTCTTGTGAACAACTTCAACAAGGACATAAACGAGCTGCCTGCAACCAACCAACCATTCAACGAGGAATTAATGTGTGATTGTTAGAGAGTATGAATATGTTAGTGTATTTAAGTGTTGCCAGCAAGAATACTCCTGCTGCTGTTGCTACTTTAGTTGTTGCTGTTAGCGGTGGTAGTGCTGATGATGCTGCCGTTGATGACGACGTTAAATTTGATGTCGTTAAATGCTGACCAAATGACCGGTAGTTGCAGTCGTCGACAATGACTACGACATTGTAAATTGATTGTAAAAAGGCGAATCGTAATAGTTGTATACAATAGTTTATAGACCTGATGCTGCAAAATGAGGAGAAAAAATATAACAACCGGAAATAATTTTTATATATTTATTGATGGGAAGAAATAAAAAAAAATAACTATAGCAATAAACGAAGCACTTAACAGTTGAAAATAAATGAAAACTTTCAATACAAAATTCGAAAAATTTTAAAAAAAATTTAAGTCTATAATTTCGAATGAACTTCTGAAAAGCGACTAAATAGTCACATAAGAATAGTAGAGAGGTATCATTAAGAAGGGAGTTTACTTCTTAAAATCGCTTTAAAGGCGAAAAATTGTCATTCTGCACAAAGAACTTTTTTAGGAATCTTAAATTCATAGCATAATTTCTTTTTAATTAATAAGATTTTGTTTGTCGTGCTTAGTTCCCAATTTTTATACTTGATAAATACACTGCAATTTATTGTTGATTCACTGGTTGCTTTAGTTTGTTTGTTAAAAAAGGTCTGGAAATTAAATATACAAAATAATAAAACAATTGAACCACTTACCAAAACAAATGCCATTCGTTTCTGTAAGAAGGAAAAGGAAGCACAGGGGCCAAATTATGATTTATCCCGAGTGTTTTTCTTTCTGTGTATCTAGATAAGATTTGGCATAAATAGGTTAGGTTCCATTGTTAGTTTAGGCAATTTAGCGCAGTGGCACCAGTTATTAGTTAATGTTGGGTTACCATTAGAGTTTTTCCTCTCCCGGACTTTTTCATTTCCCGGGAAAGCGGGATTTATTTTTCAATTTCCCTGAATCCCGCCCAATATAAATAAACTAAACAAAAACAAAAAAGACTTAAGCACTTATGGCACAGAATTAATTCAAAGCCAACAGCATTTATAAGAAACTAAAAAATTTAAATATTCAAACCAATTATTACAAAATATTTCTGTCAAAATGGGGTTTTAGTTCAGAATAAGCATTTACAGAATCGTTGGAAAGCCTATTTCTAATTCTTATCAAGAAGATTTCAATGAGAAAAAACGTCTCTTTTCTACTGATGTTTGCCTTTATTGCCAAAGGAACATTACATTATCTCTAGACACTTTCACTTCCTTGAAAACTTGTTATTCTATTTTGTATAAAATAAATCTGGGTTTTCAAACAAATAAAATATTCTGTAAATTATCAAAAAGTAATTTCAATTTTTGGGAATACAAAATTTAAATTTCAAAAGATTTTGTTATTCGTGCTAAATTCCCAGTTTTTATTATTGATAAAAACACTTGAAATTTATTGTTGATGGGATAAGCTATTCCTATGCGCATTTCACTGGTTGCTTAGGCCAGATTATCAGGAAACTTCATCCATAAAGATTGGGAATGTAAGATGAGATGAACGCACTGTTTACTGTTGATGTTGTTTTGTTTAAACTTTGATATTATTACAAGTAGAACTGTTGCTATAATTCTTATACGTTTAACAGTTTTATTTGGTTTAATATCTTTAGTTTTTCTAAAATCTTTATGGATGAAGTTTCCTGATGATCTGGTCTAAGCAACCAGTGAAATGCGCATAGGAATAGCTTATCCCATCAACAATAAATTTCAAGTGTTTTTATCAATAATAAAAACTGGGAATTTAGCACGAATAACAAAATATTCTGTAAATTTTTACTCTTCTTCCTTCGAAATTTCAGAGCATTAACCAATAAACATTGCCTTACTTATCGGATGTGAATTGACATCTCTTTGGCGTTTGGCCAAAATTTCTTAAGTCAGAAACTGTGGTTTTTCGTTATGTTAAATTGAAAAATCTGTATTTGATAAACTTTTTTTTCCTAAGAGCAGATGATAACGATTAGAAGCAGTTGGGCTAGGCTAAAGTGATTTAAACCAAACAAAAGAGAAAAAAATTTAATTGAAGCCAATTGTCTAACGGTTAAGATCTAATTTATTAATAAAATAAAAAAAATCCCGGAATTTTTTTTGCCGAAAAATGTGCGGGATCCCGGGATTTTTGTCTCGGGAAATCCCATATCCAGTGTTTTTTTTACTGAATTTACCAGGACAAAAAACCATGTTTCACCGTTACGCAAGGGTAGGACGCCAGCCATCCGGTTGATTAAATGAAGGAATGGATCCGGTTCAAACAATGTTAGAAAGACTGGTTTTGTCCCTAAGCGTTGATCAACCAAACATTCTGGGTTTGAAATCTCCGAATGCTGAGCAATTACAGAGAAGATATTCCATTGAGTCTTCCTCCTCCTCGTTACTTCAACTTCTACATAGGTCATTGTAAGGGAGCCCTATCCCTTGGACGTGTTTCCCAATGTGACACTGGCCAGTTATAGACGCAACTATGTTCCCAATTTGAAGTCATGCCAGTCTTAATGCCCGCCGTGTTTTTTTTCATCTATGATGTCCCAGATTTTTCTGGTGTCTTAACACGTGGTTTACAAACCACCTCTGACTGGATATAAGATGAAATTTGTGTACCATAAGTAGCGTAATCCTTGGAATCGAAACACCTAAATTATCATCGAATTAAGGGTAAACATTTCTCGTTATCTCCTCCTTCTCGGACAATTTTTGATGTGATAATTACATAAATACCACTTATATGAATCTTAAAATCATAATATAATTTTAATATATATTTTGTCTTTTACTGCATAAAATGGAAACACTTGGATATATCTTTGGCGTTAGGCAAAAAGATCTTAAGGTCTTATTTGGTGATTTCATAAGCTTCTTTTACGATGATTACGATTAAAAGCAATTGTGCTAGACTCTAAACGAAAGAGAAACAAATTTAATTTTCTAACCAAAAACTCAAAATTCGGTTTTTGGACTTTAGTCCTATTTGCCTGACTGCAAAGATTTCTTTGTAAATATTGTGGTGTATGTTAAAATTAAGTCAGACTTGACTTTATTTTTTACTTTATTTATACCCTCAACCACCACTAGTGGTGAATGAGAGTCAGCGTGGCCATTTTGGCATTTTTTCAGCTTGATTTAGCATTTTTTTTTGTCTGATTTAGCTGCAAGTTTTCCATTTAAGGCCAATTTCACCAAGTTCGGTTATAATTAACTATCAGTTATAGCTGTCAAAATATATTGGTAACTGGAACTTTAATTAAAAGTTAATTTTAACTGAACTTTGTGAAATTGGCCGTTATCAGTAAGCATTTTGTTTGGCATTTTTCTATGTAGTTGTAGTTAGCATTATTTAATTAAATGTTCATGTAATCTTTTTTTTTTTAAAAGACACTTTTTTGTTGAATGCACATACAAACCCCTAATATTTTGCTATACAAACTGTAAACTCTTTTAAAAGACCTTTCATATCAAATTATTTTAAAATTTGATCCATTAAATTCATGTTAGTCTGGGTTCACACTATGAAAGTTTTCTTTCAGAAAGTCTGAGTTTATGGGTGAGAGAGGAGAAAAGAAAAGCATGTTCTCTTCCCCTCTCACCAATAAACTCAGACTTTCTGAAAGAAAACTTTCATAGTGTGATCCCAGACTTAAGCTTATTTTTTCCTCAAAAATGATTTTGAATACTTTTTGAAATAGAAAAACAAATACGAATTACGTGTCGAGATTTTATGGATCAATTAATATGTCAATTTGACAACGATTTCCAAATAATTTTCATAATTTAACACAACTATGCAAATTAGGCGAACATTTTAAAGAAGAAATTACAACTTTAGAACATCAGTGGCATAAACTAAATTCATATGAATAAGAACAATTTTGATTTTTAGTTGAACTGTTCATTTTTAATTTTTGATATTCTTTAATTAGGCTTGAGTTCATCAAATTTAATTTTCATTAAATTATTTTCACTGAGGGAAGGAATTTTACAACTTGGAATTTTTTTTTTTATTAAAATTTATTGATAATTTTTCTTGGCTGAGCAGGGATTTGAACCCGGGTTGATCTTTACATGTTTCAAGAAACACCACTTTCTATCGTCAGAAGATCTTTGTGTTCTACCCACTGCACCACTGCGGTGCCCGTTAGCCAACAGTCAAACATCAATCTTTAACCAGTAGTAGAAGTATGAATTGTTAAATAAGAACTCAACAGTTGATTTCTGTATAAATATTTATGGATATAAAAATGCATTAAGTGAAAATTCATTCAGTGAATTAGCTTCTTTTGCAATGATGTTCTTGGTTTTGCCATTTAGCAACGCGGAAGTTAAAATAGGTTTTTAGTCGTATAAACCTCTTTAAAAAGAGAATTCGAAATAGAATTTAACATCATTCTACCCCCGTATTTATAAACGATTATTAAATTTAACAAAAGTTTATTAAAGCAAATTTTCATACAAAGTTTTGTAAAACTTTATTAAATTTAAAATTTTTTTATAAATACGGGCGTAAGAATTCGCTACTTTCTATTAGGTGTGGTTTGAACTGTTGCATTATTTAAAAAAAAAATGTACGACCTAATTTAATAATGCGATAAAAACATATTTTAAAATTAATAAAATAACTTTTGTTTATTGATAATTATTCTAATTTTACAATATCTAATTTTCCAATATTTCGTTTTTCGTTGAAGCATAATTTTAAAGCCGATTTAGCTGTAAAATATTTTTGGATATGGCCACACTGACTAGAGCATACTAAGTTTGTCAATCTGTGTGAAATTTTTAAATTATTCATCTTAAAACCCACAAAGTACATATATTCTGGCTCCTTACTTAATTCTAAAGCCCATTTTCACAACTACCGATAGCTAAAGTAGGATTTTATAGGCCGTATAAAAAGAATTCCATTATTACAACTTTAATTTAACCTACCAGGTAGGATGAATCTTCCTTGAACTTTCGCTCACAAGGTTAAAGTAAAATTGTAATATTGGAACGGATTTTAAGCCTTAAGCTATCGGTAAGTTGTGAAAACGAGCCTACGCCGATTTAGTCTGTCCGTCTGTTGAAAACACGCGTACTTCTGTTGGTGTCAAATTGATTCTAGTTATTCTAGGCAGTTTGGGATTGAAGTCTATCGAAATCGGTTCAGTGGGATGTGAGTTATGAATCCAAACGTAGAAACACCCTAAAAATTATCATTTTGTTACAAAAACTTACATATGTAAATGTTGGTTTAATGCACGGAATGATACAAGACTTTACACAAATTAATTCTATATGACTAGAAATCATGCTGTTAAATTTCTTGAATATCGATCAATATTTTTCCATAGGCCCCTTATAAAGCCTTCTCTCAGTAAACAGTTTAGCACGCATAAAACCGTAACAAATTACGCTTTTGTTATAAAATTTGGTTAATCACAGTTTCAAGATCGGTTTGTGAAGATCGAACCATAATTATCAATAGACCCCATATAAAGTCCACTCCTAAAATATTCTAACTGTCGATGGTGGGTATCTGGTAACATTGTTATTTTATGCAAATATTATTAAATTGTTTGTTTAAGAGAATTTTTTTCCAATTTTTAGAGCATATTTTCTAGTTTTTACTGCATAACACTTTTTTTAGAGCACATTTCCAGACTATATTGGTATAAAATGCTAAAACCGTATAACCTATTCGGCGCCACTCTGTAAAATTAAATTAAAAGTTTCTAAAGACTTGGACTGTCGGTTTGAAAATTTAGTGCGTTAATGTTTTCACACTTGTCGGATATTTTATTAAATTTTAATAAACTATCGAGACCAAAATTATACAAAAATATACATAAATGTAGTTTAATTTTTTAAAAACATTTCATAATTTACTGTCACTAAATATTCTATTTATTTTGCGTATTGTTAAATAATATCATACACGTATTTGTCCCAAAAAAAATTACATCTTATGACACTAATAAAGGACACATACCTTTTTGAAATCTAACAAATTTTTCAAAATTCCAATTGTTGTTCAAAGAAATTATTTCGATGTTTAAGTTTTACTTGAATATTTCCCCAAATTTTAAATAAATAAACTCACCCACAAAGTTAATTAATGCAAAATTTAGTTTCTTGTCAAATCTTGAATAAAATCCTTTAAGCAGAAATGTGAAAATGAAAGTAAATTCTACCCTCATCAAATTTTCTTATCTTTAACTCTATTTAAGACAAACAAAAAATTAAACTATTTATTATTGGCAAAAAACAAAAAAATATTTTAAGACACATTCACAATAAAAGCTAAAATTTTAAATTTGATCTTTTTTCATATAAAAAGCCTTTTAATTTTTAGTACAAAAATTAAACTTAACTTCAAAATAACAATCATCTACTTCTACTACAGCTACAATTTATATGAAATTGTAAGTGACGCCAATGAAAATTTAAGCAATTGCCCGTATTACGGTTTGCAACTTAACTTAATTGCTAATACGATTTCCGTATGACGTGCTAAATTCCCAGTTTTTCATATTTGATAAATACTCTGAAATTTATTGTTGAGGGAAAGCTAGCTTCTATGCGCATTTCACTGGTTGCTTAGGCCAGCTCGTCAGGAAACCTTTTCCAAAGATTTTAGAAAGGCCAAAAATATTATACAAATAAAACCCTAAAGCGAATAAGAATTATAAACACTCAAAGTCTTACTAGTAACAATATCAAAGCCAAAACAAAACACCAACAATAATCAGTGAGTTTATCTTTTCTTACATTCCCCTACAATTGGTTGGGGTCTTTCCGACTCGAATTGTAGTTGTAAGTGGGTAAAAAGAAAAAACAAAATTAAAAAACAAACTGCTTTATTCTACTGTCTTCGTAAGAAAACAACAAAAAAAAACCAATTTGGCAATTCAGTTTTTTTGCACGGGCACATGCAAGTATGTATATTATCAAAGTTATTTTCGGGAATACAAAATTTATTATTAATACGATTTCCGTATGACGTGCTAAATTCCCAGTTTTTCATATTTGATAAATACACTGCATTGAAATTGAAACAACTGCTAGTGATGAGTTGTTAAATTTAAATGCTTTTGTTAACCGCACTGTAACAGAGTTGTAAGCCATAATACAAAGACTGCGAAATTTCAACTGAGCAAAAGTTGAGTTGTAAACCGTTATTGGGTCAATATGTTTTGAAAATAAAAATTTATTCATATGTAATATTGTTGCAAGCGGAGTTTGCGGACATCTCTTTCTTTTAAAATTAACGCTTTAGCAAAAAATATTTTTGCTTACATTGTGAACAGCCAATGAAAATGTTGCTGCCATTGCGAATCTGTCATGAGGAATGAAATTTTTCCACAAAATATAAAAAATACATTTCATTTGGTAGACTTAAGCCCAATATTGGTTTTAGCAAAATGTCACAGTTTAGTAGGTCTATAAATTTTTAATAAAGTCAAATGTTTTAAAGGGTTATCCTAAAAAACTCTCTACCAATTCCTTTTATTACATTTAACTTTTTCTATTTTATTAAGGTTTTAACCAAGATATCAAAAGAAAATCAAGAAAAACTAAATGCATACAAAATTTGTTTGGGAAAAAAGGAAAGGAAGAAGAAAGTCCAACAAATTAAATGGGTTAAAGGCTTAAGAAACAAAAAAAAAGTATTGAAAACATGAGATAATCAGACGTGCGTAACTAATTTTGGTAAAGAAATTTTAAAGAAAAAGAAGAAGAATAAATTCAAGGATTGTGTTTTGCAAATATTCAGGCAAATAAGTTTTAATTTAAATAATAAAAATTCATTTGCATAGTTTGCTACATGTCGCTCAGAAATATTTCATGAAACTGTATTTTGGAACGAAGGGGTGTAGAGATGCTGGTGGATTAAACGAGCAACATTTTTATATTTCTCTTTAACATATTTCGTATAAATTTTGGAAATGTAATACATGAATTTCAATAAACTTCAAGGTATAGCTGTCAACATAAAAACGTAACGTAATGAGTTTTAAAAGAGAAATATTATTGCATGTTAATGTGACATACAGGGGCGCGCTGGAAATCGAAAACGTAAAACGCAAGAATTTGGAAGTTGTGTTTAATACACTTGAATCTTATTTTAATAATTTTTGTTATAAATTTCTGTTTTACAGAGAAATATTTGTATAATATTTATCATAAAATTCTTTTATTACAGAAATCTTATTAAAAAACGACTTTTAAAATTCTTGCGTTTTACGTTTACGAATTCGAGCACTCCCCTGATAGTCTGAAACAGGTATAAGCCAAAGAAAAAAAATTAATGTTACATACATATATATCAAGTATTCCTACTTCGAATTTTTGTTTTTGCTATTTGCTGAAAAGATAAGATTTAAAATAAATAGGCAAAAGGAAAAAGTGTAAAAAATAATGATTTTCTTCAAACTGTCATCTCTTCGTGTTCAATGTGTCTATTAGGGTATTCATTCGGTTAACCGTCAATCGGTTAACCGATTAATTACCACTCGATTAACTGATCGGTTAATTTAAAATTGCTTTTTTCGATTAACGATTAAACCGGCGAATTTCATTCGATTAACCGATTAACCGAAGTAATACAATTTTTGATTTTGTGTAGTATTATAACATTTTTTTTTGTGTTTTTAATTATTTGTTTCGTCTCATATTCAAAAGATATGGGTTTAGAAAATATTTTTCATACAAACAAAGAAGGTGTTCAGTGATCTTCATTTTAACCCATTTTCCGCCGACTGGTGATTAAAATTACAACCGCTCTTACTATTTTTTTTCAATGTTTTTTATCTTCATCATCGATCAACAGGAATGTGGCGAAAAATGATTTAAATGTTTGATTGCCAACACCTTGTTTTGTTTCACGTATTTTTAATATGTGTATGTTCAGCAATTTGTTTATTCTCATAACTTCTCACATCAGTCTTTTAACAGAATTAACCGAAACAATTGGAATTGTTAAAAATTTTTAAAAATTAACACCCGTATTCATAAACGATTATTTAATTTAACAAACGTTTATTAAAGCTAATTTTCATACAAAATTTGTTTTGTTTACATTTATTAAATTTAAAATATTTTTATGAATACTGGAATAAAACAGTAATGGAGTATTTTATATGTGTAGAGAAATCCTGGAAAAGGACTGAGAAATTAGATATTCATCTACAATAAGTAAACGAATTTTTTCCAAGTCAAGTTTTTTCAAAACTAAAGAAAAGAATCGCTTTAATCCTAAATATTTAAACCAAATTACTTTTCTAAAAGATTATTTTATAAGATCTTCTTTAACTATTAAAATAACTTATTAAATTATCTCATTCTATTTTTAATAATTAAATTTTTTGGCGGATTCACAGGGTGGTCATAAAGTTGTAATGGCTTATTTATGTCTTCAAATAATTACAAGAAATATATATCGTCGGCTTAATATACAAACCACTTTTCAAATAAATTGATTTTTTGATGCCGTGTGGTAGAGAAAGATACGCCTCGTCGACCAGCATGAAGTTTTTCTTCTGTTTAAATACTTACTGTATTTTTAAATTTTCTATCAAGCTGCAAATGACGAATCAATGAACAAAGCATTTTTATTTTTTTTTTGAAACACAACAATATTTTTTTTAAACAATTGTAAAATATTATTTAGGACATTATGACGATATGACTTGATAGCACACCTTGTGAATCCCCCAATTATGTATTTATTGACAAATGCATATTATCTATTTATGAATTGTTTTTTTCATTGCTCGTTTTAGTTCAAGAATTGTTATGTTTGGTATGTTATTGTTATTTTTTACTAATAAACTCCAAATAATCATAGTTAATGCATTTTTATATATTGAAAAAACTTAATTTATAAAAAAAACTTTATTAATCGGTTAACCGATCAAAAACAAAACTAGCCGATTACTTACCGATTAAACCAAAACCTAGGTTAATTAACGCAGTGCAACACGAAAAAAATAACAATATGCGGACAAAAAATAACTATAAAGGACAAAAAAAAAAAGACCCGTGTCTCCCAGTTTTGAGACAAAGATGTAGCTCTTTCCATAAAGAACAAAAGTTGTGACCATATAAAATCAAAATACTTCATCTTCATCAAAAATCTGTAAAAAATTCGATTTTTTTTACCTTTTTCCTCTGTTCAGATCCATAAGTAGAAAACAGTTCAAAATTCAAGGAAACAATATGCTACAAAAATGTACCTAAGATCTCAGTTAACAACTTTCCAGAGCATATAAACTTCCGTAGAATGATTCTTAATACAGTTTCCTTGAATTTTGAACGGTTTGCTACCTATGGATCTGAACAGGGGAAAAAGGTAAACAAAAATCGAATTTTTTTAAAGTTTTTTGCTATTTTGATCTGGAAGATGATTTTTTTAGATTTTATATGTTCAAAACGTTTGTTCTTTATGGCAAGAGCTACAACTTTGTCTCAAAGCTTAAATCAAATTTCCGAACGGTTTGCAAGATATGAGCCTGAGAAAATTATCACTTTTTTGCAAAAATGTCACCGAGGCCCCAAATCTTTAAGGGCCCATACAAAATGGTGCATGACTTTGGGGAAACCTGGGAGACACGGGTCTTTTTAGTTTTTGATCCTTTATGGTTATTTTTTATACGTATATGGTTATTTTTCCATGACTTAAAAAATTACACACAGTGAAATCGAGCGATTAACCGATTTAAGCAAAAGGTCGATTAAATGAATACCCTACTGTCTATCATTGACATAGAACTCGCTTTAGCCAAGATATAATTTTTAAGTGTTTGTTTTGCTTGTTTTTTTACCCCTTTCAGGGTTAATATTATCACCTCAAGCAATTTTTAACAAAAATAAAAGCGAAACAGCAATAAATCTGTTTTTATTTCGAAATAAGTAATTTTTTTTATTTAAAGCCAATTGCTATAACAAGCTCGTAAAATGAGCTACACTGTGTGAGCTGATAATGCAAGTTCATTCATTATTCGGTTTAAAATAATACTCACTCTAATGATAATGAATGAGTTTAATGAAACACCTTTAAGACTAATATTAATTTCCAGTGCATTTGAAATAACTATGGATCGACGTTGACTCCATTTTCATCTGAAAGGCCAACACGAGAATTTGTGGAAAGTATTTTATGAACAGATTAGCTGAATTTTCGACAATTAATATTCGTCATAGATAATGAGGATTAAAGCTTCCATATAAAGGGTGGTCTTACCATAATGCACGATGGTAATTGTGAGTTACACCTTAACGTCAAGTTTTGTTTGCCCAACTTAATGTTACATTTCGTTGTGTTAGTTTCTGACAAATTCAACCATGGAGAGGTACACAAGTGAGCAGCGCGTTAATATTGTTAAAGCCTTTTACGAAATCAACCCCAGAGATTAGGGCTCAATTTCAATGATCTTTGTAGAAGTTGCAATGATAAGGAAGGGGAAACAATGGCACACATTCTCTATTATTGTCCGGACTTTGACCAGCAGAAACTTAAAATGTTCAGTCTCTGTAAAACTGATTGAATCGACTGGTTGGCGGAAAAATAATGTTGTCAGTCATAAAATATGTGGCACGTGCTAACATAAGGTGATCTTAATGAAAGGGCTTTCATCTGACTGCAAGTAACGCATTTGCCTAAGCTCCGTTTTTAGTTGGCGTCTTCAGGTGTTGGTATTCCACTACGACTAGAGGCTTGTGGATTTCTGCCTCCAGAGGTTGTTGGTTTAACATATTACAAAGTGCAGTGTTGGTTATTGTAACCGTGTATTCGGCACAGACATCTATTGACTACAGCTTGCATAACTTTCATTTGACGTTTCGACATCATCGACATCTTCCCACCGTATAATTACACAGATTTCACATATTTAAGTTTTGTTTGTGTGAATATATTTCTAGATCTCCCGAATTTATTGAATATTCCCAACGTCGATTTCGAATCGTTTTTTTGCGATTAATGTAAAGAAAAATATTTTAGTATGAAGAATAAATTATTTGTTCAAAAAAGAATATTGTAACAGTACGAAAAAAAATCGTGCAACTTAAAAAAAAAACTAATACTAGACATTCCATTAAGAGACGTTACATATGAGTACACCTTTGATAATGCTGGCAGTTATATTTCTTAAATTGAACATAAAAGTCGTTAACATAGCAACACATTTGGCTACACTATGACCATATACTATGACCATATATCAATAATTTTAATGATTTTGGAAGGTGGTGACCAAATGGGTCAATCTCTACACAGTATGCATAAGTGGCAAAAACAGGCGAATATTTTGGTAAACATACATATCTTTTGGAAAGTTATGCCTAACGATTGCACGTTATATTATGTAAAGCTATAAATAACACTATGATACCCAACTAGCATGTATTGCCTTATTTGTAGCCCATATTTTCCAAACGGCGTTAAACATAGTCCAGAACTCTTGGCTTTGAACGTAAAAAGAACGGCTACAACCTGGATCGTTTAATTAATTGCGATGTGTTTTTTCCATTGTAAGTACGCTGGAGATGTGTATTATTTACATCAAGGCTTTGCCTTAATAAAACTGCTTTCGACAAATTCACACCAAATATGGCAATTGTCCCCAAGTGAAGTCATCCACACATTTAGCTACAAAGTGATATAAAAATTTTTTTTTTGATTTAATAATTTCCACTTTATAACACTTTAAAGCTATACGACAATAAGTAAAAATAAGAGGCAGTCTTGGCGTTTTGCTTATGTCTCAGTCATTTATGAAACGATTTGGCAAAATTTCAGAAGCAAACTTTAACGAAGTATATATGCCATAAACATAGAACAACCAAGTCCTCATCGAATTTAGGGTCTTCGGAAAACCAATTTAAATGGACACACAACCAAAAAATGGACCTACAGAGAGATGAACATCGTTTAATCGATAATAAGGATCCATCAAATATATACACGCAGAGAAAAAATATGGTCACATCCAACAAAACTATTTTTAAAGATGGTTAAATTAGTCCTCCAACGAGATGCTACAACCATATTTTGGATTCCTTTGATCTTTCGAACTGTTCTTTTCCTTATAACTCATTTTTTTGTTATGTTCCGACATTTGGTTTTTATTTTATCGATTTCAATATATATTTTAGGGATTGATTCGAATTTTGAAATCGTTCGCGAATTTTAGCCATGTTCGAGACTGAAGCGATTTTTTCCTGTTAGTTTAATACATATATTGATCAGTTGTGAACACAAAATTAATATGAAAACTAAAAAAATCGATTTTTTTGGAAAATGCTTGTCATCGGGACTATGAATGCCTGCAAAGTTTCATCCATTTGCATTGAGTAAAAGGCGGTTAAATTACCGTTACAAGATTTGATTTTCCGAAGTGAAGCTAAATAAAAGCATTTAAAAATGGTCATAAAAGGTATCAAAAAAATTGTCAATTTGATACTTTTGTATCACAGCGGTAACGCTGCTTCTCACTGTTATTCCAAACTCGAAACTATCTGATTATACATGGAATTCACGTTGTTTTAACTTGAAGTAACCTTCATTCAACGTGATGCGGATTGTTATTTTAATATGAATGACATTTTGCTCTAACTTTACTGGAATGTTAAATTAACATGAATTATAGTTATTTTAGAAGAATACAATGTTGTTCGCAAGTTATTGTAAAATCATGTTAAATTAGCATGAAGTAACAAATCAAGCCAAATCAATACCGAAAAATGTAAAATCAACCTTGTTTTAAAGGACTTTAAATTTATTTTATTCTGTGGGTTTGAACAATTTTTTAAAACAAAAATACTAGCAAATTTTATTCCCTATAATTTGTATGATAAAGTAAAAATCATTGGAGCTATAGAAACCTTTGACCTTGAATAGCTTATGGCGAAGACACGAGAATTTATGAGACTTTTGAGACAACTTTTATAACACCAAAATCGCAGTGAAACTTTTAATATGACTGCGCTCAAAATATTTATTTATTTTTGAAATTAAAAAAAAAAAATCAAATTTTGAAACATATCAATATTTCAAAACGGACAATCAGCAATAATTTAATTTAAAATGAAACATTTTGCGATTATTAATCATTCTACAAATTTTTGAAACATTTTTTGAAATCAGTAAAAAAAAAGAAGAGCTGCGTTAAGTCCAACACCACCTACACAAGATTGTTTATTTTTAATTACTTATTTTTAAGAAAGTTATAACTTCTGTAAACCATTAGCTGTCATAAAACACAAACAAAATAATAGAAAAACTGTAAATAAGCAAAAAATCTGAAAAAATACGTTACAAATACGCGTAGTAAATAACATTTGCGATATTTGTTTTTGTTAAGAATATCTAATGGAAATTTGAATGTGTCATAGTATGTATTTAACTCATTTGCAATATTTTGCGAAAACATTTCTTGATATAAAATCATCTAGTGTTGGATGAAGAACAACAGAATCTACTTAACTTTGCTAAAACGAGTACCAGCCGGGACAAATAAAAAACGAATAGTTTAATAATGAAAGTTTTCATTACTTTAGCTCTTCTATGCTTGATTGCTACTAGCGTTTTTGCTTCAGTAAGTTTTAAGGGTTGACACAAAAATCAAAACTCAATTTAATCATTTTTAATCTACAAGAATTTAGTATAGAATCATAGTATTATAAGTACCAGGTATATTCATAAGGGAGAGTTCTCATTATTTGCCCATGTAATGTAAAATGAATTTATTTGATTTTTGACGTTTGTTTTAATTTGTTTCCATTTTTTTCTTTTGTTTGACGTTTTATGGGTTTAAGAATTGAGAAAACAAAATATCTAATGACTTTACCTTGAACTTATTTTACCTTGGTATAGAACTGTACATATTTCTTAATTATTTTTTTTTATTCTTCCCCCAGCACATTAAACTGAGCGACGAGCAAAGAGCTAAAGCCATGGAATACATCCAAGAATGCATTAAACAGGAGAATATTTCCGAGGAAGAAGCTGCCAAGATGACCAAAGAGGATTTATTAAATCCCTCAAAGAATATTAAATGTTACGGCACATGTTTCTTGGAAAAAGTGGGCTCCTTGAAGGATGGTGTAGTACAAGAAGATGTTGTTTTGGCTAAATTGGGCTCTTTTATTGGCGAGGAAAAGACCAAGACAATTTTGGCTAAGTGCAAGGATGTTAAAGGTGAAGATCGCTGTGATACTGGTTTCAAACTCTTTGAGTGCTACGAAAGTGTCATGGCTGAAGTAATGGCTGCTTAAGTGATCAAATTTAAAAGTATTCTATAAATGAACGCAAGAAAAACTTACCTTGTAAATAAATAAAAATTTAAAATGAAATCTATGGCATTTTGACAAAACATCTTAACTCAAGGCCTACCTAAAAAAAAAAAATCTAAATTTAAATTAACAGCTCAACTAAAAAAAAATCTCAACTGTTCTTAAAGTTAAAAAAAGTTATGTTAATCATACGAATTTTCATTCAAAAAACGCTTTTGTTTACGTTTTTAAAATTTTGTAATAGAAATGAAATTTTTCTTAAATTTTGGTTCATTTTATTATTTGATAAAAATGATTTTTTCACCGAGTTTTTTTTTACAAACTTTTCTGCTGTCTTATCTCGACTTAAGATGTTTTGTCAAAATGCCACAGAAATAATTTTGTATTTTAAGTTTAGTTCAAATAGAAAAAACATTGATTAAATGGTTTTAATAGTGTTTTAGGCTTGAATGATTCCCGACTTCAAATGTATTTAGCAACAATATGTTTTTTTCCAATGATTTTTTTGTAAGAAGTGATCTGGTAAACCGGTAGTGTCTTCTAAAATAAAACTAAAGCAAATCATGGTTGTAAGTTTTAATGATTTTGGGGTCTAAAAATTACCAATTCAAGATTTGTTTGATTTATTTTTCAAACAAGGAATAATACAGTAATTAACAAATGTTTTTACTACTACATATTTTGTTTTTTTTGTTTCATTACGCTGTGGAACTCTTTTAAAGTCTTGGACTGTAAACTCCTTCTCGTGTGGAATTTCTCGGAGTACTTATTGGAACAAATAAGACTCTTTTTGTGTTTTGCTAGGTATCGAGACTGACAAAACTAACTTTACTCTATTTATGTTTTGATAGTTAAGCTGCCATTCCTATTTTATGGCCTGATGTATAAAAGTATTTTCTCACGCCTTTCGGCACCTAATTAGAATTTTGTGTACCTGGCTTTGCCATAATTGTAGCTATAAGCGACGAAAAAAGTTTAAAACAAGCTAAGACAAAGTCTGTACAAAATTTTTTTTTACCTTACCCCCGACCTTACCGCTGATGTCAAAAAACCCAGAACTGCGTAAGGTACATGCGCAAGTTACATGCCGAGTTTGAAAGGGTAATAACCCGAAAAAAGTGCATCTGGTGTAAAAAATTTTAAAGTTTTATATAATTTTATACCCTCCACCCAAATAGTTGTGAAGAGGGTATGCTAAGTTTGCCATTCCGTTTAAAACTTTTTTAAAATTATTCATCTTAGACCCCATAAACTATATATATTCCGGCTCCTTGAGTAATTTTAAGTCGATTTAGCCATGTCCGTCTGTCCGTCTGTTGAGAACACGCTCACTTTCAAAAAACTCAAAAGAAATAAACAACCTTGGTGTCAAATTGCTTCTAGTTATCCTAAGCAGTTTGGGATAGAAATCCAGCAAAATCGGTTCAGTAGGAGCAGAGCTAGGAATCAAAATATAGAACCACCATCCTAAAAAATTTTCAATTTTGTTACAAAAACTAAAATAAATGGCGGAACAATGCACGGAATGATATAAGATTTTGCAAAAATTAGTTTTTTCGACTGGAAATCACACTGTAAGATTTCGTGAAGATCGGTCCATAATTTACCCTTGCCCCATATAAAGCCCACTCTGGTAAATTAATTAAATACGCCTTAAGCCGTAGCAGATTGATAGGTAATATTTGTTCCATCTTGGCTTAATATGGCCAAAAAATATATCATGCAATTTTGTGATATACGGTCCATAATTTACTATAATTTAGATCCCATTCGAGCAGAATTCTGAAATTCACTGTAAACGCCAAAACTAATTTCACCGCTGCATTGAAATTAACGTTTTTCAATACCAGAAATCACTCTACAGAACTTTAAGATTATTGGTCTATAATTTGCAATGTTTCCAATAAAAATTCCCCCTCTTAAAATCATTTTGAATCGGCTAAAACTGTTACATACGAATCAAGATATTTAACACAAACTAGTCCAAATTTCTGAAAATACCATACAATTTTCTGATTGTCGGTCAATAGTTTAATAAAGGTCTAAAGCGCAACCAATTTTAACGCTGACGTCAATTTTAACGCTGAAATAACCCCGCAAACGTTTGTGGGGTGTTATTTTATTTTCTTAATTGGGGGGTTATTTCATATGAAATAATTCGCCAAAAAATCATTTTGAAATAAAGCTCCAATATATTTTTTGGGGATTAATTGATTTTTAAATTAATTACGACAACGTTTTTTGGCGCACCACACCGCCTTCATTAACATAAGCTTCTCTGTATAGTTGGCCTTCGGCCGGTCGCTAGAATTTTCTCCTCAATGTTGTACTAAGAATGGGCAAAAAATATCGATATATCAAAATATCGATATATAAAAAAAAATATAATCGATATATATCGCCGATATTTTAAATACCGATACATCGATGTATCGATATTGAAATTTTAGCCGTTTTTCAAACAATATGTTTTTTAAGAATTGGAATCATTGCATGCATCATATGTTTTTTTTAAACAAATATGAAGATCTAAAATAATTGTCATTTATAAGAAGCAGTGCCGGATACAAGAATCAGATTGTCTGGAGTGCACATCAAACAGAGAGTGCTCCTGATGTCTATATCTGATGATAACTGGTTTGACTAAAACCAGTTGGTACTTTTGGGGTGCAATTCAAATTTTAAGGAAAGTTGGTAGTTCCATGACTTATTTACTTCTATTTAAATTTTTCGTAATTTATTTTTTTTTTTTTTGCTTATGGTTATTTTGTATTCTTCCCTTTTGTTTATGTTATAATTGAATTTTTTGTTTTGATTAAATTTTTTTGTTTTTATTAATTTTTTTAAATAAAATGAAACAATAAAAAGTAACAATGTAATTACATATAATTAATTTGTTCATACATATGTTTGTACAAAGTTATACTGAATTTTTTAATTTGGTAATAGTTTCAGCAAAATCCGTTCGATATATCGATATTTTTGAAATAATAAATATCGATACTCTAAAAAATATCGATTCGATATATATCGATATATTTTTTCAACTTGCCCATCCCTATGTTGTACCAAACACCGTCTTCGCTATGTTAACTCCTTAATTTGGGCTTGCGCTAGGCCTAAGACCGCCTATGCAGAAAAGCTTTAATTAGCTAAGCCGGTATTTGTTATACCATAGAGGAGGGAATACTTGCGCCCGGCCGGCTATGCCGGGAAGATTTAGTTAGCGAAGCCAGTGTTTGTTATACCGTAGAGGAGAAAATCTTTGCGTCCGGCCGAAGTCCGGCTATGCAAAAGAGCTTTAGTTATCGAAGCCGATGATTGGCATATGATATAGGAAAAAATCCTTGCGCTGGGCTGAAGTCTCAACTATGCTATCTATCATCGCATGATTCCTTAAACCAAAACTGTACAATTAATTGTATTATACATATTGGGGTCTTATTTCATACCAGAAATTGGGGATTATTTCATTTCTGTTTGGGATGGTATTTCATTTCGTTGGGAGTTTAGTTCATTTTCAAAATTGGGAGTTTATTGCTTATGAAATACGGCCGCACACTTTGGGGAGTTATTTTATTATTTTTTTGGGGGCTTATATTTTGGGGGGGTTATTTCATGCCGCCCAGTTTTTACAAAGGTTAATCAAAAATAACAAGATATCATATAGATATCACTCCTGAAATAATCGAACTGTCGGTGGAGGGTATCAAAGAAGAATATAGCACTCTAGCCTGTTTCATAATTTTTTGCCCGTGGCTTGATGTTTCTGCTTTAATTGGTCACACAAGAAGAAAACATGCAACTACAAACAAAAAAAAAGACTGTAACTAACGCCAAGAAAATTTGATTTCGATTTAAATATAATTTACATTCGGATTGTGCCCAACCACATTTTGCGTTTGTAGCAACAAGTCTGTTGCTGTTGTCCCAAATGTAATTTCATTGTTGAGACAAAAATAAAAAAGTTGCCTAAAATGTCAGTTAAATATAATTTTGTTGTATATGACCAATCGTATCCTTTTGGGCGTCAGATATAGATAATTACGCTGCCTTGTTGATGCGTGGAGTTAGAACTGAATAAAGTAAATAAAAGAAAAAAAGATTGCATCAACTTAATAACCAAGATTTTCTGTCGATTTGTATTTTTCAAAATATGTACTGCAATCTAATTTTTTTTTATTTTAATTTTTTTAAAACTAAAAAGTTCACTTTTGACTAGTTTTACACCGACAAAGTACTCAATACTGATCGGAATGATAATGAAGTACAAATCATGCCATTGCCAAATGTACATTTTTTACAACAACAGTAATGTTATTTGATTCCAAAAATAAATATTTTATGGCAACATAAATTTTTATTTTCTGCAAATGCAAATCAGCTACGTCAGCAGCAAATTTCAATGTGCCGTTATTTCAGAGGAAAAGCTTTAACGATAAAAGTGATTTTATTTGAAACAATTAATTTTGCTGTTAAAAAACTTAAATATTTTCATATTGTTGCGGTAAAAAAAATATTGTTGAAAAATTTCTTGCGGCAAAAGGTTTTCATTTTCGGCAACAAGTTTTTGTTTATCTAAACAGCATAATCGTCAAATGCTAAAATTATTTGCCCTTTAAATTTTTTTTGGGTGTGCATATATCCGGTAGATAATGCACAACACTCTTTAAATGGCTCTATATAAAATAGCTCAATGAATTTTTTGTTTCGTCGGTGGTTTTATTTAATAGTTCCGTTTATGACGTGCCAGTGTGTACTTCGCACTATTGTTATATGTAAACATATTCTACATTCCCAGTTACAGTCTTATGCAAAGATCTCGTCTGTTATTAACCCCTATGCAGCATTTTGATTAAATCATTCGTGCATGAAGTTAAATTGAGTTTGAACGAAATTTTAAGCTACATTTTTACAAACGGACCGTAGTTTTTCCTGGTGTTCAGAGTTGTTCTTGTACTCAAAGAATAAATTATATAAAAATGAATACTTTTATGAACTTTCGATTTTAAAATTTGTTCGATTTTTAATCCACTTCATTTCGATTTCTTAAACATGCCCGATATTGTTTTTAAACGAAAGGAAATTTTCGGTTGTAACTCTCCAAAAACCTTGCCAAATTTTCTTGCAATCGATGTGGAACTTTATCGAGTAATGCTGTTAATACTATACACCTAATTCTGTTCTTACGCGATAGATACGTTCCTCGAAAACTCGCGCAAAAAAAAATTGCGTAAAAAAAGGTAGAGTATCCATATTAAATGAGGGAATTGGTTCCACGAATGAAAAATCAGTTAAAATAAGATAAAAAAAATTTCAAATTTTACACAAACATATTTTATTTAAACAAAAAACAATAGAAAAGTGAGTTCCTTTAGAAAAGTAATCACAAAAAACTATAAAACTTTAAAATAAATATTTATGTTATATAAATATTATATAGTATATATATTTTTTTAATCAGTATCACTTTCTGATAATCGCATTCGTTTACGAAAGATATCACTATCATCGCTAGAAATATTTTCGAAATCGTGCTCAGTTGCTGGTGATGGTTCAGTGATTTTGGTCACAAATTCCGTTATTAATCGTTGACTTCCAGTTTTTATAAGACTGTTATGTAATTCACGATAACTACCCATTAACAATTTCAGTTCACGTTGAAATTTCGCGGTTCTCTCCTCATTAGAATCATGCTTGCGAAAATGATCACCCAATTTAGCTGTCATTTGGAGTCCTTCTTCAACTATGGATGCAGTGAGGGTAGGAACCTCTTCGTCGTCCTCGCTGATTTCTTTGGTTTCAGCTGTCTCAAGCGCAAAACCAATAATTTCATCATCGGTCAGTGCCTTATCTAACAATAATTCGTCAATATCTGCAGACGATAAATCATCAAAGCCTTCTCCTCCAACTTCTTGAGCTATTGCTATGATGCTGGAATACTCAACCGTATTAGAAGACACTGGGCTGCAACTTTTAACACAATCCACCCAAAGTACTCTCCAACATACGTTTAAGGTTGATTCTTTTAATTCTGATAGCGCTAATCCAGCATGTTTAATACAGTCCATAAAAGAAAATTTCTTCCACGCGTCTGTAACTTTTAAATTGTTATCATTCCTTAATTTATCTAAAATGTATCTGAATGTTTGCTTCACATAGTAGATCTTAAATGTTGCAATAATTCCTTGATCAAGCGGCTGTATTAGCGATGTTGTATTTGGGGGAAGAAACTATGTGTTTAATTTAAAATCCTCCAAATCCAGTGCAAACAACGTTTTTCTGGTAAAATTACATACTTTTTAAAATCGCGTTATATCAAATCTAGTCGCGTAAAAACAGAATGAAATATTTATTTGGAACCGCGTTAAATCAAATTCGCGTAAAAACAGAATTAGGTGTATTTGTTAAATTCTGCTTACTTTACAGCACAGAAAAAATTAAAAATTGTCTCTAATCACCAATTTTATACTGAATTCATAGAATCAAGCAACCCATTTGTTGATTTTGCACCTATTACCAAAATGATTATATTGATTACTAAAAATTTTAAAAATTTTATGTATTAAATATTTATTTTCCAATAAATTTTATTTTGAATTTTAAAATATCAAAAAACTATGCCAGTTCAAACAATGTGTTGATTGATTTTGACAATTTCCAACAACAATTTACAAGCTTAAATTATTTAATTTTAAACCAAATAATATTTTGTTATTTGATTATTATTTTAATTCAAAATTTATTTCAAAACAACTTAAATGTTAATTAAATCAAAATTATATTTTTAATTTTCGTTCAACAAAAAAAATAGTTGATTCAATTATTATATTGATTAAGTTTTAATACTTTTTAAATCATTTTTTTAATTGTTAAAAAACTACTAATAATTTTTTCTGTTAGACCTTTTGTGACGTCAAAAGTGAAATGAATATTTTTTTAATGATATTGGCTGGCAGGCGCCGCAGTGTTGAAGAGGATGCAACTGCAAAGAATTCTAAAGATGAAAATGTGGTTATTCTCCAAACGTATTTTCAACTCGACTTTGATCCCCAGCCCAGGCAAGAATAAAAATGACAATAAAAAAAAAATTTAATTAATTTCATGTTGTAAAATTCCTTACTTCAGTAAAATAATTCAATGGAAATTGAATTTGATAAAGTTGAGCCTAACTAAATATCAACATTTCAAAGTTTTTACAAAGCCTATTGAAATAGCCATTATACACACTTCCTTCCCGAACACCAACATTTTTGGCACACACAAACTGTCTGTAATGTTGGTATTTTGATTTAACTTGCCCATAAACTATATCAATTATTACATCCTTATTCTTCTCACCAAGTTATATAAAAATCTATCTAAAATCGCTTTAATTCAAAAAAATCTTATATGGATATAGACATCTAGATAATATTCGCCTCAATTCGCTCTTGTACAAATCTTAAACTCAAAACATAATTTTGTTTTTTCGGGTCCATGATTAGCCATTTGCCAAAAGTGGAGCCTACTTGCACGGACACATTTCACTGTATTCGTAGCTGGGTAGCTGGTAGTGAGCTAGTCTATTAGCGCCGGGGTTTCGGGTTCGATTCCCGACAGAGACAAGCGAAGAGCATCGCGGGGATTAGCTAAGGAAAAAATAAATAAAAAAAAACACTCGGTATTTCGCGTCCATGTAAATCAGTTTAACTACCATCAAAACTACATTTAAGATGAAGAAAAATTACCCGATTAAAATGAAATTTCACCTGCCATAAAACTAAAACTAAAACTTTTAACTTTATAAAAAACGTTTACAAAAAATAATAAACAAAAAAAAACAAAATATTAAGAGGAGATCAATATAAGTAATACTACTTAAATTCATATTAATAAGTTCAACTTCCACATTTGGTTGCAGACACGCTGTGAGAAAATATGTTTCAATATGGTCACTCCCAATAAAATTATTTCTAAAGAAAATTTTTAAAATATTGGTACACAGCCATAATCGTACAAAGCATACTTCAAGAGTTCTAAAAGAAACTTATATTAAATATATCCTTTGATCTAAGTACTATAGACAAGCAAAAGCATATTTTACACGTTAAAACCGATGTTAATTTTTAAAATAGCAGGCTGTTGTTTTTAACTCATTTAGCAACAGTCATCAGCTGGTTTTCGCCAAATAAAAAAGTTCTTGCAAAAAGTTAAAAATGTTTATGTTACAAGATATTGGCCGATATTTTGTAATTACTAATGACAAGGAATACTTTTATGGAAAGAAACACAAAATACATATGTACACAGAGCGAAAAAAGACATTAAAAAATTGTCAACCAATGGTAATAAATTGATAACAAAGTGTTTTCAATATTTTGACAACATTTGCTGTCAAATTTTCAACAAAATGTTGTCAAATTGTGCCGAAAGATAAAAAACGTACCTTTGTTGTCAAATTGACAACAACTTGTTGTCAAATTGGTATCGCACTGTCATTATTAATAAATATTAATAATATTTGTTTTTGCCGCAAGTATAAAGTGCAAATTTTTTAAGTGAAATAAAATGAGTGAGAAATAAAATTATAAAACTGAAATTGAAAAGTGAAAAGTGAAAAAAAAACATTATAAACAGTGACGAAAGCATTATGTTGCTTGGATATGAAGGAAATTTTCTTTTTGAAAAAAATATAAATGATGTACAAACAATGCAAGTGCAAATGATTTATGACGATGAAGAGGCCAAACAATTGAAAAAATACATACATATTAAATCGATTATTTAACAATGAAGTTTCTGTATTTTTAAAATTTTTATTGTAAAAATTTGAAATAAATAAGAAAAATGAATTATGTATTTTTATTGATTAGGTTCAGAATGGGATATTTATTACTATACTGAGAACAATGTGTTATCGAAATGACAACCCAATGTGGCCAATATACCAACGGTGTTTTGTCAAAAATTATAACAGAATGCTGTCAGAATGACACCATTATGTTGATAATAAACTAACATTTTGTTGACAGAATGAGACCAAAAGGTGACAAAATCACAACGAGGTGGTTAACAAATATTGACACCATCTGTTATCAAATTGAACACAAACGTTGTTGGCTTACTTTTGACAACGAATGGTGTCAATTTTGGTATTTTTTACCCGATTTTTCCCTCTGTGTATAGGCCCTAATTGTGTAAAACGCAAAGCCGAAAATTACATTGAAAGCAAAAACAAAGTCAAACATATTTTATAATTTTGTTGTTGATTTCTCGATAAATTTATAATACGTTTTAAAAATTTTCAACGCCAAAAGATATGCAGTATTTTGTCCATATTTTAGTTTTCAGTGACAGCTGCTTAGCAGTGCAGTGCCACTTGTTATATTTTGTTGTATGAAAAAATTTTCTGCATTTGAGGTGGCACCCAGTTAAAGTCGGTTTAATTTAAAACATACCCAGTTAAAACTTCGCTTACTTTTTCTAAATGAATGGCTTCTATCATTCATTATTTAGTAGCTTTCTTATATAACTACTTCTATAACTACTTTTTCTGCATGTGTGTAGGCAAAATAAAGACATAATTTTGAAGGCGTTCATTTTCGGACGTCCCTTGTAAAATTCACTGGTTCTATCAGTAGAATTGTAAGTAGTGCTTTTGTGTATTTCTGATTACTCAACATAGTATTTTTTTTTTAATTTGGACTATGGTAGCAAACTAATTAAAACAATGTTTTTATTTTAAAGTTGTTTTTAAAAAGAACCGACTTTGGTTATGATTATGGGTCATTATGTTTAATTTTACCATATTATTGTCACCGACAACCATATTATTAGAAAATTAGTTCTCCATCAGAAAGCCAAAACCATAAATAAAATAAAATAAATAATTTGTTTTCTAAGAGAAACATGCTATGGTGAAAAAACATCCAAGCAATTATAAGCGCTAAAAATTTTTTTGTTACTATTAACCATATATTGTTCGGAGGCATCCATAATATGGTCATGGTTTTTTGATGGAGGACTATTATAACAAACAAATTAGCTGCCAAACAGCCCGTCATACTGCTCTCATTTTTTTACATTTATGCTCAGTGTGATCTGGAAAATCATTATGAATAGATTAATACTTGAACCACTAAATTAATCATATTACTAGGAAATCAGTCATCGATTAGCCCAAGTTATTCGTGTTGATTATGACATACAGCATTGGCCGCGTATTGATCTTGCAAATACAATACAACAGTCTGAAATCTAATGGTGTTTTGTTTTCTACAAAAAATGTGATATTTTATTTAAAAAATGGAATTTTGTGTTCGTTTTTTAAAAAAGTTTTGCTCTCTAAAAGGGAAGCATGTTTTATTCTTAAACATTCACCCTTACTTATGGCATAAGGCACTGCACTTTTTGCCCCGAATAAATCGAGAGTGTTGTAAGTGTCCCGTAAAAAAGGTTATATATGATGTTCATATGGGGCTTATATATGGGGTTTTTTATAATGGCGACGATTGCCTCGAAGAGAAACAAAGCTACGCGAAAATTGCAAATATTCGGAAAAGCTGGCAAAAATAGCGAAAAATTGCGAACATTTTTATTATTTCAGACGAGCCATATAATTGATAAAAAGTCCTTAAAACTATAAGGAACGGCAAAAATTCAATGAAAATTGATTAAATAGCGGACATTTGCAAAAATTTGCTAACAGCGGCATACAAACAAAGTCTAATATTTTTTAAAAAGCGTTAAAGCTGTAAAGAATCACAAACCTTACAAAGAAAAATCGCAACTATCGCGAAAATGGCTTAAATTCGCAAAAATTGCAAAATTAAAACAAACATTTATTTGAAATCGCTAAATCAGTTAAAAAAAATCAAAATATCGGAAAATAAAATAAAAAATTTGCAAAAATAGCGAAAATTCGTGAAAATTTTTAATATTTCAAAGAACCATTAAAATTGATTAGAAGTCCCTTAGACTATTAGGAATGGCAATAAGCGGGAATTCGCAAAAATTTGCTAGAGCGGCTTGATAGCAAAAAATATTAATTATAAATCATTAAACGTCTAAAAAATCATAAAACTTACAGCAAAAATCGCTTCTATCGCGAACTTGGCTAAAATTCGTGAAAAATTGCAATATTGAAAGCAAACCTTATTATTTATTTATCGCTTATTCGGTTAAAAACAAAATGTCAGAAAATAATGAAAAAATTAGCTATAATGATGAAGAACAATTTTTGTCAGGTGTTAAAAACAGGGCATTTCACTTTTTCCTATCTTGTGCTTTGTTCTCGTCAAACATGAAATATCATTATTACAGGGCTGGCAAGACATTTTATACATGCACCTTTTAAGAAGGCGAAATTTGTTATGTAGAAAAAAAACCATAAGCTAAAGCATTTTAAAGTACCAAAATAAATCTTATTTTATTTTGCAGTATTGAAAACATACCATCACCACGTTATTTTTTAGCTTGAATAAATTTTTCTAATAAAGTTCGCGTTCTAAATCTGTGTTATAGAACGAAATCTAGGGGCTCATCTGGAGAGATTTTGAAAATTTATTTTTAATGCTGGAAGTTTTTTTTTAAAAATAACCATGACTTCGGTATTTGTTGGATCGGCAATATTTTAAATGATATAAATCTTTTAAATGATATCAAATCATTATAATGTTGGTTTTAAAACGAAAGAATTTCAAATAACACCTGATCT
The DNA here is from genome assembly GCA_949318255.1 of Pollenia labialis. NCBI lineage: Eukaryota > Metazoa > Arthropoda > Insecta > Diptera > Polleniidae > Pollenia > Pollenia labialis. The sequence continues at coordinate 113,178,423 of OX439143.1, forward strand.
ACACCCAATTCGGGAACTTAACAACAAAGTAGCCACATTGATATAAATACTTGGCGTCTATTTTGTCGATAATACTTGTTCGGCTATTTTGCAAAAGTTTCATGTTATTAAAATCGAAATTTAGCTAAGGCCTTTTTAGCTCATTGTATACCCCTTACGAGAATTTTGATCACAAATTTGCGAGCGCTGATAATTTGTTTAATTGCCTTTTATAGAAATTTTGTTTAGATACATATTAATATATAATTTTTTTTTTAATTACGTTTCGATATATTATTTAAAAGTTTTTTTTAATATCATACATACTTTCGGCCAATTTCACTAAGTTTAGTTAAAACTTACAATAACTTTAACTTCTACTTGTAGTTAATTATAACTGAACTTGGAGAATTGGCCGTTAATACTTTCTTTATTTCTTTAACTTAAGCGGTTAATTGTGCCTTGTAGCTTTCGAAGCATTCATAGATTTTAAAACCGGTATCACAACGATTAGCACCCTTAATTTGATTGCATTTGTTCAAAACTTCTTTGGTCTTCTCTTCACCAATTATGGCACCCAGTTTTTGTAAAAGAAAATCTTCTTGCAATTCATTGTCCTTCAATGTGCCAATTTTTTCGAAGAAACAGGTACCGAAACATTTCATGTTATCTGAAGGTTTGTCAAAGTTCTTGTTGCGCAATCTGGCGGCATCTTCTTCCGAGACATTTTCTTGTTTAACACATTCCTGGAAGTAGATTTTAGCTTTGGTTTTTAACTCTTCACTTAATTCGAAGGCCTGGAATAGAAAAAACATATGTTTTGTTTATTGTAAAGAAACTGTTTATGTGATTTAATTGAAAAATTTCCAAAGACACTTACACCGGTCAATCCACAAGCAATTACGAAAACAACTGTTAAAGTAATGACTGTTTTCATGTTGTATCTCTAGTTTTTGCTTGTTGGAATTGTGCTAGCGGAAAGACGTTTTGTTAAGAAATATCGTTTTTACAAAAGATTCAAAGGTTTTTATAAGCTGAATAATTTTCAGTTTATACTCGAAATCCAGTTTAGTTTGTTTACACACATGTTTACCAACGTTCGGTACCTTGTTGCTGCCTATTTCACGATGCCACTCGTTAATTTTCTAATTTCAATACCCTTCGCCATTACGAATGGCGAATGAGGGTATATTAAGTTTGCCATTCAGCGTGATACCCCATTTAATATTTATGTCAAACCACATAAAGTCCTTAATTAAAATACCCATACCTTATATTAAAAACGCTTTTACACCCGAAATTAAATATAATACAAATTAACTTTTATTAGGCAAAAGTGACACCATACGCTTGTAGCGTCATCATTTAAAAATTTGCCATAAATCCAATATAGCCACAATTGTCAAAAAGCCCATTTGTGCCCCTAAACGGAAATTAATCATGATATTTTTATTATTTGAATTGAGTTTTAAAAAAGGACACTCTTCAAATCAAAACAAATAAATAATTAAATCAGTTTCAATTAAAAATGTATTTATTTATTTTATTTATTACTGAAAAAAATGTTGTTATTATCAAAAAATATTTAATTGATACTATTAATTTGCTTACTGGTGCAAATTTTATAAAGTATTTAATTATTATCACACATGTTTTAATTAAAATCAATTTTGTCTATAATGAACCATTGCTCTCATATTAAAGCAACTTCCAAGAACACTTTAAATACAAAAAAAAACTTATTATAGAAAATTATATTGTAATCAAATTTGGCACTCATTAGTTAAATGCAGTGTTTGAAAATAAACATTAAATATCGCTCTTAAGTGTTCGGTTCGGTAGATTTGTGGATAACACAAGCTCTTATAGTGTTTGTGTAGAAAAACATTAAAAAAATCGTTTCGCTGTAAGTCATCTTTCAAATACAAAAATAATATGTACTGTTATTATCAAACTCAATAAAGGATGAGAACATTATATTCCGTTCGGTTTTTTTAAATCCACAAACTACCTTGTGTTGGATTCGGCACATTAATGTTCGTCCCCTTTGTCTGGTAAAAAAAAACCAAACATATTTTCCAAAAAAAAATACGCATACGAAAAAAAAACAAAAAGCAAGCAAAATAATTTTACACAAACAAAACATATACACAAAACACACACCACACAAGCTATTCGTGGTGCGGTTGTTGCTAAAATTTTTTGTTTGTTCATATCTTTCTCAATGTAAAAAAGAAACATTAAAATATATTGTTTGTCTACAGTATTACTACAATTATTCTGGTTTTTTTTAACGAAGAACAGAACATTATATAATGTTCGGCTCCTTCTTAAAAATGTACCAAAAAAAAAAATCAATCCATCCGTACTCAAATCAATCCGAAGCGGTATTAATAGTACGGTGAGTACGGATTTTCTTGAATCAAGTACAGAAAGATTGATTCAAGTGCGGATTTTTAATCCCAAAATACTTAAATTATCCATATTCAATCCCGTTTTCGTACTTGAAATAATCCGAAAATGAGATTGATTTAAGTAAAACTAAGATTGAATCAATCTCAAAATGCACTTTATTCAAAAATTATAAAATTGTTTTAATCCGAATTCGTACCTCAAATAATCCGAAAATGAGATTGATTTAAGTAAAACTAAGATTGAATCAATCTCAAAATGAGCTTGATTCAAGTAATATATAGTTGATTTTATCCCGAATTCATGATTGAAAAAAAACAAAAAAAAAAGAAATTACAAAGAAAAAATGATAATGATTGATTTACTTACCCGTATTACACATTACAGAATGATAAAACACCAACATCATGCCCGATATGGTTTTTATTTTAGAAATCTTATGTACATATTTAACCAAAAATATAAACTAAATGAGTAGCATGAGTTCAAATTTAAAAAAAAAACTTTGAAAAGAAATTAATTTTCAAAAGTAATCCCATTTAGGATTGTTTTGAGTACGTTTAAGTGTTATTCGTACTTGAATTTTTAAGTACGACTCGTACTTAAAGTAATCCCAAAAAACTTGATTTATCCCGAGTGTTTTTCTTTCTGTGTGGTTACGAAACATAGATATCGTTCTTGGATGTGTGAGCCGAACGCTTAATAATGTACTGTTTATTTTTAAATACTGGTTATATGTGAATAAAAATTATGAAGGCAGATTTTATGAAGATTGGCTTATAATTAATTACAGATCTCATGTAAAATCTGGTTCCAAAAAATATACAAGAATACGAATTTTTCCGAAATAGTTAAATTTAGATTAAATTTGGCCCAAGAACATTCTATTTAAACTTAACAACCATCTTAACAAATTTATTGGAATCGGTCTATAAAAGACCATGGTTACTGAACAAGGCTTTTATTAGCATAACTTCCTTATAAATGTTGGTTTTGACAATATTGAGCGATTGTAGGTCCAGAAATCAACCGTTAGTACTATTTAAATCCCCATCCTAATATGAGTGTAAGACAAAAACATGCAAGAGTGCTGTATTCGGCTATAAAAGCAGAAAGTTATATAAATACCTACCACGTACCTTATTTGGAATTGCCGTTCCCAAGATATACAGAAAAAATAAAAAACAACAACAAGATTTGTTGGGAAAAAATTACAGGCAATATTAAATAAGCATATCTGATAAATGTGTGCCAACCAAGTCCCCATTACATCTGGGGTCTTCGGAAAACACAATTCATCAGACGGTTAGCCGGATTTTATTATCACTTCTTATAAGGATCCAGAGTATATATACTTTATAGGGTCTAGTATCAATATTGTGTCAGTTTCAAACGGAATGACAAACTTATATTCATACCCTTTTACCTTCCGACAGGGGTATACAAATATTTTGTATGTGTAGATAGCTTGGTAATATTTCGCATAAAAAACTCTCATATGAATTAAGATTCAATGTTAACAAAATTTCGTTTTGCCCATGAGTGCCAAATACTTAGATTACATTCTCGAAATTTGCTCTGTAAAAACTGTGGCGTAGGGTATCAAATGATCGGACTCCACCGTCTTTCCGTCCTTCTTTCATGTTTGGTTCCAAAAACGTTGTAAATGTTTGAGATCTTATCTTAATTTTAAGTCTCGTTAAATATTAAACAAAAGCTTTATTTTAGTGACGTTAAAAGTGTCTGGCTCTTTAACAAAAACAAAAACAACTCATTGTTAGTATTATAAAATTAACAGTTGCGGTCAAAATATTTGAAATTTTGGTTACTGCTAGATAAATTTGTATAAAAATCGTCAATTTCATGAGAAAAATAAAAAGATCGTCTTTTTGTTTTAAAAAATCGAACAATTTAAAATTAATTATAAACAACAAATTTTGTTCGATTTTTTATTAAAACATAATTAAACAAAAGCATAGTCGAAGTAATTTTATACCAACTTATTTAAAATAGATTTATACAAATACCAAGAACTTAAAAATTCCTTAATTAAATCAGCTTGTATAACGGTATTATAAATATTTAGGGTTTTTTTTTTGAGAAAAACGTAGAATGATAGTTACGATGTTGTTTTATATTTGTATCGTATGTCGTCCAAATAGGATATGGTTGAAATTTAAAAATATCGGTTCACAAATGGCTGAGATAGGAGTGAAAAACACGGTTGCCTCTAATTTTTACCCATTTTCTTTTCGCCTGAAATAGACTTAGCAGAATACCTGTCTGAAATTCGGAATTTAAGAGTTTTTCTCAGCAGGCACGCTAGGTTTTTGATTTTATTATTAGGTGAAATTTTTTAGGGTAAATAGTAAATAAAATAGTAAAAATCACTTACCCCCGTATTCATAAACGATTATTAAATTTAACAAACGTTTATTAAGGATAATAACCATAGTAAATTTGTTCTTAAAACCTTTATTAAATTTAAAAAATTTCTATGAATACAGCCATTAACATCTTGAAAACTAAGAAATAAATTTAAAATTCGGCACGGGGGCTTACATAATAATGCATAAGCAATGCACACAAAATCAGTTTTAGTTTTGCTTAAAAAAGTCGTTTATTTTCCTTGAGCCTTGTGCCACCTTAACGATAAATTTTAACAAAAAGTTTATACCTTTTCCTTTAACAAAGCAAAATCTGGTTTTGAAACATTATTTAAATCAATTATCAATTATTAACACCATCAATTTTTTCTTTCTATTTTTAGAACATTAGAAAAGCTGAGGCTGTCTGAAAGAAAGTGATATAAATCAAATACCAAAAAACATTTATTCGGGATTCTTTTATTAACACTTTTCATCAATGAAAACCACCGCAGTCCAAGGCCAACATTTTCAAAAGCTTATGCGAAGTTTATATTTATGGAAAAGTCATTTATTTAAGGTTAAGTTAGGATTACACATTTTGTTAAAAAAAGCAAAAACGTTCACCAAAATCCCCTGGATTTAACATATTATGCACGATTTCCTTCTTTTTGTTTAATAACTGATAAAAAAACCTTTTAATTTATATCAAAATTACAGAAATCAGCTGATGTTAGTTTTTTGCAAAAACTTGTTATTCAGTTATTTTCGTTGATATATTCTTAATCGAACGCCATTAACAAAAACTTTAATATTACCAAAAAATTTTATCGTCTTAATTCTAAGCTGCAGCAATTGTTTCTTATTTGGCTCTTGCTAGAATTTTTTACTGTATTAATATTATTTAAAATTAAACTTGAGGTCTCTTTTTTATAAAAAATATTTAATCCAATATTTCGGAGTGCCAATATATTAAGGGAAATCACGATGGGTTGTGCAAAGTGTGCAAACGATGCAAATGCGTGCAAAAATACATACATTTACACAAAATAACAACAAAATGTACGTATTTGCAATATGCTCTGTTTTACTTTGTTTGCACTTAAAATACCATGAGCAAAATTAGTAGTGCATATTTGCTCAGTTGCAAACAAATGTAAACAATAAGATTTGACATATTAAGCGCTATATTGTTTTTTAAGGAAACATATAAATTGAAAATGTTCGTGGGTTTTAATATAAAATAGAGAAATAAATTTAAATTAATTAAAAACAAAACATTTATTTTAATTTGCTTGTGTATAATTGTAAACAAATGCTGATTTTTTACAGTGCTGCTAGAATAAATTTTTTGAAAAATATCACATTTGCACAAAAATAAAAGTGGTATGCTCACGATCAATCATAATATGCACTGCAAATTTTCAAATTGCAAATTTGCACAAGGATCATCGTGATTACCCTTATTATAACAAAAAGAGACCTCCAGCTTAATTAAAAAAATATATTAATAAAAATTTGTTAAGTTCGAATAAGAGTCAATTTATATTTTTTTACTGTCTTAATTTTTTTTTTTTTTGGGTAATTGAATACCCATTAGGCAGGAGGTTAAAATGGTTTTTACAAAATATCACAAAGACGTTTCAAGAGTAGCAAAAAGCTTAAATAAAATGTTCGTAGTCTCTGAAATACTAAATTAAAACTACGAAAAACATGCCTAAAAAGTTTTTTCTGAAAAAAAACTGCTTGGGTCACATGAAAACTTAAAATCTCGCCTGCCAGGACACATCAGAATTCTACACCACATTAGAAGAATGTAAAATGTTCCATCGAGTTCACACTCATCCTTGCAGGATTGAAAGCAAAAGTAACTTTCAGAGCACCATAAAGTGGGAAAATTTCATCCTAAGTTCATAATATCCAATGTAATGTACGGTGATGGATATATGATGTGTATTGATGTTTTTCTGGGCTCGAAATTTATACTTTTCTTCGTGTTTGTAACATGATGATGGCAATAATATAAATACATGGACATTCTTAGCTTAGTAGTGCTTCCGTAAGTGGATTCCCATATGTCGCTTTCCAAGACATTCAAAAACAAAAGGATTCCATGCATAAGACAGAATCGTAAAAAAATGGTGTGGACTTCCTAAACTTCCGATACTTATTCGATTGACTACATGTGGATGTTTTTTCAAAATAAAAATAAGCCGTTCGTTGATTATAAAAAAGCACTAGAATTATATTTAAAAGCACGCAGAGAAAAAACATAGTTGAAGTATGGTTAAAAAAACATACATATTATGGTCTCTGCAATGGTAACAAACAAACTCTTGTTGTTTTCAACTTTTTTCACGATTGATAATAATTTGTTTCTATATAACAAAAAAGAGTTTACCCCCCTAAAAACTTCTAATATGGTTGAATTTAACAATATAATATTTTAATAAAATAAACCTACAACTATACACTTAAACATATTATGGTTACCTTAACCATATTATTATCGCGGAAACCATATTATGGATAAATTCATCCATCCAAAATCTATTATGGGTGCCTCCAAACATGTTATGGTTAATATTTAATAACAGTAATATGTTTGAAATTAAACCATTTTAATTCATTGTATGTTTAATTTTAAATTTAAAATAATATGTTTAAAAAGCTACATCATTCTGGTCTTTTGCATTTTGCAATAGTTGCTTAGTTTGCTTAAAATTCTCATTCATTTTATTTTAATTATTGGTTAAAATACATAAATTTACGTAGAATAAACTAGAAGAACAGAAAAAATGGTAATGAAGGTCGTCATAGGCTGGAATATGAATCAAAGGGGATTTTTTATAAAAGTGGAACATAAAACCTATCAGGAATAAAAAGTAAAATGCATAAAATTATAATTTGACGCTTAACAAACAAATTGCCAAATGGATGCAATACATAACCATACTATGATTAACATTGACCATATTATTGTTAATTCTGACCATAAAACGGTTACTTCCCAGAATTTTGACAATATTATGGTTAATTTTAAACATAATTAGGTTAGTTTGGCCATTATTATGGTTAATATTGACCAAAATATGGTTAATGTTGACTATATTTTAGTTGATTTCGGGAAAATTTTTGTTGATTTTAACCATGCTATTGTCATATTTAAATTAAAAAAAACTAGGGTTTTAATCACACAAACTTTTGTTTAAAACTTACTTTAGAAAATTTAATAGTGTCAAATACTTTGCTAAGTTGATAATTGTCTCATTTAACCCTAATACGGTCATCGGGTGAAATTTCGCCCATTTCATGTTTTGCTGGATCTTAATGAGAATTTTTTTTAATTTTTAAATTTAAATTTTGCATTAATAACATTAAGTTTTATTTTGGTATATCTAAACGTTACAATAATTACCGAAAAGTCCCTCGGGTGAAATTTCACCCATTTATAAAAACTTACATCCGATTGAATATTATGGAGGATTTTAGTTTATTGTTTTCTTATTAAATATTATTTTGTCTAAAAAAAAATAAAAACAACTTCAATAAAGGAGAAACCCCTGTATATTTTTATTAAAAAAAATTATAAAAAATGTATTCGGCTGCTTATTTTTTAAACAACACTGTATTCATTGAAAAATTTATCAGCATCTATTTTAATAACACTTTTATTTTCAGCCAAATGTTTAATTAAATATTGAAATGTAAATTTGACTAATCAATTAAATTAAGCAGTTACAAAATATTTAAATTAGCTCGTAATCTATTTTTATATAAAAATGAAAAATGTTTGTCTGCTTTTTTGTTGGCTTATAGACTGAAAAACTACTGTACCGATTTTCATGAATTTCATTTTAACACTAACACCTCGTGAGCCCAGAAAACAAAATAGGATACTTATTTTTTCGATAGGAGCAGGGGAGGGTACCACCTCCATAGGTTGCCAATATTAAGTTTCGCTTATCTTAAGGGCCGCTGCACGAATTTGAAATAAGGTATCAGCAGGGGAAGTGTTACCCACATAGGACGCCAATGTTAAATAGTGCATATCTTAAGAACTGATGTATTGATAATTTTCTGACTTGGAAGGAGTCAATCTTAAAGTAAACTTCACCTTTGAGGATACAAATTAAATGGGTAGGAGCAGGTAGAGCAATACCGCCCATAGGATGCATATATTAAATATCGCATAATTGAAGAACTATTATTGCTAGAGTCTTCAAACCTGGCTAAAGCCAAAATATTATGGTAAATTATAAGCTTTAAAATAAAAATGGGCGGGTAAACGGAGGAAGAGCATAAAACGAAAATATTTCATGTCGAATATCTGCAGATAAAAGTCCTAAAGCATTGTAGGATCCACTTTTATGGTAAGCTGCACCTATCAAAATATAAATTAAGGGGGTAGGTGCAGTGGAAGCAATAAAAAATATATTTATGAAAAATCTTATGGTTGGTTGTTCCTTAAGACTACTAAGCTACTGCAATTCTCTTAGTAATTTTCTAATGAACCGACACATAGGCTATTATTATTTTTTTAATTTTTAGGTGGCCGTGGCACCTTCCATGCATTGACATAAAAGATTTCTACATTTTTGAAGTACTATTAAAGTGAAAGTATTCCAATTTTGTACAAATAGCTTAGATAATAATTCACAACATCTTTCAAAAAGTAGGTTCAATGGAAAAAATACGAATGGCAACTCCCATAGGAATACACTTGAAATTTCTGGATATCTATAGAATTAAATTTAGCACAAGATGGTTTGTAATCAATACACGAGATCTGTTTTAAAAGAATTTTACTAATTTTATTTCGATTGGGGTGGCAAAGCGAACCGGGTTAAGCTAGTAAAACGTAAATATTAACGTTTGTGCTTAGTGGAAGCATCAGTTGTGTAAAACGAAGATGTAAATATGTAGGTAGCACCGAATGTGTCTGGTTTAATTAATATTTTTTTTAATCTTGGATTTAATACTATATTTTTTTTAATGTAAAGCAAGTTTGCAATTCTTAACTTTAAAAGAAGTTCAAACAATAATAGTACTTTTTTTTAATAAATTATTTACTCAACTAATAATAACACTGTGCTCGAAACAAGCTTGGGGACACTAGGCGTTTTAACCTAATTCGGGTACGCTGAATCCAGTGGCTCTAGCCATTTTTTAGGTAAGCTATGGTTTTCAAGATATACCGTTACTTACCGTTAATTCTGCAATAAAATTTCCTTAAAGAAAAATAAAATTTTTTTCTATGTTTTATGCTTTTTATGAAATTCTTTAAATAATTTAAATGTTTCGATTTTTGTGAATAAAATCAAAAGTTGCTAACAGATTTTATGGCTTGTTTTGTTTGCAACTGCAAAAAATTAGAAGCCTAATGCATTTTCCAATTTTTTATGAATTTTTAAAAAACAAAAACTTCGAAATTTATCAAATTAATTTAAAATAAAGATATTTAGATTAATAAATCATTTTTTCCAAAAACAAAATATATTATAATTTGAAGTATTTTTCGACCTTTTTTGATTACTTTAAATAGTTTTTATAGTTTTCTATATACAGGCTTTCAAGGTCATTAATTTAATGTAAATAAAAGATTATTTATTTCATTATCAATAAAATCCGACGTTTCGTTGGTATTCTTTCCAACGTCTTCAGGGATTGAGTTTTATTAAAATCTGGGAACATTGAACCAACGAAACGTCGGATTTTATTGATAATGAAATAAATAATCTTTTATTTACATTAAATTAATGACCTAGAAAGCCTGTATATAGAAAACTATTTAAAAAAATATTATGTTTCTAAAACGACTGAGAATATTACGAAACAAATTTCAAAATTTTATTGCGGAATTTCGGTTTTTTAGTTTTTTTCAATAAGCTAAAGCGTTTTTTAATTACGCGTACATATGTTGTGCAACCTCCTCCATTTTCGAAATAAAGGTATACAAGTAAAAGTGCTATATTCGGCTGTGCCGAATCTTATATACCCTTCACCATTGTGCGAGCAGAATACATAGCAATTAGACAATAACTAAATAAAACTGGAAATTTGTTTTTTTAAATAAGAGACAACTTCGCTTTTCATAAGGGCCCAGAATATATATACTTTATAGGGTGTAGGATCAATATTGTAGAAATTACAGTTATATATACCTTTTTTACCTTCCGTGAAGGGTTTAACAAGAGTAATTTTCGGGAATTCAGGGGTCTAATCAACGCATTCTATACTATCGTATCGAATAAACTACTGAATTTTTTTGCATACGATAGACACTGGCGTATCGAATGAAAACTCGATAAATGTAATGTCGAGTGACTCGATGTCGAATGCTTTTATTTCAAATTCAATACATTTCATTCGATATCGAGTTTCAAGATACCAAAATAAATAATTTCGATGAATTTTTCTCGATATCGTATGCGGTGATTAGACCCCAGTATTTCGGTTATAACTCATACAAATTTCCGACATTTTGGTATATAAGTCATATACATAGGACATATGGCAGCCCTAAAATTGAGGTTTTTATACAATTTTTAATTTTTTTTGTACGGGAGGTACCACGCCCACTTCTCCAATCCCGCCTACATTTTGCAGGATGGTGTATATTGGCAACCTAAATGTGTGTACCTAATTTAGAAAATTTGGCTTTTGCCGTTCCCCAGATATACAGCAAAAAGTAATAAAATTACAACAACCACAAGGGATTTTTCGAAAAATTTTGAGGTAGTCGTGGTTTTTTGCTCATAACTCCGTCATTTTTGGACCGATCTGGCTGAATTTTAATAGCAAACTTAACGGAGTATATGTGACATAAATATACATCAACCTAGTCCACATCATTTCTGGGGTTTTCGGAAAACCCATTTCAACATACACACGGACAGACGGACAGACGGACAACCGGATTTGAACTTCGCTTTTCATAAGGACCCAGAATATATATACTTTATAGAGTGTAGGATCAATATTGTGGAACATACAAACGGAATGACAAAGTTATATATACCTTCTTACCTTCGGTGAAGGGTATAAAAACTATTCAATTTTAAGGAATATGCATTTAATTAAATAAAAAATTTAAAAATTAATGTAAAAATCATTTGTTTTAAATGAAATGTAAATGATCCGTTTTTTCAATGAATTTTAAGTTGTTTAAAATAAATTTTCGTTTGAATTAACCTACATAATAGTTTGAGTGTACATATAAGTTGTGAGCCCTCGAAACTCCTGACCAACCGACATTTAACTTTCCATGTGCAAAGTAAGGGGTCTCTAAATATTTCAATTCCGGCCACTGGTTTATATGTAATATGTATGTATACAAAATTTATCAAAGATAGAAAAGGTACCAAATATACCAATTTTTTCGTTTTTACACCATAAAAAGTAACCTATATTTTAATCTGGACCATATGCAATCTGCATATAAAATTTACCAAAAAGAGAAAAGGTACCAAAGTGTCAATTTTTCCGATTTCCCTCTTAAAAAGTACCATATATTTGGGCCAAATGTTAGCCGTCTTTCAAAATTCATCCAAATACAAAACTTTTATATGTAACATATAAAACTTTATACCATAAAATACGTTGAGTCCCAAGTTAATCGTCAGAAACTCAAGTCCATTATAAAAAGTTGTGCTTATTTTAGTGATTGTTTTTTTTAGTCATCGTCCAGACTTGCAATTTGGACCCCTTACCAATCTTATCACCTCTATCACCAATAAATAAATTAAAAACAAAAAGACGGAAAATTTTATAAGTTGGATTTACAGAAATGTTTTATTATTCTTTTATTATTTGAATATCCCAAGCTAAATATTATTTAAATAAAAAATTGATTTGCATTTTTAAAACTTTTATTCAACAAAATTTGTAGAAAATACAATTATTCACTTATACAGGGTGGCGCATAATGTGCTATATGTTTTAAATGGTTTATAGCTATTTTATTTACTCGATTATTATATTTTTTTATTTTTTTTTAATACAGTATATTATTGGGGGATTTTTTGCAATTAGCTTTGAAAAATTATATCCTGTAAGCATTTTGACGATTTTTTTGAGAAAATACAGTAACATTACAATTGACGATTTTTTAAAACGAAGTGTTATGACGATTTTCTGGCATTAATATGCGTTTTTAAAACTTCCTTCATGTTGACAAACACTTAAAAGAAATATATATTTACAATAATATTGGTAACAGTCTAAAACGTAACAATAAATTCTTCGAAATACAGAAATTATTGGAAATTAAAAAAAAAAAAAATTCTGCCCCTATCACAAGGTAGGTGGATTTTATTAGAAGCATTATAATGCTAATTAGTAATTAGAATTCCACAATTAAATGAATCGCTTGAAATTTATTTGACGTTAAACGTTTCGAAATGAAGCTTAATTTTGGATTGAAGATTAATATCAGATTAATAGTTGGTTTTTGAATAAAAAGCTTTAACTTTATTTGAAGATCTAAAAAAAATTTTTTAATATTTTAATTCTGCTCAAGTTCATCAAATTTAATTTTCATTAAATTATTTTTATGAAGAAAGGAATTTTACAACATGAAAATTAATTAAAATTTTTATTGATAATCATTCATTTCTGACTGACCTGAGATTCGAACCCAGGCGGCTGGTTACCATGACATGTTTCGATCGCAACCACATTTATCCGTTATCAAGTCAACATTAATTTTATCAATACAAATGTATGAATATCGTACTGAGGTTTGCGTCGATTTCCCAACCCCAATTTGCGACGCAAACTGGGGTATTCGTTTATATGTTTGTAGTATGTTCATTGTATATATTTTTCAAAAACTTATAAATTATACTTGCTTGTAATTCAAAGTTTATTTTTAATTGCTTTGTTTAAATAAAGACTGTTAAACTACTTTTTTTTTGTACAATACAAAATTTTATTTTTAAACAAAAAATTAAATTGCCTCTGATTTGTAATATTTAAATATTTGACGATGTTCTTTAATGTTCGTGACTATTTTGACGAATTTTGTAAAAACTTTTGACGATTTTTTAAGAAAAAAGCATAGCAGCCCTTCCTCGCACTTCGTCTGGCAGCCCTATATATAAACAGAAGCCATCTTTTTACAGAGCATTATCAACATTCTCGGTTTATACGAGGCCTTATGACATTTAAGGGTGAATTTTTTTAGAATAAAACGCGCTGCCCTTTTAGAGAGCAAAGCATTTTTAAGAAACGAACACCAAATTACATTTTTTTAAATAAAATGTGACATTTTTTGTAGAAAAGAAAACACCATAAGTCTTCTTCACAAACTGCTGAAAAAAAACCAAAGAAAAACATTATAATTAAAAAAGTTATAAAGAATTCAAGCCATATAGCTCATACTGCGCCACCATGTATTGCACACACCCAAGACAACAATCTTAATCATATTAATTAGCCGGGATTAATTATCATTTTCGTTTTCCGATTGTCTAGCAACTCATAATTAATTGCACAAATCTTCTTCGCAAAATAGTAAAAAAAAACCTCATTCTGCGCTGTAAAAATTAAGTGTTATTTTGTCTAATTTGACGTTTGTTTTAAAAATAATTTTTTATATGCTTTAAATGTAACATTAAAAATAATTTTGCTTCTACTGAAAATGTTTAATTTTATAAATAAATTAATACAGTATTGTTGAACAAGAGCGATCATATAAATATATAATAAAATACAGAAGTTACCAATAAAATAGTTAGACGGTTTTGTGTTTGAAAAATAAAAAATTTTCACGATACTTTGTAAAAGAAAAGTCTAGTTACTAGCCCAATACAAGGTTCATTGTCACACCATAAATTCGGGGGAATAAGAACTGGCCAAAAACTAACACCAACGCTTTTTTTCATGAATTGAAGTGAAGCGTATTTCAAAGAGGATGTTTTGAGGTTGCATCGTTCGAAACAACTGTATGAAGGTCATGGTCAAAGCTCTAAAAGTGTGTCGCAAAACTTTCTGGTCGATGTTTTCCAAATAGCAACATGCAGCCATGTTCTGGAAATCGAAATCGAATTCGAGTGAAATTAAAATGGTACAAATTTTGAAAATGATCCAGAGTTAAAGGTTTGTTAAAATACTTCTTTCTTTATACTTCATTACTAAAGGGTGGTAAAATTTTAAGGGCCGATGTTGATTTTGAATAAAACACAAATTGAATCTGGGAGTTTTTTCTAATGGTGAGTATATTTATTTATTGTTCATATTATTCAAATGTGTATTCTAAGTCAAATTACAATCCTCAAAAGCTTTTATACTTTAATAGTCTTATTCCTTCAATATTTCCCAGGAATATTTTCTATGCATTATCAGACTTACTTTAGCTATCCTTTGGCTTGCAATGAAGTAAATTGCAAAAAAAAGTTATACAACTAATAGATACCAGCAGAATGAATTGCATTTCTTTTTATTATGATAATATTGGTATGGTTCAATTATGTATGGATCAAAATATCGGCCAAAGTCGCCGCGACCTCGTCAGCATACCTCTATCCGATGGTCCAAATTCTCGATAATTTTATGGATTAATTGAGGTTCTATGATGTTAATGTGCCGAATAATCTCATCCTTTAGCTCTTGAATTGTTGCTGGCTTATCGAAGTACACCTTTTCTCTCAAATAACCCCAAAGAAAGAAGTCCAACGGCGTCAAATAACATGATCTCGGCGGCCAATTGACATAGCCACCACGTGAGATTACAGCCAGTGAATTTGACGCGCAAAATATCCATTGTTTCGTTAGCTGTGTGGCAAGTGGTACCGTCCTGTTGAAGTCACATATCGTCTACATCCAAATCTTCCAATTCGGGCCATAAAAATATCGTTATCATCTCACGATAGCGAACACCATTCACAGTAACTGCCTGACCGGCCTCATTTTGGCAAAAATACGGCCCGATGATGACGCCAGCCAGTGCATTGGGTTTTCGACAATCACTCTTGGATTATCATTCGCCCAAACAAAATCACAAAGTGCACGAAATGCATTTTGATTTGAATGCCCATTTTCATAATAAGCCTGAATAACTTTAACGTGTTCCTCGATTGTGGTTCAAATTGAGTTAGTCCGAAATTATGAAATGATAGATGAAATGCAGGAAAAAAACTTAACGTTTAGGTGTGGTTCACATTGAACATCGTCCCTTACTTATATCATCTAAAAAAAAATTAAAATTGAAATTTATTCCAAACAAAGTTTTTAAATATTTTATTCCAGAATTTTGGAACGTAAGCTTAAATAGCTTTTGTAACATAAAATTTTAACGAATATAAAAAGAAAAAGAGATACATGTATGTGGAATCCTTTTTTAAAGATACTGGAATCGACAGTATTGATTTCAAAACGTTTTGTTTTCAAAATCGTTTTCCATCACATACCGAATGCTTTTACTCAAAATGTCTTTCGATATGTTAAGAGCTTTCGTAAAAACATTTAATTGTTTTTTTACAATCAATTTACACTCTTTTTGAGAATAATTATTATATTTCTTCAACAAATAGCTAAAAATTTAAGTATTAAACTTTTTTCAGCAATAAGAAAGAAAAAATAATAACATTAAGTTTTGCAATTTTTCGCAAATTTTAGTCATGTTTGCGGTAGAAGCGATTTTTGTATTGTAAGTTTTTTGAATCTATTAGCTATTAGCAATTTTTGCGAATTTCCCCTAATTTAGCAATTTTTACAGAATTTTTTCCATTCCGTATACTTTTATGGACTTTTAATCAATTGTATGGCTTATTCGAATTATTAAAAATTTTCGCGAATTTTCGCTATTTTTGTAAATTTTTTTTTTTTTGTTAATTGTTAAAATTTTGTTTTTCAACCGATTTAGCGATTTCAAATAAATTTTGGGACTTGTTTCCAAGTTAGCAATAATTCGCGAATTTTGGCCATGTTCGCGATATCAGCGACTTTTTCTGTAAGTTACCTGGTTCATTACAGCTTTAACAATTTTTAATAAATACTCGACTTTGCTTTCATGCAGCTTTTTGCAAATTTTTGTAAATTTCCGCTAATTTAATATTTTTTATTGAATTTTTGCCATTCCTTGTAATTTTAGGAACTTTTAATCAATTTAATGGCTTGTTTGATATATTAAAAACTTTGGAGAATTTCCGCTATTTTTGCAAATTTTCTGAATTTATAAAATTTTTGCGAATTTCTATAGTTTTCCGAATTTTGCGTTGCTCTTTTTGGCAAGCGCCGAAAACCGATAAGCCGAAGTCACTATTAACAATGTTGATTTATATACATACAAGCATAAAATCTATTACATTTTTTAAACAAATTTTGATTCGAAAGCTTTCGAATGCCGCAATCCCGTTTTTGATACGTGACGAAATTTTATTCGATACGAAAGTTCATTCGAACACGTGTGCGACGATTTGGGCCCTGATTATTAATGTGAATAAGCATTTGGCTTGCAATAAAAGAAAAAAAATTTTAATTTTTCATACTTTATTTATTTTAAATTTTTTTATTTGAATTTTTTTTGAAATTTTAATTTAAAAACACGTACGATTCGTTAAAAGACGCTGTCAAGTTGTGTTACTGTCAAACGTTGTTAAACCATAAAAGTTTATCATACAACAATAACTTGAGAAAAACAAAAACTATCGATAGTACTGAAAACTATCGATGGTAAATCGACAGTCAAAGGCCTTCAATAGAATCGATAGTGCTATCGATAGTTTCAGACCACTAATCTAAACATGCATTTTTACTTTTAATTTTAACATTTATAATACTACTTTGTAGGACTTTTTAGGTTTCCAATTAGATTTCGATTATTTGGTAAATTTACATTTACATCATGAAAATTACAATTTTGTTAGTTCAATAAGTCCTTTGTTTGGATTAAGCCACAAAGAGTTGCGGTTTTTAGTTCGTTTATCTCTTTTGATTTGATAATATTTTGGTAAGAAAAGATTATTTCCACATTTGCAGGTAAGTGTGGTATTGATAATATTCCTTTGTTAGATTTTAATATTTCAATGTTAAAAGAGGTCTAAATTTAGAATTTATGCTATCAAAATGTTGTTATGCTTTTTTGAAGATTTTTACTAATAGTGGTACTATACTGTTAGTTTTTCCATTAATTACATTTTCTGGACAAAATTTACTAAAAAATTCGCAAATATGACTGAAATTATGATTTACCATAGAAAACTACTAAAACTGGGAAAAATTCCGTCACTGCACTAGATTAGCCATTGGTGTATTATTGTACTTTTTAAGTTTATATAGTACCAAAAAAAGTACAATTGTACCAATATTTCCATCGTAGGTATGATTAATTCCATGGTAGAATAAGTACAAGGTAAAGTCAGTATAAATTTTGTTCTCCATTTTAAAACCCATATAACGTCAAACAAAAGAAAATCAAATAAATCAAAAATCAAATAAATTAATTTGACATTACATGAGTAAATAAGGAAAACTTTCCCTAATGGACATACCTGGTACTTATTATTACTATTGTTTAATTCCTTTTTAAATTATTGAACAATTATCTTTGTAGTTAAACTTAAAGAAAAGGGCCTCTCTTGTCATCGCATCTTCAAAAATAAAATAAATACATTTTCTAAGTCATCTTTTAAATTCAGTTTTAATTGACCCTTTTTAATAATATTTTGAATGTATTTAATTTTAAAAAGTCATCTTTTTTAAGTTAAAAAATTCAAAATGTTAAATTTACAATTTTATTTGTAGCAAATTTTCAAAACCTAAGCGGCAATTTTATTTTTGAAGCTTTCAAAACATTCATAGATTTTAAAACCAGTATCACAACGATTAGCACCCTTAATGTCCTTGCATTTATTCAAAACTTCCTTGGTTTTCTCTTCGCCAATAAGGGACCCCAACTTTTGCAAAACAACATCATCTTGAACTTGGTCGGCTTTTAAGATGCCAGCTTTTTCAAAGAAGCAAGTGCCGAAACATTTCATGCTGTCTGAAGGATTAGCAAAGTCCCTGTTGCGCAATCTGGTGGCATCTTCTTCAGAAACATTTTCCTGTTTAACACATTCTTGAAAGTGGACCTTGGCTTTGGCCTTTTGTTCTTCGGTTAATTCAACGGGCTAGAAGGTAAAGTTATAAAAAGCAAAATGTTTAGCATGATTTTTTTTTACTATTTAAAGATTAATTTTTCCATATAAGAATTTTTGTAGAAAACTTACACCGGCTAATGCACTGGCAATTAAACAAACAACAGCTAAAGTAACGAAGGCTTTCATATTGATTCTTTGGTTTTTTGTTTATGTTGAACTGTGTTTACTGAAAGACTGCTAACAAAGTTCTGTTGTGTGCTGCCTCATAGACAGGGGTTTTTATAGGAAGTAAATTGTTCTCGTAATTATTTTAGAAGTACACAAATTTACAAAATCCAGTTTATTGTTTGAGTGTGTTTCAAAGTTTTACCTCATTTTTTGTTTTTAGTTTTTAACATTTATTTTAATTTTGTTGTTTCTCGAATTTTTGACAGGGTGGCCCAAAAGTAACGAAAAAGTTAAATCACATAAATAAATCTTTTTTTTTCATAATTAAAAAATGCGAAATGTAGTTAATTAAACAGTGAAAATAATAACGTCGTGTAAATCCGGCTTATTCGTAGCTTCACATAGTTGCGCTCTACCCAAGACGAGACGTTTTCCATGACATCTTTTAATACTTGCGGAGGTGCTATAGCTTAAATTTAGTTGCACACGTAACGCCCATTCTAAGCTCTTTTCATACATTGTTTTTAAAATGTTCGATGTTATCGCCTGAACTTCGTGCAATCCACTTTTGATATCGCATATACGTTTTTTTATGAGTTTCTTATCCGTTACATCAATTTAATTAAAAATATTGTATCTTAGCTAGAGTATAATCTGTAGCTTATTCCCGTACACACGCTTTTTTAAATTTAACCAAAGAAAAAAAAAATAGAAAGCATTGAAATTAAGCGAAGGCAAAGGCCAATAAAACTCACTTGCAACTCTTTGAAGAATAAGGCAGTACTAAATTTAGAATTTTTGTACAATATATTTTTTATTGGAATAATCAACAAATAGCAAATGTTTCCTTCACAGATTAATCTTATTTTGTTTTCTCTACTATCAAATACAGGTCAATAACTTTAGCCCACTATATAAAGTCTTAAGGCAATAAAAACACTTTGTTCAATTACACTCGTTGGAAAAAAAAAGTCGTGAGCTTAAACTTTGATATGTGATTTTAATTAACTTTAGCGTGGTGAATCGAAATGTTTTCACAAATTGCTTCTAGTCTAGTTTTTTGAATATTGGAAAAAGTTCGAGGTGCATGAGCCAATCTAGAAAAACTTTCTGCTCTTACTTTTTATACCCACACAACTGTATGTATAGGGGATATCCTGTGTTTGTGCAAATATGTGTAAATGGATTTGTTTCTCTTTTTAGTACGGAAACTGTTGCTTTAATATTTCTCTTCAAAAATGATAATTAATGTTTTATGAGTATGGGAGGTTTAGCACCCCTAAACCCTATCCTAAGCAAGTACCAGTTAGAAAACGGCAATGTGCCAAAAAAAACCTCTTTCAGATTATTAGCCACTCAGGAATTTTCATGTTTAATTGTTGTTGAGAGGTCTAATAATAACAAAAAAAAAAAAATACCAGTTTTAAAATGCTAACGGCAATTCAAAGTACCAAGAAGTTCCCTCATAGCGTCTTATCGCTCAGAAAATTGCATGTTGAATTTTATGTTTCTACACCCAGAGAAAAAACATGTTTAAATATGGTCACCTCCAACCAAGCTATTTTTAAAGAACATTTTGAACATATTATGTTTAATATAACCATAATATTGTCAGCGGTAACCATATTATGGTTAAATTAGGCCTCCAAAAAGGAGCCCCAACCATATTATTGTTGATTCCAAACATGTTATGATCAATAATAACTTAAATAGCATTGTTGGTTTTCAACCATAGTATTTTGCTTTTGAAAAATAGGAAAATACTATTGTAAATTTAAAAACAAATTATTATCATATTTAACCATAACCTTTTTAGAGGCAACCATAATACGGTTGTGGGATCTTGATGGAGGACTAATTTTACAATAATATGGTTGTCGCTAACAATTATATGGTTATATTAACCATAATATGTTAACAATTTTCTTAAAAATGACCATATTCAAACATGTTTTTTCTTTACGTGTATTTCCAATATTAACGGCAATTAGAAAAAGATTCAGCTATAGAACAAAAAAGCTAAGAAAGGATATTTAATTTCCCGTATTTATCCTTTACTAGCTTAACCCGGTGCGCTTCGCTACACTGCTTTAACCAGGTTTGAGGACTCTCCCTTTAATAGTTTTTCAGTTGAGAGATATTTAATATATGCATCCTATTGTTGGAATTTCCCCCCTGTGCCTAACCACCTTATTTTTAATATCAAAAGTGTAGTATACCATAAGAGTGACTTTCACATAGTTGGAACATTCTCACTATAACAGTTCTTAAAATATGCGATATTAAACATTGGCGTCCTATGGTGGGCACCACTTCCCCCGCTGCTATTTTATTTCAATTTTGGGGTTCAGAAGATCTTACTACCAAAAGTTCAACAAAATAAACATTTTTCATTTTTATATATATAGATGTGCTTTTTTCAAAAATTTAAAAATTAAAGTGGGAGCACATAATTTAATACGTGTATGCCAAAGAATAGAGAAAAATATTTTGTAAAATAAGTACCAACAATAGATACGATTTTTAACACTTAAAAGTTCGAATTTCATTTTTAAGATTTCTATGTTTTGAATGCAGTGTTGCCAATTTAGCCATTTAGTGGCTAGATTTAGCCATTTTTCACCCTATTTGGCCATTAGCTATTTTTTTTTTGCCATTTTTTATGGGTATAGCCATACATTTTTTTGTCGTTTTTCTTTTAAAGCGCCTTTAATTATAATCACAACTTTTATAAATGTTGAAAATCGCTATAAACGATGATCATGAAACATCTTTCAAAATAAAGGAACAGTATTGCAATATTAAATTTATAAAATGGATCAACACAAGCATCGGTGTTTCTTTCTGGTTGCAAGTATTTCAATAAAGAGATGCAGGCGGCAACAAAATTTTTTTAGAAATTTCAGAATTCACTGTAAAGTTGCTCTCACTTCCATGGTCTAATGCTGAAGTAGAGAGGGTATGTAACCAAGTAAACATCGTTTAAAGTACTTTCAGAAATAGGTTACATTTAGCTACCGTTAATTCGATTTTATCAATTAGGTTAATATTTTTACCATAACAATAAAATATTTATAACAACATCACAATAGTGGAGAGGGTACTTTGCATTTGTGCTGATTTTTGTAACACCTTTAAATATTGGTCCTAAGCCCACCTTTACATATACCGATTTCTGAGTCGAATTAACGATGTTTGTCCGGCTGGCTGGCTGTTCATGTAAACCTTGTGCGCAAAGTACAGGTCGCAGTTTTGGTGATTATTTGATAACATTTTCTTACTTGTTTTTTATTGTAGATCTGGGCTTAAAAGGCTGGGTAAATGTTGTCGTGATTATGATTTACCTTCTAATTATTTTAAACTAATAACCACGAGTGATTCCTATGAAATGAACAATAACGACATCGAATTTATCGATGATTTAATTTTTTAAATATCTATCAAAATATTAATTTACTTTTATTCTTAATTAACAAATTGATCTTAACTTATAATTTCATCGTTAACAGCTTTAAATGAATTATTTCTGTATTGTTATTGAATTTTAATGTGTTTTTATTTAAAAAAAAAACTTTAAGCCATTTTTAGCCATTTTTGGTCACAATCAGGGTTGTTAGACTTTTTTTCTCAAAAATCGTCAAAAGTTTTAACAAAATTCGTCAAAATCGACCCAAAATTTAACAAAATCGTCAACAAAACGTCAAATATATAAATTTTACAAATTAAAGACAATTTATTTCATGGATTGGTTCGAAAATATAAATTTTTATCATTTAAAAAGAAAACAAAAGAAAAAATATATTTTCATAAATGCATAGCAGAAATATTTTTTATTTGATTTATCCATATTCAGAAAAATATTAAATAATAAATAAAATCTCATTTGCTATTAACTCGAGCTACATATTTTTAAATGATTAACTTTTAGCGCTATCTCTATTGCAAATTGTTTTTATTGTTAAAGGTGCTAAAAACCAAGGATTCTGTCTATATAAACCGACTTAAAACGTTTTATTACGTTCAATATTAGTTCCAAACTAATACATTTTTATCTCATTGCACTCATTTTTCTACACAACTTCTTATTAAAAAGTAACTTCTTACTTTCTAAAGCTAGGATCACACGATTGCCGCAAATGCACCAATATGACACAATTATTATTGTGCTTTATTGACGCACAATAATGAAATTGCCCCAACCAAATTTTCTGAAATCACACGATTGCCCTGTTTTATACAAATTTAATTGCCGCTAGTTGGTACAAAGCGAAATGGTTACAACAATTGCCGCAGAACAGTCACACGATTGTTCTTACTTATGTATATTAACTGCGAAAACAGCTGTTGTGGTAGCTTTTTTATTTGTTTGAAAGTTCTTGTTAGATTGTTCATTGAACAAAATTAAATGATAAATGATACAAATCATATACTTAAACAAATTATTGTTAAATAGTTTTATTTAATTTTTTAAGATATTCCAAAAATTAACAGTCTGTTCAACAATTTCGTATATTTAGGTTCGAATAGAAATATCTTAAAAATATTCGCACAGAACAGCTCAATATGCTTGTGAACATACATACTTAAAATAATTAATTAAAAAAATTTAAATGCAAAATAAATAAATACATACATACATATTTATTTTCATTACCTACTAAAAGAAACACAAAAAAGTAAATTTAATAAAAAAAGGCAAATATTGGCGCGTATTGTGTTGTTTGATTGCCGCACAAGAACACAATAAATATTGGTGCATTTTTGTCATTTTTATTGACGCGCGGTTGCATAGCAAACAGTCACACGATTGCCGCACCAGGGTTGCATTTAATTGGTAAAAGTAAGCACAATATTGTCCTCGATTGGTACATGAGCCATTTGATTTGGTTGTGCGGTCACACGATTGGGGTATTAAAAAGTGTGAAAATTGGTGCATTGCGGCAATCGTGTGATCCCAGCTTAACACGCAATTTTGCTAAGAATAACTTACCTAACAGAATTAAATGGAATTTGCCTTTTTACACACAAATAGAAAAATTCCTCACATGTTATTATGACTTCATCGAAAAATGCATTCGTATGTGGCGACGCAAATTGAAATCATAAAAACGCAAAGCGGATTTAACCAATTTTTTAAAAGCGGACCAGATAGGACTGACACAAATCGGGACTCTAGTGTATATTTTTTGTAGTACCGATGGCATTTCTATAATTGTAGAATTTGAATTACTAATGCTTCTAATGAAATCCACCAGGTTTGTGACGGGGGAGGATTTTTTTTGTTTAATTTCCAAAAATGTTTGTATTTCGAAAAATTGATTTATAAGTTTTGGACTGTTTTCAATATAATTGAAAATATTTCTTGTGTGTTTTATCGATGCCAGAAAATCGTCATAACACTATTACTTTTAGTCAAAAAATCGTCAATCGTCATATTATTGTATTTTCTCAAAAAAAATGTTAAAATGACGAAAAATCGTCACATCTACCAAACCTGCTTGCCAGATTAAAGTGTTATAAAATTGATGCCAGATTAAAGTTTAAAGTAAATTTATTTACGGGATTAAATCGTCAAAACATTAGTGACTCTACATCAAAAATCGTCAATCGTTATTTTGGTAAATACATCGAAAAAAATCGTCAAAATGACGTAAAATCGTCACATCTAACTAACATCCCTGGATACAACCTTTATTTATAAGTTTATTGCTTTCAAAGATAGATGGGGTGACAAAGAAGTACCAAAATACAGGTTTTACCCGTTAACTCAAAAAATTGCTCAAAGAGAATTGCTGCACCAAATTGCTTGAACAAATTTTTCAAGTCTAAAAAACAAGCTATAAAATCTTCGTCTAAACTCCTTTTTACGTATTTTTTTTTTGTTAATTGCCAAATATAAATTTCAAATAAGTATAAAAGTGAATTATAATGCGTATGATGTTTTTTTAGCTGCACGAGAACTTAAAATGTTAACACAAGACAAGCTATTGCTGGAATAAAATTTTTTATTATAATCTGGTAAATAATTTCATGACATTTATTTTTAATTTCAGGCATATGTCTACCGCGCTACAAGTTACACGGTCCATTCTGTTCAATTTTGGACCACTTTTTCTAAAAAATCTGGCCGTGTGAGTCGAGAAGCGTTAAATCGAACGAACGAGGGGCCAGTGACAGAACGACTTCCTGAAATTGTTCTCGCTCCAAATACAGCATTTTTGCTTATCCATTGATAAAAGTGCCCGCGAACAGGTTTATTTCTTAAAAGTAAATTTCCACAATTTGGAAGCGTCGTTGTAACAACAAACAATTCATAATGACTTGCCAAATCTTACTGAACAGAAATGTCTACACAGTTTGACATTCTCAGCTCTCAAAGCATAGTTACGAATATCATAAGTAAAAAAATTGTGGTTTAAGTACAATAAGATTTTAAAAAGTACAATTTTTTACTAAATTAAGTACAATTTTCGGAATGTCATTTATCATCCCTGATATGAAACAATTAAAACTTTACAAAACACCTGATTTACTACACTGAAAAGAAAAATCAATCAATACGCACTCAATTCAAGCCGAAGCGGTTTCAATAAACGGTAAGTACGAATTTTTTTTAAAATAGAGTACAGAATGCTTAATTCAAGTACGAATTATATAAAAGAGCCCTGAACTTAAAATTAATTAAAAAACGGGAAGAAAAATCCGAAAGTAATATTTAGGGCGATATCGGCTAGTAGGGTTAAGTCCAGAACCTTACTGGACTGTAGAAGAGCCATTACCGAGTTTTCCTACGGGGGCAGGATCCATATCATATGGGTACCGGGCCACTCGGTGATAGCCGGGAACCAACGGGCCAATACACTGGCCATTGGGGGAGGAGAACTCGAGGCAGTTAACTTGGCGAACGAAAAACCGATTGAGGCAACGAAAGCAGAATTGAAGGCGTAGGCTAGAGAAACCCACACGGACTGTTGGGACGATGACCAGGCCCACTAAGATTTTATGGGGTAACCCAGACGGAAGAAGGACTAGAGACCTCCTAAATGGGTGCAAGTCCGAGGTCAGTATCATGATACATATCCTGACTGGTCATGCAGGATTACGGTCACAACTGCAACGGATTGGAAGGGCAGCCTCCGACGAGTGTAGACCGTGTGGCAATGGGAGCGAGACTCTGGAGCACTTTCTCGGCCACTGTCAGGCATTTGCCGAAGCAAGATCCAGGCAACTCGGGAGCGATGTTATATCGGACCTAGAATCCCTAAGGAACGTCCACTGGAAAACTTTGAAGAATTACATCCGGGAAACCAGGTTGCTGAATACCGGGCAGTGACAATAAATCTCTATGTTCTTAAGGAGCGCACAACAGGCCCAGCAGAGACCTAGGTGTATATCGTAGTGATATGAGGTTGCATTTCGATGCTTCATTCTCCTTTCGACCTAACCTAACCTAATAGTTTGATCTTAACCTAAACCCTTTCTCCCCAGAGAACCAGAGATAGAGAGATTATTATTATTATTTACTTACCCATCATTGATGGTTGTTTCACTTTTGTTGAACTCCAACATTTGTTTACCCAATAACTCTCAATTATATGACACCAGCAGCATGGTGTTTGTAATCATTCTACTCTGAAAGTTGTATGTATATTTAACTAATTGTTTTAACCAAATAGAATTTGGGAATTTTTATTCGTACTTAAATTTTTAAGTACGACTCGTAATGAAAGTAAGTGGAAAAACTTAAATGGAGTACAAGTTTTTCCTTTCTTGGTATGCATAAGTGATATTTACTCAAAATATGGGATTTTTGACTAATGACGCTGTGGCAGCAAATGAACTACATATTTATGATTAACAGAAAAACAATTTTTAAAAAAATATAGAATAAAAGTAATGACCCTAATGTAAATATTTCTCAAAACATACTCATATGAACACACGAAACAAAAATAATCTTTTTTAATATATTTTAAGAAATTATTTTGACAAAGTTCTTTCAATTTATAATGAATGTCAATTGTTGTATACTTGATCAAGTTGACCCACTTTTCTGCGAAACAAATGAATAGAACAAATAGATAATCGTTCAAAGACCTTTTTCTACACTAAAGTTGATTAAAGTTTATCAATAAAAAATTGTTTTTACTCTGGTTGAAAATAAGACAGACTGGATGGAAAGAAATTACTAATTATTTCCACATATTTACATAAATTTTGTCGTACAAAAACTAATAGTTTAATATACTTTTTATTTGTTTAATTCAGAGTTTATTTTATGGTTAATTCATGTGAAATGATTTTTTTTTACACTTTTGCATTAATAAACTATTTTTTCCTGCATTACTTAACGAAATATTTGATTTAAATTTTGTCTTTTTCTGATTTTTTTCAGGTTTTTAATTTTTTGTTTTTTATTTAATCATAATTTCGTCTTGTTTGTATTTATTTTTAATTGATTAATTGGTTTTTATTTTTTACAGTGCGTTCATCTCATCTTACATTCCCCGCTACAATTAGTTGAAATTCTCTCAACATTAATTGTAGAATGTAAGATGAGATGAACGCACTGTTTATTGTTGATGTTGTTTTGTTTAAACTTTGATATTATTACAAGTAGAACTGTTGCTATAAGTCTTATACGTTTAACATTTTTATTTGGTTTAATATCTTTAGTTTTTCTAAAATCTTTATGGATGAAGTTTCCTGATGATCTGGCCTAAGCAACCAGTGAAATGCGCATAGGAATAGCTTATCCCATCAACAATAAATTTCAAGTGTTTTTATCAATAATAAAAACTGGGAATTTAGCACGAATAACAAAATCTTTTGAAATAAGTAACTATTTTAATGAAAACGTGAGCTTTTTATGAAAAAGGTGGCTTGTTTTATGAGAAATTGAGATGTTTCGTGAAATATGTAGTGATTTTAATTTTTTTTTTTTTTTTTTGCAAAAAATGTGTTTTTGGTGAAAAATGTTGAGATTTTTTCTTCTTTTTTATAAAAAGGTAATATATGATTCACAAAGAATTTTTAAAGCGAAATAAACTCTAATTTTTATTAAACACAGAAATTATTTTTTTTGCTAAATGGAAACTTTTCGTAAAAAACAAAATTTTTGCGTTAAAAATTTACTGCTTAAGACGTTTCCGTTGATGGAAAAAATAATAAGAATTTAATTTATACTGGTCATAACAAAAATTTAATTTAAACTGCTTATCTTTTATAAGTTGAAAAATTTTTGCTTTAACAAACAAAAATGTCCTGCAAGTTTTGTCATACTCTGTGAACAATAATAAACTAGACTTTTCTAAAAATATAATGGTTTTAATATCAGTTATTTAATAAAATAATAACATGTATATGAGTTTCATTTCCTAAACCAAAACTTATAAAACAGGTGTCAGTCTTATTGAAATGAACTTTTAGAACAACAATTGTTACTCTTAATTGCATGCCGTATAAAAATCCTCACGTTGACGTGAGTCCCCCAAACTAAAAATATCTAATTGCATAATTTCTCACACAACATTTAAATTGAATTACAGTGTATTCCAGGAAATTTGTCTTAATAATGTAAACACAATTAAATAAATAATTTAAAAATAAAACAATAAAACATATAAAACTAATTAAATAGAAAATTATTTAGCATTTTATTATTTAATTGAACACCAGAAGTGAATACACAAATTCAGTCGTACATTAAAAAAGACATTAAGATGTGAAATATAAGATTGAGTTATTTTAACATTCAACAGAAACTAAATTTAACACAAAAAAATTTAGGTATTTATTTATTATTTAAATTTGTGTTTATTTAGTATATATTACAGTGTACTTTCGTTGGTTTTTTTTTTTTGTTCTTTATTTTATTTTCGTTAAACAATAAGAAACGCAACAAATTAAACAGCTGCCAGCAGCTGTAATGAATTTTTGCCGGTAACCGGTTTTCTATCGATTCCACTGAGTTTTTGTCTGAAACTACATTCTGCCAATATGTGGCCGCCAGCCAAAATACATTTTAAATCTGCTGTCGTAATAACAGATCAAAGTTCGTTAAAAAAAACGTATTTTCAAATTGGGTTTAAAATGATCAGCAATTATATGTACAAAAAAAATAAAAAATTTAATTAAAGTTCAGTTACTAATCACCACATAATTTAAATAAATTATTTTAAAATAATTTTATTTTGATATTTTTAAATTTGATATTTATAATTCAAACAGTTTCTGATTAGATTGTAGTTAGAGATATATTATTTATAATAATTTACAATAATTCGTTTTAATACAAATATAAAACTAAAAAAACAATTAACATACAAACGCAAGTAAAAGTGATATTATATATTTCTGTGCCTAATTTTATATTCCTCTCATGGTATAGGCATTTTACACAAAGACAAATAAAAATAAATTTAAATAAAAAAATTTGTAATATTAACAAAAATATTCAATATTTTTAATCAGGCTTAATTAAGTTCATCAAATTTAATTTTCATTAAATTATTTTTATGAAGAAAGGAATTTTTACAAGACGAAGGTCGTCCATCGACGACTGCTGACTTCAATAGTCAAACATCAATCCTTAAACCAAATTGTATTTTAACTTTTGGTAGATCGAAATTTGCTTTTTTGAATGATTTTCCATTTTTAATTGATTTTACATGTTTTTCCTTTACCTCTTTTTTTTCGTACTTTTTGTCAAGAACTCTTCTTGAAGTCCAAAGTACATTTTGGTTTTTTCATGTTTGTCTTTCTTTTTCTTGTTGACCATTTTCAGCATAACTTGAAGGACAAATGTACACATAGAGCTCGTGCCTAAGCTTTAACAATAATTAGTATTGTGGTAATTTTGTTGAACTATTTATAGGTTTTAATCCAAATTTTTAATATTTTAAATCAGGCTTCAGTTCAGCAAATTTAATTTTCATTAAATTATTTTTATGAAGAAAGGAATTTTTACAACATGAAAATTAATTAAAATTGCTATGGATAATCCTTAATTCTTGACTGACCTGAGATTCGAACCCAGGCGGCTGGTTACCATGACGTCTTTCGATAGCGACCACTCGATCTCCTCAGAGGGATTTGGCAAATAGTATCGATTAAAAGGTTAATCCATCAACTTGATTTAATTCACTTGATTTTTAATTATTTTAATGAGCTAAATTTAGTCGACCTTGTACAGGCGCTATTGTGCCCAAGTACCCCTCCCATTGGGGTGTAGGAATCTTCTTAACTTTTGGTGTTGAATCCACTGAGGCACAATCAGGTGAACACAATACCTTGGATTCGGCAGAAATAAAAAATTTACAGATTTTCACGATCGCGGCTGACAATTGATCCTAGCTGGTGCCATGGGAGTCAGTTACACCGGTGGTACGGAATCAGAGTGACTATTGGTTAAGACATCCGTTAGTATTTTTCTTGCAGAGAATGCTTCCTGTCTTTGAGAAGGATTGCTTCACCTTTTCATTGAAAAGATACATTTCTGGTTTACTACTTAAAGGGCTGTGGGAGAATAATTCCTGGGTTATGTTGCTACTCAACATTTTCCGAAAATCAGCAGAGTTTAGATAGTTTATCGTCCTTAACAAGAGGCAAGTGTATAATCTTGCCGGATTATGCATTCAAATTGCTACCTATGTGTGCGGGCTGCTCTCACAATTAGGGGCGGTAAGTAAACGCATTGTTTGTTACCCAGTAGTTAAGATCTACCATGGAGTAGGCTCTAGGGTATGTATGCATGTAAGTATTTTCCATAGCTGTACCAAAGTAGCTATTTGTCAAGTATTCAGTCATTTATAAACCGATTTTGCTAATTTAACTACCAGTATGTTACTAAGTACCTTATGGATAGTTATAAAATAACATTATTATAGTAGCAATATCTACAAAATTGCAAAGTGACCTTTTTTGTAAATTACAATTCTTGAAATGCATTTTTGCTTTCTGACCTATCGAATGCACTGGGTGCACCAATCTAAATATTTTATTTTTAATTTCAATAAAAAGCTTTAAAAATATAAATAAATACAAAAATTGAACTTAAATATATTTCTAACTGTTTTGCCCCAAAAAGGAGCTTGCAAAAAGCACTATACCATATAGTATAGAATAACCGAAAGGTTTAAATCAACTACGCTATTCATAAGCATTAATTTGTTAATTTTAGTCTATAAATAATAAATACTTAAATAAAGAAAAGAAATATTAACAAATTTAAGTAATATATTCAACATTTTTTATTATTCGAATTTATTCTATGAGCTAAATTTCAGTTATGTATTTTATAAAGCTTTTTTGTAATAGTCCTTTTCCTCCAATTTTTCAGAAACGACTTTATACACTACCAGACTATTATAATTATTATAATTGAAGGGAAAGGACTATTACAAAAAAGCTTTATAAAATACATAACTGAAATTTAGCTCATAGAATAAATTCGAATAATAACAAATGTTGAATATAATATAAAGTAACCTTCGGAAGGAAATTATTCCCAGTTTCAAATTTAAGTAAGCAATATCTTTTCTTTTTTAGACCCGATAAATTATAAAGTATTTATATATTGATTGGCCCAATCCAAGTGAAATTGGACAGTTTGCAGAAAAATATTTTTCCTTTATTTTTTATTGTGTTGATGTTCCTTCTCAGCAGTACACTTTAGCAAATTTTTAGATATTTTTGGCTAATGATTATAGAGATATCGAATGTTTTTTGTCTACTATCCGAGAAAAAATTTAGCTGGGATGAGCTTTTCGGTATTTAATATTTTAAACAAATTTTTTTCACTGTTTGTACTCTTTGATTTTTTTTATATAAAACTTTTGTTTTTTCCATATTTTTTTTTAAATTTGTTAAAAAAAATTTTGATGTAAACCACTGTGCACAAATTTGGTAGGATTTCTCAGGATATATAATATTAATACTAATTAATTTATTTTGTTAAATATTGAATATCTAACCATCGTTGCAGCCTCGAGACCCTTGTGAAAAACTGTTCGGAATTCGTTGATATATTTTGCAAATTTATAGCAAAAAAAAAAACAATCTGCTTTTTTTTAAACAAATCGAATAATCCTTCAAAGTAGATGAAGCTGTGGTGATTAGTGATTTTGCTAAAAATTACCCGTCTGTTATACAGCACCAGGTTTTCATTGGAATAATAATCAGTAAACCGTATTCCCGATAATTATTTATTTCAATCATAATGAAGAGCTCACTCATCGAAGTCTGGTCATAATTTCTGATGGCAATAGCCATGATACTATTGCTGTATACGTGCTTCTTAGGATTATTACTGATTTTGTGCGATACGAAACAGCCAAACCAATTTCGGGAACAAAAACATTTCATTCAATAGTTCCTTCTAATTCTGGTACAATAATTGCTAAAAAAATTTTCTTTATCAAAAAATTTAAATGTTTTTAAAATTATTTAAAACAATTTTAAAAAATTTTGTTATTCGTGCTTAATTTACCAATTTTTATTTTTTATAAAAACACTGAAATTTATTGTTGATGGGATTAGCCATTCCTATGCGCATTTCACTGGTTGCTTAGGCCAGATCATCAGGAAACTTCATCCATAAAGATTTTAGAAAAACTAAAGATATTAAACAAAATAAAACTGTTAAGCGTATAAGAAGGTGGGGTGCTTTAAAACCATGGGAGATAAGGCCATGATGGCTTTATTGCTCAATTGAATGGGAGATAAAGCCATAATGGCCTTATTGCCCAATCATTGAAAGGTAAGGTCATGTTTAAAATTTTACGTAAGGAGACATATAGCCATATTTTTTTTCGCAAATGAGAGATAAAACCATATTTTTCCAGAATATTGTTACTTTACTTTAGTGTTTCCGGGAAAAGTCATTTTTTTATTCTTGTAACGCACGCAGGAAAACTTTATTCAGCGAAGCCACCTGCCGTGTTCTACTGGAGGAGAAAACCCTTAAGAGCGGCCGCAGGCCGCCACGCAGAAAAACTTTAGTATGCGAAGCCAGATTCCAATACTTTACGTTAGTGTTTCCGAGAAGAGACATTTTTTTATTCTTGTGACGCACGCAGGAAACCTTTATTCAGCGAAGCCACCTGCCGCGTCCTACTGGAGGAGAAAACCTGTAAGCACGGCCGCAGGCCGCCACGCAGAAAAACTTTAGTATGCGAAGCCAGATTTCAATACTTAACTTTAGTAAAAGGGAAAATCATTACCTTTTAATTATAAAAATAAGAAAACTATTAATCAATGTAAAATGCAAAAGTTCTTCAAAACTGAAATGAGAGATAAAGCCATTTTCTAAAATTACTTATGTGAGCTAAGGCCATGATGGCTTTATCTCCCATTCAAATGGACAAAAAAAAATAAAAGACTTTATCTCCCTTTTGAATGAGAGATAAAGCCATCATGGCCTTATCTCCCATGGTATTAAAGCACACCACCGTATAAGAATTACCGCAACAGTTCTATTTGTAACAATATCAAAGTTTAAACAAAATCATCAACAATAAACAGTGAGTTCATCTCTCCTTACATTCCCCACTACAATTGGTTGGAATTCTTCCAACATTAATTGTAGTTGTAAGTAGGTTAAGAAAAAAAACAAAATAAAAACAAAAACAACTCGCTAATTATTGTCGCAAATTATTGTTTTTTAATAAACTAAAAATGTTGCACAGTGATTTATATCGAAAAATTTGTATCTAACAAATTACAAAAAATCAGAAAAAAATAGTAGTAATTTGAATCCCACAACCTAATTTGTGGAACAAATCAAAGTTTTAATAAAAAAAATTTAAGAAAATCAAAGAAATAGATCCCGAAAATCGCATCGAAGCCCACAGTGCAAAATTTTTTTATAGAACTCGATTTTACAAGACTGGGCTTTATATGGGTTACGAAATTTATTAGTGTGATTTCTAGTCCTATAAAACTGTGAAGTATTATATTTTATTCTGATAGCATTACTAATCACGGTTTAAGGCGTTCTTAATTGCTTTCCGGGAGTAGGGTGTATATGGGGCATAAGGAAAATCCCGGACCGATCCTCACGAAATTTCACAGTGTCATTTCTAGTCCTAGTTATATCGATAGTATCGATAAATATCGATAGTACCCCAGAACTAACATACATATAATTATATTGAAGTCAATGAAATTATTAATTTTAGCTTTATTAACAAGATTATGTTGTTGTTTTGAATAAAATTTGTTCATTTTAAGATTGTATTTTTATTTTTATATCCCTGAAAGTAAATTAAAACTTTTCTTTGATGAACTAATATTTTCGCTATAATTCCTGTTCTTGTTAAAATTAAGTTTTATTATATCCCTGTAAATTTTTACATCGAAATTCAATTAAGCATTAATTGTTAACAAAAATATTTCATTTAATACATACATACATAATATGTATTATCTGTGGCGTTTTGACAAAACATCTTAAGTTGAGATAAGATAGCAAAAAAGTTTTTAAAAAAAACTCGGTTAAAAAATCATCTTTATCAAATAATAGAATAAACCAAAATTAAAGAAAAATTTCGGTTAAAATACAAAATTTTTAAAATATATACAAAAATGTTGTTTTAATGAAAATTTGTATGATTTACAAAATTTCTTTCAACTTTTCAAATTTGATTTAAGATGTTTTGTCAAAATGACACAGATATTTATTCTTTTAACCATTTTTAAAACAAAATAATTTTCCACTTTTTAAACTTCGATGAAAAACAAAAGTCATCATCATTTTGCTTAAGTTGGGGAAAAAATTATTAAGTTAAAGAAAACAAAGTAATAACAGCTGAAAAGCTACAAATGTTGCTGCAAAAACAATAGCGAAAATATTTGTAAAAAAAATAGAACAGAATAAAGCAAAACTTTGCGAATCCTATTATTTCTACATAGTTGTAATCTTATTATCCACGAGTTGACAGCAAAATGACATTTAGAGAAAAAAAATACACACCCAAACAAATATAAAAGAATCTTAATGTAAAATTAAAGTGGAAAAAGACACAAATCCCAACATTCGGCAGAAGACAAAACGAAATGAAATGAAAACAACATTAAAACCATAAAATAAAAAATGAGAAAAATATTTTTAAAATGATAAGTAAAAATCTAAGACAAGGGGGTGTTGGAATGTAAAAAAAAGAAATGATTATGATTCTTGCATAATTTAAATGAAGTTTATTACAAATACATGACATTTAAGTTGAATAAGAATTAAAAGAAAATATTTAAAAAGTAAAGTCGGTCAAGCCCGACCTTTTGGTACCCTACACTACAGTATTGGCATTGGACCTATCATAACATGGTGTTGGAGATATCATTGTAGCTTTTATAGAAGTTTTGGTCGCCAATTTTTTAATGAATACCAGCTGTGATCAATCAGGTGCAACAAGTCAACAAATTAGCATCGAAAACTAATTTTTAAATTTATATTTTCGCAACTATTAAAATACTGCATTAGCAATTGAGCGACGACCGACTTCTTAATTCAACTGTTTTTAGAGAACAAGGTTTATTTTAGTTTTATAATAAAAGTAAAACAAATTAAAATATGGTTTTGTTAAACAAAATATTGAAGAGCTTCTCCAGACGGTCTTGTCATTTTGTGCGTACAAAACTGTCTCCTTCTTTTTGAATGCTTTTATTTAGCTTCACTTCGGAAAATAAAATCATGTAACGTTAATTTAACCGCCTTTTACTCAATGCAAATTGATGAAACTTTGCAGGAGTTCATACTCCCGATGACAATACTCGAATTCATGGGCGTAGCCTGGATGAAATCTAGGGGGGGCAGAATTTTTATTTTTGCAAAATGCTTTTTTGACTGCCTTCTACTCAATGCAAATGGATAAAACTTTGCTGGCATTCATACTCCCGATGGCAATACACGAATACATGGGCGTAGCCAGGATGAAATCTAAGGGGGCAAGAGTTTTTTTAAAATGTTTTTAACTGCCTTTTACTCAATGCAAATGGATGGAACTTTGCAGGCTTTCATACTCCATATGACAATACTCGAATTCATGGGCGTAGCCAGGATGCAATCTAGGGGGGCCAGAACTTAAACAGAAACTTTGCAGGCATTCATACTCCCGGTGACAATACACGAATACATGGGCGTAGCCAGGATAAAATCTAAGGTGGGAGCACATTTTTTATAAATGCATTTTTTACCGCCTTTTACTTTAATATTTCATCCATTTGCATTGAGTAAAATGCGGTTAAAAAATGCATTTAAAAAAATTGTGCTCCCCCCTAGATTTTATCCTGGCTACGCCCATGTATTCGTGTATTGTCACCGGGAGTATGAGTGCCTGCAAAATTGTTTGCTTATTGATCCATTAAATTAAATTAAAAAATTTTTTTTTCAAACTACTCGAAAACTACTTTACATACGAAGGTGATTTAAATATAATTTTAAAGAGAATACTTGGGGCTATAAACCATATATTGAAAAAAATGTAAAATCTGCAAAATATTAAATTTAAAAAATGGACTAATTAAAAAACATTTTTTTTTGTTTGTTTGTTTATTAGAAAATGGCACAAGTGTAATAAGATATATCTTTTAAATTTAGCACTGGACATCAATATTGGCAACGTATACAATTGGAATAACTAATAAAGTATAACAAAAATTTTTGGGTAATAATTTATACACTCACAATATTCTGTACGTAAAATTAACTGAATTTGTAACATAAAATAAATGAAAATTGAGTTAAAAACCAGTATACTTATTTTTTTTTTATTTTTAACGAAAAGTTCTTTTACATGTTCTGTAAAAACAAATAAATTTTCAGTTATTTTATATAAATTAACTGTCAAAAAATTAATTTCAAATTCCGAAAAACAAAAGAATACTGTAATAATATTAAATAATTAGTAATATACTATACTAAGAACAAATTTTGCATTGTTTTTAGTTAAAAATATTAAAAATTGCTGTTTTAAAATGTACTGCGTTGCTGGTGCTTTGAATATTACTTGGAAGTAGATTCCAGAGCCGTACGGCGTATGTAAAAAATTGCCGTTACGACATTAGGTAATGATATCGGATATGCAATATAACCCTGCCTGATCCTGCAAATGTTAATTTTCTAAATAGATAGTCAGGTTCCTTGGTGTAGATTATTTAGTGTAGGTAAATTAAACTGCGACATTTTAAAAGATTAGCAAAAGAAAGATTAAACAATTTCTTTGCAAACTGGGGGACGCTGTCCGTCCTTCTCAGAGTAAAACGTATCTAGCGATATTACTAATCGAAGTTTTTAATTTTCGCATATCAGACGCACAATAACCAGAAAATAATTCACATCCATATAAAGTTTTGGGAACAAATATGATTTTGCCAATAACATTGGAATCTTAAATGGAGTAAAATAATGATTAGTCCATCTCAGCATACCATACGTTTTCCCTGCTGCATTATTTATTTGAGCTGTCCACGAAAGTGTTGAATTAAAAATGATTCCCAAGTTCTTTGCAGTGTTCACAATCTCAATTTGTGTATCTCCCAAAACAACTTTAAGCTGATACAGGTTGTCCATTTGTGTTCTGCAAATCGGATCGCATTTTAATTGTTTAGGGTTCAAACTTAGCCCATTTATAGCTGCCCATTCGCTTACTCTTTAAAGATCTGAATTTATTTTCGAGACGCAGCTTAATAATGTTGAAATGTTACAGCCAATGAACAATTAGACATCAACAGCATACATTTGGAATTTCATAAATTTTAGTTGAGTCGAGAGATCATTTGAATATGGCAACCGCGTCGGTACTAGACGTCAAATTCTTGTGTATAGGATTTCTTTAATTTATAATAAAATCAGCTGGATGATATTAGGGAGTCAATTAAGTTTATGTCCTCCTAATATTAAACGACTTTAAAAGGTGTTGCAAATAATAATAAACAAATTAAGAATTTGCAAAAGGAAAATAAATCACTGCGTAATGAAGTTAAACAACTGAAATCAAGCGTTAAATGTAAAAATTATGTTAGAGTACAAAGCGATTGCGTTAATCATGAAGTAAGAATTAAAGATGAGAAAGTTAAAGCTATCGATGTTGTTGGTGTCAATATACGTGAGGATTAAATTATTGAGACTTATTTTTTGAATGCCAAAGAAAAATCTTACGTGGATAAAGGTGATATTTAGATTTCCTTAATTTTATTATTATTTTTGTTTTCTCTTTTTTTTTTAAATCTCAATTTATTGTCAACTAGCTGCCCCGGCAAACGTTGTTTTACCAAAAACCTAATTTCAAGTGAAAGAAAGAGGAATAAAACGCTGTATACCATGATCGGCGATGAAAAAAACAATAGCTATTTGTTTCTTTATTTCTGTTCGTTACATATTCAAAAGTTAAACATAAAAAAGTGATTTATTTTTTATCCTGAAGAAAGAAAATCAAACAGAGATAATCAATTTACCATTCAAAAAGGTAGCTTCGATTACGGTTTTTATAAATTTGTTTTACGTCTAATCGCGTAATATTGGATAGCCGAAGTAAAATAACCGGAAAATTTATTTTTAAAAAAATACATAAACTTTTCAAAAGAATCAGTTAATTAATTTAAAAGGTATAGGAGGGGATGCTTTTACCCTTTTTGCTTTATTTTACGCCGTAAATGTTGAAATTTATAGCCTTTAGTTCCTTTAAGACTTGAAACTATAATCGGATGATTAATAAAGAAGACACGGGTACAGGGAGCTTTTACCCTTTTTGCCCTATTTTACGCCCTTATTGTTGGAATTTCCAATATCTTCTTAAATATCCTTTTGATACTACAGTGTCTGCATTCCAAATTTTAAGAAAAACCTCCGTCGGCTCATGCACAAATACTTTGATACAGATCAAAGCATGATCAATTGCATAGCTTACGATTCCCGTTTAGTTTTTTTTAGGTTTTAGAAATTTAATGTTGAATCCTCTCTCTTAAGTTTGCCGCTATTTATTAACAAATATTTTATTTACTTTTCTTTCATTTGATAATTATTTTTTACATTTGCATTAAAAAAAACTTTTATAATTCTAGTCCTCGAAGTTTTCTTCGAAACATTTAAAGAGTTTGTAACCAGTGTCACAACGATCGGCTCCTTTGGAGTTCTTGCACTTTCCCAAAACAGTCTTTATCTTTTCCTTACTAACATCCGGAGTCAACATTTGCAAAACAGCAGCTTCTTGTAAAACACCATCTTTCAAGACTCCAATCTTTTCAAAAAAGCAAGTGCCAAAGCATTTCATACTGGGTGAGGGATTAGAATAGTCCTCCTTATGCAATCTAGCAATGTCTTCTGGGGAAAGTTTTTCTTGCTTGACACATTGTTCAAAGAAGGCCTTTACCTCGGGTGTTTGGTCCTCATCGGACATAAGGTCCTGCACAAAAAGGAATTATTTGTAGTGATTGTTAACTCCGTTGAAAAAAATACTTACAGAACCCATAGAATTTGCAATAAGGCAAACGATAGCGAAAGTGATAAAAGTTTTCATTTTGATTCTTTAGAAATTTTGTTTATTTTCGAAAGTGTTCAAACTAAAACTGTGTTCTAGTTCAGTGTCACAAAACGTTTTTATAACGAATTTATTTTACAGCAGCAAGACTAAAGATTAGTTTTCTGTGTTGATGGGCGTTTGTTTTTTTTTTAACAAAAAATAAAATATGTGAGCTCACACATCACTCGGTAATAGATTAGTTGGTTGATTGCTTAATTTCAAATGTATTCTGTTGTTTTACAATTATAAAATTAAACTTTTAATAAAAAAGCATTTAAGAAAAAAAGGTTGTTAGTTTTTTTTGTTAGTTGGGGAAATTGTAAAAAATTTTAAATTAAAAAATTGCTTGCGAAATTTTGTTTACACTTTTATAGTTATAACAAATTGCTTTTAATTAAAAACTCAAATCAGATTCCAATTTACCGAGTTTATAAAAAAAAGTATTCGGGAAAATTGGTGAAAACTAAACTTAATTGTGATATTATTTGTTAAGTTTTAATATGTTTTTAATTTGTTTTGTTAGTTTTGTTATCCGCACCACGCCACAATAGTGGAGAGGGTGCTGATAATATGTTTTGGGATAGCTACTACTTATGTCGTGACAAAATGATGTGCAAATGGGTTTAAAGCTTAAAACTCACTTAAAGGCAAACAATTTCATATATGTAGATGCAGATAACCAAGTTATATTCAGCACAAAAATCTTTTACATGCACCTTAGCCTCATAACATAATATTTTTGATGCGGGTCAATGACTGTCAATGGGTCCCAAAAAGGGAACACTAGCAAAATTTGTTTTTATATACTGTAATAAAGGGCTTGACTGACAATACTTTTTTTACTAGTTTCAATTTGCTTTAATTAGTGCTCAACAACTTGGAGGAACTACAGGTGCTAATCTCAATGAGGCCTGAATTGCATTGAAGTCCCTTATTTATAAAAAATATTTCAGTTTTATAAAAGTTAAAAAAAACGATTCTCTATGAATAAGGCGTTAAGTCTTTATTCAAGTAAAAATCTCTACTTCCTCTACGAATAAAATCACGCATCGGTATAAAATTTAATCGATACAAAACTCAAAGTCAAAGTGCGTGCTTGATTTTTCATTTCCTCATCTGTTGTCCTTTTTAAAATACTTTTTCAAGAAAATTTATTTTAAAATATGTTTTTTAAAATTAGTATTGTGGTAATTTTATTGTCCTGTTTATGGTTCAACCTTACCCAAATCTTTAAAAAGGGCGATCGACACACTCAGTACAAGTACCCAAAAGAGATTATACATATGCTGCATTTGTCCCCGTTCAAGACACTTGAAAGTTAAGAGTCAATGTGCTTTTTGGCAAAAGCTTATGTACAAAAGTCAAAGGCATTTTTTGCAATATACCTCAATTTTTTTCTTTTGTTTAGAATATTTTTGATGTTTATTGAAATTAAACATTATTTTTACCAATAAAAAAATGAATTTCTTATCCAAATTTTTATATTTAATTAGGCTTAAGTTCATCAAATTTAATTTTCATTAAATTATTTTTATGAAGAAAGGAATTTTACAACATGAATTTTTTTAAAATATATTGATAATTTTTCATTCATGACCGACCTGAGGGTCTTATGTTAAATAAAATGTTTCTAAAAGCACGTATTAGCTTATTTTCTGACAATTTTTTTCGCTACAAATTTTTCAATATAAATGTAATGTATAACTTCGATAATGCTCTTATGTGTAGATTTTTTTGAACCTCTATTTGCTTACGGTTGTGAAAAAATAAGCAGTTTATCTTGGGCTGTAATTAGCACCCCGCGACTAATGACGTGCAAAAACAAATGCGCGAGTAGCGGGTAAATTATTTTTATGAAAAAAGGAATTTTCCATCATGAAATCCATTAAAATTTATTAATAATTTCAATCGAACAATGTTAAAATACCATTTGGTTTACAGATTGATGTTTGACTATTGACTGGTGTAAAATGGATAACCCCTCTGAAGAGATTATGTTGTTAAAATTTAAAAATGTCAGAACAACCTGTCCGTGAAAACCTGTGTTCGGTTCCAGTTCAGTCAAGAATGGAAAATTATCAATGATTTTTTTTAAATATTATACTTTAATACTTTAATAATTTATTCAATTTCAAATTTGAATTTTTGATTTTTTTGTTTAGCATTTAGTATGAAATGCTTTTTTTTATTTTTGTTTTTATACCCACACCTCATATAACTTATAAATGTAGAATATATAATACGTTTATGCTATTGCTTGTTAAACCTAAACATATTGGTGCTACCCCCACCTTTTAGTATACCGATGTCCGCCCGTCTAGCTTGCTGTCTATGTGAAACTTGTACGCACTATTGATGAACTTGAGCATATTGGTTTTAATAATCACAAGGACCGATACTATTGAGAATAATCACAATCGATCTTTAATTTCACATAACCCCCATAAAAACTTCTTCCCGGAATAGATTCTTAGTGCCCATAACCCATCTTATAACTTTGGTTTTTAGACTAAATTTGGCCGACAAATAAATTATTTCAACGTTAGTCATCCAATCACATTTTGTCGGAGTCTGTCCATATTTAATCATACCTCCCATACAAACAATTCTTTCGGAAACACCTTTAAGTGCCATAAATCCCTTTAAATAAACATCTTAATAATCTTAATTTAGTGTGCCAGGTCCATGATTGTCCGTTGTTGGGGTACACTCTCAAAACGGGTCTTAATACCAATGAAATGAGATAGTTTGTAAGTACGAATACCATTTGGGGTCATGAGAAATTATGTTTGCTATTGAAAATTTAAGAAATCGATGCATACAATTTTTTTAATCGACACTGTGGGGCCTTGATTTACTATATCTGTTGCATTTTGACAAAACATTTTAAGTCAATTTTAAAAAGTTGAACAAATTCTTGTTTATCATACGAATTATCATACACAAAACATTTTTGTTTTCGTTTTCAGAATTTTGACATTTTTCTGAAATTTTTTTCATTTAGTGTTTAATAATAATTATTTTTTTCGCCGAGTTTGTTGAAAAACTTTTTTTGCTAGCTTAACTCCACTTAAGATGGTTTATCAAAAACCCCACAGATATGTATTTACAATTTTATAATTTAGCTTTTTATCTGCTAAATTATTAAAATAATGTGGGCTTTCAAATATTTGGACTTTAATGTAAAAAAGGGAATAAAATCAAAATCTTTGTACCCTACCGAAATATGCTATACATTTTGCACATGCCGTTAAATGTCAGTTCTGCTTTGACATTTGTGAAGTAAACAGAATCAAAATACACGTTAACAGGAAATGAAGCGCTTTACTTCCTACGCTTAAGCCATCCAGAATCTCGACAAAGAGAAAGATAACTTTTCATCGAAACTCTTTATGTCTTCATGTCGAGGACCATTTCCGTAATTGTGGATACGTAAATAAGCAGAATTAATGCTTACGGACATTAAAAATCTGTGCATTACGCACAAAGATATATTCCAAAGAGATATACACAGCTGCTTAAAATTACTGTAAGGCGTGGTGTTAACGCTTATTTATGCGCAGAGACCCAACAATTATTGTGAACGGGAGGCGCTACAGAGCCATGCTAACCACCATAGTTTGGGGCAACGGGGCATATTTCTCGACATATAACCGAAGTTCTGAGGGCTGCTTTCCGTGTCGTCTTATCGTTCATGTTGTTGATTTACACTTGCCGGCAAAATCGACTGTTAAATTTAAAAATGTACTTAAAACTAAAAAAAACTTACGGAGGAAAGAATAACGAAGTTGGTTAGGCAAACTTATACAAAGAATTAAAAATTTATAAAAAATTATACATATTCTACTAATCCCATTATATATATTTATCGGCTTTATCGTTAATATTTTCAAAATTTAGCGAAGGCATCATAATCAATAATTGACATCCTTTAAAAAATATTTATTTTATTTTCATTTAGTTAAAGATTTATTTTTAAATATGTCGATATAGAAAAAGCAGTCACGTTTATCCAAGCTGTTTTTCCTTTCTATTTCAGACAGGTTATAAAGATTCACAATGCTTGCCATAATTAAAAATCACATTAACTCTTTAAAGCAATTCGGAGACAGTCTTAGAACGAGCTCTTCTGATCAGAGAATCTCGTAAACTTATATCGCACTTGATCATAAACAGAGTATTAACCCAAAATTTAAAACTTTTTTAATATACAATCAAAATATTATGTTCCCAGTAAAAACTTCGCCTACAAAATTATGTGTTCAGTAATCAGAAAAACTTAAAAGC
This sequence comes from Pollenia labialis, assembly GCA_949318255.1. Lineage (NCBI taxonomy): Eukaryota > Metazoa > Arthropoda > Insecta > Diptera > Polleniidae > Pollenia > Pollenia labialis. The sequence continues at coordinate 113,222,235 of OX439143.1, forward strand.
ACTACTTATAATTCTACGGAAAGACCCAATCAATTTTACAAGGGATGTCCCAAAATGAACGCAATCATTATTTAGGAGCTCTCTTCTATAACAACTTCTATAAATACTTTTTTCTAGATGTATGTAGGTAAAAACATAATTACTTACTCTTAAATACGTTCATATTATGGCATCCCTTTTAAAATTCATTGGTTCATTCAGTAGAATTGTAAGCAGTGCTTTTAAGTTTTTCTGATAACTTAACACATTATTTTGTAGGCGAAGTTTTTACTGAGCAAATTGTAACAAAAATTCATTTTAAACAACTTAAAATTCATTTAAAAAACAGATCATAAAATAAATATATTTTACATTAATTTTTATATTTTTTATATATTAAACAGCATTTCCGTAAAATTTAATTGTATTTCCTTATAATAAATATATTTTAACCGACAAAAAATCAAACTACATAAAAATTAAATACGGAAAAACATTATTTTTGGTAGTTGGTTTTTTGAATAACAAACATAAATGTTATAAAGAAAAGTTATTCGTAAAATATCTATATTTTTATTTAATTTTGACAGTACGGAAAACGAATTTATGCCCGTAACTTCTACAAATAGCTATCTAGATGTGTACAGATATCTATTATGTACCGAATTTTTCATAATTTTAATACGTATGTCTTACCTACTGGTTAAACTGTAGTGTGTTTTACACCATCGATTTTTGACAGTTAATTAAAAAAATTAATAAAAATGCTAATGTTGCCATATTTTAAAAGACAAACACGATGTCAAAATTTAAGTTGAAATTAACAAAATAGTTTTTCCGGATAGGTAAAGAAAACGAACATAAACAGATATCTGCTTGTAGAAATTACGGGCATTAATAACAAAATCAGTTACTGTAATAATTTTATGAGTGAAGGTAAAACTATTTTTTATTTAACATTATGTTCCCTTCGCCCTACTTGGGAAAGAAGAGAAGAATAGAATATATCTGTGGCAATAGATAATAATGGCTTAAGTTGACATAAGTGCATTTTCATTCGATTAAATATTTTTATTATTTTCTCTCAATATCTATCACTCACCTAAACTTCAAGTATAAAATGTAATATTTAATAAAACTACACGCGTTTATATTTAAACTTACACAACAAACACGCAATTTATTTTAGACAAAACCCTTAATATCTCAAAACACGAAATTTCGACCACTGATATATACTTATATCTAAAAAATATGTATATTTTTATAGAATTTATCGCTTGCTTATGCTAGTCTCTGCATAGGAAATGGCACACCCACTTCTTAAATCCCGCTCACATTTTGTCGGATAATGTGTTTTGATAATCAAGATGCTTGTACATAATTGGGAAGGTTAAGCTCAAGCCGTTCTCCAGATATACAACAAACTAACAACAACATGAAATGTATGGGTAAAATTAGAGGGAGTCTTGTTTTTGCTCAGCCTTTTCTGGCCCGAATAGGGTGAATTTCAATAGCAAACAACTGCAAATCGGAAAACCCATTTCATCGAACACACGGCCAGACGGATGGACTTTATTTAATGAACTTCGCTGCTCATAACATCCCAGAATATATATATATATATATATATATATATATATATATACATATACTTTAAAGGATCTCAGATCATGATTGTAGAAATAACAAACGGAATGACAACAATTTAACACGCGCAATTTTAGCAATTCAGTTTGTTTTTGCATCATTTCAGTTATTTTTTAAACCCCTAAAAAATTGCGTTTTTTAAATTTAAACACTATTTATTTTCAATAACTAAATTTTTCTCTTCTTTTATTTAATACATTTGTTTTAACACTTTTATTCCAATTCTAACATGGATTTGTTCTTTTGAAAACATTCAAGTATTTTGAAACCAATGTCACAACGATCTGCACCTTTGATGTCCTTGCACTTGTCTAAAAGGGCCTTGGACTTTTCCTCACCAAAGTGCGGAGTCATTTTTTCCAAAACAACAGCTTCTTGAAAAACGTCATCCTTCAAGGAACCAAATTTTTCAAGGACGCAAGCAGCAAAACATTTCATGTTGGGTGAGGGATTAGAAAGGTCCCTCTCACGCAATTTCATGGCATCCTCTTCGGAAACATTTTCTTGTTTTCTACATTGTTCGACAATTGCTTTGAACTCGGCTTTTTTTTCTTCGGTTAATTTAATAGCCTGGAAGAAAAGTAATTATTTTTAATCATTCTAAAATCCTTTTAAAAATAATACTTACAGAAGCTAAGGAAATAGCAATTAGGCAAACGATAGCGAAAGTGATAGAAGTTTTCATTTTGATTCCTCGGAAATTTAGTTTATTTTTGAATGTTTTCAAACTAAAACTGTAATCTATTTCAGTGTCACAAACGGTATTTATAACGAAATCATTTTACGGCAGCAAGAAAAATATTAGTTGTGCTGTGTTTAAACATGTGTGTTCTTTAAAAAAAATTTTTAATACATTTCCCTTTTGCACAATTATAAAACAATTATTTTAATAAACAACCATTTACGTTTTAGAGTAATTGGCCAAATTGTTATAATTTTTAATTAGACACTTTTAAAAAACTTATTTTAATTTTTTTCAAATTTTAACAATTTGCTTTTGATTAAAACTCAAAATTAGATACTGGCCTTTCCGATTTACCAATCAAATAAAAACAAGTATTCCCGATAACAAGTTTTGGTGTAAACTTAACAAATTCGTAATGCAATTTGTTTCAGTTAAAAATGTCTACAACTTTTGGCAACACACCAAAATGCTGATTTCGAAGGCATCATTAGTTTTTTTTTCTAGCTGCTCTAGTTTCAACGATATAATGATATTTAAAATTTCATAACCTACACCATTTCTTGTATTATTCTCTCTGGCGCACCGAAGGTCATGAAATATATGGGTACGGAAACACATGATGAAAATGAAATCAGTGATTTATTCGCAGACTTTTTTTCGTCCACATATTCTGATGCCCATTCTACTGAAAATGTCAATTATCCATTTAATATAGCTACTGGTCAAACTATAACATTTTCACCAATAACGACAGTCAATATTATAAATTGCTTAAAATCATTTAAATATTCTAACTCAATGGGTCCTGATGGTATACCAAGTAGTATTTTAATCAATTGTGCTTTAGCAATGCCGTTGTCAATTATTTTTAATATTTCTATGAAAAATGGTTATTTCCCAAAAATATGGAAAGAGTCATATTTAATTCCCCTCTTTAAATCTGGAAATAAATCATATATGAATAATTACAGGGGTATAGCCAAACTAAGCGCAATTCCAAAACTTTTTGAAAAATGCATTTTAGATTCCTTGGTTCGTCAAGTTTCACCGTTATTAACACCTTTTCAACACGGATTTCGTAAAGAATCATCAACTATGACAAATATTTTGGAACTAACAACTTCGGTGAATGAAGGATTTGTCAACTTCCAACATACCGACGTTATTTATACCGACTTCAGTAAGGCATTTGATAAGGTAAATCACAACCTCCTTCTGGCTCAATTTATATCTTTTCGGCAGAATACAATGGGTAAAATTTGGGTTTTCAACTTCTAAACCGATATTGGTAAAATCCGGTGTTCCGCAAGGTAGTCACCTTGGCACTCTTTTGTTGACATGCCTGAAATTATTAAACATTCACATATACTAATGTTCGCAGACGATGTAAAAATATTTTTAAACTTCACGAACACTTTAGACCACATCTATCTACAAGAAGACTGGGATACATTTTATAATTGGTGTAAACATAACCTAATGGAATTAAACCTAATGAAATGTAAGCATGTGCGCTTTTCTAGGAAACGTAGTATTATAAATAATTATAAACTCGGTGACTACAAAATTGAGATAGTGGACACAATTATGGATCTTGGCATTTTACTGGATGTAAAATTGGGTTTAATTCAACATAAAACAATGATTGTGAACAGGGCTCGTTGTACTCTGGCTTTTGTTAAACGTTGGGCGAAAGAATTCAAAGATCCTTTCGTCACTAAACAACTCTACACATCTCTCGTTAGACCAATCATGGAATACGGTTCGATTGTATGGGATCCACATTATATGGCGCATAATGATCATATTGAATCCATTCAAAAACAATTCTCGCTTTTTTGCCTGAGAGATACATATCGAGGATATGATAATCTCACATCATATACTACAAGATTATCCTTAATAAGTTTGCCAACACTGAAAAGTCGCAGAGTTATGCTAAATGTCTCATTTGTTATAAACTTAATAAATGGATAAGTATGCTCCAATTTTTTATTAAGTACGGTGCGGTATTATATTCCCTTATTTATAAAAACTTTTAGAACTAACTATGCTATGGAAGACCTATTTAGAAAAATGTGTTGTTGCTTTAATGAAATGTTTGAATTTGTTGATTTTTCTCTAGATGTAAATATTGTGAAAGGTAAATAATTAAAAGAAGGTAATATTATACTTAAGTTAAATTCTCATTTGAACTAAGCTGTAAGGATTTATCCATAGACCTAATTATAATAAATAAATAAAATAAGATAAAATAAAAAAATATTTCACGAATAAAACCTACAATACTTAAAATCACATTGGTGAGTATATCAGGATATCAATCTTGTATTGCAAGGATGTTAAAAATTTTGTTTTTTTTTAGATAAGCCCTTAAAATTTTTTTACATAACATTTTTCAATGTATGCACAAACTAGGCATTCCCGAAAACTTTTTTAAAAATATTTAAATCCATTGAAAGGGTACTGAAATATTTAGAATACAAAATCACAAACAACACAAGAGCTGTCTGTGTGGAATATTTCTACAACATCTTTTCTTCGTAGCAAATATGTTATGTACATATTTATATAAAATTCTAATGTTACTGACTAATTGACTGATTCAACATCGCACAGCCTAAACGTGTAAGGCTAAAAACTTGAAATTTGGCCCGGAGATTGGGCTTTCTCCAAACCGATCCACTAAGACTGGAGTTTTGGAAATTAAAATGTTTAGTGGGTAAAAACGTGTAGATTCGGTAACCTTACATCTCTAAAACTAAAAGAGATACAATAAAATGTAATACTTTTCGTTGTTCATTAGAAAAAAAAGCGGACAGGTGACTGGTACTAGGGTGATCGATCGAATAGTATTCGACCGGTTTTAACCGGTTATTTTAGTTTTGCCCAAGTCGAATATTTTAAAATGTCTATTTTTCGAATATCGAATAAACCGGTTATTTAAGTAAAATAAACCGGTTATTTTAGAAATGTGTAATTTATATACGTTTTCCTTCCTTTTTTTATAAATGTACCCGTAATTTAAGTATTTTTCTAATTGAATATTTGGCAAACTTACACTTTTTATAAAAAATGTCAAAACAAAATGAAACAAAAGTCAAAAAAACATTATGAGCTTATATAAGCGTGTGTTCTTGTAACAAAAACCAAAAACAATTTAAAGTACTACAAAAAAAGTTCAGCTTTAAAAGTAATTAGAAATTTGACAGTATTATAAATATGAACTATATATATCTTTATAAAGATGTCATCTCTGGTGATATTTCGAACTGACTTAAAAGAGAATTGTGCTTAAACGGCCCTAAAATGATAAGTTGCAAAGGTTCTTTAACGACTTATTAATAATTTTTAATTAGTCTACAAGCTTGACATTAATATACGCCAAGTAAAACTTGACCCCGTTCCAAGTAGTTTTTAAGAGACTGCAAATAATACTTTACGAAAATATGCTGCCAATAATGAATGAAAAACTCTTAAGTAGTTCTAGCATATCTTCATGCTTAAACCAAGAACATATTGGCGGAATCAAAGATATGGGAAAATTCATCAGTTTTATTTATTAAAACATCAAGAACATAAAACAAAATTGAAGGAATCAAAAATGACCTGGAAGTTTTTAAATTGTGTGATCGACGAATTGACAGATATTTCACATAAAAAGCATGTTCGTATTAATATTGTTTCTATAATGCTGAAACAAAAAAAAATTTAAATATATAATCCTGGATAAGAGGTTTTGTTTGCCACTTTTCAAAAATATGGCTGAAGTTTACTGCTTTATATAGACATGCTAAACCAGCAACAAATTGAAACTCACTTACAATAAATTTGGGAGAATTTCTCAAATAATAAATTTATTAAATTCCTATACATATTTTTAAAACCAAAGTTTTTCAAAAATTCTAAAGCTATGTTCACACCTATTAAATATTTGACTCCTAACGTAACCACCAGTTTTCTTAAAGAATTGTTTGCTTTTGCATAACGTTTGGCTAGAGCAAACATTATTTAACGGTTTCTTAACTACATTATATATAAATGCAATTATCATCTTATACATATATACATAAAGTTAAGCAAATAACTTGAAATTGCCTCAAATAATGCTTAAGTTTTATCAATTTACTGGTCACGCTTTTTTTTGATTTTATCGTCAAATATTTGTGGTCTGAACATACCTTAAGTCATATCTATGTATTGAGGCCCTATGCTCCTTATGGAATTGACGGGAACATAATGTATTTTGTTGGTTCCTTACCTTCGTGATTTGTTTTGTTTTTATTCTTGTTCACATCAGTGAACAATTCAAAATTCCCATCCCAGATGTCAATCTAAGCTTTCACCTCAACTGCAATTAACATCCACTATTATTGTTGTCATTTTTTTATCATCATTCCAAAGTTTATCTTGAGAAGGAAAAAAGTGCGCGCAACAGCAAAAACCCCAATCGTTTAAATAATTAAAAAGTTTACATTTTTGTCTTTATAAAATTTAAATTTATTAAAAATATTTTAAAACTTGTGAACTAAGATAAACTAGACTATAAAACATATCTAAAGTGTTTAATCCTATGTACATTTGTGAAGCTAAATACCCTAATACCTTACAAATTAAATCATTAAATTGAATAAACATAACCTAAATCAATCTGAAAATAAAAGTGATTCTTATTTACTAAACGGATACCTTTATTTCTATTGCACATAATTCCCCTACAAAGGTTTGTTGACCCATAGTCATAAACTTCAACCCTACACTCTATCTAACCCTGTCTAACCCGTATAAACAATTCTAATTAACTTTTTATTACAAAAACTAATTTGATTTTTGTATTTGTATGTATTCGAATTAAAACCGGTTAACCGGTTATTCGTAAAATGCTTAACCGAAAACCGGGTTTTTTAAAATAGCAACTTTTTGGAATATTCGAAAACTTGTTATTGAAAAATGTCGAATAATCGATCACCCTAACTGGTACTCTTTTAAAATTCTACCCTTTTAGGGAGTTAACGGGTAAGGCCTGTAATTTGGTATTTTTTAGTCACTTCCTCTATATTTTTAACCAATAAACATGGAAATAAAAGTTATATCACACGCAGAGGAAAATATGGTTGGACATGGTAACGGCAACTATACTATGTTTATTGTTACAATATATTGTTGTCGTACACAAATAATTTTTTTTTTTATTATTTAATATCAGCCATATTATAGTTACTGTTACCATATCAATGTTTATCGCAAATAAAAATTTGAGTTTGTTGACTGAAAAATAATTATTTTTCTAACGACTGAATAATGATAACTTTGAAAACATATTTTATTATTTACTACCATTACATTATTACTTTCTATAAGTTTATCATAATATGTTTAAGATGCAATCATAATATCTTTACTCTAATAATATTTTATTATCTCCATTTGTAAAATAATTTTCAATCAGTTGTATCGTTTGTTTTTAATATGCCTATCGAAATGTTTGTTAGTCAGTGGTTCAACAATTAAAAAAAATTTCCATTAAAAACAATTTTCAAAAAATTAAAAAAAAAATAAAGAAATTTTATTAACATTTAAAAAATTGTAAAGTGCCACAACAAATCGATGAAAAAAAATTTAGTCTTTTTATTGTTGTGACAGAACCACTGTATCATAATATAATAACTTCTTAACTGATTATGATTAACATGATAATAATATGACTACATCTTATCTTATTATGATGTTCATGACAATAATATGATTACTTCTTACCTTTTTATGATTAATAGGATAAAAATATCATTAAGGGAAAAATATTATGATGTAATATTACGAATATATTGGAGTTCCCAAACTCCCATCGGACACGTCCCCAGGTGGCGGATAGAGGGAGGTTTAGTGCACACGTCGGTTATTATTGTAATCGTACTTAGTACGCTTGAAATTGTATCCGCCTTTTGGCATTTAACCTTTGGGCATGACTTGTCATTCCCCGCGGACCAAAATTGGATATGGGCGGTTTCCTGAAAAAAAATAACCTGGTCCCTTGCCATTATATAGGTTAGGCTATGGGCTAGTAACCAATACTTGTAAAAAAAAACCTTATTACTGAAACGCTAATTTTTCAGTAATTTTGCAGGGTAATAATGCAAGATTTATTTCTAAATAAGTCGATATCCAAAAAGGAAAGTCACGCTTATCCTTCCTTCCTTTTCAGACATGGTATAAAGATTCGCCAATTTTGCCATAATTTGAAATCACATTAACTCTTTAAAGCAGTTCGGAGATAGTCTTAGAACGAACTCTTCTGATCAAAGAATCTCGTTAACTTATTTATATCGCACTTGGCCATAAACAGGGTATTAACCCAAAATTGTATTTTTATAGAATTTATCGCTTGCTTATACTATTCCTACTCGGAGAAGTCTCTGCAAAGGAAGTGCCATGCCCACTTCTTAAGTCCCGCCCACATTTTGTCAGATGATGTGTTTTGATAATCAAGATGCTTGTACATAATTTGGAAGGTTAAGCTCAAGCCGTTCTGCAGATATACAACAAACAAACAACAACATGAAATGTATGGGTAAAATTAGAGGGAGTCTTGTTTTTGCTCAGCCTTTTCTGGCCCGAATAGGGTGAATTTCAATAGCAAACAACTGCAAATCGGAAAACCCATTTCATCGAACACACGGCCAGACGGATGGACTTTGTTTAATGAACTTCGCTGCTCATAACATCCCAGAATATATATATATATATAAATATACTTTAAAGGATCTCAGATCATGATTGTAGAAATAACAAACGGAATGACAACAATTTAACACGCGCAATTTTAGCAATTCATTTTGTTTTTGCATCATTTCAGTTATTTTTTAAACCCCTAAAAAATTGCGTTTTTTAAATTTAAACACTATTTATTTTCAATAACTAAATTTTTCTCTTCTTTTATTTAATATATTTGTTTTAACACTTTTATTCCAATTCTAACATGGATTTGTTCTTTTGAAAACATTCAAGTATTTTGAAACCAATGTCACACCGATCTGCACCTTTGATGTCCTTGCACTTGTCTAAAAGGGCCTTGGACTTTTCCTCACCAAAGTGCGGAGTCATTTTTTCCAAAACAACAGCTTCTTGAAAAACGTCATCCTTCAAGGAACCAAGTTTTTCAAGGACGCAAGCAGCAAAACATTTCATGTTGGGTGAGGGATTAGAAAGGTCCCTCTCACGCAATTTCATGGCATCCTCTTCGGAAACATTTTCTTGTTTTCTACATTGTTCGACAATTGCTTTGAACTCGGCTTTTTTTTCTTCGGTTAATTTAATAGCCTGGAAGAAAAGGAATTATTTTTAATCATTCTAAAATCCTTTTGAAAATAATACTTACAGAAGCCAAGGAATTCGCAATGAGGCAAACGATGGCCAAAGAGATAAAAGCTTTCATTTTGATTATTTGGAAATTTAGTTTAAATTCGAAAGATATCAAACTAAAACTGTGATCTATTTCGGTTTCACAAACGGTTTTTATAACGAAATCAGCTAACGAATAGGTTTACTTGGTTTGTGTGTGTTCTTTGAACAAAAAATTTCAAATACGTTTTGCTGTTTTACAATTATAAAATAATTACTTTAATAGATAAACGATTATGCAAAAAGCTTGGTCGTTTAAAAGTAATTGGCGAAATTGTTATAATTTGTAATTGGACCCTTTTTGGAGTACTTTATTTATATTTTTTAAAATTTTAGCAATTTGCGTTTTTTTAAAACTCAAAATAAGATGCTGGCCTTACCGAATAACCAAATTAATAAAACAGAAAATTCACGATAACAAATTTGGTTTAACCTTAAAAAAATTTTAATATTAATTGTGTTAATTTAAAATGTCTTTAACATTTGTCAACACACCAATACTTTCCAAGCTTCTGTCTACTGTTTTTGGTAGAGCTGAGACTGCTGATTACATCATAAGTTTTTTGCATCATAAATTTTTTCTCTACCTGCTCTAGTTTCAAAGACATTATAAAGTATTATATATACATTTTTCCCCCTTAATATTTTACGAAAAAATATTTTTTGGATTAATAATCAACACAAAAATCTCTTTCATTTGAGTAGAATCACATTGGTAGTGTTGGATAAGATTATGTTTTTTAGGTAAGTCCTAAAAACCTTGAAACTAGACATTCCAACGAACAAGTTTTAGCAAAACAGGGTCTAGAAATATTCTATCAAATTTTTATTCTCTTCACAATAAAATTAAGGGGGTAATTTTATAAAATATATTTTACAGAGCCAATGTGAATACGTACAAGATGTTCAACTTATGTTCAAAATAAAATAATTAACCACCACAAACAAAGCAAAAGATGTTTGGATTATTTGTGGAAGGTCTTTTCTTCGTACCCACTTACAGAAGTGCATTATATTAATTTTATTAAAACTTATTGGGGTAAAAAGGGGAAAACAGGGTCATTCGGTAAACCCATATTTCCAAAATTAAAAGAGATACAAAACAAAATTCAGAACTTATAGTTATTCATTAGAAAAATAAGCAGACAGGTGTCTGGAGCTAATAATGCATTTGGGCTGATGTCGTTATTAAAATGCAGAAGGCCAATTTTTTCAAGGCAGCTAACCTTATGATAAAACAAGTTAGAGTGCTATATTCGGCTGTGACGAAACTTTGACACCCTACACCGACAGTTCAGTATTTCAGTAGTGATATCTCTATGATATCTACTTATTATTTATTAAGAGCCGATGGCCTATGCAGCCAGTGCTATAAAAATATAAATTTAGTCTAAGAACTAATTCTTAAGATTAAATAAATGTATAATAATAATAATAATATTAATTATGTGGTGTTTTCACAACACAAGTGACTAAACGTGTAGTAAAATTTATATGGAAAACACTCAAAAAACTGAGTGCTTTTCATATAAATTTTACTACACGTTCAGTTACTTGTGTTATGAAAACAGCAGATTAATCTTTATAAAACCTGACGTCAGCGTATAAATTGGTTGCTGTTTAGACCTGTATTAAATTCTTGACCGACAATCAGATAATTTTATGCATTTTTTTAGAAATTTGAACTAGTTTGTGGTTAATAAAGGGTGGTTAAATTTTAAGGGACGATGTTGAATAAAACACAAATTTTTAAGCAAATTACTGTCTTATATTTTTATTACGATAATATTGGTATGGCACAATTACGTATGTAACAAAATATCGGCCAAATGGCCGCCGTGACTACGGCAGCACACCTCCATCCTATAGCGAACAGCAGCAATATTTTCTGCAGTACGAGCTGTAAGAGCAAGCTCTGGTGTTTTTACATCTTCTACAGACCCGGTTTGCTCAAATTTTTGCACGATTTTTCCGATTGTACGCACATTTGGACGATTAAATGGACCGACAAAAATCACGAAGTGCACGATATGCATTTTGATTTGAACGCCAATTTTCATAACAAGCCTGAAGAACTTTAACGCGTTGCTCGATTGTGTATCTCTCCATGGTTCAAATTGAATTAGTCTGAAATTGAAAAATGAAAAATGAAATGCAGAAAAAAACTTGACGTTTAGTTATGGTTCACATTCAACATCGGCCCTTAAAATAACTACCCTTTATAATTATTTGTAACAGTTTTAGCCATTTACTTTATTAACTTATTTTTCTACTTTTGTTGTACTGACCAAGTTGTTTACGTTGTTAACTCTCAATTATAAGACACCAACAGCATGATTAATATGGCTTTGCTATTATTTTACTTTAAAAATTTTATGTATTTAACTAAATTAATTTAACAAATAGAAAATGAGAATTTGTAACACAAAACAAGCAAATCGTTTTTTATAGGTAAGTAAAAATTTATTTTTGGTAGTTAAATTATATAAAATTACTGAATATTCCTTTGTTTTTTACGGAATATGTAGTTAATTTTTTGTCAGTTAATTTATATAAAACAACTGAATATTTATTTGTTTTAATGGAATTCGCGGTTGAATTTTTGATAGTAAAAATTATATGAACTTTTCGTTACTTTAAATTACATTTTCATTTAATTTTACATTAAAAAGAAATTAACTAAATCAACGGACAATATTAACTGCAACTGAAATTATTTATTATTTATTTAAAAATTACTGAACGGAATACTTGTATAGTATTCTTCGTTTGCTATTTTATTTCTTTAATAAAATACGAAACAAAAAAACAATTTATGTATATACATATATAAAATTTTAATTTTTATTAAAAAAAAGTTAATTTAATTCTGAAGGAAAAAATTTGAATGAAAAAATTTGACAACAAAATATTGTAAAAAAATGATATATTGATTAATATAGTTTTTTTAAAATTAACAAGTACGTATCACCACACTACCCCTTTTCCAGCGAAAGCGATACTTTTACGAATGGAATTATTGGGTGTAAGTGATGTTAAAAAAAATTCAATGTCATTAAGGTTTTCATTCTTCATATAAGCTGGCTTTAACCGATCGATGGAAACAGTATCTTCATTGTTGTTGAAAAGTATTGAAAAATATTTTTCCTTTCTATCAATTACTTTAAAAGGACCCTTGTATTTTCCGGATAGTGGCGGATGAGTTGCATCATTTCTTACCCAAACATAATCGGATGTTAACAAATCCTTGTTAACAAATGTTTTTTGAAGACCATGATTCGAAGCTTTTTGAGGCCTGAAATTAAGTTAATTTAATTCTGAAGGAAAAAATTTGAATGAAAAAATTTATGAAAAAATTTGACAACAAAATATTGTAAAAAATGATATATTGATTAATATAGTTTTTTTTTAAATTAACAAGTACGTATCACCACACTTCTTAAATAAACTACAGCCCGTTACTGTAGTAATATTGTGAGTGTACAAAATTTGATCGAATTGTCTCTAAAATTATGGACTGCAGTACTTTGCGTACGAAGTTTAGACAGCCATCCGGATGGACAGACATTGTTTGATCGATTTATGAGTGAATTTCAAGTCGATCGGTATGCTTATATTAATATCGAAAGCACATATTTGTATGTACTACCGACATCAGCACATAACCCGTAATACCATCTCCAGGGATGGCGGAGTGCGTACTATTAGCCCTTATTGGTAACAAAATACAAATGAGACTTGGGTCGACAGCTTTTTATACATCCTAATAAATACCTGTTGACCAAAGTCTCATTGGTATTATGGTAACCAATAAGGGCTAATACTACGATATTAAATGTCATATGAGCTCGAAGTGAGTCTGCTGCTTTACACATAGAGCGTCGCCAGAAGAAAGGATATTCTCAATACGCATACGAACAACCCACGGCCAGAATTAAGAACGAAAATGTGAGCCGTTTTTTGTATTTTTATTTTTTAAATATGATAAGGAACTAGCGCCAAGGAAAGCACGGATTAAGACTTATGTAGGTATCGTTTTAAAAGCAATTTCAAAATGAATTCTAATTTAAAAAATGTATAAAATTTTAAAATATTTTATACAAAATAATGTGTGGTTTCCATGTGACAGGCAATTAATTGTATAGAAACATTTAATCAAAATGACTCAGTGTTTTCAGTGCTTTTCATATACATTTTACTACACAATCAATTGCTTGTCACCTGGAAACAACTCATAAATTTTTTAGTTGTTTATTGCTAACAAAATGTTTGTAAAAAATCAGGGTGAATTTTTACAGGTGTGTTGAATTCACACAGTTCCTATATGTGTGCAGAGGTAAATATATTTTTATTTTTTTCAATCTATGATAACTGTCTTTTTCACGATTTTGCTCGAACGCTTTCGTTCGCACAAATTTTGAGAATATTTTTGAAAAATAGGGATTTCTTTAGGCTGGGAAGGGACTTTTTAAAACAAGGCATATGGGTAATTCCATATCAAATCGATCAAGAGTGGGACCTGACCGCTTTCGATTGTAATGAAATTTGGTGAGAAGATTTCTTTTTTCCTATGAGGACCATATATGAACGAAAAAAAATTTAAAACATTTTTTTTTCAAAATTTCATTATTTTGCCGAATTAGCCGAATTTGTAAAGATTTTTACTTCAATATCTTGAAAACTACTTTGAATACGAAGATGATTTAAATCATTTTAAAGAGAATACTTTGGGCTGAAATGTAAAAATGTAATATCTCCAAATATTAAATTTAAAAACAGACTAAGTCAAAAACCTTATTTTAATTTGGCTGATTGTTTTTATAATACCTCAAACTATTCTTTAAAAATCCTGAAACATTGAAGGAGGTGCTTTTTTCTTTTTTAAAATATGATTTTTTTTTCTTTCGCAACCTTTAAAAAATAATCTTAAAATAGAATTTTAATATTTTACTTTTGAGCAATAAACCCACTGTACTAGTCGCAAAAAACAGACAAGCACCTGGAATTTTAACATAATTGGGGCACCCTGATCCAGTGGTGCTAACCGTTTTTTTAGGTTAGCTCTTGTTTTCAAGATATACCGGTTTGCATATATTCGCATAACTCAAAAACTGTATAGTTTATTGAAATTACTTAAAAAACCGAAATTCAGTTATAAATAATAAAGTGGGGTTGACCCATCTAGGGGCATCTTAGGCGCTTCAATGGCTTCAATTTAAGAATTTCATTCAACGGCCATATTGGTATGAATGAAATTCTTAAATTTTACCCCTGCTGTGCCTAGGATGCCCTTAAAAGGCTCAAGTGTATTACCAATCTTTATTTTTCATATCAACCATTTATTTCTAACAAGCCTAACCGCTATCACCATTCCTTAAGGAAAGTTATGCACCAGCAGACGGACCTGGTTAAATCAACTTCGCTACTCATAACGACCAAGAATTACAACCGGAATTACAAACTTATATATATCCTTTCCACCTGTTATTTGTGTATTAACAATTTTTCTAGAAGCTTTAAAAATTTCGTGAAATGTATTAGTTTAAAAACGTTTCCATCTGGCATATGCCTTATTTCTCGTTGCAATAAGCGTTTTAATTTCTGAAGAAACCCAAGGTTGTTCGTTGCGTTTGCTAAATTTTTTATTGGCACATACTTGTTGTAAAGATAAAGCATATTGTTCTGTAAAAAAGTCAATTGGTCATCTACACTAGGCATTAAACAAGTCTAATTATTGTTTGAAAATTTTCAAAAATAACAACTTATTATGACAGGGTTTCATTTTCCTCAAGGTACGTAGGACTTGTGTGAACCAATCTTATGCTTGTAATTAGATTAAATTTGGTCCAAACATTTTTTATCGATTATTTTAATTCTTATTATTTCATATTTTTAACAGCTCTCTAATTTAAAGCATATGAGAAAACTTTAGTTTTTCTACATTATTTTGCTCATACGTATGGGCACTTCTGCTTAAAAATATCTTTCGAATGATATTTTTTGTTAAAATTCGCTGTATAGTGTAGGCGTAAAAGAAATATAAAAAAAAGTTAAGAGATAATTCTGCATCTTATGGCTCGGATAACCGGGGATAGCAGTAGCTTTACTTCTTCGCAAAGAAGTTTCTAAAACAATTAAAAATGCAAAGAATTGCCTGGATTCCTAATTGAGCTGTTTTAAATTAAACACACGTAATTTTAGCACTTCAGTTTGTTTTTTAATCATTTCAGTTATTTTTTAACACTTAAAATTTTCATGTTTTGCTATTTTCAATAATTAATTTTTCTTTTTTTTCATTTAATACATTTATTTTGAGATTTTTACTCCACTTCTAATAAGGATTTGTTCTTTTCATAACATTCAAAGATTTTGAAACCAATGTCACAACGATCTGCACCTTTGATGTTCTTGCACTTGTTTATAAGGGCCTTGGACTTTTCCTCACCAAAGTGCGGAGTCATTTTTTCCAGAACAACAGCTTCTTGAAATACGTCATCCTTCAAGGAACCAAATTTTTCAAGAATGCAAGTAGCATAACATTTCATATTGTGTGAGGGATTAGAAAGGTCCCTCTCACGCAATTTCATGGCATCCTCTTCGGAAACATTTTCTTGTTTTCTACATTGTTCGAAGAGCGCTTTGAACTCTGCTTTTTTTTCTTCGGTTATTTTAATATCCTGTAAAGGAAGGAATTATTTCCAATACTTCTTACATCCTTTTAAAAATAATACTTACAGAAGCTAAGGAAATCGCAATGAGGCAAACGATGGCCAAAGAGATAAAAGTTTTCATTTTGATTATTTGGAAATTTATTTTAAATTCGAAAGTTTTCAAACTAAAACTGTGATCTATTTCAGTTTCACAAACGGTTTTTATACAGAAATCAGCTAACGAATAGGTTTACTTGTTTTGTGTGTGTTCTTTGGACGAAAAATTTCAAAAACGTTTTGCTGTTTTACAATTATAAAATAATTATTTTAATAAATTAACGTTTACGATAAATGCTTAGTCGTTTTTGAATAATTGTATAAATTGTTATAATTTTTAATTAGACACTTTTTCGGTTCACTTATTTACATGTTTAAAATTTTAACAATTTGCTTTTAATTAACACCTAAAATCTGATTGATGTTGGCCCTACCGATTAACCAAATTAATAAAAAAAAAAAAATTCACGATAACAAGTTTTGGTTTAAACTTGACAAGTTCGTAATGTTATTTGTAAAAATTTTAAATGCCTGTTACACATGGAGCCACAATTATATGAGCGATGGAATCATTAGTTTTTTCTAGCGGTTCTAGTTTATAAGACATACTGGCATTTAATATTAGCATAAATCATACTTTTTTTTGTTTTATTCTCTTAATATTTCACGAACGAAAATACTTTCTGGATTATAAATCAACACAATAATCTCTTTCATTTAAGAAAAATCACATCATATCTTACTTGTTTTGCAAGGATGTTTATAGTTTTATTAAATACCTTAAAACTTTTAAAAATCCTATTTTTCAATGTATGCACAAACTATTTTGAGTAATAAAATTTAAAATCTATTTAAAGGGTCCTGAAATATTTAGAAAACAACTTCATATTTTATCTAAATTTAACATGCTGTAAATGCTTCGATTTACACAAAAAAAATAAATATTTTTACAAAATGTATTTTGCAGAGTCAACATCTGTTCTTCGTAGCCATTATGTTACCCTATAAATAAATCGCGAAAGGCAATACAGTGCAGGATACTTTTCTCCTCTGTTTGGCAACCGATTTGAAAAATAAACTAATAATAATAATAATAACACTGTGCAACAAATTGACACTTCTTTTGACAAGCCAGGCACATGGCGTTTTTACATAATTCGGGTACGCTGAATCCAGTGGTGATCGCGGTTTTTTTTAGACTGGCTCTGGTTTTCGAGATATACCGTTATTTCTAAAATGGAGAAGGTTGCACAACATATGTTCGCGTAAATCAATAACAGTTTAGTTTATTGAAATTACTAAGAAACCGAAAATTTCCTTCAAGAAAATTAAATTTTTTTTCTAATATGAGCAGTCGTTTTTGCCACATAATTTAAAAAAAAAATTAATTTTTTTGCCAAAATTTCGATAGCGGGTAGGTTTGTTAGAAATAAATGATTCAGATGAAAAATAAAGTGGGTTGGTTATATATTTGACCCATCTAGGGGCATTCTGGGCGCTGCAGGGTCCAAATTTAAGAACTCTTAAGAATATCCATTTTTTGAGGGGGCTCCCACACAAAATGTTCAATGCTGACTAGAAATATATTGAAGAAAAATACGCCAAACACAATAAGAGTGAATATATTTTTCCGTTTCAGAGCCTCTTATGAATTTTGGCATCTATTTTTTGGTGCATATTTTACCGTTTGCAGCATTTTTTTTGCATAATTTAGTTAAAAATGCTTTTTTTAAGTTTATACCGCATATTTTTCCTTTTTAAGGCATATTTTGATACATGTACAATTTTTTTAGGTGCCTACAACGCTTTCGCATCAAATAAAAATATATTTGTTTTTCGAAATTCTGGTTAACAGAATTTAAATATCTATCTGTATATTAAACGTGTTGCTTCAATTCATTAAATTTTTACTCTAAGGCTGTAAGGCAAATCAGGTTGTCATTAAAGATCAAGGTTATTTAAAGCTTTCAGATTTTATGTAAAACGAAAAATTAAGGAAAAAGTAATTATGTATATACGTTTTTGGCGACGTGTGTAATACATAGAAATATAGTCCAATCTTTTAGTATATCAATCGACTCAGAATCTCTTTTTAAAGTGATCTTACGATCTCCGTCTGTCCGCGTGGCTGGCTGTCTGTCCATTTTAACCTTGTGCACAAAGAATAAGTTGCAATTTTGTTGATAATTTGATCGAATAAGGACGAAGTCTACGCGTAGAGAAAAACATGATTGAAGATTGGTTAAAAAAAACATATTATGGTCCCTGCAATGGCAACAAACAAACTTTTGTTGTTTTTAAAAAAACTTTTTTCACGATTGATAATATTTTGTTTCTATTTAACAATAAAGTGTTAACCTCCTTTGAAACTTCAAATATGGTTGATTTTAACAATATAATGTTTAAACAAAATAAAACTACAACCACACACTTAAACATATTATGGTTACCTAAACCATATTATTGTCTGGGTAACCTGACTCCAAACATGCTATGGTTAATATTTACTAACAATAAAGTTATAATATTTATAATATTTTAAAACATTGTTTGATTAATTTTAAATTTAAAATAATATGTCTAAAAAGCAACAACAATCTGGTCGTTTGCATTTTACTTGGTTTGCTTAAAATTCTCATTCGTTTTATTTTAATTATTGATTAAAACACATAAATTTACATAGAAAAAACTAGTAGAACAGAAAAAAATGATAATATGAAGGTCGTCACAGGCTAGAATATGAACCAAAGGGGGTTTTTTATAAAAATGGAACGTAACACCTATCAAGAATATAAAGTTAAATAAAATTTTATTTTGACACTTAACAAACAAATTGAAAAGATTTATTAACGATAATATGATTAGCATTCACGATATTATTGTTAATCCTGACCATAATATTGTTACTTTTCTCAAAATTCTGGGAAATTTTGACCATATTATGGTTAACTTTGAACATAATATGTTTAGTTTTGACAATTATTATGGTTAATATTGACTAAAATATAGTTAATTCTTACCATATTATGGTTTATTTAGGGACAAATTTAGTTGATTTTAAACATACTATGGTCATATTTAAACATTATATGGTTACCTCCAACCATATTTTTCTTCTACGTGTACGTGTTCAGGGAGCTATGGTCAAATAGAGACCGATTCAAATAAAATGTGGAAAGAAGAATTAATAAGATTGAGCCAAATTTAATTTTAATACCAACATAATAAGATGGTTAATGGGCACGAAGACTTAATTTCGGAAAGAAGCTTGTATGGGGGCTATGTGAAATTATGGACCGTTTCAGCCCATTGTTTCTAGACGTGGTGAGTTATCAAATAAGAATCAATCTGCAAAATTGTATTTGCCGTATTCACAAAACCCTTGTATCAATTGTATATTGTATTAGAACACATAGCTTACTATTGTTTTTTACACAACATACAATCGATACAACGATACAAGGGGTTTTATGAATAGGGCAATTAAAATATCTCCGAACTTACGACATGTACTTTTCGCACTAGGTCTACATGGACAAACAGCCAGCCAGCCTGCCAGCCTGATTGACTTCGCTAGGGCGACTGAGAAAGAGATTCTGGGTCGATCGGTGTACTTAAATTTTAACATGTTACACGCATCAGCAAATGTAAAACACCCTCTCCACAATTGTGGTATGAGAATAAAAATAAGTTAAATTTTTTTCTTACCGTCGATCAACAGGAGGCGGGCCGTCGAATCGGCAAAGGCCGACATAGCATGTTAACCTCAGCTTTTTTTCTTCGGTTAATTTAATAACCTGCAAGGAAAGAATTAATTAAATATCAAAATTTCGTTTTTCATGTCAAATAAAAATTTAATTTTATGAAAAACTATTTATTTATGAATTAATATTTAAATAGAATTGATGAAATTGGCCATATGTGATACAATGTTGTACATAAATTATGGGCCGACCATCAGGAATATGGTATGCTTTTATTTCTAGTCTAATAAATATCAAAAAAAATATTTTAAAAAAAGATAAAAATTAATTATTTCTTGTTTGATTTCAATTTTAAACAAAGCGAAACATTTATTTTTACTAAATTAACTTACAGTTTGTTAAAATATGAGGATAAAATTGGCTTTATATACATTGAAGTCGCTTAAACTAATGAGTTGTGCTTACGTATGAAAAAATAACGTTGGGGTTCCAGGGTTAAATTATTTCCCACATTGGGCTTAATTTGGGACTTATGGTAAATTCTGGTCCAGTATTAAGGAAATTTGGCAGTGTGATTTATATGCTATGTAACTTCGACAGACAATTTCGACAATAACGTTATATTCGTTACAGTTTAAGGCGTTCTAAGGAGTTTTTCGAGGGTGGATTTTATATGGGGCCTATGGCAAATCATAAAAAATGTTCAAGAAATTAACCGTTGTAAGTTCTTGTTATACAAAACGAATCTAATAACTGGGAATGAGATTTTCATGCACTAAAAAATCGAAAATATGCTCTTAAAAATGCACTAAAAAATCGAAAATATGCACCAAAAAAAAAATAAACAAAATTCACTAAAAACTTAAAAAATTAAAGCTCTTGTTATTCAAATATCTTTTATAAAAATTAAATAACTAATTAAAATTTTTGTGCTCAATTGTTCCTTAAAATAGCTATGGCACATAGCTACATTTGTACTTCAAGTTGTACATGTAAAATGTCGACGAAAGTGGACAAAAAACATAATAAACAAATGTATTCAGGTTTTCAAGACAAAGTCTTGACGCAAAGAATACGAAAAAACAGAAGAAAGGAAGCAACATGTGAATAAATTAAAAAAAAAATAATAACAGCAAATTTTGAACCACCAGTACCCCTGGTTAAAGATTGATGTTTGACCGTTGGCTGGCAGGTACCGCAGTGTTGCAGAGGCTTAAACTCAAAGAATTCTGATGAAAGAATGTGGTGATTCTTTAAACATATAAATTCAACCTAGGTTGGGGTCTCAGCTCAGTCAGGAAAATTATAAATAACTGTTTCATTTAAAGTAAAACTTTGTTTTGTACGCGAAGAATGCCAATGCTTTTGAAAAAAAATATTTTCAGATCCCACTTTGATTCCATATCAGATCACAAATATTTGAAATTTATTTTTTGAAATCATATTTTTTTTTTTTGCAAAACGTTTTGGAATTTTTTTAAATTTGTCCGGCTGTTCTTCCTTCCACATTGTTAATTTTAAACATCGGTATCAACAAGCTCTTTTAACATTCTTAAATTACTCAAAGTTTTTTGGCTGCAATTGAAGGGGAATCAGGGGAAACATTTCATTTCATTAAAAATTGCCATATTATCGAATCGGCTTCTAATTTCCTCTGCAACGGTATAATCCATGTGCCAAGCAAGTATCTTGTAACAGTTTTGGGTAAAATATTTTGAACCCATTTGACGCTTTAATCACGTAAGGTGCTGCATCGTTTTAAAAAAGAAGGATCTCTTGTCGAAATCTTGAAAATTGAATTATAAAACGATCTGCCCAACATTACACAGAAAAAAATTACGACAAATCAATTGTCATATTGAATACCAAATTCGTCAATACAATTAATTTTTTAATTGAAAAGGCACCAACAACCAAATTTGTAAATATAAAAAATACTTTTGTTAATTCAAATTGTTGATATTCAACAAATATTTTTAACAACGAAGTTGATATATTGAATAAAGGTTTTGTTAACAATTATATTAAAATTTTAATTACGAATTTGTCTTATTAATAAAATATTTTGTTGAGAACTAACTTATTGCCTTTTGAAAGAATGCTATGCATCTAAATTATTTTTTTAATTAATTTTTATTGAAATATAAATGAAAAACTACATCATAAACACCATTAATATTTATTTCAGCATACTTATTCAGACGTAGAACTGGATGCGCAATAATGTTCATCTTATTAAAAGGGAATCTTGCCACAATTATAGACTTGTATTTGAAAACTAAAATTAACAAAAGACCCATTAAAATCTCTTAAGTTTTTTAACCACAACTTTACTTACCCCTATGATTAATTCAGTTTTTCAATAATTTGCCTATCTTTTAGCGTGTTTAAAACCCAAAATATTTAAAAAAAATTTTTTTTTGACACAAAATAAAATTTATTTTATGTATTTATTTTTTAACTGAAACCAATTGTTAATATGACAATTTACAAACCTGTTAATAAAGAAAATTGTTAAATATATTTGGAAAACTTTAAAAATTTTTATTAATTACTTAATAACTCTTGTTATTTTTTTCTGTGTAAGCAATATGATTTACAGTCTCACATTGCATTCCGCCATAAATTTGTTAGTTTTTGGTAAAAAAAAATATCAAGTTTATGGGTTCGAAACTCTTTTCTACCAAACTGAGCGTGTCAGATTTCAGTCTCAAACTTTTTAGTTGAACTAGAAAATTTTTGCAATCATAATTGTTTTTTTTCTATTTGATCGTTCGGAAGTGAGCGGGATTTCAACAGATGGAGAGACAGATGGACAAGGCTTAATCGATTTAGAGTTACTCAAGGACCCGGAATGTATATGCTTATATTGGTTGGGATGTCTTAGAAGAGAACTAACAAGTTTTATACGAATTGACAAACTTATTATACCCTCTTGCAAACTAGTTGTTACAGTAAAAAAACAGGCTGAAAAGAAGGCTGAATGGTCCATTTAAGGGCTAAATATTTTTTTGGCGTACTTAATTTAAATGTGCTAAATCTAGCCCACAAAGTGCTTACTTGTTTTAAATTCAACAAGTGCGACATCAAAATTAAGAGAGTATGTAGAGGTATATATCTTAACTATGCAAGTGGGGAGAGAATTTTTATTTTATAGTTCATAAGCACTCACGCGTTTTTACCGTTTTTTCAGCATTTAGTTCAGATCAGTGATGGAAAATTTATATATTTAGATGGTACTGACCACCAAGCAAAAGAGTACCTTTTCAACATTTTGGTACTTTTTAATACATTTGTTGACATTTATGGACCGAGCTGGCTAAATTTCAACAGCAAAATTCTGATGAGGATATCTAAACCTTTTGATAATAATAAATTTTGTGAAGGCAATGTTGTAAACAGGACTGTGGAGTCGAAGCTGTAGAGTCGGAGTTAAGGGGTTTGTACCGGAGTCGGAGCCGTAGTACCCACAAAAAATTCGCAACTCCGACTCCAAAACTTTTCGGCATAAAAAATTTAAAAAATATTTTAATAATTTCCAAAATAAAAATACTTCGAAGTTTGGGAATTAAAAAGGTAATGCATTACAAAAAAAGTTTAAAGTCAAACAAGGACCAGTCTCATTTACATACATTAAGCATTAAGGTTAGATTCGGAGTCGGAGTTGGAATATCAGCGGTTGGAGTCGTAGTTAGTACTTTTTGTTGACGACTCAATGTTAAAAAAAATCAATGCTAAATTTCTAAGAAAGAAGCATAACGAAAAGAGTACTAAAACAGACGTGGGGGTACCGTACTGAATTTTCCATCACTGGTTCAGATTAAAACTCAGACTAATCATTACTAAATTTAAAATTATGCTTTGTAAAAAGTAAATTGCGACTAACTTTTTCAAGTTATACTAAAAACAATAACAAATAAGTTTTCAATATGTACAAATGTATTTATTTATTAAAAAAAAAAATCGTTTTTTAATTGTTATTTTGTTCCAGTTTATTTATTTTCAATTCATGGCAAATAAATTACCATGACTTATAAAGACTTTTATTTAAATTATCCTATTAAAGAGAATCTGTGTAAGAAAAGAGTGAATGTAATTGTTAACATTCTTATGTTTAATTTCATATAGATATACATATCGTCGCCTAAAACGGAAAAGGCTCTATCTAACATTTTGAAAATTTTACAGGAGAAGAAAAAAAATTATTTTACATAATAAATTGATAAATTGAATTAAACTGTTTATAATTTATTTTTCTTGTAAAAGCTACCAGTAGTTTTGATAATAAACAATGTTGCATACTATACAAACTGTTAGTTAAGCCTTTTAGCGTTAATCATATCTGACCTTCTCCGATAAAAGGGACCTTGTGAGTCAAAAACGGGTTTGAAATTAAGAGTGGATTCTGGTAACGAAACGGGTGTTATGAAACTTAAAATGCATTTTTCTCTAAACTTTATTTTCACACACGAGGTCCCTTTGCTCGGAGAAGGTCACATATAATCTTTTGTAGATAGGACCGCTTGTTTTTGCCAATAAATCGCTAATGTTGGTCGAAGATTTCAAAATTTTTTATGGACAATTTTGTTGATGCAATACATCAGATTTCATGAAAAAGTAAATTTTTCATTTTTTGTTAGTTAGCACCTTTTGCAGTTTAGGTGGCGATATTTATATGATCTAAAAAAAACACCAACATATAAACATATTGCTTGGTTTCCTTACAACAACTAAGAACGGATTAGAACAAAAATACTTGCATACATTTTTGTTGTACATATTTGTAATAAAACCTAATGGGTTTTTAAATTACATTAAATGAAAATAAATATATGAGAAATACAGCAAAATCTACACTTATATAAACGTTATGTAACTAAAGGGTGTTTTTATTGCTGCATGAGAATTTCAAATTGTAACACAAGACAGAAATATTGTTTGAATGAAATTTTTTATTACAATCTGCTGGATAATTTCATGGTATTCATTTTTTTTAAATTTTCATACGTCCTCCATGTCTGCGAGATACATGGTTGAATCGCTCATGAATATTGGCTTCCAATCCTTCAAGAGTTGCTTTTTTGGCGGCATTAGCTAATGTCTAATAATAGCACCATAAAAATTAACCCAGTGACGCTAAATTACACGAACGAGGGGGTAAGTGGACAGGTCCGCACCAAACAGTCAATTTTAAGGGATGGGATGGATGGTGATTCGTTATGGGATCTTTGCTACACTCAAAAGAAAAATCAATCCATCTGACACACTTAACTTATCCATATTCAATCTCGAATTAGTACTGGAAATAATCCAAAAATAAGATTGATTTAATTAAAACTAAGATTAAACTAATCTCAAAATTATATTTTAGAAGGTTAATTCAATCCCGAATTTGTACTTGAAAGTGAAATTGAAGTAAAGTGGGTTAAGAATTTTCATTTCAATTTCAATTATAACACAAGCATCATTCCCGATATGGGTTTAACTTTAAAAACTTAATGTGCGTAGTTATCAGAAAATATAAACTAAATGGAAATTTTAATTTTTAAACAGAAAAATAATGTGTTTTCGTCTTGTTCTGTTGTTTAGGTTGTTTCTATACACAAAAAGTAAATCGTTGTTTAACTACTTGTGTGTTGTCTGCAGCAAACATTTATAAGTTTAATAAGATTTAAACGCTCACTTTGTAAGTCTTATCACAGAGATGCACCACCAACGAAAAGTATAATCTTTTTTTACCCTCCACCACAATTAGTTGTGAAGAGGGTATATTAAGTTTGTCATTCCGTGTGAAACTTTTTTATTATTTATCTCAATCCCCATAAAGTGTATATATTCTGGGTCCTTGAGTGATTCTAAGCCGATTTAACCATGTCCGTCTGTCTGTCCGTCTGTCCGTCTGTTGAAAACACTCTCACTTTCGAACAACTCAAAAGCAATTAACAAACTTGGTGCCAGATTGCTTGCAGTTATCCTACGCAGTATGGGATTGAAATTCAGCAAAATCGGTGCAGTAGGACTAGAGCTGTAAATCAAAATGTGGAACCACAACCTACAAAAAATGATAATTTTGTTACAAAAAATAAGATTAATGGTGAAACAAGGCACGGAATGAGATAAGATTTTGCAAACATTTGTTTTATTCGACTGGAAATCACGCTGTAAAATTTCGTGAAGATCCGTCCAGAATTTACCCTAGGCTCCATATAAACACTACTCCCGGAAAACAGTTTAGTACGCCTACAACCGATAAAAATAATGCTATCATAACAAAATTTGAATTGAAACTGTTACTCAAGCTAGTTTAAATTGCTAAATAATTTAATATAGATCTAAACCTCAAACCAACCAATTTTAATGCTGATGTCTGTTTTTATAAAGATAAATTAATAATAAATAGACATCATATAGATATCCCTCCTGAAATATTCGAACAGTCGGTGGAGGGTATTAAAGATTCGGCACAGCCGAATATAGCACTCTAACATGTTTTTACTAGGTTTAAGAATTTTGTAGTAATTTTAAGAAATTCCGGGATTAATTTTCGAAAATAATCTTATTTAGGTTTGTCTTGAGTACGTTTTTTAATTTATCCCGAGTGTTTTTCGTTCAGTGTAGCCATTTAACCAAAAATTAGCTTCGTAAAATGGACAACGAACTCTATGAACTTCGCAAGCAGATTATTTATTCAAAGTTAATTTTCACATTTTGGAAGCGTTGTTTGAGCGTTAAAAGATTCATTATGACTTGCCAAACCTTACTGAACAAAAATGCCAACACAGTTTGAAATTCACAGCTTTCAAATCTTAGTTATCGTAAACGAAAGCTTAACAAAACACCCATTAGTAATTTGAATACAGCAGATTCTTTTCATAAGCATGCATACGTATGTACCTATGCAGGGACTTATTCGCAAACTCCATTTCTTTTAAAAGCCAGTCAAAAGAATGGGAGAGAAACTGTTACAACAAATAATACTTACAGATTTTATAATGCATTAAATTTGGTAAGTGTGCCTTGTGTACCCATACTACAGTATTGTATATAAGCAGGGGAACCATAAATATGCAATTGCATGTTTTTCTTATGTGACCTATGACCTAAGAAGGCTGTAACAGTTTATTTATCCGTTTTAAAGCGTTTTTAGAATTTTGGCATCTATTTTTTAGTGCATATTTTTGCATCTTTTTCCCTTCGCAGCATGTTTTTGCATAATTTAGTTAAAAGAGTTTCTTGTAGCATTTTTTAAAGTATATAATGCATATTGCAACCTTTTGATACATGGTCATTTTGCTTAAAACTCGACTCAGACTCACTTTTTTTTAATTATTTAACGATGCCCATCCGTCCGTCTGGCTGGTTGGCAGTCCATGTAAATCTTGTGCAATAAGTACAAGTTGCACTTTTGTTGATCATTTGGTAAATTAGTTTTAATTGTACTAAGATCGAAGCCTTTGATAAAAATCGATCAATAATTTCACATGGTCCCATATAAACTTCTTTGTTCCATAAACCATCTAATTATGTTCGTATTTAGTTTAAATATGTCCCAAAAATATTTTACTGCAAATTAATTTTTTTTTTTTTTAATGGTTGACATTTGACTATCCGCAAATAGCTTTAACTCTCGTTTAAACGTTAATATTAGTTTGAAATTTAGCGACCGTCCCTAAATCCCTTTAAGACAAAAAATATCATATTGATGGTGCATATAAATCAGAGGTCTGTAAAATACCGCAGATGTGCGAATTCTCTCACACCTTATAAGAAAGCATGAGGAAATAATTTGCATTTTTACTAGATAACACTGAACAAACACTGAACGCTCAACAATAAACAACCGAGAGAAACTAGAAATGTGAATGTATGTATTTGGTGGACCTTGATCTAGCTCAGTGATGTACAAAATGTAAATTGTGGTTGTATTGTATTAGTGAATAGAGATAGTCAGCCTTATTACGAAAGTCGTTGTCGTGGTCGATTCCGAAGTCGTAGCCGTTTGAAATGTTTGTCGTTTTCACGACAACAACAATATAAAACATATAGAAAGGTTGGCGTATTAATGTCGTTAACGTCAATAATAATACCAATTTCTAAAAAATGTTTTCAACTGCGACACTCATAATAGCACCAAATACTCGGCACAAAAAACTTATATTTATAAAATCTTAGCTCATAAGATAACTTTGTTCTGGTGAGCCCATGTCTGCCCAACGGTGCCAAATAGGGTACAATATCGTAAATTCGTCTTTACATTTTCAGGTTTATACACAGAAAGAAAAACACTCGGGATAAATCAAGTTTTTTGGGATTACTTTAAGTACGAGTCGTACTCAAAAATTCAAGTACGAATAACACTTAAACGTACTCAAACCAATCCTAAATGGGATTACTTTTGAAAACTAATTTCTTTTCAAAGTTTTTTTTTCAAAATTTGAACTCATGCTACTCATTTAGTTTATATTTTTGGTTTAATATATACATAAGATTTCTAAAATAAAAACCATATCGGGCATGATGTTGGTGTTTTATCATTCTGTAATGTGTAGTACGGGTAAGTAAATCAATTATTATCATTTTTTCTTTGTAATTTCTTTTTTTTTTTGTTTTTTTTCAATCATGAATTCGGGATAAAATCAACTTTATATTACCTGAATCAAGCTCATTTTGAGATTGATTCAATCTTAGTTTTACTTTAATCAATCTCATTTTCGGATTATTTGAGGTACGAGTTCGGATTAAAACAATTTTATAATTTTTGAATGAAGTGCATTTTGAGATTGATTCAATCTTAGTTTTATTTAAATCAATCTCATTTTCGGATTTTTTCAAGTACGAAAACGGGATTGAATATGGATAATTTAAGTATTTTGGGATTAAAAATCCGTACTTAAATCAATCTTTCTGTACTTGATTCAAGGAAATCCGTACTCACCGTACTATTAATACCGCTTCGGATTGATTTGAGTACGGATGGATTGATTTTTTTTTGAGTGTAGGTTTTACCGATTATAATTTTAGGTTTTTTTTTTAAATGCAATTATTATTAAATTGTTAAATATTTTGTTTTCATTTAAGCAATTTTTGATTTGGTTGGACATATTTTTAACAATTTTTATGGCATATTTTGAAATTTTTACTGCATATTTGATGCGCATTAAACACTTTTATTGGAGAATATTTCTGGTTTCCCTGTATATAAATATTTATGTTTCGTTTAAAATTTGAAGAATGAATAAAAAAAAACAAACAAAAGAAATTGAAAAGAAAGGATAACTCGTTTGTTGCAATATTTGTTTTGGATCTTAACGAGAATTTGATGATGCCGCGAGGAATTAAACATTAAACTATATGCAGAATACACACGCAGAGAGTAAACCATGAACATTACCACTCCAAGCATAAACATAAGTATTTAATGTTCCTACCCGCTAATTCTGTTCTGTTCTGTAAACGTTCATAAATTCAATTAAAATGTTAAACAATTTTAAATTGAATTCCATTTTGATTTTACTTTGGAACTACACAGAAAAGTAATCATGGGCACCAGCCATTATGGTCTTTTCCAACTGTAGTCTTTAGAACGGGTGAACAAAATGCATATACTAATGGTGCGTTTTTGGGCACCAATTTTACTGCATGACTGTCATAAAATAAATCCTTAAATTACAAACTGGTGTTATCTAACCTCTATTCTGAAAGCAGATACTATTGAACATCAATAAATTATGGAGATATTTAGAAACAGGTCTCATTTCAACCAGCATTTAAAAAAACAGTTCAGATATTAATTGCAACCAGTATGGAATCCTGGAAAAAGCTTTTTAAAATTAACTCTATACTCAAAATAAAAATCAATCCATTCGTACGCAAATCTATCGAAGCGGTATTAATTGTACGGTGAGTGCGGACTTTCTTGAATTAAGTACAGAAAGATTGATTCAAGTACGGATTTTTAATCGCGAAAAACTTAACTTATCCATATTCAATCCCGAATTCGTACTTGAAATAATCCGAAAAAAAATTTGATTTAAGTAAAACCAAGATTGAATCAATCTCAAAATGCGCTTGATTCAAGTACTATAAACTTGATTTTATCCTGCAGTCATGTTTGAAAAAAACCCAAAAGGAAATTAGAAAGAACAAATTATTATTATTGATTTACTTACCCTTATTACACTTTACATAATGATAAAGCACCAGCATCATGCCCGATATGGTTTTTACTTTAGAAACCTAATGTTCATATTTAACCAAAAATATAAACTAAATGAGAAGCAAGAGTTCAAATTTACTTTTAACCCTTCGTGGTACACATGAGTGATCAAGGGGAATTCGCTAGAAGGTGAGTTCAACTCTGCAACAACACTGCTTCTGTCGTCCGATTGTTCAAATTATTTCTAGTAAGCAATTTTTAGTTCCCAAAAAAAACTGCAGTTTGTATAAAAACTTTGACAACTCGACTAACGGAAAAACAACCAACTGTTGGCTTGACCCCACCTTCTACTGAATTCGTCATGCTCGCGAGTAATGGGAATCGGTCTTCACTGCTCTAGATCTAGGCTAAATTAAGTTAAGCATACAACAATTTCCAGAACCGCAGGGTAATAACTGCCAACTGTCTATAAGTATATTAGCTTTAGTTGAATATTAAAAAATAAAATTTAACATTTTTAAATTTAAGTAAATTTTGGTCTACACCAAAAATAAATATATCAGCAATTTGGTAGAAAAACAGAGCAATACTTATTTCTTATTGCTCAGCTTAACTCAACTCATAATAAGAAGAAATCAAGAAAGAAGTTCTTATAAGACTTAATTATTTAATGTATATTAATGTGTGCTTGAGATATTTTTTTTTGTATAAAAATATTAATTTTATAAAATTTTTAATCCAAATTTTTAATATTTTAATCAGGCTTAAGTTCATCAAATTTAATTTTCATTAAATTATTTTTATGTAGAAAGGAATTTTACAACATGAAAATTAATTAAAATTGTTATTGATAATCATTCAATCTTGACTGACCTGAGATTCGAACCCATGCGGCTGGTTACCATGACATGTTTCGATCACAACCACTTGATCTCCTCAGATGGATTTGCCGTCTTACACTCGCAGCCATCGACGACTGCTGACGTCAATAGTCAAACATCAATCCTTAAACCAAATTGTATTTTAACCTTTGGTAGATCGAAATTTGCTTTTTTGAATGATTATCCATTTTAATTGATTTCACATGTTTTTTCTAACTTCTGTTTTTTCCGTACTTATATCAAGAATTCTTCTTGAAGTCCAAAGTACATTTTTTTTGTTTTTTCATTTTGTCTTTCTTTTTCTTGTTGACCTTTTTTCAGCACAACTTGAAGGACAAATGTACACATTGAGCTCGTGCCTTAGATTTAACAATAATTAGAATTGGTTGTGACCGAAACATGTCATGGTAACCAGCCGCCTGGGTTCGAATCTCAGGTCAGTAAAGAATGAATGATTATCAATAACAATTTTAATTAATTTTCATGTTGTAAAATTCCTTTCTTCATAAAAATAATTTAATGAAAATTAAATTTGATGAACTTAAGCCTGATTAAAATATTAAAAATTTGGATTAAAAACCATAAATAGTTCAACAAAATAACCAAAATTCTAATTAATTTTATTAAATAATTTTTTTTTGTTAAAATAAAATTAAAATTTTTAAAAAAAAAAGAACTCAAGCTTTACTAAATTAATATAAATTTAAAAAATAAAGATCGAATAAGAAAAAAATTATTTTTACAAAAATTCAATTTTTTGCAATTTTATTTTAGTGTTTATTTTTAATTAGTTAATCATTTTCCTTCAATTATAATTTGCTACCATTTAACAAACTTAATTTCTCTCCCACACAATTTGCTTCTAATTTTTCTTTTTGCTACATTTTTTGTCAACTGACAGCTAAATATGACGTCAATAATTACAAACGACAATTGACTTACAACTATTGCAACATAAATTGCCGGCAATAAATATGTACAAAAAAGTGCTGTCTACATTAAAAATAACATAATTTTGACAGATAGACGGGCAGTGAGTTACAGACAGACATCTTTCTCACTTTTCAAGAAACGGTGGAATATTTGGTTTCACATATTTTCGATGCGAGAAGTTCTCACCAAAATTACATAGCTGATAGCCTCATCCATGACCTCATTTATCTTTTTTATAATAATGTTTACAAAATTGCTTATTTTTTCTATTCTGATTTCATACGTTTCAAAGCATAACTACAAATATTGTTTTCTTCTATTTCTTTCGACTTAGTTTTTTTTTGCTAAACGGTTTTTCAATTGATGCGTTACTGAATCCGGGAACGTAATCGAAATGCAGAATAAGGGTGATGCGGAAAACGCATTGAAGAATGTTACCGACAGCTCTTAACATATCGGCTGATGCTTCGAGAAAATGTTTTCGATCGTATACTCTTTACTGAGTGCCATGATTTCAATTTCGAAGCAAGCTTTTAGATACCGTTTACGAGGATCATATAAGGAATGATTTCGATCCAAGTCATGCGATCATGAATGCTCAGATTGTGCCCCAGGTTAAAACTTTATGTGTAACTTACCTTGTTTTGGAAAGCTCTGGCTAGTTCTTAAGTCGAATATTTGGAAGCTTAAATAGACATTTTCATTATCAAAGTTTAAACAGTCTCTTCGGGAATACTCGATAATTCAACGTTCAATTAAATTAATAAAACGTTTAACCCTCTTGATTAAACGTTAAAAATTCGCTTGATTAAATTTTTAATTCGAATTGATTTTATTTTTGATTAATGCTTTAATTGTTAAAAAATTTTGAAGAATATTTCTGTGTAGTATCCATTCAAACAAGATATAATTCATACCATTCAATCGAACCTGCATATCACTTTACGCAGAAAAAAGATACAAATTAATTTCAATTAAAAAATTTATGGTATTAAATAAAAAATTAATTAAATTTGCACCAGTAACCAAATTAAAAGCATCGGTTAAATTTTTTTGATTTTTACAATATGTTCTGCAGTTATGTTGTTATTATAAGTAAATTCACTTGATTAAATTGTAAATTAAAACTGATTTTATTTTTGTTTATGGATTTAATTGAAAAAAAACTATATAGAATTTTCTCAGTGTGGCTGGTGCTTGATAGAGATGCACACACAAAAAAAAAACATTTTGAGGGCAAATAGCTTTAGGATTTAGCGATTAGGCTGTTGGGGGAAAAAAACTTGTTGCCAAAAATTACAACCTTTTGTCGCAAGAAATTTCCCAACAATATTATTTTACCTTAACAACAGGAAAATATTTGAAGTTTTTTAACAACAAAATTAATTGTTGCAAATAAAATAACTTTAACCGTTAAAAGTTTTCCTCTGAAATAAGAGCACATTGAAATTTGCTTTTTGACGTAAATGATTTACATTTGCAGGAAATAAAAATTTTTGTTGCCATTAACTATTTAGTTTTGGAATCAAATAACATTACTGTTGTCGTGATTGGTACTTCATTATCATTGCGATTGAGTACTTTGTCGGTGTAAAACTAGTAAAAAGTAGTAATTTATAGCATGAAAAATATTTTTAGAGATTCGCGACATCTTTATTTCTTTTATTTACTTCATTCACTCCTCCACGCATCAACAAGGCAGCGAAATTATCTATATCTAACGCCCAAGAGGATACGATTTGCCATACAATAAATATAAACAATAATCTTACAATTAAAAGAATTTACAATAAATTTTCTCAAACAAAAAATTATGTTTTCATTTATTTTATATACCTTAAACATTTTTGCATTTGCGACAAAAGTATATTTAACTGTTTAGGCAACATTTTCTGCATTTGCGACAAATTATATTGAACTGTTGAGCAAACAACATACTAAACCGTTGAGGCAACAAGTACGACGTTTTACGAAACACTTTTATTTTTGCCTCAACAATAAAATTACACTTTGGGACAACAGAAACAGACTTGTTGCTTCAAATGAAAAATGTTGCTGGGCACAATCCGAATGTAAATTCTATTTGAATCAAAATCAAATTTTCTTGGCATTAAAGTCTTTTGTTTTTTGTGTATAGATCGGAAAACGCAAATGTATTTTTATTTCGCAAACGTGACGAGCTATGGATCATATCGATATCGTTTCCCACTACTGTTGCGACAGTAACTATAAATAATAATAGATTGAGAAATTTTTTTTTCGAAATTTATAATTTTGCTAGCCTCTGTTGTTCTTTGGTTCTTGTATTAGTTGGTGCCACTTTGTTATTGCAACATAACTAGATTTAAGTATATTGTTTTCTTGTTGTATATTCTCTAAACCGTGATAGTGTTTTTGGGTTAGAATATATTAAATAAAATAATAATACAATGAAAATGATTAAGTTTTCCGCATGCGAGCACAAATTACACCATACACAGTCGCACTAACACACACTTGTGACAAGATAAACAAAAAACTATAAAAAAAATATTTAAACATACTAAGACTCTATCAAGCTTAAAATGAATTTGAAAATATACAAAGAAAAAAAATAAGAAATATTAAAACAGGACACTTCCCTTACCCCATCTTGTAATTTCTATAGAGGAGAATAAGCCCTTAACGGTAGGTTACATCTTTAATACACATATTGTTTGTTATTTTATGAAACAAAAAAAAAAACAAAATAATATAAAGAACGTGCAACAAAAAAAATCCATTTATGCTTAATACCCCTACACAGCCACTCAAGCGTTACTTAGCAGCTCTGCTCAAAAACGTAGTTTCGTTTACGTTTCTTTTTTTTCAGGAAACACTTCAATGGTTGGTAATGGCACGGTTGGATGGGTGGTGTGTTGGAGTTTGTTATTAAAAAGTTGTCTAAAAATGTAAACTCCAGCCGAGATTTTCACAAAACAAAAAAAAGGGAAGAAGAAACTCAAAAAATAAACAAAGTAGCAAAGAAGAAAACTGTTGCATATTTTAAGCTAACAACAACATTAGTGCCAATAGCAACTACAACAACATCGAAAAAAGACACTCGTTCAATGTCACATAGACTAAGAGCATGTGGTATCTAGGCAACTTCTTTTTTTTTCACTTTTGCCAACAATATAGCAACACTTTCTAACAGTTTTTTGCTTTTTTGCATATCGTTTTTGTACCAACTTTTGCTGCAATATAACAAGACGTATTTTTTTCTTGTCCGCTGCTATTGTTGCATAGCAGTTGTATATGTATAATGCAAAAATATGCTAAATTTGCTTAACAATCCATTTTTTTTTTGCTTAATGCTTGTGCTGTTGCCTGGCTGGTGTTTCTTCCTTTTTCCTGGTATCCTTTTTCTCTATAGGATAATTCGATGCAAGAACAACTAAAGCAGCAGCACGTTTTAGCAAAAACTTCCTACAGCTACTTTAGTCATTTTAACATATGGTGCCATAGTAAAAGACATAATTGCGTGAAATTATATAAAAAGAAAGTAAAATTGGCGAGCAACAGAGCTGTGCTTCAACATGCAGCTTAAACGAATTTTGAATACTGTTCTATGGCAAATAGTGATTTTTGAATATAAAGATTTTTTATAAAAATGTCACATTTTGCAAACAAGAGACATTTTTGTGAAGAACACACATTTTTGCTAAGAAGAGTCTAAGCAAAAAGTGACTTACTTTTCAGTGCAAAATTGACTTTTTGATGAAAAAGGGACTTTATTTTGTGAAAAAGTTACTTTTCTAGTGAAAAAGTGAATTTCTTTAGGAAAAAGTGACCTTTTTTAGTGAAAAATTTAAATTTTTTTAGTAAAAAAGTTACTTTCTAATGAAAAAGGGACTTTTAGTAAAAAAAAGGGACTTTTTAGTAAAAATTTTACTTTGAATGAAAAATTTACTTTGTAAAAAAGGGAAATTTTTAGTGTAAATGTGAATTTTTTAATGAAAATATGACTTTTTTTTTTTGTGAAAAAGTGACTTATTTTTTTTTTGGAAAAAGTGAAATGTTTTAATAAAATATTAGTCTTTTTTTTTAGTGAAAATTGAATTTGAAGTGAAAAATCTTCTTTGTTTTAGTGAAAAAATGGCTTTTTAGTGAAAATGTGACTTTTTAGTGAAAAGGTGACTTTTGAGTGAAAAAGTAACTTTAAGTTAAAAAGTGACTTTTTAGTGAAAAAGTAACTTTTCGTTTAAAAGAGACTTTTTAGCGAAAAAGTAACTTTTAGTAAAAAAAGTGACTTTTGAGTGAAAAAGTAACTTTTAGTTCAAAAGTGACTTTTTAGTGAAAAAGTAACTTTTAGTTTAAAAGCGACTTTTTAGTTAAAAAGTAACTTTTAGTTTAAAATTGAATTTTTAGTGAAAAAGTAACTTTAAGTTTAAAAGTGACTTTTTAGTGAAAAAGTAACTTATAGTTTAAAAGTGACTTTTTAGTGAAAAAGTAACTTTTCGTTTAAAAGAGACTTTTTAGTGAAAAAGTAACTTTTAGTAAAAAAAAGTGGCTTTTGAGTGAAAAAGTTAAAAATTGACTTTTTAGTGAAAAAGTAACTTTTCGTTTAAAAGAGACTTTTTAGTGAAAAAGTAACTTTTAGTTTAAAATTGAATTTTTAGTGAAAAAGTAACTTTAAGTTTAAAAGTGACTTTTTAGTGAAAAAGTAACTTTTAGTTTAAAAGTGAATTTTTAGTGAAAATGTTACTTTTTAGTGAAATTTTTAGAGAAACATTTACTTTGTAGTAAAAAGTTGGGTTTGTAGTGAAAAAGTGACTTTGTAGTGAATCAGTGACTTTGAAGTGAAAAAGTTTTATTCAAAAAGAAGGAAAATCGACGTAGAAGCTTGAGATGTAGTTGTAATTGCATGTAGGAACTTAAATATATACCCGATTTTTGTAGGATGTGAGTCTTTCCCAACTCTCGCTGCAATTTTTTCGCTGCTTATAAAAAATGGTATTATTTTGATGTTCATTTATTTTATTTTCATTTTTATATCATTTTGTATCCTTATTGCAATCCCATCTTCAAATGGGGCGTGTATATTATTATCCTTTGTGTTCTATTTTTATGCTATGAGAACATACACACACATTTACTTATGTACTGAACTGTATGTATGAAAACCTGCATACATTTTACTGCAGTTCGTCTAGATTTACATAAGGGATCCTATGTCAACAATGTCAGGCTAATCTCAAATGGTTATTTTCATATGTATGACTCTTTTTTGCTACAGTCGTTCCACTGTCTGCCATTTAAATTTACATTTTCGTATTTTTTTTTTGTTATGTATATGTTCACACATACATGAGTATATTGTATTGTAAATGTTTAAACTAAATACTGCAAATGTGTGTGCATTAGTTTGTGTCTGTTTTAAAAAGAGAAAAAATAAAGATTTAATATAATACATATTTAGTATTTGTACAACTGAGATTTAAAAACAAATTTGTTTCACAATGATTTAATTGAAATTAGGTATTTACTTATTTTTCTTTATATTGTACAAAAAAGAAAAAACTATTTTTAATCGAAAAGTTTAACTTTTATTCATGCAATATTAATTGAATGAGTTTGATAAATTAAAAATACACAAGCTCAAAAGGTTTTAAAAACAAATGTGTGTGTTTCTAGTATCCTTTTAAAGAGAAATTAAAAATTTAAAGTAGAATTCTTAATTTAAAAGTTTTAGCTGCGTATATTTTAAGGCGTAGAATAAAATAATTGTAATGTAATATTAACACATACATTAAAAGTAGGTATAAAGACCATTTAACAATTATTAAAATATGTCATTAATAAAATGCTTAAAAAGATATTCCCCTGATGAAGTCAACAAAAAACTGACGAAACGTTGAGAAAAATCTAGTTAAATTGAAAAATTTAGGCCCAATTAGCTTAAGCACTTATGACACTTAATTTTTTATTCATTTAATTGATATAGAATTGATAGAAAGAAACAGCAAATGTTGGAAAGAGCAAACTATAAAAAATGTTAATAAAAATATTTTTTTCAGTTTTTCATTTGTTGTGATTTTGTTTGTTTTATTAAATGTTGCCAGCTTTTGGTTTATGAGAAACATAAAAACAAAAAGCGGTAAATCGCTGAATTTGCCCATAAACCGATGATTCAGCAACACTTTTAATATTTCAAGCTTCAAATGTCAGTTTTAAATTGAACAATTTTACATTTTTTTTGATATTACTTAATTTTTTATCTATAAATTTTCATATTATTCGAATGTGTATTCTAAGTCAAATTACAATACTCAAAAGCTTTTGTACTTTAATAGTCTTACTCCATCAATATTTTCCAGCAATACACATTCGAATAATATTTTTTGATTTTTAACATCGTTGTGAATTTTTGAGTTTCACGGCTCTTAACTGAAGGCTCATCGGAGACAAACCGGTTACGCAAAATAATGGCTTCTTGCCCGGCTGTCCCTAGCTACATTCAGAAAGCGGATGGTAGCTGGATTACGAATAGTCAGGAGACGCTGGAGTTGTTAATTGACACACACTTTCCTGGCAATTCCCTTCCAACACAACGGAAGATCAATTGCTTATCAGCGCCTGTACACGTGTCCATTTCTCTTTGCTATTATAGGCTGAATTGGGCGAAAAGGAGCTTTGACTCCTTTAAGGCACCTGGTCTGGACGGTATTATTCCGGCCGACCTTCAAAAGAATGCGGACCTTCTAATTAATTGGCTGTCCGCTATTTCCCACCCAATTGACTGGATGTAGGGTTGTTTTCATTCCAAAGGGAGGGAAGGCATCCCACACCAAGCCTAAGGACTACAGACCAGAAAGCCTGCCGTCATTTTTTCTAAAGACCCTTAAAAGGGTCATTGATATACATCTGAGAATGTCTATTCCTAGACATTTACTCTGTTCATCGCAGCATGACTACTTTAAGGGAAGGTCTGTAGAGACGGCACTTCACGCACTGGTCGGCCACATTGAGAAATCCCTCGAATTCCGGAAATTTTCGCTTGTGGCCTTTCTGGACATTGAGCGAGCTTTCAATAATGTTAGAGTGCCCCGGTAGACTAGCTGGTAGCAAGACTCTGGTTTCTTTCCTGCAGACAAGCATAAAGCTTCGCGGGATAAGCTTAGGAAATTAATAAAAAAAAAAAAAAAGATCCAACTCCATCTTGGGGTCGATGAGGGAGCTGGGTGTTGACGCTGTATTTTGTAGATTTAGTGGTAATCTACTCGACAATAGGATCATTGAATCCACGATGGGTGCTAGAAATGTTTGCAGATTTGTACACAGGGGCACCCCACAAGGGGGTTCTGTCCCCTCTACTATGGAACTTGACGATGAACACTTTATTGAGTCAGTTCGACAGATTAGGGATAAAAACCGTCGCGTATGCCGATGACGTGGCGCTGGCAGTCATGGATAAACACCTGGACACGCTGTCCCGCTGTATGGAATCTGCGTTACAGATTCTAAGCTCTTGGAGCATCTCCTGTGGACTTGGTGTCAATCCACGGAAAACTGAGTTGGTACTCTTTACCAGGTAGAAGGTTGGAAACTTTAGGCTTCCTAGGCTAAATGCCACTGAGCTGACGATCTCGAAAAGTGCAAATATTTGGGCATAATTCTTGATAGAAAACTATCCTGGGAACTCAACGTTCGTTCGAAGGTTGATAGGGCCATTATCGCCTTATACACCTGCAAGAGATCTGTGGGCAAAAACTGGGGCCTTGGCCCCAGGGGCGTTGAAAGGATCTTTGAGGCGGTAGTAAAACCGATCCTCTTCCGACGAAGGAGCTATTTACTATGCTGAACTGGCTGCCGGTTGACATCTTAGCCGAACAACAGGCCCTGACTTCCGCTACTAGACTGGGGGCGGTGGGCCTATGGTCTACGCGGCCGGAATATTGTACTCCGGAACCCTTTTTCGGAGCTTTATTCACAGTTCATCATGGTACTGATGATAAATTGCTCGATAATATGCGATCTCTAGAACCGGCCCTAAGGGTCTATACCAATGGTTCCAAGATGGGCGATAGAGTATGTGGAGGTTTCTTCATCGAGGAATTGGACATTAATCTCCTTTAGGCAGCCAGATGGCAGTAATGTTCGTCAAGCGGAAATCTCTGCCATAAATTGGGCGGCAAACTGGCTGAGGTACTATCGTATATTAAGAGATATATGTATATTTACGGACAGCAAGGCTGCCATTGCAACTCTAGCTGGTGTCTTCACGACATCTATGTTAACAGTGGAATGCCGGATGTCTTTAAATGAGATCGCGGAACATTCAAGTGTAACGCTGACATGGGTACCAAGGCAGCGTGGATGCCTTGGTAACCAGACTGCGGACAGTCTGTCTCCTAGACGATGTGTTCGTCGATGGCCTGATCGGCATTTCGATGGCCCGCTGCAAGACTCTCATCAGACAAGAGTCGTAAAGAAGGGCTCAGGAAAGATGACAGGGGGAGTATACCTGCTTGATGACCAGAACTTTATGGCCTGGCTACGATACGGCGAGAACGCGAGTACTACTTGGTCTAGGTAGGGACCGGATAAGGATAGTGATATCGGGTGATAGGGGTTCATGCTAGAAGGATAGGTCTTGCTTATAATGACTACTGTAGGAGTTGTCATGATGATGAGGAGGAGGAGATGTTTCTCTTCCAATGCCCCGGTCTGGGCAGCATTGGGCTTAGGCATTTTGGGAGACCAGAATTGCCATGTCTAGACGATATGTCCAACGTGGGACTGAAATCGATCTCCCTGTTCTGCAGGGAATCGTGTTGGTTGGAGGCTGCAGTGACCTCCGGAGAATAGTCTGGCGGATATTTGCTGACTCCTGTCACTGGCTAGGGGTATCACAAAGGGACCTTTATAAGGACCCAAGTGAGTCGTCTTCGTGAGCTAAAGCTCTCCTGTCAACAGGCATATCAGTTGCCTTCTGTGAAAATTTTAAGCTTCGTAGTTGAGCTTATTTTTGACAGCCATTGATTTAGCAGACTGCCTGTGGTTTGAGGAAAAGTGAATTTCATGTGCTCTTTAAGCATTCAATTACAAGAATTAGATTACGCATTTCTCCACCTTATAGCACTGAGTGAGTATTTCTTGTTGTCAAACCAAACAATTGGCTAGACGAAAAGAGATTTGACTTCAACGATGAAATCATCTCAC
Source organism: Pollenia labialis (assembly GCA_949318255.1). NCBI lineage: Eukaryota > Metazoa > Arthropoda > Insecta > Diptera > Polleniidae > Pollenia > Pollenia labialis. Next base: position 113,263,511 of record OX439143.1, read on the forward strand.
AATTAAATGACATCGATAAATCTTATTTTTGGAAGGGATAACTAAATTTGCAAAAAGTTGGGCAAAGTTTATAGTATAGATCTCGAAGGAGACTACTTAAGAAATACATTAATTTGTTATCTAAAATCCTGTATTTTTTTTTTTTTATTATATTTTTAATTATCCTAAGCTAATCCCGCGAAGCTTTATGCTTATCTGCAGGAAATGCAACCCCGGCGCTGATAGACTAGCTCGCTACCAGCTAGCCTACCGGGGCACTCACTTTAAAAGTCACGGACTTATTGACCCTCCCTCCCTAATCTTAAGTTCATGGCTTGGAACTATTGTCCAAACCGATTTTTGCCAAAATTTTTAAAATTATTCATTAAATTAAACAGTTTGCGTTTCTTGTGTTCTTCTTAGTAAAGATTAAAGATATCAACAGCAATCCAAATTCTTTTAAAGAATTTTATATACGTACATACATTTATACTTTATCTAATCAAACCGGCCAATTTTTATCATTAATCTTTTATTGAACAAAGAATAAGCAGAAAAATAAAGTGCTTTATTGAACATTTCTTGAACTTTGTCACAAGAAATTTTTTCAATTCTTTTGCCAACTTTTATCTCTACTGGAACATCAAAATGCTGACCATGTTGTGGTAAAGCTTCAACAATTTTTCCTTTGAACTTCAAGTTAAGTTTTTTGTTTTCTAAATTTTTCCTTAAAAATAAATTACTAATGAAATATTTGTTCAAAAGAATGATACAAAACAAAGGTCTTGCTAGAAATATTTTTTGGAAAAGTTGAAGAGTTTTTTTTTTGGTGTTTTTTGTCATGTTTTTTTTTAATTTTTTTGGTGTAAAGTGACAACATCTTAAAGCCATAAATAACCACAAATATCCGGTACATGACACATGGTATCAACAGCGGCAACAACAAACAAAAAACAAAAAGAATTTGAACATGCTAATGAAACATGTACAAAATATTTCAATTTGAATGCAGATACACAGACACACTTTTCAAATGATAAACAGCAGCGAGGGGAAGAAAAAAAGTTTTATTTGTAACTGGATTAAACAATCTGATAACAACATTAACATATACAAATGCAAGAAACCACAAGCAGACAGACACCCAGTTGGCAATGTCGTGCAAGAATCATTGATGATTCGTGCACGACAATGTTAATTCCTGCACGACACGTAAGGGACAACTAATGCAAATCGTCGACGATTTTTTCGAACAAGTGTCGCGTAAATCGTGCACGACACAAAGAAAGACAATGTCGCTCAGCCTGTCGTACATACACGAATGTGTACACACACGAATGTGTGCAAGACAATATCTCCTAACTTGTCGTTGATGACCACATACACGGCATTGTCGTCCATATTGTCGTTGATGACCACATGCACGACATTGTCGTCCATATTGTCGTTGATGACCACATACACGACATTGTCGTCCACATTATCGTTGATGACTATATAGACGGTAATACATTCTACTTTATCGTCAACGACTGCGTATAAGACAATGTCGATGAAGTTACAAGAGTAACAGCTTACACGACAATGTCGCCCATAAACCTAAACGCCCATAAACCTACACTTTGATGAAGGACAGCATGAAAGACAATGTCGGTCATGTCGTCGTTTATAAACTTCTGTAAAAGACAATGCACTAGACAATGTCGAGTATTTTGTCGTGCACGACATTTTCCTTGAAATCGTCTTCCAGAAATCCAAATTGATAGAGGACATTTCGTGCATAAATCGTTGACGAAAGTGTCGTCGACGGCAGTTTGGCCAACAGGGCAGTTAAGCTAAAATACATACACACACATACACACCATTGGTCAGTCTGTCTTGCCATAGATTTTTTTAACCTTTTGCACAAACCACTGTTTTACTTTTTTCCATTTTATTTCTTTTTTGTTATTTATTTGAAATTTAAATGCAATTTAAATTTATTTTCATTTATTTCCAATTGTAGTCCTTGTTTGTGTTTGTTTTATTTCCCTTGGGATTTTGTTTGCGAGTACTGAGTAGTCGTTTGTTTTGTTGAGCGTGAATGTGTGTTGTGTGTGTGTGAGCTGGGAATATTTGAAAAACATTAATGCATCATTATGAATGAATAACTGAAAAATGGGGAGAAAAACGATTTTTTTTGCTTTTTCCCCAATTTCTTTCCCTCAAAACACAGAGCAACCTAAATAAAACCCAAGTAAAATTAAAAGTCCATGAAAATCAAAACACATTTTGTACAATTATCAAAATACCCCAGAGACACCAACGAACGAGTACGTAGTACCTTGACTTCGGTGTTGTTTAGCATAATGCCATAATGTGAGTGGCAAAATAAATAAATCGAGAAAGAATGGGATGTTTATGCAACGACGGTTGTTACTGAAATTAACGAAAAGAGCTGCTGAAAAGTAGCCGTTAGAGATAACTCAGGACAACGGTCTATTTGTTGTTTAAAATTTCGGGAAGATGATTTTAAAAGGGGTAGTAAGAATGGTGATTCTGAGCTAGTAATTGCTAATAAATTAAAGAATGCTTAAACGCTGACTTAGTTCAACTAACCTTTAATTTATATGTAGCTTAACCAAAACAGCTGTAAATCTAAATTCAAAAATAATATTTTAGTTTTAATTGGCAGGCACAATCTAGCTAAGCTCACGTGCTTCTTGTAATACGTTCCTGCTTTGTTAACATGTATCACTGTCTCACAGACGTCCTATATGACAGATTAATAAAACTAAACTAATATTACCTTTAACGTGCTCGGGAATGTAAAATTACGTTGGCGGTCGGAAGTCTACATTTGTAGCAAATTTGAAATTGTATGGAAAACTATGTCCACATATGAAAAAATAGTATTACGCTGAGTGTTATGCATTAACAAACGTGCAAAATGAAGCAAAGAGTAATAAAAAATACGATATGAAAATTTAAATTGAGTAAAAGTGTGGTGCGAATTTCCATAGATTATATATCGAGCCCTAACCGCGAAAATAGTGTAAGCGCCAAAACTCAAATTTTACAGGAGAGAGCTTTTTTATTTTATTTCATATAAATTTTGCATGAAATTTGTCGCTTACAATAAAATTGTTCTTGCTATAAACGGTACCTTATGTGACCATGACATTTTAGGATATGATGCAAGTGTTGCCAATAAAGTCATTTATTAAAAAAAACGAAAACTGAAATTTATGTCGCTTACACTATTTTCGCGGTTAGGGCTCGATATCATGTCTGCATTTGTAGGCTACCGGCCTGAAGATGGACATCTTGAAAAGCTAGGTGTGGGGGTGCAGTAAATTATATTTTTATCGTGTTAGTGGCCAAAACTGCTAAGAATTGATTTTTAGGAAGCTACTGAAAATTTCAGACCCTGTTGTTGTGGACATTTTTTTTATTCAACGTTTTCTGAAAAAAATGCCACAAATGTAGACTGCAGAGCACATAAAGAATAAGTTGACCCCGTAGTGTCAGAAACATCGTTGAATTTTTGAATTTTCAATCCAAATTTTTAATATTTTAATCAGGCTTAAGTTCATTAAATTTAATTTTAAATTAAAAATTCCTTTCTTCATAAAAATAATTTAATGAAAATTAAATTTGATGAACTTAAGCCTGATTAAAATATTAAAAATTTGGATTAAAAACCATAAATAGTTCAACAAAATAACCACAATTCTAGTTTTTGAATTTTCTTTAAAAATTTATCAAAAATAAAAATGCGACAAAATTCACAGTTTTTAAATGTGTAATTTCATGTTTAATCGACCAAGAGTGGGACCCGACCCCATCCGATTTTTATGAAATTTGGTGAGAAGGAAAATTAATTTTGAGGAACATTGTGAACGAAAAAAAATTAAAAAAATGTTTTTTTTTTTCAAAAGTTATGTCATATTCAAAATGTCATAACTTCGCCGAATATGCCGACTGTGCTGAGCTTATTTCTTCAATATCTCGAAAGCTAATTTACATACGATGATGATGTTTATGTAATTTTAAAGATCATAATTGGGGCTACAAACAATATATTGAAGAAAAATGTATTATCCGCAAAATATTAAATTTTAAAAACAGACTAAGTTTTTTTGTCTGATTTTTTTTTATATAATACCCCAAACTGTTCTTTAAAAATCCTGAAACTTTGAAGGAGGTGTTTTTTTTCTTTTTTAAGATATGATTTTTTTTCGCCACCCTAAAAAAAATAATCTTAAAATAGAATTTTAATATTGTAATTTGGGCAATAAGTACCCTGTGCCAGCTGCAAAAAACAGACAAGCCGGGAATCTGGCGTTTTCACCTAATTGGGGCACGCTGAATCCCGTGGTGTTTACCGTTTTTTTTTAGGTTAGTTCTTGTTTTCAAGATTTACCGTTATTTCGAAAATGTAGGAGGTTGCACTAAAAAAAATCTAAATATCATGATTCGCAAAAGTTTTAGCCGAACTTAAATGATTTTCAGAAGGGGAATTTATATTGGACTCATGGTAACTTATAGACCAATCATCCCACAATTCTGGAGAGTGATTTCTGGTATAAAAAAAACATTTATTCGAAAAAATTTCAATAAAGAAGTTAAATTTGCTTAAGCGTTTACAGTGAATTCCAGAAGTCTGCTAAATATGGGATCTATGGTAAATTATGGACCATATAACACAAAATTGAATGACATTTTTTCTGGCCAAATTAAGCTTAGTTGGAACAAATTTGACCGTATTATCTATATCTGCTACAGTTTTAGGCGTATTTAATTAACTTTCGGGTGTAGGGTTTATATGGGGCCTTAAGTAAAAAATGGGCCGATCTTCACGAAATTTAACAAAATGATTAACAAAACGAATCTTAGATCATTCCGAACATTTTTCCACCATTTATAAGTATTTGTTTTTGTAACAAAATTATAAATTTTTTATGGTGGTGGTTCCATATTTTGATTCATAGCTCTGGTCCTACTGTGCCGATTTTGCTGGAAAATGAGCGTGTTAACAGACGGAAATACAGACGGGAATGGTTAAATCGACTTAGAATTACTCAAGGAGCCAGAATATATATACTTTATGGGGTCTGAGATGAATAATAAAAAAGTTTCACACGAAATGACAAAGTTAGTATACCCTCATTCATCACAAGTTGTGGTGGAGATTATAAAAAAATACCTTAACTTTAATAAACAACTATTGAAGAAATTCCTTTTCGCAAAAAATACTTTTGGTTGTTGTTAAAAATAGATTTTTTCAAAGTAACTTCTTTTCATCAGGGGATTTTTATGTGCAAAATTACTGTTTTGTGATTTTTATTTGGGGGAAGTTATAATGCTTTAAATGTTGTAGAGTGTAGAAATGATTAAATACCATTCATGGCTTTTAAATCCTATGCAAAGGAAAAAATAGCAAATAGTAACTTGCAACACAGAAAAAAAAGAAAATCGACTTTAATTAAACAATTCGTTCAGACAATTAAATATTTAACTAGTTTTGCCCCTGCAAAGGAATTGATCATATCAATAAACGGATTTGTATTTTCGAGTCATGGGACACAAATTTAGTCAATTAAAAAATGAATTGCATAAACAAAAAATACACCACATATACACAAACATTTAATTTTATGGGTTTTGATTAAAAAAATTAATTGCAGCAACAAAAAATTAATTGAATAATTAATGTACACCAATTAATTATATAATTGAATAATTTTTTGGAAACAATTTTTCTGTGAATTGTAAAACTTAAACAATAACGGCCTTTATATCGTCGAAAGTGAAGTCAAATTTATAAATTTTGCTACCATCTTGGTACTACCCTCGTACTAAACAAAGTGACTAAAGGCATATGTTCTCTACCGGAGCTAAATGCCATGTTATTAAGGTTGATTTTCTTTACATTGTCAAAGGACAACAAAGAATTATAACAAGATCAAGTACAAGAAGAACAAAGACATTTTCGGTGATTAATGATGTTAGTGTAGTTGTTTTCCTTAACGCTAGAACTCCAATTTTTTACAAACCCTACATTGTTTGCACATATTGAGGCAAGATGTATTTATTGTGGAGTTGCATGATATTTCATCATCACAATTTTAACATGAGGTCTCATTCATACCCGCATGTGAAATGTAGTGGTATAAAATAAAAAAATTTGGATGTACAACTTATGGGACAAAAGATCTGTTTAAATTGAACATAGTTAATTGCGAATAGAGTTAATGTAAAGTTTAAGTTGAGTGTACATCACAAGAGTATTAGTAGATATAGATTTTAGTAAGAGTATAGTTAATGTATAGTTAGATTAGAGTTAGAGTAGAGTAGAGTAAGAGTAGAGTGGGAGTGGAGTTAAAGTAGAGTTAGATTACAGTTAGAGTTAGAGTGGAATTAGAGTGGAATTAGAGTAGAGTTAGAGTAGAATTAGAGTAGAGTTTGAGTAGAGTTAAATTAGAGTTAGATTAGAGGGTGGCCCAAAATACCCGAAGGGGTTTGAATTGCTAATAACTTTTTTATTATTATTATTATTATTTAATTAAGCTTGAGGTCTCTTTTTTTTATAAAAAATATTAAATTTAATAAACCAATATTTTGGCACTCCATTGTGGGCCTTCTTAAAGGGGTTTTTTCTTGAATGATAAATAATAATAAATTTTGTAAAGGTCGAATAAAAGTCAATTTATACTTTTTTATTATAATTTTTTTTCTCTTTTATTTTCAGTATTTTGTTAAGAAGACTTGGGGAATTTAAAATGTAGCAGTACTCAATTGAACAACGTGCCAAAATTGTTCAGCTTTATTTTTCAAATCAACGATCAATTGTTTTCACTCAGCGGGATTGTGACTCAGTGGATTTAATTGGCCTCCGAATTCACCGGATTTAACCGCCCCAGACTGTTTTCTTTGAGGTTATTTGAAAGGAAAAGTCTACATTAATAAGCCTGGAAAATATTCCCCATAGTGAAAGGGACCAGTAAGGTAAAGGGAACAGTAATAACCAACTACACAAAACAAGAGGTAGGGACGACCTACGCGCGTCTTCAAGGTTGACCAACACGTCATGAGATTTGTCGCTTTCAGATCAGACAAATACCAACACGCTCAGTGATGGTACACCAAAGATACACGTATTTAAATCTTTAAAATGGCTCTCCTGAACAAAAGCCTTAGGTCCCTTTCTATTTTGCGCGCCACATATACTGTTTTCAAAAGAAATTAATAATTATTTCTGAAATAAAAATTAAAAGTAGAGTTAAAGTAGAGTGTGAGTATAGTTAGAATAGAGTTGGAGTAGAGTTAGAGTAGAGATAGAGCAAAGTTAGAGTAGGGTTAGAGTAAAGTATGAGTAGAGTTAGAGTTTGAGTAGAGTTAGAGTATAGTTTGAGTAGAGTTAGAGTAGACATAGAGTAGGGTTAGAATAGAGTTAGAGTTGAGCTGGAGTTGAGTTAGAGTAAAGTAAGAGTAGAGTTGGAGCAGATATGGAGTACGGATAGAGTTAAAGTAAAATTAGAGAAGAGATAGAGTAGGGATATAGTAAGAGTAGAGTTCAAGTATAGTTAATGTAGAGTTAAAGTAGAGTTAGGGTAGACTTAGAGTAGGGTTAGAAGCTTGTAGCATAACATTACTTTATATTTTTTTAACGTAAATTTTTTTCTAAATTTTACAACCGTTAAAAATTGCTTTATTTTCCGCTTTTCATCACACTATTAATATTAATAAGTTGGCCCACAACTACTTTACACTTAATGGCATTATAGAAACACCTTCTCTAACTAAATACAAAAACTCAGAAGAGTACAAAAAGTCTGCATTTTTTTTTGTGGCGACGCCAATGAAAAAACGCAAAATGTCTACGAAACTGGCTAAATTAAACAAACAAGAATAATATTGAAAAATACATGCATTGTTTTAGTTGTCGTATGTACATACAATATTTTCATTTGTAAGAAGTTTTGTCTTCCTATTGTCGTAGAAAATTGTACGCCTTCTGGAGTAAAGGTTTAACAGTTCTATTGCTTGTTCTTTCAATTTATATTTGTTTTCTTCCAGCAATGTGACGTGTGTCGTTGTTAGATTTTTTTGTAGTTACTGTTTTTTTTAATATATTTATACGGTCTAAAGTTATTTTCCGGTCGTGTATTTGTCATTGGTTTTTCCCAATGTCTTGGTTTTTTTCATACGTATAAAACAAACAGTAATTTTTTAAGTTTGTTGTACAACATTGACCCCCTAAACGTATGCATGTTGTATTTAAGAATTTATTTGTATAGATTACATTTATGCCCAGGGGCTTTAGAGTCTGGTAAGGCGGGCGTTCATTTTTAAATAGAAATAAATTGAATTCTTTTTGAAAACAGCTAGGAGAAAAATCGCATAGAAACGCCAGAAAGTTCTTTGTTCTTAAGAAAGAAATAGTCAAGTCTTGGATGTTGTTTTTTTTTCAAAAAGCAAATTTAATTTGTACTAAGTAGATACACATCATTGGATAAAAGAGTGATTTCTTTATATATCCTAAAACTCTACACTTATTTTACTGTTTAACTTATCTATTTTTTTTTGCTCAAAATAAACTTATTTATCATTTCAACATACATCCATCTACAAAAACTCTCCTTTTTAATTCAAGATTTAAACTCGAATCTTAGTAAACCCAAACCTAATTTTAGCTCTACTCTTAATTCTCCACTAAATTAGTCTAGTTATGCACTTACCATGCTCTTACTTTACTCTACCTCAACCTAAACGCTAGTCTAACTCTACTTGAGCTTTATGTTATTATACTCTTACTTTGCTAGTCCGTATCTAATATTCCCCTGATTTTCTTCTACATCTACCAATATTTAATACAATGAATTAATGCATTTAATGGTCTGAGATAACATCTACCTTCCTTTTTCTTATTTCTTTCTAGATTCTTGGTAATATAACATTACTTAAGTGTTTGGGTAACTACTGCTTTAATCGTGGATAGCTGTCAAATACTTGCAATGTTAGATATACATACCCTGCAAATATTAGGACCAGTCAAAACACGCGTGTAAAGAGTAGCCCACAAGGGACTAGGACTAGTCCAAAAGTAACCCAAACGTTATTTAACATTACGATGTCCTAGGGCAGGACCATCTTTGGACTACAATGGAGTAGTTTTAAAACTTTAACTTCGCTTAAAAACGAAATTATGCCGTTAAAAAACGAATACATACATGTCGTCTCACTACAAACACTTTTTAACAATGACATGGTCCATGCTTGCATTATATCGGACGAGTCCATGGAGTAGTCCATTTCATAAAATTGGATCAGGTGGTCTTATAATATTTGCAGGGTACTTACAAGTGCGTGTGTGTGTTTGCGTCTATGCAAATGAATAGCAGTATCGTATATCTCGTCCTGCGGCGTTCCATACTTGTTTATTTTTATGTACAAAACATATCTCCTTATATTTTAATATTGAATTTTTTTTCAATAACGAGGTTGCTATTCCTATTTTCTTTAATTTTTTTGCCTGTAAGAGATCCCCAGAATTTATTGTTTGGTTTAAATTTTTGTTTTGCATGTTGCTACTTCCTGTTAAATTACATAAACACACACTCATTGATAATGTAGCGCGTGCATTTAAATGTGTGGTTGTGTGTTTTTTTTTTCTAATTCAGACATGTCACTGCATTTTTATTGTTTAGTTCAAGTATTATAAATTTTAAAAATATTTTGTCAGACACCAGCAGGTTTATTTTATATTTTTTTCGTATAAATTTTGAAAATCAATTTAATTTTTCTAGTTTTGTTTAAGTGCTATTATGGTCAACGCTTGAGTTTTTTTTAAAACAAGTTTGGTAACTGCCAAATTTTAATGGAATATTTAATTTTCTTTTCTTTCAAATGAAATATGTCAGAACAAAAGAATTGCCTCAATAATTTAGGTTTTTAAGGAACATACCTTAAAAGAAACCTTGTCTCTACTTGAATTTTACTACAACAAAGCAAAAACTCTACGCTCACAATAGTATTACAGTAGTTTAGTCCGTAGTTTATTTAAGAAGTATTCCGTTCAGTAATTTTTAAATAAATAAGCATTTAAAATTCAATGCAAATTTATTTTTAACTGATTCTAACAATTAATTAAAAAACTAAGTGCATATTTATGCGGACTTTCAGTTGCAGTTAATATTGTCGGTGGATTAAGTTAAATTCTTCTTTATGTTAAATTAAATAAAAATGTAATTTAAAATTATGAAAGTTTGTTTAATATTTATATGGAAAACACTCAAATAAATGAGTGCTTTTCATACAAATTTTACTACACGTTCGGTAACTTGTGTTGTGAAAACAGCACATTAAATTAAAGAACTGAAAATTCATTTGTTTTTACGGAGCATGGGGTTGAATTTTTGGCAGTAAAAATAAATGAAATTTTCGTTTCAGGTAATTTTACGTACAGAATATAATAAGTGTGTATGTGTGGCTTGGTTTAATCAAAATGAGTGCCACGTCGTACATTTCCACACGACACCTAAGTCGTCGTGGGGAGCCACGTCGCACATTGGTTGAAGTTCATATAACGAGCGGCTAAAAATAGAAGAAGTTGTCGAAGGACATTAAAACTTGGCACATAGGCATTTTTTGTTTGAATCAAGAAAAAATGGAAAAATCAAAATGATCCGCTCACTTTTACGCCCACCTCCGATACAACTTGTATCGAAAAAGTGGCATAACTCCCTTGATTTTGATTGTATCAACTCAATTTTCACTAAAACTAAATATTATAATTGTAGAATGGGCTCCTGAAAATATATACCTGATCCACCCACTTTTACGCCCACCTCCCATACAACTTGTATTGAAAAAGTGGCATAACTCACTTGATTTTTAATTGTTTCAACTCAATTTTCACTAAAAATTAATATTATAATTGTAGAATGGGCTCCTGAAAATATATACCTGATCCGCCCACTTTTACGCCCACCTCCCATACAACTTGTATTGAAAATGTGGCATAACTCCCTTGATTTTGATTGTATCAACTCAATTTTCACTAAAAATAAATATTATAATTGTAGAATGGGCTCTGAAAATATATACCTGATCCGCCCACTTTTACGCCCACCTCCCACAGAAAAAACAAATAGAAAAACCATGAATATGAATTTTAAGTATAGTCTTTTAATAATTTTTTGACATCATTATCGTTCTCCAATTTTTTGATTTGCAGCTTTGAGCGAAATGTGTTAATAAATGGGTCTGAAGACAATAAAAGATTATGCATTACGTCTTCATTAGTGGCTACACGTCCAGTTCTTCGCGAGTGATGTAATCTATAGTCTCTATAGTCTTTATTAATTGCTTCCTGAGCTTCTTCGGACAGCATACCTGATACAAATAATTAATTAAAATGTAAAAAATCAAAATCAAATCATTGAATAAGGGCCTTTAGATAGAGAAATGCCTATTGACTAGTATGTAAATTACGTTTTGTAATAATTTTAAACAGTTCAGAATTATGGCAACAACAACAAGCATGAACGAAAATTCATGTTTTGTTACTTTATCACTTCATCACTTTATAGTTGTTACTGTTTTTTTTTGGAAAAGTGCAAATATGTGCAGCTGAATTTTTTTTTACTTTTAGCTGAGACTTCAAGCTGTAATTTGACATCATTCGTTAAACAGCGCTCCACAGCGCTAAAAAGATACAGCCTATTGAAGTTGATGAACATTGAAATTTTGATGTTGTTTATATTTTGTTCTACAAAATTTTTTATATGGCACTTTTTCAAACTTTTTTTAATGCAGATCTCATCTTTGACAATTGTCATTTACGAAAATAAGCAACAAAGTCAAATGATAATTTTACTGTGATTGTACCAAAAGATTGAATATACAGTAAATTTACAAGCCATTTTAAACAAGCAAACATATATGGGCTACTTCAAATTTTTTGAGCACCTGCTGAAACCGACATACTATGGCTCTTATTTCGTTAAGTTTTATGAATTGAAAAAAACGTTGTACAGGGTTGGATGACTATACTTGAAGGATATGACGTGCAAAGTTTTACGTTGAAAAGTCCTCACCTTAAGAATTAGTGGTCATCTAAAATTCGAAAAATTAAAAAAACGACTTGGAACTTGCAAGAGTTTTTTCATTCATTCCGTTTTCTTTGTAATAGTTTTAAGCTTTCAGATCCAAACCCATACAAAATATAGTCACTAGACTTGGAGGATATATCCACTAAAAACAAAATTTTTGATATCGCTGCTGAATGAAAAGTTGCATGGTGTTTTAAAGTGAAACCAAAATTTTCCGAATTTTGAAATTTTTGAAGATTTTACATAGAGTTTTTGCGCCGTTTAATAAGAATGAGTTTTAAGTGCAGAATAAATAAAACTGCGTAATTTTATAAAGTTTTAGGTGTATCAAGTTGGTGTCAGCGCACCAATAACGTATCACGGACATCACAAACTTAAAAGAATTTAGCGTAAATTTTTTAAAAATGTAGTTTTTTTGCGTCTGACAATCTGAATTGCCTTTTAAGTTGGCTAGTGTATTGCGTGATGTGAGTAAATTCGTAAAGAGCACCTCCGAGGCGAAAACGCACTTTAAAATTTTTAAACGCAAAAATTTTATGAACTTTTGAAAATTTTTGCAAAAAAACAATTTATTTTTAAGCTTTTTTTTATATCAAAACATGTCATGGGAACATGTTTAGGTATCTAAATAGATTCTTCGCGACGGACTAAACTGATAAAATAATTTATTTTCAATCCTGGCGCGTGCAGCGGCAGTTTTTTCCAAACACATTTCGCTTTGTGACAACTGAAGCGCTGTATCAATTCCGCTCAAACGTACATCGAATAGAAGACTTTACTGAGCTTGATACTAAAATTGAAAACGCACCAAAAAATTGTAAGGACTTAAAATTTTATGGAGGAAACAAAATGCTTCTAACCTCAAAAAGCATCCTTGTATGAAATATTTGATTTGGTTTCAGATTATACATTTGAAAGTTTTTTTCCCAAAATATTGCAAATTATGTCTTATACTAGCCGTAATTTTGTAAAACGTTTAACAATTTTAAATAAATTTTTATATGCAAATACGATAAAAAAAAAATTTTTTATATTTTTTTTCCAGTGTATTTTAAAAAGTATTCAAGCTTTTACAAATATTTTAGTGTGCTTAGAAAGCCCTTAAGGGGTATTATCCACACGCGTTATCCTTTTTCAATTTTAACAAAAACTGTAATTTTTATATTTTTTTTTCATTTTTAACTTTAAACCGCAGTAAGAATTTGCGCCGTGTAATAAAAATGATTAACGCGAACGGATTTCACATGCTCCAATATCGGTTTATACACACGCAAATCAAAAATTTTAAAAAAAATGTCTAGGTGTCGTAAATTTTTGAAGTTGCTCATATGAACTTCGAGCGTGTATATCCAAACAAATAATAAATATATCAGCCTAATACTACGGAATCATAATATTCAGATATCAGCTAACAAAATACCAAAAAATTATCCAAATCGGCGAACATGCAAAAAATGAATTTTGGCCACTCTTCAACCAATGTGCGTCGTACGTTTCCGTACGACAGTGATTTTTTCCTTAGTTTATTTAGAGCCTGTCGTTCATTTATAGACGTCATTGAGTTAAATTTTATGTGATTTTTAAATAAAGAACTCTTAACTGAACATTTTTGCAAAAGCATTCATTGGCCTAGATTGATTTGTTGAGGTTTTATAAAGTGCTAAATGTAAAAAATGTAAATATCACAAAAATCGCTTGGCCTCCTGGGAAGGTTTTCGACAAAACCGCTTGCCACTCAATGTGTTAAGAAATGATTTCTAAATACGAACAAAATATTTCTTGATCTTGGATTTTCTTGTGTTAAGAAAAGAAATAGATTAGCTTAGAAAATAAACTTCTTTCCGTGTACTTTCACGGCAAATTTTTTTTTCTTGGCAGTTCTGTAGTACGAATAAAAATTTTTTTGCCATTTGATAACATCAATAATTATAATTTTTAAAATATTAAGGGTCCTCATGATGTCGCTTAAAATTGCCATTTGTGCAAATGCGCAAACTTACGAGTCTTGTTTCATGAAGCCCCTTTTTTTACTTTTGTGTAATTTTAAACAATTAATGTCAGTTTGTAAGAAACGTCAATACAAAAAAAAATTAAAAATTAAAATTCAAAAATATAAAAATTTGTGTTTAAATTTTTGATTAATATGTATGAGAAATTTGCTTTTAAAAATGCTCAAAGAAAGCCAAAAGACCAATTTAATGAAATTATTGCTAGAATTTATTGTTTGTGATTTATAGACACTTGGATTTTTCATTGAAAACGACGTTAAAATCATTAAAAGATCTGCTTGTATAAATGCACAATTGAACAGCGCAAGTTTACGAGACAAAATTGTTGGGCAAATTTACCAAGTTTGTGTAAAAATGCACAGTTTGCACAGATTACGAGACTTATAAACGATATCATGAGGACCCTTATTATGTTTTAAGGACAATTTTTGATTTCTTAGTTGAACTGTTCGTTTTTAATTTCTCGATATTTTCTCATTAGGCTTGAGCTCATCAAATTTAATTTTCATTAAATTATTTTCACTGAGGATGGAATTCTTTTACAACTTGGAATTTTCTATTGAAATTTTTTTTTTTTTTTATTGATAATTCCTTCCTGGCCGAGCCGAGATTCGAACACGGGTTGATTTTTACATGTTTCAAGAAACACCACATTTCATCCTCAGAAAATCCTTGAGTTCTAACCACTGCACCACTGCGGTGCCCGCCAGCCATCTGATATCAATCTTTTAAACAGTAGTACTGGTGGTTCGAAATTTGCTGTTATTAGTTATCATTTAAATTTCAAATTACATGTCGCCTCCTTTCCTCTGGGTGAATACCCAGTACCATGTACAACAACATATACATATTTAATTTTGTAGTCTAAAAAATAAAACCGTAACAGGTTTTCTCTTGTTTAATGCGAATGTGTCGAAATCTATCAAAAAATTTATAAAATTTTTTCTTGTACTATTTGAAAACAAAAACTCTAAAAATTACTTGATAATTTAGCGACAGTCTTGTTCCTTTTTGCCAGTGAACATATTTTCTACGTTGCTCATAAGATTTGTTCAACTCTATTTGCAATGCTAATTTATGGTCATTTTTCAAATCATTTACTAAATATTTCTACTACATTAGATATTTTATAAAAAATGTTTCTCCCTCAGAAGTATTATTGTTTCATTATAAACTGTAATTTGCATTTACTTACTACTATAAGTAGCAGTTTAACCCTTTAACGTACTTTGAATCTTAAATCAAGATGAATAGGCATATGCGGAGGTACAAAATCATAATCATTTAGGTTCATTATTTTTAACTTTTTAGTTATTATAGATTTGTGTGTAGAATTTAAAAATTAAAATAGATATTATTTCAACATTTTGAAGCTTGTTTTAGTATTCTATGTTTCCATAATAAGGTTTAGATTAAAGTATCCACTCGATTAATCGAGGAATTTTCCGCTCAAATAATCAAAATAGCCAATTGCGAATAACAAATGACTCGAACAATTGATGTCAATAATTCGATTAAGATCAATATCTTTAGAAAAACTACTTTTTCTAAATAAAAATTTTGGTTTTTAGATTTCTAACTATTTAATATTATTTAAAAATTAATTATATGTTCTTAACTTCTACATTTAATTTTATTACACAAGCTTTTGAGCATATTTCAGACCCTTTTTAGATGTTGTTGTGTGAGAGACAAATTCGTTTACCCTAAAATTTGCAAAAATTTGTACAAATTTGTATTGGATTTTACTGAAATGCGTTCGCGTACACATAAATTGCAAAAGACAGCATCTGCTGAGAGAGTAAAGTGACAGTTGTCAGAAAAGGGCCTGCAAATTTTAACTGAACAAATTGTTGACGGTAAAATCCAGTGGAAAACAAAAACATATGATTCAATAAAGTAAACAAAACATACAATTTACAAACAAAAAGTCTTCAGTTTGTAAAATAAACAAAAACTAAATTAAAAGTACAGCATAAACTTAAAACTAGTTTTCTTGTAGTTATTTTTTTAAAGTAAATTAAATTTTGTTTAAAACATTTCATTAATATTTTAGGGATGTAAACCTAATAAATATATGAATACTTCTTACTGCAAATTATTTTGGTAACCGAACATCAAATATGGGCATTTCCGGCGAAAAGTCTACTTTTTGTAACGTAACGCCAGAAGTATTTTAAATTGTTTCTCAAAAAAATGTATATGTATAGTTTACTTTTTTATGTTTTGGTGTAATGCGCAACTAGCTCTACATTTAGTAACAAAAGGGATAACGATTGAACAACATGGTCCGAAAATACAACCTTATTTGCAATCTGGCGTTACATTAAAAAAAGTAGACTTTTCGATGAAAATTCCCATATTTACCTTAAAACGAGCAAAGATTTATACATTTTAAAGCTTGAAAAATAAATCTGTATATGTCCTAAGTTTACTAAAAAAGGTTTTATACAAAACATCTTGCTCAATTCGTAGTCCAATTCAGTTTTGTAATGCAAGTCAAAATCCACTTCCGTTTTTTTAACGTCACGCCAGCGCAGATTTTTACTTATATCTGCAAATCCTTAGCGCCGATTACTGTAATTTTTTTTCTGAATATAGAGCTACTTCATTACTTTGTATATATAAAACCCCCTTTTTACAAATGTGACTTCTTCATTTAATTTTTTTACATTTTGTGGTACAAATATCACGACACGTCAAAATGGAAATGCCCATATCAAGTATTCATGTATTTTCATATGTTATTTAACTAGAAAAAAAATTAAAAGTCAAGAACAAACTTAACAAGTCTTAAACCTTTCCCAGAAGTTCCTTTAATAAATACATTTGCTACGAATTTATAATTACCAAAAGCATCAAGTACCAAAAACAATATATACTGGATAGTATAAGTAACACATAATTTACAACACTAAGCTTTTAAGCGATCATATGTTTGAATTAACCTGCAAGCTTTTGCAATTATTCCTTTCGTTTACTTTTTTGTGCAAGAGCAAGTTTTGAGAGTAAAATTTTCATTTTGCCAAAATGTACTCACCTCCTGGATTTGATTGGAAAAGTAAGCGAAAGCACCTATTATAAACGTCAAATTCCATACGTTGCAAATTTGGAACTTGACATAAACATTTCTCATATACATATAATTTAACATTTATCGTAAAAGATAAAGGAGATTACAAAAATTTAATAAGTTGTCAGTGAAATTTAAATCAAAGTAATTTTAAAAACTTAACCCTTTCGCGCCCGCTCTTGAACGCATTGCCAGAAAAATTATTTTTTATAATTTCCTTAGTGTTTAGATCTAAATTAAGGATTTTTGAAAATTTCAGACTTTTTTAATTTTCGGGTGACTAGAAATTGAAAGTTGCTTATAAGCAACTTTGGGCCGTTGAGGAAGTACCCTGCGGGAAATTTGTATCAATTGGTCTAACAGACTGGTCCTGGAATTTGTGAAAATAGAACAAGTACAATAAGAATTGACTCATGACCAGTGAAAGTAGAACCAATCCCTTAACTGGTTTATTAAAACCAAAAAGGGAGAAAAAGTAATGAATTACAGTACAATCTTCAACGGTGCTGTGACACATTTTTGGTACTTTCTAAAATTTGGTTCTTGAATTTAATGCTAGGACTTGTTTTTTTGAAATAATACTACATTTTATAGAAATAATACTACATTTTTGTAACTGACACTAAGCACGTTCATTGAGAAGAGATCTGTGGCTGGTCAAATGGTGCCAATTGAACCCCTCCAATGACAACCCCATGTAAAAGTGATAGGTCTTATTCATATAAAGTGTTAGAACTACAACCAGTCTCTATCACCAAAGACCTATCACGGGACTACTTTGGTGTCAGTTCGCTTCCCTCTAGGGTATTTAACATTATGAAAAATTAAAACAAACTTTTCTATTTTTTATTCATTCTTTAACCAACTCTATATGTGCTTTGATAATTTTATTACGATGGTTTTAATTAAAACGATGATTAAAATTCAAGTTGCTTATAAGCAACTTTGGTCTGGAAAGGGTTAATAGTATAAAAAAAATTATAAAAAATTAAGTGATTTTTAAAAAATGTTTAACTAACATCGACTTAAATTCCACTCGATTTCTAGGAATAATAAATTGGTCTTAAAAGTTTTTCATAACTAACTGGCACCTCTAACAAAATATACCGGAACTAATAAGACAAAAATATAAGAAGTTAATAAAAAATTGTCTTAAAAAATATGAGCTCAAGCCAATATTTAATAGCCGCATTAAGTTAAGCAGGCGGAAAGGACACAATTACAAATTATAAACCGAAATTACTGTTTCCCGCCTGCTAATAAAAATAACTGTAATAAACTTTGGCTTTCAGATCATTTTATAGTCTGTTAGGGATCGAATACACATTTCAAATGCTTGTCCAGCAGGCAAATTCACTCGTGTATGTACGTTCACTTGACGTAATATTCGCTGTCATATCTACATTTTTTGATTTTCCATCCAGCATTATTGGTGTGACACATAAAAACACATGTTCACTAATGCTACCATAGCGCTTTATAAACCGAATTAGTGTAAATATAATTTGGTTTTCCGAAATCATGTTTCGGTCTTTTTAGAGTGGGTTTTTAACATCGAGTTAAATCTTAGCGGCAAACTATAATTAATTAATCTGAGAATAAATATAATCGAGTACTTATTGTGTTTGCCGTTTTTAAGAGGTGTTTAAACCTTGCAGCTTTGCCATACTGATTAACAACAAAATATTTAAAAATCGCAACTTTTTATCAATCCACTTAGCATTTTATACAGAAGAAGAATTTTCGCCCTTTTAATTCCTATAAAAAGAAAATTAATTCTTATAATTATTTTATTTAGGTTTTCATATGTTTCAAAATTACTAAAGTCTTCATCTTTACTAGAATAATCCATTTTTCTGTTTTCTAAAAAAAAATTTAACAGCTGCTTTTGTTTTACATGTGTATGTGTTGACATTTGATGATTAAGTTTAAACCACCAACATTGGCCGCTTAAACTGACAAATAAAAGTAATTAATCCTCATCTTAAAAACTAAAAATACAGATTAAGGATTACTAAATCTCTAATCTCCATGTTGAAAACCAACCCTTAATGTATTTGTTATTTAATTAAAAAGTTTTGAAACTATCTACATACCACATATCGCTCTTTTGTTGCAATAAAGTCATTTCTCAAAAAAAATCAAACTTGGCAAAATGCGATAAAAGTTTTCAAAATGAACCTTTATCTAGCAAATTAAATTCATTTTCATTCATTCCAAATTGCATCAACATCAAAACGCTTTGATATTTTGAGGTTGCATTGAAACAGATTGCATGTAGATTGCACTGTCTGTACCCAGCATTAGAAACAGGTTTAATGAAATATATTTTGCTATAACTTCGGTTCAGTTTAAGATATAATAATGATTTTTTTTACATATAAAGAAGGTATGGAAGAACACTCTTGCTAAAGTAACTTGAAATTTTTGATTTTTTGAGATATGACTATGGTGCAATAAACTTCATGTTTGTATTTGTGTTTGTTATTATAATAAAGGTATCAAATCATGTAGAGATTTATTTTTTTCTCATTGGATAAAATTATTTGAATTATTCGAATTATTCGAGTATTTCGAACAATTTAAAAACCTTACTTGATTAATCGAGCAAATTTAAAATACAAAAATCGATACATTTCTTATTCGAACAAAACCAAAAATCAAATAATTGGATACTCTAGTTAAGATTGATGTAAAAGTTCTTTGTGTCAAATATTATTTAGATATCTTCTTCTTTATACGATTTTAGGATGGGGGTTTATATGGGAGCTATTTTGGGATCTAGTGTTTGACATACTAGAACAACATTTTTTCATGATATAGAAGCTATCGTTTAAGTTATAATCGCCAATTCGTATGTAAACAGCAACATTAATAAGGAAGTTATTGTATTAAAAGTTATTTTCGGCAGCAGTTAGATTCCAATAGAATTTGGCAAAATTATTTTGATTGCAATTAAATAAGTTTGGACTAAATAACATCTAAATACCAACATAACAAGACGATTTATAGACACAAAGACCCTATTCTAGAAAGAAGCTTGTATGGAGGCTGTGTAAAATTGTGAACCGATTCGAGCCATTTTCAATAGACTTGGTTCCTGTGTCAATTAGAACCTATGAACTAAATTTTATCATTTTATCTCCAAAATTGTGAACTGTACTTTGCGAACAAGGTTTACATGGACCGACAGCCAGCTAGACAACCTGCCAGAAAGGTGGACGAATATAGTTAATTCGACACAGAAAGTAATTCAGAGATGAGCGGTATACTTATCGGTCTAGGGCCAATATTTTAAGGTGTTAAAAACATCAGCACAAATCCATAATACCCTCTGTACTATTGTGGTGTGGGTATACAAATTTTATTGTTATTGTAAAAATATTTTCATAATTAAATTAAACGATTTGAGTGCCCCGGTAGACTAGCTGGTAGCGAGCTAGTCTATCAGCGCCGGGGTTGCGGGTTCGATTCCCGCCAGAGACTCTGGTTTCTGTCCTGCAGACAAGCGAAGAGCTTCGCGGGAATAGCTTAGAAAATTAAATTTTCATTCTTGATAAAAACACTGAAATTTATTGTTGATGGTATAAGTTATTCCTATGCGCATTTCACTGGTTGCTTAGGCCAAATCGTCAGGAAACTTCATCCAAAGATCTTAGAAAAGTATAAAAAATTGGGAATTAATCACGAATAACAAAATCGTTTTAATTACATTTTGTATATCCACGAAAATTATTTTGATATTTTCACAATAAATAAAATCGAATTAACGGTTGCTAAATATAACAATGTTTAATTGGCTTGATCCCCTATCTTCTTCAGAATAAGACCATGAAAGTGATAGCAACTTTATAGTAAATTCTGAAATTTCTAAATTCAAACAGTGTGGATCCATTTTATGAATTGATTATTGGAATACTGTTCCTTTATTTGGAAAGATGTTTCATCATCGTCGTTTATAGTGATTTTCAACATTTGTAAAACTTTATTTTAGATTCACTTTCTAAAATGTCCATCCGTCCGGTGTTCTGTCCATGTAAATCTTGTCGGACTTTAGGAGACCATTTTAATGAAATTTCACACTTTCTATAATTTTAACAACTTCATTACACATTGGTCTGCAATCACACCTGTTTCAAATTTGGTATATACGTTTCAGCTACCAAATGGACAAAACCTATTGACCATTTTAGATCTTTGAGACCATTTGCTATCATATTATCCTGTCAATTCGGCCTAAAAATATCAAATTTCAACCAATATCACTTTACCAATTGTTTTTATAGTTGTTCTTACTTCCGAAAATAGCTTTCAGTGCCATAACTTTTTTATGAAAGGTAATTTTGGTAAACAATTTCGATGCAATATCTTCTCTAGCAGCTTATAAGGCTAGGAAAAATTTGGAAATGGTAGGGTCCAGAAGTGACTACTTCAGAATTTGTTATGACAAATGCCCCGGTCTCGGGCTAATTAGGATGATGCATTTTGGGAGATCAGATTAGCTTGTGTGCTATATCTAATGTAGGAGTTAGCTTCATCTCTCTTTTCTTCAGGGGGTCGAAATGGTTCAAATCTGCAGTGATAGCTGGGGAATAATCTGGTGGACACTGGCTTGACTCTGATAACTGGCTCAGGGTATCACAAAGTGAACGCCAAAAGAAACTAAGTGAACTGTCATTGTGTCGGCTACCCATTCAATCTAACCTCTCCTCCTAATATAATTTTGATCAGGTGGCTCTCAAATGGGGTGCACTTTGTATTTGTCTGGAATACTGTGGTGTAGGATTTCACATGGAAGTGCTTGAACGACTTAATTAATGTTTTACTTTAAAAAATTTGTTTTTTAATTGAATATTTATAAAAAATTTTAGTTTTTACTCCGTATAAAAAGCGCATAAAACACTTTTTTAGCGCAAAATAATAGTTTGTCTGCACCCAGAAAAAAAATGTTCGATATGGTCACCTCCAAGAAACTAAACTCAACGAAAGTTTTTAAACACATTACGGTTAATTTAACTATATTTTTGTCACCGACAATCATATTATGGTTTAATTAGATCTACATCAATCTGTCAAAGCCATATTAAGGTTGCCTCCGAACAGGTTTTGTTTAATAATAACAAAAATATGCTTAACATAAAAATATTATTGTTAATTTCAAAACAAATTATTGCCATATATAAATATAACATAGAAACTGGGAATTATTTCCATTCATAGGTTACTTTTGATTATATTTATAAAGCTTTATTGTAATAGTCCTATTCCTTTTAATTTTTAGGAATGACTTTATACACTACCAGACTATTATATTGTATATTACAATAAAGCTTTATAAAATACATAGCTGAAATTTAGCTCATAGAATAAATTCGAAAAAATAAAAAATGTGAAATATAACATATTTAAAAGCAACCATAATATGATCCTGGTTAGACTCCTAGCATTCGTCAAGAGAGTGTGGGGTACTCTGAGTACCATCACATCGGAATAACCTTTATCAAACTATTCTTCTGCGGGTTATCGTACAACGTGGTCTATGCGGGGTCTTTGTGACCGAACACTCTAACCTAACCTAACCTAGCCTAACCTAACCTAACCTAACCTAACCTAACCTAACCTAACCTAACCTAACCTAACCTAACCTAACCTAACCTAACCTAACCTATGGCTTTGGTTTCGTGGTGAAGGACTAATTTAGTCGGTGACTCTAATATTTTTACAAACTTTTGTCAAAAATAGTTTTGTTGGAGGTGGTCATATTAAAAAATGTTTTTCTCTGCGTGTGGTAATACCAACCCTATTGGAAACACTTTTGCCGTTTGCCATTTTTATTTTCTAGGGTTAAGCTGTTTGTTGTTTTTGAACTGAAATTTACATTTTATGCAAATCGTTATACATTTTCTTTGCTGCTTTTTTTTTGTCATTCTCTATAAAAATTTACTTAAAACTCAGATCCATAACAAATGATGCAAAAAAATGCGTGCCAACTTACTTGCAGTTCATTTAACTTAAAAAAATGTTCAATAAAACGAAGTGGAAATAACAGCCAACATACGGAAATACAAAAAATTTACAAACATTTATACGCTTTTCAATACCATTTAAGGACACATACTTAAGCTTTTCGATATGTGAATATTTGTATGTATGTATTTGTTGTAATACAAAAACATAAATTTAAATGAATGGTTATTTGTAAAATTACTTAAAAAAAAATATACACATTTCGTTGGTGGAAAAAATACCAACATTAAGCCATAAATAATGATAATTAAATTTACATAATTGATACTTAAGCGAAATAAGTGTGTACTACAGCTTCATAGAGAGTGATAAGGAATTATTACATTACGTTCTTACATTTACACAAGCAATGACAAACCGATTATCAACATTTATTAAACGTGTGAAAGGTAACGCTGGAACTCTCTCGAAAAGTAAACCTTTATTAAAGAACACCAACCAACTAAAAATAAAAAAAGCCAAGGTCATAAAATATATCATTTAATATTGATGAAATTAAATAAACATTTCCCCAAAATGGGTTTTGTTTTAGGGATTTTTTTTACGGGTTTAACACTAAAGCTAACTTTTTGTGTATAGTGTACCTGTGTGTTATAATCAACGTAACAAGAACGTTTGTTAAGTTAAATTATAATATTTTTTTCTTTGAATTATAATTTTAGTCCCACACATTTAATTTGATGGTCATTAAATCCCTAATCCCCATTTATTTTGTAGTTTATTTCACACACCATCAACGTTTTCGTTATTCTTACATACCATTTATTTTTTTGAATTTAATCGAAAAAGCACGTATCCTGTTTTATTTAATTTATTAGTTTAAAAAGGAAAAAATAGATTACATGCGTTAAACATGTTATTTTTAATTTAGTTTAAAACATTAAAAAAATGTTGTTTTAAAATTAAATTTAACAAGGAATTTTAGGTGATCGAGGTGGATAGTTGGTAGGTAGCGAGCTCGTTAGGGTGATATATTATTCGACTTTTTTTCAAAAATCGCTTTTCGGCTTTTCGGAATAATTGTTTTTTTTTTTAATAAACCAGTTTTCAGTTAAGAATTAACACAATAGATAAATTAAACACAATAATTAAATTAATTTTTGCAATAAAAATTTTATTTGAATAAAAACGAAACAACTGAAGCTCAGCCGCGAATAACGTTGTAAAAGCCACTTTTTGCACAAACTTTTTTTTTTGCAGATAACCGTTAACCTAACTCTCTTGCACAGTTTAAACATCAAATCACCCAAAATTAGGCACCTTAATGCCTTTAAAATGGCATACAAAGTGTCAGCCTGTGGAAGAACATTGTAGGTTACTAACAAAATGCTGAAGGAACCGATATGGTTTTTCACTGTGTAATAATGTTATAAAAGCCTTTTGCATAAAAGTTTTTACTATCTTTATTTTTCATAATATTGTAGTGTGCACATACATATAGCGTACCACATTTAGTCGATAACGCAGGCACACTGCATAATTGTAACTACAAGTGTCAACTACAACAAAATAAATATCAATTTACATCACTTGCAGTTGAAGGCATGTTAACCAGACATTGAGTGACTTACTTAATATTGAGTGAACAAATGAAAGACTCATTGTGATTGGTTAACATGCAACTATATTGATTAACATTAGATATATACATGGTACCGAAAGAGTAAAATATATAATTATGACAAGCTATAATAAGTTAGAGAAACTAAACTGTATTCTCATAAGCTGTATATAAACCTTAACTTTGACTTTAATAAAGCAGACTTAAACTTACAACCAAATCGGCACTAGCTGCCTTAGTTATATTATTTTTGTCTCAAAAGATTTTGGAAGTTCTTTCGAACGCCTAATTTATTGGCTGGAACCCCTACAGCTTGCAATAACCGAGGGTTATAGGGAATCTAAGTTCTTCACTTATACACGCCACATCAAAATCTTACTACTACATAGCCGAAACAAAAAGAAAATGTATTTTGTGTGCATGTATGGGTGGCAAAAAACAAACAACGTAAACAAAAATATACATGTATAAGAAAAATGTAAACAACTTTTGACATCTTTGAGGAATAAACCAAATAAACATATGGATTCTTGCGCAGACCTATCGGATATGCCTTGGTTCTGCCCTTTTTATTGACGTTTCTTTGGCATTTGATATAGCATGGCATGAAGGTTTAATCCAGAAACTAAAGCAAAAATTACCCTCCAATACTCTCATAGAAGGTAATAGCCAAAGCACACCACAGACGATTCAAGCCGGAGTTCCTCAAGGTAGCATTTAAGGTCATTTATTATATTTGATATATGCCTCCGACATGCCAACGGGCAACGTCATAAACACATCTGCGTTCGCCGATGATACAGCTTTTTAAGCATACACGCGAGTATTCAGAAAGCTTCTCGAAAATTGCAGAAATATATAATGATGCTGAAAAAATGGTTAAAGCAGTGGAGAATAAAAATCAACGAACAAAAATGTGCTCATATTACGTTTAAACTGCGCAGAGAAACATGTCCGCTATCTATTTCAATTGGCATATAATTCCGGATCATCTTGAGGTTAAATACCTAGGTATGTACCTGTACGTCGTTAAACATGGAAGACCCACCTAGACACAAAGCTGATGCAAATGAAGTTGAAAGCAATTCAACTTAATTGGCTAATTGGGAGAAACTCTACACTTAGCCTAGACTGTAAACTTCTCGATATGGTGCTATGGTATTCGGCATCAAATATAGAAAAAATTCAAAGCCGACAAAACAAAATCCTTCATTTGATTACATCATCTCCCTGGTATTTCAAAAAACCAGCGCCAGCATAAATACCTATATGTTCCATTGGTATAAAATGTGCTATCAAAACATGTGACAACATATAAAAAAAAACTAAAGTTACACCCAAATACACTAGCACGCGATATCCTTGACCTAAGAAGCCATATTCGGCTGAGAAGGATAGACACTCTTGCTCTCAACCGAACACGAGAGACGTAAAACAACCAAAGGTTGCACCTTGAACCTAAAAAGTTGTCTCGCATTGGCTGGATTTATTAATGTTTTTAATATTTAAATCCCTTTTGTTAGTTCAGTTTACAATTGAGAATTCAATAAATAATTTAAAAGTGGAACAAATTTGTAATATGACTTTAAATATTTTTTACTAAGAAATTAATAAAAACAACCCTTAAATGCAATTTCTTATTCAAATTATTAAGCAGTAACATATTTTGTTATGATGTCCAAATAAAAATTGATGTTTAATTGTTATGAAATCTATTATTCAATATAACAAACTCATTGTTAAAGATATTTGTTGAGTTTTAGCAATTTTAATTAACAGAATTATTTTTTATACACAGAAAATATTAAAAATTGTCTCTAATCACCAAATTCATATAATCAAGCAACCCATTTGTTGATTTTGCACCTTTTTATTACTGAAAATTGTAAAAATATAATATTTTTTTTCAATAAATGATATTTTTAATTTTAATAAAAAAAAAAGATCAAAAAACTATGCCATTTCAAACAGTGTAATGATTGATTTTGACAATTTCCAACAACAATTCCACAAGTTTAAATTATTTTATTTGAAACGAAATAATATTTTTTTTTTTGATTATTATTTTAATTTAAAATTAATTTCAAAACAACTAAAATGTTAATTAAATCAAAATAAAATTTTAATTTTCTTTCAACAAAAAATATAATTGATTAAATTATTACATTAATTAAATTTAAATACTTTTTAAACAATTTTTTAATTGATAAAAAAACTACCAATAATTTGTGTATTAACAAATTCGGTTGGTGGTTTCTTCTCAATTAAAAACTTAATTGTTTTGAAGAATATGGTGTTCAATATGACAATTGATTTAATTTTTTGTGGGTAAGGAACCAACAAAATGTATAGGAATTTATTAAATTTTTATCCTAAGCATATTTATATACCTGCATCTTATTAGTGCTTACACCAAATCACCAGTAGGAAGCAGTGTTGCCACTTCATGGGTAACTATCCGAATCGGGTGTAATTTTTGTTAACGTGGCTAGAGCGTGGGTAATTTCTTTAAAGTGTACATTAGATGCAATTTGTTATTCTTTGGTTTACTTCCATCGTTTAATATTAATGTCCAAAGGGTTAATAATAAATGGTGCTACCATGTATTAGTAGATTTCGATAAGAATAAGTTTCATACCAGAGATCAGCAATGGATCGTTTTTTCTCTAGTCATACTAAAACTTAAATAAATACCTTTGAGTCTAATAATTTTTTTGTATTTTCAATAATTTTGAATTAAAATATTTCTCTCTATAATTTCTCTTAAATTCATTTGCTATTCTCATATTGCATTAAGTTATTTATTTGTTTTTCTATTTTACTTCTACCATGATTTTGTAACATTTTTATTTTTTACATTTTGTATTTATAAAATTCTAAATTTGTTGCTCGGCCAAGACTGTGCTGGAATTTCATCTTTTCAATTGTATAGAACGAAACTTATTTGTAGAATTGAGAAGAAGTCTAGACAGATGATATTGCTATTATAATTAAAATACTTTTCCAATTTGCTATATGTCAATTTTGCATTTTTTTTGTTAACAAAAACTTCTACATTTTATTTATTGTCATTGAGTTTGATTTGTAGAATTTGAGTCAGATATTTTGTTGCTACTAATACGAAAATTTCATTGAGTATAACAAAAGGGAGGAAAAGTTTACTTAAGAAAAAGTAAAATTTTATGCAAATGAAGTGAAAGCAAAAATAAAGTATTGAAAAACTTGCAATTCATGCTGAGATTTGTAAAATAAAATTAAATATTTCATGGTCAATATTCAAATAAAATTTGAAAATACTGGGGGTGTATTTGTAAAACAGGAAATTGAAAAAGATATAAATAAATTTCTAGAATATTAGTTTAAGGTTTTCTATTATAAGAAGAAAATGGAATTAATACCTTAAACTTAAGGCCTTAAAGGCATTATTCATAAAAAAATATTTCTGGTTAATAACAGGTTTATTGAACGGATTTCCTATGGATAACACTTTAGTAAACCTCTTATAAGTCAATAATATTTTTTAATAATATGGGGGTTAGTATATGGGTCAATTTAAAAAAAACTTTACACTACTACTTTAGGTAAAAAAAAACAAAAATGTCAGAGTGCTCAGCGAGGAATATGTAACAAAAAAACGTAACTGTCAAATTTGTATGTTTGTTTTTTTGTTTATTCCGAATGGTGTTTTGTTTCTCCCTCTGACTCCTTCCATACAAAAGCATGTGTCCCCCGTTAGAATTTTTAGTAAACAAAATGAAATAAAACCAAGAAAAAAGTAAATATGCAACATTTAATAATAGCTTTCGAATTATTGCGTTTCTTTCTTGTGTTTTGATTTGTTATAGTCGTCAAAACTGAATTAGTGCGAATTTGGCGTTGCAAACAAAGGTTGTCCCCACAATTTGCATTGAGCGTCACTTTTTTATAATTCAAGTAATATTACTATTTTTCAATTTTCATTTGAATAAAGTAAATAAAGTAATGAAAGTACAAACTTAAATTATTACAAAAGTGAAAAAGCGAAAAAAAATCAATTAAAAAAAGTGTGCATTTGCGTAGTTTTTGTGAACACCATGGTAAGGGCGCGATAAAATTTCATGAGCATCACGCTAATTTTTTTAAAAGTGAATACATTAAATGTAAACAATTGAAGTTGACAGTCATTGTGTAAATGGTTCCAACTCATTTTTTTATAATTTGTGAATTTGAGAAAAAAAATTGCCTACGAAAAAGACCAAAATAGGCAAACATTTCATGAGCATCACTTTTGATATATATTGCTTCATAGCTAAAAATGCTTAATTTTGATTTTATTTTTTTATTTACAAGAGTAAAACAACAAAATCAATGGCGGTTGAAAGAGCACGAAGATATCGAGAGAAAATAAAGCTCGATAAAGCGCGTAATGGCGAATGTAAAAGAAAGAAAGGTATAATCGATATTCACCATATAACTACAAAATCCAGAGGTGAATTGATTTACAGATCTCGCTCGTGCTTTTGCAATTTAAACCTATGGGGGACCGGAAACTTATGCAACTGCCACAAAATTAATTCGAAAGTGCTAAAACTGAATGAGTATGAGAAAAACAAAGCCGCTTGTCATTTCATAAAGAATTCGAATGAAATTTTATAAATTAAATTAAGTAAAGTTATTGTTTTGCGCCAAATATTTACATATGTGTAAAAGTTTCTTCAAGAATTACTTCCTTTTTTCCATTTTTGTTAAAGACATCAAAGGATATGTACATGTTTAGTTTTGTATGAAAATTTTTGTTTTTTGAAGAAGTTTTGTTTTTTTTTATTTAATTTTTGTAAAAGAATAAACTTTTTTTCGTTAAACTTTAAATTAGGCATTATTTCTTGTTTATGTGCAACAAAATCTCTTGATCGTCACAAAATATCTTGAGCGTCACACTTCGATTTTTTCCCTTAAAACGTTTATAATTGCAGTTTTTGGTAAATACATTGTTACAAGCCTATTACTTTGCAAGTAACTTCTTAGTTCTAGTCTTTTTTTAACAAAAATATACATATTTTCATCTTAAAATTTGAAAATAAGTAGTCACTTTTAAAAAAAATTAAAAATCAAAGTGAATCGTGATTTTGTGTGTGTTTAAAATCGAAAAGGTGATTTTCACAAAAGTCAATCTTAAGAAACAAAAGAACATCGTAGTAAGCTTGAATTTCAAATATTTTTGCATTTTTAACGATTTCTTTTACATATTTGGTGTGTGACGCTCAAGATCGATATCATAGAAAACCTAAAAAAATCAAAAAATATTGATTTTTTTGAGAGCCTAAAAGTACCACCGGATTCTTCATCAATTTCTACATAAATTTGCCACTCTTACATTCGAATTGAAAAAATAAGCAAAAAAAAACTCGATGTGTACGTTTTTTTTGAATTTGACCCATATAATAAACACATTAGCATATTACACATACGTCCTGTATTCTAAAGCTTATAACATGTCTACGTGTACGTATGAGTATTTTTAATTTATTTTCAATATTAATTATACGCCATAAGATAAATTGTTGTTATAAACTTTTACATTACTTTCTGCGTCTTCTGTAACCTTGATTTCTTTGACACTTAAATTGAACTAAAGCAAGATTCTTTCATTACTCGTTTTTTTACTTATAATTTTGTTACATTTTCCATTTTATAATAACTGTAAGTGCCGCTATTATTTTACTTACCCAAAATTTCAAGCTGTTCTTTCAAATCATTCCCATCTCAACAGTCATTACTTAAACAAACTTTTACCACTCCAACAAACAACTTGAGCTTTGTATTCACATAACAACATCAAAAACTACAACAACTACAATTTTAATCCAAGCAACCACGTTAACAACATTAAAGTAGTAATAGCATCTGTAGCAGTAGTAGAAGTAGCATTTGTAGTGGTAGGAAAAATCAAGTTAGTACTTTTTTTTTATAATTAAGTACCTCTTGATGTCATGAAATGCGTAAATCCTACTTACCCAACAAACACAGACAAAGAAACTCTATATACATTTAAGTTGTGTAAAAAAAAAATTAGTTTTCTTTTAAGTAAACACACACAACGAGCAGCAGCAAGAATATGAGATGTGTTGCATGGTATACATGTATGAGTGGGACAATTTTAGGGTTATTAAAAAGAGCTCTCATTTGTGCAAAATATTTCATATTAACTGCTGTCAGAATTAATTTATAGCCCATTCCACCATTCCCGACTGTAATTGCGTCTGCAGGGTCTGTTGTGGCTTGGTCTAACTCCCTAAGCGACAGTTTTGGTTTTTATTAATCTCCTTTAACCAATAATTACCATCACCGTTAAACACAAGTTTGAATCTGAAAGTTGCGCGAATCTAAGACCAATTTCTAAAATAATGTTAAAATTTAAAATGCAAATCAATTAGGACAAATTTCGATCCACCAATAGCATTGGTTAAAGATTGATGTTTGACTATAGACTGGCAGGCGCCGCAGTGGTGCTAACAGTAGAACGGAAATTCTGATGACGAGAATGTGTTTCGTCTCGAATCTTTTTAATTCGACCCGATTTCAAACCCGTTTTCAGTGAAG
Source organism: Pollenia labialis (assembly GCA_949318255.1). NCBI lineage: Eukaryota > Metazoa > Arthropoda > Insecta > Diptera > Polleniidae > Pollenia > Pollenia labialis. The sequence continues at coordinate 113,294,837 of OX439143.1, forward strand.
AAAAAAATATCAAAACAATTTTAATTAATTTCTTTAATTCTTTCCTTCACTTACAATAATTTAATGAAAATTAAATTTAATGAACTTAAGATTTACTGAAATATCAAAAACTTCAGTTAGTGTTAATAATTTGTTAAATTCGTTTAAGCGTGACTCAGCTCATGATGATTTGGCAGAATATCAAAAATTAAATGCAGCAGGATAATTCGTAAGATATCTAACACTTGCTTAAGTTATATCGGGCTTAAAACAAACAGCCTTTTAAACTTTGCTATGTCACAATTTTTAATAGCTCTTACATAAAGTTTTTATAACAGATTATAAATATTAGACAAAGACATAAATAACTTTTATGGGATTGCATTGAATTTCGGAATAGTATTTCCTTAAACGAAATACGCTCCCAACTATGGCCCATAATCAACTACACGTATCCGCATACATTATTATATGGTCATTTATTTTAAAATTTTGTATTTAGTTACATTTAATTAGCGAATATTTTCTCAACAAAGTGATTTTAAAATAACTTAACAATTCAACCTCTTACTTTAAATATATGTATAATACCTTAATGTTTGTTAAAATAAGAAACTAAAATCTTAAGAAGAATAAAAGAATGCCTCTTCAACATAAGAAAACCTACTACACTACAAGAGGTTGAAGATGATAATGATGAAAGGAAAAACTAACTTTTGTTATATACCCTTAATGCAACATCCAACATCAAGAGAAGCAAAAAAAAAAAAACATTACACCAACAATCAGCTGAGCTTTAGTTTACAACATTAAAACCTGAAAATAGCATGACTAGCCACATTCATATCATTCATTTATTTCGTAGCAAACAGTTCATATAGTTTTTACAGAATATATACACATTAGGGTGACAGCATTTTCAGCTTTCTCGAATTTCAAGGTTCACCGGATAGAATTTGATTACAGTTCGCCTTAAAATGATACGGTTAAAATTTGAGCCAAATTTAATAAAGTCAACGCGAGGCGCAACGAGGTCAAAGGTCAACCCAATGCAAATATTCTATTTTATATGTTAATGTATACAATTTTTCCGTATTATTCCAAATAAGCTTTGGAAACTTGTGTTTTAGTATAAAACTTAAGCTCAGAGGTAATGTTTTCGCTATATAAACCATACAATTTATGTATTACAATCAAAAAAAGTTTTAAAAACTTGTTTTTATCATTGAATATACTAATTTAATAAGGCATTCATTTAAAACCCTGTTAGTTTGGGCAATAACCCAGACAATTTTAAACTTAACAGTTATTAGCAAAAAATATCTAAGATTTTAAAATTTGAATAACATAAATCAAGCTTTTATGTTTTTCATATCCAAACTTGCAAATAAAACAAAAAGTTTTCAGAGAATTATCCAAATATTTTTTATTATGATAGAAGGATCTATGACAACATTTACGATACAAAAAAAATTTGGGCCAAATGCTTGCCACGGCATCGGTGGCATAGCTCTATCTGATGGTCGTTATTTTCAATGACTTTGAGACATAATTGAGGTTCAATGTCGTTAATGTGCTGAATTATTTCATCCTTTAGCTCTTGAATTGTGTTTGGCTTATTGACATATAATTTTTCTTTTAAACATCATAAAATAAAGAAGTCCAACGGTGTCAAATCAAATGATAATGGAGGCCAATTAACATTGCTACGACGTGATATAACACGGCCATAGAATTTCTCGCGCACAAGTGCCATTGTTTCATTGGATGTGTGGCAAGTAGCACCATTCAGTTGGAACCACATCATGTCGAAGATAGGGATCACCATTCACCAAACAGTGTTTTCACATTTCCTACAGCCCCGGTTAACTGAAATTTGCACACAATTCTCCCGATTGTGGAAACATTTGGTCTATCATTCTGACCAAATAATTAAGAAGTGCACGAACTGCATTTTGATTTGAAGGCCATTTTTCGTAAAAGGCAAAAACAATCCTAACGCGCTGCTCAATTGTGTGCCTCTCCAAGGTTGAATTTCTCAAACACTGAAACAAAGAAATGTCAATTTAAGTTGGGCAAAAAACTTAAGGACGTTAAGGTGTGACACAAAATTAACATCACACATTATGGTTGGACCACACTTTATAAATAGGGTATCCAAAAATTGAGGTATCCTTTTAGTATTTATAAAAAAATGATTTTTTTTTGAGACATAAAAAATCTTTTTATTTCGTTTTATTACAAACAAATTCCGGTTAAAAATTAAAAATTATGTCGGTCAAGTGACCCCACTACTGGTTTGGCAGGCTAAATAAATGTCTGAAATGACCATAAAGCCAAAAATTATGTGGGGTCAGTTTAACCCACTGAGATATTTAGGGTAAATGCCAAAAAAAAAATCAAAATTATATTTTTGATTACAAAAATATAAAAATTTAAATAAAAAAATACTGAATTCATATATTTTCTCATATTTCGTATAAATTGAACTTTAACCTTGTTTCGCCACGAGTTAACAGTGTTGGACTTCGTTCAAATTTTCATCATTTACCTTTCACCAAATTGTGTCCGGTGGAACTTAAAATTTAGAAAATTAAATTCGTCCATGCCATCCGCTCTCACCCTAATACACATACATACATATATACTTGAGAATGGGTGAGTACTACAAGCGTAATACACACAAACAAATGCAGGCATACATATACAAACAAAAAAAATGTATAAGATGAACACATATATAGTCATTATTACAGTGAGTTACAAATGGAAAAAAATAAACTTTTTGAAATATAATAATGTTATAATAAAAATAATGATGATGATGATTCTTAAGAATATTTTAACTATTTTTTATAAACTCATAAGTAAAACTACTTGTCAGTTGTATACGTATGTATGTAAGTATCTACAACAGAAAAATAAAAATATTTAGAAATAAACTTACATTATTAACATCTTGAAAGAAGGTATTAAACAAAATTTACTCTCTCTAACAATCACGCACACATACACATAAATACAAAACAACCAAGACATCCTTATTCTTTGTAAGAGTCCTGTTTATAAATTTTAAATGTTCATATAGTTTCTAACCAGGATTACAAATTATTTAGCTGAGAAATTATGTCTAGACTAGTTTTGGAGAAGCAGTTAATGCCAACAAGAGAGAAACATTCTAAAAGGCTGTGTAATGAAAATGAGTGTGTGTGCCTGAGTAAAATATGAGTTTTGTGCAAGAGAGTAAACAAGGAAATCTTAAAGGATAATATAGGGCACTCATATTAATGCAAGTGTAATTAAGTTTTAAGAATGTTTTTTTTTATATTTTTCTTTTAGTTTTCATGTGTTTAGAAAAGAAACTGTAAATTAAATAAATTTTGAAAAAGGAAAACTTTACAAAGGCACACAAAAAATAATTCTATTAAGAACTGCATAATTTGTGGTATGTCTTTATGTAAGGGAAAATTTATGGTTTTTTGTGCAAGATATGTTTATGCTAAGAGTTTTGTTAATTAATGCCAAAATGTGTCATTTAAGTTGCATAAGAAATTTAAAATAAAAAACATTTTAAAGTAATCATGTTTATAAATCAAAGCAAAAGGTAAAATTTAAGAATTATTCTTTAGATTTCCGCATAAATATTTAATTGTTATAAGTGCCAAAACAATTTACAAAGAAAAAATCATTAAGGGCCATTATTACAACTTACCAATAGTTAAAAGTCGGATTTTGTCGGTCCGATAAATAGCTTTGCATTATAAAACCTTCATTTATTACGTTTTCATCTATTAAATATTATTATTATTGAAAATAACAGCAATAAAAAATGGAAGTTGTAATAATACAAAGCTATTTATCGGTCCAACAAAATCCGACTTTTAACTATTGGCAAGTTGTAATAATGGCCCTAAGGGAGATTTCTGATAAATAGCTAAATATTTTTGACAAACAGCAAACAATAATAAAATGTTGGAAATTCTTTCGAAACTGAAAATTTTTTGGAAATTGTGCTAGAGGTGGGTTTTCGCATACACTGTAACCGGCGCTGAAAAAACTTCGTTCCAGAAATCAGAGTCGTAAATTAGGAACATAACGGCTCCGATCCGCAACGATAAACTTGTCTTTTGGCGACGGAACGAAACAACATCGAGTAGGCAAAATTTTCTATAAAGAGCAAACATAAGCCAAATTTTTAATAAATAGCAAATTTATGCAAAATTTCCTGTAATTAGTAAATTAAGGCAAAATTTCCTTAAAATTTCAAATTTAGGCAAAAGTTCCTATAAATAGCAAATTTAGGCAACATTTCCTATAAATAGCAAATTAAGGCAAAATATCCTATAAAAATCCAATTTAGGCAAAATTTCCTATAAATAACAAATTTAGGCAAAATTTCCTCTTAATAGCAAATTTAGGCCAAATTTCCTATAAATTGAAAATTTAGGCAACATATCCTATAAATAGCAAATTTATGCAAAATTTCCTTAAAATTTCAAATTCAGGCAAAAGGTCCTATAAATAACAAATTTAGGCAAAATTTCCTATAAATAGCAAAATTAGGCAAAATTCCTATAAGTTGCAAACTAAGGCAAAATATCCTATAAATAGCAAATTAAGGCAAAATATCCTATAAAAATCAAATTTAGGCAATATTTCCTATAAATAGCAAATTAAGGCAATATTTCCTATAAATAGCAAATTTAGGCAAAATTTCCTATGAAAAGCAAATTTAGGCAAAATTTCCTCTTATTAGCAAATTTAGGCCAAATTTCTTATAAATAGCAAATTAAGGCAAAATTTCCTATAAATAGCAAATTTAGGCAAAATTTCCTATAAATAGCAAATTTAGGCAAAATTTCCTCTTATTAGCAAATTTAGGCCAAATTTCTTATAAATAGCAAATGAAGGCAAAATTTCCTATAAATAGCAAATTTAGGTAACATTTCCTATAAATAGCAAATTTAGGCAAAATTTCCTATGAATAGCAAATTTAGGCAAAATTTCCTCTTATAGGCAAATTTAGGCCAAATTTCTTATAAATAGCAAATTAAGGCAAAATTTCCTATAAATAGCAAATTAAGGCAAAATTTCCTATAGATAACAAATTAAGGCACAATTTCCTACAAATAGCAAATTTAGGTAAAATTTCCTATAAATAGCAAATTAAGGCAATATTTCCTATAAATAGCAAATTTAGGCAAAATTTCCTATGAATAGCAAATTTAGGCAAAATTTCCTCTTATTAGCAAATTTAGGCCAAATTTCTTATAAATAGCAAATAAGGGCAAAATTTCCTATAAATAGCAAATTTAGGCAAAATTTCCTCTTATTAGCAAATTTAGGCCAAATTTCTTATAAATAGCAAATTAAGGCAAAATTTCCTATAAATAGAAAATTTAGGTAAAATTTCCTATAAATAGCAAATTTAGGCAAAATTTCCTATGAATAGCAAATTAAGGCAAAATTTCCTCTTATAAGCAAATTTAGGCCAAATTTCTTATAAATAGCAAATTTAGGCAAAATTTCCTATAAATAGCAAATTTATGCAAAATTTCCTTAAAATTTCAAATTTAGGCAAAAGGTCCTATAAATAACAAATTTAGGCAAAATTTCCTATAAATAGCAAAATTAGGCAAAATTCCTATAAGTTGCAAACTAAGGCAAAATATCCTATAAATAGCAAATTAAGGCAAAATATCCTATAAAAATCAAATTTAGGCAAAATTTCCTATACATAGCAAATTAAGGCATTATTTCCTATAAATAGCAAATTTAGGCAAAATTTCCTATGAATAGCAAATTTAGGCAAAATTTCCTCTTATTAGCAAATTTAGGCCAAATTTCTTATAAATAGCAAATTAAGGCGAAATTTCCTATAAATAGCAAATTTAGGCAAAATTTCCTCTTATTAGCAAATTTAGGCCAAATTTCTTATAAATAGCAAATTAAGGCAAAATTTCCTATAAATAGCAAATTTAGGTAAAATTTCCTATAAATAGCAAATTTAGGCAAAATTTCCTATGAATAGCAAATTTAGGCAAAATTTCCTCTTATAAGCAAATTTAGGCCAAATTTCTTATAAATAGCAAATTAAGGCAAAATTTCCTATAAAAAGCAAATTTATGCAAAATTTCCTTAAAATTTCAAATTTAGGCAAAAGGTCCTATAAATAACAAATTTAGGCAAAATTTCCTATAAATAGCAAAATTAGGCAAAATTCCTATAAGTTGCAAACCAAGGCAAAATATCCTATAAATAGCAAATTAAGGCAAAATATCCTATAAAAATCAAATTTAGGCAATATTTCCTATAAATAGCAAATTAAGGCAATATTTCCTATAAATAGCAAATTTAGGCAAAATTTCCTATGAATAGCAAATTTAGGCAAAATTTCCTCTTATTAGCAAATTTAGGCCAAATTTCTTATAAATAGCATATTAAGGCAAAATTTCCTATAAATAGCAAATTTAGGCAAAATTTCCTCTTATTAGCAAATTTAGGCCAAATTTCTTATAAATAGCAAATTAAGGCAAAATTTCCTATAAATAGCAAATTTAGGTAAAATTTCCTATAAATAGCAAATTAAGGCAAAATTTCCTATGAATAGCAAATTTAGGCAAAATTTCCTCTTATAAGCAAATTTAGGCCAAATTTCTTATAAATAGCATATTAAGTCAAATTTCCTATAAATAGCAAATTTAGGTAAAATTTCCTATAAATAGCAAATTAAGGCAAAATTTCCTCTTATTAGCAAATTTAGGCCAAATTTCTTATAAATAGCAAATTAAGGCAAAATTGCCTATAAATAGCAAATTTAGGTAAAATTTCCTATAAATAGCAAATTAAGGGAAAATTTCCTATCAATAGCAAATTTAGGCAAAATTTAGGTAAAATTTCCTATAAATAGCAAATTAAGGCAAAATTTCCTATCAATAGCAAATTTAGGCAAAATTTCCTATAGATAACAAATTAAGGCAAAATTTCCTATAAATAGCAAATTTAGGTAAAATTTCCTATAAATAGCATATTTAGGCAAAATTTCCTATGAATAGCAAATTTAGGCAAAATTTCCTCTTATAAGCAAATTTAGGCCAAATTTCCTATAAATAGCAAATTAAGGCAAAATTTCCTATAAATAGCAAATTTAGGTAAAATTTCATATAAATAGCAAATTAAGGCAAAATTTCCTCTTATTAGCATATTTAGGCCAAATTTCTTATAAATAGCAAATGAAGGCAAAATTTCCTATAAATAGCAAATTTAGGTAAAATTTCCTATAAATAGCAAATTTAGGCAAAATTTCCTCTTATAAGCAAATTTAGGCCAAATTTCTTATAAATAGCAAATTAAGGCAAAATTTCCTATAAATAGCAAATTTAGGTAAAATTTCCTCTTATTAGCAAATTTAGGCCAAATTTCTTATAAATAGCAAATCAAGGCAAAATTTCCTATAAATAGCAAATTTAGGTAAAATTTCCTATAAATAGCAAATTAAGGCAAAATTTCCTATCAATAGCAAATTTAGGCAAAATTTCCTATAGATAACAAATTAAGGCAAAATTTCCTATAAATAGCAAATTTAGGAAAAATTTCCTTAAATAGCAAATTTAGGCAAAATTTCCTATGAATAGCAAATTTAGGCAAAATTTCCTCTTATAAGCAAATTTAGGCAAAATTTCTTATAAATAGCAAATTAAGGCAAAATTTCCTATAAATAGCAAATTTAGGTAAAATTTCCTATAAATAGCAAATTAAGGCAAAATTTCCTCTTATTAGCAAATTTAGGCCAAATTTCTTATAAATAGCATATTTAGGTAAAATTTCCTATGAATAGCAAATTTAGGCAAAATTTCCTCTTATAAGCAAATTTAGGCCAAATTTCTTATAAATAGCAAATTAAGGCAAAATTTCCTATAAATAGCAAATTTAGGCAAAATTTCTTATATATAGCAAATGAAGGCAAAATTTCCTATAAATAGCAAATTTAGGTAAAATTTCCTATAAATAGCAAATTAAGGCAAAATTTCCTCTTATTAGCAAATTTAGGCCAAATTTCTTATAAATAGCAAATTAAGGCAAAATTTCCTACAAATAGCAAATTTAGGTAAAATTTCCTATAAATAGCAAATTAAGGCAAAATTTCCTATCAATAGCAAATTTAGGCAAAATTTCCTATAGATAACAAATTAAGGCAAAATTTCCTATAAATAGCAAATTTTGGGAACATTTCCCATAAAAAGCAAATAGCAAATTTAGGCAAAATTTCCTATTTAAGCAAATTTTGGGAACATTTTCCAAAAAAAGCAAATATTGCCATAATTTCCTTTAAAGGCAAATATTAAAAAAGTTTGCCAATTTTTCTATAAATAGCAAATTTCGTCCAACAAATTGCAATTACCTTAAAATTTCCAAAAAAAAAATTGTTAAAAAAAATTTTCTGAATACAGAAATATTTATTTGAATATTTTAAATAATCTCTAAAATCCCTTAACAAAATACCTTCATTATCGGGTATTTACCCATCAACACACAAAAACGCTTAAGAAAAACCTTTGCATACATTCAATATTTTTGCATTTATTTGAAAAGACATTTAAGGATTGTTATATTCAAATTTGCACTCTTACACACACTTACAAACAGGACAATAAATAAATAAGGAATAATAAAAAAACACACACACACACAAAACAAATCACTGCCTTAAACACACAGAGTGCTTTATAACCCCCAGGAGTATTTATGGCTTATGAATTTTCCAACAAAAATGAAAATTCCAGTTTTACAAAAAAGCTGTGTTGAGTATAAAAAAGATTCTAAATAAAATTTGTAAGAAGGTATTGGCATAAAAAAGAGAAGAAATAGTACATTTTAACGTTTGAATATATTTAAAAGGAGAAATAATCTAAACTTTTTGCATTCTTTCAAAAAGTTGCTTACAGTTGGCTGTTGTTTTTTTTATATTTTCAAACAAATACAAAAGTAAATATGTGCTGGTATTTTGCATAAATTTATGTTTATTGAATTTATTTTTATTTAATTTTGAAGATTTTTTTGTTTGTATTCTTTTTTTTAAATACGTAGAGTAGCAAAAATATTATTTTAGATGATTCAATATTCTAAAGATTTGTGTTGTTGCTGTTTTCTTTTCTGCTCCCAGTCTTCCTTCAATACAAAAAATAATAGTTGTGTATGTCTTTTAGAGCTACAACTTTTTTCATCTATAAAAATATGTATTTATAAATCAACAAAAATCCTTGAAATTTTAAGATTTATTAACAAATATTAAAAAAATTGTTTAAGCATTTTTCATAGAGTTTGTGTGTGTGTGTGTGTGTTCAAAAATTGTTTGAAATGTGTTGACTGTCTGCAACAACGTTAGCTGCATTAGCAACTATTCCATTATTATTAAATCCTCAAGAATTATTATCCATTTTATACAGAAGCCATCTATCCAGTCACCTTTTACTGTCGAAACAATTTGGTTTTAAGATAGCAAATATTTTTATCTACATATATAAATCGCCAACTTTCAGCCATCTGAAATTTTATTATATAAAAATAACACCTTTGCAAAATAATATAAGTTTTCTTTAAAAACTGTCAAAGAAAGTCATTTTCCAGCAGAGTTCGAAAAAAAACTTAGGTTCAGCACGTTATACTTAGTACCGAATTATATTTTTACATAAACAGTACACATAAGCATTAGAAAAAACAATAGGATTTTGTGTTTGTGAATTTGTACACAAACAAAGTAAGATGCACAACGATGCTGAGCTGGCTAACACAAATACTGCGATAATGTATTCACATGAAGAAACCCAAATTCAGCATTAATACGTACATATATTAAAAGTTTATTACGAGTTCACTGAAAACAACACAACTCAGATGCTAAAAGAGCACCACACATAAACTAAAACGTGATCGGTACATTATTTTAATATTTACTTTATTTTATTCGGATTTAGCACAACTCAAACCCTTAGAAAAGTATACTCTAGTCGCAGGGTATCGACCTTGTACAAGTTTGTCAGGCCTATGTTTTTTATCAAGTCTTATTCTAATAGTTTATGTTATGTCTTGCAAGGACCGCATGCAAATTTTCCCCATAACGTTTTCTGTTCACATATGCAGGCAGTTATATCTTTAAATACTGTTATGTATGGTACAAAATATTCGGGCTTGACCGCCTATTCTTTTGTACATGTTAAATTGTTATTTTAAGGCTTTTATAACTGAATTTGTTAATAAATATTTGAATGAATGTTATTTTGGTCAAGCTAATAGGGCCTAAATTTCTTCACTGTATGTAAATAAAATTCAATTTTTAATTACAATATTTGGTGCCCGACGTTTCGTCAATAGTTTGTCGAATTTTTCAAGGTATTGCTTATTTTAAAATCATAAAACAATAAAATAAGTACTTATGCATTAAGCATTTATGTTGTTCGTGTCTTCCTTCAAATTCATTGTTGTATTCTAAAGCTGCGGTCACACCTACTAAATATTTGTCCAAATAAGCGTGACCTCCTTTTTTTTATTTTTTTTTTTTGAGATTTAACACGGTTTTATTATCACAAAATAAACTAATTATTCTAAAAGACATAGCATAAAACTGTTTTTGTTAGATGTGATATAATAATCCAACTAAATATTGGAATTAAAGGAAATTATTATTTAGGTTGCTTGTTGGTCCCGTTTTTTTTCGTCAAATATTTGACAAGTGTGACCGTAGCTTTAGGCTTTCAATTGGGTATCTCTTTCTTTCTTTATTTTCTATATCTAGAATTTTAACATCATCGAAATTAATTGTGTGATCAGTATGTGAGATGTGTTGTGCTAGTGCTTTTGTCTATATTCTTCGCATTATGTCCATCTGGTGTTCTTCCATTCTTGTCTCCAGCGGAATTTCGTTTTTTTTTAGTAATTTTTAAAAACTAAACCGTTAAACCGAAAACCAAAGCTAACCTAAAAAAATGGCTAGCACAACTGGGTTCAGCGTACCCGAATACTGTTAAAACGCCATGTGCCCGGCTTGTCTATTCTAATAAAGTAACTTCGGAGGCAAATTATTTTCCTAAAAAAGCGAATGACCTTTTAATGAAAAAACATCCACTATTTAATTATTGCCCTTCTCCTTTTTTATTTATTTAATTCTAAAACACCCAGAAAATGTCTTGAGGCGCACTCTGAGGAGGACGATCTTCTAACTAAGCAGATATGAAAAAAGTGACGTGTTAAAATGGCCCAAATCAGTTGCGAAGACAGCTTTCGAAGAAAAAGACAGAAAGCTCTTTTTTGTAGTGAAGTGACAATGTGTCAAAACAGGCCGCAACAATCAACACAAATGGCGCGATCAAAACCAAAATAACGACACACAAACCACGTTAAATAAATGCATTAGTTCAACAAACGTTGTGTTTTGTGAAAAAACATTTATTAAGTTATATTGTTTTGTTTAATAATATAATTTACATACGTACTTAAATATTTTCAACTCAAGCTGTGGTGATTTTAAAAGTTAATTTTTACAACAGTTGTTCGTGTTAATCTTAACTTAACAAATTTGTTTTGATTATATTGTGGCAAAAAGATGATGCATAGAGAGATGTAGAAGAAAGATACAAAAAAACGCAAAATCTTCCGTCATGTGACAAATCTGTTTAGTAATCTGTGTCCTAGATCTTGATATCGAGCCTTTGCTGTGTAGATGATTCTACTATTGTGAATGACACTGAGAGAGTTTGATAGAGCGAATTCTTTCAAGCTTTTCTAAGCGCCATTAGAGTTTTGTTCAAACTAGCAACAAGTGCAACAGCTCTTACCTTCCCAGCCGAATTTCATTAAATTAATTGAATTTACAACGTTTGATCGTACCGAATTTGATTTACAAATTATTGCACCGTTGGTACTAACTCGTTTTTCACACCAAATTTCCATTTTTTTTTTGCTTTTTTATCCCACTGAAAGTAGATAGTAACAAATTTTTAATCAAAGGTTACAAATAAGTTGAGACATTTTTATTTCTAATTTAGGAGCATTTTTAAACTGTATGTATTGTAAAATATCCGATAAAGACAATGTGAACGAACAAATGCATATTGATATAAAACTTAAAAATGTAATACTTTTTTGGTGGTATTGAATAAATATTTTGTTTTCGTTTTTTTTGATAGGAAACCTTCAAACATTCCATTTAAAAAAAACAATTCCATTTCTAACAATACAATATATTTGTATCAATACAAATAAATGTAACAAATATTAATCTATGTATACACTTGAATGGTTTATTTCTGCTTTAGTTTGTATATACATATTTGTGTAAGTACTACATTGAAAGGAATTTCTTTACGTATATACATTCATACATACTCGCACATTAATATATATTTTTTACGAGTATGTTTTTCTTCATGGGTTTTTTTTTGCAAGCAAAAAATTCATATTACTTTAATATTGATTTCGGTTTCTATTCTATGGTTTATTTGTCAAATCGTTTGTCTTGTATTTATTTTATTTGTTTACAAGTGTGTGAGAAGTACTATTGTATTTAAAACATATAAAGTTTTTTTTAAACACAATATAGAACAGCAGCAACAACAACATGTTGTTATTGTTTGGTCGTATTATTTTTCCAAACGTTGTTTATTCTAAGAGCATGATGATATGATTTTGTTCCTTTGGTTGTGATTTAATATTTTTGATATTGTTGTTCTATTTTTTCTAAATATTTTTTTTATCTTTTAACCATTGTATTATTGTTGTGGTATTAAATTACGCGTAAATATTAATGTTGAGTATTTTCTTTGAAAAAAAAAAAGATTTAATTGAACTGATACAATTTTTTAATTATATGTGTCATGTAATACTGTGGCGTATGAGTTGTGTAAGTTAATATTATTATTACGTATGAAGTTATATTTTCTTTAGATGTTTTTTATATACATAAATATCATAAGATAAGCTAAAATTGTTTTTTTATGATTATAATCAGGGAAAGTTGTTCGAGCTTTTTTCTGGAAAAATAAGTTATTACATATTCATATATACAGTAGACACTCACAAATTAGAGCTTTCAGTAATTCGAACGTCCAGAAATTAGAATCAGTGTTTGCAATACATTAAACGCTCTAAAATTCGAATTTAAAATTCTAATTTCAGAGCGTTTTTGTTATTTGAACACAAGAAATCCTCAATTTATTTTTATTCTGTTTAACCCTTATATGAATGGCAAGGTACCCGGGTACCTTTGGAATTTTCAACTTCATTTTTTTTTTAAATAAACAGATGGTCCACATATTTAAAACTTCTTGAGAACTCCTAACTTTTAAACAATTTTAAATTATAGTTATTTTTAAGCTTAAAAATTATTTTGAAAAGGCGTTGTGAACCAGTTTTCATCTTACACCCTTAACGGTATGGTAAGGTACCCGGGTACAGTAAATTCCACATAGGTACCCGGGTACTTTGCAATGCTGCTAAAGGTGTTTTTTTTTTGCCATTCACATAAGGATTAAACATAATAACAAAATGTATATATGTGTTCCCTATTTGTTGATTTTTGTCGCAGTTATGTATGTTTCTGGCTAGTTTATTTGTGAAATTTGATGCGCGTGTACATATTTCAGCAGTCTCCATTAAAAAGTGAAGGTGTATCATTAGAAATGTCAAATAAACGTAAAAAACACTTTATCATTGGAAAGTCAAAATATAAGAAAAGCTTGACAAAGGTGTTCAAGGAAACCTGTTAGACCTAGATTTTAATCTAACAAAATCTTCAATCAGCTACATCAAATCACACAGAACAGCAATATTAAATGCTGTTTCCAACACATATTGAAAAAAAAAATTTGTTTTGGGAAGTAAATATACTCAATTTTTTATTCGAAAAAAATGTCCAGAAATTAGAATAATTCAGAAATTAGAATTGCCTTAAAAACAAAGCCGTTCTAATTTGCGAGCTTCTTCTGTATAAGCAACAGAATCAAACGATTTAAGCCCTACTCTTTTTTAAACTGGCACCAACTTAACACGGGAGAAGTTGCACATAATGAAATCTTTAATGAGGGATATTTTATCAATATTTTGAATAAAGTTTCGTTTGTTTTAAAAAAGGTTTCGTTTATTTTTAATAAATTTTCGTTTATTTTGACTGAAGTTTCGTTTATTTCGAAAAAGGTTTCGTTTAATTGCAAAAAGTTGTCGTTTAATTTGAAAAAGGTTTCGTTCATCTTGAAAAAGGTTTTATTTGAACTGATTAAATTATTACCTACTAAAAAAAACCTTAAAAATACATATTGAAAAAGGTTTTTTTTTTTTTTTGATATGTCGTAATGGAACTTCTTCTATTCATGCCAAAAGCTCTTCAAAAATCAAAGACACAATATCGATTCCTTAATCGACCCACGCTATTGTTTATATAACAATATATTTCCTTCATTCTCATTAGCTTTCAAGTTTATTAAATATTTCAAAATTGCAACAAGTACTTTTTTAACACTCCTTCTATAAATCTAGCCATGAACAAATAAACATTTATCTTACTTTGTCTTTATTTATGTTGGTTTTTATTGTATGTTTCAATAAATGTATCTCTGAATATATGCTTGTATGTATGTATTTAATAAATCAGGCTTATTTTCAAAATCGATAAATTACACAGAAAAAAAAACTTGTCATTTAATGTTCATTGTTGGTTTTTAACATTTAATTTTTTACACTTTAGTGGTTTTCTGAACATTTTTTTATTTATTTTTTTGCAATTTTTATAATGTTTGCCATTATTAAAATATATACATACATATTTAAATAAATTTTGTGTAACAAAATTAAAAAAAATATCCTATTTATATCTATAGATATTTATTTTTAAGGACATTAAAAAAAAAACACTTGCACATTACTTTTATCAACATGTTTAATAACGTAAATACATTCTAATAAATATCACGGTCTATAAATTCAATGCATGTATGTGTGTAATGTGTTATTAATTGTGCCATTTGTAGCACTTTATATTGATTGAGTGTTTGTCTAGGGCAAAGAATATAAGAGAATTCATTCTTTACCTGCCAATTTTCAGCTAAAAGGTGTTCAATATTTTACGCCATAAATAAAATATTTCGCCATTATGATTTTTTTTTTTTTTTGTTTTGTTATGCAGACATAAATTCTGACGCACATATAAATACATTAATTTGTTTGTAGAGAAATACAAAATGTCTGCTCAGTTATTTATTAATAAAAGTCAATGATCCTTAAGGATTTCATGGGCTATTATTTTCAGCAATTGTCGCTTACGTTGACGTTATTATTTACTCTTGAAGTTCTAGTGATGTTGGTAAACAATTAATTGGTATTTATTAATAAATATTAAAGGTTTCCATGGGATATCCCAAGGCCGCATAAATTTTAAAGCAGGTTAACAAAATATGGATAACTATTTTCATGATAATAACGATTTTGTTGGCATTAACAACAATTTTTGGAGTGCGGCTTATATCGCTATACCCTTTTGAGCTTTATATAAGATACCTTTTGGGTTGTTATCATTCATAAATATTAATTAACTAAATTGTTTTATTTTCATAATAAATCCAGTGTTTCGATTGAACACAACCACAGAAAAAATTAAAAATTGTCTCCAATTACCAAATTCATAGAATCAAGCAATCTATTCATAAAATGTTGTTTCAATCGTGTTTGAGGTGCGACACAGGAATGGGCGAGCAAAACACCAATATTGCTGTCTGTGTGAACATGGTATAACACTGAATCGTTTTTAGTTCTATTATTTTCGGAATAGTGTTTCTAATAGCCGCTTTGAATATACCTTGTAGGACCATAAATACTGTTAAACAAAATTTTGGAATATAAAATAAAAATAATAAATATTTTTGGACCGATTTTTTTTTAATATATACATATTGACATAAATTTCACGCAAAAACATAAATCTCGATCGAAATGTCCACCTTTGGTCTTCACGCAAGCCTTAAGTCTTATTGGCCAACCATCAAAAGCTACACCCACCTTATACCCTAAAAAAAGCCACATCACTAACTTATTAAGTCTTCAGAGAATCAAGGTCCTCAAAAATGGTTTAGAATTTGTAATTAACAGGATTTAGATCAGGACTGCAGGTTGCCATTGTTTAAAGCAAAAGAAATCTCGCAAATTGTTTCAAAGTCAGGATTGCGTCGCACAGAGGATTGAAATTTACTAAAAATTAGGATTAAATTAAACACTGAAATTTATTCACCACAGTCAATTCAAATTATTGTAAAAGTTGCTAAGATCATATGCTTAAAATGACGGTATATAAAAGACAAAAATGTAAACATTTAAACGAAACGTTGTTAATTAATTTTTGAATCCCAAACAAAATGACAAACAAAAAAAATTTTACAGTTCTAGAAACTTTATTGGCAAACCTTTCGTTCTAATCCGTGACTGGTACAATTTTTGTTGTTGTTTTGTATTGGGTTCAACCTGGTTCAATGTAACATGTATACGAAAAAAATCAAAGCTAGACGTACAATGTTTTAGAAGGGCTTTCTTGCCAAATTGGCAAAAAAAATTGGACCTTAGGCGGAATGCATCGAGATGGCTTAAGTGGCACCTAGAATTTAATGTTGGATTAAAAATTCACCAAAGGAAAAAATTAAGCCATAGAGACGCAATGAATAAAGATGTTTAACATGATATAATCGGAATAAAAATGGCGACGAAGTGTACAAAAACTAAAAAGTCAGTATACAGAGGCGAGGAAAAAAATACAAAAACATTTCTTGAATCGTTTTCAACTTATCTTTTATCATAGGGGGTGACTGGTTCAACTTGATTTTTAGAACTACCCTAATGCATATATACATTATTATCACTAGACACTAAAATTAACGTACACAGGTATCTGGTAATTTTTTGGGAAGTATACGAGTACAAGATGTATTTAAAGCTTCTATAATAATGAACTTCGAGACATAAAATTATATGGTCCTGAAAAAATTAACACCTATAAGATGAAAAATGTTTGGTCTTCAACTGCTACTTTTTGAATTTTCGCTAATATTGGACCTAGAAACAAAAAAATCAATCATTTATGGCCATCAGTGAATAAGAATCTGTAAGGGGAAGATTTTTGGTACTTTCGCGTTCTACAACTGCTACTTTTTGAATTTTCGCTAATATTGGAACTACATATTTTAAATTAGACTTGCAATGTCCTTAGTGGATGAGAATCTACAAGAAAGTACTTTTTCCATTAGTACACAGAAAGAAAAACACTCGGGATAAATCAATATTTTTATGATTACTTTAACCCTTTCGCTACAAGTTTTTACTGGGTTACTAATAAAATGCATTCTTTTGGATTTTTATTATAATTGGCACTAACAACAACAATCAATACTCATTTTTGAAAAAAAAAAAAAAAAATACCCTAAATGTGTTTTTTGCACCGTATCCATTTGGATACATATTTCGGTTATGGCAAAGAAATGCTGTTAAAAAAAACTTACATAAATAGTGGAATAATGCACAAAATGCTATAAGATTTTTCAAAAATTCGTTCTATTCGACCGGAAATCACACTGTAAAATTTCGTGAAGATCGGACCATAATTTACTGTTATAAACTGGAAAACAATTTATAACGCCTAAAAGCGTAATAAACAATGCTATCAGAATAAAATTTAATACTTCGCATTTTTATAAGAATAGAAGTCACCCTAATAAATTTCGTGATTATCGGTCGTGATAGTTTGCAATAGGCCCCATATAAAAATCACTCAGCAGCTCCAAACGTAAAATTATTTTACATGTATTGTGTATATATCAATCATATAAAACCATAACTTGCGTTTGTATCCATATGGATACATACAATGTATCTGCACAACTTTTTTCCGGCTTAAAACAAAACATGGTCACATATGTATAAATTATTTGAAAGATAAAACCCCCTTTTCCAAAAAACAACAAAAAAAAAATTAAAAAAACGTTTTTTTTTAAATGCTATATTTTTCTCAATTTTGTAAAAATCCATGAGTTTTTTATTAAAAATGAATCAATCAGATCTTAAAAAATAATAACATTCTTTGACCGGGTGATTATCAGATGCCTCCAAAGTTAAGTGTATCCATATGGAGACAATATAGCGAATGGGGAAAGTACGAGCCGTACTCAAAAATTCAAGCACGAATAACACTAAAACATACTTAAAACAATCCTTAATGAGATTACTTTCGAAAATCAATCCCGGAATTTCTTGAAATAAGTATAAAATTCTTAAATCAAGTAAAAAAAAGATTAAACTTTTTAACCCTACGGCTTACGAATGTTTTGATTTTCTATACACATTGAGAAAATTTCTGGCCAGACTCATGTGTACCACAAAGAGTTAAAAAATATATTTGAACTCTTGCTTCTCAATTAGTTAATAGTTTTAGTAAAATATGTACATAAGATTTTTAAAGCAAAAACCATCATGCCCGATGATATCGGTGTTTTATCATTCTGCAAGGTAAAATACTTTTTCTTTCTAGTTTCTTTTTTTAGTTTTTTTCAAGCACGGCTTCAAGATAAAATCAGCTTTATAATACTTGAATCAAGCGCATTTTGAGATTGTTTCAATCTTAGTTTTTCTAAAATCAATCTCATTTTCGGAGTTTTTCAAGTACGAAATCGGGATTAAATATGGATAATTTCAGTATTTTGCGATTGAAAATCCGTAATTTAATCAATCTTTCTTTACCGTACTATTAACACCGCTACGGATTGATTTGATAACAGATGAAACATAAAATAAAACGTGCAAAGTCCTTAATGAATATGAACCTGTAAGCGGTTTTTTACTTTTGCGTTATTTAACATGTTCTTTTGAATTTGTATAAATACTGAACCAAGACACATAAAACGTGCATTTTGGTTGGACCATCCATTATGTATGTTTTCTTCATATTTGCATAAATAACTATGGCCAAATTTTGACAACTGCAAGCAAGGTAAAGTCCATTATAAAAGTTATGGACCGATCCTTACGACATTTGGCAGCGTCATTTCTAGTCGTATAAAAATAAGACAGTAAAAGTTTTACTGCAACAAAATTATAAGAAAAACAGACAGACTCGACTTGGAAGTACTCCTAAATAAATATTGACACATGTTCACAAGGATCACAAACTCAATATTCTCTTATACACCTATAGTGGTGGAGAATAGCAAAGCAACATATAGCACAGTGTGGCGCAGAAGTACCTATGTTGTTTGAATTTTTTGCCACCTTTTTAATTGTTTTTTTTCTTTGGTTTTCTTTTAAAGGATTTTGTGAGGAAGACTTAGAGAATTTAGCGTGAATAACTTCTCAATCCAACAACATTTTGCGACAAGTATTTTTGTTTCTGTAAAAAAGCAAGGAAAACCCAGGCTTTACTCCAAACTTCATAATGATCAGTGTTGCCTGTTTTCAAATAGCAACGAAAATATTCTAAATTAAATCCAGATCATAACAACATTTATGGAAAAGTCATGGAAACTATGTCAAAAAGAGCAAGTAATTTTGAAACAAAAAAATGGCCACCAGTACCAGAATATGATATTTAAAAACTAATCAAATAAAATTCCCTTATCATAACAATCGCATATTTTAAAAGCTTTAAACACTTTAAACCTTTAAGCTGAATGTGCACTACCCTGTAAAGAACGTGCTTAGGCCTCTTCCATATTATGAAACATTTTCTGCAGAAATTTTCTTCTATTCCCTTTTGAAAAAACATTCGTGTTTTTATAATTAAACTTTTGTTTTGCAACATTTTATAGGTCTTCTTACTTTCTTTCTCTCTATTTGTATTCGAAACAAAGAACACTTTTCGCTTTCTGCATCAATATCAAATTTACGCAGCAAACGTTTCATAGTGTGGATGTTGACTAAATTTAATAATTAAATTTTAACCGTTCAATACCTAAAAGTTTTAAATAGTTTTTCTAATTATTGACTTAATTTTAACAAAACCTAGTTTTCACCGTTTTTCCACTAAAACAAAATGTTATAAATTTTTACAATGACCTCGAAAAAAAACTGCAATTTATTATGCAGGTTACAATAATGAATACATAAATAATATTTCTCAAAAAAAAAAAAAAGAAGATGTGCCGATGCAAATTAGGGCTATAACCAAAATTAAGTCCCAGTACAACATGATAGAATATTGTGCTTTTTACGAAAAAAAAAATTCGGGTCATTTTGGAATTAAAACCTCACCACCAAAAACGATTTTGTTGTATCCCCTAAAAGAAGTACATCAATTTTAAAAAATTTATTAATTACTAAAATAGTAAAACAAATTATAACATATTGACTGAAAAAAAATATTGGAGTTTTTTGGATAAAAAATTTAAAAAATAAAAAATCTGATTTCCAAACTTTACCGCGTTTTGTGGGTGAACTTTTTTGACAACCGCGAAAAAGTAACACAATTTTTTTTAAATAATTTTCAGTGGTCTATTCGACTATGCTAGGGCCATTTCGATATTCATAAAAATTGTAAAGAATGTATGTCTCCAATGCACATTTTTCTGCATTTCATTTGATATTTTTCAATTTCAGAGAAACGCAATTTAAACCATGGAAAGATACACAATCCAGCAACGCGTTAAAGCTATTCAGGCTTTTTATGAAAATGGGCGTTCAAATCAAACTGCAAATCATGCAGATCGATGAAAATCATCTTCAGTGATGAGGCACATGTTCACCTCAGTGGATTCGTCAATAAGCAGAATTGTCGCATTAGGGCGAATGATAATCCAGGAGTCATTGTCGAAAAACCAATGCACCCACAAAGAGTGACTGTTTGGTGCGGTTTATGGGCTGGCAGCATCATCGGGCCGTATTTTTTCCAAAATGAGGTCAGTCAGGCAGTTACTGTGAATGTTGCTCGCTATCGTGAGATGATAACGAACTTTTTTGGCCCTAATTGGAAGATATGGATGTGCACGATATGTGGTTTCAAAAGGACGCTTTTGCGCGACAAATTCAATGGCCGTGTTATCTCATTTGTTTCTCATTTATTTGACACCGTTGGACTTTTTTATTTGGAGTTATTTGGAAGAAAACGTGTGCGTCGATAAGCCAGCAACAATTCAGGATGAGATAATTCGGCACATTAACGGCAAAGAGCCTTAATTCTGTGGTTTTCACGAATAATCGCGTAAGTCGGTTTTTACCGAAATTGAGATAATGATGTCAAAGTGCTACATTTTGCATTATGTTTTTATAAGTATTAAGCTTTTTAGAATATAATGTAGTATTATTATTTTTTTTCTGCTAAAAACAACTTAAGTTAACTGTTTAATAAAATATTTTGCTATTATAACGATTTATGTCTACATACATCGCCAAAAATTGTAAAATTGCTGAATATGTTTCCAAATAAAAAGCACATGTGATGTTATGTTGTTATTCGTGCAAAAAATATGAAAGTATTTTTTGAAAATTTTTCTATTAATAACAACTTATATGTACATGTGCGTTTATTGTTGACTTCTTTAATTGCAACAACAGCAGATGAGCGGTTGTTTCTAATTTTAAGTCTCGTTATGTTGTCCCGTTGTGCTATAAGTATCAAAAACTATGAATATGTTGCCAACTTATTTGCTAAAAATAACCACGTAAGTCGTCATGTGTGATTAAAATGATAACATTTATTTTCACAAAAAATAACTTATGTGGAGATATGATGTTATATTGCACACACTTAATGAGTCAATCAAACATATGCATTTTTAATCCTTTTACAGATTGTGATCCTGTGAGGATTTTTTCATAAAAACTATGTATACTACGTAGAAAGTCACTGTTAAAACGATAGTAAAGAAAAAAGTTTAAAAAAGCATCTACAGAAGCCGCAATTGAAAAAAATAATTGTTTTTGCTCTCCTGAAAAGTTTGGTTTTATAACTTACGCGATTATTCGTGAAAACCACAGAATTATGCCTCAGCTTCATCGAAAATTTGGACCATCGGATGGAGGTGTGCCGCCGAGATAGCGGCGAAAATTTGGCCGATATTTTGTTCCATGCATATTTAAACCATACAGATATTATCTGAATAAAAAGATATGACAATAATTTCCGAAATAATTTGTGTTTTATTCAAAATCAACATCGGCCTTAATATTTTACCACCCTTTAGTAGCATATGAAGTCTACATACAACCTTGTATATAGACTTATTTGTGCAATTGTTGTTTGTAAATTTAAGGATAACTTATTTATTAATATATTAAGGGTCCTCATGATGTCGCTTAAAATTGCCATTTGTGCAAATGCGCAAACTTACGAGTCTTGTTTCATGAAGCCCCTTTTTTTACTTTTGTGTAATTTTAAACAATTAATGTCAGTTTGGAAGAAACGTCAATACAAAAATAAATTAAAAATTGAAATTCAAAAATATAAAAATTTGTGTTTAAATTTGTGATTAATATGTATGAGAAATTTGCTTTTAAAAATGCTCAAAGAAAGCCAAAAGACCAATTTACTGAAATTATTGCTAGAATTTATTGTTTGTGATTTATAGACACTTGGATTTTTCATTGAAAACGACGTTAAAATCATTAAAAGATCTGTTTGTATAAATGCACAATTGAACAGCGCAAGTTTACGAGACAAAATTGTTGGGCAAATTTACCTAGTTTGTGTAAATGAATTCTCATACAATTTTTGACAGTTCATTTACGAGGGCGTAAAAATGCACAGTTTGCACAGATTACGAGACTTATGTATAAGCGATATCATGAGGACCCTTATTGTAAAAAAAAACTTTTCCAATATCATTAATAATAAATTAAACTGTTAAAAAAGTGCGTGTTAATTTTCTTTCAAACAGGAAAAACTATAAAATATATATTAATAGATAATAATAAAAACAAGTTCTTGGAATAACAAAAGTTATGAATAACAAAAAAAAAAAAAGAAAAAACAGAAAAACTAAATAATTTTAGTTGAAAGTATTCAAACAAACAACAATTTTCAATCGCTTTCATTTGGTACTGGTTCAAGCCAAAGAAACTTAAACCGGACCAGGACCAGGACATGTTTCGTTTAATAGATTTATACAGGGCAAAAAGGTGGGTTAGCAGAATACATTTTTGTAACGTAAAATTAACAAACAAAAAAAAAATAATACACAGCAACATGCAAAAATACATAAAATAACTGACAAGTGACAGTGTTTATTAAATGATGTAACATGGAGAATACTCCAGCTCACACAACAGGATATTCAAAACTTTGGGAAAATATGAAGGGCAAATCTAAAAGGCAGCAGCAAATATTGTAACTAAAAGAAAAAACCAGTTTACACAAAAATCAATAGCACAGTAAAAATATATTTTCTTTCCTAGGAAGATTTTAAAGCAACAAATAAAATAAAGTAAAAAATCTAGTAAAACTAGATTCTAGTTATACAAAGAATAAAAAAAAAATGAAATGATACGAAATGAAAGCAACAACAACAAGAAAATGTGTTATAGTTCTAAGGGCGTTAAGCTGATTTTTGTTAGTATGTATTAGAAAGGAACCGTGGCAGCAATAGATTTTTAAGAATAACAAACATAAAAGGACAGCATACAAACACACACAAGCTTTTAGTTTTCCAAAAAAAAAAATATTGAAACTGGAATTATTAAATTTAACTTCAAAAAAATAGAAGAAAAATATCTAAAAATAGCAAAATAGAAATACATACATACCAATACTTCATCACACATAGACTTGTGCATGTATTTTTGCTAAATAAGTTTGTATGTGTGTACGTTAAAGTTAAACATTGAAAGTGTGTTTCCCCAGCATATCCTGTATATTACAGCATATAAGTTTTAAAAAAATTATATATATACATGTAAAGCAAGAAAAAAATTCAATTGGTAAAAGATTTTCTTTTTACTTGTTGTTGAGTTTTTTTTTTTAAACAGGATAACAACATACAACGAAATTAGTTTTGTGGTCATCTGTGCATGATTAATGACCAGGACTACACAAATGAATGAATGAAATAAAACATATGCATCTTCTCGAAAAAAAAAAATTAATCATAATCTTTAAAGACCTTTTTTTATGTAACTTTAAACTAATTATTCAAAAGATATAACCGAAACTCTTTTCAAACATTTTAAAGGATTGTTTCCTACCCTGATGGCGCGAGCGTTATATTTTATTGAAACATTTTATTATTTCCGTGTTTTTAAAATATTTTTTGCTTAGTTAAAACAAAATCAGATTTTGTATTTTGTTGTGGTATATAATTAAGGTGTTCAGTGGATTAATTCTAGTTCAATTAATCGAACAATTTTATACGATTAATTGTCCGAAAAATTTAAAATTTCTAAGTTTGATTAAAGGATTAATCGACTAACTTATACCGATAATCGATACATACCAAATTTATGTGTCCTTTGGAATTAAAAAAGCAGTCATCTTTCGTGAGTAGTTTAGCTTATATTTTTGTTAAGTTTTTTCAACAAAATTTTATAATTCCTTTTACAAAAGAAAAAAATGGCAAAGGTATTCTAACTAAAAGATTTATATTAATTTATCGGGAATCGTCTAGAAATCGACATGAAGTGAAATTGAAATCTAACGATAATTTTTAATTCAATTATTTAAAAAATTACCGTAGTTTTACGTGGTTTTAAATGTTGTTTTTGCAAAAAGAATAGAAACTTAAAGAATGAAGTAGATAAAATAGAATATTTTAAAGGCGAAGGCCTTGGCAGCCAGTCCTTTTCTCTTTATACATTTTCTGTTAATTAAATTTGCATTAAATAAATATAAATAATAATAATAGAATATTTTGATTAACTTTTATTACAGAGTTGTTTTTTAAATTTGCTCGATGTTAAAACCACTTCATTTCGCCCGTATTATTTTTAACGAAGTAGTTCATGCGTTTCTCTTTTTAAAATAAGTTTGGCTTAAAAATATTGTACGGAGGATCAATATAATAATGCTAATGGCCATTTTATCATTAGGTGATTTTCAGTTTTGCCAACGAAAAACTGCACATTAAAGATATTTGGTTTTCTCAATGTCTCATTTGCTTCTATTCTTTCGCAAAGCTAACTGCCCTCATCTGTCAGTTATTTATTGGCCGTTTATTAGTCATACAGATAAATTCAATCAGCTGACTCCCAACTTATACATGCATGTTTAGTTTTATTGAGTCTTTTAAAATCTTAGTGCCTGAAAGTGAAGCAACAACTTGGAGCCACATTGACAAGTTTTATTTAGAAAATAATGTTTATTTGCTCCAGTACTTATTTTTTCTAAAATTATCGAAAAAAATCTCATCTAGGAATTATTTCTTTTCATAAGTTACTTTATTATATTTAACATTTTCTTATTTTCCAAATTTATTTTATGAGCTAAATTTCAGTAATGTATTTTATAAAGCTTTTTTTACAAACTTTTATTTATGATCAAACTTATCATTAGTAAAAATATTAAGTATACAAATGAAAAAAATTACGGGTTTTTAAATATTCAGGTTATAGTTGAGAAATTTTTTATAAATTTGAATTAAAATATTTTTTAGACAGGGTGAAGTGTCTTACCAAATTAGAGGGTTCATTATTTTCAGGTTTTTTGACAAACTACACTTCTATATTTACTTGCGGAATATTTAGGAACTTGCAGCATTTTATAATAAGAATTTAAAATTTTTATAATTTTCTATCTAATTAGGCCTAGTTCATAATGGAAGCACTACTTTCTCTTCTGTCTCATTATCTTATAGTTATTTCATACATAAATTCCTTTTATTTTTAGTAGAAATATTTAATTTAAGTTTTTTTTAAATAAAGTCTGCTTTTAGTACACGAAATTGTAATGACGTTTATAATTTCAAAAAAACTTTTGGTAACATTGTTCCATTGTGTGCCAGCTTAATATTAATCCGTATTAATAACTGTAAATTTTTCACACGACGACACAAGTGTAAAATGTAGTGCATACTTTTGGGCTCATTACTTGATTGTTCCACTTAAAAAAAAAACAAAATGCTTGCTTATCATTTTGTTTTCATTAAAATTAAAGTTCTTTTTACTACACTTTGTTGAAATATCGAAAAATTTTACTCTTTTAGCAAGAATCACAGAAAAAAATTACGGCAAATAAATTGGCATATTGAATACCATATTCGTCAATATAATTATATAGAAATTGACTCTTATTCGACCTTTACAAAATTTGTATTACAGTTAAACCTCGATTATCCGGCTCTCGTGGGACCGGCACCAGCACGGATAAACGAAATACACGGTTAATACAGGTTATATTAAAATATACAGAAAAATATTTTTTTATTTATTTTTATTTAAACATTCGATTAAGTAACTATAGATTGAAATATACCCCATATTTTTATACAAAACATTCAAATCGTCATAGAGAATGCAAAATCAAATATTTATGTATCATTAAAAACATTAAAAATGGGATTTGTACTGATTATGCTCTGGTTGATTAAACTACATGTCTGATCATTAAACATGAACATGAACTTAAAATGAGGAAACACAGGATTAAGATACATGTGCATAATAAAAATCATAAGAATGCTGCACGGATAATAGATGCAAAGCACGGTTAATAGCGGTTAATAGATGTAACCGATTAATAGAGGTCCGGTTAATCGAGTGTATTATTATTATTAAATTAAGCTTCAGGTCTCTTTTTTTATAAAAAAAAACCATGAAAAAGGCACACAACGGAGTGCCGAAATAATGGTTTAAATAAATTTTATATTTTTTGTAACAAAAAGAGACCTCAATCTTAATAAAATAACTATATATATATTTTTAATTGAAAAGGCACCAACAACCGGATTTGTTGATATAAAAAATACTTTCGTTACTTAAAATTGTTCGCATTTAAGAAATAATTTTTACAACACAGAAAAAAATTACGACAAATCAATTGTCATATTAAATACCATATTCGTCAATACAATTAACTTTTTAATTGAAAAGGCACCAACAACTAAATTTGTAAATACCAAAAA
Organism: Pollenia labialis; assembly: GCA_949318255.1. Taxonomy (NCBI): domain Eukaryota; kingdom Metazoa; phylum Arthropoda; class Insecta; order Diptera; family Polleniidae; genus Pollenia; species Pollenia labialis. The sequence continues at coordinate 113,321,878 of OX439143.1, forward strand.
TTATTTTGTTAATTAAAATTGTTAAAACTCAACAAATATTTTTAACAATGAGTTTGTTATATTAAATGAAATTTTTGTTAACAGTTAAATATAATTTTTTATTGTGAGTTTGTCATATTAACAAAATAATTTGTTGCTAACCAAGTAAAAAAAAGATGCAATTAAAATTTGTTTTAATTATTTTTTTTTAGTAAAATACATATGCATATTAAATAACATCAATAACAACATTATAATCTATTTAAGCCACAAATTAAGACCTGGATGCACTGGGAGGTTCATACATCAGCACTAAACGGAATCTTGGCACCATTATAAGTAATATTCCAGAATCTATAATTTATAAAAGAATGGTTAAAATGTATTTATAAATCATTAGATAATAACGTTATTTACCGTAAAGATTGATTAAATTTCGCAATAACCATCATATCGTTTATTCTTTTAAAGATTTTAGATCGAAAATCCAAATTTTTTTTTATTTTATATTCTTAATTTTTTGACACAAAATTATTTTTTTCTTATTTATTTTCTACAAATGAAAGAAATTGTTAATATGACAATTTACAAACATGTTAATTAATAAAATTGTTAAAAATATAAGAAAAGTTTTAAAAAATTTTCTTTAATTACTAAATAACTTTTAAATTTTTTTTTTGGTGAATGAGTTTGTAAAATTAAATAAAATATTTGTAAGCAATCAAATAAAGAATTTTATTTAAAATTAATCATATTAACAATCACCCATATCGTGAATAACAAGCGAAAATTTTGTTCCAATGAAATTTTCAATCCACTCGAAGGAAAAAAATGTAACCGTGAATCTCCCATGAAAAATTACTAACGCTTTCAGTTCCAGTTAATGTAAAAAATGAAGAAAGATTAAGAAAAATTAAAAATCAATGAAATTTTTGTTCAAAAATATTTACGTTTATATTTTAAAGAAAAGTTATAATAATATTGGAGGGATAGTTTAATTACAACGTTAGTTTTTTGCACTTTTTAAATTGTATGTAGTAAAATATTTTCCAAAATTCTGCCACCAGTCTTTCAAAATCTTCACAAATCCGCAGGCAATCGATCTATTATTTTGCGTTTGTTAAGCAATTTATCAGTCTGTGCCTTATTAACGGACCTTGCCCTTTAATATTCCAGTTATAAGAAAAGTACCTCTTCTTATACATACATAATCTGTTCCCTAGCGAAAATCAAGTAAGAAAATCAAAGGGAAATGAGAACAAATCACAAGGAAAACAACTATTTACGATAAGGGAAATTTTTGCCCGTGAACATCTTTTGAACTACCTCAAAAATTTTTTTCATGGGAGGTTTTCATGCGGAAAGGGAAAATGTTACGAGGGAAAAATTATTCACGATATTTTGAAAAATTTATTGCAATTGCCACCACAATTAGTCCGGAAGAGGGCATACTAAGTTGGTCATTCCGTATGAAACTTTTTTATTATTCATCTCACACCCCATAAAGAGTATATATTCTGAATCCTTCAGTAAATCTAAGCCGATTAAGCCATATCCGTATGTCTGTCTAGCTGTTGAAAACACGCTCACTTTCCAATGCCAGCAAAATCAGTTTAGTATGATCAGAGATATGAATCAAAATGTGGAACCAAGACCCTAAAAACTTGATAATTTTGTTACAAAAACTAACATTATTGGTATAATAATGCAAAAAATTATATTAGAATTTCCACATATTCTTTTTATACGACTGAAAATTATACTGATAAATTTCGTGAAGATCGGTATATCATTTACCATAGGCCCCATATAAAACATACTCCCGGAAAACAGTTTAGTACGGATTAAACCGTAATAAATATGGTGATCGATCGAATAGTATTCGGCCGGTTTTAACCGGTTATTTTAGTTTTGCCCAAGTCGAATATTTTAAAATATCCATTTTTCGAAAATCGAATAAACCGGTAATTTTAGTAAAATTACCCGGCTATTATAGTAATGTGTAATTTATATACGTTTTCCTTACTTTTGTTATAGATGCACCCGTAATTTAAGTATTTTTCTAATTGAATATTTGCAAACTTAAACTTTTTATAAAAAATGTCAAAACAAAATGAAACAAAACTCAAAAAAACATTATGAGCAATGTAAATACAAATCGCTTATATAAGCGAGTGTTTTTGTAACAAAAACCAAAAACAATATAAAGTACTACAAAAAAAGTTCAGCTTAAAAAGTAATAAGCAATTGGACAGTATTATAAATACTCTATATATCTTTAAAAAGATGTTATCTCTGGTGATATTTCGAATTGACTTAAAAGAAAATTGTGCTTAATCGGCCCTAAAATTATAAGTTGCAAAGGCTCTTTAACGTCACGACTTATTAATCACTTTTAATTAGTCTACAAGCTTGACATAAGTATACGCCAAGTAAAACTTAACAGGGTCAAGTAGTTTTTAAGAGACTGCTAATAATACTTTACTAAAATATGCTGCCAATAATGAATGAAAAACTCTTAAGTAGTTCTAGCACATCTTCATGCTTAAAACAAGAACATACCGGCGGAATCAACGTTATGGGAAAATTCATCAGTTTTATTTATTAAAACACCAAGAATTTAAAACAAAATTGAAGGAATCAAAAATGTCCTGGAAGGGTTTAAGTTGTGTGATGGACGAATTGACAGATATTTCATACAAAAAGCATGTTCATATTACTATTGTTTTTATAATACCGAAACAAAAAAATTGAAATATATAATCCTGGATAAGAGGTTTTGTTTGCCACTTTTCAAAAATATGGCTGAAGTTTACTGCTTCATATAGACATGCTTAACCAGCAACAAATTAAAACTCATTTACAATAAATTTAGGAAAATATGTCAAATAATAAATTTATTTATTGTAGGTGGGATAAGCTATTCCTATGCGCATTTCACTGGTTGCTTAGGCCAGATCATCAGGGAACTTCATCCATAAAGATTTTAGAAAAACTAAAGATATTAAACCAAATAAAAATGTTAAACGTATAAGACTTATAGCAACAGTTCTACTTGTAATAATATCAAAGTTTAAACAAAACAACATCAACAATAAACAGTGCGTTCATCTCGTCTTACATTCCCAAAATCCGACTTTTAACTATTGGCAAGTTGTAATAATGGCCCTTAATAACTGAAATCACTCTGAAAAATTTTAACATTCTGATTGTCGGTCAATAATTTAATACAGTTCGAAGCCGCAACTAATTTTAATGCTGACGTCCGTTTTTATAAAGATGAATTAATTATATATAGATATCATATAAATTCGAACTGTCGGTGGAGGGTATCAAAGATTCGGCATACTTGAATAAAGTACTCTTACTTGTTTTTACTAGTTTCTAAAATTCTTGAAATTTTTTTTAGCAGATTTAACAAGCCGCCATTTTTGTTATGTTTTTTATTGTAATGTAATTTTTTTCTTGGATGAACATTTTAGAACTATATGAAAATCACTTAGTTCTACTAGATTTTAAATAGAGTTCGTCAAAATCTAGTCACCAAGTAGATTTGATTTTGTAAGCGAAATCTAGTCAAAAACAACTGGATTTTACGCGAAATCTCGTAAGTACTAAAATCGTATTGGCACATTGTATGTACAAAGGCTTTGCCTTGATGAGTCAGTCAACCAGGAGTTAATTTTTCAAATTTAAAGCCCAACTTTAATATGCTTAAGTTTGCTGTCAAAACATATTGGACTAAAGGAAACTTCTTGTTAAGTTTAATGAATCTGATGCGATCAGACTTTTCGTAAGGAATCAAATGTTTTTTGATTTTGTTTTTTTAAACTGCATTTGAGAGCTATTTGTTAATTTTTGACAGAAGCTTTAACAAGCTAATGCATATTATAGTTGGGCCCTTAGTTTTTTTTTAACTAAAATTTAATGTTAGAAAAGTGCCCACTATAGATTTATCGATAACACTAACCAACAAGGTTTTGGACTGGAGCAACCAAATATCTTTCCTAGGATAATTTGGTGGACTGAATTCGAATCTGTGATTGGTTTTTCTCTATCACGTCAGGTTTTCGAGACACAAAAAAAAAATGTGATTATTCGCTTCTTGCATAAAAAACCACTAGTTAATTTAAAAATCAATGAATTTTCAAAAGTGAATGGCGTTATTTGAACGTCTTTTGAATGAAGAATATGCAAAACATGGTCGGTGTCAACGGTTTGTCCAAGTTTCTGTCTGCAAACCCAAAATAATGGAATTATGCATGTTTTAATGATTCTGATACTGCATATCCTTTTTTCCATCCAAATATTCACCACACACAAAGCAAAAATGGCTTGAATCAATAACACATGATCTCCTAGACATGCTTAAACGCTACTATTTGGAAGATTTATAATGAATGTTGCCTTCTCTCAAATAAATAATTATGAAATTGTAGTGTCAATATTGACTGTTTTACAGCATTTCCAGTATGCGATAAACAAGACGTGATAGCGCAGCCAGAATTCAGGGCACCCAGATTAGTTAAAAACATGCTTCGTTTCTGCAGTCAATTTTTTTGCAAATTTGTTGACCAGTGTAATCGAAAAATATTATTAAAGATCTTACATGATGGATTAATTTTAATTTTAATATTAAAGCTTTGTTCACAATCAGAGCAACATTTTCGTTTTTCTTCTATCTTATTTCTTCCCAAAGTATTTTATATATTTTCCTTTCATTTTTAAAACAAAAATGTAAATTTGCATAATTTATAATAATTTTATTTACCTTTGAATGAAAATTTTAACAAAATGTTCCAACAAATAATAATAAAAACGTAATATTATTCTGGGCAAAATTTGCAAACGGTTCCATTATTTAAAATGTGTGTGGTCGCGAAAAAAATTATTGCTCTGTTATGAACACCAGAGAAATTGTTGCTGCCTTTTGTGAACAAAGCTTTAATACAGTTAATTATTTTTATTCCAGTGGTTTCGAAAATAGTGTTAATCATCCTAAAGTGCTCCTTAGAGAAAATTTAACATGATGTACGACTTTTTAAAGTTACTATTACTTTATTTTAAAAAAGAAAGTACCTTTCCAGAAAATTTAATAAAATACCGAACAATATAAGGCATTTGACTAGAAAATAATTCAGACAAAACAAATCCCTACAATTTATTACTGTTCTGTATAATACGGAACGGATGGTCACCGTACGTATGCGCAGTATTTATTTTCTTAAATAAAAAATGTAAAGCATACGTTTAGGTTAAAGAATTTGTAGCAAATTTGAGTTAAAGAAATGATTTTATTTAAGCAAACAATTAACGTAAAGAAAAAATTTTAAGAAAAACACTGAAAGAATTTTCTTAATACAACATTTTGTAAGAGTTTCGTGTTTTGTTTTATTAAATGAATTCTTTATAGCAAAAAGATCATTTTATAAATTTGTATTGAGTTTTGAAAAGCCATTTCAAAATATTTTATGTTTGCTCTAAAATTATAGATTACAAATCTCTCATTAAACACGGACAAATCTGTACCATAGAATAGGACTTGCTATTTTTGAAAAACTTTTAGATAATAAGTACGTAATTTTATTCTTAAAACGTAGGACTTGGTGTGTTTTCTTTAATATTTCCTTAAAATTTCAGTTTAAAGTTTTTCATTTTTACAAAATTTGTGTAACACGACCGACAATCATCTTAACTGTAGCTTTTAGTTACCTGGTAATTTCGATTTCAAAAATTCAAAAAAAAATCTTGTCATTATAAAATAAAAAGCCAATAATATTAACAAAATAAAGAAATGAAAACATAATAAAAAAAAGATTTTTACAAATTTGCAAAGAAATTTGAATTACTAAAGGATAAAATTAGCTACACAAGCGTTTCGCAACAACAAGATATTTGCGTGAATATTAAAAATGTTTGATTTTTATACAAATATTCTTAATATGTTTGATTAACCCGCTTGTTTGGTTTAATTAGCGTTAACGGAGAGTTAAAATTTCCTGAAAATATACTACAGATTTTTCATAGAAACATTTTGCTATAAGCAAAAATACTACAAAAATTGATTTTGCGATTGTTGGGTTTTCTTTAAAAAAATTACTTGAATAATTTTTAATATTAAATTCGATTAATTTCGCACACAACATTTAGAATATATAAACCATATTTTCTATTCAATTAAACCTTAATAAGTGGAATTTAAACTGTTCCACGAATATATAACCATATTTCTAAAATCTACATTTTACATGGAAATTTCAATTTAATCACTGCAAGTTAAACAATCAACAAATTTCCATATAAGTGGGGTTTTTATTGGGAATTCCCACAAAGACGTTTGCGTAAAAATTTTCCGCTTAATTTTAGATATTCAAACCAAAAATGTTGATACTAATAAATGGGCTTCAAATAAAATACTAAAATGACTTCGCAATTGGAAAATCATTACAGGCAGGTCTTTGAAATACAAAGGAATTTCCGCATGAAATAGCAAAAAAAAGTTAATAGGAAAACGCTCAAGAGTATTTTAAGGATTAAAAGTATGCTCCAATATCAAAATTAACTGAGGCTCTTGAGTGGATATCCAGAAATTGTTTCTTTGATTTAACGCTAAAGAAAATTTGGCGCTAGCATAAAACCTCTCAATACCTGCACTCTTTTGAAAAGAGCTAAAAACATATTTATTCTCTTTACCTCAGTCCCTTAAAGACTTTAAAGTTTAAACTCTCATTGTTTCTCTCCCTTACTCTGTTTTTATACTTTTATATGTTTCATGTTTTCCCTCTCAATTATTTTTCGGTTTTTTGCTTCTTCTATTTTTCGATTAGTTTTACATTATTTTGTTTTTTTGTCCTGTTTTATTTCCCTGCCCTTCGTTTTATTAAAAAAAGAAACGAAATAAGAAAACAGTTCAACATGTCGTTTGTCTTTCTACTTTGCTGTATACGATTGATTGTTTATACTTTCTGCCCTCTTTCGTTTGCTTTTTATTCGTTTTTTTTTTTTTTTTTTGCTAATTTCTTTCCCTTCGTTTTTTCGTACTACTGCTGTTATGTGTATATGTGTGAACGATTTGCCTTAATTTAAAATCGTTTTCCTTTTTTGATTCTTCTTTCATAAAGTTGTAAGTAGAGGAAGGAGTGTTTAAGTTTATTTTTGTATATTATTTTTATTTTTCGTTTTGTCTCTTCTTTCCTTACGCTCGTTTGTTCATCGTATTATTTATTTTTGTTTTTTTGTCAATACAGCCCAGTCAGCCGTTTTATGGCTTGATACTATTATTTTGCCAGCTGTTTTGTCAAAAGCTGAATAGAAAAAAACGAAGAAATAGAAAAACGAATAATGATAAGGCAACAACAACCACAAATTCTTTAATATATTGAATTTACAAACTGTAACATATTTTTAGGTAAAAATTCAAATGGTATTGAAATTTATTTACTATTATTTTAAGAGGTTCTCATGCTTTGAGGGCAGTGTAATTCGCGACATTTTATCAACTGAACAAGAAATTAATTGGTCAAACACCTGTTATCTTTCAATGATTGAGATTTTTCAAGTACAAATTAGTAGTTTTCCTGGTCCAACCTTTTATTCACGTACTACTCCTGGCATTCACAGGGGCTAATTTTTTTTTTATTATTTTTGTTTTCTTTTATTATTTCTATTTTTAGTAATAGTTTTAAGGTTTAGGTTAAAGAATATTAATAGCAGATAAAACACTACGTCCAAAAGTAAGAGCCGGAGCAAGCACTGTTTGTATTTAAATATTTTTGTAATCAATTTTTTAATTTGATTATTTCTACTTAATGTCGATAACCATGAGACCTATACTAAAATGAAAATAATATACTAATATTAATATAAATACTCTATAGTTTTAAGTTATCTAAACATTTTATGTTTGCAAACCTTGTATTATGAAAAAATTTGGTCTCAAAAAAGTTAACTAACTAACTATGTGTTATTTTAAAGCGTAAGCAAAAATGTATTTTAAATAATAATAATTATGATTAAGGGCATACTTTTAGGAAAGTTAAAAAAATGATCACCTTAACTAATAAAAAGCACTCTTAACTAGGAACGATTTAAAAAAGAGTTCTAGGAAACGGACACATTTGCGAATTAGAAATTTTTTTTTAAGGATGTTACGATACGCCTTTTGCCGATAGGATACCGATATTAAAAAAGAAATATCGGCGATTCCGAAACGCATATTGAATTTTAATTCAATTTAAAATTATCAAACTCCAGTATAGTAATTGTTTATTATATTTTTTATTATATTATTACTATTAATAACACTAGTCAGCAAGGTTTTGTACTGGAGCAACCAAATATCTTTCCTAGGGTAATTTGGTGGGCTGAATTCGAATCTGTAATTGGTTGTTCTCTATCACGTCGAGATACAAAAAATGTTTTATTCGTTTTTTACAAAAAAATCACGATTTTATTTCAAAATCAATGAATTTTCAAAAGTGAATGGCGTTATATGAACGTCGTTTATATTTTGCTGGTTCAGTATCACGTATTAGAGTCCAGCAATAGTCTCCCAGCATGCCTTTGTCCCAAAATTCTTGATAATTTCTTTCAGTCTTTATTAAATCTTGATGAGCTGGCTTCCCTTGTTCATCGCTCACTGCAATCTAGGTTTTGCGGAAAAAAATCTAAATGCGAATGAAGAAAATGCAAAATATTATCGGTGTCCATGGTTTGTTCAAGTTTCTGACTGTAAAACCAAAATAGTGTGATTATGCTTATTTAAACGATTCTGATACTTGTTTTCCAACCACACACAAAGCAAAAATAGCTTGAATCAATAACACACTATCTCCCTGACATGCTTAAACGCTACTATTAAGATGATTTTAGGCCCAACCAGAACATGAATGAGGTCGCTTAAGTACACTTAAGTAGCTGTGCGAATACATATAAAACATATATGGAAAGCTACAATGTACTTAATGATGCCTTTCGTCAAGTTTCGTCAAATGCCATTTGCTTAAGCAAAGTGCTAAGCTGAACGCACATTCCGTACGAAAACAGTTGTGTATGTATAACAATAAAAAATAAAATGAATTAAAATGGACAAAGAATGCGAATTAACATATATTAATTTATTTTCCATTTTTTTTAAGACAGTCACATCCCAGTAAAAAATGTGCTCCAAAAGGAGCAGGTTTTATGTATGAATGCATATCTCAAATCGCTTCAAACCTGCTGATAAGATGCCTGATTTTTGTATGGAGTGTTCCCGGTTTGGAGGACTATTTACTGCTGACAATAAGCGCTTTTTTTAACATGCAAACAAAGCACTAATAAAGCGCTTTTTTAAGGGATAACTATATTTCCATACTCATTGATTTTTTGCTTTTAATTGCCTTAATGCATTGTTTCAATAATTTTCGTAAACTATTATATATTTTTATTTTTTTTTTTTGCTTTAAAACCTCATCGTTATCAGCACTAAAATAGCAGATTTTTCTATATTTTATTCATTATTATTTACTGCTATATAAAAGCTCTCTTATTGAAGCGCTCGATTATGCGCTTTTTCTCTTAAGTGCTTCAAAAAACCCAAATTTTTTTTACTGGGATATTATCTATTTTTAAATTCTTTACAAATTAAATTTTTTTTTTTTTTTTTTTCATTATTTATTTATTGAATCTTCATATATTAAATATGAACTAACAATAATTAATCAAATCTTAACCTAATACTTTATTTTATGTCCTGCCAGTGCCAGACAAAAATTTTCTTCATCGCGGGTTCTGTTCACATATCAAGGTGTTTATCGCTCATCCTAATGGGTAAGTGCTGCAGTGTCTCTTCTCCTTAAGCGAGAGCGGCCGATATCCTTTAAAATATTTCGAGCTAGTGGATTTGGGTGCAACTCTAGCCTTTTTAAGTATTTTACCGCATACTTCGTAATAATAGTCTTTACCAGTGGCACATTGAGATCCTTGTGGATATTTGAGTTTTTAACATACCATGGGGCAGCTGTAATTATTCGAAGAAGTTTATTTTGGCGTCTTTGAATTTTTTCGATATTAGAGGCCGAGGCAGTGCCCCATAGTTGAATACCGTAGCACCATATTGGCTTTAAAATAGCGTTGTAAAGTAGTAGTTTGCAATCGAGACTAAGAACAGAATTTCTTCCAATAAGCCAGTTAATTTGAATTGCTTTTAGTTTCATTTGGGTTAATTTTGCTTCTATATGGTATTTCCATGTTAAACGCCGATCTAGATGAATTCCGAGATATTTGACATGCAATTGTTGAGGCACTAGTTGATTATTGATTTTAATAGGGGGGCATGTTTCCCGACGCAAGGTGAAAGTTATATGTACGCATTTTTGCTCATTGACCTTTATCCTCCATGGCTTTAACCATAGTTCGAGCTGAAATATATGATCCTGCAGATATCGAGATGCTTCACGACTGTTCTCGTGTACGCTTAGAAAAGCTGTATCATCAGCAAAAGTTGAGGTTAGGGTGTAATTGTTTGTTGGCATGTCCGAGGTATATATTAAGTAAAAAAGTGGGCCCAGGATGCTTCCCTGAGGGACTCCAGCTTCAATTGGCTGAGGAGAACTTAAAAAATCACCTTCTTTAATAATGAATTTTCGACCGACCAGGTAGCTTTCTAACAGCTTGTGTGTATTAACCGGTAGGTTTAGCTTCAATTTATGTAACAAGCCTACATGCCAGACTTTGTCAAAAGCTTGAGAAACATCTATGAAGAGAGCGGAGCAATATTTTCTTTCTTCAAAGGCTTTTCTTATGGCGTTTACTATCCGATGGGTTGGTTCAATTGTGCTATGCTCTCTTCTGAAACCGAATTGATGATTAGGTATACACCCATTGTCATTTAAAATTGGGGCTAATTTTGACGTTAAGAGCTTCTCAAACAGCTTTGATATATTAGGTAATAAGCTAATAGGCCTATATGACTCAACTTTTGTGTGATCTTTTCCTGGCTTTGGTATCATCGTTATTAAAGAGACCTTCCAATCTTGAGGGTAGTATTCAAGGCGTAAAATATCATTAAAAATATAAAGAATAATTTTCTTTGCTATGCGAGGTAGCTCCAAAAGCATTTTGTTACTGATCTTATCAATACCAGGTGCCTTCTTGGTGTTTAATTCACAAATAGCCTTTTCTATTTCCTTTATCTCAAATCTTAGGGGGATAGCTGCTCTAACATAAACAGGCGGCAACTCGTCCGCTATATCGTCAGGTATATTTGGGGTAAATACGTTTTTCAAATGATTTACAAACAGGTTTCCTTTTTCATTATCATTTCTTGCCCAACTTCCATTCTGGTTTCTTAATGGTGGTTTCGAGATAACTGGTCTTTTGAGTTTTCTAGCTGCACGCCATAATGAGTAGTCTGATTGTGGAGTTGCATCCAGGTCCTTAAGATATTTTTCCACGGAAGCCGTTTTCTGGGTCTGCAGAAATTTTCTTAGCCTTTTTGTACACTCTTTTAATTCATTTTTAAGTTGAGGGGATCTGTGCAATTGCCATTCTCTTCGCACTCTCCTTTTTTCATTCAAGAGGCGCTCGACATCTGTAAAATATATTTTATTATAATTGTTTTTTTTGAGGGTTTTGCTCGAATGTTGAACAGCTAGTTTAAGATAACTGTCAAAATTGACAATAGAGAGATCCACATTTTCCGGAGTGCTAAGCGGTATATTTTCTGTGCAATGGGTACTGAGATATTTTTTATATTTTAACCAATTTATTTGTGTAGCTGACGTCGCTATGTAACCAGAGGGAGATACAATTCTATTGGTGTTTGTTATAGTAACTATTGTAGGTGTGTGATCAGAGGATAATTCTAACGAAGCTTCAACGTGAATCGTTTCTATGGGGATGTTTTTAACCACGCCAAAATCGATGACATCGGGAATTTTTTGCGGATCAGCAGGCCAATATGTCGGTTGTCCGCTCGCGACAACATTTAAATTCATTTTAGAGATTGTATTGAACAAAACACGACCCTTTGGTGTTATTAGTCGTGACCCCCAGAAGGTATGTTTAGCGTTATAATCGCCAGCAGCCAGGAAACAGGGCCCCAATGACTTATAATATTTATAATATTGGCTTTCTGATATTGCAAATCTAGGTGGTGAGTATAAGGATGAGATTAATATGTTTCGATTCAGCTCTTCAACACAAATGTTTGTTGCTTGAAGATAATCTTCACGATGATCACACATTAGGTAGTGTTTGATTCGGGTTTTTATCAAAATGGCAGAACCTCCACAAGCTCTATCTCGAGGGTCCTTGGTATCATATAGTGTATAACCATTGATTTTAAACGAATTTCTTGAGGTCAAATGAGTTTCAGAAACCATCATGACATCAATTTGTTTATTTTTAAGAAAGTATTCTAATTCATTTTTATGTTGGCGGATGCCGTTTGCGTTCCAAAAACAAATTTTTAAACAGTTCATGGTTTGTTAAGTACAGCTTGCAATAACATCGATTGCATTCTAAGAATTTCCTGCATCATATTACCCATTGTGTTTGTAAAATTATTCACTGTTTGCACTAATGTTTCCATAGTTTTTTCTAGACGACTTAAATTAGAAGTTTCATCAGCACCTTGCATTGGCACATGGTTTGATTTTAGGACATTAGCATAAGAGGTTCTGTTATTACTAGGCTGCGGAGCCTGAATGTCATTAGTGTTTACTTGATTTGGTACCTGCGTTTGAGGGGGATTAGTTTTTGGTCCAGCCGACTGCTTGACGATAGTGTATACAGGGCAACCTCTATAATTTGCAGTGTGATTGCCGCCACAGTTACTACATTTTTTTACATTGGGGTCATTTTTAGACTTATCGCACTGGACTGTACCATGTAATTCACCACATACTACGCAAACCGGTGGTAAATAGCAGTATGCCTTAGTATGGCCAAATTCTTGGCAGTTGAGACATTGAACGGGACCATTTCTTTTGTGCGGCTCCTCTATAGTTATTTTTCTGTATAGAATATATTTTAAATCATAAATAGGATGCGTTTCATTTTTTTTAAGCTTAACGTCGCCAGGTTCTAGCTCCACTCGAAATAATGGTTGGGGATTTTTTTCCCTATTTTTAATATTCGTAACGTTTTTTATCTTAAAGCCCTTTTCTTCCAAAAAGGTTTTAATTTCCTCTGGGTCCACACAAGAGTCTATTCCCTTGATCACTACCTGAAGACCTTTGCTGCTCTTCAGTTGGTATGTGTAAAAGCTTTTTTTAAGGGCTTCGAATTTGTTTATTAGCTTACGAAAATCATTCTCATGATTAACCTGTATTTTTGTCTCGTTTATATTACCACGCTTGATTGCCGCTACGTAAAACGAATTTTCACCTATTACCGAGATCACGCTATTTATTAACTCACTTGAGTTTTGCTCCCTAAGATATATGGGGGGTGGCTTAGACGATTTAATGACGTTTGGTGCTTCAGAGGATTCATCCTCCAGAATTGCAAAACGATTTTGAGAGTTTATTTTATCAAAAGTTGGTACTTTTGAGGCCGAAGCAACTGCTGCAGAGGTAGGGCTGCGACCCCGTTTAAGCACTGTTATGTACCTGTCCATACCAACTTGTACTTGAGGCTTTTGACAACTTTTTACTTGAGGTTTTTCCATTGCGTCTGTGTTTGAATTCATGGTAACATTTGTTACTAAAATTGTTTTTGCCGAAGCGGCAACACTTGCAGGCACTAGCGAGAGATTAATATTTTTTAATGTCTCAGCATCAACCGTCTTTGTAAAAACAGAGGGCGAAAGGGAACGTGTACGAACAATTGGTTTAGCCGTTAGGTAGTTAATATTATTTTGTTTTGTTTTATTTATGTCAGTATTGCATTCTTTAGCATTAACTGTTACGTATGCATTTCTTTCATCTAGTTTTATTGTTGTTTCATTGTGACTACTCATGCAAAGTTGTTTTTGTTTTTCACTGTTTTGCTGTGCTTTTTTTTATTTTTATTATTTATTGTATTACACCAAAAATAAGAATTTTAAACAAAATGTTTTTGTACAGTATATGTGTACATACATATGTACATTTATACATATATTTTTTTTTATTAAATTTTTCGTTTTTGATAATTGTTCACTTTTATGTTAAAGATTTATTTAAAAAAAAAATGCGTCCATTCGCTAATTTGTTATATTAAAATATCAAATGTAATTAATAATTCAATTGTATGCGGGATTAAGAATACGCGTCTGTATCACAACAAAGCACAAACCGAACAAATTAAATAGCATAAAATAAACAAATACACGGTTAGACTTTTTGGTTAGTTTTTTTTAGTTAAAAGTACCCGCAAAAAAACAAAATATTGCACAAATATGCAACAATGGTTAAATAGATATTAAGTACATTATGGCCACCTAAAAGTCTTTTTTTTCGAGCAATGTATCGAGGGTCCAGAATTGTAGATAAATAATATGTATCACAATTAGGGTGATCGATCGAATAGTATTCGACCGGTTTTAACCGGTTATTTTGGTTTTGCCCAAGTCGAATATTTTAAAATGTCTATTTTTCGAATATCGAATAAACCGGTTATTTAAGTAAAATAAACCGGTTATTTTATAAATGTGTAATTTATATACGTTTTCCTTACTTTTGTTATAAATGTACCCGTAATTTAAATATTTTTCTAATTGAATATTTGGTAAACTTAAACTTTTAATAAAAAATGTCAAAACAAAATGTAACAAAAGTCAAAAAACATTATGAGCAATGTAAATACATATAAGCGTGTGTTCTTGTAACAAAAACTCAAAATACTACAACAAAAAGTTCAGCTTAAAAAGTAATTAGCAATTTGACAGTATTGTAAATACTGTATATATCTTTATAAAGATGTCATATCTAGTGATAATATCGAACTGACTTAAAAGACAATGGTGCTTAAACGGCCCTAAAATGATAAGTTCCAAAGGTTCTTCAACGTCACGACTTGTTAATCACTTTTAATTAGTCTACAAGCTTGACATAAATATACGTCAAGTAAAACTTGACTCTGATCCGAGTAGTTTTTAAGAGACTTCAAATAATACTTTACTAAAATATGTTGCCAATAATGAATGAAAAACTCTTAAGCAATTCTATCATATCTTCATGCTTAAAACTACACCATACCGGCGAAATTAACGATATGGAAAAATTCTTCAGTTTTATTTAGTAAATTACCAACTTAAAACAAAATTGAAGGAATCAAACAATCTCATGGAAGGGCTTAAATTGTGATCGACGAATTGACAGATATTTCATAAACACCATGTTCATATTACTATTGTTTCTATAATGCTGATACAAAAAAAATGAAACATATAATCCTGGATAAGAGGTTTGGTTTGCAACTTTTCAAAAATATGGTTGAAGTCTACTGATTCATATAGACATGCTTAACCACCAACAAATTAAAACTAATTTAAAATAAATTTTTCAGAATATCTGAAACAATTAATTTTAATCCATTTACTGGTCACGCTTTTTTGGATTTTATCGTCAAATATTTGTTAGGTCTGAACATACCTTAAGTCATATCTATGTATTTTGTTGGTTCGTGAATTGTTTTGTTTTTATTCTTATTAACTTTTTATTACAAAAACTAATTTGATTTTTGTATTTTTATGTATTCGAATTAAAACCGGTTAACCGGTTATTTTTAAAATGCTTAACTGAAAACCGGTTTTTTTAAAATAGCAACTATTCGGAATATTCGAAAACCGGTTATTAAAAAAAGTCGAATAATCGATCACCCTAATCACAATTCTTTAAACCCTGAAATATTTTATTCGGAACTAATTCTAAGTTATTCGGACATTTTTTGGATTCTGAACTATTCTACATCTCCTTTGGTTCATTTTTTATACATATTTTCTAAAAATGTTTAAAGACTGCTAACTGGCGTTAGACACTGTAGCAGATGCTCTGCTTGTAAATTTTCCAGCCTCTTCAAATTAACTCAAAATTTTCAGCGAAACAAGCTGAAAAAGCTTATATCTTACAATTACACACAAGATTTAGCAATGAGAGAACATTTCAGTACCATGGTGCAACGCAAAACGTTTTATTAAGTATAATTCTGTTTTGATTTCGTGCTCTCATTTTAAATGTAAAATTTCTAGCGCTAGAAAACAATCACTAAATAACGCTCCTTTGTGTTCGGTTCGGTAGATTTGTGGAAAACACAAACGCCGGTAGTGTTAAAAAATAACGTTTCCCTGTTTGACATCTGTCGAACACAAAAATAATACTGTTCTTATCCAACTCAACAAAAGAAATTTTATTCCGTTCTATTTTTTTTTAACCAAAAACTTCATTATGTTCGGCTCAGCTCATTATCGCTAGTTCGTTTCTGTTGTGGTTAGCGCCCTTTTGGCTGGTAAAAAAAACCAAAAAAAAAAAAAAAATACACATACGAAAAAAAAACAAAACGCCAGCAAAAATTTTAAACAAACTGCCGCCTTTGTTTAAATTTTTTGTTTGCTTATTTCTTTAGCAATTTAAAAGAAGAAACATTATAGAACATTAAAATATAATGTTTGTCTACAGTATCACTACAATTGTTCTGTTAAAAAAAAAAAAATGTTACGAACGGTATAAGGGTTGTGTTCGTCTGCACAATAACTATAAAACAAATAGATATCGTTTCTGGTAGAGATTGCTAAGAACGTAAAAATGTGAAACCGCGGTTTCGGTTTTAAAATGATTAACATCGGTCGGTTTCTGATCAGTTTTGTAAATATCAAAGTTAAACTAAGTGCATATAAATATATATTTTTTTGTATGTAATACAATTTTTTTATTTTGGTTAAATTCATGTACATTAAATGACCCTTAATGCCCGTAATTTCTACAAAAAGAAATCTAGCTGAGCATAGAAATGTATGGTATAAAAGCTGCCATATTTTAAAAGAAAACTGAAGGTAAGAACACGTAGGGAAAATAAACGTTGAAATGGGTTATGATAACTGTTAGGTACGAACACGACCTGGTTTCTTTTTGTAGAGATTACGATCGTAAGTGTATACCGGGACCTGGCCAGGCATTTTTTGACTTTTTCCAGTTATTTTTATTGTTAAGTATATTAGAACGAAACTTCAATCAAAGTGTTTTTACATGAAAATGAGAAGAAAGTTTGGCGTGGCAATTGGCGAAAAGAAAACTTTGTGTATATTGTATTATACATATACACTAGAGCGGGTCAATTTGTATGGGACGGAAAAAATGAAAAAATCGCATATGCGGGAAGTAATCTACGAACAATTCTAAGAAAATTTGCCTAAGAAACTATGTGTGTAAAATCGATTCGGATGCCGCGATTTTTAAAGGGAAGTTTCATATTCAGGTTATAGAAAATTTTGTTAGAAAAACTTAAACAGATAGCTTATTTATGAGTGTGAGGGACCCACTGAGGTTAAAAAAACGCTAAGTTTTCTTCTAAACCCTTTGTTTTTACTTCTTATTTTTAAAGTACACTTATCCCTCGATTTACACAATACTTTTTTTAAGGTGTTAATCGAGGGAAAGGTATACTTTTGTTTGTTGACCATATATTGAAATAAAACTAAAATTATCCTTTAAGTTTTCTACGATTTCTACTCTGGTCTTACTTTTCGTTAACGCTGGAAGCGATTTCTTTTTTGAAACTTCAGAATAGTTTTCAAAAAAGTTTTTCAATTTCTTTAAAGAAAAAACATGTGTAAAATTTTATTTCAAAATAAAAGTACTCTTAAAGTTTGCGAATTGATAAATATTACATTTTTGCGTTTTCAAATGCGAAAATTTCATTAATTTAATATACAGAGGAAATTTTTTTTTTACACTCTTCAAGGTTTTTACTCGCTGATTGCACTGATGTTACGATCGTAAAAATCGAATGTGTCATATCGTTCGTAATACCGGGAAACCACTGTACCACTTTTCAAAAAATTAAACCTTCCAATTATTGTCAAAAAGCTAAAAATATAAGTTTTGTACATGTAATTTACTTCTATGTAAACATATTTGATACAATTTTTTATACTACCTAAAACTAAATTTCCCCTTAAAAATCGCGGCATCCAAATCGGTTTTAGACCCATACTTTCTTAAGCAAAGTTTCTCAAAATGATCCGTAGAACATTTTCCGCATATGCGATTTTTCGAAAAAAAAATCGACCCGCTCTAATATACACACAGAAAAAATACCAATGTAAAATTAACATGGAAAAATGTTGATTGAGAATCATAGTAAATTTCTGCAAAAGTATGCCCTTTATTTAAATTTATCATTATATCATATTAATTTTAAATGAAAAATATTAAAGTATAAATAAATATGGATTCAATATTGAATCCATAAAAACCTGTTTTATATTAAAATCAAAAGTTTATCTTGTTAAATTAACATGCATACATAGTTAAGTATGTTAATTTTTTTATTTTCATTCTTAAAATATTTTATAAAAAGAAGACAATTCCCGTATTCTTTTAATTAAAATTATTATGTTAAATAGTACATCAAGTTTTCAAAGTAGAATGATGACGAAAACCATATCGGGCCAATGATCTGTTAACAAAGGCGACTACAAAATAAGTGAAACATGTGTTACAGGAGTAAGTGTTTTGAATTATTCTTAAATAAATGCATATGTTGTCTCTGAAGCTTTTTCACACTGTTATAACACACTCAAACCAATTTGATTCTTCATGAAATTCACGTTGTTTCAACATGAAATAACTTTCATTTAACGTGATTCGGATTGTTATTTCAATATAAATGACATTTTGCTCTAAATTTACTGCAATGTTAAATTAACATGAATTATAGTTATTTTAAAAGAAAAAAATGTTGTTCGCAAGTAATTATAAAATCAGGTTGAATTAACATGAAACACGTATGAAGCAAAATCACCACCGAAAAAGTTTAAATCAACCTTGTTTTCGACGTTTTTAACTTGATTTTTTTCTGTGTATATTGACTGGTGTGAATAAAATTTTTTTCGAAGAATTATTCTATTTGACACAAAAATGTTAATGCAATAGCCATAAAACTCCGTTCATATAAAAGTAGTCCCATCCATTCCCACCAGGTGGCAGTTTGTGCCACACAAATTAGGTAAATTCTTAAGAGTTAAAGAGGTAAAATTTGTTCGTCTTTGTGCTTATTTTGAATTTAAAGAATTTTGAAATACCTTGCCATTATTGCAGGCTCTCCTGCTGTTAGATAAGGCATAAAATCCTACAATTGTTAAATGCGGTGGTAAATACTAGTAGCGAAGCGCCGTTTATTCGTTTTTTAAGGTTAAATTTCCTACTGCTTTATTGAAGCAGTGATATCATTTATTTTTTTGATAAGAAATAAAAAATTGTAACTCAATTTTACAAAAATCATACATAATTATAATAAAACTATAATCCTTGAATTTCAAAAAAATATTTAGTATACTTATATAAAAAAAAATTAAAGCACTGAAATAACAATTTGTTCAATGCTTAATTTTTTTTACTTACTTTATACAAGTAAATTATGTCAGTTTTCAAAGCATGAAATAAGCGTTCTTCAGATCTCTACAGCAGAGCTTCTACGCGAGAAATTCCAAGCAAAAATCATGTAATATTTCAAAGAAGTGTAAGCGCTTCACTCCGAATTCTCCCTGACATTATTGCTTCCGAGGGAGGTTCAGTTTTTGCTGGGGCGTATTATGTATAATATGCAATTTTTTGTCGATTTTTGGTTTCGGATTTAGGCGGTTTCCGAACTGCAATCCCTAGTTTCTGGGTGTGTGACCCAAACGCAAAATAATGTTCTGTTTATTTTCGAACACTAGTTATTTCTCTTCGCAGTTGTGTGAAAAATAAGCATTACAAATTTTAGTGTTTTGTAGAAAAAAATCTAAAGAAGTCTAAGAAGAATTACTGTATCGACAGTAAAATATCGTCGGAAACAGATGGCAAGCATATCAAATACACCTTTAAAATTTAAATCGCTAATAAAACAAAGTTTTTTTAAAAATTTAATAAATGCGACTGCACAAACTATCGCTTTTTTCAAAATTATGAAATCAAAAACGTTATTATAATTATTGGAAAAACGATATTATGAAGAAAGGTTTTCGATTCTCATCTATGATACTTGCTAACGCAGCGATTCGATATCGTTTCAATATCGCTTGGTTTATTGGGTAAGGTTGTCAACAATTTGACTTCTGTTAAGGTTTTGTTTTAAAAATTAAATTAAGTAATTTGTCAAGAATAAAAATTGGGAATTAAGCACGATAAACCAAAATCTTTTTAATTAAAAAAATTTATTACCACAGTATTACTTTGATAGTAAATTTTTGAATAAATAAATTTGTATCCCTATTTTTGTTAAAATCTTTTGCGTTTTTTGTTATAAAATCTTGCTAAGTAATTTGTCAGACATCGCTAAGCCACTTAAATTGTATATTCTTAGATTTTCCTTTGAATATATTGAAAATAATGTAATTTTGCGTTGTAAATTACTTCCTTTCAATCCTTGTATTGTGCCAATCTTTGCATATTTTCCTTTTTTGTTTATATAATTACAGCATACATCGAGGCATTAATTATACATTCTATATTGTTTACTATTTTGTTGTTATTATTTAATTTGTTATTATACATGGTAACAATGATGATATTGTTTTCTAAAAGTATGTGGAAAAATAGACAAACTTTCCCAACAGTTTTGTTTATAACAAAGTTTTACAATATTTAATTATATTTTCTATGCTAAGAAAACTTTTCAATTTCTTTCCTCTTCTTCTTTAGCTTTTCTCTTGACACATGCATTCTTTATAATTTGCCAGTACGTTAGTAGCTCTAATATTTTTTTTTTTACTTTAACTTCCTTATGTAGATAAAAATAGCAACATATTCAATATAAAATCCTTTGAAGAGAGCTGTAAAATAAGAAAATTATAAGAAAATAAATTATGTGTGTAGAAAAAATAATAGTTTTATAAAAGTGTAAAAGACAAGGCAAATATGGCAAACGGTTATATGACTGAAAGTGATGCATATGCTTAATTTTGCAGTAGAAAAATGCATCTAAAAACTTTTAAAAAGCACTTGTAAAAGGCTTTTTAAAATCACAGTCTGCTTAACTTGTATCAAATGGCAATTATTCATTTATTTAACTTACGGTTTTTAATTGTTATTTATCCATTTTTAATATTTAGCTTCCATAAAAAGTCTTAGCTCATATACAATTCGCCTTGAACTTAATGTTACTTAAGACAAATTTTCCTTGGCATCTTTAAAGACAAGTAAAGAGCGTAAAAAACTAGCATAATTAAAGTTTAATTAGGAAGTTGCAATACGCGCTCAAATACACCAACATACCCTGGCAGAAGTATGCACAATACTGCTGTGAACTAAAATTGCATAAAATATTGTTGACATATAAATTAGGGTGTCCCAAAACATGTTGTTTAACTAAAATAGAAAATAATATCAATACAGTATTTTGGATCAATCATTTTAAAAATCTTAAATAAAACCAAAAAAAAAAAAAAAAATAGATGAGCACAAAAAGAGTTAAAAAAAATACGTAGGAGTGAATGGAGATGGCTCGTCCACACATTGAGCAGTTCGCATGATGATATCGCCAGGAATACTATTGAGTGGAACTCTCTGGAAAGCCGTAAAATAAGAAGGCTACACACAAATTAAGAAGACAAGTAAAGGTAGAAGATACAAGTATGCGAAGAAGTTGGGAAGAATAAAACAATTTTGCATCCAATAAATAGGAATTCAACCAATTCGTTGAGGTCCTCTGTTTGTAGGAGCTAAGATGCAAAAAGGCACAACTAACAAAAATATAATTTTACAGTAGTAACAAAAAACTTTGAAAAGTGAAAACTATAAATCTGGCAGAAAAACAGAAATTGGTAAGTCATCCGTGGAATTCTTAAAACAATTTTCAAGATAAACCGTTTCAACACATTTTGTAAGAAAAATGTATTAAATCACTTTGTTTTTTTCTTATCAAGAGCGTCATTTTTGATCGCAGAAGTGCACAATTTTGTCAAGATATGGGCATTTCCATTTTGACGTGCCGTGATATTTGTACCACAAAATGTAAAAAAATTAAATGAAGAAGTCACATTTGTAAAAAGGGGGTTTTATATATACAAAGTAATGAAGTAGCTATATATTCAGAAAAAAATTACAGTAATCGGCGCTAAGGATTTGCAGATATAAGCAAAAATCTGCGATGGCGTGACGTTAAAAAAACGGAAGTGGATTTGAATTAGGCTACGAATTGAGCAAGATGTTTTGTATAAAACCTTTTTTAGTAAACTTTGGACATATACAGATTTATTTTTCAAGCTTTAAAATGTATAAATCTTTGCTCGTTTTAAGGTAAATATGGGAATTTTCATCGAAAAGTCTACTTTTTTTAATGTAACGCCAGATTGCAAATAAAGTTGTATTTTCGGACCATGTTGTTCAATCGTTATCCCTTTTGTTACTAAATGTAGAGCTAGTTGCGCATTACACCAAAACATAAAAAAGTAAACTATACATATACATTTTTTTGAGAAACAATTTAAAATACTTCTGGCGTTACGTTACAAAAAGTAGACTTTTCGCCGGAAATGCCCATACGTAGTTTAATGGCATTGATTTTAATCAATTAAAAACTCGATTTTGAATTTTTTGTTAGACACGCCTTTGGCATTTAAGCTAAAAGTATTTGATCACTGAAATCTTATTTTGTTTTTCTACTTAATCAACTCTGCCCTAATGTAAATGTCTACATATTCGACCTAGAATAAACTATTGTGTTACGTATGACAGCATGTAAGTAGTTGAAACTTTTATAACTGTATGGAATATAGAAAATAAAATGAGAAAAGAATTCCGAGTGGGTGCATGTTGGCATATAGTCTTTATATTCTTGCTCTTAACATATATAAAACATGCGCTGGCTTCGACTTGACAAAGTGTTGCATTTATGCATACAAGGAGAGCTTTTATAATAATTTACAATGTTAGTAATTCAAGTTTGTATACACACGCGAAAAAAAATAAAGTGACAGCTAACCATATTCTAAGGTTGGATTTAAACAGTATTTATGTGTGTATGTAACCATTTAATGGTTAAATATGACCAAAGTATGATTAAAATAACAAAAAATTTTTCCAGAAATCAACCATAATATGGTCAAAATTAAACATTATTTGTTCAAAATTAACCCTATTTTGGTAAATTTTAACCATAATAATGGTCATAACTTATCATAATAATGGTCAAAATTAACCATATTATGGTCAACATTTCCCAGAACTTGGACAAAAGTAACCATATTCAGTTTAATGAACAAAACCAACTACCTTAACATTCTTAAAGAATATTCGAAACCCAGCGTTAAAAAACTAAATCTAAACCGATCCTGGGTTTTCCAACAGGACAACAATCCAAAGCATTCCTCTAAGCTTGTTAAAGAATGGTTGTTGTATCATTCACCGAAACAACTTGACCACCCCCACAGTCACCAGACCTTAATCTCATTGAACATCTGTGGGATCATTTAGACAGACAGACAGACAGACAGATCAGAAATTGAAATATTACCAGCAAAGGCTCTCTAAAGGGAATCCTGCAGGAAGAGTGTCCTAAAATCCCAATAGAGGTATCATCAAAATTTATATCATCAGTGCGAAGGAGGCTTGAAGCAGTTTTAGAAACCAAGGGATACCAAACAAAGTACTAAATACGTTTTTTTATAATTTCCCTAAATGTGTACACTTTATTTTGACGCGTTAAAAATCGAGTTTTAAGCTTTTCTTATTACTGTTTTGGTTGTTGTAGAACTAATTTTTTTTTTGTGTACATATTGCAAGAGAACAATTAAACATTTGCCTAAGTATATTATAAATGGAACAATTTGGTTTTCAATATGTAAATAAAACGTTTTAAATGTAAAAACAACTTGTACATTTTTTTTTGGCGCTGACTGTATATTAAATTTTTGACCAATTTTTATTCTTTTTTTTAGCAATTATAACTAGCTTGAGCAAAATATCGCTGGTTTAACATGTAACGGCTCTAAGTCCATATTTGAAAATTTTTGCAGGTGAGACAAAAATCAATCAAAATACATGTGATGAAACAATTTGAGAGAAATGGATAAACTGTACTTTTAATTGGGACTTAGAGCCTTTTCTTGTGATAAATTGGACTTAGCGCTTTTGCTCATCACTACAAAACAACAACAAAAAATAAGATAACTGTAATTTTTCCTTTGTAAACAATCTATTTTTACTTATTGCACATTACTGCATTTAAATCTCAATTTCTTAAAAAAGTGGACTTAGAGCCTTTACATGTTAAGCCAGCGATATCATGATTTGTTCCAGAGTAAGCCGAACTTAAATGATTTTCAGGAGGAGAATTTATATTGGAGCCATGGTAAGGTATGGACCAAACATCCCAAAATTCTGCAGAGTGGTATTAAAAAACATAAATTTCAATACAACGGTGAAATAAGTTTTAGCGTTTACAGTGAATTTCAAAAGCCTACTAAATATGGAACTAAGGTAAATTATGGACCGTTAAGCACAAAATTGCATATCATTTTTTCTGGAAACTAAGTTGAAAGCAATTTCACCGCAATAAATAAATCTGCTACGGTTTTGGGCGTATTTAATTTATTATATTATAGTAAATTATGGACCGATCAGCACGAAATATATAAGTGTTATTTCTAGTCCTATAAAACTTATTCTGATAGCATTATTTATTACGATTTTAGGCGTACTAAACTGTTTTCCGGGAGTAGGAACCAGGGCTGTGGAGTGGTCCGAAAAAAGTACTAACTCCGACTCCGGCTCCAAATGCTGACATTTTTTAAGTGCGACTCCGACTCCGACTCCTACTATAATCTTGATGCTAAATGTATATGAGACTCAGTGATGTTAACTCTTATTTTTTCATTACCGTACGGCCTTCTAAAAATTAGAGTTTTTGAGAAGCAATTACCGTACGCAAACATTAATGTGCTGTTTCCAAATAACAGGCGATTGATTATGTAGCAAATTTTATATGAAAAGCGCTCCGTCCATCGCCTGTCATTTGGAAACAGCACATTAATGTTTGCGTACGGTAATTGCTTCTCAAAAACTCTAATTATTCATAAACCATTTATTTAAATTTTAAATGTGTTTTAAGAAGATAATTTTTATTTTCGAAATTTTTTTTAAATTTCTAATGCCAAAAAAATTTGGAGTCGGAGTCGCGAGTTTTTGTGGGTACTACGACTCCGACTCCGACCCCGGCACAAAAACATCAACTCCGACTCTTGAACTCCGACTCCGACTCCACAGCCCTGGTAGGAACTACATGGGGCCTAGGGTAAATTATGGGCCGATCTTGACGAAATTTTACAGTGTGATTTCCAATCGGATAAAACAAACTTTTGCAAAATCTTATATAATTCCGTGCATTGTTCCACCATTTGTGTTAGTTTTGTAACAAAATTATCGATTTTTTAGGGTGGTGGTTCCAAATTGTAATTCACAGCTCTGATCCCACTACACCGATTTTGCTGGATTTCAATTGCAAACTGCTTAGGATAGCAACAAGCAATTTGATACCAAGTTTGTTCATTTCTTTGGAGTTTTTCGAAAGTGAGCATGTTTTAAACAGATGGACAGACGGTATATATAATATATTATAAAATGTATAATAAAAATGTTTCAGACGGCATGAAAAGCTTAGTATACCCTCTTCAAAACTTATTGTGGTGGAGGGTATAAAAACAACATATGTCTGTAAATGTGTGGCTTAAATGAAATTGCAATTGCTATAGCTAATGTTGTTATTACCACTATACACAAAATACTGGCAGGTACGAACGTTTAAAGTACTACAAAATACTCAGAACTAAGAGAGTTTTTAGTTTAGTCCTTTTATATAGAGAAAGTAGCTAAATTTATATGTTATGGAGCTACAATTCGAATGAAAAGTTCTTTACTGAATCTTAGATTTTACATTAGTGAATACTAAAAATAGTTAAGGTTAAGGGCAGACAATTTTTCCAGCATCTGTTGTGAGAACCCTAAATTATGATTAAGCTATTTATTTCTTTAAATGCAATGATTCATATTAAAAAAAGCAATTTATATTTGTATTGTATGGAATTAAAACGGTTTCATCTTTAAAAAGCCAAATAATTCAAGCATATGTTAAGAATAATAACAAATGCCATTTTGTACCTAAACAGAAATGGTTCAACTGGAAATGTTTACGTTTCCGGAAAAATATGTTGATAGCCCTAAAAAAAATATAGAAGAATGCACACATCTATAAATAAAGTAAAATATTTTTCTGCAAGAACGAAATATCTAGATATCTGTCGTTAACTCAGTTGGCTGCAGCAAAGCATGGTGGAATTTGTCAAACAATATAAAAACGCGCACCCAAATGTCGAGAGGTGATCTCAACTCTGAAGACTTTCTTACGCATTTAAGTAAAATGTTGAAAAACACAGATAATATAAATTCAATACATTGGTGTATGCCTTGTTATACAGGTGCTTTTCTAGATTCTCCTATAGATATATTTGAACTGACTTCGGTACTAAGATCACTAAAGCTCAATAAGACACCAGGTAATGATGGAATAAGCTATGAATTTTATAAAAATGCGCCATTTTGTTTTGTAACTGAGATTCTCACCGTTTTAAACCAAATATTCTTACATGAAGAAATACCAACAAGCTTCAAAACATCTATACCTACACTCACAATATTCTGTACGTAAAATTAACTGAAATTGTAATATAAAATAAATGAAAGTTCAATTAAAAACCGGTCTACCTATTTTTCATTTATTTTTAACAAAAGGTTCATTTAATTTTTACTGTCAAAAATTCAACACCATATTCCGTAAAATCAAATAAATATTCAGTTATTTTGTAAAATTTTACTGTCAAAAATTCAACACCATATTCAGTAAAAACGATTAAATATTCAGTTATTTATTAAAATTTTACTGTCAATTTTTTACTGTCAAATTGACCCCATATTCAGTAAAAAGTAAATAAAAATGTAATCAGTTATTTTATTATATTTTCGTTTACTCCACAAAAGAGCCGAATTTCTAAAAAATTCCAGACAGACACCTGTCTGCTTGTTTTTCTTATAAGCGAGAGAGGGAGAATATTTTAATTTACTTACCCGGTTACACACGTTTGTTTAACTTTTGTTGTACTGACCACGTTGTTTACAGAAGAACTCTCAATTATAAGACACCAGCAGCATGACCGATATGGCTTCGCAATTATTTTACTTTTAAAATTTGATGTATTTAACTAAATTATTTTAACAAAAAGAATATGGGTATTGCTTACACAAAACAAGCAATTCATTTTTTATAGATAAGTAAAAGCTATCGTCAAAGATACTGTCGCCAGATTTTATGTTACTGCCAACATTAAAAAGGAAGTAGTAACATTAAAAGCTATTTTCGGGAGTATAATTTATATGTACCAACATAATAACTCTGTTATGGGGACAAATACTCAATTCCGTAAAGAAGCTTGTCTGAATCCTATGCGAAACTATAAAGCGATTCTTAACATTTTGAATAGGCTTGATAGTGTTGACAATTAGAACCTACGTACGGCCAGCCGAACGGACGGAGATCATTCAGAAAATGATTCTTAATCAATCGAAACACTATCAATATATTTACCTGTATAAGGACAAACGCATAACTCCATCGTCTCCACTATTTTATTTTAGGTATAAAAATGTGTCAGTGTCTAATAGTTAGTATTAAGTATATTTATAACTTTATTTATAAGCTAGTAGGTTGCGGTACAGTTTAAGGTGTATTAAATGATTGCTAATTTATGGCGTTTTCTTTTCTACAAAAAAAATGTGCCTTTTTTTAAAAAAAATTCAATTTGGTGTCATTTTCTTAAAAATTTTGCTCCCGAAAAGGGTGGCTTGTTTTATTCTTAAAAACTCATGCTTTTCGGGAGCAAAATTTTTAAGAAACAGACACCAAATTGCGTTTTTTTTAAAAAAGGCACATTTTTTTTTATACAAGAAAACACCATTAGTTTTATCTATAAATTTTCTCAAGTTCGTTGTTACAACAAAAGTTATTTTATGTTTACATAAATTGTATGACTAGTTAAATAACTATTATTAGTTGAAGTTTTCAATTATTTCTTATCTTTTAAATAGGTTGTTATATGTAGTATGCAAGTCATATTTGCAGTAAAAGATAATAATTGGCTGATTCTAAAATTTGTTGGTAAGCACTCAGTAAACTTTAGTTACCTTTTGATTAAAGTATTAGTCAGAATTTCCATGGACAAGAATTTTGAGGCACGTTTTGACGGTTTCCGATTGATATTTTAAAATTCGAAAAATAATAAATAATGGGTACATTCAGTTCTATATTAAATAGATACGTCACTATAAATAAGTTTTCAACTAGCAACATATTGTTGAGGGTTGTCGTAATGAAAAATAAAGAAATTCACCATGCACCAAATATAAGTTTTCTATATCCATCAAACATAAGCATAATTAAAATTCTGTGATTAGCAATTTTTGTTACGTACTCATGTTTGTACTCAGGGTTAGGCAGCGTATATTTCATATAGAAGTAATTTGTTTTTCAAATACATCAATGCTCGTATTTTGCCTAACCCTGCTTGTACTACACACCCAGCTAGCATTTTCTATCATCTTTAGGAATCCGCTTCATTAGAAAAATAACCTCATATGACCACATTTTTCGATCTTGGATGATACTCTCGTTGTAAGGAGGTGCTCTACCGCTGAATCATTTGAGAAAAACTTTTCTGATTCCTTTTTGGGCACATAAATGTTTATTATTTTTCAATCGCTCTAGTGATGAATCAGTTATTAATCATTAAACGTGATTTGAGAAGATTCATTTAGGTGATTTTTACAGAAAATTATGACCCAATCGCTAGCTGCGATACATAAACGTACACATGTATGCATTTTTTTAATTTTAAAACTATCAGCCATGTCACAGACAACAATTCCGTTCAGAAACGGTATTCATTCCGTATTTTTGTGCTTCAGAAAATTACCAAACAATTTTTCGGAATGAAACTTTGTTTTCATGAACGGAATGGGAGTTTTCTGTATCTGAAACTATCAAAATATACTTTCTATTCATAAAAAAATATGTTTTCTTCTATTCAGAATGGAATTGTACTCTGTGACATGGCTGTATAACTGTGACAGGGCTGCATATCTATTAATCGCGGTTTTCGATTATCCGTACGTAGCTAGGTCTCGTGTGATCGAGGATTTTTGCCTTCAAAGTTCCATATAAGCTATCAAATAAAACCTATGAAGGAATAAAAGCTGTGCCATCTCTGGTAAATTTAAAGTTTTATGTTGTCCTCACGGTCGCCCCGTTTGATGATTTATCCTCATTTTGACGTTTTTGTACTATTTTACAAAAGATTTAGTATAAATATTTTTTATTCTTGAATAACTACTTAAATGCCTTCGTTTATTTGGACGACAGTAATTTTTATATTTTACAAGTTCATAAAACAAAATACGCCTTAATCTATTTGTCAATCCTTTTACTCATTAGTCCTATTTTTAATATGTCAGCTTAAGCTTTGGACTCAGCTAACAGATCCATTTTCCAACCATCTTTTTAAGTATTAAATCCGGATTTCTGATGTAGTCGTTGCAATATTCGTAATTTTTTATAAATGCTAAAGGTGTTATGATACTTGCGTTTTTTATTGGATTTTTTAAGATTGATTAAATGAAACAACAAATGCAAGAAAGAACTACAAAACAATATGTTAACAGACCAAACAATGTCAACAAAACATATAATATTGCTCACGTTTTGTTCCCGCAACTACTCGTGAAAAAAGCTAAAAATCGAGAAAAAGTTTAAAACCACTTCATTCGAGAAAAAAACTAATAATGTTGGCAACAGTGCTACAATTTATTCTGGAAATGTCAATTTTAAGTTAAAAATTTGTAAATTTATTTGACAGTCTTAGAAAATTAATCGATATACGTGTGTTTATTTTTTTGATATTTCAAGATTTTTTTGAAATAATCATACTCTTTAAACTTGGTCAGTTTTTCTATGCAAATATATTTGCACTGTTCTCCAACCCCAGGTCTACACTTTCTTATTCGACTTTTTTATTTAAATGTATAGTAATTTGTTTAAGCTTGAGGTTTTTTTTATTATAAAAATATTAATTTTTTAAAATTTTTTTTTTGTTAAAGTAAAATTAATATTTTTATATCAAAAAACCTCAAGCTTAAACAAAAATTTAAATAATAAAGATCGAATTAGAAAAAAATTATATTAATAAACACAATTGTTATAATTTAATTTAAGTGTTTATAAAATCTTTTACTACAATTATAATTTGCTATCATTTTACAAATTTAATTTCTTTCTCACAAAATTTGCATCTTTTTTTTTGCTTCTTTTTTTCAGTTAACAATCAAATTTAACGTTTTATGTTAGCAATAATTGTCAACGAAAATGGACTAACGGCAATAAATATGTACAAAAAAATGCTGTCTACATTAAAGATAACATAATTTTTACATTCACTGCAATATATGTCGCAATAATTATCTCTGGTATAGACGGGCAGTAAAGCCTGGTACTCTGTTCAACATTTCACGTGAAATGCTGTCATAATGCGTGTGAAAAAAAAATTGTGGGGAATACCTATGAAATTATCTTGATAGAATTGTACTGTGTTCGTTTTGTGAAAAAGTTCCGAAATGTTTCTGGCAACATTTTTTTACAACTGCGAAATAATGAAAGCTGTACTTATTTCACGTGAAATACATAAAGCTCTTGATCAACAAGAGGGTATTAACTCGAAAATGAAAAATTTTCAGTGATTAAAGCAAAACGTTAAATGATTACAACTACCACTGTATGATGACCCATCAACGCTTTATGGTTATAATATCTGAGTTTGTGTTAAAGAGAATCAAAAACTATTTGAGCTCTCATTATTAAATATTTTCAGATTAATAAGACAAATGTATTGCAAAGCGCTTTTTTACTTTTAGATTCTCATGGATCATAAAGAGGAAACATTTTTTTGAAATTGGTTTTTTAAATATTGTAAAGCTTTTATCATATTGAAATTCTGCTGCGCAACTCTATGCTTAATAAATAAATAAAAAAATATATTTGTCTTTAACTTTCATTTAAATAACAAATTGTTATTAACAATGATTAGATAAGTGACTGACTAATCTTGTATCAAATATTAAGGGTATAGACAACTAAATAAATAAATAATCAATATCTTGATAAACCAAGCAATAAGTTTGTGCAAGTTATTGAATTATTGAAAATTTAGTTGTATACCAGCGTTTATTTAGTAAACACTAAAAAAAAACTCTAGACTTTAAAAAATAACTAGCTGCAATACGAATATTAAAATGTCGCCACCACCTCATGGAGGACATGGTCATGATTCACACCATCATCATCACGGAGGTCCACCACCACATCATCACCATCATCATGGAGGACATCCCCATCACAACCATCATGGGCCACCGAGAAGAGTAGTTTGCTGTTGCACTGTTATGTAGGATAAATGCCAAGTTATTTAATTTATAATTAAGAACTTGACTGTATTTATTATTACCTGTGAGGGGTTTTATTTTATCGGATTTAATGTATTAGAGACATCAGAAAAATATTTGTTAAATAAGTTTGTTAAATAATATTTGGAAAACTAAGTTTATTTAGAGTGTAGAAGAATTATATAAATGAATATAAATTATAATTTAAAAAATTATACAATAAGGCAATTCACTAACCGTTCTATTGTATCATATTGGTAGCTATATTTTTAAAAATGTAACATTTATAGAATCATACAACCAATATGATTCACTATTTCATTTTGTGAATTGCCTTAATATCTTTGCAAGTTAAATGAGTATTTTATTGTCAGAAGCGCTTTAATAAAATATATGAGCGGTTTTGCCCTTGCAGATCTTTTAATCTTGTTAACAACACCGCAACAACAAAATGCATTAAACAATAAGTTACTACGCTGTGCTTAAAAAAAACGCAAAGAAACCTGTAAACACCAGAATAAAACAGTTGAGGAAAATGACGAAAGACAAAACAAAAATCAGATGATTCATTATTTTACAATGCATATAAAAAAGACAATCAAGCTATTTATTGAAAAATCGTAGAATATAACAGAGTTATAAACTTAGCACAAAGATTGAAACCCGCTATAGAGATGGTAGCTGTTATGACTTTTTTCAAAAATAGTTTTTTTTGACCAGTCAAATTTTAACTTTTATTTTTGACTAACAAATATTAGTTAAAAAAAGTGAATTGGCAAATTGGTTTTTTTTTTGTTGTTTTCTTACGAAGACAGTAGAATGAAGCAGTTTGTTTTTTAATTTTGTTTTTTCTTTTTACCCACTTACAACTACAATTCGACTCGGAAAGAACCCGACCAATTGAAGGGGAATGTAAGAAAAGATAAACTCACTGTTTATTGTTGGTGTTTTGTTTTGGTTTTGATATTGTTACAAGTAAGACTTTGAGTATTTAAAATTCTTATTCGCTTTAGGGTTTTATTTGTATAATATTTTTGGCCTTTCTAAAACCTTTGGAAAAGGTTTCCTGATGAGCTGGCCTAAGCAACCAGTGAAAAGCGCATAGAAGCTACCTTTCCCTCAACAATAAATTTCAGTGTATTTATCAAATATAAAATAACTGGGAATTTAGCACGTCATACGAAAATCGTATTAATAATTTTTTTTTAATTTTTTTAAAAAAGTAAGGATTTTATTCCTTGGCTAATAACCATCAAATAGCTGTACACAAATAACGCATATACAAATTCTTTCTGTCTTATTTTCGATCCTCGGTTTACATATATAGTTTATTTGTTTACTATTTGATTGGTAGCAGAACCGTTCGCCTACCCGACAAAATGATTCTCTCTTGGCGAGAATTAATTTTAACGAAAACAACAAACATTGGTTTTGGGTTTTAATTAATGTAAAAGTCAGTTGTGCCGAATTTGATTTATTTATTTCCAGAAGGAAGACTGTTGACCCAAAAAACAATTGAACTTCCAACTTTGCAAGGGAAAAATGTAAAAGATTAGCTTACCGTTGAAGCAATACATTTTGTGCCACAAAAACTGGTGAGTGTAACGATCAGCTTTACAATAATATTAATATTATGCCTTACAAACCTGCTTCAGAGTGCCGTGACCATTTAAATGCAATATTTTTTATAAAATTTGCTTAGAATTCCTTCATTTATCTGCATCACTGTTGTACATCCTTTTGCTTTGCCCATAAGTTTGCGCACACATTTTAAAATGTGCCATTTGCATTTTGGAAAATAAGAAACATTTTTTGTATTCCCGAAAACAACGTTAATAATTTGTAATTGCCCGCGCAAAAAAAACTTAACTGGCAAATTGCTTAATTTTTATTTTCTTGCAAAAACAATGAAATTAATCTTTTTTTCCTTTTACTTTGTTCTTATTTTTACCCACTTACAACTAAAATTCGATTCGGAAAAAGGTCAACCAATTGTAGGGGAACATAAGAACAGATAAGCTCACTATTTATTGTCTATAGTATAGTATAGTGTTTGTAATTCTCATTCGCTTTACAGTTTTATTTGTATAATTTCTTAAGCTTTACATAGTATTTGGAAAAAGGTTTCCTGTTGATCTGGCCTCAGCAACCAGTGCATAGGAACTATCTTTTTCCCCAACAATAAATGCCAGTGTATTTACAAATAAATATTGGGAGTATATCATAATAAAAAAATTGAAAATTATTAATTGGATCACTTTTGAGACATTGTGGCTGTAATTTTGGACACATTTAATTTCGCTACTGATAGTTTAAAGATTATATGGCGGCGAGAGTGATTTTCAAAAGTAGTTTCTATGGAAGCTGTTGACAAATAACAATTGTTTTTAAACAACTACGGACACGCGATTAATATTTCAATTTTTATGTAAATTTTTTGCTGAATATAAACACTATCAGCCCTGTGACTGAAATCAATTCCAATCGGAAGTTGAAGTGATATCGTATCTTGCTGCACATAAAACGAAATTACTTTCGATCGGAATTTATTTCTGTAATAGGCCTGTTAAAGAAGTTTTTAAGTGCCGAGGCTTGATTATGGAGTATTAATTGTAAAATTTTGGATAAATTCCCATCTTGCTTATATAATAAATTTCTCCAAGGGTTCCTAAACATTTTGACGTGTTCGTTGACATTAAGTCAACATGGATACACTTAAAGACAGGTTTGCTTGGATAGACTTAGTTTGTGGATCTGAGTTAATTAACCAATAAAGAGAACTACAAAGTTAGGCACAAATGGTGAGGTCCACCTCTTTATCTAAGGTGGACTCTAACGTACCAAAAAAGAAGCAAAAAATCGCTTATTTTACTTAAACTATTAATTCCCTTAAAAATTGGAAAAAGCCGTAAACTTTAACTTAAAATGGACCAAGTTGGGCAATTTTTTAAATCACCGACCGTATTAAACATATAACGTACATAAGCAGAGGTATAACGGAAACGAAAGTTCTGGCCACCAAATAAAAATTTGTGTTTTCCTGCTTAACGAACCTTCGATTCTGCGAACATCGCATTTAACGAGCACACAAGTTTGCTGCATTGAGTACCTTATATAGCGAACAACAAATATGTTTTTGTGCTCAATTAGCCAACAAATAACATTCATAATTTTAGTTTAAAAAAGCATAATGTGAAGAAATTTCTTACTAAAAACAAAGTGAGTAGCAAAAAGTACATATATTTTAGGTTCTGCGTTCAGGGCTGCCAGGTACTTTTCTTCGTTCTTCCCAAATTTAAAAATAAATTTCACCAAATATCCCCCGATAAATGAAAGAATCCCCAAAATAGGCCCCTGTAAAAAATACATAATTTTTAACGGATAATTTTAATTTTTATTTAAGTTTTACTTGTACCATGTTCTAAAAGAGATCATTTCTATCGAAAGGAAATATGTAGTTGTTTTTTTTAATATCTATATACTGTCGAACTTTCCTATAATGAATTTGCATGGGACCACAAAATCACTTAATTTTTAAGAAAGTTTATTATGCAAAATTAATATTATGTATTTCCAATTTGATTAAAAAGTGATGAGGATATTCTAGTCTGGATTACATTCCCACGTGCAGCAGTTATCCATGTAATGCGTGATTATTATTTGACAATTTTTTGTCTTTTGAATGAAAAATTATATTGCACAAATCAATTTTAAAACTATTTAAGGTGTTTGATCGCATTTGTAGGCCAAGTAATAATTGGCACATTAGTGGTCTGGGGCCATCATTTATTACTAGTTCTTAACCGATTTTTTTTTTTAAACATAATGATATGTTCATTTCGAATTATTTATAATCTAGACTAAAAACTTTTGCGACATTTAAAAAATTTTCCATATTCTTAAATAAGTGAACTTCATATTAAATGTTTTTATATACAAAGGAACCAATAAGCCCATTCATTGGCTTTAGAGTTCACTTTAATTTTTTTGAACACCTCTTATACACATGAATTTGTTCAGGAAAATGCAAATTTTGGACTTTTTGTACATAATCGAATTATTGACAGATTAACTTCAAACATATCAGATATTTTTTTAATAAAAACGAAACTTTTTTTTTGATCGGTGCTCATTGATATCAAGTGATGTTGCAAAAAATAGCCAATTTAATGGGTATGTGACACATACTATGTGTGCATTAAACTTAGTTGTCTTTTATAGAAAAGTTAAGCTCATATTTTTTATTTCCCCAAAAAATCCTAAGTTTTATTTTTAATATTCCCAATGCAAACCCCAAACCCTAAATACAGGCAAAGCTCGATATAACAAATACTCACTTTAACGAAAATCCGATATAACGAATGAGCAAGGTTTTTCATTAGCTACCTTATATAACGAACGATCAATTTTTTTTGCTCCCGGTTTAACGAATGGTTAAGCTAAACAAAGCAAAACCAAAAACTCGTTACAAAACCGTTCTTTTGGATATGTTTTTTTATTGTTTTTTTACAAAGTAAGTTGGTGAATAGAAAGAATAACATTCAGTGAAAAAATAAAAATTTTAGAAGTATGTATAAAAGGTGTAAGTCGTTTTCTTATATCGCAAATTGAATATGAATACGCTGATAGAGGCATTTGTTATTATTTTTAATGTAGCTAATGTTTTATTGAAAAATAAGTTCGGTATTACGAATCTCTCAGTTTAACGAACGGGGCTGACATTATATCATTCATTATACCGGGCTTTGCCGTACAATTTTCTGTCCCTTTTAGCAACAAGAAAACCCCTAATTTGGGGTCAAAACCCCTAAACTGGCAGCCCTGTCTGTGTATGTAACATTTATGTTTGATTATGCTGAAATGATCAGTTACGCATATTCTTTCGATCATGAAAAACATTTGAAGCAACAAATAAAACACAAAAGTGGTATCAAAAGCTTTAAAATTTGTATTCAAAGTGCTAATCAAAATAAGGTAAATTTGTCCACTTTATTGCTTTTAAGAGAAATTCAGAAAGATGCCACAAATTTTTTTGTTCCAAAAAAACAAACATTAATCGACAAATTTTTTATGTACAATTTTCAAGGAATTTGAAAATGAATTTGAACCTATTTTTCATTTAATTTTTTTAAGGGTTTTATGGAAGCAGTGTAATGAATTGTATCTTTTTAATTTTTTTTTAATTTACAGATCCCAAAACATATTTAAAAATAAATTACAAATAATACAGTTCTAGTTATTTATTTATTAATAACATGGGAATTAGACATAAGTATGGCATATAACGAACTTTTCAGTTTAACGAACAGGCCTGACAAAGTACTGGTTCGTTAAAACGGAAAACTATTGTATATAAGCATATGTATATAAACAAAAAGAAAAAAAAACAAAAACAAATTTTTTTTTTCAAATTTATTAAAAAATGGATTGTTTTTAAAAAAAAGTTTGATAAAAAAAATCTTTTGAAATAACCTTTTACTTGATACTAATTCTTAATGTAAAAAAAAGTTTTAAGCAAACGTTTTTGAAAAATTTAAAAGTGAATTTTATTATTAACCAAAATTTTAAACAATTTGCTACTTAATCTAACTTTCATTTTATACAGCTTTTAACAATGGTGATGATGTCCATGGTGCGGAGGACCATGATGATGGTCATGGTGCGGTGGCTCATGATGATGATCATGGTGTGATGGCCCATGATGATGATGATGATCATGATGCGGTGGTCCATGATAGTGTGGCGGTGGGCCATGGTGATGTGGTGGGCCAAAGTGATGATGGCACGGTGGTCTCATGTGTGGTGGTCCTTGGTAGGGTGGACAGTGGTGGCAATGTGGCATTTTCCCTCCCCAATTATTCAATGTAAACTTCTATATAGAGTTGTTAGCCGATTTAAGGTTAATTGAAAACTAAACTTAAATATGCTCAACTGTGCAGTTTTATATAAAACAAATATTATATTTTAAAGATAAGCATTTCGATGATAATAATCAATATTAATAATCGTAACTTATCAGTTGTTAAAAATGTATAAATACTTATAAATACTTGTATTGCTTATGAAGTAGAAAAGCAAATACGTATAATTGAAAAGTTCTAAGAGTTATTGTAAAACACTTAACAATAGATAACTTGGGTTATAAAGATACGAATATTTAGCAATAAATAAGCAGTGGTGAATCATTTACATGTTGGTAGTATTATATACCTTTTAAAAATAGAATTATGAATAAATATTTAATTGTTTAAGGAATTTGTTTTTGTATTTAGTTTTACCCTGGTAGCATTTGGAAGATCGTTTTTTAAAAAATCATCGATATGAGTACTTTTGGTGACTAAAAATGAATTAATCACTTGCACGCTTTAAAATCGACACAAAAATGACTCGCGCTTATGATTTAAAAGGGTTTTAAAATTCAATAACAAAAATTATTAAAAAAGGGTCGAAAATATCTCTAAACTAATAAAAAACAAAACGAATCATATATGACTCTTCAAGAAGAGTAGCGGGTAGGGCACCATTTTCTACCGACAAAAGTATCATTTATGATCAGAAAATGAGCGCATATTCTGGTATTTTAATCGCACTCAAGAGTCAAATAAGACTCAAATGTGATTAAAAATTTCAAAAATTCTAGCTGGGTATTCATTTACAAATTCGATTTCTTATGGACTGAACTACAGGTAGAACTTTTTAACTTGGGGATGTATGTAATACCCATCTTTTAGTATACCCATCGACTCAGAATAGCTTTTTAAAGTGATCTAGCGATGTCCATCCGTCCGTCTGGCTGGTTATCTGTCAATGTTACGATCTTGTAGATAATTTTTACAAATTTGGTAAATTCATTTTAATTCTACTAAGGACGAAAATCTATGTAAATGGTGAGAACATTCTCCATAAAAACATTTTTCCAAATTATATCCTTTGTGTCCGTAAACTATCTAATTACACAGAAAAAGTTATAAATTGTCTCTAATCTCCAAATTTATTCCAAATTCATAGAATCAAGGAACCCATTTGTTGATTTTGCACCTATTACCAAAATGATAATATTGATTACTAAAAATTTAAAAATGTAATACATATTTTGAATATTTTTTTTTTTCTATAAATGATATTTATTATTTTAATTAATAAAATATCAAAAAACTTTGCCGTTTCAAACAATGTGTTGATTGATTTTGACAACTTCCAACAACAATTTCACAAGTTTAAATTTTTTTATTTTAAACGAAACGGTCCATTGTGAATCCCTTCAACATGTAGAAAAATAGATAAAGAAGATAGAAAAAGAGAAAGGTTAAGAAAAGAAGTATGAGGTGGATAGAGTATAGAAAATAAGAAAGTTAGTAGGTACAGTGAAGAACAAATTCCCACTCTACTGTCCCCTCAACAGAAACAACCGCAGTATTTCCCTGACAAACCCCAGTAGATCAGCTGGACTACATCCAGCGATGCACCCCAGTTCGTCGTGAAACCTATTTCCTAGCCACTTCTGTCTGAGACCCTGCATCCTGGGACAATGGCACAGTACATATTCGATCGTCTCCAGCTCCTCCGAATCCTCGCACAATCTGCATAAGTCCGGTATGGCGTTGTCCCATCTGCCCACAAAAGCCCTGACTGGACAATGACCCGTCAAGAACCCTATAATCGTCCTAAGACTACTCCTATCCAATCCCAGTAGAACCCTGGTTGCCCCCGCGTCCAATCTGGGCCATAATGCCCTAGACACCCTGCAATCCACTCTGTCCCCCCAGGAATTTGTAGTGTAAGTAGCTCCGAAATTTCGGAAACTAATAGCGAAGAGGAAGTTGATACGATTCTTATGACAAGAGAAAATATCGTTGAAGAAAGCATTGAAACTCTACAAAACAAAGTAGAATCAAACGATTACTCAGAATCTCGTTACTTTTATGGAAAAAATCGTTTTAAATGGTCAGGACAACAACCAGAACATTTTAGTAGGACTCCCCTACATAATAATAAAAAAATAATAGGTGTAAAATTTACTACCACCTCTTTAAATACGCTTCAACTTTTACTGTTTAACTTGGCTTGAAATATTGGTTGCTAGTTTTTAATATATAAGAAATATTGATACGTTCGTTTTTGTTTTTAACTAATATAACTGTTAGGCTGTGGAAAAACGCCATTTAATTTTTTGTAAACTTATATTTTTTCTACTACAGAAGTAAAAAATAAATCTGTTTTTGGTTTATAGAAACAAAGACTTGTGAAATAAACAACGAAATTAATAAAGAAAACTGATTTTGTTTTTAATTTTTTTTCTAACTCGGTATTTGGAAGTAATTAACCTTGAGTACTGAAAGAATAAAACAATTATAACATAAAAAGCGCTGACAATTTTCCTTAAACAAAATTGGTGTAAAATTTACTACCACCATTTCTTATATGTTACAAATTTTCACCTCGTAAGTTAAAGGTTAACATTAAATTTTTTTTTAAATTCCAATAAGCGTTAACAACACTGATCTTCAATAAGTAAAGTTAGTTATCGTTAAAATTGTTGCGCAAAAAAAAAATTTTTTAAATAAAAGTAAACCAAACGAAAAACAAAAAGTTTTTATATCCATCACAATATAACCAAAAATCATATGGGGTATTCACAAGGTGTGCTATCATGTTATATTTTCAAAATGTTTTAAGATTTTACAATGGTTTGAAAATATTGTTGTTGCTTTGTAAACAAAAAGTGTCTTAAATAAATAAAACTTTGCTTGGTATGTTTATTGTGCAGTCGTAATTATTCCGAAGAGACCTACGTTGATACGCCGAGCCGAGCCGCAATAGTTTTTGTAATCCGTTGCCGTTGTTGGTAAAATTTATCCGGCTAACATCCGAATATAACCAGCGCCTAGCAATTTTTGAAACAAATCACTTGCGGTGTCAAATTAAATCGGCTTAGGACTCTGCTGTTTGGTTAACAAACAAAATAAAATTTATTATTGATTTGCGTCTGATAAATATAAAATAGTCTGGTTGGATCTAATATTAATTCATGGATCAGAATTAAAAACCATTTTTATTTTTGGTAAATCTTTATTTTTTATTTTTGTTTTAAATCAGCTGATTTAAATTCCAAATTGCACACTGAATTACGAGGGGTTGTTAATTTTTCATGTTATTATTTTAAGACATATCGTAGTGCCGAAGTTAACTTGCCGTATATCACAAACATTTTTTTTTGGGAAATCGAATCTTAAGGTTCAAATTTTCATACACAAAAATGTACGTGAAAAAGATCGTCCAATATTTTTGCCAGATATTGTGTTTGAAGTTCTTTATCGATTTATGTAAAAATATCCAAGGTCATGGAAAGAAATGTTTAAGTTATAGCCATTGTCACGTCCGAAAAATTATTTAAATTTTGTCGTATACGCCACTTTTTGCGAAATATTTTTTAGTTTGTGGGATATAAGTAAAAAAAAGGCATTAAAAACTACATTCACTTCTTTCACCAATATTGAAAATTAAATTATAATAATTTTCGAAACGAAAATGTATCCTAGTGACAAATATATTTACGTATAGTTATAGTTTTTATATTTGGGGGATTCACAAGGTAGTCATAAAGTTGTAAAGTCATATGTCCTAAAATAATTACAAGAAATATATAGGACTGCTGTGGGCTCCCGATTATAATTAAGATTTCTACTGTACAGCTATGACGAATCAATAAACACAGCATTAACATTTTGATTTTTTTTTAAATACAACAACATTTATTTCAAACAATTGTAAAATATTATTTAGGACATTATGACGATATGACTGGATATCACACCTTGTGAATCCCCCAATTTTATAATCGAATTTTAAGGTTTATTATTATTTAATGGTGGTCCAAACATAATACACGATGTTTATTGTGAGTCACACCGTAACGTCAAATTGTTGTCCAACATAATTTGTCATTTCTTTGTATTAGTGTCAAATTCAACCATTGAGAACTAAAGCATTGAGCAGCGCGTTAAGAGATTGTTGAAGCCTTTTCGAAAATGGGCGTTCAAATCAAAAATACATTTCGTGCACATCTCGATTTTTTTTGGTCTGCATAATCGATCAAATGTGTCCACAATTTGAATAGTTGTGCGCAAATTTCAGCAAACGGGCTCTATAGAAAATGTGAAAACACATGTGCATGCATGTTTGGTGCCCTTTATGTCCAGGCGGCATCTTCGTGGCGTACATCTTCGAAAATAAGGTATGCCAAGCAGTTATTGTTATCAGCTTTCGCAGGCTGATAACGGATTTCTGGTTGCCAGTAATTGTGGATATCAGGTCCAACGATAAGTATTTATAATAATATGTGTCACATGGCCAACGAAACAATGGCTCTTTTGCGCGAGAAATTCAATGGCCATGTTAATTGGCCGTCAAGATCATGTTATTTGACACCGTTGGCCTTCTTTTTTTGGTAATATTTAAAAAAAAAGTGTACGTCAATAAACCAATAACAATTCAACAGCTAAAGGATAAGATAGCTAGGCACATTAAGGTCATTGAACCTCTATTATGGCTCAGAGCCATTGAAAATGTGGACCATCGGATAGGGGTATGCTACCGAAGCCGTCGCGAGCATTTCCCCGATATTTTGTCTCACTCATAATTGTCATAGATCATGCTATAATAATAAAAAATATTAAGATAATTCTGTGAAAACTTTTTGTTTTATTTACAATTAACATCGTGCGTTATGGTTGGACCACCCTTAACAATTAGTCTTTAATTGCCCAACAATAAAATTAATTTAAGCAATATAGCAAATAATTCCATCAATATAAATGACAGTTGTGTACTACATCCGAAAAAACTCTTAACATATAAAACGAAATATGTTAAAATAACAGTTGCATTAATAAGATAATCTATTTTTTCTAACATTTGCCTAATATACTTGTTCACATACAACAAGATAACGCAAGATTTTTTTAGTTGAACGTTTTCATACGCATTTTGTCGTATATCCACAATTATGCTACATACGATATTATAACGCATTAAATTTTTGAAATAAGTGAATATACAACAAAATGGCTTCGTAATATCTCATTAGCCATAAGAGATAGAGACATCAGGATTTCGCAGATTGATAGATCTATTAAATTTACGACAGGAAACGATCTTATCTCATTTTTTTTTGATTTTGTGATATACGACTAGATAAATCCGGCACGACGATATGACTTTATGATGCCTTGTGAATCCCCCAATAATTTAACACAAATTGTACGCAAACACAGGAAAAAAGTTGATAAGAAAAAATAATTGCTTGCATAAAAAGAACTTAGCGCAGATACAAAAAAGATTTTTATCTCACACTCAATTATTACTGGAGGCAAGAGATGGCACACATTTGCCATTTAATTTTGCAACATATTTAGAAAGGAAAACGACAAGTTCTCACACTTTTGCATAGATTTTTATAATAGAACAAAAACCCGCGCGAATGGTAGCATACATGGAACATTATTGCAGAAAAATAGATTATACATTATTTTCAATTAATAATTTTTGTTTTTTTTTAAGTTTTAAGCCCTGTTGCCTGTGTCTTTAAAACTCAATTTGGTCCATTGATTAAGCGATAAAGTGAACACCATTTAAATAAACTGCAAATGTGAATCTAGTTTTTCTTACATTTTCCAAATAATTGCGACTTGTTTATTTACATGATTTTCTTTTATTATTTCAAACAAAAAATTATAAACGGTTTTAATATAAAAAATCGTTTCTGAACGTTTATAATCCAAAATGCATTATTAATATCTGTGAACCTATCAATGATTATGATGGTGTTGTGGTGGTCCCGGAG
The DNA here is from genome assembly GCA_949318255.1 of Pollenia labialis. NCBI lineage: Eukaryota > Metazoa > Arthropoda > Insecta > Diptera > Polleniidae > Pollenia > Pollenia labialis. Next base: position 113,365,342 of record OX439143.1, read on the forward strand.
CATGTCCATGACGGTGTGGTGGTTCATTATGATGAGGTGGTTCATGGTGATGTTGTGGTTCATGATGATGAGGTGGTTCATGGTGATGTGGTGGCCCATGGTGGGGTTGTCCCTGATGTGGTGGTCCATGAGGACATTGCTTTCTCATATGATCCGGGCCATGATGAGGTGGACAATGTGGACAAATTTGTGGCATTTTTTTTATATTTAATTTAGTTAACAGCTTTGCAGTTAAATAAAAACTCATGTTAGACTTTGAAAAATTTCATGCTTTATACAAGATTTCAATTAACTTTTTAAGCTTATCGATACAGTTTAATTTAAATGTTTACCAGATAACACAAACTAATAAAAACTGAAATGCCACTCCCCAAGATAAAATAAAAAAAACCTTTAAAAATATTTTTATTTTTTTATTTATGTTTTTTTAATAGATAAAAATATACATATTAACAATATTTAATATTTAAGATTAAAATTTATCTATGTTTGGCATAACTTTATGTTGTAAGCCAGATTGGCAGAATATAAAACTGATTTTCAATTCATTCATCAAAAAGAAATTAAGTGTATACTATTTAAATTTTGAATGAGACTAACTGAATTCATTGAGTAACAATCTTCTATATTTTAAACAAACTTCCAAGTATTTACATAATCTGTTATAATCAAAAACACATCCATTTAGTATGTTTAAAACTTCTTTTAGATTAAAATTAGTTTTCCCAAAATATTAAAGCCTGAACTCTTTGTACATAGGGCATACTCCAATGAAGTGAAGTGTATTTTCCAAATCATCTAAGTTACATAGTGTACACATGCCTGCTGAAGAATTTCTGAACGCTCTTCCGTTTATATCCAATAATCCTCCTCTCTCTCTTATTAGTAAACTGGTAGAACGTGATGATAATTGTAAAGAAGAAAGAGGTACCAAACCGTAATTTAACTGAGGATATAAATCGTGAAATTGAGAGCTTCTTGCATCAGAAATCTTATTATCTAAGTCGTTTGTTTTTAATAGTTGTAAGATTGATTTCCAGTTTACACAAAGGGGGACGTCGGGTTACCGGATGTAAAATTAATTTTAGCACATATGCTCAACCACTCCTCTGCCCGGTATGTGTTTTTTGATAGAATATTTTCCGCTAAAATTTTTGGCAGCCTGTGACTGGGCATGCGTAGTACTTTGTTAATGTAGGCGAAATGTAGCTTCAAAGTATCAAGAAACAAAGAGTTAAGACCAGTTTCTAGGTAGAGCATATAGTTTAGTGTATTATTTGGCAGATATAGAATCTTTTTAGCAAAGAACCTGAGCAATTTTTCCACTTCATCTTTTTTTTTTAAAACCCCAGATCTGAGCACCGTAAAACATAATAGAACGTGAAGCAGCGTTTGAGTTTGTTGTTGTTTGAAATTTGAGAATGGTTTATATAATTTGACCACGTAGATGATGTAGCCATTTTTGCCGAAGATAATTTATTTTCTAAATGTTTTTTAAACGATAAATTGTAGCTAATGTCAATTCCTAGGTATCTGTAGCTATTGACAATTTTGATATTATCATCTCCAAAATTCCATTTAAGTTTCTTTGATATTCTGGTACCATTGCGAAACACTAATATTTTAGATTTATCCAAATTGACTTTTAATAACCACATTTTACAGTATGAATGAAATGTATCAATCATATTTTGTAATACATTTGGGGAGTCAGATAAAATGACGATGTCATCAACATAAAGTAGGATTTTTACAGAAATGTTGTCAATGTTAATTTCACTCGGTAACACGTCCACTAAATCGTAAAGGTACAAGGCAAACAAAATTGGATTTAATATACAGCCTTGTTTGACGCCAAGATCTATATTGAGAGGTTCAGAAAATGTGTTTTTATAAAATATTCGACTTGTTGTGTTTTCATATGAACGTTGTAAAATTCGAACAGTTTTTGATGATAACCCCATACTAGATAGTTTATAAAAAAGAGAATTCCTTGGAATTATATCAAATGCACATGAGAAGTCGACGAAGAACCCATACGTGTTGTTGCCATTTAGTTTATTTAGGTGTACAATATTGTTAAGATTGAAAACGTTGCCAACCGTAGAATATTTTTTTCTGAATCCCGCCTGATATTAATTTAAAATATTGTTTGTCTCTATCCAATCCGAAATCCGATTTAAGAGGATGTTGTTGAAAATTTTGCATAACGTATCAATAAGTGACAGTCCCCTATAGTTGGTAGGGCAATTGAGGTCGCCTTTCTTTAAAAGAGGTATAAGTACACTCACAATATTATTACAGTAACGGACTGTAGTTTATTTAAGAAATATTCCGTTCAGTCATTTTTAAATAAATAAACATTTAAAATTCCAAGCAAATTTATTTTTAACTGATTCTAACAGTTATTCAAAAAACTAAGTGCATATTAATACGGATTTTCAGTTGCAGTTAATATTTCCGTTGATTGAGTTAAATTCTTCTTTATGTTAAAGTAAATAAAAATGTAATTTAAAGCAACGAAAAGTTCATTAAATTTTTACTGTCGAAAATTCAACACCATATTCCGTAAAATCAAATAAATATTCAGTTATTTTGTAAAATTTTACTGTCAAAAATTCAACACCATATTCAGTAAAAACGATTAAATATTCAGTTATTTATTAAAATTTTACTGTCAATTTTTTACTGTCAAATTGACCCCATATTCAGTCAAAACAATTAAATATTCAGTTATTTTATATAATTTTACTACCAAACTATGTGATTTTAATAAGATTTATGTATGACGTGCTAAATTCTAAATTTTTCATATGCATATGATAAATTCACTAAAATTTATTGCTGAGGGAAAGCCAGCTTCTATGCGCATTTCACTGGTTGCTAAGGTCAGCTCATCAGGAAACCTTTTCCAAAGATTTTAGAAAAACTAAAAATATTATACAAAGAAAACCTTAAAGCGAATAAGAATTATAAACGCTCAAAGTCTTACTTGCAATAATATCAAAACTTAAACAAAATACCAACAATAAACATTTGGTTTGCTTTTTTTAAGTTCCCTAAATTTGTCACTTAATACTGTAGTGTAGGGCTTCATTCATGTGGTCGGCCTTTGCAGACTATACTTTCTTACTTGTTTTCCTTGTACTGCACATAATTTTGAACTTGTTTTTTTCAAATAAAGTATAAAAATATTCCACTACAAAATAATAAATTGTTTAAGAACTTATTAGAAAAAACATTATCGTCTATATTGAATATGAGGAAATAACTAAAAAATAAAAACTTTAAAGTAATTTAAAAAACATTTGTCATTGATCATTATTAACATGCAAATCACACCGTATGTTAATGAATAAGTGAAAGAGCACAAACAAATTCAAATTGTTAATATATTAATTATAAGTAATGAAATTTGAATTAAAAGTTTAATAAGTACTTAATTAACTTATTAACTTAAATTTTCATTGAATGGAATTTTTGTAAATAAAATTTTATTCAATTAGCGATATCAAAAGCTGTTTTTTTTAGCTGCATGAGAACTTAAAATGATAATTATCGTTATGATAATCATCATATACCATAATGACAATTATTTTTATAATACAATTCAGAAATATTTTTGGAATGAATTTTTTTTATTAAAATCTAATAAATAATTTTATGGCATTTATTTTTTAAATATAATTTTTGGCATATGTTCGCCGCGGCTACGAGTATAGTCTATGCGATCAGTTCAGTTGTTGATTATATTTTCCAATAGGGCGTCAATGGTGATTTGTTTATTGGCTTCCAATGCTTCAAGAGTTACTAGTTTGTATAACTTTTTGGCAAAATGCAATTAAAGTTTTCAAAATGTACCCTTTACAGATTTAATAAATTATAGTTTTCTATAGCTTCGGTTCAGTTTCAGATATAATTCTATTTTTTACATATTAAAAAGGTATTTAGGAACACTTTTGCTTAAGTAACCTAAACTTTTTGATTTTTTGAGATATGACTATGTATGTTGCAATAAAGAATCGATATATTAATATGTTTGGTTATCAAATATTTTCCTTTATTTGTTTTAAAACTCATAATTTTCTTCGCTAAGCATTTATATCTCATTATTATTAATTTGTTTTTTTTTAATATTAACTTGGGTTTTCTCAATTCCAATTTGTATTTTCTCAATTTCAATTTCAATTTCGATTTCTTAATATCAAATTGTATTTTCTCAATATCAATTTGGACTTCTTATAATCAATTTTAGTTTTTCTCGATTTTAATTTGTATTTTCTCAATTTCAACTTAAAACGGTGTTGATTAAATATAGATTCCTATAGACTCTACACACACATACATAAGTGTTAGTCAAATATGCTCTTTACTTCTAAATATAACTGCGGACTATAGTCTATGCTAGAGACTACACCATACTAAAACTACATTTTATGGTGGAAGAAAGAGAAAATCAAAATTGAGCGGAGATTTAAAATTTTCGAGATTGAAATTCTATCGCTCTGAGCTTCATTTTGAAATCATAGTAGGATTGGATCACATTAATGGAGTTTTCTTTTCTACAAAAAATGTGCCTTTTTAAAAAAAAAATGCAATTTGGTGTCTGTTTCTTAAAAATTTTGCTCCCGAAAAGCATGAGTTTTTTAGAATAAAACAAACCACCCTTTTCGGGAGAAAAATTTTAAAAAAGACACCAAATTAATTATTTTTTAAAAGAAAACACCATAAGTTAATTTATAGCAGTTCTCATGTCTGCACTACGTAAAGCGGAGTGGATTCATAAGAAAAAGATAAGACATGTCTATAATCATTCGAAGAGCAGCAGGTTCTGACCTCCCCTACAAAGTAACGGGTCCGTCATCTAACGTTTTTTTGCAACTAGTGCTTATTTCGTAAATGGTAACACTTAGCTCATGTCTGATTTGACAGATAATTGGTTTTTCCTTCCGCTGAACGAATATGTTTGTGTATACGCTTGAACAACTCTGGGAAATATGCGTTAATATGCGTTTTCACTTCGCTAAGTGGGCCTGCGATCGACTTACAGAAGATGTTGATTTTGCCAAAAAATCATCTTTGCAGATGAAGCTCATTTTGATCTTGGCGAATATGTAAACAAACAAAATTGTCGCATTTGGGGTACAGAAAACCCGCACGCATACATTGAAAAGCCAATGCACACAAAACGAGTCACTGTTTGGTGCGGATTTTGGTCCAGAGGCATAATTGGGGCATTTTTCTTCGAAAATGGACAAGGAGTGGCCGTTACAGTCAATGGCGATCGTTATCGGGCCATGTTGAACGAATTTTTGTTCATAAAAATTGAAGATATTGGCAACATTTGGTTTAAACAGGACGGCGCTACGTGCCACACAGCCGAAGCTACACTCGATGTTTTGCGCCCTGTTTTTGAAGATCGCATTATCAGCCGCAGAGCTGATGTCGTTTGGCCACCTTGAAGGTGCGATTTGACACCGTTGGACTATTATTTGTGGGGTGCCGTCAAAGATAAGTGCTACGCCGACAAGCCAGAGACAATTGACGCTTTAATGGACAATATTCGTGAAGCCATTGGTGAAATACAGCTGCACACAATCGATAATGTGCTTAAAAATTGGACCGATCGTGTAGGCTACTGCATGCCCAGCAGAGGCAGCCATTTGAATGAAATTATTTTCCATTATTAACCGGAAGGATTGTACTGCAAATAACAAAAGAAATTTGAGAAAATATTCAGTAGTTATTTTTAAGCATTTTCAAAAAAAAAATTATTTGGCGGACCCTTTAGTACCGGATGGCAGTTTTACAGGAAGTAGAAAAGGGGGTAAGAATGCTTAAGTAAATATGTAGGTAAAAAAGCGAATCGTATATGTTTTATCATTTGAAGCAGCGCAAAAAACTCTAAACTTTTATTTTCAATATTGTCCACTATAATATTTTACGCAGTATGTACACAAAAGGATATATGTACTTCAATTTACGCAGTAGGCGTAATAATAGCCCACACTATACTAAGTTTGGATGGCGAAGGAGATCTTAGGAGTGCGGCATACTCTGAACGGCATTTACTTATTGAAAATCTTATGGAATATATATTGTAACACTGAACACTAAAAACTATACATAAACTGTAATGTAGTCTATACTTATACACTTTAAAATAAATTTACATACCTCGACTTTTCTTAAGTCTACACTAAAGTCTGACTATATTCTATTATATAAATAGTCTAGTGGAGAAACGACAATGTTATTCCAACAAAATAATTAACTCGTAATTATTCCATTTCAAAGGCTTTGACGTACATACATTCTCCCTTTTTAAGCATTTCAACTTAAAATATTAATTGTAACGTCACTGTTAGTACCATTTTAAAAGGCACTCCAGCACTAAAATGTGCCTTTTGTACAATTTTTTTCATTCGCCTGATTTGAAATTTCCATCTCACAGAACAAAACAAACATGCAAATCACTTGAAAAGCACTCAAGTCTTAAATTAAGGATAATCCTTAAGTGTAAGCTCGAAAAGGCCATAAATGGAAAAGTAAAAAAAGAACAAAAAAAAAATAAATATATTTTTTTTATAAACGCAAATCGGTTTAAAATCATGTGAAAAAATAACAACTAACTTAAAAAGAAAAAAACATTTTAACAGCTTTAGAGAAAAAAATCGCCACAAAAAACAAATACGAATACAATGAAAGCGTAGAACAAAACCAACACGTTAACGTATTTAACTCAACAATGCCATAAATCTTAAAGTTAACAACAACATATACAATGGACTGGGAAAACAAATATTGTAACTGGGCTAAAAGCCTTTGAATAAAACGACAACGTTAAGGAAGGTTAACACTAAATTTAAATGTTGCTTGGAAAGTCCTTAAAATGAAACAAGAAAATTCTATAAACTTAAGCCCCTAAAAGTAGGCTTTAGAACCTACATTAGTTATTACTAGGTTTGACTATATTTTTCAATTTTTTTTTTTTGCTTACTACGATTAGTTGACACTCCTTTGAAACAAAAAAAAAATTTACTTCTAATATTTCTTTATTTCAAATGTAAAAACCAAACATGCAAACATTTTTTGTTCTAAGCAAAAATCCCTTTTGCGTGAATTTAAAACATTTTCACACACCAGCACTTTTATTTTATACAGTTTTTTAACCCTCATATTATTTAATCGCTATTTTATTTGCATAGAGGTCTACTTTTTTATTTGTTTGTTTGTTTGTTTTAAAGTCCACCTTGTTAGTTTTATGGACGTATGTAGGGACGTCTACATTTAACTGTGACTGCTGAGTTATTAGCTAAAATAGGTGCCATCCATAAGGCAATAGAATTATATCGCCTAAAAATTGGCAATCGCTATTTTTTTTTTTTGCTAATAAAGGGACATGTATAAAAAAACTGTTAAATATTTTAAGAAATTTAACACAAATTTTCTTAGAACACGCAATATTTATGTGGGAGAGAACTTTTATTAGGCGGCTAGAAATTTTTAAACTATTTACCAGATTTCAAGCTAGAAATATTATTTCTTTATTTAGATTGGAAAGCAAAAGCTCTGTGGCAGAAAGATTGTAATTGTATTTGACTTAATCTTCAAGAGAATTTATGGATTTTTGTAATCATATGGTGACCACAGACAACTTACTTTTTATTATTAAGGTTAAAAAAAAAAAATATTTGGATTAAAAACCATAAATAGTTCAACAAAATTACCACAATACTAATTATTATTAAAGTTATTTTTTCTTCTTATGCTTATTTAAGGTTATTACATAACTTTTTTATTAATTTTATTTTAATATATTAAAGTCTACAGAGCACTTAACACTTCATTATATACACTTAACAAACTACATTGAAAGAAGTAATCAATCCATACGTGCTTAAATCAAGCCGAAGCGGTGTCAATTAAACGAGTAGTACAGATTTCCTTAAATCAAGTACAGAATGCTTGTTTCAAGTACGGATTATTCAAGTGACCCGCACGCGCTTATAATAGTCCTAAAACGGAATTGACTTAAGTAAGATTTTAATAAAAATTAATCTCAAACTGTCCTTAATTCAAGAATTTCTAAGTTGGCTTAATCCCGAATTCATACATAAAATAACCCGATAGTAAGATGGATTCTATAACATAAGCACTTACCCCGGAAAACCAGAAAATTGAGAGAGAACATTATATTTACTTACCAACTACTAGGGTTGTTACATGTAACAATAAAACCGTACTTTTCGGACCCCATTTGTACCAATAAAATTTTCATACAAAGCTTACATTTCTTTATATTTTTAATAAAAACCAATTGTTTTCTGCATATCTAAATAAAATTAATAAATGTTTGTTTAAATAACATAAAAAACTAAAGTCTACAGCCATTTTCTAGAAATTGAATTCTATTTGAATTGGTACAATTGTACCCACTGTTCATCCCTGACATCTCCACATGTTACGTTTGTTTCACCCTTGTTTTTTGCCCCCTTTGCTTACCGAAGAGCTCAAAATTATAAACCACGAGCAGCATGCCGGATATGGTTTTCATAATCATTCTAAGAACTTTGAAAACTTAATAACTTTAACGAAAAGCAACCGGGATTTTTTAATTCTTACTTAATTTTTTTGAACATGAAAATACTGTATGTTTTTCGTTTTCTTATTGTTTTACCTTCGTTTGTAGTGTTGTTGTTGTTTTTATGACAAACTTTTACAATCACACGCGAATGCGCGAAACGTAAAGTTTAAGGTTTTCAAAAGAAATCCCATTAAGAATGGTTTTAAGTACTTTTTAGTGATATAATAAGTACTTAAATTTTTTAGTACGACTTATACTTAAATTAAGAACGAGGTTTTTCTTTCTGTGTATAAACGCTAAAATCAACACTAAAAGCATCACACTAAGTTCTATACCATTGTCTGCACCACAAATGACACCATAGTCTACACTAAAGACGATACACAACTCCACACTATAGACTTTTCAAGAGGCTCCCCTGAAAACTACGCTTTTATATTCTACTTTTTTTCGTATACTTAAGTTCACACTTTAGTACAAGCTTTAGTGGCTATACTATAGTTAACACTGTAGTTTACAGTAAAATGGTAGATTTATTTCTTAACATAATAATATTAACTTTTATGTTATTTAGCTTTTTTGTGTTTCTTTCCAGTAGCTTATAATAACAATTTTTTAATAAAAACAAATTTAAGAACCCTGATCTTCTGAATACCTGCTTCTGGTTTTAATTTCTTACAATTTAAGTAAATCCCCTAAAAGTAGTCAAGAAAATTTTAACAGAAAAACAAAACAAAAATATTTAAATATTATTAACAAACAAAAAAAGAAACACCTGCACAAGTTCAGAAGAGTCAAACCGGGAATCAGTAGTGAAAATAAATTTAAGCTAGAAAATAATTAATAAAGTTTAAGGAAATTTAAAGAATATTTTCGTGGTTTTTACTACTTAACAAAATTGTCCAAAGAAATAAATGCGAGTAAAAATATTTTGATTTTATTTATATTTTAAAGAATTAATTCTAAGATATTTAACTATTTTTTAGTTAAGACCCAAATATATACATTTGACTAAAAGTAAACTACTAATTTTAAAACAATTTTATTTAAATCAAATCCTTTCAAATTTTCTCTTTTATTGCTAACATTTTTATCAATTTATTAAAAAAAGATTAAAACTTAACTCCATACATAATTTTCTTTTAAACACCTTTTAACACAAATCTATTGAATTGTTTCATATTGACTTCCCTTTTTTTTTTTGTTCTTCAGTTTCTTGTTCAAGTTTCTCATTCCCTAAGTCAACTTTATGTAGAATTTAAATAATAATAAAAATTACTTATAAATGGCAAGAAATAGAAACGGATAACAACAATTACCCACAAGTAGCATTAATAAAATGGCATAGAAAAATCTACAACTCATATTACTTCAGCTTAAAACAAGCACTCACTTCAAGGGTGGTATAGCCTGCATAAACAAATCCTTTTAGTTTGAAAATCACAACAATTATCGAGGAGCGTGAGTCGGTGTAGTAAATAAAAACCAACCAGAAGTTTTGAAGTCGTATGAACGTCATACGGCAAGCGAAAACCGTCATAATATACAATTTACTTGAATTTTTAGCTACTTCCACATTTATATAGCCAAGCCTAAGTTTATGCAATTGATTTTATAACAAGACATATTACACATGCACAAACAGACAGACAGCCAAACACACACAATACAATTTGATTATAAACGCAAATGTCATGCACGTTTAAACTAACGTTATTTTTTTTTATATCGAAAAAGGGTTTTACCCCGTTTCCGTTCTTTTAACCAAGTTTTTGCGTTTGGTTTCTTTTTTAATTTTGTATACACACAAACTTTTGCTATACAGGGAAATGTTTTTATAGCAAAGATTTAAAAAACTATTTAACAAATAATTGAAAGTGATAAAACCCAAAATTTTAGGTAAAATACAGTATCTGAAGATCAAGGTGTTTGACTCTAGGCAATAAAACATTTGTTTGCTTTACTGTACAGATTCATAATTAAAGTAAAAATATTAATAAAAAAAATCTCATCTAATGATGGCGCATGAAAAAGGTTTTAAAACATGGCCATCTCCAACCAATTACTGATCGCAAGATAGAATGCCAAATCTAAGTTTTCCTATTATTCTTTGATACTCGTTAGTGTTTTTTAAAGCACTTAATCTTATAGTCAAAAAGATAACACTTTATCCAAAAACCTACAACCAAAAATAAAGAGGTTATGCTTGGTTTGTCCTTTGATTAAAATCGCTTTTATTTATGTGGGCTTGGGACCTGATCAGACTACCAGATTCGGCAGACGATTTTAGCAACCTAGTGTGTAGAGTTGTATTTTGAGGATAATAATAGAAGGACAAGTGAAAGACAACTTTAAGCTAAGATGAGACGGGCGGTCTTAACTTGACGAGAGACGAAGTTTTTTGGAAGGTTGTTTTCCATTTTAAGTTGGTTGCTTAGCAACAGTCGAGACACGTTTTCTTTTATAGGATTTTTAGATAATGTTGGGTAGAAGGCCTAGTGCCCCAGAGACCAGTATGGTCCGTTGCATTGCCTTAGTCAGTGATAGATTACTAATAAGAAAAGAATGAGAGAAATAAAGAGTGAAATAAGAAAGTAGTGGAAAATACAAATCGGACCAAAGAAAAACAACCGCACTAAACAAAACTGTCCTTAATATTCCTCGTACTCAGTCGCCTGTTATACCCATTACGAATCTCGTGAGATTCTCCAGCCCAAAATATCTCCCAATTCGCCATAGAACATACTACCTAGCCATATCAGCCTGCATAGCTGCCTCCAATTGTGCCTACAAATATCTGACAAGCCAGATCCCGTTCTTACCGCCATTATACTTATCAATCAGTGGCTAGTGATATTAACTATCATGGTCGTAACGCAGACCTTACTTCTGCTCAGCAGTGAATCGGATCCTTAGCAACGCTCACAATGCACGCGATATAACCCAAGAACCGATTTTTCCCACTCAGAAGCGATTTATTAATACTTCCAAAATTAAAACCTATCGGAGGCTTGCCTGCCTGCAAATAGTCAGGGTCCACCATTCCCGATCCCAGTCTCGTCAACTTGTCAGCAGTGACCGGGTGCACAGCACACTGTCACTACATACTGCCCCAAAAGCCCTCCTACAATCATTCACCAGCCTTAAGTTCACAAAACAGCTCATCAACTTATTAAGTACTGCTCGCTGCCCGCAAATTTAAGGACATAAAACTTTAAATTTTTATCTTATTCCGGTCCATTGTAGCACTTAATTTTTGTAATCAAACTAAGTATGTATACAAAAAAGACTATACAATAAAATTATAAAACTGTGGATGTTGTTACTAATTGTGGCACACAAAATCTTCCGAAATTAAAATAATTTGAAAAAAACGTAAAATTTTTTATAAGATCTTAGCTTTGATCCACTTTTATCCGATCTAACCAAATAAGCCACTACTCAACGCGTAATTTAGTATCCGTTCAAAATTTAAACAAGGCCGATAATAACAAATGTAGCATTATCTTATAAAATCAATGTCGCTTCTAATTACTTTTACGACAATAACCACAAATAATTATGGTTTTAGGAAAAAATTTTCAAAAAAGATAATTTCGCAAGCCTGTATTATTTTTTTTTTTTAATTGTCATTAACTGAATTTTTATTTTCAATACCTAACTGAGGGCCATAATAAAAATCTCCTGCTAGTTCGTTAGGTAACACACTCAGAGAAAATATTGTTCTATATAACCACGAATTGGTTTGTTGTTCTAATAAGAAAACAACTAAAATTAATTTTTTGGGGCTTAAGTACAATTACTGTCAAAGTAGTAAAATTTTAAACTAAATTAATTACAATTTTGAAAATTTCATTTATCATCCATGGCAGAGACTCGCGATTCTATCTTTTGCAGAATTCAGCGACAGAAGTCACAATATATTGAATTTGTTTAATTGTTATAGGTTCATAAATATTTTCAAAACACCTTAAGGTTTTAGAGGCAATTAATGTCCAGAACGACATTATTTATCTCAAATATATGGCTAAAGATCTGCCAATAAAAAAACCCTATGATTGATCAATAAAGAACGATGCATAATAATTTTAGACTTCGTAGATTACGTAGGCGGTCTTTATATGCGATTACCCTAAACTGAGAACTGTATGATCAGTCAAATAACACTGCACAACATATTTGAACTTTTTTGGTGCGGTCGATATTCAGTTTTCTCAGTTAATTGTGAATAAAATTAAAAGTTGTACACGGATGACAATGAAATACACCTCATTTCATTCGAAATATGTTAAGCTAAATGCTTTTTGACCAAAATTGTGATGTTTGTCACATTTTTAAGGAAAGAAACAATTTTTTTTTAATTCAATGATGTCTCTGAAACTTCTAGACAAATTCAAAAACAATGTAGCTCGGCTTAAAGATTACATTGTTGCCAAGTTTAGTTGCCAAAATAGAGCTGATAGACAAAATGGAGATAAGATTTGAAATCAGCGACCTTAAATTAGTAAAACTTTGCAATCAAATAACAGACAGCAAAATGACTGTTCCGCAGTGTAATTAATGCGTGGCTTATCCACGGGTCGGCTACTAAAAATTCGTTTACACAAGCGGATCTTCTTTTTAAATTGTACTGTAAAGCTTTAAAGTATTTAACACCTAGTTTAGATATAGTTTTTTATTGAGTCAATATTTGGTTTATTGACATAATTATCTTACTGTTCACATATACACAATTTAGCTAACTCAATTTATATTACATGTATGTATATATATGTACATGTATATATGTGCATGTATAAGCAAAATGTAAACAACTTTTGGAATAACCATCTGGCTTTGCGCAGACCTAATGTTTTGTTGTAATTTCAGTTGTCAAATGTCAAAACACTTTGTTTAGGAAGTTGTGTTTAGCTTACTAAACACACTTCGGGCAGGGTCGCATTTAAATTTTACTCAATATTTATAACAATTTCGTATTAATTGAGCAATAACTAAATTGCAATTTTTTATGGATAATTGAGAACAACAATGTCATTTATTGCGTATAACTCAATTAAGGTGCAAATCTGAACACGGTATAAGGTATTCTTTGTGAAATAAAATATGCAAAGCAAATCGCAAAATGACATTAAACTCTTAAATGTTTTTGTAGAGGTTCTCAGATATTCGGCTATGCCTAGAGCAGATTTCTTTTTAGTCAAATCTAACAGTTGTTGTTCAAGATTTACAATTGTATGTGTAACATATTTCAGTGCGCTAAAATGTGTAAATAACGACTAAGAAATTAATTTTTTTTAATTCTGACAAATTAGGAAAAAAATTCAATGCTCCGCAGGCTGAAGCGCAGGGCCTTTAAAACTTGTTACACAAATATGTACATCTGATTTCTATTGCGAAAATTGCCACAACTGATTGGAATAAAGAGTCCTCTCTCTTGGGCTATTAAAATTCCTAATTCTGAGAAAAGGGTTTTTGTAGAATGAACAAGATATTACAAAGGTTTAACATTTATTTTAAAGGGCAGCGGTAGGAATTTAAGAACACATATCAGGTTTTAAAAAAAAGATACATTTGTGCTGTTTAAATGAAGAAGTCGCGAAAATCTGATGTGATATGATGATGGTGAAATTCTGAGTACAGATTCAAATTCAGCGCAACTTAAACCTTTAGAAAAGTGTACTTTAGCCCCAGGGTTTTTACTTTTCCCAAATTTTGCGGGTGTTATTATAGTTTTTTTACTATTATTTTTTTTTTGTAGGGATGCTTCCAAGCAATTTTTTTTTTTTTTTTTTTGCTAAGAAAGTTCCAAATGTCTGAACACTAACACTTTAAAAGGCCTTTTAAAAGCATTTAAATTTCCGTACCTCAAGAAAGAGAAATACAAGAACAAAAAACCATCGTCAGCATTGTACGTTAGCGATAGCGACGGCAACAACAGCTACGACGTACTGTCATTTTGTCAGGATTTTAAAGGGAAATGAGAGTTCCGTTTTCAAAGTTTAGCGTTTTTTTTTTTTTTAGTTGGTTTCCGTAGTATTGTGGCTGTAACCAACCAACATCTACACAATTCCAAACAAAACAACAGACTCGACTACATTATAATTGCACATTTATATCGAAATTTGCTGCTTGTAAAAATTCATACATAATATTTTCAACGCAATGCCAAGATTTGTTTGGTAATTAAGTTTAGTTGATTAAAAAATTTTTAATTTTTCCCAGATATACTTTAAGTGAAGTTATGCTAAAAAAAAAAGCTATGACAGTGTTACTAACGGACACTTAAAAATGATGAAGTTTTCCTACTTTTCACGCTTTTTGTTGAGGGAGTTTTTTTTTTTTTGCTCAGTACTTTTTTCTATCCCTTTTTACCTCTTTCTTTCATTGACTTTTTAAGGGATACAGTCATCCTTAAAATATGCTTCAGTTTTATTCCAGCTAGAGAAAGGGTTTCCTTTATTTAAGAAAGAATCCCTTGCAATCTATAGAATTTTACTGACAATTGTTAAGTAAGTTGGTTTTAAAAACTGTATAGTGGAATATTTATAATTGCTTGAAATATTTCAGGCGTGGTTTAAAAAAGTTTTTGTTCCGTTTTTGTAAAACGGATATTTATTGTGCATGTATTGGGGTTGTACTGGCAAAAAGTAAACTTCGTTGAAATTAAACGTTTGTTGTTTTGGTATCTACAAAATGCGTGTAAGTTGTTATTTTCCGCCTGCTGTTTATGTTTAAGAATTTCTTGTAACTTTTTTGTAAAATGTAACTTCAACATTTAGGTTTCTTTCGAAAAATACTGTTTTTATTTTTTTTATTGCAAAAAAGTCTAGAAAAATATGCAATTCCATTGAAAAGAAAGTAAGTAAAACACTGAGGGAAACATATTGTATTAATGGCGTCGTTTTATTGTTGATGCTATGGCAAAGAGTTCTTTAATTCAGAGCAATTGCAGCTTCATTACAACGCATTGTTCCATCAACGATGTAGTGGTGTTGAATTAAAAAACAACTTTAACTTTCAATTAGTTCCAAGCCCTGAAAATTATATGTAAAATACTGGTTTTATTGTGATCCAAATAACGTTGAAATAGAAAAATATTGTTTTTTGAACTTTACATACCTTTCACCATATTCTTAAAAAGCCAATTGGTGTCGGGCTAATCCTAAAGGGCGCTATCTTGTCAAAATCTTTGTGCAGGGTGAATATTTGTGTGAAAACAATGTCAAACAGTAAGTCCATACAGGTTTTTAATATATTTGAGTTAAATTTTATCAAGATTACTTGTTTTGTAAGGACCGTACCCAAGAATGAGAAAAACCAGATCACGTATTGCGCAGGTTTTCAAAATTCAACTGTTTAATATGACATGACATCAGCATATAATAGACATGCTTGTTTGCTTGTGTTTCTACATTTTTGCTGTACTTATACGCTAATGTGACATTGATGCGCAGAAACATTTCATTTTTAAAATCTGAATGCGTTATCTTGGTTTCTTTGTATCATGGGCCGTACCAACATCTGAATTCGGGAGAGCACTTCTACTTGAGCCAAGTTAACTAATGAAAATTTAGGTAGTAAAATATTTTTCAAAATTCTGCCACACGTCTTTCGAAATCCGCAGGCGATCGACCTGTTGTTTTAGCTTTGTTGAGCAGTTTGTGCCTTATAAACGGATCTTGCCTTAATATTCGAGTTATAAGAAGAACTACTTACATAAAAGTTCTGTTCCCTAGCAAAAATAAAAGGAGAAAATCTAAGGGAAACGTGAACAAAAAACGAAGGGAACAGCTTTTTACGAAAAGGGGAATTTTTTCCGGTGAAAATTTATTCTCCTTTGAATTTCCTTAACAATATTTTTCCATGGGAGTTTTCATGATAATTTCCCATAGTGAACATATAACAAACAGTAAAGCCAATAAAGTAATTCCAAAGCAAAAGAAATGAATTCGTATCTCTTTCTCCAGCTGATATTGAGGAGTTACATAAAAAAACGCAACGATGCCACTAAAATAATTTATTAGATAAATAAAAATAAATAAATTAACGCCAATACTTTATATGTATATATTTTCAAAAGACTTGTTGTGCTAAACAATTTAGTTGGCAGTTAGTTTAAAAGTTTTTTGGAACACAAATTTTGAATTGTAGCGACTTGCTACGATTCATAGTTAAACAATTCGTTTGCTAGTCTAGGTTCTCTCTCCCTCTCTCCAATAAACTCAGACTTTCTGAAAGAAAACTCTCATAGTGTGAACACAAACTTATTAACCCAGCAGAAATGTTGCATTTTGGCATGAACTATGTCAAGAATTACGACATTTTCCCTCACTTTTCAATAGTTTTCCGAAGTTGTTTATTACATAGAAGTGACATTGTTTCTTTTCGATCTGAACTATTTTATTTGTTATTGCATCACAACATTATTATTGACAATTGGTTCTATGGATTTTTAATATGTTTAATATGATTTAGTAAAAAAACAAAAAACTTAAAAAGTGGAATTTTTGCGTTTTGTTATGGACCTCCTTAATTTATTTAGAAGAAAACATTATAAATACGGAAAAAATAAACTAAAGTTTTTGAAAAATTACATTAAAACTCTAAAACACTTTAACCCAACAAACTTTTTCACCAACACAGGCACTCAAAATATTTTCATAACAAATAAACAAACAACAACAAAAATGTTATAAATTGTACACAAAAAGGAAAAAAAAAACCCAAAAATGTATATCGTTTGCAGAAGAAAATGTTTTTAATATTTCTCAGTTATTGTACTTTATGAAATGTCAACTCAAACTTATTGCCTCTACCCACCGATTACAAGAAGTTCAGGAAAAGTTAAAGAAAATAAAATAAACTAACAAAAAAAGAACTCACACGAGTTTATGTATTCAATGAATTTGGCTATAAACCAAAATATATACTAACACTTAAAAACACATAACCTACACATACATAAATATATATATATGTATGAAACATACATAAGTATATGTATATATGAAGTAATTTATATATTAATGTTACTGAAACAATTTCTGTAATAGTTGTTGCATAAGTTTTCATATTATAGTTAAAAAGAAATAAAGTTTCTGTCATGACATAAAGTTTTTTTCCTCCTTTTTCCAAAAAAAAAAAAAACAATTTCAAAAGTAACAACTAACATTTTATAAAAACAAAAACATTTAAAGTAGAAATAAACAACAACATAGTAAATATTGTAGAATTATGATTATAATAAAATTATTTTGCAGTTTATATATGAATAAAGTCAATGCACAGACAATAATAGTTTTTTTGATATGAAAAACAGAACGAAATCGAGCAAAAAAACTTTTGAAATATAAAGAACGACACCCTCATGTGAGTTTGAATTGCAAAACATTCAAGTCTTCCTTATATGAGTCAGCTTGTGTGCGTGTTTTTGGTTTTGAAAGACAAGACAGTAGATAAGAGAGTGTGAGTGTTTGTCTGTATTTGTGTGTTTATGGCATTTTCCAAAGTGTTAAAAGGATTTCCGGTCTTCATATAAAGTTTGGCACTTGCTTAGAGCATACAAGATTTACAGAGCGTTGAAGTTTTAAGGCTAGCACACAGTCTTAACTAGAAGAGGTTAAAACTATTTGTCAGTTGGCAAAACAAAAAAAAAAATGTATTTATTACGAATGTATTTAGGGGTTCAGTTTACAAAACACGAGGAAATTTTCGTTAAATATCTAAAGAAGAACATATTATTACAAGTATATAGAAATTAAAAAAATATGGAAATAGTTTTAAATTAAAAAAATAAAACAAATGCCTCAGGCCATACAGCAAGACATGCAGATATTGATCCAAATCAGTCAATTTTCAAATCGTCCAGTTAAAGAGTCAACTGACAAAATTGTAATGCTTTGAATAATTAGATTACTTTATGATTATAAAAACCATAACATACACGAAGAGAAACAACGTGTTTCACACTGAACCAAATATCATCGGTAATATTAACTGAAAAATTTAGTAAACCCTCGACTTAAAAGATTGTTAAGTCAACTCTATTTTTCCTCAAATATAATCAAAATTTTTTTCAATTAAAATTTTGTTAAAACAGTTGTAAGCCACTCAATTAATTCAATAATGCTGTTTCAAACAATTTTTTTTAATTGTTCCAATTAATTTGCCTTAATTTAAAATAAAAATTTTAATGTTTGTGTGTATATATGCAAAATATTTTAAAGTTTCAAACAATTTTTTAATTGTTTCAATTAACTCAGTTGATTGAAAAAAAATATTTTGATTTGTGCTTACGTTTTATATAGCCTCTTTTGCTGGTGGTCACATTTCAATTAAACCTATTGATTGAAACTGAACAGCACGAAAAGCTCAAACTTACAAATGTGTTAATTGATATGATAAATTTGTTTGCTGGCGAAAAATCAGTATGGAATTTAATTAATAGTAAAAATCTCTAACAAATACTTTAATTTAAGTTGGTTTACCATTTTTTCTGTGTAGAAACACAATGTTTTGGGAACAAAAATAAAAATATTTGAATTAGCAAACTTAAAGGAAGTTAATTTGAACACTTAATCCGTTTTTTAATTAAATTTTGTTAATTTAATTCCTCAAGGGTGTTATTTTGAAAACAAATTCGTTAAAATTTGGTTAAAGTGCATTTAGGAGCCATTGACTCGGGTTTATTACAGTTTGGAGCGAAACAATTTTTATTAAGTCTGTTACAGAATTGGATGGAGTTTAACTTTGCGGACAATTTCGCACCTGTTTTGGAATACATAAAGAACGCTGTAACTGACAAAACATAATATGTTCACCAGAGCAAAAAAAACCTGTATGAACGAATGTAGAAAAAAAGTTAATTTCACAAAAAACTATACAACTTAGGAATATGATTTTAAAAAAGTATTTTAATTTTTTCTCGCTTTATATATTGGATCTAAACATTTCCTCTCAAGTCTTTCATTTTCGATGATTCTGCGACTTACAGCAAACGATTTTTTTTTGCGTAAGTGAATTTTTTTCATCATAGAAATGTGGGACCGGGACCAACCGACGCAGTATATTTTCTGATAAAAATGATGCAAAAACACGTATTTTCGATTTTTTGTCAGTTACAGCGTTTTTTAATTCCTGCGACGATTTATGTATTATATTTGAAAAATTGATTCGTTTCAGCTCTGAGCCCTCCATATGTGAACAGAAACCGTGATGGAGAAAAATGTTGGCTGGATCTGGCAGGACATATTAAAAAGTATATATTAGAATACTATTTTACTAATTATTGTAAGTTCAAATGGGGGTTACTTCGGCACCCGTAACGCAAAGGGTTAATCAAAAAATATAAAAAAAAATCTACTTAAAGTAATACAGCGGCTTCCATAAAATTTTAACGTTGACCTCAACAAGGCACGTGTTACAGTTGTGCCACTAAAAACCCCCCGGAACTTTAAGCTTATCCGAAATGTTATTCCTCTGATATATTTCAATGCCACTCTAGTCCCAGCTTGTTAAAATTTGCGACTAGCAGTGTTATTAATTTACCCCCATATTCAAAAAACCAATTTTTGATTCATAAAAGCTTTATGATACATATTTTCATAGAAACTTCGTTTGATTAACCTTATATGAGGCTATCAGCGCAGAAGTGGTGTAACCCCAGACTACCTATCATGAGATAATGATGAGTTTACACTACTCTTGCACTATAGTACTTGGTTGTAAAGGCCATCTGTTTTGGATGCAAACAGTGCAAAGAACATATCTAACACCAGAACCGTAACCAAATTAAATTGTGGGTTACACCACTTCTGCACTGATAGCCTCATATAAACCTGAAATTGTTTCTCATTTATTTTTCTATAATTATATTATGAATGATGTTTTATTGCTTATTTATACACAAATTTATTTTTAAATGGGAAGGATAGCCAAAGACTGTATTTAAAATATGTTAATAAAATGTCATATTTTTAGGAAGAAATTTAGGGGTACTCTTTCTGTAAAGGTGTTTATTAACTAGGTGGGATAATTTTACCCTATGGCATGTAGACTAACAATAAATAATATTTTTTTTCATACTCTGTTATTATACTTGGCATGAAATATGTATTTTTAAATGACTACGCGATTGGAATACGGGTTCAGAGGTACTTCTGCCAAAGAGTCAGCGGGAAAAATCTTGTCATGGCCTTAACCATTATTAAATATTTGCTAAGATAATTTATATACTAGACTTGTCAACCGATTAAGAATAATTCGATTAATCGATAAAACAAAACCAAACTCTTGTTCGAATAATTTTAAAACGACGATTTTCGAATAACAAATAAATCGATTAATTCGATTAATAATGTCGATTATTCAAACTATTTTTTCTTAATTTAAAAATAAATTAAATAAAAGCTTAAGCTACGGTCACACTTATTAAATATTTGGCCAAATAAGCGTAACCACTACTTTTGTTAGTAGTTAGTGAGATTTAACAAACTCTTAATATCACAAAATAAAGCTTATTATACTGCTAGACATTGCAAAAACTGTTTTCTGTAAGATGTGAAATTATAATCAAAATAAATATTGGAAATAAAGAAAATAATTATTTATTTTGCTTGTTGGTTCCGTTTTTTTCGTCAAATATTTGACAAGTGTGACCGTAGCTTAAGAATATGAGTTATGCTCATACGTTTTTAGTGATTTTTTACAAAATGTAGGTTGTAATTAATCTCAAAGTTAAGTAAGCAAAACCCGTATTGAGTACTCATAGTATTTTGAAAATGTATTTTATGTTCTTATTAAACAAGTCATAATAAACAATTGAGTAGGTGAGTCGCAAAACTCGTTCGCTTCAAAATTTAAAATACGAGATGATGTTTGATTCTAACAGTTCTTTTGTATAGCACACTTACTTGTTTTTAAATCAAACGTTTAAATATTTTCAAGACAGGGGATTTTTCAATTTCCGGTGAAAAATTTGGAAATAAACAAAAAGCTTAAAAATAATGATTTGATTTATATAAATCATATTTTGAGAGTAAAAAATTTTGCTATTTTTTTAAATTAACATTTGCGTTAGTGCCACAATATAACCATTGAAAACGATGTAGTGGAAGATAATCCAACGACATCAAGAAATCCCGAACTTGGGCCAATGGAAAATACATTAAGAGAGACAGCGGCTGTTCTATAGAAGAATTTGTATTAAGAAGTTCGACTGACGATGGCAGGTCTGCCAACGCCTTTCGAAAATCCAGAGTAATATCGAATAATTAAGGAATTAAAGGTTTTACGATGTCTTTAAGTAATACAACGTTATGGAGTTAAGAGGAAAAATGTTATGCATCAAAAAAGAAGAAGTCATAGCGGATGGAATGGAAGATTTTCCATAGTAATTTTTTTGTAAAAATAATTTTTTTATTCGTTATTCTCATCGATTAATCGAATAATTTTTTAGATTTAATCGTTTCATCGAACGAACAAAAACTATTATTTGAATTATTCGAACAAAGTTGAAAGGCGAATAATTGACAACTCTTTTATTTACCGATGCAGCACAAGAAACAACATGCAATTGAATATAAAAGGTTAAAACTTATAAAAGCATGTCTGTTTTTCAACCATAGCATGTTGCTCTTGGAAAAGAGGAAATAATATTGTTAATTTAAAAACCAATTATTGTCATATTTAACCATAAAATGTTTAGAGGCAACCATTATAGAGTTGTGCCTTCCTGATGGAGAACTAACTTAATAATACTGTGGTTGTCGGTGACAATAATCTGTTTAAATTAAACATAATGATTTTAAAATTTTACTTAAAAATAGTATTGTTTGAGGTGACCATATTAACTGAACCAAAAATTTAAGAAATATAGTTTATTCTACAACTTAAAAATTTGTTATTCAAGTCTACAGATTAAAAAAATTTCTGCGATTTAACTTGAACTTTTTAGTTAAATTGATTACAAAATTAGTCAAATTTACTAATTATGGCAGTAAAATATAATTTAAGGCCTAACCATAATATGCATAGCCTTGCTTAACCTACTGTCAAAAATTAACAAAAAATCTCTCAAATTTATTTAAAAAACCCAAAACAAAATTAAGAACATTTGATTCCGTACGGAATGTGCGATTGGATTCGCACCTTGCTTAAGCAAATGACAGTTTCATTAAACTTAGCAAAAAGTTTCCGTAAGTTCAATATGGTTCGCCTTATATAATTAACATGTATCCGCACATTTGCTTTAGCCAACTTAAGCACATTGTGGTTGGGCCTTTAGTTTGAAAAATTTTTATTCACTTTAACTTATAAATGTAGTTATTTTAAACATCTTTTTGAATTAAATTGACGAACCATTATTCAAATTAACTTATAAATTTAGTTTATATGATATCCAAAGAAACCCTTTAGAATCAGAAACGAACCTACGACGTCCAGCAACTGATATTGCAAGAGTTGCCATAGACTGGAAACCTCAAGGTGAATGTCAGCCTGGTCAACCACATAATGCCTGGATCCGGTCCATCAGAAAATAACATGAAACTGCTCGTCTTACATGGAACGAGATTAAACTACTTACCAGAGATAGAAATATATCGAGAGAATTCGTTAGCGCTCTATGTTCTCCGTGAACTTTTAATTTAAATATTTTAGTTTTGGAATTTATTATTTATATCAGTTTTAGATAAATAAAGGACATATTTATACATATGTGTCCATCATTTAAAATTTTTAGAGCTAGTGGATTTAAATGCAATTCAATCCTTTTTTTTTAATTTCGTTTTTACTTAGTTTTTACAAATGCCATATTCAGATCCTTGTGAATATTTGAATTTTAACATACCAGGGGGAGGTTGTGATTATTTATAGAAGTTCATTTTATCGCCTTTGAAGTTGTTCGACATTATTGGCGGAGGCAGTGCCCCTAAAAACCGTAGAGCCAGATTGGCTTTAAAAAAACATGTAAAGTAGAAGTTTACAATCGAGACTTAAAACAGAATTTCTTTCAATAAAGCAATTAATTCAACTTGCTTTTAGTTTTGCGTTCATTTGACCTTTAAAAGGCACTTCCACTTCAAATTACGATCTTGATGTAGACCAAGATATCTAACATGCGAGTGTTGAGGTATTATTTGATAATTTATTTAATTAGAGTGGCCTGTTTCCACCAACGTAAAATTAATGTTATATGTACGCATTTTTGCATTGACCTTTATCCTCCATTTTTTAACTACATTTCTAGTTTATTTTGTATATGCGGTCCTGTAAGTAACGAGATGCTTCATGAAGTGTAGGCTTAGAAAAGCATATTCATGTTAAAACACAATAAACTTCTTCGAATAATCACAGCTGCCCCTTGGTATGTTAAAAACTCAAATATGCACAAGGATCTCAATGTTCCATTAGTTAAAAGTATGATTATGAAATATGCAGTAAAATACTTAAAAAGGCTCAAACTGCATCCGAACCCACTAACTCCAAATGTATTAAGTTATAGTGGTCATACTCGCTTAAGGAGAAGAGACACCTACATATATATGAACAGAATCCATGATAAAGATTATTTTTGTCGGGCACTGGCAGGACTTTAAATAAAATATTTTGGATAAGATATGATTAATTGTTGTTAGTTTATATTTAATATATGAAGAGTCAATTAATAAATAATGAAAAAAATTTCTTCTTCTTCGGAATTTATTAGTCTCAGTCGGTAAAACCAAAAACTTCCGAACATGTCGACTGCCGATGTTCTTTGTTGTGTATAAATTTTCGTTTTCTGCTTTTGACTTGACTGTGATTGTGGACATTTTATGAATCAGAAGAAAATGTTTCAGTTTGTTTTTGTTCATTAAAAAATGAAAACGTCGAAGAAAAAGCAATTATTTATTTTGTAATAAATTTGCGATGCGATTTTCAAATAGCTTGTGTGTGTTTGCTGGTTAGTTAAGTTTTAATTTTTTAACTAGACCATCATTCCAGACCTAATCAAAAGCTCGCGAAGCATTTATGAAGCGTACAGGGCATTATTCCCTTTCTTCGATGGCCTTTCTTATGACATTACTTATTTTATTGGTTTGTTCAACTGTGCTGAGTTTACTACAAAGACCGTATTGATGGTTTGGAGTAGATATATCGATTTTAATTTTAAATCAATGTTAAGTTTAACACTAATTGTATCTCCAATAGTTTTAAAATATTTGATAAAAAGCAAATAGATTTTTATGACTCAACTATTGTGTGATCTTTACTTGACTTTGGTCTCATAATAACTAAAGAAACCGTTTACACTTGCGGGTGGTAGTTTTTAAGGCAGAAAACTAAAATAAAATAGTTTTCTTTGCTATGCAAGAAAGCTCCAAAAGCATTTGGCTGCTGATCTTCTCAATACCGCAGACCTTCTTGTGGCTTAAATCACAAATAGTTTTTTTTTAATCTTAAATCTAAGACCTAAACCTGCTCTTGCATCAACAGGTAGTAACTCGACGGCTTTACTGGCAGATATTTTCGGTTTATATATATTTTTAAATAATTAACAATCAAATTTCTTTTTTTCAATATCATAGTTTAAATACTTTAATATGCAGCGTATGATTAATTTTTAATTAAAATGTTACTCATATGCAGGGTTATTAGACTTTTTTCCTCGAAAATCGTCAAAAGTTTTAACAAAATTCGTCAAAATCGTCACGAAAATTGAACAAAATCGTCAACAAAACGTCAAATATATAAATTTTACAAATTAAAGACAATTTATTGCATAGATTGGTTCGAAAATATAAATTTTTAGCAAGAAATTCTCTTTATGATGAAGAAAGTGATATGGTTAAGTTTTATTCTATTTATTTCAGCAATTAAGCTGAATATATTTATTATTTAAAAAGAAAACATAAAAAAAATATATTTGCATAAATGCATAACAAAAATATTTATTATTTTATTTATCCATATTCAGAAAAATATTAAATAATAAATAAAATCTCAATTGCTTTTAACTCGAGCTATTTTTAAATGATTAACTTTTAGCGCTATCTCTATTGCAAATTGTTTTTATTGTTAAAGGTGCTAAAAACTAAGGATTCTGTCTATATCAACCGACTTGAAACGTTTTATTACGTCCAATATTAGTTCCAAACTAATAAATTTTTTTCTCATTGCACTCATTTTTCTACACAACTTCTTATTAACTTTTTACTTCCTAACACGCGATTTTGCTAAGAATAACTTACCCAACAGAGTTAAATGGGATTTGCCTTTTCTTTTTACACAAAAATAGAAAAATTTTTCACATGTGATTATGACTTCATCGAAAAATGCATTCGTATGTGGCGACGCAAATTGAAATCATAAAAACGCAAAGCGGATTTAACCAATTTTTTAAAAGCGGACCAGATAGGACTGACGCAAATCGGGGCTCTAGTGTATATTTTTTGCAGTACCGATGGCATTTCTATAATTGTAGAATTTGAATTACTAATGCTTCAAATGAACTCCACCTGGTTTGTGATGGGGGAGGAATTTTTTTGTTTAATTTCCAAAAATTTTTATATTTCGAAAAATTGATTTTTAAGTTTTGGACTGTTTTCAATATAATTGAAAATATTTCTTGTGTGTTTTATCGATGCCAGAAAATCGTCATAACACTATTACTTTTAGTCAAAAAATCGTCAATCGTCATATTATTGTATTTTCTCAAAAAATCGTTAAAATGACGAAAAATCATCACATCTACCAAACCTGCTTGCCAGATTAAAGTGTTATAAAATTGATTCCAGATTAAAGTTTAAAGCCTAAATCGTCAAAACATTAGTGACTCTACATCAAAAATCGTCAATCGTCATTTTGGTAAATTCATCGAAAAAAATCGTCAAAATGACGTAAAATCGTCACATCTAACATCCCTGCTCATATGCGTTATAACGGATGATGAGATTTTCATGCACTAAAAAATCAAAGGCCAAAATACACTGATCAAAATACTTATCAAGCATTGTGGTAGTATTAGTGAAAATGTGTTTGTATATGTGTCACCGACAACGCTTGATGAAAAATCTAAAAATGTAGATATGACGGCGAATATTACGTCCAGCACACGTACACGTTGAATTCGCGGGCTGGACAAGCATTTGACAAGTGTATTTTGCCCTTAAGATATGCTCTTAAAACCCCAAAATATACATTAAAACAAATAAAACATTTTTAATAAAAAAAGTTTTAATTGAAATTTTCTTTAATGTGCTGTTTTCACAAGACAAGTTATTGAACGTGTAGTAAAATGTATATGAAAAGCACTTAGTTTTTTGAGTGTTTCAGGGCTGTGGAGTCGGAGTTGAAGAGTCGGAGTTGATGGTTTTGTGCCGGAGTCGGAGTCGTAGTACCCACAAAAACTCGCGACTCCGACTCCAAAGTTTTTCGGCATAAAAAATTTAAAAAAAATTTCCAAAAAAAAAATTATCTTCTTAAAACACATTTAAAATTTAAATAAATGGTTTATGAATACTGCTCTTTTGTGCTGTTTTGAAATGACAGGCGATGGATTGAGTGCTTTTCTTATACAGAGGTGTGCTGGAAATCGCAAACGTAAAACGCAAGAATTTCAAAAGTCGTTTTTAAATAAGATTTTTGTAATAAAAGAATTTTATGACAAATATTTTCCTATTAAACAGGATTTTAAACCAAAAATTATAAGAATTAGGGTTAAAGTTTATTAAAAACAACTTCCAAATTCTTGCGTTTTGCGTGTGCGATTTCCAGCACACCCCTGATAAATTGTGCTACATAATCAATCGCCTATCATTTGGAAACAGCACATTAATGTTTGCATACGGTAATTGCTTCTCAAAAACTCTAATTTTTAGAAGGCCGTACGGTAATGAAAAAATAAAAGTTAACATCACTGAGTCTAATATACATTTAGCATCAAGATTATAGTAGGAGTCGGAGTAGGAGTCGGAGTCGCACTTAAAAAATTTCAGCATTTGGAGTCGGAGTCGGAGTAAGTACTTTTTTCGAACGACTCCACAGCCCTGGAGTGCTTACGTGTTATAAAAACAGGCAGTATGTCTATTGTTATTTAAAAGTACAATATTTTTTAAAACTAATGTGCTGTTTTCACAACCCAAGTGATTGAACGTTTAGTTAAATTTATATGGAATTGAGTGCTTTTCATATTAATTTCACTACAGAAAATCACATAATTTTTAATGACTTTTTTAATTTTTTGTTTGCATAAACAAATAAATACTGCTTTATATTAAAAGTAAACCTTTGCCTGTTCGGACGCAAATAAATTTTGTGCATGGAAAATTATCTCTCAACGTCAACCAAAATAATGGTAGCAAACTTTAAGGATGTAAATTCATTTGCAATATATTTTCTAATTCAGATCTCACATTTGATTCAAGATCAAAAATAGTTGATATTTGCTTTTTTTTTAGAAATCCTTTATTTTTTTTTTTTTTTTGCAAAACGTTTTGGATTTAAGAACAATTTTGATTTTTAGTTGAACTGTTAATTTTTAATTTTTGATATTCTTTAATTAGGCTTGAGTTCATCATATTTAATTTTCATTGAATTATTTGATGAACTCAAGCCTAATGAAAGAATATCAAAAATTAAAAGTTCAACTAAAAATCAAAATTGTTCTTAGAAATAGCTATGGCACAAGCTCTAATGTTTACATTTGTACCTTAATTTGTACAAATAAAAATGTCGACGAAAGTGGACAAAAAAACATAATAAACAAATGTATTCAGGTGTTCAAGACAAAGTCTTGAAAGAAGGAATACGAAAAAACAGAGTTTTCCAGAGGCAACATGTAATTTGAAATTTAAGTGATAATAACAGCAAATTTCGAACCACCAGTACTACTGGTTAAAGATTGATGTTTGACTGTTGGCTAACGGGCACCGCAGTGGTACAGTTGGTAGAACACAAAGATCTTCTGACGATAGAAAGTGGTGTTTTTTGAAACATGTAAAGATCAACCCGGGTTCAAATCCCAGCTCAGCCAGGGAAAATTATCAATAAATTTTAATAACAATTCCAAGTTGTAAAATTCCTTCCCTCAGTGAAAATAATTTAATGAAAATTAAGTTTTGGATTTCTTTTTTAATTTCTTGGGCAGTTCTTCCTTCCACATTGGTTATTTAACTTTCTGCAATATCATTTCATTTGAGCTGACTATTAGGTGACCTTAATCCCTCCAATTTACTTAGTTTTACCAATATATCCGCAGTTGGGAAATACAAATGCTTAACGACTTTCGATGTTATTTAAATTTAATATTTCTTTTACTTTTTTATTTACATAAACTGCAAGTTTCTTGAATAGTATTATACAGCATCTAGCCAGGTTGCCCATCTTGTTAATACTGGCTGAGGTGGTTAAGCTGCCAATGGACACATTTTTATTATTGTAAAAAATTGCACCTATGAAACCTATAAATCAATGTTATCGAATTGGCTTCTAAATTTCTCTGCAACTCGGTGTACACAAGCAAGTAACTAACATGTAACAGTTTTGGATTAAACATTTTAAGACCATTGGCAACCTTAACCCTGTAAGGTGATGTATCAGTTAAAAAGAAAAGGATATCTTGCCTCGAAAAAACTTTTATTTAATGTAGAGTTCCAAAAAAATTTATTTATTGATTATTAATTTTTTTTTTTGCGAAGATTTTTTTTGGACTGAATTTTTTTTTTTTGCGAAGAACTTTTTCATATAATATGGAAATTTAAAAATATATCACTTAAAAATGTTAAAATATGCAAAATTATACATTTAAATCCAAAAATATTTAAAAATATGCATTTTGATCAAAATATGCAACAATATGTAAAAACAAATCGATGGCATTTTAACGCAAATTTTATGATTCGGAAAGATAATTGGTCGACATCGTTCTTTGACTACCGATAAAACACCTGCATTTGCTTGGAAATCGCATCCCTAATTATTTATTATGTTATAATTAGGGATGCGATTTCCAGCAAATGCATATTTAAAAATACATATTAAGAACATTAGGAATTTATTAAAATTTTTTATAATATTCATACAATTTAAAAATACTTATGGTTATAAAATATTTAAACCATTATACTTACATATACGGGGGTTATATTATTTTTTTTATTATTTTTCTATAAAATTTTTTTTTTTGAGATTTCACATTTTTTTGCTATTCAAAAAAAGTTAAAACCAATTTAGTTTTATAGAAATTTTCTACTTATTTTAAAATGCTTCTTTATAAAAATGTCATCATAAAAATTCCACTTTAACTATTATATTTTCTTCGTTTTTACGTCTATTTTTCCAAAAAAAAAAATGTGCAAAAAATAAACTCCTCCCATATAAAAAGCAAGAACCCCTTAAAGAACTCATATGAAAAAAGAAATTATTTTTGTCAATTTAACAAAAAGTGTATGGAAAAAACAGCAACAGCAATACATATTTTATAATACCAAAAGGGACAATTTCGTTTATTCTATAAAATTCCATCTACGATAAACACATGATTGTTTATCACAAGTATTTTTATTTTTTCATATTCATATTTTGCTAAAGTCGAATAAATAGAGTTTCCTAAGTATGTCTCTTTTAAGATTTTTAATATTAACATAATATGCAAAAATACCAAAGATTTTATGTGCTATACTTTATAGTAGTACGCACTGCTAAGAGTCCTTCCATCGATAAGTCCGGGTAGAGGACATAGAAAAAAAATAATAGAGATGGTTGAAAAACATTCTTATAAATTTAAAATTATCGTACTTTTTTAATAATATCATACGCATAACCTTTAAATATGTGTAAACAATTGTTGTTGGTTTGTTTTTAATATGGTTTTATTTTCAAGAGGAGAAACAAGTCAGAGTAGAATTTTTGGCGGTAATGAATCCTTAATACCCTACATTTACTAAAGGAATTCTATACTCTAAACAAACTTTACACCTTCTTCCGAAGGTTAATTTAAAGTCCCAAGTAATGGCCTGAGTCCGTATGTGTATATACGGGGACCTTCGGCTCTGCATTATCAAGACTATTAGGTACTCTATTTTAGAGCATTGATCTAATTGAATTATTTTTTAGCAAAAATCATAAAATACGTACATATTTTATCAAATGTTCCTACACTCACAGAAAAAATTATTAGTAGTTTTTTATCAATTAAATAAATTATTTAAATAGTATTTAAACTTAATTAATGTAATAATTGCATCAATAATTTTTTTTTTTGTTGCACGCAAATTAAAACTCTAATTTTGATTTAATAAACATTTTAGTTCTTTTGAAATAAATTTGGACTTAAAATAATAATCAAATAACAAAAAATAAAATAATTTAAACTTCTGAAATTGTTGTTGGAAATTGTCAAAATTAATCAACACCTTGTTTGAAATGTCAAAGTTTTTTGGTTATTTTTTTAATTAAAATTAAAAATATCATTTATTGAAAAAAAATATTCAAAATATTAAATTTTTAGTAATCAATATAACCATTTTGGTAATAGGTGCAAATTTAATAAATGGATTGTTTGATTCTATGAAATCAGTATAAAGTTGGTGATTAGAGACACTTTTTAATTTTTTCTGTGCTGATTTTTTAAATGGCTTCAACCAAAAACATCTTCCATTTATTAGACTTTTCTGAAATATTTTTTGAAAAAATAACTTTTAAATGTGTAAAAGATCTTACTTTATACCTTTTACATTATAAAGAGCACTCTCGAGTTAAATAAATTTAATAAAAGACATTTTTTTTTAAAATTTGCGAAAAAAAAGTACTAAGATTTTTGATTTTAAGGAATTTTATAAGCACTCAAAGAAAAAACATGGTTGTGGTAAACATTTTCTAAGAGCAACATATTATGATAAGAATTATGACTGTTGTCACCATATTACGATTACACTGAGTTCGAAATTTACACTTTTTTAGACAAGCTGGGCACTTGACTTTTTAGCCTAATTCGGGTACACTGAATCATGTGGTGCTAGCCGTTTTTTTAGGTTAGCTCTTGTTTTCGAGATATGCCGTTATTTCAAAAATGGAGGAGGTTGCACAACATATATTCACGTAACTCAAAAACGGTTTAGTTTATTAAAATTAAAAAACCGAATTTCCGCAATAAAATTTCCTTAAAACTTTGTTTTTAATATGCTCAGTCAATTTGGAAACATATTTTTTTTTTTTGGAATAAATATAATTTTTTTATCAAAATTTTTGTTTTTTAATTTTTATCAGATGTATAAAAAACGAAATTGCAAACAAAATGATTAAATTCTGTTAGCAACTTATGGTTTTATTCACAAATTTAATAAAAGTATCTCGTTTTTAGATTATTCTTTATCCACAAATATATTTTTAATACACTTTCCACTTCAAATTCATATCCGTATTCATTTGCTTAAAATCCCAGACTTTGAAAAACTAGAAATTGAATTGTCAATCTAGAAAGTAGTTAACAATTGTCCAATTTACAATCTCTGTCGCATATCTTATTGTCTTTTAAAATCCAATTTTGGTTTATGCACTTGTGAATAGACAACTTCGTTGTATCGTTACTTTGTCTTATTGCTAAATGTCAAAAATTCAATGTACATTATCAATTCATTTGAGTAAACTTTTTAAGAATATTAACAAATTGCTTTCTAGAAAATTAGAAAAAGTTATGAAAAATAAAACTAAAAAAAATCAAATTATTTAATATTAATGTGCTGTTTTCACAACACAAGTGAATGAACGTTTAGTGAAATTTATATGAAAAGCACTCAATTTTTTGAGTGTTTTCCATAGAAATTTTACTTCACGTTCAGTCACTTGTGTTGTGAAAACAGCACATAATTCTTAATTTTTACTTCACTCTTGGTGTTTATTTATTTTTTCTTCTTTTTTTTATGAAATTAGCAATTCGCATTTGGCCCCATAGGCCAAAAATCAAAAAAGTTATTGTTTTTTGTTTAAGCTTTATTGCACAAAATTTATTGATAACACTCTAAATTTTAGGAATCTAACAAATTTTGTTGTTTTTTTGGCGAGATTTATTGTTTGTGTCCGTTGAAAGTGGAGGTATGTTTATATTGCATATATTGTGGTTGCATAGTCATAAAAGAAAACTTAAGTTTATCCAAAATGTTATTCGCGATATTGTGGCAGAAGTTTCAAAAAACCCTACAAACATTAAATTCTAACTTATTTTCTACCATATTAAATAACAAAAGCTGCAAAAATATGAACCCATAAAAAAATCGCTGAAGAATACTTTTTTGACCTTTTTAAAACACACCTTCTTTTTCACGTAGACTTTTAGTGATATGGCCCTCATCTGCCCACAACGCTTTATGCATTAAATTGTAGGTTTTTTATCCCTGTTTAAATGAAAAAATATTGTGGCCGCGGGTTTTTGCATATTTTCGCATATGGGTGTGATTTACATAGTTATCCGCCGAAAAATAGTGAATCGCATTTTGTTTCGTACTTTTTCTTTTTCAGAATATGAGTAAAGAGAAAT
This sequence comes from Pollenia labialis, assembly GCA_949318255.1. Lineage (NCBI taxonomy): Eukaryota > Metazoa > Arthropoda > Insecta > Diptera > Polleniidae > Pollenia > Pollenia labialis. The sequence goes on from OX439143.1 coordinate 113,398,443, forward strand.
TAATTTTTTTTTAATTGTTGTTATTTTAAATTTTATATTGCAATTTTATGGTATTAGATTTACAGTTGTGAATAGAGAGAAACATTTTTTTTAAGAAATTGTTGTTTTAAACTTTATATTGCAATTTTAAGATATTTGACTTTCAGTTTAAGTGAAGTTTACTCATTGCATTTGAAAAGCGAAAAATAAAACACGAAAAACATCGCGCATAGCTTTTTTTTAATTCTGAGAATCATAAGAAAAGTCATCAATGTTTTTTCCAAAGAATTTTGTGGATATTTGATTTTCTATGAATTAAAAATAAAATATTTAAATTTTTTAGGCAAAAAATATATTTTTTTTCTTCATACATTTATTTATAACTGCAAAACTGTTGCTTATGTAGCGAAAGGTTGTATGAACAGATTAAAGGAATTGTAATTCTTAATTTTTAAATTTGTTTCAGCTTATTCGGACTAGAGGTTCTCGAGTTATGCCCCTATACGATACTTACTAACTTCAAATTAATTATTAAAATTAAATTATTTATTGAAGTACCATGACTAAACTAATGATGCACAAGTTTTACTTTTTGGGTCTACTTTCATAAACAATTATCAGAATTGAGTCCCGAATCAATCACCTGAAAAATGTTGTACTGTGTTATTTAACTTTGTTTAACTTTTTAGTTTAGTTTTTTTGAGTGTATATTTCGAATGAATTAAAATGAAATAAACATTTACAAAACTTGTTTAAAACAACCAAATTTTCATATTAAAATACTTTATTTCAAACATTTTTAAAATAGATCTATAAGACAAATAACCCTTAAAATATCAATATGGTTACTGTGGCTACAGTTGTTAATATTTGTTCCTAAAAATTTGTTCTTTGGGCATGAAATGAGCTGGAAAATTTAAGCTTTTTTAGTTTTGGAGATATTGATTTTTGACCGCTTTTCCGTATAAGGGGAAACCTCTGTGCATTGTTCGAAGCCAGGTATGGAGAAGTTATTTGATATGAAATGGTAATAAATATTAATAAATAAGAATTTTTAATTTAAATAGCTAAAAAAATTAATTCAAATGAATCAAGAATATATTAAGCATTTAGTAGAATTAAATTTGTGGTGGTAGTTTTCACATTCTAAAAAGATTTTTGCAAATTTACCAAACAAATCGAATAGTTCGAGGCCTGGAACAAAAACGAAATTTTTCTAAAACGCATAAAAATCAATCGTATAATTAGAAAGTGCCAACAACTACTATACAAAATGGTATAATTAGCGATTACACGACGATACAACAAGCTTGGGAATAATTTTATTTTTAAAACGGGCTCCAATAGGAACCCAGAGCAATATTATTTAGTACAAAATTGCTAATCTAATGGAATCAGTTTGAACGCGCACACTAAATTTGTTTGGTTAAATTACCCGTTACATTAAAAAAAATTTGCTAAAAAGGCAAGAAAATTATTTTTTATGTTACCAAAATATCTTACACAGAAAAAATTAAAATTTTCTCCAATCACCAATTTTATACCAAATTCATAGAATCAAGCAACCATTTGTTGATTTTGCACCTATTACCAAAAGGATTATATTGATTACTAAAAATTTTAAAAATTTCAGATTTTTAATATTTTTTTTTCAGTAAATAATATTTTTAATTGTAATTAAAAAAATTATCAAAAAGCTTTGCCGTTTCAAACAATGTGTTGATTGATTTGGACAATTCCCAGCAACAATTCCACAAGTTTAAATTATTTTATTTTAAACGAAATAATTTTTTGTTATTTGATTATTATTTTAATTCAAAATTTATTTCAAAACAACTAAAATGTTAATTTAATAAAAATTATATTATTTTATTTTCGTTCAACAAAAAAAAAACAATTGATTCAATTATTACATTAATTAAGTTTAAATACTTTATAATAATTTTTTTAATTGATAATAAATTGATATAAATATGGGAAAAATTTTTGACGTTGATTTTTAAGTATCTTATCGTCCATCGATTTTAATGAAACATATGTATATCGTTTAAAAGGTATTTTTGTGTAGATATGAACAATATAGATTTTTCAATGTTAAAGGGTTGAAAAACGTTTTAAATTTGCTTGCAAACACTCGCACATAAAAGTATAGATTGTGGTTGAGTTTTTTGTTACTCTCCAAAAATATGTTTTTTTTCTAAACAACGGTTATGCTCTTTGTTGTTCTTACAAAATGTTTTGGTTTTCATTTTGCACTTTTAACGAAGATCTGTGATTCTATTTTTTACTTTGATAACAATTCATGAAAATCTTATAGATTAAATACGGGGATATGCAGAATATATTTTTTTCTAAATTTTTGGAATTAAAGAGCTTGAAAAGCGTTTAAATTTTTTTTGCAGTCATATGAACGTACAAAGATAGGTGAATAGTGTATTTTGCCGTTCTCTTAAAATTAGTACGTTTTTATTGTATAACACACAGTTTCCCTCGAAAGTAAACGTCAAGTGGTCGATTTGGGAGTTTTTATGGTAAATATTTTAAATGTTGATTTAAATAATCTGTGCTTAGATTAAGATATGGGAAAACAAATTTGTTTCAATTGTATTTTTTGCTAAGAAGGGGTTAATTGCATAATTTATTGTAATAAATTTAATATTCTTAACGGAACAATGCATAACTCTTTTTTGTAAAAAAATCACTTTAAATTTATTTTCGAATCAGATTATCCCAAGCAATTCCAAATTTTGTTAGCCATATTTTTTATCTCTATAAATTTAATACGATCGCTTGTTGTTACCTTAGAGCTTGTGGAATTTATAGTTTTTTTATTGTTAGTGTACTATAGGAGATGCACTCTCAGCTTACCAATTCAATGAATTGGGAAAAGAATTTCGATGCTATTCTTCAGAATTTATTGGAACAGCTCATGTTGTTGATATCACCAAGGTTTAATGTAAGAGCGGAACATATTGAATATTTTAATTATGATAGCACTAAAGCTTTTCACAGAAGCTAATCACGGAGCCAACCATCCAAATTGGCTCGATATAATCGGCAGCGAATGTCGAACAGTAGTTCCATTTGTATTATGCGTATATGGGTAGAGTAATGCGCTTATATTTGGGGCTAAAAGGACTTAAGATACTAACGCAAGATATGGCAACCAGGATATCTTACCATCTTCTCGGTATGTCCATAACAAATGCCTTTGTTTCATTTTGGAGAACAAATAACAAAAATGCCGACAGATCCGAAAAGCCAAAAGAATTCACCATGACTGAATTTCGGTTGAGAATCAAAAAAGGTATCTGGGGCCAAATTACCGCATCCGCTATTGATCGAAATTTCCATTTAAATTGTATTGTAATTTCGATCGATATCGATTGCCGTAATTTTGCCCATGTGCTTTCCGATATTAAATTCCTGTTATTGAGTAGAATTTAATTATTTTTTCAATTGTATAGTCATGAGTTTGAAGATATTTATGATAATATAACAGAAGTTTAAAACTTGCGACCCAGTGGTATAAACAGGAACCATCGCCACCAGAGACTGGCGAAATCATTAGCACTTTTACTAAATTTTTACTAGGGACTACTGATGTGGCATTCCAATCATACCAAGGCCGATAATTTCTTGACACTAATATCTTATGTAACTTGTTAAAATATGATAATTCTACAGATCCAAGTAATACCGACAACATTTTTTTATGACAAGTCGAAAAGATATGTATGATTAAAAGTTCTCGTTACTACAATAACAACAAGCTTTAACAGTCATCGCATGCTTTTTGCTAGTAGCACGCTTTGTAGAACAAAAAAAAATAAGTAAAAAAATAACAGATACGGTTTAATCTCCGCGTAGTAGGACATCCTCATGTTCAATTCGCCACTTTTGGGCTATTTATACTGTTGAACAAAACTTGTTACACAAACCTTATAAAAACAAAAAAGACCTAATAATTTTAGAACATTCCACAGAAGTAGGCTCTAAAAAGGCCTGATAAGATCTTCACAATTTTTGCTCACATTTTTCAATAGGTTTCTATAATTTATGCATATTAAAGACTATTCTCTGCAATACCAAAAAAAGTCTTCTTTTTTGGCACTAAAAATAGCAAAGAAAAAAAATTGTTATCAAAACCAAACAAGGTTGCTAATAAACATCTATAAAAATTTAAATGATTTTCTCTTCTTATTGTTGTTTTGTAACAATTTTCTATAATTTTCAGCTAAAATTTTTTTGTCTTGTGCCTTTTTCCCCCCCATTTTTTTATACTTGATTGTCATCGATATTGTTATGCCATTATGGCATTTATTATATTATTTTGTTTACTGTTTGCTGGTTTTGTTGAATGTGTGAGTGTGTTTGTGTGTGTCAGTTGGCCCATAAATGGTCATGGTCTTAATAATAAATATCAATTGTTATGATGATAAAGGTTAGAAAAATACAATCATAATAATAATTTCAGAAAAAACGAAAGAAACATTATTAAAGGATAGAGGTTATGAAAGAAAGTTGGTAGCCTAAAAGTAGGCTACAAAGCGTGAGAGGAAATAAAAATAAAACAGGAAGTGGGTAATTTATAAGTTAGATAGCAAAGTTGTTGTTATGGAATGAACATTTTTTCGTATTTAGTTTTTTTTCTAAACTTTTACATTTTATCTGGTCCTTAATTGCAAAAAAAAATATAGCAAATTTTTCTTTATATATATAACAACTATTCATAAATAACAACCAAAAATATTGTATTTCCATTTCAATTAGGAACACCCTTAAACTCAAATTTAGATAATTCAAAAATATTAAAATTTATCATAAACTCTCCCTACTGGCATATTTCAATTGAACTTCCATATATTTAGGTTAATAAATTTTAACTTCAATTTGCTTTTCTTTTAAATCCGTTACATTATTTAAAAAAAACATATTTCTCTTTTGTTGCTTTCTTTCTCAAGAAGTTAAAACCTAATCTTAGTTCACAAGAACACAAACAAAAATGTCCTTACACATGTATCTCTATATATACTTATAAATAAAAAATTATATTAAAAATTTAAAAACAGCTCTTTAGGGGCATATAAACAGTAATGACACACATACTGTTACACATGCAGACACTTTTGTACACTTAGCCACACACACGCAGCAACGAAAATTGAAAAATATTCAAGTACATGTGTGCAATTTTATGTTTGTATGGTGTATAGTAAAATTTTATAAATATTTAAAACAATAAAATAGCACAGGTTAGGGAAGAATTTAGAATAACCTATAAGTAAACAGAATTTTGTTATCTAAAAATATCACAGATATTTTTTAAGTAACGCTATATATATATATTTGTATATATATATATTGCAGCTGCAGAGAACCTGGAACTGACGAGACAGTATTTTATCTCCTAAGTGATCGGCCCAGTGTTTAATTAAACATGAATTATTTTGAAATGAACTTCTACAAGGTAATTTGGTCAAATATCTTAAGGCAACGGGCTGGCTCTAGCCAACTCAGTAATGCCGTGCTGCCACGCTTGATCCGGCGTTCCTACTCTTGACGAGTCGTGCTGTATCACAACAGATGGGAACTGATTACCAAAATTTAAAAATATTTTTTTATCTGTAATAAAATATTCTAGGATGTTGAAATATTTTTATAAATTACGTAACGCCGTGAATTTCTAACAACACGCTTCATTTTCCAACATTTTTGGAATAAACGTATTTGCACCCAACAGCAAAAAGAAGTATTAAACAGGCCTTCTGGAAGCCCATATTTCTCAGACTCAACATTTTACTACCCCATTCCATACTCATACATTTTTTACACACGATGTCCTAGCCAGCCAAGGTCGTCTGCGTTCCGTTCTTCAGCACCTTTCTGAGAAGGCAAGCTAGCATGACTACTGGATCTAAAAAATAGATCTAGTAAGGTCTTATAAATGAAGGCCTCCAAAAGTTTACCGCTGGGAAATAATATAAGAAAATTCCAATTTTATACAAATAGCTGTTAATTTTGTTTCCAAATGTTAAATTGAAAAACACAACAATAATTTAATTTTGTATTTTAATTTTTGCTTTCCTATAACAATACGGTCGCAAGTAGCATATGAAATAGAGTTAGATCTTAGTCGACGTCCGACGTCTATACGCTTTTATAATTGCGCCAGCTACTTTGATTAAAATATTATACGTTTTAATTTAACAGGATTGTTATTTTTGATTTGAAAGTTTTTAAAAAAAATAAGTTCTGTAATCGTAACTTTTTTTGAAGTTTTAATAAATTATGGAAAAATTAATTTTGAAAACGTAATTTTAAGTGTAATATTTATGCAATTGAATAAAATGATATTGAAATTAATACTATTTTTACAAAATCTGCTCACCTCACAGTGCCAGATTATGCCATTTTAGGAAAACTTAAGTCTGTATTTTGAAAACTATCAAAGGTAAAGCTACGAATTTTTAAACAAGATGTTATCATAAAATTAAGCATCTTTTTTCAAAAATTGGGCAAAATCGGAGAACTGGTATGCCCACCCCCATAAAACAGTAATAATAAATATGCATAGGTTGTCCAACTTAAAGATGCAAAATTGTCGCCAGGGGATTCCTTACGCCAAAACAATAATGTAAAGTTACTCGGACGTTATTACACTGAAAAAAATGTTACACTTGGTCAAAAAAATATATAACTTTTTATATCGTCATTCATTCAATATTTTTTTTAGAAATCAATTTTATGTGCGAGACAATCGCTGTTGCATTTTAAAAACTTTAATTTTGATCTTTGAGACTTCCTCCACTTTTCCAGTATTTCATGACAAATTTAACTAACAAAAGTTTTTATTTTTTTAAGATCAATAGTTTGATTGGATCCACTACTAATATTTCTTAAAATAAAATCCAGGACGCGCTCATATTTATTATTTGACACAGATGAACACCAAACATCGAAAATTTGTTGATGCGACATTTGCGAGTTCATGCTGAAGTTTTGAAAAAATGTGTATGCAAAAAGATGCAAAAAATATTTTTTAATCCCAATATGTTATATATCAATTTATCATTTGCTGGCAAAAGAACCCTGAAATGAAATGGTATTCTATATTTTTGAGTCCATGAAAGATTTCTCACTTCTTAGATATATTTGCAATAAAACGATTTATCTAAACCGGCACGGAAAATTAATCATCAGCTATTTATTAACAAGCTTTATTACCATTTATTATTACTACAAAAATAACAAAAAATATTAAAAAAACGACAGTTATAATGATTTGAATTTAGTGCACACGCAACAGGTAGAACTAACATATTTATTGTCTGTAATAAACTCGACATTCGGAGCACCGTTACTTTGTTTTGTTTCACATTTTTTAACTTTGATATACATTTATTTATTATTTGGACAGTTTTATTTGATACTAAATTCAAACTTGAGAAAAAAAATAAAAAAAACAATTTTGAATTTAGTCCCCCTAAATTTGTAAAATCTGACACTGTGCACCTGTCTAATTTCTTGAGCGGGCGGGTAGAGTTTAATATGCAGATTCTTTTAAATAAATATATTTTTTAATGATTTGACAAAGAAATAAATAAATAATGGCGTTTTATATTCTAAAAACAAGTGTATCACAAATGCTACATGTGATTTAGCCACAATTGTTAATGCTAGACTTGGGGGCTTATTCTGGCTGTCGTGATCGAATACTTTCTCAATTTGAAAGCAATTTTATTTCTTATTATTTTAGTCGATACTGAAAGAATCGAAATAATCTTTTTCAGTATTGTAAAGCATTTATTTGAGTTTCCACAACACTAAAAAAATAATTTTGATTCGTTCTGTATAATCCGAAAGAATAAGAAAAAAGTTGCTTTCGAATCAAAAAGGTATTCAGTCACGACTGCCAGAATTAGCCCCCTGATCTTCCAGATGTTCTACATATATTACATTTACAAAAGAACACAAGTTTCGCCATGAAACAATAAAGTACAATAAGCTTTTAAAATGCTAAGCTCTTTTTTATAGCTATTTCCTAAGTAGAAAATAGTACGAAACACGACCTAAAAAATATTTATATATTTGTTCAAAAATAATAACAAAACTAGCTGTTAAACAGGTGCTGCACTCATGCCCCTTTAATCAAAATGATTGTTAAACATGTACAGCCGTATTCATAAAAAAATCTAAATTCACGTTTTAGATACATTTTAGTTAAAAACATTTTAAGCCTTAAAAAGCTTTTTTTTAAATTCATATTCATAATCAGCATATTAACTAATCAACGTTTTACGCAATTTCTTGATTGGAAGGTGGCAACACTACCTCTTTTATTTGTCACTTGAATCATAATGATGCAAAACAGTGGTTATTAATTCATATTCGTACTCGTATCTACAAATTTTTTTGTCGTGTGATAGAAAAAAATTGCTTTTTATAAATGAATAATTGTACGATAGTTTCTCTTTCATTTAACAAAATAAACAGAGTTCCAAAATTATTTAGTAAAAGTGCGATTATCATCTAATTAAATTGCTGATAAAAAAAGGATTCAAATAACGAGTTTTAATTTATTTGTTTTGATGGTTGACACATCACTAGTTCATTTTGTACAATTAATAATTTTTTGAGCTTTAATTTGTGAAATTGAAAAATATATTTATAATATATGTACATACAAACTTACATATTTTTGAATCTAATTTTATTATTAATGTATAAATCATAGTAATACACCTATTAAATGAAAATTTCTCGCAAAATGTTTAAAATGACCATAAACACACAGCAAAAAGCAAAAATGTTATTTTAAAATAGATTTAAACATGGGTCGAACCAATTTTAAAATTCGTTTATTTACACAAGGTTTAATATAGGATTTTTAAGGTAATATTCTTTTATGAATACAATTTTAACGATTTTTGCTTAAAACAGATTTGAAATGATGTTTAAAATGTTTATGAATACGCCTGGTAGCATTTTGTTTTTTTTCAAGGGGAACATCACGAGAAAAGAACGCGTTACTTTTTACATATTTTTCAAAAAGGAACATAGGGATATGTAAAAGGCAGAATATATGCAGAATATAACTCTGAAAAAAACACCATAAAACTTTTAATTAATTAACCTTTTTCGACCATTCCCTGAAGAAGCCTGCATGTCTATATCAATTAATAAAACCTTAAAAATCATTTTCTAAATCGTGTTAAATGTGATTTTTAATTTTTTTTTTTAGCTATTTGGGTAATATTAAAAATAAATGCTCCAATTTTTTTGTCACAGTTAAGCCATTTTTCAAACTCATTTCAAAATTTATAGTTTGATTATTCTTTAGGACTAGGCAGATTCCAAAAAAAACTGTGTTTTTATCATCCACAATACTTTATGATGCAACTTTATATTTCTTTTGCTTACGTAATTGGGGGATTCAAAAGGTAGTCCCAAAATATTAATGTCATATCGTCGTTCGCAAGTTATTGTGTTCTATACCGCAAAATATAAAAAATTGAGATAAGATTCATTTTTAGGTAAACTTTTAGAGATCTGTCGATCTGTGTCATCAGTTTGCTCGTATCATTTATAGTTGAAATATGAAATATGAGACATTAACTTTGTTCTATACAACACTTCAATGACAAGCTTCGTAACCTATTGTGTTCTATATGCAAAAACTCGTGCATATAGAACAAAAACGCAGCAAAAATACTATATAAAAAAAATAATTTTTTATTTTGTTCTATATGAAAGTGTAAATAAAGTTTGTAGTACTTTGTAACTCTTTGCATTGTCTGTTTTTGTTTTATTTCCTTTTTGTGACTTTACATTGCAGTTGGCAAATGAAATGAAAAAAAAACAAGAGTGCTATATTCGGCCGAATCTTTAATACCCTCCACCGACTGTTCGAATATTTCAGGAGGGATATCTATATGATGTCTATATAATATTAATTTATCTTTATTAAAACAGACATCAGCATTAAAATTGGTTGGTTTGAGGTTTAGATCTACATTAAATTATTTAGCAATTTAAACTAGTTTGAGTAACAGTTTCAATTCAAATTTTGTTATGATTGCATTAATTGTTACGGTTTTAGGCGTACTAAACTGTTTTCCGGTAGTGGGGTTTATATGGGTCCTAAGGTAAATTATGCACCGATCTTCACGAAATTTCACAGTGCTATTTCTAGTCCTAAAAAACTGTGACGTACCAAATTTTGTTATGATAGCATTATTTTTATCGGTTTTAGGCGTACTAAACTGTTTTCCGGGAGTAGTGTTTATATGGGGCCTTGGGTAAATTATGGACGGATCTTCACGAAATTTTACAGCGTGATTTCCAATCGAATAAAACAAATTTTTGCAAAATCTTATCTCATTCCGTGCCTTGTTTTCACCATTTATGTTAATTTTTGTAACAAAATTATCATTTTTTTTAGCTCTGATCCTACTGCACCGATTTTGCTGAATTTCAATACCAAGCTGCTTAGGATAACTACAAGCAATTTGGCACCAAGTTTTTTTCATTTCTTTTGAGTTGTTCGAAAGTGAGCGTGTTTTCAACAGACGGACAGACAGACGGACATGCCTTAATCGATTTAGAATCACTCAATAACCCAGAATATATATACTTTATGGGGCCTGAGATGAATAATAAAAAAGTTTCACACGGAATGACAAACTTAATATACCCTCTTCAGAACTAATTGTGGTGGAGGGTATAATAAAGTTTTTGTTTCGTGAAAAGACATTCAGGGGTGTGCTTAAAATCGGAAACGTAAAACGCAAGAATTTTAAAAGTCTTTTTTAATAAGATTTCTGTAATAAAAGATTTTTATCACAAATATCATACAAATATTTCGCTATCAAACGGAATTTTGTAACAAAAATTATAAAAATTAGATTAAAAGTGTATTAAAAACAACTTCCAAATTTTGGCGTTTTACGTTTACGATTTCCAGCACACCCCTGATAGCTTTTCATTTCTCACAATAATTTTTTTACATTTTGTTCTATATGCTATAAAAAATAAGAGTTTCATAAATAAATGCATATAGAACAAACCTGTTTTTCTTTAAACGCTTATTACTCTTAGAAGCTTTTCCATGGACTCAAATTTTTTTTGCCAAAAAAAACCAGAAACTCTAGAAGTTTCCTTGGTAAGAAGGTTGCGACAACTTTTTCGGTTCAGTTTTTTGTAACTAACAACTAAACTTTAACAGCGATTTACCAAAAAAACATTTTTGTCATATAGAACGCAATAACTTGCGAACGACGATATGTCTAAAATAATTACGAGAAATATATATGACTGTGGGCAACCGCTTATAATTCAGATTCTTACTGCACAGTTACAACGAATCAATGAACACAGAATTTAGATTTTATTTTGTTATTATTAAACAGTTGTAAGATATTTTGTAGGACATTATAAGGATATGACTTAATAGCACACCTTCTGAATTTCCCAAATAATTTTATTACTATTTTTAAATTAACGATATTTTATATGACCTAAAAGTGTAACCTTGAATTATAAAATGCACAAGTCTTGTTTTGTTTTGACAAAGGAAGTTCTATAAAAACTACGTAACAGCATACTCCATAAAAGTAATTGGAATTTTACTACCGAATATCTTTGCGAAAATCAAAATTAAGTCAAAAAATTGCAAACTGAAATATATATAAGTATAAGAGAAAACTAAGTGAAATAAATTAAAATTTCTTTATATTCCTACCTGCTAATTACAAAGTTTGATTTATTAAACTCTGTCTGTATTTCGAACAAGTTATAAGCTTACATTTCTTGAGGTGGTCAATTTTAACACCCTGTATCTTACCTTTTATTCTAACTGGGTGGTCATAAACTTAATTTTCTTATAGCATATGTCCTTCTCTAAGACTTATTGATACATCATTTTGCAAAACGACCAGTAGTTGGGGAGATTTATATTTATTACCACTGATTTTTCGACTGACCCCATTGTGCGTCGAAAAATGAGGCAAGCATTCTGATATTTTTATTAACTAAATTCCAAAGAATCCATTTCCTTAAGAAATTCGGCCGAAAAACTACTTTTTTATATTTTCAAAAGTTTTTTAGGAACTCTGAAATTTGCATTAATAGATTGGAAACTATTTATTTCTGCTATAAAATATGAAACGTTATTTTTAAACTACCAAACCAACCAGCAAATCGACTTAACTTATAATACTCCCTTTTTGGTAGCTCCTACAAAAATATGTTAACTTTTTTTTAATTTTTTTGACTTACAGTTTTCATATAAAACACACTTTATTATCAGAAAATGTTACAAATTGAAACCTTAAAAAAATAATTGGGGTAGGAGGAAGTATGACAAAAAGCAAAGAATAAAAATAATAAAAAATGTCAAAATGACAACCTTTTGGGAAATTTACTTTCATAAATACATAAATACTAAAAATTCATCCATTCATTCGGCTATATTTTACATTATGTGTATACACATACATACATGCATATAAAGCTTGTTTTTTCAGTTTTTGCTATAAACGTATGTATGAGTATGAAACAAAAAAAAATGTATGTACATATATACATACATATATTTCTTATATGTGTTTGTTAACCATTAAAGTATGATATATGTAGAAATTAAAATTTAAATATTGATAAATTCTAAAATTATACATACTTGCGTACATTCGCTCTTATATTCTTTTTTAAGGCTCAGCTGTTTGTTGTGACAAAAATATTTTACATGTCCTGGCAGCATTTATACATTTGCTTAAATAGAAATCCATATTAAAGTGCTGATATAGCATACCCTACAAGAATTTTTATTAGGTTTGTTAACAGTTTTAAGTTAAACAGGTTAATAGAAATCTATTAAATCTTTTGTTCATAGCATAGAGTGCACATTGGGGTAGAATCAACATTTTTAGAAATAACATTTAATATGCTTTAACGGCATATTGTTTTTTTTTTATTTTTAGGATATTAATTAAGAATAATTTTAATTATGACCTTTGCTATACACAACTTAATCATTTTAGGCGAGCATTGACTAAATACAACAATTTGATTTTGGACTTGTTGTCAATACTATAAATTTTTATTTTTGCAATAAAATCTTTATCAACCAATATTTTATAATAGCGGAGTTAAATAGTAGGCTTGCAAATGCAAAACATCGTAGCTCTTTTGTTAAATCGAACAAAAAAAATACACAGAGTTTCCGCTAGGTTTCGTTAAAGTGCTACGATATTTGGCATTTGTTTTTTTGCAAGCCTTATAATGAACTCCGCTTATAAATTTCACAAGTAAATAGATTTTTACATGCTAATTATAAAACAGAAAACATTTTTTAACTTTCAAAACGAATCCCGCAATTCCCAAGAAATACCGAAAATCCCCAAAAATTATTTTTTTGCTTTGGTTTTTGAAATATTTTGCCTGCCAAGCACGGTTCTTAGAATTCAAACTCCACATTTATTACAAACGTATTGGGTCATATAAACAGCTCACAAAGGAGTATTTTACCCAAAATCTGGCCAAAAAGGCAAAAACTAATTTAAAGAACCCATAAGAACTTAGATAGACAAAAAAATTCTACATCTTTTAGTAAATTGCTTGGCCTTTAAGTGGAGATTTGTAGTTTTACTACACTACCAAAGTCAGGAAAGTGAAGAAAATGCCATGCGTTCTTAATGAGTTTTCCGTTTCAAGATTTTTATATAAACATTTTAAGGGGCTAAACGAATATTTTTTACTGAAAAACTTAATCAAAGTATTAATTGAATATTGAAATGTGAAGAATAAAATTTAAAATTTATGTTGAAACAATTTTAATAATAAAAAAACAAAAAAGCTTCTTAAAAGGTAAGGTTGCAGCAGCACAAATAATGGTGTATACAGTAATTAAATTTGAAATATCTTATTTAAACATAAGAAGAAATTTTGCGCAAATTTGCGCCATTATTTTCGATGATTTTTTTTAAAGATGCCACCTGTTTTTATTTTTGCTCATCATGCACTTTTTCTCATAACTTTTCGTCATCTTATATTATTATGTACTTTGAATTATTTATTTTAAATTTTATTCACATCACTTTTTACACTTCACAATATTATTATTCGCTTATAAAGGACAAATATCCTTAACAATTTTTAGAAGAGGAAAAACTCGCTAGTAGTTACAATCCCCTAAAACAGCTTCCAGTTTTCCTACATATCTATATAACATTATTTCTTAAAAACATAATTGAGAGCCCAGAAAAATGTATGATCAATATCACAACAACAACATATTCGGTAACTTTTTTGTATTTAACTAACACGACTTAGGTGTTACGACCAGCTCGTAACAACAACATTCACGGCATATTCATTTAGTATATGTTCGTGTATTTAAAATTCAACATTAAATGAAAACGTGGCTGCCAGATTTTATGATTTGTCCTAGGTAAGACGATTTTAGGCGTTTAAATGATTTAGTGCATGTTTTGTTATTTATTTTATGGATGAAAACTAGTTAAAGAAAAAACTCATTTAGCAGCCGATATTTACCGTTAATAAAGAGCGCATTCAGCCATTTAAAAAAAAATGTTATTATGTGCATCTTTAGCATCATAGAATATAATTGTGTGTTTGTTGTAAAATTTGTTGTCAAATATTTATTAATATATAAAAAGTAAATTCTGTGTTTACGTCGCACAATGAAATAACGGAATGCGCAGCGTTGCCATTGGTCAATATTTTTGTAAAAATATTTACATATAAATTAAATTGACGTATAAAAAAATTGTGGTTCATAAGCTTGTCGCATTCGTTATATATTTTAATTAAAATTTTCCACGAAAATTTTTCTTATACATAATAACTTTTAAATTCATTTTATTTCATAATGAATTTAGCCCTACATGTTTACTTAAACATACGATCATTGTTTTTTTCCTAAACCATCTGGCAACGCTGCTTTAAGTATTACTACGAATGACTAATGCTGCGAGTGAACACTTGTGCACTCAGGCAATTATAACTCTTGGTCAGCGATGGGCAGATAGAGAACATCGAATAAAAGAGAGAAAATTAGTTGATTTATCAGCAGTACGAGTGCTATTGCCGAATGTTGAAATAATATATTTAAGAAACAATACAAAACAGAACTCATATAAATTGCATTGCGTTTGCTAAAGGTTCGTATGTTGAAAACACAATTTCTTACGAGCCTGGCGAGCACATACAAAAACAATAGGCTGTATTAACTACACCGCAACTCGTTTTAAGGCGAGTATCATCAATCATAAAAACGGGTGATCGTTGCAGTTCTCTGCTACACACATATTTAACAAAAAAAATCCGAAACTCGGCAACAGTCTTTAAGCCGTTCTTACAATGTTTTTAAATTTTCCCTGTAGTTTCAGAGATATCGTTTAAATTTTTGTTTTTTAAAAATTCATCAAAAATAAATATGCGACATAAATCTCAGTTTTATTCTCAAAATCTTTATCTTAACATAATTTCGAAAAAAATAAGGGATATTTCATTGTAATTAGTGCACAACTTTTGATTTCTTCCACAATTTACAGAGAAAACTGAATTTTGATTTCCATACAAAAAAAAAAAAAAAACATTATAGAAATTGACGTTTTTTCCTTTCTGATCATGCAAAATGTTCTTGATTAAATCCATATTTTCTGGTGATTTAGTAAATAATTCTTTTCGTGATTGGAGCAAACTAGAGATTCAATTTGTATGTAAAAGTTTTTGAAATTGCCCATTTAGTCTGGCCAGAACAAATTTGCTTGCAGCTTCAAATATCTTTCAAATAGGACAAAATATAAAAAACAGAGACTTGAATTATAATAACTAGTGTTCGCCTATACTCAAAACTCGACCTTAAATTTGTATGTACATATGAAGAAAACATAGTATATATGAATTTACATATTTTGAGCATTTTTGTACGTCTTAGTGGATCGATTTGCGAGAGACCAACCTTCGGTTCATATTTTATTTTTAATTTTTTAAGTTTAATATAAAAAATATGAATTGAAAAACAAAAAAGTCATCCACTCAGAATATTGCATGTTTAATTTTATTTTTCTATGTCTCATATAAACGAAAATAAAACAATGTACCACATGTTGAACAGAAAAGTACAAAAAAGCCCCCCTTATTCTTATTCACTCAGGACCATGTAAGTTTAATATTATCTTTATTGGTCGAATAGTAAAAAAATTCAAAAAGTACCAGATGAAAAACAAAAACTACCAACATTCATTTTCATTCAGTCAGGACCCTGCACCTATAATATTATGTTTCTAAGTTCAATATTATAAAAAATTTAAAAATCACTTTATTTTAAAATTTAATTTAATTTTTTAAATTTAATTTCCCGTATTTTTTTTTCAAACAGGTATGTCGGTGAACGATCAGTTAAAAATTTCTGTTAAAACACTAGGTTTCGCATGCGAAGGTATTTCACTAAGTCACAACCAAGAATCATGGTTCTCCAGGATGAGACAATTCTAGATCTTTGAATACTGTATACGTAACGAGTTGTACTGTTAAACGATACTTGTAATTTATAATAATAATTAGGGTGATCGATCGAATAATATTCGACCGGTTTTAACCGGTTATTTTAGTTTTGCCCAAGTCGAATATTTCAAAATGTCCATTTTTCGAATATCGAATAAACCGGTTATTTTAGTAAAATAACCCGGTTATTTAAGTAATGTGTAATTTATATACGTTTTCCTTACTTTTGTTATAAATACAAATCGCTTATATACATAAGTGTGTGTTCTTGTAACAAAAACCAAAAACAATTTAAAGTACTACAAAAAAAGTTCAGCTTAAACTGACTTAAAAGAAAATTGTGCTTAAACGGCCCTAAAATGAGAAGTTGCAAAGGTTCTTTAACGTCACGACTTATTAATCACTTTAAATTAGTCTACAAGCTTGACATAAATATACGCCAAGTAAAACTTGACTCTGTTCCAAGTTGTTTTTAAGAGACTGCAAATAATACTTTACAAAAAATACTTTAATAAAAATAATGACTGAAAAACTCTTAAGTAGTTCTAGCCTGTCTTCATGCTTAAAACAAAAACATACCGGCGGAATCAACGTTATGGAAAATTCATCAGTTTTATTTATTAAAACACCAAGAACTTAAACCAAATTGAAAGAATCAAAAATGTCCTGGAAGGGTTTAAATTGTGTGATCGACGAATTGAAAGATATTTCATACAAAAATCATGTTTTCTTGTCTTTAATGCTGAAACAAAAAAAATTGAGATATATAATCCTGTATAAGAGGTTTTGTATGCCACTTTTCAAAAATATGGCTGAAGTTTACTGCTTCATATAGACATGCTTAACCAGCAACAAATTAAAACTCATTGACTGGTCAGGTTTTTTTTTTGATTTTATCGTCAAATATTTGTGGTCTGAACATACCTTAAGTCATATCTATGGAGTTTTTTGGCTCCATACCTTCGTGAATTGTTTTGTTTTTATTCTTATTTACTTTTTATTACAAAAACTAATTTGATTTTTGTATTTTTATGTATTCGAATTAAAACCGGTTAACCGGTTATTTTAAAATGTCTAACCGAAAACAGGTTTTTTTAAAATAGCAACTATTCGGAATATTCGAAAACCGGTTATTGAAAAAATTCGAATAATCGATCACCCTAATAATAATACTGTAAAATAAGACGTTTCTTGATCTCTGGCGGTGTGTAACCGGAGGTTATTCGCAGGTTACGTAGTGTCATATACACACTGCGTACTACATTATTATTAATATGATCACTGCATGACAGTGCGGAGTTGATGTGAAAGCCAAGTTACTTTACTTTTTCCACATATGCAAGTGGTGTTTCGCCTAAGCTAACAATTGGAAGCTGTTTAAAATCAAGTTTCATCCTGCTGATGGGTAATAAAAAAAAATGGCAAAAACCAAATTCAGAATGTTATCTCCAAATGCACATGGTTTTAGTTAGTTTTTTAATTACAAAAGAGTTTGTTGCGAATTTTTCCGTAGAATATAAATTGTTTTATCAGCAAAGCACGAAAATTCACAAAAAAAATTATAGGTTTGAGTCTTTTATTTGTAAAATACAAGGCCAAAGTAGGTCAATAATAACAGGTATTAATTTAAGTCGGCTATTTCTTAAACTATAATATATAAATTATATCTGTCGCTGGTTTTTTTTATAGAATTCTGGATCGTTTTTTAATTTTGTAAATTAAACTCGACTACAACTCTTTAGTTTTCAAACTTTGTTCCAATCAAACTAACCGTTTCGAAAATCCAATTATTGTTTAAATATTTTTCCAAAATCTCCCACTGTGTGCCGGTCAAGCCTGACCATTTGATGCCCCTACACCAAGATAAGTTAAAAAATATTTCGAGAGTGTATCTTTTTTGGAACCTATGGGCAATCTTGGACTCGCCAGAAGAAAAATCCTTTTTGTGAGGTAAAGATTAATGTAAAAGCTCTCTGTGACGAATATCTTCATCTATTTGAGATTTGTTTTTCTTTAAGTGATTTTAAAAAGCGGGCTTATAAATGGAAATATGGTTATTTGCGACCTACCAGCACAGTATTTTGGCATGGCAAAGAGGCTACCGTAAAACTTGCTGTTGTCAATTTGTATGTCAATACAAACACTTATAAGGAAGTTATGGCATTAAAAGCTTTTTTTGGATTTGTATGGGAGCTTTGTTCAAATATGGACCCAAGAGACCAGAGGGAGGAACGCATTGTATCCACATTACTTTCGGTTTGAAACAAGGTGCTCATATAAAACAATGACATATTTGTGCTGCTGGGGTACTGAGTACTCCCGTTACCATCTAGGGTTTAAAGAATCGTATCTATCACATTAAAAATATAAAGCTAGTTATTTTTGTGTTTTGAATAACCACATAGAGCTCAAAACGAAAAACCCCAATTTGTATGCCTTATTATTTGGTAGCTTTTTTAAGTTTGTAGCATGAAGAGCAATTCGTCTAACCCTATATAAAAAGTATATAAGCAGTTACAGAAAATGAAAATAAAAAGTATGCCCAGATATTCGAGAGCTTATTTATTAAAAACTAAAACAGCGTTAGTACTCTTTTCCACAATTTCGCTTACAGCCAGCATACGAGTATTCTAGATTTATTTTTCATTTAAAATAAAATTTTTTCAATATTTTGTCAACATATACGAAGATTTGAGGCAGTTTGAGCGTTTGGAAAAAATAAACATACACAGAAAAAATATCAAAAATGTTCACCAGTTAAAGCATTAACCAAAAACAAAATCAGTTTTAATTAAAAATTTAATCAAGTGAATTAAACGTTCAAACAAATAAATTAAGCATTTAATCAAGTGAATTAAACATTTAATTTATTTACTGGTGAATATTTAATTAATTTTTTAATCAATTACACAAATTTCTTAATTGAAATCAATTTTTATTTTTCTCTGTGTAGTATATAAATACATACATACAATTTTTTTTTGTTAAAAATTTATAAAGTGACCCAGTTTATGAAATTTGAAATTCTGCTTTGTTTTCTGACGGCATAAATCTATTTGCTTTTTTTTCTAGTATTTGCTTTCACATTGACAGTTTTAGTTTTATGCATTTTTGAGTAGCGCGAAAAAACAATACATATTTAGATTCAATTAAGTAAACAAAAAAAAAACAATTTGGTTAAAGTAATATTTTGTTATAGTTTTTCAATGAATAGGATTTAAAAGGGATATTTCATATGTTTTTTTACTTTTTTATTTTGACAGTGGTTTTCCGTAAATTTTTTTTTTGTGGTGTTGTTTGTATTGATGAAGCATATTTTAATTAAATTTAACTTTTTGCAAAAAATAAAGCACAGTTTAGGATGTGTTATTTTAATAATAAATAAAAAGTAAAAATCTAACAAAAAATTTGTTATAACCTCAAGCTTTATTAAAAATTAATTAATTAATTTTTATTTAAAAGAAAAATTAGGAGAAGTTTTGATGGTCTAGATATATAAAATATAAAGCATATCCTAGGGGTTTTAAATTTCTGGTATTTTATTTTATTGGCAAATATTATATAAAAAATTTAAAAAAAGCTACATTATTAAAATATATTTAAAGATATTCAGGCCTGTCATAGAATTCCATTCCGATCGAAAGTGGTTTTAATTCCGTATTTTGCTTCTTCAGGAAACGAAAAACGAAAAATTTTTTCGGAATGAAACCACTTTTGGTTTTCTAAGTGGAATTGATTGTTTCAGTATTTTATAACCGAAAAAACTACTTAAAACTATTTATTATGGATAAATAAATGTTTTTTATGGTAAAGATTGAAGAAATAACTCACTTTTGATTTATTTATTTTAAGTTATATTGATTTATTATTAAAAACATAATAAATTCTTTACCGTTGCGTTGCCACCTTTTTTTCCTCACAAACCACTTTTTCTGCACATTGCCATACTTCACACAAAAATCATATTGTCTTTATGTAAAGTTGCCATATCCAATTGTAAAACCATTTAGCAAAATCTATCGGAATCTGAAGAAGCTAAAACTAAATCGATCGGAATTGAACATACGGAATTAAAACCATTCCGATCGGAATTTGTGACATGCCTGATTATTTAAAATATAACACAATAATACAAAATGTGCTTAATTTAACTTTTTATTATTTACCTTTTCCTAAAACTATGATTTGCTTATTAATTTATTTTTATTATTTTGTGATTTTTTTTAACTTTTACATTGCACCACTAGAAAATGCGTTAAAATTTTAAACGCCTTTTACTGTATGAGCTCGAAAAAAAATTATACTTTTTTATAACAAATCCACTTAATTTTACTGCTCCTGTGGCGCTGTATTTGTGTGTTATAAAGATAACAATTTGTTGGTTATTAAAACGTATCCATTAATTTTAGAATAGAAATAAACATAAACTCATATACATATACATATACACAAGGTCCTTAGAAGTTTTAAGTTAATTAAAATTAACTCAAACTTTTTGACTTTATATATAAAAAAAAAATTAATACCTTTTAGAATTATAACCTTGTTTTCTAAGACCTGGCTAATATAATGCTCATATTCCAAAACAAATACTATTAACTAAACAAATTATGCAGTTGTGTGAGCATTTCATATTATTTTTAACCTTTTTTAAGATGTCATAAAGCTTATCTTTTCATTAGCACTTGCTTCAGCAAGTAAAAGAGTAAGTAAATTAAAAACAACTGTAGAAGAGAGGGAGAGAAAAAGAAAGTGTTGTAAAGAACTGAAATTGTTTATTTATTTATTTACTTACCTACTAAGTGGTTTTTGTTGTGTAAGCGGAAACCAACATTGATAAAATTTATAATAAAATACCTTTTATTGCCTACTTTTAGGCTACTAAGTTTTTGGATAAACAAGCTAAAAAGCTTTAAATCATAAAAATTAATTAGAAATTGTAATGCAAATGACTGGAAATGTATTAAATGAGTTAATGGTGTTCATTAGTTTGGCCACAAAAGAGAATCTATTTATCGTTGTTTTGTTTTTGAGACATAAAACTAAAAGGCATCAGAACGTTGAAATGTATTTAGTTTTAAATTATAGCAAAAAAAAAATTTATAAAAAATTTAAAATATTTGATCAGATTTTTTTAAGAACTGCATAGGTATTTTGTTTAGAAAGTCTTATTAGAGATTTATGATCGATAACAGTAGGTAGGTATATTTTGTAAAACCTTTATTCTTTATTTTTATTATTCCGCGAAGAAGTAAATAACAAAAAGTTTTATTTAACAAAAAGTATAACAAATATCGGTTGATGATACATAACTGCTTAAAATTTTAATCGCAAATACGAGCGGTAACTTTGAAAATCGTCATTGAATCCAGCGTACTAGATTAAGCTTTACCAGGAGTGTGGTCAGCTCGTTCAAAAAAGTGTCGAATATCGTTCACAGTGTTAAAAGTAAATAATTTATATTTTGTTAAGTAAATTGTTAAATCCAAATTTTTAAAAGTTTTTCAATTCAAATTACACACAAAAACAAAATGGAGCCTTTTAAAATTTGCTTAAATAAAAATAGCTGGTCCTTATGCATTTTCATCTCATTAGGTTTTCCCTAACAATAATAGCATTTAAGATAAAGTGACATTTCTTAACCGTAGAATGTATAACCAAACAATACAACACAAACGCATAACCAGGGTACCCATGTACTCCATTGAAATGTTTAATAATTTTCAGCTTCACAGAAAATACCGTTAAATAAACATATAAAAATAAATAATAATTTAAAATAAGATAATTTTAAATTAATTTAATTTAAATGACGAATCATAATTTCCTCTCCGTAGAACACATAACAAAAATAGCATACAAACGCATAACCAGGGTACCCGTGCACCCCATTACAATTTTAAGTCATTTAGTATTACAGAAAAAAAATATTAAACTTAAAGACTGTTTACTAAACATATTCAAAAATTGATGAAATTATTTAATATATTTAATTAAAAAATATTTAAAACAGCTCATTACTCGCTCATTTTTTGCTCATATAAAAAAAATTGGGTACACGGGTAACCTGGTTATGCGTTTAAGTTTTAGTAGGTGACTTCTTTAGAAGCTAATAATAATGGAACCGCTGAACCGAATTTCATAAATACTCTATTACTCTATTATTATTGGTTTTGCAGCTTGAAACGTTTAAAGTTGCTAGTGGGCACACGGGTAGCCGGTTATGCCTTCTACGGTTAAGCATAATTTGCATAATTTTCTGTATTATACGGTCATTCAAACCTTAAATTACTTTCTAGATTATTAATCTACAAAAATTTTTTTTCTTTTCAAGTATTTTTCCGCTGATTACGAATATAACATAAGATTTTTCTCTTGCACATCTTAGAGATATTTTGCCTTAATCTTAATTAAAAAAAAATCCGTTCTAAATAATTTGGTGTTTTTGTCCATTTTATCATTAATAACATAATCGCTACGAATAAAATACGCTGTACCAGTGTTGCCACTTAGTGAGTAATTACCCAAATTGGGTGTAATTTTTTTTCTCGTGGGTAAAGAGTGGTTAATTCCTTATAAGTGTAGAATAGGACTCAAATAAAATTTGTGTGTCAAAATAAATAATAAAATGATTTCCTTTTATCCTATAATAATGATTTTGTATCAGAACTTGTCCTTTCGAAGTTTCAGAAGGCCATCATATATCATATTTACCATTATACGACCACTCTGGGAAATTATTAAAAGACGCATTAATCCGTAGTAGATAGAGATATTGTGTTAAAATTTGGTCCAATTTAGCTTCCTATGGCCAGAAAAAAACATGAAATTTGGGATATAGGGTTCAGTATTAACCTTAGGTACGATATTAACCAGCATACTTAAAACCACTTTAAAGCTATAAAACACTATTATTATTATTATTATTATTATTATTATTATTATTATTATTATTATTATTATTATTATTATTATTATTATTATATTTATTATTATTATTATTATTATTATTACTATTATTATTATTATTATTATTATTATTATTATTATTATTATTATTATTATTATTATCATTATTATTATTATTATTATTATTATTATTATTATTATTATTATTATTATTATTATTATTATTATTATTATTATTATTATTATTATTATTATTATTATTATTATTATTATTATTATTATTATTATTATTATTATTATTATTATTATTATTATTATTATTATTATTATTATTATTATTATTATTATTATTAAGGTTTTTTAATACTTAAAATCACTCTTAAAATAATATAAATTCCCCTCTTGAAAATAATTTTAGCTCGGCTACTGTTACGAATCATAATATTTTACTCAAATTAAGTTTCATATGACTAGAAGAAGAAGCATTAATCTTTGTTATTATCGTGCAAAAATTTTACATTTGTAGGTATATGCCGCAACCAATTTGAATGCTACGTCCATCCGCTTTTATAAAAATTAATTAATAATTTATAGATCCAATTAAGGGACCACGCTTAAAATATTCAAACAGTCGGAGGAGGGTATCAAGAATTTGGCACAGCCGAAAAAAAAGTTGGATTTAAAAAAGCATGATTCTATATTTCCTTATCTTCCCTCCTAGAGTTTTGTTCTTCTTCCTGTTGATAGTTGTCAACGACTTTTACGCCATCTATTACGGAGATTTTCACAAAAATAGTAACCTGGAAAAATGCGTTTTTAAAAAAGACTGCAGATACCTGTAGCTAAAATATATTAAAGTGCGAAGATAACTGATTATGGTGTTATACTATCATGCGCGATAATTTGTTTCTGTCTAATAACAATTCCAATTTCTTATTCCGTTAGTTCATCTCAAGTTCACTTCAATTTTTCGAATAAATTCGATGTTATAGATGAGTTCAACAATGTTTCATTATAATTTGTTAAAGTATTTATTCACCTTCGACATTTTTAATTTTCAAAAACTATAAATTTTAATGATGATGACTTTTATTAGAAACTATCACAAAATTCACTGTACTCAATTTTAAGAAGATATGTTTAATATGCAAATTCTTTCTTGATTCGGTGTAAAATATCTTTCCTGGATTCACACTTGTCATTCACAATGCTTCCCAGGTACTCATATGAATTCACGGATTGTAGCAGACAGCGGTTAAAGGTTCGCTTCTGTGAAGGTGTGGTGTTAATATATATAATTTCCCCTTTCCTCAAATTTATTTTCATACTGATTGAGAGCTTTAAGGTTTTAAGGAATTGTTATGAGCGAGTAAGCAGATGACACCTGCGTAATCGAGGTCAGCTTCTTTTCCATGAAAGCCACAATTTTTCCCCGCTCGCATTTCTCAATGCACATAACGATATAAAAATTTAATGGCAATAGTGGGTTAAATCTGACATTGATATTTCTACTATCCATTTTATTATTAACAAAATGTTTTTTACTTTTTAAGTTTTAACACTTTAAAATGCCCATTCTGATTATATGTCCTTTTTTTATTTTTCCTTTATTTCTAATAATCTAATAAACAATTAAAATATAACAATAATAATTTGACTAACTAAGTTGCTTAGGCATGATTTATTCTTGTCCTGATTATGATTTTATTATAAAATCCATTTCGTTTTTGTCTTCTAACAATAGCATTTTAACACGTGTCTTTTACGGGAGTGCAAGTTTTTTCATTTCTTTTGTTTTTTTTGTATTGCATACTACATTTGACAATCATTTCCATGTACCATAATATAGTCATCATATATATTCATATACATACAATTTTTGTGACAACTACAAAATAAATCGAATATGCCAATCTGCATCACAATGTGATGGAAATAACACGTACACATGCAGCCAAACATAAAAATCAAATTGACAAAGAGTGAAAATAACAAAAAATACAGAAAGAAAAAAAGGAAATAAGCACGGCAATAGCTAGATATGAATATGAGAGAATGTAAAACGGTACAGGATAAGCCAGACATGTTGACAATGATGACATTTTGTCTACCAACTTAACAACTATGACTACACAGTCACATACACATACACTCGTTCTGTATGTGGAATATTTGCAAGCCATTCATGTTTGTTAAGACTGGGTATGTCCTTTTTTGTCGTTATTTTCTTGTTTTTTTTTAAGTTTAATCATAGCATATGCATAAAGTACCACCATTAAGTCCTTGACAACGAGACAATTGAGAGTAGAGATTGTTAAAAGCAATTTTTATAAAAAAATAAAATATTATAAAACATAATTTTTATAAAAAAAATTGGAATATAAAAGATTTAATAAATTGAATTATTTTTAAAGATATTCACCTTAATTTTATTTTTTTATATTAAAATTGTGAAACTCGAATTAAAGATAAATGTACTCCTTAAAGAAGGCAATTTTTTTCAATGATACATAGAATATAAATTGTATTGAACGATTTATTTAAAATCTATTTCGAAAAAAAAATTATTTAAAACAAAGCAACAAAAAATTTAGGGTTTAAATTTGCAAATAAATATGCAATATTTTTCAACATACTGACAACGTACACGCATACCTATGTACATGTTCTTATTAATAAATTGATTAACTAAATAGTAGGGTTTTTTCCCGGTATTTCCCGTCCCGGGAATTCATTATTTTATTTCCCGTTTTCCCGGGATTTTTCTTGCGTGATCCCGGGAAATAAAAAATTCCTCATAATTTCAAAAACAGCTATTTATACTTTAAAATTTAGATTTCTATTCTCTAAAAATTAGCATCTGTGGATGGGTTGCGGATTAGATCAATTACAAGAGTACATATTTAAATCAATGTCTCCTGATGCAATAAATCTACTAAAAGCAGAATGGGCAGTGCAACAGTTGATAATTATTACATTTAATGAAGTAAAGAGTTAATAAAGTACATTATTTCAAAATAAGATGCAGACAGTAAAGTTTCATTGTCCATGAACAAGACTTAAAAATAGAAGATATCTAAACATATCGCTCCTTTATTGCAACATAGTCAAATCTACAAAAACAATCGATCTTGGCAAAATGCGATTAAAGTTTTCAAAATGTACCGATTTAAAGATATATTTTGCTATAACTTCGTTTCAGTTTGAAATATAATACGAGAAGGTGTAAAAGAAAACTTTGCTAAAGTTGCTTAACATTTTTGATTTTTTGAGATATGACTATGATGCAATGAAGGAGCGATACGTTTATAAGGTGATAAACACAAATTTTTCAATTTGTGTTGGTTTATATAACAGTGAAGTGCGGGGAAACCGAAATAAAATAACATTTTGGAGACTCGTGTAAGATACTACAACATACAACTTGAAAACCCTTGACATGCATTTGACTGATATAGACGTTGTTTATAAAAAAGAAAAAACTGCTTCTGATTGTGAATCCGAAGCATGCTACATCGGTGGACTTTTAACTATTTGTTGAACCTCGGTAAAAAATGAACGAAATTTTTCGGTAACTCGATAACTCAGAAATATACTTTTTGACGACTTACTAAGCGCTTTGAGTATGTCAGAAAGTTATTTTCTAAGCCGATAAAAAGTTATATATTTGTTTAAAATATTTTATCTATTTTATTAAATAACTTTTTGATCTCATATCTTGAGTACCTCAATTTTTATTTTGTTTTTATTATTGTTTTATGAATTAAATTGTTATGTTTATGTTATCTTTTTATCTTGTACCTAGAGCATAATAATACGGAATAAAATCATAATAATAGGTAATAAAAGCGTGAGGTAATAATAATTCAAGTTCCTATTTCAATATTCAATTAATTTTTTTAGTATTGAACCATTTCTTTTACTTTCTTTGTATTTTTATAAAAGTTTTTTGCATTAATTAAACACAAAATTTACTGTGTATTATTTATATGGAGCGGGATCCCGGGATCCCGGGAAATTAAAAAAAAATTCCCGCATTCTTAAATAAAAACATTTTCGAATAAAAGAGATTTAAGTAATTTATAGTGCAAATAAAAAAGCCTTAAATCAGACAATTATTAATTATAGACCTTAAAGTATGCAATTAAAACAAATAAAGAAAAATATAATGGAAATTCATAATGAATAATTAATTAAACAAAATAATTGCAACTTCTTTTAATTAAAAAATAATTCAAGTAATTTTTATAGTATTTTTGCAGATATATCATATCGAAAATTTTTTACTGGCGATACGACGATACTTGTGAAATTTTTTAGGGTTTTTTTTAAACAGCCTATTTAAAATAAGAATTTTTTTTTTAGTTTTAAGCCGTTTTGTTTCGCACAACTAGTCAATTCTAGTCAAAAACTTTTTTTTAATTGCAATACCCCCACAGCCCTTACCACCTAGTTTCGAACCCTGTCTCGCAATTTCGTCTGCTACCTCATTACTATCCACTTAGCAGCATCTGGGTACTCATCACAGCCTTACGGTGAATTTTCCCTTGAGCTCCTGTATTACCAGCCAGTGCTTTGAGGGCAGCCTGACTATCGATGTAGCTTGTCACCACAGACTTATTGCCGATGTGACCCAATATAACCTCCATCGCCCTTAAGATCTCAGCCCAAAAGTCACTGCACTCGTCCCGGAGTCTGAATGATCTTTTCAGGTTGGTTTCAGCAATATAAACACCAGCATATATGCTAGTGACCATCATGAATCCGTCCGTAAACACTGGCCACCCCTCAAACAGCCCATTGAAACCACGCCAATGATCGCTCCTCTAGAACTCCTCTAGTGGTGTTACACCGCAGTCTTATTTTTTTTGTTACCAAAAATTTTTATTGTGATGTGATTTTCTTAAAAAGCTCTCAAACATATTTTGGTACTTTTTGGAAATAAGAATATATAAATTTTTTGGTGCTTTTTTCTATACAGCTATTTGTCATCAAAATATTAATTATGGAGACAGGAGAAGGAAAATTGGATATTCACACCCACCCACGCCCACCTAAACCAAAAAAAATGTTCACCATTTTCATTGAGTTTATAAGAGAAAATTGGCAAACAAGATGTTTCATTTAAAGGTCCATTCTAAGCTGTGGTTCTGCTTAAGAAGAAATCGTTAGATACCCTAGATCTCCGAAAATTCTAGAGATGCAGAACCGCTTGATAGCTAATGCAAAGACATGTAATAACGTAACTTGAAGAAAATGGCACAGAAGAACTCAAGTTTTAAATCTGAGAGCGTATTTGCCAGTGCAGGGCTGGATCAAAAATATTTGCAAAATCGTTTATCTCCAAAAAAGTTAAGACTACTTTGTTTTTTAGACAAAATATAATATTAGTTTTAAATATTAATTATCTCAGGCACTGTTTTTTTTCTGTAAGAAAAATATTTAAGCTTTTGGCAATTTTACCATGTATTGTTTGTTTTTAAAATATTTTAACAGTCCTTTTCGCTTTTAGTCCACTACTAAAGTTGCACAACTTTGGATAATAAGTGAATCAAATTTGGTAAAAATTATTTTCTTCAAAAACCCCACTCTTTTTAAACAAAAGAAAAGTTTATTTAAAGTAGTTGGATATACATATATAATTGTATATAATTCTAATAAATAGTTAAAACAAAAATCTTTTGGTTCCGTATGAAATATAAATTGCGAAATTTGACATTTTAACGAAAATGGACTACAAGCGAAATGGACCTTAGAAAAAATAATTAATATGAAATTCGAAAAAATCTGCAAGTGAATATGACAGTTTGGCCTTTAAGCGGAATGTACTAAAAGCGAAAAGTACTGTAATATCAGTTACTGTAATTTTGTATGGAAAAAAAATTATTCTACCTAAGTATTGTTAATTTTATATGTATTAATTTGATATGAGTACCGGTATCTGTAACACCGATATTTTGCATCGGTACCGTATCGGCAAAAAGCCCTATCAAACATTTTTTAACGGCTTGACAAAAATGTTTCTTCTATAAAATACAATATGACTTTAAGAAAAAGAACTAAATCTTTTATGCTAAACTTTTGACCAATTTAAAACAGATGATATGTGTAACCTTCTCCGAGAAAAGGGACCCAGTGTGAAAATTAAGTTTTAAGAAAAACGAATCTTATATTATTCTGCACCCTTTTAGGTACCAGAATCCATTCTTAAGTCCAAACCCGTTTTTTGACGCAGTAGGTCCCTTTTCTCGAAGATGGTCACATATATTTGTCCTCAAAAGTAAAAAAGCGACAATTTTTCCAAAACAAATATATATAAATATAAACTTAAGGACGATTAAATTAAAAGATTGTGAAACTCAATACAAAGCATTTTGGTTAAAAAAATTAAAAAATTTAAATTTTTAGATGATATGATATAAATAAATTTTATAAATAATTTTGAGGGCCGATGTTGATTTTGAATAATTCACAAATTATTAAGAAAATTATTGTCATTTGTGGCACCGTCCTGTTAAAACCACATATCGTCCACATCCATATCTTCCAATTCGTATCATATCACGACAGCGAACAACGTTCACAGGAACTGCCTGAACGGCATCATTTTAGAAAAAATAAGGCCCGATTATGCCGCCAGCCCATAAACCACACCCAACAGTCACTCGTTGTGCATTGGCTTGTCGACAATCATTCTTGGATTATCATTCGCCCAAATGCGGCAATTCTTCTTATCGATGGGCCCACTGAGGTGAAAATTTTCCTCATCACTGAAGATGATTTTCTTCGATATGAATTTTGATTTGAACGCCCTTCTTCATAATAAGCCTGAATGACTTTAACGCGTTGCTTGATTGTGTATCTTTCCATAGTTCAAATTGAGTTTGTCTAAAATTAAGAAATGTCAAATGAAATTCAGAAAAAAACTTGACGTTTAGGTGTGGTACACATTCAACATGCTTAAAGTATTCAACATTAATTGTAAGCCCAGTTTTTATTAACAATTAAGTTTTTTTTTTTTTTGTTTTAATAAGTTATAATTTTAAAGTATTAAAAAATTTCCTAATATATTTCTACTAACTATAATTATAAGATCATTATTAATAAATAAATAAAATAAATAAATATTAAGAAATATTTTTTTTAATTTTCTACTTGAAAAAGTTTTCTTAAGAGCATTTATTTAAAGTCTGCCGTACCTTTAAATTTAACGTTTCATTCTTTAACTGTAAAAAAAAAAGATTTTTTTTGTTTTATTTAGACATTTCAATATTTCTTCACCTTGATCTCATTGTCTATTATAAAATATCTAGCATAATTTGTTAACTTTTGTTATTGATTTTAACTCAAACCTACGTAGAAATTAATAAGATCCTTGACATACGTCTATTACTAATACACATATAACTACTACGCAAACAAATACAACTGTCCACAAGACAATTGTAACAATTCTATTTTAAATCTATAGAAAAGAAGCTGAGAATCGAAACACACAAAAACTCAACCATTGAAAAATGAATACTTAGCGATATAACAAATGTTTTATGGTGGAAAGGCAAAAGTGAAGAATGGCAAGAACAAAACTTAACATCTCTAAAGCAACTAGCAAGATGAAAAAGAAAAATGGCCAACAATTTTTCACCATCACACGATACAATGAAAATGTATGTCATAGACACAAACCCCTGCTCTCACACACAGAAACAAAGCATTGCCTTATAAAGAAAGCATAACTGTGAGTGTGTTCGTGTATTTAGAGCGGACAAAGCGGAAACGGATGTAGAGCATTCATAAAGAAACAACTAACATTCGTAAATCCAACAAATACGAACAATAGAAACAGTAACATTTACACGCAAAAATAATGAAGTGAGCGATTGCTGGCCAAAAAATGTAGAAGGAATATAAATGAAACAAATACTTTAAATGAAATACTACTTTGGAATATACTTAGATTGTATGTGGAAGAACTTATGAACAAGTATAATGTGTAGTTGAAGAGTGGTATGTATACATATTATATTTCTAAAAGAAAAAAATGTTGCACAGATAATATAATGTACACAATTTCATACACACTTTAATTTTTACACATTAGACCAGCTCATAAAAAATATACTTTGGTAGCAGCAGCTAAAGAAAAAACGCATTCAAAAATTTCTTTAAAGTTCATGTTAAACAATTCAAACCAGAATATTAAAAAATATGCTCGGAGATTCTTATTAATTTCAAAAAATGTTTTAAACTTTAACTCTATCCACCTTGTCCTAATAATCGTTTCAACTATCCTTTCCTATATTGCAAAATTTTCTTGAAACATAATTTCTTTTCCCCTAAGTTGCCCTAATAATGAAACATACTTACATGTTTCTCTCAAAATAATATATAACGACAGCTAGAGAGATTTATCGCAATGAAACACAAAACAACTGTCTTATGCTACAAATGATAAATCGCACATTCACAACAATACCAAAAACAATACTACAA
The DNA here is from genome assembly GCA_949318255.1 of Pollenia labialis. Classification (NCBI taxonomy): domain Eukaryota; kingdom Metazoa; phylum Arthropoda; class Insecta; order Diptera; family Polleniidae; genus Pollenia; species Pollenia labialis. The sequence continues at coordinate 113,430,357 of OX439143.1, forward strand.
ACATCAAAATGTAAATCCGTCCATACATATATATGCATCAAAACAACATGATTTTGTGAAAATTGTTATGGGTAGTTCTGTTATTTTAACAAACTATTATTTGTATGGAGACCCAACTTATCCTGATAATAAGACGGTCTCGTAGTTTGGAAAACCACTGATCCTCTGAAAAAATTAGTTATCCCATTCTAGCAGACCAACGTGTTATAATGTTCATATGTTTGGCTCTAAGAAGATGACAAACCATTGGAATTTGTTTTTGTCTCTTGCTCTATAGGAAACCGTCTTGAAGAGCAATTGTGCACAAGAAAAACACATTGAAAGAATAATGTAATAAAGCTTCATTCTGACAGTTCGGCAAAAAAGTAGAATTCTAAAACAAAACGACAAAATAAGGTTTTGAATAAACCACAAAACATTTAATTGCAAGAATATCTTGCACCGAAGTTCTGCAGTTTATTCATGCGTTTGATATAAATACATAAGCATTTAATCTGTTGTAGCCTAGCCGGGCGTCCTCCGTCAGTGAAAACTATGCGATATGCTTTTTTGTCGAAAAGATACTCAAAATGAATAATCTGCGATTCCGAAACCGATACGCTTATTGAATTTGACCTCAAATTAAAATTAATACAACTCAAGTAGAGTAATTAATTTATTATAAGAAATTTCATATTTACTGTACATTGGTAAACAAAACATTTTAACACTATCAAAATAACAAATCGTGTCTAAAAAAACTCATAGTATAGGGTTTCTGTTTAAAAGTAATAAATTTGTACTTTAATGCTCTTGTATATGAACAATTTTAATTTTTAAATGAAAATAAGAAGAATATTTACGTGTTTTTAGACAATATGACCCGGCCTATGAAAAGGTGGCTTATGACTCAAAAAAAAATTTTCCACTTTTTTTTGGTTTCGATAGTTTTTGAGACGCTTTTTCACGTGAAAGAAAGTCCTAACTTGCTTAGATGTGTACTTAAAATGTAGAGAAAGAAGAGCACAAATGAAAGAAAAACAGAATCCCCAAAAACCTGACAACGCTGGGTCAGAAACTGGTTTGTGCTTTGCATTGAAAAAAACATCGCTCTTTATATACACACCACTGATGGGATTTGTGGTACAATTGTACCAAATTTGGTACAATCGAAACCTCATTGGTACACTGGTACAATTTATCCCTTTTTGGTACAATTAAAAAAAATACCGGCGAAGTTGTATCATTTCTTAGAGGTGGATTAACTTACTTTTCAATAATAACATTTTTAATAACATATCGCCAGCCGTGACCAGAACTACCAAAAATTTTAGAATTGTTAATTATTGTTCGGATAAAATTCTAACATATAAAGTTCATACATACACAAGTATATGTACTCGTATCCCTGCAGAAACCTATGATTAAGTGGCTCCAAATCGCCACTTTAGTTGATTGTTTTGGTGACACTGTCAACCAAGTGTCTACATTTGTATCTGCCTTTGAGAAAAAAGAGAAATAGAAAAATTTTAGCTTTTTCTTAATTTTTATACCCACACCACGATTATGTGTGTGTCACACTACAAAAATACTTTCTGAGTCGATTTAACGATGTCCCTGCTTCCGGCTGGCTGGATGTCGATCATGTAACCTTCTGCGTTAAGTAGAGGTCGCAATTTTTAAGGTAATGCGATTAAACTTTGAACATAAATTTAAATTCATATGGACGTGTCCCCTTACAAACTCTTTCCGGAATAGTGTTTGTGCCTATTTCGTTGTGATTTACACTAAATTTGGACCAGACTTATTTTATAGCAATCTAAATCACCTTACCATTTTTCTATTGGAATCGGTCAAAATTTGACGACTACCTTATAAATGTTGGTATTGATATTAAAATTGGCGACAGTAACTTTTACGATAGTCACTTTATAAGCACAAAATATTGCGGTGACGGGACCAAAATTATCCATTATCCCCTTCCTTAAATCACTTAAAGGCAAATAAATTTCATATAGATGAAGATATCATAATAATAGTCGACACAAAAACTTTTACATAAATCTTAACTTCATAACATAATTTATTTTGGCTGGTCCATGATTGCCTATGGGTCTCACTCTTCAAAAATATATCTATATACATTGTGGTGTAGGGTATAAAATGCTCGGCCTTGACGGACTATAGTTTCTTACTTGTTTTTTTTTATTATTATTTCATTTAGTTGTACAAAAGTTGCTTATTTACATTTAAGTTTGGTCCCAGCGCCCAGAGGCATTGTTGGGAAAAGTTGGCAAGGCTTATAACTTAGTACAAACTTAAAAATGTGTAAATATTTATGTTCAAAAATATTTTTATAATTAAGTATAATATGTGAAAAAAAAGTGTTACAATGTACGCTTTATATTTTTTAGCGAAATTTCGGTACAATTTATGTCAATTTGGTACAATTTTGCTATTGAGATGGTACAATTAAAGAATTGTCAGATCCCAACAGTGATACACACACGAACTTATCTCATTTATGCTCTTTTGCATTTTTTGGTTGCCTTTTGGGTATGACTGTTCATAATGCAAAAGAAAAACTACTAAGAAACTGAGGAAATGCTTTGTTTATCTTTAACAGCTGTGTCACGCAATTTCTTTTTTGAGTCATAAGCCACATTTTCATAGGCCGGGTCACATATTAAAAATGAGATAATATTTTGAAAATTCCCTACATTTGTCTTAAAACAAAAAATCTGTCCCTTTTTCCTTACGCTTGAAATTTGTCCAAAAAATCGCTACAAAAAGGGAAAATTCCCAACTATTGGCATCACGGTTCCTTTTTAAAATTTTTTGCGGATTGGTGTTTTGGCTGTTCTTTGCCTTATGTTTCTATTGGAAGCTACGCACGGCCAAAAATCTAAAATAAAGTTGAAGTTAAGTTGAGCGAGAAATTTATGTAGTTAAAGAGATGTAAGAAAAACCAATATTTGACCCGCAAAGTATTTTTTGCATGTTTGTTTACAAAAAAATAAGTCCTGAATTCATTTGCGGTCTTGTTGGGTCAATATGACCCAGCTGAATTTATGTACGATAAAATGTCTGCCGTTTATTTCTTATTTTGCTAATATATTTATCTGGTAACCTCAAATAGTCTGATATTGATGTTGCAAGTCCCCGCTTGTAACGAAAACGAAATTTAAAATAGTGTGTATTTCAATTTAACGTTTTGTTATCAAAGTGAGAGTAGCAGTTTTAAAAGATTCTTGAAAATTTGTTTGTTTATTTTTATAAAATGGCCTAAAACATAAAAATAAGTTAAGTAAAGTAAAATGTTATTCATATGTACATAATCTGAAATGTTTAATAAATTATAATAAGTGATAGATTTTAAGTAATAGGTTTGTCCAAATGACCAATAACTGAAATTCAGAAAGGTTAAAAATAAAAATTCCAGAAATTCAATTTCAACCAAATTCTCTAAAAAGACACGCATAACTTTGATTGGAACCTTGTTAACTTTTAATAAGCCAGTACTATATCGATTGTTTTTACAAACAAATTTATACGAAATACCCCTTAAATACTTTCACTTGCTACTATCATTTAAACAAATAATTATACTCTCACATTCATATAGTTTAAGACAAACAAATTTATGAATTTTTTTAAAATATATCTCTGAATATCTATCTAAAAATGAACTCAACATTGAATTTAACTGAAACACTAGACTACAAAACTATACATTTTTCCAACGGGTTGTACATGTAGAGATTAAGGATAATATTCATACATAAACACTTTCACATAGATATGTGTAGATATTTATGGTACATTGCATACACTCCGTATATTGAGCCACAACAAACGATTATTTTAAACAGCTTTCACTAAAATGTTAAAGACTTTAAGAATCCTGTTCCAGATATGGAAATACATGGAAAAAGGTAACAACTTACATTTTAATACATTTTAGTTTTTCTCATATTTATAAGAGTGGTTGACAAAACAATATTCTTGAATATCGTTCAAGAGGTATTTTTACAGGCAGTAATATAAACAATCATGAAATTGGATTTTATAAGCTAAACGTGACAACAGATAGGAAATAAACAAGTTAGAGAAAGGATTAAAAGGTTCAAATGGAAATAAAGGTAACTTAATAATAAATATTTAAAAATAGAGTCAATAGTTTTGTAAAATGGTAAATAAAACAATCTAAAGTTGAAAGGTCAAGGGTCACAGGTGCTTAAAAGTATTTTAAAAAATAAGTGGAAGTGAATGTTATAAAATTTATTTGCTATAAGAGGTGTCGAACTTTTTTTAAGAGATAAGATTTTTAACTAATTCTGCATTCAATATGCAAACAACTGGCCATATGCAAAGCAAAAGAAGATCATGAAATGTATTTTCTTTTAGTTTAACACTAGGGAGATCGAACGGTTAGTTTTCGACCGGTTATAACCGGTTATTTTACATTTGAACCAAGTCGGATATTTCAAAACGTCTATTTTTCGAAAATCGAATAAACCGGTTATTTTGGTAAAATAAACCTGTAATATTAGTAAAATGTGTAATTTATATAAATTCTCCTTACTTTTGTTATAAGAATAACGGGTACATAATTTAAGTATTTTTTTTAATTGAATATTGGTGCTTAAAGGGCCCTTAAATGATAAGCTGCAAATGCTCTTCAACGTCACGACTTATTAATCACCTTTAATTAGTTCACAAGCTTAATATTAATATACGCCAAGTTAAACTTGACTTTGTTCCAAGTAGTTCTTGAGAGACTGCAAATAATAATTTACTTAAATATGCTGTCAAAAATGAATCATTGGGTGAAATATTAGCCTGTAGTGTTGCGGAGACGGAATGTCCGTTAAGACGCCAAACTACTCTTAACCAGTTCTAGCATATGTTCATGCTTAAAACTACAACCGGCGGAATCAACAATATGGGAAAATTCATCAGTCTTATTTATTGAAACACCAAGAACTTAAAATAAAATTGAAGGAATCAAACAAAAAGCATGTTGATATTACTATTTGTTTCTATAATGCTGAAACCAAATAATTTGAAATATATAATCCTGGCTAAGAGGTTTTGTTTGCAACAAATTAATACTCATTTATCTCAAATAATAAATATATTAAATTCCTATAATTTTTAAAACCAAAGTTTTTCAAAAATTCTAAAGCAATGTTCACAAATATATATATTTGACGGCATACACGTAACCACTAGTTTTTTTTTTTAAGAATTGTTTGCTTTTGCAAAACATTTTAACAGTTACTAAATTACTTTATAAGATTGTCATCTTAAAAATAAAGTTTAGTAAATACATAGAAATTGTAAAAATTAAAGCTTAAGTTTGAACAATTTACTGGTCACGCTTTTTTAGACTTTATCGTCAAATATTTGTTGGGTCTGGATAAACCTTAAGTCATAAGTATGTTTTTTGTTGGTTCCTTACCTTCGCGAATTGTTTTGTTTTTATTCAAATTAACGTTTATTTGCAAAAACTAATTTGATATTTGTATTCGAATTATAACCAGTTATTTTAAAAACGCTTAACCGAAAACCGGTTTTTTTTAATGGCAACTTTTCGGAATATTCGAAAACCGGTTTTTTTGCATAAATTGAAATATCCATGGGCTTTTAATTTCTGCACATTTAGTCTGGTAAAGTATAATGCCATTCCTAAAAATTAAAGGAATAGGACTATTCCATTCGGAAAAATAAGAAATGTTTTATTTTTTTAAGTTTGCTCGTTACACAATTGTAACACTGTTTTAACACTTATTGAAGAACACGTGCTTAAACCTTCAACTTTGATAGCCTAGCAGACCGGCCAACTTCTTTAATTTAATATATTTTCTTGATTGCTTGGAGTGATGTTGCAGTGTTCACTTTTAACAATATTTCAAAGTTACTTTTTTTAATTTTTGCTATAATAAATCGATTTGGAAACAACGTACATTGGCGTGATATTAAACTAGTTGGAACGTTTAGTCCTTCGAACCAAGATAATTTGTATTATTTAATTTTTGAAGTTATTACGACGTTGCAGCAAATGAGCGATATGTGTTATGTCAAATCTTAACCCGATTTTCAACAAAATCAATGGGCCCGGTTATTAGAAAAAAACAAAACTTATATACAAAATATGTTCAAATTATGTTTTAAACTGCGTTTATTTTCAAAAGCTTTACATAACAAATCCAAATTTTATTAATATGGGGGCTAGGTGAAATAAAGGGCCAAATTTTACTATGTATTTTTAATAGGCTTTGTCTGTTAATTTACTAAATTTCAGTAATTTTCCTTTAAATTGCCACCTATTTCTAAATCCCCTATTTCTTAAAGACAAGGTTGAAATTAATGTTAGCACCGTAATCGCAACTGTTGTTTTTTTTTTGGCACTGTTCACACTAGCACAAACGTTTTGGCGATTATTTTTAATTTCGAAATTTTTTTGGAATTTTTTATGTCGGCATTTGATTTAAACTAAAATTTTATTCTAAATATTAATAAAATAAACACAAAATTCTTAAACCAAGTAAAAAAAAAGATTAAAATTTTCGTAGGTATTTGCTCTGAGAGTAAAATTTCAAAGTGAGCGTTTCAATCTCATTTATTTTATTAAAGTTTCAACAACACCACACAAGTAGTGAACAAAAAAATTTTATTTGCTGCAGACGAAAACACATTAGTTACGTTCGAGAACACAAAAGTTTTTACTATTTTTTACTGAACTTTACTGCATTTTACGAAATTGCGTTCGAGTACACAATATACAATAATGAGAACACAAATTGAGAGCGTAAAGTGACAGTTTTGGCTGAGTATTTACAAATTTTTAATGCAGAAATTTTCGCCGTAAAATTTAGTAAATCAAATAAGCATATGTTTCAAAAGGTAAACAAACAAAAGTATCAAATAAAATGCATACAAAAAAAATTGAAATAAAAAGTAAACCAAAACAAAAAGTGACTAAATATTAATAAATTCAACTTGTTTGTGAAGCATTTATTTGGCTAAATATGTACAAACTTTTGAAATATTTTTTTTGTTAAGTTAATTTTCTAGAGTTGTAAAAGTTTGAAGTATTTGGGTACTTAAGTAATCAATAGCAAAACAATTATTTAAGTTCTTTTAAATAATTTAACCCGCTACAAATAAGTAAAATCAAATAAAATAAAAAACAAACAAATATTAAAGATAACATAAAATAGATTGTTTGTATTTTCCAAAAATGTTCGTGTTATTAAAAGTATTCAATCGAGTACCGATAAGAAAACGTGTTAAGAAGTAAAAAGTGTAAACATTTTTCAACACATCAATTATTTGCCATCAGCTGTTGCCTTTATTTCAAGAATTTTTAAAAATTTTGCGTTCGCGTACTCTTTTGGGCAACAGCTTTTTGTGAGAGCAAATTTTTCAGTTTACTCATTTACTGCATTTTACTGTAAAAGTTCTCAAGCACATATTATTTTCATGTTTAAAAAGTAAAATTGAAAACTCTGTATATACTTATGTATATTAAATTTTTCCCAACAAACAAGGAGGCTTGATTTTAAATTGAAAATGATTTGAAATCAAACGTTTTCTCAAACGACAAAAGTTCGATAATGATTTGAAAATCATTTGAAAATCATAGCGTTCTCAACAAAAAGGGGAAATTATTTTCAAATTGAAAAATGCCTTTATTTTCAACTTGCTTTCAATAGTTATTCTCAAATGTTTTTCAAATGTGGATTATAATACAATGTGGAATATAAATAACACTATTTAATTTTTTTAATTTAAATTTATTATTTATTTAAATAAATTTTGAGATAAACATTCGGTACCATAGCTAAAAGATGAAATAGTGTTCTTTCCGTCCTCTTATTCTTGGAAAGACAAAATACTTGGCTCCCTTTTATTTTGAGGATTGTAGAACCGCGATCGTTCAACAATCTTTCTTCGCTTTCCCGTTTTATTATTTTTCTTTTTTTTCGTATTTTTAATCATTGTAATTTCTCACAAATAATTTTTATTTTTCACTAGAAATAAACTGTTCACTTTATATTAAAATTTATTTTTAATAGTAAAACACATGTAACCACAAAGTAAAAATATTTAACTTTAATCGCCATTTTTCGCTTTAGTATTGCCAAGTTTATTTTTGATTTGATTTTAACATTTGACAAACATTTGACATCAAATTGAAAAAACATTTGATATCAAATGTTTATTTTCAAATCAATATCAATTTGAATTTAAATGTTAAATCAAACAATTGAAAATAGTTTGAGAATTGCGTTTGATGTCAAATGATAAAGTCATTTCATATCAAGGGTTTGACTTCGTGTTTGTTGGGTTTAAAGTAAAAACCAAATCGGGAATGATGCTGGTGTTTTATAATTAAAATTCTGTAAGGTAAAAAAAACGGGTAAGTAAATTAATCACAATCAAATTCTCTTTCTAATTTCACTTTTGGTTTATTTTAAGTATGAATTCGATATTAAATCAATTTTATATTTCTTAAATCAAACGCATTTTGAGATTTATTTCATCTTAGTTTTGCTTATTTCAAGTACGAATTTGAGATTAAATATGGATATCTTAAGTATTTCGCGATTAAAAATCCGTACTTGAATCAATCTTTCTGTACTTAATACAAGAAAATCCGTACTCACCGTCCCTTTTAATACCGCTCCGGATGAAGTGCAGTACTTTCTGTTCTTATCATATCATAGTGAAGCTATATAATATAGCTACTACTTTTACTTCCCACCACACTGGTTGCTTCAATGAAGGAGTGGATTCCCATTATATCAATAACAGAGAATCTAGTTTTATCTCTAATAAATCTGTGACCAAACTGTCTGAGTCTCAGGTCCCCGACTGCAGGCCAATGACAGAGACTCCTCTTCTGCCTCTTCTTCGCAACTTTTTACAAAGGGAGCCCCAGCCTCTTAGTGCGATTTCCAAAAGCCAATTTCCTGAACAGCTTTAACACCCGCTTAATCCTTTTACCGTTTATTACAGGTCATATTTCCCTGGTTTTGCCTTAGGTAGATTTATCGAATCAGACAAAATCAGTGTGCCATGATTAGCTTGCTGCTCGAGAGTGGAAAATTTATATTATATAGTTACCTATTTTTCAGCAAAAATTTTGATTCGGACAAATTACTTATTCACTTTATGTTTAAATCTTCGAGAAACCCATGAATTTGCATGAAAATCCACGACCTTATAATATCCTAATGGTGTTTTCTATTCTACAAAAAAAATGTGATTTTTTATTTAAAAAATGGAATGTTGTGTTCGTTTTTTAAAAATGTTTTGCTCTTTAAAAGGTAAGCATGTTTTATTCTAATTTGTTATTCTTATTTGGCATAAGGCATTGCACTTTTCACCCCGAATAAATCGAGAGTGTTGTTAGTGCTCTGTAAAAAAGTTGATATATGATGTTTATATATGGGGCTTATATATGGGGGTTTGTTTTTTATGACGGCGACGATTGCCTAAAAGAGCAACAAAACTACGCAAAAATTCGGAAAAGTTTGCAAAAATAAAGAAAAATTTACAAAAAGTCCTTAAGACTATAAGGAATGGCAACAATTTGGTAAAAATTAGCTAAATTAGCGGGCATTTGCATATATTTTGTAACAGCGGCATAATAGCAATATATAATATTTTTTAAAAATCGTTAAAGCTGTAAAGAATCACAACCCTTACAGATAAAAATCGCTTATATGGCGAACATGGCTAAAATTCGCAAAAATGTATTTAATAGTTAAAAAATCAAAATATCTGAAAGTTACAGAAAAGAGTTTTCAAAAAGAACCCATAAAATTGATTTAAAGTCCCTAAGACTATTAGGAATGGCAAAAATTGTTGAACTAGCGGAAATTCGGAAAAATTTGCTAACAGCGGCAAGATAGCAAAGTCTAATATTTATTAAAAATCATTTTTCATATCTTGTGCTTGGTTCTAGTCAAATATAAAATAGAATTATTACAGGGCTGGCAAGACATTTTATACATGCACCTTTTTAGAAGGCGATATTTGTTGTGTAGAAAAGAAAACGCCATAAGACTACCAACAATTTTCTTTTCAATATTTCAATTCATTTTGATCTAATTTACATCCACCCTTCCTTTTTTTCTCTAGTTTTATGAAAATGAATTACCCGCAATCCAGTTTAAACAATTTAACAGAAAAATTAAGAATAAAAAAACCGAAGGTAAAAAAATTGGACATCATCATTTACAACACCAACAACAATGACAACCATGATAAAAATTACGATGATTTCAACAACTCATTGTATAAGTCATGTTATAAACAATACCTACAATAAAATACATTTATATAAAAAATACAAAAGGTAAGACCAAAACTTTAAAAATACAAAGAAAAACACCCCAATTGATAATAATGAAATTAATGAGCAACATTACAACAATTGTGCCAAGTATTTTAAAGTATCAAAGCAGACAAACAAACTACAATGCCCAATTCGTTGTATTTAGTAATTTTTATTTAACACGAGATTTCTTTTCATTTGTCCATGCTTTGCTTTTGTACTTTTTTCTCGTTTTCTCTGACTTTTTAGCCGCATTGAAAAATTGTGCCCATTATGTCTGTTGCAGCATAAAATACCATACAACACGCTAACTAACTATTGGTGCCGTTCACTCATTCTGTTCCAGCTACAACTCATCGTCATCACCATCATCAGCAACGGGGAATAACAGTGAATTTAAATGGAATAAATGAATTTGACCCACGTGTGCATGCGACAGACACACTTGTGCCAGAGTGTATTTGGTTAGGTAAAATGCTGTATTGGCAGTGGCAGGGTCCTTTAGAGTATTTACCGCAGTGATCTCCTGTGGCTCTAGTTATATACGTATTGATGATACACGTGTCCTATCTAAGTGTTGTCAATGCAGAAGATACACTCAAAGAAAAGTCCCCAAAGACATCAAAACAAAATTATTTTAGACAAAAATATAAAAAATTTTTCAAATGCGATTCTTTTAATTTAAAAAGCTTTTTGTAATTATTCTATTCCATTAATATTGCATATGCTTTTCCATTTTCGAGCCCAGTCTCGAAGAGTTATGTGCCCATGGGCACACATCCACTCTGAGACCAATGTGGTCCATTGTGAATCCCTTCAATGAAGAGAAAAGTAAAGAAAAGAAGTATGAGGTGGATATAATTAAAAAAGTTAGTACAGTCCCCTCAACAGAAACAACCGCAATGGTACATGCTCGATCGTCTCCAGCTCTTCAGAATAATCGCACAACCTGCATAAGTCCGGTATGGTGGTGTCCCATTTGCCAGTAAAAGCCCTAACAGGATAAGAAAAATTTTTGAGGTATTGCCAAACTTAGAAATCCACGTTACAAAATTGCATTCGTAGCCAAAAATCGCTAACTCAACTTTATAGATTTTTAACGATAGAGATTTAGCTTTAGCGAATTACGGAATACGGCTGTAGAGCAACGCGTGAAAATTGTTATAATTTTTATTCAAAATAATTCGGAGAATGGGCTGCAGCACAAATTAATTTCCATTCAAAATTTTATTTTCCGATTAAGCCCATTTCTGGTTGAACGGGTACTTAAATGAGCAGAATTGTCGCATTTGGATGAGGAGAATGTCCGAGCTTTTGTCGAAACACCATTAAATCCATAGAAAATTACTGTTTGGTGCGCTTTATGGGCTGGCGCAGTCATTGACACATATGTTTTCAAAAACGGATTGCGCCAACTACGCGCCACATGGCAGAAATCATATCTGTGGCACTTTGTCAAAACATCGTCAAAAGTCGAGATAAGATATCAAAAACGTTTTTAAGAAAAGCTCGATGAAAAAAATATTTTTGTTATATAATACAATAAACCAATATTAAAGAAATATTTCGTTTATAATACAAAATTTTAAAAACGTAAACAAAATTAGTTTTTTGAATGAAAATTCGTATGACTAACAAAATTGTTCCCAGCTTATTAAATTCGACTTAAGATGTTTTGTCAAAATGCTACAGATATTTAAACATTAATTATATAAAATTTTCTTTATTATAAGGCCCTTTTTATTAATATTAAAGATATATTTCCTTGTTTTATTATGATTTAAACTTGTGTCACTCTATATAGAGTGTCCCGGTAGGCTAGCGGGTTCAATTCCCGCCATTCGTGGGAATAGCTTAGGAAATTAAAAAAATAAAAAACAAGTTAGAGCGCTATATTTGGCTGTGCTGAATCTTTGATACCCTCCACCGACAGTTCGAATTTCTCAGGATTGATATCTGTATGATGTTAAGACCCCTGTATTGAGTTATTGATCGACAACCTTAAGTAAAATATTATGATTCGGAATAGTTAAAGCCGAACTTAAATAATTTTCAGGAGGGGGGTATTTATATTGGAGCCATGGTAAAATTCGGAAGAGTGGTGAAATTAGTTTAAGCGCTTACAGTGAATTTCAGAAGCCTGCTAAATATGGGATCTAAGGTAAATTATGGACCGTATATCACAAAATTACATGACATTTTTTCTGGCCATATGAAGCAAAGTTGAAAGAAATTTTACCATAATATCTACATATATCGGCTACGGTTTACCAGAGTGGGCTTTATATGGGGCCAATGGTAAATCATGGACCGATCTTCACGAAATTTTACCTGGCTATTTATAGTCCTATAAAACTGCGTAGAATTCAATTCTATTCTTATAGCATTATTAATTATAGTTTTAGGCGTACTAATCTGTTTTCCGGGAGTAGGATTGATAGGGGCCTACGGTAAATTACAGACCGATGTTCACAAAACTTCACACAGCCATTTCTAGTCTTATAAAACTGTGGCGTACCAAATTTTATTATGATAGCATTATTTTTTACCGGTTTTAGGCGTACTTAACTGTTTTCCGGGAGTAGTGTCTATATGGGGCCTAGGGTAAATTATAGATGGATATTTACGAAATTTTACAGCGTGATTTTCAGTCGAATAAAACTAATATTTCCTTTTTCCAAGATTTATGGTATTTTTTGAAACAAAATTATTAATTTTTTACTGAACCGATTTTGCTGTATTTCAATCCCAAACTGCTTAGGATAACAAAAAGTAATTTGACACCAAGTTTGTTCATTTCTCTTGAGTTGTTCGAAAGTGAGCATGTTTTCAACAGACGGACAGAAGGACAGATGGACATGGCTAAATCGACTAAGAATTACTCAAGGAGCTAGAATTAATATACTTAATGTGGTCTGAGATGAAAAATAAAGTTTCACACGAAATGACAAACTTAGTATAACCCCTTCACAACTAATTGTGGTGGAGGGTATGAAAAAAAGACACCCTCAAGGTTGACCCCTGCAACCGTACTCCCTATCCTCGATCCATCAGTTAAAATAGCAAATCCCTCATGCATCAGCCCTGACCTCACAAGCTCTCCCTTAACGTCATCCAAGATCTGCAAGTGATCTATCGCGTAATTGCCTAACAGTTCCAGTTCCCTAAATCTAAGAAAATTTCTTGCTGCCATTTCCGTCACATACTGCTCAATACTCAGAAGATGTGGAACAATAAAGCCGCTTGAGCAATACTTATCATGGGCCCTGTCAGGCCAAAGCCGACCTCTATGCCTAAAGGCAGAAGGTTTCTCCCAATCGCCAGCCTTATTTAGTCCCATTGAACACAGCATCTATGCGTAAAAATGGGTCTCACCACCGATGTACAAAGCCATCCTTCTGCTGATGTCCTGAGTCCCCAGTTCCTACCAATCGATGATCTGCAAGCATAGCTAGCATTCAGACTTCTCTAAAATACTTTATTTTTCGTAAAATGCATCAAAGTTACAATATTTAAAATTCAAAACAAGTGAAAGGAAAAGTGCCTAGTCCACATTTAAAGTATAAAGTATTTAACAGAAAGGTGGTAAGTCACAAAAACGTTTGTAAGATAAAGGCCCATAATTTTTGGTTGTAAATGTCCTTCATGTCAAAAAAGACTCGACAAAAAACTTGACAAAAACTGAATTTACAAATTTAAAAAAATATTGAATACTAAAAATTTTAGCAAGTTTTTTCACTCTGCTGTAAAATTTAAAAATTGGACTTAGCTCCTTTACGAGTTAATGTATCAATAATACATACTATTGGGTCAGATTTTGTAAGGACTGGCATATAATTTATAGATCTCATATCAAACCCTCCTCTGAAATATTCAAGCTTTCGGTGGTAGGATCTCAAAAGGTTCAGTTTTTGGAATTTATTAAAAAAAAATAAATGACATATATCGAGTCATTACCGCAAAAAAGCTTAAGCGACAAAAACAAAATTTTACAGGAAAAAGTTTTATTATTTTATTTCATAAAACTATTATATAAAACTATATTAAGGTTGTCTTTTAAGATAACATTGCTTTTGCTTTATTTTGCTATAAAATCGTGACATGCGAGTGTAACCGATAAAGTCATTTATTAAAAAAAAGCATAAATTGAAAATGATGTCGCTTAAGCTATTTTTGCGGTAAGGGCTCGATATAAACTTTATACAAAATTTGTTATTTCGACAAAAGTGTGAAAATTTTCCAAAAAAAAAAAAAAACTGCTGACTTGAACTGTTCCATTCTGCATAACAACACAATTGAAGTGTTTATTTCTTTCAGTGCATTATCAGCAAACAAGTTTCTGAAGGGCCAATATACCTTATTGCGATTACAATCCCAGTACTAAAAAATTAACAGTATTTGTACCTTTTGTAATAATTTTTATATTTATTTGGCATATTAGTGTATAGCCCACCATCTTGGCTTTTTTAATTTGTTGCTATTTATTTGTTTAAGAGACACCACTCTTTATACAAATGCATCTCCCCTCTATGAAAATTGTATAGAACGAACTCTGCGTTACGATTATGATGATCACTGTCATCATTTAGTTTGCTTTTTTTCTTGTGTCCTTTTCAGAAATATTTTATCAAATCTTTTTTAGTTTGTTATGTTTTGTATCCAATTGTTCTCTCCTTCTACATGTTTAACAGTTTGATGACATACATTTCTTTTGTAGCTGGTGTAGTTGTTGTTTTATTTATGTCCTGTAACTAATAGACCTCATTATGATGTGCATTAACTGTTAAGCACCTTTTTTGTCACATTAATTTTTTTTTCCTTTTGTTGGCTTTTGTTTTAATCTCACTGACGCTTGCTGCTCAGACCCTCCCTTAGTTTCTTTGACGAATTTTATTATGCTGAGTTAAATTTTGTTAAAAATTTCATTATTCAAATTGTCGTCTTTTGTTTCCTGTTTTATGATTATTATTTCTAATTTATTTAGCGGAACTATCTGTTCTGTGTATCTTAGTGTATCACACAAATTCTTAACAACGTTTTTAGTAGTTTATTTTAATTTTTACATATTAATTTAGTTTATTTTGTTCATACAAATTACCTTAACAAATTATATTCATTTTAACAACGCATTTATTTGTATGTTTGTTGAAAATTTCTTCCCATCCCCCTCCTGTTGATGTCATTTTTATGTTTTATTGTTGCATATTTATCAAAAACTAACACATATGACATTTACAATTCTGTTGTTTTCTTAGACATTTTGTTTAGACATGACTTGTAGTCATTATGACTTATTTATGATCCAAAGAAATGTTTGGCCATAAATTAAATTATGACACATTTTTGTTTAACTAACAAATGTTTGTCATTTCTGTCAAGATATTCACAAACCTGAAAATGCACATTTATTCCAAGTTTAAAAAACTTTAATTCAGATATTTTTAAAACATTTAAAGTGAATTCTTGATAAGAATTATATCGGGTTAATTTGGCTCTGGTAAGTAACGTACGATATACAGTATTTGTTATAAGTATTTAAAGCTTTTAAGCATCCCAATTTGGGCTATAGTTTAAAAGTTAAATAGGCATATGCATATCCTTAAGTTATGCATCACAAAAGCCCTATTCACAATCTTAGGCATTTAAGAATGCAAATTTATGCAGTTGTAAATATTTCCTATTACTTGTAGAAGGCCTCTTTGTTTTTTTACAATACTAGTTGTAAAAAGCGAAACTTAGAACTGATTGATTGCATAGGTTGATATGTTAAATATTTTTTAAGGTTTTTTTTTAATAAATCAAACTATTTCTTATGGCCTGGTTAAAACTAATATAAGCTCAGTTTTCCTTCTTCAAGTCGCATTTATTTGATGAAGATACATTTGTGTTTATCGCTGTATACTTCTCTTTCAACCGCCGCCATCCAGAGTTAAAGGCTGATTTAATTAAAATAAGTTATATCATGTTTGAAATGCTACTTAATTACGCACAATATAGTGGTTAGACTTTTAAACAATTTATAATACATATTAATTGAACGAGACTTTGGCCTGGATTGCGGCCGTGATATGGAAGACTTAAACGAAGTTTATGTTTGCAATATATACCCCAATATCAACATGTTTTGTCAATGTCGACCTGTGAACTGGTTCACTAAATGCCACCTGTCGATTTGCAATTAAGAGTTGCATACGTAGCAAGTGCATTGTTGTAAATGTTGTTGGTGTAGATTAAAAATATACCTTTCCTTTTGCAAATGCAATGATGCCAGACCTTTTACACAAGATTGTAAATATGATTGTAATATATACAGTAGACGCTCAGAAATTCGAATTTCCAGAAATTTTAATTTCCAGAAATTTTAACCGGTTTTTTCTTTTTTATTGTAAGCCCGTAAATTTTGACAGTTAAGTTTAACCAAATACAAAGTAAAAAAGGGAATCCCATTTTAATAGATGATTTACAGATCTTGTTGATGTTGTTAGAGTTTAATGCCCAATTTTCAGGATTGATATTAAAACACATTTATTTTTAAAATCGTTTTAAATACAAAATTCTCTTCTTCACTAAAAACTTAAGTGGAACTTAAGTCACCGATGTGGTACACTTATGGTGTTTTCTTTTCTACAAAAAATGTGCCTTTTTTTAAAAAAATGCAATTTGGTGTCTGTTTCTTAAAAATTTTGCTCCCGAAAAGCATTAGTTTTTGAGAATAAAACAAGCCACCCTTTTCGGGAGCAAAATTTTTTAAGAAAAACACACCAAATTGAATTTTTTAAAAAAAGGCACTTTTTTGTAGAAAAGAAAACACCATTAATTTCAACTTAAGTTTCCATTGTAATATTTTAGCAAGGTGGCCACAATACCACAACAATACAACAACAACAGGCAAAGCATTAACAGTCATCTGTTTTTTCAGACCAGCTTGTAAATAAATACACTTGTTTATATTTTTTTATTGTATTTTTCAAATAAAACTCAAAACCCCAATCTGTATTTAAATACGATTTAAGTTTTTATGAAAATGAACTTAATATAGATTTAAATTCAATCCTGAAAATTGGGCATAAAAGTCAGTTTTTTATTAAAATAAGAAAGTGATCTAAAAATGCCAAACAAACCTTTGAAAAACACTGTCTTTACAAGACAAATTAAAAATATTGTTTTCTTTTTTAATTTAGTTATAAGTATGTAGGTATACTATTTATATTATACATACTTAAGTGATATGAACTGAATTGTTACTTTTTGTTATATTTCGTTAAGTTTTTTTACACTTTTTATGTTTAATGAACTAAATTGAAAAAAACCATAATTTTTAATATCTTTATGGTCAAACTTACCTAACTTTTTGTATAAAAAAACCGTCCAGAAATTCAAATAATTCGGAAATTCGAATCGCCCTAAAAACGAAGTGGTTCGAATTTCCGAGCGTGTACTGTAATACAATACAAGCAAGGTTTCAAACTGTATTCAATTAAAAAAAAAACGCAAAGAAATTATTTTATCACATCTAAACTTGCTAAATTTGGCTTAAACTTGCATTTTCGTTGCAAGCAAATTTTTTGGGATGCTGATAAAATGAAGAACAGTATATGCAAACAACCGAGAATTCGTAGATGCATTTCTTGTTTCAAAGCACCAAAAAAACATTCAAATTATGAAAATAATAACGCGACCAGATTCTAAAAAAAAATAGAGGACAAATTTATTTTCACATATTGATATATGTAAAGTAAATTAAAAATAAAAAAAAATGTATATAAAAATTTACATTTACTAATAAATAAGTAAAATTTTTTAAAAAAAATAACGAAACTTAAAAATTTATTTCGCTAACTTATTCAAAATTTCATACTGCAAGTGTATAAGAGTTCAGTAGGATTACAAACAGAACAAACATGTCACGACATTTTTCATATAATTTGACAGAAAAAACCGGTGACCGCCTTGAAATAAAATGTATTTTATTGTTGAAGTTGTTTCTTTGGCCAGAGTGATGAAGTTATGAATGTTATTTTCCTTCAATGTAAATAAAATTCAATTTTTAATTACCATATTTGGTCCCTAATTAATAAAAATAAAGATGACAAATACAACAGACTATGAAAAAATATGTCAAAAAGAGGACACAAATTTTATAGATGACAGCCAGTTAAAATAGATTATTGTCCTCTAAAAAAGAGTACGTACTGCCACCTTATAAAAGATCAAATAATATATATTTAGTTAGTTCCTTAGAAAAATCCTCCTTTGAGATTTTATTAACCAAAAAATAGTTTTTCGTGAAAAATCGCTCCTCTTCAAAAATTGGAGTTTTTCGAGCGTTTTTAAAAGAGTGTGATGTTCAAACAGGCTTAACTATGAATAAATTTTTTTTTATAATTTTAGTTAGGCTTAAATTCATCAAATTTAATTTTCATAATTATTATTTTTACTGAAGGAAGGAATTTAACAACAAGAAATTTATTTTAATTTATTGATCATTTTTATTCTTGGCTGAGTGTGGATCTAACTTGGTTTGAATTTTTATTTTTCAAGCACCACCACATTCTTTCATCAGAATTCTTTGACTTTCTAACCTCTGAACCACTGCGGCGCGGTGCCTGCCAGTCAACGATCAAACATAAATCATAAACCAGTGGTACTTGTGGTTCTAAGTTTACTGTAATTATCATTTTAAATTTTATTTACACGTTGCTTCCTACATTTGTACTTAAAGTTGTACAAATAAAATGTTGACGAAAGTGGACAAAAAACATAATAAACAAATTAATTCAGGTTTTCAAGGCAATGACTTTTCAGAATGAATACAAAAAACCGAAGAACGGAAGCAACAGTGTTCGCTTCTTTCAGATGTGCTTAGCACCCTTTTGGCTGGTAAAAAAACCAAAAGTTTTTTACTAAAACAAAATACATATACGAAAAAAGCCAGCAAAAAATTGTAAGCAAACAAAACATATACACAATACATACACAACCTGTTCGTGCTGCGGTCGTTGCTAAAATGTTTTGATTGTTCATTTCTTCATCAATGTCTAAAAGTTATATTATAGAACATTTGTCTACAGTATCACTACAATTGTTCTGTTTTTAACAAACAACAGAACACTATATAATGTTCGGATCTTTCTTGATAATACCCAGCCAGCAAAATAATCCGACGTCGTTCAGATATCTGAGAGAAACGTCGGCAAAAAAGTCGGAATCGTATACGAATTCTGTCAGATTTCTAACCCAAAAACGTATGAAGTGGTTGACACGAATTCTGACAGACATGTCGTGGGAAATTTTGGTTTTTTTGTCGGCATTTCTGATAGATATCTAACAGAAATCTAATGAAAAAGGCATGGGAAGTTCTGATGTGTTAGCCGAGATTTTTTTTGCTTTCGAACTGATACCTGAAAGAAATAATTTTATTGCAAAATATCTATGTGCATAATTATAAATTTTACACGTACGTACCTTTTTTATGCTTTTTATCTTGAACAAATAAAATAAAATTTTAATTATTTCCAACAGAATGACAATTGTCATTATTTTAAAAAAATAATACGTCTCGTTAGACAAATCTGAATGAATTCCGTCGGAATTCTGTAGGACATATCTGTACATAAATTCCCCCCGATATATCCATGCGAAATCGATCAGAAATCGGACTGTAAGTATATTCAATGTCTGACGGAAATCTGAACGAAGTCTCTAAGAATAACGTTGGAAATTTTGTACGAAATGTCTGATTCAGACAATGTCGTAGTATTTTGCTGGCTGGGTAGTTACAAACGGTATTAAGGATTGTGTGCGTCTACACAAACACTAAAAAAATAGATATTGTTCCTGGGTGTGTGAGCCGAATGCTTACTAATGCTCTGTTCATTTTCACCCAAATCCACTAGCACGCATTATCTTTGAAAGAGCGCCTGCCATGATGGCCTAATCTATGCTAAGCTAAGCTAAGCTATCAGATAGTATTGATTTATTATATAAGTGTTTTGTCATTTGCCCATTGACTAGTCTATAACTTTTTTCGGCCTTTTCAATAGGTTTAATTTTTGCCTGCTTCCACAATAATGGGAAAGTTGTTATTATTGTATTCATCAAGTGTGTTAATTGTGGGAGAATATATAGAGTTATTAGTAAGATTACAAAGAAATTTGAAGAAACTAGAAGCGTTGCAGATGCGGTTAGGCCTGTGCACCATCGCAATGTTCACAATGCCGAAAATATCGCTTTTGTTAGTGAAAGTTTGGCGAAAAATTTAAATCTGTCGATTCAACATCGTTATCAGCAATTGGGCGCTTTTGCCGTCGATAACTGATTTTTTTGGCCTGCAATTAGGGATTGTGAACTGGACGATATGTGTTTTCAACGAGTAATGCGATTTGAAGCGTTGAGACTTTTTTGTAGGGCTAAGTGAAAGACCGCATCTAACGTTGGAGTATTCAAAAACTTGCATTCATCAAGTTATCGCCGAGATACCGAAAAAGTAGTCGAAATTTAAATAACATTATAATGAAATAAAAGTTTCGCCGAAATCATAAATCTATGTGTGTTTTATTTAGCTTTACTTTTGAAACCGAAAAATTAATAACCCATTTTTTAAAACCAAATTATTTTATCATTTTTATATTGATTTTTCTGGAAATTTAGAATCTTTAAAATTTTATAAGCTTCTTAAGCCAGAAAACGTACTTTTTTTCTAAATAAACTTTTTCCAACATCCCCCGTACATTTTTTTTTTTTTTTTTGGCAGATGACTAATTTTAATTAAGCCAATAACAAAAATTTTTATGGCATACCATAAAATATTTTCCAAAAAATTTAACAATTTTTATTAATCATCATTAATAAACATATAAAATTATTTTTGTTTATAAAGTTCTTTTTTTCAATTTGTTAATTGTCTTGTTAAATGACATGTTTTGGAAAATATTTAATGCTTGGCTGCGTTTAACATTTGGTGACAATGACCCTTAAAAACCAGAACACGTTCAATTTTGTTAATTGGTTTCTAGTATTTGTAAACTCGAAATACAAGCACAGTCATGCACACACACACCAACACTTACATACACAATACAAATATTATTTTATTGTTGAGTCCTTAGGGGAAAGCAACAAAGATCACAATTTCATAGAATAACAATAGCAACACAAGCCAAAACATTAACAAATTAAATAAAATACGGATAATAAAAAGTGTAGAAAAAAACAGCAGGATCTTAAGTAGTAAAGACAATAAATTAACAACAAATTTCAAGAACTAGTTTAAAATTTGTATTTGTTTTTTTTCGTAATAATGGCCAGACAAATAAAAAGTCTGTTAATGAAATTATCAGGCATTTGTACATTTACCAAACACTCAAAATCTGCTGCATATGTCAAGGAGTACAAAACAAAATCATATAAGTATTTCTCAATACTATAAATCAATAGCACTGTAAATGTCATTTTAATAATATGATTTTTATAGCAAATATTTACTTAGCCAATAAGGCTTAAATATAATTTTTTTGTCTTTTACATATGACAAAAACACTATACGGTAGCCTTTTATGACTTAATATTTCCACCAGTTTCAATATTATTTGCCAGAAGAAAATAAACGAAGACCATTCATTCACTTTGTCCAGATTTTCCTTTAAGTAATAAACTGAAATGTTGTCTTTTTACCCATCTCTCCATATAACTGTCAATTGAAAAGGTGTTGTTGGTTGGATCAACATATTAACTGTTTATTTGTCCAATTTAATGCCAACGAAGTCCAACGTCAATATTTAATAAGAAAATTTGTTTGTTTCCATCTCAAACGTGACATTACAACAGAGAAAACCACAAGCTAAAGAGGAGAAGATTCTATAATCCGTAAACGTGGTTTTTGGCTAATGTTTATGTAAGTTTGTTTGTGGCACTACACAGAGCGGAAAAAGACGTTAAAAAATTTAAAGTACGGATTTTCAATCGTACAATCCATACTAAATCCCGATTTCGTACTTAAAATAATCCGAAAATGAGATTGAATCAATCTCAAAATGGCCTTGATTCAAGTATTATAAAGTTGATTTTATCCTGAATTCGTGCCTAAAAAAATCCAAAAAAGAAATTAGAAAGAAAAAGTTATTATGATTGATTTACTTACCCGTATTACACCTTACAGAATGATAAAACACCAACATCATGACCGATATGGGTTTTACTTTAAAACCCCAATGAACATATATAACCAAAAATATTAACTAAATGAGAAGCAAGAGTTCAAATTTACTGTTTAGCCCTCCGTGGTACACATGGGTCTGGCCAGACATTTTTTTGATGTGTATAGAAAATTAAAACATGCGTCAGCCAGAGGGTTAAACACAACGAAAAGATTAATATTTTTTTACTTGACTTATACTTATTTCAAGACATTCTAAGATTGATTTTCGAAAGTAATCCCATTTTGGATTGTTTTGAGTACGTTTTGGAGTTATTCGTACTTGAATTTTTGAGTACGGCTCGTAATTAAAGTAACCATAAAAAACTGGATTTTTCCCTAGTGTTTTTCTTTCTGTGTAGGAACTTATATTTGTGAAGTGAGAGAAAAAAAAACACCAAAGAAAAAGACTAGTCTTTTCGAACTATTGTATTATGCTCACCTTGTTATATGGTTATCTGTGAAAGGCAAGTATATATAATTTTTTTCAATATGTGTTAAACTACAGTCAAATCCCGATAATTCGTACCCCGATAAATCGTAATTCCCGATAATTCGTAATAAACTATCGGCCCCTTGAAAACATCTCGTTAATTCGTAAAATTTCCATAATTTTTTTTTCAAATAAAATCTTCTTAACCTCTTATAAATAGTAATTGTTTGCTAACTACCACTTATAATTCGTAATAAAAACAACAGAAACATTGAAAGAATGATTTTTTTTGCTTGTGTGTGCGTTTTCAAATAAAAAAATAAATAATTTTTATATATTATATTTTTAACAATTGTTTTCTAAGTTTTTTTTATCGTTTTAGTAAATAAATTGAAAAACCCCGTTATACTACATTTACACCTACACAAAATCTAGTACTTACGAGATTTCGAGCCAAATCTAGTTGTTTTTGACTAGATTTCCCATACGAAACAAAATCTACTTCGTGACTAGATTTCGTCGAAAATCTAGTAGTACTTAATGATGCAACTATGGTTTTTTCAATATAGTACTAACAAATACTTCCCTGCACAAGAAAAATGGCATTTAAAAATTTGTTAAAAAAAAAATTAAAAAGTTTTATAAAATAAATAAATAAAAGTTTTAAAAAATAAAAAAGACGAATAATATTGATCAAATAAATATCGTTGATTATTAATAAAAGGCAATGCTAATTTTTTAATATATATTTCTTTTGAGTTTGTATGTGTTACGAAAAGTCTTTTAGTTAGTTGTCTTGTTATAAAAACAAAATCTCGCTAATGTCAAAAAAGTATAATGTAAACGCACTAGATTTCGAAGAAGATTTTATATCAAATCAACAAGATTTCGTCCTAATGTAAATGTATTATTAGTTCGTATTTATATTATTTTGTCCCCGTTAAATTGAAACCCCGCTAAATCGAAAAATTCGTAAAAAATGGCCGGTCCCTTGCGATTACAAATTATCGGGATTCTACTGTTTTTCATATTAGATTTCATTGTTAAAGTTGTGTACTTATATCAAAATTTAAATTGTATGAAAATAGTATTAGAAGAGTTATGATTAGGTTAAGTTCTGTTAAATATCAGAACGCTTATATATAAAAGAAGAAGTCGCATACAACAGTTAAAATACAAGTGACGATATAGTTCAGTATAGCGATATTACCAAGACAATAAATTATGGAAGTTAAAACCTATTTGAAATTAACTCGATTCTTCCTACAAATCCCTAACAAATTCAATGTTGCCTAGTTTGGCATTACTGTGCGCGGTCCTAAGAATTGTTAATTTCCCATGTGCTAATATACACAGCATATAACATAACCTGTGTTAATAATAGACAGTATAAACTTAAAATTCATATGTGTTCAAAAAAAGTAAGGTTTGCGGAATCTTATATACCCTTTGATTTAATATATTTTGTACCACGCCTACTTCCTAATTCCGCCATAATTTTGTCGGATGTTGTGTATTGATAACCAAGATGCTTGTAACTAACTTGGAAGCTTTGAATCAAACACTGAAAAATAAACTTCTGCTTTTACTTAAAAAAATAAACAATAGTAAGTCGTTGCCACTACGAATTTTAAACAACCAAAATTAATCGTTATCTTCTACAATGTTGCCACAGTATATCAATAACATTATTTATTTTATCGGACAGTTGTAAAAGGGAGAACATTTTATGTTCACTTTATCGTTCACGAACCTATGTTAAGCTTTAACTATCAGGAACTTTATTTATCGTCATAACAGCAGAAAATATTTAATAATTTCCTTCTGAAAGTAATATGATTGCTACTAAAACCATACATTTTTTTATTTATATTTTTTTTTGAAATTTTTATTTTATTGAAATATGTGAATTAAATTTTATTTTAAAAAAAGTATCATCCCAATAAAAATTTTTATCATTTTGCGAAGCACTAATGGTACATTTAAAAAAATAAGCGCACAATTATGCGCTACGCAATAAGACATACAGAAATGCAGTAAAGTAAGTGAAAGAACTCTCAAAAACTTTAAAAAAAAGGTAACAATTCAAGTGCTACGGCATTCCCTTACTGCGAAGCAGGTTTGTAAGGGAGAATACTAAAAAAAACCTGTTTCAAAACATTCAGTGTGTAAGGGCGATCGTTACATTCAACAATTTTTATATGCGCTGAATAATGCGCTTCAAGCCTGGTACTCTGTTCAACATTTCACGTGAAATGCTGTCAAAATGCATATGAAAAAAACTTGTGCGGAATATCTACGAAATAATGTTGATGGAGTTGTACTCTGTTTATTTTGTGAAAAAGTTCCGAAATGTTTCTGGCAACATTTTTTTTTTAACAACTGCGAAATAATGTAAGCTGCCTTTATTTCACGTGGAATTTTAAGCAAAAGCAAAAAATATGAACTTAATATTAAAAAAGAAATAAGAAATTAAAATAACACAATCGGTAAAAGTTTTTTATCCATATTTACTTTTTTTTATTAAATTTTTTATTAAAAAAAAAATAATTTTAGTAAAATACATGTGGCGTTTGTTTACATACACGAAACAATGTAGCATACTTTGAAGGAATGAAAACGTCAAATTGTACAAACTCGCAAGATTGGTAACATTGGTAAATGCCAAAATTTTCGTGTGAAATAATCAATGTTGCTCAACATTTTTCACAATTTTGAACAAAGTACTAGGCTTTATGTGTCAAAAATGTATTGCTTCAAAGTGGGAACTCGCCATATAAAATTCATGTCTTCCGTCTGCGCAATGGTAAGCGAAACACTTATGTTTCTCCCTTACAAACCTGCTTCGTTGGAAGCTCCATTTTTTATTGGGATAGTATAGTCGGTCAACCCCGACATACCTACACCACATTATACAAAGACATATTTTCAAGAGTGTATTTGGCACTCAGTAAGAAATTATGAAAATTATGTGTTTAGATTAATGTTAAAGTTCTTTGTGCCGAATATTATTTAAATATATTCATCTTATGAGATGTAATCGTCTATAAGTGATCTAAGGGAGGTGGTTTTCATGGGACCTATGGCTAATTTTGGACTTACCAGCATGACATATGGTCATGTCATGGTAGCTATCGTAAAAGTTATTGTCGCCAAATTTTAT
This sequence comes from Pollenia labialis, assembly GCA_949318255.1. Taxonomy (NCBI): domain Eukaryota; kingdom Metazoa; phylum Arthropoda; class Insecta; order Diptera; family Polleniidae; genus Pollenia; species Pollenia labialis. The sequence continues at coordinate 113,456,476 of OX439143.1, forward strand.
ATTAATATCAAAATTAATTAATAAGCAATTTCCTGGAGTAGTATTTGTAACGGAGCAATGGCCAAATATAAGGCGATTGCAATAAAATGTGGTAAGATGATTTAGAATGCAATAAAACCCCATTGTCACGTTACGACAATTGAAACTTATGTGCCAAATTTCATCAAATTATATTTAATATTGCAAACTGTACTTTGTGCACAAGGTGACATGAGGAGACAACAAACCATTTTGTCGGACGAATGGACATTGTTATCGATCGGTATACTCAAAGGTGGGTCTATCTCCATTATTTTTTAGTGGTACATACATTAGTGCACAAGTATAATAACCTCACTACTATAGTAGTGTTGGTATAAGTATTAAAAAAAAAACTAATATATACACAACTTGAGTTTTTTATTGGTTGGGTTCAGAATGGATTATTCTTTACTTGAGTGAGAACAAAGTATTGTCGAAATGACAACTGAATGTTGTCAATATACCAACGGTGTATTTTCAAACTACAGACAACATGTTGTCAGAAGGACACCATAACGATGATAATATCTTAAAAGTTTGCTGCCAGAATGAGACCAAATTGTGAAAAGATGAGAACGAGGTGGTTAAAAAATATGAGCAGCATCCGTTATAAAATGAATACAAACGTAGTTGGCTCTTTTTTAACAATGAATCGTATGATTATACTGTATTTACCCCTCTATGTAGACAATGGTTAGTAAATGTTTATGCAAGAAAGGTAGATGACCTACAAAATTATCGACCCTTAGTGGTTAGTATATTGTCTACTTTGGCAAATATTAAAAATAAAATCGTTTAAAAGCAAAAATACTTTTTAACAAAAGGTACCTTTTCTTCATGTTTACAAAAAAAAAAAAAGTTTTTTTTAACGAAAAAACACTTCTCCAAAATCGGCACCCAATAGAATTTAAAATATTTTGTGTGCATTTCAACTTGCCCCTATTTAATGACCTTTTTCGTATCCTTTAAGTTTTAAATTTAATAGAACTTAAGATATCTTAACCTTAACTTTTAAATAATTAAAAATGCACAAATACAAGTTGCCATTAAATTTATTTACCGAAACAAATTTTAAGAGTAATCCCACACGTGTTTCAATGAATTACACAAAAATGTTCAAAAACCAAACTTTTTAATATATAATTAGGAATAAATAGACACGTGTTAATAAATAAAGAGGCATTTTCTTTATATTCAACCCAACAAATTATTGTAAACGCATTTAAAATTAACATTGCATGGAAATGTCATTTACATTTCTTTTATAAGTCCTTAAAATTTTGTATGAATGAAAACGTTACACTATTGAAACTTTCCTATCCCCACCTTCTTACAAACTCACTACTTTTGTTATCATAAATAGGCTGGGAACACTTTAGACTTTGTTCAAAAAAAATATTTCTATTATTTTTCTTATCTTTATAAGACTTATGACGCCCACTGTAGTATATACATACAATAAATTGAACTTCAAAACAAACCAACACAACGTGGTTAAACACACATGTCAGAATCAACGAGACACGTTCGATAACGGATGTAAGCCCAATAATAATGCAAACGTTAGTTTGATTTTTAAGTCATAACAAAATCATGAAGAATAAATAAAAATATAATAATGCTAAAGCACTGGGTAACTGCACGATAACGTAATGTAGTTATTCAAAAAGTTAAACAGAAAATGGACGGAAGGTTAGAGGTGGTCCTTTTCTTATGAGAGCCAGGTGGGGCAAAATTATATTGACAAAAGTCAACACGCACTTTGGTTGTTAAAGTAAAGAAGGGATTTATGAATGAATGAATTAGTACAATGTAACTTTCTTTAGTTGTTATATTTTATTTGTTGATGAAATCACTGAAAGCCTAAAATTATGCTTTAGTTTATTATTTTGTAACAATAAGTGCATTAAATGATTAAATTTTTAAAGAAATTAATGGAATTGAAAGGGGTGTTATTTATAGTTAAAGAAAAAAATCTAATATTTTTAAATTATTTTCTAATTATAGCTGACACAAACAGTCTACAAGAGTTTTACTTTTAAAACTTAATAAATCAAAAATGTTGTATATTTTTTTGTATCCCTTTTGTGTATGCTTCATTTACTTAACAAATAATAGAAACAATTATCCCTTGAAACTTTAATAAAAACCCTTTAAGCATCCTTCATTTTCCTAATAATTTCCTTTATTTATTAAAATATAAATTCCATACTACCAACCACAAATTTTGTGTCATACCAACATAATTTTATTTGTCCTAAACCTTTTTTTAAGCATCAAATAAAAAATGTGACCAAAATGATTTTGAAAGCAATCGTGCTTATAAGTTTATTTCCTTTTCAAAGTATCAAGTACCAATTCAAACAGTTCTACTTAATTTGAAAATCTGTTTGGCAAGAAAAAATTTTTTTTGTAAAAAAACACCCAGCTTAAAATTGACCTCACTTAAGCTAATTTCACATGTAGGAGACTTTTTTGCGAAAAAAGGTCAGTCATGTATAAATGTTGGTTTTTTTTTTGTTTGGACATTATAAAAATATGGAATTGATTGAAAAAATACCAGAATTATTTGTTAAATTTCTGGAATTTTTTTATATACAAAGTACATTAAATAGAAAACATATGTATGTTTATTTTTTCGTTGTTTAGTGATTAAATAAATGATTTGACTTGAAATTGAAGGGTCCTCAAAGTCTTAAGAGGATTTGAAAAATTAATGGGGAGTGAATATTTTTTTAATGGTATTTTGTAAGAGTGTGGGAAGGTTTTTTTAATTTTTCTATTAAAGGAAATAGATTATATTTTATTCGTATTTTTTGGTGACTTTTTCAACAGTCGTATATTTAAATAAAAAAAATTAAAAGCTCAACATTAATACACATATGTATACATAATATTTTACACAACAATTAAACACAACTTACAAAAAATATATTTGTGGCTTTTTGACAAAACATCTCAAGTAAAATTTAAAAGGTTGAAAAAATGCTGTTAATTATACCAATCATTCAAAAAACATTTTTGTTTACGTTTTTAAAATTTTGTATTATAAACAAAATTTTTCATTAATTTTGGTTTATTTTATTTTTTAATTGAAACTATTTTTTCACCGAGTTTTTTTTAAATTTGTTTCATATAGTGCATGTATTTAGTACGAAAAGGTAAAACTAATGAACCTTAATCCTAGGATATTAAATTGAACTGTTTTATGGTTTTTAATCCACTTATTATTTAATTGAGTTTTTTAGCTGTTCTAATTGTGGACTGGCCAGACCAAGAGGAGAACTTATTGGTAAAAAGTTACCGAGAATTCTTTCGTTTGAATATTTTACATTTCATGTGAATGACAATTAAATTATTTTTATGAAGAAAGGAATTTTACAACATGAAATTAATTAAAAATGTTTGACAAATATAATCTGGAAATTTATTTCTCATGGTGAGTGCTTTTATTATATAAATTTTCACATTATTCGAATATGTATCAAATTACAATCCTCAAAAGCTTTTATACTTTAATAGTCTTATTCCTTCAATATTCCCCAGGAATATTTTCTATGCACTATAGAATACATATTTGAATAATATGAAAATTTAAAATTGTTTGATAATTTTTCATTCTTGGCTGTTGCGGAAATCGAACACAGGCTCTTACGTACATGTAACCCTTAATAATTTTAAAGCTTCTAGGGTAAAGTATTTTTGGGATTTATTTTCAGATTTTTCGGAAGAGCTTTAGAGGTCGCTCAAGTTGAATTTTTGGCAAAAATCGCCTTTGCCGGCCTGTTTCGAGTTTTCTAAGATAAAAAACTACGATTTTCTTCACTTTTAAGAAAATAATTTATAAAAAAGTGTCCAAGGTTTATTTTGGTGTACAAAGATTCCAATTCATTTGCTCATCTAGGCACCCTTTATTACAATTTTTTTTTAATTTTGTTAATAACAAAACTAAAAACGCAGAAAGATTGATTAATGTTAAATTACTTAGAAACAAACGTTTTTGGATTTGCAGTTACTGTTCCTGAGTTATACCGGTTTGCAGCTTGGTACCCAGTTTATGATATTATTACTCATACCCAACAAATAAATTAAACTCAAACGTTTGCTTTGTTTAAAAATTATTTACTGGAGTTCTTAACTAAGTGCTAGCCGAGGCCCCACCTACAAAAAGTAGTGTGTTCTAATAAAAAATTTATAATTTTTAATTTGTTGCACTTCCCTGCGGGAAATTAGTGTCAATTGGTCCAAGGATTTGTGAAAATGGAACAAGTACAAAAAGAATGTACTCATGACCAGTGAAAGAATAACCAATCCATTAACTGGTTTATGAAGAACAAAAAGGTAGAACAAGTAATGAATTAAAGTACAGTTTTCAACGGTGCTGTGACACTTTTTTTGGTACTTTCTAAAATTTGGTTCTTGAATTTAATTCTAGGACTTATTTTACTGAAATACAACTACATTGTATTGAAATAATACTTCATTTAAGTAACTGACACTTAGCAATTTCATTGAGAATAGATCTGTGACTGGTCAAATGATGTCAATTGACCCCCTCCAATGACAACCGCATGTAAAAGTGATAGGTCTCATTCATATAAGGTGTTAAAACTAGAACCGGTCTCTTCCACCAAAGACCTATCATGGGACTACTTTCGTGTCAGTTCGCTTCCCTCTAGGGTTGTTATAAAACATTTTAAGATTTTTCTCTTAAAAATGAGATTTTTTTTGCCAAATGAAGATTTTCCTTCCAAATCTTCTGGCAAAGCTGATCGCATATCTCTTCCTTCCCCTCGTTCAGTTTCAAAGGAGTGAGATTTTGAAATAATGTATTATGATTTGGCATTTGTTTCCTCCTCTTCAATATATCATCTTGATGTTCTCCCATTCTCTTTTCAAGTGAGTGTTTTGTTGTTCCTTTATAAATCAAACCCCAATTCTGATCGTCCATTTCGTTACACTTTACTTCGTTATCAGCATTGCTCATTTGTAGTTTTTCAATTGGCGCCTTAACACTTGAAAATATTGTACTTAAAGTTGTATTTGGTTTTTATGCAAAGGTTATTTGTCTGATTTAATTAGTGTCCTTATGTGTCTATTCTGCCAGATGTTCCGTGATTGCATCGTTTTTTGCTTATATTAAAATCAATATTTAGCATAATTTTGATAAAATTATTACCAATTTCAACTGCAACAAAAACTAAATCAAAACGTTGATCAATTGCGAGAGGCGTAATTTGTCTGTGCCCTCTTCGAATAATTTTTTAAATGATTACGTCTTTAGTAGAAATTCAGCTTACAACTGAAGCTTGGAATAAAGGGCCGTGCGTGGATCGATTTAAACTATTTTCAATACTAAGACTTTTATAAAATTTTAAAAGGGGGCTAAGTTAAAAAATGGGGGAATTTAACCCAAAAACAAGTAGCAGTTCTCTATTCGCATTTGCCGAATATTATATATCCTTCACTATAATACCGAAAGTCCGATTTTGATAATTTTTTAATACCTTATAATATTTATGTTATATAAGTATAAGAATTATCTGAGCCAAATTTGGTCCTCCTAACTCATATGATATGGGCGCTATTGAACTAAAAACAATATTTCGGAAAGCAAAAGGTAGTAATTTGCCCTTATCTATGCCATTTCTAAACCGATATTCACTGCTTGTATTCTACAAAGTTTATCTCAGGTAAATGTTAAAAAAAGTTCATTAATTATAAGAAAACATAAAAAAGTAAGGGCTTGTAGGTAATTTTTAAGCTAAAAAAACGTTGAAAAGGGAGAATATTGTTAGTAAACAATATAACTGGGAAAAAATTTAGTTTTAGCGTAAACTTTGAGATGTTTTTTATTGGAACTCCCCGAAATTGCTTAAATTTAGTAGAGTATAATTTACTATTTTTCAGAGTACTTAAATTTTTAAGATTTTTGAAATTTTTTGGTATGCTTTAGCAAAATCTGAAAATAAGTTCTAGAATTTTCTGCCGGAACTATAAAAATTGCGTTCATTTCTTGAGTCATATTTCCTAAATTACAAAAAAAAAATTACAATGAGGTAAAAGCTTATGGTACTGCCAAAAGTGGAAAATATTAAGTTATAAATCTTTTTTGTTTTCTTCGATACTATAAAAAATAAATTCAATCTTTATGCACTAATGGCCGATTTCAACAATTAACTGCCTATTTCACTATGTCACTCGAACACTTTCGTTCGCACAAATTACACGTAAAACAAAAACAAACTCTCCTTTTCTAGACAATCAATTGCTTGTCCCCTGGAAACAACACCAATATATTTTCGCATTCTTATAAAAATGTATGGACCGAACGAAACCAAATTTACCACAGAACTATAGAATATTACTTTAGAAACATTTATTAAATTTTTAGTGCATTATAATTATAAATTCAGCTTAGACATAGTTTTTTAAAAAAGGATATATGGGAGGTAGGCATGTCCTTGCACCAAATGTAAAAAAATTTCCAACGACACTAGAATGTGAAATTTTATCGACAGGTAATAGTTTTTAAATAATAAGTATTGTGGTTATTTTGTTGCACTATTTATGGTTTTTAATCAAAAATTTAATATATTAATTAGGCTAAAGTTCATCAAATTTAATTTTCATTAAATTATTTTTATGAAGAAGGTATTTTACAACATGAAAATTAATAAAAATTAATTGGTAATTTTTCACTCTTAACTGCTGCTGGGCTCGAACCCAGGCTTTTACGGACAGGTTACCTTTACATGTTTCGATTGCTACCACTCAATCTCTTCAGAAGGGTTTGCCTCTAAACCAGGGATTTCCAAAATTTTTTTGGTTGTGTATTAGTGAGTACCAGAGAGTAAGCAAATTGAGAGAATGCATTTATTTACAGCCGAAATAAAATGCTAGTAATATATTTTATAAGTTGTATAACACAAAGGTACAAAATTAAAAATTTTTTGTGTGGATAAAAAATTTGTAGCAATTCTTTACCAATGAAATGTCGCTGGTTTTAAAACTACACTTTTTTTTATTCGGAAGCTTTTTGACTCTAAATCAGTTTCAAATATCTTATCAAACAATTGTAAAAAATTAAAGATTTTTATGTTTTAAAAGTTCATAAAAAATAAATATTGCACGCAAATCACAGCTGATAGAAAAAAAGTCCAGTTTTAAAATCAGCGACATTAAATTGGTAAAGAACTGCTACAAAGTTTCTAGCAACACAAAAAATTTTTAATTTTTTCCCTTGTGTTATACAAGTTATAAAATAAAATCTTCTAAATTTATACTTTTATGGCAGTTTCGTAATAGTAGAATGGTTTTCAAATGGGATAAACTTAATTTATTACGTTGCTTGGAACAAATAAATTTTAAATCCGAAAAAATTTGTTGGCATAGGTAAGTAGTGCCTAATAAAGAGAGGCAGAATTAGTCTTTACTTTCTGTTTCTGTTCTGTTCCGTGCCGTTCTGTTTCAAAATTGTAAAAGTTACTTTTTCTGTAGCAACTTATTAGCCATTTATGACAAATTTATTAGTTTTGCACCATCCATTGTTTTATTTCAATAACTTTTATGCACATAACTTTGAAGAAATAAAATTTAATTAATGTATTTTTTATTATTTATTTTGCGGTCACTTACAATTACTTTACAAGTTTTTGATTTTATCAAACTGAACCGCAACAGAACAGAACAACTAATCAATTTCACAGGTTTTTTAATAACAAAACCAAATCAGCTGGTTCGTAAGAGAACAGAAAGTAAAGGCTTACTGAGGCTTAACTCTTTGGGCTCGGTCATAGTGCGAAATAATAAAGTTTCATTACTACATCAATAAAACACATCTTCTTACCCAAACATTTTACCTACCGTCACATTTGCTTTTATGTGTACAGGTTATTTACACATAAATTGTAGCAAAACAAGACTTTTTTACTTGTTTTTTAAATATTTCTACTTACTACAGAAAAGTGTTTTCAAAGAAAGAAAAAACCCACCGACGCGATTAGTACAGAAACCAACATATTTTTACAAGCAAAATACCAACAAATTCCTTTGGCTATTTTTGTTCTTAATAATTTCTGCATTTAGGTACGTCTTTTTAAAGAAAGCAAAAGGGACCCTTTTACAGGTATCAAAGAATTTTTTTTCACAAACAAAACACATGTCGTTAGCTTAAACGTTGCAGTAAATGTTATTGTTGAAAAAGTTACTTAATAAAATTTACGTTAGCTTTGCTGTTATATATTTTCAACAATTTAAATTATGTTAAAATTAACTAGAAATGTTATATTACTCTGCATTTAAGTCTTAAAATTTAGACTCTAAAATTTAGAGTCTAAATATTGCACGCAAGGCATTGGATGTTACCAAAAGCATTTTTGACTGCACAATATTTTTGAGTGTAAGCTGAAACAAAATAATATAGCATCCGCTAAACATGTACACTTGTCGAAGTCACACCGACGACTGAATTGAAGAGCATAAAAATATGTGTTTGTAGTGGTTTGCACAATTGTGCAAAGAAATGGAAACCCCTGCTCTAAACCAGGGATTTCCAAAATTTTTTTGGTTGTGTATTAGTGAGTACCAGAGAGTAAACAAATTGAGAGAATGCATTTATTTACAGCCGAAATAAAATGTTAGTAATATATTTTAGAAGTTGTATACCACAAAGGTACAAAATTAAAAATTTTTTTGTGCTGATAAAAAATTTGTAGCAATTCTTTACCAATTCAATGTCGCTGATTTTAAAACTACACTTTTTTTTATTCGGAAGCTTTTTGACTCTAAATCAGTTTCAAATATCTTATCAAACAATTGTAAAAAATTAAAGATTTTTATGTTTTAAAAATTCATAAAAAATAAATATTGCACGCAAATCACAGCTGATAGAAAAAAAGTGCAGTTTTAAAATCAGCGACATTGAATTGGTAAAGAACTGCTACAAATTTTCTAGCAACACAAAAAATTTTTAATTTTTTCCCCTTGTGTTATACAAGTTATAAAATAAAATCTTCTAAATTTATACTTTTATGGCAGTTTCGTAATAGTAGAATGCTTTTCAAATGGGATGAACTTAATTTATTACGTTGCTTGGAACAAATAAATTTTAAATCCGAAAAAATTTGTTCGCATAGGTAAGTAGTGCCGAATAAAGAGAGGCACCTCAATGAATTTTTTTTAGTTCAGGATAGAACTCGCCATCTAAATCTTTCCAGAACCCTACAATATTATTTTCGTCTGGGGCATTTACTTCGCTTTGTAGTATGATTAGTTCTGATTGAATATCAAATTCGTAGTTGCTTACATCGCAACGAAAAGGGTTTTCGAAAAGATCTAATAGCGGTTGTAAAATTACAAAATCTTGAAACCTGTCTTGAAAATTATTGAAAAGTGTTTCAAATATTTCGGCATATTCATATCTTTTGTCGATTTCGAGATTTCTGTAAACAAGTGAAGTTTTTGGAAAGTTGGAAAAATCACCACTTTTAATTTGGGAGAAAATTAGAAAAAGTTTTGTTTTAAAATTGTGAATTTTTGTTTTTTAAAAAGGTTACAACTTTTCGGTGGGTAAGCGCTTGATGTCCGCCTCGAATTTTATTTATTATATCCTCTGCTGTCTTCATAGCTGGGGTATCATTTATGAATTTCGATGCAAGAGCGGTCTGATGAATTATGCAGTGAAAATTATGAACAGCAAATTCGTGTTTTTTTAATTGGCCTATAAGTCCATTATTATAGTTTCTGTTCTGTTTCTGTCCTGTTCCGTGCTGTTCTGTTTCAAAATTGTAAAAGTTACTTTTTCTGTAGCAACTTATTAGCCATTTATGACAAATTTTTTAGTTTTGCACAAGCCATTGTTTTATTTCAATAACTTTTATGCACATAAATTTGAAGAAATAAAATTTAATTAATGTATTTTTTATTTTGCGGTCACTTACAATTACTTTACAAGTTTTTGATTTTATCAAACTGATCCGCAACAGAACAGAAGAACTAATCAATTTCACAGGTTTTTTAATAACAAAAACAAATCAGCTGGTTCGTAACAGAACAGAATGTGAAGACTTACTGAGCCATAACTCTTTGGGCTCGGTCAAATAATTGTAGCATAAAAAAGTAAGCAAGAAAAATAGTGCGAAACAATAAAGTTTCATTAATACATCAAAAAAACACATCTTCTTACCCAAACATTTTACCTACTGTCACATTTGCTTTTATGTGTAGAGGTTATTTACACATAAATTGTAGCAAAACAAGACTTTTTTACTTGTGTTTTAAATATTTCTACTTACTTAAGAAAAGTGTTGTCAAAGAAAGAAAAAACCCACCGACGCGATTGGTACAGAAACCAATATATTTTTACAAGCAAAATACCAAAAAATTCTTTTGGCTATTTTTTTTTCTTAATAATTTCTGCATTTAGGTACGTCTTTTTAATGAAAGCAAAAGGGACCCTTTTTCAGGTATCAAAGAATTTTTTTCACAAACAAAATACATATCGTTAGCTTAAACGTTGCAGTAAATGTTTTTGCTAAAAAAAGTTACTTAATAAAATTTACGTTAGCTTTGCTGTTAAATATTTTCAACATTTTAAATTATGTTAAAATTAAATAGAAATGTTGTATTATTCTGCATTTAAGTCTTAAAATGTAGACTCTAAATATTGCACGCAAGGCATTGGATGTTACCAAAAGCATTTTTGACCGCACAATATTTTTTAGTGTAAGCTGAAACAAAATAATATGGCATCCGCTAAACATGTACACTTGTCGAAGTCACACCGACGACTGAATTGAAGAGCATAAAAATATGTGTTTGTAGTGGTATGCACAATTGTGCAAAGAAATGGAAACCCCTGCTCTAAACACTCGCAGCCATCGACGACTGCTGGCAGTCAAGATTCAAACATCAATCTTTAAACCAAATTGTATTTTACCTTTGGTAGATCGAAATTTGCTTTGAATGATTATCTGTTTTAGTTGATTTTACATGTTCTTCCTTACTTCTGTTTTTCGTACTTTTTGTCAATAATTCTTCTTGAAGCCCAAAGTAAGTTTTTATTTAATAGTTTTTGCTACACTCTGATATATGTAAATTGTGGCTAAATATATAAACTTTTAACTCAGGATGAATGGGCGGTGGCATATTCTTGCAGCGATTTTTCTCAAACTTCAAATTTGTCTTAAAGTAGGCGTTAAGTATTAGTATGTATACTTATTATTGTCGTTCTGAAATAAGAACTCTAGTTTCACAGCCCTTGTCATAAGTCTTAAATAAGGATATCCGTTGTGTTTTTTTATTTTTAAATTAAGATATGTTTAATTCAATGTAGTTTTTAGCTTCAAGCCTGTAGGACAAAATAATTAAATTAATAAATAAAAATTTTTTTTTATTATTGGCATTTAAATTTTTTTTGCATTTTTCTTAATTTAATTCTTCTCAAATTTTTCATTTTAAAAAATAACTATAGATTATTTTTAATTCCCTTAATTTGAACCCTAAAAAGTAAAATTAAAAAATAATCTCCCATAATAAAAATCCTGCTTAGAGAAGCAAAAAAAAAAAGAAACAGAAATGCAAACCTTTTTTTAAATAACACATGGCTAAAGAAAAGTAGGGAGATGTAAAAACATCATTATTATAATTTTGATAAAATGAAAGCTCTTGGATCCCTTAACTAATTAAAATAAATATGCTCATTAAGTTATACTTCAAATTAAAAACAGCAAACACATACACTAACACAAACAAAAATTAGTTTTACTTGGAGAAAATGAAAAGGCTTTTAATTTTCACACCTGAGAAGTTTATCTTTGGCACTTTATTGTAATAATACTAATTCTACCAGCTGACACAAGCCTACACACTCTCTTGCTCACATCCACATCTACACCAAGTTAAATTTGTGTAAAAGGATTTGCTGATGGTGCTGCTGCCATTACAACTTGTTGCCGGTTATTCATTAGAAATTTAGAACACATAATATCTCTGACGCCCTTTAATATTAATACCTCAAGGCTTCCGGCTTTGGCTGAGTATATAGTCGAAGGTTTTTTTTCTATGCATCCTGGTTTCAATTTTTTTGTTTGTTTTTTATTCTCTTATTTTTTACAAATAATTTTAGCTAAAAAAAAGGGAAATCTCATGGTTAATTTATAAACATTAAAATTTTGTTCTTTTTTATATCAATTTTACAAAGTGAGTTGTGGGTGTAAGTGGAAGAGTGTAAAAAGTATCTACATCTTTTGAAATATTACACACAATTTTTGATGTTGAACGAAAAAAAAAAACTGTTTAAAAGTAGCAGAAGCAGCGTACAGCATACAACACAATTTGTCTAGTATTTTACTGCTGTTGTTGTGATGTTCCTTTATGTATTTATGTTCATCTCAACTTTTTATCATTTCTAATTTGCTTAATTTAAAATTCACAACGTATAATGTTTGAAATTTTTCACCTTCTCAACACTCGTACAAACACACACTATTATAAAAAAACTTTTTTTCACATGCAGAGAGAAATAGTATCATTATAAGAAAGAAGAAAATAAATTTTAGCAATGGAAAGGTATAAGAGAGAATTAACAACGACTTAGTGGGACTGTATTAAACGTTTTTTTTAGAATCAGTGTTCGGAAATAAACAGAACATTATTTAGCGTACGGCTCAATCACCCAGAACCATAAAAATATATATCGTATTTTTATAGTGTTTGTGTATACGAACACAACCCTTAATACCGGTCGTTACTATTTTCAAAAAAGTTACGAACATTATATAATGTTCTGTTCTTAACATTCTACAGTGTTTCTTTTTTATATTGATAAAGAAATGAGCAGTCAAAAAATGTAAGCAACAACTACAGCACGAAAAGCTTGTGTGTGTTTTGCGCACATGTTTCGTTTGTGTAAAATTTTTTTGCTGATTTTTTTGATACTGTACAAAATTTTTGTTTTTTTTACCAGCCAAAAAGGTGCTAAGCACAACTGAAACAAACGAACATTAATGTGCCTAACACAACGAAGTTTGTGGTTAAAAAAAAAAAAAGGAACGCAATTATATGTTGTCATCTATTTCATGAGTTGGAAAGGTTTAGCATTATTTTTTGTGTTCGAAGAGAAACGTTTTCTGTTTAATGATTTTCTACACAAACACTATTATAATTTGTATTTTCCACATATCTACTGAACCGAACACTAAGTCCCAATTTCCACAATGCAAGTCTTATTGATCAGCTTGCTACTTTGTTGGCGAGAGTGACGAGGGGAAAAGAAACGAGTACTCAGCTTGCTGTACTCGTCATATGCGTTTTGTTTTCTCATTCGTAATTTTCAGCAGGTCTATTTTGACAATTATCTTTCACATTTAATTTCGTTGTGCAAAGTTAATTTCGTAGCGTGTGTGAATTTTTTTAAATATTTGTTATTAAACAAAACAAAAGAATTTATAATTAAAAGTACATTTTACACAACTTTAATTTTAAATTAAACAATTGTTAAAATATTCAACACGAATTTGAATTAAAATACATTTTAATAAGAAATATGTTTTAAACGTAATGTCAAAACGCACATATACATTCATACTAACGGAATACCAGATAAATTATAAGATTTGACTCGTGGAAACACCACAGCTGATTCAAAGAAGAAAACGTGATAAGTTTATCAATAAGACTTGCATTGTGGAAATTGGGACAAAGGAACGATATTTAATGTTTTTTTTAAGACTACTTAGCTTGATTAGCAAAAGTAAAGTAGTCTTACTTTGAAGAAAAAAGTACAAGTACTATTTCAAAATCTCTATATAAAATACCCAGTAAAAACTTCGCTTACTTTCTCAAAATGGCTTTTTGCACTCATTATTTATTAGCTTTCTTCTGTAACTTCTTCTATAATTACTTTTATCTGGATGTATGTGGGTAGGAAAAATAATGTCTTGCATTTGAATGCGTTCATTTTGGGACATCCCTTGTAAAATTCATTGGTTCTGTTAGTATAATTGTAAGTAGTGCTTTTAGTTTTTTCTGATTACTAAACACATTATTTTGTATGCGATGTTTTAACTGGGTGTAAATTAAGTTGTTGTTTATAACTTTAAACAATTAATCTGCTCTGCAGCACATCAATAGCACACAGAAAGTCGTTGCAAAATTAAAAATAATAATCAGTTCTCACAAACAATATGCTTTAAAGTAAAGTTCAGAATACTACTGGTCCTAATTATGCATTTGGTTGAAGGTCGAATTTGTTTTATCGAACAAGCACATGGTTTTTATTTTTTTCGTAGGAAATCTTTTTATATAAACTCCCTCACAAGAAACGAATGAGAGAACCATAATATTTTTCATGTTGGCAAGTGAAATGACAAATGGAAAAACAGTGTTACCGTGAATAAGTTTTTTTTATCAATTAACTAGTACTTAGTTAAATAAAAGTTATGTTCATAGCTAATTTCTGTGTATTTATAAAAAATTAAAAATAAAAAAAGAGCACAACTATACAACAACGCATCTTAATGGTATTTTAAAACATAAATTGCAGGCATTTAGAAAAAAAAATTAAATCAAAATATTCTTTTTAGTAAGTTTATGATATCGGAAACACGGCAATGTGACTACAGTACATATTTTTAAAAATAAACATAACTTTTTATAAAGATTTCATAAGAGTTAAATAAAGAATAAATTATAAGTTAATTAATTTATATCGTATCCATGAGGAGAGTCTATAGATGAAATGATTTAAAAATAAAAGCTAGAAGCTTAGTTGATGCCGACATTTTAAAAATTAACTTGCACTGTCCTGTGTAGCCACTCAAAAAAATTTTGTGTTTTTTTTTTTATTTCTTTTGATTTTCGTAATTAATACGTAAAAACTACTTGCAAGTAATTACTTGCATGTGGAAACGTAGGGTTAGATACGGCTGTAAAATTATGCATCGTTTGCGAATTAAGCTTATGTTTAATTTTTTAAATACGGCTACTAACAATTCAAGTGGGACACATAGAAATAGTCTTATATAACCATGTTTGGAACTCAAAATAAATTTAAGATTTTTTATTTAATAACAATTTCAGTTAAAAACAATAATAATATGAATTGAATGATTCCAATTTTAGTCAGCCAAGTAGTTGAGACTATTGGAACTAACTACACGTTACATCACGCCAGATTTTGTACATGCCGTATCAGTCTAGTACTATCGGAAGTGAAACTACAGTCTCCTCCTCCTTTAGAAACATTACCAAGCGGTAGCGACTAGTATAGTTGGGCGACCGAGCATGACGCGGTAGTAGCCCTGGCACCAGAATCGGATGCACCGGACTAAATTGAAATGATTAACGAATTTTCTTAATGTTTTTTCACGTTCTTAAGTTTAGAAATTAAAGAACTTATCGATCTTAGCAATAAATTTTAACTGATTGTTATAATTTATTTTGCAATATTAAAAATGGTTTGAATTTGAGATTTGTATTTTTTTGCAGGTTTTACAGATTTTATTTTTTTACTTTTTAGGATTTTAGTCGACTCATAACCACTTTCAGAGCTGAGAATGGGCCGAAGACAAAGGGTTTTTATTCCCTCCACCACAATTAGTTGTGAAAAGGGTATATACTAAGTTTGTCATTCCGTGTAAAACTTTTTTTCTTTTCATCTCAGAAAGTAGATATATTCTGGCTCCTTGAGTAATTCTAAGTCGATTTAGCCATGTCCGTCTGTCTGTCCGTCTGACCGTCTCACTATGTTTCAAACACCTACTTTTTCCGTGCCACATTGACAGGGAAGCTAAAGACAGGCATTTTTTGAATAAATCTAAGAAAAAATTAACCCATTGGTGACCATTAGATGCAAAAAAAAGTCAATTTATTTCATTATCAATTAGATTTATTGTAGACAAACCTTAAAAAACATTAAACATGAAAAATTAATAAAAATAAATTAAAAACACAAACTTAAAAATTAAATCACAGGTGAGTTATTTTAAGATATTGCATTTTAAAATAAAAAGTTTTTTCGAGCTCGAGGCCAATTATTTTTAAAAATAAATATATTATTTAGTTCAATAATAAATGTAGAGACAGTAATAAGTCTCTTACAAATATACTTGTAACTCATTCCTTGATAATGATATCCGAGGGATATCGAAATATTGGAACTAATAATTTAATAAATAATATATTTTTTTTTAAAAATAATTGGCCTCGAGCTCGAAAAAACTTTTTATTTTAAATAAAAAAAGGTCGAAAAAATAATAAGATTTAATATTGCATTTTATTTTAATTAAAAAAAAAATGTTACTATATGGTGTTTTCTTTTCTACAAAAAAATGTTCCTTTTTTTTAAAAAAAAATTCAATTTGATGTCTTTTTCTTAAAAATGTTGCTCCCGAAAAGGGTGGATTGTTTCATTCTAAAAAACTCATGATTGAATTTCGCACGGAAAAAGTAGGTGTTTGAAACATAGTGCGTCTGTTGAAAACACGCTCAATTTCGAAAAACTCAAAAGATTAAACATACTTGCAGTAAAATTGCTTGCAGGGATTGAAATCCAGCAAAATCTGTTCAGTAGAATCAGAGCTATGAATGAAAATGTGGAACCACCACTTTAAAAAAAATTGTAAATTTTGGTACAAAAACTAACATAAATGATGGAAAAATGCACGGAATGATATAAGATTTTGCAAAAATTTGTTTTATTCGACTGGAAATCGCGCTGTAAAATTTCATGAAGATCCGTCTATATCTTACCCTTGCCCCCACATAAACCCTCTACTGTTTAGAAGGACTTAAACCGTAATAAATAAAGTTATCATTACAAAATTTGGTACGTCAAAGTTTTATAGGACTCGAAATGACAGTGTTAAATTTCGTGAAGATCGGTCCATAGTTTACCCTAGGCCCCATATAAACCCTACTGATATCAGAATAAAATTGAATACTTCACAGTTTTATAGGACTAAAAGTCACACTAATGAATTTCGTGATGATCGGTCCATAATTTTTTTTAGGCCCCATATAAACCCCACTCTGCTAAATTAATTAAATACGCCTAAAGCCGTAGCAGATATATTTATTGTGGTAACATTTGGCTCCAATATAAATTCCCCTCCTGAAAATCATTTAAGTTCGGCTCAAACTACTTAAAACTGCTATAAATAGCAAAAAACTTTCTGACGGTCGGTTATTAATTTAATAAAGGACTAAACCGCAACGAATTTTAATGGGGAAGTCTGTTTTTATAAAGAAAAACTAATAATAAATAGACATCATAAAGATCTCATTCCTGAGATATTCTAACTGTCGGTGGAGGGTATCAAAGATTCGCCACAGCCGAATAAAGCACTCTAACTTGCTATTTTTTTTCTCTCCAATATTTCAAACATACAAACGACCTTTGACGTTATAATTTTTTTGTTATCAATCTTATAAATACACCGTCATTTCTATTAAACTCAAAAACATGAACGAGTTTACAAAATGTTGTCTATTTTGACTTCAACCCATTATAGGGTACTTTGAATAACACATAACCTTCTTACACTAACAACGTACAATTAGACCTTGTTTTTTACATCTTCTCTCTATTCTACTCGTTACACATATTTTTTCATTGTATTATATTTTTGGCTTTTTGCATATTTCAACACCCTCTTTTGGTAGTTAGTCATGCATGTTTTAGTTGTATAACGAACGAAATTATTTGTTTATAATACCCCTCGTACCTACACTTTATTACACTTTCGTATAACAGCAGAAACAACAACAACTTAACTTGTTTTTTAAGTATTTGGACTCGTATTACATGGTAAATGTTGTCACATGAGCCGAATCATACAAACAAACAGAGAAAAAACGTGCATATAAAATTTAAATATATTCAAAGTACTCGTAAAACCCCTTTTTATAGAATTCCAATGTAATTTGTTTACCCAGTTTATGGGGGGAAAGGGACGAGGTGGTGCGAAGCTATTTCAAACAAAGGACTCTATGAAAATTAAGTCACGTTTAGTAATTATCGCCATACTGCAATTTGATATGTGCATATTAATTATGTGATTTTTTTTTGCAGCTTAAAATTTTAACTTGAAATGCGTGCTTATTTAAATTTTTAATCAAGATGAACTTTTAAATTTAAACTTTTATTTTGGGTATTAAATTCTTAAAACGGAATAAAGTGATTGGAGTAGTTTTGTAAGTCTTTGAGTATTTCGAAAATAATTATGGTAAAAGTATTTTAATAAATAAAATAATTTTAAATTAAATTTCAAGATAATACAAAAGATAACCCAAATATATAGTAAAAAATATAAAAAGGTTATCGCAGATTATCTTATAAAATTTATGAAGGTACATCAGTACTTTAATTACATACATATTAAGATTTTTTTCAAGATAATTTCTAATAACTAGAATAAAAGGTTTGCTATAAAAAGATTGTGTCCAAAGATATGCTATAATTATTATTTTCAATATAACTTTATGGTTATACTGACTGTTAAACGAGAAATTTTTTAATCAACTGTGTAATTGAATAAAATACAACCTTTTTTAGAATCTTTTTATTTTATTTAATTAGAAGTCGTAATTTTTTTTTTTTGTTAAGAAGTCATTTAATTTTTATACCCTCCACTTCTAGTTTTGAATGAGGTTATGCTAACTTTGTCATATTGTGTGAAACATTTCTAATATACATCTAAGACCCCATAATGTTTATATTCTGGGTCCTTGAGTAATTCTAAGTCGATTAAGCCATGTCCGTCTGCTGGAAGCAAGATCACTTTCACAAACAAATATTTAAAAAAAAAATTAAAGGTTAGATTAGGGTTATGTTAGGTCGAATGAAGAGGGAAACATCAAGGATGCAACCTCATATCAATACGATATACACTTAGGCCTCTGCCGGGCCTGACGTGCGCTCCTTAATAACATGGTGCTCCAGGTGGATAGTGCTGTCACTACCTATAGGGAGGGGTTATCTGCCAGCGTAAATAAACTTAGTTTCCCGAACGTAATTCCTTAAGGTTTATCAGTCAACGTTCCTCAGGGATCCTAAGTACAACCTGAAATTGCTCGCGTGGTGCTTTGATCTTAATTCGGCAAAGGCCTCACAGTGACAGGGATAGTGTTCACTGTAATGGAGAACAAATTCGTATTTAGCATATCTAAAACAACTAGAACGTATACGTTCGTCCCAGGGTTGTTAAACTTTGCAGGCCTATGTTTTTAATGAAAACTGCTTTATTAAATAAAATTTAAGGGGTCCCCCTTATAAATAATTAGAATGAACGATTTTTTTTTTCTTAAAAATTCCTTTTTATTTAACACAATTTCTCAAAATAATTGAGGCCAGTTAACGAATGAGTAGTATGTAGGTAATGTACTTATCGTCGAGCTAGCAAGCTAGAGGGTAGTCTTGTGGTAGCAGTTCTTGAACAATTTGAAATTGGAATTGCCAATTGGCAGGATCGAAGACGAGTTGAGACAGACGGATTATATTCAACAATCTGACGCACAGCTTCCAAATTATTTTTAGTGCTAACATTTCGATCAGCACCTCCTCTACGAAAGGGGTTCACTGAGCCCTGTTCCTCAAAATGGTCGACTTATTTCATAATCAAGAAGGATTTGAGAACCGATCTTAAATTTAAAAATTGACGATAATTTTGCTGCATCATAGCAATTGACCGTTGATAAGATTAGACTTATTTCATAATCAAGAAGGCTTTGGGAACCGATCTTAAATTTAAATATTGACGATAATTTTGCTGCATCATAGCAATTGATCGTTGACAAGATTAGACAAAATTAAATTATTTTAACGCGTTATTTTGTGCAAGTGGTGTCATAGTATTGAGTAGTGTGTACCGAGTATCGAGTATTTGCACTTTTTTATGAGTACTGAACACTCAGAGGTAGTTCCTCAATACTTTCGGTGTTTTATTTTTTGAACTCGGTTTTTAAATATAACACTACCTAACAATACTTCTTTTAGATTTACTAACAGTCAAAAAAAAGATGTATGTAATACAAATACAAACCTTAAGAAAAATTACAAAGAATTATGCCCGTTTTCGCAACTTACCGATAGCTTAAAGTAGACTTTAACTAGTCTTATAAAAATTGTTCCATTATAAAAACTTTACTTTAACCTAAAGTGAGCGATAAAGTAAATTAAGGTAGGTTAAAGTAAAGTTATACAAATGGAACAATTTGTATACGGCCGATTAAATCCTACCTTTAGCTATCGGTAAGTTGCGAAAACGGGCCTTAGACTGCTTGTAAAAAAAAATTAATTCAAAAGTTAATACAATTTATAAAAATGCATTGTTTAGCTTTGAGTATTACTGAGTACTAAAAAGCAGTAGAATTTGCCAGCACTATTGCATTTATTCCCAGATATCCCACAGCAATGAAGTTAATACTTGCTGACTTTAAACGAAGCAAAAAAAAATCAAAAACATTACTTACACAAATAGCAAGTTTATATTGTACACTGAACCAAAAATCCAATGAAAATGTGAGCTAAGCAAACGAACATCGTTTACTAAAACATTTTTGTTGGCTTCACGAATTATTCGTTAATATAATGAAAATAATACCTAATGAAAATAAAATTTTCATTATATTAACGAATAATTCGTTAAGCCAACGAAAACTATTTTAATAAACGTAATTCGTTTGCTTAACGTACATTTTCATTGGATTTTTGTTTAAGTGTAGTGGTTGCATTGCTGACTGCTTAAGCAGAAAGCAGAAAAAATGCAAAGTTTCAACACTTGCGCTAATGAAAAGTAGGTTTGTTAACTTGACGCTCTATTTT
Organism: Pollenia labialis; assembly: GCA_949318255.1. Taxonomy (NCBI): domain Eukaryota; kingdom Metazoa; phylum Arthropoda; class Insecta; order Diptera; family Polleniidae; genus Pollenia; species Pollenia labialis. The sequence goes on from OX439143.1 coordinate 113,477,321, forward strand.
TTTGTTATTTACTAATAGTAAGTCACTATGATAAAATCATAGAAAGTTTTTTTTCTTTTTTTTCATTATTTATTTATTGAATCTTCATATATTAAATATGAACTAACAATAATTAATCAAATCTTAACCTAATACTTTATTTTATGTCCTGCCAGTGCCAGACAAAAATTTTCTTTATCACGGGTTCTGTTTATAAGGTGTTTATCGCTCATCCTAATGGGTAAGTGCTGCAGTGTCTCTTCTCCTTAAGCGAGAGCGGCCGATATGCAACTCTAGCCTTTTTAAGTATTTTACCGCATTCTTCGTAATAACAGTCCTTACCAGTGGCACATTGGGGTCCTTGTGGATATTTGAGTTTTTAACATACCATGGGGCAGCTGTAATTATTCGAAGAAGTTTATTTTGGCGCCTTTGAATTTTTTCGATATTAGAGGCCGAGGCAGTGCCCCATAGTTGAATACCGTAGCACCATATTGGCTTTAAAATAGCGTTGTAAAGTAGTAGTTTGCAATCGAGACTAAGAACAGAATTTCTTCCAATAAGCCAGTTAATTTGAATTGCTTTTAGTTTCATTTGGGTTAATTTTGCTTCTATATGGCATTTCCATGTTAAACGCCGATCTAGATGAATACCGAGATATTTGACATGCAATTGTTGAGGCACTAGATGATTATTGATTTTAATAGGGGGGCATGTTTCCCGACGTAAGGTGAATGTTATATGTACGCATTTTTGCCCATTGACCTTTATCCTCCATTGCTTTAACCATAGTTCGAGCTGAAATATATGATCCTGCAGGTATCGAGATGCTTCACGACTGTTCTCGTGTACGCTTAGAAAAGCTGTATCATCAGCAAAAGTTTAGGTTAGGGTGTAATTGTTTGTTGTTATTTCCGAGGTATATATTAAGTAAAAAAGTGGGCCCAGGATGCTTCCCTGAGGGACGCCAGCTTCAATTGGCTGAGGAGATCTTATAATATCACCTTCTTTAATAATGAATTTTCGACCGACCAGGTAGCTTTCTAACAGCTTGTGTGTATTAACCGGTAGGTTTAGCTTCAATTTATGTAACAAGCCTACATGCCAGACTTTGTCAAAAGCTTGAGAAACATCTATAAAGAGAGCGGAGCAATATTTTCTTTCTTCAAAGGCTTTTCTTATGGCGTTTACTATCCGATGGGTTTGTTCAATTGTGCTATGCTCTCTTCTGAAACCGAATTGATGATTAGGTATACACCCATTGTCATTTAAAATTGGGATATATTAGGTAATAAGCTAATAGGCCTATATGACTCAACTTTTGTGTGATCTTTTCCTGGCTTTGGTATCATCGTTATTAAGGAGACCTTCCAATCTTTAGGGCAGTATTCCAGGCGTAAAATAGCATTAAAAATATAAAGAATAATTTTCTTTGCTATGCGAGGTAGCTCCAAAAGCATTTTGTTACTGATCTTATCAATACCAGGTGCCTTCTTGGTGTTTAATTCACAAATAGCCTTTTCTATTTCCTTTATCTCAAATCTTAGGGGGATAGCTGCTCTAACATAAACAGGCGGCAACTCCTCCGCTATATAGAAAGTAACGTAAGTTTTAAGTGCGGTGTTTGAAGTTTGAAATACAAAAAGCATTGTTGTAGGTATTAGTGAAAATGTTATTATATGTGTAACACTGGCCATGCTGGATGAAGGAAAATCAAAAAAGTTAGATATTAATGTTCACACGAGTAAATTTGCCAGCATTGACAAGTGTTTTTGGCGTTTTACTGATTCAAGATTGTATTGTTATTGTGGTGATACCATTTTACCGACATAAGCCGTAATTAAAATTGTTATGCCGGTATACAGATACCGTTATAATTGAAATACCGATACCAATACCGAAATACAAAAAAGTTTAATACCGATTCCGATCTTCGTTTCGGTAACCAAACTTGATTTTTACCGATTTTGTTCGTATTAAGTAAAATTTTCTAAAATAAAGAAACATTTTGCTTAAACCCAGCCACACATATATTTCGATAAGTTATTTAGATATGTTCTCTTTTTTAGAGGACAATCATCTATTTTATCTATTTCATCTCTAAAATTTGTTTCCTCTTTTTGTCATCTTTTTTCATAATCCGTCATCTGTGTTATCTTTATTTTTAAAAGCATGATCAATATTTGTTTTTATTTTTATGAATTTTATATCACGGCGGTCACCGGTTTTTTCTGTCAAATCGTATGGAAAATCGTGACTTGCTTGTTCTGTTCATACTCCTACTGACCTTCCAAACACTTGCTGTATGAAATTTTGAATGAGTTAGTTCGATAATTTTTAAGTTTCGTTATTTTTAAACCCTTCACCTCAGGTGGAAAAGGGTATATATAAGTTTGTCATTCCGTTTGTAATTTCTACAATATTGATCTTAGACCCTATAAAGTATATATATTCTGGGCCCTTATGAGGAGAAAAGTTGATTTAACGATATCCGTCCGTCTGTCCGTCTTACGTTTGATATGTGTTTTCCGGAGACTCCAGACATGATAGCGTCTAGGTTATTTTACATTTATGTCACATATAGTCTACCATCGGTTGCTATTGAAATTCAGCAAGATCGATCCACAAATGGCTGAGATATGAGCAAAAAACCACGACTACCTCTAATATTTTACAAAAATCCATTGTGGTTGTTGTAATTTTATTACTTTTTGCTGTATATCTGGGGAACGGCAAAAGCCAAAGTTTCAAAATTAGGTACACACATTTAGGTAGCCAATACCACCCATCCTACAAAATGTGGGCGGGAGTGGAGAAGTGGGCGTGGTACCTCCCGTACAAAAAAAAATTAAAAATTGTATAAAAACCTAAATTTTAGGGCTGCCATATGTCCTATGGATATGACTTATATACCAAAATATCGAAAATTTTTAGTAGAATATATTTTATAAAAAATTCAGAAAAATCGGTTCAGATACAAAAAAGTTTTGACCTTGTTATAACTCAAGTAAATGGTAAATTCCTTCTTAAACACGTCGGTATATAAATCTGTCAAATCGGTTAAAAAATGGCAGAGTTACAACCGAAATACTGAATCCCCAAATATTACTCTTTTTTATAATTAACATTGTTATTTTTATTTATAATTAACTTTGTTAAAATATATGTATACAAGTATATATAAATGTTTATATATAAATATAACTTAAGAAAATGGTAAAATTCTTCCTTAACACGTCGGTATATAAAAATATCAAATCGGTTAGACAATGGGTAATTTATGAGCAAAAAACTCCAAAAATAGGCTAAAAAAACATCAAAATTTTTATAAAAACCTAAATTTAGGCCTGCCATATGTCCTATGTATATGACTTATATACCAAAATGTCGGAAATTTGTATGAGTTATAACCAAAATACTGGGGTCTAATCACCGCATACGATATCGAGCAAAATTCATCGATATTATTTATTTTGGTATCTTGAAACTCGATATCGAATGAAATGTATTGAATTTGAAATAAAAGCATTCGACATCGAGTAACTCGACATTACATTTATCGAGTTTTCATTCGATACGCCAGTGTCTATCGTATGCAAAAAAATTCAATAGTTTTTTCGATACGATAGTATCGAATGCGGTGATAAGACCCCCGAATTCCCGAAAATTACTCTTTTTATACCCTTCACCGAAGGGTAACTGTAATTTCTACAATATTGATCCTACACCCTATAAAGTATATATATTCTGGGCCCTTACGAAAAGCGAAGTTCAAAACCTGTTGTCTCTTATTTTAAAAAAAAATATTAACCAGTTTTATTTAGTTTTTGTCTAATTGCTATGTATTCTGCTCGCACAATGGTTAAGGGTATATAAGATTCGCCACAGCCGAATATAGCACTCTTACTTGTTTATAATTTTTTTTTTTTTTTTTTTTTTTTTTTTTTTTTTATTTTTTATTGACAATTAAATATTATATCCATTTCATATTTAAAGCCTCAGCGCCATATAGGCTTTGTAGAGGCTATATCATTTTGTTAAATACCTTAATTATTATTTACAATATCTATATTTTTATTTAAATACATATCGCAATAAACTATACATATTTATTTACAAGTGTATATAAATGTATATAAATTATTTCTTAACACGCCGGTATATAAAACAATCAAATCGGTTAGATAATGGGCAATTTATTAGCAAAATACTCCAAAAATGGGCTAAAAAACATCAAAATTTTTATACAATCCTACATTTTAGGGCTGCCATATGACCTATGGAAACGACTTATGTATCAAAACATCGGCAATTTTTAGTAGAACATATTTCCCAAAAAATTGGTTGTTAAAACACAACATCCGACATAATGTGGACGGTTGGCACAAAATATAATTATTTATATCTTAAGAATGGTGTTCACATAATTTTTTGTTCTTATTGCACCATGGTGAAGGGTATATAAGATTCGGCACAGCCGAATATAGCACTCTTACTTGTTTAAACTCAACTGGTATACTTTATGCCGATGACTCATTACTTTATGCTCACCATGAATCACCTTTTAATGCACTTCAAATCGTGTCTGCTCATTTCAATAAAGTTAACTATTTCTATAATTTCTGGGGAATAAAAATAAACGCCTCAAAAAGTGAAGCCGTTTGTTTGAGAAATGCATCTGGAAAATGTCAATATTTTGTTGTCCCTCAAAGTAAAAGATTAAAACTTTTTTTGAATGAAACTGAAATTCCTTTTTAAGATAAATTTAAATACCTTGGTATTTATTTCAATAAACTTTTTAAATTTAATGGCCATGGTAAATTTATATAAAATAAAGCCTACAAAGTGAAACATTGTTTTGGAAGAATTTTAACCCATAAGTCTCTACCTGTTAAAACAAAATTATTAATTTATAAAACATGTTTAAGACCAGTGCTTTTATATGGATTTCCAATTTGGTTTTTTATTTCTCCTACATTGATGAATAAATTTGAAATCTTTGAGAGAAACATATTACGTTCATGCATTGGAAAAAATTTTGTTTCTAGAACGAAACGATTTTCAAACGCTGTAATTAATGGAGAGTTTTTCAGTATCTCCTTTGAGCTGTTATGTCATCAAAATAATTGAAAATTATATTGGCAGGTAACATTTTCATAAAAATGATGTCCTTAAAAGTATAATTTTAACTCAAAGGGGCTTTAGCTGGACTAATACCCATTATTTATCCCCCCTTGGTTTGCAGAATGAATTGTGTGTTTTGACTAATTCGTCTTCGGATTTCTTTAAGAAAACTTTTCCTGGCACTCACAGAGGTCAATTGAAGAAAGATATTCTTGTATTTTTATATTTTTTTATTTATATATTTTTTGTTTTTTGTTTTTATTTTAAATTTTTTTATTTTTGATTTTGAATTTGTAAACTTTATTTTTTAAGAATGTATATTCACGAAACTGTTAGCATCCGGAGCTTATGCGTTAGCAATTTTCATTAATTATACAATTTTTACATTTTCTGTTAAGTTTGGTACTGTAATTTTCATGATATAATTTTTAAGACATTACATTACAATCTTAAATGTTTCAAATTTGTTATATTATTTTTATAATTGTTTTAAAGAAGACTCAATAAATTAAATTAACTTAACTTAACCTATGGGGAAAAGTCTGGTTGACGCTGGCTGACTCTTGTCACTGGCTAAGGGTATCGCAAAGAAATCGCAGTATGGACCCAAGTAAGCCGTCGTCGTGACGGCTGCCCATTGAACCTAACCTAACCTACTTGTCATTTTCATCACACATGCATTCACACAATCAGACTTTTACATATAACTTGAGTTTTTGACATGTATTAAAACAAAGTATAATAGTGTAAACTTGCCTTTAATAGCACTGTTAGGACCTGACATTTCTTAAATTGTACCATCTCAATGCAGAAATGTTCCAAATTGACATGAATTGTACCAAAATTTCACTATAAAACAAAAAAGCATACAAAATAAAACCTTGATTTTTTATTCATCAAAAATAAAACACAAAAGTATAGGTGATCAAGCCTGACTATTAAATACGCTACACCACAGTATATAAAGACAAGTTTGCTTAAGTACACCCTACTTGGGACCCATGGTCAATCATTGACTCGCTAGAACAAAATTATGTTATGAGTTTATGAGTGATTTTAGGAAGGGGGATTATATGGGACCTATGGTTATTTTCAGGCATAGCAGCACAATATTTTGTAATAACATAGAAGCTAGAGTAAAGTTCTTGTCGCCAATTCGAATGTCAGTACCAACATTACTAAGGAAATTATGGCATTATTTTTTTCGGGAGAAGTAATAAGCCATGTTCTGGAAATCGAAATCACATAAAATTGAAATGATTAATATTTTCAATAAATTTTTTTTTTAAATTACCGTTGTTTTTCGGGACTTTAAGATAAGTAAATTTAAGTGGTCCGTTAATAATGAGGAAAATAAATGAGAATATTTTTATTAACTTAAATTACAGGATAGTTTTTAAAATTTGTTCAATTTAAATTTCACGTGATATCGATTACCAGAACATGTCTCAATAAAATGGTGTATGGACACAAAGAATGCTGACGAAGGCCGTACCGGGCCAGAAAATGCATTACATTCTGGTGGTATCTAATGGTGTTTTCTTTTCTACAAAAAAATGTGCCTTTTTTTTAAAAAAAATGCAATTTGGTGTCTGTTTCTTAAAAATTTTGCTCCCAAAAAGCATGAGTTTTTTATAATAAAACAAGCCTCCCTTTTCGGGAGCAAAATTTTTAAGAAAAAGACACCAAATTGATTTTTTTTTTAAAAAAAGGCATATTTTTTGTAGAAAAGAAAACACCATAATAGTTGTAGATATTTTCTGAACAATTTAGTTCATTGCAAGCCAAAGGATAGCTAAAGTAAGCCTCGTAAAAGGAATATACAAACGAAAAATTCTGATAGTGCATAGAAAATATTGCTGGAAAATATTGAAGGAAAAAGACTATTAAAGTATGAGAGCTTTATTAATTGTTATTTGACTTAAAATACACATTCGATTAAAAAGTTTTAATACTTTAAAGAAATATTAATTTGTGTGCTGTGATTTTTCCATATCACATGTAATGTGAACGGTTTTGATTAATATTTTGCTTTAACAAGTATAAAAGCCCAAGTGTGAACATAGTATTAGATCTAGATTTATATCCAAAGTGTTTTAATAAGTAAATACTATGTCGGCGTTTGCCGATTCGACGGCCCGCCGCCTGTTAATCGACGGCTAAAAAAAAAACAAGTAAGAGTGCTATATTCGGCTGTGCCGAATCTTATATACCCTTCACCATTGTGCGAGCAGAATACATAGCAATTAGACAGAAACTAAATAAAACTGGTAAATATTTTTTTTTTAAATAAGAGACAACCGGTTTTGAACTTCGCTTTTCGTAAGGGCCCAGAATATATATACTTTATAGGGTGTAGGATACATATATACCCTTTTTACCTTCAGTGAAGGGTATAAAAAGAGTAATTTTCGCGAAGTTAGGGGTCTAATCACCCCTGCATACGATAGACACTGGCGTATCGAATGAAAACTCGATAAATGTAATTTCGAGTTACTCGATGTCGAATGGTATTATTTCAAATTCAATACATTTCATTCGATATCTGAACCGATTTTTCCGAGTTTTTTATAAAATATGTTCTACTAGAAATTTCCGAGATTTCGGTATATAAGTCATATCCATAGGACGTACAGCAGCCCTAAACTTTAAATTTAACAATTTTGATGTTTTTTAGCCCATTTTTGGAGTATTTTGCTCATAAATTACCCATTGTCTAACCGATTTGATATTTTTAAATACCGACGTGTTAAGGAAGAATTTTACCATTTACTTAAGTTATATTTATATATAAACATTTATATATACTTGTATACATATATTTTAACAAAGTTAATTATAAAAAGAGTAATTTTTGGGGATTCAGTATTTCGGTTATAACGCAGCCATTTTTTAACCGATTTGGCATATTTATATACCGACGTGTTGAAGAAGAAATTTACCATTTACTTTAGTTATAAAACTTGGAGTCGGGGAGATCTATGGTTCCCGAAAGTGGGTATTTAAAAAAAAAAATTTAATTTTGGTCATAACTTTTTTGTATCTGAACCGATTTTCCCGAGTTTTTTATAAAATATGTTCTACTTAAAATTTCCGATATTTTGATATATAAGTCATATTCATAGGACATATGGCAGCCCTAAAATTTTGGTTTTTATACAATTTTTAATTTTTTTTGTATGGGAGGTACCACGCCCACTTCTCCAATCCCGCCCACATTTAGTAGAATGATGTGTATTGGCAACCTTAATGTGTGTACCTAATTTGGAAACTTTGGCTTTTGCTGTTCCCCAGATATACAGCAAAAAGTAATAAAAATACAACAAACACAAGGGATTTTTGGAAAAAATTAGAGGTAGTCGTGGTTTTTTGGTCATATCTCAGCCATTTGTGGACCGATCTGGCTGAATTTCAATAGCAAAATTAAAATAAGAATACCTGACATAAAGATACCCCAACCAAGTCCCCATCATATCTGGGGACTTCGGAAAACCCATTTCAACAGACAGACGGACAGACGGACAACCGGATTTGAACTTCGCTTTTCATAAGGATAACTTATTTTTATTCTCATACCACAATTGCGGAGAGGGTGTTTTACATTTGCTGATGCTTGTAACATGTTAAAATTTAAGTACACCGATCGACCAAGAATCACTTTCTCAGTCGCCCTAGCGAAGTCCATCAGGCTGGCAGGCTGGCTGGTTGTTTGTCCATGTAGACCTAGTGCGAAAAGTACGTGTCGTAAGTTCGGAGTTAATTTAATTGCCGTATTCACAAAACCCCTTGTATCGTTGTATCGATTGTATGTTGTGTAAAAAACAATAGTAACAAGGGTTTTGTTTAAACATTATATTGTTAAAATCAACCATATTTGAAGTTTCAAGGGAGGGAACACTTTATTGTTAAATAGAAACAAAATATTATCAATCGTGAAAAAAGTTTTTTTAAAAACAACAAAAGTTTGTTTGTTGCCATTGCAGGGACCATAATATGTTTTTTTTAACCATTCTTCAACCATGTTTTTCTCTATGCGTAGACTTCGTCCTTATTCGAACAAATTATCAACAAAATTGCAACTTATACTTTGCGCACAAGGTTAAAATGGACAGACAGCCAGCCACGCGGACAGACGGAGATCGTAAGATCACTTTAAAAAGAGATTCTGAGTCGATCGGTATACTAAAAGATTGGTCCTTATTTCTTTGTACCACACACATCGCCAAAAACGTATATAATTACTTGTTCCTTAATTTTTCGTTTTACATAAAATCTGAAAGCTTAAAATAACTTTGATCTTTAATGACAACCTGATTTGCCTTACACCCTTAGAGTAAAAATTTAATGAATTGAAGCAACACGTTAAATATACAGATAGATATTTAAATTCTGTTAACCAGAATTTCGAAAAACATGTATTTTTTTATTTTCTGCGAAAGCATCTAAAAAAATTTTACATGTATCAAAATATGCCTTAAAAAGGAAAAATATGCGGTATAAACTTAAAAAATGCATTTTTAACTAAATTATGCAAAAATATGCATTAAAAAATAGATGCCAAAATTCATAAAAGGCTCTGAAACGGAAAAATATATTCACTCTTATTGTGTTTGGCGTATTTTTTATTTTTTATCTAGTCTGCATTGAACATTTTGTGTGGGAGCCCCCTTAAAGAATGGATATTCTTAAGAGTTCTTAAATTTGGCCCCTGCAGCGCCCAGAATTCCCCTAGATGGGTCAAATATACAACCAACCCCACTTTATTTTCATCTTAATCATTTATTTCTAACAAACCTACCCGCTATCGAAATTTTGGCAAAAAATTAATTTTTTTTTTTTAAATTATGTGGCAAAAACGACTGCTGATATTCCAAAAAAAAATTTACTTTTCTTAAAGGAAATTTTAATTGCGGAATTTCGGGTTTTTAGTAACTTCAATAAACTAAACTGTTTTTGAGTTACGCGAATATATGTTGTGAAACCTCCTCCATTTTAGAAAAAACGGTATATCTCGAAAACCAGAGCCAGTCTAAAAAAAACCGCGATCACCACTGGATTCAGCATACCCGAATTATGTAAAACACCAGGTGCCTGGCTTGTAAAAAAAGTTGTCAATTTTTTGCACAATGTTATTATTATTATTATTAGTGTATTTTTCAAATCCGTTGCCAAACAGAGGAGAAAAGTATACTGCACTGTATTGCCTTTCCAGATTTATGTATATGGTAACATAATGGCTACGAAGAAAAGATGTTGACTCTGCAAAATACATTTTGTAAAAAGCATAAAAGAAGTAATTAATTAAGCTCGAGGTCCAATTAATTAATTAATTACTTCTTTTATGCTAGAATAAAAAGGTAGAATAAAAATAAACTTAAATAATCATTTTGTTAAAATATTTAATTTATTAGTAAAGCGAAGCATTTAAAGCATGTTAAATTTAGATAAAATATGAAGTTGTTTTCTAAATATTTCAGGACCCTTTAAATGGATTTTAAATTTTATTACTCAAAATAGTTTGTGCATACATTGAAAAATAGGATTTTTAAAAGTTTTAAGGTATTTAATAAAACTATAAACATCCTTGCAAAACAAGTAAGATATGATGTCATACTCACCAATGTGATTCTACTTAAATGAAAGAGATTATTGTGTTGATTTATAATCCAGAAAATATTTTCGTTCGTGAAATATTAAGAGAATAAAACAAAAAAAGGTAAAAATTATGCTAATATTAAATGCCAGTATGTCTTATAAACTAGAGCCGCTAGAAAAAAACTAATGATTCCATCGCTCATATAATTGTGGCTCCATGTGTAACAGGCATTTAATATTTTTACAAATAACATTACGAACTTGTCAAGTTTAAACCAAAACTTGTTATCGTGAATATTTTTTTTTATTAATTTGGTTAATCGGTAGGGCCAACATCAGATTTTAGGTGTTAATTAAAAGCAAATTTTTAAAATTTTAAACATGTAAATAAGTGAACCGAAAAAGTGTCTAATTAAAAATTATAACAATTTATACAATTATTCAAAAACGACTAAGCTTTTATCGTAAACGTTAATTTTTTAAAATAATTATTTTATAATTGTAAAACAGCAAACACACACAAAACAAGTAAACCTATTGGTTAGCTGTTTTCGTAATAAAAACCGTTTGTGAAACTGAAATAGATCACAGTTTTAGTTTGATATCTTTCGAATTTAAACTAAATTTCCAAATAATCAAAATGAAAACTTTTATCTCTTTGGCCATCGTTTGCCTCATTGCGATTTCCTTGGCTTCTGTAAGTATTATTTTTAAAAGGATGTAAGAAGTATTGGAAATAATTCCTTCCTTTGCAGGATATTAAAATAACCGCAGAAAAAAAAGCAGAGTTCAAAGCGCTTTTCGAACAATGTGGAAAGCAAGAAAATGTTTCCGAAGAGGATGCCATAAAATTGCGTGAGAAGGACCTTTCTAATCCCTCACCCAACATGAAGTGTTTTGCTACTTGCGTCCTTGAGAAATTTGGTTCCTTGAAGGATGACGTTTTTCAAGAAGCTGTTGTTCTGGAAAAAATGACTCCGCACTTTGGTGAGGAAAAGTCCAAGGCCCTTATAGACAAGTGCAAGAACATCAAAGGTGCGGATCGTTGTGACATTGGTTTCAAAATCTTTGAATGTTACGAAAAGAACAAATCCTTATTAGAAGTGGAATAAAAATCTCAAAATAAATGTTTTAAATGAAAGAAAAGAAAAATTAATTATTGAAAATAAATTGCGTTTGAATTTCAAAAACAAAATTTTTAAGACTTAAAAAACAACTAAAATGATGCAAAAACAAACTGAATTGCTAAAATTGCGCGTGTTAAATTTTTGTCATTCCGTTTGTTATTTCTACAGACATGATCTGAGATCCTTTAAAGTATATATATATTCTGAGCAGCGAAGTTCATTTAACAAAGTCCATCCGTCTGGCCGTGTGTTCGATGAAATGGGTTTTCGGATTTGCAGTTGTTTGCTACTGAAATTCACCCTATTCGGGCCAGAAAAGGCTGAGCAAAAACAGGACTCCCTCTAATTTTACCCATACATTTCATGTTGTTGTTTGTTTATTGTATATCTGGAGAACGGCATGAGCTAAAGCTTCCAAATTATGTACAAGCATCTTGATTATCAAAACACATCATCTGACAAAATGTGGGCGGGATTTAAGAAGTGGGCGTGTCACATAGAAGTTGTTATAGAAGAAAGCTCCTCAATAATGAGTGAAGAAACCTATTCATTTTGAAAAAGGAAGCGAAGTTTTTACTTGGTAACTACATAATATTTTGACTGTATACACAGAGAAAACAGATTCGTGATCACAACCGAATTTGGCGCCAATCGAATTTTGTCGGTTGCATGTACTATCACACAATTCGGTTACAATTACTGAAAATTTCGTTGCTAAGCATAATATTTTTGATAGCAACATTTGAATTTTAGTACACTATCAGTTATAACAACAGATATTGTTAGTTGTAAGTATGATTATTAGAAATTAAAAACATGCTTACATCCGAATATATGATAGATGCAACTGAATAAACACACAATTGGTGGTCATAACAAAAGATTTGATTGTCTTTATCAATATTTTTTTTAACCGGTTACATAAACCATTTTCCCGATTTATTAGATACGAAATCAAATTAATTCCAATAAACTCCATTTTTTGATAGTATATTTATTTATTAATATTTTTTAATGTATAGTTTACAAATTATTTAATTCTATACAAACACATACATGCAGCTTTCCACATCATCCAACGGATTTCCAACAAAAACAATCTTTGGCTTCAATTCAACGCAATCTAGTGTCTGAAGTAAAACAGAATAATTAACATGTGGATTTTACAAATCGAACAGTGATTGAGCTGTAAATTAATATGAAAATCAATAAAAAACTGAGCGATTTTCATTTAATGTATTTATAACATCTTTGTTTGACCAATGTACACGCGGAGGAAAATATAAACAATATGTACATGTCGCACCCTAAATACAAAAGGGTCACAACTCAAAATTTTCCAAAACTGACTTTTTTCCATAAATGAATTCAGAATACACATCTCTAACTGCTGCAAAAATTTATTTCACGTCACTATTTTCTTTAACTGGAAAAATACAGTTATGTCTATTTTTATGTTAAGTGTGTTGCTTCTGCACGATGAACTAAAGATAATTATTTTTAGTTACGTTACTGTGTTCAAGAACAACTGATTACTTTTATTACGCATAAAGAGTTTTATTTTGAGTTTTGACTCTATTACTGTAAAAAGTGATAAATTTCAGGGTATATTATTTTGAGTTTGTAAAAAGTAAGTAGGAAACTTACAAAATTAAAACATTTTATCAGTTAAAGAGACACAACTTGAGATAATATCACTAGCAAATCGAAAAAATTTCAGTTAAAGAGTCACAAATCAAAATTTTGTTTTATTTTTGCAAATATAATATAAAATTTAAAAAAATATAGCAGAACCTTCTTCAATATTGCATGTTTTCATAATGAAACAATATTTTCTTTAAATATTACAATCATTTTTACATAAACAGTCTTTTGCCTCTCCTGAACATTTTAGTATTTTGAGTTGTGACTCTTTTGTAATTTAGGGTGCGATGTATATGTATTGTACATATGTATGTATGTCTAAGATATTGCCCAAATAGCATCGGATGTTTGTTAGTCGATTGTCTAACTCCTCAAAGAATCTTCTGATGAGTAGCAATAATAACACATCTAAATTTTTTATTTATTAGTTTTGTATACATTTTCTGACACGCTTGCCTTTTAATCTTGGAATGAACCTTTTGCGGCTCTCCTTATGAGTCATATAACAATTACTGAGCTACCTAAATAAGAGCGTTTTTAAAACATGAAAATTCACTAGTTCATATAATTTTATTTAAACCAGCCGACGTAAGGATCTGTCAAATAAGATTTTCCAACAGGATTGTTGTTGAATTCCTGATCTAAAGGTTTGTTTCGTATAAATTGTATGAAAAAGAAGATTGATGCTCTTGTTTCGGTGGCTCAGTTATATGTGTAAGCATTCCACAAGTTGTAAGTGAATTCCTACAAGAGTCTCACAAGATTCTTGATGTGCTTTCTGAAAGCCTCATTAGAAAATTTTTACAGAAATCTCTTACGAATTCGTCTACGATCAATACACTGTGCAACAAAAAAAAAAAACACCCTCGATACTTGCAACGCGAAATGAAACTAGAATATTGGTAGAGCAAATCTGCCATAGGGTTTTGAAAAGTCAGCTTGGGTTCCCGAAATGTGGGCCCCTAAAGTTTTTGGAAAAAAAATAATAAATGTACTTCTGAGCTAAAATGCTATTTCAGATGTCTTCAGTAAAATTGTATGGTGATTCTCTGCTTAGAATATATTAACTTTCTAACACTAACTTAAAGGGGTAATTTTTGTCCTTTTTTTAACTTCCCAACAAATGTATACTTAAACGGCACTTTAAAGGGGTAATGTCTGCAGTAAAATCGTATAGCGATTCTTTTCTTAGGATATATTAACCCTCTAACACTAATTTGAGGTGTAATTTTTGTCGTTTTTTTAACTTCCCAACAAAAGTATACTAAAACGGCACTTTAGAAGGTTAAAAAGCTCCACGAATATTCCACGAACCCAAGCTGACTTTTCAAAACCTTTGGCAGATTTGCTCTACAGGTATTCTAGTTTTATTTCGCGTTGCAAGTGTTGAGGCTGGCGGCAATGACTCGAATTTTTTTGCAATGTGATATAAGCGTATTTCGATGTGTTGTAGAAGTGTCTCGCAGAGGAATCAGCTTGCGTAACAGTTTCTCCCGTGAGAGGAATCTTTTACGATTAAAAATTGCGCTCGTGGACGATTAATGCTCTTCATGAGATTCACAGTAGATTCTTTCGATTGAAAATGCTAGCTGGATACATATACATATGTATGTATTTATAAGAAATATAATACATACATACATACATATATACGTGTATACCATAATTATAAAAATACGTAAATAACTTACCCCTATTTATTAAGTTTTTGCACTTTTTTGAGTTTTTGAACGCAAAATTATTTATTTTAATATAAATTTAAAATTATTTTTTTATATTTAATGTTTTGACAGAAAATTTAGTAAACAATTGGGACATATAGCTTTTTTTTGGTTGTGAATACCAAATAATTATATTTTCATTTGTTGTTCTCGAATTGAAACTATACTAGCAATCGATAATTAGCTGCAATAAATGAATTAACATTTATATTACAAAATTTATTGACGAAAGCAAATTATTAATTGCAAAGACCAATATTCAGTATTGCCCCGTATTAAATTCGGTTGTGATTCTAACCATTTGTACTAATTTTTAGAACTAAATTAAATAAGTTATCATAACTAATAAAAGAATTGAAGGAATCATATTTCAATTATAGTAATGTTTTAATAATCAAGAGAATTAAAAATCAGTTAGAACTATACATTTTTAATAGTTGCAATAATAAATTGTGTTACTTGATCAATATTTTATTACTGCAACCGTTTCCCAACCAATTTGTTTTCTGTGTGTACTAAAAAAGATTTCCATTTTGGGTTAATACTCTGTTTATGGTCAAGTGCGATATAAGTTAACGAGATTCTTTGATCAGAAGAGTTCGTTCTAAGACTATCTCCGAACTGCTTTAAAGGAAATCGTAATGTTAAATAGACCATGTTTTTTCCATATGTTTGGGTTACTTTTGGACCAGTCCTAGTCCCTTGTGGGCTACACTTTGCACGCGTGCTTGAACTAGTCCTATTATTTGCAGGGTAATTTTTGTTATTGTGTTTCGTCTAATAAGCTGTTGCTACGTTGATCTCTTCTTGCATTTGTCTTGGTTGCGGTTTTGTTGTTGTTTCTTTTATAATTTTCACCACAAGTGAAGGATTTTTATGTGTTTTTTACGCATACGCATGTATGTATGTTCATAAAATTCTCTCAATATTTTTTAATTTAACGCTTCTTCAATAAAACCGTTCGTAGCCATGAATCAAATAAACAAGATTGCGCATTGCGCAGGTCCGTTATTTTTGTGTGTGACGAAACAATAGACTTTGTGTGTGTTCATTTGTGTGTGTCTTACATATTTTACAACATACACTCATATTTAGTCTATGATGACGTAGATGCGCGGTAGAAATTTTTTTTTGTACGGCTGAGTGCGCAATCTTGTTTTTTTGATTCATGGTTCGTTGCTGAGTTGTCTAAGTTCTCGCTTAAGGCTCGTAAGATTGCGAGTTCAAGTCTCAAAAATAAATTTTTTTTTTATTTTTATTAAATTTTTTTATAAACGATTTTAAGATTAAATAAAAATTTATACCTATAACGAATTTCAAACATCAACTTTGGCAAAAGAGGAAACGGACTTAGATATATACATAAATTGTTTGATTTTGTCATATTCTTTTTAAAAATTTCTTGTTCTTATCTCACCTTGGTGAAGGGTATTTAAGGTTCGGCATAGCCGAATATAGCACTCTTACTTGTTTTAACTAATTTTACATTTTTTTAAGTAAATGTAAATTTGTATACATGTTATTATTTTAATTAATTTTACATATATAAATATGAGATCGTAAATTTGTCTGTAATATATGTAAAAAAAAATCTTGATTCAAACAAATTCATTACTTTTTTTCTGGTCCTGTAGCCCGTTTCTGTATTTCTCGCATCGTTAAATTTTCCGCATGAAACCAGTGAATCGGAACAGAAACAGTGCAAAATGAAACAAAAAATTGTTTTTCTCGCACAAGTGTTTCTGTATCTTTCCGTTGCGAGAATTATCTGTAATTTAAATAATTTTCCAGCAATTATTGGAAGGATGTGAGAAAAAGTGTTTCTGTTACAATATTTTGCGAAAAGTTTCTTACGAGAACTGTCAAAATAAGTCACATTTGAAATTGGTGCGAGAAAAACATATTATAGATATTTTAAATTTAAAATATGTGTATATACCATTTTTTTAATATAAATAAAAAATAAAAAGAATTTAAATAAGGAATGAATAATTTAAATGATAAAAATAAATAAAACACCATGGTTATAAGTATTTTGTTAACTAAAATTTTTTAAGCCTTTCCTTGTTTTGGATTTTTTTAGGGCTGCCGGATAAATTTGTGTAAAAATCGTCAATTTCTTGAGAAAAATAAAAGTATCGTCTTTTTGTTTTAAAAAATCGGACAATTTAAAATTAAACAAAATTTGTTTGATGTTTTATTAAAACATTAGCAAACAAAAACATAGTTAAAGTTCATGGGTATTTTATACATCCATATGTACATATAAATTGTCTATTTTTCGAAATTATTTTTTTTTAAATTTATATTTATTTTTTTAAGCTTGAGGTCAATTTTTTTAGATTTGTTTATTTTCTAAATTTTCATATTATTTGAATGTGTATTCTAAGTCAAATTACAATAACAATTTAAAATTTTAATAAAAAATAAAATAAATGTTTTTATAAAAACAAAACGAAGTCAAGCTTAATAAAATAAACATACATACTTATTTAAAATAGATATATAAAAATACCAAGAAATGACAATTTTTTAAATTTATTTTTTAAACAAATACCAAGAAATGACAATTTTTTAAATTAAATCAGCTTTGATAGCAGTATTACAAATATTTAGTTAGGGTTTTTATTTTTGCGAAAAAAAACTAGAATTGAAAGTGACAACGTTGTTTTATATTTGTACCGTATGTAGTCCAAATGGGATATTATTGAAATTTAAAAATATCGGTTCACAAATGGCTGAGATATGAGTAAAAACACGTTTGCCTCTAATTTGTACCTATTAATCTATAATTTACCTATTCTTATTACTTTTAACTTAACTTTTTCACATGAAATAGACTAAGTAGAATAAATGGTAGTTAAAATTTAAAAAAAATCGGTTCGTAAATAAACGGGTTATAGACAAACAACTTTTTTTTCTTGCCGAAATAATGGTTTGGCACAAAAGTGTTTTTGTTTTTTTAAATTGTCAACGCCACAAAATATGAAGTGTTTGAAATTTGAAAATTCAATATGAGCTTTTATAGAAATCTACAACAAAGTTATAAAATATTGTTGATTTTATTTTTGCTTACATCACTTTTTAAGAACAAATCAGCAAATCCGCACTTTGCTAATATGGGAGCAAAAATCGTCAAAATGAAGATAAATCGTCAAATCTGGCAGCCCAGTATTTATTATATTTCTTTTGTTGACGTTTCGCTTTCATTTTACACTTAATTACTGGAAATATTCCAGTTAAAACAGAATCTGTGTTGTGTGTTTTCGCATTCAAATACAGAAACACTTTTTTCTCACAAATCGAGAAACGATGGAATTTTTTGTTTCACACTTCATTTGAAAAATTTTACGATGCGAGAAATACAGAAACGAGCTACTGGTCGTCTTAATTTTGAATAATTAATTGTTGGCTTGGAACTTTATTTTATTGCTTTACTTCATTTTGTTCCCTTGTGTAACTCTTTCCGTGTAGTGCCTAAAGGGTAATTCCGTCGTCGGAAAAAAACGATCTTATAGTTCGCCCAATGACAAAATTTTGGTAGCTCTCTTTAGTTATGTTTAATTTGCTGATAGGTACAATGTAGAAAAATACTACGCCCTTATCCTGTAATAAGAATATTAAATGCATGTGATAGTAGTGGGTAAATGTTCCCCAATTTAGAAAGTTCACCTTTAGTACACTTGTAAATTATTTTGATTGTTTTTTTTATTTAATGCCTATAATCCAAAATATCATAATGATTTTTACAAGTAAATTTATTACGCGCTACATAATCGCTTGAATATTTTGTATTGCTTTATTTGTACTAAAAAATAAAACGCATCTGGTATTTGTGGGTAAATTTTTCCAATAAGAAAGTTTGTCATACATATGATAATTCTATTTCGTTTTTGCATTCAGTGCTTTAATGATTTAACATAAATTTATTAAAATGCTTTACATTTGTTTAAATATTTAAAAGATTTGAAATAAAATATTTGAAATATACACAACGATGACTTAATATAAAAAAGGCCCAACTCAATGTGTATGTTTGTTTACAGGAAAAGATAAAAAAATAATAAAATCCGAAAAATTGTAGATAAAAAAATGTTTAACTCAACTCAATTATTAATAAAAATATCCAACAAATGTTATACTACAGCCCCTTAAAACGTTTACATCAAGATACATGAGGCATTAGCTATCAGGGACAGTGATGTTAACGGTAATTACCCTTTTTTAGGGTAATTTTGGGCCGCAAAAGGTAGCAAGGTAAAATGTTATGAAAAATACGGTAATTTAAAGAAATTTGGAATAAATATGCGTACTTACATATGTAGGGCTTAAAGTTTTAACTTTTGGATGTGATTTTCAATTTAAAAATACAAAGACAAATATTATAAAAAAAAATATTAACAACATTATGTTTTTATAAATGTTTTTTTTCGTAACACCGATATCGCAAAATAAGAAAAATTAAATCACTCTTGTACATTATTAATTTTATATTTAACTTTTTGTTTTTTTAAAAATCAACAATTCTTAAACATATGAAATAGCCGCAATGTTATAAAATTTAACTATAATTTTCCGATTATTTTAAGTACGGGCCAAATTCAAAATTTATTTTCAACCTTTTTCATAAAAAATAGAATAATTTTGGCTAAAAATTAATTTTAAGGCAAAAATTTTCAATCAGATTTTTCTTAAAACACATTTAAAATGAATAATGCTCTTATGTGCTGTTAACAAATGAAACAATCTATCGCCTGTCATTTGGAAACAGAACATTAATGTTTTGATTAAAAATCTTTGCGTACGGTAATTTCTTCTCAAAAACGGTAAATTTTAAAGGACCGTAAGGTAATGAAAAAATAAAAGTTAACATTACTGATAAAAAAAAATGTATTTAAAAAAACCAGTTACGCAATATTTACAACAAAAGTACACTTCCTTATAAGGAAAACTTATATTAATTACACATCATTCAAACCGGTTTATTATACCAAAATAACCGATTTATTCGATACTCGATAAATTGAATATTAGAAAAAATCGGCTTTAGCAAACCTGTTAAAACCTTTTTAAACCGGTTAACCGTTCGATCCCCCTCGTACATCCACAACCAGTGCATGAAAGGGTTAAAGCAAAGCAGTTAATAGTATTTCAAGGTTTATAGCATAGATTAAACAGTTTTTTCCTAAAATTTATTTGGATAATCGATTAAAGTAAAATATATTCACACGATAAGAGCCATATAAGGAACCTCCGGACAAACGGATCCAACAAAGTTTTATAGTAAAGGCCTCTATAGTGCATTTTCTGAAGAGTTACGTGCTCTGACCTTAAAAATTATTACACTCCATAAATTTACAAATACATTAAAAAAAATATTTAGCCAGCATCTTCATGTGCTATTAATTCCCTTTGTACTGAAAAGGGAGAAAATATTTTTTTTTTTTGTAATAAAAAATAAAAACTTAAGATGAAATACAAACAATAAATGCTTTAAAAAAAAAAAAAAAAAAAATTTAAGTAGAAATTCAAACAAATTTTAAATGTACAAACACAAAGACCTCCTCTATACATTTTCATATATGTACATAAGTATATTTGTATATAAAACACATGTATGTATTTTGTACCTAGATTGCATGTAAGTTTAAATATATAGGGAAAAAGAAGAAAACAAAAGTTATATAAATTATGCATTTTTACTGCACTTCAATAAAAAAAAAACAATCTGTATGAATGCACTGAAACAAACTTCATACTCTGCTCTACATTTCAATGTGATTTTTTTCCTGTTGTTTTGTTAAATAAAACACAATGGCGGCGTTGATGAGAATGATGGTGACGACGATGATGATGAGAATCAGAATGACGACTGACTGACTTCCACTACACTTTCATACAATTGGGGACAATCTCAGCATACTTACAAAACAACTCACATTCACTCGTTCTTACAGATATTAAAACAAATGTAAACATTATATTTTATGCAGTTTTTATTATTATTATTATTGTTGCTGTTGCTGTTGCCATGTTGCATTCACCCAAGGACTGGTATCAGCGAAACTAGTGTAGAATCTGAAATTCGAAATGAACTTTTTCGGGGCATTCTAGAAAAATGTTGGGGTAGTAGGGAGTTAGTAAAATTATCAAAAAAAAGTGGGTGTTGTGCAGTATTTGTTTATTGGAAACAAGTTGAAAAAGCTTAGATATTTTGCAAACAACTTATGGTACTTTTTAAGAAGTAAGCGCACATTAATGCGATAAGACATTCAGAGATGCAGAACGGCAAGCGAGCGAATTCTTTACACATGTTACAAGAAATTTTTTTTTTTTATTTATTTTTTTTAAAGTTATTTGGCGGACCCTTTATATTTCTGTTACGAGGCTTACTTTAGCTATCAATGAAGTAAATTTTTTTTTTTTTTTTAATTTTCCTAAGCTTATCCCGCGAAGCTTTTTATGCTTGTCTGCAGGAAAGAAACCAGAGTCTCTGGCGGGAATCGAACCCGCAACCCCGGCGCTGGTAGACTAGCTCACTACCAGCTATCCTACCGGGGCACTGACATTTAAAGACATGACATTTACATCGTTGCCTATAATTCATGCATAATTTTTTTGGATCAGAACATTAGTTTGGAAGATATGAGCTTTTTTTTATCGAAACCACTGCTTTTATGTTACAAAATATAGTGCCGACTGTATTCTTCCATACATTTGTTAAGGATTAGATTTCCGCTGCTATATTGGCCTTATTTCCCACTGTGCCCCCATACAAAAATTGATCAATAAAAAAGTTTGAATTGCAATATATTTGTCTTTAACAAAATAAAAAAAATTAAAAATTATTTCAGATGAACCAGAGGCATCCGAAAATATATAAAACAAAGTTTTAAAAGCCTAAAATGTTCGCCACATTTTTCCCAAATGCAAGTTTGCGAGAGAATCTGAAAAGTTCTGTTTGTTTTATATTGATTCCATTTTAAATTTCCACTAAAAAAAACTGATTGCAGTCCTTTCTGCACGACTTTTCCTGAACATGGCTGTGTAGGCCATATAAAATATGAAATTGGGGAATTGTGCTTTTAATGCGTTAAATGTTAACTGAAATATAAACAACAGCTACAACAACACACTGAAATGAAATCATAATATTTCGCAAAACAACAACAAAATTGCAGAAACAAATGAATAAAAAAAATTAAAAACGCACAACTGTTCATAATATACACTTGTTATTATTATACTTTTTTTAATAATTTTTTTTGCTTGTCCGTTTTTGCTGTTTCATGTTGTTTATTTTACACAAATTCATTTTTCATATGACACATGTCGCATATTGTCAAGTTTTGTAAAAACATTGTGTGAAGGCAGCGCGCTTCAAAACGCAAATGCATCATATATTTATTTAATGAACAAAATACGAATAGAAAAATTCACTCATTCATTCTCACAGCCAACTTCAAAAATAAATGCAGGGAGTTTGAACAACAAAAAAAAGGGTTGACTAATGCGTTTTATTGTAAAGCCTGACAATGTGACGCACTTTTGTAGTTGTTGCCGCTGTTTGAATTTCTACTTCATATTATTGATTAAAAATGCACAAACGAGTACATATTTTTTTTTTTAATTTTTAACTTAAAGTCGGTGTTTTTGTTTAGGAAATTTGTAACCCCATTTTTATTTTAATTAAAACAAAAAAAACCTTAAAGCTTAAAGAATGCATTCGGTGTTAAAGAAATTTAAGTATGTAAGCACTTTTTAAAAATCATTGCATATTTTAAAGGGTTCTCTAAAATCAATTTTGAATGCATAATCTTGGGGAGGTTATAAAAGTGTGTTATAAGAAAATTTAATGAGATTTAACCGAAACTAAGAAAAGGGGTTAGCAATGTAAGAAATCTAAATAGATTTTGTTTACGCAAATAGTACCTTTTTTGATTTAAGTATGTTGAAAATAAATAAATCTGTGTTGGTCCCACTAGTAAAGATAGTGCAATCTATAAAAAGGAAAAATGTTTATATTTATATAAAACTAATGCAAAGACTAGGAAAAATCCCACTACCATTATCGGCTTGTATTGTTTGGAGTACCGATTTTCTCAATCAGCCAATGGCCATAGGATTGCACTGCATTTTTTTTTTCTTTTAAAAATATTTTAAGCTTGAAATATATTTAAACTAATTGGTTCAATTTGGTCTGTACAGACCTTTTTGCATGCACATACGTACTTTTAGTGCATTTTATAAGTTTCTAAACTCAAGTTACCCGCAAAGCGTGCCCTTAAAATTTTTTAACACAGTTATTTATAATAATAAAAATTTTAAATAAAAAGAAAAAGAAAAAAACAACAATAGCATAAAAGACGTAAAAATTCAGTCTCATAAACGACAGTAAAGTACCATAAAAATAAAAGTAGAAATTAAAATAAAGAAAAACCACAAAAAAATATAAAGTAAAACAATCATGTAAATAAAGGCACTTGCACAGGTTTACCATCACCGTTTGATAAGAATATGCCAAAACTTAAAACAAAATCTGCTAAATCGTTAAAGCAAGAAAATATGCTAAAAACCTCCTGAATTTTTATAAATAAAATATGTTAAAAAGTTGCTAAATAAAACGGAATATTAATATAGATTTCAACAAAACTTTTATGTTTTAAATTAACATGCTCGAAAGTTCTGCTTATTTAAAAAGTAAAAATATGCTTAACAAATCTGTTTTTTTACAATGAAATATGCCAAAAAGCAGTTAGAAAATTATAAAAAAAAAAATATGCAATTCCACAACTCAATCTTCTAAATCTAGCAGAAAATATGTTAAAATGGTAACACTGCACTTGTTAGATAGATATTTGAAACTACATATAAAATGAATTAAGAACAAAAAAGATTCGTTCACAATGGCAGCAAAATTTTCACTTGGTTTTCACAATAAAGAAAAAAATTATTTTTTGCAACCACATACATTATCAATTAAGAAAAGAAAATGTTTCGCACAATCGTGTTACGTATTTATTATTAATTTTTAAAACATTTTGTTAAAATTTTCATTCAAAACAAAATTATTATAAACGTCATTTTTAATTTCATACAAATTGTTTTTGTTTTTTAATAAAATTTGTTGTTTTTACTACGAAGTTTGTTTTGAGTCGTTCATTTTTCTAAAAACTTTATCAAGCTTGATACGAATTTGCATTATCAATTACTTTAACATGCTTTTTCAATTGTTAGATTTAGATTTCTCTAATTTCAAAAAAGTCTCAGGTATTAATGCATAATTTGAAGACACATTACTGACACATTATCTGAGCTTTTATATTTGGTAAATTTGTTTTTTGTTGAATCCTTCAATCTATCACATTCTAAACTTGGTCAACATTTTTAGCATAATACATAACTAAGAAATAAATTGAGATACTTCTCTTAAAACGCGACAAAATGCGAGATACTTTGCAAAATATTTTTTCGCATGCAACAGCAATAAAAGCATAAATATGCATTTAAAGCAAAATATGCACTAAAAAATCGATGCCATTTTACTTAAAATGTCTTGATTCGCAATAATATGTAGTTTATGTTGATTTCAAACTGACGACAACAAATATGCATTTGCATAAAAATCCGGGGCTTGGTGATAAAGTATAAGCAAAAATGGGAACCCTAATTACCAGCGACAAGAACTAGACCAATTAAGACAACCCAAAATGCAAGAAATTGTATGAGAAACATGAGAACCAATCTGAGTTTATTTCAAAGTCAAATATGAATTGCTCCAAGGTCATAATCTGTATTTGGTAGGACCGGAAGAATCTCATCAATTATAAGTTGCAGGCTAGATGTGGCATACAAAATTGATTCGTTTTAAGTTTGCATTGGCAAAAAAAATGCCCCAAATATTCGACAAGAAAACGTACTATTTCAAAAAACTATTTAGAAAATATTCCAAACCATAACCCAACCCCAGACAAACTCTTCCATATTAAAGATAAATGACTTTAAATAGTTAAACACACCTGCCCTTCGGTCTCAGCAATTTATAACGAATGTTCTATAAATTTGTTATTTGATTTTAAAAATGTTATTCAAAACAAAAAAAAAAACACTAACAGAATTATGAACATTTTTTGTAGACAATAAAAAGGCCAAAAAAAAAACTAAATCTGCCAATTTAACCCCCATAATAATTTATTGCACTCATTAATATGTCTGGCACCGTAAACACAGTTTAATCATACTTGTGCCTTTATAACCCCATTTGTATTTTGATCAAAAGCATATTTTCTTTATAACTTTAATACAATCCAAAAAACAAAAAAACTAAAAAAAGGCTCAGCAAATCTTTAACCCAAAAGACAATAAAAAATTGAATAGTTTTTTTTCTAGCAGCAGCCCCTGCATAAATAATAAAAAAAAACTACCCCACAAAAGCCACCACACACCAGTGACCAATAAGTGTCAGTGCTATCAATACTTTTTATTTTTATTTTATATCATTTCTTTTATTTTTTGCTTATATTAAACAATTTATTATTATTTTTATTTTTTTGGGAATTCTACTCACATTTCGTAATGTGTCAAAACAATCCGTTATTGCTTTTTTTTTAATAATTTTATGTTTTTTACTTTAATACATATCAACTGTTAAATAATTTTTTTATGGATTTTATTGAAATCGAACACGTTTTTTTGCCACTCATGAAGAATATGAAAAGAAATTTCTGTCCTTGTGTTAAGAAATGTAACATGTTGTTATTATATGTGCAACATATGGGGTCAGTTATGTTAAAAAAAAGTAAAATTTGTTCCACTATACAATAGACAGAAAATAATTAGAAAACTGCAGAGCTTCATAAAGGCGTTTTTCACAGAACAAAATTTGTTGCATACTCTGCAGCTGTGATTTTGGATGAGGGTGGTTGTAAATGTTTGAGTTTTGACTTTAATGTGTTACTGTTTTAAACTTTATTTTTAAAACATTTTTAAAAGAAAAAGTCTAAAGTTTCCCACAAAGTTTTGTTCTTTCATTTAAAGCGTTTTATGGCATACGAAATTCTTCTTCGATAAAGGACCTTCCACAGCACAGTTTCCTTTCTTCTTAAAGTATAATTCTTTTCAAACAGAGTTTTCGGGTGCTCCGTGGTAGTAAGCACGAGGGTTACGGGTTCAATTTCCTACAGAAACAATTACCTAGAAAAAATCTTATGATGCAATTTTTTTACTTTACTTTCAATAAGAAACATCTTTATTCGTTTTCGTAAAGAGTCACGTTTTGTTCTAGAAAAACTCTAGTAAAGTTAATTACATATTTTGCTACGAAAACTGATGAAAATGTTCACGCAATTTAATAGCGTATTTTCACTGCTAACATTTCATTGCCGTTTTTTTTAAAAGGCAACGCCATATTTTAAATTAACACAAATCATTTAAATTGCATATGTAGCTTACTAGAAATGTGCGATTTAAAATGGCCTTATAAAATCAGCGTTTGCAGTTCTCCTTTGAAAAAAGTTAAAAGCTCTGGCTACCTTCGTCTTCCTACTGTAACCAAATCAAGGAAGTGGTGTACTCCATGAATTTTCCCAAAATAAAATCCACGGAATTTCACCGATCGCTGAACAAACTAATAAATTTTCTGAAAAAAGTTACGAACATTGTATGTGTGTGATAAAATCTGTTGCATACCTTTAGGCTTCAACATGTTTAATGATATAACATTTATTAATTTTTATTTAAAATTTTAATTGACATAACTAACTAAGTAATAAAACCATTTGAATTGATAATAAAATTTGAGAAAGCTGGAGTACAATAAAATTGTTAAACGTGTTGTTGTTGTTTTTGTTTAAGTTTTGATATTGTTACAAGTAAGGCTGAGGTTTATAATTCTTATTCGCTTAACAGTTTTATTTTTTATAATATCTTTAGCTTTTCTAAAATATTTGGATAAAGTTTCCTGACGATCTGGTCTTAGCAACCAGTGAAATGCGCATAGGAATAGCTTATCCCATCAACAATGAATTTCAGTTTATCAATAGTATAAAATGGGAATTTAGCACATTTAAAAGAAACCTGTTTAAAAAATGTATACTGTGAAGTTTCAAAAATGTTCTTGTAATATTGTTAAGAAATATAACTGGTTCTTCATGCCTATTACTGGCCATAAAATACTAATACATTGAAAGGACATAATTGATGCGGCAGTTCTACCTATTGGTATGCTCTCCGAGAAAGCAGAAGGCACACGTAATACCGCTAACAGAAAGTAAAGGTTAATGTTTTCCAGAAAGAACAATAGAAGTTCAACAAATACTGATGTTTTGCATCGTTTAGTTTCATCATCTGATCCGAACATAAGTTAGTATAAGACGTCAACATCATTCAGAACTAAATGATGTAGTTATAGAAATGATTTTTGAAGAATAATATTTATGATTATTTAGGACTCCTTTTGTTGAAACTTATGTATGGGCCAAGACTTTGCCAGCATATAAAAAACATTATCCGAAAAAGTTGGGAAGTAGGCGGTGGGCATGGCTAATGTTGGTAATATTGCCAAGCATTTTTTGTTTATTCTAGAAAGTGTATGTACCAATTTTAAACACGTGAACTTGAATAGGAAAAATTTTTTATGTATGGGAGGTGGGCGTGGTCGATTTTAATGTTATTTTTTTTTTTTTGTTTTTTTATTAAGTCCATATAATACTCGGAGCTAACTTTCCAAAATAAATAAAGCCATCCCTCTGTGCAACGTGCTCAAGGTCGACGTTACAAGTGCTCGGTAAATTAAGTTAGAATATAATTTGTAATTGTATTTCTTACATTGAATAAATAATTAAAAATGAAGAGGTAAAAAAATAATAATGTAACTGACTGACTGAATACCAGTAAACTTAAAATTCATGTGAGTATTTGACTGCTTACAGCCCACAGTCAGTGAAATAATGAGAGGGGCAACTGAACTTTCTCCAAACGAAAAAAAAATTTAGGGTGTTCTAACTGAAGTACAGAAAAATTTGTAAAAACTATTTAGGGGAAACATTAAGGTTCACTTATTGCGATTTCTTTTCTGAGAAATCGCAATTAATGTTTTGTAAAAAAAAAAACTTTGTATCCAAAAATGTTTCGCTTAATTTTAGACAAGTCTGTATAACAAATAAAGAAATTTTCGGTGAAAAAAATTTAACGCAAATTGTCTGAAAGGAAAACGTTATCGAAAGATTTTAAAAAATTTTGTTTAAAATATTTTTTTTTAAGTGAAAACAATTTTAGCTACAAAATATTGTTAAATATTCTTTGAGGTTAGGCAAAAAGGTCTTCAGTCCAAAAACGCATTTTGAGTTTTTGGTTGGGTTTAACTCTAACTTTTGTTTGATATTAATAACTTAAGTCTAGATCAACTACTTCCAATCGTTATCGTTTGCTCTTAAGACAATGACACAATTAAATTATTTTGAATTTAAGATTAAGAAAAAATACAGTTTCTGCCTCAAGCCCTTTAAGGCCTTACTTTAAAGAATTATTGTTAGCGAAAAAATTTTCGAAAAATACTTAAAGCAAAAAATCGTCATTGAAGGAAGTTTTTTCTAAAGATTATTGGCAGTTCTAGAGAGATAAAACATCATCCCAGATCATAAGTTTTGCTTCCGACATGAACATGCACCTCCTGAATAGTGAATGCTTTAACTGAAGCCCTTGAAAATAAACGCTACTGTTCAGTTGTATTTCTAGACATTCAACAAGCATTCGATAAAGTATGGCACCGTGGCTTACTTTTCAAAATGAAGAAAGTTTTGCCGGCTCCATTCTTTTTTAACGTTATCTCTCTTAAAGACATTCTTTTGTCCAGAATCATATTCACCTTCTTGAAAAAGGACATTTTGAACAAACTATGCTATGTGGAACAGCAACCAAACCAAGCTTCGATATTCGAGAAAAATACCTGTCAAAAACTTAAAGAAAAAAATCTTAAAATAGATTTTTTATAAACAGCTTCGAACATTTTTTTCTGACCGCTTTAAACAATTATAAATCAAATTTATCTTAATTTAAATACAGCCAACAGTTTCTCTTATGAAAACCAACTCCATAAAAGATAAAAAAAAAAGTAAAGAAAAGCTTAAATATTTTATTATGTTTATTTTTCATTAAATGGCAACAGCACTAAAAGCCAACGATAGACAACCAGAATTAAAAAACCGGAAGAGAAAAATCTTCGCTCCTTTGCTCAATGACTTAAAGCTGAGGCAGCTTCATCAATGTATGATGACTGACATTCATAAATTCTGACACACACACACCCATATCTACCAACTAACTTGTCTTTCTGTACATGCGTATCCATATAAATAAATGGAAATGTAAAATTATAAATGAAACTATAAAAGTGAAATATAAATGTTTTACCATTCGTAAAATAAACGTAATTAAATTGATAGCTTCATATAATGGCATATATGATGTTTTCCGCTTTCTGCAGAGAATATTTAAGAATTTTCCAGCATCTTCTGCAATACTTGAAAAATGTCTATCTTCCTTCTACTTTTGCAGTCATAATTTTTATTTTGTATCTTTTAAAAGATTTACTTTTTTGCTTCTTTGGCCATTAATATTAATTAATAGTCATCATTTAGTATCGTTAAGTTTAAACTGAAACAACTATAAATTTTAGATTTTATTACACTTGACCCTTGCTAGGTCTATAACTTATCATTTATATATTTATATACTGGGAAGTAGTATATACGTTTATTTAGTACCTGGCCATAACAAAAGTATCACCAAATACAAGTTTATTTTAAGATTTTTGGTTTGCCCTTAAAAATTTCTTTAGTTCTTGGAACTCAATAAAGTTTTCGGTGGTTTTCTTGAGGTCTGCAGCCTAAAAGCTTACATTAGAAAAGTTTTGTTTGGGAAGTACTTTGATTGTTGGTAATATAGACAAGTTGACTTGTTGTTAACGGAACTCAATTTGTAGTCTCTTAAAATTTTAATAAAACTAAAATCAGTGTTAAGAATTTTCTCCTTTAAAATGGAGTCGTGTAATTAAAAAAAAATCAACGAATTGTAGACGGGATTTTAAGAAAAGATAATCTCACTGTTTGTTGTTGGTGTTTTGTTTAAGCTTTGATATTGTGACGGGTAAGACTTTTGACTTTATAGTTCCTATTCGCTTAACAATTTTATTTGAATAAAATCTTTAGCTTTTCTAAAATCTTTTCTCATAAATTTTTAGCTAAAATTAAATCTCTCTAAAGCAGGACACACTGAAAATATAAAAAGTTTTAAATCAATATGGGACCCAGGAAGCTAAAATTAAGCAAACATTTTTTTTCTACGACACATTAATTTCACATTAAAACTGAGCCAAATCGGACCTTAACTGAGTCGTTTATTTCAAAAAGCAGCTGGGCGAAACATTGTTGATACTGAGTAAATCAAAGAAAACTTCCTAGCAACTGATATTTTCGGATTTCTCGGCATTTTTTCGCCGTCACATGGGCACTAGACTGGTCGCAATTTTTTTTTTTTTTAAATTTAATTGTTTGCGCTACTTAAAATATGAGGTTTGGTGTAAGAAATCATGTCCTAATTTTTCAGCTCGATCCGACGGTGCCTAGTCGTGCCAAGTGGGGCCCAAAGTTCCCCATATGATGAAAAAAACATCTATTCAATCAGATACTAGTTGAAAAGCCGGTCCCAAAGACAGAAAATCAAAAATCTGCCTTCATTACGATCTTCCGCAGAGAAAGTACTTTAAGTATGCCAAATTTCAGCTTCATATATCATTCGATGGCTTCAGAAAGTTGCGGAAATAATAGGACATACATACAAACATCCGCAAATACTAAGAAATTATATATTGTATAGATAGATTAAATTATCTGGTAATTAATATTTTAGTATGATACGAACGAACGATTTTTAACCTAATTCAGGTACGCTGAATCCAGTGGTGCTAGCCGTTTTTTTTTAGGTTAGCTCTGGTTTTCCTGATATACCGTTATTTTAAAAATGAAGGAGGCTGCAAAACATATGTTCGGGTTACTAAAAACGGTTTAGCTTATTGAAAAAAATAAAAAAATCCGAAATTCCGCAATAAAATTTACTTTTAGAAAGGTAAAACTATTTTCTTATATGCGCAGTCGTTTTAGAAACATAATTTTTTTTTGAAAAAAAAAAATAATTTTTTTTATAAAAATTTCGAAATTTTTATTTTTAAAAAATTCATTAAAAATTGGAAAGTGCTTCTACAATAATTTAAAAAAAAAATGTATAAATTTATTTGAATGTTTTTATTAAGTTGATTATTTTAAAAGAGAAGATTTGTTGTGGGACGGATATAAATGACGATAGTGCTCAACAACTTGGAGTAGGTACTGCTTATCTGTCTCATCGTATGTTAACGATTTATTGTAATCCGTGATGAGTTTAATTGCTCTTTCTGCCGCATCATTTACAACGTTCAAATGTTGACAGACAGCTTTTCCAGCGCAGTAATCATCCCTCTGCTGCCATTGAGAAGGTTCCGATTCTAAAAATGTTGGATCTATGGCTAATCGGGAAAAAAATTTCTTTGTCAGTGGAGAAACAAAATCGGATATATCTCTTGACACGTAAGAGAAAATTTCATCCATATTGACAACATTCCTCTTCGTAATTTTTTCATAATTTCCATGTATGTCATTGCCGATGTCGAATTTTTGGACCATCATCTTTTTTATTTAAAACGGCACGCTTTCATCAAAAAATGCAAGGCCAACTGTTTCTTCTGTCAAATACCACAAATGCTTTCTTATTTTTTGCAACAATGCAGTCGAAACTTCTTTATCAAAATAAGATACAACGTTTTGAATGAAATCAAGATCCAGTTTTGGCGCTTCTATAGCGTTCACACATCGGAACCAATAAGGTACATATATGATAGTCAAAAACAGGCAAATGCTCCGAAGACTTTTCAATTCTGCTGCTGTCAATTTGAACTCTTCGCGAAATAGAAATATTTTGTAACAATAAATGCACTTTGACATGAATCGTGCATGCGATGTTGCACCAGGCAAACGAAATTGTGAAAAATCTGGTACCCGCTCCCCAATAAAATGGAGTGTTAACTCAAGCAACTCTTTATAATCTGCACGCACGTAATGGAATTTTAACGCATTTATACAAAAATTTTTCAAAAAATCTAAGAGCGATGTTGTTAAAATTTGTACCACTTCTTCGTCCAAAATTCCACTTTTGAAGGTGCTAGCTTCAATGTGTTTCCAATTTTTGGCAAATCTGTTGAAGCGCTTATTTTTTTAAATGTACCTTTAGTGCTTCGCAAAATGATAAAAATTTTTATTGGGTAAAGTAAATATTATTGCGGAATTTCGGATTTTTTAGTTTTTTTAATAAGCTAAAGCGTTTTTGAGTAACCCGAACATATGTTGTGCAGCCTCCTTCATTTTCGAAATAACGGTATATCTCGAAAACCAGAGCTAACCTAAAAAACGGCTAGCACCACTGGATTCAGCGTACCTGAATTAGGTTAAAAATCGTTCGTTCGTATCATACTAAAATATTAATTAGCAGATAATTAAATCTATCTATACAATATATAATTTCTTAGTATTTGCGGATGTTTGTATGTATGTCCTATTATTTCCGCAACTTTCTGAAGCCATCGGATGACATATGAAGCTGAAATTTGGCATACTTAAAGTACTTTCTCTGCGGAAGATCGTAACGAAGCCAAATTTTTGATTTTCTGTCTTTGGGACCGGCTTTTCAACTAGTATCTGAATGAATAGATGTTTTTTCATCATATGGGGAACTTTGGGCCCCACTTGGCACGACTAGGCACCGTCGGATTGAGCTGAAAAATTAGGACATGATTTCTTACACCAAACCTCATATTTAAAGCAGCGCAAACATTTAAATTTAAAAAAAAAAAAAAATCCCATACAAGATGCGACCAGTCTAATGGGCACAGTATTTGATTTTGTTGCATTAAAGGATGTATTTACCTTTAAAAGACAGTAATCTCCCAATAAATCTATTTTGGATTTTTTGTTGATTGAT
Organism: Pollenia labialis; assembly: GCA_949318255.1. Taxonomy (NCBI): domain Eukaryota; kingdom Metazoa; phylum Arthropoda; class Insecta; order Diptera; family Polleniidae; genus Pollenia; species Pollenia labialis. The sequence continues at coordinate 113,510,577 of OX439143.1, forward strand.
TAATAAACGATTCAATTTACTAAGCGGTCATAAAAATGTTTTGAAAATCGTCTTGACATTGGTTCGACTAGTTAGTCGGGCTCTACATACCATCTATTGGCATTCGAATTCTCTATTTATCTCTCCCCCGGCGTATGAACGGACACATCTGAAAATTATATACACACTTCGTGTTAAATTCTCGGGAAAAGCATCTGCACTCAATGCGAAATTTGCTGGTCTTCCTTTAACGGAATGATCTCTGGCAACCGGAGATCTTATCTGTAACCATGGGAACAAGTAAGTCTCTTGAGCTTCGGTCCTGAACTAATTATTTCTAAAACTACATCATTAATTACATGGTGGCCGTCGAAAAGATTTACAAAGACACCTGCCCTAAGGCCTACTCCATGGTTGAACTTAACTACTGGGCGACAAACAATGCTAAAAGCAAATTGAGGGCATAATCCGGCAAGATAATACACTCGCTACCTGTTTAAGAGCATGAGCTTTCTAGCCTTCACTGCTTATGAAAAATTGTTGGCAGCATCTGCTGAGTAGCAACAGCACCTAGCGATTATCCTCCCTCATGCTGAACTCTCCCGCAAGTGGTGAAAAATCAGCCCTTTAGTGGGATATTCAGGATATCCCCTTCCGTGACTTTGGGTGGTAAGCTACAACCAACATGTTATCCCGGATAGTATATATTGAAGAGAAAAGCAAAATCCCGCACACACAGTCTTCCTCAAAGATAAAAAGCATTTACAGCGGAAGCCTCAATCAATAATCGGTCCGCTGCAATGCCACTGGGTACTTCTGTCTCCCCTGGTACCAGATAACATAACTGGTCAGCTGCTTTCGCAAGAGATCGTGAACATCTACTCAGATTTGTCAATTGCACCTGATTTCCCCGCAGGATGTTACACCAAAAAGTCAAATATACTTTAGATGATTCCTACGAGCGACCGGAGTTGCTAAATCAGGAAGGAGGACTTAAAAATGTTAGCATTTAGGACTGATTTGTATCCATTTATTTATTCATTACTTTTTGTCTATGGATTTCTCCTTACAAACATTTTACAAATTTAAATAAAATAGACTATAAACTAAAATTTGATTACATACCATTATTTTACTATCAATTAAGAAAAGCAATTATTAATCTTGACCTTGGACCTGCATATGTTACACATTCTTCTAAGAGGGTAATAATCACCATAATTAGCTCTTCAGAATTTGACGGATAACGGAATTAAATTTCGGGATGATCGTTGAGGAGTGTTAAATGAGATCTCATTAATTAAAAATCCAGAGCAGATAACAGATAAAAAGCACTCAATTAAATTGGAAATAAACTTTTAAATGCTATTAAAGTTTCAAAATATTTTACTAGTATTCACTTGATTTCAAATTCCCATTTAACTGGAGAATGTTATTGAAATAAAGTGTAACAAAAGTATATATCAACCCTTGAAACTTGAAATTCGAATTTAAATGCCAATTGTTTTGCACTAGATTTCCAGCAAAATTACTTTTTGGGTAGGGAGCTTTATCAGAGCCAGTCGACCTCTGTATGAAGGCAAGGTTTGTGGGTTGAAATGTAATCCGCGATGACAAAAGAGTATGAATTGTTTTTGTACCGATTCGATTTAACTATAATACGCCTGGTAAATGGTAATCGATCTATATTCAAGAATCTGCCTAACAAGTGACATATATACGATTTTTGTAATATACGGGCCATCAAATTTTTTCAACTATAGCAACTTGAATATTTCCTAGGAAGTAATTTTTTTTCTGAGGCAGTATACCGAAAAGGTGAGGTCTATTGTACCCTCTATTGTAGGATGTTATTAGCAGTAGCTGGGTTATTTCTTAAAAAACGCATTAGTTTACACTTCTTTATATTTAGCTCCATTAAGTTTCCTTCACACCATTCATAAAAATAATTTAGATAATTTCGCAGACGTTGATGGTATAACAACACATGGTTGTAAGGTAAAAAAATTGTATGTCATCAGCGTACACAGAAAAAATTATTTTTCGAATTCAAACAAAAAATTTGTAGTATCAAAACATTTTTTGTCTGAAATCGGTCCTACAAACAAATTCGCATATTCAATCAATTTATTTGCATTTTGTTTACTAAAAAAAAAAACTGATTTTTTCAAACAAATAATTTACAGAATCAAACAAAAAGTTTACTGAAATTCATATAAATTTCAAACAAATTATTTTGTTGAATCAAACAAAAATTTTTGCACAAGCAATGACGCGCACCCAAGCTATCACTGAAGGAGAAGATGAAGGCAGAAGCAGAGCGGCGGCTGGCTTTGAGACACATGTTTTGTTGGAATTATTTTTGAACGAAGTCTTGTTTATACACACAATGTTTTTCTTCATCACTCACTGTTGCTGTATCCTTTCCTTGGCTAAAGAAGAAGAAATGTAACAAACAACGGCAGCAGACCGACTCGATATGCTTTTCGTCATCATTTTATTTTTGTATTTGATGTATTTAAGTAAACAGTTTTCAAAAATTGAATACGGGATTTTGTTTTTCATTCTTTTTTTCCAACTTTGAAACCAACCAAAAATTTATTTTGTTTCTTATAATGTTGTTGTTGTTTCTGTGGTTTAAAAAAGAATGAACCCTTTTTCTTACCTGCTATTTTTTTTGTTTTTTTACTAATAACCTCGTCGCGCTATTTTATCATCTTTCTTCTTGTTGTACATTTTTAAAGCGTCCAAAAATAAACTGTATGTGTTTTGTGTTGTTGTTCTTATATTTTACATAAAGAAGTGTTGCTTACAATCAAATAAAAAATGCAAAAAACGACAACATTAAAGAGCGTTAAATATTTCATACAAAATTATGAAAAATTGAAACCAATAGCGCGTATAATATATTATTGAAAAGTTGTCAACATTTTTGTTGGTTAAATAAAAATCAAACAAAAATATTAATTGAATCAGTAAAAAATTTGTAGAAATTAAAAAAAATTTCAACAATCGTTTGTTTGAAAATAATTCGGCAATAATTTTTTCTGTTTACATTAGAACATACAAATCATTTATTGTGGGGAAGTTTGGCCTATTTGCAAAACTCCTTGACTGATTCTAAGGAAGGCATACTGCCTTTACCTGAACAGGAGGCGTTAGTAGACACATTGACTACACTCAGTATTAAGAGCAGAGCTTAACATCTGTCTATCCATCTATCTATTTTTCGTTGCCATCAATGTTTTGATGCGAACATGAAAACTGTTTAGAGTTTGAGGTATACTTTCAACACATTTTTAATCGCCAACCATATTTTGATGCAGGATTTCCGGTATTAAAAATCGTATTTCAGCTTCTTACGGCTTCAACTTGTGCTGTTCCCAGAACCCTGGCTTTTGGGTCAAAGCTGCTGCATGTAAACGTTTTTAAATTACCATAAATATTATTGGCTCCTTATAATTTTGTAAGTTCTTTTAAAACATGTTTTAAACCCTTGTTTAGGTAAATGGTTGACATGTAGAGTATTTTAAAAAGTCATGCTATTCCATTCCTTTCGTAACTGCTATTTAACAATCATTATCATCATTTACAGGTTATTTACTGTGGGTTACATTCTACCTTAAACAGAAACTCTTTCCACTCTTTTATTTCCGCCAACTTCAACATTACTCCTATCTAAGAAATTTAATGTGGTTTTTTTGCTAACATTATTTGTTTATTTGATTTCATTAAACAGAAATTTATATAAAATTTCCCCCCAACATTTGCCATTTACTATTGGTCTCCTCTTTTCTTTGCTCCAATTGATATCTTTAAGAAATTCTTATAAACTTCCTTAAACTTTCCTTTTCTTTTCCACTTCTATTTAACAAAACCAACTAGCTAACATGGCTCATAAAAAGTGTTGCCTATCTTAAGGAACTGTATACCATTCACCTAATAACTGTTGCTTCTTTCACCCGAATGATTATGTTAGATAGTTAAGGCATTTTTCAGGTTGATTTATAGACAAAAATACACTTTCTCCTATAAAAACCCATTATTTCTTTAGGTTTTATAGACAGGTAAAGAAAATTGCTTTTGTGGCAACGTAAAAAAGTTTTAATTTAATTGTTAGCAAAAGTTTTGGCACACAAGAAAAAAATAAACATAAAGATATTATTAGAATAGCAAACAAGACCAAAAAAAAAAACATAAAATCATTTAATTATTACAATCAAATTAACACAAACAAATGGCATTTGGAAGGTCGTTAAAATACCTTGAAAAGGAAAAAAGGTATTTTAATTATTATAAATGATTATGTTGTTGTTAGTAAAATATGTTGAGAAATTACTAAATAATAAAAGTAATTTAATGTAAACGTGTAATAATTATGAGAATTTTTAAGTGGAAAGCAGAAGGATAATATGTTTTCAAAAATTTTGTTTTTTAATGGACAACATTTTATTATGAACCATAAGCAATACCCAACATATTATGGAACGATTATGCCTTTTCAATTTGCTTTGATTCGGAAGAAGGACTTACATGCTATGCTTTCGCTATAAATCTAAATTGTTTTAAAGTTAAATTTTCAACTAACCAATACGCTTTGGTTGGAATACTGTAGCCAAAATGGTCATGAACCACCATAGCTTCTCAGGTATTTAAGTGGCGACTGGTGTGATACAGTCACTGAAGAAGAATTTCTTGATATTCCCGTCATGCGGGTGTGTGTTTGATATATAGATAAAGGTCAACAACCCACTTTCTCCTAAAAGTTAGATTTGTCTAGATATTTTTTTCAAGAAAACTCAATTGTTTCCAGTTCCCACCTTCCTGGGAAATTAATGCAGGTAATGTTGATAGCGTTGTACTCTGTTTATATTACGTAAAACATGCGAAATGTTTCTAGCAATATTTTTATTTTCCGTGCGAAACAAGAGCAGCTCATATTATTTCGCACGGAATTTTAGGCAACAGCTAATCATTTTTTGGATTATTTTATTATGTCTTTGTGAGGTGGGGTTTATAACAAGCGTTTCAAAAAGAAAAATGTAAAAAAGTGCAAAAATTAATAATTAAATTAAATTTTTTTGTTTTTTACTATAGAAAATTATTAAATAAAATTGTTTTATTTTTTTTATGGAAAATTATCAAAACACATGGTTTTTGTCATAGATGGGGGTAGTGCACTAGTTAAAAATGATTGCAATAATTTTGTTGATGTTGAGTAAGGAATGGAATTAGCAATCTCATTGTAATGTTAAAACATTTTGCGCTAAAAAAAATAGTTTAATTTAAAAAAAGCATCATGAGTTAATTGCAGTTATTTATCTTCACTATTTGACTAAAAATTTTGCTCACAATTTAAAATACAAAACTTGAGTTTTAATGATTAAATCTAAGAATTATTCCGTTTTTGACAGAATTTCATTTAGTTTAATTTCCTTTGCTTATGCATATTATCGGAAAAATCAAAAACCATGCACGTACAAAATTAAGTTTATTTAAATTTTAGTGATATTATTCAAATTTTGAACTACAAATTTGGATTGAGTACAGATTTTATGCATACAATCACAGTAAGCGATAGTGAAAATATTTTCAATACCAATTAATTTTTTTAGTACTAGTCAAAAAAAAACCATCATCACTAAAGCTGGTAAAAAATTGTAAAAACTAATTTTTTGCAGTTTTATTAAGTAACAGTGCAATGTTGATTTAAATCAACATTAAGTGCACTACGCCCAACTATGGTTTTTGTTTACCTTCAAAAATAATGTTAAATTGTAACTAATAAAAACGTTAAGTTTTTAAAAACCGCGAGATTGATAATATTGATACATTACAAAATTTTCGTGTGAAATAATCAATGTTGCTCAACATTTTACGCAAGTTCGACAAAAAGAACAAACCCTAGTAGCATAATTCATTGGCCATTGTGTTTCCTTGTACCACAATTTCATATGTGTATAACATCTTGGCATTGCCAACACACACTTGGGTGACCATTTCTGTTTTATTCTTTAATAACGTACGTTAATTTGCATAAGTAAAAGGAACTGTTTACTTACTGAACAAATTTTCAAGTTCTTAAAAAAACTGTGAAACGAAAAAAAAATTATGTGACATCGCGAAATTTTCGACATTATCTGCTAAACTAAAGGATGCAATATATTCCAATTGCATTATGAACTTCCGGACAACTTTATTTAAATTTTAAAACAAAAAATGTATATGACTACGTTTTTACTTTTCATTGGGAAAACCTGTAACTCCTACAGTACGCGTCTCCAGTTGGTGGACATGGATGCGAGGAGTGAAATCTAATAGCTCCCGCGGACCGACAGATATACGGAGTGTCCGTTTCTCTTTTTAAGAAGCGGCTTAAATAGCGCCTAGGAAGAGTTGTTATCAAATTGCTAGTTTGGTAGCACAGCTAACAGTCCCAGAAAAGAATCAGGTTGGTCTCATCATCGCCTAAAAATACTTGATTAACGAAACCACAAGAAACAAGTGCAATAAATTACCCCCTTCGATGACAACCTTTGGCATTGAAAACTAAGACACGACTATCTGGTCTTTGTTTCACTTAGAAGCTTGGATGATAGTAAAATAATTTATACTTCCAGATGTTAAATTATAATAAGTTGCCCACTGTTCCCAGTATCAGTAATCAGAAAAATGTAAAAATACTACTTACAATTCTTCTGAAAGAACCAATGAATTTTACAAGGGTAGCCCCGGTAGGCTAGCTGGTAGTGAGCTAGTCTAGCAGCGCCGTGGTTGAGGGTTCGATTCCCGCCATAGACTCTGGTTCCTGCAGACAAGCGTAGAGCTTCGCGGGATAAGCTTAGGGAAAAAAATTAAAGCATTTAAAAGTAACACATTATTATTAAACAAACAATGCATCTGAAAAATAAGTAGCAATAGAAGAAAGCTAAAAAATAATGAGTGAAAGCTACTATTCATTTTGAAGAAGTAAGCAAAGTTTTTACTGCGGTAATTAATAAGTCGATCTCATTATGAAGTAATATTAGCTGGGCTAGTCATTTTATTAGTATTGTGTAGTCTTATTTAACATATTCTTGTTTAATTACTTCTTTTCTAAAGCAATAATTTCTTTTTAAAACACTTTATTTCTATGCTGTTGTTGTTCTACATATCGCGACTTCTGTTCCAACACAAGCTTTCCGATTTTTTATGTTTTATACAAAACCAAAATACAAAATGCCGTTTCACCAATTAAGTCATGTTTATTAGCTTTATACTTTTTACAACAAAACAAAAAATTGCAAAAGAATAAAAATAAGGAGTGAGATTTTGCTACCTTGGCTACCAATAAATGCTGCCAAAAATAAAGAAACACTAGAAACAACTGGCAGTTTCCCTTTAAAAATAAAAGACTTTTTTTTTAATAAAACAGGAAAGAAAGACACTCATTATATAAAAAGGATGCTTCACTAAACTACAACAACAATTATAAGAATTAAAAAAAAACAAGGAGACAAGAAATTACCAAAAAAAAAAACAAACATGAAATCCAATAAAAACACACGACATACAAACTTATCGTGCGAAAACTGGAAATACTAATTAACCACAAAAGAACACTAATAATGAAAACACAGCCAAGAAACAGAACCCAGCAGTGACAACAGCAACAAAACCACTCCATTACTAAAATTTTAAAACAAAAACCTCAACAAAAACCAGGAGACGGAAACTGAGAGGCAGACAGGATGTAAGAAAACTGACATTAGCAGCCAAAATAAAGGCCAACTTAATTGTAACTTACTACACAAGATACAACATTTAATTGTGTGTACTCTGCTAAATATTGTTAATAAGGACAGCAAAAGAGCAGCTCGAACATGAGCTTATTTTGGCAATAAAATGGTAAAGTCACCAAACAAATAAAAAAATAAAGATAAAACATTTAACTTGCAACGATTCTCTGCTCTGCCAGACAAAACATAAATGTTTAAACATTTTTTTAATGTTAATACGTACAGGCAACCAAAGGATGTTTAAAAAAGTGATCAGTCTTTAATAAAATTCAATCAATCTTCAAAAACATTTTTAAGGATGCTAATAAACAGTTTTTTACTCCTTCGAACTTTAACGTAATATGTATTTGGAATCAAAATGTCAATTAATAATTTAATAAAAGGATAATGGCCCAACTGGAAAATTTTAACTTAAATCAAGGCCCCATCTGGACAACCATTTTTAGTTACTTTTATTGGTTTTCTACACAGAAAAAATTATGAATTTTTCTCTAGTCACCAAATCCATATTAAATTCATAGAATTAAGCAAACAATTTGTTGATGTTGCACCTATTGACAAAATAATTATTAAGATTACTGAGAATTGTAAAAATTTGAAATTGTGAATATTGTTTTTTTTTTTAATAAATGATATTTTTAATTTTAATTAATGATCAAAAAACTTTGCCGTTTCAAACAATGTGTTAATTGAATAAATTAAATATAGCTCTGGTTTTGAAAATTCCCAACAACAATTTAACATGTTTAAATTATATTAAACGAAAAAATCAATAAAGATTTTTTGTTATTTTATTAATACTTTAATTCAAGATTTATTTCAAAATACAATAAGTTTTTAATTTTCTTTCAACAAAAGAAATAATTGATTCAATTATTACATTAATTAAATTGAAATACTTTTTAAACAATTTTTTAATTGATAAAAAACATCTGATAATTTTTTCAATGAAAATTTTTTCTTAAACATCTCTAATAATAATTTGTAATAATTTCGAATTATTTCGTTATAAATAAGAATTACTTCGTAATGTTAACTAATTTATTCAAATTATTATTAAATGTTCCAAAATCGCCATTCTTCTAAAACACAATGTTTGGCCTTACCCTGTCCTTTTTGCAAAGCAATTAAAATTGTTAAATGTATAAAAACCGAAAAACCAAACATCAAACAAGTAAAAGAATGGAAGAAAGAAAGATGTTAATGTAAATTAGCGACACTTTGAACAACAGCGATAAAACGGAGGAGGAGGAGAAGGAGGAAAATAACACCAAAACGATTGTTTATATCGGAGTTTTAGCCAAATTAACTCATTCTCTTGTATGACTTAACCCATCGAGAGCAGAAACGAATTAAATCGCAGTAATTACGAACTGGCAGACTTAAAGGCTGGATTTATGAATTCAACGAAGATAAACAATTTAAATAATTTATATTTGTAAAGGAAGTGAATTTTTTAAAAATTCTCTTTTATGGGAAGCAAATTTAAAAACCAAACTTTTTACAGAAAAATTTGCAAAAAAAAAATAACTTTTTGTAAAAAATCTTGCCAAAATTTGCTTTTCTATGGGAAATTTTGCCAAAATTTGTAATTCTATAAATAATTTTGCCAAAATTTGCTTTTCTATAGGAAATTTTTAAAAAATTTGCTATTCTTAAGGAAATTTTTCCAAAATTTGCTTTTTTATAGGAAATTTTGCCAAAATTTGCTTTTTTATAGGAAATTTTGCCAAAATTAGCTTTTCTTTAGGAAATTTTACCAAAATTTACTTTTATTTACTTTTTCTATAGAAGCTTTTAACAAAATTGGCTTTTTATAGGAAATTTCACCAAAATTTGCTTTTTTCTATAGGAAAATTTGCTTTTTTCTAAAGGAAAATTTGCTAGTAGAAAATTTCGGTTTGGTTATGGTATCTTTTTTCCTGCTTTAACATCTCCCAATGGGTTTAAATCTTCAAATTTATTATAAAAAAAAAGAAGAAAAAAACTTAAATGTTAAGTAAAAGTTTTTGGCGCTTTCGTCCAATTTATTTGTATATTTTAAAAGAAAATTTTTAGTATTATTGTTCAACTTGTTCAATTGTTCCAATTGTTGGCAAAGTAATGTGTCTGTGGTTTACTGTGACATACAAAGTGTGGTTTGGCTTAAACTTTTTACCATAAGAGAAGAAAAAAAAAAAAAAATAATACTTAATTATTTAAAATTTATGTAAATTCCTTAATTACTTGACTTTAGGTTTTAGGCTATAAAAACACAATATAACATTTAAATTAATAATAAGACTAATTACTAATACTACGGCCACCACTTAGTTACTCCAAATTTATAAAATGCGAGCAAGGGGATCTTTACTAAGTGAAAATTGCATTCCGTATCCTTTAGGAAAAAGGGAAACTAAAGTAAATTGTGATGTTTTTACTATTTTATGGATTTTTATTACTTAAATTTTGTTTGTTTCATTTCACTTTCGCTATTTTTAGGGTTTGATAACAAGCCCACGATGTTATAATGGATATTTTATGTTTTGTTCTTGTTGGCTTTTTCTTCTATTAGTTAGTTGTTGTTTTTTCGGTTAAGTAATACAAATCATAAAAAATAATGAAAACAAAGTATTTAATCTTGTGCTGTTCTTGTTTTATTTATTTTTAGGGATTTTGAGGGTGGTGAAAAGCTTTTTTGCTTCCTCAACAAAAAACATTAAGGCATCAAATAAAAAATCACCCTCCTTTTTTGTAAGAAAAAATAACCTGACTTAGAACTTGCATTAAATGCAAGTAATATTTATTTGTTTTGTTGTTTTGTGTTTAATGTGAAAACTCACCCACACCCACAAACATGTAAAGGAATAAAGAATCACACTTTCATATACACAATACATAAACATACTTTTACCCAAGATTGTTTATGTTTTCATTTTGACTTAAATCCTTATAAATGAAGGACACGTTGCAATCAACTCAGCTTAACACTGTTGCAAAACAATAAGAACATTACACGAATACAAACTTACATACTCTCAAATGCACTGAACGAATTCATAAAGGTTATTTTAATAGAGATTTTTGTGAGTCCTTAGTCTTAAAACAACCGGCTTTTTATTTAGTTTATCCTGGCTCTCTGAATGTTAACAAATATAATTTGTAAATAATCAAATCTTTTTAGTTTTTTTAAATTATTTTTAGTATATTTTATTGATTTAAATACAATCTAGTTAACAATAAATTAAGTTTCATGAATAAAAAATTTTATAGATCCGTAATGAAAAAATCTTAAGGGCCAAATACACTTGTCAAATGCTTGTCCAGCCGGCGAATTCAACGTGTACGTGTGCTGGACGTAATATTCGCCGTCATATTTTTTGATTTTTCATCAAGCGTTGTCGGTGTCACACATACAAACACATTTTCACTAATACTACCACAATGCTTGATGAGTTCTTTGATCAGTGTATTTGGGCCTTTAGAACCAAAAGATATGCTTATCAAATTTTGACAGACTTTCTTAATATTAACCAATTTTATTCAAATTAATAAAATCTTTTTAATAAAAACAATAGTAAATTTAATTGATTTGAATTAAGTTTCGTAATTAATTTCTTAAAATTACTAAAACTATTCAAAAAAAGAATTAAGATAAATTAACAATACTTTTAATTTAATAGGTTTAATTAAATTTTGTCAATTGAACACCTTCCTAAATAATAAATGACACACATCCTTTTGAAAATTTGTCTTCAAGAAAATAATTTGAATCAAAAAGTTATGCCAGTATTTATAAAAATAATTTTAATTAATAAATGATTACAAAATAATTTTTCTACGCAACTTCACTTAATAAACGTTTGTTAAAGTTAATAATCGTTTTTGATTGTCGGGGTTAAGTTTTCAACCAAATATTTGTACGTTTTGTTCTACATCACTTTGAGATAAAAACCTTTTAGTAAATTTGAATATTATTATTCTTAATAAACAGACAAATTTTTTTTTAACTCAATAATTTTGCTACATGAAAACGATTTAATAAACATTTCTAAATTGATTATTAACCAACTTTTTTTCAATTCTAAATCACATTTTACAAAACTTGCTTCCCCTTTTTTTGTTTCAGTGTATAAACATGTCCTTACGATTTATTTCACAACTCCCCCTGCAATAATTTTAACTTAATAGTGCTACATGTTCGTAGGTTTGAGTGTGTCTGTGACATTATTTGTTTGAAGGATATGATTATATAACATTTTTTATACTTCTTCAATAGTTCTTGTAGAAGGTCAACTCTATTAAATATTTTTATTTTTTGCTTCTTTCATTTCCTGATTTCAAAATTTATTTTGGTGTTTCTCTCATTATGTCCCATCATTATATTTTAGTTACACCTTAAGGATTTGCAGCCATTTCCCCCCTAAAATTATGCAATATTGATGTCTTATATTTGTTATGATTATTACATTTGTGGTGGTTTATTTTGTTTCTATTTGTGTATGTGTGATGTGATATCCTTATGATTTGTTAAGTTGTTTTTCGGGTTATTGTCAATGTTAGAGATTTAGTTGATGGAAATTAAAGTATTGCATGAATTATATAAAACAAACGTGATGTGTTATAGCAACAAAAAAATTATAATTTTATGATGAGTTTTAAAAAGAGGGCACTTACTTTTAGAGTTATTGACAAATAAATCTTAAGAATATGATTTTTATGTACGTCGTTGTAGGAAATCGTTTACTTATGTACTCTCTTGTGTTTTTTTGTAAGTTTATTTTAAAACGATGTCATTGTTTTGACCAGAATAATTAAAGTTTTGTAAATAAGTTAGTAAAAGACTTAAATAAACTATTGCAAAAAAATACAATCATAAGTATTTTTTAAAATTTTGTCTTTAAAATTGTATATATGTCTATATATATTTAAAACGATTTGGTCCAGAACAGTATCGAATAAGGGCTGGATTGCAGAGAAGCCTTAGTAAGCAATGCCGTTGATGCACCTAAAATAGAGGAGAAACTCGAGGAATAAGTCTCCTGGGAAAAGGCCGGCTATGCAGAGATGGTTTAGGTTGCAAAGCCGAAGAATTTAAAATTCTTAATTTTAAAATCCCGAATTTCAAAATACCGACTTTCAAAATCATAAATTTTAATATCCCGAATAATTCAAATAAATCCCTACGCTTTTAAGTCATTAAAATCTTAGAAAAAAAACAATAGTTTCAAACAAATTTGTTTTATTCGCATACGAGGTATATTCGACCGGGTCGCCCTCCATCCAAAAAAAAAAGTTGTGCCAGTCACCGCCTAGAATGAAAGATATGTCAATTTAGTTTCTAAAACAGGAAAAATGTTTTTTTGTCACGCCCCAAAATACAGCACTTTTAATTTTGTATATGTAGACTTCAAACTCTGGGCGCCACTTATGCCATATCGGATCCTTCCCCCAAATGTAAATTTTTTTAAACGTGCCAAGAAAGTCCTTGTAAAACTAAGTATGTCTAGTTTTTATTATACTCACTTTTATGCCACGTCTCAAAATTGAGCCCCTTATTTCTTTTTCACATACATATTTTACATTAAAACAGGTAGAACCCAATACAAAAACCAAAAAAAATCCACAAGCAACTTCTTGGAATAAAAGTCTTATTTATTAAGTATCAAGAGCTTACAAAATGTTCTCCCTTACAAACCTGCTTCGTAGTAAGGGAATGCCATAGCACTTGAAATGTTATTTTTTTTATAAAAATTGTTTAGAGTTCTTTCACTTACTTATTGTGCATTTATTTATGTCTTATTGCGTAGCGCATAATAGTGCACTTATTTTTTTAATTGTACCATTAGTGCTTCGCAAAATGATAAAAAATTTTATTGGGTATAGGAGTATCAGTGGTTAATTCTACAGATTTTATGTTAGTTAATTTTATATGGAAAGTGCCACATCCACTCAATCGATTCCGCCAATTTTTGGCTGGGGATCGTGCCATAACAATTCCTTGTTCGTACAAATTATGCAAAAAGGTAGAGTTATGACTTTTTTCGCGCTAAATTTACAATTGGGGCCACTGTGCAATATTTTCGCACTTTCACAACAACATAATAATAATTTTATTTGCTTAGCAATGCTATTTTATTTCGTCACACTTAACAATTTTTTTTAATAAACAATTTGTTTACTTGTTTTAATTTCTTTAAAATTAAAATTTTGCCTTTAGTTTTAATGGGAATTGTTTTTTTATCGTTTTACAACTTATAATGAACAATTCTATATTAAACAAACAACAGAACTAATGCAAAATTCTTTTACAAATGGCACTAACAAAATATTATTAGAATAAGGATATTTGGTTTGCTTCCTAAGCACACTTTGACTACACGTATAGTAAGTTTTCATGGCATGGCTATTAAATATCATTAACCGGTTGTAAGTAATTTTTAAGCTGCTTTCGGACAATTTCTAAATACTTCTAATTAAACATCAATCAAAATTTTATTTAACATGAAGTAAATTGAATACACAAAACATTTTATTGATGAAAATTAAAAAGAAGATATAAATAAATTTTTAAAGAGAATTAAAATCCAACTTAACTAGAAATAATTAACTCGAAAAATAAAATGATTCGGAAAAAATAAGATTTAAAGAAATAAAACTAAAACAATTATTTTATGTAGAGTTCTTTTTATATTTAGACATAATGGACTATAATTTCATACGCACACAGAAATTGATTTAATTGATGTGGTTTAATTCTAAGATGGACTACAAAAGTACTGTTCAAATTGTAATTTAATATTTATAGAAACTTACGATATGAATTTAATATTTGTTTATTTTTTTTTTTTTTTTGGTCAAATTTTCTACAATATTTTTCTTAAACTTTTAATAGCACAACAAACCAACAAAGACTTAAACTCAAATATACAGCTCAATGTTCAATAAGTATCTTATGTATTCGAAAGTGGGTGTAGTTATAGATGTTTGTATATTTATAAGATACTTATTGCCAGTTGCCGAAAATTAATGCGTATACACGTTACAATTTGACATTAACTAAGTAAGTAAAAAAGATTATGGTGATGAAGAAAATGATGAAGCTGTTGTACTAGATAATGAGGACGATGATTGTCAGGTCAGCAGCAGTAGCAGTTTAATAGCACTTGATATTATTTTAGCTTTATAACATATTGAGGGCAAATACAGACATACATACATTTACTCAAGCACGCTGTTGTTATTAAGCATAAATCAATCCCACTTGATTTGCCAGTTACCAACATACAAATCCACTTAATTGTCCAAAAGTCATACACACAGCCACAGACTTTCTTATTTATTTTGCTGTATTTTACTAATTTTTTTCGCAAATAAGTTTTTTCTTTTATTTCTTCAAGGGTCACTTTGTTATGGCATAATTTTATAGAAAATATAGAAAAATTAAGAACTTAAGACTTGAATATAGACGAACAACATCTTAAGTGAATTGAAGTGTATGAAATTTATTTAGAAATAAATCAAAAACATAATAATTTTCTTTAAAGAAAAAAAGAATTTCTATATCGTCGTCGAAAATCTAAAAGTACGTTTCATCAAGAAAAATCAAAACCGAGCTTTTGGTTGATTATGAATCGTTAGGTTATCTTACACGTCTCCACCAATTTTTAGATTTTTGCGACCAAAAATATCAACATGTGCATTATTTTTACAAGTCAAATGAACGTATCAGCAAACTTGGGGTAAGAAATGAAAATTAAATATTTGAGTTTTTAAATGCAAATGCAAGCATTGATTTTTCCTTACTATTTTCTTGCTATTGTGTTTAGACATACCGGCTGAAAAACTTATTCCACAATCAAATACGACTTTGTTTGGGATAGAACAGAAGGAAACCTTGTTGCGTCGTCTATTACCGTAAAATATTGAGGAAACGAAATCCTCCGTACGTCAAATGTTCATCATCAGAAAGATGCTTTTACCAAAATAGCAATTTATTGTTATCCAGTGATTTGATTTTCTTTAGTGTTGAAAAAACAACACTATTAAACATAAATATTTAATCGTAGGGCACACGCAAATTGAGTGCGATTCGACTCACTTTCTTATTTAATAAAGAATAATATAACAAGAAAATAAATCTACCCTCACAAGTTGTCGACCTAATGAAGTATTCTCGTATAACTTGCATTCTTAAAGAATAAAAATTTCTAAAAAGAAATGGCACCATTTACAGGACCTATGCTTCCTTCCGACTGTGATAATATCCCATTTGAACATTGCATTAGTTTCCTTTCTGCACGTAGAGAAAATACATGTTTAAATATGGTAACCTCCAACCAAACTATTTTTAAAGAAAATTTTATACATATTATGGTTAATATAACCATTTAATTGTCAGTGACAACCATATTATGGTTAAATAAGTCATCCATATTATGGCCACAAAAAGCTTCGGATCATCTTCCTGTAGCGATTTCTATTGACCGATGATACCACAATTTTGAACACCCGTTAGATAACTTAAAAATGTTTTTTAGTCATTTAAGTTTTTTTGAAAAGATTATTTAGGACGCATGATCGATCATCAGTAATAGGTTTCTAATTGATGTATATCGATATAAAAATTAATAAATGTCGAAAACTGGGAAAAATTGCGTATACATGTACTTTTAACCATTTCCATTCAAAATAATTTTAAAAACAAGAACTTACCCAGAAGAAAGCGGCTAGCTCCACTATATTAAGTACACAGAAAGAAAAACACTCGGGATAAACCAAGTTTTTTATGATTACTTTAAGTACGAGTCGTACTCAAAAATTAAAGTACTAATAACACTATAACGTACTCAAAACAATCCTTAATGGCATTTCTTTCGAAAATCAATCCCGGAATGTGTTTTCAACAAGTTAAGTATAAAATTCTTAAATCAATTAAAAAAATATTTAACTTTTCGTTGTGTTTAACCATCCGGCTTACGCATGTTTTGATTTTCTATACACATTGAAAAAAGGTCTGGCCAGACTCATGTGTA
The DNA here is from genome assembly GCA_949318255.1 of Pollenia labialis. Taxonomy (NCBI): domain Eukaryota; kingdom Metazoa; phylum Arthropoda; class Insecta; order Diptera; family Polleniidae; genus Pollenia; species Pollenia labialis. Next base: position 113,527,348 of record OX439143.1, read on the forward strand.
CCACGAAAGGTTAAAAAGTAAATTTAAGCTCTTGCTTCTCATTTAGTTTATATTTTTGGTTAAATATGTACACAAGATTTTTAATGTATAAATCATATCGGGCATGATGTTGGTGTTTTATGATTCCGTAAGGTGTAATACGGGTAAGTAAATCAATCATAACTTTTTCTTTCTTATTTCTTTTTTGGTTTTTTTCAAGCACGAATTCGGGACAAAATCAACTTTATAATATTGAATCCAGCGCATTTTGAGGTTGTTTCAATCTTAGTTTTACTCAGGGCTGCCATACTTGGGGATTTATCCCCAAAGTTGGGGATTTCATGCGAGCAAAAAGGACAAAGAAAGTCAGTATTGGATTGGGGATTTTTTCGGGGATTTAAAAAAAATTTGAAGAATTTATACATTTTAAATATAATTTTCCCTTCTTTTATTATTTAAGCTTATTTTTCTTTGTTTCGTACATAAAATATGAAAAAATTATCAAAACTTTTACCTTACTCTTATCAACAACTAATTCAGTGTAGAGCGTCTTAATGAAGATTGCCATTTTTTCTTAAGTGTGTAAAAGGTGCTTAAAAGCTTAAACAATTTTGAGTGATTGTTTTAAAAAGGAAGAATAAAAAAAGAATCTTAAACCGTTGACAACACATACAATTTTGATTTTTTAAAGACAATTTTCAAGCAAACATGTCTTTCCCAAAAATAAAAATCAACGTTTTCATTGATTCTGATTTATTGCATCAACACAAATGTCCACAAAAAAATCTTTCGACAAAAATTTGCGATTTTATTTTCAAAAAACAAAAGGCAATATCTACAAAAGATACTATGATAAACGCGAAAAGGCCTAACTGACAGTTTGCATAATATGCTACATTGTCAATTGTCAAAACAACTGGAATTTTTTACAAGAAAAATAAAAGAAACTTAAGTATAAACAGTTAAGTTGATTTATTAATTTATCATTTTGAATAATTTTTACTTCTGCTGTCAAAGTTTCAAAATGTTAGATAGGGCCTTTTGCGTATTAGGTGACGAAATATAAAAGACAATATAATAAAGTTTGGGCAAAAGAATGCGGGGCTATTGGTTAGTACTTATTATGCTTCACAGTATTAAATAATCGACGGATTTATGTATTTTTTATGAATGGCTAAAACCGACTGAACAAGGTCCAAATTCATATGTCTTCAAAAACAGCATATTGCTCTGCTTATAGTTCCTCACTGGAATTACATAAAAAGTATTTAAAAAACATGCCGAAGCCAGTCGCTACAAATAAAATAAATAATTGTCTATTAAAATGTTTCTTACTATTATTAAAAAAATTTAAAATTTTTAATTAACAACATTAAAAATTTGTTCGGAAAAAAATCGAAAAAAAAAAACTTTTTAAGGTTTTCATTTTTAGTTTGGGGATTTTTGTGGATTTTTTTTTTATTTTTTGGGGACAAGGCAAAAAAGTACCTGGCAGCCCTGGTTTTTCTTAAATCAATCTCGTTTTCGGATTACTTCACGTACGAAATCGGGATTTAATATGGATAATTTAAGTATTTCGCGATTGAAAATCCGTACTTGAATCAATCTTTCTGTACTTGATTCAAGAAAATCTGTACTCACCGTACTATTAATACCGCTTCGGATTGATTTGAGTACGTATTGATTGATTTTTCTTTTGTGTGCGTACTTTAAAACGGGGCTTCTACCGGCTGCCCTGCTTGTTACATTTTGAACGAGTGTAATTGTTGGACTTTTTATACCCCCACGACTAGCGGAGAATAAGGGTATACTCAGTTTGTTAGTCCATTTGAAACTTTTTTATTATCCATATAAGATACCATAAAGAATATATCGCACTGCTTCCTCTAAAGGAGGTTACCTCAAAATTTATAAATTTTAAGTAGAGCCAAAAAAACTATTTTGTTTTTATATGTACTCTTACAAAGGGGGGTATTTTTTGTATTTTTTTTTTGTTGACTTTCATTAGAGGGAGCAGTGCGATAAATTCTAGGTTCTTGAGTAATTCTAAATAGAATAAGTCATGTTCCTTTGTCCGCCCGTCGAAAACCAGCTCACTTCCAAAAGACTCATTAGAAAACCAACATCGGTGTCAAATTATTTCTTATTCTCCTAAACAATTTGGGATTGAAGTCCAGGCCAATAAGTTAGTAAAAAAAGAGGCATGGACCCAAATTTTAAACAGGCTTCCTTAAAAATTTGTATTTATGGTACAAAAACAAATAAAAATTAGTGGTGGAATGCAGTAATTCTTAGTAACACCCTGTCCCACGATATCGATCGACAACTTAAGCAAGCAAGTCACACATTATCGTTCTCTTAATCGGCCCACCTACCATCGACTTATCGGTCGCCAGGACTTACGTTTCTAACGTAATCTATTAATGCATAGTTAATTGACCATATTGTCACAAATTAAACGCTAATGAAGAAAAGAATCTTACAGCATGAAATTAATTAAAATTTAATTTTTCCATATTTATATCTAGACAAGATTATATTTTTAATGGTTCTGTTTAAAAAAAAAATATTTAGTGTTGATATTGTAAAGCAAAAATTTCGTTAATTTCTCCAACAAAATGTCACTATCGACAACCACAACACAAGTGACTGATTTAAAAGTCAGTCGCTTGCATTGTCGATAGACTTGTTGTGTTGAAAATTTGTAGTGGGGCGCAAATCTGTGGTTTGTCGTTGAAAATTCAAACAAACAGGCTGTAAATTTTGCACAAATTTATTTATTATGAGCGGAAATCATACTACAAAATTTTGTTAAGCTCGGTCCATAATTTACCATAAGCCAACTCTCGGCAAATACCTTAGTACGCCTTAAACCATAACAAATTTTGATATCCCAGTATAATTCGGCCTGTCATAATTTAATACGATAACAAAGTACTCTGTCAAATTTTGGGAAGATTGTGTATACAATTTATCATAGGCCCCATATAAGGCCCACTCTCCGAAATCATTTAAATGTGACTTAAACCCTCACAAATATGGATAGGTCTCAAAAAATCCCCTTCTGAAAATCCCTTTATTACACCTAATAATATTTTTGAAACAGATAGTGATATTTTATTTAATTGGAATGGTTTCTTAATTTTTAAAGTGAAGCTAAAGCACATTAACTGTCCAGCGAATAACAGTTTGTGCGGCTCAGAAGTCGTTATTTGATACGAAAAACAAAATCCTCCCAATGCAGACAAAAATTTTTAAAGATGATGAAGATTCTTACAAAAGTTATTAAGAACTTGCAAAATCATTGGGAGGCAGTCTCAAGCAGCTATTAAGATGTTTGTTAGCAGCCGGATTCTTCTACGAGAAAAAGCATTTGTATACCACACGAGCTGAAGCCAAGCAAGAGACGTCAGACATTTTAGTTGAACGACATTCAAGGAAGTAACATTAACACGTAATAATTACTAGGAATGGAAAATGGAGACATTATAACATCGGAAGCTTAACTAATTCCCTGTGAAGCCTAGCTTAACAAAATATACTATATCAAAGCAGAATACCTTTGTTGTAATGATCTGTATTATGAGCTGCTGAAATCAGCTCAGTCGATCACAGATGAACCATACACCTGAATAACGCCTGAAATATGCGGCTAGACATTAAGCAGGTATTTCATGACAACGCTCGAATACATGTTACAGGACCAGTAAAACTTGGCCGACATCCAAATGTTTCAATCTATGTAGAAAGCTTTTACTAAAATACTTCTTACTGCAGAAGAATGTATCCACAATTGGCTAGATTTCTTCTTTTGGTGCGAAGGTGAAGCTATCGATGACCATACTTTATAAAAATAAATAAAATGATACTGTAAAACTGTTTACGACTACGGCTTTTTGACAAAATTTGTTTAAAGCTTTTCAACTTTTAGTTTCATAAATCATCTTACAAACTACTGCATTTCAATATTAAATTGAAATTTAAACGCTTTCTCCTTTCCCACTTCGAAAAAAACACCCTTAAACTGATAATGTTTCCATTTAAAAATACATTACGCACTTACGCTTACGTATACGGAGAAACAAGGCAAATACACTTGATTACGCCATTTGAAAGCCAAAAGCATTTTATGCCTGTATATCGAACACTTCTATCTCATGTGTAGCAACTCGATTCAATCGAAACCCCGCATATTTTGCAGATATTGTTGTCATAATTTTCGTGGATATTAGCACAACTCATGCTGCTATTATGGCCACAGCTATTGTTTTTGCTATTTTTGTTATTGCATAAGACCAATTAACCTTTTGCCTGAGATGAGTTGCTCTGGTAGGCTTTTTAACTTGACCAACATCATCATAAACAACGTCATTGTCGTGTCATCGGTTTTATGATAATTTTATATACACATGAACACATACATATTACGAAACAGAAACAAAAATATAAACTCAAAAAGGACACAAGCTTATGGTTACTAAGAGCATAAACGTCATATGAGTGCTCATTCTTATGACAACCTTTTCATAGATTTAAAGGAAATAACTCTTGATTTTGAAAGGTTTGTATGCATAGACAAAAGGAGGGTGCTTAGATGTGTTCTTTTAAGTCCATGTGGCATTGGAAAACAAGTCAAAACGAAAAATCAGGAATTAATTATAGACAATGGCGTTTACACTTATTTAATTACTGTTACCAATCAAGGCCTAACGAAGCTGGTAAAACGAAAACTTTTGAAAGGAGCAACAGTTTTGTCCCAAACCAAACTCTAAACTTTAAATTTGAATTTAAATTTTTCTTAAAAATTTAATTTTTTTTCTATTTCCATGACATTGAAAAAGTTTAAGTATTAAAAATTCTTAGCATGACTTTTCAATACTTTGCAAATCTGTTGTCGCCGTCGTTTTGTCTCTCTTAAAAATGTCTGTTTCGTAGAGTTTTCTCCACCTTTGTCTGCAGTGCAATCAACAGCCATTATCAGCCATGCATATCGTAGAGTTCTAATGTTATCGAATATTTAAGCAAATTTACTATTTTGATTTTGTAACCAATCTGTTTACAACAAATCTGTGCAATAGTTGCGAAAGTTGTAAAAAAATATTGTAATAAAATGGAGGAAAACGAATGTGCAATATGCTACACAGATCACAAAAATGTTGCCCACATTCGTTATGCTGGAAATTTATGAATTATTTCCCCAAAAAAAAAATTTTTCTTAAAATTTGCGTATTAGTAATGTTCGTAATTTTAAGAATATTTTGCGAAAATTTTGCTATTCATAGAAAATTTGGCAATATTTAGCCAAAATTATCTATTTTTTGGGAATTTAGCAAAAATTTACTATTTATATGGAATTTTGCAAAAATTTACTATTTTTTAGGGAATTTCGAAAAAATTTGTTATTTTTAGGGAATTTTGCAAAAATTTACTATTTATATGGAATTTTGCAAGAGCTTACTATTTTTAGGGAATTTTTCAAAAATGTACTATAAGGGTATTCATTTCAGTTTTTTTATATGTTGGAAAAATGGAAAAGTGGAAAAATGTAATTTTTGTTACAACAACCACAAGAAAAAAAATTCCACCAAAAGTTACATTTTTGTCACACTATAACCAAGTGTAAAAAAGTCAGGATAAAAAGATGTAATTTTCCACTATAAACGTCAAACGAAATGATGTTGCCATTCATAAAAAATTGCTAATTTTTAATACAAAGTACGAAAAATGACATCTCTTTTTATAAACTCTTGAATTGTACAACTCTGATTTAAAAAATTATTTTTTATAGTTACAACATTTTAAACATAACTTCTTTCTCATTTAACTTTCAAAAAGAAAAAAACACATATTAAGAATGAGTTCAATAAAAAAGTTATTAGAAAGAATTAAAAAAAAGAAATGAAATGAATGAAGTAAACATTTCTGCGATTTAATATTTCAAAGTTTATTTTGTATTGTTTTTATGAAAATGTATCTTTACATACCCTTATTTTCGTAAATATTATCAATATTAGTTAATGATGTGACAATTAAAAAAATTAATTAATTCACTTTTTACACTTATTTGGCATATTGAAAATATCAATTACTTCCACGAATTATTTGGCAGAATTTTTTTTGACAGTTTGTACTTTTTACAAAAAAAAATAAAAAAAAACCCGTGTAATAAGAGTGTAATTTTTCTTTTTTCCATTTCTCCAACCAAAAAAACTTTGAAATGAATACCCTTTATTTTTAGGGAATTTCGGAAAAATTTGTTATTTTTAGGGAATTTTTCAAAAATGTACTATTTATAGGGAATTTCGAAAAAATTTACTACTTATATGGAATTTTGCAAGAGCTTACTATTTTAAGGGAATTTTGCAAAAATTTACTATTTATATGGAATTTTGCATGAGCTTACTATTTTTAGTGAAGTTTGCAAAAATTTACTATTTATAGGGAATTTCGAAAAAATTTGTTATTTTTAGGGAATTTTGCAAAAATTAACCATTTATATGGAATTTTGCAAGAACTTACTATTTTTAGGGAATTTTGCAAAAATTTACTATTTATAGGGAATTTCGAAAAAATTTGTTATTTTTAGGGAATTTTGCAAAAATGTACTATTTATAGGGAATTTCGAAAAAATTTACTACTTATATGGAATTTTGCAGGAGCTTACTATTTTAAGGGAATTTTGCAAAAATTTACTATTTATAGGGAATTTTGCAAAAATTTACCATTTATATGGAATTTTGCAAGAACTTACTATTTTTAGGGAATTTTGCAAAAATTTACTATTTATAGGGAATTTCGAAAAAATTTACTACTTATATGGAATTTTGCAAGAGCTTACTATTTTAAGGGAATTTTGCAAGAACTTACTATTTTAAGGGAATCTTGCAAAAATTTACTATTTATAGGGAATTTCGAAAAAAATTGTTACTTTTAGGGAATTTTGCAAAAATTTACTTTTTATATGGAATTTTGCAAGAGCTTACTATTTTTAGGGAATTTTGCAAAAATTTACTATTTATAGGTATTTTCGAAAAAATTTGTTATTTTTAGGAAATTTTGCAAAAATTTACTATTTATATGGAATTTTGCAAGAGCTTACTATTTTTAGGGAATTTTGCAAAAATTTACTATTTGTAGGGAACTTCGAAAAAATTTGTTATTTTTAGGAAATTTTGCAAAAATTTACTATGTTTTTTAGGGAATTTAGCAAAAATTAACTATTTTTTGAGAATTTAGCAAAAATTTACTATTCATAAGGAATTTTGCAAAAATTTACTTTTTATAGGGAATTTTGCAAGACTTACTATTTTTAGGGAATTTTGCAAAAATTTACTTTTTATATGGAATTTTGCAAGAACTTACTATTTTTAGGGAATTTTGCAAAAATTTACTATTTATAGGGAATTTCGAAAAAATTTGTTATTTTTATGGAATTTTGCAAAAATGTACTATTTATAGGGAATTTCGAAAAAATTTACTACTTATATGGAATTTTGCAAGAGCTTACTATTTTAAGGGAATTTTGCAAAAATTTACTATTTATAGGGAATTTTGCAAAAATTTACCATTTATATGGAATTTTGCAAGAACTTACTATTTTTAGGGAATTTTGCAAAAATGTACTATTTATAGGGAATTTCGAAAAAATTTACTACTTATATGGAATTTTGCAAGAGCTTACTATTTTAAGGGAATTTTGCAAAAATTTACTATTTATAGGGAATTTTGCAAAAATTTACTATTTATAGGGAATTTCGAAAAAATTTGTTATTTTTAGGGAATTTTGCAAAAATTTACCATTTATATGGAATTTTGCAAGAACTTACTATTTTAAGGGAATCTTGCAAAAATTTACTATTTATAGGGAATTTCGAAAAAAATTGTTACTTTTAGGGAATTTTGCAAAAATTTACTTTTTATATGGAATTTTGCAAGAGCTTACTATTTTTAGGGAATTTTGCAAAAATTTACTATTTATAGGGATTTTCGAAAAAATTTGTTATTTTTAGGAAATTTTGCAAAAATTTACTATTTATATGGAATTTTGCAAGAGCTTACTATTTTTAGGGAATTTTGCAAAAATTTACTATTTGTAGGGAACTTCGAAAAAATTTGTTATTTTTAGGAAATTTTGCAAAAATTTACTATGTTTTTTAGGGAATTTAGCAAAAATTAACTATTTTTTGAGAATTTAGCAAAAATTTACTATTCATAAGGAATTTTGCAAAAATTTACTTTTTATACGGAATTTTGCAAGAACTTACTATTTTTAGGGAATTTTGCAAAAATTTTCTTTTTATATGGAATTTTGCAAGAACTTACTATTTTTAGGGAATTTTGCAAAAATTTACTATTTATAGGGAATTTCGAAAAAATTTGTTATTTTTAGGGAATTTTGCAAAAATGTACTATTTATAGGGAATTTCGAAAAAATTTACTACTTATATGGAATTTTGCAAGAGCTTACTATTTTAAGGGAATTTTGCAAAAATTTACTATTTATAGGGAATTTTGCAAAAATTTACCATTTATATGGAATTTTGCAAGAACTTACTTTTTTTAGGGAATTTTGCAAAAATGTACTATTTATAGGGAATTTCGAAAAAATTTACTACTTATATGGAATTTTGCAAGAGCTTACTATTTTAAGGGAATTTTGCAAAAATTTACTATTTATAGGGAATTTTGCAAAAATTTGCTATTTATAGGGAATTTCGAAAAAATTTGTTATTTTTAGGGAATTTTGCAAAAATTTACCATTTATATGGAATTTTGCAAGAACTTACTATTTTAAGGGAATCTTGCAAAAATTTACTATTTATAGGGAATTTCGAAAAAAATTGTTACTTTTAGGGAATTTTGCAAAAATTTACTTTTTATATGGAATTTTGCAAGAGCTTACTATTTTTAGGGAATTTTGCAAAAATTTACTATTTACAGGGATTTTCGAAAAAATTTGTTATTTTTAGGAAATTTTGCAAAAATTTACTATTTATATGGAATTTTGCAAGAGCTTACTATTTTTAGGGAATTTTGCAAAAATTTACTATTTGTAGGGAACTTCGAAAAAATTTGTTATTTTTAGGAAATTTTGCAAAAATTTACTATGTTTTTTATGGAATTTAGCAAAAATTAACTATTTTTTGAGAATTTAGCAAAAATTTACTATTCATAAGGAATTTTGCAAAAATTTACTTTTTATAGGGAATTTTTCAAAAGTTAACTATTTTTAGGGAATTTTGCAAAAATTTACTATTTATAAGGAATTTGAAAAATTTGATAATAACAAAAAATTTGCTATTAATAGGAGGACGGGCATATGCTTATAGTTTTCTAATAATAAGAAGTTTGTCGTTATGTTTGAAATTTTAAGGATATTTGTTATTTATTGGAAAGTTTACCAAAATTTGCTATTTAGGAAATTTTGCCAGAGTTTATATATAAGGAAATTTTGCCAAAGTTTTTATTAAAAGAAAATTCTACCAAAAATGTTTGCCAAACTTTGCGCTTTTTGGAAATGTTGCAAATTTTGCTATTTTTTGCTGTAGGGAAGCCAACGATCTGTGGAATTATAAAAATTCGTCCAATATAGTGTAGGGTATTTGAAAAAAACGTATTTGCTACCAAGAGCATTACTTTACAGCCACTTAAAATTGCAACATGTACGGAAGTTTAGAAACAAAATTTTTCTTTTTTCCACCATTTCAATGACATTATAGTAAATGTTCCTTTATTATACAAATACATGTGTATATATATTAATACCAAGCCTCAGTTTAAATGAAAGTATGCAGCAGCAATAGTTACTAGTAGTAGTGGTAGTGGTGTTATGTATGAATGTCTATAATTTTCTAGGATTGAACCAGCAATGTGGTAAACCGCTTCGATGCATATGCGTTTTATACAACATTCACAAAATGTCTGCATATTACACAGACAATTCTACATACTAAAAATCCTCAGATACAGACACTCACATCCAGATAGACAGACATGCAAGGACGGACATCTTTAGTGTACAATTTAGATATGCGTATTGCCAAAAAAAAAAGTATATTAGAGCAACTTGGAATGGATGTTTTTTTGGAAAAAAATCTATATGGGTAAAACTAAAATTTGTTTAATGTATGTATGATGTCTGTGGCAAAGGAATAAGTGAAGTTGAAAGTTTTTAGAATATGAGTATGCGATTACTTTTAGTTCTGTTGCCAAAACCGGATATAAGCATTTTGTTAACTACATGGTTTAAATACATACAACTGAGGATATTTAAGTTACAAAACGTGGTTTACCAAACCACAAAAGGATTTTCCCAGCTCCAAAAAACAACATTTTGCAATTTAAGCACGAGTCGACTTAGTTGTGGATATTTTTGCTTCAAAAAACTTTTTTCCTACATTATGATATGGGGTTTTTTTAACAATTGAAAAACAAAATCCAAAAATCTTACTCTAAAGTGATTTGTGATGTTTTGTTTGGGGATATAACTAGAAGCCTGTAAAGAAATTTCCCTAAAGAATTAGCCAGCAAAACAAAAATAGCAAAGAATTCTAAGACATGCAAAATATTGTTAAAAATATTATTAAATTATGTGTTAATAAATGTGCAAAGTATTGCAAAGGAATGTTATAAGAAATTTTTGAAGATTTTTTTGAGATTTATTTTTCCGGTAAACAGAAAATTTTGGCAAAATTTACTTTAAATAGGAAGTTTTTAGCTAAACTTTCTGTTAATTGAAATTTTTTTTATATAATTGTCTAAAAATACCAAAACGTTTAAAGGTGGGTTTAGACAACATGTACACTGAACATATTCATCGGTAATATTCAGTAAACAATTTAGTAAACTTTCAACTATAATAATGGTTAAATCCACTTAATTTTTCCTAAAATATAATCAAAGCTCATTCAACTGCACAAATTTTCTTCAAATTAACACAATACTTTTTGTTAAAAAAATTGCGTACTAAACTGTTTTCCGAGAGTAGGGTTTATATGGGGCTTAGGGGTAAATTATGGACCGATCTTTACGAAATTTTATCGTGTGATTTCCAGCCATATAAAACGAACTCTTGAAAAAATCTTATATTATTCCGTGCATTGTTCCACAAATTATGTTAGTTTTTTTTAACAAAATTATCATTTTTTTAAGGTGGTGATTCCAAATTATGATTCATGACTCTGATCCTACTGAACCAATTTCAATCCCAAGCTGATTAGGATAACTACAAGCAATTTGACACCAAGTTTGTTCATTTCTTTTAAGTTTTTTCGAAAGTGAGCGTGTTTTCAACAGACGAACATATGGCCAGGCGGACAGACGCACAGACAGACGGGGGCTCCGTGCAATAACTCCCAGGTGCAATAAGTCCCAAGGAAAATATGAAATTAGACCCAACAATTTTTCATACAAAAGTGGGAATAATTTCATTATGAAATAGCTCCCAACCCTCTGGGTTTTATTTCATTTTTTTGGAAGCTATTTAATTTTTTTGCCTGGAAGTTATTTCATAATGAAATAAAATCCAAATGAAATAAGTCCCCGAAAAAAATAAACGTTAGTTTTTTGGTAACCTGATATGTAAATATTCAAGTAAAACCAATTTATAATAAATTTCTTTGGGAGTTTATTAATTTTTTTTTTTTTTGCCTTATTTCATTTCTTTTCGATGGACTGTTTTTGGAAGTTATTTCATTAACGTCTTTAGGAGTTATTTCATAATGATACAACTCCCAAAAGTTGGGATTTGTTTCATTTTAGACTTGGAAATAATTTAATTTTTTTTGGGATTTATTTCTTTTTTTCCAGTTTGGGACTTATTTCATTTATTTTGGTATTTATTTCATTGGGAGTTATTGCACTGGGACTTATTGCACCTGGGACTTCTTTCACAGAGCCACAGACGGACATGGCTAGATCGACTTAGAATTACGCAAGGAGCCAGAATATATGGGTGTTTCCACAGAAAATGACCCCTTATAGCTAAAAAATTAAATTATTATTTTGAATTGTTTTCGCTCAAATTATACAAAATAAATGAAGCTAGCTTTCCCTCAACAATAAATTTCAGTGTATTTATCAAATATGAAAAACTGGGAATTTAATACGTCATACGGAAATCGTATTAATAATAAATTTTTGTATTCCCGAAAATAACTTTGATAATAAATGTAAATGTCATTTTCCGAAAGATTAACTATAATTTTGGCTGTAGGAAAAATCGCCTAAAGATCGTCCAAAGCCGGCTATGCAGAAACGCTTTAGTAAGCGAAGCCGGTGTTAGCGCAGCCGGTGTTTGTTATACCATAGAGGAGAAAATCCTTGCGCCAAAAAGTGTTTTCGTACAGTATCACAGAAAACTTGCTCTTCAATAGTTAAATTAATCACTGCATAGTTATTATCTATTTCTCAAAACAGAATATAGCTTTTTGGAATATGTCCCGTTATTTTTATAAATAACATTTAAAAAATTCGACGTATAAAGATAATGAATGATTAAGACAAATCCTATGTAAGATTTTGACAAAATTTTAAAAATGAAAAATGGCCCGGAAAAATGGGCTATTTTTCATACAATATTTTAAAAAACATCCAATAATAACTAAAAATAGCCAAAAAATGTTGGGTCACTTTTCATATGAATTCAGGCCCAATTTTACATGGAATTTTTTTGGGCGATTTTTTCATTTTTTTTTTTTATTTGAGCCATTTTTCTTTGGACGATTTTTCCTACTGCCTTTAATTTTCTTTATACTTACAAAAATATGCTACTTTGAGTAACCCATAATAAATGCATTCAAACACAAAAAACTGTTAACTTTTTGAAATGTTACGACCGTTACTTTAAAAAAAATAAATTTATTTTGGTAACTAATTTCTTTGGTTTGAAAATAAAGCCTTTCCTTAAACAAAACATTTCAAAGATTTTAATCAGATATTTTACTTGACATACCCTGCGCAAAATTTTACAAAACATAATGTTTGCTTCCGACATTTGAAAACCGCCCGTTACTTTTTTAATAATCAAAAAAAGTATTGAAATTACATTTTTTATGAATTCTTTTGGTTGCTGCCGTTGCTTGAACTTTCTTAAGTCCAAAATGGAGCAATCCTCGTGGCATATTTGGGTAGGTTGGAATTTTATTTAAAAAATCTCCGAAACACCCATATATAAATTAAAGGGTCTGAGATGATCAATAAAAAAGTTTCACACGGAATAACAAACTTAGTATACCCTCTTCACAACTAATTGTGATGGAAGGTATAAAAAGGAAATATTCCTACGGGGATTTAAAATATAAATAAAATACGGGTAGTTAATGTTAGTAATAAATATTCAATATGAATAAGAAAGTATTTTATATATACTTAATTTATTAGTTAATGCGAATGGTCCGTCAATTCAAATAAAAAAATATTTAAAAAAAAAATCCACATTTATTAGTTAATATGTATGAATAAAAATTCTTCAAAATTAAGCTACGGTCACACTTATTAAATATTTAACCAAATAAGCATAACCACTACTTTTGTAAATAGTTATTGAGATTTAACATGGTATTAATATGACGAAAAAAACTAATTTTACTACTAGACATAGTAATAAACTGTATTTTAAATATTCGAATTAAAGAAAATGATTATTTAGTTTGTTTGTTGGTCCCGTTTTTTTTCTTCAAATATTTAACAAGTGTACCCGCATCTTTAATAATATTTAACTACCATTATTAGTATATTTGACTAATTTTGTAATTAATTCAACTTAAATTTCTTCTTGATAAATATTTACGAAATTTATCTGTATTTACGAAAAACGTGCGTAGACATGAATAAGATATTTGTAAGTTGTAGAATAACCTACTTTTCTTTACTTTTACACCCCCTTTTTCAGTATTTATGTAAATTTTTGGTTCAGTGTAATTAACAGTGTGGTTGTAAAATCAAAACAATTTGCTTTTGCCCTTTGTTCCTACTAGGAACCACAGGACATCATATATATATATATATAATAAAGCTGCCCACACACACGAATGATTTTTTCGCGTACCATTTCTCTACACACGACGAACAAATCAAAATTTAATTGCATTAACTAATTATGGAAATGACATCTCCGAAATAGATACAATTTGCCGTTTCGTTTTACACTAAAATTAAAAAATTTTAAAATGGTCGAGGACAAGCCTACTAACATAGCAAAGTCGTTCGTGTGTGGGCAGCGTAAATGTCTGCTCGAATTTGTATTGTAAAATTTTTCAATTAGAGCTTGTTCTATTTTAAACTGACAAACCATCTGACATCAGCTCTTTTGCAAGTCATTTGTTTGCGGTGGCAAATACATATATACTTATTACCGATTTATACACTCAAACAAAAAATCAATCCATCCGCACTCAAATCAATCCGAAGCGGTATTAATAGTACGACGAGTACGGATTTTATTGAATCAAGTGCAGAAAGATTGATTCAAGTACGGATTTTCAATGGAAAAATACTTAAATTATCCATATTCAATCCCCATTTCGTACTTTAAATAATCCGAAAATGTGACTGATTTAAGTAAAACTAAGATTTAATCAATCTTAAAATGCGCTTGATTCAAGTATTATAAAGTTGATTTTATCCCGAATTCCTGCTTGAAAAAAACCAGAAAAGAAATTAGAAAGAAAAAATTATTATGATTGATTTTCTTACCCTTATTACACCTTGAAGAATGATAAAACACGAACATCATGCCCGATATGGTTTTTGCTGTATAAATCTTATGTACATATTTAACCAAAAATATAAACTAAATGAGAAGCAAGAGTTCAAATTTACTTTTAACCCTTCGTGGTACACGTGAGTCCGGCCAGGCTTTTTTTAATGTGTATAGAAAATCAAAACATGCGTAAGCCAGAGGGTTCAACTCAACGAAAAGTTTAATCTTTGTTTACTTGATTTAAGAATTTTATACACATTTCAAGAAATTCCGGTATTGATTTTCGAAAGGAATCCCATTTAGGATTGTTTTTAGTACGTTTTAGTTTAGTTTAGTTCTTTTTTTTAAATTCCCTAACTGATCCCGCAAATCTCTACGCTTGTCTGCAGGAAAGAAACCAGAGTCTCGGCGCTAATTGACTAGCTCACTACCACCTAGTCTACATGGGCCTTGAATTTTTGGGTACGACTCGTACTTAAAGTAATCATAAAAAACTTAATTTATGCCGAGTGTTTTTCTTTCTGTGTTGAACACAAGCGCAAAACTCGTTCGTGTAACTTGTATTAAAAAAAACATATTTAAATATTTTATATTTTTTTTTGTTTTCCTTGCTAGCGCTCGTGTCCTAAAACCAGGCAGTAAAATGTATTTATTAACACATATTCTATAAAGACTGAACTGAAAAGAGAATAGAACTATAAATAAGTATACAATTTGCTGTTGTGAACGATTTTACGTCAGATGAAACTAAAAATGATCGTATGAACGCAAAAGTTAAAATACCTTCTGTATTTGCCAATTTTGACAAACATGTGCAATTACATATGGATTTTACATCTGACAAAGCCACTGCGAAATTCATGCCTTAAAAACTATCTTAACCAATTCAAATATAAATATAACATTTTTTTTGTTCATTATTTTTATTTATTGAATCTTCATATATTAAATATGAACTAACAATAATTTATCAAATCTTATCCTAATACATTATATGTGTCCAGCCAGTGCCCAAAGAAATTTCTTCATAACGGTTAATGATCACATATGTAGGTGTTTATCGCTTTTCTGATTCGGTGAGTGCTGCAGTGTCTCTTCTTCTCAAGCGAGTGTGGCCGCCATGATTTAAAATATTCCGAGCTAGTGGATTTGGGTGTTGTTCAATTCAAACCTTTTCAAATATTTTACTGCATATTTTGTAATCATAGTTTTTACTAATGGCACATTGAGATCCTTATGAATGTTTGAGTTTTTAATATACCAGGGAGCGGCTGTGATTATTCGAAGAAGTTTATTTTGGCGTTTTTTAATTTTTTCGATATTAGAGGCCAAGGCAGTGCCCCATAGTTGAATACCGTAGCACCAGATAGGCTTTAAGATAGAGTTGTAAAGTAGAAGGTTGCAATCGAGACTAAGGACAGTGTTTCTTCCAATAAGCCAATGAATTTGAATGGCCTTAAGTTTAATTTGAGTTAATTTTGCCTTTATATGGCATTTCCACGTTAATCGCCGATCCAGATGTATGTATATCGAGATATTTTACATGCGAATGTTGAGGAATTATTTGATTATTGATTGTAATAGGGGGGCAAGATTCCCGGCGCATGGTGAATGTTATATGTACGCATTTTTGCTCATTTACCATTATCCTCCATAGTCTTAGTTGAAATATATGATCCTGTAAATAAATAACTTTGCACAACAGCATCTTACAAATAGCAATTTTTCTACTTATTTTATTTGTATTCTTTAGTGATATTAAGACAAAATTTGCGATTTTTGACTTATGAAGTTTAGCCCAATGCCAAAAAAATGTTAAGTCGAAAAAGTGAGGTTTGCAGGAGAAAATCTTAAAGTTTATGGGTGATACAAAATTCAGTTGTATGCTAAGTACTTTTTTGGTCTATAACTTTGGATTGGAGTAGCTATTCCATAATTATGGAACGGAAAGAAAAAACAATCGTTAGTACACCGAAGAAAAATATTTAAATTTATTTGTTTAAAAACTCATATTTTTTAACTTTGCAGGTGGGAGATAAACTACCCCAAGCCACATTTTGAAAATTTTACAGTGGACCGCGAAAACAAAAATGCTTCCATTTAAAATTTTCCTTTGTTCAAATATTTTATATGACTCTAATAGGTTTTTTAAGTCGATGATGTCTTTAATAAAATTACGTCATATAACATGGCCTTACTTTTTCAATCCCTTGAGACAAATAGCACCAAGTCCAACAACAAAAGGTCTGGTATTTCCTAAAAATAATACAAGGCTTACAATAAATTTTACCTTACTTTTCTCTTTAAAATGTGTTATAAAAATTCTACAAGTAATAACTGAAGGCGCATCTACATGTTTAAATAAAAATACATTTAATTTTCCTGAGAATGTTTAACAAAGTTGGTCGAAATATTCGACTAAATAAATAAAATGAAGCCAAAACGACAGTTTTGTTGCCTTCAAATTTAAAGGTAAACTACACTTAGTACATTTGATGCCCTTTATTTCTAAACAAGTTGAACTTGGTCTTGTTTTCAACTTTTCTAACTCGAAAACTACTTTAGATAGGAATTAGTGGTATTCACCTATCGATAGTGGAAAAAATTCTGATTCCAGCCGCAAAAAAACGTATTTTGAAAAAAAAAATGTGAATTGGTGTGCTTTATCTCCCCACCAACATCCCTTATTGTTAAATTTTTAAGCACTGTTTGCATAATTTTAATAAATTAATATAACTTGCAAAATATTCTAAAGCTCAATGATTAGGACTCGCAGTTAAAATCGGAGTTGGACTTGGAGTACTTATTTCAACCCTTATTTACCATACCTACCTGAGCGTAAGCTATCTTAAAGCTACATAGCTTGCCAAGAAGTGAAAGTCCTACTCTGAGCCAACACCCCCCAAGTGAGACCTCATAAGGTTGTATATTAATCCGCCCAAACAAAGAGGTAAATACAACACATTTAGCCAATTAGCAAATTAAATTCGATTAACATAATTCGAAAAGAGACTAATACTCATAAATTTCTTTTCTCTAACCCTACAATTATAATCATTCATTCGATTGATTATAATTACAACTCCTCAGTAAACGATAATCATAAATCCAATAGTGCCCTGCAGTTCTATAACTCAAACTGAGGTTTTCTTTAAAGTTCTGTATGCCTCGCAAACACAGAACTACAAAATCTCATAACTAGCAACTTTAAAATAAAAAAAGCATATTTTTAAAAACTTTCTAGATGTATCAGTTTTTTGACGAATACTCCGACTCCGAAAATATTCAAATCGATATGTTAATTCCAACAGGTGCCGCATTGAGCTTTAATATAGTTATTTACATATGTAAAGTAGAAACATTTTGGAGTTGGAGTCGCGAGTTCTTGCTGGTACTTTGATTTGGACTCCGGTGCAAAAACATCAACTCCGAATCCACAGCCCTTCAATAAATAACAAAAATGTACACAATTTTATATTTATTTGATTAAATGATCAAAAAATTGTTTTAAATATTATAATGCTTAATTACATTAATAAAAATATTGAAATAGATTAATATATTTTTGTAATAAAACCTAGCTTATCTCACACTCATACAAATATGCATTTAACTATAACTGTATTGCATAAACGACTATTTAACGCGTTTTAATCTTTCAAATAAAAAAATTCTCCACACTTACACTTTTACAAATTTTTAAATAAATAAAATATTTCTCTAAATCCATTATAACCACACACACTTACATACATATGTTTTTAATCTGTCACGGAAAAAAAATTTAATTACAGCTCTCCATATTTTTTCCGATTTTCTCATTATTCTCATCACTGTTAATGAAATCATCAATTGCCATACACTTAATTAAATATCGATCTGCAAATCCTTTCTGTAATTATTAAAATACAATTTAAATGAGATGCAGAATGTAATAATAAACATTTTGTTGTTTAACAAAAAAAACAAATAAAACTATTTACAACTATAATATTAAAACTGTGTATTTAATGCAATCGTGTGAGCAAAGCAAGTGAAAAAAAATAACTTTTAACTATAAAATAATTGATGGTAACCCAACACACAAATAAATTCGGCTTTCTAGCAGAATTTCTTTCATATCGAACATTTTTAAAAATATTCCGGAATAAAAAGAAAATTTTGAAATCGCATCGTATAATCAATCGTATTAAAATACTTTCTTTTAAAGGAAAATTCCTGCCAATATTTTCTACAAAGAAAAATTTTTTTTTAAATTTCCTATTATTAAACAATTTTTAAAATTTAATATTTGGAAATTTTCAAATTTTGGCAAAAATTTCCTATAAAAAAAATATTTTGTCAAAATTTCCTTTAAGAAGAAAATTTTGGGAAAATTTCCTGTGAATAGAATTTCGTTAAAATTTCCTTTAAAAGAAATATTGTGGCAAAATTTCCTTTTAATCTAATTTAAAACGAAAATTCTGATAATATTTTTTGATTTGAAAATTGTCTATAAATAGCATATTTTAACAAAATTTCTTATGAAAAGAATATTTTGGCAAAATTTTCTATAAAAAGAATATTTTGCCAAAATTTCCTATAAAAAGAATATTTTGCCATAATGTCCTTTATAATGTTTTGCCAAAAATTCCTATAAAAATATTATTTTGCCAAAATGTTCTATTAGAACAATATATTGCCAAAATTTCGTATAAAAAGCATATTTTGCCAAAATTTCCTATAAGTACAATATATTGCCAAAATTTCCTAGAACAAGAATATTTTGCCAAAATTTTTTATAAAAAGAATATTTTGCCAAAATTTCCTATAAAAAGAATATTTTGCCAAAATTTCCTTTAAAATGTCTTGCCAAAATTTCCTATAAAAATAATATTTTGACAAAATTTCCTATAAAAAGCATATTTTGCCAAAATTTCCTATAAAAAGAATATTTTGCCAAAATTTTTTATAAAAAGAATATTTTGCCAAAATTTCCTTTAAAATGTTTTGCCAAAATTTCCTATAAAAATAATATTTTGCCAAAATTTCCTATAAGAACAATATATTGCCGAAATTTCCTATAAAAAGAATATTTTGCCAAAATTTCTTATAAAAAGAATATTTTGCCAAAATTTCCTATAAAAAGAATATTTTGCCAAAATTTTTTATAAAAAGAATATTTTGCCAAAATTTCCTTTAAAATGTTTTGCCAAAATTTCCTATAAAAATAATATTTTGCCAAAATTTCCTATAAGAACAATATATTGCCGAAATTTCCTATAAAAAGAATATTTTGCCAAAATTTCTTATAAAAAGAATATTTTGCCAAAATTTCCTTTAAAATGATTTGCCAAAAATTTCTATAAAAATAATATTTTGCCAAAATTTCCTATTAGAACAATATATTGCCAAAATTTCCTATAAAAATAATATTTTGCCAAAATTTCCTATAAAAAGCATATTTTGCCAAAATTTCCTATAAGAACAATATATTGCCAAAATTTCCTATAAAAAGAATATTTTGCCAAAATTTCTTATAAAAAGAATATTTTATCAAAATTTCTTATAAAAAGAATATTTTGTCAAAATTTCTTATAAAAAGAATATTTTGCCAAAATTTCCTATAAAAAGAATATTTTGCCAAAATTTCCTTTAAAATGTTTTGCCAAAATTTCCTATAAAAATAATATTTTGCCAAAATTTCCTATAAAAAGAATATTTGCCAAAATTTCCTATAAGAACAATATATTGCCAAAATTTCCTATAAGAACAATATATAGCCAAAATTTCCTATAAAAAGAATATTTTGCCAAAATTTCTTATAAAAAGAATATTTTGCCAAAATTTCCTTTAAAATTTTTTGCCAAAATTTCCTATAAAAATAATATTTTGCCAAAATTTCCTATAAGAACAATATATTGCCGAAATTTCCTATAAAAAGAATATTTTGCCAAAATTTCTTATAAAAAGAATATTTTGCCAAAATTTCCTATAAAAAGAATATTTTGCCAAAATTTCCTTTAAAATGTTCGCCAAAATTTCCTATAAAAATAACATTTTGCCAAAATTTCCTATAAAAATAACATTTTGCCAAAATTTCCTATAAAAAGAATATTTTGCCAAAATTTCCTATAAGAACAATATATTGCAAAAATTTCCTATAAAAAGAATATTTTGCCAAAATTTCTTATAAAAAGATTATTTTGCCAAAATATCTAATAAAAAGAATATTTTGCCAAAATTTCTTGTAAAAAGAATATTTTGCCAAAATTTCCTGTAAGAAGAATATTTTGACAAAATTTCCTATAAGAAGAATATTTTGACAAAATTTCCTATAAGAAGAATATTTTGACAAAATTTCCTATAAGAAGAATATTTTGACAAAATTTCCTATAAGAAGAATATTTTGACAAAATTTTCTATAAAAAGAATATTTTGCCATAATTTTCTATAAAAAGAATATTTTGCCACAATTTCCTATAAAAAGAATATTTTGCCAAAATTTTCTATAAAAAGAATGTTTTGCCAAAATTTTTTGTTAAAAGAATATTTTGCCAAAATTTTCTATAAAAAGAATATTTTGCCAAAATTTCTTGTAAAAAGAATATTTTGCCAAAATTTCCTATAAGAAGAATATTTTGACAAAATTTCCTATAAGAAGAATATTTTGACAAAATTTCCTATAAGAAAAATATTTTGACAAAATTTCCTATAAGAAGAATATTTTGACAAAATTTCCTATAAGAAGAATATTTTGACAAAATTTCCTATAAGAAGAATATTTTGACAAAATTTTCTATAAAAAGAATATTTTGCCAAAATTTTCTATAAAAAGAATATTTTGCCAAAATTTTCTATAAAAAGAATATTTTGCCAAAATTTTCTATAAAAAGAATATTTTGCCATAATTTTCTATAAAAAGAATATTTTGCCACAATTTCCTATAAAAAGAATATTTTGCCAAAATTTTCTATAAAAAGAATGTTTTGCCAAAATTTTTTGTTAAAAGAATATTTTGCCAAAATTTTCTATAAAAAGAATATTTTGCCAAAATTTCTTGTAAAAAGAATATTTTGCCAAAATTTCCTATAAGAAGAATATTTTGACAAAATTTCCTATAAGAAGAATATTTTGACAAAATTTCCTATAAGAAAAATATTTTGACAAAATTTCCTATAAGAAGAATATTTTGACAAAATTTTCTATAAAAAGAATATTTTGCCAAAATTTTCTATAAAAAGAATATTTTGCCAAAATTTTCTATAAAAAGAATATTTTGCCAAAATTTTCTATAAAAAGAATATTTTGCCAAAATTTTCTATAAAAAGAATATTTTGCCATAATTTTCTATAAAAAGAATATTTTGCCACAATTTCCTATAAAAAGAATATTTTGCCAAAATTTTCTATAAAAAGAATGTTTTGCCAAAATTTTTTGTTAAAAGAATATTTTGCCAAAATTTTCTATAAAAAGAATATTTTGCCAAAATTTCTTGTAAAAAGAATATTTTGCCAAAATTTCCTATAAGAAGAATATTTTGACAAAATTTCCTATAAGAAGAATATTTTGACAAAATTTCCTATAAGAAAAATATTTTGACAAAATTTCCTATAAGAAGAATATTTTGACAAAATTTCCTATAAGAAGAATATTTTGACAAAATTTTCTATAAAAAGAATATTTTGCCAAAATTTTCTATAAAAAGAATATTTTGCCAAAATTTTCTATAAAAAGAATATTTTGCCAAAATTTTCTATAAAAAGAATATTTTGCCAAAATTTTCTATAAAAAGAATATTTTGCCATAATTTTCTATAAAAATAATATTTTGCCACAATTTCCTATAAAAAGAATATTTTGCCAAAATTTTCTATAAAAAGAATGTTTTGCCAAAATTTTTTGTTAAAAGAATATTTTGCCAAAATTTTCTATAAAAAGAATATTTTGCCAAAATTTTCTATAAAAAGAATATTTTGCCAAAATTTTCTATAAAAAGAATATTTTGCCAAAATTTTCTATAAAAAGAATGTTTTGCCAAAATTTTTTGTTAAAAGAATATTTTGCCAAAATTTTCTATAAAAAGAATATTTTGCCAAAATTTCCTATAAGAGGAATATTTTGACAAAATTTCTTATAAAAAGAATATTTTGCCACAATTTCCTATAAAAAGAATATTTTGCCACAATTTCCTATAAAAAGAATATTTTGCCAAAATTTTCTATAAAAAGAATATTTTGCCAAAATTTTCTCTAAAAAGAATATTTTGCCAAAATTTCCTATAAAAAGAATATTTTGACAAAATGAAATAGCAAATTTTGGTACAATTTTGTACAAAAAGAAAATTGAGGCAAAACTTCTTTTGAAAAGAAAATTTTGGGAAAATTTCACATAAATAGAAAATGTTGCCAAAATTTCTTAAAAATAAAAGTTTAGGCAAAAATTTGCTATTAACAAAAAAAATTTAAAATTTGGTATAAATTTTTACTAATTTTATTTCAAAGAGCCAACTTTTGTTATTTGTTTTTTTTTTAATTTTTTACACTGTCCTACTGTATTTTTTTTTAAGAATAAATAATTAAAAAAATTCCATTTAGTAGAAAAACCAATTTGCAATAGTTTTAAGCTTTAACGAATGTAATTGATATGATAGAAGGATTAATTGTGGTTAAATGGAAATTTAAAAACATTTAACAATTTTATGGTAAAATATAATATGTAAATAAAGTATTGCAAACAACTAAATATATAAACAATTTAAAATAAAAACGATATGATACCCTACACTACAGTATTTAAAAACCGATGTAGAATCACGGACCGGGAAGAACATATTTATGTTATAAGGTTAAGTTCTTTGTGCGGAATACTATTTACATAAATTCATCTGTATGAGATTTGTTTGTCTTTTAGTGTACTACCAGCACACATTTTGTCATGACTGAGTTATAGTCAGCAATTTCATGTCAATACCAACACTTATAAGAATGTTATGCTATTTAAAAGCTTCTTTCGGAAGTCGCATTTGTATGGGTGCTGTGGTCATTAAAAGTCCTATTCCAATACAATTTTGTAAGATAAGCGAGATTGCATTAAAATAAGTTTTGAACAAATTGAATCTTAATACCTTCTCTGCGGGAAACTTGTATCAATTGTTCCAACAAGATGGTCCTGGGATTTAATGTCGGCAATTATGTATGAAATGTAATAAATGTCCGCCTCTGTGAGCCACAAAAATGCTCATTATGATTTGTTCATGAAAATCGGGGTTGTCATGGGCAAGCTGTAAGCTCTTGTGTCAACTGTGTCTTAAATTGAAACAAAAGCAAATACTTATGCAATATTGTGGCAAAAGTTGATCTTTGAAGGCCAAGCTCCTGAGCACATAAAGTGTTAGAACTGGAACCGGTCTCTACCACCAAAGACCTATCACAGGACTTCTTTGGTGTCAGTTCGCTTCCCTCTTGAGTAGATAATAAGATAGGTTATGGGCACAAAGACTTTTTCGGAAAAGAGTTTGTATGGGGTCCATGTGAAATTATGAACCGACTCTTCCCATTTTCAATAAGTTTCGCCCTTAAGACAATTGAAATTAATGTTACCAATTTTATAAAATTATCTTCAAAACGACGACCTGTACTTTGCGCTAAATAATTAAAAAAGATGGATCTAGGTCCAACATTTTACTTACGTTAGCATAAAAGCATAATATCCTCACTAATATTGCTGGTTTAGTATAATTTTAAGAGTATAACATTCTTAGGTCCAAACACACTGATCAAAATACTCATCAAGCACTGTGGTAGCATTAGTGACAATGTGTTTCTATGTGTGACACCAACGATGCTGGATGGAAAGTCATAAAATTTAGATATGACAGTGAATATTACCTCCAGCACACGTACAGAAGTGAATTCGCCTGAAAGACAAACATTTGGCAAGTTTATTTTGCCCTTGAAATAAATTATAAAGCTAAAGCGATTTCCGGAAATAACAGAACTTCAGAATGATTTACGTTATTCTCGCCCTTATATTGCTTGCGTTACATTAAACTTTTTTTAATTTATATTTCCAGAGAAAAAACAAGGTAGAGTGGTATTTACGGCTGTGCCGAGTAGTTGACACCCTCCTATGGTAAATTATAGGCCGATGTAGATATTTATATACATATATGTATCTATGTATTGCAAATTATGGACCACTCTTCCCGTGAGTTTATAGTGCGAGTTTTAGTCATATAAATCTGTGACGGACCGAATTTTATTACAACAGCAATATTCGTTACGGTTTTTCCTGTAATTAACGGTTTTCTCAGAGCAAGGTTTATATGTGGCCTAGCGTCAATTATGGATCCATATTTACGATATTTAATACTGGATTTCTAGTCATATAAAACTGTGACCGACCAAAAATTTTTAACAATAGCATTATTCGTTACGGTTTTACGGGTAGCAAAGCGTTTGCCGAGAGTAGACTTTTAAATGGGCCCTTTGGTAAAATATGGATTCACGATTTCAAGTAATGTTGAACGAACTTGTGCAAAATCTTATGTCAATATTTGCATTCCGACACTTTTTGAAATTTTTTCAGTCCGGCTCTTAGCCATGCATTGACGCTAAATGTACATATATGAGACTGGTACGTAGTTGACTTTTAACTCCTTTTTTTATGCAGTACATGCTGTTAAATGGTAAAAAGTAGCTAGAAAATTATTCTATTAAAATTTCAAATCGATATTTTAAATATAGCATTGCCAATTTCGAAGTAATTTGATTTTGGAAAATTTTAGAAAATTTTTTTACTGGGCGTTTTTTCAACAGATGGACACACTAAATCTACTTAAAATTAGTTAAGAACCCTGAATGTATCTATTTCCATGGGGCCTAAAATGAATATAAAAAAATTTCTCACGTAATGATGAACTTATTATACACTCTTCACAACTAGTTGTGGAGGGTACAAATTGATATTTTTACAGACAACTTGTTCATTCATATTTATTGTAAACGCTATCATATCATATTATGACTGAATCAAACACCATAACCATAAATAGTTTGATGGTGACCATGTCGAAGACTATTTTAATTAACCACATTTTGTTCAGTTAATATAATATGGTTGCAGTAGTCATATCCCTAGAGGGAAGCGAACTGACACTGAAGTAGTCCCGTGATAGGTCTTTGGTGGTAGGGACCGGTTCCAGTTCTAACACTTTATATGAATAAGACCTATCACTTTTACATGGGGTTGTCATTGGAGGGGGTCAATTGACACCATTTGACCAATCACTGACCTATTCTCAATGAACGTGCTTAGTGTCAGTTACTAAAAAGTAGTATAATTTAAATACAATGTAGTATTATTTCAATAAAACTAGTCCAAGAAATAAATTTAAGAGCCAAATTTTAGAAATTACCAAAAAATGTATCACATCTCCGCTGAAGGCTGTTCTGTAATTCATTACTTTTTCTACCTTTTTGTTCTTTATAAACCAGTTAAGGGATTGGTTCTTTTTTCACTGGTCATGAGTCCTTTCTTTTTGTACTTGCTCTATTTTCACAAATCCCAGGACCAGTCGCTTGGACCAATTGACACCAATTTCCCGCAGGGATGGTACACATATGTATATTATATAAAGATTTCAATTTACATTTTTTCTCTGAGTGTACAATCGTGATATTTGCTTCTATGCAAATTATACGCGAAATAACTGACACAATATTTCCCTTCTTTTGGTTAGTCATATAAAAATATTATCGCTATAATTAAAAGCAATTGGCAGTCATTTGGTGTTAATATACATTTGATAACAGAATGATATGTGTGTCAATAAATGATTAAATATAAAAATATATGCTACGGTTACACACATATAAACAAATGTATGTAAATATTAAAGAAAAAAGTATATTTTATATTCATTTAAAATAGATTTAACAATACGGATTTTATATTTGTGTGATATTAAAAACCATGTCAGCCAAAAGTGATTTCACATTTATGCGGGAGGCTTTATTTTGTTAAAGGCTAAAGAGCTTCAGTGGTGTTATTTGTCGAAATTCGCTATATACAGCAAGTTTATCCCTAATTTGCTATATGTAGAAAATGTATCCAAAATCGACTATTTATTGAAAATCTACTCAAAATAATATAACTAAAGGATATTTTGCTAAAATTTGCTATTTATGGGAACTTTGCCAAAATATGCTATTTATAGGATATTTTGGCAAAAATTGCTATTTATAGAAAATCTTGCAGAAATTTATTATTTATTTATTAAATTTTGCCAAGCCTTGCTGTTGTATTGCTAGGAAATTTTACCAAATCTTTATTTTTATGGAAAATTATCCAAAATATTTTTTTTGTAGGAAATTTTGCCAACATATGCTATTTATAGAATGTTTTTTTTTTAAATTTTCTATTTAGAGGAAGTTTGAATAAAATTTGATATTTATAGGATGTGTTGCAAAACTTGGTAATTAAAGGATATTTTGGCAAAAAATGCTATTAAAGGATATTTTGAAATAGTAGAAATTCAAAAAAGTTTTGCCAAATATTGCTATTTATATAAAGGTTTACAATAATTTTCAATATAAAAGAAATTGTGCAAATTTTGGCTTTTTAGAGCAAACATTTCCAAAATTTACGCAAATGTAAATTTCTCGTAAATTGCAATCATAAAAATTGAAAGCTGCTCTTTTAATTTTAGCAATATTTTCTATACACAGAAAAATGTGCAAAACATATCCTTTAAAGAAACGCTTTCATTTTTTAAAGCTTTAAAAACATATATTTATTTTTCTGTTTATTTAATGATAAAGAATAAATTTTTTGCCATAAATTCCCCATAAATTATTATTTATCAATAATTTGGTTTTCTATATTTCAAAGTACACAATCAATTTTAACAAAAAAAAAAAAAAAAAATATGTTTATAAATAGCTGAGAAATTTAATATGATTATTTTTAAACATTATTGTCGGCATCATTGTCAGCATCATCAGCGTTATACGATTATGATTGTTGTCGTTTTGAATGAAGCCACTTTGGCATCAGTTGAAAGTTATAATTTGAGAACAACTTTTTGACAGTTTTATTTACGAAATATTTTTTTATTTTTATTTTTATGCTTGTAAACTCATGTATGCCGTATGAAAAGGAGCTTAAGATTTTTCTTATTTTGGAAATAAAAGAAAGAAAGATCTTTAATAAAGCACGCGTGTCATATATGACAAGTTACTAGTACACGAAACTGACAAGCAATCACCAACATGTCAATCATTAAAAGTAAAATTCTTTCATAAACATCTTTTTCAAAAAATGTCGGCAGAAAGAGAGCAAATATTTGTAAAAAAAAAAATAAGAAAAAAATCAAATACTTATTAACTTACTCCCCCATTATTAAATCTAGATTATACTGTAGTAGAAAATAATTTATTTTTTTTTTTAGCTTCAAATTCATATCGATTTATTTTTAAGTGTCTATTGAGTTCTGAAACAAAATCATGCATATTCACCAATTGACAAGTTCAATTTCAAAAACTGACAAGAAACGATGAAATGACTTTTGATTTTTTCACCATTTTTATTATACAAGTTTGTTTTAATTTCATGTGCTCGCCCTTCTGTGTATGTTTTTTTTTTTGTTTGTGGAAAGGCAAGAGAAAAAGATAATCATCAGTGGACAAAATAAATTTCGCAAAAAAAAACAATTTTTCCTTCACTCTTTTCAAAACTTACGGCAATATTTTGTGGCCTTGTTTTTATTTTTGGCTTCCGTCGGAAGTGGTAGTGTTGCATACAGCAATATGTGTTTAAACGGAAGTAATAGCATTGCTTCCTAATAATACATTACACTCTAACAAAAATACAAACACATTTCCTAATGTTCAATGCTCATATACCAAAATAACTACTTCTTCGATATTACGAATGCATCATGAAAGATATCTTAAGAAGATAGTTACACACACATATACAGTCACATACAAATGTGCAGTCTCATGTTTGTTAAAATGAGGGGAATGGCGAAGCTCTATGACTCTACAAGATTTAAACATGTAGACAGCCTATAACAGAGAATGCCAACAAATTTTAATAATTTTCCGTCATTATTTGTTACGATTAAATACAAGTTGTCTCGTTTAGCACGTAAGAGTCTTTGGAAAGTGGGATCGAAAAGACCGTTTTAGGAAAGCTTTAAAGAAGCTTTTTGGAAAAGCTTTAACATTTTTTTTATCAATTTAAAGCTTTTTTAGCGAAGATTTTATACATAAAATAAAAGGTGGACAACGATACCGCTATAAATACTAATACCGCATAAATGCCGCCTAAAATACCGGTAAATTGACACCGATACCAATAAACTCTCTTAGAACAACTTTTTATTTTTGATAGTTTTTTCTTAAAACTGTTTTTTGAAAAAGTGAACAAAAAAGCTTTCTAAAAATGAAAGCTTAAAACTAAGATTTTTAGAAATTGAAAATAATTAATTTAACAAAAAAATACTAAAAAAGCTTAGCTTTTGTAAATATTTTTTAAGATATTTTTAAAAGGAGTTTTTAAAGGAGAAATCATTTAAAAAAATCTTTATAGAATATAATCTCGATTGACTTTTATTTTCTTGCTTTTTTTGGCACCTTCAAAAACAATTTGGGACACCCCTGCATCGAATCATGAAAACACAAGTCAACAACAAAATACAAATGATGAGTTTCTTTCATATAAATAAATAAGAAGCAAAAATAATCTTCGTTTTTTGTCAAAAGATTTAATTTAGATATCAAAATCCAATTCATTATACACACTAGTTATAAGCCTCCAAGACCTAAGACCAAATAGAAGCCAAGGCCAATACAAACATCGTGTAAAACACCCTAAACCAACCCCAAATTGCAACAACCACCCAAAAACTAAAACGAGTAAAAAGCTTAAAGTTTTACTTATGCCACCCTTAAAAAATTTTATACGGAAGCTTATTTGCTACATAAGCCACAAAAAATTTACAAAAATATGTCACTTTAATGCGTATCAAATAAAGAACATCATGCATTTCCTGCGTTAGATTGGTGGGGGGCTTTACGCAAGAAAAGAATAAAGACAACAAATGTGTACATCCCCCTTCCACCGTGGGTATGGGACCATTTATAGAGGGGGAAAGTGATAATCAACAGTAACTAATACTTATCAATATCATATTGGTATTGATGATAACTTTGCGAAAAATAACTGGAACTTCTTCTTTTTTTGATATGGGGAAAGAATTTTAAAAGGGTCTTTTTTAGTTCTAGAGTGATATCATATTACAAAAAAGACAAGAGTTTTCATAAATAGTTTTAAGTATTTTTTGTTCGAGGAAAACTTAAAATTTTAAATAAACATTTAACCAGGACAAAGTGATTCATACGTAAAAGAATTAATGGGTGCAAGTAAAGCATACTTTAAGGGTGACTTAAAAAAAGTCTGTAAAATAAATTTGTATAACTTAAAAAAATTTTCTTAAGAGCCCTTAATGGTCAGTAGCAAAATCTGTAGATTTTATTTTAAGATAAATAAAAGACCAAAGAAATGATGTCAGGCAAAAACTCCTTAAGGAATACAAAAGAAGGCATTTAAATTAACAAATTAAACAGGGGAGATATATCCAAAACAAGAAAAAAACTAATCTTAGAACATTTAAAGATTTGTAAATAAATTGTTTCTAGTCTAATAAGAAAAAGTACAACTTTAACTAATTTTAAGGATTTTAAATAACCACTGCCTATTTGAAGGCTTAAATGCAAACATATCTTTAGGCTTTCGTTTATATTAATATTTGATCATTAACATATTGCCATTGTTTTTTGTTGTGCCCCTTCACAAACAAAAATTAATAAGATCACGCATTTTTCAAAAGTCCTTTATTTTATTTATTATTCATAGAATATTAAAATAGTCTTTATCATATACATATCACAACGAATCCAATTTATATTTAAATCCTGTAAATACATAAAATTTAACAATTGATGACACGCATACTGAAATATATAGAAAATGCATTAAATAACACACATTCCTACCTAACCCCCACCAAACCAACCAAAACAAATAAATGCCATATTACCAACCAGAGACAAAAATTAAATTGAAAATTTTTATAAAAATTATGGCTTAGAATACCAAATAGCTTGAGACTACGTAATGCATTGCATACTTTTTGTATTAAAATATTATTAACAATTTCCCTCATGTCTTCAAAAATCGCTAAAATTTATTTTTGTTATTCTTCTGTTTTGCTGACACATTCGCCAAAGTATTTACGGAATTTTCGATTGTATCTGTTTTGGGTTAAAGTTAAGTTATTAGTAGCAAAATCATTACATATTAATGCATATTTAATGTATGAAATATATTTTGGAATTTATGACATAAGATTATGTGATTTTTAAAAGATTGCATAAAGCAAAAATCTGCAAATAAATGATTTTTATAATTTCTAATAAAATATTTGCTAAACGAAAATGTGACTGGAATAAAGAAAAAAACAGAAAATAATTTAAATAAATATGCAAAAAGTACAGCCATGCAATAAATACTTAGCATACTTCTAGGATTCGAACCATGTTCAAAACAAGAGAAAACTTTTTTAAAAAATGTTTTTCTTGGAGAGATTGTCGAAAATTTGCTGAATATAGAAATATAAGCAAAAATTTACTACTTTTAGGATATTTTACAAAAAATTTTAATATTTTTTTAAAATTTTGCTAAAATTAATTTTTTTTTTTAATTCTAATTTTGTGTTTTAAACATTATCTGTTAAGAAAATTTTTGCAAATATTAGATATTTTTTCAAATTTAGGATTTCGGAAAATTTTAAGCATTTATTGCGAAAGATTGGTACAATATAAAATAATTCTGAAGAGCCAAATAAACCACACAAACTGTTAAAAAAAAACATACCTACAAGAACAGTGACAGTCACTATACCCATCATATATCTGAATTTTGCCGTTGATAAAACATAAATCTGAGCTGTTTACACTAAAATAATAAGAGTCAGTACTGATGTACATACCGGACATTTATTTTAATAAAATTATTTTTATTTATATTTTATTTTTGATTAATATATTAATAAAATGTTAAAAAAAATATTACCAGTTTTTTTTTTTTGTTCTTCTTAAAATTATATATTTTTTAATCCGGAGCACGATCTCCTCTCGCATGTCTTCCTGACGCTTTAAAGCACCTATTATTTGAAAAACATCTAAAATCTGTAGAAAATATATTATATATTTCGAATATTTCGACTATATAAATCGGCACAGGAAAACCAGTTAAGAACGATAACTTTCTTTGTTTGTCAACCACTGACATGGAACATAACATATGAACTTGAGGTTGGTCCGTCGCCAAATCGATCCACTAAGTTCGGCTTGAATGCTTGAAACATGTAAATTCATATATGTGTCTATACTTAGATACACCATATTTCCTTCATATTAAAAAAAATTTATGGCCGAATTTCGACCATTAGGCAAACACTTGTCTGTATAAATATGTTCTTACCTCTTACAACTATTTTTTAAATTTAAGTTTGTATATACATACTTTAATATTTTACAGCACTTAAGAAAAAATTCGTTGTAATAAGAAATGTTAGCAAGAATTTTTACGTATGATATTTCAGTCCATCATATATATTAGAGTGAAAGAACTCATGCAGTATTTGGCAGCATTGCCCCTAGCGAAATTTTTTTCTTACTACGTTTTTTTTCTTAAAAACTTCCAAAATGTCTCAAACCACGTATTCTTATCATATTTTTTCGGCTTTAAATAATTAAAATTTCAAAAAACATAATTAATATATTTTCATTGAACTTCTATTTAAAGCTTCGCCCCATTATCAACAAACTTCGCCTGTCTGGCAAGAAATGTTCATATTGTAAATTGCAAAGCATTCTCTAGACGCAATAGTTATTCTGTTTTGGCTTTGACACGTTATAGCCGGCATCCTCATACGATATTTTGCACTTCGGCTTGTCGCAACATGATTCGATGCCAAAATTACTTGTTTTTATATCGTTCAAGCAGCATTTCAGACATGCAAAATCGTCTGTCAGACATGCAAAATCGTCTGTCAACGTTACTCGGCATCAAAACGTGTGGCAACTAATTTCCTGGCTTTTTGATAAATTTCCGCTTTAGCGACTTTTTTAAGTTCATTTTGAGTTTCACAACAATCTTGATGGGGCCACGCCTTCTTCATCTTTAATTTTGTTCGGCAGACTCGGACGCTCTTTGTCTTCGTCTGAATAAAAATAATTTCTTTAACGCGCAAATAATATCTCGCATTAAAATGGATAGAACTATTCAAGATAAAATTCGGTTAGCAAGAAAAGTAAAGTTATCCTTCAAAAAAAATTATGCTTTGATGACGACAACTGTTCTAATTGCCACAAAAGTGTTTACCAAAATGATCTAATTTTTAAAAATTTTGCTAGTCTTCTAAAAGTTTGTTAAAGCTTGTTAATTTCTGTAAATCTTTAAAGTTTCTTCAATACCTAAAGTCCCAGAAATGATACCATCTTGTATAGATTTATAATGATTTAAGTCAACATTATCCTTATAATTCTCCAGTTTATCAGTATCTCTCTTACTTGAACGTAAAGCGTCAACAAACACTGTTATATAAAATCGTATAAGCAAACGAACATACTCGGCAACACCCACAGAGATGCCAGTCCAAACAAACAGACCTCCAACTCATTCAGTCTTTAAAGATTTAACCGAATTTCCCCCCCTTGCAATCATCTTACACTGACAATCTGTAGGTTCTTGTCATAATTTCAATTATGCTCTCAACTTGCATTTGCTGTTTTAAGCATCATTTATCTTACTTTTGAAATTTTTATTAATGGCATTTGAAGTAGAAAATTTACTACTCGTACTATCAACACAAAACGCTGAGGGATGCGATGCAACGTTATGTTTGCAATGTATCTTAAGTTCGGAAGGTTTTAAGAAAATATTTAAGAATTTGCTAGACACTGAAATTATTTTTATTGAAATAAGTTCAATTGTATTTAAATATTTCAAGGAAGAGATAATTTAAGTCCTTAAGAAATTGTGCAATTTCTTTTGCCATTTAAAACTTTTTTTCTTAATCTTCAAGTAGGGTGCTTAGTAACCATTATTATTCCTCAATTTCTTAAATCATTCAATTCTCTTATAAAAAAGCAAAAATATCATTTGATATTATAAAATTTGTGGCTTTAGTTACTTTAACGTCTCTTGTTCTACAAGTGCTACGTGGCTTCTTCTAAAAAAAACAAACACATACACACACACACAAACACACACACCCACAATAACTTGATTTTACCCAAACAGTCATATTTTCTTACGTTTTCCAATAATAGCTAAAATAAGTTATCATAATGTTTAAATATATCTAAAGGAAACGAAAATGCCATGAATTTGCAGGAACATTTTTCATAACTTCCATTCTAGACTTCGTCGGCGAGTACAGAATTATATAAAAACTGAAAAAAAAATGTTGCTGAAAAAATTGTTGATTGTGGTATTTTGTAGAAAATAATTATGTTTATTGGTTGGCAATTTGTTATATTATAGAAAAGTTACTCGTTAATCTGATAAAGAGTCATTGAGTGATGTATGATCATATCGTTAACTATGAAAAATTCTATTTACAATTGCACTTAGAAGATTCAGGAAGAAGATGGAATTTAAAAGAAATTTAAAACAACATTAAAATAAGGAATTTTATTCAACATTTTTGCCCAAAATTTACTGAACTAAAGAAAAGCTTGCCAAAATTTGCTATTTTACAAAATATTG
Organism: Pollenia labialis; assembly: GCA_949318255.1. NCBI lineage: Eukaryota > Metazoa > Arthropoda > Insecta > Diptera > Polleniidae > Pollenia > Pollenia labialis. The sequence continues at coordinate 113,561,851 of OX439143.1, forward strand.
CAAAAATTTGCCATGTCGCCAAAATTGAATATTTCATAGTTTTATTTGTTAAATATCTTAAGTTTTTCTACAATCTTTGGATGAAGTTTTCTGATGATCTGGTTTAAGCAACCAGTGAAATGCGCATAGGAATAGCTTAACCCACCAACAATAAATTTCAGTGTTTTTATCAAAAATAAAAATTGGTAATTAAGCACGACAAACAAAATCTTGTAAATTGAAAATTTCGTATTCCCAAAAATTACTTTGATAATAATTTTACCATAATTTGCTTTTTGTTACAGAGTTTTGGGAAAAATTTTGTTTCAATAGAAAATTTTCGCAAACCATTGTTTGTGTAGGGGGTGGCATGTCATAACGACCAAAAAGTGTAACAGTGTCCGTGTCAAAATGTCATAATGCTCGTGGGCATTAAGATACTTTGCCAATGGGTACTATGTCATTTTTAAACATGTCATAAATAAGTTCCATAATTACTATAGAAGTTAAATACAAAAAAAAATCTTCATACACGCAGAGAAAAAACAATTTTTATTATGGTTACAACCAACAAAACTATTTTTAAAGAAACTTATTTAACCATTATATGGCTGTCGGTGGCAATGATTTGGTTAAATTAAACATAATATGGTTAGTTCTTTACAAATTGTTGATTTTTGATGTTTGATGTTTTTTCTCTGGGTGTATATGAGGCCGTCAGCTCAAAAGTGGTGTAAGCCACATTACATTTATTTCATATTTGTATTCCTAATGGCTACTTTTGTATTTTAAGTAGAGCAAACATAAACAAATGCAACACAAACTTTTGCAACGCTTTTTGTTAAACAAGAGATCGACTAGTTTCTTATATTATTTTCGCAGTTTTAATCAATTTGGCGTAGATAAGTCAGGGTATGAAAAATTAAAGCTTACACCACTTTTGCGCTGATGGCCTCATATATGTATTAAATATAAAACGAAAACAAAACTTGAAAAAATCAATATCTTTTAATTTTTCTTCAACTATCTCGACAACCGTCAAACAAATCAATTTACAAAGCCATACACGCTTTGATTTGGACAACAACGACTCAGTTGATAATTGAATTGAATCGTATATGGGCTGCTTTATAAACACGTTATATTCCTTCGCTTGATTAATTTCCCTTTTTTAAATAGTATAATAAATATATTAATGCTTATATTATATATCATTATTATATTATTTTATATGCATTTTTAAAACGGCTACCGTTCTAGTACAATTATACGTTACAACAGTCCACATTTCTGGGCTATCAAGCATCTTGGTTATGCGAGAAAATCTGGTCGGAAGTGGAGAAGTGGGCGTGACACAAAATAAATTTACTTATACCTAAAGATCGTTATTTACATAATTTTCTTCTTTTATTGCAACATGGTGAAGGGTATACAAGATTCGGCAAAGGTAAGTGTAAAAACCACACACACATATACATATAATGTCCTAAAAATCATATTTTTTATCGATAACTTTAAATTTGGGGGACGTATTCGAATTTCCAAATATAACAAAATTAGCAACACAACCTGTACCAGCCCTGCAAATATAAGGACTAGTCCAAACACGCGTGTAAAATGTAGCCCAAGGGACTAGCACTAGTAACCCAAACGTATGGAAAAACATTACGATATCCTAGGGGAGGACCATATAACCCAAGTTTGGATAACAAACTACTCCATGGTATACTTAAAGGGATTAGTTGTGAAGTTTAAAAACGAAAACATGTCGTTAAAAAACGAAGACATGTCTTCTCACTACAAACACTTTTTAACCATGGCATTGTTCATGCTTGCATTACATTGGACCAGTCCAGGAAGTAGTCCAATCGATAAAAATGGATCAGAAAAAATCAAAAATTTCAAGTTACTTAAGCAAAAGAGTTCCTTCGTACTTTCTTTTTATGTAAAATAAAAGTATTATATCTCAAACTGAACCGAAGCTATAGCAAAATAAATTTTATTAAATCTGTATATAAAGGTACATTTTGGAAACTTCGATCACATTTTGATAAGTTTCATTTTTTTTGAGGTATGACTAGTTGCAACAAAGGAGCAATATGTACATATATAAAGTTGTCTTGTCACGGTGTTGGTAATTGATCTCCTCCAAAACGGCTTGACCGATTTTTATTAAATTAAATTTTGAATGTGTCTTTTTGAGGGCGTAAAATAGGGCAAAATGGGTAAAAGCTTCACCTCCCTATATCTTCTTAACTAATTAAGTGATTTTCTTGAAATTTGGCGAGCAAATAGTGTAACGTCTCGAAGGTACTATAGCCTCTAATTTTTTATTATTAAGGGCGTGAAATAGGCCTAGATGGGTTAAAGATACCTCTCCCTAGATATTCTTAGCTTATCAACCGTTCTTCTTAAAATTTGGCATGTGGACTGTAACATATAAAAGAAATTAGACAAAACAACGTTTACCGGGCGAATTTAACTACAGGTGGTATCGGAACTACAAGAATCCCAAAACAACAGCAACAACAAAGGGGCTTTTGCATTGCACTGTTAGTGCCATTAGCTCGAAATGTTAACCATTATTAGCAAAACACTAACAAATCAAAACAAATAAGCTCGAACTGTCAAAATCAGATACCGTTTCGACACCACCTGTAGTTAATTCGCCTTGATACATAATATGTATAAAATATTTTTCAAGAAATAGGAAATTTAAAACATTTCCAATTCGACAGGAACAAATTTTATAAATATTTATTATTTAATTTTAAATGATTTTGTTATTCGTGATTAATTTTCCAATTTTTATTTTTGATAAAAACACTGAAATTTATTGTTGATGAGATAAGTCATTCCTATGCGCATTTCAATGGTTGCTTAGGCCAGATCATCAGGAAACTTCATCTATAACGATTTTTGAAAAACTAAAGATATTAAACCGAATAACAAAATCATTTAAAATTAAGTTTTGTATTCCCACGAAAATTATTTTGATAAGATTTATTATTTATTTATAACGAAATTTATAAAAAAACATTGATAAACTTATCCTACTTATTTTCTTAGCCATTTTCAAAACAATTTTTTATGAAAAATTTCTTCCTATTTTACTTTCATATAATTTCGCACATTAAAATGTTAAATTCTATATTATTAAACCTTATTTAAAAAAAAACAAAAAAATGAATCCTTTCTATTTTAATTTCCTCTTTTTTACTTCCTACTTATGGCCAGTTCTTGTTTTGTAGTATCTGTTTTTGTTTTCACTACTTTCCATTTAAGATCCCTAAAGTGGGCAACAAGTAGTCCAGCAAAATAGTAGAAACAAAATACATGTAAAAAAAAAGAAAATGGCAAAACAAAACGAAAAATACGTGTATTAGAAAAACCATTTAACAATATTTGACCTAGTTTTTAGAAAATGTTAACTCTAGTTTTTTACAGCCAGAAACATAATATGAAAACCAATAAGTATCCATAAGTATTATTGGTCAGTTGGAAAGAAAAAAAAGGAACAAGTATTTTAATCACATTTACACAAACGCAAACACTCCAACTCATTCAGTCGTACTTGCATACAGGAAACTATTTTATAACCGCACTACTGTGTACACAATCAGTTCTGGAAAGAAAACTATAACAACAGCAAGAAAAACAAGAACAATGGGCCAGCAAAAAAAATAGAGAACTAAAATGTTGCAAACTAAAACAGCAACAACAAAAAAACAACTGCATTTTGAAAAATAAAAAAAGGAAAAAGTCAAGAGAATTGTTGAACAAAAGCACAATTTTGTAATGTTTCTATAACTGTGTCTGTGTGCTGAACAACCAAAAACAACAAAAAAAATCTAAAAGGACTTTCTGAAGCATGACTAAGCAGAGAGAAACAACATATGTTGTGGTTAAATATCAGCACTTGTAAGCCCGAAGATGTCAGTTCGTATGGAATATTGCACACACACACACACACAAACTTATTCTGATATACACCCAGCTAACATTTTCAATCCGGTCAGAGTCTACTGGGAATCTCACTAAGAGCATTTTTTATCGGCGACGAGCGCGTTTTTAAATCGTAGAAGGTTACTTGCATGGGAGAAACGGTACCACAAGCTGATTTCTTTTTCAGATACTTCGACAGCATTTCCCTTCCGTATAAGAGCAAAAGAAAAAATTAAATTATTGCGAATTTTAAATAAATGCCGACGATTTATTAAGGGGTTTAAAGTTGAGCACTCAATTCTGATTGAACACTAAGTTTTTGGCTTAGGGCGTAGTAAAGTATTTTTCGTGATTGTGATTTTTATGGGGCTTTTCGATTCTTATGAAAGAAGATTATGCTAAATTGCATCTCGAAATCATTTGCGTTACGTTTTAGGCCATGGTGAAATAATACAGGTGGGAGCACTAAGGCAACAAATACAACAAAAATTAAGCATAAGTCTCTGTATACATCAAAAATTATTTTAAACTAAAATCAAATTTTGCTGCCGAACGCGAATAAATTTTTAGCCAATTTTTATTTCACTATCGTAACTATCTTATTTTATATTAATTCTAATAATCACAAACGAATATTGATTTCTATGATATTCCTAATAACCTCTTAAGTGCCTTAAAAAAACTTTTATCTTAAATTTGTTCGTTCTTGTTATATAATAGATACTGGATTTAATTATTTTTAAGCAAACTCGCTAGTTAGAAATATTAGTCTCTTTGGAGAAATAAGTAAATAAATAAAAAAAATTTATTTGGGTGGTTATCCCAGGAATATGATTTTTATTTCTACTTTCCGGGGAATCCAAAAAGTGCTTGAAAAAGAAGAATTTTTAGTGTGCAAAGACGAGTCCAACGAGAGTATCAAAGAGCCTGTCAAGAATCGTATGAGACTCATGTATGGATTACCTTACAACAGGGATGGAAAATAGCTGTTATGATGTACAAACTAAGAAAACAAATTACAATTTTTAGACCATGACGGTACCATTTTTATTATTAATTTAGAACAAAATTGATCAAAAATGTGTATAAAATGCATAAGTCCAATAAATATTACATACACACATAAGTTTACATATGGACATTAGTTATTGCAGTTCTAGTGATCAGTTACATATTAAAAAAAAGAAGATATCGTGTGGTTGCGACTGAAACATGTAACCTGTCCTTAAAAAACGCCTGGATTCGAACCTCAGGTAAGTAAAGAATGTAAAATTATCAATAAATTTTAATTTATTTCATGTTGTAAAAATTCCTTTCTTCATAAAAATAATTAAATGAAAATTAAATTTGATGAACTTAAGCCTAATTAAATATCAAAATTTGGATTATAAAAATATTTATAAAATAATTTTTCGTTTGACGCTGGCAGATGAATGTGGAATAGGTAGAATTCCTCTTACAACTCGTCAAATATATCATTTTTCATCTGTGATACTTCAGACCGCAAATAACGTATTTTCATATGAGCATGATCACTCGTTGCTGATATTTTGCAAAGTGTAAACTTCATGCTTTTCTAACCATTGAAATTGTTTGATCCACTCTTCCCGAATTGGTACTACTCACAGCCTTTCTTCCTTAATTGGCCCACAATGGTAATACGAATTTTAAAATAATTAAAATTTCGTTCTGCATAATTAAGATTTCGAATAATTTATAGTTTTCACAACTTACCGATAGCTCAATGTAGGATTTATCGACCGTATAAAAAGTATACCATAATAACAATTTTACTTTAACCTTCGAGATTGGATGAAACTTGCTAATAGAAATTTTCTCATTACGCGATTATCTTTTTCCCCAACGAAAAACTGCACATTAAAGAAACTTGGTTTTCTCAATGTCTCATTTTCTTTTATTCTCTCGCAAAGTGTTGCCAACTGAAAATAATAATTTTTGTCGGTTTATTGAGAAACCCAAAATCAATAACGGACAGTTTATCAGTCAAATAAATTTATGTTTACATTAAGTAACAGACAGTTTAGCTTTCTTAAGGTTAAAGTGAAGTTGAAATAATGAAACACTTTTAATATGGCCGATAAATACTATCCTTTAGCTATCGGTTAGTTGGGAAACGGGCATCAAAAATTACAACACAAAATTAAAAAGAACAAAATAAGTGTTGCCAAATAGCGAAACGTTGGGATTTTTAAATTGTGCCAAGTAAGCCGCCGTATTACCACTGTACCAACAAGGTAAAAAATGTACGAAAAAAAGTACAACTGTACTATGATTTCCATCCCTGTTTTACAACCCGTAGAATGCTCAGCCAAATAAATGTTGTTTGATTCATTCAGAGAGTCGCAAAAGGTTTATTCGTTGATGGTTTGAAGAACGATAAAGAAAGTGTAACATTGTTGTTTTTGTTTTCTGGTAGTAATGACTAAAACAATTATTAGGACTTGCATCTTAAACATACTTACCAAGCCTAATGCATTAAACACATTCGAGACAGCAGGCTACACGAACACAATACTAAAAATGCTGCTGGCTAAAATTTTAGTCGTGTAGTCAGCTACTGAATTATGTTTAAAGGCCCAACCATAATGTGCTTAAATTGGCTTAAGCAAATGTGCGAATACATGTTAATTATATGAGGCAAACCATATTGAACTTAAGGAAACTTTTTGCTAAGTTTAATGAAACTGTCATTTGCTTAAGCAAGGTGCCAAACTTACCGCACATTCCGTACGGAATCAAATGTTTTTTTATTTTGCTTTTGTTTTTTTAAATACATTCGAGAGACTTTTTGTTAATTTTTAAGAGTAGTTTAAGCAAGGCTATGCATATTATGGTTAGGCCTTAAGACGGCAGCTATAATTGAAAAAATATAAACAGCTGTAGCAAAGAGTCTATTGTCTAGTTGTGCTCCCAAAATGTTTTTGTTTTAATTTTGCACTTGCAAACACACATGTGTAAACGTATTTGAGTTACCGGTAGACATTTTGAAAAATAAAGTAGCGCAAAAACTTCGTTTAAGAAAATAAAAGACGGAAACCTTTTTTAATGACTTTTAACGAAGATCTGTGTTTCTTTTTTATACCCTTCACCACAGGTGGAAGAGGGTATATATAAGTTTGTCATTCCGTTTGTAATTTCTACAATATTGATCTTATGGGGAGAGAGTTGATTTAACGATATCCGTCCGTCTGTCCGTCTTACGTTTGATATGTGTTTTCCGGAGACTCCAGACCTGATAGCGGCTAGGTTGTTTTACATTTGTGTCACATATAGTCTACCATCGGTTGCTATTGAAATTCAGCAAGATCGATCCACAAATGGCTGAGATATGAGCAAAAAACCACGACTACCTCTAATATTTTCCAAAAATCCCTTGTGGTTGTTGTAATTTTATTACTTTTTGCTGTATATCTGGGGAACGGCAAAAGCCAAAGATTCCAAATTAGTTACACACATTTAGGTAGCCAATACACACCATCCTACAAAATGTGGACGGGATTGGAGAAGTGGGCGTGGTACCTGCCATAGATCTCCCCGAGTCCAAGCTTTATAACTCAGCTAAATGGTAAATTTCTTTTTAAACACGTCGGTATATAATTCTGTCAAATCGGTTAAAAAATGGCTGAGTTATGAGCAAAAAACCACGACTACCTCTAATATTTTCCAAAAATCCCTTGTAGTTGTTGTAATTGTATTACTTTTTGCTGTATATCTGGGGAACGGCAAAAGCCAAAGTTTCCAAATTAGGTACACACATTTAGGTAGCCAATACACACCATCCTACAAAATGTGGGCGGAATTGGAGAAGTGGGTGTGGTACCTCCCATAGATCTCCCCGAGTCCAAGCTTTATAACACGTCGGTATATAATTCTGTCAAATCGGTTAAAAAATGGCTGAGTTATAACCAAAATACTGAATTCCCAAAAATTACTAATTTTTATTTTTTATAATTAAGTTATTTAAAATATATACAAGTGTATATAAATGTATATAAATGTATATAAATTATTCCTTAACACGACGGTATATAAAACAATCAAATTGGTTAGATAATGGGCAATTTATTAGCAAAATACTCCAAAATGGGCTAAAAAACATCAAAATTATACAATCCTACATTTTAGGGCTGCCATATGACCTATGGAAACGACTTATGTATCAAAACATCGGCAATTTTTAGTAGAACATATTTCCCAAAAAATTGGTTGTTAAAACACAACATCCGACATAATGTGGACGGTTTGGATAAGTGGGCGTGGCACAAAATATAATTATTTATATCTTAAGAATGGTGTTCACATAAAGTTTTGTTCTTATTGCACCATGGTGAAGGGCATATAAGATTCGGCACAGCCGAATATAGCACTCTTACTTGTTTTTCCTTGATAACATTTTATAAAAATCTTATAAATTAAATACGGGGATATGTACAATATATTTTTTTCTACATTTTTGGAATTAAAGAGTTTGAAAAGCGTTTTAATAAGCACAGACAATATCCTGCAGCCATTTAGCCGTGTCGTCGTGAAAATAATCATTTCCATATACATACAGTGTATTATACACAGATGTATTCCATTTTTGGCATATTGAAGTCGGTAGCCTGCTGTCTCGAATGTGTTTATAGCATAAATGACTAGCGTATCATAAAATGAAAAAAAGTAATAATAAAAAAAAGAAGACAGAATAGTAAACCCGTCAGAGCATCAACAGAATATTTATTTTATTTTATATATTTATTTATTTACTTCATTGACGGTCCTATGCCACAAGTTTAAATCTTATAATTACAGCATTGGATTTTATAAAGCTCAACTGGTTAATTTGTTAATAAGAATTAACTTAAAGAATTATAATAAAAAATAATATCTAACTTAAACATTTAACATTTTAACAAAAAGATAATTTAAAAGTAATTGAAAATTATAAATAATAAAAACAAAATCATTTAACAATCATTTGAGACGTTAAGCGTAAAGTTTTAGATCTTCAATTTTAAATTTAGATGCGTAACTGTAAAGCTGGATATGGTATGGTTGTTCGTTCCAAAGGCGTATGGCATTGATAAAAAACTGCCATTCAGATACAAGCGTTCGATATCTAATGGCGATAATTCTTTTACCCCTACTGGATCTCCCAAATCTCAGTAAGTCATATAGATACTTTGGTGTTTTCTCATAGACAATCTTGTGCAAACACAAAAGTTTTGTTTTAAACACGGAGACTGAGCCATATCTTCTAATTACAAAAACATATCTCACAATATTTCTGTAGATGGATTTTAGTTTACGCTTACTAACAGCATCGCAATTTGAGAAAATTTCACACCCATAGAGGAAAGATGGTATTAAATAAGCTTTAGCAAGAAGTATTCTAATATTTAAAGGGGTGCAAAAGGGGTGCAATGTTGAGTGGCCCAGAGTGTTCTTAATATTCCGTGTGTTCGTCCCACAGCACTGTTGACGTGATTTGTCCAGGTGAGAATGTCGTTGAATATAATTCCGAGGTTTTTGACAGAGGTTACGACTTCGATTTGCTTGTTATTTAGTTTAACGTCAAAAACACGATCAAGATTCAGTAATCGCTTATGAATTACGATGCATTTCGATTTTTTTCGGGTTGAAACAAAGCCCATTTCCAACTGACCATTTATGTTACTTAAATCAAAGTTAAGCTTGGAGATTGATGCATTCAGCATTTTAACTGTCCTGGACTCTTTTTGAAGTTTTTGTAACAGAGTTGTGTGGACATTTAGTTTTACCCAGTCAGCATTTTATGATATAAATTATAATGATCATGCTCTTCTCTTAATGATAAAATTAGTCATATCCTATATAATTTTACTATCGAAAAAGAAAATAGAACGTTCTTTCTGAAATATATAACCTGTTTTCCATATATGACACATTTTAAGGTCGTGTTTTGATCGTCAGCGAGTCATTTTTAACATCATGTTAGTGTTAATGTTAAGTATGAAACCTACGTTCATATTTTGGGTCGTCCTTACCGCAAAAAAAAATCAACGACAACAACAAAATTTTGCAGGAGAAAAAAAAATTTTGTAAAAAGATTGTCGCTTAAGATAAAATTGTTTTTGCTATACAGCCGTAACGATACCTTATATGAATATGATATTTAAAGTGATGATGCAAATGTTTCCAATAAAGTCATTCATTGGAAAAAAACGAAATTTGAAAATTATGTCGCTTAAGCTTTTCTAGCATTTTTTAAATTCATTTAGGGAAAAGTGAATGCCATTTAGTTTCCTCTCTCTCTCCTAAAAATAACTGTTGTTATCGCTTAAACTTACAAAATCCCACTACTAAACTAATGTTAGTGATTTGTTAAATTATCTATTAAATGCTAGCTGGGTACTCATACATTTTTTAAACATAAACTGTAATATGATTACAAAAATTTTAGCACTTTTATGACACACAAAACAAACAATACTCTTTTATACATAAATATTATTTCACACATATAAAGTCTTGTAGATAAAATTTAATTTATTTATATAAAACTAACTAACAATGTTTAAATAAAAAGTTTTTCTTTTTGTTCAAAACATAAATAAATGCAATTCATTTATAGCTGAGCATGACATGTGACGGACGAAAAGGCTTAAAAAACTTATGCAAACACAAAATGTCGAAAATGACCGGACAAGTTTATCCTTAATATTATACAGGGTGATTCAAAAGCAACGAAATGGTTTGAATAACTTGTTATGAATTTATAAATTTTAAAGTCGGTTATTTTTTTTTATTATTACTTTACTTTTCTGATGAATTGGGAATTTATTCATCTAGACTGGGAAAATAATGTCATGTTAGTGCTACCGAATTTTTTCGTATTGTCGCCACTGTATGTTTTTAAGAAATTTTAAATTTTTAAATTTCATTAAAATCGATTTAAAAGTTGCTATAGGTTTGGTCCTTGTGCCAATAAGAACCTAAGCCAAATTTGATCAAATAATCTCCAAAATTGCGACCTGCACCTTGCGTACAAAGTTACATGGACATTCAGCCAGCCTGCCAGCCGGACGGCAATCGTTAGATCGACTCAGAAAGTGATTCTGGTTAATTTTAAGACAACCCCAGTAAAAACTTTGCTTAGTTTTTTAAAATGAATAGCTTCCTTCACTCATTATTTACTAGCTTTCTTCTATAACTACTACTAAAGGTATTTCTATAACCTTTTCTTTCTGGATGTATGTAGGTAAAAAAATAATTACTTACATTTGAATGCGTTCATTTTGGGACATCCCTTGTCAAATTCATCGGTTCTTTCAGTAGAATTGTAAGTAGTGCTTTTAGTTTTTTTTGATTACTAAACACATTATTTTGTAGGCAAAGTTTTTACTGGGACCTGTACATTAGGGTGTCCCAAAAAATTATTTATTTATGATTATCATTGGTGCTCAATCAAAATTTAAAAGCTTATAGGGTAAAGTTTTTTTTGATTTTTTTTTAAGAATTTTCGGAATAGGTTTAGAGGTCGCGCAAATGGAGTTTTCATAAAAAACCGGAGTTTTCGGCCTTTTTTTTAACTTTACTGATAACTTGGTTAATACCACGAGTTTCTGCACTCCTGAGGAAACAGTTTTAAAGAAAATTATCCAAGCTTTATTCCTGTGTGAAAAACTTATAAGTTTTGGTGATGAGGTTACTCATTTAGATACCCTTAATTGCAATTTGTCGTAATTTTTTCAAAAATTTTGTAATAACGCTTTACAACTTTTTCAGTTTAAATGAAAACGAAAAAAACTAATGATGAAGTTTGAAAGACAAATTAATTCTAATTAATATGAATAAACAATTTTTAAATTTATTCTTACCGTTCCTGAGTTATACCCGTTTTTATCTTTATACCCAATATAAGTTATTAAAAAATCTTGGCAAAATTTGCATTTTTGTCGGCGGTTTGGAGGGTTCAAGGGCATCTAAAATTTTTCCCACAAGCCACACATTTCTTGTTTTCACAAAATTCATATATATTTTGAATAAAATTACACATTTTTGAACTAACAAAAAAAAAATAATAAAATAAAAAAATTCTTACCGGTACGTCGACAAAAACTTTTATACATATATGTGACGCTTAAATATAAATGGACCTAAGGGAAAACCCCGGTTTTGTTCAGGAGAGCCATTTTGGTGTACCATCACTTCATAAAACGCGCATATCTCTGGGAGGGAACACTTTTGAGGCATGGGATCGGTCTCATTCGATGCTCAGATGATGTCCCCATCAAAAAAAAAAAGTAAAAATTAATTTTTTTACCCTTAGGTCCCTTTCTCTATGCGCTGCCACATACACAAAAAACTTTTCTATTTTATTCGTCGGTCAGCTAAATCAAAAAATTGTGTTATGTAAAAACGTATAACGACAATATTATAGCGGAGAATACACATAAAATAGAAAGTGAAAATGACAGCGTGTAACGATTTAGATCAATAAATGTCAGAAGTTAATGACAATTAAAACCCAACTATAAAAATTTATGGAAATATACAATAATTATAACGAAAAAAGTATCACCATTTTTAAGGTACAAACTATAAAAATAGTGTAACTCGGAAACTGTAGGACAAAATTCCATTTTTGTTTTTCTTAATTGTTTAGAACTTATCGGTATTTAAAATCGCGTCACTAGTTTTTATACCTTTCATATAAATTTGGAAAGTAATAAACCGTTTTTTACAGAATTTGTTAAAAAATTACAAAAATACTTAATATGTGGAATCGTAATGGACAAAAATATTGCCAGAACTTAAAGTTTTTGCATATGGAAATAAAGTTTGGGAAATTTTCTTTAGAAATATTCGGTCAAAAAATTAAATGAACGTGGTTATTGACAAAGTTATGAGTCAAGTTTGAAAAAAGCCCGAAACCCCAGATTTTTAACAAAGACTTGAATTGCGCGACCTCTAAACCTCTTCCTAAAAATCTAAAAAAAAATTCAAAAATACTGGACCCAATAAGCTTTCAAATTATGCACGAGCCTCTGACAAAAAAAATTTTTGGGACACCCTACTGTACATACCTACACTTAGAAAAAATACATGGCTCAATATAATCACAAACTACACATTCAGTATGTTTGCATATTTTTTCTCCGCCTGCAAATGAATTTTTTTCTGCTTGTTTTAATTGATGCCATAAAAGTCGGGATATCCTGTAGTTTGTTTTCCGATTTCTACAATTTGCAAAACGATTGCTAGCATATTCACTATCTACTACATTTGTTCTTATTTTCGTCGGAAATTCTTATCAAACTGATCCCATAATCGACAAATTGAGCAAGAAAGTAAAAAAATATGTTGAGATCTGCCAAAAAGGATACTCGAAGCCGGTAAGTTTAGCTTGAGCAACTGATATCCAGCTTCCTTAGTGACGCAGACCTCGGGCTAAGAAATTGCACATGCGCTAGATCGCCTACGAAAAGTCGAGAGACTTAGATATTTAAAGTTGATAACTCATCTCCTTATTATTATTATCTTAAATGTCCAATTTAATTTGATAGAATTTGGTTTAAAAGTTTTCTTTACTATAACAATTAGTTAAGGGTTATTTTTTCATGGGTTTTATTAAAATTTTCGATACTCTTAATCAGGCTTAAGTTCATTAAACTAATATTCATTAAATTATTTTAATTAAGAAAGGAATTTTTCAACATGAAGTGAATTAAAATGTATTGGTAATTTTTCATCCTTTACTTAACACGGACTCGAACTCAGGTCGAATTCACATGTTTCGAGAACAATAACATTCTCATCTTCAGAATTCTTTGCAGTTTTACCGTTTAAGAAACTGCAGCGGCTGCCAGTCTACAGTCAAATATCCATTTTTTTTTACAGATGGCATTGGTTGATCAAAATATGCCGTAACTTATTTACATGTTTCTTCCTTACTTCTGTTTTATCGCACTTTTTCTTCTTGCATATAAAAGAACATTTTTATGTGTTCTTTTTTGTATTTTTTCCTTAAAATTTTTTAACAACTTGAAGGACAAATGTAAACATAGACCTTGTGCCAATGCTATTTTTATAACAATTAGTCTGCGGTTTCCTTACAACATTTTCGATATTTTTAAGTCAGGCTAAAGTTCGTCAAAGTTAATTTACATTACTGTAATTAAAATTGATGGAATTTGGACCAGGATCTCGCCTAGTTCTCATACAAAAGATCTGTCCAAATAGGCTTTAAATCATTTAAAAAAAAATGATTATTATTATTATTAACTGTTGCTTTTACGTCAGATCGTGGGCGCATAGTGACAAATTGATTTTCTGTAGGTTTCAGTAACAGTTGTGATTTAGGAGCAGTAGGTTGTTAACCCAAGCATCCTAGCCTTTTGATGGAGCTGCCGACCGCTACGAGACAGACGCCGTGTGAAGGTGGGTTGTTAAGGTGAAAAGTTTGGGGAGGCAATTACTCGCCTCGTTGGAGTAGCATAAAGTACTCACCCGCTGATTGTCTAAAACCGCTTATTTGAGCTAAAGCACTTATTCGCTATAAGCAACCTGTGACTCGTCTGACACCCTTCAATATCTCCACGACCTGATTTAAAAAAATTGTTAATGTTAGAAAAATTGATAAAAGCTCTCACTTAAAAGCTTTTTCCTGAAATCTATATAACCCACCAAAAGACTTGAAAAGTGATCAAAAAGATCGAGATAAACTTTAGCACAAGTTATATTTATGAATGTCAAGATATAACATTTTACAAAGTGATGAAAGTTTATAACCAGGGAAACCACAGATACGCAATTGCATTTTAAACCTTTTTATGAATTGTGGCATCGATTGGTTAGTGCATATTTTGGCATATTTTACTGTTTGGAGCATATTTTTGCATAATTTAGTTAAAACAGCGTTTTTTCAGCATTTTTTGAGTTTTTAGCGCATATTTTACCTTTTTTGCTATGTGTGCAATACATAGAAATCTGAGCCAATCTTTTAGTACACTGATAGACTGAGAATCACTTTTTAAAGTGATTTAACTATGCCCATCCGTCCGGCTGGCTGCTTGTCTGTCCAAAGTACAAGTTGCAATTTTGTACATAATTTGATCAAATTTGGTAAATACATTTTTAATGTACCAAGGACGAAGTCTTTGTAAATGGCGAGAATTGGTCTTTAATTTAATATATTCCCCATAAAAACTTCTTTCTAAATTAGACTCTTTGTGTGCGTAAGAGCCATATTATTATGTTGGTTGGCATTTAGATTAAACTTTTCCAAAAAATAGGTTACAACAAATAAAATTCTCTTCGAATTGATCTGTGAATACTATGGTGTTTGGGCTTTACCGATTATAATTTAAGCATTGAAAATGGTAAATATGTTGTTTTTAAATGAGGAATTTTTTTTTTTTTTTGCATATTTTTAACAATTTTGAGGTCATATTTTCGGGTTTTTGCTACATATTTAATGCGAATAAAACGCATTTTTTTAGAGCATATTTCTTGTTTCTCTGGTTATAATTTACCTAATAACTCTTAGATGTCAACTTTAAGACCTTATCATTTACTTTTAACCAACCCAGTGTGCATATTCTTAGTTTTCAATTTTCTATAGTTTTTTCATAGTTTTCATTTCTTTATTGTTTCTTTTTTTTCTATTTTCCAGCCAAAAACAAAGTAAGTAAAAGTACTCATATACTTCTTGTGAATGTGTTGCTTGTGTAATTTTCTCTTTGTTTTCTTTTTTTTTTGTTCGCAGGAAATTAAAGTTAGTAATAAAGCTGTGTGCAGCAGCATGCAGTTTCCTTTTAGTTTTTATTTCATTTAATTTTGTTTTTTTCCTAAGTTTCTTTTACTCTTTTTTTCAATTTGTAACATTCCTTGGCTTTTTCATTTTATTGTTCATTCTTTTGCTTTTACAAAAGTGTTACCATTACGTGGTTTCTTTATAAATAAATTAATGAAATCATTAGTTTTCAGTCTTTGAGTGTACATATATAAATGTGTGAACGTATGTATATGTATAAGTGCTTGTGTTTTCTGTGCACTTCATTGAAAAAAACAAACTCAAAGTGTTAAATTAAATTATGAGTTTTAAGTCAGTTGTGGCAGCAAGCGGCAAATAAAGAAAACTAGAGCAAAATTTATTTATTAAAAAAAAAGTTAAATAGCAAAAGGAATATTAGAAAAAAACGAACTTTTATATTGAGTAAATAAAATTTTTAAAGAAAGAAAAACGAAACTTAGAGATAATGGTGTAAAATAATTAAATTGAAAAAAATATTAATTAATAAACTAAACGGAATTATCTAACAATTTTATTAAAATATTTATTTATTTATTCACAGCTACAACAATCTCTTGTAAATTTAACTTATCCCTCCTAATTATATTTTATAACAAAAACTTAAAAAAAAAATACTCCTTTGATTTCATTGTAAACATTAATTTGTATTTTCTGTTTTGTCTCCATTGTTCATAACCCAAGTTTAACAAATTTGAAGCGAATTAAGTACGGGTAAATAATACTTTATGCTCTTGAAAGTATAATTGAAAAAAACAATTCAAAATTGCTGTTAAAAAAAATATAGCCATACTATTTAAATACATATTTATATATACATATATAAAAAAAAGAAAATATCAGCAACAGACAGTAGAGATATCAAAAACATCAACCAACATTTTATACTCGTGTATACAAATGTTAAGTTTATGAATAAACCAAATAAAATTGTACAAACAAAAGTTAAATGAGGATCATTACAGATTTCCGAAGTGCATTATTAAGTGAAATTCCCCAACCCAAATAAGTATGTATTTTTAAAATAGCTCTGTAATTGAATATTTACAAATCAAGTAATTTACAAAAAAAAAAAAACAAATGTACCTAGCAAAAACTTTACTTACCAGTGCCCATGTTCAGTAACTCTCAAGTCGAGAAACTTTTCGATTGAAATGTATGAAATGAAACAAAAATGCCATATATTTAAACAAACATCTGTTTTTCTCACTAAACTGTGTCTGGAACTTTTTTTATCGAGTTCTAGCTGTCAAGTTAAGAAATTACTCGCCAATTTACAGAAAAAGTGTGTCTGTAACATTTTTGAGAGAAACGTTCCTGTCAAATAAATTCACGAATAAAAATGGGGCGAGGAGAAATTTAAACACTACAAAACAATTAAAAATGCAAAATGCAAAGAATAATAATATTTTGTTATTGGCACATTTTTGCATTGTTTAATTTTTTTGCTTTTAACATTTTTATAAAATATACGAATGTTTTCAAATCTCGTTTGCAAACAACAAACATTAAAGTTGCACTTTACATTATTTGGTTTCGCCGCCGTCGTTGAAATATTTTTAATATTAGTAAATTTTGGTAGCCGTCAACGATGTGTGTTACTGGCGTTCTCACCGTCTGCAATTTCACATAGGCTTCAACTGCAAAGTTATAATATTTATAACGTAACGACGTAATCTCTTTTGACAGTTTTCGACATGAGTTACAGACACACTTTTTTCTCACTTTTCGAGAAACTATGGAATATTTTGTTTCACATCTTTTCGATGCGAGAAGTTCTAACTATAGTTACAGAACATGGGTACTGGTAACTTATTTTTGTTCATTGTGTCCACAGAATTCAGTACTTACAATACACTTACTAGAATTCCAAAAATATCTAGTTATTATTTAACTACGAGTAAGTTGAATTGTAAGTACTTACAATATACTTACTAGAAGCCAAAAAATCACTAATTAATAGACCTAATAAAAAGTTATTAAGTACGTTACCAGTAAGTAAACATTCAGTACTAAAAACAACACAAATAATAATTTGTTATTGAGCTAATTATAAGTTAGAAAATATTCAGTAGTGAAAATAATACAAGTAATAAGTAGTGGCTGAGGACATTACTAGTAAGTACTTATTGAAGTTTTCAGAATAATGACCATTATAATGACAACTACTTACCAGGTAACGTATGAAATAACTACCAACTATTACAAAAAGTCAAAAAGTTGGTCTTGGGTAAATGAAGAATTTTAAAAGATTTAAAAAAAAATCCAAATAATTGAAAAAGAAATAACTCCTACAAAAAAATTAAATAACACCAAAAAACACAATTAACTGAAATAACTCCCATATTTTTTGGGATTTATTTCATTAGGGTATTTTTTCATTATGAAATTAATTCCTGACAAATCAATAACAAAACTTCCAAAATATTAAATACTTGCTTTTTGGTCCCGGCGCTGCCTGGGATTATCCAAATAATCTCAAAATACTGGAGAATTTTGTTAATAACTTGATTCCAGCGCTATCTACCGGACCAACATATTATGGTACAGTGAAATAAGTCCCAATGAAATAACTCCCAATGAAATAAGTCCCATGAAAAATGAAATAACGCCCAACTGAAAAAAATGAAAATACTTCCAAAGGCAAAAATGAAATAAGTCCCAAAAATTATGTTTTTATAGGCCTTTTAAGACTCGCTTCATAATCGGTGATAAAAGTCGCACCATTTAAGTTAAATACATTAAAATTTATGTAATTAAATAAATGAGCATAGCATTTTGCTGACTTCATATTCGTCAAAATAAAAAATACTGGAAAACCCTATTGGAAGTAAAAATAAAAATTAGTAATGACAAACCTTTTCATAATATTCGATATGCAGCAAAATCAATTGTTTAAAACATCCCAGCGGTACAATTGAAAATGTGCCATCGATCAAAATCTTTTTATTGTTGTTGTCGGGAATATTTTCATTAATGAGCTTGACTATCTTATCGGATCCAAAGACGCAGTATGCAAAGTCCTTCGAGTCGTGGCACACTTTAAAAAACGCTGTTTTCTCTTGGCCCTTATGCAAAGTAAGTCCAAAATTTGTGTAGATATTTTCGATAAAATAATGCTTGCAATTAAAATGAAATAAGTCAAAACTGCGATGAAATAAGTGCCAATGATCCCAACAAAAAAACCTGTTAAGACTTATTTCATTTGGGAGTTATTTCATAATGAAATAAGTCCCAACAAAAAATATGAAATAAGTCCCAATGCATTGGGATTAATTTCATAATGAAATAAGTCCCAATTTGTATGTAAAATTTTTTGGGATTTATTTCATTTTTCCATTGGGACTTATTTCATTTGGGAGTTATTTCACTGTACCACATTTCATCGGGAAACTTTATTTTGTTTAATAAATGTATTTTGTGAATTTCAGCCAAAACGTAATGCAAGCATCACGACAACAGCGCCACCTTTCTGGATTAAAACTTTGATAAACCTGGTTCCAGACTGGTGCCAATCGATCCAGCAGTTCTTGAGTATAATTAACACGTACACGAAACAAACATTTTTATATATTATAGCACCTCACAGACCATCAATAATTTATTGTTAAAGTTTCATAAAAATCGGTTCAGCGGTTGCAGTTATTACCTTTGTCTTTGCATGGGAGAAAACACGTCCACTATTCCAGTCCCAAATTTACGCAGATGTTGTGTATTGATAAGTAAGATATTCATACTTAATTTCGAAACTTAGCTCTTGCCCTGGTACAGATATACATAAATCTATAATGTTGTTTTATGGGAGGTGCCTCGCCCACTTAAAATTTCAAAAAAAATATACATATAACCCATAGCACCCCCCAGACAATCAGTAATATACTTTCAAAGTTTCATAAAGATCTAATCAGAGTTTACGTAGAATACCTCCAACAAAAAAAAAAACAAACATTGCTTCTTTATAATATTAGTATAGAAAACCGAGAGGTCTGGGAATTATTTTATTATGAAATAATGCCCAAATAATATACGTCCCAAAAATATCGACCCTTTTGCTCGAAATTATCGTATGTTACAAAAACCAAATTTTACAGGACAGCCATTTTTCTACTTTTCTCTGCGTTCGCTTGCATATCAAAATGAAAATAAACATTCAATATTTGGA
The DNA here is from genome assembly GCA_949318255.1 of Pollenia labialis. Classification (NCBI taxonomy): domain Eukaryota; kingdom Metazoa; phylum Arthropoda; class Insecta; order Diptera; family Polleniidae; genus Pollenia; species Pollenia labialis. The sequence goes on from OX439143.1 coordinate 113,581,734, forward strand.
GCAACGAAGTGGAATTCGCTTGGAATATTTTGTCAGGTGACGTCTCTTTGAATGTAGATTGCATCAAAAACTCAATTTTCAAAAAATTGGCATATACGATAATTTCGCGCAAAGGGGTCGATATGATACATGTGAGTAGAGTTAAACTGGAATTGAAGTAGAGTTAGGGGGGGTAACAGTAGAGTAAGAGTAGAGTTAGAGTAGAGTTAGAGTAGAGTTAGAGTAGAGTTAGAGTAGAGTTAGAGTAGAGTTAGAGTAGAGTTAGAGTAGAGTTAGAGTAGAGTTAGAGTAGAGTTAGAGTAGAGTTAGAGTAGAGTTAGAGTAGAGTTAGAGTAGAGTTAGAGTAGAGTTACAGTAGAGTTAGAGTAAAGTTAGAGTAGAGTTAGAGTAGAGTTAGAGTAGAGTTAGAGTAGAGTTAGAGTTAGAGTAGAGTTAGAGTAGAGTTAGAGTAGAGTTAGAGTAGAGTTAGAGTAGAGTTAGAGTAGAGTTAGAGTTAGAGTAGAGTTAGAGTAGAGTTAGAGTAGAGTTAGAGTAGAGTTAGAGTAGAGTTAGAGTAGAGTTAGAGTAGAGTTAGAGTAGAGTTAGAGTAGAGTTAGAGTAGAGTTAGAGTAGAGTTAGAGTAGAGTTAGAGTAGAGTTAGAGTAGAGTTAGAGTAGAGTTAGAGAAGAGTTAGAGTAGAGTTAGAGTAGAGTTAGAGTAGAGTTAGAGTAGAGTTAGAGTAGAGTTAGAGTAGAGTTAGAGTAGAGTTAGAATAGAGTTAGATTAGAATTAGAGTAGTGTTAGAGTAGAGTTAGAGTAGAGTTAGAGTAGAGTTAGATTAGAGTTAGAGTAGAGTTAGAGTAGAGTAGAGTTAGAGTAGAGTGGAGTGAGAGTAGAGTTAGAGTAGAGTTAGAGTAGATGTAAAGTAGAGATAAAGTAGAGTAAGAGTTGAGTTAGAGTTAGAGTAGAGAAAGAGTAGAGATAGAGTAGAGTTAGAGTAGATTTAGAGTAGAGTAAGAGTAGAGTATAGTAAGAGTAGAGGTAGAGTAGAGTTAGAGTAGAGTTAGAGTAGAGTTAGAGTAGAGTTAGAGTAGAGTTAGAATAGAGTTAGAGTAGAGTTAGAGTAGAGTTAGAGTAGAGTTAGAGTAGAGTAAGAGTAGAGTTAGTTAAGTACAGTTAAGGAAGAGTGAAGATAGAGTTTAGCCAATAGTACACTGATCTATTTGGGCATCAGTCAAAATACATGGTAGCCCGACGAATAAAACTTTTAAATAGCTATTACCTGAATAGCTTTAAACTGGGCTTGCAATTTGTGTCTCAGGAATGTCATTATTATTAAGACTTCGGATTTCTCGTCACTACGACATAAAAAGTTAGGTTTTCGTTTTGGTTTTTTTAAAGGTTTTTGCAGCCTTTACTTAAATCTGTGATTGTCCCTAATGATATGCACACCAAATTGTGTAGTTGTAGCAAATATTTGTATGTACATAGTTTCTTCTTTTTTTATGTTTTTTGAGGCATAAATGTAATTTTCATCATTTCATTCAAGATTTTTTTTTTATTTTTTACAATTTATTTTATTCTGTTATATTTTCTTTACAAACGAAGTCATGTGGAATAGATTTATTGCAATAAAGTTATTTATTTTTATTTATTAAGTTTTTTTGTATACAAAATTCTTTTATAAAAAAATAAACATTAAAATGCTTTTTTTAGTGTAGACAAATTTAAAGCCTTAAATTAAGACATTTAAAAAGTATATGAAATGCATTATTGTGTTTTTTTAAATATGTATTTCGAATTTAAACATGTGAATATTTAAAAGATACTTAAAAATCTCCGTTAAAAGGCAACTGCCGAAGACGAAAAACAATTGATTTCATAGAAATTAATAAAATTTTTATTTTATAGCAAATTTATTTATAAATGTAAATAAGTGTAATAAATACATTAAATGCACTTAAATAAATCTATTTGTGTAAATGTGTGTTAGCTTTGGTATACATTTCTAAATAAAATATTGCTATTTTAGATAAGTAGGGGTGTATGTGTGTGTGATATTTTAAGTATATTTGCATTAGCTTATTTGCAAACTTGTTTGTTAATATGCTTTAATATTTGCTTAGCAAGTTAACGCATAAATCTGTATTACGTACGTACATATACTTACATCAACCACTGTATGTTTCTAAGGCAATTCTATGAATAATATCTATCCATCTAATGTAAATTTATCTATAATTCTGTTATAATGTTTAACAACAAAAACATAATGCAATAAAATGTTGGCACTAGGTAACAAATTAAACCCAAAAGGAAACGTCGTAAATTTAATTTAAAAACAAGATTTTTTAATTTAATTTTGGCTTAAATTTTACACTCTGTTTACCCTCCATAACCACATTCCACACTCAGAAACACATTTTTCCAAGCAAAAATTGCTGCTTTGCAAAAACTGGGCAACATGTTCTTTTACCATAAATTTCCTATTGGGTAGCTTCTCACATCATGTAGCAGTAAGAGGAACTTTCAAATTGCACAATTTCTAATTTGCACTTACACAAATTTACTGTGAACAAAATGGTGTATTTGTTGTTTTGTTATATTGTTTACTTTGTATATGGAAGGCTTATGTTCGTATGTATATGTATTGCTTAATTCATTTATATACGTGTGGGTTTGTTTGTTTTTGCGAATACGAATCAAGCTGAAATGCATTACTTATGCCAGCCTGCCAGTACAAACTGCAATACAAACATCAGTATAATTTTTGGTTTTCCAGGATAATTTGCAAATATTATACAAAATTGAAATTAATAACACCATGTGGCCTTAAAATACTATTAACAAATCATTATGTTTTAGTACTTGAACTAAAACTAAAACAAAGTATAATTAAACTTTTATAAATGCAAAATAGGAAAGTGCACCTAATTCAATATTTTGTTTTAGAGTTTTAATGAAAATCATACTTTTGTTTTACTTTTCTAGGTTTGCAGAGGATTTGGTTTTTTTTACATTATTATTATTGTAAATTCAATTTTTTTAATTATCTAATTTGGTTGCTTAAAGTAAATGGTTTTATAATATAAAGCACTTAATTTGCTCTAAGATTTCCAATTAATCTTATTATAATTGAAATTAGTTAATAAAAAACTTGTCTACAGGATAATGACTTGGTCATACTTAAACCACACATCGTTATTATTATTAAAAGTACAAGATAACCCAGCATGGAACTTTTGTAATACCTCGCATATTGTACAGCTGCTTGTTATTTTTCCAAGAAAGATTTCTTTTGGATCAACGAGATCAGGTGCTTTGCCAACTGCACCATTTCAGGAAAACGCTTATAAACATTTTACTTTTTTTAAACTTATTCAAGCTTCAAATCTCATTTAACTACTGTAGTATATGATTTTTAATAAATAATTAAAATAAATCGTTTCTTTCATTCCTGCAGGAACTAAGTCCAATTTAATAAATTTTACAGGAGAGGGAAAAAACTTGCTAAAATTTTTAGTTCTCAATATTTTTTAATTCTGTAAATGCAGTTTAGTTTAATTGTCGACTCTTTCTTTAACATGCAAAATATTGACTTTTAAATAATGGGTGCCCTTGTTTACAAAAAGTTTAATGACGTAGCGCCTTTTCTGCACTTTAAATGTGGACTACCCACATTCTCTTTTACTTGTTTTGAATTTTATATATGTAATACAAGCTGTTTGGCCTATAGGCAAAACTAACGATTAATAAAGTGCTTAGAATAATGATAGAATATACATTTTTGTAAAGCTAACAAAGTACCTTAAGTAGATTTGTATGTAAAAATCATAATATTCACTTTTTGTTTACAGTCGAGACCAACAAAGTCAAACAATTTTTGAGACAAACTGTTTAATAAAAAAAAACACTTTTGCCTGTTGACTAAAAAAATTGCCAAACATTAATTTCTCAAGATATTCTTTTCAAACTTAGTACTTTTCTTTGCTGGTAAATAATAGGGTATTCATTTAATCGGGCTTTTACTTTAATCGGTTAATCGCTCGATTAATTAACCAGGGTTTTGGTTTAATCGGTTAATTTTGTTATTGATCGGTTAACTGATTAATAAAGTTTTGTTATAAAGTAATTTCAATAATTAAAAATAACAACAGTTCGTAGTCACAATATCACACATGAACATGATTTTGTAAAAATGCAACCCTAATCAAATTAAAAATATAATCGCTTAGAAAAATTAAAAAAAAAAGACGACGTCAAATTATTTTCGTAATACTTGTCATTTTCATTACACATTGCATTCACACTATCACACTTGTACATATTCCTTGAGTTTTTGACATGTATTAATACAAAGTGTTAACTAGCCTTTAGGTGTATTTGGCTTTAATTTTTCCTTCTTCAACTTTATTAAATACTTATAACATTTCTTAATAGAAACGACACATCGGTTCAGATGTGAAAAACTTGTGGAAATAATTCATTAAATATAAGAAGGAAAAAATACCTAAAAGTCAGATTTAAATTTTTAAATTTGTTCATTGTAAATATAAATTTACTATATGGAAATTTTTTATAAGGAGATCAAATTACAAATCTCCGCAAGGTTGACACCAGAACTGAGACAGGAACAGGCGGGGTTCAGACCCCACAAATCCACTATCGACCATATAAACAGTCTCCGTGTTATCGTGGAGCAATCTGTTGAAAAAGCATTCGACAAAATAAATCACAGTGTGACTTGGAGCGCACTTCGATGCAAAAACGTCCCGCGTAAACTTATATCACTTATTAGGTGCCTTTACCACAATGTCAGCTGTCGAATTAAAGCGTTAAGCAGAAGGGTAAAAGTGGAAATCGGTGCTCGCGAAGGTTGTGTTTTATCACCATTTCTATTTAATATAGTCTAAGACACAGTTCTTAAAAGTGCCCTACAAAACGGAAAAGGAATTACTTGGGGACTGCAAAACCACTTAAACGATCTGGATTACGCGGATGATATTTGCCTTTTATCTCACAGCTTCTCAGATCTGGCATCAAATCTGCGAAAATAACAACAACAGCAGATGCGGCTGGACTTAAGATTAACACTGCTAAAACCAAAACACTGCGAGTTAATGCGACGTCTCAGGAATTATTTACAATAGGAAGTAATCAAGTGGAAGATGTCAGCCAGTTTTGTTATCTTGGGAGCATAATTTCCAAAAATGGCGGATCAAGTGAAGACATTGACAACCGTGTACAGAAAACGCGACAAACTTTCGGCCGTTTAATACCCATTTGGAATTGTCAAGTCCACAAATGTCAAGTCCATATATTCCATGTTCCATATATGGAACATGGAACGCTGCCTCTCGAGACATGCAGAAAATCCAAGTGTTTGTTAATCAGTGTCTTCGCAGGATATTGCGAATATTCTGGCCTAGAGTGGTGTCTAACAACAGGCTTTGGGATCAATCCAACCAACAACAAATTGCCAAAGAAATAAAAATACGTAAATGGCGGTGGATTGGCCACACGTTAAGAGGATCACGAGACGACATTACAAGAAACGCCATAGACTGGAGCCCGCAAGGAAGTTGAAGAAAAGGACGCCCAGCTCATACGTGGAGAAGGCAAATTGATTTAGAAATGGCCGGAATGGGTAAAACCTGGGGCGAAGTGAGACCGTTGGCACAATACAGGAATATGTTCAACCAATTTATTGAGGCCCTATGCTCCTTATAGGATCAATGGGAACATATATATATATTGTAAGAGAATTTCGATTGTGTATGTTTTAATTTCATGAAAAACATTATGTTCATTAAGTTTTTTAGAAGTTTAAATTTAAAATAACTTATGGTTGCTTGTAGCTCCTTTAAAAACCTATTTCCAAAAAATACTTTATCGTTCATAAATAAATACAGCATTCTTAACTTTAGAACATTTCTTTTTAAACCATTTCCTGTGTGAAATATTTAAAACATAAACTCCATTCTTTCTAATTTCTTCTTATGCAAGTCAAAAAAACAACAATGAAATTCTCTAAAATCCGTTCTAAATTATCCCATAAATATCTTCACCATTATATCATTTTCGACTAACTCGTTCTTCTTTAAACTCCTGCTTTAATTATAATCATATAAAATAAACTGGTATTAAACAATTTTTTTTTTTAATTTCCAACATTTTCGAAATAAATTCTTAGCATACAATAAATGCTCCAATTGCAAAAGAAAAAATTGTTGACATTTGTGCAAAATAATCTTTCAAATGTCAAAACATTGAATTATTGCAATTGAATTCCATAGACATGTAAACAAATAAAATTTCTTACCATTCCAATAGAAAAAAGCAACAAAATAATCAAAATAAATATAAATTTTTTTCTGTTTTTTTGAAAAAAAAAAAAGTATAAAAGGAATCTATTGTTTCACAACATGCGAAGATACACATACACTCACACTTTTGCAAATCATGGCCATTGTATTGTACAAATCTCATCACCCATAAACACCAGAGCTCCCAGGATTTTAATTTACTAAACAAATAACACAAGACAACAATGCAAAAAAAATACAACAATAACAAAATAAAAACCAAAAATCCTAAATGACAAAATATGCACACTCCTACATAAACAACTGCATACCCTTTTGTACATATGTAGGCAGCGTTGCCGTTGTGACACAAAAGTATCACTTTTGACTCTTTTTCATGCCGGACACTTTTTTGTAACCCTTTTTTTATTTTATACATTTATAAAATTTAAAAAAAATGTATGACACTTTTTGAACCTTTTTAAAAATAACTACAAGTTTCCATATTCCTTACGAAAATTTTCATGAGTTTTGTGAACATGCATTTAAAATTGGCAGCATGGCATAACGTCCAGTGTCATAGCGTCCACGGACACTATTTACAAGCAAACTCAAAATAAAAACTTGTGAGTCTGATTTTACACGTTTCATCTTTTGATGCTCAACTTCATTTCAATTCCCTTTTAAAGATGCCAATATATTCACACGCAGCAATCGGTTTCAACTTTTTTCGGTACAAAACAACAACAATTTTATTAATAGCGAATCAAAGAGAAAAAGAAAAGAAAAAAATTACATGCAGCCATCGTTGTGCATATACCAACGAATAAAAACACAAAGCATAATGACCGAGTACAGGCATCTCCGTACTAACCCCCTTTCTTCTTTCTTCTCTCTCCTAAAAACATAAGAGTTGAGCATCAAAAGATGAAACGTGTGAAAGCATACTGAGTACATGCTTTCTCTCAATTTGCTCGAAACGGAGCTGGAAGAATGGAATCCAAGTGGAGAATTAATTACAAAATATAGAATAAGTATTTCTAAACAGAGATAAACTTTATTAAAGTTTTTTGTTAAAGTAACTTCTTTTTTATACCCTTCACCGAAGGTAAAAGGGTATATATAACTTTGTCCTTTTGTTTGTAATTTCTACAATATTGATTCTACACCCTATAAAGTATATATATTCTGCGTCCTTATGAAAAGCGAACTTCAAATCCGGTTGTCCGTCCGTATGTCCATCCGTCCGTCCATCTGTCCGTCTGTCTGTTGAAATGGATTTTCCGAAGCCCCCAGAAATGATGGGGGCTTGGTTGGTGTATAAATCTGTCAGGTATTCTCATTATAATTTTGCTATTGAAATTCAGCCAGATCGGTTAAAAAACGGCTGAGTTATGAGCAAAAAACCACGACTACCTCTAATTTTTTCCAAAAATCCCTTGTGGTTGTTGTAATTTTATTACTTTTTGCTGTATATCTGGGCAACGGCAAAAGCCAAAGTTTCCAAATTAGGTACACATATTAAGGTAGTCAATACACACCATCCTACAAAATGTGGGCGGAATTGGAGAAGTGGGCTTGGCACAAAATATAATTATTTATATCTTAAGAATGGTGTTCAGATAATTTTTTGTACATATTGCACCATGGTGAAGGGTATATTTGATAATATGACCAATATAAGAATGCACCTGTGAATTGTTTCTTAGTTTTAACATTGATTTAAAATTCAAGTATGTAGTATAAGTAAAATTTTAGTCTTAGTTTATTTAATCAATGCATACAAATAAACTTGACCCTACTTTACATTAAAATAACCTTTTGACCCTTTTTTTCTTAAATACACTTTTTATGACACCTTTTCGAAATTGTCAACGGCAGCCCTGCATGTAGGGTATATAGTTCATAGCAACAACAACCAAAATCATTTGTACGTGCATAGAAATGAAAAAAATTTATATTTTTGTGTTTAATTTCAAAAAATAAACAAACAAAATCACAATAAAACAACCCACACTTAACCACACAAATGCACAGATATAATGCACAAACATTGACATATGAAAGTATGTACTACCCAAACATACATACACACATGCACCCTTTAGTAACTAAATGTCATCAAATATCTAAAATATTTGTTGTTGTTTTTTATTCCTTTATAAATCCCTAGGCCCAGTGCAATTAAATAGTGCAGTTAGTTCATTTTTTGTTGTTTGGGTGAGTTTTTGTTGTATAAACAAATACAATTGTCAATGTTGACATTGTTGTTGTAGTTATTGTCTTTAGTTGGGTTTTTAAACAATGAATAAAATGCAATTTTATATATATGTTTTTGTTTTTTTCTGCAAAATTTTTGTTAACAGATGCCAAATTTTTGTTGGTTTACGAAAAATAATTGTAAATGATGATGGTAACAGGGGCGGATACAGACTTCAGTTAAGAAGGAGAGAACATAGTGGAAATTCAATCGGGACAGTCTTTAAAACCAGTTTATAATTTAAGAATACCAGTGCTTGATTAGCCAGGGCTGATCATGACCCCCATGACTAACCCCTCCCCTTGAAACCACGCTTGTATGGAAGAAGTGCTTAAAGTAACGACTTCATCTAATTCAGGCCCTTATGGTGAAAAATCATAACAGGAGAGTTATAAATTCATAGGTGCCGAATCTTTGATACTCCGGTTAAGTTCGGTTCATTGGGCAGCCATCGAGAGACAGCGCGCCTGGCTCCATTGCTAATCCTACAGAGCGGTTACTCAAAAGGCGTCTGTACAAAATTCAACCAATTCGTCTTTCTAATGAAGAGAAAAAGCAACCTTAGTTTTTTCCTTGATGCACGCAGAGAAAAAATATGGTTGGACATGGTTACGGAACTAAACTACATATTACTACTAACTTAGAGTGGGGTTTTAACATCGAGTTTAATCTTAGCGGCAAACTATAATTAATTAATCTGAGAATAAATTTAATCGAGTACTAATTGTGTTTGCCGTTTTTAAGAGGTAGCTTAAACCTCGCAGCATTGCCATGCTGAATAACAATAAATGGTAGCAAAATATTTAAAAATGGCATTTTTTTGTATCAATCCACTTAGCATTTTATACAGAAGAAGAAGAATTTTCGCCCTTTTAATTCTTATAAAAAGAAAATTAATTCTTATAATTATTTTATTTAGGTTTTCATATATTTCGGAATCACTAAAGTCTTCATGTTTACTAGAATAATAAATTTTTCTGTTTTCTAAAAAAATTTTTAACAGCTGCTTTTGTTATACATGTGTATGTGTTGACATTTGATGATTAAGTTTAAACCACCAACATTGGCCGCTTAAACTGGCAAATAAAAGTAATTAATCCACATCTTAAAAACTAAAAACACAGATTAAAGATGACTTAATCTCTAATCTCCATGTTAAAAACCCACCCTTACTGTTTATATGTAAATTTTCTTACTGAAAGTTCTTATTTTTATGTGATGCCGGATGGAAAATTTATGAATTTGTTAGCACTGAATGTATATAGACTTTTTATTTTTTTAATGAATAATGAAAAAATTAAGATTGTTGTGTATTTCTGAATTTTATTTCCACAATTTTGAATTAATTTTACTTTTGTTGGCGTATGATTGTTAAAAGTGTGGCAATGCTTTAAATCTTATTTGAAAATAGTGTCGCTAATCAGAAATTGTTTTCGTTAGTTAGCTATTCTCAAATATAAATTTAATTCACTGCGTATGCGGCAATTTCTCTACTTGCAATATATTTATTTGCGAATAAGTGGTGCGTATAAGTTTATTGTAACAAGATATTGTTGTCGTACACAAAAAAAAAATTGATAGTTTTATTTGCATTGGTAAATATCGAGTTATTTGTTAGTGAGTGGTTCAACAGTTAAAAAAAAAAGTTTAATGAAATTAAAAAATAAAGAAATTGTGTTTACATTAAAAAAAAATTGTAAAGTGCCACAAAATAAAAAATCGATGCAAAAAAATTTAAATTTTTTTTTTATAATATGATTACTTCTTAACTTATTATGATTGACATAATAATAATATGATTAAGAGACAAATATTATGATGTAATATTAAGAATATATTTGGTCATAATATGATTCTATAACAATCGTAACATGGTGACTTCAATCATGAATCTTATCATAATATGTTGCTCTTAGAATAGATTTACCACAGCCATGTTTTTTCTTTGCGTGCAGATCCTCCAAACAGGCAAACATCGGTTTCCTCAGGTATTTTTCCCTAATTTGCCGAATTCCAAGGAAATTGACATATCAAGTGACATCTTTTGCAGTAGTAATTAAAACCCAAGACCTATTCTTCTTGCATGGGGCCCCACAGGCCAGCGTCCAGTCACTGAGACCACTGTTCTAATCTGATCCATATTGAACCAAAGTAGAGAGCTAGTTCTCGGTTCAACCAGGCCATAATGCTCTGGATATGGAGCAATTGTGCAAGTCTATAAGACTGGCGCTTGATAAGTGACTTACAGTGAGGCATTGGAAAGCCAACCATTTGATCAATGAATCCAGACGACTACCTCGTTCGACAAGCTCGCATGCACTTGAACCCACATTTTCCATTTTCTAAATAACGGTATATTTCGAAAACAAGAGCTTACCTAAAAAAAACGGTTTGCACCATTGGATTCAGCGTACCCGAGTTATGTATGTTAAAACGCCATGTGCCCGGCTTGTCTATATTTTTAATTAAGTAGCACAGTGATATTATTGGTCCTTCTTTTGTTCGGTTATTTATGCATTGCATACAAAAATAAAATGCAAAATAATGTTAATAAAATAATAATTTTATAAGTCGGCTAGGTGCCCCCTGTCCCCAAACCAAAAAAAAAATTACCCCATTTCTATGGAGTTTATTAAAAGAATTTTGCAAAATAGGATGTTTTAGGTAAGGGTGAATACCCTCGCCAATAAACAATCCTAAATAGGATTACTTCGAAAATGAATCCCGAAAAATCTTAAAATAAGTACAAAATTCTTAAACCAAGTAAAAAAAAATATCAAATTGTTCGTTAGTAGTGTCACTCTGAAAGTAAAATTACATACTGAGCGTTTTAATCTCATAAAACTTATTAGTCTCATCTCTCAGCATTGCATTCTTTATGCGTGGGTACGCTTGTGTTTAGCAAAGTTTGTTGTATACACTTCACCAACACAACACAAGTAAGTAAAAAACGATTCGCTTGCTTGCTGTAGAAACAACAAAAACAATAGAACGAGAAGAAAAACATAAATTATTTTCATGTTTCATAAGTAAAATCTATAGTAAAACTTCTTACTTAGTTTATATTTTTGTTAAATATGAAACTCAAAATTTTAAGGTAGAAAACATAATACTTTCCTTCTGTCTCGGGGGAAAATGTTTTTGGTAAGAATCCATCAAATTTCACTTTCGGATTATTTCAAGTACAAATTTGGGATTAAACCAACTTTATAAATCTTAAATCAAGCCCATTTTGAAATTGATTCAATCTTAGTTTTACTTAAATCAATATAATTTTCGGATTATTTCAAGTACGAATTAGGGATTGAATATGGATAAGTTAAGTATTTAGCGATCCTTACTTGAATCACTCTTTCTGCACTTGACACAAGAAAATCAGTACTCACCGTACTACCAGTACTGCTTCGGATTGATTTAAGTAAGAATGGATTGATTTTTCTTTTGAGTGTAAATGGTTAACCATTTATTGAAGTGATTTGTTAATTACTTCAAATTGGCAATACAACTATTAATTACAACTAAATAATTCCAGTAATCACATAGAACTCTCTGAACTTACCTCAAACTGAGTATAATGAAGAATTGGCCACAATGAACATACCTCTCACGTTTACAACCGACCACGATTTCTTCTTAATTTGTTTACTTCGTCTTTAAATAATTCATAGATTTTCACAATTCCATTATGAATATGTTTAAAATTATTTTCTTATTAAAGTATTTATATCCATTTCTTTAAAGTAATATAAATTTGTTTGTTGTTTTTTTTTTCTTTATCAACTGTCATCTTAATCTTCTCAAATGTAATGTGAACGGCGTTGATTAGCTAAATCGACAGTTTGCTTTTTGTGAACATAGTATTAGGTTGGATACCAACTTTTAGTTATTAACTTAAAGAAGTTGACAAATTATGGATTTTTGGCCGGATTTGACCACATTGCAATGTCGAAAACCAGTTCTTTACAGATCATATGGATAGCAGCTTCAGCTAAAACGAAACAACGCCTTTTATGCCCCGGGGGATGTGTTACGCCGTTTAGACCAGTGCGGTTTACACGTCATGCTCGAAAAAGTTAGCCAAAATCGTAATTCCGTATATTAATTTTTCGAACAAAAATATTTTTTTGGATTAAAATATAATTTTGTCTGTTATTTTTCCCATTTTTTAACACAAATATTGCACAGTAAGGGCCATTATAATTCGAAAGCCTTAATTATTCCCCTTCAATTCTAAAACGCAGCAAGTTCACATGTGTATGTAAATCTGGTTAAGTTTGTGTGCATGTCTGCTGGTCTTTCTCTGTTTGATAGTCTGTAAAATATTGTGAATGTTTAGTTTCATTTTGTTATGGTGGTTTTATTTTTGTATAATTCATCCCCTTAATTAAGGGATTTGCATTGTTTGCCAAAAACAAAAAAATAAACTAGAAATAATAAAACAACAAAGAGACTCAAATAGACATGTTTGTTTTTAGTATTTGCGGCGTTTAGTTATTTGCAATACATAAGAAGATCAATAGAATAACAACAAGGTTTCTTTATCATTATAAAATAATTTTCTAACAACAAAAAAGAAAAACTTTTGCTAAGTTTTTTAAAAAATTTCTTAAAGGATATTTTTTAACAAAACTATATCTAAAATGCAGGTTAAAAAGTCATCTTATTCCCTTTTTTTTAATTTAACATTGATTTATAATTCCATTAATCACATACCATTAAATATGAACTGTCACAACAGGACATTAAAATCAAAAACTATTAAATCACATGTCCTTTATTAATTTTAAGCCTAAAGTAATTCTCCCTTAATTATAATGGCAGGCCTATCGAATTCGCAACATTTGCTGTTAAGACCAGTCATTTATTTCTATCTGCACCATCAACAAACCAGAAAAATGTGTCTTACAGTTGTAATTGTTTGATTACTGACGAAAAAATTTAATAGTTTCTATGTAAAATTAACAAAATGCACTAATTTTGCTTGCACTCTACAGGGGGGTGTTGGTCTGCGTTAGAGGTATGTAAGACAAGATAATTTTTTTTTTGTTATACGAACAGATGCATTTTAAAAGTTATTATTTTGTTAAGGGTGTGATATTTTGTTTTTATTGTCAGCAATTAAAGGATGGTTTAAAGAGATTAGACATATGGTGTGAATATTTTATTGAATTAAAGCAGATAAAATGGATAAAAATAATTGTGACAAGTTAAACACAGTAAAACACGTAAAATGCATATATGTAAAGAACGCATGAAGTAGATTAACTTGCTGCGTGTGTTTATAAGTCGCATACGAATTAAAAAAGGTTAGCTGTTGGTATAGGCCAAGTATTACACGTATTAAGTTTTCGTGTTAAGCCTGGTACTCTGTTCAACATTTCACGTAAAATGCTGTCAAAATGCATATGAAAAAAACTTGTGCGGAATATCTACGAAATAATGTTGATGGAGTTGTACTCTGTTTATTTTGTGAAAAAGTTCCGAAATGTTTCTGGCAACATTTTTTTTACAACTGCGAAATAATGTAAGCTGCCTTTATTTCACGTGGAATTTTAAGCAAAAGCAAATAATATGAACTTAATATTAAAAAAGAAATAAAAAATTAAAATAACACAATCGGTAACACCTTTTTATCCATATTTACTTTTTTTATTAAATTTTTTATTAAAAAAAAATAATTTTAGTAAAATACATGTGGCGTTTGTTTACATACACGAAACAATGTAGCATACTTTGAAGGAATAAAAACGTCAAATTGTAGAAACTCGCAAGATTGGTAACATTGATAAATGCCAAAATTTTCGTGTGGAATAATCAATGCTGCTCAACATTTTTCACAAATTTGAACAGAGTACTAGGCTTTATCGATAAATATGTTTTGCCAAAATTGTTTTTATTTTCTCAATATTTATTTATTGAATCTTCATCAAATCTCAGTATAATTCAATATTTTGTGTCCTGCCAATGTCGTAAGAATATTTTTCCCATCAAGGGCTCTTTTAATCGGTTGAGTACTTCAGTATTTCTTCTCCTTATTTTATAAAAATATTTACACAACAGTTCTATTTTACTTATGTATATTTAAAATGTATAAAATGCACAGAAAGTATCAAACGCATAAAACGCTACAATGCTTAGTGTCCCCCCGGGATATCAGCTGCGCCTCTTACGGGGCGAAGTACATCATCTTGAGGAGTCAGACCTCTTAATGTAACATTCACAGGGAAAAACTGGTTTGGTTAAATATTAATTAACCAAGAGTGTATTGTCATTCTTCGCAATCTCATACATTTAAAAACAGCTGAATGCAATCTGGGGTTGCAATAGACTTTATTGGGTTCGAGGTTCTACTTCAGTGCTTAACTGAGGTGACACGGGAGCTAGAAGCCCCCGATTAGTTCAAGCACCAGTCTGACTATTGTTCAGGTCTCCATTAATATGCTTTTTGCGAGAAATGCTACCTGTCTTTTAGGATTACTGTCTTTGCGAAAGCCTGGCTTTTCCGATAGAAGGTTGGTTTAGGTAAGTTGTTCACTGTCCGATGGAGGAGTGCCTTTTTTAGGCATTAACTCACAAAAGGGATCAACGAAGATCAGCTTTTGAACAGATGCCGCTGGGATTAATCAAAAGCTCTGGAGGTTAGATAGCTCCGGCTCCTAAACAAGTAGTATACGTAAATTTTTAGGGTGGATTATACACTCTAATTGCTACCTGTGTGTGAAAATCGCTTACTCAAACAGGGATATTTGGTAAGTGCTTAATATTAACACACCATGCGGTTAAATGCCGGGGTGCTTCGCTTGTCAGGGGCAAAATAAGCCATCTTGAGGATATCAATTTTTTAAGATGCGTAACAGGTGCATGCATACCTTGGTCAAAGCGCCAAAAAGCCAAAATTGCAACGGGTGTCAGTAGCCTCCGGTGGCATGGCACCGGGCTGGCTATTAGCTTAGGCATCCGTTAGCGTGCTTCTTGCGTAGTGGCTGTGGTTTATACACAAAACTTAGCGATGGGTGACTTCCACATTTTTATTTTTCACTCTTGTGCAATATTATATGAGATAGTCAAGATATGTGTTGCATCGGAATTGATGGTATGATGAAGACTTATACGTGGGTTTGTATATAATAATGTCGACATTGGTTAAGGCCGTATTACACAATGACACAAGTCTAAACTATTTTGACAGAAATACTTGCTTGATCTAATTATTGTTTGAAATTTTTCAAAAAACAATAACAAGTTATCATGACACGGTTGTAGACTTGTGTGATGGTGTAAAGCATCCTTTATCTATGGTCCTATGATAACCGGTGAAGACTCTGATATTGAAAGGAGATGAAAATTTGAGGTATCGAAGTGCCTTGATGGTTGCTGGAAGTGAGTTCGTTTAGACTGTGTTTTCGAGAGGAAATATCGGCCAGTGGCGGTTCCTAAAAAAGAGTCGGTTGCAGAATTTCTGTCGAAATGTACACTCTAATTGATACCTGTGTGTATGTGTGTGTGTGTTAGCCGAGTACACATGTGGGACATTTCCGCTATGAACTCGAGGTGTGGACCTTTAGCTCAACAATCCGCTTATGGTACTTATCCGTGCAAAGTTAAGTTAAATTCTATCTTATTTTATTCTATCTTTTTAAAAATACAAAAAAATCTTTAAACTTTAACAACTTTTCGATTAAGATTTTAAAATCTTGTCATTCTTGTATTTTTTTTTAGGAAAATACAAGAAAATGGCAACAAAAAAAAGGTGACCTAGATGTTTTGCTTTCTATTGAACAAAGTGTAAAAGTAGCAAAAGTTCTTGCTTTGAAAGGGAATCTTATCTAAGTCAAAATCTAAATGTATGTTTAAATTTAAAACTTTTCCAGCTAGATTAGAGTTTTTCTTTTCCCGGACTTTTTCATTTCCCGGGCAAGCGGGATTTATTTTTCAATTTCCTGTGATCCCGAGAGTTCCCGCTCAATACAAATATTATTTCATATAATTTATTTGAACAAATAACATTTCCTGAGATCAATTAAATAAGTTTATAAATGCATTCAACTTTTTTATTTCTGTGGCAAAAAGATCTTCATGCTCAAAATTACACATGGACAAAATTTCAATTATTTTGTAGGATTTTTGAGGAAGTTTGCTATAACTGACTTTTTGTTTATATTTTTTCAATGCCCAATAGCATTTGGAATAATAAAAACTTCTGATCTGTGGCATTAGGAGTATTTAGGAATAAAAGCTTTTAAATCTATAACCGCAGGGAACTGACGATTGTATTAAATTCGGAGTAAATTTCTCCTATTAAACTAAACAAATAGACGTTAGCACTTATTGCCACAGAATTAATTAATATTAAACCAAAGGGTAAAAACAATTTGGTTAAAAGATTGATTTTTGACTATTGACTGCCAGCAGTCGTCGATGGCGGCGAGTGTTAAACGGCAAACCCCTCTGAGGAGATTGAGGGGTTGCAATCGAAACATGTAAGGGTAGCCTGTCCGTAAAAAAAGCCTGGGTTCGAGCCTCAGGTCAGTCAAGAATGAAAAATGATCAATGAATTTTAATTAATTTTATGTTGTAAAATTCCCTTCTTTATAAAAATAATTTAATGAAAATTAAATTTGATGAACTTTATTAGCCTTATTGAAAATATCAAAATTTGGATTAAACCATTTCTTTTAAAATAGAATTTTAGTTCAAAATAAACATTTACAGAATCGTTTGAAATACTATTTCTGGGAACAACTTTTTTTCGTTTTTATAAAATAAATCTGGGTTTTAAAACAACTTGAAAATTCTGTACATTTTAACCCTTCTTCCTTCGAAATTTCAGAGCATTAAACATTGCCTTTCTTATCGGATATAAATTAACATCTCTTTGGCGTTTGGCAAAAATCTCTTCAGAAACTGTAGTTTCTTGTTCAATTCAAAAACATTAATCTGTTGTATTTTATAGACTTTTTTCCTAAAAGCAGATGATAACGATTAGAAGCGGTTATGCTTGACAAAAGTAATTTAAACCAAGCAAAAGAGAGAAAAAATTTAATTAAAGCCTATCAAATACTCAAATTCGTTTTTTTTTTTTTGACTTAAGACCTTATTGCCTAACGGCTAAGATCTATTTCAGGACAAAACTTATTTACAAATATATTATCAGCAGTAAAGTTGAGTTAATTAAATAAAAAAAAATCCCGGGAATTCCCGCAGAAATTTTCCGGGATTTTTGATAAAGAAAAAACAACAAAAAAATTTATGTTCCTTTAAAGTATTAAAAATGGATATAAATACTTTCATAATGTTATCAGAAGATCATTTTAAACATATTCATAATGGAATTGTGAAAATTTATGAATTATTTAAAGACGAAGTAAAAAAATTAAGAAGAAATCGTGGTCGGCTTTAAACGTGAGAGGTATGTTCATTGTGGCCAATTCTTCATTATACTCAGTTTGAGGTCAGTTCAGAGAATTCTTTGTGATTACTGGAATTATTTAGTTGTAATTAATAGTTGTATTGTCAATTTGAAGGAATCAACAAATCACTTCAATAAATGGTTAACCATTTACAAGAGTTGTCAATTATTCGCATTTCAGCTTTGTTCGAATAATTCAAATAATTGTTTTTGTTCGTTCGATCAATCGATTAAATCTATAAAATCATTCGATTAGTCGATGAGAATAACGAAAAAAAAAAATATTTTTACAAAAAAAAAAATAACGTATTTTTAATAAGTTACATTCGTTCATTCATCTACAACTATAGAAAATCCACAATTTTCTTCTTAATTTTACTAAAATCTGCTATGAATTCTTTTTTTTAACGTAAAACTTTTCATCATAACTCCATATACATTGTTGTATTACTTAAAGGCATTGTAAAACATAATATGTAATCCGATATTATTTTGGCGTTGGCAGACCTGCCATCTTCAGGTACACTTTTGCATACAATTTCTTCTATAGAGCAACCGCTGTCCCTCTTTATGTATTTTTCCATTGGACCAAGTTTGACATTTTTTGCTGTCGTTGGATTATCTTCCACTATGTACATCGTTTTCCCTGGTAATGTTGTGACACTTACGCAAATGGTAAAAATATATATAATTTAAAAAAAAAAGGAAAATACTATAACAACATTTTCTACTTTCATGATATGATTGATATATGTACACTAGAGCGACTCACCAAAAAATGTGCTCGATGATAGCGGATTTAGTTTCTAGATCATGTATGGATCAAAATAGATCTAAAGAAAGAAAAAAAGAAATAATCCACGACTTTTTTTTAATTTGCGAAAAAATATGCCGCCAAAAAGTCGGCGATCATTTCTTTTTTACTTTCTTTAGTTCTATTTTCATCCATACATGATCTAGAAACTAAATCCGCTATCATATTAGAGTTAATACAAAATTGCATTTATATATATTCCAGAGCACCGTGTAAAATGCATCTAATTTGCAAAAATCTAAATTATTTACATACAAAGATGATGTACTTGGCAAAAGAAAAAATTTGATACCCATATTGCTCTATTTAAAACGAAGGGTTGCCAACCCATTGCATTTTTGTCAAAACGCGAAATAGCACGAACTTCCAAAAAAGCGGAAATACGTATTGAATTAAATCGACTAGAGATTAAAATATGTTAATTTGGCATTTTTATTACAAACAACCCCGAACAAAAAAATCAAAAACCGCCTCAAAAAAACCTTCCTTATGATACCCAATTTGTATATGTTGGTAAGGAAATAGATTCTTAAATTAACAAAACATGCAAAAATAGACCCTTTTTCAAAATGGTCCATCTCACGAGAGGTCAAAGCTGGAGCCGAAATATTTAAAACGGTATCTTAAAAAAGTCCAAGGTTCATTTTTAGGGGGGTAAATCGAGCACGAATTTTGCTTCCATACAACTTGATTCGCTCTAATGTACGCCCATTATATATTTTTTTAAGCTTTTTGTTCTATGATTTTCAACCAAAATTTAAATTTAAAAAGAAAACAGTATAAGAATATAAAATACAATATTGAAATACTATGAGCAGTCAACAGGATTTTTGCTTAATAAAAATTGAGATTAATTACAGTCAGGGATATGGCTACCAAATTTTTTTTTCTTTTCTACATTTTGTATAAAATCACTAGAAACATATGAGAATAAATCCAATTCTAAGCTTTTATTTCATTTATTTTTTTAATAAAAAAATTGTCCGATTAATCGACCTTAATTATTCGATTTATTCGTTATTCGAAAATCGCCATTTTAAAATTAGTCGAACAAGAGTTTGGTTTTGTTTGATCGATAAATCGAATTATTCTTAATCGGATGACAACTCTACCATTTACACTTAAAAGAAGAATCAATCCATTCTTATATAAATCATTCCGATGCAGTACTGGTAGTACGGTGATTACTGATTTTCTTGAGTCAAGTGCAGAAAGAGTGATTCAAGTTAGGATCGCTAAATACTTAACTTATCCATATTCAATCCCTAATTCGTACTTGAAATAATCCGAAAATTATATTGATTTAAGTAAAACTAAGATTGAATCAATTTCAAAATGGGCTTGATTTAGGAATGATAAAGTTGGTTTAATCCCAAATTCGTACTTGAAATAATCCAAAAGTGAAATTTGATGGATTCTTTCCAAAAACATTTTTCCCCGAGACAAAAGAAAAATATTATGTTTTCTACTTTAAAATTTGAGTTTCATATTTAACAAAAATATAAACTAAATAAGAAGTTTTGCTATTGATTTTACTTTTGAAACATGAAAATAATTAATGTTTTTCTTCTCGTTCAATTGTTTTGTTGTTTCTACAGAAAACAAGCGAATCGTTTTTTACTTACTTGTATTGTGTTGTTGTAGTGTTGTCTTCAACAAACTTTGCCAAACAAAAGCGTATCCACGCATAAAGAATGCAATGCTGAGAGATGAGACTAAAAAGTTATATGAGAATCAAACGCGCAGTATGTCATTTTACTTTCATAGTGAAACTACTAACGAACAATTTGATATTGTTTTACTTGGTTTAAGAACTTTGTATTTATTTTAAGAAATTTCAGGACTAATTTTCGTAGTAATCCTATTTAGGATTGTTTATTGGTGAGGGCGTTCACATTTACGTAAAACATCCTATTTTGCAAAACTCTTTAAATAAACTCCATAGAAATGGGGTAATTTTTTTGTTTGGGGGCAGGAGTGTATATCCAAATTTCCTTCATCTTCATCTAGGCGTCAAACAAAATTTTGACATTATTTTGAATTAAATTTTTGTATGCAATGCATAAATAACCGGGATTTTTGTCCCGAGAAATCCCGTATGAAAAACACTAACACTAACACACGACATGCATTTACGTTTTAGTTCTTCCTTCTTTTGCTTTAACTCTAAACTTATTTTGTGCACTTTTTTGCAGTTTCATCTTGTAGCAAACAACATGTGTTTAGTTTTGTATAAAAAACATTGGGCAAAATATATGAATAACTGCTACACTACATTATATATCATATCAAAGGACACAGTTTCTGAAAAAAAGTAGAAAAATTAGAAAAACTTTGGGGTATCCTTACTGCTTATCGGCCATGCTCTGGAAATCCAAATCAAGAAAAATTGTAATCGATAAAGATTTTAAACTGAATATTTGTAAAAATTAACGTAGCATTTCCAGATTTTAAAAGAAGTTTAGTTTGAGGATAGTGATCCACAAAGTATGAAGTGTATCAAAGAAAACATTTTTTAACTTTGGACACGGAAGAGTCCTCAAAATTTGTTTGATTTCAATTTCACGCGGTTTTGATTTTTACATTTTCAAGGAAATTTTGCGTGATTTTACTTTTTGATGTGTTTCAAGTTTTAAGGGAAATTTAAAAAAACTGCACACTTTACAAAAACTTTTAAAAAATTTCGCTTTTCAATATTTAAATTTTAATAGAATATTATGATGATTTTTTTTTTTAATAACATCTTATGATATTCCCTTTCAAAAGAAAAGTCTTTAAAATTTCACTTTTAAAGAAACTTTTTCACAATTTCATATTTAAATAAAATTTTAAGGAATTTCGTCTGTAAAAACTTTGTTTGGAAATATAATTTTTTTAGGCAATTTTATAAATTTAAATTTGAAAAATTCCACTTTTTATAGAAAATATTGCTGAATTTACTACATATTTAGATTTGGCTGTGGTCTGCCAACTCTTCTTCCCGCGTGGGTAAATTGATTCCAACGCAATGCTTGTTTCGAAATGTTATTATCCTCGCGATATAGTGCATGCCATTTACGTTTTCGGATATCAGAAGCCACATTCTTTTGATTTGCTTGGCTTGGAACCTCTTAATACGTTTTTACACGGGGAAGTAAAATTCGTCGGATGAAACAATTGACGAAGGTTTGTAATCGGCTGGTAACACCACTGGCAATCATCCAAGTCGTGCACCTGTATAACAGGAAGGATTTAACGTTAACATTTAAAATTATGAGCTTGATCCGTAGTCTTAGGTTTTAGTTCCTAGTGCGACCATAATTTCAAGATAAATGAATTGGTCGATTAAAACTTAGTTTTAGGCCTCTGGAGTGTTGCCACGAATAGTCATTTGGCTTTAGTTGCAATTATTTGTATGCCTGTGTCATTCAGATTACACAGGAGGTTTGAAACAGACTGTTCTATATTACTAACTTTATGTGACAGTATACAAATTTCATCCGCATAGGCAAGGTAGTTTAAGAATGTGCCATTTATTCCCCATTGGATACCTCTACCTTGGAACGTGGTAAAAGTTAGTACGAAAGAAATAGAGGAGGCAACTGACAGTATACAAATTTCATCCGCATTGGCAAGGTAGTTTTAGAATGTGCCATTTATTCCCCATTGGATACCTCTACCTTGGAACGTGGAAAAAGTTAGTACGAAAGAAATAGAGGAGGCAACTGTATATAGCCCTGGCGTAATCCACTTAATACTTAAAAAGGCTGAGATAGTTTTCCTTTATGCAGCACGTAACACTGCTCTACAAAATGGAGCTTTTTAAAAGTTTCCTAAATAAAAATTACTGATCTTTATGTATTTGTATCTTGTTTAAAGATCACCAGTAAAATGAACAATAATGGGATTTTAGAAATAAGTAGCAACTTTTTCGAAAATGGTGTTCTCAAATACAAAAAAAAAATAAATGTTAACCCTTTGCGTACATAAAAATCCGAAAGTCCAAACTAAATATATGGAGAATAAAGAAAAATAGAAAAACATAAACTTTTTGAAATTGAAAATCTAAGATAACATTTGTTTTTTTATTTTTTAATTCAAAAACTTTGGCTTGCGTAAACTCAAACTCTTCAAATATATTTTTCTTTTGCTTCTCTGTACAAACTACAAAACTAATACTTATGCAAAACGACAACAAAAGCAAACAAATGATGTGGGAAAAGTATTGCAAGAGCAGCAGGAAATGGAGCTAGTGTTGGTGGTAGTGTTTTGCAAAAGCCAGATAAGTGTATAAAAATAAAATTGAGGTCATATTTGTAAGATGGTTTCATTAGATTAACACTTTTATTTTTATATATTTACAGCAACTTAAACATTCAACGTTTTCATTAGAAAAATTCATACACAGATTTATTGCTGCCAGTACCCTGTAGGAAACGTTAATAGTAAAAACGTTGTTACCAGGACTACTTGTTTTGTAGACATTTAGCATGTGCTTGCAATTCCTCTACTGATCTTAGAACTAATAGCTAGGTAGTTCTTATGCGACCACATAAAGACATTGAAACCAGAGATTCGGGTGGATTTCAATCCCAAACTGCTTAGGATAACTACAAGCAATTTGACACAAAGTTTGTTTATTTCTTTTGAGTTTTTCAAAAGTGAGCGTGTTTTTAACAGGCGGACAGACGGATATGGATGGAACGACTTAGAATTACTCAAGGAGCCAGAATATAAATACTTTATGAAGTCTGAGATGAATAATGAAAAAGTTTCACACGAAATGAAAAACTTAGTATACCCTCTTCACAACTAATTGTGGTGGAGGGTATAAAAAAATTGGCGGCATGAAATAAGTCCCCACGAAATAAGTCCCCAAAAAAATTATTTTTGGGGTCTTATTTCATATGAAAAAAACCCCCAATTTAAGTACCAATTAGCTTTACACTAGCAACTCTTAAAACCAGGAAAAACTACGGTGATTTTTTAAATAACTGAACCTAACATCTCGTTCGATATCAATTTCACTTCATTTCGATTTCTAGAACATGCCCGTTTTTCTTAATAAATTAAATTGTTTTGAAATATTTGTCTCTAAATTGTTGTGCTTTTTTTACTCTCTTGTTGCAAGTTTTTCAAGTACGTGAACACTTATTAGCAACAACACTGTGCCAGTTGAATAAGCAGGCATGCCGGGCACATGGCGTTTTAACAAATTTCGGGTACGCTGAATCCAATGGTACTAACCGTTTATTTAGGTAAGCTCTTGTGGGGGCCCACCTAAGTGGAGGAGATTGTATATGGCAAGTATGTTTTAAGAAAATGTTAAGGACAAACAATTAATTGAGGTCGGTCATACATTATGTCACACTAGGGGCGACTCCTGGGCATTAGTGGGGCTTTTTCTTCAATATATTTCTGCATTGAACATTTTGTATGGGAGCCCCCTTAGGGAATTTGTAACCCCATTTACAAAACAAAATCCCCTATTTGAATATAAATCCCCAAAACTGAGAACGCTATTTTGGTCCAGCGTCACCAAAATAATCTACAAAAGTGGGGACTTGGAGACACTTGATACAAGTTTTCCTGCCGGGTATGTACGTATGTGTGTTAGTGTGTTAGTGCGAGGACTTAAATGAGTTTATATGAGTAAGTAAATTGAAATAAATGATGTGAACGATGATGAGTAGAATGATGAGTTGATAACGATGATGATTATGATTTTATTTATTTTACTCAAGGGCCTATTATACAATATATTTTGTATATTCAAATGTATATTATACATTTATACAAGTATGTATATTTATTATATGTTTGTATATAAAACAACCTTGTATTATATATATACTAACTTATCAATGTATTTATCTCTATATTGTTTTATAAATTTATTTATACAAGAGCTCTAATGTAAATGTTTTTTTTTCGAGGGCCAATATTAATGCATATTATGTATTATATTATTAAGTAAAAGTAATTATGTGTGCTTATCAATTTTTCTATACATTTAGATTTCAATATTTTTCATCTATTTCTAACAGTCATTAGCTTAAGATTGCTTTTAATAAACACTCCCAATTCTTTTTAATAAAAATACGAGTAGAAAAAATCAATGTTATTTGAGATAAGATTGTTGTTTTAGGCTCTTGTGTGATATAAATGCGTTACATAAATTATAAATCATTTTCAAAATGTTTCATCACTTAGAAAATCGCACTGATAGTTTTAATGAATCGAAAAAATAGTAGAGATTGATGGATGGTGCCTATAAAATGGGGTCTCTTAATACAAATAAGTTGAGCAAATATTTGGGAAAATAATTTGTTTGGGATGTTAATAAAATTTTTAATAAATATTAACACAACCAAAAATGAAGTAGAACACTTAAACTATAAAAAAAACTTTAAAACAACAGAAGGAGAAGAATTTATCTAGAACTGAAAAAGAGCACAACTTAAACCAAGGCCCATCTATCAGGTCTGCTTACTTGTACAAAAACAAAAAACGATTCTTTTTAGTTGTGTGGCATACCATAAACGTAAACAAACGTATATATGCACATGTAAGCAACATGTAAACAACTTTTAACAACTAAAAAGAACATAAACAATGATCATTAGGCTTCTTGCGCAGACCTTTTCAATGGGCCTTGACTTAAACAAACAGAACTCAACTAGAACCAGTGATGCCAGGAGAAATTTCAAAAAATTCCTACGTTTCTTAAATAAATCCCTTTTTCCCTACAACCAAAAAAAATGGTCCCTTCACTTTCCCCTACGCGATTTATTAACAACAAAAAAAAACTCAAATAAATATACTTTTCATTCGAATACTTTCTTATCGTATATTTTAAAAAACGTTCAAACAAACATTTTTGTAATACCTTTCGGCAAAATTTTGTTCCGAAATTAAAATAGTATGTAGTTTTATGTTATAAGAATAAATTTAAAGATTATAAAAATTATATATATTATATATGTATGTATATAATAAAAGCTGCATGCATCATGAGCAATAAAATGGCCAAAAAACGTAAAAAAGTTGCCATACTTAAACATAAAATCACTATTATTGTACGTTTATGAATAGAGGTTTAAAAGACATAAAGCGTTTTATAGTTATAACATACTTTAAACTTAAAATAAGACCTTTTTATGAATATGGCCGTTATTTTTTTATATCTATGACTTTGTTTTTGCTGTCAATGAAATTCTTTGGCGTTGCGTTTAACACGATTAGGGCCTTAGTTTTTACTTTCTATTCTGTTACGAATCAGCTGATTTGTTTTTGTTTTGAAATTGATTGGTTTCCCTTCTTTATTGCAACATAGTCAAACCGCAATACAAATACATATTATTAAATCAGTATATATCGAATAATGATACGCTACATCGGCAAACACGGTGTAGTGGCGATATTTTACGATGCTTCTTTAAAAGTTTTTTTTATTAAACAATTTAATTGTTAATGCTTATTTTTTGCATAACATCTAAGAGCAATATCACATAAAATCAAACAGAATTCAAACCATTTTATTTTAATTTTTAAGCTGAGGTCCACAACACGCGTTCCTTGTTACTTTTTTGACCTTTTTTTAAGACGTATGATAAAGTAGAAAGTAGTCCTAAGTACTTCATGCTTTTGATACGTATAGGAATTCTGCGTTTGCTGTGTAACTTGTCAATACAAATTTACTCTACTGCTTTTTGGACAGATGAATATAAGCATTAAACGCTTGATATGGACCTGCAGCTTTAGCCGTTTTGCTTTTCACCATGTTAGCAAAATGTTTTCTAATTGATAAATCTTGTATGTATGTGTACGTTTTAAGATTTTTATCCATATTTCTAATAATTTTTGTGAGAATAAAAGTAAAATTTTGTGTTATTTCGAAGTAGCGTTGCCAAATGTGCTGATTTATCTGCATTTTGCAGTTTTTCTGAGCATTGAGGCAGTTTTGAAGTTTTTTGTTTAAAAAATAAGGTTTTTTTCTAAATTGTGCAGATTTTGCAGTTTTTACATAAAATTTTTTTTTACTTTAAATTTTGTTATATTTTGTTATTTCTTAAGCCATAATCTTACCTTGTTTGCTTAACACATACCTACTTGTATGTATTAAGAGTCAAACCACACAAACGAATTGGGAAACAAATATAAACATTTTTCGATAAAATATATCAAAAACCTTTATCCTCTTAAAATTTTTATGTTTTTTATCTCCTTCTTGACCCTGCAAAATTTTCACTAAAATTATTAACTATTTAGCGCAAACAGTTTGGAAAATATTCAACATTTCGGTTTTTTTACAAACATGTTTTAAACGTTTCTCAAACGTACAACTTTGACAAAATTGCCAATCTGTTTGAGTAGTTTATGTCGCTTTTACTTTTTAAAATTGAATTATTTCGCTGTTTACATTTTGTGATTTTTGTTGTTTCTTTTTTAAAGTTGCATTTCAGTTTACATGCTAAACTTTTAAACAGTTCTCGGCGGTCATCACATCAATATTCAGACGAAACTGCTCTTCATTAAAACACGTGTTGGGCCAGTTCTGCTATATGCTTCAGAGCTATGGACATTGAAAGACATTGATGTGAAGAAACTGGAACGTGGATTTATCGCTGTATCCTCAAAATTCCCTGGGTACACTTCATTCTTAATTCAGCATTTCTAGCAAGGATAAACTGGAGAGCAGATATTGAACCAACATTATAAGAAACCCAAAATAAAAGCTGCTGCAAACAATTATTCGAGATAACTTTGAAGGAAATCCTCTAGAGAAATAAAGAAACAACATGGCTTGATAAAATACATACGTGAACTGGTATCCAAGATGTGAGATATCGTTCAAGCGAGGCCAGAAATAGAGTTTCCTTTGCTATAATTATGGAATTTTGCGAAAGTCGACCAGATCTAGACCTAAAAAAATTTTTGTAACCAAAAATCCCAAAATACTTAAATACTCAATTTAATAAGTCTTTATCTATTTTACAATTTAAACTTGTAACTGACATTAAATATTAGCCAAACGGAAATTCCAAAAAATATTTTTTGTTATCGCCATTATGCTTTCATATTGTTTAAATATTTGACATTTTATGATTATGTATTTCCGTTTTTTTTTTCTTATTTAATACTGTCAATTACAGTTGACATATCATCATTAAAATGACCCCATTTCTGGAAATGATATCATATTAACAAACAACATTGCAAAAAAAAGCAAGAACTGGAAAATCGACAAGGGATATAAAATTTTATGATATGTGACATAAAAATAAAATGAATTGCAAAAAAAAAACAAACTGAAATTTCTCATAATTATCTCACTTGTTAACCTTCAAGCAAAAATAAGCAAAATCAAAAAATAAATAAACTGAAATGTCAAAAAAGCCAACTTTTAGCCCTAAAAACATGAAATAAGAAACATTATTAACAAACAACTCAATAATATTGTTGTTAACATGATGTCTCAATTGATTTTTTGGCTTGTGAAAAATGTCAAAGTTTTTTTCGTTAATTTTTTTTTAAAAGAGCTCATTTATTACTTTTACCATTGCTACCATTTGATGTTCTAAAAGTCTATATTGGAGATATTTGAAAGTTTGTTAATGGTTTTGATTGTTCATTTGTTATTAGCTAGTGAGCCGAAAAACTCAAAAGTTAAGGCGTAGTTTGCCAGAAAACATCCTAAAAATCAAACAACATAAACAAGGACAAAAACTTACAAAAAAAAAAAACATAAACAGCTTAGAAAAAATTTTGAACTTAACAATTTATATACAAATATTTAGCTTTAATGTTCCAAAGAGAGTTTTTTTTAATTTATGCTGGTTTGATGAAAAATTAATTCTAAATCGGTGTTTGAAGGTTAATATGTGGGCTGTGAGAAAAGTAAAAAGTTAAAGGCTGTATTTCTAGATTACATGAAATCCACTAGAACTTTTTTATAACTCAACTTAAACTTAACTAGAACTAAGCCAAACAGAACTAGAACTAAGCTGGAAGTGAACTAGAACTGAACTAGAACCGAACTAGACTCAACTAGAAATTAACTAGAAGTTTTTTTTAGGAATACAAAATTTTTAAATTTGATGAACTTAAGCCTGATTAAAATATTAAAAATTTGGATTAAAAACCATAAATAGTTCAACAAAATAACCACAATTCTAATTATTGTTACAGCTAAGGCACGAGCTCTATGTGTACATTTGTCCTTCAAGTTGTGCTGAAAAAGGTCAACAAGAAAAAGAAAGACAAAATGAAAAAACAAAAAAAATGTACTTCGGACTTCAAGAAGAATTCTTGACATAAGTACGGAAAAAACAGAAGTTAGGAAAAACATGTAAAATCAATTAAAAAAAATGGATAACCATTAAAAAAACCAAATTTCGATCTACCAAAGGTTAAAATACAATTTGGTTTAAGGATTGATGTTTGACTATTGACGTTAGCAGTCGTCGATGGCTGCGAGTGTAAGACGGCAAATCCATCTGAGGAAATCAAGTGGTTGTGATCGAAACATGTCATGGTAACCAGCCGCCTGGGTTCGAATCTCAGGTCAGTCAAGAATGAATGATTATCAATAACAATTTTAATTAATTTTCATGTTGTAAAATTCCTTTCTTTATAAAAATAATTTAATGAAAATTTGGATTAAAAATTTTTAATTTTATTTTATTTTATAAATGTTAAGAAGTGAACTCGAACTGAGCTAGAACTGAACTATAACTTAACTATAACTGAGCTATTACCGAATTAGAACTGAGGTCGAACTGAACTTAATTACAAATACAACTAAAACAATACCAGGGCCCCGTTTCTCCAAACTACAAGTTACAAATCTACAAGTAAAATACATATAAAACAAAAATTGTTGTTTTTAATGCATTTTACTTATAAATTTGTAACTTGTAGTGTTGAGAAGCAGTGCCCAGATCTAAATATTCTAATATTACAAGCTTTCTACAACTTCTCTCCCAGCCAATGCAAAATTTTCCATAAAATTGTTATTTAATTTATTTACAACTCGAAATTCTTTAACCGAAAAATTTTCATTGAAATAAAAACCATTGTTGGTGAATTTGAACAGGAAAACAACCATTAACAATAACGCAAATGAAGAAAATAACCTTGCAATTTTCAACATACTTAAATCTATGATTAATTACTTTTTGACATTTAAAGCTCAACGCAAAACTGAAGGCAAGAATGGCTGAAATGAAGGCACGCGCTGCTCGCAAAGAAACCAACAGCACAAACAATTGCAAAATGGAGTGAAATGGCATACAATGAACGACATAAACTTTAAGCCATTTCTTGGCACGTATTCCTTGCCCTGGCTGCTTTTGAAAAGGAAAAGTGGATCAGAGTAAAATGATAAATGAGCTGAAGGTGTTGATTTGACTTTTTTTTTAGGAGGCCATGGCTGGCAAAAGGATATTTTTCGTTTTTTTTTTATTTATTTTTTTTTTGAAAAAACTAAAAGGAAATACGGATGATTTGGGTATAGTCGTGTTAGTCATTGTAATAGTTAATTTTTGGTATAACAAGCACGTCATCATCATCAAATTCGTACTCATCATTAAAAGCATCAGCTTAGCAAAAGTCATGGCAGACATGACTCCCTCTGCTGTCATATTCTTTTCATTTTCTGAATTTTGCGAAGTACATATATGTATGTATCTAAGACAAGAATGAAGGAAGTGTTTTTCTGTATAACATTATAAATTCTTCAATTCCTATAACTATTTTTGTTTTATCTTATTTCGTTTTACTTTTAAGAGAGAAATGAGTGTTTATTTGATTTCAGATCATCTAATGAATAGTATTTTTTGCTGTTTTCACCATGTTGGGCTGTCATTTTTGCTTTGTGTCAAATTGCTTTTGTTTTTGTAGTCCTTTGTTTTTCTGTTTGACTGAATAAGCGTTTGTTGTTGATTTTTGTAGAATTTATTTTTATACCCTTCAATGCCAAGAGTGGTAAATGGGGTCATATTTAGTTTGTTATACCATATGTAACACAAAGGTTTATTTCTTTTTTTTTTTTTGGAGTAGCGTTCCTATAAATATTGTAAGACACGTTAACTAAAAAAAAAAAAAAAAAAAAAAAAAAAAAAAAAACTGATAATAAATATTTTGAGACGTTAAGTATTTTCAGGTTAATTAAGCCTTGTCAGTTCGTCTATCTGTGTGTTACAAAAAATTGGATTTTTAAATAACGAAACATTGTGTCCAGTTCTTCTAAGCAGCCTGAAAGTTTAATTCAATTAAGTTGAAATAGAGTTATAACTCCTATTTCTATTTTGTTAACACAGTATTAATTATTAGGAAACAACATTTATTAGTTTTCTTTATGCGCCTCAAGTTAATATTGTTGCTCCAGTATAAACGTTTTTGACCCCACAATTATTTTAAAGATTCTTAAATTATAAAAAACGACTGGTTTTATTTTTTACTGCAATATCTTTTAACACTTTAAATATATTTAGATAAAATTCTTAAAGAAGGAAATCAAAGATTCGGCACAGTGGAATAAATATTTTTTGGCAATTTAATTTTAGACATATTTTAGACATATTAATGGTGTCCATGGTTACTTTTGATGCTACTTTTTTGTTTCTATATATTTGTATTAATAAAAGGAAGTGTACACTTTGATGTCACCACTAACTGCGAAAACGGGTCGAACGATTGAAATCAAAATTGAAGGGTACGTTGGGGACAGTCTTTAGATGGTTTATGTGAAACTAGCACGAAATCGGCCCAGTGATTCCGGAGATATGGCATTTAGGTTTTCCTATATATTATTTCAATAAAAATATCAACAAAATGCCCTCCATTTTCCATACTATGACTTTTTATTGTCACTTTAAAAGTTACCAAACCATGAATTGTAATGTTTTTTTTGCACACAAATATTGTATCATCTGGAAGGAGCTGTAGCCTATAAATAGGGCGCTAAATAAGGCTAGAGGGGTAAATGCTCCCCCTCCCAATATCTTTTTAACTTATCAACCGGTTTCCTTAAAATTTGGCATGCATACACTATAATAACTAAAGAAACCTTAAGATATTCATTTTTCCAACAAATAGGGCTTGAAATAGGGCAAAAGGGGTAAAATCTCCCTCTACCCATGTCTTTTGAAAAGTTTATGTATTTTTTTACAAAATTTTTTCTCCGGTTATATACTTCCGAATAGCACACGTATGGTCATTAAAAAATTTATGAAAAACGTTATCGAAGCTACCATTTTGAATAGTAAATTCTGAGACGAAAATGTTTTGTTGCCTGCCATGAACTCCGATGATTGCCCAAATGAATTCTAACGCGTTAAATTTCCTATTAGATTGGCATTTGAAATGACAATCAATAAGTCACAAGGCATAACGATGTCTGTTTGCGGCTTAGATTTGGGCACACCACGTTTTTCACGCGGACAATTATACGTGGCATGTTCTCGCATCGGCAAGCCATCGAGATTATTTGTATTGGCTAAAGACAGACTGACAAAAAATATCGTACACGCAATTATTCTTCCTAATGAAAATAGTTTATCCCTGTTTATTCAATTTTGTTTTTTGTTTTGAATATTTTGTTTGTTCTTATAAATTAATAGAAACAACCTGTTAATTCTTTTTTCTTAATTAAGCTCGTTTAACCGAAATCCCGTTAAATCGAAAATCCCGGTTATCCGTAAATAAAATGGCTGGTCCTGTCCGATTTGAAATTATCAGGGTTCCACTGTAATTATTTTTTGACGACGTTTTTTCTTACTTTAAAAAGTATTTCATATATTTTCCTTTAATTTTATAAACAAATATGTAACTTTAGTTTTTTTAAAAAGATGAGTCAACTAGAACTTCTGCAACAATTTGTATGAAATTGTTTCTGACGTTGAAAATAATTTTATTTAGTTTTGAATGAAAATTTTAACACAAAAATTTCCAAACGGTTTCTTAATGCAAAATGTATGTGGTTGCGAAAAAAAATGGTTGCTCTATTATGAACACTAAGTGAAAATGTTTCAAAAATTGTGAACGAAACTTTAAGCTAAAATAAAACTATTTTTATCGCAAAATTTGAAAACATATTATGGTTACTATTACCATATTATTGCCACCAGCAACTATATTATTCTTAAATTAGTATAACCTCTTGGATTAAGTAATCCATTGCTTTAAAATTGAAACCTGGCAAGGCAGATTGAGATGAACATATCTATTACAAATCAGTTACGGTTATAGCGGCCATGGCCGGTATTCAGAGCCTAGTTAGTTATTTGCGGAGTTTATCACGTTCAGGTGAGGTTGACAGTTCAATAGAAGAGGCTGAGTCTGTCGCTTTACTGAGCCTTGTATGGTTAAAGTAACTATAAAATGTTTTGTTGATGGTGACCATAATATATACAAATGAAATTTCCTATGTAAAGATAAAATCTAGATTTAAGAGCAACTTTTCCGATTTTTTTTTTTTTTTTTTTGTAATTGTTATTTCACAACAAAAAGTATAAATTTTTTCTCATCTCCTTCAATTTCTCTGCTCTATTAACAACAGAACGTTTACATTACATTTCTTACAATTTTAACAAAACTATTACTTTTCCCATAAAATTTTATATAGCAAAATTTATGATTATTATTGTACTATAAAAATATTACAGTTTAAAAAGTTGCCATTTTTATTTGCACAAACATAGAAAGGGAAAAACTAAATAAAAACAATAATTTCCAACAAATAGTTAAATGGTTAATTGAGCATTTCTGTTAAAATAAACTAAACTCTGTTTAAGAGTTGTTAACTTTATGCACCTACAATTTTAGTGCTGTTGCAGCAGAATGCTGGAGCGTTTTTTATGCATTCGATTTTTGTGCAACGAGATTTAAAAAAATACAATAGAATGCCATGTTGTAGAAGTTTGTTGAGTACCCGGTAGTTGGGAATTTTACAATTTTAAACGTTAATGCTCCCTTAGAAATTTATGTGGAAAATATTTAACGACTTTTTAAACTTTCATTAAGGAACATTTTTAAAGAAATATGAAATAATTCTTTCAGAAAGTCTAAGCTTATTGGTGAGAGGGGAAAAGCGAGTATTATGCTCTCAGACTTTTTGCAAGAAAACTTTCAAAATGTGAACCAAGACATAACGTTCGAAACTGTGATTCATTAACGTTACAAAATTTGATATGCGTTTGCCTCTTGTAATGCACAATGAAGTGATTTAGCTACTTTACACATTTAAAGTAGCCAGTTGCCCGATTTGATAATATTTTTGACCTCAAGTAATTTATTAGTATTGTTCTGAATATATTGACCGTTCATTATTAGAGAAAAAACTAATTCGCTTATTGTATATAGGGCAGATAAACACCACTTTCTTGTCTCTGAGTAAAGTGTATTAAGTTATTTTATTTTAATTGTCTATCTGTTTGTAAATGACAGTTTCAAAAAAGTACGATAACCAGTGTTAGCTGATAGTAGTAAAATCAAACAACTAAAAGATTGGGCATCAGCACTGTTGGGCTTTAGCAATATATAGAATGCATAACAAGGATATTGGAAAGTTTTTTTTTCATCTAACAATTGTGTAAATGTGAGTTGGTTTGTATTTATGTATTTGAGCAAGTGTACATGTGTTTAATGCAATACATTTACAGCTTATTTGTAGTAAATTCTTTACTATTACAAAATTTATTGTTAACAATTGCAGCTGGTTACAACTTGGCTTATTTAATGCACTGGCAAAAAAAATTAACTTTAAAACGTTAATTTTTGCCATCAGCTATTCAGAAAGTTCAACGATGAACCTATCGGTTCATCTGAAAAGTACCAAAATGAGTTGGTTGGTTGGAAGATGAAAATGACATAATTGTAATTTTAAACAGTTTTAACAACTTTATTTAAAGTATATTATAATGTTAAAATAATAAGTGTTTATATTTAATCAAATTAATATTAAAAAAAATCATTGTTACAAAACTAGCACTTTTGTTTTTCGCTGTACCACAATTTAGCACTTTTTTTTTGCCGATTTAGCACTTTTTATTTGAATTCTTCTGGCAAGCCTGTTCCCACTCGTAGCAAATTTTAGTGAAATTTTCTAGAAATAGCAAATATCTTGCAAAATAAATTGAAAATTAAT
This sequence comes from Pollenia labialis, assembly GCA_949318255.1. NCBI lineage: Eukaryota > Metazoa > Arthropoda > Insecta > Diptera > Polleniidae > Pollenia > Pollenia labialis. The sequence continues at coordinate 113,616,630 of OX439143.1, forward strand.
TTAAAAGATTTTGTTAGTCGTGCTTAATTACCAATTTCTATTCTTGATTAAAACACTGAAATTTATTGTTGAAGGGATATGCTATTCCTATGCGCATTTCACCAGCGTTAGCGTTATGCGACTAAAGTCGCATTGCTGCCTCTTTTTGACTGCAGTGCCACTTTTTTTGCCCTTTGTTTTTAAATCCCCTTTTTTATCATTTTGTAGTTTTATGTGCCCCTTTTTGAACCAAATATTTTTTATACTGGCAATATTATATTACTTATCATGGAAACCAGAGGGGGCTACTCTCTATTGCAATGAGAAAGAAAGAGAATTGTAGCACATCTAGCGATTGGTACTCTTGAATACGTTTGCGCATGTGTCTTTCGCATCTTTTAATTTTTTTTTCTTTCTAAATCATCACTTTATTTTATTTAAATTTTTCAATTTCAAATATTTTGACACACTTTGGCATTTCATTACTGTAAATCCGCGCCATCTTTAATTTTTATTGTCACTATTGCTTAATTTTTAAAACATTTTGCGAAAGTGATAGAGAGTACCAAGTTAGCATTTCGCTTTCGCATCGAAATTGTTTTCGCATCGCATTAGAGAGTAGATCCCAGAAATATGCACTAAAAAACGCGTTTATGCGCATTAAATATGCAGTAAAAACTTGAAAATATGCCCTAAAAATTTTTAAAAATATGCCTAAAAAAATCAAAAATTGTTAATTTGAAAACAAAATATTCCACAATTTAATAACAGTTCCAATTAATAAAAATAATTCTAAAATTATAATCGGTAAATCCCAAACACAATAGTATTTAAAGAAGAATTTCCGAGATTTTACCCTATTTGGAACCGAATATTATCTAGATATTAACATCCATATAAGATCTTTTGTCTTAAAGAGAATGTTAAAGTTTTAAAGGAAGTTAAGGCTATTTATAGATGAGAGCTTTTGGCAAATGTGAACCGATTCAAAAAGAATTTAATTTACAGTAAAATATTTTGTGGTTGAATTTAATCTAAATACCAAATAAATTAAATAGTTTATAGGCACAAAGAGTCTAATTTGGAAAGAAGTTTTTATTTACATAGACTTCGTCCTTGATCAAATTGTCTGAAAGATTGCGAATTGTGCTTTGCGCACAAGATTAACATGGACAGACAACTAGCCAGTGGACGGATGGACATCGCTATATCTCCTTAAAATATGATTCTGAGTCGATATACCAAAATATTGGTCCAGATTTCTGTTTTTAAAGTTGCTCCTTTTTTCCTCAGAATTCCCCTTATTGTGACACTTTTTTTTGAAAATCCCCTTTTTGTGCCCCTTTTTGAAAATTTTGAACGGTAACACTGCATTTTACTGGTTGCTTAGGCCAGATCGCCAGGAAACTTTATCCAAAGATTTTAGAAAAACTAAAGGTATTAAACCACTAAAACTGTTAAGCAAATAAGAATTACAAGCAGCATCTTTACTTGTAACAATATCAAAGCTTAAACAAAAACAACAACATTTAACAGTGACTTTATCCCTTCTTACATTCCCCACTACAATTGGTTGCAATTCTTTCAACATTAATTGTAGAAAAAACAAAAACATGCAAAAGCATGTTGCCAGTTAAGTTTTATTAAGCCGTGCACTTGCCAGTTTGTTATCAAACGACTAACAAAATCTTTTAAATAAAATTTTATGTTCCCAAAAACTATGTACTTCGATAATAAATAGAAATAATTAACAACCTTTGGCAAAATTTTCATTCCATATTAATTACAAAATTTGGCGATATTAAACATAAATAGTAAATTTTGGCAACATTTCCTATATTTGACTAAAATTTCTAAAAAGATCAAATTTTAGAATTAGCAAATATTTCAAAAAAAATGCGATAAAGTCTAAACTTTAAAAATGTTACTATAAAAACTCAATTTTGCAAAAAAAAAATCCAATAAAAACGTAGTCGATTTTGACAAAAAATTAATTTTTTAACGAAAAAAATTTCTATAAATAACAAAATTTCCAATAAATAGGAAGTTTGTCGAAATTTCCAATAAATAGCAAATCTTGCAAAAATTTCTTAAAAACAGCAAATTTTTGCAAACTATTCTATAAATTAATAATGTTCAAAAAGTTCCTATAAAACTCAATTCTGACAATATTTCCTATAAATAGTTTATTATTACAAAATTTCCTTTAAATAGACGATTTTGGCAAAAAAAACAATATATAGCAAATTTTAATAAAAAAAACACTTCCTATAACTATCAATTTGTAACAAAATTTTCTCAAATTGGCAAATTTTAACAAAATGCTATCTTTGAAAAGAAAATTTAGTTTAAATATTTAACAGATAACAAATTTTCACACAATTTCATAAATAATTTGGTCAAAAGTTCCTATACAACGCACCTTTTGACCAAATTTAATTTATATACAAAATGTTTTAAAAAAATTTACAATAAATAGCAAATCTAAACAAAATTTTCTAAAAATATGCAAATTTTAGAAAATGTTCTGTTATGTAACCAATTTTTAGAAAAAACTCTTGTAAATATTTTTTCAGTGTATCAAGTAATTCACCGATACTTGTACTGGATTTTTAATACTTCCACACATTGGCAACAAATCGAAACTTTGTAGTTGTTGTTGTTGTTGGGTATTCTGTGTACAATTGTGCTTATTGTATAGATTTCATACAATATAAAATATTTTAGTTTTGTTCTCTCCATTTAATGTTTATGAATGTGATTATTTGTAAGAGATATTTATATGCGATTTCTAGACGATTTTCATCCTGGGGTATTGTGTTACTTTTCCACCAATATCCTTTCATTTTTATTTTGTTTTCACTCCTTTGAAATTTTAACTGTAGAAAAACCCAAAGAGTTGAGTATGGTATTATAGTTTAGGGTTCTAAATAACGTAAATGGCAATTGAGACGTCTGCAAACTTTACACCTTACAACAACAACAACAACAACAATATCTATAATACGAGTAGTGTTGGATCACAACAACAATAACAAGGCCAAGAGAACTCCAAAAAAAAAAGTTGCAACAAAAAATCATCAATGTTAAAGTATCGTATGGTACGTTTATTTGGTTTTTTTGAGGAAACCCAATACAGTGTGCGTCGTATAAAAGAATCCTTTTTAGTTTAGCTTATATGTATGTGTAAAAGCTTAAAATGCAACAGTTTTTTATTTCTTCTTTTCTTTCGCTAGCAAAATTTTTAAAACAAGTGTGTATGTGTTGGTTTTTTGAGAAAAAAAAAACGTTTGAAATATGAAACACACTTGCTTCATCAATTTGTGGTGAGCAATGTAATTGAAGAAGCAAACAAACGGCTGCAGCATATGAAACGTAAACCATAAAATTCAGACTTTTTAAAAGTTGAAAATTTATTTTTATGGTCCATGGCAAAGAAACAGCAAGCAAAATAATTGAGAAATGGTTAAACTTTTAATTTTAGTTACACTTCAAATTTATTTTTCTTCTTTTTTTTTTTTTTGTTAATAAAGAAGCAAGAGAACAAGTAAGTCTATATTTGGCTTGGCCGAATTACTGATACCCTCCACCAATAATTACAAATTTTTCGGGACTAGATTTTTATTAATTATAATTATGAACCGATCTTCCTAGATTCTAACACCAAAGTTTCTAGTCATATAAAGCTAATGTGGTCCAAATTTAATATTAGTATTATTATTTGCTGCGGTGTTAGGTGTTTTATATTGTTTTTCGAGTGATGGCTTCCTATGGAATCCAGGGTAATTAATGGGCTGATCAATTTGAAATTTAACAGTCTAATATCTGATCTTGTAAAACTAAATTAGAAAAACTTTAACGACAATATCATATTTATTACAGTTTAAGGGGTGTTAAAAAGTTTTGTGTTAAGGGGAATAAGTGGGGTACAAAATTGGGTGTTGTAATTTCCCCTCTGATAGAAACTTAATATTACGGCAATGGCTTATTCTTTACGTCTTAAAGCGTTCAAAAGTATTTTCCGAGGGGAGGCCTAGGGTAAAGTATGAACCGATCTTCACAAAATTCTGTAGTATGATTTCTAGTCATATTGGACGAGTTTGAGCAAAATTAAATAACATGAATTCCACCTCCAATTGATGTTGTTATCTCTAACAGAAATATAAATTGTTTAAGGTGGTTCCTCCACATTTGGGGCAATAACCATTTTCTTTCTGCACTGATTGTGCTAGATCCAAAGCTGCTTAGGAGAACTAAGTACAAGACAAGACAAGGCTCAGCCCTCTTAGAATAACACAATTTAATAACACTCGCGGTGGCTTTTCTAATTTTGTACGAACTTCAAGAACCAAATGTGCATACCAAATTAAATTCGAATGATGATTTAAAAAATTATTTACAAAAAGTTTTAACATTTGGTTATAACTATTAAAGTATTTTATAATTAAAACTTTTGGTAATTTTATATTAAAGCGAATCGTATTCGACGTAAATTAAAAAATTTAAATTGCACCAAAATTGGGTCGAATTGTTTCTAGTTAGTTCTCCTAATATGCAGTTTGGAATTAAAATCCAGCAAAATCGGTTCAGTAGAATAAGAGTTATGAATCAAAATGTTAAACAACCACTCTTAAAACTAAAGAATTTTGTTACAAAAACTAGCATAAATAGGGGCATAATGCACATGTTTATGTGAGATTTTGCAGAAATTCATTCTTTATGACTAGAAATCATACTGTTTAATTTCGTGAAGATCGATTTATTTAAATGATTTTGCTATTTGTGCTTAATTTTCATAAAAATCCGCATATAATTTACCATAGATTTCATATAAGACTCATTCCGAATATATTCTTACTGAAGGTGGAGGGTATTAAAGTTCCAGCCGAATATGAGTCTTCCATGTCAGACCGAACACCTTTTTTACACCTACTCTTCCGATTTTCTTTAAATTTGCCAGACGTATTATACATAAAAAAATATTTTACACGTGTTTCGGGAAAAAAATTAAAAATTTATTTGCATTTGAAAATCGTCAAAATCGTGAAAAATCTTCCGACATGACAACATTTAAACTAATGTTTTTATAAAACTAGTGAATTAATTTTGAAGTTCAATACCTTATTTTAAAGGTATTTGAACCTTCTTTTTAAAAAAAATATTATTTTTTATAAATTAATTTTTTTTTATTATTAAAATTTGGTATTTTTACTCAATTTCTGTTTTCCACAATCTTCGAACAAGTCAAAAAATCTGAAAAAAATATTTTCTTAAAGGTTAATATATTCTTAACATTCCCTCAAGATTTCAGAGTGGAGGTCGAATGGATTCTATTTTTTTACGATTTTTTTCCATTGCAGCACCACAAAAAAATTACATTTTGTATATAAACATTTTATTTTCAAGCATGTTAACGAAAATGTCAACGCATGTATGTATGTGTGTATGTATTCAAAAACACACAAAATTTGATACTTAAGTAAATCCCAGCAAAACTCGGTAATAGGTTGGTATTACGGAACACGTTACCTGGTAATAAGTTAAACTCCTTACCCTCGTATTTCTTTATAACTAAAATGTAACCACTTACTCGTAATATAATACCTAACTACCCATTAGTAATAACGAATTCACATGTTTCAATATTTTTATGGTACACTCAGTTCGTTTCTTTAAAAAATTTAATAAAATTATAATTATAAAAAATAATATTTTTTTTAAAAAGAAGGTTCAAATACCTTTAAAATAAGGTATTGAACTTCAAAATCCATTCACTAGTTTTATAAAAACATTAGTTTAAATGTTGTCATGTCGGAAGATTTTTCACGATTTTGACGATTTTCAAATGCAAATAACTTTTTAAAAAAAAATTTTTAATTTTTTTTCCCGAAACACGTGTAAAATATTTTTTAATGAAGACTTCGTTCTCAAATTTGAAAGTCAATTTTTAGCAAAAATCGTACGGTTTGACATGGAATGACTCATACAGCACTCTAAATTGTTTTTTTTTTTTTTTTTTTTTTTTGAACAAGTCTGTAATGCGTGCAGCTTAATATCGCAGCTTTTAAAAACTATCTTGAAGTCAGCTGTAGAGAACCTTCTACAAATATGCATTCAAAAAGATGGAGCCCCAACATATAAAGTAAGGCAAACATTGAAGCTTTTACCATTGCCATTACTTGAGGCGGATTTGAACGCTTTTACTGTGTTCTTTTGGGTGTTATCAAGAGACTGGGCGAGCATAATCCAAAAAAAAAATTACACAGAAAAAGTTATTCAAGAAAAAGCTCCAGCAAATAATAAAACAAAACGTCTTTTGGTGCGATTACGGATGGCAACTCAACTTCATTTTAGTTTCCAGCAGCGAAATCATGCAACGCCGCTAATGTTAAAATATACAAAAGTCATTTTTTTATTTTATATTTTAAAATGTTCAGTTCACATGCCATCCATAATCGACCGTTATGGAAGTACGTATTTTTAAAAATAATCTCTGGACTTGAAAATAAAGATATTGTAGATTATTTGATTATTTGTCTGTATATATACTTTTTGCGACTTTTTTTAAAGCGAAAAAACTTTAAAACCTTGCCCTAGTATTTTACCAATTTCACAAGAAGAAATAATAATTACAAATCCTCAAACTCCCTTAAATTACAACACCTGTTTTCAAAAATAAATCTTTAATATTGTAATACACCTTGTAATAATAAAAAAAATTCCTAATATAAATATTTAGTTGTTCCTTAACAAATCACTGGCCTAAATTTAACATTCAAAGTAAGAGTTTATGTGTGTGTGGGTCCACAATTAATTTATGTCCATTTAAACAACCGCACGCACTCATACTTAAATGAATTAAAGAGAATATAAACTTTTAGGATGGAAAAAAAACACACACACACAATTTGTTTTTGTTATTGTGGCTTTTAATAGGTGGCCAAGATTTGGTTGAATTTTCCCTTAATTTTATGTTGAAAGTTAAATGTCAAATGTGTTTATGTTCCGGCCATTGTACCTTAAACATCAACATATGAATAAATATTTTTTCCATACATAATTATGTAGATGCAGAAGCCAGGACATTTATGTTTCGTAACACCAACAGAATATCAAATTATCCTTGATGGCCAAGCGTTCGACAACCGAAACATAAACGATGAAAAAAGTTGGGGAAAGAATTATAATATAAAACGGGACTTACAATATGTCCTTATAACACATTAAGTTTTTGTGTGGAACCACCCACATAATTTTTGTCATCCTAAGCTAATTAATTAATTTGGAGTTTTTTTCTCTCGTTTTTATTGGTGTGTATGTGTGTGAGTTTTATTTGTGTGGCTAAGTGCTTGCTTGTACGTGTGTGTGTTTTGGTGTGTGCAAGTGAAGATGAAAAATCAGAAAAACTGGCAAAACTAACTGACCAGTAACTAATTTGTATATTTACGAGCCAAAAAAAAGGACATTTACTTTTTGTAGATTCTCCTTTGAGCTAGTGAGTGTGTGTAAATAAATGTGAGTAGGTTTATGGCTAGAAACAAAAACTTAATAGCCAGCCTCCTTTTTTCACACACTCTCACTTATTTATATTATACCCTGCAAGCATTTGCCATTGCAGGAGTTAAGAAAAAATGTCGCGATTCAAATAAAATCATCGCCAACCATGATGATATTTTACTATCATAACTCGAATGTTCCATTATAGTTTCGTCTGTCGAAGAGTAGTCTTTACTCTTCCAGACGGCATTATGGAGACACTTCCTAAATTGTGCTTGAGAAAACTGCGTCTTGTATAAAATGAACTTTTAAAAAGTTTGATTACATTTATAATAACAAGCAAGAAAGTACAGTCAGTCAACCCCGAATATATGATACCCTAGACCACAGTATTTTAACACACATTTACGAGGGTGCACCCTATTCGGGACCCATAGAGAATCATGCGTATGTGTCCATATAAATATGGATCTATCTAAATATGTTTTAAATTATATCAAAATCGGTTTGATAGTTTCCGAGAGGTAGAAATTGATCCTATCTCCCCTTGTAGTCCTACAATTCGGCTCATGTGTGCCAATAAGAATCTATAAAGCCCTTATGACACTACATTTTTTATTCATTAATTGATACAGAATTGATAGAAAGAAACAGTAAATGCTAGAAAGAGCAAACTATAAAAAATGTAAACAAAGTTTTTTAGTTTTTTTTTCTCTTGTTATGGTTTTGTTTCAGGGATAGCGTTGAGAATTTTTTAAATTGTACCAACAACCTTTAAAAATTTTACTTTTTACCCTAATTGTACTAAAAGATTTTTTTAGTTGAAATTAATTTTATTTATGTTCTTAAAAAACACCACAAAAAGGTATTAAAAATCTTAGTTTAAAAAGTATCAACAAAAAAGTACAATTTAAACAACTTAGCCATCCCTGTTCTGTTAGTTGTATTAAATGTTGCCAACCTTTTGTTTATGAGAAACCTAAAAACAAAAAGCGGTTAATCGCCGAATTTGCCCATCAACCGCTAATGCAGCAACACTTTTAATATTTCAAGCTTGAAATGTCAATTTTAATTTGAACAATTTTATATATTTTTTGACATAACTTCATTTTTAATCGATAACTTAAGTAAAATGTTTGACAGTTTGCCATTTATCTTAATACAGCTGAACCCCTCGCACTTGGTAAATTTTTCTATTACTTTATATTTGCACTATTCACAAAACTTGAACAATGCATTAAAAATGTAGTGTCATAAGGGCTTAAGCCAAATTTTATCAAATTATCACCAAAATTGTGACCCGTACTTTGCACACAAGGTCAGCCAGACGGAATCGAATCACTTTCTGAGTCGATCGGTATACTTTAAAGTGGGTCCAGGACCAATATTATAGGATGTTACACTATTGTAGTGTGGGTATATAAATAACTTTGAAATTTAAAATGGGGGGCAATCACACGATGTCTTTTCAGACATGTCATGTTCATGTTCAGACCATTGGATTAGAGAAAAGAGAGGGGTTACCAAGCAGACACTCAATGAGTTTTCATGTTTGATCATATGATTTTTCAGGTTTTTCAATAGGTCTAAAAAGAAGATTTGACATTTACATCAGCAAAGACTGCAATGTCCACATTTATAGATTTCGTAATAAATAGTAAAAATCTCTAGCTCAAAGTATATTTATATTTATGTATTGAATATTATGTTTTTCAGTAAATAAAAATATGATGAAGATATGACGCAAGTTTCAACCAAATCGATAAAGCGGTTTGCTGGCAATTATAATAATAAAATTGGAGATTGCTGTGTTCGCTCTAATCAAATGGACATTGCTGCTTTTGAATTAATCGAATATTGAGTTTGTATTGTTTGATTTGATCTGAGATAAATAATACAGTTTTGTTTTAAATCCAATATTTTTTATTATAGCATGAGAAATGTACTTGAAAAAAATCAAAGGTTATGAAATTCTTAAATAAAACTTAACAAAGGTTTAATTCAACCTCTTAATATTTAAAACATCAAATTTTTTTTTTAACTTTTTTCATATCTTTTAGTTTTTTTTCGCAAAAAAGAAACAGAATAAAAAAATAGCGTGCATTTTCGCAAATAGTTGAGAGAAAAAGAGCTTAACAAACTGTGATCATTGCAAAAACGACAATCTCCAATGGACAGTCTTTGCATCTATAACCCTCAATTATTCATGAAAAAAAAATGTGTTGAAAGACATCGTGTAAATGCAAAAGGTTTTTGGTAGCATGTTCGGAAAAGAATGAATAAAACAGACATGTCTGACATCGTATAAATGCCCCCTTATAAGCGTTGGCTTCGTTAGTAGGCCTTCTAAAAATCTTATGCAAGGTGGCGCAAAAGTCAGCAACCTACCGGAGGATGCTTTACTTCTTGTAAATAGCGGTAACTGTCAGTTATGTTCTGACTTATCTTAAGTAAACAGATACAAAATACACGTCAATAAGAACGGAAGTGCTATCTATACTCCTCAAGATCGCGTAAAAACTGTTTCGATATTATTGCGCAAAAATTTCCAGGTTGCCTAATCTCTCGTTTTGGTGATTTGTGCTGGCCGGGAAGATCGCCCGATTTAATCGCTATAGACTTCTTTTTGGTTTTTTGAAGACAATAGTCTATATCAACAAGCCTTGCCTACTTGGTGTTTTTAAGAAAAATATCCTTCAGGAATGCGGAAACCTATCCCTGGATATTCTGGCAAGAGCGATAAATCGGGCCCAAATTATAATCAATTCTGGCAGTTGTAACTTGGCCGATGTAATTTTTTCTACTTAATAAATGAAAAAAATTAGACATCAAATAAACAAAATCCAAAAGAAAAACTAAAATGTTTCCTTTATCTGGTGCGGTCCCCTGTATAACTTTAGCGACTCTTTTGACACAATGAATACAAAAATATGTAACACTTTGTCGGCTCACACAAGCTTATTAGCATTTAATCTTTCCAAACCAAAAAGCAATAGAAGTGTGTTTGGATTTGTAAAGTGTCCGTTGCCTTGAAGTAGATTATAATCTACTCTATTTCTATAAATGAAAGCTCTCTTTTTCGTTTTATATCTTTTTTGTGCGCTTTCTTTTTACCGTCGTCCAAAAGTGACAAAGGAAATAAGAATTCAAAATATAAAAATAAATAATAATAATTTTTTTTATTTCTTTGTGTAAAATATTCAATCTATCGTCCAGAAGTTGAAAAAAAGTGACACTCATTTGCTTTCATCATCCAAAAATCCTTTGAATGTTTGCAGGGATAAGTCCTTCGTATGTGGTTCTTGTGAAAGTGTTTTAGAGTTTGTAGTATTATTCAGCCCGTGTCTATAGAAATTCTCAATTAAATTTTTTTTAAGTGTTTTTTTTTGTTGGGCTTACAAAATTTTCAGTCCAAATTGAAACCCATAAAAATATTTTCGTCATGGCCATTTAAGATTTATGCATAAAAATAACATGTGAAAGAATTAAAATAACGAGAAGAAGAGTAATAGCAACAACAACAACAACAACAACAACAGAAAAGCCAAAAGATTTAATGGATCAAATAACATAAAACAACAAGTTGGACAATTACAAACAATCGTAAATGATTTGGAAAAAGGCAACAAACACACACCACAATCTAAACTTTAGAAATAATACTGGAAAATGTAACAAAACAATTTTTAGTAAAAGATTTCTTTGAAATCGGTATGAAATTAAATAGAACTCTAGGAATCGGTTTATTATTTTTAATAAACAAACATTGTTTGGCAATATAACTTGTTTCTAGTGAAAATACGAATGTATTGCAAGTGTAGGGAGAAATGAAGCGCTTTATAGCATGATCGGCGATGAAAAAAACAACAGCCGTGTATTTCTTTATTTATGCTCGTTACATATTCAAAAGTTACACATAAAAAAGTAATGTATTTATTATCGTGAAGTTTGAAAATCAAACAGAGATGAAACAAGGGAACAAATTTAAACTTTTTTTTTATTGCAAATTTTTACTAATTTGAGGTCGCTGATTTCAAATCTAGTCTCCATTTTTCTCTATCAGCTCTACTTTTCGCGATATACCGTTATGTCCAAAATTATGGCACTTTCACTACATTGCAAACGGTTGACCATAGTCAGTTAACAAAAAATCCGAAACTTGGCAACATTATGATATTTAAGCCGTACTAACATTGTTTTTTTTAATTTGCCCTTTAGTTTCAGAGATATGGATTTTTAAAGAAAAAAGTGACAAAAATCACGGTTTTATTTCATTGTAATCGGTGTACAACTTTTGATTTTTTTCACAATTTACTGAGAAAACTGAATATCGATTTCCATACAAAAAGAAAAAAACGTTCATGAAACACACATATTTAAAATGTAATTTTGTTATGGAAATCGATATTCAGTTTTCTCAGTAAATTGTAAATAAAATTTAAAGTTGTATCGTTTGTCATTGCAAACTCTAATCTTATAGGAAATTGAACGCGTTTGAATTCAATTGGGACGTCTGTGGGAATCATCGAAGTTCGTGGCAGCTATTTGCCTGCCAAATTTAAACAAAATCGGTTGATAAGTTAAGAAGATATAGGGAGGTGAGCTTTTACCCCTATTGCCCTATTTTGTATCCTCTAGTTATATAAAATAAACTTTACCACCTATTCTCATACCTAACAAATACACACACAAAATTTCATAAAAAAAACGGGCAAACCGTTTTGGAGAAGTTCAATGACAAACACCGTGACACGAGGTTTTGCAATAGGTACTTGACAACCTTAAATTTAATTTGTGAATGCACTATTTGACTGATCATCTACTTTCCTTTTTTTCAGTAACCTCAACATTTTCATCATGGTAAAGTACACGAACGAACAACGTATGCTATTTGAGCCCTAGAGAAGAAGCACTCAGATGATGAATTTCATTGCAAAATCATCTTTAGTGACAAAGCAAATTTTGGGTTCAATGGGTTCTTAAATAAGCAAAATATGCGTTATTGTTTTGGGTAAAATCCACATTTGCTTCATGAACCGCCACGCTATCCACAAAAAATAACTGTTTGGTGTGGTTTGCATGGCGACGCCTTAATTGGGCCATATTTTTCGTCGACAAAAACGATTGTCATGTTACTGGGACTTGGACGACATGTGGTTTCAACAGGACGTTACCACTCAGCTCAAGTTAAAAAAAAGATTTCAAGTTCTTATTGGATAACCCTTATAAATATGGATTGGGGTCAAATACCAGAAACCTAAAATAACAAATTGAAAATTCCGTCTTTGGTCTACGACTGGGCGCTATTTCTACTCTATGGCTTCGCTTACTAGAGAGAAGCTGTTTGATATACCATAGAGAAGAAAATCCTTCTGACCAGCCGAAGACCGGCTATGCTTTTGGTTTGTTGGCGAGCGGTGTAGAGAAGAAAGAGTGGTAAACAAAACGACTTGTTTTGTGTGGTTCATGTCGTTTTTTTATATTTCTCTTTTAACTTTTTCTTTTTACGTCTTATTCATTTTCTTACTTTGAAGTATGTGGTTGAAAATACAGTGAGTCCTCGATTATCGATAACAGACGGGACAGGCAGCATTCTTGATTATGAATTTTTTTTTGTGTGTTTCATATTTTATGTAAAATTATAATGTATTATTATGTTAGCATGAGGAAAAAGAAATTGGCGGAATATGCTTCCAGTACGTTGGGAAAATCGCCCAAAAGAAAGGGTTGTATTTCTTATGTAAAATCACTCAAATTTGTATGGAAAACTTTTGGGTGATTTTTTACACATTGCTTGAGGCGTTTTTGCTTTTTGTCGTTTTCCTGGCAATCGAAATAAGATACATACATTAAACTTTTTCATTTCGTTTTAACACCAAGAAATATTTATCTAAAACTTCATAAATAGTGTGGATTCTTAATTAATAAGGTACGTGAAAATCCTTAATTTTACCCCTTCGATTTATCATTAAGTCAGTAAGTTAATCACATAAATTTTATCTAAATCCTTCAACATGCTTTAACAGTACAAGAAAATTTTGTCCACTTAAAAAATTAATTCAACTATTTCCAAAAACCATCAGTAACCATCTATTGTCCATCGATCAGTGTATCTCTACTTAAAATAGCAATAAATTCATGCAAACTACAAACATAAATATTTTTGCATTTTAGTAGGAACAGATTTGTTTTGTGGTTAATTAAGCAAAAAATAAACTCACACAAAAAAAAAATTTGTATCTAACAAAAATTTAAAAGAAAATATCGAATAAATGACATGCAGAGTATTGAAAAAATCATTAGGAAATAAAAGCAAAATACTTTTATGCATTAAAAACATTTGAGATTTTGTAAAAATTGTATTTCTGTAACCACAAAATATGAAGTCAGCACGTTTCGGTACTTATTAAAAGCATTTTAAATTTTTCTCAAAAAAAAACAAAATTAGACCCATGGAAAATGGAAATAAACATACTTGATACTTAAAATGCACTTAAAAATGATTTCCAATTTGAAAACGACTCGTACTTTATAGAGAGTTAAGGGGTTTCGATAAAGGGAGTTAATTATTTTGACTTGCTGGTTTTGGGGAAACAGGCATGACCTTAAATTTTTAATGGCGAAAAGAATAGAAAGGCCTGAAGGCTAATTAAACGTTTAAAATGCATTTTGGCATTTAAACCTTAACTAATTGAAAAGTTTTTCTTAAAAATGGTACAGTTATGCCGTTATCTGTAGTCGTTGACTTTTTATAGACATGAGAGTAATGGCAATGCAATGTCCTCTAAATTATTCTTGATTACGTAGTTGACATCTGCCTTTTAGCTCACAGCATCAAATCTGGTGAAAACAATAGGGAAAACTGATGCAGTTGGCCTCACAGTAAACACTGCTTAAACCAAAACCCTCTGGGTTTATGCGACGTCCAAGGAATTACTTATCACATAAAAAAATGAAATAGAAGATACAATTGTGGCATTTATTTATTTTGAAAAGAAAGCGCGACTCCATTCTCCTTTACGGTTGTGAAATGTAGAACGATGCTCCTGGCGACCTGCAGAAGATCCAGGTGTTTGTGAATCAATGGCTTCCAGGATCTTGCTGGTATTCTGGCCGAGGGTGATACTTAATTACAGGCCATAAGAATAATCTCATTAACAGCCTTCATCTACAGAAATAGAAATACTTAAATTGCGCCGGATTGGCAACACTCTGAATAGGTCATGGAATTACATTACTGGAAATACCCTAGAATGAAACCCGTAGGGCAGCAGGAGAAGGATACGCCCAGGGCATACGTGGAGAAGGTAATTCGATGTGGAAATAGCTGAAATGGGTAAAAGCTGGAGCGAAGTAACAGGAATATGTAACAGGTATATGTCGACGGGGGCATACTCGGGAGTAACATTAAAATGTCATACAAGTTGCATGAATGTTTACACAATCAAGTGAATGTTTCTTATAAATCAGAGTTACCAAGTGCGAAACAGTGCTTAATTTCTAAATAAACAGTTGGCATTAATAATTTTTTTTCTAACTTTTTATATATTTCAAAAAAAAAACAGGAAATATTTTAAACTATACTTTAAAAAAGTTAAACTATAATTATTTTTTTGCAATCAATTTTTTGGTAATCCTGCTTTTGTTTTTGGCAAGTTTAAAAAAAATGGCAATGAAACTTACAGCAGTTTAATTGTATTGGTTCCTCGGTTGAAACCCAAATATGTCAAATTTGTCCAAATCCACTGCATGCGCATCAAATACCCAGAAGCTATAAAGAAGACAGTCTAGGATATAACGAAAAATCGTCTGCGCCCCATGGTATATACGTAATGACATTAAAAAGTATTCACTCAAATACATGGATAAACAAATGGTTCATCCCAACTACCTCGATGGGGATCTGCTGCAGTTCGAAGGTCGCCTGAGGCTAAAAAGAACTGACACTTTCAGTCTTTTTTAAACTTGAATACAGAAAATTAGCCGTTACATTGGTAATAACTACCCAGGAAAAACTTTTTGATTTTTAGTAATAGATGGCAGTTATTTCATACGTTACCTGGTATGAAGTTGTCATTACAATTATCATTATTCTGAAAACGTCAATAAGTACTTACTAGTAATGACCTCAGCTACTACTTATTACTATTACATTTTTCACTTAGCATTTGCTTACTAATAATTAGCTCTATAACTACTTATTAGTTGTGGTGTTTTCAGTACAGTATTTATTGCCACTTTTCTAGTGATTACACTAAAATAATCGGAAGATGTAGAATGAAATACAACGAGATATGAACATAAGGCAAACAATCGCAAAATGTAATAGCATATGTTGCCTACTGCTGCTTAAAATTGACTTCACTTCCCTAATATTATCGAAAAGGTATAAAAATAGTGAAGGGGCACCTTAAAGCCTTTTCACACTTGTCCACATTTAACATCTAACATTATTTTTCGAAAGCTTCCCATAAGAAATACACATGCTAAAATCAAAATTTTTTAACGTCTTTACATCTCATTGTAATTCATTCTACAGCTTCCGATTATTTTAGTGTTATCACTAGAAAAGTGGCAATAAATTCTATTTTTATTGGGCATCACTGACAAAATGGCATTCACAGAAAAAATGTTTGCAAAAAATTATTCAATTAAATAATTAATTGGTGTACATTAATTATTCAATTAATTTTTTGTTTGCTGCAATTAATTTTTTTAATCAAAACCCATAAAATTAAATGTTTGTGTATATGTGGTGTATTTTTTAGTTAATGCAATTAATTTTTTAATTGACTAAATTTGTGTCACAAGACTCGAAAATACAAATCCGTTAATTGATATGTTCAATTCCTTTGCAGGGGCAAAATTAGTTAAATATTTAATTGTCTGAACGAATTGTTTAATTCAAGTTGATTTTCTATTTTTTCTGTGTTTGGTGTGAAAGCATCGTTACCATTTCTCAAGTGTCGTTTTTTGCAAGCATTATGTTACTTAATTTTTTTTTATTATTAAACAAATTGAGTTCTAAATACATTTTGGTGTCACCTTTTAAAATTTTGGCACTTTTGTAGAAAAAAAAATATTTAAAAAAATTAAAAGTTTTTTTTCAGTTTTTTATTTCACATTTTCAATATCTTCCATGCGTTCCTCCGAAATGTATGCAAGTGTTCAAATGGTATTACAAGATGTTTCCATCTCATTGTGTTCCATTCGACATCTTTCGATTATTGTTGTGTCATCACTGGAAAAGCGGCAATAAATTCTCTTATTATTTTGACATAACCGACAAAATGGCATTTGTTTTGAAAGCAGCGTTACCATTTATCAAGTTTCCAAGTACACTTTGGTGTGTTCTTTTAAAATTTTGGTATTTTGTAGAAAAAAAATTTTTATAAAAACCAAGAAATTTTGTTCCAGAAATGGTGATGTTTTTGATTGATAGTTGATTCTAAATGTTGCAAGTGTGAATGCATGTTAAACATTTCCAACATCTTCCATGTGGTCCTTCGAATCGTTTCCAAGTGTTAAAAGACTTTTATCCGAAAATGATAAGATATGAGGAGAAAAGGAAGTCATATTTAGACTCAGAAGGTAATTTTATTTAAGGGTGAGCTAAAACCTTATCAAAGATATTGGTTGTTTGATTCTTAGTAGATTTGGTATAACGTAAATATGCGGAGGCTCCGTCAAACTTCGATTATTTGTTTATTTATTTATTCGAAGTAGGATTTATTCGAAGTAGGATTTTTTCACATAATTCTAGCTACATATGGATTTAAAGCCAAAATAACTGCTTATTTTTAAAGCTAGAGCGAATTACGTAAATTTTGGATTGCTTGTTCTGGAGTGAAACTTTATCTAGAAAGTGTATTTCGCATTAATCAAAACAGAAAGTTGTCGAAGCGGCTCAAACAAAACTTCCCAAGCTCTATTTTCTAAGTACATTGTATTTTGCATGCAGTGCTAGATTTAGCCATTTTTTATCTAGTTAAACCGTGACAAAATTAATTTACCCATTTTACTCATCCTAATTTCCCCTAAGTTTTTGAAAATTGTATTCAAAAAATTGTATAAATGCTGCATTAAATGTGTTGTAACGTTGGACTTTTTCCTATAAAGTTAACGCAAATTACTCTTACAATAAAAAATGTTAATTTTATTGATAATTTAAGTTTTTCGTTATTAAAAAAACTTTTTATGTGTATTTTTTTTTTGTTCCTAAAAATGAAATAATACAAACAAAATAATCGCTAATAATTAGTTTCAGTTTAATAAAGAAATTTTCTAACTGCCTGTTGATCTATTTCCGAACGAAAACTTCGTTCGCTTAACTTACATTAAAAACAAAAACAAATTATAAATTGTTTAACATGTAAGTTAAGCGAACGAAGTCTTCTTTTGAAACGGCCATAATTTCTTAGTTATATTGATTCGTTTTAAAAAAAAAAAAATTTTATTACCAAAAATTTTGCCATTTTTCTTGGTGAAGAGTTGGGATCACTGGTTTTATGTCTAATTGCATATTACGGTCAATGTTCGCTTTAAGCATGTTTGACTCTTAATTTCAGCAGCTCATAGTATATGGGACTCATCTAGTGCAATGGATATTTGTTAACATGGCTAGTTGACCGGACTTTACATAACATTTTTTTGTGCTTCGGGTAATCCTAATAGATTCTTTTTTGTACTTGAAAATTTCTCTCAAATGTTTAACTACAAAAAATGAACCAAGAACTATTCTTATTAAAATCGAGTGCTCCGGTAGGCCAGCTGGTAGAGAGCTAGTCTATCAGTGCCGCGGTTGCTGGTTCGCTTCCAGCGAGAGACTCTTTTCCCCTGCAAACAAGCGTATAGTTTCGTGGGATCAACTTAGGTGAAAAAATGACGGCAAGAAAACTTAAGCCAAATTTTAGTTTTATAAAATCACGTTTACTAAAAACTCCTTATAAAAGAAAAAAAATTATATGTCTGGGAAATTTAAGATTTAAAAAAACGAAACCCCTTTGTCCTGTCTGTACAGGAACCAAAGCCATAAAACCATTAAAGTTGTATTTATTATTTATTTTAAACACAGTTAAATAGTTTCCAACATTTTCTATCTAAAAGCATTTAATGGCAAAATATTTTTCGATATTCAGATTCATGTTGTTCTTTTTTCTTATTTTTCTTTTGCTGTTGCAGTTGTTGTATGTGAAATATCTGAATATTGCAATTTTAGGTTTCACAATCATACTCCTTTATGAAAATAAAAAAAAAACAGTTTGATGATGACAATGACTTCCCCTGCCTGTTTCGAATTTTTTTTTTTAGTACGAGCAACTTTTTGTGGTTGCTGGAGTCTGGGTAGCAATTTCCTGGTATAAAATCATCGACAACATCGTTATCAGTAAAATGTCCCAGCTCGCGACCGAACACTACAACAACATTGGTGTTAAGTGTTCCTAACAGCAGTTTTTTCACTCTACCACTAATTGGAAATTCGCACGCACTAATGTCGATACTTGGTAACATTTGCACAACAAAAAATTTAGTTTTATTTAACAGCAAGTGGTTAAAATAGTATGGTTTTTTTACTAGTGTGAGTACTTGTTGGAAATCTAAAATATATTTATTTTTAATTTTAATGATTTTCTGTCTAAAGTTGTTAGAGATTTTTCTACCTCAGTGCATATTTTATGCAAAATTTTTAACCATTTGATGACAATGTTTTTTCTATTAAAAAAAATATGAGTGGCAAAAAAGGTACGGCTTTCTTCTTGCAAAATGTCAATGAGCGAATAAAATCTAATATATAAAAGTTTCCCCTACTCTGAAAAAAGGAACATTAGCCACAAAAATTTCCATTGCTTAATGTGCCAAATAGGGGAAAAGTTCCGGACCAAGGACTTACTTGAGGTGTAAGTAATACTAAAGGCCTAACCATAATATACATAGCCTTGCTTAACCTACTGTTAAAAATTAACAAAGAGTCTCTCAAATGTATTTAGAAAAACAAAACCAAAATAAAAAAAATTTGATTCCGTACGGAATGTGCGATTAGATTCGCCCCTTGCTTAAGCAGAGATTCGTTGTTGGAGTTGGGAGTGGAGGACTTTCTGGTGGAGTGGATAGTCTGCATGCTTGGCAGTAGGATTATAAGCTCGGGCGGGGGATCGTGTGATAAGGAGGAGGGTTACCAGGGGGACACCACAAAGCGGGGTTCTATCACCTCTACTGTGGTTTCTTGCGGAAACGGGCTTCTTAGGTCATTTGATTCCATGGGCAGGAAAGTTGTTGCCTATGCGGACGACATAGTTCTGCTGGTCAGGGGAAAATTTCTGTCCACAATCGGGGAAATTATGCAGGTGATGCTAGGCGAACTCTCGGCATGCGCAAAGGATAGCGGACTAGGTGTTAACCCTGTGAAGACTGAGCTGGTGCTATTTACCAGAAGGTATAGGATGGAGGGATTTAGGAGGCCAGTGCTAGATGGCGTCGAGTTACCTCTATCGGACGGAGCAAAGTATTTGGGAAACTGTCTTGGAAGAGAAATACTCAGGAAAGGATGAGAAGGGGGCTCAATGCATACTACACATGCAGGAACTCCATTGGTAAGAACTGGGGTCTGAGGCCGGATATGGTAAACTGGATTTACACATCGGTTGTTAGGCCTATACTTACCTATGGATGCACTGTTTGGTGGGGTGCGTTGGGAGTGGAGGAGAAGCACTCCGCAGGCAGCACTGGACATCCTACTATATCTGTCCCATATTGAGCATTACGTAAGGAGTGTGGCTGCTAGGGACTTACTTAGACTTTACGAGTCTTCCTTAGTTAAGCCTAGGCGGGATGATCACACGAGAATTTCGTACGAGATGGGTCTGCTTGATCAGGGTATTACTCTCGGGAGAATTTCGGATCATAGGACTATGACCCTGGACTTCGGCGCAACACCACCAGTGGAGTTCCCGGATAGGGAAATTTGAAGTGGATTCAATGGACTGTTTGAGGATCCAAGATGGAAACCGGCACTGGTGCCAGTGTACATATCGCGGACACCAAGCTGAAAAGGTCATTCAGACTCCCCGATGAGTGCAGTGTCTTCCAGGCTGAGATCCTAGCGATCTGGAGGGCGACGGAGGTGATACTGGAACACATCGTGGGTGGATCTGTGGTGACAATTTACGTCGACAGACAGGCGGCGCTTAGGGCATTGACAAATTATACGCTGCGATCGTGCCTGGTCGCTCGGTGCAGGAATGCTCTTGGTGGACTCATGGAGGCATTCAATGTAAGGCTGTGTTGGGTACCTGGACACTGCATGGTTGAAGGAAATGAGGTGGCGGACGAACTCGCGATAGGGGGTCCGAATCTGGACTTAGTGGTAAGGGACAGGGGGGTAAAGCCTCCCCTATGTTACTACTTTGGTGTGATACGGGAGAAATTCCGTGATGACGTAAACCGGTTCTGGAGGGACATAGTGGATTGCAGGGTGTCTAGGGCACTATGGCCCGGATTGGACGCGGGGGCAACCAGGGTTCTACTGGGATTGGATAGGAGTAGTCTTAGAACGCTTATAGGGTTCTTGACGGGTCATTGTCCTGTCAGGGCTTTTGCGGGCAGATGGGAAAACGCCATACCGGACTTCTGCAGATTGTGCGATGATTCGAGGGAATTTGTTCTTCATAGAACTTACTAACTTTCTTATTTTCTAGACTCTATCCACCTCATAATTCTTTTCTTAACCTCTCTCTTTTTCTATCTTCTTTATTTATTTTTCTAAGTGTTGAAGGGATTCACAATGGACCGTACTGGTCTCCGAGTAGAAGTGAGCCCTTGGGCACATAACCCTTCTAAACTTAACCTAACCTAACCTGCTTAAGCAAATGACAGTTTCATTAAACTTTGCAAAAAGTTTCCTTAAGTTCAATATGGTTTGCCTCATATAATTAACATGTATTCGCACATTTGCTTAAGCCAACTCAAGCACATTATGGTTAGGCCTTAAGGCCCTTGGATTTGACAAATAAGAAGATTTCTAGTAAATCTAGCAGCTCACTTTAAAATTCTTCATATGTGACCTTCTCCGAGAAAAGGGAACTATAGTTTGTAAATATGAAGTTTTAAGAAAAACGCATTTCATCTTATTCTACACCCTTTTAGGTACCAGAATCCACTCTTAAGTCCAAATCCATTTTTTGACATAATAGGTCCCTTTTCTCTTAGAAGGTTACATATAGCAGAATAGAATTATATGCGGACATATAAAGATCGAATGGGATAATGTAGGCATAAAGTAACAATTATGCCTATCAGATCGGAATTAATGGAGATATATTATTCCGAACAGAAATTGGTTGTGGGATTTCTGAACATTGCATCAGCAGCGGCGCTTGTGTGTTGGCTAAGAATTGACTCAATGCAAAAGGAAACCTGGTGTCTTAAAGTAGTTGGCAAGAGATTCTGCCATTGATAAGGGGTTAATTTAAAGTTAAACATGTTTACTAACCAAATTGCCTAGTATCTCATTGTATCAATTGGTCTAAAAGTATCAGCTAATACTAAATTCTACCTCCACCTTGGAAAGAATCCTTACGCTTTTTTTGTTTGAAAAATATATATATTTATTTTTTTAATTTTACTATGAATTAAAATTAAATTCGTTGTTTTTTCAATCATAATACCAATTTTAATGGCGTCTTCGTCCATTTCGAACAAGGCATTCATTCCCTTAACTAACATGTAAAACAAAAACAATATTTTATAATTTGTTTTTCAATAATATTTTACATTGTAATTTTGTATAATAAAAAAATACTCCAGTTGAGTTTTTTTAATATTACCTTGAATTTAAATTAAATATTCGGATTGGTATGGACGATATTTTTTTTTTTAGTATCGGTATCGTATCGGCAAAAAGGCGTATCGTTAATCAAGCTTATACCACTCCCGTAAGTAGCTTTAAGGGCCATAATTGCTGTAAGTGCTTTATAAATGTGGGTATTTATATATAAAATTCGGCAATCACAGTTTCAAAATAGTTTTAATAAAGATCATGCGAAAATGTTGTACTGGTATGTCCAAAATTGATCATATATAAACACCCATATTAACCCCTTCCCTAAATACACTTGAAGACAAAAATCTCATTTCGTCGTATTTTACTGGATAATATTCAACACAATTAACTTTAATATGAATCTCATAAGTTAATTTCGTTTGGGTGGGTCAATGATTGGCCATGGGTACACTTCTAGAAAAATGCATCTTCATATTAAAGATGCCTTTACATCAGAATTCTGACATCAACATTATTACAAATGGCATCAATAAGGCAAAATTTCACATCAATCCAATGAGGAACGTCATCATAATATTTTTTAATATTTTATGCGTCATCTATGCTAGTCATAGCATCAATTCCATTTCAAATTACTTTCATGTTTAAAAAGAAAAATAAGCAGCAAAAATTCCCATATTCTATATGTTTAAACAATTTAGGTAAATACACCAAATTGTCAAAGCAGAATGATTACGAAAACAATATCGGGCATGCTGCTGGTATCATATAATTAAGAGTTCTTTTGTAAACAAAGGGCAGAATACAACAAACGGGTAAGTAAATAATAATATTCTCTCGCTTTGACTTAATAGCCTATTTCTGATGTGCGAAAGAATTCTTTCTTTTGAACAATTTTGTTTTAAAACAAAATTTTTAAATTTGTTGTTGTTTTAAATGTATTTGTACGAAAGAATTCTTTCTCACATCGGAAATAGGCAGTTAGTTAATTCCAATGACTCAATTTGTCATTTTATTTAGTCTAATGAGTGCTTTCTCCGATTCTACTGACTCGTCGCACAGATGAAATTTTTTATTAAACTGACTCCTATTTGTCATTTCTGTAATGCCGATGTGTCATCCCATTGATGGCATAATTTCACCCGATAACAATTTGGTAATTAATAAAATTTCTGTATGGCGTACTTAATTCCCAATTTTGTATATTGATAATAAGGCTGACATCACAATGATGATAAGTGTGATGGGATCAAAACCGAATATACTTGTCGTAGTACTGATGTCAAAATGCATCAGCGTTATAACGCCTCTTCTATCAGTGTACCACTTCCGAAAATTTCTTTCTAAGCCAACTTTTCTTTATTACTTGTCGTCTTTTAAATATAATTCACTTTTAATGCAAATTAGTTCACTACTTATTTGATAGATAATAAATATTGCTGAGTCATTTAGTGGGTAATTTGGGCACTTGTTAGTCCCTCGCGGTATGTCCGAATGTTCTAACACTAACAGCATGTTGAGAGTCCTCGATTATCGAGAATTACAGAACACGAAATTTTTTTAAAAAGTTCAGCTTAAAACTATTAAGTATTATTCTACTTTATATAAGATTCTAATTATATTTCAGATTTGTTTTTTCTTTTTTAGAATCACAATTTCTTCCCATTTACAATAAATACACTTATTCTTAAGCATTCATACACAAATAAAATTGTCTGTCATAATCAGCAGACAAACACAAGTCGATTTAATGTTTGCTCTCATAAAAATTAAAAATGTAATACTCAAACATGGAGGCTGTAAAACGTAGACCGATAAAACTCTAAAACAAATATAAAAAGAAAAATTAGAAGAACAAAAAAAGGACACAAGCTTCTAGCCACAGAAACGTCTGAATAAATTTGCCAATATAAATTCAAGTTTATTTGAATAGTCTGTGTATGTATTATGGCCTCTAAATGTTTGCATGTATTCAAACATGTGTGTGTGTGTGTGTGGTGTAACGTGTATGTATGTGATTAAAAATTGTACCTTTATCATTTGTACGCTGATTTTAACAGAATTTTCTCTAGTTATTTTGGCTTGCACTCAACCGGAAATAGACATGTGGCCATTATGCATGTGTTCGTTATATGGGTGAACAACTCTATAAACAACACACACGCACACACACACACACAGAAGAGCAACAAAAGCAACGACAAAAACATCAACTAAAATTAACAAACAACTTGTCTGGAGATTGAGTTTGAAAAAAAAAACTCTGCAACACACACAGATATTTTGCATGTTCGTTTTATATCTCCACTTTGTTTATTTTTTTTATTTTAATTTCATACTAAAGCTGAAAAAGGTTATAAAAATGACATCAAAATATAGCAAATAAATGCAATATCTAACATTTTCTCTATCCTTTTGCACTCATAGTTTACTCTTTTCATTTGTTTTTCAATACTGACAAATATTTTAAATGTGTGATCCAGAGGTGTATAGCAAAATTTTTTTTTTTTTCATATTTGTTAATGGATGTATGGGAAATTTGCCGGTGTATATGTGTGTGTTTGCCTTAGCATACATACATATTTATATTTGCGTGTGTATTTCAGTTATGGTTATATACATTTTTTTTATTAGACGCATCCAGTTTAAATAGAATTAAAGTATAAGAAGAAATTTAAGTTTTTGAAATAATAAATTTATGTGTTGGGGTGTGTGTGAAACGGTAGCAAGGTACTCATGGAAGTAAAATTTTGACACTGTTGAGGTGAATATAATTTCACGGCCCTGGGGGCTAGTATAAATTTTCGCATTAGCATAGAAATTCTTGACAATTTTTAATTCACCATAGAACTTTGCTACCGTTTTACACACACCCTTTGTAAAGAATAACAAATTAAAAAAAAAATATTTTTGTGATACTTCAGTTATTAAATTAAATTTTATGATCTTGAGCCCACTTAATGTACATACTTGTACAAAAATTTAAACTCATACAATAATGCGGGTTGTCAATATCACAGTCGAGGTTTGAATATATTTGCTTTTGAATAAAATTCGGCTTAATGCTACCAACTCGCTTTATAATTCCACAATTTAACACTCTGCCCAAAAAGGATTTATTCAATGAAATGACAAAATACGATACTCGGCTATGCTCGTGTATTTTCTAGAATTTCGAGAAAAAAATTCGGGAATTAATTTGCAATTTCAGAGATGGTACTTATTGCTAGTTTTTCATTGTTTAAACGGAAGAGATATATAAAAAAAAGGAAACGAATTTGTAGTCAAGAATTTAAGACAGAAAATAATGCTAATGCTTCTTCTTCAATGTCTTCACTCTGCAAAGTTTTTCCTTAAATGATAACATTTAGCACTAGACTCCACAAAAGGTTTGACAAATATCTAACATGTCTGCCAAATATTGAAAATGTTTAATATTTCTACAAACATGCTTCAAACGTTTGTACAAACAGCAAACACCTAAACATGTTTGTACAAGCGTAAAATTTTGAAATGTTTTCCAAGCAATTTGTGTGGTTTAAGGCCAAACTAAACTTTGTTTCAATACACGTTTAGGCCAAACAAACCACACAAGAGGTTAAACAAAGATATGAAAAACAAGTTAGATTGATATATTCAGATATGCCGAATCTTTGATACCCTCCACCGACAGTTCGAATATTTCAGGAGTAGTCTCTATATGATATCAATGAGTTATTAATTTATCCTTCAATCAGATAGTTGTATGCTTTTCTTTTTAGAAATTTGAACAAGCTTTAGGAAAATATCATGATTCGTAACAGTTTTAACCGAACTTTAATAATTTTCAGGAGTGGAATTATTATTGGAACCATGGTAAATTAGAATAAATTTAAATACAGCGGTAAAATTAGTTTAAGCATTTACAGTGAATTTCAGAGGGTTGCTCAGTATGGAATCTAAGGTAAATACTGAACCGTATATCCCAAATAGCATGCCATTTTTTCTGGCCATATGCAAATTTTACCGCAATATCTTTAGCTGCTACGGTTTTAGGAGTATTAATTTAATTTACCAGAGCGGGCTTCATATAGAGCATATGGTAAATTATGAACTGATCTTCACGAAAATGTGAATGTGTGATTTTTATGTCTATGAAACTGTGACGTATTAAATTTTATTACGGTTTTAGGCATGCTAAACTGTGTTCCGGGAGCAGGGTTTATATGGGGCCTATGGTAAAGTAAATTATTGACTGATCTTCGCGAAATTTTACAGCTTGGAATTTTTCCTCTATGTTTTCTGATTCTTTAAAGCTTTAATGATTTTGATTAAATAAATACTAGACGTTGCTATTATGCTGTTACCAAATATTTGGAAATTTTTGCCAAAATTTTTCATTCCTGTAAGTTTTAAGGACTTTGAATCAATATTATGGTACTTTTTTGCAAACTTTTTCGAGTTTTTAAATATTTGCGAAGCTATTTTTGCTCTTTGAGGCAATAGTCGCCGTTTTAAAAATAGCCCCATGCATAAACCGAAGTCACCTATTTTACAGAGCACTCTTAACATTGACGATTTAAAAGTGGCGAAAAGTTCAATGCCTTGTGTCATTATTAAAGGTGAATTTCTTAGCACAAACCTTCCTCCTCTTTAATAGAGCAAAACATTTTTAAGAAACGAACTCCTAATTGCATTTTTTTAATAAAATGACACATTTTTTTGAGAAGAAACCACCATAAGTTATTTAATATGTAAAACATATCAAATATGTACATGAGTTATGTTTTCTATTAGGGAAATTGTACTTTAATTTGTACTTTTGTATTGAAAATCCAATTTAGAAGTCGTAAAAAATCTTTAAACACAAACTTTTACGAATACTAACTACTTTTTAGGAATGTGCGTTCAATATTTTGGTATTAAATCTTCACTTGAAGTCCATTCCTCCATCTCCGCTTATTTCGAAAACATATGTTAAGCACTTAAGTTCAGCGGTGTTGACAAAAAAACCAAATGTGGGTTTAATTTCCAAAAAGGGTCATAAAGTGGCACAAAATAGGTGAAAATGATCCAAAAGGATAATTTAAAAAAAGGGTCATAAAAGCTATCAAGACCGTCGAAAAAGGATCAAATTGATACTTTAGTGTCACAACGGTAACGCTGGCTATTAACTGATATCCTTCAATTGAATATCAAGCCAATGATATAAAAGACGAGTTCTATGAACAACTGAACAGTTGTTTTAAAAAGCACGTTTACAAGGGTGATTTTACATTACTGGTGGGTTCAGGGCTGCCAAATTTGACGATTTATCGTAATTTTGACGATTTTTTGTTCCGAATTTAGCAAAGTGCAGATTTGCTGATATTTTTCGAAAAAGTGACGATTTTTTCATTCTCCAAAGTCTGAATAAAACACAAAATTTTCTGACTCGATCGTTTTTTAATCTTGGAATGTTTAACAGCCATACCTTAACAAGAGCGAAAGGCGAAACGTTTCTTTCGCTAAGCTTTTACACTGATATGCCATACCAAAGCAAAAGCGTCAACGTTGTGTCACGAACAGTAGTGATAGCTTTCTTGTTAAATAAGGCTCATAAATTATAAATAAAAAACGTAGATTTACAAAAAATAGCTAAATTTCCATTATTTATCAACAAAAGTGGCAAACTTTATTATTAACCGAGCTGTAAAAATCGGTTTTTATCAATTGCAAGGCGTTGAGGCCGCTCTATTAAAAAACAAGAAACCGAGTGCCGCTTTTTTTTAGGTACAGCTTAATATGCAAGTCTTAAGAAAATATTTAAATGATTTTTTTCAGGGTACAAAAACAACAATGTTACACTTTGTTTATATTTCGTCAAACCCTCATCGAATGAACCTTTTACGACTCTCTGTATAAATCATATTTTCAACAATGCCAAACATTTCACGAGTAGTAAGATAATACCTACATGAGTGTCATACGATACTTGACATGAAAGACTCGTTAGATAATCTTTTCCCACTTCTTTAACGATTGAAGAAGCATCCTTTGCTGTGCTCTGGAATGTGAGAAATCTTCTACGATTACAAAATGCGTCCATCGACGATCTTCATGAGACTCCCGATTGAAAATGCTAGCTGGGTATGAACTAATTATGTTTTTGTTTGAATGATTTTTTTTTAATAAAAATCGAACGAAAAAAAACTTAATTTTAAGTTGTCCGATTTTTTGACGATTTTTTTGATATGTGAAAGACGATTTATTTATATTTTTCAGGAAATTGACGATTTCCTCACAAATTTATCTGGCAGCCCTGGTTGGGTTATATGAATGCGAAAGTTGGCAGTGATGATGATGTGGTCGAGCTGTATGTATATGGGTAAACACTGATTTGGTTATAGAAATTTCAATAGCAGAAGAGTTCTTGAATTTGGCTGTGCAAGAAATCTAGTACTTGGTGGTACATTGTTCCCCCATAAGTTTATGCACAAGGTTACATGGAAGTCTCTAGCTGTCGTAACGTTAAATCAAATAGACCACCTTTTAATTAAGTCGAAATGGCTATCATCGCTGTTAGATTTATGGGCAAAACGTATCTCGCCGTTTGAACATAAAGAATCAAAGTAGCTGCAATCACCATAAAATCTCAGAAGGAGTTACGGAAATTTTATACAGCTAAGCTTATCCTAGAACCTTATCGTACAAGGTTTTTTGTCTTTATTTTTATGTAGAAAATAAATCACTTTTTTGTAACTGTGTTGTAAAAAAATTTAATTAATTTCTGTTTTGCTATGGAATTTTAATCAGTTTTAATTGAAAAAGTTTTCAGCAATTTTTTGGTAAATTTAGCCATTTTTGGTCATCAAGTTCCGGCAACACAGATAATTGTCTTCATTTGATCAATTGTAAAGTAAAAATTTATTTAAGTCTTGTATTATATTTAAAAGGTACTTTCTTAATAAAGTATTTCATGAGCGTTCGCGATTTTAAGTCTTTAAAAAGTATTCGTTTGAGTTCTTTAGTCAAAAACCACTAAAGGCCCAAATACATTGACCAAAATACTCATCAAGCATTGTGGTAGTATTAGTGAAAATGTGTTTGTATGTGTGACACCGATAACGCTTGATGAAAAATCAAAAAATTTAGATATGACGGCGAATATTACGTCCAGCACACGTACACGTTGAATTCGCCGGCTGGACAAGCATTTGACAAGTGTATTTGGCCCTTAACGCTCACAGCTCTTGTTTTAAAGTTGGTTCCATTTTATCTTGAACTAACTGACATTATTGTAAATATGCTCAACAGTTCCTTTTTTTATCAATCCCAGTATCTGACCATTCTTCGGTTCGTCTGCTTGTCTGTCGTTTTATTTGTTTAGTCAGTGTATTGCAAATTATATACGAACATTTGCAATTTAAGCACAGATTTTATATCATCTATATGACCAGTATCACCATCAGCATCATTATCGCAGTGATGTTGAATAAAAAAAAATTGAATAAATAACTGGGGAAAAAAACTCTGTGATTGCTTTAGTCTCGTATGTAGATGATTTCGAGTAGAGTAGAGTAAAAGTAGATTGAGTCCAGTTAAGTGAAAATGTTTAAGTAAATATTTAGTTTTCTGTTAATTGAGTACAAATTCTTCATTTCATTTCACATTTCAGCACACAAACTCATCATTTTAAAATCTAGACACATCATGCCAAACAACGACTCAAACTCATGTTCCTGGTCATGATAAAATATTAAAGTTTATCTTTCTATTATTCTTCTTTTGTTTTTAATTGAATTAAAAATTGTTTTCTTGTTATTTTTTTACTTTGGGTTTGATTTTGTGTCTTTTTTTCTCCCTCCCTTGTTTGACATAATAAATCTTGGTAAATTTCGATGAATCTTTAATATTGAGCAAAAAAATCGAAAGCTTTTTTCAGTTATTTTAAATTTAAAATAAATATTTATTTTGTCTACCCCTCTTTGTAAATATGCACAAATAAATTAATTCGTTTTATATTGATATGTAACATGAAAAAATTTGCCTTTTTTACAGTGAAACCGATTAAAAATTCATTTTCACTTTTGATTTGTTTTCGATTTTTCAAGGATTTTTTTCATCGCTCTTCTTGTTGGCATCTCCCATTGTTTGGGTTTCTATCCTGTGCTTAACAAAAATTCGAATGTAAACAATTTTGATTCCTTTCGTAGGAAGCTTGATGGTTGGAAAGTTGTTTCATTGGTGAAGTTACAAAAAAAAAAAAAAATCTGGAATTTAAATGAATTTATGTCTGTGTTGTCTTATTTAAAAATACAAACAAACAGACAGACAAACAGACATCTCGCATTGATGTGACTCATTGACATGTGTTGTGTTTGATTGATTAATGGGGTAAAACAACTCTGGAGAACAGATAAAATTTTACCCATTAGGGTGGTTTTGCGGCGTGGGAGTGAATTCATTTAAATAAGGCAATTAAATTTAAATTTTCAAAAAAAAAGTTAAAGTTTATCTACACTTTAAATTTAACGTGATTTATAAAAAGTATTAATTTTATTTATTTACTTATTTATAGGGATTCCTTTTTTAAAGTTAATCAATTTGTCAAGTATAAAAGCCCAAAAATAATGGCTGTCAACGGGCAAACAGACATATAGACATGGCCAGATTGTTTTATTATTTCACAAACATTCAGAATATTATAAAAAAAAACATCCGATGAGTATTTTAAGGCCATTCTTACTTTGTTTGTTTATGATACAAACCGCTTATAATTTTAAGAAAAGATTTTTCAACATAAAAAAATTATTGAATATTTAAAAGTGTGTTGGGTGCCCGGCAATGAGAGCCACGTAGGAAACGAAAGTGCTGACTGCTTGGTAAACAAAGGCGCTCATTTGTAGGCCCTGAGCCTTTCTTCGGTGACGCAGCTGGTTGCATAAGGGGGACGATGCAGACATGGTATGAACGTGAATTCCTTCACACATAGACGTTCTTTCCTGGGTTATGACAATCCAAAAAATTTGAGAACCTGTTCGGCGGTATGGCAGGTAGGCTGCTTCTGCTTGAGAAGGGGGAACTCAGGCTACCTGTTTGCCTTTTCAAGGGGCACTGTGTTCTAAGATGCCTTCAGTTTATAATGGGTAATGTTATTCTAAGTTCACACTTGGGTTTTTAAGTGCGTTTAAACAAAATGTTGATTAACCCAATCAAAGTCGTTCACATTACATTTGAAATGATTAAGAAAAAACACAACAAACAAATTTATAATTCTTTAAAGTATTAAAAATGTATAAAAATACTTTAATAAAGCTATCAGAAGATTATTTTAAACATATTCATGATGAAATCGTGATATTTTATAAATTATTTAAGGACAAAATAAAAACATTAAGATTAAGATAACCATGTCAATTTGAAGTGATTAACAAATTACTACAATTATTTGGAAATCATCTCGATTTTGATGTGATTAAAGTTTAAACGTTTGAGAACCCATGTGTTAACAAAGTATTAGTAAAAAGACAAGCAGATTTTTTGGTGCTCATGATAGAGCTTGCAAACAATCTATAGTACTATCGCTAGTTCTTTTTCCATTGTAGTATCGATAGTTAATTTTCGATATCGATACTATTGTTGAAATCTTTTTTAAGAAAATTACAATAATTTTTTGTTTCTATTTGGCAACAAGAAGCCAGCCGTCGCTATCTAGTCGGGTTAAGGATCAACCATATTTGCCTAAACTTGCCTATACTCATGTCAAAGCAAACAAATTTTACAAATGTATGTAGCAGGTTTCTCATCGCCAAATAGTATATCGAAAATCGCCAAAAATTTAATATTTTTAGATTTTAGGTAAAAAAGATTCGCCAAAAGTCGTCAAATACGAGGTTTATATAAAAAAGTCTACTAAAGAAATTTTACCTTTATAAAAGATTTCTATATTAACAAACTGTTTTTCAAACTAAAATAAAAATTTTCGTTTAAAAATTATTGTTGTTTCTATATATTTTCCCAAGCGAAAATGTTTATTTTATTTTGAAAAAGTGAATTACTTTCAATACAAATTCATTTTTTTCATACTACCCAGTTCACATTATTATTCTTTAGATTTTGAAAATTCAACTTCATATGCAATCGAAAATAAATTGAAATATGACAACTTTTTTAGTGGAGATCCGAAGTTTGTTATAAAAATTATTTTAACCCGAATTATTGTATACTGTATCTATATTTTAATAGATATTTGAAACAATTATAGCTTGTGATAAGGAAAATAACTGAAAGTCTAAGAAAGGTTAAACTTTATTCCAAATTTGGAAAATTGTATTTCTTAAAATCTCTACATGGGAACCTACGGTAATTACTTAAAAATTAAATAAAGGAATTCTACAAAGAATTCGACACTATTGATAGTATCGATAGTTTTTCCACAAACTATTGAAATTATCGAATGTTGCGACTATCGATAGTTTGCAAGCTCTAGCTGATGACGAAAATTTAGATCATCTGCTCTGCTGTTGTTCCGCCTTAGGGACTTCTGGGTAAGAATTTCTCGAGCGGATGGGCTTGGTGTCGAATGATGAGCCCATTAGAAAATTTTGGTCTTCACCGGGCAGGATAATGGGCTTTATACGTAGCCTGATATTGACACACTGACACACTGACACAAAAGATCCTCTGGGTAGTGGTTCTTATGGCCGTCTACATAAATTCATACATACTGGCACATTGTCTTCATGATGTATGTGCATTTATTTTGGAAAAGTGTAACATGTTTTATGATAATGTAACATATTTTTCTCAGAAAAACAAACGTCAGAGCTCTAATAAAATCTATAATAAAATTATATAAAATTTTGTTTTGTTAACATAATCTATAACATTTATATCTTGAGTTGTTCTCTAATAAGACCCTCTATAATCTTAAACACCGGTCACCCTAATATCTGTAGCAAATAAAAACGCAAATATTCATTTTGATGTTTTCCTAAATTGATGTACATAAGTTAAAATTGTGTGGAAATCAATCAAATACCCATATTTATTTCATATTTCTGCATTAATTACTTTCTATTTACATAAAAATTTACTAAATTTACACTTTAAAACACAGAACAAACAAAAACTCTGATACATATTGACTTTAGCCAACAAACTCACTTAAATATGTATGAATGAGATTTAAAAAAAAATAATGCATATTTTAGTCTATGAGCCAAACTGCCTGCAACCAACCAATCCAACATACAGCCATCATTTACTCATACTTTCCATTCCTTGAAGGATGATGTTATCTCTGTGTTAGAGTCAAATACCAAAATTGCCAATGCTATTATTATGATCATAATGATGTTGATTATACATAATATTGTTTATTATTATCGCAATCATTATTATTGTTATTATTTGCTAAAATTTGAAAATATGTATGTATGTACATGCAAACCACAAACTTGATATGTGGACATGTATGATCAATCACTGGAAAATTGGATTTTCATATATCAAATATGGGATTTGTGTGGGAGAGTGTTTGTGGGTATGTGTGTGTTTTTGTATTTGCGTAAATATGGGTCTATGCATATGCAAAAAAAATTATTAAAACAACAACAACAATATTAGTAATAATAACAATAGCAAGACCACCGAAAAGTATCCATTGATTATGCAAGCAAAGACAAATTTCACAAGCATTTGCTCGATTATATTAAAGTAAATGTAAATATACTGATTATTAAGACAAAATAAAAAATTAAGAAGATTTAGACGATTAAGCCCGGCCATTTGATACTCTACTCTAAACTTTTCAAGAGTGAATCAAATTTGGAAACCATGTTAAATCTAAGGCCCGACAAAAAAAAATTGATGTTGAGGGGCTTTACATTATGCTCTAAAAATCGCGTTTTATGCGCATTAAATATGCAGTAAAAACTTGAAAATTGTTAAAAATATACCGTAATAAATAATGCTATCAATATAAAATTTAATAATTAACAGCAGCGCTGCCAGAAGTAAGATTTTACCTTATTTTTTAAGATTTTTTAACCGAAAAAAGATTTCAAGATTTTTTCCCCAAAAACAAGACTTTTGTCTAGACGAAGGTTAGGTTCAATTAAAAAAACCTTCTTTGTTCCCATTTAAAAATTTGTAAACTAAATAATACAATTTAGTATAAGAAATTAAATTTTTTGTAATGATTTTTTTTGTTTATTTTATGTATTAAATAAAATATGAATTGTTTTTTTTTATTTATAATAAAAAAAACTACTTTTTTCCAAAAATAAGATTTTTTCTTCAAAAATAAGATTTTTTTTGGTGAAATTAAGATTTTTTGCTGAAAATTTCTGGCAGCCCTGATTAACAGTATTATAGGACTAGAAATCACACTAATAAATTTCGTGATGATCGGTCCATAATTTACCATAGGCCCACTAAGCTGCATTTTGAAATTCACTGCTGTATTGAAATTTTTGTTTTTTAATTCCAGAAACTTCTCTACAGAATTTTAGGATGATTGGTCCATAATTTACCATGGGTTCAATATAAATTCCTCTCCCGAAAATCATTTAAGTTCGGCTAAAAGGGTATCAAAGATTCGGCACAGCCGAATATAGCATTCTAACTTGTGTTAATATGAAACTCCCTTTTTAATTTTTTTGCACTTTAACAAGATAAACAATTTCTAACGATTATTTCTGTATTAATAATTTTGATCATAAATATCTACATTTAAATTGCACCAATTTGTTGTTGTTCATAAAAGCAACAACATACCAATAACAATTTGATTTTTTTTAATGTTTTCGTATATTTAGTAAAAAAAATAAATTCTTTCAAATGCGAAAAGTCTTTTTTTAAACTCACACACCGTCTCACACAGTTTTAGTAGTTTTAGAAAAACTTTAGAAAAACAAACACGAAAAGGCACTTCAACAAAAATTTTTATGCAACACAGTTATTATAAACAAGATTTTATTTTGTGGCATGGTGTGTTATCAAATACAGTGTGAGAAAAATACTCACATTAAAATCAGTTTTCTATAAAAACTGACTTTTTTTTACTAAATTAAATTTTGTCAGTAAAAACTCACTTTTTCACTAAAAACTGACTTCTTCACTAAAAAAAAACTCACTTTTTTACTAAAAACTAACGTTTTCACTAAAAACTCACTTCTTGATTTAAAACTGACTTCTTTACAAAAAAAACTTACTCTTTCACTAAAACCTGACTTTTTCATTAAAAACTCAATTTTTCAATAAATACTGATTTTTCACTAAAAACTCACTTTTTACTAAAATCAGACTTTTCACTAAAAACTCAATTTTTACTAAAATCAGACTTTTCACTAAAAACTCAATTTTAAGTTAAAAACAGAAAAAAATGACTTCTTCACTCAAAACTCACTTTTTCACCAATTGCTCTCACTGTATTTTACTTGTGTTTAAAAATCATTGTGAAAAGCACTTTTCATTTTTTAACTTTTTTCCAGTTTAATATTTTTCAGGAAAACTTCGCTGCCATTATATTGGCCATGTTACATGGCGATAAGCGTTAGGAAGTACGTTTCACAAAAAAAAAAAGAATAAGGAACTTGAAAAAAATGTGCAACTATAGGGTGACGCATAAGTAAAGTTATGATCGCAAAACAAAAAGCCATAGAGCAGTTGCTCTATCTTGTCGGAACCTCAATTCCGGATTTTTCTCTAACTCTGGCCTTAACTTATTCTTAATCATTGCCCGATATTGAATGCCATCCTCATTAAACGCAACTTGTTCGTCGTTTTCGTAAAAATATGGCCCAATGATCCTTTCTGCAGCTATTTCACACCATACTGTGCATCTAGGTGGGCGTATTAGCTGTTCAGCAAATATTCTTGGATGTTGGGTAGCCCATATTTTCATTGAGGTAAGAAATGGTCCTCATCGCTTATTATTCGATATGATCGTTGTGTCTGAATAATCGTGTGCTGACTTTCAAAAAAAATTTATAATCTTTTTCTTTATTCTGTGCTGAGTTTTTCCATCATAAAATTCCCAAGTATTTCAAAGTTAATTCTGAAACAAACAAAAAAACGTAAACAAAAAATTCATTATTTAAAATTCATAGCGTTCATCACGCGACACCCTGTACGAAATGTTGAACAAAAAATAGGAAAAGGAATTTCAAACCTAAATCCATATAAAACCAGAAAATGCAACAACGTTTGTGATGTGCATTTAAACCAACAAAAATAAAAGAAAATATGCATTGTGGGTTTTTTGTCTCTCTCTCTCGTGCTCTTCATAAAAAAGCGCGACAACAAAAGTAGGGAAAAGTATAAAAGCACTTGGGTGTTGTATAGGGATTTTGGTAACGTTATCCACTTTAAACAGCGAGTATTATTTCCACCCGAAAAGCAAATAAAAAAGAGGCATTTATTTAAACGTGAATATATGCATGTATGTATGTGTGAATGTATTAAAAGAATGTGTACTTGTAAATATGAACGAATTTGCGTGATTAAATGTGAACTTTTTCCTGTTCACATATGTATATAATATTCAGTTACATTTTAAGTGAAGTCATAACTATTATTAAGATGGGAAGGTAGGCCAGAGCAAATATGTTATAATTGCTAAGAAAATAATAACTTAATTCCCTAAAAGAATCTACTGGAAATTGAAGAATTGAGTAATTAAAAAAGTATATTATTGAAAAGTGCTTAGAAAATTGTTATTTATAAATCCGAAAGGCCCGGGTTCGATTCCCGGTAAGGGAAATATACATAAATAAATTTGATATTATTAAGTGGAAAATTCTAATAATCCCAAAAAAAAATCGATTAAAATAAATAAAAAAGTCTAATAGATTTCTGACTGAATACATATATACAGATGCGTCTAACGAGACTTTATATTTTTGTGAAAATACTTTATTATAAACAAAAAATCCATTTCTTAACAGTCACTCTCTATTACAAACAAAAAGTGTTCATCAAATTTACCATATTTTTTTTTAAATACAACCTCTGTCATCGTTTCGAAAGATTGCGAAAATCGTAATACACAGTTTAAATTGTTCGAACTCGTAAATGATTTCCTTCGAATCGAATTACGTAGAAATCCCCCTGAAAATTTTTCCAACTTCAATCGAAAATGTGTTTTGTTTGCGTTCATTATAAAATTTAGTTTTAAGTTTGTTGAATTCATTTTTAAACTAAGCTCATGAACTAATAATAATTTTTAAGCTTTTTTGGTATAAAATTTTCAAATAATTCTCCCTTGAACTTTTTCGAAAATTTCCAGAAAATTTTAAAATTCGCTATCTTCGAAATAAATGCCCTAGTCAGTAAACTCGCCATTGTTTTAATTACTTGCACACAGAAAAAAATAAACGTAAAATCGTCGAAAACAAGTTTGATTTTACCGTTTTCAGTAGTGATTTTGCTTCATAGTTACTTCTTGTTAATTTGACATGATTGTCCAATAACTTGCGAACAACATTTGTTTTCTTTTAAAATGACTATAATTCATGTAAATTTAACATTCCCTTAAAGTTAGAGGAATATGACATTCATATTGAAATAACACTCCGAAGCACGTTGAATAAAAGTTATTTCGAGTTGAACAACGTGAATTTCATGTAGAATCAAATTGGTATACGTGTGATGTAACAGTGAGAAGAAGCTTTAGAGACAACATATGCATTTATTTAAGAATAATTAAAAACACTTTCCCCTGTAACACATGTTTCTCTTATTTTGTATTCTCGTTTGTTAACAGATGCATCAGAAGAATGGCCTAATAAAATTTACGTCATCATTCTACTTAAAACACTTGATGTTCTATTTAACTAAATAATTTTATCTAAAAGAATTCGGAAATTTTCTTCTTTTTATAACACATTTTAAACACGAAAATAAAAAGTTTTTCTTTTTATAGAAAAATAACTTCATTTTTTCTTTACAAAACAAGTAAAACATGTTTTTATGGTTTCAATATTGAATAATGTTATTTTAACATTTTTCATTTAAACAACGGTAATTTTAAATAGAGTCCATACTTTTGCAGATATTAACTATGATTTTTAATCAACCTTGCGTTATGTTAATTTTACATTGATATTTTTTCTGTTAATATCTTGGATACACACAAACATACTTTTTACCTAAATTTCTAAAATTTGTTTTTGTTTTAAATGTTATTTTCTATGCGAATTCAACATTGAACAATGAACAGCGAATAGTATTAAATAAACGTGATTTAAGGTAATTTTATAATTTTTCATTTAAAATTAATATGAAATACTTTTGCAGAAATTTACTATGATTCACAATCAACATTTCGCCATGTTAATTTAACATTGGTATTTTTTTCTCTGTGTGGGCATATACTTTCCCTTAGGCTGACACAGCGTTACCGTTGTGCGACTTTAGTTGCAATTTGCAACCTTTTTGACGCCCTGACACTTTTTGTGCGACTTTTTCAAAATCGTCTAATTTTGCAACTTTTCCAACTATTTGCGACTTTTGCCCCTTTTTGTAAGTGAATTACTTTTTTTTTAAATGCATAATTTCACATATTTTCCCTTAAACATATAAATTTTGTTTTAAACATTCCCCTGGATATGTAACCTCATTCGATTGATCAGGTGATTATTTTGTATCCAGACAATTTCAACTACTGAACCGTATTGTATATGACTTGTTTTGTATCGAGTTCACTGAATTTCCATGCCAATCTAGGATGAACGGCATTAATAGTTTAAGCGTTTTAAAACCCAATTTTTATTGCCGCTATTGATCTCATATCTTTATTTTAAAATGTTATAAATGACACATGCTTTTATTAACGAATTTCAGTTGTTAGAAAGTAAATCCAATGATAAATCATACAACTACATTTATGAAATTACAAATGATAAACAATTTTTTTCATTCAGTAGGAAGCTTAAGAAATGCTTTTAATTAACCACTGTTCCTTAATTTAGACAAATAAGCAGCGCATGTATTAACTTTACCGCACAACAGTGCTTGGGCAGGCAATTTTTTTTTTTTTAAATTAGTATTTAAGAAAAATAAATTTACCAAATGGTGACGCCATACAACTTTTGTTCGGTTATTTATAAAAAAGTTTTTGTCATACAAATTTTTTTTCGGTTTTTTAACGTAAACAATTTGTTTTGTAAGTAAAAATTTATTTTTAACTGAAGCAAATTTAAGTGAGTTTCTAAAGAAAAAAACCGAAATTGTCAACCGGGTGGTTATTAAAATGTTAAAAAATTGTGAGACTTAAATTTGAAAAAACTACTTTTTTGTGCGACTTTTTGTTTTAAAAACGATTTTTTGTGCGACTTTTTCAATATTCTCAACGGTAACTCTGGGCTGGCAGACAAATACTGCAAATGTGTCTAAAATTAGTAGTTAGAATGTCTCTAATAGGTATAGTAAATCCATACCAAAATTGTTTAGAACTGTTAATAAACTATTTAATATCCCGTATTGTCTAGTGGTTAGGATATCCGGCTCTCACCCGGAAGGCCCGGGTTCGATTCCCGGTACGGGAAACCCCTTTTTGTAATCAATAAGATGACTTAATAAAGATATGCTTTTCATATTTCTCCAAGATAATTAATTTATTTTAACAATTAATTGTTGTCGTACACAAAAAATTTGTATTTTTACTTAATTTCAGCAATATTATAGTAATTGTAAAAATGTTCATGTTTATCGCAATTATTAATTTGAGTATTGTTGACCGAAAAATAATTATTTTTCTAACAACTGATAATGAGAACTTTGAAAGCATGTTACATACAACCATTTAATGATATTTAAATGGTTTCTTATTTCTTATAACAACTGTCTCATAACATTTATCATAATATTAATACTAAAGGTCCAGTTTGGCGAACGTTGCTGTACCCGCAATGTTCCGCACCGTACTGTAAGCACGTTTGCGCACTTATAATAAAACATTTAAAAACGTGTCATCTGTTTTTCCCATCCATAAACAAAAGGCAATAGTACACATAAAACAATACACACAGTGAAAGGAATAAAAAATGTGTAAATGGTGACCGCTGTGCAGAAAAAGTTTCGAGTGATTTAAATGATATTAAAACAGTATTTTATGTATGTAAAAAACGTTAATAATTTTATATTTTTATTATGGATTTACCATTAACAAATTTGTATTTTAGCATGTATATTTTTAGCATACATATATTTTTATCGCTATAATAAAACCAATATGGACATATGGTATACAGTTGTGGGGAACGACAAGTAACTCAAACATCGAAATACTACAACGATATCAGTCGAAAACCTTGAGACTTTTGGTTAATGCTCCGTGGTTTGTTACCAACAAACGAATACATGAAGATTTACAAATACCATACATCAGGGATGAAATAAAAACATTTAGCACCCGTTACCTTTTGAGACTAAGTAATCACTCTAATACATTAGCCATATCCTTACTAGATGAGTCAGAAGAGGTAAAGCGACTTAGAAGATTCCACATACTTGATCTGCCTTTTAGAAAATAAAACCAAAATTTGCATTAAATGTATGTTAGTATCTTGCATACAGCCTTTAGCTGTTAAGCTATTATAGCTCAATAGCACATGTTAAGATTTATTGTTATGTTTGAAATTTTTGTTAAACCATTTACTTAATATTGTACAAATAGATTGTAAATAAAATTATCTATATAAAAAAAAAAAAAAAATATATTTTTATCATACAAATATTGTAAATGTGCATTCACCAAACAATGTTTTGATGCCATTCAATGCCTTTAATCCGTTTCACATTTCCATTGATTGTTTACGGCGGTCTTGAGTTTTTAGGAAGAAAGGTTGTTCACAACCTTTTAATTGCGATATTAAAACAGGTGTGATTGCAGACCAATGTGTTAATGAAGTTGTTAAAATGATTGAAAAAGTGTGTATATGCATTTATTTATTTTATACACCTAAACATATGTATATTTGTATATGTATGTGAAAATATGTTGTATTGTAAGTTGTCTTGTCACAATTCCATTGCTATACTTAAAAAATTACAAAAAAAAGAGCAAAAATACCCGCATTCCATGTAACAACGGTATGAAATTCTATTTTATCCAGAATGATACGTTGCAACGGTACATTGCATTTCTGCAGCTTTTGTATTGGTTTTCATATAACAAAAATCGAACAGCTGATTGATGCAGTACATATACGGTAAAGCAACGTTCGCCTAACTGATCTTTAACACTATTTGAGAGTACACACGTAAGATAATAGGCTCTACGATTGAATTTGACGTTTGCTAATACAAAAATCTTATATCTTATCTCAGGTGGATAACCTGTGTTATGGATTGATAGAAAGAAACAGTAATTGCCGGTTCACACACAAGTTTGACTCGTCAAGTCTTGAGCTCTTAGGAGAGACGGGAAAATA
Organism: Pollenia labialis; assembly: GCA_949318255.1. NCBI lineage: Eukaryota > Metazoa > Arthropoda > Insecta > Diptera > Polleniidae > Pollenia > Pollenia labialis. The sequence goes on from OX439143.1 coordinate 113,658,285, forward strand.
AATGACATTCACATTTCCCTTCTTTCCCAAAAAACTCAAGACTTGACAAGCAAACTTGACGTGTGTGAACCCGTTTACAAATAACGCCAATTCAGCTTCTTAAGGTCAATTTGAAGCGTAAACAAATTTACACTACTGCTCATGACACAACTTTGACGCTCTTGTTTAGGTGTGGATGTAAAGCAAACTCGATAATTTTCTTTTTATGCTAATTAAGTGGAGAAAAATTTTCTCCGTAGTAAGGAGAAAATCAATCCCGTATTGTCTAGTGGTTAGGATATCCGGCTCTCACCCGGAAGGTCCGGGTTCGATTCCCGGTACGGGAAGTTTTTTTGTATTCTTTTTTCAAATATCCTTAATAGCTTGCCTTCTCTTGTTGCTTTTTTACTGCTTTAGAATCCACTCACTATTACAAACATATACTTATTCATTCATAAAAATATAAAAAACGATGTGTGATAATTTTACTTTCATTTCCATATAAAAAATTGCAAGCAGAAAAATTAATGTTTTTTTAACTAAATTGAAATCTAAAAGAAAACATTAACATAAAAAATCAACGTGGCAGATTAAAAACATTTTGACATACTTTTCCGTTATGAAATAAACACAAACATAGAAATTAAAATGCATTTAAAAAAAAGAATAAAAGGCAACCGCATAACTTGCGTGCAGACATGCAGGCACAATAAATGAATATAAACCACATTTTTTGCACATGAGCACCTTTTTACAAAAAAAATAAATATGGTCGGGCATAAAAAACCGTTGTATTAAATTAAAAAGCAATAATATAATAATAAAAACAAAATTTTATTGAATTTAAAATTTACAAAAAGATTGTTTTCCCGTACCGGGAATCGAACCCGGGCCTTCCGGGTGAGAGCCGGATATCCTAACCACTAGACAATACGGGATTGTTGATAATGCTGGTATAACATAAATTGTTTAGTAGTAATTGTAATTCGTTCTTTTGTTTTTTATTTACCTTAAATTTTTAAGTCTGTGGCATTTTAATAAAACATCTTATGTCGAGATAAGATAGAAAAATTAAAAAAAAACTCGGTGAAAAAATCATGCTTATTAAATAATAAAACAAAAAAATTTTATAATACAAAATTTTAAAACCGTAAACAAAAATGTGTTTTTTTAAAGAAAATTCGTGTGATTAACAATATTTTTTTTCAACTTTTTAAATTTGGCTTCAGATGTTTTGTCAAAATTCCACAGAATATGCTGTTTACAAATGGCAGGCGTTTGATTGTGTAGTTCTATGAAAAGTTTTTGAGCGCATTTTTTCGATTTTGTATGTTTTTAATATTTCTATGTTTACAATCACGTGCTTACAAAATATTTATAAATTCATTTCAAATTTTCACTTTGTTATTTAAGTGGAAAATTATAGTTCGAAGTATAATAACAAACGTACACTCACACACACCTTCACACGCCACATATGTACGTACAAACATACATACACACACTTTGTACATACATTGCAAATAAGTATTGTGGCGTCGATTTTACTCCCAATAAAAACGTGTTTTATGGTCGTTAACTTCTTTGACCAAAAACAGCTTTTAAACCTTTGTACCTATACCCTCCACAACTTAGAGCGGTGAATAATGGTACATTTAATTTGTCTCTACGTGTGTAACACCAAAAAAAAAAACTTACATAAAGACCAGCGTGGCCATTTTGGCATTTTTGCAGCTAGATTTAGCATTTTTTTGTCTGATTTAGCTGCAAATTTTTCATTAAGCAGTTAGCATTTTGTTTAGCATTTTTCAACTACATATTTAGCATTTTTTAGCATTATTTAATTTAAGAATATTAAAGTAATCTTTTTTTGAAAAACTACCACACACTTTTGTTGAATGCAAATACAAACCCCTACTTTTTGCTATAGAAACTGTACAATCTTTTAAAGGACCTTTCATATCAAATGATTTTAAAATTTGATCAGTTTGATCCATTAAATTCATGTTAAGACGATTTTTTCCCTCAATTACGATTTTGAATTTTTTGGAATCGAAAAGAGATACCCAAGGCGAATTCATTCCAGGTTTTCTCGGTACTACAACTCGTACAAAAACCACAAGCAATTTGTTTATGTACAATCATTGTAAAGTGCCATAAACAGAAATGGTTTTATTTCACAGAAACAAAGATATTAAAAAAAAATTTTTGACATCAGGGCTTTTAAGACTACCTATTATAAATTCGACTTGGAGATAGCATAACTTTTGAAATAGAAAAAAACAAATATGAATTACATGCCGAGATTTTATAGCTCAATTTATATGTCATCTTAGAAAACCGTTTAAAAACTAATAAATGCAAATTAAGCAAACGAAAGAAGAAAATATTGATTTCACTGTAGAAGAAATTACAACTTTGGAACATCAGTGGCTGAAACCAAATTCATATGACAGTTGATTTTTGGATAAATGTATATGGATATACAAATTCATTATATGAAAATCTATTCAGTGGGTTTTAGTGGTATACATATCTAAAAAACGAAAATTCGAAACAGAATAACGTTAATATATTATAATGATATCTTGATCGATTCTTCAAAAGCTGAAGAAGAATATTCATTTGATGACGTATTTAATTTATAAAATGAAATATTTTATTAAACATGTTATATAAATTTTATTAAAATACTAAATAATTCCCATTTATGGGTCAAGTTCCTTTGATTTTTTGTTATGATATGGTACCTTTGGTAACTTTTTTTGTACGTATATAAAGACTGAAATATATTTCTTTTATAGTTTTAAGACTTTTTATGTTTTATAAATATTATATTGTTATTCTGTAATCAGTTTGATTTATTGATACGATGTGAGATTATATTATAGGTATTGTAACTAAAATAACAAAAAAATAAAACAATTTAATCTTTAGCATTATTTTTTGGCAGTTTACGATTTTTGTTAGCATTTTTTAGCATTATTTTTAAGCCGATTTAGCTGTAAAATATTTTTGGATATGGCCACACTGATAAAGACTCATAAAGTACATTAATCCGATTTAGCCATATCCGTCCGTCTATTTAAGGCACACTGATTTCTGAACAACTTAATACAATAACAAGTTTCAAATGGTTTCTTGTTCTCCTATGCAATTTGCTATTGAAATCCAGCGCAATCGGTTAAACAGGAAAAGAGTTATGGCCGTTAATGTGGAACAACCTTTCAAAAAAAGTGTTATTACTTCTTTGTCTTGGCAGAATATTCATATATTAACGCGACAAAATACCAAAAATTTGCGTAAAATCGGTGGCAAATCGTAGATATTATTTTATATACATATGTTCTATATGACTACAAATCGTACTAATAAGATCCATGGTGATCGATACATAATTTGCCATAGGTCCCACTTCTTTGCCTTAAACGCTAAAAAACGATTGTGTCGTAATAAAATTAAATTAAATTTAGTTAGTTTCTTATGACAAGAAATTATAATGTCAGCTTTTATATTGTAAAGGTTATCAATAATTCGGTGAAGCCAAATATTTCATTTTAGCTTTTTTCTCTTATTTAATAGGTATATGAGGCACAATATTCACAACGTTGTTGTTGTATCTTATTTGTTCTCGTCTGGCAACAACAGCTGTTTAAACAAATATTACATTAGTTCGTCGGTCTACCACTCTTAAATAATTTTTATAAAATTAAAGTGAAAATAATCCTCCACCTTCTTCCCCATTTATTTGTTTTTCCAAGCAACAATCAACTCACATTCCAAACACTCCTTTGCTTCAAACCCCCCTCCAAAATCGTTCCCGATATTTAAGTTTCTATGTCTAGTTGGTGACCAAACGGGGGGGAAAAAATATAAAAATTCTTTGTTATTTCAATTAATATTGTATTGGCATGCAAGTTTTGTTGGTTTTCTTTTATAAATTCTATTTTATACATGGCTTTAAGGGTTACGAAAGAGTTAATATTTAGGCAAGTGAATCACGTGATTATGTATGTAGTTTAACAAAAGTAGTCTTGGATATTCTACACTCACAATATTATTACAGTAACGGACTGTAGTTTATTTAAGAAATATTCCGTTCAGTCATTTTTAAATAAATAAACATTTAAAATTCCAAGCAAATTTATTTTTAACTGATTCTAACAGTTATTCAAAAAACTAAGTGCATATTAATACGGATTTTCAGTTGCAGTTAATATTGTCCGTTGATTGAGTTAAATTCTTCTTTATGTAAAATTAAATGAAAATGAAATTTAAAGCAACGAAAAGCTAATTTAATTTTTACTGTCAAAAATTCAACCGCGAATTCCGTAAAAACAAATCAATATTCAGTTATCTTTTATAAATTAATTGTCAAAAAATTAACTACATATTCCGTAAAAACAAATAAATATGCAATTATTTTATAAAATTTTACTGTCAAAAATTCAACACAATATTCTGTAAAAACAATTAAATATTCAGTTATTTTATATAATTTTACTACCAAAAATTAATTTTTACTTATCTATAAAAAATGAATTGCTTGTTTTGTGTAAGCAATTCCCATTTTGTATTTGTTAAAATAATTTAGTTAAATACATCAAATTTTAAAAGTAAAATAATTGCGAAGCCATATCGGTAAGTAAATAAAAATATTCTCCCTCCCCCGCTTATAAGAAAAACAAGCGGACAGGCGTCTGTCTGGTATTTTTTAGAAATTCGGCTCTTTTGTGGAGTAAACGAAAATTTAATAAAATAACTGAATATTTAATTGTTTTTACTGAATATGGGGTCAATTTGACAGTAAAAAATTGACAGTAAAATTTTAATAAATAACTGAATATTTAATCGTTTTAACTGAATATGGTGTTGAATTTTTGACAGTAAAATTTTACAAAATAACTGAATATTTATTTGATTTTACGGAATATGGTGTTGAATTTTTGACAGTAAAAATTAAATGAACTTTTTTTTAAAAATAAATGAAAAATAGGTAGACCGGTTTTTAATTGAACTTTCATTTATTTTATATCACAATTTCAGTTAATTTTACGTACAGAATATTGTGAGTGTAGGAAATGCAAAAATTGGTAAGTAAACTAAATATTAAATACAATTTGAAGTGGAAATTTTGGAATTGGGTCAGTTATAAAACTTTTATCTTCTCTTAAAAATGTATAAACGTATGTATAAAATTAACCTAATCAACTAAAATATGTTGGGTCTAAATTCTGTTTTAATTATGTACATACTTGGGAAAAAGCAAAGAACATTTGAAAAGGAGACAAAAAACTAAAAGCAACAATTCTCTATGTAAATCCCTTTCAAACAAAAGTCGTTGAAGAATCTTAATTATCTAACGATAAAGATTTACTTGTATCCGTTCTGCGTGCTTAAAATTAAGATATTTTGTAATTTTTTAGCTAAAAAAAAGTATTTTTGTTCTCTTTTATTTATAGAAAAAGATTATTAGGCAACAAATAACTAAATTATATAATATTTCTTAGAAAGCCTACTTAATGTGTAATACTGCAATAAAAAAAAAAATTTATAAATTTTAATTACTGTGGGCTTAAGGGTTTTTTAATTAGACCTATTGTTTTATAATTTTCCACTTTATAGGTACAACATTTTCTCTAATCGCAAAGCAAAAATAAAAATTTTAAATATGTTTATAACAACTAGGTTATTGATTCGGTAAACCGTTAATCGGTTAACCGATTAATTACTACCCGATTAACTGATCGGTTAATTTAAAATTGTTTTTTTCGATTAACGATTAAACCGGTTGTTGATTAACTGTTGATTAACCGATGTAACAAAATTTTGAATTTTTTGTAGTATTAACCATATTTTTTTAGTATTTTTAGTATTAAACCGCTTTTTTAAATGCATACTACAATGCAACCATGTAGAATTTTACAATGTTATCTGTGCCAAAGTTAACTAAAAAAGTTACCGAAGTACACCAAAAAACTTGTGTTGAAATATTTTTTCATAAAATATATTTTCTTCTAGAAATACATTCTTAAAATACAGTACAAAAACAGAAATTAAGGAATTCGGAAATAAACTTTTTGGCAGCTTGTTCGGTGCAGAGCTTTTCAGGATGAGTTTGATGATGACCTGACAACAGAAGAAACTCTCGATAGTAACACAACACGAGAATTAACCGAAACAATTAGAAGTATTAAGCATTTAAAAAAAATAAAACAGGACTCTAAAGGCATAATGGAAGATTAAAATGGTTAAAGGAAAATGACTGAGAAATTATATAATCTGAGTCATGCGTTGCTCTCGATAAGTGAAAGAATTGTTTCCAAGACAAGTTTTGTCAAAACTAAAGAAAAGAATTGCTTCAATACTAAACATTTAAACCAATTTATTTTTCGAAAACTATTGAAATAATTAATAAAATTATCTCACAATAAATGCATAATATGTGTTAATTAAAAAATATGTAAAAATATGTTTTAGTTCAAGAATTTTGTTATTTTTGTTTTTATTTTACTAACAAACTCCAAATAAGAAATAATTTTTATTTATTGAAATTACTTAATTTAGAAAAAAAACTTATTAACCGGTTAACCGGTCAATAACGAAATTAACCCATTAAACCAAAACCTCGATTAATTAAACGAGCGATTAACCGATTAAAGCAAAAGCCAGATTAAATGAATACCCTAATAACGCCCACAAAATAATCAGAAAAACTTATAAGAACTACATACTTACAATTCTACTAAAAGAACCAATGTATTTTACAAGGGAAGTACAAAAATGAACGAATTCAAAAATAAGTAATTATTTGTTTGCCTTCGTATATCCACACAAAAGTAGTTATAGAAGAAAGCTAATAAATAATGAGTGGAGAAGCTTTTCATTTTGGTAGGAATAATATTTGTAATGCTAGAAATAAATCTGGGTCGTATGTCGTAAGATCGTAGGCCGCAACGCCGTAAACTTCTAAAAATTTTCTCTATTTACCCACAAATTTTTCATATATTTTTGCAACATAGCATTTAGAAAGGCAAACGACAACTTCTCACATTTTTTAGAATAGAACAAAAACCCACGTGAATGGTAGCATAAATGGAACATTATTGTTAGAAAAGATAACACCATAAGTTGGATATTTTGAGCGAGCAAATACCTACGTATTACCCTTTAAAAAATAAAATTTGTAGGTATTTCTATTTATGTTTTTTTGATCAATTTTTATTTAATATTATTATTACTAAGGTTTTTTTCTTTTTCCTCACGAGCTAATAATGATCCATAATTTTTTACCAAATGTAAATAAAAAAAACATTTATGGTTGTTTTTATTTGTTTCGTTTCGTTCGGTTTTTTCGATCTACATTAGGGGTTATTTTTTCAACTATTTAATATTAAAAACTGGACTACACGACACAGAAAATTTCTGTACGTAGGTACATATTTTTATTACTTTTTTTCTTACAATAAGTTTATTTACACAGATTAGTTATTTGTTATACTATTGACATACATACAGGGAAGATAAATGTACTAACGAACTTTTAAAATCGTATTTCTTCGACACCAATAGTACTAAATCATTTTTTATCTTTTTTTTTTATTGAAGAAAAACTCTTGTTTCGATTAGACTTAACAAAAGGGAAAATATTCCATTGGCTATTCTACTAAGCTCTGGAAATATAAACTGATATAATTCATTTTTCATTGTGGTCACTTTGGACCAAGGTATATTTATAGCAGGTAGTCTCGGAAAGCCAGCTGTTTATTTTTTATTTGTTTGTTTTGCGATACGAACTGTCAAATGTTGTATAGCAAACAAGTAAACAAGTTTTTTGTCTTTATCTTTTGTCTTTTTTGTCTCTTATCAGCCCCTTTGCTTTTTGACAGTTTGTATCGCATAACAACAATAAAAAGCCCTGTTGTTTGTTTTATTGTACAATTGTTGTAATCTCGCGGCTACCTGCTTTAAATATACCTTGCTTTGGACCAAAAAACATAACTTAAAAACGTTTTTTAAGTTTTGTAAAGCATCTTTATCCGACAACGCTCGAAACTCGTTATTAATATTATAATAATTTTTACTTTCATTTAGAAATATTTTTAATAAAAAAAGGGGGTGTAGTGGTATTTGCTGAAATTATATTTCCTGGAGTAAAGTTTGCTAGGCAGTTTAAAATTTCGTCATCGATTCAATGTAATTTCTGAATATTCAAAAGATTGTGGTTGTCGTGATTATGATTTTACTTCAAATTAGTAAAAACTAATAGGCCTTAGTGATTGATATGAGATGAACAATAACGACATCGAATTTATCGATGATTCAATTTTTTAAATATCTTTCAAAATATTAATTTCCGCACTCACAATATTCTGTACGTAAAATTAACTGAAATTGTAATATAAAATAAATGAAAGTTCAATTAAAAACCGGTCTACCTATTTTTCATTTATTTTTAACAAAAAGTTCATTTAATTTTTACTGTAAAAAATTCAACACCATATTCAGTAAAAACGATTAAATATTCAGTTATTTATTAAAATTTTACTGTCAATTTTTTACTGTCAAATTGACCCTATATTCAGTAAAAACAATTAAATATTCAGTTATTTTATTAAATTTTCGTTTACTCCACAAAAGAGCCGAATTTCTAAAAAATTCCAGACAGACACCTGTCCACTTGTTTTTCTTATAAGCGAGAGAGGGAGAATATTTTTATTTACCCAGTTACAAACGTTTGTTTTACTTTTGTTGTACTGACCACGTTGTTTACAGAAGAACTCTCAATTATAAGACACCATCAGCATGACCGATATGCCTTCGCAATTATTTTACTTTTAAAATTTGATGTATTTAACTAAATTATTTTAACAAATAGAAAATGGTTATTGCTTACACAAAACAAGCTATTAATTTTTTATAGATAAGTAAAAATTAATTTTTGGTAGTAAAATTATATAAAATAACTGAATATTTAATTGTTTTTACTGAATATGGTGTTGAATTTTTGACAGTAAAATTTTATAAAATAACTGCATATTTATTTGTTTTTACGGAATATGTAGTTAATTTTTTGACAATTATTTTATAAAAGATAAATGAATATTGATTTGTTTTTACGGAATTCGCGGTTGAATTTTTGACAGTTAAAATTAAATGAACTTTTCGTTGCTTTAAATTACATTTTTATTTACTTTACCATAAAGAAAAATTTAACTCAATCAACGGACAATATTAACTGCAACTGAAAATCCGTATTAGTTTTTTGAATAATCAGTTAAATATAAATTTGCTTGGAATTTTAAAGGTTTATTTATTTAAAAATTACTGAACGGAATATTTCTTAAATAAACTACAGTCCGTTACTGTAATAATATTGTGAGTGCGTTTATTCTTGTTTTAGAAATTGATATAAACTTACAATTACATCGTAAACAGCTTTAAATGAATTATTTCTGTTTTGTTATTGAATTTTAATGTGTTTTTAATTAAAAAAAAAACTTTAAGCCATTTTTTAGCACATTTTTAGCCATTTTTTCAGCAAATTTAGCCATTTTTGGTATCCAAGCTTTGGCAACTTGGACTGTATTCCCAATTTATTGTGTTTACAATTTTCAATACGTACTGCTGAAAGAAGAAAGACATTTTATAAGCTGGAATAGAAAGTCTGAATAGGTATAATAAAATTTAATTTAGCGTTTGTAAAATCTCTTTCAAAATCATTCAGAGTAAAATAATAATGACGTGACAGCCATCTTGTTGGCCAATATAAAAATATTATGAGTTTCCGTTCCAAAATAATACAATAATACAATTTGCCTTTTTATATCAATAAACAATAGTTTTGAAAAATATTGAAATACATAGTACCAAATGAGTCACGGGGGTACCAGCGTACTTTATAGATTTGAATTGTACAAATAGTACCAACTTGATCAACCGTGCATACATTAATGAACAAAGACATGGTGCTTTTATAAACAATATTTTACATAATTTTCAGAAAGTTTTTAACAATATTTCTCTATTTTAAGCAAATACCGGAGTTTATGATCTAAAATCTTAACACCTTAAACAATTCTCTGCATTTCTGCTAAGACTTTTTCCTTAAGTCTTGAATCAACCGAGCTTTAAGTGCGCATTCAACAAATTCTATCAACAATGCTAAACATTTTAGAACAAAAGCGACCTCTATTAATTAATCTCTATCCAAGCCGATAGCCACTGTTGCTTAAATAAAGATTAATTATCATGTATGTATGTATATGAAAATAAATAAATAAAATAAAATCTCTCTAATCTGTAATGTTTGACCCCTTTCACACTCGGCAAGTTACTTGCGCAACTCTTGGTTTGTAGACGTCAGCGGTAAGGTAGGAGTTAGGAAAAAAATATTTAGTACAGACTTTGTTGTACTCGGCAAGTTACTTGCACAACTAACTTGCCGAGTCTGAAAGGGGTCTTTGAACAGTTCCCAAACAATACCAAATAATATCTTAGATTCTTCTACTTATAAGCTATAGCTGCATGTAGGTACCTATAGGCTTCAAATGAAAATTGACTTTGAATAATAGTGTAAATTTCATATACCCAGAAAAAAGTATTAATAGTTTTTTATCAATAAAAAAATTATTTTAATTTAATTAATGTGATAATTGAATCAATTATTTTTTTTTTGTTGTTGAAAGAAAATTAAAAATATAATTTTGATTTAATTAACATTTAATTGTTATGAAATGTTGGAAATTGTCAAAATCAATCCACACATTGTTTGAAAAGGCAAAGTTTTTTGATCTTTTTTTTGTTATAAAATTAAAAAATCATTTATTAAAAAAAAAATGTTCAAAATAGGTATTAAATATTTATAATCTTTAGTAATCAATATAATCATTTTGGTAATATGTAGGTGCAAAATCAACAAATGATTTTATGAATTTGGTGATTTGACACAATTTTTATTTTTTATCTGTGTACATAAATATTTTGTACATTTTTTTATTACAAACAATTTGTGATGATTTTCCACAAATAAACCAGAAACTACTTTACACTGTTATTGTAAAAAAAATTCTTTGCATAACATGCTGTAAATAAAATAAACTATGTAGGTATGTATTTAGTTTCTTAGCTTCACAGCATATTAATATATATTTAACCACCACCAAATATTTAATGAAAGCAAATTAAAAGGTAAAATAGGTGATGTTCTACATATTTTCGTACATCCCATATGGTCTAGTGGCTAGGATATCTGGCTTTCACCCAGAAGGCCCGGGTTCGATTCCCGGTATGGGAAACTTTTTTAATAATTAATTTGTATAAGACAATTGCCATTACTACTGATCACATCTTCTTCTTACATTAACAATTCAATAGAATTTTGAAAACTCTGCTTCTTGAGACTTTTTCATAAACAACCACAATTTCTACCCTCGTTGTTTACAGTGTTGTTAGTGTAAATAGGTATGTATGATGCGTCATTCAAAACGTGCTTCGTTGAAGGTTAAAAAAATACCATGTGGTTTGTTTGTTATCAAACGTTTTAAATATTGTTGTTTTATTTTTTTTTATTTTCTTTTTACATTTTTTTCTGTTTTGTATCTTTGTTTTTACTTGAGTCTCATTTAGTTTAAATTTTTTTTTACGTTTAACGACTAATTTTGCTGTGTAGAATTTGTCATTAGTTGCGGTAAGAACTGACGTTCTACCCAATACTATTGTGGTCGTGTGATGATTCAGGATTATGATCTTTTGTGATTACGATTACCCCCACAGTTCCGACGGGGTTGCTCCTGTCTGGGATTTGTGGCTGATCTGACGGCCCTGACCAAGCATTTTTTAAAAATCAATTTCAATTATTTCTATTAAAATTGGGCAAAATCTTTCCTTTTGTCAATCAATCCGACCGATCCGAAATGTCAAAGGAACTAGGTCCAGCAGGGCTGCCAGAAATTTTCAGCAAAAAAAAAATATATGATTCATTTATATGTTTAAAAAATGATTTATAAATTTTTTGAATTTAAAACTGATTTATCACTTGAACGATTAAAAAAGGATTCATATATGATTAATTTATGTGTTTAAAAAATGATTAAACATTTTTTTAATTTAAAATTTTTAAAAATTTGAATTTCTTTTCATTCGTTTTAATTTTAATTTTTTATAAAATTTCTCTTCATTCGAAACATTAATTTTCTAAAAAAACGAAAGTGATGTCAGCCAAACAATTAAAAAGATTGGCTAAAAAAGAAGCCCACAAAACCAAGTGGGGGAAAATAATTTTCAATTATAACAATAAGAAGTAAGTTCATTTAAGTTAATAAATGTTAAGTTAATATTATTACCAGTAATTATAATAATTTGGTTTCTTCTTAGATGTTTGTCATTACAAGTACATATAATACATATAATTGTAATGATAAAGATATGAATAGTGTACTTCAGAAATATTTTATGCATGCAACAGATAGAATTAAGAGGCAAAAACGTGAATAGTTATTGTATTTATATTTAATTTTTTCCATATTTACTTTTAAATTCATTTTATTTGTTCTACTTTTATTTTCAGTTTATTGTAACTAATATAGTTTTATTATTTACTTTTAAATTAATTTCTTTCACCTTTTATTAAACCTTATTGTTAATGATTTTATTATCTCCTTTTTATTACATACATAATTTTTTCAACTTTTATTTTACTTTATTCTTAATTGTTATTAATATTGTAGTTATTATTCATTCTTTTATTATTTACTTTTTAATTATTTATATTCCAATTTTAATTTTACTTTATTGTTAACTGTTTTTACTTTATTACAATTGTTTATAAAACGACTTAGGGAAATCGTTTAAATAAAAAACATTAAAAAAAACTTTACTAAACTCAAAACAAATTATAATTATGATTCGGCGGTAGGGTACAATATACGGCTCATATACGGGTATTTTGCTCCTAAAGCTGATTCATAAATGATTCGATTATGATAGAAAAGTGATCAAAACAGGATTCCTAAGCAATTAGGAGAGTGATTAAAAAATGATTTCAAATATTATCAAAAACTATGCAATTTATGATTGAAAAATAAGACAAAAACGATTCAATAATGATTAGAAAAACTAACATTAAAATTATCAAAAAGGAATCAGAAAATTGTATCACAAATGATTCTTTCAGGTGATCCATCGGAAGGGTACCATTTTCTCACAACGAGAGTATCATTTATGATTGATAAATGAGCTCATATACGGGTATTTTGCCCTTGAAGCTGATTCCTAAATGATCAGATTATGATACAAAATGCTAGCTGGGATATGACACGTTTTTAAATGTTCTATAAGTGCACCAACGTCTTACAGTACGGTGCGGTGCATTACGGGTGCAGCAACGTTCGCCTAACTGGGCCTTTATTCAGAAATGAAATTAAAAATTTCTCGAAATTCATCACAATTTTTAAAAACGATTGTTTTGAAATCGATCAATCACATACCTGAATATTTATAATTTTTTACATAAAACATAAAAATGTATATCCAAATACATTGTTCATATATCGTGTTTAAAATAATTTATGCATTTATTTATTGTAAATTTCAGAAGTCACAATTAATTTAAAAAACCTGCAATTTGACAGCAAAAATCTGCAAATCTCACTATGCTATTTTGGCAACGAAAAAATCTGCAAAATGCAGATAAATCTGCACTTCTGGCAACAGTGGCTGCCAGAAATTTTCAGCAAAAAATCTTAATTTCACCAAAAAAAAATCTTATTTTTGAAGAAAAAATCTTATTTTTGAAGAAAAAATCTTATTTTTGGAAAAAAGTAGTTTTTTTTATTATAAATAATAAAAACAATTCATATTTTATTTAATACATAAAATAAACAAAAAAAAATCATTACAAAAAATTTAATTTCTTATACTAAATGGTTTTAACAAATAGAAACTGGGAATTATTTCCTTCTGGAGGTTACTTTATATTATATTCAACATTTTTATATTTTTCGAAATTTAGCTCATAGAATAAATTCGAAAAATATAAAAATGTTGAATCTAAATGGTTTTATTTAGTTTAAAAATTTTTAAATTGGAACAAAGAAGGTTTTTTTTAATTGAACTTAACCTTCGTCCAGACAAAACAAAAAGTCTTGTTTTTGGGGAAAAAATCTTAAAATCTTTTTTCGGTTAAAAAATCTTAAAAAATAAGGTAAAATCTTACTTCTGGCAGCGCTGAGGTCCAGTGCAGGGCTGCCAGCCAGCGATGCCAACTTAGTGCTTTTGGCACTATTTATGGTGCTTTTTGATGACTTAAAACGCCAAAATTTTATCTGTAGTGCCAAACCTAGAAAAAGCACTAACTTGGTGCTTTTTCAATTTTTCGTTAGTGCATTTAGTGCTTTTTTAATTTTAATTTTTTTTCTACCGTTTTTTAAAAATACGATTATAGGAATAGAGGATTAAGATGAGCTTTGCTATTTGGATTACAATTTTGAGAAAGCCTGTAAAGATTTTAAGATTTCAAATGATAAAAAAAGAGATAAAGAAAAGTGGCATTCGTTTTGCCAAAAACTTTATTTACGATGTTAGAGCTAGGCTTCCTAGCAATTTGGAAATTTTACAAAAGGTTTCACTTTTTAGCGATGGCAACATATTTAGTAATCGTAATAACAACGATGTATTTGTTGGCGATAAACCTTTTTTTTAAAGATGTAGACACTGTGTCAAAAATAGAAAATGACTTGGAAAATATTAGGAATTGTGAATGGAAAAATAAACAACGATTTTGAGTCATGTAGAAAAGTTAAAAAACATGCAGTTGGAAACCGTACAAAAGAACGCAAAGACTTTAAAAACATATAAAAAGTTGAAACTTAATATAACCAAAGTGTTAAATAAATTAAAAAAAAGTTGACAGAAAATGCTTTTATAACAAGCGTTATGTAACCCGCCATTTTTCATGAGTTTTAGTTTTCAAACGCACAACATTCGTCACCAAATAACCGCGTGTTGTGCACTTCTGCCTCTAGTCCTACTGCAAAAAGGTTTGACTAAGTATCAGAATGCAAACATACATACATGATTTTCTATATAACACCTTATGTGTGTTTTTTATTTTGAAGCGTACATAGGTTAAAATAATTGGATTATATCATACGCCAATTCTTTTATTAAACTTTGCACGATTTTAATTCAGATTTATTTAAACGATATAAATATAGCCATTGGTCGGTCATTGCAAATTTTCGGTAATTGCAACAGGCAAGATTTTTATCGAGTTACAAAAATCAAGCTCGCACTGTATTACTTTAAAACGATCATATGGCCAATTCAAACATAGCTGATGGATCATCATGATTTGGATAATATTATTTTTATTGAAGATAATAATAATACAATTAAAAATGTTTTAATACAAATGTAAATATATGTATTTATTATTTAATCTTAAAAAATAGTCCCCATAAACGCCATCGCCTTTTTTTTAAATTTTGAAGGTATATAATATTCGTCATAGCCGAAAGCAACTTGTTTTGTGTTTAATTAAATTGAAAAAATGGCTAAGTGCTTTTTTACGCTTTTTTTTGCTCGAAATAGTGCTTTTTAGTGCTTTTTTAAAATTTTAAAGTGCTTTTTGCTCTCAAAAAGTTTGCATCACTGCTGCCAGCACTGTTGCCAGAAAATTTATCTAAAACGTCTGCAAAATTGGGCTAAGAAATCTCAAAAATCTGCAAAAAAAAAAAAAATTTTCAAATCTGCAAGAAATCTGGAAATTAAAATATGTACTATATTTTGGGATTGATTTATTTTATTTTCGAATTCATACAACAAACTAAAAGGTGTATTTAACATTTTGGTACATTAAAATAAAAATTTAGTATATACCTACAAAAGAAAAACATTATATATGTATATAAACGATCAGGTATTTGATGGAAAACTATTTTAAAATGAAACGATTCAAATCCGATAACATCATTTTCTGTATCTTTTAAAAATTTTTAATAATACATTTTTCTCTTACTTTCTTTGTATATTCTTGTCAGATCAATTTTTGAACAAAAAAAAAGACTTAAGGCTCAGTTAGGCGAACGTTGCTGTACCGTATCTGCACTGTATCAATCAGCTGTTCGCTTTTTGTTATATGAAACGCAATACAAAAGCTTACCGAAATGTAATGTACCGTAGTTGCAACGTACCATTCTGTATAAAATAGAATTTCATACCGTTGTTACGTGACATTTGTAAAACAGTGATGGGCGGCTTGTATGTTTCTTGGAATGCGGGTATTTTTGCTCTTTTTTTTGGTACTTTTTTCAGTAAAGCTATGGAATTGTGACAAAACAACATTTTTTTATATGTAAATACAAATATGCATATGTTAAGATATGTATGTACACATACAATGGAAATGTGAAACGTATAAAAAGCTTTAAATGGTATCAAAATCTTGTTTGGTGTAACCACATTTACAATAAATGTATGCTTAAAATATATATGCTAAAATACAAATTTGTTTGTGGTAAATCAATAATATAAATATTATTAAAATACTGTTTTAAATACCATTTATATCACTTGGTACTTTTTCTGCACAGCGGTCACCATTTAAAAATGTTTGATTCCCATCACAGTGTGTATTGTTTTATGTATACTATTTCTTTTTGTTTATGTATGGGAAAAACATCCCAGCTAGCATTTGGCTGATTAGTTTTTGATAAAATCACCCAAATGATTCTTTTCAGATCAGTTTTGATGATTAAAATCTGATTTATCACTTAAGCGATTGAAAAAGGATTCATATATGATTCATTTATATGTTTAAAAAATGATTTATAAATTTTTTGAATTTAAAACTGATTTATCACTTGAACGATTAAAAAAGGATTCATATATGATTAATTTATGTGTTTAAAAAATGATTAAACAATTTTTTAATTTAAAATTTTTAAAAATTTGAATTTCTTTTCATTCGTTTTAATTTTAATTATTTATAAAATTTCTCTTCATTCGAAACATTAATTTTCTAAAAAAACGAAAGTGATGTCAGCCAAACAATTAAAAAGATTGGCTAAAAAAGAAGCCCACAAAACCAAGTGGGGGAAAATAATTTTCAATTATAACAATAAGAAGTAAGTTCATTTAAGTTAATAAATGTTAAGTTAATATTATTACCAGTAATTATAATAATTTGGTTTCTTCTTAGATGTTTGTCATTACAAGTACATATAATACATATAATTGTAATGATAAAGATATGAATAGTGTACTTCAGAAATATTTTATGCATGCAACAGATAGAATTAAGAGGCAAAAACGTGAATAGTTATTGTATTTATATTTAATTTTTTCCATATTTACTTTTAAATTCATTTTATTTGTTCTACTTTTATTTTCAGTTTATTGTAACTAATATAGTTTTATTATTTACTTTTAAATTAATTTCTTTCACCTTTTATTAAACCTTATTGTTAATGATTTTATTATCTCCTTTTTATTACATACATAATTTTTTCAACTTTTATTTTACTTTATTCTTAATTGTTATTAATATTGTAGTTATTATTCATTCTTTTATTATTTACTTTTTAATTATTTATATTCCAATTTTAATTTTACTTTATTGTTAACTGTTTTTACTTTATTACAATTGTTTATAAAACGACTTAGGGAAATCGTTTAAATAAAAAACATTAAAAAAAACTTTACTAAACTCAAAACAAATTATAATTATGATTCGGCGGTAGGGTACAATATACGGCTCATATACGGGTATTTTGCTCCTAAAGCTGATTCATAAATGATTCGATTATGATAGAAAAGTGATCAAAACAGGATTCCTAAGCAATTAGGAGAGTGATTAAAAAATGATTTCAAATATTATCAAAAACTATGCAATTTATGATTGAAAAATAAGACAAAAACGATTCAATAATGATTAGAAAAACTAACATTAAAATTATCAAAAAGGAATCAGAAAATTGTATCACAAATGATTCTTTCAGGTGATCCATCGGAAGGGTACCATTTTCTCACAACGAGAGTATCATTTATGATTGATAAATGAGCTCATATACGGGTATTTTGCCCTTGAAGCTGATTCCTAAATGATCAGATTATGATACAAAATGCTAGCTGGGATATGACACGTTTTTAAATGTTCTATAAGTGCACCAACGTCTTACAGTACGGTGCGGTGCATTACGGGTGCAGCAACGTTCGCCTAACTGGGCCTTTATTCAGAAATGAAATTAAAAATTTCTCGAAATTCATCACAATTTTTAAAAACGATTGTTTTGAAATCGATCAATCACATACCTGAATATTTATAATTTTTTACATAAAACATAAAAATGTATATCCAAATACATTGTTCATATATCGTGTTTAAAATAATTTATGCATTTATTTATTGTAAATTTCAGAAGTCACAATTAATTTAAAAAACCTGCAATTTGACAGCAAAAATCTGCAAATCTCACTATGCTATTTTGGCAACGAAAAAATCTGCAAAATGCAGATAAATCTGCACTTCTGGCAACAGTGGCTGCCAGAAATTTTCAGCAAAAAATCTTAATTTCACCAAAAAAAAATCTTATTTTTGAAGAAAAAATCTTATTTTTGGAAAAAGTAGTTTTTTTTATTATAAACTAGCTGACCCGGCGAACGTTGTTTTGCCTAGAAAAGTATTGTTTTTGTGTATATTTAAAATACAGATACAGAATCAGGCACAGGTAATATTCGATGCAGATAATTTATCTTTATTTAAAAAAAACAAAAAAGAATATGAAAATGTGAATTATAAGTAAACTATTGAATAAGTTAAGAGAATATCATTGAAGCACTTTGCGATAAACAATATTTTTCGTTTTGTTGTCAGGTGCGAAAATGAACAAAGAGGATGGCTTTCCGAAACGGGAACATGCGACATGGAGTTGACCGTGTGAAACACAGTCGTTCTCCAAATTTAGGCCACAAACACTCAATGATTGCCCTTGGGATTTGTTGATTGTCATGGCGAATTGGAAATTGGATTCGTTTAAACTCGAATGGCATATCGGTTAGGATCATTGGATTTCTGGGAATGAGAACTTCCTCTCCTTTACACTTTCCTTTTAGCACTCCATACAAAATGTATGTGAAAATGAATTTTCTTTATAATTTCTTTTTTCTGGAATATTTTAGACATTTTTATGCTAACAGATCAAGGCATGATCAATTGCATAGCTTACGATTTGATTCATTGTCAATGGCACTTCTAGTCGGAAATTGATTTCGAGTCATTTTTAGTGGTGCTACCTGTCTGAATCCTTCGCCGGCTCATGATCAACAACTTTGCTAAAGATCATAGCATCTTCAAATGCAGAGTTTACGATTTAATTCATACTAGTGTTTTTCATACGGGATTTCCCGGGACAAAAATCTTGGGATCCCGCTCAATTTTCGGGGAAAAAATCCCGGGAAACTTAACTGCTGATATGTATGTATAATTGCAAATAAGTTGTGTCATGAATAGATAATAAAAACAAAACATATTTTATTTAATACATAAAATAAACAAAAAAAAAAAAACATTACAAAAAATTTAATTTCTTATACTAAATTGTATTATTTAGATTAAAAATGTTTAAATGGGAACAAAGAAGGTTTTTTTTATTGAACCTAATCTTCGTCTAGACAAAACAAAAAGTCTTTTTTTTGGGGAAAAAATCTCAAAATCTTTTGTCGGTTAAAAAATCTTCAAAAATAAGGTAAAATCTTAATTCTGGCAGCGCTGGTCCAGTGACTGCGTTGCCGCAATCAGCGTTGTCAGAAGATTTTGAAGGAAAATCTTAATTTGGCGAAAAAAAAATCTTATTTTTAAGAGAAAAATCTTACAATTTTTCAAAACAAGGGCAAAAAAGTAAAAAATTTTAATGTTTTTTTTAAGAACAATTGTGATTTAGTTGAACTGTTAATTTTAATTTTTGATATTTTTTTAGTTAGGCTTGAGTTCATCAAATTTAATTTTCATTAAATTATTTTTATTGAAGGAAGGAATTTTTACAACTTGGAATTTTTTGATAATTTTCTTGGCTGAGCTGGGGCTCGAACCTGGGTTGAATTTACATGTTTCAAGAATCACCACATTCTTTCATCAGAATTCTTTTGAGTTCTAACCTCTGCACCACTGCGGTGCCTGCCAGCCAACAGTCAAACATCAAACTTTAACAAGTGATACTGGTGGTTCGAAATTTGCTGTAATTATAATTTTTAATTTATTCACATGTTGCTACCTTTCTTCTGTTTTTCGTATTCTTAAAACAACATACTTCTTATTATGGAAACTATTTAAATCGAAATACATAATTGCGGTATTTATACAAAATTGTAGGTTTAAATTGTGTTTAAGCTATATTTTTTCATAAAATTCTTTTTAAAATAAATTGTTATTCCATTTAATTTTTAATAAATAAGAAATTAAAAAAGTCCATCTAAATAAAGAAGTTTCATTCAATGTAATTAAACTCTAAAATTAGAGATATGTACATACATAAATTTTGAGCAAGAACATTTTAGTTTGGGAGCTCATACTTCATATGAAATTTTAAGGGTTCTTAATTTAATATTATATATGTTGACACCACACCGTTCTTATATGGAATGCATTTCGAGGAAATTGCATTTAAAAAGAGCTCATTGAAAATATATGGATTTTCTTAAATATATTCCTTATTGAATTGTTTATTAAAATAATGTTGGTACACCTTTTAAAAAGATATTCTTAAGCACTTATGTTTGTATACTTTGTTTAAAAATTATCATAAACTGGAATGTGGAATTTTTAAACTAAAAGCTTCTTAAGTTCCATTAGTTTTACCTTTTGGTACTAAATACCTGAACTTTTTTGTTCTTTAATTTATGAAACTTTATAAAAATGCGTTTTTTCTTTTCCTAAATAATTTTTTTCATCAGTATTACCAAAATGAACAACTGCTAATTTAAGATGCTTATTTAATATTTTTTATGCCCAGAAATAATGATGTATTTTTGTGTATGCCAGACAATGGGTTCAAAAGTGTGCAAAACCAATAGTTAGACAACAAATATGATACAAAAACTCATTGTTTTAAAAATTTTCTGTTTAAAAAACGGTTAAAAAAATTATGTATCTTGTACAAACTGAAAGTTAATAATCTTTATTTCTAAAAATAAAAAAATCTTAATTTGAGAAAAAAAATCTTAAAATCTTATTTTAGTCAAAAAATCTTTAAAAATAAGATAAAATCTTAATTCTGGCAACGCTGGCCGCAATGATGCTAGGAACAGGGTTGCCAGTTCAGCGCCTAACTTTAGCGCTTTTTAACTTTCGAAAAGACGCATATTTTTCCCTATGCGCC
This sequence comes from Pollenia labialis, assembly GCA_949318255.1. NCBI lineage: Eukaryota > Metazoa > Arthropoda > Insecta > Diptera > Polleniidae > Pollenia > Pollenia labialis. Next base: position 113,679,638 of record OX439143.1, read on the forward strand.
AGTGTTGCCAGCGAAATTTCGAGAAAGATACATATTAGTTTCCAAAAAGATACATTTTTTCCCAAATAGATACATTTTGAAAAAAAAATCCGTTTAAAACGTTAACATTTATTAACATAACATTTTAATTTTATCTCTAATGAAAATTGTAAAGAAAATTATATTAAATAAATTAATTTTTATCAATAAATTAAATAAATAGTAATTTTTAAAAATACAGTAAGCAAACTTTAAAAATGATTATATGTAACTATCTTTGGATGTTATCAAAACAAATTCATATATATATATATATATATATAATATACGAGTTAAGGCGCTTATACTAGGGCGATTATATCAAAAAATTCATATGTATAAATTTATTTATTTTTATTTTTTATTCTCTTTCACCATAATTAAAGCTGCTATTGTATTAGTATTGAGTCGGTTACGATGATCAGTCCTAATAAGTTTTAGTTGGCTAAAAATTCTCTCCACACATGCATTCGAAAATGGAAGTACAAATGTTAAACCAACTACTTTTTTCAAATTAGCTCATTAACAACATTTTTTTAATTAAAATTGATTATTTTATTTCTGCACATTTTACGTACAGATTCAAAAGATACGAAAAATGTCAGGATTATACATGGTACATGAAGTCATCAAAAGATACGAAAAATGAATCTTTCGTATCCTAACGGCAACACTGCTTAGTGCTTTTAATTATAAAAAACTTCCGTTCATTGCAGTGTTACCACGAGCAAAATTCAAAATTACCCTTGAGATAAAGCAAAATTACCCGATTTAAATGAAATTACACCTGGTATAAAATTGAAGTTTTATTTAATAAAAGACATTTACAAAGATCAATATTAGTCGAACTGTTGACATTCTTATTGTAATTTTAAATAAATTAACATTAAAATAAATAACATTAAAGACCAGGGATGATAAAGTCAGTACAATTGTATTTTTTTCAGTACTATTTGCATATTATGTACAATTTAAAAATTTTCAAATATCAGAAGAATTGTAAATGGCATATTGTCTACACTGATAAACCAGCAACAATTGACGTCCAGGAGGTCAACATTGTTCTTTTTATTCGAGACATGCAGCCAGTAAAATTGGACGTCTGCAATACGTTTCGTCTTAAATCAGTTTCAAATGGTTATGCCGTGTATTAATGTGCGATTAAAATGCATTTGTTTTGTGTTTTCTACCATTTAAGTTTTATGGTCTTTATACCATATTTAGTAAAGTAAATGCGTCCAAGGTTTTATACAACTGTCCCTTTCGTAATTCAGTTTTACAACTGTTAAGGGTATTTGAAAGTTTCCAGACACAAATAAAATTTATTATATGTTGGAATGTTGGAAACATTTCTACCCCCAGGCTGGTTTGTAGTTTGAATAAATAATAAACTTCAGGTTCTAAATCACTATGATAGTCATCTTTATCCAAATCTCAGAGTCCATTTTGTGACATTTATTACCAAACTTTTGAAAATATATATTTAATGACTTAAGACTTTTCCTAAAAAGAAACCGAAACTTTTGTTCAGAAGAGTGTGTATTTTGTATCAACAATATTTAAAAAGAAATAAATGTCATCACTGAAATCGAATCTAGATTTTATTTGGGTATCTGAAGTAAGAATTTCAAATAACACCTGAATTACACCTTAGATAAATTACTCACGCTCTACCCACGACAGTAAAAATTATACCAAATTCGGGTAATTACCCACAAAGTGGCAACACTGGTTCATTGGTAACAAATAATGAATAAATCGTAGTACACAGCATGATACAAACAGGGTTGTCAGATTTGTTTGAGCTCCATCGCCAAACCTGATGTTAGAAATCGCCAAACGTCAATTTTGTTCAGTTTAAGTGTAACAATTTTTGGTATTAAATTTATTTTTCTTTTTTTTTTTAATTAAATTTTGCATACAAAAAAAGCAAGTATAATTTTGCAGTAAAAAATCGCCAAAATCTGAGAAAAAATACATAAAAGCGCCGAAATTTAGTTTTGTTTCTGTTTTTTTTAAATAACATAAAATGAAGATCATATATTCGGTTTAAAAACAAAAATTAAGAACACAGGTCTATAAGATCGTTCACTTCAGCCTCACCGATTTTTGACCTTTTAGAATTAATAGTGACTGAATATAAAATTAACTTAAAATGATAACAAAAATCATGTAACAAAAAGTTGCAAGTTTTTTTTATATTAGTAATGATCACAAAAAATGACAAAGACCATATTTACACTATGCAATTAACGTCGCAACTTTCGCATGCAACTTTTTGTTTGTTAGCAAGAGGTGCAGGGAAGAAAAAAAAACTTAAATATAAATGTGAAAAGAGTTTCGTAACAAATGCTTTGAAAAAAATCGGCGTTAATTGCATAGTCTAAATGAGGTAAAACTGTAAAAAAAAACGCTGAAATAATCACCCTTATTGTGTTTGGCGTATTTAAAATACGCCCACGACTGTTTGGTAATAGATTAAAGGAAATAAGTTCACCTTCTCTTTAATCCATTACCAAACAGTCGTAGGCGTATTTTAAATACGCCAAACACAATAAGGGTGAATATAAATGGTAAAAATAGCCAAGTAAATCGCCAGTTATATCAAAAATCGTCATAAAATTCGCCAGTCACCAAACGGAAAATCCCGCCGCCAAACACATTTCAAAATCGCCACGTTTGGCGAGAAATCGCCATATCTGACAGCCCTGGTTACAAATACAGAAGGTAGTTCCACTCTCTCTTTTTGACGCCATATTAACGTTCTGACGTTTATGGGAATTATCAAAATTTGTGCTACCATATTTCATTAAATAATCCAATTTTTCTGTTTTTGTTTTATTTATTTTTTGAAGTTTAGAAAAATTTTATTTTAAATTGCAAAAGATTGTAGAACATTTATAATAAAAGACTGTTTATATAACTGTGAATTAATAAATTATGATCATGAAGCCACCGATGATGTTAATGCCTTAGAAATGGGCATAGAAAATAGTCTGTAACAAAAGATCGATGTGGAAAACTTGAAATGTTAAAATGATGAATCGGAAGGTAGTGATAAGAAAATATTTGAACCCTATGAAAAACGTTTGGACTTAGCGCAGTTTGTTTAAAGAAATGCCGATGAGGGGTTACTTTTCAATATGCTCTTTACCGGCAACGTTAAGTTAAAAGAAATTATTGTAGATGTATCCAATGACGATACGGAGTTACTGTTCAATATTCGTTTTACCGGCAACGTTGACTAAACGGAAATTATAGTTGCGGGGCTGCAGATAATTCACATCATAATAAAATTACATTATTCAAAAACCGTCCTGCCATGACTTTTGATGGCATTCGGGCTAAAGCGGATCAATAATTTGAATTTGAATAATTGACTGTCAAGCCGTAATTGAATATTCAACAAAAGTGGTGACATTTTCTTGAGTTCATCACTCTTACATGCAGTCTACAACTGACATGAAATGTTTAACATTAACACTAATATGATGTTAGTGTTAAGTATAGACTCATCATGTTAGAGGTTTTCTCATGTTAAAACACGGTTGTTAATGCAAATGTTTTAACAACGCTTTTATAACATCATGTTATAACAGCAAGCAATGTCAGTTGTAGACGTGGAGTTATATACATACATACATTTTCCTTTAAACTTTTTCGATGATAATACAAAATTTTATTGTTCTTCGTGGTGTATTTAATGGTGTAATAATATGTACATATGAGGCTGTACCCAATGTGTAAATCGTACAAAGATTTCGAACTCAAAAGCCTATTTTTATACCGAATTAACTTTAAATAATATGTATGTATGTACATATGTATATAAAATACAAAGCAATAATAAATAAATGGAATCGTGCTCATGTGACTCATTAAAATATTGGCTCAAAATCACTTTTTTAACCGTTCTAACAATGTCCGGCTCGTTATCTGTCCATGTAAACATTGTGCGCAAAACTGTGACGTATAAAGTTCCTCAGACAATATAAAAAAAATTTTAAGTGTCACAAGCCTTTTAAAAATGATGGAATCGGTTTGTGTGATTTTCAATTGCCGAAAGCACACACAGAAACACAAAAACGGTATGACCTTCGGAACACCACAACTTTAAAAGCACGTTATTGTCAGATTTGAAATCACGGGATTTTCAGAACACACCGGATAATTCTAATATAAATCATCCTATCAAATTTTATTCAAATCGTTGCGTAATTGATCATATAGAACTCCACTACATATATCCAATATTTGTTTAATACTTACCACAAAAATTCTTTCTTTGCTGCTTTTAATAGACTACTATTAACTATTTAATAGTGCAATGTTCCTTTTTTGTCTTCACTAGTCATTTTTACTTGGTTCTAAATAAAAACTAAGCAGAATATATGTATATTATGGCGACTTTTTTAAAATTTTTGGCGGATTTTAGCGACTTGGAACAAATTTATTTTTTAAGATTTTTAAAAAATATTTTTAATAATTTAAATCATCTATATTTTATTGTCAAAAAATTAAAAATAAAGGCTTTGGCAATTTTGGCGATTTTTGACATTGAATTTGGCGAAAAAGGTCAAAATCGATCTGACAACCCTGTATAATACTCTGAAATGCATACTTATACACGGAAAGAAGTATATTTTCTAAAAAAAATCCATTTCGTTTCTTAAAAAAAGAAAATCCAAAAATAATTTCCTGATTTTAATTTGTTTTGTTCGTAATTTGTGAAACTTTCTTAAATAAAAAAATATTTTCTCATGATCAAAAAATTTATGTTTTTGATATATGATCAAAAATTTCTTAAAGCAAGATGTACAAAAGTAGCTTATTTTTATTAAAAAGATGAAACATACCTACATAGTTCTGAAATCAATTTAATAACTATTGTCTGATTTTTTAAAGAGAATCGAATTTTTTGCATCAAGAAACAAATGCTAGAATTTTGTTTTAATTAATTTATATTTAGATCAACATGTTAAGCAAATCAATCAAAAGTTTCTTATTTTATATCAAGTTTTCTTAGAATAAAATAATTTTTTTTAATTGTGGTTAAGTAAATTTTATGTCGCTTTGAGTCACTAATTTTTGCTTAAGCTAAGCCACACATATGTTTACAGTAAGACATTTTTGCCTTGGACGAGAATGGTGCAACATTTTTTTGGTTTAAGGCATATTTTCTGGTGATTTAGTAAACAATTCTTTCCATGGTTATTTGAAATTATATTATTTTACTTTTCCTGAAATATCAGAAAAGCTAATAAGGGTCCTCATGATATCGTTTATAAGTCTCGTAATCTGTGCAAACTGTGCATTTTTACGCCCTCGTAAATGAACTGTCAAAAATTGTATGAGAATTCATTTACACAAACTTGGTAAATTTGCCCAACAATTTTGTCTCGTAAACTTGCGCTGTTCAATTGTGCATTTATACAAACAGATCTTTTAATGATTTTAACGTCGTTTTCAATGAAAAATCCAAGTGTCTATAAATCACAAACAATAAATTCTAGCAATAATTTCAGTAAATTGGTCTTTTGGCTTTCTTTGAGCATTTTTAAAAGCAAATTTCTCATACATATTAATCACAAATTTAAACACAAATTTTTATATTTTTGAATTTTAATTTTTAATTTATTTTTGTATTGACGTTTCTTACAAACTGACATTAATTGTTTAAAATTACACAAAAGTAAAAAAAGGGGCTTCATGAAACAAGACTCGTAAGTTTGCGCATTTGCACAAATGGCAATTTTAAGCGACATCATGAGGACCCTTAATGTTTTATTAACACAGTGCGGCAAATGACAAAGAAAGTCGGTACAGTACTTTTCGCTTATAGTCCATTCCGCTTAAAGGCCAAAAACGGATATAAGCCAAAACTGTCATATTCACATGCAGATTTTTTCGAATTTCATACAAATTATTTGTCCTAAGGTCCATTTCGCATGTAGTCCATTTTCGTTTAAAAGCCACATTTTCTTAGCATACGAATATTATTCTTTATGCAAAAATGTTCGCTTATAGTCCACTCTGTTTTTAATATTTTTTTAATCAACTTGTAACATGTTTTTATTTACATTTCTGGTAACTATTATAAATACCAAATTTCGTAATTTATATTTCATAACATGGTGTCTTCATCTGACCATTTTTGTTTTTATTGTATTATTTTTTGTTTTAACTATTTATTTAAATTAAATCAAAATTTGGTTATGTTTTAAATAAACTTTTGTTTTGTTTAAAAAAGAGCAGATTTATTGAAGAAAATAATTTTTATAAAGTCCAAAATGTGGATTATACACTTATAAGCCATTAAATGGCTTATAAAAAAAATCGGTTATAGTCCAAATTCGCTTATAGTCCACAAAAGTTGTGCAACTATAGTAGTGGACTATAAGCGAAAAGTACTGTATAGGGAACTTGCTTATGTGATTTTAATTGACTTTAGCGTGTTGAATCCAGACAGTTTATTCAATCACGTCTAGTGTGTAAATACTAATTTGCATGAAAAAATGGTCGCTATAATTAAGAAATAATTTTGAAAATAATCATTTGTAAAAGATCAAAATCGCACAAATCGCTCCTAAGTTATGATAAAACGTATGTACCATAAACGCCTTATTTCGGTCGAATATTAGTCTAGTCCATAAATAAATGAGACATGATAAAAAAAACTGAAAACGGATTTGAATTTAGCTCTGGAAAATCTTTGTATTTCATATATTTTTATTTAAAACGATCACTTTTTGACGACCAGTGTAATTAATAAAACTTAGTTCTTAAACATTTCATTGAGTATTTTATTTAGCGCTTTTTGATTGGAGGCACGGCGCTTTTTGATTATAAATAGTTCACAACCCTGGCTAGGAACACAACTGGGACGAACGATGGATTTTTAGCCGCGAATTAATCTTGGGCTTAATTGTTCATTTAGGTGACTTGTCATTAGAGTTCATTTAAAAAAAAGTGAACTACAGTCGAACTTCCATAACTCGAACTTCTCTAACTCGAATTTTCTTTAACTCGAACTAATTAGGTTGACAGTAGCGTTAAGAGAATAAATAACATACAATTCTTCTTCCGTAACTCGAACTTCCACAACTCGAAGTTCTCCATAACTCGAAAGAAATACATACATACGAATTCTATAACTCGAATTTTTTGCTTGGTTTACTGGTTTATTGATTTTGCTTTTTTGTTTTGGTTTGTTTATTTTGTTTTCTTTTGCTTGTTTAGCTGGTTTGTATATTTTGCTTGCTTTTTTTTCGGGGAAATCCCTTTTTGTACATCATGTGCTTCTTGTTTTTTGCGTAAGTATCAGTACTTTGCATAAATGTCATTCGCCTTAGATGCTAAATGTTATAATCGCATTTTATTTTATTATCATGGCAACTAAACGTGTTTTAAAATGTTTGTCAATTGAAGAAAAATACAAACTAATAAAAGATGTCGAAGGTGGATTAAAGAAAAAGGATGCAGCTGATAAATATGGTATCCCGGCTAGTACGGTCTCAACGATTTTTAATTTTTTCCAAACATTGAATTTATATTTAAATACGAATGACACTACAACTGATGAGCACTATAAGGCTTTAAACAAGTTAGAGTCATTTTTTACTGAAAATAACAAAAAAAAAATAAATTTTCAGCCACTAATTTCAAAATATTTTACTTCATTGTAGCTTTGAATGTAGTTTTCAGTAACTACCTGTTTTAAATAAAAAATTTAAACTATAGACTAGGGTGATCGATCGAATAGTATTCGACCGGTTTTAACCGGTTATTTTAGTTTTGCCCAAGTCGAATATTTTAAAATGTCCATTTTTCGAATATCGAATAAACCGGTTATTTTAGAAAAATAAACCGGTTACTTAATTAATGTGTAATTTATATACGTTTTCCTTACTTTTGTTATAAATGTACCCGTAATTTAAGTATTTTTCTAATTGAATATTTGGCAAACTTAAACTTTTTATAAAAAATGTCAAAACAAAATGAAACAAAAGTCAAAAAAACATTATGGGCTTATATAAGCGTGTGTTCTTGTAACAAAAACCAAAAACAATTTAAAGTACTACATAAAAAGTTCAGCTTTAATAGTAATAAGCAATTTGACAGTATTATAAATACTGTATATATCTTTATAAAGATGTCATCTCTGGTGATATTTCGAACTGACTTAAAAGAGAATTGTGCTTAAACGGCCCTAAAATGATAAGTTGCAAAGGTTCTTTAACGACTTATTAATAATTTTTAATTAGTCTACAAGCTTGACATTAATATACGCCAAGTAAAACTTGACCCCGTTCCAAGTAGTTTTTAAGATACTGCAAATAATACTTTACGAAAATATGCTGCCAATAATGAATGAAAAACTCTTAAGTAGTTCTACCATATCTTCATGCTTAAAACTACACAATACCGGCGAAATCAACGAAATGGGAAAATTCATCAGTTTTATTTATTAAAACATCAAGAACATAAAATAAAATTGAAGGAATCAAAAATGTCCTGGAAGTTTTTAAATCGTGTGATCGACGAATTGACAGATATTTCACATCAAAAGCATGTTCGTATTACTATTGTTTCTATAATGCTGAAACAAAAAAAATTTAAAGATATAATCCTGGATAAGAGGTTTTGTTTGCCACTCTTCAAAAATATGGCTGAAGTTTACTGCTTCATATAGACATGCTTAACCAGCAACAAATCAAAACTCACAATAAATTTCGGAGAATTTCTCAAATAATAAATTTATTAAATTCCTATACATATTTTTAAAACCAAAGTTTTTCAAAAATTCTAAAGCTATGTTCACACCTATTAAATATTTGACTCCTAACGTAACCACCAGTTTTCTTAAAGAATTGTTTGCTTTTGCAAAACGTTTGGCTAGAGCAAACATTATTTAACGGTTTCTTAACTACATTATATATAAATGCAATTATCATCTTATACATACATATATACATAAAGTTAAGCAAATAACTAGAAATTGCCTCAAATAATGCTTAAGTTTAATCAATTTACTGGTCACGCTTTTTTTTTTTGATTTTATCGTCAAATATTTGTGGTCTGAACATACCTTAAGTCATATCTAAGTATTGAGGCCCTATGCTCCTTATGGGATTGACGGGAACATATATGTATTTTGTTGGATCCTTACCTTCGTGATTTGTTTTGTTTTTATTCTAATTAACTTTTTATTACAAAAACTAATTTGATTTTTGTATTTGTATGTATTCGAATTAAAACCGGTTAACCGGTTATTCGTAAAATGCTTAACCGAAAACCGGGTTTTTTAAAATAGCAACTATTCGTAATATTCGAAAACCGGTTATTGAAAAATGTCGAATAATCGATCACCCTACTATAGACACGTGCTTGCAATTGATTATTTTTTAAATTTTTTTTTCTGTAACTCGAAGTCTCCGTAAGTCGAAGTTTTTTTTGGGATAATGATGATTCGAGTTATAGAAGTTCGACTGTAGTTCGTTCAGTAGTTCACTTTAGTCAGCGTTACCCAAGGCCCATCTATAAGGTCTGCTTACTTGTACAAAAACAAAAAACAATTCTTTTTAGTTGTCAAAAATTTACTACCACATATACAAAGCAAAAGGATAAAACGTGTATGTGTGGCATACCATAAACGTAAACCAACGTATACATGCACATGTAAGCAAAATGTAAACCACTTTTGACAACTAAAAAGAACATAAACAATGATCATCATCAGGCTTCTTGCGCAGACCTTTTCAATGGGCCTTGGCGTTACCCAGGGTTGCCGTTGACAATTTTAGAAAAGTGTCATAAAAAGGGTATTTAAGAAAATAAAGGGTCAAAAAAGGGTTATTTCAAAGTAAAATAGAGTCAAGATTATTAGTATTAGGGGTTTTTTCCCGAGGTTTCCTGTCAATTATTTTCTTTCCCGTTTTCCCGGGATTTTTGTTGCGGGATCCCGGGAAATAAAAGTTCCTCATAGTTTCAGAAAAAAGGTGTTTATACTTTGAAATTTAGTTTTATATTCTCTAAAAATTAGCATCTGTTGATGGGTTGTCGATTAAATCAATATCAAGAAGTGAGTACGTTCGTAAATCAATGTCTTCTGACGCAATAAATCTACCAAAAGCAGAATGTGCCGTGCAACAGTTGATACTTAATAAATTTAGTGAAGTGAAGAATTTATAAAGAACATAAATTCAAAATAAGATGCAGGCAGTGCATTTTAATTGTCCATGGACAAGTCTTGCAAATAGGAGATATCAAAAAATATCGCTCCTTTATTGTAGCAAAGCCATATCTACAAAATGGCAAAATGCGATAAAAGTTAAAATGTACAGATTTAAAGATACATATATTTTGCTATAACTTCGGTTCAGTTTGAGATAAAAACCGATGTTTTGTTACGAGAAAGTAGAAGGAACACTTTGCTTAATAAACTTAAAATTAAAAAAAAAATTAGAGATATGACAATATGTTAATAAGGTGATAAACATAAATTTGTTTCATTTTGTGACGGCTTGTATAACTGGGAAGTGCTGGGAAACAGAAATAAAAAAAAACTATGGAAACTCGTGTAAGATACTACAACATACAATTTTAAAAACACATTGTCCTTAACATTACAGGTGGATCTTGTAAGAAGAAGTCCGTTTGATGCTATTTTTTGCATCAACCTTGTCATACATTTGGATGATATAGACGTTGTTTATAAAAAAGAAAAATTACTTCGGATTGTGAATTAGAAATATGCAACAACTTTTAACTTTTGCACTTTAAACTATTTGTCCAATCTCGGTAAAAAAGTGAACGAAATGTTTCGGAAACATGGTAATAAGTAAATAAAATAAGAAATATACTCGTTGCCGACTTTCTAAACGCATTGAGTGTGTCTTAATATTATTTCCTAAGCTGTTAAAAAATGTTAATATATTTATAAAACATATTTATTTAAAATATTTTATCTATTTTATAAATTTACTTTTTGATCTCAAAACTTGAGTACCATAATTTTTGTTTGTTTTTATTATTGTTTTATGAATTAAATTGTTATGTTTATGTTATCTTTTTATCTTGTATCTAGAGCATAATGATACGAAATTTACATATAAAATCGTAAGGTAATAATAACACACTGCTACAAAAAAACACTTTTTGTCAGAACTTGAAAACCGACCTAGTGGGGGTTGTAGGCCTAGGTGAGGACATACAAAAACCGTTTTCAAAAATTTTGAAACACCCTCAAAATTTTGAGTTATTTTCAAAAAAATTGTTTTATGGTAGGTCGTAGCACTTTAGTACCTCTAACTCATACATTTTTTGATCGATGTCAAAATTTTAAACAGTTTTGAAAAGGCAAAGAAGTAAGCTTTTATGAAATGTATTCATAAAAAATATATTCCAGGAAATTAGGTGAGTGTTTATCAAAAGTTTCTAATTTTTTTTATTTTTTTTCATAATTTTTCAAATTCAACAAGAGTTATTTTAATTTTTTTCTATGAAAATCTATCTTTATTTGCACTGTATTTTAAAGATAATTTTGTGTAGAAAAAAACGAGATATCATTTGTTAAAATCGGCTTATATTTACAAAAGTTACTAAAGTTTTAAATCTCGCACAAGATCGCAAAAATATGCATTTGTCACAAAATGTGGCTCAGCCGATTTTGGTAAATATTCCAGATTCATCATCACTTTGTTAATGTTAAGTTTCATTACATTTAATTGCACTTAATACTGGCTTAGTAACAGTTAACACATTAGCATACTTAATGCTATCACGATTTTTATATTGATAACCAGTGATGGTTTTTTGGCAAAAATAACATTCTTGTGGTTTATGGAATATTTGATGATGCCAAATCATTGGGAAAGATAACGGTAATTGCTGGCTTATAAACTTTTCGGACTAAGTTTTCTTAAGCATACTGGAATAGCTTGTACAAATACTTTCGGGTTCATAACATTTGCTAGAACTGTATGAGCAGTTAAAAACTGTATTGAAGCCATTTACCAAGGCTTTATTTTTCTTCAGATCAAAGCGATGTTTTTTGCCAGCGAATAAACCTCAAACATATGTCTGTCTGTCCGTCTGTTCGTCTGTTGAAAACACGCTCACTTTCGAACAACTCAAAAGAAATGAACAAACTTGGTGCCAAATTGCTTGCAGTTATCCTAAGCAGTTTGCGATTGAAATTCAGCAAAATCGGTGCAGTAGGACCAGAGCTATGAATCAAAATGTGGAACCATCACCTAAAAAAAATGATAACTTTGTTATAAAAAATAACATATATGGTGGAACAAGGCACGGAATGAGATAAGATTTTGCAAAAATTTGTTTTAATCGACTGGAAATCACGCTGTAAAATTTCGTGAAGATCCGTCCATAATTTACCCTAGGCCCCATATAAACACTACTCCCGGAAAATAGTTTAGTACGCCTAAAGCCGATAAAAATAATGCTATCATAACAAAATTTGAATTGAAACTGTTACTCAAGCTAGTTTAAATTGCTAAATAATTTAATATAGATCTAAACCTCAAACCAACCAATTTTATTGCTGATGTCTGTTTTTATAAAGCTAAATTAATAATAAATAGACATCATATAGATATCCCTCCTGATATATTCGAACAGTCGGTGGAGGGTATTAAAAATTCGGCACAGCTGAATATAGCACTCTAACTTGTTTTTATTCATATTTTTTGCGCGGAGGGAGAAAATACTAAAAATAGGTGTTAATGAAAAGTTGAATAACTTATACAATTTTTATCCGATTTGAAAAATTAAAACCACGTTTTGTTAAGAACTAAATTTTCTTCATACACTAATATAAATTTTTATAAGCTTTCATATTAAAATAAGCAATGAAAAGCTACTAAAATCAAAAAAGTTTATAATTTTCGTTATTTTTGTAGATATTCTTAACAAAAACAATGCTTATAATTTACAAATGTATACAAAAATGCACGTAATTTTAAAGCGTAATCAGTTTTCTTTCCAAACCCGTTAAAAAAATTAAAATCGGACAAGAACTGACTGAGTTACAGGTCGATAAGTTGACGAACATCACTGAGAACGGTTTTTTTTAAATAACTTCTGAATTTGAGGGTGTTTCTGAAATTTTTTGACACAATTTTTAATGTACTCAACAAGACCAATAACCCACGCTAGGTCATTTTCCAAGTTTTTTTACACTGTAGCACCGTGTAATTAAAGTTCCCCCTTCAATCTTTAATTCATTTTTGGGAGTTTTTAGGCATTTCTTTTAATTACTTTGTAAACAAGTTCCCTTACGCTTTTTTAAAACAAAAGTTGTTTTCATTATTTTAAAACGAATTTTCTTTGTATTATTTATATGGAGCGGGATCCCGGGATCGGAATCGAAAAACTCCGGGGAAAAAAACTCTAATTAGTATGTATTAAATAAACACATAAGACTTAAATAGACGTAATTATACATAATTCAATTATAAATCAATCTTAAAACTAAGAAACAATTCACTGGTAATAATAATGATAATACGCAAGAATTTGAAAGTTGTTTTTAATGCACTTTAAATTTAATTTTTGTTATAAAATTCTGTTTAATAGAAAAATAATTGTATAATATTTGCCATAAAATTAGTGTACTACAGAAATCTTATTAATAAACGACGTTTAAAATTCTTGCGTTTTACGTTTTCGATTTTCAGAACACCCTTGAATGTTTATAATTTTTTAGAAATACTTATTCTTTATTTTGTAATTTGTTCTTCACTTGGAGTCCATTCTTCCAGCTCCGATTCGAGCAAATTGGGCGTTATGACATGCTACCAATTTGTATATGTATTTTCACAAAACTCGTGACAACTTTCGTAAGGAATATGGAAAGTTGTACTTAATTTCAAAAAGGTTCAAAAAGTGTCATCAATTTTGTTAAAATGATACAAAGGGATATATTAAAAAAAGGGTCACAAAAAGTGTCAGAATCACTTTTTAAAGTGATATAACGATGTCCATCTGGCTAGTTATCTGTCCATGTTAACCTTGTGCGCAAGGCACAATTTGCAATCTTTTAGACAATTTGATCAAGGGCGAAGTCTATGTAAATAAAAACTTCTTTCCAAATTAGACTCTTTGTGTCCATAAACTATTTAATTTATTTGGTATTTAGATTCAATTCGCCCCAAAAATATTTTACTGTAAATAAAATTCTTTTTGAATAGGTTCACATTTGCCCAAAGCACTCATCTATAAATAACTTTAACTTCCTTTAAAGTGTTAACATTAATAAATAATTTATAATTTAGTTACCGTCCCTAAAATCTCAAAAGATCTTATATGGATGTTAATATATAGATAATATTCAGTTCCAAATAGGGTAAAATCTCGAAAATTCTTCTTTAAATACTATTGTGTTTGGGAATTACCGATTATAATTTTAGGATTATTTTAATTAATTGGAACTGTTATTAAATTGTGGAATATTTTTTTTTCAAATCAGCAATTTTTGATTTTTTTGGGGCATATTTTTAACAATTTTTAGGGTATATTTAATGCGAATAAAACGCGTTTTTTAGGGCATATTTCTGGGGGTCTACACCCTTATGCGATGCGATATGCCAACTTGGTATTCTCCATCACTTTCGCAAAATGTTCTAAAAATTAAGCAATAGTGTCAATAAAAATTAAAGATGGCGCGGATTTACAGTAATCAAATGCCAAAGTGTGTAAAAATATTTGAAATTGAAAAATTTAAATAAAATAAAGTGATGATTTAGAAAAGAAAAAAATTAAAAGATGCGAAAGACACATGCGCAGACGTATTAAAGAGATTTGCTAGATTTGCTACAATTTTCTTTCGCATCGCAATAGAGAGTAGCCCCCCTGGTTTCCATGATAAGTAATATAATATTGCGAGTCTAAAAAATATTTGGTTCAAAAAGGGGCAAAAGGGGCACAAAAAACTACAAAATGATACAAAAGGGGATTTGAAACTAACGGGCAAAAGAAGTGGCACTGCAGTCAAAAAGGGGCAAACATGCATAACGGTAACGCTGACTTTAGTCACTTGGGTCTTTTGCGTCGGTCAGTCTTTTTCAGTCAGTTCACTTAGTTCAATTCATTTAGTTTAAGGCAGTGCTGCCAGAAGTAAGATTTTACCATATTTTTAAAGATCTTTTAACCGATAAAAGATTTTAAGATTTTTTCCCCAAAAACAAGATTTTTTGTTTTGTCTTGTTCAATTAAAAAAAACCTTATTTGTTCCCATTTAAAAATTTTTAAACTAAATAATACAATTTAGTATAAAAAATTAAATTTTTTGTTATGTTTTTTTTTTGTGTTAATTTTATGTATTAAATAAAATATAAATTGTTTTTATTACTTATAATAAAAAAAACTACTTTTTTCCATAAATAAGATTTTTTCTTCAAAATAAGATTTTTTTTGTGAAATTAAGATTTTTTGCTGAAAATATCTGGCAGCCCTGGTTCAAGGGTTTATTTACTTCAGTTGCTTGTTCACTTGATTTCTTATGCTGGGTACACACAGTGCAACCTACATGCAATCTGTTTCAATGCAACCTCAAAATATCATAGTGTGTACCCAGCATTATGCTTTACCGAATTGATTGAAAAGAAACAACAATATTATTAGTGACTATATATGTGGTATTTTTTTGTAGAAAGGAAAACACCATAAAAAATAATAATAACAATATTATTTCTTCCTCAAAAATATATCGGTTATCGCATTTTTAGCAACAGACAGACGGGCATAGCTAAATCGACTTAGAATTACTCAAGGAGCCAGAATAATAACACAATACAACACATGATTTCGGGACTCAATTCTGATAATTGGTTATGAAAGTAGACCCAAAAAGAAGAACTTCTGCATCATTAGTTTGGTCATGGTACATCAAATAATACTAAAAATTCATTTGAAGTTAGTAAGTATTGTATAGGGGAATTTGTCACGTTTTAGGCTCTTTTGTTTGTCATAACTCGAGAACCACTTGCTAGAGATATCCACAAAATTCTTTGGAAAAACATTTATGACTTTTTTTATGATTCCCAGAATTAAAAAAAAAGTAATAAACAAAAGGTTATTTGATTTTTATGATTGCGGTAGCAAAGTAATAAGCGGTAATAAATGTGCGTGGATAATTTAAAGGAAAAAAGGAAAGTGCACTTTTTTAATTATTTGGGTTTTTCCGTTAGTTACCTGCATTGCCTGAAATTGTACCCACATTTATGAGTGCTCATGTTTTGGAACGTTTCGAAAACATATTTCATAAGTACCTGCCAATAAAATATTGAATATTAATTCTGAAAATCATAAAAAAAGTCATAAATGTTTTTCCAAAGAATTTTGTTGATATCTCTAGCAAATTTTTGAAATTCATACCTTTACTTAACTGTTCATAGGTTATGCGACTTTACGTGAAAGTAATAGGACTTGACACTTTTTTACCGTTTTGGATTTTTTATGAATTAAAAATAAAAAATTTCAATTTTTTGGGCAACAAATATTTTTTTTCTTCATACATTTATTTATAACTGCGAAACTGTTGCTTATGTAGCGAAACGTTGTATGAACAGATTAAAGGAATTGTAATTCTTAATTTTTTCAATTTGTTTCAGCTTATTCGGACTCGAGTAATGACAAACAAAAGAGCCCAAAACGTGACAAATTCCCCTTTACAATACTTACTAACTTCAAATTAATTTTTATTATTATTTGATGTACCATGACCAAACTAATGATGCAGAAGTTCTTCTTTTTGGGTCTACTTTCATAACCAATTATCAGAATTGAGTCCCGAATCAATCACCTGAAAATATTGTACTGTGTAATACTAGATGTTTAAGTAAAAGGTTTCACACGGAATGACAAACTTAGTATACCCTCATTCACCACTAGTGGTGATGGAGAGTATAAAAAAGGTTTGCTGCTGGAATATGGTAAATGACAAAAATCCAGTTTTAATTCAAAACAGACGACAGATGTGTAATCTTTTGATTAGAATTCGGATTTGAATAAAAAATTGCATTTTTTGCAATTTTATTTAAATTTCTCTAATTTAATTTTCCTACTTGTTATAATATGATTAAACATACATACATACATATAATATAAAACAAAAACTTTAAATTTGAATCTAATTGTCAAACATGATTCTGTACTTCAATCTTTATGCATACTTCATCTTTAAGTTGATTTCGTTGTTTTCCCCTTAAAGCTGTGTAGGTATTATTCATATTTTCTTATTACCGAACAAAAGTTTTTCGTTGCATGTCGTCAATGACAAAAGGTACGCACTCGTAAATATGGTTGGTATCGTAAACCTAAACATTAGTCATTTGGGAATAATTCTTTAATCTCCCCAAACACTAAAAGTCTTTCAAAATGTACCAAAAAGCATCTAGTATAATAAATTTTTATGTTTGTTAAAGGTTTTATTTATTTTTTCGTACTACACGAAAAATAAATTTACAACTTAAGAAAGAAAATTAAGAAGAATGTCTGAAAAATGTTTCCATTATTACAACTGTCTCTACCAAATGAAAACAAGGAATCACATTAAAGTGTGTATAATGTCAACCAAATAACCACTCATCCGTCTTGAAAAATAGACAGTTTTTTTTATTTCAAAGGAAAAATAAGGAATGAGTGAAAAATTGTAGAATTTTTATGATATTATTTCATTAAAATGTATCTTCTTAAACATGTTTTGTTGTTTCTTTTAAGTACTCAAAAAATAACGATGCTGTTGTTTAAGAAACACAGAATATTGTTGAGAAAACAAGCGTTTGTCTTGAAGTGGGGGTCTGGCTTAATATTTGCATGGAATATCGTTTAACAAAAAACCTCAATATATACCCAAAGGAGTTATTAAAACAAGAAAATGGCTTAAGGTTTCTAAAGTAGGGGTTAGAGGATTACAATTTTTATATATAAAAGTTTTTTTAGGGGAAGCCCTAAAAAAGCATTAGATGCGAAATCGTACTGCCTGTTTGAAGAACACATGCGCAAGACTCGTTCGCTTAGCTAACATTTTTTTTAATGTAAGTTAAACAAAGGAGTCGTGCGCTCATGTTCTATAAACATTCAGTCAATTTACCTGATTTGTTTTAATACCAAAAATTATGTAAACAATTTTTCCTAAGGCATCAGACTTTTGATTTTTCTGTGTTTTGTAACAATCGGTCCATAATTTACTATAGGCTCTTTATAAACCATGCTCTCGAAAACAGTTTAGTACGCCTTAAACCGTTATATACCGCTATCATAATCAAATTTAACAGTCCACAGTTTTATGGGACTATAAATCACACTAATACATTTCGTGAAGAGCGGTCCATAAAGCCCACTTTGGTAGATTAATGAAATACGCCTAAAACCGTAGGAGATAAAGATATTGCGGTAAAATTTGTTCTAACTTAGTTGCATATGGCCAGAAAAAATTTCAGGCAATTTTTTGATATACGGTCCATAATTTACCTTAGATCCCATATTAGGAAGCCTTTACTGTAAACGCTAAAACTTATATCACTGCTGTATTGAAATTTATTATCTTTTGGTCTCTTAAACTTCTGGGATATTTTAAAAATATTCTTCCAATTTCCCATGGATATTCACAATTTACTGATGCTAAACTCCAATGAATAGAATAGGCAAAGGAAGTAATTTTCTTTAAAAAAAACTGTCATAATTTAACGCACCCAAATATAAAAACATATAAAACTGCCCTCTGCCCTTTATCAGCCAAATTTGAAACATTTCAATTAAAATCGAACTATTTCTCTGTTTTTTTTTTCAAATCCCCCACTGTTTAACGATTGACTATAAAATTGTCTTCTTTAAAATTTTATGTTTTAATTTAAACACAAAATTTTTACTTAAAAAACAAAACACAACTTTATTTTATTATAACCTCTGGTTGTGTAGTATCATGTTAAAAAGACGACTACATACTTGTAGAATTTTCATTATAAAATAAAATTCTCTTGTTAGTTTTAACTACATTCGGAGCAAAAAGAAGAAAAAAGTAACAGAAATCCACTTCGTAGCAGATGAAAACAAAAGCATCATTAGATATTGCCTTGTTCCAAAGCAGGGAGTGCTAAAATAAAAGGATGCAGGCAGGATATTTTTGTTACTTGTTGAGTAAATGGTTTAGATATGACATGTTTTCTCTGTTGTTGTTTTGTATTTTTTTTACGATGACAAGACAAGTTTTACATTTACTAATGGTCAAATATACTCATACTATATAATCCAGAGTAAAAAAACAACACTACAAAAAAAGCAAAAAATAAAATAAAAAATAAACAGGATAAATAACTAAAAGGCGCCTCGGGTTAGAAACAAGACAACATAACCCATTTATTTGACATGAAATGAAAATATAATATTAGATTTAGATGTTTGTTTTATGCGTTTAAACTGTGCTAAAATGACTGACTGCAAAAGTTTAAACGGAATTAGAAATTCATTCGAAAGCTAGCAAGGATATAAGAAGGGAAATGATGGTAGGTATTTTGTTTAAAATTTTATTGAAATTTTTTTTATATCTCTTTTAGATTAAATATTCGTAAAAAAAAACATTTGGGTTTAAAACCACATTTCAATTTATTATTAAAACAAATTTTCTTTTCCCAAAAATTACTTTGATAATCAAAATAATATTTTAATAAAAAGTAAGAAAGTAAAGTTGGTCAAGCAAATGATACCCTACACCACGGTGCTTAGATACAGATTTTTGAGAGTGTTCCCTTTTTGGGACCCATTGCCTATCATGGACCAAGCAAAACAAAATTATGTCATGAGCTTTAGATTCATGTAAAAGTTCAAGTGAAATTTTTCCTCTTTAAGTGATAAAGAAAGTTTTATAAGGGACCTGTGGTCAATTGTAGACCTGCAAGTACAAAATTTTGCCATGGCATTTTAAAAGTTTTATCGCTACCAAAAAAATTAGTTTTTAGTACTTTCTGAAGTAGTTATTTATCTAAAAAGCTGTTTTAATTTATTTTATTTAAATCTTTTTTTTGTTTGAAAATAAAGTTTTTAGAACTTTTAAAAAAAATTTGTTTTTTATAAATAAGTACTTTCTTCAAATATAAACTTTTTGCTTAGTTAAAAATGGAATTTGGTTTTAATATATATATTATCAATTTTTACAAAAAATTTTTTATTAAATATCTAGTAATTTTCTTAAATGCATTCTTTTTAAAAAGTATTTTTTTTTATAATTACACAGTGCCACACGAAAAAGAATAACCATATACGGACCCCTCTACGTGATAAAAGACCAAAAAAAAAAGACCAGGGTCTCCCAGTATTGCCCAAAGTCTTGAACTTTTTTTTTATGGGCCCCCATCGATTTGGGGCCTCGGTGGCATTTTGGCAAAAAAGTGATAATTTTCTCAGGCTCATATCTTGCAAACCGTTCGGAATTTTGATTTAGCATCTTAGAAAAAATTGTAGATCTATTTTTGATGGTCTTTTATCACGTAGTGGTGTTTGTATATGGTTATTTTACCATGACTTAAAAAATTACACACAGTGTTATACTAAAAAAACGAAATGGATTTTAGTTGAAAATCTTGATATTTTTAAAAGGTACATTTTGGTACTTTTTTAAATTAATACTTTTGTAAAAAGTAATTACACTTACGTCGGTTTTTATGCGGATTTGAATTTATGCGGTTTTCAATTCGATTTTTTTTACTTATTTTTTGTTTTTATTCATTTTTTATATTTTTTCGTATTAAACATTTTAAAACGTTGGCATCACTTATGAATAGTAGTTTTCAAAATTTAATGACGAATTATTTTGAAAAAACTGCCGAAACCCTTCCAAATAAAGATTGTATAAATGTTCCGACTTGACCAACTGCTAATGTGTATGTTGTATTATCTAGCGACAAGGATTTGATTGGGTCCTCTAGCGATGATAGTGATTTTGCACCAATTAAAAAGCGGATTAGAACGCTGCCAAGTAGTGATTCCGATAACATGTAATGTTTTACTTTTAAATATTAATTTAAGTTTTATAAATATTTTTTTTTTGTTTCTTATTCATTACTAATTTACGTATTAATTTAAATGTATGCCTTTAACTATTTGTTAGCTTTCATAAAACTGGTTTATATTGTAGTTTTTCTCTTATAATGTATTTTTTATAATAAATAAATGAATTGTTTTTGGTTAATTTTTTTATATAATGACTTTTTTATGCGGTTTTGGTCTTATTTTTACTCCCAGATTTGAAGTTATGCCGTTTTTTAACTTTTCGGAACGAATCATCCGTTTTGTGTGAAAATGGAGTCTTTTTTATGAGGATTTCATTTATGCGGTTTTTTTGGGAACGCATCTACCGCATAAAAAAAGACCTGAGTGTAGTTGGTATTTTTTTATTATTTCAAAAATCAATAATTTTTATTTTGTGCTACATATTTTAAAAAATGTTTTTTTATATAAATTAAAAGAAATACCTTTTACGTTCTTTTTTAAAAGTTAAGTGATTTGTAAAAAGTACTAATAAAATTATCATTGTTTTATTTTTGTCAAAAAGTGCTTCTTAGTTCTAAACAAACTATTTAAAAGAACCCTTAGAAACGTAATTAGAACTCTCCTAGAAAGTTTTTTCACATATTTTTACTTCTGATATTTTTTTAGTTAGTCAAATAATATAAAATTTAAAATGATAATAACAGCAAATTTCGAACCACCAGTACCACTGGTTAAAGATTGGTGTTTGACTGTTGGCTGGCAGGCACCGCAGTGGTGCAGAGGTTAGAACTCAAAGAATTCCGATGAAAGATTGTGGTGATTCTTGAAACATGTAAATTCATCCTGGGTTCGAGGGATGCCCTAAAACAATTATTTAATGATTAACTCCAGAGTACAAAAACAACAATATAACACTTTGTCTTCAAATCATCAACTGAATCGTTTGCGATTCCCTGTATGAGTCATCTACAATAGCTGCGTTCGAGAACACAAAAGTTTTTACTATTTTTTACTGAACTTTACTGCATTTTACTAGATTGCGTTCGCGTACACAAAATATAGTAAATGAGAACACAAATTAAGAGCGTACAGTGACAGTTCTTGTCTGAGTATTTACAAATTTTTACTGCAGAAATTTTTGCAGTAAAATCTAGTTAGTCAAAAAAAAAACATATGCTTTAAAAGGTAAACAAGCAAATGTAACAAACAAAATGCTAACAAATTGTGAAAAAGTTGTTAAATAAAAGAAAAGTTGAAATAGAAATTAAACAAAAACAAAGAGTGAATAAATATTAATTAATTTAACTTGTTTGTGAAACATTTATTTCGCTAAATACCAACATTGGAATTTTTTTTTTTATGTTAATTTTTTTCGAGTTGCAAAAGTGTGAAGTACTCGGGTCCTTAAGTAACCAATAGCAAAAAATGATTTTTGTTTTTATGAATAAATTAACCCGCCACAAATTAGGAATATCAAATAAAATAAAAAACAAACATGAAATAATTTGTTTGTATTTTCCAAAAATGTTTGTGTTATAAAAGTATTTAATCGAGTACAGATAAGAAAACGAGTTAAGTATTCAAAAGTGTAAACATTTGTAAACACATCAATTATTTGCCATCAGCTGCTGCCTTTATTTTACGAATTTTTACAAATTTTGCGTTCGCGTACTTTTTTGTACGACAGCTTTTTGTGAGAGCAAATTTATCATTTTACTCATTTACTGCATTTTACTGTAAAAGTACTTAAACGCACCTAATTACTGAGCTTCCTTAATAAGAGCGGGTTTTAAACATGGAAATTCTATTGCTAAAACAATTTCAATAAAACAAACCGACCTAAAGCGGCCCATACACCTGCTATATTATTGTATATGATATTTGCCATATTTTGTCCATATTGTCCTATATTATGCAATAAAAAGGTGAACATAACCTATAGGAATAACATAAACTGCATTGTACAAGGTTGCCAGAACATTTCACTTTCTTTTCGTTGTGCAATATAAATCAAAATCTTTTGATTGTTGCCAATGTATTGTGCCATCTTCGAATATCACATACACATTGACGATATTATTGTACAATACGTAAAATTGAACAATTTTATTGCAAGTGTATGAGCCGCTTAAGGATCTGTCAAATAAGATTTTCCAACCGGGTAATGTTGAATTCGCGATCTAAATGCTGTATGAACATGAGAAGTTTTGACATGAAAAAGATGCTTGACGCTCATATTTATGTAGTTCAGTTTTGGGGTTGAGCATTTAACGAGTTTTGTAGAAGTATCTCACAAAGGAATCAGCTTGTGGAACAGTTACTCCCGTGCAAGGAATCTTTTACAATTAAAAAATGAGCTCGTCGACGATCAATCTTTATGAGATTCCCAGTGGACACGAGTGAAAATTCTAGCTGGGAATTTGAAGTATTAAAAGTTCAGACATTTATTTTATAAGACTGTTCATAAAAATATTTTTAAAAACTGTTTTTTAAAAAGCTTCGAATGATCTTAAAAAAGTTTAGGTACTTTATTAAGAGAGAATATTTTTAGTATTTTGTCTAGACCAGTGTTGCCACTTTGTGGGTAATTGACATTTATTTCTTTTAAATATTGTTGCTAAAAAATGCACAGTCTTTTGGACCAAAGTTTCGGTCTCTTTTTAGAAAGTTTTGTAATGAATGTCGCAAGATGGTCGCTTAGATTTGGATAAAGATGCCTCTTATAGTGATTTAGAACCTAAAGTTCAAAACCCAGCAGGCATTTTATTTACTAAATAAGGTAAAGATTGTATTTTTTAAGACCATGAAATTTAAAATTTTAGACAACACAAATATAAATAATTATAATCGCAGATTAATACACGGCATTACTAATTGAAACTGATTTCAAACAAATAGACGCCGAGCCTGTCCTTAACGAAACGCCTTGCAGACGTCCAATTTCTTCTTTTTTGAGCATTGCTGGCTGCTTGTCACAAATAAAAAGAATACTATTTACTTCTAAGACGTCAATTGCTGCTGTTTTATCAGCATAAACAAGTGACTTCAATCAAGAGATGTCACATCGCCTTTATTTGTGAAAAAAAAGTTGCGTCAGGTTAATCATGAAGTTGCCTTTAAGTTGCGAAAATCGATGGCTGATTTTCAAAGTAAATTTGGATAATTTGGTGGCGTTTTATATAATGAATCTATTTCGTTTGACAGCTAACCTTTCGTGAGCTCTGTGGGGCTAAAAAAAAAACCATTATAAAGGAACTGCAATGAGCTTTTTAAGCTTTCCCTAGATATCTGCAACCAACTGTGGAAGCTAAACTCATTATTTAAGGAGTTTTATTAATTGTTTTTAAGTCTTTTTTGTTAATTTATTTAAAATTACTATAACATTTTGACTAATATAGATCTTCTTTCAATGAGTTTGTTGTGTTTTTGCTTCTTTATAAATATATTTTAATTAAATAAAACTTCAATGTTATATCAGGTGTAATTTTATTTAAATCGGGTAATTTCGCTTCAGCTCAAGTGCAATTTTGAATTTTGCTGGTGGTAACACTGGTCTAGACAGAAACAAATTGCGACAAATCAATTTTCATTTTGAATACCATTTTCGTCAATACAATTAATTTTTTAATTGAAAAGGCACCAACAGCCGAATTTGTAAATGTAAAAAATCCTTTTGTTAAATAAAATTGTTCACAATCAACAAATATTTTTAACAATGAGTTTGTAACATTAAATAAAATATTATTTAGCAATCAAATAAAAAAAATAATAGCAAATTTGTCATTTTAACAAACTGTTTTGTTGCTTATTAATTTTAAAAAAATGTATTGCAATTTTAGCAGAAAGAGATGCATTAAAAATGCTGATCTAATTATTTTTTTTTTTACTTGCTAAAAACGGATTCTCGACACAATCATCAAATATAATTTGAAAACAAGCCTAAATAAAACCGTGTTAAATTTTCGGTATGAAATTTCAAAAAATAAATTGTTAATATAACTACATATTTACAAACAATTTATTTAAGAAAATTGTTGAAAATTTTAGAATAGTTTAAAATTTTTTTATTAATTACATACTTAATCTTGTTACATTTCTCTGTGTACAGTAACTCTTTTTTCTTTTCAGTTCAAGCTAAGTTAGTACTTATTAAGTCAGATAATTTTGTACTCCAAAAGTTAAAAACTCGTTTTTGCATTGATTGGCCTTTAACGCGTTTTACAATCTTAATAGTATTTTTTTGTTTATACACAAGTACCTGTTTTGCTTTTTGGATGATAATTTTAGGCTTTTAAAATTTAATTTAGATTACCTCTGAGTTTAAGAAAAGTTGCTTATTAATATTTTGAAAATATTATTGATTTACAGAAACTGGTTAATTATTATGTAGTTAAAAATGTAAAGAAATCTTTTATTTAAAGGTTTTAATAAGGTCCTTTTAAAAAGTACCACACAACTAAACATATGATAAGCACGTTATTAAAGCCTTAGGCCAAGTTTATTATGAAAAATGAAACATTTCAATCAACTTAATTTGTAACATATTTTATACATACATATTTATCCGTTTGGCTAAAAACAAAACCACATAATTACAAATCAGTGTTGCCAGAAATAGGAAAACAACTTTATGTGTACGGCAGGGAAAATCGAAAACTACTTATTTTTTTCAATTTTCTGGCAACGCCAGTAAAATAAAACTTTTTATTAAAAAATACCAACTTTCAAACACATTCCTTGAGATATTTCCCATTTTTCAAATACGGGGGAGAGTAATTATTGTATTTATACCAACAATAAAATTTTAACAAAACGACTTTTACTTATTGAGAATAAAACAAACAAAAAAACAAACTTTTTTTCTTATCAGTTAACTGCAAATTTTGCGGTTTTTATGTGGTGGCTTAACTAACAACAATTGCACCTTTTTTTCCTTGTCAGAGACCACCACCTTTGTTACCCCTCGAATACACACATTCGTCACCTCCTCCCCTTTTTCCCCCTAGGACCAGCATGGTCCCCAAGGATTTACGAAGTTAAAGTATTTTTTTTTTTTTTTTGTGAGGTTGTAGTCCCCATTTCGAACAAAGTCATTTTTGCTGTATTCATTCTAATTATTCCTTTTTGTATTTAAGATGGTGGTTGAAAACGCCACAAGTGTACCAGAAAAAGTTGCGTACAGCTAAAAAAAAAGTTCAAAAAAGAAATTGTTATTAACTTGAATTATTTAACATTAAATGGTTTTATTGTTAGTTGCTGTTGTTACTATTTCTTATGGCGGTTTTCTATTTTGCTGCCAGTATAAAATAAAAGAAAAGAAGGAAACTTTTGTGGAAAAGTTTTAAATGTTTGTTAGAAATAAAATTGAATTAAATTTTGTGTTTATAAATAATACCTGGTGGTTATACAAATTTTTAACAATACAAAGGAATACAAATTGAAATAAAATGTTTAAGCAAATATTAAATTATTAATTTTTAAAATATTAAGTAATAGAAGTCATTTAAAATTTAAAAAATAAACTTTAATTGGAGTAGGAATATAAAAAAGGCAAAAAACTGCTAATACCTTAAAAACATTTTTAAGATTTTATTTATGATTGAAAATAATAAAATTAGAAATAAAAATTTAGAAAACACAAAATCAAATTTAAAAAAAACAAAAGAAATCTTCCCGTACCGGGAATCGAACCCGGGCCTTCCGGGTGAGAGCCGGATATCCTAACCACTAGACAATACGGGATTGTTGATGGTATTTGTCTAAACCGTTAAAAGTGGGTAAAATATTACTTTCACATCATGTGTTTATTGTCATGCACGCACAATAATTTCATAACCTTCTAGCGTTTTGCTTTGTTTCGTTTTAAATGAATCATTAGCAATTTAAATTTTTTAGTTTGGATGTGTGTAATACTATTTTAAGCAGTTGATTTTTTATACATAAATAAAACTCTACCTAAATTCTTTAGATATGAATGTACGTACCTACATACCTTTATTGTTTAATATTCAAAGTGACCAGATGTTTTGAAAATGTCTAATCTACAGTTTATTAAAAAAATATTATACAAAATTTTATGTACATATAAACATAATTACGCTATCTCTGCATTGCTTAACTGCCTGTTTTTAGAAAACGTAAGCAAGTGAGTGAGTGAGAAATTATATTGAAAACAACAATAAAAAACGAAAATTTGTTTTTGTTTTCAATATAATTTCTCACTCACTCACTTGCTTACGTTTTCTAAAAACAGGCAGTAAATAAAAATTTTATGGATAAATAAATTACTACACAGAATTTTAAAAACTGCAGGCGAAAACCAAAAACTGCCGAACAAAAAACAAAAATTTGTGTAGGTACAACTTTTCGCTTTTTGTGTTGGTTCGACAGCGTCTGTTTACATTTAATGAATCAAAATTGAAAGCAACAGTTTTTTTTTTGGCCAGGTACGGAGACATATTTCATCCTAACTCGAGAACCAGTCATTCGATTTTCAAAAGTAAAACACCAGAAGATGTATGTTAATTCCATTTTTAAATTGAAAAATATTACGAATTTTGCACAAAAAAAAATATTTTCTCCACTAATTTCTGAATAATTCCAAAACGATAAGAGATACAGAAAAATTCTGTTCGACTAAAATAAATACAATTTTGTTACACATCTTCTGGTGTTTTACTTTTGAAAATCGAATGACTGGTTCTCGAGTTAGGATGAAATATGTCTCCGTACCTGACTAATTAAGGGCAAAAAATTTGCCACGCCCATTAAACAAAATCTCGATCTGATGGAAAAAAACCGAGAACGGATTTGAGTTCAGCGCATCAAAATCCATATAGTCCATATAGTTTTAATTAACGGAAAGACAAAAAATTATTTTTTGCAGAGCGTGTTATTAAAAAAATATATATTTTGTTAACTGATGCCGCAGTTATACCGATACCGCTTAAACTTGAATACCGGTACTAATAACCTTGCCGATACCGAAATTTGTTTTGGTTGCCAACATTGTTGCCGACATCTTTTATGAGAACTCCCGTCAAATGGGTTTTTAAGAACCGCTAGAAACCCGCAAATTGTTTTATTAAGCGTAAAAAGTTTTAAAAATATCGCTAAAATCTTAACATTTTACTTTATGTTAATATAAACCTATAGCGAAGTTCAGTATTAGACTCTTTGTTAAATCAAACAAAAAATTCATAGAGTTTCATTTAGATTTTATCAAAGTAATAAGAAAGTTTGCATTTGCACTTTTGCAAGCTAATACTGAACTCCGCTTATACTTTTTTTTTAAATGTACACGAATTTAAATTAAAGTAACATTGTAAGTTTTTTTTATTTCCCTGAGTTTTTTATTCCCGGGATCGTACAAATTTTACGACGAAATACAAAAATAAAATGATTTTTTGTGTTCCGCCGCAATTCATATCTACAAAGTACTACATTAGTTCCAAGTGAAAAACTGACATTTTATCAATACTGAACTATTCGCTTAAAAAGTACGAATCTTTCTAAGCGAATTAATAATCAAAAATGGGATGAAAAAGCCATCGATTTGCAAGCATATCGTTTTTAGCAGGTGTGATGAATTAAAGTTCATTTCTGAATAAAGGTCTTATTTTTTATTTAAATACAGTTCTTTTAATATATTTAATAACAAATTTCAAATAATATACACAGGAAATAAGAGGAAAATAAATTTTTAAAGGTAATAAAAACAAAATTTTCGGTTTTAAATCGCTTCGTTTTTAAGATAAATTTTCATCAAATACCTGTGTGTTTATTTAATTTTAATATATGTATGTAATAGTTTGATATAAAAGTTTTAATAAAAAAAGTCTTTAAAAATATATTTATTTCGATATGATTCTCGATTTTAAGAATTTTTTAGTTTTTCTATTACGACCGATTTATATTTATACATTTTTAAGATCAGGTCACACTTTGAAAAAAAAACTGATTCTATATTTTTTAAAGTGACAAGACCCATGTTCTGTAACTCTCGCGTCGAGAAACTTTTCGATTGAAATATAAGTAATGAAACAAAAATGCCATAACTGTGTTTCTCCACTAAACTGCGTCTGTAAAATTTTTGGCGAGTATTAGCTGTCACGTAAGAACTCGCAAATTTGCAGAAAAAGTGTATCTGTAAAATTTTTGTGAGAAAGTATCCGCTTTGAACTGTCAAATGAACTCACAAATAACAAGTTAGATTGCTATCTTACTCGGCTTTGCCGAATCTTTGATACCCTCCATCTACAGTTCGAATAATTCAGGAGTGGTATCTATTTATTATTAGTTATTCTTCAAAAAAATAAAGACGTCAGGATTAAAATTGGTTGCGGTTTAGACCTATTTTAAATTATTGGCTGACCATCAGAAAATTTTGTGCTATTTATAGCAATTTTAACTAGCTTGAGCCGAACTTAAATAATTTTCAGGAGGGGAATTTATATTGGAGCCATGGTAAGTTATGAACCCACATTCTGCAGAGTAATTTCTGGTATTAAAAACATAAATTTCAATATAGCGGTGAAAAAAATTTTAGCGTTTAAACTAAATATGGAATCAAAGGTAAATTATGGACCGTATATCACAAAATTGCATGACATTTTTTTTGGTCAAATGAAACTAAGTTAGAAGAAATGTTACCACAATAAATATATCTGCTACGGTTTTAGGCGTAATTTAATTAATATAATCACGAAATTATAAAATTTTTTTCTTATAGCATTACTTATTACGGTTTTAGGCGTACTTAATTGTAATCCGGGAGTATGGTTTATATGGGGCCTAGGGTAAATTATGGACGGATCTTCACGAAATTTTACAGCGTGATTTCCAGTCGAATAAAACGAATTTTTGCAAAATCTTATATCAGTCCTTGCATTGTTCCACCATTTATGTTAGTTTTTGTAACAAAATGATCAATTTTGTAAGGTGGTGGTTCCATATTTTGATTCATAGCTATTATCCTACTGAACCGATTTTTGCTGAATTTCAATCCCAATTTGCTTAGGATAACTATCAGTAATTTGACACCAAGTTTGTTTATTTCTTTTGAGTTTTTCGAAAGTGCGCGTGTTTTCAACAGACTGTTAGACAGGCGGACATTGCTAAATCGACATAGAATTACTCAAGGATCCAGAATTATTTATTTGAGATGAATAATAAATAAGTTTCACACGGAATGACAAACTTAGTATACCCTCTTCACAACTAATTTTGGTGGAGGGTATACAAATAGGGTGAGAAAACATTTTGACACAAAAAAATATATATATAATGCTTATGAAAATGTTCATAAAATGATAGATTAAATCAGAGTTGCATTATCTTGTTAAGTAGCTGAGTCATTTGAGTTTGCATCTTTTATGTGGGATAGTATGGCATTGACAGCAGATTTTGCAAACATTTTTTTAAGTAGATTTCCGTCAGATTTTCGTGTGAATGAATCGTACGATTGTGTGGATGGTAAATCCCGCCCTTTAACAATGTTTATGAAATATAATTTTTGCGTTGAGGTAGATAATTATCCCAAGAAAAGAAATTCATAATCCAAATCCAACCCAGAGCGTTTTTGCCGGTAACATTATTTATTTATAATTTATTTACAAACTTTAAATTCACCCATTTTGGTCACCTCAACAAGTCATTTTCGGATTTGTAGAAAAATTATCTATTGTTTAAAACTTGAACTTGAATTCATTAAAATGCAAATTCCCTATTTCTTATCACTTAATAAAGATTGTAAGGTCTTGGTCAATCTGTTGGTAAGGCAAAAACAAAATTAGAAATTTAATTTAAGATTTTAAATTAAGAAACCTCATTTACACACAATAAGCACAAGACCACATTTTCATTTATTTTCGCATATTTAAAATAACTGACAAGTGTCAAAAATTGGCTAATTTAGTATGAGATATTAAAACCATGACTTTCTTCCACAATTCCATGTTTTTCTGATATTATTGCTGCATTTTGGTATTTTAGGTTATGCCACATTTAAACATCCTGTATAATGTTGTTTACATTTCCGTTTATTTATTATTACAAAAAAAAAACTCATACCTCATGTTTGATTAAGTATGATGGGTGTAAGTCGTGGTATGAAGCCCTGTTCCAGTCAACCAACCATAAAGTGCCAAAAGATAATGTGTCCGAAATTACAACACAATCGCAGACACAACACCCAGTAAATGTAGTGAAAACATCATTCGCAATTAGTGCTGCCACATGAGAGGAAGTTATGTGGTCAATTTGGGAATTTCAATATATATTCGATGAAAGAAATTAAGGAATATTTGGTTTTGTGATGTATGTACATATATTTTGTTTTAAAAAGCATAGAACTTCCTTGAAAAGATTTTCAGAAATATTTTATACAAAGAAACATTTCAATAAGTCTTTGCTATTTGGGTGTGATTATAATTTTATATGAGGGAATTCTATAAAGTATTTACAGTCATAAACGACTTTCAACCTTAATTTCTCTTTGCAATCTTCGATTAATGTTTGATTCTTGTTTTCAAGATGTAAGATTTATTTCTTTTTTGAGAACTTCTGGTTATTATTTCCCTGATTAAGCTTGGTACTGTGTTTAAGTGTTCTTCAGTTTTTTTCTTCTCTTCGTTAAATTGGTTAACAATTTAAAGAAAGCTGTAAAAATATATTAAAAATGATGATTGATTGCAAATACGCGCTTGAAACGAAACAAATGCGCTCCTTGCCACTCTTCTTACGTTAAAAACGATGAATCAAATTCTGGATTAGCTGCACTTTAATCAAAATAAAGTGTTAAAAAAAAACTTCCCGCAAATAATGCTTTGTTCGTACAAAGTTTAACATTTTCCTGCCTGAAATAAACATATCATAATTTTTAGCGTGGACGACAAAATAGACAACATTGTCATTGTCAATAAAGTACTTGACATTGTAGTCTATGTAATCTTTTGTATCAAATGAACGACCAGAAGAACGACATTGTCTTGCATGACACAAGCACGATTTTCGCAAAACTTGTTCAAAATTTTTTTTGGGAATTTCTTCTGACATTCTGTCAAATTTCTCGTAGGAAGTAATATTGCCGTACATCCCTCTGGAAATATGTAAGTACGAAAAAATTAATGAAGTTTATTTGCCTTTTAAAATATAAGTTATTACAGTACCTTTCGCTTATAGTCCACTACTATAGTTGCACAACTTTTGTGGTCTATTATCAAATTTGGACTATAACCGATTTTTTTATAAGCCATTTTATGGATATTAAGTGAAACCTGGTATAATCAACATTTTGGAGTATAAAAAAATCATTTTCGTCAATAAAACCAATCTTTTTTTAAAAAAGAAAAGTTTATTTAAAATGTAATTAAATATTGATTTAATTTAAATAAATAGTTAAAACAAAAATATTTTTTATTAATTAATTCAAATGCTTTAAAAGCTTACAATAAGAACAAAATGTAAACAATTTCAATGCTTCATAATTTTAACTCTTTGGATGACGAAATCAAACACAACATAAATAACAATTTCATTGGTTCTTTAGATGGGGTCTTCACCTGACAATTTTTTGTTATACAAAACGTCAAAGTCTATATAGAAAAACTCTAAAACATATTTTGTCAGCGTTTTTTTTTTCTTTTTGTATGAAGTTTGTCGTTTATTATGACAAAAAATTGTCAGATGAAGACACCATGTTATGAGATATAAATTTCGAAATTTGGCATTTGCCAGAAATGAAAATAAAAACATGTTGCCAGTTTATTAAAAACAATAAAAAACAGAGTGGACTATTAGCGAAAATTTTTGCATAAAGAATTATATCCGCATGCTAAGAAAATGTGGCTTTTAAACGAAGATGGACTACAAGCAAAATGGAACTTAGAACAAATAATTTGTATGAAATTCGAAAAATCTGCATGTAAATATGACAGTTTTGGCCTTTAAGCGGAATAGACTATGAGCGAAAAGTACTGTAAAGACACAAGCCAGGTGTAAAAGATAAGACATCTGTTGTTAAGCTTCGTGTGATAAATTTGAAACAATTTCTATGTATTTTTTTATTTATATATTTTTTGGTTAAAAGAACAAAATCGAGGTTTTCTCTAGACGAAGCTTCTGAGAGCATAATTGATATGAAATTGTAATCACTTTTTATTTTACCAGCATGTCATTTCAATCAAAAAATCTATTTTTTTATGACTAATGGTTAAAGTGCCCTGGTAGACTAGCTGGTAGTGAGCTAGTCTATCAGCGCCGGGGTTGCGGGTTCGATTCACGCCAGAGACTCTGGTTTCTCTCCTGCAGACAAGCGAAGAGAAGAGCTTCGCTGGATTAGCTTAGGAAATTAAAAAAAAAATCAGTGAACGTTAAAACGCTGCGTTAGATAAACTAAACTTTAATGTAAATGAAGCTTAAATTCAACAGCAGTAAATTAGTATCGCATGTATTATATGTAGCTTAATAAATAACATGTGGCAGCACTACGATAAATGTTGTCAAATTCATATGGTTTGTATTGGTAGTTTAAACGCCCAATTTTATGCGTTTAAAGATGATTTATATATTTATGGATTTATAGATTTGTTGGTTTAAACATAATTTAAACCAAAAAGAGAGTTTAACTTGATCGGATTTATTAGCCCTAAGCAAGATGTTATAGAACAAGCAACAATTGAAAATTTCAATATTTTATTATTTATTTTGAAAATAATTTTTTATAAATCAAAACTGGATGCATTTAAATTAAATTTTATTATTTAAGCAACAATAAAAAAATTGGGAACAAATTTATGGATTTATATTTCTGTGACATTTTGAAGTCAAAATTAGAAAGATGAAAAAAAAATATTGTTAACCATTCGAATTTTTATACAAAAACATTTTTGTTTACGTTTTTAAAATTTTGTGTTATAAACGAAATTTCTTTGTAATTTTGGTTTATTTTATTTTTTAATAAAAATGAGTTTTTCACCAAGTATTTTTTTATATTTTTTTGATATCTTTTTTCTACTAGTAGGGAATTTTTGTACTTTAAACACTTGCTGCCTTATTTATAAAAAAATAAAACAGGTTTATGAAACAGAATTTGTATGAAATTCCGATTTATAAATCCTTTATTAACCTGTTTCATGTTTTATAAATTAGGCCGTTAATTGGGAACAAGAGCTTAAAGTTGTCTGGCAGCACGGTCCGCAATATAAAATAAACATGCGGATATTCGGTGCTATAAAACCAACAAACAACACAATTGTGGTGACAAATATGATATTCGTTCGTTTGTTATATCAGGAATTAAGTTATTACAATGTTTCCCAATTTTATTTTATATATTTTTGACTTTTTTTTGCTTGTGTCGCCTGCAAAAAACAATCATAATAAAAAAGAATTTACAGTAATTACAAAATATTTTTTTAACCGAAAATTTTACAATTGGTTGAAAGTGGGTACAAAACAGCAAACAAACAGAAGTTTGCATTTTGGTAAAAAGTTGTCTAAAAATTGTATTAACGCTGCTGCAGGCTTAAATGTTACAATTTCCCCAATTTTTTTTTGTACATTTTGTATGACTGCTTAGGACATTTCGAGTGTGTCAAGCCTTTTGTTATCCTTGTTTTATGTTTTTCTTTTTTTTGTTTTGTACATTTTGCACACAGCTGAGGAGATGTGTGTGGACTTTTTAGGAGTTATTGTTGTTTGCATAACAACTAACAAACAAAAGTTTTAGACTTGTTTGTTACACATGAGAAAATGACCAAGGCGTAACGTACAATAAACCAACAACAATGACAATAATAAAACGAAAAAAAAAATAGTTCAAAAAATCATAGAAAACTTTTAATTTTTTTGGTCATGCAAAAAAAGTTAAGGCTTTTCGAATGAAAACAAGACCAACTGAGATTTTTAATTTAAAACCATTCAAGACACATTATTTTAAAACAATTCCAGTAAAAACTTCGCTTACTTTTTCAAAATTAATAGCTTCTTTCACTCATTATTTAGTAGCCTTCTTCTAAAACTACTTCTATAATTCTTTTTTCTGGAAGTGTGAACACTATGGTATTCATTTAATCGGGCTTTTGTTTTTGATCGATTAACCGATTAATTCATAAATATGAAAATAATACATGATTTGTGTTTATAAAAAAATAAAATGTGCTTAAGGAGATCTTATAATATAATCTTTTAGAAAAATAATTTGGTTTAAATAATTATGTTTTAAGCGATTATTTTCTGTTGTTTTGATAAAACTTGACTTGGAAAAATTACTTCACTAAGACATTAGAGTCCTGTTTTATTTTTTTTAAATTCTTTACAATTCTAATTGTTGCACATAATTCTGTTAAAAGATTGTTTGTTTTACTATCGAGAGTTTCTTCTGTTGTCAGGTCATCATCTAACTCATCCTGGTAAAGCTCGGCACCGAACATTCTGCAAAAAACTTTATTTCCGAATTCCTTAGATTCTGTTTTTGTATTGTATTTTAAGCATGTATTGCTAGAAGGAAATACCATGAAGGAAACCTAGGTGCAACTGTCTCCAAGTCACCAGTTTTGTCAACTATTTTGGTGACGAAGTGTCTACACTACATATGACAATATATTTGCCTTAAATAGGAATAACATTTTATCGATAACAACTGATAACATAACAGTTGAAGAAATAATAAATCAAAGATTGTTGTGAATTCGCATTCTTACCAAATATGTAGACTAGATTTACTAAAATGTACTGTAATATGTCTCTGGTTGCAATGTCTACATATGTTCCCAAAATAAGTACCAACGTCAGTAGTAGATTTCCAATGACACGCACATAATAAATGTCTATAGTAAACAATATTGTCTGGGGATTAATAAGTCACAAGTGCTCGTGACTGTGTCAATAGTGAATCAGTACAGATTCACCAGTGACAGTTCCTGCAGGGTATATTGCATGAAAAAATATTATCTAAACACATACCTTTTGTGTATGAGACAAAAAATTTAAAATTTTTTTACATCGGTTAATCGACTAAATTAACCGGTTAAATTGTTAATTTTAAATTAACCGATCAGTTAATCGGGTAGTAATGAATCGGTTAACCGAATGAATACCCTAGTATACACATAGAGAAAAACATGTTTAAATACGGTCACCGCCAAGCCAACTATTTTTAAAGAAAATTTTAATCATATTATGATTAATATAATAAAAATAGTTTGGTTGGAGTGTACCATATTTAAACATGTTTTTTTTTGTGGGTGTCGGTTAAAAAATAATGACTTACTTTTCAATGCGTTAATTTTAGGACATCCATTGTAAAATTCATTCGTTCTTTCAGTAGAATTGTAAGAAGTGCTTTTATGGTTTTCTGATTACCAACATATTATTTTATAGGCGAAGTTTTTACTGGGTAATTAATAACAGTTATGACTAGTTTTTGACTTGATTTTCAGTTGTTTTTTCTGGATGTACAATAACATGCTTTTCTGGGCCAATTATAGGGAAGCTTATGTACAGCATTTTCAATTTAAATACAACCTTTTTCAAATTAAACGAAACCTTTTTGAAATTAAACGAAACATTTTTCAAAAAATAATTTGAAAAAGGTTTAATTTAAACTGAAAATGCTATAAAACTTTATGTTTATCAGGACTTTTTTGCTCAGGGGAACAATCATGATTTTTAATTTTGTAGGCGATGATCAAAATGTTTTCAGTTTAATATACAAAACGTTACTTTCCCGTGAGAATATGTAAAATTTGAATTGGATCCCCGATATCTCAAAGATTTTTTATCTTTATTTTCTTTAATACTTTTTTGCTTGAGGGAAGAATCACGACTTACAATCAATATCATGCTTGTTATTCAAGCAATAAAATCATCAAATCCAGGCAATAAAAACCAAGTCAAAAATATAATGTCAAAAACGAAACTCCCAGTTGGTCGTATTCTTTCTAAACAGATTCATTTATAGAGCATACAAACAACTTTCCATGCATGATGCGCTTTTACAACCAAAAAAAAAAAAAAATTACAAAAAAAACAAAAATTAAACTTAAAAGCTTTAATTTTACTTTTAAAAAAATAGAAAAAAGAAATCCACCCAACAAAAGAGGATACAAACTAAACGGAAACAAATGTGTTCTTAACAGACATTATAATTAAAATTTCATTTTTTATTTTTCCTCTTTTAGTTGTCTGTTCCTTTTAACAATAGTTTGCCCAGGGATTTTACTCGAGCATATTTAAATGGAGTCACAAACTTTTAAAGTTTTCTTCTCAAAATAGCTAAATTTAAGTATAAATCTATTCGTTTTGTAACAAAAATGTTTTCAGACATTTTTTATGGCTTAACAAATTATTTATTATGATTTTGTTGTTGTTGTTGCTGTTTTAAATCTGTTTATCTGTAGAATGAATGAATGTATTTGTGTATAGTTTTTTATCTGTTTATTTTGTTGTTGTATATTATTTCGTAGTTTAAGTTGCTGTTGTATCAATTTAGACCAGTCTTGCCATACAATTTTTAAAAATAGCAACAAATTTTTCAAAACAAAACGATTTTTCCAAACATAAGCTGGCATCTAATCGCGACCTTAGAACAACAAGGTGCTATCCAAGGTATAATTACACAAGGTAGACTCGTCATCGGACGGACATAAGCCCCAATTGTCAAATTCGTGTGTATGCGCCAGAATTTGTACATGTGTGCGTTAAATTGTTTTGGTTTTATATGAAGACAATTTTGACAAGTCGGGTATTTTTATAGAGCAGCATGTCTACACTCCCAAATGAGTTTACCTTGTGTTAATATACCTTGGTTCCATCTGCAACTAAACTACTTGTTGTCCCAAGTTCGCGTTATTACGAGCAAAACAATGTTTCTCGTCAGATAGTTCATTATTGGTGTGATCTACCGACCTTTTAAACAATTTGAGTTATGTATGGGGTGTATATATTTTGAATACCTTCTTCCTAAATCCATAACCTGTTTCACGAAATTTGGTGTAGCTTCTGAGATATAAAACATACATTTTGCTACATATTTACTATTATATAGTTTACTAAGTATGTTTTTGCCCTAAACGCCACTATTTGGCGAAAGCCACAAATTCCAAATACAAAAACGTAGAAAATAAATTTCACTCTTGCTTCGCTTCATTGTTGAAAGAAAAACAGTATTTAAAGCAAAATAAGATGTCAGTAACTTAATAACGCCAGCAAACAAATGTGCTTATATTTTAGGCTCATGTTGTTCAAATGTTATCCCTTCTGTTACTTACTGTAGAGCTAGTTGCGATTTACACCAAAATATAAAAAAGTAAATTATGCATATAAAATTTTTTTTGAGAAACAACTTAAATAACTTGCTGGCTTAACGTTACCAAAAGTATTCTTTTCGCTTAAAATTTCCATATGCAGCAGTATGTGTACGTTTGAAGCACAAAAAGCTACTTTTTAAAAATAAGGAAAGGATAGTGGCATATGCGGCACACAACAATAATTTTCACGATGTTAACGAGTTTTTGGCATATGCGCCAAACCAATAATCAGCTGACGGTATGTTGCATTGATCGACACGCTTAGTCCAAATATGTAATTAGAATTTGTCTAGAACGTCCCGTTTTGATAAAATATATAAGTAAGTTTAACTTTCATTGAAAATGATAAACTTTCGATACTGACAGCGGTATTTAAAATTAACGGCGGATTCATCCATGCGTTCCGAACAAAACATTTTTTTTCTAATTTTAACAAATAATTTTGACATTCCCTCTAACTTTTTACAAAAACAAAATAAACAGTGTTTAAAAAAAGAAAAAATTAATAGCTGCATCTATCTCTATTTATGCCTATATCTAATAATGCGGTCACCTTTATGAATTCGCCTTGGTTCGGAAAAGTAATTACCCTATTATACGGTAATTTTGGGCCGCAAAAGGTTCCAAGGTAATTTTATTTAAAATGCGGGAATATACTTACATTTGTAGGTTTTATAATTTTGAGAGGTGATTTCAATTTAAAAATAGAAAAATGTTATACCGAAAAATTAAGAACTTATGTAACACGGATAAGTGCAAAATAATAAAAATGAAATTACTCTTGTATTATTAATTTTGTTTTAAACCTTTTGTTTGTTTAAAAATCAACAATTTTGAAACATATAAAATCTGATAAATTTAACTAAAGCCAAAGTTAAATCACAGGACAAAGATCTTGCCCCCGACATTTTTCTGCCAACCAAAAACTTAAAAATGTACTTCTACAAGAAGATTTAAAGTTTTTAATCTAATTTCATTTATTTTAAAAAATTTCGAGTATAAAATCCGACAACTCTTTGGTGTTAGGCAAAAAGGTGTTAAGTCACAATAACGCATTTTGAGCTTTTGATTAGGCTTAACTTATTTTTTTTACTCTTTCGGTTGGTGTCAATAACTTAAATCTAGCACAACTGCTTCGTATGCATATGCTCTTTAGAAAATAAATCAATTAAATATTACATTACGAAAACCCACGGTTTCTTACTTAAGTATTAAAAACACATGAGCGTAAAATATAAATTAATAAAATTCACACTTAAAAAATCTTTCTAATTTTTCCTACGATAATATTTTAGACCAGAAAAGCCTAAATGAATCAACTTTTCGCTAACTCTGGCAACTCTGATACAAACACTAGTTGTTTTACATTCAACTATTTTTATGCTTCAGGGCTTTTTTGTACAATCCAGACATCGCAACACTTTTTGCATAAACAAAAACGTTCGAAAAAGATGTGTTTTGGAGAATGGAATGTACTCATTCTAAGAGAATATTTTCAAACAAAACATTTTTAAAAAAAGAAACAAAAAATAAAAATATTTATGATAAATGTTTAAAAAAGCTGACTTTTCTACAAACCATGTTTATATGACCATCATAATAATTATATAAAAAAAACAACAGGAGCGTGCAGGATTTGTAAAGAGGATTTTTAGTTTGAATTTAAAATTTTAAATTTTATTTCCCATCTCTGTTTCTATGGAACGTTGGCAAAAAAAAAGTTTTTTAATGTTTTTTTTACCAATTTTTTTTGTAGATTTTTGTAAAATCAAACATATGTCGGGTTTTGTATATCCTTTTTGAAGTTAATTGTTATCCTTTTTATAGATTTCCGTTTGTTAACATTTTTACTTGTTTTAGTCTATAAAGTTTTAAATTTATTGCCGTTTGTTCTAACACGTTTAATTACTTAAATTAACAAACCGTAAAATTTGATATATTGCAAAATATAAAAAACTAATAAATGATAGTAAATTAGGCAGTATAGCACCGTTTCCCAGCAAACAAGTTCTTATACGTACAGAAAACATTTTTTAAAATAAGCAAACAAAATAGCAAAAGAAGACAAAAGCAAATGTGTAAAAAAAACCATGAGTATTACAGTTTTTACCTGAAATATATACATTACTTATAATAAATGGTGTTTTAAGCCCTGCAGTTAGCTGTCAAAAAACCGTCATAGTGCGGTTACTTTTGAAGGGTTAAAAAAAACCTTTTAACAAGTCATCATAATAGATTCACGCTTGAAAAACGTCACCAAATGATCATAATTTACCTGGAAAGCCAGTCGTTTAAAATGAATTTTCGTTTGAATTTAACTACATAATTTTTTGAGTGTACAGAAAAATTTTGTTCCGATGGTGCCATCATCGTACAAAAATTAAGCCAAAGCTCGGGTTACGTTTATCAATCAATCGCTACCACGAATGATTACTGGTTTTTTTTACAAACATGTGGATGACATTGATCCTATGCGTGATTTGGTTTCAAGAGGATGGCTTAACGTGCCATACAGCGACCGCAACCATAATCGTAATTCGTCGCAAAGTTGATTTCGAGAAATGTATATGTCAATTGGCATTCAAGTTCTTTTGATTTGATTACTCTAGGTGTTTTTTTTTTGTTATATGTCACTAGTTTAGGCTAATGAACTAGAAAATAAGAAAGAATTTTTAATAAATTTGTTTGAGGAAAATGTTGCCGTTGCAAATAAATGTTTAACCCTTCGATGTTCTATAACCTTAGTACCACCTCATAGTCTGGCCAGACCACTATTGAAAACCCTAGCCTAATAAGTTAACTAAACAACATTTTGTACATACTTATTTTGTGTTAATTTAAAATAAATCAGTCTTTTTCTAATATAATGTAAAAAATTAAAATTATTCTGTTAAACAACTATTTAAAATATACGTTTTTGTCCCTCTGTCATGTTGAAGGTATAAAGCTTTGTTGCAGTTACCGCAGCAAAAACGAGTTTTTCTCTGAGCTTTGATTGTAGTTTTACAAATAACGCACAACGGACGATAATAAGTTGAACTTGACGGGTATGGTACCGCTTGTACATAATCGGATTGCGAGTTAGTATATTGGACCTGTAATGTATTTTAAAGGTACCTGTGGTCCAGCCAGACCATGAGGTGCACTAAGCGAACTTTTTCTTGTGGAAGGGTTTTTGCCAGTGAAATGCGTATAACACTCAATTTACATGATGAATTTTATGACGTCCAATTTTAGACGTAATTTTTGCTTGATAGCAAGCGGTGTAGAGAAGAGAGAGGAAGAAAAAACAGAAATCATGTCTATTTTTCTACCCCTCTTTCTTCTCTATACCGCTTGCTATCATACAAAAAAATGACGTCCAAAATTTAACGTCATAAAATTCATCATGTAAATTGAGTGTAAGAATAGCTTATCCCTTCAACAATAAATTTTAGTGTTTTTATCAAGAATGAAAACTGGGAATTAAACACGACTAACAAAATCTTTTTAATATTAATTTTGCTAATATTTTTGTAAATTACAGAACATTTCTTTCGCATATTAATATTCAAAACTAAAATTGGTTTCTGTTTTCAATATAAATATGCGAAAGAAGTGTTCTTGTCGACATCGTGGGCCAGGCAGTGTATTATACTTACTGCAATAAAAAGTTGTCAGTAGCATATTCTTACCTTTGTTCATAATGATATCTTTGCGATAACTCAAATAAAATTATTATTACCGACATTTTTAGCTTTTTTCTGGTTTGACATTTGTTTACAAAATTTTCTTAGCATAGTTGCAAAAGTTTCATAGCAACAAATGGAATGAAACACTTTTTCCATAAAAAGAACGAGAAACAGAAAATAAGTACTTATTAATGAAAAAATAAAGTGAAAAGTACCCTTGAAAATTAAAAAAAAGTTATTTTTCACTTCAATCTATCACAGAACGAGAAATGACCCACAGATGCATTGAAAGTTCTCTTTTATGGACACCTAGTCTTTTTTTACGTCCGATTTTTGCAACATTCATTAAGCATTTCGAATAGATTGTACCTCATATTCGCTAGGCTTATTTAAAATTTTTTTTAGGTTGAAAAAAAAGTATTTTTTAGCAAGCTGAACCAAAAAAGAAGGAAGGGCGAAAAAGGCATATGCCCTGTTTATAACTTTTAAATTGCTGACGGCTCTTGCACTTTTGTTTAAATGTAGTATTAAATCATCTTTTCGCATAGTCTGGGGCCACATGCTATTATTCTCTCACCTATCACCCATAAAGTCATACTTTCTGAAAGAAAACTTTCATATTGTGAACCCAGATACACAGATCCAAAATCATGCTTAGAATTCCAATTAATTTTAATATCCAAAAAAATTGAACTTTTTTATTTTACAACTAAAACTTTTCTTAATCTTAAACTTGAACTCATTCTTATGTTCACCATAATTTTGTATTAACAAACTAATTTTAATAAATTTAAATATTTTTTATTGCAAAAACTATTAAGCAACAAAAGTACTTTTTTAACACTTTCCACCAATCTCAGCAGACACTCTAAAAACAAATCAAAATCTTTTATAAAATAACTTTTTGGTAGTTTATTTTAGACATTTAATGTTTTATAATAAAACACTCTTTTCGGTTGTAACATTAATTACACATTGTTAAGTTTTTATTGAATAGAAGAAAGTGAAATTATTCTAATTTTTTTATGGTTGTAGAAAAATTTATGATAAAACTTTGTCTAAGGGATCATAAAGTTGGCTGTCACTGTTCAGACGTTTAGTGAAAATAATAAAAAATTAATTTTTGTAGACAGAAATTGTTTAGAATTTATGTATGTATGTAATCATACGAGCTTAACTATACAAGTTGCTAAAATTCAACAACATCCTCGATAGTATAGTGGTCAGTATCCCCGCCTGTCACGCGGGAGACCGGGGTTCAATTCCCCGTCGGGGAGATTTTTCATTAGAAAATTTTCTTTCAGATATTTATAAAGTTTTTATTTCAAATAAGAAAAAAATATTTTCCAGAGAACTACTAGACTCTAGTAACTAGAGAAATAATAAGGCTAGATCTAGTGTTGCTAGACATTTTTTACCACCTTTTTACTCATATCGCTTATAAGCGATAATAAATAATTATTTAAAATTAAAGTCCTCAAAATATCCTTGTTACGAAATTTTAATCATGAATTTTGTCACGTTTGAACGTTGGTGGAATGAAAAATTTATAACAATTGTTAATACTTTTTGGCTAACGAAATTTAGTTTGCGAAACAAAAGTTATTTTATTTTTAATTAAATGGTTTGCTTTTCATACTTAATTTCCCGGGAAATTTGTGCAAGAATTCGGAGGTGTTTTTATTTAATTATGGTAGCTGCATTAAAGACTGTTTGGATAAGATTCTGAATATGGGCATTTCCATTTTGACGTGTCGTGATATTTGTACCACAAAATGTAAAAAAAATAAATGAAGAAGTCAAATTTGTTAAAAGGGTTTTTATATATACAAAGTAATAAAGTAGCACTATATTCAGAAAAAAATTACAGCAAACGACGCTTAGGATTTGCAGATATAAGCAAAAATCTGCGCTGGCGCGACGTTAAAAAAACGGATGTGGATTTTGACTTGCATTACAAAACTGAAAAAGACTGCGAATTGAGCAAGACGTTTTGTATAAAACCTTTTTTAGTAAACTTTGAACTTATATAGATTTATTTTTCATGCTATCAAATTTAGAAATCTTTGCTCGTTTAAAGGTACATACGGGTATTTTCAGCGAAAAGTCTGATTTTTTTAATGTAACGCCAGAATGCAAATAAGGTTGTATTTTAGGACCATGTTGTTTAACCGTTATCCCTTTTGTTACTTAATGTAGACCTAGTTGCGCTTTACACAAAAATATAAAAAAAGTAAAGTATACATATACAATTTTTTGAGAAACAATTTAAAAAACTTCTGGCGTTACGATACAAAAAGTAGATTTTCGCTGGAACTGCCCATATGTAGTAAATTTAATTTATGTAAGGCATCAGACAAAAGCGAAAAATTAATATTTGAGAAAATTTTGAATGCTGCAAATGGTAAAAAAAGCTGAATCGTTTCAAAGAAAATCGTGATGCAAAACTAAAAGTGTCCATGAACAATATATGAAAATATAGGAGAGGAATTATAATAATCCATAAAATAAATTTCTTATAAAAAATTTAAAACTTTTTTGAAATATTCTTTTTTTTCAATATTTTTAATCAGGCTTAAGTTCATCAAATTTAATTTTCATTAAATTATTTTTATGAAGAAAAGAATTTTTACAACATTTATTTTCATGTTAAAATTATTATTGATAATCCTCCATTCTTGACTGACCTGAGATCCGAAAAATATTGAAAATTTG
This sequence comes from Pollenia labialis, assembly GCA_949318255.1. NCBI lineage: Eukaryota > Metazoa > Arthropoda > Insecta > Diptera > Polleniidae > Pollenia > Pollenia labialis. Next base: position 113,724,357 of record OX439143.1, read on the forward strand.
GATTAAAAACCATAAATAGTTCAACGAAATTACCACAATACTAATTACTTTTTTGAAATATTCAGAAAGTATTTTGTGAGAAATCTCCCCACAAAAATAAAAGGCTTTGCTGTAACCCTACGTTGCCACAAGCCAGTAATTATGTACTTGCAAGAAGTGTATACGTATTACTAACGAAAATCAATGTATAAAAATACAAACATTTTCAAATGATTTAAAATGATAAAATAAAGCAGTTTTTTTTTTTTTTTTTTTTTTTTAATACACAGAAAATCAGCAATTAATTTTAATTTTTCTTTTAAGTTTTAACTCTTTAAAACTACGTAGTTCTTTTATGACTGCGTTTGTCGAAAGAATATGATTAAAAGAACAAATTAAAATTTTAATAACACAAAAAATCACAGTTAGCGTCAAAATAAAGTGTACAATGGGTTTTCCAATATAATAAGTGTTATTTTAGTAAATAAGAATTTAAATTCTTCGCAGTTTATCGTCATTTACAAAACTTTAGACAATGTTATTACAATATAAAAGTAAAAATTAAAAAACAACAAAAACAGTACTATAAACAAATTTATTCCGTAATTTACGCGTCAAATAAAGTGTACAGTTTTAAAAAACATAATAAAAAAAGTTTGGTGGCTAATAATTTGTTCGATTTCTTTTTGCGTTCAGAGCGGCTACTATAGAAGAGACTATAGTCCCTTGGGCACCGATTCCACACATTTCAAAGTGATTTCAGTACAGTAGAGATTTTTGACCACTGCAGAATTTTCTTTATAAAGTGCTTGCTGCTAAAGTTTTTATTTTTTTAATTTGTCTGTCTAAATGCTCCCAGCAGTGTTACCGTTCAAAATTTTCAAAAAGGGGCACAAAAAGGGGATTTTCAAAAAAAAAGTGTCACAAAAAGGGGAATTCTGAGAAAAAAGGGGCAACTTTAAAAACAGGAAATTTAAAAAAAAACGTGTGTATTTATTAAATTATTTTCATGTGGTAAAGTAAAAACATACGAAGCAAATTTATACAAGTTTGGATATAAATTGTCACCCAAACAGTTTTTTAAATTGCCAATTTCGTAACAAAATGTTTCAGGCTTAGATATTTTAAAAATTGCTTCATAGCTTTTATTGTTTGATCTGGTTTCTAAAAGTTTGAACTCTTTTACAAAATCATCTGGGTTAATAATTATATCAATAAAAACGGTAGCAATTTCAAAGTAATTTATGTCTTCATATGACTTAATAAATACTGGATCTAAAACCTTTAATGAACTCAGCCTCTTATCGCTAATATTAATTCTTGATAAAGTTTCTTTGCACAGCTTTTGGTAAAAAAGTAAAATGTTGTTTTTAATTTCTACAATATCACTACTTAAGATGTTGTTAGTACATATTTCTAGCTCGGCTTCGTGGCGATATATATATTAAGAGTTTCTTTTATATGCAGAACATCAACAAAATCAATTTTTTAAAAAATTTTTAAAAATTTCTAATACAATATCTTTCGTGGATGAAACTAAATATATGTATAATTTGTGATGATTCGTTTTGAAAATTAAGGTTTAATTTATTCATAATATTTAATCCATATACTAGAAATTTGAGGTAAATTTTATTGTTAATAGACAGCCCTTCCTGAATTATTTTAATTTTTTCCAAATTAGATGCTATTTTCTCTTCAAATTGAGCTCGGATAAAATAATTCTGTAATACAGACCACTGCTCTTATGTTTTGCTAGCAACGGAAGCAAAAGATAACCATCTAGTGTCACTTAGCCTTAACAACCTATGCTCCGGGACATCAAAAATGCTTTGTAGTTCCTTGAAATCTTTTATAAAAAAAATTTGGTTCAAAAAGGGGCAAAAGGGGCACAAAAAACTACAAAATGATACAAAAGGGGATTTAAAACAAAGGGGTCAAAAAAGTGGCACGGCAGTCAAAAAGGGGCAAAAATGCGACTTTAGTCGCATAACGGTAACACTGGCTCCCAGCCATTTTAGGACGGAGTACAACAATCAACACTACCTTTGAATACTGATCAAATTTGACAAAGTAGAAATTTAAAATTTTTTATATTGGAAACATGCTGTACACTTTATTTTGAAGACAGTGCTCTTAAAAGAAATGCAATTTAAAGATACATATTAAAAAAAAACTAGCATACTCCCCGACGGGGAATTGAACCCCGGTCTCCCGCGTGACAGGCGGGGATACTGACCACTATACTATCGAGGATGTTGATAGAACATTAAATCCAAAACATGATCGTAACAGATAATAAATGTTGAAGCAACATTTCTAATGTATGCCCATATTTTTTGTCGAGCTTGCAAACAATGTTAATCAAATTTGATTATTTCGCACAAACATTTTTACATATATGTATGTATGTAGGTATGTATCAATATTCGTGGCTATTCTTAAATTCGCGTCGAAGAAGTGAACATTTACATCAAAACACAAACAAAACAAAACCAAATTTACGAAATTTGGGGTTTTTATCATACAAAATTTACAGTTTTTAAATGGAAAAGAAACGCTTTGTAACTCTCGCGTTAATTTGATTTTAGAAGTGTATAGGATAACAAAAACAATTTTCGTCATTTTGTTTTTGGTTTCATGTAAATGTTTACTCCTTCGACGCGTATTTTAAAAAAGCCACGATTATCTATCTGCCTTGTCTGATATCTTTGCCATTAAACAAGTGTTTTATTTTTTATAATTTTCCAAATTAAAAAACCATAAAATTTCTATTTTATTATTAATTTTTGCACTTTTGCCTATTTTTATTTTATCTTTTTGTAACGCTTGTTTTAAAAACCAATACACAAATACCTATAAAATTAAAAAAAAAAAATGATTTGCTGTACCTTAATATTTCGTGCACAACAATATGAACCGCACTTGTTTCGCACGTTTTACAAGTTTTTCACAAAATAAAGGGATTACAACTCTATCAATAGTTTTTCGTATTTATTTCACAGAATTTTTTTATGTATGTATTAAGTTTGACAACCAGAATTGCCATGCTTTTTTCTCAAAAAATCGTCAAAAGTTTTAAAAAAATTCGTCAAAATCATCACAAACATTTATCAAAATCGTCAACAAATTGTCAAATATTAAAATGCTACAAATTACAGGCAATTTATTGCACAAATTTTATATTGATTGGTTGAAAAATATCAATTTTAAGCAAGAAATTCTATTTATGATAAAAGAAAGTGATATGGTTACGTTTTATTCTATTTATTTCAGCAAGTGGGCTGAAATATAAAAAAAGAAAAAACAAATTTCCATAAAAACAAAATAAAAATTTATTTATGTATTTCATTTGTCCATATGTATTTACAAAAATATTTAATAAAAAAATAATCTCATTTGCTATTAACTCGAGCTTTCTTTAAATTATTAATTTTTTTTAGCGCTATCTCTGTTGCAAATTGTTTTTACTGTTTACGGTGCTAAACCAAGGGTTCTGTCTATATCCACAGCCTTTTCACCAGTCCAATTTTAGTTTTAAGCCAATGCATTTTCTTTTCTTTGCACTCATTTTTCTACACTACTTATTATTAAGAACTAACTTTCTAACACGCAACTATGCTTAGAATACCTTATTTACATAATTAAATTTGAATTCCTCCTTTTTACATAGAAAAATTCTTCCAATGTCATTATGACTTCAGAGAAAAAATCGAATCGTATGTATGTAGTGATGCAAATCGAAATCATAATGACGCAAATTGGATTTAACCAATTTTTAAAAAGCGACGCAAATCGAGGCTCTAGTGTATATCTTTTGCAGTATCGATGTCATTCATATAATTGTAGAATTCGAATTACAGTGGAATCCCGATAATTCGTTATCACAACGGACCGTCCATTTCTTACGAATTATAGGTGTTTTCGATTTAGAGAGGTTTCGATTATAAGAGGTAGGGAAGATTTTATTTGAAAAAAAAATAATAATAATTAAGAATTAACGAGGGGACCACAATGTATGGAAATTTTACGAATTAACGAGATTTGTTCAAGGGACCGACGTTTATTACGAATTATCGGGAATTACGATTTATCGGGGTACGAATAATCGGGATTTGACTGTACTTATGAAATCCACCTGGTCTGTGATGGGGAAAGAATTTATTTTTTTGTTTAATTTCCAATAATTTTTGTATTTCGAAAAATTTATTGTTACGTTTTGGACTGACTGTTCCCAATATAATTGTAAATATTTTTTGTAAGTGTTTTATTGATGCCAGAAAATCGTCAAAACACTATTACTTTTATTAAATAAATCGTCAATCGTCATATTATTGTATTTTTTCAACAAAATTCGTCAACATTACAAAAAATCGTCACATCTAACAACCCTGATGACAACATTTCGCATGAAATACTGAACAGAGTACCAGACTTCAGAAATGATCATTAGCAAATTCAGAATAAAGTACAGAATAAAGTTGCAGCCATTTTTCGGATTGCTGAGTCGTCCGGACTGCAGTTATTAAAAACTTGATATATACATATGTAGTTAAAATTATGTTTTATTACCTAAAAAATTATTTAAACAAAAAATAAGACTTTAGCATTTGCGTAAGGGAATGATAGTAAACGAAAAATAAGTTAGTTAGTTCTTAAAAAGGATTTTTTCCCAAAGAATTTTTCAAATTGTACAATTCAACCTAAAATGCATCAGTCCTTTCTCGATTTTCCATTTTTTCAATGTTACATTCTTAAGGGAAATCAATAATGAAATTTAGTATGAATCCAATAATATCTGCTCAGTTTTTCGTTTTTTTTTTAATATTATCCACATAAAATACGATATTTGAGTACGAGATAATTTGTTGCAAAAAAAAGCAATTAAATTGCAAAAAATCAAGGCTTAAAAAATATCCGTTTTCAAAAAGGGTATTCGGAAAAAATCAAAGGGTGGCGAAACTAAACAGCGTTATAAAATATCCGAAAATAATCAAAATGGCAACACTGCAGCCGTATTCTGTAGTTCGCTTAGCTAAAGCTAAATCTCGATCGATAAAATGACTTAGATAATACCAATTTTAAAAATTTTAGCGAGACATTAAAAGCTTAAATTGCGGCGAATTAAATTTGTATGGCATTGCCAAATTTAGCAATGCAGGTTACAGAAACAGAAACAGTAGACAAAAATCGGTAAATCAACTATTTAGATTTTAAGCGAAAGAGATTTAGCTTTAAGCTGGATAATCTGTGTAGTTATATGTAACAAGTTACATGCACTAAAGCGTAGGATGCATTGAGGCGTTGAATGCGAAAAGTAGGTTTACTTTCTAGTTTTTTAAAGCGGCTCATACACTTGCAATATTATTGTATATGATATTCGCCATATTATTTCCATTTCATTCATTCAATAAAAAGGTAAACATAACCTAAAGAAATAACATAAACAGCACTTTTGATTGTTGCCAATAATTGCGTCACCTTCAAATATCTCTAAACACATTGGCGATTTAAATGTGCAATACGTAAAATTGAACAATTTTATTGTAAGTGAATGAGCCGCTTAATCGTCACAAGTAGCGTGCAAACAAATCAGCTGGTTTTGACAAATGAAATTTAATTTTTACTTGTGGCGATGCCGCATAGAAAGCGGCATCACTTGAAACATATTTAATTTTAATTTTTCTAACTTTCCTATTACAAGAAGCGGCAACTAATGAGATCCAAATACTTTTACAACCGGCATGGAGATAAATCTATTTTTCCTCTATTTTTCTACCTATGAACCGATGTTGTAGTTGGAAGTGTTACAGAAAAAGAACGAAACGCTTTGTCTGGACTTTAAAGTAAAATTTTCTAAGATGTCTGAAATATTGCTTCGTCAGGAATATTGGAAAATCCAGGCTAGTGCGTGTCCGGACTATAGAGGTTGTACTGTATTTATAACAATTTATTTTGATAATTTAAATTTTTAAAGATGTTTAATGTTTTAAACTACATGTTATAATATTTCTTTTTAAATAAGTATAAATATATTATTTCGGTTGTACTAAACCACACTTTTTCAAAGGAATATAATATTTATTTAAAAATTCTGCAAAAAAAGAACAGTGCAAAATTGATGTAGTATGTATAATACTTATAAAGTACTTGAAAAGCATTTTCATTACGTTTATTACAAAATACAAATATGAGCAATTTCAACTGTGATTTCATTTAAACACTCAAACACTCAAAATGAAATCCTTGCGTTTTCTGTGTTCCATTTTTTTGTCTTTTCATAAAAACAAACACAATAACAACTACACTTTAGTTAACATGCATACTGTGTATAACATATTTACAAAATATTTAAGGATCCATCTACCCAAAGGAATATATGAAACTAGCCGTTCTCTGCTGCAGACTGAATGTTGATGAGTCTCTGTAAATTGTGAATATTCAACCGACCGACCACTTGACAGAGTATTATGTTGTTTGTATTATTCAGATTCAATGTTAAAATGATTGTTATATCTTTCTGTTAGAAACAACAAACAACAACAACATTATACAAAAAAAGGACAGGAGAACAGGATCCAAAAATTCGACAATCATGTATTGATGTTCAAATACAGTATGTTAAGCAAATATATGATGTGTCTAGTTAAATTCTATAACATAACGAGGGTAGTTTGTTCAGGAATCTAATATAAAAATTTTCTTTAAAAGCTTAATATAGGACGTTGAAAATTGATGGTATATTGTAAGAAATGCTTAGAAACTATATTTCCCATTCTTTTAACAATTTTCTACTTTCCTTGTTAAAACAAATGTTAAGTGCTTTAGTGCCCAGTAAAAACTTTGGCTCCTTTTTAAATGAATCGCTTCTTTCACTCATTATTAAGTAGCTTTCTTCTATATAACTACTAGCAACTGCAAGAGTACGGTTGATCCGATTATTATTAAACATGCATGTACGAGGCATTACTTGCATTAGCTAGTGCACATTAAAATACAACAAGTTAATTCAATTGTAAAAATGGGAGAATGGAATGGAATGGGGAATTTTTATTCATAATTGGGCTGTATGTAATTATTTCTTGAGAAAAAAATCTTAATTGTTTGATGGCGTAACGTGACAAAATATACCCTCTGCTGTGGAAATACCCACAGAAGGGTATCTGATCTGCCTAAAAACCGAGATTAAGCCTTAAATCTGTTCATAGACAAATTTGAAATAAATTTTTATTAATAGTTTTGTAAGTGCTTATTTCATTTAAAACAGTTACAGTTTGCGAAATCGAATTTTGAACATCATCCTTTGTTATCTAAGATTAATTAACAATCTCCCTACGTTTATATCCTATTGGTCAAAATAAAGCTCAAATTGCACTTACAAGGATATTGTAAATTCATACAAGTACGAGTGTAGATACTTATGAGTACATATAAACATTTAAATGGTTTAAAATACAAAAGTTTTATTTGGACAATAGTAAATTTTCCATAACATCCAGGCACCATTGTACTCCCAAAGAGAAGTGTTGTTGTGTGTGCAAGCTAAGCTTGCTTTTTTGCTCATGTTAATTTTTTCCCCGAATATTTCGACAGAAAAAAGAAAAGGAATAGAATGAAAAACCCCCATTAACAACAAACGAGTACACTTAAATTAAATTCATACTACAAATAAAAGATGATTATGGTGGGATGGAAAAAAGTAAACTGAGTATTTGCCAACATGAAAATATACAAATAGAAAATATTCGTACACACATACAAATACGCACTTAGGGACATCAGTAAAATATGTGCTTTTAAATGTGAGATCCATGTTAACCCAGAAAACATCGCCATGAAAATATTATGCATCAAATGTGCGGTCTGAATGAAAACTATATCGTAATTCAAGTTTAAGGGCCAAAAATTTATGACTGGCACACGATATCATTCAAATGTTCTTTGTGTGCAAAAAAAAATCGCAAGTTTTGTGGCTTAGTTTCGGAAAAGAAACTCTGAATTTTGTCTTTCAAGGCTTTGATTGTTTCTGGTTTTTCTGAATAAAGGTTATCTTTGAGATAGCTTAACGGTAGTATTACCAAATCTTAACGCAAACAATTACTCAAGTCTATGGCAAAACTTACTTAACAAAAAGATTTATTTACAAAATTAGACAAATATTTACCGAAAAAGTAACGAAACTAGTTTTTCATAATTTTTACATTACGAAAAAAAAAATTTCACAGAATTTAATAATTTAAATGAATTAAAATGAAAATTATCGACGAGAGGAATGCAAAGGTTTCCCAAAATATATGGGCATGGATTTTGTAATGTCCAAATATAGCAATTTTGAGCTCATGAATTCACTGGGAGACAAACTATACGCTTACTATCCATCATGTGTGCGCATGGATACTTCACACACAGGTTACAATTTTAAGTGTATAATTCGACAAACAAAAATAGAAGCATTTGCCTACTAGCAACAGCACATAGGGAGAACCACCACAAGCCGAACTTTTTCACAATGATGAAAAATCATCAGCCTTCCATGTGGAACTTTCCCTTCTCGCGGTTTTGGATATAAACCACTTCCATGAATTTTTTGTTTAGAACCGTAATTTTTATAAAATAAAAAAAAAAAATAACTACATAGTTAAATTTTTGAAATAAGAAATAAAAACGCAATCGTTATTTTTTTTATCTAAATGAAAAGTATATATGTACATTTCGTCGTCCAAAAGTTTAAGTGCTCTATACGCCATTTTGACGATTTTGTGTTAAGAATGCCACCTTAGGTTTTCGACCCCAAAATTTTCAAATCTGCAATCCGTGTTCGGCTTTGAAACAAATAAAATAAAAATTAAGGTTGTAGAAATGAAATTCTCAGATTTTAAGAATTTTTTCAAGATTTCTAACCAATTACATTTTTTTGTTCTTCCATTTAGTAAAATACAAGTTCTTCAATACATACAGAATAACTTGTTTACAATAAAATTTAAAAACTCAATATTGCAGCCTTATTTCCAAACAGCGACTGTAATAAAAAGATATTTCCGGAATCAGTTACCAACACCGTTAAATATTTTTGAAACACAGTTGAACATATTTAAGACAAAAGAAAAAATACAAAATGAAAAAATTTCCGATCTAAAAGTTTTATTCAATTTTATATCTGAAAAAGACAATTTTGTTATAATTACTTTTTAAAACGTATCTTATAATAACTTATAATAACTTATTCAAAAAAAAACTCGTGAGTTTGCAAATAAAAGATAGCATGTGTAATTTTGGGTTGATCCATGTGCAATTTACCATTTCGCTGGTGGCAACACTGATAGGTAGCTTAAACGCCCTATTGTATGCGTTTGAAGATGGTTTATATGTTTATTGATTCATAGAATTGTTGGTTTAAACACATTTTTAACCATCAAGAGAGAGTTTAATTTGCTCTGATTTATTAACCCTAAGTAAACAAATTCAAGAAATTAATGAAAAAATAACTATATTATGATTATCATTGACCATATTATTATTGATTCGGGTCAAAATATGGTCACATTTGTCCCAATTCTGGAAAATTGTTAACCCTGTTATGGTTAATTTTTAACATTATTATGGTTAATATGGTTACCTCCAACCATTTATTTTTCTGCGTGCACATGTTGCAGTTAAAAGGACGGAAATGAATTAAATTAATCGCTTATAAATCTTAACTAAGAAAGTCTCTTACAAAATTTATATTTCTATATTTTTCGATTTACGTTCATTAGCTTGTTCTGTTAAATGATGAACTTTTTTTAAAAAAAATAGTTTTTCAGGATGTTATAATAACTTGATCATTATTTTCTTCTAGACGATAAACTGATTATATATATTCTTGAGAAGCAATATATTTTCCAAATGTTTGCAGGGAATTATGTGTGTTAATGTAAGTGTTTTATGAAAAAAGAGTTAAAATTTTCTGGATTTTTGTTGCTAATAATGAAAATGACGATGATGATAATGTTGATGACGTTGGTTTTGGCCGTGACCGTGGCAACCAGCAAAAACAACAATAGCATTGGCATCATTATCGTCATCATCATCATCGTGCTGAAAAACAGACAGATATAAAATCTTGCCAACAGTTTTTCCCAAATTTTTTTTTTTCAAAAAAACAAAATTTACATAAAAATCGCATTACACTTAACATCCACTTTGCTTAACGAAGCACACAAAGTTGTTTTCCTATGTTTTTGTTAAAATGTGTAAAAGTCTGCATATTTGTCTGATTGTATGTCCTTTCATCAGACTGACTTCACCAGACAAACACAAGAGCACATATACATATTTTAAAACAATCTGTATGTGTGAGCAAAATGCATTTAAGGACAAGTGGGTGCATATGGGCGGCTGTTTGGAAAGCTGTTTAAAAGCAAACATATTATATAAACTGTAGTTTGTTTAAATGCGTATGCAGTTAAAATACTCAATAATAATATGCCTGCTTCCTTTGGCAAATATGAAAGCCAACTTTGTGCCCATATTCCAAATTACTAGACAATAAAAGAGTTTTTGTTAATTCGTTTTGCCATAAAGATAATTAAATTTGTGTAGTTGTAATTAAAGGTCGTACAAAAAGTCGTTTAATTAAAAAATCAACTCCCCGACGGGGAATTGAACCCCGGTCTCCCGCGTGACAGGCGGGGATACTGACCACTATACTATCGAGGAAGTTGCAGCAACATTGGTTATTGGTCAACTAGAACATTAGAGAGAATTATTAAAATGTTCAAAATACTAATTTTTTAAATAAATAAAGATAAGTGGCGATTTTTTATGGCATCCGAACTTCAGATGTGCTGTAAATTGTCAACGCAACTGAAATTATTATTAAAACTTGGTCTTAGGAAATATTTTCGTCTTCTCAAAGATGTTGCGACTTTTTTAGTACAGATTAAATATGTAGAATGAACACAAATTCATCGATCAACAGAAATAGCTGCACTGTTTAATGTTTTTAATATGTACGCAGATGCATTTGCATTTGTTGATCTTGACAGGAAAATTATTGTCCCTTGGTCTTAAAGTTAACTTAAATAAAAAATATGTGATCGAATGTCCAATATTAAAAAACAAACGAAAATAAAAATTTCTACAAATCCACAAGCAGCCAACACTTTACGGTTGTCTAAATATTTACGCCCGTATTTATACAATTTTAAATTTAATAAAGGTTTACAAAACAAATTTTGTATGAAAATTGCCATAATAAACGTTTGTTAAATTTAATAATCGTTTATAAATACGGGGGTTATTATGTAGCAACTGAAATCGAAATCAGTTACCATCTGTAATATATTTTCAGCCCCTTAGCTAATGTTCGGTTGGTATGCATAATGAACCCATTCAGAAGATCTTGATGTAACATCCTCGATAGTATAGTGGTCAGTATCCCCGCCTGTCACGCGGGAGACCGGGGTTCAATTCCCCGTCGGGGAGTGAGTATTTTTTTCCAAATGCCTGAATCTTATTATACCCTCCACCTCAATTAGTTGTGAAAGGGGTATATTAAGTTTGTCATTCCGTGTGAAACTTTTTATTATTTATCTCAGACCCCATAAAGTATATATATTCCGGGTGCTTGAGTGATTCTAAGTCGATTTAGCAATGTCCGTCTGTTCATCTGTTAAAAACACGCTCACTTTCGTACAACTCAAAAGAAATGAACAAACTTGGTGCCAAATTGCTTGTAGTTATCCTTAGCAGTTTGGGATTAAAATTCAGCAAAATCGGTGCAGTAGGACCAGAGCTATGAATCAAAATGTAGAACCACCACCTAAAAAAATGATAATTTTGTTAAATCGTGGAACAAGGCACGGAATGAGATTTTGCAAAAATTTGTTTTAGTCGAATGGAAATCACGCTGTTAAATTTCGTGAAGATCCGTCCATAATTTACCCTAGGCCCAATAGAAACCCTACTCTCGGAAAACAGTTCAGTACGCCTAAGACCGTAATTAATAATGCTATCATAACAAAATTTGGCACGACACAGTTTTATAGTACTAGAAATTACACTGTGATTTTTCGTGATGACCGGTCCATAATTTACCCTAGGCCTTAAATAAACCCTTCTCCCGGAAAACAGTTTAGTACGCCTAAAGCCGTAATAAATAATGCTATCAAAATAAAATTAAATACTTCACTACTCACACTAATAAATTTCGTGAAGCTCGGTTCATAATTTACTGTATGCCCCATATAAAGCTCACTGAGCTGTCGGTGGAGGGTATCAAAGATTCGGCACAGCCGAATATAGCACTCTAACTTGTTTTTTTTATAAATATTTTCACGATCATGCATGTTATAATAATCGCAAAACGATTTACATACATTAGCGATTCTCAATCACAATCACTTTGAATCGCAATAGTATGCTTAAGGAAACTAGAATATTTTTAAGAAACTTTAGCAGATCGCAAGCAAAATTCACGAGTTTCAGAATGCGGGCTCTTGGGTCAAAATTCTCTCCTCGGACGTTGAAAATAGAGCTGCTTTGGGTCCAATGGACTTTATTGGGTTCAAAGTAGTCCGTCAGTGCTTAGCTGAAGTACCATGGGAGTCAGTACCCCCGGTGAGTGCAAGCACCAGACTGCGTGGTATCCGTTAGTACCTATGCTTCTTGCGACAAATGCTTCCTGTCTTTTAGGATGGTCGTCTTTGCGGAAGCATTGCTTTTCTGATAGAAGGTTGTTCTTTAGAAGGTTCTTCCCCGTCATATGGGGGAATGCAGCTTTTTTGACGAGGAGATACTATCGGGGTACACGTGGTGGCTGTGGCTTAAATCCAAAGTCGCAGGAGGGCTACGTTTACATGCAAGGCAGATTTTTCACCCTTGTGGGAAGGTTAGGCCTGTGGGTGGCCTCAGGAACAGTGGTGGTTAGATAGCTCCTGCTTCCAAACAAGGGGTGGGTGTATGATTTCTGGTGAATTTTGCACTCAAATTTCTACGGGTGTGTGTAAATGATCATTCACTCACACAATGTATTTGGTAGGTGCTTGATATTAGTAGAGCAAGCGGTTGAGATCCGCCGTGAAGTTAAGTCTTATGGCAGGTGGTATTAGTACATCGATATCATAGTACAGGTAACGCATCCAACTTATTAGGTCCAAACAAAATAAATGTAATACTCTTAGATTCGTTTGGTACAGAAAATGGGCCAAACGCGTGTATGAGAAATTCCCCATAATAGGTCTTTTGGAACAACAGCAACCACATCAGGATTACTTTTTACATTTTAAAAACATTTTTGAAAACAATTTTTGATTTTTTAGTTGAGCTGTTAATTTTTAATTTCTTGATATTCTTTAATTAGGCTTGAGTCCATCACATTTAATTTTCATTAAATTATCTTCACTGAGGAAGGAATTTTTTTTTCCAAACATTTAAATTTTGCTTGTTTTTTCGTAACCATAACTTTTACAGTGTCAACCGTATTTATACTCCATAAAATGCCAAACTTTATGAGCTCCATATATAAAGAAATATTTTGTTGCCGTTTGTTGTAAATGGGGATTTGTTTATGACACTATTACTAAAAACCCTTTAAAAAACAACAAAAAAAAAGGAAATAGTAACAAATTATAAATAAAAAGTTTATGATTAATAAAAAATACAACATATAAAAATTTTTGAGGTTAAAATAATAACAAAAATAATTTGTAAAGTTAAGAAATAAATGAGGAAAAATTAAATGGCTGTAAAACAATTAAGATTTACAACAACTTAAAAGGCATAAATTGTGCACGCATAGTCAAGAAGGAATTTTTTAGCAGGTTGCAAAGAAACTGAAAAAATACTACAGGGAAAAGTAAGGAATTTGAATTTTCCAAACTAATAAAGTAATTAACTAAGCTTGTATAAGCCAAATATTAAGTACGACACGCGGTTGTGTGAACTGGGTCGCTGTAAAAAAAGTATAAATTAACAACTTTTGAAGGGGAACGACGAACCAATACTGTAATTTATTAAGTGTGTCATGCTCAGTTCTATTTTTATTTGTCATTCCGTTTGTAATTTCTACTTAGATCCTTTAAGGTATATATATATATATATTCTGGGTCGTTATAAGTGAAGCTGATTAAACGATGTCCGTCTGTTTGTTGAAATGGGTTATATCTCTCCACATTGCCCCAAATTTAGATTACTTGAAATAAAATAAAAGGTTGATTAGATATTTTTATTAAACCAATTAAATTTCCATAAACTCTATATATTATAATAAATACGATATATTAAAACCTGAAAACACAGAAATGCTCTTAGAACAATTTCATCTTTCAAGCATAACACGCTTTGAGGGTTGGTAAACCATAAATTACTTTAAAAACACTTGTTAGCATTATGATTATACTGAGCCGTGAAAAATATTAAAAAGAAGAAAGCAACCAAATCCCTTTAGTGGTATTGCGTTAACTCAATAAAATGCGTATAATCGAATTTTACACTACTGAAATAATAAAATTTATATTGCTGAATGGTTGGTACTCGTAGTCGCATCGTCATTCGTAGTCCTGCTTATACACACTTATAGAAAGTCATAAATATTTTATACAATTTATTAAATTATGATCAGTTGTTTTTCATTTCCATTTCTAACATAAAAATGCAATATTTCAAATGAAGTTTGAGCACATACTTGTCTGTATTTATGTGGTTTATTAATATCCTTATCCGTTATCCTTTTGCCAAAGTGGAAATACAAATGCTAAGAGGGTTGTTTATGTTTTATACCTAGAAAATATTTTTCTTGTGGTATTGTAATTGTTGAAGTAATGCGAACATTTTTAAAAAGATTTTCCATAAGTTTTAGCAAAATTTTAGGGTGTGCTGATTCCATATTATTTGCAGCTGGTTTTAGACAACCAGTCTGCCTGCACGTAACAAGTGCATTTGCTTATACTTTTTTCAAGTTTCATTTATTTTTTTGCAAATATTGCAAAAATATTTTACATTGTTGTTTTGAACAAAGAAGAAAACTTAACAGATGTTTAAAATGGCCATTTAGAGATGGGTGCATAAATGTTATTGATTTAAAAAAAAAAACTTTTCAAAGTAATTTTCCCTAATGCCATCGACATTTATTAAATAGACATAACATGTTTACTTACATTTATGACACATATGCAGAAATACGTGGATAAATGTGAATGAAAAGGGGCTCCAGAAAATATTTTTTAATATTCTAGAACATAAACATGTTATTGGGTTTATTTCGAAATTTTTTACTAAACAAATAATTATAAACATAAAAAAGAATAAAGAACATGCTCTTAAACTTCTATTTCATTGGCGTTGTAGCACCACAATATGCCCGAGGCACTCCGTGTTCACCCACAATTGCGAGCGAACCTTAAGCTGGCGGCCCGCACCACGCGTTTTACGCATTTGATACTCTCATGTATGCTGTGTAACCAGAGGTCCAAGTCTATCGGCTCCAAGCCGGATTCGCGCCGCCGCCACTGTTTTTTTTCTTAGCATAAGCCGCCGCCGAAAAGTCCGGCTAGTTTTATCTTAGATATTAAGCCGACTTAACCAGCATGGCCGAACATTTTATTTGTTAGAATAAAAAATTCAATAAGGTTACATTAAAAACTACAACCCTGGGCTTTGAAAATTTGTATATCTCGTTATTTTTGCAACAATTTTACAAGTATAATTATAAAGTTATTTATTATAATGACACAAAGAAAAAACTTTGAAGTTCGGCAAAAAGTTTAAAGTTAAAAAAATCCATTTTAACTTTCTGATTGGGTTCACTCTTTTGTTTGGTGTCAATCAATTTTATCTAGCCAAACTGCTCTCAATTGTTATCATTTGCCTTTTAGAAAATACTTCAATTAAAAAAGGTAAATCTATAATTTTCAATTCAACAATGCGAATCACTACAGTTTCTGACTTTTTTTTGCCAAACTTCAGAGATGGCATTAAAAAGTTATTTTTGTCTACACAAAGTGCGAGTAAAATTGTAGAAAATGCATCAGGGTCAAAAAATTCAGAGCTTTCCAATAACAATAATCTTTTAAGCTATTTTGCATTTATAGAATATTTTGAAAAACTTCTGCAATAGAAAAGCTTATGTAGAAAAAAAGGGAAAAGCACATGTGATGTCTCAAAGTGCGGATACTTGAAATATATGTATATTCAGCAAGGTATGTTTTAAGCACACAAATATTGTTTTTTATTACCCTTCGTTGAAGGTTTGTTTTTAAATCTAAGAAAATCAATTAATTTAACATCGGATTAAAGCTGCCGCCGACTAGGTTCTTCAAGCCGCTGACATTTATATGTCGGCTTGGACCTCTGTGAATAACAGAGAACCAGCGTTGCCATTTTGGTGCCTTTCGGGTATTTTTTGGTGCTTTTTTGCTAATGCAATACCCGAAATTTTGTTTAATACCCGTTTTTGAAAAGCGGGTATTTATAGTGCTTTTAACAATTTCTCACAGTGCTTTAAAGTGCCTTTTAAGTAATCTACATATCTTTTTGGCAGCGATGCCAACTTAGTGCTTTTGGCACCTATTTATTGTGCGTTTGATGTCTCAAAATGCCAAAATTTTATCCTTAGCGCCAAACCTAGAAAAAACCCTAACTTGGTGCTTTTTCAATTTTTCTTTAGTGCATTTAGTTCTTTTAACAATTTTAATTTTTTTTCTACCATTTTTTAAAACTACGATTATAGGTATAGAGGATGATTTAGATGAGCTTTGCTATTTGGATTACAATTTTGAGAAAGCCTGTAAAGATTTTAAGATTTCAAATGATAAAAAAAAAGTGATAAAAGAAAGCTGCATTCGTTTTGCCAAAAACTTTATATACGAGGTTAGAGCTAGGCTTCCTAGCAATTTGGAAATTTTACAAAACGTTTCACTTTTTAGCGATGACAACATATTTAGTAATCGTTATAAAAACGATGTATTTGCTTGCGATAAATATTTTTTTAAAGATGTAGACACTGTCAAAAATAGAAAATGGCTTGGAAAATATTAGGAATTGTGAAAGGAAAAATTAACAACGATTTTGAGTCATGTAGAAAAGTTAAAAAATGCAGTAGGAAACCGTACAGAAGAACGCAAAGACTTTAAAAACAAACAAAAAAGAGTCGTAGCTTAGTATAAGCAAAGTGTTAAATAAATTAAAAACAGCTGACAGAAAATGCTTTTTTAACGAGCGTTGTGTAACCTGCCATTTTTCATGCGCTTTAGTTTTCAAACGCACAACACTCGTCTCCAAATAACCGCGTGTTGTGCACTTCTAGCTCTAGTGCTATTGCAAATAGGTTTGACTAAGTATCAGAATGCAAACATACATGTTTTTTCTATTTTACACCTTATTTTCATTCAGAAGCGTACATAGGTTAAAATAATTGGATAATATCATACGCCAGTTGTTTTATTCAACTTTGCACAATTGTAATTTAGATTTATTTAAACGATAAAATATAATGTTTTTTTTATTAAAATATAGGCTGTCATTAAGTTTTATAAACAATGGTCAGTCATTGCAAATTTTCGGTAATTGCAACAGGCAAGATTTTTCGAGTTACTATAATCGAGCTCGCACTGTATTACTTTAAAACGGTATTATTGCCAATTCAAACATAGCTGATGGATCATCATGATTTGGATAATATTATTTTTATTAAAGATAATAATAATACAATTAAAAATGTTTTTATACAAATGTAAATATATATATTATTTAATCTTAAAAAAATGGTCCCAATAAACGCCATATGCAACTTGTTTTATGTTTAATTCAATTTTTTAAAATAGCTTAGTGCTTTTTTACGCTTTTTTTTGATCGAAATAGTGTTTTTAGTGCTTTTTTTAAATTTTAAAGTGCTTTTTGCTCTCAAAAAGTTGGCATCACTGCAGAGAACGGCTTTGTGTGATTGCAATTCGCATTCAATGAACACCATCAAATACACTCGCTTGAGTTAATGCAATCAAACTTGCTCAACCGCACACATTCGCTGCTCGTTTACAATCATTCAAATAATACACATCGTGCTTTGCTATTTATAACATCGGTTAGCTAAGTTTGTCGATTAAGATGTTTGTGTTTTGGGTCCGACAATGATTGCTTTGGTAAAGAAAAAAATGCAAACAAAAAAGCCAGAAAGCAGGCAATCGTTACTCATGTGTGCACTCAGCAGTTGCTATGTATGTACGTCATACGTATTAAAGTTTTTTTTATATACTGGATTCGAACGATTCGAAATTGAAATGGAACGCAAACGCACATAGGTAGAAACAATTTCCATAGAAATAGAAGACTGTTTTTATTTTTTATCATTTCTTAAAAAGTACAGTAGTTCTGTATGCTCAATGTATTGTTGTTGTATTTGTTGAAAATATAAAGTAAAGTCATACATGCACTCATGCTCATTTACGTTATTCGTTGTCTTATGTCTGAATTTACACGTTTCATCTTTTGATGCTCAAATTCTTTTCAATTCCCTTTTAAAGATGCCAATATATTCACACGCAGCAATCGCTTTCAACTTTTTTCGGTACAAAACAACAACAATTGTATTAATAGCGAATCAAAGAGAAAAAGAAAAGAAAAAAATTACATGCAGCCATCGTTGTGCATATACCAACGAATAAAAACACAAAGCGTACTGACCGAGTACAGGCATCTCCGTACTAACCCCCTTTCTTCTTTCTTCTCTCACCTAAAAACATAAGAGTTGAGCATCAAAAGATGAAACGTGTGAAAGCAGACTATCGAGTGGACAATGACTACTGCCAAAGCATAAAGGCCCAACCACAATGTGCTTAAGTTGGCTTGAGCAAATGTGCGAATACATTATAATTATATGAGGCATACCATATTGAACTTAAGGAAACTTTTTGCTAAGTTTAATGAAACTGTCATTTGCTTAAGCAAGGTGCGAATCTAATCGCACATTTCGTACGGAATCAAATGTTTTTATTATGTTTTTTTTAATAAAAGTAAGTAATATATTCTCCCCGACGGGGAATTGAACCCCGGTCTCCCGCGTGACAGGCGGGGATACTAACCACTATACTATCGAGGATGTTAAAACTGCCGAAGAAGCTAAAAAATAGCAACGGTCTGATTTTGAAATATATTTTAATAAATATAACAAAAAAGCTTTCAATTTCGTAAAAGTGAAAATATAATACAATTCTATGGACAATATAGCCCTCTTAGGGCCATTATTACAACTTGCCGATTGTTAAAGATGGGGTTTTGCCCCAACTATGTATAACAAGTTTTCCACGTTTATAGATTTGCTTTAAACTAAAGTGAGCAAATACGTTAAAGGCAAGTTCATTCTACCGGGTAGGTTAAAGTCAAGTTGAAATAATAAATAAATTGTAATACTTCCGACATAACCTACCTTTACTAACGACTAATAATGGCAATTGTTGTTTTGGCTTCCCTAAAGCAGCAATTGATTTGTTCTAGTAAATAAAATATTAAAAAACCTCACACAGAGCGAAAAAAAAACGTTAAACAATTGTCAACCAATTGTATTAAAACAACAACGAAGTGTTGATAATACAAAAAACATAAATTTATATTTATATATAAATTTATATAGCGGTGAAAAAAATTTAGCGATTAAAGTGAATTTCAGAAGGCTACTAATTGCTAGTTCAAGAACTCAAATGCTTTATTAAAACCATTAATGGCCAATTTTCAGGATTGATATTAAAACACATTTATTTTTAAAATCGTTTTAAATACAAAATTTTCTTCTTCACTAAAAACTTAAGTGGAACTTAAGTCACCGATGTGGTACACTTAATTTCAACTTAAGTTTCCATTGTAATATTTTATCAAGGTGGCCTCAATATCACAACAATACAACAACAACAGGCAAAGCATTAATAGTCTGCTGTTTTTACAGACCACCTTGCAAATAAATACACTTTTTTATATTTTTTTTGTGTTTAGTAGTGCTACCATACTTTTATCTTAATTAAAAAAGCCTATTCAAATAAAACTCAAAAAATCAATCTGTATTTAAATACGATTTAAGTTTTTATGAAAATTAACTTAATATAGATTTAAATACAATCCTGAAAATTGGGTATAAAACAGGAAGGAATTTACAACATGAAATGAATTAAAAATTTGTTTGATAATTTTATTTTTGACTGAACACGGGATAGAACTCGGGTTGAATTTACTAGTTTCGAGAACAACCACATTCTCATCATCAGAATTCTTTGCCGTTCTAGCCAGTCTATAGTCAAACATCAATCTTTAACCAATGGTAATGGCGGATCGAAACTTGCTGTAATTGATTATCTATTTTCAATTTTACTAACATGTTTTTTCCTTTAACAAAGTAAAAAAGAAATGCTGCCTAACAGCCGTAAACAAGAGCGGAAGGCGGAACGTTTTCTTCCGCTAAGCTTTTACGCTGATATGCCATACCTAAACAAGAGCGTCAACGTTGTGCCACAAACAGTAGTGTTAACTTTCTTGTTTAATAAAACCCATATAATAAAAATAAAAATAAGATAAAACCCCGCTAGATTGACAAAAAATAGCTAAATTGTCATTATTTATTATTAATAGCGGCTAACTTCACTAATAAACGCGCTGTCAAAATCGGATTTTCCAATTGTAAAGCGTTGACGCCGCGCTATTATTTTTTTTTTTTTTATTTATTTATTTAATAGTTAATACAATACAACAAGAAAATATCTTATATTAAAGTATTGGGTAGAAAAATTGGCATAAGAAAGAATACAATAAAAAACAAAAATAATAATCATAAATATTACATGCATACATAATTTAACATTATAATATATTTATTAGTCACAAAATTGTTCAAATATGGCAGTTTTAAAATGGCTTGCATTGCGTATAATTTGAATACAAGAGGGTAGTTGGCTCCATAAGCGAATAGAATTTATGAAAAACTGCTGCGATGAGATAGCTCTTGTAAATTTTATATTGTTGATCTTTTGGCCTCTGTTGGATCTAGAAAATATTAATCTTCTGAATAGATAATTTGGTTGTCTGTCATAAATAATTTTATGCAAGAAGATAAGTGTTCGGCATTTTAATTAATTATCTAGAGTAACATTATATATTTGCTTAGCAAATTGTGAAATGCTATTGTTCCTTTTCACGCCAAATACATATCTAGCAACATTATTATATGTCACATTCAGTTTTCGCCTACTTTCACCATCACAACTTGCAAATAACTCACAGCCATATAAGAGGGTTGGTAACAGATAAGTTTTTGCAAGCAGCATTCGGATGTGTAATGGCGTAAAATACTGCGATATCCATAGATTTCGCAGTATATAAAATGTTTTCCGGCAGTTTGCTCTGATGTGATCTGACCAGCTTAGCTCACTGTTAAATATAACCCCAAGGTTTTTTGCATTTTCTACAACATTAATCAGCGCATTATTCAAATGTAGTGGTGGAATAGTCGGAATATTAGTCCTTGATGATCCAATTACTAAGCACACTGATTTTCTTGGGTTAAGGCTTAAACCATTTGCAGATGCCCATGAAAATATTCTTTGTAAATCTTGGTTTATTAGCCCAGCAGTGTTAGACACATCTGATTTGCTGCAACTTGTATACAATTGGACATCATCAGCGTACATTTGTATTTTACAATGTGTAACCTGCAACGGGAGATCATTGGCGTAAATGGAGTATAAAAGCGGTCCAAGTATAGAGCCCTGTGGCACACCTCTTGGCATCAAGCAGCTTGTGGATATATTTTCACCGGAACAAACACTTTGACTTCTATTACTTAAGTATGATAATAAAAGCTTTAACGCAGTTTCAGAAAAATTGTACATTCTTTTCAACTTTAGGCATAATACAGAGTGGTCAACGGTGTCAAAAGCCTTAGAATGATCAAGTAAAATAAGGAACGATATTGTTTTAGGTTTATCAATTTGGCATCTTATTTCCTCGGAAACATCAATAAGAGAAGTCAAACAGCTATGTTTTGGCCTAAACCCAGATTGCCGTTCATTTAACAAAGAGTGCTCATTAAGATAACAACTTATTTGTGCATGTAATAATTTCTCCAACACTTTTGACAGAACAGACAATATTGCAATTGGACGGTATGTTTTATCAGTTTTTTTTACTGGTATTATTTTAGCAAGCTTCCACATAGTTGGAAATTTCGAGGTTGTTATTATGGTGTTGAACAAATGGGTGAAATGACATAAGGTATAAGGTAGAGTCAGCTTAATAAACTTTGGAAGTAGGTAGTCAAAACCAGTGGCGTTTGATTTAATACTTAGAAATGATTTAAGTACTTCTTCTTGTGTAAAATGCATAAAATTAAACTCAACAATTTCATTATTATTAACACCATCATAAAAATCAGAGTCGGTTTGTGGCATTGGTATATTGGCAAATTGCTGGTTAATCTGGTTTACGTCAATTGGATGATCATCACTATTGTCCTGAGAAACAAGGCCCATTTTCCGTATTTCAATCCACTTTTTACGTGAATCTACAAGTATTTTAAATTTTTGTTGGTAAAACTGTATTTTCTTCATCCTTATTTGTAAATTTACAGCAGTCCTTGCAGATTTAAAAGTAACATAAAACTCTGGTATTTTAAACCGTTTCCATCTCGCGTATGCATGGTTTCTTTTTTTAATAAGTGATTTTATCTCTGGTGTAAACCAAGGTTTATTGTTGCAAATGACTTTTGTTTTTAAAGGCACATATTTTTCTTGAAGATAATAAAGTTTGTTTTGTAAAAATTGCAGCTGTTCATCAACGGACGGCATTAAGTAAATTTGATCCCAATTAATGCTACATATTTCAGGA
Organism: Pollenia labialis; assembly: GCA_949318255.1. Classification (NCBI taxonomy): domain Eukaryota; kingdom Metazoa; phylum Arthropoda; class Insecta; order Diptera; family Polleniidae; genus Pollenia; species Pollenia labialis. Next base: position 113,747,175 of record OX439143.1, read on the forward strand.
ACAAGAGATTGATAGTTTATATTCTCAAAGTTTCTGTATTTCAATATTTGCGGTTTATTGTTATTTACAAGCTTAAAGTTATATGACAGAAACAATAAATCATGGCGGGAAAATACAGGCGCAGAAAGCTGCTGAAATAGTTGTAAATGAGAGTAGTTGTTTACAAAACAAAGATCAAGCAAGGTACTAGAAGTAGATGTGAAGTGAGTTGGCATTTATGGGATGCTTCATACAAATTGTATGCGCATAAGAATTTGTGACAGCTAGAAAACGCTTTCCGCTCTTGTTTAGGTATGACTGTAAGATATTAAAATACATTGGAATCTTATATGACCGGACACCGATGGGACCATTAATATATGTCCGTACAATGGAAATGTCTTCTCAAAAGAACTTAATTTTTTTTAAGGAACGCTGTCAATACCAGGCAACGGTGTTCCTAGAAAGGAAAGTGTCTGTTAAGGGAGATTATAATATAATTGCAACATAGTAATAAGCAAGTAAGAATCGTAAAAGTTATTTTCGACAATTTTAATGCTAGTACCAACATTTATAAGGAAGTCATGATAATAAAAGCTATTTTCGGGAGTAGTATTTGTATCTAAAACTTGGTAAGATGATTTAACCTGCAATAAAACAAGTTTGGACCAAATTTAATATAAATATCAAAATAATAAGAAGGTTTGGGGCACAACGACCTTACTCCGGAAAGAAGTTAGTATGGGGGCTATATGAAATTATGGACCTTGGTCCTTGTGCCAATTGGAACCTTTGTACCAAATTTCATCAAATTATCACCAAAATTGGTCTAGGACGATTATTTTTAGGTGTTACAAACATCAGCACAAGTGCTGAATACCCTCTCCACTATTGTGGCATAAAACGCAGCTGCTTTTTTTTTAAGTATTTTTTTATAATCAATCAATTTAATTTTTTTTTGATAATAAATAAAATATCGAATGTATCAAATACCAAATCGAATTAAATTTATGTTACATCTGACTTTAATAGTTAAAATAATATCATTTAAATTATTTACATTCATAAATGACACTCATTTATCACTTGCTTTACTTGGAACCAGCATATAAAATACCAAAATACTACAAGTTCATTAATAAATACCAAACTTGAAAAAAACAAACCAGAAACCCTTAAAAAAATTAATTACAAACCCTTAAAAATGCATTAAAAGAAATCCACAATCGAGAGATAAACAACAATCAAGCATGTCATTATTTATTACCTGCTCCTTCCTCCTCTGGTGGTAGTTTATTTTATTAAATGCAACTTATTAATCATTTGTTATGAAAGAAAAAAAATCCCTAAATACATTAAAAAATTTATTTCGAAAATAATGGAAACAAAAGCAGCTCACAAAAGACCAAAAGTTAACTTGATAATATTTTTTATCGTGTTTGGGGACTATTTTGTAAAACACATTAACGGCAACATTATGGAGTTGAATTTTCCTTTGGCATTTTGTTATTTTGTTTTTTTTAACGTTGAAAGTTGACAGTTGAAAGTTAAAAATGTCAACGACAGCCGAGTAAATAACTTTTCACTATTTGTTGACAATGCTATAAATTTGTAAAATACACAAACAAAATTAAATGTTAAGAGTAGTAAGTATGAACGAAATTCTTAGGAAAGGATATTTATCCATGTGTTGTAATACACACTACTTCTCTTTTTTCACTTCTTGTAAGGATAATAACCTTAAATAAAGTTAATTTGAATGTTTTAATCATTTTTATGATTTTTTTTGTTTTGTTTTTAAAATAAAGATGTTTTCAACACGCAATCGTAAAGGGCGAATATAAGTGAATCGTATTTAAGGATATTTGTTTTTTTTGAGGCGAAAAGGAAAAGTGCAATCGTATTATTTAATTTAAAAATATGTATGCATATATTAAATATTTTTCAAAACTGTGTATTTCTAAAAAGGCGGGATTCTTGACAAATGTTGTACATGGCTTAAATATGTCTTTTATGGTTCTTATGCAATTTTGGAGGGTTTAAATAATAAAAATATCTTAGGTTTATAATATACATATATATATATATTTATTTTATAATAAATAATTTTACCATTTTATAATTTTAAATCGATTTAAAACAGTTGTTTATAGTTTTCTGTTTTAAATTGGCTTCTTTTTCGGCAATAGCACGATATTGCAAACAGCTTTCCAATTGTTTTAAATAGTTATATGCCTTACAATCCGCCAATAACAATTGTTTTACATTATGAAGATGTTTCAGAGCTTCCATAGCATTTGTGATCTACCTAGTTTTCTATTTCAGTAACTTTTAACACTTTCGCTGTGAAGCCATTTTTGACACAAAACCAATTACAACAAAACATGCATACATATTTAGTTGCTTCAGAGTTACCAAATGAATAATATTTGAAAACAAACCGAATATATGCAAAAGCGATGCCAGATAAAAAAAATTATACAAAAACATTTAAAAAAATTTCAGGGATTTTATGAAGATGTCCACATAATGGAGGTTTTTCAATCAAAATATATACAAAATGCTTGTCCATGTCCATATAAGGGAGTGTCCACCTATGGGAGGTTCATTCACATGAAAATTATTTTTTAGTGCTACGTTTCAGAGTTTTTGTTCACAAAAAAGGGGGTGTCCGCTAAAGAGAGTGTCCACTATACAGAGTTTTCACTTTATATAAAATAGGATGTGTGTTTGTATGTATGTATGTATGTAACGTATGGACTCCAAAACCGCTGGGCTGATTTTGATGAAATTTTCAGGGAATCTTCAGAATATTCAGGCGGGTGACACTGTGAAGTCTTATTTTTGATTTTCGGTCTGCGGGCAGAGGGGCGTGGCAAAATGCAATTTTCATATTGCACCACCAATGACATCTATATAATTTGGACGATTTTTTCTTTAAAATGATCGTCATGGTCCAACTTAGGTTTTTACGGAAAGAAACTTTTGCCCCGCCCACTTTTTGCGATTTACCTAAAATCAATAAACTGTTCCATCGATTTGACTAATTTTTCTTTTAACTGTTCGTATTAATCCATTTTAAGTTTTCATCGAATGAAAATTTTGCCCCGCCCCTTTTTTCGAAAAACCAGAAAACGGCTCCATCGATTTAACAAATTTTTCTTTCAAATGTTCGTATTAATCCATTTTAAGTTTTCATCGAAAGAAAAATTTACCACGCCTACTTTTACGCCCACTTTTTCTACTAAGCGCATAATTTGAGAACGGCTTGACCGATTTGGACGTTTTTTTCTTCAAAATGATCGCCATGGTCCAACTTAGGTTTTTACGGAAATAGAAAGTTCTCAGCAAAAATCCGACATATGGCAATCTGATAGGTGTCATTTTGCCATTTAAAATTAGGGCGAGGCGAAGTTCGCCGGCTCCGCTAGTTCTGTTATAAAGCAACGGAGACCAAAACCAAATCTTACTACATACTCTTATGTCAAGCCAGCACAAAATACATACAATGCCCCATGTATGTTGAAGGTCCGTTCTATTTTAAGTCTAAAGTAATTAACAATTTTTAAGTAATTCATAAATTATGTTTAATTTTTTTTTTTTTTTTGCTAAAATGCAATTTTTATAGGTACTAAAATATGAACAAAGGAAATATATTTTATTTGACTCGAATGTTCTGTTTTTAGTTTTTATTTATTTAATTATTAAAAAAAAAACAGTGAAAACAGTTTTTCTGCAAATTTCTCACGTTTCTTTTAAACTTTGTTGATAGTTGTTTTTTAAACGATAATCATTCACGTAGTTCTGTAGCTTTATGTTCTTAATTTATATTATAAATTCTAACAATAAATGAAACGTTTAGAGCCATTGGCATTTGGTATATAAAGTATGACTTTCTTAATTCTGGAAATAGTTGGGTTAGAGAAAAGGAACATGAATACCTTCAGTTTTTGTTTAATTCTGGGCTTTGTAAGCTTTTCGAAAGCCTTTATCAATTACCATATGTATAACAGTGAGTATGCTCTGAATTATTGTATATTTGGTAATTCCCCAGTTTGTGGAACAAACGGTCATGAATATTTTCTTCTGGACAATGAGTGCGAATTGATTAGGTTTAACAGTAAACAATTGGAAAAAGGACAGTCGAGTAAGTTCTATATTGTAAATTGATTGGCTTCTTAGGAATTATTTTATTTACCGAAATTTTTCTTGTTTCTTTTTAGTACTTGCTAAAACAAATTTACTCTTTTGTTATCCTTCCGCCCCGCCTAAGGCTTATAGTAAATCCAGCTATAATAGTTACTGTCCCCAGTATTGCACTAAAATTTTGAGACCCGTTTGTGGCTCCTTTAGAAATAAGCAGCGTAATTTCACCAATGAATGCGAATTTAAAAGATATATCTGCAACACGAAAGAAAGTAAGTGTTCATCCTGTATAGAGTACTTAAGGCTTAAGTTATTAAAATTGGCGTTTTAAATTTTAGATTGGCAAATAGTTTTAAACGGCACATGTGTGGCAGCTCCTTGTCCCTTAAACGGCCAAGAAGTTTGTGCTTCTTTTAATGGTTACACTCAAAGTTTTCCAAATCTCTTGAGTTTATATAACGACATTCAGACAAAAGGGAAAAGTAAGTGTAAAATATTTTAAATGAGTCAAAAATGGATTAAATTTTGTTTTTTCAGATTGGGAAATTTTGAACGTGGGACCCTGCCCTTGTCCCATGGACTATAGACCCATATGTGCTCAGCTGAACTGCACAATTAGGACATTTACGAATGAATGCTTTTTGAAAAAAGAATTTAAAGAAAGCAAAAAAGGTAAGTTAAATAAAGTGCAACCTCAAAAATAAATGAAACTAGATCGCTTCAATTAAATAGGCCATTGTCCGATTTCAAACGGCAATCAATATTAAGTTCTCACTAATTGCAAAGAATTTGTTATTAACATTCCAAACTTTTCAATATAAATTCAAAAACTTCGTTGAGGAAAGCCCCTTAATTGTTGCACAGTGTTTTTAATTGTCTTGGCAATAATGTATATATCTTTGCAGTTTGGTCGTTATTATTTTATGGAGAATGTCCCGAAATACCTATAAGCACTACTGTCACTCCCAGAACTACTGGTACTACCACTACTCGTGCTCCTACCACAACTGCCGTCCCTCTTGAACCGGCTTCTTAGATATATGTGTCGCATTTTGGAGACACCTGGATGGGAATATGGTAAATTATTCCATACATAACAAACTGGTTTCTATAGTTAAAAATTAACACAAAAATCCTTACACTAGTCGGCATATTTATTTTGGCGAAATACAAATCGAACATTTTTACGTTTGATTTTTAAACGGCTTTGTTAAAAATTCTGGTTTATTTTCTATCTTTTTATGTCTAACTTATACCAACTTAAAAATAAGCAAACAAATATTATTTCATAGAAACTTAAAAAGATGTAAAAAAATCAAAAGTAAAAATGCACGATTTTTATTTCGTCAAAATACTTATGCCGACTAGTGTATATGGCCCAAGTATGTCCAAGCAACTAGAACACTAATGGCCATTTTCTCAATGTACCGTCAAACTGCCTGTTACTTAATGTCAACATAAATTTATTAGACCGATAAACTGCCTGTTAACAATTTTGGGTTTCTCAATATACCGACAAAAAAACATGGTTTTAAGCTGGCAACACCTCTCAAAATACATGTAAAAGTTGGGAGTCAGCTGATTGAATTTATCTGTACGGCAAATAAAAGGAAAATAAATAATCGGCAGATGAGTGCTGGTTAGCTTTGCGACAGAATAGAAGCAAACAAGACATTGAGAAAACCTTATTTCATTAATGTGCAGTTTTTCGTTGGGATAAAAGATAATCGTGTATTGAGAAAACGGCCATAATAAGTCTAAAGATTATTATTCCTCTGGCCAAATAAGCAACAACTACAAAGCCTTCTACAAAAAGCCAACCCTATAGAAAACAAGCAACCCAAATATGTACTGGATTTTAACCCAAACCTGTTGCAGATGTCACAGTAAAAATGTCAAGTCTACCAGATTATCAGAGCTTTTTAAAACCTTTTAGTTCTCCAATGATGTTTTCTGCTGATTCGCTGCTGTTTCCTCAAACTATAATAATGTTCATTGTGCTCCACAAACAGTCCCAGACATGGACTATCAGACACCCTATACTGAATTATACGGTCCTATTTCTTATATGAAAATGCCAAGTAAAAATTATGGAGCCACAAGAGAAGAAAAATATTTTTTTTACAAAATTTAAAATTTGTTTAATAATAAAAAGTTAAAATAAAAAATTTTGTTTTTTTAAGAGATACCAAGGCGAATTCTTTACAGGTGGTCTTAAAAGACTTTCACTTATATACTTGTTGAATGTTAAAATTTTGTTTATATTCTTTGTTTCGTTTTTTTTTGTTTTTGACATTGTGCAATGATTTTAAAAAACCAATTGCTTGTGGTTTTTATGCGAGTTGTACTTGTTGTAGTACCGATATTTCCTGTAATAAATTCACCTTGCAATTTAAAAAATATATGCTATTACAGTTTAAAAATGTTTATTAGTTATTATTAGTAATGCTATTATTATTAACTAAAAAAAACTATGGCCTACACTATTTGTTTTCTGTCTTTTTATTACTCAAACATAGAACGACGTTTGTAATGACTCTCTGTTTTTAAATTGTATAGAATCCTTCACATTCAAAGCGAATCTCTTACGCAACGTGAAGCAAAAGTTTTATCTGAAATGGCCTTTAAAACGTCGGCAGTAACTTCAAATTCTCTCTCAAGGCCATGTCAGATAAAACGTTTGCTTCGCGTTGCGTAAAGGCCATGTCAGATAAAACTTCATGGCTTTGCGTGACGTTTCTAACTTGGACAAGAAAGCGTAACGCAAAAGGTGTATGCCACAATAAACTCTTTGACAACACACGACGAATTGTTTGTTAAAAAAGAAATAAATAAAAATAATCATACTAGCAGACTGTCAAAGTGCGCAAAAAGATGAGAGTTGCCTAACTTTTCGCTTCGCTCTGCGTTAAAGGTTCTTTATGTGACATGATTCGTATAAGTATGAATATTTTATCTTGGTTGTCAAAGCGAATCTCTAACGCAACGCGAAGCAAATGTTTTATCTAACATGGCCTTTAGAAATTCGCTTTGTCATCAAAAATGAAATATTCATACTTATACGAAACATGTCAGATAAAGAACTTTTAACGCAGAGCGAAGCAAAAAGTTAGGCAACTCTCATCTTTTTGCGCGCTTTGACAGTCTGCTAGTATAATTTTTTTTATTTATTTATTTTTAACAAACAAATCAGGTGTGTTGTCAAAGTGTTTATTGTGACATACACCTTTTGCGTTACGCTTTCTTGTCAAAGTTAGAAACGTCACGCAAAGTGATGAAGTTTTATCTGACATGGCCTTCATTTCTTTGGTTTTCTTTTGTTCATATTTTTCTTTGTTTATAAAATGTATGAATTTGAATGAAAGTATGGTAGCATTGTTAAGAGAATAAGTGTCGATATGTGAGAGCTTTAGAAAAAACGTCCTCAAAACAAAATTGATTTTATTTCTCGACCGCATTCTCTGGCATAATTGTATGTCAAACTGTCGTCAGCCCCAATTTTGTTTCATCATTTATACCTATTTGAATTAGCAGTTATTTTTCTAAGAATTTTCGCAATATATTTTGAAAGATCATTAGAAGAAGATTTAATACAAGAACAAATTAATCTTCACAGAAAATAATATTTAATAATTTTTTGGATTTATGTTGTAAAAATAAAAATCTTAAAAAAATTTATCTGCAAAGAATTCAGATGATTCGACCTGATTTCGAGACCGTGTTCAGTCAATAATAAAAATTATCAAAACAAAAAAAAAAAAATTTATTAATTTCACGTTGTAAAAATCCTTCCTTCATAAAAACAATTTGATGAAAATTAGATTTGAGGAACTTAAGCCTAATTAAAAAACATCAAAAACATCAATTAAAAAAGAACAGTTTAATAAAATCCCAATTGTTAAACAAATAATTTTAAAATTTTTAAAAAAACTGCAGTCGAATCCAAAAACTGTTGAACAAAAAACGAAAATTTGTGTACAACTTTTCACTATTAGAGTTGGTTTGACAGGGACTATTTACATTTAATGCATTATCAGACGTAGAGTTTTTCTCTTCCCGGGAATTCCCTCATCAATACAAATCCCTTAGTTTTATTATATTGTATGTAATCAGTGATGTTAACTTTTATTTTTTCATTACCTTACGGCCCTCTAAAAATTACCGTTTTTGAGAAGAAATTACCGTACGCAAAAATTTTTAATTAAAACATAAATGTGCTGTTTCCAAATGGCACTCGATTGATTTTTTCATTATTTAACAGCTCATAAGAGCATTATTTATAAACCATTAATTTAAATGTGTTTTAAGAAAAATCTGAATGTAAATTTTTGTCTTAAAATAAATTTTTAACCAAAATTATTGTATTTTTTATGAATAAAGTAGTAAAATAATTTTTAATTTGATCCGTACTTTAAATAATCAAATAAGCGATTTCATATGTTTAAGAATTGTTGATTTTTAAACAACAAAAAGTAAAATATGAAATTAACAATATACAAGAGTAATTTATTTTTTCTTATTTTGCACTTATCGGTGTTACGAAAACATTAAAAGAAACATAATGTTGCTAATTTTTTTGTTATAATCGTGATTATTCCAAAATACGCGTCGAAGAAGTGAACATTTGCATGAAAACAAAAACAAAACCAAACCAAAGTGACGAAAATTGTTTTTGTTATTTATACAATTCTAAAATAAAATTAACGCAAGAGTAATAACGCGTTTCTTTCTCTTTTAAAAACTGTAAATTTTGTGTGATAAACAAAAACAATTTTTGTGAATTTGGTGATGCTTTGTTTTTGTTATCATGTAAATGTTTACTTCTTCGACGCGTATTTTGGAATAACCGAGAATATTTATCTATGTATTTTTAAATTGAAACTCACTTCTCAACCCTGAAGGAAACCTGGGTGCAAGTGTTTCCAAGTCACCAGTTTTGTCAACTATTTTGGTGACTTTTTGGCGACATTGTCAATGAGTGTCTACATATTTATTATATTTTTCTTTTTTTTATATTTGTCTTTAATAAGCAGAAAACTTTGTTGTTGTACGATGAGGAGCGTTTTCCCCACCGGCGGCTATATAGAGCAATTAGATTTTTTATAATTGTTGTCTATATGCCACTAAATATTTGTGGGACAGTGTAATTTAAGATATTGCGACCGTCAAACCGAGAAATAAAAAAGACAACACTCGCTTTCAATTTTAACGATACAATAATTCTTTATTTAAAATAATCTCTAGCTTAAACCTAACAATTAAATATGGGCATTTCCATTTTGACGTGTAGTGATATTTGTAGCCCAAAATGTCAAAAAAATTAAATGACGAAGTCAAATTCGTAAAAAGGGTTTTTATATATACAAAGTAATGAAGTAGCTCTACATTCAGAAAAAAAAATACAGTAATCGACGCTAAGGATTTGCAGATATAAGCAAAAATCTGCCACGGCGTGACGTTAAAAAAACGGAAGTGGGTTTTGATTGCATTACAAAACTGAAAAATACTGCGAATTGAGCAAGAAGTTTTGTACAAAACCTTTTTAGTAAACTTAGAACTTATATAGATTTATTTTTCAAGCTATCAAATTTAAAAATCTTTGCTCGTTTTAAGGTAAACATGGGAATTTTCAGCTAAAAGTCTACTTTTTTTAATGTAACGCCAGATTGCAAATAAGGTTGTATTTTCGGACCATGTTGTTCAATCGTTATCCCTTTTGTTACTTAATGTAGAGCTTGTTGCACTTTACACCAAAATATAAAAAAGTAAACGATACATATAAAATTTTTTGAGAAACAATTTAAAATACTTCTGGCGTTACGTGACAAAAAGTAGACTTTTCGCTGGAAATGCCCATATACATGCAAGTACATAAAAGGGTCCACTGTTGTTGTTGGTATATTCTGTCTCTTTGCTAAATACAAAAAATCGACTCAACATAAAATGTATTTTATTTGCAAAAACAGAATACCTTATGCTAGAGTCAGTTGCATTTATTTAAACTACAACAACACCATAACAAGTAATTATGGGCAGAGAAAATAAAGAGACAGAAAAATTGAATATTAAAACCAAGGGTCAATTTTAACTAAACACAAATACAGTGGGTACTGGATATAATTGACTTGGACAAAACTACAAAATATAACGCATTAAACAATTGAAAGTACAATGAAATAAAATAAAATAGAGACAATTATACAAAACAAATAAATAACAACCAAATTAAAATAAATGCATTATACGGTGACCTAACAATCGTATCTTAACTTTTTTTTTCAATAAAATAATTAAATGTTAAAAAAAACAATTTCCATTTCGACATATTCTTTAAAAAAGTATCAAAAGTGTAGACTGAATTTTCTAAAATGTACTAGTGATTCTCTGGTTGCAATGTCTACATGTGGTCCCAAAAGAACTACCTAGTCAATAGTACCAACGTCAGTAGTAGATTTTCAATGACACGCACATGTTAATTGTCTATAGTAAATAACATTGTCTGGGGTATAATAAGTCACTAGTACTGGTATCAGTACAGATTCACTAGTGACATTTCCTACAGGGAAAAGTTAAAACTTTAAACCCTACATATGTATGTATGTATGTATATTTATACCAAAAATCCAAATTTCTTTATATTACCGTATTTCAAATAAAATTACCTTGCTACCTTTTTCGGCCCAAAATTACCCCAAAAAAGGGTAATTACCGTACGGTTAACATCACTGTATGTAATATCTTTGTGAATAAATTAAAATAAAACAGATCTCCCCGACGGGGAATTGAACCCCGGTCTCCCGCGTGACAGGCGGGGATACTGACCACTATACTATCGAGGATGTTGAAAGTTGTGAAAATTATGTCTTGATATAGAAGTTACTTTATAGCAACGTTGCCAAATAAATGGGTGTTCGTCGATAACGAATGAAGACTTCATTCGCAATTACAACAAAAACAAATTATAAAATATATTTATAGGGAAGTCATGGCATTAAATAGATTAAAGAACACAGGTTGTGTGTTACTTTTACAAAAAACGACAACCACAATAAGGCTGGTTTTCTGGATTTGTATGGTAGCTATGGGCAAATATGGACCATTTCCAAAATAAATTTAGTGAGAGGATAATGACTAAAATAACACATTTTTTGGCCAAACTTTCTCTAAATAGCAACATTATAAGATGGTTTATGGGTACAAAGACTATTACGAAACGAAATTTTTATTGGGGGCTATGTGAAATTATCTTAAAAATAGTGACCTGTGCTTTGCCCGCAAGGCAAAGACGCAAGGCTTGAGACGTTACATCTTACTGCTAACTGTAATCGTTCTAATTGCTTTACATTCAACGAAATGAAGCAGCTGATTTGCAACGTTACTGTTACTCCCGGCTAACTGAGCCTTAAGCCACCAAAACGAAATGTTACAGGAGAATTTTTTTTAAATTTTATTTCATATAAACTTGGTATGAAGGTTGTAGCTTACGATAAAATTGTTTTTGCCACAATATCGTAACGGTACCTAACTGCCCGTCTATACCATAGATAAATATTGCAGTAAATGCAGTGTTGTCAATTTAGCCATTTAGTGGCTAGATTTAGCAATTTTTCACCCTGTTTAGCCATTAAAAAATGAGTTTAGCCATTAGCCATTTTTTTTTTAGCAATTTATCAACTTGTTTAGCCATAAAATTTTTTTGCCGTTTTTCTTTTAAAAGAATAATTTTTATTTTATTGTAAAAATTTATAAAAGTAAATAAAACATTTTTAACAATTGAAACGCCTTTAAATTAAATCAGAACTTTTATAAATGTTGAAAATAATATATGATGTTAATATATGATGTTGTTTTCGCTATAAACGATGTTGATGAAACATCTTTCAAAATAAAGGAACAGTATTCCAATATTAAATTTATAAAACGGTACAACACAAACATCGGTGTTTCTTTTTTTAGAAATTTCAGAATTGACTAAAGTTGATCTTACTTCCATGGACTAATGCTGAAGTAGAGAGTGTAAACATCGTTTAAACTTTAAAGTAATTTGAGAAATAGATTACATTTAGCAACCATTAATTCGATTTTATCCATTAGGTAAATATTTTTACCATTACAATAAAATATTTATACCCCCACCACAATAGTGGAGAGGGTACTATACGTTAGTGCTGATGTTTGTAACACCTTCAAATATTGGTTTTAAGTATACCGATTGACTAAGAATCACTTTCTGAGTCGAATTAACTATGTTTGTCCGGCTGTCTGACTGGCTGTACATGTAAACCTTGTGCGCAAAGTACAGTGTCCTGATTCTGGCAGTCGTGATCGAGTAATTTCTCGATTCGAAAGCAATTTATTATTTAATTATTTCAGTCAGTACTGAACGAATCGGAATAATTTTTTCAGTGTTTTAAAGCATTAATTTTAGTTTCACAATACTGAAAAAATAATTTCGATTCGTTAAGTATCGACTGAAATAAAATTGCTTTCGAATCGAGGAAGTACTCGATCACGAGTTTGTTTGTAATAAAGATATTCAGGGAAAACTAAAAGCGTTGGATTATGGATCTTAAAAATTAGAAAAAAATGTTTGAAATTCTAGAGGCTGTGGTGAATAAACATGAAAAATCTGAGTTTATTTTTTGTTATTATGAAAACTAAGCCATTGGAATAAGTTTAGTGTGTTATTTCTGAAAGATCCATGTTTATTATTGTATATTTTTCAAATTTAAGAGCGCTTAGAAAAGTTAATAGTTCGAAAAAGTTAAAAACCCTTGGGACAAAATTCGGCATTACAGTTTTATATCAATTACCTTCTGTTTCGCAAAAGATTTTTTCGGGAAGAAAAGAAAACTTTCATGCGGAATTTTAATTTGTAATAGGAGGAATGCAGAAAGAGAAATGTTGCCCACGAAATATGTATTCGTGATTGGTTTGATTTATTATACAAACATAATGTTATGTTAATGTTAAATTAATTAATTAAGAAATTCGTCATTCTTAAGAACTTAAACTAAAGTGCAGTTAAACTTATATACATTTCAAGATTTGTAAAAGTTTTTGTGATTAATAATTTAAATCCTGGTATTTGAGAAAAAGTCTTTCATCCCGTTGTGAATTTATCATCTCTCTCCCGCATGATAAGGGGGATACTAACGGCGATAGTTTAGTGGTTGGTATCTCCGTTAAGAAATATTTATATGTCTATATCTAAACCACACAGCAACACCGATTTGACTCCACAGTGCAAGATTTCTAGTTTTGTGGTTTTATTTTTCGCTCTCCGTATTCTGAAAATGTACTGTTGTCCGGCTGTTGGATTCTGTCGGTGATTTCATCCGTCTTTACAAACTGTGCTGCCCAGTTATGAAAAAGATCTATGAACGTCTTCGATCAATTCAGTTTAGTCTTCTTCATATTCATTTTGAGGTCAAATTTATTGGCATCAATTAATAAATGCTTTATCTTCCGCGCAGAGTCATCGAAGCGATGTGCAAAAGGCAGATATCTTAATCATAGTTGATATCAGGAAGGAACTCGCTCATGTTTCAGCGGATGCAATGCGGCGTTTCGGAGTTTGCCTGCTAAAGCACGCAAATCCAGAGCAGAACTAGAAACAGTGTGGGTGACAGAACATAATCCTGTTTAACACTTAAGCTGAGCTCGAATGCTTGGCTTTCTTCGCCTTTGTTTTAAAACTTGGCATTTGTCATCTGTACATTACCCGCGAATTAGGTGAATTATTATTTATTTATTATTGGCCTTAAAACGGTGTTTAAGGTGTGTTCGAATTCTACGAAAAGTTGATAAAGGCGAGTTGTGTTAATATGATCAACACATGATATTTTCAATCTGAACCGTGCTTGTTCTTTTCGTAGGATGATTTCTATAATAGAAGATATTCGCTTAAGAAATAGGAATGATAACAATTTATTTAGTGCAAATTATTTACTGATGAAGTTTGGCATCATGCGTTTTTAAAAATTATTAGTTATGTATAAATAATAACAACAAAATGCGTTTAAGTTTAAGAAAATAAATTTGATCATCTGTTAGAATTTTTATTTCAATTTTTCATTGTTGATCACAAATTTCCCAGAAAGCTAATTTGTTTAACTATTCAAACAAAACCACCAAAAAAATTAGCTCTTAATGATGCTAACAGCTGTGTAAATTTAATAGAAAGTGTTGAAATTCAACATTTGAATGCACATGTTGCGATATGGCCAAAAAAAGAACATTTTTAAATTGAATTTATTGATTTTACAATAAACGACAATATTTTGACATTATTGAACCAACCCTATTTATCATTGATAAAAAAATTTAAAGGGTTGGCCATTAATTTTTTTTTCACAAAGTCTGGTTAGTAAATGGATGTGGAAATTATCTTGTTGCCGATACATCGCATACAGAAATTATGCCAGGTTTTTGTAGCTAATTTATGCCTGGTTGGTACTTTTTTATTTTCCTTCAACAATAATAGTTCCCAATTTTTTTTTTGTTAAAGGGAGTAGTTTGAGTTTGAATTTGTTTAAACAAGCGAATTGAGTGGTATTAGTAACATTTATGTCTTTTTATTTTGCAGTTTAGGGAGTTACGCAAAATTTATGTGTCTGGAATCTTGAACAAGAACATGCGACCAACCCCTTGGGTGTTTTTTTCCCAAACAAAATATTTTTCGAAACATGCCAATGAAAAAGTAAACACAACTCTGAATATAAGTTTTTTTTGGAAACTACATAAAATTTTAAGAAACAAATGAAGTAAAATAAAATGTGTTTTTTTCAAACCACAAACCAAAGTAAATGAGTTATGGCACTTACAACGATTAAAAGTGGTTAAAATTACCACTATAGCAACACTTAATAATGCGGGAAAAAGAAGGGAATTACAGACAAGAAAAGGAATTAATTAGTTGAAATTAATTTAAATAAAAACTACTAATTTAATTTATATCCGGTACAAAGATTTTGATTGCATTTTTTTAAAGGCAAGTTTAATTAATATCTTAATCTGAAGTAGACTTACTTAGTTTTAATTCTGGCTTAATTTTTATTTAAAAAGCAATTAACTTTTAAATAAATTTACACAAAATTGTAAAGATCTGGAGACAAATTACATTTTTAATGTAATTGGTCCTTGCAATCCTCGATAGTATAGTGGTTAGTATCCCCGCCTGTCACGCGGGAGACCGGGGTTCAATTCCCCGTCGGGGAGATAAATATCCACAGGTTTTTTATAACCATAAAATTAACTTTCTATAATTGTTAATAATTATACCCCATTATACCCCATACACGTTTCAATTCAATTGTCAACTGAGTCTTTTTAACTGAATTAATGCTTGGCCACACACTTCATCAACTGAATTAAAAGATTTTAAGGGAATTTAAAAATTAAATGAAATAAAAGAAAATTTTTTAAATAATTATCTTTTTTTTTGCAAAAGAAAACTACAAACAGCTGATCAACAGACTCGAGCACACGCAGTACAATCGAATTGAAAGACTTAATAGTGAACTTGAAAAAATCTAAATCTTTTGATTTTTCTTCAACCAACTCAACAATTGTCAAACTAATCAATTGACAAAGCCATACACTCTTTGATTTGGACAACAACCGAATCAGTTGACAATTGAATTGAATCGTATATGGGCTGCTTTAAAGTGTGTGTTTCGACTTAGGTCAAGGTTCGGTCGAGAAATTTCGATTCAACTAAGTCTGAGTAGAAAAGAATAATCAAGAATAAATTCTTGTTTTAGCTATTTGGAAATGTTAATGTTTGTACGTCTTTACAATATGATGTCGTGAACAGATTTATCGTTTTTTAAGGGAACAGTTTGCAACTACTACATATTTAGAATTTTGAAGCACTGTCCATAGTATAGTGGTTTGTATTTCTGTATGTCTCGTGACCCAGTTTAATTTTTTCATCAGAAAAAAATAGACAATAGTTTTCCATATACATATATTAAAATACTTATTGAGTAATACAAAATCAAAAATAAATTTGTAGATAATTGTGTTTGCTAAAATTTAGATATTCTTAATTATTGTAGTTAAATGCTATATACTATGTAACTTTTTAAAAAAAATGTTGCTTGCTTTGGCAACTTAACATAATGAAAATCCTCAAGTCCTTCTTTAATTTCATAGTTAACATCAACAGCACATTAAATAAGTCCCAAAAGCTTTTTTGGTTAAAATAGAGCTTTTCATCTCCTTTCAATATCCTCGATAGTATAGTGGTCAGTATCCCCGCCTGTCACGCGGGAGACCGGGGTTCAATTCCCCGTCGGGGAGGAACTAATTTTTTGTTAAAAAATTAAGTGGGTGTTTAAATAAAACTTTTCATAAATTTTGAATATGAAATGATTTTCAACATTTTGTTATTCAAAATTTTACTTCTGTGTATTTTATTGCTATAGTTTTTTTATATTCTCCATTATTAGTGGGGAATGAGAATTTACTAAATTTGTCTTTCTAATTTGAAACTTTTTTTTAATTATTCTTTTAATGTGTCTTTTTTTGGGTCCAAGTCGATTTATCCATTTCCTCTGTCCGTCTGCTTAAAACTCGCTTACTTTCGGTGTGGAACAACCTCCATAAAAATTGATATTTTTTATACAAAAACTAACATAAATTAATGACAGAATGTACCGATTTTAATTTAATTTTGCACAAAAGTTTAAAAAAAAAGTTTTTTATTTTCATTCTTAAAATATGCTATAAAAAGAAGACAATTCCCGTATTCTTTTAATTGAAATTATTTGGTTAAATAGTACATCAAGTTTTCAAAGTAGAATGATGACGAAAACCATATCGGGCGATTCTGCTGATGCTTCTGTTGGCAAAGGAAAATACAAAATAAGTGAAGCATGTGTACAGGGGTAAGTTTATAGAATTATTCTTAAATAAATTCATATGTTGTCTCTGAAGCTTCGTCACACTCAAACCAATTTGATTCTACATGAAATTCACTTCACGTTGTTTCAACTTGAAATAACTTTCATTCAACGTGATTCGGATTGTTATTTCAATATAAATCACATTTTGCTCCAACTTTACTGCAATGTTAAATTAACATGAATAATAGTTATTTTAAAAGAAAAAAAATGTTGTTCGCAAGTAATTGTAAAATCAGGTTGAATTAACATGAAAAACGTATGAAGCAAAATCAACACCGAAAATTTTTAAATCAACCTTGTTTTCTACGTTTTTAACTTGATTTTTTTCTGTGTGAACTTGCACTCAATGAATGAAAGATCTTGACTTATTGTTTTCGGGGAGTTGCCAACTTAAATTAAATTTTATTTGTACACACTAGCAAAATTTTCATTCGTATGACGGATTTTATAATTTATTTCTGATGTCCGTAACTTCGTTATCGAATAACGAATTTTATAAATTATCTACGATTTTCGTTAATCTAAAATTTCTTAAAGCGAGCCTTCGTTAATGGGTGGATTAATGAAAATTGAAGTATAATTTTTCTTTATTTGACTTAAATTTCACAATTTTGATAAAATTCTCAAATTGTTTGGCACATACAATTTTAGAATTTGTGCCCATATTTTCCCTTCAAAATACAAATTGCTTTATTTGTCGTAATTTCATTTGTTTTTATTTTGTTTTTATGTCTTTTTAAATATTTTATAAGTTTGCTACCATTTTCTTATTTTTTTGTGTCGTTTATTTATTGTCTGTTATTGTTGGTAGCAATATTTTGTGCTTTTTTATGCTGCACTGCGTCATGTTTAAATACTAGATGAGTTTCAAGTTATTAAAACCTTAATAAAAATGCGGAAATGAATGCGGTTTTAAATTACCCATAAAGGTATGAGCATTAAATGTTATAAACTGTAATAGGCTCAAATACAGAGCAAATGTATGTGTGCGTATGGCAAGCAATACATGACGTGCTTTAAATGTATGGCAGTATTTGGAATATTTGTGTATCTGGGTAAATGATTCAGTTACACTTTGTTTTATTTACCCATGAGATTTAATAGTCATGTTACATTAAATGGCAGTTGCCATATACATTTTTTTTTAATTTATGTGTATCGTTTTCCATCCCTATAACCCCGATTAAGATTTAAGAGTTATCACGTGTCACATAAAAATAAATAATTTAAAGCATATTTGAAAAATTCGAACAAAAGTTAATTTTAATAGAATAGTGGTAAGAAGGACTGTAAAAAACTGGTACCAAGATCTATTTTAATTTTAATTAATTTGATTTTTTTTTTCAAATTTTTGAACTAAAAAAAAATTATAATCAATATCCTCGATAGTATAGTGGTCAGTATCCCCGCCTGTCACGCGGGAGACCGGGGTTCAATTCCCCGTCGGGGAGGCAAACAAACAACTTTTGTTTTGCGATAGAGTTTTTCACTTCATTAAAATTTGTCAACGTTGTTAATATAAATTTCTAAAAACGCTAAAGCTACATATATATCGCTCGGGGTTTAAAAAACTGCAGTCGAAACCAAAAGCTGACGAACAAAAATGAAAATTTGGGTACATATTTTTGAGTTGATTTGGCAGCGACTGTTTATATTTAATGAATCAGAAGCTAAAGCAACAGTTTTTTTTGGCCAATGACATCAAATAACTGGAAGAAATGTCAGTTTTTCTACTTTGACTGCAGTTTTTAAACACTGTATCTCTCCTTCATTGCAACATAGTCATATCTGCAAAAATCAAAAATGTTAAGTTACTAAAACAAAACTACCCTTCATATCTTCTCGATATGTAAAACATGAACTGAACTGCTGTTATAGCCAAATATATTTGATTGAATCTGTATAAAAAGGTAAATTTTAAAACTTTAATTGCATTTTTCCAAGTCCAATTTAAAATTTTGAGTTATGACTATGTTGCAAAAAAACATATGTGGCGAACTGTAATGTACCCCAGTTTGTGCCGTTTCGAAGTTGCGTCTGACAATATCGTAGTCTTATAATTATCTGACAATGATTTTTCTAACAACGTTGTAAGACAAAAATATCTAGTTTCCCAAGGTTGTAAGACATTTTAAGGCAACTTTTCTTGCAATATTGTTATATCTTACAATCGTCTATACATATGTTAAGGGTACAAGTAGACGCAATATAACCAAAATGCCAAGACCGCAACAATAACCATACACTGAATTTCAATTGGTTTGTACGGTTATGGTTATTGCGTTCTTGTGAGTCACATATAATCAAATACAGTGTTGCTCATAAGATTGTTTGGTGTGGTTGTGGAACTTCTAATTGGACCATAACAAGAACCACTACCTTTGGTTTAAAGTCTGTATGCACTTTCTTTTTTTTATTTTAATGAAATTTAACAGTGTTGCCTTATTTCAATTACTTTAAAATTTAATTAATCAATTTTTTTTAATTGATCCTTACATCCTCGATAGTATAGTGGTCAGTATCCCCGCCTGTCACGCGGGAGACCGGGGTTCAATTCCCCGTCGGGGAGAGATTTTGCTTTTTTAATTTTTGGTCTTTTAAAGTTATACAAAGAAGTTACAAAACTTTTGTTTGAAATGTTCTCATATACAATTTTTTTTGTTTGTTTAAAATTCGACATCGTTGCTTAATTTCAATCAAATAATTCAACTTTAATTAATTAACTTTTTTTTATCGAATAGAAGTATCCTCGATAGTATAGTGGTCAGTATCCCCGCCTGTCACGCGGGAGACCGGGGTTCAATTCCCCGTCGGGGAGATGTTCTTATTTTTGAAAACTTAATGTATTTTCTTCAACTTGCAACTTTTGTTAAAATTTCTTAAGCAGATGTATCATATACATAGACTGCAATACACATACTTGGTAAAGATCCGAACTGTTTAGTTGATTCTTGGTCATTATTTCTAAGCAAAGCCTTTTGACTTATTTGGATTTCTGTATTTAATTAGCATATTCAAGTTGTAAAATGTGGAAGCACGAATATAATCTTAATAGTTTTCCAAACTTGATGCCGTCTAAGGCTCGTATTCACAACTTACCGACAGCTAAAAGTAGACTTTAACCGTGCTTAAAAAAAGTGTTCTATTATTAAAACTTTACTTTAACCGCAAGTGAGCGATTAAGTAAATTAAGGTTCATCCTACCTGGTCAGTAAAAGTAAAGTTGTAATAAGGGAACACTTTTTATTCGGCCGATAAAATCCTACCTTTAGCTATCGGTAAGTTGTGAAAACAGGCCTAAAACTTTTTTCTTTCTCATTCATTTTTCTATCAATGTCTAAGTACCCTTCTGTGTATGAAGGGGAAAAGTCATCCAATTAATTTCGAATACCTACAGAAGGATCAGTAACTTTTTTTTAAGATTTTTCCATATTTTTTCAAGTTGTAACCAAAATAGAAGTAATTTAGTTTAATTTACTTTATAAATTGGAAATTTTTGTAATAATTTCTTCAAACCTATAAAAGATATTTTGTGCTGAATAAAAGAAACTGAAAATCGAGGATACCTGAAAAAAAGTTATACGCTATTAAGAAAATAGACGATTTCAATTTATAATTTAAACTGAATTAAATCAATAATTTGCTTCTAAAATTTCTGAGGCAATCGGGATATGATTGTTTCTTTGCGGTCTGTCGAAGTTGTACTGTTTTAAATTTTTAATATTATTTACTCATTATTTTTTTATACTATTTTTAACAAAATCACACTTAAAACAAAGACAAAAAAAACCAAATATAAGCAGCACAGAAAAAATTATTAATAGTTTTTTTATCAATTAAAAAAATTATTTAAAAAGTATTTAAATTTAATAAATGCTATAATTGTATCAATTTTTTTTTTGTTGAAAGAAAATTAAAAATATAATTTTTATTTAATTACCATTCATTTAAGTTGTTTTAATATAAAATTAGAATTAAAATATTAATAAAAAAACAAAAAATTATTTCGTTTAAAATTAAATAATTAAAAACAAGTGAAATTTTTGTTGAAAATTGTCAAAATCAATCAACACATTATTTGAAACGGCAAAGTTTTTTGACATTTTTTTTTAACTAAAATTAAAAATATCAATTATTTAAAAAAAATATTGAAAATATTAAATTTTTACAATTTATAGTAATCAATATAACCATTATGTTAATAGGTGCAAAATCAACAAATGGGTTGAAATGAATTTGGTGATAAGAGACAATTTTTAATTTTTTCTGTGAGTGTTTTAAGATAAATAAAGCGATGTACACATTTATTCGCGAATAGATTTTCGTAAAAGTAGATAAAAGGACTTTTGCAAAATTTGGATAAACATATGTATAAAAAAAACTTGCTTTTTGTTTATTATGATGGCAAAAAATAACTGTTTTGTGTTTTTCTGCTAAATCACAGAAATTTTAAATAAAATAAAAATTTCTAGCGTTCTTAAGCAACGGAACAAGGGCGTAAATTTCGCAAAATTTCGTTTCATTAGACTAGAACTCATTATATTTCGTGAAGATCAGTTCACATTTTCCATGTGCCCCCTATAAAGCCAACTTGCAAAAACACTTAATTACGGCTTAAACTGTATCATATTATAATATTGTGGTGAAATGTGTGTGGGCTTAGTTCTATGAATTTTAGGATAACCAATTCAGAATTTGGAATAAGTAGGTGCCAAATAAAGCTGCTTTTATAAAATCACTTTAAAACGTCTAAAACGGTAAGCCGGTCTATTAAATGAAGGAATGTTTGGGGACAAAATTGGGAATTCAGATTTTGAGATGGCGAGTTTTTGGACATTAATTAAACTTTAAATTGGGGACATGAGCCAAAACTTATCTGGCAGTTCTGACTTAATGTATGTACACAAAACAAAATATGTCAAAATTAACCAAGTTTGAATCGTGTAAACAACATGGTTATATATTTTTTTTATCAATTTATTTTTAAGATTGAAATTCCCATTTTTTTTTGTTTTAAATTCACATTTAAGATTAATAAATAATTTTGTAGAAGTTTTTTGGTTTTAGAAGTTTCTTTAAAAAACAAGTGGAATGTTTATAGCTTTTTCTTTTAAAAATAATAGCTACAAAAAAAATCAAAAAATCTTTCCCATACCGGGAATCGAACCCGGGCCTTCTGGGTGAAAGCCAGATATCCTAGCCACTAGACCATATGGGATATAACGAATGGTTAGGGGCTTACTGCTTAAGAATAAATAATTGATTTTGTTAATAGTATATGTCATAATAAATTAAATTGCCCCCACTGTGTTGAAAATGGATGGCTATGCAAAACAAGATCATATACAACGAACAGTGTTGCCAGTAAAAGAAACATTTTAGTTTCCAAAAAGATACACTTTTTCCCAAAAAGATACATTTTGAAAAAAAATTTAAAATCCAATTTTGACGTTAACCATTTATTAGCAAAACATTTTTATTTCATATATTATGAAAATTTATTTTAAGTCATAAATATAAGGTATGTAATTGTTTAAAACACAGTAAGCTAACTTTAAAATTAATGATATGTTATTAAATCAAATTCATTTTTGTAAAAATCAATATACGATTTAAGGCGTTTATACTAAGGCGATTATATCAAAAAGTTCATATACATTCATATTTCCTCAGAACAACTTCGCACTACTACTTCGCACACTTAATGTTTGTGATCACCATTATTAAAGATGCTATTGTATTAGTATTGAGTCGGTTACGATGATCAGTCTCAATAAGTTTTAGTACATTTTGCGTACAGATTCAAAAGATACGAAAAATGTCAGGGGCCAAATTACGAAATTCGATATCAATCGAAATTTCCATTTAAAATGTATTGTAATTTCGATCGAAATCGAATGCCACCTGAAGCCATCAAATGATATCCTAATGGCATCACTGACGCAACTGGAACGAACGAAAATAAATCATATTGGTGTATACGAAAAAACACACAATAATAAATGTCGGCCGAAATTTGTAATATGCGCGACTTTGCAATTGATTAATTTTTATTTCATACGCCGGCGAAGGACGGACAAGTCAGTACCAGGTGACCATGCTTTGTCTTCCTTCTCTCTTTTGTTTTATAGCATTTAAAATAAATATTTAAAATGGTTTGTAGCTGTAATTTTGCTAATGTTTAAGTATTATATTTTTCATATGGCCACAATATTTCTCTCTCTTTGCGTACTATTTTCTCAATTATAAAAGTTGTTACATATTTATTCGTCGCTATTGTGGTTCATACAGTGTTGCCATAACTGTTTGATGAGAATATGCCAAAACTTAAAAAAAAAAATCTGCTGAGATCTGCTAATTCGTAAAATTAAGAATATATGCTAAAAATCTGCTAGATTATCACCTTATATTTTAGTATATTAAATTTGCGAAAAAAATGCTACATTTTTACCAAATAAAAAAAGATAAAAATCTGCGTAATTTTTATGTAAAAAAATATGCCAAAAATTTGCTGAATACAAAGGAATATTAATATATATTCATAAGCACTTTGATTTTTTAAAAAAATGTGCTAAAAAATTCTGTTTCTTCTAAAATGTAAAAAATAATCTAAAAAAATGTGCTTTTAGGCAAGGAAATATGCTAAAAAGCAGTTAAAAATATGAAATTATTCAACTCACACAGAACATATTATTTTTCCAATTCAAACAAAAAATTTGTAGAATCTAAACATTTTTTGTCTGAAATCGGTCCTACATATAAACAAATTTGCATATTCAAAATTTTTTTTTGCATTTTGTTTATGGAAAAAAAACACGGATTTTTCAAACAAATAATTTAACTGAATCAAGCAACAAGTTTACTGAAATTCATATAAATTTCAAACCAATAACTTTGCTGAATCCCCACTGTTCATGTATCCTTTTCTTGGCTTAAGAAGAAGAAATGTAACCAAAAACGGTAGCAGACCGACTCTATATGTTTTTCGTCGTCATTCTAATAAAGAAGTTTTGCTTACGATCAAATAAAAAAATGCAAAAAAAAAACAACATTAAAGAGCGTTAAATATTTCATACAAAATTATGAAAACTTGAAACCAATAACGCGTATATTATATTTTTGAATAGGTGTCTACATTTTTGTTGGTTAAATAAAAATAAAAAACAAAAAATTTTAACTGAATCAGTAAAACAATTTGTAGAAATAAAAAAAATTTTGAAACAAGCGTCTGTTTGAAAATAATTCTGCAATAATTTTTCTGTGCAATTTGCTAAATCTAGCAGAAAATATGCTTAAATGGTATCACTGGCTACATACGACGAATTTACTCAATAAATTTTTACTGAAATATTCGTCGTTCGGCGCAGTTGTGTTCCTAGAATAAAGTTGAATCAGAATTGTAATTGGAAGATCTTATATTTGCCAAATTCAACACTTGGTTGGTTGATTAACTAATCTAGTAAAGTTTTAAACCAAATAATAAATAAACTTGAAAATATGTACAAGTTGATTGGTATGTTTCTTAGTACGATCACTTGTATGGTGAATTATAAAAATTTAAAAACAAGTTGTGAATCTAATTGGAAAGTTTCTTTTAATAAGGGGTTTGGTGAATAATAAATTCCATAAAATTTTTAATCATTCTCTTCTTTAAATTGGAATTATGTACTTGCTAACACAAGATGGCGCTTTTTTTAAATAAATTACGTTATTTGTTTTTGCTAAATTTTTGTCTTATATTTAGGAACTTTTATATTAGTTTATTGCTTTTTGTTTTATTCGGTATTTTAAACAACTTTAGTTAAACGTAACATGTTTTTAATTTAAATATTTTTTTTATTTAATAACAACATTTTATGACACTTAACATCTTAATATATGAGGGATTTAAAAACATATTTCAAAATACTTTATATACTTTTGTTATACCTCACAGTTTATGGTTAACAACATTTGACTTTGTTGTAAAGGAATGTTTGTAGCATAATGTATAAATGAATGTGCATAGATTCTTTCCAGTTCTATCTGTCACCTAAAAAAACCTGTGTAGAAAACCTGTAAATTTGTGAGATCATAAAAAAATTCTGTATTTTACTTTAATTTTACCCCTCTGCTTTGTAAGAGGGCCACACTAAAACCATAATAAAAACAAAAGTCTTTGTGGTTTATGACATTTTCTAAACATCGGAGACGAAAGAGTGTCAGTTAGGTATGAGATAAATACCAGGAACCGAAACATAAAGTTGAAACAATTTTTCATTTAACTTTATGATGCAATCCATACAACATTTTTACTTAAATACGAGCACTCTGTACATACTTGACACGACAGTGGAACAAAGAAGAAATGATACACCACAAAATATGAAAAAAGGGTTGCACAAACACAAGTTCGTCTACAGCTTTAGTGGTGTTGGGCTTAAAATAAAAGTGGCAACCCCCTAATGCAATCTATATTTGTACTTTTAAATCTGTGTCACCCTGTCAACCCATCAAATAAACGTTGATGGAAATGGTTTTGGTACCTCAAAAAGGAACAAAAAATTACAATTTCTATTACAGTTTTTAGTTTATGATGGCTGCAAGCTAAACACTATACAATACATCTCTAGTTGTTCCAGCTATATTAAACAAAAACCCTGGCTCCAATACCCTCCTTTAAAAACAATTTCATGTGCTTAAATAAAAAAAAAATAGTGTGTGTAAGTCACTCATACATATAAACACACACTATCATTTAATATTGTTACAAATCTTGTTAGAAATAATATCGTTACCTAACTCATAAGATACTTGTCACAAAGTAACTCATTTTCAGCTCCCCCAGGTTTGGGAAAACAAAAAGGACCTAAAGGTGCAACTCAATTTATTCTTATTAGAATATTTTGTTCCAAATTACTTTGGTAGAATCGTAGCAAGAGATAGGGAGAATTTAATGATTTTATAGGTGTATGTAAAGTAAGTTTAAAGAAAATTCGTAAATAAATTTTAAAGCAACTAAAGGGAGCATACGGTTTTTATCCCAAAAAAGGACGATTGGGTAAGTATTTGCTATCAGTATGTTTGAGACTGATTTTATGTTGCATGAAAATTTCAATACAATTTGCAATTTTAAAAACAGTTTATGACATTTTAGTTTATCGTGTAACAAAGGATCCATAGATAACAATTTTCTGGACAACTCTAATTAAATTAAAAAAAATTTGAATAAATAATGAATTTTAATAAAGTTTATTACATAAATATATAAATTAAAGTATTTAAATTGTTTAATGTTCGCTATGAAATTCCTTCTCTCCACTAACTGCTTTGACTGTCAGGGCTGTAAGATTTTGCGATTTCTCGCCAAATTTTAATATCAACAAATATTTTAATACACAAATTTTTGTTTAGTGTTATCGTCATAATATCCTAAATAATATTTTACAATTGTTTAAAAACAAGTGAGAGTGCTATATTTGACTGTGCCGAATCTTTGATACTCTCCACCGACAGTTCAATTCTTTCAGGGGTGATATCTACATGATATCTATTTATTATTAATTTATCTTTATAAAAACAGACATCAGCATTAAAACTGGTTGCGGTTTAGACTTATTTTAATTTTTTTATCCACAATCTTTAGTAAAATATCATGATTCGTAACAGTTTAAGCCAACTTTTAATGATTTTCAGGGTGGGAATTAATATTGGAGCCATGATAGGTTATGAACCAATCATCCCAAAATACTGCAGATTCATTTCTGGTTAGGGTTGCCATACGTACTGTTTTTAACAGTACATGTACTGATTTTTTGCAATTGTACTGTTTTATGCATAATGTCCAAAACAGTACGCAAATGTACTGTTTTTTACACTTTGTACTGTTTTTTGTACTGTTTTTTTTTGGTTCAGTCTACAAAAAACCAAGATATTAAGAAAAACCCTGTTTAAGTCATATTTTGAAAATATCCTAATATTTAACAGTACATAGATTAAAAAAAAGGCTGTGTTCCAAACAAAAAAGCTCTCAAATAATAAGACTTTTTACGCTGTGGTCATTGTTTTCTCATAAACACGCAGTAGACATCTTAATTATAATGGGTGACTCGCAGCAGTTGTATATTTTCATGTTATTATTTTTAAGACATATGATTTTATAGCTACCTCTTCCAATAGTATTTTCCTTTAAACACCTGAGAAAGATAAAAACAAAATCGAAATTTTGTTAAAAATATTATATTTTTTAAATACTAGCGTCTGTATTTATAAAAAATTTTTAAATTTAATAAAGGTTTACAAAACAAATTTTGTATAAAAATTCTCTTTAATAAACTTTTGTAAGATTTAATAATCGTTTATAAATACGGGGGTAAATAAATACTTATTCGAACACAACTATCGTTAATTCCTAGAATTTTTTTTAATATTCGGGCAAGTTCTGGAAATCGAAATCACGTGAAATTGAAAAAACGAACAAATTTAAAAAATTCTCCGGGCTCAAAATTTATAAAAATACCTAATTCCTTTCGGACCACTTTTCTCTACCTAAACTACTTTTGAAATAAAGAAAAGCTACGTTAATTTTTACAAAAATTTTATTGAATATCTTCAGCGTATAAATTTTATTGAAACTTGTATTTTACTATTTTAATATTTTCAGATTTTGTTAAATAAAAATACACCAAACTATGTTTTTAGGATTTTATAGATTATAACTGAACTTGGCAAAATTGTCCGTAAATAGCTTAAAATTTTTTGGAAATTTGAAAATTAACTTGGACACATACATGTTTTCATATTCTATTTGATTTGTGCAACTATGTGTGTGGTGAAAATTGCTTTAACTACCAGTATGCTTAAAGAAAGTCCTACTTACACAAATGGAGTAATTTCGTATACGTTTAAAATGCCATAAAACGGAAATCATTCCTTTGACGTTACACATTTCAAGTG
Source organism: Pollenia labialis (assembly GCA_949318255.1). Taxonomy (NCBI): domain Eukaryota; kingdom Metazoa; phylum Arthropoda; class Insecta; order Diptera; family Polleniidae; genus Pollenia; species Pollenia labialis. The sequence goes on from OX439143.1 coordinate 113,775,146, forward strand.
TTTTTCGTTATATAATTGTTGCATATTCAGTCAAAAGTTTTAAATATATAATAATTTAAATAAATAGTTGTGTTTTCGCCAAAAAAAATGTACTGTTTTTTTCTTTATTGTACTGTTTTTTTGTAGTCAATGTACTGTACGAATTTAAAATCTGGCTACCCTATTTCTGGTATAAATAAATTTTATAAATTTCAATAAATTTCAAAACAGGGGTGAAATAAGTTATAGCGTTTACAGTGAATTTCAGAAGGCAACTAAATATGGGATCTTAGGTAAATTATAGACAAATATAATCTGGGAATTTATTTCTCATGGTGAGTACATTTATCATATAAATTTTCATATTATTGAAGGAATAAGACTACTAAAGTATAAAAGCTTTTGAGGATTGTAGTTTGACTTAGAATACACATTCGAATAATATGAAAATTTATGTAAATTATAGACAGTATATCACGAAATTGCATAACATTTTTTCTGGCCGTATGAAACTAAGTTTGGAGAAATTTTCCCACAATCAATATATCCGCTACGCGCTTAGGCGTATTTAATTAATTAACCAGAGTGGGCTTTATGTGGGGCCTATACTAGGTTATGGACCGATCATCACGAAATTTATTAGTATTATTTTTAGTACTATAAAACTGTGAAGTATTTAATTTTATTCTGATAGCACTAATTATGACGGTTTTGGGCGAATTAAACTGTTTTCCGGGAGAAGGGTTTATATGCGGCCTAGGGTAAATTATGGACCGATCTTCACGAAATTTGCTAGCGATTTTTTTTTATTAAAATCTTATGAAAAATATATATCAGAAATTTTTGCGATTTTCGTTGTAGTTTTGCGATTCATCTATAATAGGGCATGTCTGTCAAAATTGACAATTTACGGACGGCTTATAATTTTTCTTATACACTTACGTTTTTGGTTTTATTTCAAATTCACCCTTATCGTGTTTGGCGAATTTAAAATACGCCTGTGACTGTTTGGTAATAGATTAAAAGAAATAAGTTCACGTTTCCTTTAATCTATTACCAAACAGTCGCAGGCGTATTTTAAATTCGCCAACCACGAAAAGTGTGAATATAATTTATAGTAGCTCACAACAGTTGTTTCAATAAAACCTTATTCTAATTATTTATTTTATGTCCTGCCAGTGCAGCACGAACATGTTCCTCATTCCGGCTGCTCTCTTCTCCTAAGACTGGTGTGGCAACCATCACTAAGAATATTTCGAGCTAAAGGATTTGGGTGGTGTTCAAGCCCTTTTAAAAATTTTACCAAATGTTTCGTGAGCATAGTTTTTACTAAGGACATATTGAGCTCCCTGCGAATATTCGAGTTTTTACCAGAAGTTATCCTAAAATATCGTACAAAATAATTGATCCTTTGCCCACCGCTGATTTAAACATAAAATTTTAGTCTATAATGACTGCTTATGAAGGCTTTTTTATCGTGATTCCTTTTGCCATTTATGTAGCAACTCTTTTTCTATGTACATATTTAACTATTAATGCGTATATGCGAATTTAGCCATCCTTTCGTTAAAATTTTTCTACCAAGAAACTACATGTGTCGTTTTATGAATATTCCTAGTTTTAGTATGTTGCAGTAGGATAATGAAAAATTTTGCAAAAAAAAAAATTCGTTTTTGGGTAACTTAAAAGCAATTTGTGTTTAAAAAGGATTCAGTTACTATTCGCATATTGTGCGATAGCATAAGTAGCTTTATCAAAAATATGATGTTAAGTTGAATGCAGCAAAAAAAATATATATACATATGTATAACAAAAAAGTTGCACACATACATATGATTGCATTTAGTTTTTCCATTAAAGCAGATTCAAATTTTAAGTATTTTATTTTTCAAAATAAACTTATATTTTCCTCGTGTTAACATAATCTATTTTAAACTCAATTTGTAGTCTCATACATACATTAAATATAATTTTTTCATAAGAGACCCTGTAGGAAGTCAAACACATTTATAAGTAACTTCAAACTGGTTTTTTTATAACCACATCTAGTTGATTAAGTGACTTTTTTCCTTGTCGACGACTCACTATTTTAACATAGGCATGTCATAGGCGGTAGTCACTTGGCCATCTTTGCATGACTTTTAAACTGACTACTAACTACTTATTTTTCAACCAATTTGTAGTTAATTTATAGTATAGTCGGTTTATAATAAATTATTTAAAATTGATATAATTCTTGTCAAAAAAATATGTGTTCCTATGAACAAACATGCATATTTTTATATAGAAATTAATATTTAAGAACATTTTGTATCAAATTGCTTTAAATGATAATGTATAATAGTGCTGAAATAAATACGCTGCATAATTTCTAGTACATAAAGAGATTTAAATCGTTTTAATTTTTAATTATTTTAAAAAATTTGTATATATTTTTTTTCGTTTGACTTCATGGCATGCTTGTTTTACTTATTTTGCTTTTATTTGTGTTTTACGTGTGCCTCTATGCAATATATTTGGTTGATATCTGCATGTGAATTAAACCAATTTGTAGTCATTTGAAAAATAGTTAACTTATAGTTAGTGTTTTCTGCAACTGACTATTTAATTTACTACAGGGGAAAAACAATGTTGTTTTAAAGTATGTAATTTATAAATAAATAATAAATTTAATTTTAGTGTCGAAAAAAAATTTTTTAACGATCGTTTTTCAAACTTTTCTTTATATTTACTTTTCGCTTTTAGTCACATCCTTTAGTTGCAGGCCAATCGTGGACTACATCGCTAATGTGAATATAAGCCTAGTTCACATATATACCACTATGAAGCACATAATCGAATTCGAATATAATCAATTTATATGAATATAAAAAAAAATTTATATTTATCAGACTGACAGCAGGCTTGAGGTTTTGCAACAGAGCTGCGTACTGTATAAAAAATAGTTAAAATTACAATAAAACAATTCATACTCAATACCAACACAAAAACAAATTTTTTTCAAGTGGAGAGTAGATGAGAAAAAATAAAAAAAATATATTGACGAATCCCTTGATAAAGTGAACATAACATTCGCGAAACGTTGGGAAAATATGGATTAAATGCATTTTTAGTTACACATAGAACTTTAGGCCGTCTTAGCTAAAATAAAATCTAATTTAATAAACGATTTAATTCTTAGTTTTTTTATGTGGTTTGTGGCTTCGAAATCAAAAATAACTTAGTACATTTTGCTTATGTGACTATACCGCTAATAATTTGCTTTACTTTTGAATTTGCCAGCCGCTGACAGGTGGAATATATGGCAAATGTGCTCACATCGCTAAATGAACTATAACATAAAAAATTTCTATTAAATTTACTTAAAGTGACAGAAAATAAAGATAAAATGGACCATATCGCTCATGTAACTAAAAACGGCAGTGACTGTAAACGAAAAGTACTGTACTGTTCGCTAAAGGCCATAAACTCTTAATATCACGTTTTAGTATTTATTTAACAGATCTCTGTTTCTATAACCCTAATATACCACCCTAGAAAATTCCAGATCGCAAGAAATCTTTAAACTTTGAAGTAATTCTATTATTTCAATAGAAATATGCGAAAATTTAATTATACAAAAATAATTAAAACAAGTCAAGGGTAGTATATTCGACTGTGCCGAATCTTTGATATGGGGGCTCCCATACAAAATGTTCAATGCAGACTAGAAATATATTGAAGAAAAAGTCCCATAAATGCCCAGGATTCGCCCCTAGTGGGATATAATGTATGAGGTCCTTATCATTTTCTCCAGACATACTTGTCCCTTATCACCACTTCTTAGGGGGGCTCCCATATAAATATTGCGTTTTATGAAATTCTTAAATTAATTAAAATTTTTCGGCTTTTGTGAATGAAATAAAAAGTTGCAAAAAATTAGAAGCCTAGCCGCGTTTCCAATTTTTTATGAATTTAAAAAAAAAAACAAAAATTTTAAAATGGGGCTAAAAAATTATTGTTTTTTGCAAAAAAAAAATTATGTTTCTAAAACGACTGTGTGTGTTAGAAAAAAGTTTTGCCTTTCTTAAAGGTATTTCAGTTTTTAAGTGTCACTTTCTTGCACAGTGTTATTGACGCATGGGCCATTTTTTCTAAGCTACATGCAAAGAAAAACATGGTTGCGGTATACATATTCTAAGAGCAAGATATTACGACAAGTTTCATGATTGTAGTCAACATATTATGATTATTATTAGAATCATAATATATCATATTACGACCAAATATATTTGTAATATTACATCATAATATTTTCCCCTTAATTATAATTTGTTTTTATTACATCATATTATAATAAAATGTAATCATACTCTTATCATATAAATCATAATAAGTTTAGAAGTAATCATATCGACCCCTTTGGCGAAATTATCGTATGTTACAAAAACCAAATTTTACTGGACAGCCATTTTTATACTTTTCTCTGCTTTCGCTTGCAATATCAAAATGAAAATATACATTCAATTTTTGGAGCAACGAAGTGGAATTCGCCTACAATGTTTTGTCAGGTGACGTCTCTTTGAATGTAGAACAAGATTGCATCAAAAACTCAATTTCAAAAAATTGGCATATACGATAATTTCGCGAAAAGAGGTCGATATTATGATACAAAGTTATTATGTTATGGGTAAAAGTAATCATACTATTTAAATATGATTACTGTAATCATATTAAAATCGTAGGTTATCATAACATCATTGGAATCGTTTGTCGCAGGTCGCAATTATTCCCTGCAGATAACAAGACTAGTCCATACATGCATGTAAAGAGTAGTCCATAAAGGAGTAGGAGTACTCCAAAGGTAACCCGAATGTATTGAAAAAACATTGTCTATTTTGCGATGTCCTACGGCTATTTATTTTTATTTATTTATTTCCAATTCTATACGACTTAAAGCCTCTTATTACAGTTTATAACATTGTTTTAGCAGAAACATTAAAATTATAATTTGTGAATGATAAAATTTAAAAACAAAAGAAAAAAAATTTAAAGGAGAAAAAAAATATTAAAATAATAAATTAAATTGAAAACTAGCAAAATGATAATATGAAAAATCATAAAAATTAAAAAAAAAAAAAAAATAAAAATCAATATTAACATAATTTTTGTGGGAATACAAAATTTAATTACAATGATTTTGTTATTTGTGCTTAATTCCCAATTACAATTACCTAAGAAGAGATAAACTCATTTTTGTCGATGTTTCTGTTTAAACTTTGATATTGTTACAAGTAGAACTGTAGCTTATAATTCTTATACGTTTAACGGTTTTATTGTATTTAATATCTTTAGCTTTTCCAAAATCTTTTTGGATGAAGTTTCCTGATGATCTGGCCTAAGCAACCAGTGAAATTCGCATAGAAATAGCTTATCCCATCAACAATAAATTTCTGTGTTTTTATCAAGAATAAAAATTGGGAATTAAGCACGAATAACAAAATCATTTAATTAAAAAAAAAGAATAAAAATTTAACATGCAAAAAAATTAAAAATGCTTTTTTAAAGCTCGGTGCGTTACTAATTATTTGTATATTATGCGGGAGTAGATTCCAAAGACGGATTGCATTAAGGAAAAATTGCCAATCGGAAGTTAAACTTTGGTGTCTAAACAATAAAATTCAATTGCCTCTATTAGAGCTAGATATGGCAAAGCGGTTATACAGATGTAGTGGTTGTTGCGTAAACACGATTTTTTTGCATTAATATCAGGACTCTTGTTTTGAGAAGGTCATCAAACTGAATACGATATAATTTAACCGTAAAAGGAGAAACATGTTAAACCTTTTCACGCCATATACATACATATCGTACAAAACTTTTAAATACTGAGTTTAATTTTTTTGCACTTGCGGCATCACATTTGGCAAATAATTTGCATCCATATCAACCAGTTTTGCATTACAACGGAGTAGTCTTCAAACTACTCCATGAGAATTTGGTGTTCAGGAAATTCGAAAAAATTCTACTTTTTTTGGAAATATTTATTGAAATTGGTGAATAGTTGACCTGTATCGCTGTTTAAAAGGAAATTTTCTCAGCTTTCTATATCTGTGCTCATTTTTAGAAAATTCTGTTCATAAATAATTAATTTTAAGGTTTTTGTCAAAATAATCATAGTGAAGCTCGTAAAAAAAATACATATTACTTTTTATTAAAACTTACTTTCATATTTCAAAAATTCACTATCTTTTTAAAAAGAAACTGAATGAAAAATATAAAATAAAGTTAACAATTTCAATAAAAATTTATTTTAAAGAAAAAAACTTATGCGCTTAATACAAGTTTTTGTTAATTTTTAAATATTGCTTATTTTTGTTTGCCATCCATTTCTAAAACGGAACGCGGTTCTTTCTCTTTTAGTAACGGTAAACCGTATGATGTATTATCTTCGTAGATGACGATAGTATTTTGTTTGAGCCGTAATTTACTACAAGCATCCCCTTCGAGCATTTGCTAGGATATATTGAATTTAATGATCTACCGTTTACTGATCTAGGAATACCGGCACATATTCAGGGAACTTAGCGAATAAAATGGCGATGATATTTTGGCAGTTACTATTGAAAACCGCAACAGAATACCACGAATAGATGGCAAAAAAGATCCTGTATGCAAATTGTCACTATATGCGGAAACTAATGGTGTTTTTTTTTACAAAAAAATACCACATTTTAAAAGGTGCATGTATAAAATGTCTTGCCGAACATGTAATACTGCAATATTTTTTTTTGAAGAGAACAAAACACAAAAATTTATCGCCCTATTTTTAACAGCTGACCAAAACTTCGTTCTTCAATATAAAAAAAAAAATATGTACATAAATCAAAAAGTGTGTTCTTAAAAAATATAGTACGTAAACCTAAATTTGTTAATAGATCGATATTAAATAAATATGATGAAATTCCAATTTCTTTAGTTTGTTTTTCATAAAATACATATGTAAACAAGAAAACACCTTTGTCAGATTGCCGATTTATTAACATCAAGTTTTTACGATCAAGTTTTTACGATGACAGCCTACCCTTAACAATGTAATACTTTCTTTTGTTTTTACTATAAAATAATAGAAAAAATAACTATTTAAACTTAAAATTTTTATTGTCCTGATTAAAGGCGATTTTTTCCCAACTTCGTCTGGTAACCCTTATATATATATAAACAGAAGCCATCTTTTTACAGGGCTTAAAGTGCAATGCCTTATGACATTAAAGGGTGATTTTTTTAGAATAAAACACGCTGTCCTTTTAGAGAGCGAAGCATTTTTAAGAAACGAACACCAAATTGTATTTTTTTAAATAAAATGTGACATATTTTGTAGAAAAGAAAACACCATAAATTTATTTCCCCCGGATTGGCCAGTATTTTTTTTTTATAATTTTTCTATTCGTTTTATTTTTTAAAGTAAGTGAATTTTTGAAATAAAAAATTGTGTTTTGATAAAAAAAAAATAATAATAAAAATATATTTTATTCTTTTAAATTTTTTCATTTTCAGTTTTTGTTTAATTTTTTTTAAAACAAATTTTCGTTTGATTAAGTTTTGAAGTAATTATTTTTTTTTTAAATAAATTTTGAGCTAAAATTTAGTTAAATTATTTTGTTGAGTTTTTGGGTAGCAAAATTGTAACAGTTTTGGGTTTTTTACCAACTATGATTATTTTGACAAAAACCTTTTAACCAATTATTTATGTAACGAATTTTCTAAAAATGAGCAGAGTTATAGAAAGATGAGAAAATTTCCTTTAGAACAAGACCTCTTTCAGCGATACAGGCCAACTTTTCACCAATTGCAATAAATATTTGAAAACGGAAATATTTCGCTTAAAAACGAAGACATGTCGTTTCACTACATTGGAGCATACAGGAAGTAGTCCATTTGATCAGAATGAATTATCTGCAGGGTTTTCAAATGATTTTATCGAATGTTCATACTTTTTTTTTTATTAATATGACATTAAACTTACATGCAATGGTCAATATTTTTGCACCAATATTTTCGCACTTTCACATTAAAAAAAAAAAATTAAAATTTGTTTAGCAATGCTATTATATTTTGTGACACTAACCAAATTTTTTTAATAAACAATAAAACTTTTTTTAAATTTCATTAAAATTATTATTTTGTCTTTATTTTAAACGGGTATTGTTTTGTTTAATTGTTTCACCACTTTCGATAGATAACAAACGGCAGAATTTATGCAAAATTATTTTACAAATTGCGCTAACAAAAAATTATTAGAGTAAAAATATTTTGTTTGCATTTTAAGCGTGCTATAATTACACGTATATAAAGTTATCATGTTATAGTTATTAAATATCGTTAAATGGTTGCATGTAATATAATATGTTTTCAAAGTTATCATTATTTAGTTGTTAGAAAAATAATTATTTTTCAGTGAACCATTCTCAAATGTATAATTGCAATAAACATTAATATGTTTACAGTAACTAAATATTGCCGATATTTAATAAAAATAACAATATTTTGTGTATGACAACAATAAATTGTTAAATGCTGAACCATATTTTTTCTCAACGATCAATACAAAATGAAACGCTATTAAATTGATTCCCCAAGTAGCCATCGCATTCATGGCGTCGCCAAATTGAATAAAACAGCCAAGCAGAACAAAAGCTGAAATGAGATTGAAGCACATGCTTTGGACATATATGTTATGGCCCTATGCTCCTTATAGAGACGAAGGGAAATAAAATATATTGTGGCAATAATATGATTTCTAAACAGTTTTTGCTACAAATAGCTTTCGTAGAGGTGACTATTTTAAACACAACGTTTTCTTTGCGTACTCTGACTGATATTTCATGATATTATTGAGATTTTTTTTCCCACGATGGAACGGGGAGGTTTCCCCACAGTGACAGGTTAGGTCTATTGTACCCACTCCCCTTAGTTGGCCAAAAGACCCTCTGCTTCCCATAGGAACCCAACCAGGGCCTTTGCCGGTATATCACCGATTCGGGCCGCACACATTATACCATGCCCCAAGTGCCTCCTCCTGGCCCATGTCAGCGCCGGGCAGTCACACAGTTCATGCTCCTTCGTCTCGTCCCCGTCTAGACATAGTCTGCATTCCTGATCCTCAGCCAGGCCCATCCGATAAAGGTGGTATTTGATCGTGTGGTGACCAGTCAAATAGGCCACCAGCAGTCGCAGATCCCGTCTGCCGAGACTCCATGACGGACTGGACCCCTGCCCAACTTAGTCTACAGAAGGGCTCGGGACCCATCATCCGCGCGTTAGAACCAGCCCTGGCCAGCTCATCAGCCATTTTATTACCCGGGATCCCTGAGTGCCCCGGCACCAAGCAGAGCGTCAATCTTCTCCTTGTCCCCAGCTCCTGTAGCTTTCCACGGCACTCCGCCACCAGTTTCGAGGACATTCTCCAAGAAGAGAGTGCTTTAATGGCCGCTTGGCTATCAGTGAAAATCACATTACTGCCGCCAACCATTCCCCTATCAAGAATGTTGCTGCAACACACATCAATGACGCAAAACTCGGCCTGAAAAACACTCGGTGATTCGCCCATTGCCTTCGAGAGTCGTGTATAAGGTCCAAAAACCCCTGCACCCACTCCGTGCTCCGATTTTGACCCATCCGTATACCAGTGAAATTCATGGTTTCCCTGACATGGATTCCCAACACTCAAGGACCTTTCGTCCGGAAAGATTGCCCTGAACCCTCTGTTGAGATTAAAAAAACTTTAATTTGATTTATCCTCTAACTCGTGACTTGAAATAGTTGTTGAAGTAGTCATTTGTTTGTGGCTATTTTTAGCATTTACTGCCATTTTGTTTCATTTACCACTCTCGTTTTCTACATCTGTAGGCACTATATTTCCATTGAATCCATTCTAAACTCATACAATTGTAACTTGATCTTTATTTTTTTCCCCCGTTTAAAGTTTTTTATTTGAGATTTTAATTTTTATAGTGCAGTTTGTATGCTGCTCTATTCATTTTCCTTAACTGGCTGTAAATCACTTCAGCAAATTGAGAGGTCTAGGAAGAGAGTGGGAGCGAGATAGTGAAGGGATAGTTAATGTTTGTTTTCTTGTTTATTGCATTTATAGAAGTTTATAGTCATATTTATGGCAAATGTTTTTTTTATACTACAAATATGTCTGCTTTTTTTAACATAAAAAATGGACTTTGATTTAAAGGAAATTATGTAATTAGAAGGTATAATGTTCATAGTGCAAATATTAGCTGTAGGGAGTTTAAAGTTGAAAATTAACACAGGAAATAATTTGAGAATGCTAATTGATAAATGAGTTTTATGTTATGATGGGAATGGCGGCAGAAATATGAGGATGTGACAGGGCATAATAAAGAAATAGAATTGTAGCTTTAATTATTAAAAAAGTTTTAACTGTATTTTCAATTAAAAAAAGAGGTGGGAGTACATATCAAGCTGTAGCGAATCTTTACTACTCTCCATCAAAAATCAAAATAATATTTATACAGAGTGTATAAAGGTTTTATTGATTGTAAATAACAAGAAAAGTATAGTTATTTGCAGCAATTTTCGAAGAGATACCCCATTTGGTACCCCTGAGTAATCATGAACCCCCTAAAACAAAAAAAGATTTAAAAATATCTTTTTATTCTAAATATTATCTTGATATCAACAACAGTATGGGATTTTTAGTGGTTTAAGGAATGTGATTTATATGGGAAACATGGTCAATGATTAATGTACCAACCAATTTTAAAAATTATATATTTATACCAATATCAATAAGCATTGCTGAAATTAAAAGTTATTTTTAGAAGATATTTGTCAAAGGTTTTGCGATGGTCAGAAAATGGCCCATTAAACTATATTTAGTAACGCAAAGGATGAGCCATGAACAGCAATAATGCCATGTTCGCACGGTGCTTTGGATTACGTCGCTCTTTGTTTTTATTACTTATTTGAATTACCATGTTCGCACGGCATTTTCCCAATCGGTTTTGACAGTTCTTCTTCCTTTTTTTTTTATTAATTTTGTTTATTGCTAAATTTAATTGTTTTGTTTGCGGTTACTTGTATTAAGAACGGAAAAAAGTAAGTAACCATTTTATTTCAAAGAAATACATACATACATACATATAAAATATTAATTTTATTAGCAAATGGACTCAATGTAGCGTTTATGATATATTTTGTTAGTTATTTTAGTGCTTTGCCAGCTGGTTATGGAAAAAACCGATACAAATTAGAGATCACATTGATTTTAAAGTAATCCACAGAGAAATATAAATTGAATTACGTACAAATGAGATAATCCGCTCTCGAAATTTTTTGTGGCGAATTTGGTAATTTGGATCATAATAAGGCTGTGAATTACGAATTAGAGAGTGAATTACGAAAAAACTCGGTCGTGCGAACATGGTTTAAGACGCGATATCAGGTAGTTCCATTACTATTGACCCCATATAAAATGTAATATTGCACTCACAATGTTATTGCGGTAACGGGCTGTATAGTTAATTCAAGAAGTATGCCGTACAGTCATTGTTAAATAAATAGATATTTAAAATTCCAAGAAAATTTATTTTAAGCTGATTCTAAAAGTTATTCAAAAAAACTAAGAGAATATTAATACGGATTTTCAGTTACAGTTAATATTATATAAATGTAAGAAATTAAAATTTAAAATTAAATTAAAAAATAAAAATTTAATTTAAAATAACGAAATTAATTTAATTTTTTCTGCCAAAAATTCAACTTCATATTTCGTAAAAACAAATGAATTTTCAGTTATTTTATATAAATTAGGGTTCGTTTGTAAATGCTTCACTGCGCTGCATCAGTGATTTAAAATGTTATCGGCAATTAAAAAAAGTTTGCATTTCTGATGCAGCGCAGTGATGCTATCGAAAAATTTTATAAATTTTAAGGGCCGATGTTAATTTTGAATAAAACACAAATTGTTAAGGAAATTATTGTCTTTTATTTTTATTATGATAATATTGGTATGGTTTAATTATGTATGGAACAAAATATAGTTCAAATTTTCGATGACGCTGGGGCATAATTGAGGTACTATGCCGTTAATGTGCCGAATTATCTCATCCTTTTGCTCTTGAATTGTTGCTGGCTTATCGACATACACCTTTTCCTTCAAATAACCCCAAAGAAAGAAGTCCAACGGTGTAAAATCACATGATCTTGGCGGTCAATTGACATCGCCACCACGAAAGATAAGACGGCCATTGAATTTTCGCTCAAAAAAACCATTGCTTCGTTAGCTGTTTGGCAAGTGGCACCAATTCGGGCCATAAAAAGTTCGTTATCATCTCACGATAGCGAACACCATTTACAGTAACTGCCTGACCGGCTTCATTGTGGAAATTATGCGGCCCGATGATGCCGCCAGCCCATAAACCGCACCAAACAGTAACTCTTTGTGGGTGCATTGGTTTTTAGACAATCACTCTTGGATTATCATTCGCCCAAATGCGGAAATTCTGCTTATTGACGAATACACTGAGGTGAAAATGTGCCTCATCACTGAAGATGGGTTTCTTCGAAAATTGATCATCCCCTGTTGCCATTTCTTGACCATTAACGACGTTTGGAATGGTCAAGAGCCTTTAGTTTTGAGTAAATTGCACCTTGTAAGCGTGTAAATGCAAGTCTTTATGCATAATGTTCATCAACAACGAGCGTGAGAGGTGCAATTGGTGGGCACGACGACGAGTTGAGGTGGGCGGCTCTTCAGCCATACTATCGCGAACAGCAACAATAATTTGTTCAATTTGAGCATGCACTGCTGTTTTCACATCTTCTACAGACCCGGTTTGTTCAGATGCTTGCACGATTTTTCCGATTGTACGCACATTTGGACGATTAAATTGACCGAAAAAACACGAAGTGGTCGATATGCATTTTGATAATAAGCCTGAATAACTTTAACGCGTTGCTCGATTGTGTAGCTTTCCATAATTTGAATTGAGTAAGTGTGAAATTGAGAAATGTTAAATGAAATGCCTGATTTCATGGCGATCATGTTATTCTTGGAGATTATTTAAGTATTTTATGGGCCCTTTGATCCATTATTTTTTTCATATATTTTTATTTTTTGGATTTATTTATTTCTGGGATATATCAACTTACAATAATTAAATAAATCTTATTCTAATTGCTTATTTTATGCCCAGCCAGTGCCGGACGAAAATGTTACCCATCAGGGTTTCTGTTCACATATGAAAGTGTTTAGCGCTCTATTAATCAGATGAGTCGTGCAGTATCTCTACTCTTTAGGCGGGCTTGGCTACCATCTCTTAGAATATATCAAGCTAGAGCATTTGGGTTTAGTTCCAGCCCTTTTAAATGCTTCACCGAATATTTCGTGATCATAAATTTTTTCTAATGACTCATTAAGATCCATGTAAATATTCGAGTTTTCCACATGCGCATGTGGTTGTGAACGTTGTTTTGATTTCATCACAAAACGGCCATTGTGGCCTTGTAATAATGTCAAAATTACATAAGAACCACATGCGCATGTGTGGCTTTTCACATTGCATGTACTCTAGGGTTAAGATACGAAATTAAGATCATGTTGGATCTACGGACCCACCTAAATGTACGGGTCAAAATACAATTTTTTTTTGCACACATAAGGTTCCAAAACTCTTTTTTCCATAACAAATTTTATTTGATGTAAGTTTTAAACTAATTGGGAAAAGTGGAACTGTTTGACACCAGAATTATTCTTTTATTCATTTTCAACAGACGGACGTACATTAACTTTATATCAATGTTGGGCGCTCCATAGCACAATTGTGATGAGAGATTTAACGCGTATTCTTAGCCTCTTTTATTTAGTCCACGAGAGTACACAACAGGGCTGCCAGGTACTTTTTTTCGTTATCCCCAAATTTAAAAATAAATTTCCCCAAATATCCCCCGATAAAAGCAAGAATCCCCAAAAAAAAGCCCCTGTAAAAAAATACATAATTTTTAACGGACAATTTAAATATTTATTTGAGTTTTACTTGTACCATGTTCTACAAGAGATCATTTTTATCGAAAGGAAATATGTAGTTGTTTTTTAAATATATATATACATATGGGGGATTTCGTGTCAAGTGACCCAACATTTAAATCGAACTTTTAGCTATCGAAGCTACTTGGGACAAATTTTGCTAACACCAATAGGTAATAAGTTACATGGATGAGAAAGAACACCTGTATGGCCAAATGTCAAACTTTGACCTCCTCTAACTCAGGAACTTTTTGACCGATCTGGTTGAAAAATTGTGTCTAAAGTACTATCCAATAGGACTAACTTTCTTCCAAATCGGAAGACATCGATTTCAAAGTTGGGTCACTTGACACGAAATCCCCCATATATATACAGTCGAACTTTCCTATAATGAATTTGCATGGGGCCACAAAATCACTAAATTTTTATGAAGTGATTAATTTTATTTTTACTTTTGTTAAAAAATTATGAGGCTGTTCTAGTTTGGATTACATTCCCACGCGCACCAGTTATCCATTTGAGAATTGCTTTATTTGTTTCTCTACAAACACAGGTCGAAGGCTCTTGCATTTCATGCTTAATTGTTTGCATTCTACATTTTAAGAATTAAGGTTGCTTTAGTCGACCGCAAATGTTGTGCAATGCAATGTAACGTACTGTATTTTCTGTAATGCGTTATTATTATTTGACAATTTTTAGTCTTTTGCACAAATCAATTTTAAAACTATTTAAGGTGTGTGCTCGCATTTCTAGGTCAAGCAATAATTGGCACATTAGTGGTCTGGGGCATCATTTGTTACTAGTTCTAAACCGATTTGTTTTATTTCTTTTTAAAAACATTTCAAATTGTTAATAATCTAGACTAAAAACTTTTACGACATTTAAAAAATTTTCCAAAAACTTAAATAAGTGATTGCTTTGCCTTGTACATACTATTTGACATTTCAATCGACTTTTCTTTACCCAATCGTTACCAAACTTCATATTAAATGTTTTTATATACAAAGGAACCAATAAGCCTATTCATTGGCTTTCGAGTTCATTTTAATTTTTTTGAACACCTCTTATACACATGAAGTTGTCCAGGAAAATGCAAATTTTGGACTTATTGACATATTGTCTTCAAACTTATCAGATATTTTTTTTAATAAAAACGAAACTTTTTTTGCCCCGTGCTCATTGATATCAAGTGATGTTGCAAAAAATCCACTGTAATGTGTATGTGACACATACTATGTGTGCATTAAACTTAGTTGTCTTTAATAGAAAAATTAAGCTCATATTTTTTATTTCCCCAAAAAATTCCATGTTATTTTTTTAATATCCCCAATGCAAACCCCAAACCCCAAATTAAATTTTCTGTCCCTTTTAGCAACAAGAAAACCCCTAAACTGGCAGCCCTGGTACACAATTCAGTCGTCGATTATCAAGCGACGAGTGCACATGCGGCGTATGCTTACGTATTTTTTTATTTTTATTAAGAATAATTGTCTCTTTATTCACTAATACTAATAAGCATCAATACAAGCACAGTTTTAGTTGTGCCCACTTCTGCTTCATATTGAAACGAAATGTATTTAATTTTTAAAATTTTTGTTTTTTTTATTAAAAAAAATTTAATTTTCTTCTTTTCATGTCCAAAATAGTTAAACTGAGAATGTGCTTTCACGCTGAAAAATGTTTAATATGTTCATCTATCTGCTAACTGTCTGTTGGGCTGCCTGGCTTGGCTGTCTTTTTATTTTGTTAAGGTTTTTCTTTTTAGCGTTTTTAGTGTTAAAAAAATTTCATTGTAAATAAAATATTTAAAATAAAAAAAATTTACTTATAATATTCATAACCCCAGTCTAGCTGGATTTTTTTTTTTTTATTAAGAAAACAAAATAAAATATTCAACAATTTTTCATTTTTAACAAAAGGGTTTTTTTTATCTTTCGCCAAGACTTCCTCATTGAAAAAAGGTAAAGTCAGACAGTTTAAAACAGACAGACATTTAGTTCTTCTGGACAGACAAAATTTCATAAATTTTAAAGAAAAAAAAATGTTTATTATATTATTCATAAAGCTTGTTGATTTCTGGAATTTTAACTGTCTATTCGAAGTCATGGAGTTAAAAAAATTTCATATTTACAAGACAAGACAAAGCAAGACAAGACAATCAAAAACAATAGAATAAATGTTAGCGAAATAAAAAAAGAAAGGATTTAAAAAAAAAATGTTTTGCAAATATCCTGAGCTGAAATGAAAATAAAACAAAGGAAATATCCCAATATTACGCATTTCATGAACAAAATAAAAAGCAAACAAAATTAGTTTGTTTACAAAAACGTTATAAATATCTAAGCAGGATTAAGCTTGAATGAAGAGAAATAAACATGATGGGTAAGAAAAAACGAAACCAAATCAGACCAGTAACATTTGTTCTCCTCAATGATAAATGATGATAGTGCAATTTTTGCATAATTTTCTTCAATTTTTTTCCTAAAATGTTTTTCAAATAAAGTGTGAATTTATGTGGAAGTGTGTGTTTATGTGTTTTTCTTTTCTGTTTCCTTTAAAATGGTTCTATTGTTGGAAAGTGTTGGCTTGTAAGTGTAAGAGAGGTTTGTTTTCCATTCAAATGCTTTTTCTTGCATTTGAAATTTTTTAAAATGATTACTTTGCTTGTAATGTCATGTCATGTCAAGTTGTTTTTGCTATTATCATTGTTGTTTGTGGTATATGAGAGAGAGTAAATGTATGTGTGTGTGGGTATATATTAAATATATTGGGTGTTTAAATAAAACATGTGGATTTAGCAGAGTTTGACGCATCTTATACACATGGTTTATGTCTTAAATAAAATATATATTGTATTTTGGAGGGTAAACATCTCTTATTTGTTCTAACTTATGTCGGCCATATGGTACACAAGTTCAGTGCTCAAATCTGGAAATGCGTTAAGGAAACTTGTGACATCCATATAAGAAAACTGAGCAAAATTTTATTTTTAATTTAATAGTGAAGATGACAGCAAAAAAACCGTTTTTCTTTTTTTTATTTTTCGATTAAAAATTTTATTATTACATTTTTTAGAAGATTCGACTTTTTTTGCTAAGATTTTTTTCCGCGCTTGGTTTTGCTGTCAACTCTAAAGAACCAGGGACAAAAATAAAAGTTTTTAAGATACACTAACAAGTCCACTGTAAAGTGTTACAAACTTCAGCAAATTTTAAAGATCGTTTAGATTTTTACTCAGTGCACTGCATTAATAGCAAAAACACCATCAAACACTACACAAGCGCAGTGCCAGACTGCAGCACCGAACTTGTGTGGTGTATGACCGGCATCAGTTAGAAAACAACTATAGTGTAAAGAACAAAATTTGTTTTTTGGCCAATAAAATAATGAATTTCTTGCTATCTCTGTCGAAAAATCTTGGGGGAAACACATACTAAAGGGTGGTTCAACCAAAACGCACGATGTTAATTGTAAATAAAGAAAAAAGTTTTCAGAGAGTTATCTTAATATTTTTATTATTAAAGAAAGATTTATGACAGTTATGTGTGTAAAACAAAGGCTTCTGTGGCATGTATCTATTGAGGATCAATGTCGTTAATGTGCCGAATTATCTCATAATTAAGCCCATGAATTGTTCTTGGCTTAAAAAGAGCCTTTGCTTCGTTGGCTGTGTGGTGTGGCACCATCCTGTTGAAACCGCATATCGACCAGATCCATATCCTTAATTCTGCCCACAAGAAGTCCGTTATCATCTCGCGATAGCGAACATCATTCACGGTAACTGCTTGAACGACATCACTTTCGAAAAAGTACGACTTGATGACTCCGCCCGCCAGAAATTGCACCAAACAGTCACTCTTTGTGGATTCAACTATGACTCGGGGATTCTCATTTTCCCCAATGCGGCAATTCTGCTTGTTAACGAAATCCAATTTGATTTGAATGCCTATTTTCGTAAGAGGCTTTAACAATCTTAGCGCATTGCTCAATTGTATGCGTCTCCATATATGAATTTATCAAACACTGAAACAAAGAAATGCCAAATTAATTAAAATCTATCGGGCGATGCTAAGTATTTGCTAAACTTCCTCGACTGGTAACTGTCTTGGAAGAGAAATACTCAGGAGAGGATGAGAGGGGACTCAATGCCTACTACAAATGCAAGAATTTCATCGGTAAGAACTGGCGTCTGAGGCCGGATATGGTAAACTGGATTTAGGTCTATACTTACCTATGGATGCACTATTTGGTGGGATGCGTTGAGCTTCCTATGGCTAGGAAGATGCTCAGCAAGGTTCAAAGAAGAGCATCTCTTGGCATCACAGGTGCAAGGAGAAGCACTCCACAGGCAGCGTTGGACATCATGCTATATCTGTCCCCTGTTGAGCATTATGTGAGGAGTGTGGCTGCTAGGAACATACTAAGACTATACGAGTCTTCTTTGCTAGACCTAGGCGGGGTGATCACACGAGAATTTTGTACGAGGTGGGCCTGCTTGATCGGGGTATTATTTTCGAGGGAATTTCAGATCATAAGATTATGACACTGGACTTCGGTGTAACACCACCAGTTGAGTTCCCAATGGAGTGTTTGGGGGGGGGGTTCAGTATTTACGGATGGATCCAAAATGGAAACCAGCAGTGGTCCCGGTGTATATATCGCGGACACCGACGTAAAAAGGTCATTCAGACTCCCTGATGAGTGCAGTGGCTCCCAGGCTGAGATCCTAGCGATCTGTAGGGCGACGGAAGTGATACTGGATCACATCGTGGGTGGATCTGTGGTGAAAATTTACATCGATGGTCAGGTGTCGCTAAAGGCATTGACAAATTATAAGATACGATCGTGCCTGGTGGTTTGGTAAAGGAATGCTCTGAGGGAACTCATGGAGGTATTCAATGTTAGGCTGTGTTGGGTACCTGGACACTGCATGACTGATGGATATGATGTGGCAGACGAACTCGTGAGAGAGGGTTCGAATCTGGACTTAGTGGTAAGGGACAGGGAGGTAAAGCCCCCTATATTACTACTATGGGGCACTATGGCCCGGATTGGACGCAGTGGCAGCCAGGGTTATACTGGGATATATTGGAGATAGATTTTACGACAAACTGGGGTGCATCGTTGGATGTAATCCAGTCGATCTACTGGGGTTTATCAGGGAAATAGTGCGGTTGTTTATCTTAAGGGGACTGTAGACGGGGTAATATTTAGTTCTACGTGGTACCTTCTAACTTTCTTTATTCTATCTATCTCTAATTTCTTTTCTTCACTTTTCTCTTTCTCTATCTTTTCATTGAAAGGATTCAAAATCGGCCGCATTGGTCTCCAAATGGAAGTGTGCCCTTGGGCACATAACTCTTCTTAACCTAACTTAACCTAACCTAGAAATGCTCCACTAGGTTCTAGATCAACCAAAATAGTTTGATATTGCTGAATTGGGGGGGTCGTACTTCGCGTAGATTATTGTCAAACCCCCAGAAGAACTTGTATAACTGTTGGGAGCCACTCATACAGCACTTTAAACGTATTTGCAACATGCTGAATTTATGATAAAGCAAGAAATCGGGTACCAATCAAGGTCGAGATGTGAGACTTTGGAAGCACATTTGCTTGGCCAAAATGCTGGTTTAGCTTAAGCAAAACAAAATGAAGATCTTACAGCAAATTATTACTGATTAGTCCCTGTCTATACTATGAAAAACTTACTGCAAAACATATGAGTTTATTGGTGAAAGGGGGAAGACGAAAAGAAAATTTTCGTTTACAAGCAGTTTTTGTGAGTTCGTTATTGTGATAAAATTAATGAAAAAGCATACAAAATACTTGAAAGCTAGAAAACAAAAATCAAAAATATAAAGAAAGTGTTTGCAGTAACTGGTACTTAGTAGGGACGAGGACTTATGAGAAATAATTGCATGATCATATGATTAAAGCTGGATATAAGAACAATATTTGTAGGTATGTTAGGCTTTACTTTAGAACAGGTTATTCATATCGCTCCTCCATTGCAATATCGATGTAATTGAACTTTTCCTAAATATTGAGGAATCACGTTCAAAGCCTTCAGCTTTCAAAATAAAATTACGCCCTGAAATAAGCCTACTTCAAGGGTTGCAAGAATAGCTGGCTATTCTGTTAGTGATAAAACTAGTTTTATTATTTCAATATATTTTGTACTTCGAACTTGATGCCTTAACATTTAGGAAAATTGTAATTACGTCGATATTGGATTGGAGGTGCGATATATTTAAAAAAAGAATAATAGATCATAGTTAAGGATGGCCATTACTTTGATAAAATTTATAATTTGCAAACTTTTTACAATAAATGCGGAAATTTCGACAACAATTTTAAGTTTAACGCCTAATATAAAAATATCGGATTACACAACCCAAAAATGACAGTAAAACATATGAAAATGTAAACAATTTGATGTGTATGCGCCAAAACTAAAAGAAAAATTGCGTTTGTTTATGTTCTTTTTTTCTATTTTTTCTTACAGAAACAAGATTAATGATGGAATTTTATTGACATTGTGATATGCAAATTTATTTTCTTTATAAATTTTAAGTTTTTATTTAGTAAAATTTAACTGATGATTTATCTAAAAATTTAACATTTTATTTAAATTGATATAAATCTAATCATAAAAATAAAACATAAATTCTATCTACTTTTTTGATATACATACATACATAAATAAGTAGATTCCAATTAAACGTTAACGCTATGTTCGGTGTTCAGTTTACATAGCTCAAGTTTGCTGGACAGCGTTTTCCAAATGGTTCACAATTCTTGGTAATCCTGCATTCAGTGTTTGCTCCCCATCTTGAATTGGCAATATCGGTTGTCAATCGCCATAGCTCAAGTTTGATGGACAGCGTTTTCCAAATGCAGTGGAACCTATAAGGTAGTGCCATGTTTATGAGTTCCACTGCATTTGGAAAACGCTGTCCATCAAACTTGAGCTATGGCGATTGACAACCGATATTGCCAATTAAAGATGGGGAATGAATGAAGGATGACCAGGATTTGTGAACCCGCATGGAAGACGAGCGAAATAATGCTTTACTACCCATGACCAAAGGAACGTATAATTTTTGGTATCTGTTATCATGGGACACTGTCCTATCGGTAAGTATGAACAGTGTATGGAAACCGGACACTGCCGCAGCTGCGATGACATAAATAAGAATCGGTATGTAGAATACCTTTCCTGTCACTGTCATGCACTGGCAAGAAGACGACTGGCCGCCTTCTTTGACGGATTGTATGATATCCGACCTTGAATTGGAGCTTATTTTAACGTTTGTTATTAGTTCGGGTTTGTTTAATGGCGGGGATTCTGCTTAGTGGATTTCCATGGTACCACAATATATCATTATATTTAGGAGAGTCAGATAAGTATACAGGGGTGTGCTGGAAATCGCAAACGCAAAACGCAAGAATTTAAAACGTATAGTATTAACTATAATGAAGGAAACCCGAAGAAGTGTTTAAATATTTTTTAGCTTCATTACTTTAATATGAAATTATTTTTGCAGAATGTTGTAAGCAGTTGTTGACTCTTGAACAAAAAACTAAATAAATTGAATTTAAGAAAAGCGCGATCATATATGAAGTGACGAGGTTTATAATTAAATAAATTGACAACGGATAATTACACCCAGTTTAAGTAGTATGGAAGGAATGTCTTCCGTGTAAATTATTAGTCCATTTTTTTGAAGATGAAATCGGCAACGATAGAGCTGTTAGCGTCCATATTCGGTGAAGTTATTTATTTATGAAGCAGCGATTTTAATTGGCCACCAGCTTCGGCGTTGGTATTCGATAGAACGAGTGCACTTAAGTTAACCACAGAGCATACCCCAGCTTATAAATAATATTCGAGAAGTAGTTCGAGCGAAATGATATAAAAAATTCAAAAAGTCTTAATCCCCTGGAGATTGCACATGCAAGTACATTCTTGCAAGTTTAGTATACGAATAATAAACGAAAAATCAAAGAAACAGCCGATTGGTTGAAATTACAAAAATGTTTGTGTGTATAAGTGAAAAAGTTTGTGTGTATTGCGACTCTCAGGAAATTACTTTCATGTGTAAATGCTAGATAAACTAAAGGTATGCTCAGACCTAACAAATATTTGACCAATTAATTTATCAAACTTTAGCTTTATTTTTTACAATTTATTTAGATCTTCTTATCTTTATTTGTAAGAAGATAATTGTATAATGTAATTTAAAACTAGGGTCTAATCACCGCATTCGATACTATCGTATCGAATAAACTATCGAATGTTTTTGCATACTATAGACACTGACGTATCAAATGAAAACTCGAGAAATGTAATGTCGAGTTACTCTTTATCGAATGCTACTATTTCAAATTCAATAAATTTCATTCCATATCGTGAGTCGTGATACCAAAATAAATAATTTCGATCAATTTTGCTCGATATCGTATGCGGTGATTAGACCCCTGTTAAATGATGTTTCATCAAGCCAAACGTTTTGCAAAAGTAAATAAATCTATAAATTTTCATATATGACTTAGAATACACATTCGAATAATATTAAAATTTATATAATGAATTTTACTCAACATGAGAAATAAATTCCCAGGTTCTATTTGTAAATCAATCTAAATATATATAAAAAATTGTAACGTTACTCACTGTTTCATCATCGCACAGCCTAAAAGTCTGAAGCTAAAAACTTGAAATTTGGACCAGAGATTGGTCAATCCCCAAATCGATCCACTTAGACAGGATTTTTGGTAATTCGAATGTTTAGCGGGTAAAAAGAGAAACGGGAAATTTCGGTAACCTTATTTCTCCTTAAAACATAAGATTCAACATGCAATGTCCTGAGTGGATAAGAATCTTTTGCGGAACTGTTTGGTACGTTTTTGTTCTTTAACTGGTTCGTTTTGAATTTCCGTTAGTATTGGACCCAGAAACATAAAATTCAAGATGCAATGTCCGGAGGGGATGAAAATCTATAAGAGTGAACCTTTTGGTACTTTTTTTAAACTTTGACTGATACTTTTTGAATTTCCGTTAGTAGTGGACCTAGAAATATACAATTAAACATACAAGGTCCAGAGTGAATGATAATCTGTAAGAGGGAAATTTTTGGTACTTTTTTGTTCATTATCTGATACTTTTTAAATTTTTCTCCATCTATCTATATAATATAAAATTGTAAAGTTACTGATGGATTCATCATCGCACATCCTAAACTCCTAAAAATAAAAAGCTAACTTTAGGACAGAGACTGGCCTTTCGCCAAATCGATCCCGCAAACCAAAAAAATCCAAAACTAAGAGAGATCCAAAAAATGTAACATTAATTGTTGTTCATTAAAAGAATAAGTGGACATATGTGTCTGGTATGTTTTGAAATTTGGTCCTTTTAGAAAATAAACGCGTAAAACCTGTACATATTTTGGAACTTTTTTGTCACGCCATTTATCTTTTAAACCATAACATTTTAACCATTCATTGACATAAACGTACTAGGGAAATCGAACGATTTGTATGCGACCAGTTTTAACAGATTGTTTTAGTCTTGCTAAAGTCGAATATTTTAAAATTTCTTTTTTTCGAATATCGAATAAACTGGATATTTTGGTAAAATAAGCCGGTTATTCTAGTAATGTGTAAAATATATACGTTTTTCTTACTTTTGGTATAAATGTAGCCGTAGTTTTTATTTTTTTTTTCTAATTGAATATTGGGCAAACTTAAACTTTTTATGAAGAATGCCAAAACAAAATGTAACAGAAGTCAAAAAACATTATGAGTAATGCAAATACAAATCGCTTATAAGAGGGGTGTTCTTGTAACAAGAACCAAACAAATTCAAAATACACAAAAAAAAATGTTAAGCTTAAGAAGTAATTAACAATTTGACAATATTCTAAATAAAATGTGCGTTCGTTTACTTTTCGAGTAAAATCCCAGTAAAATCCAGTAGGGGAGTTATATGAAAATTTAACAAATTTATGTGTACGCGAACACATTTTAGTAAACTCCAGTACAAATTTGTAGAAATTTTGGTGTAAACAAACGCAGCTATTATATATATTTATATAAAGATGTCAACTTTGGTGATATTTCAAACTGATTTAAAAGCCAGTGGTTCTTAAAGGGCTCTAAAATGAAAAGTTGCAAGGGTTCTTCAACGACACGACTTATTACTCACCTTTAATTAGTCAACAAGCTTGACATAAATATACGCCAAGTAAAACTTGCCTCTGTTCCCAGTGGTTCTTAAGAGACTGCAAAAATACTTTACTAAAATATGTTGCCAAAAATGTATCATTGGGTGAAATATTAGCCTGCTGTATTGCCGAGGACGGAATGCCCATTAAGGCACTAAAAACTCTTAAGTAATTCCAGCATATCTTCATGCTTAAAACTACAACATACCAACGGAATCAACGATATGTCAAAATTCATCAGTTTTATTTATTAAAACACCAAGATATTACAACAAAAATCATGTTCATGTTAACATTCGTTTCTAAATATAATTCTGAAACTTGAAATATATAATCCTGGCTAAGAGGTTTTGTTTGTAACTTTTCAAAAATATGGCTGAAGTCTACTGATTCCTATATAAATATATATATATATATATATATTAGTTCCTTTAGACTCCTACTACTCATCTAAAATAAATTTGCGAGAATAATAAATTTATTAAATTCCTTAGAGTTTTTAAAACCAAAGATTTTAAAAATTCTAAGTCCCGTTATCACAACTTAGCGATAGCTTAAAGTAGATTTTAACCGGCCTTATAAAAAGTGTTCTTTTATTATAACTTTACTTTAACCTAAAGTGACCGATAAAGTAAATTATGGTTCATCCTACCTGGTAGCTTAAAGTAAAGTTGAAATAATGGAACACTTTTTATGCGGCCGACAAAATCCTACCTTTAGCTATCGGTAAGTTGTGCAAACGGGCCTAAATATATGTTCACATCTATTAAATATTTTACTTCCTAGAGAAAACATAATTTAACAGTAAATTAATATAAATTGTTAAAAATAAAGCTTAAAATTTACCATTTTACTGGTCACGTTTTTTTTGTTGATCTTATTGTCAAATATTTGTTAGATCTGAACATACCCTCTTAAGTCGTTTTGTTTTTATTCAAATTAACTTTTTATTACAAGAACTAATTTGATTTTTGTATTAAATTAAATCCGGTTATCTTAAAAATGCTTAACCGAAAACCGGGTTTTTTAAAATAGTAACTATTCGGAAAATTCTAAAACCGGTATTTGAAAAAGTCGAACATCGATCTCCCTGATACGTACTAAATTATGGGCCTGCACTACAACTTTGAAATTTTGGCACATTAATGGGGAGAAAAAAGATTAAAAAAGAAAATTAACTTTCTTTCATTTGCTTTTGTGTTCCACGAGTGATCTACGAAATCAAAATATATTATATTAATTATTTTTAAAAGAACAAAAATTTTATATTCCATAAAAAACCTTCACCGGTGAAACTGTTTAATAGTGACGAATGTTAAACTTGTAATGAAATTTCTATTTGAATGCCTCTTAGGACCGCCCTTACAATTACTTTACTTGAATACACTTCTGCTAAATCTTTCAATCTGTTTGAATTTATTTTATACCCCACATAAGTTTGACATTTATATAAAGTATGTATATTAAGGGTCCGTAAGAGTAACGAAATTAATTTAACGATGTCCGTCTGCCCGTGTGAATTTTGAAGTGAATTTTACAGCAGTCAAGGGGACTAGGTTGTAATATATTTATGTCACATATACTCTGTTATACTTTGCTTTTAAAATTCAGCCAGATCGGTCATACATTTTTTTTATTCCCTAAGCTAATCCCCGTGAAGCTCTACGCTTGTCTGCAGGAAAGAATTTAGAGTCTCTGATGGGAATAGCACCTGCAACCCCGGCGCTGATAGACTAGCTCACTACCAGCCCGACTACCGGGGCACTAAAATGACTGAGATATAAACAAAAAACCACGACTGCCTCTTATTTTACCCATCAATCCCTTTTTGTTGTTCTTTGTTTGTGTATCTGGTGAACGCTAAGAGCCAAAGTTGTTTAGCTATCAATACACAACCATTCTAAATGTTCGGGATTGGAGAAGTGGGTGCGGTACCTCCCTTACAAAGACATTATAGATTTCTGTATATCTACAAAACGGCAAGAGCTAAAGTTTCCAAATTAAGTACTATACGAATTTATGTATGGTTTCCAAATATAACACGTTGCTTATTTGTTTTCAATAACAAAATAAGTTTTTATTTATTTATTTAATACAATTTAGGCCTGTTTTTACAACTTTACTTTAACCTACCAGGTAGAATAAATGTTAATCTACTTTGTCGCTCACTTTTGGTTAAAGTAAAGTTTTAATAAAGGAACACTTTTTATTAGATTGGTTAGAGTCTACTTTTAGCTATCGGTAAGTTGTGAAAACGGGCCTTAGTATATTTTACACAGAAAAAATAGAAAATCGACTTTAATTAAACTATTCGTTCAGACAATTAAATATTTTACTAATCTTGCCCCTGCAAAGGAATTGATCATATCAATTAACGGATTTGTATTTTCGAGTCATGGGACACAAATTTAATCAATTAAAAAATTAATTGCATAAACTAAAAAATACACCACATATACACAAACATTTAATTTTATGGGTTTTGATTAAAAATATTAATTGCAGCGAACCAAAAATTAATTGAATAATTAATGAACACCAATTAATTTTTTAATTGAATAATTTTTTGCAAACATTTTTTCTGTGTAAGTAAAATTAGCTTCCGTTCTTTTTGTTTGCTCACAACGAAAGTGATTGATCAACCATCTTCTTCTTTGTCCCTACGGTTCCCATTATCTAAATAAAATTACAATGTTGTTTACTTACATATGTCCAAATCTTATGTAACTAATATAAATAATTTACTCTTCTTTAAAGGTACAAGCATCTTATTTATCAATGCACAACTTCCGAAAAAATTAGCACAAGTGGGCATGGCATTAATAAGACTTATTTATATCTAAGCATTAGTATAACTTTCTAATTGCTACATGTTGAAGGGTATATAAGATAAGGGTATGTAAGATGATATACCAACAAATTTTTTAAATATTTCATTAAATTTTAAATTAAAATTTAAAGAAAATTATTATTTTTGTTAATTATATTTTTAATTTAATTTCTTTTTATCTTTTTAATTATATTTTTCATACCCATCTATAAATGTATACGAAATTCTAAAAAGTATGAGTTAAAATAATATAAATATTTATGTATGAATATGCGTGTGTGTATTTTCAAACCAAAAACAACAAGTAAACTTTTTAATTACATTAAAAGCTGACATCACGCACTAAAGGGAATTTTTAATGAAAATAAATTGCAGCAAATGTTTGTATAGAAATGTTTCAAAAGAAAAACAAACCAAACAAACCGAAAGAACGAAAACAAACCGTTATACAACAAGCCAACCAACCAAACATAACTTAACTTCCAGTTAAAATATCTCTTAAGCGACTCCCCCCACAACTTTCCGACTGACATTACTATTGACAGAAACCACAACCAGAAAAACTAAAAACAAAATTATAGAGCGAAATGGAAAAAGTGTATGTGTGTGCATACCAACACATTGGACAGAAAATTAAAAATGCGAAAGAGAAAAAAATAAACAAACAAACACTTGAAAAATAGCAGAAAATGTTAAAAAAGTATCCGTAGCCATAAGAAGTACAATCATATTCAGTTAAAAATAATAAGGAGGACCGAAATTTCAAAAATTATATTTTATCATTAAAGAGAATCTCAAACATTTTCTTGCTTGATTCAAACATCCTTATACTTACATAGAATTACATCCCTGTAACAAACTGCATACTACTTACTTTTACATATTCAAAGTTTTTCAAATAAGTAGCAGCAGTAGTTGGTTTTAAAATTTAAGTAAGTACGTTTAAGTTTGTCCCTATCTTTTTTCATCTTTTTAAAAAAAACCTTAAGGGACATAACCAAACACTTTATAACATTTATATAAAAAAAAACAAACACATTTACATTTAAACACACACACGCAAAAGTACATCTTATTTTAAATGAAAAAAAAAAAATAAATAAATATGAGTGTAAGAAAAAAAGTTTTTCCTACAAACTACTACTGTTTGAGTACTACAACTACACACTGTCATTATGATAGCAACTGCACTACACACTGTTTTAGTCATTATCATGACCCGCAATATCCGGTTTCTTCGAAGAGATACTTAAACAAATACACACACGTCAACACATACAAAGCTACATTCAAATACCGGAAAAAACTGACAAACATAAACACAAACAAATGCGCAAATTAATTTTATAGTAAAATATAAAATGAGGACTTAAAATACAAGCACCCGGTAGTTATTTTCACAGCAATTTTTAACATTGCCTAGTCTGGTCTGTAGTTTTGTCTATTGGCGAGACAACAGAGTATAGTTTGGTCAATAGTCTTGACAAGGGCTTGCATTTAATCGAAATTTGTTCATAATAGTGATTACGCATGAAAAAGTTTCCGTTAATGGCAAAAAATTAGTTAAGGGCACTATAAATGATTTTGCATATTATTTTTATTCAAACTTAATTACCCAATCAATAGTAAATTAAACCTTCAGCCCGTTTTAGTGAAACAGCCCGGAGCCTCTGGCGGAAATGTAAGCCGCAACTCTCGCACTGTTAGACTAACTAACTACCAACAAGCCTCACGTAACACCCTATTTTAATATTGCAATACCAATTTTAATTCAAATTTATAATAAAAATATTAATGGAAACGCAAAAAAAAATTTGCCAAAAAGGGTAGCGTTTAAAAAACAGCAGTCAAAGTAGAAAAACTGTCATTTTGCCACATCTTTATTTGTTATTGGCAAACAAAAAAACTGTTGCTTTTACTTCTGATTCATTAAATGTAAACAGTCGCTGACAAACCACTTAAAAAAGCGAAAAGAAGTACACAAATTTTCGTTTTTTGATCGACAGTTTTTGGTTTCGACTGCAGTTTTTTTAATTTATGAAGTAAATTTAAGCAATAAATATTCTTTCCATGAAAATCTAGTTCGATAATTATCCCAGTAAAAACTTCGCCTACAAAATAATGTGCAAATAATGAGCACTACTTACAATTCTACTGACAGAACCAATGAATTTTATATGGGAAGTCCCAAAATGAACGCATTCAAAAGTAAGTCATTATTTTTTTACATTAATACATCCAGAAAAAAGTAGTTATTGAAGTTGTTATAGATGTAGTTATAGAAGAAAGCTACTAAATAATGAGTGAGAGAAGCTATTCATTTTGAAAAAATAATCGAAGTTTTTACTGGGTTTATAGTCTCAAAAAAGGCCTACTCTTTAGTATTGTATATTTTATAGTCTCAAGTGTAGTTAATTTAATAGCCTCAAAGATAATCTACACTAGAGTGTTTACTATAGTCTTTTTTATAATATCAATTTTAGTCTTCTGTACAGTCTTGACTTTATTTTTATTTATAATCTCAACTGTATAGTCCTAAATTAAGTCTACTTTATAGACTCTACTGTATAGAGTTGAATAAAGTCTTTATTCAAGACTATAACAATGGTCTACTCTTTAGCCTCGACTTTAGTCTAGCTTAAAGTCTACTTAAAAATATCGAATTTAGTTTACTCTTTAGTCCCGACTATTGTCTAGAGAATGGTTTCGATTATTGTCTAATATATAATTTTTAATACTTTTAGTTAGGCTTGAGTTCATCAAATTTAATTTCAATTAAATTATTTTTACTGAAGAAAGGAATTTTACAACATGAAAATTTATTGATTATTTTTATTCTTGGCTGAACTGGGGATTAAACACGGGTTGAATTTACATGTTTCAAGAATCACCACATTCTTTAATCAGAATTCTTTAATGTTCTAACCTCTACAGCACTGCGGTGCCTGCCAGCCAACAGTCAAATATCAATCCTTAACCAGTGGTACTGGTGGTTCGAAATTTGCTGTAATTAACATTTTAAATTTTATTTACATGTTGCTTCCTTTTTTCTGTTTTTTTTTCGTATTCTTTCTGTCAATACTGTTTCTTGGAAGCCTGAATAAATTTGTTTATTATGTTTTTTTTGTCGACTTTCGTCGACATTTTATTTGTATAACTTGAAGTACAAATGTAAACATTAGAGCTCGTATCATATCCATTTTTAGAACAATTGTGATTTTTAGTTGAACTGTTAATTTTTAATTTTTGATATTTTTAGTTAGGCTTGAGTTCATCAAATTTAAATTCTATTAAATTATATTTACTAAAGAAAGCAATTTTACAACATGAAAATTTATTGATAATATTGATAAATTTTTGGCTGAACTGTCTCCACTACTTTCTTGGCTGCCTTTAATATATTCGATTTAAATTTTACTTTAAGAGTTTATTTCCCCCTATTCACATGGGTGCCAGACAACACGCACATATCAGTTGCACTGCAGGGTATTTATGCTACACTTATATTTAGTTATACGTAAACATTTATTTGTCTATGTATGGAGAGTTAGTTTACTATAAACATTGTCTGCAACGGATGTTTACATGAGCAGAGTTTAAAAGGAAAAATACGACAACAAATTTTCTACATAGGTTTGTAGGTGTATTAGGATATGAACATGTTTAAAGTAAGTCGTAGTTTATATTTCCCAAATTACGAGGGTAAATTTAAAATGAGAAGAATATAAAGAGTTTCGGAGGTTCTTGCTATACAGATTTCTAAGCTTAATCCTGTTAGTAATGTAGCTGTTTAGTATAGAGAGAACGTTTAACTAACTGGTTTTTTAACGTTTCTTACTAGTAATTATGGTACACAAATGGATTGAATTGGTAACTTTTCTCACTCCACGATGATTGCCATCAACCTATAGAGAAGGCAAATGGATCAAACACGAGAAATATTATAAAGTAGAAGCAGAGACCTGCGCCGAAGCGGCTAAGCCAGCTGTCGATGAAAATATTTGTAGCCACCGCCGCACATTGGTTGAAGAGTGGTCAAAATTCATTTTTTTCATGTTCGCCGAGCGCTGTTTAACGAATGATGTCAAATTACAGCTTGAAGTCTCAGCTAAAAGTAAAAAAAAAAAAGCTGCACATATTTGCACTTTTCCAAAAAAAACAGTAAAAACTATAAAGTGATAAAGTGATAAAGTAACAAAACATGAATGTTCGTTCATGCTTGTTGTTGTTGCCATAATTCTGAACTGTTTAAAATTATTACAAAATGTAATTTACATACTAGTCAATAGTGTTAATTATACATTTCATTCTTGAAAAAGGCATAAGCTTCAATTGAATTTGAATTGTTGTTTACTAATTTACATTAAATTGGCAAGTGCAGTGATAAGTGGTGTATTATTAAGTGATATCAACATTTTATTTTATTAATTATGGAAAATTTAACAATTTCTTATTTAAATATTTGCGAAATATTGATTGATACCAAAATGGATATTGATATTATTGGCGAAGTCATTGAAAATAACAATGATGAAATTACTGCTGAGGATGTTGAAGGCTTCACTAGATTTTTGAAAAAAAACTTTTTTACAAAGTTCAAAGATCGATGGCAAAAAGCATTTCGCATGAAAACCAGATTTCTCGATCTAAATGATTTGATTTCAATGATTTGATTTTGATTTTTTACATTTTAATTAATTATTTGTATCAGGTATGCTGTCCGAAGAAGCTCAGGAAGCAAGGAATAAAGACTTAGAGCCTATAGATTACATCACTCGCGAAGAACTGGATGTTTAGCTACTTATGAAGACGTAATGCATAATCTTTTATTGTCTTCAGACCCATTTATAAACACATTTCGCTCAAAGCTGCAAATCAAAAAATTGGAGTGCGATAATGATGTCAAAAAATTATTAAAAGACTATGCTTAAAATTCATATTCATGTTTTTTCTATTAGTTTTTTCTGTGGAAGGTGGGCGTAAAAGTGGGCGGATCAGGTATATATTTTTAGGAGCCCATTCTACAATTATATTATTTATTTTTAGTGAAAATTGAGTTGATAGAATCAAAATCAAGGGAGTTATGCCACTTTTTCAATACAAGTTGTATGGGAGGTGGGCGTAAAAGTGGGCGGATAAAATATATATTTTCAGGAGCTCATTCTACACTTATAATATTTATTTTTAGTGAAAATTGAGTTGATACAATCAAAATCAATGGAGTTATGCCACTTTTTCAATACAAGTTGTATGGGAGGTGGGCGTAAAAGTGGGCGGATCATTTTGAATTTTCCATTTTTTCTTGATTCCAACAAAAAGTGACTATGTGTCAAGTTTCATTGCCTTTCGACAACTTCTTCTTTTTTTAGCCGCTCGTTATATGAACTTCAACCAATGTGCGCCGCCGCCAGTTCTTCAGCTAAAAATCGGCTCCAGCTTAGCCACCGAATACTTTGTAAATAATTTTTATTCCCTTTTTTAAACACCTTACCATATTATTTTTGTTTGACTTCCAAATTCTGTCAGTTTTTGTTTATAAAGCACCAAGATTTCACCAAAATTTTTAAAATAACGACATACAAGAAAATTACTCATTTTCATAACTACAGATGGAATTCTACCGGGTATTTACCTGGTGTTTGGGTAAATACCGGGTTATATGAAATTTTTGGGAATTTATTTGGGTATTTATTAAACACAAATTCATATCGCAATCATTAACTGCCAAAAAATTGATTTAATTTTAAATTACTTTTCGTTTTTTAAAAACATCATTAAATAATAAAAAGCGCGTTGAAATGCACTAAAACTGCAATAAACCGGAGTTTATTGATTTTAAAATTGTGAAGAAGGTATGTGTTTATTAATTGAAGTTAATATACACATACCCCTTTGGGTAAATACCAGGGTATTTACCAATTCTTACCCAATTTTTCCTATTTACTGGGTATTTACGAATTGGGGTTTGCCCTTTTGCCATCTATAAAAATGAGTTAAGAATAGTGAATTAGAGTACGAAAAAGGCTAATATTATGTATATATTATATGTACACAAAAATGTTTGTATATGTTCTATCGACTAACAGCCGGCTTCGAGCCGCCGCCGAGTATTCTTTGCGTTAGCTGCCACCGCCGATAATATCCCACGGCGCAGGTCTCTGAGTAGAAGCCATAGGAAAATTATCTTTGAGATCTGGATTAAGTTTAAACTCCTACGTTTAATATGTATCCACCGCCGATAATATCCCACGGCGCAGGTCTCTGAGTAGAAGCCATAGGAAAATTATCTTTGAGATCTGGATTAAGTTTAAACTCCTACGTTTAATAGTCGGGTTTGCCGGCAAAATATAATTTTTTTTTTTTTATTATTTCATTAAAGACCAAAATATTAAGCAAAACAAAGTTGTTCCGTCAAATTTACAAAAATGTTTATACAAACTCGGTAATGGCGGCACAAATCTATTTTCCGATTACCCAAGCTTAGTTTAATTGAGATCTTAAAAACCCAGCTGTTACCGCTACTGCTCAAATCTACACTTAATGCATTCACATGTCTTTCTTTAGTTTTGTTTAAATTGAGCATTTAACGAAATTTACGGCCTTTAATTAAAAATCCATGGAATACCTATCATTAAGTTTTTTAACAGAATAATAATATTTAAGGCAAATTGGAAATTATATTAATTTATTACGTCATCTTAAGGCCAGCGCCTCCAGCTTCATCTTTCACAGCCTTCATGAGGGTGTCGTATGCCTATTTTTGTTGTGGATGCAACAGTGGAAATTTTGTTCGAACTGATTCCCTTAGGGCTTCGCAAAATCGGTGCAACTGTTTTCCGATTTTAGATAAATAGAAAAAGTAGGCGTGGTAAATTTTTCTTTCGATGAAAACTTAAAATGGATTAATACGAACATTTGAAAGAAAAATTTGTGAAATCGATGGAGCTGTTTTTTGATTTTAGGTAAATAGAAAAAAGTGGGCGTAAAAGATGTCATTGGTGGTGCAATATGAAAATTGTATTTAACCACGCCCCTCCGCCCGCAGACCGGAAATCAAAAATCAGACTTCACAGTGCCACCCACCTGAATATTCTGAAGATTCCCTGAAAATTTCATCAAAATCGGACCAGCGGTTTTGGAGTCCATACGTTACATACATACACACATCCTATTTTGTATATATAGATTATGTTGTAATATTAAAAGCTCAGTTGATATCTAAAACTGTATGTTAAAAACAGATGAAAGATATGTAAAAAGGCTTTATTGAAACGTGCATAAGGTAATTTATATTGCGTCAATGTTCTGGAATTTTAGGAAATTTAATTAAGTTGTAATTAAAGTTTTGCGTTTTAATTCTAAGGCTGATTCAAATTTAAGCAATAACCCGGATTAAAACAGGAGTAAACCGTTCCCTCGTTTACACGAGAGTGCACTATTTTAAGGTATAAAGTTGCAATAAGGTGAAATAAGAAAAGTGACATCACTAAACCGGATGACGTTTGTTGCTCTTACATTGTTTGTCCAGTCTTATGTCAAAGTTTTGTTTATGTTTACAAAAAGTCCACGTTTTGTGCAGTAATTATTGTATGTTATTGAAGTTTTTAACAGTTTTATTTGGTTTAATATTTTTAGTTTTTCTAAAATCTTTATGGATGAAATTTCCTGATGATCTGGCCTAAGCAACCAGTGAAATGCGCAAAGAATAGATAATCCCATCAACAATTAGTTTCAGTGTTTTTATCAAAAATAAAAATTGGGAATTAAGCACGAATAACAAAATCATTTAAATTAAATTTTGTATTCCCACGAAAATTACTTTGGTTTTTAATAATTCTAAATTAAAATAAATAAGATTTTGACTATAATTAAAAAAAAAATTTACTAAAAATTTATTTATTTCATCACCACGTTGATTTTTCTTTAAGTTATTTTTGACGTAAACGGTTATATAATTTCCATTTTTGTTTTAATGTTGTATTTGTTGCCGTAACGAAGCCACCTGCTTATTCCACCATGATTGCAATCACAAACTAATAAAATTTTTTACTATCACAATCATATAAAAAGATTTTTTATCTCTCTTTCTATTCTAAACGTTTTCTCTGTTAGTAGCCCAACTCATCTATTTTAAAGAAAAACCTCTCTACTCCGGCAAAAAAAAAATTCTCTTGAACTGCTGGGTATGTTTAATCATTAAAATATTCTCCATACACATACTTATATAAACATATATACACGTATGTGTGTTTTCCTGTGGATGTAAAAAGGCAAACTGAACGTGTAGCATCTTTCATTTACTGTCAAAACTAATTATCAATTTTCTTAATTAAACCGCAATTACAGCCACAAGAACTAAAATAATAAAAAAAACTTTTTAAAGTTTTGAGTTTCTTTTTATAATATTCTTGTTCCAAAGTTTGCTTTGTTGAACAAAGGACTTGTTGAAAAGGGAATAGGAATATCTTTTGTGAAATAAAAATATTAATTGTTATATAAATATTCTAAGGAGAATCCTTTATTACTAACTTCTTTATTAAGACAACTTTAATAAAAATGCTATAAAATTTAAAACCAATTTTATTTTATTTTTTTAAGTAGCAAAACACTATTTTTTTGTAAAAATCTCATAGGGCTTTTTGCAAAGTCTACATCTAGGAGCAGGCTTTCGGAATTCCATTAGTTTCCCACAAGAAGAAAACATAGTAATATAATTTTTCGCAAGCAATCATTTTTAAATTAATTTTTTCTGTTTAATAGTTGACAGATTACTATAACGTTAGCCATTGCGGCCGTACCTAGTGGTTATGGTACAGTCACTACGTTCCAGCTTTTACTCTGATCAGCCAAGTTCAGTTATTGCACTTATATCCTATACGCCAAGATGTTGAGGAATAACAAAATGAAGTTTTAAGATACAATTTTTAAATTAATAGGGATTGCAAACCTTAAAGTTAGGCAAATCAGCTTATAGCGCAAAGAGCCGTTTTCATCCCTTCAGATATAAAGAACTCGTTTAATTCAATTGATACTTAGCTAGGACATTAATTTAGATTGTTGAACTCGATTGAACAACATCGAATGAACTTTCGTATCGAATTAAACTTCGTGACGATTTCGAATCGAAATTTGTCTAAAAAAAGTAAAAAATTTTTATGCTTGTATACTATGGATGTTAATCCCGAAATCCCGAATACCGAAATCCCGGAATTATTCTAAAAATTTAAGTCTCAATCCCGTGACTTTTACATAAAAATCCCGAGATTTTGGGTTAAGTAAAAATATGTTAATTTTTTTTATCAAATACAACTATATTTTACTGGCAATGAATCTAATTTTTAATTGGTTACAAAAAAAGTCACAAGTGAATAAATGCTACTTGCAATGAATTTTGTACCACAGAAAACAAAATCAGAAGATAAAGCTCGGTGTGGTCTTTTTTCTAAGTGAATGATTACAGATCTGCGCACTCAAAATGCAAGTTGTGCAAAAAGGTGATAAAAACTTAAGGGGGTTCTACCAAAAGTCTTTTGACACATTATTGTTTAAGTTTATTTTATTAGATTAATTCTTGCGTATATATTTAAGATAAAATAAATTAAATATTATCATATAGCCTAAATGTAACTATTTATTTACGATACCACCCAGAAGTTTTGGTTTCTTCAGTAGCATATGTTTGCAATAAAATAGGGTATCGATTTTCAAACGTAATTAATTTGGCTTAGAAGCTTTTTAAGTTTCATATATAGAGCAATTCCATATGAAAGCGATCACCTTTTGGACGACCCCTCTCCGATTTTAATATAAATAGTCTCAATCGATTGCCCAGCAAAAAATAATGTACCTACATTTTTTTTTTTTTTATAGTGACTGGTTTAGTGGTGGTGTACACCACTGTCATGTGACAAAATTGAAGAATTCTTCATAAGGGACCTCATTGAAAGTTGTTTAAAAAAAAACTACTAAAGCGATCGCAACGAGTGATAGCTTGTTGGAAAGGTATTGAATCAGGCTTTAATTAAAAAATAAAATTTTCCTAATTTTTCTTAGAAATTTACCTTTAAATTTTCCCATGAAAATTAAATTTTCCGATTTTCCACAGAAGCTCCTAAATTTTCCGGCTAATTTTTTTTTGGATTCCTCATAATTTTTGCTTTAAGAATCAGCAATAAAAAAATGGGCCCCGACTCCTTGTTTGGACAGGAGAAGAGCATTTAAGAGACCACCTTGTTAAAAATATATTTTAAAAATTATTTTACAGTTAAAAATACATTTATGAAGAAAAAATCTTTCTTATTTTGCTGCTTATACTTAATTACAATATTTATTAAAAATGTAATGGCACACCAAACCCGACTGAGGCTACAGGTCATAAAATGTTTTGTAAATTTTTTAAATTACCAGGTAATAAATATTTCGCCTAAAATGACACGTGCAGAAACAAGTCATAAAACACGGATTTTCCATAAATATGGCAAAATATTTATTACCTGGTAATTTAAAAAATTTGCAAAACAGTCGGAGTTAGTACTTTTTTCGGACGACTCCACAGCCCTGAATTTTACAATAAAAGAAAAAAGCTTTGTCTTATGTTAAGTTTATTGTTACTTATATAAACAAAACAATGGCTCATGTGCAATTTAAGTGTAGTAGATAAAGTTTGTTTTTCTTTTATAAACATTGATGATGGGGGTTTTTTTCTTTTCCTAATAAAATCTCGTTTAGCCATTTTTACTAAAAATTTCCATTTCTGTTAATGAAGAGTAGGCATTACTGCTTAGAACTGAACTGGACTTTCTCAAATTACTTTTCAATGGCTTCATGTATTTGATTTGATTCGTTATAGAGCAATTACTGAGTTCTGAATTTTCTATTTTCAGAACATACTTTGTGCTTAAAACTAAAATCACTATTTCCGATTTTTTTTAAATAAGTCAAAAAGACTGTCAATTATATTTTTTGAAATTACAGGGTATTTTTAATAACAATAATCAAAAAATTAATTTTTATCTCAGGAGAATTGTCTAAAGAGTCTCATAGACACATACTGCTCATACTTATGTATGCGTTACACAGATCATGCAGTATGAAAAATCAAAATATGTTTGATTTTGAAATGAACTCATACTGCTGACGGTTGTTCAAATGAACAATAAAATAAATTAATTAATTTTTTAAAAATGTGTTTCTTTTCAATTTTAATTAAAAAAAATTTAAAATAGGTTTTCTTGAATTTCACGAAATGAAATTAATTTTAAAATGATGATTGATAGGTGGGTAGAAAAATATCAATCACACACGTATACGAAGGGTTCATCGGCAGTAGCTGTCAGCAGTATGTGTCTATGGGCCCCATAAGTTTGGTTGATGATCGTAAATTGTTACCATTGGACCTTAGGAATGGGCAAAAATATCGATATATCAAAATATCGATATCTAAAAACAAACAAAAAACGATATACTTCGCCGATGTTTAAAATACCGATTTATTAATATATCGATATTGAAATACGACAATCGAATTCGATATTTTTCATTAAAAACTCAAAATTTTAGGCGTTTTTTAAACAATATGTTTTTTTAAGAAATGGCATCATTGCATGCATCATATGAAGATCTAAAATGATTGGCATTGATAAGAAGCAGTGCCGGATGCCAGAAGCAGATTGACGGAAGAGCACATAAAATAGAGAGTGATCAGGTCCATATCTGATGATTACTGGTTTAACTAAAGCAATCCAAAACATTTCTAGTTAGTTTTGGGATGCAATTCAAATATTAAGGTAAGTTGGTACTTCCATGACTTCCATTTAAATTTTTCGTAATTAACTTTTTTTTTGGATTTCTTCTGGCCTTTTTGTAATCTTCCCTTTTGTTTTTTGTTTTAATTAATTTTTTTAAATAAAATGAAACAATATAAAGTAACAATGTTAGTACATATAATATGTATGTATGTACAAAGGTATATTAAATTTTTTAATTTGGTAATACTTTCAGCAAAATACGTTTGATAAATAAATATCGATACTCTTAAAAAATATCGATTCGATATGTATCGATATATTTTTTTTAATTTGCCCATCCCTACTGTACCTTATCCTTGCATATGTACTACCGTGCGTATGATTATTATTTGATTTTGTTTAGTAAGTAAATTATTAGTCATACGTACAGTGATGTTAACTTTTATATTTTCATTACCGTACGGATTTTTTTTATTTAAACATTCACAGCAGTATTCAAAAACAATTTATTTTAAATGTGTTTTATGATTAATTTTAATGAAAAGATTTGTTTTAAATACATGTTAAGCCAAAATTATTGCATTTTTTTATCAATACGAAAGTTAAATTATCATATAAATAAAATTCTAACGTTACTGGCTGATTCATCATCGCAGAGTCTAAACGACCGAAGCTAAAAAGTTTAAATTTGGATCGTTCAACTAAGAGAATATTAACTTAACATTTTATTTAAGTTTTGGAAAAATTGACACACAATATTTGTATCTACCCGCTGTGAAATATAGTGCTATTTTGTCATTTTCTTATTACGATGAAACGATTGGTTAAAATGTTATATTTCATATGCCTTTAATACAAAATTAATACATAATAGTTATGCCTCTACTGAAAAGTTTAAATGATTTTGATACAAACAAAAAGTTTAAAATAATATTTTACACTTATCGCTGTAACCTAATCATTTGCAGAAACATACCATTCTAAATTTTTGTATAAGGGTCATTCTTAGAAAACATGACCAATTCGTGTCCCCAGACTTTACTATTTTATATTTTGTTTCTCCAAAAAGAAAATAGAAAAATATCTGCATTTTTATAAATTATTGTCGATTCTACGTAACCATATTATAAAACAAAAATAATTAGTTATCTGAAAATAACTTAAAAAATATTTTTAATGTCAAAGGTTTAGCAAAAACCTGTGTCCCGAGCCAATTTATTAAAATTTAATAGTTATTTTCAGTTAAAATAAAATTGAAAAAAAATAATATTTACAATTTTTGTTATTCAGTTTGTATATATTAATACCATATATAGAAAAGAATGATGAAAAATAATTTTTTTGTATATTTTTTTTGAAGAAAAATCTTGTCCCCAGGTTTTGGTCCCCTCTGTTACGTCCACACATTTTATTGAAACATTTTTGTTAAACGTTATAACGCGTATATTTCTCTTATGCTTCTCCATCAAAACTTAGCTACAATCAACAAAATGTGTTTTTAACTGTTCAGTCTTGTTTAGTGCGTGGTTGAGTAAGTAACTTAATTGTAGGCCGGGTGCGTACCCCTATTCAGTGTCTACTCTGTTACTGTTGAAAAACGGTGAGTAAAGTGATTTTTTATTTATTTTATAATTTTTTTATAAATATTTTGTGTACACTAATTAAGTGGACAAATAAATTCTACAAAATTCTAATAAAAAGCTAAAATATGGTATTTTTGAGTTAATTTGTCCCCTCTGTTACCGGTCCACTCTGTGACTTATTATCAGTAAAAACTCCAAAAATTTAAAAAAATTCTGCTGGTTATGGATTCCTATTGTTGATAAGATCCGTAACCACATGAGCCCAATTATAAACATATTTGGCCAACTTAATTTTTTAAAATTACAAAATTCAGAATGGTTATGTTTTTTAAGAACGACCCATAAACATCATCTTTTTTTAAAACTGCCGTTGAAAATCACCTCTCAAAAGTTAAAATCGTTCAGGCTTGATATGTAAGTATACGTATATGAATATCAAAAACCCAAATCTTGATATTACTGTATATTTAATTAAATTACCTTGCTACCTTTAGGGGCTCAAAAGTACCGTAAAAAAGGGTAATTGCCGTATTGCATTTTTTCTTTATGACTGTCATATTTGTTTTTGTTTCACACTTTTCAATTAATGTTTCCGTTTAAAACTTTTAATTAATAGTAAACATACGCTTAATAAATTTTTCATTAAATTGAAACACGTTTTAGTAAATAAATAGATTTAAGAGTTTAAAAAATAGCTTCCACCTTAATCAAGTTCATAACTACATTATAAATCATATTTAATATTAATTTAAATTTAATTTATACATCATCATTATTCTACAGTTTGAAAAACAACAGTAATAATTAAAACTTATATATCATTTGATGTATCACTTTTGCATATCCTGTTGTGAAAAAAAAACAGTCTCACACATACGCACACATAAACCCAACAATAACAACTTTCGACAGAATAAAAACCCAACATATTAAAAGTGTTAAAACCACTAAATTTGTTAAATTAATAAACGGACAGACACCCCAGGGATATTAACAACACGTAGGAAAAAATACTAAAACAGCAAAGAGGAAAATATACATATGTACAACAACAATCACTACCACTACAATACACAACAGCGAACACAAGCATCAGCAGAGTTGTGAAAGATTGCAACCGATATACATAATTCCAATTACCTGATTTCTCATTAATGCTTGCTAATTGTTTGATTGCATTTTAAATCGAAAAATTATTTGTATGATTTCAATTTGAATAATTTTTTTAAATCATTTCATATATTGATTACAATCAAATCCAGCCAATAGCCCATGCGTCGCAGTAAAAGCTAAAACTGAAAAAGGGGATTTCCCGTTTAATTCTTATGTCAAAATGTGCGTATGCCAAGGTTGCTTGATGGCTGCAAGTTGAAGGTCGGTAGTTTCAAATTACATTTGCTGTTGTAAAGTAAAATCTAAATATTTTGCAACAATGAGGCAAAAAAGAAAGCAAATTAGGCCAAAACAAAAATTTATCTGCTGTTGAGACGCTTAAACAATTTTTGAGAGCGGAATATCGTTGAAACATAAAGAGGGTACAAAAATGAGAAAATGAAGCCATTTCTTACCAGAAGAAAGCTTTAACTTTATTTGAAAATCTTAAAAAAGTTTAGCCATTTTTAAGCCTACCAAGTCAAAATGTATATTTTTTTTATCTAAAATTGTGAATAAATGAAATAAAAATCAATACACATTTATGGAAAATCGTGCTTCGGTTTGCATCGCGTTTTTCGATCGCAATTGGCAACGCACATCGGGGAAGTAGTGTTTATATAATCAAAATTAAATTAAATTCAAAATCTTCGTTGTCTTGAAATTAAACTCCTTCTTTTGGAAATAACACTGACAAAAATGTAAATTGTGGTTTCAGAAGAATTGATTGGATTCGAAATGGTTGTAATTAAATCAATTACATTCAATGATTTCTAAAAATAATTTTATTTTATAACAGGCAGGGAAAATTTTGATAATAAAGTAGAGAAAATGGACTTATGACTTCTGCGCCTTGTACAGGCTCGCAAAATTATCTTACGAAAACCGAATTGTACAAATAAGTCCAACATTTTAAAATATTGTGTTTATTACTCTTTTCCTAGGTAAGTCATTTTTTGTCAATTGAACATATGAATTTTCTGATGAAAGTGGCGAGCCAAGTTCTACAGCTTTAATTAAATATTGTTCAATATTAGTCGATGTTGACGTATGTCTTAATCAGGATATGATAGCGATGGTATAGCAAGATTTTTGGGGATGTATATAAATAATGGCTCATTATCACAACTTTCTTAATTGGATTCCTTTTCTTTTCTATTGCTATCTTTCATCCAAATAAATATAAATGAATTTTTCCTTAACAGAAATTTCCATTTTCTACATCCATTTCTTAAAAATACACAAAAACACTCGAAATCAAAAAGCGCCAATAATCTTAAAAATTAAGTGTGCAGACCTGCAACTTCAAAATAGCCTGCTTGCACTAATGCACAACTTATTTTTATATTTCATACGCCATAAGCCTTATGGATTTTACAATTTTTTGCTGTTCACTTAGTAGTACTCTGAGGTGATATTCGCAGATCTAACAACACAATTCTCTGGTGCCTTGAACTTATTCAAACTTGTCGGTGTTTGCAAGAACTTGTGCGTAATATGGCATACACAGGGACAAAAAGAAATACTTTCAAACAAATACTAAGAAAAAAGTCTTATTAGCTTACAATTTTGGTAAATGTGACTTGAGCTCCCTGTTTTTCAACTTAAGTAATAACCACAAAATGAGAGAAATTAAAAATCTGAATACAAACATTTTACAAATAAGTAAATAAATAAACATATCGTCGCGAGAATTAAAGAACGTTGTAACTGACAAAAACATCGAAAATACGTTTTTTTGCGTCATTTTTATCAGAAAAGATTACTGCGTCGATTGGTCCCGGTCCCTTATTTGTATGATGAAAAAACATCACTTTTTTGTTTCCATAAAAAAATAATTGTGTGCAGTTACAGCATTTTATAGGTCTGTGAAAGAAAAATCGTCTGCTGTTGGCAGCAGAATCACCGGAACCAATTGACTTGAGAGGAAATGCTTGCAGCCATTTTATAAAGCG
Source organism: Pollenia labialis (assembly GCA_949318255.1). Classification (NCBI taxonomy): domain Eukaryota; kingdom Metazoa; phylum Arthropoda; class Insecta; order Diptera; family Polleniidae; genus Pollenia; species Pollenia labialis. The sequence goes on from OX439143.1 coordinate 113,818,656, forward strand.
ATAAAAAAATTAAAAAAGGTTTTTAAAATCATGTTCCTAAATTGTATAGTTTTTGTAATATGAATTTTTTTTTCTACTTTCATAAAAACTTTTTGGCTTTGGTGCACATTTTATGTTTTGTCAGTTACAGCGTTCTTTAATTCTTGCGACGATATCAAAATAAATATATTTTCTTATAAGTTATTAGTTTTCCTTTCTGTTTGTTCTCATTCTATTTCCACAAATCCCTGGACCAGTGCTGTTGGGACAATTTTACACAAATTTCCCGCAGGGTTAACACAAAAATCAAAAACACATTCACGGTTTTGAATCTGCCTTATCTTAACTTTGGAATTTTTACCCCTGTGACTTCCTTTCTTAGTAGGGCAGTGTAGAATAATTAATATCATTAAAAAAGTTGAGTTATGGGTGTTTTTGTTGCATCCAGAGAAAAAACATGTTTAAATATGGTCACCTCCAACAAACCTATTTTTAAAGAAAGTTTTAAACAAATTATGATATATTTAACAATATAATTGTCAACGACACCCATATTGAATGGTTGAATTAGTCCTCCATTAAGAAGCCACAACCATAGTATGGTTGCCTTCGAAGATGTTATTGTCAAAAATAACTAAAACATGTTTAACAATTAAAATAGCATGGTTAGGTTTCAATCTTAGCATGTTGCTCTTGAAAAAGAAGGAAATACTATTGTTAATTTTAAAACAACGAATTGTCATATTTTACCATAACATGTTTGGTGGCAACCATAATATGGTTGTGGCTTCTTGATGGATGACCAATTCAACCATAATATGGTTGTAGGTGACAATTATATGGTTATATTAACCATAATATGTTAAAAATTTTCTTTAGAAATAGTTTTGTTGGAGGTGACCATATTTAAACATGTTTTTTTCTCTGCGTTTGGTTGACATGCCTGAAGAATCTATTAAATACTATGGAGGTCATAACTTACTTCCAAGAGTTACTCAAGCATTAACTGATTGCAATAAACTTAAAATAGCTCCTTTTTTATGAATACATTTTTGTCAATCTGTTTAAGCTTGGTGTGTGTTTACGGGTAGATTGAGCTTTAATTTATGTATAAAGCCTGAATTCCAGACTTTAAAAAAAGCATGAAAAGCATCAATGAAGAGTGCAGAATAATATTTTTTCTAAAAAAAAAGTTTTCGAATGCCATTTACTATGTGTTTGGTGGATTGTGCTATCTTTTTTTCTAAGTCCAAATTGATGATTTGGATTTGTTATTAATTTAGAAAACAAAAGTTTCTGAAATAGCGTTGGTATGTTAGATAATAAGCTAAAAGATCCATATGACTCAACTTTGGGGTAATGTTTTCCTGTCTTAGGTGCCATGGTAACTAGAGGGACCTTCTATCCTGGAGCGTAGCAGTAATTTGAAAAGAAAATAATTTATTTTATTTATATGCGTGGTAGCTTCATGAGCATTTTGTTCTTATTTTATCTAAAATTTATGATTTTAAAACGATACCAATCACAAAATATTGCAATTTTGACAAGATTTCATCTGATATGATTTTCAAATTAAAAAATGAAATCACTTTGTTTGAAATCATTTTGATTTCAGTGCCAATTGATTGCAGTTTTTTACAGCACTGAAGACAAGAAACAACAGCAGGAAATACAAACAACAACATGAATACACTCAACTCAGCTCAACTTTAGAATGGTGATTTGCCTTTTTTTTGGTAGTTCTCGAGTTATTTTTATTTTCATAATTCACAACTGTACAATACAGTGATATAAAGCACAAATTTGTTGTCTGTGTTCATAGAAATAAAAATGATAAACTTATTTAGTAAACAATATAACATTTGCACATACCAAACACATTCATATTCATATAAATTTATCTTATTTTTTTATATTCAGTTATGTTTTAAATGTATATGGGAGTTTAAAAATAAAATATAGTGGAAATAAAATTGTACAAGATTTATATGCAAAAAGAAACTGCAACTTTATGGTATTGTTGAGTTTTGAAAGAAGAACATTTATAAAAATGCATAAAGCCACGTACCACCCTGCAAACATTTAGACGATTTTTGAAAGATCGAATTAACCGGCCAGTATTTTTTCTTTGCTACTGGATGTCTGAACAAAAAATTGTTCACATTTAAGAAAATAAAATACATTGCATTACATTACTTTTAACAGAGTTTGAACGAAAGCGGAAATTTCCACATTTTTCATTTCGTACCGTTTTTGGTTTGCTTTTTTGAATAAAAAACAAAAATCTTTTGCAGTTTAGTATTTCTAGAGAAGGTAAAAAGGTTTTAATTTTCTTACGAATTTGATTTGTGTGAAACACCTGATTGTTAACATTAACATTTACTATTACGGTCGACACTGTTATATAAAAGCCTTAAACCCCCGGAAAATATAGAACTTTGATGCGACGATGAGCATGTTTCTTAATTTCCTTTAGTTTTAAAATTAATGCAAATTAAAAGTTTATAATCTGTATGACACATTTTCGACATTTCCAGAGTTACTTAAACCTTCCGGAAGATTCTTCTTAGTATCGTCTAAAAGAGTATTCTTTTAGTCTTAGAGATGACGCTTTAACTTTAAACAACCGTTTTTGACGGATGATTAAAACTAGCATGGTTTGCTGATCTGAATTCTAATGAATCGGCGATTATTTTTCTTCCAAAATGGAAGGATAACAAATGCTTGCAAGGTACACTTGTATTTATGTAATTATTTCTACATGTGGTTGTATATGAATGTGGCTGTTGTTCGCACTTGGTGTTAGAGGTTTTTGTTTGGCCATGACTTTAAGTTTTATTTTTAATATATACGAGGGTGCACACTGGATAAAATACCAAACTAACGGTGGGGGAAAATATTGAATTAAAAAACAATTTAAGCTCAGCATCAAAGCCGACAATACAGTGTAGAACAAACACTCCGCGAAAAACAAGCAAAGTTTCGACCACATCAGAATTGCATAGACCCACCGTGTCATAACTAAACAGTCTGTTAAATGGCGCACACCGCTAAGTTTAGTCGATTTTAAAAAAACTTTCGACAATGTTAGACGTAGCGCTATATGGGACGAATTAAGGCGGAACCATACAAATTAAGAAGACTAATCAAAGCGATATATACAAACGCATTACGAGGAATTTGTAATTATGGCATGACAAGTGAGCCATTTAACACAAACGGTGGGGTTAAACAAAGCTGGCCTTCTCTCCATTTTTTTTTGTGGTGGTTCTGCAACAGATCATGCTGGAACTATCCGTAACAAATAAAGGCATTTTGTGGAATGTTCAGTGTTGCCAGAACTCTTAGAGGTAAAATCAGCAAAAACCCATAATTTTTCATAAAAAAATCTGCAAAATCTGCGTCAAGATTTTAAAATCTTCAATAAATCTTGAAAACTCATTTTACATTTTGTATGTAGTTTAATTAGAAAACAATATAACAATTCATTTCAAAATATACAGCGATGTTTTGGAATTTGAAATCGATGGTAAATATCTATAAGTGGTCCTCGAAGTATAAAAAAGGAAATGTTTTTTATGAACTTTAAACACAGAAAACTTTCAAATTGTTTTCTTTTTTAATTTCACCCAAATGCGATTTTCAGAGCATGGCTGATAATTTTTGGATTAATCACACCTTTGGTATCTTAAACAAGAAATTAAAAGTTTATTTCTTGATATGTTCTTTAAACTCTTAACTTATCTTAAACTTTTAATAAAAATTTACAATATACATAAGTATGTAAGTATAATTCGGACAACATAAGTCCGGCGATATTAATGTGCCAAGACAATGCGAATTTTTAATTTTTAAGTAATTTTTGGTGAATAAAATTCCTTTTAACCATTTCCAAACGGTTCATCCATGAATGGTTGATATATTTCGTTTATCAATGAAAGAAGTGAAAATAGTACAAACATTAGTGACAATATAAAAAAGTTTCTACCGAGCTAAAAAATCTGCCATTTTAAGCCAAAAATCTGCATTTTGACAATTTTGGGGATAAAATCTGCAAAATGCAGATAAATCTGCACTTCTGGCATCGCTGGGAATGTTAACAAACATTTGGAAGATCTGGATTTTGCAAGCGATATACATATGTATATGTCTATTGCCCCACAAATTTAACGACATCAAAAGCAAAGTGGATGACTTGGTAAAACGGGCAATGGTCTTCACCGAAGAGTTCTTAATGAAATGGAAAAATTTAGCAAATCTGTTGACGTAATTAAGTTGTTATGTAACGATAGAATAGGCTGGATTTTTTTTTGTAGAAGCCCTATGTTCCCAAGTGGAATAAAAATTTTCTTTAAAATGTAATTTATGTTACAAAAAAAAAAAAAAAAAAAAAAAAACAAGTAAGAAAGTAAAGTCGGTCAAGTCGACCATATCATACCCTACACCGCAGTGTTTATAAACTAATTTTCGAGAGTGGATGGCTATATGAATGGGATCTATCTGTGTTTTAAATTTCATTCAAATCGGTTTGATAGTTTCTAAAGGGCAGACATTTTCCCCTATCTCCCCTCGTGGTCCTATTTTTAAAAAAATGCATAACTTATATGTCCATATAAAAACGGATCTATCTTCTTTTAAATTTCATCACAATCGGTTTTAAAGTCTCTGAGGGACGGAAATTGCCCCCTATCTCCCCTTGTGCCACTACGATTCGGCCTTTTTCAATAGGCTTGTCCCATGTACCAATAAAAACCTTTGTGCCTTATTTTATCAAATAATCTCCAAAATTGCGACCTGTACTTTGCGCAGAAGGTTACACGGACAGTCAGCCAGACGGACGGACATCGTTAGATCAACTCAGTAAGTGATTCTGAGTCGTTCGGTATACTTTAAGGACCAATATTTTAAGGTGATACTCACATCAGAACAAATGCATAATACCCTCTCCACTATTGTGGTTTGGGAATACAAAATTTTATAATGTGTTTAAAGAAAAAACTAAAAAAGCTTTTTCCTATATTTATAATCAAGTGAATTTATATTTTTAAAAGATTTCAAAAAACGGACATTATTTTATTGTATTTTCTTTAAAAATTAAATGGTCCTATTCATATATGTGGCATTTTGACAAAACTTAAGATGTCGAGATATGATAGCAAAAAAGTTTTTTATAAAAAAATCGATGAAAAAAAATTTTTATTAAAAAATAAAATAATCCAAAATTAAATAAAAATTTAGTTAATAATACAAAGTTTTGAAAACACTAACAAAATTTTTTTTAATGACAATTCGTATGATAAAAAACATTTGTTTGAAGATTTTAAATTTGACATAAAGAAGTTTTGTCAAAATGCCACAGAATAGAGTTCTCAAAATCTTTTCGACTTTCCCTACACTGCTATTTAAGAAAGAAAAAACTACATGAATGGATTTTTACCTGCTTATAATATAATGTATCCATTCTTAGGTTTAAACAATATTAAAGCATGCAAATTTGCCAAATATGTAGTTTTAAGATTACAAATCTTTTATCACCTTTTCAGGTTTATGCCACTGTGCTTTTTGAATATTAAGAGTAAGACTATCGCATCGTTATCAGTTTTATCCTAATAACAGATTTACAATACTAACATTTGATTCCACTGGAAAACATTATTTAAATTAAAATTTCTTATAGATTTTATTGAAAACGGATTCATTAAAAAAAAAAACTTTTGCGCATACAGCGTTCTTTTGTATCTACAATTTTTTATTACAATGATGAAATAATAATGTACTCAGGTTTGTTTGGGTTGAATGGTTATAGATCATTGCTTAGGAAGTTTTGCCATACAAATTTACTCACATGTACAATGTATACATTGTACATACGGCTTATTTGCTTCAGTAGTGTCATAACTCAAAAATTACAATATTTATACAGCTATACGGAAAAATACTTTTGCCCTAACTCAGTGCTCTATAATCCATTCCAACAGGAGGTTAATCTCAGTCAAGATAAATTGGATGTAGATAATCCTTGCTGGACTGGGGGGTTTGTGCGTGTTTCGATTCGAAAGAAATAATTTACGATTTTGAACAATTTGTACTGTTTATTAGGATTTTCGCAATAGTTCGAAACAATGGCAGAGGTTTTATTAATTTTAAAAAAATTGGGGAATATGATGAACACTTTATGTTCGTAATAGCGAGAGGCTGTTAAGAAAGGGATTTTTTGTTTGCGATAAAGTATAAAAAACACCCGTTTATTCGAAACAAATATTACGAAAGTCGTAATACACAGTACAAGTGGTAAATGATTTCTTTCAAATCGGAATACGCGGTCACCCCCCTGGTTGTCAAACCAGTGCCTGGTTCTTTACAATTAAACAAACTTTTAGACTACAAGCACTGTTTATGTGTTTCTTTTAGATGTATATTTCCCCCCTCTTACTGGCTCTGTTAGAACGTCTGTCACATGTTGTCTTGTAGCTGCTACATTGCTACTATGTACAAAACGATAGCGGTAAGTTCTCAGCATACGTCTAAGACTGCTCTACTAAATAGGTTGTTTGCTTCTTTTTCTCTTTTGCACTTTTCTGCTGACGCTTCTCTGTTAACTCCCATGAATCAAAGAAACAAGATTGCGCAGGTCCGTTATTTTTGTGTGTGACGAAACAATAGACTTTGTGTATGGGAATTTGTGTGTGTCTTACATTTTTTACAACAAACACTCATATTTAGTCTATGATGACGTAGATGCGCAGTAGAAATTCTTTTTTGTACAACTGAGTGCGCAATCTTGTTTTTTTGATTCATGGTTAACTCCACTGTTAAAACTTCTCTGCTGACCCCTCTCTGTTCATTCCTCTGCTGACGCAGCTCTGTTGACACTGTTAGCCAGTATGACCCTCGACTTTCGCCTGACTTTATTCCACCCTTCGATCGCCGGATTATCTGTAATGTAAAATAGTCGGATGCAAATCCGCCCCCATGTGGATGGATGCAATTCATTCTCTCCCCACCCAAACTGTAAAACATACAACAGAAATGTACCAAAATGTATGACAAAAATTTTCCATAGTTTTGGGTTTCACCACAGTATTTGTGAATTTTTACACTATTGAAGTAAATGAGAGATATGTACACATACAACTTTGAGAGCTATAGTAACCTAAGCCAAAAATATAAAAATGGGACAGTTAAATTTAATTTAGTACTTCTATACATCAACTAATGATATATTGGAAATTTTGCTTTTTAAGCGATTATAAGATATCAAAATATTGCCCTATCAGAAACAATTAGTTTTTTTACTTCTTTTTGTTTTTATATGTTATGTGTTAGACCACTTTTGCTCTCATGTTAGAAAATACTTTATAATATTGGTTTCTGTTTCTGTTTCTATTTTTTTTTTTTTTTAATATTTATTTTCTTATATTTTCCTATAGATTTTTTTTATTCTTTCCCTTTGAACATAAAAAGGTATACACATGTACAAAATATTTCAAAATATATTTTGTTTTTGTTTGCATTTGTATATTTTTCATCTATTACAATTTTCCCATAAAAACTAACGCGATTCTATGGGGAAATTCAATTTTCGTTTATATTTAATTTTCCAATATGTTAAAATCAATTGAAGAAAAAGTATCGCTGGGAATTGTGTAGACAGTTTTGTGAGTTTTTATTTATTTTTTTAGGTGCTTTTTTTCTATTCTCTAGGATGCTGTTGCTACTTTTATATTTTGGTTTGTTTCTTTCTCTTGAATACTTGCTGTTGCTAGTTTAACTCTGCAAAGCTACTACTGGCGATATTGATGAGGATGGTAGTACGTGCTGGAATGTTTACAGCATCGAAAAATGCCCATAAAAAATATTCTATTTTTTGTATTTTTTTTTTAATTTGGTTGATTTTTCGAAAATTATTTTAATAAATTTAATTAAAAGTATTATAAAATTTTTGCTCATTAATGAAATGTGTATTTTAATAATTTTGTTTAATATTTATGGTGTTTTCTTTTCTACAAACAAATTTGCCTTTATTTTAAAAAAAAAAATCAATTTGGTGTCTTTTTCTTTTGATCCCGATAAGGGTGGCTTGTTTTATTCGAATAAACTCATGCTTTTCGGGAGCAAAATTTTTAAGAAACAGCCACCAAATTGCATTTTTTTTAAAAAAATGGCACATTTTTTTGTAGAAAAGAAAACACCATAAAGGTCTATCAAAATTATCAGCAAAAAATTTTTAGGATTTTTTAAAAAATTCTTTTTAAGTTTATCTTGGTCAAAAGTTTATTCTGCAGTTATTAAAAAATCTTTAGAAGTTTGTATTTCTATAATTAATATTATAACAAAGAAAATAAAATTAAGTTTATATTTTTAAGATCTTTAAGCAATAAAATCGTTAATACAATGCGAAACTAGAATATTTATGAATTCACACAAACTTTAAGGCAAATTTTTTTATTTAATGTTATTAAAAATTAACCTATTAAATGGTATTGGTACGTATGAGTAATATTTTTATATTTAAATACTGCTCATACGTACCTGTTAACAAAAATTGCGATATAAAATGAACAAAATTGAACGATTTCGAACATTTTCGTTCGCACAGAATATTTCAACGAAAAACACTCAGTTTTAAAAATATTTTCAATTTCAAATTAGGGGTGCGGCGAATATTCGGATCTGCGTTTCCGAACTATTCGCTTATTTTTGCTATTTGCATCCGAATCAGAGATCAGCAAAGAGTAGTGAAAAAGTTGGTAGAGCTCAATCATGACTCAAAAATTCTTGTACTTATACCCACTCATACTTATTGCAGTGTCATTCAAGCTCATATTCACTCCAAAGTTTGTATTTATTCATCGTTCTCAAACTAAGCAACATTTGTAGTGGTTGATTTAGATTCAAATTATATCAATTTGTCCCCGAAATAGCAAAGTGACAACTTGGCAATTAAAGTTTACTAAATTTATATGTATGAAGTGGGCGATTTTTTGGAATATTTATCCGGCAACGCTGGTTATGAAGTTGTGTGTTTGATCTGTTGTGTTAAAACGGTAAATGGATGAGCCGAATGAGTTGAATTTTTGAGAGAATTGTAAGTAATTTCCCTAAAATTTAAATCAAACTGAGGTCATTTATGAGTATGCTTATAATGTCGACGTCGCACTCATATTAATTTCTCTTGTGAGCATGAGTGAATCAGAGTAGTTAAGTTTAAATGCTGTCTACGCACGTATACTAACAATTTTATAAGTCAGTATGAGTAGCGAAAAAAGCGCATACGCTAAAATGCATGCGATTATTTAAAGCGAATATCTTATGATGCAAATTTTTAAGAAAATAAGTTTTAAGAAACTTCAAAAATAAAAAATACTTATAAGAAAGTAACAAAAACCTAATTAAAGCAAATTTAATTTACTGTTCTTAACGCACTACTTTTATATAAGAGTTAAAACATCAACATCAAAACATCATTATGTTTATAATATGAGTAGGTGAGTTTCAAAACTCGTTCGTTACAAAATTAATTCTCATAGTTATTTTGGCATTTTATAGAAAGACATATATAATATACTGATTGCATCAATGCATGTTCTTGAAAAAACATGGAAGAGGACATGCATTGATACAATTATTATATTCCTTCTTATAAAGCTTCAAAGAATTGTTAAAATCAATTGTCATCTCGTTTTTTTAATTTTGTAGCGAAAGAGCTTTGCAAATCACCTACTCATTTATAACTTGGACTCAAACTGCCGTATTCATAAAAATAAGTTTAAAATGTGTTTTAAGGCCAAATTTTCATAACATTTTTTCTTTAAATACAATTCAAGTTAGTCAGCATTAGTGACCTTGTACAAAAATCATTTTTGGATTAAAACATAAAAATGGATTAGGACTTCTATTGCGATTTCTTAAACAAAAATTTTGAAGAACCAAATATTATTAATTTTTTTTTGTTTATTACTTTTCCTAGTATCCCTTATATACGGAATCTAGTTTATTTTTCTAGCGTTTAAACATACTTATGTATTGTAAAACTAATGGTGTTTTCATTTCTACACAACAAATATCGCCTTCTAAAAACGTGCATATATAAAATGTTTTGCCAGCCCTGTAATAATGCTATTTGATAGTTGACAAGAACAAAACACAAGATATGAAAAAGTGAAATGCCCTGTTTTTTACACATGACGAAAATTGTTCTTCATCATTAAAGCTAGTTTTTTACCGAATTTTTTTCATTATCTTCTAACATTTTGTTTTTAAACCGATTGAGCGATTACAAATAAATTTTTGGGTTTGTTTCCAATATTGATTTTATGATTTTTTAGAGCTTTAATGATTTTAAATAAATAAAAGACTTTGGTATCCTGTCGCTATTAGCAAATTTTTGCGAATTTCCGCTAATTTAGCAATTGTTAACGAATTTTTGCCATTCCTAATAGTCTAAGGAATTTTTAATCGATTTTATGGGATCTTTGAAATATTAAAAATTTTCGCCAAATTTCGCTATTTTTGCAAACTTTTTTATGTTGTTTTCGGATATTTTGATTTTTTTTTAGCTGATTTAGCGATTTTAAATAAATTTTTGCATTTGTTTAAATTTTTGCGAATTTGAGCCATGTTCGCGATAATATCGATTTTTTTCTGTAAGGGTTGTGATTCTTTACAGCTTTAACGACTTTTAAAACATATTAGACAGTGCTATTATGCACTGCTACAAAATTTTTGTAAATGTCCGCTAATTTAGCAATTTTACCGAATTTTTTCCATTCCTTACAGTTTTATGGACTTTTTATCAATTTTATGGCTCGTTTGAAATAATAAAAACTTTCGCAATTGTTCGCTATTTTTGCAAACTTTTCGAATTTTTGCAATTGTCGCGTGGCTTTGTTGCTCTTTGAGGCAATCGTCGACGTTATTAAAAAAAACCTCATATATAAGCGCCATATAAATATAAACATCATATATCACCTTTTTTACAGGACACAAACAACACTCTTGATTTATTCGGGGTGAAAAGTGCAATGCCTTATGCCACAAGTAAGGGTGAATATTTTAGAATAAAACATGCTTCCCTTTTAGAGAGCAAAACATTTTTAAAAAACGAACATAAAATTCCATTTTTTAAATAAAATATCACATTTTTTGTAGAAAACAACATAAGTAGGTATACATCTAAGACGGTTATTTTCAATAAAAAAAATTTATTAAATTTTATATTTTGTATGAAAATTTATTTAAATATTTTATATAAAAAGTAAATTCATTTTGTTAAATTCAAATATGTAATATTTTTTGCACTAGTTTTAAGTAGCTTATGGTGTTTTCTTTTCTTCAAAAAAATGTTTTACAATTTTATTTTTTTAGTTTAGTTTTAAGGTAGATTTAATTATTTAGAAATTACAACTTTTAATAGTTTTAAAGATTTCACAACTTTTAGGAACAACTTTTAATTATTAACAACTTTAAATGAAAACTTTTAGGAAAATCCCTATTTTGATACAACTTTCGCTAGGTACAAACTGCAACTGACTAACTCTACTTTTTTTAAATCGCTTGTTTGTTTCTCCTTTCTTTCTATTCTGGTACGTACTTACACGATGAACCTTTTACTAATACCATTAATACAGTATACCCTTCACATACATGTATGTAAATATTGAAAGAACCGCATGGGCCAGGGCTTTTTGGAGGCCTCTACAATCTTTTCTAAAATGTTCGCTTCTTTTAATACTATGCGCTTGATAATATTCCTTCTGGAAGGTATGCATTTTTGTTAAAATGATCTTCCAAAATATTTTTTCACATTCCTTACTCCCTTCTTTAAGATGGGAGAAACGAAGTTTTTAGTTTTAATTTATTTCTGTTTCTAGTGATATTCGTTACTCCCTTCTTTGGGAAGGAACAACGTTCATTTATTTTAATATTTCTTTTGGTCTAGTTTTTCTTTTACTTAAACGAATACATTACGAATCAAGTGTTCCATAAATAGGAACTCTTACGCAAACGTGATGTTGCGTTGCAGATAAACCGGATAATATTTTAAATGCTCTCCTTTCTATTGATAAAGCGAATATTTCATCGGCGTACATGACTTTTTTTATATTTTTATACAAATCGCACAAATAACCAAATCTTAAATTTATTAATTATATATAAAAGTATTTACAGGTTTTCTGTTTTCCTCTTATCGTATTTTAACACCCTTATGTATTTTTTTGGTAACTACCAACCATTGAGTTTGACGGCAAAATTCTTTATATTCCATTTTTAAAGTCCTTCATCAAAAGCCTTTTAGAATTCCTGTAAGAAGAAAGGAGTGTGGAAGGGCTTGCTCCTAATGACAATGAAATATACAGTAATAAAACATATTAAACATCTGCATTAAACTTGAAAATGATCTTCATGAAACCTTCATTATAGTTTTGTATTCGCTTCGTTTGTATTTAAGAGACAAGTAAGATGAAGTTAGATATTTTAACTTTAAAAGATAAAATGAACATTAACAAATCTAAAACAAAACAACCATTGAACAAATCTCGAATAAGTTCATGGAAAAAAACATTGATTTAAATGTCAGTGTTACCGGTTGAAGAAAAAGGGAAACGTTAAGAAAATATAAAAAAACAAAAATAAACATGAAGAGTAAATGCATTAATATTATGGAGTAAATTTGTATTAAAATAACAAAAAAACAATTTGATTTTGTTTTCAATGTAAATTCATTGTGTTCAAAGTAAATTAAAAAATTTTATTTTATTTTCAAAAACATTCACTAACTTCAGAAACATTTTTCAGCAATATGTTTTGCTTGAAAGTATACAAAAAAAAAGTAAATAGTAAAAAGATTCAAAATGCTTTACAAATTACATATATTATTGCAAAGGTAACAAAGGAGAAAAAATAACATGAATTTACTAGAGTGGAAACATTGCTACTGAGTATTAAAAAAAAATTGGGAACGGTGAAATAAAAGCCGTTTAATTGAACAACCAGGATTATCAGATGTAGCGATTTCTCGCCAAACATCGCGACATGGCGATTTACAAAATAGTTGGCGATTTTGTTGACTATTTTTCATGAGCTATAAATTTATTTTGAAATTCAAACATGAATATATTCAAAGTCTAGGAACATATTTTTATTAAATGTGGCAATTTATTATCACATATAAAAAAAAAAAAAATACGTTGTTGTTAGTGATATATCGTCGCAAGAATTAAAGAACGCTGTAACTGCCAAAACATAAAATTTTAACCAGAGCTAAAAACCCTGTATGAAAGAAAGTAGAAAAAAATTCTTATCATAAAAACTATACAACTTAGGAACATGATCTTAAAAACGTATTTTTATTTTTTTCTCTCTTTATATATTGGCTGTAAAAATTTTCTCTCAAGTCTTTTATTACCGGTGATTCTTGCGTACCCTGACCAATCGACGCAGTATTTTGTTTCTGATAAAAATGATGCAAAAAATCGTATTTTCGATTTTTTGTCAGTTACAGCATTCTTTAGTTCTTGCGACGATACAAATATTTTTATGAATCCTAACGTACCTTTGGACGTTTATGAAACACAATGGAAAAAATTAGCGTTGGTTAATTGGAAAGATAAATTAGTTAAGGCAAAAATTTAAAACTACTCCATTGTATACACAAGAGGACTAGTTTTAACTTCGTTTAAAAACGAAAACATGTCGTTAAAAAACGAAGACATGTCGTCTCACTTTTTAACAATGACATGGTCCATGCTTGCATTACATCGGACCAGTCCATGGAGAAGTCCATTTAAACGAAATGGATCAGGTTGTCTAATAATATTTGCAGGGTTGTTATACACCCCACTTCACAAATAAAACATAAAAAATTACAAAAAATGATTATCTGTTGCTAAAAATTCCGTGCGAAATAATATTAGATGCACTTGTTGTGGAAAATAAAAATGTTGCTAGAAACATTTCGCATGTTTTTGTAATATAAATAAAGAATCCGCCAAATAACTTTTTTTTTTTGAAAATGCTATAAAAAAAACTACTGAATATTTTCTCAAATTTCTTTTTTAATTTGAAAGTACAATCCATCCGGTTAATAATGGAAAATAATTTCATTTAATGGCACATTATCGATTGTGTGCAGCTGTATTTCACCAATGGCTTCACGAATATTGTTCTTTAAAGCGTCAATTGTCTTTGGCTTGTCGGCGTATAACTTATCTTTGACGGCACCCCACAAATAATAGTCCAACGGTGTCAAATCGCACCTCCGAGGCGGCCAAACGACATTAGCTCTGCGGCTGATAATGCGATCTTCAAAAACAGGGCGCAAAACATCGAGTGTAGCTTCGGGTGTGTGGTTGAAACCAAATGTTGCCAATATTCTCCTCTTCAATTTTTGTGAACAAAAATTCGCTCAACATGGCCCGATAACGATCTCTATTGTCTGTAACGGCCACTACTTGCTCATTTTCGAAGAAAAATGGCCCAATTATGCCTTTGGACCAAAATCCGCACCAAACAGTGACTCGTTTTGGGTGCATCGGTTTTTAAAGGTATGCGTGCGGGTTTTCTGTGCAACAATTTTGCTTGTTTACACACCCGCCAAAATCAAAATGAGCTTCATCTGAAAAGATGATTTTTTTGGCAAAATCGGCATCTTCTGTAAGTCGATCGCAGGCCCACTTAGCGAAGCGAAAACGCATTGGATGGTCAGTTGGCTTCAACTCCTGAACCGGTTGGACTTTGTATGGCGTCATACCAAGGTCTTTATGCAAAATTCGTCTCAATGATGTCTCCGAAATGTTCAATTGTTGAGAACGACGGTGAATTGATGTTAATGGCGCTTCACGCACACTTTCTGCCACAGTAGCAATATTCTCGGGTGTACGCACTGTTTTTGGCTTTTCATGAGGATGCCAGTTTCTTTCACTTTTTTTTTAAAAGATAACGAAAATATGGAGCTGCCGGTGCTTCTCTTCTTCCAAAATCCGTACGCAATTTTCGCACACATTCTGCAAAGTTACCATGATTTTTAAAGAAATGTCGCAATATTTCCCAGCGTTTTTCGAGCGTATACACAACCATATTCGTTCAGCGGAAGGATAAAACTAATTATCTGTCAAATCAGACATGTGCTAAGTGTTACCATTCACGAAATAAGCGCTAGTTGAAAGAAAAAAAACGTTAGATGGCGGACCCGTTACTTAAAAGAAAAGAAAAGTGCTATATTTAGCTGTTTCGAATCTTTTGAAAGCCTCTTCTGAGAGCAAGAATAATTCAGGAATTGGCTTTATATGGAGTCTATAAATTATGAACAAAACTTTACTCACGGTCTTTTAAGGTCTACTCCAAAAGTACGCTTTATATAGGGCATATGGTAAATTATTGGCCAATCCTTAAGACAAGCAGTATTCGTTACGGTTTTGGCATTCTAACCTGTTTTTCCAATTTAACCTTTATAGGGGAATTTTTGGCCCACTTTCACGAAATTTGTCATATCTGATCTCAGTCTTATGAAACTATGACAGACTGTATTATGCGGTATTACTTTTGTTATCCGGAATTAAACAAACATTTTTTGTTTGCATACTTTGAACAATGACACGATGAAGGCAGCTTCCATCGTAATGCACTGGAAGCATTTATTGTTCACTGTTTTCTGCCAAAATTGCTCTTGTTGCTCGTTATATTTTAATTTTATGTATACATACAAACGTAAATAGGTATATAAAATATATTTAGAAAAACAAGCCATAAATCCTTAAAAATCATAAAATATTCATCTCATAAAAAAGACCCACAGTTCAAAAAACATTTAGAAATCTATTAAAACACTTTTGCACAAAAAGGGTTTAAAAATTAATTTGCCTGCAATAATGGAAATAGAGTGGCACTTAAATACCAAATCAATAACAAGTATGGAAAACTAATTTATTTCTTACTTTAACAAACAATCAAACAGAACTAAAACTATTTAATACCAAATTGAAGTTAAAGAACCCACTCGAAAAATATACTATTTAAATTACTTTCAAAATACTAAGTACTGTATAAAATTTATGCATTTCATTGCTGTCGATGATTACGACAATGATGATGATGATGATGACTCTAAAACAATTTCAGTTTAAATTACTTTACGAAAAAGTCAAATATAAAAGTTAAATACACTTCTGCAGTATAAAATGCACAATAACTGAAAGTTTTGTAAAAAGAAAAATGATTACGAAAGGAGTTGTTTCCCTTACAAATATCTTCAGTATAAATGATGGCATAATAACATTTTGAAACTTATACTTCAATAAATTTTATATTATTGTGAACAACTTATTGTCAATAGCTGAAAGGTAAAATGTTAGCAAGACAAAACTAAAAAAAACCAAAAACTTAATAAAAAAAACGGAGACAGACATACATACATAAAATACAGACAAATGGTAAACTAGGAAACGTACACATTTACTACCACTGTTTGCATGGGCATACAGATAGAAAGACGGAAGCACACACGCATCCTCACTCTTTCCTTCTCTTTTTCTCTACACTTATTTTAAAGCTAAATGCATTTTGCGTTTATTGCATTTTGTGTAAATTATACGCACAAGGATATTAAATGCAAATTTTTGCTGCCATCAACAACAACAACAACATCAACTAGCAACAATATGGAAAATTGTGTAACGAGACTTTTGCCAAAGGATGTTTCCATGTTAGGAATTTACTAGGGAGGGTGTAGGTCTATGACACAAAAAATAATCATACACGAATACTAATAGAAACAAGCACTTGAAGGAATCTACTATTACACAAACACTTGCCTGAGCGGAGCGCAGAGTATTACAGCAACACACAGATATTGTAATCGATATTTAGAACCCAATAGTTTTGAATAAGGGCACATGTTGCCTGGTTCTCTTTTATCATATTCGGATTATAAAGTTCTTATAATTGTATACTAAAAATCGAATTGTATACCTGGGAATTGCCAAGTTATCAATTAACAATCTTGTAGGTACCCGTGGACTAATCAATTGACGAATTTGTTTTTCAGTGCCAACTTTTATTTCCAAAGGATTTTCTTAAGTTGGTAAGTCAAATTATAGATTATTTTGAATATTTTGAGTTTAATTTATCTCGTGTTGTTCCATAGCTTTTATACCGGGAGGACATTTTGTACGAAATTTGTTGGAAATGACCAAATCAAAATTCCTGAAAGCCGAAGATATTATCAAATAAAACTGCAGAGTGAATGAGAATTGCAAACACGCAAAAAGTCCTATTTGCAACCATAACAAAACTCACTGTTTATTATTGGTATTTGGTTTGGATATCGTTGCAAATAGGACTTTTTGCGTGTTTGCAATTCTAATTCACTCTGCAGTTTTTTTTTGCAAAAAACTCATTATTTTTCCAAGATCGCTTGTTTTCACAAAAATATTTCCAATGTACCAAAAATTTATTTATTCCATTTCTTTCAGAAAAAAATTTTTTATATTAAAAGTCTACATTTGAACGAAATTCGCTTCTTTTGGCAAAAATATTTTCTTTTTAAAAAAGAACACTTCTTCCTTCTTTGCTGAGCATATTTGTGTGTGTGTGTGTGTTTTTTTTTTACCAAAAATTACTTTTTCATAAAATATTTTATAAAAAATTTTCATTTTTATTAAAAATCATTTATTTTCTTAACTTATTTCAACATAAGTATTGTTTTTGCACCTTAAATCGATACTTTTACTAAATGTGCTTTTTCTGCCTAAAATGGTGTTTTTTTAACCAAAAAAATCCCTTTTTCAGTAAGAATCGTTTTTTATTTATTAAAAAAAAAGATATTTTAAAAAAAATTTCTTTAAACAAAAAATTTTTTTTTAACTGAAATAAAATTTTTTTCTAACAAAAACCGTAGTTTGTGCAGATTTGATGTTTTTTACTAAATTTATTTTATCCCTTTATAAAATGTTCTTTCCATCAAAAATCCTTGTTTGATTTTTATTTTGCTTCCACAAATCGCTTTTTTCAACCAATAATTAAAAAAAAATTGCTTCATCTCAAAAATAAATTTTTTTGCAAAGATTGCATTTTGTTAAAAAATCCATTTTTTTGAGCAGAAATTATATTTTTTAAAAAAATCTTTTTTTTTATTAGAAATTGTTTTTTGTTTTCCACAAAACCTTTTTTTAAATCTCATTTTCTTCTAAAACTCCTCCGTTAGAAATCTTTTTCTTATGCAAAAATCGCATTTTTCGGAACAAAAATCATATTTTGGCCAGTAGAATTTTGGTAGAAATTTGGTTTCTTCATCAAAAATTAATTAATTTTTTTTTCAAAAATCCGCATTTTTTTAAATCGAATAAATTTTAAAAAATTGCTTTTTTTTAAACCAGAAATTATATTTTGCAAAAAAATATCTCTTTTTTTTAGGCAGAATTTCCTTTTTTCAGCAAAACTTAATTTGCTTTTTTTTTCAAAGTCTATTTTTTTTGAATCCCGGAAAAGAGTTTAGTACACTTTAAGACGTAATAAACTATACTATCATAATAAAATTTTGTACGTCTCAGTTTTATAAGACTAGAAATCGCACTGTTAAACTTCGTGAAAAACGGTCCATAATTTACTGTAGGCCCCATATCAGCCCTACTCCCGCAAAACAGTTTAGTACGCATACAACAGTAATAAATAATGCTTTCATAATAAAATTTAGTACATCACTATTTTATGGGACTAGAAATCATTCTATTCCATTTCGTAATGATCGGTCCATAAATCACCATTGTCCCCACCTAAAGCCCTCTCTGGGAAATAATTTAAATACGCCTAAAGCCGTAGCAGATTGCTGTAAAATTTCTTGCAAATTTGCTTCATATGGCAAGAAAAAATGGCATGCAATTTTGGATATACAGTTCATAATTTACCTTAGATTCCATACTGAGCAGCCTTCTGAAATTCACTGTAATGCTAAAACTAATTTCATCGCTGTATTAAAACTTGTGTTTTTCAATATCAGACATCACTCTACAGAATTTTGGGATAATTGGTCCATAATTTACCATTTGTGCAATATAAATTCCCCTCCTGAATATCATTTAAGTTCGGCTTAAACTGTTACGAATTATGATATTTTACTTAAGCTACTTTGTTCAAATTTCTAAAAAAGAAAAGCATAAAACTTTCTGATTAGGGGTCAATAATTTAATATAGATCTAAACTAATATAAATTTATTTTTTTTTTATCAAAAATAGCTTGACCTATAAAGACATTTTTTTTACCAAGACGGCAACTTTTTAAAGAAGATCTCTGGAATTATCAAAACTTTTGCAAAAAAAATTCTTGTTATAAAAAAATATTGCAAATAAAATTTATTTTTATAAGAAGTTTTGCTAAAAAATTGCTTTTATAAGAAATTTTTATTATTATTGTTTTTTTGTTGCAAAATAAAGTTTATTATTTAATATAAAAGTTTATTAGTTTGTTGAATTCGAAACATTAAGTTGATTTAAACAATCATTTCCAGTTCACGAGCATAAAATTTAGCTTGTTCTGCTAATTCCTCAGAGGGTGAAATTTCTTTAGGTTTAATCGATTTATCTACAAAACTATGCACGTTATCCAACTCTTATACCCAGTTGCGTTTTTTTACCAAAAGTTATGACCTCATCAATGGACTTTAGATTTAAACTTTTACTAGCCTCTTCTATGGACATTTTTTCATAAGCTTTTTCAATACATCCGTCTATTTCATCGCGTACTGTGCATAGCAACATATCCATAAAATAACAATAGATTCCAGAAGGAGCACAGCTTTTGGCTTGAAAAATTTTATTATAACGACCCTCCATTATATACTGTTCTAATGCTAATATGGGGCATATATGTATACTTGTTTGAATGCAGCAGTTCTAATTCAGTATGAAATTCAGAAATGCGATTCACCAAAAGCAGATATAAAAGATTAAAGCCCAAAAGCTTATACATATTTTCAGATTCACCAATCTGTTGCTTGTAATCGTAGTAATAAATTTTCAGTTGTGACATGTATCTCTCAAAGGCTGGTATGTCTTTAGTAACCACACTATACTCCACGGCAATTTCCAAAACATTGCGAGCTAAAATCATTTCATTTTCTGAAGATATTACATCTTTTGTAGGCAAAAAGGCCAATTTAGTTAGAGAAACCTTTAATTGATCCAATAATTGCCCACATTTTTTAAAATTTTGGGTTTTTTTATTCCACTCAGAATTTAATTCTTTATATAAATTTTCAACTCCAGTAAGGTCTGACATTTTTCAAAATATCACGAATAACTTTTTCTTTATTTGCAGTAATTTTTACGCATTTTTTTATAAGAAATTTTGGTTAAAATTTTATTTTTAATAAACGATTTTTCTATTAATATATAAATTTACGGGCGTGTTCTGACAATCGCGCTTAACATTTGCGATTCTGACTTGAAATCGGATAAAAGGTATTCTGAAGATCGCAAGAAGTTTGTCGACTCCAAAAAGTAAAAGTATGCTTAATGGAACTTTAATAATTTCAAGACATTATGGCAAGCAAAACGCACGAGTTTAGGAACGTTATAAAATAAATCTGGCGTTTTGCAATTCAAAATCGTGCGATTGTCAGAACATGGCCGTTAACTAAAAATTTATGTTTTTAGAATGTTATACTTATTCGCGGTTAGGGCTCGATATAATTTAATAAAAAGTGGCTTAAAAATCTAAAATTGACTTATCTGGCAAAGAAAAAGTACATAATCCACTAAGTTAACTGTTGTGTGCATTTAGAAAATGTTTTTCAACTAAATAAAATACTACCGGGTAGATACCCATACTGTATATATATTCAGACTATGTGAATTTTATTAATACATACAATATGGTGACAATTGTCATAAAATTCAAACAAAACGGAAATAAAACTAAAGTTCATGTACAAAACGATAAATATGTATGAGTGCAAATATTACAGACGAAAGTTCTAGGAAAACTTCAACACAGACCAACTAAACTAAAAGTAATGCGATACAATAAGTGTTTGTTTGTTTGTTCGTCTATGTATTTTTGTATTTATTTATTCTAGAAATAGTTATCGAATCAAATTGTTGCAATCTGTTGTTACTTGTTAAGTGTGTATTGTATTCCTTGCCGTTCCTTTTTTGCTGCTATTGCTGTTGCTGATGTTGTTATCATTGTTAAGTTTAAGGCAAATTCTTGTTGCTGTTCTTGAAAATGTGTTTTCCAAAGTGTCAAGTATTTTCTTTTAGTTTTTGGTATTCTAATAACACAACCAATTTTGTACATTTAAGGCAGAGCTATAAAAGTATTAAATGTTTGTACAGTAACAAAACTGCTAATCTAGATCTAGGTAGATTTCATTCTTTTAACTTAATGCTTTATTTATAGTATTCTTGTTGCTATTGCTAAGTAATTATTCGAAAAACCTCTTCAAGGTATTTTGCATTTATAGAAAATTGTATAAATTTTCTTATTACAAAAGAATTATTTCTTCAATTATAGCATAAATCTTATACGAGCTGAAAGTACTTACGAGTGATGTACAAAAACATTGGCAATGTTTGAAAAATTTAATAAATTCATTTAGAAAAATTTATAATTGCATTAATTGTTTTTCAAAAGAAAAAAAAATTGTTGGAAAAAAATTAATATGTCTTAAATTTTATTAAAGGGAATGTTTGCTAAATGTGAACAATAAAAATATTTTCTCAACAATATTAACAAATTTATTAGGGCGGCCAAAAATATATCTCCAAATTTTTACTAACAAACGTTGCTTAAAATTTTTCGAGGACATTTTGTCACACTGTGCTTTAAATGAAATTTTTAAAGATTTTGCTATTTGAAGAAACTGCAAAAATTTTCATTTTATTAGAAATTTTTCTTAAAATTCCTATTAAGAAATTATGCCACAATTTGCTGTTTGGTAGGAAATGTTTGCCTAAATTTAAAGAACATTTTTCTTAAATTTGCGACTTTAAGTATCTTATAGAGAAACTTTAAAAAAATTAGCTTTTTTAAGGAAATTTTTTGGAAATTGGTTTTAAAAAATATAAAAAAATTTAGCTTTTTATGAATTTTTTTTAATTTTCTTTTTTTCAGCAAGTTTTTCAAAAATTTGCTTCTTGTAGGAAATTTTTTCAAAGGTTGGTTTTTTATAGACATTTTTAAAATTTTTGCTTTTTATAGGAAATTTTTTAAATATTACCTTTTTTACGAAATTTTTCAAAACTGCATTTCTAAGAAAGTTTTTCAAAAATTTCCTTCTTGTTAGGAATTTTTTGAAAATCCTGATTTTCTAAGTAGGAAGTTTTCCAAAAATTGTCTTATTTTTACGAAATTTAAAAAAAAATTTGACTTGTATATTTTTCAAAATTTGGCTTTTATGGAATATTTTATAGAAAATTTTATTTTTATATGCAATTTTTCAAAATTTTCTTTTATAGGAAATTTTTCAAATTTTTATGCAAAATTTTTCAATATTAGATTTTATAGATAATTTTCTAAAAATTTGATTTTAAAAAATATTTTTTATAGAACATTATAATTTGCCTAGAAAATTTTTTGTAAATTTGATTTTTATAGAACATATTTCGAAAATTGGATTTTTATATATAAATTTTCGAAAATTAGATTTTTGGAGATATTTTTTCGGAAATTGAATTTTTCTAGAAAATTTGAATTTTATAGAAAATATGTACATACACATTTTGAAAATTTGATTTTTTAATTTGTTTTAATCGAAAATTTGATTTTTATACAACATTTTACGAAAATTTGATTTTTATAGAACATTTTTCGAAACTTTGATTTTAATAAAAATTTTTTTAAAATTTGATTTTTATTGCAAATTTTTCAAAATATAAATTTTTTTTGTAAATTTGATTTTTCTAAAATATATTTCGAAAATTTTTATTTTTATAGAAAATATTTCGAAAATTTATTTTTCTATATAATTTTTCGAAAATATTTCGAAAATTTGTAAGATTGATTTTTTTAGAAAATATTTCGAAAATTAGATTTTTTAGAAATTTTTTTGTAAATTTGATTTTATGTAAATTTGGTTTTTATAGAGCATTTTTCGAAAATATGTTTTTTATAGAAAATATGTATTTCGAAAATTTATTTTTCTATATAATATTTCGAAAATTTGTAAGATTGATTTTTATAGAAAATATTTCGAAAACTAGATGTTTATAGACAATTTTTTTTATAGAAAATTTTACGAAAATTTAATTTTTCTAGAAAACTTGATTTTTCAATAATTTAATTTTTATTGAATATTTTTCGAATTTATTTTTTGAGGGATAATTGTTTTCCAATGGAACTGATATCAAGTTTAATAGGACAATGCAGTAACCATAGGCAAACAACTTGCATATAATTGCAGAACCAAAAATTTACAAATCACTAACATATATTCCTAAAATATCGGAACGCATAGAAAAGTCGAAAATATTTGACACAAGGACATGTAAAATAGCACATAAATCATATAATACATTTGGTAAATTATTCACTAGGATTAAGGATAAAGTACATAAGTTAGAAATGTCGAATGTAGTTTATAAAATACCTTGAAAGGAAAACGATAATGGACAATGCAACAAAGTATATGTAGGTACGACAAAGAACAAACTGAAAACTAGAATCTCGGGTCACAAATCAAATCAAAAGTTTAGGGATATTTCATCACAAAAAACAGCATTAACAGCCCACTGTGCCAGTTTAAATCACTCTCCGGATTATACACATTGCTGTATCGAAATATTGGAACTTTTATAAAAAAAAAGCTTAATAAATAATATTGGAATTTAATATATAATTTTTCAAAAATTTGCAGTTTATTGGATGTTTAAAAAAAACTTGCTATTTACATTCGATTATTCGAAGACTTGTTATTTATTAGAATTTTATCGAAAACATCTATTTATAGTAAGTATTTTGAAAACATTTATTTATAAGAAGATATTATTTTTCTTATCATTATTTCATTTTTATTAAATATTTAGTTAAAAATTTTATTGTTTTATTTGAGATAAAATTAATACCTGCTATTTTAATTAGTTTTCTAAACAATTAAATTTTTGCCGTTTTAAATTGAAACCAATTTAAGTTCATTTACCTTTTATAATATTTCCAATTAAATATTTATTGCTAATGCATTATAAATATATGTAATTGTGTAATTTCTCTAAAATTCTCTGAACTTTTCGTAATTTGCCAAAAATAACAAAAGTTATGGAAAATAAATGAAATTAAAAACAGCAAATAATTGTTGTATAGTGTTTGTATTGTTCTATTTAAAAATTTATCAAATAAATAAATTTTATATTGCAACTAATAACTAGACAAATAATTACATAAATAGTAATAAATGGGAATAATTGCAAAAATACATAAAATATTTACTAACTGGGAAATGTGTAAATAAATAAATTTGCTGAGTCGTGCTGAGAAAAATAAAAGCTATAATTTTAATTACATTTTATAATTATTAGTTTGACAATAAACTTAAGCATAAATATCATATTTCGTGTAAAATAAAAGTTTACCTACAACATTGTAAGTTGTTTAAATTAAATAAATAAGATAATAATAATTATAAAAGCAGAGAGTTGGAGAGTGAAAAAAAGAGACAAGTTTAACCGAGTCATTTATACTTCCCTAAGGATACTGAATAACCGGTAGCAGGAAATCTACTAAATAGTTTTAAAACAACCTGTTTCAAAAATCAATTATTAATTGTTCGGTGGCGTTTATTTTTCACGTGGTTTCCCATTAAAAAGTGGAGCTTCCAACGTAGCAGGTAAGGGAGAAACATAAAAGTTTCGCTTATAATTGCGCTTACGGAAGACGTGAATTTAATATGGCGGATTCCCACTTTGAAGCAACACATTTTTGACACATAAATAAAGCGTATATACAAATTGATGGATGTAACGATCAGCTTTACACACTGAATGTTTTGATACAGTTATTTTTTTGTATTCTCCCCTACATACCTGCTTCGCAGTAAAGGAATGCCGTGGCACTTGAAATTTTATTTTTTTTTATCAAAGTTGTTGAGAGTTCTTTCACTTCTTTTACTGTATTTCTGTATGTCTTATTGCGTAGCGCATAATTGTGCGCTTATTGTTTTAAATGTACCCTTAGTGCTTCGCCAAATGATTCAATCGAAATAGTTATAATAAATACAAAATTCGAAAATAAACAGAACATTATTTAGCGTTCGGCTCACACACATAGAAACGATATCTATTTTTAAGTGTTTGTAGCCATTTTCAAGAAAGAGCAGAACATTGTATAGTGTTCTGTTCTTAATTTAAACGCAGAATTATTGCAGTTATACTGTAGACAAACATTATATTTTAATGTTCTATAATGTTCCTTTTCTACAATTAACAAACAAAAATTTTGGCAACGATCGAAGCACGCACAGCTTAGGTTTATATTGTGTATATGTTTTGTTTGTGTACAATTATTTTACTGGCTTTTGGTTTTTTTTCGTATGTTCATTTTGTATTTGTAAAAAATTTTTTTTTTTTTTTACCAGCCAAAAAGGCTATAAAGGCCAGTTTATACTATTATACTTAGTATTAATACATGTCAAAAACTCAATCAATATGTAAAAGTCTGATAGTGTGAATGTGATGAATGTGATGAAAATGACAAGTATTATGAAAAAAAAAGTTTGACATCCCATACGACTTCATCGTTTTTTGAAAAATTTCTAAACAATAATACTTTTCATTAGATCAGCATTTAATTTCATGTGTGGATTTTTATACATACTTTGCGTGATGGTGTGAACACAAACTGTTATGATAAATTTCTATTTAGATTTCAATCTCACAAAGTATTATGGAATACGTAAGACTTGTGAGATAGTGTAAACTAGCCTTAAGCACAACAAAAACGAACGAGCATTAATGTTCTGAACCGAACTCAATGAAGTGTATGGTTAAAAAAACGAGCAGAATTCAATGTTCTCATCTTTTTGTTAAGTTTGATAAGAACAGTATTATTTTTGTGTTCAAAAGATGACAAACTGGGAAACGTTATTCTTTTAATGATTTAATGCACAAACTCTTTTAGCATTTGTGTTTTCTACAAATCTACCGAACCGAACACTAAGGAGCGGTATTTAGTGTTCATTTTCGAACACTGGTTATAATAAAACTGTGTTTATAATAAAAAGTGTTTTTTTATTTACTTTTTTATTAAATTTTTGTAAACATTCGATGCATTTAAATTAGGTTTGTAAAATTTGAGAGTTATTTGAAAAATTTCATTTTATATTAGCTATTTGTCTAAGCCCCTTAAAAATCAAAATTATTCTACATTATTAACTTAATGATTTCCATCTAAAAATACAAATATTATTTTTACTGCTAAATACAATAATTTTTTTATTTTAACATATTCATATGCATATTTTCAGTATATGCCTGTTTTGCTATTTAAACACACTAATACATAAACATAATACAATAAAAATATGCTGTTCATAATTACAAATGTTTAAAAATAAATGAATATTTTAAAAAGGTACACAAATTCACAAGCACATAAACTTAATCCTCTTTTATTGTCAGTGTATTTGTACAGTAATGACCATTATATATGATTATGTAATAATAGGTTTGTGTGTGTGTGCATCTGTGTGAGTGTATAAATTATAAAATGTTTCCTAATAACAACCTACAACTGCAACAAAACTTCATCTACACAAAGTCGATTGTTAATGACTCACAAACAGCATTTAGTTGCAATTGTTTGTATTTGGTAACGAATTTGCTGCAAGTACGTGTTTTTACACAAAATATGATAATTGCATATTGGAGAGAGAAAAAAATGAAAATAATATTGAAAAACTAATAAAAGTTTAAAATACAATGCAAATATACTCGTACAAGCAACAACAAAATGAATATGTGTATGATTTCTGTAATCACCCAAGTAAATAAAACTTGAACAAAAAATATACAAAAATTCATTACAAAATACAAATAAAGAGGACTAGAGAAATAAAAAGAAACAGGGTATCTGAAAAAATTGTAACAAAAAGCTCAATATGGATTAAAATTATGCAAAATTTGATTTTTAGAGAAAATCGGAAAACAAAATAAGCTTTTTAAAGAATTACTAGTATTGTGGTTATTTTGTTGAACTGTTCTATGGTTTTTAATCCAAATTTTTATATTTTAATTAGGCTTAAGTTCATCAAATTTAATTTTCATTAAATTATTTTTATGAAGAAAGGAAGTTAACAACATGAAATTAATTAAAATTTATTGATAATTTTTCATTCTTGACTGATCTGAGGCTCGAACCCTGGTGCTTTTAAAGACAGGTTACCCTTACATGTTTCGATCTCTTCAGAGGGGTTTGCCGTTTAACACTCGCAGCCATAGTCAATTTTTTTTTAATTTCTCTTTTAATAGGAATGGTTTTTAATAATTTGGTATTTAAAGGAAATTTTTAGAAGTTTTCCATCTGTCTGGGTTCACACTATGAAAGTTTTATTTCAGAAAGTCTGAGTTTATTGGTGAGAGGGATAGATAATATGCTATTCTTCACTCTTCCCTGACCAATAAACGCAGACATTCTGAAAAAAAATATGTAGTGTGGTGTCAGTCTTTTCGAAGAAATATTTAAAATGTTATAGAAATTATTTGAAAATTTTCTATTTATAGGAAATTTTTCAAAAAGTTGGTATTTCTTAAATATCTTCGAAAAAGCTATAAAACATTATTTGCAATAAATAATAGAAAATTTTGTAATAATTTGTAATTTATTAGAAATTTTGCAGAAATCAGGTTTTTATAGAAAATTTTACCAAAATACGATTTTATACTACAAAGCATGAGTTTTTTTTCGTTAGAGCATCAAAAGATGAAACTTGTAATTTCAGGCTTAGTATTGTAAATTAATGAAGTGGCAGATTGAGGGAAAGAGACAGATATAGTTTCTTCAACTGTTTTATTCTGGGTTATTAAACTAACAGCTTTTTGTTGGATTTTTCAACCACAAAGTAGTAAATTTTAGTCTAATACATTGTTGCACTTTTGTAAATCTTAGTACTTTAACTAAATTAATAAATTTCACAAGGAGCACAAGGGACTTTGCAATCATGGGTGAAAACCGCTATTGTAAAAATTTATTTTTCACAAGAAATTTTGGAAAAATTTGTCATTTTTAAAATACTTCCGCAGACTTATATACTTATGCAAAATTAATATCAAATTTTGTAAAATATATTATTATTTGCTAAATTTGCTTTCTATAGAAAGCTTTAGTAGAATTTTCATAAAAAAATATTAAAAAAAACATTAGCAGAAATTACTTTTTTGTTATTTGCTGTAGAAAATACATAATGCAAAAATGTCATAAAATATCCTTATTTTAGAAAATTTAAGTATAATTTCCTTGTTATAAGATTTGCTATAAAACATATTTTGCAAAAATAATAGAAAATTGAGTAAACATTTATTAATTGTACATTTTTAAAAAAAATATTTGAAAAATTAGTTTTTATAGGCAATTATTTCAGAATTTGCTTTTTACAGTATTTGCTATAAAATCATATTTTGCAAAAATATGAGAGCATTTTGTAAACATTTATTCTTTTGTAAGATTTGCTTTTTTAAGAAACTTAAACATAACTTTCTTTTTAAAGGGTTTGCTGTAAAAACTAATTCGCATAAATAATAGAAAATTGTTGTAAAAATTGGTTATTTAGAAAACCCAAAAAAAAAAATTGCAAGACTGGCTTTTAATAAGAAACTTAAGCAGAAACGAATTATTAAATATTATTTAAAGGATTTAGTTTAGATAACATATTATACAAAAATAATAAAAATTTCTTCTATAGAAATTGATTTTTATAGGAAACTTACTTTTATTAGGATTGGCTATAAAACAATATTTTGTTTGGCTAACAATGAAGTAAACTATATAAATTTACTGTACAATTTACTTCATTGCTAGTCAAAGGATAGATAAAGTAAGCCTCGTAACAGAAATATACAAACGAAAACTCTGATGTGCATAGAAAATATTCCTCGAAAATATTAAAAAGCTTTTAAAAAATTAAAATTTGACTTAGAATACACATTCGAATAATATGAAAACTTATAAAAAAAAAATAATTAAACATTTTGTAAAAAATTGTACTTTATAAGTAGAAAACCGTGTAAAAATTGGTAATATGTATATAATAAATTTTTGCATAATTTGCTATTTATAGTATTTCCTTTAAAAAACATATTTTGCAAAAAAATTACAAAACTTTCGACAAAATTTGTTCATTAAAGCAATTTTTGCGAAATTTACAATACGAAAAACTTTTGCAAAATTTGCTTTTTATGCAAAGTTTTGTAAAGTTAAATTTTTGTTTAATTTTTTTGGTGAGTAGGAAAATTTACATTAAATTATTATTCATTTAAAAAACTTGTTTTAAAATAAGCAATTTTTTCGAAAATTTTCTATATTATTTCCACACCCTGTATTAAAATAAAAATTTATGATTTAAAAATTGGAACTTACTTATATACCCAGTGGGCCTTACTAGAACACATACTCTTACTTTAATAGACACTAAACATCTGCATGAAACTTAATAATGATGTTCATGAAACCTTCATTATAATTTTGTGTTCGCTTCATTCGTATTCAGTAAGATGAAACACTATGAAATGAAAGCAATGAACACTCGATATTTAAAAGACGAATAAGAAAAAATTAGTTTATTTGCTTATACAAGAGAATATGAACATTAACAACCATGAAACAGAACAACCATTGAACAAATCTCGAATAAGTTCATGGAAAAACTGTATGATTTAAATGTCAGTGTTGCCAGTTGCAGAAAAATAAAAACATAGGAAAGTTAAAAAAAAATAGAAATAACCATGAGGGGTAAATGCAACAAGTTAAAGAGATACATTAATATGGAAATAAAAACTCAAATTTATGTTTGTTTTCAATGTAAATTTTCAATAAAATTAAATATATTTAATTTTAATTTCAAAAACATTCACTAACATTAAAAAATTTTCGGCAATATTTTTGTCTTAAACAGAAAAATATTGGCTTACATTCATTTTCAAGTTTTTAATATCTTTCGAAAAAAAAAACAACCACGTGGTCAAACTCCTAAGACACTTACGAAACTAACAATTAAATTTCTCATAAACTCATTCCTCCTTTTGTTTTTCATCTTTCACCTAAAAATGTGTGTGTTTTTTATGAGTTCGTTTCATTTCAGGGCCGTGTACAGTACATTACAAGACAATAAAATCTTGCCATGTTTCAAAGATTTGTATTATTCAAAAATGCAAATGACAATCAAAAAAAAAACATATTTTGCATATTATTTATTGTTTATATTCCAAATATGTATACTATACATATATGTGCATAGGTATATCTACATATGTGTTAAAATTTAAATTACACATGGGCAACGCATGCAAATAATTACTTGAATTTACTGAAGTGGCAACATTGCTATTGAGTATTAATAAAAATAAATGAGAGAGAATGAAAACTATGAAACAAAGCCGGTTTCATTGAACAACCTCTGTGTGTTTACGACATGAAACGAAATGTGTTCATAGCAGCATGAATAAAACAACAGTTTGTTCGGTAATCTCAATTTTATTCGAACACGACTTTCAATGAATAAACATTTCAGTATGTTTATGAATGAAGTTGTTCATGCAGCCCTTTAATAGACACATGCAAACAAAAATGATCTCTACTACAAAACTACTTAAAACTAGAAGCGGCAACTCTGTAAAGTATGTATACAAAATGATTTGATTGAGATAGAAATGATTTTAAAAGTATTTTTAATAGAATATTTCAATGACATATAAACAAAGCAATAACTATATTTTTTTAAATTCGTTAAATAAAAATATCGAATTTATAATCTCCTAATTTTACATTTCACCAAGTGTATTTTGTGTAAAATCGAATAAGTACTGTAGTTGTTGCAAATCAATACCCAATTGTCTTAACATTATAAATAGTTATATTTGGTGTCCGGTAATGAGAATGTTTTCTAATAAAGAAAATGATTAAGGTAAAATCTGTTGACTACGTCGAACGGTTGGTGTTTCGTATAAATAGTTATTAAAATTTTCTCTGAAATGCAATGGGAGTTTATTCAATCTACTCTAGATTACATAGCAATTTGTAAAGTATCTATTTTAGAATGGGTACAAAACTATCTTTCTTGGAGAAATTTCTGGCTAAAATAGCACACATGTGAAAATATCTATGTTAGCTCAACTCTTAGCTGTTGTTCCGGTATATCGAATATCTATTGTCCAATTCAGGTCTTCATCATTTGTGTAATTTCGCTCTCAAATTAGGGCTGTGGAGTCGGAGTCGAAGTTGAAGAGTCGGAGTTGATGTTTTTGTGCCGGAGTCGGAGTCGTAGTACCCACAAAAACTCGCGACTCCGACTCCAAAGTCTTTCGGCATAAAAAATTAAAAAAAAATTTCCAAGATAAAAATTATCTTCTTAAAACACATTTAATATTTAAATAAATGGTTTATGAATACTGCTCTTATGTGCTGTTTCCAAATGACAGGCGATGGACTGAGTGCTTTTCATATACAGGGATGTGCTGGAAATCGCAAACGTAAAACGCAAGAATTTTAAAAGTCGTTTTTAAATAAGATTTTTGTAACAAAAGAATTTTATGACAAATAATTAACAAATATTTTCCTATTAAACAGGATTTAAACCAAAAATTATAAGAATTAGGTTTAAAGTTTATTAAAAACAACTTCCAAATTCTTGCGTTTTGCGTTTGCGATTTCCAGCACACCCCTGATAAATTTTGCTACATAATCAATCGCCTGTCATTTGGAAACAGCACATTAATGTTTTCGTACGGTAATTGCTTCTCAAAAACTCTAATTTATAGAAGGCCGTACGGTAATGAAAAAATAAAAGTTAACATCACTGAGTCTCATATACATTTAGCATCAAGATTATAGTAGGAGTCGGAGTAGGAGTCGGAGTCGCACTTAAATAATTTCAGCATTTGGAGTCGGAGTCGGAGTAAGTACTTTTTTCGGACGACTCCACAGCCCTGTCTCAAATTGTTTTCTCCATGTATGAGTAAGCCTTCCTTGGCTTCCCTATGGTTGCCAGTCAAGCGCAGATCTCTTCAGGTCGTCTTGTTGCTTGCGCATCGTATAACCAAGCCAGTTCTGCTTGCGTCTTAGGATCTCGGTTGATCGCGGGGGCTGTCCTGTTGCTGGCCAAAATATCTTCAAAAATCTGTTTAGGTCTCTGTTAGTGAACACTTATAGAGCGTTGATGTCGTGTGATCCTGCGTTCCAAGTTTCACAACCATTTTTGGTGTTTATAATTGCGAGATCGATACAAACAATGCTCGGTGTCCCATATAGGCATATATGAGCAATAGCAGCGCTTCCCTTTCTGACGATGATCGTACCCAAAAGCTGTTGAAGTCATCAATTGGGGAGCCGTTAATAAAGATTGGGGTATTAACGTTTGAGCTTATTCGCATTGATTTCGTTTTGTTGCTGTTGGTCTTAAGCCCGGCTTTCATTGCAGTTTCCTCAATCAATTTGATTTTGGCTGTTAAATTACTGTGCTTGTGGCTCAGCAGGCATATATCATCTATATTCCCAGACACCAAGTTGTCCCAATATATTATATTTTATTCCACTTGTCGTGGTTGTGGCAATTCTTATAACAAGATCTAAAACAACGTTAAACAAATGTGGTGACTTGCACACCTTTGCATCACACCAACTGCCACATTATTTGGTCGTTGAGTGTTTTTTTTAACAGACGGACAGAACAAAAAACAGATAAAAGTACATGGCTAAATGGACTAAAAATAAATCGAGAACTCGGAATGTATAATTTATGGTGTATTTGATGAATAGTTTTAAATGTTAGAAACGAAGTGACACACTAAATTTACCTTCAGGATTTGAGTGTTTTCTTCAAATGCATATAAAACAAACATTTTATATGAAAATATAACATATAGTTTTTTATGAATATAAGAAAAACCCCGGAAAAACTCTCTCACATTGTGTCCTTTACAGATTTTCCAGTTATTAGATTTAAAAAAAAACCAAACATTTTATTGGAAATTTTAAATCATTTTGCATAACATTTCAATTGACAATGTATACCGCCATTTTATTAGGTGCATAGCTTTGTATGCATGTTAATTTCCGAGCTCATGCTCTGAACCGTGCCGTAATTATTCTGTCACTGTGTGGTTTCCACTGAATAAGGGCCTTGTGTGTCATCCTCGAAACCAGCATACTTCTAAATCTTTCTTCTGAGATCATTATTCCGGGGTAAAGAAAGGTCAGTTTGTCAGAGGTTTTGGTTTCAGACATCCTGAATATAACTTTATTTAAGCTGGAAAATTCTCTGCACACCTGCACAGAAAGAATTATTTTTCGAATTCAAACAAAAAATTTGTAGTATCAAAACATTTTTTGTCTGAAATCGGTCCTACAAACAAATTCGCATATTCAAACAATTTATTTGCATTTTGTTTACTAAAAAAAACACTGATTTTTTCAAACAAATAATTTACAGAATCAAACAAAAAGTTTACTGAAATTCATATAAATTTCAAACAAATAATTTTGCTGAATCAAACAAAAATTTTTTGCACAAGCAATGACGCGCACCCAAGCTATCACTGAAAGAGAAGATGAAGGCAGAAGCAGAGCGGCGGCTGGCTTTGAGACACATGTTTTGTTGGAATTATTTTTGAACGAAGTCTTGTTTATACACACAATGTTTTTCGTCATCACTCACTGTTGCTGTATCCTTTCCTTGGCTAAAGAAGAAGAAATGTAACAAACAACGGCAGCAGACCGACTCGATATGTTTTTCGTCATCATTTTATTTTTGTATTTGATGTATTTAAGTAAACAGTTTTCAAAAATTGAATACGGGATTTTGTTTTTCATTCTTTTTTTTCCAACTTTGAAACCAACCAAAAATTTATTTTGTTTCTTATAATGTTGTTGTTTCTGTTGTTTAAAAAAGAATGAAACCTTTTTTTACCTGCTTTTTTTTTGTTTTTTTACTAATGACCTCGTCGCGCTATTTTATCATCTTTCTTCTTGTTGTACTTTTTTAAAGCGTCCAAAAATAAACTGTATGTGTTTTGTGTTGTTGTTCTTATATTTCACATAAAGAAGTGTTGCTTACGATCAAATAAAAAATGCAAAAAACGACAACATTAAAGAGCGTTAAATATTTCATACAAAATTATGAAAAATTGAAACCAATAGCGCGTATAATATATTATAGAAAAGTTGTCAACATTTTTGTTGGTTAAATAAAAATCAAACAAAAATATTAATTGAATCAGTAGAAAAATTTGTAGAAATTAAAAAAAATTTCAAACAATCGTTTGTTTGAAAATAATTCGGCAATAATTTTTTCTGTGTGGTTGAGACGGGATGGTACCGTTTGTGTTCAAACATTCCATTATTCAATGCGTTTCTGGTTTTTCATTCCAGTTGTTGTCGTCGGTTGATCCGTTGTACTCACATTTTTTATATTGTAAATGGTTTTAGCAACCATTAGTTTTTTAAAATATGCGGCTAAATGGACCACAACATCCGATTATAGCCTCCCGACAGTTTGTAGCAACATAATTTCCTCTGCGCAGATGTTCGGGTTATCCCTCTTCTTCTCAGTTGACAGAGCCTCGTTAGCGAAAACAGGTAGCACCAAGTTTACTAGAAACAGTGGGTGCGGTTGCTATTTGATAAGAATAAGCTGTGTGTTTGCCTTACTCTTCCATTCTCTTAGCTGTGTGGTAGCAAGTTTTTGTCCCAAAGAGCTAGTTCTGGAATATCCATCAGACCTGTAGGGATTGTTTCGAAATGCTGTTCACTTATCAAACAAGTGTGCGTGTATACAATGTGTGTAGACATCAAGTGTTAGTTTTCCTATTGATGCAAATATTGTTGTTTTTAATCTAAGCTTTTTGATATGTTTTCATTTCTATTACATTTTTACTTGTTGGTATTAACAGTCTTAATAGGTTAATTATTCGGAGGATCTTTTTGATTTTAATTTTATATTTTTTTTATTTTTATATAAAAGAAACATTTTTTTATCAAAGGTTTTCTTGGGAGTCAAGAAATTAAATAAGAAGGTTTCATTTTAATGTGCTAAATACCCATGTCATACTATTAGATAAACAGAAATTTAGTGTTGATGGGATAAGTTATTCCAAAGCGCATTTCATTAGTTGCTTAGCTCAGATCATCTGGAAACTTCATCCAAAGATTTTATGCAAATAAAACTGTTAAGCGAATAAGAATTATAAGCAATAGTTTGACTTCTAGAAATATTAAAGCTTAAACAAAAACAACAACAATAAACATGTAAAAGCAAAATGTGTTGAGTAAGAGAGAATACGAATACAAAATATGTCAAGCGGTCGGTAAATGCTTTTTTTCTAAACCATTTTTGAAACTTATGTATTCTCATTAGGGGTTACATTACCGGTAAACGGTTAAACTGGTTTTACCAGTCATATTGATTACCGAATTTACCGGTAAATTTCAAAGAAGAATACCGGCAATTTCGGTAATTTTTTATAAATATTTCATTCCAAATGAAGTTAGAATTTAAATTTCATATTTATATATAATTTTTTTTTGTTATTAGATTGAAATTAAATCACATTTAGTTTATCGTTATTTCGTTATTCAAGCAAGCTCTGTTGGTCCCAATTTACACTTGGGACATTTCTTGCCGTACAGACGAAGTTTGTTGGCGAGGGGTCGAAAAGGTAGAGTGTGTAGAACATGACTATCTGTACTGGACATTTTTTCATTTCTCTTTCTTACTTTTCGTAGTTTACATACAAGTATTAATTTCTGTCTGAGTTCTAATGTTTCATATGTAAACGCTTCAGGTCAGATTAAAAGAGAATTCAAGAACTGCCCGGCAAGAAATGTAACTTGTGTAAATTGGGACTTGCTTAGTTGTCGCTCTAAAGTACTACGGTAATTCTGATTCAAGCCATTACTAAATTACATTAGTCTTAAATAAAATATGGGTATTCCCCTAGTTTTCGAGTGCCGACCTTAAAAGTCAGCATCTAATAAATGTTTTAAAACGGATGGAACAAGATCATTCCACTTATTCCACATTTGATGAATCATCTCATCAAAGGTAGAATTTTTCAAGTCCGTTGGAATTTAGAAATATTCATCTAGAGGATAATTATAATTTATTTAAAGGTTTATGTAACCTCCGTTGATAAAAACTATTGTGACGTTTATAGAACGATTGAACATGAGAGATGAATGTCACTGGTCAAATAATTCAAATGAGTCTTCTGATGCTGCAGAAGAAATCACTGAATAAAATAAAATTGAATAACGCGGGTGTTCTGGAAATCGAAAACGCAAAACGCTAGAATTTTAAGCGTCGTTTTTAAATAAGATTTCTATAATAAAAGAATTTTATAACAAATCTTATACAAAGAGTTCTCTATTAAACAGAATTTTATATTAAAAATTATAAAACTTAGATTTAAA
Source organism: Pollenia labialis (assembly GCA_949318255.1). Taxonomy (NCBI): domain Eukaryota; kingdom Metazoa; phylum Arthropoda; class Insecta; order Diptera; family Polleniidae; genus Pollenia; species Pollenia labialis. The sequence continues at coordinate 113,855,236 of OX439143.1, forward strand.
GTGTATTCAAAACCACTTCCAAATTCTTGCGTTTGGCGTTTTCAAATTCCAGAACACCCCTGTATATTTCCAACTCATCCGTAACCAATGCCGCAAGTTTAAAAAAAGAAATCGTACTTCTTGAAGAGGAACAAACGCGTGGAAAGTATCTGACGATAGCGTTCAACCATCTCTTGACAGTGAAGCCGTGGAGTGTGAAATATGAAAGAGCTTTTTCTCAACAGGGTTAATATGCACAAAAATTATAACCAGCATTAATGACAATACAAATGATACCATTTGCCTATTGCGAGCATGTTGTATAAAACAGTCATATCTGTGTATTCAAAAATTATTATAAATTTCTTTTGATGCAATTAATAAATTACATTTTATTTTAAATAACTTTGTTGAGCAATGCATTAAACGTTTCATTACTTTACTATATAACGATATATATCTCTTCACAAAATTTAAAGCATTTATTTTACTCGTAACTGATAAACTTAAAATTAAACATAAATACCGGTAAATTACCGATAAACCGGGTTTCAAGCAAAACATTTACTGTTTACCTGTAAAAGCAAATTTCGGTAATTTTATATGCCCTTATTCTCATCACACCAGAGCTGCATTTTAAAAGCATATTTTAAAGATGAAGAGCTTGCTTACATTGGGGCTTTGCTAAAATATTTCGGCCATGGGGCTTCTGAATTTCTTAAAGAATTTTAGGTTTTTTTTGTAGATTTTTGAATGTTACTTAACTTTAGGAATTATGAATGTGCGTAAACACTTTTGCGAATAATTAAGTAACTTTAGAGGATTATGAGCTATGCATTGTGCATGTGAAAAGAGCCAATAAATTTCGTAACGTTAGCAACCATTTTCAATAGGCTTCGTTCTGATTTAAGTAAATTATCTTCATAACTGTTCTTTGCGCTCAAGGTTACTTTGACGGACAGCCAGCTGTACGAACGGATATCGTTAGATTGACATAGAAAGTTATCTTGTAGTGTTACTCAACACAAACGTCTTTTACCCTCTCCACTTTTGTGCCAACAGCTTAATCGAAACAAGTCATGAATTATCAAAAATTTCAAAACTAGTATGAAATTCTTCTCAAAGTTTAGCTATATTTCGATTTGTAACGAAATAAGTCAAAAAGCCCAAGTCAATGGCTCTCATTTCGAAAAAATTAATAGCAATTCAGTTACTCAGCCTAAAAATATCTTTTTCTGACTTGGTTCGCTTCAGCTGTGAGCCCTCCATATAAATATTATCATTACAGATAAAAGTTGAATTAAATTAACGCCTTGTTATTTTTAGAATAAAAATTGGAAAACGGTACCTCATAACGATATTCCATTCATTTAGTTGTCTTTTGGTTCACAGGTATTATTTGTTAAAATTTTGTTCAATGCAAATTTTGTACAGTTTACAAATTAAATCTAAATTTATTGCATATTGAAATTGTATAACAACATCGTTCTTATTTATAGAGTTTGATTTTTATTTTAAAAATAAAAATTCTTGTCTCTCTGTAAAATGTGATTAGGATTTTAATTAACAACTACAAAAATGTAACAATATTAAAAAAAAACTATAATTAAAAATAGAGGAAAATGGAAAATTACTTAAAAATTTAACTAAATCGTATACGTATTTTAGAAAACTTTTTTAAAAAGTATTAAAATGAACATGCCTCGAACCAATTATTAAGACTGGAAATAATGGTTATGAACTTAATGAAAACTATTAGTTTTTAAGGCTTTTTACAAAAAGGAAAAGTCTCCATTTATGCGATAATTTTTAAGACATGTTTTTTATGTTTATTTTAGAGAAATTGATAAAGAAGACCTTCTCCGAGAATAAGGGTTTGGACTTAAGAGTGGATTCTGATACCTAAAAGGGTGTAGAATAAGATGAAATGCATTTTTCTTAAGACTTCATTTTTACACACTTGGTCCCTTTTTTCGGAGGAGGTCACATATCTTTAAAATTTTTATTTAATGTTGTTTTAAATTTTGTTTGTATGTTTTATTTTCATTCGTCTTCAGGCAAAAAGATTTTAGCAGCAGTTTTAAAAGAAAAATTATAAAAGTCATGTGTTAAAAATTATTGTATAAAAGCTGCTTAATTTAAGCTGATATATAATTATAATCAGTGTTCGAAAATAAACACTAAATGTCGCTCCTTAGTATTCGGTTCGGTAGATTTGTGGAAAACACAAACGCTTGTAGTGTTTGTGTAGAAAACCATAAAAAAATAACGTTTCCCTGTTTGTCATCTTTCGAACACAAAAATAATACTGTTTTTATCCAACTCAACAACAGATAAGAACATTAAATTCGGTTTTTTTTTCAAAACCACAAACTTCATTGCGTTCGGTTCGGCTCATTAATGTTCGTTCCTTCTGGCTGGTAAAAAAACCAAAAATTTTTTACAAAAACAAAATACACATACGAAAACAAAGCCGGCAAAATTATTTTAAACAAACAAAACATATACACAAGACTCACATAAGCGGTCGTTGCTAAAAATTTTTGTTTGTGTATTTATTTATCAATGTAAAAAAAGAAACATTATAGAACATTAAAATATAATGGTTGTCTACAGTATCAATACAATTGTTCTGTTTTTTTTTAAAGGAAGAACAGAACACTATATAATGTGGGGCTCTTTCTTGAAAATAGTTACGAACGGTATTAATGGTTGTGTTCGTCTACACAATCTCTTAACAAATAGATTTTGTTTTTAGGTGTGGCAGCCGAACTCTTAATAATGTTCTGTTTATTTGCGGACACTGACGATAATACAGGAGGGTCTTTTAAGTGCGAGTTTTTTAAGTATAGTGTTTCATGTCTTTCTTTAGATTTTTGGAGACTGCAAAGACAAACCGCTTTTACTACATGCGAATGGTTTGAATAAAGACAGAATTTATTTTAAAAAACCTTAAGCAAAATAGGGTCTTTGAAGACAACCTTCGTCTTAAAATTGTCGACATCGAATATCAACAAAATAAATTAAATTTGATGAACATTTAGCCCAATTAAAAATAAAAAAATTACATTTATAGTAAAGCGGACACCTTAGGGAAGCCGGCAAATAATTGTGAATAATTCGTACATTTTAGATCCTCTACTAAAAGTAATCCCACCAGTTTCGCTTTGCGGACTCCTTGAGAGAAATATTGTATTTATTAATTTGGCTTTAAGTATTTAAGGAAATGGTTCTTAAAAATGCATAAGTATGCAGAACTTTAACCCAATGCTTTCTTTTTTTCTATTTAATTTCAAAGTATATTTTTAAAAAATTAAAATGTTATGCAAAATGATTTAAAATTTCCAATTAAATGTTTGGGTTTTTTTTCAAATCTAATAACTGGAAAATCTATAAAGGACACAATGTGAGAGAGAACCGGAGTGTTTTCTTATATTCATAAAAAGCTTTATGATTACTTTTCATATCAAATGTTTGTTTTATTTGCATTTGAGGAAAAAACTCAAGTCCTGAAGGTAAATTTAGTGTGTCACTTCGTTTCTAACATTTAAAACTTTTCATCAAATACACCATAAATTATATATTCCGAGTTCGCGATTTACTTTTAGTCCATTTAGCCATGTACGTTTATCTGTTTTTTGTTCTGTCCGTCTGTTAAAAAAACACTCACTTCTGAAAGTCTCTACTGAAAATAGCAAGTTTAGTGTCAAATTGTTTCAAGTTTTTCGAAACAGAACAAAAGTTTAGGACTTAAAGGTGGAACAACCTTCTAAAACTTTATACTTTATGTAGGCATTGTCTTCATAATTTGCCAGTACCGTAGGCATTCAATTGCAACGTATGAACGCGTAGCGTGTAATATTTTATACAAAAGCTCACGATGACATTTCTACAACATACGTCGCCATAGATCTTATTAAATATCATACACAGGAAAATTTTAAATATAAAATGAAATAATTTTTATGTTTTCAAATTTAATACATACAGGCTTATTTTTAAAAAATAACTTATTTGGCAAAATGGTCATATTCGCAAATGTCATCAACGATGTCCTCAGGACTTTTTAATTTGTCGCCTAAATAACATTAACTTAATTAACAAAACGTGTATTTTGTCGTGGTTAAAATTGTATTAACGACATTTTTGGATACATTTTCTTTAATTTGACTTGAATAATACTTTATTGGGGACAACGTAAGCGACCATTGCATGCATTTTGTCGTGTTTCAAACTACATCGACGATAAAATGCATACAATGGTCACATGAGTTGTTCTTTACTAAAAAAAAATTAAAAACTATAAATTTGTATTTAATTTTAAAATAAAATTTCTTGCCATTTACATTTTATTATCATTATTTTTGATAATAATAAACAAAAATTAAAAATAATTGTCCTGCCTGTTAAAAACTTGTTTTTGCTCTCTTGATTAATAACTTACAATTTGGATACACGTGAATTGATGGCCAAAACGTACAAACAATTTCCCTGCACCCAAAAAAAACATATTTGTGGTAAACATAGTCTAAGAGCAACTTATTATGATAAGTGTCATGATTGTAGTCACCATATTACGGTTTTTATTGAATCATCTTATGACCAAATATATTTATTTATTTATTTATTTATTAATTTTTTTCAGTCTATGGAAAACAAAATTCCTTACATACCATGCAACTAGCTTACATAAAAAATATATTACATAGTTAAAAATAATTAATAATTGGTATATATCCATATATATTAAATTTATAAAATACTAAAAAGAATTAACTTAAAATCATTTTTTGATGTGCAATATTCTATATGCGAATAAGATTTTTTTTGAAGGCATAAATTTAATTTATTAATATTAAGAAATGCTCTCGTTAAAGTGCCATTAAGAGCATAATTAGTACGATGAACTGGAACTTTAAATGTTTTAATTTTCCTCAAGTTTCTAGCTGGTATATTGAATGGTATTAACAATTCAGGGCAATCAACCCTTGAATTAATTATATCATAAATGAATAGGATAGACTGTAATTTTCTACGGTATTCTAAAGTTCTCAAACCAATAAGGAGGCATTTAGACTCATAAGGAGCAAATTGGAACTGAGTAAAGCGTAAAGCATATTTAATAAACACACTTTGCACTCTCTCAACACGGGAAATGTGAATGGAAATATATGGACTCCAGATAACTGAAGCATATTCTAACTTTGATCTATTAAACGATGTATAAATATGTTTAAATGTGTATGGGTCATGGAATTCAGTACAATTCCTTTTTAAAAAAGCTAAAGTTTTATAAACTTTAGGAATAATATACTCAATATGAGGAACAAAAGACATGGATGAATCAAAGACAACACCCAAATCAAGTTTGGAGTCGACATTTTTTAGATTAACACCATTAAGTTTAAAATCATTCTTAATAGGACTAAATTTTCTATAAAACGAATCATGAAAGCATTTTCCAAAGTTTAATTTAAGCTTATTAAGTTTACACCATTCAACTAGCTTATTTAAATCACTCTGTAAATTACATACATCAGCCGCCGAATCAACCCTCAGGAAAATTTTCAGATCATCAGCATACAAAAGAAATTTAGATTTTTTGAAACAAAAAATTATATCATTGATAAAAAAATTTAAAAATAATGGCCCTAATATACTTCCCTGAGGTACCCGAGAAGTTTGAATATAAGGTTTAGATTCATGGCCCTCAATCACAACCTTACACGTTCTGCCAAATAAATAAGATTTTATCCAGTCTAAAAAATTAGAATGGAAGCCAAATTGCCGAAGTTTTAACAAAAGGACAGAATGGGACAATTTATCAAACGCCTTCGAAAAATCAGTGTAAATAACCTCCACTTGACTATTATGCTCAATAGCATCAAGACAATCGGCCTTATTGTGGTTGTCGTTGTCGTATACGACTGTGTAATAGATTAAAGTAATACACAACATGTGTTCTTTAATCTACTACAAAAAAGGCACGTTTGTTTACGAAAACGACAACCACAATAAGGCTGAATATTCACTAAAGACAGTTAAATTTGATATCGTTGACCTGCCGGAATAAAAACCATGCTGGTTAGGGATTATCCATAATTTGGTAAGAAAAAATAATTTTTTGTATATAATGCGTTCAAATAATTCGTAAAATATTACATCATACTATTTTTCTCTTTATCATATTATTATCCTGTTAATCATATCAAGTTAAGAAGTAATCATATTACTGTCATGGTAATCATAACAAATTTAGAAGTAATCATTTTTTGATACAGAGGTGCTGTCACAACAATAAAAAAAATTAAAATTTTCTGCATCGATTATTTTTTTTGCACTTTACAATTTTTTAATGTAAATATAATTTATTTATTTTTTTTTAATTTTAAATGGGTATTTTCCCTTTTTAATTGCTGAATCACTCACTTACAAATAATTCGATAGGCATATTTAAAACAAACAAAACACACACCTCACAAAAAATAACCCTATGTTTAGGCATATACATCGTGTTGTACTTTTTCCCATACTGCCATAGGTGCAAGCTCTGGTCTATATTTGACATTGCAGCCGTCCGCCTTTTAGCGATTTTCATTAGGCAATTCTTCGTTACGTTCATGATTGTTTTTAGTAAATTCCAGTTTCTTTGAGACATAAATTTTTTGACGACTTTGAATCTATAGGTAGATCTAACAAACATTATTGGTTGTCCAATACGAACTCTAGCAACGGTTCCTGACTGTTTTCAAAAGCACCACGCATTCCTGCTTGAAGCCTATCCGCTCCGGCACATGCCAACATCTTGTTAATGCGAATGACATGGAAAGGGTGCAAACGCATTCAAATATGAAATAGATATTTTCCGCAATATTTAACCAAATACTTATTGCAACAAATACGTTTAACTTCCAAAGCTTCTCTACTTAGTTGTTCATCTACAGTAGCTTTCTTTCTTTCCCAATTAAAAATTCGTGTCTTAGGATCTTGTTCACCACAACAGAATCGTGATTTGGGATTTGGCTTGTTTTTGCAATAAGGGTAACATCTCGCTGGAAGTCGACCCATTTCAGTTCCTTTGATAAGAAGGACGGAAAAAGAAAACGACACAACAGATTGAAAATTATTTTACAAATGGCGATAGCAAAATATTATTAGAGTAAAGATATTTTGATTGCATTTTAAGCATACTATGACTACACGTATAGAAAGTTATCATGTTATGGTTGTGCGAAATTTATTATGTTTTCAAAGTTACCATTATTTAGTTGTTAGAAAAATGCTTATTCTTCAGTCAAAAATACTCATATTTATAATTGTGATAAGCATTGATATGTTAACAGTAACAATAATGTTGCTGATATTAAATAAAAATAACAATTATTTGTTTACGACAACAATAAATTGTTACAATAAACATAGTGTAGTTGCTGTTACCATTCTCAAACATATTTTTCTTTGCGTGCAGACAAATGGCACTAAATGACCTTTTAGTATCTACACTCAAAAAATTATGTAGTTAAAGTCAAGCGAAAATTCATTTTAAACAACTTAAAATTCATTTAAAAAACGGATCATTAACATTTCATTTAAAACAAATGATTTTTACAGCATATTCCGTAAAATTGAATAGTTTTTACTTTTAAAAACTATATTTTTACCAAAAGAAAACAAACTACATAACAAAATAAATACGAAAAACATTATTTTTTGGTAGTTTGTTTTTTGAATAACAAACACAAATGTTGAAAAATAAAATTATTCGTAAAATAACTATATTTTTATTCAATTTTAACAGTACGGAAAACAAATTTAATAACCCACAATCAGTTACTGTAATAATTTTATAAGTGTAACTATATCCTCAAGGTTTTTTTTACCCATGCCCCTTATCCAGGAACAATCAGTAAAAATATATATTCAACGACTGTGTTGCCCATATATCGTCAACGACATATCGACCCCTTTGCGCGAAATTATCCAAGCACATGTTAATTTTTATTTTGATATTGCATGTGAAAGCAGAGAAAAGTATAAAAATGGCTGCCCTGTAAAATTTGGTATTTGTAACATACGATAATTTCGCGCAAAGGGGTCGATATGAGCGATAATAATTGATACTTAAACTAAGTAAGTGCATTTTCAAAAAATACTAAGTAATCCAAAGGACAGATTTTATAAAAATTGGTTCGTAACTTTTAACAGATCTCAAATAAAGTTAACTTTCGAAAGCAAAAGTTTACAATATTAACATTAGGATGGTGGTTTTTGACGTGGATTTGTTGAAAAAATGTATTCTTTCAATTTTTTAACTCTTTTTTTGTTACGGCACAATATCGAAAAATGTTTGTCCTAACAAATCGGCGCGCTCTAATAAATATAATGTACATACATATATGAAAAAAGATATATATACAAATTATGTAAACGTTTTCCGCTGTGCCGGATTTATTATTGATGATTTTTTCGTTTTTGGTTTTTGTCACCAAATTAAAATTTCTTGAGCTTTAACTTAAATCTCTTCAATTATATTTTCCCTCTTGATAATAAAAGAAAACGGAAATACATTTCATTTAAACACTTCATAAACGTCAATGTTCTTCCTATAAAATTCAAAATTAATTACCGAAGCCAAATATTTATGTATGTATGGAAATGAGTGTTAAATAAATAATTGATCAACAGCCATAATTTTGATTCCCCTAAAAAGCAAGAACTCTGGTAATTAATAAATCTGACATAATTTGTTTTGCTTTAACGTTATTTATAATTAATTTTCTGTAGTGACATATGTATTTCTATTTTCTTTTTCTTAAGAATTTTAGAATTGTAAGAAATTTTATTGTATCTAATTAAATATTTCTAAGGAATTTAAACACAGACATCAAAAGAATAAAAAAAATCAATAATGAACACATACATACACAGTAACCCAGTTATTTAATCTAGAATAACTGTGAATTTTTTACTTCCTAAACGCTTTTCATTCATTACAAAATGGTTTATTTTAAAGGAAATAATAAAAAATTTTATTTAATAAATCGAACAGATGTTGAAATTCGCAATAATTTAGTTAATGTAATGAAAATCGTCTTAAGAAAATAATTATCAAGAGCTTCTTGTTCATATTATGAAACATTTGCTGCAACTTTTTTTTAATTTGATGGTAAAAGGCGATGGATGGCGAATGTTAAAATGTTTAAGCAGTTTTTGTGAGTTTGGAATTGTGAGGAGGTGAAGAAAGAGGATACACATTTGTACAATTCACAAGCTTTGTCGTATGGCGTATTATTTTATAAATTTCTTTTATCGTTACTTTATCATATTGCTAGATGGCACAAATGGATTCAATACAGTAAATTCACTTTCTTCTTTTTATTTGCCTTTTCGTTTTCTGAAAGTTAGCGACTAATACAATACATTTCAGATAACTCGCAAATCGAGAAACAATGGAATTTTTTGTTCCACACTTCATGTGAAAAAATTTACGATGCGAGAAATACAGAAACGAACTACTGGGAATTTATTTCTCATGGTGAGTAACGGCGGTCTTAATCTCTCAGGTTCACAACCCTTAAATTGTGTTATTCAAAAAGGAGCTAATTGCAGACTCTGGTTTCTTTCCTGCAGACAAGCATAAAGCTTCGCGGGATAAGCTAGGAAATTATAAAAAAAAAAAAAAAATAGAGTTTAAATTGCTGGTAAATGCCACACAGTATGAAAGTATATAAATTTTTATACTAATTCGAATGTGTATTCTAATGGTAATTTCTTTTCTACAAAAAAATGTGCCTTTGTTTTAAAAAAATTCAATTTGGTGTCCTTTTCTTAAAAATTGCTCCCGGAAAGGGTGGCTTGTTTTATTCTAAAAAACTCATGCTTTTCGGGAGCAAAATTTTTAAGAAGCAGACACCAAATTGCATTTTTTTTAGAAAAAAGGCACATTTTTTTTGTAGAAAAGAAAACACCATAAGTCAAATTACAATTATAAAAGCTTTAATACTTTATTAGTATTATTCTTTCAATATTTTCCAGGAATAAGAATATTAAAGTATAAAAGCTTTCAAAATTTTAATTTGACTTAGAATACACATTCGAATTTATATGAGAATTTATAAAATAATTTAGAAATCATTTCAATTTGTTAACAGAAATATTAGAGATATTGAAAATTTATTATTTGACGGGCTAAAACCAGTTATTTTAGTTTCGCTCAAACATGTTATTTTAAAATATCCATTTATCGAATATCGAATAAACCGAGTATTTTGGTAAAATTTATTTTAATTATGTGTAATTCATATACATTTTCCTTACTTTGGTTATAAATGTACCGGTAAATTAACGAATTTTTTATGAAAATTTGTTTAACAAACTTTTTATAAACCTGTTTTATTTTTTTTTTTATGAATACGAGGTAAGTTTTATGTAGTATCGGGCATACTTAAATTTTTTATGAATAATGTCAAAACCAAAATAGAAGACAAAGGTGCTTGAAGTGCCCTTATATGAGAGGTTGCAAAGGTTTTTCGACGTCACTACTTATTATTTACCTTTAATTAGCCCACAAGATTGATGTGCTTCAAAGAAAAATTGACTCCATTCCAAGAAATTCTTAAGAGATGGCAAATAATACATTGCCAAAATACGCTGCCAAAAATTAATCATTGGGTGAAATATAAGCAGGTTATGTTGTCGAGGATGGAATGCCCGTTAATGCACTAGAAAATCATAAGAAGTTCTAGCATATCTTCATGCCTAAAAATAAAATATTCCGGCGCAATCAACGATATGAGTAAAATTTACCACTTTTATTTATTACAACACCAAGAACTTACACACAAAATTGCAGATATCAAACAATATAATGGACTTTTTTTTTAAATTAAGATCAACGAAATCAATTGAAATATATAATTCTGGCTGAGAGGTTTTGTTTGTAACTTTTTTACAATTTCGTTGACGTTTACTTAAACGTACAGACATGCTTTATCACCCGTAAATTAAAACTTATTTATGTGTGAACATAGAGAGAAAAACACTCGGGATAAATCAATTGTTTTAATGATTACTTTAAGTACGAGTCGTACTCAAAAATTCAAGTAAGAATAACAATAAAACGTACTCCAAACAATCCCTAATGGGCTTTCCTTTTAAACTTATATCCCGGAAATTCCTGAAATAAGTATAAGATTATTAAATCAAGTAAAACAATTATACTTTAAAATATTTGTATCAAGCGCATTTTGAGATTGATTCAATCTAAGTTTTACCTAAATCAATCAAATTTTCGAATTATTTCAAGTACGAAATCGGGATTGAATATGGATAATTTAAGTATTTTGCGATTGAAAATCCGTACTTGAATCAATCTTTCTGTACTTGATTCAAGAAAATCCGTACTCACCGTACTCTTAATACCGCTTCTGATTTATTTGAGTACGGATGGATGGATTTTTCTTTTGATTGTATATAAACACGAAACGGTCAATGTATGTAATCGCATCACGTGAGAACGGCTTTGGCTTTTTCATTTTATCTATGTATAAGCCAATTTAAGGGGAAACGTTAAAAAATTAATATTATACTTCCATTTTCCTAAGTATTTGAAAATTTTAGGAAAAGCTCGAAGAAGCTAAATTTCACTGCCTCCTTCTACTTTCCATTTTTATTAATAGGAGAAAATATTAGCAGAAACGCCAAGAACTTAACACACGGCCTCTTTTTCACTTCTCATTGGTAAATAGCTCTCGAGCGACACCGTTAAAAACAAAAATGTGAGAATACCTCAACTAATAATTTATTAAATTCCTATAATATTTTTTAAACTGGTTTGTTATCAGCTGTTGCTTACGTAGCAAGATAATTTCACCTGGTATAAATTTGCCTTGTTAGCTGATATTTGGAACTATTATAAAAAGTCAAATAATCCATTTCCCTAATAAAAATATTAACCATTAGGGAAAATTAAATCTAGAAGAATTAAGTCAACAAACATATCTAACATTTCTGTTCCTGGGGACTTATTCTTTCAGTCGTGAACGCATACTTTTTCGATATCAACGCAATTTTATTTCTAATTCTTTCAGTCGATACTGAACGAATCGAAAGCGTTTTTTCAGTGTTGTAAGCATTTTTATAATTTAATTTTGACTGAAAAACAACTCCTTATGAAATTCCACCCGATTTTTTTTTAACAGCAAAAATAAATGTATAATTCAGACTTAAAATCAAACTCAAGGCGAATTCATACCAGGTGGTCTTATTTTGAAAACGTTTCTAACACTGTAAAGTATTTTAACGTTGTGTTAAAAATAATACAACATTGTAGTGAGCAATTTAAAGAAATATTTCATTTTCTTTTTACTTTTAAATTGTTTGTTTTGAAATTTAATAATTTAAAAAATTTCTAATTTCATAATTTTAAGCGAAACTTATAAAATGTAGTAAATATTCCCCAGAACCACATGAACGGTATATCATTTTGACACAAGGTTAGTAATCAGCTGTTGCTTTTGTAGCAAGATAAGATCACCTGGTATAAATTCGCCTTGATCAGAAATACCATAAATAGGTTCGTCACAAATGCGGATGCTGAGGGGGTCATTACAACATCCCCTTGTCTAAGACTGGCATTCAATATCATAAATTGGACTTGCCCCTTCCCCCTGAGCTAACAAATCACAATTAGAAACAAGCAATTTTTCAAACTAACATAACTTTAAGATTGATAACTTTCATTGCCATTAGATTCTAAAATAAGGTCTTTTGTTTTAAAAATTACTTATTTCCATTTTAAGTATGAAATTATCTTTTTTTATCTAAATAAATTGAAAATAACTTATTTTATAATTTAACACACACTTTAAAGTTTTTAATGCCAAAGTCAAAGTCAAATGCAGCGAGTTAAACGGAACATTTAAGTGTGCAGGCCTTGAATAATTTTAAATTAATGGTGCACAAAATTGAATAGTATATTACGACTTTTTTAATGTACCCTATAATGGGTACAAATAAAGCTTTAAATGCTTAAAGCAGTTTACATGTAAGAAGACAGACGCTTTTAAACTAAGATTAGATATTTTAGAACAAAGAAATATAATAGAAATAAGAAATAGAAATAAGAACAAATTGGGGGCGATATAGAGGTATATTTAGCATAATAAAACGAGAATGTTTAATGTTGTAAAAAGATACTGGAAGGTATAAACTCCAATGTTTCTTCAAAAAAATTCCCGTAATTTCTACATACAAAGAAAATATATTTTTTATATGGTCATCTTCAACAAAACTATTTTTAGCAATTTTTTTTTTAATATGTTATTTTTTCTGGCAATCATGTTGTGGTTAGAATATGCCTTCATCAATAAGCCAAAAACATATTATGGTTCACTCTGAACCTGCAATATAATAATTAAAATGTGTAATTGAATGAAAAAGGAATAATTAAAATTTAAAAAAAATCAACCGGTAATATTTTTTTCACCCAAATTTCCCTTTTTTAATTTAATTTTTTAATTAAAAAAAAATTACTTTTTGTAAAGTACTTTTAGTGGGTTTTTTCAACAGACGTAAAACAAAGTCGCAAGCCTTGAGAGAAGAAAATACGTCAAATTGTGAAAAGTCGTGAGATAGGAAACACTGATACATGTCAAAGTTTCACAGTTTTCAGAAATTTTAACAGACTACTACGCTTAAGGTGATTTTTGTATATTATAAGCAGGTTTTAAGTACACCAAGTAACAAAAATCTTCTTGCGATAATAGTCAGCATGTAGACTTTCGTTTAAATATTTATGCATTGGTATATGCTTTTAGGAGTTTTGACAGCAAACGGTTTATAAAATTATATTTGTATAGGGTTGCGGTTCGTGGTCTTTTCCGACCAAATTTGGTCTGATATATTTCGTTTGGTCGGGCTAAACTGAATGTTGGTTTTGGTTTTTTGAAATTCGGATTGTTGGACGAAGAACAGGTAAGTAAAAATCTAAAATGAATTTATTTTAAAGAACAGAAGATATTTTTTACTGTGGAGGATATTACAGATGTGGCAATTAGGAAGTGTATTATTTTAGTTGCACGTTCCATAAAGAAGATTTTAATCACCTCAGCCGTTACAAATTTTCATCTTAAAATAAAAAAAAAGTTTTATTAACAAACAATATTCTTTTTAAAATTTGATCGGATTGGCAACAGGCGGCGCTTACTCCAGTGCTTAAAACCTCATTTAGCAATGAAGGTAATTGATGCATTAAAACTGCTGCCAAAAAAAGTTGAGGTTCTTTGTCGAAATATTTAGAGTTTTTTTGCATTGTCCTAACAGCATAACTGATCTGAGGAATTTCAGGAAAAATGTACCACCCCATAACATATAAGGTCTGTCTTGTACAAGATGGCTTTTTTTTAGAGGGAGTTGTTGTAAGAATTGTTCCGCTCTCTTCACCGATGTTTCTCAAGCTATTAAGCTTTTAACATAAATTATAGCTAAACTTATCAGTAAAGCATGTACGAAAACCGTCATGAAGCATCTCGTTACTTACAGGATCATATATTTCAACTAGAAATATGATAAAAACAATTGAGGATATAAAATATTCACAACGATTTCGATGTACCATTAGTTAAAACAATGATAACGAAATATGCAGTACAATACTTTAAAAGGCTCGAACTGCATCCGAACCCACTAGCTCGAAACATTTCAAATGATAGCGGCCACACTCGCTTAAGGAGAAGAGAAACTGCAGCACTTAGCCATTTAGATGAGCGATAAACTCCTATATATAAGAACAGAATCCGTGATGAAGAAAAAAGGACATACAATAAAGTTTGAGGATAAAATTTGATTACTTATTGTTAGGATTAATTATTGTTAGAAATAGGACTATTACAAAAAAGCTTTTAAAATACGTAACTGCACAGAAAGAAAAACACTCGGGAAAAATCAAGTTTTTTGGGATTACTTTAATTACGAGTCGTACTCAAAAATTCAAGTACGAATAACACTTAAACGTACTCAAAACAATCCTAAATGGGATTACTTTCGAAAACACAAGTTTGGAAAAACCGGTTTTCTTATTGTATGTAGAAAAAACAAAACAAGAAAAACACATACATATACATAATATTTTCATGTTTAACCCTCCGGCTTGCGCATGTTTTGATTTTCTTTACACATGGAAAAAGGTCTGGCCAGACTCATGTGTACAACGAAGGGTTAAAAAGTAAATTTGAAATAATGCTACTCATTTAGTTTATATTTTTGGTTAAATATGTACATAAGATTTCTAAAATAAAAACCATATCGGGCACAGAATATACAGAACTGACACGAGACGGGAGATTTTGCCATTTTTTTTGTCTCTTTCTAAGAAAGCTGCCCTTTTGCATTTTTTGTTTTGATTACGCAATTCGTGTTGATAGTAGCGGCCTGTTTTTACACATTGCCACTTTACTACCAAAAAACATTTCCTTTCTCTTTCTTCGAAAGCTGCCCTCGCAACTGATTTGGGCCTTTTTCACACGTCACTTTTTACAGTTCTGTGTATTCTGTGATATCGGGCATGATGTTGGTGTTTTATCATTCTGTGATGTGTAATACGGGTAAGTAAATCAATCATAATCATTTTTTCTATGTAATTTCTTTGTTTTTGTGTTTTCCAATCATGAATTCGTTATAAAATCAACTTTATATTACTTGAATCAAGCTCATTTTGAGATTGATTCAATCTTAGTTTTACTTAAATCAATCTCATTTTCGGATTATTTCAAGTACGAAAACGGGATTGAATATGGATAATTTAAGTATTTTGGGATTAAAAATCCGTACTTGAATCAATCTTTCTGTACTTGATTCAAGAAAATCCGTACTCACCGTACTTTTAATACCGCTTCTGATTAATTTGAGTACGGATGGATTGATTTTTCTTTTGAGTGTGAAATTTAGCTCAGTTTCTATTATTTAATATATTTTAAATAAATGCCTAAAATGGATGTCAAGTTAATTTTGGTAACTTGGTGTATATCATCAAATGTTTTTCTTCAATAGTATAAAAGTGTCTACAATACTATCACGAAATTTAAAACGTATCTTTCATATAAATTTATAACTACAACTTCTTTAGCTTATTTATCGTACAGTTTCAACCTCAGATTTGTTTTAATTTGTTTTATATGCAAAAATACATCAGATTTGGTGCAATTTTTCGTAACTTTTAATTTTAGGTCCAGGGTATCAAAGTGTCTTTCCTCCTTGTGTATAAGAGAGTTTTAGGTACTACTAAAAAAACTCTTTTAAACTTTTTTTCTTATAAAAAAGTGTGCAAACTTTATCTTTATTATCGTTCAGTTTTAACCTCACTTTTAAATTTGCTTAAAGTTTTGTTTGCTTTTATCTTAACCAACTAGCCGGTAAATTTTCTTGACAAAAACAAAGAATTTACCGAAGTAAAAAAATAAAGAAAAAAATCACCGTTACCATCTTTTTGCCAAGATAAGTGTGAATGTAACATATTTGACCTGAAGAAATAAGGCGAAAAAACCACTACAAGAAGCCTCTGTTAACTTTATGCTTATCACACAAATATTTTTTTGGTCTGTTTTCAAACGAAGAAAAAAATTCTACTTGAAATCAATTTTATTTCTCTTTTTCTAGACATGCTTAAAAGGAAATCCTCTAGTAGTTGTTGGTAAATGCTTAGTTAAGGTTTATTTATATCTTCTACCTGGAATAAGTTTAGCAGTGTTCTAGTAGTTTAATCATACTTTTCATTCAAATCTTTATGTAAAGTTATCCATCATCATCAGCAACGTAATCGTCATCATCTCTGCTTTGGAAAAGAAAAGAAAAACTAAAATGAAATATGAATATGATAAAAGAACAGCATAATGAGGATTATGATGACGTTAGAAATGCTGCTTCTATAAATAAGTACGAATAAATTTTCTGTAGTTGTTGTTGGCTGATATATCTATCTTTCTATCTATCTATTTTAAAACTGTTAGAAAATCAGCGTATGATTTGTGAATTTACCTTTAGGGGGTCAATTGCTTGTGTTGATATTTGTAAGTTTGTGTTTGTTAAATATCATGCTGATGCTGGTTGCCTGAACCAGTGAACAGTTTTTATATGAAAGAAACATGGAGATGGATGTTTTAGCTCCAGCTAATGCTAAATTGCATTTATTGCTGCTGCATTTAAAGCTAAGTGTGCAATCATCTCGTTAGATAAGGAGAAAAAAAGAGAATGGAATGAATTTAATAAAAAAAAAATCATGAGTAAATCAATTTCTTATAGATGATACTCGGGTAATTTTTTTATTCTTAAGGAAAATTAAATTATTTAAGTTTAATTTTAAAATAATTGGAAAATAGAAAAATCTAAATTTTTTTTTGGACACGGATATACAAACTTTAATTTGATACAAAGATACAGGAATTTTGTGGAGTAAAAATGGCGCAGTTGCTACTGGGAGTTAATTATTTTTAATTTTAATACAGAAAACCAGGCGCTAGAAAAGCAAAAATGAACTAATTTCCCAATTTTTTATAAAGAAAAGACCAACAACAAGGACCTTTTGCGATTTTATTCATTTTTGATGAAATAAATTTAATTTTTGTGATGGTGGATTGTTTTATAATGAAATAAGTCCCCAAAATTTGTAAATGAAATAAGACCCATTTAATAGTCTAATAACCAATTTTACCAATTCGATTTAAATATAAGTTCATATTTAAATATAGTTTTTCATAAAATTGTATTTTCATTTGACAAAAAATTCGAATTTTAAACATAAATTGTTACGTAAATAAATTGGTGAAATTGGCCATCAGACACTTGTTTCATACAACATTCAAATTGTACACTCACAATATTCTGAACGTAAAATTAACTGAAATTGTAATATAAAATAAATGAAAGTTCAATTAAAAACCGGTCTACCTATTTTTCATTTATTTTTAACAATAAGTTCATTTAATTTTTACTGTCAAAAATTCAACACCATATTCCGTAAAATCAAATAAATATTCAGTTATTTTGTAAAATTTTACTGTCAAAAATTCAACACCATATTCAGTAAAAACGATTAAATATTCAGTTATTTATTAAAATTTTACTGTCAATTTTTTACTGTCAAATTGACCCCATATTCAGTAAAAACAATTAATTATTCAGTTATTTTATTAAATTTTCGTTTACTCCACAAAAGATCCGAATTTCTAAAAAATTCCAGACAGACACCTGTCCGCTTATTTTTCTTATAAGCGAGAGAGGGAGAATATTTTTATTTACTTACCCAGTTACACACGTTTGTTTTACTTTTGTTGTACTGACCACGTTGTTTACAGAAGAACTCTCAATTATTAGACACCAGCAGCATGACCGATATGGCTTCGCAATTATTTTACTTTTAAAATTTGATGTATTTAACTAAATTATTTTAACAAATAGAAATTGGGTATTGCTTACACAAAACAAGCAATTTATTTTTTATAGATAAGTAAAAATTAATTTTTGGTAGTAAAATTATATAAAATAACTGAATATTTAATTGTTTTTACTGAATATGGTGTTGAATTTTTGACAGTAAAATTTTATAAATAACTGCATATTTATTTGTTTTAACGGAATATGTAGTTAATTTTTTGACAATTAATTTATAAAAGATAACTGAATATTGATTTGTTTTTGCGGAATTCGCGGTTGAATTTTTGACAGTAAAAATTAAATGAACTTTTCGTTGCTTTAAATTACATTTTCATTTAATTTTACATAAAGAAGAATTTAACTTAATCAACGGACAAAATTAACTGCAACTGAAAATCCGTATTAATATGCACTTAGTTTTTTGAATAACTGTTAGAATCAGTTAAAAATAAATTTGCTTGGAATTTTAAATGTTTATTTATTTAAAAATGACTGAACGGAATATTTCTTAAATAAACTACAGTCCGTTACTGTAATAATATTGTGAGTGTATTAACATTCAAAATATTGATATAACGAAATTTTTAAGGGTTGGGGTCATATGCCCGAAACTTAAAATCGCGAATTCAAAATCTCTAATTCCAAAATCCCGAATCGATAACTAACGCTTCTCTGCATAGCGGGCGCAAGAATTTGTTTCTCAATGGTATAATTAACACTGACATTTCGTTAACTGAAGTTTTTAAATTTTGGATTTGATATCAGGATTTGATTATTAGATGTTCGGAGACAACCATTACATGATTGTTGCTTCTTTATGGACGGCGAATTTATCCATAATATGTTTTCCAATGATAATAATATAGTAAAATTAACCATAATATGTTTAAAAATTTTCGTTAAAAATAGTTTTGTTTTGGGGTGACCAAATGTTTTTTCTGATTGCACCCAGATTTTTATAGATTTCTAGTAAATATGGCATGTAAGTTGTTGATACCAAGAACAAATCAACATAATTGATTCATCAAGTTCAGAAAGGGAAGTATATACTGATATTTATTTCATGTACCTTAATTGAGTTTTGCTAAGAACCCATTGTGAAACCTGTCATTTAAGACAACTTCAGCTTAAAGTCAGTTTTCCCCTCTACGAGCTAAGAACATACAATTATAATTTTTATTATTATTAACTACACTGTTTTAATGGATTATCTCGAAATTAATGTTTTTAGGTAGTTCCCTTTCTGCATTTAGGTATTCAAGTACCCTAATTTCAACTAATGCGTATTTCATTGAGTGCGTTCTGGTTTGGTGAGAACTTTTTTTAAATAGCTTAAAAATTGTCTCCTAATATATGCCCAAGTGTTGTCATGATGGAATGTTACGAATTTTATGATAGCTAAACAGTTATGTGGAGAACTCTCGTAAATCTCATATTTAAAGACTACGAAGAGCCTTTGATAAGCTCTATTATGACACCATCTAGAAGGCACTTGAATGCAAAGGCATGCCACCAAAACTTATCTTGCTTATAAAAAATCTATTTAATAGCTCTTCTTGTAAAGTACTTCATAACCGCAAACTGGCAAACTGAACTAATGTAACAAGCGGAGTACAGCAGAGATGCATTATGTCACCTCTGCTCTGCGGCAGGCTATAAGATGACTTAGACTGGTCCGATATCAGTTGCCTCCTGGCAAATACGTTCAGTGACATGTCTCACAGCTAAGAACTCCTGGAGGCAGCTTTAAAAATAGACCTTGGCGAGACTAAAGCCATGCGTATAAACACCGATAACAGACAGCCACTTGAGATGAACGCTACCGTGATTTATTAACAGCTTCTGTTATCTGGGCAGCATCATCTACATCAGTGGTGGATCTGGTGCGGATATCGGTAACTGTATTAATTGTGCACGATTGCTCTTCGCGACACAGAACACACAGAGGCATTACGAGCCAGAAAATGTTGTGTTTTTTCTGTCTTTTTGTTCGAAAGCTGCCCTTTTTGCATTTTTGTTTTGATCACGCAATTTGTGTTATTTGTATTCCATTTCTTTGAAATCTGCCTTCGCGAATGATGATTTGGGCATTTTTCTTCTCTGTATGCTCTGTGCTTTGCGACATAAGCGCACGTCAAGTTTTTGTCAAACAGATGTTGGAGGAGGATTTTAATGATATTAAAATTACCAACTATAACCTGTGAATTGCCACAAAACAAGTTTCTCGCTGAACCGAAATATTGAAAAAGTAGAGGATGAACCACCCACATGCGGAGAAGACAATTTGATTCTGAAGTCGCGCACAGAAAAAATTTTTGCAAAAAATTATTCAATTAAATAATTAATTGGTGTACATTAATTATTCAAATAATTTTTTGTTTGCTGCAATTAATTTTTTTTATCAAAACCCATAAAATTAAATATTTGTGTATATGCGGTGTATTTTTTAGTTTATGCAATTAATTTTTTAATTGACTACATTTGTGTCCCATGACTCCAAAATACAAATCCGTTAATTGATATGATCAATTCCTTTGCAGGGGCAAAATTAGTTAAATATGTATTTAATTGTCTGAACAAATTATTTAATTAAAGGAGATTTTCTATTTTTTCTGTGCGGTAACGGGAAAGTCCTGAAATGAAATAAAACTAATAGCTTTTAATTGATCTCGGCGGAATATATTTGTAATAGCCCTATGCTCTAATTTGGAAAGAGTGGGAACTGAGTAATTTTCGAAGAAAAAAAATGAAAACGAAAAGTTTGTTGCTCACACCATTTTGTTCAACGGATAAGTGAGAAGAAATTACAGATGCTTACTGTTCAAATGCCATTTAAGTTATTGAGAACACAAATCATGTGTTAAAGACGCACTAACTGTTGTGAATCCCGTATTTTTAAGTTATAGACAAATTAAAGTTTATCAAATGAAAAATGCCATTTTAAAACACATACATGAGATAGAACAGTGTGGTTTTAGACCAAGTCGTGATATAAAAGATCTAATGATCACGATGAAACAAGAGTTAAATAGAAAGACTAATTGCTTCTTTATAGATCTGAAAAAGGTGCTTTAAAGAACGAATTTTATAAAAACTGCTAAAACTATGGCAGAACCGAAAATACTACATCCGAAGAGTTTATAACCTTACAAGGTATGCGACAATGCAATATTTTGAGTTGAGTCCATATGTTTTTACTCAATTTTAAAAGCAAAGCATGCAACTAGTGAAAATTTCAATGTTAGCAGATGACGCGACATTAGTGCCAAAATCAGCTGTATCTCTTTAACATAACTTGATTATTTTTACAGAAGAAACGACGCGAAAAGGGTACGTATTTACACGAAAAAGATAGAGAATACGATAAGAAGCTGCGATAAAATGCACAAAGGTTCAGAAATCTTAACGCTAGTCGAAATAGGATAGAATAGAATAGAATAGAATAGAATAGAATAGAATAGAATAGAATAGAATAGAATAGAATAGAATAGAATAGAATAGAATAGAATAGAATAGAATAGAATAGAATAGAATAGAAGAGAATAGAATAGAATAAAATAAAATAGAATAGAATAAAATAAAATAGAATAGAATAAAAAAGCTTATATTGCAAAGAAGCTACAACTGCCAAGCTTTACGTCGCTTTATACAACAATTTTATTGGTAAAAGAATGTATGTATGTGTTTGAATCATGGGCGCTTACATTTAAAAACCAGAGCAGAGTTAAGGCGTCGGAAATTAAATATTAACGCCATGTGGTAGGCAAAACACGATGAGACAGAATATGAAACAACACCAAACAAGCAAGCCTATCAATAGAACCGTAAAATAAAAAGACCGATTGTTGGGAGATTTTGCCAGAATGCCAGAGTACTGCCTAGGCGCGCCTGCCGAAGCAAGTATTGGAAGCAAAACCGATAGGTACAAGAACCAAAGGAAAAAAATAGAGTTTCTTGGCAAGACACCATAAACAAGAGCCTCACTAAACAAAGAATCGAACCTAGAAAAGCCAAAGCATCGGCACATGGTTGATTGAAATGGAGAAGTCCTTGCACAGATTTCTTCACTGCAAAGAAGAAAGAGGACAATTTAATAAATACAAATTTATATAATTTAGGAAATTTTTGTATATTTTTTGTAATAAAATAGCAAATTTTCTGAAGTTTTAAAAACCAAAGTCAGCCCTTTTTGTTTTAATTTTAAACAAACTGCAAATTTTTTAGTGAAATCTGAAAATCTTAATAGTTTTTGTACCTTAAATAAATACAATCATATTTTTATTGATTTTCCATTTAAATTCCATTTACCTTCTTTATCCTGTTTTTTTTTAAATATTTTTTTTGTGCTTTTTTTAAAAAACAAAACCTGTGATCCTTGTACTCTTTTTTTTTAGACACAGTCTATCATAGATAACCTTGACTTCCATTTACCTCATACATACAAAGTACCACATACAAGTACATTTATCTATTCATGCCTTCGTTTTCCCATTTGTGTATGCTTCAGTTTCTTTTACCAACTCTTAACCGCATCATTTTCCTCTACATACATGCCAGATTAGGTTTAAGTACGAACCTGGGAGGAAAATCAAGGAAAGCAAAAAAAAATGAATTATATGGATGTGTATTAAAAAGTCGCGTGTTTGTTTGCTATTTTTTCTTTATCATTTTGCTTTTGTTGTAATAAAATATACTTTGTTTATTTTTGAATGTACAGAAAAAAAATAATTTCAGCTAAATAAATTTTTCTTGTTGGCTTAAAGACTCGGGACGGTTAAAATTTAACTTTGGTATGATTTTCACCTGGGGAATTTAAGGATAAAAATGAAGCAAATATTTTGTAGGATGCTGTGTATCGCGTTATCGTTTTCATTATTATATTTTTTGGTGGAAATTTTGAATTTAATTTAATTCGTTCACATTCACATACAGCTCGTTTATTCTTGGCTGCTGTTGGAATGGTATTTTTTTAGGGATTGTCTGTATCTCTGTCTGCGGATATTTTCGTTATTTGCTGGATGTTTTCTTTATATTAAATTTAATATGGTGACATTGCGCTAGATAACATGTATGGGTTTGATTTTTCTTATGACTGCGATAATTTGTAAAGGATTTTTTTTTTGTAAAAGCTGAAAAAAGTTCAAGGCTAATGCAATTTTTTTTTTGTTGTATGATGTTTTTCTTTTCTAATCTTATAAAAAATACTTGTATTTTTTCAAGATTAAGGTAAACAACAAGTTTTGGAATGTGCAGAAATTTATAAATGTTGAGCACGTTAACATATTGAGTATAATTTTTGAAAGAATTTTGTTTTAATTAAAACAAGTTATTTGAAGACAGTTAAGATTTATGACATTTTTAACTCAAATTGGAATGTCTGTGTGTGTTTTGTTTGCATTTTCAAAAAGGTTTTAAACATAAGACAATTGTCCTATTTGTAGAAGTTTAAAACGATTAAATACTTTTATGTATAAAACAAACTTAAGCAATATTTGCCTAAAATTTCCCATAAATAGCAAAGTTTTCTATAAATAGCTAATTTTTCTAAATTTCCCTAAAAAAAGTACATTTTTGCATATTTTACTATAATAAGGTAACTTTTGCCAAATTTCCTTTATTTCATCTTAATAGCAAGTTTTCAATAAATATCAAATTTTTTTTAATATCTTATAAATAGCATATTGATGTATAATTTCCTTTAAAGAGCAAATATTTGCAAAATCTATATATTTTTAAATTAATGTTTGTCTGTTTGTTTGTTGGCTTATAGACTCTTAAACTCCTGAGCCGATTTTCCTTTTTAACACTATCATCACGCGAGCCCCGAAAATAAAATAGGCACCTTATTTTTTCAATAGGGAAGGGGAAGTGGTACCCTCCAAACGATGCAAATATTAAGTATCGCTTATCTTAAGAGCCGCTGTACACATTTTCTTTAACTTTTTGCAGTAACCCCGAAATTGAAATAATATATCAGCAGGGGGTAACACCATAGGATGCCAATGTTTTATATCGCATATGGGCATTTCCACTGAAAGTTCTACTTTAAGAAAAGTAACGTCAGCAAGCAAATAAGCTTTAATTTTGGGCCCATTTTGTTCAAATGTTATCCTTTTTTTTACTGAATGTAGAGCTAGTTGCGCTTTACACCAAAATATTAAGAAGGTAAATTAAGATATACAATTTTATGAGAAACTATTTTAATTACTTGCTGGCGTTACGGTACAAAAAGTAGACTTTTCGCTGGAAACGCCCATATCCTACGAACTGTTATATTGATAATGTTCCAACTTGGTAGGAGTCAATCTTTTAGTTAACCACAATTTTGAAACGTGGCTAAAGGCAATACATATTATGGTAAATTATAAATTTTAAAATAAAAATGGGCGGGGTTGACGGAGGAGTAGCAGTATCCCTATAGAACGAAAACGTTTAATATCGAATTTCTGAAGCCAAAAGTAAGGGGGGTAGGTGCAAGGGAAGCAATGGATAATATATATGTATATGCAAAATTTTCTGTAAATATGATATTTGTGCAAAATGACCTACAAACAGAATTAGTTAATTTTATCAATATTTCCTATAAATAAAAATTTTTTGCAACGTTTCCTGTAAATAGAAATTTTTTGCAAAGTTTTCTATATACACACAGCGTCAAAATTGAAATCCTTTTTCAGCGATAACTAAACACTTATTTTTACTACAGTTAGCCCGTTATCTTAAGAAACATCTTTACTTTTTGGTGCCTATAACTACAGTTTAATGGGAATCAATTACATTTTTGATATAAATTTTGAGGAATTTTTGATGGTAATAAATTTATTGTAAACAAGTAAGAAAGAATAGTCGGCCAAGGCCGGCTATATGATACGCTACAAAACAGTATTTAAAAACGCATTTACGAGAGTGAACCCTATTCGGGACCCATGGAAAATCATGCTTATGTGTCCATATAAATATGGATCTATCTATGTTTTAAATTTCATTTAAATCGGTTTGATAGTTTCTGAGAGGCAGAAATTGCCCCCTATCTCCCTTCGTGGTCCTACAATTCGGCCTTGTGCCAATAAGAACCTATGTAGCAAATTTTATTAAATAATCTCCCAAATTGCGAC
The DNA here is from genome assembly GCA_949318255.1 of Pollenia labialis. Taxonomy (NCBI): domain Eukaryota; kingdom Metazoa; phylum Arthropoda; class Insecta; order Diptera; family Polleniidae; genus Pollenia; species Pollenia labialis. Next base: position 113,880,756 of record OX439143.1, read on the forward strand.
CTGTACTGTGCACACAAGGTTACATGGACAGCCAGCCGGACGGACATCGTTAGATCAACTCAAAAAGTGATTATAAGTCGATCGGTATACTTTAAGGTGGGCCTAGGACCAATATTTTAAGGTGTTATACACATCAGCACTTATGAATAATACCCTCTCCACTATTGTGGTGTGGGTATAAAAAGGAAAATATAAAGTTTTTACCGATGTTGATTCACTTTTAACGCTGTGTGTTTATATCAATTTATTAACAAATTTTCCATAAATGGCAAATTTTCTTATAAATATTAAATTTTTGCAAACTTTCCTTTAAATAGGATAGTTGGGTGAAATTTCCTATAAGTAGATTCAGTTAATTTTATAAATTTTTGACAAAATTTCCTATAAATATCAAATTTTTGCAAAATATCAAAATTTCCTATAAACGGACAATTTTTACAGTAAATAAGTTTAGTTAATTATATTGATATTTACTAGTTATAAACACCAATTTTTTCAAATTTTCCTATAAATAGAAATTTTTTCAAAGTTTTCTGTATACAATTTATTAAACTCTTGAAATATTAAAATGTAAATGCATATTTTTAACTTGTTTTAATAGCGAATTTTTCAAAATAACCTATAAAATGCAAGTTTTCGTATTAGAAAAAAATGTTTCCAATGTTTGCCACATTTCCTAAAAGTGGAAAATTGAACTAAAATTTTCTATAAATATCAAGTTTTATCGAATTTTTAGCTAAATTTTCAACAATTGGGGAACTTATCCTCAGTTAGTGCAGCTACCGAACAAATAAACAAAAAATATTATTTTTGATCTTGAAATACTTTTTATTTAAAAGAAATCCTTTTTATTACTTGCGGGGCATTGCATTACAATGCCACATCCTAGTTTGATAATATTTTCATTTTTTTTCAAGTATTTTATCCCTCCTTTATTGCCACTAGACATTTTGAAATATAAGAATTTCCCCTTTTACCACCAAATAGTCATTATTAATTAAAATCCTTGATTCAATATTTATGGAAGAGTATGAGTGAAGTTGGTTGGCAAATCTTCCGGGTTTGCAACATCAACATCTTCAGTTCCAGCTTGTTTACCTTATAATCCTTGCAATTTTTATGCAAACTCGACAATTTATCTCGACAAACAAGTGAAGTATTTGTATTCTTTTTGCAGTTTTTTTTTTGTTTGTTCTTGCATTCCGTTTTCTGAGTCTTTATCATATTTACACAGTAAATGACTCCTTAGGCCGCTTGACTTTAAAAAAAAGATAGTATGAGCCTCTGCAATTAAGGTGATTGGAAGGGCAACAAGGGGGAGAATGAATAGGAGCTAGAGAGAATGGTAAAGAATTCACAAGTCATATTATTGTTTATGGTTGCAAAGAGTCTGTATTTGTTATTGCAATGTTTGTATTATTCTATATGGAACAGCAACAAAAATTAAATGGGGAAGAAAATATACAGATATAAAAAAGACAGCAGAGCTATAAATAACATGCAAATAGTAACAGCAATAGAAGCAATAACAAATACGGGTTTCATCATCATCGACACTAGAGCTCCAGCAGAGAAGTTAAACAATTCAAGCAATTTCAACGAAACATAACCAAACCAACTTTATCGTCAACACCACCAGCAAAAGCAATAGCAGCAATATCAACTACATCACCAATAAGAGCATCAGCAAAAGCACCGGCACCAGCAGTTGCCTGCATACAGATAAATGAATATTTAAAACAGAAAAACAGCCATATATTCTATGTAATAAATGTTTGTGTGATGAAATGTGAGAGGCAGTAAGTGAGAATACCAGGAATTGTAAGGATATAAAAAACATAAAAAAACATATATACAGCGCGAGCAATAATAACAACAAAAATATATCTACACCAATACACACACACACACATATATATATCTTTAGTTGCTTTTAAGCAATGTTAAACCGCCTCAAAGTATGCAAAGGAATGTGTTTTCAGGCACAAAAGGCATTGACATTGTAAAATGCTAAATTGAAACCGAGTCAAGTAAAAATATTGCAAACATACAAAAATAATAAAACAAGAAAAATGCAAAAACAAATAAATAAATGGCAAAAAATAATAATGAAAAGAAACAGAATATTGTGTATTTGCTATGGGGATTCCAGCTAGGATAATATGAAAACAACAACAACAACACCAACCAAAGCGGCCACCAATCCATTGGTGTACAAAAGATTGAAATGTTAAATAAATAAAGGTGTAAATAAAAAATGTAAGGGATACTATGTGTATAAAAAAGCTACGAAAAAAGAAAAAACCGAATACAACAGCAATAACAACAATGAATTAAATAAAAAAAAATTACATCAGGCTTTTGAAAAATATTGGCCGGCGAATTAAGGTGGTCAATTCAAAATGTAAAATATTTTTTTTACAAAATTTTTTGCTAAAAATGTGTTGCATATAGAAAATTTTATTAAAAATTGTAATTGTATACAATTAATTTAAATTAAATTTAGATATTGGTGTATAACTTAAAAATATCGGATTCACATTAGATGGCATATCCTTTATTTGTTATTGATTTTCACTTAATTATTATCAAATCAAAATAGTGTATATAATATATTTTTTAACAAAAAAATGTTAAATTTAAGGGAAGCTTGTTGCAATTAAAAAAAACTGCAGCTTAAATACATAAGTTGCTTATCAAAGCTTTTCCTAAATATTTTATATCGATTTCAACGTTTGAAAGATGCTTTGTATAATTTAAAAGTGGTAATTTTGACACGGAAATCAAAATTCGCAAAAAAAAGTTGACAGATAACGAGTTGAATGCACAGCATTAAAAAAATTGTTGTTCAACCAAAAAAGAAATTATGTAATCTGCAGAAATAATCGCACTCAAACATTGATTTCGAAAAGTTTGCAAGAAGCAGGAATTTCTTAAAGCCAGGATTCTCTCACACGAATGTCTGACAGAATTCCATCAGCATAAAACAATAAAATACAAAAACATATGACTCAGCTACTTTACAAGAAAATACAACTCTGATCGCATGGGATCAGGGACCCAGAAAATTTAAGCTCAAAAACACTCCATATTAGAGTCAATTGAGACCTATACTATCATATTCCAATAGATTTATTTTGAAATGCACATTTAGAATCTATGGTGGTAGTGGGAACTCTGCAGTTAAGACATATTTTCAACGTATACAAAACAGCAGTCAAAGTAGAAAAACTGCCATTTCTTCCACTTCTTCATTTGTCATTGGCCCAAATAAAAACTGGTGCTTTAACTTCTGCTTCAGTTAATGCAAACAGTCGCTGTCAAAGCAAAAAGTCGTACACAGATGTTCGTTTTTTATTCGATAGTTTTTTGATTACGACTGCAGGTTTTTAAGCCCAGCTTATTTCTCAAACAAAAAAAAAAGTTCGGATGAAACTCCTAAAAAGAGAGATTTATTTCGCTTTCATTAAATAAAAAAACTCTTAGTTTTATTTTCTCCGTCTATATTTTTTAATAAGATTGCGCTTAATAATTGTAATGACCTCACTGGTCGGATCAAAAAAGCTCTTGGGTCCAATTTAAATAAAAATCAAACTTCTTTATTTATGTTTTATTTTATGACAGCGTTATAAAACTGTCTTTTTAAAAGATTAATTAAGAGGTCTGCAAAACACCGCACATGTGCGAATGCTCTCTCACAAATAAAGTGAGTTGACTTTAAGTTTTACATTAAAAAAAGTATCTGTTTTGGATGGATTTTTTTATTTTCAATTCATAAAATAACTGTTATAAAAGAACTTTTTTGATATCACTAATAAATGTTACGATACCTGCATTCATATTTACAAGTCGGAGTGACTTGTCATTAAAGTCTTTCACTCAATTTAATTTTTAGGTCGGTCACACTATAATATTTTTATTATTAGCAAAGAAAAACAAGTTCTTTTATTATTAGCACAAATGTTTTTTTTTTGTCAAATCGTACGACTGAAAAGGTGCCTGAATAATGGTTACAGAGTCGAAAAGGACTATTTTGAATGTCAGGAATACTAGTTGAACGCAAAAACCTAATTTAGCTTCATATCATAACTGACGATCAAAAAAGGGTTCATTACTACATACAACCCCATGCGTCAAACAGCCGTGGCGTGTTGTGCTTAGTCGAGCCAGAAGGCTGCGAAAGCCATCACCTTATCGCATTTAAAAATGGAGCGCTATATTCCTCAAGAACGCGGATTTTATCCCGAATTAGATAATTTTGGTTGATTTAGTTTCTCGTGCTACACCTTACAGAATGATAAAACACCAACATAATACCCAATATGGTTTTAACCAAAAATGTAAACTAAATAAGAAGCAAGAGTTCAAATTTACTTGTTAACCCTTCGTGGTTCACATGAGTCTGGCCAGACCTTTTTCAATGTCTATAGAAAAATCAAAACATCCGCAAGCCGGAGGGTTATACACAATGAAAAGTTCAATCTTTTTTTTACTTGACTTAAGAATGTTATACTTATTTCAAGAAATTCGGGGATTGGTTTTCAAATGTAATCCCATTTAGGATTGTTTTGAGTACGTTTTAGTGTTAATCGTACTTGAATTTTTGAGTACAACTCATACTTAAAGTAATCATAAAAAACTTGATTTATCCCGAGTGTTTCTCTTACTGTGTAGGGATGATGCATTTTGAAAATTTTTATTTTCAGATCCCACTTTGATTTAAGATCAGGATTTTATTTTTTGAAATCCTTGATTTTTTTGCAAAACGTTTGGGATTTTTCTTTAAACGTCGGGCTATTTTTCCTAACCAATATTAATTAATTTGACTTTAGTATTAAGTGAACTAAATCCCCCCTTATAAGTTATTGTTTCACCAATATATCCGTAATTGAAATATACAAATGATAATTGACTGCTGATGTTATTTAAATTTAATATTTCTTATTAGTATTGTGGTTATTTTGTTAACCTGTTCTATGGTTTTTAATCCAAAGTTTGATATTTAATTAGGCTTAATTTCATCAAATTTAATTTTCATTAAATAATTTTTATGAAGAAAGGAATTTTACAACATGAAATTAATAAAATTTATTGATCATTTTTCATTATTGACTGACCTGAGGATCGAACCCAGGCGTTTACGGACAGGTTACCGTTACATGTTTCAATTGCAACCACTCAAACTCTTCAGAGAGGTTTGCCGTTTAACACTCGCAGCCATAGTCAAATATCAATCTTTAAACCAAATTGTATTTAACCTTTGGTAGATCGAAATCTGCTTTGAATGATTATCTATTTTAATTGATTTTTCATGTTCTTCCTTACTTCGGTTTTTTCTTACCTTTTGTCAAGAATTTTTCTTGAAGTACAAATAATATATTTCTTTTACTTTTTTATTATTATAATTATTGGTATCAACAAGCTCTTCTAACATTCTTAAATTACTCAAAGTTTTTTGAAAATAATTCTGAAGCATATACCAAGCATATACATATCTTGTTACTACTAGCTACGGTGGAAGGAGCATCAAGGGATACGTTTCATTAAAATTTGCAATATTATCGAACTAGCTTAAAATTTCCTCTGCAACGCGGAATTACCCATGTGCAAAGCACGTTACTTGTAACAGTTTTGGACAAAATATTTTAAATCCATTCGAAGCCTTATCCATATAAGGTGCTGGATCGTTTTAAAATAAAGGTACATTTTGTCGAAATCTTGAAAATCTTGTATTTAAAGAAAAACTCCAAAAGAATTTGTTTAGTAATATTAAAATAGTTTTTGTGTATTTAAAATTTGTTTAAATAACTTTTTCTTCTTAATTTCTGTGGCATTTTGACAAAACATCTTAAGTAAAATTAGAAAAGTAGAAACAAATTTTTTTAATCATACGAATTTTCCTTTAAAAAAACATTTTTGTTTAAGTTTTTAAAATTTTGTATTATAAACGAAATGTTTCTTTAATTTTGGTTTATTTTATTAACTACACCGAGTTGTTTTTAAAACTTTTTTGGTATCTAATCTCGACTTAAGATGTTTTTTCAGAATGCCACAGATATGGAAATAAAAAAATCACTCAAAAATTACAAAATATGCAAAACTATGCATTAAGAACCTGAATATGCAAAAATATGCATTTTCACCAAAATGCAACAATATGCAAAATCAAATCGATGCCATTTTGACCCAAATTTAATGATTCGGAAAGATATTTGGTCGACATCGTTCTTAGACTATCGACAAGAAACATGCATTTGCATCCCTAATTATGAGCTACTTTAATCAAGCCTTACAATTATGTTAGACTTATTCATTTAAATCGTTTGATTCAGACACTGGCTGAAAAACACCCGGAATTTTCAACCAGACACAGAGCTGGAATGCCACATAATGATAAACAACGCTCGCCGAGAATAAAGGCAATAAATTAATAAACCAAATTTCCATACATAATTTAATCAGTCTTCAGTTCGTCAAGCTTAATTTTCACAAAATTATTTTATTTCTGAAGACAAAGTGTGGTTACTGTCGAAACATGTCAAATCAACCTGTCAGTGGGTCAATCCCGCATTCAGGCAAGAATAAAAAATTATCCATAAATATTAATTAATTTCATATAGTAAAATTCCTTTCTTCTTTAAAATAATTTAATGAAAATGAAATTTGACGAACTTAAGCCTGATTATTTTATATTTTTTGTAATTAAAACCATAAACAATTCCTTAAAAATCCCAAATTATTAATTATTGCAATACATTTCTGTTTTATAAAATATTTGCGAAAGCTGGTTACCTTAATTAAAGCAAATACCGGAAAGAATTTATAAACAAAAATATGCAATGACTTTAAACATTGCGATGTGATGATGACGATGATGATGCTTCTTTACTCGTTCACATACTTTGGAATATTTAAATTTTTCATCATTTAAAATTTTTTTTTAAAATTATACTCTTTATGTAAAGGTATGCATGCAATTGTATGCAAAGTTACCCAGTATTCCATTCAACATTACAAACCATTCATGTGGCATGTTTGCAGAGTTACAAAATTTGTACCCGCTTAAGTTTTTTTTTCTTGTTCTATTGAATGGAAAACATGGTCTTTTGTGCTAAGAAATCATTTCAATATTTGCCGTTTTCGTTTATACTTACATTAATTTTAGAGTTCATGGTAAAATTTCATTTTATTCCATTCATTTTCAGTTGAATTTACAATTATGTATATAAAAGTACTTGCAATACACCAAAAACGCATACCAACACAACAGTTTTAGTACTTAAATATTTGAGGTTTAAGTGTAGGTGTGTAGAAAAGAGCAGAGTAGTGCTGTGCTGTGTTGTGTAGTGTATTGCTCCTGAACGTAAGTAAATGAATGGTGTTTATTGTTTACCCGTTTTTCATTTATAATTTCCACTTTTTTGTTTGTTATGCGGTAGGTTAAAGGCTGATTCTTGCAACCAACAATGTTCCTGTTTACTTTTTTTTTTTAATAATATTGTGAAACATTTTTACAAATGATTTCTTTTAACTCGGTTTGTCGATTTTGCATTTCGCAGACAAATGAAGCATTATAAAACATCAGCAACATTTCTATAATCACAATAACATTTCAACGACGTCTGTAATAAATTGCGCTGTAAAATGTTTAAAGGAGCCACAAAAGTAAAAAAAAAATTATTAACAAAATCAACACAAGCCATACAGACAGACTAACGTTTCGTAAAATTTACTGTTTAATTTTGCTAAACGACTGACTGTCGTAGATTGTAAATCATTATTGCAATAAAGGATTTTTTGGTAAGAAATATCTGCTAAAATAAATGTTTATATTTTTATTCATTTTAAAAAGCAGCAGACACATTATCATTATTAAAAAAATTATGTTTTAAAATTTTGCTTTTAATTTACAAATTAGAAATATGTTTTTATGACTATAACAAAAGTATTTATGTTAAAATATTTCCATTCTTATGCTGCTGCAGTGGGGTAAATGTTGCAAGTAATTTTATATTAATTTGATGGATTGATAATGAAAGTCAAACTATTAAAATTTTATTATCAAAGTTATTTTCGGGAACACAAAATTTAATATTTTTACGATTTCCGTATGACGTGCTAAATTCCCAGTTTTTCATATTTGATAAATACACTGAAATTTATTGTTGAGGGAAAGCTAGCTTCTATGCCCATTTCAGGAAACCTTTTCCAAAGATTATTAATTTCAAAACTTGTTCTGAAGAGTTTCAATATTTACTTATATTATGATATAGACCTACAATTCAAAGCAGGCTCTGGTATTAAAATTGATTGTTCATTAATCTTATATAAAAGTTTCCTCCTTTTATGTTATCACTTTTTTTTTAAAGTATCCTAAAGAGATTTCACTGAAAAGCCAAATAAGAAGAGAAACACGAAAGTGAATTGGACATACGCATCGAAAACGGCACGGAAGTTTATGTAGAACGGTTTATCTTTAGGGGATTTATGAGTAGGGTTTATATGGGGCACAGTATCATTTCTAGTCCTATAAAACTGTGACACAGCAAATTCTTTTATGATAGCATTATTATTTATGGTTTTAGGCGTACTTAACTGTTTTCTGGGAGTCGGGTTTATATGGGGCCTACGGTTAATTGTGGACCTATCTTCACGGAAATTTACGGTGTCATTTTTAGTGCTATGCAACTGTTAAAATTAATTTTTTGGCAAAATCTTTTATCATTCCGAGCAATATTCCACAATAAATGTTAGTTTTTGTAACAAAATTATTATTTTTTAAGGGTGGTGGTTCCACCGATTTTGCTGGATTTCAATCCCAAACTGCTTACGATAACTACAAGCAATTTAACACCAAATTTGTTAATTTCTTTTGAGGTTTTCGAAAACGAGCATGTTTTCAACAGGCAGACGGACATGGCTAAATCGACTTAGAACTACTCAAGGAGCCAGAATATTTATACTAAATGGGGTCTTGGCTGTATAACAAAAAAGTTTTACATGGAACAACAAACTTAGTATACCTTCATTCACCACTAGTGGTAGTAAATGGTATAATATAATATATTATATATTTAGCAATATGCCAAAAAAATTTCATTTTCATTTTCAAGCTATGAATGCCGAATGATTTTCATTAATTGCTAATTAAAGTTTTCCACAATTGTCATAAAACGGAAATTTAGGGTGACCTTTAAAACTTTTATTTTTTATGAATTTAACGCATTATTTACATTAACAAGTATAAAAGCAATATTTCGGGACTGTAAGAAAAGATAAACTCACTGTTTATTGTTGTTGTTTTTGTTTATGCTTTGATATTGTTACAAGTAAAATTGAGGTTTATAATTCTTATTTGCTTAACAGTTTTATTTGTATAAAATCTTTAGCTTTTCTAAAATCTTTGGATGAAGTTTCCTGACGATCTGGCCTAAGCAACCAGTGAAATGCGCATAGGAATAGCTTATCCCTTCAACAATAAATTTTAGTTTCTCAATAGTATGAAATGGGAATTTAGCACATTTCAAAGAAACCTTGTTAATTAATTTTTGAATCCCAAGAAAAACTTTGAATATTTTTATTTATTGGATAGTTAGTTTGGGAAGTAATCTTCCATTTTTGGATATTGTTGCAATAATACACTGAGAATAAAAATGGCAACAACAAAACTTGGAAGCAAGAAAAATGCTACTGCTTACATTTACCGCTGCACAAATTGGGCTGAACATTGTGTCTTGCCATTAAACACAGTTGTTAATGACTTTAAAATCTAAAATTTTTGTTTACAAGAAAATTAGGAAAATGTAAAAAAAGGAAAAAATTTAAAAAAATGCGTTCTGTTCACCTTCATTCACAAATAACTTTTGAAGTAGGAATGTAATCTGCAAGCACCAACGCAGAATTTTAGTCATCAACAACCATGTTGACCTTGCAGGCATAATTCTCATCGCAATTTGTACCGTATAAAAAAAGTCTTTTTTCAGAAAATTTTATACTACTGAAATCAATTATTCATAAGTAATAAAGAGCAACGCTGAAGGAGTTAGGAGCAATCTACAGAGCGTCGCTTTCCCCTTTACCTGTTGTTTTTCGATTTTGAAAAAGCATTTGACACCCTGAACCAAAACGCAATATGGACCGCTCTTGCTTGCAACGGGGTCCTACAAAATTTATAATCCTTAATCAAACTAATTACCGTGATGTTAAATATCGTGTTGTCCACAATACCTTTCTAATTGCTAATTATACAAATTATTGCCGGTAGATGTCGCAAAATTCATTTTTATTGAAAAATTCATCAAAACACCATGTATTTGCAAATATTATGAGTTCATATGTTCAGAAAAAATACTCGCTAAAGGATGTTGTACAAAGTTGCAAACATCAATCGAATTCTGGAAATAATTTTCTTCAATAACCTTAAAATAACGGTTATTTTGTAAATAACGGAATTATGAAAATGTCGCAGAACAAGAGTTGCTGCTGAAGTCCTAAAGAACCATTTTCGCCAATAAAATGGTTTTTTTTTTCGCAAAAAATCGATTTTGGCATATTTATATATGTGACCTTCTCCAAGAAAAGGGACCTAGTGTATGAAAATTAACCCTTTTAATTACCAGAATCCGCTCTTAAGTCCATTTTTTGACACACTAGGTCCCCTTTCTTTCAGAAGGTCACATATATTGTTATTGCATAGAGCAAACTAGTAATTGATTTATTTGTAAGATTCTATTTCAATTTTTATTAAATGAATAATTGAAATTTTAATTCGAAATTAATAAACAAAATCAATTTAATTAGTTAACCATACAAATCTTATTGTAACAGGTGGAATTATGTAGCGTATTAAATGGATTACTTATTTTCGTGAGATCGCTCCATAGACTACCATAGACTACACGGAAAACCCTTTAAAAAGCCTAACCCTGTAAAGAGTAAAGTTTAAATTTTGAATTTGGTGCATAAGTGGAATTTTTTGTGCATTTCAAAAGACATATTTTTCTTGAATGAATGTTCTTCTATAATTATTTTCAGCACTTCTCACGTTAAAATGTCTTTATAATTGTTGGACAGGCTTAAACAGAGTAACAAAGTTTAACTTAAATAGTTTTTATAGTTTTCTATATACAGGCTTTCATTAATTTAATGTAAATAAAAGATTATTTATTTCATTATCAATAAAATCCGACGTTTGTTGGTATTCTTTCCAACTTCTTCAGAGATTGAGCTGTAACTTTCGTTTTTAATGACCATATTAGCAGAGTTAGTCCCAATTCACACTTTACGATTTTTGTCGTTGCGATTATTGTCGTTTCCTCTTTGAAGTCGGTCTGATGTTTACATTGTACGAATTTTGTCGTTACGACTTTTTCTTTTGCAACCGAACTTCAATACATTTTTTGTCAAATGAGAGAACAATGAGAGAACGAATGAGCGAACAAAATGAATCGAAGAGTACACTTGCTTGAGTACCTTTTTTAATTAGCTCTCCCCTCTCGTCCATAAGGTAAGAATCGCAACGACAAAAATCGTATAATGTGAATGGGCACTTACGGCTTATTTCACCATGTTCAGTTATAATTAACTATCAGTATTACTGTCAAAACACATTGTTAACTGGAAGTTAAAGTAACACCCCTTTCACACTCGGCAAGTTACTTGCGCAAGTCTCTTGCGCAACTCTTGGTTTGTAGACGTCAGCGGTAAGGTCGGGGTAAGGAAAAAATTATTTAGTACAGACTTTGTTGTACTCGGCAAGTTACTTGCGCAAATAACTTGCCGAGTCTGAAAGGGGTCTAACAGTTAGTTTTAACTGAACTTGTTGAAATTGGCAGTTAATTAAATAAATATTAAAGATCAATATTGTGTTCCCTAACTTCTCAAGGGGGAATGTCATAATGAATTTTTTTAAAGGCACAACAAAAAAATTAAGTTAACAATTTCGGGATAAACAAAATCCCGTGATTAACAAAATTTAATTTTTCGGTATCGGGATTGGCATCCCTATTTGAAAATGAGATAATACTTTAAAAATTCCCTACATTTGCCTTACAATCTTTCCTTTTTTACGTTGAAATTTTCCGAAAAAATCCATACAAAAAGGGAAAATTCCCTTCTATTAGCAACGCTGATGCACAGTACATATATTCCAGGTGCCGAAAAAAGCATTCAAGTTTTTTTAAACGGTGTAAGATATAGTCCATCTGATCTCCTCCCTATTTATACCACCTCTATCTGACCGCGAATGGAATACAACTCTCATATGCGGACCGGTGCTTCAAAGTCTCTCTTGGAGCTTCATGACTGCGTATGGACTTCCTATGTTACTTCAATGGGATATGTTCTGATGAAACTAGGGATACAGTTTCCGAAACTCATACGTTTTTCCTCAATAGCCCACCCTCTTGTGGTCGACTGGCCGGACGACCTCATTTTCGTAGAAGTACGGTCCGATGACGCAGAATGAACTAGGCGAGCGTGCATTGGTGTTTTAACAATTCCTACAGAACCGGTTTGCTGAAATTTGCGCACAGCACTCCCGATTTTGGACACATTTGATCGATTATGCTGACACAAAAAATTACGATGATCACGAACTGCATTTTGAGTTGAACGCCCATTTTTTTTGTGTACTTGTCCATTGTTGTTTTGTCAAACATTTGAACAGAAACAAAGAAAGGTGTGGCTCACAATTAATATCAAGCATTATGATTGGACCATCTTTTATGTGGAATAACCTTCCTGCTAAAGTCTTCCCTCTTTACATTCAACATGAATAAGTTCAATTCGAATGTTCAAAAGCGCTACTCCCTCTATACTCCTTCGCATAACATATTTTCTTAGTTTCAACACAATGCAATGCATTATAAGGGGTCATCCCCTTTCTATGCAATTAAAAATTGTATTCTTTTTTCTAATCAATTTTATGTAACAAAAACTTTTGCCCAACATTTTTATTATTAAATCAATTTTGAAAACAATATTTAGCATAATTTCCTAATAAAATCATTAAAATTTAAAACAAGAAAAAAATGGCAAATATTTAGCAGGAAAAATCTTGAGTAGTAAAACAATTTTTATGGGAAACACAAAATGCTCAAGGCTATAAATTAAATTTTCTTAGTAAATAAATTATAAATTTTATTAGTCTTTTCGTGAGCTTAAAAAAATATAAACGCTGGTTGATTTTTTTTTCCAAAAAAAAACAGGAGTTTTTTTATGTTTGTATTTCAAGAAGGAAAAACAGCCTTGGGCTTTCTATTAACAAACATCCCCTGATTTTTGAAATTTACTTCTTGTCAAGCTTATCGACATAAAACATTCATATTTAGTTGTTTTAGAATTCCACTTAGTCATCATTTTCATCACTAAAGAAACTAATTTTTATTTACGAATTTAATGCTAACGACTACCAAGTATTCTACAACATTTTGCTATTTCTGTTGATGCTGTCTCTGTGTGTTACATTTGTTTTATTTGCAGCCGAACTCCATAAAATCTTGGTCAAATTGGATCTGGAGGCTGGGGTTTCTTACTAACAAAGTATTTGTGCCGTACCAATAAAATGGCTTAACTATTTCCTAAGGAATTTTTAAGTTCAAAATATCAATAAAAAGAGAACAGCTCAACAAAATATTCATTCCAAAGCAAATCGTTGTTTAGCAGGAAATAATGAGGGCAAAGGAAGTAATAGATTTCATAGTAACTTTGTTGAAAGAAAAAATAGAAGAAAAAAACAAACAAACTTGGATAATTACACAAATATAAATGTTAAATTTTCCCAAAAAAGAACAACTAAAATACAGAAGACATATTAATGCTTAAGGGGTTTTAGTTATAAAGCACATTCTGTAAAAATATGTTTAGGTTTTGTTTAATATTAAAAGAAAAATTATTTAAAAGAAATTTTTAAATAATGAATTTTACAACATGAAATGAATTAATTTTTTTTTTATATATTTTATTCTTGACTGAATACGGGATTGAACTCAGACCGAATTTACATGTTTTAAAAATAACTAAATTCCCATCATCAGAATTTTATTTTTTAAGCAATGGCATTGGTGGTTAAACAATTTTTTTCCTAAAATAATTTAAGAAAATAAAATTTCATGAACTTAAGCCTAATTCAAATGATCAAAAATTTAAATTCAAAACCAATAGTTCAATAAAAAAATCACAATTGTTTTAAGCAATTTTTAAATTTAAAGCAATTTCCTAACTTTTAAAAATTAAAATATTGGCATTGCAAATTATTGCTTTTTTAATTAAACTGCTTAAAAAAATTGTCGAGAGAAAACTCTTCTCTTTATGTTATAAAAACATACTTATAAAATAGCATTAAGTATGTATTTAATAATATATTCGAGATTTTTTCTTTACAAAGTTAAAAAAAAAAATAAATAACGTGATACAATTTTTTTTTGCATAATTTTGCATTGAAAAGATTTCGAGCAAAAATAAAAGGTAAATATTTTACTAAATATATGGGGGTTTACATTACCATCTGTAACTTAAAAAATGTTTCTTTAATTAGAAAATTTATTATAAAACCCAAATTTCTTGATATAAAAACTTTTAGCAAATTCTGGGATAATTTCCTTTAAATATTGGGTGCCTTACTTAAAAATGCAGGATTCCTTATAACGGTTAAATTTAAAGGGCCGATGTTGATTTTGAAAACAACACACATTATTTAGGAAAGAAGTCCAACGGTGCCAAATCACATGATCTTGGCGGCAAATTGACATCGCCACCATTTGTCTTGCAAAAGAGCCATTCTTTCGTTAGCTGTTTGGTAAGTGGTACCGCCCTCTTGAAACCACATATTAAGCGACGAGCGTGAGAGGTGCAATTGTTGGGAACGACGACGTGTTAAGGTGGATGGCTCTTCAGCCAAACTATCGCGAACAGCAGCAATATTATCTGCAGTACGTGCTGTACGAGCATGCACTGGTACGCACATTTGGATGATTAAATTGACCGAAAAAATCACGAAGTACACGATATGCATTTTGATTTGAACGCCCATGGTTCCAATTTAATTAGTCTAAAATTGAGAAATGTAAAATTAAATGAAGAAAAAAACTTGACGTTTAGGTATGGTTCACATCCAACATCGGTCCTTTAAGTTTAGCCACCCTTAACATTGCCAAAAACTAAATTGTAGCAAAATATTTAATTTTAAACATTAATCGTTAGCAAGGTTTGTGTCTTTAATAACTTTTATGGCAGTTTGAAAGCAAAACAACTGTCAATCCTTTCCATTTAGTCATTTAAAGAGAACGTGCTAAACACTTTTCATTCCCTTCACCACAGGTTATGTTAGACCATAAAGTGTATATATACTATGAATCGGTATAAATAGCGTAGATGATTTAACAATGTCCGTCTCTCTGTTAAAATGGGGTTTTTAAAGACCCCAGATATGATCAGAATTAAGTTGTTATATATTTACGTCCTGTACTGCGTTATAGTTGTAAATACAGTTTGATCGGATCATATATGTCTGAGATATGAGCAAAAAACCTAGAATGACTCGAATTGTTACCCATAAAACCCTTGTTGATGTTGTTTTGTTTTTAATTTTTATTTGAATGTGAAGAATTTTTTTCACACATAACAAAAACTAAAATGATTTTTGTTTGATAATGTGTTTTAGAGGGTAAGTAGTCTAAGGCCCGTTTTCGCAACTTACCGATAGCTAAAGGTAATATTTTATCGGCCTTATTAAAAGCTTTCGATTATTTCAACCTTACTTTAACCTTCCAGCGATAAAGTAAATTAACCTTCATCCTCCCAATTTACTTTATCGCTTACTTTAGGTTAAAGTAAAGTTTTCATAATTTAACACTTTTTATAAGGCCAGTTAAAGTCTACTTTAAGCTATTGATAAGTTGTGAAAACGGGTGTAAGACGCTGCATTACGTTATGTGAAGAGTATTTAAGATTTGGTACTGCAGAATATAGCACTGTACCTTGCTTTTTTCTCGCTTAGAGATATTGTGTCAACCAACCAGCAATTGCGAAAAGTGTTGTTATACATTGAATGCTCACCGAATGTTATTCATAATATGTTCCATTTGCAAGGGGTTTTAAAGTTTTTACTAAGCACTAGAGTGTGCCCAGTTGGTTCAAAGATCCACATCATGGTCAGCACAGCGATACACCTTCTACTACGGCTTGGAACTATAAATAGCAGAATTTGTAAACATTTCGAGTGCGAAGCTAGCAAGACATTTTGACGAGAGTAGTGTGGTCATGAAAAAAGTTATAAACATTTGACAAACGAGTTGTGAACTTTTCAATGAGTAGGCATATCAGGCCTGGACTTGGACAGACTACCATTTGTTTTGAGTAATTCCTTTCAATGGAATATACCTTTGAACCTTTGAACAGGGTATCCAAAAATGGCTTGATTATCTTTTGGCTTCTAAAAATTAGCAGTTCCTTTGTCGCCGACATTCAAGTGTCGCAAAATTTCTTATAAATAGAGATTTTTCAAAAATATCCTGTAAAAAGAAAATTTTTGCAAAATTTCGTATAAAAAGAAAATTTTTGCAAAATTTCGTATAAAAAGAACATTTTTGCAAAATTTCGTATAAAAAGAAATTTTTTGCAAAATTTCGTATAAAAAGAAAATTTTTGCAAAATTTCGTATAAAAATAAATTTTTGCAAAATTTCATATTAAAAGAAAATATCCTATAAAATAAAATTTTTGCAAAACTGCCTATACAAAGAAATTTTCTCAAAATTTCCTATAAAAAAAATTTTCCATAAAAACAAAAAATTTCCCAAAATTTTCTTTAAAAAGAAAGTTTTTAAAAAGGAAATTTGGGTAAAATTTCCTTTAAATGGAAAATATTCCCAAAATTGTCTATAAAAAGAAAATTTGCGTAAAATTTCCTTTTAAATAAAAAATATTGGCCAAGTTATCAAAATTTCCTATAGAAAAAAAAATTTTCCATAAAAACAAAAAATTTCCCAAAATTTTCTTTAAAAAGAAAGTTTTTAAAAAGGAAATTTGGGTAAAATTTCCTTTAAATGGAAAATATTCCCAAAATTGTCTATAAAAAGAAAATTTGCGTAAAATTTCCTTTTAAATAAAAAATATTGGCCTAGTCTTCTATAAATGGAAAATTTGGGTCAAATTTTCTGTAAATAGAAAATATTGGCAAATTTCCCAAAAACTTCCTTTAAATACAAAATTGTGGAAAAATTTATTATGAGAAGAAAATTTTGGCAAAATTTCCAACAAATCAAAATTTGTTTTAAATTTCTAAATAACAATTTTGACAAAAATTGTTAAGGTTAAAAAATTTTCACAAAAGCCAACTCTACGTTTTATGTTGCACGAAAATGGAAACACCTTTAAAACATTTTGCAGTCTAACACACTTAAAGTGAATGCACGCATTTTAATAAGAAGGGGGAACACATTGAGTTTTTTTTTCTAATTTTTTAGAAAATAACTCGAGAAAAAAGCAACAGCAACTGTAGAAGCAACCAGCAACGGAGTTGCGAAATATACAAGTAGCAACAACCTGCTCGCCAACATAAACAAATTGAATGAAATCAACTCGTTAAAAAGTAAATAAACTTGATGAATAACAAAATTAATCAAAGGGTAATGTAAGCAAAAAAAAAAAAAAAAGGAAACAACTTAAGGAAAATATTATAAAAAGGAATAAAAAAAATTATAAAGAAAATAAAAACTACAGCATATATACAACAAAGTCTAGGTTAAAGTAAATATAAGTAGCAGGATATTTATTCAAGGTAAAAAAAAGAATACTTAAGGGAAGTTAACAAGAACATAAAATTAAAAAAAAGGAGAAAAATATTTAAAGAATTTAAAAGTATTAAAGTGAAATTTATTTTGAGATATATTATTTTACTTTTTATTTAAAATATAAATAAATAACCCAGCGATTTTCACCTAATGTAACATGTCACACAGCATGCTGACAGTTTGAGTTAGATTGATAGAAAAGGTGTTGATGTCTGCAGTCTTAAAACGTTTATTTTTTCCTATTTTTTATACCAACAATCATGCAGTCAGTGTTACATAAACAAGAACATTTACCATACAATACAATAAAAGTTTCAAATTGCTAAAGCCCCAAAAAGCCAACGGGAGGTGACACTTTTTTTAGAACCTCTTACTGTTGGTTTGGGTTTTACATACAATACAGATTATCAGTAGCGGCAGCAGCATCATCCCTGTCTTTATACATTTTGCATTCCAAGCAGCATTGGCAATGGGAATCTCTTCTTTTCACTTTTTTTTTTCTAAATCTAAGGTAAATCTAACATCTTTTATCTCTGCAGGATAAAAATTGCTGTTTGGTGATGGCATAAGAAGAAAGTAAATAGAAAACTTTTTTTAATTTTTTCTCAAGAAAAAACAAGAAAGTTCAAATGATATTCTAATACCCTGCATCAGAACTTTTTCCAGGAATAAACTAAAAACAAATTTTTTTTTCTTATTTTTTGTGGTCAATATAGAGAACAATTTTCTATAAAAACTTGCAGAAAACAATGTTCAATTGGAAAAAGTGTTCATGTATTTAATAAAGAAACCTAGCAATTAAAAAAGATGCTTGAGAACATATTTTAATAGAGAAGGAAAACAAATTTCATAAGAAAATTTGCTTTTTTAAAATAATTTTCTTTAAAAAAATTCGCATTCCATAAACAATTTCTTCCGCTTTCTATCTAAATTTGATAAAATGAACAATATACGGAGTTTTGTTTCTAGACTCAGTGATACCAAAGGTTCAATTAGACGTGATATAAACATAATGCCATAGCGTAATGTTGACCATGGTTTTGTCGTTATGGTCAGTCATCAATACTCAAATACAGTGTTGCCCATAAGGTTGGTTCAAACAGCTGTTTTGTATGGTTTTTATTATGTCACGTCAATTTGATCTTAAACGCGTAAAGAAATTTGAAAAAGGGCTTTTTTGCCGCAAGTTTTTACTTATTGATTCGGGCCGAATTACAGCAATGAATACAAACAACAAGAATGGCAGGTGGTATGGATTGCTTAGCTGTGCTTTTTTTACTGCTAATTTGAGGCCTTTGTTTCGAAATTTGTATATTTTTATATGGGGACTGAAATGTTGAATATTGTTGTAATGTTGTAAAAAAAAATTAAAATACAAATACCATTAGATCATTAGGGGAAAAGTCCGGTAGATTAATTAGAGCGTTATATAAAATTGCAATTAAATATCTCATAGTGCCTGCTACTTCGGTTCCTTCAGAAAGGTGCTTATCAGCAGAACAAGTTTTCAAGAACTGTCATATGAAATAACTTGTGAACTTACATACGTCTCATACGTTCAATAAAGTGATAAAAACAACGACCTGTAGCCTGATAAAAAAACTTGTTAAAAATTCCCTGCTCAAGTACAAACATTCAGCCGATAGTAATATCGATAGTGACATTTAAACTATCGATAATTATCGATAGTATCACAGCACTAATGGGAAGTGCTGCGCAACCCATTTTGGAAAGGTTGTGTATTGACAACCAAAATGCTTGTAGTATATAAATCGGAAACTTTGGTTCTTGCCGTCCTCTAGCTATGCAGCAAAAAGGAAAAAAAAAACAACAACAATAACAAGAAATTTAGGGATAAAATTAGAGGCAGTGGTGGCTTATTGCTCATATCTCAGTTACTTATGGACCGACCGAGCTGAATTTGAAAAGCAAATTCTAACGGACTGTAGGTGCACAGAAAAAATGTTTGCAAAAAATTATTCAATTAAATTATTAATTGGTGTACATTAATTAATCAATTAATTTTTTGTTTGCAGCAATTAATTTTTTTAATCAAAACCCATAAAATTAAATGTTTGTGTATATGTGGTGTATTTTTTAGTTTATGCAATTAATTTTTTAATTGACTAAATTTGTGTCCCATGACTCGAAAATACAAATCCGTTAATTGATATGATCAATTCCTTTGCAGGGGCAAAATTAGTAAAATATTTAATTGTCTGAACGAATTGTTTAATTAAAGTCGATTTTCAATTTTTTCTGTGTGATGTAAACAGACAGGCCTTCAAAACTTACAATTCGACTTACACATAGACAAACGGACATCGATCGTTAAATTCACTTCGATACTCATAGACTTTGACTGTGTAAAACATGAATATTGTAGAAATTACAAAATTATATCTAGCGAAATTGAAAGTTTAAATTTGAATTTTCTGTTTTAAATTGGATTTTCATTATTTTTTTATGTTTAATATTTTTTTTTTATATATATTGTTTTATACTAGCAAAATTTGTGTTAGACAATAATGTTTGAAACTAATTCAATAATTGTATATTAATTTTTATTTTTTGTAATTTTTTGTAATTTGTACCAAACAGATTATTAAAACATTGTAATAATTTACGTTATAAAAATCCATTACTTTAATTATAAGATGTTTAATCTTGTTGTTTTGGAAAGCAAATAAATAAATAAATAAATAAAATAAATAAAGCCATAAGGAGCGAAATATCAAAAAATTTTGCAGCGGAAAAGTGCAGATGTGCGTTTTCAAGGTTTCGAAAATTATTCGTCTAATTAACGCAAAAAAAGATTAATGTAAATTTTAAATTGTTGTCTCACAAATTGCCTTGGTTATAAAAATCGTGACCCGTAAATATTTGTTTGATCGAGTGCAGAACTTCAATTTATCCAACTTAGAAGATACACAGAATTCGCACGAAAATTTTCAATAGACTTCTTTTCACTTACTTCTTATAAGAGGGTCGATCTTATAAGACGCATGAAGATCAAAAAAAAAAATAATAACAATTACTTCCTGAAACGATTGCTATTTTGCCAGCAAAGCTGAATGTTCGTTACAAATCTTCAGAGTGTGACGAAAATAAATTTTGTGATTTTTTTTACCCTCCATCTCACTTTCGAAGAACTCAAAAGAAATGAAAAAAATTTGGAGTCAAATTGTTTGTAGTTATCCTAAGCAGTTTGGGATTGAAATCCAGAAAAATCGGTTCAGTAGGATCAGAGCTATTTATCAAAAATTGGAACAACCACCCTAAAAAATTGATAATTTTGTAACAAAAACTAACATAAACGGTGTAACAATGTACGGAATGATATACGTTTTTGCAAAAGTTAGTTTTATTCGCCAGGAAATCACACTTTAAAATTTCGTAAGGATCGGTCCATAATTTACTCAAGGCCCCATATAAACGCGGAAAACAGTTTGGTACGCCTAAAACCGCAATAAATAATACAATTATAATAAAATTTGGTTGGCCTCTTATAAACGCTGCTCCCGGAAAAGAGTTTAGTACTCTTTCAGCAGTAATAAACTATTTTATCAAAATAAAATTTGGTACATGACAGTTTTATAAGACTAGAAATCGCACTGTCAAATTTCGTGAAAATCGCTCTATAATTTACTGTAGGCCCCATAACAGCCCTACTCCCGCAAAAAGTCTAGTATGCCTAAAACAGTAATAAATAATGCTATCATAATAAAATTTGGTACGTTACTGTTTTAAAGGACTTGAAATCATACTATTCCATTTCGTGATGATCGGTTCATAATTTACTACAGGCCCACATATAAAAGCCACTCTGGTAAATTAATTGAATACGCCTAAAATCGTAGCAGATATAATTAATGTGGTAAAATTTCTTCCAACTTAGTTTTATATGGCCAGAAAAAATTTTTTTCAATTTTGTGATTTACGGTCCATAATTAATTTTATACCCATATTTCGTAGCCTTCTGAAATTCTCTGTAAACGCTTAAACTAATTTCACCGCTGTTTTGAAACTTATGTTTTTAATAACAAAATCACTCTGCAGAGTTTTGGGATGATTGGTTCATAACTCCAATATAAATTCCCCTCCCGTAAATCATTTAAGTTAGGCTTAAACTGTTACGAATCATGATATTTTACTAAAACTAGTTAAAATTGCTAAAAAAAAAGCATACAACTTTTTAATTGTCGGTCAATAAGTTAATATGGGTCTAAACCGCAACCAATTTCAATGCTGATAACAGTTTTTTAAAGATAAATTAATAAAAAATAGATATCATGTACATATCACTCCTGAAATAATTGAACTGTCGGTGGATGGTTCAAAAACTTGTTTTTTTAATAAATCGTGCTTATCAACTGAATAAATATATTTTTTAATTAAATTTTATCCATATCAATAGTTATTAGGGTATTCATTCGGTTAACCAATAATCGGGTAACCGATTAATTACAATCCGATTAATTGATCGGTTAATTTAAAATTGGCTATTTTCGATTAACGATGAAAGCGCTTAATTCAGGCGATTAACCGATTAACTGATCTTACAAAATTTTTAATTTTTATTACAAATTTTGTTTGTTTTTAATTATTTGTTTCGTCTCATATACAAAAGGTATGTGTTTAGAAAATATTTTTTGTACAAATTATTTCCTTCTACATTATTAACAGTACAGTACAAAAACAGAAACTAAGGAGTTCCGAAATAAACTTTTTTGAAGAATGTTCGGTTCTGAGCTTTGCCAGGATGAGTCAGATGATGACCTGACAACAGAAGAAAGCGATTAAAGCAAAACCCCGATTAAATGAAATTTGTCCGCTTTGATGCTTTTCCATTTACGTGATTTTAATTTTTCGGACAAATTTCACAATTCGATATTACCAGAAAACAAAAAATAACTATACCAAACCAAAAGAAAAAATGGACTAAATGGAAAAATTTAAAGTTTAAAAAAGCGCTAAGTCCGGCACAAATAGCGCTTAGTTAGCATCACTGTCTAAATTATCCACAAACTACATTTTTTTTTATCAAGAAAACCTTATCTTTTACTGAAAACAATAGAAAAAATGTCCATTTTTACTAAGTCCAGAGAGCAAATTTTAATTTGTTTTTGTTTGTTTTTTTTTCTAAGTGATGTGTATCAAAGATTTGGACAAGTCGTATATAGCAAAAAGAGAAAAACTTCCTTTATAAAATTTTGTCTTTGTACAAAACCGAAACAATTTTCTCTTTAGATAATTTTCTGCATAAAAACAGGCAACAATTTTCTTCTCTGGATACCCCGGTAGGCTTGGCTCGTTTCTTTAAGCTGGAATTGTAACTCTTATGCTTGGTTTCTGAGATCTCAGTTAAACTAGGTTTAGTTGATCTAAAAACAGCTCTGTGTCGCCATTACCAAGTTTTTATAAAATGTTTTGACATAACAGCTTAGTTTTGCTTAAATTTTGGTCTCTAATGAAATATTAAAAAAGTAACATTTCGCCGGAGAAATCCGAGTTTCAGACAACGTTGTGCTTAGCTTAAACTTAATCCACATCTCAAAAGACCGGCCTTAAAAAATACAAACAAAATTTTCTTCTATTCTAAAAACAAAATCTGTTGAGAAAGTTATTTCTGATAAAAAATAAAACTAATTTTCTATAGAAAAATTGTCTCTTTAGTAGAGAAGTGAAAAATTAATAGATCAATTTGTTCAATAGGAATTGTTCAAGCCAAAATGTCAAAAAACTTTAGTTTTCTGTGGAAAGAGAGATAATTTTTTTTAGAAAAAGTTTCTTAATTGAAATCGAAAATGTATTTTAAAATACAGGGTGCCAGGTGGCAAATTTATATTTTTAAATACGGTTATTTCAAAAAGTTATAAGCGGTGCGTAGGGAGGGTGGCGCCGTTGGAATTATCGATTGTTTGGATTTGTCAGCCACGGTGTCGTAGAGGTCGAGTGAGCGTCAAGCGTTTGCTGTGGTGACATTTTTAAGAGTAATGATTTTTACGTAATTGCTCGTCGAGAACTTTGTTCAAAGTTCGGTATTCGGCGAATACGTGATAGACCGAGTGTTACTGCAGTTACTGGTCTATAAGAACCCGCAACCCTCAATTGAAACATTAAAAACCATTGCATTGCCCCAGGGTAACTGTTTAGTGTGCCTTTTCCGCGCAGGACTCGCGAAAAACAACAGTGTGTGAACAGTGTTTTCAACTCGATAAAAGACATCTGGATAACATACTCTTTACAAAATAAAATCCGCACTTCCATTCTATCGTTCAATGCTCTTAATAAAACTTTGTGACAATTATTACGTGTTTTATTTAAATTTGAAAATATTAATCTGCCACTAGATACCCTGTATTTTGTAAAAAATATATTTCAAATCTAATATTTTTTTTTACTGTAGGGTACATTCTCCCCTTATCTCTTCCGTTTCCATGTAGAACATACAAGTTGAAGAAAAAGATAAATGATTTTTGTTTGTTAAGAAGACAATGTTTTCAGTTGAGATAAACTGACTGAATTGTTGAGAGACAAAGTTTATTTTTTGTGGTGTTAGAATCTAGTTGCTTGGAAAAGAGGAAGAAAAGAACTTTAACTTAGAAAATCTGTTTGCAGTAGCCTTTTTCAAACACAACTTTGTTTCACCGAATCATCAATTGTTGCCACTACATACTTTTCTGAACTTTTTCCATCCAATATCACAAGTTCATTTGTGTTTGTATGAGTTTGTGCAAGTGTGTGTGTATGTGTGCATTAAGAAAACTTAAGGAAAATAACGGAAAAAAGAAAACTAATGACTCAAGTGCTTGTTGACTTGTTCCATCTAATTTACTTTTCTCCAGTTAGGAGTGATAGTTTTGTCAGTATATGATTTTAAAGTTGTATGTGAGCCTGTGTGAATGCGTAGATCTCTTTTTTTCGAATAGTATGTGTTGCAATTCTTATGCAGTTTCAAGTGTGTTAGTTTAGTTTTTTAATACATACAAAAGTTTACAACTACTACTTTAGATTATTCAACAACATCTACAGGCACTTAAGGGTTAAGAGCCAAAAAGTCAACAAATTTTCAAGTCTTGCATAATGGGGTGTAAGTATAAAAATTAAATCGTTTTAGTTTATTTTCTGTTTTATTTTTTTTTCTTTCTTTTGAGTTTTTCATGCGCCATTTAATTTATACAGAGTAAATCATAACCAGCCGTGACGATGAAAAGAATAAACATTTGTTTTAGAGATTTTCAAGCCACAGATAAAGATTATGGTATATACTGAAAGTTTAAATAAATAGTAAAAATATTTGGCTTAAGAGTTGATGGAGTAGTGGAGTAAATAGTTATCCTTTAGGTTTTTCATTGTGCAAGGTTGCAGTAGTAATAAACTTGCGTTTTAGATATAAAAGGCAAATTGTGGTACATATCTTATTGATTTTTTAATGTTAAAGAAAATAAAACAATTATTCAAGCTTGTACTTAAACCGAATAAGAAAAAATATTACAGCGAATCATGCTAAGCTTTGTTTTTAAGAAAATTGCTTCTACACTAAATCCAATTGATTCTGCACGACATCAGTGACAAATTTTTGCGTCTGGTTTGAGAATGTAACTGATTTTCTATAGAAATTGTCTCTGTTTACAGAAAAAATTATCACCAATTTGTTTTTCAATTAAACCATTAATCAAAAATAAAATCTGTTTTAATTAAAAATTTAATCAACTCAATTAAACGTTTACTTATATCAACAACATTATTGCAGAAAATCCTTTAAATATCAAAAAAGATTTAATTGATACTATTTATTTGTTTACCGGTGTTAATTTAATTAATTTTTAATTAATATTTTTAACTAAAGAGAAAATGTCTCTCCACGAAAACATAGAAGCATTATCTGCAGAAAATTGTCTTTGCATGAAAACAGAGAAGAATTTTCTCTGCACAAGAGCAACGTATAATTTTTTAAGGGAAAATTGTTTTTTTACACAAAAATAAAGAATAATTTTTAAGGCTAGGAAACGGAAAGCTATTTCTTTTAGAGAAACTCGTCACTTAATTTAAACAGAGAAGAATTTTCAACAGAAAATGCTGTTTGCAAGAAAACAGAGAGCAATTTTTTAGGGCTAATGGTATTTTCACAAACACAGACAATACTTTGCTCCGCACATAAGCAAAGAATAATTTTTTAGGAAAAATTTTCTATCGAAAATTGTCTCTCCGCAAAAACAGAGAACAGTTTTCTTGTAAAACTTTACTCTAAACGTTAAATTTGGCATTGTAGAATTTAATGTTAAAAAGAATTTAAATGCACTGCTGCAAAAAAGTCAAAGCAGGAGGTAAGAAATAAAATAAAAAACAATAAAATGGACTACAAAGTGTCGTTTTGAAAACCTCATATTAATACTTAAAGTATATTTCTAATACAACAAACAATAACAAGAGACAAATAATTATTAGGGAGGCTTAGAAAATTCTAGAAAAGGGCATCAAAAAAAGATAGTAGTTGAGTTGGCTAACGTGGGTAGTGTTTGAAAATAAACACTAAATATCGCTCCTTAGTGTTTGGTTCCTTAGATTTGTGGAAAACAAAGTATTTAATAAAAAAATAACGTTTCTCTGCTTGTCATCTTTCGAACACAAAAATAATGCTGTTTTTATCCAACTCAACAAATGATGAGAACGTTTAATGCCGTTCGGTTTTTTTCAAACCTCTCCACTTTTTACATAAAAGAGAACTTTGACTGTTAATTTATTAAATTCCAATAGTTTATAATGATTTTTCATAATGTTGTAGTTGAAATTTAAACTAAAAACTACCAATTAAAATCGTCAATAAAACCTACCCTTCAACTAGATTTTTTAACTTGCTTCCGCCCTACTATTATTATTACCATTTTTTTCTATTGAAAAGAAGATGAAATTTAGATATGAAACTATACCATGGGGACAACATTTAACTGTTTTTTATTAACAATTTGTTTCTGCAGGTTATAAAAGGACTTTACCATACGACTGTAAAACACAACATTTCTCAGTCTTTCAGTTTTGGTAGAAGAAAAATACCAACTTGAAAGCACTTTTATAGCAACGCCCTTGTTTAACACTAGCAACCGTATCCTTGAAAGCAGCCCCCAAAAAACTCCCCTTCCTATCAAACCATAAAATATATAGAAAACAACACTACCAACTTAAAAGTGGCAATATCGAAATTTATGCATTTCAAACAAAGAACAACAACCAAAAGGACAAAGAAAACGCATAAAAAACATTGTTAAGACATCAACAGCAATTCTCTCATAATACGGGTAACAAATGGCCAGCTAAGGAATTACCATGGCTTAAAATGAAGTAAGAAAGAAAAGTACACATTGACGATTTGCTCTGTGTGGCTGTCAAACAATCCATAACTATGGCAATAAAAGACACGAGAGTGAACAGTAAAAAGTGCCATTTAAATGATTCCTTGTACAAATACGAGTGTATCTTTGACTCTTTGTCGATGTAAAAGTCATAGTTTCTGGCACTGTTGTTACATGTACACTAGATAATGTGTTTTTTTTTTGTCTTTAGCCTTAAGGATTAAATATACCGTATACGCAGAATTAAGGAGGACCCATTGAATAACAGTACTAAAATAATATGATATGAGTGCCGTTATGAAGGTCATTTATGGTAAATATTTTGCAAGAAGTTTTGTAAACAGGATTATAAAAGATTTCCGGAAAATGCATAAACTTAAATTTTGTGGAATTTAATTTTGAAATCAAAATCTAAATATATAATTAAATATTGGGAACTCCTTATAAAATATTTAGCTGTTTGTATTTCGACAAATTTAAATATATTTTAATATATTGATAGCTTATTAATGTCAAAAGATTTTTTTACAATATCATTCGGTTCATATATGACCAAGCCTATAAAATATCAAAAAAGTTAGTATTGAGTATTGATATTTGAATATTTAATTTCATCCAAAATCGTGCTTAGGCGATCAAATTTTACTTAAGGTACTTTGAAAAAGATACGGTTGAGCACATACTTTGCTACTGTCCGGCAAACGCTCCAAAAAAGAAATGTCTGGGAGATCAGTACTTCCAAGATATTGGGGAAATCTCTGGAATTCCTACCATTCGCCAAGAGATTGTGAAGTACTCTAGGTATCATTACATCAAACTAATCTTTACATTGGCGGATTATCGTACATCGAGGATACGCTAGGGACCAACATGATCTATGTGGGGTCTTTATGGCCGGCAATTTTAACCTAAGCTTACCTACGTCGAAACAAATACACATTAAACTAAAATTTGTATTGTTATTTTTAACAAAATATGATATAATATTGTCTTGGATCTAAACTCGCATAAATCAAAGTAAAAAAGTTAGAAAGAATAGCCGGTCACGCTAGATCATGCACCATAATATTTAAAAACATATTTTTGAGAGTGTAGCTTAGTTGGTACCCATGGATTCATGTAAAAGTTCTTTGTGCCGAATATTTATTATATATCTTCATTGATATAAGATTAATTTGCCTTGAAGTTATTTTAAGCTGTTACTTGCTATTTTTTGTATTTTTCTATATTGGAGAACAGTGCAAATATATTTGCATAGGAAAACTGACTAAGTGTAAAGAGTATGATTATATCATAAAAAATCTTGAAATGTCAAACAAATATACATGTGTAATCGATAAATAATCTAAGACTGTCAAAAAAATATATAAAATTTTTTAACTTAAAATTGACATTTCCAGATTAATTGTTAGCACTGTTTCCAATTTTTTTAGTTTTTGATCGAACTTATTTTTTTTTTGTGATTTTTAACTTTAATGACGGGTTTTTGTGGGGAAAAAACGTGGGCAGTATTGTTTGTTTTGTTTACATTTTATCAAATTGTATTTCTTGTTCTTTCTCGCATTTGTTGTTTCATTCAGTCAATCCTAAAAAAATCCAATACAAAAAATTGCAAGTATCATAACACCTTTAGGAAGGAGGTTCATATGGGATCTATAGTTAAGTTTGAACTTGCGAACACAACATTTTGCCATGACCAAATTTTATGTCAATATATCAACTTAAGAATGTTACGGTATGCATGCAAATTTCAAATGTTGATCGATTTCAATAAAATTTAGTAAGATGATTAAGATTACAATAAAAAAAGTTTAGGTCAAATTTAATCGAAGTACCAACTTAATAAGATAATTTATGGGTGCATAAGAGTCTATTCCGAAAAGAAGCTCCAGAAAGGGCTATGTGAAGCTATGCACCAATTCTCACCATTTTCAGTTGGCTTGGTCCCTGTGACTATTAGAGCCTATTAATACAATATTAATCCCGGTGCCATATTTACGTTTGTAATACCCCTGACAGACATAGGATTTGTATACTATACTTGCATAAATAGTATACTACATGTGTGTCAACCTAAACTACAATTAAACTACGAAAAAAATTGGTACATATATTGCTGGTTTATGTAATACCATAAATGTGGTATATTATTAAACACAGCTTTTTAGCTGTGTTCAGTAAGAATCGTAGTATGCATACCATGGTATGTAAACTATATATCCGTCAGGGGTATATGTTTCAATTATATTTTCTAATTATTGTGACAGCTCTACATATGTATATTCTGAATTTAGTGTACTAGTATTGTGGAAGCTAAGAACTATTCTTAATTTTAAGAAACATTACGATCCGTTTTTATCAAAAGTTTTGATGCCATTCCGTTCAAACGATTGGCGTGAGTGTTAAACGGAAACCCCCTCTGAGGAGGTTAAGTGGTTGCAATTGAAACATGTATGGGTAACCTGTCCGTAAAAGCCTGGATTCGATTCCCGCGGCAGTCAAGTATGAAAATTATCAATAAATTTTAATTAATTTCATGTTGTAACATTCATTTCTTCATAAAAATAATTTAATAAACATTTAATTTAATGAACTTTAGCCTAATTAAAATTAAACTAATTTAAATTCTGCACGGTCCATTTGAAATTTGCAATTCTTTATTAAAAGTGATTCTTAAGTAACCATTTTTAATTGGGACTTTTCAATAATCCAAAAATTATTAGCAATTGAAAGTACATAATCTTTTTTTTGGCGCACTTAAGGACGGCAGATACAAACAAAATGCTACAAGCTTCATTAATAATTGTTGCAGTATCAGCCCGATGATTGTAATATCTGCCCTATTTGTTGAGAGAGAAAATATTATTTTAATGGAACGAACAATTTAAGAATTCGATCTAACGCTGGCATTAATGTTATCCTGGGTGTTTTGCTTTATTGAGCGTAAAATTTTAAAAAAATCTTAAAGGACATTGTATTAAAAAAAGGCTTAATGGTCACCGTACGTATCACGTAATCTTATTTCGTACAAATAAGAGTAACGATTCTAATCAATATTTAGTGGTTTATTACCAGAGAGTCTGTATATAAAAAAAATGTTCCCTCTGCTTAGTTGATTTTATCTAAAATTACAAAATCATCAAATTAGGCACACTGTCCAGCACTGATGTATTTGATAGGGAGATCGATTATTTGACTTTTTTCAAAAACCGGTTTTCGATTGTATCGAATATGTAGTTGCTATTTTAAAAAAAAGCCGTGTTTCGGTTAAGCATTTAAAAAATAACCGGGTTTAATTTGAATATATAGAAACATAAAAATTAAATTATTTTTGGAAATAAAAAGATTACTTGAATAAAAACGAAACAATTCACAATGGTATGGAACCAACAAATTACATAGTTACGACTTAGAATTTTTAAATTACTTTGATATTAAATAAATTTATTTTAAAAAAATCCCAATTTTATTTTTAAAAAGTTCAAGTGTATATTGTTTAGTAGACTGCAACCACATTTTTTAAAAGTTACAAACAATACCTCTTAGTCCGAATTATATATTTCAAATGATTTTGTTTCAGAATTATATAAAGAAACGAATAGTAATATGAACAGGTTTTTTTTGTGAAATATCTGTACATTCGTCGTTCAGATTTCCCTATCGATACTATAGATACATATTATTATCGAGTGAGTCTGAACTTGAGTTGAAAAACTTTAACTAATATTTTATTCAGGGTTTAAAAAACTGCAGTCAAAATAAAAAAAATTGCTTTTTCTTCTACTTTTTGATTTTTCATTGGACAAAAATAAACTGTTGCTTTTACTGTGAATGTAACTTTAACTGAACCAGCATTTTCATATTGGATTTTAATTATTTTAATGCGATTTTCGAGCGAAATTTAATTAATTGTAACAATTGCCAATGCATATACGACCAATGCGTCAAAAAAATAAATGTCAAAACTATCATGTTGTTGGTGTTGCCACATTTAAAAAACAAAGTTCTTGTTGAACAACCCTAACAATGAAATTTGCTCCAATTACAACTTACGGCCATTTTCACCAAGTTCGGTTAAAACTATTTTTCAATTAAAGTTCCGGTTACCAATATGTTTTGAAAGCTGTAACCGATAGTTAATTATAACCGAACTTGGTGAAAATGGCCGTTAGTGTTATTGTTTAATTTAGCACGTTCAATAACTTTTTTTTTTAGATAACGCAAGATTATTTTCTAATAAATAAATAAAAATATTTGTTATCATGTTTTGATAAAACATTCTATTACATTTCGTACTAATTTAAAAAAAAAAATGCTAATTTAAAGTGTAAATTCTTGTGATACATGTCATCTCAACTCACTTACTCTTTCCAGCCAACCTGGCACAGCATATCATCAGCCAGCTTTATTTTTGTCATTCCAAGCACATTGCAACGTTATTTTCCTATGACATTTATGAACTTATGAAGGCTGCGTTATAAATCATTAAACATCACTTAATATAGTAGTAGTCATCCAAATATCCAGACAAGCTGGTTGGCAGGCAGGCAGGCAGGCAAGTCTACTCCCAAAAGAAGACAAGACAAGTAAGAGCTGCTGCTGGAAAATTATTATTTCTTGTAGTTTATTAAAACACTTGTAAAACACATTTAAAGTCTGACAAAACCAGACGTTTTATAAAAACGCGTAAGTCAAATATGAAAAGAAAATGAAAATTTTGTTTGGTATTTTAAGTGAATATGAATTTGTACAATCTTCATAATTTTTATCATTTCCACTTTAGATTTGTACATATTGTATGTATATTTTTCATATTGTATTTTCTATTCGCAAAGTAAGAAAATTTATTTTTTTAATAAAATCATCTTCATATGTGGCCAAAAATATAAATGTTTTTTTTTTTAATCTAAAGAAGACAAATGTAATATTTGTTTCTTTTAATACTTTTACATGACACGGCAATATGAGGTGATATTTTGGAAAATTAAAAAATTATGAATAGAAATATGATTGAAAGTAAATCCAGGAGCGCCACAAGGGGTATATTCCTAAGACTTTTGCGATTTCGTTAACAGCCAAACCTAAATAAGAGCGGAAAGCGTTTTCTAGCCGTCAAAAATTCACATGCCCATTCAATTTGTATTACGCATCCCTAAATAGCGCGGCGTCAACGCTTTACAACTGGAAAATCCGATTTTGACAGCGCGTTTATTTGTGAAGTTGGCCGCTATTGATAATAAATAATGGCAATTCAGCTATTTTTGTCAATCTACCGGTTTTATCTCTTCTTTATATTTCTATTATGTGGGTTTTATTTAACTAAAAGGTTAACTCTACTGTTTTTGGCACAACGTTGACGCTCTTGTTTAGGTATGGCATATCAGCGTAAAAGCTAAGCGAAAGAAAACGTTCCGCCTGCCGCTCTTGTTTGTCTGTAAGTCTTTTTTAGGGGGTTTGTAGCTATGTATACGAATTTTTAAATAGTTCATGATCTCTGAGATCACAAAATTTCTTCTCTCGATTAAGCCCTCTTTATTTCTATACCCACACCAGAAGGGGGCATTATGCGTTTATGCTGATGTTTGCAACACTTACAGATATTAGTACTACACTCACATTTTAGTATACAAATCGACTCAGAATTACTTTTTGAGTCGATCTAACGGTGTCCATCCGTCCAGCTGGCTGTTCATGTAAAATTTGTGCGCAAAGTACAGGCCGCAATTTTCACAGGTAATTTGATAAAATTTGGTGCGAAGGTTTTAATTATCTTAATATGTTGGTATTTACACTAAATTTGAACTAAAAACTGTTTATTACAACCTAAATCATCTTAAAAAAATTTTACCGGAAACGAAAAAAATTAGTGCGACAACTTTCTTATAAATGTTGATATTGGAAAACAAGTAAGAGTTCTATAGTTGGCTCTGCCGAATATCCTTCAATACAAATACCCTTCTTAAGTATAAATTAATCAGTTTTGTGCCACGCTCACTTGTCCAATCACTCCCACATTTTGTCGGTTATTGTGATTTGTTGATCAAGATGCTTGTACCTAATTGGGAAAGTTTGGCTCTTGCCATTCTCCGGATGTACAAAAATCTACAATGTCTTTGTATTTAAAGTGCCATGCCCACTTGTCAAATCCCTCCTTAATTTTGTTGAACTTTGGCTCCTGCCATTCTCAAATATTCATAAAAATATGATTAAAAAAAACAGCAACAACAGGGGATTTTTGGGTAAAATTAGAAACAGGCGTGGTATTTGCTTTATCGCAGCCATTTGTGGACCGATCAGGCTGCATTTCAATAGCAAACAATATGACTGTATGAGAGATAAATATATAACTACCAAGTCTCCATTTTATCGGAAACCCCATTTCGTTAATTCTACTTCGGTCCTCATAAATACCCATAATATATATGCTTTATAGGGTCTAAGATCAATATTCTAGAAATTACAAACAGAATGACAAACTTATATATAACCTTTAACCTTCAGTTTGGTAAACTTTTGTGCTGGTAGGTCACCTTATAGTTCCCATAAAAACCCCTCATATAGATATTGATATTGAGAAAATATTCGGCATAAAAAACTCTAATGTACATAATTTTTAACATCATAATACAATTTCGTTGTGCCGGATACAATAAGCCATAAATTTCATATAGCGTACTTTTCCGAATATTTTTCTTTATAAAATGTGGTGTAACACAAGACCAGGGCATAAAATTTGTTAAATCCTTCTGTTACCTAGGGGGAGTGATGCCGATTGATGGAGGAGTGGAAGAACACGTCTTACTCAGGAAAAACAAGGTCTTCTTTTGGTCAGCTAAATAAAACTTGGAGTTCCCCACAAATCTATTAAAATACAAAGATTCGTATTTTCAATGCCTTTGTGGAATAAACACTGTTGTATGAAATTTTATGGGGTATACTATAGCGAAAAGACAGCAAGTTTTTATAAACAAATGTTTGCGCATAAAATGCCTCATCTTTTGACCTACCGTTATCACCAACTTTAAACTCTGGCGACTAACAAAAGAAGGGCCCATTATACGGTAAAATGGCAAGAAGAAAGTGAAAATGGATAGGGCACATATTACGAAGAGCGGTTAGCAGCATCACAAGGACTGCATTGGAATCTCCAATAGAGCTGACGCACAGGACGCTAAAAGAACATCTGGCGTAGAACAGTGTTTTCAATTAATAAATTTGTGATATTTATTAAAAAAATTATTAAATTTTGCTTCAGTAAACAAATAAATATTTTTAGAATTACCAACATTTTCAGCAGTAATGCGGTTTATATAAGTAAACGTTTAATTCACTTGATTTAATTTTTAATTAAAACTGATTTTATTTTTGATTAATAGTTTAATTGAAAAAAACTAGCGAAAAATTTGTCTGTGCAAATGGAATAAATAAAGGAAAAAAAATGTGGTGTAACGTATCTATTGGTCGCGGTAAACCACCTGTACTTTCTGACTTGTTTTTTATATTTTCTTGATTTTAATATAATTTTTATGTTATGGTTTATTATTTTTCACTTATGTTCCCATATACGCAATATGGATTCGAAAAATCTTAATATAGTGGCAAGTGGTAGGCAACAGCAAGAATATGACAAAAAAATATGATTTATTAAAAAAAATATCCAACTAAAAAATTTTGATTTCTTTTTGCTGGCATTATAAAGCCTGTGTAAATTAAATGGAAAATGTAAATTTTTTTTAGTTTTTAAATACTTGTATAAAATGACACTGCATGAGTTTGAAAGTGTAAAAATAAATCATAAGAATTATGAAAAGTTTCAAAAAAAAAGTGAAGAAAATTGAAAGAAATTTTATGGAAACAGCTGCATTTTTTTTTGTTACAAGAAAATGAAAACATATTGCAAATTTTTTTTTTTTTTTGTAATAAAAAATATTTTATATGGAATGATACTGTTCATGCCTGAAAATAATTTAAAATAAATGTAAAATAATTAATGAAGTGAAAACAGATTCTTTTGTGTAATAAAATATGTTTAATTGTGTTTAGCAAGGAGAGAACGAAATATTTATGTTCAAAATAATTTTTGGATAAAAATATCTCAGTTTCAGAGACAAATTTAATTGAGTGGAAAAATATGATTTCAAATGAAGAAAATTAAAGAAGTACAAATTGAATTTTTTTTTTCAAAATTTTTAATTAACAGCAAAATCTAAAAAAACCAATCTAAATCATTTAGCTTATCTATTCAAAATGTGTGAATTTTTTTTTTCAAAATTTTTAATTAACAGCAAAATCTAAAAAAAACAATATAAATCATTTAGCTTATCTATTCAAAATGTGTGGTGTTATCAATGTTTTTGACGCAATTTATCAAGATAAAGATTTATTAAAAATTAATTCATGTTTGATATAAAGGCAGTTTTTGAACTTTTATAATCATATCTATTAAAGCTGGCCGATGACTTCTTCTAGCTCCAATAAAATCATATCTCCGAATAGACATGTTTTTTGTGTTTATATTTGTTTCAGGGTTTTTTTCAACTTAAAAAGCATTGTCGTTTTCCTTTCTAAATATGTTGCAAAAATAAATGGCAAATTTGTTCCATTTCTTACACCTAGTCATAATTGAGTATGAGATAATACCCTTTTTTGCATCTGCGTTAAGTACATTTTTATTGAAGCAAGCATTTTTCTTATTATTCTTTTGTTTGCGTATAATTTGTGTTGTATGTATCGCGATTTTTGGTTACATTAGGTCTGTCTGCGTACACATATTTTGCATCATTTTGTACAAAATGTTGCAAAAGCTTGCAATATGTTGTCTGCGAACTCTAAATCTCTTGCATCGAGAGAGCCAAAAAGAGAATTTTTTGACAGTTGGAAGTTAGAAAACTTGCAAAATGTTGCTGGAGAAATTTCCGCTTGCAAGATTTTGCAACTAGTTTTAACAGCTGTTTTTATTTACTGTTTGAATGAAATCATTTTTGTGAAATGAAAATAAATATTGAAATTTAACAATCGCAGAGGTATGTAAGTAGTTACAATTGTGTTTTTAATAAACAAAACATTTTACTTCATGCTAGAAACGTCCAAATATACAGTGCGACCGTGGCGTAAGTGGATTGGAGATGCCAAACCGATAGAACCAGCAGAACTTTGTGGGACAAACTTTGCAATTGAAACTTTGGAATTGTTCCTGGCGAGCACTTCACTTCCAAATTATTTTTCTCCGTTGTCAAGCTGTTGGGGGGCACTGTATTGGGCATTTCATTCTTTTTTCCATTATTAAGCTGTCAATATGTTGAGCAATGTAAGCAAAAGAAGTTTTATAAAAAACCCGACAAATAAAACTAAAAACTAAGAACAAATTGAACTTACCAAATTAATAACAGTGTAATAACAAGTTTTTTATTTTACAACACTTTTAAGGCTTCACTTTAATTAATAATTTTTTAATTTACCGCGAGAATTCACTTTTGCGTACACATATGCTAAAATTCTTTTGCTTTGTTATTTAACCTTTATGTCAACAGCTACATACCCGGGTATGTATTGAATTTTAAAAACTCTGTATATCTGAAAGTGGCTATCATATCAAATTCAAACTTCATGATATCCTCACTAAGAGTGTTTTCTAACATATTCTGATGTTTGAATAAAATTGGACAAATCAGACCATGGATGTGGTCATTTTTTCATTCCTACGCCTTACGTCAACCGCAGTTCAAGTAACGACGAGCAACTAACAAGTTTTTGTAAAAAGTCACTTATTGTAAATATTCATATATGAAATCAGAGAACAAATGCACAAGTCTTTGCTAAAACACCCGTTATTTTAATTTTTCATGCATGAAAACCATTTAAAATAGGAAAAAAATGCAACTAAAATACAAATAAAACGAAAAAACAACAATATGTGCTTGTATACCCGGGTATGCTTGCTGTTGACGTAAGTATAATTTTTCAGCTGTTGACATAAAGGTTAAATTGCTTCCACAACGATCAGCTGTTTTCTTGCAAGATTTTTTTTTTGAGATATTTTCAGCCGACAGGGTAAAATTACTCAGTATTTGCTACTGGAAAAGTACCCAGACAGACCTATTGTGATGGATATAAACATTTTTATACCCTTCACCTCAGGTGGAAAAGGGTATACATAAGTTTGTCATTCCGTTTGTAATTTCTACAATATTGATCTTAGACCCTATAAAGTATATATATTCTGGGTCCTTATGAGGAGAGAAGTTGATTTAACGATATCCGTCCGTCTGTCCGTCTTACGTTTGATATGTGTTTTCCGGAGACTCCAGGCATGATAGTGGCTAGGTTGTTTTACATTTATGTCACATATAGTCTACCATCGGTTGCTATTGAAATTCAGCAAGATCGATCCACAAATGGCTGAGATATGAGCAAAAAACCACGACTACCTCTAATATTTTCCAAAAATCCCTTGTGGTTGTTGTAATTTTATTACTTTTTGCTGTATATCTGGGGAACGGCAAAAGCCAAAGTTTCAAAATTATACACACATTTAGGTAGCCAATACACACCATCCTACAAAATGTGGGCGGGATTGGAGAAGTGGGCGTGGTACCTCCCGTACAAAAAAAAATTTAAAATTGTATAAAAACTAAATTTTAGGGCAGCCATATGTCCTATGGATATGACTTATATACCAAAATATCGAACATTTTTAGTAGAACATATCAGAAAAATCGGTTCAGATACAAAAAAGTTATGACCAAAATTAATTTTTTTTTTAAATACCCACTTTCGGGAACCATAGATCTACCCGAGTCCAAGCTTTATAACTCAAGTAAATGGTAAATTCCTTCTTAAACACGTCGGTATATTAATCTGTCAAATCGGTTAAAAAATGGCTGAGTTATGAGCAAAAAACCACGACTACCTCTAATATTTTCCAAAAATCCCTTGTAGTTGTTGTAATTTTATTACTTTTTGCTGTATATCTGGGGAACGGCAAAAGCCAAAGTTTCCAAATTAGGTACACACATTTAGGGCGGAATTGGAGAAGTGGGTGTGGTACCTCCCATAGATCTCCCCGAGTCCAAGCTTTATAACACGTCGGTATATAATTCTGTCAAATCGGTTAAAAAATGGCTGAGTTATAACCAAAATACTGAATTCCCAAAAATTACCCATTTTAATTTTTTATAATTAAGTTTGTTAAAATATATACAAGTGTATATAAATGTAATTAAATTATTCCTTAACACGCCGGTATATAAAACAATCAAATCGGTTAGATAATGGGCAATTTATTAGCAAAATACTCCAAAAATTGGCTAAAAAACTAAAAAATTTTTATACAATCCTACATTTTAGGGCTGCCATATGACCTATGGAAACGACTTATGTATCAAAACATCGGCAATTTTTAGTAGAACATATTTTATTTATATCTTAAGAATGGTGTTCACATAATTTTTTGTTCTTATTGCACCATGGTGAAGGGTATATAAGATTCGGCACAGCCGAATATAGCACTCTTACTTGTTTTTCGTTTGTTTTACTTTTATTTTATAATAATTTTTTTTAACCAAAATTTTCAACAATATAATTGAAAATCAGTGTTGTTAACGCTTATGGGAATTATAAGAAAATTTAATGTTGAAAATCTATACAACTGTGGTGAATATCGCTTATTAGTACAAACTTTGCATTAAATATTTAACACGCTAAATACACATTAGTGTTAAGTGTAAAAAACGTAGCTATTATTTTGTAATTTAGAACAATGTATCACTTTGTAAGGGTGCAAAATTATAATGCAATATTATTTTTTAGAAAAGAAAACACCATAAGAAAATTGAAATTGCTATCGCAAATGGATCAAATCGATAAAAAAATTTATTAAAATCTCTAACTTAATAAACCTATTTTGTCGTTGTCGCATTTTAAATAAAGTTTTTTTTATCTTTTAACGTTTTTTTATGAACTTAAATTTAATTTAAATTTCTCTTAAACACATTCACCTCTTTTTGACTGCTGACAAAAATGTTTATTCAAATTTATATTTTCATATAAAACATTTCTTTTTTTGCCAGAAAAGTAAATCTTTTTGTGTGTTTTAATGTAATATGACACTTGTTTTAATGCAGCAAACACTTACCCTAAAAATAGAAAGTAGGTAAAAATATTTTAACTGGTTTATATATCCTTATGTTGCCTACTAAAGCACAGAATTTATACTATAGTTTAATTTATACTGCTACATAAATGCAATACTTTGTATAGAAGTGTTTAAAATTGTTTGTGCTATTTCTTTGGCATGAATATAAAAGCATTTCTTTTTTGCCAGCCAACTTTTACAAATATTTTCTGTAAAGGTGACAATAGCAAACACCTGCGAGAAAACATCAATTATGAGAAGGCGAATGTAGGGAAATAAAATTTGTCACTGCAGTAAAAAAAGTAAGAATGTAAACTCGGTGAAGCCAGGTCGTATCACAACCTACACCACACTATTTAGAGACAACATTTCGAAAGGGTATCCTATTTGGGAACTATGGGCAATTATGAGCCCACCAAACCATTTTAATTATCTATAAATCTATATATCTACATCTGTAGGAGATTTTTTCGGCTTAAAGGGATTTTAGGGAGAGGGCTTATATGAGACCTGTGGTAAATTCTGCACGTTCAAGCATAAAATAGACATAAAATAGAAGATATTATTGAAGTAATCTTCGCCAGATTTTATATTATGGCAATACCACTAAAACCACAAAAATAGCATATTAACGATTTCCATAATTCAAATAATTTTAGAGTTCCCATTTTATGCGCTGTGATTTCAATTCTAATGTTTCATGTTAAAATACTGACATTTATACTACACAAAGTGAGTGTAGTGTCGGCCACGTTTTGGGCTGTAGTTTCAGTCACGATTTATTTTTCAGCATTTTATAATATTTTCTTTTTTGAACTTTCGATAAAAACACAAATTAAAGTTATTACGAAAGTGCAGAGGAAGATTATTGAAGTTTAAAAACACTCTCGAAAACGACTTCCTTTTGCATGTAGTGCCAGTCACGTTTACATTTTACTAAATAAATGATATTTTAAAATATCGTTGGTTGCCATTTTTTGTCTCTATCGGATAATTGTTGAAACTGCTACATAGCCATGTTTAAATTGATAATTAAAAAAATATTATTAATCGTTATATAAGACAAAACAAAACTAAAATTGTGTCAAATGTAGAGTCAGTCACATATGGAATTGCCCTTTACACCAATATTTATATGAAAGTTATGGCACTTTAATCCATTTTCGGAAGTGCTATTTGTAAGAGAGTTATGTTCTTATATAAGCCGATACCAGCAAAATTTACTTAGATGATTTATATTGCAACAAAATCTGTTAAAACCAAATTTAATCTAAATTTATTCTAAATTTAATCCAATTTAATCTTAGAAGATTTATGGGCACTAAGTATCTATTTCGGAAAGAAACTTATATAATTGCTATTAGAAATTGCTAAAGTTTCGCTTTAATAATACAAATGGCGTCATAAAATATATCGGAATTTTAAAATTGATGTTTAATTGTTAACAAATATTTTATTCAATACCCTGTAAACAAATGGCCCAAGCTGTCATCTAAAAGGAAATAATCAAAGTATTTTTTTAGTATCATCCCTTTATAGGTTTTGAGAAAATCGCGCAATATAAACAGAAAATAAATTCAATTATAACAAAAACATATCTCAAGCGGTGGGCAACGACTTTCTAACGGCGTATTGGAAATGATAATCGGACAAAAAATGTTCAAGTTGTTTAAATTTTTTTTTAAACTCGAATTAAAAAGTAACAAAAAAAAACTTACCGAACATTTTAATCATTAAAAATACAATTTTTTGACCCTTTTTGACGGGGTTTTGTTCACGGAAGATAATCGCTAAATTAAAAATATTTAAGGAATCCTCATAAAACATGACAAAGTTAGTTAGGAGGGTACATCAACATTTTTTTTTGGATTCGGTCTAATGTACATACATACGTCATAAAAAAAATTAATCAAATTATTAAATCTAAGAAATTAGTTCTTAAATTAAATAAATCTATAACATATGAATATGTTCTTTTTAAATTTAGTCAGGATATTTCTCAACCCTGGATGCAATTTTAAAGGAGTGGGAGGTTTTTTAAATATGGTGGAATATTTTAATTATTTCATATTATGCATATTATATTAGTTTACTAATCAAACGCAAGCGAAATATCGAGAGAATAATTAATTAAATAAATATTTTTAATATAAAAAGAACTGGAGCCTAAAATTAAATGCATTCAAAATATTACTTTATTTTGAATTAAAATTATATTTTTTAAGAAAAAATTATATGAAATAATTACGAATTTAATTTTAAATAAAATGCTGTGGTTATTTGTACATAAATGAACATTTTTAAAAATGCCAAAACATCTTTTATCATCCTTATGATATTTTGGCGATATTTTCCTATTTTCTTATATTTGTTTATCTGGCTATATTGCTCATCTAGAAGTTTCGCTTTCGCATTCCAATCGAGACACGTTTCTTCCCATATTTTTTATTTTTATTTACAAATTCGGTTGTTGGTGCATTTTCAATTAAAAAGATAAGACAATTGAATTTAGTCGTAATTTTTCCCTGTGTAATAAATTAAAATGTAAGAAAATTATGTGATCTCACCTTAAGTGCTGATGTATTTTGTCAAAATTCAGTCACGAAGTAGATTTTATTTTCTTTGGAAAATTTAGAGAAAAACTACTAGATTTTGATTACTAGATTTTTGAGTAATGTAAACGGTTTATAATGTTTAAGTTTGTAAAAAGAAATTTGTACAATATCTGAACGACCTAAAATCATTTATAAAAAAAATCATTTTTCGGGTTAAATGGGAATTTGTGTCAAATAATGAACTTCCACAATGACATATGACTACAAGTCAGACCTTCAAAATTGGATGTAAATCCAATACAGTTTGTGATTACAATAGGTCTTCGAATTTGGTAAATTTTTTCGGGAGGGTTCGGGAAACAAATATTCTGGGAGCCACTTCCACCGTCAAGTATTCTATATGTAATACAGTTGAGTGGCTTAAAAGCATAGGGGTTGAATTCCAAAACAAAACATATTGAGTTAAATGCAGCAATCACCACCTTACACTACCCAGCAAACATTTTTTAAGATTTGGAAGCAATACACCCGTATACTGCAACCTAACCGCTTTCTTTTTTGCTTTTAAGAATTACAGCCTTACTATACTGCTGTAAGATAAGACATACAATTCTAAATTGCGGTGCCAAATACTAGAAGAGAATCGCTGTTTATTCGTTTTTTTAAGATTAAATTTTCTACTGCTTTTTAAATCAGTGAAATCTTTTGATAAAAAATATAAAACTTTAACTTAATTTTACAAAAAATCATACATAATTATTATACAACTATAACCCTTTAATTCCAAAAAAATATTTAAGATTTATAAAAAAAATGTATGTGTGTGAAGATAAATTCGAATTTAACTAGCAAAGTCGCAAGCCATATTTTTAACATTGCTCATTTTGCAGTTAACAGTACAATGTTAACGACTTAACAGTCATAGTTATATAATACTGAGATACAAAATCATGATAAGAATGACCCTTATTGGACAAATATTGTGTTGCAAATATATACCACCATATAGGAATGATAGTCCAGAGGTTTCCTAATTCCTAAATTTTCTCAAATTCCAAAATTATTTCAGAAATGTGACTTTTTGAATCGTATCTAAAACCCTCTGGACTACCACTTCTGTATGGTGGTATCATAATTTTGTGTCTCCATAGTATATTACTATGACTGTTAAGTCGTTAACATTGCTCTGTTAAGTGCAAAATAGGCAATGTTAAAAAATATGTTAAATTATAATTTAATTTTACACACATAAAAATTGTAAACACTGAAATAACAATTTTTTTAATGCTTTATATTTTTCACTAGCTTTATACAAGTAAATCATGTTAGTTTTCAAAGCGTGAAATAAGCGTTCCTTAAATCTTTACAGTAGAGCTTCAACGCGAGGAATTCAAAACAAAAATCATTTAATATTTTATAGAAGTGTAAGCGCTGCATTCCGAATTCTCCCTTATATTACTGCTTCTGAGGAAGCACCAGTTTTTGCTGGTTAATATCTATCATTCCACAAAAATTTATGCCTGTATAATGAACTCAAATTTCTCCATATCGACCGAATCTTTATATTTAGTATACAAATAAATATAACAAAATTTTTACCCCTTTGCTTTTAAGCCCCCCAATTATTATAATTTTTTTTTACATAATTGTTAATTTGGAGGGTCACTAGAACTTTGTTTTAAATCGTATTGCAGAAATTTGATATTCTTTTTACTTAAAAATCAACTAAGTAACAATTTTCAACTTCATTAAGTTCTTTGAAAAAATATTAGAAAAAAATACAGAAATTCCAAAATAAAGTAAATGCATAAAATACACTTCGTCAAACATCAAACACATTGCCCCATTTTTCAACTCACATTAAGTAGAATAGACAAACAGCAAGCAAGAAATTCTTTACAAAATTCTATACATCCAAAGAAAAAGGAGAATTAGAAGACAAAAAGCTTTCTGTGACACACTATTCACCAAAACTGTAAAGAAAATTGCCTTTAAAAAAACATAAAACCAAATTTTGCAATTCTTTCCTTCTTTTTGGAAGCAAAAAAAATCCTTCAAAAGTAAAATTTCCCAATGACTTCTTCCACTTTACAAAAAGAAAACAACCAAGTTGGAAGGCTTTATTCAGCTGTGCCGAGTGTTTGATACGCTATGCACAGAATTTATTTTTTTTTTTTTTTTGGGATTGGACTATAATTGAGATCGGTGATAAGCAGGGAAACTGGAAATATGCACTAGGAAACAATTTGATAATATTTTCATATAATAAACAATTAAAAAAGATAAAGTCGTGTTCCTCTCTAGTGATCCTCTTTGGGGCCTATAATAAACCAGAATATGATTATTCTATTAAGTTAAGATTCATACGAGAGAGAAAACAAATATGCACTAACAAATCGATGCTAAAAGTTTTAAAAAACTTTAAAACGGATAAATATATTTATATTTATTGGTCTCAGAAGGAAAAATAATGCTATTGCATATGTACGGTTTCTCTGGTTTTAAGTTTTAAAGAAATCATTAAAAAATCTGAGATTTTACACTTTCTGGCCAAAAAATACTTAAATGAGTCAAAGTTACTTCGTTACTCTTTTTTCTGTAGGAAAGTGTTTTTGTACGCTTTTAATGCGATCAATGGTGGATTATGTACCGATTGTAATAAATGTAGGAGGCATAATATCTCTACAAAGAAAAAAAATAGAAAAATGGATTTCAATTAAAAAATTTGTGATATTAATTAAAAAATGAATTAAATATGCACCAGTAAACAAGTTAATAGTACAAATTAAATATTTTTTGATAATCACAACATTTTATGCAGTTACGTTGTTGATATAAGAAACGCTTTATTCATTGATTTCAATTAAAAAATTTGTGATATTAATTAAAAAATGAATTAAATATGCACCAGTAAACAAGTTAATAGTACAAATTAAATATTTTTTGATAATCACAACATTTTATGCAGTTACGTTGTTGATATAAGAAACGCTTTATTCATTGATTTCAATTAAAAAATTTGTGATATTAATTAAAAAATGAATTAAATATGCACCAGTAAACAAGTTAATAG
The DNA here is from genome assembly GCA_949318255.1 of Pollenia labialis. Taxonomy (NCBI): domain Eukaryota; kingdom Metazoa; phylum Arthropoda; class Insecta; order Diptera; family Polleniidae; genus Pollenia; species Pollenia labialis. Next base: position 113,925,661 of record OX439143.1, read on the forward strand.
TACAAATTAAATATTTTTTGATAATCACAACATTTTATGCAGTTACGTTGTTGATATAAGAAACGCTTTATTCATTGATTTCAATTAAAAAATTTGTGATATTAATTAAAAAATGAATTAAATATGCTCCAGTAAACAAGTTAATAGTACAAATTAAATATTTTTTGATAATCACAACATTTTATGCAGTTACGTTGTTGATATAAGAAAAGTTTTATTCACTAGACAACATTTTTAATTGAAACTGATTTTATTCTTGGAAAAAAATTTTGTATGTACAATGTACATTGTACATATTTAATCTCAAATTTCATAAAAACACCTGCACTGGAAATAGAAGTCTTGGCAATTTAAAATGGTGTCGGACGGATATCCAACACCTTTAATTATGGCGAAACCATTTCGTTAGTTACGTCAAAGATTTTGAACTTCAAACCTGCAATCAACTCGATTTTCTCTTTAAAGACCAGGCCTGTGGAGTCGGAGTTGAAGAGTCAGAGTTGAGGTTTTTGTGCCAGAGTCGGAGTCGTAGTAGCAACTCGCAACTCCAACTCCAAAGTTTTTCGGCATAAAAAATTTAAAAAAAATTTTCCAAAATAAAAATTATCTTCTTAAAACACATTTAAAATTTAAATAAATGGTTTCTGAATACTGCTCTTATGTGATGTTTTCAAATGACATGCGATGGACTGAGTGCTTTTCATTTAAATTTTACGACATAATCAATCGCCTGTCATTTGGAAACAGCACATTTATGTTTGCGTACGGTAATTTCTTCTCAAAAACTGAAAAAATAAAAGTTAACATCACTGAGCCTCATGTACATTTAGCATTAAGATTATAGTAGGAGTCGGAGTCGTGAGTCGGAGTCGGAGTCGCACTTAAAGTTAGTACTTTTTTCGGAATACTCCACAGCCCTAGTAAAGACGCAAGACCAGAATGTTAAATCAACAATCAGTTTCTTTTCTGTTAAACTGTTTAAAAATGAATGTGTTTGGAACAAATAATGCAACACAGAATAACATGGCTACATCGACTGAGGGCAAAACAAACCACACAAAATGCTTGACAAGCCCACACTTTGTTTCCGTGTTGTGTTTTTGCCCAAAAAACCACACAAATATATTTTATACAAATATTAATTTTTGTTTTCTTTTAATGAATGCAGACGCCGACAGTTCTGGGGAAGTTTTGTTGATTTTTGTTCAATATAAAATAAATGCAAAGAATGTATGTATAGTGGAAAGTGATTTAAACAACCAATTGTTTTGTGGCAAACAATACTGCTAAAAAAAATTTAGATTACTATTGAAAATGATTTAAATGTTTCTTATTCAACGTCTTCAAAGTTTGACAAACATCCAACTGGTCTGGCATATATTAAAAAGTTTTAATATTTCTACAAACATTGCTTCAAATGTTTGTCCAAACAGCAAACACCTTAATTAACAACACCAAATATTTGTACAAACGTAACATTTTGACTTGATTGCCAAGCCATTTGTGTGGTTAATTATGCCCTTTATTTGCTGACGCAGAATTTGTATACCTAAGGGAGTCAAGATGACCCCATAAGGTGTAGGGTGTAAAAAGAAAAAAAAAATTACTAAAAAACCTTAAAGAGAGAATCCATAACACGAAGGGGGAACTAAATAGTAGAAGACACTTAAAATTAAAAACGCACCAAATCATTCCTACAAAGAAAATGTAATAAAGCAGAAAATGCAATTGTAAATGAGAAGTGAAAGAAATGAAGAGAGCACATCAAAAAAAATCTATAATTTCAAGCTGCCTTTTCCTTTTCAGTGACACAAAAAACAGAACTTGCTATTTGAAATACTTACTGAAACACTTACTTCTACATATGCATGGCTGTATAAGTACGAAAGTAAGTGAGTGTGTATGTAAAGTGTAAGCAAAGCCATAGTAAATTGTAGTTGTGCTAATTGCTGTAACATTTATCCATTCATATGAGCCATTCACTAGTTTCAATATGCCTCTTTACCCAGGAAATACACTTTTTTGCTCTATATAAGGAAATAAAAAAAAAAAAAAAAATACAAAAAGGATTTTTCCTACTCACTTCTACTCTCGTTATAAGTTTTTTTGAAATATTACTGGAAAAGCAATTTGTGCACACACTCACATATTTAATATGAGCGTATGGGCAGAAGCAAGTGCCTGTGTAGAACACGTGTTTCATCTACACGAATTATCCTTGAAATCTTAAGAGGACATATGTAAAGGCTTATCAGTCAGTTATTAAGGGACTTTAAATTTTTCAAAGGAAGAAATATCTAAAAGAAACAAGATATTACTTTGAAGGTGTAAAAATTTTTATTTTTATTAAGTGGTTTAATGCTTGACACTTGTACTAGAAAAATTTGAGAATTCGTAATAGACGCGTGTTTTCAAGAATATCGATGTTCAATCAAATTGAAATTTAAGTAAAATTCATTTAGTAGGTGTTATTTTTTTTGTTTTTTGCAAAAATGCAAGTAAAAGTGCTATAAAAATTGTATAAGTTATTTTCCTAGGAAATAAATAAATAAATTTGTTTATTTTTTATTTATTTATCACAATGTAGTTGGTTTTCTAATACAAAAATATTAATAAGATTTCTGTTTGACGTGCTAGATTCTCAATTTTTTTATATTTAATAAATAAATACACTGAAATGTATTGTTGAAGGAAAGCTAACTTCATTGCTTAGGCCAGATCATAAGGAAACCTTTTCCAAAGATTTTAGAAAAGCTAAAAATATTATACATATATGTCTTATGAATTGTAGTATAAGAATCAGATTGGTTATACTAGACTGATAAGATATCTAGCAATTTAACTAAAAATTAAAAATAAAGACTAACCCCCGTATTCATAAACGATTATAAAATTTAAAAACGTTTATTAAGCAAAATTTTCATGCACAATTTGTTTTGTAAACCTTTATTATATTTAAAATATTTTTATGAATACAGGCATAATAATATAATGAATAATAATAAATGGGTATACAATTGAAATAAACAAATTCATAAAGATTGATAAAATACTAAATAATAATAATTATTTTCAGATTTTTTTTGCACATAATATTATCTAGCTATACTGGATTTTTTGAAGAATAAACCTTAACCTGTCTTTCACTTTCACTTTTCACCAAAAATCGAAAAGCTTAATCTGTCATTCCATTAATTTTTCACCAAAAATCAATTTTAAAATAACAATTTTAAGTGTCTATTGATTCGCAAATATATTTTTATTAATTAACCATTTTTATTTAACCATCATTGCTAAAAAAGTTATGACATTAAGTGCCGGTTCACACAAGTCAAGTTTGACTCGTCAAGTCTTGAGTTTTTAGGAGAGAGGGGAAAAGAAATGGCATTCTCTTTTCCCTTCTCTCCTAAAAACTCAAGACTTGGCTTGACTTGACTTGACTTGTGTGAACCGGCACTAAAGCTATTTTTGGGAGTGGCATTGCAATAAAATAAAAATCTGGATCAAATAAAATGTATATATCATCACTTTCCACATTTTTACATATGTATGTATATATAACTTCTTTCTTGATATCAACTGACAGGCAAGTAAAAGACTCAAGGACCCGGAATATATATCTTTGGAATTTTGATAAAACATCTTAAGTCGAGATTACATAGCAAAAAAGTTTTTTAAAAAAACCATTTTTGTGAAATAATAAAATAAACCAAAATTAAAGAAATATTTCGTTTAAAACGTAAACAAAAATATTTTTGAATGAAAATTCGTATGATTAACAAAATTTTTTTCAACTTTTTAAATTTGACTTAAGATGTTTTGTCAAAAGCCACAAATATACTTAACGGGGTCTAAGATGAATAATAAAAAAGTTTCAGACGGAATGACAAACTTAGTACACCCTTATTCACAACTAGTTGTGGTGCAGGGTATAAAAATAATTAAGCAAAGTTTATGCTGCTGTAGAAATAGAATTGCAAATTGTATATTCAAAAGAAAAATGAAATTCCTCCGTACTCAAATCAATCCGAACGGTAAGTACGGATTTTGTCGAATCAAGTAAAGAAATATTGATTCAAGTCCGGATTTTCTATAGCAACTGGGAATTATTTCCTCCCGAAGGTTACTTTATATTATATTCAAAATTTTTTTATTTTTTCGAATTTATTCTATGAGCTTAATTTCAGTTATGTACCTGCGGGAAATTGGTGTCAATTGGTCCAAACGACTTGTCAAGGGATTTGTGAAAATAGAACAAGTACAAAAAGAAAAGACTCATGACCAGTGAAAGAAGAACCAATCCCTTAACTGGTTTATAAAGAACAAAAAGGCAGAAAAAGTAATTAATTACAGTACAGTTTAAACTGGTGCTGTGACACATGTTTTGATAATTTCTAAAATTTGGATCTTAAATTTTTTTCTAGGACTTGTTTCATTGAAATAATACTACATTGTATTGAAATATTACTACATTTTAGTAACTGGCACTAAGCACGTTCATTGAGAATAGATTAGAAGGAGAATTTTATTATGATTGATTTACTTACCCGTTTTACACATTACAGAATTTCAATTATATAACACCAGCCAGGGTTTCCAGTTCTATTTTAAGCCATTACGTCAATTTGCGATTTCAACAAGCTCTTGAAAAGGTTTAAACCGCAAAAAAAGACTTAAATCTTGACCAAATCGGTCTTTTCATTGCAAAAATAGAATTTTAAATAATAAAGGGTGGTTAAATAAATAAAGGGCCGATGTTGATTTGGAATAAAACACAAATTATTTAGAAAATTTTTAGCATTTCTTTTTATTATGATAATATTGGTATGGTTAAATATCTATGGAATAAAATATCGGCCAAATCTCACGATAGCGAACACCATTCACAGTAACTGCCTGCCCGGCCTCATTTTGAAATAAAATACGGCCCGATGATGCCGCCAGCCCATAAACCACACCAAACAGTAACTCTTTATTCGCCTAAATGTGGCAATTCTGCTTATTGATGAATCCACTGAGCTGAAAGTGTGCCTCATCACTGAATCACAAAGTGCATTTCATTGCAAATGAAATGCAGAAAATAACTTGACGATTAGGTGTGGTTCACATTCAACATCGTTCCTTCAAATTTAACGTTATATTTTATTACCCCAAAAATCCGCAGCGAAAAAAGAGCTTTTCTTAAACAAAAAATCCCCTAGGTACTTTCAAGAAATTTGTATTCCCAATTAAAAAAAATAATCTTCAGTGTGGGGATAAATCCCCAAAATTGAGAACGCTGACGCCTGCATTATTCCCGATATGGTTTTTACCTTTTTTGTTTTTACACACATCAAGCAAATCGTTTTTTAACTACTTGTGTGGTGTTGTCGTAGTGTCTGCAGCAAACTTTGATAAGTTAAATGGGGCTTAAAAGCTCACTTTTTAATTTTACTCTAAGAGGGGCACAACCAACAAAAATTTTAGTCTTTTTTTACTTGGTTTAAGAATTTTGTACTTATTTTAAGAAATTCCAAGATTGATTTTCGAAAGTAATCCCATTTATGATTGGTTTAGTGTTATTCGTATGTACTTGTTAGTAGTATAAGAAACTTAATTTATCCCTAGTTTTTTTCTTTCTCTGTATAACATGTATTTTGGTCACTACTGTTTTAAACTGTTGGAAACCAATGCGTTTAAATTTTTTTATTCAATCCTTCAAGTAGGATTTCCTTTTAAGGTTTAAAAAAATAAATTCATGATTCTTAATACAACAACAAAACTCATTTTTTAAATTATTCAAATTAAAAATCCTTTAAAAGGAAACAAAAGATTAAATGCATCTTGTTTTAGTAACTTGATCACTTTCTCCACGAATTGAGTTTCACTTAAAAACAACTCAAAATCGAAGAAAATTTATGATGATTTTTTAACAACATTTAGGCAGAATTTTTTTTTGGTTTTTAACTTAGAATGTCAACTAATTACATCCTTAAGGCATTTAAGGACACTTTAAATTTAATGACTCTAACGGAAAACTAAACAAAAACATATGGTTCATTGGAAAATAAACCTGCTATAACTATTAATATTTTTAAACGATTGGAACAGATTTAAACAATTAGCAGTAGATTTTAGGCATATTAATAAAAATACCATCTAAAGTATAACACATGTGTTAAATTTAACAACCACTTAAATAATTTTCTTATTCTTCAAAAGATATTTACAAAAAAAAAAAAAAAAATTCTCACGTTTCTTGGAGGAAACTAAAATTTCGGTTTTAAAATAGAATTCCAGGTTTTAAAGTAAAACCTTCTAAAAATTTTTATATTCTCTTTGATATTTCTAGATGCTTTGGTTAGAAAATATTAAAAGAATTCGTGCATATCCTATTCTCTTTCTCTCTCTTTAATATTCTTTTAATAAAATATTATTTTTTTATTTAAATATTAGAACGTACTGATTGCCAGGTTTTGCTGAGTTTCTTTTAAAAGAAATATTAGGTGTCTGCATAAAGTTAATAATATTTTATAGCATCTTGTAGTCTGTCTATATTAAAATTGATATGAGCTAAGGGAATCCATAATAAAAAACAAGCAAAATAATATATTTTTATTCTTCAAAAAAAGTTCATAAAACAAAAACCCATTGTATCATATGTTTGAAATGACGCACAGTGGTGGATTTTGAAAAAAAAAAATAGAAATATAAGCGTGCAGTTTCAACAAGAAATATTGCGAAATTTTTAAAATAGGTGTATTCGAATCTGGTTTTGAATTTGAAAATTTCTATACCCTTCACACAATGTTTTTATAGGGTTATAAAGTTCAAATGTTTATTTAATCACCACCATCGTAAACAACTGTTCCCTTGTAATTTTTCCCCTTTTCGAATATTTGCGATCATAAAAAACTCCCATGAAAAACAGGTAATTCAAAGGAGAATATAACGTGAAAAAATGTTCACGAGAAAAATTTTCCTTATCGTGAAAAGTTATTTCCCTCGTAATTTGTTCACGTTTCCCTTAGATTTTCTCACTTTATTTTTACTTGGGAACAGAACATGTATGTATGTTGTTTTTCCTAAAAATCAGATATAAAAGGCTAGATCCGTTAAAAAGGCACAAACCGATGTGTTGGTCAGCAAAATCCAAAACAACAGATGGTTTGGCTGCGGATTTAAGCCTTCGAAAGACGTGGTGGCAGAAGTTTGGAAAATATTTTCCTATATAAAATTTATAAAGTGCAAAAAACTAACGTTGTAATCAAACACAGAAAAAATTAAAAACCAACTTCAATTAACGTATTTGTTAGAAATTTGTACTATTAGTTAAATTATTTACTGATTTTCCGCCTGCAAACAAATTGATCATATCAATTAACACATTTGTAAGTTTGAGCTTTTCTTGCTGTTCAGTTTCAATCAATAGGTTTAATTGAAATGTGACATCCAGCAAAATGGTCTACATAAAACGTAAACACAAATCAACATTTTTTTTTCAATCAACACATTTAATTGAAACAATTAAAAAATTGTTTGAAACTTTAAAATATTTTGAAGTTTGTGTGTATGTTTTCGTATTTGCAAATACACACAAACATTATAATTTTTATTTTCAATTAAGGCAAATTAATTGGAACAATTAAAAAAATTGTTTGAAGCAGCATTATTGAATTAATTGAAAAAAGTTTGTTATAAATTTTTTCTGTGAACTATCTCTCCAATACTGAATAATTTTCTTTATTGTTTTAACTTTTCTTTTAAATATAAGCGTTTATATTTTTAAGCAAAAATTTCATTGATTTTTAATATTTTCTAATCTCTCTTCTTTTTTTTCATTCACTAGAACTGATAGCGTGAAAAATTTTTCACATAAGATTCACGATTTCTTTTTCCCCTTCAAGGGGAATGAAAATTTCATGGGAACAAAAATTCCACTTGTTATTCACGATAGGGGTGAATATTAAGTTAACTTGTTCTCGATGGAGTGTATACAGAAGAAAGTTTTGTCAATTATTTTTTCAAGTAAACGATTAATCAAAAATTAAATCAGGGGGCAAATCATCGCAGTCGAGCTCTTTTCGATTCGAAAGCAAAATTTTCGTTTTGAAAGCAATTTTGTTTTTAATACTTTCAGTCGGTACTGAACGAATCGGAACTATTTTTTTTTATTGTTGTAAAGCATTTTTTTCAGTGTTCACAAAACTGAAAATATAATTTCGTTCGACCGACAGAATGAGATATAAAAATTGATTTCGAACCAAAAACGTATTCGGTCACGATTGCCACAATTAATCCCAGTTTTAATTAAAAATTGAATCAAGTGAATTAAACATTTACTTATATCAACAAAATTACTGCAGAAAATGTTGTTAATTAAAAAATCTTTAATTGATACTATTTAATTACTTACTGGTGCAAATTAGAAGAATTTCGTAATTAATATCACAAATTTTTTAATTGAAATCAATCTTTTTTCTTTGTACACAGAAAAAAACTCTACAAAATGTTTTACCAGTTAAAGCACTAATCAAAAATCAAATATAATACAATTTTGTATTCCCGAAAAAAATGTTGATAATCAGTTTTAATTAAAAATTTAATTAAGTAAATTAAACGTTTAATCAATTGAATTAAAAGTTTATTCAAGTGAATTAAGCGTTTAATGGACACTAAGGAAGAGTTCTTGTTAATGCATAAGCTTGGTAAGGAAAGCGGAACATTTGATTCGCAGTCATTTTTTAAAATCTTTTTTTTAATTCTATAATTTTTACTCGACTATCAAAATCATACTTTTTTTTACCAAACCCCCCACTGTGCATTGAAAAAAGTCAATTTAAAGTTTTCTAGAATAAGTGAAGACATGCAAACATATGAAATACATGTGTCCTTTGTACTTTATGTTTTACTGCAAAATAAAACGTGCGTATAAAATGACATGAAAGTATTTGCAGGGAACTAAGAAAATTTCTTAAGTAAAAAGTTCTTCTGGCAGCTTTAAGTCAAAGTCAAAGAGAGTTAGAAACTAATATTGTAATCGTATCATCATGCACCCTTTTGTTTTGCGTATTCTGGATATTTAAGTTAAAGGTTTATATCATGTCATGGATATGGGTATCATTGTTTATGCGATGAGTGGGGTAAGAAGTCCCAAATTCACACACATGTTGGAAAAGTTTTGCAGAGACGTAGAAGTAAAAATTCCTATGTTTAGCAAAATGGTGTTTTGCTTTTAAAAAATTCTAGTGTTGACTCACATGTTTTCGGCATATTTTGGTTTTGTTTTCCTCCTTTAAACAGTGTATATTATGAAAGGGTTGGTTTTGTTGGGAGGTTATGTAGGTACATATTACTAAAATGTTTTTTTAGACAAACATTTGTTCAACAATGTTGAGTTTATGTATGGCAAATATATTAACGTCAAATTGTTGTAATATAATTCTCAAACATTTACTTGATTTTTATATAAGTGTTTTTTTCAGTAAATTTAACGGAAGAAAATTAATTAAAATAGGCAGCTCTCAAATAACTAGAAGCATTCGATATGAAATCTTCGAATTTTTTAAATTGCAAGGGGCAATTAAAGAGACTTTGAAACAAAATTAACACAATTAATTGGTATATATTATATTTGGATTTTTAAACAGAAAATCCTTTTTAAATGTATACATTTTTTGAGAGAGAACCCCCATTATCGCTAAAACCGATTAGGATGAAAATATTTTCATAACAAGTTAGAAAGCAATAAAGTCTATTCCGAAAGTGGTCTTTATATGGGGACTATGGTAATATTGAAGGATCATCATGAAATTGGGCATTGTGAGTTGTTATCATATACATAAACCTAAATTGATCTCAGTTTCATAACTTGTTACGGTTTTAGGCGTATGAAAGTGTTTCTTGAGAGTGGCCTTAATATTTGGCCAGTGGGAAATTCTTCACCGATCATCACAAAACAGTGTTTTAAAAAACTAAATGCAGTCAATATCACAATATCATTTTTTGTTAACATTTAAGGCGCATTTAAAAGATTTTCGGAAGCGGACTTTATATACGACTTAAGGTAAGTTGCATGCCAATCTTTGCAACTGTTGGAATTTTAATTTTTGTTAATATAAAAAATTATTTGACACATATTTTATGACAATATCTACATACTGCCTACAATTTGATGGTAATGTCAATAGCGCCCACTTAAATAGATATACATATCAATATTTTTTTCACTGGAATACCAATATATTGTTACGATAGATACAACAAACTTGACATGTTAGTTCCTTAAAGAAATCACTGTATAATCAGAATAAAGGGGCCACATTTGGGTCCAATACACGGGTTTCAACCGAACCCGTTATGCTAGATTTAGATATCAAGAAGAACTAGAAACATATATGCATCAAGGTTATTAATTTCTCTTGATTCGTTCTAAAGTGGACGTATTTTTAAAGGACTGGTTGCCATTGCCAAATCGAATTATAATTGCTCAATTAATTTTAGTTTTATTGCGTTCATGATATTTACAAATTTGCTTTTATGTCGGGTGTTTTTATAGCCGCATGATATCGATAACTAAATTTTGACAGCTGAGAATGTCAAACTGTGTTCACATTTCTGTTCAGTGCTTGGCAAGTCATCATGAATCGTTAAGCGCTAGAACAACGTTTCCAAATTGTAGAAATTTACTCTGAATAAAATAACTCTGTTCGCGAAGTTCATAGAGTTACTCGTCCAATTTACGAAGCTCATTTCTGGTTAAATGGCTACGTCAATAATCGTAACTTCCGTATTTAGAGCGAAGAAATTCATAAAGCCGACTGTTTGATGAGGTTTTAACGCTCTTTCGCCATGCTGACTGTTTTTCCCCAAATAAATCATCTAAAAATCAACGACATTTATATCCAACAAGACTTGTCATACAGCGCGCTTAACAATCGATTTATTGCAAAATCATTTAGGTGACAACTTTATCTGAAGAAGTGGTCCTGTTCACTGGCTCTCTCAAATGTTATTTAAGGCCAGTTTACGCGGTAATATAATGAATTACGATTTTGTAGAATCAAAATATTATGAAATTCTCTGCGTGTTCAAAAGAAAAAAATAAAAATCTGTTGTATGTATTTTTCATGTTTACACGGATGGTACAAGTAAAATCAAAAATAATAACAAAAAATCAGATGGTTACAGTTTTACAATTTTTACAAAAACAACAAGAAAATTTCCTAAGTTGATCTTAGTTATTTTTGTAATTGTATAAAAATGCTACCACCTTCAAAATATTCTGTTAAAATACACCTCTGGTGTGATGAAAATATATAAGTTTCAAAAATGGTTTAGAAAAAAATCATTTATTTACCGGCCGCTTGTCAGATTTTGTGTTCGTACCCAGTAAAAAATGTGCTCCAAAAGGAGCAGGTTTTATGTATGAATGTATACTTCAAATCGCTTCAAACCTGCTGATAAGATGCCTGATTTTTGTATGGAGTGTTCCCGGTTTGGAGGACTATTTACTGCTGACAAAAAGCGCTTTTTTAACATGCAAACAAAGCACTCCTTATGCGCTTTTTTAATGGATAACTATATTTCCATATTTATTGATTTTTTGCTTTTAATTGCTTAAATGAATTGTTTCAATAATTTTCGTAAACCACTATATATTTGTATTTTTTTCGCTTTAAAACCTCATCGTTGTCAGCACTAAAATAGCAGCTTTTTTCTTTATCTTATTCTTTATCATTTACTGCTATATAAAAGCTCTCTTATTGAAGAGCTCGATTATGCGGTTTTTCTCTAAAGTGCTTCAAAAAACCCAAATTTTTTTTACTGGGTAGTCTCTCTTGCCCAATACATTTTGCTTTTACTTGGTATGATTTTTCTCATTCTACATAATGTCGTAATGCAATGTATTACCGTGTAAACTAGCCTTTAGTAAACAAGTTAACAAGTTGTTTGTCTTTATCTTTTGTCTCTTATCAACCCCTTTGCTGTTTGGCAGTTCGTATTACATAACAACAATAAAAAGCCCTGTTGTTTGTTTTATTGTACAATTGTTGTAATCTCGCGGCTACCTGCTATAAATATACCTTGGTTAAGACATTTGTTTATGCCGACTAACCAGCAACTCTTGAAGCACTGAAAGTCAGTAGTCAAGCCGCCAATAACACCATACGGCCAGATTTATTGGAAAAATAATTCAAAATCACAGATCGACCATGAAACTTGTAGCCGAGGGAAAAAAATATAAATACCATGAAATTATGCTCTAGTAATGCTGAAGAGTATAGTCTAGAAAGAGTAAAAACTAATTTAAGCATCTTTTTTTAGCCGTTTAAAGTGGCCTTTTGCACTTTTTGTCAAAATACTGAATTCTTAAAATATTATTTTAAGCAGAAACTTTTTTAAAATTACTCAAGGATCCAGATTTTTGTTCTTTGTGGGAACTTGAATGAAAATGTGCCTCGTCACTCATTATTACGTAACTTTCTCATCGTCACAGTTATCAATGATTGATTTTGATAAAATGTTTTAACGATTAAAATACGGTTTATCGAATATAAATATTTCCATATTAAATTTGCCGCGTGTCTATGTTTATAAAAATGGCGGCAAAAAAAAGAAGTATACCATCCCGGCGGACACCCTGTAGTTAGATATTACAAAGTTTTTGGTTATTGGGTGGAATTAATATGATAAATAATGTGTGGATCCCTTATTAAACATCGATCCCGAATAAAACCCATTTTCGATAAAAGCATTACCATGCAGAAAATAATGTAAGTTTTAAGTGACTATAAAGTAATATTTGTTATTCTTGATGTAGGGTACCGTAAATTGAAGCAAACATTGAACCAAACATTTAAGTACAAATTACTTGCTAACAGGGCTGTGGAGTCGGAGTTAAGGTTTTTGTACCGGAGTCGTAGTGCCCAGAAAACACCGCGACTCCGACTCCAAAATTTTTCGGCATAAAAACATTTCTAACATTTTTCAAAATAAAAAAATTTAGAGAGATTCGCCTCTAAAAATTTTGAAGTTATGAGTAGGTGAGTTTCAAAAATTGAGATAACAATTGAATTTGACAAATCTTTTAGCACTTTATGAGAATAAATATATAGATTGTATCAAAGCATGTCTTTTTCTTTGTTTTAATGAGTGTAGCTGGTAACAAAACTGGTTCGATCCACTCACAAGACATTTTCAAAACTATACAAAGCAAAGATTTTCTGTAACAAAACTCGCTTGTTCACTGTTTTAACCTTTCCGTGTGAAGTGCGCCAAGGTACTGTTGATGAAAAAGAGTCGAATTAGGGAATTTAAAAATGCAAATTTGTTAACAAGTTCGCTTGGATATATTTGTTTTTTATAAATCTTATATTGAAAAATGTTTTTGAAGCGATGTTCATATGCATATATTAGGAGCTGGAAATCTGCTGTAGCTTCTGTGGCGAAAACACTAAACGAACTACATTTTTAATTATAACTTTTAAAGTGAATGATAATAGAAACAAAAAGAAAAAAACAACTCGGAAAAATACATAAAATTGTTCTGGATATAATTCCCAGCAATGTGGAGGTTAACCCGAAAAATTATTAAAGAATACTTTTATCTACTCATTTTGGGGAAAATCGGAGAGAAAATAAAGACGTACATTATATTATATTTTGTTCCTAGACAATAATAATATTGATGGGACGGAAAAAACTATGGCGAGTACACTGAAAAAAAGATTTAAATTTATTTGTTTAGAAATTCATATTTTTTATCTCTACAGGTGGGAGATAAACTACACCAAGCCACACTTTGAAAACTTTAGAGCAGACTGAACAATCATGTAGAAAATCACAAAAACTTCTATTTCTGTATTAAAAATTTGCATTTGTTCGAATATTTTATATAGCCCTAATATGTTTTTTTATGTCGATGATATCCCTAATAAAATTACGTCATATAAGGTAACAAACCTTTACTTACTAAATTGGACTTGGTGTTCTTTACCTCCCATTATGGTATTGGTACTGTTCAATCCCTTGAGACAAACAGTACCAAGTTCAACAACAAAAGATTTGCTATTTCCCATAAATAATACATGGCTTACAACAATTTATTTTACCTTAATTTTCTCTTCGAAATGTGTTATACAAATTAATTAATTAATTAAGTAAAAACTGAAGGCGCATCTGCATGTTTAAATAAAATTGTTTACAAATTCAGTGGTAAACCCCACTAAATAAGTTTGATGCAATTTACGCGTAAGCGAGTTGAACTCGGTGTTGTTTTCAACTTTTCTACCTCGAAAACTACATTAGATAAGACTTATGGTAATTTACACATCCATAGAGGAAAAATTCTGATTCCAACAGTATAAAAAACGTATTTTGAAAAAGATGTGAATTGGTGTAGTTTATCCCTCCTCTACATAACTATTGTTACATTTTTAGCACTGTTTGCATAATTTTAATAAATTAATATAACTTCATAGCAAAACTCTTTAGTTCTTAACATAAATCTATTATTTTTCTATATTTCAGTTCGTAAAAATTTTTCAACTGTTGAGTTATTAATCAAGAAAGGCATAAAACTTTAGAATCAAAATAGTTTGGTCCATTTAATCGGCCGCTATATGTTTTTTGCATTCTCCCAAAATTCGAATAAAGTGCAACGAACGAGTTTAGCATCTCACCTACTCATATGTAAATAACGATATTAAAGCTCAATGCAGCACGTGTTAAAGTTGATTTACAGATTTGTATGGAATCTTTTGTTTGGTATATTTATACATTTAAAATGTACTTCGTTAAAAAAATAGTTTAAAGTCAAATAAGGACCAATTAGAGTCGGAGTCGTACTTAAAAAATTTCATCATATGGAGTCTTAGTCGGAGTTATCGCTTTTTCTTGACGAATGCACAGCCCTGCTTGCTAAGATCCTAAGCATTTTTTCTAATATGGCAAATTTAAAAAATGAATCCTGTTTTTTGCCTTAAAAAAATTCCTGCAATTTCGCGTGTTGAAAAAGCACAAGCGTTTTTAATAATGGAAAAATTTAAGGAACCACGAAACCTATTCGGTATACCGGGTTAAAAAACAATTTTCTTCAATGAAAAACAGTTGCCTATTAATATGATTATGCTTAAAATTTCGTAGGTTTCAACAGAGTTTAAGAATTTCAAATAGAATTTCTTGATTCATTATTCCCATGGCCTCTTTTGAAATATCTCTTGCATTATCCTTAAATATTTAATTATTTCTTAAATTATTCAAAACAACATATTTCTTCATATCTTCATATTTTCTTTCTATTTATTTATGTAACTTCTTATTAATTGCCCAAGATAACTCTCCTTGTCAATGACCTTAAAGTAGATATCTGATTTTTTCATTTTTTATTATTAAATATATACAAATAAACCCCCTAATAAAAGTAAAGCGAGAGAAAAAAATTCAACGGAAATTATAAATAACATACATTTAGGGTCTTTGGGGAGACATATACTCGTGCATACTTTTATGTGCTCATATGTGTAATGTCATGGAGATGTGTGTCTACATAAAGTCATTGTCAAGCATGCAATTTATTTAAAGCTTCGGTTGTTAGAAATAAAATGAAAAAGGGTATTCTTCCTTTTATTTTCACTTTTTGTTTGAAAAATCGAGTGTGTGTATTAAAATGAAAAATGCAAGTTAATGTTGTGCAAATTAAGACATTTTTTACTGGATTTTTTGTAGATTGATGTTTTTTGATTTAAAAAAAATTTATATGAATTTTTACTTTTAAAAAATTACCATGTGTTAAGTCCCCTAAAAACGAAAAGTGTAGAAAAAAAGTTAAAAAAAAACAAAATAAATAATCATATATCATGTTGTTCATAAACACCCCACACAATCCAACGAAAAAAGGGGTTTGTCTCGATTTGCTGTATTAGAATTACAACAAAATATTCATATAAAAAAGGGGAACTGTTAGCTTGTTGGCTTAAAAGGGGGGCGGCAGGAGCAGAATTTTTGTTGGACAAGAGTGAGATACATGTCAAGCTTGTTTCCTTTTTTTCCAGACGAATTTTACTCAATTTGTTTGGTGTTGTTCGCTGATAATGGCAATTTGTTATTGTGTGTTGTTTCCTCTCGTTCAATTTCTCTTGCATTTTAGCAGTTTACTATGATTTTGATTGCGATATGGTTATAGAGGGGCGTTAGAACTTGTATGCAAATTATAGACAATTTTTTCTTTGTTAACAAAAGTGTTATAAATCAAATTGTTTTTTTTGCGTTTTTTTTTCTCAAATGTCAAATTTGCATATAGAAAAGGGTTTTAGAGTACTATAATTTCCGTTTAATAATCAAATAGGAGATATGACTAATTTTTCGATTGGTTGGCTTAAATTTTGGAAGAAAGAAAGAAACTAACAAAACTATTTAAGCAAAATAAATAATTAACAAGTATGAAAGAAAAGTCGGTTAAGCCCGATCATTCCCTACTCTACATGACTTACAGAGAAATTTTTGAAAGTGTTTCCTATTTAAATTCCATGGGCTATCTGGGACCCGACAAAATAAAATTATGTTATAATGTCAACACTGCTTTGTTTCAAATATTATTTATTTATGTATAGGAAATCTTTTCATCTTAAAGAGAATTTAGAGATAGTATGGGGTGTATAGTCAATCTAGACCTAGCAGCACGACATAGAAGCAATTATATAAGTTATAGTGAGCAAATTTTATATTTATATGGAACAAAGTACACAAACAGTATGCCGTATTGAAGAGCTTTGTTCTGAGTGAATTTTTCTTAGGAAAAAACTCAAATATATTAAGGTGTTAATTGCTCTAAGTAGATGAGAAACACAATTCAAGAGGTTTATTGTTTAATTATTCTCCATACCAACAAATATTTTGACTCCTGCACATTTTTTTGAATATGTTCGAAAAATCCTTTTATCTTCTTATAAAATCCTTTTTCTTTTCTAATTTTCAAATGGATAATTACAGTTGCTGAATACAAAAATTCTAAAAAAAGTTTAAATGCGTACGTATGCACGCATTTCATAAAGGGACTTTTAAGGATAATGCGTGTGCATACCTTAATATTCTTTGGTTTTAGAAATTAAAAGAGAAAAACATAGATTTGTATAAATAAATGGGGTTCGTAATACGAACTTCGTTTTGATAACCTGCTGGGTTGCTTTTATTCTTTTGATTTTGCGCTACAAACAAAAGTTTTGGTGCGAGTGCATTTTTAAAGAAATTTTAGTAGGAGTTGTAAGTAAAAATAATTTTCTGTTCGTATTAGTGTGTATTTGGAAGTGCAATTTTAAATAGAAGATGATGATGTAGTAGAACAATAAAATCATAATAATCGTTTGCTGTTTTACTTTAATACTCAAATATTTACTTTCAACTACAAACACCCTTCCGCCCCATCGTACAAAGAAAAAATTTTCTAATTTCTAAAGGTACCAACAGTGAAGAATATTTTACTAAAGGAACTTCCTAAAGTGTCTCTGAATAGCAAAGTTTCATAGAAAATGGTATGTTTTATTATATAATATACAAAATTTATGAAATAGTTTGCTAAAATTGCAAGTTCTACAAAATTTCCTATAAAATATAACATGTTTGCAAAATTTGCTATAAAATAGAAACTTTTTTAAAAAATGTTTCCTATAAGACTTTAATAAAATACTAAATGTTGCAAAATGTTTTATTATTTTCTAAAAATATGTACAGTTTTACTATTCAGTATTGTATGTATATGAGAGGAAGAGAGTGATAGTGCTGATGTATGTGAGACATTGAAATATTAGTTCTATACCGATTTTAAAGTAACGATGCCCATTTGCTCCTTCGGCTGGCTGTCCTATTTTAGAAATTATTTGATGAAATTGTGTATACATGTAGGTCCTAATTGATTCAGGGACGAAAACTGTTGAAAATGGTTTAAATGGGTCCATAATTTCACATAGCCCGAAATAGAGTACTTGTGTCCATAAATAATATTTTTATGTTCGTAAAGTTTTATATCCCTTAACGGATACCTTCTTTACACAGACACACCCTCTTGGCGGACATGGCGTACTGAAGAAATGCATTGAGTTCTTCTGAGAGGGCAGCCCGTTTGTACGGACAAATTTAAATGTTTTTATGAAAGTTATTTTTGGGAATACAAAATTTATAATTAATAAGATTTCTGTATGACGTGCTAAATTCCCAATTTTTCATATTTGACTAAATACACTGAAATTCATTGTTGGGGGAAAGCTTACTTCATTGCTTAGGCCAGATCATCAGGAAACCTTTTCATAACATTTTAGAAAAGCTTAAAATATTATGCAAATAAAACATTAAAGAGAATAAGAATTATAAAGAACCAAAGTTTTACTTGCAACAATATCAACACAAACAAAACAACAACAATAAACAGTGAGTTTATCTTTTCTTACATTCCCCTACAATTGGTTGGATTTATTCCGCCTCAAATTGTAGTTGTAAGTGATTAAAAATGGTCATGAAAGATTTTACTGTATTCAAATAATAGTTGACCCAAAGATTTTTTATTGCCACCAAAATAATCTTAACAAATAACACTTCCGAAAATTGCTCGTAATGCCACTACTTTTTGGTTTTCTTTTTATTCGATGGCGAGGACTCTATGGCTCGGCTATAACGTGGGGGAAGCCCGCTTCCTTTTTTGGTTTCGAATAACCGATTTGGATGGTGATATCGTTCATTACGTTACTCGTTGTTGTCGCATGGGACCGATGAGGATGGGCGTAGTTTATAATGATTACTGCATAAGTTTTCATGTTGATGATAAGAAGGAGAAGGAGTAGGAGAAAGAAACGGTATTCAACTTTCTTTGTCCCGGGATCGGGTTAATAAGGAAAAGGTATTTTAGGGGACCAGCATTGCCGTGTTTGGATGATGTATATCACAAATGGACCGCTAGAGGGACCCAAGTGAGCCAGCCTTCCTCGTGTTAGCTGCCAATTCAACATACCCTTAAGTATTAATTTCAATAAAAAATAAATAAAATAAAAATGTTGGTCAAAAATTATTAAAGTAATTTTTGGGAATACATAATTTTTAATTAATATGATTCTGCTTAATTCCTAGTTTTTATTCTTGATAAATACACTGAAATTTATTGTTGGAGAAAAAGCTACTTCCTATGAGTATTTGACTGGTTGCATAGGCAACCCAGAAACTTTAGAAAAGCTAAAGGTATTAAACAATTATACAACATTTGACCAAAAATATAAAAATAGCAAAAAATTTCCTTTACTTTTAACTGTTTACCCTAATCCTTATTTCCCTGACTGTTTTCGAATAAGAATAGAAACGTGCCTTGTTTGCTGCATACAACTCGGCAACTAAATATGTGTCTGGTAAAGAAGACGGGCCTCATTATATTAAAGCATTGACTTGGGCATAAAACTCAATTGTGAAACACAAAAATATTTGAACAAGTGCGTTTTGCTTAAATATTCAGCTTAAATTGCAATGCGGGCCATCATTCTTAATATTAGCATTGTACTCGTCGTCCTGCTGCTGCTTCCAGCCAGTACAGTCAACATGCTGCTCATTAATATCGTCATTCACCAGCTTCGTTGTCATATAAGAGACTCACCCCTTTTGCCAGTTTTCTTTACCCCTGTGCCGTTAAACTTTTAGTAATTTTTAGCCATTTACTAATAACTAGTGCACAAAAGGATGTGTTTTTTTTTGTATTGATGTGTAGCCGTGTGTGTTTGTATGTATGGGAGTGCATGGGTGAGTTTAGAGGGTTGGTTTCCTTCTTCGTTTTTATTATTGTTTAGACAGTTTTTTGTTTTTGTGTGGAACAAAATGATCGATCTTATTTGTGTTCTACTTTACTTTTAAGTTTTTTTTCCACTTTGTATTATTTGTGCCTTAAAGACAATTATTTAGTTGAGTTTAGTGTTCAGTGCAGTATTGTTTTCGAAAAATAAAATAATTGAAAACGGGTTGGAATTTCATTATTCTTGTTTCTTCTCTCTCTAAGACTTCTTAAAAGGGGCTTAGAGCATAAAAATAATAAGCAAATATTAATGATTTAAGCAGAAAATCGGTTTTTGTTTAATATTTATTTTTAAAGGCAAAATAATGAAACTCGAGAACAGAGAGGTTGGTTGTGTAAAGTAAAAGGGTTTATTTTTGCATGTGGGCTGATATAAAATCGATGATAAGATGGTTAATGTTATTTAAATGACATTGTTGTCATTATTGTTGTATGCAGTTGTTGCTGATTGTACTGATGATGATGGCAGAGATTAGGTTGATGATGAAGATGATGTGTCATTCAAATTGACGCCATGTTGTCAAGTTTTTAAAGTATTGAAACTCGATATTGCTAGCAAGGAACGAGTGAATTAGTCTTACTATTTATATAGAATATGGAAATGTGGGTAACTTTTTAAATATTATCTTGCTTTAATATTTTCCTGATTTGCAAGCAGCTTTAGTTTAATGAAGATTTCTTTTAACAACGAATTTTTAGAAAATAACTATAATATTCTTCTAGAAGTTTTCAATTTTAATGTTAAAATAGAAGAAAAAAATATTACGAAAAAAATATTTGGTGATTTGTTTTACTTTTTGCCATTTTATTTTTAAATTTTTGTCATACTTTTTGGGTTATCAGGAAATTGTTTGTGTTTGTAGTGATTTGATTTTAATTTAAAAATATTGCGTATCCGATTCGCGAAACTTAAAGTCCCGAGTGAAAACTCGTAAATTCCTAAATCCAGATTTCCAAAATCCCGAATTTCAAAATCAAACATTTTAAAATCCTAGATTAAATTATCCCGAATAATTGTACAGTTTTTAAATTAAGGATATTAAAATTCTGGATTATAAAGTGCGGGACTTTGAGATTCAGAGCGCTGAAACTAGGGATTTTAACATATCGGTTTTTTAATACCATTCCGATCTCTTTCTATATTATTATTTTAAATTTAAATGATATTTCTTTGTAGTTTGCTAACTCGGCTGTTTGGTTTTCCAATTTAAATAAAAATTTTTTTGAACCAGCAATTTTACGATTTAAGCGATTTTGTTTGGTTTTAATAAAAATATGTATTTGATTGTTTTGTGTTTTTGTTGAACATTTTTATACAAACGTTTTCTTTTTGTTTTATGTATTAGGGGTTTTAAATAACACAGTACAAGGTTTTTCAGGTGATTGATTCGGGACTCAATTCTGATAATTGGTTATGAAAGTAGACCCAAAAAAAAGAACTTCAGAACAAACAAAAAGGGCCTAAAACGTGACAAATTCCCCTATACAATACTTACTAGCTTCAAATTAATTAGATTATTATTTGATGTACCATGACCAAACTAATGATGCAGAAGTTCTTCTTTTTAGGTCTACTTTCATAACCAATTATCAGAATTGAGTCCCGAAATCATGTGTTGTACTGTGTAATAAAATAAAAATGAAAACAAATTCATTATATTTCAATCATTTATTATTTTCATAAGAACAAGGCGACATTTTCCATAATTGTTATGTTTCCCACCTGTTTGGCGAATTTTTTACTTTTCCGTGTTTTGACGATTTTTTGGATTTTTCAGATTACGTTGGTGCAGTGTTATCTTCCTTAAAGAAAACATTACTTATACGGGCATACCATTTCGACGAACAATAATAAATGCATTGAGTTCTTTTGAGATGGTATATAGATTCATTTTTATCCAAAAATATCATCAAATAAAATTTCCGAAAATAGCTTTTTTTCGATGCCCAGGCTTTGCAATAACGCGAAGAAACCCCGCATGCTACTTAGATTTGAAATGCCAGATTAGGACGGTGGTATCGTTCATTACTGTAGCTTGTTTCTGTATTTCTCGCATCGTAAAATTTCTCACATGAAGTGTGAAATAAAAAACTTCATCTTTTTTTGAGAAAAAAGTGGTTCTGTATTTGAATGCGAAAACACACAGCACAGATTCTGTTTTAACGGGAATATTTTAAGTAATTAAGTATCAATTGAAAGCGAAACGTCAACAAAAAAATTATATGTAATAAAAACAGGGCTGCCAGATATGACGATTTATCTTAATTTTGACGATTTTTGCTCCGAAATTAGCAAAGTGCCGAATTCTGATTATTTCTAAAAAAGTGACGAAAACAAAAACAAAATCAACAATATTTTATAACTTTGTTGTAGCTTTCTATAAAAATTCATAATAAATTGTTAAATTGCAACCACTTTATATTTTATGGCGTTGAAAATTAAAAAAACAATGTGAATTTCTGTCGAAAGCAATAACAAATTTATATATTTGATACTTGATCTTCTTAGCTTCTTTGGACACTTTTCGCCAAACCATTATTTCGGTAAGAACAAAAGATATTTGTCTATAACCAGTTTGTTTGTGAACCAATTTTTTTAATTTAACCACCAGTACTGAAATTCTGCAACTTTTTAACGACAAAAAATTGTCGTTAAGTAGTCAAATTCGTTAGCTAACGAAAATTGTCGTTAAGAGCTATTCTGTAATGAAATTTTAACAATTTTTATCGGCAAATAATGTCGGTAGCTAACGACACAAAAAAAGTTCTTGTAAAATAATAACGATAATAAATGTACAGTTAAAAGATTAAAATTATAGAGCAAGGAAGTCAATTTTTAACACAAAAAAGTAAGAAAGTATTGTTGATCAAACCCGACCGTATTTGGGCGATTATATTTCCGCGAAAAAGAGTATGGTGTGAGGTTAAGATTAACATAAGAGATTTTTGTGCCAAATATTAACTAAATATCTACTACTATAACTATGATTACAACTATGAGATAACATAGTAATAGCTTCTAAGGTAACTTATTATAAGTGTATTCGTGTAAGAGCTGTGGTCAAATATGGACCGATTCTAATTATATTTGTTGTGCTGATTTTCAATTTGATTCAATTTTACAACATAATATTACAACTAAATATTTTTGGACCTAATTTAACCCAAATGTCTATAGAACAAGATGGGTAATGGGCACAAAACCCTACTCCGGAATGATGTTTGCATGTGGGCTATGAAAAATAAATAACCGCTTCTCCGCTTTTTAAAAAGGCTTCGACCTTGTGACAATAAACGCATATGTGCCAAGTTTGATCAAATTATTTCCAAAATCGCGACCTGTAATTGCGTACAAGGTTTTATTATACAGACAACCAGCCAGACGGATAGTCGGACGAACCTCGTAAGATGGATTCTAAAATTGATTCTGTGTCAATCGGTATACTAAAAGGTGGATCAAGAATCTACATTTAAATGTGTTACACAATTCATACACAGTTGTGTGGGTATAAAAAGTAAGAGCAGAATGTTGTGCTAGAGTGGGCTAGGCACCTCGAAATTTTTCCCTATGCATAAAAAGATTATAAACTAACATATTTGTTTAGAAATATAAGCAATATTTAAACCAAGGCCCATCTATCAGGTCTGCTTACTTGTACAAAAACAAAATACGATTCTTTTTAGTTGTCAAAAATTTAGTATATACATATACAAAGCAAAAGGAAAAAACGTGTATGTGTGGCATATCATTAACGTATACATGCACATGTAAGCAAAGTGTAAACAACTTTTGACAACTAAAAAGAACATAAACAATGATCATCAGGCTTCTTGCGCAGACCTTTTCAATGGGCCTTGATTTAAACATTTTCATTCATGTTTTGTTAAAATAAATTTTTTAAAAACAAATGTAAGAAAAGATAAACTCTTTTCTAAAAACTTTGGAAAAGGTTTCCTGATGAGCTGGCCTAAGCAACCAGTGAAATGCGCATAGAAGCTAGCTTTCCCTCAACAATAAATTTCAGTGTATTTATCAAATATGAAAAACTGGGAATTTAGCACGTTATACGGAAATCGTATTAATAATAAATTTTTGTATTCCCGAAAATAACTTTGATAAAATTTATTTTATATTTTTTATTAATTTCAAAAAATTTCAACTTTGACGTTCTTATATTTTACCGATATTTGTCGTCAATATTTCTAAACCAAAAAAATTCGTTTATTTAAAATAGAGAATAACAAATTCGTTAAAGTAACCGAGATTTCTCGTTACTTAACGATATCGGTAGTTAAATTAAAAAAGTTACAGAATTGAGGTACAGGTAATCTACTAAGTCTATTTCAGATGAAACAAAAAAGTAAAGTTAATAGTTATAAGAATAGGAAAATTATAAATTTATGGGTAAAATTTAGAGGCAAACGTGTTTTTTACTCATATCTCAGCCAATTGTGAACCGATATTTTAAAATTTTAATAATATCCTATTTGGACTACATACGATACAAATATAAAACAACGTCGTCACTATTAATTCTAGGTTCTTCGCAAAAATAAAAACCCTAAATATTTTTAATTCTGTTCAAAGCTGATTATCTTATGAGCTTAGATTTCATTTAAGAGTTTTTTGTGCCGAATATTCGGCGTTATTATGAGTGTGTAGTCGAAATCCAGTTGTTTTTAGAAATTGGTATTATTATTGACGAAAACGACATAAAAACAACAAACTTTCTACGTATTTTATTTTATCGTTGTCGTATCGCTACGACTTTAAAATTATCTACGACAACGACTTTCGTAATAAAGCAGACTATCTAGATTCACCATCTATATGAGATTTGTTGTGTTAAACGGATTTTAAAGGCGGTCGCATAATTGTATACTAATATTAACGTTTAGAAGAAAGTTAAAGCAACTGTCAATAGCTTCCAAAAATAATTTGAAGTAAAATCTTGTTGTGGCAAATTTCATCTAAATGGTTTGTGGCATAAAGAGTCTATTTCGGATGACTTTTTTGAAATAAAGGAGCGATATGCTAAATGCTAAATGCTTAAATTTAGTTTAATTTTTTCTAGGTTAATCAATGTCTTCTTTTAAATATACGTCACTGCAATTATTTCTTTCAGCCTTAACTAGAATTTTTTCAGTTTTAATTTGTTGGGGTAATTAAATACCCATTAGGCGGAAATGTGATAAAAGAGACATCTCCTAGACTTTAACAGATACACTTTTTTGAACCTTGTAGAAAAATGTCTGTCAATGCAATTGATAAGTAGATTCAAATTTCGAACCCTTAATCAATCGTGTTTGTTCGAAAAATGCAGTTTAACTACCATGCGGGCCTATTTTAATTAAAAAAATTGATTTGTTTATGTTTTTAAATTCAAGGACACATGCGAAAGAGTTTATTTATCTCTATAATTGATAATCCTATTTTGAATCTGTGCAGATTTAGGACTGATTCGAAAAAAGTCTATGATTTTGTTGTTATGATTAAAAACCGGTAATGCGATTTACTTTTTTTTTTTTAATTCCCTAAGCTTATCCCGCGAAGCTCTACGCTTGTCTGCAGGGATCAAAGACCCTGGCGGGAATCGAAACCGCAATCACGGCGCTGATAGACAAGCTCACTACCAGCTACCCTACCGAGTCACTTACTAACTTTAAACGAACGAAAAATCGTTATATTTTTCAACCTTGCAGTTACGGTAGTGTGATTCTGTAATTTCTTCTTAACGATAGTATAAAAAAATTTTAAAATACGCGAATGCCAAATACCTTAAAGCTATTTAAACCAAAACATACACTTTATCGATTAAATAAACGAAATTATTGTCGCTTAAATAACAAAAAAAAAAAAACGCTGTGTTAAAGTTTAAACTTCAACCGACAGCGAATATTATGAAAAATTTTATTGAATAGCAACTTCGATAAATTGTCGTAATATTTATTTTAGCGATACGATTGTCGTATTAAAAGTAAGTGAACCGCACTACAGGTTGATTAATGGGATTCTAGTTATTCCTTTTAATAAATAAAAATACTCAAATGCATGTTAAATCTTGTGAAAGGCACAAGAGAAAAGAACAATTTGGATGTTTAATTGTTTAAAGCTTTCTTAAGTAGTTTTGGGATTGAAATATGACGAAATCGGCTTAGAGCGAAGAGCATTATGAACCCAAATGTGTAACAACGTCTCTAAAAAACGGTATTTGCAAATTCGATTAATATGACTATAAGCCG
This sequence comes from Pollenia labialis, assembly GCA_949318255.1. NCBI lineage: Eukaryota > Metazoa > Arthropoda > Insecta > Diptera > Polleniidae > Pollenia > Pollenia labialis. The sequence continues at coordinate 113,951,705 of OX439143.1, forward strand.
TATTAATAAAACTTGTAAAGATCGGTCTAAAATTACCAATAGGCAACTTTAGTACTCCCTAAACCTTTATTAATAATGATATTTTAGTTTTGCATTACTTTTATGGAAAAAGTACCACATGCAGCAAACCCAACAGACTCATGTATTTAAAATGATTTACTCAGACGTGTTTTCTTTTAGCTACAAGAAATTTGAGACTTTTTTTAAACATTATGCCATCTGAAAAATAAAGCAATTAAAACACCTCGTTTTTTCCTCAAAAGGGAAGCTAAAATGTGAAATATTTGAAAGGAACATTTTAAAAAATTTTTCATAATTTATTAGACAACATTAACGCCTTTAAACAATTAGTTACGGAAAACAAATCAATGAAAAAAAAAACAAACAAGAATGGAACAAAATTTTTGTTACATGTTTTAAACATATTTTTTAACATTGTCTAAAAAAATCCTTCAAAAAATTACACAAATACTCTTAGTCTATTTAAATATGTAAATTGTAAATATATACATGTTTGTGTTCAAAAATAACACAAACGAAATTTACACCCTTCAAAATTGTTGCTTAAAAAAGTGAGTTCCATAAATGACCGCCTTAAGTCTTAATTTTACACCACTTAAATGTCATTGCAACATTCACATTAGGAATAAAAAATATGACATTGGAAATGTTTGATAAATTTTACTCATGGTACTCAAAAACAAACACGGCGCATATTTTTAGGCTTTATTTCGTATAAAAATTGTATCGCTGTGTTTTAAACACAATTGAGCCAACACTTGCAAGTGACATTATCGCCGCCAACAAATCGATGATGATGATGATGATGTCGTTGTTATTGTTGTTGATGATGATGATGAATACATTGATGATTGTCCTCCCGCTGTCATAGTTTTTCTTTTCCATTTTTTAATATTTTTTTTAAACGGGAACGAGGACATTGTAGATAAATAAAATTTGAATCAAGTTCAGATATTTAAAAGAATCATTTTTGCGAAACCTTTTCGTCAATTGAAAAAGACGTTATGAAATTTTTAGCATGCAATTTCGCAAAAATATTATTGTTTAAATTTTAAGGTTCACATAATCATAATAAAGAATTTTAAGGGATATTTTTTTCTGTAACCAATAGGAATCAGGCATTGATATTTTTAAACGATGTTGTCGATTTTAATGAGAATCTTAACCTTATTACATAATTTTGTTGTAGCGGATTAATTATTGCCTATGGGTCCCAAATAAATATGGAACATTCTCGAATATTTTTCTCTAAATTCTGTGGTGAGAGGTGCGGGTAAAGTCGCGCTTGACCGATTGGAATTTTGTTTCCGAGGTACAGTTGTGAGAATAATTGCATGATTTGATGAAAACTCAAGTTTCAGCCAAAATATTTATGAGACCATAAAATCCGAACAGCAGCAAGCCCCACATTAGGTTATGCTGGTTTCGAAAAGTACTTCGAGAAATTCCACATGAGAAGGAGTTTGCACTCGATGATTTCAAAAATTATGCACTGTGTATCGTTATATGGGGACTACAATCATGAATCTTATCATAATATGTTGCTCTTAGAATATGTTTACCACAACCATGTTTTTTCTTTGCGTGTACCCATGATCAATGTATTTATATTTTTTCGTACATTGCAAACACAAATTTCGTGGTTTCATCATTGTTTTTCTTCGGTGTATGTTTTGCCCATGTGTTTTTACATGCTTTCATTATTTCAATCATTCCACTCCTTAAAAACTCTGTGTTAAGAGTAAGTAAACTACGATTTAATTTTTGAAAATTAAAACGAACAAAAATGTAGCTGTTTTATTTTGTTGTTGTTGCTTTCCATTTTGACATGCAGTTGACATTGACAGATCGCAAAACGAATTGGCCGCAATAGGTTGTACATTCAAAACGTTAAGTCATTTGTATAAAAGTTTCAAACACACGCTTACAAAATATATAATAAAATTGTTGTCTATAGAAAACTTGGCTTTTTCTATAACAAAATAATATAAAGCATCCTGCATAAAATGAAATATGTACATATGTATGTATAGGGAAAAAATTACTAAACTGTTTGTGTATGTGTGCAAAAAAGAGTTCCCAAAAAGGATAATCATTGTTGTGGTGGCAGTGATGATGGTGGTTGCTTGAATGTTGTTTACCATAAAACTGTTTTTAAAAATTGTATAAAAATTGATTTTTACATTTTACAAAAATATTGAGCATAGTAAATCCTTTTGTTATCAGGAAAAATTGTAAAAACTCACATTTATTTGAAAGTTTAAATTTAAAATTTTTATGTTTTTTTCCTTTTCAAAGGAATTCCTCATATTTTTATTTACAAAAGCGAGTTTATATTTGACAGCTTTACAATTTTTGACATGTTGAAAAAAATTATATACACATGAGTGGAAATTTATATTGAATGTAAAGTGTGAGTGTGTGTTTGTAAAGTGTCAAAATTTTTGACATTTAAAAATGTAACAGCAAATATATTAAGCGAAATAAAACGAAATGGTGCTCGAGTAAATACAATTGGAATGATACAAGTCAACAATTTATATTTCAATAGTTATGAAAAAACATGTTTGTATGGCGTTTGCTTTGTTATCTCTTTCGAAACAAAAAATAGGGAAGGTATTATACGTTTGTGCGAAATTGTGTTAAGCGTAAATATATTGAGGCCGATTCTTTTATATATATATATATATATATATATATGTATATATAACCTCATTTGAAAATGGTATATATAAGTTTGTCATTCCGTTTGTAGTTTTCACAATATTGAAGTTATGCCATATTAAGTAGATAACGCACTGGTTCCTCTAAAGAGAGCCAACTCAAAATTTTTTTATTTTCACTTTTTGCAAGAAATCTATGCACAGTGGCCATCTCTTCGTACTATAAAAATATTAGATAAATTTCTCTAGTATATTGCAAAAAAATACATTGGTCTTGGTTATCATTACACAACATTTTTAAACAGATATGCTGAATTGAAGAAGTTGACTTCGCAGTAACAACACGCAGAGACAAAACATGTTTAAATATGTTCACCTACAACAAAACGAAAATGTTGAACATACTAAATATTTGCCTGTATTCATTAAAACTTTTTAAATTAAATAAATGTTTAAAGAACAAATTCAATATGAAAATTATCCTGAATAAAAGTTTGTTAAATTATAAATACGGGGGTAATTAATTTAACCATATTACTGTCACCGACAACCATATAATTATTATATTAGTCCTATTAGTATTAGTAATCCCAAATATGGTATACTCTCCAAAATTTGCTTTTGTGGTGTAGGGCATGATATGGTCGGGCTTGACCGACTTTATTTTCTTACTTGTTTGTTATGCACATCTTTGTTTAACACTCTCTACTATAAATGTGTTTACGATAAAGTTCGGTTCCTGTTATTATGGCAATGTTTATTTATCAATTGCAATAAAGTGCTTCTGATTTTTTACTTTTTGAGCTGAGTTAATAAAATATTTAGTTAGAATTCGACGAACTTTAATAGTGGTGTTAAGGCGGAGTCTTTAAACCTTTCTTCGTTTAAAGTATACAACAGTTTATCGATTTCTTTCGTGTTCATTGTGAAATTTTAATAATGCTGGTTTATTTCTATTATAATTAATTTTTATATCTCAATATTCTACTTTATAGTAATTTATTTTTTTTTATTGTTATTTTCCAATTATTTGATGCGATTTTATTTTATCTGCAAGCAGAAAAAATACAAATTTCGATATGGTTACCTCTAACAAAATAATTTTCAATTAAACATTTATAAACATTTTAATGACACTTTCGTAAAAGGTGGCAGTACAAGGAAAAAGAGAAGAAGGCTAATTCTGGCACTCGTGATCGAATACTTTTTTGATTCGAAAGCAAATCGGTTGATACTGAACGAAACGAAATTATGTTTTCAGCATTGTAAAAACTCAAATAAATGCTTTACAGCCAGGGTTACCGTTGAGAATTTTGAAAAAGTGGCACAAAAAGTCGTTTTAAAACAAAAAGTCGCACAAAAAAGTTTTTTTTTAAATTTAAGTCTCACACCTTTTTTTAACATTTGAATTACTTTAATTTAATTACCACCCGGGTGACAATTTCGGTTTTATTTCTTTGATAACTCTCTAAAATTTGCTTCAGTATAAAGAAAGTTAATGAGTTCACTTACAAAAAAGGGGCAAAAACTCGCAAAAAATTGGAAAAAGTTGCAAGATTATACGATTTCGAAAAAGTCGCACAAAAAGTGTCAGAGCGTCAAAAAGGTTGCAAATTGCAACTACTCGTACAACGGTAACGCTGTTTACACCACTGAAAAAATAATTTCGATTCGTTCAATACGACTGAATGAATTGGAAATAAAATTGCGTTTGAATCGAAAAAGTATTCGAACACGAAGATAAATTGTATTGTAATTTCGATCGATATCGAATGCCGTAATTTTCTCAGAGAGGACACCTTGAGGTCTTTATGGTTAGAACGATTGTCAGATAATGTTCGTGCAATAATTTAAATAGTTGATGGTTGACCACGAAAATGTCAGAACAGACGGACAAGTTAATGGATATGCAAACTTATTCCTCTATTTATTTAGTACAGCCAATCCCAATGCAAATTGAAGTTGAAAGGATAGAAAAGAATCGCTCAAGACCTAGTTCCAGTTCGTTCCATCGTAACAACACGAAGGTGAGATTTCCGTTTTGTAAGTGTCGTTATCGATATGGAGCCAAGCCAGACCAAGAAACTAACTGCAGAAAAATAGCAAATTCTCTGTAAGTAACGGCGGAGAGAGTAGAAACTGCAAAAAGCGTAACTTCATCAACACCGGAGCTGATCATTCTGCTTTGCCGCCGCTATAGAAAAAGAAAGAATACACAAGCTCTATGCAGCGAACGGTGCTCCCATCAAAACTTATTAAAATGTATTCTGTTGATCTTGGGTTAAGAAGAAACATGGATTTCGAATTTGTACTTGCCGCTGTAATAAAGCTCATTATTGGTTTTGATTTTTTGCATAACGGTGACCAATGGGTTGAGATGCGCCAAAAGAAATTAATCGATAGGAAAACAAATTTTAATACAAATGGTTTCAAATACAATTGACACAGTTTACCTGGGAGTCAAATTTGGGTTACAAATTTGCGTTATGAGTATGAAGATGTAACTCAGGCAGTCAAGTTTACAGCTGTTAATGGAAGTGCAAAAGTTTATCGTCACTTAATCTCTATAATAAGTAGTTAATAAATTAAAGTTATTAAGATAAGATATTCGGAGGCAACTATAATATTTTTGCGGATTCTTGATGGAGATTTAACATTTTTTCTTTAAAAACAGGTTTTTCGAAAAATAGGGTTTCTCTGCTTGTAAGTGCTAAAATTTAATCTACAATTTCCTTTGTAGAAACAATTGATTTGGTTAATTGCTTAAATACATTTTTTCTAAATGAATAAATTCTGTCTACTTTATGTCTGTCTCTTTGGCTGGCTGTCATCATTCTATTAGTTTAGTCACCAGTTAAATGTGCAAAAACTCAGCCTACCAATAACAATAATATAAAATTTTCCTTTTATTTTTATTTTTTTGAGGAATATTGCAATTGAGGAATATTGTCAATTTTGTTAACAGCATAAAATGCATTCAAGTGTAACTTTATTGAAAACTTGTACTTTTCTTTTTGCAATAAAAAAAATTTACTAAAGTTTTTTTTTTTTTTTGGTTTGTGTTTCTATTGGCAAATGAATATATGAAACTGTAAACGACAGCTATTGTTTATTGTTCAAAGAAATGTAAAAGAAAATAAAAATTTTTCCGCTAAAACGCGTGCATTGCCGGAAGTTGCTTTAAAAAAATAGCAACATCTATGATTTCAGCAGCCACCCCGAAAAAATGCCAAAACTTTTCCACCAAAATTCACTTGAAAAAAAAAACTAGACTAGACTAGACCTCGACCATAGCAGAACTCAGCCACATTATTAGCTGTCACTTTGTTGGAGTTGCTTCCGCTTTCCAAACGCAACAATGACGAGGGTAACACAAATGCCCTGTTCTGTTTTCTTTTGTTTTATTTTTTAAAAGGTTTTTGTAATATTGCATTGCAACTATTTAACTAAATTGCCTTTTAGCCATTTGTAACGCATTTGTACTGTTGCGAATTAAACGTTTCTACGTCATTTAGATTTTTTCGGTTTTTATTTGAAATATTTTTGACTTTCACCACTTGTTCGTATGTCACGATTGATTTGACAATTATTTTTTGTAATATTATTGTTTATTGTTGGCAAAAAAATCTAAAAAGTTTTTTATTCGATGGAAATTGTTGGCAATTTGATGTTGTTAGTTAGAATAACATGTTGTTAAGGGTAAAATATTTGCTAGAGAGAAATGGCTTCAATTCATTCGAAAATAGACAAAAGTCATAAGTTAAGAAGTTAAAAAAATTGTTTGTACATATGTATTTTTTTAAGTATAAACTTAATATGGAATTTACAATTTTATATGTTTTTTCAAGTTTGGAAAACATTTGTTTGAAAGTGTGAATATTGAATTTATAGTAAAAAAGCAGAAGTAAGAGTGTCTCATTCGGATTTGCCAAATCTTTGATAGCTTCCACCGAGAGTAAAAATATTTAAACATTGGGATTTATATATAAAACTATTATTAATAAAAACTGACCTCACGATATTATAATAAGGCACGGCTTTTGACGTATTACAGTCTATTTCAAAAGTACGCTTTGTATGCTGTCTTTTGTAAATTATGTACCAGTCCTTACGAATCCTTTCGTAGAGTGATTTATATTCTAGTGAAGCTATTGCAAAACAAATTTATACTTACATAGCATTATCTGTTACGGTTTTAGGCGCACTAAAGTGTTTTACGATAGTTGGCATTATATAGGACCTATAATAAATTACAGACCTATCTTCTTTAAATTTAGTAATAGGATTTCTAGTCATATTAAGGGTGTGTGGGAAAGTCCCTAAAACTATAAGGAATGCAAAAAGTCGGTAAAAGTTGCTAAGTTAGCGAAAATTCGCAAAATTTGCTAACAGCGGCATGATATCAACATTTTATATTTATTTAAAATCGTTTAAGTGTTTCAGAATCAGAAAACTTACCGGAAAAAATCGCTTATATTAATTACACTATGCGACAGTCAAAATCGGGAAGGGTTCAAAAAGAAGTTATACGTGTCCCGGCGTTTCGCTGGGTCACGTCTAGGAATCGAGATATATCGATTTGAAAAATGGGCTAAAAAACATCAAAATGTTATAACCGAAATACTGAATCCCCAAAAATTACTCTTTTTATACCCATCACCGAAGATAAGAAGGGTATATATATACCGACGTGTTTAGGAAGAAATTTACCATTTACTTCAGTAATAAAGCTTAGACTCGGAGAGATCTATGGTTCCCGAAAGTGGGTATTTAAAAAAAAAAATTTAATTTTGTTCATAACTTTTTTGTATCTGAACAGATTTTTCCGAGTTCTACTATTAAAAATTTCCGATATTTTGGTATGTAAGTCATATCCAAAGGACGTATGGCAGCTCTGAAATTTAGGTTTTTATAAAAAAATTTATGTTTTTTAGCTCATTTTTCAAATCGATTCCTAGACGTGACCCAGCGAGACGCCGGGACACGTATAACTTCTTTTTTACCGATATAACTTTCCCCGGTAGTTTGAACCCATCCGGATCACTGACCCCTACCATTTGTCGCACAGTGTTATTGTTCCAGGTTTTGTGCATATGGGTAATGAGGAGCACTTATTTTTTAGTGTTGCACTGCTGGAAAATAAGTGTAGATGCTGAATTGGCTCTTTAATGAGGATATCCCTAAGATCACGTAATGGCTTTTCGTTAAACCGAAATCGCGACAAGATCACTTAAGGACAAACAAATCTCACATAGATGAAGATATTGAAATTATATTTTGCACAAAGTACTTTTCAATAATTTTTTTTTGCCAAACACGACTGCGTATCTTAGAAAAAAGTTCAAATTTACTTAAAGGCAATTTTACTGCGGAATTTCGGTATTTTTAAGTAATTTTAATAAACAAAATCGTTTCTGAGTTACGCGAATATATGTTGTGCAACCTCCACCATTTTCGAAATAACGCTATATCTCGGAAGCAAGAGCTAACCTAAAAAACACGGTTAGCACCATTGGATTCAGCGTACCAGAATTATGTTAAAACGCCATGTGCCCGGCTTGTCTGTTCTGTTTCAACTAGCACAGTGTAATTAATATAAAATGAATGAGAATTTTAAGCAAACCAAGCAAGTATGTAATTGAATAGCATTCAATTATTGTACAGATCAAACGACTATAATGTTGTTGCTTTTTAAACATATTACTTTTTATTTAAAATTTAGTATACAATGTTTTAAAATATTATAATTTCAAACATATTATTGTTATAACGTATTAATCAAAAGATGTTTGGGGCAACCATAATGTGGTTATAGCTTTAAGATGGATGAATTTGACTCAAAAGTTTTATTGCCTATACAGCACAAATGTTCCTCAAGCCTCGATAATTTTAACAATATGCAACTTTTTTCCTGTATTTCTCGATATCTGAACATGGTTCCATGCAAAAAATCATTCTGGGCTGAAATTCGTGGTCGGACTCTAAGAAGTAAGCGCATAGATACACTCACAATATTCTGTACGTAAAATTAACTGAAATTGTAATATAAAATAAATGAAAGTTCAATTAAAAACCGGTCTACCTATTTTTCATTTATTTTTAACAAAAAGTTCATTTAATTTTTACTGTCAAAAATTCAACACCATATTCTGTAAAATCAAATAAATATTCAGTTATTTTGTAAAATTTTAGTATCAAAAATTCAACACCATATTCAGTAAAAACGATTTAATATTCAGTTATTTATTAAAATTTTACTGTCAATTTTTTACTGTCAAATTGACCCCATATTCAGTAAAAACAATTAAATATTCAGTTATTTTATTAAATTTTCGTTTACTCCACAAAAGAGCCGAATTTCTAAAAAATTCCAGACAGACACCTGTCCGCTTGTTTTTCTTATAAGCGAGAGAGGGAGAATATTTTTATTAACTTACCCAGTTACACACGTTTGTTTTACTTTTGTTGTACTGACCACGTTGTTTACAGAAGAACTCTCATTTATAAGACACCAGCAGCATGACCGATATGGCTTCGTAATTATTTTACTTTTAAAATTTGGTGTATTTAACTAAATTATTTTAACAAATAGAAAATGGGTATTGCTTACACAAAACAAGCAATTCATTTTTTATAGATAAGTAAAAATTAATTTTTGGTAGTAAAATTATATAAAATAACTGAATATTTAATTGTTTTTACTGAATATGGGGTCAATTTGACAGTAAAAAATTGACAGTAAAATTTTAATAAATAACTGAATATTTAATCGATTTTACTGAATATGGTGTTGAATTTTTGACAGTAAAATTTTACAAAATAACTGAATATTTATTTGATTTTACGAAATATGGTGTTGAATTTTCGACAGTAAAAATTAAATGAACTTTTCGTTGCTTTAAATCACATTTTTATTTACTTTAACATAAAGAAGAATTTAACTCAATCAACGGACAATATTAACTGCAACTGAAAATCCGTATTAAAATGCACTTAGTTTTTTGAATAACTGTTAGAATCAGTTAAAAATAAATTTGCTTGGAATTTTAAATGTTTATTTATTTAAAAATGACTGAACGGAATATTTCTTAAATAAACTACAGTCCGTTACTGTAATAATATTGTGAGTGTAGAAAGTCAATTTGAAAGACCGACCACAACTATTTTAACATAACCAACATTTCCTTTAAAGTAGTTAAAGATCCACACGCAGAGAAAAAGTTTGGTTGGGCATGGCAACGGCAACTACACTTTGTTAAATGGAACAATATATTGTTGTCGCACACAAATAATTGTTATTTTAATTTAAAATCAACAATATTATAGTTAATGTAAACATATTAATGTTTATCGCAATTATAAATTTGAGTATTGTTGAACGAAAAATAATTATATTTCTAAAAACTAAATTATGATAACTTTCAAAACATCTGATATAACTCACAACCATATCATGATATTTAATAGCCATAACATGATAACTTTCTATACATTTATCATGCTATGTTTAAGATGAAATCAAACTATTGTTACTCTAATAAAATTATGTTAGCGCCATTTGTAAAATAATTTTGTATCAGTTGTGTCGTTTATTTTATATGTGAGTTAAACAATTTGAAGATAAATTCACATAAAAAAATAAGTTTAAAGAAATTAAAATATTACGGGGTTCATTTGGTATTAGTGATTTAATAGTGCAAATGCAAAATATCGTATTTTTTTTTTGTAAAATCCAACAACAAAACACACAGAGATTTCGTTATATTTTATAAAAGTTTTACGACATTTCTATGGTTTTCATGGCCAACCACGTAAGTCTTAAAACCAATTTTTCAGGAGAGCCGAAAAACCATTCTAGATCAAACTATGGGTAAGATATTGCACTTTTAAAGCTTTGTCATTACGTAAAAAAATCGAAATTTATCCATCTTTTTTCAAAAATTTTTTAAAAACATGTAAAGAGCGTTTAAAATTAGGCATCAACTAAAATCGGAAAAATGGACATACGCCGTTGCCCATGAAAACCACAGATTTTGCATTTACTCTTTTGCAAGCGCTATTTGATTTACATTAAGAAAAAGTGTAAAAAGCCAAAAAATAAAAAATCGATGCAAAAAATTTTAATTTATTTTATATTTTTATGACAGTAATGAAAAGAGCTGTATCATAATATGATTACTTCTAAATTTATTATGATTAACATGATGATAATATGATTGCTTCTTAACTTATTATGATTAACATGACAATAATATGATTACTTTTTAACGTTTTATGTTTAAAAAGAAAAACATATTATTAAGGGAAAAATATAATGATGTAATACATACTACGAATATTTTTAGTCATAATATGATTCAATAATAATCTTAATATGGTGACTACAATCATTAATCGTTTCATAATATGTTGCTCTAGGAATATGTTTACCACAACCATGTGTGTATCTCTGCTCCTAATAGCAGCTTCCATATAAACCGTAAAATGAAATTTGTCGAATTTGATTTTTTGTTTGAAAAATAAAAATTTTCACGCTGCGATGAGAGTTTCCCTCTAAAAGCTACAACATAAAAGAACCTTTAATGCGCATAAAATCTAAATAGATTTTTCTAAAAAATTTATCAAAATTCTAGTTTAAGCAATTTTTCTATATAAATGTCTTCCAAAATTAATTACTTTCTGGAAGAATATTTATTCTAAAAACTTGCTAAATTAATTAGAGTACCATTAAAACTTCGAATACAAATGATTTGAAAAGGGAGTTTTATTCAAACTGGTCATACAGCAAGCAAAAAACATTTATCAGCTAAAAGCTGATTTTTATCTGTAAAAGTATTTTCCAAAAATTATATATTTAGCCTTAAATTGCATCCATAATCCTTGAAAACATGCAGTTAAAATGTAACAACTCCCAAACATACGGCCACAAAGGACAACAAAGAAAAAACCTTTTAAACTTTTGTTTAGAGAAAAGAAAGAAAATTTGATTTTTATCAACCAAACGCACAAACACAAAAATAAATTCGAAAATCTAGTAGACTTTTAGGCATTAACATGTTTTAAACCCTCAAAATAATTGAACTCAAATATGTATGTATGAGTATGTATGAGCTGGCAAAGGGAAATGTTAATGGTTTACACCCCAAGCAGGATGGGAAGGATGATTTGCTGAGTGTTTTAAATTTTATCAAGATTTCTATTGTCGAAGAAAAAGATCGCGATTTCCGATGTGACAATTTTGTGGTATGGGAATGAAAAAATAGCCTGAGAATATTTTTTTTGTTTCTTCTTGATTTGATAATGGAATGGAAATATTTGAATAAAAGAATGGGCTGTAACTAATCGCGGCATAGGTTCACTTAAACATCGTTGGGTATTAAAAAGTAATATTTTGTATTTTTTTTCTCATTTCGTTTTAGCAATTACACGTTCAACGGATTCTCTACTTTCCAACACAGAGAATGAATGTCATTTCAGGGGTGGGGTTTTTTTACTAAGAATTTATTTCTATCGATTACCAAATATTCATAAGTTTAAGGCGTGCCATATAAAGATTTTTTTGTTTTGTTAAAATATTGATCTTTTTTTTATTGTAAATTAAAACCAGGGGGTGTTTTTTAATAGTATTTTGTTTAATACCTTAAATTTAAATTAAACAAGGATTTAAAAGTTTACAATAATAAATTTATGAGTTGAGAAATTTTCTTTTCAAACAAATATTTTCTCAAAGTCTGGGATTATTCTATGTAATATTTTAATTTCTCTAAAAGGTTGTTTATTCTTTATAAATTTGAAAATGTCTGTTAGAAAAACGAAAAAAAAAATAATCCATTTCTTTTTTTTTGGCGTTAGTTTGATGTGAGTTCTAAAAGACCAATTGCTGGAAAAATGTTTAACGCAAAAGGTTATAATAGAAACTAAAAATATACATCAAATCACTTAGCAGATGGAGTTTGAAGGTTTAATTCAAGTCGACTTTATTATACCGCATACAGTTTAGCTTCCAATATTTTGAAATTCTTTAAAACATTTTCCTTGTCCAAAATATTTTCAATATTTTCAAAAGCGCTTTTTGTTGAACAAGTTAGCGCAATATACATTTATCGTCGTTGGTCTTGCAACATCGGCTCCCCCCTTTGAAACCTTTGTTAATGCTACAGGTACCCACCAAACCGTTTAATGATGATACAGCTATGTGCAAAAATTCACTTTACCGTTTTCCACAATATATACAGGTAGATTTTAACAAGTATTTCAGTTATTTTATGCCAATAAAGGATGCCGCGGTAGACTTGATGGTACTGAGCTGGTCTATCAGGGCGACAGTTGCGGTTTCGATGCCCGCCAGAGTATCTGGTCTATTTCCCAACAACGAGCTGAAGGTCTTTCTTAATATTGCTCGGTTAATTAAGATTTAACATTATTTGTTATTGTATTTGTAACTCTTAATAAATTTATAATATGTTTATCTAAAATCTATAGATTAACCCGTTTGTGTACGCTTTTTTAGCATCCCAGGTGGTTAAATTCCAAAAATAATGAAAACTCTATTGCGATATTCTTCACTTGCAACACCACATAGCAACTTTTTCAGTTTTTTTTTCTCCGCTAACATTTTCGGATGCAACCATAATATAGTTCCTTGATGGATAACAAATTTAACCATAATATGGTTGCCGGTTATTTTATCCACAATATCGAGCCCTAATAGCAAAAATGATGTAACAAACAAAGTCTAGGGTTTCGTTTAAAATTGCTTTTGCTGTTATTTCTTAACGGTACTTCCCAGAGATATGAGATTTTTAGAGATGATGCAAATGATCAAAATTTGAATCTATAGAAATGATATGAAATGATATGGTATTTATAATGGCTGTTGCTTTTTCTTGCTAAGCCAAAATTTTCATCAAAAAACAAAAATCTAAAATGTTGTTGGTTACATCATTTTTGCTATTAGGGCTCGATGTGTTTAAAAATTTTCGTTAATTATAATTTTGTTGGAGGTGACCATATTGCGAAATATTTGTACATCTGGTTGCACTATGAAACTGTAAATAGAAGGATCAAAATATAGGAGTCAGCAACCACTCAAAAAATAAATGCATAAAGATCACCACGTATTTTATAATAATTTAAATCATTAACTACCAATTTGCTATTTTTTTTAACTTTTTAATATTCTGTTTTTAAAAAACTAAATATATTCCTTTTAGTTCTTTTTTCAAATTAATTAGCATTAACCTATTAACTGAGTCGGCTGTTGTCCAAATTAAAGCGTGTATGGCTTTGTCAATTGATTAGTTTGACGGTTGTCGCGTTGGTTGAAGAAAAATCAAAAGATATGGATTTTTTTAAGTTGACTACTAAGTTTTTCAATTCGATTGTACTGTGTGTGCTCGGGTCTCTTGATCAGCTGTCAAAATTAATATTTGTAGTTTTCTTTTGCAAAAAAAAAGTTAATTATTTTAAAAATTGTCTTTTATTTCATTAAATTGTAAAATTAATTTCAAATCTTTCAACTCTGTTGATGAAGTGTGTGGCCAAGCATCAATTCGGTTGAAAGACTCTGTTGACAATTGAAATGAAATGTGTATGGGGCGCCGCATAAGATAAATACTATGTTTAGCGACTTTGCGGAAAAAGTTTGGTAATTTGTATTTTCACCCGGCAACTTAAGATGCTAGTGGCCATTCAGCTAATTCTAAGCTTCATTTCCTTGGAAACACGATTTTCGAATAACGCTTAAGTAGTTCCAATATTTAGTTTCTGAAGTTATTTTAGTAAGCTTACGCTCGTGAATAATTTTGCAAAAACTAATTGTGATTAAGCGACTGATCTAGTGATTTAGTAAAAATAAATGACGTCAAAAATTCTACAAAGTCATCTGAAAGATACTAAAGGGGTGTATGAAAAAGGCTGCAAAATTTATTTTGCCAAGACCTGAAATTGGACTGGTAAGCATGTAGGTTTTTGGCGGCATTTTGCATAATTTTCGTTATGATTGGACGAGGCATTCTCCCTTAGTCCCCATTCATTCATTTCAAAATCTGTATCTAATCTAGGTAGAATGATAACTATATCTGCAGGTATTTCATAATTTTCTGAAATTTACAATTTCTTAAAGTCCTGATACTGCTAAATTGAAATCTGTCAAGTTTTAAACAAATATTCATTCTTTCTTCAAGACAAAACATAATAAAAAATGCTCAAAGAAAAGGAGTTATTTGTAGTTATTCGAAAAAATTAGTTATAGCTGTCCAATGGCCAATAAGTCGAGCTGTATTTTACGAAATACTTAAAGCAATGTGAATATTTGTTCAACTAAACGTTTCACTTTAAAAAAATATGCCAAGGTAACTACATAAAATGCTCTCCTGAGAAACCAGGAAAACACACATCTGATTTTGACGGAGCAACGACGATATTTGGCTGTGCCGAATCTTTGATCAATCCTTCGTCAGTTAGAATATTTTAGAAGTGGGCTCTTTATGGGGTTTATATTCTACAACTTCATTCGAGTACGCTAAATTCAGTGGAGCAAACCGTTTTTAGGGTAGCTCTTGTTTTCGAGATATACCGTTACTTTGAAAATGGTGTCACAACATATATTCGCATAACTCAAAAACTGTTTTGTTTATTGAATAAAGTATATTGAAGAAAAAGTCCCATAACTGCCTTGGAGTCGCTCCTAGGGGAATTAGATGTATAAGATTAATGTCATGGCTGGTCCGAACCTCTCCGTATTTTTGGTTTAAAAAACCTAAATAATACCCAATTTCAATACTGTAGCGAAATTCGTTTTAGCGTATAAGTTTCTTTATATGGGAGCTATGGTCAATTTTGCACCGCTCTTTACGAAATTTTGTAGTCTGATTTCTAGTCACATAAAACGAATTCGTGCAAAATCTTATATCAATCCTGTCATTCTGCCACCATTTATGTTTTGCAACAAAATTGTAAATTTTCTAGGATGGTTGTTTCACTTTGCCTAATGTAGGGCATTAAAAATGCAAATACACCAATTATTTACCTTCATTTGCTTCTACATATGAATACAAATAACATTTCCTTCTGCTGAAATAACCTGCTCCCAAAATGAAAAATAAATATATAAAAATTAGTGAAAAAAAATTAAGGTTTATGGCTACACGTGACTCCAAAGGCTCAAGGGATTATTATTTTACAGATTTTTTGGTTTTTATGCAAGACAAAAAAAAGCCAGCAAGTAAAATTATTGCATTTGTATTATATTTAACATCAAACTCCAAAAAAAAAAAAATAAAAAAATACACTACTTTCTATTCAACAAAATATTTAACAGTTATGGCTTAGAAGAGCAAAGAAGCCTCGTAGACTGAAACGAATCCTCTACGAAAAGCAATAAAAAAGAAAACTGTTTTGCTGGCTCTCATAAGGTGAGGGTGTTATAATATTTGTAGCAAGCTAGAGATGTTGCTTTAATTTACATTTTATACCCTTAAGGTTAAAATGATGTGAGTAATAAAGTACAGAGACCCAATCCCACCCGTTTCGTATTCGTTGGCTTTGCATGGTTAAAAAAGAATGAAGAAAGGATACAATAACACCGACCCCTGGTGTACAAGATGTGGTAGAGTATTGTGGTAAAACTAATTTGTTTAAAAAATTAGAAATTATATATTTTTTTCTAGGCTGGAAAAAAGTTTTTGCGTTTTATATTTAGAAAATAATGTTAAATCATATTAGTTAAAAAAAAAGTTCAAGAATTTTGTTTTAAATTAAAAATAAATTGTAAAATTATGGGGTGTTTCACATGCTCAACAGGCGAAATATTGCTAAATATTAAACTTACAAGATTGTGCTTAAAGTAAAAAACGGACTATGTCGAAAGTGTTAAGGATATGTCGTTTTGCTTTTTCTTTAAGGCAAATATTTTGTTAGTTTTAGTTATTCCATTTAACAAGTCGATTTGCACCAAAAAGTAAATATTGTTGCAAGAAGACACTTTTACCCTCAAAAACACATTTTTCATTAAAAAATCTACATTTTCATTATAAAAATTTATTTTTTTGATTTTTTTCTTTAAATCTATAATATTGGCATCGTTTTTTTCTGACACAGATTATTCTGCTAAAGTAAAGATACAGAAACACTTGTGTAAGAAAAAGCATTTTTGGTTTAATTTTACACTGTTTTTGTTCCAATTCACTTGTTTCAAGTGGAAATATGTATACACGCAGAGAAAAAATATGGTTGGGCCTGGTTACGGCAACTACACTTTGTTTAATCTAACAATATATTGTTGTCGTACACAAATAATTGTTATTTTAATCTAATATCAACAATATTATAGTTACTGTAAACATATCAATGTTTATCGCAATTATACATTTGAGTATTGTTGAACGAAAAATAATTATGTTTCTAAAAACTTAATTATGATAACTTTTAAAACATATTATATTACTCACAACCATATCATGATATTTAATAGCCATAACATGATAACTTTCAATACATTTATCATGTTATGTTTAAGATGCAATCAAACTTTTTTTACTACAATAATATTATGTTAGCGCCATTTGTAAACTAATTCCCATAAAAAAATAAGTTTAAAGAAATTAAAATATTAGCGGAGTTCATTCGGTATCAGTGATTTAATAGTGCAAATGCAAAATATCGTATTTTTTTTGTAAAATACAACAACAAAACACGCAGAGATTTCGTTATATTTTATAAAAGTTTTACGACATTTCTTTGGTTTTCAAGGGCAACCACGTAAGTCTCAAAACAAATTTTTTAGGAGAGCCGATAAACCATTCTAGATCAAACTATGGGCAAGGTATTGCACTTTTTAAAATTTGTCATTACATACAAAAATCGGAATTGATCCACCTTTTTTCAAAAATGTGTAGAAACATGTAAAGAGCGTTTAAAATTAGGCAACAACATCCCAAAATCGGAAAAATGGACATACGCGGTTGCCCATGAAAACCACAAGCCTTATATTGAACTCTGCTATTTGATTTACATTAAGTAAAATTGTAAAAAGTCACAATATAAAAAATCGATGCAAAAAAATTTGAATTTATTTTTTATTTTTATGGCAGCTATGAAGAGTGCTGTATCATAATATGATTGCTTCTTCTTCTCTTAGAATATGTTTACCACAACCATGTTTTTTCTTTGCGTGTAAAGTGTATTATTAAGTAATTCGCAGTAGCTGGTTTTGATACTGAGTAAATTTGAGGAGATTTTGTCAAAATCTTGTCACGAACTTAATTTCAATGTGTATGGGAATCTTATCAAAACCATCTAGATTTGACTTGAAAACTCGTATTTACTAGATTTCGCTTTGGTGTAAATGTACTTATTATAAGTTTGCGTATTTCACTAAACACTTTTACAAAATCCTTCATGTTTGTTTATCAAAACCAGCATTTGGCAGGTCTGTTGAAAAGCTGTTAAGTTAAAATAAAACTTGCAAGCGATATCACACTTCCTATAAAAACGCTTAATTTTTTTTTCGTTAAACAAAGTATCAAATTCCTCAAGATATTTTCCATTTGTAATTAATGCTTAACGCTTTTCTCGCAGCAGGCTGTCACAGAGAGAACTGACAAAAATAAATAAATGTTCTTGACTTTAATTATGTGAAATTTGCTACGCTGATTTTTTTAATTTTTTTTAACTCCAACTGATACTGTCTCTCGGTCTGTGACACTAACACTCCCTCACTGCAATGACAGGAAAACATTTGTCATAATTAAAAGAATTTCGTCTAAAAGACAAGAAGACAGCAAACACACGACAGCGATAGCGGAATAAAATAATGGTTATTGAACTTGAAAGTTGAACGGTTATAAAAAAAGGACGAGACAAAAAGGATTAAGTTTCTACAACATGGTTGAAAAAAAAACTTAAATTAAATAAATAAAAATAAATTTTAAGAGAAGGAAGAAAATACAGCATATAAGTAAGAGAAAGTAGGAAAAGTTTTTAATTAGAAAAATATCAGAGTGTATTTTAGGGTGGGCGCATTGTTTTTTTTTTTAGGTTTTAGAGTTCAAGAATCGGAACTGTATTACAGAATTTTCTCTGTATGAAGTGAAAAAATACCAAATAAAGATTAAGATGTCTGCTTTCATGAAATTCCAAGAGTAAAATTTTTTTTTAACCATAAATTGCTTTTCTGGTCCCCATGTATCACTCAGCGAAGTTGGCTTCATTGAAGAAGCGTATTTAAGCACTGACCAGGTAATATTTTTGTAGGAAGAGGTTTTTCATCCTCAGCTAAATAAATCGGAAATACGTTTTTTTAATAGTTTGTTTTTTTTTTTTGTAAAAGAAAAGCTTCAGAAATTTCCAAGTGTGGTAAAAATAAGTGAAATAATAAATGAAATTTAATGTACTACCTGTTCAACTATTTCGCACGTAAACGTTCTACTAGAAAGTTTCAAACATTCAGTTTTAAAAGCACAGGGCCCCGTTTCTCAAAACTTGAAGTTACAAAAACAAAAATTGTTGAATTGTTGCTTTTTTTAATGTATTTTACTTGTAGATTTGTAAGTTGTACCTTTGAAAAACGTGGCACTTTAAACTTTAAAGTTTTGTGATATTTATATATGTATATAAAACTTTGTTTTAGGAAAATTTATTAGATTTTAATTCCGTCTGAGTTTTATTTAGAGAAACCATTTGATTTGCTAAAATCACCACTAACTCTTTTACGTTTCCTTGTTTCTTGTCTAGATAATCACCTTTTATTAAAAATAAAATCTCATATATGTTTAATTTTTCATAACGTCATCATCATTTAAAGCATTCTCATCATCAACAACAACAACGATAAAACGCCAACTACGTCTAAATAAATCCAGACATAAACATTTTCAGTATTTCATTAAACATTTCTCATGATTTGGCAGAAAATAGCAAAATGCTTATTAACTAATTTTATAAGCCTTGTATTGCAATGAAATGACAGTTTTTGTTTATTTTCCCCACTTTTTGCACCTTCCGTGTCCTTCTGTACGGGAAACTGCTTTGTCATTTTGCGTTTAAAAATGTTACAAAAGGGAGGCTGTTATAATTTTTTTTGTTTGTTTTGTCGTGCAATTTGTCATTTTTAAGCTGGAGTTTTTGCAACTACTGTTTTTATTTTTCGGTCATTAACAGCTGCTGAAAAATGCTGGGAAGTCAAAAAGTTTATGGCAGATTTTATAAGCTTCTTTTAAGCAGAATAAAATGGAAAAACTGCATGACTCAGTAGAATTAGCAGTGAATGTTTAATAAGTTTATTTGTTCATTAAAATTACGTTTTGAGTTTAATTTTTTTTTTGCTACTTAGAAAGGATTAAGTAGTAATAGAGAAATGCAATGTTTTGTTAAGCTTTTGTTTACTAAAGTAGACATTTTTATGAAAAATATTAGGACGACTTAATTTAAATGAGGTTTGTCGGGTTTATTAGTTATAATTTCTTTAACAGAAGTCTTTACTAATGTTTACAGTATTCTTTATTAATTGGTACGATATGTTTTAAATGAAAAAAAACATTAAGGCTTCAAAACACTCCAAACAGTTACGTGAGGCGACCTGATTTTGAAAACAAAAATAGAGGACATAAAGGAAAAAAGTAAAAAATTTATTTGACTTCAAAATTGTTTACATATTTTATAGACAAATATTTACATTCACTTATTTATATGTATATGTAAAGTTAATTAAAAAAAAAGACATATATAAAAATTTACATTTACTTATAAATAAGTAAAATCTATCCATGTTTGGGAATATATGCAGCCATTACTAAAAGTTTTTATGGGGCCTACAATTAGCGGGTCTCGTTTTATCCAGCATTTTGTGAATCGTTACCAAAATATGCAAAAATATGCATTTAAACCAATGTATGCAACAATATGCAAAAAGAAATTGATGTAATTTTAACGCAAATTTAATGATTCGGAAAGATATTTGGTCAAGCTTGGTCTTAGACTATCGACAAAAAACATTAATTTGCATGAAAATCGCATCCCAACTTATTAGCACTGTTGTATTATGAGAAATAACTGTAAACGTCAAAAGTAAATGACAAACAAATATAAAAATATTATTGTTTTTTAGAAAACGTGAATAAATAAATTATCAAAGTAAAAAATTACTTTAACTTATAAACAAAAAACCAAGGGAAAAAATCACAGTGAAAATAAATAGGCAACAAAGTTGTATTGTCATACAGTATTTATTTATTTATGAAATATAAAAAAAAGATTTTATGATACTTTGTGAATTGTCTAAATACGCTGAAAAATCTAAAAGCAGAATTTGTTATCATATTTTTTTAATAATAAAAGTTTTTATAAAATATATATTGAAAATTTTTTTAGCATATTTTTTTTATAAAAATGCAACAGAGTAAGTGAAGGAACTCCTAACACACAGAAAAAAATCAAGTTAAAAACGTCGAAAACAAGGTTGATTTAAAATTGTTCAGTGGTGATTTTGCTTCATACATTTTTCATGTTAATTCAACCTGATTTTACAATTACTTGCGAACAACATTTTTTTCTTTTAAAATAACTATAATTCATGTTAATTTAACATTGCAGTAAAGTTAGAGCAAAATGTCATTTATATTGAAATAACAATCCGAATCACGTTGAATGAAAGTTATTTCATGTTGAAACAACGTGAATTTCATGTAGAAACTAATTGGTTTGAGTGTGTTATAACAGTGTGAAGAAGCTTCAGAGACAACATATGCATTTATTTAAGAATAATTCAAAACACTTACCCCTGTAACACATGTTTTACTTATTTATTTTGTAGTTACCTTTGTTAACAGATCAATCAGCAGAATGGCCCGATATGGGTTTCGTCATTATTCTACTTGGCAAACTTGATGTACTATTTAACTAAATAATTTTAATTAAAAGAATACGGGAATTGTCTTCATATTTTAAGAATGAAAATAAAAAAATTAACATACTTAACTATGTATGCATGTTAATTTAACAAGATAAGCTTTTGATTTTAATATAAAACAGGTTTTTATGGATTCAATTTTGAATCCATATTTATTTATATTTTATTATTTTTTTTTTATGTTTTTAACAGTGAATAATATTAAAAACGCGTGATTTAAGATTATTTTAATATTTTTCATTTTAAATTAATATGATATGATTTTACATTGGTATTTTTTTCTATGTGAACAAGTTTTATTAAAGAAAAAAAAACTACGAAGCAGGTTTGTAAATGTATCAAAACATTCAGTGTGCAAAGCTGTTCCGACATTTTTTATATTCATTGCATAATGCGCGTTATGTGTCAAAATGTATTGCGTCAAAGTGGGAACTCGCCATATAAAATGCATGTGTTCCGTAAGCGCAATTGTAAGCGAAAGTTTTTTTTTAAGTAAATTTTACCTATTAATCTAAGTATATTTTCTTAATTGTACGATTTAGCAGATTTTTTTTTTGACATATACTCAACAGACAGTTATGACAACACTGTCGATAACGGTCAGAGCTTACGAAAAGTGAATTAATTTACGAGATCGCAAGCTAATAAAAGGTGAGACAATAATTACTCTTATTATTGGGGCACAGAAAAAATTCTCCAAAATTGTTCACCAATTCAAGCATTAATTAAAGATAAAATCAGTTTTAATTAAACGTTTAATCAAGTGAATTCAGCGTTTGATCAAGTGAATTTAACGTTTAATTAATACAATTCATTTGTTTACTGGTGCAAATTTAATTTTTAATTCTTTCTGTGCACAATTTCGGCTGGTAATAGGCCCCTTAACATGTGCTACTGTTAGTTGAAACGAAATGTGAACGGATATTACCTTTAACAACTTATAACGAAATGCTGTTATTAATTATTTTATAATATAAATCTGTTTAAACCTTCCTCTTAAAAATTTCTTTAATTATATTAAAATATTTCACAAATTACAAATATCTTATAATGTAATTTTTTTAAATGCACTAGACGACACATGTAACAATTGATCCATTATCATTGTTGCTCCTTATAAATTCTGTTCACGTTTCGTTAATGGTTAAGAGCGTGGGCCCAGTTCTTTTGCTCTTGTTTTTAATAATAAATAACATTAATACTACTTTAATCGTATTTGCTTTTGGCATTGTAGCAAGTTGTTTTTTTTTTAATAATAATAAAAAATAATAATAAAAAATATTTTCAAAAAACGCCCTTTTTTGATTACTAACACAGCGTCTCTTAAACGGATTTGGTTACCCCGGTTGCCTAAGGATAATTTCCAAATATTTTTTTTATCCAGTTCTAATAATATTAAGTATATTTTTAAAGAAAAATGTATAAAAGAAAAAAGCAACACACCCTTTTGTTATTGGTAACAATTGTATTGTATTGCATTGCCATTTTTTTACTACACTGAAAACATTTTTAGGGTAATTAATTTTCTAAAACCAACAAACAAAAAAAACCTAACTTAGCTATAAAAACGTAAAAATCATCCAATTGTAGTCGGGATTGAAAGAAAAGAGAAGCTAATTTTTTATTGTTGTTGTTTTTGTTTAAGCCTTGATATTGTTGCAAGTAAAACTAAAGTGTTTATAATTCTTATTCGCTTAACATTTTTATTTGTATAATATCTTTAGCTTTTCTTACATTTTTGGAAAACGTTTCCTGGTGAGCTGGCCTAAGGAATCAGTGAAATAGTAATAATTGTGAATTTAGCACATTTAAACAAAATATTGTTAGTGAATTTTTTACTCCCAAGAAAAATTTTTAAATTTATTTTCTTATAAGATTTTTGGTTTTTGTTCGATTACGGTCCGTTATGACTTACACTTTTTCTAATCAAATGGATATACATGTGTATAACTATGGTGTTTGCTTTTCCTTAATTGTGGTTTGTAAAAAACACCTTTCGAAAGGAACACATATATTCTTTCTTAATAGTTTTCTTTAAGCCATAGGTCTAGTTGCGTGTTTCTATTTTTTTTATAATCGCCCTTATTGTGTAAGCCGTTGTCGACATGAATGTTAAGTCGTTGGCGCATTAAGTTGACAACATCAACGATTATTTGGTATTTTCTAAGAATGCTGTGCCTTTCTCGGCCAGTTATAGAAAATCCGATCATCTTTAAATTTGTATATTTTCCACCCCAATTAGTTGTGATGAGGGTATACTAAGTTTGTCATTCCGTGTGACACTTTTTTATTATTCAGCTCAGACCACATGTAGTATATATATTCTGGCTCCTTGAGTAATTCTAAGTCGATTTAGCCATGTCCGTCTGTCCGGCTCTTGAAAACACGCTCGCTTTCGAAAACTTAAAAGAAATGAACAAACTTTGTGTCAAATTGCTTGTAGTAAACCTAAGCAGTTTGGAATTGAAATCCAGAAAAATCGGTTCAGTACGATCAAAGCTATCAATCAAAATTTGGAACCACCACCCTTAAAAAACTTATAATTTTGTTTCAAAAACTAACATAAATGGTGGAACAATGCACGAAATGATATAACATTTTGCAGAAATTCATTTTATTCGACTGAAAATCACACTGTAAAATTTCGTGAAGCTCGGTCCATAATTGACCGTAGGCCCCATATTAACCATACTCCCGGAAAACAGTTTACTACGCCTAAAACCGTAATATATAATTCTATCCGAAAAACTTTAATACTTCACAGTTTTATATGACTAGAAATCACACTAATAAATTTCGTGATGATCGGTTCATAATTGACTATAGACCCCATATAAAGCCCACTCTGGTAAATTAATTTAATACGCCTAAAACCGCAGCAGATATAGATATTGCGGTAAAATTTCGTCCAACTTAGCTTCATATCACCAGAAAAAATGTCATGTAATTTTGTGATATACGTTTCATAATTTACCTTAGATCCCATATTTAGCAGTTTTCTGAAATTCACTGTAAACGCTTTAACTTATTTCAGCACTGTTTTGAAATTAATGTTTTTTAATACCAGAAATTACTCTGCAGAATTTTGGGATGATTGGTTCATAACTTACCATGCCTCCAATATAAATTCCCCTCCTGAAAATTTACAATTACACTGTCGTCGACATAATGGTGGTGATGGTTTTGGGGAAGCTTTTGTTTTAGTCAACCTTCTATGGAACAAATATTTTTGTAAATAAAAACATATTATTTCTCACAGTGTTTATATGTAAGTACATTTATATAAACTTATGTAAGTTAGTTTTTTCTTTTAATAAAACACAACTTTTTGATATGCTAGAGAGAGATTATTAAAGTTTAATAACACAGATTGTGATGCAGTTTTAAGTTTAGAGTAAAATCAACCCCTCAATAGTTTCTTCAACAGTTTGTTTTTTTAGAGTGGCTCTCCTGACAATTTATATAAAATGTTTAAAATATTGTTATTTGTCGTAAAAAAGTTCGAGTTAGCTTTTAATTAAAATTCATCCATCATCCTTCCAGATGATTTTTCTTTTTATATATGAAAATAGTTACTCTAAATATATGTGCCTGGAAACCAAATCAGTATTAAAAAAATTGTTTTTGAAAACCTTTTTTCCCTAAAGAATCTATTTATATATGAATCATATTTGGGTTCTTTAAACCAACATAAATTTGTCTTTACTGTCACTATATTTTCATTACCTAAAGTTTATTACACAGACCCGCACAGGCATCTGCATGTGTTCAAATAATAGACGTAGATGAACATTAATAAATGGTCATTCAACAAGGTTATAAACACTGTCATTACAATGCTTAGATATTACATTTAAATAATTGTAAATTTCGAACAACATCAGATGCATTTCATGCATCCCAAATAGTGCCGCATACTCTGGGTAACAAAAGCAGCTGCAAAATACACCACAACTCTTGCCAACAACTGACGAAAGACTTTCAATAAAATTTCAATAGCACTGTTAATTTTCACAACTGCATCCGTTTTCTGCTTTTCCCGAATCTCGTGTTGTAGTAACGGAAATAGATACTCAATAAATAGCACGCGTTTGTTATTGATGTAACAAACCCAAAAATTACAAAAACAACAACCATTTGTAAAGAGCCAGATAGAGAGAAAGAAAAAGAAAATAACATACAGTCTACCCGTCATTGTCGTCACCATCAACATCATAAGCACCAAACTCTAGCACCAGCATTTTACCACTGCACACTAACTACATCAATGAAAAATGTGCAGTATGCATAATGCACATTTTTTCTCATCTTTCACTCTCCAGAGATGCCACATGCAACAACCCCTTTTTGCATCCTCTTATTTGTGACTGCCTGACATTGACTTTTATTGTTGAGTGTGTGTTACTTTGCGTATTTTTGTGTGAGTTTTTGGTTCGAAATATTTCCACAAACGATTGATCTTTTTTTTTTATCAACTGATAAGCGGATGAATATCTTGTCGATACTCAAGAGCATTGTTTTATTTTAATATCGAGGACGAGTACAAACAATTCATTGGCAAAGGATGAGCAACACATGTTTTCTACTGTTGTTTAATGTAAATTAAAATCTTAAATTTTGTATTATTTCAAAAGTGTAGAATATTACAATTTAAATAAACATATTTGTGTAAGAAATTTAAATAACGAAATCTTATTTAAAAATCTCTAAGGGGCTTTTTTTTGGAGCCAGCAGCCAGAAGTGTGATTGAAATGGTGTGTGTCATTATAATGGGTTTAAATTGTACTTAAGTTCTAAGTGTCCCGAGAGATGAAGAGGCTGAAGAAATTGAATTTAAACATTTTTGATAAGAAAAAATATTAAGAAAAATATTTATGTACATACATATCGCACCTATTAAACAATACTGTATTAACTCAAAAATTTTAGTTTTTCACTTTTTGGAAATAATCGACAGGCATTATTCATATCTACCCACTGTGAAAATATCGAGCTATTTTGTCTACCTTTTGGTAAAGAAACGGTTGGTTTAAAAATACTTTTTCATATGCCTTTCATATTAAATTAAAAATTGTGTTGCTTCTATTGAAAATTTTTAAATTTTGAGTTAATCCAGTATTGTTGAACAAGTGCGATATGTATATTAAAATAAATAAAAAACAAACAATTGTTATTCAAATATGACAAATAGGGTCCCAATTTCCCGTACTTTTGCTATTGCAGCCAAATTTTTTCCCATATTTTTTTTATAAAGAAAAATAAAAAATCATTAATTGAAAACCAGAACTCTTTACAAGAAATATTATTCTTGATTTAACAACGTGATGTTCTCATTTTGACAAGATAGTCTCATTGATTTGGCAATGTATAAAAATTTTCCTGTTTTTTCTAAACTTTTAAATGTATAACAAGGCCTGGCCAGGCATTATAAGACTTTTTCCCAGGCCTAGTATATATGTACTGTAATTAATAAAATCAAAACTAAACGTATCAAGAAGAATACGCAACACATAAGAATTCTTTCTTTACTTTTATCGAAGAATTATTCTTTTTGGCAACAAAATGCTCCTGCTCTAGCCACAAAACTCTGCACATAGAAACACATATAAAGTACCAGCCCAGGGGTTCGTTAGTGTAAGTTTTTTCTTAAGGCACAAAGAACTCCATATAAGATACCACTCGTCACTGCCAGGCCCGGGTTGCAGTTTGTGTCACACAAATCTAATAAAGAGTTAATTTGAAATTATTTCGTTCTCGATTCGACAAAGTTTTCCTTAAAATTTGACAATGAAAAAAAAATTAACATTATTGATAATATTGACATTAAACCGTTATTTATGTTACAGGTGCTCTTTTTAACCCGATACAATTACGAATAGTTTCCTATCAGACTATCATACCACGCTCCCTTTTTAAGATTTATGACCAGAATATCCTGGCAAATCATGCCCGATGACGCCAGCGGCCTATAAACCGCCCCAAACAGTCACTCTTTGTGAATTGAAACCTCGATTATCTATAATGGACGGGACCGGGCAAACCCCGGATAATAGAGGTATTCGTTGCCAAAAAATGATAAAACGATGCAAAAAATTTTTTTATTTCCCGGATAATTGCCGGTTAATCGAATCTCGGATATTCTGTATTTAATTAAAAGCAATTAAATTAAATTTTATATACATTCTATTTAAATTTTTAGTTAAACCTCTAAAAAATTAGTTAGTATTTATTTCAAAATATGTGTTAATTAAATTTTATTTACAAAATAATTAACATTCCTTTAAAGTGAAATTCATTTGTTTTATTTATTGTGCAAATACATTTTCATTTAATTTTAAATATGTATGTCTCTTCCTGCTGCCGTCTTTGCCACATAAATTTGACAATAATTTGATTTGAATATTATTAAAATAATTGAAAACAATGTTGATGTTTAGATACCCGTTTATATCACGTGCCTAGTTTTAATTCACAGAACGTATCATCTGTCTAACATTTGTTGTTCAAACACCATTTTTCAAAATATTCATAGACACTATGGAAAATATCAATAAAAATTCTTTAGTTTTATGTAAAATTCTTTGTGTTTGTGTTTGTTAAAATTCCTGTGGGATACGAATACTAACTACAACGGGCATCTGTATTACCTGAAAATTTATTGATGCACCCTTTTCACAAATGTGTTTTGATAGAATCTAACCAAAAAAAAAATATTTTTTCGAAATTAAATTCAAAAATATTTTCGTTAGCATGTGTTTTATTAGGAAAAACCACACACAGAAACAGATACTCATTAATCAAAGAGTATGAGAAGCAGTATGTTGGTGTGTGTGTGAGTGTGAGTGTATAGCTGTAAATGTCAATTGTCTGCATCAATAATATGATGCACATTTCGTGCATAACTTTAGGCATCTGCATGTATTTAAAACTCATACTTTAAAACATTTATTTCCGTAATGATTAGATCAACTCTTTTTTACTTACATAAACAACTTTTTGTACTATTTTGTTTTCATCTCTAAACATTTAAACCTTTTCAACTAGCAAATGACAATAAAAGTAATTTAATACGTTTTCTGTTTATTTGTTATTCCATTTTCCGAGAGACGCGTGTTTTAATATGTTTGTTGCAGATTTACAGGCGTTTATAAATTATTATAAACTTTACTATTCTAAATACAATTCTACAGTATAGCATGCGTAAGCGTGCCATTGCATGTGCCTTGAGGTTTATTTGTTACTCACTCACAACTTTCAGCTTATGGACGACTGACATTTAGTTGCCAAATTCTATAGACTCTAAAAACCAGACGGAAAAGGCTGTGTGTAAATTTTTTTTGTCTAGCCGTCTGTTGAAGAGAGTAGAATATAGTAAATTCGTATTTGTGGTTTTATTGCGATTGTTTTCCATTTGTCTATTTGACTATTATTATTATTAATATTATTTTGGTTCATTATAAATACAGGCAACACTTATGAATACTCGTACATGTGCACGTAAATTCTCTGCTCGACGGAAGACAGGGTTGCATAAGAATGAATGAACTGTTTGGGTTGCTGTATGTTGCCTGACTATAGATTTGTTCCCGAGAGAATTCATTAATGCTTTATTATGATTATTTTAGACAGTATTGTTTAGACAATTTAATGATGAATTATGATTAACATATGAATGATTTATGGAGGAAAACATTTTACAAATTTGGGAATTTAAGGAGTTTTAAATTTAAGAACTTTATTTTTCAAATTAACAAAATATATGTTTTTATCAAAATTTAAGGTTCGGATCGTATCTTTAAAACTCTTTACCAAAAATTATAATTATTTTAAAGTGGTGTTTATATGGATGGGGTCTGTAATCAATTATGAAGCAATCTTAAAAATATCCGACTTAAAAATTATAGTCTTAAAATATTAATGTTTTTATAGGACATACGGATCAGCAAAGTTTGATCGATTTTCCAAAATCGTGGTTTCTGATAGGGCTTTCAAAATTAACAATAGAAAAATCAAGTATATGAATATGGGCTAGATAAAATCATGAACCGATTTATCTAAATAAACTTTGCCAATGGTGAAAAGAACTTGTTTAACGACTACGATTAGTTGTTTACCTGATCTTAATCACAAGCTTTACATAAGGCAGACAATTAGTAAAAAAAAATACAAGAAATATTATTTTTTAAAAAAAAAGTACTTACAAGTTGATGTAAAGTTGCTCTTTGTGGTTCTAACATTCAACAATTTAATCCATATAATACTGTTAAAAAATTTGCGTGGTATGTCTCACAATTTTTGTTATAATTTGCGGAAAATCAGAGTTTTTCCAGTATATTCTGATTCAAAACTATTTTTGTAAAAATTTTTTTCAACTTTGAAAAATTTTTTAAAAAAATTGCTTTAATTTAAAATTTAAAAAACTGGTAAGATTTTATAAAATTAACAAAAAACTTTACGTACGAACTTTTGTTTATTTTGGATATGTCACAATTATAAGAGTTTTTTGAGTAACACTTTGTTGGCGATGCCAATATTTTTATATACAAACGATTTTTTGATAGAAATAGTTTTCGGGAGAGAAGCCTTTTTGGCTATAGACATAGCAAATGCGAAAAGAAATACCCGTGGAAGGTTGCAACGATCATCCTAAGGACATTTGAACGTCTTCAGTTGCATTCTCCAGGGAAATCGCACTCAAACGAACAATCAATCCATCCGTACTCAAATCAATCAGAAGCTGTATTAATAGTATGGGGAGTACAGATCTTTTTGAGTCATGTACAGAAATATTGATTCAGGTACGGATTTTCAATCGCGAAATACTTAACTTATCCACATTCAATTCCAAATTCGTACTTGAAATAATCCCAAAATGAGATAGATTTGAGTGAAACTAAGATTGAATTAATCTAAAAATGCACTTGATTCCAGTATTATAAAGATGATCCAACCCTGAATTCGTAAAATTAGAAGCAGTTTTTTTTTTGATTGATTTACTTACCCGCTTTACACCATACAGAATTATAAAACATTCCCCATATGATTTTTACTTTAAAAACGTAATGTACATAAGTATTTCACTGAAAATTTAAACTAATGAGAAAAGGTGCCTTTGTGCTTGAGATTAGTTTTGTTAGAAATAGGTAAGGATGATAAATTGTAAGTGGTTGAAGAGTTGGTAAAGAAGAGTAGAGTGCGTTGGTCGAAGTGGTAAATACCCAGTAAAAACCTCGCTTACTTTTTCAAAATGAATAGTTTTGTTTCAATCATTATTTAGTAGCTTTCTTCTACAACTACCTATTTTATGGACGTATATAGCTATTTTAAAATATTGACTTACTTCTGAATTCGTTCATTTTGGGACATCTCTTGCAAAATTCAGTGGTTCTTTCAGAAGAATTGTAATTTATCTGATTACTCAATAAATTATTTTGTAGGCGAAGTTTTAATTGGGGACTTAGTAGGTGGTAAGTGAATGAAGGGTAGCGTGGTTGGCTTACGAAGATCTGCATTTTGTATCCGAACGGAAAGTAGGGTACCGCGGATGAAGAGTGAGGCTGGTTGGCTAAGAAGAATGGAGTGTATTGGTAAAAGTGGTGTGGTGAATGTTTACAGTGAAAAGAAAAATTAGTCCATCCGTTCTTAAATTAAGCCAAAGTGGTGTCAATAGTTCGTTAAGTACGGACTTTCTTAAATCAGGTACAGAATGCTTGACTCAAGTGCGAATTATTTAAGTGCCGCGAACTTAAAATAAATCGAAAAGGGGATTGACTAAGTAAAAGTGAGTTATAATTTAATCTTAAACTGTGCTTAGTTTAAGAATTTCTTACATACTTAGTTAAATCCCGAATCCGTACTTGAAACAATCCAAAAGGAAGTTAGATTGTTTCTTACCTAAACACTTACCCCAGAGATCCAGAGGGAGAGAGCGTATATATATTTGTACATACTAATTTTACACATGTCAAGTAGACCTTGGTTTATTTTCCCCCTTTGTTTACAGAACAGTGATGGAAAATTCAGTTCTATGGTACTGTTTTTAGTACTTTTTTCTTTCAAAAATACCACGGTACCTCCATGGTACCTCCACGTCCATTTAAGTTCTCTTTTCTTGTTATGCTTCTTTGTTTAGAAATATAGCGTTGACATTTTTTAGAACATTGACAACCAGGGCTGTGGAGTCGCCATCAAAAAGTACTAACACCGACACCAAACTTAATGCTAAATATATGTATATGAGACTGGTCCTTATTTGGCTTTTTACTATTTCTTTTTAATGTAGTACCTTTTAAATTGCTTATTTTTGCAAGAAAAGGATTCAGTGAAAATTTCGGATCAATATTTAAAATATTGAATCGCCAATTTCGAAGTATTTTTATTTTGGAAATTATTAGAATATTTTTTTTAATTTTTATGCCGAAAAAATTTTGAGTCCGAATTCGACTCCGGCACAAAAACCTCAACACCAACTCTACAACACCGACTATACAACCCTCTTGACAACATTGGCCACACAAAATTTATTCTTATCAAAAGTATATATTATTGTTGCTCGTTATTGTCAGATATCCTCATCACAATTTTGGTGTTTAAATTTAGCCAGCTCGGTTTATAAATGGCAAATTATTTTAAAATTTATCTTCAAAAAAAAAATATGTTTGAAAAAAAACCAAAATTTTGAAAAAAGTGCTCTAATGCCTGGTGGTCAGTACCATCTGAATTTTTCATCAGCATGTCTGATCTAGTTTTTGTTATCACTCTACTTTGAAAATTGGATGTATTTTATTAAATACAGTCAAATCCCGATAATTCGTACCCCGATAAATCGTAATTCCCGATAATTCGTAATAAACTGCCGGTCCCTTGAAAAAATCTCGTTAATTCGTAAAATTTCCATACATTTTGGTCCCCTCGCTAATTCGTATTTTTTTTCAAATAAAATCTTCTTTACCTCTTATAAATCGTAATTGTTTGCTAAATACCACTTATAATTCGTAATGAAACAACAAAAACATGGAAAGAATGATTTTTTGTTTACCGCTATATTTTTTTTTTCGCGTGGGGTTTTTCTTGTGTGTTTCATTATTTTCTTAAGATCAGTTTTTTACACGAATAATTTTTATTTTTAACAATTGTTTTTTATGTTTTTTATCGTTTTAGTAAATAAAATTGAAAGAGAAATGGCCGGTCCCTTGCAATTACGAATAATCGGCATTCTACTGTAGTTTTAAGAAATAGAATTTGGGCGTTTATGGCTTCTTTTTCCTTTTTTTAAACATGAAAATAATGCATGTTTTTCTTGTTGTTGTTTCTACAAAAAACTAGCAAATCGTTGTTGTTTTTGTTTCTACAACAAACGTTTATAAACACACGCGTTTGCATTTTTTAATTGATTAAGGAATTTCATACTTAACTATTTTTTTTAGAAATTCCGGGATTAGTTTTCGGAAGTTAGCTTATTTGGATTATTTGCAGTACAGTATAATCTCTCCAATCGGACTATCTAGTAATCCGGACGCTCAAATTTTTCGGAGAGTTTAGTAATTTTCTTCTATAGTCCGTACAAGTTTTTTTTTCACAGTAAAATTTGTTCTTTATTTTACCGCTAGACAAAACAAGTACTTGTGTATGAGCAAGAATTAAAGAACGTGTTAAATATTTAATTTTATTTGAGTCTGCGTGGAGTTAAGACGTAAATATGGCACCTGTAAATAAACGACAACATAAAACATTAACGTTGGCAGAAAAGTGCAAAATTTGGAATACAATTTATAGTGGAAAATCAATTAGACAAGTGGTTGAACAATATGGCGATTCTAGACAAGTAGGCAGTTTCTGATATAAAATCAAAAAAAGAAAAAAATAAGAAAATATGTGTCTCAAGCTATGTGACAACATGATTTTATAATTTATTTATTGATAAGTCAGTTCAAAACTGCAACACTTAACAGGTAAACGAAAAACCTTGAAGCAGGGTGAACACCTTCAATTTGATGAAGAGGTGATGAAGTGGTTTATTCAGCAGAGAAATTAACATGAGCCTGTTTCCACAAAGCTTCTATCTGTCCGGATTAGTATTAGATAGATAGACTAGCTAGTATATCAGTACGGGGCTTGCCGATTCTATTTCCGCCCTAGACTCTGCTGGATTAGAATAAGAAATAAGTGGAAACAACTTAAACTTAGAACGCGTTTTTGCTAGCTGTGCAGTAGTTGGTGGGTGAATTAGGGCCGGGGACCGGTTATCAATCTAATTAAAGGCAATATTTGCTCGGAGTTCCTGTTAAACAGTTTATTTTTTAATGTTCCCCAACGCCCTACACGTTATTAGCAGCCGTTATCAATTGAATACTTTCAACAAAATTATGCAAATGCTGACCCTTTTCGTCGAATATGTGTAAACATTAATGATCTGTACAGTATTATTGATATGAATTTGAATACTATCAAACTGAATTTAATTTTATATTTAAATAGATGATTTTAAATTTGTTTGTTTAATTTTGTAATTTTTGTCTGAAAGGAGGTAATCCATAGACTAAATAAATAAATAAAAATAAAAAATAAAAAAAAAAGATCGGCAAACACCTGGATTTCGTAAGGTACTGAGGATGGTGAAGTGTGAAGTGCATTGGTTGAGCTTGTGAAGACTTAGTAGCTTGTGAGTGATTGAGGGTCGGGTGATCGTTTTAAAAGCGCTAAAGAGCTGCATTTCATGAGCGATCTGAAAATTGAGACACCTAGGATGAATAAGAGTAGAGTTGGGTTAAGAAAGAAAAATGGAGTGTGTTGGTTGAAAGGTAAAGTAGTTGGTGCGAGCGAAAAGTTCAGGAATCAAGGATGATGAAGAATGGAGTTGGGTTAAGGAGCTTCCTCCGTGGATTGTGTAGTGTGCATTTAGTGATTTAGAAGTCCATAACCGACGATCGCTTCTACATCATCTCGACGTTTCATTGACTAGTATCATGAGGTATGTATGTTTTTCGCTTGACGATGCTACTTCAAAGGGAGTGCTTTTTTCGAGGGGGACGCATTGTGGGATGATTGAAAAAACAATTACCCAAACGGTTTGACAACAACAAGATGTTTGTGTTAGTATTAACAATTTTTTATTTTCATACAAACATGCAAATTTCAGTGTATTTATCAAATATAAAAAATTGCGAATAACGCACGTCATACGGAAATCTTATTAATACTTCATACGCAAATTATATTTTTTTTTGATCAAACCACTTGTGCAGTTTATTTGGCTCTTTAGTATTTTATGTTGTTTTTTTTAACTACATTAAATTCTTATTAAAAGAATTTTTAATTATCGTATGTAATCTTTCATAATAATGAATTTTACTCTCCTTTTGTACTGACTTAATTAAAAATCAATATTATTTTATGACTTTTCTTTCCTCTTTTTACCATCTCAACAGAAAAGTAACCATTATAAAGGAAATTCCAAAAGTTTGCAATATACTTAAAACATATAATATATACACATTAATCTATAATCCTGGCCATATTTGACTTTTACTTATGACGAACGGCTTTATAAGTAACCACAACAAAATTAAAAGTATTATTAAAGCATAAATCCTTTAACACATTATTATGGATAAACACACACACATATCCACTTATACACACATATGAAACACAGTATCCTTTTCATGTGTGTGCAAAAAAGATATACAAAAATAAATCAAGCGGTAATAAATCTTCCAATATGCAATTCGATATGCCTGTAAAGACAAAATATTTGTTGCCTTTAAATAAAGTAAATATTTACGATTGAGATGCTTGCTTCCTATCAACAGCCTCTTTCAACAATTCTTTATATTTTTGTTCTGGCCTTAACAGGAGGAGCAAAGAAAGTTAATATTTTCTTGGTATTTTCGTAACCCAAAATACAAATTTGCCACGCTTATCAAAAAGTAAATTGAGGAATTTTTTTTGATTTGCTTAAAAATTTTCTCTTTAATTGTTTGTGTTTTATGAATTTTTGTTGTTGTTAATATTGTAATCGAGTAAAATAAAAGGGTTAGAACTTAATTTCCGTAATAAACAACAATAATATTTAATAAAAACAGGAAGTTAAAAGTTGTAAAAGCAAACTATGATTTATGATGAAAGAAGTTTTGTGAATGTTTTTAACACTACGATGCAATTTTGCAAACGGGTTTAACAAGTAACAATTTCATAATCTGATTAAATATAATAAAAGAGTTTATTAATTACAGCCAGAGAAAAACATCATACAACTGGCAATAATCAACTTTTGACGACGAAGAATTTTAGACTGGACACTTTTGACATTTTATTGCAAATTCTTACTTGACTAAAGAGTTGTCAAAATTTAAAAATTGCTACTTCTTCTACGAAAAAAAAAATAAAATAAGAGGGTGCACAAATTTTCGGTAACAGCGGTCAATGGAAACCGCTACATGAAGATGATCGAAGGCTTTTTGTAGGTGCAAATTAATGATTTAGACGTAGAGAATATGTGGTTTCGACACGATGGTGCCACTTGTCAGTTTTGTCGGATGTTGTGTATTAAAAAGCAAGATATGCTTATTATTATAAATAAAAACAACAATTAGAGGTAGTCGTGGTTTTTTTCTCATATCTCCATTGGCCATTTGTGGACTGATCAGGCTGAATTTTAATAGCAAAAAAATTTCGGACTATATGTGATATAAACATATAAATACCAAGTCCCCATCATATCCGTGGTCTTGGGAAACCCCATTTCAAGGACCAATACTATATATGGGTATTTCTCTGAAATGGTCCACCGTGACTTAAAAATAAATATATAAATGTTGCTCGAACAGGATACTCACTCAAGGAAAAAATTTAGTTGGATTAATTTTGTAGTATATTTATATTTTTTATTTTTCATTTTTGAATAAAAATTTAATTTTTTGATAAAAACTTCTGAAAATATATGTAAAATTACTAAAATATGTATGAAGGTAAAAAGTGTCACGTGCGTAATGTCACGTGCGTAATTTACAATTTATTTTTTTCTTCGCCAACCCATGCATAGTTGCTTTTGAACAAAACATGATTATAAAGGCCCATTACTAACCTTTATAAAAACATTTTTTCCGAATTAAAACCTCCTACAATTCACTTACTTTCGCACTTTTTCTTACGGTCCTAAAAGGCACTTCTATTTTTGTCACGTGAGTAAGTCAACTTTAATTGCATGGCATTTGGGTACCCAGTGCTCAATTAACCATTATATATACTTTTTAGAAAGAACTCATCACAAACAATGTAACGATTCTAGAATTCATTCTAAAATTCCAATCCACTTCTATTTTTTTAATATTCAAACACAATAAAACGCGTACAAATGTCGCGTGCATAACCAGAGAAACACCCATATATGGGCATTTCCATTTTGACGTGTCGTGATATTTGTAGCACAAAATGCAAAAAAATTAAATGACGAAGTCAAATTTGTAAAAAGGGTTTTTATATATACAAAGTAATGAAGTAGCTCTACATTCAGAAAAAAAAATTACAGTAATCGACGCTAAGGATTTGCAGATATAGGCAAAAATCTGCCCTGGCGTGACGTTAAAAAAACGGAAGTGGGTTTTGATTGCATTACACAACTGAAAAATACTGCGAATTGAGCAAGAAAATTTGTACAAAACCTTTTTTTAGTAAACTAAGAACTTATATAGATTTATTTTTCGAGCTATCAAATATAAAAATCTTTGCTCGTTTTAAGGTAAATATAGGCATTTTCAGCTAAAAGTCTACTTTTTTTAATGTAACGCCGGATTGCAAATAAGGTTGTATTTTCGGACCATGTTGTTCAATCGTTATCCCTTTTGTTACTTAATGTAGAGCTTGTTGCGCTTTACACCAAAATATGAAAAAGTAAACGATACATATAAAATTTTTTGCGAAACAATTTAAAATACTTCTGGCGTTACGTGACAAAAAGTAGACTTTTCGCTGGAAATGCCCATATATATTTTAGGGTGGGTAAATTTTTTTTGTAAGTAACGCCTACTTAGCAAAAACGTAATCTACAATAAATTCTAAGAAAACTTGACTAAGAAAGTATGGGTCTAAAATCAAAACTTAGCTCCCGCCGAGAGACATAATGGAATATCGAAAATTTGTTTCAAAAAATAATAGGTGATGAGAGCAAAATACTGTTTTATGCAAAAGTTACACATTTTTAATGTTTCGTACTCAAAGAGTGAAAATGAAACCTTATTACTGAGACTTCTTTGTACGTGCGTCCATCCATCCGTCTGTGCGTCCGTCCGTCCGTCACAGTGCCCATTCTCCGGAACGGTGAGGAAACGGTAAGGACTAAAGAGGTAAAATTAAGACAGAATATGTAGTTAGGTGGCCGATACAACAACAAGCACTAAAAACAACAAAAATAGGAAGGGTTACAGGTGTCCCCATAGAAGAAACTGTATTTTGACTGTTACTTTGAGGTAGAAACTTCACAGAATATGTAGTTTCATGGGTGGTACAAAATATACTTCAAAAGTAAAATGGTAAAAAATAGAAGGTGCTCCAAAACAAAAAAAAACGTATCTTCCGATATCATTTAATCCATTTTGTAAATTTTTTATACATAAACACATGTATTGGACGGTACTCGTAGTACAAAACCTAACATATGCGAGCCTTATACTTGGCTCAATTTATTTAATAATTCTGGGCTGCCTTTACCTTTTCGAGCCATTTTTAAAACACTTATATTTATCAAATGTACCTAAAACTTAAGTTTGTAATGTTTGTATAAAAAAGCGCACAGCCATGTACTACTGAATTATAAAATTTTACATTCAAATACATCGGTACATAAACTTTCATAATAAAGTTAGCCAATATTCAACATTTTTTTTTTTTATTTTTCGAATTTTATTCTATGAGCTAAATTTCAGTTATGGATTTTATAAAGCTTTTTTGTAATAGTCATATTCCTTCAATTTTTCAGAAATGACTTTATTCACTATCAGACTATTATATTGTATTTTCTTGTTACATTTTACCTTAGCTTTCCGTTGGAAAGCAATGAGGTATATTGTATGAACAGAAAAATTTACAATTATTAGACACCAGCAGAATGTAATGCATTTTCTGGCCCGCTACGGCCTTCGTCAGCATTCTTTGTGTCACACTGGATAGTGATACTTTATAAATTGAATGTATTTAACTCAACTATTTTAACAAATAGAAAACAGGGAATTATTTCCTTCTGATGGTTACTTTATATTATATTCAACATTTTTTTTATTTATCGAATTTTATTCTATGAGCTAAATTTCAGTTATGTATTTTATAAAGCTTTTTTGTAATAGTCATATTCCTTCAATTTTTCAGAAATTACTTTATTCACTATCAGACTATTATATTGTATTTTCTTGTTGAATATAATATAAAGTAACCTTCAGAAGGAAATAATTCCCAGTTTCTATTTGTTAGCCAATATTTTTAAATTTGTTGAAGGCAAACTAGTTGCAACATATTGTCGCAGCAGTCTGCTGGCTTTTGTTAACCAGCGAGAATGAACATCTTCTGGACACGAACTGATGCAGCTTTGGCTATTCGGTAGAGGTATAGAACGTCAGTAGAAAGATTTTTTTCATCTTTAGCGTCCAAAGGTGGAGGCATATTTCTCATTGAAATCGGTTCAAAATCAGGTAAAGCCTAGGACGAAATGTTTGTTTTACTTTTAAGGGACTTACATAAAGCGTTGATAGGATTGTTGTTTTTTTGATTTTCATTTTTCGCGTTCACTTAAGAAAAAATAATACTTTAAAATATCACGATAACTTGGAAAATTTAATCCACTAAATTCACTTGGCATGCCAATGATACCAGCGTTCTTATTAGTCAGAAAACTTGCCCCGTTAGAGTCAATCGACATCGCTGATGATTCCATAATTTAATGATTACTTTTTTAAAAAATAAGTTAACACACGCAGCACCTAATGGAAAAATCTAATTTTATTTACAAAATAAATTGTAATGGTGACGAAACCAATGTATGTAAAAAGGTATATGTTGGTACAACAAAAAACAAACTTAAGACAAGATTAGCAGGACATAAATCTGACCTGAAAAATATAAATAAAACTTCAACACAAAAAACCGCACTTCTAGCCCATTGTGCAGAAAAAGGGCACACACCAAACGTCGACAATGTGGAGATATTGCAAAGAGAGGAAAAATTCCATAGACGCTATACACTAGAAATATTAATAAATATAATAAACACAAGCAAAGAGTACCGAACAGGGATGATAAAGTTAGTACAATTGTACTTTTTTCAGTACTATTAGCTTTGCAAAAGTACTGAAGTACTCCAATGACATGTTTAGTACAATAACAAATTTTCAATCTCCTTACCGGTTTGAAATGCTATAAACACATTCGAGACAGCAAGCTACTGACTTCAATATGTCAAACATAGAATACATGTGTGTATATGGAAATGATTATTTTCACGACGACACGTCTACATGGCTGCAGGTTGTCGTCTGTGCTTATTTTGTCGTTGTAGTCAAATTATGCTATAAACACATTCGAGACAGCAAGCTACCGACTTCAATATGTCAAAAATAGAATACATGTGTGTATATGGAAATGATTATTTTCACGACGACACGGCTACATGGCTGCAGGTTGTTGTCTGTGCTTATTTTGTCGTTGTAGTCAAATTAAACTAATTTCTATTTTTGTCTGCTACAAAACAGAAAAAGTGTTGCTAATAAAAAAAAATATTTAAAGAATAAGTGCTTAAAAAATTTTTTGTTTAACAGAAAAGAAATTAAAAAAAACATTTTAGGATCCTTGAAAGAAGTTCTATAGGAAGATTTTTTCGTAATAATCTATAATCTATAAAATAATCTATAAAATATGGGAATCATTAGAAAATGATTCAAAGTGTTTTCCAAATGGCGTTTAAAGCATACCGATTAACCAATTAAGAGCCAATTTAATATCTATATTCGTACTCCGTGGCTGATTTGTTTTTACAAAATCAGCTTTTAAAATTATATCGATATAGCAATTATTATCTTAACCTTAGATATTTGCTTAATAAAGTCTTATTGTATTGCGGGTTTTCAGCCTTGCGGAACACTTACTAATTATGTACATATTACAATAATTAAATTTGTAGCTACATTACAATACGCATATAAGAAACTCGCTTATAAGAAAAACTCGGTTATAAGAAAGACATCTTCAGACACCATGCACATTTGTATATATCTGCGTGCTAAATAATCCTCATATAAGAAACTCGCTTATAAGAAAAACTCTTCTATAAGAAACAAATTCTGGAGAAAAATTATGCTCATTCCATAGAAAATGGTACGTGTATAAGAAAGTGGTATATATTCTCACAATTGAATTTTTTTTCCTCGGTTAGATTTTTTTTGTGTATAATTTACATCTGTTCAGTGTTACTTCATATTTAGTATTTATTAAGTAAAAACATCTTTTTAAACTATGTAGGTATTTATTCTTCTTACTGATTTTTTTATCAAATCTAATTTTAAAACTAGGAATTAATATTTTTATACCAAATTACTTTTTTTTATCAAATGTGACTTCTTTAAGTGAAGTGCAATCACCTGTTTTGTTTTTGTTATGTTTCTATATTTAGGCCCACGCCCACGATGTCGACAAGAACATTTCTTTCGTATATTTTTTGAAAGCAAAAACAAATTTTAGTTTTTTACTATTGTTTTCAATATAAATGTGCGAAAAACAATTTTCTTGTCGACATCGTGGGCCTGGCAGTTAGTTCTGTACTTATATATTTATATTTGTACGACAAATAAACGAAATTTAGTACAAAATGATGTAGTATGTATAAGTATTAAACAGTTTTATTTCAATTACTATATATTTCTATAGGACATTTTTTAAATTATATTACTGATGTATGTACATATGTATATAAGAAAATATCTTTCTTATATGGGTGTTACAGATATAAGAAAATATCTTTCTTATATGGGTGTTACAGATATAAGAAAATATCTTTCTTATTTGCGTGTTACAGATATAAGAAAGTATCTTTCTTATATGCGTGTTTTCTTTATAAGAGAGCTCGCATATAAGAAAGAAAATCGGTGCATTTTTAGGCTTTCTTATATGCGTATTGTACTGTAGTACATAAATTATTACCACATATATATTTTTATTCAAACCTATAAACAAATTCAGTAATTTTCCAAGATATAATTTTTTAAACCTTAACCCAACAAACACGCAGGTTTGATTTCAAATTGAAAATGATTTGAAATGAAACGTTTTCTAAAACGACAAACGTTTGATAATGATTTGGAAATCACAGCGTTCTCAACAAAAGGGGAAATTATTTTCAATTTGAAAAATGCCTTTATTTTCAACTTGCTTTCAAACGTAATTCTCAAATGTTTTTCAAATGTGGATTATAATACAATGTGGAGTTACTAATAATATGTTTGATTAAATATATTGACAAAATTTTAAGTTTTGTTGAAAAATCTATCAAGAAAAATTAATATTTAAAATTGGTTCTTGACGGCCTAATACATCGGAATTTTTAATCAATCATGTGAAAGATATTTCAAAGTAGTTTCTTATAATACCAATACTTTTTAGATCCAGTTTTTAAAGTTATTGATAAGGGGAACGTTCGTAAATGCAGTTGTTGGGTGTCCCTTGCGCAGAAGTAAAGTTTATTGTTCATAAAAGCATCACTTGTAAGAAACTTGGCATCACTCTCTATGTCAAAAGTTTTTTATGAGGAAAATTTTTTTCTGATGCAATAAATTTTGACATAAACAAAATCGTTTTATTTTTCTTTTGTGATGCTTTTTTTTGTAATTATAAGAACACTGTCACTTTTTGCTTCAATATTTTCAATAGAACTTGTCATCGTTATTGTTGATAACATTTTTATTATTATTTTATGTTTGCCTATTAAACTTTTGAAATTTAGCTCGTGTTCAAATTTCAAACTTTGCACAGCTGTTGTGCAGTAAAAAAGTATTAAGGCCCAACCATAATGTGCTTAAGTTGGCTTAAGCAGATGTGCGAATACATGTTATAACTAAGGCAAACCATTTTGAACTTAAGGAAACTTTTTGCTAAATTTAATGAAACTGTCATTTACTTAAGCAAGGTGCGAATCTTATCGCACATTCTGTACGGAATCAAATGTTTTTTTTGTTTTATTTTTGTTTTTTAAAGTACATTTTTTTTTGTTTTTTTTTTTTTAATTTCTTAAGCTTATCCCGCGAAGCTTTATGCTTGTCTGCAGGAAAGAAACCAGAGTCTCTGGCGGGAATCGAACCCGCAACCGCGGCGCTGATAGACTAGCTCGCTACTAGCTAGTCTACCGGACCACTCATTTGAGAGACTTTTTGTTAATTTTTGACAGAAGGTTAAGCAAGGCTATGCATATTTTGGTTGGGCCTTTAGCATTACAACTGCAACTGGTAACCACTTATCAGCAACAACATTTTGCATCACTGCGGCAGCATAGCTTTTATATATTTACGAACGTACCCAACGTGTTCTGAAACTTTTACGACGTGCGATGACGGAAAAAATTTTATTTCAAAAGCAGTATATATTATTTTTTATTTAATCTGCTGTTAAAATTATATTGTTTATTAGTTCCAAAAAAACAAAATTAAAATATTTTAAATGATTTTAAATAAATTCATTAGTTTTTACGCTATAAAATGTATTATAAATAAGTATTTATATATTTATTGGCTTAAATTAAGTTTGTTACGAGTCTTGAATTAAGCATGTTTTTCCATTTCATAAAAGTTAAAAAAAATGATAGTGGCACCACTGAAATATAAATACACAATAAAAAAACAGCTGTTTTTAATTTTTCAATTGTAGCTGTCGTCTTCATAATAATTCAGTAGCTGTCTGCACGACTGTAATTGCACCCAGCAGCATTTGTAGTTGTGTGTTTGTGTATCCTGTGGTGAATATGTTTAATCCAAAATGCATTGGAAATTAGTTACATTGAAACCGGCGTGCAGGAAACGCGTGCTTGTGTTATATCTGTTCTCAAAGAAAATCGAAATGATTGTGATAATTTCATTACATTCTGGTACAATTTAGGTTGCAGGGTGTGTGAATAACGTTTGAAACTGGTTTCAAAACAATACCTTCTAAAAGGGTTCGTGGCAGTTGCGTTTTACCCTCTGATCTGGGCCATACCGTTGAAACTTTTTGGTCTAGGGTTGCAGAATTGAAAAAGAAAATTAATGCACTTATGTTTCCGGATATCAGTATAACTGCCAAAGGTCCGCGAATGTGGAGCGGATATTTTCATACCAAAGTTTGATAACATCAATGTAAATACTGTATCGAATTTAATTTAGACAAACGATTTACTACAGTCTAATGAATCTTGCCGTATTCATAAACATTTATTAATGGTTAATTAACCAAATATAGGGCAAAATTGTTAAAGTTGTATTCATAAACGAAAAATAGTCTATTAAACCTTCAATAAACCATTCATAAAGTAAGAAAATTTATTGTTCGATTTACCCATCTTGAAACCAAAAATAAAATGAAATTTTGATAAGTGTCTGCATTTTGTGATATTATTTTTGTGAAATATGTTCAAAAATAATGGAAAAAATTGTTTTATTTATTAATATGGACATGTTAAATACATGTAACTAATTTTTATTTTTATTTTAGACAACCAATTTAAAGTTATATGGTTAGTTATTTA
This sequence comes from Pollenia labialis, assembly GCA_949318255.1. Classification (NCBI taxonomy): domain Eukaryota; kingdom Metazoa; phylum Arthropoda; class Insecta; order Diptera; family Polleniidae; genus Pollenia; species Pollenia labialis. Next base: position 113,996,046 of record OX439143.1, read on the forward strand.
AAACATTTTTATATGATTTAAAAGAATATTTCAGGGGCAAATGCAGATATTATCATTAATAACTTATTAAATTACTGAAACTAGCTGTTTTTTTGTTTAAACTAACGAATTATTGTTCAATATTGAAAAATATAGAATAAACAAATCATAATAATAGTGATGTTAATAAAAAGTAAACAAACTTTTTATTCGAATACTTTCCTATCGTATATTTAAAAAAGGTTCAAACAAAAGCGTTTATGATACCTTTCGGCAAGATTTTGTTCAGAAACTAAAATAAAATGTAGTTTTATTTGATAAGAATAATTTTTAAGTACTACAATTAAAAAAAAAACTATAAAAAACAATTTAATATAGAATATCATGTGAACCGAATAGAAGTTTCATGCATCACTAGCAATAAAATGGCAGCAAAATATAACGAAAGTTGCCATACTTAAACACAAAATCGCTACAAACAGTTAATAGTAATAAAACTGTTAATGTACGTTTATGAATACAAATTTTTATAGGAGGTTTATTAGACAAAAAGCGTTTGATAGCTATTTCATGCTATAAGCTTAAAATAAGAACTTTTTATGAATATGGCTGTTAGTTTCTTAGCTTCACAGCATATTAACATATATTTAACCACCACCAAATAGTTAATGTAGGTGATGTTCTACATCTTTTTGTATATCCCATATGGTCTAGTGGCTAGGATATCTGGCTTTCACCCAGAAGGCCCGGGTTCGATTCCCGGTATGGGAAACTTTTTTAATAATTAATTTGTATAAGACAATTGCCATTACTACTGATCACATCTTCTTCTTACATTAACAATTCAATAGAATTTTGAAAAGTCTGCTTGTTGAGACTTTTTCATAAACAACCACAATTTCTACCCTCGTTGTTTACAGTGTTGTTAGTGTAAATAGGTATGTATGATGCGTCATTCAAAAAGTGCTTCGTTGAAGGTTAAAAAAATACCATGTGGTTTGTTTGTTATCAGACGGTTTAAATATTGTTGTTTTATTTTTTTTTTATTTTCTTTTTACATGTTTTTCTGTTTTGTATCTTTGTTTTTACTTGAGTCTCATTTAGTTTAAAATTTTTTTTACGTTTAACGACTAATTTTGCTGTGAAGAATTTGTCATTAGTTGCGGTAAGAACTGACGTTCTACCCAATACTATTGTGGTCGTGTGATGATTCAGGATTATGATCTTTTGTGATTACGATTACCCCCACGGTTCCGACGGGGTTGCTCCTGTCTGGGATTTGTGGCTGATTTGACGGCCCTGACCAAGCATTTTTTAAAAATCAATTTCAATTATTTCTATTAGAATTGGGCAAAATCTTTCCTTTTGTCAATCGTTCCGAACGATCCAAAATATCAAAGGAACTAGGTCCGGTGCAGGGTTGCCAATTTAGCGCCTTTGGCGCTAGATTTAGCGCTTTTCAACTGTCGAAAAGGCGCATATTTTTCCCTTAGCTGATATAAAATGGCAACTCGTATTTACTGTCCAATGACTATAAGCGGATTTTAGCAGTGATGCCAACTTTTTGAGAGCAAAAAGCACTTTAAAATTTAAAAAAGCACTAAAAAGCACTATTTCGATAAAAAAAAGCGTAAAAAAGCACTATGCCATTTTTAAAAATTTAATTAAACATAAAACAAGTTGCATATGGCGTTTATTGGGACCATTTTTTTAATATTTAATAATAAATATATTTACATTTGTATAAAAACATTTTTAATTGTATTATTATTATCTTCAATAAAAATAATATTATCCAAATCATGATGATCCATCAGCTATGTTTGAATTGGCCATAATACCGTTTTAAAGTAATACAGTGCGAGCTCGATTTTTGTAACTCGAAAAATCTTGCCTGTTGCAATTACCGAAAAATTGCAATGACTGACCATTGTTTATAAAACTTAATGACAGCCTATATTTTAATAAAAAAAAACTTTATATTTTATCGTTTAAATAAATCTAAAATACAATCGTGCAAAGTTGAATAAAACAATTGGCGTATGATATTATCCAATTATTTTAACCTATGTACGATTCTGAATGAAAATAAGGTGTAAAATAGAAAAAAACATGTATGTTTACGTTCTGATACTTAGTCAAACCTTTTTGCAATAGCACTAAAGGTAGAAGTGCACAACACGCGGTTATTTGGAGACGAGTGTTGTGCGTTTGAAAACTAAAGCGCATGAACTAAGTTACGACTCTTTTTTGTTTGTTTTTAAAGTCTTTGTGTTCTTTTGTACGGTTTCCTACTGCATTTTTTTAACTTTTCTACATGACTCAAAATCGTTGTTAATTTTTCCGTTCACAATTTTTGACAGTGTCTACATCTTTAAAAAAATATTTATCGCAAACAAATACATCGTTTTTATAACGATTACTAAATATGTTGTCATCGCTAAAAAGTGAAACGTTTTGTAAAATTTCCAAATTGCTAGGAAGCCTAGCTCTAACCTCGTAAATAAAGTTTTTGGCAAAACTAATGCAACTTTCTTTTATCACTTTTTTTATCATTTGAAATCTTAAAATCTTTACAGGCTTTCTCAAAATTGTAGTCCAAATAGCAAAGCTCATCTAAATCATTCTCTATACCTATAATCGTAGTTTTAAAAAATGGTAGAAAAAAAATTAAAATTGTTAAAAGAACAAAATGCACTAACGAAAAATTGAAAAAGCACCAAGTTAGTGTTTTTTCTAGGTTTGGCACTAAGGATAAAATTTTGGCATTTTGAGACATTAAAAGCACAATAAATAGTGCCAAAAGCACTAAGGTGGCATCGCTGCCAAAAATATATGTAGAGAACTTATAAGGTACTTTAAAGCACTGTGAGAAATTGTTAAAAGCACTATAAATACCCGCTTTTCAAAAACGGGTATTAAACAAAATTTAGGGTATTGCATAAGCAAAAAAGCACCAGAAAATACCCGAAAGGCACCAAAATGGCAACGCTGGATTTTAGTGTTTGGTGCAAATAATCTTGCGAAGATGCAAAATGTCGTGGCTTTTTTATGAAATCTTAGGGAAGCTCTACTTTTTGTTGTTGGATTTACCAAAACAGCTGTGATATTTTGCATTTGTACTTTTGCAAGACCATTTGCACGAAACACTGAACTCCGCTATTGTAAATAGATTTTTTTTCATTTGTTCATTGAACGATTGCTTATGCCACATTCTAAATTTAGTATCAGCGGCAGCATATAAGCGTGCATTTTCTGATGGTATTGACAAATTTTTAAAAGATATAGGAAACCACTTCTGGAAAAGTTCTACATTGTAGAAGAGACGAATTCCTCTCAATTCAAGATTATTTTGGAACGAACTCATAATATTTCCAAGTATTTGTCAACAAGATGGTTGTAACGTCAAGAAGTAATCAACAGAATTTTGGAACAGTGGGAGACCACTCCATTATTCTTTTACTCCGAATAATTTTGAAGGAGATATTACAAGCGCTAAATTAAATTTTCTTTTTGTTGTATTAAATTTTTGTTTTTAAAAATATAATAAAAAATAATTTATAAAATGCTGATTTAGTACAATTGGGGCCGAAAAAGTACGATTTTGGTTTTCTCAATTATCATCCCTGATTTGAATACATTAATATCAAGACACATTTATTCAAAATTTCAAATACTTTTGATATAAAGTACTCTGAAACAGCGCTGCCAGAAGTAAGATTTTACCTTATTTTTTAAGATTTTTTAACCGAAAAAAGATTTTAAGATTTTTTCCCCAAAAACAAGACTTTTTGTTTTGTCTAGACGAAGGTTTGGTTCAATTAAAAAAACCTTCTTTGTTCCCATTTAAACTAAATATTACAATTTAGTATAAGAAATTAAATTTTTTATAATGGTTTTTTTTTTGTTTATTTTGTATTAATTTAAATATGAATTGTTTTTATTCTTTATAATAAAAAAAACTACTTTTTTCCAAAAATAAGATATTTTCTTCAAAAATAAGGTTGTTTTTTGGTGAAATTAAGATTTTTTGCTAAAAATTTCTGGCAGCCCTGTCTCAGTATAAAAAAAAAAATTATGGTATCAAGTTCTATTTAAATTTAAATAAAGTTTAATAACTTTCACAAATATTGTCCGATTTAAAAAAACCAAAGTTCATTTTATTTGTTATAAAATTCTATTTCAAATTTTTTATACAAATACATCTGCTTTTATAGAAAAAATTATAAAAAAAGAAATCAAAGTTAAAAAAACATAAAAAAATAAAAAAATTGCAGATGTTATTACGAAAATTACTACCAATATTTAATTAATATGGCATAAAATGTATACGGTTGGAAAGATCTGTTCTTTGTCTTTCATAAAGCGTTCAAAAATTGAAGATCGGATTAAAATCAACTGAGTTACGTGTTCATAAGTACTCGAACCTACCCGAAAATAGTTTTTTCGGAATAACTCCGAAATTTGGGGGTGTTTCCGAACTTTTAAAAATTGATTTATGATTTACTCAATAATGCCTACAACTTACACTAGGTCACTTTCCAAGTTTATTTTCACTGTAGCACCGTGTAGTTATTACATGCTATAAGCTTAAATAAGAACTTTTTATGAATATGGCTGTAAGTCAACAAAAAACTTATGTAGAAATTTGGCAAAAAAAACTTATTTTCTACATAAATCGAACTTTGATCTCCTTGAACATAATCATTTTATGTTCCTTACAATCAGGTTTGTTCAGATACTCGCACAATTATCGAATCGCAATTGTTGTAAAACGCAAAGCAGTTCTGAATCACACGCGTTTCCCTTGCGAATTGGTACTTCGTTAAATTATTCTTGGCATTAAAAATATTATTTCAATGGAATAGCTATTATTTTAATCAGCTGTTTGAAATCGCCAAGGCAAAATTACATAAATGATAAAGCTACATAACCTATTTTTAATTTCCTTTTCTAATAAAAATATTAAGACCATTAAATAAAATTTATTGACATAAAATAATTTCTTAAAAAATTGGTCAGATCACTTCAATATATTGTTGCGATTTGAACTCGCTAAGATTCTTACGATTTCGTTTTACAGAACAACTCTCTTGCGGCACAATTGTAATTTTAAACGTTTTTTTTCTGTTCCACAATCAATTCTAAAAGACAAGCTAAAAAGTCTTCGTCTAAATTCCAATTTATTAACTTAATTTTTTTTTTTTGATAATTGCCAAAGGTACATTTTGAATATAAATGTAAAATACAATTGAAATTTAATGTATGTTCGCATACTTTTTGTTATTCAATAATAAAACTAGTAAAAAATACTTTTTTGGGTTTTAGTACAATTATTTCCAAAAAAGTACAATTTTTTAATAAATTTAGTACAGTTTCGAAATTTTAAATGTAAAACCGTGTGTGACGTGTTTTTTATTATTGTTCCTCTTGTAAGTTTTTATTTTTGTGCGCTTATTTCTGTTTATATGGTTTATGACACAGTGGGACAATATGTATTCATTTAATGTTAAAAATATGTTTTTATTTTTTATTTTTGTTAACTATAATTGTAGTACACTGAAGATGAGATCCAGTGGATTTCGAAATATTGGAAACATTTTAAATAAATAAAAAAACTGACCTTGAGCTTAACTAATTATTCACATTAAAATTACAACAAAAGGTCGAACAACACACATATTGAATATCTAAATAAAATTATTTTAAACGTCAGAAACATTTTCATAAAAATTTTTGCTGAAGTTCTAGTTTTTTAAAAACTTTAGTTAAATTTTTTTTTTTTTGAAAAATGAAAGGGATATAAATATACTTTGGGGAGAAATAGGATAGAAGAAAAAACGAAATTGTTGCTCTGATTGTGAACAAAGCTAAAAAATGTAATTTTCTAAGATTATTTTCAAAAGAAAAAAATTCGTTTACGACGGAGTTGTACGTAATTGAAGCGTTTTTGTAGACATTTTCGGTGTAACGTGCTACGTTCCAACGACGCAATTGTGCTCCTAGTATTTCTTATTTTAAACTTAAAAAGCGCACTTTTGAATAATGCATGTGCATATAAATATAAAGATACAATTCGAAATTCAACTAGTGGGCGACCCTAGTTATAGTTAAAATGGAGATCTGTGCTATGATCACAATCAGGGCTGCCAGATAAATTTGTGAGGAAATCGCCAGTTTCCTGAGAAAAAATTAAAAATCGTCTTTATCGTTTCGAAAAATCGTCAAAAAAATTGGACAATTTAAAATTTAGTTTTTTTTACACAATTTTTGTTTGATTTTTATAAAAAAAAAAACATTCAAACAAAAACATAATTACTTCATACTCAGCTAGCATTTTCAATCGAGTAAGAGCTACTGGGAGTCTCATAAAGAGCGTCTTCGATCGTCGATGACCGAATTTTTTAATCGTAGAAGATTCCTCACACGGGAAAAACTCTAACACGAGTGAGATTTTTCATAGCACAGCGAAAGACGCTTCTTCATTCGTTGTGGGAATCGTTTAAGACGTGGGTAAAGATAATCGAATGAGACTTCAATGTCAAGAATCGTATGAGACTCATGTAGATATTCTCTTACAACTCGTGAAATGCTCGCCGTATAATTGTTGAAAATATGATTTATAAAGATAAAAAAAGTGTAACATTGTTGTTTTTGTACTCTGAAAATAATCCAAGATTTGCTTAAGACCTGCATATTACAGCCGTGCCTAAAAAAAGTTTGTATAGAGCGTCCTGAACGCTTTGCAATTGGAAAAGCCGATTTTGACAGCTCGTTTAAAAGTGAAGCTTGCCGTTTTTGTTAATAATGGCAATTTAGTTAATTTTTTGGCCAATCTAGCGTTTTTATCTCTATTTTTATTTAGATTTTTTCTGTGGGTTTTGTTTAACAAGAAAACTATCACTACTGTTCGTGACACAACGTTGACGCTCTTGCTTTGGTATGGCATATAAGCGTAAAAGCTAAGCGAAAGAGAACATTCCAAGATTGAAAAACGAAATTGTCAAAAATTGAAATATTCTATTCAGACTTTGGAGACTGAAAAAAATCGTCACTTTCAGCCAATCGACACTTAACTTATTTCGGAACAAAAAATCGTCAAATCAGGCAGCCCTGATCACAATCATTACATCCCTTTGATCAGTTTTCACAAATTTCATTGAGCTTCTGTACCAAATGAATCAAAATATCCTTAAAACTACCGCCTGCAACTTAACGCAACATGGACTCACAGACAAGAGACTTACAGACAAGCATCTCAGATAGAGTTTTTAAATAGATTATTAGGCTAATTATTTCCAGGCGATACAAACTGTGTACTGTACCTTCCTACCGGTTCTTTTAAAGGATGTAGAATAATTTTGTTTGAAATCGAAACTGTTAAATTTTACCGGTTCTTGTCTTTTGATATCATTTCACATTTGATTGCTAAACAAATGTTTCTTTTAATATTTCTATTTTTGTAAATTAGTTTGGAAAATAGCATAGGCAATTCACAAAGTGTTGTGTCAAATAGGTTGTATTTGCTATATTTTTATTTACGAAACATTCATAAAATTATAGAATAAATAGCCAATATTATATAATAGAACACTTTGTGAATTGCCCAATATTTTTGCAATTTTTTCATAAAATAATGATTTTTTTTCTATGTTTATTTATTGAATCTTTAAATATGAACAAAATAAAAATTAATCAAATTAAATCTAATTCTATAGCTTACATCCTTAAAAGGCTGGAAAAAAATTTAATTTAGGTTCCCGTTCACATAAATGGCATTCTGGTCAAATAACTCCCGCCGAATTAATTCTCCTGAAGCGGGTATGACCGCCGTCATTATAAATATTTCGAGTTGAATGGATTTGGGTGCAATTCAAGCTTTTTAAAGATTTTTTGAATTTATTTGTTTTTACATACCAGCGTGCGGAGGTGTTGTTTCGAAGAATTATGTTTTTGCGCATTTGGATTTTCACCATATTTCAAATCATAATGAGCCGAATTATGATTCATGAAATTTTTTTATAACATCCACCACAATTAGTTGTGAAGACGGTATACTAAATTTGCCTTTCGATGTGAAACTTTTTTAAAAAAACACGCTCACTTACGAAAAACTCAAAAGAAATAAACAATCTTGGTGTCAAAATGCTTGTAGTTATCCTAAGCAGTTCGACTAGAAATTACGCTGTAAAATTTCGTTAAGATCCGTCCATAATTTACACTAGGCCCCATATAAGCCCTACTCCCGGAAAACTGTTTAATACGCCTAAAACCATAGTTAACAATGCTATCAGAATAAAATTTAATACTTCAAAGTTTTATAATATTAGTCTAAACCGCAACCAATTTCAATACTGATGTCTGTTTTTATTAAAATAAATTAGTTAATAAAAAATATCATAAATATATCACTCCTGAAATATTCCAACGTTCAGTGGAGGTTACCAACGATTCGGCAAAGATAATAGCACTCTAACTAAATTAATAATTTCTACATTTGTAAGAATTTCAATAACAGTTTTATAAAAATTCTCCATTCCTGTTAAATATTCAAGCAACTCGTAAAAATTCATTAATTCAAAACGTCACTTAGAGGTATTTAAAGTAGTAAACAAGTAATAAATGTTTAAGATTTATTTTCGAAATAAGTGTAAAAGACCGCAAATTGTTTTTTAATAATTTGTTTTATACGATCAAACAAAGAGCGGCATAAAAACAAAGATCCACATGAGAATAAACAAAAGAAAACCATTAAGAAGCATGGGAATATTTAATAAAACTTAATTAATTATAACAAAATATTTGTAAGTTAAAAATATTTTAAAATACAAGTAAACTTTTAGAAGTGTTCTTAATGAAAAAAAAATTAAAATAGTAAATCCTATTCCAATTTAAAAAAAAAAAATATAATAATCTCATTTGCAAATAAATTTATTATTATTTAATTTCTTTTCCTATTATTGTTGCTTCTCAGCTAATTTAAAAGGAAAGACAACAAAAAAAAACTTATTCAAGCATCCCTTAATTCCATATTTATTTGTAATAATTTTATATTCTTTTGTACTTCCTTAAACTTATTTGCGTTTAATCCAATTTGCATAATAAAATACCAAAAAAAGAAATAAAAAAAATTTTAACATCATCAACATTGTCAGGCCCACCACAAAAACTACCCAGTTCCCATTTTTAAATCTCTCAAACTGCAACCCTTAACGATAACTTGTAACTCCATCTCTATGGTTTCATTATGCGTTTTATATTTTTGTTACTTTAATTTATTTTTTTTTTTTGCTTAACCGTGTGTTGGTGAAATATGTTACCGAAATGCCAGCCAACGGGTACTTGACAAATGTTTAAGTTAAAATTGCGTAAATCCCTTTAGTGGCGGCACGTTTCCGTTTCTTCTTTATGCCCTTTTTAAGTTCTCTAATTTTGTGCTTTTTTTTTTTGTTATTAATAATCTGTGAGATATTTTTTTTATATTTTGTGTCATTTGCAACCCTAATATTGTGTATTTTTTACAATTATTTTACTGTTTATAGCTTTCTAAGTATTGTCAATATTTGTGTTAAAAAAAAGAAAAAAAAAAAATAAATTGAAAATATGAGCCGGAGCATTTTTAGGCGGTTACCAAAGTAATATAATATAATATAATACACAAATGTAATGTGAAACTTTGATTGTTTATTTAATTAAATCGCCTTATTAAAAGGATTGTCAAGAGCAGATTGAATACTCAATATGCAAATTTTTTCAATTTTGTTTTAAGGCCACCCCTAATTCGAGCACTTTACATTTCATTTAGTTTTAAATAGTTAAATAATAGTGAATATATAGTGAAAAGATGCGCCAATTTAATTATATTATCATGTTAGCAACATCTCGGGGCTTTATGATTTTAACTTTTACGAGATCGTTTTGAAGGGCATTTCCGACAAAAACCAAAGGACGGACAAAATTTAGAGATTCTCAGAGATTCTCGCTAAGCTAGCTAGCGAACTATGTTACCTGCAATGAAAGACAAGTACGAAAGTATGTTCGGTCAACCACATGATACCCCACTCCGAAGTATTGAAAAGCAAATTTTCACGAATGTACCCTATTTTGGACCAATGGGCAATCATGGAGCCAGCTTAACAAAATTATGTTATCTTAACTTCACTCATGTAAAAGTTTTTTGTGCCTAATATTATTTAAATGAGGATCCACCTGAGATTTGTTATACTTTAAATGATTTTGGGTGGGAGTTTATATGGGGCCTTTGGTTTCTTTTGAATCTACCAGCACAACATTTTTGCATTGCATAGAAGCTGTCGTAAATATTATTGTCGCCAATTTTTATGCTAATACCAAAATATTCAAGGAAGTTTACCTTATTAAATCGAAATATAATCATAATAAGATAGTTTACGGGCACTAGAATCTTTGTCCTGAAAGAAGCTTGTATAAGGTTAAGCTCTGAGCCCTCCATATATATATAAGGCATTCGTTTTTAGTCTTTGTAAATATGAAAATGGTGGTTTGACATTTTTTTTCGTTCATATAATTCATTAATAATGTACTACAGCGGGTTATACACTTGCAATAAAATTGTTAAATTTTACGTATTGTACAATTATATCGCCAATGTGTATGTGATAGTCTAAGTTGGCAAAATATATTGGCAACAATCAAAAGACTTTTGATTTTTATTGCACAACGAAAAGAAAGTGAAATGTGTTGGCAACATTGTACAATGCTGTTTATGTTATGTTATTCGCCATATTATTTGCATTTTGTCCTATATTATGCAATAAGTCGCACAATGGTTTCATTCATTCAATAAAAAGGTGAACATAACATGATAACAAATAATATTGCAAGTGTATGGGCCGCTTAATATACTTCATTTTTATTTTTGTCAGTGTATTTAAATTGAATAAAACAATTTGAGTGAAATTTTGTCTAAAGTGTTACTGCTCATTCATCGATACAGAACGAATATTTCCTTCGCTTACGTTAAAAACTAAAACAAATTTCAGAATTTTGTATTTGTAAGTTAAACGATGAAAAATGTTTGTTCGATATCGATGAACTGTTAGTCAATATTTGCACGGATGACATGTATTTAAATTTTCATTTTTTACCAGGATTTTCGATATTTAAAAAAGGTTTTAAAAAGATATCCATAGTATAATAAGTACCAGGCATGTTCGTTAGGTAGATTTTTCATTATTTACCCACGTAATGTCAAATTAATTTATTTGATTTTTGACGCTTGTTTTAATTTTTTTCCAGGGCTGTGGAGTCGGAGTCGGAGTTGAAGGGTCGGAGTTGATGTTTTTGTGCCGGAGTCGGAGTCGTAGTACCCACAAAAACTCGCGACTCCGACTCCAAAGTTTTTCGGCTTAAAAAATTTAAAAAAAATTTCCAAAATTAAAATTATATTCTTAAAACACATTTAAAATTTAAATAAATAGTTTATGAATACTGCTCTTATGTGCTGTTTCCAAATGACGGGCGATGGACTGAGAGCTTTTCATATACAGGGGTGTGCTGGAAGTCGCAAACGTAAAACGCAAAAATTTTAAAAGTCGTTTTTAAATAAGATTTTTGTAATAAAAGAATTTTATGACAAATATTTAACAAATATTTTCCTATTAAACAGGATTTTAAACCAAAAATTATAAAGCTTCCGTAACCGTAACCCATACTTTTGCTAATAGTTATTGAGATTTAACATGTTCTTAATATTATAAAATAAACTAATTATACTACCAGACATAGCAAAAAATTGTTTTTTGTAAAATGTGGTATTGTTATCTAAATAAATATTGAAATTGACGGAAATGATTATTAATTTTGCTTGTTGGTCCCATTTTTTTCGTTAAATATTTGATAAGTGTGACCGTAGCTTTAGAATTAGGTTTAAAGTTTATTAAAAACCACTTCCAAATTCTTGCGTTTTGCGTTTGCGATTTCCAGCATACCCCTGATAAATTTTGCTACATAATCAATCGCCTGTCATTTGGAAACAGCACATTAATGTTTGCGTACGGTAATTGCTTCTCAAAAACTCTAATTTTTAGAAGGCCGTACATTTATGAAAAAATAAAAGTTAACATCACTGAGTCTCATATACATTTAGCATTAAGATTATAGTAGAAGTCGGAGTAGGAGTCGGAGTCGCACTTAAAAAATTTCAGAATTTGGAGTCGGAGTCAGAGTTAGTACTTTTTTCGGGCGACTCCACAGCCCTGTTTTTTCCATATTTGCTTTTGTTTGACGTTATATGGATTTTGAAATTGAGAACAAAATTTATAATGTACTTATTTTACCATGAAGATATCAAGATTGTTAGCTCTTTCTAAGACTTATGCCCAATTTTCAGGATAGTATTTAAATCTACTTATATTAAGTTAATTTTCATATAAACTTAAATCGTATTTAGATTGATTTTTTGAGTTTTATTTGAAAAGTCTTATTTAATTAAGACAAAAGTATGGTAGCACTACTAAATACAAAAAAAATATCATAAAAAAGTTTATTTATTTGCAAGGTGGTCGCAAAAAACAGCTGAATGTTATTGCTTTACCTGTTGTTGTTGTATTATTGTGATATTGCAGCCACATTGCTAAAATATTACAATGGAAACTTAAGTTGAAATAAAGTGTACCACATCGGTAAATTAAGTTTCATTTAAGTTTTTAGTGAAGAAGAGAATTTTGTATTTAAAACGATTTTAAACATAAATGTGTTTTAATATCAATCCTGAAAATTGGGCATTAGATGATTAACTGATTGGTAATTAAAATAAAATCACGTTTAAACATTAATATTCAACAACACATTTCAAAGAACACATTTATCAAAATTTCTCCCGGTCCTAAAACATTGTGACAATAATAAAATTTTTAAAACACAAAATTTTACTCTTCCTTATGAAACATTCAAATTAAAAACACCAAAATACTAAGTGTCAGTTTTCAACCTGAGTTCGGCTAACAATTGAAATTAAATATAGTTTTTATTATTGTACTTAATTTTTTTGTACTCTAGATGATCACAATCACGTATCCGACATTATCTCTCATCGTACACAATCGTACACGAATGGGTATGAATGAATAAGTAATTTGTACGTAAATGTAATTTTGAGTCTGAACAATAAAACTCGCTCATACTTTTGGCTTTAACTGAATGAGAAATTGTGGTTTTATTGACACAATGTGTTTATGTGAGCGTTAAAGTTAATAATAACTAAATATTATGGGAATATTTCTAAAAGAAAAATAAAAACCAAAAAAAAAAAAAAAAATCTGATTTTGGAATCTGAATCACACATGTGACTTTCTGATTGTAATTTGTGTGAATTAACTGGAAAATAACGAAATTTATTTATTCATGGGTTGGGTATTTTGATTTATTTTTCTAAATGGCCTAAAATCTACAAAGAATTAAGAAACAGAAAAGAACAAAAACTACGTGTTCGCTCTATATCATATACGAAGTTTTGTGGACATGATGATAATTTATAAAGAAATTAAATATTAATTTAACACAATCATGAAAAAAATTTAATGGAACAACAAGAAATATATACACCAATACCAAATAAATAAACAACGTGCCAAGAATTTGAAAGAAAGGTTTTTAATTTCAATAATTGTTTGAATTTTTTTTATGGAAACAAAATTATTTGGCATATTAATGATAATTTTTAAAAAAAAAACTAGTAGAGGTGCTATATTCGGCTGGGCAGAATCTTTAATACCCACCACAAAAAAGGAAAAATATTTCAGGATCTTTGATAAACTATTTATACATTATTTGTTGCGGTTTTAGTCGTATTAAGTTAAATTCCTAGAGCGCGCTTTATATTAGACTTATGCACATAAAATATACTGGTCAAAATTTTTTTTTAATTAAACAATTAAACAAACTGATTTTATTAGTTTTAATTAAAAATTTAATCAAGCGAACTAAACGTTTAGTTATATCAACGACATTTTTGCTGACAATTTTGTTACTATCAAAAAATATTTAAATGATACTTTTAATATGTAAACTGGTGTAAATTTAATTAATTTTTTAATTAATATCACAAATATTGTAATTGAAATCAATTTAAATTTTTTTCTGTGCTGCAAATTATGGGCCGATGATCACACAGTTTTACAATTTTATTTTAAGCCATATAGAACATTATTCGACATAATTTTATTAAATATTATGATTCCTTTTAGTTCAAGGCGTCTTTAAGCGATTTCAAGAGGTAATTTATTATGTGACATGTGGTCAATTATGGCCCCATTATCAAAAAATGCGTTGGAATAATTTCTAGTCTTATGGACCTACGGCAGACCAAATTTAACACAAAATTCGTTATGCGTTACGCTGTAAGGCGTACTAAAGGTTTTTTTCGAGAGTTTGCTTGATATGGGGCTTATGCACGCCGGTTGCCTTTAATGGGGAGAGTGGCCAAAAATACTTTAAGTAGCCATATCGGAATAATCTTTTACTATGATTTCTGTAAATGCTCAAAACATTTTATATACAAATTTTTTTATCCAAAAAGGAAAAGATAATTTATAATGAAAGATTTTTGTGATATACTTAGAGATTAAGAATTTACCGACAGATCAATTCCAAACAAAGTCGAAAAATATGTTTTGCTCAAGCACATTAAGTTTACGGACGATACAATTTGTATGCGATGTTACTATTTTATGCATTAGCCGATCAACACCAAAATTTTACAGAATTTTAGTTGAGCAATACTAAATTTAAAATCGTTTCATCAATGATTTTTTGTTGTTGTTATTAGTATGATGAATTTTTTTTGTTATTAGTATGATGAAATTTTTTTTAATTAAAAAGGTTTTTAAGGTATAATGCATATTATTTATTTCAATGTTTCTAAATTTTTAGGTACATTTTTATACTATTTATTTATTCAATGATTTTCTAAAACAACAAGATACTTTATCTAATAATTTAAGTATTGGAATCCGCGAAGTAAGTTATAACATATGTATGTGTCCTCATATATAAAACAATTCAGCAAAAAAAGTAATAATAGATAAAAAGATCAAGATTATAATTAACAGAAAACTTAATCAATACACAGAAATATTTGAATTTAAATTAAGTTAATTATTTCGAATTCTAAAAAAGTTATTGAAGGTATTTTTTAATTTAGTTGCGTTGGTTGAATTTTGTAAAGATAAACAATTTGCTTTTGTATACTTGAAGAAATTTGTTAAGTTTTATGTTTACTTTGGTATATTTTGAATAAATATACATTTTAAGGAAATTTGTTTAGTATAAAAAAATTCGTTTGTTAATTTTGAAGAAAATCCCATATTCTTTTTGAGTTGGCAACGTTCAAACATTTTTTAAGGTACGGTCACACTTATTAAATATTTGACCAAATAAGCGTAACCCCTACTTTTGCAAATAGTTAGTGAGATTTCACATTGTCTGAGTAACTCAAAATTTTTTATATATATTATACTACTACACATAGCAAAAAACTGTTGTTGGTAACATCTGGATTTAAAATCAAAATTAATATTGGAATTAAAGAAAATTATTATTTAGTTTGCTTGTTGGTCCCGGTTTTTTGTCAAATATTTGACAAGTGTTTGTTTAATTTGGTGAAATTTATTTATTTTAAATACATTTTCCGTAGATTTCGTTAATTTAACTAAACAAGTTTTGGAATTTGAATAAAATTCATTATAGGAAAACACTTGTGCAGAGCTAAAACTGTTTATTTAAAGTTTCTTTTATTTAACGTAATTATTGTCATTCATTATACTTAAAAAAATTTGGCATATTATTTGTACTTAAATTCTGCCAGTATTCCCATTTAAAGTTCAAAATATAATTCCAACCTTAGAGATTCTAAGAACTCAATTTGATTCTTTTTCTTAAAAAACTTTAAATATTAATTTAATTATTTGATTCTCACTTTGTTTGTTTCACCCTTTAACCCACTGTTCAAGACATTACTTCATTTAAAAATACATCAATTTAAAAATTAAAAAACAATAATAATTTCAATTTAATTGCATCAATTCTTTTCCTATAAAATATTTAAATTTTCCGATAATTGCTTGACAATTTTATAATTTATTGTTTTGTTGCTTTTTTGTGCAAAATCATTTCAATTTAATTTTTTGCTTTTTTTTTAATTGAATAAATTAAATCCGAATTCACATAGAACATCAAATTCTGTGTCTAGTCGTATACACTTTTAGATTTTATCCTCTAGAATTCATTCATATAATTAGATTTTTTTGGATAAATTGTTGTGTTTTATAACAACAATGACAATTAAATATGTTTACATTCATTTTACAAATGAAAATTTAAATAAGTGAAATAAAATTTAATTAATAATTTTTATAGAAACTAAAATTATAAAAAAGTTTGTATATAAATGTTGAGTGAAAGAAAATAGAGGAAATGGGAGGAAAAATGTTTTGTTTAATTCGTATTTGGAAAAAATATCCCAAGTTATTAAAATAAAGAGTTAAATTTAGGATGTGGAGAATATTTAGGGCCTTTAGAAATCATGTTAAATAAATCGTCTATGCGTTATTAAATAATATCAATAGGGCCGCTATTCCGAAAAAGCTTAAACAAGATTCAGGATATAATGGATAAACTTAATTTTTTAATTTTTTTTATGGAATAAGGGGGAATAAAGATGTTAAAGAGGTCCGAAAATGAACAAAAAGGGCCATTAAAATTGAAATTTGGCAAATCGGGAACCGAAAAAAATTTAAACAATCAAGGCAAAGAAATGAAAATAAATGAATTTAATATAAAAAGGAATACGATTGGTTCTGTACGTACTATATGTCTCTGATGAGAAGCATTAAACATCTGTTGGGCGACACTTGAGAGGCGATTATAATACGCTAGAAAAACCTTTTGTATTTCTAAACAAATTTTCTTGCGTTAGGACATATTTTTTTTCTCAGAGACGTTGTTACTTATTTATAATCTTATTTATAATCATAGTCGAACAGCAGGTGGCAGCGCTAACACCTGACATTGAAACTTAAAAAAAAGTTTATTTAGAAAGGAGTTGTGATTTTGTGAAACCTGCGATAAAAACTCATCGTTGAGATTGAAAGCATTAAATTTTCTTTTATAAATTTGTTGCTTCTCTCCATAGAAATCTTCCGATAAATCATTGATAATTACAAAATCTCGGAAAATATCTTGTTACATTAGCATATTAAACTCTTTGCACGAACTTTTTTATTGTTAAGCCAAACGTTTGGTGGCCGAATTATATCAAGAAATGGTCCTGTGAATTGGCTACCTCGATCGTGTGATTTCACACCTTTGGACTGCTTTTGTGAAAGGAACTTCAAATTATTCGTCTATGCTGAGCAACGATGGTTTATTAAGAAACCAACATTAGGCGCACTATTGCCGAAATAAGACCGGGTATGCTTGAAAATGTAAGGCTGGCGTTTATAAGTCGCAATGGCGGTTTTTAACATTAAATTCCATGAAATTTTTAAGCTAATAAAGCAAAAATTTTGTATTTTTTCGAATTCGTTGTGCTTTATTTAAAAAAATGTCAGTGCATTTATTTCTCATGGTGAGTAACATTAATTTTATTTAAATATTGAAGGAATCAAGACTCATTTAGCCGGGAGTAACAGTAACGTTGCAAATTAACTGATTCATTTTTTTGTATGTAAAGCAATCAGAACGATTATAGTTAGCAGTGAGATGTTACGTCTCAATCTGTAAGAAATGGATTGGTCTGACTTTTTTACGCAAAGGTTACTGTTACAGCTACTCCCGGCTAACAGAGCCTTAAGACTATTGAAGTATAAAAGGTTTTGAGGATTGTAATTTGACTTGGAATACACATTCGAATAATATAAAAATTTATATAATTTCTGTGCCTCTAAAAAAAACACCCCTAATAAACGACTTTAAAATCTTAAAACTATTTTTAAAAGATTGTACACTTATTTTATTTTTTAACTTTTCTTTTACTTGGGCACTTGCAACATTTTATGGGATTAAAAACCGAATTTATCCATGGATTTTCATGACCCAAAGTTTATTTTATTTCCATTATATGCAGCTTTATGAAAAAATAATTAAGGTAAAGGATTTGAAAAAAAAATTTGTGTAATAAAAAGGTAAAACTTTGTGATTTTTGATCTACGCAAATTTGCGATAAAAAAGGTCAAAACTAGGTACTTTCAGTTTATCGAGGAAAAACAAGAATTCGTCCATGGATTTTCATGAAATAACATTTATTTTACTTCTAATACATGCAGATTTGAGCTTAAGTACTAAAACTGGTATTTGTATTTGTTGATTTAAATTTTTAATTAATTTTTTATTTATAAAAATTTTATAAAAAAATAATTTTTTTCGCCACTTTGGCCGCAATTACTTCAAAAATATTGGTTAAATTAAAAAGTGATATTAGAGAAACTTCAATCCGGCGTAACTTAAAATGTTTTGACGGATTGCATAACACAATCGATGTATGGAGCAGCCTCTTCAAAAATCTCAATTTTTAGAAAAATTTTTTAAAAAAAAAACCTTAGCATAGAATTTTAAATAATGATGATTTAACGATAGCGGATCAAAAAAATATAGTGGTTATTTAAGGAAGAAAAAAACTTTCCATTTGTTGACCTGTGTAATTGATGCAGTTATTAGATTTTATTAAAAAAAAGTTTCTCGTAGTAAATTTTGCCATTTGCGGAAAAAATATGGTTGGTCAGGGTAACGGAAAATACAAATTGTTTATTGTATCAATATATTGTTGTCGCAAACAAATAATTTGTATTTATATTATTTAATATAAGCAATGTTATTGTTACTGTAAACATATTAATGTTTATCACAATTATAAATTTGAGCATTGTTGACTGAAATATAATTATTTTTCTAACAACTAAATAATGGTAACTTTGAAAACACAATAAATTTCTTACAATCATAACATGATAGCTTTCTATACGTGTAGTCATAGTATGCTTAAGATGCAAACAAAATATCTTTACTTTAATAATATATTGTTAGCGCCAGTTGTCAAATAATTTTATTTAAAAGAAATTAAAAAAGGTTAACGAATTGTTCATAAAATAAAAAATTGTTAAATCAAATAGCATTGCTAAATTAAAAATGTTTGTATTCCCACGAAATTACTTTGATAATTGTTAAATAAAATAGCATAAAATAGCTAATAACTTTTTTATTTTTGTTGTGTTAAAAGTGCAAAAAATACTGACCATTGCATGTTAAGGTAGGGGTACACGATTGCCGCAATGGACCAATTATTGGTCTACTTTATGCGCCAATCGTGTAAAGTCACAATTTATTGCTTCATACGGCAACCTTCGACAATATTTTTCTTATTTGCCCCAATCAAATGCAATCCTGATACGGCAACCGTGTAACCACTCGATAGACAATAATGCGGCAATAAAATGCTTTAATTGTGCCAATATTTATTGTTTTCTTGAGCGGCAATCAAAGTTTGCAATACGCGCCAATATTTATTTTTTCTTTAGTCGTGGAAAAGTATATTTGTAAGTAAAATTAATTTAAACTGTTGTAAATATATTAATTATTATATACTTGTAGTGTAATTATGGAGTTTAATGACTGTATTATAGAAATAAATGATCCACTGGACCCGGAATTTGTATACTCCCCCGACCAGCAATCACAAACTCCTTTGCCCAAAAGGAATAAAAGCCAAGTGTAAGTTCACTTTGGGCCTACAGTACAATAAATGCTTTGATAATGGCTGTAGAAGAGCACCCATGTGTTTGGGAATACTCTTGCTCAGACTACAAAGACCGATACAAGCGAGAGCAGGCATGGGGCGAAATCGAAATCAAATGTCCGGGACATACGGTGGAGGATTGCAAGGCTAAATCGGCAAATGTAAAAACTGCTTTTCAAAATGTTGCAATTTTTTTTTCTTTTGAGAAGATATCATTTTCACTCACTTAAATAATTTTTTTACAGATTTATGTATAGTATTTATTGTATTACCACAGAATATAAAATAAAATTTATGTTAGCAAAACAAAAAATGTAATTAAACACAACAGCTGTTTCTCAGTGTTGCCGCATATTGTAACAATCATGTAACTGGAAGTCGGCAATTATTGCCCCTTAATCGTTGTGCGCTAATTTACGGCAACCAAATTTATGAAATTTGAGGCAATCATGTAACTGCAGAAAATTTGATTGGGACAATCGTTTTATTGTCCTCCAAATTAGCACAATAAAAATTGTTACAAATTGGTGAATAGCGGCAATCGTGTAACAATACCTTTAGTTTACTGGTATTTTAATAGAAAAAGTAAAAACCAATTCTATAAAACAATTTATAAATAATTGCGAACTGAACGATAACAACAATATTATGATAACCTACGATTATAATATGAATACAGTAATCATAATGTAATTCTTTCAGATATGTTATTGTTAACTTATGATTAACATGATAAAAATATGATTAAGTTAAAAATATTATGATGTAATATTTCGAAGATATTTGGTCATAATATGATTCAATGGTAATCGTAATATGATTACTACAATCATGAATCTTATCATAATATGTTGGCCTTAAGCTAAGATCCCACTATCTGCACAATGTACAAATTTTTGTTGTATTTCATGTGCCGATAGTTTGAACGGTCAAAATTTTTTTTATGTGCGAAATTGTGCTGACAGGCAAAATTAACTTTGATGCGCCGAGAATGTGAACACTCTTTTGCACAATGTGGAAAAATCAAATTTTTTAATATGTTCCGATTTTTAACGGCCACCTGTGCGCCGATCACAGTCGCCAATCAGCGCCGATACAAGGGATGGCAAAACAAAAATTTAAAATTGCACCAACTGGCTACTAAAATATTACTTTTTTGAGCTTTAATGCACCAAAATTACATTTTTTATATCTATTATTTATGTATTAAAACGTTAAGTAGTACATGTGTACTGTTAAATGAAAGAAAACAATTCGCTTTAATTAAAACATTGCATTTGTATCGATGTTGCCATCCCTGGTTTGTAAACATCTTTTTACAAAACAACAATTACAAAAACAAAAGAACAAGTGCAGTAAGTTTGAATAAAATTGAATACATTTTTTATTATGTATTAATATATTATTTAAAATTGTTAGGAAAAATTATCGAATATTCAAGCAAATAAACAAAAACATATGATTTAATTTGCCCAAATAGGCCGCATTGTTCCGATTATTGGCGCAATTGAGTTTTGGCCGATATGAACCGAAAAAAATTGTCACAAAGTGCGACGATAATGGACCACCTAAGAATAAATTGTGCAATGTTTTTAAATGTGCGCCGATATAGCACGATAAAAATGGCCACAGATTGTGCTATTTGAGCCGATAGTGGGATCTTAGCTTTAGAATATGTTTACCACGACCATTTTTTCTCTTTGCGTGTATGGTCATTTATCGACGTATCCAAAAAAACCGATTGTTGCTTGTTTTTACCTCGAAATTATCATTTTGAGAAGATATCTGTAGAGCGGGTCCTATAAGAAAACCAATATCAGTTAAGGGCCTATTTTAAAATGAGAACTTGAACGATTTATGTGAGTTAAAAGCCTGATCCCAAGGTTTTCTTGATAAGAGGGCCAGAAGAAATCGTGAATCGATTCATCCCCCCCCCCCATTTAATTTTATTAAAAAATTCCATTTGTCTGTTTCCCAAGTTTGTCTGTAATTCACCTCTGACTTAACCATCAAAACACTAAATTATTATTGAAGTTTATTTTTATATACAACACATAGTGTTAGGTCTATTAAAAATACTATTCCCATTTTCATTCGTATTCATAGACAATCTGGAATACATACACACCAACAAACTTTAATAAAGTTAAACTTTTATTAATATCCCTTTCAGTTGATTACAAGCTACGTTGGTATAAAAATAGTCACGTATAGTATTAAAAATAAGAACAAAAAAAAAACACAAAAAAATCAAATCACATTAATGAAACTAAACATTATAGAAGTTTTTTTTCTACTAAACTGAATACAATACAATGCGATTGTTGAAAGGACAGAACAAGTACGATAAACAAAAAAGTTTTATATTTAATTCAGTAAACAACTAAATGGAAATGGAGAGATAGTTGGTAAACACAAGGGAATCGAATAACTTGACAAGAAAAATTGTTAATATTATAAAATTTTCATTTAATATTACAAAAATTTTATTTATATAAAAAGTTCCACGAAGTGACAACCTATGAGCGGTGATTTGAGATGTTGATTATGTTAAAACTTAGTTTAACGTAGTCTGAAACTCGGATTTTTTAATGAAGTTTAATTTTTTTTTATTTAAGATCAGCCTTTGAAGCAAAGCTAAGCTGCTCCTTCAAATTTCGTATACAAACTAGGTATTGGCAGCACAAATATGCTGTCAGATTAACTAAACATAGTTTAACTGAGATCTCAAAAACCCAGCCTAAATTTACCCTCATTCACGTTTCGTAGCGTTGCAGGGTATAATGACTGGACATGGATCAATTCCACGTTAACGAAAACTTTACAATATTATGAATAATTTTAACAAATAGAATGTGGGAATTATTTCTGTTTCACTAATTATTTTTATTCTATAAAACATATGTGAAATATTGTGGGAATAGGACTATTGTAAGAAAGCTTTATAAATTGAAATTTGAATCTTAGAAGCACAAGCGAAACAAGGCTTAATATTCTTAGGAAATTTTCTTTTTTTGTTTTTCGTTAAAGCGAAAAAAATGGCGAAAAGTCTTATTATTTCAAACAATTACACGAAATGACAAACCTTATACATATACACGCATTAATCTTTCGAGAATGCGCACGGCTATAATAACTGGACAAACATCGACTTAACGTAAAACTTGGCAAGACAAATCTAAGAAAGATTTAATTATTCGTTATTCATCAATGTGAAAAGTGACCAAAAATTTAAATATTATAAAAAATCGCTGAAAACAAATTCATTATTATTAATGTGCTGTTTTCACAACACAAGTGACTGAACGTGTAGTAAAATTTGTATGGAAAACACTCAAAAAACTAAGTGCTTTTCATATAAATTTTACTACACGTTCAGTCACTTGTGTTGTGAAAACAGCACATAAAATTAAGGAACATAATTCATGATAATGACAAATTATTTTGAAAAATTTCTTTATTACGAAGAACTAAAAAATGTCTCGCTAAAACGAAACAGAACAAATTGCTTTTCTTAAATAAAAAAAGTCATTTGCTTTTCCCTCTACTCGTCTTCACAGGATCCCCTGTATTAATTTTTATGCCATTCACTAGCTTTAAATTTGTCATTTCGTGTGCAACTTTTTGTAGGTCGATTTAGACATTTTCGTCAGTTTAAATCGCGTGAATTTCGAAAAACTGAACGGAAAATAATAATTCTGTAATAAAACTTTAGTGAGAACATCTCGCATTGAAAAGATGTAAAACAAAATATTTCATCGTTTCTTGAAAAGTGAGAAAAAAGTGCGTCTGTAACTCATGTCGAAAATTATCAAAAGAAATTACGTTGTTGCGTTATTAATGTCATAACATTTCACTCGAAGCCAAAGTGACATTGCAGACGTTGAGAACGCCAGTCGCACATATCTTTCACGGCAACCAAAATTTAATAAAATTTCAAAATTTTCAACGACTGCGGCGAAAGTACACTGCCAAATAATGTTAAGTGTGACTTTAATGTTTGTTGTTTGCAAACGAGCTTTGAAAACATTCAAAAATGTATATTTTATAAAAATGTTAAAAGTAAAATAATAATAAAAAAAATGTGCCAAGAACAAAATATTTTTATTATTTTTCTTTGCATTAGATCCTGAGATATATTTTAAACTTACAAGATTAAAAAATCTTTTTTATATACAAATACGTCCTTTACCTTTTTTGAATTTCTAAATAAATGAACTTGTATGTAAGTAATAACTTATAAGAAAACCACATACTCTTAGTTTTTTAAATAAGTTGTAATAGTCAGATTCCAAGACACCATCAGGCTCATCTTCATCCTCACCTTCGCATTCGAATCTTTCCGGAATTTCATCCATTCTATAGTAAGAAAGTGGTTTGAACGGTTCATGGTAAATTAGTTGTATATAGTAAATAAGATACTGGAGGCTCTTGAATTTCTCGAACTTTATTGGTTTGACTCTGCTTTATGGAGGAAGTTATGGGAGTAACTGCACGTCTCAACTAACATTTCAAGCTTTCATGTTTATTTTGACGATGTTTTCTTGCTCATTCAAAATATTATTTTTGAATAAGAGGTTGCAATGTGTGACTATTGCATTTTTCGGATGCCCGTAGATAAGATTAATTAAATACATGTGTTATAAGGCAAAACAGATTTTATGACTGCAATAAGTCGCCAATTTCAGCTCAGAACTTCTCAGACTCCACTCACTTGGTCCATGTGAAAAATAATTTTAATATTTACCTAGAGCAAAATGGGCTTAGGTTATCATATACCCCTTGTGCTCCAAGCGAAACAGGTATTTTAATGACAAGCGCTAGTATTACTCGCCATCTCTCGCTACCGAATGATAATCCCACATTCTCCTCTTATGCTGTAAGCTTCTCTGAACTTACCTACTTATTTCATATGTAACCTTAATTTTAGAAAAAAGGCACTCAAACCCCTTGTGATTTAAGCCCCTCATATGTTTTTTACTGTTAAAATTTTTTCTCGTCCCGTTTTTATTCGTGAGTTTGCTTGACAGTTTAAAGCGAAATCTTTCTCACAGACATTTTACAGACACACTATTTCCGTAAATTGGCGAGAAATTTCCTTACTTTACAGCTAATACTCGCCAAAACTGTTACAGACGCAGTGAAGCGAGAAAAACAGTTGTTTGTTTGTTTCAATTTATGGCATTTTTGTTTCATTTCTCACATTTCAATCGAAAAGTTTCTCGACGCGATTGTTACAGAACATGGCACTGGTGTCAAATTTTTCTTATCTTTCATAAGTTATTTGGAATTGGCTTACAGCACAATTAGGGATGCCAATCCCGAAATCCCGGGATTTTTCTATATATCGTCACCTAATATGCAAAAGGGCGTAACAACAAAAAAATTAAAAATGTAGTTTTTGATTGATTATAATGCACTAAACTAAATTACATGTCTCTCCAGAATTTTGAACTTATACGTCAAGAAAAAACGATTTTACAAACGAAATTCAAAAGGCCGTAACAACAAGTGTATAAATTTCAAAAACAAAAAGGCGTAACAACACACTTTAATGAAAAAACTGACTCTTTTTATTTTTGAATAACTAAGTTGCCTACGATTTTTTTTGTCAATTTGTGTTTTTAATTTTTTCGTTCAATGTTAACGGTAATATTTTGAGTGAGTGGTATTGTGAAAAAATTAAATAAATATTAAAATATTTGTAAAAAAAAAAGTAAAATGGAAAATAATAATAATGAAACTGAACATAGTGCCAAAAAACAAATAAAAGAGTGGAAAATAAAAGAAAACGGATGAATGGCAAAGCATACGAAGGATTTTCCATGGGGAAAGTATGTGAAAGAAATCATAGAGATTTAAAAGTGGGATGTTCATCAACTTATTGTGATAAAAGTAAAGTTCGGCATTGCAACCTTTTTTCTGAATTAATAGATATTTTAAAATATATATGTACTGTTTTAATACAATGAATTTTAATAAATTTTGTTTTTAATAAATTTCCTACAAAACATGTTTATTACTTAATAAAGTGGGAAGAATACTTATATTCTAAAAACAAAATCACCATTTCTCATGTTTAATGTTGTTACGTCTTTTTGTTTCAGAATATCGAATGCCAAAAAGGCGTAACAACCATAACATAAAAAATATAAACAAAAAATAAAAAAAAAATCTTAAGAAATAAGTCTGTAGTCGTGTTTTAAGCAAGACAATAAAATATGTCTTTTAAATCTAAAATATCTTTAATTCTACAACGTTTTTTGCTTCTCCTATAAAAAAATAAAAAGTGTTGTTACGCCCTTTTGCATAAAAGGTGACGATATGTAAGTCTCGAGTCCCGGGATTTTTTGTGCAAAAATCCCGAGATTTTGGTTTTAGTAAATATGTGGTATTTTTTTTATTAAATACAACTATATTTAAATAAACGTGAGTCACACTGTTAAAAATATCTTAAAAAATTTTAGATTAAATCAAAATGGAAATGAATCTAATTTTTAACTGGTTACAAAAAGAAGTCGCAAGTGAATAAATGTTACATGCAATGCATTTTGTACCACATAAAACAAAATCAGAAGATAATGTTCGGTGTGGTCTTTTTCTAAGTAAATGATAATAGAACTACGCACGCAAAAAGCAAGTTGTGGAAAAAGGTGTTAAAAACTTTAGCGGGTTCTACCAAAGGTCTTTCGACACATATTTGCTTCAGTTTATTTTATTAAATTTATACTTGCATATATATTTGATATTAAATAAATTAAATATTGTCATATATCATATATGTAGCTATTTATTTACGATACAACCCAGAAGTGTTTAATGCGAGCACTGTTTTCGTCGGCAGCATATGTTTTCAATAAAATAAGGTATCGATAATCAGACGCAATTAATTTGTTTTAGAAGCTTTTTAAAATATAAGTTTTAATACATCATTTTTCCATATTACTTCAAAAGAATATAATCAACTGTTTTATTTTGTAATGAGTTTAATATTCTTCATGAATTTATTTGATTTAATACTTATACACAAACATTTTATTATAAATATGTATATGAATTTAAAAAATTGGCCTTTATATATGAAATCCCGAAAAATCCCGATCCGTCCCGGGATCCCGTTTTTTTGAATAAAAAATCCCGAATCCCGGGTTTCAAAAATTCTGGTCTATTTGGCATCCCTAAGCACAATCTGTTAATGTGATCAAACCATAATTTAACAGGTGGCATGTCATAACGTCCAGTGACACATTGTCCATGGACGTTATGACGCTCCAAAACGTGTCATAATGTCCATCAGAGCAGATAGCATAGCCGGCCTTCGGCCATGCGCAAGGATTTTCTCCTCTATGGTACATATTAATGTACCGGATTCGCTAACTAAAGCGTCTCTTACACAGAGACGGAGCCGGTACTTGTTATACCACAGAGGAGAAAACTCTTACGCCCGGCCGAAGGCCGCACAGACGGAGAAGCTTTAGTTACCGAAGACGGTACATGTTATACCATAGAGGAGAAAATACTTTCGCACGAACGAAGACCGGCTGAGCAGAGAAGCTTTAGTTAGTGAAGAAAATCGAAATATATTTAATATAAATGTAGTTATTTTTTTGTATTAAACTTCTTTTGTAATTATCAGTGCTGCCAAAACTTGGTGACCAAAAATAGCTAAATTTACGGAAAAAATGGTTAAATAATGGCTAAAAATGGGCGGAAAATCGCTAAAATTTTTTGAAAATAAAAACACATTAAAATTCAATAAAAACAGAAATAATTCATTTAAAGTTGTTTACGATGAAATTGAAAGTTAAGACCAATTTGTTAAATAAGATTTAAGGAAAATTAATATTTTGATAGGTATTTAAAAAATTAAAGCATCGAATAATTCGATGGCGTTATTGTTTATCTCAAAGGAAAAACTTGCGCCTTTTAGTTTTAAAGAATTTGAAGGTAAATCATAATCACGACAACATTTACCCAATCTTTTGCGTCCAGATCCACCAAAAAAAAACAAGTAAGAAAGAATAGTCTGTCAACCCCGACTATATGATATGCTACACCCCATTAGAACCTTTGCACCAAATTTTATCAAATTATCGCCAAAATTGCGACCTGCACTTTGCGAACAAGGTTTACATGGACAGCCATCCAGTCGGACAAACATCGTTAATTCGACTCAGAACGTGAACCCTCTCTACTTCAGCATTTTACCATGGAAGTGAGTAAATTCAGAAATTTCTAAAAAAATTTGTTGCTGCCTGCATCTCTTTATTGAAGTACTTGCAACCAGAAACATCCAGTTTCTAAATTTAATATTGGAAAACTGTTCATTTAATTTGAAAGATGTTTCATCATCACAGTTTATAGCGATTTTCAACATTTGTAAAAGTTATAATTTAAATTAAAAGCTATTTAATTGTTAAAAATTGTTATTTTACTTGACACATTTTTATAATAGAATGAAAAATATTCTTTTAAAAGAAAAACGGCAAAAAAAATAAATGGCTAAAAAAAAGGCTAAGCACATTTTTAATGGCTAAACCGAGTGAACAATGGCTAAATCTAGCCACTAAGTGGCTAAATTGGCAACACTGGTAATTATGGACCTTATGACATGCTTAAAAATAACATAATGTCCATTTGCAAAGGCTCTTAATGCCCAAGGACATAATGACATTTTCAAATGTCCATGGAGTGTCGCAGTGTCCATGGACACTTATAGATCCGTTATCTCCTCAAATTGTTTTACTTTCGGTGGAGGGTATCAAAAAGTCGGCACAGCCGAATATAGTACTTTAACTTGTTGCCATATATTAAATATTAATAGTATAATGTGTCTGTACAACATGGTATTCATATTCATATAATTTTATACAATTATTAATAAATATACGTAAAAAATGCAGAAAATATTAGTATGAAAGTAGTATTTAATATTTTTATGCTTTACCCTTTAACAGTCAGAAATGCCATGCTTTAATGCCGAAAAGTCTACTTCATTTCATTTATATATTTTTTTTCATAGTTTATACTTCTTTAATATTAATTAAATTATATTTCATACATATTTCTAAACTATAAACTGGCAACTAAAAATATTTGTAGAAATTATAAAAACGAAAATCCCTTATTATTATTACCTTTCGAAGACTCATTCAAGAGGAGTTGCAAACGAAAGCAGTCGTACTAAATAAAAGAAAATAAGACCATGAAATATTATTTAACAAGATGATTATTATAGTACGTTTTATTGCTCCGTAGAAGTGTGTCCATCCAAATACAAACGAACATGTAGTTCAGATACATGCAGACATTCAGTGGTATGATTGTTGGTTGGTTGGATAAAACAAGTAGAAGTGTGTTATTATTAAAGGTTTTAATACAGAATAAAAATTTTTGTAATAATAACTTTTTGTTTTGCGATAATATGAACTAATGTCGGTTGTTCTTCGTGTGTTGCTGGATGCAGTGGTTGTAAAGAGATTTTTTTAAAGGAAATGTTATGCCCTATACAACAAATTCCGTATGTTATTTATACAATATTGATCTAAGTCCCTATGTAGTATATATATTCAGGATCCTTATCAGTAGCAAGGTTAAGTTCACGTTGTCCGTCCGTCCGTGTGTATGTTCAAATGGGTTTTCGGAGGACATATTTACATTACAGTTGATTTAACGATATCCGTCTGTCCGCTTGTGCACCTGTTCAAGTGTATATTGAAACGGGGTTTCCTAAGATCCCTGAAATGCTGTGGACCAGGTTGTTATAGAATTATCCAGGGCTGTGGAGTCGGAGTTGAGGTTTTTGCACCGCACTTGGAGTCGTAGTACCCGCAAAAACTCGCGACTCCGACTCCAAAAATTTTCGGCATAAAAACTTTTCTAATATTTTTCAAAAACTATTTTTTTAAGAGATTCTGCTTTAAAATTTTGAAGTTATGAGTGGGTGAGTTTCAAAAATGTTAACACTTTATGAGAATAAATATATAGATTGTATCAAAGCATATCCTTTTCAATGTTTTAATGAGTGCAGGTGGTAACAAAACTGGTTCGATTCACCCACCAGACATTTTCAAAACTATCTCCGCATTTTCTGTAACAAAACTCACTGGTTCACTGTTTTGACCGTTCTGTTTGAAGTGCGCCAAGGTATTGTTGATGAAATAGAGTCGAATAAGGGATTTTAAAAATGCAAATTTGTAAAAAATTTCGCTTGGAAATATTTGGTTTTTATAAATCTTATATTGAAAAATGTTTTTGTAGCGATGTTCATATCAATACATAACAATGGGACGAAAAAAACTATGGCGAGTAGGTGGCATGTCATAACGTCCAGTGTCATACTATCCATGGACACTATGACACTCCAAAAAGTGGCATAACGTCCACAGACACTGTGACACTTTGTAAATGGACATTATGACACTTTCAAAAGTGTCATAAGGTCCGTAATTACTAAAGAGGTTGAATACAAAAAGAGATCTACATACACAGAAAAATCTGTTTTATTATGGTCACAACCAACAAAACTATTTTTAAAGGAACAAATTTAACCATAATATGATTGTCGGTTACAATGATTTAATTAAATTAAACATATTATGGTTAAATTTTTTTAAAAATTGTTTTTTTAAAAATGGCTTTTTATTTGGGTGTTTATATTAAATATATAACGAAAACACTTTTGGGCTAAAGGAATTTTTTTTTGGTATAACAAATACCGGAACAACTCAAAAAACTTGATATTTTTCGATAATACCTGAACAAATTATAAAAACACATTGTATACTTCTTCCTCGTATTTCTTTACAATGCCATAATTGTTTTCGACTTTCATTGTAAATACATATTAAAAAAAAAAAAACAGTTTTTTGCCTCTAATGATTATTTGTAAACTTTGAGTTGACCCTCTTTAGATGAAGCAGTGCCTACCCAATGAAAAATTGTATAATTTTGCCAAACACTAATCGTACATTTAAAAAATAAGCGCACAAGAATGAGCTACGCAAACAGACATACACAGATGCAGTAAAGTATGTAATGGAACTCTTAACAAGTTTTATAAAAGAAAAAATAACATTTCAAGTGCCACGGCAATCCCTTACTTCGAAGTGAAAAAAACATTCAGTGTGTAAAGCTAATAGCAACACTCACAAGTTTTTATATGGGTTGAATAAAGCGCTCTTTGTGTCAAAAAAACTATGTAAAACTATATAAAATAAACCATGCCTTCCGTAAGCGAGATGGTTAGCGAAAATCTTACATTTCTTCCTTACAAACCTGCTTCGTTTTTATTGGGTAATGCTTTTCATGAAATATATTTTTTATTTTCTTCTTATAGCCCACTGTTTATGTTCATGCTTTTCTTTTGGATTTTGATTTTTTTCCAACCATAAATACTTTTAAGACAAGGTATGGCAAAACAAGACCTTTTGATTATCTTTGATTACTATTAAAGGTTTCAACGATTCTATAAAGTCCAGTCAAGGAGGCAGCAATACAATTGTTATATGGACACCTGTGAGTATATTATTATTACACTTCATATTCATACCAGAGAAATAATATATTTAAACATGTTCTTTCTTTTTTCGTAGGTATTTTGTGTTTAGTTTTATATTTTCGTTAACAAGTTGGATTTGTTAGTGGCCTTTATTTCGCCTTGACCTTAAAGTTTCAACGTTTGTTTCCGTTGCAGACAGTTTGGCTGTTAGCAAATGGACTTGTGGGGTTGTGTGTCGTTTACAGGTGTTGACAAATTTAATAAATTGTATTTATTTTTAATATTCTTTGTCAGTTGCTTGATTGTAAAATTCTATTTGTGTGTATGTTTGTATGTATGTATGTTTGCATGCATGTAGGCTTTTTTTATCTGAAAAAGAAAATCTTTTCTAAAGTATGTATATGGTTTATTTATTAATGATTATTTAGTTTTAAATAAGAAAAAATGTTTTTAAATTTTGTGTTTAATTTTTTTTTAACGGAAATGTCATTGGCAATTTTGGGTTTCCTTTAATAATACCGTAAAGTGTTTTTTTTTTCTGTCTCTGTCAGTTTATTTATTATGATAAACGTGTGCTGTATGATACTTTAGCTTGAGGCATTGGAACGGAAGACCACCACATATTATCTCAGGGTCACACTTTCCATAATGACAGCTATTTTTTTCATTCTTATTCTGACAGAAAATGCATATTAAAAGTTTTTATTAAGAGGGTGCTAAATATTCATTGATTTCTATTTGTGAGTATTTTCCCTTAATTTGTAAACCAAGTCCAGGGAAAAGCGGGTAATTTTAAACTTGTATGCCTAAGCACGTAACAATCACATAAATACTCTCATACCTTGAATGTTGGAATTTAAATTGCATTTATTTTTAGTTTTAAAATTTATTCTCTATCGGAAGTTTTTTTTTTTAAATTTATTTGTAGGTATTGTTGTTTAAATAAAATAATTTTAATTATTGGGTGTGTGCCGGTTAAAGTGTAGTTCTCTTTTTTTTTGCTTTAATGCTCTTACTTAATAATTAACGATCATAAATAATAATTTTAATTCTGTTTTCCGAAACATAATTATAGTGTAAGTTTTTCCTTTCAAAAATTTTCCCTTCTTATCATTTGGACATGTTAAGTAGCTCTGTAAGGGCAGCTGGCGTTGCTGTCTTGTTTAATTTTAATTGTTTTGGGCAATTGTTTGTTAGAAAAATTATTGTTTTACGGTGTATCTTTAATTAAATACATTTGAATTTAAAAACACCCGTATGCAAAATTATAATTTGAGTAACAAAATTTTTTTTCTTTTATGTGAAAATATTTTTAACTAAAAAGTTATAAAATAAAATTTACATAAATTAGAAATAAGAGTGTGAGAATAAAGTTGGAGAAGCATGTGGGATTTAATTGGCTGAATAATGAATGACATTATTGAAACGAATAACATCAGCGAAAGGTAAGAAAATATTTTCTCTAGCATAGTTGCTAGAGAGAATGAGTCGAAAATCGTAAAATTTCATTTCAAAAAAATTTTTTGATATTTTTTTTTGGATTTTCACTTGTTTCTTTCAATCGCAATAACAAAAAATTAAGAACACAAACATATTTATGCCTTGTCTCAAAAAATTTCTTAAAACAAAACCGCTATTCTCACTATAAATGCAAGTTTTAACTTCTTTTACAGAGCGGCAAGCATTTTTTAAATATGAAAAATTCAGTTTTATTTAAAACTAAAAAGGAAAATATTTAAAAAAGATTTTGGTAGTATAGGGCGGTTCAACGATAATTCACGAGAGGGATGATAAAGTCAGTACAATTGTACTTTTTTCAGTACTATTTGCATTGCAATGACATATTTAGTACAATTTAAATGGCATATTGTCTACACAACATTCGTCGGCGAATATGGAAAGGATTTTTTCGTAGCAAAATATAATTAAAACAAAGAATTTAATTCAGACAAAAGATTTACTACATTCTAATAAATCTTCTTGCTATAAATAAACGAAAACTTTTAAGCTTGATTTCTTAAAGTATAGTGAAACGGGATATAGTGCGGCCCCACAATGTTGGTCATCGGTTGAATAAAATATCAATTTGATTTGAGCTTTCAAATTAGTACGTGTGATGGCGATTTCTTATTTCGTTTTTAATTTTCATTTTGCCGTTTTGAAAGCAACAGTGTGCGAAGTAAACAATATTTAAGAAAACTAAAACGAAATTCCAATGCTTAATTTTAGTAAATAATATACAAACTACCGGAACTATTATTTATTTTCTTTCTTGCTCCTCTATTTACTACACTTCACTAATAGCCACTAGTGCTAAAAATCAGTACTCATGTTGACTCTTTAAAAATTATTTCTTAATAAAACTTAATTAAAAGGTGGTTAAAAAATTGTAGCATGTGCTGCGAACGATACACTGGTCTATTCAACTCAATTGTACGACCAGTTACAACGTATAGGGCCCGCATAAGGGCGCTTAGACAAGATCTTTTGGGCTAATTACTGGGTTAAAACGTATTTATAC
Source organism: Pollenia labialis (assembly GCA_949318255.1). NCBI lineage: Eukaryota > Metazoa > Arthropoda > Insecta > Diptera > Polleniidae > Pollenia > Pollenia labialis. Next base: position 114,029,814 of record OX439143.1, read on the forward strand.
CCTGTTCTACTTTGGCGCCCTAAGCTCCAGTGGGAGTTAGAGGAATATAAAAAATACCCTGTTGAGTATTTAAAAATGACAGATAAAAAAGCATCGTCTAAATTACTTATTACGTATTAACTTAAGCCTAAAGTACACGGAATGTAAAAAGCTACATGCGCATGAGGTTCTGACGTAATTTGGTCGTAATCACACAACACGAACTTGCTATTATGGATTTGTAGTGTGGCTTTTTACATTCCGTGTATTGCAAATACGTATGTATATATAAGTGTATAGTACAAGTGAATTTTAATGTACATATGTATGTTCGTACATTTTCTGTTATTTCAATAATAATACTAGTAAAAAATATTTTTTGTACAATAAGGGTCAAAAAAGTACAATTCTTTACTTAATTAAGTACAATTAAGAAAATTTCATTAATCATCCCTGATGCACGATGTTAATTTTGAGTGACAACTTAACGTCAAGATATTTGCCCAACTTAATTTAGCATTTCTTTGTTTCAGTGTTTGACAAATTCAACCATGGAGAGGTACACAATTGAGCAACGCGTTAAGATTGTTGAAGACCTTTACGAAAACGGGCGTCCAAATCAAAATGAATTTTGTGCACTTCATCTTTATGGACGAGCACAATTTAACCTCAGTAGATTCGTAAACAAGCAGAATTGCCGCATTTGGGCAAATGAGAATCCACGAGTGATAGTTGAAAAGCCGATACATCCACAGAGAGCGAATGTTTAATGGGATTTTTGGGCTAGTGGCGTCATCGGGCCGCACTTCTAAGAAAATGAGTTCGGCCAAGCAGTTACCGTGAATGGTTTTCGCTATCGAGGGATAATAACGGACGATAAATGATTCTGTGAGCGTAACAATACACCAATGTAGTTATTTAATTGAGTAACCCGGAAGATTCAATACTCGCTCCTTGTGCAGGAGCTGTAGTTATTTAACCGCCGCTGCTTTTGAACATATGCCAGCAGCACCTGTTGAGTTTTAACTGCACCTAGGGATAGTCCGACCTCAGGATGAACACTTCCGCAAGTGGTGAAAAATTAGCCCTTTAGTAGAATTTTTGAATATCTCTTTGAGCGACTTAAACCATTGCACCCCATTTGTGAAATCAAGCTTTCATCGGACGGAAGTTAATCCTTGGAAGTAGTAATTTTCCAAAAATTAAAACTTAAGCAAAGAAAGATATAAAGCTATTGACGCAAGTTTACGAGTGTTTTATAAAAGACTTGTGGTAAATAACGGACTTACCAACAATGTAAAAAACTTGATTGGATAAAAGCTAAATTGAGGCCAACATTTTTATAAGAGAACTTAATTTTGTTAAGCGTTTTTTTCCTTAAACTGTACGAAATCTTATTCCTTTACCTGCATTTACAAACGGTTTATGGCAGTAAGAATAATTTTCAGCAAAAGATACAGATTCTACGATAAAGTTAAAATGCGGGATTCACTGACGATGTAATTTTGTTTTAATCATTGTTTGTGTTTTTGATAACTTTAATGCCATTTTTTAGGGTACACAACTTTCATTCCGACTTAGTCTTTAAATTAAATTACGAACTTTGTGCGAACAAATTTTAGGAGTGATTTCGAATTTGACACGAATTTGGCTTCATCATGGCAATTCGAATTTGGAAAACAGTGATTGGGAGTTTTGTCTAGATCCTGCCCCGGCCGTCTTCTATTTTTCTATTTGTTCTATGTGGAACCTCCCACAGCTATGCGCAATATTTAAGAACAGGGTATGTTATATACACACAGAGAAAAAACATGGATGAGATTTATAAAACATATTTAGTTTCTATTTAAAAATAAAGTGTTTACCTCCCTTGAAATTTCAAATATGGTTGAATTTAACCATATCATGTTCTTATTAAATTAAGCTACAACTTCACACTTAAACATATTATGGTTACCTTAACCATATTATTATCACGGCAACCATTTTGTCTATGTGTTTCTTAAAAATATTTTTGTTCTCGTTACTTATCAAGATACTACGAAATAATTAAAATTATTTCTATCACGCGTTTGCTGTATTTTAAAATTTTATCAACTTTTACATTTTTCCAATTAATAATAAAACCAAGAAATAAAAACAAATCAAATCTTGTTTGAAAGAAAAGCGAATCTGAAATTACATTTAGCGAGAACTTATATAATCACAGCAAGAAAACAAAAACAATAACATACATACATACATCAATACTTAAACAACAGAATGAAGCAAAACTCATCAATCTCATAGAATGGTGATGAACATTAACACAGATCTTGAATAAAGACAATATAAAAAGCGGGTCTTAAACTACAGCCCCATTAAAAGGTAATTTAAAAATTGCATTTTAACTCATGTTAAAATAAAACCAAAATCATCTTTTACATCTACACACTGAAATAAACAAAAGAGAAAAACCCATTTAAAGGAACATTTACACACACACATATATACATATATTGAATACTATGTACGGACTTACATTGTGGAACTTTGCTGTACTCGGGGAAAAGAGCCGGCAAACGTAAAAAAGAAACCTTTAATGTTTAAATCGAGTAAAAAAGACAGCAATGGTGAGGTAAAAAGACAAAGAATTACGAGTTTTTGTGTTGTGTGTTGTACGCTGGTATTACACACTTGAAAAATTTTTAATTAACGATCTAAAAGATCGCGTCAGACAAGCGAATGTACTTAAAAGAAGGTAAAAAAACAAAAAATAAAACACACACATGGTTAATAAAAACAACAGCCACATTAGCAATATCAGCTAACAATAAACCAGTTAACATAAACAGATCATCAAGTCAAAAACACACATACGTAGTAAATATAATGTAAAAAAAACGTTTGTTGTTGTAGCGCTTTAGAGCTTCAGAACTGCTAAACAACAATATGGCATCTTGGTGGCAACAAGACTTAAATCCGTATATAGACACAAAAAAAAACCCATTAGAGGGACTTACAAAGCTTAAGTGCAATAAAACAATAACAAATGCAGCAGCAACTACAAAAAAAAAAGTTTTTAATCACAGATTGATGCAAGAACTCTTTAATAAGAACAGCACAGACCAGCAACAATAACAGCAACCAAGTGTTGTTATCAATTTGATCATCAAACCATCATTATCTTCACATTACTGACCACACCATTTTTAGAACAAACGTAACTAAAGAGAACTACAAGAAAGTTTTCCAAAACTGTGCAACATTGTTACCACATTTGGTATCGTGTTGTAGAATATGTTTCTTTTGATTTGTTGATATTTTGTTAAGAACTTGACAAAGAATCAGACAACATAAAGTTATTCGTTTGAAAGTTAGTAAAAAGAAATATTCACGAGGTGTCATATACATAATCACAAAAATACAAATTTGTGCAGGAATTTCTGTAAAAAGAAAAAAATAAAACACATATTAATTTCCCACAATTAGGAGTTTTCCACAAATTTGCCTGTTATTAAAAGAAAAATTCATAGAACTTCAAATAATAAGGAAATTTTCAAAAAATTTGTTTTAAATAGGTTATTTCCTCTGAATAGGAAATTTTTTAATAAATAAATTCTGTGTTAAGATTTCTGACAATTAGAAAATTTAAATAGGAAATTTGTACTAAATATCCTTTTAATAGAAAATTTCAGCAAAATTTTTAAAACAAATTCCCACAAATATTAAATTATTTTTAATAAAGGAAATTTTCACTAAATTTTCTAAAATAAACAAAATTATCAATAAATTTGCTATGATAAAAACTTCCTCAAAATAGGATATTTCAACAAAGTTTCCTTTAAACGGGAAATTTATGTAACCTCTTTAAACAAAATTTTCCACAAATGGAATTCATCAAATTTTTTGAAAGATAATTTTTACAAAATTTCTTGAAAAGGGGAAATTTTAACAATTTCTAAAAAAGGAAATTTTCACAAAGTTTTGAAAAAAATTTCCCAAAAATTGATTTTAACAAAATCTTAATTGTTAAATATTTACAAAATTTATTGTAATAAGAAAATTTTCAACGTTTTTTCTATAATTAGGATATATGAAAAAAGTTTTTATGTTAAGAGAATTTTCAAAAAATTTTTCACTAACATTTCTATAATTAGGGAATTTTTAAAAGATGTCCTTAAAAGGAAATTCGCACAAAGATTCCTTTAAATAAATAGAAAAGTTTTTTTAAAAAGCTAATTTTAACATTATTAAATTTAAATAGGAAGTTTAAAAAAAATTTTTTAAAGTTTCACACAGCTGGATTTTAATAAATATTTTTTTTTTAAATATAATCTAAATTTTTTGGAAGAAGGAAATTTTAACAGAAGTTTTTCTAAGAAGGAAATTTTCTAAAATAAAGAAATTTAAAAAAATTTTCTATACATTTTTTCTAAGCAACAAATTTTTTGAAAATTCTATAAATAGGAAATTTTTATATCATAGAAAATGTTTACCAATTTTTTTTTATAATTAGGAAATATAAAAAAAAAAAATTTTTCTTTTGAAAATTTTCTTAAAAAAGGAAATTTTCACAGACTCCTTTAAACAGGAAATTTTCTTAAAATAGTTGTTTTGTACATTATTGCATCACCAAGTTCAGATAACATTAACTACTACCCAATAACAAATTTTATCATTTTGCGAAGCACTTATGGTACATTTAAAAAAATAAGCGCAAAATCATGCGCTACGCAATAACACATACAAAAATGCAGTAAAGTAAGTGAAAGAACTCTCAGCAACTTTTATACAAAAAAAAAAAACATTTCAAGTGCTACGGCATTCCCTTACCACGAAGCAGGTTTGTAAGGGAGAGTACTAAAAAATAACTGTATCAAAACATTCAGTGCTTAAGGTCGATCGTTACATACAACAAATTTTATATGTGCTGAATAACGCGCTTTATGTGTCAAAAATGTATTGCTTCAAAGTGGGAACTCGCCATATAAAATGCATGTCTTCCTTCAGCGCAATGGTAAGCGCAACGCTTATGCTTCTCCCTTACAAACCTGCTTCGTTGGAAGCTCCATTTTTTATTGGGTACTTTAACTTTCAGTTAACAATATGGTTTGACACCTATAACTGAAAGTTAATTATAACTGAACTTGGTGAAATTGGCCGTAAGAAGGATATTTTAACAAAATTTTGAAAAGTTTCACGCAACTGGATTTTAATAAATGTTTTTTATAATCAGAACAGAATTTTTTCTAAGAAGGAAATTTTCACAAATTTTTAAAATTAAAAAAAAAGTTAACAAATTTAAAAAAGTTGTTTATATATTTTTTCTTAGCAGGAAATTTTTATGAAATTTCCTTCAAATTGAAAATTTTTACATAATTTTCAATATACATATATAAAATTTTTACAAAATTTTGTAAAAATTTCCCACAAATATATTTAAACAAATTTTGTATCAGAAAAATTGTAATATTAATACGAAATTTTTCAAAATTGGTTGGAAAAATTTGTAAAATTTCTTTAAATGGGAAATTTTTTTAAATATTTTATTTTTACATTAATTCCTTCAATAAAAAATGTTGTAAAAATTCCCCTTAAATTAATTTTAACATATTTTTAAAAACTCTTTTTGTTTGGGAAATTTTTCAAAAGTTTTTCTAGGAATTTTATTTTTTTTTTATACAAAATTTTTTGTAATAAGATCAAAAAATGTCTTATAAATACGAAATTTTCACAAAACTTTCATAAAATTTAAAGAAAAAATCCACAAAATTTTCTTTAAATTTTTTTAATAAAAAGAGGTTCCACAAATTTTCTTAGAATGAAAATTTCACAAAATATCATAAAATTTTATTTTTTTGAAGAATTTTCACAAATTTTTTTATATTTAAATAAGGAAATTTTTAATAGAATTACTTAAAAAAGCATACTTTCATCACTGTTTCTTAAAAATAAAAAATTCTTTTGCAAATTTTTCTATAAAATTATATATAAATGGATATGCAAATAAAATATGAATGGAGTTGTTACACTGATTCACTGTTGCTTAAATCGTTAAGTGAAGGTCATATGTGTTTACACCATTTCTTCTCCAACTTCTTTGATTTTAGCGTTTTTCCCGGGCAACGATCAAAATGTGCAGACTGAATTAACACCTGAACATGACGCACACCTTTTGTTAAAAAGTTTTATTGCGTTGTTGATTTCTTAGGAAAAAAGCAGGGCTCAAGTAAAATTTGGTTTTACGAAAACCAAATAAGTACATATTTTAACGGCATCATATTAGTTTTAATAAAAATAAGTTTTTTTGAGACTTGCTCGGCAGGCTCCCAATCTTTTACCAAGATTTTGTTGTCAATGGTTGATATCTGCTAGATACTGTTTTTTTAAGCTCTTTAACTGTTGTGGGATTATTTCTGTACACTTTCGATTTCGAAAACCAAATCACACAATCTTTACTCATACAAAATGTTCTCCTCCTCTACGAGAAAATATGCGATTTTCGAATTTTTCAAAAGATCCATTTTTTTTGCTACCATCCTGTTGAAACCACATGTTCTCTACGTCAAAATCATCAATTTTCCGCCATTGATACCTCAAGTTTGCGTACCCTTTCGCATTGCAAATAAGACACACCAGAAAAGTGAGCAAAAGCGCAGACACTTACTTGGTCAGAGTAAACGAGGTTGGGGTAAAAAGTATATTAAAGAGAAAAGTGCAACTGATTATACGGCGGCACGAACGAAGGCCCCAATGAACTAAGACCCCAAAACGAAAATGAACTAAGGCCCCAAATATTTGTACAGGGAACAACAACAACGGTTTTTGGGGAAATAGTTCATTATTTTGTGGTTTTATTTCATTTTTTGAATTGGGGGCTTAATTCATAATGAAATAAAACCCCAGTTTGTAAAAAAGAACTAAGGTCCCACAAATAAAGTTGGGAATATTGAGTGCTTAGCTTGTCGGGATAAAAGCTCAAACATTGTTCTACTTCCCTGCAAACATATGCAAGTTTGCGACGAGTGCAACCTCAAATTACAGGCTGATGCAATTTCCAAAGGCATGCAAAATTATATCTGCCCGTACTGCCGAACAATTGTGGAAGACACCATGCAGGTATATACCTGACTTCTTATTGATTAAGTATTTATACAAATTTATCTAATTATTATATAAACAATGAAAAATTTTTGTTTTTTGTTATTTTTTTTTTTATGTATAAAATTTGAATACTTTGATATTTTTTTTCGTATTATATAACTATAATGTTTGTTTTGAATATTTAAAACAAAACAAGAGTCACTTTATTTTTGAATTTTTTTATTGGGGACTTTGTTCATTCTTACTTTGGGGACTTCATAATAACATTAGGGTTTTGATTCATAATGAATTAAGGCCCCATTAATGGGGGCTTAGTTCATTCCCATTTTGGGGGCTTAATTCTTACCATCGTTGGGGTTTTACTTCATTATGAACTAATTCCCCCTTTTCGGGCCTTAGTTCATTTTCGTTTTAGGGTCTTAGTTCATTGGGGCTTTCGTTCGTGCCGGCGATTATACATATATTTAAAATAACATATTACATAGCTGACTTTTAGGTTTAACTTCGAAAAAACTATTTAAGATAAAGAGAAAAAAGTGCAGTAACCAGAATTGGAAGTACAAATTTGTATCATTATGTATGTGTATGTCTGTATGTATGTAAGTAAAAATATAGTTTAGACTATATGCCAAGTAACTGATGGTTACCCATCAGGCGTCAGGGTAATTTAGCTTTAAATTAGTAACCATCTACACTTCGGCTTAAGAAGTAAAACCCAAAAAAATAACAACAATACCAACAATTGTTAGGGAATAAGGAACGCAGGAGTAACGTGCAGAATTTTTGTAATGCACCGCATTACATTTTATGCTCGGAAGTATGTGTGTGTGGGGAAGTGTTTTGTGGTTAAACCAGTTTAGTGATTTTATTTTCCAATCTTCTTCACCGACTTGTTGCGCGGTTGGTTAATTTTTTTTAACAATGTTGTTTGCGAAATTAAAAAAAAACTAAAGTAAAAATATGTTGGAAGAAAAAAACCTAATAATGCCACCTTGAAATTTTTTGTTAATTCTTGTAAAAAAAAAGGGAAAAATATAATAATTTGTATACTGATGATGGTGGCCAAACTTAACGCCACTTGGCTGGTTTCCTTCAAGGAGACAAATTCGGTAAATGGATAAAACTAAGAGATGCCATATATTGAGGGCTTTAGATCAAAGACACGTCTTCACAAAGTATGTTTTCAGTAACAAAGAAGTGGAATAAAGTACATGTTTTTGAAAAAGTACTATTAACAAAATCTAGAGATTTAAAAAGAAAATTCTTCCAAAAGCTTCTATTAAAAAGAAATTTTAAAAACGTACAAATTTGTTTTTAAGAGTGTAAAAATGGTTTTTATGGAAAAAGTCCCTTCCTTCAAAGACTAATTTACGGAAACAACATACATTTATGAAAACATCTACATACATATACGTATCTATTGTTAACTTTTTGAGTAAGAATTATTTGAAAATATAAGTTTTCACAATAATGGTTAAAGAAGATTCTTTTTTAAAATATTGATTTTTTAAAAATGTGATATAAGAAATATTTTTTTTTTAATAAATGCCTTTCTAAAAATAACTACCTATTTCGGCTTTGGAGAGTTCATGAACAATATAATGAAAAAAAACATTTAAGAGTGCTGAATTCGACTATGACGAATCTTATACACCCTTCAGAATGGAAAGGCGATCAGAATAGAAAGGTTAATAAATACCGTTCTCTTGTTATAAATCAATCAATTTTGTGCCATCAGTCTACCTGCAATCCCGCTCAGATATACAGAAATCTATAAAGTCCTTGTATGGGAGGTGCCACGCTTAATTCTTCAATCCCACCCATATTTTGTCAGATGTTGTCTATTGATAGCCAAGAAGCTTGTATCTAATTTGGAAACCTTGGCTCCTGTCCTTCTCCAGATATACATACAAATTATATAAAAAAAACAACAAAAACAAGGGATTTTTGGGTAAAATTAGACGCAGTCGTGGTTTATTGCTCATATCTCAGCGATTTGCAAACCCATCACACTTTCAATAGCAGACTATTCCGGAATATATGTTAGATAAATATACTACACCTCAGTTTCCATTATCACTGGAGTCTTCGGATACCCAATTTCAAGGGCACAGCCAATAAAGTATCTCAATTAAAAATGGAGCTTCCAACGAAGCAGGTTTGTAAGAGAGAAACATAAACGTTTCGCTTACCACTGCGCTGACGGAAGGCATGAATTTTATATGGTGAGTTTCCACTTTGAAGCAATACATTTTTGATACATAAAGCGCATTATTCAGCGCATATAAAAATTGTTGTATGTAACTATTGGCCTTACACACTGAATCTTTTGATACAGTTTTTTTTTAGAATTCTCCCATACAAACCTGCTTCGTAGTAAGGGAATGCCGTAGCACTTGAAATTTTATCTTTTTTTATAAAAGTTGTTACGAGTTCTTTTACTTACTTTACTGCATTTCTGTATGTCTTATTGCGGAGCGCATAATTGAGCGCTTATTTTTTTAAATGTACCATTAGTGCTTCTCAAAATGATAAAATTTTTTATTGGTGTATGAAATCTTTTCCGAGAAAATGGACCTAGTGTGTAAAAATTAAGTTTTGAGAAAAACGCATTTTATCTTAGGTCCAAACCCGTTTTTTGACACACTAGGTCCCTTTTCTCGGAAAAGGTCACATATATCTTCTAATTCCTTGTATATACATATATATCTGTGGCATTTTGACAAAACATCTTAAGTAAAATTTAAAAATTTGAAAAAAATGTTGTTAGTAATACGAATTTTCATTCAAAAACATTTGTGTTTACGTTTTTAAAATTTTGTATTATAAACGAAATTTTTCTTTAATTTTGGTTTATTTTATTATTTAATAAAAATGATTTTTATACCGAGTATTCTTTAAAGACTTTTTTCTATCTTATCTCGACTTAAGATGTTTTATCAAAATGCCACAGATATACATTATTGGGTTTACACAGAAAGAAAAACACTCAGTATAAATCAAGTTTTTTATGATTCTAAAACGTACTCAAAACTATTCTAAATGGGATTACTTTCGAAAATCAATCCCGGAATTTCTTGAAATAAGTATAAAATTCTTAAAAAAAAGATTAAACACACATTATTTTCATGTATAACTCTCCGGCTTATGCATGTTTTGATTTTCCATACACTTTGGAAAAAGGTCTGCTAGACTCATGTGTACCACGAATGGTTAAATATTAAATTTGAACTCTTGCTTCTCATTTAGTTTACAATTTTAGTTAAATATGTATATAAGATCTTTAAAGTAAAAACCATATCGGACATATGTTTCATCATTCTGTAAGGTGTAAAAGGGGTAAGTCATAATAAATATTTCTTTATAATTTCTTCTTTGGGTTTTTTCAGGCATGAATTCGGGATAAAATCAATTCAATAATACTTGAATCAAGCGCATGTTGAGATTAGTTCAATCTTAGTTTTACTTAAATCAATCTCATTTTCGGATTATTTGAAGTACGAAATTGAATATGGATAATTAAAGTATTTTGTGATTAAAAATCCGTACTTGAATTGATCTGTGTGTACTTGATTCAAGAAAATCCGTACTCACCGTACTTGATTGATTTACTTGGATTGTTTTTGGTATAAAAATAATGGTATAAAAATCTTTAGAAAAAGCGTTCCTTAAAAGTTCATTAAACAGGTCAAAAGATTAGGAAATCAAAAACAAACTACGCAGTTTTTTTTACATAGTAGTGTGTCTGTCAAATAAAATAATTAAAATTTGTCACTCAGTTCAGTTAACATATTTCAAAAAGGTACTTTTTTAAATGCCAACTAATATTTTTTGTTTAAATGGCAGCCCTATTTTTTCTCAGCTGCCTTACAACAAATGGATCATCACATACATGATTGCTAAAAAAAAAGAACGCATTTATTCATCAACATGATTATCAAAAGTAATGAGCTTGTTATGACTTTTATGGTTATAAACAACAAACTGGTTTAGTAATAGGGCTAAAACCTCTTAGCTTTTATGGTGGATTTAAAAGCCCTCTTCTTTCAGCTCATTTTTAGGAGAAAAAAAACAGCAGGAATTTAAAAAACGCATTGCAGCACATGTAGTGTGAAATTTTATGAGCTGCAAAACAGAAAAAAAGAACTTTAACACTTGCTTTTCAGTTCCAAAGTTTAATAAGACATTTTACGAAGTTAGACTTCAAAGTAAATGAAGGAAGCAATTTTCTCTACAAATGATCAAGACTTATTTCTATTTTTTCCATTCCATCCTTGGCTACCGATTAAAACCAACATCTAATTTAAATATTTTATGTTTTTTAAACACTCACATCATTAACTTGTTAAACCAAGTTTGCGAACATTAACATGTTAAAGTAGTGATTAAATTAGCGCAGCTGCTGCTGGTTTGCTGGAAATAGTTTTTATTCTGTTCTATGTACTCATGTAATTTCACGTAGTTTTCATTTAAAAGTGATTAGTAATTTAGTGTAATTTCGATAAAATTAAAGTAACACAAACACCAAAAAAAAGGCAAATTTTTTTTTGGTAAAATTAACACAACGAAAACTAATGCGTGGTAATTTGTATGTTCATTTAATTTTCAATTAAAATCGAATAATAAATAAGTTTACCACTATTTAAATGATATTGTGCCTTTGAATTAATTTACGCGTCTATTGATTTGCTATTTTATTTAGAAGAGCTTGGACAAGCAGACAAAGCGTAATACCTCTGCCGTGGTCCGATTGTGTGTTAAACGAATGTTAAGTATGTATTACGTTGGCTATTTGTTGGCGAACTACTATTTAAATAGTAGGGAGATCGATTATTGGACTTTTTTCAATAACCGGTTTTCGAATATTCCGAATAGTTACTTTTTAAAAAAAACCGGGTTTTGGTTAAGCATTTTAAACATAACCGGCTAACCGGTTTTAATTCGAATACATAAAAATACAAAAATCTAATAAGTTTTTGTAATAAAAAGTTAATTAGAATAAAAACAAAACAATTCATGAAGGTAAGGAACCAACAAAATACATAGATATGACTTAAGGTATGATCAGACCTAACAAATATTTGACGATTTTTGCTCTAGTCAAAAGTTTTGCAAAAGCAAACAATTCTTTAAGAAAACTAGTGGTTACGTATGGGACGTCAAATATTTAATAGGTGTGAACATAAGTAGCTGAAGAAGGTTTGAAAAGCTTTGGTTTTAAAAAATTATAGGAATTTTAAAAGCGTTTTAATTTGTTGGTGGTTAAGCATGTCTATATGAAGCAGTAAACTTCAGCCTAATTTTTGTAAAGTTGCAAACAAAAGCTCTTATACAGGATTATATATTTAAATTTTTTTGTTTCAGCATTATAGAAACAATAGTAATATGGACATGCTTTTTGTATGAAATATCTTAAACCCTACCCTGAGATTGTTTGTTTCCTTCAATTTTGTTTTAAGTTCTTTGTAATTTAATAAATAAAAAAAAAATAAAAAACTGAAGAATTTTTCCATATCGTTGATTTCGCCGGCAAGGTGTAGTTTTAAGCATGGGTAGCTAGAACTACTTAAGAGTTCTTCATTCATTATTGGCAGCATATTTTAGTAAAGTATTATTTGCAGTCTCTTAAAAACTACTTGGAACAGGGTCAAGTTTTACTTGGCGTAAATTTATGGCAAGCTTGTAGACTAATTGAAAGTGATTAATAAGTCGTGACGTTGGAGAACCTTTGCAACTTATCATTTTAGGGCCGTTTAAGTACCATTGTCTTTTAAATCAGTTCGATATTATCAGTTACGATATCCACAGTACCATCACATAAAATAATAATATAAAAAACACACATACATATATACATATGTACCATACATATTAAAATAGAAACCTCTTTAATTTCATTTTAGCTTACAAATGAATATTAACTTTGTTCACAAAATTAAAACAAATATCGATATGTATACACATGTATACAGGTATAATATACACTTGAAATTGTTACATTTTTATTCGATACGAATGTTCGTATACAACATTGTACACAAACATTCGTACATTCATACAAACCATTTAAGTTCTTTTATTGTTTATCAAAAATATCAATTTCTTTAGAATGATTAACTGCCCAAAATTGTATAATTAATTTGGTCAGCGAACTTTTAGAAACATAAAAATACAGAATCTTACGAAATACTTCTTAAGAATTTATAAGTGGAGTTTGCTTTGTATGTACTAAGAAATTGTATACTAATCATTTTTTGCAATTTGTATTTATGATTAAGAAATTTGTAATTGTAATCTTAACATTTTGAATCTTTGTATTTATGATTAAGAAATTTGTAAATGAAATCATTCCTATTCGTGGAGTCAATAAAGAAAGAGTTCAAAATTATTGTTTTTTAAAAAAATTGAATTTAACGATGACATCTTTATAAAGATATATATAGTTTTAATCGAAATTTTGATATTTTAATTAGGCTAAAGTTTATCAAATTTAATTGTCATTTAATTATTTTTATGATGAATGGATGTTTTTTTTTGACTTTGTTACACTTTGTTTTGACATTTTTTATAAAAAGTTTAAGTTTGCCAAATATTCAATTCGAAAAATACTTACATTACGGGTACATGTATAACAAAAATTAGGAAAACGTATATAAATTACACATTAAAAAAATAACCGGTTTATTTTAGTAAAATAACCGGTTTATTTTAGTAAAATAAACCGGTTATTTTAGTAATGTATTTTAGTAAAATGTAAACTAAAATAAATGTGTGATTTATATACGTTTTGACTTGGGCAAAACTAAAATAACCGATTAAAACCGGACGAATACTATTCGATCGATCTTCCTATTAAACAGTCAAGCTTTTAATTTCGCTTGTGGTTATTTGTGGAAAGCTTTAGTTATTTCTAACCAAAATTGGTTATATTTTTTTTTTTATTTTGGAGATGTGAATATTTTTATAATTTCGGTTACTGTTTTTCTAAAATAAAAATACGTACGAATATGTTTTTCTTGATACAATTATTTACGAGCTCAAATAATTTGTACCGTGTACTATGATTTTTTCATTATTTGTTACCAATGAACGGAAGAAAGTTTTTTATACTCTGTGAAGAAGAACTTAAAGTAGAAAGTGCATAAAATCATGCGAAATCGTCTTCAGAAAATGACTAAAAAATTACACAAAAGTCGTTTTAGTGTTTCTAAAAATTTGAAAATAAGTTTAATGTTCTAAATTAAATTGTGGTTGTTGTAATTTTATTACTTTTTGCTGTATATCTGGGGAACGGCAAAAGCCAAAGTGAGAAGTGGCCGTGGTACCTCCGGTACAAAAAAAATTAAAAATTGTATAAAACCTAAATTTAAGGGCTGCCATATGTCCTATGGATATGACTTATATACCAAAATATCGGAAATTTTTAGTAGAATATATTTTCTAAAAAATTGGTTATTAAAACACAACATCCGACATAATGTGGACGGTTTGGATAAGTGGGCGTGAGATAAAATATAATTATTTATATCTTAAAAATGGTGTTCACATAATTTTTTGTGCTTATTGCACCATGGTCAAGGGTATATAATATTCGGCATAGCCGAATTTAACTTGTTTTAATATGTCACAGTTCCTTGTAAAAGTTACTTTCAACGAAAAAATGTTTGCTCCCAACTTCCTAACATCATTACAATGCATTTTTATAATGAAGCCTATATGGATTCTAACGACGGGTTTTTGACAGCCTTACTTCACTTGTTATTACTGTTGTCAGGGTTGGCGAAAAACAGTTCACCACTGACATGTAATTACACGCACTTAGAAATTTTTCTGATTGAAAATAATTACGAAACCATTAATATGTGTACGATAAAAATACAAAAACAAAAAAAGTCCACAGCTAGCATAATAACAACAACAAAATACAAAAACCATTTACAGCAAGCTACATACTATTTTTCTAGAAAATCTCTATTATCCCAATATACGAAACAACAATTTCCCCAAAATGCTCCCCTTTTTACCCGTTTCTCACAGTAGGCCGCTAATTCCACACTAAACGTTATTAGTGAGACGTACGTACTTATATTGTATTGGTCATGTATTCACTGGAGTATTGCATACATCAATTGAAGTGTTAGCTTTGGCGCGAAATATGTTACGGTTAAGTTCATGTTTAATTTAAAATCATACCACTCGCTGCACTTTTCTAACAACAAATGCGGCAGAACACTCACTCACATACACACACACACACATTTAACAATGCCAAAATGCTTTCTTTTTAAATAAATACTAATGTACTATCACTCTAAAAAAGCTTAAGGGACTTTAACACTATAATACTGAGTATTATAAAATTTTTAAAAGAAATTCAAGATGTATAATTTATTTAATTTGAATGCTTAGTTTAAGGAATTTCTAAAAAAAACTTTGACTACCTATTCATAGCTACGTAGCCAGTTCATTACACAATTTAAGAGCCAAGCCAAGTTACATTGAGTTATTTCCCTGCAAATAATAGGACCAGTCCAAACACGCGTGTAAAGAGTAGCCCACAAGGGACTAGGACTAGTCCAAAAGTAACCCAAACGTATGGAAAAACATGGTCTATTTAACATTACGATGTCCTAGGAGAGGATCATATAACCCACCTTTGGACCACTAAGGAGTAGTTTTAAAACTACTCCATTGTATACTCAAGAGGATTAGTTTTGAAGTCGTTTAAAAACGAAAGCACGTCGTTAAAAAACGAAGACATGTCGCCTCACTACAAACACTATTTAATAATGACATGGTCCATGCTTGCATTACATCGGACCAGTCCATGGAGTAGTCCATTTTATGAAATTGGATCAGGTGGTCGAATAAAATTTCCAGGGTTATGCTTCTCCAATTGACGAACACATTAAAAATGTGAGGTTAAAAACTATTGTATATGGTAAATGATGAAAAGCACAAAAACTGTAAAGCGCCCTATACATTACACAATCTTATTTTATATGCTATTCGCCATATAATATCCATTTTTCCCTATAAGTGGCACAACGGTTTCAATTAAAATATGGCTCAACTTTTATTCAATAAAATGGAAAACGTAACCCATAGGAAAAACATAAACTATATTGTATTGTTGCCAACACATTTCACTTTCTTGTCGTTGTGCAAAAAATATCAAAAATCTTTTGATTATTTCCAATATATTTTGCCACCTTAGAATATCACATACACATTGGCGTTATAATTGTACAATACGATATATTATATTGCAAGTGTATGGGCCGATTAAGTCGTCACAGTTGAACGACGCCAAGCCATTTTTCAATGCCTTATAAAACGTATAAGGCACAAAACGCAGACAAACAATAATGGCAAAGATGCGCCAGCTGATTTTCCAATCAGACCTATTTAACGAATGCAATATAATGTCACCACCCTACAAGAAATTAATGAGCGAGTATTCACATTTTTCATTTTGGTGTTAAGAAAATGATAGAAAGAAATGACCGAAATCAAGTTTACGGTCACATTCGGTCATTTCTTTCTATAATTTTCTTAACACCAAAATGAAAAATGTGAATACTCGCTCATTCATTTCTTGTAGGGCAATATTTACATTTTTTTTTAAACGATAAGATTTTTCATATAACACTGTGTCACAAATTTTCGACAAAGTCGTAACTAAATTGGAGTATCTCAAAAATTGTTCTACTTTTGACAAAATTGCAAAAAAATCACATAATTTTCAATGAAGTTTCAACTTTTTTGCTCTGCAACTCTGGAATTTCTTGACCAATCTGCACTAGCAATCCATTGCTATTTAATTAATTTTATTATATTTCATTAAAAAATACCGAAATACATAATCCGTTTAATATTTTGGAATATATTTGCATTTAAGTAAACGAATTCACCCTTAAATGTCATTAGGCATTTTACGCCCAGTATAAATCGAGAGTGTTGATAATGCCCAGTAAATAGATGGCTTCTGTTTATATATGGTGTTACCAGACGAAGTTGGGAAAAAATGGCCCCTAATCAGGACAGTACAAATTTTAAGTTTTAATAGTTATTTTTTCTATTATTTTATGGTAAAAACAAAAGATACATTACATTGTTAATGGAAGGTTGTCAGTGGTATAAAATTAAAATGGATTCGGTGTTATAAAATTGTTTTTGAAAAAAACGAAAAATCAAGAAATCGTAAAAACTTGGTGCTATTAATCGGCAATCTGCCAAAGGTATTTTTTTGTTTACAAATTGTTATTATTATTTTTCATACTTTAAGATTTTAAATATGAGTGATACTTGTTGCAAAAACTAATTTAATGTAAAGTACAAAAAATGTACACTCGTATTAACTTTCCCACCCTTGCACCAAATAACAAAAACAGTTGTTGAATAATTTGCCCACAGCATTAGAAAAAAATATATTATACCCACACCACAAAAGTGGAGAGGTTATTATGCATTTGTACTAAATTGTGTGAGTCCTAAAGTGTCCCGATAGCCTTAGAATATTTTTTTAAGTCGATCTAACGATGTCCCTCTGTCCTGCCATCTGGTTTTCTATCCATGTAACCTTGTGCGCAAAGTGGTTGAAATTAACAAAATGATAAAGTACAAAGCAAATGGTGAGAACCGGCCCGTAATTCCACATGGCCCCCATACAAAATTCTTTTCGGAATAGTCCTTATGGCCATAAACTATTTCATTATGTTGGCATTTAAATTAAATAAAGTAAAAATTTATTTTATTGCATTCTAATGGGCAATTTTACCAAGTTCAGTTAAAACTAACCTTTATTTAAAGTTCCAGCTACCAATATGTTTTTGCCGTAAGCCATTTTACTAAATTTTATTGGAAACGGTCCATATATTATCATATCTATCATATAAATACTACTCCTAGAAATAGCATCTAATGCCATATCTACCTTACGAATGTTCGTCTTGACAAACAAATTTGGCGACAATAAGTTTTACGAACGTCATGAAAAAATATTGTGCTGGTAGGTCCAAAACTAACCATAGGTTCCATATAATCCTAAACAAATTTAATTGCGGAATTTCGGTTTTTTTATTAATTTCTATAAACTAAACCGTTTTTGAGTAGCGAACATATGTTATGCAACCTGCTCCTTTTTTGAAATAACGGTATATCTTGAGAACCAAAGCCAATCTAAACGGCCAGCACCACTGGATTCAGCGTACCCGAATTATGTTAAAACGCCATGTGCCCGGCTTATCTGTTTTTAAACTAGCATAGTGATATTAATCATGAATTTAACCATAATATGTTTGCCGGGATAATAATATGCTTAAGTGTATGTGTGTAGCTTTATTTTATCAAAACATTATATCGTTAAATTCAACCATATTTGAAGTTGTTAAAAACAACAAAAGTTTGTTTGTTTCCACTGCTGCGACCATAATATGTTTTTTTTAACCATACTTTAACAATTCATATATTTTAAGTTTTCGTATTTTATTTTCATTAATTTTTAATTGCAAGTAAAACCCGTGTATTAGGATTTAAGCCAAATTGTTAACGCAATTCCAATTTTAGTATTTTCATTGATGGAAATGCAATTTTTGAAAGTAATTTAATAAAGTATCTCAGCTTACACTTGCAGAACAACCTTGTGTGTAGCCAACATTTTCAGAGTATAAAATCGAAGGCTGCTCAAGCAATTGCTTCTTATACTAATTTAAAAACAAATTTAATAAAAATGCAAAACTATTAATTTACAATTCACTTATCCAGAGCCATTTCAATTACTTAGCTATCTTTTTTTTATTTATTTATTCATCTATAGATTAAAAATCCTTACAGACATATAAGTGCTAAAATAAGAGTACAATCAATTAGGAATTAATTTTTGAGTTAATTTAAATAAACAATAATTTTTCTTTTTAAAATATCGTTACTATCAGAAAAGTCAATTAGATGATATAAACTATTAAAATTCACGCAAATTTGACGAAAGGAGTCGTTGTTAGCATAAACAGAACGATAATACCTTAAATTTAACAGCTGAAAGTTTCGTGTAGGTCTAGCTAGAACATTTAAGCTAATTTTACTCAACAAGAAATCGGAATCGACATCACCGCGTATTAGACCCATTAACAACGAAATACCAAGCATTGTTCTTCGACTTTTTAACGTTGGTAACTTAATAAGACAAAGTCTGCTTTCATATGAAGGTAATACAAAAGAATTCCATCCAAGACCTCTTAAACAAAATAAAAGGCTGTTTCTGTACAGATTCAATGCTGTTGATATATGTATTAAAGTAAGGATCCCATACAATTGATCTATATTCCAGAAAAGGGCGAACCAGAGACGTTTACAGATGTTTAGTGGTATATGAATCAGAAAATTCTTTCGACCAACGTTTCATAAAGCCAAGTACTCCATTTGCTTTATTAACCATTAATAAAATGTGATCACAGAATTTTGGTTTATGATCTAATAGAATACCGAGATCAATAATATTGTGAACTTTATCCAGTAATGTTTCATTAAGATAATAACTAGTATCAAGTTTTAATAAGCGGACAAAATAACATGTGTTTACATTTTTTTAAGTTTAAATCCAATAAGTTGTAATAACATCATTGAGAGAAAAGTTCAATGTCAGCCCTCAAAGAGGATTGATCAATAATATTGTTAAACGAATTAAAACATTTTTACATCATTAGCATACATGAGTATGTTGGAGCGCTGAGCAACGGATGGCAGATCTGTGAATAAAACGAGACCAAGATGACTTCCTTGAGGCACGCCAGAGAGAACTTTGATAAGTTTTGAGGTAGCATTCTTAAATTTTACTTGTTGGCTTTTATCTAAAAGATAAGATTTAAGCCAGCGTATTGCGTTGCTACTAAATCCCATACGTGATAACTAGGAAAGTAAAATATCGTGGTTGACTTTATGAAAAGCTTTACGAAAATCCGTGTAAATAACGTCGGTTTGTTTATTATTAGTAAAACATTCGTTTACAATAGTTGTTAATTGTAAAATGTTAGTAACAGTGGAACTTGAATTCCTGAAACCATGTTGACAAGGTGATAAAAGGGAAGAGATTTGATGATATAAACTATCAGTCAATGTCTTTTCTAAAAGTTTGGGAATCGCAATTCCTCTTACATGCATATAAAAACAGTACCGAATTAAAATCATTGCACCGTATACTAAACAAAGCGTTTAGAGTTGTATCTAACCTTCCTAGAACATATCCAACAGTATTAGTCTATAAAGAAATATGCAAAACTATTTTTCCAAGTCGTGGCATATTCAAGATGAAACTGTTAATGTACGTTTTCAAATGCATACAAAATCTAGGGCATCACAACATTTTCCTTTCAAGGAACCAACACGCAATTCACACAAGAAATAATAATAATCTTGCAGTATCCAGGTTTATAATGACTATATAATAACTTTATTTTTAAAAAGATTGAATATGCCAACCTGCTTCAACAATTCCTAAAAGGTGCTGAAGCTCTAAATTGTAAAGATTTAGGTAATTTAATAAATGAATTTATAATAAAAAAATTAAAAAAATGTAAAAATAAAAAAAAATCGTATTAATAATAAATTTTGTATTCCCGAAAATAACTTTGATAATATACATACTTGCATGTGCCCGTGCAAAGAACTGAATTGGCAAATTGGTTTTTTTTTTGTTGTTTTCTTACGAAGACAGTAGAATGAAGCAGTTTGTTTTTTAATTTTGTTTTTTCTTTTTACACACTTACAACTACAATTCGAGTCGGAAAGAACCCGACCAATTGTAGGGGAATGTAAGAAAAGATAAACTCACTGTTTATTGATGGTGTTTTGTTTTGGCTTTGATATTGTCACAAGTAAGACTTTGAGTGTTTATAATTCTTATTCGCTTTAGGGTTTTATTTGTATAATATTTTTGGCCTTTCTAAAATCTTTGGAAAAGGTTTCCTGATGAGCTGGCCTAAGCAACCAGTGAAATGCGCATAGAAGCTAGCTTTCCCTCAACAATAAATTTCAGTGTATTTATCAAATATGAAATACTGGGAATTTAGCACGTCATACGAAAATCGTATTAATAAAAAATACATATTAGTTTGTTCCTTATTAATCAAAAATTACAACAATGTAGCAGGTTAAAATAATGCGGCAGTTTTACGAGTAAATATTTTTAGCTTCAAAAAACTAAGGCGCACCTTAAGACAAAAAATATAAATGATTCGGTTATGTATGTTCTACAAATACTTTGCTTTTTATTTAAAGTGGAAAAGTGTACACGTAAAATGTAAATTTTCTATTCGATTTATTGACAATCAGACCAACAAGCATTGAAATTTGGTAGAACAAAAATCCTAAGCCTTGTAGAATAGTGTAAAGGGGGCTTTAACAACATTATGTTTTTTAGCATCGTCATCATCATCATTACCAGTACCACCACCATGACCACACCGTCATAGCTTTTGGTTTAAATTGAAATATTAAAAAAAAAAAAAATATAAAGTTTTAGTAAAAGTACTTTCCGATACTGGGGAAAAAAATATAAATACGCTGTTTTACCAACAAATTAATGACATTTGCATGGTTTTATATTGTTTTTGGTTTTTGTGGCGATCACTGCATTTGCATGCAAGTGCTTGTTTGCCATTAGAATTTGTAGGCGCAAATGTTTAAATTAAGTCTTATTTGCAGTGGTAGAATGCTGTTTTAATTGTAAGCGGTATTTATCGAAAAAAAAGAAAATTCACATGTTTTGTGTACCTAAAATGCATTTGTTCATTTTAATTATAATCAGGTTTAAATAAAAGTTTAGCAAATGATTTTAATTTTTTTTTCAACATTAAAAGCATTTTGTGAAAAAGTGGGATTTGAAAATAAGGAGCGATTTTTTTGTTTATTTTTTAAATATGTAATAAATTTTTTTATTGGAAAATAAATGATTTTAGGTAAACTTATCATTATTTTAAACTTGTTTAAAAGACATGATTACACCACAAAAGTGGAGAGGGTGTTATGCGTTTGAGCTGGTGTGTGTAATACTAGAGTGGTTCTTATAGCGGATAATGTGCTAAAATTTATCGTATCACCCTCTATAAATATGTGAATACCCCAAAAAAATAAAAGTAAAATATTTGGGACGAAAAAACAATTATTTAGGCCCGTTTTCACATCTTACCGATAGCTAAAAGTACACTTTAACCGGCCTTATAAAAAGTGTTCCATTTTTAAAACATAACCTTAACCTTAAGTGAGCGATAAAGTAAAGGAAGGTTCATCCTACCTGGTAGGTTAAAGTAAAGTTGTAATAATGGAACACTTTTTATACGGCCGATAAAATCCTACATTTTGCTATCAGTAAGTTGCTAAAACGGGCCTAAAAGTGTTTCAAAGCGACTGAAATTAATAATAGTGAATAAAAATAATTACTTATTTATTTTATTTAAAATTTTTTAAATGTAGTAAAAGTTTTATTCTAGATGATAAATTAATCGAACTGAAAATATAATTATGCTTTCAAAAAGCATAAAAAAAACCCAAAATCCGCTAAGAAGTAGACCAGTTATAAATAATGTTCCAGACAACTAATGTTCCAATTGTTACTTGACCGAGAAATACAAGCCTACAACTTAAAGATTTTTGAAAATTTTTAATATAAAATTTTTTTTTTCAAAAGTGTCAAAATTGTTAAAAAATGTTAAATCGAAAATGGTCTTTTTGATGGCTTCAGGTATTGTCCAAAACGGACAACGTTTTTGTGGTGTTTATTTAATGGTGTTTTTTTTTCTACAAAAAATGTGCCTTTTTTAAAAAAAAAATGCAATTTGGTGTCTGTTTCTTAAAAATTTTGCTCCCGAAAAGCATTTTTTAGAATAAAACAAGCCACCCTTTTCGGGAGCAAAATTTTTAAGAAAAAGACACCAAATTGAATTTTTTTTTTAAAAAGGCACATTTTTTGGTAGAAAAGAAAACACCATTAGCTCCAATTTAAAATTTTCTTTAACAAAATCGGAAGATTTGAGATTTTCACACCAGGAACTTTTTATCACCTTAGAGAATAAAAATAAAAAGTTTTAGAAATATCCCTCGGTACACTTGGGTAGGTCAGCAATTTAATTTTTAATAATTTCGATGGAAATGCTTTTTTTGCACACCAATCTAACGATAACGGATTTGGGTTTTTATATCTTTATGAGAACATAATTGTATCTGCATTTCGATTAATGTATCAAGAATAAAACTTTAACGACATTTAAAAGATTTGACGAAAACTAACAAAAGTTATTTTTTTCGCCTTGTATTCACTATTCAGGATTTCAGTCGCTTTGAGACACATATAAATCTCTTTCTATTCCCTTAAAAGTTTGTGTTACTTAGTTTTATGGGTATTCGCTTATTACTAGCAGGTGTAGTTTGGACAATTTTTTTAGGACCACCTTATTGTAACACAAACAAATATTTTTTTTAGTATAACGATCTATTCAAAATCAATTTTTGGGTCGATCTAATGATTTCCGTCCGGTAAGCTGCCTGAATTGTAGTCTGTCCATGCAAATCTTTTACGCGAATTGCGTTTTAATCCTCATAACGAAGGCTTTTTAAGATGATAGAATTTGAAATTGCTCCTTACAAACTTTTTTCTGTAAGAGGTTCCTTGTGCCCGTACAAAATTTTGTAATGTTGACGTCTAGATTAAATTTTATCCTATCTTATTACTATATAAATCGTCTTACCACTTTTTTTTAAATTTGTCCATATTTGACCTGTTCCAAAAATAACTTTTAATGCCATAACCCATAACTTCCTTATACGTGTAAGTATTGATATACAATTAAGCGACGATAACTTTTATAATAGCTACTATATTAATTTTGTTTTGGAATGTCGAGAATTGACCATAGGTCCAATTTAAACTCATTTTCTAAATCATTTTAAGACGAACAAATATTATATAGATGTAATAATGTAAATGTAATATTGACACAAAGCACTTTTATATGAATCTTAACCTCTAAACAAAATTTTGTTCTTCCGTATCCAATATTGGCCATGGGTCCCAAATAGGGTACACACTTCAAAAATTGTCTATATATGTATGTAAATTCGAAATGAAAGATCTCTGGCGCACCGAAGGTCATGAAATATATGAAATATACTTTTTTTCAACCACATATTCTGATGCACATTTTGCTGAGCAATTATCCATTTAATATAGTTATTGGTCAAACTATATAATTTTTACCAATAAAAACAGTCAATATTATCAATTGCTTAAAAACTTTTAAATATTCAAACTCAATGGGTCATGATGGTTTACCAAGCAGGATTTTAATCAAATATATGGAAGCAAAGTCGTTGTCAATTATTTTTAATATTTCTATGAAAAATTGTTATTTATTAAAAATATGTTCAAATCTGGTAATAAATCAAATATGATTAATTACAGAGGTATAGCCAAACTAAGCGCAATTCCAAAACTGTTTGAAAAATGCATTTAAGATTTATTGGTTCATCCAGTTTCACCGTTATAAACACCTTTTCAACACGGATTTCGTAAAGAATCATCAAATATGAAAAATATTTTAGAACTTACAACTTTGGTAAATGAAGGATTTGTCAACAAGCAACATACCGACGTTATTTATACCGACTTTAGTAAGGCATTTAATAAGGTAAATCACAACCTTCTTCTAAAAAAAATTGAAAAATATTTTTTCGACAAAATTTATGTAAGCTGGCTACAGTCATATCTTTTTGGCAGAATACAATGCGTAAAATTTGGGCTTTAATTTTCTAAACCTATATTGGTCAAATTCGGTGTTTCGCAAGGTTGTCACCTTGGCCCTCTTTTGTTTATGCTCTTTATCAACGACATGCTTGAAATTATTAAACATTCACATATACGAATGTTCGCAGTCGAAGTAAAAATATTTTTAAACATTACTAACTCCTTAGACCACATTTATCGAAGATATGATAATCTTCCCTCATATTTTACAAGATTATCCTTAAAACGTTTGCCAACACTGAAAAGTCGCAGAGTTATACCATATGTCTCCAATTTTTTATTAGTAGTGTATCATTTTACATTCCACTACGTACGGTACGGTACTATATTTATAAAAACTTTCCGAACTAACTGTGCTATGGCAGACCCATTTAGAAACCTGTGTTGTTGCTTTAGTATACTTAACTTAAATAATCAATTGTATTAGGCTGTAAGGATTTATCCATAGAACTAAATATATATTAAATACTTTGGGTAAGATCGACCATTTGGATCTTGACGGATTATATATTCTTATTTGTTTTTTGTTTTTTTTTTATACCCACACCACAATAGTGGAGAGGGTATTATGCATTTGTGCTGATGTGACCCACCTTAAAGTATACCGAACGACTCAGAATAACGTTCTGAGTCAAACTAACGATGTACGTTTGGCTGGATGGCTGGCTGCCAGGCTTGCTGGCTGTGCATGTAACCTTGTGCGCAAAGTACAGGTCGCAATTTTGGAGACTAGTGAAAAGGGGCCGAAGATAGAGGGAAATGTCGGCCTCTCAGAAAATATCAAACCGATTTTAATGAAATTTAAATCATAGATAAAAACATATTTAAACGGACACATAAGCTATGCGGTTTTTAAAAATAGAATCACAACTGGAGTTAGGGGGCTATTTTTGCCTCTTACAAACTTTCAACCCGATTTTAATGAAGTTTATAAAAATAGATAAATTAATATTCATATGGACACATAAGCATGATGTGTGTTTAAATACATGGTCGGGCTTGACCGACTATACTTCCTTACTTGTTTTTTGTTTTAAAAGTACATTTTTGCTCAAATAAGGACCTTTTTTTAACTTTACTTCACTTCTAAGACAAAAATCTTTTGTTTTTGCGAGAAACATATTTTTTTTAAACGATTTTTTGAAAACCTAAGGTTTTTTGTAAAATATATATTTTTTAAAAAAATTTATAAAGTTCCGGGAAACTTTGCATTAAAATTGATTTTTAAGAAAATCTTAAATGTTATTTAAGCGTTTTTGTAAAACAAACGATTTTTTGCGAAAAAATTTATTTTTGGTAAAATGAAAAACGAGTTTCAGTTAAATAAAAAAAAACTCATTCCAGTTAAAAAACGCACAAACATTCTAAGAAAACCTAAATTTTTTTCACAAAAGAAGTGATTTTTTTTGGCAAAACGAAAAACGAAATTTGTTGAAGTAATTATTTAATAAAACCGCCGTTTTTGTTTTGGAAAAAATTTTGTTTTAGTGGATGAAAAAGTTGATTTTTCAACCACATTTATTTTTTGGTAATAAAAGCACGTTTTAAAGGAAAAGGGCGATTTGACTGCAAAAAGTAATTTTTTGTAAGAGTCGTGATTTTTTCTAAAAAAAAAAGAAATATGATTTTGTACAATTTTAGGCGGAAACCCTTTTTTATAAAATAAGATTTGATGAAAAGGTTAAAATAAGAGTTTTATTAACACTTCTGAAGAAATTATTTTAAAGTTTTTTCCTTTTGGAAAAACGTGATTTTTGATTAGTTGGGAAATAATTTTTTTTTGTAATATGTACAATTTTTTCTGACAAAAATGTTTAAGCACCTAAAACTAAAGTTTCAGACTTTGCCGCACCATGGCTACATCTAATTTAACCCATAAATCCCTTGTTTTTTTGTATATCTGGAGAATGGCAAGTCCCAACAGGCATATTGGTTATCAATACACAATATTCCATAAAATGTGGGCGAGTTTGGAGAAGGGGGACTGGCAAAAATTAGCTTTTTTATATATATAAAGAATACCGATATATTGTCCAAATTCTTTAAAATTGAGGGCAGGATTGGATATATTGGTGCGGCAATTCCTATACAAACACATTATGAATTTCTTTATATCTTGAGAACGAAAAAAACCAAAGTTTCCAAATAAGGTACCAACATCTCTGGTATCCCAACATGCAACATCCTACAAAATATGGGCTCTTACCGCAACATAGTGAAGGGTATATAAAACATAGCATAGAACAGCACTTTAACTTGTGTCATAAAAAGTTGTCAAGATGAGAATGCAATCGGGTGGCAAATGTCAAAAAAGTCAATTTCGAAAAAATGCCACATAGTTGGCTTAAGAAGAAACGCGACGATTTGCCAAAATGGGAGAAATTTCCATTTTTCTTTGTAAATATGCTGCATGTTATGATTGCCGTATTCACAAAACCCCATGTATCTTTGTATCAATTGTATGTTGTATAAAAAACATAGTTCAGTATTGGTTTTTTGTATCCCACCAGAACTACCTGGTCAATAGTTCTAGGACCAGTAGTGGACTTTCAATGACAAGCTCATGATAAAAATCGAAAGTGCATTCAATTATTAAGTCTAAAGTTTGTCAATAGTACTGGTGACAGTGATAGCGAATCAGTGCAGTTTCACTATTGACATTTTCTACAGGTATATGTAAATGTTACCTTTTTTATATAACACCTAATTATTTGAAATTTGTTTAAAGAAATATTAATAAACACATGCATATGTATATAAAAATCATTATAAAATAATAATCAAGAATTCGATTTTACACCAATAATTTTAACACAACTGACACAATTAAACACAAACACTCCGATCGATGACATATTTCAATTTTTCTCTATTTGAAATCATCTGTCAAATTTAATCTCAAATACATTTATGCATTGTAAAAAACTTATGTTTGAAACAAGTATTGATATATAATTCCAATTAACAAATAAAATTATAATTTGTTTTTCATATTTGTTATAATTTCTTTGTAGCTGCTGCAGTGTTGTTCTTGACTGATGATTCGTTCGATCGTTCGTGCAGTCATTTATTTATTTATTCATTTGTGTTTGTCAGTTTATAAAATACCAATTAAATTTTCTTATTAAATCATTACATTATGTGTACCTTGTTGTACCTACCCGCAACACAGAGCCATACACTCACTCATCAACTATACAACACAGAAGCAAATACATAATTGCACAAACAAACAAACAAATACAATTGCATTATACAATTTTTAATTAGTTTTTGCCAATAACAAACAGTAAACATACACATTCAGGTATTCTGATGTATTTAAACAGGATTCGTGTATTATGAGTTACAGAAAAGAGTGCACTGCTCTGCTATACACATCCATTTACGTTTGTATGTTCATTTTTTTTTTAATTTTCCTGTGAACTTTTAAAGGTGGTAAAGGTTTTGCTAGTCAAACAGTCAGTCCGTCATTCATTCATTTATTCACTCAGTCATTCATTCATAAGTTGCATCTACCTACACACTTACACACCTGCATCCAATCCTTTTATTTTTTTGCAAATACAGCCGTAGCTGCTGTTATTTTTTTTTTGTTGTACTCGTATATTGTATAAAATGAAACATTGACATAATTGAGTGTCAACATTCATATATGAAATGTCATATTAAAAAGAAACATACACCGAATGAACTGAAAACTTTCACAGTACAAATGTGTAAGTTTACACACATACCATAGATACCTGTATGTGTATGTAACGTACATTATTTGTTTGTGCCTGATATGACAAGTAGTAAAAAAAAAGATCACAAGCATTATACATCAACTGACTGTCAGAGTTAGGCATTGGCACCTACACACTGTCAGTTTTTTTATAATCTTCATGTTAGATACTTGAAATTTAAAGGAATTAAATCAAAAAGTTTCAGCTTATAATTGATGAGACAACAAGGCCTAAAAGGCAACAATTTTGTATTTACATGAGAAAAAAAAACATTTAAAAAAATGTTTGAAATAATAGAAAATAATTTATATAAAAGGTATAATTCCCACATTCTATTTATTTTTAATGTTAAATTTTAGGATGATTGTAAAGATTTCAGCAGAAAATAACTTTCAACTATTGATTGCTTGAAAAAGCAACTTATTAAAAAACTTTTTTTTGCAGATTACCGTTAACATTACTCTCTTAGGTCCGTTTTCACAACTTACCGAAAGCTAAAGGTGGGATCTTATCGGCCGTAAAAAAGTGTTCCATTATTACCACTTTACTTTAACCTACCAGGTAGGATGAACCTTAATCAACTTTAGGTTGAAGTAAAGTTTTAATAATGGAAGACTTTTTATAAGGCGGTTTAAAGTCTTCTTTTAGCTATCGGAAGTTGTGAAAACGGGCCTTACACTGTTTAAACATCAAATCACCCAAAAATATGCACGTTAACGCCTTCAAAATGCGATACAAAGAGTCAGCCAGTGGAAAAATGTTGTATCCTAAGAAACAAATTTATAATTTTGCGAAGCACAAAAGGTACATATAAAAAAATAAGCGCACTGAGACAAACAGAGATGCAGTAAAGTAAGTGAAGGAGCTCTTTACAAGTTTTATTAATGAAATAATAATATTTCAAGTGCCACGGCATTCCCTTACTACGAAGCAGGTTTGTAAGGGAGAATACTAAAAAATAACTGTAAAAAAACATTCAATGTGTAAAGTTGATCGCTGCGTTCACAAGTTTTTATGTGCATTAAATAAAGCGCTTTTTGTGTCAAAAATATATTGCTTCAAAGTGGGAACTCACCATATAATATTCATGCCTTCCGTAAGCGAGGTAAGGGAAGCTCTTATATTTCTCCCTTACAAACCTTCTTCGTTTGAAGCTTAATTTTTAATTGGGAAGTTACTAACAAAATGACTGAAACGTTATTCCATAACGTTTTAAAAGCCGCTTGCTTTATGGAAAAACGTTTTAAATGACATCGCGATTGTGGATATGGAACGTTTTTCCACCAAAAAATAAAAAAAATTATAAACTGTAAATTTGCATGTAATTTAAAATTAAATTTTCTTGATATTTTGCATACGAGTTTTTATGATCGTTATTTTTAATCTAAAAATTAAAAAAAATAATCCTACGTATTAAAAACGCTCTTTGCTAGACCGTTCTCAAAATTATATGTAACAAAATATTACATTTTCGTACATTTTATTGATTTTCCAAGAACTTCATAAAAAAGAATTATTCATTTTCAGACTATCCGAATCAGTACCATATTTTATTTCACAATAACAAAAATTTTTCCTCAAAAAGAGATTAAAAGATGACTCTTTTCAAACACATAAGTTCATACATGCTACGAAATAACAATTAAAATAATAAAAATAACACTAATACACAAAAATATATGGGGGATTCACAAGGTGCCTTAAAGTCATGTCTTAAAATAATAACATGAAAATATACGACTATTGTGAACAACCCCTCATAATTTAGTGTGCTATTTTGAATTTAAGTCAGCTGATTTAAAACAAATATAAAAAAATAAATATTTACAAAAAATAAAAATATTTTTTAATTCTAATCCATAAATTAATAAATTAAATTAGATCTTACCTGACTATTTTCTATTTTTCAGACGCAAACCACAAATAAATTTTATTTTGTTTGTTTACTAAACATCAGAGTCCTAAGCCGATTTAATTTGACGCCGCAAGTGTTTTGTTGCAAAAATTGTTAGCCGCAGGTTCAATGCGGATGCTAGCCGGATAAAACTATAACATCAACGGCGACGGCACCAAAACCTAATGCGGTTCGGCTCAGCTGCTCAGCGTAGGACTCTTCTGATTAATTACGACAGCACAATAAACATACCAAGCAAAGTTCTATTAATTTAAGACACATTTTGTTTACAAAACAACAAGAATTTTTTTAAACCATTGTAAAATGTAAGAACAATATGACATTATAACATGATAGCACACCTTGTGAATACCCCAATAGAAAAAAGTATAGACAAATGCGCAGTATGAGACATAGTAGCATCAATATTAAACTAATGAAATGAATGATAGAAATTCCGCACACTCATGAAGAATACCCCGATTCCCATATTTCACTTATCATTTCCCCATAACAAAAATATTTTGAAAAAAAATCCCCACTTTCCGGAAACAATACACCCCGGACCGACAACATTACACAAAAACTAAACCTTATGCCCCAACGTAATAAGCATTCCCAGTAGAGCACGAGGTTTCTCCTGGTCACTACCCAAATCCTTATACTACAAACCTTATGTATCAATCCTTATGCTCAAACCCACCTCCGAAGAAGAGTCCACAGTCCTTATTAATTACCTCATATTGGGCCATAGCACTCTCCAAAGAAGAATCAGTCACACAATCCCTCTAGCAGCAGTTCTGGCTACTGAAGCATAAGAGACCCCCGCGATCACCTTACCAATGCCCACAGATATAGACCGCGGACGAGAACTGCCCACAGTAACCCTCCTCGCCTCTTCCCTTTTAAGAAGATTAACCCATTTATTTATTAACATATTTACCTGACCAGTAACAGCTTCAGTCATTAACGCAATTCTCCAGACCTTGAGACCCAGTACACTTCACACACCGATACAGCATATTACAATTAAGCGGCACGTGACCAAAGCTCTGACACATGTAGCACTGAGTAATACCCTTTCTTAAATATTTCTTAATATTTAACCTTATGCCCGAATCAATTGTCATCATCCATAACCAACTACTATCACGCAACTTCACAACCGAAAACCGAACCGAAACCGACCAGTTGTAATCATCTTAAAACCGCAACCGTGGTTTCACATTTTTACAGTTTTTAGTAAACTGTAAAATTAAATATTACAATACATTAATGCACTGAAAACAGCCCGAAAATGGACGTTATAAGTGTAGGGGTAAAAATGCCCCTTGAAATCCTCAAGTTTCTTCTTGTCTTTATCTAAGACCTAGAGGGTGCAGACCCCTATATTAGCAACTGTCTTTCCCAAGACGCTATTCTTTATATTTATCAATAATATTATAATTACTTATATTATAGTAGCAGACTTACCCTCCTTTTCGCATTATCTCTTACATTTAATCATTGATCTTTGATTTTTCAGCACTAACACTTGTGGTTTTAGTACATTTCTTCACATCTGCTTTAACCTCCGCTTTTACTCGCTTGCAAGCAGGTCGTTCTTCGTCCGGCTGCACAGAAAGAAAAACAAAAGAAAAACATTCGGAATAAATTAAGATTTTATTATTACTTTAAGTACGAGTCGTACACAAAAATTCAAGTACGAATAGCACTAAAACGTACTTAAAACAATTCTAAATAGGATTAGTTTTGAAAATCAATCCCCGAATTTCTTTAAATAAGTACACGAAAATAAGTTAAGCGAAGTTAAAAAATATTAAACTTTTCGTTGGTAGTGCCACTCTGAGAGTTAAATTACAAAGTGAGCGTTTTAATCTCATTGAACATATCAAAGTTTGTTGTAGAGTCTACAATGTAGACTACTACAATAACACCACGCAAGTAGTTAAAAACGATTTGCTTGCTGTGTGTAAAAACAACAATAACAACATAACTAGACAAAAACACATTATTTTCTTGTTTAGAAAGTAAAATTGAGAACTCTTGCTTCTTATTTAGTTTATATTTTCAGTTATTAATGTACATTAAGTTTTTACTGCAAAAACCATATCGGGAATGATGCTGGTGTTTTATAATTGAAATTCTGTAAGTTGTAAAACGGGTAAGCAAATCACTTGTAATAAAATTCTCCTTTTAATTTCACTTTTGGTTTATTTCATGTACGAATTCGGAATTAATTCAACTTTATGATACTTGCATCAAGCCCATTTTGAGATTGGAGCAATCTTAGCTTTACTTAAATCAATCTAATTTTCGGATTATTTCAAATACGAATTCAAGATTGAATATGGATAAGTAAAGCCAAGGTATATTTATAGCAGGTAGTCTCGGAAAGCCAGCTGTTTATTTTTTATTTGCTTGTTTTGCGATACGAACTGTCAAATGTTGTATAGCAAACAAGTAAACAAGTTTTTTCTCTTTATCTTTTGTCTTTTTTGTCTCTTATCAGCCCCTTTGCTTTTTGACAGTTTGTATCGCATAACAACAATAAAAAGCCCTGTTGTTTGTTTTATTGTAGAATTGTTGTAATCTCGCGGCTACCTGCTATAAATATACCTTGAGTAAAGCATTTCGCGATTGAAAATCTGCACTTAAATTAATCATATTGTACTTGATTCAAGAAAATCATCCGCTTTAATCCCGCATCGAATTGATTTGAATAAGGAAGGATTTATTTTTCTTTCGAGTGTGCGTCTCACAAACTTCGGAATCCATATCGTCATTCTAATCTTTCCTCATTCTCTATTATCTTTTTCTCCATTTAAATAAATCCTTCCGGTTAATCAAAGAGTCATTTTCATTTATCATATACTGAAGATATGAAGAACAACCCCATTATATTTGCTATTTATAAACTTTTTGAATTATAACACTTTTTGCTGAAAATTGCCATCGATTTGGTTGTGCATATTCTTGCATATTTTGTCGTTAATGCATTTTTGATCATATAATTTTTAATTTTAATAAATTCGCATGTTTTGTAAATTTTTGTGAAAAAAAAATATTCTTAGTAATATACATGTGATTTTATTTATATTAAAGTATATTTTTCCATATTTTTTTGTTTTAATCGCATGCTTTTTGTTTTTAATCAAAGCAAGCAGATTTAAGCACTTAACCAGAAATTTAATAGAAATCAATTTTACCATTGAAAAAAATTATATCTGTAGGTAACGGTAACGTTAATGCGCTTAAATTTGTTATGCGCTTATTTTCCAATAATAAATCCATGAAATTCCACGCTCTAAATATTATATACATATATGTACATATAGCCTTCAAAGTTTTTAGTCGTTATCACAGATTGCCCCATAATGTGTTAAATTTGTTCATAATGAAAAAAATATTTAAAGTGTCAAAAAAATTTCTAATACGTATTTTTTTTCTTAATAATTTGAGTTAATTTTACATCTTCAAAGAATGAATTGCTTTCCATAACATCTCTCAGAATATGAACAACTGTCATTTAAACTCCTAAAATGCTACCACCTATTTGTTACTACTTTTATATTATTGCAACTGTAAATTGCTGCTATAATTGAATGTTAACAATATGGTGTACATTTAAAAATAAAATGTATTAAATTTATTATAATTCATTGCAATATGCCAGCAAGAGAAAAACGAATAACACGACAGAGTTGTCAACAATTTTTAATGGAAAAATCTTGCTTAAAGGCCCGATGTCATTACACATAAATACTCAAACACTTTTAGGTGTCATTGTCTAACATTTAATATTTTTACACTTGTAAATATTAGTAGCAGCGGCATGCAAAAAGTAAGTGGTGTAATACTAGCGTTGAATCTGTGTTGCCTGCAATTTTCTTTTGAAAGCTTTGGGGCATTTTAAATGTACTAGTTTGTACGCTAGAATTGCAATGGGACAAGTAATCAAAAGTCATCTGCCAAGCTAAAGCCATCAGGTTTTTTTTATAAAATTATCTTGAAGTTATGGGTTTTCTAGCGCTGTGTTACAGTTCCTCGGTTTAAATGTTAAATTTTTGGAAAAAAAAAAAAAATACTCACATCAATTCAGGAAATTCAGAAATTTTAGAACGCATTTTTTCTTAATATTTATTTTTGGAAATGCAAAGTTTTTCTAATATTACTTTTGTCCACTGTGCGTTGGTATTTGTATTGAATAAAGCCTTTTAGCAAATTGCATATCCTGTGTTTTACAATACAATTTACATAGATTTTAGCATACGAGGACGGGTAAAAAAGTCCATAACTTTTTTGATTTTAAATAAAAAATCATCTTATAAACGTATAAAAAAGCTGAGATAAAAACGTTAAGTTTACGGTGAATTGTGTATTCATAAAAAATATTCATTTATGTAGAAAAGTGAGTTTTACAAAATAGAAAGGTTTTTGTGAAAAGACGCGTTTCTGGGTTCTTTAAAATGCACTCTTATGAAAAATATTGGAAATAGCTTAAATCAGATTTCACCTAATTAATTGTAGAAATAATTGAAAACTAAATTATTGAAAAATATATAAATTAAATAAAAGATGGTCCAACCATAATGCCCGATGTCAATTATGAGTCACACCTTAATGTCAAAATTTTGCTTAACACAATTTGACATTTCTTTGTTTCACTGTTTGACAAATTCAACCATGGAGAGGTTACCGTGAATGGTGTTCGCTATCGCGAGATGATAACGTCGTGGTGGTGTTAATTGGCCGTCACGATCATATGATTTGACACTCTTTGGGAATATTTAAAAGAAAAAGTGTACGTGAATAAGACAAGAACAATTAAAGAGATAAAGGATGAGATAATTTGGCACACTAACGACATTGCACCTCAATTATCGGATAGAGGTATGCCACCAAGGCCGTGGCGAGCACTTAACCGATATAATAAAAAATATTAAGATAATTCTCTGATATTTTTTACAATTAACATCATGCGTTTTGGTTTGACCACCCTTTATAAAAGGTTTATGAAACGGATTTACTATGAAAAAAATTTTAATATACCTTTAAAAAGCCTGTTGTATTTTATATAACTAAGCCAACTCACAAAGTGTTCTAAAGTGCTAAGTATTAAAATAATATTTAAGGCTAATGCCCGTAATTTCTACAAAAAGAAAGCTGGTCGCGTTCGCACTTAACAGTTATCTTTACATTTTTCAACGTTTATTTGACCTACGTGTTTTTACCTTCAGATTTCCATAGAAAATTTGTAGAAATTACGGGCATTAATAGCTCTGCAGGGAACAGCCTGTTGTATTATTATACGATACATGGTTGTAAACGACATTATTAAATGACAAAAAATATTTCGATGCCTTCAATTGTAAAGCAACTAAGTCAAATATAATAAATTAAAACGGCGAGGGCAAAAACTTACTTTAATCTTTAGTTATACGTATTTTCAATAATACTGTGCTAATAAAAAAAATAGACAAGCGGTCAAATCGCGTTTTAACATAATACAGTTTTTTAGGTTGGATCTGAATTTCCAGATATACCGTTATTTCGAAAATGGAGGAGGTTGCACAACATATGTTCGCGTAACTCAAAAACGCTTTAGCTTATTGAAACAACTAAAAACCCGAAATTTTTTTTAAGAAAGGTTAAACTTTTTTCTAATATGCTCAGTCGTTTTAGAAACATAATTTTTTTTGGAAAAAAAATAATTTTATCAATATTTCGAATCTTTTTTTTTAAATTAATAAAAAATTGGAATATGCAGCTAGGCTTTTATTTTTTTTCAGACATATTAAAAACGAAGCTGCAAACAAAAAAAGCCATTTGGTTAAAACGGCAAGTGCCCAGCTTTTCTAAAAAAGTGTAAATTTCGAGCTGTTCATGGTTTTCAATCCAAATTTTTTATATTTTTAATTAGGCTACCCCTTTGCATTAAATTTTTCTCTATGAAGAAAGGAATTCTATAACATGAAATTCATTGATAATTTTTAATTTTTGACTGAACTGGGAATCGAACCTAGATTTTTACGGACGGGTTGCCCTGCCATATTTTGATTGTTTAATTCAGAGGGGTTTGCCGTTTAATACTCGCCGCCATTGACGAAGGCTGGCAGTCAATAGTCAAACATGAATCTTTAAACCAAATTTTATTACACTTGGTGGATCGAAATTTGTTGTGAATGATTATCTATTTTATTTTTTTTTAAATCACTGAGGCCGTCGGAAGAACCATTTGTCCAATGCTTAGAGTGGTGCTTTGATCGACATGACTGGAGCCATCATACGTTCTTCTCAAGCAACTTTTGTTTGTTACTGAGGGAGCTATCACTTTTAGGATATTTCGCGATAGGTCACTCGCGGATATTGGATGAAATTGGTATTGTACATGGACGACGTGGGCACTAGGGTAGACTTCGGGTATTTGCCCAGGGTGGAATTTATATCTAGGGAGAGCTGATCAGGTCACGGGCACGGGTACAGCGGTTTACCTTGATGCTATAAATAAAACGGTAATTTATGCTTCCTGATGACTAAAGTTACTTTTGGCGAAAATTTGGGGATTTTGAAGGCCATAGAATTGATAGGGCATAATATTGCTGGAGCTCAAAGGTCAATTTATATGTATAATGGATGATTATATAATCATCTAATAAGCTTAGATAGACCTCTAATAGGCTTTTATTTTGGGAAAATTTGGGAATGGCTTCTTAAATATGGCAATATAGTCAACAGGGACATTAATTTGTTTGTGTTTCATGACACTTCAATTTACGTATGGCCAATTTCAAGTATCTTTTGCTTAATAGCTTCTTTATGGCGGACTAATATATTTAGCAAAGCATTGCTCTTCAGGCAGCACTTTAAAATAAATTAAAAGTATTATTCTTTAAAGGGCTTGTTCTCGATAAAGTATCCCCATATACGAATTCGTCAGCACTGAATTAAATAAAAAATGTTAATCAACTATAAAATAATATAAAGATTGGTATGCTTCTCTTAAAAGATCCGAACAATAACAGCAAAATCTAAAAATGTAGTTTGATAATTTCCTATAAGTCTCATTTTACTTATTTAAAAGTTTACAACCAACATGAGTTAATAGTTTGTAATAAAAGTTCATATTAATAGGGGACTTTTTCTTTTACATATTTGGTCTTAGCACTCTTACGGATCATTGCAAAACAACAAGTAACACATATAAAATGTCTTTTTGGGTACTCTGTTGACCGTCCTAAAAAAAATTAGTTTCAAAAAATGTAGACTTAGCTGATTTACCATTGCAATTAACGATATAAAAAATATATTAAGGCAATTCACAAAGTGTTCTATTATGTCATATTGGTTGTATATGATGAATGTGAAATTAACAAAAATATAGCAAATGCAACCAATATGACACAATAGAACGCTTTGTGAATTGCGTTTTAAAGTTAATTTCAAAATAAAGACATATTTTTAAATATGTATAATATAATAACATTAATGAAACTTGAACTCATTAATATTATTATATTTTTAAGTCCCCTCATTATGATTCAAAATATCTATTGGAAAACATCATCATGTAGGGTGTAAAACTTTACAACCATTAAAAAATTGTGCCACTTTTTAAGGATTTTTTATACAATTCGCATTAGAGTTAAGCTCATATTGTATGTATCGAGCGATTGCAATAAGCATTCTACAGATAAAACGTCATTGGCTATATACATATGTATGTAAATAGCAGTCTGTTGGACTATATGAATACTGCTATTCCCTAGTTATAGTCATCGTTGAAGTAGCCATCATTTCAATGTATGGCAACTAGAACAATAGTCATTGTAGATGAAACGAAAACTATAAAGAACCCGGTAAAGACTAAAACAGCAATAGCAATAACAGGAGTAATGCTGGAGAAAGATTACGAATGGTTGCAAGTAAAAAGTAGTATGAGTAGGTTGGTAGTTTGTTCTAAATACATACATAGATGTTATTGTACCGCATCCGCTGTATTACGTAGAATATTTACATTTTTATGTTTTATTGTTGCTGTTGTAGCTGCAGTTACTGTTGCTTTTTTATACATTTATTTAACATTGGCAATTGTAATCATATGTCATAATGTATTTGCCACACTTCCACTTGAATTACAAAAACATCTTTTCATTCTTGTGCTTATTTTTGTTTTCCTTCTTAAACTTGTAGTACGTTCCATAAAGTTGTAAGCAACTTAAATCAAACATCTGCATATCGGACTTACTCTATTCATACATACATGGCTCTTGATGTTGTTTTATCATGGAGTAAGAAAAAAAGGAAAATAGGCAGGAAAAATTGCCACTCTCTGGTTGTAATTATAAAGGCTTCTGGTTGCTGTCAAGAAAAAATAAAATAGTTGGCAATTTTAGTTGTTTTTAAAAAACGTGCATATATGCAACGAATACAGTCAGAGAAAAGTTGTAATAATATCCATAATATTCATAGAAATATATACTAAAAATATATACTAATATTATAAATAGGTTATATTTGGTATCTTTGTTTGTTTGTGCGAGGTCCGATTTAAAAAATTTGTTCAAAAAAATAAAGAATGGAACCTCCTAACAGACACAGGCTATGTTTATAAGGTTCCACAAGAGTTCTTAGAGGCGCTAAATCTCCTTTACTCAAAAGATTTTAACTATCGTTTTGGAAAAGATTTATAAAAGAAAAAGTTTCCGTACTCAAAGGAAAAACAAAGCCATTTTAACGTGAGTACGCTGTTCACCCTGCATTCCACCTCCAGTTTATATGTCCGCTCGACCGTCCCCTGACCGAATGCGAAAGTGACTTTTTGACAATTTTAATGAAAAATATACTTTTTATTTTGTTTTAAACGTGAACTAAGATACTTAGGAAGAACATCTACCTTTCCGAAAATATTTCACCAATTTTTATGAAATTTGAACCATAGAAACCCTGCAAACATTATTGGACCACCTCATCCAATTTCATGAAATGGACTACTCCACGGACTGGTCCGATGTAATGCAAGCATGGACCATGTCATTGTTAAAAAGTGTTTGTAGTGAGACGACATGTCTTCGTTTTTTAACGCCATGTTTTCGTTTTTAAACGAAGTTAAAACTAATCCTCTTGTGTGCACAATGGAGTAGTTTTTGAAACTACTCCTTTGTAGTCCAAAGATGGGTTATTTGGTCCTGCCCTAGGACATCGTAATGTTAAATAGACCATGTTTTTCCATACGTTTGGGTTACTTTTGGACTAGTCCTAGTCCCTTGTGGGCTACTCTTTACACGCGTGTTTGGACTGGTCCTATCATTTGCAGGGAATATGAAGGGACAATTCAGGAAATTTCTGCATATCCGAAACTGCCTTACGCATTTTGATGAAATTTAAAACATATGTAGATCTATCTTCATACAATACAACACACAGGCCTTATATTTTAAAATCTTTGTTCCAATGAATAAAATAACGTTGGCTTAATATTTATGCAAACCTGCGAACTCCCTTTCAGCACATTGTACCGAAGAGACAAAAAACTTTTTATATTTCATAAAAACACACTTCAAGATTCTAATTGAAGAAAAACTATATGCTGGTCGACGAGGCGTATCTTTCTCTACCATACGCCACCAAAATCCCAATTTACTTGAAAATTGGATTTAGCAGGTTTGCATACTAAGCCGACGATATATGAGGCTATCAGCGCAGAAGTGGAGTAACCCAAAAATTTAATTTGTTAATTTACGGTTGTGGTGTAAGATATGTTCTTTTCACTGTTCTTTACAGTGCAATAGTAGAGTAAACCAACTGTTTGTATCCAAAACAGATGGCCCTAATCACATAGTTTTTGGACGGGCAGTTACATTCAATTTCTAATGTGCAAGAGTAGTGTTAACTCCTCATTATCTCATAAAAAGTAGTCTGGGGTTACACCACTTCTGCACTGATAGGCTCATATTTTACTAAGATATCAAGAGGTATATACTTTTGTTTCGTCTTAGAGTGATTTTAGGAAGGGGCTTTATATGAAACCTGTGGTTACTACTAGACCTACTAACACAGAATTACCATGGTAGCTATAATGAAATTTATCGTCGCAAAATTGTATAACAATACCATGATTAAAAGGGAAGTTGTGCCTTTTAAAGCTTTTTTCGGGAGTGGTTTATGTTTAGAAACTACTGTAAAATACAGATCGATTTCAATAAAATGAAGTTTGATGATTAAAATTGCAGTAAAACATATCAGGGTCGAACTCAATGTAAATCTTATATAACAAGCTGGTTTATTGGCACAAATACTATATTCCTTAAAGATGTTTAGGTAAATTTTTAAACCGATTCTCTTAATTTTCAAAAGGCTTGGTCCTTGGCTTAAATAAGTGTACCAAATTTCATCAAACAGTCTCCAAATTTGCGACCTGCATACGATATCGAGCAAAATTGATCGAAATTATTTATTTTGGTATCATGAATCTCGATATAGAATTAAATTTATTGAATTTGAAATAATAGCATTCGATATCGAGTATCTCGACATTACATTTCTCGAGTTTTCATTCGATACGTCAGTGTCTATCGTATGCAAAAACATTCGATAGTTTATTCGATACGATAGTATGGAATGCGGTGATTAGACCCCTGTACTTTTCGCAAAAGGTGGACATGGACTGTCTGACTGGCCATGTCACATTTTTTTAAATGTTTCTATGAGAAACCATAAAAGTTTCTTGTGTAGCACAAAGTTTTTACAATTTCTAACCAAAATGCAAATAAATGTTATTACAGTAAATTGATAATTATTTGCAATAACTTTTACACCATATTTATCTCTAGGTGTAAATATAAACTTTATAAACCGACATTGGAATTGAGGTTTAATGCAGAAGAAGAAATAAAAGTGTAAACGTTGTAGCATTGGCCTTTCCACAGTGTTGAATTGTAATGCTGTGTGAACATGACTTAAGGGCCAGTTTTCTTATAAAACAAAAGAAAATTTTTAATAAATATTGTCAGTAATTTTAATATGAAGACAGAAATTGATGTAAATAATAATGAATATTTAAAGGTCAATATGTGGAAGGATGTTACGCCAAGAGCAATGATTTTTTATTTGCACAAGTTTCTTTAAAAGAAAAAATTTATCTTAAAAATGTTAAAGAAGGAATTAAATTTAAAGACTATTACTAAACAAGAAAGGTAGATACAGGTTTAGGAATTTTTATTAACAAAGTTTTTCAAAAATATTTCAAAAATATCTGTATTTTT
Source organism: Pollenia labialis (assembly GCA_949318255.1). Taxonomy (NCBI): domain Eukaryota; kingdom Metazoa; phylum Arthropoda; class Insecta; order Diptera; family Polleniidae; genus Pollenia; species Pollenia labialis. The sequence goes on from OX439143.1 coordinate 114,071,559, forward strand.
TTTCCAAGACAAACACAGAAAATCTCAACATTTGTTAGTTTACAAAACCCTTATTTACATTTGAAACTTAATCCCAGTTAATTTGTCATACGAAAATCTTATCAAAGCAATCAGATGGTACTGTGACAAATTTTAAATGTTCTATAAACACATACACCCTCATCCAAACACAACCACAAAAACACATTCAAGTACAATTTGGACAAAACGAAAGAACAATAAACCACCCTCAACTTAAATGCAATTAAAACAAATGAATAAAAATGCACAATAAGAACTTTTTGAGTTTATTTCACAAATAGAAAAAGGAAAACAAAAGAAAAAAATGTATTCAAAACAACAACAAATACAATAAAGTAGAAATGGAAAGATGTGTCAGGCGAGCAAGCACACATTTTGAAATTGGAAACGTGTTGTGGCATATATTTAGGAAATGTTAAACACGCACATAAAGCCATACAAATATATTCAAACGCAAGAGGAACAAGGATACAATTCAAAAACTACGTACGTATGTGTATTAGTGCCTCTTTTTGTGCCAATTTCCCCTTCCATAAATGCAATTAACAAAAATAAGTGTGAAACTTAAAAACCAATTACCAAAACTACAATTCACATTGAGCCAACATGATAAGCGATGTAAAAAGGAGAGGAACTGAAGAAAAGGCTCGAAAGAAAAAACATTTTAAAAGTAATTGTATGACAATTTTGTATTTACAGAAACTTTTGCTAAAGATTGGCTTTTTATTAAACATTTTTTTAACTGTACAAAATTTTGTGTAAATTTTCTGTTAAAGGAAGATTTTGTGCAAATTTTTTTGTCATGGAGATCTTTGTGCAACTTTACTTTAAATGGGACATTTAGCGTTTATTAGCTTTTTATAGAAAATTTTGCTTAAATTTGCTTTTCACAGAAACTGTTATTAACTTTTGAAAGACAATTTTGTGCAAATTAGTTTTTTTTTTGTAAAAAATTTTGCGTAAAATTGCCTTTAATTAGAAAAGTTTCAAAAATTTGCTTTTATTTGCTGTTCATAGAAATTTTCATAACTTTGCTATTTATGTTTAAGAACATTTTAGTCAAATTCTGTTTTTTTTTATAATTTAATATATATTTCCTGAATCCGACTTATGTAGGGGCCTAACAGTAAGTGGTAAAAATCTATTAACTAAAAATTACAAATTAGTCCCATTAATATTTAGACGGTCATCGAATTAGCGGTTAAGAAGCCTTGTTCGCGTTTGCAGTTGAGAAGGGTGCCTTACAAGCATACTTTAATGGTTTTGCATAGACTTTTCAAAATTCCTTTTTTACTAGTGTAATTTCTAGCTGTTCCGCATATTCACTAATTATCGAGGTTTGCTGCAATCTTTATGGAATCGATCTTGTTTTGCAACCCAAAATTAAATTAATCATTAAACTTATATTTTGAAAGTATATTAAAAAATTAAAATAATGCAAACAGTGCTAAGAAATGTAACAATAGTCCTGTAGGGGAAAGATAAACTACACCATTTAACATCTTTTTCAAAATACGTTTTTTATACAGCTGGAATCAGAATTTTCCCTGTATTGTTGTTTTCGAGATAGAAAAGTTGAAAACAACACCAAGTCCTACTTGCTTAGACGCAAAACTGGCGTTGTAAACCACGAAATTGGTAAAGGCAAAGAACATTTGGACTCGTATTTTGTAGATTGTGAAGTGATGTATTTTGTTTTTTATAAAGGGGTAATTCCATGCAAAATAGACCAAGAAGGGGACCCGAAACCTTATGATTTTAGTGAAAAAATAGAATTTAAATATTGTAATTTTGAGCAATTAGTACACTGTGCTAGTTGCAAAAAACAGGTTTCTAATTATTAATTAGAAAAGTCTATTAGATCTGGAATTTGTCCAGGATCCGTCGGACAGTGAATACGAAATCAAGATTTTTTTGCGATTCACAAGAACTTTAAAAAACTGTCTTTGTATTGGGCTTATAAGACGCGAGCTCCAATAGATGTGTGTTGCTTTAAGCTGGAGGTCCATATCACGCGTGCTACGTTTCAACGCTTTTTATGCAGCAGCAGCACAAGTAAAAATGAAATTTAATTTGTCAAAATCAGCTGTGTATGCAGCAAAAAAGCGAGTAACGCGTGCTGTTGACCTCCAGCTTTATACCCGCCATATGCTATAAATCGATCCTTTAGGGTGTTAATGATTTCTTCAAACTTATTTTTGTCGAATAAAAATAGCGGAGGATAATTTACAAAAATTTTTGCGCAAATTTGTTATTTGCACGAAACTCTACGCAAATTTGTTGTTTACAGAGATGTTTAGCAAATTTTTTTATTAAAAGGAAATGTTGAGTAACTTTGTTATTTAAAAGAAATTTTGAGTAAATTTTGTAATTAAAAAAAAATTTTGAAATAATTTGTTATTTTAAAGAAATTTTGCGCAGATTCTATTTTAGAGAAACTTTTCATAAATTTATTTTTTCATGCAATTTTAAGAAAAGTTTGGGAAAATTTGTTATTTATTAATAGAATGGAGAGCAGATTTCACTATTTCTGAAAATTTGCTATTTATAGTAAAAAAGAATTATTTGCTATTTTAATGAAAACGTCGAGTTTATTTTGTGGCCTCTTTGATCAAGCAGTATTTCATAAGTCCCTTTTTTTTTCTAAACGCTGCATGAAGCCAATTGTGAAAATTTAGTTTTTTTTCATTATTATATTTATTTTCATTTTATTGGTGTCAATGGGAATTAAATTGAAATTGTTTTAAATAAGTCAACACTACAGCCAACATCAGCATCAATATTAATAGAAAAACTGCCACCACTACAATATACAACAACTGCAATTGCAACCACCAACATTTCCTTTCCAACAACCATTATTATCAAACGTGCAACTAAACCAGGGATTTCCAAAATTTTTTTGGTTGTGTGTTAGTGAGTACCAGAGAGTAAGCAAATTGAGAGAATGCATTAATTTACAGCCGAAATAAAATGTTAGTATGTAATATATTTTATAAGTTGTATAACACAAAGGTACAAAATTAAAAATATTTTGTGTTGATAAAAAATTTGTAGCAATTCTTTACCAATTCAATGCCGCTGATTTTAAAACTACACTTTTTTTATTCGGAAGTTTCAAATATCTTATCAAACAATTGTAAAAAATTAAAGATTTTTATGTTTTAAAAATTCATAAAAAATAAATATTGCACGCAAATCATAGCTGATAGAAAAAAAGTGCAGTTTTAAAATCAGCAACATTGAATTGGTAAAGAACTGCTACAAATTTTCTAGCAACACAAAAAATTTTTATTTTTTTTCCCTTGTGTTCTACAAGTTATAAAATAAAATCTTCTAAATTTATACTTTTATGGCAGTTTTGTAATAGTAGAATGCTTTTCAAATGGGATGAACTTAATTTATTACGTTGCTTGGAACAAATAAATTTTAAATCCGAAAAAATTTGTTCGCATAGGTAAGTAGTGCCGAATAAAGAGAGGCACGTCAATGAATTTTTTTTTAGTTCAGGATAGAAATGGTATTCACGGTGTTGGGTTGCTCATACTTCAAACATCTGTGCATACATTTTTATTCTAGCTAATGGTATATCATAACTTTTTAGAAAATACCAAATGTGCACATGAGTTTGCCTGCAAAAATGTATAAAGTCATTATAACAGGTCAAAGTTACGTTTAATAATTACCATAAATTAGTAAGGTTAAATGCAGAATTAGTCTTTACTTTCTGTTTCTGTTCTGTTCCGTGCCGTTCTGTTTCAAAATTGTAAAAGTTTCTTTTTCTGTAGCAACTGTAGCCATTTATGACAAATTTATTATTTTTGCACCATCCATTGTTTTATTTCAATAACTTTTATTTATGCACATAAATTTGAAGAAATAAAATTTAATTAACGAATTTTTTATTATTTATTTTGCGGTAACTTACAATTACTTTACAAGTTCTTGATTTTATCAAACTGAACCGCAACAGAACAGAACAACTAATCAATTTCACAGGTTTTTTAATAACAAAAACAAATCAGCTGGTTCGTAACAGAACAGAAAGTAAAGACTTACTGAGCCTTAACTTTTTGGGCTCGGTCAAATAATTGTAGCATAAAAAAGTAAGCAATGAAAATAGTGCGAAACAATAAAGTTTCATTAATACATCAATAAAACACATCTTCTTACCCAAACATTTTACCTACTGTCACATTTGCTTTTATGTGTACAGGTTATTTACACATAAATTGTAGCAAAACAAGACTTTTTTACTTGTTTTTTAAATATTTCTACTTACTTAAGAAAAGGGTTTTCAAAGAAAGAAAAAACCCAACGACGCAATTTGTACAGAAACCAAAATATTTTTACAAGCAAAATACCAACAAATTCTTTTGGCTATTTTTTTTCTTAATAATTTCTGCATTTAGGTACGTCTTTTTAAAGAAAGCAAAAGGGACCCTTTTACAGGTAGCAAAGAATTTTTTTCACAAACAAAACACATATCGTTAGCTTAAACGTTGCAGTAAATGTTATTGTTAAAAAAATTTACTAAATAAAATTTACGCTAGCTTTGCTGTTAAATATTTTCAACAATTTAAATTATGTTAAAATTAAATAGAAATGTTATATTACTCTGCATTTAAGTCTTAAAATTTAGACTCTAAATATTGCACGCAAGGCATTGGATGTTACCAAAAGCATTTTTGACCGCACAATATTTTTGAGTGTAAGCTGAAACAAAATAATATAGCATCCGCTAAACATGTGCACTTGTCGAAGTCACACCGACGACTGGATTGAAGAGCATAAAAATATGTGTTTGTAGTGGTTTGCACAATTGTGCAAAGAAATGGAAACCCCTGAACTAAACAATTGTAATTTATAACAGCAAAATTTCGTATATTTTTTGCGTCTTGGAAAATAAGTAGAAATCATTATTTGATGGTCTTTCGTAAAAACGTATCGTGGTTGGTATAAGCGGAGAAAAATTATATTGAATGAATTGAAAACATTCGCTCATTCGCTTTTAAAAGACTAGTATCACACTGGCGTTTATAATAGACGAAAAAAAACCAGCGACAATTTTTATGAATGACCATTGATTCCCATCATTAGTTGTGTCGAACGTGTCAAATTGTTGTCAGGGCATTAAAGAATACTTAAATGTACGTATGTATGTGTGTGAGTGTGTGTATGTGTTTGGTTGTGTCTATTGTCCTGTGCGTATGTTTAAATTAATGTAGCTTAAAACCCAATTGACATTTAGCTTAGCCGCGGGTGACAAATTTTAATGGATGCAGCACCGTTTTGCATTACACTCCCTAAATAATTTATCCTGTTTGATGCTACGAAACTCGCAACATAATTAATCTATAAGTCTTTGTGTTTGCAAATGGCTGTGTCTGTGACTGTGTGTGGTGTGTCTGTGTTTAATTTTGTATTTATGTTTCATAGACATACTGTTGATATTTTTTATAAAGATCTAATCATAAACATGCACATTTACTATGGGACATTCTTGTTTTCGCTGATTTGTTTTGTCACTCAATTTCTGGGAATTTAAGTGCCAGGATAATATTTTTGTAAATAAACCAAATTCAAATTCAATGTATGACTTAAATTAGAGTTTTCGAAAAACCGTAAAAATGTGAAACCGCTGTTTCGGGTTTAAAATTTAAATGAAAATTTAAAACCGATGGTTTCGGTTCGGTTTTGAAAATATCCAAGTTAAACTACATACCTACATATATATTATTTTGTATTTAGTAAAATTTTTTTGTTCTAATTCAGGTACTTTTATTAAAAAAGAAACATTTATTCTCCGTAGTTATTATTTAAAATTTAAAGAATTTTGAAATACCTTGCCATTGTTCCAGGCTGTCATGTATAAAGTTTTTTTTCTATGAAGTACGAGAATTTGCAATTTCTTTTAGCATAAATATATATTTAAAGTAAAAGCTAAAACCGAGGTTTTTTTGGTCGGTTCTTGGTTTCGGTTTTTAGGCATTAAAACCGCGGTTTCGATTTCGCTTAAAACCGAACAGCAATCCCTAACTTAATTGGTTTTTGTGAGAGTTAACTGTGTATAGAACACAATGATATAATTTGAAAGTCTGCGCAATTTTTGATGTTTATATGAGACTAGCGGACCTGGCAAACTTCGCCTCGCCCCAATTTTAAATGCCAAAATGACACCTGTCAGATTGCGCAAAGTCTAGGTCAACGTATATCGCCATCCATCGGATTTTGGCTGAGAACTTTCTATTTTTTCATTTGGAAAGCCATTAAGGAATAATTTAACACAAAATTTCGCTTTTTCCAATTTTTCGACTTTTTCGAAGGGATTTTCCAAAATTTTCTAACGTTATAACCTTCCCCTCGAAAATACGAACAACTGACAAAAAATTTTACAGAAATCGGCCCAGCCGTTCTCATTTTATGAATTACTATACATTTTTTATACCATTTTTATATACATATTAGATTTTGCCACGCCCCTCCGCCTGCAGACCGAGAATAAAAATCAGATTTCACAGTGTCACCCGCCTGAATATGCTGAAGATTCCCTGATTTCATCAAAATCGGCCCAGCCGTTTTAGAGTTCATACGCTACATACATACATACATCCTGTTTTATATACATATAAAGATTTTGGCGCATATTTGCATTTTATTTATAAATTTGCGAAAATTTCTCGTTTAAAGGAGATGTGGCGCATATTTACTGTTTATATAAAATGTTACTTTATATTGCCGTTTATAGGAAATTTCGCTTAAATTTGCTGTTTATAGGAAGCTTTAATTTAAGTTGCTCCTGAAAGGAAATTTTGCACAAATTTGCTATCAACAGAAAACTTGTCGCTTTTTTGCTGATTATAGGAAATTTTCTGAAAGTTCGCTGTTTATAGGATATTTAGGGCCAAATTGCCATTTGTAGAAAGATTGTTAACAATTTGCCATAATAGTAAATTTTTCGCAAACTTACTGTGAAAAAAAAATTTTGCTCAATATTGCCGTTTATAGGAAATTTCGCTCAAATTTGCTGTTTATAGGAAATTTTGATCTGTTTATAGAATATTTAGCGTTAAATTGCCGTGTATAGGAAGTTTTGCAAAAATTTGTCATAAAAGTAAATTTTGCACCATTTTACTGTTTAAAAACAAATGTTGTTATGGATTGCTGTTTATAGGAAATTTCGCTAAAATTTTCTGTTTATAGAAAACTTGGATCTTAGTTGCTCGTTATGTGAAATACTGTATACAAAAAATCTTGAGCATATTTGCTGCTTATAGGAAATTTTCTGCGTGTTAGCTGTCTATAGGATATTTAGCGTTAAATTGCCGTTTAGAGGAAGCTTAACAAAAATTTGCCATAATAGTAAATTTTGCGCCAATTCGCTGTTTCTATGAAGTTTTTCGCAAATTTTTTTTCGTTAAAAATTTTTACGAAAACTCAAAAAAAAAATAGCAAATGAAACATTGTTCACTCTTATATTGATCTCACCCCTTTTCCTTTTTTCACCACTTCTGGTTGGTTAAAATATTTTTCGCATTAAAGGAAAACAAATCGATCTGAATTCTGAACAACAAAGTTGGCTGAATAAAAAATAATTAACGCTCCATCAAATCAATGTCACGTCCATGTACGTGAGAATCATTTAGTTCACCTTGATTCTTGATTTTTAATAAAGAAACAATTTAATGTGTATAAAAGTGTAGAGTCTTAAAACTAAATATAGTATATTATGTGCAGGTAAAGCTTGGCTAGTTAAATTCTGTTGTTGTAGTTGTTAACCACAAATATCATCTACATTAAAAGCCTGACAACATACAACAAAACACAAGATTTTTTTAAAACCATTGAAATCATGACTATGACGGTGTTGTAGATAATGATGAAATTACGCCAGGTATAGTTTAAGCATTTTGTTTTCGTACATTATTTTCATTTCTTTTAGATTTTTGCTTTATTGTTGTGGTTTCCCGCTAAATAATTCGTAAAACCACTATAAACTAACTGACTCACTGACTGATAGGCAGACATAAATATGTACTATCTATATACATCGATATTAAGATGGATGGATGACTAGATGTTTATATGCTGACAGTCGTTTGAATGGCGGAAGGACAGACATTCAGAAACAATCATTCACTTAAATAGCAGTGGCTTATAACTTTACTAAACTTTAGCACTTCCAGTTTGTAAGTTCATATACCACCAAAATCTATACTTTGTTTGCCGAGGATGCGAATGTTTCTGATTTTTTCGTATACATTTTAAAAAAAAAACTTTGTATTAAAACAATGTAACAATGCATTTTATAGTTAAAAAGCAGTGGCAGGCATAAAAAGAATATGATATACATACAACATAAAAAGGATTGAGTAAGAGATTTTTATTTTAATTTCAAATTTTCGATCAAAGTTTTTTTTCAAAGTTTTTCTTTGGATTCAAAAATTAATTACCAAGGTTTCTTTTAAATGTGCTAAATTCCCATTTCAAACTATTGATAAACTGAAATTTATTGTTGGTGGGATAGCTATTCCTATGCGCATTTCACTGTTTGCTTAGGCCAGATCGTCACGAAACTTCATCCAAAGATTTTAGAATTTTGTTTTTGTTTTAAATATCATTTTCTATGCGAACGTTGACGTTTGAAATTGTTAAACAGCCAGATAATGTTTTGTTTTAACAGTTACCATGATATCGCTTAGAAGTCACGCAATTTGTGCAAACCGTAGATTTTAATCGTAGAATAACTTTGGCAGGTAAACTTTCACTGTTCAATTGTGCACTAATTCAACCAGATCTGTTTATGCTACCCCTAGTTTTCAAGGAAAACCTCAAGTGCTAACAAATCACAAGCTACATATTCTTGGAGTAATTTGAGGAAATTACTCTTTCGCTTTCTTTAGGCATTTTTAAAAGCAAATTTCACTTTCTAGAAACAAATGTTATCGTTAATTTTTTTTAAGTAAAATTTGACGTTTCTTACAAACTGACATTAATTGTTTAAAATTACACAAAAGCTAAAAAGGAGTTTCAAAAAGAAGTCTCGCAAATTTGCCCATAAGTGGCCGTTTACATTTAGCGCGATTTTCGTAGTTTCTTTTTTAAAGTTGCTTTTACGTTAACATTTACATACACGTATCGCAGCAACTTTTTATTTAATTTTTAGATTTGTGATGGAACTTGTAAGAATTGTAAGAATACGTGAACTTCTGTACCTCTCTCTCTCTTTCTCTTTCGCCCACTAATTAAGAGATGCAGTGACAAAAATGTCTCAATGTAAACGCACATTTATGGCCTATTTCATATGCATTAAAATTCTGTTTTTCATATAATTTTATTTTTCTTTGTCATAAAAAAAGGAATTTTAAACATAATTGATATTAAAATTAAATAAAAACCGAAGCAAACGACTAGAATAGAAAGAGCGAGAGAGAACTGAGCTTTGAAGCAACAGCATAATAATTTAGGCTTTGCTTTTCAGCTGTAAGTTTTTAAGCATTGGAACAAACCTTTCGAACACGCTTTAAGCACCACTCGGCTGGAATCGCTAGGAAGGTTTGTTTTATGAACCAATTGTCATACCTGAAGACCGTTGTCATCCCACACTTGACCTGTCCATTAACATTCCAAGTTTGCTATCAATAAAAGACACGCAAGGCGAAAAAGTTTTCTGTTTCAAAAAAGCTAATTATGATGAATTAAACTTTTGTTTATTTAATACTAACTGGCTGCATTTGTCAACTAACATAAGTGGTATTCCATCTTCTATTGATTTAACAATACAAGTCTTCTACGCTACTATCCTTAAATATTTTGATGAATGTGTTCCGAAAGTAAGATTATGCACCAAAACTGGACCACCATGGAATTCTAAGCGATTATCGAATCTAAAGAATATAAAAAATAAATGTTTTAAAAGGTACAAAAAGTCTGGTTTACTCTCCGACTACGCTAAATATGCTGTATCCCGATCAGATTACAATTTAATGAACACGTTGCTCTACAAGAACTATCTAAACACTATTAAACACAATTTAAAATCTGACCCTAAATCGTTTTATAAATTCGTTAATTCTAAACGTAGTTGAACTGGTTATCCTAATGTTATGAAATACCAATCTGGTGAATCTAACAAAAATTTGGAAATAAGTAATTTATTTGCAGACTTCATTTCGACGACTTACTCGGATGCTCCATATAATGATACCTCATATCCCTATCCTATTGCTGAAAGCCAACCAATACAAATTTTTGTGATCAGCACTTCACAGATTTTAACAGCACTAAGAAGCGTTAAATCGACATTTAGTAGTGGACCGGACGGTATACCCAGCTGTGTTTTGAAAAATTGTGCAAATGCACTTGCTACTCCACTGGAAATAATATTTAACAAATCTATAGAGCATGGCTATTTTCCTCAATATTGGATAGATTCGTGTATAATTCCACTATTCAAGGCCGGTAATAAATCAAACATAATAAACTAAAGAGGAATTGCAAAGATTAGTACAATCCCAAAATTATTAGAAAAATGTATCACAGATAATATTAGTCACCAAATATCGTCTTTTTTATCCACTCATCAACACGACTTCAGAAGTTGCTGCTCCACAACAACTAACCTTTTACAACTGACAACCCTGGTTAATAGAAGCTTTAATAACAAACAACAAACTGATGTCATATACACCGATTTTAGCAAGGCATTTGATAAAGTTAACCATTTTTTACTGTTATTGAAACTTGATATTATGGGATGCACTACAAATACCATAAACTGGTTCAGATCAGGGATGATAAAGTCAGTACAATTGTACTTTTTTCGGTACAATTTGCATTGCAAAAGTACTGAAGTACTCCAATGACATATTTAGTACAATTTAAAAATTTTAAAATATCAGAAGAATTGCCAAAGATATATTGTCTTTACAACATCCGTGAGCGAATATGGAAAGGAATTTTTCGTAGCAAAATATGATAAAAACAAAGCAAAGAAACCGCCTTTTTGTGGTTATTGGATCGAATTTAATTCAGACAAAATATATACTACAGTCTGATCAATCTTGTTGCTATAAATAAACGAAAACGGCGCTACGTGTTGTACAATTCGATCAAGTTGTACAACCATTTGTTACGTTAGAGTTGTGGTTGGTCATCGGTTGAATAAAAATTCAGTTTGATTTGAGCTTTCAAATTGGTATGTCTGATGGCGGTTTTTTTCCTCCGTTTTTAATTTTCATTCTAATGTTTTGAGGGCAGGAGCGTGCAAAGCAAACAATATTTTAAAAATTAATACGAAATTCCAATGCACAATTTTAGTAAAGAATACAAAAACTGCCGGAACTATAATTTAATTTCATTTCTTGCCCCTGTTCTTACTCCACTTCATTTATCGCCACTAGTGCTAAAAAATCGGTACTCATGTTGACTCTATTAAAATAATTTCTTCATAAAGCTTAATGAAAAGCTGGTTAAAAAATTGTACATATTCTGCGAACGATTAACTGGTCTATTCAACTCAAGGACCCTTAGACAATATCTTTTGGGGTTATTACTGGGTGAAACGTATTTATACCCAATTCCACTTTGGCGCCCTATGCTCCAGTGGAAGTTAGAGGAATATTAAAAAATACCCTGTTCCACTATAAACTTTAAAAAAGCCAGATAAAAAAGCATCGTCTTAATTCCTTATTACGTATTAACTTAATGTTGTTTGTTAATTGCCAAAGATGTATTTCAAATACGCATGTATAAAATATAGTACATACAAGTGAATTTTAATGTACATATGTTCGTACATTTTCTGTTATTTTAATAATAAAACCAGTAAAAAATATTTTTAGTACAATTAGGGTCTAAAAAGTACAATTTTTTACTTAATTAAGTACAATTTAGAAAATGTCATTTATCATCCCTGGTTCAGATCATACCTAACAGGTCGGAAACAGCGTATATACGTTAATAATGCCACTTCTAAAATTATTATTGTGAAATCTGGAGTTCCTCAAGGGAGCCACCTGGGACTTTTTTTTTCTATTTTTATAAACGATTTACCGAGTGTAATAAAATTTTGCAATGTTTAAATGTATGCTGATGATGTGAAGATTTTTATAAGTCATAATAATATCTCAGATGGCAAACATTTACAACGTGATTTAAACAAATTTTATGATTGGTGCAATATAAACCTGATGGGTCTAAATTTAAAAAAGTGCAAACATATGCGATTTTCACGAAATTGGAATGATAATGGTCGTTTTTCCTTAGGTGGAAATGAGCTAGAATTAGTTACGGAGTTTCTAGACTTAGGAGTTCTACTTGATTGTAAATTAAATTTTAACAAACATATTGTCATGATGGTGAATAAAGCTCGTGGCGTGCTTGCTTTTATCAAACGATGGTCTAAAGAATTTACTGATCTTATAATAACCAAACGTTTGTTTACATCGTTAGTAAGGCCTATCCTGGAATACGGTTCTATTATTTGGGATCCCTACACTGATTATCACAAGAAGCGCATTGAATCTGTTCAAAAACAATTTCTCTTATTTTGTCTGGGAAATACAACATGGAATGCAAATGTGAATCTTCTTCCATATTCTGCAAGACTCTCTATAATTAATTTGCCGACTTTAGAAAGCAGACGCATCATGCTTAACGTTGTTTTTTTTAGTAAATTTATTAAATGGTTCGATTTTCTCAGAGGTCTTGCTGAAGACAATCAACCCAATTATGAATAAAAATTTCCCGGGAGTTTTCTCCTTTCTCCCATTTTTACAATTGAGTTAACATAGGAAAAATGGGAGAAAGGAGAAAACTCCCGGGAAATTTTTATTCATAATTGGGTTGAATAAACTTCAATATACCTCTTAGGTCTACTCGGAACTTCGCACCACTTCATCTACAGTGTTTTCAAACTAACTATGCAAACGCTGACCCTTTAAGGAGATTATGCAAAACTTTAAATGATTTCTATAATTTAACTGATTACCCTGTTACATTAGTAAAGTATCCTTATAAAATGTAGATTATTTTATTGGTCTCTAAGGATTTTAGTCCATAGACCGTGATTAAATCAATAAATGAAAGAGATTAAAAAAATTAATGAATGAATTCATATCAAACACTTTTATGACACTTTTTTTATTCGTTTGAGAATTTCCTATGACTCATGATAAGAAATAAAGAAAACATATGTTTATCCGATCTACAAAGCATTAGTCGGTAAAAAAACCTTTTTTTTAAATAATATAAAACAATACGACTATTTTTGCCTAAACTTCCAATGAACGTATACATGTATGAATAAAAATTCCCGGGAGTTTTTTTTCCCCATTTTTAAAATTGCGTTTAAATATGAAAAATTGGAGGAGGGAAACAACTACTGGCGACTTTTTATTCAGAATTGAACTGATTGCTATTTATCTACTTAACGTTTGCTTTGAAAAAACGACTTCAGTAGAAAAATTGAGAAAAAAGAAATGTGTTTATTTTGTTGTTGTAAATTGTGGAATTTGAAAAGCAAATGTTTTTTAATTGTTTATCTCTAAAGGTGTTTTAAGTTTTTGCTTGGCCACTAGTAGCTGGAAGTGCCGACCATTGCTTTTTTATAATTTGCGGATTTAAGAAGGGAAAACGATTACACACATTCATCTTTTGAACTAAAGAAAATTGTATTGTACTTGAGCAAAATGATGAGCATATTTCAACATTCCAATTATATCTAAACTATGGCATCAGAAGCTTTTTAAAAGTTGCTTATACGAGTACCTATAATCATTTTATACTTTTAAGTTAAGTATGGCCAATTTAGGGGTTTACATTGATGCAAACACATTTGAAAATAAAAACGACATGGGAATGCGAATAATACGAAGGCTTTACACAGATAATTTCTGTAAAGCCAAATAAGAGCAATTGGGACTTAAAGCGTCTTAACATTACACTCTTATGGGAAAATACTACCGTCAAACTTGATATTCGTAAAATCGGCAAGTACCGGTAGCTCCAAGGAAGTAGGGTATGGATAAGGCGGTATTGGGGGGCACTTGGTGCTTGTTGTTTAGCCACAGAAAGTGGGAAGAAGAAGATCTCAAAAATACGGAGGTGGGGATTAATTTTTGCCCGACTCCTGGGAAAAAGTTCGGACTGCTAAAATATGTTTTAAACACATCGAGCCCTTACCGCAAAAAAAGCTTAAGCGACATCATTTTAAGTTTTCGTTGTTTTCAAAAAATAACTTTGTTGGCAAAACTTACATCACCTGCAAAAATATCATGGTACGTTTTTATGAAATAAAACAAAAATAAAATTTCTCCTTTAAAATATGTATTCTATAAATACACGCTAAAATCATGGGTGGATTTGACTTCCTACGTTTGGTTCCACATTCCGCAAATCTGAGGTTAGCAACACTGTTCAAAAATTATTAAAGTTCTTGACTGATTTTACGGCAGTTACATTTTGTTGCAATTCTTAGGCGCAAAAATCCTCAATATCATACTTATCTTTGGACAGTCTCGGCATCATTTGTAGCAGCATTCCTGTTTTCTGCGTTCTTGCAACGAATTTAGTTCAAACTAAGCAAATATTTGGCAAAATTAAGCTGAACACTGAAAAAATCGAAATATTATATGGCTTAGAATAAACATTTACTAGGTAAAATAAACGAAAGTCTTAGAAAAATATTTGATGCGTTTATTCAGTGCAAGAATTTAATGGATTGATTATTGTTGCATTTAGTCTTCCTATCTTAAAATTGTTTTGCTGTGACCAATCAAGCAAGTTTGTGGTGTATCATTGACTTGTAACGCATCTTCTTTCTATATTTTTCTAATGAAATGGCTTAACTTTAAAATTAGTTTTGCTACACATAAAAATATATACACATTTAACCAGAATATGAAATTATTTAGCTGCTCTTCAACTCCATTTCGAAAGTCATCATTATCATTTTAGAAAAGCATAACGTCTCCGACTTTCTGGCATCGTCATCATCATCATGTCATAAGTATTTTGTTGTGGTATTTTGAAGTATTTTGTTGTAAATATTTTATAGTATTTTTATAACCCTCATTGTCACTCACATGCGTTCTGAATTAGTTTTTAGTTTCATTTGTGGCAACATTTTTTTTCTTATTTTCTATTTCTTGAAGCCGTAACCAACTGATATGCTATTAACTCTACCAGTTTTTAACATAATTATTAGGACAAGTTTTTCAAAATTTTTGTTTGAAAAGAAAATTTTTAAGAACTGTCTATGATAAGATTAAGAAGGATTCAGCTAAGATTGGTCTGAAGAAAAACATGGATAAGACAAATCCATTGGTTGCAACTGCAAAAAACAAACAACTCAAATAACATTTGTCGAAAAAGTGTAAGCAGGCAATAGTTATTTCAAGGTAGTAGAAGATACCGCTGTAAAAATTAAATGAAAATGGAAACAATATTTATTATGGACTAAGCAAAAACTTCAAAAATTAAGAAATATCAAGGAAAACGGAAACCAAGCTCAAAACTACACTTATGATACCCATACTGTAATGCGGTGCCGAAACCAGCGTTACCGTTCAAAATTTTCAAAAAGGGGCACAAATAGGGGATTTTCAAAAGAAAAGTGACACAAAAAGGGGAATTCTGAGAAAAAAATAGGCTACTTTAATAATAAGAAAATGTTTATATTAATTAAGTTATTTGCACTGAAAATATAACCGATACAAAAAATAAACCTCTTCTTATGTATAAATAATACATTATATAAGTACAGAAATAGTCGAACTTCCCTATAATAAATCTGTTTGTAGCCCTTGATGTACTGAACTTACATTTTCTTGCACATTTTACTAATTTTTGAACTTTGTTCATTATATGGAGAGCTTCAAGGAATATAAGTTCCCTTTAGAGAAGCTCGAATGTATATATGCACAGTGAAAATAAACGTCTTGTTTGCAAGTTAACCCGTACGAACTTTTCCATTTTGCGTTCGTTTGAACAAAAGATACAACTGTGGGAAAAATGTTTAAGCTCTTTTGTGAATATGTTGATGTAAAATATGCAAAACATATTGCATATTTTACCCTTACTTTAACTTAAGGTGTTAATACTGCCCTGTTTTACAACTTTGATTGCTTCTACAACAAATGTTTTATTTTGTTTGTCATAATTCAAACCGCTTATAATTTTGTGAAAGAAATCGCCATTAGTAATAGACTTATAAAATACGGGCTTCTATATCATGGGAGATCAAACAAAATAAATAATTAATAAGGTTTGCCGTTTTATTTCTTTAGTTGTTATATGTATATATTTTCTTGAAAATATACATCTACATATATTTATTTATAAGTTCAACATGGACTGCCAGGTATCTACTTTCAATCTTTTTTATAAAGCTAAAGTAAAACATACGAACACAAAAAATCTGAGAGGTTCATCTGTGTTCATTGATGGCCAATATAAAACATTTCGTTCAAAAAGGGGCGAAAGGCGCACAAAATTATACAAAATGATACAAAAGGGAATTTAAAATAAAGGGGCAAAAAAGTGGCAAGTTATTCAAAAAAGGGGCAAAAATGCGACTTTAGTCGCATAACGGTAACGCTGGCCGAAACATGTGAACTTGCAGAAACCGCTGAAGATATGCTAGGCGTTTCGAGAGAAAAAGACTTCATACATTTTATGGGCCCATATGCGTTGACGGTGAGTGTAGACGACAACGATGAACTCGTATTAGATAAACTCCAACATGAACATCTTGGAAAAGTCGGAAGAATTAATGCCAGTACTACTGCACGAAAGACAAAACGTAAACGGAGAATACCGAGACCGGAATGGATAAAATTTAATAAGTCTTCTTCGTGAAAAAGGTCGAGACAAACAACAGACTGTAGTATCACGCACTACTGTTAATTTCTATTTTACCTTTTTTCATTACAATTTTTATAGAACCTTATTTTAAAAATTTAATTTTTATAAATGCAATTTTTTATTATTTTACCTTGTATCTCTTAAATTTTCATTAAATTAGAGTATTAAATTTATATGTATTGTCATTTATTTATTGAATAGCACAATAGCACATTTGCACAGAATTAATTGGCTTAGCCGTATATCCAAATCAGTGTCCGAAAATAAACGCAAAATATCGCTCCTTAGTATTCGGTTCGGTAGATGTGTAAAAAACACAAACGATAATAGTGTTTGTGTAGCTAATCATTAAAAAAAATAACGTTTCCCCGTTTGTCATCTTTCGAACACAAAAATAATACTGCTCTTATCCAACCCAACAAAAAGATGAGCACATTTAATTCCGTTCGGGTTTTTTTAACCCACAAACTTCATTGTGTTCGGTTCAGTTAAAAAAACAGACTATTCGTTCGTTTCTGTTGTTTTTAGCGCCCTTTGGGCTGGAAAAAACCAAAATTTTTTTTACAAAAAACAAAAAACATATACTAAAGCAAAACAAAAAGCCCGCAAAATAATTTTTACACACAAGCTGTTTGTGCTGCTGTCGTTGCTAAAATTTTTGTTTGTTAATTTTTCTATCAATTTAAAAAAAGAAACATAAACATTAAAATACCTATAATGTTTGTCTAAAAATCAGTACAATTCTTCTGTTTTTTTTAACGAAGGACAGAACACTTTATAATGTTCGGCTTTTTCTTAATAGATATCGTTTATGGGTGTGTGAGCCGAACGCTAAATAATGATCTGTATATTTTTTAATGCTTAATAATGATCTGCTTATTTTTGAACACTGATCTAAAGTATTATTAAAAAATATATTGACCTTAGAAGTGTTATTCTTAATTATTAATTTTACTGAAGGGAAACTATAAACAATAACCCTCAACAGCATTAAGTTTAATTTTAGAGATTTTTTTAGTTTTCTTTTAAAACATTCTTATGTACTTTAAAATTGTTTACATTACAAGTACGTGAGGCAGTAAATCTATAATATTTACTGCCTATTATTTAAAATTTGTAATTGAATTGTGCAGATATTTGAAGAAAACTGCATTTTTAACGTTAAAAAAGTATTCGGTCTTATTTTACCTCAATAGCTTAAAATATTAATTTTTAAATACCTAAACTAGTTTAGTCAACTTTCATCACAATATTGATATATCCCATCCATTTCATAAAATGTGAAAAGTTTCCAAAAATTTTCCATTTAGCTTGTCATTTAGATTATGGTTAGGGTATGATCCAACTTTCAGAATATAGTCTTTAACGTTTGTGGCATAGAACTCTGAAGAGCAACAGTTGGCGGTTTTAAGAATAGATACACTTTACCCGATTGATCAAAAATGTGCAAAAAAAGCATTTTCCTCGAAACAAGTTCTTGGAGTGGAAATCAAAATTTTTTTTATTTTGTTAAAGAAATTTTATAAATATACATAAATTAACTGTCGAGCTTGAGGTTTAATTTTTTAAAATCTTTGAACGTTTTTTTCAAACAATATTTCGGTACTACTTTGAGTGCATTCTTCAAAGTCTTTTATTTCTTATTTTGTTAAATTTTAAAAATTTTTTAACAAATTTATCAATCAATGTCATAATAAAAACTTGTTAATTGAATACAAAAAAAATATTTTTCAAATCAGACATGATATTTTACAATATAAATAAATTTTTAATATTTTAATCAGGCTTAAGTACATCAAATTTAATTTTCATTAAATTATTTTTATGAATTCAGTGGAGCAAATTTCGATCTACCAAAGGTTAAAATACAATTTGGTTTAAGGATTGATGTTTGACTATTGACGTCAGCAGTCGTCGATGGCTGCGAGTGTAAGACGGCAAATCCATCTGAGGAAACATCGATCGAAACATGTCATGGTAACCAGCCGCCTGGGTTCGAATCTCAGGTCAGTCAAGAATGAATGATTACACACTGCTACAAAAAAACACTTTTTGTCAGAACTTGAAAACCGACCTAGTGGGGGTTGTAGGCCTAGGTGAGGACATACAAAAACCGTTTTCAAAAATTTTGAAACACCCTCAAAATTTTGAGTTATTTTCAAAAAACTGTTTTAGGGTAGGTCGTAGCACTTTAGTACCTCTAACTCATAAATTTTTTGATCGATTTCAAAATTTTAAACAGTTTTGAAAAGGCAAAGAAGTAAGCTTTTATGAAATGTATTCATAAAAAGTATATTCCAAGAAATTAGGTGAGTGCTTATCAAAAGTTTCTAAT
Organism: Pollenia labialis; assembly: GCA_949318255.1. Taxonomy (NCBI): domain Eukaryota; kingdom Metazoa; phylum Arthropoda; class Insecta; order Diptera; family Polleniidae; genus Pollenia; species Pollenia labialis. The sequence continues at coordinate 114,090,781 of OX439143.1, forward strand.
TTTTTTTATTTTTTTTCATAATTTTTCAAATTCAACAAGAGTTATTTTAATTATTTTCTATAAAAACCTATCTTTGTTTGCACTGTATTTTAAAGATAATTTTGTGTAGAAAAAAACGAGATATCATTTGTTAAATCGGCTTATATTTACAAAAGTTACTAAAGTTTTAAATCACGCAGAAGATCGCAAAAATATGCATTTGTCACAAAATATGGCTCAGCCGATTTTGGTAAATATTCCAGATTCATCATCACTTTGTTTATGTTAAGTTTCATTACATTTAATTGCACTTAATACTGGCTTAGTAACACTTAACACATTAGCATACTTAATGCTATCACGATTTTTATATTGATAACCAGTGATGTTTGTTTGGCAAAAATAACAGTCTTGTGGTTTATGGAATATTTGATGATGCCAAATCATTGGGATAGATAACGGTAATTGCTGGCTTATAAACTTTTCGGACTAAGTTTTCTTAAGCATACTGGAATAGCTTGTACAAATACTTTCGGGTTCATAACATTTGCTAGAACTGTATGAGCAGTTAAAAACTGTATTGAAGGCATTTACCAAGGCTTTATTTTTCTTCAGATCAAAGCGATGTTTTTTGTCAGCGAATAAACCGCAAACATATGTATGTCTGTCCGTCTGTTGAAAACACGCTCACTTTCGAACAACTCAAAAGAAATGAACAAACTTGGTGCCAAATTGCATGCAGTTATCCTAAGCAGTTTGCGATTGAAATTCAGCAAAATCGGTGCAGTAGGACCAGAGCTATGAATCAAAATGTGGAACCATCACCTAAAAAAAATGATAACTTTGTTATAAAAAATAACATTAATTGTGGAACAAGGCACGGAATGAGATAAGATTTTCAAAAATTTGTTTTATTCGACTGGAAATCACGCTGTAAAATTTCGTGAAGATCCGTCCATAATTTACCCTAGGCCCCATATAAACACTACTCCCGGAAAATAGTTTAGTACGCCTAAAACCGATAAAAATAATGCTATCATAACAAAATTTGAATTGAAACTGTTACTCAATCTAGTTTAAATTGCTAAATAATTTAATATAGATCTAAACCTCAAACCAACCAATTTTAATGCTGATGTCTGTTTTTATAAAGATACATTAATAATAAATAGACATCCTATAGATATCCCTCCTGAAATATTCGAACAGTCGGTGGAGGGTATTAAAAATTCGGCACAGCTGAATATAGCACTCTAACTTGTTTTTATTCATATTTTTTGCGCGGAGGGAGAAAATACTAAAAATAGGTGTTAATGAAAAGTTGAATAACTTATACAATTTTTATCCGATTTGAAAAATTAAAACCATGTTTTGTTAAGAACTAAATTTTCTTCATACGCTAATATAAATTTTTATAAGCTTTCATATTAAAATAAGCAATGAAAAGCTACTAAAATAAAAAAAGTTTATAATTTTCGTTTTTTTTTGTAGATATTCTTAACAAAAACAATACTTATAATTTACAAATGTATAAAAAAATGCACGCAATTTTAAAGCGTAGTCAGTTTTCTTTCCAAACCTGTTAAAAAAATTAAAATCGGACAAGAACTGACTGAGTTACAGGTCGATAAGTTGACGAACATCACTGAAAACGGTTTTTTTAAAATAACTTCTGAATTTGAGGGTGTTTCTGAAATTTTTTGACACAATTTTTAATGTACTCAACAATACCAATAACCCACGCTAGGTCGTTTTCCAAGTTTTTTTACACTGTAGCATCGTGTTATCAATAACAATTTTAAATAATTTTCATGTTGTAAAATTCCTTCCTTCATAAAAATAATTTAATGAAAATTAAATTTGATGAACTTAAGCCTGATTAAAATATTAAAAATTTGGATTAAAACCATAAATAGTTCAAGAAAATAACCACAATTCTAATTAATATAAATAAATTTTCAACTTCCGTTTCTATTTTTTTTTTATAAATTAAATGTCTATAATTTTGTTTTTTCTCGACATTGTTTATAGTTATTCTATGCAATTAAGGATTGAAATCGAGTAAACTCGGTTCAGTAAACCTAAATGTGAAACAAACACCCTAAAAAATTGATAATTTTGATACAAAAACTTACATAAATAGTGGCGTAATGCAAATATATATAAAATTTTGCACAAATTGGTTCTATATGACTAGAAATCAACCGACATAATTTCGTGCAGATCGGTTCATTATATATTATAGGCCCCATATGAAGCCTGCTCTCGAAAAATAATTTAGCACGCCTAAAATGTTAACGAATAATGCTATTGGAATACATTTCCATCAGTCATATTGATTGACAATCACATTGTCAAATTTTCGTGAAGAACATGTCTAAACGTAAAACTTGGTGTTACGCATGGAAAGATACTTATTATTATCAGCTACCATAAAAGACAGGAATTTTTTAAATCCCTTGCAGGGAGGTGCTTTTGAGACTTCAATTAAGAATATTTTTCCCAAAATATTATCTCCCGATTTGTATGGACTGGTCGAATTATCGATTATTTTATTTGTTTGTAAAAAATATTGCTTTAGCCTTAATTTATAAGAATTTATTAATTATATAATTCTTATAATTCTTGATGGTAGTCTTAAATGTGTCTAATATTGATTTGATTATGGCGGATTAAGAATTATGAGTAAAACGATTTACATAAGCACCACTGTGTGAAAAATAGTGCGTTTACCAGCCTTTGCAGCCGATATTTAAAGATCTCCCTTTTCGCGACTTTGAGTATGAACCAAAAGTCAGACCGGAGTCTTGACTCCAGGTAGGTCTCTGGTCAGCAGCGATCTGAAGAAATATGTCAATTTCGAAATATGCCAACTACCTAATTTGCCCAGAGAAAGTAACACAACAAGATGTGATATCCTTCATTTGAAAATCCTGAATGTTAAACCCACTGAATTGTGAATACAGGTCGAAAATCAATTTGAGAAAGAGGGCCATTATCATTAAAAATAACACTATTCATATCATGATTATACTCCTGAATTGCCTTTGGCTGTGAAATGCCGTTTAACATGAATATTCATTAACTGCATTCAATTATTATTAGGAACATCAACAATTTGGCGAACTTTGACAAATCAATATGTTGTATTTTATCGACTATCATCTGATCTCATTAACTTTAAGTTGTACACAGAAAAAAAATAAATATTGATTTTAATAAAAAAAATTTGGATATTAATTAAAAAATTAATTAAATTTGCACCAGTAAAGAAATTGATAGAATCAATTAAACGATAAATTTACTTGATTAAACGTTTAATTCAATTGATCAAAAGTTTAATTCAATTGATTTAATTTTTAATTAAAACTGATTTTAGTTTTAATTAATGTTTTAATAAGTGAAAAATTTGTTCTGTGTAGTATATTTTTTTTAAATGGAAAATTTTACCCTTTTACCAAAATATTTTTTAAAGTCTTTAGAAAATTAATTTACATATGTAGTAAAAATCATTCCAGATTTTATTTTTATGAAAACAGGTCAAAAACATTATAGTAAACTTTAAAAATATACGCTAATAAAGGTACGGGTCAAAAAATCGACCGGTAGCAAAAATGTGTTAATCAAACTTATTGTAGTGGTAGTGGTATAATGACAATATTTTATTAACATTTATGCTCCTTGCTTTTTTGATTGCTTATTTTGATAGTTTGTTTTGCATATAAAAACTGGCCCTGATCATTATTTTTATGATTGTCTTTATTATTTTGTACAGTATTAACAGTATTTGCAAAAGCTGTTTATCTGTTTTCTTGTCTAAAGGTGATACCCGTTTTGCTCTAAATCTGTGGTTTTTGATGAGAAAAGTAATTTTCTATAAGAAAAAGAAGAAGTAAACAAAAATAACATAATATCTCTAAAGTAGTTAACAAAGTGGTTTTGCAATTGTGGTTTTAAAGTTTATCGTCATCGTTCGTGGCAGAAAATAGTTAAAATAAAATTGAATTATGACAGCCCCAACTGACACAATTCAATTTTAATTTTTTGACATTGAGATTTTTTTAATAAATAGTAGAAATTCAAATGAATGAAAAAGTTTTTTCTACAGTTTTTTAAATGTGATAAATATTAAAGTTGCTATTTGTAAAATTATGAATGAATCGATTTTCGCGAAAGAGTGGGATTTGATAGTTAAGGTTAAAAATGTACCCATTTGTAATTCTCTGTTACTTTAGTTCAAGCTTAACGACGGATTTTTTTTCTCAAAGTGTTCAATTTCTTAATGCTCTAAGTGATCGTTAAATAATATATTTAAATTTTCTAAAAAACACATCGTCGCCTTAGTCTGGGGATTGGAGATCTCAGTAAAAACTTGGTTTAGTTAATCTGAAAACTGATTTGTGCCGCCATTACCAATTTTGTATACAAAATTTTAAAGGAACAACTTAGTTTTGCTTAAAATATTGGTATTTAATGAAATAATAAAAAAAATTAAATTTCGTTGGAAAAATCCGAGTTGCAGACTACGCTTAACTAAGTTAAGTTAACTTAATTAATATATCAAAAACCCGGCCTTAGAGAGGAAACCTGGAAACTTACTTCTAGCAAGGAAAGACAAAAACCTCTAATGTTTTCTATTTATATTTCTAGAAGCAAACCAATATGTATTTGGTTTATTATCTAATATTCTATAAAGTCCCAAATTGAAGTAAATATTTTTCCAAGTCGATGCGGCGTATTTTCATATTTCGAATGGTATTAAAATTTCTTAAAATGTAAGAAATAGATAAAGTTTGTTTTTACTGAAGCCAACGACATATGTATGAGAAAAGTTTGACTTAAATATAAAAAGTATGAGATGGTAACGGTTTAAGCTCTTGTAATAAAGGCCAAGGTCCAGAAAAACATAATACTTTGCAGCCAAAGCCAAAAAGTGTCATCAAGTTTAACGATGTACAGTATGCTTGTGTACGCATTGATTACTTTTTTGCTGGACTTTGGGACAGATAACATCATACAATTCTACACGGTGTATTTTAGAATGCAAGTTTTCAATACAGTTTTTTAATTGAATTCGGATTGAAGTGTAGGGTAATTCTGTAACTTTTTAAAGTAGTTAACTTAAGTTAGGCAAAGGAATCCGTCAACCGTTGTTGATAGACTCATACTGATCGTTTGTGATACTGTCAAAACTAAGCAGAATTTCATGTTAACATTTCAAAGGTAGAAGTACCTATGCGGAAAGTAGTTTTCTCGCCTACTTAGACCAGTCTAATAAAAAGGGTATTTTTTAGACGTATAGAACTTCCGATAGGAAGAACTCTTAAACAAGCTGTCATTACTAATGAAGTATTTTTAAGCTTTTCTCAGTATACTTTGGCAAGCCACCGTGCAAAGTCTTTCAATAGAGCAACGATTTACAAATTGTGGAAACTTAACTCGGAATTTTGCGCTCTGTTCACTAAACGTATGGAACACTTCGTTAAGTTTACTGTGTCGTCGTCTATCTGAGCATCTAATACGCATTACTATGGATCGATTGACCACATTTACTAATTTTAATAATAATTATTTATCCAAAGACCCTACCGTGTGAACAGGAGAAGCCATAGCCACTGTAGTGTGGGACAGAGGTCTCGAATTTATCGATCCGATGCCGTTCTCAGAATCTCGGTCTATGTCCATCCACTATTTGGAAAATTTTGAGGAAACATCTCGGCCTACATCCATATAAAATCCCAGAATAAAAGCCAGTGGACAATCAATTGCATTATGTGTTCGGTAAATGGACGGAGAATCAATTGTAATTGAAGCCAGATTTTTATTGTCAAATCTGCTTCCGCAAACAAGCAGAATTGTTAGTTTGAAAGAGAGCACAATCCTCTTGGGACTCTATTAGATCCCGAAAATATCACTGTTTGGTGAGGTTAACATTTCAAAGGCCTCATTGGCTCATTTGTCTTTAAGCCCGAAACTGGTGTCAACATTTAAATTAATGGGAAACGCTACAGGAAATCACATTGAGGAGAAATGGTTCCAACAAGACGGCTCAACATACTAGACAGTGTGTGAAACGATTACTTTGTTGAGCAAAACGCTTGATAACCGAATTATCTCATGAAATGTTCCTGTGAATTGGCCACGTCGTTCGTGCAATTTGACACCTTTGGACTACTTTTTGTGGGGGTACGTCAAATCTCATGCTTATACTGATAAGCCAGCAACGACTAATCATTTAGAAACCAATATTCGAAGCACTATTGAAAAAAAAAATTAAATTAAAATAAGACCGGGGTTTTTCAAAAATGTGATGCAAAATTTGACTGACAGGATGACGCAGTCGTGAAGAAATTATTTTTGAACGCTAAATGCCATTACATTTGTGAGCTAATAGAAAAATAAATCTTCATATTAATGATGCCCTAACATCAGCCATGTGACATCATTGTTATTAGAAATGGCATCAACGAGCATAGCGAACGTTATCATAAAATGTTTTCATATTTTATGCGTTATTTATGCTATGACATCGAATTGATATCACAGTTGCCTTAACATTATTTTATTAATATTGTTTTCATGTTTAAAAAGGAAAATTAGAAGCAAAAATTCCCATGTTCTATTTGTTTAAATTATTTAGTTAAATATATCAAATTTTCAAAGTAGAATGGTTACGAAAACAATTTCGATCATGCTGCTGGCGTCTTATAATTGAGAGTTCTTCTGTAAACAAAGGTCGATATATAACAAAAGTGAAGCAATCATGTGGAAAGGGTGAGTAAATAATAATATCCTTGCACTATGACTTAAGTCAATCACAACGACTCAATTTAATAACGTAGTTGCTGCTCTAGAAGTTATTAATATGATTAGAAATAGAAATCAGCACACCAACTTCTGTCTAAATTTCCCCACTTTAAACCTATAAACAGGTACGATTGAGCTGGGGTTTCTTTTGAGTTATTTTAAAATTGTATCTCAATATGCAAAACACATTATTTCATTTATGATATCGCTTAAAAATCTCAAAATCTGTGCATTTTTACGCCCTCGCAAGGATCTAATTGCGACATGCTGTACAAGGCCATTAACTTTTTTTTAAAGTATTTTAAGTTTTTCTTTAATTTATATCTGCATAAAACCAATAAAATTATAAATTTCTATTTCAGTTTTGATAACAATGTTGCAACAAAAATTGTTTAAACACACAGAAAAAAATCAAGTTAAAAACGTCGAAAACAAGGTTGATTTAAAATTTTTCGGTGGTGATTTTGCTTCATACGTTTTTCATGTTAATTCAACCTGATTTTATAATTACTTGCGATCAACATTTTTTGCTTTTAAAATAACTATAATTCATGTTAATTTAACATTGCAGTAAAGTTAGAGAAAAATTTCATTTATATTGAAATAACAATCCGAATCACGTTGAATGAAAGTTATTTCATGTTGAAACAACATGAATTTCATGTACATAGAACCTATTTGGTTTGAGTTTGTTATAACAGTGTGAAGAAGCTTCAGAGACAACATATGCATTTATTTAAGAATAATTCAAAACACTTACCCCTGTAACACATGTTTCACTTATTTTGTAGTCGCCTTTGTTAACAGATCAATCAGCAGAATGGCCCGATATGGTTTTCGTCATCGTTCTACTTTGAAAACTTGATGTACTATTTAACTAAATAATTTTAATTAAAAGAATACGGGAATTGTCTTCTTTTAATAAAATCTTTTAAGAATGAAAATAAACAATTAACATACTTAACTATGTATGCATGTTAATTTAACAAGATACACTTTTGATTTTAATATAAAACAGGTTTTTATGGATTCAATATTGAATCCATATTTATTTTTATTTTAATATTTTTTTTTTATTTTTTTTTTAACATTGAATAATATTAAATAAACGTGATTAAAGATTATTTAAATATTTTCCATTTTAAATTAATATGAAATAATGATAAATTTAAATAAAGGGCATACTTTTGCAGAAATTTACTATGATTCTCAATCAACATTTTTCCATGTTGATTTTACATTGGTATTTTTTTCTGTGTGAACATGATAAAGCAGTTTTATTTTTCAATTTCTACAGCGAAACAAATTTCAAACGCAACAATTTTTTTTCATTGTTTTTATTGATTGTGTTATAATATTGATGAGACCTTCACACCATCTCTTGCTTTGAGTACAATGCAACTCTTTATCGATTGCTGTAACAATATCTGTTTCTTTGTAATACATTTCCAAAAAAAAAAACAAAAGATAAATGAGGCAATCATGCCACATACTTAAATCATCACGCACACATATTCACTAAAGTATCTTACAACACACTTGAGATAGATGTTGGCTGTTACAATGACCGTTGGGTATCTATTACATGATGCAAGTACTATACATTTCATTTCAAGCAGAGTAAGTAAAATATTTGTATTTTTTCAACTTTCCTCTTAAGCAGAAAAAAAAAAAAAAATAATTTAATGGAAAAACAATAAAAGGGTTCATCATTATGTGCATCATTTTTTTAACACATCATTACCAAGATAATGTTCAAAATTCTTTGTTTTTTTTTACCAGAAAAACCCAAAAAAGATTGTTTAGAAAAATAAAAAAGAGCTGTTTAAAGCCTCTAGTTATGTGTGGCGTAAAAACTTCAAAAGATTTTTTGTTTTTTTTTTGTTAACAATGAAAAACCTTTAATTAATTGTTAAAATTACCAAGTACTTTTGGCTACTGATGTGGGGTTATTTCTTTTCTTCTTCGTTTTTATACTTTTTTTTAGAAACCAACAATAAATGACAAAAGAGAATTTCAAAGACTTGATTTTGTTACAATTCTCTTCAAACAACTCCCAGAGTTATCAATTAATTTTAACATCATTTGTAATATAAAATGTTAAACAAAATTAATTGAAAACACATTTAACTTAAATTAAAAAGAAATGGGAAAGAGATCTTTTGTGATGTAAAAGGGGAAAAGATAAAAGAACTGGCAATACTTCATATAAAGGTGAAGTCTTTAAGTCAAATATTTTAAACAAATTTAAAAAAATCAAAAATCTATACTACTTAGACCCGTTTTCACTACTTACATGTAGCTAATAGAAGACTTTAACCGGCCTTAAAAAAGGTGTTCCATTATTAAAACTCAACTTTAACCTAAAGTGAGCGATATAGTAAATTAAAGCTCATCCTACCAGGTAGATTACAATTGTAATAATAGAACACTTTTTATACAGCCGATAAAATCCTACATTAAGCTATCGGTAAGTTGTGAAAACGGGCCTTAATATTATAAAGCTGAACATCTTTATCTTTTTCTTTGCATCTTTTATATATAAAACAAGTTAGATTGCTATATTCGGCTGTGCCGAATCTTTGATACCCTCCACCGACAGCTCAGTGGGCTTTAATGGGGCCTTTATTATATTATGAACCGAGCATCACGAAATTTATTAGTGTGAGTAGTGAAGTATTTAATTTTATTTTGATAGCATTATTTATTACGGCTTTAGGCGTACTAAACTGTTTTCCGAGAGTAGGGTTTAGATGGGGCCTAGGGTAAATTATAGACCGATCTTCACGAAAATTCCCAGTGTTATTTCTAATCCTAAAATACTGTGACGTACCAAATTTTGTTATGATAGCAATATTTTTTACGGTTTTAGGCATACTAAACTGTTTACCGGGAGCAGTATATATATGGGGCCTAGGGTAAATTATGGACGGATCTTAACGAAATTTTGCAGCGTGATTTCCAGTCGAATAAAACAAATTTTTGCAAAATCTTATCTCATTCCGTGCCTTCTTCCACTATTTATGTTTTTTTTTGTAACAAAACTATCATTTTTTTAGGTGGTGGTTCCACATTTTGATTCATAGCTCTGGTCCTACTGCACCGATTTTGCTGAATTTCAATCCCAAACTGCTAAGGATAACAACAAGCAATTTGGCACCAAGTTTGTTAATTTTTTTGAGTTGAGTTTGTTAATTTCTTTTGAAAGTGAGCGTGTTTTCAACAGACGGACAGACAGACGGACATGGGTAAATCGACTTAGAATCACTCAAGGATCCAGAATATATATACTTTATGGGGTCTGAGATGAATAATAAAAAAGTTTCACACGGAATGACAAACTTAATATACCTACCCTCTTTACAACTTATTGTGGTGGAGGGTATAAAAACGTTTGTGCCGTGTATGTGCTCCTAAAACTCACGAACCGCCGGACTGATTGACACCAAACTTGGACAATAAACTAGTTTATTCTGATGCCAGGTTTCTCTTAAGTTTATTCCCGATAGGTGGCGCTGTTGTCGTGACATTTAAATTTGTTTAATTTATGGTACGAATTGGCTGAAATTCACAAAATATATTTATTAAACAAAACGAAGTTTCCTGATAAAATGTTGATCTGATAAATAGCGCTTGGGTCAAGTTATTAACAAAATTCTCCAGTATTTAATTTTTATTTGGAAAATTCCTAACAAAAATATGCCAAAAAAAATTGCCGAAGGTCAATATTTAATTTTTTGGTTGTAAAAGTGGGCGGATTTTTCCATTTTTTCTTGATTCAAACGAAAAATGGCTATTTGCCAAGTTTCATTATCCTTCGACAACTGCTTCTTTATTTTGCCGCTCGTTCTATGAACTTGAACCAATCTAAGCCGTGATCAAACAGCTTGTGTTTCTATGTTTGTAAGAGGTAATCTCCGGAATTGCCGGTCTGTTTTTAAAAATTTTTTCAACAAAATGTACAATAAAATCTCATAACGATTAAAGGCTATATAAGGTTTCACTGAAGTGCTTAGCATAGGGTTTAGGGCAGCTGAACCGTCTATACTCAGAAAATATTGGTTATCGTTTTAGAAGAGGTCTGCAAAAGCAATAGTGTTCGTCAAAATAAAAACAAAGCCATTTTAACATAATGTTCAGTCTATCTCTTTTTTTTATTGGAAATATAGGCTTTTTCATTGTTTTACACTAGGACCAAGAGGGTGGCCTACGGAGAATTACTGCCTCTCCGAAAATATCTAACCAATTTTGATGAAATTTGATTCATAGATAGAGAAGCGTAAATAAAAAATATATGCATTGATTTTTAATTTTACTTTTATAGTAAGACAAAAATTAACTCTGGGCGGTTAGCGCCGCGATCACAGCTAGTATTTTATAAATTTTTTTATTATTATTTATAAAAAGATTGGGAATTATCTAGATATACATACATAGGAAATTTTCGAAAAACTTTCCTGTTAATAACAAATTTAGTAGCAATTTCTTTTACATAGCAAACTTGAAATTGCCTGCAATCTGCATTAAAAAATTTCATAAATAGCTAATTTTTAACAAACATTTTCAAAAAATATCCTGTAAGTAGCAGTAAATAGTTTTTGAGACATTTCCAATAAACAGGTAATTTTTGAAAAATTTTCTAAAACTAGTAAATTTTCAAAAAAAAAAAATTAAAAGCAAATATTTGAAAAAAATTTCCTATAAATAGCTAAATTTTCAAAAAAAAAAATCTTTGAATATTACAATTTCATTAATGTTTTAATAATGTAAATAAAAAAATAATTTTTTTCTAATAGCACATTTTTGTGAAAATTCCAATACATAGTAAATTTTTGTAAAATGAAATTTATAAAATTTCTATAAACGGAACCTTTGTTTATCTCCATGTTTAAAAGTACCACCCCTGGACAAAGTTTTACTTATTTTATAAGATTTTTCTAAGGAATTTATAGCAAAATTACTTTATGTTTATATTTTTTAAAGTGCAATTACATCTACAACTTAAGTTAAACACGAATCACGGTCACGTTGGTATTCCTAAAATCTTTAATAAACTATAACCGAAGAGAGGAGATGATTTTATTAGGCTAAAAATATATATTTTAAAATAAACTTAAGCACTGTTTTCTTATTGCCACAGAAATAGCTAATTTTTTTTAAACTTAATTTTAATAGCGTATTTTTAGAAATTTTCTAAAATATAGCAATATTGATTAAATTTCTTATTAGTAAAAAAATGTTTGTTTAATTTCCTATAAATTTAAGTACCAGTAAAAACTTTTCACACGAGCCTTATAACACCAATTCACAAAAAGGGCGACAAGACCGAGTGCAATAATTACAGAGGCATTTCTGTTCTTAACTGTGGCTACAAAATATTCACAAATATTTTATATGAACGCTTAAACGCATATGCAGGGGATAAAATCGGTGAAAACCAATGCGGATTTCGGAGAAACCGTTCAACAATTGACCAAGGCTTCATCATCACACGAGTCTTTGAAAAATATTATGAATATAACATACACTGCTTATTCATCGACTTTAAGCAGGCTTTGTATAGTCTTCATAGACAGCAAATTGGCATACGATTACTTAAACTTGGAATACCAGGTAAATTAGTTAATTTAATTAACATGACTCTTACCAACACCATTGCAAAGGTTGTGATACAAGGTGAACTCTCTGAACCTCTTAATGTTATATCCGGTGTTAAACAGGGAGACGCTCTATCCTCCCTTGTATTTAACCTTCCAGGCAACCCAATATTTAACAAATCCAGTCAAATATGCGCGAATACGGATGACGTTTTAATAATATCTAGAAACAAATCCTGACTTAAAGATACATTTTACCAACTTGAACTGGAAATTAACATAAAAAAAACAAAATATATGTTTAGATCTCCTAACTACGGGAATGTAGCAGATCTTACATTTGAACGGTATACATTTGAAGCCGTAAAACAATTTAAATATCTTGGTGTGATATTAAGCTCTCACTATGACACAACAGCTGCCTTTCAAGACCGAATACAAGCAGCAAACAAAGCGTGATTTTTACATTTAAAATTATTTAAATCAAAGCTCATATCACGCCAGAGTAAGGTGAGACTTTATAGGTATCTTATAAGGCCAACTTTAAAGTACGAATGCGAACTTTGGACACTAAAAGCATTTGATATGAACCAGCTGCTATGTTTCGAACGTAGAATACTTCGTAAAATTTTTGGTCCGATCAGAATTAGTGAAGACAATTATCGAATACGATTCAACAGCGAACCAGATATGCTGAATGATCAGCAAAGTGTTATAAGATGGTTAGCCCATGTAATAAGAATGCCAGACAAAAGAGTGGTGAAAAAGATATATGAACAGATTCCGGAAGGCTCTAGAAGTAGAGCTAGACCAAGAAAATGTGTGAGAAAACTTAATGTCTTAAACTGGGTAGATAAAGCAGCAGATAGAAATAGTTGGCGGAAACTTGTAGCAGAAGCAATGGTCCATCCCGGACTGGAAATCTGAGAAAGTAAGTAAGTAAAAACATCGCCTACAAAATAATGTGTGAACGCATTCAAAAGTAAGTCATTATTTTTTTACTTTAATACATCCATATATAAGTGGTTACAGAAGTTATTATAAAATTAGTTATAGTAGAACTAATGTGTGAAAGGAGCTATTCGTTTTGAAAAAGTAGGCTAAGTTTTAAAATTTTGGATTTTAAAATTCAAAAAGTTATTTGTTAAACTTCCAAATAGCAAAGTTGTACAAAATGTTGTTTAATTAGCAAATTTTCGTTGAACTTTCTATAAAAAGCAAGTTTTTTTTTTAATGTTCTATAAATTTAAATGGTCTAAATTCTTTTTTTAATTTTTTACTTTGTTTATAAAACTTTTTCCAAATCAAAGTTTTATTAAATTTTCTTTAATTGTAATTGGGTAATTCCATGTAAAATTGATCAAGAGTGGAATCCGACCCTTTTCGATTTTAATGAAATTTGGTGAGAAGTTTCCTATCATCCTATAAGGAACATATATTATTCATATTCATATTCAAATTGTCAACATTTTTTGAAATATATAATATCTGCAAAATATAAAATTTTAAAAACGGACTTAGTCAAACCCCTATTTACTTATGCATTTGCCTGATTTTTATAGAATACCTCAAACTGTTCTTTAAAAATCCTGCAACTTGGAAGAAGGTGTTTTTTGTTCTTTTTTAAGATATGATTTTTTTTCTTTCGCAACCTTTAAAAAAATAATCTTAAAGTATAATTTTAATATTGTAATTTTGAGTAATAAGTAGAATGTGCTAGTTGCAAAACACACAGACATTTTAACCTAATTGGGGCACGCTGAATCCAGTGGTGCTAACTAGAGGTCTGCTTTGAATAACTCACTTGTTTGCCTTTACTCAAAGTGCACAACATTTATTCAATTATAAAACATTCAAAAAGGTAAGAAGAGTACATATATAAGAATGAATGAATTGAATAAAAAACTTGCTTACTGTAAATGAATATGAGAGTCATTCATAAATAACAAAACATTGGAATAACCCGTTAGAGAGAGCAAGTTTACAAAATATATTCAAATAATTTTTGAATTATTGAATGTGCATACATTTATTTGAATGCCTTGGCATAAAATGTGTGTAAGCTTGTGGCTTCTTTTATTAATGTATAAGAGCTAAGCTTACACATACATACATAATGTGTAGGTACAGATATTTCACATTCAAATTATATTTGAATATTCACCTCATTTGACTTAAGTTGACTGAATTGAATGAGTTTTTGTTTGTTTTGTTTTTGGTTATTCTTTCATTTGTTTCGTGATTATTGGGTGCTCGACACATTGTAGTTAAAAAACAAATGAGTGTGTTGAAATTACTTTTTATTTATTCTTGCAGACCTCTTGTGCTAACCGTTTTTTCAGGATAGTTCTAGTTTTCAAGTTTTACCGTAATTTAAAAAACGTAGGAGATTGCAATGCATATATTCGCGTAACTCAAAATCGGTTTAGTTTATTGAAATTATTAAAAAAAACCGAAATTCCGCAATTCATAAATTTGTCATACATTTGACCCATCTGGGAGCAACCTACGCGCTGTACTATACAAATATGGTGGCTTAATAATATTCTTTAATTTGGCCCGTGCTTTTAAAATATTAAATTTTCGTAACAAATTTCCTAAAAATTTATCCAGGTTGTAAAATGTTAAAGAGAGTATGTAACTAATTTCGAAAAAAGATCTATTTTATAGCAAACTTTTCCAAAAATACCGCAGCAATTACAAAATGAATTTATATTTTCTTTTGAAATATGGTCCTATACCATAGTATAATAAGTACGAGGTATGTTCATTAGGGAAAGTTTTCATTATTTACCTATGTAGTGTCCAATTAATTTATTTTTGATTTTTGACGCTTGTTTTAATTTTTCCCCTTATTTTCTTTTCTCTGACGTTATATGGGTTTTGAAATTGAGAACATACTTATTCTACCATGGTCCTATACAAAATTTATAAATTCTCTAAAATAATTTAATAGAGAAATAATTGGGCCAAAAAGGAGAAAAAAATACAGTTTCGATAAATTCATGTCTATTGAATACACTTTGGGTTTTAAATGAATAAATTTATATTCAAATTGATTGCATGTTTTTCGTATATTGTTACGGTTTGTATAGCCTTTGTATCCTTTTAAAATCAATGTCAATTGCATATTGAACGAAAAAAAAGAATTATAATAAAAAAAAACCTAAAAAAAGAAACATAATTTAGTTATTTAATCGATATTTGTTTTAAATAACAAAACAAAAAATGAAAACAAAAAACATGCTAGAGTGCTTGTTGTCCTTTAGGCAAAAAATTTAAGAATGAAGGAAACATTTCAAAAACATTTGTCTGTTTTCACACACAAACAGTAAACGAATAGAAAATTGAGAAACAAAAATGTATGTGCATATAAAATATATAAATATTGGTGAACTTGTATTTAATAAATTAAAGAAACAAAAAATACAAATACTTTAAATGAATTTACATTTATTCAGGAATTTTAATACTTTAAATTTAATATTATCTGGTATGTGATGTGAATCAAATTTAAAACCGAAATGATTTAAAACCAATAATCGGATTTGTCATACAATTTTTAATTTTTATACTAAATTTTTTATTTGTAGGAAATTCAGATTTCTTTAAACTTTTATTCACATGTGTAAATTTAATTTATCTTATTAACTAATATTATTATTTCATTAGATATCAAAACTTGTCTGCACTTGCTCAATATCTTATAATAATATTTTCAGATCTTTTTTCAAAAGAAATAAAAAAAAATTGCAATTTTATATAAAAAGATGTCCGTGTTGTGATAGAGTGTACAAGACAGCTTTAAACTTGCCACAGCTTAAGCTAAAATCTCTTTACATCTGTAAGGATTATGAAAGCCCATGCAATAGTCAGCTGAAATACGAGTGCAATATTTTCATGTATGAATGCCTCATGCAACAGCAGTGCAACAATATACCAAAGAGTGGTGTTTAAGCAAAGAAACTAATGCCGCTTTATTTTTTGTTTTTTTGTTTTATTCTTTCTTGAGTAAAAATTTGCTGGGTTGAATTGCTTAACAGTCTGAACGGCTGGCTGTGTTTTTTTTTCTTGATGACCTAATCTTAGAATCCCTACTACGTACGTGTGATTTAAATGGCACGGAATTTTGATAATTTCAGCACAAAAACTTAAAAACCATGTTAATATCATATTTTAGCCTCTTATTTTTTTTTTACCAATTTTACAATTTTCTTTTTAAGCCCAACTGCTTTAAGGTCTAAGTATTATCAAAATAATTTAATATTCTGTAAAAAGAGTTGTTAACAAATGGTTGTTGGTCGCTAATAAAAGATGGTAAAAATGTATAAAAACGGAAAGAGAATATAAAATAAAAAAGTTGTTGCGGTTTTAATAAGAATGTTTAATCTTTAACTACTACCACTTAATATGAGGACAGCGGCAGATTAAGACAAATATGAAAAGAAGGCGTTTAAAGTTTCTCACTTTGTATCTGATAAATTTTTTAAGTACAAAAAAAATTTTAATTTAAATAACAGAATAATAAGGGAAATAACATAAAATTCGAAAATAGAAAATAATTGTTCTGACAATTGGACGGTGGAGCCAGACAATTTGATACCCTACATTACAGCATAAATAGACAAATTTTTAAAAGTGTACTTACGTTATTAAGACAAATTTGGCTTTTGATTTTAAGACTGATATACATAAGAGTTCTTTGTGCCAAATATAATATATACATTAGGGTGGGTCACTGATGTATGAGAAAAAATAAAAGTTCTCTCATATTCTAATAGCAATTTTTTTTTGTATTACGTTAAAATAAAAATTGCAAAAAAAAGTTCAAAAAAGTGTCATCTTGAGCCCGCGCATGAGCTCCTAAGAATTAAGAATATTTGAAAAAAGTCAATTTTTTAAATTTTAATATTTTATTTTCTATCAATTATTATTAATATTGATTCTTTATATTAAGTATGTAATTAATAACAAAAATATTTTCTAAAATGAATTATATTTTAACTGAACAAATTGTATTTGAGTTGGAAACTGGACAAGACCCAAATTAACTGGACAATCCAGGCCAGTGCGGAAGCATGTAAATCATATGCTTCAAACCATATTTAACTTGAGGAAACTTTTTGTTAAGTTTAAGAAACTGTCATTTGTTTAAGCAAAGTGCGAAACTTTTTTCCTCTATTTTAATGGCAATAATGCGTAGGGATTTTTGTATTAATGGTCTTATTCCATCAATATTTTCCAGGAATATACAAACCAAAATTCTGATAGTGCATAGAAAATATTCCTGGTAAATATTGACTATTCAAGTATTAAAGCTTTTAAAATTGTAATTTCAATTAAAATACACATTCGAAATAATATGAAAATTAAGATAATAGATAATTTTACCTTAAAATATTCTAAAAGTAGCCAGTTTTCCAAAATTAGTTTTCGAAAATATGATTGTAAAATTTTGGTTTTTATTAGAAACTTTTCAGAAACTTGCTTTCTATATGAAATTTTTTGTTATCTACCTTCTATTGGAAATTATGTTGCAATTTAATTTTTATAGAACATTTTCTCTCAAAATGTGCTCTTTGAAGAAAATTTTAATAAAAATGTAAATTTTTTTTCAGATTTGTTTATTTTCTTTAAGCATATTTTACCATAATTGATTTATAATCATTCCTAGAAAAACTTTTGTCACTCGACATTTTTTCATGTTTAGATTTGTATCTATTTTTCAAACTATTTTTTATTTTGAGTTTTAAATAAATGTTGGTAATAACAATGACAACCTGTTTCCCGGTATAATAAAACAATTAAAATTTGTCCAAAGAATATTGTTTGTTTTTCGTTTGAAGAAATCTTGTAGCTAGAAAATTGAATTCATTTGTCTTGTTCTTGTTTTTTTCTCCAAATATATTTAAGTTTTTGAATATGTTTATAATAATTTTCTTCATCAAGATAATTAAAAACCATTTAGAGTTAAACAGAAAACAATCCTTTTTTTTCATTTTTTATTTGAAATAGTCTTTGGTTAAGAATCTTCATGCCAGAAATCTAACATATTTGGGTAATAAATCATTTTTACTGAGAGAAGAGAGTGACACGAATGAAATCGATAAGGCTAAATGTAGGAAGCACAACATCAGATACTAGAATCATAGTAAATGAATGACACTTAGGTAAAGATACAGAATGGATATACATTTATATGAACTCATGAGGAAAATTATTTATAAAGGCAGCTATTTGTTTGTATGTATGGGAGCATTTGTATAATAATTTGTATGCAGCTCTATTTCAGGGTTTTCTGGACATGGTAATGCATCTCATATTTAAAACAGCTATAAATCATTTAAAATTCTACCAAAGAGCTTTGAAGAGATACAATACAAGTTCATTGGCCTTTGGACAGGTTGACAATTCTGAAAATCCAAAAAATAATTTTTTTTTTTTAACCGTGTAACATCTTTTCACGATAACAAGCATCAATATCAACATTTTCTGTACTTTATCTTATTTCTGTACAGGTCCATGCCAAATCAAAGCAGTTGAAAAAAGAACTTAATCCCTTTTTTATATCATTATTTTAAACTTCATCATATTCATCAGCAACTGTAGTTGAAACTAAAGGCAAATGCCCAAAATATCTTAAAAAATAAAGCAAAAGAGAAAAAAATGTCTACAGCTACTTTGCATTGAAAGGTCATTCATTGTATATAATCTTGGTTAGTTTTTTTTTAATGTATGTATTTTGAATACGAAATCATCATTGATGTATTGAAATCCGCCAAGATAACAAACAAAAGAAGGAAAAAACACTTGATCTCACTCACTCAAGCTAACTTGAAACAAAAATCGAATCAAAAAATAAGTTGCCATAAAAGAAAAACGTCATGAATCTCCTCCTTTTCAGTTACAAAACAAAAAAAAAATCAATATTTTGATGTCTGTACAATATGCAAAGTTACAGCTACAAAACCTACTGATGGACTGGTAAAGAAAGTTACATGTCGAGACAGCCAACCAACCAGCCAGTCATCCAACTCTGCCAAAGATGAACAGAAAATATCACATGAATGATGGAATGCAATCGTTTTGAAAAGTGTCACTTGAGTTATGGTTTCATTGTTTCTTTTTTTATTATTATATTTCACAACATGTATAGATTCTATTCTTTTCCTTTCCATATCTTTACATCGTTTCACAGAAACTATATAAAACATTAATGTTTGTTTTTTTTTTTGTTCTGAACATAAAAAAATATTGTTTTATTGTCTGTTGTTGTTCAAGTTTAATAAGAAATTTATAGCAAGTCAAAAAGATTTTGGTTACGTCTTAAAGGGTATATTCAGGTTGTTGTATGGCTGGGGTCAAAGGAATTTGTTAAGTATTTTGTTAAACAAAAGATTAGAAAGATTTCAAGAAAATAAAGCACAATTTTTGAAAATATAAAAAATAAAGAATATATATGCATTTTGAAATCAAATCAAGTGATACAGTTTAATGGAAAATTAAGCAAGGGAGAGAACATGAAAAATACGTAATTGTTTGGTTTTATTATTGGAATATTTGAAATGGGTCTAAAATTTATATACTCAAAAGAAAAATCAATCCATCCGTACTCAAATCAATCCGCAGCCGTATAAATAGTACGGTGAGTACAGATTTTCTTGAATCAAGTACAGAACGATTTATTCAAGCACGGATTTTCAATCGCAAAATACTTAAATTATCCATATTCAATCCCAATTTCGTAGAAAAACTAAGATTGATTCAAGCTCAAAATGCGCTTGGTTCAAGTATTATAAATGATTGATTTACTTATCCGTATTACACCATACAAAATGATAAAACACCAACATCATGCCCAATATGGGTTTTACTTTAGAAATCGTTTGTTCATATTTAACCAAAAATCTAAACTAAATGAGAAGCAAGAGTTCAAATTTACTTTTTAACCCTTCGTGGTACACATGAGTCTGGCCAGACCCATATTCAATGTGTATGGAAAATCAAAACATGCGTAAGCCGTAGAGTTAAACACAACGAAAAGTTTAATCTGTTTTTTTACTTGATTTAAGAATTTTATACTTATTTTAAGAAATTCCGGGATTGATTTTTGAAATTAATCCTATTTAGTACTGATTTGAGTACGTTTAAGTGTTGGTCGTACTTGAATCCTATTTAGTACTGATTTGAGTACGTTTAAGTGTTAGTCGTACTTGAATTTTTGAGTAACTTGTACTTAAAGAAAGTATTAAAAATGTAATTTATCCCGAGTGTTTTTCTTTCTGTGTTGAAATATGGCAGCCAAGGATGTGAACGCCCTTAAAACTGTCAAAAGATACTTCTTGTTATGAAAAAAAGTGAGGTACATATACTTAAATTATACTTAGTCTCCTTCTACACAAAGAATTTTTTGCTGCGAAACATTTCAATTTGATGGTGTTGGTAAAGAGGGAAAGGCGAATGGAAGAGTGTACTTCGTTTTGAGTACAAGCAGTTGTTGTAAGTGTGTTATTGAGAGAAAGAAGAAGAAAGAATAGAACTCATACAAACTACTTCAATGCTAAGTCCGAGTTAAGACGAGAAAACATTTGGAAGGAAAACATCTGCAATTCTCTTTTGTTATTTCATTCGCGGTCACACAGATGAACATGTTGCCGGAAGCATTCTGTAACTATAATTGTTTTTTTTTTAAAAAAGCAAAGTAAATGTCAACAAAGAAAATGAGAACAAAGCGAGTTGCCAAATAACGAACACGAAAACCTTTCTCTCTTACCCCGCCCGTAATTTGCTACTAAACATAAAGTTTCCCTGTCTAACTGGGCACTATCAAACAAATGTTTCATTGTATGGACATGAGTGCAGTTTGGAAGAAAATTAAAGAAAGTTTCTGCAACAAATATTTAATAATAGGGACGAAGACTTAAGGATTCTACTTGTGCAAAAAAACAGCAGAGCGTATACTTTACATTATTCTTCCAAATGAAGTTTTTGACTCTCACATTTTTCTGTTCGAGAAATTTAAAAATTGCACATGTGACAATGATAAAAATGACTTAATTTATTTAAACTTCCTGGCAGCTAACCAATTTCCATACTTTTAAATTTTAGACAATTTTCTTATACGTCGAAGCTTAAATGAACAACATCCTTTTGATGTCCTTTACATGTAATGTAAATCAAAACCCTTATTAAAATTTCAAATGAATAATTCCTTTTTTTCTGTTACTAATAAATAAAAGAAATTAGCGTAAAACTGAATGATTTTTATCTTGTTTTAATATAAAACAGCAAAAACAAAAAAAAAAAAATAAGTACATTTTGGCACGAAAGGAACTCCCCTGCCATTAAATTTCGGCTGCAACATCAAAAAGATTTGCATAAAACATTGTTGTTAAAGCAAATGTGTAAATGACATAGAACATGCATAAAGGTATGTGAGTATACATGTATGTATGTCTAACTGACTGTATGTCTGTACAATTGACTGTGTGTCTTTCTGTTTGTCTGGCGATTTTAAGTACATGCTGGTGTTTAATTTATGCTTGAATATGTAAACATGCACGTATCTGTGTGCAAGTAGTTAAGAGTGTGTTTGTGCTATAAAAAGATTAAGTACTTGGGTGTTAAATTTCATCCTAAACCTGATAATGAATTCAAGTGCATTTCGCATATATTTCAAAGCAAATTTAAAAGACGATGGTCAAATAAAAACAATGAAACATAACAAACCTTTAGGAGTATGTAGGAAAAAAAGTACAATAAAGATCATTAAACACTAACATTGTACACAGAAAAATTGTATACTCTTACTTTGTGTTTTAGAGGCTTTGAAAAGGGGAAATACATCCCGGCACATGTCTAAGGTATTTTGTGGTAGTGGCAGCAGTCTTTGTAGCAGTGGCAGCAGCAGCAGCAGCAAAAGATAAAACATTACTATAGAGAATTACTATAATTAAATTCAAAATTATTGCTTAGCAGCAATTGCAATTGTCCACCTCGTTGAATATTTAACCACCTTTACTCTCTTAAACTCCTTTGGCTGTGACGGCCACTACGGCGATGATGATGAGGATTATGATGACGTCTATGAAGATTACGATTATTTTAGATTTTAGACAATTGTTTAAATTTATACATACAACAAAGTATAATCGTACGTTGTAATATGTGAATGTGGAGCTCATGCACTGAAAGAAAAATTTTCACAATATTAAATTTCGCTTGTTAAAATTTGCTTCAAACTTGCTTTAAGAAACGGTTGCCGATATCAAATTTACTCTAAATAACAAACCTGTATTAATTTCTTTTTTTCTTTTTTCTTTTAACTTACAACATTTTACTTACTACATTAATAGCAAAAATTTTGCTTTCCTACGCGTAGTTTTGTAGACTTTGACTGGTAGAGAAAAGTCGCGTCCTTGGTATCTCTCTTCTACAAGTCTACAGGGAATTGGTAAAGATGACTATTGAGGTAGAGCATTCCAATTGATATATTACGATATTCTTTTTATAAGTTTATTGAATGAGCAATGGAAACTACACCATATTTGTTGCCATTGAGTAAAAAGACTTCATAACGAGCTGTCTATAAAGATACGCCATTCATTTGACTGGTATTATGAAAGAACCATATCGAGAATATCGGCTTGCACATCCGAGCAAAACCAATATTCTTTTCTTAATGAAAAATATCTAGCAAGTCTTGCTCACTTGTACGATATAACTTCATTTTCGTTCATGACACCAACAAAATTTCTCTGCAGATTATTTAGGTAATCCAAGATCTCACATCAAGTAATTTAATTTTTTACGCATATGTATGTGACCTTCTCCGAGAAAAGGAACCTAGTGTGTCAAAAAACGGGTTTGGACTTAAGAGTGGATTCTTGTACCTAAAAGGGTGTGGCATAAAATGAAATGAGTTTTTCATTAAGCAAATTTGTTTAAAATAGCAAATTGCTTTAAAATTTGCTACGAGTAACCATATAATAATGTAAAGATAGGAAATTTTTTTATCGAATTTGTTATTTTGTGCTACACTCAAAAGAAAAATCAATCCATCCGTGCTCAAATCAATCTGAAGCGGTGTTAATAGTACGGTGAGTACGGAATTTCTTGAATCAAAATACTTAAATTATCCATATTCAATCCCGATTTCTACTTCAAATAATTCGAAAATGAGATTGATTTAAGTAAAACTAAGATTGAATTAATCTCAAAATGCTCTTGATTTAAGTATTATAAAGTTGATTTTATCCAAACTCGAGCTTGAAAAAAACCCAAAAAGAAATTAGAAAGAAAAAAATATTATGATTAATTTACTTACCCGTATTACACCTTACCGTATGATGGCTTTTACTTTAAAAACCTTTTGTGTATATTTAACTAAAAATCTGAACTATATGAGAAGTAAGAGTTCAAATTTACTTTTTAACCCATCGTGATACACATGAGTCTGGCCAGACCTTTTTTTTATTGTGTGTAGAAAATCAAAACATGCGTAAGCCGGAGGGTTAAACACAACGAAGAGTTTAATCTTTATTTTACTTAATTTAAGAATTTTATACTTATTTCAAGAAACTGCGGAGTTGATTTTCGAAAGTAGTCCCATTTTGAGTGCGTTTTAGTGTTACAGTACTTTTCGCTTATAGTTCATTCCGCTTAAGGGTAACTGTAATATGCACATGCATATTTTTTCGAATTTCATACAAATTATTTGTTATAAGGTCCATTTCGCTTATAGTCCATTTTCGTTTTAATGCCACATTTTCTTAACATGTGCACTTATAGCCCACTCTGTTTTTATAAATTTTTATTCAACTGACAACATGTTAATATTTACCTTTCTGGCAAATGCCAAATTTCGCAATTTATATTTCATAACATGGTGTCTTCATCCGACAATTTTTTGTCATAATAAACGACAAACTTCATACAAAAAAAAAAAAAAAAACGCTGACAAAAATATTAGAGTTTTTTCATATCGACTTTGACGTTTGGTATAACAAAAAATTGTCAGGAGAAGACCTCATCTAAAGAACCAATGAAATTGATATTTATGTTGTGATTGATTTCGTCATTCAAAGAATTAAAATTAATCTCATACTTAAGGCTAATAAAGCACTGAAATTATTTACATTTTTGTTTTTATTTTAAGCTTTTAAAGCTTTTTAATTAATTAAAAAAAAAGATTTTTGTTTTAATTATTTTTTTTAAATTAAATCAATATTTGGTTATGTTTTAAATAAACTTCTTTTTTTAAAAAAAAAACAGTGGTTTTATTGAAGAAGATATTTTTATATTGTCAAAAATGTGGATTATACTAGGTTTCACTTATTATCCATAAAATCGCTTACAAAAAAAATCGGTTATAGTCCAAATTCGCTTATAGTCCACAAAAGTTGTGCAACTATAGTAGTGGACTATAATCGAAAAGTACTGTATGCGAACTTGAATTTTTGAGTACGACTCGTACTTAAAGTAATCATAAAAAACTTGATTTATCCCGAGTATTTTTCTTTCTGTGTACATACGTAAATTTTAACAATTTTATTGCCAGTGTATGAGCCGCTTTAGAAATACCAAAGTTTTTTTAAATATTGCTTAATGTAGCAAATTATTACCAAAGTTTTTTTTGGATAACTACTTTTATCAGATTAAAACTGCTATATGAAGAAAATTTTTAACATATTTGTTATATAGCAAGTTTTTATAAAATTTGGTATAAAACATATTTTTGTGTGGACTTTGCTATTTGTAGCAAAATTTTATTAAAATTGTTATTAAAAATTTGCTATAAAAAAGCTGAATTTCATTAGAAATGTTATAATTAGCAAATTTTCATAATATTTAGTTCAAAACGCAAAAATTATCAAGCTATCTATAACTTTAGCAAATTTTTATCCAAATAACCATAAAAAGAAAATTTATTTAAAATGTTCTATATAGAGAAATTTTTTTATCGATTTTGCTTTAAGTATAAAATTTTTATTATGTCGAAATAGCATATTTTTTTTATCACATTTGCTATAAATAGCGTTTTTACGTATTTTCCTAAGTGCATAAAGTCAATACTATTTAAGAGCCAGCTTTCTATTCGATTTTTTAAGACATTTACTGACTATTCACAGGTCAGAGCAATTTACAATCGACTGAATGACCACAACACACACAAGTTTTAAAACAACAACATCCTACAACCTCCGCTGCATATTCGTCCACAACCTCCGCTACATATTCTTCCCTTACCACACATAAATAGGCAAGAAATCTATTTAATTTATTTGCTTTTTTAATTTCTCCAAACATTATTTATTATCAACTAAGGTGGTTGATTGTGTTGTGTTGTGTTGTGTTGGTCGGTTGGCTGCACAGAAGTACAATTCTGCTGATTGTAGAACTCATGTTATTTGCCTTTAATTTACTATTTAAAGGTTAAAAATGTCAGATTTACATACATACATACACATTAATATCATGTGCAGTGCACACAAATGCGGGAATGTTTTCTATCATGTAGTAAGTTAAAATTTTGCAATTGCCACCAATGTAAGTTAGTCCGTCCAGCTGTCTGTCCCTTTAGCTCGCCTGTCTATTTATTTATGTAAGGACTTTAATTGCATTGATACCATTGTTAATTTTACATACTGGAGAATGTATTTGCATTATTTGCATATTGTTCTTGTTGTTGTAGTTTAAGGTACTTGTACTATTATTATTGTTACATTTTATAGTCTTTGCTGTTGTTGTTGTTGTTTAGCTTTCATTGCACAATGTTATTTTGTCAATTTTCGGTAACATTATTATTAACGATATTAAGATTAATGGTGTGGTGAAATCCATTTGACTTATCAAATTAATTTAGAAATAATAAATAAAATTTAATAGGAGGAAATTATTGCTTAGTTTTGTACAATCTGTAATTAAATTAAAAGGAATTAGTCATAGAGAGTTACAACACAAAGCAAATTTTTAGCTATCTAAAAAAAAATTTATGAAAATTCCTAATATTAACAAAAAATATCAAAATAATTTTTGTGGGAATACAAAATTTAATTTAAATGATTTTGTTATCCGCGCTTAATTCCCAAATTTTATTATTTGATAAAAACACTGAAATTTATTGTTGATGGGATAAGCTATTCCTATGCGCATTTCACTGGTTGCTTAGGCCAGACCATCAGGAAACTTCATCCATAAAGATTTTAGAAAAACTAAAGATATTTATCCAAATAAAACTGTTAAGCGTATAAGAATTACAGCAACAGTTCTACTTGTAACGATATCAAAGTTTAAACAAAACAATAACAATAAACAGTGAGTTTATCTCTCCTTACATTCCCTACTACAATTGATTGGAATTCTTCCAACATTTATTGCAGTTGTAAGTAGGTTAAGAAAAAATTTAATTTAAAATGTGTCGGAAACTTGCAGTTTTTAGGAAATTTTGCGAACATTTGTTAAAACTTTTTAAATTCATTTCAGACCCACTAAAGATAACTATTTGTTTGTTTATAATTAAATAAATCTGTGGCATTTTGACAAATTTTTCCAAATATCCTATGAATGGCAAATGTTTGAAATATTTACTATAAGGATCATAAATTTACTTCCATAAACAGGAAATTTTTAAAAAATTTCTATAAGAAACAAATTTTCGAAAATTTTCTAATTAAAAGCAAATTTTCATAAAATTTCTTCCAAATAGCTTAGAGAATTTTTTTTTTTAGCGTACTGCATACCTAAATTTTATTACAGGTGGTTTTTCCTAATATCGTAATCCTTTTAAATTCCTTTTAGAAATATCCATTGACCTTTAATAAACAATCAATATTTTAAGAAACCTGGAAAATAAATATAATTCAGTATTAATTATTTGTCTCTCAACTAATCTGTTCCACAAAACTCAATTACACAAAGCAGCCCAAGTTGAGTAATCAATAAAAAGAAAGCAAACTTTATTAAACAATATTTATTTATCACACTCAATCATCCTGAACTCTATCTTGTGTCATTGTTTGGTTTTTCCTTATTAAATAAACTCAAAAGAAAAATGCCACCCACATGTCCAATATGGTTTTTATTGAAAACGTTGCTTCATCATTGCGATTAAATTTTTTCTTCAATGTTTTTTTTTGTCATTGTTTGTTTTTTTATCCTTTTCAAAATATTTATATAGAACAAATAGCCAGTGACAACAACAAAAAACGAATAGCATAGCAGCAGCAGCAGTGGCAGTAAGACAACAGCAAAATTTATATAAAAGAAGGATAATTTATGCCTTTTGTTAAACAGTAAAATTCTTATTACTTTCAGACAGACATAATAAAAATTTGTGAAAAGATATTGTTAAGAAAAAGAAACGAACGACATTTACAGAAAGTGAGCTCAAGAACGGAACAATAGACCATTCATACTAAAATTGTTAAAAGAAATTAAAGTATAAAATAAACAGGAAGGCTGAAAATCATTATATGGAGGCTGAAAATACAATTGAAAAAACCTACAAACCTACAGACGATGGCTGCTGATAATGAACCTACACATATATTTTTCGGCCTTATAGAAACTCGTAGGAAAAAAGGACAAGACTTTTGCTAGACATTCCATTGAAAGCAAGATTTTCGTAATGTGGACAGGCAGCCAGTGTGTTGCTGTCATTAGAAAATAACTAGAAAGATTGTTTAATATGGCGGTAGGCAAATGCTATTGACACTACAGCAGTTAAAAAATATTCGAAGAATCCTTTTTATTTTGCAAAAAAAATGGGATTTATACTGTAAGTCAAACAGTCCCCTTTGAAAGTTTTGTGTATGAGAAGTCTTAACGGTCTTAACTGGCAGTTTCTGAGTCTTGTCTGGGGAAGGCATATGGCCAGAGTCAGCTTTAGTGCACCCCCAGGATTTTTTATGTTCTGAAATGTTTTTTGCAAGAGCCCTTTCATGATCACGTATTAGCAGTGGTAGCTTTGTTAAGAAAATGTCAAAGCTTCTAGATAATAAGAATTTATAAAAAAAACAGCTTTATTTAAAAATCATTTGCTAAGAAGTTCTTACGCATAACCTTTTACAAAACTTTTTACAAAAGAGATTTCAAAAAACTTCTCTAATACAAGTTTGTTTTTAAGAAAAGTGCTTTTGAGAAGATATATAAAGTTTCACAAAAAAACTTTACGTATTAAGAGATTTCTATAAAGCTTTTTTATACAAAGTCATTGCAAACTAATTAAATATCTGTAAGAGCCCACTTACATTAAGCGATTTTTGTCGCTGTATCTTTTGTCGGCTCTGCTGTAAAGTTGCTTTTACGTTTACATTGTGTCGTGTTTAACGCAGCAGTTTTTTCTGTGTTTATCAGATTTGCGAGTGAACAATTAGAGAAAGAATGAGGGAACAAAAGGAATCGTAGAGTACATTCGCTTGTGTGGAGTTTTTAGTTCCCGTCGTCCATAAAAATTGGATCTTAAGCTGTGTTCACATTATGTGTATTTGTCATATGGAATGTCACTTTTCTACCCACATGTGTTTTCATGTGTAAGTCAAAATTTAAGTTTTACATAAGGTTTGTAATTTACATGTTCACATAATGGTATGTAACGTACATTTGACATAACCTATCAAAAATAAAAAAAACATTTTTAATAATTAATTTGTGTATTTTTTATCTGTTTTATTATTTATTTACTATTTTAATATATATGTATTACAATTTCAATTAATTTTTGCCGCCACAAACAATTTTGTTAATAAAAAACAGCTGATGTCAGATGCTTTGTCACTTGAAAATAGAACACGTTCTAAATCAAAATTGTCATGTGTACTGTACACAGAGAAATAACACATGATAGTGTTTGAAGGGGTTCAGACGATATGTACACATTTAACATGTGAAAAAGTGACAATCCACATGACAAATACACATAATGTGAACACAGCTTTAAAAGCTTTTCATTAAGAAATAATTTATGTACTTAGCATCAGTTGGAAAGAAAAAATTAAAAAAAGTTTAAGAACTTTCTAAAGGGTTCTTTTTTGAAGAAATATTAAATAAAGCATATTCGACATAAACTTTTTAATACGATTTTATTCAAAAAATCATTCTATCAAATATTTTAGTTATAAAAATTGTTTATTTTTAAAAGCTTTTCATAAATGAATAAGCTTATAAAAGAGCTTTTTATAACTTGCTGAAAGAAAAATCTAATAAATAATTTCATTGAAAAAAAGTTTGAAAACCAATTTTTCTTTTTAGAGAATATAAAAATTAAAATCAATTTTATTCGATGCTTGTTGTGCAACATGCTTTTTTTTTAATTAAAGATTGAAAATATAAAAAAAAAATTATGATAATGAAAAAACACAACATTATATTAAACCAAATATTTTTTAAATAAGCTTTTTTAAAGATAATTGTTTCTAAAAAACTTTTTAAATAAAGTGTTTATATAAAGCTTTTAATAGCGAGAAGATTATTAAAAATTTTTCTTGTGGAACGTCGTTAAAATTTTTCGATTGACAACGAAAACTTTTGTTTATCAAAAAGCTATTTGTATGAAAATTTTAGCTTTTTTAGATTTTTTTTACAGACTTTGTGCAAAAGCTCTAATAGAATATTTTCTATCAAATTAAAATTATAAACAATTTCATATTTTTGGAAAAAGTTTTAATCATTTAAAATGTTTTTAATTTAAACTTTTTTCTATTGAACTCTTCTAATGAGAAAGCTTTTCAAGATATTTTAGAACATATTTTATTCACAATTCTTTTCAGTAACTAGGCTTTTACGTTAGAAAGCATTTAGTGAATGCTGTTTTTTTATTTAGAACTTTCCTTTAAACATATTGAGTGTAAGTTCTCAATTACTTTTTCTAAAGTAGGGTGCTTTAAAGCAAACACAAAACTGTATATTAAAGGAAAAGAGTGGAAAGCTTAAACAAAAATTATTTTATTTTTTCAGCTTTTGTCATCATATCACCTCTGGAAGAGACACCATATACATTTTTACAATTATTTTTTCAGTTTTACTTCACATTCTTTAACGTTTTTTCTTAATTGCAATGAAGGTAAAATGTACTCACTAAAAAAGACCATCCATGACAGGTTTTCACTCAGTACTTTGAGTTCCTAGGCACTTAAGTGCTGGCGGGAAGGTGGACTGACTGATTGTTGGTAGTTTTGCCGGGTGTGTGAAACAGGTTCAAACCTTTATAACAAATAATTTGCTGAATAACCAATAACGAAACAAAAACGACAACTCTAACAACAATAAGTTATCTTTTCTATTGCTTTTTTCTGTAATATAACAAAAGTCCCAGTTTGTTGCTATTTTATTTTATTTTTTGTTTTGTTCTTTTTTCAGGCTCTAACAAAAGCATTGAACTGTCTGTCTAGGAGATTTTTATATTTGCCTTTTTTCGTTCTTGTGTTATATATTTCCATTTAACTACTGAAAGGTATAATTCATTGTCAAATGCATTGTTTTGACCTGATTTACATGCTTATGAATGTGCCTTTATTTCTTCGCCCCAGCCAACAGCCGCTTCCTTACTCGGCCAGTGTCTCTGTTTGCATAGTACTCTTACATAACAATTTGAGGTAAAGCTCTCTTTCTAAGCTGTAGAAGTTTATTTGATTTGAAAAATTATTGCTTTTGTGCTTGGAATGTTGTTGGTGGCAGCGTTAGTAGCATGGCAGTAAGTTTTATATGTGTCAGTGACAATCTATAATATTTTGTTAAAAAGGACATCGCTAAGTTAAGAGAGAAAGAGAAACAGAGAACGAGTAATATAAAAACTAAAAGACAAAAGTATAACGTTAATGAGGCAAGTAAAAAAAATTATATATAAATCCACTTGTTAGAAAGACACTTCTGTGTCTTCTCTAATATTAACTACTTATGCATAAATATACACATCTAAGCGAACATAGAGAAACATTTATAAGGACTTCTAGAAAATGTCCTTAACAGTGTTGTTATATGACCATTGCACAGTAGTGTGCCAGTAATACTGATAAAAATGTATGTCACAATGTTATGTCATCATGAATTTGCAAAATTATAAAGCCAATTTGTTTAACTTGAAGTGTCTATAGAATAATGACAAAGTGGTAAAAAGGAAAAAAAATAAAAGAAAACAATGAGAAGTAAAACAGATATAAAGCAAAGGTGAAGGAACTGTTATATTTGCAGTGTAAATTTAAATTGTTGTTCTTGGAAAGAATTTAATTTTTGAGAAAAAAGTAACTGAAATATCAACATTTGCGATTATATCGAAAGCGACAATAGACAAATTTTACAGTAAAGGGTTTTTGAGTTTTTTTATAAACAGTGCAACACTTAATTTGGATTAATTTTTTTTGCATTTATTTATTTTTAAAAAAATAATGGCGCTTAGAATACTTTTCAGAAGTATGCTGAGATCCAATTTATCATACGCTTAGGGAAGAGCAGCAACTTCAAAATTAGAACGCGTCATATTTATTCAATAATTTAAAAAAAAAATAGAAAAATTATATTAAAATACATTTTATTTATAATTTTCAACTTTGAATTAATGTAGTTTTTATTTGTTTTATATTCGAAAGAGTTTGGGACTTATGGGCTATAACCAGTACTTCAATACACCGATCCATACATAACGAAGCAACTTTACGTATCACTCGTTAGACCAATCTTAGAATATGGGTCAATCATTTGGGATCCATTTTACAACATTCACAATTCTCGTATTGAATCGGTTCAAAAACAATTTTTATTATTCTGTTAACGTAATCTTCATTGGAGTTACTCGACAAACTTTCCTTTCTATGCTAGTAGACTGGCATTAATAAAATTACCATCGCTCAAAAGTCGTCGTACAATGTTATGCTAGGAACACAACTGGGACGAACGGCGAAATTCGTCCAGCACGACGAATTATTCGGAAGAAATTCGCTGCATAAATTCGGCGTATGAAACACAATAACGACGAAAAAACAAAATGGAAAGAAAATATTTTGTATAAACAAGAAATAGTGGTACCATATGAACAAAAAATACTTCACAAATAAAACATTAAAAACAACTTAACTAAAATACTTTTTTATCGTAAATTTTTTTCAATTTGTATTTTATATGATATTCAGTTAAAATTTTACAATTTCTTAAGTAAAAAGTAACTTTATTTACTAAAACACTTACCATTTTGAAACAATATGGCTTCCCAGTACTGATTTATTCGTCGTACGCCGGCGTAAGAATTAGAATTAAATCTATTTAAAGTTTGAAACGTCCGGCGAATTTTCGTCGGCGCCCTAATTGTGTGCATTTTCATATGCACAAATATTTTTTATTTTTGGCGACGAATATTCGCGGCCAAAAATTCGTCGTTCGTCCCAGTTGTGTTCCTAGCATTAAATGTTTCTTTTATGGTTAATCTTATTAATGGTAATGTTTGTTGTGATTTTCTGTTAAAGTCTGTTAAATTTAATATACCTTGTCGCTTTTTGTTAAATTTTATAGAGAAAATTGCGCTATTGCTGATCCTTTTTCGAGGTTATGTAGACAATTTAATTCTCTTTCACAATTTGTTGATTTTTCTTTATGTTTAAATTCCATAAAACATAAAATTATTGTTTCTCTTAATTCGTAAATTTTTATGTACATATATATATTCTGTTAAGTTGTAGTATATTTTAAATTGCATATTGTTATTCATTAATTTTAAGGCAATATTGTTATTAGTCAGTAAGGATAATATCCATTGATTAAATAAATAAATAAATAAAAAAAAAAAACAAAAAAAAAATATTAATCCTTCTCCGGAAAGAGCTCCAGAAAATTAAAAAAAAACTTTTTGATAAAACTTATAAATTTTTAACAAATAGAAAATGGGAATTATTTCCTTCCGAAGGTTACTTTATTTTATACAATATAATAGTCTGATAGTGTATAAAGTCATTTCTGAAAAATTGAAGGAATATGACCATTACAAAAAAGCTTTATAAAATACATAACTGAAATTTAGCTCATAGAATAAATTCGAAAAATAAAAATGTTGCTTATAAATTTTTTATATAATTTTTTGTGAAATAAAAAACAAGTACGAACGTATATCGGTATAGCCGGACCATTTGATACCTTTCACCACAAACTGGTTCTGTGGGAAATTTATAAACACCTGTGCATGCTCGACCAGTTCGTTCTGCGTTTATAAAAGATTTTGTTTGTCGGGCTTAATTCCCATATTTTATTCTTGATAAAAATACTGAAATTTACTGTTGATGGGATAAGCTATTCCTATGCGAATTTCACTAGTTGCTTAAGCCAGATCATCAGGAAACTTCATCCGAAAAGATTTTAGAAAAACTAAAGATATTAAACCAAATAAAACCGTTAAGCGTATAAGAATTATAAGCAACAGTTTTACTTGTAACAATATCAAAGCTTAAACAAAAACAATTTTTCCTAAAATCTTTGGATGAAGTTTCCTGACGATCCTGCCTAAGCAACCAGTGAAATACGCATAGGAATTGCTTGTCCCATTAACAATAAATTTCAGTGTTTTTATCAAAAACAAAAATTGAAAATAAAGCACGACTAACAAAATCTTGTAAATTTAAATTTTGTATTCCCAAAAATTACTTTGATAATAAACTGGCAAGTGCACGGCTAAAAAAAAGACAACATGCTTCATTTTTTGGGTAAACAATAAAGCAAGTTGCTTTTGTTTTCATTTTAGTTTTTCTTAACCTACTTACAACTACAATTAATTTTGGAAGAATTCCAAACAATTGTAGTGGGGAATGTAAGAAAAGATTAACTCACTGTTTATTGTTGTTGTTTTTGTTTAAGCTTTGATATTGTTACAAGTAAAACTGAGCTTTATAATTCTTATTCGCTTAACAGTTTTATTTGTATAATATCTTTAGCTTTTCTAAAATCTTTGGATGATGTTTCCTGACGATCTGGCCTAAGCAACCAGTGAAATGCGCATAGGAATAGCTTATCCCTTCAACAATAAATTTCAGTTTCTCAATAATATGAAAAGGGAATTTAGCACATTTGAAAGAAACCTTGTTAAAAAAAAAAATCTTGTTAATTGAAACAAAATTTGTATTCCCACAAAATTACTTTGATAAAAATGTTATGTTAATAAATAGAAATAATTTCAAAATTTATCTTTTTGGGAAAAAGTGTATCTTTTTGTAAACCAAAATCTAAAATCAAAAATCACTGGCAATACTGGATGTCACTTAAATGCAAATATCATTAAAAATATTAAACGGATAATGTATTTCTTTTTTTTAATGAAAGATAATAAAATTACTAAAATAACGATGGATTGCTAGTGAAGATTGGTCAAGATATTACAGAGTTACAGGGAACAAAAGTTTAAACTTCATTAAAAATTTATTCTTGTGTATAGTTGACCTGTTGTTTATGTTTGTTTATTATTTTGCCTTGAGGTCTTATATAAATAATAAATAAAATTCAAAAACTTATAATTTTATTTTTATTTATTTAATTTTATATTTTTCCAATATTTCGGTCAAAATCTCTGACCATCATCAGGGGGATCTGGTGTTTATAAATATTAAAAATACAAAATATTTAACACAAACAAATTTTATATTTACATTTAAATAAATAAACAATAATCGTTTGAAAAACCGGACAAATTTCACATTTCACTAATAAAGTTTACTTTGATTTGTGTTTGTCTATTGCATGTTTATAAAATTTTGCACACCTTTCTGTGTCTTTCTGAAAATTTAATGTTTTTTCTGTCTCTTGATCAAGTATATGTAGCATCTCAAGCTGCAGATAATTTAGTGAATTAACCTACATCAATTTAACAGTTTTATGGCCATTTTCTCGATGTACCGACAAACTTTCTGTTACTTAATGTCAACATAAATTTATTACACCGATAAACTGTCTGTTAACAATTTTGGGTTTCTCAATATACTGATAAAAAACATTGTTTTGAGCTGGCAATACCTCTCAAAATACTTGTAAATGTTGGGAGTCAGCTGATTGAATTTATCTGTACGGCAAATAAAAGGGAAATAAATAATTGGCAGATGAGTGCTGGTTAGCTTTGCGACAGAATAGAAGCAAATGAGACATTGAGAAAACCAAATTTCTTGAATGTGCAGTTTTTCGTTGGGAAAAAAGATAATCGTGTAATGAGAAAACGGCCATTAGGCTTTTATTTAATTTTTTGTTACTAAACATTTCGCTACGTGTGTTTACTTGGTGTGTTTTTTGAGATTTGGTAAAAATTTGTAATAGTATTTCCAATAATCCTCTGTAACTTTGACTTTTTTTTAACGATTTGGATCCTATTGGGCACAAAATGTGCGCTTTGAAATAAGCTAACGTCGTAAGTGATAAAACTTGAAAAAATTATTGTTTGGTTTAAAAAAAAAATAAGTTAAAAAGAGTAAAATTGCAAAAAGTCATTAACATTTTTGTGAAATTTGAGCTTTGGTCGAATGTAATTGAGTCATTTCTTGACCAATTTTTACGAACGTTTTTGTTATTTCATTATCTTTGAATAAAAAGTAAGGAATAACAATTCCTTTAAACATTTTCGAAAATACTTTAATTAAAGTGACATCATCTTTTTTAAAACCACCAATAACAGCAATTTTCCAATATTTCGAAAACGGTTATACTTTTGACCATTCGGATTCAGCGGACAATATTCCATAAAGATTAGTTGTCAGATTCATTTGGCCTGGACTTTGTTGAAAATTTGTGATACAGTGTAATAAGTACCTTTTAAACAATGTAAGCAGTAGTAATTGCTTAAACTGGTCACTCCTTTATAAACCTTGAATTGGCTATAAATTTCCGGTCATTACTCATTTTGACAATTAAAATTCGTTTTACTTTGTTGCAAAATTTTCTTAAAAATTTCATTCTCATCCATGAATTAGTACACAAAAAAATTTCCTTAGGCTGCTTGACCTTTGGCCACAAAAATTAAGATCTTTTGTTTTAAAATAACAAACTAAACCAAACATTCTAGGCACAACAGTTTTCCATTAAATTTTCCTAAATCAATCATGTAAAACCATAACCTGTCATAACAAAAAAGAACAATTGTTTCATGTCTTTTCTTATTTTTTTATTTTAAACAAAAAAATTTTAGTTTTCCTTTAAAATTATTTGAGGTTAGAATTAAAACCAAAAAATTTATGAAACAAAACATGTTTAATTTTTTTTTTGGTTTTTTGAAGAAAATCCATGTGCTTGGGAATAAAAGGACTAAGAAAATGCATTTTGTAAAATGAGTTTTGTGAAAAGGATGTGGGCTCATAGAGCGCTGGGTTGACGCCTTAACTGACAAATGTCTAACCAAAACACACAGCTGGAGTTTTAACACATTTTTCTTTTGTTGAACATTTAGTTTTTAAGGCATTTTCTTTTCTTTTTCTTAATTATCTTTGGTTTTCAGTTTTAGTACAATATTCATATGAAGGAGAGTTTTTTTTGGTAATCAACTAGTTTAAAGGAATGTAATAATTAAATGTAATCAGCAGCTGTATTTTTACAAAGATAACGATTTAGTTGAGAAGGTATTTTAATTGAAGATTTCATATAATATCAGGAAAATATCCATAATGATGATATTGCTATGCAAAAATTTCCCAGTATTTTTTCTTCTTCTTCTGTTGTCCTTCTCACCCAATGGAGCATAGGCCCTTTATTATTCCTCCGTTTCTACTAGCTCTATTATCGGCTTCTCGGACGCCGATTATAAACTGCTGAATTAAGCTCCTCATCAACCTAGAGGTTTAAGCGGTATATACATTTAAAACAATGTTCGGAAATAAACAGTACATTATTTAGCGTTCGGCTCACACACACAAGAACGATATCTATTTTTTAGTGATTGTGTAGACGAACACAACCCTTAATAACATTCGAAACTATTTTCAAGAAAGAGCAGAACATAATGTACTGTTCTGTTCTTCGTTAAAAACAGAACAATAGTAGTGATACTGTAGACAAACATTATTTTTTAATGTTCTAACGGGTCCGCCATCTAACGTTTTTTTTCAACTAGTGCCTATTTCGTGAATGGTAACACTTAGCTGATGTCTGATTTGACTGATAGTTAGTTTTATCGTTCCGCTAAACGAATATTATTGTGTATACGCTTGAACAATGCTGGGAAATATGCGTTTTCGCTTCGGTAAGTGGGCCTGCGATCGACTTACAAGTGATGCCGATTTTGCCAAAAAAAAATCATCTTTTCAGATGAAGCTCATTTTGATCTTGGCGATTATGTCAACAAACAAAATTGTCGCATTTGGGCCACAGAAAACCCGCACGCATACCTTGAACAGCCGTTAAACCCAAAACGAGTCACTGTTTGGTGCGGATTTTGGTCCAGAGGAATAATAGAGCCATTTTTCTTGGAAAATGGACAAGGAGTGGCCGTTACAGTCAATGGCGATCGTTATCGGGCCATGTTGAACGAATTTTTGTTCACAAAAATTGAAGAGGAGGATATTGGCAACATTTGGTTTTAACATGACGGAGCTACGTGCCACACAGCCGAAGCTACACTAAATGTTTTGCGCCCTGTTTTTGAAGATCGCATTATCAGCCGCAGAGCTGATGTAGTTTGGCCACCTCGGAGCTGCGATTTGACACCGTTGGACTATTATTTGTGGGGTGTCGTCAAAGATAAGTGTTACATCGACAAGCCAGAGACAATTGACGCTTTAAAGGTCAATATTCGTGAAGCCATTGGACCGATGGACCGATCGTGTAGGCTACTGCATGGTCAGCCGAGGCAGCCATTTGAATGAAATTATTTTCCATTATTAACCGGAAGGATTGTACTTTTAAATAAAAAAATAAATTAGAGAAAATATTCAGTAGTTTTTTTAGCATTTTCAGAAAAAAAAAGTTATTTGGCGGACCCGGTATAAAGTTTCTTTTTTTATATTGATAAAGAAATAAACAAACAAAAAATTTTAGCAACAACCGCACCACGAACAGCTTGTGTGTGTAAAATTATTTTGCTGGTTTTTTGGTTTTTTTTTGTATGTGTATTTTAATTTTGTAATTTAGCAGCGAAGAGGGACGAACATTAATGAGCCGAACGGAACACAATTATGTTTGTGGATTTAAAAAAAACCGAACGGAATTAAATGTTCTCATCTTTTGTTGAGTTTGATAAAAACAGTATTATTTTTGTGTTCGAAAGATGACAAACAGGGAAACGTTATTTTTTTAATAATTTTGCTACACAAACACTATAAGCGTTTGTGTTTTACACAAATCTACCGAACCGAACACTAAGGAGCGATATTTAGTGTTTATTTTCGAACACTGCTTTAAAATGAAAATATATTAAAATTATTAGATGAGTTTTTAATTTTATAAATTTTTTCACTAAAAATCGAAATGTTTTCCATTAAAAATGATTTTAGATTAACCTTGTAAATAAAATTAATGCAAATGATTTCATTTCAATTAACTTAATTATTATCTTTTTTTTTTTGACTCTGCTACAAAAAAATTGGAAGTAATATTAATTTTGTTTTATATTAACAACACACTGAGTTGTCTACAAAATTTATATATTTTAAGCCTTAACGAGAGAACTTTTAAATTTTGTGGCAGGGATTTTTTTATGAAAGTAAACAACTTATTAGAAAAAGTTAGATTCGTAGGAACATAATGGTCTATAGCTGGCAAACATAATGGTCTATAGCTGGCAAAAAAATCACTTTAACTGTTATTAATCTAATAACTAAGTTCGTAATAGGATTAAATTTCACACAAACAACACCTCAAGATAGCTTTCATAAAGGCCCAGCTACCAAAAATGTTTGATTTTAATTCCGTTCAAAAAGCTTTTAAGGTTATCCCAATATTTTGCATTATCTTGCTCTACCAAAAGTATCACAAATATATTAGACATTATACAGTTTTTCCAGTTGTTCCAATATGGAGCAAAAGGCCGCTAATCGGATACATTAAGGGATAATAGTTTTTTTCTAAGGGGTAATTCTCGTTCTGTGAAACGGTGAAATGAAAAGTTGTTTTGGATATTCATAATATTTCTGATTCGCATGCAATGAAAAAATTAAAACAAATCTCAAAATATTTTTGTATGAAACAAAGGGAAATGAGTCAAAATTTGTTTCCCTCGTTTTTATGTGTTATTAACTGTCAAAAACTTTTCGTTTGAAAAGATTTTAAACACAAATTATTTATAAGTGAAAAACATTAAAAAATGTATCAGGATGCAAGCGCGACAGTGAAAATCAGAAAGAATTTTTAATACATATTTTTGAAGAAAATGGTAACGTTGTAAACACGATAAGTATAAAGTTTCATTAATAATTTAAAAAAAACTTTTATTTACTTATTTTAAATTTTTATTAATATTTTAATATTATTAATATGTATTTCTAAAAATTATTTAATTATATTCACTGCTATCAAAAATTGCCAATAGCATATTCTAACCCTTGTTGAAATTTATTTCTTTGCGATAATTCAAACAAAATTATTAATCCCGATAGATTTTGGGTTTCTTTTTTCTGGTTTGACATTTGTTAACAAATCTCTTAGCATAGTAGCAAAAGATTCATGGCTTCAAATGGAATGAAACACGTTTTTCCTAATAAAAACGAGAATCATAAAATATGTATTTTTGAAAAATAAAGTGAAAAATACTCTTGTCAACTAAAACGAAAAGTTTTTTACACTTCAATTTATCACAGAAACAAGTTTTGGACCCCAGGTATTAATCGGAATTATAAATTACGTAATTCGCCTGTCTTGAAGTATGTGTTAAGTTCCAGACAGAACTAAGTGATTCATATGTACATTTTAAATTATTTATTTACACGACGATTATGCTTCTTAAATAGCAAACGCTTTGTATGTACTCTATAAACGAGCCGTTGATAAAGAATAGACTATAGAATATGGCGTTAATTTGCATGGATTTTGTTTTATTACTGTTGATCTAAAGCTCGGCTTTTATCGAAGTTCCACAAGCAGTTTGATCTTGGCTTTCAAATATTGTTTTGCACATCCCATGTCAACATATAATCCCTATTTTATTTCACTGGTCTGGTTTGTGGCAGTTTTTATCACAACATCTTAAGCAACGTTAAACAGAATTGGCGACATTACGCGCCCTTGCCTCACACCAACTGCCGCAGGTGGCATCCCTATATAGAACTTGAATGAGTGAGATGAACACACAATATACTGATATAAATATAGAATTTGTCACGAATTACATTTAATAGAAGCAAAAATATTCGTTTCAAAATATTAGAGTCATAGCTTCATGGGGGATTGCGTATAAGATAAGCTCCACTTTTAAAATCTCTAGTTTCAAAATCATACAAAATCGTAAGAACCCTATAAAAAATGTTATCATTTTGCTAAGAATTAATGGCACATATTAAAAAATAAGCGCACATTTATGTACTACGTAATAAAACTTACAGTAAAGTAAGTGAACGAACTCTTAACAAGTTTTATAAAACTAAACATTTAAAGTACCACGCCATTCACTACTACGAAGCAGGTTTGTAAGAGAAAATACTAAGGCCCCTATTGCGGTTTACAACTCAACTCATTTTTGCATTATGGTTTACAACTTTGCTAAATTACTGTAAACAAAACCATAACAAAAATTACAACTGATCACAACCAGTTGTCTTGATTACAACTCAACTGAGTTGAGTTTTAAACCGTAATAGGGGCCTAAATATTAACTGTTTCAAACAATTGAGTGTCTAAAGCTGATGCTGCACTCACCAGTTTTTATTTGCATTGAATAAAGCGCTTTTTGTGTCAGAAATTAACTGCTCTAAAGTGGGAACTCACGAAATAAAATGCATGGTTTTGGTAAGAGCGATGGTAAGCCCCAGCGGTTAAAATAATTGTGTAAAGAGGCCAATAAAGGGCCTCATATAGCAGACAGAATCACTCGTCGCCGCATTCCATACTTATGTATTTTTTACACAGGTTGTCATTGGGAGCAAGCCTTTCCACACTCTCTTCTTCTTGCTGCAATTCTTAAAGGCTTTCAGGTGAAGGACTTTTCAAAGAAAATACCAAAATACGTAAACGTGAAAATTTGTCAAAGTTTATATATTTAATAGATTTAGGCCCGTTTTCACAACTTACCGATAGCTAAAGGTAGGATGTTATCGGCCATATAAAAAGTGTTCCATTATTACAACTTAACTTGAACCTACCAGGTTGGATGAACCTTAATTTACTTTACCGCTCACTGTAGGTTAAAGTAAAGTTTTAATAATGGAACACTCTTTATAAGGCCGTTAAAAGTCTACTTTAAGGTATCGGTAAGTTGTGAAAACGGACATTAAGGTTTTTGTTATTTGTGAATTTTGTATTAAAATATAAAAAAACCTCATAATGTTTGATTTATCAATATAATAAAGAACCTTTTAAATAGCATCTAGTTTGTTTGGTCGATGGAATGCTTGGTTTATCAATATAACGAAGAACATTTGTATTTGTATTTGGTACATCTGTAACGATTACGTAAAAGTACCTATTCATATAAAGAAAAATCCAACAGCTGATCCGCAACGTATTTGATTACGTAAGAGTAACTAGAACAATAAAAAAAGCAATAGAAAATTTATAAAATAGAACAACTTCTTTCTCTTATCAAAGAAGGGGGTAAGAAACTTCAGTAAGGACAATTAAAAATTAAAATTAAACCACTTCGTTTCATTCTTTTAAAAGTTGGGAGTAACGAATGTATACAAAATATTTTGGAAGGTATTTTTAAAAGAAACTTAACCTTCTTTTAGGCAAATTGTTGAAGGCATAATATTAAAAGAAACGAATCTTTTAGAAAGAGGTATAGAGGCCTTCAAAAAGTCGTGGTACTTGGCGTTCTTTTAATATTATCCGCTAGGGCGACACTTTTACATTTCTCCCTTACAAGCCTTGTACGTTGGATGCCGCATTTTTATTGAATATCTTTCTATAGAATAAATAACGTAAAATACGTTTGAATTTCACAAAATTTTTCACTTATACAGAAAACACAAATTTTTCGAAAAAATGTTGACCATCTAATGGTTATTTTAACTAGTTATATTATTGTCACAAGCATATTAAAGCTGAATAAGCCCTGTATCAGGAAGCAACAATCATATTATGTTTTCCTCCAAACATGTAACGGTTAGTCTGGGTTCACACTATGAAAGTTTTTTTTCAGAAAGCCTGAGTTTATGGGTGAGAGAGGAGAAAAGAAAAGCATGTTCTCTTCCCCTCTCACCAATAAACTCAGACTATCTGAAAGAAAACTTTCATAGTGTGATCCCAGACTTAATAATTTTTGGTTGTATGTATCATCCATATAAACTTTAATGGTGTAGTGTGTCAACTTGGTACGATTTCCCGAATATACTTTCTAATTAAATATTTGAAAACTTTCCTGCTTATAACAAGTACTTAGGCCTTCACTCCTCTATTTAATATCAATTAATTGTTATCAACAACAAAAGGCCACAATATCTCTAAAAATACCTCAAATTATATGTTGTAAAGTTTTTTTGCACTATTTATTTTTTGTGTAAACTTTTTTAAAAACAATAATATTTTGTTTAATTTATTTAAAATAATAGATAATTTAATTGCACTTAATGAATGTCTAAATACAAAACAAAATGACTCAATTCACAAAAAACGTTAAAACAAAAAACATTAAATAATTATAAAAGCCGCACATACAAAATGACCACAAACGAACTATTTTGCTATCTTCTATTGTATTTCGCATTATTAACAAATATTTTCAAATTAAATACAAAACTCAATTCAATTTCATTGGCTTTGAACACAATAATTGCATTTATTAATAACTTTTTTCCTACAACTTTTTTTTGGATATTCGTTTGCTAAATGTAAATTATTTTTTAGATTTGAGAAAATTTAATGTGATAATATGTTAAATTTATAAATGTTAAAGTGAAAATAGACCAACAATTAAGATTTTCATATAAATTAGAGTACATTTTCTAACAAAATTATTAGTTTTGATTCAGAATTCTAACAAAACACAACAAAATCCTCAATTAAAAAATGAAGTGTTACATTTTGTTAATTACCATTGTTCTAGCTGTTGTTGGAGTCAGGGTATTTACAATTGTTTTAACTGAATAGATTCAAAAAAAAATCTAATTTTTCTTCCTTTTTAAAGAGCGA
The DNA here is from genome assembly GCA_949318255.1 of Pollenia labialis. Classification (NCBI taxonomy): domain Eukaryota; kingdom Metazoa; phylum Arthropoda; class Insecta; order Diptera; family Polleniidae; genus Pollenia; species Pollenia labialis. The sequence goes on from OX439143.1 coordinate 114,134,385, forward strand.
TATGAAAGAAGAGATGCAAAAAATCGATGCAGCCTGTCGCGAGCAATCCAAAGTCAGTGAAGACGAAGTTAAAGCTTTTTTCAAAGGCGAAGCAAAGGGTGAAGCCAAAGAAGCTCTTAAGTGTCATGTGAAATGTTTGATGGAAAAACAGGGCAAATGGAAAAATGGTGCTTTCGATGAGGTTGCTGCTAAAAAACATTTAGAAAGCATTCCCGCCTTAAAGGATCATATGGAGAACATTAACAAGTTCATGGATGAGTGTAAAAACCAAAAGGGTGCTAATGAATGTGACACCGCCTTCATGATAACAAAATGTATGATTGACAAAAAAGCTTCTGTGAATTAAAGATAAAACCTTAAAAAGGCTTATTCATAATTAAAATTTGAGTTTACCAAAAGTTAAAAAAAAAACAATAAAAGTTTGGTTTGTAATTTTCGGTTGTGTTATGTAACCATAAAAAAACGTTGTAAATTTAATTATTGGTTATAAATAACAAGAAATAGCATAAACAGAATACATGTCCTTTGTGGTAAGCAACATCAAAGTTAGTGGTCATAAAGAAATTTCCTATGAATGGCAAAAAATTCCCATGCGCATTAGTGTGTCCCACTTTTTTTTGGCTTTTCATGGGTGCTTATGGAAGCTTATTGGGTGAAGTATTTTTGCGATTTTCTTCAGATTTTTCAGAAGAGGTGTTGTGGTAGCTCAAGTCAAATTTTTGCCCAAAATCGGGTCTACTGTGCTAAAAACCATTATTTTCTTCACTTTTAAGGAAATAATTTATACCCAAAATGTCCAAGATTTATTTTGGATTTACAGGTTTAAAAAACTGCAGTCAAAACCAAAAACTGTTGTTTAAAAATAGAAAATTTGTGTACAACTTTTCGCTTTTGGATTTGGTTTGACAGCGACTGTTTACATATAATGAATCTGAAGTAAAAACAAAAATGTTTTTTTGGCCAATGACAAATGAAGAAGTTTTTGCAACGCAGTTGCTCATTTATGCGTCCTAAATTAAAGTTTTTCGGAATTTTTCCATACATTTTGTAAATAAACCAATAAAACAAACCAACAATGCAGTTTGAAAGATAAATTTATTCTAAATAATTTAGGAACAAATATTTTTGAATTTGCTATTACCAATCCTGTTTTTCAGGTACCGGTTTTTAGCTTTGTAGCCAGTTTAAAATATTATTTCTCATACCCAATTAAAAAATTAAAATCAAACGTTTTGTTTTGCTTTGTTTAAACATTATTTATTGGGGTTCCTACAAAAAATTCTGAAAATCACATTCAGTGACATTGAAGTAAGTGTTAGCCAAAGCCACACGTAGTTCTGTCACATTATTTTCTACTTGTAAATGTCTTGTTGGCTTCCCAATTTTCTGGATTTTAAAATATCAATTGAAATATTGCAAACTCCAAAAAAAAAATTTAGATTTGATTTGGAAATTAATCCTTGAATTTCTTTATTTTTAAGGTTGTCTTCTATTAAAATTTACTACATCGTTCTCGCTACTTGGCGTATGCAGATTTTTTGCCATTCAGCTCAATGTTTTGGTATCGGTATGTTCATCAAAAAAGGCGAAGGTAGTTAATTTTGGGATAAAGTACCACTGATGACCTAGAAAATGTTTAACGTGGCGCGTGCGACTGCTACATTAATAATTTTGTAATTATCCAACCGCTTTAATAAAATAAGACCATTGAGGGGAGTGTATCGAGTGCATTGAAAGAGGTACCCATTTTGATATTTAATCTTAAAATAAATTAACCATCAAGGCATCCATTTATAACTGTCCATGTAAGATTGCAGCTGGTTTCGAAGAATGCATATTTTTAAAGAATATACAATTTTCTTCTCCAGCGATCCCAATTAGTAACCACTGAAGCTTTTACTGTAGGATAGGGCTTAGACTAATCAGCCTAAAAAATAAGACTCAGATGAAGCAATTCTTCTCTTGGTTGCATGGGTTCCAGCTTTAATAAAATTGCTCAAATCTGCACGAATTGGTAATTGATAAGTCTTACATCAATGTCACAACTTCTGGAACTGATTTTCCGAATTTATTGCAGGGTATAGAGCTACATCGTAATAACTCCAATTAATGATTTTTAAGCAAAGCAAAGTCAAAAGTTGAAAACCGGAAATTTAGTAACGGTAAGAGCAAATTCCAAAATATTTGTTTCTAAATTATTTAGAATAAATTTATCTTTCAAATTGCACTGCTGGTTTGCTTCAGTTTCAAAAAAAGTTTTAAAAGTTATAAAGCGTTATTTACAAAACTTATGGAAAAATTACGAAAAATTTTAAAGTAATGTAGGGTGCATAAATGAGCATTACAAAAACTTATAGTCTTTGTAAACCAAAATATAGCTTGGACATTTTTCATTTTAAATTATTTCCTTTAATCGTGGTTTTTTACAAAGTTATGAAGAAAACTTAAAAAAGGCCGGCAGGCCCGATTTTTTGCAAAAATCCGAATTGAGCTACCTCTAAACCAGGGACCGGAAACAACAGTGATATTGGAATTTGAAAACAAAAAAAGTTTATTAATGTAAATATCGAACAACTGAAAAAAGTATACCATACTGATCCTTATGAACACGTCTATGAAAAAATTTACTGATTTTTAAAATTTTGGTTGTTATTTTTTCGATCAATATTAACAGTTATTTTTTGATTTTTATTTTTTAATGAACAAAATAACAGTTATTCTTTGATTTTTATTTTTTCGAGCAAAAAAAAAGTTATTCTCTAAAGAAATGTACATGTAATAATAATTTAGTTGACTTTAAATGTTTTTTTTTAATATGTAATCATCATTGGGATTTAAAGTCAACTACATTATTAAACAACGTACATTTCTTTTGAGAATAACTTTTATTTTTGCTCGAAAAAATAAAAATCAAAAAATAACTGTTATTTTTGTTCAAAAAAATTTAAAAAATAACTGTTATTTTTGTTAAAAAAATTAAAAACCGGAAAGTTCAAAAAAATAAAAGTCATAAAATACATATAATATCGAGCCCTTATCGCCAAAAAACCTTAAGCGACATCATTTAAAATTTTCATTTATTTTAACAAATTATTTTATTGGCAACACTTGCATCATCTCCAAAAATATCATGGTCACATAAGGTACCGTTACGATCTTATAGCAAAAACAATTTTATTAAGCGACAACCTTCATACAAAATGTTTATGAAATAAAATAAAAACTTCTACTGGAAAATTTTGTTTTTTGTCGCTCAAGCTTTTTTGCGGTTATGACTGCGATATATCGGACACGGATTTTTCTTTTGTTTTTTTTTAATAATCTGTATCAGGTTAATAAGCAAATCTGGTTAATTTTATTTAAATCACAGTTAATAAAAAATAAATAATAAACAAAAAGTTAAATTTTAAATTAATAATGATTTAAAATTCGATTTTACAATGATTTATAATATAGATTAACCTTCTGAATTAAAGATCCCAGACGTTAAATGGTTTCAGTCGTCTGATTTCATCAGTAAAATCTAGTAAAGAGATGGCACTTTTAGTGTTTTCCATATTTCTACCGTTAAGAACACTAAAGAAAAATGTTTACTTTCGAACTCTGATTAAAAATAAAGATTTTTTTCTATCGGGCTCGGATTTGTTTTTTTTTTAACGATTTGTCGGATTTAAATAAAATTGCCAGCAAATGATTTGGATTAAAATTTCTTTTTGTAACAGAAAAGAAACAAATGAGGCATTGCAAAAACCAAAATTCTTTAATCTGCAAGTAGCAATTAACCAGAAAATCCAAAAAATTTAAAAAGAAAAAGAATTAAGTCTGTTTATACAAAACTTGTGAAATGTTTTTATAGCGGAAATGATCCGCTGAAAGATGTTTGAAAATCGCTAGATTTCCCTATAACCGCTAATACAAATTTTCGCACCCCAAGTTGATTTAACTATGTCCGATTGTTCATCTGTCTGTTAAAATTTGTTTCCTAAGGACCCCAGATATAAAGGGGACTTGGTTGGTATATATTTGTGTCACATATGCTACGCTAAACTTTGCTTAAAAAAGTCAGTCAGATCGGCTTTCAAATAGCTAAGATAAGAGCCAAGAACTACGACTGCATCTAATTTTATCCATAAATCTCTTGTTGGTGTTGTTTTTTACTTTTTTCTGTATATTTGAAGAACGGCAAGAGCACTTCCCGTACAAAGACATTTAACATTTCTGTTTATCCAGAGAAAAACTAGGGATACAGTTTTCCAATTAGGCACAAAGCACTGCTTACCAATACACAACATCAGACAAGATGTTGGGATTGGAGAAGTGAACGTGGCACTTGCGCAAAAGTTCATAGAAAAAAAGTAAATGAAAAAACTCCCTATAAAGAAAAATTATGCAAAAGATGTTCTTATAACTAGCGAATTATCGCTAGTTTTCTAATGAATAGTAAATTTACGAAAACTTTTCTTTTAAATTTGCTTTAAATAGAAATTTTTCGATAAATTTCCGTTTACCACAAAAATTTCGTTTATATTATATTTGCCATAATTTCCCTAAAAGTAACAGATTTGTGAAAAATTTCCTATATATAGTAAATTTATAATGAAATTTCCTATAAATATCAAATTTGAGCAAAATCTTTACGAAAAGAAAGCAAATTAAAAAAAGTAAAAATAGAAAATTAAGGAACATTTAGGAACATTTTTATTTAAATAAGCAAATTTGAGCAAAACTTCCTAAAAAAGCAAATTTGGACAAATATTTTATTAATGGAAAATTTGCAAAAAAAAAAATTCCTAAGAAGAAAAAACCTGGCAAAAGACAACAAGCATATTTAGTCAGTCAACTATTGTCCTCTTATGTCTTAAAGATTTTTCTAAAGGCAAAACATTTCCTTAAGTCCTGGCTTGGCCATTACATTTTCTGAAAAATTTTTGCTACCAACAACCAACTGCTCATTTATTTTAATCCAATTATAATCGTATCTTTGCGCAAATCCGGTTGACAGCAGCTGTTTTTTGTTCTTTAAATTATATAAATAAATGAATATTCAAAAAATACCATTTAAAATGCAAGCAAATTAAAAAAAGAACATGATGCTAAAAACTCATTACATGTACAAAAAAACATACGAAAAAAAGGAAAAATCAATTTACCAAATTATTTACGCCTAAAATTACGCAAATACAAAAGCAAAACTCATTTCAAAAAATATACAATTACGAAACACACACTTACTGACTCATAAAGAGCTCAGAATGAATGATTCCCAATGCATGGAACGGCAATCCACGAGCCAACAATAGAAATGGAGATGAAACAAACGGTAGATTGAAAAGTGTAACAAATGCATTGACAAACGGTAGGCAGGCAAAACAAATTGTGGCAGTAAATGAATTTACAAAATATAAAAGTATTTTGTTCGTCATTTTTTTTTACTCTAAAAAATAGAAAACATCACTATTCACTATCAGCTGGCTTTTGTTAAAAATAAAACAAGCACTGCATTCGTTAAACAATATTTGGAAATAAAAGGGTGTTTAAAGAGGAGGATTATTTTCAAAAACTATTTGCAAAAACATTTTTTGATAACAGCAAATTGGACCAAAATATTTTTATTTGCAGCAAATTTGCGTACAATTTTCTTTAAATAGATAATTTAGGTAACATTTTTAAACAACAAATTATTTTAAAATATCTTATAAATAGCAAATTTGCCTAAAAATTTTCTATACATAATAAATGTGTCAAAATATAAAAAAAAATAGTAAATTCGCTCTTAAATTTATAATTTATATAATTTGAATAAGATTTTTAAGCAAATTCCTTTGAAATTGTACGTAAAATCTGTCTATTAAATTTTTTAATAGTTGCAAATTTACGTAGAATTCTTTAAAAATAGCAAGATTGAGTAAACTTTTCTTCAGGTCTACTTTTAATTACAAATTTTTATAAATATTTTCTATAAATAGTAAGTTTGTGCAAAATTTTCAAAAAAATTTCGATAAATAGCAAATGTGCGATTAACATTTTTCTATTAAAGGGTGGGTTTACCATAATGCACGTTGTTAATTTTGAGTCACACCTTAACGTCAAGTTTTTTGTCCAGCTTAAAAATACCCCTTAAAATGAGAGCTGGAGGGTTAATATATTCTAAGAAAAGAGTCTCCATACAATTCTACTGAAGACATCTCAAATTATTTTTCAGCTCAGAAGTACATTTAGTATATTTTTTTGCCTTATTTCAAACGCTTTCTCAAAAAATTCAAAAACTTCAATGCCCGAAATTTTGAACACTTGACCTAACTTTTGAAAACCGTTTGGCAGATTTGCTCTACCAGTTGTCTAGTTTTAGATCGCGTTGCAAGTATTGAGGCTGGCGTCGATGACCCGAATTTTGTTGCATTGTGTTATCAGCCATGTCACAGAGTACAATTCCGTTCGGAAACGGAAGTCATTCTTTATTTTGGAGCTTTAGAAAATGACGAAAAAATTGTTCGGAATGAAACCATTTTTGTTTTTATGTACGGAATGGGAGTTCTCTGTATCTGAAAAGCAAAAAAACTTCAAAATACACTTTCTTTCAATAAACAAATATGTTTTCTTCGATTCCAAACGGTGTTGTACTCTGTGACATGCCTGTATATTTGGTTATTCATTGGATACAAAAAAATATATATCGAATTCTTCATTCATGAAAAATACCATATATGGACCCTCTTTTAACGTGGCCTAGCTCACGGGCGATTTTTGCTAGAGCCCAAATATTTTGGGAATCAAAAAAAAAATGTCAAAGTTAATTTTCAACTTTGACTTTTTGCCTATGTGAGGTGAGTCGGTGTGATGTACATGTTTAAGAAAGATTTCTTATAAATAAAAAACTTTTTGCATTGTTTCCTATAAATAGGAAATTTTTAATAAAATCTATTATATAAAAATCTCGTGTCACAATGTTTGTGTTTAAACTCCTCCAAAAGTGCATACCGATTTTTATGAAAACACAGATGAAACAACACTCGGGATAAATCAAGTTTTTTTATGATTACTTTAAGTACACAAAAATTCAAGTACGATTAATACTAAAACGTACTCAAAACAATTCTAAATGGGATTACTTGCGATAATCAATTCCGGCATTTCTTAAAATAAGTATAAAATTCTTAAATAAAGTAAAAAAAATATTAAACTTTTCGTTGTGTTTAACCCTCCGGCTGATGCATGTTTTGATTTTCTATACACATTCAAAATAGGTCTGGCCAGACTCATGTGCACCACGAAGGGTTAAAAAGTAAATTTGAACTCTTGCTTCTCATTTAGTTTATATTTTTGGTTAAATATTAAAAAGATTAAAAAGATTTCTAAAGTAAAACCCATATTGGCCATGATGTTGGTGTTTTATCATTCTGTAAGGTGTACTACGGGTAAGTAAATCAATCCTAATAATTTTTTCTTTCTTATTTCTTTTTAGGTTTTTTTTCAAGCACGAATTCGGGATAAAATCACTTGAATCAAGCGCATTTTTTAAGTTTATTCAATTTTAGTTTAACTTAAATCTATCTCGTTTCGGATTATTTTAAGTACGAATTTGGATTAAAAGAAATTTATAATTTTTGAATCAAGCGCATTTTGAGATTGATTCAGTCTTAGTTTTAGTTATATCAATATCATTTTCGGATTACTTCAAGTCAAAATGTCGCATGCAACATGTAGCGTGCGACAGTGATTAAAATTAAACTGAAAATAAGCTACACAATATTTTTTAATCAAATAAAAAGCATTATTAAGATACATCAATGCATAACATTTTAGTCGCATTAAAATATTTCATCAGGTTTCGCTGAAATCAGTGTTTGAACTGTTTGCCGTAAAAGCGAATTCTGTTTTGTCGCCTGCAAATGCCTTGGTTTTTTTTAATTTTTTTGAAAACGAACAATTGCTCAAAACCAACCTTTAGCACAAATTATAGAGCTAATCAAGAGCTATAAGTTTCGCCTTTTGTCAAAATAAAATTAATGTTTTGGTACATGTTCTTTTTCACTTTTAAAGCGTACGAATGTCGCATTCGACATTAGAGAAATGCCCATATACAAATAATTTCAAACAGAACGAAATGGCTTAACTGATTTTTTTTTATGATTTTTTGATATACATATGTACATAGTATGAAAATTGGTCCTATTTTTCTTTTGTTTGGGTTAAAGAAAAGAGCTTGGTTAAAATTATTGTTGCTATTAGTGTTATTTGTTTGTCTCTTATCGGCGGTCATTGTCTCTCGGTACATTCGTCTTCCTCTCAAAGATCCTATCCCCTCACACTTAGAATACATTCGTTAGTTTTTATTTTTTTTTAACAACGAAAATCTATAAATAATTTGTCAGCTTGTTGTCTGTAAATACAAAATTTCAAGAGATATTTCCGATATGTATGTAAATATTAATTTTTTTTTTAATTTTTCCAAAACATCAAAATTTTAACCAAATATTTTTTACATTACAAATAAAATGCATTAAAACTTAAAAACCGTATTTTACGGTGTATGCGGTACATGGTTAATTAGCAAAATTCAAAACAACCCTACAAGAAACGAATGAGCGAGTAGTCACATTTTTCATTTTGGTGTTAAGAAAATGAATGAAAAAAATGACCGAATGTGACCGATAACTTGATTTCGGTAATTTTTTCCTATCATTTTCTTAACACCAAAATGAAAAATGTGACTACTCGCTCATTCGTTTCTTGTAGGGAAGTTATGAAATAGCAAACCAAAAGTACCGTATTTTCAAACACCCTTTAAAAATTCATAAATATTTACTACAACAAAACATAAATATGTTTTATACATTTATTTTTGCAAATTTATTATGTTGTTGTTGTTGTTCATATATCGCCAAATAAATTTTTTGTGTGTTTTGGTTAGTGTTGTCAATCTTCTTTAGTATTCATAAATTTATGAGATTTTGATTTATATGAATGCATTTCGTATGTGTGCCAGTAGTAGTAATATTGAGAGATTCTCTTATAGATGTATTTAAAAAAATCGAATTCCATACATTGAGAAAATACAAACACACACACACACACACAATTAATTATGTATTCATATTTTAATTAAAAACTCCCTTTAGTTCTCTGCTATGTTGGAAATTTATTTTGGTGATGTTTAGCATTTTGAAAATGAATACAGCAATTTGTAGGAACTACTTAAATTGTACCAAAATTTGTCACCATTCGTTTTAGAAGAATTTTGCGCTGAATTTTAATGATAATGTGCAATATTGGCACACCTTTATTTATTAAAGTTATGTCCTTCCCTGGAATTCTATGATTATTGATATTAAATTTATCTTAAGGCACTGGTTCGCTCATTTGCGATTTTATTGCTTCCCGGGATCGCATGTGATCTTAAGGCCCAATTTTGTTATATGATATGACAGGTGTTTGCTCTGCGGTCTTACTTGGGTAAAGAGAAATAATATTTTGTGTCTCCTCCTTGTAATCCCGCTACAGTTGAATTATATTGAGCAATAACTTTACGCTTTGGAGGTCATTGTAGTATTTTCTTCATAAGCTAATGATACGGACGGATATTGATTTTTATTATGCAGCAACACTGCTTTCAGACTCAGTTTGGATGAGTCAATGAAGAGTCTCCACACCCAGAGAAAAAAACATGTTTAAATATGGTCACCTCCAACCAACTATTTTTAGAGAAAAGTTTGACTTTTATTGGGTTTTTTTGTTGTATTGTACTTATTAATTATTTATTTATTTCTGTGTCGTGTAGTCCAGTTTTTATATTTTATAGTTAAATAGTTCAATAAAAATGTAAACCCTTATTCGTAAGTTTAGCTGTTTTATTATTATCTAATTGTCTAGATTATTATAAAATAAAAATTAACACCTGATGAAGTTCGAAAAAAAGCGAACGAAACGTTGGGAAAAAATAAATCAACCATAAATGTTTTTTAGTTACATTTGGTAAAAAAAACGATTGATCATAATTAGCCCGTAAGGAAAACAAAAAACTTGGTAATAGATTAAAGGAAAAATTTCCCGTTCTCTTTAATCTATTACCAAACAGTCGCAGGCGTATGCTAAATTCGCCAACTACGATAAGGTTGAATATGTTAAAATATGGTCATCTCTAACAAAACCATTTTTAAAAACATTTTTTAGCATATTATGTTTAATCTAACCATATTATTGTCTGATTACATATTCAGATTAATCGTGTCGGTATATATCAAGTCCACGTATACATTATGTTGCTCTTATTTATATGCCGACTAGTATAATTACTCTAAATTATAAATCCTAAGTATAGTTTTACTATAAGCAAAGTTTAGGAAACTAGCAAGAACTTAGATATCCCGGATAAAATTTTGGATCAAAAATAAAAGAAAAAGGACATATGACGAGCCGCAGAACAAAACGTACTTTTTCACACATTTAAAATTTTTGGGAAATTGAGGATTATTTATTTCGACCCCTTAAAAAACTGCATGAACCTGGAAATGAAAACAAGTTTTTTGCTTACCAAAAGATGAATCAAACTGCCGTAAGTCAACACATTAAATGTCAAGGATGTTTAATATCAAACCAATTTTATATCGAAAAAGTACGTTTTGTTAAAAAAAAAATGAAAAAGTACGTTTTGTTAAAAAATTTTTGCTTTTTACGTATTCCCATGTTTAAATTTTCTACAGATTCTTGTAATTCTTCCATGTTTTAATTATACTATTGAATTAATTATTTTTTTCATAACACTCATTCACCAAACAAAAGTTAAATTATTGCAATTGTTGGTGGATATTCTTGAAAACGCGTCGAAGAAATACAAATTTACATTACAACAAAAGCAAATTTTATTTAACAGTTAATTTTAAATAAAATGAAATGATATAAATAAACGTCAAACAAATTAAGAATATTAAGAAGAATATACACGAAGAAATTGCAAAAACAACGAAAAAAGCACGTTTTGAAAAGAAAAAAAGTACGTTTTGTTATGCACCAATTTTTTTAGAACCCAATTTCTTGGTAAAAAAAAAAAATATGCTAACTAGATTTTTTCTTAAAGATTTCAACCCAAATATTATAAAAATATCAAAAAACCAATTTGTCAAAAAATGCGAAAAAGTACGTTTTGCTCTGCGGCTCCTCATATAATAGACAAGACATATTTAAACTAATCAAAATCTGTCTTCGAATTAAACTGGCTCTGGCACAGGTCCTTTCAGAATACGGTCTGATTGGTCATAAAAGTAGTTGATGCTATAAAAAGAATTATAAAATCTGCTCAGAAAGTAATTCCAGGTCGATTTGGTTATTTAGAGCATAAAATTCTGTCGTATAGTTTTTTTTGGCTTTAAGGGTGGAATATAAAAAAAAACATCCGGAGGAGAGTAAAAATAAATTAAAATTTGCTCCAATTGTATGGAAAATTAAGATTATAAAATTACATTGAATTACTGATGTAAAAGTATTTTTTGGGGAAAAGAAGTACTTAAGTCTTTTTATTGCCTGTTTTGTTCTAATCTTAATGCTTATAAATTTAATTTAAAGAGATGCTTTCAATGTTTTAGAGATATTAATTAATTTTTAGCCTTAAAAGTTACCCCAGGGAAGGAAAATTGTATGGAATAACTGACGACAATGGTACTTTTTGGAAATTAGACGTACTAAAGTATATTTAATGGCCGTTTTGTTCTTGTTTTTAGGCTTATTTATGTAATTCAAAATGGTACTCTCAATGTTTTATAGATACCGATAAATTTTTGGTCTCAAACTTTCCTTCAGGGATGGGAAATTTAGATCTTAAAATTGAAAAGGACGAAAAAAGTACTTTTTGAAAAAGAAGTAATATTTTTTTTCATTATCAGTTTTATCCCTTATCTATAGGCTTAGTACCCCCGTAGTACCCCCGATCTTTAAAGCGGTTCTCTCAATGTATCTCATGTGAAATAAATTTTTATCTCCTTTTGGGAAGCACTGCTGTATAACTTTCTCATGCATATGCATTTATTACTAATCAAGCATAAAAGTAATTGAATTTTTTTTTAAAACAGTAAAGAGAAAATTCTATTGTGCAACAGAATTTGTTTTTGTACATTTTTTCTTGTTTTTTTTAATAGAACTCCAATTTTTAACTTTTTTGCTTTCATTCTTACACAACTGTGTTTTTTTTTGTCTCTAAATAAAAAACTGTTAGTTTGATGGACAGCTGTTTTTTGTAGTTCCTTTTCCGTTTTTGGTTTTATTTTTTTTAAATATTACCAAATTTAAATTTTCCCTTGTTTTAGTTTAAACTACAAAATACCAAAATTATTTATGTAACCCATAATTGTTACAGGTTACAGCTGTTTGTTTAACATTATTTAACCCTTTTTCTGCGGTTTTCATTGAAAAAATTTAAATTTTTTTCTGATAAATTTACAAATTTGTTGTGTGTCTTGTGTGTTAAGAGTTGAACACAAAATGATGACTTCCATACAAATTTATTTGGTAAACAACAGTTAATAAGCGGAAAAATAATTAAGCAAACGTCATGTTCGAAATAAAGGAAAATAATTATAAGGTGGATTAGTTTGGGATTTAAATTAAATTAGGGTTCAGAAATGTTAGGGGAATTAATATGAATTTTCAAATTATTATAATTTTGTTTATACTTGTTTAGCATAAATCTATTAAACAATTTGTTTCCTTCAATAACAAAGTTATTTATACGTAAAAAACACAATCTCAGTCGTTTTGTCTAAAACTCAAAAACAAAGTAAAAATAAAACAAATTCTCTGTTCGCTTTCTTGTGCGTTTTTTATCAATCCCTAACAAAAATAAATTTAATTGAATTATTTCATTTTATAACAAATTCCAATTTGCAATTTTCGTTTTGTTTTTGCATGCGTTTTTGTGATTGTAATTTTTCTTTTTATATCCACTCCACAGTAATGGAGAAGGTATAATGAATTTGTGCTGAAGTGTGTAACATATAAAAATAGAAGACCCACCATTCAGCATACCGGTCACCTCAGCATCAGTTACTGTATCGATCTAACTATGTCCGTCCGTCTGGCTGGCTGGTTGTCTGGCCATGTAAATCTTATGCGCAAAGTGCAGGTTGCATTTTGGTAGATCATTTGATAAAATTTGGCTTACACGTTGTTGTTTTAAAAGGCCTATTGATAATGGTGAGAGGCAGCTAATTCATAATTCCCTATGGGTCGCAAATAGGTTGCCCTTTTGTAAATTTTGCTGTAAAGGCTATGGTGGAGGGAATCATATGGTCGGGCTTGACCGACTTTACATTCCTACTTGTTCTAACGTTGCCTCTATTTTCTGAACGCCAATCAGACATGTACTTTAGCTATTCCTTTTTTATTATTTTTATTTTTCTTTTTTGAGTGAAAAAATTTATTTTTTTGACTAATTTTGCTTTATAAAATTATCCACTTATACGTATTCAGTCGTGCGTTTACATGAGTTTCTTCTGTATTATTTTTAATATATTTAGCGATTTGTGTAGAAGAAAAAGGAAAACGGAACCGAAATAAATAAAATCTTAAAGCTAATCATGATTGTACTTGACTAAATTCTAAAATAAAATCAAATTGTAAAATGGAAAACAGTGGAACATAAGTGCCAAGATCAGTAGAGCAGTTTTGCAAATTGCCGGAAGGCTTAGTATTACAATAACTTTAAGGCTTAAATTGCTTTAACTGGTTAGGAAGGAGCATTGTAAAATGGAGTACACTGTACGTTATACTGCTGACAAGTGTCTTCGTTTTTGACCACATGACACTTTTTAACATTGTGATGTCAGTCCTTACATCACTTGTTCAAATTATCATCAGGTGAAATTATGTCATCAATGGGATGACACATCAGCATCACAAAAATTACCCATCGGAGTCAATTCTGATGTAATGTGAAGATGCATTTTTCTTAGAGTGTATTAGGCTTCTGTAATATTTTTTGTCTCGATATGAAAATGTTAACGAGATTTATTCCCAGGATAAAAATCGCCTACAAAATAATGTGTTGAGTAATCAGAAAAAATTAAAAATACTACTTAAAATTCTACTAAAAAAACCAATTAATTTTACAAGAGATGTCCCAAAATGAACGCATTCAAAAAAATATACTAAGGGTCCTCATGATGTCGCTTAAAATTGCCATTTGTGCAAATGCGCAAACTTACGAGTCTTGTTTCATGAAGCCCCTTTTTTTACTTTTGTGTAATTTTAAACAATTAATGTCAGTATGTAAGAAACGTCAATACAAAAATAAATTAAAAATTAAAATTCAAAAATATAAAAATTTTTGTTTAAATTTGTGATTAATATGTATGATATATTTGCTTTTAAAGATCTGTTTGTATAAATGCACAATTGAACAGCGCAAGTTTACGAGACAAAATTGTTGGGAAAATTTACCAAGTTTGTGTAAATGAATTCTCATACAATTTTTGACAGTTCATTTACGAGGGCGTAAAAATGCACAGTTTGCACAGATTACGAGACTTATAAACCATATCATGAGGACCCTTACTGTTATACATAAATACCTTTAAACAAAAGTTTCTCTGTTTGCGATCTTCATACACAATAAAAATACTGTTCTAATCCAACTAAACATGAGATTAAGTCATTTCATTGTGTTCGGGTTTTCGTAAAAAACCACAAACTTCGTTGTGTTCAGTTTAGCACATTAATGCTCGTTCGTTATTACGAAACCAACATACAACAGAATATCGCTAATAGTTGTTACTTTTCTGAAAATAGTTATCAACGGTATTAAGCGTTGTGTACCAATACACAAACACTAAAAAAATAAATACCGTTTTTGGCCGTTAGCCTAGTAATATTCGGCTTATTTTCCAGCACAAACTGCTGCACTCACCTAATCAGAAGAGCGCTAATCACATATGGGCACTTCCAGATAAAAAGTCTACTTTTTGTAACGTAACGCCAGAAGTATTTTAAATTGTTTCTCAAAAAATGTTATATGTATAGTTTACTTTTTTATATTTTGGTATAAAGCGCAATTAGCTCTACATTTAGTAACAAAAAGGATAACGATTGAACAACATGGTCCGAAAATACAACCTTATTTGCAATCTGGCGTTACATTAAAAAAAGTAGACTTTTCGCTGAAAATGCCCATATTTAAAACGAGCAAAGATTTATAAATTTTATAGCTTAAAAAATAAATCTGTATTAGTCCAAAGTTTACTAAAAAAGGTTTTATACAAAACGTCTTGCTCAATTCGCAGTATTTTTCAGTTTTGTAATGCAAGTCAAAATCCACTTCCGTTTTTTTAACATCACTCCAGCGTAGATTTTTGCTTATAACTGCAAATCCTTAGTGCTACTTCAATACTTTGTATATATAAAAACCCTTTTTACAAATTTGACTTCTTCATTAAATTTTTTTACATTTTATGGTACAAATATCACGACACGTCAAAATGGAAATGCCCATATGTGACCGGGAATTAGAAGAGTCGGCATTGGCTGTTAGTTCAATTTTCATATATAAAGATTCAATAAATTAATTATAAAAAAAAGCTTATAAAGTAAATGTTGTCGGAAAATAGACTTTTAAATGAAAAAAAATGATAAAAGCATTTTTAGGTTTTAACTCCATTCGACTCTACTGTTCCTTTCATCTGCTAACAAAAAAATGCATAACAAATTTTAATTTTGTAACAAACAACTTGCTTTTTTCTTGTTTATGTTTTTCTTTCGCAATTTTCAAGTTTGTTCCCAATAAATAAGCAAAACAGCTAAACAATGAACGCAATATTGCGAAAAAAATTCGGATTTTTTTTTGTTTAAGCAACATTTTCAAGTGTTTGAAGAGAGCAGCAGCATTTGCTATGTTTTTATGACAAAATTGAATGCGCGTATGTTTCCGAAATGGCAAATTCTATTGATGACAATGACGAAGAGAACGATGAAAAATGATTGGCAAATGAGATAACATGGTAAACATAATCAGTCTATACAAAGGAGGACAAAAAATAAAAAAACAAAACAATGCTAAAGAATAAACTAATGTGAAGTACGTACTACACAAACAAACTGAAGGAAAAGAAGTGCGTATGCATTTGTCACAAAAATTGTCAACGCAATGATGGCATGAGAGTTTCCCACACAGAGAAAAACAAGAACTCCTTCTTAACAAGAATGTGTGCATTTGACAACCATCGATGCCAGCCAGGCCAGCCAGCCTGCAAAGTTAACAATCAAATTCATCCATGTCTTAAACAACCTACATACGAGTACAAATATGAATGTAACTCGTACTTTGGCGTTGTTCAAACATGCATAATATGTCACACACATCTATGCAAGGACGAGAGTGTATCTTAGATAAAATATCAAGAATACAACCAAACAACATACAACATATTTTATTGTTGCTTTGGTTGTAATTTTAAAATTCTGTTCAAAGAGATTTTGTCTTTTTCATGGTTTTTGGTTTCTTTTGGTTCTTATTTGGAGTGTTTACAAAGCAAGAGGGTGCAATCTGTTATAAAAATGTCCTTTTTAATTTTTATAAATTCTGTTGTTGTTGTTTCAGTTATAATTGTTGTTGTCGTTGTATTTTCTTTTTTTAAAAGGATCTGGTGTTTAGTTTATATATTTTTTTGTTTGATTCTAAAAACAAATCATTTTTCAGCTGCATGTGTTTTAACAAATATTTGATGAGTTCGTTTTTGTTTATTTTTATACACTTTTTATTGTTGTAGCCCGCATATCGATTCCTTGTGATGTCAAAAGCAAAAACAACAAAAATATCCTAAGGCCTTTTAACAATTTGTCTGGATTTTTAACTACATCAAAAAAAAATTTTTTAAATCAAAGAAACTAGAAAAAATGTCCTTGCGTCAACTATTAAATGCCGGTATTACCAAATGTCGTGCAGAAATGCTCAGATCGTTCCGTTTTTGGAGAGAATTCAAATTTTATACGATTTTATATTTCATTTAAGTAAATCTGATAAGACCTAAAACAAAAAAAATTAATTCGCAAAAATTATCGGCAACAGTATTGTCTTTAAGCCTAAAACTGAATATCGATTTCCATACAAAAATAACATTTTAAATATGTTTGTGTCTTGAACATTCTTTTTTGTATCGAAATCGATATGATGTTTTTTCAGTAAATTGAGAATAAAATCAAAAGTTGTGCACCGATTACAATGAAATTAACATAATTTCATTCGAAAGTATGTTAACATAAGATTTAGACAAAAACTGTGATTTTTGTCGCATTTATTTTATGAATTTTTAAAGAACCAAATTTTTTATTTAATATACCTTTTTTCTTCAAAAATTCAACCATATCTCTAAAACTACAGGCCAAATGATACAAGATTGTTAATACAACGGGATAATATTGACCATATGTGGAAAGGATACGGGACACTAAAATATCGTAAGCAGTATCGTCTAGCTAGGAAAGCTGTTGTGACTAAGGTAAAACATGATAAATCTGTATATTATTCTCTAAAATTCAACAGCGCGGTTGACACAAAAAAGACGTGGAAAATAAAATATTGGTATTGGTAAGACAACAAATCGGGAAGATGATATTGATGTTAGTTTGCTTAACGAATCTTTTATTAATATACCCTTGCCAACAGCTTACCTTAGTTTTTATGCTCAAACACCATCATATAACCCTTACGTGGCAAAATTCATTTTTAAGTGTCTCAATCTAAATGATGTTGCCGACCACCAGTAATTTTTCCTGTACCAAAACAACTCTAAATACCGCCCAATATCAATTTTACCATACCTATCCAAAGCTTTTGAGCAACTTATATATAAACAAATAGTTGAATATAACAATCAGTACAGTTTATTAACTGACCGTCAGTCAGGTTATAAATCCCAGCATAGCTGTTTAACTGCCCTAACCGATGTAATCGAAGATATAAGAGAAAACTTGGAAGTTGGAAGAATATCATTTTTAGTTTTGCTCGACCATTCAAAGGCCTTTGGTACGGTTCATCAGCCTTAACTATGTAAAATGTTCCACTTATCAACTACCGCCGTTAGATTGATGTCAACATCTTTAATTGGCAGATGGCAATACGTCCCCTCTTCGTACGACAAGGGGTGTTCCGCAGGGTTCCATACTGTGACCATTGCTGTATTCGATCTATGCTTATGATATACCAAAACAGCTAAATTATTCCAAGATCCAGATGTCTGCTGATGATACACAGGTCTACCTGGACAGCTCTAAAGCTTCCATCATCACTAGAGTTACAGATCTTAACACAGATCTAAACAAAATTTTCCTGTGGACGATTGAAAATGGCAAATGAATCAACCCTACGAAGTCAAAACGTATAATTGATGTTTTTCTGGGTGGCAGCAAAATTGATATTATAAATTTTGCAAGAAAACTTGGAGTGGTTTTCAACAGTTCACTAACTTGGTCAGATCACATCAACCAATCATATGGAAAATTGTTTATTATGCTAAGGTGTCTATAAGCTACACAGTAGTGCACACCACCGAAAATAAGACTGCCCTTAGCTAAAACCTACTTACTACCAGCTCTGTATTCATCAGAAATCTTTACTGGTTCCAACTCAAAAGACTCAGCACAACTTTAAAGGCTCAGTTAGGCGAACTGTGCTGTACCGTATCTGTTCTGTATCAATCAGCTGTCCGCTTCTTGTTATATGAAAAGCAATACAAAAGCTTACCGAAATGTAATGAACCGTAGTTGCAACGTACCATTCTGTATAAAATAGAATTTCATACCGTTGTTACGTGACATTTGTAAAATAGAGATAGGCGGCTTGTATGTTTCTTGGAATGCGGGTATTTTTGCTCTTTTTTTGGTACTTTTTTCAGTATAGCTATGGTATTGTGACAAAACAACTTACAGTACACCATTTTTTCATATACATATACATATACAAATATACATAAGTTAAGATGTATAAAATAAACAAATCCATATACACACACAATGGAAAAGTTAAACATATCGAACGGCTTTAAATATATTTGTTTATGGTAAATCTATAATATAAATATTATTAAACCACCTGATCCAATATGATTAAATGGACTACTCCATGGACTGGCCCGATGTAATGCAAGCATGGACCCTGTCATTGTTAAAAAGTGTTTGTAGTGAGACGACATGTCTTCGTTTTTTAACGACGTGCTTTCGTTTTTAAACGACTTCAAAACTAATCCTCTTGAGTATACCATGGAGTAGTTTTAAAACTACTCCTTTGTAGTCAAAAGCTGGGTTATTTGGTCCTGCCCTAGGACATCGTAATGTTTAATAGACCATGTTTTTCCATACGCTTGGGTTACTTTTGGACTAGTCCTATTCCCTTGTGGGCTGCTCTTTACACGCGTATTTGGACTGGTCCTAAAATTTGCAGGGTATTGTTTTATGTATACTATTGCCTTTTGTTTATGTATTGGAAAAACACATGACACGTTTTTAAATGTTCTATAACCCTGCAAATATTATTGGACCACCTGATCCAATTTCATGAAATGGACTACTCCATGAACTGGTCCGATGTAATGCAAGCATGGATCATGTCATTGTTAAAAAGTGTTTGTAGTGAGACGACATGTCTTCGTTTTTTAACGACATGTTTTCGTTTTTAAACGAAGTTAAAACTAATCCTCTTGTGTACACAATGGAGTAGTTTTCAAACTACTCCTTTGTAGTCCAAAGATGGGTTATATGGTCCTGCCCTAGGACATCTTAATGTTAAATAGACCATGTTTTTTCCATACGTTTGGGTTACTTTTGGACTAGTCCTAGTTCCTTGTGGGCTACATTTTACGCGCGTGTTTGGACTAGTCCTTTCATTTGCAGAGGAGTGCACCAACGGGCTTACAGAACGGTGCGGTATATTATGGGTACAGCAACGTTCGCCTATCTGGGCCCTTAACAACTTCGTACGTGACCTTTTCCGCTTGAAGAGATTTAACTGAATATGGCAAACCGTTTTCAAGTTATTCTAATATTTATATATAGTGAAAGTGCCTTAATTTTGGCCATAACGGTATATCTCGAAAAGTAGAGCTCATGGAGAAAAATGAAGATTCGATTTAAAATCAGCGACCTCAAATTAGTAAAAATTGGCAATCATAATGCAGGCCGCACAAAAAAAGTTTAAATAAAATATGGGCCACATGCTCGTCACGGCTTTGGTGGCATAAATCTGTATGATGGTCCATATTTTGAATGACTCTGCCACATAATTGAGGTTCAATGTCGGTAATGTGCCGCATTTACTCACTCTTTAGCTCCTCTAGAGCTGTTCTTGGCTTATTGACGCACACTTTTTCTTTTAAATATCCCCAAAGATAAAAGTCCAACAATGCCAAATCAAAAGATCGTGTCGGCCAATTAACATCGCCACGATGTGAATGACTAAAGTTGCTAAATATTATTAACACTGTGAATGAAAACATTTATTCATGCAAGTAAAATAGTTTATTTAGATGCTGATGACATTAAATGAGTTGTTTTCTTATCATATATATTATTGTTTAAAATCCTCCTAAAACTTACAAGTTATGAAATGCTTTAACCCGATAAATATATTATGGAGAAAGAAAACTTTTGTGGTGAACTTGAGCTAAAATATCATAAACTTAATTAGAATATTCGGTGACCCTGAGGCTCAATTCAGATAGAACATCTTAATGAGATTGTGATAAAATAGTAAGAGGATCTCTACCATTTTTCAGAGTTTGTGATTGGGACAGCCGTAGAAAAGGTTCACATAGATATGATCCTAAGACCCTACTTAGCGATGGATCCTAGCTCCTGGATCAGTCTCCCGATTGTTAAAGGAAACAACACATCCAGGTTAACACTTAAGTGCATAATCTGCAAGATTATACACTCACCACTTATTTAGAGCTATCTAACCTCCTCTGCGTTTGGAAAAATGCAAACAGCTTCTTTTGAGTAGTAGCAGAACCTTGGGATAGTCTTCACTTAGTACGAACTGGCCCACAAGTGGTAAATTCAGCCCTTTAGTGGTCATTTCTGGATATCCCTTACAGCAACTTTTGGTATAAACAATAACCACAACGTTATCCCAAAACTATATTTTCAACAGAAGAGTGAAACTTCCGTCAATACAATCTTCCTGAAAGATAAAAAGCATTTCCCGCTATAAGACTACCAGCGGACTCCTCAACAAATATTCAGTGCGCTGCAATTCCACCGGGGGCAACTGACTCAAGTTGTACCACATAGCATATACATGGCCAGCCTAGATCGCAAGATATTGTGAAGAGCTCCTGCGATCTGTAAATTTTGGATTTTTGCCAAATCCCTGGAATTGGATCATTTACATTTCATATAACATAAATGAATATTACATTAATTTAAATTTTTTTATTTATTTAACATCATATTTTCTTTAAAAAATATATTTTAACCGACAAAAAATCAAACTACATTACAAAATAAGCACGGGAAAATATTATTTTTTTTTTGTAGTTTTTTTTTTAATAACAAACATAAATGTTAAAAAAAATTAAGTTATTCGATATTTCTATTTAATTTTAACAGTACAGAAAACGAATTTTTTAACCCACAATCAGTTACTGTAATAATTTTATGAGTATAGAACTTAAAACTTAATTTCATTACAAAATTGCTACATTCTCTTTTCACACACAGCTTTTGTGGGCATACAGACTGCCAAAGGGTACTTTACTCTATCACACAAGTCTTACGTATTTTAAGGAAAATACAACCCTGTCATGCTTAGATTTTATTTTTATTTAAAAATTTAAATCAAACAATTATTAGATCAGAGAAGCATTTTCGATAAATACTTAAGACTTGTGAGATAGTGTAAAACAGCCTTAAGCTGCAAGTCATATTAACGGACAAGCATGCTTGAGTAAGCTCGGTAGCTATTCAAAAAATATTCGAGAAATTATTTTAGCAGAAAAGTTATGAAAAATTATTTTATCTTAAAAATTTCGCCAAAACCTAAGAAATTACCTGTAAATTTTAAAAAATAAGATTAAAAATAATTTTACAATGCTCGTTTAAATTTAAAACTACTTTTACTCGTCACTTAAGTTCCTCATGTTTTCTTTGCCATTTCACTTTATTTTAAATCTTCTGATCCTAGAGCGTCTAGCAATCATAAAGAAACGACTAGAGTAGAAACCCTCAAAGGAGTAAAAGAATATTCTCTTAAAATTTTTACATTGACAAAATAAAAACTTTTCTTACTACCACAATCATAACGTTAGACTTTTCTGACACCTGATTTAAGTTTTTTCTCTTTCTTTCTATTCTAATCGTTTTCTATGCAAGCAGTTGCATCATTTCATATCAACATGTCCTGTTGATGGTTCTTTTTTTAATTTTTGTTGTTTTTGCGTGATTTAATTTAATGGCGTTTTAGGAGACATAACAACACTGAAACAAAAAATAAACAAAGAGCAAATGAATTCAACAGAAAACACAGACAATAAAAATCAAATGACATTTTAGTAGAAAATGATACTCTCCCACCACGATTGCCTGAAGCAGGCCCCGGCAAACCACACGAACTAAGACAACATTTATACACAAATCGTACATTTGAACACATTTACTTAAGTATTGTAAACTTAGATTCCAGGGATTTGATTTTTATAAAGAGATTTAGTTAGAAATACAACAACATTGAGAGAGAAAAAAAAAACATTTTTAAGGATTAAATGGGTTTTTATTAAAATATAGCAGAAGAAAGAAATTTTTATTCATTGAAAAAATGTTGAGATTTTGTTGAATTTGTCTTGTGTAAAAAGACAAACCCAACTAGTGGACGATGGTGAAAATGTTTTAAAGCCCTATTTGGAAATGCCGTCTGGAGGAAAAAAGGATGCTTTTAAGTGTTCTAGTGGTAATTACAAATGAAATGAGGTAAAAAAGGTAAGATTAAAGAAAGAAATGAGGCTGAGAAATAATGTTAATAGTGTCTGAGAATAGAATTAAAATTAAATAAATCCTTTTGGTTAAATATAGTTTTTTCAAAGAGTGTTCAGGTTATTTTTTTACAATTTCTAGAAATTATGTGTTTTAAACAAATTTATAGGATTTGTAAACTTAATATTATGAGTTATAAGCAATTGACCTTTCATTGTAAGTCAAATAGTATTTTTTAAATTTCTTAACGGTCAACAATTCAAACGCCGATTTCAGCGAAACCTGAGGTACTATTTTAATGCAACAAACTTTAGAATGTCCCTTAACAATGGTTTTTTTTACCAATAAATGATGTGTTGTTGTGTTTCTCGGTTTGCTTAATGCAATTGAAGATCACACAAAAACGGGACGCTAAAATATCACACGTGTGATTTTAGTAGTCACGTGTGATTTGAAATCACGTGATTTGAGTTAAAGTGATTTTCGGAACAGGCCTGAATATAATAAAAACCTTTATTAAAAATAAAAGACCTCAAGCTTAATAAATATTAATTTGAAAATAAAATAAATGACAACACCAAGGCCTACACAGCAGCAAGAAAATATTTCGAGAGAACCAGTGTGTTTATTCAGTTATGTTTGCAAGTAAATGTACATATGTATTTACATAAATAAATCATTTATATAAAAAATAATTTTCCAATTTTTAATTTTCACACTTACGAAGTCGCTCGTGACCAACTTTATATAAGTACCAAGATCACAAATCTTCTTTTTTTCGAAAGGTTTATTTTATTTAAATTTTATAAAAATTTCTACACTAACAGAAAATGTTGTTGTTTTTAAATGTCGCACGTGACATAGAAAAAGTTACAGTAATTTGCAATCGCAAAGTTTCTTCTACAGTCTTTTTTGACTCTTTGCACCCTCTAAAAGATGCATACTGCCTCTCTTAAAGACCTTTTATTAAAAGAAAACGTGCAATTTAAATATCCAAATACCTTTCTTTGAAATACATAGGGGATTTCATGTCAAGTGGATGAAAGTTAGTCCTATTGGATAATAGTTTAGACACAAATTTTCAACAAGATCGGTCAAAAAGCTTCCGAGATAGAGGGGTAAAAATTTTAGCCAAACAGGTGTTGTTTCTCATCCATGTTGCTTGGTTTTGCTGCTGGGAACTCAACTTCAGTTCAGTCGTCATCCGTAATCGACCCTTCATTAGTGCTACCACACTTTTATTTTAAATACAACTTAAATTTAAACACAAGCTTACTAAGGACGTATATAAATAAGAACTCAAAACTGGCCTCAAGGATGCCAGCGACGTTTCAAGTTTAATTTTGTGCCTGCTGGAGGTGAGAAAAAAGGGAATAAAACGTGTTTGATGGTAACAAATTGAAGATTTCTACACCAAGCTTCTCTCTATGACTATAATTTGGCGAATTACCTAGCACAAGAGAATTTTTTCGATTAGTTTGAAATAATCCTTGTCACTGTTTATCAGGTCATAAAATATATATGATAAATGTACAATAATTACATTGCCCATATCTCTTTTTGCAATAGCTACTCCCAAACGGTTTTATCCCTATCATTCATTCACCAAAAAATTAAGTATGTATTTTTATGAGCCTTAATAATTCTAAATTAGAAAAACACTCCCAGATTTTTATCATTTCGAATATTTAACACCTTTTCTGTATATGAACGGGCAAAATTTAGTCCCTTAAAAGAAAGAAAATACACATTGTTTTTGATAAAAAAAAAACTAAAAAAAAAACGAAATAGAAGCACACGCCAAAAAATCATTTCGTAATGAGCTGAACACAAAAAAAAAAGAAACGAAACTAAACTAAATTCAAGCAGATAAGGCAATTCTAAAGGAACTATGAATATATTCTGAAAAGGAATTTATTTTACAATTTTTCATTAAAAAATGCACTCAACCGTTGGTCTTTAACTGGATATTTTGGGTGTTTGACAACTCTAACACAAAGGTGGCTTCAAATGATGGCCATTAAAACAACTGGCTTTTATTTACTTGGAAACACACACACATGCAAAAATGTTCGAACACACACACACATGTAAGTATGTGTTTAAAGTTGTGAAAATGTTAATGACGACCCTTTTACGTAATTTTGTCCTGGCATTGTTTTTTTTGTTTTTTTGGCGGTACTTAAACCAAAAATGTGTATGATAATTGCTTTTTGGTGTGTGAGTGAAAAGCAAACGGGAAGATTTGGGTGGAATGATATTTTATTGTTGTTTTTTTTTTACAGCAGTAAAGCGGTCGCCCATTTACTCTGTAAAAAAAACTTAAGTTAACCGAAGGGTAAGTTGATATGTGGATGTGTGTATGTACATATGTACTAGTGGCAAAGGAAATAAAATGTAAAATTGGTGACAAAAACCGTGGTCTATTAATAGGCCATTTAGGCAATTTTTTATGTTTGTTTTTTTATAATTTTTTATTGTAGTGAAATTAAACAAAAGGAAATTGAAATTCAAATAAACACACATACACACAGAAAAAAATACCAATGTAAAATTAACATGGAAAAATGTTGATTGAGAATCATAGTAAATTTCTGCAAAAGTATGCCCTTTATTTAAATTTATCATTATTTCATATTAATTTTAAATAAAAAATATTAAAATAATCTTAAATTACGTTTATTTAATATTATTCACTGTTAAAAAAAATAAAAAAAATTATATTAAATTAAAAATAAATATGGATTCAATATTGAATCCATAAAAACCTGTTTTATATTAAAATCAAAAGTTTATCTTGTTAAATTAACATGCATACATAGTTAAGTATGTTAATTTTTTTATTTTCATTCCTAAAATGTGTTATAAAAAGAAGACAATTCCCGTATTCTTTAAATTAAAATTTAGTTAAATAGTACATCAAGTTTTCAAAGTAGAATGATGACGAAAACCATATCGGGCCATTCTGCTGATTGATCTGTTAACAAAGGCGTCTACAAAATAAGTGAAACATATGTTACAGGGGTAAGTGTTTTGAATTATTCTTAAATAAATACATATGTTGTCTCTGAAGCTTCTTCACACTGTTATAACACACTCAAATCAATTAGTTTCTACATGAAATTCACGTTGTTTCAACATGAAATAACTTTCATTCAACGTGATTCGGATTGTTATTTCAATATAAATGACATTTTGCTCTAACTTTACTGCAATGTTAAATTAACATGAATTATAGTTATTTTAAAAGAAAAAAATGTTGTTCGCAAGTAATTATAAAATCAAGTTGAAAAATGTATAAAGCAAAATCACCACCGAAAAAATTTAAATCAACCTTGTTTTCGACGTTTTTAACTTGATTTTTTTCTGTGTGTACCCGTTTAATATAAAAAAGGGTGCTTATCAAACAAAATAAAAAAATTAGGGAACTTTTGGAATAAAAAGAAGAACTAAAAACTATCAAACAAATAAGCAAAATTTTTGAAAAAAAAATGTTAAACTTTAAACCATCAATAAAGTTCGATTATTTAGGCCTTATAACGACACCATGGATCATAAATTTCCAAATAATGAAAACGTCTTTTAGAAACAATTATATTATACACCACACCTAGATGTAAATATTATCAATTGGAAAGAAGTTAAATAAATGTGTGAGGTTCAAAATCCATGCTCGAAGGATTACTGATCAATTCCGGACAAAAACCGATGCAAAGCTTATACAAATGTCTCTAAATTATAACTTTTGTACCACTTTGGTTTCATTCGATACATTTGGGCAATCCTTGTTTGTGTACGTCCAAAATTTTACTTATGGTTCAAATATGTTTAATTAGAACCCAAAATTTCACCTTTTTATTTAGCGAAATAGAGAAGTTTTGGATTTTTGGGCCGTAGTTGTATCGTAGAATGTAGTGCTGGGAAATTATTGATATTACTATCGATACTACCGATAGTCTTGCAATATCGAAATTATATATACATAGGTAAAATATCGATGTCGATATTATTATTATACACACATTTTTTTGCCCCAAGTTTTAATTAATTCGGGCCGAATTACAACAATGAATACAAACAACAAGAATGGCAAGTTGTATGGATTGCTTAGCTTGCTTTTTTTACTGCTAACTTGAGGCCTTTATGTTGTAATTTGTATATAATTCCATGGGGACTCAAATGTCTAATATTTTTCTAATGTAAAAGAGAATGCAAACACAAATGCAACTGCGATCGCGGGCATAGGACAATAGAATGAACGACAATTAAAGGATAAGTCCGGTAGATTGGTTACCTTTTGGGTTGAGAATCCCAACCAGTTTAAAACATTATCTAAAGTTGCAATTAAATATTTTATATCAAAGTTATTTTCGGGAATACAAAATTTATTATTTATACGATTTCCGTATGACGTGCTAAATTCCCAGTTTTTCATATTAAGAAAAGATAAACTCACTGTTTATTGTTGGTGTTTTGTTTTGGCTTTGATATTGTTACAAGTAAGACTTTGAGTGTTTATAATTCTTATTCGCTTTAGGGTTTTATTTGTATAATATTTTTGGCCTTTCTAAAATCTTTGGAAAAGGTTTCCTGATGAGCTGGCCTAAGCAACCAGTGAAATGCGCATAGAAGCTAGCTTTCCCTCAACAATAAATTTCAGTGTATTTGTCAAATATGAAAAACTGGGAATTTAGCACGTCATACGGAAATCGCATAAATATTTTATAGTCACTGCTTCTTCGGTTCCTTCAGAAACGTGCTTATCGGCAGCACAATTTTTCAAGAACTGCCATCTAAAATAACGTGCGAACATATGTACATTCATGCGTCTCATACGTTCACTAAAGTGTTAAAAATAACGAACAGCAGCCTGATAAAAAACTATTTAAAATTTTCCTTCTTAAGTACAAACATTTAGACGATAGTACCGGTAATTTAATCTGAAATATCGAGAAATATCCATAATAGAAAATATTGATAGTATCCAAGACCTAGTGAAATGCAATAAATGAAAAAAAAAGTTTTAAACGGTGCTTTGGATTACTTCGCTTTCTGTTTTGTTACTTATTTGAATTAACATGTTCGCACGGAATTTTCCTTATCGGTTTTGACAGTTCTTCTTCTCCTTCTTTTTTTATTAATTTTGTTTATTGCTAAATTTAATTGTTTGTTTCCGGTTACTTGTATTAGGAATGGAAAGAAAAAATAAGTAAAAAATATTATTTCAAAGAAATACATTTCGTTATTTTAATATAGAAAAGCCCTAACTAATGTTTTCCTTACTTTACAGGAGAAGGAAACAACTTAATAAAAATTATAGTCTTGCAGTCACGATTTTTTTTAAACTCAGTTTTTTGTTCAATTCTCTAAGCAATTTAATTAAAAACTGGTTTTAAAAAAAATCGCGACTACAAGACTATAATTTTTATTAAGTTTTTTCCTTCTCATGTAAAGTAAGAAAATATTAGTAAGGGCTTTTCTATATTAAAGTAACGATATGTACATTAGAGCGACTCACCAAAAAAGTGATCGATGTACCTTCCTAAAAAGGAACCTTGGACTTTTTTAAGATACCATTTTAAATATTTCGGCTCCAGCTTTGACCTCTCGTGAGCTGAACCATTTTGAAAAAGGGTCTATTTTTTCATGTTTTGTTAATTTGAGAATCTGTTTCCTTACCAACATATTTAAATTGGGTATCATAAGAAAGGTTTTTTTAAGGCGCGTCTAACTATATATACAATTTGTCCAAGGACGATCGATTCATGTCCTTTTTTTAAGGATTTTCTGTAAAAAAAACGGGTTTTTAATTTTTTGTTCGGGGTTGTTTGTAATAAAAATCCCAAATTAACATATTTTAATCTTTAGTCGATTTAATTAAATACGTGTTTCCGCTTTTTTGGAAATTCGTGCTAGTTCGCGTTTTTACAAAAATGCAATGGGTTGGCAACCCTTCGTTTTAATTAGAGCAATATCTTTGTATGTAAATAATTCATTTCTTTTTTTCTTTCTTAAGTTCTATTTTCATCCATACATGATCTAGAAACTAAATCCGCTATCATATTAGAGTTACTGCAAAATTCCATTTATATATACTCCAGAGCACCGTGTAAAATGCATCTAATTTGCGAAATATATAAGCCCCAAAAAATAATGGAATAACCCCCAAAGTGGGTATGCAATAAACCCCCAATATTAAAAATGAAATAAACTCCCAACGAAATGAAATAACACCCCAAACAGAAATAAAATAATACCCAAATTTTTGGGGCTAATTTTATATAAAATAAGACCCCAATTTCTGGAATGGAATAGGACCGAAATTTGTATAGTACAATTTATTGTACAGTTTTGGTTTAAGGAATCATGCGATGAAAAATAGCATGGTTGAGAGTTCGGCCGAGCGCAAGTATTTTCTTCTCTATGATATGCCCATCATCGGCTTCCATAACCAAAGCTCTTCTGCATAGAAGGCCTTCGGCCGGACGCAAGGATTTTCCCCTATACGGTATAACAAACACTGGCTTCTCTAACTAAATCTTCTGAGCATAGCCGGCCTTCGGCCGTGCGCAAGGATTTCCCCCTCTATAGTTTAACAAATACCGGCTTCGCTAATTATTTTGTTCTATATGGTTATATTTTACGTATATTATAGAACAAAATTAATTTACGAACGACGATATATAAGATGAAACAAAGGTTACCTAAAAGTGGTGAGAATGCTTCCTGTTAAGCTATTTTATTAGCAAAGTTGTGATTATCCTTGTTGACCAAAAAGACGTTCAAGTAGTATTTGACAATGCAGGGAGATTTTCACCTTCAGCTCATCAACTTGTGAATCAGCGTTTCAGTTGATTGCTTTCTGCTATTCATGAATTTATATACGAAACAAAATTATTAAGTGATAAAATTAAAAAAAAAATAAGATTTTATAAATTTCCTTAGATATCAAATAAATTAAAACCGCCACCATCCAATACAGAAATAGTCATGAAATATGTTAAAACCCCTCTTATTTAAATTTAACAACAATTAAATTGGAACATCATGTTTTTTCCGTTAAACATAAAACATGTTTTAAACTTAAAAATTTTAAATTAGAAAAAAACAAACAAACTTTAAACATGACTTTTTGATATTACGTGTTGCATAATAATTGCTAACACAACAACGTATTTGTTTAGTTTAGAAAACCAACAAAAATAAAAACTGGAGTAAAACGCGACTTGGTTAAAAACATAAAAAGCGGGGTAATTTGTTTTTTTTGTTAACCAAACTATCAAATACAAAAAACGTTAACTGCATATCAATGCAGTTCATATAAAAAAATAAAAATTAGAACTACTAAATAGACAAATACCCAAACACACGGGCAAAGCAAATGCGTCAAATTATCGCACGAATGCGTTTAGAACACAAAATCGAGTATATTTTTTTGTAGAATTAATGAAAATAGAAAAATTTATATTGGTAAAACGCTGTAAAAAGTAAAATTTGCTTGTTTAGAAAACCTCAAGGCAAAATTGTCTTAAAAACAATAAAAATTTTATTATATTTTTTGTAAATAAATCATGATTAAAAACAAAAATTAAAAAGAAAATTTATTAAAATATGTACCTTTTTCGGGTAAAGGATAAAAAAAATTATACCTTATTTATCTTTATGTTTCTGTTACATTTAGTTAAATTTTTGTTTTATTTGTTTTTACTATCTTTTGTTTTAAAAATCTTTTATTTAATGTTCAAAAAATATAAAAACAAAATTCTTAACAAAAGTTAAATATTCGATAGACATTTAGACAGGTCAAGTCACCTTTATGGTCAGTCAACATTTACTCATTTTCTCATCTATTCTATCTTTCCACCATTATTTTATTTGTTCATATTTTCGGCTTTGTTTTCGTCTATAAATGTCGTATAATTACGTACTTAAACAAATACAACGTAATAAAAGTAAAAAAAAAATATTACAATAAAAAAAAGGGTCAAACAACTTTCCAGCAGTTCGTTTAAATGGCTTAAATGCTAACAATTATTCGAAGTTAAACAAAGGTTCACAAATACTTCAATAAGAGTGTTATAATCATAAAGTTATAAAAGTAGACAGTGAATATTGTATAAGCACTTAGGGCATTACTGTCAGAATCCAATAGTACCAAGCCATTAGTCTGGGGAGCACAACTGATATTGTCGATTTTTAGTGCTTAAGCTAACTTACGCTAATATATTTTGTATTAACACATATCAAGAACTCAAGTAATATGTAAAAGTGTGATAGTGTGAATGCAATGTGTTTTGAAAAAGACAGGTATTACGAAAACATTTTTAACTGTCGTGTGTGAGACTTAAACTTCGTACAGACGGTAGTCAGATCTAACAATATTGCCAGTAAAATTTGCTAAAAATATCTTCCAACCGTGTGAACTGGCAAGTTTGTGTTTTACAACGTGTTAGAAAAAGCATTGTCCGTCCATTGTAGGACAACAATATTGTTAGATATCTGACAATCGTGAGAACACTCTTCGTTGCAATTGGCAGATCATTATTATACGTTGGAAACTTGTTTCTTATAATAAGTTGTGTATCAGGGATAGAAAATGGGCCTTAGGTTTTTTTGTTTACCAACTTCAATAGCATAACGTTGTTTTGAGACTATGACGATATCAATTTTTAATTTTATGGCTCATCTCTTGATATATGTATACATATATGAAGAAAAAAGACTTTTTATTAATAATGAAATTTTTTTTTCAAAATGTAGCCACCAATTGGTATATATTCACGTAGAAAAAAAAATATGGTTGGAGGTAACCATATTCTAAGAGCAACATACTATGGCTGGATTTTAACAATGTTTATGATTGCAGTTTACCATATTATGTTTAACTATGACCATAGTATACATAAAATCAACAAAATTTTTCCCAAAATCAACCATAATATGGTCATAATTAACCATATTTTGGTTAATATTAACCATAACAATGATCAAGACTAACCATATTATGTTAAAAATTTACAATAATATGGTCAAAATTTCCCTGAATTTTGACAAAAGTAACCGAATTATGGTCAGAATTAACAATAATATGGTCAATGGTAATCATATTATGGTTATTTATTTCATCCATTTTTATTTGTTTATAGTGTCAAATTTTTATTTTATTTAAATAAACTTTTATAAAAAAAAATTCCGTTTGATTCCAGCCTGTGACGACCTTCATTACCATTTTTTCTTCTATACTATTTTATTTTACGTAAATTTATGTATTTTAATCAATAATTAAAATAAAATGAATGAGAATTTTAAGCAAACCAAGTAAAATGCAAACGACCAGAATGTTGTTGCTTTTTAAACATATTATTTAAAATTTAAAGTTTAACATACAATGTTTTAAAATATTACAATTTCAAACATATTATTGTTATTAACAATTAAAAATAACATGTTTGGAAGCAACCATAATATGGTTATAGCTTTTCAATGGATGAATTTAACCATAATATCGTTGCCGCCATAATAATATGGTTAAGGTTACCGTAATATGTTTAAGTGTATGGTTGTAGCTTTATTAATTTAAAACAATGTATTGTTGAATTCAACCATATTTGAAGTTTCAAGGGAGGTAAACACTTTATTGTTAAATAGAAACGAAATATTATCAATCGTGAAAAAAGTTTTGTTTGAAACAACAAAAGTTTGTTTGTTGCCATTGCAGGGACCATAATATGTTTTATTTAACCATACTTCAATCATGTTTTTTCTCTGCGTGTTAATATATCAAAAAAGTACAACTACACCATAGTTTCCATCCCTGATATGCATAAGTGTAAATAATTTAACAAAACCGTGTCATTTTCTGACAATGTTTTAAAAACAGATCTGACAGTTCTTGCCAAGCAATTATCAAACAACCGTGTGAACTGACTATTTGTGTTGGCAGTTGAATTTTTTGTCAGAGAGTTGTCTGCCAATGAAATTGTATGGTTTTCTTAAAATCGCCTGAACTGATTTACTAATGGTGCCAATTTTTCTTTGGTAGTATATTTTCAGCACATTGCCCCAGACCTTAGAAACTTTATTGTAAGATCTGATCACCGTCTTTTCCAAGCTTATATGTTTTATTTTATTTTTATGGGAAAAGTGAGAAAGTTTAAGCAGACGTTTTATTTGTAAAAGTAGGAATTGGAAAAGTATACAATTTCCCGCAGAATTTTTATTTGTGGTTGGGCTGATTATGTCAGGAAATAAAGGAAATGTTATTTTTTGTTGTCCTAGTAGATAGATTAATAAAGCCTGCCCTAAATCTAGGTTAGATTTAATGGGCAGCCGACACTAGAACGGCTCACTTGGGTTCTTATTGCGGTCCCTTTGTGACACTCTAATCTAGTGACCAGAGTCAAGCTAGTGTTTAGGTTCACCTTAGCTAAAAATTAGTTTAAATAATGATATTACATCTGACAAAAAATGATGTAAGATCTGATGAAGTAAATGTATCACAGATACCCTAAAAAATTACTGCCGATAGTACCTTATGCTTGCTCATCAATTTGCTTAACTTATATATCAAGAAAAACACAAATAATAAAAAATTGTTTTAACGCGTTTTTTACATGTAAGTTAAACGAACGAAGTGTTCGTTCGAAATCGATACACAGGCCATTGATAATGGCTATTTTACAATTTCAATCAGTGTTCGAAAATACAAACTAAATGTCGCAACTTAGTGTTCGGTTCAGTAGATAAACTACCATAAATTTTTGAAGATCTTGAAATTTTTCATTAAGAAATACAAAGCGCTAAAAATTAAAATTTTTACAACCTGTTCCTTTCTCATTTCATTCCATTCTACATCTTTCGATTATTTTAGTGTTATCACTAGAAAAGTGGCAATAAATTATGTCACAGAGATCAATTCCGATCGAAAGTTATTTCGTTTCATGTGCAGCAAGATACGAAATCATTTCCACTTTCGATCGGAATTGATTGCTGTGGCAGGCCTGATTATTTTGGGTACACTGACAAAATTTCATTTGTTTTGAAAGCAGCGTTACCATTTGTCAATTTTCCAGCTTTTGCAAGTCTTGTTTTGTTTAATTTCTTTTATATTTCTAAACAAAATGAATGCCAAATACATTTTGGTATGTAATTTCTTTTAAAATTTTTGTACTTTTTTAGAGAAAAAATATACAAAATTTTTTTTTTCAGAAATGGTGACATTTTTGATTGATAGTATTAGTTAGATGTTGCAAATGGAAATGCCCGTTTCACACTTTAAACATGTTCCATGCGTTTCTCCGAAATGTACGCAAGTGTAAAAACGCTATAAAGTTATGAAATCTTTACTGTAAGAACAAACTAAATCCAATTCGTATACTTACACTAAGAAGACTTATACTTAGACTAGAGATTCGTATGCTTTGCCTTAATAGTCTTGTAGAAATCCTTATCGGTACTAAGACTAGCATGTATAAAGTAAAATTGTAAAGCCTTGCAGTAAGACTACGAAGTTAAGTACTTGTCATAGAACTGGAAGATCTTCTGCTTAGAACTCTTTTAATAGGACTAAAAAAGCTTTTGTAACAATTAGAAACTCTTGTACATAAAACGTATTCCCAATTTTCAAAATTATTCCACCGTCAACTAATTAGTTTATTGCAAGGATATACAAATACAATCATACAACACAAATATTGCAAATAAGAGTGTGTAACGTCATCAATATTGAAAATTTACTATATTCACTTGAAAAAAAATGTTTGAAGCATGAGCAACAAAAACAGCAGTTTTTCTAACAAAAGTATTGTACATTGCGTGCATATTTACCAGGGTCTAATATCTATCTTACCCACTTTTTTTCATTGGCAAATCATGAATGTAAGTCAACTATGCACAGTTTGCTTGGCTGGCTGACTGAATGTCTATCTGGCTGCCTGCATGGTTGCTTCGTTACTTTTTAGCTGGTGTATTTGTTTGTTGTATTTCTATTTACTCATAGTATGAGTACGACAATCAATGGGCTTTTGTTGTCAAAATCAGTTGTTTACCTTCCCCAAAAACTAAAAGCTCAAGAGGAGCAAAGCAAGTCAAATGTTTGATAGTCGATCTGAAGGTTCGTGTAAGTGAGTGAAAAGAGTGTTAGCAAAAAGTGCTGAAATATTTAAAAATATAAACAATAGTTTGACTAATTCGAAATTTTATACTAAAACCAATTATGCTAAAGACTTTTATACTAAAGCTAAAAATTTAAATAGTGTGGTCTTATACAAACACTAACTAAGACTTTAGAGTCTTATTTATTGACCACAAAGTTTTAAACTCCGACAAAAAGTGAAAATATTACAAAATCTATTACTAAAAACACAAATTCTTATACATACCACACCGAAGATGAAAATTTCGTTCTTAAGACTACAAATTTTTTTTACTAAAACTTAAAAATCTTATACAAATTACCTAAAGACTTGTGCTCATTTCGGAAACTTTATGTAAAGATGAAATTATATTATGTTAATGTCATCACCCTATAAATTCTCTGTGGAATCATTAGGGCAAATTGATCTATGGCAAAGATCAATTTACTCAATTGTTGTCGGTACATCCGACAGAATCTACAACAATATATGATTGCGATACACTCCAACAAATAGATAATGCACACCGTCATCCAGAGAAAAATAAGCTGCAATTAAGGGACTCAAGCTCGGTAAATCTGCAGGCCCTGATGGAATACCTCCTCAGATTCTGAAAACAGACATCACCCTTACTACGGCGTTGCTAAAACCCTTAATTTTTAGCTTCTGGTTAAATGAGAAAATTCCTGATGGCTTAAGAGAAGGCCTTATTGTTTTCCCGTTATTATTGCTTACCATAGTACTTGACGTATTTAGGTACCACTCTTAAGATATGCAGCATGGAATTTCGAGTGGCCTCCACGATAGCTT
Organism: Pollenia labialis; assembly: GCA_949318255.1. NCBI lineage: Eukaryota > Metazoa > Arthropoda > Insecta > Diptera > Polleniidae > Pollenia > Pollenia labialis. The sequence continues at coordinate 114,170,270 of OX439143.1, forward strand.
AGATGATATCCACTATGCAGATGATGTCTGTCTTATATCGCACCGCTTTTCTAACATGCAATCCAAGATCCAAGCCTTTGGAACACGTGTAGCTAAAGGTGGCTTTCAAATTAGCATCAACAAAACTAAATCAATGCGCATTAACTCATCATGCCACACGAACTTCCAGATTTCCCAACGCATCGAGTGGATTGATTTCGTTCCCGCCGAATTTTTGCAATTTCGTCTCAACGAAAGAGGAGCTTGTCAACAAAGTGTTTTCGAACATCATCGCTAAGCATGGAACTACGAATGGTTGATTGAAAGAGCAATTTAAGAGGCAAAGGACACGGATGTGGATCACTTACGGCCTGTTTTAGAAAACGAGAACAAGTGAGTGAGTGAGAAATTATATAGAAAACAAAAACAAATTTTCGTTTTTTATTGTTGTTTTCAATATAATTTCTCACTCACTCGGTTGATTTCATTTTCTAAAAAGTTAAGCTGCACAATTCAAAATCAAATCGTTGGTTTACTGCATTCATTCAAATCTGTCGACTGTGTAACAATCGAAGACGAAGTAACCAACTTAGTTTTTGAATTGATTGGATGTGCCTGGCTCACCACCGCACAACTTTTAATTGAAGGTTGGTTTAGTTGTCGTCATGCCTCGCAATCTCAATCAACCAACATTATGCAATGTGATTTACGCAAGAATACTAAAAAGGAAAGCTCAAAGGTGAGGGCGTTCTCCTTCCGATAATTCTAATGATACCAACCGATATTTCATTCGAGTTTAAGGGAATTCAATTTCCAATTCGTCTCGCATTCGCCATGACAATCAATAAACCAAAGGGCCAATCATTGAGTGTTTGTGACCTGAATCTGGAGAATAAATGTTTTTCACACGGTCAACTGTGTGTCGCATGTTTCAGTGTCCGAAAACAAGCCGCTTTAAACGTACCTGACAACAAAACGAAAACTTTTGTTTAACACCGAGTGCTTTAATGGGGGGAAGGAACTACTTAAGCCAATTTTAATCTTACACTTAAACTCTAAAATCGTTTATGTACAATATTTACTACAAAGTATCCATCTACAAAATATTTTACTTTGTCCACAAAGTCCCATACTTTGTATATGCAGGTATAAAGTCATTTTTAGAAACTACATAGTCTTATAATTAGTCTTATACTGAGACTGTTAAATTTTACGTACTTACACAAATAATTGTCAAAAATTGTCATGTCACCCTGTGTAGTTATGGTATATCTGCTTAAAAGCTAAGTGGAAAAAAACGTTCCGCCCATGTTAAGGTACGGCTTTTAAGGCCATAGTTGGGCATATGCTTAAACTGGCTTAAGCAACTGTACGAATACATGTAAATCTTATGTGTCACTCTATATTGAACTTTAGGACACTTTTTGTTAAGTTAAATGAAACTGTTATTTGCTTAACCCTTTCGCCACAAGTTTTTACTGGGTTACTAAAAAAATCCAATTTTTTGGATTTTTATTATAATTGGCCCTAACAACAACAACAATCAATACTCACTTTTGAAAAAATTTGTATCACAAATGTGTTTTTTGGACTGTATCCATATGGATACATATTTCGGTTATGGCAAAGGAATTTTGTTAAAAAAAATCTAACATAAATAGTGCAATAATGCACTGTAACATTTCGTGAACATCGGGCCATAATTTACTTTTAGACCCATATAAGCCATACTCCCGGAAAACAGTTTATTACGCCTAAACCCGTAATAAATAATGCTCAGAATAAAATTTAATACTTCACAGTTTTATAAGACTAGAAATCACACTAATAAATTTTGTGATGATCGGTCCATAATTTGCAATAGGCCCCATATAAAAACCACTCAGCAGCTCCAAACGTAAAATTATTTTATATGTATTGTGTGTATATCATTCATTTAAAACCGTAACTTGCGTTTGTATCCATATGGATAAATACAATGTTTTAAAAATCTGCACAGCTTTTTTCCGGCTTAAAAAAACTATTGATGCAAAAAGTTAAAATAATCCTTTTTGTTAATGTTGGATGTGTTTTTTTAACATGGTCATATATGTATGTATATTAGACTGGTCGCATCTTGTATGGGATTTTTTTTTTGTTTAAATTTAAATGTTTGCGCTGCTTTAAATATGAGGTTTGGTGTAAGAAATCAAGTCCTAATTTTTCAGCTCAATCCGACGGTGCCTAGTCGTGCCATGTGGGGCCCAAAGTTCCCCATATGATGAAAAAAACATCTATTCAATCAGATACTAGTTGAAAAGCCGGTCCCAAAGACAGAAAATCAAAAATCTGGCTTCGTTACGATCTTCCGCAGAGAAAGTACTTTAAGTATGCCAAATTTCAGCTTCATATGTCATCCGATGGCTTCAGAAAGTTGGGAAATAATAGGACATACATACAAACATCCGCAAATGCTAAGAAATTATAAATTGTATAGATAGATTAAAGTATCTGCTAATTTATATTTTAGTATGATACGAACGAACGATTTTTAACCTAATTCAGGTACGCTGAATCCAGTGATGCTAGCCGTTTTTTTAGGTTAGCTCCGGTTTTCGAGATATACCGTTATTTCGAAAATGAAGGAGGCTGCACAGCATATGTTCGGGTTACTCAAAAACGCTTTAGCTTATTGAAAAAACTAAAAAAATCCGAAATTCCGCAATAAAATTTACTTTACCCAATAAAAATTTTTATCATTTTGCGAAGCACTAAAGGTACATTTAAAAAAATAAGCGCTTCAACAGATTTGCCAAAAATTGGAAACACATTGAAGCTAGCACCTTCAAAAGTGGAATTTTGGACGAAGAAGTGGTACAAATTTTAACAACATCGCACTTAGATTTTTTGAAAAATGTTTGTATAAATGCGTTAAAATTACATTACGTGCGTGCAGATTATAAAGAGTTGCTTGAGTTAACACTCCATTTTATTGGGGAGCGGGTACCAGATTTTTCACAATTTCGTTTGCCTGGTGCAACATCGCATGCACGATTCATGTCAAAGTGCATTTATTGTTACAAAATATTTCTATTTCGCGAACAGTTCAAATTGACAGCAGCAGAATTGAAAAGTCTTCGGAGCATTTGCTTGTTTTTGACTATCATATATGTACCTTATTGGTTCCGATGTGTGAACGCTATAGAAGCGCCAAAACTGGATCTTGATTTCATTCAAAACGTTGTTTCTTATTTTGATAAAGAAGTTTCGACAGCTTTGTTGCAAAAAATAAGAAAGCATTTGTGGTATTTGACAGAAGAAACAGTTGGCCTTGCATTTTTTGATGAAAGCGTGCCGTTGGAAATAAAAAAGATGATGGTCCAAAAACTCGACATCGGCAATGACATACATGGCAATTATGAAAAAATTTCGAAAAGGAATGTTATCAATATGGATGAAATTTTCTCTTACGTGTCAAGAGATATATCCGATTTTGTTTCTCCACTGACAAAGAAATTTTTTTCCCGATTAGCCATAGATCCAAAATTTTTAGAATCGGAACCTTCTCAATGGCAGCAGAGGGAAGATTACTGCGCTGGAAAAGCTGTCTGTCAACATTTGAACGTTGTAAATGATGCGGCAGAAAGAGCAATTAAACTCATCACGGATTACAATAAATCGTTAACATATGATGAGACAGATAAGCAGTACCTACTCCAAGTTGTTGAGCACTATCGTCATTTATATCCGTCCCACAACAAATCTTCTCTTTTAAAATAATCAATTCAATAAAAACATTCAAATAAATTTATACATTTTTTTTTAAATTATTGTAGAAGCCTAGCTGCACTTTCCAATTTTTAATGAATTTTTTAAAAATAAAAATTTCGAAATTTTTATAAAAAAAATTATTTTTTTTTTTCAAAAAAAAATTATGTTTCTAAAACGACTGCGCATATAAGAAAATAGTTTTACCTTTCTAAAAGTAAATTTTATTGCGGAATTTCGGATTTTTTTATTTTTTTGAATAAGCTAAACCGTTTTTGAGTAACCCGAACATATGCTGTGCAGCCTCCTTCATTTTTGAAATAACGGTATATCACGAAAACCAGAGCTAACCTAAAAAAAACGGCTAGCACCACTGGATTCAACGTACCTGAATAAGGTTAAAAATCTTTCGTTCGTATCATACTAAAATATTAATTAGCAGATACTTTAATCTACTATACAATTTATAATTTCTTAGTATTTGCGGATGTTTGTATGTATGTCCTATTATTTCCGCAACTTTCTGAAGCCATCGGATGACATATGAAGCTGAAATTTGGCATACTTAAAGTACTTTCTCTGCGGAAGATCGTAACGAAGCCAGATTTTTTATTTTCTGTCTTTGGGACCGGCTTTTCAACTAGTATCTGATTGAATAGATGTTTTTTTCATCATATGGGGAACTTTGGTCCCCACTTGGCACGACTAGGCACCGTCGGATCGAGCTGAAAAATTAGGACATGATTTCTTACACCAAACCTCATATTTTTAGTAGCGCAAACAATTAAATTTAAAAAAAAAAAAAAATTGCGACCAGTCTAATGTATATACATACGTACATGTTATTTGAAAGATAAAAAAACCTTTAAAAAAAAAAAAAATTTAATATAAAAAACGTTTTTTTAAAAATGCTATATTTTTCTCAATTTTGTAAAAATCCAAGAGTTTTTTATTAAAAATGATTCATAAGATCTTAAAAAACAATAAAATGCCGATGTCTCAGCCAATTCTTCGACCTGGATTGTCCGATGCCTCCAAAGTTGAGTGTATCCATATGGATACAATATAGCGAAAGGGTTAAGCAAAGTGCGAGCCTGATTGCACATTTCCTATGGAATCAAATGCTTTTAGATTTGATTTTTAGTTTTTAAATGCATTTAGGAGGCTTTTTGTTAATTTTTGACAGCCTTTATCCCTAAACACCGAACTGTTATACTTTTACTACGAAGCCTTACACTACCACTTTCTAATCACACCCTGTTCAAATGAACCTTTACTTTGTTTCATTCATAGCTTTGACTTCGTCTTTTTATGTACATATGTATGTATGTATGTATGTACATCTCTAGCGATAAGTTTATTCAAAAGCCATGTTGACTACATTCGAACACAGTCATCACGCATATGAAGAACATGATGGGTCTTGTTCTTGTTTTTTGGTATGAAAAAGTTTGTCAGACTGTATTCCTTTCTTGTTGTAGTATGTAGGACGAATACGAAAACAGCACTAAACAGTGAACAGTAGAAAAGTTTTGTTTGCTTGTTAGACAACATACATAAGTACATACATATGTACATACATACATACATATTTTGAATCGTTTTGTAGCTGTTGTTGTTTTTGTCTTTCTTTTGCATGTCTTTTGCAGTGTTGTTTTTTTCAAGAGTGTTCGAACCACTACAGCATTTATAAATTCTATAGAGAATAAAATGTGCTGCTCATTTTTTTTTTTTTTTTGGTAGAGAAAACAAACAAAAAAAACATTCAAAAAATCTTGTTTATTATTGTTATGAATTGTTCAATAGTTTTTGTTGGGGGCACTTGTTTTTAGATACTGGCTTTTTAAGTCAAAATATCAAATTTAGTTTGCATTTTTTATAATAAATTAAATTAATACTAGCAGAGCATACGGCAAAAAATTTCTTCTAAATGAAATTTTGTAGCTCGTCAGCAAGTTTTCATTGAAAATTCATTAATTTCAAAAGTTTTTTTTTCATTTGCTTACGTTTAGCAATTTTAAGGAGTGTTATAAATTGCACACCTGAACAAGCACAATAATCATATGCAATTATGTTTAACACAATCATACAACATTTAGAACTAGAACTACATACTTGTATAGCATGAACAAAGCAACAAAAATAACAACAACAATGAGTTGCTTTGCCAACAAACATACAATGAACCTACAACAATTTTTAAAGCTTTACAACATTGTTGTACAAGAAACTGCCACTTGAGCTGCCGTTGCCATAACTGCTGCCACCGCTGTGTATCTTGTACATTTTTAGTACATCTAGCAGCAATAACTAGACATAGATATGGAAAACTACATCATCTTTATTTCACTCCACTTGATGGTGATGATGATGATCTTGTTGTCAAGTTTAATGATCATCATTTCTTTTAAACATCAAACACTGTTGAAAAGTTCACTGCAGCATTTGCAAAACTGTAGCACTTGTTCGCAACAATATTTTTCATTGTGCAGTCAACTAACAAACCATTGCGTTTAATGGCTTTGTCTTTTTAAGAAAAAAAAAAAAAACTAAACTACAGGTACCTATAAAGATGAATTTTTGTTTTGTAACTTGTTATTGCCGGCATTGTGTTCTTTATTAGATGTTGCTGTTCATTTTGTGTACCCATATTTTTGTTGCTTCAAATTAACAACTCAGGTGGAAATATTTCCTCAAGGTAGTAAAATAATTTACGCAATTAAATTAGTTAACTTTGTTTTGCAAATGCTATAATGCAGAATGGAAGTTATGGATTTCTAATTGATCGATTTAAAGTGATCGGAGTGGAAATATTAAGCAGTTATGTAGGTATATCGTAAAATAATGCTAAACATTGTTTTAGCTTAATTTTATTAAAGGAAGAATAAAAAATGGCGATTTGTTGAAAATGTAGAACTTATGTATGCTTAGAGAAAAGTCTAATGAGTTATTAAACAAAATATAACACAAAATGGGATAACTCTAATTAATTATATTGATTGTGTTAATGTTTATACAATACCTATATCAAGAATAAAAACTGGGAATTGAGCACGAATAACAAAAACTTTTGAAATTAAAAAAAAAAAAAATTTTGTATTCCCAAAAATTGAAATTACTTTTTGATTATAAAAAAAATATATTTAAAAATTTTTTGCTTATAAAATATTGAGGTTAAAATAAATTTTAATTAGAACAATTTAGTTATAGACACTCATTTCTGTGAACATTCGATTTGAACTTGATCATGTTGTAAGTGAGAGGGAAGACTTCTGCAAGAAGGTTATTCCACATACGAACTGTGCGGGAAAAAAACGAATTCTCTCTGTAATGCGTTGTACGATTCACCTGCCAATCGACCACATAAGGATGGGCTCTTGAGGAAAAACGTGTATTACGAACAAACGTACGGGTTTCGGGAACCAGATCCCTTATTTCGTCAGAACACATCCCATTGTAGTAACGATAAAACAGACAAATACAACCCACATTGCGACGGTGCTCAAGGGAGTCAATAGAATTGGATACCCTACTGTCACCAATGAGAACCTTCGCCCTCTCCTGCACGCGATCGAGAAGCTCCAAAATAGACTTTGAAGCACCGGCCCACACATGAGAGTTGTATTCCATACGCGGTCGGATATAGGTGGTATAAATAGTAAGGAGATCAGATGGAGTGAAGTATATCCTACACCGTCTTAGAAAACCGAGGCACTTGAATGCTTCTTTCGACACCTTGAATATATGTTCAGTCCATCGGACATCACATTGTATCCTCATGCCCAGAACATCAAGAGATACTGATTCCTCAATAATTATACCACCCATATATACAGATGAGGCACCCTGATTTGTCGCGCGTTTATGCGTCAGCACGCAACATTGTGTTTTTCAGGCATTAAAATCGACCCTATTCGCTCGACCCCATTCCGAGATCGTGTCAAGATCTCGGCCAAGCGTATCATTCATATTCTGCCGCATAGCAGCGACATCGGATACGCTTGGTCTGCATTCGAATGAGAACGAGTGGCAAAGGTTGCTGTCATCTGAAAAAGAGTAGATAGGGTTGGAAGTTTGACCAAGGAGGTCGTTTAGGAAGATAAGAAATAGAGTAGGAGAAAGAACGGAGCCTTGCGGCACCCCTGAATGAATCTTGAACTCGTTTGACGAAACCCCATCTATAACAACTCGTATAGTGCGATCTCTGAGAAAACTCGATATAAATCGAGAGAAATTATCACCGACACCAAATGCAGCAAGTTTTGACAAGAGTGCACCATGCCAGACTCTTTCAAACGCCTTGGAAATATCTAAAGCAATTACCTTACTTTCGCCAAAATGGTGAATGGAACGGCACCATTTTTCCGATAACAGAGCTAGTAAGTCTCCAGTAGAGCGACCTCTACGAAAGCCATACTGGCGGTCGCTTAGTAGGTAGTTTGACTCTAAATATTTGACAAGATGGTAATTTACCATACTCTCCATAACTTTGGAAAGTGCCGAACAAATTGCAATTGGGCGGTAATTTTCGGGGTTATTAGCGGTTCCCTTTTTAGGAATTGGCGTTACGTTAGCAACTTTCCAGCAGATTGGAAATTCCGCGGCACGGTATAAAGTGCTGAAAAGATTTGCTAAGGGTTGAGCTAGCGTCGAAGAGCACTGCTTCAAGACCAGTGCAGGTATACCATCCGGCCCAGGAGACTTGTTTATGTCGAGATCCGCAAGAACCCTTTTAACAACTCGACCCCGAAAAAATATTCTAGGCATAGTTACGGATACTTTTTCGAGTTCGGGTAGTGGTTGACTGCTAGCTGGTAGGTAAGAATTATTAGCAAATAATTCGGCAAAACAATAAGCCTTGTCAACCGGGTCCGTGAATGATCGGCCATCCTTTAAAAGAGTTGGTATTGAAGAACTAGCATTAACCCTTGCTCTTTTAACGAATGACCAGAAGCTTTTACTACCCCGGGGAGCAGCAAGAACCTCAGCACGAAGACGTTGCTCGTGAAGAGCTTTTTCCCGTCTAAGTACTTTGGTACACGAAGACCTTGCCATTTTGCGTAGCAATTCAGTACTAGCGTTTTTATTTTTACGCCAATTTCTGAATGCTTCCTCTCTGGATCTGACTGCTGATTTGCACGACTGATTAAACCAAGATTTGGATCGAGGTTTATTCGAAGCTTTTTTAACTGGGATTAAGATTTTCATTCCCAGCATTATTACGTTTTCAACCATTTTCGCCATGGCATTGACGTCATTGTCTAGGAAACAGAGTTTCCAATTAAAATGCCTGTAGAAAACTTATTTTTTAAGAAACTTTTCTTTGGGAAAGAATTTTTAAAAGGAATTTAGATGGGAACAAATATCTTTTTTATTTAGCTTGAAACAAACTTTGCTGTAGAAAACTTAGGTTTGGACGATCTTTGGGACAAACATATTTCAACAAAGCATTTGTTTAGGATAAATGTTATTAATTACTTTGTTAAGAAAAATTAGTTTGGAACAAACCTTTTTTTTGAAAATTTTTAAAAAATATTTCTATAAAAAATTATTTTAGGACACCATTTAAAAAACCCCAAATTTGAAATAAACTAATTTATAAAAAGCTAAGTTTGGGATAAACTCTTTTTAGAAATGAAATTAGTTTGGGCCAATTTTTCTGATAAAAACTTAGTTTAATACGAGCATTTTTTTTTATTTAGTTCGAAACAAATTTTACTCTTAAAAACTAAGTTTGGGACACATTTTTTTTAAAGTAAACTCAGTTTTCAAAACACTTTTTTTTTGAAAGCTTAGTTTGGCACAAAAGTTTTTATAGTAAACTAAATTTAGGACAATATTTTTTACTTAAAAAAGTTTTGCTTGGGACAAAATTTCCTAAGAATCCTGAAATACATTTTTTTAAATTTTGGGACATAGTTTCTATAGGAAGTTTTGATTAATTAAAATTTTTTATAAAAACTTTAGTTAGGATTAATCACACACATTTTTTATGGTGAATAAGTTTTTTGAGTTTCTTAATAAGTTAAAATTTAAACTTTACTGCAGAAAACTTGGTTCACAGCAAAATTTTGCCTAATTTCTCTATAAAATCAGTTGCTTGAAACATGGTTTTTTTTACATAATAAATTAAGTTTGTTTAGCATAAAAAACAGCGTTCTAAAAAAAGTGTTTAATTTATATAATTATATAATTTAAACAAAATTTTTCGTTACAATAAAATTTTTTCTAAAACCACAACTGTTTCAAATAGATTTTGTTTTTAAAGAATTTTTCATCCTTATACAAAAACCCTACTGTTATTTATTATACTTCAACCAAATAAAATTAATGTTCGAATTTTATCTTACTGACCCAATTCTAAGCTTTTAATTTTATGTATAGAATACTGTAACAAAAATGTTATACTCGTTTTTTTATTACATTTCTTGATAATTTTATCACTTGCACTTACTCGCTAACTCATAATTCCAAGCACGCTAAAAAATCTTTAAAAATAATTAATTCTAAAGAAAAAACTTTCAATCTTATCGCAATAAAATATATTTCCCAACAAAACAATGCACCACAATGAAGTGCAGTGCCATTATAAGCAGCAGAGAAACTTTGATCCGAACTCTTTCCAATGGTTTGTAGCGCAGTGCAATAAACAATATTTTTTCGATGAGTGAGTAACGCAACGAATGCCAGAGATTATTGTTCTACAGAAACAGTAATGTATTTTATTTGTTGATTTGTTTTAAATACCCTACAAAAGGTTGAGCAAAGAAAATAAATATTTAGACGTTATACACATATTCTGTAGAAAATTAGGTTTGAGACAGTTTCCTTTTAAAAAAATACTTTAGAAATCACTTTTCTATAGAAAACTTAATTTTGGACATATTTCATCGGTGGTAAACTCAGTTTGTGACAAGGTTTTTTTTTATAGAATTCTTAGTTTGTGACACAGTTTTCTATGGAATACTTAGTTTCTAATACTATTTTCTGTAAATTCTTTAATTGTAAAAACGTTTTCTATAGAATATTTTTATTGTGACAAAGCTTTTTATAGATTACTAAGTATGAGACAAACATTTCTACAAAATACCTAATCCGTGACAAAGCGGATTACAGAATATTGAGTTTGTGACAAAATGTTCTATAAAAAAATGCAAAATGCTTGTGACAAATTTTTCCATAGAAAACTAATGGTGTTTTCTTTTCTACAAAAAAATGTGCCTTTTTTTAAAAAAAAATAACAATTTGGTGTCTGTTTCTTAAAAATTTTGCTCCCGAATAGCATGAGTGTTTTAGAATAAAACAAGCCACCCTTTTCGGGAGCAAAATTTTTAAGAAAAAGACACCAAATTGAATTTTTTTTAAAAAAAATGCACATTTTTTTGTAGAAAAGAAAACACCATAAGTTTAAGACAAATTTGTTTTAAATGAGCTTTGTTTGCGACACGATTTTTTTTAAATAAAACTTAGATTTTGACAAAGTTTTCTACAAAATACTTAGTTTGTAACAAAGGTTTCTATAGTATATTTAGGTTGTGACAACCTTTTCTGTATGATTCTTAGTTTGTGACAAAGTTTTCTATAGAATATATAGTTTGCGGAATAGTTTTTTTTTATAGGACACTGAGTTTATGTCACTGTTTTCTCCAGCATAGTGAGTTGTGATACAATTTTCTATAAAATACCTAGATTGTGACAAAGTTTTCTATGAAGTACGTATTTTGTGACAAAGTTTTCTATGAAATACATAGTTTGTGACAAATTTTTCTTTAGAATATTTAGTTTATAAAAAGTTTTTTAAACAATACTTATAATGTGACAAAGTTTTAAATAGAATAGTTTTGTGACAAGGTTTTCTATAGAAAACTTTGTTTGTGACAAAATTTTTTTGAAATAAAAATAAATAAAAAGTTTGCGACAAAGTTTTCTATTAAAAAAAAACTTATTTTGTGACACAGTTTCTATATAATACTTAGATTGTGACAAATGTGTATATAAAATAAATTGCTATTGCTCCAGCACTGTGAGCTTGCAAAACAGTTTTCTTTATAACACCTAGTTTCTGACACAGTTTACTATAAAATACCTAGCTTGTGACAAAGTTTTCTTTGAAATATATAGTTTGTGACAAGGTTATTTTTAATTTATTTAATTTGAAAAAAAAAATTCTGAAGAATACTAAGTTGGTGACGAAGTAGTTGTAGAATAGTGTGTGACAAACTATTGTATAGAATATTAAGTTTACGGTAATAGATTAATTAATTAAGTATACGGTAGTAGATTGAAAACTTAGTATATGACAAATTTTAGTTTGTGAAAATGTTTTCTAAAGGAATCTTTATTAGTGTTTAAAGAAAACTTGTTAGGTGACAAAGGTTTTTATTGAGAACTTAGTTCGGGATAAAGATTTTTATAAAAAGCCTAGTTTAGCAAACATTTTTTAAAGAAAATCTTACTTTGAAAAATTTTGTGTAGAAGATTTAGTTTGGGGCAAAATTGTTTAAGTAAATCTTAGCTTGTGACAAAATTGAAATAAACAAAAAAAATTAATTTGGGACGAATTTATTGTTTTAAAAAAGATTTCAGAAAGTTACGTTTGGAACAAGTTGTTTTTATTAAACTTTTTTTAACTATAGCATATTCTCATGTCACATTGAACTTTTTATTAGTTTTACAATTAGTTCTTTATCGTGGTTTAAAGTGCAATAATCGAACTCACATAACTGACAACATATTGAGGAAATTTCTTTACAAAGAGAGAAAATTGTTTTGTTGTGTTTTATTTTTTTAGAAAAAATTGAAACAGATAATCACAGACATTAACGACAAAGTCTTATTACTGCTCCAACAAAATACCCATTGATATTGAAAGATCACTTAATAGCTGATAACCTTAAATACATGATCATATTTATCTCTGAAAACAAAAAGACATGTTTCAAGAGAATTTTAATAGTTAAACATCGAAAGTTTTAAAACCACTAAATAATAAAGATTAATTTTTTTAATATTTTTGATTAAAACCATCTAATGAAAACCAATTTACCAGAAAATTTTATTTTAAAATTTCTAGTAATTAATAATTTTTTTCTAGTACTAAATATTTAGTAATTGTACTTTCTTCGGTAGAAAGACAACTGTTTATTTTCAAAAATTTTAGTTCATTCTTCTGTTGCGGCTGGTCTCCTTTAAAACCCTTCCTTATCTTTGGATTAATATTAGAAATGAAAGAAGTAGAAGAAATATTATGTCATTTTTAATGTAATTAAACAATGTTTTAATGTTTTTTATTTATATATGTAAATGGAAAACCAATAAAAACAAAAAAAAAATCATAAAATATAATATTTTAAGTCATAAAACTGTGTACTAAAAAAATGTTGCCTACTTTTAATAGAACACCCATGAACTTCTAGTACTACTACGATTCTTCGTTTTATTGTAATAAATGCACAATAAATGAAAACAAAAAACCTCTTAAATTTTTGGTAATAAAAAGTAAAAAAAACATTTTTTATTACCTTAACTGGCTAGAAAAGAAGTTTTAATAAGACAAAATTGTTGGTTTTGTATTTATGGTTTAATATTGTATCTTGTTACTCATTGCTGGCAGTTTGAGTTAAAAGTGATAATATGTCCATTATTTATTTATTCATTAGTAAACATTTTCGGGAAAAGTCATAAAAAATCCCGAATATTAAAGTAATTAATGTGAATTAAAGTTATATTTTAGCATAATTTTCTAAATTGTGATCTGCAACTCGGGAGTGAAATATAAGTATTCTAATAAAACAAAATTTTTTATTAGGTAAAATTTTCTATAGAAACACATTTCATATTCAGATTTTACTATATAAAAAACGTGTGCTATTTGGTAATAGCAAATATTTTCCTGACGTAATTTTTTAATTAGAAATGTTGTGTCATCGTTAGTTTGATTGTACCCTTCACCGAAGATAAAACGGTACACAGAAAAAAATTTCCCCAATTAAAGCGTTAATCAAAAATAAAATCAGTTTTAATAAAACATTTAATCCAGTAAATTAAACGTTTAATCAAGAAAAAAACGTTTAATCATGAGATACTATTAATTTGTTTACTGGTGCAAATTCAAAAAATTTTTTAATCAATATCACAATTTTTTAAATATAAATCAATTTTTGTTTTTTTTGTGAAGGTTTGTCATTCCGATAGTAATTTCTACAATCTTATACCCTACAAATTATATATATTCTGGATCCTTATGAGAAAAATTTGATTAAATCACCATGTCCGCCTGTCCGTTTGTGTGTTAAAATGCTTTTTCCGAAAACCCCTCTTGTAATGGGGAATCTGTAGTAATACAGTCATGTTAGTTACAGGAATTGTTTGCTATTGAAATTCGGCCATCTTGATTATCAATACACAACATCCGACAAAATTTGGGCGAGAATAGAGAAGTGGGCCTGTCACCTTCCGTACAAAGGCATTATAGATTTCTGTATATCTAGTTAACGGCAAAATCCAAAGTTTTCAAATTAAGTAAAATGTTCCTAGTTTTCAATACACAACATCCGACAAAATGTGGGCGGGATTGGATAAGTGGAGCAAAATTTATTTATTTATAGCTAAAGAACGCTATTTAAACAACTTTATGTTATTAACGAACCATTGTTAAAGGTTTATAAGATTCAGCATAACTGAATATAGGTAGCAATCTTTGCTACAGTACAATACGCATATAAGAAAGCCTAAAAATGCACCGATTTTGTTTCTTATATGCGAGCTTTCTTATAAAGAAAACACGCATATAAGAAAGATACTTTCTTATATCTGTAACACGCAAATAAGAAAGATATTTTCTTATATACATCAGAAACAGAATTTAAAAAATGTCCTATAGAAATATATAGTAATTGAAATAAAACTGTTTAATACTTATAGGTACATACTACACATCATTTTGTACTAAATTTCGTTTTTTTGTCGACAAATATAAATATATGTATAAGTACAGAACTAACTGCCAGGCCCACAATGTCGACAAGAACCTTTTTTACGCATATTTATATTGAAAACAATAGTAAAAAACTAAAATTTGTTTTTGCTTTCAATAAAATATACGAAAGAAATGTTCTTGTCGACATCGTAGGCCTGGGCCTAAATATAGAAACATAACAAAAATAAAACAGGTGATTGCACTTCACTTAAAATGACATTTGATAAAAAAGTAATTTGGGAAAACAAATACATATTAATTCCTAGTCTTAAAATTAGATTTGATAAAAAATCAGTAAGAGGAATGAATGTTTACTTAAAAATTACTAAATATGAAGTAACACTGAACAGATGTAAATTGTTAATTATATATGTACAAAAAAAAAACTATTTTAAAAAAAATTCAATTGTGAGAATATATGTATACTACTTTCTTATACACGTACTATTTTCTATGGAATGAGCATAATTTTTCTTTAGAATTTGTTTCTTATAGAAGAGTTTTTCTTATACGCGAGTTTCTTATATGAGGATTATTTAGCACGCAGATATATACAAATGTGCATGGTGTCCGAAGATGACTTTCTTATAACCGCGTTTTTCTTATAAGCGAGTTTCTTATATGGGCATTTCCAGCGAAAAGTTTACTTTTTGTCACGTAACGCCAGAAGTATTTTAAATTGTTTCTCAAAAAATTGTATATGTATCGTTTACTTTTTTATATTTTGGTGTAAAGCGCAACATGCTCTACATTAAGTAACAAAAGGGATAACGATTGAACAACATGGTCCGAAAATACAACCTTATTTGCAATCTGGCGTTACATTAAAAAAAGTAGAATTTTAGCTGAAAATTCCCATATTTACCTTAAAACGAGCAAAGATTTTTAAATTTGATAGCTTGAAAAATAAATCTATATAAGTCCTTAGTTTACTAAAAAAGGTTTTGTATAAAACATATTGCTCAATTCGCAGTCTGATTCAGTTTTGTAATGCAAGTCAAAACCCACTTCCGTTTTTTTAACGTCACCCCAGCGCAGATTTTTGCTTATATCTGCAAATCCTTAGCGTCTATTACTGTAATTTTTTTTCTGAATATAGTGCTACTTCATTACTTTGTATATATAAAAACCCTTTTTACAAATTTGACTTCATCATTTAATTTTTTTTGCATTTTGTGGTACAAATATCACGACACGGCCAAATAGAAATGCCCATATGCGTATTGTACTGTATAAGTTTATTAAGAGAAAATAACAACAAATTAAAAATATGTATCTTTACAAGGTGGCGCAACAGTTATTACGCTATTGGAAGATGCTACAACTTTTGCATATGGCGGTAAATATTAGTCGAAACAATTTTTCCGTTCAGCACCACATTTCTTATCAGTGTTCGAAAATAAACACTTAATATCGCTTTGTATAGAAAATCATTAAAAAAAACAAATCCGTTTCCCTGTTTGTCATCTTTCAAACACAACAATAATACTGTTTTCATCAAACTCAACAAAAGATGAGGACTTTTAATACCGTTCGGTTTTTGTTTTAAGTTCACAAACTTTTTTGTGTTCGGTTCGGCTCATTAATGTTCGTCCATTTTGGCTGCTAAAAATAACCAAATTTTTTTTACAAAAACAAAATACACATACGAAAAAAACAGTAAAATAATTTTACACAAGGCACACACAAGCTGTTTGTAGTGCGGTCGTTGACAAAATTTTTTGTTTTTTCATTTCTTTATCAATGTAAAAAAAGAAACATTATAGAACATTAAAAAATAATGTGTGTCTACAGTATCACTACAATTGTTCTGTTTTTTGACAGTATATATTGTTCCGCTCTTTCTTGAAAATTTCTAACGGTATTAAGGGTTGTGTTCGCTTACACAATCACTAAAAAAAATATCGTTCTTGGGTGTGTGAGCCGAACGCTAAATAATGTTTTTTTTCGAACACTGTTTCTTATTGGCGTGTATTTTGTATCTGTTTACTTTACATCTCTCAAACCAGAGCTGACGTTTACCACCTTTTGCAAAAATTTTACCATCTGCCGACGGAATGACGACTTTTACGCCACGTTATACATATGAATGTAAATAAGCATTATTGGTTTTAATTTTTCAAAGTTATTTAGTTATTTAGTCCCCTTTTAGACAGACAAAGTTTACTTTGCAAAGTCTTAAGTTTATAGAAGGGAGGGGAAAAGAGAATAGCGGGGAGTACATGCTTTGCTGTACTCGCAAATTCCTTTTGTTTTTCGTTCGTATTTTTTACCTGAAGTTGGCAACACTGTCGATTTATACGAAGCGAAAAGTGTAATGCCTTATGGCATTAGTAATTGTGAATTTTTTAGAATAAATTAAGCTTCCCTTTTTTAGAGCACAACATTTTTAAGAAATGAACATCAAATTGCATGTTTTTAATAAAAACTGAAAACAAAACAAACCAATTGTTATTAGAGATGTGCTTTAAAAAACGATAAACAATCGACATCGTTACACTGCTGTTATAGAATACAAGTTTTGTATCGAATTGATGACGACGTCGATGAAAATTTATGTTGATGATGACGATGACGACGACGTTAAATGGAATAAGGGTGATTATAAATCCATTAATTTCTAAGGAATAAGAACGTCGAAAAGTCCATATAAATAATGAAGCTTAATTGAATGTAATAAAATTCTAATATGAAGCTATGAAGCTCCTACGTCATATGAAATCTTAAGGGTTCTTAATTTAATATTTTATATTTTGATTCGATGTAATATAGAAGATATTTTAATAAAATTCTATTTAAATGTATTTTTCTAAAATTAAATATTGTCTTTACTATAAGTATTTTTATAATTTATAATAAGTTTGTATTATTGTTAAATTTTGTTATTTTTTATTTGATTTTAATTTGACTTTATTTAATTTTTTTTTCTTCCTTTTTTTAATTTTTTGATCCTTAAAATGTTTAAATTTTTCATACTTCTTTTTTAATTAAATTGTATTAAGATGTATTACCATAACTTCTTCTAGTTCCATACTATAATTATAAGACGTAGGTATGTATGTCTTGTAAAAAAAAAAAATTTATTCTTAATGGAATAGTTAATATGTATGTATGTATGTATATACAAACTTTGTTTATAAATTATCATATATGTATGTATGTATATGGAAGGTGGAATTTTCAAACTAAAAGCTTCTTAATTTTCATTAGGTTTACTTTTTGGTACTAAATACTTGATTTTATATTCTTTAATATATACAACTTTATAATAATACGGGGTTTCTTTTCACAAATAGTTTCTTTCATCAATATTCTCAAAATTAACAACCGCTAATCTAAGATGTTTTTTTAATATTTTTATGCCCAGAAATAATGATGCTATTTTGTGTATTCCTGACACTGGGTGCAAAAGTGTGCAAAACCAATAAAATACAAGCTCATTAAAAACTTTATTGCTTTAAAAATTGACTGTGTTAATAAAATTGTGTATTTTGTACAATCAAACTTAAAGTAAATCGTAATTTTTAAAAATAAAAAAATCATTATTTGAGAAAAAATATTTTAAATGGTATTTTTGTCAAAAAAAAAATCAAAAATATGATAATATCATCACTCTGGCAACGCTGTTTACATAATATATTCAAACAAAAGAAAACAAAACTTTGTCAAATTAAACTTTGTGTGTCTAAAGTTAAGACTCTAAACACAGAACAAAGTTTAAAAGAGAATTCAAAAAACTTTGTCAAAGTAAACTTTACCTGTCTAAAAGGGGACTTAAGAAATTTTGTTGCCCAGTGCAAACTCACTCATTTCATTTGAACTTATAACCAGTGTTGCCACTTTGTGGGTAATTACCCGAATTTGGTATAATTGTTACTGCCGTGGGTAGAGCGTGGGTAATTTCTCTAAGGTGTAATTCAGGTGTAATTTAAAAGTCTTACTTCACATACATATCCAAATAAAATCAAGATTCGATATCAGTGATGACATTTATTTCTTTTTAAATACTGTTGTTAAAAAATGTAGTCTTCTGAACCAAAGTCTCGGTTGCTTTTTTAGAAAAGTCTTCAATCGTTTAATATATGTATGTATATTATCAAAAGTTCGATTATGAATGTACATAGATAGACTCTGTGATTTAGAACCTGACGTCTATTGAAAAAATTTATTCCAACTAAAAACTAGCCTGGGGGAAGAAATGTTTCCAATATTCCAACATTTACAGCCCAATTATGAATAAAAATTCCCCGGGAGTGTTTTCCCTTTCCTCATTTCTTCTATTTAAATTCAATTGTAAAAACGGGTAAATGGAATAAGCTCCAGGTGAATTTTTATTCATAATTGGGCTGCTTATTAATTTTATTTTTATCTGGCAATTTTCAAATGCTTTAGTTTGAAGAATATTAAACGCCGTTAACAGTTGTAAAACTGAATTACGAAAGAGACAGTTGTATAAAACCCTGCAGGCATTTTGTTTACTAAATAAGGTATAAAGGGTATTTTTTAGACCATGAAACTTAAAATGGTAGACAATACAAACAATTTTTTTTAATGTTCTTAACGAAATGCATTTCAGACGTCCAATTTTGTTTATTTTTTTCGAGCAATTCTGGCTGCATGTCACCAATTAAATGAACAATGTTGAACACTAAGACGTCAATTGTTGCTGGCTTATCAGCATACACCAGTGACTTCACGGCCCTACGGTAAACAATCAAGAGATTTCACATCACATGGCCTTTAGGTCTAATTGATAGTTTATTTTCTCTTAATCAACACATCGCCTTCGATTTTAAAAAATAAGTTGCGTCATTTAATTCATTAGGTCGCCTATAAGTTGCGAAAATCGATGGCTGATTTTCAGAGTAAATTTTGATGAACATCGCCACTGTTCAAGCATGAAACTATTCATGATGATGTAACTGAGCAAAAAGTAAGAGCAGTATGACAGTTCGTTTGACAGCTGACCTTTCGTAAGCTCTATCGGGCTTAAAAAACACCCATTATTATTTTAGAATTTTTATTCTATGTTTTATCAATAGTATTTAAATCTTTCATTTTATTTTTGTTAATTTATTCAAAATCACAATAAGAATCTTAACAGTTTGACAAATATGGAGTTTGTTGTGTTTTTGCTTCTTTGTAAAATGTCTTTTTATTAAATAAAATTTCAATTTTATATCAGGTGTAATTTCATTTAAATCGGGTAATTTTGTTTCATCTCAAGTGTAATTTTGAATTTTTCTGGTGGTAACACTGCTTATAACATTATTCTCCGGTTTTAAGTGCTAAAATATCAAAGCAGAGAGTAATTACTTAATACATGTTTCGTTTTCTCCTCAATAAAATCAATCGAGTAAATTGTATGCTCTGTTTTTATTTCTTTTAACTAATTCATACATTCATATGTACGTAAGTGCAAATGTGTATGTAAAAAGAGTATTGTTTTGGTTTTTTGTTGGATTTTGTATGTCTGTTTATTAACTTGGTATTGTTTTTATTATATTGCTATTAAAAAAACAGGTTTTGCATTGTTTGTTTACATTTTGCTAAACTTTAAATTAAACACAACAATAACAAAAATATAAACATACTCGTAAGCCCTGCAAAGAAATACGTATACGCACCAATACATTTTTACATGTAGAAAACTTGCCTTTGAACATACATACAATGTAATAAATGTTAGTTCGTACCTGTATAAATGTTTATTTCTGTATAAATGTAGTATGTGTCAGTTTGTTTGTATGCATTTGGCTGGTATGGCTAATAAGAAATAATAAAAAGTGGTGCAAAACATGTGTGCAACAAAAAAAAAATAACAACTTTTTTATAGATTTATTTATGTTTTACTATTATTTTACATCTTTTGGTTGAAAAAACAGACTTGTGTTGAGATTGTGTAAGTTTGTAATAACCAAGCGGTAAAAAGAATCAGTAAAGATGCCTAATAGAAGGCCTTTAGCAGTCTTTAGGATTCACAAGCCCTTCTCGCAGCATTCCATACTTACTTATTTTTTACACAGGTTGTCATTGGGAGCAAGCCCTCCACACTGCCTTTAATATCTACTTCGATCCCTTCCCAAAGAAGGGAGCAAGGAAGGTTACTAAAAATAAGAAATAAATAAAACTGACCAACTTCCTTTTTCTCTTCTTAATGAAGGGAGTAGCAGATGTGTACTATTTTAGAAGATCTTTTAAAAAGAAGTTTATACCTCTTAGAAGGCATAATTATGAAGACAGGATATCATGCGAAGTGAATGTTTTATAAAGGAGTATAAAGGCCTCCCACTTGCGGTCCTTTCAATATTTACCGCTGGGAATTTTTAATTATTTAAAGGTGTTATTGTATTGGTAATGTTTTGGTTTTCAAAGAAATCAATCATATAAACGTGTCTTTAGAAATAATTATAGAGAGTTAAACTTTAGTAAAATATTTTTAAATGTTGTTATTTGGAATTTGGATGTAATTTTAATTATTTAGATAGTTTTAATGATTGTATTTATCCTATAAAATGGTATTTTGTAGTGTTTTAAAAAGCGGCACATACATACATATGTGCATATACATATAAATGAGATGATAAGAATTACTTATCATTAATGCACGTTTATCTTCAATATAGCTGTTTGGTCCCGGCGCTGCTCAGGAATTTTCAAATAAAAATAAAAAAATAAATACTGCACAATTTTGTTAATAACTTGACCCCAGCGCTTTGATAAATATATTTTGTGAATTTCAGCCAAATCTTACCATAAATGAAAAAAATTTAAATATCATTACAACAGCGCCACCTATCGGGATTTAACAGAAAAGGAACCTGACTCCAGACTTAACTTATTTATTGTCCAAGTTTGGTGTCAATCGGTCCAGCGGTTCTTGAGTTTTTGCAGCACATACACGGCACAAACGTTATTATACATGTAAATAGATAAGTTATTTCATATAATTACAAAAATTTAAAATCAAAGTGCAAAGCGCAAAAAGTGAATTGATACTCGTATATATTTAATACTCAATAATAAAATATAATTAATATTTTAATAGTCTTATTCCCTCAATATTTTCCAGGAACATTTTCTATGCACTTTCAGAATTTTCGTTTGTATATTTGAATAAGGCTGTTTAATTATAAAAGCTTTTGAGGATTGGTATTTGACTTAGAATACACATTCGAATAATGTGAATATATATATACATATACATATAATAAATGTACTCACCATGAGAATTAAATTCCCAGATTCTATTTGTTAAAATAATTAAGTTAAATACATAAAATGTATAAAATACCCATAGCTAAATCTAGGTGAGATTTGTTCGTCTTAAAGTGATTTAACAGAGGGGGCTTCTAAAGGTCCTATGGCCATTTACTTGTAACCAGAATGTCCAAAGGTTAACTTCTTATATTCGTCAGATATTATGCTGAACATCATTAATTGTAGGGTCGGAATCCAAAGATACAATAAAACTTAGACATCTAATGCGATACTTTTCTTCTAGCTTTTTTCTGTTTTCATATAATTTCAACTAATTAGTTCAGGTTTTCGCAGGAAGCTTCGCACGTTCTAGCTGAGCTAACTGCTGTGTCTAACCTATCCTGTGCCTTACAACTTTGCCATTTAGCTATTATAAAAGTTATCTTTGGTAAATTTTATATCAGTGCAATTTACAGGGATGTTGTGGCTATGGTCAAATATGGACCGATTTCATGTTTCAATAAGATATTTTGGACCAAATTTCATTTAAATAACATCGTTTATTGGCGCAAAGACTTCTCAAAAAAGAAGTTTATGTGGGGTTCATGTGGAATTTTGGACTGATTCTCCCCATTTTCAATAGGCTTAGTCTTTATCTCCAAATTTTTAAATGGGGCCTTAGAACTGCATTCGACAACGATCGAAATTCCTTTTTAAATTATATTGCAGTTTCGTTCGATATCGAATGGCAGACTTTGACTCTTGTTCTTTGCGCTCAAGGTTACGTGGACACACAACCAGTCAGCCGGCCAAACGGACGGCATCGTTAGGTAATCTCAGAAAGAGATTCTGAGTCGATAGGTATTCTAAAAGGTGACTCGATGACAAATATTTTTTAATGTTATACACACCAGCACAAACGCATATTTCCCTCTCCCTTTTGCGATGTCGGGGTGTTAGAATCAATCTAATCTTTGTAATTCACTTTAATATTCCTAAAACTTCGTTTAATGCACCAAATTTAATAAAATCGGTTATTGAAAATAAACTTAAATTTTTTTTTTAAATATTTCAAGCCCCGTCAAAACATGCAAACAATTTTTTGATACTGCGACAATATTTTGACTCGATATAATAATAATATATTTTATAAGTATTAAATGAAGTGTTTGCAATGTTTTTTTCCTACATAGAACAATTTTTTTGTATAAAACTCGATGCTGATTGAGAACTAAAAAAAGGGATTCATTTTCAATGCAAATTCTACTATTTCTATTTACTGATAAACAAATTGTGTTGTTGTTTATAACAAAAGTTTTTTTTTTTTTTGGGATTAAATTGTATAATAAATTCTCATATTAAATTTTCTTTTTTTAAACCTTTTTTTAATTTGTTATTTTTAAATTCGTGATGTATTTTTTTATAAACAATGTTTTTTTTTGTTTCTTGTTTGGAAAATATTTTACAGAAATAAATCGTACGTTATCTTGAAAACATTGTTACTTTTTGCACCCATTAATAAGACAACACCAATAGTGTTGGTTTTTTTTGTTATATCGATGCGGGAACTTATTATTAATTTGAACAAGTTGAACCAGTTCTAAAGCCTATTATTAAATAATACATTACACCAGCAATCAAAAAGAGTTTTAAGAGAGTTATAAATAAGCATAATAAAATCACTCAAGAGAAATATAAAAGAGATATTAAAGAGAAAATTTAAAAATTAAGCAAAAAAGAAAAAAAGAGAGTGATAGAATTAACGAGGTTAAAATAGAAAAGAGCAATATGAAAATTGTTTACTAGTTTAAATAAAAGAGATTTGTTTAGTACTAAAATTTTTTAGAACTAAATTCCAAAATTTGAATAAACTAATGAAAAACAATTTTAATTCATTACCATACAAAATTAAAAGATATACACAGTAAATACTTTGGTAAATTAAAGAAAACCCTTTATTCTGCATTTAATTTAACGTGTTGAAATGAAAGACATTTGTATGACTTTTTCTCTGTTAGTATTGACAAGGAATAAAGTTTTTTTTTTGGATTTATATTTTAATCTTTTAATCATGTCTAATTTTTAAGTCTTTAACCCTAATATATGCATCTTATTAGACTTAACAGCTCATTATTGTCTTTTTATTACAAAAAAAAAATCAAACTAAAATCACCATTTGATTGAAGAATTTTAGTTTCTTTTTTTTCAATTTTTCTTTAATCACCCACTGAATATAACGCGTGCCTTAAACAAGCCAAAGGGAATTTAGAAGACATCATCATCAAATATTTTGAAAATGATGTGTGTTTTCCTCTAACAAAATACCCCATTAAATATTTTCAAGTGGTTAAAAGAAAATTGTTGTTGTTTTCCTTTTATAAACAGAATAAAGTTTATTTAAACATAAAATGTTGTTAAATGAAAATTGTTAAAAAAAACCTAAAAATAAATAGTGCACTTTATTAAAGAAATTGTAACAAAAAAAAAATCGTCTTAACAACGACATATTTGTTGAAATGTAAGAAAGAAAAACTCTTTTTTTTATTTTTTAGTGGGGTATTAAATAAAAATTAAAGAAGATTACGACAAAGGCTTACAAGAAAAATTATTGTTTTTTAAAACGATTTCCTATTTAATTGTTCAAAATTTTGACTAATCGAAGGCAATGTGTGAAAAATCTTTCAATTACTTGAAAAAAAAAATAGAAATAGGGGTGTAAAGGGAATGAAAATTTAATATTTGAGAGTTTTTTAAAATAGATTTATTTTTTGGGAAATTCATTTTAAAATTAGAAGATACAACTCTAGAAATTAACCTTAAAAATAAGCATAAAAACAAGTAGTGCAATTAATTTCAGTTAGTTCAAACATTTTATACCATAAAAGTAAAATTGGCAATCCAATCTTCATTTTATTCCAGAAATAAATTGTTTTATTTTTACCTGTTTCAAACCGGATTTTTACAGTTTTTGAATGTTTCGACAAACAAGTTTTTTTTCTTTAAAATTATAAAACGAGTCGAAATGGTATTGAATATGAGGAGCTTCATAACAAAACGGAACAATTCCATTTTTACAAAGTTTGGATAAATGAACAAAAAACTGAATTAAGACCAGTACGATGTATGTATGTGCATTAAATCGTTGCGTTTTGATCCACTTCAATAAAAATAAGTTCGTTAAAACAATGACTAGCTATAAAGATTTTCGTATGTACAATATTATTCAGTTCAAAAAACATTAAATTTCAAAAGTGGAATTGTTGCGTTTTGTTATGGACCTCCTCATATGAATTACTTTTTTCGTTAAATTTTATTAAAGTCTGTTCTCTATAGTGCCGATATTTAACGAATTTTCTTTATGGAACCATTGTGCAAAATAAGAAGAACTCGTATCGAATTACCTCATATGCCGATATTATGTGGTGGTACGCCGAGTTGAAAGAAGTCAATATACTGAAATTATTATAGACCTGATTTGATTTGCCAAATCGTCAGCTCATTATTGGTTTGGCGCATAATATACCAAAAAGAAAAATGACAATGAAGGTTTACATAAAGTTTTCTGAAAATATACTCGATATAATTTTTTTGTATATTCACCACCGCTTCTGGCATATGCTTTGAAGAAAAAAAGTAAGTTTTTGTGAACGTTCATTAACGAACTTAGAACTTAATAGTAGGTATTTTATTGAAAGTGAAAATAATTATTTTGTGCCGCATACGCCACTTTTATAAATTTATTTCTAAAAAGTAGCTTTTTGTGCTACATACGTATTCTAACTGCTATGTATTGAGTTGTTGACATTTTATTTTGCTTTTACTACTTTGTTTCTTACGGCAATGAAGCCAAGCAAGAGTGAAATTTCTTTTGTAGGTGTATGAGGAAAACAAAGGCCTGTAGAGCAGAACTATACTTAAACAATTTTAAAATAGTTAATATGGAGCAAAATTAATGCTTAATATCTCAGAAACCATAAAAAAATTAATGATACTGATTTTGGATTAAGAACATTTATATTTTTCTTTAGGAGACGCTAACGAAGTAGCAGGTTAGATGCTATTAGTTTATAAAATAATAAAATAAATAATACAATTTGTATTCAAAACTGTAACAAAATAAGAATCGTATACCTGCGGAAAATATACGGTGTAATCTATCTGAATGAACGCCTTCCTTAAGCAGTAACCCCCTTTCAATGGATTCTGTATTCTGGTCCCTGCAGGGTTTTATAAGGAAAGCATTAAGTTCTATTAGGTGGGCATATCTCTTTTAATGGTATTTTGTACTTCTATGTTCAATTTAAAGTAAATCGGATTTTCTTAAAAAGATTAATCATTTCTTTTAACTTACAAATTTTCTTTAAAAAAAATTAATTTTTCTATCAGAACTGACAGATATAAATTAAATACAAACTTCCTCAAAAATTAGATATTAAGTTTTGCAAGATTTTTATTTGAAAATATTAAACACTACTAAACAAAAACTCATAAATAGAAGTTCAAAACTCTTTTAATTAATACAAAAACATAATTTCCAAACACAATTTCATTTAAAGAGAGTTTTGAAAGAAACAAAGAGGAAATGATTAATTAGAAGAGTAATTTCAAAGAGCATAATTTTTAGTCACTCATTTCGTATAAATTACAAGAGAGTTTTTTCAAAGCAAATAAAGCGCCATTTAAGGACAAGTGGCAGGATTTGTTACTATATAAAAAAATAAAGAGTGAGAGAAATGAAATGAGTGATATTTAAACTAAAAGGATATAAATCCGTTTAACAGTTCGGGAAAATACCGCTTGCATGACAGCGCCACATTGTATGAAAGTGTTTTGTATATTTTGTTTTGAAGGGAGTATAAAAAGGACTTTTTTTTAATACAAAGAGAGTAAAAAGTAAAAGAAAATAAAAATAACTAAGAGAATCGAAAATTGTGAAATTAAGCTAAATAATATAAATAATTTTATTTTATCTTTTATTTAATGAAATTCTTTTTGCTTGCTTTGTTTTATTAACAAGAAAATATTTATTAATATTTACTCATTTGGTTTCTCATTTTTCATATTATTCGTCTCTCTTTTTATAAGGGTTTGGTTGAGTATATTTTCGTTACTCTCGTTTCTTGTTTTCTTAATTTTCTTCTACTTTGTTAAACGTACAACGAGTGTAAAAATACGTGTATTTTGTTGTTGTTTTCGAATATTTCTTTCTGTATGTTGAACCGAAGTATTTTTGTGTTGCAAGAATTGAACAGAAAATTCATGGCATAGTTGATGTTTGAAATTTTTAAAATCAGTTCGAGTCCGAGCATCTAAAAGAACGGACGTGTAATGACGCGCGAATTTTCACTTACATTTTCAATATATTGACAAAAATCGGTTTTTTGTTTTCCACACAAAACTCCACATACAAGAACGACAAAAAAAATAAACACACACACGTTCAAAAAAAATCCATTTTTTCCTTAAAACATAAAAAAGAAAATTCAAAAGAAAAAACGAAAAGAAAAGAACAAATGAATACAAATTTTGGAAATTATTAAGGAAATAAAAGTTATACAAATTTTAAAGAAAATAAATTAAATAACAAATTAAAAAAAAGTGATTCGAATAATGAAATAAAGTAGATTTAAAATGTATTAAAGAAATGAATATTAAATGTTTTAGATAAAACAAATAAAGTGCAACAAAATGAGTCGAAAACCTTAAAAACCAACTGAAATTCAATTGAAATAAAAAGATTAAAAAGCAACAAAGTTTCAGATATGTTTAATCAAAAGAAACGCATATTTAATTAAAAAGTGATTAAAAGTATAACAAAACTTCTTATGAAAACTAATTAAAATTTTAAAAACCAAGCTCCCGCCTCTCCCCCTTAAAAACAACCAAAAAAAATAAACGAATTTACAACACTTCTTTTTTAAAAATAAAGAAATGTATAAATATTGGAAAATGCATTTAGTGTTGTTAATCAAACATCATCATCATGCCCACCATCAACAGCGGCTTTACCGTCATCATCATTATCATCCTAATCATTTATGGAGTTGGCTGTTTGTTAGTTTTGTCTTGAATCTTGGATATTTTGGTGTTGCCTCAACGAATTTAGCACAACTAGCTAC
The DNA here is from genome assembly GCA_949318255.1 of Pollenia labialis. Taxonomy (NCBI): domain Eukaryota; kingdom Metazoa; phylum Arthropoda; class Insecta; order Diptera; family Polleniidae; genus Pollenia; species Pollenia labialis. The sequence goes on from OX439143.1 coordinate 114,198,293, forward strand.
TGCCACATCCGCTAAACAAATTCTAACAACACAACAAGCCTCCACAAATCAATGTTCCTGGCAATACAATGGTACCACATCAGTTAAATGTAATTTACGTCTGATTGAACGTTCGTTGGCATTGGATTTACAAGGTGCTGATGGCTTCAACCAGCTGGAGATAAAATGTAGTGATTTGTATTTATTTGAATCGCAAATGCCACAAGCCGCCTTTGCCCGCTTGCAGACATTGGATGAATTGAAACTGGTTTCTTGCAAACTTTTGCAATTGCCCAATAATGCATTTGAGGGTTTGAATACCGTCAAGACTTTATCAATTAACACCCACAATTCAGAATGGGGTCCCAGCAAGACCTTGGAATTATTTCCAGATTCGTTAAATGGTTTAAAACAGCTAACGGAATTAAATTTGGCAGACAATAATTTGAGAGCTTTACCCTCAGGGTTCTTATGTCCAGTGGGTAATTTACAAATGTTAAACTTGACCCACAATCGAATAAGGTCTGCGGAGAATTTGGGTTTTGCCGATATGAACTGTAATGGAGGCAGTGAATTGCAGATTTTAGATGCCAGTTTTAATGAGCTTAGATCTATAACAGAATCCTGGGGGATATCCCGTTTAAGGCGCTTACAGCATTTAAATCTACAGCATAATAATGTATCCGAATTATCTGGAGAGTCTTTGGCTGGGCTGTCTTCTTTGCGTATTGTTAATCTTAGCAACAATCATTTGGAAACTTTGCCTGAGGGTTTGTTTGCTGGCTCAAAAGAACTGCGTGAGATTCACCTTAAAAACAATGAATTATATGAGTTGCCCAAAGGCCTATTTCATCGCCTGGAGCAGTTGCTGGTAGTAGATCTATCGGGCAATCAACTAACCTCTAATCATATAGATAATACAACTTTTGCCGGTTTGATAAGACTAATCGAATTAAATTTGGCCCATAATGCTTTAACACGCATCGACTTCCGCACTTTTAAGGAGTTATATTTCTTGCAAAATCTTAATCTACGCAACAATTCAATAGGACATATTGAGGAGAATTCCTTTCTGCCCTTGTACAACCTACACACCTTAAACCTGGCGGAAAACCGTTTACATACTTTGGATGATAAATTATTTAATGGCTTGTACGTGTTATCCAAACTCACCTTAAACAATAATTTAATCAGTGTCATAGAGCCCAATATCTTTAAAAATTGCTCTGATCTCAAGGAACTGGATTTGAGCTCAAATCAGTTAAATGAAGTACCCAAGGCCATACAAGACCTGTCCATGTTGCGTACTTTGGATTTGGGAGAAAATCAAATACGCACCATTGACAATGACAGTTTCAAGAATTTGCATCAACTAACTGGTCTACGTTTGATAGACAATCAAATTGGTAACGTCTCAGTGGGTATGTTTGTTGATCTCTCCCGCCTAAGTGTTTTGAATTTGGCTAAAAATCGTATACAAAGCATTGAAAGAGGTTCCTTTGATAAGAATTATGAACTGGAGGCCATACGTTTGGATCGCAATTTCCTGTCTGATATAAATGGCGTGTTTGCCACCTTAATGTCTTTGTTATGGCTGAATTTGTCAGAAAATCATTTGGTTTGGTTTGATTATGCCTTCATACCCTCCAATCTCAAATGGTTGGATATTCATGGTAATTATATAGAAGCTTTGGGTAACTACTATAAACTGCAAGAGGAAATTCGTGTCAAGACATTAGATGCTAGTCATAATCGTATAACGGAAATTGGTCCCATGTCTATACCCAACACCATAGAATTGCTGTTTATTAATAATAATCTCATTAATACCATACATCCTAATACTTTTGTGGATAAAGTGAATTTGGCCAGAGTTGATTTGTATGCCAATGCCATGTCTAAGTTGCAGCTGCAGCAGTTGAGGGTTGCTCCTGTAGGACCTTTAAAGCAATTGCCTGAATTTTATTTAGGTGGAAATCCCTTTGAGTGTGATTGCACAATGGATTGGCTGCAGAGAATAAATAATTTAACTACCAGACAACATCCCCGAGTCATGGATTTGGCCAATATAGAATGTGTTATGCCTCATGCCAGAGGAGCTCCTGTGCGAGCTTTGGGTACTCTTAAGCCCCAAGATTTCCTGTGTCGCTATGATTCTCATTGCTTTGCCTTGTGCCATTGCTGCGACTTTGATGCCTGTGACTGTGAAATGACTTGTCCCAATAATTGTACTTGTTATCATGATCAAATCTGGTCTACGAACGTAGTAGACTGCGGAGGTCAACAAACTATGGAATTACCTCGCCGTGTACCTATGGATTCCAGTGTAGTGTATTTGGATGGCAACAATTTCCCTGTACTCAAAAATCATGCATTTATAGGACGCAAAAACTTAAAATCCCTCTACGTAAATTCCAGTCGTGTAGCTAGCATACAAAATAGAACCTTTGCTGGCCTGATTTCGTTGCAAGTTTTGCATTTGGAAGATAATTTAATGCAAACATTGCAGGGTTTTGAATTTGAACATTTAAATGTTTTAAAAGAATTGTATTTGCACAACAACCTGTTGACTTCAATAGAAAATGCCACCTTGGCTCCTTTGCAGTCATTGGAGGTATTGCGATTGGATGGCAATCGTTTGGTTACTCTGCCCATATGGCAACTGCAGCTGGCACAGTTTAAAACACTACGCACCATCGCTCTGGGGCGTAATCATTGGTCTTGTCGTTGCAAATTTTTGCAAGAGTTGACCTCATATGTGGCAGACTATGCTGTTATAGTACAAGATTCCCAGGATATCTACTGCATGGAAGATGCCTCAAACAGCTATGCAACGTCTTTAGGTAGTGGTGGCAGCAGCGGTGGAGGTGGTGGTGTGGCTTTGGGCAGCAAGAAACGTGAATTAGATTTTAATGTTACTGCTGCTTGTAGTGATTATTATGCTGGCGGTTCTATGTTGCAACACGGTATACCAAAGCCTTACATACCATTATTGGCAGCTGCTTTGGCTTTGGTCTTCTTACTTATTGTGGTCATTATCATCTTTGTATTTCGTGAGTCTTTACGTATTTGGCTATTTGCCCATTATGGTGTGCGTGTATTTGGGCCACGTTGCGAAGAATCTGAGAAGCTGTATGATGCCATTTTACTACACTCAGCCAAGGATTCTGAATTTGTGGGTCAATATTTGGTGGCTGAGTTAGAGACAGGACGTCCACCTTTGAGAGTTTGCTTGCAGCATAGAGATCTTTCTCACGATGCCACCCACTATCAAATTCTAGAAGCCTCAAGAGTTTCTAGACGTGTTGTGATTTTACTGACTAGAAATTTTTTGCAAACAGAATGGTCTCGTTGTGAGCTGAGGCGGGCAATTCATGATGCTTTGAGAGGTAGGCCGCAAAAACTGGTGGTAATTGAGGAGCCTGAAGCTGTTTTTGAAGCAGAAAATGATATAGAGCTCTTGCCTTATTTAAAGACTTCTGCGGTGCACCGAATTAGAAGAAGTGATCGCCACTTTTGGGAAAAACTACGCTATGCCTTGCCCGTTGACTATCGCGCTGGGAATAACTATACCTTGGATCATAACCATGAGCGTATTAAACAACCTGCCAGTCCTGGTATTTTATATAGACCTGCTCCCCCACCAGCCTACTGCCCTGAGGGAGAGGGTGAACAAAACTATTCCTCGGCAACTACAGCCACACCCTCACCCCGACCACAACGAAGAGGGGAACACTCCAATACTGTACATCATCCGGCTAATAGCACTCATCTACATCCTAACGCGGTGCCACAGGCAATTCCACAGTACTACCACCATCACCAAGCAGTTGCTGCTGCAGGTTATGTACAAAGACCTCCCTCAGAGCATATATACTCCAGCATTGAATCAGACTACTCAACGCTGGATAATGAGCAAATGTTAATGATGCCACCAGCACCTCCCTCACCTTCAAATGCCGCCTCTACAGTGGGCATAAATAGTCTGCATCGCAACATACATCCTCAGCAGTTACAACTGCAGCAAAAACAACAACAGCAGCAACATCCAGGTAACATGTCGCAAACATGGCGACCTCAACCCAATCAAAAACAACGTGCCCTTAGTGCTATAGATCCTCAACATCCGGGTGCAGCTCAAACTTTACACCCTCAAACTTCTGCAGTTAACTCAACAAATGCTGGCAGCATTAGCACAAATAGCAGCAGCAGCAGCTCCAACAACCAAACAATACAACCAGGCCAACAGCAAGGACCACATGTGCAGGCATATTTAGTGTAATTTTCTTCTTTAACCCACAGCAACCACAACAACAACACAAGAACATTTTATAGTCATAGTGCAAAAACAAACAAACAAAATAATAATATTAATAATTTGTACTAACACAAACAAAGAAAATCCTTTTTAAACAAACAACAACAAAAACGTACTGATTAGAATTTGAAATATTTAATTATGAATAATAATTTTTAAATGTTGGCTTAAGTTTCTATTAAAAAAAATAATAAACAAAAATGGAAAAATTATAAATAATAAGATGAAAGAGAACGCGATAAAGATAGAGAATAATGAAAAAAGGAGAGCTGTAAAAGCAAGAGTAATAAATGTAAATGGTGCAAATTTTTACTGACTGAGTGTATAATTTTTTTGTATTACAATTTTAAGGACTGGTTCCTGTTTTTTTTGCATTTTTATTTCCTTTTTATTTTTAAGTTTATTTTATTTTTAGAATGAAAGTGATAAAGAAAAATTATGATAAACATTACGACAAAAAAAAGAGTGTAACAGAGTATGATAATGTAATAATTATAAATTAATAAATAATAAAAATGTCAAAAGGAAAATGTAAATATTTAAGAAAAATTTAAAAAAAAAACAAAATTAAATGTAAAATTTAGTGTTTCTTTGAAGAAGAAAAAAGTATAAATTTGTTCTAAGGCCATTAAGAAAAAAAGGTTAGTTGTTCATGTATTTTGACAAGTGATTTTACAAAATTTTTAGGTTTTTATTTTATGTAGATATTTGCCTCTTCTTTTTCGAAAGAATGTAAAAAAATTACGATAAAAAATTGAAGAATAAAGTAGCAAATAAGAAAACTTAATTTTGATAACAATTGAAAAGTATAAACAAGAAACAATGTTTGTCAAAATTTTTAATCAAAACCAAATCCAATTTTTTATCACCACAAAAAGAAACCTTTTTCCATCACCTCTAACAAATCTATTTTTACAGCAAATTTTCAAAAATATTATGGTTAAATTTACCCATGCTATTGCCACCGGCATTCATATTATAGTAAAATTAGTTCTCTATCCAGAAGTCACTGCCTCTCAACATGTTATGCTTGGTTTTATTTTGGAAAACAACCATGCTTTTATAAGTGCTTAACATATTTTTGTTATTATTAGCCAAAATATGGTTTTGGATTCTTAATAGACAACTAATGTAACCATTACATGGTTGTCAGTGACAATGATATGGTTAAGTTAACCAAAATATGTTCACAAATTGTGCGTTACAAAGAGTTTTTTTCGGGGGTGACCATATTGATAAATGTTTTTCTGTGGATGTTGTTTAAAATAATTTTGAATTCAACAGAACTTCTTTTTAAATTGAGACTCTTGCACTGAAAGTAACTGAGAATGCCGTTCAAGTAAAAAAAGGAACAGAGGTTTATTACCAGCGTAATCAAATAAAATTTAGTTTTTGTATGAATTTTTTGAAATTGAACTGAAAATTTTTGCTTAAACTTTAGTACCAAAAATTATTTAAAATGTCGTTTTCATAATTGAAATCAAATTTTAGTGCATTTCTCAAACTTTTTTACTAATAAAACTTTTTATTGAAAATAAAAGCTAGTAAACTAGTAAATAAAAAATTAAATTTAAAACCACAGTTTTATGGCTTTGTTTAGATTTTAGTTTGCTTCTCAAGATTATCAATTAATTTAACGTTTAATCAGAAATAAATTTTTTTTTATTTTTAATGATGAATTGAACATTTTTTGTATTTGCTAAATTAAATTCGAAAAATTTTAAAGTTTATGAATTGAGTTTACAATTAAAGTTTAAAAATTGTTCGTCATAGTTTGAATAACTGTAGCTCAGAAATTAAAATGCTATTCGTGTTATTTATTTTCTCAAGACGTTTATTACTTATTTGAATTTAAAATTATAACTTGTGTAAGTAACTATTTATACTTCTGTTGTTATCAAAATTTTAATTGTAAAATTCTTCGGTTAAGTAAACAAATTTACAATGTTTGTGATTCAATCAGCAAAAAAAAAATAAATTAATGAATAAAAATTCGCCAAATTTGTATCAAAAATTATCTTTCAGTCCGCAGAAAAATATTACTTTAAATGTTCAATTAAAATTTAAATCATAAATTAATAACCAATCCCACGATGTCACACGTTAACATTCGCATAGCAAACAACATTTCTAAAATTTGTTTTTGTTTAAACTGTAATTTTCTATGCGAACGTTAACGAGTGACATCGTGGGATTGGCTATAAAAATAGTAGATAAGAAATTTTCGTAATCCATTTTAAACTTGCTGAATGATTAAATTATCAATGGTTGATATTAAATCAACAATGTTCGCCATAGGGTTAAAAGTAATAGTTAATATAGTGGGACAAATTTAAAATAATAAAGAGACTAAATTTAAAATTCCAAAAAAAAACTTGGTAGTTTAGGGATTTAGCAAATTGAAGGCGTTTTTACAATTTAAAATCTTATAAGGTAAATTTAACTATACTAATATCACCGGCAACCATATTATGTATAAATTAGTTCCCCGTTAAGAAGCTGTAATAACCATATTATGATTATCTTTAAACATGTTATGGTTAAATATAACTGTAATCTGTTTACCACTTAATATTATTTTGTTTAAAATTAACAACAGTATTTTCCTCTTCTGCTGTTGTAAGTGTGTGTTAAATATATTTTTGTAATTATTAATCATAACAAGATCTGAGGCAACCATAATATGGCTGTGGCTTTTTGATGGAGGACTATTTTAACCAATATATGGTTGCCGGTTACAACAATATGGTTAAATTAACCATAATGTGTTTAAAAATTTTCGTAAAAAATAATTTCGTTTGAGGTGACCATTTTGAAAAAGGTTTTTCTCTGAGTATTATAATCAAATATTACAAGCCTCACTTAGCTACCTTTAAGCAAATTTTGACGAAATTTTTTTATTTATTTAAATTAAAACATAGAATCGAAATATTTAGGAATCAAGTCCCATTTATGAACTCTTAACTCGGTTCAAAAAAAGGGTTAATTAATTAGTTACACACTTTTTAAAATATTCAAATATTTCCCGATAAAAATGCTTTTGATTGAATGCTTTCAAATCACTTTCATTATGTGGAGTTCATTCTTTCAAACAAGGAAAGTAAAGCAGATAACACTGAAAACAATTCTGAAATTATATTGTAATATTGTTATTGTAATAAATATGCGGTTTTATAAAATTATAATTAAAAATTTCAAAACGAATTATAAAAATGTGGAGAAAAGGAAAAACTGCCTAATATGGCTTTGTTGACTAAATTTGAGTTCATGACACCTTTAAGATTTTCATGTTTCAAAGGTAGCCATTGGCAAACCTTAAATTTTTTTCTACGATTTTTGGGAAATTGTTGCAAAAATGAATTTCAGCTTATCTTTTTCTGTTCTTCAATATCTTTTGATATGAAAATTTATGTTTACTTTCGATCATAAAAAAAATATTCGGGAATAAAAACTTAAAAAGCTTTAACCAAAGATAAATGGTAATGATATTAGAATAGGCATACATTTTCAAAAATCATATTTAACCCTAAAAGGTTACTTACTCTTCATTTTAGTACATTAAGGTTACTTCTCATGGAAGCGTCTAGTCTAAAAAATCAACAAAAGAAATCTTTTAAAAAATAAAATAAAACATAAAAAATAAAAGTTGTTCTCTCTTAAAACTTGATAAGAATCTTAAAACTTTTTTGTGTTTTAAAATAATTTATTTAAAGCTTAAAATAGTTTTATGATAAATTGTAAATGAGCTTCGTAGATTCGACGAACAGTAACCATCCAGGGTTAAAGTTAAAAATCTCTCTCCTACAAAACTAAAAAAAGACTTAAGTTCTTTCTTCTTATTGGCAAAGAAATAAAAACAATAAATATTATTCCGAATAAGCAAAATTTATGCAATTAGCACTAAATATTATTCCCTTCAGTCGATCAAGCGTGATTTCTATTGTTTTGTATTTAGCAAAAAAATTAATAATATAAAATTTATGACGTCATATATTGCAATATTTAACAAACTAATAATTTTAACCACAATGAATGAATTATGGGTAAAAACATAGGCAATACACTTCGTACTAGGCTGCTGTGTCTAATACAGTGGGCGCGTTATATTGTTATATAAGGCCAATTTCACCGATAAAATTCGTTAGTCGACGGAAAACTCATATCTTCTCAAAAAATAGTCTGATCCACGAAAAATTTATAATGAACTAATGGGGTGTTTCTAACATTTTTTTTACAACATTTCGCGATTATTCACATTCGGATTCTGAATTTCGTGAATTCGTGAGACTTTATGGGGTGTTAAATTCCCCATTGTTTCTGAAGTCTTTATTTCATGAGTCCATTGCTTCCTCTGAACACATTTAAAAGGGCAAAGATACAAATTTTATTATTTCAGCACGATGTAAGATTTTAATTAACTTTTTTTTACAACGTGACTCGAATAGTGCCCCGATTAGTTTTTTTATACTAGATTTTAACAATAAATCTTGTACGTCATAAGAAAGATGACTAATATATTTTTAAGATGTCTTTGGCATTATCGATATTCGTTAAAGCATATAGTTAGATTCTTATGGTAAATTGGCCAGACATTTTTCTGGTGTGTAAAGTTGCCATAATTTCTATTGTCTCTATTGTCTCTATTGCCTCTGAAAACATTTAAAAAGGCAAAGATACAGGTTTAGTTATTTCAGCACCATGAATTAAGAGTTTATGAAGCAAATTATAGCGGAAGAAAATTATAACAAAATCATATAGAAGTAAAAAGATGTATGCATTTTTGGAACAATAGTATATTATCTGTATTAAGGTTCCACAAAAATTTCAGATATGCTTTTTCTGTATTTATGCTTCTAAGCCTTAACTGAAATAGCAAATAGCCCATAAGAAAAATCAGCTTAAAATACTAAAATCAATAAAGAATTACAAACCAATTTTTCCTCAATTTGTAAAAGGCTATGCTTTCTGAACGAGGTAACGTAGTAATAAATTTAAAATTTTTTTAAATTTAATATATTTTTATTTCTCCGCCGCTAGATTGGAATTTTTCCCTCTCTGGGAAATTTCATTTAAGCATGATAAACAAGGCAAAAAATTTTAAATTTTGCAAGCAAAATATTTAAAAAAAAAAATTTATTATAATTGACTGTTCTATTTCTAAAATTTTATATAAAAGGGACTTGTCACGTTAACTTAGCGATGGATGTCCTTTTTGACAGTTTGTAACAGGTCACTGAAATAACCTAAATGTACAAATTCAATTTCGGTGCTGTTCTCAGATATTTTCCCGAGTGAACCATATTAATATTATAGACCCACTTCATATAAAGTAATAAAATCTTTATATGAACCGCAAAAACTCCAGTCACATGAGTAGTTTTATGTCAACTACCTTTTAAAACATTATCACCAGTTAAGTGATATATGTATCTTGTTTTCACTCATCACAATTCGTTCTTTTTTTATAATATTTTGTGCACAGGTCACCGAGTAGCTGCTTTAAGAACAATTGTCACAAATTTCCCGCATGGAATACGTTTAGAAAAACCCGAATTGACAATTAATTAAGCATGTCTCAAAAATCAAATCCGATCGTATATTATGTCCTGTGGTTCCTAGTAGGAACAAAGGGCCGATCGTTATAAAAAGTAACTCCGTTAACTTTGGTCTTGGTGTGCTTATGAGAAGTACTTGTAAAGTTTTTAGATTAGAAAGGATACGAAAAAGGCTTAACCGACTAATAGTAAAAAAATGAAAGATTCAGTCCTTTATTGTCAATATATTCTGGCCTGGCACAGATTTCAAATTAAATTATTTTAATTCCGGAGTTGCAATATTCATTGGATTTTTGTTAAATAATCTATTTTAGTACCGTTTTTAAACTTCCCGATAGCTAAAAGGAGACTTTAACCAGCCTTATAAAAAGTGTTCCGTTATTAAAGCGTTACTTAAAGCTAAAGTGAGCGATAAAGTCAATTAAGGTTCATTCTGCCTGGTAGGTTAAAGTAATGTTCAAATAATGGAACACTTTTCATACGGCTTTTAAGTCCTACCTTTAGCTATCGGTAAGTTGTGAAAACGGGCCTAGGGGAAGCAAAATACGAAATTACTTTTATTTTTTAATCGGCATTGGTTTCTGTGACAGGCTTTATTATTTCGAAATATACTAAAATTTTTGACCTCAAAATTTTCCAAATAATAAATCCAAGATTTTTCTAATTTCTAGCTGATAAAATCCGTTCCAGTTTTTATACACAATTTCTAAAAAAAAAACTTTAATTTTCTAACCTTAATTTTACTCTATTTACATTTTTCTTTCCATTTTTATGACAAAAAGTAAACGAAATGAAAAAATATAAAAAAAATCTCATACAAATTATACTGGCTGCTTTAAAATTTTAAACACACAGCTGCAACTAAAGAGAGACAAGCAAACACTACTTAACCCCAGTGACTAGAATTTAGGATATGTAAATTTATAATAATAAAAATGCAAAAAAAGTTAAATAATGTATGTATTATCTTATACATGTATATTTTTTCCACATACTATATAGTATAACAAATTATATTATACAGTGAAAGAAAATAAAGCATTCAAATAACGAAAAAAAATCTCACTAACACTAAAACAAAGACTACTTTAAATTATATATACATATATTATATTTATACTCAAACTAACACACACACACACACTCATTAAAAACATAAAAAATACAACAACTATATTGTAAATATTTATTTTAATTTAATTATTTATAAAAACAAAATAAAACTGTATCAAAATTTGAATAAAAAATAACACACTTAAAAAAGCATACAACTGAAAAAAAAATTTAATAAAAATGATTAAGTTTTTTGTCAAACTACTGCCTAAGTATTAAACTAATTAATATTATAAACGAAAACAAATAATAAAAAGAAAATAAATTAAACATTATACTCCCATTATATAAAAGAACTCATTTTCTAATATAAACAAAATAAGCAAAATGCCTGCATTTATTTTCCTCCTTTTTTTTTGGAAAAAAAACCTTTCAATTCTAAAAGTGTAAAATAAAAACTATTCGAAAAAAACCAAATATGTAATTAAAATTGTTTACCTCAACTTTTGTATACAAATGTAAACAATAAGCTACCACTTAAATGATCAATCGAAATATGTAAACAAATTTGGTTAACACATCTTTTTAATTCAACAAAAAAAAAAAATGCTGTCCTTCATAATAAAACTCTTGAGTACTCTTCTTTCTAAAATGTTTGTAAATGTTGTAACCAATTTGTTTCTTTCTGTGTATTAAACTCTATGTTTTACCTTAACCAATCCTCAATCCTTTATATGTGGGTGGGTTTCCGAAGTTCTTCGGCTGTTATTTTTATTAAATTATTACTAATATAAACAAAACTCTTAAAAACAGTATGTCTAGATCTGCAAAAGCAGAGCGAAAACAAGTTGGTCAGTGTTGCCACTAGTGAAACAAAAAGTTACACAGCTGTAGGTTCAAAATTATTCAAGAAAATATTAAACAACTAAGAGTGCTATGTATATTTTTTTCGTTTAAAATACGTTTCTTTATTAAATCGGCAAATCTGTTTTTTTTTGCTCACAACACAGTCATTTATTCACCGGTCACTACTGGGGTCTTCGGAAAACCTATTTTAACAGACGGACGGGTCAGACGGACAACGCTTAATCAACTTCGGTGCTACTAAGGATCCAGAATATAGATATTTACTTTCATCAAACTTTAAGAAATTGCAAACAGAATGACAGATTTTTATAAACCCTTTTCAACTGTGGAGAAATGTATAACAAAACTCTTAAAAACAATGGTTGGCATCCCCCAAACTTTTTAATTTATTATTTAACTAGCTTAACCCGGTGTGCTTCGCTACCCCCATCCGTGGCATTCAGTAGTTTCGTTTTATGGGGGGTATTGCTCTCCCTCCCCGCCCATTTTTCTTTTAAAATTTGCCATAATAGTGGATTTTACCACGTTTGAAGACTCTTGCTATCATAGTTCTTCAGTAACGCGATATTTGATATTTGCATCATATGGGAGGTATTGCTCCCCCTGCGCCTACCCGCTTTATTTTTATTTTCAAAAGTGTAATATACCATAAGAGTGACTTCTACAAAGTTTGAACGTTCTCACTATAACAGTTCTTAAGATATGCGATATTAAACATTGGAGTCCTATGGAAGCACCACTTCCCCCGATGCTATTTTATTTGAATTTTGGGGCTCAGAAGATCCTACTACCAAAAGTTCAACAAAATGCTTGTAGCGGCTCTTAAAATATGCGATGTTTAATATTGGCATCCACGAAAAAATATGGCACCGCCCCTTTTTCCAATCACACCTTTTTGAACCCAACGACACATTAATTGAGAACAGTAGCCTTCTGTGAAAATTTGATGACGGTCGGTTCAGTAGTTTATTAGATATTATAAAAAGTGCTGCCAAGTTTATTATGATAGTTTTTTTCCTATTCCTTTTTCTAAACGTTAATTTTAAAATTTTGCTTATAACTTTAACACAAATTTTTTTATGTAGGCGTGGTCGAGAAGTAGGCGTGGCCGATGAAACCTATCTCGAGTCCACCCTGAAGGACCATTCTTAAAATTGGTAAAAACATTTTTAAAATCGAATGAGTAGTTTCATAGGTTTTTTAAATTTTACATTTTTTGCGAAAAGTGGGCGGAGAAATGGGCGTGTTCAATAAAACCCAACACATTTCCACCCTGAAGGATCGTTCCAAGTATAAATTGGTGAAAACATTTTTAAAATCGGATTAGTGGTTTTGGAGATTTTTGAATTTTACGTTTTTTGAAAAAAAGTGGGCGTAGAAGTGGGCGTGGTCGATGAAACCTAGCCTATGTCCATCCTGGAGGAACACTTTAAACATTGCTGAAAACATTTTGGAAATCGGATGAGTAGTTCCGGAGATTACTTTCTACAAACAAACAAACAAAAAAACAAACATTACCTCTTTATAATTTATAATATTAGTATAGATGAGTAGATCGACAAATGATTCAGTTTAAAGAAATTACAAGAAAGTAAAAGCAGAGCAAAAATAAGGTAATCAGTGTTGCCAACAGTAAAACAAAGAGTTACACAGCTGTTGGTTAAAAATTATTCAAAACCATATAATTTATTTTTATTACGATCCGAACATACATGATAAAAAACCGAACTATGAAGATTGGCTTCTTTTTTTATGCTTAGAAAAAGGTATACCGAAAAGTTGATTCTGTTTTTCGACTTATCGACTAACTTACAAAAACCTATATTTTTGTTTTTTATTGTTGAATATGTTGTAGTAATGCCGCCGCCAGTATAATGCCCCACATGGAAAATATAGTACTTTTGTACTTTTTAAAATAGAAAAATGGCTAGTTGGTAGAGAGCTTGTCTATTAGTCTTAATAAATTAGCGTGGAATGTGCCCATCACTGCTCTAAAATATGTTAAAAAGGCACTAATTACTATGCAAATTTTCTGCTTTATAGATTTGAACAAAAAACTGTTCTTAATACAGAATGTTATACACACCTAAAAGGGACTTAAATTTCCTACTGGATCAACACACTTCTCTTAACTCATTTGTACGGCTTTATCGTAAGTCAAACAGTTATGCACTATATTAATACTTGCGATAAAAAATCTTTAAAACTACTTTGGATAATTTGGTACTATTTTAGTTATATTCGAGCTTTAGCGAAAAAAAGTAACTTAAAGATTTATTGAGTACATTTCTCAAAATGTAAAGTCGAAATTTCCTACTACAACGATGTCTTTGTTGCATCTCTTGTATCTATCTGATAGAGTTGCAAAACTGAAACTATTATTAATAAAAAATCGCGAACAATTACTGATTTTATGCCTAACTAACCTGACAAATTTAATACATACTTACTTACCATAAAAAAAATTAAAGGTATATTAATTTTTCAATTCTGTTTGTTACCCATTTAATTAATTCGGAGACCCTTTATTCCCATGTGAAATTCTAAAACGATCCAGCGATGTCTGTCCGTCTGCCTATTGAAAGATCGATAGGGTCTCGCAATTTTATAAGTTTTAGTCGAGTTCGTTATTTAGCACTGCCCAATGAAAATAGAATTCCGAAAAAAATTCTATGTAAAAAGTTTACTTGGTATTGAAAATAAAATGAATATCAAGTTTGATTTAAAGTTTTTGTGCATTTAAGCGTACGCGAGAAAAAAGGGAACAAAATGATTTCCTTATGCCAAGTTTTCTTTACTCGTTTTATTATTTCTTCTACAAAAAATATCGTTTTGAAATACGTGTTGTCCATAACGAACGTGACTAAAATAATGCCTATATACATAATAAGTTTGGTATTGACACTGAATGACATCGGTCTAATATTTCATCTGACTCCCAAGCAAATGTCCTCTCCGAAAAACAGACTTGACCCGACAACATCCACATGGAATCTTTAAGGGCAATTTGGAGACAAAGAACTCACAGAACAGAAATTAACAAATACAATTTGGCTGAAATATTAAATATATAGAAAGTAATTATAAATTTTCGCACCGCATTATTATAGCCTTCCTACTAGTTTGTGTTTGATAAAAGTGTCAAAGGCCGATCAACTTCGTGAGTTCAGTAATATAAATGGGGATGGCTGGCTCCTTTAAATCCTCTTTTGTTTGTAATTTCAACCGTAAATTGAAACATTTTTTTCTCATATTAACAACAAATACCAACAACTGCTTTTCTCATTTAATCCTTAAAAACAGCAAAAAAATATTAAAAAAAATTAATTAATTTGTAAATGTGTATTATATTTAAACAATTAATAGTAATAAATGAAAATAATAAACAAAAACTCTACAAACAAACTTCCTCTACTGACTTTTTTATAACAAATAAAAAAAATATATAAAATTTAAATAAAAATAAAAATTTTAAATTTAAAAAAAATTCTTGTAAATTTTATAAAATTAAAAAAACACTATTTTATTTATCACTAATTAGTTTCTATTTGTAATTATTATTTAAATTTTTTCTTTGAACATAAAAATATTATATATTTTTTTATTTTAATTTTTAAGTTTTATTATTTTGTTTAAAAATAGTTTTAAGAAAAAGAAATGATAATTCTAAAGAGAAAAATAAATATTTTAAAAAATATTAAATACAAATTTTGTTTTTATTTAAATTAAAAAAAAAGTATACAAAGGAAAGTTAAACGGCTCAGTGCTGAAGGAAAGGTAAAAATTATATTAAATTCAGTTCCAAATAGCAGTAAAAAGAGGACAACATTTTTTAAAACCAAGAACAAATCATGGAAATCGAAATATAAATGTTTGCAAAAATCAATGCAGCTTTCTATGATTTCAAAAGTAGTTTAGGTAAAGAAAAATGTTTCTCAAAGTATGAGGTAGATAAAGAAAATATGTTTATAAACTTTTTATACGGGAAAGTTTTTAAAATTTGTTCGACTTAAATTTTACGTGATTTCGATTTCCATGACAAGGCCAATAATTTAGGTAAACTCATCCTTAATTAATACTTTGATATAAAAAAGGTGGTAAATTATGACTGTTGGATCAATATGGACGCAATGTGAAAAAAAATATTATGATGCAAAGGTACGCATGAGAGAAATGAAGTTTATGAATATTTTTCAGTTTTTATACGACGATATTTTTGAAAAAATTCTAAGCAAATCTAAATTTTCACCGTTAAAACTTCAAACTATGTTTACTCCAAACTTTTTATTTTTTCTTTTGCTACTTTTATTGTAATTTACAAAAAATTTTATTAATTGCCAATATTTTGCTTTTAGTTTGTGCAAACAAGTCACAAGAACGTATAGCCACCTAAAAAGCAAAAGCTTAAAATTATAGCACAAGGGAACAAAATGGTACTTTTTTCTGTTGATTGGAAGTTTGATGCCCTTTTTTTACTAATTTGAGGTCGCTGATTTCAAATCTAATCTCTCTTTTTTTCTGCAGCTTGCATTTATAAGTTACAGCTACTAATCGTATATTTGACTTTTTGCTAAAAATTATAACTTCAAAAAATCATAACTTTACTCGTCATTAAGCGATTTTTAAAATTTTCCTTTTTTTTAAATATTTAAAATTTTTGAATATCACCAAAAAGAAAATGGATGAGAAATGGTTGTTTACGTAAAATAAAAACAAAATAATTACAAATTTAGTATATTAAAGAATCCAAAACGGGAAAAGGTTAAAGTCTTATTACATTCACGAAAAGTCACAAGCCCCTATAAACAAAATGAGATATAAAGCATAAAAATCGATGAAAGCGTTTAATTTTTATTCACAATTAAGTGAAGGTACCTGTTTTTTAACGGAAGTAAAAAACGTCCATAAGTAGAACAGCAGCAAAATCACCAATAAAAAAAAGTAATGAAAAGCTGGAGATAGCTTTTAAAACGCTACTTTCGCCTTCGCTGAAACTTGATATTTTAATTATATATATTCTTTTTAAAACTGCGTCATGTCGTTTTTTTGCCGATTCGAACTTTTACTTATACTTTATTTTAACCTGGGTTTTCAGTGATTTAAATTCCTGTATTTCGGTTATTGTCTCGACGAAATCCATAGTTTTTGTTTGCAAATACCAATTGAGTCTTAATTCTAATAACAAATTTTCTTGATTTACAAAGCAATAATTATAAATTTTAAAAAGTATGCGCTCATTTATGCGCTACGGTAATACAACATACAGAGGTGCAGTAAGGTAAGTGAACGAATTCTTAACAAAAGTTATCATTTCTTAAAGTATCGGATTGATTTCTAATTACTTCAGCTACACATGAATGGCACGAGCTAAGTTTTGCCTAAGAAATCTTTAAGATAAGTCTAGGAGGAAGCATTTTATTTTTGTTAAAGTCTTCTCCTAAAAGCGAAATTTAATAATTTAAAGCTCAATGATATCCACATGTACAATATTGATAAAAAATTCTTTAGTTCATTTTTTAAAATACAGCGGACGCCCGATAATTCGTAATCGCAAGGGACCGGCCATTTGTTACGAATTATAGGGGCTTTCGATTCAGCGTGGTTTCGATTTAACGGGGTTAAAATAAAATAAATACGAATTAACGGGGGTTTTAAGTTTATTTACTTAAACGATAAAAAACATAAAAAAAATTTTAAGATCTAAGAAAATAAATACACACACAAGCAAAAGTAAAAACCCATGGAAAAAAAAAATGCGCTAAACAAAAAACTATTCATTCCATGTTTCTGTTGTTTTTATTACGAATTATAAGTGGTGGTTAGCAAACAATTACGATTTATAAGAGGTAAAGAAGATTTTATTTAAAAACAAGTAAGAGTGCTATATTCGGCTGTGCCGAATCTTATATACCATGGTGCAATAAGAACAAAAAATTATGTGAACACCATTCTTAAGATATAAATAATAATATTTTGTGCCACGCCCACTTATCCAAACCGTCCACATTATGTCGGATGTTGTGTTTTAACAACCAATTTTTTGGGAAATATGTTCTACTAAAAATTGCCGATGTTTTGATACATAAGTCGTTTCCATAGGTCATATGGCAGCCCTAAAATGTAGGATTGTATAAAAATTTTGATGTTTTTTGCCCATTTTTGGAGTATTTTGCTAATAAATTGCCCATTATCTAACCGATTTGATTGTTTTATATACCGGCGTGTTAAGGAATAATTTATATACATTTATATACACTTGTATATATTTTAACAAACTTAATTATAAAAAATAAAAATGAGTAATTTTTGGGAATTCATTATTTTGGTTATAACTCAGCCATTTTTTAACCGATTTGACAGAATTATATACCGACGTGTTTAAAAAGAAATTAACCATTTAACTGAGTTATAAAGCTTGGACTCGGGGAGATCTATGGGAGGTACCACGCCCACTTCTCCAATCCCGCCCATATTTTGTAGGATGGTGTGTATTGGCTACATAAATGTGTGTACCTAATTTGGAAACTTTGGCTTTTGCCGTTCCCCAGATATACAGCAAAAAGTAATAAAATTACAACAACCACAAGGGATTTTTGGAAAATATTAGAGGTAGTCGTGGTTTTTTGCTCATATCTCAGCCATTTGTGGATCAATCTTGCTGAATTTCAACAGCAACTAATGGTAGACTATATGTGACATAAATGTGAAACCACCTAGCCACTATCATGTCTGGAGTCTCCGGAAAACACATATCAAACGTAAGACGGACAGATGGACAGACGGACGGATATCGTTAAATCAACTTCTCTCCTCAAATATATATACTTCATAGGGTCTAAGATCAATATTGTAGAAATTTCAAACGGAATGACAATCTTATATATACCCTTTTCCACCTGATGTGAAGGGTATAAAAAAAAATACGAATTAGCGAGGGGACCAAAGTGTATGGAAATTTTACAAATTAACGAGATTTTCTTAAGGGACCGACAGTTTATTACGAATTATCAGGAATTACGATTTATCGGGGTACGAATTATCGGGATTTGACTGTATATGACAAAATATATTAATTTATAACAAAATATGCATTTAAAGCAATATATGCAAAACTATGCATATACAAATTGATACCATTTGACTGGAAATTTTGCGATTTGCAAAGATATTAACTTTATGTGGGTCTCAGAGAAATGGCAACAAACATATAATTGCATGAAGTCCTATGCCCTCAATATTAATAATCAAAATTAAAACGTTTAAGAGTTGACTTGGTTTAAATTTCATCTATATCAATTTGTTAAATCTTCTATGTAAGTATGTACAATGACCATACTTTTCAAGTAATCTTTAATCCTAGGGGTGACTGGCTCTACTTTTTTTATGGGTACTGAACCACTCTAATGTACAGTGTACATGTAAGTATAATTTTAGCTTTCCTGCCACTTTAAAGATAAAAAATGGCCTTTTTTAATAACGTTTTTATTTAATTTTTTTTTTAATTTTATCTTTACAAAAAACTATCATTTAATTAAAAGCATATGTGTCCTCTTAAAATTTAAAATAACATTTAAATAAAAACCAAAATACACAATATTTCCGAACATTTCAAAACTGGTAACACATGGAAAAATATCGAACTTAAGTTTTTTGTGGCGAGCAAAATATTTCTAGGTTTAAATATTCCAAAATTTATAACAAATCAATTTATATATGTATAATTCAGCTTTTTTTTAAGCTTTAAACATAGAAATAAATAATAATATTTTGCAATTAAATTATAAATTTATTTTTAATTAAACAAAAAAAAAATGAAATATTTTGTTTAAGTGTTTTATTTTGTTACCAGCGAAATTTTAAAGGGAAACTTAAAAAAGAAAAAAAAATATGTGAATATAAACTTTTTAGTCACAAAAATCACATAAACAAAAAAAAAAAAAAAATTATTTTCTATAAACACATGACAACAGAATTCGTACTCGTTATTAAGAGGATGAACTGAATTGAGTGAGTGTATGGAAAAATATCCGATTTTTTTATATTATTTTTTGTATGCAAGTTGACAATAAATGCTGAAGATAGATGGATGGATGCATATGAGAAAAATCAACTTTTTGTCACGTTTTCATAAAGCCTACACACAATGAATTATTATTTTTCAGAGTTTTTTTTGTTCTTTTGTCGAACATACAAAAAAAAAGAATTAAATACAAAATAAAGAAAGCTTTTAAATATATAAAAAAAATTATACCGAAAATTCTTTTATTATTATAAAGCCGCTTTAAATAAAGAACCCACGCACACACCTTATTTGAAATGCACTTAATATACAGTAGGTGGCAAACAAAAGTCGAATGGATCCTTAATTTTTTAAAAGAATGGCGTCACCAGGTGCGTCACCTCCTTTGAATGGGCTACTTCTTCTTTGCCGGGGAAATAAGCCGTCGCGACGACGATCTCCGACGACCCCCGTTCAGTAGGTATGTTTATCTGTGCTGCCACTAGATCTCTGAAAATAAAATTAGTCAATGGAATTATATCAACGCTGAGCGCGGCTTGCCCACTGACCGATTATAAATCAGATTACTTGATTGGGACTGTAGCCCCGGATCTGGCCACTATTGATCCATGGCTTTTGCAGAAGCGCAAAACCGATGTTTTCCTTATTCATGCATATTTTTGTTTACGTTGTTGGTTTTTCGACACACAAAACACATTTTTCCTTTTGTTTCGCCTATCTATTATAAAGATTTTGACAGAGGCGAGGAATATTAAACAAACAAAATGCCTGTGTTTTTTTGTATTGTTGTAGAGGAAAGCAGACCAATTGGATAGCCCTTTAGTGCCACATTAAATAATGATGTGGCAGCACTGGTTTGTGATGGCAGTGTAAACGCCCAATCTTATGCGTTTAGTGATGGTTTATAAGTTAAGTGATTCATAGATTTGCTTGTTCAAGCACATTTTAAACCAAGAAGAGAGTTTAACTTGATCTAAAGGATGTATAATAAAGTAAACTACGATAAAAAAAAACTTCTTTTCGGCAAGTAAAGTAAAATATTGAAGGTATTGAAAGTATAAAAGCTTTTGAGGATTTTAATTTGACTTAGAATACACATTCGAATAATATGAAAATTTATAGAGTAACACTAAGATAAAATTTTACAATGAACCGATTAATAAAAAATAAGATATAGAAAAAGAGTATTTGTTTCCGAAAATTTAGGAAAATTAGTAAAACGAATAAAATAAAATGATGAAAGTAGTTTCCGAGAGTGGCCCTATGGTAAACTATGCACCGATTTTCACGAAATTTAGTAGTAAAACTTCTTGGTATATAAAACGAATTTGTGCTTAATTAAATGACAAACAGTGAAATCCGCAACCCTTTTATCTTGGCTTTTTAAGCAAAAATATGTTTTATTTTAACCCTTAAGTAGAAACCTAAATTGTGTGGTACAAACTGCCACCTGGGCCTGGCTGGGACCACTTGTATTTGTAAGGAGTTTTATAGCTATAGCAAGAAAAATTTGTTGTCAACTAGAATAATTCTTCAAAATATATGAAAGAATTCATATATGTTGCATGAGCTTTTTATAACGTTTCGTTTTGGTTTTTTTCCCACATCTAAAATAGGGCAGGAGTAGCCATACACAGAAATTTTCATTTGGCCAATTGACACGCCCATGGTGTTTAAATTTACATTTATTTCTTGTTTTCTTGTAAAAAATACTTCGATTAGGGAATACATAAAGTTTCGTTCTAATATACTTAAAAATTATATCAAAACAACTGAAAAAAGTAAAACAAAAATGCCTGGTCAGGCCCAAGTATACACTAAATGGTTAATAGAAGTGTGCTGGATTTCACAACCGAATTGTTAATTAGAACAAGAAACAATTTAATACCAAAGTAGTTAATTTTCTTGTCGCGTCGTTCGATAGTGAGCGTGATTTCAACAGTAGGACAGATTGACAGACAGACAGACAGACAGACAGACAGACAGACAGACAGACAGACAGCCAGACAGACAGACAGACAGACAGACAGACATGACCTACCCAAGGACCCAGAATATATTTGTACGTTAGGGGTTATAAGAATAAGAACAAATCCACTACATAAAATTTTCAAATATTTTTCCAAATTGCCGAATATTTCTTTCAGTAGAAATCAGTCTTTCATACAAATTTTATATGATAACAATGAAATTTACAAAATAAAAAGTAGATATTTTTTCTGTTTTAACTTTTCCACGAGTTTTATAATTATTTAAAATTTAAAACATTTTTTAATTAACACATTTTTTTTGAAGATATTTTTTTTCCTACTTGTTAAAAAGATCTTTGATAATATTTCTTTAACGAACTTTTTCTCTGTCACTCACTGTATATTGTTAACATTTCTGTAAGCATTCAATTCATATTCATTGCTGTAATGGATTTTTACTAGGGATGTAACCGGTACATCGGGGATACTTTAGGTTGTCCGATATATCGGTATCGACGATATTTAACTGTCGATACGACTTTAAATTCTTTAAGAGTTTTTTTAACAAACAATTAATTTAATTTTGTATGCTTATTTTTTGCATAACAACTAAGATAAATACTATTTTCATTCTTAAGCTGGCGCTTTATGCGTTTGATACTTTCTTAACTTTTTTCGAGAATAGAGAGAGTAGTCCCACTTCATGCGTTGTAAACGTATATGAAGTATAGATATCGTATTTGCCAAAAGGCGATCGTTACATCCCTAATTTGTATGCCCACACCACAATAGTGGAGACGGTATTATGCATTCGTGCTGATGTATGTAACACCTAAAAATATTGGCCCTAGATCCAACTCTTTATAAACCAATCGCCACACAACCACTTTTTGAATCGATCTAGTGATATTCGGCGGTCCGTCTGGCTGGGAGACTTTCCATGTTAACCGTGTACGCAAAGTACAGGTCGCAATTTTGGAGACAATTTGTACGTGTACGTTTAGTACGTGTGTTCCATTGGTAACAAGGTCCTATTGAAAATTGTGATAATCGATCAATAATTTCACATATCTTACATACCAGCTTATTTTCGGAGTCGTTGTGCCCATCAACAATCTTATTGTTTTGGTATTTAGAATTAATTTGGTCCAAACTTATTTTTTAAATTCGGCACAGAAAACTTTTACATTAATCTGTTTTTGTAATGACGAGTCCATGATAGACCGTGGGTATCAAACATTATTACATTAGCATTTTGAAATTATGTACATTTTACTTTAAGCCTAGCCTTGCGAATCCTTTGGGCTT
The DNA here is from genome assembly GCA_949318255.1 of Pollenia labialis. Classification (NCBI taxonomy): domain Eukaryota; kingdom Metazoa; phylum Arthropoda; class Insecta; order Diptera; family Polleniidae; genus Pollenia; species Pollenia labialis. The sequence continues at coordinate 114,221,363 of OX439143.1, forward strand.
ATCTGCAGGATAACTCTTCAAATTTTAGTTTGAATTGTTTTAGTGTAGGGTATCAATTGGCCGGGCTGAATTTTGTATGAGTATCTGCTTACAATTTGTTTTGTATGTATAAGAACGACATACAGATTCATAAATATATTTTGTTGAAGAATTTAACGATTTTATTTTAGTTTAACCTCTGAACTAACAAAAAATAACACAATCATTTTTATTAGCATTTAAAGAATTCATGGCATTGCTATGATTTTGATTTAAAATGCAAAAAAAAACAAAAATATAGAGTGTGTAAAACTGCACCTAATAAATCTGCTTGGGTTTTTTTTTAATAAAAAAATAATAATTTATGATTATCATTTAAACAATTTATTATTTTTCGTAAACTTTTAAATTAATAATTTATAAGAAAACGGATAAAAACTAAAGCCAAAAGTTTGCGTATATAAAATATTTTCATAAAAAATTAATTAAATTTTAAATTTTCTTTAAATCACATGTTGTTTATCTATTGGGTTTAACAAGATGTTTCTTTAAGTGTTACTGTCAAAAAAAAATCACTTATGGTGTTTTCTTTTCTACAAAAAAATGTGCCTTTTTTTAAAAAAAAAATTCAATTTGGTGTCTTTTTCTTAAAAATTTTGCTCCCGAAATGGGTGGCTTGTTTTATTCTAAAAAACTCATGCTTTTCGGGAGCAAAATTTTTAAGAAACAGACACCAAATTGCATTTTTTTTTTTTAAAAAAGGCACATTTTTTGTAGAAAAGAAAACACCATTAAGTTGTAGTTTATACCTTAACACTATTATCTAATAAATCAATTTTTTATGATTATTTTTTAAATATATCCAACTATATACAAAAGTATCTAGATACTCATAGCAGAAACACACATATATACATATATGGTTGTCTATAATTATTATTTTTTGTTTTAGTTAGAATCCCTAAACCACATTTAATTTTTTCTTAAATTGTTAGTTGCTCTTGGCTGGTTTTATATTTTTGAACAAACCAACACATTTTTTTCGTTCTTTCTTTTACTTTTTATACAAAATTTTAAAAAATACTTCCAGTTTTTCTATTCTTTGCAACATTTTGTGTTTATGATTGGTTTTATAAACCACAAAATGTCTATAAATTTGTTTTTTTTTTGTTCTCAAATATTAATAAATTTTTAATAACTCGACAAGGGGATTTTATTAAGAGAAATTATTTATTAGAGATTTTATTTTGTAAGAAATTAATTTAGGGAGAGGGAGGTTCTAAATCTATGGTAAATTGGCAAATTAGATTGGAGGGAGTAATAAATCAGATAATAAAATAAAAATATTTAAACTAAACAAAGAGAGCCCAAACTTTAAAAATAATTTTTAAGCAATATTTTTTAGGCCTTATTCGTTACAATATTCCATGCTTATAACAGGTTCCATAAGACGAATTTTATAGAAAATTTGTTTAATTAACGTTTAATAAAACTGAAATTTTTTTTTTTAATGAATAAGGGCGTTTATATTTATTAATATGAATATTAACTTAAAGTTATATATATATATTATTAAAGTTCGTTTTAAACGACATGCATTTAAAAGTGTACTTGTAAAACTGCAAAATGCATACATGTCGTGTAAAAGCAAAAAAAAATTGTTTCTTCTCTAAATGCCAGCCCGTGTTCTATTTCGACCTAACAAACCATCTGACATCAGCTGTTTTGCAAGTCATCTTTTTGTGGCGACCAATACACAGTGAAATCCATTTATTGACAGACACATCGGTGATGAAAAATTTAAATGTTTAGATGGTACTGACCACTAAGCAAAAGAGAAATTTTTCAGGGCCGAGCTGGCTATATTTCAACAGCGAAATTCTGATGAGGATATCTACAATTAAAATATACCAATAAGCAGTGTTACCATAACCTTTTGTTAAAAATACATTTTATTTTTTATTTATTTTATTTATTTTTATTTATTTATTTAAGAATTTCTTGCTTATCCTACACAACAAGATATAAATCTTATAGTTAAAGTGCAGGAATTAAATTAGTTTAAAACATAAATAGGTTATCACAATTCAACGATAAAGTTTGAAAAAAAAGGTACAATATATCAAAATGGCAAGGAATTAAACATTTACTTAAAGGAATGGTTACTTTTAAATTAATTGATGTAACATATAAATTATTAATTAAAAATAAACTAAATAAATAGATAGCTTTGAGGGCAAACATTAATTGTAGTAGTTTTATAGGTTTTAGCTTATGAAATAATTGACTAATTGATTACTATATTGTACTCATTGTTGTTTGTTTGGACATGATTGGGCAGTAGGTTCCAAAGACGGACAGAATGAATAAAAAATTGATTTTCAGATATCAGGCTGCGGTGTGTAAAGGGAATTATTTTATTACACCTGTTAGACCTCGCAAAGGTTAATCTGTTGTACAGATATGGAGGATTCTTCGTATAAATTATTTTATGTAGGATTTTCACTTTGTAGGCAATTTTGTGTAGGCAATATTGTATACAGGGCTGAGGAGTCGAAGCTATAGAGTCGCAGTTAAGGTACCGGAGTCGTTGTACCCACAAAAAAATTCGCGACTTCTACTCTAAAATTTTTCGGCATGAAAAATTTAAAAAAATTTTCTAATAATTTCCAAAATAAAAATACTTTGAAATTTGCGATGCAATATTAAAAGTATTGATTCAAAATTTTTATTGAATCCTTTTCTTGGTATATTTAACCATTTAAAAAGTGCTGCATTAAAAAAAGAGTTTAAAGTCATATAAGCATTAAGGTAACATTAGGAGTCGGAGTTGGAATTTCAGCGGTTTAAGTAGGAGTTAGTACTTTTTGTTGACGACTCGAAAAATAGTACTAAAACGGACGTGGGGGTACCGTGGTATTTTTGAAAGGAAAAAGTACTGAAAATAGTACCATAGAACTGAATTTTCCATCACTGTGACACATATTCTTTAAAACCACAAACATTTTTAACTAGCCGAAATAAAATTAAAAGTGTCAAGGAGCATAAATCGGTATTTAATTTGGTGTTGTAAAAGATTCGAGGTAATGCCAGATGAAACCGAGCGTGTGAAAGCAAAATTAAAAAAACTTCTGTATTTGATAATTTGGACACACATGCAGCTGATAAAGCCACTGCAAAAAACATGTCGCCTTAAACCAACAAACCATCAAATGTGTTAAAGAGATTACAAGTTAAAAAATTAGTGCACCTAGTAACCATGTCTTATACAGGTACTTTTAAAATGTTGTTTTCAAGAGTATGTATTTCGAAGAAAAAATTAAGGGGGTAATTTTGTTGTTCACATCACCTTGCGTTGAGAAAATTTTCATATAAAATTTTTTAAATTATTGAAAATTTTCAATACTTTTTTTTTGCATAATAACTAATAGAGAAATAAAACATTTAAGAGCAGAGTATAAAATCAAAACATAATAATGAAATTCTTTTAATTTTTTGCACCATAGCACAGAGGTATATTTTGGGCAAAACTTATTTATTTTAATGTTTTAAAAAAAATAGATGCATTAGAGCTTAAACTTTAAAATATATTATTACAAATTTCGATCACAATTTACAGGCGACTTTGACTTTTAATTCAAGTTCTTGGCTTTTTAAACAACGAAATCGGGGTGACCTTAATTGATATTTGTCATATAACTTTTTATTTCTTTTGTTTTTGAAAACGGGAACTTTTAAGTCAACCATATTATTTATTTTAACTTTTACCGCATCGCATCGTTCGCACAAAATTTCTGGTTTGTCTGGGATCACACTATGAAAGTTTTCTTTCAGAAAGTCTGAGTTTATTGGTGAGAGGGGAAGAGAAAATGCTTTTCTTTTCTCCTCTCTCACCCTCTCTGTTTTGTGAATAATTTACGGAGATTACCACGTTTTCCTGGCTTTTTCACTACTTTCTGAAAGAAAACTTTCATAGTGTGAACCCAGACTTTATAACATTTTCTAAAAAAGTACAAAGTTTGGGAACCAGAGAAATACATTCGAAAAAATGTTTAATATAATAAAATAATTAATGAAAAAAAAATAATTCCCACAATCTTTTTGTTAAGAATCCAAAGTCAAAACATTTGTATGATTTAAAGTTGTTTACAAAGTCTAGAACACTTTAATTTGTATTTAATATTATTTCGTAAGAACCTGAACTCTACAGCTAGAAAAAATAAAGCTGGAGGTAATAATTTTCTAAGAGCAGCATACAATGATTGGAATTGACAATGTAAATAATTGAAGGCAACCATATTATGGTTTAATATGATCACAAAATTGCTAAGTTTGCTAAAAAGAACCACAATATGGTTTACGTTTACCATATTTTAGTCAAAATTATCCAAAGTTTCCACAGTTTGGTCAAAAGTAACTAAAGTATGGTCAGAATCAGTGATGTTAACTTTTATTTTTTCATTACCTTACGGCTCTCTAAAAATTACCGTACGCAACGATTTTTTATCAAAACATTAATGTGCTTGTTCCAAATGACAGGCGATTGATTGTTTCATTTGTTAACAGCAAATAAGAGCATTATTTATAAACCATTAATTTTAAATGTGTTTTAAGAAAAATCTGAACGTAAATTTTTGACTTAAAATACATTTTTAACAAAATTATTGTATATTTTTTTTATTAAAAAGGTAGTAAAATAATTTTGAATTTGATCCGTACTTAAAATAATCCGAAAATTATAGTTAAATCAATAACATTTTGGCCATTTCATATGTTTAAGAATTGTTGATTTTTTAACAAACAAAAAGTTAAATATAAAATTAATAATGTACAAGAGTGATTTAATTTTTCCAATTTTGCAGTTATCGGTGTTACGAAAAAATTTATAGAAACATATGGGGGTTTCACAAGGTGTGCTATTAATATCATCATAATGTACAAATTAATTTTAATGTGATTAAAATTAATATTTTACAATTGTTTAAAAAATACTGTTGTGTTTGATTCTTCAGAACTTTTAATGCAGTAGAAATCTAAATTATAAGCAGTCATATATATTTCTTGTTTTTAAAACATATGGCTTTAAAACTTGATGACTACCTTGTGAATCCCCCAATAATGTTGTTAATTTTTTTGTTATAATATTTATTTATGTATTTTTAAATTGAAAATCGCCTCTCAAAAGTTAAAACTTTAAACCCTTCATATGTAAATGCGTATATTTATACGAAAAATCCAAATTACCCTAAAAAAGGGTACGGTTAACACCACTGGTCAGAATTGAAAATAATATGGTAAATTTTAATCACATAATTATGGTTATTTATATTAGAAATTTCTTACCCTTTCGGGCCCGCTCTTAAACCCACAGTTAAAAATTTGTGTTTATAATTTACTTAGTTATTAGCTCTTAATAAAGGACTTTTTGAAGATTTCAGACTTTTGGAGTTATCGGGTGACAGGATTTTGGAAGTTGCTTATGCGCAACTTTGAGCCGTTGAGTATTGCACTATAGTAAAATACCTCATTCCACACATTTTAATATGTTTACCTGTCTTACAGGGTGGCATCGACCTTTTTCTCCCTGTACCAACCAATGACCGTTTTCACAATATCTGTATGTATTCGGCTGTATGTATTTATGGCGATTACACTGAATGCAAAAGAAGATAGACACGAAGGTGTCAACCTCATTTCTTCTTGTTCTAAAATAATACCACTTGGACGTCCTCTTTCCATTTGTAATGAACTAGAAAACAATGGTGCTGCATTTAGCAACGGATTTACTATTTCTATCTGAAATTAGTTTATGCAAGCTATGCTTTGCGTTTGGTTCGACCAACTTAGGGTTCTTTCAAAAGCAAAAGCCACAAAATTGTAACGGTAGTTCCCAAAGCCTACTAAAATTTTGGTACAAACAGAAATACTGGATTAGGTTTTTACCATTTGAGCATCTTCTAGAGACGTTTCCAAAAGTGAAAGATTTTTAAAATCTATCGTATGCAATAAATTTTTTTCCACGACATAACATTGGGAATTCTCCGGATACCCTTCCGCATATCCTTTGGTGTCGATACTTTCTAGTCACACGATCTGGGTTTACTCAGTTTTCTCCTAAACTGAGGGAAAATCATTCTCCAAAAACTCTGTCGCATAATCTGCACACTCTTTATCGGAAAACTCGTCCTAATCAAACTCCAGAAAGGCTTTATATCCGCTTTACAATGGCATATGGGTGGTTTGTTGAAGTATCGGATTACAATGTGTTCACTATCAGCGTTGCCCAAATTTGCTTATTTTTATTTTATGTATTTAAACTAACAATTAAAAGAAAAAGCATATGCGAATTTTTAGCAAGCCAAGCAAATTGATCTCTGAACTTTTTTAAAGAGGAAACTAACCATTACTTGGTTATATTTAGTTGTAGCTATTGATAAATTTAACCATATTTAAAGTAATTTGTAAGGTTAGTTTGGATATTGCTGGGACCGTTGTATGGTTTTTTTAACTATACTTTAAACAAGTTTTTCTGCGCGCAGTCCTATTTAATAGACATAAGTTTTTAAAGTCTTATACTACGACTTTAAAGTCGTATGCTGAGACATCAAAGCTTTAAACTTAAACTTGATAGTTTTATGTTTAGAAAGAGTTTTATAATAAGCTTTTGAAGCCTTAAAATAATCCCTACACTCGAAAGAAAAATCAATCCATCCGTACTCAAATCAATCCGAAGCGGTATTAATAGTACGGTGAGTACGGATTTTCTTGAATCAAGTGCAGAAAGTTTGATTCAGAAACGGAAATTCAATCGCAAAATATTTATGTTATCCATATTTAATCCCGTTTTCATGCTTCATATAAACCGAAAATAAGATTGATTAAAGTAAAACTAAGATTGAATCAATCAAGTATTATAAAGTTGATTTTATCTCGAAAGAAAAAATTATTAAGAAAAAATTATTATGATATAATTAAAGCTCAGTTAGCCGGGAGTAACAGTAACCTTACCGTAAAAAAGTAAGACCAATCTCTTTCTTACAGATCAAGACGTAACATCTTACTGCTAACTATAATCGTTCTAATTGCTTTACATACAACAAAATGAATCAGCTGATTTGCAACGTTACTGTTTCTCCCGGCTAACTGAGCCTTTACTCGTATTACAGCTTACAGAATGATAAAACACTAACATCATGCCCGATATGGTTTTAACTTTAGAAATCTTAACATTTAACCAAAAATATAAACTAAATGAGAAGCAAGAGTTCAAATATACATTTTAAACCTTCGTGGTACACATGAGTCTGGCCAGACCTTTTTCAATGTGTATAGAAAATCAAAACATGCGTAAGCCGGTGGGTTAAATACAACGAAAAGTTTAATCTATTTTTTTTACTTGATTAAAGAAGTTTATACTTATTTCAAGAAATGCCGGGATGGATTTTCGAAAGTGATCCCATTAAAGATTGTTTTAAGTACGTTTTGTGTTATTCGTACTTGCATTTTTGAGTACGACTCGTACGTAAAGTAATCATAAAAAACTTGATTAATCCCGAGTGCTTTTCTTGCTGTGTAAAGCTTAGAACTAAATCCTAAAAACCTAATATTCGAACTCCTTAAGATTTTTAAGTCAAACATTACAATTTTGTTCTAAAACTTTAAGGTTTTATTCCAAGATATAAAATATTTTACTAAAACTTCAGGGTAGGGTATAATACTAACTCATTTATGCTTTTTACTAACGGCGGCTTTATCATTACGCGATTTCTTTTTCCCAACGAAAAACTGCATATTTTAGCAATTTCGTCACTTATCTGCCAATTATATTTGCCGTACAAATAAATTCAATCAGCTGACTCCCAACTTTTATATGTATTTTTAAATCTTTAACGGACTGTTTAGTGGTATAATAAATTTATGTCGACATTATTAATTGAAAAAATGGCCATAAGACTTTTGAGTCCTATACCAGAGTTGACAGTCATATAATAACACTTCATGATCTTTATATTATACTACGAATTTGAATTCCTACTTTAACTTAAGACCAAAAGTTGTATTCTAATAAACAAAAAAAGGTAAAATAAGTACATACTAAAAATGTATGCTTCACATTAATAAAAGCTTTTAGTATTTTACAGCACTTATAATCTAAGTTATGACAGGTTTTTAAGTGACATAATAGAATATAGCAATTCGTTTATTTAGTTAAATGTGGAAAATCAATTTAAATTAAAAATTAATGAATTTATTTTTTTTTTTGGCACGCAACATAAACTTTAAAAGAATGGGCTTTCATAACATTGACCACATAATTAAAACAATCCATCTTAAACAAAAATAATTCATTCAAATACTTTTTCTTTATTTCTCCTCAATTTAATTTCTCCAATACTGTCATACAAACTTTTATTGAGGGCTATTCGAAGAAATGGGGTGTCAATATATTTTTTTTATATCACTCTGCTTTCGCTTTTAATTACATTATAAATTCTATTTGCTTACAGGAAAAAAGAAAAAAACTTATGTAATGGACTGTACGGAGTGTAAAATAAAGCCTTGTGGCCAGTTTTATATAACCACTTTTAAATAAACTAAGGTTTTTTAAATACTTTTTATTTCTCTTTCTTGTTACAAAATACTGAATTATAACTAAAAGCAGTAGCTTTTCTTATAGATTTTTTTATTGTGTTAAAATTTTGTTTATTGTTGTTTTCTTTTAAACAATTAAAACCACACCCCTTTGGTTATATCGGATGATATGACGTTGATAAGTAAGCCAAATGGTATAACAAAACCACCACTTTACCACCTTTTATATACTCGCACCAAAAAAAAAACCACAAAATTTAAAACGCATACAATTCATTAAACTGCATTTTAAAAGTGAATACAACAGAAATTTAATACAAGAAAAGCACACACACACACACACCTTATCATGGGTAATGTAAATTAAATTACTTTGATATAAAAAAAATAGATAATTGAAAAAACATCGAAGAGAAAAAGTTTACATGGTACATCTAGAATTATATAGAGGTCTCCCCTATTACACAGTGTGTAATACACACTTACGCTGGAAAATAGAGTAAGGAAGGTTATTTCATACGACCAGCAACGAAATTTAAATACACTACAGACTACTGGACAACTTGAAATTTTAAAGTAAATTGCATTTATATATGTATAATATTGACTGATTTTTTTTAGTATTAGCTTATGTTATAATGGTATTAGGAATTTAATCTTAAAATTTTAATACAACTCTCTTTATTTGTAGTAAAAAGCATCCAAGTCATAGTATAAGACTTTAAAGTCTTACTTAAAATTATAATTAATAATATACATTAATAAAAATTTCATAAGTCTTTTTTATTTTTATTTCCAATATTATAATATTAAAATTTATATATATATTTTTTTTTCATTTGCAGTTAAAGGCTTTCAAGTCATAGTATAAGATTTTCAAGATTTAAGTATACGAATTCAAGCTTTTGTATAATTTGTTATTCATAATATCGTCCCCTCAATATAACAATAGCGTATAAATTTTTTGGGGTTTTGAGAAAATTGTGTTTAAAGTTTTAGTCAAATCGGATGTCTATTAAAACCTCAATATCGCGGTAAATAAAAATTCTTCATTTTGGATTTTTCGACGAATACATAATAGCGTTTCTTGTCTTTTAATTGACCAAATTTTTTTTTCATTCAAAGTGCAAGTCCTCCATATAGGCTATTTTATTTTTTAATGAATTCGTATGATGAATCTGGTGCACTATTTTATTTTGTATGGTATACGCTGTTTTATTCAATAATTTGACGGTATTTTTATTAAAATATTTGATCTCAAAAATATCACTTTGTTACATTATAAAACAGTGATTAATTCATAGTTTTGTTAATTCAGTAGCATATATTCATTACTTTTCAATTTGGGTTATTAAAAACAAAAAAATATGACAAATTAAGGTATTCATTGCGTAAATCAAAAATAACAAGAAGTTCATTCGTCTTCTTTCTCTTCCTCTGCTTCATCTGGCTCATCTAAACAATTTCGCTTCTTTTCACCTTGTAAGTTATAAAAAAATGACTGCGACCCACGACGAATTACATTCTTCTTGCACAAATTTGGAGATCATGCAGCTTTCGATAGATGGTCGGAATGCAACTATTTCTCAAACAATAGTGTATATTATTATAAGCTATTTTATGAGTATACACTATTATTCTTTTAACAATTTTGGAGTGGCAATTTCAAGTAAAATAGCGCATATGAGCTTACACACTTATTGAAGGAAAATTTTGAACAAGAAATTATACACTATTTTTCCCAACGACAATTTGACCCACTTTTTGGAAGTAGAATTTGACGAAATTTTGACCAGACATAAAATTAATGATGGAGATTCTAAATATGCAGTAAAAAAAATAATAGCGTTTGAGCACATACGCTATTGTTATATTAAGGGGACGATATACACTATAAGAATTTAAATATTAGTGTTTTCTATTAGTTGATAGTATAAGAATTTCAAGTTTAAGTGTATCAGTTGGAGGCGTTAGCATACAATTTCTAAACTGAAGTTAACATTTAATACATTCATTGCATTAACTTTTGTAGACCCTTTACGGAACAATAGCTAATATAGGGTGTTTAAGATATGCGCGTAAATGTTAGATGCGTATCTCATTTTCAACATTTAAAATATACAACTACTGTTTTGGCTGTTTTTTTTTTGTTTAACAAATTTTCAACTGTAAATTAAAAGGGGTAATAGTTGTTGTTCCTAACTATAAAAAATTAAAATCATTTACAAACGTTCTTAAAATAAAAAAAAACAGAAAAAATTATGTCAATTCATGTCTTCATCTGTCTGTCCGTCAATTTTCCTTCTCTTTATTGCATTTCGTTTTTGTGAAGAAAAATAGCAAATTAAAATTTTGTAGTTTAAGTTGTTGCTCTTTATCTAAAATCTTATAATAAGAAAAGTTTTTTTTTCATTCATTTCTCTATACCATTCTTTTTTTTATTTTCTGTAAAAGTTTTTTTTTTGCTTTTCGCTTTCGGTTTTATATCTTTAGTTGTGTTTAATTTGTAGTTTAACCGTTGATATACGTAAGATACTATTTAGTGTTTCTTACGACTTTAGTCTAGTTTAAGGAACAAATTTTATTTGTTAACGAAAGTCTAAGGTAAGAATGAAAAAAAAAACAATAAAACAAAATTTTTAATTAAAAAGTTCTACTACAAATTTAAGAGGATTTGTTTCCTTCTTGACTTTTTCCTTAGGTCTTATACAAAAAAAAAAAAAAAACAAAACAAATAGTATAAAAACCTAAAAACAAAACTGAAGCACTACAGGTTAAAATATTAGAGATTAAACAATTTACTTTTAAGGTTAAACTCATGGCAGTGTAAAATGCATTTAAATTAAATGGTTTTTGATGTTTTGCAAGTTAAAATTAAAATAAAATAAGAAAAATAATTAAAATATTTAAGGTTTTAATCATAAGCTGATTTGATCAAACGACAGAACTCAGGCTGAAAAGAAATGCTGTGAAAGTAAATAAAAACAATTTTTTTGTTTAACAAAAAATACATTCAGAAAGGTTTTTATATTTGTTGTATAAGAGTTTATTGGTTTATTGTAAAACTTTACTGTAATCGTATAAAACATAAGAAATATTATATACGATTTGAAAGTCATGTTATAAGACTAAGAAGACATGTTACACGACTATTAACTTAAAATCTTGATATAAGAAGCAATGTTTAGGAAAAGACTTAAGTTTTTTTTTGCAAGACTTTCCCTTTAAGTTTAAGTTAATAACTTTCAGTTGCAAAAGGTAACTAAATCTTAAAACAAGTCTTTGATGCCTCAGGTCGGGTGTTGGAAACTCGGATTTTTCCGCCAAATGTGTTTTTTTTTACAATTATATCATTAGAGATCAACATTTTAAGCAAAACTAAGCTGTTCGGTCAAAATTTTGTAAACAATCTTGTTAATTGCGGCACATATTGATTTCAGATTAACTTAACCTAGTTAAACTGAGATCTCAAAAACCCAGCGTTAGTGTATGACTTGCAGTGCCTGTTATGAAACACTTAAACCTTAGCAAGTATTAAACTTTATAATCTCGGTATCAAATTTTGATATTTAAAATAAAAGTGTTGCTTAAATCGCTGAAATAAAGGTATCGGTTATACCCCGAATTTAAAAGACTTTTGGTTATGTATAAATTTATTTTTAAATGCGATTAAGATTTTTTTTCCTAATATAATAATTTTGAAGACTTAAGTTTTTTAAAATTTTTAATAAAAAGCTCTTAAACTTATCGTCCGAACTTTTTATAAAACTTTCATATCGAAGATAAAGCTTTTAAAAAATTATAAGACTTTGAAATTTGTGAATCACACTTTTATTTTAAAAAGTTTGGAAATAAGTTTTTGAATTGATATTATAATGGCCGTTTTCTCATTACGCGATTATCTTTTGCCGCAACGAAAAACTGCACATTAAAGAAATTTCGCTGGCTTAACATGTAAAGGCTCTATGTCCACTTTTTTAAGAAATTGAGATTTTAATGCAGTAATGTGCAATAAGTAAAAATATATTGCTTACAAAGAAAAAATTACAGTTGTCTCATTTTTTGTTGTTGTTTTGTAGTGATGAGCAAAAGCGTTAAGTCCAATTAATAACAAGGAAAAACTCTAAGTCCCAATTAAAAGTACAGTTTAACCAATTCTCTCAAATTGTTCCATCGCATGTATTTTGATTGTTTTTGTCTCTTCTGTAAAATTTTCAAATATGGACTTAGAGCCTTTACATGTTAAGCCAGCGATTTGGTTTTCTCAATGTCGCATTTTGTAGCCTTTACCCTACTTTAAGCGTTTAATAAAATTATATTTCAATGTTTGTTTACATAAAATTTTAAAAATTGGGCGAAATGGTAAACATTTTTGTCTTTTTAGTTATTTTAATAAAAAAGTGTAATACACATAAATAAAAACTAGCTAAAATAACAATGGATATAGTAAGTTTGATTTCCAGAATTGGTGAGTATAAAAAATTTGTGCAATTTAAATGTTTAGAGAAATCCTGGAAAAGGATTGTGAAATTAGATATTGTTAAAACTAAAGAAAAGAATCGCTTTATTCCTAAACATTTAAAGCAAATTCCTTTTCTAAAAGATTATTTTATAAGATCTGCTTTAACTATTGAACTAACCAATTAAATTGTTGCAGTCTATTTTTAATAAATACATATTTGGGGAAATTCACATGGTAGCCATAAAGTTGTATAGGCTTATGTCTTAAAATAATTACAAGAAATATATATCGTCGGCTTAATATACAAATCATTTGTTAAGAAAATCGAGATTTTGATGCCGTGTGGTAAAGAAAGATACGCCTCGTCGACCAGCATATCATTTTTCTTCTATTTAAGTCTTGAAGTGTGTTAAACTTACTGTATTTGTAATTTACTATCAAGCTGCAAATAGGAAAAAAAAGTTATTTGCCTGTCCTGTAAAATAGGCTGAAAGGGAGTTTGCAGGTTTGCATATTAAGCCGCTTATAATTTAAATTTCTACTGTACAGTATGACGAATCAATGAGCACAGCATTAAAATTGTTATTTTGTTTGAAACACACCAATATTTATTTTAAACAATTGTAAAATATTATTTTGGCAATTATGACCATATGACTTGATAGCATATCTTGTGAATCCCCCAATTATGTATGTATTAATTGAAAGAGCATATTACATATTTATGAATTGTTTTTTTCATTGCTCGTTTTAGTTCAAGAATTTTTATTTTTGGTATTTTATTTGTTATTTTATTTATTAATTCCAAGTAATGAATAATTAATACATTTTTATATATTGAAAATACTTAATTTAAAAAATTAATTAATCGGTTAACCGATCAAAAACTAAATTAACCGATTAAACCAAAACATCGAGCGATTAACCGATTAAAGCAAAATGTTGATTAAATGAATACCCTAGTGCTTACTTTCTATTCTGTTACGAATCAGCTGATTTGTTTTTGTGAAATTGATTAGTTTTTCTGTTCTGTTGCGGTTCAGATTGTTAAAATCAAAAACTTGTTAAGTAATTGTAAGTGACAGCAAAATAAATAATACAAAATACATATTTATATTGAAATAAACTATTTTTTGATTTTAAGAATTTAATAAAATTTTATTTCTTCAAATTTATCTTCAATAAGTGTATTGAAATAAAACAATGGACGGTGCTAAAATAATAAATTTGTCATAGACAGAAAAAGTAACTAATACAATTTCGAAACAGAGCGACACGGAAGAGAACAGGAACAGAAAGTGAAGACTAATTCTGCCTTACTATTGGGGTCGAAAAAGTACGATTTTAAAAGTTCGTTAGTACGATATTGGTTTTCTCATTTATCATCCCTGCTTTAAAGTCTTTCTCTATGCTTTTGCATATTAGTATAAGACATTGAGATCTTTGTATAACACTTAAAAGCCTTGGTTTTTTAAGGTTTTAGCATAAAGTATAAGGTAAAGACATAATATTTTAAATCCTTAACTTCTTAATTTCTTATCGCACGATTTCCTAGTCATAAGGATTTTAGTATAAAATTTTATAAAATAAGAATAAGATTGTTAAATTTGAAGTATTCAGTATTTCAAACAAAGCATTCATTACGAATAAAAAAAATTAAGGAAGACGTTTGAAACTTTATTATCTTTATTTTTGACAGTCCAATAACTGTATAGTTTTTTGTTCCTTTCAAACTTATGTTGCTACCTAAAGGCAGTAACAGTACTGCAACACATTTGCAGCAAAATTATTTTTGTTTGTTTATTTTTTTTTTCAAATAAAACAACAACATTTAACGCCTAGACTAAAATAACAAAAACACTTTAGGGTCTACTTAAAATAACAAACAAAAAAACAACAATTTATACTTTTTCTAACACTTTTTTCCGCACCAGTAAGAAAAGAAAATATGAGAAAAAGGCAAAGCAATTAAAAAATCTAAGTAAAAGAATAATAAAAACCACAGGCTTAAAGTAATAGAAAAGCACACGCAGCAAAAGACAAAGAACTAAAATTAAATAACAACAAAAAACTCCCTTTTTCTCATACACTGGAAGTGAGTAGAAAAAATGGAATTGAAGCACTTTTTTTAACAAACAACAACAACAACAACAAGAAAGTGGGTAATAAAAACAAAATAACAAACAAATACAAAAAAGCATAAAACTTCAAAAAAAAAATAAATATTAAAAGCAACAATTCAAAAAGGACGACAAAATACATAAAACTAAGGAACAGGAAAAAAACAATAAAGCAAAACAAATAATTAACACAATACACCATATTTGAGGCAATAAAAACCCTAAACAACAATAACACATTAAAACACACACTTACACAAGTGCAGCAACAATAACAACTAAAAAACCAAAAACCAGAGAAAGGAGTAAATGTTGCTCTAACCAAAAGGAACAATAGTAACAATAACAACAAACTAACAATACCACACACACATACACACAATATTACTCTTTGCACTTACAGTAGCCTACACACCCCCCAGCGGGAAAAAGAAGGTGTACGGATGCCTTCTAAAAGGCCTCTGTACCCTCTCTTTTAGATGTACAAGGCCTGCTCGTTCCATTCCATACTCATATCTTTTATACACAAGTTGTCATTGCGAAGCAGGCCTTCCGCTCTCGCTTCTTTAGCTGGTACATAATAATGGAAACGGGAAACAAAAAAATTAATTATTTTGATTTTTCTTGTGCAAAAACAATACAAAAAATTTTACTCCTTCTCTACTCCCTTCTCATAGATGCGAGTGTGGAAGGTGTATCTTATATTTTATACCAAAGAGCAGCAGTAAGCCTTTAGATAAGAACAGTAATTGAATCAAAAAATGTTTAAGCTGGCCTTTAAAAAGGCCTGAAGTAAGAAGGTCTTCTGAGTTTTCTTGCTGGGCATATACAAAGCACAATAAAAACAAACAACAATAACAGGAAAGAGAAGGGTGTAAATGAAACATTGTTTTAAGTATGACAAAATACGCATACTAGTGTGAAGTTAGTTGCAGTCATTTATTCAAACAGTAGCTTCATTTGTAACCGAAAGGATATGAAAAGGATAATAAAATGAGGTTATGTTAAATGATGATTTAATGTTTTTTTTTTGCTTTGTTATTGTGCATGTAACACATGTGTGCGCGTGTGTGTGTTTATAACGATGAAGATTTTAACACTTTTCTTAATGAATTTTTATGTCGAACATATGACGTTAAACCAAACTTAAGGTGTTAAAAGTAGTAACCTTTAGGGAAACTATAAATTAATGTTAAGGATTTAAGTAAAATCTAAAACTGTTTAATTTTTTTCATTCTCTTTTTAGCCTTCTAATTTTAGGCCATGTTTTTAAGAATCGGATTCAAATATGTTCGATTGCCAATGACTACAATATAGTTTTGAACTAAGAAACTCCAATTTAAAATATTATCGATTTTTAACGTGTCCAAATTTTATTTGGGTTCATTTTTCAATATGCCTTAAGACAAACATACCTTTCCAAATATTTTTCAATCAATATCTTAGGCGAAGTTGTAAAGGGAGTTTAACGACTTAGGGCTTAATGATGCGGAATCTTGAGTAGGAAAATAATACATATACATTTTTTTTGGTATTTTACTTTACTTTAATATCATTTTTTTGTTGGTTTTAGTTTAATGAAATTTCATTGTAAACTCCTGTGAACAAAATACATGATTTTATATTTTTTATTATCAACGGGTGATCTATTAATGGGATTTTTTTTTAAGAAATAATGTGTAAGAAGTGTCTAATTTATTTTTTGTTAATGCAATTTAAAAATCCGGCACAGCGGATTTCAGATTAAAATTTCAAACGATAACACTGTGGCAACTAGGCAAGTTGTGCAACTAGCGTTTTAACCTAATTCGGGAATACTGAATCCAGTGGTGCTACGCTCTTATTTTCGAGATAAACCGTTATTTCGAAAATTGAGAAGGTTTCACAACATATATTGGCGTAACTCAAAAACAGGTTTGTTTATTGAAATTACAAAAAAAAACCGAATCGCAATAAAATAACTTTGAAGTTTTATTAGAAGTAATTACTGATATATTTAATCTATTCGATCCTACAAGAAGCATAGGGCCTCAACGAATTGATAGAATTTTAATTTAGTTTTTACCAATGATTTTATTTCGAACCAACTTTTAGCTTCAAAATCAGTTGCCTCATCCATGTATGTGACGGCTACCCTCTTCTTCTGCTTATGTACTTAATGTGTTAGTAAACTTATTAAACTTCAAGGTTTTAATTAAAGACCTAAAAATCTAAATATACGATTTTAAATATGAGAATTAAAATCATTGTAAAAGGCTTTGAAGGGTTATAATAAAACGTTAATTTCTTTGTATATGATATTGGTCGTTTAGTAAATGACTTCGGAGTCTTAGTATAGGACACGCAGGTCTCGGTATTAGTCTCTGAAGTATTGTAGTAAAGCTTTGATAAATGTATGTATGAAATTAAGATTGGAGGCGTAAAACTTCAGAGCCTTAAACTCAGACCTTCAAATTAAAGTGGTTTAATATTGTTCAAAAGGAAACTAAAGGATACCAATTTTTTCATTAAACGATTTGGTTTTTACCAGATAGAACTGATGGACTATTAATACTTAAATGGTTAGCTTGAAATCACACTCTGTCCATATTTCTTTTTGGTTTTGTTGACAAAACGTTGGGTTATTTATAACGATACGTATGAGCATTCGTATGACTTGAGATGCTCGATCGAACAGATAGCTAAAAAATGTTGGTCACAATTTTGGCTTACATTTTTAGAAAATACAGGGTGGCCCATAATAACGCTATGTTTTTTAACGTTGGCATTTAATTAAATTTAGATTATAGGTTGGAAATATGTTATGTCTATGTTTTAAAAATAATCCTTCGTATACATAAACGATTATTAAATTAAACAAACGTTTATTTAGTAAAATTTTCATAAAAAATTTGTTTTGTAAAGCTTTATTAAATATATATAAAAATATATAGCGAATATCTTCCAAATAGAGCCCATTGTTCGCTTCGACTGACCCAAAGTGCTCTTTCCAGAGCAATACCCATAACATAACTTAGAAATTCAGGTCCAAGCGCCCTTACTTCATCTTGAAAAGTCGTCTTAAGCTCTTGGATAGTTCTCCGCTTATTATCGGAAGTCACTAGATCAGACGGATGAGGTGTACAGTTGAAATCAGAAAAACGCGATATCATTTGGTCGCCAACAAATTCACGCATGACAGCCATGGTTAGACGTGCTGTGTGAGCTGTGGTTACATCTTGTTTGAGCCACAAATCAAGACTTTTCTCTACCTTCGGCCTTACAATTTTAAATCATTAGTGTTAACTGCCATTCACATTAACTGCAACTTGTTCCTCGTTTTCGAAAAATATGTTAAAAAAAAAATATAAGCGTCATGCACCCATTAATTCCATATTCAACAATTATTCTTTGATTTTGAGTACCCCTTATTCTGGATTTTCCTTAGTCACGTGACAATTAGGGTTAAAATGGCCCTCATCTCTGATTATTAAATGATCTTCTTGTCTTAATAATCGAATACTGAGTTGCGAAATAAAATTGAATAAATTTGGTTCTTTGTTCTGTGCTGAATCATTTCATAATCAATTTCAAAATTTTAATTCTAAAAAAACACCATAATAAAGTGTTCTGATGATCTGGCCTAAGCAACGAGTGAAATGCGCATAGAAGCTGCTTTCCCTTAACAATAAATTTCAGAGCATTTATCAAATATGAAAAATTGGGAATTTAGAACGTCATACGGAAATCGTATTTATAAAAAATTTATTCACTTATCAAATCATAACGTTACTGATGTGCCGCGTCAACTTGTAAACATAAATGAAACTTATTTAAAATAAAATGGACTTATAAGCGCTAGAATTTTTGATATCATAAATCTACCTCCAAACAAATCTCCCATCATTATCTTTTTGTATTGGCAACAAAAGGAAAAGTCAAGAAAGTCCTGTATGTTAGTAATATTTAATTTTCTATTGTACATACAAAGTTTTTACCATTAAGCCAGGCAGCCTTAGCCTTGACTAAACACACTCTCTTGCACAGGAGAAAACTTAAAAAATAAAAAAAAACTGAAGCAAGTACTTTTTTTTTGAAACAAATAAAATTAGATTGAAGACAATTCAATTGAAAATGGATCGATAATCTTTTTGACCACACTGCCTGGCCTGTGTTTTTTTTTTGCTGATTTTTTTTACAGATGGGTTTTTTTTTTGCTTTTTGTATTAAAACTTAAGAGAGGGCACACATACACTCTCACTTCCAACCAGGCCAAAGTTTTATTTAATTTTTTTTGTTTTTTTCTTGTTTTAAAGGACTTTTTTTTTGTTAAGTTTATGAGTTTTTTCCTTTTTACATCGCATTGCTTTTAACCAGGTTTTAGTCGCTGAAAGGCTAAAAGACAAGCCTTTATTTTGTTGTTTCTTTATTTATTTTCAAAATGCTCAAAATTACTGTAATGCCAGTTTGAAAAAGAATCCTTAAGAATGTGAGATATTCCTTCTATCTGTGTATAAAAAACAATTTTGTTAAGAAATATTTGTGTATATGTAGATATAAATAAGTAAACAAACTGACAGGATAATGTATGTATGTAGACGAGTGTAAGTAGGGTATAGATGTATTATTAAGGAAAAAATTTACTTTTTTTTCGAAGGATCTGATGAGTACATTTATTTTGTCCTTTCTACTTGTAGCCTGAAGTTATGTATTACTTAGATTAAAAATTAAAGATATAAATATATTCAATATGCATGAGTTTTCTTGTAGTAATTGCTCTTAAGTTGTACCCTATAAGCCGGTTAGGTGTTACCCTATTGAATATAATTAAAATTTAGATACTAACATTTTTTAATTTTAGAAAATAACACTGAAAATACGGAAATTAAACAGAACTTCATATCAATGAAATTTTATCAAAAAGTTATTCACTTAAGACACAAAACCGTAGTTGGTTGAAAGACCATTTAGTTTGAATTTAAACATCTGGCAATAGTATGATCGTTATTATATTAAAAAAGAAAAACTGCAATGTGCTATTATTTCATTTTCTTAATTTTTCCCACTAACAAAACAAATTTAGGATACATGAAATTCGCCGTTTCGTTTTCCGGTCTTTGTATGGGATTTTTGATAAGCCCAGCAGAAACTTCACTTTGCAACATTCACAATTAAATTACAGTAACGGACTGTAGTTTATGCAAGAAGTATTCCGTTCAGTAATTTTTTAATAAATAAACATTAAAATTCCAAGCAAATTTATTTTTTACTGATTCTAACAGTTATTCAAAAAACTTAGAGCATAGCATATTAATACGGATTTTCAGTTGAAGTAATATTGTCCGTTGATTATGTTAATTTCTTCTTCGTGGTCAGTAAAGTAAAACAAACGTGTGTAACGGTATAAGTAAATAATAAAATTCTCTCTCTCTCTCTCATTTGAAATGAAGTTCGTCACTTTTGTGGAGTAAACGAAAATTACTGAATTTAATAAAACTGAATATTCCGTAAAAACAAAGGAATATTCAGTTAATTTTTTAATAGTTTTTTTATTTAAAATAACTACAAATTCATTTGTTTTTACGGAACATGGCGTTGAATTTTTGACAACAAAAATTAAATGAACTTTTTGTTAAAAATAAATGAAAAATAAGTAGATCGGTTTTCATTTATTTTATCGCCCATGTTCTGAAAAGCGCAAAACGCTTAAAATTTGCGTTTTAAATTTGAAAACGCCAAACAGGTGTTCTGATAAACGAAACGCTAGAAATTTGGCGTTTTCAAACCGCTAGTGTATACTAAAGCGATCTGATCTGGTTTATTAAAACTGCACTTTAAAGAGAAAAGGAAATGGCCCACAATTTCAATTTAATATGTTTACTATTTATTTAAGGAAAAACTTGTTACATTTTTTCAAGATTTTAATTAAAAAAATGCAATTTAAAAATTTGCTTTGAGTTTGTCAATTGTTTGTTGCATTATGAACATGTAATAACGCTGTAGGCATTTTAATTTTAAATTTATTTCACAGAACTAATTTGTAAATTATTTGTTTGTTAACGTTTTGTTATGATAAAACATATGTTTTCTTTGCTCAAACACAACTTCGAAAAAAAGCAAAACGCTAGCAAATCGCCAGGTTTTCAGAACATGCTGAAATGCGTTTTGCGTTTTCCAGAACATGGACGTGTATTACAATTTCAGTTAATCTTACGTACAGAATATTGGGCCTGTTCGGAAATGCATCACTGCGCTGCATCAGTGATTTCAAATGCTTAAATAAATATCAGTGAAGTAGATGTGAACCAAAAAGATGTAAAATACTCCACAAAAATAATAGTCACACAATAAAAAAAAATTTAAATTATTTTTTATCGGCATTAAAATTTGCTTTTCTGATGCATCGCAGTGATGCCTTTCCGAACAGGCCCATTGAGAGTGAAGTAATGTATACTGTAATATAAAAGCCCAAAAACTCATTATTTTTACAAGTAGAGCCTGTTTTGTTAGTGGGCTCTGCTCAAATTCTTTATTTGCATATTCGTTTTCAAACTTCATTGTAAGATGTAAAATTGATCCATGGTATTTTTTACAAATTTCAAAGACTATTAGTTTTCTCATAAAAATGTCTTTTAATAAATTGTAGTTTTATAAATTGCAGTTTTGTTCCTAGATTTTATTGAGGGTCTTAATTTAGGAACGCATTTGAGATCTTATTTCGTTCGTTAATTGTAATTCCCAGAAATATTAAACTGTGAACTCTATGGACATAGTTTACTATTATTTTTAGACTGGTTGCGTTGTGGCCATTTTTTCTTGCTTAAAATTATCCTTAGGACGCACTATGGTCCATATTTTATGATGGCAGTCAAACATATTTTGTTTAATGGTTACCGATTTTATAGTTATGTTAATCATTTGTAAGTAAATACAAGTGATCCTTAAGAGCCAACAATTTACAGCTCTATTCAAACTATATCAGAACCAACAGGGTTATCCAAAATGGACTTTCTTGGTATTTTGCTAAAAGTAAAATTTTTTTCGTTAATCTTACAAAAATTTTATAGTCATTTAAAATAAAAAAGTTTGTCATTTATACTTTTTTATTTTAAATGACTATACAATTTTTGTTTTAAGAGATTTTAAGCCGGGACTGGAAGAAAAGATAAACTCACTATTTATTGTTGTTGTTTTTGTTTAAGCTTTGATATTGTTACAAGTAAAACTGGGGCTTATAATTCTTATTCGCTTAACAGTTTTACAAGTATAATAGCTTTTGTTTTTCTATAATTATTGGATAAAGTTTCCTTACCATCTGGCCTAAGTTAAATGCGCATACGACAACAATAAATTTCAGTTAACAAAAGTATGAAATGGGAATTTAGCACATTTAAACGAAAACTTGCAAATTAATGTTGTTTTATTTTGTAACTTATGAGCCATTAGTGCTAGAAAACTAAGCGTCTTGTGTTACTTATAATTGCACGAAAATCTCGTACTTTATAGAGCATAACTCCTTCTCGTCAAAAAATCATGCAGCTTTTTCTACCATGAACCCTCATTTATATCCCATAATTTTTGTATATCCACCGGGATCCACCCGTGTAACCAAAAAAATTAAACTTAAGTTTAACTGGGACTTTTCCAATCAAGCCGACTTTCGACTTTAAAGAATACGGGGGCAAAAGTTTCGCATTTGAAAAAGTTGTAAAAGCAATACACTAAATAAAATAAAACCCTTTTCTAACTTTACTTTTTTACTAAAAATCAATTCAAATCGGAAATGTATTTTTATCCTTCCATAACTTTTTTTCTTATTAGTCGATTTTCTGTTAATAGAAAAAATTTAAGACCAGTCTGCCACCAACGAAACAAAAATGCTGCATATTACAATTTAAATCCAATCAAAATTTTGGATTTGTGTCTGCCTTTTAGTGAAATAGTCCACTGTCCAACAGGATGTTGCCAGTTGCCACACAGCAAGATAAACAATGGATCTTTTAAAAGAAAATATCGAAAAACACCTTAACAGCCGTACCTAAACAAGAGCGGAAAGCGTTTTCTAGCTGTCAAAAATTCTCATGTCCATACAATTTGTATGAAGCATCCCTAAATAGAGCGGCGTGAGTTGGCCCCAATTGCAATTTAGCTTTTTTTTGTCAATCCAGCAGGTTTTTCTATTCTTTTTGTTTCTATTATGTTTGTTTTATTAAACAAGAAAGTTAACACTACTGTTTGCGACACAACGTTTACGATTTTGTTTAGGTATGGCATATCAGCGTAAAAGCTAAGCGGAAAACGTTACGGCTGTAAGACTATCTTCTGTGGGGTTTTTTAAATCGAAATTGTACTATCGAAAAAAACTTTTTTTTTATTAAAATTAAAATGATACCTCAATTTTTGGACACCCATTATACATTTTCTTTTTTCTATCAATAACAAACTCACAAAAACTGCCTGTACACGAAACTCAAATGTTTCGTTCATAATATGAACGAGAAATCAGTGCCAAAGTTCCTTATTATTTTGTGCGTCAATTTAAGAAAAAGCAAGGTTTTTCCTCAAAACATGACAAATGGCGTTCCGTTCAGGGTATCGACGGGATACGGGACATGTCACTATAAAACTAGCCTGTCCTGATGAGAACATGACGGCTTGCCACTCTAAAACTTTAATTTTACCTAAAGTGAGCAATAAAGTAAATTAAGGTTTCCTACCTTGTAGATAAAAGTATAATTGTAATAATCTAACACTTTTTATACGGCCGATAAAATCCTTCCTTTAGCTATCGGTAAGTTGTGAAAGCTGGCCTAAGTGTACCCATCAATTATTTAGGAGTACTTAATTTAAGGTAATTTTCTTAATTTAATAAATAAAATATGTTAAATACAAAAAAAAAACACTTGTTATAAATTCGGTTTGTATCCTTTTCATTTTATTTAGTTAAATTAACCCTCTTTTAAAATTTTAATTTACTTAAGCTAAACTACTTTAAAAAAAATATAAACATAGTTCCAAAGAAAAAAATAATGGATTTTTTCAAACAGGATTTTTTTTAAAACAGCAAAAAAAAAATTAATCAAAGAGACAAATCTGTTTAAATAATAATTTTCTTCTTGACCATTTTTATACAAAAAGTTTTAAATTTGTTTAGTTTGTGTTGTTCTAATAAAAATTGCTAAAGATTAAGTTTTTTAAAACTCGCCTTAAAGAGATCCTTTTCGTAAATCCCTTTATGAATAAAAATAAATTCGTTTTCTTAAATAAACTTTATAGACTTTCTTTATAAAGTATTAAGTACTATATAATTGAGTGTGTATGTGTTTGAGGAGCCTTGTATATAAAATATTGTGTTTATATTGTGTTAATTTGTTATAGGGATTATTAACCCTTTTTTAGGACATTACTGTTTTTTTTATAGTAGTAGTAGTTATAGCTGCTCAGCAAAAAAAGGTGTTTGTGTTGTTGTTTTATACTTTTATAATGCTGCAAAAAATATTTAACAAAAAGAAAACTTGTTTAAAGCAGCAACTTTACAGTTACAGGCAAAAGGATTTTTTGTTCCCTGTTTTATGCCCTTAATGTTGTTGCTACCAAAGTAAGTTCTACTTTTACTTTAGTTTATTGTTTGTCTGAAACGTATTTAAAATAGGGGGTTCTTTTATATAATTTTTTTTTTGCTTATCCTTTTAAAGGAAAAACTTTTTTCCATAAGTGTGTATTTTAAGACAGCCTAAAGGATTTTAGTATTTTTATATGTAAAATAATCATTATGTATTTTTTAAATGCTAAAAAAAATATTTAATAAAGAAAACAAAAAAAAAAGGTAAAAGTTTTTAAACATCAAAAAAAATTTTTGAAGCAAAATAATTTTTCTTTTAAACTCTACTACAAAATACAAGAAAAAAAGTTAGTTAGTTGTTAGAACAAAATTCCACAATGTGTTTAATAAATGAGAAAAATTAAAAATTAACACATAATCAAAAATTAGAAAAACATTTAAAACAAAAGTAAATAGCAACATTAAAAGTAAAAAAAAACGAGAGGCTTACCCTCGTCAAAACTTAAGTTAATTCCAATTGAAATCATATAAAATTTACAGAGGAAAGGCAGTTTTAGCGAATCTCTGCTAAGAACATGGGTCTCTCTGCATACTACTGCTACCGAACAGAGGTACTTTAGCATTGCAGATAAGTGTTTAAAAGCTTTCTAATCTCCACTGCTTAAAGGTTCAGTTAGCCAGGTGTAACAGTAACGTTACGATACAGCTGCTTCATTTTGCTATAATCAAAGCAATTAAAACTATTATAGTTAGCTGTAATATGTTACGTCTCAATCGGTAAGAAATATATTGGTCTTACTTTTTTACGGTAAGGTTACTGTTACTGTTACTGTTACTCCCGGTTAACTGAGCCTTAAGGGGGGAACAGAATAGTTGCAGTAGTACCAATAACGCTGCAAGCTGTCGAAGAACAATTTTACATTTATTTTTTTTGGCATAACTTAAATTTTATCGATAACTTTTTTAACACTTTTGTAAATTTTCCAATTACATTATATTTGCACTGTTTCCCAAAACTTGAACAATGCATTAAAAATGTAGCTCGAAATATTTTAAATCATGGCGGCGACACTCGCTTAAGCCCTAATGACACCTACTTTTTTTCGTCTTTTTTTTTTTAATCTGAGACTGAGTGAAATGCATGGTTTGAGAGAGACAAAAACAAAAAACATAAAAAAATTTTTTTTTTTAATTTTCACAGCCAAAATTGATTTTTTTTATAGGTTTATTGTTAATTATTTATGATTTTTGTAGGTTTGTTTACTATTAGTGTTTTTTTCAATGTTGCCTATTTGTCAAGCTTAAAAATTAACTAAAATAGCTCTGTACGAGTTTAAAAGTAATATATTGGCACCATAGAGTCATTTTAAGATTGAAATGTCAATTTTAAGACACACATTTTTTTATTTTTTTTTTTTGACAGATTGCACTTTTTTATCGATAACATGTATAAACATTTTGACATTTTTGGATTTGTATGTACATAGTTGATCTCTTTGCTATTGATAACATTTTATATTACAGTATATTTGCTTGTTCTTCAAAATCTTAAAAAGTCGAAAAAAGGAGGTATCATTAGGGCTTTAAGAAGAAGAGACACTGCAGACATTAAACATTTCCGTTTATCTGCAAAATGGCAAGAGCCAAAGTTTCCAAATTACGTACAACTAGCTCGGTTATAAATACATAATATCCGTGGGCAGAATTGGACAATTGGACGTGGCACAAAGTTTATTTATTTATATCTAAAGAAAGGTATTTTTATAACTCTCTATTATTATCACACCATGGTAAAGGGTATATAAGATTCGGCATAGTCGAATATATTATCTTACTTGTTTAAATGTTAAGTTATTTGTACTGGCCGGCCGTCTTGAATGTATCTTTTGTTTATTAATATTGTATTGGTTTATTGTGTGACGAATCTGCACTGACGTACCTGTTTCGTAGCTGATTCTCTTTTCGAATATAGATCGTTTTACAACCGAAGAACGCGTAAAAATATTGAAAACTTACTAGAAAAGTGGTGGTTTGAACGTCGCACACTTTTCGAGCATTGCGGGGTGATCATCGTGGTCATAATCGATCTTATTATAAATACATAGATTTGAAGAGACTCGAAGCGCTTTAGATGAGGTCAGGCATGTGCATCATTGCAATGTACGCACTGTCGAAAATATTGATTCTGATAGCGAAAGTGTGGCGAATATTCCGAATTTGTCGATTTCACGACTTATGAGCTGGGTGATATGTGGTTTCAACAAAACGTTTCCACACAGCTCGACTAATTTTGTCTTTATTGCATGGAAAGTTTCCAGAACGCTTAATTTCAAGTTTTAGCCCGTTTTGGCCACCAAGATCATACGATTTGACGCCGCGGCGCGCCGTTATACTTTTTTTATAAGACTACGTCAAAAACGGTATTAAAGCGGATAAACCCCTAAAGTTGAAGCATTTGCAAATCAAAAGTCGTCAAGTTATCGCCCAGATACCTCCCGCAATAATCATATAGCTGCAACTTTTA
Organism: Pollenia labialis; assembly: GCA_949318255.1. Lineage (NCBI taxonomy): Eukaryota > Metazoa > Arthropoda > Insecta > Diptera > Polleniidae > Pollenia > Pollenia labialis. Next base: position 114,248,581 of record OX439143.1, read on the forward strand.
AATACTCCTCTCTCCCTCTCTATCTCACTAAAACCTTAAAATATAATAAATAAAAAATATAATTAAAAAATATATAATTTTTTGTTGCTCTACTGCAAAAAAGTGATTGAAAACTACCTCAAAAGGATCGACTGTTGCAACTAATCTGAAGGCGGCAATTTAAGTGACATTGTATTTTGCACGTAACGGCAAGGCCCAAGCATTAAGGCTCAGTTAGCCGGGAGTAACAGTAACCTTACCGTAAAAACGTAAGACCAATCTATTTCTTGCAGATTAAGACGTAACATCTTACTGCTAACTGTAATCGTTCTAATTGCTTAACATACAACAAAATGAAGCAGCTGATTTGCAACGTAACAGTTACTCCCGGCTAACTGATCCTTTATAATGAAGTTTAACAGAAATCGTAGCTTTATGCGGGTTTTATTTAACTTGACATTTGGGCCCAAAAATTCAAATACCCTATTCTTTTCTTTTCTATTCATATTTTACTAGCGTAAAAATACATAACATTAAGCAAAAACTAGAGCATATTTTTAAGGCGAAAGTTTTGAGTAATAAAAGATTGTAAAAAAATTATCTAATGAAAAATTTAAAAAAAAGCTAATTAAAGCATTTCTGCTCCACTAAAGAAAACTTAAAATTTTATATTTTCATTTAAATTTTCAGCATTTTTATTAAAATTTGAACCAACATAAAAAACTCATTAACGACCACCATCAACCGCAAATTGTATTTTATTTAATTATCAAAATATTTTAGAATAAAGCGTCTAAGACATATTAAGCATATAGAGTAATAAAAAAGATCCACCTCTTCGTCAATAAAATTCGAAAAAAAAACTTTTTATTTGATTTTGTTTTTTTTTTTTTTTTTTTTTTTTTTTTTTTTTTTGTTGTTAATAGTTTCGTTTTTATGACAATTTTATGGTCATAAAATGTCCGGCTAAATTAGTGTTTTTCAGTCTCTTCATACGCCTGTAAAACGTTATGCATTTGAAATAATTTGAAAATTATTACAGGTTATTTAATTTTAAAAGACACAAAAGCATGAAGGAAACATTAGGAAAACAACAAATTATCGATTCTATTATATTCTAGATTTTGTTTGAAAACAAATCCTCTAAAGGCCTTTGTGATAATTTTATGTGTTGTTGCTGTTTCAGATTACTTTTTAAATAAATATTTATTTTTTAATTTTTATGTTTAATACTGAAGGCAAGCAAGTTCTTTTAAATATGCAACTTTTTGTTTGGGTTTTTTTCTTAGGTTTCCTTTTTACGAGCTGTTTAATAATAAAAATGTTTATATCTATAAAAGAAATTAAACTGGAAATATGTAAAATGTTATGAGATTTTCCTTTTGTTGTTTCTGGTTGAGTTTCTTTAATACACTGTATAGAATTGTCTTTTTTATATATATGAAAGCGATATAACGATATTTATGTTGTATATTTGCAGCCACTTTTTATGTATTTGTCAACAGTATGTAAGGATTAATTTTACAGTCGGTGCTAAAATTGGCGGGCTATTACGTTGGTAGGTCTTGGTTCACATTAAGAACGTTTTTTTGGTGAAAGGGAAGGAGGACATGGAAATCTTCTCTTTCATATTGTGGAACCAAAGTAATACCTTAAGTCAATAAATTTCTTTTAAAAACACGCACTATAAATTTATATGTACCGAATCTTTTGTATTCTACGTCATAAACATGAATAATTTTTTTAGTTTGCAGACAGATATTGGGCCGCTATAGCTACGCTAATACTTGAAATTTAGAAGTTTAAACTTGCTTTGAGGTGAATAAAAATTTGAGTTAAAACTAGTACTTTATACTGACTAGTAGAAACTAGTTCTTCCAGTGTTGACTCAAAAAATGAGTGAATAAAAGCGAGTGAATGCTTAAAAAGACTAACTAGTTTTTGCTTAATTTTTTTAAGCACATGATTGGGGTGCTTGAAGTTTTTGTTTTGCTTCAATGCTGAAATAAAAAAAAAATTTTTTTTTTAATATTTATTTGTATGTCTGTTTAATTTTATGAACATCCTGAAGATTATTTCAAATTGTATATTTTTTTTGGAAAAAAAACCTTAAATGGTAAAATCTTTGTAAATGTAACAAATACATTTAAATATGTATGTACATATGTTGCAGTTACAAAAACTTATTTAATATTTGTGTTTTTATGTATTCGAATTAAAACCGACTATTTTCAAATGCTTAATCGAAAACCGGGGTTTTTAAAACAGCAACTATTCGGAATGTTAGAAAACCGGTTATTGAAAAAAGTCGTATAATCGATCTCTCTACTTCCATGGTCTAATGCTGAAGTAGATGGGGTATTTAGCCAAGTAAACTTCATTAAAAGTAAACCGTAAATACGATTTAAACATTTGGGTAAAAATCTTACCAAACCAATAAAATATATTTTATCTTTTTGTAGATTTGGACTTAAAAGTTTGGGTGAAGGTTGTCATGATAATGATTTACCTTCAAAATATTTAAAACAAATAGGTAGAAGTGATTCATATAAGATGAACGATAGCGACATTTATCGATGATTTAATTTTTTAAATGCCAGAATATTTAATTTAATTTTATTTTTATGTAACAAATTGATCTCAATTTCAAATTACATTGTAAACAATTGTTAATGATATGTGTCAGTTTCAGTTAAAAAGGACCGACCTATGGATAAAAAAAAATCGATTTTTACTTTTTTGGTGATTCTTAAAATAGACAATACGTTCTTTCTAATGCAGCAAACCGCAGTTTTTTAACTGCATTACTTTTGTCATAAGTAAGGCTTTAAATACACCTTTGTTAAAAAACGAAAAATAAAATAACCCGATGTAACAAAATTTTTTGTAATTTATCTAATTTACTTGAAACTCGCCTTTCGGGTGGAGTTCGGGACCGACGATTACGAAACTGGTATTAGATTTTGAAAATTCAACATTCAATATGGCGGACTTTTTTTGTAAAGTTAACAAGTCGATTTTGGTACTTCTGATCGCTTTTATGGCTTGAAACTAGTTATCCGGGGGGTTTTTGGATTGTAGATTACGAATCTGTTCTTAGATTTTGAAAATTCATAGTGGCAAATCCAATATGACTATTTTCTGTAACATTATGGGATTTGCTTGAAACTTGTTACTTACAGGTTGTTGGGGTCGCTGATTACTGATCTGATATTAGATTTTCAAAATTCTAAATGGCGGAGTGTTTTTTGTAGCAGTATGGGATTTATTTGGAACTCATCATTTAGGAGTTTTTAGGGACGCTGATCACGAATCCGGTATTTAATTTTTAAAATCCTAAATAATTGGAAAGATTTTATTAATTGATTTGAAATGTTTTAAAATCACTACTTACTGGTTTTTGCGATCGCAGATAATGAACTTAAAGCAGAGCCTAAAACTCCGACATTTTGAATTTGGGGAGTCTGACTTTAGATTCATAACCAGCTACCCCGAAAAACCATGAGTTGCGAGTTTCAAACAAATTCAATAGTATTACATAAAATAGTCCGCCATATTGGATCCGTCATTTTAAAATTTCAAAATCGAATACCATATTTGCAATTATCCTTAAGCGACGAGTTTCATGCAAATCCAATAATGTAACAAAAAAAAGTCCGCCACATTGGATACGCAATTTTGAATTTTCAAAATCTAATACCAGCTTCGTAATCAGTGACCCAGAGAGCCCTTGAGTGACAAACCGCAATCAAATCCAATAATGTTATAAAAAATAATCGGTTATATTGGATCCGCCATTTTGAACTTTCAAAATCTAATACCATATTCGTAATATTCAACCTCAAGAAACCCCGGATGATAAGTTTCAAGCTATAAAAGTGTTCAGGTTTATCAAAATTAACTCTTTAAACTTATTAAAAAAGTCGGCCATTTTGAATCCGTAATTTTTAATTTTCCAAATTGAATACCAGATTCGTTTTTTTCGACCCAAAAACAACCAGGTAACAAGTTTCAAGCCATAAAAGCATTCAGGCGTATCAAAATCAAACAAATAAAATATCAGTACACATTCAACCATATTGGATCCACCATTTTGACTTTTCAAAATTCAATACCAGATTCGTAATCAGCGACTCCCAAAACCCCCTCATAACGGGTTTTATGCTAAAAAAGCTTGTTAACTTCAAAATCGTTTTTCTCCAAAACTAATTTTTTCCCATAGGTCCATTTTAACTGAAACTGACACATATATTTTTGTTTTGATATTGAATTTCAATGTGTTTTTATTTAAAAAAGTTTTTAGCCGAATTTGAGTAATTTTTTCTGTAAATTCATTTTTTTTTTTAACAATTTTTCTCTTAAGCGGGTTGCACAGTCTTGCATTCAAAATTTCATGATCCCTCTTATCTCAAATCTTGAAAGAAAAGAGCAATTTATTTTATTTTATTATCCTCCGCAGTGAAGTTCTGGACATTAAAGGCTGATAACACGTTTAGATGTCGATGTTTCATGGTTATCAATTACGCTCTCCCGAAGTCGTTCGTGTATTATCTAGACATCGTGATTTAAGCGGAATTCCATTTCGAGACAATTTTTTAAGTTTTCTTTGGGTTCGAATATAATTGAAGTTTGACTAGTAAATTCAAACTCAGACATTTCTGCTCGCACCCGTTGAATTTTTTATTTTGTTATATGTAACCATTATCGCACTTAATATGTTCTATATACCAGCACGCAATCAACCTATAAGTATTTATTTTTTTAACGCATCGCATTAGTAAATTATCGGTTAGTATTATTATCGGTTACACGCACTTATACCTGTCAGCAGCATCTATAGCGCTGATTGTTGCTTCACTCGACAATATTTTGTAAATTTACAATTTAAAGTTTTTTAAATATGTTTTTAAGCATTAGGAATCTAATTTAATTTGCAGTTATTATTATTTAAAAACCACTTATATGTAGTGTAGATAAAGTATACTGTTTTTATTATGAAATATATTGAAAAATTCACTTTAGATGGAGCTATAAAGAAGTTCAAAACAGTTCCACAACTTTTCCTTATAAGTTAAAGAAAAGTTAATAGGTGTAAAAAATCAAGTGGTGGTCCGTTTCCGTTTCCCCTTTTAATAAATGGAGCATACATGCACTTTTAAGATGTTATGAATACTAACTTCATACAGCCTACAAAGTGTACCTGCAGAAATGGTGAGCAAGAGGTGAAAGTTCAAACAAGAAGTAAAAGAAGAAAAAAAAGGTGAAATAGTCTCTAAGTTTAATAAACAAATAGGCCTTGTTGCTGACCAGGCGAAACAAGGTGGACGCAATAGCAATGACGGTTATACCGCACGAAACTTTTTTAAAAATCCTTCGCTCGTTTCCGAAATAACTGGAATAGAAAAAGACTCAATAGAAAGATTTGCAAATATACTGTCCATAATAGTTTGTTGGCATTACATCAAGGAAAAAGTATTCAAAAATTATTGCTTTGAACCAGCAAAAATGTCCATTAAACATTATGGCTGGTACAAAATAAATGCCACTGTTTATAAAATTTTAATTCATGGAGCTGGTATTATAAAATCTTTTCCTTTACCAGAAGGCCAACTGTAAGTCTGTGTTCATACGGCTCATGTTTTAATGACATGATTGCTGCTTTATTGGCGAGAGGGACGAGTCCAGGAATTTCTGTGGTTATATTATTGTTTGTTTTTGCAAATAAATTTCAAATAATAAATAATTTTTGCATTTTTATTTATTGAAATTACTTAATTTATAACAAAACTTTATTAATCGGTTAACCGATCAATAAAAAAATTAACCGATTATTAACCGATTAAACCAAAACCTCAGTTAATTAATCGAGCGGGTAACCGATTAAAGCAAAAACCCGATTAAAAAATCCCGTGGGATAAGTTTTAAGTGAATTCGATACATATTTTAAAAATTTTCCGCCATATTGGTTCCGCCATTCTAAATTTTTAGCGACCCCAAAATCCTTGAGGAAGTAAATAATTATGTCGCCCTAAATTTTCTATTTGTCCCTGTGTGCATTGTTCAGTATGAGAGAAAAAGAAAATAAAACAATATAAAAAAAATTATATTAAAAAAATATGCAATGTTCAGTGACTTATGGTCCACCCTGTACTGTAACTTTTAAAGTGCTACACTATTCGGCCTTTATCACTTCATATTTTTATGTCGTTTTTATTACACAACAGATTGAGTTTATTTACCTTTTTTCATGAATATTTAAAAGGATCGTATTACCAAAGGCTGTCATAAAATGAACTAACTCACTAAGTCATTGCCATTAAAAACAAAATTTAAGTTTTCTAATACATACCAATAAATTTTATCAAACAAAAAACTAACAATTTCAAAATTTATGGTTCTGTATTAAAATATTTATCGCTGTTATGGTGACAGCAAGGTGCAATTATATAAAAATAGTTTTCAATAAAATACGTGTGTAGAAAATGAAAATCGACAACGTTTAATGACTTAATATTAAAAACAATGTCATTACAAATAAAATGTTGTTAATAACTTAAAGGAGGGGGGTTAATTAGAATTTATGGTTTTGTTTAAAAAAAAAAGCAAGAAAACTTAAAACTTAATGGAAATAAGAGGGATATTATTTTTCAATATTTTTTTTTATTTTATTATTTTTAAACAATTAAAAGTTTTTATTCCATGTTTTTTTTTTTTAAATACAAACCCCATTTTAATTATAGTTTTTTAATTTAAATTATTGTTTTGATTTCATTACCAGTATTAATTATGTTGACCACATTGAAGTTGTTTTTCACTTTGTTTCTTAATAAAAATATTTAATTTGTGATCATTGATAATTAAAAGCTGTTTAAAATAACATTATTTTAAAATTAAATATATTATTTACAAATATATGAATTTTTGTATGCATGGATGTGTGGGCGTGAGAATATTTTTTAGTAATTAATATGTAAAACTTAAAACAATTTTATTTGTTCTTTTTTATTATATAATGGTTTAACACAAAAGTAAATAAGAGTAATTAAAATTTAAAGGTTTGCGTTATGTATAATTGATTTCAAGTTTGCTTTTTGTTGAATTTTTTAATTTTTAAATGGCTGTTATAATTCCACTTTATTTAAATTTAAATCAATATTTTTTTGTAGTAAATTATTAATTTTTCATAAATATGCATAAATTTAAAAGTTTGTTGGAAACATACACAGTGTGTTACACACATAGACATTTTAATCAATTTAAAATTCATATACAGTCATAGTCATATTCAAAAAAGCTTTACTAAAATTTCAACAAAAAAAGCTCTTTATATTTGCTGTTGGAAAAAATTGTTGCTGTTTTACTGCCAGAGGTGCAAACAGTAGGTACACAATTAGGCAAAATTTTAAAAAATTTTATTAAGAAGCCCAAATTTGTTTGCTCTTGAAAAAATGTGAAAACAATTTTTTGCTGGTATGTTGCTGGAAGTGACAAAACCAGTGGTAAAGGACGAAATTTGATTAACATCTTGTTTCGGGAATTTTGGATAATTTTAACGTTTTTGTTTAATTTGCAACGTTTTAAAAATTTTTTAACTGGAAATCACCAAACAAACTAATTAAAATTGTACCAAAAACTTTTGTATTACCAAACTTGTGTAAATGCTTTTGAAATATAAAGTTTTTAAAAATTTCGTCCTTTTTACCGCTGAATTTTTTTAATCTTAATTCCACCCACTCTATACATACACTACTAACAACACACCAGCAACAAATGTTTTGCCAAATTTTTTTTTTTCAACAGCAAAAGAATGGTCTTCTTAGTAAAATATTTTTAATTATACCTTATTGTGTGTAGGCAACATATTAGATACAATTTTTTTCAACAGCAAAAACAATTAGCTTCTTTGTAAAACATAAAATCAGTTTTAGTTTAAAAATGTTATTAAGTAAATTAAAGATTTACTTATATCAACAACATTATTACTAGAGTTTTTTTCCCGGACTTTTTCGATTCCGCTCCATATAAATAATACAAAGTAAATTTTGTTTTGAACTAATGAAAAAAACTTTTATAAAAATAGTTAAGGGAACTTGTTTAAAAAGAACTGGTTCAATACTTAAAAACTAATTAAAGATTGATATAGGAACATGAATTATTATTACCTCACGTTTTTATTCTCTATTATTATCCTTTTATTCCGTATTATTATGCTCTAGATACAAGATAAAAAGATAACATAAACATAACAATTTAATTCATACAACAATAATAAAAACAAAATAAAAATTGAGGTACACAAGATATTAGATCAAAAAGTTAATTAATAAAATATTTTAAATAAATATATAACATTTTAACGGCTTCGGAAATATCTTTCTGACACACTCAAATCGCTTAGTAAGTCGTCAAAAAGTATATGTCTGATTTAATTTACAAATTATCATGTTACCGAAAAATTTCGTTAATTTTTTACCGAGGTGGGACTAATAGTTTTAAGGGCACCGTTGTTGCATGCTTCGGACTCACAATCAGAAGCAATTTTTTCTTTTTTATAAACAACGTCTATATCAGTCAAATGCATGTCAAGGTTTTTCAAGTTGTATGTTGTAGTATCTTACACAAGTCTCCAAAATGTTATTTTATTTCGGTTTCCCCGCACTTCACTGTTATATAAACCAACACAAATTGAAAAAATTTGGCAAAACGGGAAATAAAATAATCAAAATTCCCTGGAAATCCCGGAAAAAAACCCTAATTATTACAGAAAATGTTGTTAATATCAATTACTATCAGGGTTTTTTTTGAAAAAATACTAGAAGAAAATTTATCTAAGATTTGTAAAGCTGGCATTTACGACCACTGATTATTGTTTGCCTTTAAAAAATGAAAATGTGCTAGTTTTGAGTTGATTCCCTTTAGAGAAACCAAAGCGATATGTATTTAAAATGAAAAATAAAACTTAGCAAAAAATATTTTATGTGATTCATCACACATAGAGATCATAATAATCTATATGTAAATTGGTTAAAAAGAAGGGTTAAAAATACGTTCCTCCTCTGTTTGTTCGCCGACTTGAACAAAAAATACACAATTTTAAAGGTATTTACTTGCAGAAGTCCACAATATATATTCTAATAAAATCTGTGCAATATTTTTGGAGTTTTAACCCTGCCGGAGATTGGACTAGTACCTTACTAGTACACAAATAACCAGTACTAGCTCTAAACCTGTCTATATCATCTTAATGCTTAAATTAGCATGGAGTGTGCTTGGCAAATCACTAGTACTATTGGTTCTAGACGTGCACTAGTACTCTTGGACCACATTGGGTACTTAACAACCAGTTTGTTACTAGTTCTTACTTATAGAAAAAATTCGCATTTTGCTTTTCAACAATTTTTATAATTAAATGGCATAAGAAAATCATTTGTGTACTTGAATTTTAGTTTTGTTAGAAACAATTATATCAGTTTACAAGTTGTGCCCTTTTACTACTTCAAGTGCTGGCACTCATAAGCACTATATTACATATATAAAAACTCTAATCACGTTAGCACAAGTACCTCTTGTTCTAGTAATTGTTCAACTGCCATTTTGACAATTAACTCTTTACTTTCTGCAGGGAAGGGTTCCAATTTGCTACCAACACATATGCAAAACACTTAAAAACAATTATTTTTTTAATTACACAAAGTTTTTCCTATCAAATAATAATAATAAAAAAATAGGGTGATGGATTATTCGACAGTTTGTTGAAACCGGTTTTACCGGAAATTAAATATATTTATTTTACTTTTCCTTTAATCATGTACACAGTACAACATTTTTCAGTTAATTGATTGCCAACTCAATTCTGTGAACTGTATGTGAAATTAGACCCAAAAAGAAGAATTTCTGCATCATTCGTTTTGTCTTCTTACCTGCGATTTGAAGTTAGTATCGATTTGAAGTTAGTACTATCGTATAGGGGAATTTATCACGTTTTAGGCCCTGTTGTTTGACATAGCTCGACAACCACTAGCTCAATTTAGTTGAAATAAATTTTAAAAAATTAAGAATTACAATTCCCTTAATCTGTTCATATATTGTACAAGTATACAAGTAACACTTTCGAAGTTAAAAATGAATGTATGAAGGGAAAAAATTATTTTTTGCCTAAAAATTTAAATTTTTTTTTTTAAAAAATACATAAAAAATCCAAAATGGATAAAAGTTGCCAAAAATCGATCAATGCACACCTATAAATACTACGTATTTTTGAATATTTTACTGCCAGGTACTTATAAATGGGCGCATATTTTAAGGGCGGCTGGCTATATACCTGATTCAGCACTTGTACGTTTCAAACTGTGCAAAACTTTCCAAATAATGACCACCCTTAAATGTGGGTGCAATTTCTGTAAAAAAATCATATAGGTAGCCACCGGAAAAACCCAATTAATAAAAAGGTCCACTTTCCGTTTAATTATCCACGTACATTTATTACCGCAATCATAAAAATCAAATAACCTTTTGTTTATTCCTTTTTTTTTTTTTTAATTCCCAGAATCATGAAAAAGGTGTCAATGTTTTCTCCAAATAATGTTGTGCATATCTCGAGCAAATTTTTGAAATTCATACCTTTACTCAATTGCGAATAAAAGCGAAACGCGTGCATCGAAACTTTTTTCCATTTTGGATTTTTTATGTATTTTTAAAAAAAAAAATTTAAATTTTTAGGCAAAAAATAATTTTTTCCCTTCATACATTCATTTTTAACTTCGAAAGTGTTACTTGTATAGGAAAACAATATATGAACAGATTAAGGGAATTGTAATTCTTAATTTTTTAAAATTTATTTCAACTAAATTGGGCTAGTGGTTGTCGAGCTATGTCAAACAACAGGGCCTAAAACGTGATAAATTCCCCTATACGATAGTACTAACTTCAAATCGATACTAACTTCAAATCGCAGGTAAGAAGACAAAACGAATGATGCAGAAATTCTTCTTTTTGGGTCTAATTTCACATACAGTTCACAGAATTGAGTTGGCAAATCATGTGTTGTACTGTGTATTCAACTTCCATATCTGGGCAGGTGCTTCAAGTTCTATCTTGCAGCTTCTGGATCGAGTGCAAAGGAGTTCGTTTAGACTTACCAATGACAGTAGGTTATTCAGCTAAATTGACTAATTAGAGCATCGTGAGAATGTTGGTTGTACATAACTATTCTATCGATATTATGTGCTAATCCCTTAGAATGAGGAGCATGTCCGAAGTATTCGCATTTCCAACAGATCACATGGAAAAAATTAAAATAAATGTCCACAAACACATCTCCTTCTTTCCTTCACCTTATAACCTATTTTCCTAATACCAACACAATGAAATGCATTAGAAGGGGCATCCCTGAGTGATGGCTCAAAGTAAAATTAAAAGGTTTTGGATAATATTCTAATCCATAATGTACTTAGTTAATCTTTTAGTCCGTAACTAGTATGCAACTTTCAAGCGAAAATCATGAAAAACTTTCCCTAGCTATTATAAATTTTTGACATACATGGCACTTTAAAGCTCCCATTTTATTACTTTTTTAAATGTGTTTGAAAATTTTCCTCTATAAAATAAAAAAATAATAACATTAAATTTAACCAAATCCTGTATAAAATTTTATCAGAAATATCAATAAAATGAAATATCGATTAATAAATTCCTTCACACACCACACCTGCTCCCCATCACCATGATCCAGGTTACATTTTTTTTATTTTAATTTCATTTATTTTTTGTCTGTAATTTAATAACATTGTTTAACATAATTGTCAATTGAAGCGTTTACTTTGAATTGTTAACTTTTGCAGGATATTGGAAAAATGGTAAGAAAGCAAAAAAAAAAAAAACCAAATTGTTCAATACGAAAGTTTTTATAGATTGTTTTCATTCATTTTATTTAATTTTTTTTAAAGGTGTCAATTGTTTGCGTGTATGCGTGAAACAGCGCGTGTACCTGTGTTAGTATGCGAGTATGTTAATGACTTTTGAAGTTCGTTTAAACGACGTTAACAACAAAATAGTACATGCGAAAAACATGTGTAATGAGCGTAAACTTCAATGAACTTTGAAATTAGATAAAAGTATACACACACACGCACAAAAGATAATACAAAATAAATGTTAATCAAATTTGTAAATGCAGAATAATGTTTTATTATTAAAAATTATATGTAAAAAAAATTATTCTTTAGAGAAGTAAAAAGTAAGATAATAGGAAATTGCAAATATTGACTGGAATATGGGCTAAATGAAATATAGAGAAGGTAAGGGACTAGACTATAGGTTAGGCTCGAAAATAGACTTAATTTAAATATATATAATAGAGTACTGACATTACAAGCGACTTGACTAGAAAATTGGTTAGAGACTTGACTGGAGACTTTAGATAAGACGAGAAACTTGACTAGAGACTGGTAAAAATAATCTTATACGGGTGAGACTAGACTGGAGGCTAGATTGTAGACTAAACTAAACAATGACTAGAGACTAAACCAATGAATAGAGTAGAGACTTCACAAGAGATTAGGCTGGTAGCTAAATCAGAGTCTAGATTAAAGATCAGAGTAAAGGCTTCACTAGAGATTGGACTAAAGTTAAGACTTAACCCTAGACTAATAACTAGAAACAAGACGGAAAACTAGACTAAAAACGATAGGAAAATCTGGACAGGGGACTTGACTGGAAACTGCACTAAATTCTATGGTGGGGTGCAATAACCTCACTGGCAATAACTTCACAGTGAGTTTATTTCCATCATATTTGGAAATAAGCTCACATGATGTTATTTCCATTTAAAAATGAAATGAATCACATTTTAAAAATTTTAGATTGGTAATAACATCACATCATATTATTGTGAATGAGTAATAATCTCATATTTTTTTTTTTGACCTTGCAATGCCTAAACTCATAATTATTATATTAAAAATCACATGGTATTACATACATATGTGCAAAAATTGATTGTTGGTTCACGTGCTGTGAAATTTATTAAATGAATTGTATGTAGTACTGATTTGTTATTTTGTTGGTTTTGTTATAAATGGAAATAAACTCACTTTTTTTTTGTATAAAATTACTAAAATGGAAATAAACTCACCGTGAATTTATTTCATTTGCGTTTGGAAATAACATCACGTGACTTTATTGCCATTTGAAGTGGAAATAAACTCACTGTGACTTTATTTCATGTGAGGTTATTGCACCCCACCGAATTCTATACGTAACTAGACCAGAGGTTTAACCAAAGACAAGGCTAAAGACAAGATCGAAAATTATCCTAGAAACTAGACCTTACAAAACACGAAACACTAGAATATAATCTATACAAAAACCTACACAGAAAAAATTAAAAATTTTCTCTAATCACCAATTTTATACCAAATTCATAGAATCAAGCAACCCATTTGTTGATTTTGCTCCTATAACCAAAATGATTATATTGATCAATAAAAATTTAATATTTTGAATATTTTTTTTTTTAATAAGCAATATTTTTAATTCTAATAAAAAAATATGATCAAAAAACTTTGCCGTTTCAAACAATGTGTTGATTGATTTTGAAAATTTCCAACAACTTTTTCACAAGTTTAAATTATTTTATTTTAAACGAAATAATTTTTTGGTATTTGATTATTATTTTAATTCAAAATTTTTTTTAAAACAACTAAAATGTTAATTAAATCAAAATTATATTTTTAATTTTCTTTTAACAAAAAAAATAATTGATTCAATTAATACAATAATTAAGTTTAAATACTTTTTAAATAATTTGTTTAATTGATAAAAAACTACTAATAATTTTTTCTGTGTAGGCTAGAGACTAGAATGGAAACTTAACTAAAGTCTAGACTAGAAACTAGACATGAGGCTAGACCACAGGTTATGGTAGAGAGTAGACTAAAAACCAGCCTAGATAATAGACAAGAAACTATTGCTAGAAACTAGACTATAGACTAGACTAGAAACTAGATAAAAACTGGACTATAAATTATACAAAAAAACCTAGTACAGGGACTAGACTAGAAACTTCACTAAATATTAGACTAGAAACTACACTTGAGACTAAAGCAGAGGGTGAACTAGGGTAATCTTGCCAAGAAAGTTAACTGGAAACTATGACTATAAGCTAAAATATAGACTAGAAACTAGAATGTACTTAGACTGGAAACTTGACGGAAAACTAGAATAGAAACTAAACAAAAAACCAGGCTAGAGACTAGACTGAAAACTTCAATAAAGTCTAGACCAGAGGCTTAACTAGAAACTAAGCTTAAGACAAGACTAAAAACTAGCCGATAAGCTAGACTAGAAACTAGACTACAGACTAGATGAAATACTAGACTAGAATCTATAAAAAAAAAACTATTCTAGAGACTAGACTGGAAACTTTACTTAAGGCAAGACTGTTTTTTGTTGGACATATTGATAGCGCGCTATCATATAGAGGCTTAACGATGACTCCACCAACACCACCCCGGGGCTATGTTAGCATTACATCAGGGGGGCCGGTTAAAAACAGCCTCATTCCTACATCCTTTCAACTTTCCCTCTCTTGGGAAGGTTCGGAACAGCTGAACACCTTTCCTTCATTATCCTATTAATGAAATCATCACACAATTTTCATGAGCTTGCGAAATGCATCATTATGCCCACCACGTTCTCAGGTGTCAATATTAAGCCTAACTCTCCATTTAAAGTTCTTCTTTGTTCCATCCACCTTTCACATTCAAAAAGCTGTATGCCCTGCATCTTCGTCTGGTGATTCGCATGCCTCACAGCTGCTTATCTCCGTTAACTTAAATATGTGCAGGAATTTGTTAAAACAACCGTTATTCGTCATCGCCTGTGTTAGAAAATAACCTATGTCTCAATGTTGCCTCCCAACCAACGTTCTAATATGTGGTATTAGTTTATGTGTCCATCTTCCATTTCCTTCTTGATTCCATCGTTCTTGCCATTTTCTCATCGCATTATCCCTGGCATCGTTCTTTATTTCTGAGATTCTTTTGGCTCGCTCCAATGGACTATGATTTTTCTGATTTATACATTTAGTTTGTATATATATTTTCTCTCTTTCCAGTACTAATAGGTCTATGAAAAGAAGCCCTGCTAGTACCAAGGCCGCGCTGGTAGACACCGTGCGACACCCAGATGTGATACGTAGGGCGCGTAGGGGCATACAAAAGTTAGGAGTG
This sequence comes from Pollenia labialis, assembly GCA_949318255.1. Classification (NCBI taxonomy): domain Eukaryota; kingdom Metazoa; phylum Arthropoda; class Insecta; order Diptera; family Polleniidae; genus Pollenia; species Pollenia labialis. Next base: position 114,263,790 of record OX439143.1, read on the forward strand.
TACTACGCTGTTTATCAGTTTTCTTATATGCGGCTTTGTGCCTCCACAGTTTGGCATTATCTTCTCCAATGAAGTTGCCGTTCGCATTGCTTTATCACGTATGTTCACCACATGTTGGCTGAAACCGAGAATGTAATCCAATTGTACGCCCAGATAGCATAAATTATGCTTAAGTAGTACATCACTTGATTGAAGTCGAATTTTCGGTGTTTAGACAAATCGAAGTGTCACCAGAATTTCTTCTGTTTTAGGTACACCTACCTGCAGTCCATTTTTCCATAACCATCTGCTGCAACGGCATAATCAATCATTTGCCACTATCTGGATCAGTTCTGTAGTGCGCTGGTTTATAACAAGAGCTATATCATCTGCGTTACCTCTTATAGTCGCTCTTTATCGTAGCTTCAAGTTCAGTAAGCCATCATAGATTAGATTCCAGAGGAAAGGTCCAAGAACTGACCCCTGAGGTACACTGGCTGCTATTGGTATTTTTTTTATACCACTTTCAGTCTCGTATAATAAAAATCTCCCATCCAGATAGGCTTCAACCATGTTGTAAAGGCAATTATCTATTCCCTTCTTCGTTCCTCTATCCGTTTTAAAATAACACATTCCAGGAGTTTTCCGAGGGAGTCCAACATGCACAGTGGCCTGTAGGAGCTATGCTCATTTAATGGTTTGTTTGCCTTCCGCAACAGAACAAACTTGCATAGATTCCATTTAGTTGGGAAGATTCCAGTTTCAAGACACGAGTGGAATACTGTAGCTAAGTATTCAGGCCATATCCACACACCATCCTAATGACTTCATTTTGTATGCCATCTGGTCCACGGCTCCTGCCAACACTTAGTTTTTTACTAGCGTATTTAATATCTTCTGCGTTTAAGGGGACGATTGTCAACCGATTGTCAACCGGAAGCTTTGTTACCCATATAAGCCCGTCTGCATCGAAAAGAAAAAATGTTTCTACTAATTCCGTTGCCCATTTTTGTTCTTTAATTCCCGCTATGTGTTTATTTCGATTAAGTTTCTTCATAGCTATTTTGTACGGCTTTCCTTATGGATCAGAGTCTATTTCCTTGCATAATTAAGTCCAACATTTTTTTTCTTACTGTGTTCTTTAGCTTTTTAAAATGCTTTGCGTGATGCCCATAATTCTAGAGCCAGGGTTTCGTTATTGGGATTACGTGTAGACACTCGTCGTGCAGCGAGACATTTCTCTCTTAGCTAACGAATCTCATTATAGTATTGAGACAGTTTTCCCCCATCACATTTTTTAGCATTCCATCTTGGAAGGTCTACCTCATTTGGATCATTATTTGTACCTTCAAATATATTGTTCACTTATTAACACCAGATCAGTGTTTTCCAGAATTGGTCTCATCAACTTCACCAACAAATAACCTCGTATTCCTTACCATTATGGCCGCACGTTGAGTTTTATCTTCATATTAAATTTGGGATGGTGGATTTCTGTACTGTTCACTTATGAACACCAGATCAGTGTTTTCCTCTGTCACCTTTTGCACCAGCAATTCCTGTGCTTCCCTACCCCTTCCGAGATTGATTTGCAAGAGTTTCACGATCATTAAACTGCATTACTTCTCCTGTGTTTTACACACTCCGTGCTTCCAATGTAATGTCGAACATTTTTTGAGTCATTTTTTAAACAAAGTATGCACCTCTCTTCCGCTTTACATTCTCTAGCCTTGTGACCAGGATTGCAACATTTTCTGCAATGATTGGATCTGTCTATGGCTTTTCACTGGTAGGCAATGTGACCCTGTTTCAAACATCTAAAACACTGCTTTGACTTAAACTTACTCCTCAGTCTGCACATAATCCATCCTACTCTGATTTTCATTGCATTAAGTAATTGTGATGGAAGATACTCAGGGAGCTGGACCTTTAACGTTGTAGGTTCTTCCACTTTAGTTGCCTCTATTAGGGCTCTGACTAGGTCATCAGCCTCTGTTGACTCATCCATATCTCTGATGTCTATGACATGGGTTTTGGTAACAGTTTTAATCATAGCACCTTCTACCGAGTTTCCTATAGCACTCTTAAGCTTCTCGACTTGGCCTTCAGCTTTTCTTAACGTAACAAGTAATTCCCCAGTTCTTGTTCTTCTTATACCTTGCATTACCACACCGATATCAGTGGGATTAATTTTATTCTTAATTTCCTTAATAACATCTGCGTAGGACTCAGATGTGTTAGCTTTTATAGTTATAGCTTCTCCTTGTTCTCGCGGTCCACGAAGTTAGACATTCCTTTTGCTTTTCTTTTTAGCTGCTTTTCGATGGCTCACTCTTTGCCATTCATTTTCTCTAACAGGATTCTCTGTAATATTTATTCCTTCTTGGGTTTGTAGGGCTTTAACCGTTGCAGGTGTTTTTGCCACTTCTTATTTTCTTTCGCGAACGTGTGAGGTTTGTTCTACTTGTGTGGCCTTATTCTGCATTTCTTAACATGTACCACTTACAACCATTGGCTTAATGCTTTTTGCTTCTTTGTATTCTCTTAATTGCTGATACAGTGCCAGAGCACAGTTAACATTATCACAAAGAGTCTTGTGTATATTCTTTACAGCAGCAAGAATAACATTTGCTGCACTGAATTTATTGCCTAGTTCAATAAACGTTCTCTCTTCAGATTGTTTGAATTGTGCAAGATGTCTTTTCTCTTCTGAGATTTCGAACGTACTCCAAGACTTGCTACGGTTTACTGAGACGGAGGCAGCTGTGGCATTTACCTGGAAGTCATTTCAATGGAATTTCACTCCCATTTACTGAGGTCCCAGAACTGTCAGCCCACGGGTGCATCATATCCAAATAAGTGTCCAGAAATACCATAATTAAGACCGTACTAGGCTTAGTCTTTATGCCTTTCGACGAGAAATAATACCAGGGTTCTGCCATAGCCATATCCAGTTGTCCAGAAATACCATAATTAAGACCATGCTGGGCTTGGTTTTAATGCCCTTCAGCCGGAACATCATACCCAATAAGTATACATCAGACAAAAGGGTGGTGACTAGAAAAACCACGAAGACGTCATCCTTCTAACTACTCCTCTCTAGAGGGTACCCCTAAGGCAAGACTATAAACTAGACTCAAGGGTAGACCAGAGACTAGAGATTAGATTTAGAACTAGCCTAGAAACTAGACTAGAAATTAGACAAGAAACTATGACCGGAAAATATACAAGAAACCAGATGAAAACTAGGCTGGAGACCCCCAGGGCTCTGATATCGTCATCCATTCGCTAACAATTTTTAAGTACGACTCTGACTCCGACCCCAACTCTTCTGTAAAAATGATAAATCGACATTTTAATTCTAACACGTGCCGCATCGAGCCTTAATGTAGTTATTCACATATGGAAAGTACACTGGTCCTTATTTTCTGACATCAAAATGCTTAAAGCAGACCCTTTTAAATTTTTTTATTTGTTTTTTTTGGTACTTCGACTTCGATATTAGACTGGACGAGACACATACAAGACTTATGACTCGCATAAAGACTATACTAGAGAATAGATTCAAGATCGAAATAGAGACTTAAAAATAAATGGGGTTGACTACAATTTTTTTTTATATTTTGTCTTCTTAAAGTTATAAAAATTCTTCAATAATCTCCACTGTTTGTAAGAAACACTTGAGACCGTAAAATGCTGTCGCATTTTTTTACGAGCTTAATTGGAGCTAATTAAGGGTCTATAACTTTTGGGTTTTCCTAATAAATTACAAAGTTTATTGTCTTTATGCATCAAACAACTTAACTACCAAAAATTCTAAAGCAAATTAAAGGGATAAATCTTGCCCCCTTTCAATGGTCTGGCCCCCAAAAGTGTGACAAAGAAGAGAATATTTAAATTTTTATTTTTTGAATGAATGTTTTTATTTGTAAAGCGTAAATGATTACCACTTAAAAAGTGTTCAACAGCCACCTAAAAACCAATTGAAAAAAAATGGCAACATATGTTTGTCTTATGCTCTTCTATTCAACTTCAAACTATAGAGCTTCTTGTTCTAACGTTTTTTTTCTAACAGCTAACAAATTCTTACAGCAGCTAAACATTAGAATAAAGACAGTAGAGAAAGGAGTGGAAAAAGGGGGAAATGGGTTTATTTTTTCAGCTTCGTTGATTTATTTGTATGGGATGCAGGTTTTTTTGTTGTTCTCTATTCAGGAAGAAACAACTAAATGCGAAGTGGAGCGTGTATGTGTGTTTGTGTGGATGAGAAAAAACAAACTCATTTTCATACAGAAGTGTTCAAGAAAAACTGCGGTTTTTTTTATTAAAACCATGTAGGAAGCTAAAATGAATTTAAATACATGGCAAGAAATTGTAGAATTTTTTTTTTGGTTTATTAACTTTTAATAAAAATTAAAGTTAAACAAAATTTGAATTTACTTTGACTTCTAAAACATTTTGTATATCATTTTCATATTATTCGAATATGTATTGTAAGTCAAATTACAAATTGTAAAAGCTTTTAAACTTTAATAGTCTTATTCATTCCGTGATGCATGTAATAATTTTTAAATTTTCTATTATATTGAACTTAGAAACATATTAATATAGGTACAAGGTCCTGAGTGAAATTAGATTAAAACTTTTGGTACTTTTGGTTTTTCATATGGTACTTTTTGAATTTTTGTTAATATTCGAGCTTTAAAGATAAAATTAAAACATGTCCTAAGTGAATAATAATATGTAAAAGGAGGTTTGTGGTACTTTTATGATCAACATCTTGTACTTTGATTAATAAAAATGTATGGTCGAATTTTGACCATTAGGCGAACGTCTAATTTTCTAAACAATTTTGTGAAAATTTATTTTTTGAATTTTTTTTTATATTTTCCCAGTGTAAAGTTTGTTTGTTTAATCAAAACTTTCTAGATCCTTATTGAAAACAATTCGTTCCTTTTTAGCATATCATTGCAAATAAAATAGAGTTAAATTCAGAAACAGAAAAAAGGGGTGGCCATCCCATAAAAATCATCTTGCATAAATTGAGATAATGTTACTTTTTTACAAAAAAGAAGTCTTCTGTGAAGCTTAGGAAGGTCTTCAGTAATAAACTAACACGTCTGGGCCATTATGTCAATGTGCCTACCAATTTTTATTTGTTTTATGAAGACAAACATTGTAGACAACACTTTTAGAGAAACAAAAGAAAAAAGGGAAAAAATAAATAAATAAAAAATAACTGAATTAAGTAGATTTGTTTCTTTAAAGGTTTTTATTAATGTTGTTATTGTATTTAAAATTGTTATTGTTGTTGTTTAGAAAAAAGGGTGTTGGTTTCAAAGACATTGTTTGGATAAATATTTATACAAATATGTTAATGGCTATTTCTTATTTAGCAAACGATTTTTTTTTACTAATATGACGATTTTCGGTATTATGGCTCCTTCGCTGAAACTGTTTTAAAACTATTCGTATGCTCAACAAGAGTTTTAAGAAATATCTCTCTTCTGGCAAGAGTATAAAAAACCTGAATTTGATAATCGTTTTTTATAGCATAAATTGCAGCCAGCATCATACAAATACAAAGAAGCCAATATCGCTAGAAAAACGATAGATCAAGACTAGGAAAAAATTTTAATCTAAAGGTGACCGTAATAAATCAATTTTTAAGTAGTGCAATCTTAATATTTTTAACATTTACTTTAGTTTAAACAATCCTTTAATGTGTTAGCTTTAAGTCAAAAAGTATCACAAATTATTGCAATGTGATTAAATAAAGACATTGGCATTGGACGAGATCAGTTTAGAAACTCCCATAACGGTTTGCTGCCTATGGACCTGAACAGGGAGGAAAAAGGTAAAAAAAAACTCGAATTTGTTTAAGTTTTTGCGATTTTGATCTTGAAGATGAAGTTTTTTGCATTTATATGTTTACAATTTTTTTTCTTTATGGCTAGAGCTACAACTTTTTCTCAGAGTGTAAATCAAAATTCCGAACGGTTTGCAAGATGTGAGCCTAAGAAAATGATAACTTTTTTGCAAAAATTACACCGAGGACCCAAATCTTTGAGGGTCCATCAAAAAAAGTGCACGACTTTGGGTAAAACTGGGAGACACGGGACTTTTTTTTTGGTCTTTTATCACGAAGTTTGTCCGTATTTGGTTATTTTTCCATGATTAAAAAAATTACACACCGTGTAAGTCATACGATAGTATCGAATGCGGTGATTAGACCCCAGAGACCTAATAAAAGCTCCGTTTATATTTTAAATTTTAGCAAAAATGTCGATTTTTCCTTACAAAAAGTAACATATGATAAAATATCGAAAAAAGTAGATATTTGGTAAAAAATAATTCAGGTTTTTGTAAAAAAATCGCTTTTAGGAAAAACTTACGATATATAGGGATAAGTCGATTTTTGCTCTAACACAAATGATTTTTTTTGAAAAACAATTACCAGAAAAAAAATTTTAGTTTAAATAAAAATTAAATTTGCTAAAAAAAAATCGGATAAAAGTAAAATAATAGAATTTTAGTGAAATAAAACAATTCAAATTGACTTTTAATTAACAGCCATAATGAAAAGTTATTACCAGTAGTACGTTTCACTAACTTTAAACGAACCGACAATCGTTATATTTGTCTACATATACGCTCGCTTGAAGTAACGACAGTATGATTCTGTAATTTCTTTTTACCGATAGTATACAGATGTATTTTTGTATTCAATTATTCAAATAATGGTTACCTGTTAGTCATCTTTCGAACACAAAAATAATACTGTTTTTATCGAACTTAACAAAAGATGAGAACATTTTATTCCGTTCGGTTTTTTTTTATAATCCACAAACTTCATTCTGTTCGGTTCGGCTAATTAATGTTCGTCCCTTTTGGCTGGTATAAAAAAACCAAAAATTTTTTACAAAAACAAAATACACATACGAAAAAATAAACAATAAGCAAGCAAAATAATTTTACACAAACAAAACACCCACAAGCTGTTCGTGGTGTGGTCGATGTTAAAATTGTTTGTGTGCTAATTTCTTTATCAATGATAAAAAGAAACTTTATGGAACATTAAAAAAATTTTTGTCTACAGTATCACTACAATTATTCTGTTTTTTTTAACGAAGAACAGAATAATATATAATGTTCGGCTCTTTCTTGAAAATAGTTACGAAAGGTATTAAGGGTTGTGTTCGTCGTAATTATTACAATTGGGAATAAAGCACGACTAACAAAATCTTTTAAATTTTAATAAGATTATTAATGGGCACGAAAACTATTTCGGAAAGAAGTTTGGTTGGGGGCCCATGTGAAATTCTGCCTATTTTCAGTAAAAACTTCGCCTACAAAATAATGTGTTGAGTAATCAGAAAAACATAAGAACAATACTTACAATTCTACTGAAAAAACCCATGAATTTTTCATGGGATGTCCCAATATGAACGCATTATAAATTAAGTCATTATTTTTTTACACATACATTATTTTACATACATCCAGAAAACGTAGTTATAGAAGTTGTTGTAGAAGTAGTTAAAGAAGAAAGCTACTTAATAATGAGTGAAAGAAGCTATTCATTTTGAAAAACTAAGCGAAGTTTTTACTGGGTTACAAATTTTTGTTAAACTTCCCAAAAAGAAATCACACATTTGGTACTACGATTAACATCTTTGAAATGATAAAATTGGGTTGTTCCATTTCAAAAACCGCTGAAACTTATATAAAATAGTCAATTTGAAAATACAAATTTTAGCCACTTTAAAAAAGGCCTTTTATACGTCTCTTATCTTTGTGATTAAAAACAATTTTAAACTTGTTTCCGCTACTAATTTTAAATACTTATATTTAAATAATTTTAAGATAATTTTTCAATATTTCTCGTTTCTATTTTTATTTGATTAGAAAATTAGTTTGTTTTTTTTTTTAATTAATTTTTAAAAACTGCTTGAAAAGGGAAAAGATATTGCCCAGCTTTTTGAATCTCAACCAATCTTAAATAATTATTATCTTCTACTACCAAATTGTGAAAAAGAAAAAATATAAGCGGTCAACTTCAAACATTTTACAATAAATATATTTTTGTTTGTTTCGATTTTCCCGTTTCTTCCCACTGTGTATTTGTGTTGGAAAAAACCGATGTGAATGAATATTTTTGTCTTAAGACACTTTTTTTTTAATTTTGGCTGTTTATCAGTTTCTTATTTGAAACAGTGGCTTATGAATGACTTTGTTTTTTAATATCATTCTTTAAAATACAAAAAAATACACTATTCTTCACACAAGCTAATATTTTGAGCCCAATTTAGTTTCGGTTCTTAGTTTGTTTGTGTCTCAACTATTTTTCAAATCACCTTGACCATTTTATTTTTGGTTTGTATTTCATTTTCTCTCTACACCTTGGCGGTGTTTTTTTTTCTTTCACATTATTAGCTACACTTCTACCAACAAAAATGGCTTAAAATTTTTAATTGTCATGCCACCTGATGATAAAAATGAGCCCTACCAAATCTCTTATTCCATAAAGAAAAGTGAGAAAGTAATTTACGAAATGTAGATCACTCACACTTCCAACCAAAAGTGAATGTGTATGCGTTAGTGTGTCTGTAACTCTGTAACATTTGTGCGTGAGTTTGTGTTAGCCGGTCTATTTCTTGCAACGCCTATTTTTTAAATTTTTGTTTTAAAAAATATGAAGATCATGAATTATTCAGTAACAAAATTATTACTTTGGATAGATTGTTTATTTTTGAGTTTTGTTTTTTTACAATAATTGTCATTTCATTTTTGTGGTACTTTTTCCTTTCTTTTGTCGGTGAATTTTTTTTAGAAGCCGCTTGTAAGAGATTTCAAAAAGGCCTGCAGGAGTTTTACAAAAGTATTTAGCGGTTTTATGGATTTTATCTTTGAATTACTTATTGTGCAAACGATACTTCCGCTTTATTATTGTTTTCTATAGTTTTTGAAAATATTTCAGAAATTGATTTCTTAGAATTATTTGAAAAAGGAGGAGGTATTTATACTACGGTATATGGAGAAAAAAATTCTATTTGACGTTTATCTCTATCTTCGGCTTATAAATAAATCAATTTAATGGTGTAAAAATCGAGTTTTGATTAACCCTTAAGGGTATATCTGGACCTGGTTAGGCCTGTTTTGATTATTCTCAGTTTTTTCATATAATTATTTGAGGGGCTTTAAGCACAAGGGGTTCAAGTGATTTATTTTAAATAATGAGACTGAAGCGGTTGTTTCGCTTGTGCTCCAAAGGAAGCAGGTATTTTAATGTCAAATGCTTGAATTGTTCACTATATCTAGCGTCCGGATGAGAATCCTACATTCACTTTTTGTGCTCTGAACAACTTCTCCGAAATATACCTATAATTCCATATGTAAACTCAATTTTAGAAAAAGGCACTTAGCCCCCTTGTGCTCTAAGCCCCTCATTTAATATCTTAGAACAAAACTTTACGAGTGTCAGTTTGTGCAACACAAATTGGGTTTCTACTTAAGGATTAAAAAAGGTCGATTTGTAGCAAAATGAACGAGTCGCTGTGAATACTGTGTTATTAAAGGATAACAACTGTGTGTGAACCGATACCATATCAAAGACTCGCTAGACACGCTAGACACGCCACATCATGATTAGATTGTTGTACATGTTTGTGGACAATGCCTCTAAAAATGCATTCATTTAATACAAACGTTCATACGCCGAATTAGCAGTGCTTCCAACAATCTATATAAGGAAGAAATAATTTTACAGCTTCCAGATTTTCGTCAAAAAATAGGTGCTGAGCTTATTTTTTCAGAAATAAACGATTATTTTTGAAGGAAACCTGGAAGCTGCAAATTACATTCTTGGAAGCATTAGCAAAGCTTGCAGGTCGATGAATAGCTATTGCAAGAAACCTGTTCCAAACGCGACATTCACTGATGCGATAATATAGATATAACCTGTTGCTTGGACTTTATATATTTTTCTGTTAGGAACCGTCTGGTCTGGCAAGGTTTCGAACAAGCTATTTAGCATGAATGACCTTAGAAAGGTCCCAACCCTCCTCACCAGCCACGTATTCGAACAATAAAAAAAAAATTAAACATAAAATACAAATCAAAACTATCACTTTATACAACTATACCACACGAAGAATTTGGGAGACAGCTGTTCGTCTCTTTTGGCCATCCCAGCCAAGCCATAGAAGCATCCGCTTATCTTCGTTTTTTCTTTATTCATACTTTACATGTTAATAATGCACAAAATGCGGCATCGAGTTAATGACAGTGTAGTCATTACATGGATGACGCGTAAAATATAACAAAATGATATGATGACGTTCGTCATTAGATTAATGTAACTTTTTGCATCATTGATGCCATTTGTCATAGCATTGATGTCACAATTCTGTTGTTAGGGCACCATCAATATGAAGATGTATTTTCTATCAGTGTATTTCACTGGTTGCTAAGGCCAGATCATCAGGAAACATTCCCCCAAAAAATATTAGAAAAGCCAAAGATATAAACAAATAAAAACTGCAGAGTGAATAAGAATTGCAAACACTCAAAAAGTCTAATTTGCAACGATATCAAAGCTTAAACAAAATACCTAACTTTTAAAAAAATCATTTAAACAAAGAACACTATATTATATGACCTCATAATCAATCCATGTTTGCACAGGGGAAATTTTTCTCTAAATACTGTGGTTTAGATTACTTGTTTGTTATTTGCGTGCACAGTCATTTTTGTTAAAGACATTTATATTAATAGATGATTAAATTATAGCGAAAAAAATACCTTTCTGCTTTAAAAAAATCAATTTTTCGTTAAGAACAATACGGTTTTTGTTGATATTCATATAAACTTCAGACAGCACTAAGGTGTTCAGTCTATTAATAACACTGTGCTCCACAATTTTTTTCAACTTTTCAAATTTGACTTAAGATGTGTTATCAAAATGCCAGTAGTTTTACTGTTATAAGTCTTTAAGAAATGAAGAAGAAACTCGACCCAAATTTGTTCTATGAATGGAAAACCTCTTTGGTGTGGATCCATACTTTACCGCAGCTCCCATAAAACTCCAAATTCATAACAACCTATTTCACTACAAAAAAAAATATAATCAGAATTCTTTTTATAAGCTATGGACAATTTACTTGTGGTTAAGGATATCATGTGTTAATTACTTATATTGATATTTTAATCATATTCCAACTTAAAGGACTTCTTGCCAAGACAACGATGACGATTCAGTCTAAATCCAACTGAAACCACCTCAAGCAACAACAACAAATTCCTTAGAAAATTAATTGCCTTTTATTAAGACACAATATAATTATTGATGAGAAGGCAAAAAAGCAGGCCCATATCGAATACAGCGTTTTTTACACGTGTAGTTTTTCTACGCTGTAATTAAAATTCCTCGTAAAGATTTAATTTTCTACGTTTTTTTTCACAAGGGGATTTGTATTAAAAGGAAAATTTATTAGAAGGCTTAGTAACATTAATCAAACTATCGAAAAAGATTTGCATATCAATTTCACATTTCTCAAAAAAAAACAAAAATCAATAAAAACATAAAAACTTAAAAATAAAAATTTAAAATTTTTTTATGTTTAAAAATCTTTTAAAAATTTTTTCAATTTGTCTGAGGCATTCACAAATAAAATAAATATTTCTGTTGGTTTGTTATAGTAAATAAATTGTGCATGGAGTTTGTTGAAAAACTATTTAAATTATGTTTTGACCTTAATTAGTGATGCTTTTAATTAAATGCATCTTCTTTAAAACGAAGAGGAGAAATACAAAAAAAATCTATCTATCTTAGCTTGATATCTATTAGTTTTACAACGTAAAGTATAAATTGTAAAAATACACACACACATATAAACATGGAAGACAGCATTCATATATTTTATACCCGAACAGACAGTGGGGAAATTTAAGAAAAAATGGGCCATAAAATATTGTTAAATGAGGACTTCTCTTAAAAAACGTGATAATTAAATTGAATTTTTTTTTGAATAACTTGATAGATTTTGTAATTTTAGTAGTGTTTTCTATTCTATTCTGAAAAATTATAAAAATATATGCAAAAATGTGAAAGTTGACGTTTTCATTTCTAAACAAACAAATACATGAGAAACAAATGCAGCCACAACTACCAACTGCCTAGTGCGGAATTTGGTCAGGCAGCGTGTTTGGGCCTTACTTTTTTTGAAGATAAGGCCGAAATTGCAGCAACTGTGAACGGCACAGTAAAAGTCGCCTTAAAAAAGTGCTAGAATGCTTTAAGCTAAAAACAAAATGCTGGATTTATTTTATAAAATGTGTTTATTAAAACAAAAGCTAGATAACATTGTCAATTTGATGTTTTAAGATACAGCTGATTTTGGAAAACGAAATATTTTTGCTCCGAGCTAAAATCTTCGGTCGATGATGGACTCTTCATCGGTGGTGAACTGAAAGCTTCCATTTAATTTGTATACCTGTGCCCATGTTCTATAACACTGGCGTCGCAAAAACTTTTCGATTAAAATGTGAGAAATGGAACAAAAATACCATATATTGAAGAAAACGCTTTGAACTGTCAAATAAACTCACGATTAAAAATTGGGCGAGAAAAAACTTAAACACTTAGGGCCATTATTACAACTTGCCAATAGTTAAAAGTCGGATTTTGTTGAACCGATAAATAGCTTTGCATTATTACAACTTCCATTTTTTATTGCTCTTATTTTCAATAATAATAATAATAATATTTAATAGATGAAAACATAATAAATGAAGGTTTTATAATGCAAAGCTGCAAATGCACAAATAACTTTTTTATGTTTTAACATAATTTATTTTTTCTTTTTGGAAATTTAAAATTAATACGTACAGTCAACAACAACGCATTAAAATTATCTATTTTATTATTCTTCTCAACGATCAATTGTTCTGACGCGGCGAAATTATCGCCGTTTTTCATGATTTCAAAAAATTCAGATTTCCCTTGGCCTCCCCGTTCACCAGATTTAACTGCGCCCGATTTTTTTTATGGGATTATTTAAAAGACAAAGTGTATGTTAACAAGCCACAGACACTTGGACAACTCAAGCAGAATATTCGAGACGAAATACGGCGCCTGCCACCAGAAACATTACGCCGTGTAATGCAAAATGCGCTAAAAAGAGCCAACGCCTGTATCGAGCAAAATGGTGGTCATTTGTCTGATGTCATATTTCACACATAGTCACGTTATATTTCCATAAAATGTATTTAACAAATAAATAAAAATTATTAAAAAAAAGCGTTATTACAAAAGTTATTCCTGTTTAACATCACTAGGTCTTATTTGGGCCACCCTGTATCTACTACTTGACCAAGTAACCACTTGTACAGTTTTGTGCTACACGCTTTATAAAATAATTACGGTGCTCACAGCTACAAAGAAACCAAAATAATGAGAACATTTATCCATGCTTTTCCATGCTAAATTAAGTCCTCCTTTCTTATAATACGGGCACTATTCTACCAAAACTATTATTTTGGTATGAAAAAAGTGGTTACCTTCTTTAACTCGGGCATTTCTATAGTTTTCATTGATGTAATTTGCACTAATAAATAGTAAAGGTATTCACGTCAATTTTTTTTATCCCTTGCAACTGTGCAAAAAAGCATAGTTGCACTTATTTGACGTGAGCATCCCATTTTGCTTGCTCCTTCAATTTTCAGCAATTTTTAAACCATTTTTTAAACAACGCACCTTCCATTTGACAATATTTAAAGATCTCATAAAATGTTCTCATCTTTTGTTGAACTGGATAAAACAGTATTATTTTTGTGTTCGAAAATTAACAAACAGGGAAACGTTATTTTATTAATGATTTTCTACACAAACGCTAATAGTCCACAAATGTACCGAACAGAACATTAAGGAACGATATTTAGTGTTTATTTTGGAACACTGCTTTAGTTGCTCTAATTTCAAAATGTCCCCACTGTGCTACGACTAAAAATCCAAGGGATTCAAATGTAGATTTGTTTTTTTTAACATTATTTCATCTATTTAAATTAAAATTTATAACAACAACAAAAAAAAATTTACTACAAATAGTTATTTAGTAGGGTAAACTATCAAATGTTACACCAAACAGAATGGAGCAAAACTATAGCAGTATTCCGGCAAAACTCTGAGCATCCAAATTATATGAAATCTCTAATCTGTTAGAAAACTTTTAGATTAAATTTTACTCTTTGTTTTCTTTTTTTTTGTACAAACATTTCAACCAACCATAGAATGTAATACAGTGGCTTTTTTCTGTGTTTAACTAATTTATATGCAGTTATGAAAAAATCATTAAACACAACTCGACTCTGCATAATTTTTTCATGTTGACTTTTCTTGAGAATAAAAATTTTATTCTTATGATTTTTTTTTTCTATAAAAACAAACAAATTATTCTAAATGTTTATTTAAACTCTCTAGATGTATCTGTCTGGTTATTCAAGTGTATAAATACATTCACAAATAAACTCACACATACAAATCTACATTAGAACTACATAGAAAATAAAAAAAAACTGAAACTTATTTGAATATTTTTTAAAGTGACAGTTACGAGCTTAAAAAAAATTACAAAGAAAAAAATATATAAATATTATTCATATACTTAGATGTCTGGCCAAAAAGTTTGATAGACTATTTTTTTGGGGATAAATAAAAAGTGAAATAATTGGGGGAGCCATAGATGGAATAGAATATACTCTAATTTAACTGTTGCCAATATTTATAACTACACCACAAAGGCGGAGAGGGAAAACAGATAAAAATGTTGATCCTACACCCACCTCTAAGTATTCTGATCGACTGAGAATCACTTTCAGAGTCGATCTAACTATGCCTGTCCGTCCGGCCTTATGCGCAAAATAAAGGTCGCATTTTTGGAGATAATTTAATAAATGTGCATAGGTACCAATAGTCACAAGGATCATCCCGGGGCTTGTAGAGATTTTCTTAAGGTTAAGTTCATTTCTGGAACGAAAAGTTTAATATTTTTTTATTTGATTGAAAAATTTTGTACTGATTTCAAGAAATTCCGGGATTGATTGTCAAAAGTTATCCCGTTTAGGATCGTTTTGAGTACGTTTTAGTGTTATTCGTACTCGAATTTTTGAGTACGACTCGTACTTAAAGTAATCATAAAAAAACTTGATTTATCTCGAGTGTTTTTCCTTCTATGTAGAGGTGTACTGACATTCTTCGGAATCTCATATACTATACACTAGGGTGGGTCAAAAAAATGTTTTTTCTCTTACCGACTTCTAATAGCGTATATATGTATGTTGTATTTTTGTCTGAATTAGATCCCTGTAAAATATTATTAATTAATTGTTAATGTAAGAGCCTTCAGAGCCTTTGACCTTCAATTTTGTTAAATTTTAAATATATCAACAATAGCATTGTATTGTAGAAAAGCATATGACTGTATTTTAACGACTTTTAGGCTCGTGAAAATAGTGTCAGAAGCATTCATGACTCTTTGCCCTAAAAAAGTCAAGAGATGGTTTAATATAAACGTAACTTGAATCAATACAAGAGATGCTCGGATTCGACGGTAAACAAGATTTTGTGGCCAAAAATGATTTTATTGTTTTATGTTGTATAAGAACCAAATTTTTATTTTTTTTAAGTTTAATTCAAAATGTTTTTAGTTTTAATTAATAGTAAAAAAATATTAAAATTTCAAAAATTGACATTTTTCAAATATACTTAATTCTTAGGAGCTCCTGCGCGGGCGCAAGATGAGACTTTTTTTTTGCAATTTTTATTTGTTTTAACGTAAGACAAAAAAATATTGCTATTAGAATATGATTCGAGAACTTTTATTTTTTCTCATACATCAGTGACCCACCCTACTATACACGTAGAAAAAAAATGGTTGGAGGGAACTATAAGAGCAACATACTATGGTTGGATTTTAACAATGCTTATTTTTCCAGGTTTCCATATTATGTTTAAATATGACCATAGTAAGGTTAGAGAGGTTAAAATCAACAAAACTTATCCATAAATCAGCCATAATATGGTCAAAATTAAAAATATTTGAATCAATATTAACCATAATAATGGTCAAAACTAACCATATTATGTTCAAAATTAACGATCATATGGTCAAAATATCCCAAAATTTTGACAAAGTTAACCATATTATGGTCAGAATTAACAATAATATGGGGAATGTTAATCATATTATCGTTATTTATTTCATCAATTTTTTCAATTTGTTTTTAAGTGTCAAATTATAATTTTATTTAATTTTTAATTCCTAATGTTCCATTTTTATAAAAATTCCCTTTGATTCATATCCCAGGCTGTGTCGACCTTTATTGCCATTTTTTTCTGTTCAACTGGTTTATTCTACGTAAATTTATGTATTTTAATCAATAATTAAAACAAAATTAATGTTTTAATGTATTCAAACGACCAGAATGTTGTTGCTTTCTCATCATATTAATTAAAATATATAAATTAAACCTACAATGCTTTAAAATATTATAATTTCGAAAATATTATTGTTATTAAATATTAACCATAACATGTTTGGAGGCAACCATAATATAGTTATAGCTTTTGGATGGATGAATTTAACCATAATATGGTTGCCGTGATAATAATATTGTTGAGGTAACCATAATATGTTTAAGTATATGGTTGTAGATTTATTTTATTAAAACCTTATATTGTTAAATTCAACACTTTATTAATAAATAGAAGCAAAATATTATCAATTGTGAAAAAAGCTTTGTTAAAAACAACAAAAGTTTGTTTGTTGCTATTGCAGATACCATAATATGTTTTTTAACCATACTTTACCCACTGTTTTTTCTCTGCGTGTACATAAGTGAAAGCTACTTGATAGCGCTACGTAACCATCGAAAGACAGAGTACTTTTTGGTCGTCGGTTGGACTTCATTGAACTCGAAGTTATACCTCAGATGTATAAATTGAAGGTGCTACGGGAGTCAGTAGTGGTGAGGTATCCGTTAAGTATGTTTCCTGTATTGTCTTTGGGGAAGCCTTGACTTTTGATAGAAGGGATACTATTCCAGAGAGCACTTAGTGGCTGTGGTTTAAAACTAAAATCATGGGTGGGGCGACGTCCTGGTAAGGACTGACCATTCGACGGATTCTGCCAGAATTCAATGGGTAAGACAGCGGAGGTAAGATAGCTCCGGCTCTCAAACAAGGGGTGAGTGTAAGATATGCCGGTTCTATACGCTCGAAATTATTACCGGTGTGTGCAAACAAATTTATACTCACACAGCGTCGTTTGGTAAGAGCATACAAATATTAACTCACTCATGGTTAAGATCCATTATAAAATTAGGCCATAATGGCAGGTTTTAATGTTAATCAAGACTTTATTTGTCACAAGGACAAGCCTATTGAAAATAGTGAGTTGAGTATCGGTCCATAATTCCACATATCTACTAAGCATGCTTGTTTCCGGAATTGAGTCTTTGTAAAAATATACCATCTTTTCGTTTTTGTATTTAAATTAAATGTTGTCGAAACTTATTTTATTGTAATCTAAATCATCTTAATAAATTTCATTGGAATCGGTCCATATTTTTGTGTTTGTAGGTCCATAATTAAACAAAGGTTCTATTTAAAACCCGTTTCTAAAATCATAATATTCGACACAAAGGACTTTTTCATGAAACTAAACATCATAACATAATATTGTTTTTTCGGGTCCACGACAGCCAATGGGTCCCAAATAGGGTACACTTTTAAAACTTTGTTACTTAATTCTGTAGTGAAGGGTATCATATGCTCAGGCGCGTCCGACCATCTTTCAATTCTCGTTTTAATTATTTTTATGAACAACCCAAATTTTAGTAAAACAAAAGTAAAACAAAAGTAAAACAAAAAATTTTTATAAGAAACTACTGGTTAAGTTCACAGAAAAACAAATTGGTTTCAGATAAAAAATTGGTGATATTAATTAAAAAACTAATATAATTTGCACCAGTTAACAAAGTTATAGTACCAATTAAATATTTTTAAATATTTACAACATTTTCTGCAGTAATGTTGTTGATATAATAAGTAAACGTTAAATTCACTTGATCAAATTTTTAATTAAAACTGAAATGATTTTTGATTAATGGTTTAATTGAAAAAAAAAAAAATTTTCGAGAATCTTTTCTGTGTAGATAAATTGACAAAAAGCCTTTAGTAAAAACATTTCGGTAAATATTTCTTGTTTTTTTTTTTAATTTTTGTAAATATTTTATTTTAAACAAAATTTTTTTTATAAAAATTTTTATTATGAAATTCCAGAATATTTCGGAATTTTTTAACAAACAATTCTTTGAAAATGTTTAATAATTTTAAAAAGAACTTTTTTGATAAAAAATTTATTAAAACTTTTTGTTAAGATTGTTAATGGTTTTTTTTTTTTTTGCTAAATAATCTTTCCATTTCGTATCGATTGGCTAAGAGCTAACGGTGTCTTTCGATTTTAATGGTTGGGACCTCTCGTAAGCTTTATGTGCTTAATTCAGGTGGTAATTTTAAATATAATCGAATGAAAGCTAGAAAAGCTTTTTTGAAAGTTGTAAAAGAAGGTCCCTGATATCCATTAAGGCCGTTTTACACTACAATACAATGTTTTAAGTATTTTGACCAAACAGCCTCCCTGCTCTAATGTTGTCTGAAAATTAAGAAAAACAAGTTAGAGTGCTATATTCGGCTGTGCCGAATCTTTTACACCCTCCACCGACAGTTCGAATATTTCAGGAGTGAAATATTTATGATGTCTGTTTATATATAAAAACATAAATTTCAATACAGTGGTGAAATTAGTTTTAGCGTTTACAGTATTTTCAGAAGGCTGCTTAATATGGGATTTATGGTAAATCATGGGCCGTGTATCACAAAATTGGATGACATTTTTTCTGGCCATATAAAGCTATGTTGGAAGAAATTTTACCGTTATATCTATATCTGCTACGGTTTTAGGCGTATTTATTTAATTTAACAGAGTGGGCTTTATATGGGGCTTATAGTAAATTATGGACCGATTTTCACAAAATTCATTAATGTGATTTTCAGTCCTATAAAACTGTAAAGTATTAAATTTTATTAGAATAGCATTACTTATAAAGGTTTAAGGCGTAATGAACTGCTTTCCGGGAGTAGGGTTTATATGGGGCCTAGGATAAATTATGGATTGTTCTTCACGAAATTTAACGTTGTGACTTCCAGTCGAATTTAACAATTTTTGCAAAATCTTATATCATTCCGTGTATTTATGTTAGTTTTGGTAACAAAAAATCTCAAACTGCTTAGGATAAATACAAGCAATTTGACACCAAGTTCGTTCATTTCTTTTGAGTTTTTCGAAAGTGAACGTGTGTTCAACGGACGAACATGGCTTAATCGACTAAGAATTACTCAAGGAGCCAGAATATATATACTTAAAAAGTTTCACACGGAATGACAAACTTAGTATACCCTCTTCACAACTAATTGTGGTGGAGGGTATAAAAACCAATAACAACTTATCATGTCAGGGGTGTTTTTTCTCTAAAATCTGAGTGCTTTTCATATAAATTTTGCAACACATATATTGTTCTAACCGCAAAAATAACGTAAGCGACATCATTTTCAAATTAAGTTCTTTTTGGAAATTACTCTATTTGCAGCAATTACATCATCTCCTAAAACGTCATGGTCACATAAGGTACCATTACGATTTTAAAGCAAAAACAATTTTATCTGAAGCGACAACCTTCATTCATAATTGTTATGAAATAAAATAAAATAAACTCTCTCCTGTAAAATTTTATTTTTGGCGCTTACTTCATTTTAGCGGTTAGGGCTCGATATGCAGCGTTTAAAATTTTAAAATTTATTAAAAATTTTTGTAGAAAGCAACAACAAAATTACAACAAATTTTTGACTTTGTTTTTGGCGATTCGTTGCGTTTTACAAAATTAGGGACTAATTAAAAACATCTATAAAACATCCTAGCAAATTTCATTAGAAATTATCGATAATTGAATATGTATAGATGCCATGAAGGTCAAGTTTAAGAAAATAATATTAAATTCAAACATAAAGAAAAAAAGGGAAACAAATTACTATAAAACCTAAACATGTTATCTTAATGCTCTCAATCAAGTCCCTTAAATTAAAGTGTTACTAAAAAGAAACTTAAATCAATACACCTTACTTCCAAAGTAGTTCGATAAAAATAAACGAAAGCCTGTGCATAAATTTTTTCTAATCATTTTCATTTAATTTTACATTTTATGTTTTGATGTACAAAAACAAAAAAAACAACCAATAATTTTCGTGTGCGTGCTACACACTCAATTCAAATGATGATGAACAACAACAGAACCCAATTTGAAATTATGATGTATTCCTGCTGCCTTCTATTTTCTTGGTTTTTGATGATGATGATGACGATTATTATTTTTGATGACTTTGTTTGTTGATTTTTCCAAACATTTGATTTCACATCGTATGCAATCAAAATAGACGATCGGACAGACAGACAGACAAACAGTCTGACTAACTAAAAAAAACCTACAATTCATGCATATACAACACACTCAAATCAAATAATTTCTACTTGTAAAAACAAATTTCAGTTGGTTTGTTGTATCTTGATGAAGATCTAGATTGGAATAGACATCAGCTGTAGACTAACTTACTCAGTTACACAAACAGGCAATTGTATGTTCCTTGTATGAGTTTTCCGGAGGAATGTGGAAAGCATGAGAAGCTAATTTTAATAATTTTTGTTGTTGTTGTTGTTTATGTTTTGTATTTTTAAAGGTAGTCTCTGTTAAAAAAAACACTTAAATTTCCTAACAGCAACAACTACAAAAACAAGTGTACATGTTTATTAAATGAATTTTTAATTTAATACGACAGCTCATTTTTTGTTGTTTAGACGCTGTGATTAGTTTGACTTTTTGACATTTTTTTTTTCTAAAAAAAAAATCTTGTTGAGTCTGTAAAATTGTTCTGAATGGATTGTTTGTGAATTATAAAATGAAATAGATTCTTTTTAATTTTTTTTAATGATAAGAAAATGTTAAATGGAGCGATTTAGTCGTATAGGTTCAACATAAAATTATCAAAGCCAAATTTTATATGCACAGAAAAAGCCTAAAAAGCGAGAAATAAGCAGAAAGATCAGAAAGTCAGAACCATATGCTTTGTCTTTAGGGGCGTTTAAAATGAGCTGAAATGTAAAATAACACAATTTTGCCACACCATTTTTCCTCCCGTAATCCAAAAAAACCGACTACTTCAGGCTATGCGCCATTGTTAGCAATTTAAGCTGGGACATTTTCAGCTCCCAACGTCATTAGGGGACTGCATTATAAGCTAAAATGTAAAAATATATATTACACACCCCTTTTCCCTCTTAATCATTTGGCCTAGGTGTTTAACTATATGCACGCCTTTAGCTTTCTAGCCCATCATTGGGCTTTAAAAAGCTCTGCATAGACAAAATCGAAAACACACAGAAAAGGAAAATATAACTTCTGGACCATAAAAGAACTTAAAATAAATCTTCGACATTTTGACAAAACATCTTAAGTCATATTTAAAAAGTTGAAAAAAATAAATGTTGTTAATGGTGTTATGATACTAGCCATTTTTTGTGTTATGGAGAACAGTGCAAATACATTTGCATAGTAAAACTGACCAAGTGTAAGTAGAATGATTATGTCATAAAAAAATTTTGAAATGTCAAAAAATATACATACGTGTGTTATCGATAAAATTACTAAGGCTGTCAAACAAATTTACAAATTTTAACTTAAAATTGGCATTTCCAGAATAATGGTAGGTAGCACTGTTGCCAAATTTATTAGTTTATGAATGAATTTAGTGGTTTTAACTTTTTTTTAGCGATTTTTTACGAGTTTTTATTGGAACAAAAATGGGCAATATTATCTGGGGCCCTAACCGCGAACATAACCAAATTTACAGGAGCCAATTATTTTATTTTATTTCATTTAAATTTTCTATGAAATTTGTCGCTAACGATAAAATTAAAAAAAAAACGAAAATTAAAAATGATGTTACATCGGACTTGCCAACTTTTTAAGTCCCATGTAATTGTGCATGTCTGTCAAAATTACTGTTTTACAGAAGGCTTATAATATTCGGCCACAAACGTACAGGTATTTTGCTTCTGACTTTGTCTCTGTTTTTTTTCGCATGGTTATTGCAGAAGCCAAAGTATTTCTCGGTTTCAAAATAGCTTGCTACCGCCTCGAAAATGTTTATTTGCGTCGTAAAATAGTTTATCCATCTCAACATTTTTAAATATATATTTATATATGCTCTATTCAATGGCGAGACGATTAAGATATCTCGGTATTGTAAGTGCCGGTTCACACACGTCAAGTTTGACTCGTCAAGTCTTTAGCTTTTGGTAGAGAAGGGAAAAGGGAACGCCATTTCTTTTCCGGTCTCTCGTAAAAACTCAAGACTTGACGAGTCAAACTTGACGTGTGTGAACCGGCAATAATATATTAACTTCAGCCGTCTAATGATTCCGTCAATAGTGGATTCCGCTGTCGGTTTCCTAATGTCAGATGGTTTGTCACAATAAAATAGAGCACGCTCTAATTGAAATTTTGTCAGGTGACTTTGCATCTGACTTTTACAGAAGCAGTGTTAAAAAGGTAACACACGACATGTATGTATTTTGCTGTGGAAAAGTTGACAAGTCAGATGTAAAAAACATGTCGTGTACATTCAGCTTTATCCTCTTCATATCTGAAGGCAAGCTACTGGGAATTTTTTTTATAATTTTCGGAATATACCGTGCAGGAGATCGAACTAGTACCTAATTAGTACCAAACTAGTACAAAAATAACCAGTACTAGTTCCCAACTGTAAACTTTTCTATATCATCTTAATGCTCAAATTAGCAATGAGTGTGCTTGGAACATCACTAGTACTATTGGTTCTAGACGTGTACCAGTACACTTGGACCATATTGGGTGCATTTTGCATTTTAACATTTTTTTATATAAAAAATAAAAATGTCATAAATAAATGATTTGAAATCAAATTTAAGAAGCAGTATCAAAATAGAAATATGTACTGGAATTTTAGTTTTGTTACAATAAATTCTATCAGTCTACAAGTAGTGCCCTTGTACTACATCGATTACTGGTACTCATATGCACTAGTATTTTTATATAAAAATAAAATAAAATAAAATCAATATTTTACCATATTATCCTTCAAAGATTTTGAGGGCACGCACAAATGATGCGTTAAAATTTTTAACTAAAATGCATTTTTATTGCATTTAAGACTTAAATTGGTTTCAAACATTAAAATGTATAAGTGCTTTGATTTAAAACATACCCACTTCATTTTATGCTAACTATTTGCACTTTTGTAATTGAAAACACAAATTACTTCTGCGACTTACTTTGACGAAGCTAAAATGTGACGAAAAATTTCGCAATAATTCAAGTTAAGTTAAAGCGGACAGGGGAATAATGTGATAAACAAGCATAAAGAACAAGCACAATCGATGCATGCGGGTCTTTTTGACAGTGGTTAAATAGAAGCGAAAATATGGAGCCCGAAACCTACCCACACAATCGATGCAACACGGTCTGAAAGGATGACGATATCTGTCAATCTGTCTGAAAGGTAAAATATACTTAAGATGATCTCTGCATCCCCGTAACAAACACAATTTCAAATTATAAATAAAATACAAATTTTTGTTTGGGAATTTATATTAAAAATAAACACATATTTTTAATTTTTTTTTAATTGTTGTTTATTGTAAATACCCAAACGAACATTTTTTTATTTTTATTCCAAAAAAGGCAGTTAATTTACCGTGCATCCAAGTAAAATGGGCAATCAAAAAATTTTTTTTATTATATTTTGTGTTTAAAATTTAATTGCCAGGACCACAATGTCGACAAGAACATTTCTTTCGCAAATTTACATTGAAAATTAAAATCTAAAATTTGGTTTTGTTTGTTATACAAATACGAAAAATATGTTCTTGTCGACATTGTGGGCCAGGCAGTTAGTTTTTCATTTAGAAGGTATAGGATGATAATATCATTATATAATAAATATTAGTCAAATAATTCAGTTTATTTTGTAAGAAATACGACTCAGAAACTAGGCACCCTGTTCCTACTTAGCACACTTTATTAGAATACCCGCCTATTATCGACATTATGTAGAAATTGACATCTATAAATATTGCGAAAAAAGGATTTAACTTGGTTACAAGGACGACTAATTTTTATGCTGAGAAGACTTGATTATTTCTTTTTTTGCAATACATTCAGTTATGCCAGATTTTTTATTATAGTTTTGACTGAAATCTTGCTTTCATACACTCTATACACTGTTAAATTATTACGCCTGTGTTCATAATTTTTTTTTAAATTTGATAATGGCTTACAAAACAAATTTTGCATGAAAATTTACCTTTATAAACGTTTGTTAAATTTAATATACGTTTATAATTATTGTTTTCGAAATGATTTAACTTTTCTAAACTGTGTATAAATAAAGCGGGTCTTCCATTAAGCGCTTCCTATCTTTAAATATAAATAAAACAAAGCATGTGATGGATATAATGTAAATTTTTATTTTAGTTGACTGGCTTATCGAAACCATTAGGTGTGAAGTATAAGATCGTGCAAATGTCCTTTGCGTCTTAATTGGATGGCCCGCTTCCGAAATGACCGATGTTCCATGAATCTGACGCATAAATCAGTCTGAATTTAATCAATCGCATAGGCTATGTTTGCCTTTAGTGCCGCGGTTTGTGTTATTTTTTGCATACATTTGTGACTAAAGATAGCCCAACGAGAAGAATTCTTAAGAGGTCAGATCCTACGATTTCGATGACCAGTTCATATTACTTGTAAGCAGTGTTGTTAGATGTGACGATTTTTAGTCATTTTGACGATTTTTTTGAGAAAATACAATAAAATGACGATTGACGACTTTTTAACTAAAAGCAATAGTGTTATGACGATTTTCTGGCATCAATAAAACACTGACAAGAAATATTTACAATTATATTGGGAACAGTCCAAAACGTAAAAATCTATTTTCCGAAATATTCTTCCCCCATCACAGGCCAGGTGGCTTTCATTAGAAACATTAGTAATTCAAATTCTACAATTATATACTGCAAAAAATATACACTAGAGCCCCGATTTGAGTCGGTCCTATTTGGTCCGCTTTTTAAAAATTGTTTAAATCCGCTTTGCGGTTTTATGATATCGATTTCTACATACGACACATGTGAAGAATTTTTCTATTTGCGTGTAAAAAGGCGAATTCCCATTTAATTCTGTTAGCTAAGTTTTTCTAAAGCCTTTAGTACACGGAATGTAAAAAGCTACATGCGCATGTGGTTCTGACGTAATTTTGTCGTCATTACACAACACGAACTTGTATTGTGGCTTTGTAGCGTCGTCAAAATTACAGCGGAACCACATGCGCATGGGACTTTTTACATTCCGTGAACTATAGGCTTAAGTATACTAGCTTGTTAGGAAGTAAGAAGTTAGTTCTTAATAAGAAGTTGTGTAGAAAAATGAGCGCAAAGAGAAGACAATGCATTAGTTCGGCACTAAAATTGGACGTAATAAAACGTTTCGAGTCGGGTAAAAAGACCATTGATATAGACAGAACCCTTGGCTTAGCACCTGCAAGAGTAAAACCAATTTGCAATAGTGATAGCGCTAAAAATTAATCATTTTAAGATAGCGCGAGTTTTTTTGTTATGTATTTATGAAAATATATTTTTTCTTACATCTTTTCAAATGATAAATATATTTCAGACCACTTGCTGAAAAACATAGAAGAAAACTTAACCATATCACTTTCTTTATCATAAATAGAATTTCTTGCTAAAAATTTATATTTTTGAATCAATAAATCCAATAAATTGTCTCTAATTTTTAAAATTTAAAAATTTGACGATTTGTTGACGATTTTATTAAATGTTCGTGACGATATTGACAAATTTTGTTAAAACTTTTGACGATTTTTGAAGAAAAAAGCCTAACAACCCTGCTTGTAAGTAAGATGACCATTTCCTTAAATCGCTCGTGCAGGATGTCTGATGTGATCCGTTCTGTTGCAACAAGTTGTCGTTTGTGTCGCCTTGGTAATCTTCCACGTCTAGCGCTACCCGTTGAAGATATAGGCTTCCCAATGTCGTTCTCAAACGAAATCTTATAATCCATACCAAACAGTAACTTTTTTAGGATAAAGTGGATGCTCATGAGGATTTGTATCGTTCCAAATTTGAAAATTTTGTTTGTGGAACAGATGTTAAACATTTTGATTAACATATTTTTTCATTTGCAGGTGATGTTGAATGATTTATCCCTCCATAGTGATTTGGCAAAATAGACTGAATAAATGGCAGCCAATTTGACAAATGTTGCTTCAAGAATATGGCCGCTATCAACTGTCAAAATTAAGAAGTCCCTTTTGAAATACCATTTATTTGTCTATGACTGTGTATTAGACTGGTCGCAATTTTTTTTTTTTTTAAATTTAATTGTTTGCGCTACTTAAAATATGAGGTTTGGTGTAAGAAATCATGTCCTAATTTGTCAGCTCGATCCGACGGTGCCTAGCCGTGCCAAGTGGGGACCAAAGTTCCCCATATGAAGAAAAAAACATCTATTCAATCAGATACTAGTTGAAAAGCCGGTCCCAAAGACAGAAAATCAAAAATCTGGCTTCGTTACGATCTTCCGCAGAGAAAGTACTTTAAGTATGCCAAATTTCAGCTTCATATGTCATCCGATGGCTTCAGAAAGTTGCGGAAATAATAGGACATACATACAAACATCCGCAAATACTAAGAAATTATAAATTGTATAGATAGATTAAAGTATCTGCTAATTAATATTTTAGTATGATACGAACGAACGATTTTTAACCTAATTCAGGTACGCTGAATCAAGTGGTGCTAGCCGTTTTTTAGGTTAGCTCTGGTTTTCGAGATATACCGTTATTTCGAAAATGAAGGAGGCTGCACAACATATGTTCGGGTTACTCAAAAACGGTTTAGCTTATTGAAAAAAATAAAAAAATCCGAAATTCCGCAATAATATTTACTTTACCCAATAAAAATTTTTATCATTTTGCGAAGCACTAAAGGTACATTTAAAAAAATAAGCGCTTCAACAGATTTGCCAAAAATTGGAAACACATTGAAGCTAGCACCTTTAAAAGTGGAATTTTTTACGAAGAAGTGGTACGAATTTTAACAGCATCGCTCTTAGATTTTTTAAAAAATTTTTGTATAAATGCGTTAAAATTCCATTACGTGCGTGCAGATTATAAAGAGTTGCTTGAGTTAACACTCCATTTTATTGGGGAGCGGGTACCAGATTTTTCACAATTTCGTTTGCCTGGTGCAACATCGCATGCACGATTCATGTCAAAGTGCATTTATTGTTACAAAATATTTCTATTTCGCGAACAGTTCAAATTGACAGCAGCAGAATTGAAAAGTCTTCGGAGCATTTGCTTGTTTTGGACTATCATATATGTACCTTATTGGTTCCGATGTGTGAACGCTATAGAAGCGCCAAAACTGGATCTTGATTTCATTCAAATCGTTGTATCTTATTTTGATAAAGAAGTTTCGACTGCATTGTTGCAAAAAATAAGAAAGCATTTGTGGTATTTGACAGAAGAAACAGTTGGCCTTGCATTTTTTGATGAAAGCGTGCCGTTGGAAATAAAAAAGATGATGGTCCAAAAACTCGACATCGGCAATGGCATACATGGAAATTATGAAAAAATTTCGAAAAGGAATGTTGTCAATATGGATGAAATTTTCTCTTACGTGTCAAGAGATATATCCGATTTTGTTTCTCCACTGACAAAGAAATTTTTTTCCCGATTAGCCATAGATCCAAAATTTTTAGAATCGGAACCTTCTCAATGGCAGCAGAGGGATGATTACTGCGCTGGAAAAGCTGTCTGTCAACATTTGAACGTTGTAAATGATGCGGCAGAAAGAGCAATTAAACTCATCAAGGATTACAATAAATCGTTAACATATGATGAGACAGATAAGCAGTACCTACTCCAAGTTGTTGAGCACTATCGTCATTTATATCCGTCCCACAACAAATCTTCTCTTTTAAAATAATCAACTTAATAAAAACATTCAAATAAATGTATACATTTTTTTTTTAAATTATTGTAGAAGCCTAGCTGCACTTTCCAATTTTTAATGAATTTTTTAAAAATAAAAATTTCGAAATTTTTATAAAAAAAATTATTTTTTTTTTCAAAAAAAAATTATGTTTCTAAAATGACTGCGCCTATAAGAAAATAGTTTTACTTTTCTAAAAGTAAATTTTATTGCGGAATTTCGGATTTTTTTATTTTTTTCAATAAGCTAAACCGTTTTTGAGTAACCCGAACATATGTTGTGCAGCCTCCTTCATTTTCGAAATAACGGTATATCTCGAAAACCAGAGCTAACCTAAAAAAACGGCTAGCACCACTGGATTCAGCGTACCTGAATTAGGTTAAAAATCGTTCGTTCGTATCATACTAAAATATTAATTAGCAGATACTTTAATCTTTCTATACAATATATAATTTCTTATTATTTGCGGATGTTTGTATGTATGTCCTATTATTTCCGCAACTTTCTGAAGCCATCGGATGACATATGAAGCTGAAATTTGGCATACTTAAAGTACTTTCTCTGCGGAAGATCGTAACGAAGCCAGATTTTCTGTCTTTGGGACCGGCTTTTCAACTAGTATCTGATTGAATAGATGTTTTTTTCATCATATGGGGAACTTTGGGCCCCACTTGGCACGACTAGGCACCGTCGGATTGAGCTGAAAAATTAGGACTTGATTTCTTACACCAAACCTCATATTTAAAGCAGCGCAAACATTTAAATTTAAAAAAAAAAAAAATCCCAAACAAGATGCGACCAGTCTACTGTGTATTCAACTACACTTTTCTATACCAGTACATATCAAATTTATTTTTTTATCAGAAGACAAAATAAATTAAGTTGTAAGAAATTTTCAATAAATAAATAATATTTTCCAAAAAACTAATTAAAAAGAAAAACATAATTATCCACAAAACACATATAAAATAACATATTCAACCTGAAAATAAAACAGAAAAAAACCAAGTTAAATAAACAAACAAACAATAAAAATAAAAAAATGATTCAATATATTGTACACCTCGTGACACCAATTATGTTCGATAGCGACACGTATGTTCAAATATTGATTAACTGTGTTCGTACCGTTAAAATCAAAAGAGACTAATAAATAAATAAATAAATATTTATTTAACGGTATAGTTATTCATTTCTGTCAGATTTTTGAACAAGATAAATCAATTTTTCATCATTGTTTTGCTACAATTGTCTTGGTTTTAAAGTCTCGGGTGCTAAATGTTTTTCCAAACATTCCAGGAAGGGGTCAGTCTGTCAGTCACTTAGGCCATAAACGAACAAAAACCAACAAAACGAAATTTACTCGTAAGAGACATGATATAAATGTAACCAACAATTATGACAAGTAAACTAATTGTTAAATAAATAAAAGAACAGAAATTGTAAAATATCAAAATCTTGACTTTGTATTGCATTGTTTAAAGAAATTGTGCTGAGAATTTGTTGCAGTTGATGTCTAAATTGAATGCGAGTACAAAAAGTGGAAAATATTTAAACTGATTAATTCGGCAAATAAGAATTATATACATAATAGAAATTGTTAAACAAAAACTAATATTTATTTCATGGAAGTTTGGGTGTGTTACGTTGCTGGCTGGTACTAAAGAAGAAGTGTCAAAAATATGTATTTATTTTAAAGTTCTTAGCCGGTCGAAAATGTTCATTAATTTTTAAATGATTCTAAAGTATTCCGTAAATGTAAAATTTGATAATATGTCCCCTCAATTGAAGTATTTTTCCAGTAACGGTGATATTTTTGATTGAAAGTAGATGCTGCAAGTGTTAGTGTAAGAAGTAATCTCCGGAACTGCCGGTCCGATTTTACAATTTCTTTACCAAAATGAAAATTAGAACATCCATATGGACTTAAGCTATATAAGGTTCCACTAAAGGGCTTAGGATAGGGGCGCTTAACCTCCCATTTTAAAAACTGAATTTTTTTGTAACCCCGTCCATCATTAAAACCAATTAAAGTAAAAATTAACATTATATCATGTTAGAAACTTATCTAAAAAATACAAATATGGTACTTTTTAGAAAATCGAACGTTAAGGGGTAAAATTTTAAATTATTGTTGGTACTTTCTTTTTTCAAAGTATGTATCTTCATTTTTTGGCAAATACGAATTAAATGGGCTCCCACTTCATTATTAAAATCTGAAATGTTTCAATGGGGAGAAAAAAAATTACCAAAAAAGGAAAATACGGAAAATTAAATTTCTTTGTTTAGCTTTTTGGTTCTGCAACTTGTAGAAAGATTAAATTTAACATGCAATATCCTAAGTGTTAAGACTCTATAGGGTAATTTTTGGTACTTTTTTGGCCTTTAACTGGTACTTTTTTATTTTCAGTTAGTATTGGACGGAAAACATAAAATTTTACATGCATGGTCATGATTGAATGAGAATCTTTATCTTTAAAATTGAACATGCAATGTCCTGAGTGAATAAGAATCGGTAAGACGGGCTTTTTGGTACTTTTTTGGTCTTTCACTGGTACTTTTGGAATTTTCGTTAATATTGGACCTACATTGAATTAAACATGCAAAATCCTGAGTGAATGAGAATCGGTAAGACGGACTTTTTTGGTACTTTGTATTTCTCTAACTAGTACTAACTGTTATTTGGTAACGTTTCAGCGCCACTAAACCTCTTATATTCAGAAAATATTAATTTCACTGTGTCACAAATTTTCAACAAAGTCATGATCTAATGAATCTGACACCTTATATTACTGTAAAATTGTCCGCTGAATAAGAGTCAGAATGGTCATAGGTAGAACAGTTTTCGAGATATTCCAAATTAACCGTTATTGGCGGTTTTTAAAAAGATGATGTCTCTTTAAAAAAAGTATATTCGAAAATATTTGACGGATTTTTTTATTTCTTTATCTTAATAAAAATACTTATACAACCACAGGTCTTTCGTAAAATTAGTCAAGAAATTAACAATTACATTGGACCAAATTTCAAATTTCACAAAAATTTAAATAATTTTTGCAATCGTGCTCTTTTCAACTAATTTTTTTATAACCAAACAATAACATTTTATTAAGTTTTATCACTTACGACGTTAGCTTATTTTGTGACAAAGTTACAGAATATTATTTGACTTTTACATTTTTACCAAATCGCAAAAAACACACCAAGCAAATACACTTATGGGGGATTCACAAGGTGTGCTATCAAGTCATATCGTCATAATGTCCTAAATAATAAATTTACAATTGTTTAAAACAAATGTTGTTGTGTTTTAAACAAAATAAAAATTTTAAAGCTGTGTTCATTGATATATTTATTGTTATATTTATTTCTTGTAATTTGTATAAGACATATGACTTTACAACATTATAACTTCCTTGTGAATACCCCAATAGTGAAATGTTTAGTAATAAAAAATTTAAAAAAAGCCTACAACTGTTAAATTATTATGTGGGTTAATTCAATAAATCTTCGGTAGCTCCAATCTAGGTCTTGTTGGGCGTAAAATGTTCGTATTGAAATAAACTAATGCCCCATGCAATAAAACGTTACAATTTTTAGTTGTTTGGTATAAAAAAAATAACTTGAAAAGAGCAAAATTGCAAAAAATCATAAAATTTTCAACGAAGTTTGAACTTTTGTCCCCAGTAACTCTTTCATTTCTTGACCAATCTTCACTAGCATTCCATTGTTTTTTAAGAAATACATAATCCGTTTAATATTTTTGAAGATGTTTCCATTTAAGTGACATCATCTTTTTTAAAAACACAAATAACGGTGTTTATGGAATATCTCGAAAACTGTTCTACTTTTGAGCATTTTGACGTCATATTCGGATTCAGCGGGCAATTTTACATAAATATTAGGTGTCAAATACATTTGGTAAAAAACTGTCACATAGCCTTATCGTTTTAGAAGAGATCTATCAAAGAAATTATTTTCGTTCTCAAAAGAAAATAAAAGCCATTTTATCATGAGTGCACTGTTCACCCTCCATTCCGTCTCCAGCCTATCTCCCCACTTGATCGTCCCCTGACCGAATGCGAAAGCGACCAAGATTGGAAATACGGAGAATTACTGCCACTCCGAAAATATCTAAACTCTTTTCATGAAATTTGAAAAGATAGATCAGCGTAAATTAAACACCCTGGGTTGAAATCTTTTTCAAAGCTAGAAATATAAGGGGACAGAGGGGCAATTTTGATTTTAATAAAATTTAAAACTTATGTTGATCGATCTAAAAACAATAAAACACAAAGGCAAACAACAAAATATTTGTATTAAAAAAATCTTTATTGTGGAATAGTTTTTTTTTAAATCTTTAATGCGAGAAAGATTCTTATTAGAAAAGTTAACCGTTAAAGAATTGTTTAAAAAACATTCTTTTTAAAAAATTTTTAAAGGCCAAAAGCAAATATTTTAATTTTTTTTGTAATAAAAAGTTTTTTGATCCAATTACTCTTACTTTTCGAAATTGTTTTCATCTTATGTTTATATTTGGATATATTTAAAAAAAAAATAAGTGATTAAACTAAAATTTTTGTTAAATTTTTGAGTTGTACGATTTCTTTAAAATTTGCTAGCCATTCACAGAAAAAATGTTCACCAAAATGGTTTCAATTAAATCAGTAATGCTGTCTCAAACAATTGTCTTAATTGTTACAATATAATATTTGTGTCTATATGAAATATGAAAAAATACACACAAACTTTAAAATAAATTAA
Organism: Pollenia labialis; assembly: GCA_949318255.1. Taxonomy (NCBI): domain Eukaryota; kingdom Metazoa; phylum Arthropoda; class Insecta; order Diptera; family Polleniidae; genus Pollenia; species Pollenia labialis. Next base: position 114,296,759 of record OX439143.1, read on the forward strand.
AGTTTCACACAATTTTTTAATTGTTTCAATTTACTGTCTTGATTGAAAAAAATATTTTATTTTGTGTTGACATTTTATTGAGCCTTTTTATTGCTAATGGTCACATTTCAATTAAACCTGTTGATTGAAATTCAACACCAAGAAAAGCTCAAACTTACGAATATGTTAATTGATATGATCAATTTGTTTGCAGGCGAAAAATCAGTACGGAATTTAATTAATAGTACAAACTTCCAACTTATATGTTAATTAAAGCTGGTTTTTCATTTTTTCTGTGTTTCACAAAAGTGTTTTTGCTTATCTTAAGTTGTAAGGAATCTCATATTTATCTTTACATGATTTTTTTTTAACATTTACAAAGTTTTTAATATTATTTATTTAAAAAATTTATGAGTGCCTATATTTAAATGTTCTATAACTTCAAAAACTAAAAAAAACACTCTTTATCAATTAGTATCGGTTTAATTGAAGCATAAGGAACGAATTGTATTTGCTGGGTGCTGGGCTTGCTGGTTGGGACTGTCAACACAAGTGTCTCTATTTCTTTATTTTTAACACTTGAATGATCTTGTAGTACATGGTACTAAACGAAACCACACTCGATGGTGTAAACTACAACTACAATCTCAATAATAAATAAATAAAGGGCCACCAAAAGTTTAAACATTTATAGAAAAAGTAAGTTACAAATAATAAGAAATAAAAAAAAAGATTATTTTTTACCAGATCTAGCTCCAGTTGGGTAGACGACCACACCCTTAATTGAGCAAATATGTGAGTGAGTGACTGACTGCTCCATAAACGTCTTACTGTCATACAAATCGTGTAGTCTCAAAAAGTTAAACTCAAAACCACAATTGTTTTGTATTACTTATAAGTTATTTAATTCACATCTATCACTACAAGTGTCTGGTTGTATTTAAAAGTATTTTTTTTTTCATTTTTGTAATTTTTCATAAAAAACTTTAAAAAGACAATCAACATCGCTTTTAAAACTTGAATAACTATTTTTCACATGAGTTTTGATTTTAATGATTTAACACTTACTATTTTGTTCTCTTGTTTTTCAAAAACCAAGTTTAAGGTGAGGTTTAGTGCTTTTTCGGCGTTTCTTGGCTAAAACCATAAACATAAAATATTTCTTTAATCAAATAAAAGATTTAATAACAAATGGACGGACAGACGGTAGTTTTTGTATGTTCTTTGTTTTTTTTTTATTTACTAAAAACTATGGTGTTGATTGTTTTGTACCACAATAAGGTGTTTTTCTATTTTTTAAAAAAAGATCTTTTTGAACATAAAGTGCACTAAATCATGTAAAACTTGTTTAAATCTTTTTTATTTGTTTGTTTGCTGGTTTATAATTCATATAGTTCAAGGTGAATTTTAATATCTTTTTCGCTAAAAAAAAAATTAATTTACAATTGAAATGTTTAAAGAAACATTTTTAAGTTTAAAAAAAAGTTTTAATTTAAGATAATTACAGTTAAAAAAGCCAAGCAAAGTCAAGATAATGAGATTTCGGTAAAAAATAAAATATTCTAGTCAAGGTTTCCTAAAAGTTTACGTCAGACTTTAAGGAAAAATATTTGAAACAAGCAATAAATGCGAAATATGTTTGATAAAAAAACCTGAAAATAGAGTTTTAAAAGTTCACAAAATTGCATTTTGTTATTTCTGGCTATATAAAGCTCAATTGGAGCACATTTTACCATAATACCTGTATCTGCAACACATTAAGGCGTATTTAAAAGATTTCCCAGAGAATACTTTATTTGAGACCTATGTTAAATTTTGGCCCGATATTCACAAGTTTCGATAGTGTAATTTTTTGTCTTATATAAACACAGGCCAAATTTTGTTGCAATAGCGTTATTCATTTGAGCAAATTCTTTCATCAATCCTTGCATTCCACAACCATTTTCGTTAGTTTTTGTACAAAATTATAAATTTTTAAGGGTGGTAGATTGGATTCATATCTATTTTGCTACTTAATTGATTTTGCTGGATTTCAATCCCAAACTGCTTAGGAAAACTAAAGACAATTAGCCATCAATACTGTTCTTATATTTTGAGTACTTCAAAAGTGAGTGTATTTTCAATAGACGGACAGACAGAAGGACATGGCTATATCGGAAATTTGATTATCTGATAAAATGTTGGCATTCCATCTATTACCTGTAAATAACTCCAGAACAAATTTGTCAGTAAAAGTATGAAAGTTCTTCATTATGCAAATTTTGATATTTTTAATTAGGCTAAAGTTTATAAAATTTAATGAAATTTTACAACATGAAATTAATTGCAATTTATTGATAATTGTGACCAATTGAATATGTAAGGGTAAATTAAATTTGATGAATTTTAGCCTAATAAAAATCAAATGAAAAATGTGCAATGAAGCGATTTTAACGAAAATTCTTCATTATAACTATAAAATTTAGATAATGAAAATTTTCATTTAACCAATGAGAATGTTTTTATGAAAATTATTCATTATATAAAACCATTTTTTATAAAATTTTTTATGATATCCAGTTTAATGTGTAGTGGAGGAAGAAAACTCGTTTCCATTGGCACAAGTGGTAATTTAATAACACTATTTCTATGCAATCTGCTTTCCTTACGTAAAGCCCAATCCATTGTATTGTACTGGTCGGCATCGAAACGGGTATTCCATAAGCACATGAATCACATATTGTTAGTATATCCCAATTGCTTGGCTCTTAAAAGGGCTACCACTTTTAAGTCCGCGCATATTTTCCACTTGTGATCTTCATATTTAATAAACCTTATTATTAATTTTTAATTGATGCGTATGTCTCTTTAGTATTTATGCTTAAGGCTAGTTTACACTTTCTCACATAAGAGGCTTTAAGTCTTGTCTATAAAATTGGAAATAAATAAATAAAATAAAAATGCTTTTATTTGAGCCCGAGGTCAGTAGTGAAAATAATTTTATTTTTAATCAAATTATTTTTACAAGCCCAGATGATGATAATTTAAGAGTATCAAATAAAAGCATTTTTATTTTGCCAATATTTTGGTTCAAGATCAATTCCACATCCATAACGCTTAGGTATTTAGTCGGCTGTTTTGAGGAACGGGGTTCAATGATCGGCCGTTCTGGAAGCTGTAAGGCAGACTGTTGAAAATTAACCATCTAACTAAACTCCTCGTCTTTCCGGACAATTGGGCTTTTCCAAAACAAGATTACAGAGAATTTTTAAGATACATCCATAGAATATTCAAATTGTGCAAGCACTGCTACCGCAAGAATACAAGGCAGGTGCAGGACTTGTTTGAAAAACTTTGTAGATTACGGGCCATAAAAAGGATTAGTTATACAACTTTACACTAGACTATAGACTTCTAGAACATAGACTAGGGAGAGAAAAATAAACATAATACAACGGAATACGCCGACGGCAATAGTTGTTATTGTTTGTTTTATTCATTTATTTGTGCATACATTTTTATCATGTTTTTGTTTACAATTATGTATGTTGTGAACATCGCCAATCATTCAAAAACTATGGCAACATCAGAGAGAGAGAGAAAGAAAATCCGCAATGACTGCGGTTTTTTGCTTCAAAATCGTATGAAAAACGGCACCACAAAAAATTATCGTGACATTGTGTTCAGACTCATAGACATATGTAGTTAGATTAGATCATAGGCATAGTTAGATTAGATTTTTTATGATATCTTAATATTTTACACTTCTTTTTAAAGTATAGTCAATTATATTATAGCCCGTATTTTATTTTAATAATATTTTTTAAATGTGTGTAAATACAGGGTGACACAAAATATATGGTTTAAATGGTTTTAACTTTTTTATTTTAAGTTTAAGTACAGTTTATAAATGGGGATTATTTTTCAGTTATCTTTAAGGAATGATATCCTGTAAGTGATGTAATTTTCTGCTTCGCACGTTCGTGCTCCTTTTAACATAGTTTTCACAATTTCTTGCAAAATTTCAGGTTTAATCGTTTTTGTTCTAGTGTGAAATTCTATTTAATTATTTCTCCAACTGTTCTTTATCAAGTGCTGGAAAAAACAAAAATTAAAAAAGTTATAAATAATTCAAACCGTAAAGTTCATGCTGCGCCACCCTGTATAAACTACCTGCGTTTGGGCTTACAAGCAGTAAACGATTAAATTAAAAAGTTTTTTAAAAACAGCTTAAATATTGTAGAAATAAATCTAAAATATTGATATATTAATTTTTAATTTTTTATTTTTATCTTTTCACAAAAAGTCATATAGACAGACAAATACAGATTTATATTTACACAAAACCATTTATAAACACAGATAGTTTTTAGAGCATCAATTCAGTATAAGTTAGAATACTTAAGTTAAGCCGAATTGTAAGCAGCCTTCAATTTGTATACCCACACAGCAATTGTGGAGAGTTTAATATGCATTTGTGCTGATGTGTTAAGCACTAAAAAATATTGGCCCTAGACCCACCTTTTAGTATACCGATCGAATCTCGATAAGAGTCGATCTGACGATATCCGCCCGATCGGTTAGCTGGCTGGTTGTCTGTCTGTGTAACCTGGTGCGAAAGTACAGGTAGCATTTTTAGAGGTAATTTGAAATTTTGAATACACGTTTCAATTGTCATAAGGAAACTGCGATACATGGCTGCCATTCAAATATAAACCATTTAATTATATTAAGCTAGCTCCCATACAAATACAACTACTACCGAAAATAGCGTTTAATGCCATAACTTCCTTATTAATGTTGGTATTGACGTAAAGTTTGGCGACAAATCTAACCATAGGTACCATATAAGCCCCCTTTCCAAGATTACTTTGATAATAATTGACACATAGAGCTTTTAAATAAATCTTAAGCTGATAACATATTTTTTTCTGGCGGGCTTATAATTGTCCATGGTCCCCAAGTAGGGTACACTTTCGAAAAGGTGTCACTTTATTTACTGTGGTGTAGGGCTTCAAATAGCCAGGCTTAAACGACTATTAATTAATCTTTAATTTTTTTCTCCTAATAGGTTTTTAAAAGTAGTTAATCATTTAAAGCAAATTTCGATTTACCAAAGATTAAATACAATTTGGTTTAAAGATTGATGTTTGACTATTGACAGTCGTCAATGGCTGTGAGTGTTAAACGGCAAACCCCTCTGAAGAGATTTAGTGGTTGCAATCGAAACGTGTAAGGCTCACCTGTTCGATTCCCGCGGCAGTCAAGAATGAAAAATTATCAATAAATTTTAATTAATTTAATGTTGTAAAATTCCTTTCTTCATAAAAATAATTTTATGAAAATTAAATTTGATGAACTTTAGTCTAATTAAAATATCAAAATTTGGATTAAAAACTATAAGCAAATCAAAGAATAGCCACATTACTAATTATTATTTAATAAACTTTAATATAAATCAGTTTTACAGATAATTAACAAATTTTAAAACGGTGATCTACGAATTTTGAAAACAAAGATATCGATCGTTTTTTGCAGCAAAGTCATATCTACAAAAAAAATCGAGCTTGGCAAAATGCGATTAAAGTTTTCAAAATGTACCGATTTAAAGACATATTTTGCCATAACTTCGGTTCAGTTTGAGATAAAATACCGATTTTTTGTTGCAAGAAAGTATGAAGGAACACTTTGCTTAATTAACTTAAAATTAAAAAAAAATTTTGAGATATGACGATATGTTTATAAGGTGATAAACATAAATTTGTTTCATTTTGAAACCGGGAAACCGAAATAAAAAAAAACTATGGAAACTCGTGCAAGATACTACAACATACAATTTTAAAAACACATTGTCCTAAAGATTACAGGTTTTATTACGGGATCTTGTAAGAAGAAGTCCGTTTGATGCTATTTTTATCATAAAGCTTGACATAAATTTTTTTATTATTACACTCACAATATTCTGTACGTAAAATTAACTGAAATTGTAATATAAAATAAATGAAAGTTCAATTAAAAACCGGTCTACCTATTTTTCATTTATTTTTAACAAAAAGTTCATTTAATTTTTACTGTCAAACATTCAACTCCATATTCCGTAAAATCAAATAAATATTCAGTTATTTTGTGAAATTTTACTGTCAAAAATTCAACACCATATTCAGTAAAAACGATTAAATATTCAGTTATTTATTAAAATTTTACTGTCAATTTTTTACTGTCAAATTGACCCCATATTCACTAAAAACAATTAAATATTCAGTTATTTTATTAAATTTTCGTTTACTCCACAAAAGAACCGAATTTCTAAAAAATACCAGACAGACACCTGTCCGCTTGTTTTTCTTATAAGCGAGAGAGGGAGAATATTTTTATTTACTTACCCAGTTACAGACGTTTGTTTTACTTTTGTTGTACTGACCACGTTGTTTACAGAAGAACTCTCAATTATAAGAAACCAGCAGCATGACCGATATGGCTTCGCTATTATTTTACTTTTAAAATTTGATGTATTTAACTAAATTATTTTAACAAATAGAAAATGGGAATTGCTTACACAAAACAAGCAATTCATTTTTTATAGATAAGTAAAAATTAATTTTTGGTAGTAAAATTATATAAAATAACTGAATATTTAATTGTTTTTACTGAATATGGTGTTGAATTTTTGACAGTAAAATTTTATAAAATAATTGCATATTTATTTGTTTTTACGGAATATGTAGTTAATTTTTTGACAATTAATTTATAAAAGATAACTGAATATTGATTTGTTTTTACGGAATTCGCGGTTGAATTTTTGACAGTAAAAATTAAATGAACTTTTCGTTGCTTTAAATTACATATTTATTTAATTTATCATAAAGAAGAATTTAACTCAATCAACGGACAATATTAACTGCAACTGAAAATCCGTATTATTATGCACTTAGTTTTTTGAATAACTGTTAGAATCAGTTAAAAATAAATTTGCTTGGAATTTTAAATGTTTATTTATTTAAAAATGACTGAACGGAATATTTCTTAAATAAACTACAGTCCGTTACTGTAATAATATTGTGAGTGTATTATTATTATTATTATTATTATTATTATTATTGTTATTATTATTATTATTATTATTATTATTATTATTATTATTATTATTATTATTATTATTATTATTATTATTATTATTATGTTCTTTATTTAATCGAGCCCATAGGGCCATATATGATTAATGTATTAATATTTAACAATAATGAGTAGTAAAATTTAATAACTATTTAATAACTGTTTAACAATTAATAATCCTTCGAAAAAACATAGGTACTAATGATACAATTTGAAGAGTTCCCGTTTAAATCTTGGCAGAGACAATTCAAAGGTTCTGAGGCTGATAGGAAGATTATTATAAAGCCTACATGATCTTACCATGAATGATTTTTCATAATAAGCATTATTAATTCTAGGCAAAATTAAGTAAGTCAAATGGACATACATTTGACTGATATAGACGTTGTTTATAAAAAAGAAAAATTATTTCGGATTGTGAATTAGAAATATGGAACAGCTTTAAACTTTTGCACTTTAAACTATTTGTCCAATCTCGGTAAAAAAGTGAACGAAATTTTTCGGAAACATGGGGTAATAAGTAAATAAAATAAGAAATAAACTCTTTGCCGACTTTCTAAACGCATTGAGTGTGTCTTAATGTTATTTCCTAAGCTGTTAAAAAATGTTAATATATTTATTTAAAATATTTTATCTATTTTATGAATTTAATTTTTGATCTCATAACTTGAGTACCACAATTTTTGTTTGTTTTTATTATTGTTTTATGAATTAAATTGTTATGCCTATGTTATCTTTTTATCTTGTATCTAGAGCATAATGATACGAAATTTACATAAAAAATCTAAAGGTAATACTAATTTAAGTTCCATTAACCTTTAATTAATTTTTGTAGTATTTTGGCATTTCTTTTACTTACTTTGTAAACAAGTTCCCTTACGCTTTTTTAAAAAAAAAAGTTTTTTACATTAATTTAAAACAAATTTACTTTGTATTATTTATATGGAGCGGGAACCCGGGATGCCGGGAAATTTTAAAAAATTTCCGGTTTTCCCGGGAATCCAAAAACTCCGGGAAAAAAAAACTATAGTAACAAATTATTGGTTCAACTTACGTAGTTCTTTCAAGAAGTCCAATTTAGCTTACTAAAGTTTTATGGACTTCGTTTAGTCACACACGTTTGCAAAGCAACTTGCCAACATAAATACCGACCAACAGCATTAAGTCTATACAAGTCGTATTCATTTAAAGCCATTTATATTTGTACAACTGATACAAATATCAGTCGTAACTAAAAAAAATTCGAAATAAACTACAAATCAAAAAGCCAAATGCCGGCATAAAATTTAAAACAAAAATTTATTTATATTTGTAGATGCACATAAAGTTGAATCTAAAAAAAATATGTTTGAAACAACAAAGTCCATCGAAAAATAAACCAGGGAAAAAAATTTAAAGTTTAATGCCAATACCAGACAGCAGTCAGCAAACAACTTAAAGAAGACTCCCCAAAAAATATGAAATTTAGCTCATAAATTATGAGTTTTTGTTTTTTTTCTACCAAATTCCATATCTTCTGGCTAAGTTTATTAGTAAGTGGCCAATAGTTAAATGTATGAAATAAAAGGGTTAGACAACCGAAAAGTATTTAAAATAAAAACTCGAAAAAATATTTTGAAAAATTTGTGAACCCAAAACAAATATGAAACAACAAATTTTGCAGCAAACAAAAGCAGTAAATTAAGAAACAAATTTCAGAAGACAAGAACTTATGTTTTGGTTAAAAAATAAATGGTAAAAAAAGTTCAGGCATTGGAAACTTTGAAAAAAAACCTAACTTGGGCTTTCTGTGCCACTGTCCCAGGCTCAGAACAGCAGGCTGAAATTGGTGGGTAAAAGATACCTTCGCGAATTGGAAGATGTTTTAGGATGCGAGCTCGAGTATCTGACGGGATTCGTAATAGGAATTACCTAGGGAACTCTATTGGACATGTAGAGCAGTTTAGTAGGGTTTTTATGCTTGTGTTGTCCGATTTTTATCTTCCACCAATTTTAATTTTTTTTTTCCTTTTCATTCTCTTCTCCCGTGCGTTCACTCTTTACATCTCCTATTCCTTCTTACTAGAATTCTATCACTTACTTAGGCATCACGATGGACCACATTGGTCACTAAGTGAAGGTGTGAAGTTAACTTCGCACCTGCCTTTCTAACCTTACCTTTCCTAACCTTACCTAAAGAAAACGATATGGTCAGCCGATAAAACTATTTTTAACAAAAAATTTGTAAGCATATTATGGGTACATAAAATTTTCACCGGCCATATAATGGTTAAATTAGTCTTCAATCGAGAAGTCACAACCGTATTATTGCCTCCGTACATATTATGGTAATTATTAACAATCCACGATAAGAAGGGGAGCAGGTGATATCGCGCGGCAGTCTATTGAATATACCTCCCAAGGCTCCAACACTTGGAGAATGCAAAGCGAGGCCGAGCGAGGATACGTTTTGGAGGGATCTGATATCATTGGCAAAATATAAGATGTAAATGGAAGGCATATTTGCTGGCCCTATGTATTACTGGGAATTGTAGGACCAAATATTTAACGTTTTCAGGGCCAACCATAATATGGCGTCTTGAATAGTGTATCCATAATATGGTTGGGCAAGACAATTATACGGAAAAAGTAACCATAATATGTTTAAAAATTTTTCGTTAAAAATGGTTTTGTTTGAGGTGACCAAATAGAAAATTAGTTTTCTCTGCATGCTTTATAATATGCTAGTGACTGCACTCAAAAAAAATCAATCCATCCGTACTCAAATCAATCCGAAGCGGTATTAATAGTACGGTGAGTACGGATATCTCAAATCAAGTACAGAAAGATTGATTCAAGTACTGATTTTCAATCACAAAATGAGATTGGTTAAAGTAAAATTCAGATTGAATCAATGGCAAAATGCGTTGGATCAAGAATTATAAAATTCTTTTAATCCGAATTCGTACTTAAATAATCCGAAAATGAGATTGATTTAAGTAAAACTAAGATTAAATCAAACTCAAAATGCGCTTGATTCAAGTATTATAAAGATGATTTTTTCCCATTTAGAAAGAAAAGTTATTATGATTGATTTACTTACTCGTATTACACCTTACAGAATGATAAAACACCAACATCATGCCCGATATGATTTTTCTTTAGAAATCTTAAGTACATATTTAACCAAAAATATAAACTAAATGAGAAGCTAGAGTTAAAATTTACTTTTGAGCCCTTCGTAGTACACACGAGTCTGGTCAGAACTTTTTCAATGTGTATAGAAGGTCAAAACATGCGTATGCCGAAGGGTTAAACACAACGAAAAGGTTATTCTTTTTTATATTCAACATTTTTTATTTTTTCGAATTTATTCTATGAGCTAAATTTCAGTTATGTATTTTATAAAGCTTTTTTGTATTTGTACTATTCCTTTAATTTTTATTATACACTACCAGACTATTATATTGTACTTTCTTGTTACATTTTACCTTAGCTATCATTTGGATAGCAATGAAGTATATTGTAAAAAATAAAAAATGTTGAATATAATAAAGTAACCTATGAAAGGAAATAATTCCCAGTTTCTGTTTAATCTTTTTTTTAATTTAATTTTATACTTATATCAAGAAATTCCGGGACTGATTTTCAAATGTAATCCCATTTAGGATTGCCTTGAGTACATTTTAGTGTTTTTAGTACTTGAATTTTTGAGTACGACTCGTACTTAAAGTAATCATAAAAAAAAACTTGATTTATCCCGAATGTTTTTCTTTCTGTGTGGGTTTTAGAATATATTACAGAATGTCTATTGACTAATCAATGGACTAAGACAAAATTTAAATTAGGCTTAGTTATCTTCAAATGGCATAAGTAAGTGCAAATCATATTTTTGATTCGAGTGGGAGTTCTGCTGCTCCCTCTCATTAAACTGTTCTAATTTTGGTAATTTTAGAATTTTCTGTGATATTGAACATAGAAACATAAAATTATAGGCGCTGGGTCATGACTGAATGAGAGCATAAGGCTTGAAAAATGTTGATACTTTTTTGTTCATCAATTTGTACTTTTTGAATTTTCGCTCTAATGGACCTAATTAAACATGCATTGTCCTGAGTCAATTAGAATCTGTAAGGGGACCTTTTTAATATTTTTGTTTTACAACTGGTACATTTTTAATTTTCATTTATATTTGACATACAAACATAAAATTTTACATACAATGTCCTGACTGAATGAGAATCTATAAGAGGAAACTTTTTGGTACTTTTTTGTTTTCCAACTGGTACTTTTGGAATTTCCGCTAGTATTGGAACTAAAAACATAAAATTATATACACAAGGTACTGAGTGATTATGGGGAGCTTTTTAGTAGTTTTTGGTTTCAAAACTGGTATATTTTTAATTTTCGTTAATATTGGACCTACAAACGTAAAATTAAACATCCAATGTCCTGAGTGGATGCAAAACTATAGGAGAAAACTTTTTGGTACTTTTTTCTTTTTCAACAGGTACTATGCAAGGTCCTGAGTGAACGAGAATCTGTAAGACGCATGTTTTTGCCCATTTTCGTTCTTTAACTAATCATTTGTAAAGTTTTATTAACGCTGAACCTAAAAACATAAAATTCAACATGCAGAGTCCAGAGACCTTTTGGTATTTATGGTTTTTCAATTGGTACTTTCTAATTTTTTTTTATATTATTGAACTTACAAAATTAAATTCAATAATCACGTTGGTCCCTCGCCAAATCGATGTACTAAGACGGGGAAATATATATTCTCCAAACATGTAAGTATATTTATTCTTATATGAATGGCTTATTTTTATTTGCATAAATAATTATGGTCAAATTTCGCCTACTGGGCAAACACTGTACATACATACATATAAATCAATAGGCTAAGCTAGAAATCGTCATCTTAAAGACCATATAACCTGTCTGCAAAAATTTCAAAATTGAGTTTTTTATGGACTTGTTTGCCCTAAATCATAACTTATATGTGTGCAAATTTTGAACACGTAATATTACAAATGACAAAGTTTTTGTACCTAGAGGACCGTTACGCACAAAAACAATATTTAAAAAATCATCAAAAATCACGATAAAAGTTTAATTTTGTTGCAAAATGTAATTTCAACAAACATTAAGTACTTTTTTTACTTCAAGCAGTAAAAGAAACTATAACTGTTATTATTTAATGTATATTATATTCATATGTTTAAAGAAGTTGTTATTTATTCATACTAATTAATACTGCAGATAAGTAACACAAGTGACATTACATAAGCTGTGTTTTGGAAAACCAAATTTTCTCAATCGATATATATTTCTGGTTTCATTTTAATTCAAATGTGTAATTTTCGTTTCAATATTGTAAATAGTTTCGATTTTATAACGTTATTTCCTTCTCCTTTATTTCGTCTGTAAGGTGACGAAATACACTACACTATATGATTTAGTGAACAGTTTGTGTTAGTGTCTTTCAGAACACTTCAATTGGATGTCTGCTAAGTCTTTGTCTGCCTAATTGAAGGTCCGTATCATTTCGTTTCTTACTGTTTTATTTCCATAATTTGAATGTCTTTTTAATATAATTTCTAAAATACTTCTACCCTCAAAAAAAATGCAATATTTTTCCAAATATAAACAGCATTTAAAATTTTTAGTATTTTGACAACTTAGTGTTTTGTTCAGCGCGTATGTTCTTTTATTATTTTTTTTAAAACAATAATTTTTTTTAAGCGTTGATATTTCTCATTTACAAAGTTATCAACACCAACGAAGCGTTACATACCGGCGATGGTCATAAACAACAACTGCAACCAGCAGCTAAAGTGCAATAAAACAACAATAAGTACAACTTTATATGGATCGCCTATGAAAAGTGCGATACAGAAAATATACAAGAGGAGTGAAAAATAAACAAATATCAACGTTTATTAACCTTTAACAGAATGCAATATGCACACACACATATTCTTTTTCATACTTTTAAACAAGATAATAGTGGTTTCACTTACAATTAAATATTTGTCCCCATGGCGCAAAAAAAAATGGGAAAAAATTAAAAATTACTAAAAACCAAAGGGAGATTTGTTGAAAATATATTAAAATCAAACAATCATTATTGTCCAAGTATTCAGTTTAGAATTATTCTCCATGTATGTATGTGTGTGGTATGGTTTTGTTATGTGGTTTGTTTGAAATTGAAATTATTGTACAAATGCTGTTGTATGCTGAGCCTGACTTTTGAATGTAGTAAAAGTGGTCACTCAAATAATTATCCATATGAATCTTGTTGTAAACTTCAAAATGTAAAAAAAAGAATTCTAAAAAACCCGCATTGACAGCATGATTGCTGTAAATTGAAATTGATAGATTTAAAGAGAAAAAAAATTTATATTTGTATTAACTGGACTACATACGATTGTATAAGTTTCTGTACGAGTTGTCACATAAATTTGTATTCTACATAGTTAAATGAAGTAGTTATTTTTTATATTTATTAAAATTTTATTTAAAGTTAGAATTCTTTCAATTTAAATCAAAATGCTTCTTGTATTATGTGAATTTTTAGCAAGTGTTTAGCGGTGGTATCTGAGAGTATTTGGTCTGCTTTACAACAACGAGCTGAAGTTCTTCGTTACTACATATTGCGCGGATAATTAAGTTTGAACATTATTTAGAATTGTATTAGTTACTCTTAATAAATTATTAAAATATATCAAATATCTATCGATCAACCCGTTTGTGTACGCATGTCATACCGTCCAGTGACACAGTGTCTATGGACTATGACACATTTGAAAAATGTCATAGTGTCCATGTTCATTAAGACACTTTGTAAATAATATGGTTGCCGGTGACTATATTATGGTTAAAAATCCTCAATATATTACAAATTTTTCGTTAGTACTAATTTTGTTTGAGGCGATATTTTTGCTCTGGCTGCACTTCTACTGCAATCAATCAAAAAAAATATATATATGTATCGAGCCCTAACTGTGAAAATAACTTAAGCGACATGATCTTCTGTTTTCGTTTTTTTTTAATAAATGACTTTATCGGCAACACTTGCATCATCTTCTAAAATGTCATGGTCACATAAGGTACCGTTACGATTTTATAGCATGGGCAATTTTATTGTAAGCGACCAATTTCATACGAAATTTATATGAAATAAAATAAAAAAGCTCTCTCCTGTAAAATTTAATTTTTGGCGCTAACGCTATTTTCGCGGTTAGGGCTCGATATATATGTTAGGTCTCAATTTACTTTTTTGTAAACTTTTTAATGTGTTGTTTTTAAAATACTAAATACATTCTATTGGTTTACATGATATGAATCATATCCGAAAATTAATTAGCATTAACCCATTAATTGCCAGAAATTTGTTTGGTATTGTGGAACGAAACACAATGTCCCACATACAAACTTTGTTCAGCGTCTTTGCGGATACAATTTGGTAATTTGTGTTTTCACCCGGCAACTTAAGATGCCAGTGGGCATTCAGCTAATAAATTGGCAATTCAGCTGTGGTCTTGGAAGCCGATTTTACTATAACGCTTTTCAATAATTAGTTTCTGCATTTCTTTTAGTGAGCTTACGCTCGTGAATAAGTTGTCAAAGAATAATTGCAATAAAAATAAATGATGTCTTAACTTCTACAAAGTCATCTAAAAGATACAAGAGGGGTGTAAGATTTTGGTGGCGTTTTGCATAATTTTCGTCATGATTGGACGAGGCATTCTCTCCAAGTAAAAATAAATTGGGTTTTTTGAAGCACTTAAGAGAGAAAGCGCATAATCGAGCGCTTCAATAAGAGATCTTTTATATAGCAGTAAATGATAAAGAATAAAATATAGGAAAAAGCAGATATTTTAGTTCTGACAACGATGAGGTTTTAAAGCGAAAAAAAATAAAAATATATAATGGTGTACGAAAATTATTGAAACAATGCATTTAAACAATTTAAAGCAAAACATCAATGAATATGGAAATATAGTTATTCCTTAAAAAAGCGCTTTAGGAGTGCTTTGTTTGCATGTTAAAAAAGCGCTAATTGTCAGCAGTAAATAGTCCTCCAAACCGGGAACACTCCATACAAAAATCAGGCATCTTATCAGCAGGTTTGAAGCGATTTGGGGTATGCATTTATACGTAAAACCTGCTCCTTTTGGAGCACATTTTTTACTGGGTAATCGGATTCGACACTGCAGATATTTCAAATTTTTTCTGAAGTTCCAATTCTTTCAAGTCCTTAAACTATTAAATTATTCCTTATTTTACTTTCCAAATAAACAATTTAACACAGATATTGCTTAAAATATGCGAAGTTTTAATAAAAACGTTCATTCTCTATTCAAAACAGAACAGACAAAATGAGTTATGTGTAGTTTTTCAAATTGGCCAAAAAGTCAAGTTTTGTTTCACGAAATAAATTGTATTTTAGCTGGTACCTGAACAAGAAGCAAAAGGACGTTACAATCCAGGCCTTATGGCAACCCTATGTGGCACGAATGGAGTCAGTAGCCCCTGTGATTTGGCACCCTACTACTACTTAAGATGTATTTAGATAGCATCGGATGACTGTATGATCTTGTCGGATTATGCGCTCAAATTGCTACCTGCGTGTGCTGATTGCTCTCACACTACGGGGTGGTTGGTAAACGCATTGCTTTTCACCCATTGGTTCAGATACACCAGCAGATAATACTATATGGTTCATGAAAATCTTTTCCACAAGTGAATACATAATGAGCTAAAGGGATAAAGACGCTGACTCATTAGAAACTTATACTGTTGACTGGCTGATACTTATATCAAATAAGAAAACTGTGCTATAGCGCAGAATTTACTCTTAAATATAGACTATACTAAAGTATTTCATAATGACTTAAATATAATAACTACACTGCAAACTTAGATTGGGATATATAATACAACACAGATTGGGACAAGCTACAGATTTTAAGCTAATTTTAAAATTATTTTATACCACAGAATTTAAAGGTCCTGCTTTGTTTATTGTCTTTAAAGATTTACTACACCTTTTTTCATTGAAAATGAGAAAATTCCAAATGAAAAT
Organism: Pollenia labialis; assembly: GCA_949318255.1. Lineage (NCBI taxonomy): Eukaryota > Metazoa > Arthropoda > Insecta > Diptera > Polleniidae > Pollenia > Pollenia labialis. Next base: position 114,312,900 of record OX439143.1, read on the forward strand.
GAGAATTTTAATTTGAAATTGAGAAAATTCCAAATGAAAATGAGAATTTCAATTTGAAATTGAGAAAATTCCAAATGAAATTGAGAATTTCAATTTGAAATTGGGAAAATTCCAAATGAAATTGAGAATTTCAATCTGAAATTGAGAAAACTCCAAATGAAATTGGGAAGTTTTAATTTGAAATTAAGAAAATTCCAAATGAAATTGAGACATTTTAATTTTTCATTGATAAAATTGAATTATGTATATAATTTTTATTATATTCATTCAACAACATACATAACTAACATAAGGGTCGAAAAAATTAATATAAATACATATCGCAGTATTATTGACAAGATCCACAGCAGATTGGTAAAACGTTGTAGTATGTTGTATAGCTCTACTGCAATCTCAACTACATAGTTATACATGTCTTAGAAGTATTAATGACCTGTTCTAAAAATGCAAGCCTCTGTTCTCCTACATGTGGGGGGGAATTACGTTCGGTACACTCATCTTTGTTTTCGTCGTACTTTTTATTTTTGACCAAATAATTTCAATGGGGTTAAGCATCGGTGAATATGGAATATATTTTTCCGTGCAGAGTATTTCCCACAGTTATGATCGAAACTTGTTTATGAAACTGCGAATTTAATTTTCGGCAATTTAACGAAGGTTATGTTCTGGTCTTTCACCTACCCAAGTTAGAATAGTATTCACTTCTTCATAATCTAAGGACCGTGGTTTTTACCACCTCTTTGGTTAGGTATTACATTTGATTGGGTTATCCAAAAAATGGTCAGTTGTATAATAAATATTCAAAGACAAAGCCAGTTCGACACAGTCCATTCCTTTATTAGCTGCATCGATAATACGGTAACGATCCGTATTGGAATAAATTTTGTACTTTTTTCGTGTAATGCGTTCCGACTTTACGAAGTTTAGTATATAGAAGTTAAACACATTTTAAACGGCCGATAAAATTTTACCTTAGCTATTGGTAAGTTGTGATAACGGTCTAAACACATGTATAACTACTGGAGATTGCAGTAGAGTCATAGAACATACTACAACGTTTTACCAATCTGCTCTGGAAGATATGTCTGTTGGTCAATAATACTGCAATTGTATTTAGTTTAATTTTTTTCTATCTTTATGTTAGTGATGTAAGTTTGTTGAACGAATATAATAAAAATTATAAACATACATAATTAAATTTTATCAATGAAAAATTGAAATTTCTCAATTTCATTTGAAATTTCTCAATTTCATTTGAAATTTTCTTAATTTCATTTGGAATTTTCTCAATTTCAAATTAAAATTTCCAAATTTCATTTGGAATTTTCTCAATTTCAAATAGAAATTCTCAATTTGATTTGGAATTTTCTCAATATCAAATTGAATTTCTCATTTTCAATTGGAATTTTCTCAATTTCATCTAGAATTTTCTCATTTTAAATGAAAAATGGTTTAGATGGTTATGGATGTAAGATATTCTGCTAAATTGTCGGATAGATAAGATCCGTTGTATCCAGGGTATACTTAGGCTGGATTTTTGAGATCTCAGTTAAACTAGGTTAAGTAATTTGTATACACAAAAAATTTTTAGCAAAATAATTTTTAATTTTTTGATATTCTTTAATTAATGTAAAAAACATAATAAACAAATGTATTCAGGTTTTCAAGACAAAGTCTTGACAGAAAGAATACGAAAAAACAGAGGAAAAAGGAGGCAACATGTAATTTGAAATTTAAGTGATAATAACAGCAAATTTCGAACCACCAGTACTACTGGTTAAAGATTGATGTTTGACTGTTGGCTAACGGGCACCGCAGTGGTGCAGTGGGTAGAACACAAAGATCTTCTGACGATAGAAAGTGATGTTTCTTGAAACATGTAAAGATCAACCCGGGTTCAAATCCCAGCTACGCACAGTGGCCGATTTGTCTGATCTAGCGTAACGAAATTAATTATTGAAAAAGTAATGAAGTTTTCCTAAAAATAAAAATTTTGCTGGAATAGAAATCCAATAAGGAACCAATTTTAAAATTTATAAAAAAAAAATTAAAAAAATTTTTTTTTTTTAATAATTTTATTTAAAATTTTTTTTATATATTTTTTTTTATTTTTAATTTTAATAATTTCAATAAAGTTATTCCGAATCAGTATTCCAGTCTGAAGCGGACTTTTCTGATACTTCAGAAGCATCTAAAAGAAGATATTTCATCTCCCTATCTAAAAAAGTGTATTTTTTTGACAAACGGGATGGGTTTCTGCATAAACTCGTTATTAAAGGATCTGAAGAAATTAATAAAGCGTTCATAAGATCCTCCATTGTATTTATTCGCGATGTTTTACGTGTATGCTTAAGCCGAAAATTTCTGAAATCTTTGTTCCTGGCTTCCAAGGCTTCTTCCGACATCATACCAATAGGAAGTGGTACACATTCAATTATATCAGCTCCGTGAATCAATATCTTATGTACTGAGCTAGGCATGTAGAACCATGGATATTCATTTACAAATATCTTTGCGGTTTGTATGGCGTACTCACGAAAACTGCAAATATTTACCGCATATCCTGACGCCAAAGTGCGTAAAATCACACCAAGTCTTTTAATTAGATTTCCATTTACACCGGTTATTTGCGCAGACAATTCGTGGTTTTCAAAAAACTTTCGAGCTGTATTGCCACTGTTTGTGTTGCCGGAACCTTGCATTGGGATATCCACCAATAAAGCCATTTCATCCTTAAATCTGCCTTGGATCTCTGCTTTTCTTTGGTTGACTATGCTCTTGTCTAAGCCGCGAACCTGCCACTTTTTGATTGGTAGTCGATATCCTATATGTAAGATACACTCGAAGCAGCGAATCCACCCATGCAAGGTCGATAGTCCGAATTGAAACAAATCTTCGCTTCTCGGCAAGCTCGTAATGAGATCTAGGTTATTCATCATTTTAGGCGAGGCCTTACAAATACCGCATGTTTGCGAGGAAGTCTCTGCAATAACGCTAAACACTTTGCCGTCGATCATTGTGAGCTGCAAATTGTGTTTAACTTGATAACAGCTCAGACGTGTGGGTTCAAGTTTCAAAATTTGTGCTTTAATTTTTTCAATCTCGGCACGAATTAAATCTGCGGACTCTTTTGCAAACATTATTTTAAGAGGTCTACAGTATCGAGTTGATGATGGCCGCGGATTTTTCCAGAGTATGCAGCTACCCAATTCTACTTGTAGTGGCACAATACAAACTGCAAATAAATGCTCATCTACCATCATTTTCTCAGAATTGGTAAAGCTTTGCCGATATGTTGAGTGTCCTGAACTCCCATCGCATCCCCATTTATAAAACACAGTTGGATGTTCATATTTGTCTTCATTAACAGATATTTGACTAAATACCTCTGGGTGGGCTTGAACAATTCTTTTAATTGTGTGATCTAGCAGTTCTTGCAGTGGAACTTCAGCACAAGATTCTTCGGCTATTTTTGCATTTGGATAACACTTCTTTTTGGCGGATAGCAAAACATCGTATGTTGGGTAGATATTAGAATTCCGAGCTTTTGCACCAGCTTGCATAAGTTTATATGAGTTTTTGGTAAACCCTCCATCAATATACAGAGCCAAAGCTTCCTCTGCCGTATACTTGATCGGGAGCTGTTTATCTAATTCAAGACTTCTTTTAATGTTTTTAGACGCATCGGAATCAGTGGCTACCATTGAAACAACTTGCGATTCACTTCGTTTTCCAGCTTTGTATAAGCTGACACGAGTCGCTATCATAAGCTCATTACAAGTATTGCCTTCGACTAGTTCCGAAACTTTGGTACACTGACGTTTTGCGTGGCATTCTGCAATTTCCTTTTGTTTTCTTCCTGCTCCATTTTTATTATTTTGACATACAAGAACTAATTTTTCATCCAACCAAACATTGTAATTATTCTCGAACCGTTCCCGACCCCTACGGCATTCTTTCCACTTTGCAGTCAGCCTTTTGCAAAAATTTTTCAGTTTTTTAATAATTAAGTTGTACTCCTCCTCAGTGCAGTTAGATTTATCAATAACATTTGAAAAAACAAACTCCGCCAGTGTGGAAAATTTTTTTAAAGCATCTTTTTCACCGTGCCATACTGAAAAAAGGGTGCGTTTGCATACCGACATGGTTCCTAAAAATTACAACATTGTGAGCAAAAGCGACTCAAAGCAGCAGATATTGGACATTTCACAAAGTAGACGGAACATATTATCATAACACAACAGCCTCTTTACCGGCCGATACCAGCTATCTAAGTTTTACTCTACAGAAATTCAAGTTCGGTCACAATAAAGGAGTTTACAAACTTGTTTATATCTATCATAATTTTCTACAATAACATATATTGCACAGGAAACTTTACACTTTTTTTTTAATAACATACCTTTAACTTATAAAAAATCCACCTAAAATTTTCACAAAAATTATTTTTCACAATTTTTCATCACAATCTGCTAACTTGTAAAAACGTGTCAAAATATTTCTGTAACAGCTGTTTAAACATATGCTGTGTTCGAAAGCTCACAGTTGATCAATTATAGCAAATTTATCAATTCGGAATTTATCGATTTGCTAAATGAACATTTAGCTAACGGGCGGAGATCAAATTATGGTTGAATTTAAAAGTCAAAAATTTAGATTTCGTTACGCTAGATCAGACGAATCGGCCACTGTGCTACGCCAGGAAAAATTATCAATAAATTTTAATAAAAATTTCAAGTTGTAAAATTCCTTCCCTCAGTGAAAATAATTTAATGTAAATTAAATTTGATGAACTCAAGCCTAATTAAAGAATATCAAAAAATTAAAAATTAACAGTTCAACTAAAAATCAAAATTGTTCTTAAAATAATTTTTATTTTCACAGAAATCATTTAAAAAGTGCAGAAAATTCTTAAAACGTACAAATACATACATTATTTTAATAATGGCAGAACATTTTGTCATTAAGGTGCAAAGCTAAACGACAAAACCTGCAGGTCCACGACAAGTTGTCAATGCTTGTATTAGTCCAAAAAGTAGTAGTGTAAATTTGTATTTACATGTTACACAGCAAACGTGAGAATGCATATATACAGGTTGTCCGCCGTATTTAAAACTGTATATCAAATGCATATAGTAATCCTACTATCTGCTTTAGCATGCGTCTTAAAAAATGGTCAGAAAAGTAGCCAACGCGTAGAACGCGTGGTTTGGGCATCTTGTTTAAGATTTAATGGAAACAATTTATTAAACTCACTGTTTATTGTTGTTGTTTTTGTTTAAGCTTTGATATTGTTACATTAAGAACTGGGGTTTATAATTCTTTTTCGCTTTACAGTTCTATTTGTATAATAATTTTAGTTTTTCTAAAATCTTTAGATGAAGTTTCCTGACGATCTGGCCTAAGCAACCAGTGAAATGCGCATAGGAATAGCTTATCCTATTAACAATAAATTTCAGTTCATCAATGGAATGAAATGGGAATTTAGCATTTGAGTAAAATATCGCAGATACCAATATATCGGCAAACTTGAAGTATCGCCGTTATATCGGTATCATTATTCATTACATTCCTACTTTTTACATTCCGTCTACTCTAGGTTCAACACATGAAGTTTCAATAGTAAGTCGTCGGTCACAGGTTGACAACTCTTAACATGTTTTTTGTACTTTTCAGGAGACAAAAAAAAACGTTGTTACTCCGTTACTGAACCGTGTTGGAAGTAAATAAAAAAACCAAAATTAGTAGGAGATATTATTATAAGATGGTGTAAAGAAAGCAAAGGTATTGAACATGCAGAAGGACAAACACAGTCTTTTGGCATCAAAAACCCCATTCGATTTTTTTGCGTGTTAAGAGTTGTCAACCTGTGACCGACGAAGTGCCAGTCGTCTCTATTCAATAGGCCAACCTTGTACAGGGTGGCCCAAGATTACCGAAGGGGTTTAAATTGCTTATAACTTTTTTATTATAATTTGTTTACTTTTCTTTTCAGTATTTTGTAAAGAAGACTTGGGGAATTTTAAATGGAGCAGTACTCAATTGAACAACGTGCCCAAATTGTTGAGCTTTATTAAATCATAATTTTATTCATAATTTAATTATGAGCGACGAAGTCCATTTTCAATTAAGTGGGCTCGTTAATAAGCAAAACTGCAGGATATGGGCTACGGAAAATCCGAGAGTAGTTCAACAGCGAGAATAACACCCACCTTAATGTACGTTTTGGTGCGGTGTTTCATCGAAAAGGATAATTGGTCCTTATTTTTTTGAAAATGAACACGGGGATTATGGAAAATATGTTGGAAAGAGCATGAATTTGCGAAGCAGTAAATGGCCACCACTTGCGAAACATTATTTTTCATAACTAAACTAAAAATTTTCCGCATTTATATACACTCACAATATTATTACAGTAACGGACTGTAGTTTATTTAAGAAATATTCCGTTCAGTCATTTTTAAATAAATAAACATTTAAAATTCCAAGCAAATTTATTTTTAACTGATTCTAACAGTTATTCAAAAAACTAAGTGCATATTAATACGGATTTTCAGTTGCAGTTAATTTTGTCCGTTGATTAAGTTAAATTCTTCTTTATGTAAATTTAAATGAAAATGTAATTTAAAGCAACGAAAAGTTCATTTAATTTTTACTGTCAAAAATTCAACCGCGAATTCCGCAAAAACAAATCAATATTCAGTTATCTTTTATAAATTAACTGTCAAAAAATTAACTACATATTCCGTTAAAACAAATAAATATGCAGTTATTTATAAAATGTTACTGTCAAAAATTCAACACCATATTCAGTAAAAACAATTAAATATTCAGTTATTTTATATAATTTTACTACCAAAAATTAATTTTTACTTATCTATAAAAAATAAATTGCTTGTTTTGTGTAAGCAATACCCATTTTCTATTTGTTAAAATAATTTAGTTAAATACCTACATCAAATTTTAAAAGTAAAATAATTGCGAAGCCATATCGGTCATGCTGCTGGTGTCTAATAATTGAGAGTTCTTCTGTAAACAACGTGGTCAGTACAACAAAAGTAAAACAAACGTGTGTAACTGGGTAAGTAAATAAATATATTCTCCCTCTCTCGCTTATAAGAAAAACAAGCGGACAGGTGTCTGTCTGGAATTTTTTAGAAATTCGGATCTTTTGTGGAGTAAACGAAAATTTAATAAAATAACTGAATATTTAATTGATTTTACTGAATATGGGGTCAATTTGACAGTAAAAAATTGACAGTAAAATTTTAATAAATAACTGAATATTTAATCGTTTTTACTGAATATGGTGTTGAATTTTTGACAGTCAAATTTTACAAAATAACTGAATATTTATTTGATTTTACGGAATATGGTGTTGAATTTTTGACAGTAAAAATTAAATGAACTTATTGTTAAAAATAAATGAAAAATAGGTAGACCGGTTTTTAATTGAACTTTCATTTATTTTATATTACTATTTCAGTTAATTTTACGTTCAGAATATTGTGAGTGTAGTGTTTTAAAAAAAAATTAATAATTATTTCCTAAATAAAAAGTTATAACGAACTCAAACCCCTTCGTTCATTTTTGGCCACCCTGTACATTTAGACTTTAAAATGTTGCAAGTATGTTTGTGCTTAAATATGACTTATTCACGTTACAACCTCTTTATAAAATTTATATCCGGCATCATTATATTCCTTAGCAAACAGTTTGATCTTTTATATTTATAGTAATATAAATTAACTCAAAACTCCCTACTCCTAAAATTTAATCGTCATTTTATAAAACACTACAGTTCCCCAAAACTTGTGTTGCTTTAAACAAAAAAAAAAAAAAAATAAGACAATTATAAAATTGTAAAAACAAAATTTCCATTCCCATTATAAACAAAAAAATAATAATATTTCTCATATTTATGTTAACAAGTAAACAATACTTCCTTTAATTAGTCATATGCCAGACAATTAAAAGCCTCTCATAAACTACAAACATCATATAACCATTCATAAATTTTCCTTAACACAGGTCTAAAGACCAACAGACATTTATCATTTTACAAAAATTTGAAATAAAAAAAAACAAAAACACATCTATAAAAACAAAGTTTTCTTTCTATTCTTATATTGTCAACACCACTTGAATTGTTTACCTTCATTATTAAACGCAAAGATTATAAAAGAAAACCCATTGTTCTTTAAAAATCATATGAAAACAAATTCTCTTTTTAGATTTTATTCATACTTCTTTTCAAACAAAAATAATTTGAGAGAAAAACTTAAGTTTTATTCTTTACAATTATTTCTTTTTTTTTATTTGATTTTTTTTTTTTTTTTTGATAAATGCAAGTATAAATTTTATTTACTACAATAAATTTAAATAAATGTTGACATGTATAATAAACATAAATTCCAAACAGACCAAAAATTATAAAAAAAAATCAACAACAAAAAGTGATCAAATGGCCAAATAGACAATTTACTGGCCAGCCAGTCAGTCCACCAAATGACTGGACAGAAGACCGACCGACCAACCAATCAATTCAATCATAAATTTAGTAGAGGTATAAAACAACCACCAGCAGCACATTATTGAAATGAAATGTATTTGCATTGAATTAAAGTGAATTGTACACATACATTAACAAAGGCAGACATACACACTCGTTTTAATAAATAACATTTAAAATATAAAAGTACGTATGCAAAAAACCGGAAATAGATTCAATGCATTTATTATTTTTGTTGATTTCTTTTGATGCCATTATAAACGCATCACTACGCACACCTCACAACACATAACCCAGTAGTCATTTGATATCACTACAAAATATATAATTGCCAGTGTGTAATATAAAATGTAATCAGAAGTCAAATGTTTTCAATAGTCAGGTTTTTCAAGCTTTTCGCTTGAAATTAAAGTTTTTGCAAATTTTTCCACAAAAGCAGTTTTTGAAAATTCATGCAATAAAGCATATTATTAGCAAGGAAGTCCAAAATTAAGATATAATTTAAATTTAATAAAAAAGAGTTTTTTTGAGATATTTAAAATGTTTTTATTTCAGCTTTTTACAAATAGCTTCCGGTAGAAAATGCAAAAGTAATTCGGTCTAGTGACTCAACTAATGGCTCGGCAGGCTCCCAACGTTTTACCAAAATTAGCAATCATGTTTTTCAATAACCTGTTATCAATGGTTGATATCTGCGCGATAATGTTGTTTTTAAGATCTTAAACTTTTGTGGGATTATTGGTGCACAGTTTCGATTTTAAAAAACCCCACAAAAAATATTCTAAAGTTGTCAAATCGCATGATCTTGGTGGTCAATCACACTCCTCCTCTACGAAAAAAAAGTAGATTTTCGAAAACTTTTCTTTCAAAAGAACCGTTCTTTCTTTTGCTGCAAGAACACCATCCCCTTGAAACCACACAATCTCTACGTCTAAATCATTAATTTTCTAGCACCTTAAATCGTACACCATAGTCTATACAGAGAGTGTACCCTGCTTGGGACCTATAGGCAATAATTGACTCGTTGAAACATAATTATGCCATGGGGACCTTTTGTCATTTCATGTCTTATAAAACTAAACTTGATGTTCTTAAATTGCTATTTGTAAGCGATTTATGCGTATTAAAGTAAGCGTCTGAAGGGACTTTATATGGCCCCTATTATTACGATCATCATACAATTTAATTTAACATCAAACAATTTGTTTGTGAAGACGGTATGTATGTCTCTTTGTTTGGATATTGTTACTTTATGGTAGATTCCCCAATTTTCGTCTGGAAAATTTTTTTTATTGCGAGTTTTCAGCATCACGATTTACTCGTTTTGGAAAAATTTTCCGTAAAATCAATGTTCACCAAATCTGCTAGTTTTGCAAGGTGGTTAGTATTTTAGTGACGGATTATATACTGCTTTTTTTGTTGTTGTCAAACTACATACTTAAAACCGGAGTTCGGAAAGAAACACTAAATATCGGTTTGGTAGATTTGTAAAAAACACAAATGCTGATAGTGTTTGTGTAGAAAATCATTAAAAAATAACGTTTCCTTGTTTGTCATCTTTCAGATATAACGAAAGATGAAAACGTTTAATTCCGTTCGGTTTTTGTTAAACCCACAAACTTCATCGAATTCGGTTCGGCTAATTAATGTTCGTTCCTTTTGGCTGGTAAAAAACATTTTTAACACAAAAAAAATACACATACGAAAAAACACAAAAGGCCAGCAAAATAATTTTACACAAACAAAACACATACACAATGCAAACATAAGCTATTCGTTGTGCAGTCGTTGCTAAAATTTTTTGTTTGTTCATTTCTTTATCAATGTAAAAAAGAAACATTATAGAACATTAAAATATATGTTCGTCTACAGTATCACTACAATTTTTCTCTTTTTTAACGAAGAACAGAACATTATATACTGTTCGGTTCTTTCTTGAAAATAGTTGCGAACGGTATTATGGGTTGTGTTCGTCTACACAATCACTAAAAATAGATATCACTAAAAATAGATATATTTTCGTACACTAATTAAAACTATTTTCAAAGATTGTGTGTTTATAATGGATGAAAAAGATGATCAATTACAACTTTAATTCACAAACACAAACTTTGTAACCTATTGGGGAATTAGTTCAAGCCAGCCCGTACAAATTGTAAACATAAACGAAACCTTTAAGCTTGGTTGAGAGTAAAAAACAGTTTATCTTCCTAAAACAGAGAAAGTCGTGAAAATACATTACAAGAAATATATTACGGACAAAAACATGGCTGAATTCACCTTTACTTTTCTTTTTTTATGAACATAATAATGTCTTTTTTAATTTTATTTGCTTGCATATTGAATTTCTTTCTTATAGCATACAAAAACTTGCCCTGGTAATAACTATAATCATCATAAAACACAATTCATGCACATCATAAACGTGGTTGGTGGTATTATTATGTTTCGATGGATGCCGGACGAAATGACAGTCTGATTGTTTGTTTGGTTGATAAATTGAATTGTCATAGAAAGCAGCATTTTATGTTAAGTAGTCAACAAAAAAAAAAAATAATAATTACTATAATGTGATCAATAAAATAATGTATGGTCAATAATAAATGTGATTAATTCTTACAAAATTTTGTATAAAAGTTATAAAGTTCAAACGAACAATAGCTTTTAAAGTAATTAACTTTTTTTATAACGCAATTTCTGTAACTTAAGTGAAAACAAAATATTTCATCGTTTCTCGAAAAGTGTTTTTGAAACTTTACGCGTCGCGTCGGCTATTCCAAATAATGTTAAGAGCGACTTTAGTGTTTGTTATTTGCAAACGAACTTTGAAAACAATCGTATATTTTATAAAAATGTTAAAAGCAGTGTTGGAAAATAAACAAAACATTATTTAGTGTTCGGCTCACACACCCAGGAACGATATCTATTTTTTAGTGTTTGTGTCGACGAACACAATCTTTAATACCGCTCGTAGCTAGTTTCAAGAAAGGGCAGAACATTTTATAGTGTTCTGTTCTTCATTAAAAAACAGAAAAATTGTAGAAAAACATTATTTTTTAATACTCTATAATGTTTGTGTAAAATTATTTTGCTGACCTTTGTTTTTTTTCGTGTGTGTATTTTGTTTTTGTAAAAAATGTTTGGTTTTTTTTTACCAGACAAAAGAGACGAACATTAAAATGCCGGACCGAACACAAATGAAGTTTGTGATTTAAAAAAAAGCCGAATGGAATTAAATGTGCTCATCTTTTGTTAAGTTGGATAAAAACAGTATTATTTTTATGTTCGAAAGATGACAAACAGGGAAACGTTATTTTTTTAATGATTTTCTACACAAACACTATTAGCATTTGTGTTTTTCGCACATCTACCAAACCGAACACTAATGAGCGATATTTAGTGTTTATTTTCAAACACTGGTTAAAAGCGAATAATTGCGAAATTCATAAATTTGTTTTTGTTTTAAATGAAATTTTCTATGCGAACGTTTACATTCGAAATCGTTAAACAGGCAGTTGAACAATGAAAAAATGTGCCAAGAACAAAAAATTATAATTATTATTCTTTGCTTTTTTAATGTGTTTTTTAGTGTTAAAATTTTTTCTCGTTCCATTTTTATTCGTCAGTTTTGTTTGACAGGTCAATGCGGGAACTTTCTCTCCGTAAATTGGCAGTTAGTTTCCATACATACGTGACAGAAGAATTTAACAGACGTAGTTAAGTAGGACAAACAGTCGTTTTTTTTCAATTATAATATTTTTGTTTCATTTCTCACATTTTAAACGAAAAGTTTCCTGACGCGAGAGTTACAGAACAAGTAAATTTACTACGACTATATGATCAACTACACGGTTTGGTGTATATAGGAATGATAAATGTTGATTTTTAGATATTTGTACAAAGTCGGTTGGCTGGATACTGCAATTATTGAAACAAAATCAATCTTAATGTTAACTCGTATAGTAGCAGTTTTAAAGTTAAATAGCGTTTTCTGTAACATATATTGATACTCAATTATGGCTTTAAATAATTTGTGAATAATTTTCTGATATTTAATTTAAAGTCAAAAAATTTTTAATTTAATTAAATTAAGATCGAAATAAAATTTTAAAGTATTTAACCTTGAAACATAAACTGCCCAATTATAAAAATCAAAACGTTCGTCTTCCTTTAAAATAAAACAAAACAAGATAAAATAAAATAAAAACAATCACACACAACCAACATAAATTCACATAAAAACTGTCTAAAACTTTATTAATAAATAATAAAATATGAATTTATAATTTTCCTAAAAAAACATAAAAACCAAAATATGATTTATAAACAACACCCAACAAATACAAAGAAAAACTTGGGCAAAACTTTTATCGAAAACAAAAAAATGTTAAAAGATAAAATAGAAACTTGAAATTCCTAAGGGCTTCATTTGGAATGAAATGTCATTGAAAATACTCTGTAGAGAAAATTAAGGTTATGAAACATCAAAATAAAAATGTGTCAAATTAACACCTTATAAACCCATAATAGACCCAAGACCGCCTACAGACGGTCATCAGAAAAAATAAGTATTGAACAAAACCTATTTACTTCATGCTGTTACGAGGCAAAAATTGTAAATGGGTAAACAATTCGCAGTATACGTTACCAAACCAATAGAATTCAATGATTGAGATAGTGTGGAAGAGAAACCATTCTAGTTATAACTTTGATGCGATAAGACAAATAAATTGCAAACTACATATTTAAATTTCAGGTATTTGAGGATTAAGTAATAAAAAATTATGCTACAAAATTTTATTCGATAAAATGTTAAAAAACGCAGGGGAAAAAATTTAACAAAAAGTATAAGATAAACAAGTAAGAGTGTCAAGTCCTATTACTTTCACGTAAAGTCGCATAACATATGAACAAAATGACACATATATCATGAAAATCGATGAACGCGTTTCGCGTTTATTCACAATTTAAAATTTAGCTCGAGATATCCACAAAATTCTTTGGAAAAACCATTGATGGCTTTTTTACTGATTCTTTATTTTGCATAAAAATTAATTCTTAATTTTTTAAAATTTTTTTCAGCTTATTCCGACTAGTGGTTCTCGAGTTATGACAAACAAAAGAGCCTCAAACGTGACAAATTCCCCTATACGATACTTATTAAATTCAAATTAATTTTTTAATTATTTAAACTTAGGCGCTGCAGGAGCCAAATTTAAGAATTTTATTAAACCGCCATATGTGTATGGCTAAAATTATTAAATTTGGCTACTGCAGTGCCAAGGATGCCCCCAGATGGGTCAAATGTATGACTAACCCCAATATATTTTTGATCTCAATCATTTATTTCTAACAAATCTAGCCACTATCACCATCCCTTAAGGGGGCTCCCATTCAAAATGTTCAGTACAGACTAGAAATATATTGAAGAAAAGTACCATAAATGCCCAGGAGTCGCCCCTAATGCTATATAATGTATGCCGACCTGAATTAATTTTTTCTCCTAAACATTTTCTCGAAACATACTTACCCCTTATCCAAACTTCTTAGGGGGGCTCCCACACAAATATTACGTTGTATGAAATTCTTAAATTAATTAAAATTTTAATGGCCGTTTTCTCATTACACGATTAACTTTTTTCCCAACGAAAAACTGCACATTAAAGGAATTTGGTTTTCTCAATGTCTCATTTGCTTCTATTCTGTCGCAAAGCTAACCAGCACTCATCTGCCGATTATTTATTTTCCTTTTATTTGCCGTACAGATAAATTCAATCAGCTGACTCCCAACTTTTACATGTATTTTGAGAGGTGTCGCCAGCTTAAAACCATGTTTTTTGTCGGTATATTGAGAAACTCAAAATTGTTAACAGGCAGTTTATCGGTCTTATAAATTTATGTTGACTTTAAGTAACAGGCAGTTTGACGGTACATTGAGAAAATGACCATAAGACTTTTGTAAATGAAATCAAAAGTTGCTAACTGATTTTACCATTTATGGCTTGTTTTGTTTGCAACTTCGTTTTTAATACGAATTTTTAAAAATCAATAATTTCGAAATTTTTATAAAAAAATTATTTTTTTCCAAAAAAAAAAAAAAAAAAAATTTATGTTTCTAAAACGACTACGCATATTAGAAAATAATTTTACCTTTCTAAAAGGAAATTGCGGATTTTCTGTTTTTTTTTTAGCAATTTCAATAGACTAAACCGTTTTTGAGTTACGCCAATATATGTTGTGCAACCTCCGCCAGTTTCGAAATAACGGTATATCTCGAAAACAAGAGCTAACCTTCACTTCATTCCGATTTCTAGAACATACCCGATAAATAAATATAAAACTTAGAGTTAACAAACTTTTGTTGTTTTTTCGTTTGTGAAATGAATTATTATATTGTGTTGAAAAAACTTAACAAAAATATAAGCTAAATTACGACTGAACACCATAGTAACAAAGATGGTTGTAGTATTGGCTATCACGTAGTGATAGGTAAATTTTTTGTAAAAAATTTGTCATAACTAGGCCAACCAAAAAAAAAGTAAATGCTTTTTTTTTGGTTTACAAGAATGGTTTTGGTTAAAACCAATGCCGAACATACAAAACAAGAAAAATTAGCAATATTTGTTAGGGATTTTTTTTGCTTATTTTGGCAATATCGGCTTTTTTTTACTTATTTTGCCATTTTAATATAATTTTTCATTTTTATACAAAAAAAAACTTATTTAATACATATATTTTTGCAAAAATCGCTAGTATTTTTTTATGTGCAACTTTGTTTTTATAAATACAAAAAAGAAATCAATTCTTTTTTTTTAAAAAATCGTTCAACGTTGTAGTAAATTTTGTGTTTCCCTTGTACAAAATAATCCCAACCACCTTCATATTTTATCTCGTTATGTTTTATACCAATACCATAAGAGTGGAGTGGGTATTATGCATTGGTCCTTAACCTTTGTCCAGCGGAAAAATTTTACAACGTTAAAAGGCGGTATGGGTACAATTGTACCCTTATATACTTAACACGGCTTTCCTATTAATATAATTAAATTATTCTGTTCTTATTTAATAAACAAATGATAGAACAGGCCCGTGGCTAAAAAAAAAACTTATTTTACGTACACATGTATACATTATTTGCTTTATTTTCTTGTTTTTTTCTTACGACTTATATGAAGGTACAATTGTGCCCCTTCAGCCTTTTAGGGATATCAAGTCAATAAAGACTTATTTCGGTATGATATAATCAAAATCTTTTTTTTTAATTTCAAATATGCAATCCGCAATAAAAGTTTAGAGATGTCAGAAAATTTTAGATATCTAGTATTAACAAAAATAAAGTTATTGCAATTTAAAAACGAAAAAGGTACAATTGTACCTCTTCTGCCGGACAAAGGTTAAGTACATCAATCGACTCAGAATCACTTTTTTTCATTATTTATTTATTGAATCTTAATATATTTAATATTAACTAACAATAATTTATCACATCTTAACCTTATACTTTATTTATGTCCTGCCGGTGCCAGACAAAAATTTTCTGCATCACGGGTTTGTTTGTTTTTGTTTGATTTTTTTTTTTTGTGGAAGAAGTATTCTTAGTATATATATATGATGATATTTATACCAAGGTATGTTCTGTTCACATATCTAGGTGTTTATCGCTCATTGCATAGCGAGCTAGAGGGTTCGGATGCAATTCTTGCCTTTTTAAGTATTTTACTGCATATTTCGTAATCACAGTTTTAACTAATGGAACATTGAGATCCTTGTGAATAATTTAGTTTTTAACATACCAAGGGGCAGCAGTGATTATTCGAAGAAGCTTATTTTGGCACCTTTGAATTTGTTCGATATTAGAGGCAGATGCAGTGGAGTTGTAAAGTAGAAGTTTGCATTCGAGACTAGGGACAGAGTTTCTTCCAATAAACCAATGAATTTGGATGGCTTTTATTTTCATTTTATTTAATTTTGCCACTATATAGCTTTTTCAACGGTGGTCTTAATGTATACCGAGATATTTTACATACGAATTTTGAGGTGTTATTTGAATTTTGATTTAAATAGGGGGGCATGATTCCCGACGAAAGGTGGCTGTTATATATATACGCATTTCTGCTCATTGACCTTTATCCTCCATTATTTTAACCACAGTTGTAGCTGAAATATATGAGCCCGTAAGTATCGAGATGCTTCTTGACTGTTTTCGTGAACGCTTAGAAAAGCTGTAGTTGTTTGTTGGCTTATCCGAGGTATATATTAAGTTGCTTCCCTGAGCGACAATTGGCTGAGAAGAACTTAAATAAAAAGTAACTTTCTAACAGCCTGTGTGTGTTTGTTGATAAGTTTCGCTTCCATTTATGTATAAGCATTCATGCCTGACATTATCAAAAGCTTGGAAAACATCGATGAAAAGAGCTGTGTTCTCTTCTAAAGCCAAATTGGTGGTTAGGAATTTTAATTTAATATTGGGGTTAATTTGCCACTAACAGCTTTTCAAACAGCTTTGATATATTAGATAGTAAGCTTATAGGGTAAGCTTATAGGGTGTGCTGGTAACTAAGGAAACTTTCCACTTTTGAGGATAGTATTCAAGGCGTAAAATAGCATTAAAAATTAAAAGAATTATTTTCTTTGCTATGCTGGGTAGCTCCAAAAGCATTTTGTTAATGTTCTTTTCAAAACCCTGGGTCTTTCTGGGGGCTTAAATCACAAAAAGCCTTTTCAGTTTTCTTATTTCAAATCTTAGGGGAACAGCTGCGTTAGTGAGATTTATTTGGGGTTAATACATTTTTCAAATGATTTACAAACAGGTTTCCTTTTGCAATATCATATCTTGCCCAGCCTCAATTCAAGTTTCTTAATGGTGGTTTAGAGACAACTGGCCTTTTGAGATTTCTAGCTGCAAGCCATAAAGAGTAGTCTGATTGAGGAGTTGCATCAAGTTCCAAAAGATATTTTTTCAGAGAAGCTGTTTTCTTAGTCTGCAGTAACTTTCTTAGCCTTTTTGTACACTCTATTAATAAATTCTCAAGTTGAGAGGATCTGTGCAATTGCCACCCTCTTCGAGCTCTACTTGTGGATTATATTTTAATATTTTTTGTTTTTTTGGGGCTGTACTGGAATGTTGAACAGCTAGTTTCAAATAACTGTCAAAAGTAACAATAGAAAAATCTACATTCTCCGATGTAGAATTTATTAATTCTAGCATGTCCTTACAAAACTCTGCTAAATTACCAGAAATTTAATTTTTTAAATTCCTGATATAATATCCACACTACCGACGGAAATGTTCTAACCAAGCTTTATTAAGTTCTTGCCACTAATATTTTCAACATCTCAATTATTTATTAAATACCCAAGAAATAATTTTAGTAAAAAACAACATCAACTTTACCAACAATTCCTTCTAATTCCATAAGAACTAAATTAATAAAATGAATATAAGTTAAATGGCCTTTGGCGATTTATGAAGTAAACATTTATTTTATTTTTCCTAACAAAATGTTACAAAATTCTAACTCACTCTTAAACTAAATTTTTCTTTTGCTAACATAAATCAGTGTATCTTAGTATATGTGCTTGTATGAAGAGACATATAGAATAGGAAACAAACCTACAACTTAAGTTATAAATATTTTCATATTGTCACATTATCTTATACCCTGTCATGCATTTAGAAGATGCAAACTTAAGATATCAACTAATTTTAGATAAAACCCAGCCAAATAAGACCAGAAATGTCGTTTGTAATTCTTTTCTACATTTTCCAAATATATTACAATACTCATATACTACAGCTGTACTCTTATAAATGTCTTTAATGTTAATCCTATAATACTTTTTTTACTGTAAGAAGAGTGAGAGAGAGAAAGAAAGGAAAGCAGTAACATACACAAATTTTCTTATCTTGATTTTTAATTACCCATGTTTTTGGTAATATGAACCTTTAGATGAATGGATGAGGAGGCAATTTAGGAGACAAAGTGTGTATTAAGAACAACAAGCAAAATAACAACATTTTTAGAAAATCTTTTACAAAAACATAGATTTATGTATGTAGATATGATTATTTGTATGTCTGTATGTATGTGTGTTTAGATCTAAAATACAAAAGGCCCTTAAATTAACTAATTGTACTGGCCATAATTTTTCTAAGTTTAACAGGGTGGTGCAGAATGAGCTATATGGTTTGAATTCGTTATAACTATTTTAATCATTATTTTTTTTTATTTTTTTCCGGCATTTTGTGAAGAAGGCTTGGGGAATAACTATACAATTAAACAAAAAAATTGACCCTCAAAATTTTGCGAAAAGTTCTGCTAAATAGAGCACGTATGTGCGAAGCAGAAAATTGACATCACTTACAGGATATCATTTTTCAAAGCTAAATGCGAAAAATTCCATGAAAAAGTTATAAACCATTTAAACCATGTAGCTCATTCTGCGTCACCCTGTACAAACCAAATATTGCCATACAAGAGGACAATCCAAACAGGTCTTCTAAAAGTATTCAGGAATATACAAAAGTAAATTTCAGGCACTTTTAAACAAAATGGCGTCAAATCAAATAGAATTTTCTTAGCAAATATGCAGCAAATTTAAGCTTGTAACAGAATATTGACAGCTCAATTCCAAAACATGCTAAGTCGACTTAGCAAGTTTTTAATTTTTTAAACGTTTTTTGATTGGGTATTGTTTATCTAAGATTTTAAAAATTTTGGTCTTTATCGTCTAATTCAAGTCAAAGTTATGCACAAAAAGTAAGTTAGTATAGAACTTAATGTTGTACTCTGCAAAACTCACTTTTTCCATTTATAAAGTTTGGAATTGAGCTGTCTTTATAAACACTGCTTCATATGATACAGGAGAGTTCTCTAGGTCATTAACATTATCAACCCAGATTTTAAAGTTAGAACCCAAAGATTCTTTACAATTTAAAAAAAAAAACTTAGAACATGCTGGTTTTTACAAAAATTTATAAACCTAAATTTTGGACTTGCACCATAAATTTAGAGATATTTTTGTAAAAGTATTATATAGTAATTTGATTACTATCAGTGTTGCCAAAACTTATTGAGAAATTATGCAATATTTTTTAATAAAAAATGAATATATTTATTCGGTTAAGAGCTTTTTAGGAATTTTGGCACCGATTTGTAAGTGAATATTTTACCGTTTGGATCATTTTTTTTTTGGCATAAATTAGTAAAAATACCCTTTTTGCAGCATTTTTCAAGTTTTTAGCGCATATTTTGCCTTTTGCGGCTTATTTTGATCCATGTTAAATTTTTAATTTTTTTATAGATGAATACAAGAGCTTTAGCACCAAATAAAAACATTTTTTTTTGTGCGAAATTCTGGATTTTCCGTTTTAAATATCTATCTGTATACCCAACGTGTTTCTCAAATTTCGCCATCTTTATTTAATTTTTGCTCGAATATTGTAAGACAAAGCAAAATGTCATTAAAGATAAATGATATTTTAAACTTTAAAATTTTATATCTGAGTTAGCAAAAATTAAGGAAAGAGCATTTATGTACATGCCTTTTTAGCAATGTTGCAATACATAGAAATCTGGACCAATCTTTAAGTATTCCCATCAACTCAGAATCACTTTTTAAAGTGATCTAACGATGTCTATCCACTCGTCTGGGTGGTTAACCTTGTGCGCAAAGTACAAGTTGCAATCTTGTATATAATTTGATCAAATTTGGTAAATTCATTTTAATTGCACTAAGGACGAATTTCTTAACAATAGTGAGAATCGGCTTATAATTTTACATATTCCCCATAAAAACTTCTTTCCAAATTAGACTCTTTGTGTCCGTTAACCATCTAATTATCATATTATGTTGGTTTTAAGATTATTTTCTCTCTAAAAATGTTTTACTGCAAATTAAATTCTTTTCGAACCATTTAACATAAATAGCTTTAACCTCTTTTTTAAATGCTAATATTAATAATCCCTTTAAGCCAAAAAATCCCATGTGTGTTAGTATTTAAATAATATCCGGCACAAATGTATTTTATATGAATTTTAACCTCTTAACATATCTTTGGTTTTGTGAGCCGATCTTTTCCAAATGGGGTAACATTTAGAAAATTCGTCTGTAAATATTATGGAGTTTTTGCTTTAAAGAGGTGCGACTTATGTTTTCTCAAACGACTTTTTTGTGCGACTTTATTTTTATAAAATGACCTTTTGTGCGACTTTTCAAAAATTTCTAACGGTAACCCTGATTCACATTAATTTACATTGTTGCATTTTTTATATCTAATTCAAGGTTAGAATCATCCGATTTTATATAATTCTTTTATAATTGTATTAAACATTATAAAAATGGAAAATATTAAAATGCCACAAGAACTGAAAATGCTAGAAATTTTTAAAAATATTGCTAGAAAATTGCTACATGCTAAATCAGTTTTTTCATCATGCCAAATGGCTTTAAAAAATGTTAAATCTTGCATGAAAAATGCTAAATTGGCAGCACTGATTGCCATTAACCAAAAATTCTATTTCACTTTAATTTAAAACACTTCTTATACCATCCTCGTTAATTCAGGAACATTTGTACGACCATATTTATGCATAACTTGAACCCAAAAAGAAAAACTTACAACAACAATAACAATCTCGTTCTTAAGCCAAGACATAAAAAAGTGCCAAAGACGTTGTAAATCCTTCATTAATTTCAAAGATTTTTCCAAGATTTCTGTATAATATTCTTATGCATTTTTTCCTAATGGCATTCTCCATGGCTATTTGCCACATCTTTTCAAGTTCTCTTCTCTTCTCTATCGGTTTGGTAATTAGATTATTTGTTATCCTATCTTGAGTTAGTTATCAATAATTAAGTCTTATATTCAATGTGTATTGTGATTAAGTGTGTATGTATGTATGTGTTTTCCTGAAAATATAATTTCGATTTGGAAATTTTGTGTATTTTTTTAAATTTTTTTTCTCGTAAAGAAAAACAAAAATTTCTTGTTCTTTGTTTTTACAGAGATTATTATCAAATATTAGGTTCGTTCAATAGCAATTGCTTATTTTCAAAACTTATTACTAGAATGTGTTTACGTACTCGAAAAACTTGCAACGAGAGAATGAAAAAAGAGCATACAAATTTGAGGGAAAACCATTTTTTTGAAAATTTCTGCTATTAAAAATTGTATTTCTGCTAGTAAATTAAATGAACACACCTAATATTTTTCTTAAAATATAATTATGTATTAGTTTGTTTTTCTTGTTAAAGAGTTTTGCTTTGAAATTTGCTTATGCTGGGAGATTATTAAGCTGATATTGTGCTTTTATGATTAAAGGCAAGAATATGAAAGAAAAACATATTAAACTAATTTGAATTGGTTAAAGTAGAATTAACATGATAATTGCTTTAATAGCCTTAAAAAATAGTTTAAACAAACTTGTGACCTTTGAACTGACTTTCTGCTAAAGTTGTAAATTATAGGATAAATCGGCTTAGAATTACTCAACGAACAGATGACGACACTTTTACGAAACTTTTTTGTTTCAAGGTCATTTTCAGAAAAAGTCTATGTAAAAATTATGAGAAATTTTGACCCAATACCCTCAAAGTTTAGTGATTAGGTTAAGGCTTTCAAAACGAGTCCAACTGTTGAAAATACTACTTAGTAATAAGTACTTGTTGTTTTATATTACAAACCTAATCTTAGTAGGCTTTGAATTTGTAGATTTATTTTTAATCATAGCAACCTTTGCAATATGAATAAAAATACATTTGTATATTCTTTCTTTATCATTCCTCAATAAAACTTTAAGAGCCACTTTTTGGGTTAGAGATTAGCGATTAAATTAACTTTAATCTCCGTATTTACTTTTTGAGTTGTATTTTTTAAACTTTTTTGCTAGTTTAAGCGGCCATTGGTGGTGGTTTAAACCTTAACTTAAACTGTCAACATACACATAATTTACATAAACAATTAACTCAAAAATATAAACAAAAAATAATTTTTAAAATAAAATATATTGCTAAGCACTTTTATATAATTGTTCCTTTCTATATTTTTTCATTAATATATTTATTTTTAAACGTAAAAAATTTCTACCATATAAAAAATATTAAATTCGCATATTTTCTTCTTCTTCTTTGAAAACATCCATCTTGCTTTGATAAAAAGTTTACATTTGCAAAAAAAATATTGCCATTTATTTGTGCTCAGTATGGTAACACTACATGGTTTAAGCCACAACCCAAAAATATCAAATACAATTTATGGTAGATTAACTAAATTCTCAGATTATCTAATTATAGAATTAAATTAACTTTGATCTCAAACCCAAAAAGTGGCTCTAAATCGTTTAGAAGTAACACAGGTTTTATTTACAATATTTCTTACATTTGGTTATGGACGCAGGCGTCTAGCTATTTTAAATTTTGTTTAAGACTATTGTGTTCAGAATTGCAAATGGAGAGGAATTACGATTTCTGGCATGTGCATATGCAATGGGTTGTGAAAGTACGCAAATGGTCAATTGAACTGGGACGAAAAAGCGCTTGCCACTATTTTTTTTGAGCATTAAGGGGAGTCAGTTAAATTACATTAAGAAATGTGCAAAATCTGCAAAAAGTTATGCTTTATAAACGTTTGATGCATCTGAAAAAGGATGACAACGAAGCTATGAGCCAGTATTTAAATAAATTTGAGGAAGTTATAGAAAAACTAGCAGATAGCGATATCCAGCTTCAAGATGAATTAGTTGTCATAACGTTATTATCAAGTTTGCCTAAGTCGCAAGAAGCTTTTATAATTCCTATGGAGACTTGGGATAATTTGCCAACATTTCAAGTCTTGAAATTGAAATTGCTAGAAGAAGGTGACCGTCGAGCTAATGCACAACAGGAACCAGAAGGTAGTAGTTATCAGCAAGCATATGCAGCACGTTTTAATAAGAAATCTAAGAGTTTGAATTCAAGAGGAGCAAAGCACAATAAGGTAATATCCGGAAAGTGTTTAACATGTGTTTCACAAGATTGTCGAGAAAAGAAATCAGTGGAACAGAAAACATGTGCATTAGTTGCAGCAGCAATAGGATTTAAGCAAGATTTTTGGTATGTTGATAGTGGTGCCACCTCTCACATGTGTAATAATAGAAAATTATTTTACACCCTGGCCAAATGTGAAGAGAAAATTTATCTTGCAGCTGATAAATGTATAACCGAAACTGGTAGAGGTAAAGTTATAATTAAGGCGAAATGCGAAATACACCTGGAAAATGTCCTTTTTGCACCGGAATTGCAAGGAAATTTTATTTCGAACAGTAAGGCAGTTAAAAATGGGT
The DNA here is from genome assembly GCA_949318255.1 of Pollenia labialis. Classification (NCBI taxonomy): domain Eukaryota; kingdom Metazoa; phylum Arthropoda; class Insecta; order Diptera; family Polleniidae; genus Pollenia; species Pollenia labialis. The sequence goes on from OX439143.1 coordinate 114,336,735, forward strand.
GCACAGCAACATTTAATTCCGATGGAGTTCAAACTAAGGACAGTGCAGGTGATGTTGTTATACATATATGCTTTGAAAGAAGACAATTTGTTTATTTTACGTTAAGAATCCAAAGAGCGTATTTTTGCAGCAAGTAGTAGCGACATGCTTTGGCATTGCCGATTAGGTCATTTAAATTTGAATGACAGGGATAACAAATAAAAAAAAGGTCTAGCAAATGGCATGGAAATTTCGAATCAAGATGAAAAAGGTCTGTGGGTGGATCCAGATATGTTGTCACCTTTATTGATGTTAAGACGAGGAGAGTATTTGTAGTCTTCATGAAGTCAAAGAATGAAGTTTTTGAAAAATTCAAGATTAAAATATTAAGAAGCGATAACGGACGTGAGTACGTAAACAAAGTTTTTGATTCTTATCTACGGAGAACGGTGTATTGAAGCAGTTAACCGTTGTTTACACACATCAACAAAATGGTGTTGTAGAACGTGCAAACCGAACGTTGGTGGAGATGTCGCGAACCAGGTTAGTACATGCGAAACTGCACAAAAATCTGTGAGCAGAAGCTGTTGCCACAGCAGTCTATTTGCGAAATCTTTCTCCTACTAAAGCTCTGTTAGATAAAACTCCATATGAAACTTGGTATTGATATTAGTCGAAAGTAATTAATTTAAAGATTTTTGGTTCATGTGCAATAGCCTTAAATAAACGTCAAAGTTTGATGCAAAAGGAAAACACTATATTATGGTGGGATATTCCCAAGTTGCAAAGGCGTACAGATTGTATCACAAAGAAACACAAAACGTTACTTAAGCCCTTATGACACTACAATTTTTATTCATTAATTGATAGAAAGAAACAGAATATGCTAGAAAGAGCAAACTATAAAAAATGTAAACAAAGTTTTTTAGTTTTTTTTTCTCTTGTTATGGTTTTGTTTCAGGGATGGCGTTGAGGGTTTTTAAAATTGTACCAACAACCATTAAAAATTTTACTTTTTTACCCTAATTGTACTAAAAGATTTTTTTAGTTGAAATTAATTTTATTTATGTTCTTAAAAAACACCACAAAAAGGTATTATAAATCTTAGTTTAAAAAGTATCAACAAAAAAGTACAATTGAAACAACTTAGCCATCCCTGTTCTCTTAGTTGTATTAAATGTTGCCAACTGTTTGTTTATGAGAACCCTAAAAACAAAAAGCGGTTAATCGCCGAATTTGCCCATAAACCGCTGATGCAGCAAAACTTTTAATATTTCAAGCTTGAAATGTCAATTTTTATTTGAACAAATTTACATATTTTTTGACATAACTTAATTTTTTATCGATAACTTTAGTAAAATGTTTGAAAGTTTGCCATTTATTTTAATACAGCTGAACCCTTCGCACTTGGTAAATTTTTCTATTACTTTATATTTGCACTGTTCACCAAAACTTGAACAATGCATTAAACATGTAGTGTCATAAGTGCTTAAAAGACGTGACGTGAGTTTGGACGAAAATGGGTTCGATTGTATTGGTAGTGGCAATAGTCAAGATAGCAAAGTTTGTGATTATATGACATTTCCCACTGATGAGATTAAATAAAGTTCTCAGTCTTCTCATGCTACAGTGGATGCCTCAGTTATACAAGTGATTGACGATCAAGAAGATTGTTTTAACATGACCTATGAGGGGGACAATGATAAAATTGAATAGAATCAGAGGAAGATAATTTGGTAGATGATAGTCAGCAGCCAAAAAGGGGAAGAGGTCGTCCTAAAATAATTCGTGATGGCAGACCAGGTAGACCTAAAAAACAATATAATGTGATAAAAAGTTTATTCACAAAAGAAAAAATCGTGCCCCAAACTACGGGCAGAATGGAAGAATACTATGCAAACAGAATTCAATGTTTTGGCAAGAAATAAAACTTGGAACTTGGTTGATTTTCCAGCTGGAAAAAGACCTATTGGATGCAAATGGGTATATGCTATTAAATCAACAAAGGATGGGCATGTTGAGCGATACAAAGCAAGACTCGTGGCCAAAGGATGTAGCCAAAAGTACGGTATTGATTACCACGAAACGCTTTCTCCTGTTATAAGGTATGCAAATATTAGACTATTATTCGCTTAAGCTTTGAAAAAAGGTATGTACTTATATACAATTAATATTGTAAGCGCATATTTAAATGGAAATCTGAACGAGGAGGTGTATATGCAGCAGCCAAAAATGTTCGTTGATAACGAGCATCCAAATAAGGTTTTGAGATTGCGAAAGTCCCTATATGGCCTTCAACAATCAGACCGCGAGTGGAATACTAAATTGAACGTGTCTCTAAAAAAAAATGGTATCACCAACTGTGATAATGAACCATGCTTGTATAAAATGTTCCCCTTACGGAAGACATGAATTTTATATGGCGAGTTTCCTCATTGAGACAATACATTTTGGACACAGAAAGCGCTTTACTTTAATTTCTTAAAAATTCTTTCACTTACCTTACTGCATCCCAGTCTTATTGCGTAGCGCAAAAAACATTTCAACATACACGCTGACAGACGGACTGACGGCCAGACGGACATCGTTAAATCAATTTCGCTACTCATAAGAGCCCATAATATATATATTTTATAGGTCTAAATTAATATTGTAGAAACTGCAAACAGAATTACAAACTTATATACATATATCCTTTGTACCTGTGGTGAAGGGTGTAAAAACTCCAAAGAAATCTAAAATATTTATTAACATTATTTTTTTGTAAAAAAATAATGGAAGATTATAAAATCTTTTTGAAATTGATTTTCTATTTACAGTTTGTTGGTAGTGACCTGGTGTAACAGCAGGAGGCCTGAGGATTTGATTCCCGCCGGAGACTTTGGTGTCTTCAACTACAACGTGCCGAAGGTCTACGCTACTACTGCTTGGCAATTTATGTTACAATATAATTTGTATTACTTACACAATAAAATTAAAAAATTAAGAACAAATGTATCTGCGTTTATAAGATTTATTTTAAAATCGTTTTTTACAAAAAAAATAAAATTCTAAAATTTGTTTTTGTTTTATATGTAATTTGCTATGCAAACGTTTACGTTCGTAATCGATAAACAGACTGTAAAGAGAAGAACTTAATATTCTATTTAATTTTTTACATTTTTTGTGTTTCTTTTTTCAACACAGACTTAAAATTAATTAAAACTTAAACTTCAATCTATTAAAATTCTTTATAAATAAGAACCTTTTAATTAAATTTTCAATAAATTTTATTATTTAAACAGACATTTAATCCAATTTTCAATAGAAAATAAAGCAGTAAATTTTATTTTTAATATCATTTGAAAAAAAAACAAAATGATAAAAATAAGAGAGAAATTTTAAATGTACGTGACTTTTATGCGAAAATTTGTTTATGATGACACATGGATACGCAAACAAACGCAGTCACATACAGATCAATAAACCTATAAATGTATGTACAACATATACACATGCATACATATGGACTTTTATATTATACAAACATATAAAATAGCTGATTATATTGAAATATCTTCAAATACATCAAATCATACGAACACATGTATGTACATATGATTATGTATATAAAATATTTCCTTTAAATTATATTTTTATATGTTTGTGTATGTATTTATGTATGTATATATAGAATCCCATATTAAAAGAAATAATTTATATATAAATTTTCTATAAATGTATATAAAGTGATTTTAATAAATTCCTTAGAGTTTCCTCCTACGCTTAGCTGAGGCAGATGACTAAAAAGTATGTACTCAGGCAATACAAATACAAATGTACTCCATATGAATGCCAATAAATAATATGAATGATTTACTTCCTTTTTTCTATTTGGATGAATTAAAACGGAAATAAAATCAAAAGAGAAATCATGTGTGTAACATACTTAAAATAATTTTGCTTTAAGATATGGTTTGGAATTTAAATTAATTTCTACATGATGTCAATAAAAGTTTAGTTGTATAAGGAGAGTTTCTATGGAAATTTAAGGCAGTGTACTGCGCAGTAAAGACATTTATATGTAAACAAACATTAAAGGATTTTAAAAGTATTTAAATGTGTTTAAATAAAGTTAATATAATTTAATAAGTATTTTTGATTCATGTTTATACAATCCTTGTCATTTCTTGTCTTGAAATTTCTTTTAAAAAGGACTGTAAAATGAAATACGCTAATCAATTAAACTTTTTTGCAGCTACAAAGCTTAGCTCTAGTTTAGTTCATGTTCAGTTCTTGCTCAATTCTAGTTCAGTTCTAGTTAAGTTTTGGTTCAGTTCTAATTCAGTTTTAGTTCATTTTATTTCCACTTCTACACACAGTATGAATATATCCAGTACTGAAATTCTGTAACTTTTTAGCGACACAAATTTGGTGTTAAGTCCCAATCCATATTATAAAACAGTTGCTGCGAAACATTTGAGTTATCCTGTGAAAAAAGTTACCAAATTTTTTTTTAAATTACTGTAAAATGTTAAAAATCGTTAAAAAAAAAAGGTGCCATTCGCCAAATTGAAAATCCCACCGCCAAACGCATTTCAAAATCGCCATTTTTGGCGAGAAATTGCTATATCTGACAGCTCTGATTGCTGGCCCTAATTAAACCTAAATACCAAACCTCTATTCCGGAAAGAACTTTGCGCACAAGGCAAACTTAGGCAGACAACCATCCAGCTTGATGGAAGGACGGACCTTGTTCGATCGATTACGAGTCAATCGGTATACTAACATGTCGGGAAGAACCTATAATTAAATGTGTAACACACACAAACACATAATATCCTCTCCACATACAGTAGGGTGGGTGTAAAAAGTTTGAACAGAATGTTGCGTAAGAGTGGGTCGGGCACCAACTGTTTCCCTTTATTTAAAAAGGTTTGAACCTAACCCATTTGTTTGGAAATATAATCAATATTTACTCGATTTTATTTATGTTAAAAAAAAAAAATAATTTACAGGCAAATTTATTTCATATTTTTTTTTTTTAATTTTTCAAATTTCAACTTTGACGTTTTTATATTTTACCAATAATTGTCGTCAATATTTCTTAACAAAAATATTTGTTTATTTAAAATAGAGAATAAAAAATTTGTTGAAGTAACCGTGATGTCTCGTTACTTAAGGCTAGATTACACAAACCTTACGTATTCCATAATACTTTGTGAGATAGAAATCTAAAGAGTTTTGTTGCGACTGTCAAAAAATCTAATTTAACATGACAGTTTGTAATCACACCATCACACAAAGTGTAAACACTCACACATGAAATAAAATGCAACCCTGATCAAATGAAAAGTATTATTGTTTTGAAATTTTTCAAAAAACGATGAAGTCGCATGGGATGTCAAAATTTTTTCTTTAATACTTATCATTTTCATCACACATGCATTCATACTATCAGAATTTTACATAATACTTGAGTTTTTGACATGTATTAATACAAAGTATAATAGTGTAAACTAGCTTTTAACGATATCGGTAGTAAAATTCAAAAAGTTGCAGAATTGCGGTACAAAAATGCAGTTTTTCATAAATTTAATCAGTTTTCAAAACTTCAATCCCTTTCCTTCTTTCTACACCAGAATAGTGGTGATGTTGTGCTGATGTGCTGATAAAAATTTTGGTCCTAAACCCACCTTTAAGTATATCGATCAACTCAAAATAACTTTCTGAGTCGATCAAACGATGTCCGTCCGGCCGACTGTCTGAATATGTAAACTAGTATGTGCCCCAAAAAAATTTCTGTTTGGGGCTCAGGCATAATTTTTGAGAAATGATTTTTGAGCAAAGCAAAAGCAAAACATTTGATTTTTATTTGTTTGCTGGGTATGAGTAATAATATTATAAAATGTGTATAATCCTGAAAACTGGTATAACTCAGGATTGGTAAGAGCAAATTCAAAAATATTTGTTTCTAAATTATTTAGAATGTATTGATCTTGCGTTGTTAGTTTTCGTAATTTCCATAAAAGTTTTAATAGTTATATAGCGTTATTTTCAAAACGTATAGGAAAATTAAGAAAAATTGTAATGTAGGGTACCTAAATGAGCAAATTCGTTGCAAAAACTTATAGTCTGTGCACATTAAAATAAAGCTGTGACATTTCTCTTTGAAATTAACTATTTCCTTAAAAGTGAAGAACCGATTTATGGCAAAAACTCGACTTGAGCGACCGAAAAATCTGAAAAAATTCTCAAAAATACTTTACCCTATAAGCTTTTAAATTATGACTGAGCGCCCATGAAAATAAAAAAAAATGTTTTTGGGACACATTAATGTCAACTGTGTGCGTAAAGTGCAGCTCGCAATTTTTAGTATAATTTGATAAAAATGGTGAGAATCGGCCAATAATTTTAATTTGCCCCCATACAAGCTTCTTTCCGGAATAGAATATTTCAACCCATCACCTAATTATTATGTTTGCATTAAAATTAAATATGTTTCAAAAAGTGTTATTGCAACATTAATTATCTTACCAATTTTTTTTAAATCGGTACACATTGCTCTCTTACAAATACAGCTCCCGAAATTCTCTTAAAATGCCACAACTTCCTTATAAATTTTGGTATTAACATAAAAATAACGACAATAACTTTTGCGAAAGCTGCTATGTTATGACTCGTAGTTCCAGAACCTCTCTGAAATCGCCTTAAAAACACAAGTCTCATTTAAATGAAGATATCTAGATAATATTCGGTCTATGATTGCCCATGGTTCCCAGACATGGAACACTCTCAAAAAATTGTCTGAATATACTGAGGGGAAAGGTACTTGGTAGGGTAAATAGTGGAGCTTGACCGACAACACTTTCCTTACTTGTTTATACATAATCTTTTTTTATTACAACCCACTCGAAACTAGCTATACGTTACTTTAGTCGTACCAAATTACTTTACTATTAAACTATTTTTGTTTCTATTTTAAATGTATCTTCCAGTCTTATCTTTATAGTAGCTGTAATTGTCATTTGTTTTTTTAAGGTAACAATAACAAGAAAAACATCAAAATACATTATTATCCTTTGCGACACCATCATAATGATCTCGTACGTGTTACAACAAACACCAATTCAAACAACTACTAACACTCCCATATACAAAATCTATTGTATACTACAATCTACTTTACATTGAACATCCTTGCAAAGCTTGCTTGCTGTTGTCCTAAGTATGTGTATTTTTTTTCTTGTATGAAACACGTGAATAACATAAACATATAGACACGTAAACATAACCCAATAATAACAACAAACAACAACTTAAGTGTATACGAAAACAGTTACAAAAAAGAACCCCACTCTTAAAAATATCAGCAAAAGGAGCTTTTTTATTGGAACAAAAAAAGCAATAACTGTAACATTAGGAGACAAAATAGTGTTGTCAATAGATTAAAGTCAAAAAAAGCGTTGTAGTGAAACGTAAAACATGTATGTTGTTAACTGAAGAAATATTTGGATTGTGAAAGTTGCTCGAAATATGTGAAATATAGTTAATTTTAATTTGAAATTGAGTGTGATACATGGCAAAGAATTTGAGTAAATGACCTTCAAAAGAATCAGGTTTGTTTTTGTTATTAAGAGTTATCTATGCAAATTACAAAATATCGACACAACTACCGTACATTTGCAATCGTCGCTTTCTCATTAACGACTAAAATAAAGAGTATATAAACAATGAGGTGTGCGTTCTAAACAACTATTTGGTGAAATGGGCATCAAAGCATTAGAATCTAAAAGAAATTGGCATTATTAGAAATAAATGTTCTTAATTTTTTAAATCATTTCGTTTAGAATTAGAATTTATATTTTTAATTTTGGCCACTTGACAACATCGCCAATATGACCACACCAATTTGGACTATTATGTCTATATATTTTTATGTACATATGTGTAACCTATAGATGTGAGTGTTAGTAATTGAGTGTATGTTAGTGGCATAGGGTTTTCTGTTTTTTTTTTTTTTTTTGAGACAATTGTATTATGATATTGATAAAATAACATTAAAGAATTCGTGACAATAAGTCCATTATTATTTTACCACCTTTTTTGGGGGGAGGGTGGCGGCACAAAATTATACCTACACAAAGTTATCTGCACATACTCCAAATAATAGAAATTGTTGGTGGTATGCTAAAATATATGTTTATATGTACATATGTATGTGTATGTTAAAAAAGTTATCCTTGAATTTTACGAAGAGTGAGTGGAAAAACATTTTTTTGCAAAAGTATTTGTGAATAGACAATAAAAAACATTATAACATTATGCGGCATGTTTACGTTTAATGGTCTCTGCGATATGACTTTTTAGACAATAATAGACATAGAGAAACATGGTTAAAAATAAATATGTATTTATATATTTACATATGAGTAACAAAAAATAGGGGGTATTTCACATTTATATAAACATTGGAAAAAGACAATGAAAAATTAATTACTGTCTTTTACAAAATTCGCATGGATTACTAATTGTTTGCAAAGACACGCTCTTCATAATACTTAAATTACGGGTGAAATAGCATCCAGGGCTACCGTTCGCCCGGCTAAAGTCCCAATTTGACCACTTTTTTTTTAGCGATCTGCGACTTTTTGTGAGACATTTTACGACTTTTTTAATGTTGTTAAGTTGATGTTGACCTTTTACCCTTTTTTTGTAAACTTTCTCTTAGTTTGCAGTAAATTATAAATTGTCTCATTATTTTTATCAAAAAAAAAAAATTGTCAAATTAACGTCGTCTTAATTTCACAGATAAATGTTCCTTTGGCAACAATTTTATTTCTTTTTTGCACCCTTGTCATGTAAACATTGTATTTAAGAAATTTTTCGCAAACTTTTAGTAAAAGTTTCAAAGAATAGTTTTACCAGATAAGCTTTTGTAAATAAAAAATTGTAGTGTTTGTCGTGATCATATTACAACATTATTTTTGCCGCCGAGCCAATGAAATAAGAAGCTGTCATGACACATAAACAGGTACATGTCTGCGATATTATGACAAAACATCTTAAGTCAAATTTAAAAAGTTGAAAAAATGTTGTTAATCATACGAATTTTCGTTTTGCAATGGTGCAGTGGTGCAGAGTGTTGAATTGCAAAAATTCGGATGATGGAAATATGGCTATTCTCAAAACATAAATGCAACCCGTGTTCGATCCCCAGCTCAACCAAGGATTAAAATTGTCAATAAATTTTGAATTAATTTCATGTTGTACAAAATTCCTTTCTTCAGTAAAATAATTTAATGAAAATTAAATTTGATGAACTCAAGCATAATTAAATATCAAAATTTTAAATTAAATATCGACATTTCAAGAAAAAAAACTGTTTTAATAAAATTTATTTTATTCCTAAAATTAAATTTCTCATTAAAACGAAGGAAAATCGAAAAAGAAAATGAAGCTAGAAATACGAGTTCATAGGATCTTTAATAATTTGAGGGTTTTCTAAATATATGCAATATTGTTTTAACATTTGGAGTCGGAAAGAACCCAACCAATTGTAGGGGAATGTAGGAAAGGATAAACTCACTGTTTATTGTTGGTGTTTTGTTTTGGCTTTGCTATTGTTACAAGTGAGACTTTCAGTATTTATAATTCTTATTCGCTTTAGCGTTTTATTTGTATAATATTTTTGGCTTTTCTAAAATCTTTGGAAAAGGTTTCCTGATGAGCTGGCCTAAGCAACCAGTGAAATGCGCATAGAAACTAGCTTTCCCTCAACAATAAATTTCAGTGTATTTATCAAATATGAAAAACTGGGAATTTAGCACGTCATACGGAAATCGTATTAATAATAAATTTTGTATTCCCGAAAATAACTTTGATAATATATTTAACATTTTTTTTAAAAATGGAGCGCAATAAGCCATTAACTGAAGAAGAAAAAGCAAAATTAAAGCGTATGTGCAAACCGGTCTAAGCCATAGAGGTATTGCAAAAACAAAATTGGACTAAGTCAGAATGTTGTTAGCAATTTCATTAGAAAACAGTCTGATTTCGTTAAAAACAGGAAAGGACGTACGCATGGAGTCACAACAAAGGCGGGCAGAAGAGCTATCATAAGATCTGCCTCCAATTCGAGTGATTCTGCTGTAAACAAAAAACGGGTGTTGCAGCAAGCGACGCAACGGTAAAACGTATTATACGAAAAGCCAAGTATTTAAAAAGATTACAAATTAAAAAAGCCACCTCTTAATGCCACTCGTAAAGCAAAATGACTTTAGTTGGCCTGGAAACACATGTGTTGTAAACAGGAATGTCAACATATTGTTTGTTCTTATAAAAAAAAAGTTTAATGTGGAAGGTCCAGATGGTTATAATTATTATTTCCATGATTAACGAAAAGAAGAACGTTACCTGAGTCGTCTGCATAGCTATGTGGGTAGTGTGATGGTGTGTTGGGCAATTTCATACAATGGAGCATATGAGCTTCAAATTTATTAATCTAGAATGAACGCGATCAGTTACGAAAATGTAGTTGAGAAGGCTTTTTCACATTTTTCTAGTCTTTTTGAACCTATTCAGTGGATATTTCAACAAGATAATGCCACGATCCATACAGCAAGAGTTGTAAAAGAATGGATTCGAAACTAAAATGTCAAAATTTTGGAGTTACCACCATATTTTCCTGACTTGAATATTATAGCAAATAAATGGGGACTACTTTAGAAAAGCGTATGTATGAGTCGTAATTTCGTAATTGAGTAATTGAGAATCCTTACAAATCCCTCCCAAATCGTATTTGTGAATTAATATCCACTAAATGAGGATTTACTCATTACTAAATCTTTATTAAAATATTATAAAATTTCTTTAAAAATAAAAAATTTTTAATAAAAATTATATTTTCTTGTTTGTTTTTTAATTAATGTCGTTGAACCTTTTCAAATGAGCCAAGAAATTGTGTTCCAAAACAGAGTATCAAACGAAAAAAAATTATTAAAAATCAGAAATAAATTATTGTTGTAATTTTTGCTTTTTTAAAGGAATACAATTCAATATTTTAATATTTTAAAAATTTAATATAACTTATTACTGTATTATTTAACATAAAAACAATTAATGTTAATGTAAAAAAATGTAAACCTATTCAAGTGAGCGGCACTGTATATCATAGTATTTTATTTATTTTAGTTTGACAGCCTATAAATTCCTATAATTTTTTAAAACCAAAGTTTTTCAAAAATTCTAAACCTTTGTTCACAACTATTAAATATTTGGATTCTATCGTCAAATATTTGTTAGGTCTGAACATTCCTACGTATTTTGTTGGTTCCTTACCAACGGGAATTGTTTTGTTTTTTTTCCAATTAACTTTTTTTTATAAAAACTAATTCGATTTTTGTATTTTTATGTTTTCGAATTGAAACCGGTTAACCAGTTTATTTAAAATGCTTAGCCGAAAACCGGGTTTTCAAAATAGCAGTTATTCGGAATATTCAAAAACCGGTTTTGAACAAAGTCGAATAATCGATCACCCTTGTGTCCAGGTTATGTGCTTGCTTGATATTAATTGGCTACTAAGTAATAAAATAAAAAAAATTCCAATTGATTTCTCCAAAATTTCCTTTCCTTTTCCCTACTAAACTCCCTCTTTATTCACACTAATATTCTCATAAGTTTTTCTTTCGTTCGTTCAGTAGGTTAAAGTAATAAAATTTGTATTTGTTTGTATTTATAATTTTACTCTGTTTGCTTTTAATATAATGTCTATAAAAAAGGTCCTTTTGAAATTATTGTTTGCTTAAGTTTCATTTCCGTTTATTTTGCAAAAAAATAGAGACTCATAAAGCTCAAGTTTATACAATACAAATTTTATGAAACAAAATATGGATTTTATATAAAATCTTATGATGTTAAACTAAGTAAAAAGTAAACTTAAATTGAATCTCTAAAATATATAATTTTTGTTTTAAATTTATAAGGACTTTAACTAACAATATTTGGGCATCCGCTAAAAACTAAGCGACCTAACTGCGCATATATTTAAATCACCCAGGTCAGCTAAATTTACATTTAACTTGTTAAATATACATAATTGGAAATAACAAAATATAAGTTCCTTCCCACTGCATAACATTGGTCCGCCCCCCAAAAATAAAATATATTAATTTTCTTCCATTTCTTTTTTTCATAATTTAATGCAATACAATATAATTAAGTTATAGGAAGTTTAGTTGAATATTATTTAATCAACCTCAAAGAAATAAAGAAACCAAATTAATTACGGAAAAAATAACAAAAAAAAAACTTAATAAAACGAAAGCAAAAACACCAACGAAAACATTCGTATTTGTCACTTTTTGACATGAAACTTATAAATAATGGTACGCAAGAAATAAAAGAAGGCAAAACAATTTACTTAAATACCAAATACAATATTCTTTTTTTTTTGGCTCTACTTATGAAACTTATGAATAAAGAAATGAATGAATGAAGGGATGGCATGTTAAAAGCATCGTCATTTACTACATCATTTTTTTTTCTTTTCGTTAAAAAGATTAACCCTAATGTTAATTTAGAAGAAATATGTCATTTATCATCGGGTTAAAAACTAAGAAAAGTTGACTACAAGTGAACAAAAGAGACATGAAAAAGAAAGCGAAATGAAAGAAAAGTGAAAGAAAAAGCAAAATGCTGGAAACACAAATTAATAAGGTGATGATGACATTTTTATATCTTCCAATATCACGAGGCGTGTATGCGGGTATTCTTAACTTGTCAGTTCGTGTGTTACACTAAGAAATATTCTTTCAAGACGTACCCAATAAAAAATTGTATCATTTTGCGAAGCACTAATGGAACATTTGAAAAAATAAGCGCACAATTATGCGCTGCGCAATAAGACATACAGAAATGCAGTAAAGATAGTGAAAGAACTCTCAAAAACTTTTATAAAAAAAAATAACATTTCAAGTGCCACGGCATTCCGTTACTACGAAGCAGGTTTGTAAGGGAGCATAATAAAAAAATACTGTATCAAAACATTCAGTTTGTTAAGCTGATGGTTACATCCAACAATTTGTATATGCGCTGAATAATGCACTTTATGTGTCAAAAATGTATAGCTTCAAAGTAGGAACACTCCATATAAAATTCATGTCTTCCGTTAGCGCAATGGTAAGCGGAGCTTTTATCTTTCTCCCTTTCAAACCTTCATCGTTGAAGGTCCCACTTTTTATTGGGTTGTTATAAATTATTTCCAGTTTATTCATTGAGCATCATAAGTCCATTAAAAATTTCTTTCACTTAGATCTATCCAATACTACAGTCAAAATTTAAGGTATCATCGGTCAATGGATGATGATCGCTACAGGAAGATGATCCGAAGCTCTTTTACGCGGTAAATTTATGGTTTAGACGGTGAGAATATGAAGTTTCAACAGGATGGAGTCAATTGAAACACAGCAGGAGAAACAATAGATCTTTTGAAAGAAAAGTACGAAAATCGCATTATTTCTCGTAGAGAAGTAGTGGATTGGCCGCCAAGATCGTGCGTTTTTTTTTAATCGGAAGTATGAAGCAATAATCCCACAACAATTCCAGAGCTTTAAAACAACATTATTGAGCAGATATCAATCTTTAACAACAGTTTATTGAAAACTGTGGAGGGTCAATTGACCGACATAATCTTTAATTTTTTACCGAAACCTGAAATAAAAATATTTTTGATATCCCAAAAAAACTCTTTTTTTTATTTAAAAAAAAATTTGTCTCAATTTTGGATACCCTTATGACCGTAATTTCTACAAAAAGAAAGCAAGTCGTATTCGTACCTAACAGTTGTCTTCACCTATTTTAACGTTTATTTTGCCTAAGTGTTTTAACCTTTAGTTTTCAATTAAAATATGACAGCTTTTAGATCATAGATTTCTATGCACAGCTAGATTTCTTTTTCAAATTAATTCCAACTCTCATTTTGCGTGCTAGCTTTTTTCTCTGCTTAACGTTGTCATGTGTGTGGTGGTCTGCCTTGCCTACGACTTTTAGGTGCTCCACTCAATGACAGTTTCGTTGATATCGCTGTCTTGTTTTCCCGTCGTGTGGCGAATCCATTTCCACTACCTTCTTCGAATATTATTTTTAATAGTGATTTGTATTTTCTTTGCCATAAGCTTCTATTTGAAATGGTTATCGGAAAGAAAATTTCCATGGTTCTTCGGAGACATCGGTTAATGAAGGTTTAAACAGTGTTAATGTCTTTTTTTGCACCGTTCCATGACTAGCATCCATATAGAAGAATCTATTTCACATATATTTACCTTAAAGATTTTTAATTTGTTATTGATTGAGATGTGTGAATAGCGTCATATGGCATTGAGTCGTCCAAAAGTCATGTTGCCATAAGAAAAAAACATTCTGGGTCCTTGAGTAGTTGCAAGACGTAAACGCATTGTCCGTCCGTTCCAAACACGAACACTTATGACTGAATTAACAGAAAAGAATAAGATTTGTCGTAAACTGTTACTAGTTCATAGGCTAGGTTAGGTTAAGAAGGGTTATGCGCCCAACAACAACCGGGGACCAATGCAGTCCTTTGTGAAGCCCTTAAATATAGTAGATAGAGTCCCCTCATCCAAAATAACCGGCCTATTTCCATGAAAATCCCCAGTAGATTGGCTGGATTACATCCTGCGATACTCCCTAATGCGCCGTAAAACCTGACTCACAGCCATTTCCGTCCAAAACCTTGAATCCTAGGACAGCACCTCAGCATCCTCGCATAATTTACTTGTTAAAGCTCTAACAGCACAATGACCTGCCAAAAACTCAATTAGAGACCTGAGATCACTCCTATTCAGGCCCAATAAAATCTTGGTTGCCTCTGCATCCAATCCGAGCCATAACCCATCTATCCATCCAGGACCTCCTAATGGTATCGCTGAATCTATCCCGGATTAACCCATAGTAGTGACACTGGGGTGTTTTACCTAGGTGCGAACCCTGTCTCGCGAGTTCTTCCGCCACCTCATTACCATCCACCTTGCAGTGTCTAGGTACCCAACACAGCTTTACTGTGAATAGCCCCATGTGCTCCCTCAGAGGATTCCTACACCGTTCGACCAGGCAAGATCGCACCGTATAACCTGCCAGTGCTCTGAGTGTTTTTTAAATCCAGTAGGAAAAAATAAATGGGTTATAGTGTGGACCAACATTCTTAAAACTTATATATTTCTATTCGGTTAACACAGAATTTACTATTTAAATTAAGTGGGCGCTTTATTACAAAAAACTGTATTTCAGGTACGTAACCAATAAAATTCCAAACATTAGTCTAAAATCTTTAGCGGAATGAAGGTACTGTCATTAAGTTTAGCATTAAAAAATAATGTCTACTTTTTGATAATAAGTCCGCACTTTACCAGAGGTCCCATAATCAGTCCAAAATTTACCATTGGTTCCATATATAGCTCTCGCTCTCTCTCTCTTTCTTAAAAATATCTTAATACGCTTGATGTAATAAATACTGATGTATTAATGAAATTTTGTCTAATAACAGTTTATAAGACAAAAAAAACATCATACAATTTTTAATAATGAGCCTAGAAGTTGCCATGTGTCCCGTATAAACCTTACGCTCAGAATACACTTTAATAAGCCTAAAACAGAAACTTAAAAAACTTTAATTTGGTGCAGTTTTTAGATTTTATAATACTTCATTCAGAATTTATAACGTAAGTAGAGGGTATTACAGATTCGGCACAGCCGAATAAAACATGTGTATTATAATTTTAATGTAGTAATTTAATTACTTTAAACAAAACACCTACATGTCTTATTCATTTTATGTTCAAATAATTTTGTAAACATACATATTTTGTAAATTAATTATAGGGGTCAAATGAGTTATTAGGATTGTGAAAATGTAGAGATTTTAGAAAAACCTTAAAGTAAAATAAAAGTTTGGCTGCTTTTAGAGATGTCTTTTAATAAAAAATATGAAAGTTTTAAATCTCCGAATCGAATTTAAAAAATTAAAATGTTTGTTTTCACTATAACTTTTTTTTATAAAAGTAAAAGATCAGTTCAAAGAATACTTATATCGCCTTTCTCAACAAAAACTTTGTTTTCTAAAACCAAACAAAACAAAAAATTTAGATGAAGCTGATTCAAATTTTTATTGTATTACAAAGAGAAAAGTTCGGCAATTAGGAATGAATAATTAAGGCTGCAATCGATTCGATTGGCTTCGTATACACTCTGTACTTAACATAGTCCCACAAAAAGTAATCTAGTGGCGTTCTGGCTGACCACTTAATAGCTGATGTTCGTGAAATTATGCGATCGGGAAATTTGGTTTGCAATAAATTGATTATTTCATTGGCTGTGTGTAATGTAACTTTAACAGAACCACCATTTTTATAGTGGCTTTTAATTGTTTTGATACGATTTTAGAGCGAAATTGAATTCATTGTTACAATTGCCTATGCACCTACTACAAATACGTCAAAAAATTAGCTGTCAAAACTATCATGTTTTTGGTGTTGCCATAGTAAAAAACAAAGTTCTTGTTAAAAATCCCTTTAGTATAGAAGAGAAGCCGATCATTGTTAGGTTTCTTTTTCGCTACACAGCAGCAAACATTAAACAAAATAAAATGTTTAATTAGTGCAAATTTTAATTTTAACTCAGTCTGTGTAGGAAAATCTTAAAACGTTACCCAGTTTATTGGAAAGATATTCTCAAATTCAAAATACTTATATACTTTGATCAAATATCATCATATATGAGTCGTTTATTTTGAAAGTGGTTTAAGTCCATTTTTTCTTATATTAAGATATTTAAGGGTTTGTGTTTGATTTGTTTCAAAAATATTGTTAAGTGGTATTAATTTTTGTCTATAACTTTGTGACCTTAAACATTTTAGAATATATAACGTAATACGTTTTGTAAACTTTACTTGAAAAATAAGCTGTGTTTCAGAACCTAAAATGGAATTAAACCACTTTCAAACTTAATAAAATGACTTTTTTGTTTGTGAAAAGTGGACTTATTCCTTTTCACAAACAAAAAAGTCATTTTATTAATTTTGAAAAAAGAAAAGAAATTAAATAAGAGAAATTGTAAATTTTTTATGTTTGATGTAGATGAATGTAATATTTTTAACATAAATAAGGAAGCTTTCAATTTAGATACAGATTTTTATTTATGTAATTAAAAAAATGCTTTTAAAAATAAATATTAATTCATTTATTAAAAAATTTAATTTACATTCATTTATTAAGGATAATATTAAAGATTTTGCCATATTTTTTCTCCTCATTTAGATTATGTGTGAGGTTCTTAAAATATTCATGGTGCATTGGTGGTATATACCTTAGTAAATCCATCATATCCTTATACTTAGGAGTTGAAATGGGACGTACATTTTTGTATGATGGTGTTAATTTTATTTTGTTGAAGTTCCTTGGTCTTTCCCGTCAAGGTAATGAGTCAAGTATTTTGAACTCTTTATCCACTTCCATAGATTTTTTATAAAACATTTTATAGGGTTCACTTTTTATAAATCGCATCCAACATATCCTTAGCCAATTAACATTTTCGACACAAGTGTTTTTAATCTTTTAAGAATTGCTTCTTCCAGAGGTTTTGTAGAAATCTTCACGTTTCATTTTAGTTAGAATAAATGTATTACATAAATGATAACACATATATGTATAAATTATTTATTTCAGTGGACTTAAACCGGTTTTAAAATAATTTTTTTTGGATTTCGTTAGCTAACTAATTTTCAATTGCCCAAAATCATGCCGATTTTAATGATACTAGCCTTAAATTTTTTATAAAAAAAAGATTATATAGGATTGTGATTATTGTTATCATTAATTACTTTTTTTTAAAAAATGGACTTAAACCACTTTCAAAATAAACGACTCATATATAGAATATTTTTTTCACAAAAACATCAAACAAACAAAAAAAATATATCAAAAACCATGGTAAAAAATGTAGCTCAATTTAGTGGAAGTACGTACCAACGTCGTTTATCAAGTTGGATATAATATGACTATAAGTAGACCTAAAGTTAAAGTTAAAGATAAATCTAATAGTGAGAATTAAATTCCTATAATAACACTGTGCAACATTTTTGAGTAATTAAGTGGAAACTCTTTCTCGTGTGGACTTTCTTGAAGTACTTCTCGAAAACAACAAAATGTTAATGCCTCATGAACATTTTGGCTCAAACTAGATTTCTCCGAAGAACATGACATTTTTGTCATGAGTATACCTCGGAAACCAAGTGGAATGTCGGTTTTTTGTTTATGTCGCGATTGCAGCTGTAGACTGTGAGAATAATACGTGTCTCAAAATTACTAAAATATAAAAAAAAATTAATTTGTATACATTTTTATTAAAATTTTTCTCCAATAGCTCCAAACTGTGGGAAATTCAGTAAAGAAATCCTTAGAAACTTTTTGATTTTCATCTAAGACCGCGTATAAAGTCTTATCTCGGAAAACACGTTATTACGCCTATAATCGTAACGAATAATGCTTTGCAGAAAAAACTTAGTACGACTGGAAATCATGCTACCAAGGATTGGTCTATAATTTACCATAGGTCCCGCCCCATATAAAGCGTACTTTTGAGATAGACTTTAATACGCCTAAAGCCGCAACGAATCATAAAATTGGTAGGCCAGGCTTTATTAATACTAAACCCATGTTCTGTAACTTTGGTGAGAACTTCTCGCATTGAAAAATGTGAAACAAAATATTCCATCGTTTCTTGAAAAGTGAGAAAAAAGGATGTCTGTAACTCATGCCGAAAACCATCAGGAGAGATTACGCCGTTACGTTATTTATGTCATAATAATACCCTCGAAGCCGATTTGACTTTGCAGACATTGATAACGCCAGTCACTCATGTCGTTGACAGCGACCAAAATTTGCGACGGCGGCAAAAATAAAATCGTCGGCTCTATCAAATAATATAAAGGGCAATTTTAATGTTTGTTGTTTGCAAACGAGCTTTGAAAACATTCGTATATTTTATAAAAATGTTACAAGCAAAATAATTAAACAATGAAAAAATGTGTCAAGAACAAAATATTGTTATTACTATTTATTATTCTTTGCATTTTGCGGTTTTTGTATGTTTGAGTGCTAAAACTTTTTCTCATCTCGTTTTTATTCGTGAGTTTATTTGACAGTTCTAAGCGGGAACTTTTTCACAGAAATTTTACAAACACACTTTTTCTGTAAGTTTCTTTACGTGGCAGCTATTAGTCGACAAAAATTTTACAGACGCATTTAAGTGAGAAAAACAGTTGTTTGTTTCAATTTATTGCATTTTTGTTTCATTTCTCACATTTCAATTGAACAGTTTCTCAAAGCGAGAGTTACAGAACATGGGCATAGGAATAGGGCAATTTAACTAGATTTTAAGTCTTTTTTTCAATAATTTGAAAAAAGGAGTTTCACAGTTTTAAAAGTTAAACAATTTCTTAAATATAACCTGGGCTAAAAAAAAAACTTTCAGTGCAAACTACAAAAACTTTCAACCTTTTAACAAAATTTCGAGAAAAACACTGAAATAAAGAATTAAGATCCAAAAAGCGTACAAGAGCTATTTAATAAAATTATTTTATCAAAAGCTTAAAATCTACTTTTTATTAAAAGAAACTTTTAAAAATATTTTTAAGAGCATATGCGTATGTGGTTCTGACGTAATTTTGACGTCACTTCAAAGCCACAATAGCAAGTTCATGTTGTGTGATGACGACAAAATTACATCAGAACCACATGCGCATGTAGCTTTTTACATTCCGTGTATTATAGGCTTTAGAAAAACTTAATAGATGCTTTTTTATCGAAAAATTATTTTCTTCAAAAATGCTTGCAAAAACTTTTATTAAAAATCTTAAAA
Organism: Pollenia labialis; assembly: GCA_949318255.1. Lineage (NCBI taxonomy): Eukaryota > Metazoa > Arthropoda > Insecta > Diptera > Polleniidae > Pollenia > Pollenia labialis. The sequence goes on from OX439143.1 coordinate 114,356,622, forward strand.
AAAAACTTTATGCTTCAAAAAGCTTTAAAACGTTTTTTCGCTCGAAAGGTTCGAATGTTTTAATACTCTTCACCACAGGTGGAAAGGTTATATAAGTTCGTTTTTATAGAAGTTTGTCACTCAGCTTCTTTCAATGTTGATCTTCGACCCTATAAAGTATATGTATGTTTATATTCTGAATTCTTATGATAAGCGAAGTTAATTTAGTGATGTCCGCCTATCCGGCTGTGTATGTTGAAATTGGTTTTCCGAAGAGCCCAGATACGATGGGGAGAGGTTGTTAAATATTTACATCGCGTGTTGTTCGGAATAGTTTGCTTTGGAAATTCAGACTAATCGGTCTACAAACAGTTAAAATATGCCTTTAATTTTAATTTAAAAACGGTAAATTCTACCCAAAAACCAAATTTTTTAGCTTGTGTTTTAACTTATAGTCTTAATTTTTTTTTATATCTGTTTATAAAGACAAATAACTACTTGTTTCTTTCTGAAAAAAATAAGCTAGTATAACTAAACATGACTCAAATATTTCTTATATGTCTCATTTGAGCTAGGGAACAATTTACTTTAAAATATTATGGTAAAGGGGGAAAAAAGCTTTAAAAATTTGTTTTCTTAATAAAAAAAACTTTTAAAAATTTGTTATCAATTAATTTAAATTTTAAATTTTGTCTGTATCAAAAATTTTTAATTTAATTAAATGTTTTAATGGCTTTAACAAACCTATAACATAATTATTAATTAAACCAATAAGACATGGTTCAAGCAAATAAAGATACAATCTCGATTTATAAGAATACAAAATGAACAGTAAAAAATAAATTGTGGAATTTAATCAAAACTACACATACTTATCGTTCGACCTTTAAGAAATTAACTTTCAGTTTTATTTTTTTTTTTTTAATTTGAATACTTTTTTCTACTCAATCATGCCAATTAAGTTTTTTTAATGTTTATTTTTTCTTTTTTTACAAAAAACCAGAAGATATAAAATTTTTAAATTGCTTTGATTTGATAATTGGTTTATTTGGAAGAAGTAAACAATTATTTAATTATTTAGTAAATTGAAATAAATTTTAAGAAAATATTTTAATGTCTGTATATTTTATAAAATTTTCTTTAAAGTCAAGTTAAAACTAAAGAATTTCTATGTCATGTTTTTCAAAAATGTCATAATTTTTGAAATATTTTTCTTGTTTGATGATTTCTTTCTTCGTTTTTTTTTCAGAAGAGGGGATGTCAGGCATTTTTAAAAGTCTTGAAAAATTGTTTTTATTATTTTAAGATATCTAAAAAATGTGTGTGTTTGTATCTTTGTTAACAATTAAAATTTTAAGGTTGAATTGATTATTGAAAAAAAAACAGTTTCTTTAATTGCCGGCGCCCAAACTACTAAAAAAGTCTTATTAAAGATTGTTGGCTCAAAAATATTTATTTATGTTTCACCTGCATTTTTTATTTGTAGAGTTTTTTCAAAATTTATAGTTTCTATGGTATTTAAAGGAAGAATTTATTTTTCGTTTTATTTTCCATTTGATAATGATAGAAGATGATTTAGTATTTGATAGTGTACATCAGTTGGGTGGGCAATTAGAATGACGAGGAAGTCATAAGATGTTGATTTATAAAGAAGACAATGATTTAGATAAATGAATTCTAAGAAATTACTTCAAATACTTTTTTTTTTAGTTTGGCAAATTTCAGGAACAACCTATTTAGTTTTAAAATATTTTTAAGAAATTCGAATGCTTAATTTAGTATGCTGCAAGTAAAAAAAATCCTGCATTAAAATAATGCATGCTACATTTTACGAAAGAAATTTTCGTTCCTAGTATTATTTGTGTATATTTTTTTTTTAACAAAAGCTTCCTAAATAATATTTAGGCATTAGCTCTAACTTTTAAAAATCTAAGAAATTAACGAATTCGTTCCTCTCTTAGTTTCGTCCATATTTATTGTAAATACTGCCGACTAGTAAGTTATCTCAAGTCTTATATGTATAATAACGTTATTACTTACGATCTTAACGTTCACCGATCAGCGTCACATATTTGTGACACGGGAGCTTTCACAGTAACTCATGTCTCATATAAGTGTCAGATTCAAAGTTATTTTTGGGAATTCAAAATTTTTTATTAATAAAATTTCTCTATAACGTGCTAAGTTCCCATTTTTAATTTTTAATAAATACACTAAAATTAATTGTTGAGGGGAAGCTAGTTTCTATGCGCATTTTACTGGTTGCTTAGGGCAGATCATCACGAAACGTTTTTCTAAAAAATTTGAAAAAGTTGAAGATATTATACAAGTTAAACAGTAAAACAAATAAGAATTACAAAGTCTTACTTGCAAACGATATCAAAGCCTACAATTGGTTTTTGTTTTTCAAATCGAATTGTGGGTAAAAAGTGAAAACCAAAATGAAGCAAGTTACCTGTTCAGTGTCAGATTTTTATCGAAATTTATTTACCTATAATTACGCGCAAGTTTGTTTGTTGGAAGCAATTTTCTTGTGCGGAAGTTATTTAACTTCTTTTTATGAACACTTAAATTTATTTGTATGCCTATCCAGCACATAACATAGGCCTTATTTAAAAAATTTCAAGTGGCCGTGGCTCCTACCAGACATAAATAGTATAGATTTCTGTTTATCTGAAGAGCGGTAGCAGGAAAAGTAACAAACTTATGAACAAATCAATACAAAACATTTGTAAAAAAGGGGTCTGGATTGGAAAAGTGGGCTTGGTACTTCCTATACGTAGACAATATGCATACGTTAGTGAACGTCTGGAGGTAGGTAGGTAGGTACGGGTAGCGAACATACGATTTTCCATGTCTTTTTTATTATTATCACCATGCCTTTTCCGATAAATATCTTAAAATTTCGTTTACAAAACACTTAATACTCAATTTAAAATTGATTGTAATGAAGAAATTATGAAAAAGAGTGCAAACATATCATATTTTCTGCATGAAAAATTATTATAAAAAAATGTCTTTAGAAGTAGCTTAAAAAGAGAATATAAAATGTTCCATTTCCAGCCCAATTTCCTTAAGTAAAACAGCTGAGATATGCAATGAAACCATTCTATTATAAAAACATTGACTTTATTTCTAATAAGAAACAGTAAAAAACGATGATTATCAACATTTTAGTTTTTCATCCTGGTTGACCATTCTGAGCAAATGCCAATATGTGACACCAATTTTACTCAAAATTCATATCACCTATCTTTTATGTACTCATTTGTGACACCCAATTTACTTAAAACTCATGTCACTTCTATGTGACTTTGAAGTATGCCACAAGTATGTGAAACACAGTTTCTGTTAAAAAAATGTTTTGCAAAACTCATGTCACATATATGTGGCACCTTTTTTTTGTTCTTGAGTTTGGAATGGCGAACGTTCTAAAAAGTTTTTCGGAAGTTGTCGTTATGTCTTTTATAATCCCAAATTGCTGATGAGAAATTAAATCTAATTGACATCAAAACTTTTCTTGTTTTTCTATATAAATCTTGTTTTTAATGCTTTCCATTTTTTTTTACACAACAAATTATAATATTCAAGTTCAAATCTAAATAACCCATTATTCAAAACTATTCACTTAATTTACATCCACCTGTTTTTCACACATTTTTGAAAAAAAAAATCAGTTCAATTTTTGTTTTGATTATAGTTTTTTGTTATTGTATATTTAACTTTTTTTTTTTGTATCTTAATGGACTGGCGCCAAAAACTATTCGTTTGATTTGTCAGTTTTTTATTAAAAGAAATAAATTAAAAGTGGACAAAACCACATAAACAAAATAAATAAAGTATAAAATGTGTAATAAAATAAATATTTTTATTATTAATAACAAAGAGAAAACCAAAAATATTTAAACAATAAAAAAAAAACTACAAAAGGCTGGACCCCCGGTGCTACAGTTTCATATTCGACAGATAACCGACAAAAAGAAAAACCTCAGAATGTTCAAAAAAAAAAAAAAATATCGATTCAACATAGTGAAAATGTCATAATGACACCAAAACACTAAAAGCCATAAAATATAAAATATTTCTATTTTAACATTTTCCATAAATTAAATTTTCTATTTCTCTATTTTCAAAGCACCATCGAATACCGAACGAACTGAAAGAGTCATTTAGAAAGATAACACTTTTAACGGTGTGTATTTGAATGTGTGTGTTGAAATCCAATTAATAAACACAATTTCGAATATTACAAATTTTACAAATAAATTATCAAACTGACTTAATAAAATATGAAATATTTTTAAACTAATAACAATAGATGAGTGAGTTTATTTAGTTATAAAAATAATACTACAAAAGAAATAACAAATTAAAAACAGAATCAACAGCGTTGGTTGATATTATAATTAACATGTTCGAAAAAGTATTCGTTGAATGTTTTTGCTTGGAGAAAAAAAACAAAATACAATTATATTAATTTATTTGTTCATACAAATTACTGCCCGGCATGAGACCAAAAAAGTAAACCAATATATGATATGAACTTGGTTACAAATTTGAACGATTATTTTGACGTTTTATGGTTTTTTAAACATAAACAAATAAATTGTTGAATTAGAAATTAACACTTCAGATTTATAACTGTAAACTAGAATTAAAGTTTAATTAAAATTGTAAGAAAACAAGTAAAGCAGAATCGTTGGCCAGCCCCGATGGCTTTATACCTTACCGGACAGTGCTTAACTTTATGATATAACCTAAAGTGCTGCATTAAAAACTTCATTCATAAACATACTGATATGTTTATCTACTGAAGTTCATGTTCAACTAAAATTGAGCTAACTGAACAAACTGTTGTTTTATTTATACTTCTAGCAAACACATTTTGTTTCACATCGTAAACACAAAGGCCTTGTTCAATAAAACGACTTTTGTTTTACAGTTTTCACTCTCTCTAATTTTTTTTTTATAAATACTCAACATTGCTCACTTTAGTAAATCCATGTTATTTTTTCTCTTTGTTACCTTTGTAATAATAATATTAAATGTAATTTGTAAAGCATTTTTAATTTTTTTGCCATTTTTATTTTTTACGTCTTAAAGTTATTTAAGTTGATATCGGACTTACAGCCGATTTTGTAATGGGTGATTCAAGTAGAGATACTATTTCAATAGCCTTTTTTTTACAGATCACGTGTGGGTCGTGTCATGCTGTCATTTCATTTTTGTTTAGTATTGTTTGGCATTTCATAATGGAAAGACTTACGCCTGAACAATGTTTACAAATCGTTCAACTTTATTACGAAAATTCACATTCTGTGAGGAATGTGTTTCGTGCACTTCGCTCAACTTATGGTCAACATAATCGGCCTACTGAGCGTACTATTCGCAACACCATCACCCATTTTGAGACACAGCATTCATTATTGGATAATATTCGACCGAATACACCACGTCCAGCACGCTTTGAAGAAAATATAGCGGCCGTAGCAGAGAGTGTACACGAAGACCGTGTAGAATTGATTCGGTGCCGTTCGTAGCAGTGGCGACCGTTATCGTGCCATGATAACAGACTATTTGATGCCTGAAATTGAAGCTCGTGATCTCCGCGACATTTGGTTTCAGCAAGGCGGCGCCACTTCCCACACATCGCATCAATCAATGGATTTATTGAGAGAACACTTCAGTGAGCACATAATTTCACATTTTGGGCCGGTCGGTTAACGATCAAGATCGTGTGATATCACCCCGTTAGACTTTTTCCTGTGGGGATATGTAAAGTCTAAAGTGTATGCGGACAACCCCGCTTCGATGCAGACCTTGAAGGACAACATCACGCGTGTCATTCGCCAGTTATCAGTCGAAATGCTCGAACGAGTCATCGAAAATTGGACTCGACGGATGGACCGTCTGCGACGTAGCAACGGCAAACATTTGACAGACATAATCTTCAAAAAATAAATGCCAAAGAATGTTCTTTCAAATGATAATAAACATTCCCCATTAAATTTAAATTTTTTGTGTTTTTTTCTTTAAAAAAGTAGGGAATCTCGAAATGGATCACGCGTTACTTATTAACACAAAACTTTACCGTGAGATAATTTTTTTATAAAATTTGCAAAACACCCAGCCTGCTGGACGGATGGACACCGCTTAATCGAATCAGAAAGTGATTCTTAGTACACCGGTACATTACTAGCTAGGTCAACGACTAATATTTTTGGTGTTAGAAACATTAATTTGAATTCAATCCACCGTGTTCGTCGGGTTAATACCCTCTCCACTATGGTGGCGTGTGTATAATTAGGTAAAAGGGCCAGAAATTAATTTTCCTAACTTTTTGGTAAAAATTATTCGCCAAAAAACGTTAAATAAAAGTTTCATATCAAAAAGAGTATACAAGTGTATTTTACCTTTATTTAAATTTTCCATATTCTAGTAGAGTGTTTATATTATAATAGACAATTGCAAAACGCTTAACATTTGTGTTTCTGACTGGAAATCGCAAGCAGTTTGGCAGATCGCAAACAAAAGGCACGAGTTTCGGAACACCTTAACAGATCTGGCTTTTGCAATTTTAAAAAGTACAATTGTCATAAGAATGCTTAAAAATCAAGAATGCAAAATGAGTTGAATTTGATGCAAAAAAATCCTTTTTTAGGAGTGATTTTCTATGTGAATATAAGTCTGAATATGGAAAAATTTTGTTTTTATTTGAAGCAAAGGATAAATGTCTTAAAAGATGTAATTCAATTTTTGGAATTGAACTGGAATACCTAAAGTCAACTCAGTCTTCTAAGCGAATAATTTTTAAAAATTACCTTCTAGCCCAGGTTCGTTTTCGATTCTACCTATATAAAATCAGGGTTTTCAAGTGAATATTAAATTTTTTTTAATATATTCTAAGTAAGGCTTAAAAGAAAACTTTAATTTTATTTCGTAAAAAAAAGTCAAAATGTATTAAAAAAACTGCGCTTTGCACTCTACTTTGAAAAATACGCTTGATACTATTATAAAGAACCTTATTATATCTATGCAACGTTTTCTTTTTTTCAAATTTTCTGATTTTCTTTCTCTATGCTTCCCAGCGTACGTTTACTTATTTATTTTAAAAATCCTATTTCATATGAAATCGAAAAGGATTTAGATTTTAAAATTTATTTTGAAAAATAAGTTTTTCAGTAAAGATCAGATTATTGATAACTTCTGATAAGGAAAATGTGCGAAAATCTAAGATTTCTTTGGAAACAATTTTTTATTGTTTTCAATCTAATGTATCTGGCAATATTATCAATTTATCACGTAAAACTATTTTAATATTTGTTAAAAATTCCAAGAAAAATATTAGTCAGTACTCATAAATTTGTTCATATTTTATAGTGAAAAAAAGATAAAACGCGTTTAGAATTCGCCAAAATAATCGCCAATTTTTTTTAATTTCGCCAAAAAATCGCCATGTCGCCAATAAGGTTTATAAATCGCCACGTTTGGCGAAAAATTGCCACATCTGACAGTCCTGATTACCATCAGTTTTCGAAGGAAATTTTAATTCTTAAAAACAAATTTAATTCTTCCAAATCATCTAGTGCATGGACACTATCGTACCAAATCGCCAATTGCGCAAAGGCATTTAGCCCTATTTAAAGTTTAACCCTAGGATTACCCTCCTGGTCCGACTTGATTTAATTTTTGCCTGAAACATCTCTCAAAGAGGGCAAAATATCAAAAAAAAAAGGAAACGTGAATACGGAATCGAATGAATCAAGTAAAAATTTTGCAAAGTTTTTCTCTAAATTTGGTTATAAAAAATGTGGCTTTCAAAACCTATTTTATTATTCATTTCATATCTGTGGCATTCGTATTGTAAACGAAATTTTTCATTAATTTTGATTTATTTTATAAGTTGACAACAATGATTTTTTGCCAAGTTTGTTTTTTAAAAATTTTTTTCCTATCTTATCTCGACTTTGTCAAAATGTCACAGATATGTTCTGCAAAATATTATCAAAAAATTTGCTGTAACTAAATTAACTTTTATGTCATTTCTAAAATTATTAAATATTACTACCACTTTAACGAACATGATAGTTAACCTTTACTCTGTAATTAATGATTTACTCAATTAAAAAAAAAAAAAAAAAAAAACACATACACATTATTTCATTCAACAATAAACACTTTTTCCCCATTTAATTATAAAGAAATTACATAAAATTACACCGAAAATTATTTTTATTTTCGAAACACTAAAAAAAAATAAAAATTGTAAATTTTGAATGGTTTTAATGAATTTAACCTTAAACTCGTAAAACAAAACATGCCAAAAATAACTGGCCAACCAACACCTATAAAATATAATTATTAAGTTTTTGTTGTTGTAGTTGTTGTCTTGCATTAAACACTTTACCGAACGAAGCCTGACTTGAAGGTTAAAAATAAATTTATTTTAGTTAGATGAATTTTAGTAATTGTGAGTAATTTGTGTGTATCACTGTGTGTATTTTATTTATCCGGGTTAGTGTTAGTTTGGAATGGTTGTTTCGTTGTTCGCCTGAATGTTTGATAATGTTGTTAGTAAAGCATTGTTGTTGTTGCCATTGTCAATTGTTGGTGTTGGGAAGAAGTGTGTGGTATTTAGTGTTTTGCCGTTAGCGGGTTAGAAACAGTTGGGTCAAATTCTGTTTGACGTTTTTACTGAAGCAAAGATTATGGTCCATACCAACACAGCCCTAAAGAGGGAACATAATAATTAATAAAAAAAAACTAAAAATATAACATTTCAAAATTATTTGCTAGGATCGTCCGTTAAGTTTAAGGACATGAATATTGAAATTAAAATTTTTATATAATCTTATTACAAATACCTAACCAAGCTTTAAGGCAAAACTACGTTTTAGATTTTTGACTCAACAAAATAACTATAATCTTTCAATAATTGGTAATATGGTTAATTTATCGAACTGTTTATCGTTTTTAATCTAAATTTTTCTTATTTCAATCAGACTAAAGTTCATTGAATTAAATGTTCGCTAACCGCTTGGCCCACGATGGCGACAAGAACATTTCCAAGGCGAATTCATTTTTCAGGTGGCGTTAAAAGCACAGCTGTACTACTCTTTTAATAAATTAGAGAGCGGAATGTCAAAAGTCACTTGTGTTTTTGACATATCGACCAACGAAAGCAATAAATAAAAGACATTCACCCTTATCGTGGTTGGCGTATTTAGAATACGACTGATAGGTAAAAGATCAAAGAAAATAAGTTCACCTTCTCTTTAATCTATTACCAAACAGTCGTAGGCGTATTTTAAATACGCCAACCACGATAAAGGTGAAGGTTTAGTTTTTGGTGTTGTTACTTGTTCTAGAATCGCCACCACCGTTTACATGAATTCGCCTTGAACATTTCTTTCGCATATTTATATTGAAAAGAAAAACAAATTTTAGTTTTTTTATTATTGTTTTCAATATAAATAAGCGAAAGAAATGTTCTTGTCGACATTGTGGGCTGGGCAGTTATGTTTCGATTGAAACCACTCAATCTCTTCTTTGCCGTTTAACATCACCGCCATTGACTACGGCTTGCAGTCAATAGTCACACATCAATCTTAAACCAAATGGTAAGTTTGAACGATTATCTTTTTTAATAGATTTACATGTTCTTCTCTACTTCCGTTTTACGTACATTTTGTCAAGAATTCTTCTTGATGTCCAAAGTACATTTTTCCGTTTTATCCTGTTTTTCTCTTTCCTTTTCCTGTTGACCTTTTTCAGCACAAATGTAAACATAGCGCTTTAAACTTAAGTTTAGCGTATAGACTTAACTAAATTCTGGTATACAGGCAGAATAAAAGCTTATTCTACGGAATTAAATACCGTCTAAACTCTAATTTATTTATGGGTAAAATTATAGTATATTCTATTAAACTACAGTCAGTCTAAAATGTAGCCTATTCGATAGAAAAAGCTATAGTTCTTTTATAGATATAGCTACAGTATAGTCATAGACTAAGCTATTGTCTATTTTATAGTGCTAAAATAGGTAAGATTAAGTTCCATTGGCAGCCGAAATCAAGCACAACTCACGTGAGTCCAGTAATTAGTACCCGTTATGTTATCATGTTCCACCGTCTCCCAAGAGCCCTTTATTACTTGTCTTTTGTTTCACACCCAGCCATCCTTTTGATTTATTAAAGAAATCGATCCTGTTCAAATTATTGCGTGAAAGACAAGCCATGTCCATAAGTATCCTTCGACCAAAAAGTGTGAGTCTAAGGTGCCATAATGTCTGGCAATTGACAGAGAAAATTTTCCGTTGACTTTTTCTCCTCCTCGTCGACGCAACAACTAAATAGATTATTGTAAAGCACCCCTTGCCCTGGGCGTGTTTCCCTATGGTCCAGTCATAATGGCAATTAGGTTCCTTAGTTGAAGTCTGGACAGCTTTCATCAAACCAGCTCTGACTGGCAATGAGATGAAATTTATGTGCAAAAACTTGCTTTCTCCGAATCGTTATCATCCAAGTTAGTTCGTGCATGCGCCAACCAGCCAGCCATACAATTTCCATGTATGCCCATGTGTACAGGTTCCCAATTAAGCCTTCTTTATGAAGGGAGAAGTGTATCTGTGAGGTTTTAAATATTTTTATTTTTAGGACATTCCTTACTCCCTTCTTTGGATATAAAAGAAGGTTGTACAATTCTTTTTTTTTTTTTTTTTTGGTTTCGTTACTATTTCGTTAACGTATACGTTGCGGATCAGTAGTCCTGTTTTTCTTACTAGCTTATTTATAATTAGCTATTCTTACATAAATGTAACATTGTATGCGATTGAACCTGAATAAATCAATATTTTTCTCATTTTCAACGTAACAAAAGCTAAAATACATCCTTTTTACTACCTTCTTAACGTCCTTTATCTGCACGGTTACTCTTAATCGAATCGACGGAGCTCATTTCCATTTTATCATATAACTTTCTTGTGTGTATTCAATTTACGTTCTTTTTTTTTAACAACGTTAACTGATGACGAAACCTTTAAAAAAATAATTAATTTGAAAACACAAAAAAGTGCTCAAATTCGCAATAAATTTTGAGATAGATGAAAAACTTTTATGTTTTATTTTTTAGTTTATTTTTTAATAAAATGTTTAACTAAAGAAGTGTTTGTTAATTTCGTCGATTCGACGAAGAGTAATCTTAATGTACAAAAATGAAGAGTAACAGTTCAGGGTTAAGAATGCCTGTAAAAAGAAGGGAGTCTGAAAGGGCTTGCTCCCAATGGCAACCTGTGTAAATGGGTTGAGGAGTGCTTGTGTCTGCTAAATACGGCCATCTATTACTTGTTCTTATTGCAGCTGAGTAGTTTAGCCTATAGTCTGATAAAAAAAAACTATATTTTAGACGTAGCCTGCTAATACCCAGCAAAAACTTTTCTGACAATCCTAATTTTGATGACTTCCTGAATTCATTACTTTGTAGCTTTAATCGCCACTTTTTGGATTATTAGGTACATATTAAATAATAACTTTATTATTATGTCTTAAATAAGTCATAATTTTTCATTACAAAAATTACTTTAATATGGGACCTTCTCCGAGAAAAGAGACCTAGTGTGTCAAAAACGGGTTTGGACTTAAGAGTGGATTCTGGTACATAAAAGGATGTAGAATAACTTTAGATGTGTTATTCTCAAAACTTCATTTTCGCACAATAGGTCCCTTTTTTCGGAGAAGGGCACATATAATGATTAAAATAAGTCATAATTATACGATTTTAAATAATTATTTAGATCAATTTGCAATATATTTCGTTAATATTTATTAGATATTCGGTAATACTATTAAACTTTAAGAATAATTTCGATGTGAGTGTTAGAGCTAAATATTATTTTGTGCAGCCAAAACACTCTTTAATTAATGTTTTCTTACATTTCAAAAACTGTGTTATTTTGTAATGTACACTTTTTCAACAAAAATTCTATAAGATTTCTTATGCACATAAGAGTAATTTTAATTACTGTGTTTAAACCTTTTTGAAAGTTTATTTGTAACTACTTATTTTTTGTCTCTTTTTGTAACTACGTATTTTTATAAAACTTTTAAGTATAAAAGAAAGATATCCAGAAAACCCTTAATTTCTTGATATCGTCTCTCATATCGAAAAGTTTCGCAATCTGTGAATTTTTACGCCCTCGCAAATGAACTGACAAAAATGAGGATTCGTTTACACAAACTTCGTAAATTTGCCCAACAATTTTGACTCGTAAACTTGCGCTGTTCAATTGTGCATTTATACCAACAGTTATTTTAGTGATTTAAACGTCGTTTTCAATGAAAAACCAAGTGCTTATAAATCACAAACAATAAATTCTAGCAATAATTTGGGCAAATTAGTCTTTTGGCTTTCTTTATGCATTTAAGGTACGTCTGCAGTACGTACGCTTTTTCAATTTTGTGCTCTTACTTTTACATTTGTTAACATACAACTTTCTCAAGTTCAGTTTTTATGTTGTTAGTTATGTATTTTTTGAGAAATAAACATAAATAACCACAACATATGTGTGAAAGACGTATCGTTATCTTTAGTGTTACTTTTGTAGCGAAGATAACATTGTGTTTTGGTTAATTTTTAAGGTATTGTTTTAAAAATGTGTTGTAAGCGCGGCTTGAACGACGCAGAAATTGGCGCTATTTTCAAAGCGTATTGGAGCACTCGGTTTCACAGATGAATTATTGGAGGATAGTCTTCAAAGTGATGTAGAAGATGAGCTTTTTCCATCCTTGAGCCTGACGACAATATACCCGCGATTCAGGAAAATCCTCTAGAACCTGAACAATTACTACTTCTTCCGATAGCTGCGTTATTACGATATCTCGACTAACTTTAAGGAGTGAAAGTAAGTGGGCTACATCGAAGGGTCAAAGTGATGCCCGAGTTTCTTCAATGAATATAGTTCGTAGGGCAAGAGGACCAAGTCGGGACTGCAAATCACTGTACGACCCAATTTCATGCTTCCATATTTTTTACTACCGAAATAATTTCTGAAATTGTTCAATGGACCACTGCCGAAATTTCCATAAAATGTTCAACTTTAAGGCTAGAAATTCCTATTTTATCGAAAACTTTGACCGACAACATTGAACAAATTCTACCAGATGCAGTAACCTATGATTGAAGTTGTAGCGGAGAACAGCGTGAATCAAAAAAGAGATAATACGGTGGCTTCTGTCTTGTGTCCAAAATAGTATGTGTCAAATGCGGTATATCTGTATGCGGCGGCCACAAAACTTAAATTTGTAAATCTTGCACATAATGTTATTTAAATTATTTTTTTTTTTGTTTATATAAGTTAATGCAGATAAAATTATCTACACAAAGTACAAAGAAACTATTTATTTAAGTTTTTAGAACCGAACTGAAGTCCTTAATAAAAACTCTTTAATTTTTGATAATGCTAATTGAATTTTATTTTTAATTTTAATACATATAATTTTCTGTTTAAAAATTATATTTTTTTAAAAGAAATAGAAAAAATAAATGTTTGCAACAATAAAATTGATCAATATTATTTTCGGTAAAATCCTTTAAAGGATAAAAATAACGTTATCTTTCTAGGGTTAAAAACAAATTTCAACTTATTTGTATATTTTCCTTTTTAATTTATTTTTGTATCGACGTTTCTTACAAACTGACATAAATTGTTTAAAATTACACAAAAATGAAAAAGTTTCATCATGAAACGAGTCTCGCAAGTTTGCCTGCCCATTTGCACAAATGGCAATTTTAAGCGATATCATGAAAACCCTCATAATTTTTCTGTTATAACTAGCCAAATTACAAAAGGTTACTTTTGGGACATCGTGAACAAAAATAAGTACTTTTTCTATTAGAAAAGTAAGTAGTCTTCTCGTCAAGTCTCATTATTATTTTGTAAGCAAAGTTTTTGCTGGGTATGATCTATTTATATGACTATCATATGGCTAGTCGATTGCCAGTTAAAAAAAAGACTAGTCTATATAGTATAATATAATATAGTTTATTGAGAAGATATACGATACAGTCGTAGGCTAGCGGTTAGACTTAAAAGTTTTGTGTACAGAATGAAGTATAGTCTAGCAAATGTCTTAACCGGTTGATTAACGAATTTGTATGGTAAATTGCTGTCTAGTCTTTGGGTTACAATATGTTATGGGCTAAGCTATATATTTTTATCGTTAGTCTAGTTTATAGTATTTTTAATGGTAAATTTTGAAACAACAACTTGTCTAATAATTACCTTTTTTCGAGTTCTTACCTCACCTTATACTTATATCTTATGCTTCGTAGCCCAAACTCTTCTACACTTTAAACCGCATTCACAAAACAATACAAATACGATACATTGAAGTGAATGAAAATTAAGTGAAAACATAAACTAGAACATCAGCAACAAAAACAACAACAAGTACAACAACAATAATAATTATGTTTGTTGGTGTGGTGGTATGGCTGGATGACTGGCTGGCTGCTGAGTTGAATGGTTTATTTGGCTGTTAACTTGGCTTTTGCTGCGAGTTGATGGTGAATGGTTTTGGGATTTTTTTTCGTGTTTTGTTCTTGTAAATTTAGTGTATGAAAATACTTTTTGTTGTTTTATTTATTTTTGTAGTTGTTGGTTTTTGTTTAGCTGCTTTAGTTTAAAAAAAAGAGAGTGAGTGAGTGTATGTTGGTTGCTAAACAAAAAGATATAATTACCACAAAATGTCAAAATTAATTATGACAGCTGTCAGTGCTATGGTCGCTATCTATTAAACGCGTCAACGAGAAAGAATAAGAATGTCAAGTTTTTGCGTTTCTTGCTGTTGTTGTAGTTGCTTTTGTTTAAAAAGCTGACACCATCAACTTCAGTAACAGCCAGCTACATACAGCATAGTTACCTTTTGTTGTTGTTTAAGTCTGTCCATTTTAGCTGTCATCAAACATATGATGGCAATTTAAACTCTAAAACTTCTATGCAGACATACCAAGAGACAGACATATTCAACCTACATAAACGTAAATTTAAAAGAAGAAGTAAAGTTGCCTTTGTGCCCTACATCAATATATTTACGAATAGGTTGATGATGTTTCTTTTAAAACTTATTATTTTAATAGAAGATTCCAATAGATGAAATAGAAGTTAGAACTTGGGTGGGTCTAGTTAATTTATTAAATATAAATCAGATAAAAATAAATAAATTGCAAGGGTAACATCTTCCATTTTCGATGTAGGGCGTTAAACTGTCGTATATGTTTTTACCCAAAACAAACTTTAAGTCCACACTCAGTGAAGAAAAGGAGTTACGTATCTTTTAAGTGGCATAAAACACATCTATAAGACATGGTGAATGATAAAACAAGTTATCTTGAAAAAAATATGAAATTCTAGAAGATGTTGACATGACAAGGCTATTTTAGACATAAAACTACAAAAATGAAACGAAATCTTTGAAAAGAAAAAAAAACTACTACTTAAAACTTTAAACATCTTTGAGGATCTTAAATCTCATAAAATTCAAAACGCTCAAACTTGTGTGTACTCCTAACTCATACTGGAAAGATTCTTGTGATGGTGTGGCATGGTATCTTCTTTCGTCTTCGGTGTCAAGATGTGATGTTTGTTAAATTTCTGTTGTTGTTAATGTTTTTTTTTCTTCTTAATCTGAAATTTTATGTAACGTTACTCTTTTAACTTGTCAATTAGAATTTTTATGAGTTTTGTTTTCTAGTTTTGACTTTATGACTTTACAAGTGTTACAGTTTTTATTTGTTTTTTTTAATCTTTTTTAGTTTAAGTCGTTTCTTTTTATATTTGATATTTTCTGTAAATTAAAAGGCCACCCAAATTTCGTGTTCAAATCGGAGTGAAAGGTGATAAACATATAAGGCATCTGTTAGTTCAGTGTTATTTTTCCTATGATACGATTTTTATTTAATACCAGTATACCAGTATTAATAAAAGAAAATTTAACCGGAAACATACATATGTATTAAAAAAAGAACGTCAAAATATTAACATTATTTTAGAGAAAGAAAAATCTCTTCTGATTAGCCAAATTTACGAAATTACAATATTCTCTTAACTATTCAAAATGCAGTTATCTTATTATACAATCAATACACAAAATTGTGTATTGAAAAGTTCACAGACCACACTATACTTAAAGACAAATGCGTAACACTATAGTGTTGCATTTATTGTAAACTATTAAGTGAAAACTACAGTATAAACACTAACAGCAATATTCATAAATAGTCCTAATTTTAAGCTTATAGCATATAATAACTATCAAACACTTTTTGTCTAATAAACCTCCTATAAAAATTTGTATTCATAAACGTGTTTGTAGAAATGTTGTTTAAGTATGGCAACTTTCTTTATATATTGCTGCCATTTTATTACTAGTGATCACTGATGGGATTTGCGGTACAATTGTACCAAATTTGGTACAATCGAAACTTTATTTGTACACTGGTACAATTCATCCTTTTTTGGTAAAATTTCATCATTTCTTTGAGGTGGATTTATTCACTTTTCTTTTCAATAATAAATATTAATTAACATATCTCTAGCATTGACCAAAAGTTGCATTATTGTTAATTAGTGTTCATGATGTAATATCAACGTATCCCTGTAGGAAGCCTTGGATGAAGTGTCTCTAAATCGCCACTTTTGTCGATTGTTTTGGTGGCACTTTTTACACTTTTGTCCGCCGTTGACAAAAATAGAGAAATAGAGAAATTTTTGCTTCTTCTTTATTTTGTATTCCAAAACCACAATAGCGGATATGGTATTATGCGTTTTTGCTGCTGTGTGAAATGCTAGAAAATAATAATAAACCGATCGACTCAATATTACTTCCTGATTCGAAAACCGATGTGTCTGGGTGGCTGGCTGCCCATGTTACATTTTGCAAAAAGTAAAGGTCGCAATTTTAAGATAATTTGATAAAATTATGTACATTGGTTTCAATTTATAGGGATGAAGCCTACTGAAAATGGTAAAAATCGGTGCATAATTTCACATAGCCCCCATACAAACTTCTTTTCGGAATAGTGTTTATGCCTATAAACCGTCTTATTAAGTTAGTACATATTAAGATTAAATTTAGAAAAAGTAATTTTATTGCAATTCAAATGTTATTAAAATCAGTCCATAATTGGCGATAGCTCCCATACAAATAATACTTCCGGAAATAACTTTTTTTTAAATTCCTTTAAAATGTTGGTATTGACATAAACGTTGGCTAAAATAACTTTTACGATAGCTACTATATCATGAAAAATGTTGTGCTGGTATTTCCAAAATTATCCTTACGTCCCATGTAAGCGCCCTTCCTAAAATCACTGAAGGCAAACAAATCTCATATAGATGAAGATATCTAAATAAAATTCGGCAGATCCCAACAGTGCTAGTGCTGCTTGAAACTTCTATTCAGTTCACATGATATTCTATATTTAATTTTTTTTAAATATTTTTTTAATTGTAGAACTTAAAAATTATTCTAATTAAATAAAACTACATTTTATTTTTGTTTCTGAACAAAATGTTTCCGAAAGGTATCACAAATACTTTAGTTTGAAATTTTTTTAAATATACGATAAGAAAGTTTTCGAATAAAAGCTTATTTACTTTTTATTAACATCACTATTATTATGATTTGTTTATTCTATTTTTTTTTATATATTTTTGAATAATAATTTGTTGTTATAAACAAAAAAAGAACTAGTTGCAATTATTAAATAAATTATTAAACAGAATATCTGCATTTGCCCCTGAACATATTCTTTTAAATCATATAAAATTTTTTTAAATAATTAACAAATAGAATCTGGGAATTTATTTCTCATGTTGAGTAACATTTATTCCACAAATTTTCATATACATAATTCGAATGTGTATTCAAAAGGTACGGTCACATATGGCAAACATTTGTCAAAAAATTATCAAATATTTGTTTGCCCTAATCTGACTACAAAATATTTTTGAGGGGCAAACAGAAAAACAGCTGATTTTGGGCAAACAAAATTATTTGCTAGCAAACAAAAATGCTCCTAATGTGACCATTTAACGTCAATTATTTTCCTCGATTTTAGGCAAATAAATATTTTTTCTTACAAAAATTTTGTAAGACCAAACAGCGGCGAATAAAAAAGCTTTAAAAAAATGATTGAATAAAATTGAAAAAATTAACAAAATTACATAATTTTTTAATGACAAAAAAACTTATTTATGTAAACAAATTTTTCCTGTGTTGTCTTTTTAGCAAAGAGTTGCGCGGTAAGTAGGTTTAAAGATGTTACAACTGTGTGTATGTTTGCTTGTTGGCTTATAGTCTTCTAAACTACAAAACCGATTTTCCTGCAAAAGTAACATCACATGTGCCCTGAAAATAAAATAGGCTACTTAACTTTTCGTTAGGGGTTAGGGATGTGGTACCCCCTAAAGTTGCCAAGATTAAGTATCGCATATCTTAAGAGCATCTGCACCCATTTACTTTAACTTTTTGCAGTAGGAACTTCTAAGCCGTGAAATTGATATACGATATCAGCAGGGGAAGTGGTACCCTCCATAGTTATAGTAAGAATGTTAAATCTTCGAAGGTGTCACTCTTATAGTTGACTATACCTTTAAAAATAAAAAATAAGGTGGTAGGCGGAGGGGAAGCAATACCTCCCATAGGATGCATATATTTCATATAGCGTAATGGAGATCTATTATAGCTAGCGTCTTTCAAAACAAAAATGAATGGGTCAGGTGCAGGGGGAACAATAAGTAATATATACCCAATAAAAAATTTCGTGATTTTGCGAAGCACTAATTGTAAATTTAAAAATATAAACGCAAAATTTTGCGCTACGCAATATGACATACAATATTGCAGTAAAGTAAGTAAAGTAACTCTTAACAAGTTTAAAAAAAAAAATAATAATATTTCAAGGGCCACGGAATTCTCTTACTACCAAAAAGGTTTGTAAACATTCAGTGTGTAAAGCTACCTACGTTCATCAGTTTTTATGTGCGTTGAATAAAGCGCATTTTGTGTCAAAAATGAATTGCTTCAAAATGGTAACACGCCATATAAAATGCATGTCTTCCGTAAGCGGTATGGTAAGCGAAACTCTTACATTTCCCCGTTACAAACCTGCTTCGTTTAAAGATCAATTTTTTATTGGGGAATTGAAAAAGCGTATCTTTGTTTCTTTCCTATAAACTCCTAAACTACTGAACCTTTTTTCCTGTAATTTTCACAGTAATTTTCTGGTTACCCGGCGCTCAACATAGGCTATTAATATTTTTAATTTTTAAGTAGGTCCCATACAATGACAGTAAAGATTTCTACATACTTGGAGTACTATAACAATTGAAAGTATTCCAATTTTGTACAAGCAACTTGGATAATAATACACAACATCTTTCAAAAAGTAGTTTATAGTACACGGAATGTAAAAACCCACATGCGCATGCGGTTCTGACGTAATTTTGACGTCACTACAAAGCCACAATAGCAAGTTTGTGTTGTTTGATGACGACAAAATTACGTCAGAGCCACATGCGCATGTGACTTTTTACATTCCGTGTACTATAGGCTTTAAACATAAGCGTCAAACGCCCCATCCATATACAATATTATTGTATATGTTATTCGCCATATTGTCTCTATATTGCCCCATATGATTCAATAAGTGGCACAATGGTTTCAATTAAAATATGGTGCAACTCTTTTAATTTAAAAAGAAAAAACATAACCTTTAAAGCAAAACAACATAGTTCATTGTTGCCAACACATTTCACAGAATATTGCACTTCTTTGCTGATTTGGACATACACATTGGCGATAAAATTGAACTGTTATATTGCAAGTGTATGAGCCGCTTAAGGTACGGTTTTTCAGTATTTTCTAAAAAAAATATTTAAAATAGTTCATATTTTTAATGAATAAGTAAATAAATTAAAAATTTTATTTTTTTCCACATTAATTTACACAGAGGACAAATTCCCATTTAAATTGAATTTAAATTTCGATCGATATCGAGTGCCGTAGTTTGGCCCCTGGTATTTATGTTTATATTTTAACTTTTGCAAAGTTACATTATTCAGACTTTTTAATTGATCTTTAGTTCTTGTCAAATTTGTAAGAGTTTCTACGTGTAAACGATTTCTTGATGCTCAGAAATTTGGTACCGATAAAATACCAAAAGCAATGTGGAAACGTCAGCAAAAACATTAGTTTCGTTCTAAACATTGTTTATATTTTTCCAAGAAATTTAAATATAATCAGTTATATAAAGCTTAATTTCTGAAAGATCCTCTAAAACACGGAGTTGAGAATTGATATTATTATAGTTTTCTTTAACCTTTGTAAATAACATTATTAACAACAGTATTATGCTTTTGGAAACAATATTATCCGGAGTGAAGTTGATTATCCCTTTTAAGGTTTAATTTTCAAAACAATATTTAGTTCTTAATAATTAGCAAATTGTCGAATAAAATGATTTCGCAGTTTCTTTTACTTTATAAACCATTTTCTTAACATTGCATGCTTCTGTAAATATGGTTCTCATTTAATGTTAGAGTTTTCTCTAACATATTATCCAATGTATCCCTTTTTATAAATTTTCTTGCTACTTGTATTAACAAATATCCCATTCTGGAAAGCAAAATATAAATCCTGGCGTCCACGCTTTGCAATTTAATATTCACGTTGTTAATTATAATTTTTTTTTTATAATTTTAAATAATTACACACTGCTACAAAAAAACACTTTTTGTCAGAACTTGAAAACCGACATAGTGGGGGTTGTAGGCCTAGGTGAGGACATACAAAAACCGTTTTCAAAAATCTTGAAACACCCTCAAAATTTTGAGTTATTTTCAAAAAACTGTTTTAGGGTAGGTCGTAGCACTTTAGTACCTCTAACTCACAAATTTTTTGATCGATTTTAAAATTTTAAACTGTTTTGGAAAGGCAAAGAATTAAGCTTTTATGAAATGTATTCATAAAAAATATATTCCTAAAAATTAGGTGAGTTTTTCTCAAAATTATCTAATTTTTTTTATTTTTTTTTCCTAATTTTTCAAATTCAACAAGAGTTATTTTAATTTTTTTCTATGAAACCCTATCTTTATTTGGACTGTATTTTAAAGATAATTTTATGTAGAAAAAAACGAGATATCATTTGTTAAAACCGGCTTATATTTGCAAAAGTTACTAAAGTTTTAAATCTCGCACAAGATCGCAAAAATATGCATTTGTCACAAAATGTGGCTCAGCCGATTTTGGTAAATATTCCATATCACATTCCTCGTTTTCAGATTCATCATCACTTTGTTTATGTAAAGTTTCATTACATTTAATTGCACTTAATACTGGCTTAGTAACAGTTAACACATTAGCATACTTAATGCTATCACGATTTTTATATTGATAACCAGTGATGTTTGTTTGGCAAAAATAACAGTCTTGTGGTTTATGGAATATTTTATGATGCCAAATCATTGGGAAAGATAATGGTAATGGCTGGCTTATAAACTTTTCGGACTTAGTTTTCTTAAGCATACTGGAACAGCTTGTACAAATACTTTCGGGTTCATAACATTTGCTAGAACTGTATGAGCAGTTAAAAACTGTATTGAAGGCATTTACCAATGCTTTATTTTTCTTCAGATCAAATCGATGTTTTTTGTCAGCAAATAAACCGCAAACATAACAAAAATTATTACGCTTATCACACACTGCAGAAAAAAATTACACACAATTTAAAATTTGTTAAAGGATTACAAAAATTACAAACTTACTTGTTTTAAAAAATTTAAATATTAATATCACTTCACTTGTCACAAATTTTAAACTAGTTACACTTTTTTTACTCTTATCTAAAAACAATATCCTTCAAAAAAAGGAAGTATTTAAACTTTGCCATTGTGTTTGTAATAAATTCGATTTGTTTATGTATTTATCCAAATATATCCCTGTCGGACTTTTATGAGCTAACTCAAAATAAGGCTGACTTTTAACTAACTCATTTTTAACTAACTTTCGAAATAACTCAAATCTGATACAGAAATAAACAAAAATTAAAAAACATACAGGTGAAACTTTATTTTGTTGAAATATTTTTTTGTTTTCATTAAACAGAGAAAAATTTGTCAAGTTATTTCATAAAATGAAAAAAATTTAAATTGAATTGTAATTTGACTTAGAATACACATTCGAATAATATGAAAATTTATATGTATGTACATATAATAAATGTACTCACCATGAGAAATAAATTCCCAGATTCTATTATGTTAAATACATAAAATTTATTATACATATTAATAAAAATATATACATACATACATAATTAGTTAATAATAATATAAATATAAAGGGTGGAGTGAGTGTTGACTTGTTCTGATGAACTACAAGCTGCCTAGTTAAACCCAACTATAAGTTAGTCAATTTATACCTAACTCATAGTGCACTCTTACTTTATGCACTACAAGCTAACTCATAATGAGCTAGCTTGTGGTTAGCTGAAACTTATGCAGAGTGAGTGAGTACTGACTCGCTCTGATGACACTACGTGTAAAAACTGAATAGAGTTTAACAAGGGAAATGAGCCAGCTTTTTAGTCACCTGTGACTCATTTCTGGTTGACAATAAGTT
The DNA here is from genome assembly GCA_949318255.1 of Pollenia labialis. Classification (NCBI taxonomy): domain Eukaryota; kingdom Metazoa; phylum Arthropoda; class Insecta; order Diptera; family Polleniidae; genus Pollenia; species Pollenia labialis. Next base: position 114,379,280 of record OX439143.1, read on the forward strand.
AGTTTTAAGTTAACTCAAAGTCCGACAGGGATATAACTAAAAATTGCATATAAAAACATTCTAATCTTTTTTAATGTTTCAAAAAAATAGGGCATAATAAACCCTATTCATCTGTATTATCTTCCAGTTCTTTTTTTTTTTTTAATAAAGACAGATTAACAATAACTTATTAATATGTGGTTTACAGAACACGAGCGCCTTAATCGTTCGTTCAACTTACAAAATTTTGAATTCGTGTTCTGTAAACCACACATAAGTTAATACCAAAAATGTAACTGTAAAATTACAACAAACAAATTATTAAGTTGACAAATTTGCTTGTATAGTTAATTGTTTTTTTTATTCATATGTTTTGCGCGGGGGGAGAAAATACTAAAAACAGGTGTTAATGAAAAGTTGAATAACTTATACAATTTTTATCCGATTTGAAAAATTAAGACCATGTTTTGTTAAGAACTAAATTTTCTTCATACGTTAATATAAATTTGTATAAGCTTTCATATTAAAATAAGCAATGAAAAGCACCTAAAATCAAAAAAGTTTATAATTTTCGTTTGTTTTTGTAGATATTCTTAACAAAAACAATTGTTATAACTTACAGATGTATAAAAAATGCACGTCATTTTAAAGCGTAATTAGTTTTCTTTCCAAACCCGTTAAAAAAATTAAAATCGGACAAGAACTGACTGAGTTACAGGTCGATAAGTTGACGAACATCACTGAAAACGGTTTTTTTAAAATAACTTCTGAATTTGAGGGTGTTTCTGAATTTTTTTGACACAATTTTTTATGTACTCAACAAGACCAATAACCCACGCTAGGTCGTTTTCCAAGTTTTTTTACACTGTAGCACCGTGTTATTTAAAAAAAAACAACAACAACATAAATACTGCAACAAACACACGATGACCAAAGCCTACTCTCGAAATGATCACATCACAGTTAAAAAGCTCAAAGGATAAAAAAGTACTGAAAACAACGCGGGGGTACTGCGGTCTTTTTAATATGAAAAAGTACTGAAAAAAGTACCAAAGTACTGAATTTTTCAACACTGCTTTACATTGTCTATCAGGGGTGTTATGGAAATCGAAAACGTAAAACGAAAGAATTTTAAGAGCCGTTTTTCAATAAGGTTTCTGTTATAAAAAAATTGTATGACAATTATTATACAAATAATGCTCTTTTAAACAGAATTCTTTAACAAAAATTGTAAAAATTAGATTAAAAGTTTAATAAAAAGGACTGCCAAATTCTTTCGTTTTACGTTTTCGATTTCCATGACACCACACCCCTGAATATCCTACAACCGTCTTTAGTTTTGTTTACATTACAGTTTTGATTTTTGTTTATATTATTGTCAGGCTTATAAGGGTACACTTCAGTCTAGTTTATGGTGTACACTACATTCCACCTTTCATTATGCAATTTGCATTATAGTCTAGCTTAAAGTCTGCATTGAAGTATAGTATGTTGTCAATTCTATAATCCTAACTTTACTCTGCACTATATTATAGTGTAAAGTTATTACCATAGTTTAGGCTATAGTGAACAATATTGTCTAATGTAAAGCGTATTAATGTTGGTAATTTGTAAGATATAACAATAAAATTAAAAACGGATCATTAATGTCTACATGAATGACATTTTTTTAAAAAGTCAAATTATATATTATATGGGTTTAACATTTCTAGTAACAACGCAGTAAATTTCTAGTTGTTGTTGTATTAATGAATAGTTCAAAAAAAATGTAATCATCATAATAAGTATATGTCTTGTATATACTTCAAATGTAATCATAATTAAATTTATGCTTCAACTTTGATTTTGTTATTAAAGTACACTATTCTGTTAATTAAAATAACTTAGTTCATATTCATGATTAATTAAATGAAAAAAATAATTCTCACGAACTCTTGTACGTCATATTAACATAATGAATACATCAACGTCTACTTACGTTAATAAGAAAGTTAATAAATAAGTTATATTGACATAATATCTAATTACATGGCAGGAAAAGAACACTCCTTTTGTGCTCTTTGTCTCGTGAGTTAATAAGAAGTTTAAGCCAGAACGTAAATTATATTCAATACAAATTTACCGCTAAATACTCGTAGAAGCTAAAAAAATTTAAGAAATGTTTAAACAAAAAAAATTATAATAAAATTCCTTGATTATGTTGGTACTTATAACTAATAACACAATTTAACCCTTGTTAATTTTTCTAGTAAAATAGACACCGAAACACATGGAATTTTGGATAAAAGATTCAACTTTTACCAAAAAAGAAAACACTAATTTTGTTATCCTTGGAATGGAATTAAAATGCAGACTAAGGGAAAATATTTAAAAAAAAATTGCCTGGAAAACAAATCATTTAAATGTTTGCAACTGATTTAAAAGCATTTATTGGTATTTAAATATTTAAAAAAAATACATTTGTTCTGCTTTGCATGCCATACAAATTTCTAGCTACAATAAGACGTTGTTTGAGATGTTTGGTTGAATCCTTTATAGAAGTAATAAATTCAATCCTTTTCTTCGTTTTTGTTTTCTCTTTCTCCTCTTTCGTTAAGCAGAAAAAAAATTATATTCAACCAAAATTCCTTTAGTGAATAATACACATAAACAAAGAAATCTTTTTTTAAATGCTAATTATACCCTACACCATGAAAAATTATTGTTTAAATTACAGTCATATTTGGTAAGCGAAATCGTTATTAAATTAAATACCGGTATTTAAAGCGATAGCAAAATTAAATGTTTTGCTTAAAACGCTGTTAAGCGCCTGTGAGAATTGTATGTCATCGAAAAAATTTGTGTATGGCAATTTGGTATGTTGAAAATCAAAAGATTTTAATATAAGTACTCTCTCTCAACATACCAAGTATCATACTTGAAGTATGTCATCCTAAGTATGACCGTCTGATAGGCGCTTTTTACCGGTTTACCGGTAGAGCCGTTTCAGGATTAAAAATAATATAAATTAAGCAAAGAAGAGGAACAAGTTGAAATTTAAATTTTTTTTTCAACTTGTGCTTAAGGAAAAATGTTTGTTAAGTCTGGTTTTACACACATCCATTTATCTTAAAGCAATTTTGAGGTTTTTGAAGAAAGAGGAGATAAAAAAGAAGGGTTTATACTTTCCTGTACCAGAAATATGCATTAATTCTCTTTTGCTATTTCATACTTATTATAGCAACATATTAAACTTAACACAGACTGTCTCAATGCAAACAAACGAGCAGTTTTAAAGGAAAATTGAAGAGATTGTTCAAAAAATGTGTGTATGCAAAAGCGGACTAAATCATCGTCCAGTTTGTACAATTCTGCTTTGAAATTGCATATGTGTCCAGATTTTGAAATTGTGTTCATGTTTTGTTTTTGTGAACATCTTGTGCGGCATTTTTGTTTTATTATTCGATAATTTATTTTAGTTAATAAAATATTGTTTGTGGTAAAAAAATAAAAACGGAACACAATAAAATGTTCTCTTCTTTTTGTTGAGTTGGATGAGAACAGTATTATATTTGTGTTCGAAGATTACAAACAGAAAAACGTTTTTTTTAATATCCTCAGCTCATTCCGCGAAGCTCTTTGCTTTTCAGCAGGAAAGAAACCAGAGTCTCTGGCGGGGATCGAACCCGCAACCCCGGCGCTGACAACAGGCAGCCAGATTTATCGTCATTTTGAGGATTTTTAGTTACAAAAATGGACTATTGACATTTGCCCAAAATGTTACTATGTTTTCAAAAGACAAATTTGTTCAAATTATATGTAACGGGTCCGCCATATAACGTTTTTTTTCAACTAGTGCTTACTTCGTGAATGGTAACACTTAGCTCATGTCTGATTTGACAGATAATTAGTGTTATCCTTCCGCTGAACGAATATGGCTGTGTATACGCTTGAACAACGCTGGGAAATATTGCCTGCTCATTTTGATCTTGGCGGGTATGTAAACAAGCAAAATTGTCGCATTTGGGGCACAGAAAACCCGCACGCATTCACTGAAAAGCCGAAAACGAGTCACTGTTTGGTGCGAATTTTGGTCCAGAGGCATAATTGGGGCATTTTTCTTTGAAAATGAGCAAGGAGTGGCCGTTACAGTCAATGGCGATCGTTATCGGGCCATGTTGAACGAATTTTTGTTCACAAAAATGTATATGGATATTGGCAACATTTGTTGAAGGACGGCGCTACGTGCCACACAGCCGAAACTACACTCGATGTTTTGCGCCCTGTTTTTGAAGATCGCATTATCAGCCACAGAGCTAAAGTCGTTTGGGCACCTCGGAGCTGCGAATTGACACCGTTGGACTATTATTTGTGGGGTGCCGTCAAAGATAAGTGTTACGCCGACAAGCCAGAGACAATTGACGCTTTAAAGGACAATATTCGTAAAGCCATTGGTGAAATACAGCTGCACACAATCGATAATGTGCTTAAAAATTGGACCGATCGTGTAGGCTACTGCATGGCCAGCCGAGGCAGCCATTTGAATGAAATTATTTTCCATTATTTACCGGAAGGATTGTACTTTCAAATAAAAAATGAAATTTGAGAAAATATTCAGTAGTTGTTTTTATAGCATTTTCAAAAAAAAAAGTTTTTTAACGGACCCTTTATAAAATAAAATACGCTTTATTTTAGCGCGATGCGTATTTTTTGGAGATCAATTTGCTCAGTCCTTTAAGCACAATTATTTTAACGCACTTTAGTAGGATTTTTGACGTGTAAAATTTGTTTTCGATAACTCTCGGTTGTAGTTTATTTTCTCTATTTTTTATGAATGCCAATAAACAAGGCTGATTTTGGTGACGATTGATGTTAGTAAATTGGACGATTTTTTCTCAAAACTTGACGATTTTCGATAAATTTTATCTGGCAGCTATGATTGTTAGATCGACTCAGAAAGTGATAAAGTATTAAAAGGTAAGTCAGATTGCAAAACTATTTTTTTTTTGTGTTACAAAAACGCATAATACCTTCTCCACTATTGCGGAGTTGGTATAATAAAGTTCACATTTGATGGCCTTGAAAATCTTGCACTGTGCTTTTACTACAAAAGTAGTTTTCACTAAATATTTTTTAACTTAACTTTTTTATTACAAAAATTGTTTTGGTTAAAAAAAATCTATTTACCGAAAATTAACGGAAGTTTTCCAATCAAATGTCTTTAACCTTAAAAAAGTACCTTATTTTCTATTCGACTTATAGCTTGATGTTTATCCATTTTTACTTAAATCTTAAGGATGCTTACCAAATCTAATAATACAATATAAAACAGGGTCAATTTAACTCCCTTAATGCACAGAGACAAACCACAAATCCAAAATGCGACTTACAGCAATATTGAAATGAAAGATGTATTACAACAAAAACAAAACAGGAATTAAAGAAGAAGGCATGGCAAAGATAAAAAAAACATTTAGCGGATATAAAAAAAAAGTTTTTAAAACATAAACAATAAATCGACCAAATTATATCAACGAAAATTTATAGCAATATACATATTATTAAAATACATGATACCAAAGCTCCTGCTCCTTTTAGCAAAAAGGATGTTTTCTGTCTTTAATAAGTTTGTCATGAATGGCGAAGAGAGGGTTACTTCATGCTCTTCCACCACAAAAAAATTTTACTTGTCTACTGTACAGCATTTAATTCGAAGCTTTTAAATTATAACCTAAAGGGTTTTTTAATCATAAATAAAAACTTTTACGGGTTTTTATCAAACAAGTTTTCTTGGTCGTTGTTGTGGTGTGCTTTAGAAGGCAGGAGAACAAGATGTTACTAAAGCTCTGCTAAATATTGAAAAAGGACTTATTTGTTTGTCAAATTATTATTTTTTATGTTAAGGGTATTAACTACAATTATGAGTTTGAATAATTTTTTTTTTTTGCTCGTAAACTTTATTTTGTTTATAATTGCTTTTGATTGTGCATTATTAAAATACAAGACGTTGGTTTTTTTCTCGATAAATCTTTTGTATGGCTTGCCAAGTAATCGATTACAATTTTGGAAAAATATAAGAATTATTTTTTCTTCCGGCTTTGCCGAATCTTTTATACTCCTCACAAAAGTTTTATAAGGGCAATTTTTCATAGTTTTACTACAAATATTTTTTGCTAGTTTTATTTAATGTTAAAGTTCCATTCTAAAGTTCTTTAAAAATAGAGCTTTGTGGGCTTAATTTTTAATTTTGTCATATCTTATCCGCTTTACTGATATTGCTAAATTTCCATAGAAAAATTTTTAGAACTTTTTGTGAATATTCTAGTTTTCAGCTTAATTGAAATCAACTCACACGCAGAGAAAAAATATGGTTGGGCATGGTTACGGCAACAACACTATGTTTAATGTAACAATATATTGTTGTCGTACACAAATAATTGTTATTTTTCTTTAATATCAACAATATTATAGTTACTGTAAACAAATCAATGTTTATCGCAATTATTAATTTGAGTATTGTTGACCGAAAAATAATTATTTTTCTAACAGCTAAATTATGAAAACTTTCTAAACATATTATATTACTCACAACCATATCATGATATTTAATAGCCATAACATGATAACTTTCTATACATTTATCATATTATGTTTAAGATGCAATCAAACTATTTTTACTCTAATAATATTATGTAAGCGCCATTTGTAAAATAATTTTGTATCAGTTGTGTCATTTATTTTATATGTGAGCGGTTAATCAATTTAAAGATAAATTCCCATAAAAAAATATGTTTAATGAAATTAAAAAAATTAAAATATTAGCGGAGTTCATTCCGTATTAGTGATTTAATAGTGCAAATGCAAAATATCGTAGTTTTTTTGTAGAATCCAAAAACAAAACACACAGAGATTTCGTTATATTTTACAAAAGTGTTAGGATATTTCTGTGGTTTTCATTGGCAACCGCGTATGCCTAAAAACAAATTTTTCAGGAGAGCCGAAAAACAATTCTTTATCCTACTATGGACTAGGTGTTGCAGATTTTGAATTTGCTCTTTTGCAAGCCTTATATTGAACTCCGCTGTTTGATTCACATTAAGAAAAATTGTAAAAAGCCACAAAATACAAAATCGATGCAAAAAAGTTTTAATTTATTTTATATTTTTATGACAGTTATGAAAAGGGCTGTATCAAAATATGATTGCTTCTATATTAATTATGATTAACATGATGATAATATGATTACATCTAAGCTTATTATGTTCAATATGACAGTAATATGATTAGTTCTTAACTTATTATGATTAACATGACAATAATTTGATAACTTCTTTACTTAGTATAATTAACATAATAATAATATGATTATGGCAAAAATATTATGATGTAATATTACGAGTATATTTAGTCATATAATATAATCTTAATATGGTGACTACAATCATAAATTTTATCATAATATGGTGCTCTTAGAATATGTTTACCACAACCATGTTTTTTCTTTGCGTGCAGCTGCTTATAAGGGTATTAGCTAGATCAATATACATAGTGGAAATCACAGACGAAATGACAGACTTATGTATCTATAAAAATACTCATTAAAAAAGGTCTGACTGAGCAAAGAAGTCAATATCCTTGAAAATATTTTTAAGAAACATTAACTTGGCTATGCTTTATGTTGTTTGCAATACCAAAAAAGGAATTTCATTCCTTCAAGTTATTGTTTAACTTTCATTAGCATACTTTTTGTTAAAACTTTGTTTTTGCAATAAATTTAGTTAACTGTTTGAAGAAATTATTTAAATATAGTATTTTCTCTATAAAATAAACCATAAATTCTCAATAAATTGTTAATGAAGGATTAAATTGAAATTACCGTTAACGATTAGAATTTATATCAAAATTAAGATAACAATATTAAACTTATTACGGTACATTAAAACACAGGAAAAAGAGATGCCGTTTGAAAAGTTTTCTAGTAGTGGCTTAGATTTCTAAATAAACTACAATTATTTTAACAAACTTTTGCCTACAACCCCTTAAACTTGTCGAATAGTCTTGGATGCGTCTTAAAGAACTTAGCCCGCTCTTTCCAGCGGAATAAAAATGGCTCTATAAAATATAAATATTACTAGCTTTACCACCTGCGCTTCCCTGCCCTTTTTTAATAAAATAATTAAACATCTTTTAATACAGATCTCGTGAATTGATAACGAAGCTTTTTGTGCCAAATTTGTATGCTATAACCGTCACCGTTCTCATGATGTACGAACATCTAGGTTGCCTTTGTTTTGAAGGTATCATGCCCCCTTCTCCAAAACAGCCCACTGTTACCGTCAGTGTGGCCAATTTAGCATTTTTAATTACAGATCTAGTATTTTTTAAAGTCATTTAGCTTGAAAAAACTGATTTAGCATCTAACATATTTTCTAGAATTATTAAAAAATTTCTACCATTTTTTAGTTCTTGTGATGTTTTTAATATTTTGCATTAATGTTTAATTTTAATACAAATATTAAAGAAAAAACCAAACGATTCTAGCATTGAATTAGATCATAAAAATGCAACAACGTAAATGCTCAATGAGGTACTTAATCAATATTTATTTCACTAATAAACACATACCTTCTTCTCAATTTTAAATCAATATGAGCCGGTTTTTTGTTGTTTTAGTGTAATTCAAACAGCTTTTTAGTATTTAACGACATTTCAAAAAACGAAAATTAATATAAAATCTTTAAGGCAAAACAGTTAAGAACACTTTCCTCCTCCAGCGACTAGAATAAAAAATAGACAATTTGAAAGGTATTTGCTGCCAGAAGTGCAAAATATATATTTTATTAAAATCTGTTCAATATTTTCCGAGTTATAAGCGTTCAAATTTGATACTAACACATATGCAGCTCACATTAATAAAAATGTTGTTTTTTCCAATTATCAAATAATAAAAAAATACGGTGGTCGATAATTCGACGTTTTCAAGAAACCGGTTATCAAATATTTCGACGATATAAATCTTATATATAAATCGACACAGTCAAACCAGTCAAGAACGATATCTTTCTTTGTTTCACGTGGAACATAACATTTTGGCCGAATCTCGCCCATTAGGCAAACACTTGTATACCGTTACTTTAATATAGAAAAGCCCTAACTAATGTTTTCCTTACTTTACAGGAGAAGGACACAACTTAATAAAAATTATAGTCTTGCAGTCACGATTTTTTTAAACGCAGTTTTTTGTTAAATTCTCTAAGCAATTTAATAAAAAAACGGGTTTTAAAAAAAATCGCGACTACAAGACTATAATTTTTATTAAGTTTTTTCCTTCTCCTGTAAAGTAAGAAAAATATTAGTTAGGGCTTTTCTATATTAAAGTAACGATATATAAGTCGGCAAAGGCAAAACAGTTAAGAACACTTTCCTCCTGTGTATGTCAACCGATTTGAACAAAATATATACCATTTGAAAGGTATTTTCTTAAAGAAGTGCACAATATATATTTTAATAAAATCTGTTCTATAATTTCAGAGTTAAAGGCGTTCAAATTTGATGCTAACACATATGTATGCAGAACAAAAAAATTAGTTTTTTTTTCAATTATCAAATTGTAAAAATTAGGGTAATCGATTATACGATATTTTCAGAAACTGGTTTCCGAATATTTCGACTATAAACATTTTATGTTTAAATCGGCACAGGAAAAACGGACCGCTTTCTTCCTTTGTTTGTAAACCCAACCTCTATGGGAAGAAAAAAGTATCAAAAAGGGGAAATACGGAAAATTAAATTTCTTTCTTTTACATTTCCTTGCATCATCATATAATTTTTAAATTTTCTATAATATTGCAGGCTACTGAGTGGATGAGAACCTATAGGATGAAAAATGTTGGTACTTTTTTTTTCATCTGGTACTTTTTGAATTTTTGTTAATATTCGACCTACAAAGATAAAAAATAAACATGCATGGTCATGAGTGAATAAAAATGTATAAGAGGGAGCGTTTTGGTACTTTTTTGTTCTACGTCCACAGAAAAAATAGAAAATCGACTTTAATTAAACAATTCCTTCAGACAATTAAATATTTAACTAATTTTGCCCCTGCAAAGGAATTGATCATATCAATTAACGGATTTGTATTTTCGAGTCATGTGACACAAATTTTGTCAATTAAAAAATTAATTGCATAAACAAAAAATACACCACATATACACAAACATTTAATTTTATGGGTTTTGATTAAAAAAATTAATTGCAGCAAACAAAAAATTAATTGAATAATTAATGTACACCAATTAATTATTTAATTGAATAATTTTTTGCAAACATTTTTTCTGTGTCTGGTACTTTAATTAATTTTCGTTAATCTTAGACGTAAAACCATAAAATAAACAAGCAATGTCCTGACTGGATGACAATCTACAAAGAAGACTTTTAGAAACTTTCTTGTTTTTTAATTAACATTTTCTCATATTTTTTATATTGAACTTACAAAATTTAATTAACCCACGTAGAAGATAAGATATGAACCAGAGGTTGGTCCCATGCCAAATCGATCCACTAAGATGAAAAAAATAAAACCTCAAAACATATAAATTCATATATACTTAGATAAACTATGTTTCCTTCATATTTACATACAAATTAATGGTCGAATTTTGAACATTAGGCGAACGCTAGTTAAATAAATTTTATTGCCATTTAATGATTGCCATATTCATTTGTGTTTTTTAAGTATTTACCTAAATAAATTCCCAAAAAAGGAATATTCCCAGTATTTACCCAGACATCAGGTAAGTACCCGGTAGAATCCCATCTATATCATGTGGATATAAATAAACTGAAAAACGAATCAAACAAGGAACAAATTTCCAAAATTAGTAAAATCAAACCCTTTTAAAAAAATTTGTTACAACTTTTAGCAAGGTCGGTATTAAGTTTATGTGACCTTCTCACAAGGCAATTTGACAACTCGTCGCGAAGGCTGAAGGACAAAATGCAGCATATTATAGAAAATGTGCTTAATTTTTTTTGCCTTTATTTAGCTTTATTTTGCAACAAAATCAAGCATTTTACCTCACTAAGCTTTGGCAACACTGGTTACTGTTCCCCAGATCCCAGTGGTATAAAAACGAGCAATCGCCACCAATGACAGGCGAAATAGTTAGCACATTTATCAATAGGTACTAGGAATACTTATGTGGCTTACTAATCATACCTACACCCTCAAGTACGACATACCACTGGGATATGGATTAATATTATCTTTGTATGGGAAGTACAACGGCGCTCACTTTTTGACAGGTATCTGTGCCAATATGACAAAGTTTTCTGATTTGTTGAAGCTTTATTGGAGGAGTTTTTTGCTTTAAGTGTCTATATTATCATTATGCTTAAAAAAATTCCAGTAAATATAAAAGATTTTACACATTTTCTACATGTTATAATTTATTTTTGTCTTTATCGACTAGTGCTAGGAACATAATTGGCACGAACGACGAATTTCTTCCAATCCCTCGGATTTTTCAGTAAAAATTCTCTTTGTAAATTCGCCGTGTGAGCCACAATAACGGTAAATAGCTAAAAGATTTTATAATTGAGAGAGTTGTTTGCTATTTGTGCAAAGAGAGAGAAATAGTGTGACCAAAATAAAAAAAAACAAATAAGAGTGCTATATTCGGATATGCCGAATGTAATATACCCTTCACCGTGGTGCGAAAATAACAGAAAGTTATATGAATTCCATTCTTTAAATATAAATAATTCAACTTGGTGCCACGCCCACATGCCTAATCTTGCCCACATTTTGTCGGATGCTTGTAAGTACTTCGGAAACTTTTGCTCTTGCCGTTCTCCAGACATACAGAAATTTATAATGTCTTTGTATGGAGAGCGCCACGTCCACTTGTCCAATCCAAAGGATAACGAAGAGGCTTCTACATAATTTTGAAACTTTAGTTCCCGTCTATTATTTTACCCTTTTTTCTGTCTTACGATTAAAAAAATTTTATGCCTTAAATATTCGAGTGTTTCCCGTAGAAAATTTTCAAATTAATTTTACGTTCGCCCTCGTTCCCCTTCACCAATTCTATTATACGCAATATATTTAAAACTAACTATTGTTTATGTATAAATTCAAGTATTTGTAATGTGTCTTTGTATCCTTGAATCCTTGTATCTTTTATTTCATCGTTACACACGTATCATTACCGACTTTTACTTGCAAACATTTTATACATTTCGAAAGTGTAGAGATTATTAAAAAATAAAGTTACATACTACTTGTATATACACTGAGATTATTCCGTGTGACATGTTACGCAAAAACTTTTGTAGCTAATTTTTTCGTATTATTTGCAAAAGTTCATATACAATAATACGAAAAAATTTAATTAAACGGTTAGGGAAATTTTACAAAATCATTAAGCTTAGTTTTTTTTTTAATTTAACGAAAAAAATTTCGTGAAATACAATATGCTGTTCAGGCATGATAAATGAGAAAACCTATATCGTACCAACGAACTTTAAAAATTGTACTTTTTCGATCCCAATAGTATTAAATTATTTTTGTTATAATTTTTTTTTTAATTATTTTAATTTTATAAAACAAAATGTAATACAACAAAAATTAGCTGATCTAATTCATGTTTCATTGTGGACACCTCGGACCCAAAAATAGAAATATTTTCGATTTTTTAAGTTTTATAAAGTATCTAAGTAATAGTATCACAATTTGCACTTATATTTGGAAACATTTTTAATAAGAGCTGTGCTATACTGGTGGTTTTTATTGAAACCACATTTTCTGGAGTAAATTTTGCTAGCCAGCTTAAAACTTCCTCGTTAACTTTATTTTTTAAAGCTTCGCATAATGTTTATAGTATTCTTAAACATTTTTTTAACTTAACCACTTTCAATGTTATTTCTGGATATATAAATACATATCTACGATATATAAATATCGTTAAGTGGCAGATGATTTTCTCCGAATCTTAACTTTGATAATATGAACTCGAATTTGTCCAAAAACTCCTTTTTAAAAAAAATTGCGCCACATTTGACGAACTAAAAATTTTAAGCGTTCTAAAAATACGAGCATCTTCGGATTGCATTTTCAATTTTATTGTGTTTACAATTATCAATATGCTGGAGTAGAAAGTCCGGATAAATTATTATTTAATTTAGCGCTTATAAAATTTCCTTCCAAATCAGTCAGAGTAAAATACTACTGGAGTAGCTACCACTGTTCAAAAATTCTGTTAATGACTTCTTGACATGACAACCATCTTCATGACGAATTTCAAAATAATCTTGAAATGAGAAGAAGTCGTCTCTTCAACTAGAACTGTGGCAGAAGTGGTTTCCTATGTATTTTAAAAATTTGTCAATATCGTCAGAAAATACATCCTTATATGCTGATGCTGATGCTAAGTTCAGAATGTGACATATGCAATCGTCCAACGGACAAGTGCAAAAATCTATTCAGCTAAGCGAAGTTAAGTGTTTGGTGTAAGTGGTCTAGCAAAGGAGCAAATGCAAAATATTATAGCTTTTTTGTTAAATCCAACGAAATTTTCCATTTTCTCTTTCTTAAGTACATTTTCACCAAACACTGAACTCCACTTATGTTCGTAGGACAGTAAATACGAGTTGCCATTTTATACCAATTAGCAATAGGTTTGAAAAATTTGGAAATAGTACCAAATGAGTCACGATGGTACCAACGTACTCTTTAGTTTTGAATTGTACCAAAAAAGTACAAATGTACCAACTTTATCAACCTTGATGCAGTTTAATTTTAACTCAGGTAAAATAATATCAATAATTAAAACATCTTTTATATCTCTAGTTTTATAAATATGTTGTTAGCATTATATAATAAAAATTTATTCTTCCGGCAAAATTAATTTTTATATATATCATTATTTGTTTAAAAAGTTGATTTGCTAAGTATATGAATTATTTTCGTTACTCATAAAAAAAAATTTTTCCCTCACTACAACATATCCCCTACACTTTTGTGCATTGTACGCAAAAATTTCCTGGTGCGACAACACGAATTATTTCGTACAACAATTTTCATATAAATAAGTCATGGATTTTTTTCGTTGTATATAAAATGAATAGTATAGTGAGTATACATTCATTCCAACACACATAAACATAAATTAAAGACTATTAACTTTAGATTATCATTAAAGATTTTTATTGCTCTAAACATTTGCAGTTGTTTGATTAATCCGTAACAAAATGAAAGAAAATTATATGTGTGTGTATTTTGTATTTAATACACCAGTAAGAGGAATAAAAGTTAACTTGGCATTACGTATGGCAAATAACACAATTCACTAATAAATATTCACATATATACGAGTTGATTTTGTTAAGATAAGACTAAAAAGGATTTAAAGGCAATTGAAGCTGAGTAAAGCAAAGGATTTATGTGAGCCAGCAAAAGACGTGGAATAATCCATTAAGTATATTACAATGCTAATGTCTAATTGTATAAAAGTTGTAATTACTTTTTTTTTGCTATATATAAATAATTTTAAAACTTACTTGGAATCGGGAAAATCTACACGTTAAAGTCAGGAACTCAATACGTTCTCATACACTGAGCAAACAATTAATGATTTGTACATTAAACTTTTGTAAATAAATGGTGGTCCACACAAAACGCACGATGTTAATTGTAAATCAAACAAAACGTTTTCAGAGAATTGCCTTAATATCTTTTATTACGATAGAAGGATATATTACATTTATGTGTGAAACAAAATATTGGCCAAATGCTCGCTACGGCTTCAGTGGCGTGCGATAGTCCATATTTTCAATGAATTTGAGACATAATTGAGTTTTAATATCGTAAATATGCCGAATTATCTCACATTTAAGCTCTTGACTTATTGACGTAAACTTTTTCTTTTAAATATCCCCAAAGAAAGAAGTGCTACGGTGCCAAATCACATGATCGCAGCGGCCAATTAACATCGCCACTACGTGTGATAATTTTTCGCGGAAAAGAGCCATTGTTTTGTTGGCTGTGTGGCAAGTGGCACCATCACGTTGGAACGACATATCGTCCAGGTTCAAATCCTCAATTTCTGGCCACAAGAAGTCCATTATCATCTCTCGATAGGGAACACCATTCACGGTAACTGCTTGTCCGGCCTTATTTTCAAAGAAATTACGGCCCAACGATGCCGCCAGCCAAGAGCGAGCATGCACAGTTGTTCTCACATTTCTCACAGACCCGGTTTGCTTAAATTTGTGGGCACATTTTGCCGATTATTCTGACCAAAAAAATCACAAAGTGCACAAAATGCATTTTGATGTGCAAGACTATTTATGTTAAAGGCTTAACGTGCTGCTCAATTGTGTGCCTCTCCATGATTTAATTTGTCAAAAACTAAAACAAAGAAATATAAAATTAAGTTAGGCAAATAACTTGACGTTAAAGTCTGACTACGATAAAAGTAGCTTCAATTGGTTTTTTTTATTGAATTATGCCCTTGGTGGTCTTAACCAATAGACAGAATGTTGCCGAACTACCAGGGGCTATTGATTCCCGTGGTACCAGAAAGGAAAAGGAAAATGTAATACGAGAAATTAGATTTGGATTGCATTTATTTTATAATTGAGTCAACATAATGCTCAATGCCAACACCTAACGATCTTTATAATTTTTTGTATAAAAACGTAAGAAGTCATCACATTGTAAAGCGTATTGGAATCTTAAATTTGTCTTATGTAAAAATTTAAGGACACCTTGCGTGAAAAGTACAAGTCGCTAATTTAGAGATACATTGATGACGCTTAATAGATACGGTTTTATTGAAGTACAAAGCCTGTGTGAATGTTTTATTGTGGAAAAGATATGTTTTATTGTGGAAAAGATATTTTGTAGTAAAAACTGCACTTAAAATCTTACAAAATAATGTTAGCAACTTTTGTTAGAATCGGTCTATAATTCATAAAAATTAATTCATCTCAAATATAAGCTAGAAGCTAGGGTGATCGATCGAATAGAATTCGACCGGTTTTAACCGTTTATTTTAGTTTTGCCCAAGTCGAATATTTTAAAATGTCCATTTTTCGAATATCGAATAAACCGGTTATTTTCGTAAAATAAACCGGTTACTTTTTTTAATGTGTAATTTATATACGTTTTCCTGTCTTTTGTTATAAATGTAATTTAAGTATTTTTCTAATTGAATATTTGACAAACTTAAACTTTTTATAAAAAATACCAAAACAAAATGAAACAAAAGTCAAAAAAACATTATGAGCTTATATAAGCTTGTGTTCTTGTAACAAAAACCAAAAACAATTTAAAGTACTACAAAAAAAGTTCAGCTTTAAAAGAAGTTAGCAATTTGACAGTATTCTAAATACTTTATATATATCTTTATAAAGATGCCATCTCTGGTGATTTTTCGAACTGACTTAAATGAAAATTGTGCTTAAATGGCCCTAAAATGATAAGTTGCAAATGTTCTTTAACGCCACGACTTATTAATCACTTTTAATTAGACTACAAGCTTGACATAAATATACGTCAAGTAAAACTTGACCCTGTTCCAAGTAGTTTTTAAGAGACTGCAAATAATACTTTACAAAAATATGCTGCCAATAATGAATGAAAAACTCTTAAGTAGTTCTAGCATATCTTCAAGCTTAAGACAAGAACATATTGGTGGAATCAACGATATGGGAAAATTTATCAGTTTTATTTATTAAAACACCAAGAACATAAAATAAAATTGAAGGAATCAAAAATGTCCTGGAAGGGTTTGTGTGATCGACGAATTGACAGATATTTCACATAAAAAGCATGTTCGTTTTACTATTGTTTCTATAATGCTGAAACAAAAAAAAAATTAAATATATAATCCTGGATAAGAGGTTTTGTTTGCCACTTTTCAAAAATATGGCCGAAGTTTACTGCTTCATATAGACATGCTTAACCAGCAACAAATTAAAACTCACTTACAATAAATTTGGGAGAATTTCTCAAATAATAAATTTTTTAAATTTCTATATTTTTAAAACCAAAGTTTTTCAAAAATTCAAAAGCTATGTTCACACATATTAAATATTTGACTCCTAACGTAACCACCAGTTTTCTTAAAGAATTGTTTGCTTTTGCAAAACGTTTGGCTAGAGCAAACATTATTTAACGTTTTCTTAACTACATTATACATAAATGCAATTATCATCTTAAATATACATAAAGTTAAGCAAATAACTAGAAATTGTTTAAAATAATGCTTTAGTTTAATCAATTAACTGGTAACGTTTTTTTTTGATTTTATCGTCAAATATGTGTGGTCTGAACATATATTAAGTCATATCAATGTATTTTGTTGGTTCCTTACCTTGAATTGTTTTGTTTTTATTCTAATTAACTTTTTATTACAAAAACTAATTTGATTTTTGTATTTTTATGTATTCGAATTAAAACCGGTTAACCGGTTATTTTTAAAATGCTTAACCGAAAACCGGTTTTTTTAAAATAGCAACTATTCGGAATACTCGAAAACCGATTATTGAAAAATGTCGAATAATCGATCACCCTACTAGAAGCTTAAAGCCGATAATACTTTGAAAAATTTGGGAAATCTTGGGTGGAGAGTACAAAACAATAAACCATTCGATTATTTAGACAAAGAGATCAATTGAATAATGAGCGAAAGGCACCTTTTTGCTTCAATGATCACGTTAATATATAACAGTTTAGAATAGGGGGCATCCAAAATCCAAGAATAATTTGCGAACATGAAGCAAACCAGTAAGGCGTGAAAGAGCTTTGGAAAACCTCATTGCCCCATATTTTTTTTATTTCGAAAAAAAAGAACAAGTTGCGGTTAATGATTTTAAAGTCCGCGGTAGAGAGCAATCCAGAATTGTGGTTCCAACAAGATGGAAGAACAGCTCACACAGCTCTTTCAGCTATGGCCCTTTTTTTTGGCGATCACAACGTTACTTATACGCGACCGCAAATTTCATTAAATTTTAATAAAATTCTTTTCACATTTAATAATAACTCTGAAACTGTAAAGCAGATTATATACGCTGTGAATTTATACACTCAAAAGAAAAATCAATCCATTCGTACTCAAATCAATCAGAAGCGGTATTAATAGTACGGTGAGTACGAATTTTCTTGAATCAAGTACAGAAAGATTTATCCAAGTAGGGATTTTCAATCGCAAAATACTTAAATTATAAATATTCAATTCCGATTTCGCACTTAAAATAATCCGAAAACGAGATAGATTAAAGTAAATCTAAGCTTGAATCAATTTAAAAATGCGATTCATTCAAATATTATAAAGCTGATTTTATCCCGAATTCGTGCTTGAAAAAAACAAAAAAATAAATTAGAAAGAAAAAATTATTATGATTGATTTACTTGACCGTATTGCACCTTACAGAATCATAAAACACCAACATCATGCCCCATATGGTTTTTACTGTAGAAATCTTATGTACATATTTAACCAAAAATATAAACTAAATGAGTAGCATGAGTTTAAATTAACTTTTTAGCCCTTCGTGGTACACATGTGTCTGGCCAAACCTTTTTTCAATGTGTATAGAAAAACAAAACATGCGAAGCCGGAGGGTTAAACACAAGAAATTCCGGGATTGATGTTTGAAAGTAATCCCATTTAGGATTGTTTTTAGTGCGTTTAAGCGTTATTCGTAGCGGTATTAATAGTATGGTGAGTACGAATTTTCTTGAATCAAGTACAGAAAGATTGATCCAAGTAAGGATTGTCAATCGAAAAATACTTAATTATCCATATTCAATACCGATTTTGTACTTAAAATAATCATAAAAGACTTGATTTATCCCGAGTGTTTCTCTTGCAAAAAAAAATATAAATACAAATCTATAGAAGAAAAAACTAAAAATGTCCTTTAGACAAGGACCTGAGTGTTAAAGAAAACAACTGTGGAGAGATATGTGCTTAGCACGGTTAACTTAAAAATTTTATTCGATGGAAGTGCTGTTTATAATAATTTATTAAATAATAAAACAATATTTGCTATTAAGACTTTTCTCAAAAACTCTGTAGTTTTCGATAATTTAACTCAAATAATCTTTTGACTTTTATACAATTAATCAAAAACCAACAAATGAAAAAAAAACTTTTAAAATGTCAGAGTGAAAACAAAGCGAACCTTAAATTATTAACATAATTACAATTGTCTAACAAACATGATTAAACCTACACACCGACAGGCAAAATTATAGTAGTTTCCTCTGTACATGATAACAAAACAATATGTATATCATTTTTTTTTAAATCTACCTGTTCTTTTGTACGAAATATTTTTCACAATGGACAGCCACCCCTCTAAAGTCAACTAAAAGAATGTACACTATTCATACCCTGAATTAGTACACGCTTCATAATCATAAAAAAGAAATATGCTACAAGAATTTAACTTTATATGGTCTAAATGATTTTTCTTTTGTGATACTGTCTACACCCGCATTTCATATGACAGCTGCTAACTAATGGACGGATGGACAGACATAAGGACGGACGGACAGCTAGTGGGTTTATGATGTACTCAAAAGTTTTGTTGTTTTAATGCTTAAATGTTTGATCATGTTTTTTGAATGGAGTTTCGAATAAACAATTTTTTTTATTTTGCCTTAAAAATTTTACGTTTTCTTCCATTCATTTTGACTTGGCCCACTATAATGATGCAACATTCATCAAAATGTCTCGAAAAATTAGAGATCCACAAAAAAAAAATAAAAACTAAAAACAAAGACCGTATTATTATAATGACTTAATTTCATTAAAACTAAAAAGCCATAACTTATTTTACTTTTTTTCACTTTGAACATTTTAGACACTAGACGACTTAGACATGTTGTGTTGGAAGTCTACTACATGTGTTTGATGTCTATTTAAATAGATGTCTTGCCAAGTGCTAAAAAAAACAAGCGAACAGAGTGGTATCAGCCAGTCAAAAAGTGGTAGTAAAAATATTTCTTGTAGTAGGAGTTGAATGGATTAAAAAGAACAACTCTATAAAAACTTAAAAAGAGATATTTATCTTAGCAAGTTCTGTTGATTAGAATTATTAAAAATGTTTTTACGCTAACTGAACATTTGAATGAATTATGTAAATTTCCCTACAACAGTGTATAAAATATCATAAACATAATATTAAAATCGCATAAAATATGAAAATAAATTTACGTCAAAATAAAAAACGGCAAAAAAACTAAACTGAAATTGAGTTGTTTTATGTAAATATTTTTGTACACAAATAAAAAAAGTTTTTCTTGGGAAAATTTTAATCGAAAAATACATAAACAATGAATTCGTAAATAATTTATGTTAAATATAATACACTAAAATTTAATTAAAAGTATTTATAAACAATTTGTATTATCGGGCTGCGTCGAATCTTTAATATCCT
The DNA here is from genome assembly GCA_949318255.1 of Pollenia labialis. Classification (NCBI taxonomy): domain Eukaryota; kingdom Metazoa; phylum Arthropoda; class Insecta; order Diptera; family Polleniidae; genus Pollenia; species Pollenia labialis. The sequence continues at coordinate 114,399,689 of OX439143.1, forward strand.
CTTCCAAGTATTCACATTTTTCGGGAGTGGACTTTATGAAGGTTCTAAAATTTAACGCTTTTTTACTTTGACAATAGAAATGTCCAATTTTCTATATGACTGGTGCCTAAATCAGGCTCAATTTGACCGATGGCATGGGTTATGTTGGCCTTGAGGACCACCGTGATTTTTGGCTTATTCGCATTGACCTAAAAACTGAAGTCTAATGGGTTCAAATCGTATTATCTCGGTGGCTAATTAAGATAATCTGCCCGTGACATGAGCTGATTGGCTCGTTGAAAATTTACATATATGTCCCACCCCAAGTCTCTTCCCTGGGTAGGGGCACACAAAAAAAAAGATAAATATTAGTTTAATATGCATATCTTTGTAATAATAGCAAATTTTAAAAGCTTGAAACTAACTAATCGTCTCCCGTACCGAAAGGGTTAATACCCTCTAAAACTATTTTCAAGAAAGTAATGAACATTATATAGGTTCTGTTCTATGTCATAAAACAGAGCAATTGTAGTGTTAATGTAGGCATACATTATATTTTAATGTTCTATAGTTTTTTATATTGAAAAAGGAATGAGCAAACAGCAAATTTTAGCAAGGACCACAGTACGAATAGCTTGTGAATGTATTGTGAACTTGTTTTGTTTGTGTAAATTTTATTTTCTGGTTTTTTGTTTTTTTTTCGTATATGTATTTTGTTTTTAGAAAACATTTTTGGTTTTCTTCGCCAGTAAAAAAGCGCTGAGCACAACTGACACAAATAAACATTAACGTGCTGAACTGAACACAACGAAATTTGTAATTTAAAAAAAACAAAACGCATTAAAATGTTCTCATCTTTTTGTTGAGTTGGATAAGTAAAGTATTATTTTTCTGTTCGAAGAAAAAGGAATTTGTAATCTTATAGCGTTCACCGTTGATGGCGATAACCTTGTCAAAGCCGTTCTTATAAAAATATGGACCAAACCAAACGATTTCGGGATGCATTATATGCTCTTAGATCTCATGTGGTTTGTTATCGTCCCAAATTTAAAAATTTTGTTTGTTTTCGTATCCATTAATCCAGAAATATGCCTAATTGCTGGAAATCATTTTTCGAGGACAATTACGGTCAGTTAACATTTTTATAAAATATTTTACATTTTATCATTAGCACGTGTTGTTGAACACAAAAGCTTCATGGTTATTTGGCAAAAAAGACTAAGTAAATGTAAGCCAATTTGACAAAGTTCGGAAGTCCCTATGAGAAAAATGGCATGCCAAACTCAATATATCCTTATACGGCATTCCTGCTTTTGCTGGATACACAGAAAAAATTATAAGTAGTTTTTTCCAATTAAAAAAATTATTTAAAAAGTTTTTAAACTTAAGTAGTGTCATAAATGAATCAATTATTTTTTTTGTTGATCGAAAATTAAAAATATAATTTTTATTTAATTAACATTTTAGTTATTTTTAAATAAATTTTGAATTAAAATAATAATCAAATAACAAAAAATTATTTCGTTTCAAATAAAATAACTTAAACTTGTGAAATTGTTGTTGGAAATTGTTAAAATCAATCAACACATTGTTTGAAACGGCAAAATTTTTTGATTATTTTTTTAATTAAAAAAATAAATACCTCATTTATTGAAAAAAAATTTTCAAAATATTAAGTTTTTACAATTTTTAGTAATCAATATAATCATTTTGGTAATAAGTGCAAAATCAACAATTGGGTTGCTTGATTCTATGAATTTGGTATAAAATGGGTGATAAGAGAAAATTTTTAATTTTTTCTGTGTATACAAATCTTAGCTTGCGTTACTCTTAAGTTACTGAATTTGGGACAAGTGAACATGGATTTCGGTACGACAAACTAACTAACGTACACTAACGTTATTTACTCTGATTTCAGCAACGCGTTCAACAAAATTCATCATGCGCTGTTATTTTAAAAATTTAAAGTAATGGGTTTCAATAGACACTTCCTGAGCTGGATTGAATCATTTTTGTTGTGAAGAATCCAGTAGCCCGTAACTACTGAGGAGTCACTTCTAGAGATGTAAAATGTATGAGCAGCCCCCATTATTTTTGCATCCTCAATATTTCTCTAGAACACACTTATCCTGTATCTCTAACCCTTGATATGGTCCCATACGAAAAATTAAATTTTCTCGAAAACCGACTCTAGAACAGACGGACGGACAGGCAAACGGTCATAAAGTCCAACATTTAAAATTTAGAGCCAATTGAATGTAATCCAATCCACTGAAAGCAAAAAATTTTAAAATTGGTTCACAAAAGGCGGATTTATGAGAGAACCACCTTAAAAAAAGTGTTTCTAAAACCTTAAAAATTAAACTTTTGCAGAGAAACTAGACAACACAGAAAAAATTAAAAATTGTCTCTAATCACCAATTTTATACTGAATTCATAGAAGCAAGCAACCCATTTGTTGATTTTGCACCTATTACCAAAATGATTATATTGATTACCAAAAATTGTAAAAATTTTGTATTTTGAATATTTTTTTTCAATAAATTATATTTTAAATTTTAATTAAAAAAACGATCACAAAACTATGCCATTTCTAACAATGTGTTGATTGATTTTAACAATTTTCAACAATAATTTCACAAGTGTAAATTATTTTATTTTAAACGAAATAATTTTTTGTTATTTGATTATTATTTTAATTCAAAATTTATTTCAAAACAACTAAAATGTTAATTAAGTCAAAATTATATTTTTAATTTTCGTTCAACAAAAAAAAATAATTGATTCAATTATTACATTAATTATGTTTAAATACTTTTTAAATCATTTTTTTAATTGATAAAAAACTACTTATAATTTTTTCTGTGAAGTAAACCTTTCCGACGGTATGTAACATACCCAACTATCATTTTATACCTTTCGATACTGTAATGCGCACGTAATTCTAAATGTGATTTTTTAGATTTACTCTCTGAAAAATTAAAAAAATTACTTCCACATTCTTTTATATCAAAACAACAGAATGCCTTTTTAGCATACAAAAAAATCATCTTTAAATGAAAACGAATATGTCGCTGTTTGTGAAAACGTTTCATTTACTATTCAAGATTCTGTCCAAGGATTCCTTTTCATTTACTATTCAAGATTCTGTCTAAGGATTCCTTTTGAACAATACACAAGCAACATTGTATCCAATTGTCATTTATAATAAATCCGATGGAATACTGAAAAACACAAATAATTATATAGAGCTGGTTTGTAGATAATACTGTAGCGGTCCATTTATTCCACAAACACCTTCATATATTTTTAAAAAATAACTTTACAAAAGATCCACAAACAATAATATACTTTTCGGATAGATGATAATTTGTGCTACCATAAGGCAGATTTTGGATGCGATGCTGAATGACACTTTTTCGCTACTAGCCATGGAAAATACTAGGGTGATCGATTATTCGACATTTTTCAATAACCGGTTTTCGAATATTCCGAATAGTTGCTATTTTAAAAAAACCGGTTTTCGGTTAAGCATTTTAAAAATAACCGGTTAACCGGTTTTAATTCGAATACATAACAATACCAAAATCAAATTAGTTTTTGTAATAAAAAGTTAATTATAATAAAAACAAAACAATTCACGAAGGTAAGGAACCAACAAAATACATAGATATTACAAGGTATGTTCAGACCTAACAAATATTTGACGATAAAATCAAAAAAAAGCGTGACCAGTAAATTGATTTAACTTAAGCATTATTTTAAAAAATTTCTAGTTATTTGCTAAACTTTATGTATATCTAAGATGATAATTGCATTTATGTATAATGTAGTTAAGAAACCGTTAAATAATGTTTGCTCTAGCCAAACGTTTTGCAAAAGCAAACAATTCTTTAAGAAAACTGGTGGTTACGTTAGGAGTCAAATATTTAATAGGTGTGAACATAGCTTTAGAATTTTTGAAAAACTTTGGTTTTAAAAATATAGGAATTTAATAAATTTATTATTTGAGAAATTCTCCCAAATTTATTGTAAGTGAGTTTTAATTTGTTGCTGGTTAAGCATGTCTATATGAAGCAGTAAACTTCAGCCATATTTTTGAAAAGTGGCAAACAAAACCTCTTATCCAGGATTATATATTTAATTTTTTTTTTGTTTCAGCATTATAGAAACAATAGTAATTCGAACATGCTTTTTATGTGAAATATCTGTCAATTCGTCGATCACACAATTTAAACCCTTCCAGACATTTTTGATTCCTTTAATTTTATTTTAAGTTCTTGGAGTTTTATGGCCTGTTCAACTATCTCGACAGCAAAACGAAGCGATCGCCATCTATTCGCTCGATTTCGAATCAGATTGGGTTCAACAATTTCGACAGCTTTCGATCGCTTGCTCTTACGTTTGTAAATATTTGTTACTTACGTATTAAAATAATTAAGTATTGCCATATTAGATATTTCTATATTTTGTTGCTTTTTTGTTCAAAAGTATCAAAAATAATACTAAATTGCTTGTTGACAAATACAACCGCGTTTGAAATTTTTTCAGCTGTATAAAAATGTCAATAAATAAAAAAACCTTTTTTGTTGAAACCAAAACTAATGAAAAGTGTAAACAGAAATTGAATTTAATCAAAAACAAATTATTCAAGCAAAAAAAATTAATGATACAAAGAAATAAGATAATGAAACCATACGTTAAAGAAAGTTAAATAAGTAACAAGTAAATATTTTGCTAGCATCAGCTTGCTCCTTGGAAGTAGGTTGCATTTGTTTCATTTGACGACAAATTAACGACAGTTGTTCCTCAACAACCATATTCCTCTTTTTTACCTGAAGAGCAGTTTGTATTTTATTTCTTACTCTATCCTTCTTCGTTTGGATGAAGTTTTAAAATTTTTAATGTTTTCCTTTAGAATTTGTAGTGTTTCACATAATATTAAGGGGCCTGTCTCTTCAATTTTGCTTTCTTGTGCAACCACTGTCGCAGCTTTAGAAACTCTTGGCGGTGATTCTGATATCTGCTGACTGAGTTTCAGCACTTTTAACTTTGCCCGCCAACACTCTACAAGACTAAAGCAGCGTCCGATCATTTATATGATCTAGGGAAGTTAAATAGTTTTGTTTTTTTCTGAAATTTATTTTTGTCCTACATTTAAAATCTTCCCATGTCTGTAAAAATATGTAATATTTTCAAAACCAATTCAAGCTATGGTTGTTTTCTGCCTTTAATTATAATGGGGGATAAAATTTCCCTCCTTGAATAGAAAGGATGGACCAATGACGCTTAGTTTTCGGCCTATTATTTTCCATTACTTGCCCATTGAAAATTTATTTGCTCCAAACACTGGTGCACCCTTCGCCATCTTAGGATGTTCCTCCATTTATTCGCCTAATGTAAGCAATATTTCACTTATTTATTTCTCTCAAGAAGCGTTTTCGAGATAGTCGCGAAAATCATGTTTTTCTGCAGTTGTTTTAGCTCGTTATTTTGAGAATTGAATTGTTCATCTGAATTGTAAAAACTATTGAATAAAAATGTTTTCCACTTTCAGCACATATATATACTGTGTTGATCGGATAAAAATTTACTGTGCTACAGGCCATTCGATTTAACAAAAATTATTTTTTTATGTTTTCCAATATTAAACAAATTAAAAAGCTTGTAATTCAGTGAATTTGTATCCGATCAACACACTATAAGGAAAGGAGGATAAACATATTTATTCGAAATTTTGGAAATATAATATTAATCCAGACAAACAAGATTTTCGCGAATAATTCGAAAACGATTATGAGAGAAATAAATGAGTGCAATATTTGAGTTTACCCGCCCCATTAAGCTTAAACAAAATCTAATTTTTAAGTTGTGGCGTATTGTAATCAAAAAAAAATTACCAATTGTTCTCTATTTTTATTTATAATTTATTTAAATTACCCTTAAATATTTCTTGTTTGTTATAAATACCATGATTCGACAGCAAAACAACAAGTGAGTGGTTTTGACATTTGTTTTCGTAATGTCGACAATACCTTCGATATCAATAAACCGCTTTTTGTATGAGAGTACTTACGTTTTCTTTCGAGTTGTCGTCTAAACGAATGTTCGTATAGAATAAAGTTAGTTGAACCCAAAATAGTTTTCGATCGCTTAGAATGCGATCGAAGTCGTTCTTTCGACATCGTTGAACAGGCCATTAATAAATTAAACTGATGAATTTTCCCATATCGTTAATTCCGCCAATATGTTCTTGTTTTAAGCATATGCTAGAACTACTTAAGAGTTTTTCATTCATTATTGGCAACATATTTTCGTAAAGTAATATTTGCAGTCTCTTAAAAACTACTTGGAACAGGGTCAAGTTTTACTTTGCGTATAATTATGTCAAGCTTGTAGTCTAATTTAAAGTGATTAATAAGTCGTGACGTTAAAGAACCTTTGCAACTTATCATTTTATGGCCATTTAAGCACAATTTTCATTTAACTCAGTTCGAAATATCACCAGAGATGGCATCTTTATAAAGATATATATAGTATTTATAATACTCCCAAATTGCTAATTACTTTTAAAGCTGAACTTTTTTTGTAGTATTTTAAATTGTTTTTGGTTTTTGTTACAAGAACACACGCTTATATAAAATCATAATGCTTTTTTGGATTTTGTTTTATTTTGTTTTGACATTTTTTATAAAAAGTTTAAGTTTGCCAAATATTCAATTCGAAAACTACTTAAATTACGGGTACATTTATAACAAAACTAAGGAAAACGTATATAAATTACACATTATAAAGTAACCGGTTTATTTTACGAAAATAACCGGTTTATTTGATATTCGAAAAATGGACATTTTAAAATATTCGACTTGGGCAAAACTAAAATAACCGGTTAAAACCGGTCGAATACTATTCGATCGATCACCCTAGAAAATACCCTATTGACGGTCTTGGACCATAAGACAACCAGATCACAACGCCACAACTTTTGTTCGATTGGTGCCAAAGAAACCTTAAAAATTGCAATTTCATATATCTTTCTGAAGATGACCATAGAGAAGAAGATGCATTTTTAAGAGAACGCTTTTTTGGACTACGCACATTTCCAGGTACACAAAAATATCATTGTTTCATTCCGGAAAGAGAAAATAAGTTAAGAGTAAAGATTTTTTCAAATGATAGCGAATTTTTAATTGAAAAAGTTCGTTACTAATTTATATTTTACTGTCTGAAAAAATGTTATATTTAATTCAACCTTTTAAAGGTTAAAAAACAATTTTTGTAATAAATTTTCAAAATTTAAAACACAAATTCCCAATTAAAAGCTTTAAATAATATTATCTATATAAATAATTTAATACAAAAAAATTACCTAAATTTTATTATTGTTTTGTTCAATACTTACTATTTTTGTACTACATTTTAAATTTACATTACAAACTTCAACTGAAAGCTTTAAACAATATTATTTAAAAAAAAAAATTAATTAAATTATTTTAATGTTTTGTTCAATATTTTGTAATAAAAAATAAATGAAAACTATAATGTCTTCTTCAATAATACAATATAAATAGTTCGCATGGGAAACACATTTAGAATAATAAGCCTTAATGTCATATTAAAAATCCAACATAAAAGGTTTGTCTTGTATGAACACAAAACATACTTAGAATCACGTTCTGGTCTATAACTCTGACACCAATTCAGTCTCCACCTTAAAATTTGCTGCAAATGCAGAAAAGGGCCTAATACTTGACATTTACCATTTTTCAAAGAAAGAATCTGGGGTCTAAAAATTTATGTTTTGTTAAAGTATAATAACATACAAAATTTGTGGTGTTGAATTTCATTGCAATCGGAGGTGATGATACCGAAAATGTCATTTTTTCGTGATGGTTTGACGTGTTTTAAATGAAAATTTTTCATGTCTTGAAAAGCGTTGAAATTCTTAGTACTTAGCAATTATTTTCGACTGTGTTCTTATATCATAATTTTAATGTATAAATAATTTTTTAAAAATTAAAATTTTTAATCTCTCTGCTTCTTGATTTCTCTAAAAAAAGTACAGTCAAATCCCGATAATTCGTACCCCGATAAATCGTAATTCCCGATAATTCGTAAAATTTCCATACATGTTGGTCCCCTCGCTAAATCGTAATTTTTTTTCCAAATAAAATCTTTACCACTTATAAATCGTAATTGTTTGCTAACTACCACTTATAATTCGTAATAAAAACAACAACAACATGGAAAGAATGATATTTGGTTTACCGCTATTTTTTTGTGTGGGTTTTTGCTTGTGTGTGTGTTTATTTTCTTAAGATCAGTTTGTTACATGAATCATAAAGAAAAATGTCAAAGCACACGCATCGTTTTAGTAAATAAATTGAAAACCCCCGTTAATTCGTATTTATTTGTTTTTAACCCCGCTAAATCGAAACCCCGCTAAATCGAAAACCCCTTTAATTCGTAATAAACGGCCGGTCCCTTGCGATTACGAATTATCGGGATTTGACTGTATTACATAATTTTCACTTTATCCTTTACTTTTATTCCTGATGAATAATCTTTTTATTGTTTTTTTTTTTAATTTTCATTAAAATTTTTATGTAAAAGTAAAAAAATAAAACTAACTAAGAAGAAATTTAAAAATTTACTGTAACATTTGAATATAATTTGCCTGAACGAATGTGTTCTCCACAATTTTTGACTACGAAACATTGGATGAAATATGCAACTACAACTACCACCATAAAAGTTATAGCCTGCTATAGCTTTAGCAGTTTCGTGACAGCAACGGCATAGTCAACACTCGGATGCTAACATGTAAGCCAACAAACAAGATACAGCTTAAAATGATTTAACTGAGAAAACATCAGCAACAAAAGCAAATACTGTCAAGTCATTAATGTGCAACAAATTCAAGTTAATTGAATTTGGATGAGACAGTGGGATAGTTAATGATACTAGAGAATATGCGAAAGTCTCAACAACTTTAGGACATAAACATATTTTAACTTGCTGACGCACATTAAAAAAAAAAAATTTTTAAACGTTAAAGGTTTTTGTTGAAAATAGGGGCATGACTTTTAAGGACTTATTTACTTCTCGTGCCTTTTTAGTTGAATTTTTTACAGCTGGGGTGAAAACGAATTTATTTATCTCCCATGCCTTTTAAAACACTACGCCTTTATACATTTAAAGTATTGCCTGTTGTCTCAAACAAAAAGTTTATAATAAAATAAGTAAGAGGATATATTTGACTGTCACGGATTTGGAATACCCTTCACCAAGATTCGGAATATTGCAGTAGTGAGCTTTATATACATTAATTACAAACCAATGTTTACAAAAAACTGATCTCAGTATTTCAATTCGTTGCTGTGTTAGGAGTCATATAAATCCTAATTTGACCTAATTAAAATTAAATAACACGCTTTGTTTCAGAATTAGTCGTATTACAGTGATTTCCATAAGGAAATTTTTTATTGGACCTTCTATAAATTATGGATCGCTCATTACAAAATTCGGTAGAAAGATTCCTAGTGTTAAAAAAAGATAAATTAGAACAGATTTTTATATAGTAAAAATTTTGTTTGGCATTTTATGCGTCTTAAAAGGCTTTTCGGAAGAGCGTCTTATATGGAACTGGGCCTATGGTAAATTATTTTTCGATTTTCACTAGATTTTGCAAAGCGATTTCGCATCTTATAAACATTTGAGAGACTTCATTTTACTACAATAGCTTTATTTGTTACGTCTTGAGACGTACTAAAGCGTCTTCTGATAGTGGGCTGTATCTTCACATGACTTGGTAGTATGATTTCCAGTCATATAAAACAAATTTTTCCAAAATTTAATGCAAACCGATGCATTCTGTCATCAATGTATCAATTTATGTTAGTTTTTGTAACAAAAATATCAATTTTTTTGGGAGTTTGTTCCACATTTGGGTTCATAGCCATTTTCCTAATGAACCGATTGTGTTTCAATTCCAAATTGTTAAGGAGAACTGGAAAGAATTTGACACCAATATTGTTTTTTTCTGTTGAGTCCTACGAAAGTCACCCGGAATTTATATACTTTATATACCCTTATTCACCACTAGTGGTGGAGAGTATAACAACCGTTTTTATATAGAAAATTTGTGAAAATAAGATCAGTTTTTTTTTTTCATCTTCCCCACTGTATCAATGTCGCGGACTTTGCGATGAAATATATATAAAACCCTAACCAAATCGTTTTATTTTCTTTGTGTGGTAAGTTTTAAGGTACGAGTAATTTCTGCTTAATAGGAAATGAATGGTTCTCTTTTCATAATAAAACCTGCAGCTGAATTATTGTGCTGCTGCTCAGCTGCCACTGATTTTTACTGAAAACACTTCCATTTAACATTTAAATGAATAAAATTTAGCCTGAAATTGTTTTTTTTTCAATGTTTGGCGGTAAATTCAATTACATTTTTGGCGACGGTTTTCACCATATCAACCGACAACATCAACACCAACTACAACGGCAAACAAACAAGCAACATGCTGTTGTTTAAGAGCAACCAACAACTACGAACCTGTTGTAATAAAAAATTACATGATCTGAAAAGACTCATTCATTTAGACATTCAGACAACGTCAGTGAGAAGCATATTGTATATAATAGCAAAAGAAAAATAATCGCCTTATAATCTAAATAAAAAAAATATTCGCGTGCGAAAATTATTAACAATTTTCAATAAAAATCAAGCCATTTATGGTACCGGTTTAAATTTAAAACAAAATATAAATTTGTTGCACTGTTTGTGTCTACAAACATGTCGAGTTTTTTCTAAAATTGTATGTTTTTTATATATATTTTTTTTAATTTGACCAATCAAATAATTACGTAAAAGTTTAGATATTTTAACGCCAAGCAGCTTTTGTTTCTTTTTTTCATCAGGAATTTTCTTATTACCACAGAGTAATAAAATTATTGGGAAATAGTCGCAGCAAGTTACTTATGGCAGTAAAAAGTAACATTTTAGGAGATATACATATGTTCAGTAATCCATTGGAAACATTTAGGATCAAAAATATAAAAAAACTGAAGAATGTTGAAAAAATTCATAAAACTTTACAATGGAATAATCAATTCAAACGACAACAAAAATTGGATGGAATTGCTTTTATACATATGGACCTTAAACCAAAATGTTATAAATTTCAAAGATGTTTTATGAATTCGCAAAAAATAAAAACTTTTATCAAAGATATCAAGAATTAAAAAAACTCCTTAATTAAAAAAAACTAATAAAAAATGTAACAGAAAAATTAAAACCTTTAACATAAACATTAGGATAAAGAAACTCACAAAAACCAAATTAGTATTGACTAGATCACATGAATTCTAACAGCCATATTCATAAAAAGTTCTTATTTTAAGCTTATAGCATACCTCCTATAAAAATTTTTATTCATAAACGTTCATTAACAGCTTTTTACCTACCCACCAAAAACTGAAGCTTGTTTACTTTTTATTAACATCACTATTATTATGATTTGTTTTTTTTTTTTTAAATATTTTTGAACAATAATTTGTCGTTTTAAACAAAAAAAAACAACTAGTTGCAATTATTTAATAAATTGTTAAAGAGAATATCTGCATTTGCCACTGAACATATTATTTTAAATCATATAACATTTTATTAAATAATTAACCATATAACTTTAAATAGGTTGTCTAAAATAAAAAAAAAATTAGTAAAATGTATTTAACATGTCCATATTTATAAATAAAATGTTTGTTTCATTATTTTTCAACATATTTTACAAAAATAATATCATAAAATGCAAACACTTATCAAAATGTCTTTTTATTATTGGTTCAAAGAAGGCCAAATCCAACAATAGATTTTGTTACTTTATGAATGGCTTATTAAAGGTTTAATAGACTATTTTTCGTTTATGAATTCAACTTTAGCAATATTTGTTTAAATACGCTAAATTAACCATAAACAAGTTTTTATGAATACGGCTGTAATGATCTTGAAGTCTAAAATAAAAAACCGTCCATATATAAAACAATCGGTGTAGTACAAAAATAGCCGAAATTATCAAAAGTTTTGAAACAAATTTGCATGAATACGTGCCCCGTAGGAATACTCCATGGCAGATCTTAACGACTAGGAGATAAATAAAGCGTTTACCAATCGTCCCCGAATGTGAGTGCAATACGGCAAGATTATATACTCGCTCCTTGTTGAGAAGCTAGAGCTATCAAACCTCCGCTGCTTTTGGAAAAATTCTGCTGTTGAGTATCAACGACATCTAGTGATAGTCCGCCCTAAGATCGAAATGTCCCACAAGTGGTAAAAAAAATACCTTTAGTTGGATTTTCAGGATATCCCTCCCCACAACTTCAGGTTTAAGCTCACCGAAAGTATACCTTTGTTAAAGAAGTTCTACCAGTTTCACCCAATCCGCAAACCCGTACGGAACTGAAACCTTGGAAGTACTTATCAGAAGAGTCTGTCTTGCGTTAAGACAATCTTCTTGAAAGACAGGAAGTATTTTCCGCAAATAATTTACTAAAGTAGGCCTCAACCAATAGTCAAGCCGATGCCGACCCACCGGAGGATATAGACTCCCATCGTACTAGAAAGGATCTCTGGTTAACAGCGATAGCGAGAGGTTGTAAAGATCTCCTGTAATCTTTCAATTTTGGATTTTTATTGAATCCCAGGAATTGACTAATGCCGGTGGGAAACGCAGTGTTATTTCAAATAATACTTTAAAACCGTCAACATCACAAAAGAAAAATTAATGTGTTATTAAAAGAACTCGCTGTGATGAAAAATTCGCCTGAATAAAAGTACAACTATATTCCTTAAAAAAACTATAAAAGCCACAAAAATGAAAACCATTTCAATGTTAATTAATCACTAAAATAAAAAAAATATGGTTTAAAGTATAACTATTTAACATCCCCTGTTTAGTTATAGAAATATATATAGACTAGCTTAACCCGTGCGCTTAGCTACACTGCTTTAACTACTTTATCGGTTGAGAGATATTTCATATATGCATCCTATGGAAGGTAGTTCCCCCCTGCGCCTACCCGCTTTATTTTTATTTTCAAAGTGAAGTATACCATAAGAGTGACTTCTACAAAGTTTGAACTTTCTCACTATAACAGTTTTTAAGATATCCGATATTAAACATTAGCGTCCTACGGGGGGTAACACTTTCCCCGCTGCTATTTTATTTCAATTTTATGTCTCAGAAGATCCTACTACCAAAAGTTCAACAAAATGCGTGCAGTGGCTCTTATTTATATTTCTATCTATGAGGGGTACTGCTCCTCCCCTGTTTACCCCGCCCATTTTTATACTAAAATTTATAGTTTGCCATAGTAGTAGCTTTAACCACATTTGAAGACTCCCCCTTTAATAGTTCTACAGTAAAGCGATATTTCATATATGCATCCTATAGGAGGGTTTTCCCCCCTGCGCTTATCCGCTTTATTTTTATTTTCAAAAGTGTAGTATACCATAAGAGTGACTTCCACAAAGTTTGAACATTCTCACTATAACAGTTCATAAGATATGCGATATTACGCATTGGCGTCCTATGGGGGGAACCACTTCCCCCGCTGCTATTTTATTTCAATTTTGGGGCTCAGAAGATCCTACTACCAAAAGTTTAACAAAATGCGTGAAGTGACTCTTATTTATATTTCTATCTATGAGGGGTACTGCTCCTCCCCTGTTTACCCCGCCCATTTTTATACTGAAATTTTTAGTTTGCCATAGTAGTAGCTTTAACCACGTATAAAAACTCCCCCTTTAATAGTTCTTTAGTTAAGCGATATTTAATATATGCATCCTATGGGAGGTTTTTCCCCCCTGCGCCTACCCGCTTTATTTTTACTTTCAAAAGCGTAGTATACCATAAGAGTGACTTCCACAAAGTTTGAACATTCTCACTATAACAGTTCATAAGATACGCGATATTAAGTATTGGCGTCCTATGGGGGGAACCACTTCCCCCGCTGCTATTTTATTTCAATTTCGGGGCTCAGAAGATCCTACTACAAAAAGTTCAGCAAAATGCGTCCAGCGGCTCTTAAGATATGCGATAATAAATATTGGCATCCTATGGGGGGTACCAATTCCCCTGCCCCTATCGAAAAAATAAGTAGCCTATTTTATTTTGAGGGCTCACGTGATGTTACTGTAAAAATTTCAAGAAAATCGGTTCAGTAGTTTCGGAGTCTATAAGCCAACAAACAAACACACAAACACACAAACACACAAACATACAAACATTTTTCATTTTTATATATATAGAAGAAGAAGATAGAAGATAGAATAGTAAATCAAAATCGCAAAAACCAATTAAATTCAGAGGTCAGACGAGCAAACAAAGTCAGTATTTTTAAATAATCACAGCTAACCAAAAGTCGCTAAATTTAAGAAGATCACTAAAATAAGCAAAAGGCTTTATAGACTTTTTAGAAACATTTTTAGAGAAATAAAAAAAAATTGCTTTATAAAATTTCTCGTTAAAAAGGGAAATTGGTTAAAAATTAAAAAAATCGCTAAAATTGGTATTGCTAAAAATATTAACATGAAACAAATATTCCTTCAAAAAAGCCTTGTGATTAAATTATTGCCAGTTATCCCCAAACTTTAGTGGGCAAATTTTTATATACTGGAATTAAAAAAAAATTTTTTTTTTTATATTTTTTGTCAAAAACATCGATTGCTGAGGCCATATTTTCTGACAATAACTAGACATTTGCCCCAAACTGCTTATTTTTTGAAGCCAGTTAAGTGGCTGAGCTGAGTGAAGAGGCAAAACAAAATCGAACAAAAACAAATGGAGATCAATAAGAATAAATCCAAACTATTAAACTTCTTATGTTTGTTGGCGAAGGGGCAGAATCACTTACCTACCTTGCGAATAAAGATCCCGTTTAAGCAGCTGATAAGACAAAACACTGTTACTAATTTTTAATAGAGGAAAACGTTTTTCAATATAGTCACCTACAACAAAACTATTTTTAAACATATAATAGTTAATTAAACTTTTGTCTCCAGTAACTACATATTGGTAAAATAAGTCCACCATCAAGAAGCCGCATCTATATAATGGTAACTATCTTAGTCCCAATTTCCACAATGCAAGTCTTATTGATAAACTTATCACATTTTCTTCTTTGAATCAGCTTCGGCGTTTCCACGAGTCAAGTCTTATTATTTATCTGTTATTCCATTTGTATGAATGTATAAGTGCGTTTTGACATTACGTTTAAAACATATTTCTTATTAAAATGTATTTAAATTCAAATTCGTGTTGAATATTTTAACAATTGTTTTATTTAAAATTAAAGTTGTGTAAAATGTACTTTTAATTATAAATTTCTTTTGTTTTGTGAAATAACAAATATTTAAAAAAATTCACACACAAAAAATCACACCCGCTACGAAATTAACTTTGTACAACGAAATTAAATATGAAAGATAATTGTCAAAATAGACCTGCTGAAAATTACGAATGAGAAAACAAAACGCATATGACGAGTACAGCAAGCTGAGTACTCGTTTCTTTTCCCCTCGTCACTCTCGCCTACAAAGTAGCAAGCTGATCAATTAGACTTGCATTGTGGAAATTGGGACTTACGAACAAGTTATGTTTATCACCTATAATAGCATGGCTATTTTGATCCTAGCATGTTTTTCTCGGACAAGAGGAAAATACTTTTGTTATTTTTTAGCCAAACAATTATTAATTATAAGCAAATTATTGTCACATTTAATCATAACATGTTAAGAGACAACCGTAATATGGTTGTGGGTTATTGTTGGAGGACTTATTTCCCCTTAATATGGTTTGGTATTCATAAAAATTGTTAAAATTTAATAAAGGTTTAAAGAACAAATTTATTATGAAAATTATTCTTTAAAAACGTTTGTTAAATTTAATAATCGTTTATGAATACGGGGGAATATTTTTAAGAATTTTGATTAAAAATACAGAAAAATAATTCTTTATAAAAATTTTCATATTTATCGTATGTGTATTCTAAGTCTAATTACAATTTATTAAGCTTTCATACTTTAAAAGTCTTATTGCTTCAATATTTTCCAGTAATATTTTTTATGCACTTTCAGTATTTTTGTTTGTATAAGTTAAGGTACGAAAGTACAGCAACAAAAGTTATTGTGAAATATAAAAAAATTGCAACAATAAACACTTCTTCAAAATTAGCGCTGCACGCGCGTCCCAAAATAACTGAATAAAATACCTTTTTTTCATAGCAGACGCTACGTTGCATTTCTTACCTGCAAATTCCGTTCACATGAAATGTGAGTCCGTTTATGCTGATAAGCATTTTTTGCCGTGGCTTCTTCTTCTTCCTCTAGAAGTTGTAGAGTTCTTTAGTTTTCAGATTAAAAGTTAGTTCAGCACTGACACTCAAGACTTGCATAGCAAGTAATTGTAATTATAGTTATATTTGGATTTGTTTAAATAAAGTTATTTAATTATTTTTGATTTGTTTAAATAAACGGAAAATGAACAGAGATTAAATTGTGTTTTAATTATATTGACAACAAAACTAATTGACACTCAAGACTTGCATAGCAAGTAATTACAACAAAACTAATTGGCGCCCAACGGGAAAAAAACAGTCACCATTGAAGTGAAAAGAAAAATAACCTTTTATAATAAAAAACAGTGTTTAAAAAAAATTAAAATTTAAACAACAAAGACAATCACCATACAGTGAGCAGATAAAAATTAAGTCACCATTGAAGTGAAAAGAAAAATAACCTTTTATAATAAAAAACAGTGTTTAAAAAAAAATTAAAATTTAAACAACAAAGACAATCACCATACAGTGAGCAGATAAAAACTAAGTCATCATTGAAGTGAAAAGAAAAATAACTTTTTTATAATAAAAAACAGTGTTTAAGAAAAAATTAAAATTTAAACAACAAAGACATTCACCATACTTGTGAATAAAAATTACATTGCTTATTGAAAATTTAAAAAAAATTACTATCATACTGGTGCTAAAAACCTAATACAATTCTTAAAAATATAAAAAGCATTCATCACCAAAAAGCAAAAAAATATAACAAAAACTAATCCATCAATCAACAACTTAGAAAAGCCAAGCCGTGAGCAGTTGCAAAGGACCCTTAGTGAAGCCGAGTCTTGAGCAGTTACATTCCAGCCAGAAAAGTTGCATTTAGAACCAGAAGGAGCCAAAGCCGTGATGATTTATTTGTAAGAATTCTATTTTTTATTATTACTATTGATTGCTATCTATTATTTTTTATAAATTTTTTTTTTTTAAAAAAAAAACAAATCGGATCTAAATTTTTGAAATTTCGTAAAATTTTTTTTATTTTTATTATTGTAACAGTTATTACCTTTGCAATTTAAAGTGAAATTTACGTGAAAAGAATTCTGAGTTGATCTTTGGTTTTTCCCTAGAGTTCATGTCAAGACCACAGGAAGATCCTGAAGAGTTTGACGTTATTTTAGCTAGGCTACAATCACTATTAATTTCTGAAAAAAGAATTGAGAACAAAGAGGAAATGAATTCTGAAAATTTGCAAGTTCTCTTGGACACTGCTATCCAACAAGCAGTCCAAAGAACAAAAGAAAGCTTTGAAGCAACTATTGCCGACCTTACTAGGCGACTCCAATCCTTAGAGCCACCTTCTGCCGTAGAAGCATATAAGGAAATAGAAATAGTACCCAATAAGACGTGTGAGGAAACTCTAGATATAATTAAATCTGTCCCAGAATTTAAAGGCGACCCCACCAGATATGTCTCTTGGCGTCAGGCCGCCACAACAGCCCATAAATTATTTGAACCTTATGTAGGAAGCTCAAAGTACTACCAGGCGGTAGCTATTCTGAGAAACAAAGTCGTGGGTAACGCAGATGCTGCGTTAAGCACTTATAACACAGTCCTTAACTTTAAGGCTATTATAGCACGGCTTGATTTTACTTACATGGATAAAAAATCCATCTTTACATTAGAGCAAGAGCTCTCCACTTTAAGACAGGGACAGAAAACTATTATCCAATTTTACGACGAAGTAGAGCGTAAGTTAACCGCGATCGTGAACAAAATTATAATGTCGAATGAAGGAGATGCCAATTTGATTCAGTCACTGAACCAAAAATACCGTGAACAGGCTTTGCGTGTCTTTGTTTCGGGAGTTAGGAAGCCCTTATGTGACACCTTGTTTTCGTGCAAGCCTGCAGACTTGCCATCAGCTCTGGCACTAGCACAAGAGCTAGAAGCAAATCAAAACCGCTATCATTTTGCTGCCATTTACAGTAATGGTTTAAACAAGGCTTCAATGAGTCCCTCAACACACACAGCCTTAAGACAAAACATACAGCATGTTAAACAGAACTCCTTTGGTCAGCAAAATAACTACTCTCAGCCTCCGCAAAACTTTGTCGGTCAACAAACTACTCCATTTTATCAAAATCGCCCTCAACAGGCATCTAACCAATCACAACGCCATAATGTTGCAAATTCGAATTTCCGAAATTTCGCCCAAAATCCTTTTCAGCCTGTAGGCCAACAAGCTAGTGACTCTCAACCAGTACCCCAATCCCTGGACACTGATGTAAGCATGCGTACGGTGCGAACAAACAACTTTCAGGGTTTTCAAACACAAAAGCGAGGTTTAACATCCGAAAGACAGGTCCCTCAGAAGGTCCAAAGGATTAACCACCTTGGCCAAGAGATGTTGCAAAACGAAGGTCTCGAAACCTTGGAAACACATGACTACGGCGATGAGCCAAACTTCTCTGGTAACCAAGAGCCGTATGAAAACCCTACTTTTTCTGATCCACCTTTCGAAGATGAGATTAATTTTTTAAGGGAGGGTCAGTTCTCCCCTACATTGAGCGAATGATAGGTGGCAAAAACATTAAACTTTTAATCGACACTGGTGCCTCTAAAAGTTATATCACCAATATTAACGGATTAAAAAACATTAAAGAAGTCGAAAAACCATTTTTAGTCAAATCCATTCATGGTGCTGATACAATCAACAACAAAACACTAGTAAATGTCCTAAATCATACTGAAACATTTTTTATTTTACCGAACCTGTCTCTATTTGACGGTATCATAGGTTTTAGCTTCATAAAAAGCATAAAGGGCGTGATTAACACAGAAAAAGACATGATTTATTATAACGGCGGCGAAGAAAAATTGAAATATCTTAAGCTAGATGCAGTGAATTCTTTAATAGAAAATGTCTCTATCCCAAAAAATGTAGAAAAGAAATTTTTCCAAATAATAAACGAAAATGCTGGTGTTTTCGCTAACCCGAATGAAGCCTTACCCTTTAACACGAAAATTTCCGCAACAATTAAAACAAAAGATCAGGAGCCCATATATTCTAAATACCAATCCTACCCCATTTCGATGATAGAATTTGTCAATAAAGAGGTTAAGGAACTTTTAAAAAATGGCATTATAAGGCCATCCCGATCTCCCTATAACAGCCCTGTTTGGGTTGTCGACAAGAAAGGCACAGACGAATCGGGCAAGCCCAACAAACGCCTCGTGTTCGACTACACTAAACTTAATTCAAAAACTATCCCTGATAAATATCCTATACCTGATCCGTCTGTTATACTTTCAAATCTTGGCAAATCTAAGTTCTTTACAACCTTGGACTTAAAAAGTGGCTTCCACCAGATTAACTTGGCCGAACACGACCGGAAAAAAACTGCTTTCAGCGTGAATAATGGTAAATACGAGTTCTGTCGTTTACCATTTGGATTAAAAAACGCCCCGAGCATTTTTCAGCGTGCCATCGATGATGTTTTACGTGATGAAATCGGAAAGTCATGTCACGTTTATATCGATGATATCATCATATTTTCTGACTCTGAGCAGAAGCATATAGATGACATCCAAAACATCTTACTAAAACTTTACCATGCTAACATGAGAGTTTCTTTAGAAAAGTCCAAATTCTTTAAAACCTCTGTCGAGTATTTGGGCTTTGTCGTTTCAACCGACGGTATCAGAACGTGTCCAAAGAAAATTGAAACCATAGTCAACTACGAAATGCCAACAACCTTAAGGAGCTTAAGGTCATTTCTAGGGTTGGCCGGTTATTATAGAAAATTCGTTAAAGACTATGCGGCTATAGCGAAACCTCTGACTAAATATTTACGTGGAGAAAATGGTCATGTGGGGACAAAACATTCGAAGCAAGTTAAAATTGACCTTGATGCTGATGCTATTCACTCATTCAAAAAAATTAAGAATATCCTTTCTTCCGAAGATGTACTTCTCCTTTATCCAAATTTCGATAGACCTTTTGACCTTACGACTGATGCGTCATCCCATGCTATTGGCGCCGTTCTTTCTCAAAATGGTCGTCCAATTACCATGATTTCAAGGACCTTGTCACCCGCCGAAGAAACCTACGCAACCAACGAACGCGAACTTTTAGCTATCGTATGGGCCTTAAAAAATCTTAGACACTATCTTTACGGGGTAAATAATTTAAACATCTTCACCGACCACCAACCCCTAACCTTTTCGATATCTGATAAAAACCCAAACTCTAAATTAAAGCGCTGGAGAGCTTTCATTGAAGAGTACTCGCCAACATTTTTCTACAAGCCCGGCAAAGACAATATTGTTGCAGACGCCCTTTCCAGACAATTTGTTAACATTACAATGGATACCACATCTACATGCTCACTACAAGCTTGTGGAAGTGAGATGTCACTCACCGAAATTATTCCCGCGGTCGAAAACCCAATTAACTGTTTCAAAAACCAGATTTTAATCAATCATGGTTCAGAACAAAATAAAGAAACAAAAATTCTTTTTAAAAATCGCATTCGACATCGCATTTCATATCAAGAAATTGACGATCTTTTAAATACTATTAAGGACTGCATAAACCCAGAAGTAGTGAACGCGATTAATTGTGATTTACATACCCTTGCTCAAATCCAACACCTTCTTATATCGAATTTCCCTTCTGTAAAATTCAGGTACGCTAATAAATTTGTTACAGATATCTTTAACGCAAGTGACCAAATTGAAATTTTAACAAATGAACACAATAGGGCACACCGTTCTGTTTCAGAAAATACGAAACAAGTTCTTCAGGATTATTTTTTCCCAGATATAGCTAAAAAGTTAAAAGAAATTACAGCAAACTGCAAAATCTGTCGGCTAGCGAAATATCAAAGACATCCAAAAAAACATGAGATCGCTGAGACCCCCATACCCTCCTTCCCAGGCGAGATCCTCCATGTCGATATTTACAATACTGACAAGAAATTCTATTTAACATGTCTCGATAAATTTTCTAAGTTCGCTATTGTAAAACCTATACCCTCTCGAGCGATAGTAGACGTTAAACCAGCCCTTCTGGAGATACTTAACTTTTACAAAGGCACGGAAACAATAGTTTGCGACAACGAAAAGTCACTAACTTCACAAACCATAAGATCGTTAATAAAGAATAACTTCGGAGCAAACATTTACGCAACTCCACCCATGCATAGTACCTCTAATGGCCAAGTCGAGCGTTTCCACGGAACACTTGCGGAAATTGCAAGATGCCTAAAACTAGAGTACGCAATAGATGACTCTACAGAGCTTGTCTTAATGGCAACTGCAAAATACAATAGAACAATCCATTCTACTACTAACCATAAGCCCATAGATATAATTCAATCAATTCCAGAAAACTTGAAAGAAAATATTCGTGCGAAAATTCTTGCCAAACAAAAATCAGACCTTGATTATCATAACAAAAAGACAGTAACTAAAACATATAACCCTGGAGATAAAGTTTTTGTGAAAGTTAATAAGAGATTGGGGAATAAAATTAGCAAACTTTTTGTCGAAAAGACTGTCCAACAAGATCTAGGCACAACTCTTAAAATTGATGACAAAATAGTGCATAAAGATAACATTCGTTTCCTCATTGCAGCATCCTAATATTTGCAGTCTTTGTACTCGCTAGTTATGCCACCATCCTGGACTATACTTCTTCACACTATATTCCTGTAGCAGACGGAAATGTTGCAATCTATGAAAATTATGGAATGTTGGCCCATGTAACGGACTTGACAAACTTTACTACCATAGCAGAAGAAACCAGAAATCTAACGGACCTACTACCAAAATCACACATGAGAAAACTGCTAGAATCAGATGTGGACCAAATAGAGAAGACAATAGAATCCCTGCGCATACACCACAGGCACGCACGTAGCATTAACGTTCTTGGAACCGCGCTGAAATACATAGCTGGTACGCCAGATTACGATGACTTTACCGAAGTGCGTAGCAAACAAGATGAATTAGTTACTGCAAGTAATGCTCAGATAATCATAAACACCGATATGCAATCGCAAATAAACAAATTAACTACGACTGTGAACACACTTGTAAGTAAAACTAAGGCTACTGAAATCGATTCAGGATACCTTTATAGTTTGTTAGGCGAAAGAAATAGAGCAGTACTTAGGGAACTAGATAACCTAGCTTTGTCCATAACCTTGGGGAAACTCCAAATGATCAATCCCATTCTGTTAGATAGCTCGGAAGTAAGTTTTGTTTTAAAATCCGAAATAGATTTAAATGTAAGCATTACTGAGATAATTGTAAATTCAAAGCTAAAGATTTTGCAAACCGAAAATGTTATTACGTTTTTGATAAAATTTCCAAAAATTATAAAATTTTGTAATAAAAAATTAATTTTTCCAGTCGTTCATAATAATAAAATTTTGTCATTTAAAGTAAGTGATGTAGCAAAATGTGGCTACAAATATATCATGTTAAAAGATTGTAAAAAGAAATCTACAACTTCATTTTGTAAAACATTTAACCTTGAAAATACTTCATGCCTAGACACTTTATTAAATAATAACACGGCAACTTGTAACACAAATTCCGCGCATAATATGCCACCTCTGAAAGAGATTGACGATGGCATTGTTGTTATAAATAATCAACCCTCCAAAGTGATTTACGAGAATGTAACAAAAACCCTACAAACGGGTACATACCTCATAACTTTTGACAATACCTTAAAAGTTAATTCAACGGAATTCAAAAATTGCCGAAAAATTGCTTTTAAAAGCCCCGAAATTCCTATAGCTCACACTGTTAACTTAACTGATCATACCGCTATCTTATCACTTCAATACCTTCATGATTTAAATATTGAAAACCTAGACCATATATCGCACCTTCATTTGAAAGTAAGAGGAACTTTTTACACCTCAGCCTCTCTTTTTGTTCTTATTGTAATAATATGCGTTGCATACGTTCTCGCCAAAAGGCAACGTAAGGTTGAAATCAACAATATTCTTAGCAGATATGATCAGACGAGGACGTCCGATGCTTAAAGGGGGGAACAGTTAAGGTACGAAAGTACAGCAACAAAAGTTATTGTGAAATATAAAAAAATTGCAACAATAAACACTTCTTCAAAATTAGCGCTGCACGCGCGTCCCAAAATAACTGAATAAAATACCTTTTTTTCATAGCAGACGCTACGTTGCATTTCTTACCTGCAAATTCCGTTCACATGAAATGTGAGTCCGTTTATGCTGATAAGCATTTTTTGCCGTGGCTTCTTCTTCTTCCTCTAGAAGTTGTAGAGTTCTTTAGTTTTCAGATTAAAAGTTAGTTCAGCACTGACACTCAAGACTTGCATAGCAAGTAATTGTAATTATAGTTATATTTGGATTTGTTTAAATAAAGTTATTTAATTATTTTTGATTTGTTTAAATAAACGGAAAATGAACAGAGATTAAATTGTGTTTTAATTATATTGACAACAAAACTAATTGACACTCAAGACTTGCATAGCAAGTAATTACAACAAAACTAATTTATAGTTCTGTTACCAGGCTTTCTTTAGCTATGAAAGCTTTATACATTTTAGTTTGACTTAGAATACACATTCGATTAATATGAAAATTTATATTATAAATGATACTCACCATGAGAAATAAATTCCCAGATTCCATAATTCTTTATTTTTTTCCTGACATTTTGTGGGCTTGATCCAGAGAACAACCACATTTCAAGTGCCAAAACCAAGAAAAAGGATTTTCTATCTTTCAAAAATGCTCATGTTCATACAAAATGTATGCAGCAAACCCAAATGGTACGGCGTCAACTCTTTGAAATTGGAATACCAGATTTTGACGGCTGCAAGTAATGCAGTTGGCTGTTAAAAATGGTTTTAGAAAGTGTTGCACTTTTCCTAGTGAATCAAAATTGTCAACGAAACAGTTTTTGTTAAGTCAAAATTTTGGATTTTTAAAAAAGCAAACAATTTTTTTATTGATTTTTCATTTTTTAAGCGTACTGTTAGGGATAAGCCAATTAATCGATTAATCAAAACAAATTTATTTATATGTGGATTATACATTTAATAGATTAATCAACAACACGTTTGTTATTTATTATTAATTGATTATTTTAATTTTGTTTGATAAACTTTGTATAATTTTTAATCCAAATTTTTAATTCTTAATCAGGCTTAAGTTCATCAAATTTAATTTTCATTAAATTATTTTTACCGATTAAGAATTAAAAATTTGGATTAAAAACCATAAATAGTTCAACAAAATAACCACAATTCTAAACTTTGTATGATTTTATTTAAAAATATCGAAACTGAAATATTATAAAAAATTATGCAAAATAAAGCTATTGTGGGGATTTAGGAGAAGTTATACCACTATTAACTGGCTCTTTCACGATCTCCAGAGAACTTTTTCTTTCGTACAAATACAGTTTTACCAAAGACAAAGTTTTTTGAAATTTGTTTTTTTGTAAATTTAGTTTTTTTATTATCATTATATTATTAAAGTTAGAAACATTCATTCTTAATTAAGCTAAACACCCGCGAAGCCTGGTGGCTTGTCTTTGCGAAAGAAAGCATTTTTTCTAAATCGCGAAGTAGGCAATATATGCTTTCAAGGCGAGATAAAGATGATGTGTGGTCCTGTCATATTACAACCAATGATAATACTGTGCAACAAAAAAACCAACCTCAACACTTGCAACTCGAAATGAAAGTAGACTACTAGTAGAGCAAATCTGCCATAGGGTTTTGAAAAGTTAGCTCGGGCCCCTGAAATATGGGCCCCTAAAGTTTTTGAATTTTTTGAAAATGCGTGTAGTATAAGTCAAAAAAAATATACTAAATATACTTCTGACCTAAATGACCTATTTTAGATGCGATTCATTTCATAAAATATATTAACCCTCTAACATCCATTTTAAGGGGTCATTTTGATCCTTTATTAACTTTTACATACACTAAAACGGCACTTTAGAGGGTTAAAATGTTCTACGAATATTTGTTGCATCAAATTTCACTAGGGGTCTTCTAAGACCAAAAGTGCAATGTATTTAAAGTGGATTTTCGAAATTTTGGACCTTGAAATTTTTTAATTTCTTGAAAACCAGTTTTACATACATTGCACGAGCTTTTGGTCTTAGAAGAATATCTTGCGAAAAGGAGCCATGGTTTCGTTGCCACCATTCTGTTGTGTCCAGGTCCAATTCCTCAATTTCTGGCCACAAGAAGTCCTCTATAGGGTATTCAGACGATTAGCCGTTGTTCGATTTATCGATTAATTTAGAACGGTTGACTGTTTGAATAATTTAATTTCGCTTTTTGTTATTGCACAGTATTAGTTGCTTTTCTTTTATGTATACAAACAATACTCTTTTTTTGTTTCTTAACTCAGGAACATTTCCTTCGAGTAAAAATTTTTAAAATATAGACAAAGACTGAAACCAAAAATTTGGGACTTTTACCACAATTCTTCAGATGAAGAAGATGATTTTTTGAGACGAATGAAAAAAATCATCACCAGACCTTATCAAAAAGAGATTCAAGTGGTCTAATGGAAGACTACCAATTTTCAGAAAATACAAGAAGATTAATAGAAATTGGATATGATTTATAACGCTTTAGTTTCAATCTCTCCAACGTCAACAGTAAATGAAGGAATATTTTCTAAATCAAGTTTCATCAGAACAAAAGATAGAAATCGTTTGAAACATAAACATTTTAACCGTACACTCTTTTTGATTAGCTTCAATTTTGATTTTATTATTATTTAAAAAGTTTTCCTCTTTTATTACATGAAGTAGCTTTTGTTAAATTGTTGTAACTTTTTTAATAAAATTTGTATGTTAAAAAATATAATTTTTGGTTTTATTTTTTAACTTCCGAGCAAAAACTTTACATACCTGGTAAGTTAGCAAATAATGTTGGAGAATCGTTCTTAAAGTGAAAACAAAAAAAAAATAATAAGAAAAATGTCAAAACGTGCACGGAATGTTGTGGAGCCACCAGTTTTTGAGCCTGAAGCTGGGCCCAGCAATGTTAAACAACGCAGGTTTGTTTTCGATGTTTTTGTGTTTACGGATGGGATTTGACTCATCAATTGGTTGACAAAAAGTTGATTGTGGTTGGCACGATGCGCAAGAACAAGCGATGTATTCCACAGGAAATGCATTGGACACGTGACAGAAAAGTGGGCGAATCTGTGCTTGCCTTTCGCCAAGACGTCACATTGGTCGCTTACTGCCCAAAGCCAAAAAAAATTTCGCCATTGATGCAAAAACTGGCAAACCAGAAATAATAATGGAATATAATCGTACGAAAGCTGGCGTGGATACTATGGACCAAATGCTTGGCAATTATTGTATTCTGAAACGCATGGGATTAGCAATTCTCGTCGTAGCTTCCTTATTGCATTGGCGAATGATATGGCCACTCCAAACATCAGACGTCGAGCACAGATTAGCCACGTCAATCGTAGGCCTCATGTTCGAAATGCGATGCTGGACATGCTGCACATTAGGAGCCTTCCACCGGATGAGCCACTTCCACAGTTGCAAGCGAATCCAGGAACATCGTGCATCAAAGGAAAGTGCGTCTTCTGCGCAATGGAGAAAAGGAAACCCGTCACCCGAAAGTGTTGCTCTCTTTACGGTAAGAAGGTATGTGATACGCACTGTGTCACGATTACAAAGTGCCCGGATTTATTTATTTATTTATTTATATTAATTTAGTGCTTTTCTAATACAACAAGATAGATTATCTTATAATTAAAGTATTAGAATCAGAAAAGTTAGTTTTAATATATGTAGGTATTGTAATGTACATTCCTCAAATTTGCAGTAAATCATCTAGTACTAAAGAATTTTTACTTATTTGAAAA
Source organism: Pollenia labialis (assembly GCA_949318255.1). Lineage (NCBI taxonomy): Eukaryota > Metazoa > Arthropoda > Insecta > Diptera > Polleniidae > Pollenia > Pollenia labialis. The sequence goes on from OX439143.1 coordinate 114,426,925, forward strand.
TAGAAAACGAGTTTCTTCAAGATTAATGCTTAAATAGATCGGCGGGAGCCTTTCAGTGCTAGCAAACAGTCGGTTGCGGGGTTCGTGACCATTTAACATTAACCCAATTTTATTACAAAACTTTATTATCAGACTCCCTAGCTAAAAGAAAGAAACGGTTACCTTTACTGTTTGTTATAAGAATGTGCGATAAATTTGTGTAAAATACCGGTACTGTTTTAAAAATTTAGTTTTATAGAAAAAATTTCTCAGATGTTTTTAGAGAAACCTAGCCTCGACACCCTCCCTAACCTTGATCCCAGTGGCCTAATATGTTCAACATAGGATCCCGTAATACACTACTCTTACATGTTACCCCGAGAGAACAGAAATTCTAAATTCAGCAATTCATTTTGAATTCATACACTTTATTCTAAAAATCAAATTTTAACATAATCTTATTGATTATTTAAACTGTTAGAAATACCTTAACTATACAAAAAAATTAAATATGTTATATATAAAAAAACTAAATTAATAAAGTATTTCATTTTCGTTGCAGATTTAATATTACCAAGAAAAAGAAATCACCAAATCCAACATAAGCATATATACATATGTATACATTTATGTAACTCTTGTATCTAAATTGTTAACGTTAACGTTACGTTTTACAAACGTTTATTACACTAAATGCTTACTGTGAAAAATTTATAATACCACGGTTGTAATAAATTTGTTTAATTTAAATGAAAGTAAAATCAAAAGAAATGACAAAATGTCATCAGTTTTGTTATTTTCATATATGTATGTAGTTATGTATGTAATACATACATTTATTTTGTTAATACTTAGGAATTAATTAAAGAGTTGGATTTCGTGATTATGTTTTTCTTTTTACGTTAGTTTCGTCTCTTTTCTCGTTTTTTTTTTCTTTCATCTATATATATACATACGTATGTATGTAGGCATATGTTTTAATAAAAAATCATAAATTGGTGTAATATTCAAGAATAGTATGCAGAACAAACTCATATGTATACATACATACATATAATGTGTTAATTAAATTTTCGTGTTTTCTTTTGAAACGTTTATCTTTTTTTCTTTAAATTTAGTTATTGCGTTCCATTTCTGATAAAACAACACCAAACCTGCCCATCAATGAACGTAATCCAAAATATGTATAACGTGTATAATCTCTTCTTCATCAAACTACTATTGTGGATTAAATTCATTGACCAGTGCTTGGTTTTGGTCTCAATGAACGTACGCAAGAAAATACTACAATTATAAAGTAAAAGTTATGTTCACTCACCCAGTTAAACAACGATTTTCGATGAGGCCTCCTCGAGATCGATGGCGTAGTGGGATACAGATGCGTACTTTCTTTTTGTTTTGCTGTGTTATAAGTTAACTAGTTACAAAGTTTGTTCTTGCATAAAAATAATTAAAAATAAAATAAATTATGTGCGATTAAAATTAGTCTAAATGGAGAATAATGTTATTAATTAGTAAGTTACACTTGTGGTTTTTCTCTCCAGATATCCAGTTTTACTAATAGGTTAATAGACGTCTCCCTGTTTTTAAAGAGCCCCATATTCTGTTTAGGTCATCTAAGGTGCACATTCACGGAAATATATATACTGATGGCAAACAATGGAAAGGTAGGTGTCTTGTTCGGTGTGTATTTCGGTCACCAGGATAAGATGTTTTTTTTTCTTCTTCCTATGCAACACGATCTGCCTTTTTCGTATTTTTCGTTTAATTAAAGAATTCTGGATTCTTGGGAACTGTCTAAGCTTAATCGCCAAATCTTCTTGTCTGGTTTTTATACGGGAAAAGAAGGAAAATGTGGCCTTTAGCGATTCTTTAAACTCGCTTATTTGAAGCAGAACGAATTAGCGATCAAGTTCAGGGAACTTCTCTGGCATTGGGTATATCAATGCACAAGCACGTGATTTTTAGGTTAACCTGGTAGACAGCAGAATTCACAGTGTTTTACAACTTAAACTTGCCGTAATGTCAAGAAAATCGAATTGGAAGCTATCCCAAAATCCTTAAAAGAATAAATTACTTCGATTTTTCCGAAAACCACTTAAACGTAACAATGAAACGATCCGAAATAACAATGTAATTACAAATATATTTTTTTTTTAATTTAATTTGTGGCTTGTTCAATTATTAAACGATGTCTATTCTTCTTCAAGGTTGATAGAAAAAAGGAAATAGTCGACATTTTCTTCATATTGATTAACTTCGATGAATTTCATGCAACGTTAACCATTCACAATAGTTAAGGTGTAAAATCGCCACTTGACCTACCGACTGCCCGAATAAAATTTTTCCAGCAACCCACAATATATAGTCGAACAAATCCCTGGCTGTTAACTTTCCCTATTGTTAGGTTTCCCCATTTTGTTACCTAGCTTTAATATGCAACTCCCTGGTTGAATTTTTCCCTCGTAGCCACGCATGTTTACAGTATATGTTTATAAACATCTTAACAAAACGATTTCATGTATCAAAACTCTAGTTCAGTAAACAAAGTTGATAACATTCAAACATTGAAACATACATATATAAATGAATATTGGGTATGAGGGTTAATCTTTTCTTTTAATTCCATTCAAACATAACTAAAATTTTTTTTTTTTTTTTTTTTTGAAGTTCGCTACAAAACTGCATAACATTTGCTCTTTGAGCAGAAATGTTAGGAAGAATTTAAACAATATAAGCAATTAAATACTGGCTATAGAAGTGTTGAGAAAAGACAAATATCAGAAGTTATTTTATGCTTCCAATTACATTAGAGTACAAGTGTTAGGGAGTTACTATGAAGCAAAAAAATAAAAGGTTACTAATGATTCTGCTCAATCATTTTGCCAAATCATTATTCGAAACTCCTTAAGACCTAATGTCCTTTGCGTGATAAGTGCCCATTACCTTATTATCTGCATCGACAAGCACATAATAATGGTTTCCGATTTTTTTCTGAATTTTAGCTCGTACAAAAAGGGGGGCTAACTTCGAACTAAAACGCTTCTCCATGTTGCTTTGGACAAAGTTACGTCGAAAAACTTCTTGACCAACGTGGAAAGTTTCCGGACGTGTCCTTAAATTATAGGTCTTTTGATTGAGTCGGTAAGCACATTTTAGGTGTTTCTGTATGTCCCCTCTAATTAACTGCAAATTATCATCTCTACCTAGGGGTGGAAAAGGTTCATCTAATATTCTAAGAGATTTTAATAAGGCGTAAGCTGAGCCATGTGTAATCATGTTGAATCCATATAAGGCATGATATGGCGACATGTTAATCGACTGGTGATAACCATTTCTTAAAGCACAGCTTATTGCACTTAAATTGTCGTCCCATTTTGTATGGTCTTGTTTAAGATACGCCCTAATTGCAGCAATAATGGAACGATTAACTCGCTCTGATGCATTTGATTGAGGTGAGTAAAGGGCGGTATACAGGTGTTGTACACCCATTGAAGTAAAAAACGCATTTAGATCATTAGCTCTAAACTGCACACCATTATCACTTACAATTACCTCTGGTACCCCATACACATGAAAAATCTGTTTCTCTAAATAATCTTTAATAACCGCTGAGGTAAATTTCTTTAACGGCTGCAGCCACTGAAATTTGGTCATGTGATCTAACACAATTAAGAGGCCTATGTTTCCCTTCTTGCTCCGTGGATAAGGTCCGAGTAAGTCTATAAAGAGCCTCTGAAATGGCCTAAGGGTAATGGTTTGATTACCCAGTTCTGGTTTTAGGATAAAATTAGGAGATTTGGTGGATTTGCAAATTTCACAATTTCGCACAAAATTTCTTACGTCTTTTACCATACCAGGCCAGTAGAACGATCGTCTTAGTAGTTCCAAGGTTTTACACATTCCTCCGTGTGCAGCGGTTGGGGAATCATGAAACCGAACGATAAGCGACTTACGAAGTTTTTCAGGAATCCACAATTTCCATGCTTTGTTTTCGTTTGCTTCGTTGCCATCAAGGTGTTCGGTACGAATGTAAACGTACTTTCCGACAATTTTAACATCTGGAAACTGCGCTTGATTTGTATTAATTTTATTCTTTAAGCAAGTATATTCTTCGTCCATGAAACAGGAAGAGTCTAAGTCAATTTCAGGCTCGGAGTAGTTGAGGATGTTAATTTCTTCAGAGGGATAACGTGACAGTGCGTCTGGAACAACGTTATCTTTGCCTTTTCTATGGCTCACTGTAAATTTATACGATTGCAGCTTTAGCGCCCATCGAGCTAACCGACCACTCAAATTTGGTTGTTTCATGAGCCATACTAGGCTAGCGTGATCCGTAATAACTTCAAAGTCCTGAAGTTCTATGTAACACCTGAATCTCTGAATCGCCTCTATAGCGGCTAGACACTCGCGTTCTGTTACACTATAATTTCTTTGAGCGGAGTTTAGCTTTTTGCTCATGTAAGCTATTGGTTTTTCCTGGTTATTTTCATCGAGTTGAACTAGCACAGCCCCTATTCCATAGTCACTTGCGTCACAGTGTACATAGAATTTTTTATCAAAGTCTGGGTTATTTAGTACTGGAGCAGAAGCTAACAGTTGTTTGATTTTCTCAAAAGCTTCTTGAGCTTCTGCATTCCAAGCAAATTTCTTTTTGGAGGATAACGTCTCTGTTATTGGAAACACTACTGTCGAAAAGTTCTTAATAAACCTCCGGTACCATCCGGCTAAACCTAAAAACCCTCTCACTTGTTTTATATTTTTAGGAACAGGCCAATCGCGTATTGCACTGACTTTTTCGGGATCTGTAACAATTCCACCATCACCTATTATATAGCCCAGATATTTAACGCGAGTTACACAAAATCGGCTTTTTGAAATATTAAGTGTGATGTTAGCTTTTCGGAATTGTTCAGATATTCGTACAAGTACGCTTAGGTGTTCCTCAAAATTCTCAGACACTATAACTAAGTCGTCCAGATAGCCAAAAACTCTTGTCTTTAAATCCACTGGAATTAAACTGTCCATCAGGCGACACATGGTCTGGGGTGCGTTGCACAGCCCGAATGGCATAACAGTAAATTGATATAACGGTCTCCCAGGGACAGTGAAGGCCGTAAGTGGTTTAGAGTTTTCCTCAAGGGCAATTTGCCAATAGGCATCTTTCAAATCTAGCTTTGTGATAATATTGGCCTTTGGAAGGCGTGCAAAAATTCCCTCTAGAGATGGTAAAGGGTATGCGTCCTTAATAGTGACTGAGTTTACTTTTCTAGCATCTAAACAAAGACGTATTTTATTAGGTTTAATGACCAAATGCATCGGAGAGCTCCAGGGTGAGTTGGATTGCTCAATCACATTCAATGCTAACATTCTGTCAATTTCCTGGAACATTAATTTTTCTACAGCCGGAGATACGGGGTAGAACCTTTGCTTGATTGGTTTGGCTTCGCCAACCTCAATTACATGCTTTATTAGGTCCGTTCTTCCCAGCCCGTGCCTTTCGAAGCTTGGAAATAAAGATATTACAGCGCTTAACTGTTGGTGTTGACTAGAAGACAATCTATATTGCTCCGCTTGGACAAAATCTGGTTGGTTAACATTCCCTGGTAAATTATCTGACTTCAAGGAATTTGAGATTTCAGAGGGAATGCCAAAAACTACTGATTTATCGACCAAGTCCACTGACTCCACTAGATTTGGTATTAAATTAAATTTCCTGCAAAAATCAATTCCTAGTATTAAACGTTGGGAAATGGTCGGTATTACGAATAAGTTTACTTTCTGGGTGGTATCCTTGAAAGTAATGTCTACATTAAGCCACCCGATAACTTTTTGTGGCACCCCATCAGCGGTTTTTACAAATGTCGAACATTTTTGGAAACAAGCAAAATTTAAGAAATTTTCTAGGGCAAAATCTGACCCAATACAGCTAACACTAGCTCCGGTGTCTAGTAAGCCATATTCGGAAAAATTCAAAAAAGAAACTTTAGCGTAAAACCTACTATCCTTTGGATTAGTCACTATAGCTGAAATTAGTAATTTTGTACAATATCTGCGGTTTTTAAAATAATTTTTTAATCTAATGGTTCCCCTTTTTTGTTTTCTGGCTTTTCCAATGGTGGCTATTGTGGTATTTTCAAAAATTTGATTACGTTTGGAAATATATTGTTCCCATCTAACATGATAAGGCAGTTTTGGGTAATTTATTTTACTAAAGTCGTCATTTTCGGGAACAGAAACATCTTTGCGTTTTAGAATCGTATAGTGGGTATAATTATTGTTGGCAGATGAGTTTGAATTTGAATGTTCAGAGGCGGTTACAGAAACTGATTTACTTATGTTAAGTTCCTCGGCTGCGTTTGGCCATGGAAGTTTTTTGACTTTCGGCGCTCTTTACAGGTTGGGCATTGTGGTTTATAAGTATTCTTAGTACCGCAGCCATAACAGAACACTGTGCGGTCCTCTATACAGTCATCCCACAAATGACCGAGTTTGTCACAATTCCAGCACCGCGGTAAGGAACCGACGTTATTAACGGCATTTATGCCAACTTCTACAGCTTCATTAATATCGACTTCTGAGTCCACATTGACCCCTGCTATTTGTCTCCGACCGAGCGGGGTGTTAACTTGACGATTGTGAAGACTTCGTTTAACATATTCGTCATCTAAAAAGGTTTCCCTCATTTGGACCAATTTCCTTAGATGTGGTATTGAATGCACAGGAATATACAAAAGCTCTTGCCTAATTTCTGGTCGTAAATTACGCGTTATGATTTCTATTAGTTCCATTTCCGATAAAGCAGTAGGTAATCTATCCATTATTGAAGATAATGCTTCATAATAAACATCGAAAGTTTCCCCCGGTTTCTGTTTTCGATTCCTCAACTCCTCGCGAATGTCAAAAGTAGACTTAAATTCCCTATACTGCGATCTGATTGCGTTACAAAATTCATCCCAATCAATTACACCCATTTCCTGTTTATGAAAACGCCAGAACCAATCTCTTGCTTTTCCTGATAACAGGATATGAAGGTTTTTACATATTATACGAAAGTCGCCATTAAAATTGTCATTAGTCAGTGACGTTAGCCTATAAAGAAACTCTTCAACCTTTAATCCAGTTGGTGAACCATCAAACTTTAAGCACCAATTTTGGATAACAGAGGTAATTTTGTCTGTGTTAAATTGAATTGGAGGAGGAAGGATTGGTATATTATTGGAAGGTCGATTATTATTTCCCGAATATTGCGGTTGCATATCGTTTAGATTGTTATGAAGACCAATATTCTCAGAAGGCCTGAATTGGCTTTGATTTTGTACGTTTGTCGCATTTGAAAAATTATTTGTAGAAGGTTGAGACTGATTCTGCACAGTAGCCGTTGGTTGTAAACTTCGCATAGACCGTTGAAAATGCGATTGCATTATCTGATTTATTACATTAGAGTCATTTGGCGGAAGTGAATTTTGGGGCTGAATATATTGATTTGTGTTGGACAAGTTTAAATTACTTAATGCGGCTGCAAGTTTTCTCTCAATTAATTTATTAACTTGGTTCACTGTAATGGGATTGTTAGATGGAAAACGATATGGTTGGCTAGGTAAAGCGGTTGCAACATTAGATGCAGTTTGGCTATGCAATGTACTTTGATCAACGGAATCTTTTTCCTCGAGATCGACAAGCAGACTGCCGTTCTCTTGAAATAAATTTTGGCTTACGCTCCTAGTTTGGTATCTAGTTTGTCCACCGCGGGGCTTACCCTTAACTTTATGTACACTTTGTTTAAAAGGAAAGGTTATTTGACGAAGATCTTCTAATTCACAGGTCAAATTACACACGGGACAAGAATTAGTGTTACCTAGACTGGTTTCAATGCAAGCCCTATGAAAAATATGGCTGCATCGATTAATTATCATACATGGAATTTTATCATCCATTTTTTCGCTGCATATATAACAGCTAGGTTCATGCCCAATTGCACAAGTAACTGGCTGTGAGGGAGACCCAGCAGCGGAAGACGCTGATGGTGGTGGAGGAGTTCGTGGGAAAGACATGGTATAAAGCAACAATACCCAAAAAAAATTAATATACAATTTTCGAACTAAAGAACTATAATTGACTGGTTGTAAATTGGTTATTAATGACTTTCTTATAAAAAAACTATATTTCTGAACAAAACCCTGTAATTCAAATAAGAAGCAGTTTTTATTATGAATTCAGAATACTGTCCCAGTTAAGCAAAGATATTTCTATGTAACGTTTAATTTTCTTTAATATAAATATATAGGTATATAAATAATTCATTTGTTTGTACTGTCCTCTCTGTGTGGGGTATGAAAATATAAGAGTAGGAAAATATAACATATATAAATAACAAAATTTTTAAACAGTGGAGGATAAACTGAGCTATGGAATATTTAAAGAATATTAAATCTTACCACGCCGAAAACACACCAACAAAATGCTTGGAAATACGTGCAATGGCCAATGAATAGTGGATGCTAATTCGCAACGGCAAATTTACATAGTCCGTCCTATTCACCCGTAGTTGGCAACTTGTTGAAAGCGTACGCCAGAATATAATTTTCTCCAAATATTTTAACAGAATTGCTTAAGAACTATGAAATTAAAAAACATGTAAATGAAAGACAAAAAATAGTGGCATTCGGTTAGACTACTCGTCTTTGAAGTCCCCAAGTATCTAAATTTCCAGTAATGCATATCAATGCATTCAAATGCAATCCCTTCTAACTAGATAATATTTAAGCAACTCTCACAATAATTGAAATTTAAAATTGGTATATATAAAAAATTTTTACGAGCCGAAAATACCAAAAAGGTAGATATATTTCGGCCCCACGTTGGGCGCCATTTGTAATGTACATTCCTCAAATTTGCAGTAAATCATCTAGTACTAAAGAATTTTTACTTATTTGAAAATAGAAAACGAGTTTCTTCAAGATTAATGCTTAAATAGATCGGCGGGAGCCTTTCAGTGCTAGCAAACAGTCGGTTGCGGGGTTCGTGACCATTTAACATTAACCCAATTTTATTACAAAACTTTATTATCAGACTCCCTAGCTAAAAGAAAGAAACGGTTACCTTTACTGTTTGTTATAAGAATGTGCGATAAATTTGTGTAAAATACCGGTACTGTTTTAAAAATTTAGTTTTATAGAAAAAATTTCTCAGATGTTTTTAGAGAAACCTAGCCTCGACACCCTCCCTAACCTTGATCCCAGTGGCCTAATATGTTCAACATAGGATCCCGTAATACACTACTCTTACATGTTACCCCGAGAGAACAGAAATTCTAAATTCAGCAATTCATTTTGAATTCATACACTTTATTCTAAAAATCAAATTTTAACATAATCTTATTGATTATTTAAACTGTTAGAAATACCTTAACTATACAAAAAAATTAAATATGTTATATATAAAAAAACTAAATTAATAAAGTATTTCATTTTCGTTGCAGATTTAATATTACCAAGAAAAAGAAATCACCAAATCCAACATAAGCATATATACATATGTATACATTTATGTAACTCTTGTATCTAAATTGTTAACGTTAACGTTACGTTTTACAAACGTTTATTACACTAAATGCTTACTGTGAAAAATTTATAATACCACGGTTGTAATAAATTTGTTTAATTTAAATGAAAGTAAAATCAAAAGAAATGACAAAATGTCATCAGTTTTGTTATTTTCATATATGTATGTAGTTATGTATGTAATACATACATTTATTTTGTTAATACTTAGGAATTAATTAAAGAGTTGGATTTCGTGATTATGTTTTTCTTTTTACGTTAGTTTCGTCTCTTTTCTCGTTTTTTTTTTCTTTCATCTATATATATACATACGTATGTATGTAGGCATATGTTTTAATAAAAAATCATAAATTGGTGTAATATTCAAGAATAGTATGCAGAACAAACTCATATGTATACATACATACATATAATGTGTTAATTAAATTTTCGTGTTTTCTTTTGAAACGTTTATCTTTTTTTCTTTAAATTTAGTTATTGCGTTCCATTTCTGATAAAACAACACCAAACCTGCCCATCAATGAACGTAATCCAAAATATGTATAACGTGTATAATCTCTTCTTCATCAAACTACTATTGTGGATTAAATTCATTGACCAGTGCTTGGTTTTGGTCTCAATGAACGTACGCCAGAAAATACTACAATTATAAAGTAAAAGTTATGTTCACTCACCCAGTTAAACAACGATTTTCGATGAGGCCTCCTCGAGATCGATGGCGTAGTGGGATACAGATGCGTACTTTCTTTTTGTTTTGCTGTGTTATAAGTTAACTAGTTACAAAGTTTGTTCTTGCATAAAAATAATTAAAAATAAAATAAATTATGTGCGATTAAAATTAGTCTAAATGGAGAATAATGTTATTAATTAGTAAGTTACACTTGTGGTTTTTCTCTCCAGATATCCAGTTTTACTAATAGGTTAATAGACGTCTCCCTGTTTTTAAAGAGCCCCATATTCTGTTTAGGTCATCTAAGGTGCACATTCACGGAAATATATATACTGATGGCAAACAATGGAAAGGTAGGTGTCTTGTTCGGTGTGTATTTCGGTCACCAGGATAAGATGTTTTTTTTTCTTCTTCCTATGCAACACGATCTGCCTTTTTCGTATTTTTCGTTTAATTAAAGAATTCTGGATTCTTGGGAACTGTCTAAGCTTAATCGCCAAATCTTCTTGTCTGGTTTTTATACGGGAAAAGAAGGAAAATGTGGCCTTTAGCGATTCTTTAAACTCGCTTATTTGAAGCAGAACGAATTAGCGATCAAGTTCAGGGAACTTCTCTGGCATTGGGTATATCAATGCACAAGCACGTGATTTTTAGGTTAACCTGGTAGACAGCAGAATTCACAGTGTTTTACAACTTAAACTTGCCGTAATGTCAAGAAAATCGAATTGGAAGCTATCCCAAAATCCTTAAAAGAATAAATTACTTCGATTTTTCCGAAAACCACTTAAACGTAACAATGAAACGATCCGAAATAACAATGTAATTACAAATATATTTTTTTTTTAATTTAATTTGTGGCTTGTTCAATTATTAAACGATGTCTATTCTTCTTCAAGGTTGATAGAAAAAAGGAAATAGTCGACATTTTCTTCATATTGATTAACTTCGATGAATTTCATGCAACGTTAACCATTCACAATAGTTAAGGTGTAAAATCGCCACTTGACCTACCGACTGCCCGAATAAAATTTTTCCAGCAACCCACAATATATAGTCGAACAAATCCCTGGCTGTTAACTTTCCCTATTGTTAGGTTTCCCCATTTTGTTACCTAGCTTTAATATGCAACTCCCTGGTTGAATTTTTCCCTCGTAGCCACGCATGTTTACAGTATATGTTTATAAACATCTTAACAAAACGATTTCATGTATCAAAACTCTAGTTCAGTAAACAAAGTTGATAACATTCAAACATTGAAACATACATATATAAATGAATATTGGGTATGAGGGTTAATCTTTTCTTTTAATTCCATTCAAACATAACTAAAATTTTTTTTTTTTTTTTTTTTTGAAGTTCGCTACAGTATCCTTATTTATAAAATAATTTAGCAGATATAGTAATAATAGATAATTAGATCAATAATTATTTCAATATTTTTTCTCGACTTATGCATAATTTTTATTTCTTTCTAATTTAATTTTGAATAAAACTTGAATTTTCTAAAAAAAAACACTGTGCTCTCACTATTTAATTTTTTATATATCAAATTATACTGGTTTACAAATGTAAACCAGTCAGTCGTACAGCAGGTAGTTTTGAAAAACTGGTAAAATGAGGAACAGAAAAAGGTTTCACCACTTCTATAATCTTGTATTCGAATTAGAAGTGAATTTGTAGTTCTCTTATGAAGTTTTAAGAAATTCGGACAATTCTAAATAAAAAAAAAACGTTCCAAAGTCGGAAAGTTTACATTTGTAAACTGTCAGCTGTTTGAGGGTTAACTACGAATAAGTTGAATTGTAAGTACTTACAATATAACTTCTATAAGCCAAAAAATCACTAGTTAATAGACCTAATAAGTAGCTATTGAGTACGCTACCAGTAAGTAAATATTCAGTACTGTAAACAACACAACTAATAAGTAGTTATTGAGCTGATTATAAGAAAGCCAATATTCAGTAGTGAAATAGTCGAAGTAATAAGTAGTTGCCAAGTGTATTACTAGTAAGTACTTATTGAAGTTTTCAGAATAATGACAATTGTAATGACAACTACTTACCAGGTAACGTATGAAATAACTACCACCTATAACTAAAAATCAAAAAGTTTTTCCTGGGTTCTAGACTAGACAAAATTATAATTATTCGATTAACCGAATAATATTAAATTGTTCGATTATTATTCGATTAAATTTTTACCTCGAATAATTGTTCGCGCGATTAATCGACTAATACAAAACATCGATTATTCAATTAGTCCGTTATCATCTCGCGATCGCGAACATCGACGCCCGATAACGCCACCATATTTCGTACAGACCCGTTTTGCTAAAATCTGCGCCCAATTCTCCCGATTGTGAACACATTTGGTGGATTATGCTGATAAAATCTCGAAATGCATTTTGATTTGAACGACCATTTTCGTAAAAGGCTCAAATTAATGTCAAATTAAGTTGGAAAAAAACTTGACGTTAAGGTATGACTCACAATTATGGTTGGACCACCCTTCATAAGTCATGACGAAAAAAATTTAATATTACAAATATTAGGTTTGGATCATTATGGACCGTTTATTTGTATATAAATATTTATTTATATCGGGTTTTTCCTAATTCACAAAATTAAAAAAAATTTCAAGTCTTCTGTGACTCGTTCCGCATAATTTTTCAGAAAACATTGCATTCAGACTTTCACACTTGTACGTAAAACTTGAGTTTTGAGACGTCTGAATACAAAGTATTATATGTAGTCTGAAAAGCCCTTTAGTAAACAAAACATTTATGAAGCTAAAATCTTTGTGTGTGCAGACTCTTTTACAAATTAGAAAAACACGATTTAGCTCATTTATTGTATTACTAAAATCTGCCATTTATCAAATAATCATGGGTAATTTACATTATCCGATATCCTTAATAATTCGAAAGACATAAAATATGTGCGATTAATATTTTATGTCTTTTTTATTTGCAATTTTAATATTTTATTATTCCTTATTCATTTCATGTGTAGCTCCTTCGCCAAGTCCACTTTTCTTTCCTAAAAATACAGCAGCCCCTCCCCTTATAAATATTTATAAAGTAATTACTTTTCACTCAAACTGAAAAAACTAAATTTTTCGTTTAATTTTTTTTTTCTCAAACAAGCGAATGACTCTCAAATGACAAGTGGTTTCCAAATTGCAAACAAATACTGCAAAGGAAAAAAAAGAGAAAAACTCAGTTAATAAATAAAACAAAAGCAGATAAAAAAATTGCTAAAAAAAAAATTATTTAATGTTTTATTTCTCGTGCAATTTTATGTTGGTGTTTGACTCTCATAAAGTAAAAAACTTTAAAACTGCTCCCAAATGACCAATTTACTTTAGATACCAGGCCATAATAGTGGTATTGGGGACTTTGCAGTTGTTTGTAAATATTTTTCATAAAAAACTGTTTTTCAACGTTTTTATTTAGTTTATAAAAAAAATAAATAAAATTTGGAATATTGCTTTTTTATGAATTATGACCTTTTATTTCAATATCTTGTATTGAATATGAGGCTAATCGATGGTAAACTATTAAAAATGTATTTTTTGCTTAACACACCTTTGGGTTTTGAAAACTTTTAATATTCATAATAAAATTACTCTGCAAAAGTGTGGACAAGATAATATTATAATTTATAACAAAAGATAAGAATGTGTATAAAATATATTTATTTGTGTTAAAAATTTTAATATATTTTATCAGTTGTAAGAAATACATACGTTTTTTGCTTTTAATTGTAAATTAAATAAGTGATAGTAAGTTAATCACAAGAGTAAACATTTTTGGCAAAAAGTAGCCTAAAATTCCTTTGTTAGATAATTTGATCAAAGAAAAGGATTTGAAGTGAAGGTTTGGATCAAACAGAAGGTTAAATTTTTAATAAAACTAAAAATGTTTACTTCAAAGTCCCCTTTTTAATTATATTTATTTTTTTTATTTTATTATTCAACAAAAAACAATTGTTGTGAAATATATGCAAAAACACTATATTATGTGCCAGCTCAATTCAACTTTATTGTACAAATTGAAAAAAAGGTGGCAACTCAGTTCATTTTGTTCTAAACAAGAATTAAAATGAATCCTATTCAAGAAAAAAACTTGCCGAACAAAATAATTTCTCTCTCCCTCAAAAAAAATGTAGACCGGACAAAATATTGTTCGAAACGCATGGGTGAATCGAGCTAAAGTGTCTATATAAAACATTCTCAATATAAAATAGATTTTATTTCACGACGGCTTTCTTCGACAAATAAGTTTCTCAAATTGTATGAAAAATATGGTCTCGACCCAATTCTGTTTGAACGCTTAGTTATACAACGGTATAAATTGGAAGAATAAACTCGTGGTTTTCTAATACCGACAAATTCAAGTATGTATGTATCACACTGGTTCCTCTAAAGTGAGTTGTTGGAACAAATTTTTGCCGATGTTTAGCTGATTAATTTTTGAAAACAAAAATTCAGCCACCATGGCTAAATAGCGCCCGCCATTTACCGTAATTGCAGCAGTTTTTTTTATTTCGAAAAAGCGTCTAAGCCGCACCAAACAGTAAATTTTTATATATATATATATATATATATATATATATATATATATATATATATATATATAGGTGAATCGTTTACGTCTTGATGACTATCTTCGTTCAACTAACCAGAAATGAGATTCTTCAAATGGACAAATGCCTTATGAACTTCGCGATATGTAATGAAAATGACAAGGATTATGAAAAAAAGTTTGACATCCCATACGACTTAATTTTTTTTTTTAAATTTCAAAACGATTATACTTTTCATTGGATCAGGGTTGCATTTTATTTCATGTGTGTTTATACTTTGTGTGATCCCTGCAAATAATAGGACCAGTGCAAGCACGCGTGTAAATTGTAGTCCACAAGGGACTAGGACTAGTCCAAAAGTAACCCAAACGTATGGAAAAAACATGGTCTATTTAACATTACGATGTTCTAGGGCAGGACCATATAACCCAGCTTTAGACTACAAAGGAGTAGTTTTAAAACTACTCATTGTATACACAAGAGGGTTAGTTTTAACTACGTTAAAAAACGAAAACATGTCGTTAAAAAACGAAGATATGTCGTCTCACTACAAACACTTTTTAACAATGACATGGGCCATGCTTGCATTACATTGGACCAGTCCATGGAGTAGTACATTTAATCAAAATGGAGCAGGTGGTCCAATATTATTTGTAGGGATGGTGTGAACACAAACTGTTATGTTAAATTAGATTTTTTCGACAGTCGCAACAAAACCATTATATTTCTATGGAAAGTATTATGGAATACGTAAGACTTCTGAGATTGTGTAATCTAGCCTTTGTCGATATCGAAATTTCTCATGCAGCAAAAACAAAACACCCGAAATTTAAGCAGCTGTTCATTATATAATATATGGTCACCGTACTTATATGAGTCTTAAGGCCCAACTATAATATGCTTAACCCTTATGTGGCTGCCAAGGTACCCGGGTACCTTTTGCATTTTGAACTTAATTCTTTTTTAAAAAAAATATGGTTCACATTTAAAACTTCTTGAGAAATTCCTAACTATTAAAATATTTTAAATTAAAATTTTTTTTAGCTTAAAAATTATTTTGAAAAGGCCTGGTGAAGCAGTTTTCATCTTACACCCTTAACGGTATGGCAATGTACCCAGGTATCTTCACACATTAAAGGTTACCTTCACTCAGTCAAAATCTTAGATAGACTTAAACAATACACATACAAATATTCAACTACTGCATCCTTACAATAAAGGAATTCACCGGAGTTTTTTGTTTCACATTTGCTAACTTTGATATGCATAAAGAAAAATTTACATTAAATGTAAAATTTTCACAGTGCGTATAAAAAAAATTTTAAATTTACTGAAAATAAAAATTTTTTTAAGTCTCAGGTTTATTTTCCGAGTTTTTTCACCTATATTTCGACAAAATATTTTAGGTTCCAATACTAATTCCTTATGGGTTCCCGAGTACCTTGCAATGCTGTTAAAGGTGTTTTTCTTTTGCCATTCACAGAAGGGTTAAGTTAGCTTAAGCAAATGTGCGAAAACATGTTAATTATATGATTAAAACCATATTGAACTTAATGAAACTTTTTGCTAAGTTTAATGAAACTGTCATTTGCTTAAGCAAGGTGCGAATCTAATCGCATATTCCGTACGGAATCAAATGTTTTTTTTAAATACATTTGAGAGATTTTTTGTTAATTTTTGACAGAATGTGAAACAAGGCTATGCATATTATTTTGTTTTGGCGGGTCCATGTATGCCCACGGGTTAACAATAAAGAAAAATGTGGCAAATGTATCTGCCAATATGCCTATAAGATTTTAATCTAATATATTTTAAGTCTGCTGCCACCTTCAAATGTACTTTAATACGAGACAACGTAGTAAAATGATAATCATTAATATATCATTACATTCTGATATTTTCTGCTAACTTCAGAATGTTAAAAAACAAACTTAGGGGTGTTTAGTTTAATCATCTTACCATTAAAAAATTCAATGCAATAATTAATTATTTCCTTTAAAAAATTTTAAATTAAAGTAATTAATTTAAACATTTTTTCTCATAAGACTTAATATCAAATGACACTTTAAACACAATTAAAAATAATGGAAAACTACATTTTGACAAAAAAAAAAGAAAAAAAGAGAGAAAACTATCTATAAATCATTAATTAGCAAGCAACAAAAAATTCAAAAACGCCCTCAATACCCTGTTTTCATCAAAAACATTTGGCGTTTAATATAAAAGAAATGAAAAGACGCGTAAAAACTAAAAGTCAAACAAAAGCATTAAGCCATTAGACAGGTTTAGACTCCCTAAATAATGATGATGATATACATATGTATGTATACAATGTTCATAATGATTTGGAAAATGAGCATGTGTTACTGTAGTTTTTAGTCAAATAAAAACAAGTGTCAGTAATTTATAATATTTATTCTTTCACATTCTTTTTTTCTATTATTTATTTACTTATAAAATGAAATTCTAAAATTTTCACTTTCTTAAATTACACTTAAGAAAATTTCGTATTTTTTCACTATGTCAGCCAACAAATGGATCATTCCATCACACAAGCGTATCACTTTCAGGGTATCTGTACAGGAAAAAGCAAAAGTTTCAGATTGTTTGTTTTTTTTTTTTTTTTTTTTTTTTTTTGAGAAGATATTTAGCATCATGATGATGATGGTGAGGTGATGTGTGTGCTTTTAAGATACATTTTTCTATCCCCAGATTAGTTGTAGGGTACGTAGTATTTATGTACGGTTTGCTAGATTATGGTTTATGTCTACAAAAGTGACATGTTGTTTATCACGAGAGCAGACACAAATTCACAAACACGCATATGTAACTGTCAGTCGAAACTAAAAACTATTTTAACTAATGTGTATCTTGTATAAATGTTTGCCCTGAAAGTGTTACATGTATTTAATTTTTATAACAATTTTCTATTTTGCTTTTCATATATTTGCTTTTTTGTTGAATAAATACAAGTCAAGGACTTAAAATTTAAGTGAATTTATTTGTGTACTTAACAGTCTTTAATGGTCTTTGTGTGTCCTACATTGAGGGTTGGCTAAGTTCTTTAAACTATGGTCTGTACTCAAGCTTTGCCTGCACTTTATTTTAGTCAAGTGCATAGCAGTGTTGCCAAAAGATTTTTATTGCTATGATAACTTGGTCGAAAATGATTAAAAAATTGGTAAAAAAGAAAAAAATTAACGGTTCCCAAATAAGTGTCTGCAGACCTCTTGGGATCAGTAACAGAATTGTCCTTTTTTTAAAAAATTATAAAAGCATAGAAAATTAATGAATGCCCCGGTAGGCTAGCGGGCAGTGAGCTAATCTTTCAGAGCCGTGTTTGCGGGTTCGATTCCCGTCAGAGACTATGGTGTCCTGCAGACAAGCGTAGGTCTTTGCGGAATTAGCTTTGGGAATTAAAAAAAAATAGCAGCGAGCAGCGATACTGCACAGAAAAAATGTTTGCAAAAAATTATTCAATTAAATAATTAATTGTTGTACATTAATTATTCAATTAATTTTTTGTTTGCTACAATTAATTTTTTTAATCAAACCCCATAAAATTAAATGTTTGTGTATTTTTTGTTTATGTAATTAATTTTTTAATTGACTAAATTTGTGTCCCATGACTCGAAAATGCAAATCCGTTAATTGATGTGATCAATTCCTTTGCAGGGGCAAAATTAGTTAAATATTTAATTGTCTGACCGAATTGTTTAATTGAAGTCGATTTTCTATTTTGTCTGTGTGATTGGATTGAACAAATATGTCAGCAAACGTGCGTGTGTGATTAAAAGGGGAAAACGCGGTATAGTAGTGTTGCGGATACTAGTGCTGCCATCACTATAGTTCATTATTTATACTGCACTGTAGTCTGCACTATAGTTCAGTCTATAGAGTCTGAGGGATGTGGCCTTTCACAGAGGTGCACTTGTGAGGAAAACTATCTGTCTGCGACCCACTTGAAGATGACAAGAAGCGATTCCTTTGCCCTAAAATTCCCATTTAGCTCACTACTTCCTGTCTACACCAAGCATCCCCTGGTAGTGTGGTATAGGGATCAGTCTATCTGCAGCTATAGTGAGATGGCGGACAGTTAAATACCCTGAATTGTGGCAGATTGAAACCTCAGGAAATGAGATTAAAGGTAACGTGGTATTATTACTGAAACCCAACTGTTCTTTTGGCGTTTTGCGGTAAGCCTGCCTAGAGGCTGTTGTCAGCACCAACACTAGGATCGGACAAGCTGGCTAAATAAATCGCTTTGTCTTAATTAAACAAGGTTGATTAATAAAATCACAACCAATATCGATTGCACTCAACAGAATTCTACGTTGACTACCCTCAGCAAGAAATAATGTTCCACGTGAGTAGAAAAATGGAAAACGTACGCACTCTCCTAGATCAAAGTAAACCGGCCAAAGTGAGCAGATAATTTGGTAACTACATCCTGCTATTTTAAAGATTATACAAAACAATCAATACGCACCGAAAACCTTACACTTTTATACAACGGAAAAACAACTGATCAGCCAATATCCAGTGCACAGAAAAAAATAGAAACTCGACTTTAATTAAACAATTTGTTCAGACAATTAAATATTTTACTAATTTTGCCCCTGCAAAGGAATTGATCATATCAATTAACGGATTTGTATTTTCGAGTCATGGGACACAAATTAAGTCAATTAAAAAATTAATTGCATAAACAAAAAAATACACCACATATACACAAACATTTAATTTTATGGGTTTTGATTAAAACAATTAATTGCAGCAAACTAAAAATTAATTGAATAATTAATGTCCACCAATTAATTATTTAATTGACTAATTTTTTGCAAACAATTTTTTCTGTGTGGAGTTGGTATACTGCTGTACAGGGATGCCTGAAATGCTTTGATCAGATAGAAACACCGCTGTAATAGATAAATAACAGCCATATTTGGCACTATGGATATAAACCTTATCCGTGTGCAATGCTATGCTCGAACAGAAACCTCAGAAATCTCGGAAAAGAAATGTTTAACTTATGCAGGATTTCAACGCATAACTAGGTGCAGATAACAGTGGCAAATAATCCATTAAGGGACTGCATGTCATTGGCAGAATTATGGAAAATGGAGGACTATTATCACCGACCACGAGGGCATTACTGGACAAAATGACAGAATATTTGTGTCCCTTTGTTCCACTTAGTAATCACAGGACATTCAATACATAAGTTTAGAATGGACAAACCAAAACGCTCGAAGTTAAATGTAATTAAAACATATGGACCAACGCTTTCAGAAAATTATCTTAATGTGTATTTTTTATTATAATGGAAGGATCTTCACGCCTTCGGTGCCATACCTCTATGCGTTGGTCCATATTTAAAATAACTCTGAGACACTATTATTCTTAAGCTCTTTAATTGTTGCCAAAGCAAGAAATACAACGGTGTCAAATCACATGATCGTGGCGGCCGATTAAAATCGCTGTTGCGTGGGATAACACGCCATTGAATTTCGCCGTTGGCTGTGTGGCAAGTGGCACCATCATGTTGGAACCACATGATCTCCAGGTCCATATCCTCGATTTCTGGCCACAATAAGTGTGTTATCATCTCGCGATAACGAACGCCATTAGCGCTAACTGCATGACCGGCCTCATTTTGAAGAAGTACGGCACTGAAAGAATTGGGCAAGCATCACCATTTCACTCTTTGCTGGAATTTGTGCACAGTTCTCACGATTGGAGACAACTTTTTTTGAAAATTTCGCGATGTGGCCGGCATAAAATATTCGGTGTTGCTAAGTTTAAATATTCCTATTTGATTTTTCTTTTATTCCACTTAGTACGTATAATAATCTTATGAAAAATTAAAAAAAAATCTTTTACTTTGATGTTGAAAAATTATAATCGTCTAAGTACATGTGGACGACATGTAAGACATGAACACTTATTAAACACTTAGAATTTCCTCCACTTTGCTTAGCTCTACTAAACCGTCTGAAGATGCTTTGGCGAAAGATAAAAATAAGTATTCCAAGTGTTGAAAATTGATTAAAAATTTTGGAAAAAAACTTTATAAACTTTATTTCGAAATGTATTTTTAAAGCCTTGATGTTATTTTCTCTATAAAATATTTGGTGATTGAAAATTTAAATTAAATTTAAAAGAATTAAGATTATGACAATGATTTGTGAAGTTATTTCGGCCAGTACTTTAGTATATGAAGCAGTAATGCAAATATTTTTTCTTAATACTTTAAAGTTATAGTAGCAGTACTGTTTTTCTAACCCTTTTGAGTACCATTATTATATTTAAAGCGCATAAGTTTAATAAAATTATTGCTTAAGGGACCCTTAATTTCACACGCCTACTTAAATTGCACTGATTTAAATTTTACAAATTTTCCATAATAATAAGATTTTGTTTGTCGTGCTTAATCCCCAATTTTTATTTGCTTAGGCTACATCCTCAGGAAATCTTCTCCCAAAAAAATTTAGAAAAGCCGAATATATTAGCAAACAAAACTGCAGAGTGAATAAGAATTGCAAACATTAAAAAATTCTTATTTGCAACGATATCAAAGCTTAAACAACATACCAACAACAAACAGTGCGTTTATCTTTTCTCACATTCCCCACTTCAATTGGTTTGAATTCTCCCAACAACAATAGTAGTTGTAAATGGGTAAAAAAAAACCAAAAACAAATTGCTTTATTGTTTCCACAAGAAAATCCAAACAAAGCAACTTGCCAGTTCAGTTTTTTATGCATGAGTACATGTAAATTTATTATCAAAGAAATTTTTGGAAATGAAAAATTTTTAAGCTATACGATTTTGTCAAAACTTTGATATCGTTGCAAATAAGACGTTTTGAGTGTTTGCAATTCTCATTCACTCTATAGTTTTGTTTGCTAATATCTTTGACTTTTCTTAAAGTTTTTGGGAGAATGTTGATCTGATGATCTGGCATATGCAACCAGTGAAATGCGCATAGAAAATAGCTTCCCTCCAATAAAAAACTTAAGTGTATTTATCGAGAATAAAAATTGGGAATTAAGCACGACAAACCAAATCTTATTAATTGAAAATTTTGTATTCTTAAAAGTTACTTTTACATAATACTTAATTTTTTTCCTCCTTCTTAGAACGTAAACGAAGTTAAAATTCTAACATACATTTACTTTGAAATTAAAAAATAATAAACCTCTTCAAATAGAAATGATAAATTTTTCTAATGAAACTTCTAATGACTACAAATTCAGCACTCAAGTGTTTCTTGAAATGAATGACTATAAAATCAATTTGAAATTGTGGTTTCATGTGCCTACAATGGGTATGCACAGAAAAATTTACTTTTGTAAATAAACTTGCATAGCAATACTATGACATACTTGCATACGCAATTATGCAATACTAAATATATTTATCCTGTATGTATGCTATATAAATAGTAGCAACTGGCAGCAAAGGAGTACTAGTAACCAAACGTACCTAAACATATAACATGATAATGAAGTAATTTTAAAATTATAGAGAGCATAAGGATGTTGATTGTGAGACGAGACGACAACAACGATGATGAGGAGAATGATATTAGGGACTTAAAAATGCAAGCAATAAAACAATTGTGATGAGTTTACAAAAATATTGTATAAGTAGTAAAGTGAGTGAGATAGACTGATGGTTGTTTGAATTGTTACAGACCAACGATGACATATTGCCAGGAAAATTAAGGAAATTAAAATTCTTGGACATGTGTATTTGGACAAGGATATTTAAAGAAATTTAAAAGCAAACAGAAAAATACTGTGCACAAATAAGGACATTTAACCCAAAACGAGAAATATTCTGCCTAAAGAATTAATTTTCGAACAACACAGAGAAGCGATATTTTTAACGCTTTATTAATAATTCAGTAATTTTGCAAAAAAAAATTTTTTAAAAGGATAAAAAACAGACTTACCCGAAAACGTACTTGCTGATCAACAAACGAACTTTTTTTAACTAAATATTGAACTATGTATTCGAAAATTTAATTTTTATTAAAAGTTAAGCTTTTTCCAAAGATTTAATTTTTCTAAATTTTTCACTAAAAATTTAATTATTATTAGTATTATTATTCAGTGTTAGTGCGGTTAACAAAAATATCAAACATTTACAACTTATCACTAGCAGCTGTAAAGTTAAGTTTTTTACCCATCACCCCAACTGGAAATGGTGCATATATGTTTGCCATTCCGCTTGCAATTCTTAAAGTATTAATCTATGACTCTAAAAAGCAAATATAGTCTGGGTCCTTATAACTAGCAAAGTTGAATTAACTTTGTCCGTCTGACCGTCTTTCTGTTGAAATGGATTTTCTGAAGAATCCAGAAGTGATGGGGACTACAATGTGATATATTTAGTTCACGTATACTCCGCTTAAATTTGCTTTTAAATTTCATCCAGAGCGGTCGATAACTGACTGCGATATAAGCTTCTGCTTATATCGAAGCCACCAGTGCTTCAAATTTGTTGTTTTTTATTAACATTTTCGACCATAAATATGCATTTTTAAAAAAACATACATAAAAGTACAAATGAATTTACATGTTTCGAGCATCCGTTTTAGTATATCAAATTGGCGAGGGACCACCCTCCAGTCCATATTTTATTTTTCCCTCAAGCCCGTTAATGTTTTTTTTTTATTTTGTAGTATTCAGAATCAGTAAGTAACAATTGACACAAAAAAAGTACCAAAAAGTTCCTCGATCACTCTGCGCTCTGTATTTTAAATTTTATGTCTCAAGGGTAAGTATTAATTAAAATTCAAAAAGTAGCAATTAACGAATAAAAAAGTACCAAAACATATCTCTTACACACACAGAAAAAATACCAATGTTAAATTAACATGGCGAAATGTTGATTGAGAATCATAGTAAATTTCAGCAAAAGTATGCCCTTTATTTAAATTTATCATTATATCATATAAATGAAAAATATTAAAATAACCTTAAATCACGTTTATGTATTATTATTCACTGTTAGTACGATTTTTGTCGTTGCGATTCTTACCTTAGTCTGCTTTTACACGTTTCATCTTTTGATGCACAACTCTTATGTTTTTAGGTGAGAGAAGAAAGAAGAAAGGGGGTTAGTTCGGAGATGCCTGTATTCGGTCAGTACGCTTTGAGTTTTTATTCGTTGGTATATGCACAACGATGACTGCATGTAATTTTTTATTTTCTTTTTCTCTTTGATTCGCTATTAATAAAATTGTAGTTGTTCTCTCGTTCTCTCATTTGACGAAAAATGTATTGAAGTTCGGTTGCAAAAGAAAAAGTCGTACCGACAAAAATCGTACAATGTAAACATCAGACCGACTTCAAAGAGGAATCGACAATAATCGCAACGACAAAAATGGTATAATGTGAATCGGGACTTTAAATAACATTGTTCAATATTGAACCCATAAAAACCAGTTTTATATTAAAATCAAAAGTTTATCTTGTTAAATTAACATGCATACTTAAGTATGTAAATTTTTTTATTTTCATGTTTAAAATATGTTTTAAAAAGATGACAATTCCCGTATTCTTTTAATTAAAATTATTTTGTTAAATAGTACATCAAGTTTTCAAAGTAGAATAATGACGATAATCATATCGATTCTGCTGATGCTTGTATTGGCAAAGGAGAATACAAAATATATGAAGTAAGTGTTACATGGGTAAGTGTATTCAATTATTCTCTGAAGCTTCTTCACACTGTTATATCACACTCAAACCAATTTGATTCTACATGAAATTCACGTTGTTTCAACTTGAAATAACTTTCATTCAACGTGATTCGGATTGTTATTTCAATATAAATAATATTTTGCTCTTACTTTACTGCAATGTTAAATTAACATGAATTATAGTTATTATATGCTAAATTGACATGAACTAACAATGAAGCACAATTACCACCGAAAACTTTAAAATCAACCTTGTTTTCAACGATTTTACATTGATTTTTTTCTGTGTGCAGATTCTCATTCACTCAGGACCTTGCATGTTTCGTTTTACGTTTCTACACGGAAAGAAGGTTATTTTATAAAAGAAACCAATTTCGTTTCTTAAAACATGAAAATCCAAAATCTAAAACCAATTTCTTGTTTTTAACTTAGGAATAGCTTATCCCTTCAACAATAAATTTCAATGTTTTTATCAATAATAAAAATTGGGAATTAAGCACGACTACCGAAATCTTGTAGATTTTGTGAAATGTTAATTGAAACGTAAGTGTACCTTTGAAATTAAAATAGTTGGGTTTGCTTATTTTCAACAAACACGTTCAATAATTTTTAATAATAAAATTAAGGGGCACCATGTTTTACGTATGTACTTTTGAATTTTAATCGGATATTCTTTTAACAAACTTTAAAAAATTATTGTAGTCTTCTTTATAATCCCAACACATTAAGAACACAGCACTTAGATTTTTGTAAAACGATTATAAAATCAGCATCACCTTAATGTTACCAATACAATGTCTACGGATATACAGATACACAAACACCAAAGTAGGAAATTTTGCTTTTACCGTACAAGTATTTACATGACCATATTGTACTCATTTGTAGTATAACAAACAATCAATAAATGTTAGATAAGTGTTCTTACAATTCGCACATACAAAACAATCAAAAAATTTTTACTTTGTGCTTAGTATGCAGGAAAAATCAATCAGCAATTCCGTCCTTACAAGAAGCATATGCTTCGGAAGGCTTCAACCCAAACCAAACCAAAAAAAAAAAAAAAAACAAAAATGAAAAACCCATATTAAATAAAGAAGCCAACATAAAAAATGTTACTGCCAAAAACGAAAAACCCAAATAAATTTGTTCTTTCAAGTTTTCTGTTTTATAACAAGAAATAATATTGTATAACAGATTTAACATGCACACTTATACCAGAAAAATCAAACAGTAAATATATATAATTTTCAATTTTCTAAGCAAAAAGCGTAACCAAATCAAATACGTTTTTATACTTAACTCCATAAAATACTTGTGTATGTGAGTTTTATATAAAAAATCACTTTGAATGTGTATGTGTTTTTTAATATGATTTTCTGTTGCTGGAATAACTTTAATGAAAAACTTAAGTGAAGTATGGAGAATTTAATGGCCAACAGATTGAGTTTCTATTGTGTTTTCCAAAAAAAGCTTATCAAAAATGTACTCGTTTATTGACCAAAAAAATTATTAACTCTAAAGCATGACAATTAATTTTTTTAATTATATGCGAAATATACAAACATGAAAAAATACTAGTTAACAACAAAGTTGACGTTGAGAGATGATTTTCCATGTACAAAATTTGTTTGCGGCCGAACCAGGGTTCCCAGTTTTATTTTTTACCTAATCCCCAATTTACAATTTTTCACCAACAAAAATCCCCTAAATAGCTATTTTCCTTTCCCCAAAAATCACTACAGATGCTTAAAAATAAAATAATATTATGCCGATGGAAAAAAATGCAAATTATTAAAACTTATCAACATACACAGGTTTATAAAACGAGTTATACCATGTTCGCACAACAGCGTTTTTTCGTAATTCACTCTCTCATTCGTAATCCACAGCCGAATTATGATCCAAATTACATAATTCGTCATACAAAATTTTGGGAGCAGATTATCTCATTTGTACGTAATTCAATTTTTTATTACCCTGTGGATTACTTTAAAATCAATGTGATCTCTAATTTTTATCGGGTTTTTTCCATCACCAGCTGTCAAAGCACTAAAAAAAACAAACAAAATATAACATAAACAAAAGTAAAGGAAGTATTTTTATATTATAAAATTAAATGGATTCCAAAAAATGAATGAAAGCTAAAAAAGAAACAAATACATATTTAATATGTAAGTATTTCTTTGAAATAATATTTTTTACAAATAAATTTAGCAATAAAAAAAAGAAGAAGAAGAACTGTCAAAACCGATTAGGAAAATGCCGTGCGAACATGGTAATTCAAATAAGTAATAAAAACAGAGAGCGAAGTAATGCCAAGTTTCCACGATGATTTGAATCACCTGCTTCGCTCTCTGAATCATGTTAATGAATCCCGGTGTTTAAACGACTTATCTACTTGCTTCGTTTTGACAGTTGTCTTTAATAAACAAATCAGCGTTGTCAACTTTGCATTTTCAAAACGCACCAAAATGGTGAAAAAACGCAGCAATTTAAAATTATTATTATTATTTAAAATATTTATTGAATTAATTTTGCATAATATTTTTATATGAATAATACTAATCGCAAATTGTAGTCCAAGAGGAGTTGTGCACTTTAAACCAGCCGGTTCAAATTAAATCTAAGTTAATTTATTAAAAATAAGTAATTTAAATAAATTTAAATAACACACTTATTATTATGGAAAAATCTTTGCTTATTTTTGCATTTTTTACAATTAAATACCCCTTAGAAAATTTAATAGTTCCAAAAAGTTAACAACTCTTGGAATATGTCGGTTTTTTTTTTTGTTCGCGATTCTACTGTATAACAATAAAACAGTGTTAAAAGTTCAGAGTTTTTAGAAAGAATAAATAAAACTTAACAAACATAAAAAAACTAAAACTAGTGTCCACGAACACTATGACACTATTTGAGGTGTCACTGTGTTGGAGGTGTCACTGGACGTTATTACATGCTACCCTTTTTATCCGATTTTATATTATTATTTTTTATAATAATGTTTCTATTTATTAGATAATTTTCTTACGTTCAATTGCATGTATAATTTTTTTAATGGGTACACTTATAAAATTATTACAGTAACTGATTGTGGGTTATTAAATTCGATTTCCGTACTGTTAAAATTGAATAAAAATATAGTTATTTACGAATAATTTTATTTTTCAACATTTGTGTTTGTTATTCAAAAAACAAACTACCAAAAAATAATGTTTTTCCGTTTGATTTTTTTCGGTTAAAATATATTTTTTAAAAGTAAAAACTATTCAATTTTACGGAATATGCGGTTTAATAAATAAAAAAATTAAAAATGAATGTAAAAATCATTTGTTTTAAATGAAATTTAAATGATCCGTTTTTTAAATGAATTTTTTTGAATTTGAATTTAACTGCATAATTTTTTGAGTGTAATTTCTTTGTTTTTAAGGATAATTCTGCGCGGGTAGGTTTTTCAGGGCCTTGCATCGAATTGAAAAAGGTAAATGGACATAAAACTTGTTATAAGTGATTTTAGTATAGAATTGGTTTCAGATTTTTATATATTTTTTAATCTTTTTTTAACAAAGACACTTTTCAGCTAGACATATCAGGATATATGGGAATGACGCCAATCAACATTTTCGAAATTTTATATTTGGATATCTTTTTTCTTAAAAAAAGAAAAACATTTGTGCCAAATATTAACTTTTTACAACACCTCCTTTTATTTATAGCAGCTCGTTACATGAAAACACGACACTGTTTGTCGTTATAAAAATCTGTCGAATCGGTAAAAAAGGCCACCAAAGGTTGAAAGGCTACAAGTGTATACGTAAGTTTTTCATTCCGTTTGTAGTTCCTACAGTCTTGGGTCTTAGACCCTATAAATTATATACTTATGTATATTCTGAGCATCAAAGTCGACTAACCGATGTCCGCCTTACAATCTGTCTGTCTGTCCGTGTGTATGTTGAAATGGGATTATCGAAGACCCCAAAAAAATGGGCACTATGATATTCTTCATTAATATCACATGTAATTGGGAGTGGGTAAGTTGGCTATTGAAATTTAAGCAGATCAGTTTACAAATGGCTGAGATATGAGTAAAAAACTACAACTGAATCAAATTTTTCATCATAAATCTCTAATTTTACCCACTAACCTTGAGTTTGGTTTTTTCACTTGAAATCTAAATAAATCGGGTTAAAAATTACGGAGTTATAGACAAATAACTACTCTCTTCTTTCCAAAATAAAGGGTATATATATATGAGCAACTTTAAAAATTTACGACACCTAGACATTTTTTTTTTGTCTGACATCAATGTTGATTTGCGTGTGTATAAACCGATATTTGAGCATGTGAAATCCGTTCGCGTTAATCATTTTTATTACACATTTTTAAAAATTTATTACAAATTGTTAAACATTTTACAAAATTACGGCTAGTATAAGACATAATTTGCAATATTTTGGGAAAAAAACTTTTAAAATGTATAATCTGAAACCAAATCAAATATTTCATACAAGGATGCTTTTTGAGGTTAGAAACATTATGTTTCCTATGGTGCGTTTTCAATTTTAGTATCAAGCTCAGTAAAGTCTTCTATTCGATGTACGTTTGAGCGGAATTGATACAGCGCTTCAGTTGTCACAAAGCGAAATGTGTTTGGAAAAAACTGCCGCTGCACGCGCCAGGGTTGAAAAAAATTATTTTTTTTGAACTTTATCAGTTTAGTCCGTCGCGAAGAATCTATTTAGATACCTAAACATGTTCCCATGACATGTTTTGATATAGAAAAGCTTAAAAATAAATTGTTTTGTTGCAAAAATTTTCAAAAGTTCATGAAATTTTTGCGTTTAAAAATTTTAAAGTGCGTTTTCGCCTCGGAGGTGCCCTTTACGAAGTTACTCACATCACGCAATACACTACCCAACTTAAAAGGCAATTCAGATTGTCAGACGCAAATGATACATTTTTAAAAAATTTACGCTAATTTCTTTTAAGTTTGTGATGTCCGTGATACGTTATTGGTGCGCTGACACCAACTTGATACGTTTAAAACTCATTTTTATTAAACGGCGCAAAAACTCTACATATGTAAAATCTTCAAAAATTTCAAAATTCGGAAAATTTTTGTTTCACTTTAAAACGCCATGCAACTTTTCACCCAGCAGCGATATCAACATTTTTTTTTTTAGTGGATATATCCTCCAAGTCTAGTGACTATATTTTGTATGGGTTTGGATCTGAACGCTTAAAACTATTACAAAGAAAACGGAATGAATGAAAAAACTCTTGCAAGTTTCAAGTCGTTTTTTTAATATTTCGAATTTTAGATGACCACCAATTCTTAAGGTGAGGACTTTACAACTTTGCACGTCATATCCTCCAAGTATAGTCATCCAAACCCTGTACAAGGTTTTTTTCAATTCATAAAACTTAACGAAATAAGAGCCATAGTATGTCGGTTTCAGCAGGTGCTCAAAAAATTTTAAGTAGCCCATATATAGGTTTTGGTACCATATACAAAAAGTAATAAGCATTAAAAATCAGACAAATCGGTCTATTATTTCTCCTGTTATTATTTTTATTTTATCTACATCATCATGACAATTTAGCAATATGTTAATCTTTTTGTTTGTTCTGGATACGTCTAATTAAAACTTATGAACCACTGGGCCAATTGACCCCAAACTTGGACAATAGATTACCTTAGTCTGGATCCAGCTTTCTCTTACTCAAAAGGTAGCGCAGTTGTCGTGATATTGCAATTTTTTTTAATTTATTGTACGATTTGGCTGAAATTTACAAAATTAATTTGTAAATTTGTAATGTTATGTTTTTGTTCACCGCAATATAGCAAAGTTGTAAACCATAATGAAAAAATTAAGAAATTGCAACTCAACTGAGTTGAGTTGTGAACCGTTATAGAGGCCTAAACTTCTGATTAAAATAAAAACCAGTACTTACATTTTAGTTTGAAAACACCGGGCAGCGCCGGGACCAAATAGCTAGTTAACTTATAAACATATTCTTGTATAAAAAAATGCATGATAAGATCTCTTCGGGATTAATTTAGTCCAATAAGGTTTTGGTCCAAAATTCTACTGATATTTTAAGTGTAATTGTTTGTCTGTTTGGATGTTTTTTAGTTTGCTTAATGGATTTGGAAGCAGTTTGGTAGATGGATAGCATATGGCCCAGATTCAAATATAGGTACTTTTTAAGAGGAAATCGGGGAAACATTGGTACTTTCTCTCTTTGCCATATTAAAATAAAAAGTCATTTTTAAGGGATACTTGGTACTTTCTAAGGGGAAAAAACGGTATTAAATATGTACTTTTTCTCTTTACAATAAATTCGATATACAGCCGATTATAGCCAGCATTAACATACAGTGTAGTTTTTGGGGGCCTAAAACGGGGAAAGACTGGTGGTACTCTTGGTACTTTTCGGGAACATAAAATATCTGAAATTTTTTTATTTTCTTTAAACCATACTCTAATTTCAACGTAAACGATGTAACACACAATACAGGCGATTGATTGTTTATTAAAATTTATATAAAAACACTTAAAAAAATTCATACAAAGTACAATTTTCTTGCTATTTTAACCGTTTTTAAGGTAGTGCATTAAAAAAAAAGAGTTTTAAGTCACATAAATGACCAGTCTCATATAAATTAAGCATCAATGTAAGATTAGGAGTTGGAGTCGGACTAAAAAAATTGCAGCGGTTGGAGTCGGAGCTAGAACTATTTTTTGAAGACTCCACAACCCAGCTTAAAACATATAAAGAACGCTTTCACTTAAGTTTCATATCAATATAAGTGCAAATGCTTAGTGAAACTTTTAACTCCTTTTAGAAGGATATCTGATGTTATCATACGATGTTTTGATATGCCCAGTTTTCCTTCTGTAAGAGAATATTTGGAAATCTCTTTTTAAATACTTTCTTTTTTAAAAATTTTGTTTTTCTACATATTTTCATTAAATTCCTTAGAATTTTCTGTGTGTTTTTTTTTTGCTGAAAACTTCAAGATGAGTTCAAGTGGTATTTAGTTATAGCAAAAGAAATGAAAAAATTTCTACTAGTAACAGTTGTTGGAGTAGGTTTTTACTAGTAATAGAATTAAATTAAGTTTATGAGTTGTAGCTGTTGTTGTTGTTGCTACTCCTATTGTTATTATTTTAATATTAATATGGAGAAATGTATGAACATAATGGTCAATACAATATAAATACTTGTACTTTATTACAACAAGTCGAACAGACATGTCAATAATAGATATGTTTTCCACTCATACAAGTACATACATTTTTTTTACCCACCCCACAATAGTGTGGAGCGTATTATGCGTTTGTGTGGATGTTTGTAACACTTTAAAAAAGAGCCAACTATTAGTATACCGATCGACTTAGAACCACTTTTTGAATCGATCTAACGATGTCCGTTCCTCAGTCCAGCTACGTGGCTGTCGATGTAAACCTTGTGCGCTAAGTACAAGTCGCAATTTGGAGATCGTTTAATGAAATTTATATAAGTTCCATTGAAAATGGTTTCATAATTTCGCATAGGTACCTTACAAGCAAATAGTGTCTTTGTGTCCATAAACCATATTATTATGTTGGTATTTAGATTAAAGTTGATCCGAACATATTTTATAGCAATCGTAATCATCTTACTAAATTTGATTGCAATCGGTACATATTTGATCATAGCTCCCATACAAATACTACTC
This sequence comes from Pollenia labialis, assembly GCA_949318255.1. NCBI lineage: Eukaryota > Metazoa > Arthropoda > Insecta > Diptera > Polleniidae > Pollenia > Pollenia labialis. Next base: position 114,459,167 of record OX439143.1, read on the forward strand.
CGTTGTTGGTGTTGACATAAAAATGGGCGACAAAAACTTTTAAGATAGTTACAATGTAATGACAACAGAATTAACCAAAAGTTTCTAATAAACCCCTTCCTTAAATCGCTTAAAGGCAAACACGTCTCATATATGTATATGAAAATATCTAAATAATGTTCGACGCAGAGGACTTCTACATGATTCCTAAACTCATAACATAGTTTTATTTTGGCGGGTCCATGATTGCCCAGGGGAACACTCTTGAAAATTTTTTTAAAATACTGTGTAGGGTATCAAAATTTTGGGTTTGACCGACTATAATTTCTTACTTCTTAATAAATACATTTTCTGAAGCATTTTATACATACATACATAAGTAAATATTAATGTGTGAAAATATACTTTGGGTATGCATGCTAAGTATGTAAATATGTTTATAAAATTACAATTTGATTGAAGTGGTATCCATAGTGGTGTGGTCAATGACTTCATACTTTAGAATTGTATTCACTTGTGTGTATTTTATATCTTTATGTACATACTAGTGTTGTCAATAATTCGGGATTTATAATTGTTCGAATGAAATTTCATAATTATTTTACTGTTCGAAAAGCCGAATAATCTTAAACATAAATAAAAAAAATTCATTCGACTACCTTTGAAAAAGATCAATAAAAAAGACTCATTACTGCCAGTCCAACGTAACGTCTGTCGAACGTAAACGCTCTTATATAAAATTTCTATAAAAAAAACACTTAAGCTGGAGGTTCACAACGTTTGTTAAATCACACTTGCGCTCTTCGCTTCAAGTTACATGTAATGCTTTTTTTTTGTCTAAATGCGCTTTGGAACAGCTTATCCCACCAACAATAAAATTCAGTTTATCAACAGTAATAATTGGGAATGTAGCTCATTAAAACAAAACCTTGTAAAAAGCTGATTTGGTTGAACACTGCTTGTGACGCTTACGCATTTTAAAAGATTTCATTTATTTCTTTTGAAATAATTATGTAAAAAATTGTAACTGTATTGTATGTGGAAGGCCATAAGCACCACAACCCAGATGATATTTTGTGCAGCCTATGTATCTCACCATGGTTCAGGCTACGCATAAAGCCATGGTAATAGACCTGGTGAATGATCATTAATTTCGGTTGGGCTCATCATTTGCCTCCGGAAATGTTTCCGCCAGGAAGTCCTCAAGGCATAACCTGGTGCAAGCATTACCCATTATAAAGTAGTGGTATATAGGCCAACAATCAGTCTAATGTCCACCTTCTCAAACAGAAGTAGCTACCTGGCTTGCCACGGGACAGAGTTACAAGTCTCTGGGACTGTCTTAATCCAGTAGTGGACGTCCATTTGTGAAGGAATTCATGTTCGGATCATTTTTGTAACGTCGCCCTAACTTGAACGACAGTGAAACCAAAGAAAAACTCAGGGCTTATGAATAGACGGTGAGCGCCCCGATTTACCTAGCAGTCAGTGCTTTCGTTTCCAACACGGTCCTCATGGCGGGGCATCCAACTCAAACTGAAGTCATTGTGTTTCCCTAAATCGTTCAGAGACGAAAAACAGCCCACAAATAAGCTGGACTTCACCTCCAAAGAAGATAGAGGTCTAAGAGCGGCTTGGATATTCGACATTTCGCAGTTCATGCGAGGATAGCGTAGATCCCCCTCTGAAAGACAGTGGCCAGTTTTCACATTGGCATCATTCGTCTCTCTCGGTGAGCGTTGCGTTGTGTTTTACAGAATAAGGCCCTAAGTTTTTTAGCTTTCAGACTATTCATTTTTTCTGTTTTTAATGAAAGAACAAGTTTCACAAATTGTTGGCTTTGGCGATTGAGTTCAAATAGCATTGAAAAGTACAATAAGTGTGTCTTTTCTTTTCTGTGATTTTTGCAAATACTAAAATTCATGATATCAATATTTGTTTTTAGTGTTTCTTACATTATTGATCGACTTGCTAAGATCACTTTATTTTTATTCGATTTAACAACTTCTTCTAATTATTCTAAGTAATTGGAGTCATTTGCGAATAATCGTTAAAAGTAATTTGAATAATTTTTTATTCTAAATTAAAAAATGTTCTTCATTCCAAAACAAAGACGTAAAAAAGTTATCGAATATTTCCATTGTTCTTATTCGAATGACAACACTAGTATGTACTCAGATTGTTATAAATGAAGTAAAATAATGTACAAGCAAAACAACATTTTTTCATTCCAGTTCTCATATACTATTGATGATTATTTTTGGGACTACACATGTGTGTGTCAGGTAAAGACAAGACTTTAGGGATTTTCCTATGCCCTATTGAGTAAAGGAAAATATTAGAAAATTACATTTAGATTAAAGAGAAGAGTATGAGTGAAATAATGTTTTCAAGGAGATACATGATTTTAAATTAAAAGTACGTCATCAGTTTAAATATACAAATAAATAATAATTCATATGTAATAAGTTCAGCCCATTAAGTTGGCAAAAAAAAACTTACAATGAAAGACTTGAAAGGACTTGTAGAATCGTAGAGGAATATAATGATTTTGCGCTTTAAATTCATATACATATTTAAGTATTAAATTTTCAAAAACTAAATGCAAATCGCTTTCCGAAATTTTTTTTGTAAATGAAGGGCTTATAGTAATAACCAGTGTTCGAAAATAAGCAGAACATTATTTAGCGTACGGCCCAAACACTCAAAAATTATATATATTTTTTTAGTGTTTGTGTAAACGAACACAACCCTTAATAGTGTTCGTGACTGTTTTCAAGAGAGTAACGAACATTATATAATGTTCTGATCCTCGTTATAAAACAGAACAATTGAAGTGATTATGTAGACATATTATTTTAATGTTCTATAGTTTTTCTTTTTTTATATTGATAAAGAAATAGCAAACTAAAAATTTTAGCAACGACTACATCACGAATAGCTTGTCTCTGTTTTGTGCCCCTGTTTTATTTGTGTGCAATTTTTGCGCTGGCTTTTTGTTTTTTTTTCGTATATGCCCTAGAGGGAAACGAACTCACACCAAAGTAGTCCCGTGATAGGTCTGTGGTGATAGAGACCGGTTCTAGTTCTAACACTTTATATGAATAAGGAGGGGGTCAATTGACACCATTTGACCAGTCATACATCTATTCTCAATGAACGTGATTAGTGTCAGTTACTAAAATGAAGTTTTATTTTAATACAATGTAGTGTTATTTCAATTAAAACAAGTCCTAGAATTAAATTCAAAAACCAAATATAAGAAAGTACCAAAAAATGTGTCACAGCACCGTTGACTTACTTACGTTACTTTTTCTATCTTTTTGTTCTTCATAAACCAGTTAAGGGATTGGTTCTACTTTCAATGGTCATGAGTCCTTTCTTTTTGTACTTGTTCTATTTTCACGAGTCCCAGGACCAATCTGTTGGACTAATTGACACAAATTTCCCGCAGGGTGTATTTTGTTTTTGTAAAAAATTTTTGGCTTGTTTGTAAAAGCCAAAAATACGAAAGAACATTAATGCACCGAGCCGAACACAAGTGTGTGGTTTTTTTAAAACCAAACAGAAGGCAACTAAATGTTCTCATCTTTGTATTGAGTTTGAAAAGTACAGAATTATTTTTGTGTTCAAAGATCACAAACAGAGAAACGTCCTTTTTTTAATGATTTACTACACAAACAGACTTAGTGTTTGTGTTTTCCACAAATCTACCGAACCAAACACTAATGAACGCTAGATTGTGTTTATTTTCGAACACTTAAAATAACAATGTTCTTGTAAAGTTTTCTGTGTTATATGTAACATCAAAAGCCACATAAAATTTTTTAAGCCATAGTTAGGAAAACAATTTAAATAAATAAAAATAAAAAAATTTACAATAAGCCCTTAAAATGATCTGTTCGAACCGTAATTCATCATCGTTTTTGAATTTCTTTTCATTTCAAAAATATACCTTCAATCCAAAATTTTTCATTTCGTTATATCTGATTGAAAGATATTTTCAAAATTATTTTTTCCTAATTATTTTTCTTAAATTTCCCATATAATCGTAATATTTTCTTAACATTTCACCTCAAAGAATGAAGAGCCAAATTTTTTTTATCTTGCATGAACATTTACAACATGTGTAAATAATCGAAGGCGTTGACGGATTTTAGTCTTTTTTTCTTCTTTTACATATTTGAAATGTTTTTGTGAAAGTACAAAATACGTACTTGTTGTACTAACTAATAATAGAAATCGATGTGCATATTAGGGTGGTTCATATTAATATAATATATAAAATTTTTAAAAGAAAGTCGCTATAAATAGCTTATGACATTGTGAAATTTTCGTCTTTGGTAAATACAAAACTGCAATGAAACGTCCTATAACCGGTCGCTGACTCCCTTGAGCACCGTCGCAACGTGGGTTGTATTTGCCATCGTTTAATCGTAACTACAATGGGATTTGTACTTACAAGAAAAAATCGCTTCTATCGCGAATATGGCTTAAATTCGCGAAAAATTGGAAACTAAATCGGTTAAAAAACAAAATATCGGAAAATAACAAAATATAGTTAAAAATGAGATATAATGATTGAGCAAAATGTTTTGCCAGGTGTTAAAACACGGCATTCCACTTCAATTAACAAAAAGCATTATTACACGGTTGGAAAGACATTTAATACATTAACCTTTTCAGAAGGTGACATTTTTATGTAGAAAAGAAAACACCATAAGTTTTGTTTGTCCTCGTCCGGTGAGTGTCCGGTTATGGGAATACATTTTGTGTGGAAACAGTAATTAAAAGCTTGGATCAACCAAATATGACAGGCTTTGGGAGGTTTCACTGTATTAAATGCAAGTTCAAGTTCAGTTCTAATTCGGTTTTAGTTCTGTTATAGTTCTAGTTCCGTTCAAATTATGTTCTAGTTTTGTTCTAGTTATGTTCTTGTTCTGTTCTAGTTCTGTTCTAGTTCTGTTCTAGTTCTGTTCTAGTTCTGTTCTAGTTCTGTTCTAGTTCTGTTCTAGTTCTGTTCTAGTTCTGTTCTAGTTCTGTTCTAGTTCTGTTCTAGTTCTGTTCTAGTTCTGTTCTTGTTCTGTTCTAGTTCTGTTCTAGTTCTATTCCTGTTTTGTTCTAGTTCTGTTCTAGTTCTGTTCTAGTTCCGTTCTAATTATGTTCTAGTTTTGTTCTAGTTATGTTCTTGTTCTGTTCTAGTTCTGTTCTAGTTCTGTTCTAGTTCTGTTCTAGTTCTGTTCTAGTTCTGTTCTAGTTCTGTTCTTGTTCTGTTCTAGTTCTGTTCTAGTTCTGTTCTAGTTCTGTTCTAGTTCTGTTCTAGTTCTATTCCTGTTTTGTTCTGGTTCTGTTCTAGCTCTGTTCTAGTTCTCTTTTAGCTTTGTTTTAGTTATGTATATTACAGTTCTAGATCAGTTCTTCATTAGTTCAATTTCAGTTCTAGTTCAGTTCTTCTTTAGTTCAATTTGAGTTCTAGTTCAGTTCCAGTTTAGATCCAGATCAGTTCGAGTTTAGTTTTTGTCTTAGTGCTAAAGTCAGGAAATTCTTTGTGCAGAAATGGCTCTCCCTAATTCTCTTTTATATTTCAGAGAAATTTCTTACTAAACATCTGTTTCCTTATGTGACATTATATGAATTTTCGAAAATATCAGCTTTATAAAAATACACCAACAGAAATTAAAAAAAAAAAATTCTTGAACAAAAGATGCATATGGATGGATGAGTGTTGTACAAATGAGTTTATACAACTAAAATAATTATTAAGTACCACAAACTACAAAGACTCACATGAAGCAAAAATGATGAAAAAAATGTACTTAAGTGGGGCAACAATATGTGAAATATCAAATGTACAATAAAATAAACAGATTTGTCATTAAACAAAAACATCCAAAAATTTCAGATGAGTTTCATTCTTTTCGGCAAGAAAGATCACATTCACAAAATATCAAAACAAAAAACCATCATGCTGAGATTTTTTTTTTTAAATTTTGATAAGGTTTTAAAAATGAAAACACAAAAACATTTTAGATAAATAATCTAAAATCTGATGAACAGCAAAGAAAAAATATTAGCGAAACAAGTTCTGGCATAAGTAAATCTAAATAGAAGAAGATAATCCTTTAATTATAAAATAAATACATACGCTACTTAAACGCCTCACTAAAGATCCCAAATACCAAAACGAAAACACAACAAAGCAACGCATAAAAAAATGACATATTGTCAATATTTGTCAACATCGTACAAAAGATTTGATATACAACAAAACTGAGAGGAACAAAAGGTTCAAGGTAAACAAAGATGTCCAAATTATTATACATACTCGAATATTTTTTTAAGAGCCTCTTTATTTTCTATATATATTCCAGGACTTTTTTTATATCACTTTTTGTTCATCTCTGTATTTGCTAAATAAATTTATTAATGCCCCAGTGATTTTTTTCATTACAGACCTAAAAAAACAAACACACACAAAACAAAAATATTTCTTACTGCGAAGTACTTTGTGCCACAGACCAGAGATAGATAATAATATGAATTGTTTTGCTTCGGGTTTGAGTATGAAAAACAAACTTAAAAACAACATTGAAAGGACATTTCCAATTGTTTTTTATTTATATTTAGTCTTTATGTTGTTTTTCAAATAAGCAGGATTCCTTAAGTGTCCTTGATGTATTTGCAGTTGCTACTGCAGTTTTGTAAACAAATTCTCTTTTTGTGTAAAGTTTTGAGATTTTCGCGTAAAGATAATAAAACAATTTTATAGTAAATAAATAATTTATGGGAATTTGTAGTAGTTAAGAACCTTTTGAAACCAAACATCAATTGTTGAGGGTCAAATTACTTGACGTTTAGATTGTGGAGTAGAAGCAACTGCAATTGTAAATATTTAGTCAGGCGTTAAACGATTTTAAAGGTTGTTTCAAAAATTCCCAAACAGAATTTAAATTGCTGCACACTATGAAATGTATACTTTTTATGTGTTTTTTCAATAGAATTTATTCTGCTTTTATAAAAATAAGAAAAAATACTCAAGTAATTTTTTTGTAGTAGCTAAACAATCAAAAATTCCCTTACAACTATACAATCTAGTCATCTTCTTTAAAAAAGTTATTCAAATTAACAAGGCTCATTTCAGATAGATCCTAGCTTAAGTGGTTGCAACAAAATTATTTTAAGAAAAAGAATTTAAAATATTAACGATAAAATCGAAATAAAAAACAAGTTTAAAAGTATAGTCGGTCTAGACCAGCCATTTTATACCCTACACCACAGTACATAAAAACAAATTTTCGAGATTTTACCTTATTTGCGATTCATGTGTAAATTATGGACGCGCAAGAACAAAATTATGTAAAAATCATCTAAAAGTTCTTTGTGCCAATTATTACACTGACCTCCAAATGAGATGTTTTCTTAGCTAAATTGGGGAAGCGTTTTCGTGATATTCGTGAAAACCCTGTTTTTCTAGTTTATAAAATCTTGACAAGTAATTTTTTGAAATACGTCGAAAATATATATTTTCCCCATACCCCTATATCTTACTGTCTTTATCGGAAAAAATTCACTGAGTTACACGCCCTCAGATTTGAAAACATATGGCTTTTCCGAACTTTCTTCGCCTGTAGCGCCAATATTTTTATAGAAAAAGTTTTGTTGTAAATATTCACAAGAATATGACAACTTTCTGCAAGACTTTTTTAAATAAAATAATAAAAAAGGGACTCCTTAAATTAATGGCGACATGAAATAAACCCCCAAAAAATAATGAAATAGCTGCCCAAAAGTTTGCACAGAGAACAACAACAACGTTTTTTGTGGGGTTATTTCATTTTATTTAGGGTGTTATATAATTTTTTTTATTGGGGCACTATTTTATATGAAACAATCTCCCAAAAAATCACTTTGCAATAAGGCGCCAATATATTTATTCTGGGATTATTTAATTTTTAAATTTCTGACGAAATCGTTTTTGGGCGCAAGGATTTTCTCCTTTGTGTATAAAAAACACAGGCTTCGCTAACTAAAGCTTCTCGGCACAGCCGGCCTTCGTGCGGGCGCAAGGATGTTCTCCTCTATGGTATACCAAATATCGGGTTCGAAATATTTGCGCCCGGCCGAATTCCCAACCATGATATTTAGTGCGCGATTCTTTAAACCAACACTGTACAATTAATTGTATTATACATATTGGGGTCTTATTTCATTTGAAATAATCCTCGTTAAATAAGGCTATTATTTTATTTCCGTTGTGGGCGTTAATTAATTTCTTGGGGAGTTTATTTCATTTTAAAAATCGGGGTTGTATTTCATATGAAATAGGGCCCTTCACTTTGGTTGTTATTTCATTATTTTTTTTTTTGGGTTATATTTTCAATTTACTAATTTCCCATTTTCAATAGAGGAAAAATAGAATGCCCATTTTACGGTTTACAACTCAAATCTGGTTCAGTTGAAATTTTTGTTAAGTTTAAGCACTACTTTGGAGTAGTGCTGAGATACCATCGATTTTTTGTACAATCAATATTTATCGATTGTTCAGATTTCACTATCGATAATACTATCGACTGGATGTTTGTACTTGTGCAGGAAAACTTAAACTAGTTTTTTTTCATGCTACATTTCGTTGTTTTTATCACTTCATTGAACGTATGAGACGTATGTATGTACGCACGTTATTTTAGATGACAGTTTTTGAAAAATTGTGCTGCTGATTAGCTTTCTGAAGGAACCGAAGTAGCAAGGTATAAGTTATTTAATTGCAACTTAAGATAATTTTCTAAATTGGTTTAGATTCTCAACCAAAAGTCTTGAGGACTTAAGGCCGCTTTACCCGACCGTAAATGTAATGAAATTATAAATACAAATTCTAAAAATCTTAAAAACATTCATTCTCTACTTTTTTATTTTTATTTATTCTTTATACAATTTCGAGACATAATTTCAAAAATAGTCAAAAGGGAAATTGACACTTAAAAAAGGGGCTTTAAAGTGGCAGGGGCATAAAAAACGTAAAATGTTCCACTTTCCATATAAAAGATGCTTGCAACATGACGCTTAAAAAAAGCGGTGTTACCAAAAAACAAAAAGTAAGTACTATTTCTAAAATGGGTCAAAAAGTGGTTCGAAATAGTTTAAATGTATGCAAAAGGGTCATAAAAGGTTTAAAGAGCGGCGAAAAAGGTGAAATTGATAAACTAAGTAGCACAGCGGTAGCGCTGAGTAGCAGGGCTTAAATTAAGGATACCGATACCGATGTATCGGCGATACTTCAGAAATATCGGTATCGATGATATTTTTCTATGAATACGACGAGTATTTTTGAACAAACAACTTAATTTTCTATGCTAATTTTTTGCATAGAAACTGAGAGAAATAACACCTAAAAAAGCACGGCATACGGATATGAAAAATAGTTCAGAGTCTCAAAATTCAGCGGCAGACTTAGAATTCTCTATAAATAAAATAATTGAGGATCTAGAAAATAATTAAACCTATTGCTTATCTACATTTCTTGCCCCCCAGTACAATGCTCGATTTATTCAAAGACAGTCAACTTTAAATGCATCGAAAAAAACGTCTCTTAAGCTACTTTACAAGTCTCTGCATTCCGAAAGTGTTGAAAACACGGTCACCCTTACAGCTGGTACAAGTTCTGATGAGCCCGGTCTTGCCTTTTGCCCGTTTGTAAAAAAGTTTATTAGAAAATCCAAGAATGATGAGCCTCTTTCCATTCTATTCTGATATTGTGCTAAAAAATAATTCGAAAGATACCTTTCATCTTTTAATATTTCTAGAAACGCAGATTAGCTTATTCACTGGCTCAATGACATGTTATACACAAACTTAAAGAAAATGGCGCGGAAATTCTTAAGTTTTCAAATGAGTTCTGTTGCATCTGGGAGACTATTTTTTAATGCAGCTCTGTTTCAATTGGACCTGCGAAATCGTCTTTACCCACAAAAGTTGAGAATAGTTTGATTTCTAAGCAAAAATCTTATTAATTTCGATTTTAACAGCCAGGCCCACAATATAGAAATGAAAAATTCTTTCGCATATTTTCATTGAAAACAGAAAGAAAAAAATATTCTTGTCGACATCGTGGGCCAGGCCGTAAATATCAATAACTAATTTCTTACGCTGTTTTTTTTTTTTTGTAAAATAATTTTTTATTTTTTGTTTATATTACAATAAAATTTTATTTAATTCTTTGTTTTTAAATCTTATTAAAATTTATATATTAACTAGCTAACCCAATCGAAATAAAATTAGAAAAGTTTGTTTAAAACAGATCTCGTGTATTGATTACAAAGCAACTTGTACTTAATTTCATTGCTTTTACGGCTACCGTTTTACAGATATCCAGAACTTTCAAATGTATTCGTATGGGAGGTGCCATTCGTACTTTTTCCATTTAATCTACTTTTTTTTTAAACATATTGTGTATATTTTAAGTTATTTGTACAAAATTGGAATACTTTTACTTTTACAGTACAACAAATATGTAGAAACATTTTATGTCAATGTATGGAAGGTGTCACGCCCACCTAAAAATTAAAAAATATTTATAGCCTATGTGTCAGTAATCAGAAAATTTCTGTGAAAATTTCAGTAGTAAAGGAGTCTTTAGGGAACAAACAACCATACGCTTTTTAATTTATAAATTATTAACTGCTTCCCATGCACCTACCCCCTGACTCTTATGGTGTAGTTTACCATAAGAGTGGATCCTACAAAGCTTGAAGACTTTTATCTTCAGATATTCGGTATTAAATATTTTCGTTCTAAGGGGGGACAACTCTTTCTCAGTCTACTGGCCGATTTTTATTTAAAAACTTATTATTTACCATAATATTGTCTTTAGCCACGTTTGGTATGAAAGTTCTTCAGTTACGTGCTATTTAATATATTCATCCTATGGGGGGTATTGCTTCACCTGTGCCTACCCCCCTAATTTTTATTTTTAAAGGTGAAGTTTACTATAAGATTGACTCCTACCAAGTAAGAACATTATCAATACAACAGTTCTTACGGTATGCAATATTTTACACTGGCGCCCTATTGGAGTAACACTTCCCCTGTTGATACCTTATTTCAATTTCGGGGCTAACTGCAAAAAGTTCAAGAAGATAGTTGCAGCGGCTCTTAAGATAAGCGAAACTTAATATTGGCATCCTATGGAGGGATCTCCTACTCCTATCGACATAATAAGTAGCCTATATTGTTTTTGGTGCTCACGTGATGTAAGTGTTAAAAATTCAGGAAAATCGGTTCAGTATTTTATTAATCTATAAGCCAACAAAAACAGACAAACATTTTTAATGTTTATATATAAAGGCTTATTGCTCTCCCTGTATTTAACATTTTTGTTCTTTGGGGGGGGGGGGGCGGTACAGCTCCTCCTCCGTCTACCATGCCCATTTTTATTTTGAAATTTGTAGTTTACCATAATAGTAGCATTAGCCACGTTTGAAGACTCTCCCTTTAATAGTTCTTCCTTCAGTTAAGCGATATTTAATATGTGCATCCTTTAGGAGGTATTTCCCCACCTGCGCATACCCGCTTTATTTTTATTTTCAAAAGTGTAGTATACCATAAGTGTGACTTCTACAAAGTTTGAACATTCTCACTATAACAGTTCTTAAGATCAACTTCCCCGATACTATTTTATTTCAATTTTGGGGCTCAGAAGATCCTACTACCAAAAGTTCAACAAAATACGTGCAGCGGCTCTTAAGATATGCGATATTTAATATTGGCATCCTATCCCCTATCGAAAAAAATAAGTAGCTGTTTTTTGTTTTAAGGGCTCACGTGATGTTACTTAAAGAATTTCAGGAAAATCGGCTCAGTAGTTTTGGATTCTATAACAAAAAACAAACAAACAGGCAGAGAAAGGGACCTAAGGTTTTGATGGGGACAACATCTGAGCTTGTATTTTGTTCAAGCTTTGATATCATTGCAAATAAGACTTTTTGAGTGTTTGCAATTCTCATTCACTCTGCAGTTTTGTTTAATAATAAATTTGGCTTTTCTAAAATTTTTTTGGGAAAATGTTTTCTGACGATCTAGTCTCAGCAGCCAGTGAAATGCGCATAGAAACTCCTACAATTCAGTGTATTTATCAAGAATAAAAATTGAGAATTAGGCACAACAAACAATATGTTATTAATGGAAAAGTATTTATTCCCAAGAATAATTTTAATATTAAATATAAGAAAAGAAACTAGAAACAAATGTACTGCATAAGCTAATTTTCTTATATATTTAACATTTAATTTCTGTTTACTTTAATTATGTATTTCATAAATAAAATTTTTCTTTTTTGTTTTATTAACAGTATAAGGACGTATATGCAATCCTGTTGACGTATTGTAGCGTTCATATTTCAAACTTTGCTACAAAATTGTTTTATATAAAACCACAACAAAAAGATTTAATACTATTTGTGCGGCTTGTTTGGGGTAAGTAAAAATTGTTTAAACTTTTTTTTTGTCTAAGAAAATTTTTGTACAGAAGTAAAAGTTTGTTTTTGTCTCATAAAAAAATTAAACAAATTTCAACAACAATTAATTTTTAAATTACTCAACAATCAAATCAGCCAATTAATTAAAAAAATAAAATAATATAACACTGGCACCGTGTGCTACAAAAATTGAAAAAAAAATAATAAAAGAAAAAAGTCAACACTTCAAACCAAAGTGACATTGAATTAGTTTTTTCAACATTTGTAGATATTTGTATTTTGTCACTTTTTCTTATAATTAGCAACGCTTGAGGAAAACTATTTCTTTTATACAAAATTTCATTTGCTAACTCTTCGCAAATACTTTGGTATTCTTGTTGTTAATTCGGTTTCTTTTAGAACAGAGGCGCCACGCATTAACACGCCTCAGAGAATTGCATATGACGACACTAACGCTACTTTGAATATTTTTTTTACAAAATAGTTTCTTTTATTTAACCACAGGGCTACAACATGTTTCACAAGACAACCCAGAGCAATAGCAGGCATGCAGGCTGGCATTCAGTCAGCCACATTAAAAATTATTTAAAACTAATCACAAACATGTTTTGCACATTATGCAGTCGTCAGTCAGATGTTGGGGCCTTAAAAATATAAAAAATGCTCACAACTTATGCATATGTTGTATTTTCTTTGTAATGAGTTGTTTTTTTTAGCGTTATTTGTTCTAAACACAATTTGCCTCTTTAATATTCAAATCATTTTTATTTGGTTGCTAAAATACAACCAGATATCCCTAAAAGAATTTTTTTATTCATCAGTCAAACAAAAGAAAAAATCTGTTGTTTCCATTTTTGTGAAGTTTTTGTTCATGGAATTTTAAAAATTAATGCCTTGAATTTAAATATTGGCTTTCAGGAGACGTTAAAGGTTTAAACAAATTTATGGCAAGAAGGTTATTAGAAATGTTAGCGTTTAATAGATACTTATGGGGATCTTGGCAAATTTTTAAATGACAGTTGTCAAAGGAGGAGATTTTTTGTGGAGGGCCACTCGCTCTAAGCACTTAAATGTTTTTTTGTCTTTATAAACTGTTAAAGTACTTAGTTTTTTTTTTTTGTTTAGTATGCAAGCCCAGTATGTAGAATTAGTGGAATTTGCACTGAGATTATTTTGAACTTTATCGATATTGAGTTCTATTTCCAGCGCGTTTTCTTATGTTAAATACTTGAAAGAAGTTTATTTTCTAAAGGCATAAATTTCGTTTCTTTAAAAAAGAAAATCCAAATATAATTTTTGAATTTTAAATTATTTTGTTCGTATTAAGTAAAATTTTTTTAAATAAAGAAACATTTCTGATCATATGATAACAAATTTCTTAACACAAGAAATACAAAAGAAGCTTGTTTTTATTAAAAACTAGCGTTAATTCCACTACTTCGTTCGTGGACATATGTATACATGCGAAAGTTTATTTATTTAGATTAAAAACGACCAGTTGTAAAACAAAAAAGTTCCAAACAATAATTCTCATCCGCTCAGGACATTGCATGTAAAATTTTATGTTTATATGTGCAATATTAACAAAAATTGAAAAAAGTACCAGTTTAAGAACGAAAAAGTACCAACACGATCACTTATCATTCACTCAGGACCTTGCATGTACGATTTTATGTTTTTAGGTCCAATACAAACATTCAACATTTTTTATTTTTCGAATTTTATAAAATATTTTATAAAATACATAAATGAAATTTAGCTCATAGAATAAATTCGAAAAATAAAAAATTTTGAATATAATAGAGAGTAACCTTCGGAAGGAAATAATTCCCAGTTTCTATTTGTCCAATACAAACGAACATTCAAAAACTTCCACAACCATCTCTTTTACAGATTCTCCTTCACTGAGGACCTTGCATGTTTAATAATATATTTATAACGAAAATTTAAAAAAGTACCAGTTTAAGAACGAAAAAGTACCAAAAGCTCTCTTACTGATACTCATTCACTTAGGACCTTCCACGTTTCATTTACTCAGGACTTTGCACGTTTAATTTTACGTTTCTTGTCCAAAACGGAACTTCAAAATATACCAGCTAAAGAACAAAAAAAGTACCAAAAAAATTTACTAACAGTTTCTTATCCACTCAGGACATTGCATGCTGAATTTTATGTTTATAGGTAAAATATTTACTATAATTAAAGAATTTTTAATTTAAAAGATTTTGTTTGTCGTGCTTAATTACCAATATTTATTCTTGAAAAAAAACACTGAAGTTTATTGTTGAAGGAATAAGATTTAAGAAAAACTAAAGATATTAAACAAATAAAACTGTTAAGCGAATAGGAATTATAAACAACAGCTTTACTTACAACAATATCAAAGCTTAAACAAAAACAACAAAAATATACAGTTAAGGTACGTTCAGACTAATGAAATATTTGACAAAAATATTTGCTCTGATATTTGCTTCAAACTGTGTGAAACAAAAAAATATTTTGTTTGATGTTCAGACTAAGCTCAAATATTTGACAATTTTTGTTTGTTGAAACAGTTGGCAAATAGTGTCAAATAAAATAAATTAATTCATGTTTGCCATGCGTTCAGACTAAAACAAATATTTGCATCAAATAATTATTTAATGAAAGTGTTCAAAAATAAAAATATATTTCACAATAGTAAAAATTCGTGCAGAAGCCTAATTATTTGTTTTATTCTGTGGAGCAGCATCTATTATTTTGTTAGAACAGGAGTATGTAAAAGAAAAACAAAACTGGAAGACAAATGGTTAACGGAAACATGGCTAAAATTTGCGAAAAATTGGTAACAACCCCTAAAATATATGGTTCGGTTAAAAACAAAATGTCGGGAAAATAACAACAAAAAAATGTTGCAAAAATAGCCATAACATTGATTAAAAGTCCCCAAAAGTATAAGGAATGGCAAAAATTTGGTGAAAATGGCTAACTTAGCAAAAATTCGCAAAAATTGGCTAATAGCAAACCCTAAAATTTATTTGAAATCGCTAAATCGGTTAAAAAATCAAAATGTCCGGGAAAAACCAAATAAAAAAATGTTGCAAAAATAGCGAAAATTCGCGAAAAATTCTGATATTTCAAACAATACATAAAATTGATTAAAAGTCCCTAAAAGTATAAGGAATGGCAAAAATTCGGTGGAAATTGCTAAATTAGGAAAAATTCGCAAAAATTGGCTAATAGCAAACCCTACAATTTATTTGAAAGCGCTAAATCGGTTAAAAAAACAAAATGTCAAGGAAAAACCAAATAAAAAAATGTTGCAAAAATAGTGAAAATTCGCCAAAAATTCTGATATTTCAAACGAGCCATAAAATTGACTAAAAGTCCCCAAAAGTATAAGGAATGGCAAAAATTCGGTGAAAATTGCTAAATTAGCAAAAATTCGCAAAAATTGGCTAATAGCGGCATGATAGCAAAGTCTAATAATTATTAAAAATCTTTAAAACTGTAAAAAATCCGAAAACTTACAGGAAAAATTGCTTCTATCGGGTACATGGCTAAAATTATTTGTCGTTGTTTGTTCTTAAGCTGGGATCACACGATTGCCGCAAATGCACCAATATGACACAATTTTTATTGTGCTTTATTGACGCACAATAATGAAATTGCACCAATCATATATTCTGAAATCACACGATTGCCCTGTTTTAAACAAATTTAATTGCCGCTAGTTGGTACAAAGCGAAATGTTTACAAAAATTGCCGCAGCACAGTCACACGATTGTTCTTACTTGTGTTAACTGCGAAAACAGCTGTTGTGGTAGCTTTTTTATTTGTTTGAAAGTTCTTGTTGGTTTGTTCATTGAAAAAAATTAAATTTGTATCATATACTTAAACAAATTATTGTTGAACAGTTTTATTTAATTTTTTTAAGACATTCCAAAAACTAACAGTCTGTTCAACAATTTCGTAAATTTAGTTTCGAATAGAAAAATCTTTAATAATAATATTCGCACAGAACAGCTAAATATCCTTGTGAACATACATACATACATACTTAAAATAATTAATTAAAAAAATTTAAATGCAAAATAAATAAATACATACATATTTATTTTCATTACCTAATAAAAGAAACACAAAATAGTATATCTCATAAAAAAGGCAAATATTGCCGCGTATTGTGTTGTTTGATTGCCGCACAAGAACACAATAAATATTGGTGCATTTTTGTAATTTTTATTGACGCGCGGTTGCATAGCAAACAGTCACACGATTGCCGCACCAGGGTTGCATTTGATTGGTAAAAGTATGCACAATATTGTCCTCGATTGGTACATGAGCCATTTGGTTGTGCGGTCACACGATTGGGGTATTAAAAAATGTGAAAATTGGTACATTGCGGCAATCGTGTGATCCCAGCTTTACAATTTTTTTGTAATATCAAATAAATGTTTGCTCAAAAATTACTAAAATATTTGATTTTTTGTGTTCACACTATGTTCACATTGGACAAATATTTGTTTGCCGGCAAATACTTTTATTTGCTCAAAATCAGCTGTTATTTTATTTGACACTCAAAAATATTTTGTGTTCAGACTACGTTAATGAAATATTTGATGTTTGCTATCAAATATTTCATCAGTCTGAACGTACCTTTAGCTTATCTTTTCTTACATTCCCCACTACAATTGTTTGGAATTCTTCCAACATTAATTGTAATTATAAGTAGGTTAAGAAAAAAAAAATGAAAACAAAAACAACTTGCTTTATTGTTTTCCAAAAAAAAAAATAATGTTTGCCAGTTTAGGTTTTTTAGCCGTGCACTTATAAATTCTATTCGCTTAACAGTTTTATTTGTTTAATATGTTTAGTTTTTCTTAAATCTTTGGATGAAGTTTCCTGACAATCTGGCCTAAGCAACCAGTGAAATGCGCATAGGAATAGCTTATCCCTTCAACAATAAACTTAAGTGTTTTTATCAAGAATAAAAATTGGGAATTAAGCACGACAAACAAAATCTTTTAAATTAAAAATTTTTAGTATTCCCACAAAATTACTTTGATAATAATTAAATCAAATACCAGTTGTAAAACAAAAAGCTAAAAAAGGAGTTTAAATTCCCGTTTTTTGGTACTTTTTTCTTCCCATTAAAGTTTCAAGAATTTAAATATTGAAGTAGGAGAAGTAGCAGTTCGAGAGTTAATTAACGTTAAAATAACCAAAATAGTGTTACCGGATATGTAAAAATAACTGTTAAGTACGATCACGACCAAATATCTGTTTGTAGAAATTACGAGCATAACCCTTTCGTAAGTTCTATTGGGCTTAGAAACACATTATTTTTTACCTATTACTTTCTGGTACGATTTGGAAAAAACCTTAGTGAAATTGTCAAGAATAATATGGTTTTACAGTTTTTGCCTTGAGAAAGAGCGTTTCAAACAATAACGTGAACGGGGTTTTTAGAATTTTCTGTCGTTAAAACATAATTTTGCCGCCTCTCCTATTTCAAACTTCTCGTATAATTTTTATTTCAAAAAATAAATTTAAGCTATTTTAGACAGGCCAATTAAAAATTAATCAAAACAAATTCAATATTATACATGATTCGGCACATTTGAAAACAGTTCTTACAAAAAAAAAAAAAAAATCAAACAATTCTAACACTTCAATTTTGTTGTTATTTTTTTTAACTCCCCAAAGGCAAAATAATAAAACTTGTTCAAGTATGAAAAAGAATTTTAATCTTCTAAACGGAGTACATATTTAAAAAAAGGCTAGCCAATATTGAAAGGTTTCGTTTCTAAACAATTTCAATTATTTATAATTTTTTTCAAAAGCACGCACCAACAAACAAAAAAAATAATGTGCGTGAGACGTCGATAATAAAAATTTGAAATGCGATCATTACTAGACAAGAAATAAAAACTTCTATAGAAATTTCTAAATAAGCCAAAGGCAATTCAAATTTAAAAAAAAAAATAATAGTTAAATGAGTCAAATTTTAAAGCAAAACTTTAAAATTTTTAATTTTTTTAAAAAGTAAAACTTAAATCAATAAAAATTTATCTAATCAAACAAAAGAAGATTAGAAATGAATAAAAATTTTAAGAAGCTACATTTATCTTGTATATTTGATGTAAATGACAGCTAGATGGACATACATATTTTTTTTGTTTTAATTATAAAGTTAAGATTGATAAAGTTTTACAGCTACTAATGATAATTACGATCATTTTAAAAGCTGTTTTTTTTCTTCTTTTGTTTAGAATTGATAGAAATAAATTTTAAATGGTTATAAAAAAAGATGCATTGAAACGATAGAAATGTCAGAGTGCTTTATTGTTCGTTGGTTAATGGATATTTTAATAAATGTTCGGAATGTATTTGTGAATTAACAAGAAGGAGATTTTTTTGAAATTCTTAGAATAGATGTATGGAAATTAAGAAAAAAAAATCCAATTTATAAACAGCTTGAAAAGTAAAAAAAAGGGCTACAAACTTCAAATGTGGAAATTCAAATAACTTTTTTTTTATTAATTCATATAATTTTTATATTGTATAGAAAATTCAATTTAACTTTATTTGTATAACTAATTATCATCCACGCATATGGGCATTTCCATGACATCGTTTACATTCAACACCGGCCCTTTAAATTTAAGTTACCAAGACATTTTTTTTATAATTACCTAAGAGCTGTTCCCGCGAAGCTCGTCGCTTGTCTGCAGGAACGAAATCAGAGTCTATGGCGGGAATCGAAGCCACTGCCCCGGTGCTGATAGACTAGCTCACTACCAGCTAGCCTACCGGGGCACTCAATATGAACTATATATTTTATAAATATATGAAAAATAAATTAAAAGTAAAAAACTTTTTTAAAAAACAAGCTTTTATTTGAATGCGCTAAAAAGAAAATAAATAATGTTTTGCTTTTAAACATTTACTATCAACTTATAACGTCAAAAATTTTAATAGTTTAAATCGAGTTATTAATTTACTTGTTCTTCTGAACTAGTTAATCTCGCGACAAGCTTTTATATCATATAAATTGTTTAATGACGTTATAAGTTGATAGTAAAAGTTTTAAAGCAAAAAATTATTTTTTTTCTTTTAGCGCATTCAAATAAAAGCTTGTTTTTTTAAAAAAGGTGTTTTACATTTAATTGATTTTTTAATTTTTAGCGCATTTAAATACAAGCTACTTTTTAAAAAAGATTTTTTACTTTCATTTTTTTTAAACTCGTATTCGTATTCTCAGAAAGCATTAAAAACTTAGTCAGCCATATTGGATATAGGTAGAGTGACCAATTTGTTTTTCGAGTTATTCTTAGCAAGCCCTTTAATTTGATACCCATATTGTAGAAGTTCGTTAAATACAACAAGTCCGTTAAAGGGCTCGTAGAGAGTTCGCTGCAAAAACATAATTTTATTCTGATCAGTCGCAAATATTTCCAAATAAAAGTTTAAAGCTGGATATTTGCCCACAAAAATTTCATCGTATTTTTTATTTAAATTGGTCGAATAAATATTTTATAAGCTTTAAAAGGTCGTGCCGTACGATATTTTAGGTACTACAAATGAAACAAAGATTTGTTTTGGTCCAATTTTATTTAATTCAAACTCCACATTTTACCATATACTGGAAGAAAAACACTCGGTATAAATAAAGTTTTGTATACTTATTTTAAGTACGAGACATACTTAAAAATTCAAGTACGAATAACAGTAAAACGTACCTTAAACCATTCTAAATGGGACTACTTTCGAAAATCTATCCCGGAATTTCTTAAAATTAGTTAAAAATTCTTAAGTTAAGCAAAAAAAAGATTTAACTTTTCGTTGGTGGTGCCACTCTGAGAATAAAATTACAAAGTGTAAAACTGTCACTTTGAACTTATCAAAGTTTGTTGCAGGTACTACAAAAACACCACACAAGTAGTTAAACAACAATTTGCTTGTTGTGTGTAGAAACAACAACAAAAACAACAGAACAAGACGAAACACATTATTTTAATGTCTAAAAAGTAAAATTGAGCACTCTTGCTTCCGATTTGGTTTATATTATCAGTTACATACACGCAGAGAAAAAATATGGTTGAGCATGGTTACGGCAACCACACTGTGTTTATTGTAACAATATATTGTTGTTGTACACAAATAATTGGTTTTTTTATTAAATATCAGCAATATTATAGTTACTGTAAACATATTAATGTTTATCGCAATTATAAATTTGAGTATTGTTGAGCGAAAAATAATTATTTTTCTAACAATTAAATTATGATAACTTTCAAAACATATTATATTACTCACAGCCATAACATGATATTTGATAGCCATAACATGATAACTTTATATACATTTATCATAATAAGTTTAAGATGCAATCAAAATATCGTTACTCTAATAATATTTTGGTATCGCCATTTGCAAAATAATTTTGTATCAGTTGTGTCGTGTTTTACATAAACGTATCGAATTATTTGTAAGTGAGTGGCTAAATAATAAAAAATAACCATTAAAATTAACAAGAAATTAAAAAAAAAATAAAGAAAAATATTAAAAAAGAAATATCAAAATAAGCATTAAAATAAACAAGAAATTAAAAAAAAAATGTCACAAAATAAAATATCTTTTCTAAAAAATTTTAATAATCTTAAAGTGGTGGAAAAATTTGTGAAATATTGGTGCAAAATATTAACCATTGCTGGTAAGTTTTGTGTTATTTTAAGAAAAAAATAATGAAAACTCCATAAAATAATTTATAAATAATTGCGTCCTACGACAAAAAGATTACAGTAACTATGTTATGTTTTTTATTTTATCATAAGTATTTTTTTCCAATAACAATATTATGTTTAAAGTTGTATCATATTATGATGTAAAATTTATGTATAACAGTTCATATCACTTTGCATCATAATATGATTACTTCTAAACTTATTATGATTGCCATGACAATAATATGATTACTTCTAAACTTATTATGATTGTCATGACAATAATATGATTACTTCTAAACTTATTATGATTGCCATGACAATAATATGATTACATCTAAACTAATTATGATTGCCATGACAATAATATGATTACTTCTAAACTTATTATGATTGCCATGACAGTAATATGATTACTACTTAACTTATTATGATTACCATGACAGTAATTTTATAACTTCTTAACGTTTTATGATTAACAGGATAACAATATGATTAAGGGAAAAATATTATGATGTAATATTACGAACATATTTGGTCATAATATGATTTAATAACAATCGTAATATGGTGACTACAATCATGAATCTTATCATAATATGTTGCTCTTAGAATATGTTCACCACAACCATGTTTTTTCTTTGCGTGTATGCACATTAAGTTTTTAAGATAAAAACCATATCGGGAATGATGCTGGTTTTTTATAATTGGAAATCTGTAAGGTGGTAAACGGGTAAGTAAATCAATCAATATAAAATTCTCCTTCTAATTCCACTATTGGTTTATTTCAAGTACGAATTCGGGATTGAATCCATTTTAAAATACTTGAATCAAGAGAATTTTGAGATTGTTCAATCTTAGTTTTACTTAAATCAATCTCATTTTCGGATTATTTCAAGTACGAATTCGGGATTTAATATGAATTAGTAAGGTATTTTGCACTTGAATAATCCGTTCTTGAATCACGAATATTTTGTTTGAGTTGCTTAAGCGTTTCCGGTTTGTTTGCATAAACCTTACCCTCTTTCTTCGTAATCATTCACTACACGATAAATAGTGCGTTTTGTCGGCAAGTTGTTTCTCCCAAAAAATTTTACGTAACTTTCTCATCGTCACAGTAATAGATGATTGATTTTGATAAAATGTTTAAAACACGTTGGTTTATCAAATATTTTTCCATAATAAATTTGTCAAGACTAATGTTTACCAAAATGTCGGTAAAACAAAGTAGTAGAGTGGCAAATGGCCAGTAGTGTAGAGTGTCATATGACCAGACTTGTCCTACTGTACTTTCTTACTTATTTAAAATTGTTTTGCTTGTTTTTTCCATTTATATACAGTAGAATCCCGATAATTCGTAATCGCAAGGGACCGGCCATTTCTTACGAATTATAGGGGTTTTCGATTTAGCGGTGTTTCGATTTAACGGGGTTAAAATAAAATAAATTCGAATTAACGGGGTTTTTCAATTTCTTAACTAAAACGATAAAAAAACATAAAAAGGGTTAAAAAGAAAAAATATATAAAAATTGTTCATCACACGCAAGAAAAAAAACTCAAGCAAAAAAAAATAGCGGTAAACAAAAAATCATTCTTTCCATGTTTTTGTTGTTTTTGTTACGAATTATAAGTGGTAGTTAGCAAACAATTACGATTTATAAGAGGCAAAGAAGATTTTATTTGAAAAAAAAAATTACGAATTTGCGAGGGGACCAAAATGTAGGGACATTTTAAGAATTAACGAGACTTTTTCAAGGGACCGACAGTTTATTACGAATTATCGGGAATTACGATTTATCGGGGTAGGAATTATCGGGATTTGACTGTACTGCAAATCTATGTTTTCTTCTTTTTCTTTTTGGTGTCCTCTGTGCTTTAATTTTATTAACTGGCCCTACTTTAAATAAACTAGTTTACACTACTGATTTTCATAAAAGATCCACTAAGTGGATTCCACTTCTTTTTAGCAAAATATCATATAAGAAAAATATGATTGAAATTAAAAATGTTTGGCAATATTCCATAAAAATATATGAAAATTATCCAATTTTTTCTACTCCCTTAAAAAAGCCAAAACTTTTAAATTTTTAAGAAATCCACTTTCACGTTTTAAACATTTGTTATCTATTACACTAATGGCCGTTTTCTCATTACCCGATTAACTTTTTTCCCAACGAAAAACTGCACATTAAAGAAATTTGGTTTTCTCAATGTCTCATTTGCTTCTATTCTGTCACAAAGCTAACCAGCACTCATCTGCCGATTATTTATTTTCCTTTTATTTGCCGTACAGATAAATTCAATCAGCTGACTTCCAACATTTACATGTATTTTGAGAGGTGTTGCCAGCTTAAAACCATGTTTTTTGTCGGTATATTGAGAAACCCAAAATTGTTAACAGACAGTTTATCGGTCTAATAAATTTATGTTGACATTAAGTAACAGGCAGTTTGACGGTACATTGAGAAAATGGCCATAAGAGCTGTAAAATTTTGTTTTCCTTTTTATTTCTTACCAAAAGAAATCTCATCTTTATTACCAACCAAATCAAGTCACATTATAGTTCCATATTAATAAAAGCTTATGGCTTTACTAAATACCGCCTCGCCTGTTTGTGTATTAATACATTTTTAATTGATGATAATGTCACTTGTTATAGTCGTTGACGAATTGTGTCTGAGTTGTGTTTTTTCCTTCTCATTTTCATGAATAATTTTTAATCATTAAAAGCAAGTTTGTTCTAAGTGTCAGTGTATGTGTGTGTGTGAGTTTGTAACCCACACATGTTTTTACATCATTCAGACACTTGAAAATGTAACAGACACTTGTCTACATTTTATATTTTCTAAATCTTTCTTCTTTTTTTTTGTTTTTATTCAGAGGGGACAAAATAAAGATCTATTAAGTTTTCTATAAAAAAAATATTTAAAATAAAACTAAAATTTATAATCTATAGTTGACAAACATTAATCAAGCAAAGTGCTTTTTTCTAAAATCTATATTTCACCAACATGTATTTAAATTTGATTAGATTATATTTTTTATATTCACTCATTGCTGTTTTTCTTTTTAAGATTTTGGTTAAATATTTGTGTAAATCTCTTTTCTAAGATTTAAAATAAATTGATATTTTGTTTTTCTGAACGCAAACATAAATATTTTGAAGGTAAACATATGTTTCTTCCAGATCACGATATAATTTGTCTTCTTGTTTTTTTTTGCGGTGGGAGTTAAATATTTAAAAAAAAAGAAAACTAAAATGAAAAAGTGACATCGTGAAAAATTATTTTGTGGTTAAAACAAACCAAAGTGTTTAGATTTTAGCATGGCACATCCATATGCTGAACTCGACGCTCTCTTAATTTTTTGTGTTTAAAAAAAAATTCTAAATTGTCAAAATTGTCTCCATATAAGCCCAGCGGAAAAACTCAGAAGGCCTTCTTACTTTATGCCTTATTAAAGGCCTGCTTAAAAATTTTTTTGATTCAATTACAATTCTTATTTAACTGCTAAACAATGCCTCATAAAAGGCCTTGGCTCTTTCCTATAAAAGATAAGATACACATTCCATTCCACATTCCAATGTATGCGATTGTTTTATGTTTTATTTTTGTTAGAAAGTAAAAGCAAAAGAACTGTTTTTGGATCCATTATTCGTATTCGCAAAATTCATGCTAATAGTTTTCAAAATAATGTTAAGAAAAATGAAGAACTAAACCTTAATTAAATATGTTAAAAACCATCGATGAAATCTGCATGCAGCATCTGCGAAAATCTTTTCGCCAAAACAAGACTGAATTGCTGAGTAAAAGCGCAAAAAGAGTAAGAAAAAGGAAATCTGAAAGCATGTGAGTAAAGTATCCAAGCAGAACGAAGTTCCTTGGAGTAATTTTAATGACAGGCGAAGTATAAAATCTCTCAAAGTGTACACAAAATATCCTTTGGGTCGTTGTGCTTATGGTTTTAACATAATAATAATGTAAATATACAAATTTAATCCATTCGCATTCCCTCTAACTTTATCCCATCTATGATTTTTCTGGGTCAATTTGAACCAACTTTTACTTAGAATATTTAAACTAAATTCTATTAAAACATCATATTATAATTCTGCTGTAAATTTTAATATAATTGATTTTGCAGAAACCGATATTGGTTTGTCTGAGGTTGACCAATAAAAGCAAACTTAGGAATAAACTGCAAAATATGTTATTGCTCGCCAAAAATTTACCTGGGTCACATTGACCCAACAAGACTTCAAACGTATATGAAACTTTTATTTCTAGGTCAATATTTTATCATTAACATGAAAAAAAGTATTTGAAAAGTAAAATTGACGCAAGGAATGCAGAAGGGTTAAAAATGTTCAATAGTGGCATTGAGAGCGAAGTTGAAAATTTTAAATTCAGTGATTGAAATTTCATAATAATGTTAAGCCTTAAGCACGCGGAATGTGAAAATCCACATGAGTCATCACAAAACCACAATGGCTTCTCACATTCCGTGTTCTCTCGACTATAAATACATTTAGACCCTAATTCTGTAAAACGCATCCGCAACGCCAAAAATAACATTAAAAGCCAAAACAAAGTTAAAAATTTGTCATAATTTTGGTGTTGCTTTCTATAGAAATTCATACTGCGTTTTAAAATGTTCAACGCCACAAGATATGCAGCGTGCGAAATTTATAAATTTAATATGAATTTATGTAGAAAACAACAACAAAATAACGAAATATTTTTTATTTTGTTTTTGCTTTCAATGTAATTTTTGGCGTTGCGGTTGCCTTTTACAGAATTATGGCCTTATTAAAGCGACAGTTTTATTTTTTTAATTTGTTATTATCGGCGCAAAGTTTGGGTTCACACTATGAAAGTTTTCTTTCAGGAAGTCTTGAGAGTGGTTGAGAACAAGCTAGAACTATCTCCCAACTCTCAGCCAAACGGGGGTTTTTTAATTTAATTTGAACTATCCAGTGGCGCAAAATTTCAAATTGGATAATCGTTTTCGCATTCGGCGAAAATTGGCGCAGATATTCATATTCGCCAATATTAAAAAGTAATGTTCGTTCCTACGATAATTTCTCTATAAAAAAATAAATAAAATTTAAGAAATATGACAAATGGCTTTTTATATTTTCTTTCATTCCAGTCTGCTGGCTTCAAGGTATTCTTATAAAAAAACGAATCTCATTCCTGTCTGTACCATCCAAAATACTCAAAGTAAACCTCCTAAATATAATAAACCTGCGAGAAAGTTGTGTCAATTGTTTCAATAGATTGGTCCTTGGAGTTGTGAAAATAGAACAAGTTCAAAAAAAAAATAATTCTTTAGTAAAAGGAAAACCAATCATTTAACTGGATTATGAAGAACACAGTCTTACACTCAAATCACATGAGGGCTTTTACGAGGACGTTTTATCTTGATTCCCTTTTAAAGCAACTTCAAAAATCTCTTTGCGTACATACGATGATTTTTGGTTGCATGTCTTTTATTTATTTACAGTATGGCCTCGATTATCTCGGCAGCATCAATTAACTGGAAAATGAATTTTTTTTTTGCATTGACTTAAATCACCTCTGTTATCCAAAATATAACACAAATTATTTTTTTTGTTTACTTTTGAACAATCAAAACAAATTTAAATAAACGAAGAAAGAGAATTTCCCAACGTACTGGAAGCATATTCTCCCAATTACTTTTTTCCCCAAGTTTACATAATAATAGATTACATTTTTATATAAAATATGAAACACACCAAAAAAAATTAATAATCAAGAATGCTGCCGGTCCCGTCCGTTATCGATAATCGAGGACTCACTGTATTTTTAACCACACACTTCAAAGTAAGAAAAAGAATAAAACGTAAAAAGAAAAAGTTAAAATAGAAATATTAAAAACGACATGAAAAACACAAAACGAGTCGTTTGGTTTACCCCTCTTTCTTCTCTACACCGCTCTCCATCAAACCAAAAGAGACGTCGACAAAGCGTCGCGACGTCGTAAAAGCCATGTGAATTGCCTGTTAACCGGTGGTGGGACAAATTTTTGGGACTTTCAAAAATTTTTTAAATAATATTACATTTGTATTGAAATTATACTACATTGTAGTAACTTTCACTAAAAACGTTCATTGAGAATTAATGTGTGAGTTGTAAAATGGTGGGTGTTAGGTTTAAATTGACACCCTACAATGACAAACCCATCTAAAAGTGATAGGTCCCATTCATATAACGTATTAGAATTAGAACCAGTCTCTATCACCTAAGACCAATCACGGGACTACTTTGGTGTCAATTCGCTTCCCTCTGCGGAAAGGATACAGTTGAGGTTTTAATTTTTATGAATACCTGCACTATGGCATAATCTCATGGTTGATCTCAACCACTTGATGATTATGTATTTACCAAGTACACCTCTGTATGCTACTACATCACTATTTGCTTTGAATTACAAAGTATTTTATTGTTTTCGGGAGTCGACTTTATAAAGGGCAATCTAAATTGCAATATCACTATTTTTTCGGTTTAGTTAAACGTTCATAATTAAGTTTTGCTTCTGGTGTTAACCTTATGTTATAAATTCAGGACCGATCATTATAAAATTGCTTAGCGTAATTTATGAGTCTAAATGTGGTCTTAAGCTACGGTCACACTTATAAAATATTTGGCCAAATAAGCGTAACCCGTATTTTGTTAATAGTTAGTGTGATTTAATATGGTCTTAATATCACTTATTATACTACTAGACATAGCGAACAACTATTTTTTTGTAAGATGTGGTATTATAATCAAAATAAATATTGAAATTAAAGAAAATGATTTTTTAGTTTGCTTGTTGGTCCCGTTTAATGTTTAATATGGGACCCACAGTAGCTCAAAGACCGATCACCATTACAGCTGGTATCAAAATTTTTAGTCATATCTTTTATATAATTTAAGTTTTCAGTATACACTTGTAATCAAAATGAGTTAACATTAAAACTTTAATTGCAGCAAATAAAACGTATTTATTCTACCTTAGCCTTAACTGTCATATTTACTTTCCCCATAATGCTCATCCTTCTAGAGTTAAACAAGTTTTATTCGTAACTAAAATAAAATCCTTTAATTCTTTTCATTTTATAGGATTTGCCCATAAAAAAAAATTAACTTCTTAAGTAATTTTTTTTTGTTTTTTTTTCTTGTCGAAGGTACAAAATTTCTTGTCGAAGGTACAAAAAAGCGTTCCCTACTTAGTTTTATTATTATTTTCTTTAAGGATTATTATAGATTTCTTTTCCTCTTTATTTTTTATAAAATTTTAAACTAAGTAAATCTTTTTTATATAAGATTTCATAAAGTGTGTAAGTGTGTAAGTGTGTATGTGTGTGTGTGTTAGTTTAGAGTGTGAAAATTCCTTAACAAACACAAACAGTCTATATTTTATACTTCCTCTCACTCTCTTTCTTTCTCTCTAATAACTATCAGTGGGTGAATTGAACAACTTTTAAGAATATTGAGTTAAAAGCAACTTCCTTTTTTTCTTACACAAAAAGCATGTGTTTGTTGTAGGTACTGTTGTTTTTTACTTTGCATTACATTGTTGTTAAGGATATGTAGACGGATATGTGTAAAGTGTGTTTATCCTTTATATGTTATTTTCTTATTCCTTCTCTGTGTATCCTTAAAATGCTTTGGCATATGCAAACACATTGAAAATTTTTATTTGGTTAGTGTAAGTGAATGAGAATGTGTTAAAGCGTTTGCATATATGTATATATGTTTGTAAAAATGTATGTGTGAAATCTTAAGATTTTTATATTTTCTTTAAGGATAATCCCAAACATTAACTTGTGTTAAAGAAAGTATAAATAGAAAAGGAAAAGGAGCATCTGAAAAAGAAAACAATATTAAAACTGATTTGAACTGCTGGAATATAAGCACACACACACACACACATACATACATGAGGTGTTAAATTTTTCCTTTACTTTTAACTTAAAAATGAAAGGGCGTGAAATGTTTTTCTAAATAAAGATTTATCATAAAAATATGTTTATTTATATAAAAATAATGCAACGAAAAATCTTAGAGAAAACAATAAGGCAGGTGTTAAAAGTAACACCATCATGTCTTTCACTTCACACTCATATTTGCAGTCTGAAGAAACCTTTAAATGTTTGAATGTTTTAGGTAAAGGAAAAACTTTAAAATAACATCAAAATTTAAAAGTAAACGCTAAAATCCTCATAGATTATGGATGCAAAGTGTTGGTTTTTTAAGGGAATATACAACAGGAAAAAACTTTAATAATAGTTAGCTTAAAAATGTGAATAAAAATAACTGAAATTTGGAAATGAAAATGTGAATGAAAATAAAAATGTATTCAATGTAATTGTTTCTATTGCTCGCAGCAAAATATAAGCCGTTACGCAAATTAAAGGCGTATCACAAAAACTTATCAATTCCATTAAAAATCAGTACCATAATACAAAAATTAGTATCCTGTACTGCTGAGAAACCAGCGAACAATTTCAAATAAGAAGTGGCATTAAACAAGGAGCTCTACTATCTCCCATCTTTTTACTGCAACTCTTGATCTTATAACGCATTCGATGGCGGGGAAAAAACAGGCACCCAATGGAGAATTAATTAATATTTGTATGGCCTGGGCTACGCTGATGATCTAGTACTTTAAGCTACAAAAAAAGAATAAATGATCAAACTGTCAGGGCCTTAAAATGTGCCTTACGAGTACATATACGAGGACAAAACGAAATGTATAAACGTGAATCCAAAACAACTTCCAATCCTATAATTAAGCAATACGCCAATAGAAAACGCCAGCACCACCCCGATCAGGTGGTAATATCCTCCTTTAATGGCAGAAACAGTTTTTCTAAACAAATATTTGCCAAAACTTCAAAAAAGATTTACGTTGATGTTTAAAAACCGGCCTACTCCACGGTGAATCTTACTCTCTTCGGTACCAAACTATGCGCTAACCGAATGAACTTGACTGTGAGTACAACCAGTTGGAATTTGTTTTTATATAATCCAGCAGAATTATGCTCTCACCTCTTGTTAGGAGCTGGAGCTATCTTATGCTATGTCCATGCAACGATAAAAACCACTTGTTTCGCTCTCCAAACTAGATTGCCAAACATGTTGTTCATAGGATTCACTCTTGTTTAATTTTGACATTTAATTTGTATTGCTAGTGTGATTTTATTTAAAATAGATACAAATAAAAAACTTCATAATACATATCGTACTTTTTCCTCTAAAGAGAGTGGAAACAGTGGTCATATCTACGCACTGTAAATGTAAATTTTTAGTAAAAAATGCAATTGTTTCCCAAATTTGTAGCATAAGACTACATATAAAAAGAAAAGTTGTTTTTGTCTCTACTTAAAATTTATTTATTTTGAGTTGACTCTCTTTACGCAGATAAAAACATGTTTAAATATGGTCACCTCCAACGAAACTTTTTTAAAGAAAATTTAAAACTTATTATGTTTAATTTAACCATATTATAGTGACCTACAACCATATTATGGATAAATTAGTCCGTCATCAGAAGCCACAAACATATTATGGTTGCTTTTAAAAACGTTATGGTTAAATAAGACAATAATTTATGTTTAAATTAATAATAGTATTTTCCTTTTTTTGCTATGAGCAGCATGCTATGGCTAAAAACCAACTCAGAGCAACAATTTAATTTTTTCTTTTATCTAATTTCTTTCCAAAGTATTTCATATATTTTCCATCCAATTTATAAACAAAAATGTAACTAAAGTTTATTAAAAAGTTGAGTCAACTAGAACTTCAGCAACAATTTTTATGAAATTGTTTCTGACGTTTAAAATAATTTTATTTATGTGCTGTTTTCACAACACAAGCGACTGAACTTGTAGTAAAATTTGCGTGGCAAACACTCAAAAAACTGAGTGCTTTTCATATAAAATTTTACTACACGTTCAGTTACTTGTGTTGTGCAAACAGCACATAAGTTTTGAATAAAAATGTTGTAAAAAATAAAATTAAATGCATAAAACTGTTGTGGGTAAAATTTATAAACGGTTTCTGAGTGCAAAATGTGTGTAGTTGCGAAAAAAAATTGTTGCTCTATTATGAACACCAAGTGAAAATATTTCTAGGATTGTGAAGGAAGCTTTAAACATATTTTAGTTATTATTAACCATAACATGTTTGGAGGCAAACATAATATGGTTGTTGCTTCCTGATGGAGGACAATCATAATATGGTTGAATGTGACTATAATATGGTTCAATTATTCATAATTGGGGGATTCCCAAGGTGTGCTATCAAGTCATATCGTCATAATTTTCTAAATTATATTTTACAATTGGTAATAAAAAAATGTTTCAAGCAAAATAAAAATTTGAATGCTGTGTTCTTTAAATTGTCAAACCTGTACAGTAGAAACCTAAATTATAAGCGGTCGCCCATAGCAGTCATAGATATTTATTCACCGGACAGAAACTAAAACCAGCTTTTTAAGGAATCTTAAGTGGCAAGGGTTTTGTATGTAAACTTAAGCGTCAACAGTTTTTCTTTCAAAAACTATAGCTGCATATGTTTTACTTTTAAATAAACTTAAGCGTATTCAGTTTTTGTAGTAAAGAGCTTTATCGATTCCGATTCTTATAAAGTAAAACTTAAAAAACTGTGGCTTTTTATAAAAAAAAATAAAATTCGGAACAAAAACTTAAGCGTCCAAAAATTCTCTTGATAGTTTAATAAAAATTTTCTCAAGAAAAAGTGAAACTTTGTTATTTTTTACCATAACTTATTTATTTAGCTTTAATCTTTATTTAAATAAAATTGTCTTAAGCCAAAAAAGAACCTCTGCCATAAATTAAGCAAATTATACCCACCTTCCGCTTATAACAGCCAATTAAATTGTTTAAATTACAAGCGAGTTCATCTATATACATTTTAGTATTATAAGACATAATTTTAGCTCACGTTTTTTCATTTAAAATATTAAACACAGTCATACAGCCAACCACAAAAATATTTACATTGTACACACTAACAAGCACAGACATGTTTTTAAACTCAAAATAACATTTATCTTTCTTCTAATTTCAAACAATTTATGTTTTTAATGCTTTTCTTTAAATCATCTAACAATTTATTCATTCACTTTACCTTTATATTTAAATAATTATACACTTGTTGCCATCATCTATACTAAATCTTACACTCTCCTGCAACATTTGGTCGTTCCTCCGCTGCAATGTATTTCCAAACACACTTGTCTATATTTCGTCTGTATTTTTGTGGCTCTAGCAAATCTTAATGATACCCACATTTTATACTAAACGAAACAAAAAAGTGCATTAGTATTAATTTAATTTATTTTTTTTTTTTTTGTTTTTTACATGAAATCATATACAATTTAACAAGATGTTTAAATCTTGTTAACTTCACATTATGATTCGTTAGTTGTACTTCACATAGATATATTTTTAGCTTTTTTCTGCTTAATAAATTAGACTTCATTATGGACAAATAAAAAAATAAACAAAAAGCTAAGAAAAGTCAGCTGCAGCTGTTATTGTTTTGCAACTCCTAACAGAAAGTACTCGTGTACTTGAATTATAAATTTCAAAAATATCCAAATGAAATATACTTGTGTATCAGACTCATACTCCAACTAATTCATACAACAAGTAATGAAAATAACAAATGTTGCATTTAGTTGTCAGAGCGGTATGATCAATCAAATCTAGTTGTGGCTTTGAATTTTGTAATACAAAGAGCGCAACAATGGGAAGTAAGTATGGAAAAAATATAAATTAGTGTGATTATTGTACATTGGAATTTAATTACTGGAACATACAGGAAACTTGTTTAGAGTATAAAACATATTTAAATTAACTTGCAAAATTTAATTACATGAACTATTACTTTAGCTGTCAGTTAACAATATGTTAATTGATAGTTTTAGTAAAATAATTATAACTCAAAATGGTGAAATTGGCCGTTAAACATGTAACAAGATTACTCTTTCATTAAAGACACTAGGCGACCACAAACAGATTTTCTATAGAAAAAGTCGGGTTACTACTAATTTTCTTTAATTAACTTAGGCATCAATTGATTATCTATACTAATTTTCTACTAAAAATCCAAGCGTACAAAGTTTTTCAATAGAAAAGCTTTGGCGAAAAATGTATTTTATAAAAGAAACTAGGCGACTAAAGTTAATCTTAAGCTACCACACTTTTTCTTTAGAAACTCTTAAGCTACGACAACTTTTCTATAGAAAATAGAAGTCTATAGAATGAGCGATCACAGTAATTCTTTAGAAAAACCTAAGCGGTTAAACCTTTTCGTAAGAAAACTTTAGGGATAACAGTTTTTCTTTTAACAAACTAAGGCGACTGCAGTTTTTCTATAAAACAATTTAAGCGGCCGCTTTTTTTGTATAGAAAAACTTAGGCGGCAACAGATTTTTTTAGAAAAATTGTGGCGACCTTTTTTTCTATAAAAAACTAAGCGCTCCTAGCTTTTTTATAGTTAAATTATTTTTTCTATAAGCGACCACAGCTTTCCTATAGAAAACCTTGAGCGACCACAGTGATTCTTTAGAAAAATGTTAGCGAACATAGCCTTTATTTAGAAAACTTTAGCGATTACTGTTTTTCTACTACTTATTCTTTTCTACTAACTAAAGCAGCTACAGCTTGTAAAAATAATTACTTAACCGGCGACTTTCTTTTTATTAAAAAACTTAGGCAACACAGATTATAAAGTGATCTTAGTTTTTCTATAAAAAATTAAGCGACTGTAGTATAAGCGACAAAAGTTTTTCTATAGAAAATCCTAAGAGACCACAATTTTTTTTATAGAAAATCCAAAGCGGTCATAGTTATTCTACAGAAAAACGTTCGGGATCACAGCTTATCTTTGGAAAATAGTAGCGATTACAGTTTACTTATTTAAAAGCGTCAACAGTTTTTTTTTTAAAGTTACCTAAGCGGCTATTGTTTTGAATTGAAAAACTTTGGCGACCATAGATTTTTTTATAGAAATAATTTGGCGACGGCACTTTTTTTATGAAAAACGTAAGCAATCGTTTCCTATGAAAACACCTAAGCGACTCCCAGAAAAATTAGGGCGACATGAGTATTTCAGTAGAAAATTCTAAGCGACCGCAAGTTTTCTATAGAAAGCCCAAAGAGATCATAGTAATTCTACAAAATAACGTTAGCGATCATCGATTTTTATTAGAAAACATAAGCGATTACAGTTTTTCTATTCAATAAACGAATACAGTTTTTCAGTTTAGCCAGACAATATTATTGTATTAAAAGACATAAGCGAGCACATATTTTTGATAGAAAAACTTTGGTGACCTTAGTTTTTCTATAAAAAAAATTAAGCGAACGTGGTTTTATTTAATTGTAAAATTAGATTTTTTATAGAAAAACTTGGATGGTCTTACTTTTTCTATAAAAAATTTAAACGACGACAGTTTTTTATAGTAAAATTTAAGCGACAACAGTTTTTCTATCGAAATGTTTAAGAGACCACGATTGTTATATAGAAAACTTTGGGCGACCACTGTGATTCTTTAGAAAAACGTTAGCGACCATATGTTGTCTTTAGAAAACTTTAGCGATTGCAGTTCTTTTTATTTAAAAGATAAAGCGACTATAGTTTAAAAAAAAAACCTAAGCGGCCACTCTTTTCAATTGAAAAACTTAGGCGACCAGCAATTTTTTATAGAAAAACTTTGAGGACCTTAGTTACTTCTATAGAAAAACTTAATCGACACCAGTTTTTCTACGGAAAACTTAAGCGACTACCGTTTTCTACCGAAAAGTTCAAAAGAGGAGAGTTTTTTTCTAAATAAAACTTTAGCGACCGCAAATTGACTTTCAAAATATTAAGCGACTTTTATTCAAAAAATTAATGAACCCCAGTTTTTTGTAGTATATTCTAAGCGGTAGCAGTTTTTTCTATAGAAAAGCTTAAGAAAAAGTATGAAAAACTTCAGTTTTTATATAGAGTGACTTAAGCGATCACATTTTTAAGTACAAACCCAAATTTTTGCTATCCAGTGGCTTAATGCGAAAAGAACCAATGTTAAAAGTGAATACACTTTTAAGAAATCTGAAATTAAAGTGTTTTTAAATCTACAAGAGTTGAAATTGACTAGCAAACCCCCTAAGCAGCTGTTCTTGGTAAAATTAGAAATTGTATGTTTTAGCAAAATAAGTAAGAGTAGGAAAGAAACTATTACAACGATTAACTCAAAACATAAAAATATTAACATGGGCCCTTTTAGCACCATGAAACAGATATTACAACGTACTTTTTAAGCTGCTTTATTCAGTTATTTTAAAAAGTTCTACAAATTTTGATAACGTCATAAATTGTTAACATATTAGATATTCAAAATTCCAAGAATTTTTTTAATTCAAGTAGACCCCAACAGAGTTCAACATAACTTTTATGTTGTTTTTTCACGGACCTCTGTGATGACCCCTGAAAGTAAATTCGTCATCTTTTTAAAAAGTTTTTATGGTACTCGTAGCCATATGAGTGTGCTACTAACTCAAAAAGCTTTTAACAACATAATTTTTCTGGTCGGTTAATAAAACTGTCACCACAATTGTTTTTTTTAACAATTTTTTTTTGGAATTTTTTTTAATAAATCGTTGAAAACCAAAAACTTTGTGTTAAACAGCAAAAACTAAAAAGAAATTGTCAAATAAAAAATGAATAATGACTTTGTAACAGGCAAAGTTTATAAATCTTAAAATAAAAATACACAGCAACAAAGTTTCTATGGACTTGTAATATATATCATGCATATAATTATTTTGTGTATAAAATTTATAAACATTGTATAATACTGTAGTATACGAACCAGTACCAGCTACTGTAAATGACCTTTGGAAGCTGTTTGTTTAAATAAACAACAACTGAAGAACACCAGCAGCAACTAAAAAACAACATTATTAAATAAATAAACTCGTAAAAGAAAGAAGAAAAAAATAATAATAATTATAAATTTTCTTGTGGCTTTTTGATAATGGGCAACAACCACATGTTTCTTTTTTTCGACTTTGGTAAAGTGCCATAAAATAAAGTGTGAAGGATGGAAAAAATAAAGAAATTTCTGTAATGTAAACATTAAAAATTAATATTTATCAAATGGGGAAGAAAGAAGTGTAACAAGTGTTCCTTCGGTCTCTATACTTAAAAAGCTATACTCAATTTTATTTCAGGGGCCAAATTACGGCACTCGATGTCGAAAGAAATTTTTATATAAATTTAAGTGTGATTTCGATCTAGGGTTTGCTGTTCGGTTTTAACCGAAATCGAAACCGCGGTTTTTTGACTTAAAACCGAAACCGCGGTTTTAATGACTTAAAGCCGAAACCGAAAACCGACCAAAAAACTCGATTTTAGCATTTACTTTAAATGCATATTTATGCTTAAAGAAATTGCCAAATAATAAAACTCGTACTTCGTTTAAAAAAAACTTTATACATAAATGCGTGAAACATTGACAAGGTATTCCAAAATTTTTTAAATTTGAAATAAGTACTAAGAAGAAGCAATGTTTCTTTTTTAATAAAAGTACCTGAATTGAAACAACCCAGCGGTAAAAAGAATGAGTAAATAGGCCTAATAGAAGGCCTTATTTGGCAGACACAAGCTCTCCACTTCGCATTCCATACTCATATATTTTTTATACAGGTTGTCATTGGGAGCAAGCCCTTCCACACTCCCTTCTTCTTACAGTAATTATTAAAGGCTTTTAAAAGAAGGTCTTTTGTTAGCCCTTCTGATGCATGTCTTTAAGAACGCCTTATAATAAAGGACTGTTAAAAGGCATTACAAAGGTGTACTGAATAAAGGGCTTCTATTAAAGTACTCTATGAATACATACAAAAGAAGTACATATTGAATACCTATAAAAAAAGGTGTTTTAAAAGGACTTCTGAAAATTTTAGTTTAACATTCATTGACATTTAGTAACATACATACATACAGTTTCAATGGTAAGAATGCAAAAAAGGAATTAAAAGGAAAGAGCTACCGATTGGAAAAGCTACCACGTCTTTTAATTTATATTTTTCTTCTCCATTTTCCATTGAAAATGTCCTAGTTGGAATAAATTTATGTTTTAAATGAATTTTTTTAAAGTTCACAGAAAAATTATTTTGAAAATTTATAATAAAAAATATTTATAATTTGTCAAGTAGATTTTAAAACTGTTCTCCAACATTTTTAGAAAAAGATTTTATATTTATTATCAAAAAGTAATTTCAATTTTTGGGAATACAAAATTTAAATTTCAAAAGATTTTGTTATTCGTGCTAAATTCCCAGTTTTTATTATTGATAAAAACACTTGAAATGTATTGTTGATGGGATAAGCTATTCCTATGCGCATTTCACTGGTTGCTTAGGCCAGATCATCAGGAAACTTCATCCATAAAGATTTTAGAAAAACTAAAGATATTAAACCAAATAAAAATGTTAAACGTATAAGACTTATAGCAACAGTTCTACTTGTAATAATATCAAAGCTTAAACAAAACAACATCAACAATAAACAGTGCGTTCATCTCATCTTACATTCCCCGCGACAATTAGTTGAAATTCTCTCAACATTAATTGTAGTTGTAAGTAGGTTAAGAAAAACAAAATAAAAAACAACAACAACTTACAAAAGATGTTGTCAATTAAGTGTTTTTTAGGAATAGCTTATCCCATCAACAATAAATTTCATTTCACTTCCCTAAGGGAGTACAGAATGCCACTAAAAACGAACAAAAAAAAAATCAAAATTGAACAACTTCCTTTCTCCCTTCTTAAAGAAGGGAGTAGCGAATGTGTAATGAATATTTTGAAAGGTCTTTCTAAAAGAAATTTATCCCTTTAGAAGGCATATTTCTGAAGGCAGGATATCATACGAAGCGAATCTTTTAGAAAGGAGTGCAGAGGCATTCAAACAGGCCTTCCACTTTCAGTCCTTTCAAAATTTACCGCTGGGAAATAAAAAAATTGTATTACATACAAAAAAATATACATGAGTTAGTTTGTCGGGAAAAATTTTTTAAGCAAAGCAACAGCAAAACGTTTGAATTATAAATTTTGGGTGAGTATGAGTAATAATATCATAAACTAGGTACAAATCTGAAAACTGGTATAACTCGGGAACAGTAAGAGCAAATTTAAATTATTTAAAATGAATTGGTTTTTCAAACTGCGTTGTTAGTTTTTCTAAATGAGCAATTGAAAAAATCGTGGTTTTTGAAAAAGGTATTAAAACTCAAAAAAGACTGGGTTGAGCGACCTCTAAACCTCTTCCGAACAATCTGGAAAAAAATCTCAAAAATACTTTACCCTATAAGCTTTTGAATTATGCTTGAGCACCCATGAAAATCGAAAAAGGAAATTTTTTTGGGACACACTAATATGTATGTAGTTTTATTTCGATATTTTCAAACCCGAAAACCGAACCGAAACCGACCGGTTTTAATCATTAAACACCGAAACCGCGGTTTCACATTTTTACGGGTTTTAGAAAACAATAATTTCGATCGATATCTAATTCCCCAGTTAACAACTGCAGTTGAAGATTGGTTCTTGGTCATTTCCTTATAAATTTCAGTTCAGTTTTATTTCAGTTCTGACTCAGTTCTAGATCATTTAGGTTAGTTCTATTGAAGTTCTAGTTCAGTTCTTGTTCTGTTCTATTTCAATTCTAGTTCAGTTCCACTTTAGTAGTATTTCAGTTACTTTTTAGTTCTAGTTCAGTTCTTGTACAGTTCTACTTCAGCTCAGTTCTATTTCAGTTTAAGTTCAGATCTAGTTCATCTCTAGTTCATTTCTAGTTCAGTTCTAGTTCAGTTCTAGTTCAGTTCTAGCTCAGTTCTGGTTCAGTTCTAGTTCAGTTTATGTTCTGTTCAAGTTCAGTTCTTGTCAGTTCTAGTTCAGTTCTAGCTCAGATCTAGTTCAGTGCTAGTTCAGTTCTAGTTCAGTTTAAGTTGAGTTCTGGTTCAGTTCTAGTTCAGTTCTAATTCAGTTTTTGTACATATCGAATTCTATTCTAGTTAAGTTCTAGATCGGTTCTTTTTCAGTGGTTGTTCAGTTCTAAATCGGAGTTGGTTTTCTGGTTCTTGGTGAAGGGTATGCAATATTCGTTACATCTATATTCAAATAAAATTCGTTTTTATTATCTTCCCTTCTTAAGCACAATCTAAATTTGATAATGTTTAACATTTGTTTACTTATTTTAAAGTTATTTATGCAAAATAAAGGCGGTAAAATTGCTTTATGAAAAAATAGCCTTAGGCGCGCGAAAAAAATAATGTTAAGTGGCAGCTTGATGAAAAAAAAAAGATTTAAAAGGAAAAGTTAAATTACGTTTAAATGCAAAAGCTTATTGTTAAAATAAAAAAATAAATTAAATTATAAAAATCTTAAAAAGATATTTGAAAATTGCAGACAAACGAAATTGAATTACATAAACAATAACAGTAAAATGAAGTTTACAAGAAGTTTCATTAAATCAAACAATAGTTATTTGATAGTTTTCCAATTACTATAAACAACATAATGATGTGTTTACCAACATTTCGTTTGGTTTGAAATTCCATTTGAAAAGTAAACAACAATAGTTGCATAATGCTAAACAGAATTGGAAACAAATTTGTAAAAAAAAGTGAAAATACACACCCTGAGAAAAAAATATTTTTTAATATGGTCACCGCCAACAAAACCGCTTTTAACGAAAATTGTTAAACATTTAACCGTATAACGGTCACCGGCAAATATATAATGCTGAAATAAATCCTTGGTTTTAAAGTCACAGACATATTATGGTTGCCTCCGAACATGTTATGCTTAACAATATCAAAATATGTTTAATACTTAAAAAGCAAGGTTGGTTTTTTAACCATAGCATGTTGCTTTTGGAAAAGAGAAAAGTACTGTTCTTAATTTAAAACGCAAAAATTATTAGTTGTATAATTGCCATGTTTAACCATAACATGTTTAGCGGCAACCATAATATGGTTGTTGCTTCTTAACGAAGGACTTATTTAACCATAATAAGATAGGCGGTGACCATAATATGGTTAAATTAACCATAGAATGTT
Organism: Pollenia labialis; assembly: GCA_949318255.1. Taxonomy (NCBI): domain Eukaryota; kingdom Metazoa; phylum Arthropoda; class Insecta; order Diptera; family Polleniidae; genus Pollenia; species Pollenia labialis. The sequence goes on from OX439143.1 coordinate 114,499,466, forward strand.
GAAAAATTGTTTTGTTAAAAATGGACCATTTTAAAAAAAAATTTCTCTACGTGTAATTATTTCATTTTATAATTTATAACAAAAAGGTTTTCGTTTTCTTTCTATATTGTAATATTTATTTAACACCCCTCAAATGTTGAGATTATTCTTACAAATTTCAAATATTTTTATTTCATTGCAATAATTTGCTAACAAAAAATAATAGAATTTCATGCACATTTCGTATTCTGACACATGATATTTGATATTTTGTCACATATGCTCTGCTAAAATGTATTGCTTCATATGAAAAGTGTAACTTGCTGAAATATTAGAGGGGTCCTCAAAAAAAACCCAAAATTTTTCTGATTTCCGATCTTTAGTTTACAAAGTTTATTCACTATTTTTAAACAATGATTTGTTCACATTTGCACTATTTAAAATAAAAAAAAAAAAGAAAATAAAAACTAAAACAATTGATAGAAAATAGGGTACAATTTTTTTGTTTACATTTTATAACAATGCAAAATGTCATTTGTTTAAATAAATAATGGGGCCAACATGTCAAACAAGAAAATTATCAAATCAATGCATACCAAATGATAAAAGTTTTTTATTTCCATGCAACTTGTGTGTGACAAATGACTAAAAAATTAAATTCGCTAAGAGGGAAAGCTACTTTTTAATTAAAATATGCTTAGCAAAAAAATCATATATTTTTTTTATAAAAAATGCAATTTTAATTGAAATCATAGAAATTTCGTAAGATCCAAAAAACAACTTTTTGATTTTTAGTAATTGATGGTTGTTATTTTTTACGTTACCTGGTAATTAGTTGTCATTACAATTGTCATTATTCTGAAAAGTTCAATAAGTACTTACTAGTAATGACCTCAGCAACTACTTATTACTTCTATTATTTAGTATTTATCTAGTAAGTATATTGTAAGTATTCAATTCAACTGACCTGAAGTTAAATAATTAATAGATATTTTTTTTAATTTTGTAAGTACTTAATTCTGTGGACACCTCGAAAAAAATAAGTTGTTATTCAACCGAAAAATAAGTAGTGCATATTTTTCTACAACATTACTTGCTAACTTACCAGGTAAGTAAAGCTTTTGCTGGGATATACAGTTTTAAATGAATCAGAAATAAAATTTTAATAAAAAATTTAATTATTTTTAAGCCATGCAAGATTGTTTTTTAAATGCAATTTTAGAAATAATAAAATTATTAGAAAAAAACCACAATTTTTCGTGAAAATGAGATGCTTAGCAGAAAATATAATTTTGAGTAAAAAGCAATTTATATTATAAAATGTAATTTTTATTAAAACAAATAAGATTTTTATGGAAACTTTCAATTATTAGTTAAACATAATATCGAACGTTCTTCTTTAAGCCAAATTTTATTTAAAAAGCTTTTTTGTCTTGTTCCCTCAAAATTTCACATGCTTTTTGCTTAAGCTAACTTTTGGTTAACATTGGAGCTTCAGATATGTACAAAAAAGCTTTATAAATGAAATTTGATTTAAAAAAACACATAAAAAAAACCTTTCAATAATAAAATCAAAATAATAATAAAAAAATTTTAAGAAAAAATTTGTATTCCCAAAAATTACTTTGATAATAAAAATAATTTATAAAAAGAAAGAAAAATTCCCAAATTCTTTCAGTGAAACATGCAATTTTTATTGAAAAATAAAATTTATTTAGTGATTTTTTCGTGAAAAATGCAATTTTTTGTACAAAAAGCCATTTTGCTTAATCGAGAAATATATATATATACATATATATACATACATATAGTCACCTAAAACGCAAAAGGCGCTAACTAACATTTTGAAAATTTAACAGGAGAAGAAACAAACTAGTAGACTTTAACCGGCCTTATAAAAAGGGTTCCATTGTTATAACTTTACTTTAACCTAATGTGAGCGATAAAGTAAATTAAGGTTCATCATACCTCGTAGGTTAAAGCGAAGTTGTAATAAAGGAACACTTTTTGCACAGCCGATAAAATCCTACCTTTAGCTATCGGTAAAGGCCGTTATACACTATCCCACAAAGTCTGAAGTATTTTACGAAAATGCTTCCCTGATATTCTTATTGTTGGAAAATTATCAAAAAACAATAACAACTTATCATAGCAGGGTTGTAGTCTCCTCAAAATACGTAAGCAAGCCTTGTGTGATAGTGTGAACCAGCCTTATATTGTAAAAACGGCCCTAAGCTGTTTATAATTAACTTTCCTTCTATTTATATTTTAAAACCTAACAATTGTTTTGACAATTTACAATGTGGCATATTATGTTAACAGTTAGTTAGGTCTTTAAGCGATTATCAAATAACCTTTTGTGCACTCAAGAGAAAAATCAATCCAACCGTACTCAAATCAATCGCGAAATACTTAACTTATCCATATTCAATCCCGAGTTCGTACTTGAAATAAACCAAAAGCGAAATTAGAAGGGGAATTATATTATGATTGATTTACTTACCCGCTTTACACCTTACGAAATTATGAAACATCAGCATCATTCCCGATAAGGGTTTTACTTTAAAAATATAATTTACATATATAACTGAAAATATAAACTAAATGAGAAGCAAGATTTCTAAGTTTTAAACCCTAAAATAATGTGTTTTCGTCTTGTTCTGTTGCTTTTGTTGTTTCTACACGCAACAAGAAAATCGTTTTTAAACTGCTGCAACAAACTTTGATAAGTAAAATAAGATTGAAAAGCTCACTTTGTAATTTTACTCTCAGAGTGGCACTACCAAAGAAAAGTTTAATCTTTTTTTTGATTGGTTTAAGAATTTTGTCCTTTTTTAAGAAATTCCGGGACTGATTTTCGAAATTTATCCCATTTAGTGTCATCCGTACTTGAATTTTTGAGTAAGACTCGTTTCTAAGGTAAGTATAATAAACTTAATTTATACCGAGTGCTTTTCTTTCTGTGTAGATAGGGCCCTTTGTTTTTGCCAATAAAATTTGAGGACATTTGTGTCGATGCAATACATCAGATTTATTTATTTTGTGATAGTGAGGTCTTTTGCGTTTTAGGTAACGATTTGCTTTAATATGCAACTTTTAGGGGAAAAATGCGTTTTTGAGTGAAAAATTTTATTTTTCTATTTGGTTTTTACATTAAAGAACGGTTTTTTATAACCTTTTTTTTTCAATTAAAAATTTATTTTAATAAATTTCAATAAATTTAATCTAAATTGCTTCCTGCATTTTATATTGCTTTATTGAGTAATTTGTTAAGCATCGTTGCTAATTTTAAATTACTACTTCATATTTTTCACAAACAAATGAACAAAATTAAAAAAAACTATCACAAAATGAAAGGAGAGGAAATCATTTTAAAGATCTTTGCGTTCATTTTAATGCTAACGATGCAATATTTCCTTCATCACATTCAACACACAAATAATTCACTTTAAAGAAACATTAAGACAAATGAGATCTGTTTTTTCCGTTTCTTTAGCTAAATGCAGAAACGACTTTAGGACGTTTTTTCTTTAATGTAAAATGAAATTTTCTTGATCTTTTATTTCTCTGCCTTCTTTTCGGGTGTAGATCACAAGTGTATTCAGCCATTTAAGATGGATATACGTTTGATAAACTCCCTCATTTCAGTTTTCATTAGAGTTTAGGGCTGCTGGAGATGATGATGTCTTTATTGTGTTTAATTATATTCTAGGAAGAACTATAGCTAGAAAATAAAATTTATGTTTTAAATAAATATTTATAAAGCTTATGATATGTTGATTAGGAGGAATTATAACAAAATATAGATATAGTTAGAAATATAAAGCTTTTCGAGTAGTTGGTTTAGTTAGAAAAATTTTAAATTAAGTTTTATTGCTTTTTGTTTGAAGTAGATTTATTGTTGTAATAATAAATTAGTTTTTGATAAATATGGAACGATTTATGGTAAAAGAAGCCACTTTTAGTACAACAATTTCTTGGTGATAAAGAGAAATTTTGACTTAGAAATGCAGTTTTTACTGATAATAAAAAATCAAAATAATTTTCGTGGGAATACAAAATTTAATTTAAATGATTTTGTTATTCGTGCCTAATTCCCAATTTTTATTATTTGATAAAAACACTGAAATTTATTGTTGTTAGGCCAGATCATCAGGAAACTTCATCCATAAAGATTTTAGAAAAACTAAAGATATTAAACCAAATAAAACTGTTAAGCGTATAAGAATTACAGAAACAGTTCTATTTGTAACAATATCAAAGTTTAAACAAAATCCTCAACAATAAACAGTGAGTTTATCTCTCCCTACATTCCACACTACAATTGATTGGAATTCTTCCAACATTAAATGTAGATGTAAGCAGGTTAAGAAAAAACAAAACAAAAACAACTCGCTTTATTGTTTTCGCAAACAAAAATTAAAAAGCGGGTTGCCAGTAAGTTTTTTAGGCCGTGCACCTGCCAGTTTATTATCAAAATAATTTTCGTTGGAATAGGGAGAGATAAACTCACTGTTTATTGTTGAGGATTTTGTTTTAACTTTGATATTGTTACAAATAGAACTGTTTCTGTAATTATTATAAGCTTAACAGTTTTACTTGGTTTAATATCTTTAGTTTTTCTAAAATCATTATGGATGTAGTTTCCTGATGATCTGGCCTAAGCAACCAGTGAAATGCGCATAGGAATAGCTTATCCCATCAACAATAAATTTCAAGTGTTTTTATCAAATAATAAAAATTGGGAATTAAGCACGAATAACAAAATCATTTAAAAAAAAAGAAGATATTTAAAAATGTATTTTATAGTAAAAAAATGCAATATTTAGGGAGAAACTTACTGGAACTTTTTAGTGAAAAATAAAATTTTTAGTGAACAATGCTTTTTTTAGTGAAAATGCAATATATAGGAAAAATGCAATTTAAAGTGCAAAGTAAAATATTTAGCGAAAATTGCAAAAATTAAATGTTTTTGTGTAAAATAATAGTTTAAGTAAAAATTGCAATTTTAAGTGAAAAGTTAAACTTTAGTAAAAATTTAAATTTATAGTGCAAAACAAAATTTTTTGTAAAAATTGCAATTTTAGTGAAAAATTAAATTTTTAGTGAAAAATAAAATTTTTAGTGCAAAGTTAAATATTTAGCAAAAATTGCAATTTTTAGTGAAAAATTAAATTTTTTAGTAAAAAATACAATTTTTAGTGAAAAATGCAATAATAGATTCTTAGCGGAAAATGCTATTTTTAGTAAAAAATGAAAAATATTGTGAAAAATTCAAGTTTTTTGGTAAAAAAAAAGCCAACCAACACCAAACATGACTGTGAAAGATAAAGTTCAGCTGCTTTAAGTAAATGTTAACCTTTTGTGCAATGGTTCAACTATAAACTTCTGTATAGCCATTTAATAGAAACAAATGTGCTTAATGGCTTTTTTTAAAAATCAAAATTTTTGGATTTTGTTAAGATTTGGCAATTTGCTTAGGCTCGAAAATTTAACTAACTAACTAATACTACGTTTTTACGCACCACTTATTCGCAAGTAAAAATATTGCAAGTAAAGAAAATTGCCGCATAAACAGTAAATTAAATTTTTATTTGCGAATAGCTAACTTACGAAAACAATTCCTGATTAACGACATTATTTGCAAATATGATTTAAAGCATTGCCACACTTTTAACCGTTTTACGTTTTTATTTCGATGTGGCACATTAATACGACAACAAAAGTAAAAATAATTCAAAACTGTGGAAATAAAATTTACAAATACACAACAATTTTTAATTTTTTCATTATTCAGTAAAAAATAAAAAAAGTTTATACATACAGTGCTACCAAATGCATCAGTTACAAAAAAGGACATATAAACAGTAAGTTAGTTAATCGCAAATAATAATTATTAGCGGATAGTCTACGTATAAACGTAGTATAAGATATTCTTGTTTTAAACATCAAGAATGCCAACAGTTAGACCCATTTAATGTAACATAATATTTCTCGAGAATTTTATAAATATTTTTTGCGCGATTTTTTTCCGAGAAGAAATCAAGCTCCCCAGATTGTATATACCTAACCGCACATCAAATGCGTTTGTGTTGATATTTGTAACATCTTAAAATAATGGTCCTAGACCCAACTATTATTATACCGATTGGCTATGAATCACTTTTTAAGCCGGTCTTACGAAGTCCATTCGCCCGGCTGGCTGGCTAGATGGCTAGCAAGATGTCCATGTAAACCTTTCCAGCAAAAACTTTGCTTACAAAATAAGCAGAAAAATAATGAGAACTTGACGAGACGAGTACTTACTTTTCTTCTAGAAAAAATACTTATTTTTGTTCGCGATGTCCCAAAAGTAATCCCTTATAATATGGCCAATTATATCCTTAAAAATAATTTATACTTAAAATTTTTATAAAAATATATACAGTGTAAATTCGATAATCCGGACTCCACTTATCCGGAATATTCGGTAATCCGGAGAGAATTTTGCAGCTCATTGCGTATTCTATAATCCTGATTGATTGCAACTTTGTAGTCCGGATTGAATAACAGCCGTTTTTATTTATATTTTTATTTAAATCACAGGGACTCTGAAGATGGTATGCCTTTGTCAGTTTTGCAGGAAAGCCTAGATGACAATGAAAATAATAGTACATTTTTATCAGACATGCTTCAAAATTCTTTTCAAATGAATTTCAATACCGAAGAAGTAGAAGAATGGAATAACGATAATAACTCCACGGTATCAGATAATATTTATGTTTTTATGCTATGAATTATTATAATTTTTAATAAATACATACATTCGCTAATCCGGAATATTCGGTAATCCGGATTGGGGTCTGCAATCAATTATCCGAATTATCGAATTTTTACTGTAGTTACAAAAAGAGGACAAAAATAAGTTATTGAAAATTAATTCAAAAAGATTTAAATACTTTAAATAAGATTGCTCTTATATGCATGAAAGTGTACACAATAATACATTTTTCGAATTGTAAGAACACATTTAATAAAGAGTGTTTTGGCTGCACAAAATCATTTATAGCTCTAACACTGTAATAGAAATGTGTATAATGTAAATGTTATGTTGTTCAAAAAATATCGTTTACATTAGATCGATATAACTACTAGTGTGCTAATAACAGAAATATACTGTGGGGGTATTTTTGGAACACATTTATGTATATAATTACATACATTTGATTAATTTTTGGATCTTTCATGGATTTTACATCAAAATTATTGTTAAAATTATTTAGAATTACCGAATGTCTAACAAATATTAACGGAATACACTACAAATTGATTTAAATAATTATTTAAAATCTTCATCATTTTATCAAATTGTTTTTGTAATGTAAAATTATAGCTTATTTAATATATAATAATAAAGTTATTATGTAATATATAACTAATAATCCAAAAAGTGGCGAATTCAAGAAGTCATTAAAAGTAGGTTTGTAAGTAAAGTTGTTGCTGGGTTATGCGCAAAGTACAGACCAGAATTTTAGTCGGCCCATATTTGAGGCTTTTTGCCTTTAAATGTTGGTGTTGCTAGTCTTATTACTTTTAGGATAGCTGCATGACAAAGTATTATGCTGGCAGGGCAAAAAATAACCAAAGGTCCCATTTAAAGCCCCTTCTTCAAATCACTTAAAGGCAAACTAATCTAATATAGACGGAGATTTATAAATAATATTCGGGACGTTAACCTGAATATTAACCTCATAATATAATATTGTTCTGGCGAATGCATTATTGCCCATGTGCATCCAAAGTGCTACACTCTTGAGCATTTTTCTCTAGTTGTGACGATTTTTTTTTATCATTTTGAGTAATAGTGGCATAATGATTTTCCGGCATCAATAAAACACTTACAAGAAATATTTACATTTATTTTGGGAACAGTCCAAAACGTAACAATAAATTTTTTCAAATACAAAAATTATTAGAAAATAAAGAAAAAAAAATCTTCCCCAATCACAGATAATTTTTCCAGATGAATGTAAATGGATACTATCCCTAGGGATCACATTCTCTCTACCAGAAAATAAAAGAAATTTCTCTTCACTGCACATCATTGCAGACGTAAAACAGTGTATTCAGGGAATGGAAAACGTAGAGAAAGAAATACAGGTAGCTAGAACCAAATTGGCGAACATGGTAACCAACTTTAAACGTAAATTGATAAATACGCCAAAGAAAAAATTTATTACCAGTTTTTGAAAAAAACGAGAAAATTTATTAAAAAACAAAAGAACATCATAATTATACAAGCAGAGAATGGCAATAAACTGTGGAAATGTACAGGGACGAATATAAAGAAAAAATGAATAAACTTTAAGAAGACAAAAATACATGTCGATCTATAAGGGCAGATCCGACAACAAAGCTACAATGGGAGAATGACAATACCATTGCAGAACTACGTAAGGGGACCTTGGCTTATTTGTTCTTCGGCAACGGCCCCTAGGAAATATGGATTACCAAAAATTCACAAACCTGGAACACTTCTTCGTCCTCAATACAAGTCCCATGCTACAATCTATCAAAATACTTTGGACAAATACTAAAGCATGTAATTTCGGATAAGTATAATGTTAAGAATTCCAAGCAGGTAAAAGAACAATTAGAGACCAAGCAACTCAACAAAATTAAGTCTAAGGCCTGGAACAGAATAAAGTAGTTGTAGTAGTAGCTGAAACTGATGAATGCTTTGTAGCGCGACAAAGTTAAACATTTCGAATTTTGTGCTTCAACTTCAACTGCAACGACCAATACAACAACTACGTATTCTGTTGACGGTACTTTGAAACTGCCGTTTTTAACTTTTGACTGCTTGCAGCGTTATTCTTAACGTTGTACTACAGCGACTATTCTGTTCCCCACTTAAGAGTTAATAAATCAGCGCAAGCTAAACTCTCTTTTTGGTTTAAAATGTGTTTAAACCAGCAAATCTATAAATCACTAAACATATAAACCATCTTTAAACGCATAAATAGGGCGTTTAACAGATAATGAGAGAACATCAAAATGACATATTGAAGAGGAGAGAAACAAGTGCATTATCACAACACATGATTTCAAAATCGCACTCCTTCGAAACTGAACAAGTGAGAGTGTTGGATTTTGAACGAGGGGAGAGGAAGAGATACACAATAGAAAGCTTAAGAATACAACAAAACATTATGAAAACAATGAGGATATTGACAACATTAGCGCTAGTTATAGAACCGCAATATATTAAAATCCGTGATTATAATTTTAAGTTGTGCTTTACTGTTTATTGCTAAATGTTTTTGTGCAATTTAATTTATTAAAAATGTGATGTTTTTAATGTAAAATAATATATAATTTTTGTATGTTGTGTTTTGTTGTGAAAAAAATTTTGTATTAATATTTTCCTTTTATTATTTTTATTTAAATAGACGACCCTTGAAAAAGTCACCAAAAAAGTGACGAAACGTCGGGTGAAATGTAATAAATTTGTTTTTATCTACATCAGCTTCATTAGGTCTTATTGGCTTAAAAAGAAAATAACTGAAAATCAATAAAATAAAATAAATTTTTGTTATATTTTTATGAAAATATATTTTTTCTTACGTATTTCTTTTCAAATGATAAATATATTTTTACTTATATTTTTATAATGTCTAAACCCACTTGCTGAAATAAAAAGAATAAAACGTTACAATATCACTTTTTATCATTAATAGAATTTCTTGCTAAAAATTTATATTTTTAAACCAATCAATAAAAAATCAGTGCAATAAATTGCCTCTGATTTGTAAAATTTAAATATTTGACAATTTTTTGTCGATTTTGTTCGTGACGATTTTAACGAATTTTGTTAAAAATTTTTAAAGAAAAAAGCACAACAATCCTGCTTGTAGGGTATGATATGGTCAGGGTTGTCAGATTACACTTTCATGTTTTGATTAAATTTAATTGTTATCTGAGGTCCATTTAATTAAAATTCTTGAACATGTTTTTACACTTTTTTCCCCTAAAAATATCAAAAGTTTGCGATCTTCTCACACCTTATATTTTTGTTGTGGCTACAGATCTGAAGAAGAAAAAATAACAAAAGAAAAAACAAAAGAAAAACATTGTTATTTTTTAAATACATGTGTTAGCTTTTTTTTACTTGAAATATTTTTTATGTGTTGGCTATTGATTGTTTATTCTACCTTTTTATGGAGTTTTGAATTTTGTATTTTTTATGCAAAATGTATACAAAAGTTTCCAAGAAATTTGCGTTAACGCTTTGGTATGTTACTTTTCGTTTTTTTTTTATAAACAATAAAAGAGGAAATAACAATTCAAATCGAATAAAATGGTATGGAGATATTGGCAAGTAAAACCAAGAAAAGCAAATAAAATTGTGGATACTTAAGCTGTGCGGTGCTTTTTTTATTGATTGAATTAATGAAAACATATGGTTAAAGTTATTTCAAATAAATAAATAACTTGAAATAGTCATCTGTTTAAAGCTAATCGAATTATATTTGATTTAAGTAGCCGAAAGGGTTGCTAAAAATATTTAGATAAAAACAAAGTGATATGAAACGGAACTGGATCTACTTAAAATGTCATGAAAAACTATTCTAATTATTTTGACATGCCAACAAATGTTTACTGTCAGTTTTAAAGGCATTAACATACATTTTCCTCAAAAAAAAAAAAAAAAAATAACGACAGATTTTGACAAAAAAAAAAAAACTTGCTCTATATACATTTTATGAACTACAAAACACTTTCCAAATTGCATACATATACCGTAATACACATTTCCCCTTCTCTTTTTGTTTATATAAAACATCACCCTAAATAAATTTAGTTATTTTATCGGTAATTCTCAGTCCCCAGTGTCTATTTAAGTTTTGATGCGCGTTTTAAAAAATGAAGAAAAAAAGTAGTAAAAACATTTTTAAAACTAAACAAACAATTAGTTGATTTGTGTCTATATAAAATGACAGAAGCTAATGAGTGAGGTCACCCATTTATTCAAATATGTGTTTTTTCTTTGCAGTTAGTAGCTAAAACGTTAAAAACTCACATTTTACTATAAAATAAACTTCAATTTTGAATTGGACGATTTTATTAAAATGACATGTTGTCTTTGCCAGCATATCGTTTAGTTTTTAGTTTGTTTATATTTTTGATTCCAAACAAACATTCCTACTCTCTTTTTCTTTTCTTCCCTGTGGCTGCTTATTTTGATAAAAAAACAAGAGTATTTCGCTGTCATTTTCCAAATGTCTTCATGTACCAAAAACGTTTTTTTTTTCGATACCCCTCTGCTTTATTTAAAAATTCCATAAAATTCCGAAAATTATTTTGTTTATTTTAAGATTTTTGTTTATTTATTTAACTAAATGTCATTTTTTTCGTTTAGTTCCGCTCTTTTGTGGAACAATGATTGCAGCCACATTATTTTATATAGTGGGATTTGCAGCATATGTTTCCCCAAAAAGACAAAAAAAAAAAAAAAATTGGTTGTCTTTTCAATCCTAATGGCTTAAAATGAAAACAGCAGCGACATTTTAATGTTTGCTATTTTTGTTAGCAAATCACTGTCAAATGTTGTGATTTTTTCTTTGGTAACGTGAAGCTTTTGACATTTCAGTTGAATAGGAAACAATGGCAATTTAATTGATATTTGAAAACGTATTTTTCTCGAAATTTTAAGAAAGATATCTTGATGCTGTTATACACACATACATACATATGTACATAATTATAACGTACATCGATTATTACGAACTATTCTGTAACCAGACCATATGCATTATATTCATAACAAATATGAAAATATGCAAGCAAAAATGCTTAAATAAATACATACAGGGTGTCCGCCGGGAAGATATATTACGGCGGCGTAAATGGTCTTGTGGAAGAAGTTCGGCGTCGAATTGAGGATGTTGGATTGTTTTTAACACCTTCTTGAGTAGCAGTAATGTCTTCAGCCGATCTTGCTGTACGTTGTGGTCCATGCTTGGGCATATCACCTGCCACGTGTCTACTTCACGACTGCCAAATATGAACTGTCAAGACTAATGTTAACCAAAATGGCGGCACCCTGTACATATATTTAGTGACGAAATGATTATTGAAAACGACCTTTTTTTAAGTTTTTATTTTAATAAATTTTCATATTATTCGAATGTGTATTCTAAGTCAAATTGCAATCCTCAAAAACTTTTATACTTTAATAGTCTTATTCCTTCAATATTTTCCAGGAATATTTTCGATGCACCATCAGAATTTTCGTTTGTATATTGCTGTTACGATACTTACTTTAACTATCCTTTGGCTAGCAATGAAGTAAATTGTAAAGAAAATGTATACAACTGTTAGATACCAGCAGAATGTAATGCATTTTCTGGCCCGCTACGGCCTTCGTCAGCAGGTTAAGCCATGGACATCTGTTTGTCCGTTTCTTGAAAACACGCTCACTTTTGAACAACTCAGAATAAAAGAATAATACTGGTGTCAAATTGGTTCTACACTCATAAAATTATTACAGTAACTGATTGTGGGTTATTATATTCGTTTTCGGTACTGCTAAAATTAAATAAAAATATAGTTATTTTACGAATAACTTTATTTTTTATCATTTATGTTTATTATTCAAAAAACAGGCCCATCCGATACAGGCGATACCCAGTATCTCCTATGTTCCGCCAGGGTCCAGTCCCTTATGGAGGTTCGGGACCCATCATCCGAGCGTTATAACCAGTCCCGGCATGCTCATCAGCCCCACTATTATCCGGGACTGATGAGTGCCCCGACACCTAGTAGAGCGTTACTCTGTTTCTTTTCCCCAGCTCATGTAGCCCCCTCGGCACTCAGCCACCAACTTCGATGACATTTTCCAGGAAGAGAGTGCTTTAATGGCCGCTTGGCTATCAGTTAAAATCACAATACTGCCGCCAACCATTCCTCTGTCAAGAATGTTGCTGCAACACACATCAGTGGTGCAAATCTCGGCCTGAAACATACTAGGCGATTCGCCAATCGCCATCGAGATTCATGTATTAGGTCCAAAAACCCCTGCACCCACTTCGTGCTCCGATTTGGACCCGTCGGTATACCAATGTAATTCGTGGTTCCTCCGACAGGGATTTCTGTTGAAGACTAGCTCCGTGATCATTATGTCCGCCCTAGCACACACAGATAGGCCCGGAGCCACTTTCATCAAGCCGGCATGCCCATTGACCCCAGCAAGTCCTGGTGTCTTATCAAAGCATTCGATACTATCGTATCGAATAAACTATCAAATTTGTTTGCATACGATAGACACTGACGTATCGAATGAAAACTCGAGATATGTAATGTCGAGTTGCTCGATATCGAATGCTATTATTTCAAATTCAAAAAATTTCATTCGATATCGAGAGTTATGATACCAAATTAAATAAATAATTTCGATCAATTTTGCTTGATATCGTATGTGGTTATTAGACCCCTGATGTCAGCTTGATTCTAAGGAGACTCGACATATCAGTCCTCCTTATATGGATGTGTAGTGGTAGTATACCCACTTTAACCTCAAGTGCCGCCGTTGGACACGTGCGCATTACCCCCGCCATGGCCAGACACACCATCCGCTGCAGCCTGTTGCACTGTTAGATTGCAGTCACCTGCTGAATCTTAGGCCACCATACCAAGGATCCGTAGGTGATCATCGGTCTGACCATCGTAAAGTATAGCCATTTCACTATACTGGGACTAAAGCCCCATGTTCTCCCAAAGAAGCTCTTGCATGCCCAAAAGGCCCTGACTGCCTTCTTTAGGGACTGATCCAAGTGCGAGTTCCAATTCAGCCGTTTATCCAGAACAATTCCTAGATACTTGACCTCATTGGAGAACTCTACCTTCGTTCCGTCAACCACCAGCCTCTCAAGCCTAAAGTTATACCTTCTCATGAACGGTATCACGACCGCCTTGTTCGGGTTTATAATCAGCTCCCTTTCATGGGGCCACACGAGAACCTTGTCGAGAGCACCCTGCATCACATCAGTGATCGTGCTTTCGAACTTCCCAGTCACCACTATGGGCAGGTCATCCGCATAGCCAATGGCCCGCCGGCCATATCTCTCGAGCCTTACCAGCAGATAGTCAATTACCAGCAACTATAATAGAGGGGATAGCACCCTCCCCCCCTGTAGACAACCAATAACACCACTGATGCTGACACGAGTGTTGTACCAGGAGGCGGTGATTCTCCTACCCCACAATATAGCCCTAATTCAATTGACTGTGAGCTCATTTATCCGTTTCCGCGCCAAAGCATCCGTAATAGAATCGTAGCTCGTGTTATCAAAGTCACCCTCCACGTCAAGAAATTCACACAATGCCATTTCCTTATTACGCTATGCCTTCTCTATTTGCGCAACCAAGTATTGCAATGCCACCTCAGTCGACTTATCCTTCTGGTAGGCAAACTGCGTTCGCTGTAATGGTATGGAAGCCTGCAGTTGTTCCCTAATGTGCAGGTCCAGTAGCCGCTCAACGGTCTTGAGCAGAAACGAAGTAAGGCTGATAGTTCTATAGGATTTTGGCTTTTCCAGTGGCTTGTTTCCGGCTTTGGGAATAAATACAACCTTGACCGTACGCCAAGCGGTCGGAATGTATCCCCAGGTGAAGCTTGCCCTAAAAAGACCAATCAGCGGTCCTATTATTATATCGATACTTTTCTATAACAGTACGGGAAAGATTCCGTCACCCCTGGTGACTTAAATGGGCCGAACGAGCGAACTGCCGAACGTACCCTATAATCATCAAATATCCTACCGAACAACCACGTGCCCGGTACTAGCCCCAATAGTTTCCAAAGATTCCCTGCGATTCGTCGTGAAGGAACCTTCTGATCTCTCCACCAGGCCCACTCCATTTGAGTTTCCTTTGGTCATTACCCTGTGAAGCATTGCCGCGTCAGGAATGTTTGCGACGCTACCGCAAAAGCTCCTTCATGAATCCCGTTTGGATTTGTGTAAGGATTTGTTGTATTCCGTTAGAGCATGTTTGTACTCCTGCCAGTTTTTTGTCCGTTTTGCCCTGTTGAATAACTTCCTAACATGCAGCCGCTTCTGCTCTAGCGACTCATTCCACCATGAAGTCCTACGGCTGGAGCTGAAGGAAAGGAGGAGATCAGTGTGTCTTCAACAAGATTGGCTGCTAGCTCAATCTCATCGACAGACCCGATATCTGTCATTAGTAGCCCAGCCTTTTGGTTAACAAGGGACCTGAATTCATTCCAGTCCGTTCGTCTGGGATTGTAAGCGCCTCTGCGAAATCTATTCTATATAAAATAAAAATAAAAAACTTTAAACGTTTAATTCATTTTGATTATTTGCCATTGTGTAAAATATAAATATATTATAATATATTGTACTTTGCAAAAAGCCAAACTGAAACTGTGTGCCCAATATAAAAATAAGAGACAAGTATTAGTAGTATACATACAGAATCAAAGAAGACGTGCATAAAAGCAATAATGGCGTCTGCAGCTAAATGTGGAACCTGTAAGAAAAATGTTACTAAATCTGATGCTGGTATTGAATGTGACTCTTGCAATATCTGGTTTCATATTACGTCTGCTAATATTTCCGATGAGTTGTATACTGTCTTGGGTAATAATGACAACATAAGTTTTAATTGTTCGCATTGTATTGCCAATCCCAACGCTAATGCTGATAACTCTATAATGAGACACTATATGGGGGAATTTTTTAAAAAAACAACTGCCAATTTTAATTCATTTGCTGCTGAAATGCGGAATGAACAACAAGGTTTTGAAGGAACTCATTGAATCCTCATTTTCTGACATACGTTCTGACCTGTCATCATCCCTTAAGGAATTCCAAGCAACGTTAGAGCACTGCAACGAAAATATAAAAAAAGTTGAGTCGGATACTAAGGAGTGTATTTCAAGTCTGGAATTGGAAAACAATAAGATTCAACGTAGAATAAATCGTCCAGATATAATTATTTCCGGTCTACCCTCTGCCATGTTAACGTAATAATATCATTTACTTTAATAAAAATTGTTAACTATGTATATTTTTTATTTCGTTGAAAGAGCTAAAATTTAGTATTGTTTTAGATAAATATGTATATATTATTATTTTGTAAATATTTTACTAGTCTAGCATCGTTACGACTCCTACATACGGTTTTGTTTTTCTTGTGTCATATGGCTTCTAATATTAATTTAGGCCCGATTATCAGCAGAAGTGATATTGAACGTGTTTTCTCCAAGGATTCAAATAATTTAAAGATTGGACATATTAATGCATAGAGTCTTTACCCCTCTGAGAGATCATGTAAAATCAGCCTCAATGGGTGCTGATGGTATATCCATACAGTTTTTAAAAATTTACTTCGAAGTATCCTGATGATTCCGTATATAAGTAAATATCTTTTATATTTTATTAACTCTATTTTTACTACTTCGAAGTATCCTGATGCTTGGAAAACATCAAGGATCATTCCAATAGCAAAAAATAGTGGTCAGTTGACGATAAATAACATGAGACCAATTAGTATTTTGTCGGCTGTATCTAAGGTTGTTGAAAATTTAATTAAGGATCAAATCGTGAAATTGATTGACGATAGGGAGTTACTAGATGAGTGTCAATATGGGTTTCGTCAAGGCCGTAGTACTTGCTTTCTCCTGACGGAATTAACTGAAGAGATTAGGAAATATTGGAATGTAGGAAAGGTCAGTGTTTTAATGTCTGTAGATCTGTCTAAAGCATTTGATCAGGTGAAGCGTTCTTTGCTTGTTAACAAACTTGGAAGTAAATATGGATTTTCAAGATCAGCATGTCGGCTAATCTGGTCATATTTATGTGATCGTATGCAATTTGTATCTGTCAATGACTGAATTTCTGACTTAAAATCTGTAAGATCTGGCATTCCGCAGGGTTCTGTGATTGGCCCTATTTTATTTACTTTGTTTTTGAATGATTTATTTGAATCGCTTGGTTATAGTAATTGTAAACCTTTTGCTTTTGGAGACGACATACAAATTTTATGGTCAGGAGAAAGCCAATTTGCTGACGCTTTACAGGCTTCTATTAATTATTATTTGTCTAACCTGGAGGACAGGATGGTGTCAAACTGTCTTCAAATGAATCTGAATAAAACCAAAGCTCTTGTGTTTAGACCGAATAGAAATGATGTGTTTGACTTTGATTTAAGGTTATGTAGTTCTACTGTTGACATTGTTAGCAGGTTGCAATGCCTGGGTGTTATAATTGATTATAGGCTGTCTTTTGAACCACCCTGCGGGAAATTTGTGTCAACTGGTCCAACAGACCGGTCCTGGGATTTGTGAAAATAGAACAAGTACAAAAAGAAAGGACTCATGACCAGTGAAAGAAGAACCAATCCCTTAACTGGTTTATTAAGAACAAAAGGGCAGAAAAAGTAATGAATTACAGTACAGTCTTAACTAGTGCTGGGACACATTTTTTGGTAATTTCTAAAAATTGGCTCTTAAATTTAATTCTTGGACTAGTTTTATTGAAATAATACTACATTGTATTTAAATAATACGACATTTTATTAACTGACACTAAGCAGGTTCATTAAGAATATATCTGTGATTGGTCAAATGGTGTCAATTGACCCCCTCCAATGACAACCCCATGTAAAAGTGATAGGTCTTATTCAGATAAAGTGTTAGAACTAGAACCGGTCCCTACCACCAAAGACCTATCACGGGACTACTTTGGTGTCAGTTCGCTTCCCTCTAGGGCACATATAGATAATGTGTGTGCTAGAGTCTGTCTGACACTACGTAGGCTTTTTCACTTGAATCTGTCCCTGCGTTTACAAGTTAAGCAAACTGTTCCACATTCTTTGCTTATGTCACAAGTTAACTATTGTGTTGAGGTTTACTCGGGTTGTAATATGACGAATAAAAAAAGGATAGAATTGAATGTGCATAAAATTGTGAGTTTTGTTTATGGGCTTAGCTTGAGAGCTCATGTCTCTTTACGTGTGAAAAATTATTTGAATCAAAATTTTGATGATTACCTAAAATTTCGGTTGCTAATTTATCTTTATAGAATTATTAAATTTCAGAAACCAGTTCATATTGTGCAAAATCTATCATTTACAAGATCTCTTAGAGACCCTCAAATCTTTATATCTTGTATACATAGTTCAATATATGAATAATCGTTTGCTGTACAAGCTGCGCGTTTGTGGAATTTATTGCCTAGAAATTTTCGTTCTTTTACAATGTCTGTAGTAACTTTTAAGCGCAAACTTCTTGATTTTATTTCGTATTTTGGTAATGTTTGACTTTATTTTGATAATTAGGGTTATTAAAATCTTATATTATTATTATTTTTTTTTATTGAATGTATGTTGTGGGAGCGTAAGGATGTTAGGATGTATAGATAATAATTGTTATTGGCTAAATGGCTACATGTATTACAAATGGATAAATAAATAAATAAATAAATGTTTCCTGATGATCTGGCCTAAGCAACTAGTGAAATGCGCATACACGGTGAGAAAAAATATGGTTGAGCATGGTTAGGGAAACAACACTATGGTTAATATAACAATATATTGTTGTCGTACTCAAATAATTGTTACTTTTCTTTAATATCAACAATATTATAGTTACTGTAAACATATCAACGTTGTTCGCAATTATAAATTTGAGTATTGTTGAACGAAAAATAATTATTTTTCTAACAACTAAATTATGATAACTTTCAAAACATATTATATTACTCACAACCATATCATTATATTTAATAGCCATAACATGATAACTTTCTATACATTTATCATATTATGTTTAAGATGCAATCAAACCATTTTTACTCTAATAATATTATGTTAGCGCCATTTGTAAAATCATTTTGTATCAGTTGTGTCGTTAATTTTATATGTGAGCGGTTAAACAATTTAAAGATAAATTCCCATAAAAAAATAAGCTTAAAGAATTTAAAAAAATTAAAATATTAGCGGAGTTCATTCAGTTTAGTGATTTAATAGTGCAATTGGAAATTATCGTAGTTTTTTTGTAAAATCCAACAACAAAACACATAGAGATTTCGTTATATTTTATAAAAGTGTTTTGATATTTCTGTTGTTTTCTTGGGCAACTTCGTATGTCTTAAAACAAAATTTTCAGGAGAGCCGAAAAACCATTCTAGATTAAACTATGGGATAGGTATTGTGCACCACGTTAAAAAATCGGAATTAATACATCTTTTTTCAAAAGTTTTTAGGAACATGTAAAGAGCAATTAAAATTAGGCAATATGGCATAAACATCTCAAAATCGGAAAAGAAAATAAGAAAAAATGGACAAACGCGGTTGCCCATGAAAACCACGGATTTTGGATTTTCTCTTTTGCAAGCCTTATATTGAACTCCGCTATTTGATTTACATTAAGAAAAATTGTAAAAAGCCAAAATTTTAATTTATTTTATATTTTTATGACAGTTATGAAAGGTGCTGCATCAAAATATGATTGCTTCTAAATTTAT
The DNA here is from genome assembly GCA_949318255.1 of Pollenia labialis. Lineage (NCBI taxonomy): Eukaryota > Metazoa > Arthropoda > Insecta > Diptera > Polleniidae > Pollenia > Pollenia labialis. The sequence goes on from OX439143.1 coordinate 114,518,974, forward strand.
TATGATTAACATGATAATAATATGAATAATTTCTTAGCTTGTTATCATTAACATGATTATAATATGATTGCTTCTTAACTTATTGTGATTAACATGACAATAATATGATTGCTTCTTAACTTATTATGATTAACATGACAACAATTTAATTACTTCTTGACTTAGTATGATTAACAGAATAATAATATGATTAAGGGAAAAATATTATGATGTAATATTACGAGTATATTTAGTCATACTTAATAGGTTTCAATAATAATCATAATATGGTGACTAAAATCATTAATCTTATCATAATATGTTGCTCTTAGAATATGTTTACCACCACCATGTTTTTTCTCTGCGTGTAGGAACTAGCACATCTGCAAAAAAAATGAATTTTTGTATATTTATCCAAACTAAAAATTGGGAATGAAGCACGAAAAACAAAATCTTATTAATTAATTTATTTTTATAATTTTTTTTGTCCATCTAATTTCTATGTTCTGAATTTAACTCTATTATGTCCATAAAGTTTTTTTTATAATGTTGGCCTTAATAAGATATTTGTATTTTTCTAATATTGAGCAATGTTTTCAATATCGAATATTTGTCTCAGTCCTAAGTCCCTACTTAAAAATTGTATATTAAAAACCTTTTTAGCGGTAACTATAAAATTTATTTACAGCCTTTATCAGAATAAATCTATACTTTCTATTCTGTTACGAATCAGGCGATTGGTTTTTGTTATTAAAAAACCTAAGAAATTGATTAGCTTTTCTGTTCTGTTCTGTCCTGTTCTGTTACGGTCAAAACTGTGAAAGTCAAATTATTGTTAAGTAGCTGCAATTGACAGCAACATACAGCTTCGTCTTTTGTTTAAAAAATAGATATGGATTTTGAAAAAAACTGTTTTTGATTTTAGACGTCATAACATTTCATTTCTCCAAATTTATGAACATAAAAGTTATTAAAATAAAACAATGGACGATGCAGATGCAAAACTTAAAACTTTGTCATTAATAGAAAGGAAAGACTAATTCTACCTTTATATATAAAACCCCAAAACTATGCCATGCCTTTTATATTAACCTTAAAGTAATCTTCTGTTTTAATATTTATTCATAATCTTAACACACAGTTGAAATATTTGTATAACACATTTTTGTTTATACACTTATTAAAATAAACTTAATTAAAATTATTTTGTTGCTTTTATGGTTATTAAAATTTATATAAAAAAAAAAAAACTAGGACCTTGCATTCATATACTATTATTTTTTAACTTACTAAAAGCAGTGTGTTATTATTCCTCTAGCCTTAACAGCACAAGTAACAAACTTAACAATTTTTATGTGTACATACAAGTATACAAATGTGTAAGTGGATGTAATGCGCCTTAAGTTATGCTATATTTAATATGTTTACATTAAAAATAACATTAAATGTCAAAGGCTGGCTTATAGCCCCGACATGTGTTGGCTGAGGAAGTGTGCTGGATACGAATGTGTGTGGGTGTGTGTGCAAAAATAGACAAAAGAAAAAACACATGTATGCTTTTATTGTTTGTGTTTAATTTGAAATATCTCTACAAAATAAAAACACATGCAACAAAAATTCTTAGTTTCATGCTCATACATACATGTATGTATGTGTACACCCAACAGACAAGGAGGTTTGATTTCAAATTATTTCAATTTTCAATTCTCAAACGAGAAATGATTTGAAAATCATAGCATTCTCAACAAAAAGGGGAAATTATTTTAAAATTGAGAAATGCACTTATTTTCAACTTGCTTTCAAGCATTATTCTCAAATTATCAAAGTAATTTTTGGGAATACAAGATTTTAATTTAAAATAACTTATCCCTTCAACAATTAATTTCAGTGTTTTTTTTTTTGGGAATTAAGCACGACTTATAAAATCTTTTAAATTATTCTCAAATGTTTTTCAAATGTGGAACATTAATAAAAATATTATTTTTTAATTTGAATTCATTATTTATTTAAATAAGCTGTGAGATAACTATTCGGCCCCCTAGTTAAAGTTGAAATACTGTTCTTTTTGTACTCTTATTCTTGGAAAGACAAAATACGTTTTGTTTGAAACTTTTATTTTCTTCACTTTCCCGTTGTTTTTTTATTCACATTCTTTTTTTTTGTAATCAATTTGTTACTCACAAATAGATTATATTTTTAACAAGAAATCAAGGTTTTAAAGCCTGTTCAAATTTGTGACAAATGGTGAGCAACATTAATTATTTCACACGAAAATTTTGACATGTATCAATGTTACCTATTATGCGAGTTTGTACAATTTGCTGTTTTTATTCCGGAAATGTATGCGACATTGCTTTGCGTATGTAAGTCTGGGATCACACTTTGAAAGTTTTCTTTCAGAAAGTCTGAGTTTATGGGTGAGAGAGGAGAGAAAAAAGCATATTCTCTTCCCCTCTCACCAATAAACTCAGACTTTCTGTAAGAAAACTTTCATAATGTGAACCCAGACTAAACAAACCCCACATGTATTTAACTTAAAATTATTTTTTTTAATAAAAAATTAAAAAAAAAGAAAGTAAATATGGATAAAAAACTGTTACCGGTTGTGCTATTTTAATTTTTATTTCTTATTTAATAATCAGTTCATACTTTTTTGATTTTGCTTAAAATTCCACGTTAAATAAGTGCAGCATACATTATTTCGCAGTTGTAAAAAAATGTTGCCAGAAACATTTCGGAACTTTTTCACGTTTTGACAGCATTCCACGTGAAATGTTGAACAGAGTACCAGGCTTTAAAGGCGAATTCACTTCACGTTATATGTAACTTTTCTTTAATTTTGTAACACATTTAACTTTAATCGCCGTTTTTTAGTGTTCACATTTATTATTCGCTTCAGTGCTGCCAATTTTTTTTTTTTGATAAAACATTTGAGGGATTCACATAAGTCTCATAAGTCTTAAAATAATAACATGAAAATATACGACCGTTGTGAACAATCCCTCATAATTAAGTGTGCTATTTTGAATTTAAGTCAGCTGATTTAAATCAAATAATTTTTTTATTCTAATACATGAATTAATATATTAAATTAGATCTTACCTAACTATTTTCCATTTTTTAGTCGCAAATCACAAATAAATTTTATTTTGTTTGTTAACCAAACAGCAGAGTCCTAAGCCAACATAATTTGACGCCGCAAGTGTTTTATTACAAAAATAGCTAGCCGCGGGTTAAATTCGGTTAAACTATACCATCAACGGCGACGGCTACAAAAACTAAAGCGGTTCGGCTCAGCCACTCAGCGCAGGTCTTTGCTGACAATATTTTCAAACCATTGTAAAATGTTAGTACATTATGACAATATAACATAATAGCACACCTTGTGAATACCCCAATTGTATTTCAAATGTTTGTATTTAAATCATTGTCAATTTAAATTCAAATGTAAAAATCAAACAATTGCGAAAGGTTTGAAAATTCAGTTTGATATCAAATGCTAAATTCATTTTATATCAAAGGTTTGACTTCGTGTGTGTTGGGCAGGTATATGTGTGTTTTAATGAATATTTCTGTAGATGTGGTGTAGCTGTTTTACACACAAAGTTAGGTAAATACTAACAAAATAGTGTAAACAATAACAAAATACCTACAAACACAAAATTTTCTTATTCACACAGACCAATGTTTACGCATACCTTTAGAGTACGCCTATATTTACTTTTATTTTGTTGCTTCAAATCAAAGAAAATTTATTTTTTAACAGAAATCCTTATAATTTTCTTTCCTTTCTGAGGTGTTTTTGTTGTTTAAGTTAATGCTTTTGCAAGTAGAAAAAGTATAGGCAAAAAGAGTTTAGGGAGTGAAAGGCCGCAGTAAAATAAAACACAAAAGTTTAAAGAGTTTATTTGTATATTGACTTATTTATACACATACATACATGCATATACTTACTAGCTAAAGTTTACAATGGATGTGGAAATTATGAATACTTTAAAGGTAGACTAAAAGAAGTTATATTGGTATCTAAGTGACAATTATTAAATAAAGACAAAATCTAAGCGAACACACATGTCTTCCATATGTATATCTTAAGTGTTTTTTAATTTGTAATTTTGTTTCCAAAAAAGCTTAATAGAATATATCCTTATGCATGTCCTTATATTATTTTTAACACCAAAAATGCCTATCAACTTCTTCAAGCAGGGAAAACACACCAACATTACTAACGAAACAATTTTAAATAATATTATTGATAACTTTAAAGATATTAGTATTGCCTCCACAAGCATATTATGGTTAATAAGCCCTCCACGAATAAGTCCAAACCATAGAAACAACATGATTGTGGTTAACATATTCTAAGAGCAAGATATTATGATAAGAATTATGATTGTTGTCACTATACGACTATTATTGAATCATATTATGACCAAATATATTCGTAATATTACTTTTCCCTTAATCATATTATTATACCGTTAATCATACTAAGTTAAGAAGTAATCATATTATTGTCATGTTAATCAAAATTATGTAAGATGTAGTCATATTATTGTCATGTTGATCTTAACAGAATTAGAAATAATCATATAATAATACAGTGGTGCTGTCACAACAATTTAAAAAAAATTGAATTTTTTGCGTTGATTTTTTATTTTGTGTGTGGCACTTTACAATTTGTTTCTAATGTTAATACAATCTATTTATTTGTTTTAATTTGTTAACAAATAATTCGATAGGCATATTTATAATAAACAAGGCAACTTATGGAATTTTTTTTTTTACAAATTGCGCTAACAAAATATTATTAGAATAAAAATATTTTGATTGCATCTTTAACATGTAAATGTATAGAAAGTTATCATGTTATTACTATTAAGTATCATGATATGGTTGTGAGTATTATAATATGTTTTTAAAGTTATCATTATTTAGTTGTTAGAAAACTAAATATTTTTCAGTCAACAATACTCAAATTTATAATTGCGATAAACATTGATATGTTTACAGTAACTATAATATTGCTTATATTAAATAAATATAACAATTATTTGCCTACGACAATAAACATGGTGTAGTAAACCATGCCCAACCATATTTGTTCTCTGCCTGTATTATATATTTATCCGTTTTAGAGCTTTTCATGAATTTTGACATCGATTTGTTAGTGCATATTTTAGCATATTTTACCCTTTGCAGCATGTTTTTGCATATTTTAGTTGAAAATAAATTGTCTGCGTTTGTAAGTTTTTTGATGCATATTCCGCCTTTCTGAAGCATATTTTGATAAATGGTTAGTTTGTTTAGATGCCTAAATTAATAAATTTAATATTTTTTGGAATCGGTTGATATATGACCATCCGTAAATAGCTTTTTGTTCCGTTAATATTAATATAAAATTAAGCGACCGTCTCTAAAATCCCTTAAAGACGAAAATCCCCATATAGATGGTGTATCAAGAAAGTCAGCCTTATTATGAAAGTCTTTGTCGTTTTGAAATGTTTGTCGTTTTCACAAGAACGACCATGCTAAACACAAAGAAAGTTTGTCGTATTTATGTCGTTAACGTCACACTCAGAGAAATCATTTTTAAATATGGTCACCTCCAACAAAACTATTTTTATAGAAAATTATAAACATATTATGGTTATTTAACCATATTATTTTATACGACAACCATATTATGGTTAAGTAAGTCCTCCATCAAGAAGCCATAACCATATTATTATTGTCTCCGAACATGTAATGGCTAATAATAACTTAAATATGTTTAACACTTATAATATCATGACTGTTTTTCAACCATAACATGTTGCTCTTGAAAGAGAGAAAAATACTAGTGTTAATTTAAAAACAAATTATTGTGATATTTAACCAAACAAGCTTAGAGGCAACCATAATATGTTTGTGGCTTCTAAATGGAGGACTAATTTAACCAAAATATGGTTGTCAGGGACAATAATATGGTTAAAGTAAACGTAATATGTTTATGATTTTCTTTAAAAATAGTTTTGCTGGAGGTGACCATATTTAAACATGTTTTTTCTCTGCGTGCAATAATAAAACCAATATCTAAAAACGACTGGTTTTTTTAATACGACACTCATAATAACGCCGATTATTCAGCACATCTAACTCTAAAATGAAATCTAAGCTCGTACTTTAATTTTTTTTTGGTTCGCCCATGACTGCCAATCGGTTCCAAAATGGTGCGACCTCGAAAAGTCGTGTGGTGTATGGGTTTTACCGATTTTTATTTTAGTCTTTTTTTTATATGCAAATATTATTTAATTGTTAAATATTTTGTTTTCAAATAAGTAATGTTTGGCTTTTTGGAGCATATTTTTAACAATTTTTATGTCAGTTTTTACTGCATTTTTAATGCGCATAAAACACTTTTTTTGGAGCATATTTCTGGTTTCCCTGATAATAACAAAAAAATGTTAACCATTAATAAAAGAAGTTGCACTTTATCATGTTGCACTTGGAAAAGAGGAAAATGTTGTTGTTATTTTTAAGCCATCCAATTATTAGTTCCTAAAATCGAACACATTCCTTAATTAATTTTCGACCCGTTAGTGAAAACTGAATAATTATGGTGTTTGCTGTTTGTCTTAACCTAGTGGCTAATTCTGGCAGACATGATCGAATCGAAATTATTTTTTCGGTGTTGTGGGAACTTAAATAAATGCGTTACAATGCTTTTCCTAAAATTCTTACAGTAACATCAAATGAGTTCCGAAAATAAAATAGGCTACTTATTTATTCGACAGGGACAGGGGAACTGGTACCCTCCATAGGATGCCAATATTAAGCATCGCATATCTTAACAGCCGCTGCACCCATTTTCTTTTTGCTGTTCCATCTTCTGAGTCCCGAAAGTGATAGCGGATAGTAGCAGGGGAAGTGTTTCCCCATAGGACGCCAATGTTAAATATCGCATTTCTTAAGAACTTTTGTAGTGAGGATGTTCAAACTTGGTAGGGGTCACCCTTATTGTGAAATACACCTTCGAAAATAAAACTCATATACCATTGACCTTTCAAAATAAAAATAAAGGGGGTAGGTGCAGGGGGTGGAATAAATGGTCACAGTATGTAAAAGATTTAAAACTGTAACAAATGGTTTGCTTTTCTTTAAAACATATCTGAAAAAAAGATGGCTGGATTAGAGAAATGGTCATGACAACGTCAATATAAAAGAGCTACAAAAGAATCGATAGTTTTATTTTTGGCGGACTATCGATAGTTTTTATCACTATCGATACTATCGGAAAATTTTAAAAGTAACTGCAAAGCTGATTAGATGTTGTCAACGAAACATTTTTAACAACTCATTCGATGCAAGTTTTAAGCAGTGCATAAACTTTTCTTGTTCTTTGGGAAAAAGGAAATTGTAACCTAAATTTGAGTTTTTTTTTTATCTTCATATTCAAAAGTACATGCAACAACAACTAGAAATAATTGCACCCTTAAGATCTTCACAATCAAAATTACACACAGGTTAAATTTCAATCGCGTTGTACGACTTTTCAGGAAGTTATAGAAAAATGAATCCTTGTGTACATATCTTTTTTCAATTTGTAATAAAATTTGGATTAAAAACTTAGGTTTACTTCCGATCTGTGACATAAGGAATGTTTAGAAACAAAAACTATAAAAAAACATTTAACCGCAGATAAGTGAAGATTATATTGGAATAGGACTAAATTTTCAAAAATCACCTTTAAAATTTAAAAAATAGACTTAAGCACTTTTTCCTTACTGCAACCAGTACCCATGTTCTGTAACTTTATTGTAAACTTCTCGCATCGAAAAGATGTGAAACAAAATATTCCATCGTTTTTCGAAAAGTGAGAAAAAACTGTGTCTGTAACTCATGTCGAAAACTATCAAAATAGATTACGTCGTTACGTTATAACTATCATAACAATGCACCCGAAGCCGCTATGACATTGCAGACGTTGACAACGTCAGTAACACATATCGTTGACGGCGACAAAAATTTACTAAAATTGAAAATTTTTCAACGACGGGTGCGAAAATACAACCGTCGGCTATACCAAATAATGTAAAGTGCGGCTTTAACAGCTGTTTGTTTCAATATATGGCATTTTTGTTTCATATCACACATTTCAATCGAAAAGTTTCTCGACGCGAGAGTTACAGAACATGGGCACAGGGTTCTTAGAAGTTTTGTTTTCTCGATAAATGTGGCAATTATTTTACCTGTTTGTCTTTTTTTCTTTACGAAAAGTCTAAAAAAAATTAATGGGGTTATTTTGTAAAAGACATTAATCTACTTCCTTGAACATTTTTTTAAAAATTTTTGAAAATTCAAAAAATCTTACATACACTTTTTTAATTTCTAGACTTAAGTTGAATATTTTGACGTCGAAGGTGAAAAAACGGACAACCCTGATGACAATTAACCGTATCTACATCTTTATAAAGTTTATATTAATTATAAACTATAAATGACACTGAAATTTAAAGTGAATATGCTGGTCTTTATACGTGAAAAACGTTTTCTGTAAATGAAGTTTTAAACCTTTTTAATTTTTTACCACCTTCATTGACTACCGTGTCCACAGAAGTGGCACATAGAAACTTTTCGATACTATCGATAGTATCGATAGTTTTAAAGCTAACAATCGAAACTATCGATTTGGCCGACTATCGATAGTTTTGCAGCTCTACAATATAAGCACAATATAGGTTTTTGCATATCAGTAGAACGGTAATATAAAAGTATCTAAATTTGGTACTATTTGCTTCGTTATCGGTACACAAGATCTGTTTAAAAAAATTTTACCAATTTTATTAAGCGCACCGGGTAAAGATAGTTAGAAATAAAATTGCTTTCGAATCGATAATGTATTTGATGCCGCCAGCCAGAATTAGCCCCCTGGCCATCTTTCTCCCTACGAAATTTCTAAAGCAGGAATTTTTAAACACGAATTTTACAGAAAAAGGTTTTTTTATAATTTGTTTTAAAATATACGAAAAATCAAAAATGTTTTTGAACATGATTTTAGATCTTTTTTTAATACGTGTTGAACTCGACCAAATGTCATAATTTGATAACCTTTGGCCCTCCTGATATATCTATAGATCCCAAATCCTAAACTTATACTCGAATTCAAGTCCTTAATTAATAAAACCCTGGATCATTTCCTAGCCAAAAGACGAATAAAATTGGGTCTATGCATTATATGTTATGTAGTATAATATCTAATATTTTTGAAGAATATTTTTATTTTAAATACTTAACACAATTTTCAAAAAATGTCAGTTAGTAAAAACAGCGACGATATGTGAGGTTATTAAAAGTGTTGACATTTTGTTGTTAAGTCCATTTAATTTTAATTATCATAAAATGTTTTTGTATTAAAATATGATCGCAAATTTCGCGAAAAGGTGGCCGATACAAACCAAACATGTTTATGGTTTTACATAGAAATGGCACACGGGAAAATTTTTCCTGGTATTGTCTGAAAAATTTGTATGTATACGTTTCCGGAAATTGAAAAAGTTCGGAAAATTCACTAATAAAAAGTCTATATAAAATATTTATGGAGTATTAGTTCCTTATGGTTGTTAGCTTCCAAAAAGTTCACTTTAATTTCTTCTACACTGTAATATTACAGCCTCTATGAATTAATATACAAGTATTTGTGATATGACCTAAACTGTTTTATATTCTTAGGTGGAAAAGCTTAAAGTAAAGGTTAGTTGCCTTTGCTAAAACTGCAAACACATAAACATGGTTGTATGTAAATCTATGTATCTGTAAAGTGTAAAATACATTCTATAAACTAAAGTTATATTTATTATACTCTTAAAATACAAATATACACACTGACACTTACATATGTACGTATATGTGTATTTCTAAGTAAAGTCATTTGTCTAAGTATTTGTACCATACACCTTCGTAGACACATGTATGCTAGTAAAAGTCTAAATGTATTTGTTTGCTTGAGTGCAGGTGACTTTGAATGTTTTTAAATGTGATTTATAACATTTTACAAGCATAAGTGCGAACAATTTACAACATTGTGTGTAAATATAAAACAATATATTATTTTACATGGAAAATTTAACGATTTTAAACATAACATACTTTAACACAAACCCACAATCATACAAAAAATATGTATGTATATCCAAGTTTTATAGTCGTTTGTGTAGAAAATACTTGAAATAAGATGTTGTGTTTGAGAAAACAAAAAAGAAAAAAGACAATACAAGGACATTTAAGAAGATAAACTGTCACAGATTTTTTTTGACAACGCAAAAAAGGGTTTAAATTCGCTGGGAATTCTAAGTGAGAGGCAAATAAGAAAGAACGGTTAGTGATTTATAAGAAATATGTTTGCATATAATATTAATAAACTTTTCTAAATCCGACTTAAACATTTGAATAGCAAATTGGAAAAATGTTGGCAATATTTTACTTTTTTTAAATCTGCCAAGCCTTTTGCAGTCATCGAACAAAAACAAAATTAATTTTTTGCATGAAACAAATATATTCCAAAACCCACTAAGTCGAAAAAAGTCAGTTTTGCTTCAGAAGTTTAGCGGCGATACAACATTAAATTGTACCCTTTGTTACTTTTTTGTAAATAACTTTGGATTGGATAAGTCGATCAACACCACAATTCGACAGAATTTACGTTGAATAATACTCTATTCCAAATCGTAAAAAAAATTGGAATCGAGCTATTGACATACATAAGTATGTTTAAAATTTGTTTACAAGTTGGAGCGCAAACATTTTTCGGTTTTCTAGATTTTATTTATTTTAATACAGTAGTTTTGACTTAGCTGCACAATCTCCTTTGCACGATTTTTTGTGCAGGTAAATCAAAAATGCAGTTATCTTAAATGCATTTACCTGTCTTAATATGCAGGTATACAATTGTGGTTACCTGCACAAAAGTGCAGCTAAAGTAAAGTGTTTGATTTAAAAGTAGAATAAAAAAATTATTTTTTTAATACATAAATTTATATTTTATTAAAATTTTATTTCAACCCAGGAGTTTACTGGGAATCTCACGATTCCCAGACCGGGAGAAACTGTTACACGTGCTGATTCGTATTAGAAATTCTTCCATAACGCAGCGAAAAACGCTTATATTAATCGTATAGGGAATCGTTTATGATGTATGTTGAGATTATCTAACGAGTCTTTCAAAAAGCTTGCTAAGAGTCGTATGAGGCTCATATAGGTATTATTTTACAACTCGTGAAATACTCAGCCGTATGACTAAGCTACCTAAATAAGGGCATCAGGCGTATTTTTCATGCCAAAACTTCTAATTTTCATACAATTTCTATAAAACAAACGTTAAGGTCGCGAAATTACACCATCCTGTCGGAAAATCCTTTTTTGCAGATCCTTAGGCCGGTTTGTTTTATTAAAATTGTATTGGCAATAGCATTTTCATATTTCAAAAACTGTCTTATTTAGGTAGCTCAGTAATTGTTATACGACTCTTACAGAGAGTCACAAAAGCTTCATTTCAAGATTTAAAGACGAGCGTGTCAAAAAATAAATAAATTAAAAAAAGATTTAGATGTTTTTGTTACTCGTCAGATAATCACCAGAAGATTCTTTTAGGAGTTGTATATTAAACATAATCGTCTAACAAACAGCCTATGCTAGCTGGGAAATAACAGATCATTTTATACATGAATGTATGTTTATTTAATATAAAAGAAACATTAACAAAAACAATGAGAATTCACAAAGAACATAAAACATAAAAAACAAAATAATTGCGAATTATATTTTTATAAACAGCTTAACCTTTATGTCAACAGTAACATACCCGGGTATGTTTTGAATTTTAAAAACTCTGTATTTCTGAAAGTCATAGCGCTCTGCAATTTCATGATTTCTTCACTAGAAGTGTTTTCTAACATATTCTAAAGTTTGAACAAAATTGGACAAATCAGATAATAGATCTGGTAATTTTTTCATTCCTACCTCTTACGTCAACCGCAGTTCAAGTAACGACGAGCAACTAACAAGTTTTTGCTAAAAAGTCACTTATTGTAAATATTCACACATGAAAGCAAAGCAAAATGCACAAGTCATTGCATAAACACCCGTTATTTTAAGTATTCATGCATAAAAACAATTTAAAATGGGAAAAAAGCGCAAATAAAATACAAATAAAACGAAAAAACACTAACAACAATATGTACTTGTATACCCGGGTATGTTTGCTGTTGACGTAAGTATAATTTTTCAGCTGTTGACATAAAGGTTAAATTGGATATTTATGTGAAAAAGTGGCCACCATATATTTTTATGTGTGCAACTTTGATGTTTTGTATGAAAATATCTTAAAGCTGCCCAAAAATAGGAAAATTGTGCAGGTATACAAAATGCACGTAAACAAGGATTTTGAAGAATAATTCCAGAAAATATTTATTTTGGGCAGTTAAGTCAAAGTGCAGCTAACTTTGATTTTTTGTATGAAAATAATTTTAAAATGGCAAAAATTTTGTGCATTTATCCTAAATGTGCAGTTATACAAAGTGCACTTAAAAAGGAATTTGAATGGAATTAGAAAGAATAATTCCAAAAATTATCAATTTTGTGCAGTTAAGTCAAAAGTGCACGTAACCAAAAGGCAGTTAAGTCAAAACTACTGTAATATGATAACAAAACAGTGTTGGGTCAAGTACAATAAAATAATACTCAGTTTATGGAACAAGATTATTGAAAACCATATAAAATTTTACAATTAAGATAGGAAAACGTTATTGAAACTCTTCGACTGATGCAGGAAAGTTCTGCCATCACAAGAACTAAAATTCGGCTAATACAGCTGCCACTTAGTTGACAATATTTTGTGGCAATTTTTGAGATGGCCATAATGGGTATTTGCGTAGGCTGCTTTCTAAAGGAGCAAAGTCGAGGTTGTGGCTGTAATCAGTGAAGACTCTGAAATAGAAAGCAGATGAACGGTTGGGCATCGAAGTGTGTTGGCGGTTGCTGGCATGCGTTGGCTTCTAACTATAATGATGAGATGTGTTTTCGAGGGGAAAGTGTGTCCTGTGGCGGTTCTCACTTGGTGATGTTGCCATTCGATAGCAGTGGAGGTAAAATAGCTCCGGTTCCTAAGCAAGGATCGGGAGTTTAATTTTTGTCGAACTAAACACTCAATTTTCTACCTGTGTGTGAAAAAGCCAAGCACATACGGGGACGGTTGATAAGCGCATCGTTTGTCACCTAGTGGTTAAGATCCGCCATGTTATTGGGATATACGGCAGGTGCTCATGCAAATCAGCGATTGGTAAAGCCCTTATGACACTACATTTTTTATTCATTGAATTGATAGAGAGCAACAGTAAATGTTTTTGTATTTTTGGTATTTTGCCGCAATACCAGTTCTTTTGACGTTGTTCGCCTGTTGGCATTGACCAGAAATGTTGCTGTTACCACGAAGAAAAAAAAGTCTAAATTTATTAAATCGTCCGAAAGAGATGATAATTTACGATCACCATTGCGTGGGATAACTCGCTTGCCAAACTAGGTCTTCAATGATTCGATTATTTTGTAAGCTATATGGCATGTTGCGGTATCCTGTTGAGAGCACATGTCGCCCAAGGTCATAGCATCAAGGCGGTCCCAAAGATACAAAGATGGCAAAAATTTTGGCATGGCTCTTGCCCAAAATTGTTTTTCCCCTTAAAAAAAAAACATTTTAACTGTTGGCCAAATATAAATTACACGACCAATAATGATATGAAATAGATTGTCAAATAACACTGTTTCTTGGTTTTTGTCAGGCATTGAAAAAGTTTGACAATCACGTCATATAAAGACAGTCTGGCAACCCTATTTGGAAGACAATTGGAGTATAAAACCAGGGTTTTTAGACATTTTTCTTCAAAAATCGTCAAAAGTTTTAACAAAATTCGTCAAAATCGTAACGAATATTTAACAGAATCGTCAAAAAATGGTCAAATATTTTAATTTTACAAATTAGAGACAATTTATTTCATTAATTGGTTCAAAAATATAAATTTTTAGCAAGAAATTCTATTTATGACGAAGAAAGTTATATGGTTAAGTTTTATTCTATTTATTTCAGCAAGTGGGCTGAAATATATTTATCATTTGAAAAGCAATACATAAGAAAATATATATTTTCATAAATGCATAACAAAAATGTATTTCTTTCATTTATCCATATTCACAAAAAGATTAGGATTTAGTAGCTTAGGAAACAAAAAAAATAAAATCGTATTTGCTATTAACTCGAGCTATCTTTAAATGATTAATTTTTAGCGCTATCGCTTTTGCAAATTGTGTTTACTGTTGAAGGTGCTAAACCAAGGGTTGTGTCTATATCAACAGTCTTTTTACGCGACTTGAAACGTTTTATTACGTCCAATTTAAGTTCCAAACTAAGTAAGTGATGGTTCACACTCTTCAAATTGTAGCCGTCAAGTCATGAGTTTTTAGGAGAGAGAGGAAAAGAAATGGCATTCGCTTTTCCCTTCACTCCTAAAAGCTCAAACTTGACGGCTAAAACTTGAAGAGTTAGAACCAGCACTAATGCGTTGTCTTCACTTTACACCCATTTTTCTACACACCTTCTTACTTCCTAACACGCAACTATACTTAGAATAACTTACCTAACAGAATTAAATAGGAATTCGCCTTTTTACACGAAAATAGAAAAATTCTTCACATGTGATTATGACTTCATCGAAAAATGCAATCGTATGTAGAAATCGAAACCATAAAAACGAAAGCAGATTTAACCAATTTGTAAAAAGCGGACCAAATAGAACCGACGCAAATCAGGGCTATAGTGTATATTTTTTGCAGTATCGATGGCATTTATATAATTGTAGAATTTTAATTACTAATGCTTCTAATGAAAGCCACCTGGTTTGTGATGGGGGAAGAATTTTTTTGTTTAGTTTCCAAAAATTTTTGTATTTCGAAAAATTGATTTTTGCGTTTTGGACTGTTCCCAATATAATTGTAAATTTTTCTTGTAAGTGTTTAATTGATGTAAAAAAATCGTCATAACACTATAACTTTTAATGATGAAACAGAACTGGGGCTGAACGATGTTTTTCATACAGTTTGACATAAAATTATGCCAGAGAATGCGGTCGAGAAATAAAATCAATTTTATTTTGAGGACGTTTTATCTAATGCTCTCACATATAGACACTTATTCTTTAACAATGCTACCATACTTTCATTCAATTGCATACATTTTATAAACAAAGAAAAATAAGAACAAAAGAAATGAGATAGAATTTGAAGTTACGGCCGACGTTTTAATTATGGGCTTAAGAATTTTTGCTTGAAGTTGAAGACTCAATTCTGTTTCATCATTTATTCAAAAAATCGTCAATCGTCATTTTACTGTTTTTTCCCAAAAAAATCGTCAAAATGACGAAAAATCGTCACATCTAACAACCCTGTATAAAACTTACCATCAGAACGGTATCGTGCAAACAATTTGAACCGATTTAGTCTATTTAGGATACACAGCACTTCTTATATAAATGCAGTATTTATTTTTTTAATCCAAATTTTGATATTTTAACTAGGCTTAAGTTCATCAAATTTAATTTTCATTAAATTATTTTTATAAAGAAAGGAATTTTTTACCAGATTTTGTTGCTGTAGCTTCAATCGTACATTTAACAGACAAGCGAAGACAAAGGCGAACATCTTAGAACTTTACAAGGATCCGCAATATATGAACTAACCATATGGGAAAGCGGAACTTTAAAGTTTGAAAATAATTTAAAAAAAATTGCAAATAAGTTAAACAAACTTCTACTCGTATATTAAAAACTTTTTTCTGCTTTATTTAAACTGTAATAACCCTTAATTTCTACTGCAGTTTTCACTCGTAAACCAAAGTTATATTCCAAAGGAATTATTGCAAATGTATATTAAATTAAGTAATTGCATAATTGCTGTATTACCATTATCTATTTTTATTTGTTTTACTGGCTTCAGCCATAGAAAAGTTCAGCTTTTTCTAGCTGTAGTTTTCCCCATACAATTTTTATATTCATGGCAAAGGAAATAGTATGTATTATACTGGAACTGCTACGGGTACGAGTATTTTCCGCAATAGTAATGTATAAATAAAAGCTGCACAGGTTTTTCCCTATTTTTTTATACATTTTAGTCCATTCCTTTATTTTATTTTGTATAATTGCGGTTGGAAAAACATTTTTTTCCTACAGATAATAATTGTGGTTAAAATAATCAAGGACTTTAAGGGTTTCTGCCATGGCAAGAGGAGCAGTAGTAGTAGTGTTAGTTTCAGGAGAGTGGCAGATAATAATTTATGATGTCTGGCTAAAGTAATAGTTTATACGGGAAACTTTATATTTATGCATTTTAACTATCAGTATTTATGTATGGTTTAAATGCATGTGAGAGTGTGGTATTAAAACAAAAAAATTTAAAAGTGGAATTTGAAATTTAAATTATTAAATCTGACATTGCCTGGAAAACTGATTGCAATCAAGGTGCAGTAACCGAATGTATATTTAGAAGTCATTGCAAGGTTTGTTTGCTATTGAAAATATAATGTTTACAAAAAAGAGTTGAAATATTAAACCAACCATATTTTATCGATTTTTTTGTTTTTAATCTTGATGACTGTCTAATAAACTGGCTGTAAGTTATGGCCGCCGATAACATTTGGATTTGTTGGCTCTTATTTAATTTATTCAAAGTAAAATGAAAACTTTAAATCAACCGAAATTGTTGAAGTTCACATTATTTAAATCGATCCTAAAATTATGCTTTAGTGTGTTAACCCTTTAAGTATGCAGCAGTTTTTCTTAAGTAATTAAAAACCAAGTAAAAATGCTATAAATTTGGCTGTGCTTAATCTTAAAAGCCCTTCACCAAACGTTATGCAGTGTCTGCTGTATAACTTTTGTTTAAAAAAGCAAAAAAAGTTTTCACATTTCAATAAAAACGTAAATAAATAAAAAAAAATAAAACAAAAGCAGGGGTTTTATGACAAAAATTAAAGTAATCGTGGTTTTTAGCATGTTTTCTAGAAACATTTTTGATGCAAAGTGGTTTAAATTGCTAATTTTTGTGAAAGGGAATGAAAGAAAAGACAAATTCACTGTTTTCTATTGGTCTTTTATTTAAGATGTGATATGGTTGCAATAAGACTTGATTATTCACTCTGCAGTTTTATTTTCATAATATCTTTATCTTTTCTAAAGTCTTTTGGAAAAGGTTTCCTGATAATCTGGCCTAAGCAACCAGTGAAATGCGCATAGAAGCTAGCTTATCTTCAAACAATAACTTACAGTGTA
The DNA here is from genome assembly GCA_949318255.1 of Pollenia labialis. Classification (NCBI taxonomy): domain Eukaryota; kingdom Metazoa; phylum Arthropoda; class Insecta; order Diptera; family Polleniidae; genus Pollenia; species Pollenia labialis. The sequence continues at coordinate 114,536,301 of OX439143.1, forward strand.
TTTATCAAAAATGAAAAATGGTTTCTCAAAAAATTTTCAGCAAAATATTGATTTTGCCAAAAAACTTTCACTGAAATATCTCAGGTCAGTCAAGAATGAATGATTATCAACAACAATTTTAATTAATTTTCATGTTATAAAAATTCCTTTCTTTATAAAAAATAATTTAATGAAAATTAAATTTGAGGAACTTAAGCCTGATTAAAAATATTAAATTTGGATTAAGAAATATGGTTAAGTCAAAACTAGTTCACAAAAACTTAATTTTTTACAATAAAGAAATTATTTTGTTACGTACAACACTGCTTTGCAGATGTGAACTATAAAGATTTTAACGCGATATTATTTGAAGGTACCCTTTCTGATAGATGAAAAAAGTGTAAAATGTTTGTCCTAAAAATTTTTTTGATCCAAATTTTGGCTAAAGTTCATCAAATTTAATTTGCATTAAATTATTTTTATGAAGAAAGGAATTTTTCAGCATGAAATTAATTAAAATTTATTAATAATTTTTCATTCTTGACTGTCGCGGGGCTCGAACCCAGGCTTTCACGGACAGGTTACCCTTACATGTTTCAATTGTAACCACTCAGTCTCTTCAGAGGGTTTTGCCATTGACGACTGCTGGCAGTCAATAGTCAAACATCAATATTTAAAACAAATTGTATTTAACCCTTTGATAGATCGAAATTTGCTTTGAATGGTTATCTTTATTAATTGCTTTACATGTTCCTTATTACTTCTGTTTTGTTCGTACTTTTTGTCAAGAATTCTTCTCGAAGTCCGAAGTAAATTTTTTTCCTTTTTGTTTTAAATGTTTGTCTTTCTTTTTTCTTGTTGACCTTTTTCAGCACAATATGATGGACAAATGTAAACATGGAGCTCGTGCCTAAGCTTTTAACCACAATACTAATAAATTTTTATTCATTTTTAAAGAACAAGTTAAAGTGCAATATTCGGCTGTAACGAATCTTTGATACCCTTCACCGAGTATCTATTTCTTATTATTTATCTTTATAAAAGCAGACGTCAGTTATTGACCGACAATCCGAAAATTATATGCCTTTTTTTTTATCAATTTTAAATAGCTTGAGTAAAATAACATGATTCGTAACAGTTAAAGCCGATCTTAAATGATTTTCAGGAGGGGGATTTATATTGGAGCAGTAGTATGTTATGAAGCAATCATCCCAAAATTGTGGAGAGTGATATCAGGTATTAAAAAACATAAATTTCAATAAAGTAGGTAGGCTAGCTGGTAGAGAGCTAGTCTATAATAAAATAAAAATTTTATCATTTTGCGAAGCACTAATGGTACATTTAAAAAAATAAGCGCACAATTATGCGCTACGCAATAAGACATACAGAAATGCAGTAAAGTAAGTGAAAGAACTCTCAAAAACTTTTATAAAAAAAAACATAACATTTCAAGTGCTACGGCATTCCCTTACTGCAAAGCAGGTTTGTAAGGAAGAGTACTAAAAAAAACTGTTTCAAAACATTCAGAGTCTAAGGCCGATCGTTACATACAACAATTTTTATATGCACTGAATAATGCGCTTTATGGGTCAAAAATGTATTGCTTCAAAGTCGGAACTCGCCATATAAAATTTATGTCTTCCGTAAGCGCAATGGTAAGCGCAACTCTTGCATTTCTCCCTTACAAACCTGCTTCGCTCGAAGCACAATTTTTATTGGGGGTGAAATAAGTTTTAGAGTTAACAATAAATTTCAGAAGGCTGCTAAATATGGGATTTAAGGTAAATTATGGACCGATTTTTCGATCGAACCTTCACAGTGTCATTTCTAGTCCATCAAACCTGGGACGTTTCAAATTTTATTGTGATAGCATTATTAATTACGGTTTTAGGCGTACTAAACTGTTTTCCGGGTGTAGAGTTTATATTGGGTCTACCGTAAATTATGTACCGTTCTTCGCGAAATTAAATAGCGTGATTTCGAGTCGAATAAAACTTTTTTTTTGCAAAATCTTATGTCATTCCGTGCATTATTCTACTATTTATGTTAGTTTTTGTAACAAAATTATCAATTTTTTGGGGTGGTGTTTCCACATTTTGATTCATAGCTCTGATCTTACTGAACCGATTTTGCTGGATTTCAATCCCGAACTGCTTAGGATAACTACAAGCAATTTGACACCAAGTTTATTCTTTTCGAAAGGATGCGTGTTTTCAACAGACAGGCGGACATGGCTAAATCGACTTAGAATTACTTAAGGAACCAGAATATATAGTTACCTAAAACGCAAAATGCCCTAACTAACCAAAAATTAAAAATTGACTTTTTCAGTGATTCTGATGTATTGCATCGACACAAATGCCCACAATAAATTTTGGAATCTTTTTACCAAAATGAGTGAATTTATTTACAAAAAAACAAACGGCCCTATCTCCAAAAGAATATATGATACGCTGTAAAAGACCTTACTATACGGTTTGCATAACATGCAAAATTGTCAAAATAACTGGAAGGTTTTACAAGAAAAATTGCAAAAAAAAAATTATAAACATTTAAAGGCAATTTATGAATAAACATTTTTAATAAATTTTGGCTTCTTTTGAAAACTTTTTATATGTTAAATAGGGCGTTTTGCGTTTTAGGTAACGATATATACTTTATGGGGTCTGAGATGAATTATAAAAAAGCTTAACACGGAATGACAAACTTATTTTACCCTCTTCACAACTACTTGTGGTGGAGGGTATATAAAAGAATTTATTCAGCTGACTTACACTGAGTCTTCACCTAGATAATATCTGATATAATATGTGAGAGAACGTCGGCAGAATGAGAGAACAAATTTCTTCATGTTACTCTTATGGTGTTTTCTTTTCTACAAAAAAATGTGCCTTTTTTTAAAAAAAAGTTCAATTTGGTGTCTTTTTGATGAGATAATGCTGTTTTTTTAGAGTTAATGTTTCTATATTTCTGATCTGATCTATGTCCTGCAACTCTAGTCTTTAATTTATTTTTAGTTGTACCTATATATGTATACCTTGTCGCAATTCTCATTATTATTTCCATTACAAGGAATCTTGTAGATAATATTCGACATATCCTATTTATTAATCCTATCCTTAGTCCTGCTATATAAACTATTCAATGTGTTGTAAGCCCTATATGCCACTCTATATTTGTCTGTGTCAAAGATCTTCGATCCTTTAATCCTTTCCGATATGTTAGGTATATTCTAGGTTCTATGTCACTAATCGTCAGCACCCTATTAATCAATATTTATAATCACCTGTTTACTATGCTTAGAATAAAAATTTATAATTCTTCTCGATGCCGTTGGCTTTTGATACCAATCTAGTACTAACTTGTTTCCTCTTCTTATTATCAATCTATCCAAAAAAGGTAATTCCGAATTGGACTCCATCTCTAAAGTGAATTTAATATAACTGCTTAATTTATTAAATTTTTTAATAAGGCATTCACACCACATTCAGAAATAATGCAGAATATATCATCTACATATTTAATCATTATTTTCGGCTTAATATTAAATTTTTCAATAGATACATCAAGTAATTTCTCCATAACTATATCAGCTGTAATTGGAGATACAGGAGATCCCCTTGGAAGTCCTTTTTGTTGTGTATATATTTTTCCATTACATTGGAAGTATCTATTATAAATAGGAAATTTTTTCAATTCATTTGAATTGTTATACTTAAGTTATATTTTATTTTTGTGATTATGGTTTTTGAAATTGTTTTATGACAAATATGTTTTTGAATTTAATTTATGACAAAAACATTTTTCATAATTTTGGTATTGTTTTTTGTATTTTATATTAAAATTAAATTTTCTGAAGATGCTAACCAAAGGTTAGCGAAATATTGAAAATAAATAATTTAATATTAAAAAGACCTAGAGCTTGATTTACAAAATAAAACAGTTATAAAATTAAACAAGGTCAAATAAAAGCTTAATACAAAATTATATTTTTCGAAATTTTAAATTTTTTGTCTCTGGAGAATGAGCTTAACGAACACAGTCGCAAGAAGTCTTCTGTAGAAAAAAAAAATATTGCTCTGCACTCTTCATCGATGTTTCTAAAGCTTTTGCTTATTAAGTCTGGTATGAAGGCTTACTACCTAAATTGGACCTTAATTTACCAGTAAACACACACAAGCTGTTAAAAAGTGCTTAAGTGGGCCCCAAATTATACTTTATATATGCTTCGGACATTCCAACAAACAACTACACCAAAACTTCAACTCTTGCTGTCGGTACGTCTTTTCTAAGCGTACACAAACCCGTCATGACGCATCTCGTTACTTACAGGATCATATATTTCAACTATAAATGTGGTTAAAACAATGGAGAATAGAGATCAATAAGCAAAAATACGTACTTATAACATTCACTTTGCGTTGGGAATCATGCTGCTGTATAAAAATAAGTAATTAAATAATACATCAACACTCGCATGTAAAACATTTTGGTTTTCATCTAGATCGGCGTTTATCTTGGAAGTGAAATATGTTAAAAACTCAAATATCCGACGGACCTCAATGTGGCATTAGTTAAGACAATGATAACGGAATGTGCAGTAACACATTAAAGAAGGCTTGTATTGCACCCAAACCAATTTGCTCGAATTATTTTAAATCATGTATGCCACCCTCGCTTAAGCAGCAGAGATACTGCAGGACTCATCCGATTAGAAGAGCGCTAAACACCTACACATGTGGACAGAAGCCGTGATGGTTGATGATGTCCAGCACTGGTATTAATAAAAGTTAGATCGTATTAAATCTATGAAGATTCAATATTGGAAAAATCCTTTTATCGTACGTTTTTATATATTCAGGTTACGTCAGTTTTTATATATTTTTAAAAACCCTTCATGAAACATTTTGTAACCCGTATTTTATGATTTATAAATTGAGTTTTTGTTTTTTATCGTAACAGGTTATAAAACTGTAAATTTTTTTTAATAATTTATTAATGAAAATTTGATAGAAAACTTAAACTTTAGAATTTTTTTTTTGTTATGTTGTTCTTAAATTTTAAATAATGCACTCAACTCAAATCAAGCGAGTAAATTGTCTACCAAACAAATCAATGTCAAAAATTGTTTGCCATCAGCATAAAGAAAAAGAAACCTTTTGTAGCTGCTGCTGTAGCTTTATGGGAATTTATGTTAAAATAAGTTTATTTTAATATTTTTAGAAAAGCAAAAAAAAAAAAAAATAAATAAAACACATTTAAAAATGCCGACAACCTTCTGGCTTTATTGCCATCATCATTGTGTCTAAATTGCTTTAGGTTTATGTGTTTTTGAAAATATTTTTTTTATTTATTTTTTAAAAAGTAGAATTTACCATTTAACTTAACTTTTTGTGTCTTCGCTTTTTGAGTTTTTACTATAAAAATATGTTTTGTTTTCTTTTATTGTTTGCTGTTTTATTTCTTGCACTCTCTTGTGTTGAGCAGGAATAAAACAAGGCCTAAATACGAATGTTGCTGAAATTCAAGTAGAAACGAAAAAAAAACTTCAGCTTTTTTGCATACAATTCCCTACATGTGTTGACGTCTGGTAAAATTTATTACTTCCTTATGGTAAAATGGTTATGAAAATAAATGTAGGTATATGTATTTTTTTTTAATAAACGACACAAAAAAGATCCTAAAACTAAAAACAATAACAGAGTAGAAAAAAGGAATTTAATATAAAATAAAAGACTTTGTACACATGTTGGTCTTGAAAAATGAGTCTGAGACTAAAAGTAATCTGGAAAACAAAAAGCAGTTTTACCGAAATAAGAGATAAGGTAAAGAAACAAAGTGCTAAATGTGCATAAAGATTAGGACTAAAAATTGTTTTGCAAGCAACTTGTCGTGAAAAATTTGATTCTCTTTTAAAGTATTAAGGCCAGTTTTAACTTAAACATTTACTCACAAAACATTTTGATCCCTAGAAATAAGGTTTAACAAATTCCTAAAGGAAAGCTACACATTTGTTAAATATAATGTTTTCGGTAAATGTTACGGTTAGTGATAATTTTACGAAAAAATGTTTTTCTTGACCTTCGAGGGAGATGTTTGAGATGCTTTTTAGAACAACAAAAGAAAGCGTCGTGCAAAAATTCAGCTTTCCCTTAGTTATTCCAAAGTTCAATGTCTTTATTACCCGGACTTTTTAAACTTTTTTATTTTTACAGTTTTTATTTTTTGTTTTTTTTATCAGGTTATATACAATTTGATAAAAAAAATTTAATTTCATGTTCAGTAGCAACCATAGTGGTTGCTTTTTGCCGGAGGACTAATCTAACCATACTATGGTTTCCGGTGAAAATAATATGGTTAAGGAAATGATAATATGTTTTAAGCTTTTTCGTTAAAAAATAGTTACCCAGGCAAGCGGCTCTACAACCTTCTACACAATCTTCTATTAAAGGAAATATTTCTGTGCATAGTGTAAAACAGGCATATATATATATATGTGTTCCTCTAACTCCCATTGGAGCATAGGGCGCCAGGCCTAATTTACCAAAAATATTTAATAAATATGTGTTTTATTAAAAATATTCACCACCCTCGTGAATAACAAGTGGACATTTTGTTCCCATGAAATTTTCATTTCCCACGAATGGGAAAAACAATCGTGAATCTCATGTGAAAAATTTATCACGCTATCAGTTTCAGTGAATGTAAAAAAAGAAGAAAGATTAAAAAAAATTTTAAATCCATGAAAAATATACAGGTATATATTTTAATGAAAATTTAAAATAGCAAAGCAAAATATTTAGTATTGAAGGGATAGTTTGATTACAACGTTAGTTTTAACACTTTTTATAATCTATGCAGTAAAATATTTTCTAAAATTCTGCCATAACGTCTTTCGAAAGCTTCACAAACCGCAGGCAATCAACCTGTTGTTTGGCGTTTTGTTGACCAATACATCGGTTTTTGCTTTATTAACGGATCTAGCCCTTAATATTCGATTTAAAGGAGGAACTACTTGCATACATGTTCTGTTCCCTACCAAAAATAAAGTGGGAATTTTTTCCCGTGGTCATTTTTTCACTTTATTATTCTCCTTTGAATTACCTTTTTTCATGGCAGTTTTTCATTACCGCAAATATGTGAAGGTAGGGAAAAATTATTCACGACAGGGGTAAATGTCTATCAATTGATTTGCAGGAATTTTAGAAAAGAAATTTGCTTCTAAAAATTTTAAGTATTCAATTTTTACTTGAAAATTTTGACTGAAAATTTGGTTACTATATTTTTTTTTAACAGAAACTTTTAATTTGAAATATTTTCACTAGAAATTTCTTTTAGCCAAAAATGTTTACCAAACATATTTTTCCTTAAATCTATTATCACCAAAATTTGTATACCAACTACAACCTGTTGTGAAGTTTGTATACTTATTAAGTCATTCCGTGTGAAACTTTTTTATTCTTCACCTAAGTGCCCGTAAATTTTGTTTGTTTTTTTTTCGTTAAAAACAAATAAGTGTTTTGTTTTGTACAGCTGCAACGAACGAACATTAATGTGCAGAACCGAACACAAAGAAGTTTGTATTTTTTAAGAAAAAGAACGCAATGAAATGTTCTTATCTCTATGTTAGTACAGTATTTATACTGTCACAAACAGGAAAATATTTTTTTGAGATATTAAGTACTCAAATACTATTAGCGTTTGTGTTTTCCATATTTCTACTGTACCGAACAATAAACAACATTATATCTGTGGCATTGACAAAACATCTTAAGTCGAGATAAGATAGCAAAAAATATTAAAAAACTTGATTAAAAAATCATGTGTATCAAATAATAAAATTAACCAAAATTAAAGAAAACTGTTGTTCATATTAAAAAATTTTAAAAACGTAAAGAAAAAAATATATTTTTAATGAAAATTCGTTTGATTAACAACATTTGTTCCATCTTTTGTAAATTTGACTAAAGAAGATTTGTCAAAATGCCATTTATAAAGTTTTTTTTTTTTTTGAAATAATGGGTGAAATAAGCTATTATTTTAAAAAGGAAGCAATGTTTTTGCTGGGATGTTAAACTAAAATTTTGAGTATAATTTTTATCAAAAAAAAAAAAAAAATGTGTAAGTGGACGATTTTATCAGCGAAGCTATTTACATCAGTTGCAAGTCTACTAATTCACTTAATACTAATTACAAAAAAAAAGTGAAGGGTTAGCCTAAAATTAATTTTAATTAGTCTTTTAAGACCAGCCATTAATTTTAGAACTTACAGTTTTCTACTCAAGTTCTTTAAAAATGTAATATGAGCATAAAATGTACCTTAAAATAAGTTTTTGTAGGTGTGAAGGTCACTGGGTAATATAATACTTCTCATATAAACACATGTACTTAAACAAAAGCGCCAACATATTGTTTAAAAATCTCCTTAAATCACACACCCCTGCAACTTGTAGTTTTTACACAGGTTAATGGATGAAAAGTTTTATATGACACCTTTTTGAAAATTCATATTAATCTTGAAAATTTATGATGCGGCTGACAAGTTGAAAAGCAGTAGCAAAATGAAGACAAACAGCAACAAGAACACCGAAAACATGGCTCATTTCCATACTCCAGGTCGGTTTGCTGCTGTTGCTTTTTGTAAAGAGTGTATAAATTCTAAACATATTTTATATAAGTAGATGGTTTTATTTCCATCAAAATTTTGTATTTATGTACATTTTATGCTTCTTGCCAACATGTTAAGTATTCATTAAAAAATGTTGCTAGTTTTGCAGCAATTTTTTGCGGGTTCTTACACACAAACGCACACACAATTTATTTCAAGTGATTTTGCCTTATAAAAGTACGCATATAATTGCTACGGTTGAACAAGGAATTAGGATGTTGTTGATGAGAGTATGATGTTGCTAAACACTTCACCTTGTTGCTGCAAGTGATATTTGATAGTTTTATTTTATTTTTAGCTTGAAAAGGTAAATAGAAGCATCTCTTGAACACTTCAGCAAGTGAATGACGATAAAACAAGCGAAATGCAGGCCGTTAAAATAAATTTATTATTTCAATGTCGTATAATTAAAAAATTTTAAGCTAGAAATATAAAACTAAAAAAAAAGAGTTGAGTATTTTAAAGTTGTTTTTACGAAGTATCAAATAATTAAAGCATTAATTTAAATATGAGCCTTAAAGAATGCAATGTTTTTGTTCAGCCTTAGCTTATGCAATGGTTAAGGGATATCAAAATGTATTACCAAGATCATTGTTTAGGCGGTGATGAAACTCAAAAAAATAACTTTTCATTTGTATACACCAGCTTAATTATAATCACTTTATCTAGCAATATCCCATTTTCTACAGTGAAATCCCAATAATTCGTACCCAGATAAATCGTAATTGCCGATAATTCGTAATAAACTGTGGGTCCCTTGAAAAAATCTCATTAATTCGTAAAATTTCCATACATTTTGGTCCCCTCGCTAATTCGTAATTTTTTTCAAATAAAATCTTTAACTCTTATAAATCGTAATTGTTTGCTAACTACCACTTATAATTCGTAATAAAACCATCAGAAATATGGAAAGAATGATTTTTTGTTCAACGCAATTTTTTTTGGCGTGGGTTTTTGCTTGTGTGTGTGTTTATTTTCTTAAGATCAGTTTGTTACATGAATGGAGTAGTTTTAAAACTAGTAACCCAGCATTTACACATCCCTGCAAATAATAGGACCAGTCCAAACACGCGTGTAAAGAGTAGCCCAAAAGGGACTAGGACTAGTCCAAAAGTAACCCAAACGTATGGAAAAACATGGTCTATTTAACATTATGATGTCCTAGGGCAGGACCATATAACCCATCTTTGGACTACAAAGGAGTAGTTTTAAAACTACTCCATTGTGTACACAAGAGGATTAGTTTAAACTTCGTTTAAAAACCAAAACGAAGACATGTCGTCTCACTACGAACACTTTTTAACAATGACATGGTTCATGCTTGCATTGGACCAGTCCATGGAGTAGTCCATTTCATGAAATTGGATCAGGTGGTCCAATAATATTTGCAGGGCAGTGGCAGCAAAAATTGCATGCGAGTGGAAATTTGGCATTTGCATGCCACTAAATGTCAAAACGATAAACAATGTTACCCTGATAAAAATTGAATGCAAATTTACTGGATTATTGTAAAATTGTAAATTATGTTTTAACTTGTTAAATGTATTTTTATGATGAATTTTTTGAAACGCGCATTAAAAAAAGTAAGTTTGTTAATTATAGAGCATTAATATTGTTTAAATGAGGGGTGGGGTCTTTCATAGAGGTGCATTTCGGTGCGGAAAGCTTTCTGTCTGCTATTCACTTGGGAATAGCAAGAGGCGATTCCTCTCCTGAATTTCCCAAGCAGCCCACTACGCCCGGTCTTAAACCACGTACCCCCTGGTAACGTCGCTCAGATACCCGTCTGACGGCAGCTAGAGTGAGAAGGCGCTCAGTTGAGTAACCTGAATGGCATGCTAATACCGATGCGTCTCAGGTAATTAGGTGACAACAAAATTAAGAATCACTGAAACTCAATTGATGTACTATGTCGTTTTAACGACTTGCCTGCCTAGAGGTTGTTGGCAGCCCCAACACTAGGATCGGGTGCTGTGGTCTAATCAACCACTACTCAAATGTTGCTAGAAGCTCCACTTGGAGTAGCGTTCTTATAAATATTGTAAGACACGTTAACTAAAATAAAAAAAAATATTGTTTAAATAATGCTTATATTAATAAATGTAAGCCATTTCCCCAAAAATGTGCTTAAATGATTAGCTTTTTTTTAATTTGAGTAGTAAACAAAGTATTTCAAGTTGACGCATCAACGACATTTCGAAAATGAACTCGCAGTGGCATGTGTAAACACAAAAGCCAATGGCATGAGGTTCGACTATTTTGAATGAATAGTTAATGAATTTGCTATTTTATTTTATGTATTTATTTTGTATTTTATTTTTTACAATTGTTTTTTTTTTTGTTTTTTATTGTTTCAGTAAATAAATTGAAAAACCCCGTTAATTCGTATTTATTTTATTTTAACCCCGTTAAATCGAGACCTCGCTAAATTGGAAACCCCCTATAATTCCTAAGAAATGGCCGGTCCCTTGCGATTACGAATTATCGGGATTCCACTGTATTTTTAATTAAGTTTTTGGGAATAGACATGAAAATTTGTGAAAAAAATAGTAAATTTTAATTAATTCATAACTTTTATTTGAACGAGAAAGAAAAAACAAGAGCAAACCATTTTTATATTCTTTTTAATTTAATTGTAAATTTAAATGCACAAAATCTACGTAGTATGTACTTACACACATACATACATGTATAAATTTTCAATGATACAAGCAATATTTATTTCATAATTAAAATATTTCATACAAAAATATAAAAAACAGGTACAATTCGGTGCGTGTAAAATGTAGCCCACAAGGGACTAACACTACTCCAAAAGTAACCCAAACGTATAGACAACACATGGTCTATTTAACATTACGATGTCCTAGGGCAGGACCATATAACCCAGCTTTGGGATAAAAAGTAAAAACAATCACTTAATTATGTTTTTGGAAATTTTTTAAATGTCGTAAAAGGTTTCAGTCTAGATTATAGATAATTCGAAATGAACATACCATGATGTTTTTATAAAAGAAAAAAAAATTAGTTTAGAACTAGTAATAAATGATGCCCTAGACCACTAATGTGACAATTATTACTTGAGCTAGAAATGCGAGCACACACCTTGAATAGTTTTAAAATTGATTTCTGCAATATAATTTTTTATTCAAAAGACTAAAAATTGTCAAATAATAATTACGCATTACAGAAAATACAGTACGTTAAGGTACGATACATTGCATTGCACAACATTTCCGGTCGACTAAAGCAACCTTAATTCTTAAAATGTAGAATGCAAGCAATTAAGCACTAAACGCAAAAGCCTTCAAACGTGTATTTGTAGAGAAACAAATAAAGCAATTCTCAAATGGATAACTGCTGCACGTGGGAATGTAATCCAAACTAAAACAGATTCATTATATTTTAATAAAAGTGGAAATAAAATTAATTATGTATAATAAACTTTCTTAAAAATTAAGTGATTTTGTGGTCCCATGCAAATTCATTATAGGAAAGTTGTATTTAAAAAACAACTACGTATTTCCTTTCGAATGAAATGATATCTTGTAGAACATGGTACAAGTAAAAATCAAAACTGCTTTTGAAGCAGAACTTAGGTTAATTAGATATTGACTGTTCTAGCAAAAAAATAATTAATTAAAAAAGCCACCGAATGCAACGATAACCTCAAAACAGCCAAATATTGTCAATAGCATTTTTACCCTTCAGCAAAACAAAACCGTAAATATAAAAGGAATAGTTTATAATAATATTTACATAAAATATATAATAAAGTGTAATTATTTCAAAATTAAGTTTTATGTAGTGTATTTGACAGTTAATTAAAAATATTAATAAAAATACAAATGTTGCCATTTTTTATAATAAAACTAAAAGGAATAAACACGTAAGCAAATGTAACGTTGAAATTACCAAATTTTTTTACCGGATAGGCAATGATAACTGTTAAGGCAGATTTAGTCTTTACTTTCCGTTTCTGTTCTGTTCCGTGCCGTTCTGTTTCGAAATTGTAATAGTTACTTTTTCTGTAGCAACTTATCTGCTATTTATGACAAATTTATTAGTTTTGAACCGTCCATTGTTTTATTTCAATAAGTTTAATACACATAAATTGAAGAAATTAAATTATATGAATTCTTAAAATCAAAAAATAGTTTATTTTAATATAAATATGTATTTTTTGTTATTTATTTTGCTGTCACTTACAATTACTTAACAAGTTTTTGATTTTAACAAACTGAACCGCAACAGAACAGAAAAACTAATTAATTTCACAGGTTTTTTAACAATAAAAACCAATCAGCTGATTCGTAACAGAACAGAAAGTAAAGACTAACTGAGTCTTTAGGCAGACAGCACCACTGTTTAGAAAAGAATTTTCAGAAAATAAAGCATCCTTGTCGGCTTTTCCCGTTTTTGAACAGCTTTAACCAAATTAAGCTGCTTAAAATTAAAACAAAAATTTATTTAAAATTAAAATAATCTAGAATTTTTTTTTTATAAACAGAGACGCATTCTTACTACAGAATAATCCTTTTGATTACGATCTGCTTGCAACAAGGCGGGATAGATGGCATACGGGACATTTCACTACAAAACTGAACTGTTCCAGCGAAAACTGGACGGTTAGCAAATCTTCTACTGAGGCAGCAGCGTGTGGACACCAACACATATATATATTAGTTGTAAAATATTGTTTGCTTACGATCTGTAGCTACCTAAGCTTCACTGCAATGCAGCTTGTATTAAATAACTCTAGATGATCCGCCAAATAAGTTAAAAGCCGACACGAACCTTTCAAGGATGTATCTATGAGTTCCTAAGAACTGTAGCTTTGAATTTATTTAATTAGATTAAATACTTAAATTACCCTTATCAAATTAATGGGGCTGAATAATTCAGCAGTAAGAGAAGAGAATTAATCTTAAAAATTTTATCAAATTATTGATTATTTGTTACAATGTTTGTCTTAAATGTAATTAATGCATATTTACCTATCGCTCATATAAACACAAATAAACTGAATGTAAATATATACATAAGAGTATTAATAGATACTTTCAATTATGCTTGTACTCATGCTAACACACATATTACAAACACATACTTACGCACTTATATACATACATATAAATGTTTTTTTTTTTATTTCTCCAAATACTTAGTAATACTTGAAAATCCTAGGTAGACGCTTCTTTTTGCTTTTGCATGTAGGAAAATACATTTTGTTTGGTTACTTCGATTGGTAGACTTAATAAGTTCTCATACTAAATTGAAAATTTCGACATTGATTCATTACTCACTGAAAAGTTCAGTAATATCAGACTACCATCTATTAAGGTAATTCATAATAGATGTAGGATTGTATATCTTTCCAATCATCATTAGGACATACGGCTGTTGGTTGTTTTAGAAACGAAAGAAGCATTTTACTATAATTCAAGCAACTAATATAGATATAGTGAGCATAGATGATGATGTTTATTGGAAAAAGGAACTAGAGTGCTCTTTATATTTGCACAGTGGAACTTTTGTAAAATAAAACGCAGTAATATACATTTATTTTTTTTAATGTAATCGGGTGTTTTTTTTATATGCATAGAACTTTTTGTTTAAAGAAAAGACAACAACTTCAATATAATGACCAAAATTTCGGATTTAATAACTTAAAAATTAAATGGGAATGTGTAAAAATAATTTTTTTTATATGGCCTACAGGACTGCGCCTTATGAACTCCCTACAGTCAGTAAAATGTTGCATTTTTTTCAAGCATACCATGTCATTTCTCGTCAATATCGCGTCGAATGATGGCTTTTAAATTAACACTAGTTGTTGGTTTATCAACAAACATCAGAAGTTTGAGGTTTTTTCACAAAAAGTAGTCAAGAAGTGTCAAATCACATAAACGAGGTGGCCAGTTGACAGGTATATTTCTTGCAATAATTCGGACACCAAATGTTTGGCTCAACAAGTAATGTTTTCACGAGCTGTATGGCATGTTGCGCCGTCTTGTTGGAGGCAGTTGCAATAAAATGAGGATTAAAAAAATTACGAATAATTTGCCTGAAGCGTTCGCCATTCACGGTAAAATTGACACGGGCTTTGGAATTTAAGACAAATCTGCCGAAGTCTCCTTCGGCATGTTAACCTCACCATCTAGTGAATTTTTCGGAATGGACTGGAGGCCCATGAGGATTGTGCTATTGTTTAAACCCACAATTCTGCTTGAAATTTAAGCCAGAAATGAGCCTCATCGCTAAAGATGATTTGACGATACAAAGCAGATTCAACCAGTTGATTCTCAGCATATTCACCGAATTCCAGTCGCTGGCTTTAATTCCTGCATAAGTTGGATCTTATACGGGCCAAAGACTGAGTAAGAAAGGCGTCGGATCGATTAATTTGAGTCCTCTGTCACACTCACGTTTACAGCGGCGATGGCTTCTTCTGTGCACACGCTACGGCTCGATTACTACTTAAAAGAGTAAATATTCATCTAAAGTGCAAAAGGACGTAACAACAAGACTATTCGAAAAAGGGGTTTTAATTGATTTTTGTTCGTTTTATTTAACTACACGTTCGCAAAAATATTTTAAATCCCTGCGATCAAAAATTGTGACTTTATTAAAGAAATTCAAACACCAAGTACCCACACCTTGTTGTTATTGATTTTGAAAAATGTCTAATTCTCCAGTAAAAAAATAAAAAGTTTTGTTACACCCTATTGCTTTTTAGGTGAGGACATGTGGCTATGAATTGATCAATAGTTTTACGTACTAAATTTCCAGATGGACGATTATGCACACCGTTCACTTAAAGTATATAAGTTTCCTGAATAGAGCGTGAAATTTGGAAATAGATTGTCACATTATTTAAACGTTGTTATGGTGCAAGCCTTTGCATGGTGGTTTGCCAAAGTATACTTGAAGAAAAAGTTAAATACACCTCATTTGTATGACAGCTAGTCTTACAGTTATTCCTAGAGGAATTTCTATACCAGGGATGCCAGATATGGCGATTTCTCGCCAAACATGGTGATTTCGAAAATGGGGATTTTTAATGTAAATGGCGATTGACTTGGCTATTTTTACCATTTATTTTATTTCAGCGATTCACATGATTTTGTTTTTATCATTTAAAGTGAATTTTATATTCAGTCACTATTAATGCGTCGGAACTACAACAGTCCAAAAACAACAGAAGCAACATAGGGTTTTCGCATTGCACTGTTAGTGCTTATAGCTCGAAATGTCAACCAGTCTTAGCAAAACACTAACAAATCGAAACAAATAATAATAGTTAATTCGCCTTCGTTACTATTAAATTTTAATAGTATGGACGCAGGTCACACCCAGAGAAAAAACATGTTTTATGGTCACCTCCAACAAAACTATTTTTAAAGAAAATTTTAAGCATATTATGATTAATTAACAATACTATTGTCACCGACGACCATATTGTGGTTGAATTAGTCCCCATCTAGAAGACACAACCATATTATAGTTGCCTCCGAACATCTTATGATTAAAAATTACTAAACCATGTTTAACACTAATAATAGCATGGTTGGTTTTCAACCATAGCATGTTGCTTTTGAAAAAGAGGATAATACTATTGTTAATTTTATAACAGATTATTGTCATATTTAACCATATCATGCTAAGAGGTAACCATAATATGGTTATGGATTCTTGATGGGGACTAATTCAACCATTATTTTTTATTGCTTTAATAGATCTTGTCTAAAACAATAATTTACGTTTTCTGGATAAAGAAGGTTTAGCGGCCCTTAACCCTATCCTCAGTAAGTACCAGTTATGGAAATACAAAGTACCAAAAAAAAAATCATCTTACAGATTCTCATTCGCTCAGCCCCTTGCATTTTTAATTGGATTTCTCTAGGTTCAATTTTAAGGGAAATTCAAAAAGTACCAGTTTAAGACCAAAAAAGTTTCCCCATAGAGTCTCATCACCCGTTTTCCACCTTGCAGAATGATAAAACACCAACATCATGCCCGATATGGTTTTTATTTAAGAAATCTTATTTACATACACAAAAATATAAGCAAAATGAGAAGCAAGAGTTAAAATTTACTTTTTAACACTTCGTGGTACACATGAGTCTGGCCATAGCTTTTTTCAATGTGTATGGAAAATGAAAACATGAGTAAGCCGGAGGGTTAAACACTTCGAAAATTTTATTTTTTGTTTTTACTTGATTTAAGAAAATTATACTTATTTTAAGAATACCTTAAAATCTTGCTTTATTCCGAGTGTTTTTCTTTCTGTGTATCGGTCCTTTACTCATATGGGTAATTCCATGTCAAAACGACCAAGAGTGGGACACGACCTCTTCCGATTGTAATGAAATTTGGTGAGAAGGTTCCTTTTATCTTATAAGGAACATATATGAACGAAAAAAAATTTAAAATTTTTTTTTTCAAAAGTTATGTCATATTTAAAATGTCATAATTTCGCGGATTTAGCCGAATGTGTTGAGCTTATTTCTTCAATATCTCGAAAACTACTTGACATACGAAGATGATTTAAATGTAATTTTAAAGAGAATACTTGGGACTACATACCATATACTGAACAGAAATATTTTTTTTGAAAAATGTAATATCTGCAAAATATTAAATTTTAAAAAACGGACTAAGTCAAAAACCTATTTTTTTTTTTGGCTGATTTTTTTTTATATAATACCCCAAACTGTTCTTAAAAAATCCTGAAACTTTGAAGGAGGTGTTTTTTTTTTCTTTTTTAAGATATGATTTTTTTTCTTTGTAATTTTGTATTGTAATTTTGAGCAATAAGTACACTGTGCTAGTTGCAAAAAACAGACCATACATTCGACCCATCTAGGAGCTGCAGGGGCCAAATTAAAGAATTTTATTAAACCGCAATATTTGCATGGTGGCGCGTAGGATGCTTCTAGATGGGTCAAATGTATGACCAACCCCACTTTATTATTTATTGCCGAATTTCGGTTTTTTTAGTTATTTCAATAAACTAAAATATATGCTGTGCAGCCTCTTACATTTTCGAAATAACGGTAATTCTTGAAAACAAGAGCCAATCTAAAAAAACGGTAAATCCCACTGGATTCAGCGTGCCCCAATAAGGGCAAAATGCAAGGTGCGCGGCTGGTCTGTTTTTTGCAACTAGCACAGTGTACTTATTGCTCAAAATTGCAATATTAAAATTCTATTTTAAGATTATTTTTTCAAAGGTTGCGAAAGAAAAAAAATCATATCTTAAAAAAGAAAAAAAAACATCTCCTTCAAAGTTTCAGGATTTTTTAAGAACATATAGGTTTTTGACTTAGTCCGTTTTTAAAATTTAATATTTTGCAGATATTACATTTTTCAAAAAAAATTATATCTTTTCAGTATATGGTTTGAAGTCCCAAGTATTCTCTTTAAAATGACATTTAAATCATCTTCGTATGTCAAGTAGTTTTCGAGATATTGAAGAAATAAGCTCTACACATTCGGCTAAATCTGCGAAATTATGACATTTTGAATATGACATAACTTTTGAAAAAAAAATTTTAAAAATTTTTTCGTTCATATATGTTCCTTATAAGATAAAAGGAACCTTCTCACCAAATTTCATTACAATCGGAAGAGGTCGTGTCCCACTCTTGGTCGTTTTGACATGGAATTACCCACATCGATTTTCTTATATCGAAATTTTTAACAAAAACTAACAGGAATTTCATCAGGTTAAGTTCTTCGAGAAAGGTTTGGTTTTGATAGTGATTTATTTAAAAATGTCAAGAGAACCAAAAAAAATGGTGAAATACTACCCAGGAATATAAAGGGTTGATTGTTCCGATCTCTTATGTGTGCTTTACAAAAAGATTAGCCGTCATAGAAAACCTAAAATAAAAAGTTCAAAAAAATTAAGAATATAATATTGAAGAAGGTTTTAATGTAAATGTTGGTCTTTAAACGTTGACCAAGTGCCAGTTTCACGGTTTTGTGTGACAACCGAAAATTATTGCAATTCGAAAACTTGAAAAAATATAAACAAATTTTAAATTTTTAATTTGCATTTGTAAGTGTGCAAATTTTTCTGGATAATCGTATGTGCGTATTTAAACTTGCCCTAGATATAAGAAGGAAATTTGCTACTCAGCAAAATTTAAGTTTAAAAATTTGTTTTAAATTAATATAAAAAAATGTATTGTGCATTAAGACCCATAGTGCAAACAAATATCACGCTAAAAGTGGTTTTCCCATTTAATATTTACCTGCTTGTGTGTCTATGGATATTTACGCAAATGTATTGTATGTATGATAAATGATGAAGTACGCTTTAGTATTTGTACAGAAAGCGTCCAGTTTGTTTTTGAATTTAAAGTCTAGCAGACGAAGAGCTGAACTTTAGCAATTTGTTAACCCAAGGGATTTCCTTGTAAACTCAACACTCCCAACTCAATTCCAGTAGATAACACATAAACAGGCATATACAGATATCGCAATGGCGTACAAACTCATTTACCAAAACAGTAACTACATTTGCAATATAACATACATCCAGTTAACTGGCGTTAAGTAAACACTTATGTATTTGTAAAAATATGTACAGTACAGTCTATGAACACACATAAGAAAATTTCATATATGTTTACGTGTGTTTCTGTATGTAGTTTCAAATTCATTGAACAAACATTTTACTTTGAATTATTCTATGAACGGATGAAATTTTCTTGCATGTGTGTAGACTATTTTCTTTAATTTGTGGTATATGGGAGTGTGTGTTTGTGTGTTAGTGAAAAGTCCGAAAATCCTTAGATTTTGGTTTTAGCAGTGTGGCAATTAAAAGGGATTTATTCTTTGCTTAACTTAATTTCCAAATATGATGTTTGATTTTCATTCTCTATAGCCAAACACCCCACATCTGAGAAATGAAATAAAAAAATTTTCCGTCCCCCAAATATAAACAAAGTTTTTTGTGGTTTTGCAAGTTTAAAAAAAACCATTAAATTTTCTGTACCCTACAGATGATAAAGCTGAAAAGGCTTAAAAAACCAGAGATTTCCCTTAAGAAATATATTAAATTTGCACAAGTTATTAATTATATATTTTTTTAATTTTAACAACAGATTCTGCAGTAATGTTGTTGGTATTAGTAATCTTTTAATTCACTTGATTAAATTATTAACCAAACCAGAGTTCTAAAATAAGCAGTACATTATTAAGCGTTCGGCTTACACACCCAGGAACGATATCTATTTATTTTAGTGTTTGTGTAGACCAGGGCAGTCAGGTACTTTTTTTTTGCTTGTCCCCAAAAAATGAAGAAAATCCCATATTAAAAAACAAAACCTTAAAAAGTTTATATTTATTTTTTTGGATTTTTTAAAATTAAAATGTTTTTTAAAAAATAGTAAATAAAATTCGAATAAGAAATCCCCATAAACATTTTTAGTAAAAAAAATATTTTATTTTGTTTGTAGCAACTGGCTTCGACATGCTTTTTTTTAAATCCTTTTTATGCGATTCCAGTGAGGAATTACAAGCAGAACAATATACTGGTTTTGAAGACGAATGAACCAATTTATAAAAATTTGGAGATTGTTCAATGTTTTTCAGCTTATTCGGACTAGTGGTTCTCGAGTTATGATAAACAAACGAGCTTAAAACGTGACAAATGCCCCTATACGATACTAACTAACTTCAAATTAATTTTCAAATTATTATTTGAGCCACCTTGACCAAACTAATGATGCAGAAGTTCTTCTTTTTTGGTCTACTTTCATACACAATTATCAGAATTGTGTTCCGAAATCATGTGTTGTACTGTGTAATGTTACTTTTTTACATGGATGAAGAAACAAATAAACAAAAGATCTTAGCTGGGACCACAGCACGGATAGCTTGCATTTGTATTATGCATGTGTTTTGTTTGTGTAGAATTTTTTGCTGGCTTTTTGTAAAAAAAATTGATTTTTTTATAAGCGAAAATAGCGCTAGGACAACTGAAACGAACAAATACTAATGAGCTGAACAATGAAGTTTGTGTTTTTTCTTTTTTAACCGAACGAAATTTAATGTTATTTTTGTTGAGTTGGATAAGAACAGTATTATTTTTGTGATCGAAGATGAAAAATAGGGAAACGTTATTTTTTTAATGATTTACTACACAAACAATATAAGTGTTTGTGTTTTCAACAAATCCACCAAACCGAACACTAAGGAGCGATATTTAACGTTTATTTTCGAACACTGATTAAAACTGATTTTATTTTAGATAAATGTTTTAATTGAAAAACAAAATTTTTGTATCACTGTAGCGTACAACTTATGTAAACTTTAACATTTTATTTCTATCTACTCTTTTTCTACTTTCACTAGACATTTTCTCAAGAAAAAAAAATTGTATTAAATTCTTTCTTTTACAATTAATTGGTATCGATTATATTAAGGATGCATTGTTTTATTGGTTTAAAGAAAAGAAACGAAAAGAAAATTATTCAAGTAAGGAAAAAAAACTTTCAGACTCATGTTTGTATGTCTGTAAAGTGGTAATGAAAAAGTTTATGTTAAGCTTAATTTCGTTATTACTTTTCATATTATGAACTTAAACACACTAAACAAGACGAGTTAGAAAATCAATATGCCACAACTTCTAAGAGTATTTCTATATCAGCTCTCGTATATGGCCATATAAGATGCTATTTGTTAAAGGTTATTCAACCCTTGACTATTGTAACAACATTTAATAGAGTATAAAAATGAAAACCAGACAAATTAAAGGTAAGAGGGTAGTGTGTATTTTAAAGCAAACGTAAAGAAAAGCTAATAGCAAATCTTGAATAATATGTTTTATTTAATAGCACATTTTGGCAAAATTTTGTTTATTTGGCTGGAGATCCAACAAATAACATATCTTGCCACATTTTTTGTAAAACTTTCTATAAAATACCAGTTCCTGTAAAATTTTTATAAGCTAAAAGAACTTTGGCAAACTTTTCTATAAATAGCAGATTTTGCCACAGATCTTCCATTAAGTAGAACATTTTTGCAATTTTCCCATCATCAGAAAATCTTAGAATATTTGTTCATGAAAAGCAAAATTTGGCAAAATTTGCGTATAAATACCAAGTTTGTCAAAAATTTCCTTTAAGCCTCCAATTGATTTCATGATATTTATCTGATCGCACACAACGTGTTCTTCTTAAAAATAACACATAAAAAAACATTTATCTGTTATATCTGAAGTACCCCATGGCAGTCATCTTGGTCGAATTTTATTTTCTCTATTCACTAATGAACTCTCGAACCTGAAATATTTTATTATAAGCTGGTGACGTCAAACTTCGTAGAACTATCGCAACAGTCTTTGTTTTAATCCGGTGTTAACAACTTTATGAGGAGGTGTCAGGGCTGCAAGGTACTTTTTTTCGTTCTCCCCAAAATTTAAAAGTAAATTTCCCCAAATATCCCCCGATAAAAAAAGAATCCCCAAAATAAGCCCCTGTAAAAAAATACATACTTTTTAACGGATAATTTAACTATTTATTTGAGTTTTACTTGTACCATGTTCTACAAGATATCATTTTAATCGAAAGGAAATACGTAGTTGTTTTTTAAATACAACTTTCCTATATTGAATTTGCATGGGACCACAAAATCACTTAATTTTTAAGAAAGTTTATTATACAAAATTAATTTTATTTCCACTTTTATTAACAAATAATGAGGCTGTTTTAGTTTGGATTACATTCCCACGTGCAGCAGTGATCCATTTGAGAATTGCTTTACCTGTTTCTCTACAAATAAACGTTTGAAGGCTTTTGCGTTTAGTGCTTAATTGCTTGCATTCTACATTTTAAGAATTAAGGTTGCTTTAGTCGACCGTAAATGTTGTGCAATGCAATGTATTGTACCGTAACGTACTGTATTTTCTGTAATGCGTAATTATTATTTGGCAATTTTTAGTCTTTTGCATAAAAAATTATATTGCACGCATTTCTAGCTCTAGTAATAATTGGCACATTAGTGGTCTGGGGCATCATTTATTACAAGTTCTAAACCGATTTTTTTTTCTTTTATAAAAGCATCAGGTCAAAACCCCTAAACTGGCAGCCCTGGGTGGTGTTACTAAATTTGAAGTGCATGCGCTTCTCACGAGCAAAACTGTATTATATTTTTTGGGAAACTATCAGTTGCACCTGGTAGATAATTTTTGACTTGGGAATTTTGTATGATACTGAATTAATGTGTATTCCTTATATTCATCCAACTGTTACTAAGGCCAGAGCTGTACGACCGTTCACAAAGAGATGAGAGGAATCGGTTCACTGTGGGACACACAATGTAATGGTCATGGTAACTAAGTAGATTGCATCTTTACAATTAAAAATGTTGAATATAATATAAAGTAACCATCGAAAGGAAATAATACCCAGTTTCTAATTAAAAATTTCGATTTTTTCCTCCCGTCCTCCCGCCCCAGACCCAGCGAAGTTTTTTATTAAATTTTTTAGAGTATTTAATAAACACTGCTCCTAAAAAAAATCATGCCGACTGCAAGACTATAATTTTTGTTAAGTTTTTTCCTTCTCCTTTAAAGTAAGAAAAACGTTAGTTAGGGCTTTTCTATATTTAAGTAACGATATGCATGTTTTATATCCCAGCTAGAATTTTTTTAAATTATTATTAATATTCGAGTCTTTTTTGACTCTTCAGCGCGATTAAAATACCAGAATATGCACTAATTTTCTTACAATAAAAAACACTTTTGTCGGGAGAAAATGGTACCCTACCCGTGACTCTACTGGATGAGTCATTTTTTTTTATTTTAAACCAAACAGTTTAAATCATAAGCGTGAATTAGTTTTGTGTCGATTTTTAAGCTCGGCAAGTTAGTTGCGCAATTAACTTGCCGAGGACAACAAAGTCTGTACTAAATATTTTTTTCCTTACCCCGACCTTAGTGCCGGTTCACACACGTCAAGTTTGACTCTTCAAGTCTTGACCTTTTAGGAGAGAAGGGAAAAGAGAATGCCATTTATGTTCCCCTCTCTCCTAAAAACTCATGACTTGACGAGTCAAACTTGACGTGTGTGAACCGGCACTTACCGCTGACGTCTACAAACCAAAAGTTGCGCACGAGACTTGCGCAAGTAACTTGCCGAGTGTGAAAAGCGTATAAGTGATTAATAAGTTTTTTTTTATCACCAAAAGTACTCAAAAAAGAACTATACAGACGTTTTTTGAAGCAGAGATTAATCCGATTTAAACTGGGCTGCCACCCGAAATGTAGAAAATGTTTTCATACAACAAAAAAAATGTATACAGTTGGTACCGCTAAGCAGTTGGCAATATAAATTATAAAAAAAAATGAAAAGGGGCCAAAAAATAAAAGTAGCCGGAAAAATTAAATAAATTGTGTAAAACGTAAGATAAATATCATATTTTGGCTCTATTGGTACTAATTTTACTGATACAACAGAAGCAAAACAAATCAAATTTGGCAAATGCAGACAAAGAGCTTTTGCGGCAGTGTATAATTTTGCATGCTGATATTGTGGAACGCAATGGTAACGTTGTTTTATTGATTTAAGAAAAAGAATGCATGGAAAACAATACGGTTTGCTAAAGCTTTTGCAGGAAATAAATGTGAAATTTAAAAACTCTAATTATTGGATAGACAACAATAGTCAACAAGTTCATTAGGAAGCGAGTTGTGAAAAAATTTCTTATTATCAAGGTCGACAGAATTGAACCTCTTTTTATATATTTAATGTTTTTTCCATGAAACTCTTCTTCTGAATCTTCAATAATTGCAAAATCTTTGACAATATCTTACAACATAACCATTACTTTTTACCAAACTTTTTATTTGGCGAAGAACAGCTGATGCAGTTGTTAAATGGGCTAAAAACAGATTCGGCTAGTTTTCAAAGATTTAATTTGGCTTGTCCATGAAAGAAATTGACTGCCTGTTTTTTGAAAATGAAAACAAAATTTCGTGTGAGAAATTATGTATATTGAAAACAACAATACAAAAAGAAAATTTTTTTTTATTTCCAATATAATTTCTCCTGCGAAATTTTATTTTCACTAGTGTTCGCCAAATAGTTAAAACTCGACCATAAATTTGTATTTTAATATGAAGGAAATATAGTTCATCTAAGTATATCGATGGCTTAATATAAAAAAGGCGTAACTCGATTTTGTGTTTCTTTAAAGGGAAAGAAGAAATCTTAATTGGATCGTTAAATTTAAGATACAAAAACGTTTTAGTTCAATTTTTAATAAAAAGATGCAACAATTTTTATAATAAAGCCTTCTGAATTTTTAAAGCACGAAGCGTTTGGCATTTGTCTACCACAATAAACAGAAAAAGTTATTTAAGAAAAAAATTAGTTACGCCTTTTTTATATTAAGCCATCGATATATGAATTTATATGATTCGAGCATTTATTTGTTCCGTCTTAGTGGATTTATTTTCGGTTCATATTTTATCTACTACGTGAGTTAATTTAATTTTGTAAGTTCAATATAAAAAATACCAGAAAATAACAACTGAAAAACAATAAAGTATTAAATATTCTCCTTTATAGATTGTCATCCACTTAGAACATTTCATGTTTTATTTTATATTTCTTTGTCTAAATTTAACGAAAATTAATCAAAGTACCTGATTTAGTACGAAAAAGTACCAAAAAGCTCCCTCTTATAAATTCTTATTCACTCAGGACCATGCAAGTTTATTTTTATCCTTGTAGGTAGAAAAAAATCAAAAAGTACCAGATGAAAAGTACCAACATTTTTCATCTTATAGGTGCTCATTCACTCAATAACCTGCACTTTTAATATTATGTTTCTAAGTTCTATATTATAGAAAATTTAAAAATTATTGCATAATGCACGGAAAGGTAAAAGAAAGAAATTAAGGCCCTAATTTTGTAAAACACAATGCACGCCAAAGTATTATATTGAAAGCAAACCAAATTCATAAATATTTTGTAATTTTGTTGTTGCTTTGTACAGAAATTTATTTACCGTCTTCAAATTTTCAACGCCACAAGCAATGAGGTGTATGAAATCTTAAAAACCAATGTAAATTTCTGTTAGAGGCAACAACAAAATTACAAAATATTTATGAATTTGTTTTTCCTTTCAATGTAATTCTTTGCCATTGCGTTGTGTTTTACAAAATTAGGGCCCTATTTTTTTCCTATTTCTCCTATTGAATACTTTTTCCCCGCCATAGATGTTTGGTTGACAAACAAAGAATGAAAGTGGTCTTAACTGTTCTGCCTTTGACGATTAAGATAGTCGAAATATTCGAAAACTGGTTTCTGAAAAATGTCGAATAATCGATCACCCTATTTTTTATTTATTATTTGATAATTGAAAAACAAATTTTTTTGGTTCAAGCCATACTTCATTTTTTACTATACATATGGGCTTTATACTTTGAGAAATACAAAATAAAGAATGTCATTTCTTATCAAGTACGAAATTTTAGAAATTTTTCCTTTAATATGTAACTAATTTTGCCAAAGTTTCCTATTAAGTAACAAGTGTTGACAAGACTCACTAATAATACAAAATTTTAATAAAATTTCTTTTAAATAGGAAATTCTTAGAAAAATTTCCTAAAAGTATCAAGTTTTAACAAAATTTTCTATAAATACAAAAACAATATTTGACCTTTATTTCACTGTACATCCTTTTGTCAATTAGAAATTCCTTCATATTTAAGCCAAATTTAATATGAAAGGTGACCTGATTATTTTTATATTTTCAACAGCCAACAATTAATGCATACCTTAAGGCTGGCAATTATAAACATTTCCCTTGCCAACTTTTAAGTCCTTCATAAATCTGTAAAATCATTAACAACTTTGAAAAACAAATTGTATTTCGTTTCCTCTGTGTCCCAGTTAAGTTCGTTTTATCTATTTTATTTCCAATATATTTAATTTTAACCAAAAAAAAAAATTAATTTCCTTTTGGTAAATTTATAAACATAGCAAAACTTTTTGTTGTTGCTATTACTTAGTCTTATCAGCAACCTGCAATATGTTTTAATTTACCATCAAACATTAACAACTTTTAATTTCCTCCCCCACCACTAAGAAGAGACAACCAAAAACAAATATCAATGACCTAATACCTGGCTACCAAACCTCACCAGGCTGGCAATCATTATAGACACTAGCACACACATTTCTTCTTATACATACAGAGAAACAGACAGTTATAAACTTAAGTTATACAAAATCGAATATTTACTATCAAACCATGTTCTTTTTTTCTAAATATTATTTTGGCATCAGCTATAACTGTAATAGTAGTTGTCGTAATTTTCGAAGTATACAACATTAGTGGAGACAAAAAAAATATACGTACCCAAATGACAATAACGGCAAGTACTACAACATCGGCAACATTACAAGCACATTGATTACTTAGACCAAAACCATTTAAAGTGCCAAATAGCTGGCCAGCCAGCCAGCCAACCGCAAAATTGCCGATGAGTTCACTTAAACAACAACAACAACAACTACGACGACGACATCAGTCACATTAGCAGTAGCCCAACGTTAAGCAAGGGGGTGGCGGGCTGTGAGGGGAAGACTTTATAACGGTCATAGCTTTTGTTGATATTGATGTTAACTTACACAAATAAACGAACGAACCTACACATAGAAAATATCCTTTACAAAATCTCTTATCGCGCCAAACTGTAAAATTGTCATCCATTGGCGCCATTTTTGCTCCTAAATATAAATGGTGTTCTTCAGCTACCTACAACACACTCACCACAACGCACATTCCTAGATGGCCATGGCGACAGTCGCAAAAAAGTTTAGAAAACAAAATGCAGGCAGGTTTTCCATTTATTGTCATAATGTTGTAAATTTCCTCTCTGTCCTTATCCCAGGACATACACTGTGTACTACAAACATCACAGGGACATTTTGAGTACGTACTTTTAAAAATCACCATAATTTTAAGAATGAAAAAAAGAGAACTTTTCGATTTCCGTCTATGTGTACTGTTCTTTCTTTTTTGTTTTTACTCAATCAAGAATTGTAATAGAAAATAGCAAACATTATTGAAAATATAAAAAAATATTGGCGGTTGTAAATGAAATTAAGTGGGTGAGTTTTTAAAAACACACCCTACATGAGGTACATAAAAATAAACAACTTCTAAAAACTTTTAAGATAGAACTTTTTCCTTTAAATAGCTAATTTAACCAAAATTTCATAAAAAAAACAATTTTTTTGAAAATCTGCTTTTAATATTAAAATCTCGACAAAAATAGCGAATTTTAGAAAAGTTTGCTGCGAATTGTAAATTTTTCCACAAACTTTAGGGTACGAAACAAAGAATAAGTGACCAGAGAATTTCAGATAAAAGCTGGTGTGTCACAGGGAAGTGTTCTTGCACCTACATACTTACTTCATCGGCAATTACAGAGCCTTGGTTCCTGCAGCCGAACGCAGAATAAATTTACAAGCGCTCCAATTTTCTGCGCTTCGTCTCCAATTTGTGACACCAAGTTTCGAGATGCCTGCTCGTCCCCTTCCACGTATACCGTCACTAGGTTCGTATATAAATGACCTTTTAGCTGGAGTATCTTCGTTTATCCTCACTACATGACCTAGCCTACGCAATCGCTGCAATTCAATGCGCTTAGCAGCGTCGATGTCGGCATATAGCTTGTACAGCTCTTGGTCCATAGATTTTACGAAGAATTTTTCTCTCGAATACTCCAAGTACTGTCTAGTCTGCTTTCGTAAGTACCCATGCTTCTGCACGGGTAGTATCAGTGTCTTGCATAGAGTGATTTTTATCTGTCGAGAGGTGGCTTTGTTCATAAATTTCTTCCAAGTCCGAAGAAGCATCTATTAGCCAGGATTGTTCTTTGTTTTACCTCGCAGCTGATGTTGTATTGTTTGTTTTATTTTATGGTGGTTTTTTATTTCCACTGTTCGCCCGAGACCGCTTAGTGATAGATACCTCAGTCCTGCACTGTAATATAAGACTTTAAGTCTTGTGTATGGGACAACAAATAAATAAATAAATTTTGGTAGATTCCTTTTCGACTTTCTCAAAGGTTGCAGTTACTGCTCGCAATGTTCGACCTATGATGTCGTTATCGTCGGTATAAGCGAGCAGCATGTGTTGCTTTGTGTATAGTTTGCCAGTCCTATTCACAACTGCGTCGTGTATCACCTTCTTCAGCAGAATGTTAAAAAGGCCACATGAGGGACTACATCCTTGTCTGAAAACCCATTTGGTACTGAATGGTACTGTTCTTGGTACTACTCTCTAGTAAATAAACATCTCCGATTTTTCAATATGCGATAAACTCACCATATCCAGATTTGCGGATGATACATCTATTCTAAGTTTGCAAGTAAGCCCGGAAATGGTTTTTCGATAATTTTATGAGTTCGAGTTCGAGCTAACGAGTTAAATGGTCAACCTGTGATACTTAATGATTTTTCAATACCACAGCCTGATTTTGTTACATACAATTGGCTAGAAGGATGACTTGGCGTCGTTATATCTTTGACGTTAGGCAAACAGAATTAATTGGTACCCCAAGCAATCAACCAAGAAAAAATAAATTTTGTACAACAAATTTTTTGTACACTTGGCGCTGCGGCTTTTTAACTTTTACGTGATTCAAGTGCCGATATTTTCATTGATCCGCCCTAGAATCTAATATCATTTAACACATGTATATTCAGTAGAGTGGTGACTTTGAACTTTGGAAAAAGAGTTTTTGTAAGAAATCAGCCTAGATTATAACTGAAAGAAATACTTTCTGGATTATTGTGTTGCTTATTAGAAGTTACTTAATTTTGTATTTTTATGAGTTTTTTTTTTTTTTTTTGGTTACTAGTGGTTGGTTATTTAAGAGACCGCCAGGCGCCCAGACTTCAAATTGAATCATATATGAAATAATATAGACAAATATTTCTTGTGTCTGTTTCAGTTTGTTATTTCAAGATGCCGCGCAGATTTCGTGAATTTCGAACACAAAAGAATTTTTCGAGTATGTCAATTCAATTGCGAAGATGATATGGATTTGTTTGGTGACGGTATTGACTGGTACGCTGGTTTCTATTATGATGTTGCTTTTAGCAGTGAAAACGCCAAAGATGAAGAGGAACTGTCCGAACAAAATTATGAGGTGATGATAGTAGAAGATACTCAGAACGTTGTTGGTTGTATTCAGGACACTGATAACTAGAAATGTTATTCTACATCGTCCAATTAAAATTTTGGAGACAACATTGAGTGTTTTTCATCTGAAAAAAAAACTATCTTTCTGACTTTCATCAACACTCAATACTTTTTAAGATTTTTTTTTTATTTTTTCTGTGCCTTTTCCGTTGATTTTGTAAAAAAAACTATTTCTCTTATACATAGAGTTTTTCTTTTTCCGGACTTTTTCATTTCCCAGGAAAAAGGGATTTATTTTTCAATATCCCGGGATTCCGGGAAATACAGATCGATGCAAAATAATATTTAATTTAATTTTTTTGAAGAAATAACATTTCCTGAGGTCAATTAAATAAGTTTATAAATGCATTCAACTTTCTCAAATTTCTGT
Organism: Pollenia labialis; assembly: GCA_949318255.1. NCBI lineage: Eukaryota > Metazoa > Arthropoda > Insecta > Diptera > Polleniidae > Pollenia > Pollenia labialis. The sequence goes on from OX439143.1 coordinate 114,566,558, forward strand.
GGCAAAAAGAAAAAAAATGCTTAAGGTCTTCATGGGCAAAATTCAATTATTTTCAATTATTTTGTAGGATTTTTGAGAGATTTATAGCAAAATGAATTTTAGGTTACCTTTTTTCAATGTGCAATAACATTTGGAATTATAAAAACTTCCGATCTGCGACAAACTATAACCGCAGAGAACTGATGATTATATTAAATTCGGAGTTAATTTCCAAAAGCCACCTTTAAAGTTTTAAATTGTTCTCCTATAAAACTAAACAAATAGACTTAAGCAATAATTGCCACATAATTACTTCAAAGCCAAGTGTATTTATATAAAACAAAATAATTAAATTATTTAAACAAATTATTTCTTTTAAATTACAATAAGCATTTACAGAATCGTTTGAATACCTCTTTCTATTTTTTATCAAGAAGATTTCAATCTGAAAACACGTTTCCTTTCTACGGATGTTTGCCGTTATAGCCGAAGGAACATTTTTTTTTTCAGCTAGCCTACCGGGCACTCCATAATCTCTAGACGCTTTCAGTTTTCTTAGCACTTCCTTCAAAACTTGTCATTCCTTTTTAAAAAAAAATTATTTTCTTCGAATCTAATAAGCGTTTTCTTTATTAAAAACTTTGGCATCATCTCTTACAGAATCTAATCCGAAAATCTTTTATTCAGCCACTTTGCATATAAAATCGTTAATTTTTTTGTAGCAACTGGGAACAACTTTTTTTCGTTTATATAAAATAAATCTGGGTCTTTAAACAAATTAAAAATTCTGTACATTTTTACTCTTCTTCTATCGAAATTTCAGAGCACTAAACATTGCTTTACTTATCGGTTATGCATGTAAGAAAAGATAAACTCGCTGTTTATTGTTGGTGTTTTGTTTTGGCTTTGATATTGTTACAAGTAAGACTTTGAGTGTTTATAATTCTTATTCGCTTTAGGGTTTTATTTGTATAATATTTTTGGCTTTTCTAAAATCTTTGGAAAAGGTTTCCTGAGTGAAATGTGCATGGAGGCTGGCTTTCCCTCAACAATAAATTTCAGTGTATTTATCAAATATAAAAGCTGGGCATTTAGCACGTCATACGGAAATCGTATTAATAATAAATTTTGTATTCCCGAAAATAACTTTGATAATAAACTGTAGTTTTTCATAATGTTAAATTGAAAAATATTTATTTGGTGTATTTCATTGACTTTTTTCTAAGAGCAAATGATAACGATTACAAGGAGTTGTGATAGACTAAAGTGATTTAAACCAGACAAAAGAGAATTAAAAATATTGAATTAAAGCCAATCAAAAACTCAAAATGAGTTTTTTTGACTTAAGACCTTTTTGCCTAACAGCTTAAAGTTGACAGAATTAAATTGAAAAAATCCCGGGATTTCGCGCACAAATTTCCCGGGATTTATTTCCCGAAAAATGTGCGGGATCCCAGGATTTTTGTCCCGGGAATTTCCGTATGAAAAATACTACTTATACGTAATAAGTGTTTGAATTCTGAATTTTGAGCGCCTCCTCCAAGAAATACGGGGACCATCTTCAGAAAAGAACACGTTGCACTTTTAAAACAGAACACATTTTTCAGAAAAGAACATAAAGAAATGTAAAAGGCAGAATATTACTCAGAAAATAAAACTCGATTAGAAATGCGTGTTTTACAACAATTTTTTCAACTCAAAAAATTTTAAAAGTTTAATGGCCGTTTTCTCATTACACGAATAACTTATTTTCCAACGAAAAACTGCACATTAAAGAAATTTGGTTTTCTCAATGTCTCATTTGCTTCTATTCTGTCGCAAAGCTTACCAGCACTCATCTGCCGATTATTTATTTTCCTTTTATTTGCCGTACACATAAATTCAATCAGCCGCCTCCCAACTTTTACATGTATTTTGAGAGGTGCTGCCAACTTAAAACCATGTTTTTTGTCGGTATATTGAGAAACCCAAAATTGTTAACAGACAGTTTATCGGTCTAATAAATTTATGTTGACATTTAGTAACAGGCAGTTTGACGGTACATTGAGAAAATGGCCATAGGTCAAAAAAATGCCTTTCTAGTTTTTTATTAGGTTTCATTCATTTGGTTTCTCTTTGCTTTGGTAAAGAATTCTTTCTTTATTTTTATTTCAAAGAATTATTCTAGTTGACAACATAAGGATCTTGCTATAGCCATACAACTCCATACATATAAAAACCAGGACCTGGAGTTCGTTAGTGTGCGTTTTTGCGATAGCTTAGACTACAAGTGGTCCCAGCCAGGTCCAGGTGGCAGTTTGTGCCACATAAATTAGGTTCATACTTAAGGATTAATTAAATACTTATTTATAAAAAGAAGTTAATAGTAAATTCGTATAAATAGTCGAATTGTCCAGTTGAACTGCAAATAGTAGATTCTTCGCAATATTTTCTTTAACTAGTAAATACTCGTTGTTGTAGGGCAACTGTTAAGTCTCTTTGAAATGCTTTTGAAAGTTTTGTTTTCCCTTTGATTTTTAATAAAATCTTTTAACATTTTCAAGCAAATGTTGCCAAGGATTTTATAATTTTCTTAGAAGTTTTTTTTTCTTATAAATTTTGTCACATTTTTAATATTTGCTTATGTTCCTGTTTCTGATATTTTGCTGACTTTTACATTTTGCTTTTGATTGTAAAAATTTCAACAAAATTTTTAGTATTATTTTTAGTCATTTACCAACTGCTATTTCTTTTACTAATTTTTTCTTATTTGCCAAGTTTTTGTTATTTAATTTATTTATTTTTGTTGTTGTTGTTGTTGCTGTTAGTGTTTTAGAATACTGGTTTCTATGTGTATCTACTCTTTCTTTGTATGTGTGTGTGAATGTGTACTGGCAACAGAGTGTCCTTTGATGCGTATCGAATTTCTTAATAGCCTTTAATTTGCGATTGAAAGTCCTTTTATGTTGCGTTACTAAATAAGGGACTCCAATATTATGGTTTTGTTTATGGGAAAAGTTTGTATTTTCTTTTCCAATATTTAGTGGTTTCTTTAGTTTCATTCCGTAATAATTCTTCTTTTTCCACTTTAGATTGCCGTCACTTGACCAGACTCATTAACTGTGATTTTAAAACATGTTTCGTAGACAATTTAAGATATTAATGTTTTATTGTCAAAAAAAATAATAATAATAAAAGTTTGCTGCGCCCTTTATCCTTGGAAATGAAAAGTTTCTTTCTTGTTTAAAGTATTTTTTTCTGTTAAAGCATTAACTTTTAACATTTTCAGTCTTGTTTCATATTCAAATAAAGCTGCTTCGTTTTTTTTCTTCCTCATTTCCATAATTATAAAAAAGTGTAGTTTTCTGTTGGTTAAATTTTTCATATTTAAACAGCTGGAGTGGAGTCTGGTATCGGATGATTTGATTTTGTTTCCCATTTAATTAGCATGCTTTTCTCTTTGGCTTTTTGTATTTATGATTGCAAAGTAATTTTTGTAAAATTTATTGCTTATTACTTTATAAGCTCTTAAAATTTATAGAAATTAAAAGCAGAAATGTTTATAAAGGGGGAGAAACTCTAAAATCGATTGCAATTTAGTTTATTTTTATATAGAAAGTTCATTACAAATAAGGGTGAAGTGTATTACATAGACGGTTTAGTCAATTATTAAAATTTATGGTAAAATTAATTTGTAAAACAAATTTGTTTACAAAGCTAAAAGTAGGCTACAGAAAACTTATTACAAGGACTTAAAGAATACTATATTTAGTAAATTTTGGCAAAATTTCCTAATAATAATCAATTTTGGCAAAGTTTTTTATAAAAAAGCATATTTAATAGGGTATTCATTTGGTTAACCGTTAATCTTAAAAAATTAAAACCGGGCTGTAATGGCAGAAATTCTGGAAAAGGACTGAAAAATAAGATATACTTAATAATGGACTGCTTTCGATTTCTCCAACATTTTCGATATGTAAAAAACTATTTTTTTTGCTCGTTTTAGTCCAAGAATTGTTTCGTTATTTATGTTATTGTTTGTTTTTTGCTAATAAACTCCAAATAATAAATAATTTTTCATTTTCATTTATTGAAATTACTTTATTTATGACAAAACTTTATTAATCGGCTAACCGATCAATAACAAAATGAACCGATTATTAACCGATTAAACCAAAACCTCGGTTAATTTATAGAGCGATTAACCGATTACAGCAAAAGCCCGATTAAATAAATATTTCCAAAATTTTTAACGTTAACCAAAATTTCCTTTAAATAAAAAATTTTTTATGAAATATTTCCTATAAATAACAAATTTTAGCAAAATTTCCTTTAAATAACAAATTTTGGCAATATAAAAAAATTTTGACAAGATTTCTTAAATTAAAACAAATTTTGCCAAGATTTCATTTAAATAACAAATTAATGGAAATATTTCCTATAAATAACAAATTTTAGCAAAATTTCCTATAAATAACAAATTTTAGCAAAATTTCCTTTAAATAACAAATTTAGACAACATTTCCTATAAATAACAAATTTTGAAAATATTTCCTATAAATAACACATTTCGGCAAAAATTTCCTATAAATTACAAATTTTGGCAATATTTCCTATAAATAACACATTTTGGCAAAATTTCCTATAAATAGCAAATTTTGAAAATATTTCCTATAAATAACACATTTTGACCAAATTTCCTATAAATAACAAATTTTGAAAATATTTCCTATAAATAACACATTTTGGCAAAATTTCCTATAAATAGCAAATTTTGAAAATATTTCCTATAAATAACACATTTTGTTCAAATTTCCTATAAATAACAAATTTTGGCAATATTTCCTATAAATAACACATTTTAGCAAAATTTCCTATAAATAACAAATTTTGGCAATATTTCCTATAAAAATCAAATTTTGGCAAAATTTCCTAAAAATAACAAATTATGAAAATATTTCCTATAAATAACACATTTTGGCAAAATTTCCTACAAAAACACAATTTGGCAAAATTTCCTATTAAAAACAAATTTTACCAAGATTTCATTCAAATAACAAGTTAATGGCACTATTTCCTATAAATAAGAAATTTTGACAAGATTTCCTATAAATAACAAACTTTGGAAATGATCCTACGAAAAGCCAATTTAAGCAAAATTTTCTATTATGTATATGTAATCGATAAAAGTACCTGTCTTAAGGTACTTACCTATATAATTTTAGATCACCCTAAAATTAATATTTTTACAACGGTTGTATAATAAATACTTTTAATTAAGGACATTTCCTTAAATTGAACCCCAAAACAAATGAAATTGTGAAAAAATGTCCTGTTTTGTTCCAAACCAAAACTTTAGCTAGAACCTTTTCTTTTATATCCTTTTATAATTGTATCCATTGTAACTAAATAGTGATGTAATCACGTTTTTTATGAAATATTTCTATGTATTTTTTTGATTTGGCTATTGTAACATGCTTTTAAACCATGTTTATTGTTTGAAACCAAACAACAACACACACACACCGACAGGAATGTTAAATATGTATACATAGCCAAGCAAATAAAACAAAAATTTTCAAAAACGGACTTACAAAAATTGTATTTTTTTGGGATTTGTTATTTGTTTGCTTGTCCACATACAAAAGAGAAAAAGCGAATGTCCTTTTAAACTATTCATCTTTTGTCAAAAACTTATGGCTTTGTTTTGTAACAAATATAACATGTAACAAAAAGGTCATATGTGGACACAATGAGTGTTTGCGTGTGAAAGAATGTGTAGCCAAGTATTGTGTTCGTCTTTTTTAAAGAATTTTAATTGCTGTGGGAAAAACCACATGTATATGGCGACTTTGTAGACAGGATTTTAAGCAGATATACATAAAATAATTAAAGAAATTATTGTAAAAGAAGTTATTTGAAAAACAGTTTATTACACAAAATAATTTTAAAAGAGCTTCCTATAAAAACTAAATTATAGCAAAATTGCCTACACACAGAAAAAAATTCCAATGTTAAAAATAACATGGAAAAATGTTAATTGAGAATCATAGTAAATTTCTGCAAACGTATGCCCTTTATTTAAATATATCATTATTTCATATTAATTTTAAATAAAAAATATTAAAATAATCTTTAATCACGTTTATTAAATATTATTCACTGTTAAAAAAATAAAAAAAAAATATTAAAATATAAATAAATATGGATTCAATATTGAATCCATAAAAACCTGTTTTATATTAAAATCAAAAGTTTATCTTGTTAAATTAACATCCATACATAGTTAAGTATTTAAATTTTTTTTATTTTCATTCTTAAAATATGTTATAAAAAAAAGACAATTTTTCTTCTCAATTCTTTTAATTAAAATTATTTAGTTAAATAGTACATCAAGTTTTCAAAGTAGAATGATGACGAAAACCATACGGGCCATTCTGTTAGTTATTATGTTAGTTAATAAGTTAAACATGTGTTACAGGGGTAAGTGTTTTTAATTATTCTTAAATAAATGCATATGTTGTCTCTGAAGCTTCTTCACACTGTTATAACACACTCAAACCAATTGGATTCTACATGAAATTCACGTTGTTTCAACTTGAAATAACTTTCATTCAACGTGATTCGGATTGTTACTTCAATATAAATGACATTTTGCTCTAACTTTACTGGAATGTTAAATTAGCATGAATTATAGTTATTTTAAAAGAAAAAAATGTTGTTCGCAATTAATTGTAAAATCAGGTTGAATTAACATGAAAAATGTATGAAGCAAAATCACCACCGAAAAATGTTAAATCAACCTTGTTTTCGACGTTTTTAACTTGATTTTTTTCTGTGTGTATAAACAGCACATTTCTACCAAGTAGTTAAAACTTGATCAATATTTTCTATTATTTCTAACACCTCACAAAGAAGAAATAGCTAAACGTATCTAAAGACTAGCTTAAAAGTTCAATCTAAGGTCGAGCCCTTTGATAAAGCAACATTTGAATTTTATGCCAACAAAGCATCATTTGCGGAAAGTCCATCCAGATTATTTTTTTATTGATCGCAAGCTGCGAGGATTGGTGCTGTCTAGAAAAGGAAATTTTAGCGAGGAAGAAAAGGATCCCCCGGTTAGCCCAAAAAGTTCGAAGGTAATGATTTTGAGGAATTACTTAATTCATTTTGTTTTAAAATATAAAAATATTATAGGAAGCCGCTCCAGCAGCAATTCAAAAACGATTCCGAGCAGAAGGATTTTTCCAAAATCAGGAAAACTTGGTAGCGTTCTAGCTAAAGCCGAAATTACATGTCCTAAATTCTGCTTGAACCCCATTAAATGAAGAAATTTTGCAATAATTAATTACTGGCCTCAAAAATTAACCTGTAACAATACGAGGTGCTTGAAATTATATGCGAAGCTTGTTTAATCAGCCGAATATCCATGGCAGCAAGATATTGATCTGCCCAAAAGGGCAAGGCAATCACAGGAACCAACTTTTAGACATTGGCCTTAAGTCATTTGAAAAGAAACGACAGGATATAAGGCCTGTATAAACTATAATTACATAAGCCTTGTTACAAGACCAGTTAAAAAATATTAAAAAAAGGAGTTGGAAAGTTTTTCCTCAATCCACCTTACAGTTTAAACATTGCGCCTTCCGACAACCATTTGATTCGAACCGATGCCGAACGCTCACACTGGAATACGATTTACTTTTGATCAGGGTCTTAGCCATAACATAAAACTTTGTCGACGAAAAACTTAACTACCCGACATGACTTTTTGTTACTCGTCCGTATGTTAAAACACGCTCACTTCCTACTTTGAGTTTAGCACAATCGGCAAGATGTGAAACAGCCACTCCAAAATATTGATATTTTTGTTGAAAAAAAAACTAAAATATATGACGGCGGAATGCACAAAACTACATTAAATTTTGCACAAAGTCCTGTTAAATGACTAAAAATCACATCACTTAATTTCGGGAGGATCGTACCATAATTAATTATACTTTCGGAAAACACTTTAGTACGCTATTATAGAACATATAACAACACTTTTATAGTACATATAAGTAGGTTCCGCAAAATTAAAAATCACACTGCAAACTTTCGCGAAGGGTGTTCCATAATAAACTGCAGTACTATGGCCGAAAAATATCTAGTCGCGGCAAAAAATATTTCCAGAAAAGCTAGACTCACCAAATTTGCGGGTTTCTACTGTCGAAATATTCAATTTGAGAAAATATAGGCGGGCTACGTCCTATTTTTCTAGCGGACAATAGGGCGATTTTCGGAAATAAAAATGAATGCTGACAAAATTATATTTATTAAAACTCCCCCTTTATAATTTGCTAAAGACATTTCTAGAAACATTAGAATTATTTTGGAAAAATTATGCAGGTCGTGTTCGATTTTTCTTACCTTTTGAAAAATCGAAATTAAATCTGAAAATTTACATTAAAGTAAACTATTGCTATTGAACTTACTGCAAGAATGATAGAAATGAAGATTACGCTATCCAGAAAATCAAACTTTAATCTTCTGCGCATGCCCTGCAAATAATTTTGGACCACCTGATCTATTTTGGTTAAATGGAGTACCCAATGGACTGGTCCGATGTAATGCAAGCATGTACCATGTCATTGTTAAAAAGTGTTTGTAGTGAGAGACACGCCTTCGTTTTTTAATGACATGTTTTAGTCATTAGAAGTTGAAACTAATCCTCTTGTGCATACAATGGAGTAGTTTTAAGACTATTCCTTTGTTATCCAAAGCTGGGTTATATGGTCCTGGCCTAGGACATCGTAATGTTAAATACACCATGTTTTTCCATATGTTTGGGTTACTTTTGACTTGTCCTAGTCCCTTGTGTTTGGACAAGTCCTATATTTGCTGGGTGTTCACAAATCACGTCATGCGAACTGCATTCCTATTGGCTATTGACTTCAAGCTGGCAAACAGAAGTTGTTGTTCTTTAATTGCGGGGCTGCCAGATCATATTAAGTGCATAAATATTACAGACTACGTCATCTAACAGGAAATCATGCGCATATCGTCATCTATATTTCTAACAATCGTGTCAAGTTTGTTTCGTCAAGTCTTGAGTTTTTAGGAGGGAGGGGAAAAGAAATGACATTCTCTTGTCCCTTCTCTCCTAGAAGCTCAAGACTTGACGAGCCAAACTTGACGTTTATGAACCTGCACTTACTGTATAGCCTTTTATCAATTAAGAAAATCTTAAAAACTAATCGTCACATTACCCTCAGCATCTTATTTATTTTGATTTCATTTCTCAATAAATTTTATTTTAATATTTAAGCATTTTACCTTAAATCTTCGGCTAATAAGTTACAATAAAATCTTACAATTATGCTTCGATTTTTTATTAACGATATTTAAATAAATCCCAATTAACTTTTAGTTGAAACAGATAAAAGGACAATCATACATATTTTTGAAAGTAACTAATAACCAGGTACTTGAAAAAAATAATCTTAAGGAAGAGAAATGTACAAGGGCTTACATTAGCAGAAAATTAAGGAGAGAATGGGGCAGCAAAACGGAATTTTGTAATTGATAAAGTGTCGCTAACACATGGCTCCAATTTTATAGAATATTAAACTAATTAAGTATTTTCTATTAAAAGTCATTTGTTAGACTCTTACAGTATGAGTGTAGAAGTGTAATTATATGAAAATTTGCGAGCAGAATTGTGTGTGTGCGGTGGCATTATGATAATTTCAAATATTTTTTGTATGAGTTTAGCATAAGAGTCATTAACATAAATTGTTATTAAAAACAATAATTGATGACATTGTTATTTTAGGTGTCATCTGTAATTAAAGACAAAATTGATTATTGAAATTTATGGAAATAAAGAAAAAGAGGGAGAGAGAGACAGAGAAAGATAGCGAGGTGTTTATAATTACAAGAATTATATTTACGGTTCATAAGAATAACGGGATATCTGTTTTGCGGTTTCAAAAGTTAAGTTAAGTAAAACTCACATAAGGCTATGATTTCCATTACGAATAAAATATAAAGTCTTTTCAATAACCGTCTTTAGATTGGTCCTTTTGAGGTAGTTTTCTAATTAACCGCGTAGAGATCTAGATGTCCAACTGACGCACAATACTTTGTTCCATATACAAAACTAAGGTGAAACATTGTTGTTCCAATGTTTAAAAAAATTACTGTACTGTATTCGTATATATGTAAATAGATTACATGTAGGAAGATCCTTTTTGCATGTTAAACGCATTTCGCCTCCGCTAGAGGTCGCTAAACTTGTCCTAATTTTCAATAAAATTTTAAAAGGAAAATTAAACTGTACTAGGAAAAAAATGATTAAGAATTTATTTTAAAGAAGTACCACAATTTTTAAATTTGTTTTTGGTAAAAAATATATTCTTCTTTGGTATGAGCCTACGCTTTATTTAAAGTACGTATTAGTCATGCTCAGGATAAATTCTCAGTTAGCCGGGAGTAACAGTAACGTTGCAAATCAGCTGATTAATTTTGTTGTATGTAAAGCAATTAGAACGATTACAGTTAGCAGTAAAATGTTACGTCTCAATCTGTAAGAAATAGATTGGTCTTACTTTTTTACGGTAAGATTACTGTTACTGTTACTCCCGGCTAACTGCACAGAAAAAATTATTGCCAAATTATTTTCAAACAAACGCTTGTTTGAATTTTTTTTTAATTTCGACAAATTTTTTTACTGATTCAATAAATATTTTTGTTTGATTTTTATTTAACCAACAAAAATGTTGACAACTATTCAAAACTATATTTTATACGCGCTATTGGTTTCAAGTTTTCATAATTTTGTATGAAATATTTAACGCTCTTTAATGTTGTCGTTTTTTGCATTTTTTTATTTTATCGTAAGCAACACTTCTTTATGTGAAATATAAGAACAACAACACAAAACACATACAGTCTATTTTTGGACGCTTTAAAAAAGTACAACAAGAAGAAAGTGGATAAAATAGCGCGACGAGGTTACTAGAAAAAAACGAAAGCAATAGCAGGTAAAAAAAGGTTTCATTCTTTTTAAACAACAGAAACAACAACAACATTATAAGAAACAAAATAAATTTTTGGTTGGTTTCAAAGTATGGTAAAAAGAATGAAAAACAAAATCCCGTATTCAATTTTTGAAAACTGTTTACTTAAATACATACATCAAATACAAAAATAAAATGATGACGAAAAACATATCGAGTCGGTCTGCTGACGTTGTTTGTTACATTTCTTCTTCTTTAGCCAAGGAAAGGATACAGCAACAGTGAGTGATGAAGAAAAACATTGTGTGTATAAACAAGACTTCGTTCAAAAATTATTCCAACAAAACATGTGTCTTAAAGCCAGCTTCTGCCTTCATCTTCTCCTTCAGTGATAGCTTGGGTGCGCGTCATTGCTTGTGCAAAAATTTTTGTTTGATTCAGCAAAATTATTTGTTTGAAAAAAATCAGTGTTTTTTTTCAGTAAACAAAATGCAAATAAATTGTTTGAATTTGCGAATTTGTTTGTAGGACCGATTTCAGACAAAAAATGTTTTGATTCTACAAATTTTTTGTTTGAATTCGAAGAATAATTTTTTCTGTGTGAGCCTTAAATCTTAAAAAAGTGTGGCCGTAACTAAAAAAAATAAAAAAAATGTTTGATGGCCAAATAAAAAAAACTGAGGGAAAACATTTTGAATTTTCTCTGCCGTTTAATAAATAAAGTGTTAAGAATCAAAAGAGAAACTAACCACATTTAAGTTCTAACTTATCGATATATGATATTTTTTAAAGGCCCAAAACGCATCTATTATTTTTTATAATTTAGTACTTTAGATTTAAAGCTATAAATACTTTTCTGTATGATAAATATGTCCTAGTTTCTTTGTACTGTGCTTAAAAATTAACGTTCTAAAGAAATTAACTTCAAGAAAATCTCTACCTTTATTAGACATTATTTTATAGCCGTAAAAAAATTCAAGATGTTTTTACAAAAATATAAAAATCGTCAATATTTGCTTTAAATTTAAAAAAACTGAGTGCACCGTTGTGTCAGTTTTTAATAGAATATATGCTCAGCTGCCCTTACTAGTGATCTAAAGAAAAAAAATTACCACATATTGAGTTTTTGTGCTTTTTCCGGAACACCAAATTGAACTGGTTTTTTATATTTTTGTATGAAATATTTTAATTATGAAATATTTAAATTGTTTGTATCATTATATTTTTTATTTATAATTACACGCAAAGAAAAAACATGGTTGTGGTAAACATATTCTAAGAGCAACATATTATGATAAGATTCATGATTGTAGTCACCATATTACGATTGTTATTAAATCATATTATGACCAAATATGTTCGTAATATAACATCATAATATTTTTCCCTTAATCATATTGTTATCCTGTTAATCATAAAACGTTAAGAAGTTATAATATTACTGTCATGGTAACCATAATAAGTTAAGAAGTAATCATATTACTGTCATGGCAATCATAATAAGTTTAGAAGTAATCATATTATTGTCATGGCAATCATAATAAGTTTAGAAGTAATCATATTATGATGCAAAGTGATATGAACTGTTATACATAAATTTTTTACATCATAATATGATACAACTTTAAACATAATATTTTTATTGGAAAAAAATACTTATGATAAAATAAAAAACTGTAATCTTTTTGTCGTAGGTCGCAATTATTTATAAATTATTTTATGGAGTTTTCATTATTTTTCTCTTAAAATAACACAAAACTTACCAGTAATGGTTAATATTTTGCACCAATATTTCACAAATTTTTCCACCACTTTAAGATTATTAAAATTTTTTTAGCAAAGATATATTATTTTGTGACACTACAACCCTTTTTTAATGTTTTTTCTTTATTTTTTTTTTTAATTTCTTGTTTATTTTAATGGTTATTTTGTTAATTCTTTTTTAATATTTCTCTTTATTTTTTTACATTTCTTGTTTACTTTAATGGTTATTTTTTCATTATTTAGCCACTCACTAACAAATAATTCGATATGTTTATGTAAAACACGACACAACTGATACGAAATTATTTTACAAATGGCGATACCAAAATATTATTAGAGTAACGATATTTTGATTGCATCTTAAACTTATTATGATAAATGTATATAAAGTTATCATGTTATGGCTATTAAATATCATGTTATGGCTGTGAGTAATATAATATGTTTTGAAAGTTATCTTAATTTAGTTGTTAGAAGAATAATTATTTTTCGGTCAACAATACTCAAATTTATAATTGCGTTAAACATTAATATGTTTACAGTAACTATAATATTGCTGATATTTAATAAAAATAACAATTATTTGTGTACAACAACAATATATTGTTACAATAAACACAGTGTGGTTGCCGTAACCATGCCCAACCATATTTTTTCTCTGCGTGTACATATATAATTTAAATGGAATATAGCGTAGTGATTTTAAATTTTTGTGATCTTTTTAACAAAAGGATATTCTAAATACAAAAATCCTTGCTAGAATTATAACAAGAAGATACAATAGTCTGGTAGTGTATAAAGTCATTCCTAAAAATTAAAGGAATAGGACTATTACAAAAAAGCTTTATAAAATACATAACTGAAATTTAGCTCATAGAATAAATTCGAAAAAATAAAAAATGTTGAATATATTTGGTAATTTTCAACAATTCAACAGAAAAAGTGCTGCCGAAAGTTAATATCGGTCGTGTTGTGTTACTTGTAGCACATTTTTATTGTCACAACATATCGTCCAGTTCATATTCTGCAATTGTAGGCGTAATAAAATTCTCGAATATTTTAATGTATGCTGATGATGTCAAAGTTTATTTAACCTATAACCAACTTTTAGACCACCATCGACTTCAAAAGGACTTAAACTCATTTTATGAATGGTGGTGCAACATCAACTTTATGCAGCTGAATTTAAAGAAATGTAAAACAATGCGCTTTGTAAGAAATAACCCGATTGTTGCTGATTTTTTTCTGGGTGATTATAAAGTGGAATTAGTTGACAGCTTCCAAGATCTTGGTATATTATTTGATTCTAAATTGAGTTTTACTCCGCACAGTCAAGGCAGCTCACTACCTCCGGTTTTTACCGGGTATTCCCCTGGCGATGGCTTTAGAACCCCCGTTCAGAGGCTAGCTAGAGTGAGAAGGCGGATAAGTAACCTGAATGGTTGAAAGACGTCTAAGGTCAGTAGGAAGAACTTCTGAAACTTAGTTTCTGTAAAGTATCCTGATGGATCGTTTAGGGCGTCTTAGGAAGTAGAAGGAACGCGGATAATCTCTGCCTTTGAAAAACTTTACAAATTGCCTGCCTGGAGGTTGCTGGCAGCCCCAGCACCAGGATCGGATGCGGAAGCCTAATAAGCTACTTAAATAACGCTTATTAATGAAACCTCAACCATATTTGGGGCCCTATGGTCCTTATAGGATCTTCGGGAACATATATATATATATATATATATATTTACGAAATTCATTCCAATGCCATTGAGTCGGTTCAAAAACAATTCCTGTTGTTTTGTCTTCGTGGATTACGTTTTAACTCCCTAAACTTGCCTTCATATGCTGCTCGACTTGCTCTTATTAAACTTCCTACATTTAAAAGTCGTAGAACTATGCTTAATGTGTCATTTCATTCAATGTTATCAATGGTGACATCTGCTGTGGATTTTTGATTAATGATATTTCTCTCAACATTCCTCAACGTCCATCTCGGAATTACATACCTTTATCAGTTGCAGAGCAATGCATTTAACAACTTATATAGATTTATCGACTTTTCATCAAATCCTAATGCTATAAAAAGGGCAATAATCACATTTCTCAACACTTAGTAATTTTATTGTTAATTATTTATAATATTTTTTTGTGTATCATTTTGTAATCAATTATTTTTTAAATTGTCTGTAAGGAATAAAATTCCATAGACATACATATGTATATGTTAATAAATAAATAAAAATTGCTCAATTTCTGAGAATGCGGTGGGATCGACAAAATCGGCTTATGCGCTACACGTTCACTAACAGAAGCGATATTTTCGGCAGTGCGCTATTACGATGATGCACAGACCTGACCACATCTGTAACGCTTCCAGTATCTTCAAGTCTCTTTATTATCTTGCTAATTCCTTGCGCAGTATGTCGATTATAAATAATCACCCCGTAGTTCTCGAAACGTGGCGAGGTTACAACCACCACTTTTATTATTAACTACTTTTAAGCGTTATCCGGTTGTTAAACCATTTATATTTATATATAAATGACGCACCTTTCACTAAATAAATGACACTTCAGATGACAGATATTTCAGAGATGACAGCCTTGCCTAACCGGTGCTTGTGAAACCACTAAATGGACAGCCCTCTATATTAAATTTTGCATGGTATGGTTTGTTTTTCTTTCGAAATTTATAAAATATGCAAACATTAGCGTTTATTGCAAAAGCTGGAGTTATTATAGAAACAAAGATACATTTTTTTATAATGAACGTTTTTAATTTGATTTACAAGCAAATTTATTAAATAGGAAAAAAAATTTTAAGAATAAAATAAAATCGTTGGAAAAAGATTTATAAAAAATAAAAATTGGGAATTTGGCACGTCATACGGAAATCATATTACTAATAAATTTTGTATTCCCAAAAATAACTTTGATAAAATTTTTCAGTTGATATCTTAAAAATGTCTTCTTCTGAAATAACTTCATCTAATTAAGTTTGTTTAATTTTTATTAAAAATAAATATAAAACAATCTAGGGTATCATATGACCGGGCTTGGCCGACTTTACCTTCTTTCTTGTTTTTTATGGATTTTAATTTTTTTTGTATAACAACAATTTCTTTTAATTAAATTTATTATTTATTTTTTCAAATTTCATAGCCTTATTATAAACTAAAAATACAGCCAAAAAATAATTCTTTATTCTTAAGAGATCTATGGGTTACAACATGTTGAATGGTCTTAAGAACACTCATACAACAAATTATTTACACACAACATTGATAAACAACTTAAATTTGTGCGTATTAACACCAACAAACAAATAATTTTTCAGCAAAATTATTTAAGTGAAGCAATTAATTATTTGTTATAAAAATAAACTTACAATATTCCACTGCAATGGTAAATAAACAGATTTCAGCACAAATTAATAAAGATTAGAAGAGAAAAAAAACATGTCATAATTTTGACGACATGAAAAAATTATAAATAATCAAGAATATTTTCATTTCATTAAATTAATTGCAAAACATAAGAAAGTTTAAATTTTTTTTTTTTCTTAAAAATAACACATGTTTGATTAGCCCAATGTACACATTTTTAAATACAAATAAATGTTGCAGTCGTACATCAAATAATCAACACCATCATTAAATAGACTAGACATTGTGGCAAAAACAAATTGCTGCGGGAAATTATTAAAAGGAAGCAATTTAGAGTGTTATCTTAGGCGTTGCCGAATCTTATATACCCTTCTCCATAGTATCGAAAATGCAACTTTTGACAGTAAACTTATTTTAGGGTTAGTTTTCAAGTTTGCAATTTTTTCCCGAATTTTAGCCATGCTTACACTCTTAGGGACTTTTAATCAATTTTATGTCTTGTTTGAAATATATACAGCCCAATTATGAATAAAAATTCCCCGGGAGGGAAAAAACTCCCGGAGAATTTTATTCATAATTGGGCCGATAAAATGTTCGCGGATTTTCGCTATTTTTGGAAAAAAAATTTTTTTATTCTCTGACAATTTGTTTTCTTTACCCGATTTCAAATAAACATTAGGGTTTGTTTTCAAGTTTGCAATTTTTTCGCGAATTTTAGCCGTGCCCGCGAAGAAGCGATTTTCCCCTGTGAATCTTTACAGCTTTAACGATTTTTAATGAATAGTAGAATTTGCTATCATACCGCTATTAGCAAATTTTTGCGTATTTCCGCTAATTTAGCAATTTTTATCGAATTTTTGTCATTTCTTAATAAATTTTCTGACTTGTTTGAAATATCAACATTTTTCGCGAAATTTCGCTATTTTTGCAAATTTCTTTTGTTTTTGCCCAAAATTTTGTTTTTTAACCGCTTTAGCGATTTCAATATATATTTTAGGGTTTATTTCCAAGTTTGCAATTTTTCGCAAATTTAAGCCATGCCGTTACCCATTGTCTTCCAGTTTATTTTTCTTTTACATTCTCCTGAATAAAACAAATAAATTAGCTTTTGCGCTCATTTTTACTATTTGTGAAATATAATTTTATTTTTGAACACTTTCGTTAAATAATCATTTGATGCAAATATTTGTTTTAGTCTGCATGGCAAACATTATTTAATTTATTTTATTTGACACTATTTGCCAACTGTTTTAACAAACAAAAATTTTCAAATAGTTGAGCTTAATTTGAACAATAGACAAAATATTTTTTTGTTTCACAAAGTTTGAAGCAAATATCAGACCAAAAGTTTTCGTCAAATATTTCATTAGTCTGAACGTACCTTAAGGAAAATTTTCGTGGCTTTTTTTTATTTTATTATATCCTTTACCTACTCTAGAAATACCTAAGAGTATATAATGGGGCCATAGACCTACTAAGCTAATTTCTGATTTTAAAAATACTTAAGTCAAACCTGAACGCCCTCATTCTTCTCTTTTGGTCATTATCGTGACAAAACGCTCGTTCAATTAGCAGATTTATATGGACGCTGGGTAAAATAATAGGTCGATTTGGCTGAAAGTTAAACCAAAAATATTTCATATATATAGAGAATATTAAAGCTAAAATTGATCCAACAATCTGGTTTTGTAAAGTCCTCCCTATCGAATGAAAATCCTTAAAACAACAACTACTACGTGATCCCCGCAAGAATCTTTTTTACGGAAGAAGAATACAAACGAATATTCAGTCCGTTGCCGCGCCACCTGACTGGTACCAGACAGGATCTATGCTACGACACTGTCGCAAGATATCGAAAAGATTTTGGATTTTTGCGAATTCCAGGTATTGGCTGCACCTGATTTCCCTGAAGACTGTAACAAGAAAAGGTAAAATATGCTTAAGATGATCCCTACAAACTCCCGTAGAATGGCCAAGTGGAATATAGTGCCGATTTTCTCTTCTTCCACACAAGAAATATCTGAAGCGAAATGTTTTCTCCCAGATCAGATGATGCGGTCGCTATTGTTTATTTAAGGTAAAAGCAGTGTTGAAAGAACTGGACGAACATGTATAACAGTACATATCCACGCACAGTATTTATATCCGATCATAATTTAACATTTTTTATTACTTGTGATTAGTCCGCGCACAGCCGCAGTAACAAGTAACAAGACGCTGAGCGCAAAGAAATCACACGCACAAATCACTGGTGTGTTGGCAGCTTTAGAAACACAATTTGACAGTTGAGTATTGCTCGTGGAGATGGAAAGTGAAAAAAGTCAAGGTGTAAAAAACAATTTTGTTTGTGATGGATACTGAAAAATTTACAAAAAGGAAATCTTGACTGTCAAACATTAATGAATAAGTAAAATTACTTTACGCATAGTTTAAACATGATACTAATTCCACATGGGCTAGACATGCGGTTAAAAATTGCACACAAAATGTGTAATTAAACATGGATTAGCAACACTGGCTAAAAGTGAAAAAAATACAGGAGGCAAATAACGACACCCAATATCGATCGAAATTGTGATACAACTTCAATGGAAATTTCGATCGTTATCAAATGCTGTAATATGCCTTCAGTTCATAAAATTTAAAATTATTCGTCTTAGTTTTGCATTAAAAATATTTTGTTTGTTAATTTAACAAAATTTTGTTACATTGAGTTAAAGTAATTATAATGTCTAAAGGATCAGTTAGCCGGGAGTAGCAGTAACAGTAGCCCTGCCGTAAAAATGAAGGCCAATCTATTTCTAACAGATTGAGTCGCAACATCTTACTGCTAACTATAACCGTTTTAATTACTTTAGACCCCTTTCACACTCGGCAAGTTACTTGCGCAAGTATCTTAGTTTGTAGACGTCAGCGGTATGACCGGGGTAAGGAACAAAATACTTAGTACATACTTTGTTGTACTCGGCGAGTTACTTGCGCAACTAACTTGCCGAGTCTGAATGGGGTCTTACTTACAACAAAGTTAATTAGATGATTTCCAACGTTACTGTTACTTCCGGCTAATCGAGCCTTAAATTGTGTTTTACCAAAAAAAAAATTGTTTTCTTTAATAAAATTATATATATTTAACTAACTTTAGTTAAATTTTCTTATTGTGCTCTAACCTTGCAAATTTGATTACACTTTGTTAATTTGATTATATAGTGTTAATATGACATAATCTTGTTTATTTGGCAAAATATCATGAAATATGTTAAATTAGTTTAAGTTTGCTTGAAGCAAACTTTGTGAGCCGAATTGATTATGAATATTCAAACATTGAGAAGATTAAAGGCTTTAAAACCATATGTGTTCGAAGAACTTGTCTGTTTGAGGGACCATTACCAATTATTATTTTTTTTATTTAAAAAAAGGGTACATACGTTTCTGGTTTGCCGTTTTCATCACTTTTGCTTGTGTTTCTTAAGAAGATATCAAATATTTGTTTTTAAATTCATAATCCTAATAAATGAAAAGTTTTCTTCATATAGAGTTTTCTCAAATTTATAATTTAAGGCGTCAGTATTTAAATCTTGAAATCACAATTAGACACGTTTTAAGAGCAAAACAAGGAAATGTGCAAAATAATTAAGTCCACTCAAAAGATTGTGACGAATCTAACGCATATAGTTTTAGTGTTTATTGAAAATATTATGATGAATTTTATAAAATGCATTAAGGCCCATTCTTTGAGTGTTCATTAAATATAGCAATTACTTTAAGAAGTGGTAATCGTTGGTTTTAAAGTGGAATTTTCTGATTATATTAAATAGCTCGTTTACACTGCAACGAAATCTAGTACTTACGAGAGTATATTTCCAATACAAAACAAAATCTATTTTTGATTAGAATTTGATGAAGTCTTTCCAAAATATAGTAGTACTTGGTGATGCAACTATGGTTTTCCATATAAATAGTGCTAAAAAGTAATACTCTATACCAAAAAAATTACACTTTAATACAAATTTAAAAAGAAAAATGTCGGGTTATTAAAACTTTTAAAGGCGAGTGTAAGACGGCAAATCCATCTGAGGAGATCAAGTGGTTGTGATCGAAACATGTCATGGTAACCAGCCGCCTGGGTTCGAATCTCAGGTCAGTCAAGCATGAATGATTATCAATAACAATTTTAATTAATTTTCATGTTGTAAAATTCCTTTCTTCATACAAATAATTTAATGAAAATTAAATTTGATGAACTTAAGCCTGATTAAAATATTAAAAATTTGGATTAAAAACCATAAATAGTTTAACAAAATAACCACAATTCTAATTAAAATTAAAAAATTTTAAGAAAATAGTAAAAAAATACGAAACAGATAAATAATATTGATAAAATAAATGAAGTTGATAATTAATAATAAAGGTAATGCAAATTTTTAAATTCCTATTTCTTTATATCGTCACCTAAAATGCAAACAAAAAAATTCGAGTAGGAACATCAGTGGCAAAATTGGCATTTTCGTCGATAGTGATACTGCCGTGATGTCACTAAGGTCACATAAAACAACGTCCATTCCCGTAAACCAGTGTAAGGAAGAACTATCCAGACTGGGCAGCCAATCTGAATTACCTTTATTTGGATCCCTGCGCATAGGGACCATAACGGTAACGAACAGGCGGATGGTCTGGTCAAGACTGCTGCCGCTCTTGATATTTTACAGGGTCTGCCAGTCGCAACACTTCTGATATGGCTGACGATAAATGAAAGAAACTGGATGGCTGCAGGTCTACCTCTGACCTCTGAGCGATTTCTCAATTTCAGTCGCAGAGACACGTCGAGGCTGATATACATACTAACTGGTCACGGTCGTTAAGTACGCTATGAGATTCAGTCTCCCTTTTAATGAATGCTGGCGCAGCTGCAGGGAACCTGAAACTAATGAGACAGTATTTCATCTCTTATGTGATTGTCCAGCGTTTAATTTAACACGAAATTAATTATTTGGATGGATGGACATGGATTACCTTATGCAAGGACTCTCAGAGATATCGCGGGTGAAACTCTCCAACTTGCTAAAATAACTCAACGAAACCGGAAGTTATGAGCGTTCTACAAGGTTAACCAACCAACCAAAAGAAAAAATATTTATTAGATTCTACAAACGGTTTCGATTTAGCTATATCCGCCTGCCCGTCAGTCCGTCTGCTGAAAACACACTCACCTCGAAAAACTGAAGAGCAAAGAACAATATTGGTATTAAATTTTTTCTCTAGTTCTACTTAGCAGTTACGAAAAGAAATCAATCTCAATCGCTTACCACGAATATTGTACTTTTTGCTCTCAAGAAGCGTTTTCGAGATAATCGCAAAAATCGTGTTATATTTATATTAGATATTTCACAAAATCTCGAGAACTGTTCATCAGAATTTTACAAAATTTAAGCTGTTAAATAAAAATATGTTTCCTGTTTCAGCACATATCGAATTATACTATGTTGATCGGATAAAAATTCTCTGAGTTACAGGCCTTTAGATTTGAAAAAAATTGGCTTAATGCAGAGACTTAAAATGTTTAATACTGAAAAAACGTAAAAATTAACTTTTTTAAATCGAAACGCCTGTAATTTAGAGTATTTTTATCAGATCAACACAGCATAAGTATATGATGAAAGAGGAAATACATTTTTATTCAATGGTTAACATTTTGTACACTCACAGTATTATTACAGTAACGGACTGTAGTTTATTTAAGAAATATTCCGTTCAGTCATTTTTAAATAAATAAACATTTAAAATTCCAAGCAAAATTATTTTTAACTGATTCTAACAGTTATTCAAAAAACTAAGTGCATATTAATACGGATTTTCAGTTGCATTTAATTTTGTCCGTTGATTAAGTTAAATTCTTCTTTATGTAAAATTAAATGAAAATGTAATTTAAAGCAACGAAAAGTTCATTTAATTTTTACTGTCAAAAATTCAACCGCGAATTCCGTAAAAACAAATCAATATTCAGTTATCTTTTATAAATTAATTGTCAAAAAATTAACTACATATTCCGTAAAAAACAAATAAATATGCAGTTATTTTATAAAATTTTACTGTCAAAAATTCAACCCATATTCATTAAAAACAATTACATATTCAGTTATTTTATATAATTTTACTACCAAAAATTAATTTTTACTTATCTATAAAAAATGAGTTGCTTGTTTTGTGTAAGCAATACCCATTTTCTATTTGTTAAAATAATTTAGTTAAATACATCAAATTTTAAAAGTAAAATAATTGCGAAGCCATATCGGTCATGCTGCTGGTGTCTTATAATTGAGAGTTCTTCTGTAAAAAACGTGGTCAGTACAACAAAAGTAAAACAAACGTGTGTAACTGGGTAAGTAAATAAAAATATTCTTCCTCTCTCGCTTATAAGAAAACAAGCGGACAGGTGTCTGTCTGGTATTTTTAGAAATTCGGCTCTTTTGTGGAGTAAACGAAAATTTTATAAAATAACTGAATATATAATTGTTTTTACTGAATATGGGGTCAATTTGACAGTAAAAAATTGACAGTAAAATTTTAATAAATAACTGAATATTTAATCGTTTTTACTGAATATGGTGTTGAATTTTTGACAGTAAAATTTTACAAAATAACTGAATATTTATTTGATTTTACGGAATATGGTGTTGAATTTTTGACAGTAAAAATTAAATGAACTTTTTGTTAAAAATAAATGAAAAATAGGTAGACCGGTTTTTAATTGAACTTTCATTTATTTTATACTACAATTTCAGTTAATTTTACGTACAGAATATTGTGAGTGTACAATTCAGATGAAGGACTCTTGAGATTTTTCGAAATAGCTGAAACAACAGCAGAAAAACACGATTATCGCGAATATCTCGAAAACGCTTAGTGAGAGAAATAAATGAGCGCCATATTCGTATTCAGCCGCCACGACTTACCTAAGATCTTATATTTGAGGTCATGGCAAAAAGTTAAAAATTTGTGAACCAGTGTAATTTACTAGGCAGCATATAAAGCCTACTCTGGGAAAACATTTAAATTCGAGTAAAACCGTAACAAATATTAATATTAGGGTGTCAATTGTGTTAAACTTTATGGGAAAATGTTTTCGAATAAATTTTTTTCACGCCAAGCCCCAGATTGGTTCGAATTGCAAAAAAATAGTCCCTTGAAAGTTTAAAGTGCTCCTGACCCCCCAAAATTTGCAAAATACCTGATTTTTGAAATTAATTGACCTTGTTACTATTTATTTTACGAAAAATGTTTGTAGTAAAAGTTATACATAAATCGAACTCAGACGAACAACTTTTGCTCACAAATTTTTTTGTATCTCTAATATCTTTTAAAGTAAAAAAAAAAAAAACGAAAACCCATGGATTTATTCATATATTTATATGAGGGATATCATTTACTTAGTATAGACGTAACATGAAAAAAAATTGATACGTTGCACAGAAAAATGTCTCTAACATTTGTCTAGACTAAAGCATTAACCAAAAATAAAATCAATTTAAATCAAAAATTTTATCAGCGGCCTGATTCTGACAGTCGTGATCGAGTACTTTCTCGATTCGAAAGCAATTTAATCAATACTACACAAATCGGAATTATTTTTTCAGTTTTGTAAAGCATTAATTTGATTTTTAAAAGTAACAAAAAGTTTATCGAACTAAAAAAACTATTTCAGGTTTAAAAGTAGTGCACGATACCGCTGAGAGGAGAGTCAAATTAAGGCAGGATTATAATAATATTTTATCAAGAAACATAGAACAAAAAAAATATATTTTACAAATTGTAAAGGATTACCGTTTACATTTTCTAAATTGCAATAAAAGAACTCTTTTCTAACTATTCAAATAAAATTAAAATATTAACGTTTCAATATTTTTTCTCATGTAAATCATATTCTTTAGTAAATGAAATCACCTATATAAACATATGAATAAATCCATGCGCTTACTTTTTTTTTTAATTCAGAAGAAACTAAAGAAAATTTGTGAGCAAAAGTTGTTCATCTCGGTTTGATCTATAACTTCTACAAACAAATATTTTTTATAAAATAAATATTAACCAAGTTATTGACAATCAAAGTCAAAAATCAGGAATTTGTTAAAATTTGGGAAGGTCAGAGCCACCCGATTGAGCTCAAATTTTCAAGGGACTATTTTTTAGCAATTCAAACCAATCTGGGGTTTGGCGTGAAACAAATTCCAATTATGAAAAATAACTGGCAGCCTAATATGTATTATTGTGAAATTTGGACCAATTTAGCAGTTTATTTATGGAAATAATACCAAGTAATTTTGTTACCATCGGGACATAATTAACCATACGTCCTATATAAAACGTGCCTTGCGAAAAGCAATTTAAATGTATTGAATTTTGTTATAATTTATGTCTTTTATATACATACTAAAAATTCGTGATGACCACTTTAATACTTTTAATAATATTTCTAAAATAAATGATGATTTCCTGATATTCTTTCATTAGGCTTGAGTTCATCAAATTAAATTTTCATTAAATTATTTTCACCGAGGAAGGAATTTCACAACATGGAATTTCCGTTAAAATTTATTGATAATTTTTCTTGGCTGAGCTGGGATTTGAAGCCGGGTTGATTTTTACATGTTTCAAGAATCACCACATTCTATCCTCAGAATCAAACCGGGTTCAAATCCCAGCTTAGCCAAGAAAAATTATCAATAAATTTTAATGGAAATTCCAAGTTGTGAAATTCCTTCCTCAGTGAAAATAATTGAATGAAAATTAAATTTGATGAAGTCAAGCCTAATTAAAGAATATCAGGAAATTAAAAATTAATAATTAAATTAGGCAACGAATTTTAATTATGTGACGTCAGGTTTTGTTAAGGTTGGCTTATAATACATCCAATATAAAGACCACTCCTGAAATATTCGAACTACCGATGGAGGGATTTAAGGATTCGGCACAGCTGAAAATAATAACACTCTTACTTAGTTTTCTCTTCCTTGTATGTAAAAATGTGTTTAATAAAACAACCTAATGTATTTAAGAGTTTAATAACAGCAATATTTATTATCGTTCAATGAAACTTATAGCAAACATGTACTGGATTTACAAAAATTTCATGCCTTAATTTTGCATGAACTTGAATTAAACACTATAAAAGAAACATTAATGTATTTGCAAAAAAATAAACTAACTATTTTTAAATTCTATTCGAATCTTAAGAATTCCTATGAATTTACAATCAATTCTAAAATCACGATCCTGTTCCATGTGTTTTGTCTTTTATTTTCAAGTTTTTTTTTCTTCTATTTCGGTATAACTTTACATAAAACACTTTCCCAGCGCCCTTTTATAAGACGACAGACACCACAGCAACGATCTCTACATACGGTTCAATAATATCCAGTAGAAAAAACATTAAAAAAGAAACATCATCATGTTTGGCGTTAAAGGTACTTAAACCATTTCTGTCGCACTAAACGACACTAAATGTTTGTTGCCACAACACACACAGGCGCACATACCCTGTGTAACCCTTTTGATTTTTCAAGACAATTCAGTTGCAATATTTGCGACAAACTGACTGACAAATCTGAAAAAAAATAAATAATCTAGTCAAGCTACTGGCAAACTCGAAAGAAATCCTTTTTTATAGAGAATTTTTGCGAAAAATGAAGAATCAGGTTATTTGATTAAGGGTTTTAGAAATAAAGAATAGAGAATCATAAGAAGAAGCTGCAGAAGCTTTAAATGTATACTTAAGCATGAATTTTTTTCAGTTTAGTTTTTAACACTCGCAACTCAGATCTGCAAAGCAGGGACTTTTAAACGGGGCGAAGAAGTCCTTTTTGCAAATCAATGTGAAAAAAAGCAAAATTATTTTGTCGCTAGTTTTGTTCTTACAAATAAATCATGAATCATGACATTCTAAAAGCATAACATACGAGGGTTGTTAAAAAAAAGATCGTATTTTAGTCTGCGTAATTAAAAAAAATACTTTTGTTTGAGACAAAAAATTGAAAAAAATTTTGAGAGCAGTGGTGGGCAATATAAAATCTTTGCGACGCATTTACGCATGTATGTGTAAAACAGTAGAAAGTTTGCTTTTTTTAGAAAACAGTAACAAATTTAGATTTTTTTAAATCTTTCATAAAGCAAAGAAAATTCAGAGTACATTTTATAACGTAACGGCTCCGTTAGTCTTTACGTTCTGTTTCTGTTGCTGTCACTTACAATTACTTAACAAGTTTTTAATATTACAGATTGGACCGTAACAGAACAGAAAAACTAATCAATTTCACAGGTTTTTAATAACAAAAAATAAACAGCTGATTTGTAACAGAACCGAAAGTTAAGACTAATTTTGCCTTAACTTGGACGTCAACAACACGCATTATACGCTTTTCCGCATGCTACGCATCTGCCAAATAAGTCTTATCAATGTAAAGAGGCTAGGATGCCTTGAGGGTAAGATTAGGGACAGTAGTTCGACTTTCTTCTTTTGTAAGCTTCACAAACGAGTTCGAACAAATAATTTGATGTTATCAAGTTTAATTGGATTTTTACTTGATGTAAGACCGCTATAGAAGCGTTTAAGTTACATTTAAAGCTTTGAACGCAAAAAGGTATCAAAAGCAAGCGCTGACCCAAAGACGCGTGGTATTTCGCGCGTGTCGATGAAGCTTAAATTTGGTGCATAGGCATCCGCGTTTATTATTTTTTTATTTATTTTTTTAAGGTCGATACACACTTTTCCACAAAGTCTTAAATGATCTTATTATTCTTTAAAAATTTTCAAAAAACAATAACAACTTATCGTGACAGGGTTGCATTTTCGTAAATTACTAACGACTTTGTGGGAAAGTGTATAACGGCCTTTATTTATTTAGATTTTCTTATACAACAAGAATATGTATCTTATAAATGAGAGAACTAAAAACAGAATAGTTAAAGAATAATATAATATGAAAAATAATTAACAAAATTGTTTGGAATTTGGATCGAATTTTGTTGAAAAAATAATAATATATATAATAATAAAATGAAATAATAATCATCAGCTCATTGTCGGTTTGATCTACCGACCATTTAAAAAAAATGTGTTTTGTATGAGGAAGATATTTTTGTATACCCCCTTTCTAAATCGGTTTCTGAGATATTAAGCATTCATTTTGCTCCATGTCAACTATTTTAAAGTTTTTTAAGTACTATTTGACGATTGCACCAAATTCTTCATACAAAAACGTACAAAATTAATTTCACTATTGCTTTGCTTAATTTTCGTAAGGCAAAAAAATAGTTTAAGCAAAAGCATCGCAGAATCAGTAGGTCAACCCAAAACGACTTGTGTTTTTTTCATGTAATTGTTTTTCATCATGTTATTTGTTGTATATCTGCATATACCTAACAAACTCGAATTGAATTTACATGTTTCAACAATCACCACATTCTTTCATCCGAATTCTTTAACGTTCAAACCTCTGCACCACAGCGGTACCTGCCAGTCAACAGTCAAACATCAATCTTTAACCAGTGGTATCATTTCAGCAAGTTGCTGAATGCATAGCAATAAGTATACGTATGCAGCACAAAAAGCTACTTTTTAAAAATATTTTTAGAAAAGTGGCATATGCGGCAGAAAAAAATATTTTCCACTTTCAATAAAATACTCTTAACTTCTAACTTCATGCATGAAGTTAACAAAATTTTACATTTTTTCTTCAAAACATATGCCTGAAGCTGCGGAAAAAATATAAAAAAATCTATCGTATTATTTTGATAAATCTTCATGTAAACCTTCTTTGTCGTTTTTAACCACACCGACTTTTTGGCTTATGCGCCAAGCCAATTATGAGCTGACGATATGTCTTTAGTAACAATTAATACAAATATATTTAACAATTACGTTAAAAAAATTAGTAAGCATTTTCTTAAAATTTATTGAGTCGTTTGTGTTTTAGATGTGACTTTGGAGTTGGCGAGAGGTGCACCAGTGTTTGGAGCAAATAAATTTTCGATGGACGAGTAATGAAAAAATAATAGGTCTAAAACTAAACGTCTTTGGTCCATCCATGCATTCTATTACACAGTGGGAAAATGTAAACTACATTATAATAAAAGGCAGAAAACAGCCATAGCTTGAATTGATTTTGAAAATATTACCTATATTTATGGACTTGGGAGGATTTGAAAATGTAGAAAACAACAAAAGTCTGCAAGAAACTGGTGGTGCGCTACCTATAAACAAAACTTTAACTTCCCTAGACCATATAATTGATCGGACGCTGCTTTGGTCCTCGGATGCAGCACTTAGTTGTAGAGTAATAGCGGGTAAAAATGGAAGTCAGCAGATATCAGAATCACCACCAAGAGTTTCTAAAGCTGCGACGGTGGTTGCAACAAAAATCGAAATTGATATTATTTGAAACACTACAAGTTTTGAAGGAAAACAGCAACAATTTTAAAACTTCATCCAAACGAAGAAGGAGGTAGATAGTGAGGAATAAAATACAAACTGCTCTTCAGGTAAAAAAATACGGTTGTTGAGGAACAACTGTCGTTAATTTGTCGTCAAATGAATCAAATCCACCTACTGCCATGCTATCAAAATATTGACTTGGTACTTATTTAACTTTCTTTTACGTTTTGTTTGATTGGTTAAATTATTTATTTGTTTGCATTATTTAATTTTGTTTTGCTTGAATATTTTGTTATTTATTAAATTCAACTTTTGTTTGCACTTTTCTTAAGTTTTGGTTTCAACAAAAAAGGTTTTTTATTTTTGGACATTTTTATACAGCTGATAGAATTTCAAACGCGGCTGTATTTGTTATCAAGCAAATTAGTATTATTTTTGATACTTTTGAACAAAAAAGCAACAAAATATAGAAAAATCTTATATCGCAATACTTTATTTTTTTAATACTCGTAAGAGCAAGCGATCGAAAGCTGTCGTAATAATTGAACCCAATCTGATTCGAAATCGAGCGAATGGATGGCGATCGCTTCGATTTGCAGTCGAGATAGTTAAACTGCTGCTTTTTAACCTTTTTCGTAATAGGAACTCTGTGATTGTAAATGTAAAGAATCGAATCATTTAACAACTTTAGTTCTTTGTATGTTTAATGCCATATTGTAAATTATTTTTAAATTTTAAAGTTCACGTCACAGTTCTGGACAAGTGGAAGGAAAAAAAAACTATGATATTTATGATTGTGTATATAAAGAAGTACAGTTTTATGTCTAAAAATTAGATGTATATATAAATTCTTTATTTTGCAAAAATCTCCAAATTGTTTAAAACCTTTTTTTGACAAATATAGCTCTAGCAGCAGCTGCTGGGTTTCCCTTAAACTACACTCGTTGAAAAAATTGATTTAATTCCTGAGTTTAAAGTTTTTTTTTTTGTCATCGTGATTTGAAAACGACACAAAATAAGAAAAGAAAACCAAACCAGAAAAAGTTACTATCTTCAGTTGTGAACTAAGAGTTTTTCTGCATAAAAACCGTATTGAAATAAAATCATGTTAACGTATTGATTCTTAACAAAACAAAATATAAATGTTTATCACGATCTCATTTCAACAGAAATGAAATGAACTAAACAAAAGTTCTTCAAACTAAAAAAAACTTGTTCTTTTTAGACGTTTTTTTTTAGGCAAATTCATACTTGTTTCATGCTGCTTAAGATCCAATAAAAACGAAATTTTTTGAGCAAAAAAAATTCTAAAATGTTTGCAAACAAATCATGTCTGAATATTGTAAATGAAAAATTTATTTTTGTCATCTTTCTTAACAGCAACAATAACAAAAGGATCTTAAAAAAAGCGTCAACAGCCAAAACACGACAAATATTATTTTACCTGGCATTTAATTCACCTTAAACCAACATTAACAGCAGCCCCAGAAAATAAAAAACTTCATAATTATCAACAACATTCTCATCATCATCTTCATCGTCATTATAAACATCCTGACACAATGAGCCGGTATTTATGTGATGACAACAACATTCAATATTATCGGTTGAAGTAGCAGCAGGAGCAACAACAACAATGTTTTACAAAAAAAATATTGCCGACTTGTCTTCATACTTTAATACCTTCCTATAGCTTTTGCTTATTTTATTTTTGCAGTCTGCATTTAATTCTAAAATTGCGATCGTTTTGTCATAATAAGACATTTTTGTGTTGAAGAATTCTTGTTGGTTTTCTCGATTTCTTTTTCAATTTTTTGTCTTAAACCAAAATTTTTTTGTCAAAAGATTAAATTTTCAACCACCAGGGGAGTCTGGGTAGACACTAATATTTTATAAAAATTTTATGGAATCTGGTTAAAAAAAAAGATGACCGAAAAAATGATCATCAAATAAATAACAACAAACTTCAAAGGAAGTTATGATTATCATTATTTAGTTTTGGAATCTTTTAGGGCTTTTAGAGTTTTGGTTTATTGGCTTTTTATGATCAAAAGAAAAAATAAAAAAAATTTTTAATAATTGTTCAATATTTATTGTTGACCTGTGTCGATTATCTTTGTTGTTGTTTTTTGTTTGGCTTAAGGTCATATATTAAAATTATAAATAAAAAATCCACAAATTTTTGTATTTTTAATTTTGTTTTTTATTTCTAATCCGATATTTCGACCATACATCGATGGTCATCTTCAGGGGCTACAAAATACACATATAGTTAACATTTAAATTTTATAACGTAACACTAATCAATACATACATTTAAAACACTGTCAAATTTAAACTACAAAAAAGTTGACACGTCCTCACTGTTCGTCAAATTTTCATCAACTGATATTTTTCTTGTCTTATTTTTGTTTTCTATGTCGGTGTTTGTTTATTGTTTTTTTTTTTTAATTTTTAATTTTTAATAATTGTATAGAATTTTTAAGCGATTTTATGTCATCAAAATTTTAAAAATGTTTTTTTAGCAGTTTACGTAAAATAAATTTGGGGCTTAAAGGAGTCCCAAATAAAATTGAAGGCACTAAAAACTATCCATTTGTACTAATTTTTATAGTTTTGTTTTAAAAGGCTTTAATTTGTTGTATACAACAATGGGCGTGGCACCTCCCATACAAAGACGACATGAATTAGCTTTTATGTACAAAATGGTTACAGTAAAAGTTTACAAATGTGAAACAAATAACTTGGTTATCAATTCACAACATCTGCAAGTAGGTTGGATTAAAGAAGTTTCCTGTTTATCTGAAGAATGGTAACATCAACAGCTTCCAAATTTGGTACAAATATCATGGTTATCAAATAAGTGGTAAAATAAGTGGGCTTAGTAGGAATACTGGGCGTTGCACCTACCCAAGATATAATTGTATATATCTTGAGAACGCTGACAGTGAAAGTATTTGAATTTTGTACAGCTAGCTTAGATTTTCAATAAACAAAATCTGTTAAGAAAAAAAAATAGGCTTATTTGGAAAAGTACACATGGTACCTGCGTAACAAAGACAATATAAATTTGTGCATACCTGAAAAACAGTTACAGAAAAAGTTTTAAAATCCGATAGGAAATAACTGGATGCACTTCCAATCCTGCCATGGCAGCTTTAATATAAACACAATAAAATTCCTGTATAACTGGAGAACGGTAACACGAAGGCCCGTTTTCACAACTTACCGATAGCTAAAGGTAGGATTTTATCGGCCGTGTAAAACGAGTCCCATTATTACAACTTTACTTGAACCTACCAGGTAGGATGAACCTTAATTTACTTTATCGCACACATTAGTTTAAAGTAGAGTAAAGAAGAATGGAACACATTTTATAAGGCCGGTTGAAGTCTACTTTTAGCTATCGGTAAGTCGTGAAAACGGGCCTAAAAGTATCTAAATTTGGTATAAATTGTTTCCTTATGAATGCACGAGATATGTATCAAAACTATTTTATTAATTTTCTTTTAATGGCTGTAGCAAAGCAATCCAGGTTTAGCTAGTTACAAATAAAAAATAGATATGTCTGAATTGTGAATACATTTCTTATACCCTCCACCACAACTAGGGGTATACTGAGTATGCCATTTCGCGTAAACCTTTTTTAATATTCATCTAAGAGCCCACAAAATATATAAAGGGTGTCCAAATTTGAGGTAACATCGGTCAATGGAAATCGCATCAGGGAGGTGGTCCGAACCATTTTGGTGCGGGAATTTGATGATTTTGACGTAGAGAATATGTGGTTTCAACAGGATGGTGCCACTTGCCTCACACTAACAGTAACAATGGATCTTTTGAAAGAAAAGTACGAAAATCGAATGTTTTTCTCGTAGAGGGGGAGTGAGTTGGTCACCACGTGCGATTTGACACCTTTAGACTATTTTGTGTGGGGTTTCTTGCAATCGAAGGTGTACAGCAATAATTTCACAATTATTAGGCTTAAATACATCAAATTTATTTTTATTAAAAGGTTAAATACAATTTGTTTTAAAGATTGATGTTTGACTATTGACTGCCAATTTTCGTCAATGGCTGTGAGTGTTATGCCCAATTTTCAGGATAGTATTTAAATCTTTATTAAGTTAATTTATATGAAACTTCAATCGTATTTAAATACAGATTGATTATTTTAGTTTTATTTGAAAAGTCTTATTTAATTAAGATAAAAAAGGTTATTTATTTGCAAAAAACAGCTGAATTGTTGTAATTTTGATGCCATCTTGCTAAGGTATTCCAATGGAAGCTTATTAAGTTTTAATGAAGTATTTAGTAAAAAAAGGGAATTTTGTATTTAAAACGATTTTAAACATAGATGTGTTTTAATATCAATCCTGAAAATTGGCCATTAAACGGCAAAACCCCATAAAGATATTGAGTGATTGCAATTGAAACATGTAGGGGTAACCTGTCCGCATAAACCTGGGCTCGATTAAATTTTAATTAATTTCATATTGTAATGGCCAATTTTCAGAATAGATATTATAACACATTTATGTTTAAAATCGATTTAAATACATACAAAATTCTCTTCTACACTAAATACTTACATAAGTTGAACTTAAGTCACCGATGTGGTACACTTAATTTTAACTTAAGTTTCCATTGTAATATTTAAGCAAGATGGCATCAATATCACAACAATACAACAATAACAGACAAAGCATTAACAGTCAGCTGTTTTTTCAGACCACCTTGTAAATAAATACACTTTTTTATATTTTATTTTGTGTTAATTAATTAAGACTTTTCAAATTAAACTCAAAAAATCAATCTGTATTTAAATACGATTTAAGTTTATATGACAATCCTGAAAAATGGACATAAAATTCCTTTCTTCATAAAAATAATTAAATGAAAATTAAATTTGATGAACTTCAGCCTAATGGAAATATCAAAATTTGGATTATAAACCAGTGTTGCAAAATTGAAATTTTGAAATGATACTGAACTTCAACTAAAATAGTATTTTTCCCAAAAAATTGTAATTTTTGTTGAAAAAAATAAAACAATAATCTATGAAAATAAAATAAACAAAAAAGATATTTTATTAAAATTAATTTATCTAAGTATTTAATAGCAAGCAGTATTTATATTTGAGATACACATGTAAATAAATATAAATATTTCTGTTATGCCATTTACAATATTATTGTATTTGTTTTTCGCCATATTATCTCTATATTGCCCTATATAATTCAATAAGTGGCATAATGGTTTCAATTAAAATATGGCACAACTCTTATTAAAAACACATAACCTTTTAAGCAAAACACATAACCTTTTAAGCAAAACAACATAGTTCATTGTTGCCAACACATTTCACAGAATATTGCAATTCTTTGCTGATTTCGATTCTTGCCAATAAACCAGAAACACATTGGAGATAAATTGGAACAGTTATATTGCAATTGTATGAGCCGCTTAAGGTACATTTTTCAGTATGTTCTAAAAAAAAATATTTAAAATAGTTTATATATTTATGAACAAGTAAATAAAATAAATATTGTATTTTTGTCAACATAAATTTATACTGGTAGTAATATTTATTTTTCAACTCTTGCAAATTTACATTATTCAGACTTTTACATATATAACATACTTAGAACTAAGTTCTGAAATAAATTTAAGACATTAATGTTTAAAAATAAAGCTTTAAATTCAGTGTTACAACATAAAGCAAATTTATTTTAAGAGATCATAAGAAATATTATAACTACAACAGCAACTTTAATTGATGTTTAGTTTTTGTCAAACTTGAAACAGTTTTTAGTTGAAAAAAATGTTGTAAATCATACGAATTAGTTTTCTTACGAAGACAGTAGAATAAAGCAGTTTGTTTTTTAATTTTGTTTTTTTTTTTACCCACTTACAAATTCAATTCGAGTCGGAAAGAACCAAACCAATTGTAGGGGAATGTAAGAAAAGATAAACTCCCTGTTTATTGTTGGGGTTTTGTTTAAGCTTTGATATTGTTACAAGTAAGACTTTGGGTGTTTATAATTCTTATTCGCTTTATGGTTTTATTTGTATAATATTTTTGGCTTTTCTAAAATCTTTGGAAAAGGTTTACATAAGCTGGCCTAAGCATCCAGTGAAATGCGCAAAGAAGCTAGCTGTCCCTAAACAATATATTTCAGTGTATTTATCAAATATGAAAAACTGGGAATTTAGCACGTCATACGGAAATCGTATTAGGAATATACGAATTTTCATTCAAAACCATTTTGGTTTAAGTTTTTAAAATTTTGTATTATAAACGAAATTTTTCTTTAATTTTGGTTTATTTTGTTATTTAAGAAAAATGATTTTTTCGTCGAGTTTTATTTTAAAAAGTTTTTGCTATCTTATCTCGACTTAAGATATTTTGTAAAAATGCCACAGATATAATTTTTAGTGAAGGAAGGAATTTACAACATGATATTAACAAAATTTATTTTTTTTGTTTTGGCTGAACACGGGATTGAACTCGGGTCGAATTTACATATGTATAGTCAAGCATTAATCTTTAATTAGACCGGCAGTCGCCGCAGTGGTAACAACGTGAGAACGACAAGGAATTCTGATGATGAGAATGTAGTTATTCTCGAAACATGTAAATTCGAATTCAATACCTTGTTCAGTCAGAATAAAATTATCAAAAAAAATTTTAATTGATTTCATGTTGTAAATTCCTTCCTTCACTTTAAATAATTTAATGAAAATTAAATTTGATGAACTTTAGACTAATTTATTTTATTATTATTATTTGATGTAAATGATATTATTATTCATTTATTAAATCTACAGCATTAATTCTAAGACTAAATTTATATTTTTAGAGCACTGGCTGAAATCTCTAATAAATCTGAAAAATTTGTTCACAAAAAAACTTACTCTGGTAATTACTAACAAATAATAGACAAAAAGTAATTAAACAACTTTTCAAAGAAATATTTCGAGGTTTTTCTTAACACAAGTTTGCAATTAACCCATCATTTTTAGATAATTTAATGTCTATTTCTTAACAAGTTACATTAAAAAAAAGAAGACACCATGATACTATTTGTCATAAACATGTTACATGCCATCTTCTTTAAGTTATGGAAAATATTAATAAATCTATAATGGATACAAAAAAAAATCAAATGAAAAATCTGCTGGGATGGTAAAGCTTTCAGCTTTTTTTACATTTTATTAGATACGCGTACACATCCGTACTTTTTGTTATTGAATTCTTTGAAGCGTTAAATTTGCACTGCCTACATAAAAATGGGTATTAAGCTCAAAGAAATAGTAAGTTAAAATAGTTAAAATATCCGCTTATATAAATATTAAAATTTGGATTTATTTTATCTTTATTCTATAGCAGTGGTGGGCGCTATTTGAGATGAGTTTGCTAATCAGTAGAAACGTTAGTAAACCTCTACGCGATCATATCATTGTGTATGGATATAACCATTACGTCGTTCATTAGTTTACGGACACAACAACTCTCTAATATTTGTACTACTCAGGCTACGAAGAAGTACAAGTACTCTTGCCGATTTGTTTTGTTTCCTTATTTGACATTAAAATTTATTAACGTTCTGTAGAAAATTTAATTTTTGCCAAGTGTACAATTGGTGCAATATTTCAAAATGTAAGTTCATACTGAATCAAAAAAGGACATGGAGGCAAAGAAAATTTACGTTGGCAAAAAAAAATTTAATAATTTTCGTTTAATGTATTTCTGACCATGGATGACCGTTCTTTAAAAAATTTTATTTTAATAATTTAAGGAGCTGTTCTTTAACGGAAAGAAAAAGTTCATCAATAAAACAAACAAATGTCGTTAATATAATTTTCTGTAAATTAATAATTTAATAAAATAATTATTTTCGTTAATTCAACGAATAACTTTGTTTTTAAAAAAATTTGTTGCCTCAACGATCACTAACATTATCTCAAAGAATTATTTTTTTATAATTTGCCCACGAAACTATAACTACTTAGCTTAAAGATTCGTTGACAATCCCAGAAACATTTTCACTTGGTGTTCATAATAGAGCAACAGATTTTTTTCGCAACCGCACACATTTTGCATTAATAAATCGTTTGCAAATGTTAAATTATAAAGAAGTTAAACGCAATACTGTGGATCGACTTATAACCACATTTACTCTCTCGGATAATATTCACCCAAATCGTGCCCGTACCATGCATTCAGAAGCAGCAGTTGACACTGTGGTGTGACAGTGAACTCTAAATTTAATTATCCGAAGCCGTTCTCAGCAACTCGGTCTCTGCCCAAAAATAAATTTACCTACATTTATATAAGATCAGCGTTGCTACGACCAAACAAAAAGTACTATTTTATTCGCACTTCAGTTTAAAAATATGTCTAAAGAGGAAATTGTGTTTGTTTGTATCTTGTTGGCTCATAAGCCGCTGGACCGATTTCTGGAAAGATCAATAAGCAATAAAATGTTTGAATTTTTGTAGTGGAAGTGGCACCTCCTATACAAAGTTTAGATGCTTTTCGCCCGGTAGAATATAATCATATTAAATGAGTTCGGCTCGGAATGGCCTTTGTCCTTATCGTTTATCTAGAAAAGTGTTTCAGTTGGCCTTATGAAGCATGAAGAGTAGCATGGCCATCTACATTTAAAGTATATACTTTATATAGTTAACATGATAAAGTTAAAGTTAAAATTTAAGTTTCTAAAAAAATAATTTTCAAGTAGATGAAAAAAAGTATAGTTTTTAGATGCACAAATCTCACACACAATTTTTAAGGGTCAAAACAGCGGAGCGGTATTTCTTGTTCCAAAACAAAAAATTGGTTATTTTTGTGTAGAAAAAAATTTAACCAAAATGGAAAAAAGTACACAAGTACAAAGTGAGAAAAAAAGTAACCAATTTTGGTTAAAAGTAACCAAAACGGCAACGCTGTATAAGATGCAATTGATCGGGTGTCGGGTGTTCGGTGAATGGCCTGAGAATCAACTTGAACTTGAACCAGATTCTCATCGTCAAATTCTCTTCAGCAATGACACTCATTTCTGGCTTAACGGGTATTTAAGCAAGCAGAGTACAATTCTACGAGATTCTTGAGAATCCATTACGGTAAATGGCGAATGGTCAAGGTGGAGTATTCGTGATTTTGTTATTCCTTATGTCATTGGAAATTATTTGGAGGAGAAATGGTTCGAACAAGACGGCGCAGCATGTCATACAGGTGCGTTAAAACAACACTTTGTTGAGCCAAACGAGTTTGGTGTCCTCAAGAAATGGACCGGTCAATTGGCAACTTCGCTCGTGTGATTACACACCATTGGACTACTTTTTGGGAGTACGTCGAATCTCTGATATACGCTGATATGCCAGAAACGATTGATAATGTGGAGGCCAATATTCGGCGTACGATTGGCGAAATAAGAAACATTGAACCGACCATATACCAGGAATTATTTTTAAATTGAGGAATTTTTGTGTAAGTTGTAAATTAGAAAAAAGGTACATAAATGCTTCATTTTGAAGCAGTGGTGGGCAACAAATTGTTAAATTTACACCTGTAGTGTTAACAAGGCTAACGGAATTAAATAACTGAAGGTCCATTTTCATAATTTCCATGAAAGCTTATTGTATAGACCCACAAGCATTTAATACGTGACAGCTACTGTTTTAAAGCAATTTTTTTTCATCTTTTACTTTAAACATTCTTTGGGCATAGTAAAAAATGTTAAAACATTTGCATTGGCATATAAGACATGAGTAGGTTTTTTTTTAAATTATTTGGATTAAATTTCCCTCATTATTCGTTTTTATTTGCCAGCCGCCAACTCTTATTGAGGATGCAGCTACTTTTTACCATAATTTCATGTACTTACTACTACGAAAATCTTAAATAATAAAATATATTGTTACAATCTTTATTATTATCGCCTATAGTAGCAAGCTGTTTTGGTGAGAGTCATAAATGTAAAATCAAGGGCGTTGAAATAAATTTTTCTAAAATTTGATTTCACTTGGTTAAACAAATCGTAGGCTAAATATATTCATTGTAGCCAGGGTAGTTTTTTATAAATTTTTTTTTGAAAAAAATGTTTTTTCATTTTTTAAAGGTCTTTCGGCATAATGATTTACTTGCATTTATGTGACCTTCTCCGAGCAAAGGGACCTAGTATGTCAAAAAACGGGTTGGGACTTAAGAGTGGATTCTGGTACCTAAAAGGGTGTTAAAAACTTTAAATGCGTTTTTCTCAAAACTTCATTTTTACACACTACGTCCCTTTTCGCGGAGAAGGTTACATATGTAAATGAATGCCTTGCCATTTCTTAACAAATATGTGAATTTTTTATTTTGCTAAGCACTAGTGGTACATAAAAAAAAATAAGCGTACATTGCGCATGTGGCTTTTCACATTCCGTGTACTGTAGGTTTTACAAGCCTGCTACGTTTAAAGCTCGCGCAATGCAAGCATACACAAGTTTATTTTTGTGTTTACATTAAATCTTGCCCTAATTTTAACTATTTGTATTAGATAACAATAAAACGTCGTAAATTAAAAGATAGTATTCATATCAAAAATAAGTAGGACTAATATGGTTACTATTAGCAGTTTAAAGGTAGTATTTTACTATATTAAATATAACGTTATTGGCAAAATATTAAAAAAAAACATTGTTGTAAGTTCGTTTATATCTAACCCAAAACTATTTTTAATAGATCTGCCTTCTAAAAACATCAAATGGGAGTTTTTGATTAAAGCTTTTCATCAGCGTACAAAAATTATTAACATGAAAATACTTCAATCGTCAGCTAGTTGTTGTGTCACCAACGGGGTTCTGCAAAAAGTCACATTATTTCAGCAATATCGTCATTAAAAACATCTGTATTATTAAAAAGCGGTTTGTGTTTTCTTTTACTCAATCCAGAAACCGCATACTGTCACCATAACAGTGGGCTAGGAAAGTACAATTACATCAAAAGAAATTGTCATATCGCTGGCTTAACATGTAAAGGCTCTAAGTCCACTTTCTTAAGAAATTGAGATTTTAATGCAGTAATGTGTAATAAGTAAAAATACATTGTTTACAAAGAAAAAATTACAGTTATCTCATTTTTTGTTGTTGTTTTGTAGTAATGAGCAAAAGCGCTAAGTCCAATTTATCACAAGAAAAAGCTCTAAGTCCCAATTAAAAGTACAGTTTAAACATTTCTCTCAAATTGTTCCATCACATGTATTTTTGTTGTTTTATGTCTCTCCTGTAAAATTTTCAAATATGGACTTAGAGCCTTTACATGTTAAGCCAGCGATATTAGACTTTACTTATGATTTTGTTATGATAGCATTAGTTTTTACGGTATTAGGCGTACTAAACTCTTTTCCGGGAGTAGGGCTTATATGCGGTCTAATAAAATAACATAAAAATTATTGCACTTAGTAGCGCTTGCAATAACTTCTTCCCATTATTTGTATACCCTCCACCTAGGGTTACCAGATAGCAAGAGTCAAATAACTGGACGATAAAAAAAAAATCACCTGGATTTTGAAAAAATAACTGGACAATTTTGAAATGCACTTAACTAAAGGAAAAAGTGAAATTTTACAAGAAAACAAGAACATAAAAAGCAACGAAACGAAACATTTAAAATACAGTCGTCCTACACAGAAAGAAAAACACTCGGGATAAAACAAGCTTTTTATGATTACTTTAAGTACGAATCGTACTCAAAAATTCAAATATGAATAACACTAAAATGTACAATCCTAAATGGGACTACTTTCTAAAACCAATCCCGGAATTACTTGAAATGAGTATAAAATTCTTAAATCAAGTAAAAAAAAGGTTAAGCTTTACGTTGTGTTCAACCCTCCGGCTTACGCATGTTTTGATTTTCTATAAACACTGAAAATAGACTCATGTGTAGCACGAAGAATTAAAAAGTAAATTTGAACTCTTGCTTCTCATTTAGTTTATATTTTTGGTTAAATATGTACATAAGATTTTTAAAGTAAAAACCATATCGGGCATGTTGTTGGTGTTTTATCATTCTGTAAGGTGTAATAAGGGAAAGTAAATCAATTATAATAATTTTTTCTTTTTAAATTCCTTTTTGGGTTTTTCAAGCACAAATTCGAGATGAAATTAACTTTATTATACTTTAATCAAGCGCATTTTGAGATTGATTCAATCTTAAATTTACTAAAATCAATCTCACTTTCGGATTATTTCAAGTACGAAATCGGGATTGAATGTGGATAATTTAAGTATTTTGCGATGTAAAATCCGTACTTGAATCAATCTTTCTGTACTTGATTCACACAGTACTATTAATACCGCTTCGGATTGATTTGAGTACGGAAAGATTGATTATTCTTTTAAACATTTTATAAATATCAGGGCCAATTCACTATAGGTGGCAGCGAAAAGCCTGCTGACTTTGAATCGGATTCACTCGGATTTGATATCCAGAACAGATTTTGTATAGTTATTTGCAGAGTTTAATTAATCTATTTCTTTAGTTGTATAGAAAAGTACAGATCTAATCACAATTTAGACTTAAAAAAATTTTAGCCTTTATTCAGTCAAAGGAATGTTATCTTGTGAGTTTAGATTATTAAAAATACTTTAACTCCTTTCACAAAAAGTATTTTTAATTGGCGTGAATAACAAACTAGAATAATTTATAAAGATTTTGTACGTTACTTTTATCGCATTTTTATAAACTGGACCTTATCATGTAAATTAGAATGTCTTTGGGCTAATTTATATTTTTTTCTTTACAATTTTTGTCTGAGTATACGTTTTTTTTAGGCACAAAATATTATTTTAATCATTGCAAAATATAAATAATACAAAAGCAATTTTTAAAAATTAAATAATTTTAACTGGATAAATTGTATTTTAGCTGGTACCTGGACAAGAACCAAAAAAACTGGACAATCCAGGTCGTTCCAGGTCGTCTGGCAAACCTACCACCCAACCAATTAGTTGTGAAGGTGGTATACTATATTTATCACTCCTGAAACGTTTTTATTATTCATCTTAGACACCATAAAGTATATCTATTCTGACTCCTTGAGTAATTCTAAGTCCATTTAGCCATGTTCGTCTGTCTACCCTCTGTTGAAAACACGCTCACTTTCGAAAATCTTAAGAGAAACAAACAAAGTTGATGTCAAATTGCTTGTAGTTATCCTTAGCAGTTTGGGATTGAAATCCAGCAAAATCAATTGAGTAGGATCAGAGCTATGAATCAAAATGCGGAAGCACTACCTTAAAAAATTGATAATTTCGTTACAAAAACTAACATAAATGGTGGATCAATGCATGGATTGATATAAGATTTTGCAAAAAATCCTTTTATTTGACTCAATATCACCTTTTCAATTTAAAAGTTAATTGTATTGACGAATATGGTATTCAATATGGCAATTGATTTGTCGTAATTTTTTTCTGTGCTACCAAAAATTGTATTATTGTTAATTCATGTTCGGATGTTATTCTAACATATAAAGTACATACATACAAACATAAGTATATGTACTCGTATCCATGTAGAGCCTAGGATTAAGTGTTTCCAAATTGCCACTTTAAACGATTGTTTTGATGACACTGTCAACAAAGCGTCTACATTTTTCTCTGCCTTTGAGAAAAAATAGACAAATTTTAGTTTTTTCTTAATTTCTTAATTAACACCACAATAGTGGAGAGTGTATCAGCACTACAAAATAATACTTTCTGAGTCGATTTAACGATGTCGCTCCGTCCGGCAGGCTGGCTGGTGGTCTGTCCATGTAACCTTCTGCGTAAAGTTTAAGTCGCAATTTTTAAGGTATTCGATGAAATTTTGAACATAGGTTTAATTCATAAGGACAAAGCCTACTAAAAATGGTGAGAATCCGTCTATAATTTCACATGTCCCCCTACAAACTTCTTTCCCGAATAGTGTTTGTGCCGAAAAATCATTCTATTACGTTGGTATTTACATTAAATTTGGACCAGATTTAATTTATTGCAATCTAAATCATTTAACCATTTTTACTGGAATCGATCCATATTTAACGACAACCTTATAAATCGTCGGCCTCATTTAGAAAGGCCCTAACTCAAAGTTTTTAGTGATTTCAATACATTTCCCACAAATACACCTCGTCACAAGAAGTTAATGCAGTAGCATCAAACATATCAGTTTAACAAGCAATTGAAGAATCCATTTTACATGATGATACATACACTTTCTATTATATTTTTGCATTGAGTATTGGTATTGATATAGAAATTGGTGACAATAACTTTAACGATAGCCACTTTGTCAATACAAAATGTTGCGCTGATAGATCCAAAATTAACCATAGGTCCCATATAAACACCCTTCCCAAAATCACTTAAAGATAAACAAATCTCATATAGATGAAGATTTCTTAATAAAAGTCGACACAATAACTTTTACATAAATCTTAACCTCATAACATATTATTGTTCTGGCGAAGCCATGATTGTCCATGGGTCTCACTCTCAAAAATGTGGTGAAGAGTATCGTATGCTCGGGCTTGACGGACTATAATTTCTTTTGTTTTTGTTTTTATTAAACAAAAAAAAAATTATGAATTCTTTCTATGTATGCTTTTTTTATTTTATTGCGAAGTTTTGGTACAATTTATGTCAATTTGGTACAATTGAGACGGTACAATTTAAGAATTGTCAGATCACAACAGTGGTAGACGTGGTGGTTGTTAGCAGAATTTGATAATTTTTTTTAAAATTGAAACGAGAAAACAATTGAAACTCTACAATGATTTTTAACTTTTGTGCTATATGCGAAGTAGGCGTGGTTGTGCTCGGATTTTTTTCGTATTTAGTTTCATTTTAGTTAGCGATTCGGGATTTTTAATTCGGGTTTCTCCATTTTGGGCATATGAACCCAACCTAAAGAGGTATGTGTGTTTTAAAATATTAATTTTAAATTAACATTGGTCGATTTAAGAATTTGATAAAGAAGAAGAAGTTGCATCTCATATTATCCAAGCATAAGGTTAAAAGATCATTTTGTTCGCATTTTTTGCATATCATATCGACTCTTAATGGATATAGGGTATCAAAAAATAAAATAAAAAAATTTAAAATATACGAATATATCAATAACTCGACTCAATCTAACAAACAAGGACAACCTGAGAGCCCTTAAAAAAAATAATGACACTGCGGAAGCCGTTTTCCCTTCCACAACAGTTTTACGCACTTTATTAATTTTGCTTTTTAAGTAATTTTTTTATCTTGTCCCCCACTGTTCTCGTTTATCGCTATAACAAAATTTGTTTTGCCATCTT
This sequence comes from Pollenia labialis, assembly GCA_949318255.1. Taxonomy (NCBI): domain Eukaryota; kingdom Metazoa; phylum Arthropoda; class Insecta; order Diptera; family Polleniidae; genus Pollenia; species Pollenia labialis. The sequence goes on from OX439143.1 coordinate 114,610,424, forward strand.
TAGCTCCGATTTATGCCAGTTTTGATATGTAAAATTTTATGTTGTTTTTGTTTTTTGTATTTTATCATTCATTTACTAATTTATTCATTCGTTTTTCTCTCATCTCTTTACTTTTGTGTTGTTGTTTTGCAATTTTTTGCCACTTTTATGGGTGAACTCATTATGATTTTTCTGCTAAAGTTGTTGTAGAATGGCAATCTTTTAGCACAGCAATAATGATGAGCTGTTGATGTTTGTGTAGTGTTGCTTTATAAGAATTTTTAATAATAAAAGCATGAGTGTGTTTAGCAATTTGTTGATACATTTGCCATTTATGACAGTTGAAATGTCATGTTTATTTGAATGTAGATGAATAAATGACTGACAACAATTGCTGCTTGTTGTTGTGTTGCCATTGATGATAGCTACTGGTTGGTTGTTGTGTTGCCTACATAGTGTTAGGGATCAGCATTTTGCAAAATGTTGTGGCTGCGGTTACTGTTGTAAGCTGTTGAAATTGTTTGAGTGAGTAGAGACAAGTAGGCTTATTAATTTTCTTTTGTAAAGTCATTGGCAATTGTTAGGGCTTGTTTTAGGGGTCGGAGGATTAGGGAATTACACAAAATAATAATGAAACATATGTGTATGATAATATTTGTATCTGAATGTGTGAGTAGCTTGACATGATTTCACATTTTATTTATAATTTTTGGGTGAAATAATGATTGCGGTGAATTTCTTATTAAGTCAATTTAACACACACGGTATTAAATTATAAACAGATTTTTTCAAGCTCCTTTTAATTTGATTGGCATGACTAAATTTACTTGATTAAACGAGTCGAATAAAGAGGTTGTGTTATTATTTATGAAAAAAGACAAATTTCAATGTCGTGGCTAAAACGAACTTATTTAAGGATAACCTAACCTAATAATAAATTTCGTAATTTAGCATCATCAATTCTGACTGCTATTATTGAATTTAAAAAAGTAATCCTTTCTTGTAATATTTACATAAAAGTAAAAATATCTAAATTATTTCTTTAAAAATGGTTTTTCCCCTCTTAATTTGCAATAAATTCTATTATTATCTTTTCTTTACCACTCACATTATAAAAAAATTATTATTCACCATTTGGGTGGTTCACAAAATGTGCTAACTTAAAGATATTTTTAAAAATTTTGGGTATTTTCATAAAATTTTTCTATTTACAGAAAATTTTCTAAAAGTTGTATAAATATGTGTTGAAAGGTATAATTTTGAAAATTTACTATTTTAAAAAGTTTAGCTTAAATGTTCATTCGCAACGGGAGCAGCAGCTTTGGTTTTTCTTATCTTATTTGTTTCCAAAGTATTTAATATATTTTCCTTTCATATTTCGAACCAAGATGTAACCAAAGTTTTTTTTAAAAGTTGGGTCTACTTTAACCTTAGCAACGATTTGTATGAAAATATAAAAGACGTTTATAGTAAGTTTATTTAGTTTTGAATGGAAATCTTAACAAACTATTTAAAAGAAAATAGTAACATATACCTACATTACATTGTTGTGGGCAAAATTCGCAAACGTTTTCTTAATTAAAAATGAGAGAAGTTGCAAAAAAAACTGTTGCTTAATTGTAAACACCAAGTGAAAATGTTGCTGCCATTGTCATCGAAGCTTAAGATTTGCTTTTAAAAGAAATTTTTTTAAATGTTTGATGTTTATTTGAATTTTTATTCCTGCGCTTGTTATAAGTTTAATACCTTTTGTAACAGCTTGGCATCGCACAGTGTTGCTGTTTTTAAAATATCGGCCAAAAGTCTGTTTTTTATTTTACCGCCAATTTTTAATTTTAAATACTCATATTTAAGTAAACACCTAAGAACCTCAGAAGCAAACAAATTCAGATCTCCACGTAAATGATAAAATGATATGATTCAATATGCACCTTTTTATTATCTGACTGAAAAGTATGATTGTGTAAAAAATTTTGAAAATTCAATCGCTTATAACGTTTTATTTTCAAAAGGGATTTTTATGAAATAAACGGATTTCGTTAAAACAGTTTCAAAGCTTTAATTTTAATGTAGACTTATGTTTCCACCACTTTTAAAATCACGTTTATATTATTTTTAAAAATGTGTTAATTTTTACATAAATTTAAGGTTTAATGGACTAGAACCTTAGGGAATTTCTTTGCTTTTGTTGCTCGTTTGGAGCTGGATCAATTTTTCTGCTTCAAGTCTGATGTTTATACGCTGTACCAGCATATCGTCAGCTTAATATGCAAACCTGCTAACTCTTTTTCAGCACATTTTACATGAGAGACATAAACTTTTTATATAAAAAAAATATATTTGCTTAAAAAGTGGATTTAGCAGGTAAGCCGACGATATATATATGTTGTATATTAAAAATGCATTCTTTGAAACAGAGTACAGGTCGCAATTTTTAACGGAATTATATGAAATTTTGTATACTGTACTTTATTTCAGCAAGAACAACCTTGTTGACTTGGAAGTAAATCGGTCCACTTTTTCGGGAACATCCTTTAAAAATTATCTTCCGGAAACCCATTAAACTTTATAAATGTCCATTAGAAACAGGTATAATGATCAAATTAAGCCAGAACAACTCTTGTATGAACATAAAATATTACACAAAATTTTATTAGAATCGGTCCACATTGGACCCCTCATATAACTCTCACTTCCGCAAGGCACTTTAATAAGTTTGCAAATCTAAATTGCATGAGTTTTCATTGACTTTTTACGTTTTTGAGAGGGTATTGGGCTAAACGAATAAAGATTTTACATTGTTTTTTTTTTCTGTGAAATACTTTATTATCAGCCAAAGTATAATAAGTAAGTAGGTATGTTCATTAGGGAGAATTTTCGTTATTTACCCATGTAATGTCAAATTAATTTATTGGTTTTTAACGCTTGTTTTAAGGTTTTTCCATATTTTCTTTTGTTTGACTTTATATGCGTTTTGACATTGAGAACAAAATGTCTTTTTCTACTATGATTAACAGCTACGTATAGTAATTTTTAGAAAAATTTCAATTTAAATTTTTATTATAAAAAAATTCGTTCGAAATTAAAAAAATGTTACCTGTGTAAAAAAAGGAATGTGCGAAACAGTAAGTAACGGTTTTTACCCATCTGAGCAGTTGAGTTCTAAATGAAGTTATTTTATGGAGCAAAATAAATGTACCTGTTTAAAATGGCTTTTAAAATTATTTACAACAAAAATAATATTTAATAAAACCAAATCTGGGATTCAGGTACTCAGTTTTTTTTACTGCCACGCCCACCTTAAAATCAAAAAATATTAATAGTATATGTGTCGGGCAATCAGAAAATTACTGTGAAAATTTCAGAAAATTCGTTTCAGTAGTTAAAGAGTCTATAGGGAACAAACAACCGTCGACAAACAAATATCGACTCAGAATCACTTTTTAAAGTGTTATAACAATGTCCATCCGTCCACTGGCTAGTTGTCTGTCCATGTTATAAAATCTATGTAAATAAAAACTTCTTTCCAAATTAGACACTTTGTGTCCATAAACTATTTAATTTATTTGGTATTTAGATTAAATTCGCCCCAAAAATATTTTACTGTAAATTAAATTCTTTTTGAAGCGGTTCACATTTGCCCAAAGCTCTCATCTATGAATAGCTTAAACTTCCTTTAAAATGTTAACATTAATAAATAATTGATAATTTAGTTACCGTCCCTCAAATCTCTTTAAGACACAAGATTTTATATGGATGTTAATATCTAGATAATATTCGGTTCCAAATAGGGTAAAATCTCGAAAATTCTTCTTTAAATACTATTGTGTTTGGGATTTACCGATTATAATTTTAGGATTATTTTTATTAATTAGAACTGTTATTAAATTGTGGAATATTTTGTTTTCAAATTAGCAATTTTTAATTTTTTTGGGGCATATTTTTAACAATTTTTAGGGCATATTTTCAAGTTTTTACTGCATATTTAATGCGCATAAAACGCGTTTATTTGTGCATATTTCTGGGGTCTACTCTCTAATGCGATGCGAAAACAATTTCGATGTGAAAGCGAAATGCCAACTTGGTACTCTCTATCACTTTCGCAAAATGTTCTAAAAATAAAGCAATAGTGGCAATAAAAATTAAAGATGGCGCGGATTTACAGTAATGAAATGCCAAAGTGTGTAAAAATATTTGAAATTGAAAAATTTAAATAAAATAAAGTGATGATTTAGAAAAGAAAAGATCCTTTGGGTCGGGGTGCACATGGCCTTACGTGTATATACTATACTATTTTTTTAGAAAAGAAAAAAAAAATTAAAAGATGCGAAAGGCACATGCGCAAACGTATTAAAGAGTACCAATCGCTAGATTTGCTACAATTTTCTTTCGGTTTCCATGATAAGTAATATAATATTGCCAGTATAAAAAATATTTGGTTCAAAAAGGAGCAAAAGAGGCACAAAAACTACGAAATGATACAAAAGGGGATTTAAAACTAAGGGGCCAAAAAAGTGGCACTGCAGTCAAAAAGGAGCAAAAAAAAATTTAGTCGCATAACTGTTACGCTGATCATAACAACATTCTGCCCCAACCTAAATACATATAAACTAATACAACAAAATAAAGGTAAATAATTCACCTTGGTGGTTGGTTAACGTGGTAGCACGCATAGCTCCAGGCGTGCAGCAAGTAGAGCCGACAGTGGCTCCGATTTGACACCACACAACTCGTCAAGAAATTGGAACCCCTCGATCAAACTTGACCCAGGGGCAATGCCGAGGTGGCTAGAGCCAGCCCGTTGCGTTGAGATATTTCAGCAGGCTGTTGAGTCCCACCCGCGATATCTTCGAGAGTCCCTGTAGAAGGTAATTCCCAAATAGTCTATGTCGCATTGAGTTAAACGCCGGGCAATCACATAGAAGATGAAATACTGTCTCCTCAGTTCCAGGTTCCCTGCAGCTGCGGCAGCATTCATTGAAAGGGAGGCCGAGTCTCATAGCGTGCTTGCCGATCGTCCAGTGACCAGTAAGCACGTATGTAAGTCTTGACACGTCCTTCCGACTGAATTTGAGAAGTCGCTCAGAGCGACCCATGTCATATGTGGGCCACGTTTCCTTGGTAGCCCTGCAGCCATCTAGTTTCCTCCATTTATCGTCAGCCATATCCAGATAGTGCCTGAAGATTTCGCTCCTGATAGTTCCCAGGGGTGTTGCGACTGGCACAGCCTGTGAAATATCAAGAGCGGCTCCAGTTTTGGCCAGCCCATCCGCCTGTTCATTGCCGTAATGGTCCCTATGCGCAGGGATCCAAATTAAGGTAATGTCAGATAGGCTGCCCAGTCTGGACAGTTCTTCCCTGCACTATTTGACGAGGATGGATGTTGTTTTGTGTGACTTCAGTGACATCAGAGCTGCCTGGCTATCGTATAGCGTTCTGCATGCCTCTCTGATCGCCAGTATTTCAGCCTGAAATACGCTGGCCCAATCCGGCAACCGAAAAGAGAGGTTCACATGTAGTTCCTCCGAGATGACCCCGGAGCCGACACCACAAGTCATCTTTGACCCATCCGTGTAAACCCTCGTGCGGTATTCCTCGACCAGGATCCCCTGCTCCATTCCCGTCTTGACGTGAATATGACCTTGAATTTCCTATCAAAGTCCATGCGGGGTATCATATAGTCCGTTGGTCGTTTCAGAGATGTGGGTTGCTTCTGTAAGATCCTTGCATGACCGTACGTCCTCGCCTTCCAACATCCCGATGAAGAGAGCCTGACCGCGCTATTGACGGATATGGCCATAAGGTGTATTTCAATTGGAACAAGGTGCAGTATAGTGTTCAGAGCCTCTGAAGGACTAGTGCGTAGAGCGCCTGTTGCTCCAATGCAGGCTGATCTTTGTACTCTGCCCAGCTGAACCACGATGTATTTCTTGCCCGTCGCGGTCCACCATTCCAGAGATCCATATGTAAGAATGGGCCGTACTATTGCCGTGTATAGCCATTTGACCAGTCTAGGATTAAGGCCCCACCTGGTGCAAAACATTCTACGGCAGGCGTAATAAGTCACCTTACAAACAAAAGAAAATCGCATTAAAAAGACCGCCTCTGTCAAAAGTTATAGACTTTTGCCCGCTATTTTTAAAATTGCCACACTGTGCGTCGCTGATTTCAACCCTAATATCCGTTTTTCTCCATCAGCTACAAGCACTAATCGTATTTTTGACATTTGTTAAACTAAAAGTTCAAAAAATCACAACTTTACTCTTTACTAAGCGCTCTTTTTAAGGATGTAATTGGAAGCTTTAAAAGACAATCAAATTTTTGAACATTACAAAAAAATGGCTGAGTAATCAATGCACGCGTTTCGATTTTATCCACAATTATGTGAAGATAAATATAACAGCAGCAAACACACATTAACATTTTTTTATTTTTGAATGGCAATCGCGATTTTACCAATTCAGTTTTCTCAGTGAATGGTGAATAAAATCAAACGTATTTCACCGGATACAATGATACTTATAAAGCTCATTGCATTCGAAATATGTTTTTAAACTAAAACTGTGATTGTTTTCGCATTTTTTATGAATAAAAAAACAAACAAGAATTTAATTTTTTTTAATTTTTCTTTCTTTTCAAAACATCAAGTATCTCTAAATCTAATGGGCAAATTTAAAACCAATGCATGCACGGCTTAAAGGTAACATTATTGATGAATTTTGGATAAAATTTTTAACTGAATATGATGGTACGGTTTTCAAGTTATTCTAATATATCAACAAAAACCTTGTTCCCTTGTGTAATCGGATTAAAGATTTATTTTATTTTTGAAATATGAAGAGGTAAAAATTTATCAAAAATGTCACTTAAATCACTGGAGGGATAATCAGATACTCCGGACATTGGAAAGATAATTATTATAGCATTGGATATTTGCTTAATGGTAAGGTGATGTTGTCACTACATGTTTATCACAGTCTTTATAAATCTTAAATAAATTATTTTTTAGGTTTCTTAAACTAGAAAGTCTTCTAGTATTTTAGGTGGGCCACTGGCTGTGGATTTACTAAAACTAAACCATCAAAAAACTGTTCTAAAATCGAATCAATTTTATTAGGAACATATTATTGGGTGGTTGATAAATGAACCAGTTTTCAGTAGCGATTCAATTTATTAATGGATGGTAATTGTCCTGAGGTGTTAATAAAGGATAAACCCGTCTTGTGCTAAAATCTTCCGCTAGATCTACAAATACTAGAGCAAAGAATTTTCTTAAAATATTTGGTATGCCGCTTTTTTTTTAGAAAAAAGACCAAAATATGCTATGGAACCTAATAATTCGTTATTCTACACCAAATGTATGAAAGGATAAAAATAGTTTAAGTTTTTGGACCAGGTATTGTTAGAAAAATTAAAGTCTCCAAAAATTAAAATTTAACGAATACAGAAAGGAATTAATTTTCAATAAATATGTAGCTAAGTTTTAAAAGATACTATTTAGTTGTTTTAATATTTTCCGTTATTTTGTGAATACCCCAAATATTTGTAGTTAAAACTTACTATTATTAGCTTTTAAGTTGCAAATACTGCAAAAGTATGGTAAAATAGATAACACTAATGTTTTTACACTGAAGTATTAAAATTAGTTAATTTTTGTGTTGTCTGCATTTTCGATGACTTTTGGAAAACATTAAACTTTAGCAGTAGCAAATAAGACTCAGTATAAGACGGAAAAAATTGCAAGCTATAAAAAACATTACAGCAAAAAATGCCAACTTTTATTTTGCTTAAAAATAAACTGAAGAAACCAGTGACGATGATGCTAAATAGTTTAGTCAGACGAAACCAAACAGATGCTTAACGGCAACTGCTGCCATTGAGCTGTTGCTGATGCGTTTATTGTGGTTGTTTTAGCAATCGGAGCTGTTAGTATTGTTGCTGCTGTTTTAGTAGTTGCAGTTTGGTGTCATTACTTCTAAAGGGTCTCTGGGGAGTTTTAAAGTCTGCAACATTTTTTTTTTGTTTTTATTGAATTTTTTTAGGGATAAAGGGAAAATAAGCATAAACACAAAATGACAATATCTCTAAAACTTTACAACCACTATAACAGCTAGTGATGATAAAAAACTTTTTTTTTCTATTTTTTTCAAGAAACATTTTAGGATATTTTGCTTTTAAGTGGATATTTTGCGCAAATGTTTAATAAAATAGGAAATTTTGCTCAAATTAGCTTTTTTTAGGAAATGTTAATCAAATTTGGTTATTAAAGGAAATTTTTAACAAATTTTCTTATTATAGAAAATTTTAAATAAATTTGTATTATTTAAGGAAATTTAGTGCAAATGTTATTAAAATTTTTTAACAATTTTTCTAGTGCATTGAAAATATTCATGGACAATATTGAAGGAATAAGACTATTAAAATATAAAAACTTTTGAGGTTTGTAATTTCACAGAATAATGAAAATTTATATTATAGAAAATATTTAACAGTTTTTCTTATTATAGAAAATTTTAAACAAATTTGTATTTTTATAGGAAATTTGTGCAAATTTGATTATTAAAGAAAATTTTTAATAAATTTTCTTATTATAGAAAATTTTAAGTATCTAAATTTGTATTATTAAAGGAAATTTTGCTAAAATTTGGTTATTGTGGAAAATTTAAAACAATTTTTCTTATTAAAGAAAATTTTAAACAAATTTGTTTTATTATTCCCAAATTTTGTTATTATAGGAAATTTTAAACAAATTTATATATCTTAGAAAATTTTGCGCAAATTTGGTTATTATAGGAAATTTCGCGAAGATTTACTTTTATAGAAAATCTAACGCAAACCGGCTTTTAATAGAAAATTTTTCGGATATTTGCTTTTAATATGAAATTTTTCTAGGAGTTTTGTGCAAATTTAGTTCTTAAATGAAATTTTGCGCAAATTTGCTTTAAATAGAAATTTTAAAGAACTTAACTTTTAATAGGAAATTTTGCTTTTTTTAAGATAGTTTTTGCGTAAAATAGATTTTCATTTAAAAACGGTTTGAGTGTAAATTTTTTTTAAGAGAAAATTTTTCATACAACTGATATCTACAGGAACTTTAACCAGGGTTTTTTTCTACAACTCCATCTCAGCAATTTTAGACGTCACAATTCTTCGCAACTGGGTTAAATGGTCATTTACCACTTCGTTCCTGTAGTCTAGTGAGAAAAGCACTAGTATGAAGCTGAACGACTACAAAAAGTGCCATCAGCATTAAATTTCAAATAAGTATTTTTGGAAGTGAAAAGTAGAAGTACATTTATTTGGAAATTTCTTTATGACAAAATAACTGCATAGAAAAAATGATGATAGAACTAAAATTTTTTTAAGATTAATTCAATAAATTCAAGGAAAATATAAATATATTGCCAGTTTAAGGAAGTTTTTTAAAACAACGAACTTTTATTTTGCTTAAACATTAAACCAAAAAGCGTTTTTAAGGTTTTTTATGTATTTCATTTTTTTTGACTTCTAAATGAATTAAAAATATTTATATGACCATTATCACACACATTTTTAACTGCCTTTTGGTGTTTTTTTTTGTTGGTTGTTTGCTGCTCCTGATCTGTATTTAATTTTGTAGTTATTTTTGCTTCAAAATCATTCTTTTATAATTCAATGTGTTAAATTCTCATTCCTGTAATTGACATTGTTGAAATTCAAGGTTTTCTTTTTTTTCTGTTAATTCTGTTGCTGCTGCACTCTTGAAATAATAATAAAAACAGTTTGTAGTATTCAGTTCGCATGATAAAATGTAGAAAAATCAACAACAAAATATCCGTAATGTTTATTGATTCGTTAATAATTTAATTGAACTTTAAAAATGGGGAGTGAAAGCAAAAAAAAAAAAAATGTATGTAGTTTTTTTTCTTGTTTTTTATTTGCAGCACTTCTATTTGTTTGTTTTAATTTTAACATCAGAATTGGATTGAAGAAAAAAATAAACAAAAAGGATTATTTAATAATGCCACTATGTTGTACATTCATGAAACATGATGAACACTTTGATGTAGTTGAACTATATAGCAAATTATATTTGAATGTATGACTTTGTTTTTCGTTTTAATTAATTGTAGAAAAAAACTCATACATACAAGTTCCGTTTTTTTTAATGCAATTAAAACTTAAGGGCATGATTTTTTTAAACAAAAAATATATTTTACAAAGAAAATTTCAAAGGAATACATTCCAACAAAAAAAAACTGTTTATTTTATAAGGTTAAATAAATAATTTTCGAATATTATTGTAACTTTGGAGTACTTTATCATTGAAAACCTCTGGATCTTCTTATTTATATTATAGCATCATGGCAAGTTTCGTTTGGAACTTTATTTAAAAAAAAGTTGTTTATATGTAAACACAGAAATAAATATAAATTTTAAATTAATATGGCGCAATGTTGATGAAAAATCAAGGTAAATATCTTCAAAAGTGTGGACTTTATTTAAAATTATCTTATTTAATATTGAAACCATAGAACCTATTTTACTTGTTTTGTATAGAAGAAACGACAACACTATAAAAATAATGATATAAATTATTTTATTTTCATGTTTAAAATGATCTAAAAAGAAAATAAAAATTCCCGTATTCTTTTTTTAAAAATTATTAAGTTAAAAAGTACATCAAAATTTCAATGTTTAATGAAGACGAAACCCATGTCGGGTCATTCTGCTAACAAAGGGTAATACAAAAAAGTGAAACATGTGTTACAGGAAAATAAATAATAATATCCTCCTTCTGGCTCCGCGGGTAAGCATGCATATGTTGTCTATAAAGATTCTTCTCACTGTTATTTAACACTCAAACTAACTTGATTCTACGTAAAATTCACCTTGTTTCAAATTGAAATTTCTTTCATTCTACGTGATTCGGATTGTTATTTCAATAAAAATGACATTTTGTTCTAAATTTAAAATTAAATTTAATTCATGTTGAATTTCAGTTATTTTTAAGGAAAAAAGTTTTGTTCGCAAGTTGTTGTAAAATCATGTTAATTTTACATGAAGTAACTATGAAGAAAAATCACTACCGAAAACTGTAGAATCAATTTTGTTTTCGTGTTGTAGCAAGATTTAGGGTAAATGCTTCACATTTTTCAATTCAGCAAACAATTCCTAAGAAGGATGGTGTTATAAATTCAAAAAATTAGGTATGGAGGCTGTCCCGACTAAGTTTCCAATATTTGACGCCTTTCCTCACTGTACTGAACCAACCTTGCTACATTTTTATTGATAACATTTATTTCTGCGATTTTTTAAAATATTAATTTTAAAACATATAAGAGTACTAATTCGGCTGTTCCGAATATTTAATACCATTCACCATACAAACCACTTACTTACTAACGCAAATTTTCAAACAGAATTTCAAAAATAAAACAAGTATTCGGCTCTGCCAAATTTTGTATACCATTCATTAAGGTGCGTTAAGAACAGAAAGTTATATAAATACCTTTCTTAACATATTCCTTTATCTATTTTGTGTCACGCCCACTTGTCCTATCTCGCCCAAATTTTGTCGGTCGTCGTGTATTAATAACCAAGATGCTTGTACCCAGTTTGAAAACTTGGCCTCGTTCCGTTCTCCAGATACATATATGGAAATATATTATATCTTTTAACGAATGTGCCGCGACTACTTTTCCAATCCCGGTTATATTTTAAGATAGATTGTGTACCAATTACCCATCCATATGTACCAGATTTGGATAATTTTTCTCTTACTCTTCTTAAGACATAAATAAATCTATTTTGTACCGTACCAACTCACGCTCACATTCGCTGTGTATTCATAACCAAGATGCTGGTACCTAATTTGGAAACTTTGGCGAAAAATATACTCATTGTGCTTTTTTTGTTTTGTATGTAAAGAGTAATAAAGATTTGGCACAGCATAATATAGCACTCTTACTTGTTTAATCTCTTCCCTTCATCGTGAGTTAGAATATTTTAGGGGTGGGAGTTGTGGAGGGTATAAACAGTACATATTTAACATTTCAAAAAAAATGTTTATTTTCAGTAATATTCCTTGATGAACTGTCCCAGGTTAAGGTTTAGAGGTCGCTCAAGTAAAATTTTTGCCAAAAATCTGTTTTGCCGGAAATTTTTTTGAGTTTTCTGCATAACTTTATCAAAAACAACGATTTTCTTCTTTTTTGAGGAAACCATTTAAAAGAAAAATGTCCAAGCTTTATTTTTGAATTTGATCATTGAGGCACTCTACATTAAAATTACGTAAATTGGAAATGATCAAATTCATTGCAAAAAATATAAGTTTTTGTGGTTTTTAACAAAGTTATGAAGAAAACTCAAATAAAGCCCCAAAAACTTCTTTTTGTTGACACACTAATAAACAGTCTGAAATAGTCACCACAAAAAAAAAACTTATTTATAGTTTTTCATATAAAACTACATAGTAGGAGTCTTCATGATATCGCTTAAAAGTCTCGCAATCTGTGCATTTTTACGCCCTCGCCTTTTACATTTTTAAACAAATTGTAGATTTAAATCACGAATTTCAACTTTTATTTTTATATTATTTTTTGTTTTTTAATTTATTTGTGTATCGATGTTTCTTACAAATTGATATTAATTCTTTAAAATTACACAAAAATAAAAAAGGGTCTTCATAAAACGAGTCTCGCAAGTTTGCCCATTTCACAAATGGCAGTTTTAAGCGATATCATGAAAACCCTTAGTGTGTGTCTAATTTTGCTGCATTATTATTATTCGTTTTGATTTTAGGTGTATTCAGGTGTATTCCGAAAGTGGACTTTATATGGGATCTATTGTTGTATTTTGAACATATCATCACAAAACTTGGCATTTTTCGAAAGTGATCTTCAATACGCGTTCAAAAAAAAAAAAAAGAAACATGTGATGCAAAAATTGAATAATGTGACTTCTAGCTTTTTTAAATTTGATTGGACTTCTTAATTTAAAACACGATAATGTAGTGTTTTGTTTCACTTTGGGCGTTTTTAAATGTATTCCGAAAGTAGGGTTTAATATGTACTGATCATTGAGTGCAAATGTGCAAACAAAATAAAAATATAAATTTTTTAGAAAGTTTGGCCTACATTTGGGCTTAAAATTCTTTGTGTACTAAGCCACTTGAGCTTAATTACTACACAGAAAACAAGCATTGAAGGTTCCCAGTTTTATTTTCTACCTTATCCCCATTTTACAATTTTTCATCCCAAAAAATCGCCTAAATAGCTATTTTCTTATCCCCAAAAATAACCACAGATTCTTAAAAATACAATAATATTATGCCGAAGTAAAATACATTTATTTCTTTAATTAAATTGATTTGTGAAAATTATCAAAACTAATCAACAGGTTTATAAAAAGAGTTACCTTATAAGACACACAAGAAAAATAATTATGCATCAATGTTTATCATTTCAAAAACTTCAGAATCAAAAACTTCTGGTTCATCAGCCAATGCAATTTTGCTTGTATTAAAACGTGTTCGCATTTGAGAAGATGACATAAATTGTCACAGCAAACTAAATTATGTAAAACTTTTCTAGCAAGCTCTTGAAAAGGTTTCGAGGCACCAGCGTCTTGGTATGACAAAAAATTTGGGCCCAAAAAAGACTTTAATTTGTACCCACGTATTAACCAAACCGGTCTTGCTATTGCAAAAATGGCATATATAATAACATATTACACCCAGAAATCCCCAGCGAAAAAAGTGATTTTTCCCCAAAAAATGCCCTGGCGATTTTCACGAAATTTGTATCCCGATTAACAAAATAAAATCCGCTCTTTGGGGATAAATTTCCAATAATGTGAACGCTGCAATTAATTGTGAATCGTTTGAATGAAAATGTGTCATTAACAGACACTCATGTACTGGTTAGCATGGCTACATAAATATAAATAAATAAGCTGTTATGTTGAGGATCAAGGCTGTGTTTTGACCGATATGTTCTAATCGACGTTAAATTACTCAATAACGGAACTAAATACTAAAGGCCTGCCAAAATGTATTTGAAAATCAAACATACAACAAAAATCAAATAAGCGTATAAAACGTTTTGTGTACTATGCGTTACTGTTTTCCGCACAATTTAAATAGTGATGTGAGGTCCACAAATTCATAGAAATACACTCCAGACAGTACAATTTTCTTTCAAAACCTTTCAATACCGTTAAATATTGTTGCATATACTTCTAATATTTGAATACTTCCTCGTGCAGTCGGTTATAATTTGCGACGTATGTTTGAGTCGTATGTAGCGAATGCATATACAAAATTTACGATGTTTGAAGAAAAAAATTATTGTTGAAATTTTATAAAAGAATATAACTTACAAAATATTTCGTATACACGTACATATCCTAAACTCACATTAAAAAATGTGTGTATATTGTTTTTTGTTTTATACCCGCACTTTCACTATAGTGAAGCATTTGTTTTTTGCTTATGCACGTCCACATAATTATTTAAGCTGGCCGTCTACAATTCCCTTCAGTATTTCCTTGTGACAGCGGCACTACAGTATACCCTCTATGCTTTAGAGTCAAACAATTTTCAATGATTTGAATGCGTGTTTAAATACAATTTTTCAGGGGTCTACTAAATATATTCTCATTTACCACTCGTGTTGGCTAAGTAATTAAAAATCCAAAAACGTTCCCTATAACCTTAAAAACAGCAAACAAATATAGATATTGATAACAAGTAAGAATTGTTCAACTTCAAGGTCATGGCAAATTAATATTCACATTTTTTATAAATAGTAAATCTATGAAGATCAATATCTTCAACTCTTGCATTAATCAATTGTTTATGACAAATCAAAGTCTTTAATGTTTATTTGTCTGCTGTGATGATGAATTCATCTTCAAAGTAATTTTATTTTTTATTTGCTTAAAATAGTCTTAATTCTTAGAAATGGTGTACAGAACAAGAAAAATAAAATCCTAAGTGCAGCAATATGTTGTTTTTTGTCTTCCATTTTAAGCTTTTTTCTATAAACATGTCATTTTTATGGCCTACAAAGTACTTTTTCTTTCTACAAGTCATACAAAATGTTCAAGATCCTATAAAAAATGATGCATAAATGCATCAGCAACATATGTGACACTTAATTCTGTTTTTGCTTCAAAATTACACATTATGGACATTATTATTATGCCATGCGTCAAAAAAGATGAAAGTTTTTTAACTAAAACAAGATGCAGTAAAATTTAAACAAAAACAAATCTGCAAAGAACTACAAAAGAAGCCGCCTGAATTTTAACGATTTGAAAAGAAAAAATAACGAAAAAAAGGGGAAAAAACTGTAAAGCAAATAAAGGGATTTAAGATGACAAGCTAGTTTGTACTAAAATGACATAAAAGTGCAAATAAACTGGCAGCGAATTGATTTACAGCGGTCTAAAGGAAAATGGAAACAGATAATTTTAAAAATTTAAAGGTTTAAGACATGAATATCGACTTGAGTTCAAGATTCTTAGAACAATTTAACGTTTAATTCTAAATCCAGCAGTAATAAAAAAAGTTTTTTTTATTTGTAGGAATTTCTGGACTACTTTTTTATATTTATTGACCCCTCTAATTGTTTCTATATATTTAAAAAAAAATCATTATTCTTACTAAATTGCAATTATTTAAGTCCCCTTTAACAATGTGACAGTCAGACATACGAAGTTTGTTGGCGAGAGAGGAAAAAAGTAAAGTGTGTCACGCATACAGCGTCGCCCCCTTTCCAACAAACTTCGTCTGTCTGCATACTGTCTGTCACATTGTAAAAGTGGACTAACTTTAATTTTACCACTGCGTAATTTCTATATAATATTTGCAACAATGTTCTACCCCGCTACTTCCTTGATTATCCGAACCTTTCGCTGGATTCACAGCACTAAGCTGGACTTCATTTCTACTTTCCATCCTACTTTCCATACTACTTTTAATCAATTTTGTTTGAATTCTTTATAGCCACACTGTTAATATGTTACTGCAATAATTTTAGCAAATATATCATTAACATATTTGTTTTTCCGCTGGCCATAAAAATATTTTATGTTTATGTGATGATTTTAAAGAGGCGCCAATGATAAATTTGACAGCAATAATAAGGTTATTGCAAATTTTTAAATCAATGCATCCATTTGGCGAAACTTGTCAAGAAGAAGAAGCTTGTAAAAGCTGCTTTTTAGTACTTTTTTTTAACAAAATATTATTTTCAAATGTTTATTGTTTAATATTTACGTGATTTTGTTAGCATAACAACGAAATCATGACCTTTAGTACTTGTTAATTTTCATTTCTTAAGTTTTATTCTAAAGGAAACTTAAAACCTTTTTTAGTTTAATGTACAAAGAAAATTCCTTTAACTAAGGCACGTTTAATTTTAAACACAATTTTGTCTTTTAATATCATGTTTATAAGTTTATCTTAAAACATTTAATCCTTTATTGTTGGCAAACATAATTTATCTTTGAAGCAAAAAAAAACTAAACGAAGTTTCCATTCAGTGCACAACAATTACAAAACGAACAAAAGAAATGTCTATAACAATTATGGCAACAATAAAAAAAATCGCCTATTGGGGCTAAAAATTTCCTATAAATAGGATATTTAGAAAATGTTTTTCATAAATAGCAAATATTTGCAAAATTCCCTACAAAAAAAAATATTTTGGCTAAACTTACAATTAATAGCACAATTTCCTAAAAACAAAACTTTGGCAAAATTTTAACAAAGCCGAAATTTGGCATAGTTCCCAAAAAAATAGGAAATTTTGTATAAATTTCCTACAAATAGCAAATTTTGGGACAATATCGTTTAAATAACAAATTTTGTAGAAAGTTTTTATACATTTAGGGAATATATTCTAAAACAGAAAAATTTTGGCAAAATGTCCTTTTAATAGCAAATTCGAACAAAATTTCCTCTAAATAGCAATATTAGCAAACTTTTCCATAATAGCAAATTTTGCAAAAATATCCAATAAATAGCAACATATCCTATAAACAGAAAAGTTTGATAAAATTCCCTATAAATCCCTATAAAATAGATAAATTTCCTATAAAGGGCAAATTTAACGAAATTCCTACAAATTGTCGATTTCGAAAAGACAGCATAAAAGATAGATATAAATGGATATCACAATTTGGCAAAATTCCCAATAAATAAATAAAAAAATTTGGATAAATTTCCTGTAAATAGCAAATTTTAGGACAAAATCCTATAAATAGCAAATTTTGTAAAAACTTGTTATACATTTTGGAAAAATATCCTAAGACAAAAACTTTTTGGGCAAAATATCCTATAAATAGCAAATTTAAACAAAATTTTAAATTTACTCTAAATAACTATATTAGCAAATGTTCCTAAAAAACAAATTTTTTGCAAAATATTCAATAAATAGCAAAATGTCCTATAAATAGAAATTTTGGTAAAATTTCCTTTAAACAGAATATTATTAGACAATATCCTATAAAAATCTAATTTTAACAAAAGTTTCTTAAAATAGCTAAATTTAAAAAAATTTCCAATAGGTAGAAAAATTCGCTATAAATAGCAATTTTGGAAAATTCCCAATAAATAGAAGAATTGAATAAAAGTCCTTAAAATAGCAAATTTTTTAAAAAAATTTTCATACATTTTGGAAAAATATCCTAAAACATAAAAATTGTGGAAAAATATGCTTTAATAAACCAAAATTAGTAGCAAATTTTTACAAAATTTCTTCTAAATAGATAATATTAGCAAAACTTCCTACTATTTTCTACAAATAGCATATTTACAGCGAATTTTCTTAAAAATACCAATCTTTACTATTTGCTGTAACTTTTAGCTCCTTGAACTTGCTGCACGTAGAGTATCAACCTACCGCAACTTTCCATTGGAAAAAATCTTAAATTTTTTTGTAAGAAGCTTAACAATGTTTTCTTGTTTTTCTTCTAACAAAAAAGCACACCTTTATTTTGCTTTTGTTTTTTATTATTGCTCTTACTGTTCGGATTGTTGCCACAACGACAACATCACGTGTTGGCGTAGAACATTGACAATGTCTATTGTATTAATTTTTTTTTCTGTTATTTATTATTTTATTGTTAGGACAACAACAAACTAACTGTTAACAAAAGTTTTAAACTTTTTGTTTTTGTATTTTTACAAAAAAAAAAAAATTGTAGTAGAGCAATAAAATGCTGCAAGAATTATGACATGTTTATGGTGCATGTGCGTTTTAAAGCTCTACAAGTCAACAGACTACAGCAAATGGCAAAACAGAAATTTGAAAAAAAGACAATAACTACTTAAAAACCATATTTCTAACAAAATAATAAAAGGATGATTTAAAAGTTTAATGACAGTTCAAGTAATAAGAATGAGTACTTAAACGACAACTACTACTGTATTAAAAAAAAATAAATACAACATAACTACATACATGTTTTTGTTGCACAATGAATGGATGGCTGGTTGGATTGTTTGTTTGCAACACGTTTTTAGTGTGTGTTGCAGAACAACACTATTAAGTAAATTTTGTTGTATACAAGGGGGTTATGTAAAGGAATGAAAACTTTTTGTAAATAGCAAATGTTCATAAAATTCATATATTTAAAGATGTTTTGTTCCCTATAGACTCTCAAACTACTGCACCGACTTTCCAGACGGATTAGACGGCGCTTAAAAGAGACTATAAATATTATAAATATGCAAGCAGGCGTGGCAACTCCCATACAAAGGCAAAATAAATTACATTATACTAGGGATGCCAATTGGGAGTTAATTTTCGCAAATTCCGGGATTCGGGATTTAAAAAAATCAAATCCCCTGATTACAGGATCCTGGGATTTTTTGGGATATCGCGAGTGAGGCTTTTTGAAAATTAAAAGATACATTTTTTTAATAGATATTTTAAAATTGAAAATTGTGTTTTTTTCTTAATAACTAATTATTTAATTAAAAATATGATATAAAAAAACAATGTACGATTTCAAACAATGTGTACTTGATTCAATAAACAAATTACCATAAAACCTATATTTTATTCAAATAAAATAAAATATAATAATTAATATTGTATTTCAATAGAGCAAACTACATAGTAATTGATTTATTTGTAAGATTCTATTAAAATGTTTATTAAATGACTTAAAATGAATAATTGAAATTTGAATTCGAAATTTATTAACAAAATCATTTTATTTAGATAATCATAAAAATCTTATTTTAACAAAAAACACATTTTTATACCCATCACCACTAGTAGTAGGAATTATGTTGTGTATAAAATACATTAACTAATTTCGTGAAATCGATCCATATATTACCGAAGGTCCTATGCCCACTCTCGGAAAGCACTTCAATAATCCTAATTCCATAAAGAGTAAAGCTTCAATTATGCACCAGTGGAATCTTAAGTGCTTTTCAAAAGACATTTCTTTGTAATTGTTGGACACGCTTTAAAAAAAGTGCAAATTTTAACATTTTTCTTTCGTTTTCAATGAACAGAGTTAATCAAATAAATATTATAGATCAATATTGTGTTAACTCTTCTCTCAATTGAGAATGTTCTTTTTATAAAAAAGTAAAACAAAAAATAAAATAAAGTTAACAATTTCGGGATTGACTAAATCCTGAAGATCCCGGAATTAAAATATTTAATTCCCGGTATTCGGGATTCGCTGGTTCCCGAAAATCCAGGTATTTTTCGGGATCGGGATTGGCGTCCCTACATTAAACATATGTATGTAGAGAACGGTTACAGCAGAAGTGGTAAATTTTGAAACAAATAACTTGGTTATCAATTAGAGATAAAGACAATACATTTTTTCTGTATATCTAGAGAAGTGCAACAGTAACAGTTTCGGACTTATGTGCAAATAGCTTGAATACTTATACACAGCATCTGTCTAACACAAGGCTCAATTTCAAAGGTAGGCGTAGCACCACCCACCCAAAGATAATTTAAGTTACAGTAAATCTGGAGCACGCTAACGGTAAACGTTTCCAAAATAAGAACAAACAGTTTGGTTAGCAAACCAAACAGCTGTCGAAAAGCTGTATTAAGAAGTGGGCATTGCACCTTCCATACAAAAGCAATACAGATTGCAGTATTTCTGGAGAACGGATACAGTAAAAGTTTCCTAAGTTGAAATGTATAGCTTGTTTATCGATACAAAACATTTGTCAAAAAAGGGCTGTATTAGTGACATGTGAGTGTCACCTCCTATTCAAAGACAATATAAATTTCTGAATATCTGTAGAACGGTTATAGTTAAAGTTTTCAAATCTGGTACAAATAACTAAGTTATCAATAAAAAAAAATTGTCAAGATGTGAGCTAGAAGATTGCAGAAGACGGATAAATACCACCCATATAAGCACATTACAGGTTTCTGTATATCTGGAGAATGGCAACAGTAAAAGTATCTCATTTTCATACAATTTTTTTCTTTATCAACACAAGAGATCTGTTTTAAAACAATTTTATTAATTTTATACCAACGGGGGTAGCAAAGCACAACCAGTTAAGCTACTTTTCAATAAGAGCAAAAAAAAAAAAATATCGAATAATCGTTAAAAAAGCTGATTTTCCTACAAAAACCAAATATGCTTAAAATTTCCTACACACAGAAAAAATCAAGTTAAAAACGTAGAAAACAAGGTTGATTTAAAATTTTTTGGTGTTGATTTTGCTTCATACGTTTTTCATGTTAATTCAACCTGATTTTACAATTACTTGCGAACAACAACAAAATAACTATAATTGATGTTAATTTAACATTGCAGTAAAGTTAGAGCAAAATGTCACTCATATTGAAGTAACAATCCGAATCACGTTGAATGAAAGTTATTTCAAGTTGAAACAACGTGAATTTCATGTAGAATCAAATTGGTTTGAGTGTGTTATAGCAGTGTGAAGAATCTTCAGAGACAACATATGCATTTATTTAAGAATAATTCAATACACTTACCCCTGTAACACATGTTTCACTTATTTTGTATTCTCCTTTGTCAACAGAAGCATCAGCAGAATCGCCCGATATGGTTTTCGTCATAATTCTACTTTGAAAACGTGATGTACTATTTAACTAAATAATTTTTATTGAAAGAATACGGGAATTGTCTTCTTTTTTTAAAATATTATTTTAAGAATGAAAATAAAAAAATGAACATACTTAACTATGTATGCATGTTAATTTAACAAGATAAACTTTTGATTTTAATTAATAATATTTATTTATATTTTAAAATATTTTTTTTTATTTTTTTTACAGTGAATAATATTAAATAAGCGTGATTTAAGATTATTTTAATATTTTTCATTTAAAATTAATATGAAATAATGATAAATTTAAATAATGGGCATACTTTTGCAGAAATTTACTATGATTCTCAATCAACATTTTTCCATGTTGATTTTACATTGGTATTTTTTTCTGTGTATGAAAAAGTAAATTAAAGCAGAGTTTTCCTTTAAGTAACTTTTACTAAAAGTATAAAATAAAAATAATATAAAAACATTTGGGAAGTTTGCTAGTTGGTTATACGTTAGGGAAGTTTGCTGTTTCATAAATTTTCTAAAAGCTAATTTCAAATATCATTTTATTCTTGTTAACGTCTGCTTTTTATGCTGCAACATTTAAAAAGTAAAATATTACCTAAAATTGTAAAAATGGCATAATAAAAATATTTTCTACCATTCTCTTCATCACCAGTAAAATTTTGTATTTCTTAAAATATGTTCATGTAAGTTGTCAAATACTTTTTCAGTTTTTTAAAACTCATTACATAGAATATGACTAAAAGAGATGCGTTTAAGAAAAAAGCCAACTCAATCTTTTAAAATTTGTTGTAACAGCATACTAGATTTTAAGTTTAATCTAACAACTTTTGAATTAATAGCCTTCCTTCTTATCGTTTTCTATAAGATATAAAGTCAGAATTTCTCACTACAAGAATTTTTACTACCTTTCGTTAAGAGTTATGAAAAATGTGTTTTGTATCGTGTATGTGAATTTTATTAAAAGAAAAAAATATTCGCACTAAAATAGAAGTAAAATATATAGACCACACCTCATGTAGAATTTTCCATTCATCACAGAGGTGGTGCATTTGTCTTCAAGTGACAACAAAGACGGAAGACTTTTTTATGTTGGTTTCTACAAAGAAATTGTTTTCTTTTTACTTCAGTTTAATTAAAAGTTCATGTTAAATATAAAATCTTTTTTAAAGATTTTTAAACACTTACATTGGCAATTGGATTTTAACAGAACCAATTTTGTAAAATTAAATTTAGTAATTTCTTTGTAGGAATCAGAGATGCTTTTGCTTTCTACAAAGAAAAAATTAAAATTTTTGATTTAATTAAAAAAATTAATTAAATTTTCACCTGTAATT
The DNA here is from genome assembly GCA_949318255.1 of Pollenia labialis. Taxonomy (NCBI): domain Eukaryota; kingdom Metazoa; phylum Arthropoda; class Insecta; order Diptera; family Polleniidae; genus Pollenia; species Pollenia labialis. The sequence continues at coordinate 114,632,813 of OX439143.1, forward strand.
CACACGATTAAATTTTTAATTAAAACTGATTTTATTTTTGATTAATGGTTTAATTGAAAAAAAAAATTGGATAGAATTTTTCTGTTTCTGTTTAATGCATTTGTTTTGTTTTGTTTTGTTTTGTTTTGTTTTGTTTTGTTTTGTTTTGTTTTGTTTTGTTTTGTTTTGTTTTGTTTTGTTTTGTTTTGTTTTGTTTTGTTTTGTTTTGTTTTATTTTGTTTTGTTTTGAAACAATAATAAAACCTGTGCTATTAATGTTGCTTGCATTGTTTTTCTCTCACAATTGATTGTTATTTAAGCTGTGTTCACACCTATCAAATATTTCACGACCTACACCACTTGCTTTATCAAAAAATTATTTTCTCAAGCATAACATTTGCTAGATAAACATAATTTAACAGTTTCATAATTGCATTATACAAATATCTTCTTACAAATAAAGTTAAGTAAATAAACACAAAGTTTGATAAATTTACTGGTCATGGTTTTTTTGAATTTTTTTCGTCAGCAATAACTAATCAAGTTTCAGTTAAAAATTCTGAAAAAAGACAATACGCTCTTTCTAATGCAGCAAACCGCAGTTTTCTAACTTTATTAGTTTTGTCATAAACCAGTAAAAACTTCGCTTACTTTTTCAAAATGAATAGCTTCTTTAACTCATTATTTAGTAGCTTTCTTCTATAACTACATCTATAACAATTTTTATAACTACTTTCTTCTGGATGTATTAATGTAAAAAAATAATGACTTACTTTTGCATGCGTTATTTTTGGGACATCCCATATAAAATTCATTGGTTCTTTCAGTAGAATTGTAAGTAGTGCTCTTATGTTGTTCTGATTACTTAACACATTATTTTTTAGGCGAAGTTTTCACTGGGAAGTACGCTTTAAAATACACCTTTCATAAGAAAAAAAAAGAACACTTGTTAACTTAAAAATCGTTTTCTCCAAAACTCATTTTTTGCCCATTGCTCATTTTAGAGTTAGCAAAAATTCAGTTCAAACTTTATAAAAATGGAAAAATTTTTTATATAGTAAAATGATAAAAAAGTCCGCAAATTAACTATGAAATTTTGTATGAACTTCTGTACTTTCAAATATCCGGTGTTTATTTTTTTTGGTTGCAAGAGAACTTTCGATATCGATAAGTATGGTTTAGCAGCTGAGATTTTCAAACTGTGTTGACATTTCTGTGCAGTAAGGCTTGGCGAGTCATCATGAATCGGTTAACGGTAGAACAATCTGTTCACGAAGTTTATAGAGCACTTCGTCCATTTTGCGTAGCAATTTTCAATAATTGCTGTATTTGGCGTGTCAATAATTTTGGCCTGAGCTGGTGGATGATTAGGATGGCAACGCTAAATTCTTAATTTATGCCAGGCTAGGCCGGTAGAGCGGCGTGAATCCGCTATCTTAACCATCCACAAGTTATTGTTATAACTTGCCTACACGTAAACAAGATACATAAAATAGACCGTGGGAGAAGCATGTTTATTCCAAATCAATTCCTTACACTTTATTTACTGTTATAGCAACCGCAAGACGTATCGGAAATTGGAGTCTTTTGAAATCAAATTGTAGACTTACATGTCCCTGGTGTTTAAAAAAAGTTTTATAAGAAGTGCCCCTTCAAACCAGGGGTAGCTAAAGCCAACAAATATATATATTAAAAATTTTGCAGTTTAAATGGCGTTGATGAAAATGTAGCTAACTTCCCCTTTTTCCCACTAAAGGGCAGATTTTTTGCTTAATTATCGAAATGTACTTTTTGTGACATGCCTTTGTAGTTATAGAAATTTGTTTAAAAACTAATTTTGGACTTAAGATGAAGGGTTACTTAAAAAAATCCTTTCCAGTTTTCCCTATAGCTACAACTATACCGAAGATTGGAATATTCCAACTGGTTTCTGAGTTATATTTCTAAGAAAAATTGAATGATCTTCGAAAAAATCAAGTTTAAGGCAACATATAGATGAGGTCATAAAATCCGAACAGCAGCTAAACTAGCAAATCCCAAATGGGGTTTTGTTGGTTTTGCTAAATGTTGCGAGAATTTCCACACGAGAAGGATTTTGCATTTTATGTGTTGAACTGTGGAATTTGTATCAAAAACAAGTCTAAAAAATAGAGATTTTAGACAAACTTGCTTTTGCACAAACTTTGTAGGAGTATGACATATTGTGTATATTTGCTATACAAAAAAGTATTGGAAGACAAAACAACTTCTTTATGATTGTACAAAACTTTGAATGGATCATTAAAATTTAAAAAATAAAATCGAGAGCTTAAGGCACTTATGTTACTCATAAAATTTACTTTAATAGCCAATATTTCGAATTTTCAGTAACATCTTATAAAATATGTTTTTGAAAATCAGGCAAAAAATCCAAATTATAATAAATTTTATAGTATTCACCTGCTTGTCAGGGCACTTTCCAAACCCCCCTTTAAATCGATATAAACAAACGCACTAAGAGGTCCACCATAAATATTTCGAAATTAAAATATATTTTACGATTCATATGAAATTTCAAAAAACATCAAAACTGGTACATCATGTTCCAAGGAATGAATTTACCGAAAGAGTATCATAAAAGTGAAAAAAATATAAACATTAACACGTTTGTGTGATAAAATAAAACAAAAAAAAAAGAAACAAAAACAATTTGTGAATTGTTTGGCTGACTAAGTTGGCTTTTTTACTTCAGAACGTTGTGATAAAACCAACGAAAGACAACAAGAAATTATTGTAACAACTTTTGTCAACACAACATCTTCTCGACGACATATGGGACTTATGACAGGTCAGAGTTGAGCAACAACGAAAATTAAAAAAAGAACACAATATAGAGATAAAACATGAAAATATCTAATATTTATATGATTCAACACAAGTAGTCATAACAGCAAACAAAAGAGATGCTCGTACAGTCAACGAAAATTTATTTTAACATGCATGTTTTACAACCAATAAAAATGCATTTTTCACATCATACTTCAAGTTTTTTTTTTGTAATTTATATAACGAAAAACTAACAAACACTCACATACACCCGGCTTTATCTCCTTTGGCTTGCTGTGTACAAAAGATTCTTTTTTAATATTTTCTAAATAACAAACATAAATTTATTTACAGATACATTTTTAAGTTCTTTTTTATTATTTGCTTTTGAGGGCCAGACCCGAATTAATGTTTCATCTTTATTGCTGGGAATTACAAACAAAACAGCTGCCTTTTTTGTTGCTTCTGGTTTTTTAAAAGTCAATATTTTTCAACAGCAACAAAGAAATTGTTTAAATTTTTGTTAAGTTAGAAAAATATTATACTGACCTTTAACATTATTTCACAAAATAAACAAATGAAAATAAAAATTAATGTTTCTTTGGGAATTTTAAAAATACCTTAGAGGGTTCTTTTAAAAGATTTAGTTTTCTAATTTTTAAAATTTTTTTTGTTAAAACCAAAAAAAAAAGTTAAATGTTGGGATTTTTTTTAATAGACTTAATTTATATATTGGGATGGGTTGGTTTAAAAATTTTTATCTTTTTGCCAAAGCCTCAAAAATAAGATATTTTCTAAGATAAATCGGGGCGGGCTGCTTAACAAGAATATGGCATTAATTTATTTTTCTCAAGAAGCGTTTTCGAGATATACGCGAACAACCAGTTTTTTGCAGTTCATAAATAAGGCAGTTTCCATATATCTTGAGAACTGATTTTTTAATTTCGCAAATTTTACACTGTTACAAAGATATCTTTTTCCTCTTTCACCCGATATCTATACTTTATCGGACAAACATTTACTGAGTCGCATGCTTTGAGAATGGGTTTTTCAAAATTCAACATTTTCAGTCCATTTTTAACGACATATCTTACAGATATCCAAACATATTTGTAACAAAATGTTTATCATCGGACAAAAAATAAGAACGTCGCAAAATAATTAGCAAAAAATTTTCAATAAAAAAAATTCTTGCTTTGATTGGATAAGGATTAAGTGTTAAGAGACAATTAAATTTCTTAACAGAATTCTATTTCTATTGTCACTAAATTTAAAATTTTTCCTCTTCGATTTATTCTTTTATGTTGCGATAACGTTTCACGAACTTGCATCCAGCAGTATTTACTCATCTCAAAGGCCCTGATAATGCTTTTCCATTACTGCAAGACAATGGGTGGTCCTGTAATAACAGGAAACCCATTTAGACTTCAAATAATAGTGATTTTTTTTTATTTATTTGATATTCACCTATGACATAAATATCTTTGGAATTAGGTGACTATCATAATTGCTCCGGCTGTATCCTAAATACCCACTTACAACTTTCTGAAAAGAATTCCATATATATTGTAGCGATTGTGATAGTAAAAAAATACGTATCTCTGTGTCCGAAAATCAAGCGAGCAATTTCCAGCTCTCTTTTGACAAGTTCAAGTCAAGATGTAAATTATGAAGTGGGGTTTGACTCATAGTTTAATATTCGTATCAGACATAGAATTAAAAGTCAGATTTAAATTTCCTTCTTCCTTTTCTGATGTTACTTTTCATTCTGAAGGTTTTCGCTTTGGGAATGGAGATTAATTGATTTATATTCGCATAAATAACATAGCCATTTTTTCCGCTGTGCACTTTGGTCATGCAGATATAGCAATCAGTCATACAAATGATCAATTGGATCACTTCATTCAACTGGCTCACCTCCTCCATGCCCTTACCAAATTTAGTTAATTTAACAAAACACGTAGAATAAAATACGTTTCGAGTCCATGCCAAATCTAAAATTTATAAGATTCCAAAAAGATTTTGGTCAACTTTCTTCGGACACTTTTTTTTAATAATGTAGACAGACAACAAGCAAACAAAGAGTTATCAATTAGATGTTTACATACATATTTTATTCAATGTAATTTAGAAATTTCAAAAGTTATTAAAACAACAAAAGCGGGACAGTGGCTGATTTCATAAACTCGGTGTTGCAATGCCACACTGAAAGGCATAGAATTCAAAGACAACTTTTCTAAAAGCGATGCCTCCAGTTCGCCTTGTCAACGCATTCGTTCTCAGTCATGCTTTGCAGCATTGCATTTATGAAGTCATCCAGAATCTTATAATAGACCGATAGGTGAAAGCATACTACCTAAACCCGCAATCAGGTACATAAATATAAAAGAAGCATTGATAAAATAAAATTGTTTATGAAAATCCGACGATACAAATTTTACGCAACTACGTTTGAAACAAAATATTATTTAAGATAAACCCACTGTTTATTGTTGATGTGTTTTTGTTTAAACTTTGATATTATTACAAGTATAACTGTTGCTATAATTCTTATACGTTTAACAGTTTTATTTGGTTTAATATCTTTAGTTTTTCTAAAATCTTTATGGATGAAGTTCATAGCTTATCCCATCAACAATAAATTTCAAGTGTTTCTATCAATAATAAAAACTGGGAATTGAGCACGAATAACAAAATCTTTTGAAAATTTAAGATACATGTTAAAAACAATTTTTTAATTTTTTTTATTGCCTTACTGGAGCGAATTAAAATGGTGAATTTTGAAAAACATAAAATATCACATTTTTTTAAGTTTAAAGTCCTGTAGCTCATTAATCTTTATCTGATCGACACAGTATGTATGTATATGGGCTGAAAAAGAAAAGACATATCCATGCAAAAGTTTAAATCGTGTACAATTCAGTTGAATAGTTCTCGCGATTTTTCAAAATACCTAAAACAGCTGCAGAAAAACACGATTTTCGCGTAAATCACGAAAACGCTTCTTGATAAAAATAAATTAATGTCATATTCGTGGTCAGCAGCCCCAATAAAGTTGTGTGGCATAGTGTAATAGGCAACGCTGCCAGAAGTAAGATTTTACCTTATTTTTTAAGATTTTTTAGCCGAAAAAAGATTTTAAGATTTTTTCCCCAAAAAAAAGACTTTTTGTTTTGTCTAGACGAAGATTAGCCTCAATTAAAAAAAAACCTTCTTTGTTCCCATTTAAAAATTTTTAAACTAAATAATACAATTTAGTATAAGAAATGAAATTTTTTGTAATTTTTTTTTTTGTTTATTTCATGTATTAAATAAAATATGAATTGTTTTTATTATTTATAATAAAAAAACTACTTTTTTCCAAAAATAAGATTTTTTCTTCAAAAATAAGATTTTTTTTTTGGTGATCTATAGAATATCTTTATGGGCTTTGTATGATTAAACTTTATAAAAATGGACATCAGCATTAAAATAAGTTGTGATGTAGACCTACATATATTAAACTATTGACCGACAATCAGAAAGTTTTATGCTTCTATTTTTAGAAATTTGAACTAAGTAACTTAAGTAAAATATCATGACGTCACAGTTTTAGCCAAACTGTAGTCTTAAGTTTGGCTTTTTTTTCATTTAAATTAAGTACGCTTATCGGTATTTGCGATATTTCCTTCTAAGTATCGGTATCGGCATAAATGCATATCCAAAACAAAATCTTTCTCTTACATATCAATCTTAATAAATTTTTAATTTTAAAACGATTTCTATACTCAAAAGAATAATCAATCCATCCATACTCAAATCAAATCGATGCGCTATTAAAAGTACGGTGAGTACGAATTTTCTTGAATAAAGTACAAAAAGATTGAATCAAGTACGGATTTTCAATCGCGAAATACTTAACTTATCCATATTCAATCCCGATTTCGTACTTGAAATAATTCGAAAATGAGATTGATTTAAGTAAAACTAAGATTGAATCAATCTCAAAATCCGCTTGATTCAAGTTTAATATAGTTGATTCAATCCCGAATTGTACATGAAATAAACCAAAAGGGAAATTTGAAGGAGAATGTTATTATGATTGATTTACTTACCCGTTTTACAACTTGTCAAATTCTTGTCCATCCGGCGAATTCAACGTGTACGCGTGCTGGACGTAATATTCGCCGTCATATCTAATTTTTTTGATTTTTCATCAAGCGCTGTCGGTGTCACACACACAAACACATTTTCACTAAAACTGCCACAATGCTTGATGAGTACTTTGATAAGTGTATTTCGGCCTTAACACACCAGCATCATCCCGGATATGGTTTTTATCTTAAAAACTTATGTGTTATTTCTAGGTGACAAGCAATTGATTGTGTAGTAAAATGTATATGAAAAGTACTCAAAAATCTGAATGATTTTCTTATAAATTTTTCTACATAATCAATTGCCTGTCACCTGGAAACAGCACATTAATAAACATATATAACTGATAATATAAACTAAATGCGAAGCAATACTTCTCAATTTTACATTTTAAATATCAATATAATGTGTTTTCGTCTTGTTCTGTTGTTTTAAGGGTTTCTACACACAGCAAGCAAATCGTTTTGAAACTACTTGTTTGGTGTTTTTGTAGTGTCTACAAATAACTTTGATAAGTTAAATGAGATTTATTCGTTCTCTTTGTAATTTTAATCTCAGAGTGACACTACCAACGAAAAGTTTAATCTTCTTTTTACTTGGCTTAAGAATTTTGTACTTATTTTAAGAAATTTCGGCATGGATTTTCGAAAGTAATCCATTTAGGATTGTTTTTACGACTCGTAATTGAAGTAAGTTTAAATAACTTAATTTATCCCGAGTGGTTTTCTTTCTGTGTATCCATTATAAAACTTTTTATAAAAATCTTTTTAGATCAAAGTTTTACTTTTATCAAATATGTAAATCTATCAATTTACCGCGAATGCAACATCCGATTTGACAGATCTTTTGGTTGCGACCTACTGAGCTGTCGGTTTGCTTTATTGATATGTTTGTTCGTCATATGTATGCCGATTTAATATTTGAACTTACAAAAGGTTTACCTTACACGATTATCATAGTATTTTTATTCAAACAAAGCTCATGGATGAATTTATTTGTTCATCATGACTAATCAAAACTTTGCTTCGTCTAGCCATTTGACCACACTTGTTTTTTTTTGTCAATAGCAATTTTTCCTTTAAGTTAAATTTTCGATAAGCAACCACTTTTCCTCATATTCAACCAATTACTTTTTGTCATAAAAGAAAAACATTTAAAACCTTTTCAATCCCTCTCTCATCCTATTAGTTTCTACACAATTTGGTTTCCATAACAAAATGCAAAAAAAAGAAACAATTAATAATTTGAAACAAATTTTGTTTAAGCAGCCTTTCACATTTTAAGGCTTTTCCAGAATTATAGTATTTCTTTTGGTATTTTTTTAACCATGTTTTAATTGCTACAAACGCATTTGACAAAAAATACTAAAACAAATAAAAAAGAAAATGCCATGAAATTAGAAAGAAAGAAAACCTTTTATGCCAATGACTTTCTTAAGTCACATTGACGGTATGCAATTAAATGTAACGTGAAATAATGTCACACGTGCCCCAGACATTAAAAGTAGATCGTACGCATCTTCGCTGACAATCATCGTTGCCAGTCTGTATAAATTTCAAACAATGTTGTATGATTAGCTTTGAAGATAGAACAAGTATTTTACTTTGTTTTTGCTTCATCATGAGACTATAGAAGGAATTTCTTTATTAACTTTTTTTTTTTGCAAGAAGGAAAACAACACAGAGGAATTAGTATAAATGTTTCTTAAGAGACTGGGTAGAAGATAAATTTACATTAAAAAGCAAAAAACAAAAAAAACAAAGTTATCTCAAAAGATGATTCGTACTTGTGTCATGTAAGTATGGCAAATTGTGCTGACTGTTAAAGGTTATAATTAAGACATAACTGAATTAACGCTAATAATATTTCATTGTCGTTTAGTTAAAGATATTATGAGCACTTAAACACACTCTTTGACACACAAAAATTTATATATGGAAAGAGTTGGAAGAAAAGAGTAAATGATTAAAAATTCTTCAATAGGGTGGTGTTTATTTCCCTGGGCTAAATCCAAAATATATAAATGATATAGCTATCTAAAATTATATAACTAAATTTAGCACACGAAGACGGCTTTAAATGGCACAGTGGCACAAAGTAAGTACTGTTGACGACATATGCCATATTAGAAAAACATGTATCCCAATATAATCTGATTATGGGCCGATATGGTATGGGCACTCTAAACAACGGAGACAGGCTAATAGAATTCTGCCAAACGCGCGAGATATTAAAAGCTGGGCATTTTTCCCCTCACAAGGAAATACACAAAATACTCAAATCTTACCGAATGGAAGGACTAAGAAACAAATAGAACATATTTGCTTTAATGGAAAATGGAGATAATTGCTCTTTGGACGTGCGCATTCGGCGTGCAGCTGTCAGTGATTACGAATTGTTGATCGAATACATCAGGAAGTTTTAAAAATTCGAGGAACAAGCAATTACAACAAGATTCAAATAAATACACTTAGCCTATAAAAACTCAGTACCGCGGAGAAAAAAAACTAAGAGACCAAGCAAGAGACGAAAGAATGAACCCCATATTAGACAAAAAAGTTTAATCATAAAACGATAATCTTGGAACGATCGCAGAAAAAAACTTGGGCAGAGCCAACTATTTGGAAGAATGCCATGGATATCTGATGACATATGGGACCTAATCGAGTCCAGGATCCAAATAGAAGTGCAACCGGGAAGTAACCGTGCTCGCCAGCTCGAATAAAAAAGAATTGAATGGTGAAGAAGGGCTATTTGTCAAGAGTTTGCTGACAGCACAGAAAAAATTTTCACCAAAATTTTATCAATTAATTCAATAATACTGTTTCAAACTATTTTTTTAATTGTTCCAATTAATTTGCATTAATTTAAAATGAAAATTATGATGTTTGTGTGTATATATGCAAGTATGAAAACATATTAACAAACTTCACAATATTTTAATGTTTCAGACAATTTTTTAATTGTTTCAATTAACTGTGTTGATTGAAAAAAATATTTTGATTTCTGTAGCTTCTTTTGCTGGTGGTCACATTTCAATTAAACATATTGATTGAAACTGAACAGCAAGAAAAGCTCAAACTTACAAATGTGTTAATTGATATGATGAATTTGTTTGCTGGCGGAAAATCAGTACGGAATTTAATTAAAAGTAAAAATTTCTAGCAAATACGTTAATTTATGTTGGTTTTCCATTTTTTCTGTGAAGGCAGAAGCCGCAGCTGGCGCAAACAACACCCGCGAACTCTACCTGATCATCATCCGAGTGCCGAACAAAAGCACAACCCCGATCAACTGAAACGGAGCGCTTATCACACGTATTGAGCAGCAAACGCTTAGGTTAACGAAATACAACGAGAAGATTAAATAGGTGAGTCAAATGAACAAATTTTTTGGTCGTCTTTAAAAAGCAGGTAACAAGTGTAGACAACTTTGTTTAATTGATATCCATACTATCAAATTCGCGTTATGTGTTTTCGTAGAAATTCTGGTAACTAGTGCGTTTTAAACCATACCTCTGCGTTTGTTAAAGAAAACTTGGAATTTTTGAAGATATTGATTCGCAAACCAAGACTGACTAATATTACTGTTAAATACTTTAATTTTGTTAGACGAAGCAATATTTATTTTGGATTCCAAATACTTGTTAAAGCTTCCCCACTATTTTTACTGGATATCATCGGCAGGTAACAGAAGGTTGAGCAGATCTTTTTTTATACACACTAGTTCACCGTTGGCATTGCGCCGGGTCTTGTATCAGAGTGATTGTGGTCAGCGGTAAGTTTTGTGTTCTATTTGATTCATTGGCAGAAAAACCTCTGCAATTAGGTTTTCGACCCATTTTTTTTTGCCATTTCGTGCACTCTGTTTTACGTGGTTATACTGGTCTATGAGATCCTGTTTGGTTTGTCGGGGTTTTGTACTGTTGATATGCATTTTCACATCCATTCTTTCTTTAAACAGGTTTTACGTTTGCTTCGATATACATGATGACTTTTATAATTTGCTTACACAAACTTTTCCTAGCGGACTCTATAAAGGCATTTCCAACTTGTTTCCAGCAGGTATAGGAACTTTTAACATTAAGAAAAGGCGTAGTGTTTCTTTGTTCTTCAGCCCCTTGAGGTTAAATTTTTCTCTTCTTTTTGGCTTAACGCGCTTATTTCCGCCAATCTTCAATTGCATCTCGCCCTTAATAAGGTGATCGTCGCGATGTGGTATATTTGGTTTTCCGCAACATTGATATACAAGTGATTTTATGTAATCTCTCATGAGGGAATCAGGTTACCCCTGATAACCATCTTAAAATTGTTTCCCAGACTTCAAGCATCTTGTTTGCGAAAAACCGAAAACCTGCCACGATTATCACCACCGATCGTTAAAGTCAACCATCCATATTTTGGTATTGCCCTTATAAATAGAGGTTACTACGACCTTAAGTCTGCAATATAATTCTTCCTTGATTTTCCTATCTGCTGTATCAGTCGGGGCATTACACAAAAGATATGCATTTAATATTGTTCCTTTAGACTTTATTTATTTTTTATTTTATTTATTTATTTATTTATTTATTTATTTATTTCCAATTCTATACACAAGACTTAAAGCCTCTTATTGCAATATAGAACATTGTTTTAGCAGAAACATTTATAATTATAATGTGTAAATGATAAAATCTAAAACAAAAGAAAAAATTTAAAAGAGAGAAAAAAAAATTATTAAATTAATAAATTAAATTGAAAATTAACAAAATAATAATATTTAAAATTCATAAAAATATGAAAGAAAAAAAAAATTAACGTGCAAAAAATTCTTATCGCGAGTATTCTGTTGCCATGTGATTGTCATTCGATTAGACAATTCTTGCCTCCTCAGATACAAGCGAACCCACAGCGCTCGATCTTGGTTCTTTCGAAGGTTTCCCAGAGCACATAAATGTAGAGAAACCATGCGTTCATAGGTCAAAACACGCAGGCCATCAGCCCTCGCTTATTTCGTTCAGCCTGTGCTTATTTCGCAAACTAGGAATAAGGAATTTAAAGTGATCTTATTAAAAGGACTTGGTCCTAAACTTACTTACTTGTTTTTTGTTGTCTCGTGGACTGACTTAAAAATATGGGAGATTTTGTTTTTCAAATAGAACTTAAGGTTATTTTCTTGTATTTTTTGTAAAGGAAACATATTCACCCCTATCGCAAACAACTACTCTCATGAAAATATTCCCATATTTTTTTTATTTTGTATTGCGAATGATTTCTATAGCAAATATTTTTGGGAATGATTTTCCAAACTTCAAAAAAATTTTGCATTGTCAATGTTTACTCCCGCGAGTATTTTGAACGAGAAGGGAACATGTAAATTTTAATTTGTATTCTAAAGTAGGACTAAATTAAATTACTTTTTTCTTTTATTGAAGTAGTGTAAATACAGAAAATGAAGATAAGCACCATTCATTAATTATTTTATTATATTTTTATTAGTATTAATTTTTGTATTTTTTTCTTTCACAATACAAACACTGACAAATTATTCACAGTAGCGACTTTTGTTTATAAAGCACTGACAAATAATTCACAATTAAAATTTTTACTCCCAAAATATTTGCGATACCTATTTGTTGGGGATGGAAATACAGGTTTGATCCCATATAACATATTCCCATAACATTCGCGATAGGAGCGATTGAATAGTTACTAAAGGCGTATTCATAATGGGTTATATAAAAATATTTCTAAACTTTAAGCTACAGTAAAATATATTTTGGATATCGGAAAAAATCGATTTTAAAAACCTCCGTATTCATAAACAATTATTAAATTTAACAAACTTTTATTAAGGACAATTTTCATAGTAAATTTGTTCTTTAAACCTTTATTTAATTTAAAAAATGTTTATGAATACAGGCATTAGTCGTTAGGCGACTTCTTAATTTTATTAGCAGTAAAAAATTATCTTATTTGCTATATTTTTTCGTGCCCCTAGTTTGAGCTACCTTATTCTTCTTTAAAAAGAAGTACGTAAATATTACTTGCTGTGTTTTTGAAATTGTTGATAAGAACCTTTGTCTTATTTGACTTATTTTTTGCTGGAAATTATTTTCCCAGCTTAAGAAGACATATACTATTACTATTACAAATGTTCTAACAAGGGATATAAAAGAATTATTAGACACATTTAACATTTAAATAAAAGATCAGAGAAAAGTATGAAATTTTTTAAAATAATTTTTTAGAAACGATTTCTAACTTAGTTTTTTACTAGATTTTTAAGATTTAAACAGTGTTCAATTGTGGACCAATGAAGTTTTATAAGTGCATTTAAACAATTTTATATTGAGCAATATTTCAATTTTTTCTATTTTGTAAGCTTTTTCTGGCAACACTTCTCATCTCATTATTTTGTTTACCTTCTCAAAAGTGTTATTGTGCGAAATAAGAAAAAATTGGTTGAAAATTGGCATAGCAACAATTTTTTATGCAAAGTATGTTGGCCTAGATTGTCTGGGAAATGATCTAAATAAGCCCGCCTATGCCTCCAAAAGTTCATGAACTACTTTAGCGTACACAAAACTATTTTTGATCAAAACTTTTAAACATATTATGGTTGATGCTATTATTTAATTAGTCTTCCATCAAGGAGCCGCAACCAAATTATGGTTCTCTCTAAAATACAATATTATTATGAACATAATAAAAAAGTTATTACTTTAAAGTACTGAATCTTTCAAAAACAAATTCAGACACTTCTTTAAAAGCTTCTTTAATCAGCAAGAATTGTGTTTAGCATTCTAATAAAAAAAAAGACATAATGAACAAAAATGGAATATAATATTTTGTTTCATAGCGACAGATATCCCACCAACGAGCATCTGTTGAGAGATTTCCATTAATTTTTAAGCTCAATTACATTTTACCCTTTAATTTTTGTTAATTACCAGTATGAATTAAATATAAAGAAAACTCACATATAAAAATACATATTCAAGACATCTAAAAAATACCAGCAGCTTAAAACAACTTTGCGATAGTATCAACAAATAGGGCTCATTAAATAAATAAAAGAATTTCAAATAGCTATAAAATTTTTTAAACGAAATTAAAAAAAAAACCAAGGCCAGTTTTCACAACTTACCCGGTAGCTAAAAGTATACTTTAACCAGCCTTTAATAAAGTGTTCCATTATTAAAACTTTACTTTAACCTGAAGTGAGTGATAAAGTAAATTATCCTATCTGGTAGGTTAAAGTAAAGTTGTAATAATGGAACACTATTTATACGGCCGATATAATCCTACCTTTAGCTATCGGTAATTTGTGAAAACGGGCCTAAATGTTTTATGATATAAATTTAAAAGTTAATAAATAATTTCATTCATGCATTAAAATTCAAAATTTTTTCCAAAAAAAAAATGTTGAACTGTATGATAATTATTTATCTTTAAAAGACTTTCATTAAAGTAAGAAATAAAACGAAAGGACTTTTATTTTTATTTTTTTTTAAATATTTAAATAAGTTTTTAATAGTGAAAAGAAAACACCCTGTAATTAAATTGTTTAAAAAGTTGATATAATTTGAGAATAAAGTTTAAGTGAAAGTGTAGAATATTAAGTATAAAAGCTAAACTAGTAATTCGTTTTATGTATACATTCAAGTTACATGTGTATTAGAAAAGACATCTGAACCCAGCGGTAAACTTTTGGAGGCCTTCATCTATAGGGCCTTCTGTAAGACTTTTTTAGATCCAGTACTCATGCCCGCTAGCCTACTCAGGAAGGTCTTATACCTACCTACCTACTACCTACTCCCTTCTTAATTTTGTGCGCCTACCACGTTTTTAGCAACAAAACTGATAAACCCAAGGCGAATTCAAACAGGTAAATTCATCTCGTCAGCCGTTCATCAGCTGTTTCCACGGCGAATAAAAAAAAAATGGTGAAACGTTAAAATATGATTTTGTTTTGAGAAGAAGTTGATTGAAAAGTGCTAAAAATATTATTTTTATAATAAAAAATTTTCAAAACTGCGAATGATTGAAGTGAATTTAATAATTTCTTTTATAAAAAAGTGATAATTTTAATTTGCAATAAAAAAATTTTGACAGCTAGCCATTAAATTGCAAAATCAAAATACATGGGGCTTTTTGTAGTTGTAGAGTTGCACTTACCTGTTATGAATTCGCCTTGGATAAACCGTTATCAAAAAAAAAAAAAACACAAATTCCAAAGACAAAACAAAAAAAACTTTAAATAAAAAAATGTTCTATGAATTTTTTGCGTGGTAATTAATCAAATTTTTTTTAATAATCGGGTCTGTTAAAGAAGGCCACTTATCAGGCCTGCTGAAGAAGGGTACGCAGAAGGCCTTGGCTAGGACATCGTGTGTAAAAAATGTATGACTATGGAATGGGGTAGTAAGGCCTTGTGACTGAGAAAGAAGGGCTTCCAGAAGGCCTGCTTACTACTACTTTGTACCGCTGGGAATAGTTATAAAAGATACACTGTTTCCAAGTTTGCTTAGGAGGTATGGTAAATATTTACTATTTTCACTACAAAAAGCGGAAATCAAGAGTTTTCAGTATTTCGCTTAATCTGCAAATTGCATTGTGCTTAAATTTGTGAATTTTTAAGATAGCATGACTTCATAAGTAAAAATTTTTAGTAAGCAAATTATTTCACATTATATTATTTTCTTAATAAAAAAAACTTAAAGCCAAACAAAAAAATTTTGGCGTAAAATTACCAAAACAAAAAGAGAGTGCTATATTCGGCTGTGCCAAATCTTTAATACCTAACGAAATGCACCGAAAATATATAAAACTATATGCAAGTTCACATGCACATACACAATCTTGGGGTCCTTTTAGCTGAGTAGGACCTCGACTTAGCGCTGTTTCAAGAACCCTTGACGGTAAATGGCGAACTAAAAGGGTTTCCGGCCAAAACCGGTAATACACAGAAAGGAAACACTCCGGATAAATTAAGTTTTTTATACCTACTCTAAGTACGATTCGTACTCAAAAATTCAAACACGAATAACACTAAAACGTACACAGAAATTACAACAAATCAATTGTCATATCAATACAATTAACTTTTTAATTGAAATGGCACCTACAACCGAATTTGTAAATATAAAAAATTATTTTGATAATTAAATTAATTAAAATTGTTAAAACTCAACAAATATTTTTAACAATGAGTTTGTTATATTGAATAACATATTTGTTAACAATTAAACATCAAGTTTTATGTGGATTTTATCATATCAACAAAATATATTATTGCTTATTGATTTGAATAAGAAATTGCATTTAAGAGTTGTTTTTATTAATTTTTTAGAAAATATATTTAAAGTCACATAACAAATAACATAACAAGCCATGTCAGCAACAGACTTATCCCTAAATTCACCAGGAAGTTCCGACATCATCACGAAACGAATTTTTGACCTTATTGTTGTTAAAATTAGAAAAAGTTATTTTTTTTTTTACCAAAAGAGGTCGTTATTCTCCAAAAAGGGATTTGTCCAGGAAAAACTTCCGTTTTTAAAAGCAAGCTTTACAGATAATAATAAAATGAATTTTAAATAAAAAGTGCCCTGTTATTTTGAGGTAACTTTTAAGGAGCTTTGCGAAAATAATGTTTTTATTTTTGGGTGTAGAAAATTAAAAAAAAAACATATTTGCCGTATTCACAAAACCCATTGTATCGTTGTATCTATTGTATGTTGTATTCAAATACATAGTTCAATATTAGTTTTTTATACAACATACAATCAATACAACGATACAAGGGGTTTTGTGAATATGGCAATTGAAATACAGTTTGTGAAACAGTGTAGTGTCAACTACCACATATAAAACTTTTGTTAAACGTTAATCTTAAAGGACACGTTTAGTCTCTATGAACCAGACAGATAAGACTCAGAAAAACGTATAATTATCATTGCGCTTGTTTTTCTTAAAGTTTTTTTTTTTTTCAAAAAACTCTTGCTTTTTTCGATTTTCTTTATCTTTTGCACAAACTTTTACTACAAACCAACAACACAATTTCTACACACTTTTTGTTTTGTGCTTGTGTTAGAGAAAGTTTTACTAATTTTCTTAACTTTAACAACTTTATCTTTACATTTTCTATGCCATAAGACTTAATTACTTAATTTTCAGAAAATTTTTCAACTATTGAAAAAGCGACATAATAATTTTCTCAAATTTAAACGAAAAAAAATAATGTTTGGTTTTATTTTGTAGTTAAATCATTACACCAATTTAAAGCATATTCATTAAATATTTTACGAAATTCCCACAATTTTTTTAATTTATTAAATGCATTTTATTTAGTAAAGAAATGTATGGTTTGCTTCTTTTTTAATGCTGCGTATCTAAAGTTCTCTTAATTCAACCACAAATTATGGAGAACAACAAAATAATGACAATCTCAATTAAGGTCGCATACAGTTTCACATAAATTTCAAATACTTTTAAACATAAGCACAATGTTGTAGATTTCAATGTATGAATGAAAATGATTGTTGTTGTAACTTTCAATTTCATTGAGAATAATTATGAAAAAATTTAAAAAAATGTTTGTTCTGTTTTTTTAATTAGATTGGAGTGTGTAATTTAATTTTGTTTTTTAACTTAATAAAAAAAGACAAAAAATATATGGCAATTCTAATTGTCAATGACCTAGTTAAAAATTAGAATATAACAAAAATTATTTATAAACATAACTGAAAAGACCCATTAGGAAATTTTATAAAATGGAACAAAAATCAAAATTATCTATCACATCTTCCGTAAGTGTTTTAATGTGGAATTAACAAATATAGTCCAGTTTAAATGCCAGCGTTAATTAAAAAATGTAAGCATTTTCTTTTGGGTATTTTTTTTTAATTAAAATAATACTGCAGCTCAAAACCGCTTTATTAAATGATGTGTCCAGAGATATATTTAACAAAACCAAATATCTAATTGATGACAAACAGGCTTGGCAGATTAATGCATTTGTAATTGGCATAATAAAAAATTAATTGGTTTATGGCAAATGTCTCGAAAATTATTTGAAATATAAAAAAAAAAATTAAAAATATGCTGAAAAAAGTGCAGGAACTAAAATTAAGAACACAGCTTTTTCGTTCCACTTTCAATGTCTTTTGATCGCCTTATAATGAATTTCCATACAGTGAATTTTTCTTTACAATGAACAAAATTTTGGAAAAAAAAATACATTTTGCGTGTGTTTTTCTCCATATAGTGAACTATTTTTAGCAGCTTTATTTTACGCCTGTTTGCAACACTATATATAAAGAAAATAAGTAATATTTTTATTTTTATATGAAAATTAAAACAAAAAAGTTAATGATTTGACTTTTAAGATCAGTTGACCGAGTTCAGTGAACGAAAATGACGCACCGAAGTAGTATTTCTCATGATAAAAAGTTTTTCGTAATTAATAAAGTTGAAGAAGGGACATCGAAGAAAAAAAATATAGCTAAAGAGTTTGGAATTCTTCACAGTAAATTATCAAACATTTTAAAAAACAAGTTAGTTATTCAAAAGAATGTAAAAGACGAGCATTTAAGCATTAAGCGTAAGATACTTCGAACTTGTCTTTTTGAAGACATTGACGAAGCAATGCTCAAATGGGTTACGGCCGTTCGTTCTAAGAATCTTCCCGTATCTGTAAAATAGAATTGAAGGAAAAAGCCAAAGAATTCGCTGATTCTTTGGGCCGATATAATATTGTTGGAAAAACCTTGTGTGAGGAAAGCGCTGACGGCAATTTGGGAGAACGTGTTGAATAGATAAAGAACGTTTTTCCAAGATTAATTGAGAAATATGATGAAGTAATGGCAAATATTGATAAAACGTTTCCTATTCACGTTCCGGCAAATGAATTAAAATGTTTTAATGTCATTGAAGCTTCTATTGATAAAGAAAAATGGAAAAATGTAGTTCAAGCAAGAATAAAAAACAAAAAAAAAATTTCTGTATAATGAAGTTTCTATATAGTGAAATAATTGTCTGTCAACGCGGAGATTCACTATAGGGAAGTTCGACTGATTAACTAAAAAAATTCGAATTTTTAGGTTAAAACTGCATTTTTTTTAAAACAACAAGTGACTTTTTAGTTAAAGGCGACTTTTAGCGAAAAAGTAATGTTGTTAGTTATAAAGTAACTTTTAAGTGAAAATTAAAGTTTTTATAAAAAAAAGTTAGAGTACTATATTCGGCTGCGCCAAATCTTTGATACCCTCCACCAAAAAACAAAGTAATTTCATTTATTTTTAATTATCAATCACGAACCTTTTTTACAATACAACGGCTGCTACAAAATGCAGCCAAAGGAAGGTAAATTATGGACCGATCATCACGAAATTTCACAGTTTTAAGACTACTCCTTTGTAACCCAAAGCTAGGTTATATGGTCCTGCTCTAGGACATCGTAATGTTAAATAGACCATGTTTTTCCATACGTTTGGGTTACTTTTGGAGTAGTCCTAGTCCCTTGTTGGCTACATTTTACACGCGTGTTTGGACTAGTCCTTTTATTTGCAGGGTCTAGACGACAAATATATTTATGGAATATAAAGGCTTGGCTAAGTGACAAAAGTAATCACAATTCAGCACCATGGATCGTCAAAATAATTTTTGCAATATCATCGGGCTCCTTTGTTGAGAGAGAAAATATTCTTGCAATTTAATGAACAATTTTAGAATCCGATCTAACGCTGGCATTAATGTTAACTACCGTGTTTTGATGTATTTATGTTGTCCTTGGGAAAATAAAACTAATAGATTTGAGTTTAAAAAAGAAGTCATAATCTAACAAGCACAATTCACTAAAAAAAGGACAAACTTCTGTCTTTTTTTTTTAACACTCTTAAAGGATATCGTATACCAAATGGACTGTCGTCTTAAAAAGAGGACGAATGGTCACTGTGAGTATAAACGATGTTTCAGAAATACTTATAGCATCAATACCTGAACTCTCAAATAGGATTCGAAATTCATAAAGTTTCGGCAAAAGGCTTTGTGACATATGTTAAAGCTCTTATTAATTAATAAGAACTATTTAAAATTTTTATTTAAGGTAGATTTTATTTTAATTGAATAAAGTTATCAAAGTAAAAAATTACTTTTTTAAAGACCTGTTTACGATAGAAATAAAAAATAATGTTCAACTTATCAAATCCCTAAACTTCTTAATAAATCCTTTGCCCTTCTCTAAATTTGTCTATGGGATTCACATACACAAAAAGCGCATTACTCATCCTAGAGCAGAGAAAAACAAAAGTTAGGCAAAGGTTTCCCAACAAACACATAATCGATTTTTTTTAATAGAACAAATAATAAGAAATTTTTAAATTATTTGTTTAAATTAGCCTTTTTACTAAAAAGCTAGAAGAGATTTAAATATTTCTCTGGTGTATTTTTTTTTGTTATTTTTTAATGTTTCTGTTTACTGGGTTTAACTAAACTTGCCACTGCAACCTTGTACACATTAAAAACGTACTTATGTAAGTATACCAGTATCTTCCTTCAATTTCTTTGTTTGTTTCCGTGTCTTGTTCATTAAAAATTAATATTTCAATCAAAGTTGTGTAGCACAAGACAAGAAGAAAAGAAACACAAGTGAAATAAACTGAACTAAAAACAGGAGCTCTCCGAAAGCGCAAGGAAAAAAGTAAAAGCTCAGCTGTTTTTGTTTTATTTTAACCTCATGCTGCCTTCACCCGCCTCAATAAAACAAACAAAGTTCTATTGCAACTGGGAGTTTTTTGCTTCTTGTTTTATAAAAATTGTGTTAAAGACAATGTGTATACTTTCTGTCTGCTAGGACCTGGTCTGATTAAAGTAACAAAAAAACAAAACATTTGTTGCTATTTGCTACTTAATGCTGCCATGATAGCGTTAGTAAGCTGGCCCATAATAAGCTTTATATGATTTCTTCAGGAATTTTTTTGGCATCAGAAAAAAATCTACTGAAATACTCGTACAACTTAAAATTTTGGCAGTATTATGCAGGATTATACTTGTGTTCTAAGAAACTTTTTTCCACTAGTAAATCATAAGAAAATGGAGGAATAATAATTTTAAAAAAAAATATAAATAATTTTTAAAGATTGCTGCTTTTTCTTGTTGTTGTCGTTTATGTGTTTTTTTTTTTTAAATCCAATTGAGTATTTGTAGAGACAACTAAAGTCATATTTAAATAATTGCAGGATTTTTCCGTGCTTCTTTTTTTATTTTTTGTTAAATCCTTGGAGTATTTTTGTATTTGATTAAAAAGGACTTTCATTTTCAGGAAAGCAAAAGTATTATTTTGTAATTTTTAAGTATCGATTTTTTATTTATTCTCAACTCAAGTGTTGTGATTATTTGTTGGCGTTGAATGTTGTTGTTGCTGTTGTAAATTTGTTGATTTATCTCTTTTTAATGTGCTAATAATCCCTTTTTACTTATCACTTGTTTAACCCATGTTTTACATTTAATTCTGTTTTTTTTACCTTCGTGTAATACAGAGTCTGGCTCTGCTGCTAGTGGTAGTAAATTGTTGGTGTTTTTTTTTGTGAAGAGGACGTGAGATAGCGCTACACTTTTAAGGTTGTACGTTCGGAACTAAGAAAGATATGTGAAAAAGTTTTGTAAATCTGTTTTAATGTACCAATTAAAGCAGTTTATTTGACAGACGAATCGGAGTCAGTTTATTACAAAATGTCCTCAGTGCGATGATGAAGAAACATCGGAGAAAGGACTCAATATACTTAATTTAATAATAAACTGTCATTAAATTGGGATATTAGGATTGACTTAAGTCAAAGAGAGAGAAACTTATTTTTTACTTACGAATATAGAACACTTACACATTTAAGTTTTATTTTTCAACGTGTAAAAATACACTGAAAATATTTTTTTTTTCAGAGTCTAAATGAATTTTTCTAAAAGAGAATAATAACTTTTAGGACAAGTGAATATTCTTACAACAAATAATTCTAAGAAAAACTTTCATAAAATGTACTTTTTTTTTAATAGTAAAACTCACTATTTGCAAAAAGCTGTTCAAAAGAAAAAAGAAAATTGTTTAAGGTTATAATTAATAAAAGCCTATGTGAGCCATTTTTTGTTTCGTGTTTAATTTCTTAAATAGTATTTTGCCCAAAAGTACTTCCTAAAAAATACACCTTTTTTCAGGAAATTTATTTTGTAAAATATACTACATAATAAATTGAATTTTTGCAAAAATTCTTTTTTAAAATAACTTTTTAGAAGGTAAAAAATAAAAAATAATTTTCTTTAACGGCACTTTTCTCATAATGTTATTTTAAAAGGTACTCCTTGCGAAAAATTTTTCAAAAGGACATATTAATTAATAGAGGTAAAATTAACTCAAATAAAACTAAGATTCATCCAAATTCATTGACTTATTGGACGAAACTCTGTCCTTAGTCACGACTGCAAACTTCTACTTTACAACTCCATCTTAATCTGGTGCTATGGTATGCAAGACAAAGTTCTTCGAATAATTACAGCTGCTCCTTGGTATGTTCAAAATTCAAATATTCACAAGGATCTCAATGCACCATTAGTAAAAACTATGATTACGAAATATACAGTAAAATACTTAAAAAGGCTCGAATTACACCTGAACTCACTAGCTCGAAATAATTTAAATGATAGCGGCTACATTCGCATAAGGAGAAGAGATACTGCAGCACTTACCCAATTAGATGAGCGATAAACGCCTAGATATGTGAACAGAGCCCGCGATGAAGAAATTTTTTTCCGGAACTGTCAGGAGATAAAATAGAGTATAAGGATAAGATTTGATTAATTATTGTCAGTTCATATTTAATATATGAAGATTCCATAAATAAATAATGAAAAAAGGACATATCGCACTGGTTCCTCTAAACAGAGTCAACTCAAAATTTACACATTTACACTTTTTTCTGGAAAACGATAAGCAGTTGTTATTTTCCACTGTAAAAATATGTTTAAAAAGGTACAGCCAATATCATTGAACTGCAAAAAGGTGAATAGTTTGGCTATTTAGGCCTATCATCATTTAAAGGGTATTTCTCTTAAAAACAAGGACCGAAAGTGATAGTTATTTTTATATTTTTAAACAAAAAAAGCATATAAAGGACGGTTACATTTTAAAAAAACAATTGAATAAAACAAAAACTATTGAGGAAATTATTGCCATTTGTTTTAATTATGATAATATTGGTATGGTTCAATTATGCATGTAAAAAAATCGAACAAATGGCCGCCGCGATATCGGCGGAACACCTCCATCCGATGGTTCAAATCTGCGATGAAGCTGAGGCATAATTGAAGTTCCATGTTCGATGCACATCTTTTCTTTCAAATAACCCAAAAGAAAGAAGTCCAACGGTGCCAAATTACATGGTCTTGGCGGCCAATTGACATCGCCACCACATGAGATAACACGTCTATTGAATTTGTCGCGCAAAAGAGCCATTCTCCGTCCGATGATGCCGCCATCCCATAAACTGCAGAAGTCATTCTTTGTGGGTGCATTGGTTTTTCGACAATCACTCTTGGACTTTGCGGCAATTCTGCTTATTGACGAATTCACTGGAATGGTAAAGAGGCTTAAGTTCTTGAGTCAATTGCACCTTCTAAGCGTGTAAATGCAAGTCTTTATGCATAATAATAATCAACGACGAGCGTGAGAGGCACAGTTGTTGGGCACGAAGACGAGTTGAGGTGGACGGCTCTTCAGCCACATTATCGCGAACAGCAGCAATATTTTCTGCAGTATGAGATGTACTGCTCGTTTGCCCGGTTTGCTCAAATTTTTGCACGATTTTTTTGATTGTACGCACATCTGGACGATTAAATTGACCGTAAAAATCACAAAGTGTACGATATGCATTTTGATTTGAACGCCTATTTTCATAATAAGACTGAATAACTTTAACGCCTTGCTCGATTGTGTATCTTTCCACGGTTCAAATTGAGTTAGTCTGAAATTGAGAAATGACGAATTAAATGCAGAGAAAAAAAAAATTTTGTTCAAAAAAATAGAAATCAAAAAATAACTGTTATCATCAGATTTGTATAAGGAAAGAATGGCTGTAAGGGTTCCTGCTTAAAAATTAATCTTTTAAGCGATACTTTTCTTAAAACCACTGTACTTATTAAGCTATTTTGGAAGATACTCCTTAAAAAATTGTTTTTAAAAAAGGACGAAGAATGTATCTATTTTGCATTTTGATATATACAGTCTCTAATAGGTTACTACGTCAATTATGTGAAAAAGGGCTTATCTACATGAGACAAACTATATATATACCGCAAGCATCATGTATTGGAGTGCAACACAAATAAACGATCTGGCTATTTCGGCCACGATAGTGTTTAATGTGGTGATTTTTTGGCGAAAACATACTACAGAAATTTACAATAGGATAAGTTCACATTGATAACTCCCTTAAAAATTTGGCAGATATTTATTAGTTACCGAATTTTATAGAAATCGGTTTATATTGGATAACTTTTACCTGCCTTAAAAATCAATGTTTTTTAATATTTGTGTATGCCTTTTTCATTATAGAGCACCCAAAGTTCGCTTTTACTTCCGAAAAATTCTTAAACCATAGTTAAATTTTTACTTTAATACTGTCACGTTTTATTTTAAACAGAATATTCTGCATTTTTGCCTTTTTAGTTATTTCATTTTCGTATTTCTCTTTGCGCGACACATCCTATGTAAATATTTGTCAATTTGTTGGCACACGTTCTTTTGTGAGCAGACGACGACATGCTGGAAAAGTATGTGTATATATAAACACATACAAACAAACATATTGGATCTTATAAAGTGTCATTATTCCGCTCATGAAAATTGTCATAGACATTATAAAAAATAAAGCAAAAAAAAAAAAAAAATAGAAGCGCCAAAATCTAAAAACAAACAACAAAATTTAAAATGAAAAACCAGATTGTATGAGAATGTCTAAAAATGTCTTTGAATGTGTTGGTAAGTATCTGTGTAATATTTTCTAGATTGAAACTGAAATTTGTTTGGTTTCCTTTCTACTCCACTGGCAATGAATGAACCAACCAACCGACCAAAAAATAAAGTAACAAGCTTTTAAAGTACTTCCAATATGTGTGTTGATATAATTGTTAGATTTTCCGGAATAATTTTCTTTTAAGTTTTTTTTTTTTTTTGTATACATTTTGTTCAAATCTCTCTCTCTGTTCTTCCCGATCTGCTAATATTAAAAGGTATGAGCAATTTTTTTCATTTTTATTCAAATATTTAATTATTAGCACGTGACTGTGGGGGAAAATTTTAAATTGAATATGTGCGTGTGCATGTGTGTGTGTGTGTGTGTGTGCGATTTGTTTGTTGAGTGATTATGTTGGGAAAATTAAAAATAAATATTTATTATAAATCTTACACATTTTAATTAAAATCATATTAAGTCGTTAGTAATTAATTATTGATGGAAAAATTTGTTAAGAGCTGCTAAATTGTTACAGGGAAATTTTAATTTATTTAAAAAAGAAATATTTAATGGAAATTTCATAAGTGGACTTAAATTGATGAAGATAAATATTTTATTTCTAAGCTGTAAATTTCATTTAACTTAAATTTAGTTCGAACTTACAAAAGTTGACATTATCAAATGTTAATTCTTAAGAAGACCCATACCCGATAAAAACTTCGCCTACAAAATAATGTGATGTGTAATCAGAAAAACATTAAAGCACTACTTACAATTCTACTGAGAGAACCAATGAATTTTACAAGGGATGCCCCAAAATTAACGCATTCAATAGTTAATCATTTTTTTTACCTACATACATCCAGAAAAAAGTAGTTATAGAAGTTATTGTAGTAGTAGTTATAGAAGAATGAAGCAATTAATTTTGAAAAAAGTAAGCGAAGGTTTAACTGGGTATTGAAGATAACTTTTGAAGGTAACATTTTATGAGCACTTTTTTAAGGTTAATTTTTTGTTATTGTTTTTCAAAATATATACTAAAAAAGACTTATTTTACTAGTTTTTTTAATGAAACTTTTCTTATACTGCTTATTTATTTTTACGTTTTTCAACGTATCAATATTTTGAAAAAACCAATGTCTCCTGTCTTTACCACCCATCCACAAACGACAAATTATCTACGAATTTACATAAGGATTATTTTCCTTTAACAAAGTGTTATGATTTTTTACGATTTAATTCGTTACCAAGACCTACATTTAGGAGCACAGGAGCCATACTAAGCCATTCTAAAGGAAAATTGAATAATCATGCACTGCTACATTTAAATTGAGTACAATCATAAAGACAACAACAATTTAATAAATAAAGGAGAAGGGAAAAACCTGCTATAGCTTTAGGAAAATGTTACCTGGTGTATAAAATTACTACGCTAACTCCCCTGATTATAATTTTATCATCATTGTCATCATCATCCTTGTTGTCGACATTGTGAAATTCACAAAAATAAAGCAAGAAAACAACATTAAAGTCAATGGAAAATAAGGTAAATGAAAATACTGGCATAAAGGAATGAATAAAAATTGTTTGTAAAATAAAAGAGAAAAAAACGACAAGAAAAAATTAGAGCATTTCTAACTGGGCTTTGCAAGGATTATAGAATTTGAGCTGAACGTTATACTAGAATGACGGCAGTTTATATCTACTAAGGACTTATTTGCAAGCAAATAAATAGAAATCAATTGTACCCATTATTATAATGAGATTACTTTTACCTACTTACATAGAAATACACAAATGCCTGCACTGAGAGAATATTAAATACAAAATTTATTTGAAGTTGAAAATAAATATCGTTAAACAATTTTTAATTAAATTTTTAAGGTTAAAACAATTTTTAAATTCAAACTGAATTTTTTTAATTTTTTGCAGTTGTTTTTTCTGATTTTTAAATTTTTTTTAAGTGTATTTTAACTTGTTATATAGGTTGGTAACTTTGGTTTTCCCATAGTAATAAAACTAGAACACTAAGTACAATTTTTGTTTTTTTTTTGCTTATTTAAATTTGTAGTATAAGAATACAAAATTGTTTTAAATATTTTCAAAATTTATTAGAAAGAATGTTATTTTCTATTAGCAGGATTTGAATAAGGATTTATTTATACTAAAACAAAATGCCTAAAAAAATTTCAATATTGAAAATATTTATTTGAAACTTTCAGTTTTCTACACAACAAATATCGCCTTGTAAAAAGGTGCATGTACAAAATGTCTTGCCAGCCCTGTAATAATGCTATTTGATATTTGACGATAACAAAACGCAAGATATGAAAAAGTGAAATGCCCTGTTTTTAACACTTGGCCAAAATATTTCTTCATCATAACAGCTAATTTTTTAACGATTTTTTTTTCATTATTTTTTGACATTCTGTTTTTTTTTAACCGATTAAGCGATTACAAATAAATTTTTTGGTTTGTTTCCACATTTCCAAATTATATATAAGCTTACAGTCTATATTTTTTTGAGATAAAACTAATATTACATATGATGCAGACTATAGTCAACAATTAAAGCTAACTAAATTTTAATGGCCGATGTTGAATGTAAACCACACCTAAACGTCAAACTTTTTCAAGATTTCATTTGACATTTCTCAATTTCAGACTAACTCAATTTGAACCATGGAAAGACACGCAATCGAGCTACGCGTTAAAGTTATTCAGGCTTATTTATTTTTGGCATTCAAATAAAAATGCATATCGTTTACTTCGTGATTTTTTCGGTCAATTTAATCGTCCAAATGTGCGTACAATCGGAAAAATAGTTAAAAAATTAGAGCACGACCCGGTTTGTAGGAGATATGAAAGCACCAGTGCATGCTCGTACTGCAGAAAATATTATATAAAAGCCTTTAGCTGAGACTGAAATCAAACTAAAGTACAGAGAATAGTTCAGACAACAGTTTAAACTATAGTCTAGACTAGGATTTCAGGTTATACTCCATATAACCTATATTCAAGCCTTTAGGCGCTGCTAAAGTTAAAAATAAAGGACATACCTAAAACCCTTAAACGAAATTCATTTCTTTTGGCACTTATAAACACAAAGTATATTAACTCCAGGGTAATAAATACCAAGGTACCAAATCTAATGAAAACTTCATTATTGTAAATGGTACGAATTTTTACATTCCTGCAATGAATTTCATCAATTCAATTAAACCTATTGATTAAAAATTAACAGCAAGAAAAGCTCATACTTATGAATAGTTTAATTGATATTAGCAATATGTTTGCAAGCGGAAAATCAGTACGGAATTTAATAGTTTGTACAAATTATCAAAATAATTTTTGTGGGAATACAAAATTTAATTCAAATGATTTTGTTATTTGTGCTTAATTCCCAATTTTTATTATTTGATAAAAACATAAGCTAAATCAATATACAAACAACCAAAACATAGCACGTGAACATGTACTCCATTGTAATTTGTAGTTACCTTCAAAAAAAATATTTATTTAGAACCCTTTATTTAAAAATATTTAGGAAAAGTAATTAGATAATTTGATATATTTGATTAAAAATATCTTTGACTATCATCTAATTTGTTCATGTTTTTATATAAAAACCAATTGGGTACAAGGGTTTCTGCGGTTATGTGTTTGCGTAGGCAGCATCATTTGAAGTTTATAGTTATGGAACCGCTAACCCAAATTCACAAATTAAATGACTCAAAAATACTTGAAATTCCTAGATCCGAAGTTGCAATACTCTAATCGTATTTGTTTTGTAGCTAGAAACTTGTAGAAACGTTTAAAGTTGGTAGTGGTCACACGTGTACCCGGCTTTGCGTTCTACGGTTAAGGTAGTTTTCTAGTCCTTTTTTCTTCCATTTCGGGCGCTATCTGGACGACAGCTTGACGAATGTTAGTTTTAAAATCCTCTACCGTTAAGAGATTATCCGTGTAGACCACAAAAATTACCAACGGCGTAAAATATCATGATCGTGAAATAACGCGACCTAGAAACTTTACATGCAATAAAGTCAAACTCGTTCGTGTTGTGTGGCTCGTGGTACCGTCTTGATGAAACCACTTATCGTTCTGTTCATAATCTTCAATTGAAGGCCAAAAAACGACAGTTATCATATGGACACATCGCTCTGATTTGACGACCCAATTTCGTTAACAAAAGTAATATTTTCGGCAGTGCGCACATTTCGATGATACACAAGCCTGACCACATCTGTAACACTTCCACTTTTTTAAAATGTATTTATTTATAATCTAAAAAGCTGCTTGCACAGTTAGTCGATTATGACGACCTCAACCACTTCGTAATACCCGAATAGTGGCCACGTTTGAACCACCACGTTTTTTAGTAAGTTCTAACTTCATTTTCTCGTCCTTCGGTTGTTAAACCATATTCGTAAATGGTTTGCACCTTTCACTTAATACTTGACCCTTCTAATGACAGATATTAACAGCAGCCTTGCCAGACCAGCGGGCTTAAAACCACTAAATTGATAACCCTGTACATTTATATTGCTGTTTGGGCTATATTAAACTAAAGTTAGAACTTAATTCAAAATAATTAACTTACAACATTCATCGCATTTTGATATACAAAAAGCATCAGTTAATTTTTTTCAGCTTTCTTATCAAAATAAAAATTATATAAAAAATTCTCAATGACAATTATTTTTACATCACGATTTTCAACATTTTCCATTAATGTTGCATATAATATTTGCACAACTAAAAATAAACACTGCACTTAACTTAATTTTTTAACATTTTTATTTTACTTCATTAAAATTTCATGTCCTTTTCAGCTGTCTCTCTACCATTTCTTTTTGGGCCGTACAAAAAGTAAAAAAGACAATTCTGTCAAAAAAAAAAAAAAAATCTGTCACTACTGTTCTACGACATTGTCCTTTACATAAATCTTTTTTTCATTATATAGTTACATGGTTTCATTTTTATTTTTGCATATAAATTTAACGATAGATAAGAATATTGTAGCAAGAATATAGAGTTCTATATACAAGTAGATATATTCAGACTTTCAGTTTTTACACTAATACATAAATACTTATTATATGGTCATATATTTAAATATATATGTATATTTACAACTACTTTTTAAATGTTTGGCATTAGGAGGGAGGAGAAAAAATTCTTTGAAAATGAAAAAGAATTTTAAATTTTAGGTTGCATGTATTAAGTCGATATTTTGTAATATCTTTAAATATTTTTAAGTTCGAATCATATTTTTAAAAACTTTTTGAACTATCTACGTACATTTAGCCATACTTTAATGTAAATGGTTAAAAGAACAAGGACATAGTTATGCAAATATGCCTGACAACAATAACTGTAATATTGCATAAAATACAATGAACAATTTTAATATACAAACTATCTTCATACTCTATACATACATATAATTCCTACAAATACTTACAAACACCAACAAATACTTATATAAAATTCACATATACATTAACATGAATTGGTAGTAATAGAAGACATTGTAAACTTATATACTTGCAGTTACTGCTACACTTACATTTCAAACTGTAGAATTTATGCCGCAACTACATACACAGATACACCGCAACAATATGAACATACATTTACAACTACAACTATGCCAGAATGACCCAGAATTTTTAGTATGGCAAATAGTCGGAATATAAACCAGAAAGTAGAAAAAAGGAAACAATTTTTGCATGAAATCAATAATTTTAAACGATGCAATGAAGAGCAGAAATTAAATGGAAAATATTGCAATACATTACAATCTGCTGCAAGAGGAAATAAAAACCTTTAAATACCTTAAATAAACATTTTCTGCCGTATTCATAAAAAATAAAATAAGTTTGAAATGTGTTTTAAGGCAAAATTTTCCTACAAATTTTTCTTAAAATGCATTTCAAATCCATTTTAATTTTTTATGAATACGGCAGAAAGAATGCCAGAAGTTTATTGCAAAAGTGTTAATTTTAAAAAGTGCCAAAAAAGTGTATAATTAAAAAAAATTAAAAATGTTTTGAATTATTAAAATATTTGTATATTTACGAGAATAAATAACCAATTTATTATAATATTCGGCTAACTGAATAAAAATATTTTAGCAATATCTAAAAACTAAGATAACTTCATTAGCTTAATTCGAAAACTAATTATGAACAGCAAGCTGAATTTGAATTTCGGGTAATAAGTAAACATCTTTAAGGCAATAAAGGTTATTAATTCTTACATATTAGTAAAATATTAGTAAAAACATTCAGGTAACCAAATAAAAAAATTAAGATAACTAAACCTATAAAAAGCCTTTATTGCAAAACAACTTGCTTTTTTATTAAACAAAATTTTTTTTGTGCTGAAATCTTAACATACAATAATATTTTCATTAAGCAAAGGGTTAATTTTTTTCATTTTCGTTAGTTCAGCTGGCTGAATTACTTAAAAATTTAAATAATTTTAACATTTTATTTGAAAGACTTGAAAAATATCCAACAATTCTTTTTAAAAGTTAATTCAGCTAGCTGATTTACTTGCAACATTATTAAATTTGAGTTTTTATATTAAAAATAGGACATTTCTTTAAAAATAAGTTCAGCTAACTGAATGTTAAAAAGTTAATAAAATGCTAATACTTTTTTTTCAATTAAAATCAGAAAATTTCTTTATAAAATGCTAATTCAGCTAGCTGAATAAGTGAAAAACTTAATAAAAATAATTTTTTTAAAAGGTATGTATGGATATTTGACCTTTTTTTGTTTTTTGAAAAAAGTATATTCAGCTAGCTGGGTGAAGAGAAAATATTTTGTTATTTTAGAGATAAAATATTTAACAAAATATCACAAGTTTTATTTATTACAAGAAATGAAGCAAATGAATAATACATACATACATATATGTATTTTTAAACCGGTGCGAAATTCTGTGCAAATGTCAACTCTATCTTGTTCTGTAACGGACTAAATCAATGAGTGTTTCGTTCCAAAGGTAACGGTAATAAATCCAAGTCAATGGCTCCAGAAATTAATGGTAGTGCACTTACTCAAACTGAATAAATTTTCGAATATTCTTTTTTGACATCGTTCACTTCAGCTGGGAACTCCCCTAATAAAGAGGTGCGATTTTAGTTTAAATATCAAAAAACACTTTAATTTCTCTATAATAAGTTAATTCAGCTAGCTAAATATGGTAAAAATAAACAGCGTGGCCATTTTGGCATTAATGCAGCCAAATTTAGCATTTTTTTTGTCTGATTTAGCTGCAAATTTTCCATTAAGCAGTTAGCATATTTTTTTAGCATTTATCAACTACATATTTAGCATTTTTTAGTATTATGTAATTTAAGAATATTCAAGCAATTTTTTTTTTTTAAAATCTACCACACTTTTTTGTTGAATGTACATACAAATCCCTACTCTTTTGCTATAGAAACTGTACAATCTTTTAAAAGACCTTTCATATCAAATTGTTTTAAAATTTGATCAGTTTGATCCATTAAATTCATGTTATCAAAGTAATTTTGTTGGAATACAAAAATTGTTCATTTAAAAGATTTTATTGGTCGTGCTTAATTCCCAATTTTTATTCTTGATAAAAACACTGAAATTCATTGTTAAAGGGATAAGCTAAGCTTTCCCTCATTTACGATTATGAAAAATTTTTAGAATCGGAAAGAGATACCATAACTTTTGAAATAGAAAAACAAATACGAATTGCATGCCAAAATTTTATAGCTCAATTAATTTGTCAACCAAAAGCCGATTTAGCTGTAAAATATTTTTGGATATGGCCACACTTAAAATAAATAACTTTCAACTTTGTTGAACAATTTTATATATTATAATTTTCTAATTTTAATAACACTTATTAATTTAGTAATTAGTAATTTTGCAAGACAGTGACTATGCAAAAAAAATATATAACTTATCAAAAACATTATGATTCGGATTTGACTTTATTTAAAAAAAAAATTAAACAAGCCAATCAAACTTAAAACAATAGAGTTCTAAATGACAACACTTCATTTAAACAATAAGGTCTCTTAAATTAAAACCTTAAAACAAAATCTTTACTGAAATCTCCTAAACTGACTCTAAACTAGGCTTTAATAAAACGGGCGGTAAAAATAATAACACATAAAAGCACAAAGGAAGCAGAAAAAATACCGATGAAAGTAAATTTAGGTGTTTTTTTCTAGCTTAGACAACAATGGACACGTGCAATTGCATTGTTCATATTACTAATATTATCTTAATGTATGGCAGAATATTTTATGTGCATGAGAAAAAAAAAGGCGACAAGAGCAGTAAAAATGTATGTCTAAAAATAAAGTAGAATGTAACACTACACATTTATACCTTCTTATGGACGCATCAATAATGAATGACGTTTTAGCTGTGGTGTAGTATTTTTTATATTTTTACGAAAGATTTCACATGCTTAGCTCTTATTATGTACCTTGGGATGATGGGGAGGTACAGTGGGGAATAATAGTTTTCGTACATTTAAGTATAAAAAAGTTTTTTGATAATCATTATTAGATTAATTATTGATAAAGTCAACGTTAATACAAATTTATTGTTGATAAAGTTATTATTTTAGTGCGTAAAAATTATAGTCATAATCAAAACAAATGTCGAAGCATATTCATAATCATTGAAATAGTCAAAGTCACAAACAATGTCGTATTCTAAATCATAATTCATGTCGAATGGAAATCCATATTTAATCTCATATTAAAAGTCATAGTCAAATCATAGTGAGAGTAGTAGTCCGTTTCAAAATCATCGAAATAGTTATATTCAAAGTCATAGTCACACTTATAGTCAAAATCATAGTGATTATCACAGTCATAGTCAAAGTCATAGTCAAAGTCATATTAAAGTTATAGTTAAAGTCATAATCATAGTCATAGGCACCGTCAAAATCATAATCATATGCAAAGTCATAGTAAAAGTCATAATCAAAGTCATAGTCAAAGTCATAGTAATAGTCATAGTCAATGTCATAGTCAGAGTTAAAGTCATAGTCAAAGTCATAGTCAAAGTCATGTTCAAAGTCAAAGTCAAAGTCATAGTGATAGTCAAAGTCATGGTCAAAGTCATGGTCAAAGTCATAGTCAATGTCATAGTCAAAGTCATAGTCATACTCAAAGTCAATTTCATAGTCTAAGTCAAGGTTGAGGTTTTAGTTTGTAATCCAAATTTTAATATTTTAATCAGGCTAAAGTTCATTGAATTTAATGTTTTAGTCATAGTCTAGTCTTAGTCAAAGTCAATGCACCCAGTGAAAAAACACATTTTTTAATATTATCACCTCAAACAAAATTATATGTTATGAACATTTTCAAATATATTGTTGTTAATTTAACAACATTATAATCACTAGCAACTATATTGCTGTTAAATTAGTCCCCCATTTATAAGCCACACCCATACTGTGGTTGTCACCGACTAAAGTCGTAGTAAAATTCAAACAACAAAATTAAAAGGATCACCAGAATCTGAAAATTTAAAGGAATAAAAGTTCCCTAAAATAAATTGGCCAAAATGTACCACAAGTCGTAATTGGTAGCGAAATGAAACTTGACAAAATAACGCTAATACTATTTTTCAGTAGAGTCGTAGAAAGTTTTTGTTCAAATCTTTTTTTCTAAAAGCAATTACATCCTTTATTCTGAAAACCTTTACATCATGGCTACCCTCGCTAAACCGAAAACTGTCATTGTGATAATTATAAAAAAATCTCAGAACAACAAATGGAAAAGCACCTTTTTTTATCGCAAGCGTACTGTATTTTTTTTTAAAGACTAAAAATATATTTTATCATTTTGCAAATGCTACAATGCAAGATCATTTTCACAAGATTTTGAATAGGCGGATAAGTTTATATACTGGACGTATGCAACACTTAATTTCAAACCCAAAGCTAACACTTAGAAAACCGTTTATCAATCAAACTTCATGTATTGCCACAAGCATTGTAAACTAAACAAAAAAAAAAAAAACATTCACAATTAATATTAAATATTTACATTTGAAAAAATTTGCAATCTACAATATTGTGAATATGGCTGATATCAATGATCATACTACGCACAATTCTGCATACTTAGCTAAAAAATTGTTGTTCTTTAGCTATGACACTATTCAAGTAAATGAGCAACACTAAAAAATCAAAAGACCGGAAGAGTATTTTTTAAAAATTTTAATAATTTAAAAAGAATTTAAACATTTTAAATTAGTGCTTATTTTTGTTTAAACTTCTTATAAAAATCTGAAGAGCTAATATTTACACCCGACTGTAAGAGCATGTAGCATTTAAGTTGGAGTATGTGAAAATCGACTTGTCTAAAAACACCATAAAATTATTGTTAAGATAATGCTAAGCTGCTGTGGATTGTTGGCGGTAGTGTTGCATGATTTTTTCCCAACTTATTTTTTTATTTTTTAAGCCCCTTATTGTCTTAAAGCCTTTAAACAAAATAAAACCAAAAATCTAAGTTTCGTTATTATTGTGTTATATTCACTTTTAAACACTTATTATTTTAACTCAAAGAAAATACTTGTATGCCAAACACAAGTTAAGCTTTTTAGCCGCAATTTGATTTGTGTTGTGCTTTTTTCCCCCGACTTTCAACATCAATGTGTGAGTTTTAAGGCAGTAGGTACTATAAAAACATCAAAAATGTATAAAAATATTTCTTTGAAAATTAAAAGGTTTACTTACATTTCAAATATTTCGTGCTTTTTTATGAGTAATTTATGATTATAATCATATGTTAGACAAAATAGCGAA
Organism: Pollenia labialis; assembly: GCA_949318255.1. Classification (NCBI taxonomy): domain Eukaryota; kingdom Metazoa; phylum Arthropoda; class Insecta; order Diptera; family Polleniidae; genus Pollenia; species Pollenia labialis. Next base: position 114,668,544 of record OX439143.1, read on the forward strand.
AAAAGAGATAATAATAAAATCATAAATACCGCAGGAATAGTTTTTTTTAGTACAGCTTAAAAAATAATTTCACATATGATTCATAAAAGCGAAGAATCTTAAACAGGATAGAAAAAGTTTTTCAAAGAAAAGATTCTATATACTATAAACTCTTTTGCTGGTAGTTTGTAGTTGCTATAATTATTATCATAAAAATGTTCATAATACATGTATTATTCCATCTTAATATTCTTATTTGGTCTAAAAGTTTCAAATTAGGATGACTGTTGTTTTACTATTTTATAACATTTAATGTTTGTCATTGTTGTATCTTAATAACCATCAGATGTATTTTGTAACTACAAGTTCTAAAACTAATACTTCCACTAGTAATAAAAAAAAACTCAACGTAATAACTGACTATTACATTTAGATTTAACCCACTAATGTAAGTAACTATGTTTAGATACTATATATGTTTATAACATAAACTTTATATGAGACTCTTATACTATGCTAAAATTATTAGACCCGGTAGTTCTTGTGGTGTGCAATGCAACCACATGGTATTAATTTTGTCTAAAAAAATATATATATATTAATTCATTAAGATATCAAATCGACCACTTTAAGCCTCCCATGATTAAATATTAATTTTTTAAAGCTTTTTTAAATATCATTACTTTAATGCGCTGTGGAGCGTGTAGTAAAATGTATATGAAAAGCACTCAGTTTTCTTAGTCTTTTTTTATTTAATTTATTTAAAAATTTATTATAAATTTTATTTGAAATATTTTTTAGTTTTTGACATTTGTTTTATGGGGTTTTTTTTTTGAAGTCGCGGGCTTACATCAACAAGCCTCAGTATCTTAAAGCCCTTAAGAAGAATATTCGCCAGGAATGCAAGAACCTGTCGCCCAAAGTTCTGACAAGAGGGATGAAAAATACCAATAGAATAGACTCTGATTGCAGCTATTCGGCCCATATTATTTCCACAACTTGATGTAATAAATGTAATAATTGGATTAAATAAACATATTTCACAAGCATAACTAAAGTTTTTTTTTATTTAAAACTATCTTACTTTGGCTTTTACATGGCTTAAACGATTAAAAACAAGTAAGAATATTTGATTGCCTACACCACAGTATATACAAACAATGGATCCACCAGAACATAATTATATTTAATGCACGCAGAGAAAAAACATTTTTAAATATCGAGCCTTTGCACACTGTGGTAAATCACAAATCTAGGTGGACAAAATAAAAAAAAAATGTCTGGCAACATTCCTTCTGATCGTTTAGTGAGCTTCTCAATACAATAGGTAACTGTAATTCATGTTTAGTTTTTGTTTGTTTTTAGCTCTGATTAGCATAAATAAGCTTTAAAGTCAGTTTTTGTCAGCACGTACATTCAGATTTCAAAGGGAAGCGTATTTTTTGTGTGACTTCGGTTTATGATTAAAAAGGCTACAGTGATTTTATTGTCATAATTTTTTTTCATTATGATAAAGCTCTATTTCAAGGAAATATATTACAATTTTCATTCAATTATTTCCATTGTAAGTATTAAAAAATTTTTTTTTGTAAGAAGTTCAGAAAGTGCAAAAAATAAATTATTTCCTTTTTTCAAGTTGAGTTAAAGCTGTTGATTCCGCATAATTCCGGCGTAAAACTATATTTGGGTTAATCTTTGAAGTGTTCACTTTAAGACATCTTGCGCGTTTTTGCGACCGCCATACATTTTTTTCACTTTTCCAGTATGACCTCCACTCTTTGGCGAAAGGAAATTTTTGAAGAATGGGTAAAAACTCCCAAAATACATCGGAAAGACGTATTATTGACGTTAATAATGGTTAGATATGCCCTTCAAGATATACTAGAAGTAGAGTTTTTTTCCCGGCAAAGCGGGAATTTTTTTTTAAATTTCCCGGGATCCCGGGATCCCGCTCCATATTCATTTAAATATTTGATCTCATTTTTTATATAATTCAGGAGTGAGAAGTGAACCTAACGCGATTAATTAATTTTGTCCAGCTAGATTTGCGATCTACCACACTGTGCTTTGGTGCAATATCGCAGTAACTCAAAATTTGAATTTTTTGAGCTGGGTATGCAGAAATGATCTTTGGGGAAATATCTATCTAAAGAAAAAAGATTATGACTCCATCTCTAACTGTTCAGATTTTACAGCTAAAAATGTCTTTATTGCCTCTAGCTATTTCCAACCATATTGATATTAATATAAAAAAATATTTAATATTATTTATAATTGTTCACCTTTTTTTAATTACAAAACATTCCTCTTTATTAAAAAACTTGTAAAATCATAACATTAGTAAACAAAAATGCTATCAAAAATATGGCTGGAAACTTCAAATGCATTTTTCTCAGTTCACGATTTTTTGAATTACTACGGTATTGCACCAAAGGCTCGATATGGTCACCTCCAACAAAAATATTTTTAAGGAAAATTTTAAACATTCTTGATAGAGTACCAATTTAACCATTATATGGTTGTCGGTGACAATAACAAGGTTAAGGAAAACATAATCAGGGGTGTGCTGCAAATCGCAAACGTAAAACGCAAGAATTTTAAACGTCGTTTTTTAATAACATTTCTGTAATAAAATAATTTAATGACAAATGTTAAGCAAATATTTCCCACTTAAGCAGGATTTTAAACCAAAAATTATAAGAATTAGGTTTAAAGTTTATTAAAAACAACTTCCAAATTCTTGCGTTTTGCGTTTGCGATTTCCAGCACACCCCTGAATATGTTTGAATTTTTTTTTTTAATTATTTTTGGTGTAGGTGGCCATATTTAAACATGTTTTTTCTCTTGGTTAGGTTAAGATTCATGTAAAAGTTCTTTATGCCAAATATTAATTAGATATCTTCACATATATGAGAATTGTTTGCCTTTAAGTTGTTTTGGATGGGCATTTATGTCGGACCTATGGTTAATTCCCATTTTCGAGAGTAGTATTTGTATGGGAGCCAGTGTTGCCAATTTAGCCATTTAGTGGCTAGATTTAGCTATTTTTCACCCTATTTAGCCATTAAAAAATGCGTTTAGCCATTAGCCATTTTTTAGACATTTTTCAACTTGTTTAGCCATAAAATTTTTCTTGCCGTTTTGCTTTTAAAAGAATAATTTTTATTTTATTATAAAAATTTATAAAACCAAAATAAACATTTTTAACAATTAAAACGCCTTTAATTTAAATCACAACTTTTACAAATGTTGAAAATCGCTAAAAACGATGATGATGAAACATCTTTCAAAATAAAGGAACAGTAGTCCAATATTAAATTTAAAAAATGGATCAACACAAACAACGGTGTTTCTTTCTGGTTGCAAGTATTTCAATAAAGAGATGTAGGCGGCAACAATTTTTTTAGAAATTTCAGAATTTACTATAAAGTTGCTCTCTATTCCATGGTCTAATGCTGAAGTAGAGAGGGTATTTCGCCAAGGTTACATTTAGCAACCGTTAAGTCGATTTTATCAATAAAATATTTATACCCCCACCACAGTAGTGGAGAGGTTACAATGCGTTTGTGCTGATGTTTGCAACACCTTAAAATATTGGCACTAAGCCCACCTTTTCGTATACCGATTGACTCAGAACCACTTTCTAAGTCGAATAAACGATGTTTGTCCGGCTGGCTGGCTGTCCATGTAAACCTTGTGCGTAAAGCACAGATCGCAAATTTGCAGATATTTTAATAAAATTTGGTACACAGGTACTAATGAGGTGTAGGGTATCATATAGTCGGGGTTAACCGACTATATTTTCTTACTTGTTTTTTATTGTAGATCTGGAATCAAAAGGTTGGGTAAATGTTGTCGGGATTTATCTTCAAATTATTTAAAACTAATACGCACGAGTGATTCCTATGAGATGAACAATAACGACATAAAATGTATCGATGATTTAATTTTTTAAATATCTTTCAAAATAATAAATAACGTTTATTCTTATTTAAGAAATTGATCTTAACTTACAATTTCATCGTAAATAACTTTAAATGAATTTTTCTGTTTTGTTATTGAATTTGAATGTGTTTTTATTTAAAAAAAACTTTTAGCCATTTTTTAGCCCATTTTTAGCCATTTTTTAGCCATTTTTCTCGTAAATTTAGCCATTTTTGGTCTCCAAGTTTTGGCAACACTGATGGGAGCTATAGTCAAGTATGAAACAATTCTAACTAAACTTGGTCAAATGATTTGGAATGCAATAAAATAACTTTGGCCAAATTTAATGTAAATACCGACATAATAAGATGGATAATGGGCTCCATTGCGGAAAGAAGCTTTTACGGGGGCTATGTAAAACTATTAACCGATACGCTAAAGTCCTTCTGACAATTAGAACCTAAATATCATTAAAGTATCTTCAAAATGGCGAAATGCAATGTTTGCAAAATGTATACATGGACAGTAAGCCAACCAGCCGAAGGGACGAACATCGTAAGATCGATTCAAATAAGGATTCTAAGTTTATGGGTATGATCGCATATAATATGGTACGCATAATACCCTCTCTACTATTGTGGTGTGTATAAAAACGTATATGATTTTTTTTTGCATACATTAAATCTGTGGCATTTTGACAAAACAAGTAAAAAAAAATTTGTTAATCATACAAATTTCCATTGTTGCTTACGTTCTTAAATTTTGTATTTTAAACGAATTTTTCCTTAAAATCTTTTTTGCTATCTTATCTCGACTTAAGATGTTTTGTCCAAATGCCACAGATATAAACATTTTGTTTACTATTTTTTCTTTTAAAATACACGATTTTGCATAATTTTTTAGACAATAAAACGATTGCAGTTGTATAAGCGTTAAATAAAATCTACGATTTACCCAACTTAAAAGCTCATTTGGTTTTGGACCAACTAAACCCATTTTTTGCCGCATGCCTGTTGATCGGTGTTTAAGATACTAACGAAATAAGATTCTAAGTAATTAATAAAAAAAAAAAAACATTGAAAAAACAGTAAGAGTGATGGTAATTTTAATCATGGTCGGCGAAAAATTAGTTAATTTTGCAGAATATTGATATTTTAACACATTTGATATTGATGAAGAATATAACAATTTAAATTGTATAAAAGTTAAGGTATACGTACGACATAAGTACAAATGTATGTATTGCGATATTTTGAGATTTTGAGAAAAATAACTTTGAAACAAAATCATACAGATGGAATAAATCCCATGATAAACTGGTTCTGTTTGGATAACAACTTCCATGGAAATAATAGACAAAAAAGTTTCACCTTCTTTTAAAGAAGTGAAAAAATACTTCTCCCTCAGTTAACTATTGGAGTTATGAACTACAGGGTACATTTAAACATTGAGAGTTCATATAGCATCATGTAGCAGAGAAATGATTATCCTAAATACACTTGATGTTGTATGTATTCTCCGGCTTAAAAGAGTCGTAGTACCCTTTTGTTTTTGCCAACTTTTTTTCACAGAGTTTCTATTTTGTTGGTTTAGTTTGAAGTAAAAGTAATATACTTATTTTTCTTGGAAAGTCAAAACAAAAGTGTTATTTAGTTTGACACTAAAATGTCATAGTTAAAGATAATGATATGACATTCAGTTTTAATATGAAATGAAGAAGTCAACGAATTTTGTTGGTAGCTCTTATTTTCATGGTAGCGTAAAGTATAAACAAAATAGCAATAAAAATATATGGCATATTAAATATTTATAAAATGTGTTATAATTTTATAAGGCAAACGGGGAGAATTTGATCTGGTTCAAAAAATAATATAGTATAATTGAATGGAGCTAAAGAAATGGCATAAAGCTTAGTAGAAATATTCTGCATGTAATAAAAATGGTTAAACAGTAGATAATTGTTTGTTCAGCATTTTCAAAACAAATTTCTTAATATTTCTTTACAGAGGGAATTAAGCTCCTAACCGTTTTTCAAATTGTTCTAGGCTCCCTTCTGATTATTAATCATAACTACCCGGGAGTTATATATTATACTGTATTATGGCTTCAAATATGTGTAACTTTCTAAGGAGCCGCTTTGCTAACCTTCTCTGTTTCGAAAAGAGGATAGTTCAAACTGAGCAAAAATGTGAGAAGATGTAAATGAGTGCGAGAGAGAGAGAGAGTCCGAAATTTTTTTTGTCTTCATATTCAAACAAAATTTTGTAATAAAAAAGATTTGATTCATAGCAAATTTCATAACCTATAAGCCTGCTTTATATACAATAGTTTAACCTAACAACATTTTGTGTATAATACATTTTACTTACACTAGTCGGCATCTAACTACAAGCTAAACAATATCACTTTAATGCCAACTTTCAGAATAAATGAGAATAAATTATGAAAATAATTTTTTTAGGGTATTTTGGGTCTCTGAGTTCAATGAGTCGCTTACGTTCTAGGTGAGAAAACATCAAGGAGTACCTTGAGGCATCCTTAAGCATACAGTAATAAAAACACATGACATTTTTGGGAAATTCTGTTTGTTTGTTTTTATTGAAAATAAAAACTAAATAAACAAATTAAAAATATTTTATTTTGTTAATGATATTAAAAAAAAAACATTTTTATTATTTAAGCAGCATAAATGAAGTTTGCATTTGTAATAAAAGCATTGTGTTTGATATTGTTTACAATGCTTTTAGAGCTTTCGAACCTTCTAAAAATATTTTTCTTAAAATGGAAATTAATATAAATTAATTATATGGAATCTGGGAATTTATTTCTCATGTTGAGTAACATTTATTATACAAAATTTCATATTATTCGAATGTATATTCGAAGTCGAATTACAACCCTCAGAAGCTTGTCTTTAGGCACTCTTAAACATTAGAGCGATATATATGTTAAATTGATACATATCGACACGGTAAACACTCCAAATATTAAATCAGAATTTATTTAGCACGTCCAGTTTTGATGCTATAAGCAATTTTTGTTTTTTTTATTAGAATGGTTTACAATTCGATACTAAGGGCGGTATTTGTGAATAAGAAACAAACGCCTTAAAAACGGCACACACGTGTCAACAACAACTTCTTCGTTGACTCATCCCAACTGAGTCTGATGGCTGTGTTGCTACATAATGAAAATCAAGATACGAACGTGCTATTAGCTCATGCAGCAAATATGAAAAAGATCTGAAGTTATTGCTCAATGGAATTCATTACGATCGCTTTTTGTGGAATGTATGAGCAGCTTTAAAAGTGGTGGCTATGCTAGCGGTATTACAAGGAGGATACACAAAATATTTTTGCTTTTTAGGTGAGTCGGAAAGCAGAGAAAAAGCGAGTCATTTTATGCAACAAAATTGCCTCTTAAGATCACATGCGATTCGGGAAGGAAACACATCGCAAATGAGTTGACAGGCCAAAATAATTTTTGCCGCCACTTTATATGAAATAAAGCTTAGTGAAAATTTGGTAAATATATCAACAGAATTGGAGAGGCATTTCGTCGTTTCATTCCACATCATTTGGAGGAGAAGTTGTTCCAACAAGAACTACCACTTTGTTTAGTAAAATGTTTGGTATATGCTTAAAATGATGGTGCAAAGTTGCAGCGACAAGGTGGCGTTCTTAAGGCGTTACCGCGGTGGCCATATTCCAGAAATTGTTTTTAAACTTTGATGCCATAAAAAAAATTGATTTTTTTTACCACATTAAGAAGGCATGAAGGAGTAATTTTGTTTAAGCAACATAAATTTTTTATTTTTTAGAGATATGACAACGTTGCAATAAAGGAGCGATTGTTTTAAAACTAGATCAAAAACCCAGTTCGGCTAAGGCAATTTGAACTCTAAAATACCAAACTAATTGAAGTTTTTACACATTTTTTAATATTTAATTTAAGTACATGTATGAACTAACTCTAATTAAATAAATTAAATAAATTAAAATATTCCTATATTCACCAATTGCGAAGAATTTTTATTATGGAAATATTGAGAGAATTTTTTAATGCAAGTGATATACCGATAAATTTTGGAGTCGCATTCGAGTCTTTTTGTACTCAAAACCTTTGATTTAAACACTTAAAAAGTATATCTTCAGGCGTAAGTGAGGCCAAATTGAAGGAAGGCAGATTTATTGGTACCCATATAAGACAAATCTTCAAAAAAATCAGTGGTTTAAATATAAGTGGGTTAATAAAAAAAAGAAGAAGAGCATTATTAGCTTTTAAAAATACAGAAATGTTTGTCACAAATTTCTTGGAAATACATAGGCTGAAAATTATAAAGAACTAATACAAGAACTTATTTTTTCATACCAACAACAATGCAACATGGTCCACCAAGATATCAAATCGAGCACATGGAAAATAGCAATGTGGGTAGATTGCTGCTGGGAAATCAAGAGTGAAGCATTAGATAAAACTTATACAGCCCGATTATAAAAAACAATTCCCCAGGAGGTTTTTCCCTTCTCCCATTTTTCCTATGTAAATTCAATTGTAAAAATGGGAAAAGGAAAAAAAACTCCCGGGGAATTTGTATACTTAATTGGGGCTGATTAAAGAGAGTCATCTACCAAATAGTAGTTAATTTTTTATGTTATATTAGTATTTAAATTCATTTTGAATATTTGGTATGTCAATAACAGTATTTTATTTATATAAAAAAAAAACTGGACGTCATTGAATCAATCTGTGAATAGTTTTGGATTTACAACGCTAAAGTCGATAAAAGTCACACAACAAAGTACTTGCTCCCAATTTAATTTGCCGACTAGTGTAATTTGTGCAAAAATTTTAAATTGTAGTTAAATGTCAATTAAGTTTTAAATGTTTGTGCATTTAATACAAAAAACAATTCACAACAACAATTTTTTAACCAAGAAATACCTTTGACTTTTTTAGATATTATTATAAATAGCTTAAAGAGTTTCCAAAAAGATATTTTTACTAACTTACTAGTTTACTAACTTCAGTTAGCTGGCTGTTTTGCTAAATGGTAGCGAAGGTGGTGGTAGTGGTGCTATTGTTATTTGTTACTCTATATTGCATGTTGTTGCTAATTACTGTGAAAACTTGCAAAAAAGCTAAAATTTGCAATTGAACTTAGCAGACAGACTGAGCCAGGCATTTATATATACATACATATAAACATACTTCCAAATTGTTAATATGAAAACAAAAAAAAAAAAGTTCAAACTTATAAAACATTGACTTTATAAAGTTTATAGTACCAAAGAAAAAAAATAGCAGCTGAAATAACGCCAAAAACTTGGAAACCAAAATTGATACCGACAAAAACTTTTCGTTAGAGTAGAAGTAGGAGAAAACGTTAAGATATTTTTTTTCTGGTTTGAATGCAACAAGATAAGGGACTACTAGTAATTAACAAAAAACACAGTGGGTAAAGATAAAAAAAATTTCTAAATTTTTTTATTAACTTAGGGCTAAAAAATCACTGATGGTTTAAACGTTGGTTTAGTTGAACTAAACTTGAATTTATATGTAGTTTAAACTCAACAACTATAAATCAGTGCCCCATGTATTATATGTTGTTAAAAAAATAACATGTGGCAGCACTACGATAAATCTTAGCAAATTCATATGGTCTGCATTGGTAGTTTAAACGCCCAATTTTATGCGTTTAAAAATGGTTTATCTCTTTGGTGATTTATAGATTTGTTGGTTTAAACACATTTTAAACCAAACAGAGAGTTTAACTCGCTCTGATTTTTTAGCCCTTAATGTCTGTTTTTCAAACTTAAATGAAAAATTTCTTTAAGAAATGTATATTGAATACAAAAATCAACTGGAGTTTTTTTTATTATTGTTCCAATATAAACTTCCAATCGAATATTTTTATTTTGAAAAACAGGCAGTATAAGTTTCTATCGACCACTTCAACTTTCTATAGAAAAATTTTTAACAACATTAACTTTCTATAGAAAATTAACCGATAACTTGTTTTTTCTTCAAGAATTTATCTATAATATAAGTTTTCTACAAAAAAATAAGCAATAACTAGAATTTTCTATAAAAGATTTATCGATAAAATTAATTTTTTATAGAAAACTATCCGTATGTTTTAAGCTTTCTATAAAAAAATTATTAATAAATTTATTTTCACAAATAGAAACTGTGAATTATTTCCTTTCATAGGTTACTTTATTATATTCAAATATTTTATTTTTTCGAATTTATTCTAAAAATTAAAGGAATAGGACTATTACAAAAAAGCTTTATAAAATACATAGCTGAAATTTAGCTCATAGAATAAATTCGAAAAAATAAATATTGTTGAATAAATTTATTTTCCTTAAAAAAATTACCAATTGCTTGAATTTTCTGCAATATAACTGTACAATTTTTCGATAACATTTTTCTTTAAAATAATGACAGGGCTTATCCATTTAGTAGCTTCAGTAGTAGCGATCTGGCTGTTAAATATCTGTTATCTATTATCAGATCTGGCATTTATTTAGTTAAGGGTTTGCATTTGCATATATAAATCGTTTAACAACCGAATAACGCGTAAACTTAGTTAACTGCCCGTCTATACCAGAGATAATTATTGCGACATATATTGCAGTAAATGTCAAAATTGTGTTATCTTTAATGTAAACAGCAATTTTTTGTACATATTTATTGCTAGCAATTTATGTTGCAATAATTGTAAGTCCATTTTTGCTGACAACTTTTGCTAACATAAAACGACAAATTTGGTTGTCAATTGAAGAAAGAAAATAGAAGAAAATTTTGTGGAAAAAAAATTAATTTTACAAAATTGTAGCAAATTATAATTGTAGTAAAATAATTAAATTAAAGAATTAAATAAACACTAAAATAAAATTGTTAAAATTATTTTTATTAATATAATATTTTTCTAATTCGATCTTTGTTATTTAATTTTACATTAATTTGTTTAAGCTTGAGTTTTTTTTTATATAAAAATATAAATTTTATTTTAACAAGAAAAATAAATTTAATAAAAATGAATATTTTTATATAAAAAAAGATCTCCAGCTTAAACAAATTAATATACATTTAAAAATAAATCGAATAAGAAAGAATTTATATATTAATAAAAATAATTTTTGCACCTTCTTCCATGATTTTTTTTCCAAATTATAAATTAACATAAATACGTTCCCACATGCTCTTAGCATAAGCTGAGCAATAAGAAATATTGCTCTGTTATTCTGCCGACGTTATTGCCAAATTGCTGAGATAATTATCTTTAGTGTAGACCCACGGTAAGACTTACGAGAATTACGGAGTTATTATTCATAATCGACAACGAATTGTTAAGATAATTAAAAGATTTCAAGAGAATTGCAGCGTTACGGATGTGGTCAGGCGCACTGCCGGGTCATCCGAATTTTTCGATGTCCCGGCTTAAAGCATTATGGCCGTACAGTAGCCGAAATTTTCTGGCCTTCAATTACAGATTATGAGGTGGACGAAATGTGGTTTCAACAAGACGGTGCCACGAGTCACACTCAACGAACTCTATTGGTTTTTCGGAACGCTTAATTTTATGTTTGTATGATGTCAATTAGCCACCAAGATCATACCGACAAAACTTTTCGTCACCGTTAGACTTTTTTAAGGGGCTTCGTCAAGTGCCGCCTCCACGCGGGTAATCCCCTAACGTTGGAGCATTTGAAAACTAACATGCAGGGCTATGGAGTCGTCAGAAAAAAGTACTAACTCCGACTCCTAACGCTGAAATTTTTTAAGTGCGATTCCGACTCCGACTCCTACTCCGACTCCTACTATAATCTTGATGCTAAATGTATATGAGACTCAGTGATGTTAACTTTTATTTTTTCATTACCGTACGGCCTTTTAAAAATTAGAGTTTTTGAGAAGAAATTACCGTACGCAAACATTAATGTGCTGCTTCCAAATGACAGGCGATTTATTATGTAGTAAAATTTATATGAATAGCGCTCAGTCCATCGCCTGTCATTTGGAAACAGCACACAAGAGCAGTATTCATAAACCATTTATTTAAATTTTAAATGTGTTTTAAGAAGATAATTTTTATTTTGCAAATATCTTTTTAAATTTTTTATGCCGAAAAACTTTGGAGTCGGAATCGCGAGTTTTTGTGGGTACTACGACTCCGACTCCGGCACAGAAACTTCAATCCGACTCCACAGCCCTGCTAACATGTCGAGTTAATTCCGAGATATCATTCGAAATATGCGAAAAAGTGTTCGTAAATTTTAAAATTTTTAAAACCGAAAAATGGATAACCCTTTATAAAAGAATTCCAGAAACTTAAATTTTTTATACAAACATTTTCAGGGAGTTCAATTTTTTTTTTAGAAAATTTATCGATAACTAAAATTTTCGAAAGAAAATTATTGATAACTTGAGTTTCTTTTGGAAAATTTTTTAAACAAACTAGAATTTTCTATAGAAAGTTTTTATAATAACAGAAATTTTCTATGGAAAACTTGAACTTTTTTATAAAAATTCCACGATAACTTAAATTTGCTATAAATTATTTTAAGATATCTTAAATTTTTTAATGAAAAAATTGTGATAACTGTAATTTTCTAAAGTAAATTTAGAGATAACTTAAATTCGATAACTTTAATTTTGCTATCAAACATTTTTTCCATCGCTTCAAAACTGTTATAAAAAAATTAAGAAGATAGAAAATATTTCGATACTTAAAATTTTCTATAAAAAATTTCAATAGAAAAGTTTAATTTTGTTCAAATAACTTATTAAAAATATACATTTTTGATAATTTGAATTTTATGTAAAATATTTATCAAAAACTTGAATTTTTAACGACATTTTAGAAAACTTGAATTTTCCATAACTAATAATATATAAAACATTTTTCAACAGCTTAAAGTTTTTATAGCAAATTTTTCGATAACTTAAATTTTCTGTAAACAGGGATATCTTGAATTTTTTTATAACAAATTGAATATTTTCTTGAAACTGCTTAAGAAAACTAAAGTTTTCTATTAAAAATTTAGCAATAGACTAAACTTTCTCTACAAAACTTAACAATAACAAAATTTTCTATAATAAAAAGTAAAGATAATTTGAATTTGCGATAGAAAATTAAACTAAAATTTCAGTTTTTTATGGAAAAGTTTTTATTTAATAGCAGGAAGATTTATTAGAAAATTAAATTAACTATTCCAGATTAATCGATAACTTGAATTTTGAACAGAAATTAGGCAATAATTTTTATAGAGATTGTCAGATTGTGTCACTAAAGAAGATTGGATGCATCTGAGAGATGAAATTTTAACTAAATTGAAACTGAAAGAACATACTTTATTATTAAAGAAGGCATCTGAAGCAAATCGGTTCTATAAACATCTAAATTATAACAGCAAACAACTTTACTTTGAAAGTATCCCCAATGTAAACGTAATAAGCATGGTATTTAAAGCAAGGTGCGATCTTATTGAACTTAATGCCACCCGCTTTTGTCAAAATCTGCCCAAAACATGTTCGTTATACAATATTAATTAATCTGAAACTCTCTATCATTTCTTAGCCAAATGCCCAATTCTTAAAAATATTAGATTTCAATGTTTCAAAAAATTTGTTTTATCTGAAAATGAATTAATTAACTTATTAAACAATGTCAGTATTACTTTTAGAGAACTAAATCGTTACATTATAGATTCTTTAGATTATAAAAAGGAGCTTATAATGGAATTCAATTATTAAAAAACAAAATCACTATATTATTGTATTAAACTGTAAATTTTTTGTAAAACTCTCGACTGACGACAATATGTCATAGTCGTAAGTTCTTTTTCACATTAATTATACAATTATAGTACTTATTGTATTTTTTTGTTTTTCGAAAAAATAAAGAACAACTAACTAACTAACTAACTATAAAAATTTTATTTTTCTTTGATGTGATAAGCTATTCCTATGCGCATTTCACTGGCTGCTTAGGACAGATCGTCAGGAAACTTCATCCGAAAAGATTATAGAAAAACTAAAGATATTAAACCAAATAAAACCGTTAAGCATATAAGAATTATAAGTAACAGTTCTACTTGCAACAATATCAAAGTTTAAACAAAAACGTCAACAATTAACAGTGAGTCTATCTCCTCTTACATTCCCCACTACAATTGATTGGAATTCTTCTTATTTTTCTACAGAAAATTTCGGTATCTTGAATTTTTTGTAAAATTAATTTAATTGTATGTAGAACATTAATTTTTAGCGATTCGTTAGCAATTTGTGATTCGGGAAAGTGGGCTGCTAACCCTCGTCCCCTTGATTGGTGATAGGGCTGCTATCTACGTGTCCAATCCCACGATGCAACCATGTTTCAGCGGTTATCGCCTACTTTCCTGAGACGTCCTTTCGACCATTCAGGATGCATGGTTGTGGCGCCTTCTAACTCTGGCTAGCCTTAAAGCGGATGCTACAAAGCCATTGCCCGGGGGGTACTTGGTCTAAGACCGGAAGTAGTTAGCTGCTTGGACAGTTCAACAAAGGAATCGTCCTTGCCACTCCCAGTGTGTGGCAAATCAGAAACTTTCCACCTCTGCGAAAAGTCCCAAGCGCCCTATGCTCCAATGGGAGTTAGATGAACACATATACATATATATATAGAACATTAATCGATCATTTAATTTTTTTTTTTTTGAAAAGATGCGGATCCTATTTCGTTCATTCACCTTCTCGCCAGTGCAGGACAGTTACATAGAGTCCCACTACATCCTCCTCCTTCTTATTTTCGTCATTGATTATAATCAAACTGAGAGAGTATCCAAGGCCTTAGCGCCAGTACGACTATCAGTGTAAATGTTCAGCTTTCTTTATTGTAAGTATCTCCGTATATTACAGATAAATATGTTTATTTTTTTGTTTAAAATAATTTGAATTTTATTTTCCAAACATTGCGATAACTTGAATTTTCTTATGATAGTATTCCGATAACTCTAAAGTTAGCTTTTTAGTAGCTTTTTGGAAAAAAATGTATTTTTAGTTGAATTTAGTAAATAAAATTTTTGAAAGTAATTTCATTCATTCTGTAGAAAAATTAAAAATTTTGTTGAAAAATTTCATTTGCTATAGTTATTTTTTTTTCTTTGCGGTAGGCCACTGTTTTTCATGACGTGTCACCTCTACTTAAAATTAAATATGTAAGCCTTGTTTTCGTTTGCTTGAAAAAAAATTGAGCTTAAATTTGTTAAAATAGTTGTAGGTACAAATTTTAATTAAATGGTATTTTAAATTAACAACAAGACACACAATTAACTGCAGCCACCAACCATGTCAGAGTGATCTTTTGCAGAAAACAAAAACAAGAATTTCGCCATCAAGATCTTTGGCGAAAATGTCTTAAAACGGTATTTGAAGTCAACACAAACAAGCAAACATACAAAATGCGTGTTGTACTTGACACTTTTCGCTGTTTATGAGAAAACCCAAAAGAAAATCCAACATTAGAGTATGTTATGCCTAACGGGGGGAAACCAACAACTAAACAAAGAAAAGACAGACGAGACAAGTGTCAACCTTTATCAGACCCATTAGAGTTTTTAAAAAAAGAAAGCTTGAGATAAAATTCATCAATAAGAAAATTTATTTGAAACTAGCATTCTAAATTGAATAAAATAAAATTGATTTCTATTTTTGTTTTTCAAAACACTAAAGAGGAAAACATGATTTGGCATATTGAAGCACTTTCAGTTTTGAGTTTTTAAATTAATGTGTCTAGATTTTATTGAAAAAAAAAAATTATTGTAATATCGATACCGAAGTCTATTTCTTTTTTTTTAATGAGGCTATAATCTTTTGTCTTAGGTGTTGTATAATTTTCTGTTAGAAAGGGTGTTTTGTATATTCAGGTTACAATTGATAAGAAGCTTTTAAAGTGAAAACTTGATTATTTTTCTTCTTTCATTCTATTTACGAAAACGCTTAATAAGTCTTCACTATCATTAAAAATTATGATAATTTTGTGTTTCACTTTCCTTATGTATTTAAAACAATAACCAAAAAAATGGGTATTATAGAAAAAAAAATATTTTAACTTGGTTAGAAATGTTTCTAAGTTTAGTAATATGATTTTAATATAGTCATAAAAAACTGTATTTAAAAGTCCATTAACACGCATTTTAATAATATTTTTTTTATCATTTTTAACACACTTAATTCAAATAACAATCATGTCAGTCAAAAACGTAATACAAGAACTAACGATCTGTTAATAGAGATTTTCAAAAGAAAAGAAACAAAAAAAAGTTCAAGTTATCGACAATGTTTTTTTTTAATTCATTAAATTTCGGAGAAACTTGAGACTCTCGTCTAAGTTTTTATATAAAGTTTAAGAAACCATTTAATTTTCTATTAAAAACTCAAGTTATCGTTTTATTTTCTCTATCTCGTTAAATGTTCTGTACAAAATCCAAGTAATCGCCAATTTTTCCACAGAAACCACAAGTTATTCTCATATTATATATCTAGGGTTATTTTTCAAATAGTGCTATCTAAAATTTTTCAAAAAAGTGTTTTTTATAGAAACGAGTTCACTGACGGAAGGGTCATCTGTCATTTAAATTTGAAAAAAAAAAAATTTCCCAAAAGGTTTTTTTCATAAATATTGTTTTGTGCTATCTAACACAGACGTTTGTTTTTTTTGGTAAAAAAGTGCTATCTACATAAAAAATATTACTTCATATAATAAAATGAGAAAAAGTGTTATAACAAAGTACACATATTATACATCAAAGGGTTGGGAATTGTGTCTAGATTTCATAAACTAATATAATTTTAAAATTCGTTGAGTATTTGCAAAACGTTATTTGAATTTGAGTATATAATATAATAAAAACTGTGTTTGTTTGAATACAAAATGAAATTTGTGATCAATCAACATAATGAACTCCCTACAGCGCACTGCAATCGATTATGCTTCATATAAAGAAGATGAGGGCGATCTTATAACAGGTTTGTCGGTCAAAATTCGTCATAGCTATAATTTCAACCAAAAATTTATTCTAGATTCAGAGAATGACATCATTAACCATAATGTAGTCTCTTGGCGTAGAAAAAGACGAGTCCGTTTTTCGGCTTCAAAAAATATGCCAGAAAATAAAAATAAACGTGTGGAGGGCAGCAATATTTAGGATTTTCGACATCCGATAAAGTTGTCAAACAAAATATAATAAGAAGACATAGAGAAATTGGAACCACGTGTTTATCGAAAACATGCATAAAAAGTTCTATAAGACACTGCCAAAAATTTGATGACGCTACTAGAAAAGAAATTTTTAAAAAGTTTTGGAGTAAGTCTTGGGAAAGTAAGCAAGTTTTTGTAAAGACCCTTGTATTGTAGCACAGCTTCCCATAAAAACACGTTCTGTGGAAAATTCCAGAAAATGGAATATCTTTATCTATAAACTTCCTTACAACCACTCTTGCTTCAAAAAGAGGCATGTTAAGATATTGATTGGTCAAACAAATCCCAGTTTCATCGACTCCTGATAAAAAACAGAGTACTAAAAATTTTTTGAACACAGGCTGTACAACATACTTAATGAAATATTTTGAAAAACTGGACAAAATGGAAAGTCATTATTGCCGCAAAGACAGTTGTAAGATATACATAGCAGTAACGTTTAAAAATTAAGCCGATATTTATAATGACTATCATTCCAAATTTTTGGAGAATAAGGTTCGGCCTGTATCACAAATTAAGTTTTACAGTTTTTTCCACCAACAAAATATGGCTCTTTATAAGCCTCGTAAAGACGAGGATTTAGGGCCAAACAAGTTGGATTACACGAATATAACACACATATTTTGAAAAAAGAACGTGCACAATTGGAAAAACGACGGGACAAAGTTAAAGCTCAAGAAGGAAGATGTCAAGTGCCTACCATGGATACACAAGCAGTAAAACGTTGTCCCGATATAAACGCATCCGCTATTTACTATGTATAAACAGCGCCTTCAAGTACACAACTTTACAATTTATAACCTCGCAACCCATCAATGTTCAAATTACTGGTGGAATGAAAGTAATGGGGATCTGTCCGCATCAACGTTTATTTCATGTATTATACATTATTTAAAGATCTATTGTGTGTCAGATACGTCACCAATAATAATATATTCCGATGGTTGTGACTATCAAATTCGTAACCACTATTTATCGAATGCACTGTCAGTTTTTTCTATAGAAAATAATAAGAAAATTGAGCAGAATTACTTAGAGAAGGGGTATACTCAAATGGAGTGCGACAGTGCACATGCTAAGATTGAGATGAAGCTGATAAATCAGGCAATTTATTTACCCAACGATTATGTTAAAATAACAAAAGATGCCAGAAAGACGATCAAAATTGGTATTAAAATTGTTAAAAAGCCTTTTGATACTCTTTATCTGAATTATGATTTCTTTAAAGACTATATAAACAAAAAACTTATTCGTTTTACATCCATTAGACCTGGTCGACAAAAAAGTGATCCCACCGTATTACAAATATAATCTCTCATCTACCTACCAAGTCATGACATTATGTATTAAGATGCCGAATACAATCTGGCCCACGTCGTATTCAACTAAGCAAATGGAAGCATTAACAAGCATTAAAGCCTGTTATTCCGCAAGAATATCATTCTTTTTATGATAATTTAAAACATGCGGATAAGGATTAATTTTTTATTGCTTTCGAATATAGGATAATGTAAAATTAATAAACTATAAATTCGAGTAATATTAGTATGATCACGCGTTTCTTAATAATTTACTTTTTCATTAAATATGGTTTTGTTATTAAAAACTAATTATTTTAATAAACATTCGCGTAACTTAATTAAAGTCTCAAATAGTATTCATTACAGCTCATTTTATTTTTGTTCAAATAGTGCTATCTGCTTATTTCAATGTTCAAGTCGATAAAGTTTTAATGTGTAAATAGTGCTATCAGACATATAAGCGCGAATATCTGGAATTAAAAAAAATTAATTAATTAATGTATGATTTGGACGTTTTTTAAAAACATTGTAAAATAAAGTTTAGCTATTACTCCTAGAGTTATCGGAAAACTCAGTTTTTTCGCTCTCCTGTAAAATTGTGATTTTTCAGATAGCACTATTTGAAAAATAACCCTCGATATATATATATACAGGGTTGCCCATGTTCGACGGACCCATGTTTTTTTTTTAAAAATCAAAGAAAAAAATAAAAATTTGGCGGTTAGCAATCTTAATCATTTAATTTGTTCCAAGTAGATTTGTTTACATCAATTTTTGAATATGATATCTCTCAAATGGCCGCCTCTGGCGTTGATGGCGTATTGTGCCCTTTTTGCAGCATTTTCCATCGTTTTCGCCAACATTTCGGCCGGAATAGCGGCTATTTCTTCACGAATGTTGTCCTTGAGCTCTTCTACGGTCCTTGGCTTGTTAACGTAAACCTTTGACTTCAAATATCCCCACAAGAAGAAGTCAGGCGGCGTCAAATCGGGCGAACGCGGTGGCCAGTCCAAATCACCACTTTTCGACATCAAACGGCCCGGAAACAAATTCTTCAGAAAATCGATTGTTATGCGACTTGTGTGCGGTGGAGCGCCGTCTTGTTGAAACCAGAACTGCCTCATACACTTTCGACGAATAATTGGCATAACAAAATTGGTCATCATGTCGCGATAACGCTCCTGGTTGATGGTAACAGCATGGCCATTTTCATTTTGGAAGAAAAACGGCCCAATGACCGTTTTCGCACTAACGCCGCACCAAACTGTGACTTTTTCCTCATGAAGAGGTACTTCTTGAATCTCCTGAGGATTTTCAGTGGCGTAAATACGGCAATTTTGCTTATTTACGGTCCCATTCAATGTGAAATGGGCTTCATTTTTTAATATTTTAAAAGCACGTTGAGTTTTCACAATTGACTTGTTCTGTTGAATGTAAATTTCAACTATTTCAGAGCGCTCGCGTCGCGTGTATTGTTGCATGGTAAAAATCTGCTTGGACTGACGCTACAAACGCGGTATGTCATTAAGCGATCTGACATCTCTGTCAAAAGTTATGGCGTTGCCAGATGGGTCCGTCGAATATGGGCAACCCGTTATAAATATCATTAAATTATCTACTTATCGTTTAAATTTTAAAAGAAAATTAAGACGCATAAAAATCATTGTAATATTTGGCTTAATAGATTTTTCCTTTAATTTTCTACAGTTTTCATTAAATTTTCTATAGAAAATTGATTTTTAAAGAAAACTTTAACACTAAAAATATTTCTTATAAAATGTATTCATTTTTTGATTACCCAAATGCGACAATAATATTATTATAAGAAGCATCTACTAAATCTAAAAACAAATTTGCGCTCAAAATGTAAACTATAGGATTAAAAAAAATTAATAAAAATTCTAACAAATTTGACAGTCTTGTGAAAATCTACTTATTGCCATAAAAAACTTACGACGATAAGAGAAAAACGCCAACGCACTTTACCACGAATAAGAAAACCGAAATAAATATAACAGAAGCGGGAGTTCACAACATGCTAATCCAACAAAAAGTTACTGAAAACAAAAATTAAATTTAAATAATGCAAAAAATAGAAACTGTAAGAGCAGAGCTGCAAAGAAAATATAAAAAACATCCTTGAGAAACGGAAATTTGAATTTCCGAAAAGGTACTTGAAGCCTCTCTAAAAGAATAACAAAAAAAAAAAATACTTTATAGTTTACAGACACATGCAAAATATATACTCATGCTATATGCAAACCAATATTCAAACATGGCTATAGTCCTCATGCTTATCCAGCATTCCTAAGTAGGTAATAGAAGGCAACAAACGACTGAACCAGCCATAAGAACCTTTAAGCGATGAGTAAGCAATTTTCATGTTTTATATTGCCAAAAAACAAAAACAACTTAAAGAAGACCAAAAACTATGGAAAACGTTTTAGAAAAAAATTAAAATCATGCTTAACTATAAAAATATGCTCAAAGAAAAAATGCAAAAAAAAAAATTGCAAATATATTCCAACAAGCATAGCAAAATGTGTGTGGTGATGAAAAGTTTTTGTAGTTTATAACGAGGAATATGCAATAAACATAAACACAAATACACAAACGCGGCAAAAAAAAGTATATAAACATGCAGAAGAAGTCGACTAACGAATCTATGTAGAGTTTAAAAAAAATTAAGAAAAACTTGAGGCCTTTAAGAATGTTTAAATATAAAAGTTATCGAAAACTTTTGCAAAGAAGATGAAAGCTATCAATAACTTTTTTAATAGAGACAAAAAAAAATTCAAATTTAACATATATGTTTTTAGAGAAAAACATCGAAACATGAAATTGCCAAAATAAAAATTTCCAGAGAAAACTACGGTAAGCGATAAATTATTCATTAAACATTAAAGTTAACGATACATTTTTTATTGCAAATTAAAATAATCACTAAATTTTAAAGGAAAATTAAAGTTATCGATATATGATTCATGGAAAATTCAAGAAATCGATAGATTTTCCAGATAAAATACAAGTTATCAATAAAATTTCCAGATGAATATTAATTATATATATAAATGTAAGTCCCAAAGAAAGTAATTGATAAGTTGGCTAAAGAAAACTCAAGAAATCGACACAGTTCTTACAGGAAATACCACTAATGTTAATATATTCGATCGAAAATTTATGTAATCGATAAATTTTCCATTGGAAATTATATAATTTTATAAATTTTTTTTAGAAAGCCAAGTAATCGATAAATTTCTCTTATAAAGCTTAAGTGGTTAACAAATTAACTATTTGAAATTCATCCAATCGTTTACATTTTTAATGAAAATTTATGTTATCGATAAATTTTCCGGAAAAAATTTAATTTCTCCATAAATTATTCAGAAAGGTTTTTGATAAAGCTTATATAAAAAAAGTTCAAGTATGTAGTTAATAAATGTTCTCTATAACACTAAATTAATCGATAATTGTTTTATAAAAAATTTAAGTAATCGATAAACTTTCGAAATAAAATTTCAATAATCGATATATTGTGTATGTGAAAATTTAAGAAATCGATACATTTTGTATGGAAAATTCTAGTAATCGATTTAACAAATTTTTATAGAAAATTCAGGGAATAAATAAATTTTGTATAGAAAATTCAAGCAATCGCTAAATTTTCTTATAATAGTTCAAGTAATTGATAAATTTCATAAAAAATTAAAATAATCGATAAATTTTGTATAGAAAGTTCAAGAGATCGATAGATTTTCTATAGAAGATTGAAGCAATCAATACATTTTTTATAAGACAAGCAATCGATAAATTTTCTTACACATTTGTATAGAAAGTTTAATGGCCATTTTCTCAATGTACCGTCAAACTGCCTGTTACTTAATGTCAACATAAATTTATTAGACCGATAAACTGTCTGTTAACAATTTTGGGTTTCTCAATATACCTACAAAAAACATGGTTTTAAGCTGGCAACACCTCTCATAATACATGTAAAAGTTGGGAGGCAGCTGATTGAATTTATCTGTACGGCAAATAAAAGTAAAATAAATAATCGGCAGATGAGTGCTGGTTAGCTTTGTGACAGAATAGAAGCAAATGAGACATTGAGAAAACCAAATTTCTTTAATGTGCAGTTTTTCGTTGGGGAAAAATTTGAAAAATATTCTGTAGAAAGTTTAAATAATCAATAAATTTTCTATAAAAAATTTAGGTAACCGATTTATTTTCTATAGAAGATTCCTATAATCGATACAATTTTTTTCAATAAGTACAAAAGTTATCGATAGATTTTGTTAAGCAAATCCATGTAATCGATAAATTTTCTTAAGATAATTCAAGTAGCAGCTAAATTTTCTATGCAAAATTCAAGAAGTTTCGATAGAAAAATTAAAGTAATCGATAAATTGTTTATTGAAAATATTGAAAATACAAGTAAATGATAAATTTTCAAAAGTTTATATGAATTATCGATGCAATTTTCAAAAGAAAATTTAAGTATTCAATAAATTTTCTTACATTAATTCTAGTAATCGATACATTTTCATAGAATATGCAAGTAATTGTTTAATTTTAGTTAGAAAGTACAAGAAATCTTCATTTTTTCTATGGAATATTAAAGCAATCAATAAATGTTTAATATACAATTTTAACAATCGATTAATTTTCTTAAGCATTTTTAAAGAAAGTTCAAGTAATTGAAGATTAAATAACCAATAAAAACTCAATTTAATGATAAATTTTCTAAAGAAGTTTTGAATAATCGATCAAATTTTCAAAAGAAAATTCAGGCCATCAAGAAATTTTCAATAAAAAAGCCTTATGTCGATTTTCCTTTTTGAAAATGTTTGAACAAATGGTTCAGGCAAATAACTACTGTTTTCCAGGATGCCTTCCTTAATTTGCCACATCACTTTTGCATACTTACCATACTTAGATGAGAAAAGCTATAACAACCGTCACCATTGCCAATACCGCTTCCACCATCCCTACCATAAAGTTTAAATACGAGAAGCATACTTTTTTGGGTTCTTTGACTTGCTTGCGTCTTTGGCTGTTGGTTTACTGAATAATGCAAACAATTGAAATAATTTTCGTTTTTTCGTATTTAATTTGGTTACAACCTGTTTTCTTTTTGGCAAATTTTAACAAAAGAAAAACAGTATTTGCTTGCTTCTTACAGTTGTTGCCATATTGTTGTTCTATGGAATTGTTGCAGACTTTTAAACAATACTTGCCACAACAAAATGCAGTTGCTTGTTGAGTGTTGCACACAGAAATAGTGTTGTATGCAGAGTAGGAAAATAAAAGTTTTTGGTGTTTCTGAAATCGTCATCTTAACAATGGCAAGTGATGGTGGACTGACATCAGGTCTCTTACTGTCTGCTGGTAAGTTGTTCATGAAAGTGTACTGTTGTAGTACATTTTGCCAATCATATTTGCATATTTGCTTTTTGCTGCTTTTGTCTGTTTTATTTTTCTCGTCATTATTGTTATTTTGTCCAAAAGAAGTGTTCTTGTAATTTAATTTAATTTTATGTTTTTAAGTAAAATTATTATATTGTTTGCATAACAAATTGAGAGAATATATACTGGAAACGTTGCTTTTAGTAATTTGCCCTTTTTCTGTTTAATTTTTTTTTTTAATATTTTTTTTCTTTTTTGGCTGACAATATAAGAGTTTAATTAAATTGTTTGCTTAAAACAAAGTCATAGTAATATTAAATTGAAAATGACAAAAAGGTTAAAAGGAATTGAGCATGTATCAATAATTCATTATCAACTTAAAATATAATTTAAGTTAGCGATACAATTTTTAAGCACAATCAAAGAAATTATAAAATTTAATAAGTAAATTTATGTTAGTGATAAATTTAATTTCGAAAATTTAAGTAAAGGTACGTTCAGACTAATGAAATATTTGACGAAAATATTTGTTCTGATATTTGCTTCAAACTGTGTGAAACAAAAAAATATTTTGTTTAATGTTCAAACTAAGCTCAAAAAGTTGACAATTTTTGTTTGTTGAAACTGTTGGCAAATAGTGTTAAGTAAAATACATTTATGTGCTGTTTTCACAACACAAGTGACAGAACGTGTAGTAAAATAAATATGAAAAGCACTCAGTTTTTAGAGTGATTTCCATATAAATTTTACTACATGTCTTGTCAATTGTGTTGTGAAAACAGCACATACATCCTGTTTGCCTTGCGTTCAGACTAAAACAAATATTTGCATCAAATAATTATTTAATGAATGTGTTAAAAAATAAAAATATATTTCACAAATAGTCAAAATGAGCGCTGAAGCTTATTTATTTGTTTTATTCTGTGGAGCATCATCTCTTATAGTGATAGAACAGGAGAATTTAAAAGAAAGTAAAAAAAGGAAGACAACGGGTAACGGCAACATGGCTGAAATTTGCGACAAATTGCTTACTTGGAAATAAACACTAAAATATATTTGAAATCGTTTAATCGGTTAAAAACAAAATGCCGAGTAAAAACAAAACAAAAAAAAAATGTTGCAAAAAAAGCGAAAATTCGCGAAAAATTTAGAAGCCATACAATTTATTAAAAGTGCCTAAAACTACAAGGAACGGCAAAAATTTGATAAAAAATTGCTAAATTAGCGGAAATTCGCAATAATTTGCTAATAGCGGTATGATAGCAAAGTCTACTATTTATTAAAAATCGTTAAAGCTATAAAGATTCACAGGGAAAAATCGTTTCTTCGCGAGCATGGCTAAAATTCGAGAAAAATTGAAGACTTGGAAGCAAACCCTAAAATTAATTTATAAATAACAAAAAAAAAAAAAAAATTTACAAAAATAGCGAAAATTCGCGAAAATTTGTAATAATTCAAACAAACCATAACATTGATTAAAAGTCCCTAAAAGTATAAGGAAAGGCCAAAAAACTACAAGGAACGGCAAAAATTTGATAAAAAATTGCTAAATTAGCGGAAATTCGCAATAATTTGCTAATAGCGGTATGATAGCAAAGTCTACTATTTATTAAAAATCGTTAAAGCTATAAAGATTCACAGGGAAAAATCGTTTCTTCGCGAGCATGGCTAAAATTCGAGAAAAATTGAAGACTTGGAAGCAAACCCTAAAATTAATTTATAAATAACAAAAAAAAAAAAAAAATTTACAAAAATAGCGAAAATTCGCGAAAATTTGTAATAATTCAAACAAACCATAACATTGATTAAAAGTCCCTAAAAGTATAAGGAAAGGCCAAAATTCGATAAAAATTGCTAATTTAGCGGAAATTCGCAAAAATTTGCTAATAGCTGTAGCAAAGCCTAATAATTATTAAAAAACTTTAAAACTGTAAAGAATCCGAAAACTAACAGGAAAAATTGCTTCTATCGGGAACATGGCGAAAATTATATGTCATTGTTTGCTCTTACAATTTGTTTTGTAATATCAAATAAATATTTGCTCAAAATTACCAAAATATTTGATTTTATGTGTTCACACTATGATCACATTGGACAAAAATTTGTTTGCCGGCAAATACTTTTATTTGCTCAAAATCAGCTGTTATTTTATTTGACACTCAAAAATATTTTCTGTTCAGACTACATTAATGAAATATTTGATGTGTGCTTTCAAATATTTCATCAGTCTGAACGTACCTAAAGCAACACATTATTTATTTACTCGTCTCTTAGTTTATGGATTGATCCATTGAAAAATTATTTGCAAATAATTCTCACTTGCCAGCTTGCAATCAACCACCAACCGAATTCGAAAAAGTATCCGTAACCGTAACGTATAAAGAAATCCATTTCGTTTCTGAAAACAACAAAATCCAAAAATAATTTCCTGATTTTAACTTGTTTTGTTTCTACTAAGTGAAACTTTCTTAAATAAAGAAATATTTTCTCATAATCAAAAAATTAAAGTGTTTGGTATATGATCAAACATTTCTTAAAACAAGAAATACAAAAAGAGCTTATTTTTATTAAAAACAAGAAAGATATTTCTGAAATCAAGCAGCATTTATTTAATATTAGTCGGATTTTCTTGAAAAAATCGAATTTCTTGCATCAAGAAACAAATGCAAGGGATTTCTTTAAATTTTTCAGAAAAATGCTCAAGAAAACTTGGTTTGATTCAATTAATTTTTATTCGGAATTGCATGTTAAGCAAATCAATCAAAAGTTTATTATTTTAATATCAAGGCGAATTCATAAAGGTGCCATTTTCGAGTCATCTGTTTAATGTTTATTTCCTTGTGTGTACACCGAATGTCAAGCGTTGTTTACATTTTATGAAAATAATTTGTAAAAATTTAAAATTCAATAAAAATAAAAATTCTTGAAAAAGAACCTATTTAAATGTTATGAAACAAAAAAGTGAACAGATTTTAAAAGGCGTAATTGACTACTCAATTGTAAAAATTTTTACGAATCATATTTCAAGGGAATGCCAAATTGTTGCTTGATTTTACATATCTCGCGACATTGTTTACCCCGTAAGCGTCTCCGCAGCCATTATCCGAATCTTTTGTTTTATGAAATATTTCTGTCTGAATTAAATATGTATGTATGTATGTACATATGTTTTTTTTCCTTTTAGAATTACAATTTTCTGTAAATGTCATGTAACTGAAAATACGTCATGTAAATTTGTTATACATACATATTTACATAAACAATTGATTTTTATTATTAAACAAAACGAAAAAGCACAAACACGAGTTCGTACAAATCAAATACTTTTAAAGATTTGTTGCCGTAAAAAATCAGATCATTGACATGACACACATGTTTTTCCTTTTTTTCCTGCCTAAGTTCTAAATAAATTGTATTCTCATAAGTTGTAGCCAAAATTAATTTCTCTTTTTATATCATGATACAAATGCCAATTAGTAACATAAATTGCCATAATAAAGCATGACAGAACATTGAAATAATAAAAAAAATTCCCAGGATATAAGTGACCAATTGAGCGTAGTATGTACGGTAAACAAAAGCATGAAAAAATAAATGTTTTGCTAACATTTAAATAAAATAAAATAATAAAAAATATAAATCAAATGCCAACAAAGTTGACTTAAAATATTAGAAAAAAAACTAAAGGGAAATAAAACATTGTGAAAGGCTGCTAAAGAGAAGAACGACTACACCCACTTTAAATACAAAATTAATCGACAAAACAAAAATGTCCTGTATAAGGCACATGTTTACTCGAATATACATATTAGTATTGTGTATTCACATACCTACTAAGTTTTTTTTTCCATTAAAGCATCCTTCTAGTTTGTTTACTGAAATAATAGCAACTAGGGTGATCGATTATTCGACATTTTTCAATAACCGGTTTTCGAATATTCCGAATAGTTGCTATTTTAAAAAAACCGGTTTTCGGTTAAGCATTTTAAAAATAACCGGTTAACCGGTTTTAATTCGAATACATAAAAATACAAAAATCAAATTAGTTTTTATAATAAAAAGTTAATTAGAATAAAAACAAAACAATTCAAGGTAAGGAACCAACAAAATACATATATGTTCCCGACGATCCCATAAGGAGCATAGGGCCTCAATACATAGATATGACTTAAGGTATGTTCAGACCACAAATATTTGACGATAAAATTAAAAAAAAAGCGTGACCAGTTAATTGATTAAACTTAAGCATTATTTTAAACAATTTCTAGTTTTTTGCTAAACTTTATGTATATTTAAGATGATAATTGCATTTATGTATAATGTAGTTAAGAAACCGTTAAATAATGTTTGCTCTAGCCAAAAGTTGCTGGTTAAGCATGTCTATATGAAGCAGTAAACTTCAGCCATATTTTTGAAAAGTGGGAAACAAAACCTTTTATCCAGGATTATATATTTCAATTTTTTTTTTTGTTTCAGCATTATAGAAACAATAGTAATATGAACATGCTTTTTATATGAAATATCTGGCAATTCGTCGATCACACAATATAAACCCTTCCAGGACATTTTTGATTCCTTCAATTTTTTTTTAAGTTCTTGGTGTTTTAATAAATAAAACTGATGAATTTTCTCATATCGTTGATACCGCCGGTATGTTCTTGTTTTAAGCATGAAGCAAAAAGCAATCAGTAGTTGAAAAACAAACGAATGTTTTGAAGCGGCATTCTAATGCATTCGTTCAGGGCTTCAGTCTTTACATTGCTCATAATGTTTTTTTGACTTTTGTTTTATTTTGTTTTGACATTTTTAATAAAAAGTTTAATTTTGCCAAATATTCAATTAGAACAATACTTAAATTACGGGTACATTTATAACAAAAGTAAGGAAAACGTATATAAATTACACATTAATAAAGTAACCGGTTTATTTTACGAAAATAACCGGTTTATTCGATATTCGAAAAATGGGCATTTTAAAATATTCGACTTGGGCAAAACTAAAATAACCGGTTAAAACCGGTCGAATACTATTCGATCGATCACCCTAATAGCAACCAAACCAAAAACAAAATAAAAATCATTTAGTTTAATTCCTTTTTTTTGTCATTTTTGCAATATGTAGGTGTGACTAATTCAATTACGCCCTACAACATTTTTGCTATTGACATTTTTCCATACTTTTTAATTCTCTTATTACACTCGCTTACTAAGAAAGGTTTCATTTTTATCTAAATAAAATTGAACAACAAATTTGGTGGTTAAAAATATTTTTGTTTTATTTCTTGCTTATTTATAGGTAAACATCCGCTTTATACCCCGCAAACATTTTCTTTTAAGGGTGTTTTTATAAGCCCATGGGCATTCTTTGCATAGAACTTAATATCATAAAAAAACAACACAAAATATTCAGTTTTAATCCAACAAAAAAATAACATATTTATAACATTTAATGCTGTAAAATTATTTCGGGCCTTTAGGCGCCATAACTGTTATTTACAAAGCGCATTCAGGACGTCCAATTTTAGGAATTTTTTAATTAGCATATGCAACGAAAAAAACGAACAATGTTGGCCACCAAGGCCTCAGTTGTTGCTGAATATTTAGCGTAAGGCCATTGTTGAGCCATATTAAAAATTAATAATAAAACTTGAATTTTAAATTTTAATAATAATAATAATAACAATAATAATACTTAAAGTGAATTATATAATACTTACTAAATTTTAATACTTGTAAACTCTAGCTTTAGCTGAATATGTTAAAACGAACGGTATTGCTGAATTGGAAATGAATGCACAAAATTTAGCATCTTTTGCAAATAAAAAATAATAAATAACTACTTGCAAAGTGAATTTTAAGCGAACAAGTGGTGGTTTTATTTTATAAAGTTTTTAAAGTGCCCAAATTAACCAATAAATTTAAATAAAAACTTTTTAATTATCCTAAAAACTGTTAAGATTAAACATTTTGGCGCCCGAGCAGGGACTCTTTAAAAATAAATAATAAAATTAAAAAAAAAGTAAATTAAATATCTTAAAAAATATTAAGATTAAACAGCCATCTCTTTAGGTAGCCTTACCAGAAGTAATTTAAAGAGGTGTCAAACCGTACGATCTTGGAGACCAATTGATAAGTCCATTTATTGAAATAAACTTTTTGCCAAATTTTGATTTCATTAACTCAATAGTTTCGGTCGCCGTATGGCACTTAGCCCAATTCTTTCCGAATTAATGTTAACAACATTTTCGAACAAAAATCATTTGCGGTAACGTAACGTGAAATCCAACGAAATTTAAAAAAATAAGGTCCAAGGATGACATTATCGTGTAAGCCACACCAAACGGTGCAATTTTCTGGGTGTAATAGAGTATGACTGTTGTATGTCTTATAGGGTGATCGATCGAATAGTATTCGACCGGTTTTAACCGGTTATTTTAGTTTTGCCCAAGTCGAATATTTACAAAATTTCCATTTTTCGAATATCGAATAAACAGGTTATTTTAGTAAAATAACCCGGTTATTTTAGTAATGTGTAATTTATATAAGTTTTCCTTATTTTTGTTATAAATGCACCCGTAATTTAAGTATTTTGCTAACTTAAACTTTTTATAAAAAATGTCAAACCAATATGAAACAAAACTCAGAAAAACATTATGAGCATTGTAAATACGGCCCTAAAATGATAATTTGCAAAGGTTTTTTAACGTCACGACTTATTAATCACTTTTAATTAGTCTACTAGCTTGAAATTAACATACGACAAGTAAAACTTGACCCTGTTCCAAGTAGTTTTTAAGAGACTGCAAAAAATACTTAACTAAAATATGCTGCCAATAATTAATGAAAAAACTCTTAAGTAGTTCTAGCATATCTTCATGCTTAAAACAAGGACATACCGGCGGAATCAACGTTATAGGGAAATTCATCAGTTTTATTTATTAAAACACCAAGAACTTAAAACAAAATTAAAGGAATCAAAAAGGGTTTAAATTGTGTGATCGACGAATTGACAGATATTTCATACAAAAAGCATGTTCATGTTACTATTGATCTTATAATGCTGAAACAAAAAAAAATTAAATATAAACTTCTGGATAAGAGGTTTAGTTTGCCACTTTTAAACATATGGTTTATTGCTTCATATAGACATGCTTAACCAGCAACAAATTAAAACTCATTTACAAAAAATTTGGGAAAATTTGTCAAATAATAAATTTATTAAATTCCTATATTTTTAAAACCAAAGTTTTTCCAAAATTCTAAAGCTATGTTCACACCTATGAAATATTTGACTCCTAACGTAACCACTAGTTTTCTTAAAGAATTGTTTGCTTTTGCAAAACGTTTGGCTAGAGCAAACATTATTTAACGGTTTCTTAACTACATTATACATAAATGCAATTATCTTCTTAAACATAAAGTTTAGCCAATAACTAGAAATTATTTAAAAAAATGCTTAAGTTTAATCAATTTACTGGTCGCGCTTTTTTTTATTTTATCGTCAAATATTTGTTAAGTCTAAACATACCTTAAGTCATATCTATGTATTTTGTTGGTTCCTTACCTTCGTGAATTGTTTTGTTTTTATTCAAATTAACTTTTTATCACAAAAACTTATTTGATTTTTGTATTCTTATGTATTAAACCGAATTAAAACCGGTTAACCGGTTATTTTTAAAATGCTTAACCGAAAACCGGGTTTTTTAAAATGGCAACTATTCGGAATATTCCAAACCCGGTTATTGAAAAAAGTCGAATAATCAATCACCCTAATGTCTTACTCCATATGCCAACATTTTGTTAAACCAACAATTTGCTTGATCACTGAACACAATTTTGCTCTATAAGTTGCGCGAAACGATGACAGATTTTCAAAATAAATTTTGATTAAAGGTAGCCTTGTTCAAATGTATATAATATTGACTTGCGACAGCATACTGATCACAAAAGTCAAAAAAAAAGAACAGTATGACAGTTCGTTTGACAGCTAGCCCTTTTGTAAGTTATATTGCGCTTTAAAAACACCCCTTACTCAGATACAGAAAACTCCCATTCCGTTTATGAAAACAAAAATGGCTTCATTCCGAAATATTATTTCGTCATTTTCTAAAGCACCAAAATACAGAATGAATTACGTTTTCGAACGGAATTGTACTCTGTGACATGGCTGATTATTATTTATTAAATGAAAATTAAATTTGATGAACTTAAGCCTGATTTAAAAATGTCGAAAATTTCTTTTAACCAATGTACAGTACATTAAAATCACAGCCTAATTGTTATAAAAATAGCTATGGCACAAGCTCTATGTTTAAATTTGACTTTCAAGTTGTACAAAAATCGTCAACAATAAAAAAAAAAGACAAAACAGAAAAACATAAAAAACAAATATGTACGCTCTTAATCAAGAACAATCCTTGGAAAAGGACTATAGAACAGAATTAAGGAAGAAGCATGTAAATAAATTGAAAAATAGATAATCAATTACTGCAAATTTCGAGCCGTCAATACCATTGGGTAAAAGATTAATGTTTGACTATAGACTGCCAACCTTGGCGGAAAGGGTAAAAGTGCAAAGAATACTGATGTTAATTCGACCTGAGTTCGAGTCCGAGATCAGTCAAATTAAAATTAAAAAAATTTTAATTCATTTTAATTTTTTCGTAAAAATCCTCCCTATTTTTAAAATAATTTCATTAAAAATTTCATGAACTTAAGCCTGATGTAAAAATATCAAAAACTTCGAAAACATATCTGTGGCATTTTGACAAAACATCATAAGTCAAATTTAAAAAGTTGAAAAAAATGTTGTTAATCATACGAATAATTATTCAAGAAACATTTTTGTTTACTTTTTTAAAATTTTGTATTATAAAAGAAATTTTCCTTTAATTTTGGTTTATATTATTATTTGATGAAAATGAGTTTTTCACCAAGTTTTTTTAAAAACTCTTTTGCTATCTTGTCTCGACTTAAGATGTTTTATCAAAATGCCATATAATTTTAAATACAATATTTTGATATGAATGCATTTTGTTGTTGAACAAATCTTCTATATCTTCGGTATAACTACCAAATGTAACGAAGTTATAACGTTTTGGTTGAGTATCAAAAAGCACTCCACCAAAAGCGATTATACACATGAAAGCCTTCGTTGTATAGGTACATATCTATTTTACATACACACATATGCAAAAAAAAAACATTATGTCCTTTATTTGTAATAAATATTCGACATTTTTTCCAATTATATTCACGGTGATATAGACATTGTCAAATGTTTATTCTACTTATGTATATAAATGTAAATATGCAGATCTAATAGGAAATTCAACTAGATGAAAATCGGTCTTCAAAACCAGCACTCAGGTGATGACCCCTACTAATGCAAATGCATTGCGTTGCGTTTTAGTTAGGAAAATAGGATATGGGAAGTAGGATAGAGTATGGTTTGTGAACATTCGACTTAATTTTTTTACGTTGTAAGTGAGAGGGAGGACTTATGTGGAAGGTTATTCCACATACGAAGAGTCCGGCCAAAAACGAATTCACCCTGTAATGCGTTGTACGATTCAGCTGCCAATCGACACAAAATGATGGTGCTCACAGGATTAGAATAAATTTGGATATCCAACTGTCACTAATGATAGCTTTCACATCCTCCTGCACGCGGTCGAGAAGCTCCAAAATAAACTTCGAGGCACCGGCCCACACATGAGAGTTGTATTCCATACGCGGTAAGGTATAGGTGGTATAAATAGTAAGGAAGTCAGATGGAGTGAATTATATCTTAAAAAACCGACACACTTCAATGCTTCTTTCGACACCTTGAATATATGTTCTGTCCATCGGACATCAAATTGTATCTTCATGCACAGAACATCAAGAGATTCTGATTTCTTAATAACCATACCACCCATTTATACAGATGAGGCAGCCTGATCTGTCACGCGTTTATGCGTCAACATGCAACATTGGGTTTTTCGGGCATTTAAATCGACCCTATTTGCACGACCCCAATCCATGACTATGTCAAGGTCTGGTATGCATTCAAATGTGTACGAATCGCAAATGTTGCTTTCATCTGCAAAAGTGTAGATAGGGTTGGAAGTTTGACATAGGAGGCCATATAGAAAATAAGATATTGGAGGAGAAAGAACGCAGCCTTGCGGCACCCCTGAATGAATCTTGCAGTCGTTCGACAAACCCCCATCTATAACTCGATATATATCTTTAAATTTTATAGTTTTTAAAGTACAAATTTTAAACATTTACAGTTGTCATACTAACATTAACCCTAGAAAGATAACGTTATTTTTTTTACTGAAAAGATAACGACACGTCTGAAAGACGTATGCTTGTTTCTATTCTTTAAAGGATATCACCGAAAATAATATTGATAAATTTTATTGTTGAAAACATTAATTTATTCTATTTCTTTAAAAAAAAAATAAAATTTTTAAACAGAAAATTATAATAAAAAATATTAAAAATAAAATTCAATTAGCATCATCAAAAATAAAAGAGTTTTTACAAAGGACTTCAGTTCGGTTCTAAAAACTTAAATAAATATTTTCTTTGTACTTTGTGTATTTTAACTTATATAAACGAACAATAATTAATTTAAATAACATTATTTGCAAGATTTACAAATTTAAGTTTTGTGGTCGCCACATAAGTTTAATTTCTGATGGACAGAAGCCACCGTATTATCTCTTTTTTGATTCACGCTTTTCTCTGCTACAACTTCAATCATAGGTTACTGCATCTGGTAAAATTTGGTCAATGTTGTCGGTCAAAGTTTTCGATAAAATAGGAATTACTAGCCTTAAAATTGAAAAATGTATGGAAATTTCGGCACAACATGAAATTGGGTCGTACAGTGATTCGCATTCCCGAGTTAGACCTCTTGCCGTACGAACTATCGTCATTGAAGAAACTCGGCCATCACTTTGATCCTTCGATGTTGCCCACTTACTTTTACTTCTTAAAGAAGGTCGAGATATGGTAATAACGCAGTTATCGCAAGTAGTAAATTGTTCAGGCTCTTGAGGATTTTCCGGAATCGGTGGTATATTCTCGTCAGGCTCAAGAATGTCAAATGCTCATCTTCTACAACACTTTGAAGACTATCCTCCAATAATTCATCTTCCGATTCGATTTTTCCAACACGCTTTGCAAAATAGCGACAATTGCTGCGTCGTCTTAGCCGCGCTTACAACAAATTTTTAAAAAAATACCTTAAAATTCAACCAAAATCGTTAAATATTCACCTCAATTCTGTTTATTTTTTTTGGAAAAAGCTTAACATTTTTGTCGTGTTAACATAACTTTTATTTGAATTGAATAATTGTCATGTAGAACATGATGTTTTTGTTTATATAATTATTTTGAAATAGGAACAAGGCGACATTTTTAGTTATAAAACCTTGATTTATTTGAAATTAGCAGATACCCGGCATGTGCTTCTACGATAAAAAAAAACAAATAAAAACATGTTGTTTTTTTTTAAAGAAAAGGAAAATTTGTTTATTACTTACATTTTATTATCTTAATGCTAGCGGAGAAACATAATTTTTTAGTTCTTTTTAAGAAGGTGTTTTAATAAAAAGATTTTTTTGGCCTTCTAACTCCGGAGTAAGAAACATACGAGTGACCGTACAAGAAACATTTACTTTCTAAGTTCAAACCACAAACACTTAGTGATTGAATTCATGCCTTATTTATGGTTATAACCAGGGAAACCATAAATATGCAATTGCATGTTTTTCCTTGTACGACCAATGAAGGTATAAACAATATATTTATCCGTTTTAGACCTTTTAATGAATTTTGGCATCGATTTGTTAGTGCATATTTTTGCATAGTTTACCATTTACTGCATTTCTTTTGCATAAATTGGTTGAAAGAACCTTTTTCCGGCATTTTTTAAGTTTATAGCGAATATTTTGCCTTTTTAAGGCATATTTTGATACATTTTCATTTCTTTTTTTTTCAAAATTCTGGCTTTTCTGTTTTAAATATCTATCAGTATACCCAACGTGTTGCGTCAATTTCGCCATCTACAATTAATTTTTATTCTTAAATTGTAAGACGAAGCAGGTTGTCATTAAAGACAAATGTTATTTTAAACTTTAAAATTTTATATATAAGCAAAAATTAAGGTAAACGCAATTATATACGTTTTTGGCGATGTGTATAAAAAATACAAATCTGGACCTTTTAGAATACCGATTGACTCAGAATAACTTTTTAAAGTGATCTAACGGTGTCCATCCGTCCTTCTAGCTGGTTGTCTGTCCATTTTAACCTTGACGCAAAGTACAAGTTACAATCTTGTAGATAATTTGGTAAATATCTTTTAATTGTACTAAGAACGAAGTCTATGTTAAAGGTGAAAATCGGTCTATAATTTCTCATAGTACCCATAAAAACTTTTTTCGAAATAAGACTCTTTGTGTAGGTAAACTATCTAATTATATTGATATTTAGATTAAGTTTGCTTCAATAATATTTTACTGTAAATTTAATTATTTTCGAATCGGTTCACATTTGCCCAAAGCTCCCATCTATAAATAGCTTTAACTTCCTTTTAAATGTTAACATTAAGAAACAATCCATAAAATCCCTTTTAGACAAAAAATCTTATATAGATGTTAATATCTAGATGTTATTCGGCAAAAATAACTCTTATACAAATTCTAACCACTTAACATAACTTTGTTTTTGTGAGCCCATGACTGCCCATCGTTTTTAAATGGGCTAAAATCTCGAAAAATCATCTGTAAATACTGTAGTGTTCGAGCTCTACCGATTATAGTTTTAGGATTGTTTTTATTAAATGGAACTGTAATTAAATTGTTAAATATTTTGTTTACAAATAAGCAAAATTTGTTTTTTTAGGGCATATTTTTAACCATTTTTAGGGCATATTTTTAACCATTTTAGCGCCTTTTTGGCTCGTCAAGAAGCCAAAAATTTTTAAAAAATCAAAATACACATACGAAAAAAACAAAGAGCCAGCGAAATAATTTTACACAAACAAAACATAGTCATACTTAGTCATACTTCAAATCCTATCTACTCTTTTGCAGATGACAGCAACATTTGTCATTCATATTCCTTCGATCATAGGCCAAGCCTTGTTGAGATTGGGGGCAAAAGCAAGAATATGAATGACACTCTTAATCAGGACCTAGCTGCAATCTCTGAGTGGGGTCAAGCGAATAGGGTCGAATTTAATGCACGCAAGACCCAATGTTGTATGTTGACCCACAGACGGGCCGTGGGACCAACTTTGTCATCTGTAGTAATGGGTGGCATTGATATTGAAGAATCGGATACTCTTGATGTTCTGGGCATGAGAATACAGTGCGATGTCCGCTGGAATAAACACGTTTTTAAAGTGTCGAAAGAAGCATTCAAGTGTTTAGGTTTTTTAAAACGGTGCAAGACTTACTTCACTTCATCCGATCTCCTTACTATCTATACCACCTATATCCGACCGAAGATGGAATACAACTCCCATGTATGGGCAGGGGCTTCAAAGTCTATTTTGAACCTTCTGGACCGTGTACAAAGGAGGGCGGTGAAGCTCATCAATGGCAGTAGGGTATCCAACTCTATTGACTCATTGGAGCATCGTCGGAATGTGGGTTGTGTGACACTTTTCTATCGATATTACCATGGGAGGTGTTTCCACTGAGATAAGTGAACTTATTCCACCCGCCCGAGTATTTCTTCGTAATACTCGCTCATCCAGTGGATCACATCCGTTTGTAGTCGATTGTCCTGTGTTTCGCACAACGCATTATAGAGAAAATTCGTTTTTCAGTCGAACTATCCGTATGTGGAATAAACTTCCCGCAGTGGTCTTCCCCGGTACTTATAATTTATTAAGATTCAAGTCAAATGTCCACAAACACTATTTCCTCTTTCCTCCTTCCTCCTTCCCAAACCTTATTTTCCTGATCAACACAATGCACTGCATATATAGGGGGCATCCCCTGAGTGTTGGTTTATCGCTAAAAAAAAAAAAAAAAAAAAAATATAGACAATACACACACAAGCTGTCTCTATCTCTGTAAAAAAAGAATGATTCCCACAACAAATTTTTTTGGGAATAAATTCCCAAACATAAAAAAATTTGGCATCGCCAATGATTACTCCCGCGAATTTTTTTACTAAATAAATTCCCAACAAGTGTTAATGTGAACGAGAAGGGAACATGTAAATTTTAATTTGTATTCTAAGGTTGGACTAAATTAAATTGCTTTTTCCATTTATTGAAGCAGTTTTAATAAAGAAAATGAGGATAAACACTATTCGTTATTTATTTTATTATATTTTTATTAGTATTTTACTTTGTATATTTTTCTTTCACAATACAAGCACTGACAAGTTATTCGCAATAGAGACTTTTGTTTATAAGGCACTGACAAATAATTCGCAATAGAAATTTTTACTCCCAAAATTTTTGCAATACCAATTTGTTGGGGATGGGAATATAGGTTTGGTCTCACATAACATATTCCCATAACATTCGCGATAGGGGGGATTGTTCCTGGGTGTGTGAGCCGAATGCTTAATAATGTTCTGCTTGTTTTCGAACACTGATTACAAATAGAGTTTGTTTCCAGGAATACCATCTTAGTGTTATAAAAACTGAAATAAATGCTTTAAAACATTGAAAAATAATATTGATTCATTCAGTAGCGAGAAAAAATTACAAATAAAATTGCGTTCAAATCGAAAAATAATTCGATCACGACTGCCAGAATTAGCCCCCTGTACTTCAACTCTAAAGAAGATATAAATTTCAGGAGAAGATTTTTTTTTGTTATTGAAAATAAAAATTTTAATAAACAATGATTTTTTTAGTGAAAATTTTAAATAAATTAATTTTTTTTGACAAGACATTTATTTTTATCGACAATTGAATAAAATATAACTTTAATGAAAACAAGGCGAATTCAACTACAGGTGGTGTCGCAATTACAACAATCCAAAAACAACAGAAACAACATAGGGGGGTTTTGCATTGCATTGTTAGTGTTTACGGCTCGAAATGTCAACCATTCTTAGCAAAACACTAACAAATCAAAACAAATAGGCTCGAACTGTCAAAATCAGAAGGCGTTTCGACACCACCTGTAGTTAATTCGCCTTGAATGAAAATAATGAAAATTTACATATAATTTTTTATAAAAATATTTACTTTTGCTAAAACATGGATTTATGTCAATCGAAAATATCGAAGGGAGATAAACTCCCATAAAATGGTAACTAAGACCTTCGGTTTCTTCTTGAAAATCAAATTCGAGTGAAACTAGTTTCGAAAAAATTTTAAAACGATCATTTTTTAAAGGTTAAAAATAATATTCCGTTTTATATACGTCATACTTTGTCTACCACTTATATATCTTAGAATTACGCTTAAAATTTTGAAAAACTATGGTAATTGTTAAAAAAATTTAGCTGGGAATTTCCTTTGATTACAATTTTACTCGATTTCGATTTTCAGAACATGGCCATATATTTCTTTCAAAAGCTTAAAGCAAAAATTACAAAAAAAAGAAATCGATTTGCATACATTAATTAAACCGCTCGGTAGCATTAATATAACATTTTCTAGCTCGTTTAAAAAAAAAAAGTACCCCTCTCTCTAATGACATTATTTTTCTTCACAGTAATTTTCATATCACTCCAAGCATATGTAGACTATTTTAAATTATATGTTCTGAACGTAAAATTAAAATTAAAAGTTAATTGTTGCGCTTATATGAAAAAAACCTTTCACATAAGTCTAACCTGAATACAAACTCATAGCAAATAGTCTTTGTTCTATCAAAAAAGTAAAAAAGAAAAATTGCATTAGTAAACCAACTAAAAACACAATTACAATGCAGTAAAAGTGGCAAGGAACATAGAAAAAAACAGCGACCATTGTAATTTAGGTGAAAATATAACTGACTTAAATTACCACCACATTTTTTTTTTTTTGCCAAAAACAATTCAACGTGAACGTAACTAAATACAGGATTCACTCACACATTCACCAAAAAAACGGAAT
Source organism: Pollenia labialis (assembly GCA_949318255.1). NCBI lineage: Eukaryota > Metazoa > Arthropoda > Insecta > Diptera > Polleniidae > Pollenia > Pollenia labialis. The sequence continues at coordinate 114,708,474 of OX439143.1, forward strand.
TTTTTTATTTAAAATTTTCTAATGAAATTTCAAATTCGTAAAGCACTGTGTATACAATCGGGTGTCTCTGGGTGTATGTGAGTGTCTCTGTGTAAAAGTGTTATAAAAGCCAACTAGGATAATAGGTGAAAAGGTATAGCAGAAACAAAAAAAAAAAAAAAAGCCTACAGAGTAAAGAATCTAAACTAAAAAGTGACACAAATTTACATGGATTAAAACTACAGAGTTATCTACGTGGAAGTATGTGTATCTATCTGTGTACGTACGATAGTGTGTGTCTGTGTGACAAAGGATTTTAGCATGAGTACTTTAACAAATAAATACCTGCTAAAATGACCTACATTTTTCCTAAACATAAAAATTTAACTAAAAACTATGTTACATTTTGTATCTAAAAAGACCGAAGGGAGGAAAGGGCTGTTTGCTTGTGCTTTTACTTTAAAAGCTAAAGGCAATACTACAATTCAGATAAATTTAAATTCATGAAATTGAAATTGATAAAACCATAACAAATGATGCTGCTATTGTAATAAAATTTACTACGTCATAGTTTTATAGGAACATAAATCATAAATAATTTACCATATGCCCCATATAATGCCCACTCTGCGAAATTTTATAAATACGCTTAAAACCGTAGCAGATATCTATATGGTAAAATTTGGTCCAATTTAGCTTAATATGGCCCCAACCTTCTGAAAAACACTTAAAAAAACGCTTAAAAAGCTTTGACTTCTAAAGGGTAGTGCAATCAAAATGCACAATGTTAATTGTAAATAAAACAAAAACTGTTCAGAGAATTATCGTAATATTTTTTAATTACGATAAAAGGATGTATCGCAATTATGAGTGAAACAAAATATCGGCCAAATGCTCTTGGTCGATATTTTTAATGACTCTGAAGGTACGGGCACATTTGGCAAACATTTGACAAAAAATATCAAATATTTGCTTGCCCTAATCTGACCACAAAATATTTTTGAGAGGCAAACAGAAAAACAGCTGATTTTGTGCAAACAAAATTATTTGCTAGCAAACAAAAATGCTCCTAATGTGACCATTTAACGTCAAATATTTTCCTCGTTTTTAGGCAAATAAATGTTCTTACAAAAATTTTGTAAGACCAAACAGCGTTAAATAAAAAGCTTTAAAATAAAAATTATTGAATAAAATTTAAAAAATTAACAAAATAAAATACGTTTTTTTAATCCAAATTTTCAATATTTTAATCAGGCTTAAGTTCATCAAATTTCATTTTCATTAAATTATTTTTATGAAGAAAGGAATTTTACAACATGAGAATTAATTAGAATTGTTATTGATAATCATTCATTCTTGACTGACCTGAGATTCCAACCCAGGCGGCTGGTTACCCTGACATTTATTTAATTTTTTAATGGCAAAAAAACTTATTTATGTAAAAATGTTTACCTGTTTTCTCTTTTTAGCAAAGAGTTGCGCGGTTAGTAGGATTCAAAATGTTACAAAATAGATTTTTCTTAAGTAAATAGGTAATTTATTTAATATAATTGCAAGCCTGGCGTATCTATAAAAATAGATCAATTTGGGCCCAAGGACTCTTCTCCTGAAATAAGTTTTTGTGGGGGATTTGTGAAATTATCGCCCGATTCTTTCCACCACTTATGGCAATAAAAACGTAAACATCAAATTTCATTACTATCAGGTGTGTTCTAGGTATCGCCTTGCATTTTAAAAGGAAAATTATTTTAATCTGCATAATTCAGAAATTGGTGTTCTGAAATCCGCATGTTTTTGTGTATTCGAAGTTCTTGTTAAAAAAAAAATATTAACGATGTTTTCTTTGATAGTGCCCTGTAAAATAGGGGACTACGGTTTATATATGGGGCTATCTTAATAAACGCGACGATTGCCGAAAAAAGCCACAAAAATACGCAAAAATTGCAAAAAATTTCCAAAAATAGCGATCGTTTTTAATTTATCAAACAAGACATAAAATTGATTAAAAGTCCCTTAAACTATAAGGAATAGCAAAATTCGATAAAAATGGCTAAATAAGCGGAAATTCGCAAAAATTTGCTAATAGCGGCATGATAGCAAAGTTTTATATTTATTAAAAATCGTTTAAGCTGTAAAGAATCAGAATTGCACCTATGGCAAACATTACGAAAAAAATTCACAAAAAATTGGAAACTTGGAAGCAAACCCAAAAATTTATTTGAAATTTACAAAAAAGCGAATATTTTTAATATAACAAACAAGCCATCAAATTGATTACAAGTTTCTAAAACTATAAGGAATGGCAAATATTCTGTAAAAATTGCTAAATAATTGGAAATTTGCAAAAATTCACAATATTTGTGTTAAAATAAATATTGTATTCATTAAATTCAATAAAGAACATTTCAAACAAAAACCAATATTATGCTTTTGCTAAAAATGTTCTCACATATAAGAATAAAAGTCGATTCGTTTTACTTTCACTAACCCCTTACTACTCTAATTGAAAACGACTAAAAATATGTGGAGGTGAATTGTCGAAATCAAAAAATGCTGAAGTAATATACTTCGAGTGCATTCGGATTCTAGAACACACCTGATTATCTCAAAAATTGCGATATGTACTTTGCGACTAAGGTTAACATCGACGGCTAGTCGGACAGATGGACATTGTTATATCGATTAAGAAAATGATGCTGACGAAAAATAAAAATGTTGGTGACAAGTTCGTTCAAGTTCTTCCAAGCAGTTCGGATCGAAATTCAGCACTTTTGGTTCAGTAGGAAAAGAGTTATGGACCGAAATGTGAAACAACCTCCAGGAAAAATCGATATTTGTTTGCCATATGTGACCGTACCTTGAGACAAAATTAAGGTTCAATGTCCCAAAGAAAGACGTCCAACCGTTTCAAAACACATGCTCGTGACCAGGGTTGTTAGACTTTTATCCTCAAAAATCGTCAAAAGTTTTAACAAAATTCGTCAAAATCGTCACGAAAATTGAACAAAATCGTCAACAAAACGTCAAACATATAAATTTTACAAATTAAAGACAATTTATTGCATGGATTGGTTCGAAAATATAAATTTTTAGCAAGAAATTCTATTTATGACGAAGAAAGTGATATGGTTGTTTTATTTTTATTTCAGCAAGTGAGCTGAATATATTTATCATTTAAAAAGAAAACATAAGAAAAAATATATTTGCATAAATGCATAACAAAAATTTTTTTATTTCATTTATATTTATATATTTAAATGATTAACTTTTAGCGCTATCTCAATTGCAAATTGTTTTTATTGTTAAAGGTGCTAAAAACCAAGGATTCTGTCTATATCAAAAGTCATTTTACCCCACTTGAATATTAGTTCCAAATTAATACATTTTCTTCTCATTGCACTCATTTTTCTACACAACTTCTTATTAAAAAGTAACTTCCTTACTCGTAATTTTACTAAGAATAACTTACCTAAAAGAATTAAATGGGATTTGCCTTTTTACACACAAATAGAAAAATTCTTCACATGTGATTATGACTTCATCGAAAAATGCATTCGTATGTAGCGTCGCAAACCAAAATCATAAAACGCAAAGTGGATTTAACCTATTTTTAAAACGCGGACCAAATAGAACAGACGCAAATTAGGGCTCTATTGTGTATTTTTTGCAGTATCGATGGCATTTCTATAATTGTAGAATTTTAATTACTAATTCTTCTAATGAAATCCACCTGGTTTGTGATGGGGGAGGAATTTTTTGTTTAATTTCCAAAAATTTTTGTATGTCGAAAAATTGATTTTTAAATTTTGGACTGTTTTCAATATAATTGTAAATATTTTTTGTGTGTTTTATCGATGCCAGAAAATCGTCAAAGCACTTTTACTTTTAGTCAAAAAATCGTCATTTTACTGTATTTTCTCAAAAAATCGTCAAAATGACGAAAAATAGTCCCATCTACCAACACTGCTTGCCAGATTAAAGTGTTATAAAATTGATGCCAGATTAAAGTTTAAAGTAAATTTATTGACGGGATTAAATCGTCAAAACATAAGTGTCTCTACATCAAAAATCGTCAATCGTCATTTTGGTAAATTCATCGAAAAAAATCGTCAAAATGACGTAAAATCGCTACATCTAACATCCCTGTTCGTGACGGTCAATTAACATCGCTACGACGCTCAGAGGGGCTTTTTGCCAATATAGCCGGACATTAGGCAAAAAATTAAATGCAGAAATGCAAAAATTTTAGTACGCAGCTCGACAGACGACAAAATTCTAAATCGTGAAGTGAATTTTCAAGTCTTTTACTTGAGATTTGTGGTTTTGTGACACTGTTAAAGTCAGGAAAGTTGAGTAAATTGCATGCGTGTTCATTGACTTTTTACGGTTTTGAGAGGCTTACAGTATATTTTTTTGTAAGTCAACGAATACAAATTTTACATTGATTTTTTTCTTTATTAACAGCTTCTAATAAAAATTTTTAGAAAATGTTTTTTTAAATTTTTATGATAAAAAAATTCGTTCGAAATTAAAACCAATGATTTTTTGATAATTTTTTTGTAAAAAAAATATAAAAAGGTTTTTGAAAGTGAATTTAGTTACATGTTTAAAAATGTTATACAAAACGATAAAATTTGAAATCTCTACTTTAAAATTAAAAAAAAAAAATTGCGCGTTTTTTGCCATTTTTTTGTGATTTTTTTAAAATTGTATCTCTTTTCTGTTTTTGCTCAATTTGCATAGCTTTTTTATTTGTTTGGAAGTTCTAGTTGGTTTGTTTATTAAAAAAAAAGAAATTTGTATTATGTATATACTTAAACAACTTTTTGTTGAATAGTTTTATTTGAAATTTTGTAAGAAAAATAAATGAAACTCCAAAAAATAACAGTCTGTTCAACAATTTCGTATATTTACGTTCGCATTAAAAATTTATATGAAAAATACTCAGTTTTAAAAATATGTTTCATATAAAATTCTTTGCGAACGTTTTCATTCGAAATTGTAAAGAAATAGAGAAGATTTTTATTCAAATTTTTAGAATTAAAATTAAAAATAAAGTTGATTTAAATTAAGAATCAAAATAGTATTAAAATATCAGTAACTTAATTCTGTAACTTTATTAATTTAACTTCTTTAACGAATTCTTTATTTTCGTTTTTAAGTTAACAAATATTTTCTTTAAGAAATACGAATATATGTAAAAGAAAAAATACTAAGTTTTATTAAATATGTTGAATATATTCGCACTGAACAGCTACATATGCTTGTGAACATACATATTTGGTTAATAGCAATTATTTAAAATAAAAAATTATAATGCATATTAAATAAATAAATATTTATCCTCATTACTAATAAAGCTATGGTCACACTTGTCAAATATTTGACGAAAAAACGGGACCAAAAAGCAAACTAAATAATAATTTTCTTTAATTGCAATATTTATTTTGATTATAAATCCAGATCTTACCAAAAACAGTTTTTTGCTATGTGAAGTAGTAACGGGTCCACCATCTAACGTTTTTTTCCACTAGTGCTTACTTCGTGAATGGTAACACTTAGCTCATGTCTGATTTGACAGACATATTCGCTGAACGAATATGGTTGTGTATACGCTGGGAAATATGCGTTTTCGCATCGCTAAGGGGGCCTGCGATCGACTTACATGAGATGCCGATTTAGCCAAAAAAAAAATCATCTTTTCAGATGAAGCTTATTTTGATCTTGGCGGTTATGTAAACAAGCAAAATTGTCACATTGGGGACACAGAAACTCCGCACGCATACATTGAAAAGCCGTTTCACCCAAAATGAGTCACTGTTTGGTGCTTATTTTGGTCCAGAGGCACAATTGGACCATTTTTTTCGAAAATGGACAAGGAGTGGCCGTTACAGTCAATGGCGATCGTTATCGGGCCATGTTGGACGAATTTTTGTCCATAACAATTGAAGAGGAGGATATTGGCAACATTTGGTTTCAACAGGACGGCGCTACGTACCATACAGCCAAAGCTACACTCGATGTTTTGCGCCCTGTTTTTGAAGACCACAGTATCAGCCGCAGAGCTGATGTCGTTTGGCCACCTCGGAGCTGCGATTTGACACCGTTGGACTATTATTTTGTGGAGTGCTGTGAAAGATAAGTGTAACGCCGACAAGCCAGAGACAATTGACGCTTTAATGTAAAATTTTCGTGAAGCCATTGATGAAATACACCCGCACACAATCGATAATGTGCTTAAAAATTGGACCGATCGGGTACGCTACTGCATGGCCAGCCGAGGCAGCCATTTGCATGAAATTATTTTCCATTATTAACCGGAAGGATTGTACTTTCAAATAAAAAAAGAAATTTGAGAAAATATTCAATAGTTTTTTTATCGCATTTTCAAAAAAAAAGTTATTTGGCGGACCCTGTATAATTAGTTTGTTTTGAGTTATTAAAACAATGTTAAATCTCACTAACTATTTAAAAAAGTAGGGGTTACGCTGATTTAGCCAAATATTTAATAATATTTAATAAGTGTCACCGTAGATTTACTAAAAGAAACACAAAACATAAATTTATTAAAAAACGGCAAAAATTGGCGCGTATTGTGTTGTTTGATTGCCGCACAAGAACACAATAAATATTGGTGAATGTTTGTTATGTTTATTGACGCGCGGCTGCTTAGCAGGCAATCACACGATTTCCGCACCAGGGTTGCATTTTATTTGTAAAAGTAAGAACAATATTGCCCTCGATTGGTACATGAGCCATTTGGTAGTGCAGTCACACGATTGGAGTATTAATAAGTGTAAAAATTTGTGCATTGCGGCAATCGTGTGATCTCAGCTGAAGACTTATATTTCCTGGGTAAAAACAGAATGTGCGAAACAATAAGTAACGATTTTTAACCACCTGTGCATCCAGAATCTGTCCAGCATATATTGTAAGCCTCTCAAAACCATAAAATGTCAATGAACACGCATGCAATTTACTCAACTTTCCTGACTTTAACAGTTTCCCAAAACCACAAATCTCAAGCAAAAGACTTGCAAATTCACTATACAATGCAGTTGTCTGTTCGCAGCTCGACATAAAATTTCTAAAATGTAATGTCCGGCTAGATTAACAAAAAACCCCTATGTGCACCAAACGAGCCGAGTACTTTAAATAATTCTGTTCATTTTAAAACACTTTAACTTAAATTTTTTATATATAATTTCGTAAAAAGAGGAACAGAAACAACATAAATATAATGATGGTAACAATTTCACGTGGAAAGGTCGCATGCGACAGTGATTAAAACTAACTTCAAAAAAGTTTGTGAAGATCTATCCATAATTTATTTATTTATTTAAGAAATTTTTGGGTAAAATTAAAACCATTTTTAGAGGCATTAGTGAATAACATTTTAAATTTAGTCGTTTTAAATTATTGCCTTAGTTTTCGCTGAAATCGTCGTTTGAATTGTTGGACGCAAAAACCACTTCTGTTTTTTTCACGTGCTATTGTCTAAAAAACTTAGAAAAAAATAAATAATCAAAATGAACTATAGCACCAATTATAGGTCTAATTAAATCTATAATATAACATTTATTTTGACTTTTAAATACGTACGACGGTCACGTTCGACATGATGGAAATGCCCATATATATTGATGAATTTTGGTTTCGATTTCTAAATATGTGTAAAGGAATTGAATTCCTGTATTTAAGTTTCTGACTTTACGATAAGAATTCATTTATTTAAGCTTCTGTTATAAAAGCATATGTTTTTCATATATTTGAAGGAAAAGAACAAGGCTAATTCGTACAAGGTGGTCTTATTTTGAAAACGTTTACAACACTGTAAAATATTTTAACGTTGTGTCAACAATTTAAACCAGGGACCTTAACTGTTATAACTTTTATCAAAAAAATCAAGAAATAAGAGTTATTTTTGATTTTTATATTTTTAGATAGAAAATAAGAGTTATATTTGATTTTTTTTTTTTTAAATGAAAAATAAAAGTTATTTTTGATTTTTGTATTTTTATATCAATAATAAAAATCAATTCAAAACTCTTATTTATTTTTTGATGCCGTATGTATAATAATATGAATATAATATAGAAGCATATAACTACTGGCAGGATCAACCAGAATAATATTTCAAAAATATTATCTTAAAATATTGGACATTCAGCCATTGCCTACTGCGTCCACGTCATTTTTCAATTTTACCATTCTCACAGAATTTGCGGAATAGTTTTTTATTTCATTTATTTAATTTCATTGCTAACCAAATATAATTTTCTTATTATATGGTTAGTGTTTGATGTACAATTAAGAATTATACTTCTTCAAAATATAGAAGCTTATAGCACCTAAGCTTAGAGGTATATTATTCAGCTTACTACTTAGTATTTTAATAAATATTTTCAAGAAAACATCCAATTTTTAGATTTTTCGTTTATCATATAATGAAAAAATTACTTCCTTCCTATATGACAAATTACTTAAGACAACATAAAATATAACGCTATTTATACGCTAAAAAAAATAGCATACACCCCAAAAATTTACGAAAACATTCCCATCGGATTATAAACATAAAATATTACGGAGAATTTGTATTTAAACAAAAACCCATCCAATATCAAGTGAATTAGATTAAACAATTCAATATGCAATTTTTGATATTGACGATATTTTTTGTCGACTTGCTTTTCATAAGCAAATTCTTATAGATAGTTCTGTAACTTCACCGCCAATTTCAGTTTTTGAAAAATTAAAAAATTCATAACTTCGGTTCTAAATAAAATTTTTTAAATTTTTTTTTTTTGACTATGAACAATAATAAGCCTAACTAAAAATTTGATAAAAAAAAATTTTGATTTTTTCAAAATTGTGACTTTTTTTTTTTTGAAAATTGCACAAAGTGAACATTGGGATAAACTCGTGTTTAAAGCTGTTTATAAAAATTTGAAAAATTAAAATTTTTTAAAAATTCTTTTTGCAAATGAGCAATATTAATTTATGTAAATAATTTAAAAAAGAAAAATCAAAATTTTTTCAAAATTGTAGATTTTTTTTTTATTGGTTCAAAAGATACCAAAATTCAGGTTTTACCCGTTAAAGGGCCGAATTTCAAAAAGTAACAGACACCTGTCCGTTTATTTTTCTAAAGAACAACGATAAGTATTACATTTTTTACCCTTTTTTACCTTCTTAACATTTGAATTTCCAAAAATCCCGTCTTAGTGGATCGATTTGGAGAGTGACCAATCTCTGGTCCAAATTTGAAGTTATTAGCTTCAGGCGTTTAGGCTGTGCGATGATGAATCAGTGAGTCAGCCAGTGAGTCAGTCAGTAACGTTACAATTTTATATATATAGATTATGTGACTTATCCATTATCAGCTATAAAAACATGAATGCATAGAAATAGCTTATAAGTTTTGGCTGCCATTCAAGTCAGTGTTAAGAGGTCGTTTTCAGGTGTTCAATTTTACCATCATAATTGATTTAAAATGTTCCTCAGATAAATTATATCTCAAATCTCCCAATATTAATCTGAGTGCTGAAAATTACCTTTCTACACTGACTTGAATCGCAGCCAAAACTTATAAGCTATTTCTATGCATTCATGTTTTTATAGCTGATAATGGATAATGGATAAGTCACATAATATATTATATTCCTATAGAAATTTGAATGAAGCAGCATATTATTATACATACGGCATCAACAAATAAATAAGAGTTTTGAATTGATTTTTATTATTGATATAAAAATATAAAAATCAAAAATAACTTGATTTAAAAATATAAAAATCAAAAATAACTTTTATTTTTAATTTAAAAATATAAAAATCAAAAACAACTTTTATTTTTCATTTAAAAAAATAAAAATCAAAAATAACTCTTATTTTCGATTGTTAAAATAAAAATCAAAAATTTAAATATCATGCAATATTTTGGATGCATTTCGCCTAAAAATCATGATGGTGTAATTAAAAGTTTTCTACGATCTTCATTTATGTATGATTTATTTCTTCAAAAATTGAAAAATAACTCTTATTTTCGGTCCCTGATTTAAACAAATATTTCATTTTCTTTTTAATTTTAAATTGTTTGTTAAAAATGTAATAATTTAAAAAATTTTAAATTTTTTAATTTTAAGCGAAAATTATCAAATTTAGTAAATATTTTCCAGAACCACATGAACGGTATAGCATTTTGACACAAGGCTAGTAATCAGCTGTTGCTTACGTAGCAAGATAAGGTCACCTGGTGTAAATTCGCCTTGGAAAAGTAGAAGTTTTGAAATAATTGATACATAAAATCAAGTAAAATTAATTTTTAAATTATTGCATATAGCAAAACAAGAGGAATTGACATTGAATTAAAAACTTTAAATGTCGTTTCTTTGTTTGCAGGTAAAATAACGAGAGTTTTATCTAATTAAGAATTATGTTAATATTGTACCTAATAAAATATCAAACTTTGTTTGCAGAGAAACTCAATTTCTGTTTTTTTATTAATGTTAAATTCCAACTTTACGTTCACCTTATATTGAATAAACATTATATATGTATTTATTTGTAAAAGCATTGATTTATTTAAATTAAACCTTGTGAAAAAAATTTTACAAGTATCTTTTTATTATTTAATTAAGCTAGAAATCTAATTACAATTATTGAAAAATTATTTATAATTAATTAAATTCTAATTATTAACTAATATACAAACACTTTATTAACTTCATTGTAAGAAATATTAATAAAACTCCTATTTATGCTCACATAACCTTAATTTATTTGTTTTCGTATATTAATAGAAGACCTACAATCAAACAAACATTAAATAGTTTACTCACAACAAGACTATAAATAATATTGACTAGTTTCTCGACTGTTCATAATACAAAATAATCATAATCGTTATTATCGTAATAATAAACGTGTGTATGTTTGTATTTGTAGTGGAAACAAATATTTCGAACTAATAAATAATAAACACACAAATAAATATTGGCATAGAAATATGTTGCATGCGGATACTATGTATACAAGGCATTTATTTATTATTAAACTATATACTAAAAGAGACATACGAATATCTCTTTACGAACATTTGAACGTTATTACATATTTCGCTCATAGAAATCACATTCAGGCATTTAGCCAACTCAGCTTTACAATCGATAAACTATCAAGTGACAACATCAATAATACGATTAACATCGATGCACAACAATATTGCCAACACACACTACATAGTAGTGTAATAGCAACAAGCAATAACAACAAAAACAGCAGATCCAGCAGCAATAGCAACAGCAAAATAAGCAGCAAAGCAAACATGCATGAAACCAAAAAGCCTATTACAATATATCGCACTCGAATACAGACAATTACGAGTATATAGAAGAAGAATTTGCAAGTGTTCAAATGGATGTAAACGCTTGCTAATGCGGTATGTGGGGGTTTAAATGGGATGTGCTGGTACATATAAATCCTGATTCAGTTATTATTGCAAGCAGACTTAAATGAATGAAGTCTATCATAAATGTCAAATATTTCACTCTACCGATCGAAAATTTATGTTTAATTGAAAACCCGACCACGACCCAGGCAAAATGGTCATAGACGCAAATCTCTTCAACGATGTCCTCAGGAAATTTGTCGCCTATATAGCACTGATGACGACAACTTAAGAAACAAAACGTGTATTTTATCGTGTTGAAAATCGAATTTTCGACTTCTTTGGACACATTTTTCAAAACTTTCTTTGAATAATCAATATTATTGAATGCATTTTGTGGTGTTTTAAACCACATTGACATCAAAATGCATGCAATTGTAGCTTATCTTGTCTTCAGTTAGACTTTATTGATGACACTTTTAGTCCCCATTTACATTAAAAGATTTTTTTCGTTCGATTCTTACTTTGCTGGCGAGAGGGGAGAGAGGAATTTAAAGGGGTACACAAGCGAGTGTACTCTTCGATTCGGTTTGCTCGCTGATTCCGTCTCTCATTGTTCTCTCATCTGACGAAAAATGTATTTAAGTTCGGTGGCACAGAAAAATATGTAACGAAAAATATCGAACAATAATCGCATCGAGAAAAATCGAATAATGTAAATTGGGACTAAGCGATCATTGCATCCATTTTTTCGAGTTTCAAACTACATTGACGACAAAATGCATGCAATGGCCGCTTACGTCGTCCTCTACTAACAATGAAATAAAAACTGTAAATTTGTATGCAATTTAAAATTCAAATTTCTTGATACATTCACGCAAAGAAAAAACATGATTATGGTAAACATATTCTAAGAGCAACATATTATGATAAGATTCATGATTGTAGTCAATATAAGACGATTATTATTGAATCATATTATGACCAAATATACATTTGGAATTTTCTCAATTTCAAATAGAAATTCTCAATTTCATTTGGAATTTTCTCAATATCAAATTGAATTTCTCATTTTCAATTGGAATTTTCTCAATTTCATCTATAATTTTCTCATTTTAAATGAAAAATGGTGTAGTTTGGAATTCAGAAAACAGTCCATCAATGCCCTAAGAGCTGTCCACAAATATAGTGACCTTCGAGCCCCAGCAATGTTACCTCTTACTAACTCTATGGCCTTCAAAATCCCTAGAACATCCGCGAAGTAGTCTTCAGGAAGCCCATAAGACTTTTAGTATCTATATCCTAAAGGTAGACAGTAGAACTTATCCAGCAACTATCAGTAAAAATAGCAAATTTCTCATACAATCTGCCCTGACTTGACCAGCTCTCCCTAGAAGAAATCCCCTATATCGTCAACGACAGTGCCGCCCATATGATCGTTAACGACTGTGTCGCCCATATTATCGTCAACGACGAATTTCCTGGACCCTTGTGGGAAAAAGTTGTCAACGATGTGTTTGGATGGTCCGCCGCGCTTCGCCAAGGAGATTCTATGGTCGTACACGTGTCGTTAAGGATGTCTTCAAGATATGGCCAACTGCGATGTATTTATACCAACTTCACAATGTTCGAGAGGGTTTTATGCATTTGTGCTGATATTTGTAACATCACAAAATATTGGTCCTAGACGTTTTTAGTAGTATACCAATCGACTTAGAATCAATTTTTTAACGGTCCAACGATGTTTGGCTGTCCATGTAAACCTTGAGCGTAAAGTACAGGTAGCAATTTTAGAGAACCAAGCCTATTCAAGGTGGTGAGAATCGGTCCATTATTTCACATACATATCATCCATACAACCTTTTATCCGGAATAGAGTCTTTCTGCCTATAATACTTCTTATTGTGCTGGTATAAAGATTAAATTTGGTCCGAACTTATTTTATTGCAATCTAATGGTTTTTTCTTTTCTTAAAAATGCCACAATTTATTTAAAAAATGAAATTTGGTGTTCGTTTCTTAAAAATGCTTTGCTCTTTAAAAGGGCAGCGTGTTTTATTCTAAAAAAATCACTCTAAATGCCAAAAGGCATTACACTTTACGCCCGGTATAAATCGAGAGTGCTGATAATGCCCTGTAAGAAGATGGCTTCTGTTAATATGCGGTTACCAGACGAAGTTGGGAAAAATCGCCTCTAATCAGGACAGCAAAAGTTATTTTTCTATTATTTTATAGTAAAAACAGAAGAAAGCATTACATTATTAATGGTAGGTTGTCAGTGGTATAAAATTTAAATGGATTCGGTGTTATAAAATTATATTTGAAACAAAAAACGTCAAATCAAGAATTCGTAAAAACTTGGTTTTAATAAATCGGTGATCTGGCTAATTTATTTTCTTGTTTACATATTTTATGAGAAACAAACTAAATAAATTGGAATTTCGTCATTCATTTTGGTCATTCATTTATTTATTTAATATCAATCTATTATCAAGTTTGGGTTTATGTATGTTTTCTTTTATATTTTGAAGAAAACACTTTTTGATTTATGTTTATATTTTTTTTATACATTGAAGAACAAACTTTTAGTCATCTGTTAAAAACAGGGCGATCCAATTTTGTGTTTTCTTCTCGTCAAATAAAAAATTGCAGTATAACATGTTCGGCAAGACATTTTATACATGCACCTTTTTAAATATGGTATTTTTTTTCTAGAAAAGAAAACATCATCTAACCAAATTTTATTAGAATCGGTGCTCGTGGGTGCAAAACAAACTATAGATCCCTTAGAAACCCCCTTCTTAAAATCACTTAGAGGCAAACTTATTCTATATGATGATACCTAAATAATATTCGGCACAAAGAACTTTTACATTAATCATAGCAAAATTTTGTTCTGGCGGCTCCATGATTACTCATGGCTGCCAAATATGGTACACTCTCCTAAATGGGTTTTTAAATACTGTGGGGTTTCATTGGATCGGGCTTGACCGACTTGAATTCAACAAATAGTTCATTATCAGGCCAAGTTTTTATATGAACAAAACATTTTAGAAGCATCATCATAAAACTTTTAACATTGAAGTTTTATACAACTAGATATGAAAAAATGACTTTGCTGTAATTTATATAGCGTTACCTTTACTCCAGGAGTCCCTTAGCGCAAGAGAAATCTAAAACCGACGTTTTGATTGATTATAATGAATTTAACTAAAATGCGTTATATATAATCAATTAATCAACAAGTCGATATTAACTTTTTGTTGCTTTCGTCATCTTTGATTTTTAGTAACGATATATAAAAATGAAAATGCACTGTTTTTCCTTGACTTGCCGACGCATAGACAAAATTCCAAGCGCATATTTGTAAGATTCCAAGTATATCTGAACAATAAAAAAGTATCAAAATTTGGCACAAATAGCTTGGTTAACAATACACAACATTTGCTTTAATTTAGTCTGGTTAAAGATGCTGACGTGGCACCCCCGCATATAAAGACAATATGTTCGAAAAAAAGTGGGCTGGATTGGAGAAGTAGGCATGGCATATTTAATGCAAAGACAATACAGATTTTTCTAAAGCGTTAATAAAAGTAACAGTAAATATATCCAAATTTCATAGCAATACCTACACGATTTCTTATTATATTTCAATGGGGAAAGCGAAGCGCAATGGGTTAAGCTAGTTCTGTTTAAAAAAT
This sequence comes from Pollenia labialis, assembly GCA_949318255.1. Classification (NCBI taxonomy): domain Eukaryota; kingdom Metazoa; phylum Arthropoda; class Insecta; order Diptera; family Polleniidae; genus Pollenia; species Pollenia labialis. Next base: position 114,723,545 of record OX439143.1, read on the forward strand.
GTTTCCTTGTTAATATTTTGATTGTCTACAAAACTTCATATAAAAAGTATTTGAATGTTAATCTTAATAATTCAATAAGCATTCATCAATTCAGACCTTTCTGTTAATTTTTATTTAATCGAATGAATAAATTCTTTTATACCGCCTGACTTTATATACAGCCTCCAACTATGAAAGCCGTAGTAACAGCAGCAATAATAACAAAAATATTTGCTGAATATTAAATTTTGTGCATGGTATATTTTATAGAAAATATGCAATGAAATAATTCAAACAAGGTTGGTTTTACTAAAAATATAAAACTTTAGTTAAAAATAATTAAAAGTACACAGTATTGAAAAGCCAATTGTTCCCTAGCTCATATGGTATCCAAATCCTTATTGTGGTGTCAAAATCCTTATTACCTAAGCATATTTGTATGAATGGTAGGTGAAATAAAGCACAGATTTCGCTTATTTTTACAACCAAAGCAATCTTATATAAAGAGTGTATGTGAGTTCCATTTTACAAATTGTTTTGCATAGACCGTATCACACAAATAATTCATAATTCGAGACACGATACAATAAAAATTGGACCTTAAATGGCGACGCCATATATAAAAAACAAAAAGTTGAATGTAGCATATATAAGTAAAGAAAAGTAGACCTTTTTTTGGGGCGTGGCATAAAAGTGAGTACATTAAACGTTAGAAGAACAAAGTTTTAGAAGGGCTTTTTTGCCACTTGCAAAAAATTGGACATTGGTTGGGTACATTTCGAGATGGCATATGTGGCGCCCAGAATTTGATGTCGGATTTAAAAAGTCACCAAAGGCAAAAATAAGGCCATAGACAAGCCTTGAATAACGAAATGCAAAATGTTATGATCGGACTTCACATGGCGACGCAGTACACAAAAAACTAAAAGGGCGTTATCCAGAGGCGAAGCAAAAAATTAAAAAATTATTTTCTGGAATTGTTTTCAACAAACCTTTAATCCTAGGGGGTGGACGGCTCAACTTTTTTGTTTGTATGGGGACCGAACCATTATATTGTACATTTTACACAGAAAATAATAAAAAATATTTTATATTAAAAAATTAATTAAATTTGTACCAGTACACAATTAATGGTATAATAAAGATATAAGTAAGCGTTTAATTCACTTGCTTAAATTTTTAATTAAAAGATAATTAATTTTTTGATTAATGGTTTAATTGAAAAAAATAAAAATAAATTTTATAAAACACAAGTAAGAATGCTATATTCGTCTTTGCCGAATCTTAGATACCCACAACCGACAGTAAGAAAATTTCAGGAGTGGACTTTAAATTGGACCTGTGTTAAATTATGGAAAGGTGTTTACGAAATGTTAACAGTGTTATTGCTAGTCTGACCAAATTTTATTATAACAGCGTTATTCGTTACGTGTTTTCCGAGAGTCGGCTTTATATGGGGTCTATGGTAAATGATGTACCGATCTTCACAAAATTATAGAATGGATTTGTGTAAAATCCTTTTTCAATATGTGGATTCCACCACTATTTATGTTAGATTTTATAACAAAATTATCAATCTTTTAAGGTGGTTGTTCCACATTTTATTTCCTAATCGTCAATAATGGACCGCCGCTTCCGATTTCCTAACGTTATCTGACAACAATTTTTTTTTAACCAGTTGTTACTTGATAGTTCGCCAATACAAATGGCTTTGTAGAAAAAGAGTTTTTTTTTTTTTAATTTTCCACTTGTATTTAACCAAATGGAACAGTTTATTTAAATTATATACAATTGGGGATTCACAAGGTGTCATAAAGTCATAAGTCTTAAAATAATAACATGAAAATATACGACTGTTGTGAACAACCCCTCATAATTTAGTGTGCTATTTTGAATTTAAGTCAGCTGATTTAAAAAAAATATCAAAAATCTTCAAAAACAGGGCGCAAAACATCGAGTGTAGCCTCCTCTTCAATTTTTGTGAACAACAATTCGTTCAACATGGCCCGATAACGATCGCCATTGACTGTAACGGCCACTCCTTGTTAATTTTCGAAGAAAAATGGCCCAATTATGCCTCTGGACCAAAATCCGCACCAAACAGTGACTCGTTTTGGGTGCATCGACTTTTCAATGTATGCGTGCGGGTTTTCTGTGCCCCAAATGCCACAATTTTGCTTGTTTACACACCCGCCAAGATCAAAATGAGCCCCATCTGCAAAGATGATTTTATTTGGCAAAATCGGCATCTTCTGTTAATCGATCGCAGGCAATATTTCCCAGCGTTGTTTAAGCGTATTCACAACCATATTCGTTCAGCGGATGGATAAAACTAATTATCTGTCAAATCAGAAATGAGCTAAGTGTTACCATTCACGAAATAAGAACTTGTTGAAAAAAAAAAACGTTAGATGGCGGACCCGTTATTTACCAAAAATAAAAATATTTTTTAATTCTAATCCATGAATTAATAAATTAAATTTGATCTTTCCTGACTATTTTCCATTTTTCAGACGCAAACCACAAATAAATTTTATTTTATTTGTTTATTAAACATCAGAGTCCTCAGCCGATCTAATTGGACGCCGCAAGTGTTTGGTTGCAAAAATTGCTAGCCGCAGGTTCAATTCGGATATTAGCCGGATAAACCTATACCATCAACGGCGACGGCTACAAAAACTAGTTCGGTTCGGCTAAGCCGCTCAGCGTAGGTCTCTTCTGATTAATTACGACAGCACAATAAACGTACCAAGCAAAGTTCTATTAATTTAAGACACTTTTTGTTTACAAAGCAACAACAATTTTTTTAAACCATAGTAAAATGTTAGAGCATTATGACAATATCATATGATAGCACACCTTTTGAATACCCCAAATGTTTAAAAAAAAATCATTGAAACGACTTAGATAATAACAAACGAAAAACATCTTCATATGCCTCCTAAGTAGTTCCTTATAAACTTGGTTAAGCAAACAATTATAATTAACGTAATATACACAGATTATTTAACTTTTTTAAAATTGTAGTTGATATTTGAAGGGGTTTCTAATTTTCCCTTTATTTTAGATAGGGGTTGATTCATTTTTGTGACGACAGACAGGTGCAAAGCACCTTTGTTTTAAGCCATCACAGAAGATTGTTTTATAAGCTTTTTTTTAATTTGCTAACACCACCAGTATAAGGTTTACGCTTTATTATTTGATCAAAACGTTCAACATTTGAAGATTTTATTAAGGAGTTATTAGGCCAAATGTGGACCAACTTTAAACGTTTCTATTTATCATATATTTGCACAGTACTTTCTATTTATAACCACTACATTTTTATATGTATCATAGCTATATATTGGTTTAAAATCGATGTAAATATATATGTAATTGGAAATTTAACGGTTCATAATTTACTATAATTTTTCGGAAAACACTTTAAAACGCGTATGATCGTATTTAAATACGGGCAAAACATTTATTGATGGTCGTTCCATAATTTGCCAAAGGCCCAACTCTCGGAATACACTTTAATACGCTTAAAATGGTTTATATAAAACTCTTAAGCTTTATTCACAATCAGAGCAACAATTTGGTTTTTTCTTTTATCTTATTTCTTCCCAAAGTATTTTACATATTTTCCTTTCATTTTATAAACAAAAATGTAACTACAGTTTTTTTTAAAGTTGAGTCAACTAGAACTTCAGCAACAATTTGTATGAATTTGTTTTTAAAGTTTAAAATCATTTTTTTTAGTTTTGAATGTAAATTTTAGCAAAATGTTGTAAAAAATAATAATAAATGCATAATATTGTTGTGGGTGTAATTTACAAACTGTTTCTTAAGCAAAATGTGTGTGGTTGCGAAAAAAATTTGTTGCTCTATTATGAACACCAAGTGAAATGTTTTTATTGTCAAGAAACTTGGCACATATTAGTTTTTTTTTTTGGCTAAATATTAGATTACTTTTCAATATTAATTTTGCAAATTTTGGGGAAAATTCTTTGTGAAAAATTTCGTTTTGTTTCTTTAGATCTTTCTCACTCTGTTTAAAATCGAATATAAAAATTTAACTATTTACTGCATACACAGATATCCTGATAAACTTATGAATATGCAAGTGATTCATACAAGGATAAAGCGGATATTTTTTATTATTTTATTTGTATTTTGATATTTCGAAAATTTCACAATATTTATAAAACTGGGTCATATTATGACTTTACAACAACGGCAAAAACAAAAATTTAAGCAAGAACTATAAAAAAAACTTTGGCTAGTAAAAGTTTGTCGCAGTTTTTATGAATAACAAGTAAAAATACAGCATTCATATGTGTCGAATACTGAATACCCTATACCGAAAATTAGTCTATTTCGGAAGTGGACTTTACATGGGACCTGTGAAATATAATGAAATGTTGAAAGTGTGTCATCTTTTGTGCCAGTTTGGCCCAGGTTTTTTTTCGTGTATTGTTAGAGTGGACTTTTTAGGGACATTTGTTATGTATGGACCATAAAGTGTGATTTCTAGTCTTTAAAACTAAATTGTTCTAAGCTTAAGCAAACATTTTGTTGTATGCAACGGTTTTTGATGTATACATACGGTGACCATTCGTCCTTTAAGGTTTTAAAAAAGGACAATATATTGTACTTTTTTTAGTGAATTGCACTATTGTTAAATTATGAGTTTTCTTTAAACTCAAAAACTTTAAGTTTAATTTCCCCAAAATCTCAACATTAATACAGCAAAACAAGCTGGTTAACATAGATGCCAGCATTAGATCGAATGCTAACACTGTTTGTTCCATTTAAAGAATATTTTCTCTCTCAACAAAGGAGCCTGGTGGCAGTGCAAATATTATTTTGATAATCCATGTGCGGGCTTGTGGTTACTTTTGGCACATATCCAAGCCTTTTATTCCATAAATACATATATTTGTCGTCATGAGTCACAACATATTTTAATGCCTGAGGCTGCTCTTACTTTAAAGGATTTAAAACTAAAATTAATCAAACATGTGTTTTAACCATTGGTTATTAATGCCCGTAATTTCTATAAAAAGAAAGCAGGTCGTGTTTGTACCTAACAGTTATCTTTACCTATTTCAACGTATATTTGCCATACGTGTTTTAACCATCAGTTTTCCTTTAAAATATGGCAGCTTTTACACCATAGATTTCTATGCACAGCTAGATTTTTTTTAGAAATTACGGGCACAACACCATTTTTAAATTATTGGGCTGCGGTGTTTACAAAAATTTTACATTTTAATTGGCTGAGAAGTAGAGATAAGATGATTAATCAGTGGATTAAATATAGATGGAACAATTTGGCTATTTCAATGAAAAACATTTTGGAGGTAAAAAAAAATTATGAAGCTTGTAGCATTTTATTTGCATTTGCCGTCCTTAAATGCGCCAACAAAAATGTAACCTTAAATTGCCAATAATTTTTGGATTATAAAAAAGTCCCAATTAAAAATGGTTACTGTAGAATCACTTTTAATAACAAAGTGCAAATTTTGAATTAAAAATGACTTCTACAGAAATATATTAATTATTTTTAATTATTGAATTTTTTGTTTTAACATAATTTTTTTTATATGAATTTCTAGGTGTATTTTATTGATTTTTTTTTCATCTATAAAAAAGAAGTGTACACTTTTGCGAAAACGGGTTGACCGATTTAAGCCAAAATGTAAGGATACTTTGGGGATAGTCTGTAGATGGTTTACGAATCGGGCAAAATGGGTAAAAGTTCCCCCTTTGAATATCTTCTTAGCTAATCAACCGATTTTCTTGAAATTTGGCAGGCAAATAGTGTTATATCTGGAAGAAACTATACCATATAATTTTTATTATTTAGGGCGTCAAATAGAGCAAGAGAGCAACACTGTAATATCTAAAGAAACTTTTAGATATAACTTTTTTGGAAATTCCAACAATTAGGGAGTACAATAGGGCAAAAGGTGTAAAACCTCCCTCTACCCATGGCTTCTTAATTAATTATCCGATGATAGTTTCAAGTCTTGAAGGAACTTAAGTCTATACATTTTAACATTTAGCACCCCCTAATATTCCTTCTTAATTAATTTCCCGATTCTTTTGAAAAGTTTATTTATTTTTTATAACAAATTTTTTTCTTCAGTTATTCTTCTTTGTCTTTGCAATTTTACACGATTGGTCGTCAAACGTTATCGAAGCTACCATTTTTAATGGTTAATTTAGAGACGAAAATAATTTATTGCTACGAACTCCGATGATTGCCACAGACGTCCCAATTTAATTCAAACGCGTTTAATTTCCTATTAGATTGACCATTGCAATCACAATTAATAGGTCGCTAGGCCAAACGATGTATGTTTGAGGCTTTGATATAGGCACACCATGTTTTTCACACGGACAATTATACGTGGCACGTTTTCGTGTCGGCAAGCCATCCAGGTTATCTGTGTTGGTTAAAGACGGACTCACAAGAGATATCGTACACGCAATTGCTCTTCGTAATTCAAATTGAATTCCTCTTTTTTTCATACTTCATTACAGTATAGTGATTTCTAATGATTTTTAATAAGGAACAGATCAGGAATGTGATCTTGGTGATAGCTGAACGGTAGGAACTAATGTGAATGGAATGGATATGGAAAGGAAACTGGGTTTCTTTTCTATATCAAGGTCTTGGAATTCAGGACATTAGAATTTGGATGATCTATTAAGGATTTAACTAAGGTTGCTTATTATTTTCATTAGAAAAACAAATAATTTTGGAATAATGGGCATTGGTGGTGAGTATCACCACATGACCAATGGTGGACCTAAGTCTTCGAGATGGCTACCCAAGGATTATAACCATGGAAGCTGTACGGGTGGAAGACCTGTGCGTTGGTAGAGCCTGCTCTGTATATCTAAGTTTTTTTTATTATTTATGGAATGAATCTTCATATATTAAATATGAACTAACAATAATTAATCAAATCTTATTCTAATGCTTTATTTTATGTCCTGCCAGTACCAGACAAAAATTTTCTTCATCACGGGTTCTATTCACAAATCTAGGTGTTTATCGCTCATCTAATTGGATAAGTGCTGCAGTGACTCTTTTTCTAAAGCGAGTGTGGCCGCTATCATTTCAAATATTTCGAGCTAGTGGGTTCGAATGCAATTCGAGCCTTTTTAAGAATTTTACTGCATATTTCGTTATCACAGTTTTAACATTGAGATCCTTGTGAATATTTGAGTTTTTAACATACCAAGGGGCAGCTGTGGTTATTCTAAGAAGTTTATTTTGGCGCATTTGAATTTTTTTGATATTTTAGGCCGAGGTAGTGCCCCATAACTGAATGCCATAGCACCAGATTGGCTTTAAGATGGAGTTGTAAAGAAGAATGTTTTATATCTTAGTGACAAAATAAAAAACCAAAATAGTTTTGGTTCTAAATATTAAAAACTTACTCTGATAACAGATAGAAAAGATAACTTAGGAAAATTGGTCCGCATTTAGCTTTTTATTATTTTCTAACCGATTGCGCTGGATTGCAACACCAAACTGCTTAGATGAATGAAAAATAATTTTACAACAAAATCACTTTTCGGTTTAATCTAAGCAGGATTTTAATATACAGAATGGCGAACATGGCAAAATCTACTTTGAATTACTTCTTACCCAGATTTTATTTTATGCTCTAAAAAACGCGTTTATGCGCATTAGATATGCAGTAAGAACTTAAAAATATGCCCTTAAAATTGTTAAAACTATGCCCCAAAAAATCAATAATTGCTCATTTGAAAACAAAATATTCAACAATTTAATAACATTTACCTAAAAAAAAAACATTTTGAAACATTTGAAGGGGATGGGTAGTCACGGGCTTGCAAAAACATAGGTATTTCATCAGGTTAAAATTCATATAAAAGTTATTTGTGCCGAATAATTTCTAGATTTAAAATCCATATGATATTTTTGTCTTAAATGTATTTTAGGGACGGTCGCTAAATTGCTTATTACTGCACGTAGAAAAAAAATATGGTTAGAGGTAACCATATTCTAAGAGCAACATACTATGGTTGGTTTTTAACAATGTTTATGTTTGCCGGTTACAATATTATGTTTAAATATGACCATAGTATGTTTAAAATCAACAAAATAGTTCCCTAAATCAACCATAATATGGTCAAAATGAACCATATTATGTTCAAAATGAACCATAATATGGTCTTAATTTCCCAGAATTTTGAGAAAAGTAACCATATTATGGTCAGGATTAACAATAATATGGTGAATGCTAATCATATTATGGTTAATCAATTTTATGAATTTGTTTGTTAAGTGTCAAATTATAATTTTATTTAACTTTATATTCTTGATAGGTGTTACGTTCCAGTTTTATAAAAAATCCCCTTTGGTTCATATTCCAGCCTGTGACGACATTCATATTACCATTTTTTCTGTTCTACTAGTTTTTTCTACGTAAATTTATGTGTTTTAATCAATAATTTAAATAAAATGAATGAGAATTTTAAGTAAACCAAGTAAAATGCAAACGACCAGAATGTTGTTGCTTTTTAAACACATTATTCTAAATTTAAAATTAATCATTCAATGTTTTAAAATATTATAATTTCGAACATATTATTGTTATTAAATATTTACCATAACATGTTTGGAGGCAACCATAATATGGTTATAGCTTTTGGTTGAATGAATTTAAACATAATATGGTTATCGCGATAATAATATGGTTAAGGTAACCATAATATGTTTAAGTGTATGATTGTAGTTTTATTTTATTTAAACATTATTTTGTTAAAATCAACCATATTTGAAGTTTCAAGGGATGTAAACACTTTATTGTTAAACAGAAACAAAATATTATCAATCGTGAAAAAAGTTTTTTTAAAAACAACAAAACTTTCTTTGTTGCCATTGCAGGGACCTTAATTTGTTTTTTTTAACCATTTTTCAACCATGTTTTTTCTCTACGTGATGTTAACATTTAAAAGGAAGTTAAGGCTATTTAAAGATGGGAGCTTTGGGCAAATGTGAACCAATTCGAAAATATATTGATTTGCAGCAAAACAATTTTGGGGGAATTTAATCTAAATACCAACATAATTAGATGGTTTACGGACACAGAATCTTATTGTGGGGATTATGTAAAATTATAGACCGATTCCCACCATTTACATAGAATTCGTCTCAAGTACAATTAAAATGTATTTAACAAATTTGATCAAATTATCTACAAGATTGCAACTTGTACTTTGCGCACAAAATAAACATGGACAGGCAACCAGCCAGGCGCACGGATGGTTATCATTTAATGGCTGAATGAAGAAATACCTTGTGTATACAGATAGATATTTAAAACAGAAAAGCCAAAATTTCGCAAAAAAAAATGTTTATTTGCTGCAAACGCTCTTGTAGACATCTTAAAAAATTTAACATGCACCAAAATATGCCTCAAAAAGGCCAAATATGCGCTAAAAAGTTGAAAAAACGCTACAAACGGTAAAATATGCAAAAATATGCACTAGCAAATCAAGGGCAATATTCATAAAAACCTCCTAAGCAGGTAATAATATTGTTTCTGCCTCCGTTGGACGCACAGCGAAAAACATGCAAATGCATATTTATGCATGCATACGGAACGACAAACCTTTTTAACCATCGTAAAGTATAAAAACAAAAACATTGCATAAATGCAACACTTTTAATAGAATTTTATTATTATTGAATTCTGCGAGTGTTGAAAGCAGGTGGGGTAAAATTAAAGTATTTTTAAAATTTTATTAAAATTAGTTAAGTGACTAATTTGTTGTTGTTATTTTTTTTTAAGTAGCTTAATAAAATTTTTAAACCTTTTTTATTGCAACACTTTTTTCTGGCGAAGCATGCTACCACATATCGCATTAAAGTCGTCATAAATTTTATAGTTATTGCAGATTTGATACGTATTGTGTGCATATGTTGCATCCGTTTATATGCAACAAAAATAAAATCGAACCAAATCAAAGTTTGATTGTAAAAAGCCTGCATTTTTCCCAATTTTATTTTATATTTTGTTATTTGCGTGTCTATGGGTGTGGAATACATGATCTGAATTTAACAACATGTTAACAATTCAAAAAAAAAACTCATTCAATTCCGTTTTATAGCTCTACAAAAAAAAAACATATAAAAAATTGTAATTTAATTTCTTTTAATATTATCCTGTGCGTCCGTGTGTGTGTGAATGTGTTTGTTACCCAGTGCGTTCGTGTTTGTTACACAGATTTCCGTTGTTATTTAAGCTTGTTTCCTATAACATCGCGTTTTTTTTTTGTTTCGTGTTATTCAGCGTTTTGGCTTCTTCTGTTGACAATATTGCTGTTTGTTGCAGTTATGCAGATGTGGACAGCATTTTTAGTCTTACATGCATATAAGTTGCGTACAACATGCTCATACATTCTTATTTTAAATTGAAGGTTTACAAATTAAATTGGCTTTTAGAGTGGGCACCTTTTTTTTATTTGCAATCTGTTTGGCCGATTTTTTTGTTCAAGTCTTTTAATGAAACCGCCACAGTATTACAAAAAAAACCGCTTTGTACCAAATGCTGTAAAACTTTATTAAAGGGCTTGTTGGATTTTTTCAGTTTTGCCACAAATGAAATGTATAGTCGTTATATAATGCAAAATGTTGATCGAAGCAAACTTAAATAGGGACCCTACATCAAAACGATTTATTAAATTTTCTTGGCTTAACTTTAGCATATTTTTACATTTTTAAAAGAAACATTTCATTGAAATTGAAATGCGCGATATGGGTTTAAAACAACTCATATTAAGAATACAAGTACCAACATTTTGATTTATCAATTCACCACTAGTGGTAAATGATGGTATACTAAGTTTGTCATTCCGTCTGAAACTTATAAAATATAAATAAAAAAATATAAACTTTTTGTACAAAATTTGATAAACATTTACCCCCTTATTCATAAAAAATTATTTTAGGTTAATTAAACAAATTTTCATATAAAATTCCTCTTATTATAAACATGAAATATTTTTTATGAATAAAGTCTTTATTGTTTAACTTAATCAATATTAACTTCACTAAAACCACATACACATATCTTCTTCACAATATTAAATCGATATGCTCCGGTTTATTGTAGTTTTAGTGCAATTCAACTTAATTTAAAATTTAATTAATTTAATTGACTGGTAAAGATTGCCATATTCATTTGTGTTTTTTAAATACTCAATGAATATTTCCGCTATTTACCCAGACATCAGGTAAGGACCCGGTAGAATCCCATCTATATTAATGTGGATATAAATAAACTGAAATGCAAATAAAAAAGGGAAACAAATTTCAAAAAATAAAAAAAAAGTTTCACAAGGATTGGCTAAAGCACCTAAAGTTAAAAGGTGAAAGAAACAGATAAAAAAAACTTTTGAAACTACTGGAAATGCTCCAGTGGCCTGGAGCAACATGCAGAACCAAGAAAGCACAAATATGCTACGGGCATAACTAAAAACCATTCAACCCTTTTTAAAAGAATTTGTTACAACTTTCAGCAGAGTCGGTATTAAGTGTATGTGCTGTGCGAAGTTTAATTGCAGCAGTCGATCATTTGACAACTCTTTGTAAAAGGCAATTTTATGAAGATTTTTCTTTATTTTGTATATATTTCTTTTTAGCATATATTTAGAATTTTTTTGCATTTTTTTTAAACAAAATCTAGCATTTTTACTCAATAAGTTTTGGCAGCACTGTTCCCAACTAGCATTTGTGTGATAATTTTTTTTTTGAAAAATCATTTAAATGATACTTTCTAAATTTTTTTGAATTTATAGTTGGTCAAAAAGGAATCCGAAAATGTTATCACAAATGTTTCGTTAAGGTAGTGTTCCCAGCTAGCATTTAGGTGATAATTATTTAGATTATATCTTAATATATTCTTTAGGCTTTATCCTCCAACAATAAATTTCAGTGTTTCTTGGGAATTAAGCACGACAAACAAAATCTTATTAATTAATAATTAAAAATGTCAAAAATTACTTTGATAATCCGCTGTCAAGTGCACGGCTTAGAAAAACTGAACTGGCAACTTGCTTTATTTTGATTTTCTTGCGAAAACAATAAAGTAAGTTGTGTTTGTTATTTCTTAATTTATGTACAATTACAATTAATGGGTGAATTCCAACCAATTGTAGTGGGGAATGTAAAAAAAAACTCACTGTTTCGTGATATCGTACAAAAAGGACTTTTTGAGAGTTTGCAATTCTCATTCACTCTACCAATATCTTTAGCTTTTCTAAAATTTTTTGGGAAAATATTTTCTGATGATCTGGCCTAAGCAACCCGTGAAATGCGCACTGAAACAAGCTTATCTTCCAACAATAAATTTCAGTGTTTTTATCAAGAATAAAAATTGGGAATTAAGCACGACAAAAAAAATTTTACTAGCTAATTAAAAATTTTGTTTTCCCAAAAATTAAGTACTTTAATAAAATAAAAAAAATTTTATTTCTCTCTCAATATTTCGATTTCCTTTGAAAATCTTTTTCTTAAGGAATACACTAAGATATAATTTTAAATAGAAAAAGGTTGAAAAAATAACAATACAAGTGATAATTTTTTCTAAAAATCACCTAAATGAGTATCTTCGGATCACTTTTGATTACTTAAAACTAATTTATCACTTGAACGATTTAAAAAAGTACTCATTTATGATCCATCCATATGTTCACATAATTATTTCTAATGTGCTGTTTTCACAACATCACAAATGTTTCCTTGAGGTGATTCACCGGTATGGTACAATTTTCTCACAACGATAGTATCAATTATGTCTTAAAAATGAGCTCATATCCGGTTATTTTGCTCGTGATACTGATACCTTAAATATTTGATTATGATACAAAAGGTTCTATTATATAAAAATTATTGAATATATTGAAAATTTATTTAGATATATTTGCAAAATTGTATACTAAACTCAAAGTCCTGTGGAAAGTTTAGTTTTTTTTATTTTTATTTTTGTTTTACCTATCCCATGCCTCACTGAACATGCCAATTTTCTTTTTCGTAGCTTTTTACAAAACACCAGAACAGCTGCATTCATATTAAACAGAAAAAACAATCAATACAAAATTATTATATTTTTCACACATTGACACTTTAAACGGAAGTTTAATTAACAAAAGTTTTATGTGTTTAACAATATTTACAAGAGTTTTCATAAAGTTACAAATTTAAACAGGATTAAGGACAGGTAACAACAAGAAATATATAAAACTTAGCAACTCAAACTTTATAGCGAACAATAAAATAAAGATGTTAAACTTACAGAACTAAACTTTTTTAATGTTTTTTCTTACATTATAACACTGATTTTACTTGCCTACTAACTTTCCTTTTTACTTTACAAAACAATAGAACTAATTAAAAAAATTAATCCTGTTGCAAGATAAAAAAAAATAAGGAAGCTGTTTCTATAGAAGAAAACGGCTGGAAGGGAAGCCTTGAAGCAAGCAGAACTCTTAATATTTTTTTTCTACTGAAGTAATGCTTATTAAAAGTACTAAAACTTGAATTTCTTACCCAGATTGAAACACTAATATGTAGAGATAGTTCAGTTTAAATGTCAACTAAAATAGCTATTTCAATCGAGCCCTCCCTTCTAGTTGTATTTTTTGTAGAACCTATTTCCATTAATGCATAAGCTTTTGTAGGAAATTAAAAAGTAAACCGGGGAAAAAGTTTTCCTGTAGTTTTTTTCGTTCCTAATTTTTTGCAAATATTAAAATGCAAAACAATTTTGCAAAAATAAACGCTTTAATATTTAAACAAATATTTTAAATATTTAGGTCAATGTAAAATTATGCAAGAGTATACAAAAAAAAAATGATGAATGCTTCAATTAGCGTAATAAAGATTCGTACATATTTAGATGTTACATTAACTAAAATCTTTATATGTATAAACGTATATGTATAGAAAAATATAAGTTTATCACTCAGTTTAATATGAGAAGCTGATTAAGCTCGGCGATGTTGTAACCGGGGCTGCGCCTCCAGGCGTACTGGCTTTATAGTCACATAACTCAACTTTGAATTTTCTAGCACATTAAAATTAAATTTTTCTCTCTAGAGTTGAGTATAATATATGTAAATGGCTTGTGCGATTCAGAAATGACGCGTTTGAAAAATTCCGCACTGTCACCCAAAAGAGGCCTAAGAAGATTAATTGGTGGCTTTAAACAGTTAATCACAAAAAAAGTATACACTCGATGGCGTTTAATTCGTTTAAGTCTATTTAATATATTTTTGAAAAAAATTGATTTATTTTATACACCCTTTCATTGTTTAACATCTGATCATCAGCAAAGAGTTGAAAATTAACGGTACTTTAGTCTAATTTTAACAGTTGGCTGCACTTATTATAGCAACAATCAAATTTACGTCAAAAAAGTAAGTATACAACTACCCAATTCTAAAGTATCGCTTTGGCCTGTATTTATATAAGTTTTTTTATTGTATTTTTGTGCATTTTACATCGAGGGTTATTTTTCAAATAGTGCTATCTGAAAAATCACAATTTTACAGGAGAGCGAAAACTCTGATTTTTTCGATAACTCTAGGAGTAATAACTAAACTTTATTTTACAATGTTATTAAAAATGAACGTCTTAATCATACATACATATATTAATTTTTTTTTAATTCCAGATATTTGCGCTTATATGTCTGATAGCACTATTTACAAATTAAAATTTTATCGACTTGAACATTGGAATAAGCAGATAGCACTATTTGAACAAAAATAAAATGAGCTGTAATGAATACTTTTTGAGACTTTAATTAAGTTACACGATTTTTTATTAAAATAATTAGTAAAGTTTAAAGAAACGCGTAATCATGTTAACTGAACTCGAAATTAAGTTAAAATTTTACACTAATGTTTATTGAAAAGCAATAAATAATTACTGCCGTATTCATAAAAAATTAACATGGATTTGAAATGCATTTTAAAAAAAATTTATATGAAAATTTTGCCTTAAAACACATTTCAAACTTATTTTATTTTTTATGAATACGGCAGTTAAACTTTATCCACATATTTTAAATTATCATAAAAATAATGATATTCTTGCGAAATAGCAGGCTTCAATGCTTTGGAAATGCATCCGTTTGCTAAGTTGAAAAGAACGTGGGACAGACTATAAGGGTTTCGCTTCTATTTATATGATCGCTGCACAGTGTGGGAAATTTGGAAAAAATGGAAATAATTCTATATTTTATAAACGGTTGCTCCGATTGGAATGCAGTTTGAGGTGACAATTAAAAAGTTGTAGTCGAGTTTAGGTCTTAGATTTGAGTTCTAAAAACTTAGCAGGAGAGGTGCTATAGGTTCCCAAATTAGGACATCTCAGGTATAACAAAAACTAAAAACGATCCTTAATTCTTAATTTTAGCTGGATGCTAAAAATAAATTTTTTAGTGAAATGCGCTTGCCGAGTTCTTCATAATTTATAATTGGTCTAGTATTTTGGAAATATAAGGCTCAAATTTATCATAAGATTTTTTTTTGACGTGCTTAATTTCCACTTTTTATTTTTGAAAAAAAAAACACTGAAATCTATTGTTGATGGGATAAGCTATTCCTAAAATGCGTTCACTGGTTGCCTTGGCCAGATCATCAGGAAACTTCATCCAAAGATATTAGGAAATTTAAAGATATTATACAAATAAATTCGCTTTGTGTAATATCATGTAAATGTTGGCCATGACTTCGTCTGAGGTGGTCCATTTGGACGGTCCAATTTTGGGCGAATCGTTCGACTTTGTATGACCCGATATGTGTATAATAATTGTGCAATATAAATACTAAGACCCGTGCTTGGCATCCATTATATTTCTAAGAAATACTAATTTTTGGGAATTTTCGGCTGTTTTTTTGGGAATTGTGGGATTCGTTTTGAAAGTTTAATAAAATGTTTGGCTGGTTTGTATTAAGCATTAAAACATATATTTACTTGTAAAATTGCATTAAATAATATTAGCTAACAAAGATTTTATTAGGATAAATTAAAATTTATATTGTTTACAAAAACCCATAAAACAATTTTTTGCAAAATTTCTATAACGAATTTTAAAATTATATTAGTTGATGGAATCTAGACACAATTCCCAACCCTTTGATGTATAATATGTCTACTTTGTAATAACACTTTTTATCATTTTATTATTATGAAGTAATATTTTTTACGTAGATAGCACTTTTTTACCAAAAAAAAAAACGTCTGTGCTAGATAGCACAAAACAATATTTATGAAAAAAAACGTTTTGGGAAATTTTTTTTTTCAAATTTTTTTTTTTTTTTTTTTTTTTAATTTTTTTTAATTTTCCTAAGCAAATCCCGCGAAGCTTTATGCTTGTCTGCAGGAAAGAAACCAGAGATTCTGGCGGGAATCGGACCTGCAACCCCGGCGCTGATAGACTAGCTCGCTACCAGCTTGCCTACCGGGACACTCAAATGACAGATGACCCTTGCGTCAGTGAACACGTTTCTATAAAAAAAAAATTTTTGAAAAATTTCAGATAGCACTATTTGAAAAATAACCCCCGGTACTAACTCATATTAACAATTACTTAAAAAAAAATTTAAAAAATAAATAAAAAAATACAACAAAAAACAACATAAAATTAATATAATGGCACCACGAGGTAAGGAGCTTTCACAAGATATGAAACTCTTGATCATTAAGCATTTTAAAGACTAAAAATCAGTCCGAGCTATTTTCAAAATTGTGGACAAAAGCCCTGCAACAATACAAAAGGTAGTTAAAAAGTACAAAGCTCAAGGAAATACAAAAAATTAGACCAGACCTGGACGCCGCGAATGGCGTGGGAAATTTAGAATTTATCGATACTATAATGGACCGATATAAGTATTTTAAAATAATTAAAAGGATAGTGCACAGAACATGGGTCTGGAAGAATCATTTATCTTTCAACAAGACAACGACCCAAAACACACCGCACATATTGTGAAAGAGTGGTTACTCCACCACAATCGGCGAATATGAATCCGATTGAGCATCTATGGGAGCATTTGGATCGTCAAGTAAGAAAACATGAGTAAAGAACCAAGGAAGACTTCAAACGTGTACTACAGGAAGAGTGGTACCAAATCGACCCACAGGTGAACCGTAACATGGTCGATTCGGTGCCTACAAGAATGAATGCTGCAATAAAAGCGAACGGGTATCCAACTAAATATTAATATTCCCAAACAAAATATACCAACTATTACATTTATTATTTGTTTGTTACTTTTTTTAAATAAATGTATTTATTAATTTGATTAAGGTAGAATATTTTCATTAAGTTTAATGTTTTTGTAAATATTTTTGGTTTTCTTCTAAGAATATGAATTAATGTAATAAAATATGTTTTAACATTTTTTCCATTTTTTTTTTGTGTCTTTTTAAAGAAAACTATTAATTTTAGCCATGTATACGTAATTTTGTGATTAACTGTATATTCTCAAATTTGCTACCAAACTCAAGATGAGCATACGAGCAGCAGGATTCATTTAAATGCAAGGAAATTTTGTACCTCACTAATGCAACCTGGTCAACCAGCCGAATTAACACCAAAGCTGAATAGTTTAGGAGCGAAGGTAATGCTCTGTTTTTGGTGGGGCCAGATGGATTTCATCTTTTACAGCAGGCTGACAGCGGGCCAAGTACCTGTAATGAACGTAGTTGATTCATTTGAAGCGAGCATTTTTAATACGACGTGTTATTTATAAAAATTTTCTATGCGAACATTAACGTTCGAAACCAGCCTCGCCGCCTTATAGACGAGACCTTTTCTCGCCCAGATTTTAATTTTATTCAGGTATGTGATGGAAATCGATTTTAAAAACGAAACGATTTAAAACCGAAAATATCGTTTTCAGTTTCTTTTAAAATGGACTGTAAGAAAACAAAAACTTACTGTTTATTGTTGTTGTTTTTGTTTAAGCTTTGATATTGTTACATGTAAAACTGGTGCTTATAATTCTTATTCGCTTAACAGTTTTATTTGTATAGTATCTCTAGTTTTTCTAAAATCTTTGGATGAAGTTTCCAGATGATCTGAGCTAAGAAATCAGTGAAATGCGCATAGGAATAGCTTATCCCAACAACAATAAATTTGAGTGTTTTTATCAAAAATAAAAATTTGGAATTAAGGACGACAAACGAAATCTTGTTACATGAAAAAATATTGTATTGCCAAAAATTACTTTTTTATATTTATTTTTTATTTAATTATGTAGCAAAAAACCAATTGTAGTAATATAAATGTGGCAGCTAAATTCAACTTTTATGTACAAATCATTTTGTTCTGAACAAGAATTAGAATTAAACCAATTCAAGAAAAAACTTTCAGAACAAAAAAATATCTCCCTCTTAAAAGTAAGACGTCAAAGTCAATATAAAAAAAATATTGTTCGGAAAGTACGGGTGAATCGATCTTTAATATTATCATCTTCCCAAAAAAAAGAAAAACAACTTACTTTTGCAATATTAACTGTAAAATCCGAATGAACAACAAAAATAAGCCAAATTTTTGTGTCCAACGCATATTTGAACAAATCAAAATATCAATGTTTGGGGAGATGAAAATATTTTATGTAGAAAAATAAAAAAAACACTTACTTGATAAATTATTTTTTTTAATTTGGAGCATATTTCATTCTTGCAAACTGTATTCCTATTATGGGATTGAGCCATTTTCTTTTGTATAATGGATTCTAAATAACACGTTTTAAAGCTTTAAGTTAGCACTTTACGCGGAGCCAACCAGAATATGCAATTTCTTACCATCATGAGAAATACCAGAACTAAAAAATTGGGTTTCTATTTTCCCAAATCATAATTTGGTGGAATTTTTATAGAAACACGAGTGAATCCAAGTGATGGAGATACTGATGGCGATGCAGATTCTTCTCCAGATGTTGACATATTGAAAATAGAAAATTATCAGGGTCACCATTGAAAATTCAATAACTCAAGATTATTTATTTATGTAAGAATCTACATATGTATGTATATAAATCGGCTAAGGCAAAACAGTTAAGAACACTTTTCTCCCCTGTTTGCCCAGCGACTAGAATAAAAATACTCCATTTGAAAGGTATTTACCGGCGGAAGTGCACAATATATATTATATTAAAATCTGTTAAACATTTTCAGAGTTATAAGCGTTTAAATTTGATACTTTGATACATATGCAAAACACATAAATAAAAATTTTGTTTTTTTCAATTGTCAAATAATAAAAAAAATAGGGTTGTCGATTTGTCAACCACTCACGTGGAACATAACATGTGAACCGGAGGTTGGTCCGTCGCACTGTGGCTGAAAATTGAATTTCATCGGCCAAAAGTCCAATTTTTTGTCATCGCCGATTTCAAAAATTTCAATGCCATTCGATAGCAAACATATTAGAACTAAGGTTTCCAAAAAAACTAGATTAAATTATTGGTAAATGTGGCTGTTGCATGCTGCTGGAAACAAATATTTTATTTTGTTTAAGATAAAAATTAATTTTTGTAAATTTGATCAGAACTAAATTCTGATTTCTCGCAAACCGTTATCAATAATTGGTCGAAATTTTTTTTGTTATATTATTGGGATAGTAGTCTTTAAGAAATGGATCATTACATCACTGTATCATTTATACCTGATGTGTTATTAAATGTTTCCCAAGGTTCTATATTTTAGTTAAATCCGAATTTTAGAGGAGTAGAACTTGTTAGGGTCAAAAGGGGTCAAAGAGATTTCAGTACCATCAGAAAGCTAAAAGTGTCCTCTTTAACCCCATATCTACTTGTGCAACTGTTTGGAACTGTTTGTTGAACACTTTTTTTATTTTTAAGAAATTACTCGCAACATTTTTATTTGCTCTTTTTTTTAAGCTGCTCATATGACTGAAGTATAACACATTGGTTTACGAGCGTTTTGTTTTGAAAAATAATTTTGCTTCTTATGAACGGCTGAACATATTTGAATGAAATTTTAAACTGTCATGGCCGTGTAGGTTTTGTGTTGAATTGGAAGAACACGGGTCCATGGAGGGTCGCGAGAGTGACTTGCGGACCTCTAAAATTGGTAACCTCGGAAATTCAAACTTTTAAAAAATTCACCAAAAATATATTTATGGATTGCAAAAAAAAAAAAAATTAAACTTAAGCTAAGTTACAAAAAATATGCTTAAATGTTTAGGTTATCTCCTTTGCTTTTGGAGATATTCGTGTTATCAATAGTGGGTACAACATTTTTTATGTTGGTAGTAAAGCAGTCTTTTAACAATGTTATGATGTATTACTGTACCGATTATACGAATATATACTACCAAATATCCATGGAGAAATATGTCTGCAACAGTTCATAAAATCCTTTATCATGGAGAGGACGTCATTAGGCATCATTAAGTACCACTAGGAGATCTGTCAGGGGAAGTCCAGGAAAAAAGGAATAAGGATTACAGATTTTATAGGGAGCACAATACCAGGAAAATGTCACGAGACTTTACAAACGAAGATCTGTTTAATATATTGTTGGCAACGTCAGATCCGCTCATCTCTAGCATTCGAAGTCAATGGAAAGTAAAACATCGGGACTTAGATGGAGAAGCAAAAGGGCTGCTACAGGACAGAGGTAATACAAAACCAAATATGGAATATTTGGAGGCAATTTTCCAACCGAATGAATAGTAGATATAATTAACTTTTATTGTTATTTAAGCAAAAAATATGTTTTTTGTCCTTATTGTTATTTAAATAAAAAAGAAAATTAACATTTAATAATTTACACTTATTTATTTTTTTAATCTAAAAAGTATTCTAGTGCAACTGGTTCCAGTTGAACCAGTTGTAGAGTTGATAATGTAGAAAGCTACCCAATAAAAAATTTTATCATTTTGCGAAGCACTAATGGTACATTTAAAAAAATAAGCGCACAATTATGCGCAACGCAATAAGACATACAGAAATGCAGTAAAGTAAGTGAAAGAACTCTTAACAATTTTTATAAAAAAAATAAAATTTCAAGTGCTACGGCATTCCCTTACTACGAAGTTTTTAAGGGAGCATAATAAAAAATTACTGTTAATTCATTTATACATACTTAGATATACTATATGTTCTTTATATAAAAAAATTTATGGCCGTATTTCGACCATTAGGCAAAAACTTGTTTATTTAAATAAACAAAATAATTGATTTCAATTCTTGATTTATGCTCTTTTTTCAAGTTATTTTCTAATTTAAAAGTCAATGAAAAAACGACTTTACAATTATAAATTAACAAAGTAAAAATTGTAAATTACAATGCTAAGAAGTCGTCCTACAAGATGGTTTTTTGAGATCGTTTGCTTTTTTCTATTCATTCATGTTAAAGCAGAAAATTATTTTGTTATTTAAAATTTTCCAAACTTTCAACACCTCATTTTATTCCCATATGACTAAAGTTCACTCTAAATCTTAATGTAGAATAAGTCAAAATTTATAATAAATGTAAATTTCATTTTTAATAGCCATTTGTCACAAATGCAAATGAGACAAATTTTATGAGTCTTAAAATCTGTAAGACACACCAAGAAAACTTGTGCATGAAAGAAAAAAAAAATTTTTGTTATTGAAATAAATTGTATAAAAAATCAATTAATTTTCTTATTGTCTGGGGTTTCCTTTGCCATGCACGAAATGAATTGTTATTTCAATTTATTTTAACATAATGGCCCTGTCATTAGTAATGGTTTCATTCAACCAACAGCAAGGATAATGTTTAAAAAAATATTTAATACGAGGAAAAGAATAAATAAAATAAAATGAGCCCTATTGAGGAGGCCCTTGTTAAAACCAATGAAATGTCCGCTAAAATTAGCAACAACGAAATATTTAAAATGCTTAACGTATTTTTCTTAATTCATTTTTTTTTTTTTGGTTTTTTTAACAGAAAAAATGAGCTTGTTATACTTGATATCAATTTAAGTTTTAGTTTTTATTTTTTTGTCTTTTTGTTTTCTGGTTGCTCTCATAAGACGCACATGTTCATTGGTCAATTTCAAAGAAATACATAATTTCATTTGAAGTTAATTTTTTTCGTTGGGCCCATTATGCTGGGAATGTGTTGGTTGTAAGTTTTTCGCAAGCACCTGAATTAATGTACGAATTTGTGCATTTTTTTTTTTTGGCTTTTGCCACAGTATCTTCGTTTTATATATAATTTATACACCCTACACCAGAATTGCTAAAGAATTCGGGTGTATTAAATTAAATCATTTCGGGTAGAAAACAATGAAATATGCTTCCTACACAGAAAGAACAAAATCGAACTGAATTCAAGTTTTTTCTGCTTACTTTTCGTATGATAAGCACTTAAAAATTTAACTACGAATAACACTAAAAATTACGTAAAACCATCTTAAATGGGACACTTTCGAAAACCGATGTGCGTGCATACGCGTGTGTTTGTAAAAGTGTGTTGTAGAAACAACAAAAACAGTACATTAGAAGGTAGAAACAAAAACAACACTACAAGAGAAAAATCTTACATTATTTTGATCTTTAAAAAGTATAATATGAAGCAAAAATTCCCATATTCTATTTGTTAATATTATTACGTTAAATACCTAAAATTTCCAAGGTATAATGATTACGAAAACCATAACGGGCATGGTGGTGTCTTATAAAGCATACTTCTTCTGTAAACAAGGGGCTGAGACGACATGTCTTTGTTTTTAACGACATGTGTTTGTTTTTAAACGAAGTAAAAACTAATCTCCTTATGTATACAATGGAGTAATTTAAGACTACTCCTTTGTAACCCAAAGCTGGGTTTTATGGTCCTGCCCTAGGACATCGTAATGCATTGTAAGCAAGACTGATAACTTCTGGGCTGACTTTATATTTTGCGACGAGGACAAAATAATGCTTTCCTTTAATGACGGATAGGTTCATATTTGGTTAGGGAGTTGGAGACATTTCTGTAAATGAGAACACCCTGGATGGGAATAAGTGTGACTACATATATTAAAGCGCCATTTCGTTAACCGTTGCAAGAGATTTAGGTCTTTATTTCAAAGAAATCCAAAATGAAAGTTTTACCAGGATATTGAAAATAAACATAAGGCTTCCTTGAAAAGTACCTGAACTTTCTACATCTGCGCTAAAGTATAGGGTACTCCTGCTCAGAGTCCAGATAAAACCCCACTTCAAAATTTATAGAGTTTTTTGCTTTTTTTTCTCCTTGCCGTTATTTGTTAATTAATATTTAGCTAAAAATTAATTATAAAAAATAGTCGAATTTAAAGAGATGTTGCTAAAAACAAAACCGTTTTTAATCTGTAAAAAAATTTAACTCCCGAAATATTCTAATTCTTAGTAGCGCGTTTGAGAGATTTGATACAGCTTTATACCGCATTCTGACCAGCGTTTACTTCTTCAATCTCTAGAGACTTGAGTTGTGATACCATATCTCTGTGTCTATGTAACAGCAAGCAGGTGTCGTTTGCATAATCGAAGCATTCATTGAGGCCTCATCTTATTGTTCTACTAGCTAGAGTTGCATTTCGTATGATAACGTCGAACAGCAATGACGATAATACGCATTCATTTACCATAGGCCCTATATGTACCCCACTTCCGGAAAACACTATAGTTCGCTAAAAACCGTAACAAATCATGCTTATCGGGCCTGTTCTAAAAATCACGTGATTTCAAATCACGTGTTTTTGAAAATCACACGTGTGATTTTGTGGTGTTCTGAAGGTCATACCGTTTTTGTGTTTCTCGGTGTGCTTTCAGCAATTGAAGATCACACCAAAACACACAAAAACGGGACACTAAAATATCACACGTGTGATTTTATTAGGCACATGTGTTTTGAAATCACGTAATTTGAGTAAAAGTGATTTGCAGAACAGGCCTGATTGTATACAAATTTAGTCTGTTATACCCCCAATTTCACCAAGTTCAGTTAAAAAAAACTATTAATTTAACTTTTAGTTAACAATATGTTTTGACAGCCATAACTGATAGTGTATTATAACTGAACTTGGTGAAATTGGTCTCATAAGACTAGAATTTCTGACGAATTCCATAAATATCGGTCCACATTTTACCATATGCCCCATATAAATCGTACTTTTAATAACTACACTTAAATATGCCTTTGTAAATTCTGAATGGCCAGTATTTATAAAGATTGGTTCATTATCTATACATAACAAATAAACTGATCTCCTGAAGTATTCTCGCTGACGATGGAGGGTATCAGAGATTCGCCACAACTAAATATAGCATTCTTTCTTTTTTTATTTTTTTTTTTTTTTTTTTTTGTTCAATTGCAGTATGAGTGTGGCATTTAAAGGGTAAATTACATTTGCTGGATGCGTCTGGTGTATGCATGAATGTGGTCATTTACCTGTATGCTTGGTCGGTATATTATCCAAAATGGATTGTTAAGTGATTAATCAGCGCCAACAGTAATTTAGATCTTCATATGTTAAAGTTTTTTGTTATTTCACTTCTTTCTTTTTGTCGTTAATGCTGGTTTTATATTCTCATGTCAAGGTTAACAAACTTAAAATTTCGGAAATGACATTCATGTGCAAAAAGAAAAAGAACTTTAGTTCTGCTGAAAGAAATTAAATGTTTTAGCCCTAAACCATGGTGTTGGTAGCGCATTTCGGTCTTTAGGAAAAACATATGCTTGTTATTAAGTTAATTTATTAGAATAATATGTTAGTTGGTGTTATAACTGTTATGGACATTTAGTTTTGATAAGTTGTGAATTTGAAAAGTTAGAGAGAGTGCCTTAGCACAAACTACTTTGGTAGGTAATTTTATAATTTACTGCTTAATTTTTAGTTATAAGAATTGAAGAATTGAATTAAAAGAAGAAACGATGACAGAAAATTAAAGAGTTTAAAAAAGAAGGGTTCATTTTTGGAGCTTTACAGTTTGAGGAAATATATGTAAGTAAAAATAAAGTAAAAATAAAAAAATAACCATCAAAAGATCTACATTCAGATGTCCTGAATCTTATATATTATTCACCCTAGTATAAGAAGTCGTACTTGAAGAATTAATTCGTATTTGGGTCAAATGGATCAATGGATCGATTCTTAATACGAAATATTTCTTCAATTAAAAAATATCTGCGCCAAATTTGGTCATCCTCATATCGTATGGGCAATAATGTGCAAAAACCATTTTATTGCGAATATGCCAAAACTCGCATATTTATGAACCGATTTCGTTTACTTTCACTACATTTATTTTTTTCAGGTGACAGTGCAAATATTGATCATAACTCTGTGGTTTTCACGAATAATCGCGTAAGTCGGTTTTTACCGAAATTGAGATAATGATGTCAAAGTGCTACATTCTGCATTAGGTTTTTATAAGCATTAAGCTTTTTAGAATATAATGTAGTATTATTAATTTTTTTCTGCTAAAAACAACTTTAGTTAACTGTTTAATAAAATATTTTGCTATTATAACGATTTATGTCGACATATGTACATCGCCAAAAATTGACAAATTGCTGAATATGTTTCCAAATAAAAAGCATATGTGACGTTAAGTTGTTATTCGTGCAAAAAATATGAAAGTATTTTTTGAAATTTTTTCTATTAATAACAACTTATATGTGCATGTGCGTTTATTGTTGACTTCTTTAGTTGCAACAACAGCAGATGTGCGGTTGTTTGTAATTTTAAGTCCCGTTTACTGCATACGTTGTGCTATAAGTATCAAAAACTTTGAATATGTCGCCAACTTGTGTGCTAAAAATAACAACGTAAGTCGTCATGTGTGATTAAAATGATAACATTTATTTTCACAAAAAAGAACTTATGTGGAGATATGATGTTATATTGCACACACTTAATGAGTCAATCAAACATATGCATTTTTAATCCTTTTACAGATTGTGATCCTGTGAGGATTTTTTCATGAAAACTATGTATAATACGTAGAAAGTCACTGTTAAGGGGATAGTAAAGAAAAAAGTTTAAAAAAGCATCTACAGAAGCCGCAATTTAAAAAATAATTGTTTTTGCCTTCCTGAAAAGTTTGGTTTTATAACTTACGCGATTATTCGTGAAAACCACAGAACTCAGCTATTGATTGACCGATCTGGCTTAAATTATAAATAGCAAACTCTTGCAGACTATATGTCATATTAAAATATAACAACCCAGTTCCCATCACAATCAAAAAATCAATTTTAACATCCAAATTTAATTACGTACAGACGTATATCGATAAATCTGCCTGGATACTCATAAGAATATTATAGGAATTGCGAACGGAGTGACAACCGTATATAAAAAACAAAAACAAAAAAAAACATTTTATTTCGTAAGGAGAGTGAGAACTTGTTAGACCTTTGCTTAAGCAAATAACACATTTATTAAACTTAACAATAATGTTCCAGGTGAATAAGCCTTTCACGAAAGTAGTTTAGTTAATTATCAAAGCGAATAATAATAACAATGTGGCCGTATTCTGTAATTCGCTAAAGCTAAATCTTTGTCGCTAAAAATCTAAAAAGTTGATTAAGCGATTTTTTTTTTGCCTTAATGGAGAATAAAAATGGTGAATTTTGAAAAAACATAAAAAATCACTTTTTTTAAGTTAAAAGTCCTAGGGGGCTATTATGTAATTCGATTCGAAACGAAAATACTTTCGAAAGAAATTTCCGTATCGAAAGTGAAATGGTATTTTCTAATCCGTTCGAAAGCCCCACAAATTTGTATTTGTTAAAAAAAGGGGAAAACAAAGTGCTGCCAAATTTATAGCCGATAAATTTGACAGTACCTGTCAATATTGACAGACATTTTTTGAAAAACAAGCGTTAATTAAAAAACGTTAAATTTTCCGCAATATGTAAATATAAGTGAAAAATAAAATAACAAATAACACTACGTGACAATTTTTTGACCAAATGAATTTTACACCTAATCTTTATGTAAAATTTTCCGCTGAATCCGAATATGAAGTCAGAATTGTCAAAAGTAGAACAGTTATTGAAATATTCCAAAATAACCGTTATTTGTGTTTTTAAAAAAGATGCTGTGACTGAAATGAAATGAATGAAATTTTCGAAAAACGTACTACATAATACAATTTGTACGAATTCGTAAATCTTTTCTTTCGAATCGTATTACATAATAACCCCCTGTAACTCAGTAAATCTTTATCCGGTCGACACAGTTTGGACATGTTCTGAAAGAGAAAAGAGATTTCTATGCAAAATGTGAAATCTTGTACAATTCAGAACAGTTCTCGAGATTTTTCGAAATACCTTAAACAACTGCAGAAAAACTCGATTTTCGCGTATATCTCGAAAACGCTTCTTGAGAAAATCAAATGAATGTCATATTCGTGATCAGCAGCCCCAATTTAATCACATTTTTGAGTTAATTTTTTTTTGTGGCATATTTTAATAGGCTAGGCCGATTGTGATTTGTTTTTTGTCCATTTTTAATAGAAATGCAATTAGTTGCTCACACATTTTCTTCCCAATTCATAACTTTCTAGGTCTTCTATTGAGAAGCCTATTTTAATTTCTACAAAGAGTCGGAAATCTCTAGATCATCTTGGCTTTTCTTAATAAATATATGTATATATTCTTTATGTATCCGTTTATTATATAAAAGTGTTAAAAACAGAAAGAACATATTAATGCAAGCGAGACATAGAACATTGTAAATAAAACACAACAAATTCAGCGGCTCAAAAATATCATGGCATTTAATATTTAAAAAAAATTTCAGGCATATGGCCTCCGCAACTATGCCTTATGAACGCCATCCTATCGATCTTACTTTGCACTACTTGTCCGAGCATACGCGGCTTTATTTTGTCAAAAGTGCGCTGAAGGTTGGCTTCTTAATGATCAATCGTTGCTGGTTTATCAGCATAGACCATAGATTTGAAGTAACCCCACAAAAAGTAGCCCAAGGTTGTCAAATTGCACGAATGACGTTACCAGTTTTAACAGGTCCATTTCTTGAGATAATTTCTCGTTTCAGATGGAGTATATGTGGATCTAGAGTATTACGCAGCATGGCTTCTTGCAAAAATCGATTAATTTAAAATATGTCAAAACTAGGTACTTTCACTTAATCGGGAATAAAAAAGAATTTATCCATGGATTTTTATTAACTCCAAAAATAATGGTTTAATCTGGTTTAATTAAAATGTTTTGCATAATAAAATTGGGTACGTCGTTCCAAAGTAACGATAAGATGTAAGGAGCAGCCTTTTCAAAAATCTCAATTTTTAGAAAAAAATTATAATTTTGCAGTTAGGTGTCTTTAGCGGATCAAAGAAATTAATTGGTTATTCAAGGAAAAAAAACTTCCCATTTGTTGCGTAGTGTAATTTAATAAAATTTAATCTTGATCACATTAGATTCTTTTACATCATTACTATTTTGACACCGTATCTATTGTAGATGATGAAGTGTTTTGCAAATTTTTAAATACAAAGTCTCCCATCCTACCTATTTTTTGCCTTTATTTTCTGAAATAATGCATAAACGGGGAATACCTAAAAATCCCTGGTGAATAAAACTAGAGACAACTACACTCAAAAGAAAATCAATCCAGCCGTACTCAAATCAATCCAAAGCGGAATTAATAGTACGGTGAGTACGTATTTTCTTGAATCAAGTACAGAAAGATTTATTCAAGTACGTATTTTCAATCGCAAAATAAATAAATGAGATTGATTTAAGTAAAACTAAGATTGAATCAATCACAAAATGCGCTTGATTAAAGAGTTATACAATTGTTTCAATCCGAATTCGTAATCCGAAAATAAGATTGATTTAAGTAAAACTAAGATTGAATCAATCTCAAAATGCGCTTGGTTCAAGTATCGTAAATCCCGAATTCGTGCTTGAAAAAAACCAAAAAAGAAATTAGAAAGAAAAAAATATTATGATTGATTTCCTTACCCGCTTTACACCTTACAGAATGATAAAACACCAACATCTTTAACCAAAAATATAAACTTAATGAGAAGCAAGAGTTTAAATTTACTTTTTAACCATTCGTGGTACACATGAGTCTGGCCAGACCTTTTTGCAATGTGTATAGAAAGTCAAAACATGCGTTAGCCGGAGGGTTAAACACAACGAAAAGTTTAATCTTTTTTTACTTGAGTTAAGAATTTTGTACTTATTTCACGAAATTCCGGGTTTGATTTTCGAAAGTAATCCCATTTAGGACTGCTTTTAGTACGTTTTAAGGCCCAACCAGAACATGAATGAGGTCGCTTAAGTCAACTTAAGTAGCTGTGCGAATACAAATAAAACATATGTATATGGCCAGCTACAATGTACTTAATGATGCTGTTCGTCAAGTTTCGTCAAATGTAATTTTTTAAGCAAAGTGCCAAACTGAACGCACATTCCGTACGAAAACAGCTGTGTATGTATAACAATAAAAAATAAAATAAATTTAAATGGACTTTTACATATTTTAATTTATTTTCCATTTTTTTTAAGGCACTCACAAACTATCTATTTTTAAATTCTTTACAAATTATATAGCATAAAATAAACAAATACACGGTTGGACTTTTTGGTACTTTTTAATTTGAAGTACTCGCAAAAAAACAAAATATTGCACAAATATGCAAGATTGGTTAAATAGATATTAAGTACATTATGGCCACCTAAAAGTCTTTTTTTATTTGCTTATGCATTTGACAGACTTTTCGTTAATTTTTGAAGTTGCTTAATCTAATACATTCTGGTTGGGCCTTTAGTGTTATTCGTACCTCAATTTTTGAGTACGACTCGTACTTAAAGTTATCATAAAAAACGTGATTTATCCCGAGTGTTTTTCTTTCTGTGTAAGATCGAAGCGCATGGGGAACATTTTTAAGCAGGCAATAGGTTTTAGTGCCATCTAAGAAAGTAACTAAGTATATTTTTCCAAACCGAACAGCGCTTGAACTAGATATTTAGTGCGAAAATGATTTTGTATGTCTTTTTCGTATAGGTACCCGGGTATCTCGCCGCGAAATATGAGCTTTTTTTCTGTCGCGCACATAAGGGTTTTAAAGTTTAACATATCTAAAACCATTAGTTTGCCAAAAAAAAAAATGTTTTGGTCTAATACTTAATACCTTGAGCGCTGCACAAAGGATCCTTTGGGTCGTGGTGCTTGTGGCCTTCCACGTAATAATACTTTGAGCAAATTGATTTCAATTTAATGTAATCTACAATTAACTTGAGGTCTATTTGATTCTTTAGGGTTTCTTATATTTAAAAGTTTTAACAATAGAGAACAAATACTCCATTTTATAAATTCATGACACAATTGAAAACGATAAATAGAAATTTACATTTTATTTCCATTAAAAAATTTCGACAAAGCAAATTCTCAAAAAATGTTATAACAAATGAAATTCTATACAATTAGAATTCCTTTAAAAAAAAGTTATGTTAAATATAATTCACAAAAATGTCCTTTAACAACAAAAAACTGAAATAGGCGTAGTTAAATGTCTATTGTTTTCCTAGATTTCACAAAAAGAAAAAAAATGTCATCAAATCAGGGACATTTTATTATTATTTTTTTTCCAAAAAAGGTGTGTCCTGTTTTATGTCCTTCAACTATGAATATGTGGTTTGGTTTAACTAAGCGTATTTTTTTTTTTTTTTTGTTTATAAATACTTTTATATAAAATATCAGATTTCTTTTGAAACCCATATGCATTTCATTGGAATTAATTTTAATTCGCAGATTCCTTGAAACTTATTTTTGCTGTTTTTAATCTACAGGGTAGCCCAAATAAGAGCTGCAAATATTAAGCAATTATTGTA
Organism: Pollenia labialis; assembly: GCA_949318255.1. NCBI lineage: Eukaryota > Metazoa > Arthropoda > Insecta > Diptera > Polleniidae > Pollenia > Pollenia labialis. The sequence continues at coordinate 114,754,410 of OX439143.1, forward strand.
ATTAATTTTTCTTTGTTTATTAAATAAATTTTATTGAAATTTAAAGGCAAAAAAAAAACCTTTTTTCAATAAAAACAAAACTATTTTAAACGAAAATTTTAAAACATATTGTGGTTAATTTAACAATATTATTTCCACCGGCATCCATAATGTGGTTAAATTAGTCCGCTATTACGAAGCCCCAACCATACTTTGATTCCTTCTAAACATGTTATAGTACAGTTGAAATAGTACAGTTAATGTAGTACAGTTAGTGTATTATTATAATAGTGGCATACACTATTGGCTATTTTCTCAACAAATCGACAAACCGTCAGTTACTAAATCTCGATATTAATATCGATATACGTTAACGATTTTGGTTTTCTCAATATACCGACAAAAACATTTTGGGAGCTGATCGAATTTATCTATACGGTAAATAAATTATTGGCAAAGTAGGGCGGAGTAGCTTTGTGACATAATAGAAACAAATGTGACATTGGGAAAACCAAATTTTTTTAATTCCCCTAATGAGAAAACGGCAATCTCTATTTTAAAAACTCTCAAAAAAGTCCGGCGCAGGGAAATCTGATTTTTTTTAATTCAAACGTTTGCCAAGTTTTCTAATTAACAACAATGTATCGCCATTGTTTTGTACAAAGCCCTGGAACTGTTTGTGGCGTTTCATCCTCATCCTCTCAGAAATGTGGCCATCTTGTATTTTCGGCCATAACGCCGAACCGATCCTTGCATGCTTGTGGGTGTAACTGATGCCGGTATGCTGCCACTGATTTTCAGAGCCTTCAACAATCCAAAGATTTGCTTGTTGACATTCCCATCCGACATGCGTTTCACCCGACAATAAAACCTTATTTAAAATATCCATTTGTGTGGCTGATTGCGTTGTTGTGGACAGTATTTGTTTGGTTTTAAATTGGCAAGAAGTCAGTTATGACCTGCAAAAAAAAAAAAACAAATATATAACAAAATCAATATTGGTAGGTCTTATCAGGGCCACCCTGTATTTATTAATACATTATAGTTAAGAATTAAGGACAATATAAATGCCAATGTATAATTAAGTAGTTGGTAATATGCCTGTTATACAACAAAAAGAAAATGAAAAAAATATTCTGTGAAAAATATGAAGTGCTAATTGTAAATGTATTTAAAAGCATTTTTAATTAAGTACGTAACAATTAATATTAAATTTACAGCTCGCTTTTAAAGTATTAATGGGCTTTTGATTTTAGTGGAAAAATATTAAAAATATTTATTCCTAAAAAGTGTGACAAAAAGGAAAAAATGTGGAAAAAATATAATCAGAAAATATACAACTTTACATTAAAATTTATAGGATAATTCTGCTAGGAATGCGAAATGGCCTACTACATTTTAAATTAACTTTAAACTAATAACAGGAAGTATTTAAAACTTTGTATTTTTATTCTAAAAGCTTAGTACTCTGTTCGAACTTGTGAAACATATTGAGCAAAATTGATTACTCTGCGCAACAGTCATTTTGCGGTCTGGAATTTAGTTGCAAATTTTAACTAATTTGAAGTCGCTGATTTTAAATCTAATCTCCCTTTTTCTCTATTAGCTCTACTTTTCGAGATATACCGTTATGTCCCAAATTAAGGAACTTTCACTACATACATATGTATATTGGAATATATAGCAACAAATTTATATACCAAAAAAAATGTTTTTAATATGTTGAGAAAAAAAAAGTTTCTTTGAAAAAAATTTAGCATGAGATTTATTTTTTAAGCATAGGTATTCGACAGTTAACGGTTAGCAAAAAATATGGCGTTACGCAATAGAAACACGTGTCTTCGTTATTGAACAATCTTTCAAATATAATTAAGGCTTGGCGGCCGCAGTTCGAAAATTTCTAAATATGGTCGGAAGTGTTTTAACTTCATCAACTGTGATGAGATTAATTGAAAAACTCAAATGTCAATATCTAAGCAGATCCAGTCTCCTTGAATTTTTTAATTTATCTCTTCACAAGTGACGAATTTTAAACACAATTCCTTCCATATTTTATACAAAAGTTTCGAACTGAAGCCGCTAAACTTACATTATTTTCCAAATAATGTTCAATAGTGAAGAGACGTTGTTCTACCGTGTAGTAAATCCTGGTACTCTCTTCAGTGCAAAATGTTTTCAAAGTCAATATAAAAAATGTTGATAGCGATGTACTACTATATTTATATTACAAAAACATGCGAAATGTTTCTAGCAACATTTTTATTTTCCGTGCATCTCATATTATTTTATACGGAATTTTTAGCAATAGATATGTATGTACATTGTACACAATCATTTTTTGTAATTTTTTATTTTGTATATGTGAATTGTGGTTAATAACAAACGTTTCAAAATGAAAAATTTAGAAAAGTACAAAAATTAATAGGAAAATTAAAGTTTTTTGTGTTTTAATTTAGAAAATTAATAAAATAAAATTGTTTTACTTTTTTTTAAGTAACAATTTTAAAACACATGGTTTTTGTCATAGATGGAAGTAGTGCACTAGTTCAAAATGAATGCAATAATTTTGTTGATGTTGAGTGATGAATTGAAAATTAGCATTCTCACTAAAGGCTAGTTTACACGGTAATACATTGTATTACGACATTATGTAGAATGAGAAAAATCATACCATGTAAAAGCCTGGTACTGTGTTCAGTATTTCGTGCGAAATGTTTTCAAACTCAATATAAAAAAAATTTCTGTTAAATACAAACGAAAAAATGTTGATAGAGTGGTACTCTGTTTATATTACGAAAAACATGCGAAATGTTTCTAGCAACATTTTTATTTTCCGTACGAAACAAGTGCAGCTCATATTATTTCGCCCGGAATTTTAAGCAACAGCTAATCAATTTTGTAATATTTTATTTTGTATATGTGAGGTGGGGTTTATAACAAGCGTTTAAATAAGAAAAATGTAGAAAAGTTCAAAACCTTAATAATAAAATTAAATTTTTTTGTTTTTTACTATAGAAAATTATTAAAATAAAATTGTTTTATTCTTTTAATGACAATTATCAAAACAAATGGTTTTTGTCATAGATGGGGGCAGTGCACTAGTTTAAATTGATGGCAATAATTTTGTTGATGTAGAGTGATGAATTGAAAATTACCAATCTCACTGCACGTAAGTGATTGTAATGTTAAAAGATAGTTTGATTTAAAAATAGCAATCATCAATTAATTGCATTTTTTTCTTCACTTATTAGACTAAAAATTTTGCACACAATTTAAAATACAAAACTTGTGTTTTAATGACTAAATCCAAGAATTATTCCGCTATTAACAGAATTTCATTTAGTTTAATTTCCTTTGCTTATGCATATCATCGGAAAAATCAAAAACCATGCACGTACAAAATTAAATTTATTTAAATTTTAGTGTATTATGTTTTCGTACAGCTTTTTGATTGCAAGTTCAAATTTTGAACTACAAATTTGGATTGAGTGCAGATTTTATGCATACAATCACAGTTAGCGATAGTGAAAAAATTTGCAATACCAATTAATTTCTTAAGTGCTAGTGAAAAAAATACCAACCATCACTAAAGCTGGTAAAAAATTTTAAAAACTAATTTTTTGCAGTTTTATTAAGTAAGAGTGTAATGTTGATTTAAATCAACATTTAGTGCACTACCCCCAACTATGGTTTTTGTTTACCTTCAAAAATAATGTTGTATACTTGTTACTAATAAAAACGTTAAGTTTTTAAAAACCGCGAGGTAGACAATATTGATACATGACAAAATTTCCGTCTGAAATAATCAATGTTGCTCAGCATTTTTCGCAAGTTCCAACAGAGTACTAGGCTTAACAGAGAATAAGAACACAAAATCTTACAAGCGGTCGGTAAATGATTTTTTTCTAAACCATTTTAGAAACTTATGTATTTTCATCACACCAGAGGTGTATTTTAACAGAGTATATTGAAGGTGGTAGAATTTGTATACAAATACAAAAACAACTAACATCAACTCGGAAAATTCTCATGTTGGTTTTGTAAAAATTTTAAAAATTGTTCGAACAGAGTACAAGGCTTAAAGCATGGTACTCTGTTCAGTATTTCGTGCGAATTCAATATAAAAAAATTCTTGTGAAATACATACGGAAAAATGTTGATAAAGTTGTAATCTGTTTATGTTGCGATTAACATACGATATGTTCTATCTACATTTTTGTATTCCGTACGAAACAAGTGCAGGTCTTATTATTGTTTCGAATGGAATTTTAAGCAAAAGCTTATAATTTGGTGTTTATAGATTTTATTTTGTTTTTTCAAAAAAAATGGAAAGAATTTATGACGGACACTTCAGAATTGAGAACGTATGTATTAATTTCACTTGGTAGCATTGTTTTATTAAATGTTTACATATATTTAGAACAATTTGCTCGCAACTCCTCGTCAGCCAAGAATTAGAGCCATCGCAGGATGTTGATTTTGATGAAATTTAAGTGCTACCTAGTACCGGCTCGTTGGGTAACTAACCATCATATACATACGTAAGTAGAAACCTGATTTTTCATAGAAAACTAAATTTTTTAAAATTTACATTAAAATAAAATGAAAACTGCTGTTTCACAAGTGGTAGACGCGATGACAACGCTGGTTAATATTGCTAAAAATAAAGAAGGTAGCGTTAGCACCTCTTTCTTAAATTATTTAGACTCGCTGCTATGGAAACTGCCAAAAACAGTGGCGGAAGATATGCAGTTCAAAATTATTTCAATGGTGGTGGAAGAGATTGCCGTCCACCAAGAGACTGAAGTTTTTAACTAATTATCTTTTTTTGATTTTATAGTTATTTAATAAAACAAAAGGCCGTCACTTGTACCCTAAACCTTTAAAAATACTGTAAGACTTTTAAATTTTTCTTTTAAAATTTTTTTTTTTTATAAAAAAATAAGTAGTTTTTTAATTATATAAAAGGCTGGATCAAATGAATTTTATTTTTTATGTTTAACAATTTTTAAACCTTTTATATATTGGAATAAATTATCATTTGGAATGAAGTGTTTTTTACAATTTCGCAGCTAGGACTTGGGTGTTTTTTTTTTTTTGTAAAAATCACCTAAATAAGACCTTTCAGATCAGTTTTGATGATAAAAAAGTGATTTATCACTTAAAAAGGATTCATATATGATTCATTGATAAGTTAAAAAACTTATTGGAAAACGAGTGGCATCCAAAACTTCCTCCGTGACATTAACAATTGTTATTAATTGTTGCGCTGGCATACAACTTGCAAATAATATCGTTCCCTCCATTTGCTTGGTTTTACGTTTGGAAATACCTTTTTTTAATTTTTTTTAATGACAATAAAAAAAACATGGTTTTTGTTATCCATCGCAAAACAATGTTGTATACTTGTATTATATATACTAGTTATAATATATATATTATATGTATATATTGCTAGTTATAACTACACTCCACAATATTCTGTACGTAAAATTAACTGAAATTGTAATATAAAATAAATGAAAGTTCAATTAAAAACCGGTCTACCTATTTTTCATTTATTTTTAACAAAAAGTGCATTTAATTTTTACTGTCAAAAATTCAACACCATATTCAGTAAAAACTATTAAATATTCAGTTATTTTATTAAATTTTCGTTTACTCCACAAAAGAGCCGAATTTCTAAAAAATACCAGACAGACACCTGTCCGCTTGTTTTTCTTATAAGCGAGAGAGGGAGAATATTTTTATTTACTTACCCAGTTACACACGTTTGTTTTACTTTTGTTGTACTGACCACGTTGTTTACAGAAGAACTCTCAATTATAAGACACCAGCAGCATGACCGATATGGCTTCGCAATTATTTTACTTTTAAAATTTGATGTACATATTTAACTAAATTATTTTTATAAATAGAAAATGGGAATTGCTTACACAAAACAAGCAATTAATTTTTTATAGATAAGTAAAAATTAATTTTTGGTAGTAAAATTATATAAAATAACTGAATATTTAATTGTTTTTACTGAATATGGTGTTAAATTTTTGACAGTAAAATTTTATAAAATAACTGCATATTTATTTATTTTTACGGAATATGTAGTTAATTTTTTGACAATTAATTTATATAAGATAACTGATTATTTATTTGTTTTTACGGAATTCGCGGTTGAATTTTTGACAGTAAAAATTAAATGAACTTTTCGTTGCTTTAAATTACATTTTTATTTACTTTAACATAAAGAAGAATTTAACTCAATCAACATACAATATTAACTGCAACTGAAAATCCGTATTAATATGCACTTAGTTTTTTGAATAACTGTTAGAATCAGTTAAAAATAAATTTGCTTGGAATTTTAAATGTTTATTTATTTAAAAATGACTGACAGTCCGTTACTGTAATAATATTGTGAGTGTAGTAAAAACGTTAAGCCTTGCAACTCCGCGAAAAAGATAATATTGATACGTGTCAAAATTTTCGTGTGAAATAATCAATGGTGCTCAACAGAGTACTAGGCTTAACACTACATTTTTACTAACCCTAAACTGTCAGCTTTCGAACTTTTTTTAAGGTTGCCAACACTTTACTGCACAATGCCGACAAATTTGAATCCTGCGTTTATTTTGGAACACCATTTATAATGACATTTTGTACAATAATGTTTCTACAAATATGCAGCTGTAACTGATATCCTCCGGGAAACCTGCTGCGGAAAAACTATTTATTTATTTATTTAATCAATGGATATTATCCTTACTGACTAATAACAATATTGCCTTAAAATGAATGAATGACAATATGCAATTTAAAATATACTACAACTTTACAGAATATATATACATACATAAAAATTTACGAATTAAGAAAAACAATAATTTTATGTTTTATGGAATTTAAACATAAAGAAAAATCAACAAATTGTGACAGAGAATTAAATTGTCTACATAACCTCGAAAAAGGATCAGCAAAAGCATAATTTTCTCTATAAAATTTAACAAAAAGCAGATTATAATGACGCGTATTGCGACAAAGTATATTAAATTTAATTTTATATTTGCAACCACTTTTTTTACGAAACATATTAAAACTACGGAATTTTTATTAAAAATATTCTTCAATTTATATATTCCACAACAAAGAAAAATCTTGCGGAAACAGTTACTTTTATGGAAATCTTTTTACGAATTTTGGTTTTTTAATAAAGAAGTAATTACGATATCAGATTCTTAGGTAAAGATAATAATATCTTCATTAGATTTCTACTCAATATTTTGTTGTAGAAGTTCCAAATAAATGAAAATAAAGAAATAAATTGTTAAAGAAATACGTTGTATTTCTTTAAGGTGATACTAATTTTGCACGGTTTTATTTAAGTTTTATTTTCTACATGTTTTCTATATGTATTCCGGAGGGATCAACAAACTTCTTTTTCAAATTATTCTTTTGTAATTTGCCTTTGAAAATTACTATAATTTAATTAGGTTTTGTACAAATTTGATTTATCTTTATTTGAGTCAAGCATTCGCTTAAACATTTGCCAATTTATAACCTTTAAAGTTTCTTCTCTTTCTCTTCATTAATATTTGTAACCTGCCGATAAAAAATTATACGTTTCCCAAAAAACGGTACAACTTAAAACACTTCCTTTGTCAATTTGAGCACTTACAAATGGCAACGAAGGGAAAAATTCTCATTACTACTTTATTTCATATAGTGTCTTTTAAAGAAGAAAACTGACTTAATAAAGCGGGGAAATACTACAAAAAATAAAATAAAACAGCAAGAACCACACTGAATATACAAAAAATTTATACAACTGCAACTTTTTTTCTTAAAATTTACGTACAAACAACCTCTAAAGTATACGAACCAAATGATATGTCATCATGTTGTCAGATGCCAATAACAGAGTTAAAAATATACCTTAAATATCAGCCTTGAAGTATTTTTTTTTTTATTTTGCTGTATTATGGTTGATAGCCAAACATTATAGGAAGAATCTTAAAAAAACCTAAGACGGAAAGAAAATGAAGATGAAGTAAAAAAAGAAATATTCATATACACTCATATACGTAAGTATAAAGTAATGCTTGCAACACCCCAAATTGCAATTAAAGTTAATTTCAACAAATTGCATGCCACAAAGTGTTAAAGGGAATCTGGAAACAACGTACAGGAATATAAGAGATATACATACATATATTTTGGGTTGGCAAGAAGCTTAACCCGCAAAATGCTGATGAATTGGATAAGATGGCAAGTTTCTGGAGAAAACATTTTAAAAGCACAAATTTTTTAAAAATCTTAATAACTTTTACTTAAAAACAATAAAATTTTTAAGGAAACATGTAACGACTACAAAATTTCTGTAAGAAACATGTTGAACAAACTATAAAAGATAAAGTTGATTACTAACATTTCTGAAATTAACATTCCAACAAACACGAGGGTAAACATTTGATATAAAATTACCATCATTTGATACCAAGCACAATTCTCAAAGCGAAAAATTAAATGTAAACATTAAAAAATGGCGATTAAAGTAAAATGTGTTTTAAAGGTGTATTCTTGGCAACGTTGCCAAATGTGAAGATTTATCGGATTTTTACAGTTTTTTGACGCGCAAAACACTCATGCAAATTTTTACTTAAAAAACACAGTTTATATAATTTTATACAAACCATACAAAGAGGCATATAACTACAATATCATTATCAAAAATTTTTTCTAATGCAACAATGTTATAACTTGTTCTCTGTTTTAATGAACAAATTTAGATCCTATAGGCTCTAAATATATTTAGTACAAAATATTGCGATGGTTCAGAGCCATTTCCAAATTGAGAAAAATTATGAAATTTTGTCAAAATAAGTGTCAACGGCCAACGTGGAGAGGATATTTTCTCTACATAATAAAAACGAAAATGTTTGATTTTTATTTTTTTGCTTTTTTTAATTTTTTAAGGAGCAATTTTTTTATTAGAAAAACAGATTTTATTTTTGTAAATTGTCAGTTTTTTTTTTTAATTATTTAGGAAACACTGGTACTTGGTCAAAATGCTTGGTATTCGTGTACGTATGCTGGACGTAATATTCGCCGTCATAAATAAATTTTTTGATTTTCCGTTCAGCATCATCGGTGTCACACATACAAATATGTACATATTCACTAAAATTACCATTGCGCTTGATGTGTAATGCTTGACCGTGTATTGACCCCTTTACAATTAAAGAAAAATTAAATATTTAGTGAAGTGAATTCGCCTTTAGCTATCCTTAATTTCTTGTGAAAATTAATTAGTTGTAAATTACCTGTAAGCAAAAAAATTTATTACAATAATGAGTAAGAATATGAATAAAAATAAATCAGAAAAGGGAACCAATTTAAAGTTTGTTGTACAATCGCAGTGCAAACCAGAGCCAAGGCAATCCTCAAAATAAAAAGATGCCAAGAATTTCATCTTTCCAAGAATTTTAGGACGGAAAGAATGCTTTTTCATCTTTCAACAGCCACTATGGTGCCGAATACTTAGTTGACAGTTTTTTTAAATAAATAATGAATTTAGATAAAAAAAAAAATATTTTAATTTATTTTCCACATTGTACTACAATAATCCACTTGAAAATAAACGCATTTCTCCTTGTGAATGATATGTTTCAAATCATTATCAAACGTTTCGTTGACAATTATTGCTAACATAAAAAATCAAATTTGGTTGTCAAGTCAAAAAAATAAGCAGAGAAGAAAAAATAGAAGCAAATTTTGTGGGAAAGAAATTTGTTTGTGAAATAGTAGCAAATTATAATTGCAGTAAAAAAATTATATTAAAGAATTAAATAAACATAATAAATTTTCTATTAAGAAAACGTTTGCAAATTTTTCCACAACAATATTATGTTTAAAACTAAAAAAAACTATTATAAAGCCTTGTTTACAATGGGGGAAACAATTCCGTTTTTAAAATTTGGAACAAAAATGTAGCTAAAGTTTTTTTTTAAGTTGAGTCTACTTCAGCAACAAATTGTATAAAATTGAAAATGACGTTTATAATAATTATACTCACACCACAATAGTGGAGAGGGTATTATGCAATTGTGCTGATGTGTGTAACACCTTAAAATAAAATGTGATTCTGAGTCTGTCCACGTAACCTTGTGCGCAAAGTACAGGTTATAATTTTGGAGATTATTTGATAAAATTTGGCTTATAGGTTCTTATTGGCACAAAGACCAAGCCTATTGAAACTATCAAACCGATTTCAATGAAATTTAAAACATAGATAGACCCATATTAATATGTATACACGAGCTATGCAGTTTTCAAAAATAGTACCACTAGCGGAGTTGGGGGCAATTTCTGCCTCTCACAAAATTTTTAACCGATTTTAATGAAATTTAAAACGTAGATAGATTCATATTTATGTGGCTACATAAGCATGATTATCAATGGGTCTCGAATAGGGTGCACACTCGTAAATGAGTTTTAAAACACTGTGGCGTAAGGTATCATAAGTCGGGCTTGACTGACTGTACTTTCATACTTGTTTTATTTAGTTTGGAATGAAAATTTTAGCAAACTATTTTAAAAAATAATAATAAATACGTAATATTATTCTGGGCAAAATTTGCAAACGGTTTCTTAATGCAAAATGTGTGAGTTTGCTGCTTTATTTTGAACAATAGTGAAAATGTTGCTGGCATTGTAAACAAAGCTTAAATTATAAATGATAATTTTATAAAATTGTTGCTGAAGTAAAAAAAAATGTTAGTTACATTTTGTTATAAAAATAAAAGGAAAATATATGAAATTCTTTGGAAAAAATAAAATGGAAGAAAAAAGAATTTGTTGCTACCATTGTGAACGTAGCTTAAAACAAAACATCTATTACGAACGTTTTTCAACAACAATTCGAGGCAATAAAAATACCTTGGGGCAATAGGTTTTCTATAGCAAACACTGTAGAATATTTAGTTATAAATGAAAAACGTTTTGAGGCAGTTGGTTTCCTCTAGACGTTGGCACATCATGTTTTCTTTATACATCCATTAAATACGGTTGGAACATAAGTTTTTCATAAAAATAATTTCAGGACAAAACTTTGTACATAAAAAAACTTCTTTAAAAAAAGATATTTTTTAAAAAAATTTGGATGCTATTAATCATCATCGAGAAAATGAGAATTTTTTTGTAAATTATTATGAAGTTATCCAATGGGTTAATCCTGCCGTTGGCTGCCATGTTCTTGTTTTGTATATTTCATTCCTGAAATAAAACAAAAATTGAATGCTTGACTACAAATAACAACAATAACAAAAAAAATATTAAAAAAATAACACCCGAAGTGTTTAGATGTGATATGGAATAAATGAAATACATTCGGAGTTACAAACTTTCATACTAAAGCACGAGAACCCGGGTTAGAATAAAGAAATATTACTGTTCAGTTCTTTTGTTCACTGAAAGTGTACAGGGGAAAAACGGCAAAAAATTAAATTACACCTCGGAAATTACCTCTTTTCTGTAGCTGTTTTACCCACTTGTTAGTTAGACTTGCTGCTGCTGCTGTTGCCAATATTGTTCTTGTTGTTGCTATTGTTGCAACAGTTGATGTCTACTTAGCTAAAATGAAAAAGTCGCAATGCAGCAACAAATAAAGAAAACAAAAACAATAACAATATCAAATGAAATGAAATGTTGGATTCAAAGAAGAAGAAAAATTATGATGAAGTTTAAAACTGGCAAAATTATGTTACAAGCCAAAATGAATGAGTGACTCTGTGTGTTAAAAAAAAAAAAACTAAATATTCTGTTGTAGCATGTTCCATCAAGAAATCATTAAATGTTGTTGGGGCTGTTTTTAAACAATATCAATTGTTGCTAGTGATGCATTGCATTGGTATGAGTACTCATGATTATCATTCCATACAAACAGCCGTTCAGCCAGCCATTCATTCGTTTTTCTTTCTGAGCTGTTGTTTGTGAGTTCCTTAAAGACAATATGACGACGACGTTTTAAGTGCCCCCATCGGTGATGATGATGGTGGATGGATGTGTATATGACTGCATTGCTTAAATGAGTGTTTGTTTGATTGTTGTTTGCTTGTTGCTCGCTCGCTTTCCTGCTTGGTGCTGTTACAACTCCGCCCTAAATGTTTCTTTTCGTTTCTTATTTAGTATGAAATATTCTTTAGCTGTTTGTAGTTTAATATTATTTTATTTTTGTTGCTTTTTTCCCTTACTACATTGATCGCACGAATCAAGCGCGAGATTACTCACGCGAACCCAATTTGGCAATTGCTTATTAGCGCTGCCGCTATACCACTATCAGCACAGGTTGGTTTTCAGATACTTCAGTTTTGGTTGGCAACATCAGACAGAACAGAAAAAATGTTGCTGTAGATTCAAGCATACACATTTGGCTCAAAAACAACACGGCAGCAAGAAAACATTAAGCATTACGTACCACTTATATCACCTTCTTGTTAGATTGTTACTTAAGAAATAACAAAAAAAAATTGATACAACAACTGTATACAAAATTGTTGCATGCACGCTGGCAGGGGCGTAACACTCTAGCAAGCAAAAAAAAATGAAATTTAATTAAAGTATAGAATAATAGCTCTTAATAAGCTTTCAGTGTTTTAACAGCTATTTTAGTTAAAATTGCAGAATGCCAATTTAAAAGTATTTAATAATCGACAATTATAATTTGTTCCAGAACTGGAAATAACCTTGGACCAAGCTAATAATTAAAAGAACAATTTTTTTGGTAAGATTTTTAATTTCCTTGGAAATGTGTTCAGGGCTCAAAAATATATTTTCAATTTCTTCTTCAATTTGTTTACCTAATAGGAAAGAATATGTATTTATCAAATCATTCTCTATTTTTCTAAACTTTATCTCAAAAAAAAAAGGTTTTCCAAGCTTGCTTGTACCAATTAAGCTTTTTTGAAATTTTTAGGAGTGTGTAGGTACAGTACTCGTAGAAGCTTTTAATGTAAAAATATCCTTTATACTCCCACTTTTTTAGTCCAAAAAAGTTTATAATAATTTAATTCATACATACAATACATTGCCGTTTTCTTAATTACAATAACGTCCAAGTCATTAGCACAATGTGCGAGCCTTTACAAAAAAAAACCTTGTGCGTTTACACCGACGAGAGCACAAAAGCCAATCAGAACTCAGCGACCACAATGCTTGCTGATCTGTATGGCTGTAATGCTCTCTTCAGTGTGAAAGCACAAAGCTTTTGTAAAAGCTCGCACATTTTGCTGATAACTTGGACGTAATTGCTTTAATATCACTAAATCAAGGCGAATCCACTAGAAAGTTGGGTCAAGTCAACAACTGGTTTTTTTCGGTGGTCGAGATGTCAAAGGGCTTATAGTACCGATTCTTAAGTAAACAAATATCCATTTTTGCTAGAAATATGTTTGACATTCGGACCACAAAAGCAGTGTTGTTGTAAAGTTGACCTTACCTTCTGGCGAATTCGCCTTTCACAAATTATTTTGTTTCCTTTAATAGTTATTTGATAAAAAAGTTTTATATGTCTCCTTACTTATTCAGACAAATATTAAAGCTTGCTTCTTTTTCCACAAGTAGCAAACAGTGAAATGCGCATAGGAATAGCTTATGCCATCAACGATAATTTCAGTGATTTTATCAAGAATAAAAATTGGGAATTAAGCACGAATAACAAAATCTTTTAAAAATTTTGTATCCCAAAAATTACTTTGATAATAAACGGGCAAGTGCACGGGTAAAAAAAACTTAACTGTCAACACGCTTTTGCATGTTGTTTTTGTTTTTTTTATTTTGTTTTTTCTTAGCCTACTGTAGTTGTACTTGTTGTTGTACAATTAATGTTGGAAAAATTCCAATTGTAGTGGTGAATGTAAGAAGAGATAAACTCACTGTTTATTGTTGATGTTTTTGTTTAATCTTTGATATTGTTACAAGTAGAACTGTTGCTTATAATTCTTATACGTTTAACAGTTTTATTTGGTTTAATATCTTTAGTTTTTCTAAAATCTTTTTGGATGAAGTTTCCTGATGATCTTGCCTAAGCAACCAGTGAAATGCGCATAGGAATAGCTTATCCTTCTTGTGTTTCTATCAAGAATAAAAATTGGGAATTAAGCATAACAAAATCTTATAAATTATAATATTTTTTTTCTTAAAAAATCTATTTTTTAAGCATTTCAAATTTCCAAAAAATGTATAATATTGACTGACTTTTTTTCTCACAAGCCTGTAATGCCATGAATGGTACAAAAGTTTCTTATAGAGCTTTGAAGGCCTTACTAGAATATACAAAGGCTTGTTTAAGCTTCTTTAAAAAATTGCCAATTAAATCCTCTCAAATGCATTTAAAAACAAATTTTATTTCGTACGGAAAGTGCACCTTGGTTAAGCAAATAACAAATTCATAAAACTAAACAAAAAGTTCCCTTAAGTTCAATAATGTTTGACACAAATGATTAACATGTTTTCGCACAGTCGCTTAAGCTAACTTAAGCATATTATAGTTGGCGCTTTAGTCATTTTCTGTTTTTTTTTTGGTAAATTCACCATCACTTATTAAATTCACTATGACTTTCGTTTTCTAAAAGCTTTTTGAAATAAGTTATTTATCTTTTAGTCTTTTATAAAGCTTTGGACCATATTTACCCAAATAACTTAAGCTATGTTCACACCTATTGACGTCCTACACATAACCACTAGTTCTATTTAAACATATTTGCTTTTGCAAAGCGCTTAGATAGATCAAACACCATTTAGAAGTTCCTAAATTGAATTACACAATTATCTTCTTTCAAATAAAGTTCAGTTAATCGATAGAAATTGGAAAAAATAAAGCTAAAGTTTTAACGATGTACTGGTCATGCTTTTGTCTGACTTTTTCGTCAAATATTTGTTAGGTCTAAACATGCCTTTAGTTTAAAAAACGATAGTAAGAAAATATATAATAAAAGTTCTAAGGTTTTCAAAAACTTGGTTTTAAATGCAGCTATTTAAAAGCTCTTCTTACTAAAATCTTAAGTGTTTCCTGACGTTAATTACTTTTGTTTGTACTTCGTTTTCATATTTAACTTTAAAAATTTTTCCCATTCCATTTGCTCCCCTTTAGAACCACATCCTTTAAAAAATCAAATTGTTTTTGCAGTTAGCTTTATTCAAAGGTTTTTTTCATAACTTTTTCGACCAGCTGAATGTGTGGCTTGTTTTATTTTCTGTATTTGTAGTTGCTATTGTTGCAGTTAGTTTGGGCTGTATTTTATTTTTGTACTTAAAAGAATTGATCGATCGATCAGTTAGTTGGTTGTTAGTAGAGAAGTAGACAACAGAAAAAAAAAACAATTTTGGAAACAACAATAACGAAAAAGACGAGGAACCAACTCCATAATGATTTGGATGATGATAATAATGACTTTATAGTTGTTGCTGTTGTTAAAATTGTCTGTTAAAGCTATTTTGCCACATTTTATTGTACTTCCAACGTATTATAACTCGTCTAAACTGAATAATTTTTTTGTTCAACTTCATTGTGTTACTTTTTTTTTGATGTTGTTGTATCTTTCCTGTTTTTAGCCCTTAAGTAATGATGACACTGACTGATGTAGTTAATATTATTACTCCTAACTCTTTATGGCAAATAGATGACTAACTCCAAAACATTTCTACACTTACACTTATTTCGCTGTCCAACGTTAAAAAGAAAAACGTCCATTTTTTTGTCAGTAGGGGATTTCTTGCAAAGAGTTAAAAGACTTGGCTGGAGTAAAGCTTTAAATGCAACCTACGTAATATTTATTAGTTTGTTAGTAATTTGCCATTATTATGGAGTTTTTATTACCTTGTTGCTTTTGTTGTTTGTACACTTTTAAGTTCAATCAACACTATTTTGGTGGCATGACGTTTTGTAAAAGAGGTGAACAAAAGCAGTGTTTGTTAAATATTATGAGGTAATACCCAATCAATTGCTATCTTCTATAACGTGATTTTTGTTTTCTTGAGAAGGGATTTTTTGAACTGTTTCTAGTCACAATATTTCAGTCATATAATATTGTTTTTAATGTTCCTGTTCATATACATACATGCATACAAAATCTCTCTCTTTCATGTTTAATTTTTTTTTTTTTTTTGATCTGTTGGGTTTTTCGTTTAAACATTTTTTATTGCTTCACACTTTAGGGTATAAAATACGTTAGAAGATTGTCGTAGGTCGTGCCAAATCATTTATATTACATTGTTTTTTTGTTACAATGGGAGTTATTTTGTACTTAAAAAGTAATAAAAATACCTACACCTCTAAGTTAATTCGAGATATTTTTAACCCTAAAATGATTGACAAGTCATCCGGGTGCTTATGTTTTTTTAAATAGATTTTTTTTTGTAGAAGTTGATAACAGTCGTTCTTGTAACTAATTGAGAGCTCCAAACTTTTAATACTTTTATAATTTTTACAGTTTTTAAATTTACGTACCATCCCAACTTTCTTTCAACACTTGTAACCAAACGACAAGCTCCCGGCTAATTTTATGGTTTTATCTCTTTTTTATTCCAGACTACTCTACTTGAACTAATTTTATTATTTATTTGGAAAAAAGCTTTTATACTTTAAGAGTCTTATTCCTTCAATATTTTCCAGGAATATTTTCTATGCACTACCAGAATTTTCGTTTGTATATTCCTGTTACGAGGCTTACTTTAGCTATCCTTTGGCTAGCAACGCAGTAAATTGTACAGAAAATTTACACAACTGTTAGATACCAGCAGAATGTAATGCCAGCTTTTAAAAATTGTTATTTGATTAGAATACACATTTGAATAAATATTTAAAAAATAATTTTTTTTTAAAATGATTTAAATCATGGCCAAGGCGAATTTATTACAGGCCCTGCTGATATTACCTAAAATCACTGTTGGATGCCAAAATTTTGTTTAATCTCTTTTATTATCTTTGTTTCTGGTTTGTTTTATTTCTTTTTTTGACATTGTACAATGATTTTCCAAAAACAAATTGCTTGTGGTTTTTGTACGAGTTGTACTTGCTGTAGTACCGAGATTACCTGGGATGAATTCGCCTTGATCATGGCCCAATTAGTAGGGCTGCTTGAATCGCCTGCTGATTTTTGGCAGAGTTGTGTTTTTAATAACAATACATAGGAATAAATGGGCAAAATGTCAAAAGTTGCTGACATTTTTTTACGCCATTCTGTTTATTTGAAAATTGTTTACTTTTTTAATATGATTTTTGATTTCAAAAAATAATTTTTCGTATTGTGAAAATAGAAATAAAATTAATTTATTGTGACAAAAATTGTGAACAAAAACTTTAAATAATTATAATAATAAAAAAACAATAGAATTAATAAATAAAAAAATAAAAGGCGGACACAATGGAGAACATTTATCGTCTCCTTCCCAGTGATGATACAGCAGCGCCAATATATTAATCATTTGATGCCGAAAGTGTCATGTTACATGTTACAAACTCTTTTTGGTATAAACGATTCAATAAACAAAAATTTATCTGGAGATAATCATTTGAACAGCGCATTAAAGACTGCTTACTTTCCTCCGCCGCCTGTATATGGTTGTAAAGAAAACAACATCAGTGTCAATATTTTTATTTCAAGAACAGAAGAGTTATTTCCATAGACGAACATGTTGACCAAGGGGACACTGCTTCTATATCTGGTAAAGCATTTCCGTTGATTTCTTCACACCCATATGCAGGCGGAGGAGGAAAGTAAGCAGTCTTTAATTTGCTGCTCAAATCATTATTCCAGATTAATTTTTGTTTGAAACATGCTTTTAACATGGCACTTTGGGCATCATGGCGCTGCTGTATCATCACTGGGGAGGAGATGAAAAATGTTCACCATTCTGTGCGCATTTTAGATTTTTATTTATTATTTATATTTTTTATAAAAATTTAAAACACAAACAGCAAATAATGGTAGTATTTTGCAAAATGAAGAAATGTAATTTATTTGTATTGTTTTTATTCATAAAATATAGAAAAAATCTTCCCATTATCCTTTCGTTTTCATTTTCTTAACCGCCCCATTAGTTCTAAGCACTTTTTTAGAACAAACTTATTTTACCAAAATTTCGATTGAAAATTTTTCATTTAACAAAATAAATACAAAACACATATTTCTTGACAACTTTTTGACATTTTTACCATTTGTATACACAAACAAAACGCGTGCTGTTTTTTCTATTGTTGCATTGTTGTAGTTGTAGTTGTGTAAAAAAAATTGGCTGGCAACCTGCTTTATATTTTTTTGGAAAACAATAAAGCAAGCTGTTTTTGTTTTTATTTTGTTTTTTCTTAACCTTTTGGCATGCAGACACTGTAACAACTAAAAGGAAATACGGCGTGGAATAGGGCAAGTGGGGTAAAAGCACCCCCTCCCCATATCTTCTTAGCTAATCAACCGGTATTCGTAAAATTTGTCTTCCAGATACTGTAACATCTAAAAGGAAAAAGGGAATAGGGCGTGCAATAGGGCAAGAGGGGTAAAATCTTCCCCTCCCTATATCTTCTTAACTAGTCAACCGGTTTTCTTAAAATTCGGCTTGAAGAGACTGCAACATCATAAAGAAATAAGTTATATACCACAACAACGTTTGCCGGGTCAGCTAGTTTTTTAAATAAAAATTCAAATACACCTACAGCCAACTTCATGTTTAAAAGTGTGAATTGCAAAACAATCAGAATTACATGATACAAAAAACCGAGTACCCCTTACCAATCATTTACCTTTCTCAACAAAAAACTCAAGAATTGCTGCAACAAAAATTGCAAGTCTAAACGATGACATAGAAATTAGGAGAAATTTGTGGTATGTATATGAAAAATTTCAAACAATTATAATGATAAAGAAAAAATTATTTATAAGATTTGTTAAAGACAACTTTCGTAAAGGGAAATTTTTATGTAGAAGTTTCTTAAGCAATTTTTTTGCGAATAACTTTCATTGACTGTTCTCGTCCACATCGGTGTTTAACGCTCTTCTGATCGAATAAGTGCTGCAGTATATCTTCTTCTTAAGAGAGTGTGGCCACCATCATTTAAAATATTTCGACCTAGTGGGTTTGGTTGCGATTGACGCCTTTTACAGTATTTAATTGAATGTTTTGTGATCATAGATTTTACTGATGGTACATCGAGGTCTTTGTGAATGTTCGAGTTTTTAATAAACTAGGGAGCGGACATAACGATGACGCCTTTGTATTTTCTCTATGTTGGAGGCCAATTGATTAATGAAAAATTTTTCCCAAGAAAATTTATTACTTCTTATATAAATTTTCAAACCCATTTCAAATTTAAATGGAATATGTATTAAACTCTTTTCTAGGAATAGAATAATAAGTGAGATTATTTAAAATGGATTGAATGAAAAGTAAAATTCAATAAACCAGTTTCCATTCTAAAATATGATCATGACTAAGCATAAAGATGATGATGACGGTGATGGTTTTGGCTTATTGCAATATGGCTTTAAGTTGTTTGCAACATGTAATTGACTTCTATTCGTTCTTTTTTCGCTCTCTCTTTCTTGTTTTCTTACATCTTGTTTCTTATTAAACTCATCGATCTTATAAATTGGAGCGTGATTTGTAAGGTCATCATTCAAAAGGCATCTTCCTTTTTTCTGCTTTAAATGGAATTGTAGACGGACGATCTTACGCTAAAGCAGTTTTATTTGTATGTGACACAGCCAACCATTTTAAAGATCGTTTCATTAAAATAAAAAGCAAAAATGCACAAAAAAGCAGAAACAATATGCAAAATCAATTGTATTTAAAATGACGACGGACATTGTGTAAGTTAAACAGGCAGACAGACAGACAGTCAAACAGACATTGCACAATAAAAATCCTAACAAAGCCTAAGATCTTGATATCTTTAGTTTTTTCTTATTTTTGGTTTTATTTCAAGATTCAGATTATTGAAAAATAAGCAGCGAAGCTTTCAAGAACAAAAAGGTTCTTATTTTCTTATTCGCAAAGTGCTTTTTTCGCAGTGAAATGAGCAGTTTTGTTTTTGTATTTTATGGAATACCTGGTGTTTTTTATAAGATTGTTTATGGTCTGGCTGACATATCAGCTAAAAGAAATCTCTAAAGTACCATACTTTTTCTTATTTAAAAAAAACCTTCCTAAAGAACCTTTAAAATCTGTGGCTTAAATTTTATGTTTAAGTATTTTTTTCCTCTTGTAGAGCTAAAACAGAAGTTTATTTTTCAGCTTTGATTTTTGACAATTTAGACACTTTTTTATTTTACATGTATCCAAAAACGAATTTGACTTTATTGTGATTTTCCTTATTTTTTTGCTATAAAGTTTGAATTTTGACATGATCTTTTAAAGATCAAGATTTCGGTTTAGTTAGTTTTTGTTGGAGTTTTTAATTCTTGGAATTTGAAGATTGATATGCAAAATATATTGAGACAAAAGTTCAATGAACCAAATGATTAGGAAAATAATAATAAATCAAGAAACTTGAAAATTTTGCATAACTAAAGTATTCTATTTTATCAGACACGCTTTAAAAAGCAAAAATTAGAATATTAAGGATAATATCAAAAAAAATGTGTAGATCATTTTGCGTAAATTTTTTAAGAAGAAATTTAAACAGGCACCATTGTCAAAGGAATGTTTGTATAAATAATATTATTAATTAAAAAATTTTCACAAAAAGTTTCCTGTAATTTTTGTATAAGAGAAATTTTTAATGTTGCAGACAGGTGTTACAAAAAAATTTCATAATTAGAATTGTGGTTATTTTGTTGAACTATTTATGGTTTTTAATCCAAATTTTTAATATTTTAATCAGGCTTAAGTTCATCAAATTTAATTTTCATTAAATTATTTTTATGAAGAAATGAAAATTAAATTTGATGAACTTAAGCCTGATTAAAATATTAAAAATTTGGATTAAAAACCATAAATAGTTCAACAAAATAACCACAATTCTAATTATTGTTAAAGCTAAGGCACGAGCTCTATGTGTACATTTGTCCTTCAAGTTGTGCTGAAAAAGGTCAACAAAGAAAAAGAAAGACAAAATGAAAAAACAAAAAAATGTACTTTGGACTTCAAGAAGAATTCTTGACATAAGTACGGAAAAAACAGAAGTTAGGAAAAACATCTAAAATCAATTAAAAATGGATAATCATTCAAAAAAGCAAATTTCGATCTACCAAAGGGTTAAAATACAATTTGGTTTAAGGATTGATGTTTGACTATTGACATCAGCAGTCGTCGATGGCTGCGAGTGTAAGACGGCAAATCCATCTGAGGAGATCGAGTGGTTGCGATCGAAACATGTCATGGTAACCAGCCGCCTGGGTTCGAATCTCAGGTCAGTCAAGAATGAATGATTATCAATAACAATTTTAATTAATTTTCATGTTGTAAAATTCCTTTCTTCATAAAAATAATTTAATGAAAATTAAATTTGATGAAAAAAATTTCATAGTTAATATTTATAATTTTTTTCCACGAATTTATTTTAAAGGAAATGTTTCGCACTAAAAATAAATTTGTATAATTTTTTTTTATAGAAAATAACTGAGAATTGCCAAAAGAAATTAAAACATGTATTAATGGCTTTTAAAAATTTCTATAAAAAAAATTTTTCAATACATAAATTCTCTTATGCATACAATTTTTTGTAAATAACTTCACTTATAAAAAATAATTTAAATCTTGTATACTTCACAACAATTCACTTTTCTTGCCAGTTATTTAAGCTTTATTATTAGAATATATTTCTAGCTAAATGGTGATTATAAGACCTCTAACTCTTGTCGTTTCCATTCATAGTTTCCTCTCAAAGCTATTCTTAAATACCTCCTGGTTACTTATAACCAGTTACTTCAAAGTTTTTTTCATTTACAGTCTTTGTGGTTGTTCATCTTCAGTTTCTATTGCCAACTTATTTATAACGTTGGCGGCTTCTTTTTATTTATAACAAGTGATGTGTTACTGCCAACTAGGACTTTTAATAATATTTGTTATAAAACTAGAAGAGGAGTACAACAGTCACAATAACAACCAGCTAAATGGGATGAAAATAGTGTATAAAATGAAGCCTCTGCTGTATATTTTCCTATAAACTTCCTACTCTTTTATCTATTTTTATAAAGAGTTCTTTGAGCAAGTACGAGTAGTTAGTAGTCAAAATACACTCGAATTTTTAAGGTTTTATTTTTAATCAAAAATGTATTTATTTTTTATACAACTTTTCCTTATACTCATTTTCTTTTACTGTTATTTTATTTATAAAATTTTTTATATTCTTAAATTTAATATTCTGTTATACTCAAATTTGAAAAAATATATCTTATAAATTCTCTATAAAACCACTACACATTCGTGATCAGAAACTCTCCTCTCTCTCAATTATTCTAAACTCAAACCTTTTATAGAAATTAATTTTTTTTTTTACCATTGTCCTTCTTTTGTACTGGAATTTTCTTAAAAAAATTCTTTTCAACTAAATTTTTTTTAAAAGAAATTTTTTCTTTTGCTCAAATTTCTGTTTTAAATTTCTATCTTGCTAAGATTTAGACGCCGCGGCGCCGCAACTTTCGCATGCAACTTTTTGTTTGTTAAGGCTGTTTTACACTATCCCACAAAGTCTTTCGTAATTTACGAAAATGCAACCCTGTCATGATAAGTTGTTATTGTTTTTTGAAAATGTTCAAAGAATAATTAGATCAGGGAAGCATTTTTGAAAAATACGTAAGACTTTGTGGGATAGTGTGTAACAGCCTTTAGCAAGAGGTGTAGAAAAGAAAACGTTGAAAAATGCTTGAAAAAAATTTAAATGTAAATCTGAAAAGAGTTTCGTAGCAACTTCTTTAAAAGAAAATAGAAAAAAAACTCGGCGTTAATTGCATAGTCTAAATGCGGTTACACTGTAGAAAAATTTCTCTCATTATTTCAATTTTTTTTAAAAATCCTCTATAAAATAGTCTCTTCATCAAAATTTTCCAAAACAAAGTCTCTCTTACTGAAATGTTCTTTACAGTTTTATAGTTACATATGTCCTATATGTTTCCCTTACAGTTTATTTCTATAGAAATTTGTGTAAAACGCAACACCAAAAATTACAGTGAAAGCAAAAACAAAGTCAAAAATATTTTATAATTTTGCTGTTGCTTTCTACAGAAATTCATAATGAAGTTTTAAATTTCAAACGCTGCATATCTTGTGGAATAGCTAACATTTTCTTTTCGAGTGTAATAAAAGCATTTGAAAAAACAAAAAGTATGTTATATCTAAAACCAAACATACAAAGTTTATAGAATATGTGTAAGCTGTTATAATAAATGGTTTTTAAAATATTTTGTAACGGCAACCTACAGTTTTTTTCAGCCTGTTTTTTTTTTTTTTTTGTTTTTCTACTCATCTATACATCATACAAATTATAATTCAATGTTTGCTGATGCTCTGACTCCATTCCAAGTGCCCATACTATCGCTCAAAGTTTCAGTCTAAATTCCATATTGCAAGGCAATGAATTATAATAAATGCAATTATCGCCGAAACAAAAAACCGGTTGCAAATATTTATAAATGATAATTAGATGCCAGAAATAGTGTTGCAAATTATTAGGAATGTATTGAAAAATGAAAAAAATATCACAAAAATATAATTTAAATAAAAATAATGGAATGGTTTTGGCAAGAAAACTTAAGCGTGCAATTGTCAAGAAGACTTCTTATTTAAAATGTCTTTAAGCAACAGGAAGTATAGAAAAAAATAACAGATTTCTTATCTTTTAATGAAATATTTTGTGATGGTGTGCTATTCTTAGTTTTTTGTTTTCTTTAGATTAATGTCTTAATTATTGAAAACTTGAACAAATTATTTATGACTCTTTAAGTTTAAAACAAAAAATAAAATTCCTTATATTTTTTTTGTGGTATTCAACGGCAGAATTTTAAAGACAAAACAATTCAGCTTATCTGCATATTCATACCACCAATAACCAAAAAAAAAAAATATATAAAGATTTTTTTAAGATACATAAATTGTTGGGAATTTTCTTGTGCTGCAGAAGCCAACAAAAACTTCAAAGTGATGCATTATTAAATTTATGCAACATTTTGTATGGTCGGATGATTTTATTAAAACAACAATTTTTGTTAATTGAAAATTAGCATAACATTTTATGTTAAATCTACAAAACAGGAAAACAAAGGCAAAGTAAATTAATTTTTTTTTATCTCTCTCTCTCTCTCTCTTACCTCCGTATAACAAGAATATTAATCAAAAACATTGAAAAGGTGATGATAAAGTAATAAAACTTAAAATAAACATATTTTTACACACTTCCACCAGCAATTAAAAGCTTTAAGGAGTTTATAAATTTTAGTTTGGAGTTACTGTGTGAATCGTAGATTTGGATTATAAACGACCTCGTTTTTATGTTAGAAAGAACCTAAAATCAAAGAAAATTTAATTTTTAATTTGACAATCAAAATAGATTAGAAAAATCATAATAATATTTTTAGAAAAATAAGGTAGTTAGATTTTTTGCACCCTACTTGGTCCTAGAGCCCTAGAACGGATTGTAGGGTATCGCAGACATTATGGATGGGGCTTTAGAAGACCAATTCTAAGTCACGACTATGCAGAAGCAAGATTTGGCCTAACGACTGCTAAAAAAAAGACTCAGATGCCTGGGTAGTAGGTTAATAAGCGAATAAGGAGATGTCTCGGGCTGTGGGTTCGATCATATGGCGAGATTTATAATGAACCTGTACCCACGTTCTGTAACTCACGCGTTGATAAACTTTTCGATTGAAATATGGGAAATGAAAAAATGCCATAAAATGAAGCAAACAACCGTTTTCTGTAAAATTAAATAGCTGTCACGGAAAAAAATTATTTACCAATTTACAGAAAAAGTGTTTCTGTAAAATTTGTATGAGAAAGTTTTCGCGTTGAACTGTCAAATAAACTCACGAATAAAATTTAGTTGAGAAAAAACATTTTAACACTAAAAAATATATTAAAAATGCAAAATGAATTAAAATTAAATTATTTTTCTTATATATGCTTATAAGGTGCCCCAATGATCAATAATAACATTTATAGGCAATTAAAAAATAGATCGTCAAAGCGACGATCATTAGTTACAACGTGCGTAAAATATAGTCAGTAATCTTGGGTTAAATAATGGCAAATCCAACTTTATGAATGGTTTATTAAAGGTTGAATAGACTTTTTTTCGTTTGTGAATACAACTTTAGCAATTTTTCCTTAAGTATAGTAAATTAATCATAAATAAATTTTTATGAATACGGCTGTTAGATTATATACATATGGGAGGGAGACGAATCCATGGAATTTGAATGATCAATATTTAGGTTTGATTATGTTTTATCAATTAAAACATGTGGCAAAATTTATCACCTTGAATAACTCCTTTTGGCCACTCTCTATATGAAATCATGACAGTGTGCGTAGTCCCCAGCAAAAACTTGGTAATGACTTGCGATTACGGAACAACTTTCTTTTCAATGACTACTTCATACCATCTGCATTACATAGAAGTAGTTTAGTAATGGCTGAAATATAATCTGATACATAAGTACTGTGTATGGTTAACTCATAATAAAATGCATCTAAGGTTTAATTTTTTTCAAATCTAATACAAATTGATTTGAAATATTTTAAATAAAAAACAATTTGTAATAAATTTGAATATGAAAAATTTACAGGGGTGTGCTGGAAATCGGAAACGTTAAACGCAAGAATTTCAAAAGTCAGTTTTTAATAAGATTTCTGAAATATAAGAATTGTATGACAAATATTATAACTAGAAATATTTCTCTATTAAAAAGAATTTTATAAAAAAAATTATCGACTTGAATTTATATCGTTCTCTTGGTTATTGGTTATGAATATGGCTGACTTCATGACGCAGTATTGCAATGCAACACCAAAAGGAATATATTACTCCCTTTGTGTATTATAATGTAATGTGGTAATGACTTATTTAACTCCCTATTTGTAAGCGAGGGTGGTAAGTACTTGCCTCCAATCACATCACCGTGTTAAAATAATGAGTTAAAATGCCAATGTATAGTAGTGAAGAGTCGTTATATTAGCTTTTTAACTCATTACTTTGCAATGTAAGTTTTTGCTGGGTCCTTATCATTGTTGAAAAGTATGTATTAAGTTTACGTACATATATACAAGGTTCACATGGGCAGAAAAACAACCGGATGTACGGAAGGATATCGTTAGATAAGAGTGGTCTAGGGCAAATACTTTGTTTAGCAGACTGAGTATTCGTCAAATCAATCACTAAAATTATCTAAACAAAATTTATGTTCATATTAAATTTTCAATAGAAATTTGTCAGACTTCTTTAGAACATGTAAATTTTATTTTCTTTTATAAATTTGTTGATACTTAACTTGATTATAATTTATGCAAAGAAGTTTGTAGAAAAATTAAAATACATTTCAGTAATTCATGATTTTCTAAACAGTCTTAATTCATTCTATAAATTACACCCATTAATTCTTCAGCAAAACTTAAAGCAAAATATTTGTTTGTAAAACATTTTTTCCCGAAATAAATAAAATGTCACCTTATACGCCTTTTTTAAGCAACTAGTTTCCATAAATAACGCCCCTTTAAAGGGGAGCGGTTAAAACAAAAAAGTACGCAGGCATAAACGCCTAAAAACCGCAGACAACACATAAAATTACGTCATACTTTTTAACAAACTTAAAAATCTATTATACGATAATAAAAAAATTCGGATAAAAAGGTTTCAAGGAAATTGTCAACCTTATTTTTTTTGGCAAATAAGCATCCTTCAGCTTCTTTGGCAAACAACAAAAACAAGGAATAACAAGGATATTAGATGACATAAAATCTACAAAAGGCGTTTTCAAAATTAAAGATGTTGTTTTGCTTCTAAAGAAGTGTAGCTAGTGTGTTAAAAATGGATAAGTAAAAGGTTTTTGAATTTTTTTTCTAAGCTTTGCTTGTAAATTATTATAAACAGTTTTTTAAAATTTAGGAAAATTAAATGATTAAATTAAATTAAATTTTACATTACATTTCTATCACTAAAATATTTATCTGATCATAATTATTTTCTAAAAAAAATAAAGCACTGAAAAAGATTTTTAATTAAAAATTTCTTTTTTACGGCCAATTTTACCAATATCAGTTATAATTAACTATCAGTTTTAACTGTTAAAACATATTGTCAACTGGAAGTTAAAATAATAGGTTGTGGTTTAATTGCCGCTAGTTAAAAAAAAAATATATATAAAATTTTTAATCCCAATTTTGATATTTAATTAGGCTTAAGTTAATCAAAAGAAATTTTCATTAAATTATTTTTATGAAGAAAGGAATTTTACAACATGAAATTAATTAAAATTTATTGATAATTTTTCATTCTTGACTGGCCTGACAAATTTTCTGTAGAAAATTTTTCTTATACCAAATTTTTCATATACACAAATTTTCTATAAAGTATATCTTTAATAGACTAATTTTCTGAAGATTTCTTTTACACACAAACTTCTTAAAGATAATTTCTCTTATACACAAATTATCTATGGCAAATAAATTTTATCTACAAATTTACTGTAAAAAATTTTATTATACACAAATTCTTCTCTATTATAAAAAATGTTTACTTAAACACAAATTTTCTATAATAAACTTTTTTACAAATAAATGTCTCTTATATTAAAATTGTTATTCCAAATTTCTTTTATACACACATTTTCAACTGTCAATTTTCTTTTTACACAAATATTCCTCTGAAAATTTTTCTTTTGTAAAACATTTTGTTATACACATATTTTCTCTTTTATAAAAAATAGTTGTTTAAACATAAGTAAACTTTTTTACAAAACAATGTATCTTTCATACAAATTTTTTATTCCAAATTTCTCTTATACACCAATTTTGAAAATGTCAATTTCCTTTATACACAAATATTCTTTTGAAAATTTAAATTTTATACAAAATTTCTAAAGAAAATTTCGATTGTTCATAAATATTCTATAGAAAATTTCTCCTAAAAACAAATTTTTTTATAGACTCCTTTTATAAGTAAACTGCTTTTATAAGTATGAAGTTGTGTTTCCAGTTGCCAAATTTATATAAAGTTTGGCAACTGTAAACTAGCAACCCCAACTTGTAGTTGCTGCTAATATTTGTTAAAGTTAAAAAGGTGGGAAAACTCTGTCAAAATAGCATTATCGATAACTTTTGGCAACAAAAAAATGTTGTCGTATCTTTTTGACAACGCAACTGAAGTTGTATTGCCATCCATAATCAACCCATTAATCTTCTCCAGTAAATTTCTTTTATACACTAATTTTCTACAGAAAGTTCCTCTTATACACAAATTGTCTATAAAAATTTTTCTTATACTCAAATTATCTATAGAAAATTTCGTTGCTTTTACAAAATTTGTACAAGAAGTTTTGCTTACACACAAACCTTTTTATTGAAAGTTTTTTCTTCAAAATTTTTTTAAACAAAAATATTCTATTGAACTTTTTATTGAAAGTTTTCTCTTCAAAATTTTTTTAAACAAAAATATTCTATTGAAAAGTTTTTTCACGCAAATTTTCTATAGGAAGCTTCTATTATACACAACTTTTCAACAGATAGTTTTTCTTATACTACAGAAAGTTTCTCTTAAACACACATTCTCTATAAACATATTTCTTACACAACAAATTTTCTACAGAAAATATCGTTACCTGTTCAAATTTTTTACAAGAAATTTCTATTACGTACAAACCTATTTAAAGAATATTTCTCTTATAGGGCCCATACACAATACCATCATGATTGTACAATCAAGTGATTGTGCAATTAAGCTTGAAGCACACAACACACCAGCATGCTGGTACAAAATTCATTTTTTACCAAAAATTTTGTGGAAAAGGTTATAATGAATAACGATAAAATTTGTGCTGCTGTTATAATTGCTATTATCCTAAAACGAATAATATTTTTTCTTTGGCATTCATGTTTTAAATTTTGTATTTTTTGATGTTTATGCCTTGACGATTTAACATTTATGAGCTAACTTTACAGCACACGATACAATCATGCTGGTACAATCAAAAAAATATCAAACTATTTTTGATAAAGCACCATCAGCTGGTACAATCACACCACAAGCTCATACACGGCCAATCAGCTGGCACAATCACTTGATTGCACAATCATGATGGTGTTGTGTATGGGCCCTATTATACTCATTTTATTATTTTTTTTTTTTTTGGAAAATTTTATATACAAATCTTCTACAAAAAGCCTTTTATACACAAATTTTCTACAGATTATTGCTTCTATATTTAAAATTCTCTAGATAAAATTTCTTAATATTAAACATTTTCAAACAAAACAAATTTGATTTTCTTAACAATTTATTTTCAAAATTTCCTCTTGGTTTTTGTTTATTTTTATCAAACTCGTGTAAAACTTCGTTTTTACACTTATTATTGCGTCTCATTTCTTTTCGATTTAAAAACAAAATAAATTTCCTTTCAAAAACCTATTAATTTATAAAATATTATACAACTTTTTTTCAATTTGTTACCAATTCAATAATACAATACTATTAAAAAAATATATGGTTTACATTTTCAAAGTTCCATTTTCCCTAGAATTAAGTACATAAAAAAATGCTTAAACAGACGTAGAAAAAATAGCAATATTATCTAATGGCTAAATAACATTAATAAAGATTAGCATTTCAAAGCATTCCCTACTTCTGAAGCAACAGCAACAGCAATGAAAATATAGAAATGTATTTCAATTCAATAAGACTTGAAAAGAGAGTGAAATTGAGCAAAACACTGATGAAAAGAAATTTTTGGTTTTTTGAAAACAACACTAGTGACATTTTCTATTTTTGTCGGTCTTATTCTATTTCTTCGTTATTTTTTTTTAAAGCTATTATATTTTATTTTTGGGTTTTGTTCTTTTGTGCTATATGTATATCCTTTTGATATTTATGCATGATTTAATGATGTTTTCTTTGTAATTCTTGGGAAAAAAGCAGAAAGGAGGTGTAGATGCGGAGGGGTATTTGTCGTCTAATGTTGTTTATTAATAATACTACCATCGCTATTTTTTCAAGACATATAATAAAACCCAGCAAACATAAGGGATTTATTCTAAATTTAATATGATCTAAGTCGATTTAGCCATTTTTGTCTGTGTGTCTGTCCGTCTCTTAAAACCCCGCCATTCTCATTTTAAAAAACTTAACGGATAAGAACAATTTTGTTGTTAAATTCTGTGTAGTTCTTTAAAGAAGTTGGGGATTGGAACCTGGTATAGTCGGTTTAGTTCGAAAAGACTTATGAAGCCAAATATGGAACAGCCTCCCTGCTATTTTTGTTGCAACAAAAAATATTAACCAATCTTAATAAAAAAAAATTTACGCCAGTGTTAAAATTGGTTGCGGCTTAAGGCTCAGTTAGCCGGGAGTAACAGTAACGTTGCAAATCAGCTGATTCATTTTGTTGTATGTAAAGCAATTAGAACGATTACAGTTAGCAGTAAGATGTTACGTCTCAATCTGTAAGAAATAGATTGGTCTTACTTTTTTACGGTAAGGTTACTGTTACTGTTACTCCCGGCTAACTGAGCCTTTAGACCTATCCCCATAGAAAATGGAGGTTTCAACGAAGTAAAAGCAGAGCTCGGACTCAAACAATCAGTAACGGGTAGAGAAAATTTAGTGAAATATATATTTTAGACCAAAACAAAATAATTTTAATATTTCAAACACCTAATTTTGAGTTTGCTGGGATATACAACTAATATCTCCTTATGTGCGTGAGTGCCTAATGTAGTATGTGCATTTTTAGTAAAGGTATTTATTCGCTGCTCTCAAAATCCTCAACCATTTGTTCTTTCCACTTTGCTTCTTTTCTTGTGCGTGTTCTTAGGGAAATGCTTTCACAGTGTGACCAGGAATAAAATAAGCAATTTTTTTGATACCATGTTCAGAATTACCTTTTTGATTGAGTCAATATTAGGTTTATTGGCATAATTACACTGTGCGTAATTTTTTAAGGCATGGAAAAACTACGCGATAAAAGACAAAAAAAGACCAGTGTCTCCCAGTTTTGCCCAAGGTCATGCACTTTTTTTTTGGGCCCCCAAAGATTTGGGGCTTTGGTGTCATTCTCTGAAACAAAGTAGTAGCATAGTAAAGAAAAAACAAATTAAATTAAAAAATGTTCGGGAAATTTTTCACTTTTGCGGCTACCTAAGCGCGACCTAAACGGTGTTAAGAATCATTCCTAGTAAGTTCATATGCTCCAGAAAGTTGTTTATTGAGATCTTAGGTACCTTTTTGTAGCTTATTGTTTCATTGAAATTTTAACGGTTTGCTACATATGGACCTGAACAGGGGAAAAAGATAAAACAAATCGAATTTTTAAAAGTATATTTACGATTTTGATCTTGAAGATGAAGTTTTTTTGATTAAATATGTTCACAATTTTTGTTCTTTAGAGCTACAACTTTGTCTCAGAGAGTAAATCAAAATTCCGAACGGTTTTCAAGATATGAGCCTGAGAAAATTATCACTTCTTTGCAAAAATGACGCCGAGGTCCCAAATCTTTGGGGGCCCATAAAAAATTGCATGACATTGGGCAAAACTGGGAGACATGGGTCTTTTTTCTGGTTTTGTATCAGGAAGTTTTGTCCGTATATAAAGAGGATCTATCATATTAACAAGGTTCACTCGGGACAATATCTGAGACAGACATTATATAAATAGAAATTAAATATGTCCATTAAGGTAATTTCTATGACCTGTTACAAAGTGTTAACAATGTGCCAATTAACCCCTCCTAGGACATCGCCATGTTAAAGTGACAAGTCCCCTTCATGTAAAGTGTTAGAACTAGAACCAGTTCCTACCACTTTAGAACTGTGACGTGACAAGTTTGGTGCTAGTTCCCTTTCCCCTAGGGATTTTGCATTAAAGTTTTTGATTAAAATTAAAAAAAAATAGTAAACATACACTGATAGAAAAGACGTCATAACGCTGATGCATTTTGATATCAGTACTATGACAAGTGTCTTCGTTTTTGACCCCATGACACTTTTCATCATTGTGTTGTCAACCTTAAAATCACTTGGCCAAAGTGTCATCAGCGTCAAAATGAAATTATGTCATCAATGGGTTGACACATCGGCATCATCGAAATGATGAAAATGTCCTCAGCACGATGTCGAAGTAACATCGGAGAAAGGACACATTAGCATCTCAATTTAATGACAGTTTGTTAAAGGGGTTATTTTTGATGCTAATAGGATCATAGAAATCAATATACGTATAAACATTATCAAATTTTTAGCTCATTTGCAAAATGAGAAAAAAATATAGAAGTCTAAGGGGAATGTTATTTCTGGAAGGGCGAATAGGAATAGAAAACTAAACATTACAAAGTAATAATTCTGAAACAATTTCGTTATTTAACAAATTGTCCATTAAGGAGAAATTAAATTTATTATAATAAATAACATTTTTGATGGTTTTATACCTACCCTTAATCAGTCGTGGTGTATGAAGGGATACTACGTTAATCATTCTATGTGAATCTTTTTTTTCCCATAAAGTATATACATATGTATATTCTGGGTCTTTATTTGTTCTAAGTCGGTTTAGCCGTTAGGGTTTCAAATTGTTTCTAGTTCTTCAAAGATGTTTTTATTAAGAAAAGAGTTATGCTCCCAAATGTAAACTACCTCCCTAAAAACTTACATAAATTTGTAGAGGAATGCACTGATTCTCATTAAATTTCAACAAACCCCTTTTAATGTCACCAAATATGGTGAAGGTCGGTCCATAATTTACCTACGGCCCCATGTTAACTCAAAATTTACAAATTTTCCGTAGAAGCAAAACAATATTTAATTTAATTTTTAAGGTATATGAAAAAGAAGTTTTAAACTAACAGCTATAACTGGTGGTTAATTATAACTGAACTTGCTAAATTAGCAGTTAACTATTTAAAATATTATTTAAATATAAATCTATTAGCACAACTAAAGATGCACATATACAAACCAAAAACGATTAATTTTTTGCAAATATTTTATTATTTATGCACAATTTTCGTTAAACAACCCGTAAAAAATTATTTTTTTTTAACGCACAACAATTTTTTTTCAAGAATTTAAACATAAACAAAAAAAACGACATCTTTGGGTTCTCACCACAGTTAAGCAAAAAATTACCAGATGCCCTAGTGATGCCACCTTGTAGTAATTTCACCATGCCCCATATGGTTTTCGTTATCATTATACTTTAAAAATTTGTTGTATTTAACAAAATAATTTAAAAAAATAGATATTGGAATTTTTGCTTCTTATAATACATTGCAATCATGAAAATAATGTTAATAATACACAAAATGTGGCATCGAATTGATGTCACTATAGTCATTAAATAGATGACACGTAAAAAATTACAAAATTGTACGAAGACGTTAGTCATTGGATTGATGTTACTTTTAGCATCATTGATGCTATTTGTAGTAACATTGAACATATGAAGATGCATTTTTCTATCAGTGTAGTGAAATAAATATTGGCTAAAAATTTATTTATTTTATCGCTCATTGCGTAAAACTCAATTAAGGTTAATATCTGAACACGGTATAAGAAAGAAAAATTTAAAAAAGTTATAAATCTTGAATGTTCCTTATTGAAAACAAAAACTTTTCATTTTATGGCTGATATAAATATATTTATGTGGCCTTCTCCGAGAAAAGGGACTTCGTGTGTGAAAATGAAATTTGAGAAAAACGCATCTCATCTTATTCTACACCCTTTTAGGTACCAGAATCCACTCTTAAGTCAAAACCCGTTTTTTGACACACTTGGGCCCTTTTTTTGGAGAAGGTCAAATATATATTATTTCTGTTTGGTAATTCTCTTATTACACTGTATCTTTTCCTAAAATTTTTACATCTTTTGTTCCTTTTTGGTGACACAAAACTTTTGTGTTTTACAAATTGTATGATATATGATGTATTTGGTTTAACTACCTTTTATTTTATTAGAACAATTGTGGTTTTTTTACACTTCATTTCATCGAACACTGCTTAGGGTTTGAGGTATTTTTTGTTTTGTTATCAAAGAAAAAGAAAACATTAAAGAAATATTTACTAAAGCAGAATTATGTTATTTAAACATGTTTAAAATTAACAATAAAAAAAATTTATTTGTCGGAAGTAATTTAAATATTTTCCCCTAAAGCTTAAAACAACAAGAGCGGAAATAAATATTATTAAAATATTTGTTTATGTAAGTTAAATCGAATGAATAAAATAATTTCTAATTAGAATATTACAAAAAAAATTATTTAAAAAAAGTAGCTCAATAACGTTTGTTGCACTACAAAAATAAAACAAAGTACACAATTTTTTATCCTCGATTTTATGCAAAAAATTTGAATTTTAGATAAAAAGGGTTCCCTTTTTAAGTGAAAATTTCACTTGTTTTAAGGCACTTTTTGGTAGAAAAAAGTAAAAATGGAATTTTTGTTAACAAGGGCTTCTGACTATTGGTTTTGTAAAAGAAGCGGCTTTTTGTAAAAAATTATAAATTCCATATCAAGATTTTCTAGAAGAAGAAATGTGTGGTAGAAAAGTAACATTAGGATTTATTGACGTTCTCTTTTTAATAATTTTAATATGAACTTGATTAACTGACTTGATTGAATTTTTATAAGTTTGTGACAAAAGTAAAATATGTGCATCAGAAAAAAGATATTTGAAAGTTACTAAATAAGATGAAACAAGTAAGAGTGCTATATTCGGCTATGCCGAATCTTGTAAACCATTCTCCCTGGTGCGATAATAATAAAAAGTTTTATTAATACCGTTCTTTAGATTTAAATCAATTAACTTTGTGCCTCTCTTACTTGTCCAATACCGCCCATATTTTGTCGGATGTTGTGTTTTTAAAAAATATAAATTGGTCGTTGACTTTACAAAAATGCTTATTGAATCAACGAATAATTTCATTAAATCAAAGAATTCTTTCATTGAATTATAATTTTCAGAAAATAATATTGATGAACTTTGTTCGTTAATTTAATTAACTTTCACTTTATATTAATAATCAGGGAAACCATAAATATGCCACATTAAGTTTTTCCTTGTGTGACCATAGAAGGCAGAAACAATATATTTATCCGTTGTAGGGTTTTTTTTAATCCTGGCATGGACTTGTTAGTGCGTACATATTTTTGCAAATTTTACGGTATGCAGCAATTTTTTTTGCATAATTTCGTTAAAAGAGACTTTTTGCAGCATTTTTTAAGTTAATAGCGCATATTTAGCCTTTTGAGGCATACTTAATACATGTTAAATTTTTTTTAGATACATAGAAGAGCTTTCGCCGTAAATAAAATTTTTTTTCAGTTTTAAATATTTATCTTTATACCCAACGTGTTGCTTTAATTTCGCCATTTGCATTTAATTTTTACTGTAAAATTGTAAAGCAAAGCAGGTTGTATATATAAATAGAAATCTGGACCAAACTTTTAGTATACCGATAGACTCAGAATTACTTTTTAATGTCCATCCGTCCGTCTGGCTGATTGTCTGTCCTTGTAACCATGTGTGCAAAGTACATTTTACGATCTTTTAGATAATTTGATCAAAATTGGTAAGAACCAGTATTCGAAAATAAACATTACATTATCTAGCGTTCGGCACACAAACCCAAGAACGATATTTATTTTTAATACCTTAATACCGTTCGTAACTATTTTCAAGAAAGAGCCGAACATAATATATTGTTCTGTTCTTCGTAAAAAAAACAGAACAATTGTAGTGATAATGTAGACAAACATTATATTTTAATGTTCTATAACGTTTCTTTTTTACATTGATAAAGAAATGAACAGACAAAAAATTTTTGCAATTACTGCACCACGAACAGCTTGTGTGTGTATTGTGCATATGTTTTGTTTGTGTAAAATTATTTTGCTGACCTTTTGTTTTTTTTCGTGTGTGTATTTTGTTTTTGTAAAAAATATTTGGTTTTTTTCGACAGTCAAAAGGGACGAACATTAATGAGCCGAGCCGAACACAATGAAGTTTGTGGATTTAAAAAAAAACCGAACGGAATTAAATGTTTTCATCTTTTGTTGAGTTTGATAAAAATAGTATTATTTTTGTGTTCGAAAGTTGACTAACAGGGAAACGTTATTTTTTTTAATGATTTTCTACGCAAACACTATTAGCGTTTGTGTAATCTACCGAACCGAACACTAAGGAGCGATATTTAGTGTTTATTTTCGAACACTGGTAAAAACGTTTTAAATGTAAAGGATGGTTAAATTTTAAGGGCCGATGTTGACTTTGAATAAAACACGAATTATTAAGGAAATCATACCAGATTTATTTATATGATTTCTAGTCATATCAAACGAATTTGTACAAAGTTTAACTTCAACCAATTCATTTCATTAGGCTCTTTAACTATTTTCCAACCTTCCAAAATTCCAAGGATAGGTAGAAACAATTGAATACCATAATTGCTTACTAATGTTGGCTCTTTCGAAAGTGAACGTGTCAACAGACGGACATTACTAAATTGACTCAGAATTACTCAAGGAATACTTTTTCTGGGGTGTTAGTTGAATATAAAAAAGTTTCATACCCATTGTTGCCAACTTTTTTTGAAGACTTCCCGTCAAATCGGCCTTCAAAACCCTCTAGACAGCGCCAAATTTTTTATTTAGCTTAAAATGTTTTAAAAATATCGCTAAAATAGAAATATTATGTGAAATGTTTATACAAATATAGATATAGGGTGCTTTATTAAAGGTGTATGTCTTTCAATTATATTGTAAGGATTTTAATTTCACTGACTCTTTTAGTCCCGCCAACGTACAAAATGTGGATATTCATATAAAGTTCAGGGATTTGTATTGCTTGAAATCTATCCAGACATTAGAGTTAAGTGCACTTAATCTAGTTGTGTTAATGATTCTAAAAATGTTAGTAAATGCAAGACAATCGTTATTAAATTTTACACTATTTTATATTTAATATATATGTACTTACAATAATTAGAATTGTGGTTATTTTGTTGAACTATTTATGGTTTTTAATCCAAATTTTTAATATTTCAATCAGGCTTAAGTTCATCAAATTTAATTTTCATTAAATTATTTTTATGAAGAAAGGAATTTTACAACATGAAAATTAATTAAAATTGTTATTGATAATCATTCACTCTTTACTGACCTGAGATTCGAACCCAGGCGGCTGGTTACCATGACATGTTTCGATCGCAACCACTCGATCTCCTCAGATGGATTTGCCGTCTTACACTCACAGCCATCGACGACTGCTGACGTCAATAGTCAAACATCAATCCTTAAACCAAATTGTATTTTAACCTTTGGTAGATCGAAATTTGCTTCTTTTGTTTTTTTAATGGTTATCCATTTTAAATGATTTGACATGTTTTTTCCTAACTTCTGTTTTTGCGTACTTATGTCAAGAATTCTTTTTGAAGTCCAAAGTACATTTTTTTTTTTTTTTGAATTGTCATGTTGTAAAATTCCTTTCTTCATAAAAATAATTTAATGAAAATTAAATTTGAGGAACTTAAGCCTGATTAAAATATTAAAAATATATGTTCTTACACTAACTTTCTGAGGGGCATTCAAAAATGTTGAATAAACATATGTATATATGGATATCATGGCCACTACTGCTTTATAACGTTTGTAATTTTTAAAAGTTTTTGCTGGCCATTATTTCAAACATTCATGCTTGAAAACTGTTTACAATCCTAACAAACGAAGACTTCGCTTAGATTTATACAAATTATTTTTCACTTTTTTAGGAAAACTGGAAATAAGGTTTGTATCCGTTAACTAAAATAAAAATATAGAAGAATTTTGGCATATCTAGTTACAAGCTTGCTTATACTAAACAACATACTTATATAAACCCAGGCAAAGGCGTAAAATTACGCTTTCTTGTTGTTTTTTAAAGCATCACAAACAGTATATCTTGAATTCTCGAATTACAGTACGTTGTTTGGCATTAGGTTTGACAACCGTGAGGAAGTTTTATCCAAGGAATAATAAAAAAATACTTTTAATTTTTGGTTTCTTAAGTGCTTTAATATAAACATTGATTTGCTGTAGACAACATCCTTTTAACTTTAGCTTTGACTATAGATTTTATTTTGATCGATAAAAGTTGATAACACTGGTCTGCCGTAAAAATTGTGTGAAATAATTTCAAGTCCGTTCTCAGTTTTTTTCTATCACGTCTAGGTTTTTTTTTGGGCTGGACAAATATTTCGCATGAAATAATGCGGTTATGTTAATACATTTCAATTTAGCTTCCTAACAAGAAAATTTATAAAATCTGCTTAAAACGTTGTAAAATTTTTTATTGCGGAAACAAATTTAATTTGCACAAAAATTAATTAATTACTTTAATTGAAAACAAATATTTTAAATCTCTTATTTTGAGATCAAAATAGTAATTTGCAAATGCCTAGAACAAAAATTGAAATTGAATGATATTAAAAAACCGTTAGATTTCCCGCTAACCGCCAGAACGGAAATTTTACCCCGATGGACACGTAAAAACCGCTAGAATCGCGGTAAAACCGTCAAATTGGCAACAATGTTCATACCTAATGACAAACTAAGTAATCCCTCAATCACCACCAGTGTTACCGTTCAAAATTTTCAAAAAGGGGCACAAAAAGGGGATTTTCAAAAAAAAAGTGTCACAAAAAGGGGAATTCTGAGAAAAAAAGGGGCAACTTTAAAAAAAGGAAAATTAAAATTAAAACGTATGTATTTATTAAATTATTTTCATCGAAAACTAAACATAAAAAAAAATTAACTTCATATTTATAAAAAAATACATTATAGGTATATAATACAAATTGTTTTGGAAAAACACACATACATATATATATATATATATGTATATATATATACATATATCGTGAAAATACATGTCTTGTTTGCAAGTAAACGACAATGAACTGTTGCATACAATTTTTATTTCAATTATTTATACAAAAACAGTTACTAATTACTTGTAAATAAAACGAGCTTAAAATACTGTAATAACAATACTTACAAAAACAAAAAATAGTTCATAATATGATTTGATAAAAAAAACTTTACATTTAAATAGATAGAGATATGTATATATGTAAGTATATGTACATAAATATTTGGCACTTGGATTATTTTACTTTTTTACCAAAAAAATTAAGTTATGAAAAAACCTCGAGGAAAAAGCATATAAAAGTATTGATAGGAAGATAGTTAATATCAGGTACAGATCCATTTTTTTATAAATTGCGAAGCAAATTTATACAAGTTTGGATATAAATTGTCACCCAAACAGTTTTTTAAATTGCCAATTTCGTACCAAAATGTTTCAGGCTAAGATATTTTAAAAATTGCTTCATAGCTTTTATCGTTTGATCTGGTTTCTAAAAGTTTGAACTCTTTTACAAAATCATCTGGGTTAGTAATTATATCAGTAAAAACGGTAACAATTTCAAAGTAATTTATGTCTTCAGCTGACTTAATAAATACTGGATCTAAAACCTTTAATGAACTCAGCCTCTTATCGCTAATATTATTTCTTGATAAAATTTCTTTGCACAGCTTTTGGTAAAAAAGTAAAATGTTGTTTTTAATTTCTACAATATCACTACTTAAGATGTTGTTAGTACATATTTCTAGCTCGGCTTCTTGGCCGATATATATATTAAGAGTTTCTTTTATATGCAGAACATCAACAAAATCAATTTGTTCTATATTTGTTTGCATAACATACTCTTTTTTTTAAATTTTTTAAAAATTTCTAATACAATATCTTTCATGGATGAAACTAAATATATAATTTGTGATGATTCGTTTTGAAAATTAAGGTTTGATTTATTCATAATATTTAATACATATACTAGAAATTTGAGGTAAATTTTATTTTTTTCCAAATTAGATGCTATTTTTCTCTTCAAATTGAGCTCGGATTCATTGATTGACAGTATAAAAAAAATTTGGTTCAAAAAGGGGCAAAAGGGGCACAAAAAACTACAAAATGATACAAAAGGGGATTTAAAACGAAGGGGTCAAAAAAGTGGCACGGCAGTCAAAAAGGGGCAAAAATGCGACTTTAGTCGCATAACGGTAACACTGATACAAATTTCTCTTGCTGTTCATTTTTTCATATAACTATTATTAAAATAATTTAGCAGCGCCATCTCTTGTAAAAAGTAATGAATGCATTACAAACCACTTTCTTTGCCTAAACAGCCCACAAACAATAACAAAGGTAACTAAACAAAACAACTTGTTTTGTTGTAACAAAGTGAATGCACTCACTCACCACTACCAACCAGCACATGTCGACAAACGCACGCTCAGAGCTAACAACATAACAAAAGAAAACACCAACTCAAGGCTACAACAATTTTAAACTCACCAGTGTTGCCGGAATCGCAATTAAATTTTACCCACATAAAGCATCAACATATTTCAAATTGATATTTTTTACACAAAACAAATTTTGTGTTTGCAAAAAATGCTTAAGCGACATTATTTTCAAAGTTATTTTCGGGAATACAAAATTTATGATTAATACGATTTCCTTATGACGTGCTAAATTCCCAGTTTTTTATATTTGATAAATACACTGAAATTTATTGTTGAGGGGAAGCGAGCTTCTATGAGCATTTCACTGGTTGCTTAGGCCAGCTCATCAGGAAACCTTTTCCAAAGATTTTAGAAAGGCCAAAAATATTATACAAATAAAACCCTAAAGCGAATAAGAATTATAAACACTAAAAGTCTTACTTGTAACAATATCAAAGCCAAAACAAAACACCAACAATAAACAGTGAGTTTATCTTTTCTTACATTCCCCTACAATTGTTTTTTCTTTTTCTTTTAAGCACGGAGAGAATTTCATAATATTTTGATTCTACAAAGTCGTAATACATTGTATTACCGTGTAAACTGGCCTTAGTCTGGGTTCACATTATGAAAGTTTTCTTTTTTTATATTTGATAAATACACTGAAATTTATTGTGGAAGGGAAGCTAGCTTCTATGCGCATTTAACTGGTTGCTTAGGCCAGCTCATCAGGAAACCTTTTCCAAAGATTTTAGAAAGGCCAAAAATATATTACAAATAAAACCCTAAAGCGAATAAGAATTATAAACACTCAAAGTCTTACTTGTAACAATATCAAAGCCAAAACAAAACACCAACAATAAACAGTGAGTTTATCTTTTCTTACATACCCCTACAATTGGTTGGGTTCTTTCCGACTCGAATTGTAGTTGTAAGTGGGTAAAAAGAAAAAACAAAATTAAAAAACAAACTGCTTCATTCTACTGTATTCGTAAGAAAACAACAAAAAAAAAAACCAATTTGCCAATTCGTTTTTTTGCACGGGCACATGCAAGTATGTATATTATCAAAGTTTTTTTCGGGAACACAAAATTTATTATTAATACGATTTTCGTTTATTTATTTTTTTTTAAAAAAATGAATTTATTGGATACACTTTAGCTTAAGCGCCAACCTTTACATACAATTTTTGTGGAATATAATAAAAGAAAACTTCTATAAAAAAAACTGTATTTTTGTCGCTTAAGCTTTTTTTGCGGTTAGGGATTGATTCACAGAGTAGGGCAGAATGCGCTTTACATTTGAATTGTCTATAAGTGCCCCGGTAGGTGAGCTGGTAGTGAGCTTGATATCAGCGCCGCATTTTAAAAAAAATTTACGCCAACTTTTTAAAAAAATTCTTTTAAATACAGTTGGCGAATCTTTTTCGATTAGCTTTTAAAAATGCCGTCATATAGTATCTGACTCGCTTACAAATGCTTTTTTTAACATGTTTTCGATTACTTTTCGCAAAATGTCGGCTGGCTGAATCCGCTGAAGGCGCAGGCAAGTAGATACGCTTATGAGCGAAACATAAAGCTGCAAAACTATGGATAATACTATCGATAGTAGCGATAGTTTTATTTTTGGCGGACTATCGATAG
This sequence comes from Pollenia labialis, assembly GCA_949318255.1. Taxonomy (NCBI): domain Eukaryota; kingdom Metazoa; phylum Arthropoda; class Insecta; order Diptera; family Polleniidae; genus Pollenia; species Pollenia labialis. Next base: position 114,796,531 of record OX439143.1, read on the forward strand.
TTTTTATCACTATCGATACTATCGGACATTTTTTTAAAGTAACTACAAAGTTGGTTAACAATAGTATATAGAATAAAAACTAAATTTCACTTCCGATCTGTGACATTAGGAATGTTTAGGGACAAAAACTTTGAAAAAGGTAACCTTTGAAACTTAAATAAATAGACTTTTTCCTTACTGTCACATAATTGTGTTCTGATTTACATATTAAAATAATATTAATCGTACAAACCTTATTTATACTAACTGCATATTCAACGATTTCGAAAGTAGATATTCGCATAGAATTTTATATTGCAAATATTTTTAAAACTGAATATTTGACATATACATTTTTAATGCGAACGATAACGAAATTTTCCAACATCGGCCGATATGCACCACCGCCACTTAATCCTGTACTAAAAATATACAAAAAAACCTGTATTATTTGTGGGTAAATTTTCAATTTTTTATTTTTACATTTAAATTTATTACTTGCTGTACAATTGGTTAAATATTTTGTATTGACTAATCTTCAATAAAAAAAGGCATCTGGTATATGTGGTATATATAGAGTGCCCATCACACATTTGTTAATCCTGCTTACTTTTTTACTTTTACAAAAATGTATTACATGCTGTACATTTGTTTAAATATTTTGTGTTGATTTAAGAGTGTTGGGCAATTTTGACCCATGGTAAAAAAAAAATGCCTAGCTTTTGTGGTACAGACATTACGAAAAAGTCTTGAAATTAAATAAATTATTTATACACACCATTCAAGAAAAAAAAATTTTACATTAATATCAAAAAAACCTATTCAATGAGTTTTTTTGAAAATACTTAAAAAGCAATTAAACCTGTTTGGTCGATTTTGGACCTTGAAAAAAAATATTTTGTATGATAACCATTAATCCCTTTTGTCTGTTTTGTTAATTGTTATTTGCCAAATATTCTTTTTACTGAAAAAAATGGCAGAATAAAAAGGAGTGCCGTTTTTATATAATAAAACAAATGCACACCAAGAGAGTTTTTTTATCTCAAAAACTTTTGACCAAAAGCTTTCAATATCCAAATCCAAATCTGCTTCGCAAATTCGTGCTCTTTCCAAGACATTTTCCATAACCTTTCGCAAAACTTCTGGTGTAATGTTGTTTATTTCGTTGCGTATATTGCTTTTTAATTGCTGGATGGTTCTAGGTCCAAAAAAAAATAGTCTGGGGCGGTTAAATCCGGTCAACGTGGATGCCAATTAAAATCACTTATACGCGAAATAATTCGTTCAACAAAGATGTCCCGTAAAAGAGCCATTGTGTTCCTTGCAGTGTGCGCTGTGGCTTCATCGTGTTGGAACCATATTTGCAGATTGTCTTCCACGGCTGGCCTTAAAAAATTTTCCAACATTGTCCGATATCTGACACCATTGGCAGAAACGGCGACCCCGTGTTCATTTTCGAAAAACATAAGAACCAATTATTCTTTCCGATGAACCACCGCACAAAACCATACACTTAGGTGGGTGTAATTCTCACTGTGGAACTACTCTCGGATTTTCCGTTTCCTGCAGTTGTGCTTATTAACTTAATTGGAAATGGGCTACTTCGCTATGCACGCCGAGTAAAAACAATGGATCGGGGATTTGAAAGATAAAGCTTAACAATTTGGGCACGTTATTCAATTGAGTACTGCTCCATTTTAAATTCTGCAAGTCTTCTTTACAAAATACTAAAAAGAATAGAAAAAAATTATAATAATAAAGTTATAAGCAATTCAAACCCCTAAAGAGAAGACGAAATAACACAACAATTTAATGATCCCAAAATAGACCAAGAAAAATGTTTTCCTCTGATTTATGGATAATTACAGAAATCGGCAACGCTGAATCTCAAACAAAAACACTTTCGCTTTCCTACATAACAATGGTAAAATGCAGCAACACAAACACATTGATACTTAGGAATAGGGGTTTTGTGGTGTAAAAAAGAAACACTTGTTAAAGTAATAAGAGAGTAAAAGAAGAAATTTTACCATTTTTATTAAGAACAGCCTAAAAATATGTGAAGGAAAATTGTGAAAACTTTCTTTAAATAAATAGAGACTATAAAAGTTCTTTTCAGAAAATAAAGTGAAAAATAATTACAGTCTACTTTAGAGGTCAAGGAAAATTTTAAGTAAATAATAAAAAAAAGAAAAATTTAATGTTTTTATTTTTTAATATTTTTATTTGAAACCACAATTAAAATTGTTTTAACAAGTTGTTTGCATTTATGGCACATTGTGAAATGCCAGCAATTATTTAAAATACCTAAGAAAATGTTAATGGAATAATGATACTAAGAGATGGTGAAAATAAAAGAGAAAAACAACTATTCTACATATCGTCAACTAAAATGCAAAATGGTGTAACAACACTTTTTATTTTTTTTAGGAGAAACAAAATATGTACTTATAAAATCAATTACAACAAGGTTGTTATATGAATTTGAATTTTCTTTAACAAATAAGCCATTTTGATCGCATAGATTTGTGAACATGTAGTTTAATTTAACGAACAAAAATCTATGAACAACACTATTTCGTATTTTTTAGTTGTTACGCCCTTTTCTATTTTAGGTGACGATACACTCTTATAAACCATTTTCTAACTGAAAACAAAACTAATTACTTTACAATTTACCAACGCCACGTAATAGTAAAGTAAAATTTTAGGGTAAACGCCCTCTTTTGTCATGCAAAAATAAGTAGTTGACTCCTTTACAAGGCTTTAAAGGTTTATTAACGTCATTTCATTCCGTTAAGAAATTCTTTGGCACAAAGCCAACTAGTTTAATGGAAAAATCCATGTGAAACAGAATGTTAGAAGAAAAAAAAAATAAGTTGAATTCAAAATCAATGCTTCTTACAGGTAAAGGACATACAATAAACTAAAAAATCATATATCTATGTTTACAGACATCAGACATTAAAGTTTTAGGCTAAATAAAAATGAGCACAGACAAACAAAATTTCATACAAACATCAATGTATGAATATGAATTTCCACATTTTAGTAATAAAGTTGTACGAGAGTTGCAGTAATTGTGTAACATAGTTGAAGTGTCGTTATTAGCTAACGGCTGTAAATGTTTGTTTTAACATGTTTAAAATGTCATAATTTGTTTGCGAATGTTTTAATGTGTTTTCCGCTTAAATGACCCAGTTTAAATAACTGGAATCTTTAAACATTTATATCTGTATACATATTTCTCTTAAAGCATTTCTGTGCGAATATTTGTTGTATTCCCGAATAAAACCAAAAATCGATCATTTTGTGTAGACCATATTTTTGTGTGTTTGTGTTTGTATTAGTTTTAGGTTTATTGTAGACCATATTTGCATTTAAGTTTGTATGTAAGCAAATAGATTTATGCATGTTGGTGTTATACATTTAGTGGTTTTGTTTAATCTAAGGTTAATTTAACCTCAGGTCAATTTCACCATAAACACATGCGATAGAGGCCACTAAAGGAATGAAATCTTCGTCAAATACAAAAAGATTTTGGACTAGGCATTTTTGTTGAAAAACGAAACAACACACCGAAAGAAAGACATCATACTTAAAAATATAAGTGCTATTTACACCAAAAAGTACTTAAGACAATCCACAATGGGATCATTTTCGAAAACCAATTGGCACATTCATAACATACAAAAACACTCAACGGTTGCGCAACAGTTACGTGCCCGATATGTGTATTTGTATTTGTATTTTTAACAACAGCAACCCTACATAAAGGAAAACTTTAATTATTTGCATGCTTAAAAGGTAAAATAGGAAGCAAAGATTCCCGAATTCTATTTGATAAATTTTTTTTGTTAAATACATCAAGTTTTCAAAGTAGAATGATTATGACAACCGTGTCGAACGTGCTGCTGGTGTCTTATAATTGTGAATTCTTTTGCAAACAAAGGGGGCAATACAACAAATGTGAAACCAAGATATGTGTAAATGGGTAAGTACATAAAATAACATAATAATATAACCACTCTTTGTTTCTCTGGTGTAAGTGCTGTTTAGGTTAGAATCAAAAAATCTCACTTTCGGATGTGTTCAGGTTCGAAGTTGGGATTAAAACTAACACCAAGTTTTAGAGATTCTCGAATCAATCACAGTTTGAAATTAAATATTATCTCACTTTCACTTAAGTCAATCCCGTTTTCGGATTATTTTTAATACGGGCCACTTACATAATCCGTTCTTGAATAAGGCATTCTGTACTTGACTTAAGGAAATCCGTACATACCGTACTGGATTGATTTAAGGAAAGAAGTACTTACCGTGCTGGACTGACTTTTTTTGAAGTGCATGTTTGGTAAACATATATTTTTTTTGTAAAAAAAGATTTTCAATTGCCAAAAGGACCTTTTTAAATAATAAAAAAATAGTGACCATTTAGCGAAAACAGACTTTCAAGTGAAATCTAACCTGTGATGAGTTATTGCAATTTTTGCGAAGATACTTTTTTCTAAATTAAAAATAATTTAATTGAATAAAAGAGACTTAATATTGTAGAAAAGCCAAAAAAATTTTAGGAGAAAGGTGACATTTTTTGACAATGAGTTTTTGAAAGAAAAGTGAATTTTTATGTGAAGTATGAATTTTGGTACGAACAGTGAAAAAACGCTTTGTTGATAACATTTGTGCAATGATGAACAATGTTCATTACGGATCCTTAACTGTTCATTGCAGTAAAGCAATTTTCATAAATACTATTGCGCTTCCAGAACTTGAATTTTCTTACATTTTATTGTACAGTAGTTTTGACTTAACAGCCTTTTGTTTAAGTGCACTTTTGACTTACCTGCAAAATGTTTGTCATTATTCTTTAAAATCCCATAAAAAGTTTTTTAAGTGCACTTTCTATACCTGCACATTTGAGATAAATGCCAAAAAATTTACATACATATTTTCTGTAATCATTCTTTAAAATCCTTTTTTACGTTCCTTTTAAATATCTGCATATTTATCATATTTTTGGGCAGCCTTAAAAAATTTTCATACAAAACATCAAAATACTTTACTTTAGCTTCCATGCAGGTTATCACAATTGTGCACCTGCACATTAGGGCAGATAAATACATTTAAGATAACAGCACTTTTGATTTATCTGCGCAAAAAAATCATGCAAAGGAGATTGTGCAGCTAAGTCAAAATTACTGTATCATTAATGATACAAAACGCATTATATTCGGGCTACGTAAAACCTTGATGTATAATTTGAGGTTAAAATCCGTACAGCAGCAATGGAAATTTACGTTGCATTGTTGAATTTTTGTCATAGAATTATTGACAAAATTTCATTGTATCTATGACGAGTTCAAACTTATTGAAACGATTTTCGTAGCAGGATCTACGCGCTTCGTTAGCTAAAAAATAATGACAAAATTCATTGCAGGAATGTGAAAAGTGACAATTGTGGTTTTGTGAAAAAAAATTATTTTTTTTGCGAAAAATTCATGTAGTTTTTGCGGAAAAAGAAAAGAAAAAAATAAAACATAATAAACGAATGTATTCAGGTTTTCACGACAAAGTCTTGACTCTTTTTTTTTTATTCCTAAGCTAATCCCGCGAAGCTCTTCGCTTGTCTGCAGAAGAGAAACCAGAGTCTCTTGCGGGAATCGAACCCGCAACCCCGGCGCTGATAGACTAGCTCACTACCAGCTAGCCTACCGGGACAGAAAGAATACGAAAAAAAAAAACGGAGGAAAGGAGGCGACCTGTAATTTGAAATTTAAATGCTAATAACAGCAAATTTCGAACCACCAGTACTACTGGTTAAAAGATTGATATTTTACTGTTGGCTGGCAGGCACCGCAGTGGTGCAGTGGTGCAGTGGTTAGAACTCAAAGATTTTCTGAAGATAAAATGTGGTGATTCTTGAAACATGCAAAAATCAACCCAAATCCAAGCTCAGCTAAGAAAAATTATCAATAAATTGTTGTAAAAAAATTCCTTCCTCAGTGAAAATAATTTAATGAAAATTAAATTTGATGCAAAATAGAAAAAGATAATTTTTTTTTGGAATTGTTGGATTTCCGTGGTAAAAGTAACAAAGTAAAAGGTAGGCATGCCAAACTAAAATTTTTAAAATTCTTGACATTCTCTAAAAAAAATGTTGATTTTGGGAAGAGGTTTTGACAATTAAAAACTTGCTAATCGCATATTTTATAAGAACAAGTAAGAGGGCTATATTCGGGTATGCCAAATCTTACACACCCTTCACCATGGTGCAATAAGAACAGAAATTTATATAAATGCCACACCAACGAGGAGCATTCAAAGATCTATCTGCGGCAGTTGATATATTTTGGGCCATTTTCTAATTTAAATGCTTTGTAGACATCAATATCTTCCGACTCTGAATTCACTACCTTACACACAACATTTCACATTTACGCATACACACATGCATAAATACATGGAGTTTGTATGTGTTTATTTATTATTGTACGTGCTTGCAGTTATTGTTGTTACATTCTGTTACTGTTCTTATTGCTGTTGTCGTAGTTGCCATTTTTTTGCCTGTCAAAGCTTTATAATATACACACTAGCTTTATCGCCACTATTTGAAATTGATTGATATGGGATTTTGGTCATTTGCCAGTTTAAATGTTGGTGTAAATCCACCTTTTACAACTAAATTTCTCTTCGCCTCTTCAAAGTTGCTTTTTACTTGTCTCTCAACCACTTAATATTCGATTCGTAATAGATTTAAACAAAATGCCTACTTTGTAATACTATATGGTAGATTCGTTAGTTATTTATATTGTTGTTTTTATACTATTTGTTCTTGTAGTGTTTGTTGCTTCTTGCTATAGTTGTTGTTTTTCATACAACTAATGTAGGTACATTTGAGGTATTGTACAAAACATTAATTTAACCGAGTGAGAAGTAAAATCTATACAAACAGTTGTTATTTGTAATAGTTGCAGTAGAAGTGGTAATGTTTATGGCATTAGTAATAGCCCTGTAGCTTAAATCGTTACTATGTTTTGGACTAGCTCATTACTAGTTGTTACGTGTCGAAATAGGGGAAAGATGATAAAATTTCGATTGCACAGTTTAATACGTAACGCTGTTGTATGTAGAAACAACAACAACAACAATAACACAAACAGAAGAAAATGGTACGCTTTTGGTTGGTTTTAAGGCTAAAAAAATGTTTAATGTTTAAAAAATAAACAAAAAGAAGGAAAATTCCCGAATTCTTCTTGTTAAAAGTACATCAAATATACGAAAAATAACGACGACGAAAGCCATATTAAAGCATTCTGCTGGTTTCTTATAATTAAGAGTTCTTTCTGTAAACAAAGAGCAATTCAACAAAAGTGAAACATGGTGTAACATTAAAAAAATATATATATATTCTATTTCTCTCTTTCTCTAGGTCCATGGCTAAGTGCTTAGAATTATTCTAAAATAAATAAAATACTATAAAGCAATGATTAAGTATGAAGAAAATGATGAGAACAAATTGTGAAATTAAGTTGTGCTTTTATTAGTACTTATACTGTTAATAAAGGAACTAGTTTTAAACTAGTTCGACTCCTATGACAACCCAACGTTAAATACGATAGTTTGATGTATGAAAAAAAATCAAAAGCCCAACTTGTTAAAAGTCAAAACTTACCAGTATATTTATAGCTAAATACTTGTTACTTTGTCTGCAGGGAGTTTACAGTTTATTTTAAGCGAGTTTTAAATATTTGTGTAGGTATGTATGTAAGTTTGTGTGTGTGTGTGTGTTTGTTTGCGTAAGTGTTTCTGTATTAAATAGCCTGTTTAAATATTTATTGTTTTAAATTGCAATACTTAATTGAATTCATTTATAAATTGTTTAACTAAAATGTTTTCATTCGTAGAAGGTGGATATTAAGTCTGTCTGTCTGTCTGTCTTTTACGAACTTTTGTTTGGCTGTATTTTATTTCGCATTTTCTTCTTTCGTTTGAAATAAATAATTAAGTTTTTAATAACGCTTTTTGTTGTTGGTTTAAATAGGTACTTGAGGGACAAAGTTATTAGGATTTTTCTTTGGTAGTGTATAGAAATGAAAATATTCCCAAGAGCTCTGTAATTTTCTATTATTATTTGGAAAGATAATAGACAAATTAAGTCATTTGATTTAAATTTAAATTACTAAAACAAAAGTAGATATCAGGGGAGATTATTGATTGAAGGAAAGTATTAATAAAATTGTTCTGTAAAATTTGAATTTAAAATGCCTTAAATTACAAATTTTTTCAATAATTAAGTTAAAAATTAAACCAGCACCATCGATTTGCTCAAAATTTCTTAGTTATATAAAAAAAATTATACTTCATTCCTACGGAAGGTGAAAAGTGAGTGGTATATTAAGCTTGTAGTTCCTTGTGGAATACCAAGAAATGAAAATCAATATCAATAAATTTTAAATAATTTCAAGTTTGTAAAATTCCTTTCTTCATAAAAATAATTAAATAAAAATTAAATTTGATGAACTTTAGCCTAATTAAAAATATAAAAACTTTGGATTAAGAAATAGTTACCTAATAACCCGTTTAGTTAATATGACTACTCGGTATTTCCAAGTCTGCTTTAGTAATTCTAAGCCGATTTAGCCATGTTCTTCTCCTTAAAAAGGCGCTCTATATCTGGGGATTGTAGGCGTTATAATGATATCGGTGTCAATCGAATTTTTTAAAGTTTTTTGCGGTTTTGATCTGGAAGATGAATTTTTTAGATTTTATATGTTCACAACTTTTGTTTTTTATGGCAAGAGCTACAACTTTGTCTCAAAGTGTAAATCAAAATTCCGAACGGTTTGCAAGATCTGAGCCTGAGAAAATTATCACTTTTTTGCAAAAATTACACACTGTGTAATTTAACATAGTAGCCATGTAAAACCCACTCCCTCAAAACAATTTGTTTACTTTGTTACAATTAAAAATGAACACAATTAAGAGCTCTATATTCGACTAAACGCATCTTATATCACCATGGTGCGATAAGAAAAGAAAGTTAAGGAACCAAATATCGCCTACTTCTTTTCTATTTTATGGTAAAGGGTGTATAAATTCGGCACAGCCAAATATAGCACTTTTACTTGTTTGCATTTACATTTAATTAATAATTTTGTTGTCACTCACCTTTTCGAAAAACATAAAAAGCTATTTTACTTCTCAAACAGTGCGTATTTAACAATATTTTTTGTTTAATTCAATTAAATAATTATTTATTTCTTTATAAAAACAAGAATTATCGTGATATTTAACACAAATCTATCTAATCTTTTTGAACTTTATTGCTTCCATAAAATATGGCAAATTTTTTTTTGCATAAAATATTTATTTTCCTTTTTGGAATAAATTGTCTATTAATCTTGTTAAAAAAATCATATTTATTCATGCAGCAAATATTACATAACATGATTATTTAGTAATGTTCGACATTTTGATTAACATATCACGTTGTAGTTTTGATATTTTTGTAAATTTTATTTTTTTTGAACTGACACACTAGCTACAACTTTTGACAGAGATTCAAAAAGTACAAAAGGCAGGCGATGAAAAAAAACACTTTAAAACATGGTGCAGAATCGTAGTTCTTTTTGTGTAGAAAATAATACAAAGATTTGCTATTTTATTATTAGTTTTCGGGTGTTATGACTATAATAACAAAAGAGTCGGTAAAGAAAAACTTTTTTCGTTTTCTTTTATATTTTGTTACTTACTGACTAACTGACACATCAATTCCTAATAGCCAACTAATATGCAGCCAACAACAACAACAACATCATCATACTAGCAGACAGACGAACAGACAACAACCAAAAGAATAATTTAAAACACTTAACAATCTTAATATAATGAAGCTAAAAAAAAAAAAAACTATACAAAAATGAAAACACGAATTATGCCTAAATGCACGATTTGGACTCCTTGGAAATAACTCTTTGCCATCACAGACTTAAAGACCACTCTTAAAGACCAACCAACACCTTTTGGCAACAATACTTACTCACTTAAATGCATAGTACATTCATACACGTTTGTTACTGGAGATAGATTTTTTTTTTACCTTTCGAAATATGTATTTCTTTTTTATTCACATAACAATACATTAAGATTTTTTATTCCTCCTCCATTTAACAATTGACAAAAGAAAGGAAAATTTCAATGGATAGAAAACGAATTTTTGAAGGAGCTACACATGGCTTAAAATAATAATATTTGCAGACAAGTGTAAAGACATATCCAACACAGTGGGGTCATATTTTACACAATTCTTCCCTATAAACTCACATAATATCAATAGAACAAACTGATAAAAAAATAACAATAAAATATTTATTAAGCATAAAAAGTCTAAAAACTATAAATGAACAATAAAGAAGGCTGTAGCGGGCCAGAAAATGCATTACATTCTGCTGGTGTCTAATAATTGTAAGTTTTTCTGTACATACAATGTACTTCATTGCTATCCAAAGGACAGCTAAGGTAAAATGTAACAAGAAGATACAATATAAAGGTCTGGTAGTGTATAAAGTCATTCCTAAAAAAAATTAAAGGAATAGGACTATTACAAAAAAGCTTTATAAAATACATAACTGAAATTTAGCTCATAGAATAAATTCTAAAAAATAAAAAATGTAATAAAGTTACCCATGAAAGGAAATAATTCCCAGTTTCTATTTATATAAAATGTTTAATAAAAAATTTCATTTTATATATTAAATACGGCAACAAATGAATTTTCTTCTTCAGATTTTGAAGAATAGATCGAGATATGTTCTTAACACTTTGTTAAATGAGATCGTGTATTTATTTTTAAACTATCGCAACATTTCGAATTTTCGTTTTTAAGAGATTTATACCACTAAAAACCTATTTTAACTTCCGCGTTGTTAAATGGCAAAACCAGGAACTTCATTGCAAAAGCAGCTAATTCACTATATGTGACAGCGCTTAGAGAAAGGGATCAGTAAGGTAAAGGGAACAGTAAAAACGAAATACACAAAACAAGAGGTAGAGATGACCTACGCGCGTTTACACGGTTGACCAACACGTTCTTGACGTCATGAGATCATGTCGCTTTCAAATGAGACCAATACCAACACGCTCAGTGATGGTACACCAAAGATACACGTATTTAAATCTTTAAAATGGCTCTCCTGAACAAAACCCTTGGGTCCCTTTCTATTTTGCGCGTCACATATAAATTTTCATTTAATGCATTTTTATATCCATATATGTACATTTATCCAGAAATCAACTGATGAGGTCTTAATTAACAAATCAGATGCTGATATGTTTCTGCCATTAATGTCCCAAAGTTGTAATTTCTGCTACAGTGAAATCCATAATTTCTTCTTTAAAATGTTCGCATAATTTGCATTTATTAGTTTTTAAACTTTTTTCTACCCAAAAAAATTAGTATTTGGTTAACTATGAAAAATGTTGGCAGTCGTTGTCTAAGTTGACATATTAACTGAGCTATAAAATTTCGGCATGTAATTCGTATTCGTTTTTCTATTTCAAAAGTTATGGTATCTCTTTTCGATACCAAAATTTTTCAAAATCGTAATTGAGGGAAAAAAAACAGCTGAACATGAATTTAATGGATCAAACTGAACAAATTTTAAAACAGTTTGATATGAAGGTCTTTTGAAAGACTCTACAGTTTCCTTATCAAAAGAGTAGGGATTTGTATGTGCATTCAACAAAAAAGTGTGGTAGATTTTCAAAAAAAAAAAATCCGTGAATATTCTTAAATTAAATAATGCTAAAAATGTTAGATATGACGGTGAAAAATGCTATAGAAAGAAATTGTCTCTTTATTCACTAATACTACCATAAAGTAATACAACCACAATTGACATTTGGGACATCACTTCTTTAGATAAAAACAAATATATTTTGTGACATGCCCACTTCTGCACTTCTATTGTCTATTGATAACCAAGATGCTTGCACTTTATTTTGAAACTTTAGCTCTTGCCGTTCTCCAGATATACAGAAATCTTTAATGTCTTTGTATGGGAAGTGCTACACCCGCCTCGCCAAGATGCTAGAACCAAATTTTAAAATATTGGCGCTTGCCGTTGTCCAGATATACATACGTACTTAAAAATATAAAAAAAACAACAACAACAAGGCATTAATGGGTTAAATTAGAGGCAGTCGTGGTTTTTTGCTCATATCTCAGCCATTTGTAGACCGATCACGCTTAATTTCAATACAAAAAATTCTGGATTGTATGTTATATAAATATGTAACTACCAAGTCCCCACCACATCAGGGGTCTTAAGAAACCTCATTTCAACGGACACGCGGACAGATGGTCAGACGGACATCATAAGATCGACATCGCTACTTATAAGGAACCAAAATATATGTAAAGTTATATATGTATACCCTTTTACCTTCGACCGAAAATTCGATTTGGTCTATAATTTTAAATCTTACATATTTTTCCCTGTAATTGCAATAAGGAACACTGAGCCACAACAAAGTTGTTCCAATCGTCTCTTTCATTTGCCGTACCTGAGCCTGAGTGTGTGCCCAATCCAACTAAAATTCCGCCTACGAATCGTTGTATGAATAGGAATTTGATGGCTGGCGTGCCAGCGATCAACGTTTCTTTTAACGTTTCACGAAGAAAAACTGTTGACAAAGATTTTTGCCCGTATTACGGTTTATGACTCAACTTGAGTTCAGTTGAAATTATGCAGCTTTTGTATTATGGTTAACGATTCTGTTATATTGCGGTTAACAAAAACCTCAAAAAATGTTAACCCATCGCTAGCAGTTGTTTTAACTTCAACTCATCTGAGTTGTAACCCGTAAAAGGATCTTAAATACTCTTGGTATCTTTTGGTGCAGCATTTCCAGTTTCGTTGCCTAGAGCCGTATAGACTTCTAGTTGGAGTTAAAGATTCTTAGCTGTGTGTTTGTCGACTATTGCAAGGAACCCCACCCACACGGAGTTAAGAATCTCTTGCCTTCTCCAGTCTGCACTTAATGTTTTGACTTGAACCAATTATTGTGGAAATTGTGACCACAACAAGTGGATTATTATTTACTCACACAGCGGAATTTGGTAAGTGTTTAATGTTAACACGCCAATTGGTTTCAGATCCACCGTGAAGTAAGGTTGCAAGGCAGGTATTTGCGTTAATCGATATGACAGGTGTCCCGTTTGTGTAGAGATGTGGTGAATAATGGACCCATGATCGAGTTTAACAACCAAACAAATTTTGTAAATAACAAGTATTTTAGCTACATTACATTTACCTTGGTTTATTTAAAGGTTAGCCCTCAATATCCTAAAGCCATTTATATATACTCAAATGAATACACCAAATGTCGATGCGTGTGTCCATAATTGCGACAAATCTCTTTTAGAACAAGATTAGGTAATGGATCGATCGGTTTTACCTATTTTCGATAGCTAGCGAAAGTAAAGATTTAAAATTTGTTTACCTATTTTACGGAATTTATTAAAATAAGTATAAAATTCCTAAACCAAGTAAATAAAAGATTGAATTTTTCGTTGGTAGTGCCACTTTGAGAATATAATTACGAAGTGAGCGTTCGTACAGACGATGGTCAGATCTGACAATCTTGTAAGCAGGCGCTGCCAACAGCAATATTTTTCTGACAATGGTGCAATTGTCAGATGCATTAATTTTGCACTTCTGCAAATACAAATGAGCTTACAATGTTCACACAGCTGTAAGATATTTTAGACAATTTTAATGCAGTTTAAGCAACGCTGCTTACCAATATTGTAAGATCTGACCATCGTCTGTACGAAGCTTTACTTATCAAAGTTTGCTGCAGAGACTACAACAATACCACACAAGATGTAAAACTACGATTGGGTTGTTGTGTTTAGAAATAACAAAAACACATTATTTTCATATTTAAAAGTAAAATTAAAAGGAAGAGTTCTCATTTAGATTATATTTTTTAGTTAAATATGTTATATAACCATATCGGGATTGATGCTGGTGTCTTATATTTGAAAATCTGTAAGGTGTAAAACGGATAAGCAAATCAATCGTAATAAAGTTCTCCTTCAAATTCCACTTTTGGTTTATTTCAAGTACGAATTCGGGATTGAATCAACTTTATAATACTTGAATCAAGCTCATTTTGAGATTGGTTCAATGTTAGTTTTACTTTAATTGATCTCATTTTCGGAGTATTTCAAGCACGAATTCGGGATTGAATGTGGATAAGTTTAAAAGTCCGTACTTGAATAAATTTTCTTGTACTTGATTCAAGAAAATCCGTACTCACCGTACTTTTAATACCGCTTCCGATTTATGTCTCTGATAGTTGGTATGGAAATTATACGATCACATTTCGTAATAAAAAAGTACCTATAAATATGTCCCATTTTTTTAACATACAAAAGACGAACTATTTTTCGATTAAATTTTAGCGATTTTTTATTTTGTTCATAGAGAGAAACCATTACTAACTTAATATCTGTCAATTTAGAGCCAACTTTTGTTATTAAAAAACTTAACAAAACTATTTATATTTTGTTCAAATAAGTAGTTTTCTTCATTCAAAAAGGAGCTAATTGCAGACTCTGGTTTCTTTCCTGCAGACAAGCATAAAGCTTCGCGGGATAAGCTAGGAAGTAGTTTTCTTATAAATCTTTTTCACAGAAGAATCCCTACCAAATACAACTTCGTCCATTATCTACTATAGTGCATATCCTTTAAAAAAAATAATAAAGTTCTTTTGTTAGTTTGTCGTTGTTGTTTTATTTTCCCAAAAATGAAGAAAAAATAGTTTAAAGAAAAAAGCATTTTGTTTAACAATAATCGGCATGATCACGAGTAGGTGTCAATAACTTTCAAAATACATGTTGTTTTTTGTTTCTTTACGTTTTCTCTTCTCTCTCAACAATTTCCCCCCTGCCAAATCTAACCCTATGACTGTAGTTAAGTAGTGATTTTATGCAACAAAATGTGGTAAATATGAATAAACCATAATAAAGTATGTATTTATGCATAAAAATGCAATAAAAAAAAATGTATGAATTATTTAACTCTTTGTTGTAAATCTTTTTTTTTTTCTTTTCCACATCATGATTTTTATTTTCCATTAAAAAACTTTTTTATAGAAAACAAAAGTGTTTTCCAAAGAAAAGCAAAATTGAAGTGATAATGCAACACTTTTTTTTATAAAAAATACACTCACACACAAAAAATAGTATTTTACTAAGTATTATGTTGCCAGGGAAATAAGGAAAAAAATTGCAACCATTTTATGTAATATTTTTGTTAATTAATTATTTCGTGGTAAAGCCATTTTATCTCTGTGTAACATTTATTGTTTTATAATAAAAAGCGTTTGTTTTTATGTAATTAAAAACAAACATTATCTACAATGCACAGTGGGGAAGAATTAAAAAAAAGGCTCAAATTTCATGTGCGATTAGTAAAACTGGGGACAAATTACGGCTTCCGATATCGGTCGACAATTGTATTTAAATTATATTGTAATCTAAATCGTTATTGAATGCTGAAATTTGACCCCTGTATTCGAGTTTAAAAGATATGCAACAAGCTTGTGGTATCAAACTTAGTATGGAACCTAAAAATATATGCCTACTTTTTTTGCAAATTTTTAATAAACCAAATTTGATGCTAAATCCAAATTTCCAATGCATTCATTTTAATAGTATTCTATTCTCAATAACCAAATTAATGGTGTTTTCTTTCTAAAAATAATAATGCATTATAATTGTGTAATATATTTATCATGTTACACGCACCCTTATAAAGTGATACATTTTTCTATATTCAAATGGAACAAAATTTGATTTAAATGATTTTGTTATTCGTGCTTAATTCCCAATTTTTATTATTTGATAAAAACACTGAAATTTATTGTTGATGGGATAAGCTATTCCTAAGCGGATTTCACTGGTTGCTTAGCCAAGATTATCAGGAAACTTCATCAATAAAGATTTTAGAAAAACTAAAGATATTAAACCAAATAAATCTGTTAAGCGTATAAGAATTACAGCAACAGTTCCACTTGTAACAATATCAAAGTTTAAACAATATCATCAACAATAAACAGTGAGTTTATCTCTCCTTACATTCCCAACTACAATTGATTTAAATTCTTCCAACATTTATTGTAGTTGTAAGTAGGTTAAGAAAAAACTGGAAAAAAATAAAAGCTTCGTTTTACACTCAACACTATTGTGCAGGAAAACCAGAAATATGCTCTAAAAACACGTTTTGTGCACATTAATTATGTACTAAAAACTTGAAAATATGCCCTCAAAATGGCTAAAAATATGCAGAAAAAAAATCAAAAATTTCTAATTTGAAAACGAAGTATTCAACAATTTAATAACAGTTCCATTTGATTAAAACAATACAAAAATTATTATTGGTAAAGTCCAAACACCATAGTTTTTACTAGGGTGATCGATTATTCGACTTTTTTCAATAACCGGTTTTCGAATATTCCGAATAGTTGCTATTTTCGGTTAAGCATTTTAAAAATAACCGGTTAACCGGTTTTTATTAGAATAAATAAAAATACAAAAATCAAATTAGTTTTTGTAATAAAAAGTTAATTAGAATAAAAGAAAAAAAAACAATTCACGAAGGTAAGGAACCAACAAAATACATTGATATGACAAAAGGTATGTTCAGACCTACAAATATTTGACGATAAAATCAAAAAAAAAGCGTGACCAGTATATTGAATGAACTTAAGCATTATTTTAAATAATTTCTAGTTATTTGCTAATATTTATGTCTAAGATAATAATTGCATTTACATATGTATAATATAGTTACGAAACCCTTAAATAATGTTTGCTCTAGCCAAACGTTTTGCAAAAGCAAACAATTCTTTAAGAAAACTAGTGGTTACGTTAGGAGTCAAATATTTAATAGGTGTGAACATAGCTTTAGAATTTTTTAAAAGCTTTGGTTTTAAAAATTTAGGAATTTAATAGATTTATTATTTGACATATTTTCCAAATTTATTGTAAATGAGTTTTAATTTGTTGCTGGTTAAGTCTGTCTATATGAAGCAGTAATCTTCATCCATATTTTTGAAAAGTGGCAAACAAAACCGCTTTTCCAGGATTATATATTTACATTTTTTTTGTTTCAGCATTATAGAAAAAAATAGTAATATGAACATGCTTTTTGTATGAAATATCTGTCAATTCGTCGATCACACAATTTAAACCCTTCCAGGTCATTTTTGATTCCTTCAATTTTATTTTAAGTTCGTGGTGTTTTAATACATAAAACTGATGAATATTCCCATATCGTTGATTCCGCGGAATGTTCTTGTTTTAAGCATGAAAATATGCTAGAACACCTTAAGAGTTTTTCATTCATTATTGGCAGCATATTTTAGTAAAGTATTATTTGCAGTCTCTTAAAAACTACTTGGAAAATGGTCAAGTTTTATTTGGCGTATATTTAAGTCAAGCTTGTAGACTAACTAAAAGTGATTCAGTGACGTTAAAGAACCTTTGCAACTTATCATTTTAGGGCCGATTAAGCACAATTTTCTTTTAATTTAGTTCGAAATATCACCAGAGATGACATCTTTATAAACATATATATAGTATTTATAATACTGTCAAATTGCTAATTACTTTTAAGCTGAACTTTTTTTGTAGTACTTTAAATTGTTTTTGGTTTTTGTTACAAGAACACACGCTTATATAAGCGATTTGTATTTACATTGCTCATAATTTTTTTTGAGTTTTGTTTTCAATTTGTTTTGACATTTTTTATAAAAAGTTTAAGTTTGCAAATATTTAATTAGAAAAATACTTAAATTACGGGTGCATTTATAACAAAAGTAAGGAAAACGTATATAAATTACACATTACTTAAATAACCGGGTAATTTTACTAAAATAACCGGTTTATTCGATATTCGAAAAATGGACATTTTAAAATATTCGACTTGGGCAAAACTAAAATAACCGGTTAAAACCGGTCGAATACTATTCGATCGATCACCCTAGTTTTTACAGACGAATTTTCGAGATTTTACCCTATTTGGAAACGATGGGTAGTCATCGGCTCATAAAAACAAAGTTATATTAAGAGGTTACAATTCATATAAGTGTTATTTGTGCCGAGTATTATACAGATATTAAGATTCGAAAAGAATTAAGTTTGCAGCAAAACATTTTTGGGGCGAATTTAATCTAAAACCCAACGTAATAAGATGGTTTACGGACACAAAGAGTCTTATTTGGAAAACGGATTGTTACGTTAGATCACTTTGAGATTGATCCAGATTTCTATTTACTACACACATCGCCAAAAACGTATATAATTGCCTTTTCCCTAAATTTTTGCTTATTTCTATATACAAATGTTAAATTCAACATTTTTTATTTTTCGAATTTATTCTATGAGCTAAATTTCAGTTATGTATTTTATAAAGCTTTTTTGTAATAGTCATATTCCTTCAATTTTTCAGAAATGACTTTATATACTATCAGACTATTATATTGTATTTTCTGAAAAATTGAAGGAATATGACTATTACAAAAAAGCTTTATAAAATACATAACTGAAATTTAGC
The DNA here is from genome assembly GCA_949318255.1 of Pollenia labialis. Classification (NCBI taxonomy): domain Eukaryota; kingdom Metazoa; phylum Arthropoda; class Insecta; order Diptera; family Polleniidae; genus Pollenia; species Pollenia labialis. Next base: position 114,815,136 of record OX439143.1, read on the forward strand.
TCATAGAATAAATTCGAAAAATAAAAAATGTTGAATATAATATAAAGTAACCTTCAGAAGGAAATAACTCCCAGTTTCTATTTGTTAAAAATGTTAAAGTTTAAAATAACATTAATCTTTAATGACAACCTGCTTTGTCTCACAATTTTCGAGTAAAAATTAATTGTAGATGGTGAAATTGAAGCAACAACACCTTGGGTATACAGATAGATATTTAAAATCGAAAACCCAAAACATCGCAAAAAAAGAAAACAGTTTTTAACTGTTGCGAATTCTCTTGTAGGCTTCTACAAAATTTAACATGTATCAAAATATGCCACAAAAAGCCAGAATATGCGCTAAAAACTTAAAAATGCTGAAAAAGGCACTTTTGACCAAATTATGCAAAAAAAAAATGCTCTTTACGGTAAAATATGCAAAAATATGCACTAACAAATCCATGCCAAAATTCAAAAAAGCTCTAAAACGGATAAATTTAATGTTTCTGCTTTCATCCGTCGTACAAGGAAACACATGCAATTACATATTTTTGGTTTCCCTGCTTATGTGCATTTAGCGTGTTTAATATTTAATGCAAAGTACTAACAAGCGAAATTCACTGCTGATGTTGCAATATTCAACATTAAATTTTCTTTGAATTCCCATAAATGTTAACAACACTGATTTTCAATAATTAAAGTCAGCTGTTGTTAAAAATGTTGCGCCAAAAAAAATATTATTAAATAAAACTAAAACAAACGAAGAACAAAAAGTTTTTGTACCCATCACAATATAACCAAAAATCACAACACGACACAAATTGTACGCAAACACAAGAAAAAGTTAATAAAAACTAGTTAGAGTGCTATATTCGACTGTTGCGAATCTTTGATACCCTCCACCGACAGCTCAGTGGGCTTTATATGGGGCCTATAGTAAATTATGAACCGAACATCACGAAATTTATTAGTGTGAGTAGTGAAGTATTTAATTTCTTTTGAAAGCATTATTTATAACGGCTTTAGGCGTACTGAACTGTTTTCCGAGAGTAGGGTTTAGATGGGGCCTAGGGTAAATTATGGACCGATCTTCACGAAATTTCACAGTGTTATTTCTAGTCCTTAAAACTGTGACGTACCAAATTTTGTTATGATAACATTATTTTTTACGGTTTTAGGCATACTAAACTATTTTCCGGGAGTAGTGTTTATATGGGCTCTAGGGTAAATTATAGACCAATCTTCACGAAAATTCACAGCGTGATTTCCAGTCGAATAAAACAAATTTTTGCAAAATATAATCCCATTCCGTGCCTTGTTCCGCCATTTATGGTTTTTTTTGTAACAAAATTATCATTTTTTTTAGGTGGTGGTTCCACATTTTGATTCATAGCTCTGGTCCTACTGCACCGATTATGCTGAATTTCAATCCCAAACTGCTTAGGATAACTACAAGCAATTTGGCTCCAAGTTTGTTAATTTCTTTTGAGTTGTTCCAAAGTTAGCGTGTTTTCAACAGACGGACAGACAGACGGACATGGCTAAATCGACTTAGAATCACTCAAGGACTCAGAATATATATACTTTATGGGGTCTGAGATGAATAATAAAAAAGTTTCACACGGAATGACAAACTTAATATACCCTCTTCACAACTAATTTTAGTGGAGTGTATAAAAATACTTCTGGCATAAAAAGTCTCAATCTGTCGAGTAGAGAAATAGTTTAGACCCAAGTGTGGAAGAGCCTATATAAAATTGCTATGTCAGGAAGCCAACCGATTGTTCGTACTCCTGATTAATGGCCATAGGCAAGAAGTGTGAAGTAACCCCACATTACTTCTATGCGGCATACACGAATGGTGTTCAATCTTAGATAGAGCGACGCAATTGAACAGACAAAGAAAAGTGCAGAAATTGGCATCGTTTATAACGAGTTCCTTTCTTACCTCTCTACTCGATGCGCGGTATATTATCCTTCACCTTCTACCATTTGATCTGGAGGTAGCGACAAACAATTAGCCTCTAAAGAACGAAAATAGCTGTGGACACCGCAGTGTAACGAGCACGACAATCTCGTACTGGAGAGTTAAGCACACCTTTCCAGTTTTGGTTTACAATCGTCTTTATAGACTGCTGAAATCAAGCAGGAGTGCGCTGAGAAACAGTGTTTAAGGCAGGAAGAGAGGCGTGATCTTCTACACGGATTAATTGAAGCGAATGAGTGGGCGTCGGGGTACACTCAAGGTTGCTTAACATTAATTTATCGCAACGACTTCCGGCTTGCTGTTGCGTTTTCCAGGCGATGAAGGAATCTGTAGACTGGCCCAGACAGTCTGTGGTGACAACTACTGCAGTGGGTAGATATTTACACTAATATACAGCCATGTTCTGTCAATCGTACGATTTGAAATCGCAAAACGCCAGATTTATTTTATGGTGTTCTGAGTGCGATCTGCCATAGTTTCTTAATGTTCCCTTAAGCAATCTTTTGAGGTTGGAAGTCAACAAATTTCTTGAGATTGGGATTTACAGTAAACGTGTTATGCTATTTCAAGTCAAATCGCAAATGTGTAGCGTTTTGCGATTGCCAGAACATGCCCGATAGTCTTCGATTCCCCCTCACTGAGAACAATAATGCCCCTTGACTACCGGTCATTTCTAAACGAGATGGCTAAGCAGTTTGGTATCAGGATCAATTCCTTAATCGCTCTACTGGATTGGAAGGCGTTAGGGTACCTTTGCTTTCCTGCAAACGCGAACTTCGGCGATAGCAAATCAATTTTTCTAGTGCCAGATGGGCTGTAAACACTGGATTCACTAGGAGTTGTGGCTCCACAGAGATGTCGGCCGAACCATTTCTCTGTTTAGTGGAACTTCAAAGTAAAAGTCTCTTTTTGGTTTAAGATGTGTTTAAACCAACAAATCTATAAATCGGTAAACAAATAAACCAACTTTTAACGCATAACTTTAACTGCATTTAATGCATGGGACACTGATTTACTGTTGTTGAGTTTAAACTACATATAAATTTAAGGTTCGTTCAACTAAACCAGCGTTTAAACATTCACTTATTTATTAGCCATTAGGGATTCATCTTGTTAAGGTTCAATGTTTAAATTATTTTTTTTATTTTTAATAACTAAAACCATAAGAAATGCCAAGTAATTGCAAATTACAGTGCCAAATCTGTGCTAAATTTGAGGTCCAGAAGGATTTACAGAGCTTGTCATTAAAACATTAAACTGCTTCCGCAATTTTAATTTTTATAATAATCACCGTATCCATTAGCTAGTATCGTAGATCCCTTATATTTTGTTACTGGCCCACTGTGCTCTTATAAATTCATTCATCGTCGTTCAAATAGGCTGATTTTGAGGCAACAAAAAGGCTTTCATACAATATTTATTCAAACTATTTTGTATGTGCAACCTGTCGCCCGTTAAAATAAAACAGCACGATTTGTTTTTGTTTAAAAATATTTGCAATGCAACAAAATGTAATTATAACGACAAAAACTAATGCAACACGAGTATTGCATTATGCTTAGTTAAGCACTGTATGTTTATTTCATTATTACTAATAGCATCCATGTATGTTGCAAGAGAAAATGAAGTGCTATTGGCATTTTTTTTTTGATTTTATTAAAAATGCTCATGCAACATTTTCACATATGTAGTCAAATCCAATAAAACAAATTAGAGAAAAAAATTTATTTAATGAATTTTTGTTTAAGTAGTTAATTGAAATATGCATTTTCGGAAACATACTTGCACGAGTACGTGGTGCACAAAGTGCCTACAATATAATCTGATATTATAGAACACAAATACAATTAGATCTCTTCATAATATATCGTTGTTTATTAAACTAAAATACTAAATACTAAAAACTTTTTAATAAAAAAAAAAATATAAAAGTACAATTAGACAAGGCTTAAATGTCATATTCGGCTGTCCTTATAATACTTTTTAATATATACAAAAAGCGCCTGCATCGATCGGAATAAATGGTAGTCGTAGTCATAAAAAATTAAAATGGATTGGAAAGACATACATCGCATACCCGTGCGTGTGTTGGCCATTGCTCTCCCGAGGCCTCATGTGCTCTTGCGGTTCGATTTCAGTATTTCATATTATACGAGACCATTCTGGATTGCTAACTTAATGCCGTGGACATTCCGCGTTGGCATTAATTGGACTGGTCGGCTGGGCATAAATGACAATCAGGCCTGCCAAATTTGCCGATTTATCGGCATTTTGCCGATTTTTTGCCTCTAAATTATCAAAGTGCCGATTTGCCGATTTTTGCTCAAAAATGCCAATTTTTCGATAAACACCTAAAACACCGCAACTTTTTGTTTGTGTTAGTACAACCTTTTAATTTTCTGCAACACTTGTTACTTTTTTAAAATTTTATTTAAAAAAATACTCAACTATGGATAATGAAAGAACTAAATCCAAATATTTATTTTGTTGACCAAAGATTTTTGAACCCAAAACAAAGCAATTAAAATCTCTTTTTCTATAAGGAAAATATTAAATACTAAATATTTGAGTTTGAAAATGAATTGATACTTACAAAAGAGTAAGGGTAAGCAAACTTTATATTTTCAATCAATGAAAATAATTTAAAAAATAATACTTATAATATTATACGCAAGGATGATGCAGGTACATCCCATAGCAAATCTAATGTAAGAAAGTGAAGTAAACTTGGAAACTTTTCGGCAAAAAAATTTAGATTTAAAACGTGATAATTTAAGTGGTGTATTTCCAAAAAGTATTTTCCTTTCTCATTCTTTCGAAAATGTGAAAAGGATTTTAAGCCAAGTCAACGATGTTCCTTGAAAATTTTAAATTTGTAATGTTCTTCTTTTCTAAAGATTATTTAAGCTTATTTTAAGTAAGAAACTCAAATATTTGTCTATTAAAAAATAACTTTAAAAAAGAGTGTTTGTGAAAAAATTATTCACCCTTAATATAAAATATATTTGTTTACTATCTATTAATTGAAAATTTTCCAGTTGTGAGTCTAAAAATATAAATATATTTTTTTAAACTGTGTTATTTCTTTTATAAACTACATTTATAAAAGTTTTCTTGGGATTCAAAAAAATTAACAAGGTTTCGTTTAATTTAATTTAGTTTATTTTTTTTTATTGATCTTTATGTTAATTTATATGTTTTAAACATAAGTTAATGCTGAATTGTTCTGTTTTGTTATTAAAAATTTCTTTTATTGTAGGTATTTAAAATAGGTATTTTCAATTTGCAGATTTTTTGCCGATTTTATTAAATTAAAGTGCCGATAATGCCGATTTTTTTTTTTTAAATATGCCGATTTCTTATCAAAATCTTCTGGCACCCCTGATGACAATACACCTTCTTTTGATGGCGCTTAAGAATCGATTTTTAACTTCTCTCGGATTCAACTTATGTGGTACCTAATCTTCTTTTTTTTTTTAACAAATCCTGCTCTTGGACAACGTTAAGACCATCCTGCTTCCCACAAATTATTTTGCATACAGTAGTGCCATCAAATCAGCATCTTCGATTATTTTTGACTATCATGAAGGTTTTTTGACTTCTGTATTAATCTCGCCACGCCTGAACTGCACAAACTATATCGCGTATATTGAAATCTATTAAACGTATTTAGGACAACCAATCGATAATCTTAAGCTGCCCTCTTTTAAAATTTAAGAAGTAAAGCAAAATTTCGCGTAAGTAACGGTTTTTTGGCACAAGATTTGTCATTTTCGAAACAAAAACATATATGTCATTTACGTTACAAACAACAATCAATATGCCATGGTGACTAACAACACGCGGGTATTAACGCCCTTAGTGTGGGAGGCACCATCGCACCGTAGTAGTTTGAGTGCATAGTCCGGCAGGAATATGCACGCGTGACTTTCTTAGGAGCTGTAGCTTTCTACTGCTTGTGGTAAATGTTAGCAGATTCTATTGAGTAACACAGCACCTAGCCACTTTGGGCAGTAAACCAAAACCACCACGTGCTCCCCGAAATTATACTGTCAGCGGACAGACGCAACTTTTGGAAAGACAATCTCCCTGAAATACAGAAAGCAATTCCTGCAAGGAGTATAATAAAAGAGGCGTCAACCAATAGTCAGTCCGATTCTGTATTGCCCGGGGCTACTGTTTATCGTGGTACCACGTCATGAATCGTGAGTCACGATCATGAAGATCTTCTGAGATTTGTACATTTTGGATTATTGTCGAATCCCAGGTATTGACAGCACCTGATTACCGGGGATGTAACACCAAAGGGCGAATTAGCCAGAAAATTATCACTACACTGCCAGGGGAATCTTTTTCGTTCAGCAACCACTATACAAGTTATTAAAGACACAAACCTTATGTAACCGATACACCATGTGTTTTGAATCTCTCATTTTGAAGTAAATTATCCAACTACTTGACCAAAGACATTTTCTTACTTTAAGATTAAAGATTTTATCAAAATTAAGCCTTTTTCAATTACTCAGTGCAGTATTAAAAACAAACGCTAAAATTTGTTCCTTCTGATTAATGACCGATCAAAAAATTATTTTCGTTTTTTGCTCAGGAGACTTCTTTACTCTCGTTCATGAATATTTATTACTTTTTCTCATTCCCCTTATCTCTTTTAATCAATAGCTTGTATGTTCTTTTTTTATACCTCTGTAAGTAAAAAAAAAAGAAACAGCAGGTGTTGAAAACCCTAATTAAATACAACATTCAACTGTTTCTGTTTGATTCTGCTTTCAGCAAAGGCTTCTAATAAGGCACGTGAATCTTGTTAGGAATTCTTATTTAACATCCTTTTTTTATGAAAATTATGCGGGTTTCAATATCAAAAAAAAAAAAAAAATTCAAATACAAATTACATATTATCAATTTAAATTGTGATAATTGTAATTCAAGTTAAACCAAACAAATTGTGTGGTCAGCTTGTGTAAAAAAAAAAATAAATAAATAATGAAACATTTTTTTATTCCTTCAAATAAAAATTAATTCGTTTTTTTTTTGGACATTCAACTAAACAGCAGATGCTGTTTGTAAATACAAACCAGCAAAAAAAAAAAAAGGGAATTGTAGCAGGTGTTGCATTTAAATGAAAATTTATTTCCGCTGATAATTGTATAAACAAATACAAAATGTGGTGACATACATTATTTGTTTTTTATTTATTATAAATTTGTTTACTATTTAATTAAAATTTTTAATTGCAGACATATTAATTTTACTGTGAATTAAGCCTTTTCAGATTAAGATAACTTTAAGTGACAGACATATTTTTAAACTTTCTTTACTTTGCTATAGTTAAGATAATATAAATAAACACTGGATATACACACATTGAAATACTTGATATAATAGTTTAAGTGCACTCCTGTGGTCGTCGTAACTATTTAAAAAAAAACTAGACTCTATGCAGTCATAAAGAGGAGGCCAAAGAGTTAAAAGTGGGCTAGAACTGGACTAGAACTGTACTGAAATCCTGTAACTTATTTACGACAAAAATTAGTCGTTAAGTAGGTAGTCCAAATATGATAATTCTCGTTAAGAAATATTCTGCAGTGAGATTTCAACAATTTTTGTCAGTAAGCTAATGGCACAGAAGTAGGGATTGTTAAAAAATAATTATGTAAAAAGAAATAATTAGCAATCTTATGAGTTTGTTTCTTAAATTTTAATACACTTTCATATGTATATCCCTTAAATGGCCAAGGACACCGAGTTTGATATAAAAAATATTTGATGTGTGAAATGGTCGACAAAAATCAACTGCATACCAATTTTGTCAAAAATATATTTTTTTAAAACTTATTGAGAAAACAGTGGTTGTATCTTAGAAGATACTGAGCACTCGTAACACGTAAGTAATAAAACAAAGCATGCATACATAGAAAACATTAACTAGAATTTTTTGAATATTTTTATTTAATTTTAATTAAAAAACAAGTAAGAACGTATACCACAGTATTAAGGCGCGGATCCAGCTTGATCCATAGGAGGGGGGGGGGGGGGGGGGGGGGGTGTTAGGTGAAATTTTTTTTTGATACCAAAAAGTAAAAAAATTTGTTTTTAAAAGTTTATTTAAATTAATATGTGTATATTATTTTCAAAAAAATCAACAATAAGGTTAAATGAAATATAAGATCAGTTAAATATAAATTAATTTTTTTTAATAAGCAATTTATGATTGTGAATCAAATTTAGATAGAACAGTCTTTTTTCTGTCATTGTTGATCTGTGCCATGTTTTTATAAGACGACGCACAGAGGGTTAGAATAGCCTGTTTTCTTGGATTAATTAAAAAAAAAATTTTAAGTATCGTCAAAATTTTTTATACCCGGTTAGAGTATATAAAATTCTACATCACTTGTCGTTAAAATAAATGTCAAAAGTGCTCTGGTGTTTTTGTAGTTAAACAACAAAGTCAAACTTTATAGAAATGTTTGTGCAAAAAAGGCTGAAAAAGTGAAAACTTTCCCGTTGAAAATTTTATTTATTTTAAAAAGTATTGCAAATACTTCGTTAACATTTGTGCATAAAATTGTGTGTGGAAGTGTTTTAGATTTAGTTATTTATATTGGAAATGCCAAAAAAATTAGCATTTTTATATTTTAAATGGATATATAGTTATTATTCGTCCACATTCGTGTCATAATTTTTAGTTTATATTAAAGAGGCCATAAATCTCTATTATATTGCAAAATTTTACGCTGCCTTTTTGTGCCTTTTAGAAGCTATGCATTGTTTAATACAAGTGTTGCAGCAGTCAAATTGGCTAAAAATGTCATTGATCTCGCGACTGCTGCTGTTGTTGTGTGTTGTGTTTTGTTGTTTTTCATGTGACTTTTTTCTATTTATTTGTACTCTTCTTTTCAGTATATTAATGATGTTATTTTTGTTTCTTTTAATAATATTCTTTGTTTCAATAATATTTTGTTTTTGTTTATTTTAATAATATTCTTTGTTTTAAAAATAGTGATCGTGTTGTGCAGTTTCAAGTAATCGGGTAAAAGGGATTTTTGAAAGGTTTTTTTTTTGTATTAGCATTATTTTTTTTTATTATAAGTTCGAACGTTGTTTTTTATACTCGTCGAAGCTTATTTGATATTATGATGAATTCAAGCGCTCAAACAATGAATGACAAGATGAAATTTTTAGCTGAAGAAATCAAAAATCGCACCAACTGCTCTGAGGATAATATGTAATTTTAAAAAAAGAATTGATGTTTTCTTTTATGAATTGAAATCTAGGTGGACTAGAGCGCATAGAATGGAAATGAGGTTTATTACTCAAAATAAAATCTGGTTAGAATCCTCTACTGGTTTTACTCTTGCCCCGACCCAATTATTTCAAGCATGCGAAAATTGCCTACAAAGAAGGTTCAAAGCTTGCCAGAGGAGGCAATTGATTTAATTGTACCTGCAGCTCCGAACAAGAACTATTTCAGTGATGTTGAAGTTGCTGATGATGATGATAACGATGATGTTGATGATTAACTTTAAGATGAACAATATGTAATCTTTAAGTTCTCATACTGACCTCCTTGCACTATATACCTACACATAATATTTGGCATTATTTAATAAAATTATTCTCAAATATACACGCAGAGAAAAAATATGGTTGGGCATGGTTACGGCAACCACACTGTGTTTATTGTAACAATATATTGTTGTTGTACACAAATAATTGTTATTTTTAGTACATATCAGCAATATTATAGTTACTGTAAACATATTAATGTTTATTGCAATTATAAATTTGAGTATTGTTGGCCGAAAAATAATTATTTTTCTAACAACTAAATTATGATAACTTTCAAAACATATTATATTAATCGCAGCCATAACATGATAACTTTATATACATTTATCATAATAAGTTTAAGATGCAATCAAAATATCGTTACTCTAATAATATTTTGGTATCGCCATTTGTAAAATAATTTTGTATCAGTTGTGTCGTGTTTTACATAAACATATCGAATTATTTGTTAGTGAGTGGCTAAATAATAAAAAAATAACCATTAAAATAAACAAGAAATTAAAAAAAAATAAAGAAAAATATTAAAAAAGAAATAACAAAATAACCATAAAAATAAACAAGAAATTAAAAAAAAAAATAAAGAAAAAACATTAAAAAAGGGTTGTAGTGTCACAAAATAAAATATCTTTGCTAAAAAATTTTAATAATCTTAAAGTGGTGGAAAAATTTGTGTGCAAAAAATATTGGTGCAAAATATTAACCATTACTGGTAAGTTTTGTATTATTTTAAGAGAAAAATAATGAAAACTCCATAAAATAATTTATAAATAATTGCGACCTACGACAAAAAGATTACTGAAACTATATTATGTTTTTTATTTTATCATAAGTATTTTTTTCCAATAAAAATATTATGTTTAAAGTTGTATCATATTATGATGTAAAAAATGTATGTATAACAGTTCATATCACTTTGCATCATAATATGATTACTTCTAAGCTTATTATGATTGCCATGACAATAATATGATTACTTCTAAGCTTATTATGATTGGCATGACAATAATATGATTACTTCTAAACTTATTATGATTGCCATGACAATAATATGATTACTTCTAAACTTATTATGATTGTCATGACAATAATATGATTACTTCTAAACTCATTATGATTGCCATGACAATAATATGATTACTTCTTATCTTATTATGATTACCATGACAGTAATATGATTAATTCATAACTTATTATGGTTACCATGACAGTAATATTATAACTTCTTAACGATTTATGATTAACAGAATAACAATATGATTAAGGGAAAAATATTATGATGTAATATTACGAACATATTTGGTCATAATATGATTTAATAACAATCGTAATATGGTGACTACAATCATTAATCTTATCATAATATGTTGCTCTAAGAATATGTTTACCACAACCATGTTTTTTCTTTGCGTGTACTTAGAAAACATTTTTTTTACTTATTTTAATGGTATTAACTGAAAAATAAAGAAAAATTATCCGAACATGGCTTTCCTGATTTGATCCAAGAAAACATGCTATTCTAACCCACTGTGCGACGGGTAGGAAATGACCTCTCTCTCGTAGCATTACTGACGGGTAGGGAAAGTTTTTTATGGCATATGCCATTTTTGCCATTTCTTCAATTATTTTTTTAAAAAGCAATTTTTGGTCCAGCTTGCCAAAGAATACCTTTTTGCACCCTAGAAAAAAATGTTTAAATAAGCTAAGCGAATATGAGGCAGAATCTATTCGAATTGCTAACTGAATAATGCAAAAATTGGACGAAAAAAGTACTTTCAAAGCATCTGCTCAAGCCTCTTGAAGTTACAAACGAAAAGGATTTCTATGAATGAAAGCTCTGGCTTAATTGACAGTGCTAAGGAAAATAATACAAGATGTCAGTAAAAAAGATTTTGTTGAAAAGTTTAAAAAACGTTTTAGATCGTAATACGTGTGGTAAATTGTTCAATACTCCTGAAAAATCTATATGGCTTGGCATTTCAATTTTAAAAAAGTGTTTTAATCGATTTTCTCACAATTTTGTTTTAATGAAAGTGGGACGTATGCATTAATTGACAACCTTTCTCCATCTGAACTTTTAGTGTTCAAATATGCTCCAGTTACATGTTGAAAGAGTGTTTTTCATTTATAGAACTGTTTTATGTGATAACAGGAGCTTATCAGGGGTGTTCTAGAAATCGAAGACGCAAAACTCAAGAATTTTAAACGTCGTTTTTTAATAAGATTTTCCTGATAAAAAAATTTTATGACAAATATTATAAAAACATTTCTTTATTAAACAGAATTTTATAACAAAAAATAGATTAAAAGTGTATTAAAAACAATTTCCAAATTCTTGCGTTTTGCCCCCAGATTTTTTTTTTTGTTTATATTAACCTCTCATTAAACTTTGAAATACGGTGTCCACGCTAAATATTGCTTATGTTAAAATGTCCAAACCGCCAACCGCATGTAATGCCAAATAAAGTACTCCTTCATTTTATACACAACAATTTATCATAGAGTCCTGACTGGCTTTTACCTTACTTCTATTATATCCCTCCAATAAATTATTCTCATTTTAAAAATTACATTTCTCAATGACACTTCAATTCATAAAAGAAGAAACCTTTTATTACTTGTTTGTACTGTGTTTAAGATCATTGCATTTCTAGTCGTTTATTTAATTGTTGTATGATGGTGATGATGATGTTCGTATCAAAACACAAACACAAACAAACCAAAACACAAAACGCTCTTGTTAAGGATCCCTAGTGGCTTTTAGTTGGACTCAATATATTTTTGAAGAACAAAAAGAAAAAATATGTACGACAAACAACAACGACAGCAAATCTACAAACAGAAAAGCCGACTAAAAAAGTTTTATGTTTAAAAATTAAAAAAAAAAAATTAAGCCTGGAAACTCGAGTACAAGATATGCGCCCTTTTATTAACCAATAGTAGAGGCAAGTTAAAATACAAAATTATTGCAGTAGCTTATAGGTATTTAAAAAAAATTATTGTGTTTTTATAATTAAAAGCCTGCAAAATGACTAAAAAAAAAAAACTAAAGTGCAACAACAAAATTCAACAAAAAAAAAATTCATAATAGGTACGAAAAAAAGCTACTGGAACTTTCAGGAGAGAACAAAAAGAAAAGTCCTCTCTATTAAAAAAAATGTATCAAGGTCTTTTATGGAAGGAGGATTTAAATTTTAGCTGGTGCCTTCTGAAATTGCCCTCGTATATATAAAATCGAGCAAAACAACAGTTAGTTAAAAAATCCTTGTAAAACACGGAGTTATACGGAAGAATATGAATTCACAACTATTTACATGTATTCGTTGTTTTCATAGAAAAGGAAGATACCATTGAAAGATATGCATTTTATTATTGTTGTACAGTGTGTTTTGTAGCCAGTCAGTTTGACCGTTCAGTTAGTTTAGTGGTGGCTCTGTTTTGTGCCCCGTTTTGCAGTATGTGTATGAGACTGACTGTATGGAATGGCATGTTAAATGTCATGGCAAATTTTAAAGTTTGACAGCTTACATGTTCCTTTAGTGGCGCTTCCTTTTTTTTGCTGTTAAGTATTATTGTAGTTGTTGCTGATGCATTTGGTCTCTCAGTGACTTGCCATACAAATGTTGATTATAATTTTTTTTTTTAGCCTGTTGCTGACGATGATGATGTTGTAGTTGTAGCTGCTCCTGTACCAGCTCTGTGTTTTTGAGCGTTTTTAAAAAAAGTACTTTGTAATACACAGTATATACAGATTTTTGATGAATTACATGTATTATGTTTGGTATTAAATTGATTTTAAAAAAATCTGAGGCTATTGAATAAAAATACAATTTAATAAGTACAACAATTTCAAGTTTATTTGTAATTAAGTTCTGATTCTACTAAAGTTAACCTTTAGCTTAGTCGTAGTTCGGGAAATGGGAGTTTCAGCATAGGTGCACGTAGTGCGGAAAGTTTTCTGACTGTCATTCACTTGGGAGTGACCAGCAACGATTCCTCTGTTTGACTGTCCAAGCAACTCACTACTTCCGGTCCTAGACCAAGTATTTCCCGGGCAATGGCTTTTCAGATTCCTCTGAAAGCTAGGTAAAGTGAGAAGGCGCCCAGTCATGTAGCCTGAATGGTTAGAGTACATCTTAACGTCTCAGGCAAGTAGGCAAATTACATGAATATTTGCTGAAGCATGACTGCATCGTGGGATTGGACACGAAGATAGCAGCCCTTTCACCAATCTAAGAATGGAGGGCCAGCAACCCACTTTTCCGAATTATAATTTGCTTACGAATCGCCTAAGGCGCCCTATGTTCCAGTGGGAGTTAGAGGAATATATAAATATATATTAGTCGTAGTTCAGTGTTAATTCAACAGAGGTTAAAATTTGGTTCAGTTCTTGTTTAACTCTAGTTAAGTCCTAGGGCAGTTATAGTTTAATTCTAGTTCAGGATAAGTTTTGATCTAACTCGTTTAGTTTAAGTTCAGCTCAAGTTCTAAAATCGCTTTGTATATAACAGGTTATTTTTTGTTCGGTTTCAAAAGTAAAGTTAAATAAAACACCCATAAAGCTATGATTTCGAAGAAACTTTTATTTCATTTAAATGCTTGGGCAACTCCAATACAATACCATTTAAAAGGACTCCCCTTGATTGTGTGTAGCAGTCGGTCCCTCTGAGGTAGTTTTCCACAACTTTTTTTTGCACATAGCGGGCGGTATCTCGGCGACAACCTAACGAATGTTGGCGTATTGACATCGCCAAAACGTGGTATTACGCGTTCTGGATACTTCCCATGCAATAAAGCCAATATGAGTCGTGTTGTATGGCTTGTGGCAACGTCTTGTTGAATCCATATATTCTGCAGTTTATAACAGCGTTTAAAAAACTGCAGTTAAAGTAAAAAAAACTGTCATTTATTCCACTTTTTCATTTGTCGTTAGCCCAAAAAAACTGTTGCATTTACTTTTGATTTATTAAATGTAAACATTCGCTGTCAATCCAACTCAAATGCGAAAACTTGTACACAAATTTTATTTTTTGTTCGTCAGTTTTTTAAACCCTGGTTTATGGTTTTTAATTGTAGGCCAAAAATGTTGGTCATAATGCTGCCAGAGCGCCAAATTATTTAAAAAGCTGTGGAATCGTCAAATTTGGATTATTTGCCACACTTTCACTAACTGAATCGAAATTTTCGGCAGTACGCACATTGCGATAACGCAAAGTTCTGATCACATCTGTAACGTCTCTTAAAATTTCGTTAAAATATTGCCAATTCCTCGCTTAGTAGGTCGATTATGACAACCTTACGCCCCCTCCACTTTTAAAGTAAGTTGTCACTAGTTTGACGCATTCTTCGGTTGTTAAATGATCCATATTCTTGAAAAGCAAACCTTTTTTATATGATCCAATTTCGTAAATGGAAAACCTTTCTTTAAATAAACGACACTTCAGACGACCGAGTTCCATTTACGTCTCTTATTCCACGCCAAATATGTATTTGATTTGTTTTTGCCCATATCATACTATCGCGTGTTGCGATGTTCGAGGTCTTACAGCTATATTGACCCGTCCACGCACTCTATGGCATTGTTTGCCATTTTAAAGGTCCTGAATATATCGCTGTTTAATCTCAGTGTTTTCATTTTTCCTGCATTTATTTTCAATCCCGCCCTGGCTACGGATTGTACAACTCTACTTTATTCTTTTGGCATGTCCGTATATTAAATTTTGGATCTTACAGCACGATTTTCCTTTTTCTGCATGACTATGTCCAGAAGAAAATTGAAGAGCAATGGAGACAAATGCATCACCGCCTAACACTTTTATATGCAGGGATTCTGCATTAATGAGGTTAACTAACCTCTCAGGAACGCCTTTACATGCCTGTTCGGCCCATGTAACTTCGTGCGACAGTGTGCACTCTATCGTTATAGAAATATGTAGTTCATAAAATCCTCATTTAACTTTCTTTGTTTCAAAGTTCATATATTTCATAAACATCATTCTGCCAAAACCTCTTAATAGCACATGAATCATGTTTTAACATTACACCTTTTAGTGAATTGTCTTTAAGGTGCGTCAAAAATTTCTCTAAGGAATTAAAACAAAAACAACGTGAAAAAAACTTAAAACAATTACTATATCATCCTCTTGTTTCTTTTGCATCATAACCGGCCCTAGTAACATAAAACTTGATGGCATCTTTAGCGAAAAAAAGTTTAGTTTCTATTGAATGATGTGAAAGTTTATTAGGACAAAAGCGTTACAAACATTTAATACTTCAAGTACAATACAAATACTATTGCCTTGATGATACCACAACGATTTGAACTTATAAATTTCAACATTTTGGGGGAGTATCGTATAACGACAACATGGCTTTGATGGCGAGGAAAAGATGATAAAATGGTTTTTAAAACATGATAAAATTATTTTTTCTATTTGTACCGAGTGTTAAACAAACAGAAAACTAAATGTTGAAAGTTTAATGTGAAGAAAGAAAAAAAGAGAAATAGCAAAAATTAAAAACAGACACAGTTGGAAATAATTCGAACTCTCTACTAATTTCGATTCTATTGGGATGCAGAATTATTTTTTGTAAAAATTGGTGCTGTGTAATCGGCAGCTCTGCCATTTTTAGTTTCTTTCGGGCAACATGTGAGGCCATGTTTTTGTCATTGTTGTTAGAATTGCAAAATCTTAACGGCAGAAACAATTTGCCACACATTGAAATCGATAAAATATATTTAGGATAAGCTTCGGTGAACAATCGATGTAGTTTATCTGCACTTTCTTTAAAATTAAAGAAGTCAGGCCATACATACTTTGATACAAAATGTGATATTTTCGAAGGAAAAAAATGCCTTGTTGTTTACACAATTTTTTCCAAAGACAGATCTAAACCTTCAATATTCTATATAAAAGTTATCTAAGACACAAACCCAATATAAAAGATATGTCGTGATACGTTCAAGTTTTTAAGTTATTGGTTGGTTAACGTATTGGTTATTTAAGTTAAACATACACCGAATGGTTCAGCATTATTTATTTCCACTATACTAAACAAAGAAAATTAATAGAATATTTTCAAAATTTCAGTTTTATTAGAGCCTGAATTATTCTTCATTCTTTGTTCTCTTTATAGTCCCAATTTGTTTGTCAAAGGTTTATATCAGGGCTGTGGAGTCGTCCGAAAAATGTACTAACTCCGACTCCAAATGCTGACATTTTTTAAGTGCGACTCCGACTCCTACTCCGACACTGACTCCTACTCCGACTCCGACTCCTACTATAATCTTGATGCTAAATGTATATGAGACTCAGTGATGTTAACTTTTATTTTTTCATTACCGTACGGCCTTCTAAAAATTAAAGTTTTTGAGAAGCAATTACCGTCCGCAAACATTAATGTGCTGTTTCCAAATGACAGGCGATTGATTATGTAGCAAAATTGATCAGGGGTGTGCTGGAAATCGCAAACGCAAAACGCAAGAATTTGGAAGTTGTTTTTAATAAACTTTAAACCTAGTTCTTATAATTTTTGGTTTAAAATCCTGTTTAATAGGAAAATATTTGTTAAATATTTGTCATAAAATTCTTTTATTACAAAAATCTTATTTAAAAACGACTTTTAAAATTCTTGCGTTTTACGTTTGCGATTTCCAGCACACCCCTGTATATAAAAAGCACTCAGTCCATCGCCTGTCACATCGCCATGAAACAGCACATAAGAGCAGTATTCATAAACCATTTATTTAAATTTTAAATGTGTTTTAAGAAGATAATTTTTATTTTGTAAATTTTTTTTTTTAATTTTTTATGCCGAAAAACTACGACTCCGACTCCGGCACAAGAACATCAACTCCGACTCCACAGCCCTGGTTTATATAATTCCAATATGTCTCAATATTATTTCTGTATATCATTTTCAATTCAGTTAATCCAAAAATACTGTAAATACTTTTCGTTACTGAAAAAAATTTCACCGAAATTTTTGTTTTTATGTAGTGCCTTGGAAAACTCTTAAGTATGTCATCACTTTATTTTGGGTCATTGGGTTGGCTGGTTTGATTGTGTGCCATCCTACCAAGAAATGAATGACAAGGATGCTTATCAGCAAGTGCATTGCTAACAAAACACGCTTTAAACTCATAATTTAAAAAAAAAATGTATCTTAGATTTATATTTTTAGAGCAACACGATTTTTCTTTTTTGGTTTTCTCAAAAATGAGAAAAAAACCTTTTAAAAATAATAAAAATTCTCACTATTTGAAATTAAAACCTCAAAAAACTTGTAACGAAATTTTTAATTTTTTTCCTTTTTGTTTAATGGCATTTTAACAATTTTCTACCAATTAAATTTTTTTGACATTATATTTCTTGATTTATTTGTTGATGGTTTGTAAAAAAATTTTCAAAAAAAAAAAAGTTAAGCAACATCTCCTTCAGGAAAATAAAACCAGAAAACTTCTTAAAAATAAGAATTACTTGCCAGCTATCAATGACAATTGATCTACAATGACCCACATTGTTAAGAAATGAAAAGAACGACATGTTGCTGGTTGTGGTTGGTGGTGAAAACCTTTAATGCCAATAACAACAACAACAAATGCTACAAAGGCAAAACAACATGATTATTCTTTTATCATCTTCTTCGCAATGCTGTTACTGCTAAAGAAGAAGATTTTAGCCTGCACCAAAGGGGGCGCTACGCAATATCATCAGCGTCAAAATCAGCAACAACATAAATTTTGACTCATTTGCTGGTTGTTAATTACGTAAAGCCAGTATTGGTTTGTTGGGACTGTTCTTGTTTTGTTGAATTCAGAAAAAAATTGAAATAAAATTATAAAATCCGTGCGTATCGTTTATAATATCGTTTTTTCTGGATTTTTGTTATTGTTGTATTCATGCAACATTTAATATTCCTGGCAAAAACGCTTAAGAGCTTAATTTTTGGCAAAGAAAATGTGTTGCCAGATTCAGCTTAAATTGAACAGATGAAAATTTTGAAAAATAACATCTTGATTGAATAAATAAATACTAAAAATCATGAGTAAAGCCCTTGATTGAAGAAATATTGCTCTGCACCCTTCATTGATATTTCTCTAGATTTCGATTAAATTTGGCATGAAGGCTAAATAAAAACACAGAACAAATAAAAATTGATATCAAGTTAAAAATTTGTGACAATAATTGAAAAATTCTATGAATTATCACTAGTGAACAAATTAATAATATTAATTAAATATTTCTTTAAATTAACAACGTTTTCTGTAGAAATGTTGTTGATGTAAGTTAACGTTTAATTGACTTGATTAAATTTTTAATTAAAACTGATTTTATGTTTGATTAATGGCTTAACTGCAAAAAAAAATATAATTGGCGAGAATTTTGTCTATGTTATTTGAAGTTAAATTTACCCGTTAACACTCAAAACCTTTTTGAAAGTTAGTTATTTGCTCGAAAATTTATCTTCAAAGAAAAATAATTTGTAATCTCTTCTCAGCCAATTAACGCTGGAATCCCACAAGGAAGAATCTTGGAACCTCAATTAAACTTGGAAAATATTTCATGTCATGTCAACAAACAACCACGCCCAAAAATTCCAGTTTAGCTGAAAATACAGCTTTTCTAAACGTACCGGAAACCAGCCATGAAGCATGTCGTTACTTAAAAGATCATATATTTCAACTAGAAATGCGATTAAAACGACCAAAAATAAACGTCAATGAGCAAAAATGTGAACATATAACATTCATTTAACGTAGGGAATCATGCGCCTTTCTAAAAACCTCAACATATGAATGTAAAATATGTATCTGGGTAAATATTGAAATTAATTTGCACAGTTATGGGCATTTTCTTGGCCTCAAACATTGAAAAAAATCCAAAGCCGCCGAAATAAACAGCAGAATAATCACAACTCGCCTCTGCACATTAGGTTAAATGACTACAAAAACTGCGCCAAATTCCAATTTCTCAAATGCAAATATGCCACTTTTCTTAATGCACGTGTGTGGCACATAGCGCCGTTGTTGCCAATATCCTCCTCTTCAATTTTTGTGAACAAAAATTCTTTCAACTTGGCCCGATAACGATCGCCATTGACTCCTTGCTCAATTTTAAAGAAAATTGGCCCAATTATGCCTCTGGACCAAAATCCGCACCAAACAGTGACTCGTTTTGAGTGCAACGGCTTTTCAATGTATGCGTGCGGATTTTGTGTGCACCAAATGCGACAATTTTGCTTGTTTACATACCCGCCAAAATCAAAATGAGCTTCATCTGAAAAGACGATTTTTTTTAGCAAAATCGGCATCTTCTGTAAGTGGATCGCAGGCCCACCTAGCGAAGCGAAAACGCATTGGATGGTCAGTTGTTCAAGCATATACACAACCATATTCGATCAGCGGAAGGATAAAACTTATTATCTGTCAAATCAGACATGACCTAAGTATTACCATTCACGAAATAAGCACTAGTTGAAAAAAAAACGTTAGATGGCGGACCCGTTATATTTAATTGCAAAGCCTGTGTTGCTTTCAAAGATTCTTTTTGCTGTTTTCTTACGAAGACAGTAGAATGAAGCAGTTTTTTTTTAATTTTGATTTTTCTTTTTACCCACTTACAACTACAATTCGAGTCGGAAAGAACCCAACCAATTGTAGGGGAATGTAAGAAAAGATAAACTCACTGTTTATTGTTGGTGTTTTGTTTTGGCTTTGATTTTGTTACAAGTAAGACTTTAACAGCCTTATTCAAAAAAAAATGTTAATTTTGGTTTAAAGAACATATTAGTTAATAAGCACTTTACGCTTAATAACCTTATTGTAAAAATTTGTATACAAAAAACGTATATTAGTTAATAATGACTTTTAGAATTTTTTTAGTTTAAGACTGGTAACACCGGTTCATGCACCGGTTTATGTATCTACTAGTTATACATTTTACATATCGAGCCTTTGGTGCAATACCGTAATAATTCAAAAAATCGTGAACTGAGAAAAATGCATTTGAAGTTTTCAGCCATATTTTTGATAGCATTTTTGTTTACTAAAGTTATGGTTTTACAAGTTTTTAAATAAAGAGGAATGTTTTGTAATTAAAAAAAGGTGAACAATTATTAATAATATTAAATATTTTTTTTATATTAATATCAATATGGTTGGAAATAGCTAGAGGCAATAAAGACATTTTTTGTTATGTTTTTTACGGTTTGCTTATTAAACCGATATTTCTTTTTGAATTCGATGTCAGGAAGGGAAAACGGATCAGGCCTATCTTTATAAATTCTTTGGCGTCTGCAGTTGGATATTTGCGTTAAAAATTCTGTTAAAATAGAAGACAAGTCAATATCTAATTTTTTTTTTAAATAATCATAATACTTACCAATTCGTTCTATAAAACTTAGTGTTTCCATTTTAAATACCAATATAATATTGTAAAATTTATATTTTTATTATTTTGTTAATTTTCTCAAAGTTTGTTGTGTTTGTAATATTATTAATTTTGGTTTAAAGTAGGGTTGAAGGTACTTTAAAATTCTTTCTTTTAATATTGAGTTACTAAACGTATTTTAGACTAATAATTGTTTTTGAATAATACTTTAACGATTTTTACTTAATAAGTCTTGGTAAACCTTTAGTAACTTTTTTTGAATAAGGCTGTAAGTGTTTATAATTCTTATTCGCTGTAGGGTTTTATTTGTATAATATTTTTGGCCTTTCTAAAATCTTTGGAAAAGGTTTCCTGATGAGCTGGCCTAAGCAACCAGTGAAATGCGCATAGAAGCAAGCTTTCCCTCAACAATAAATTTCAGTGTATTTATCAAATATGAAAAACTGGGAATTTAGCACGTCATACGGAAATCGTATTAATAATAAATTTTGTATTCCCGAAAATAACTTTGATAAGATTCTAATGCTTGTTTATCCAGAAATGAATATATTAAAGTATAGCCATTTTTGACGTTTTCATATCCTATCGTAAGCTTTAAATTATTGCGTTTTCTAAACAGCGGAGTTCTAAGGAATTTGGCTCAACGAAGATTCAAGACAAGAAAAGCAGAATAAATTTGTGGATTTTGCAGTCGACAAAATCGGTTAGGATGAAATTTGCGAAGACGGCACCAAATGTTTTACGGAAAAAGGGTAAAAAAATGTGTAATTGTAGAGGTGTCCTTTAAGTTATATTAAGAACTTATTGAGGAGCAAGTTTTGATCATTTTCACTGGAACGCGGTTCCACATCAAAATACTTCTTGAATATAAGTCATAGTACTTATGAAAGATTTCATGCAAAAGAATCTAATCGTAAATTAAGATTAAGAGAGACCTGATCTGAAAACAACAAGATGACAGCTTTAAAAAGAAAAAATAATATTCAAGACGCTTTTTTGAGAAAACTTGGTTTTCGTATGGATATGCCTAAAACTAGCAGCATTAGCAGCACACATGAGGAAAACACTGCGGGTAGAGCATTTACTGATCACGACATATTTGTTTACATTACGGGCGATGATCAGACATTATAATTCCGGTTTAAAATTGGGTGTATTAATTTGTTTATCATGCCAGAACTTATCCCAAAACTTTATCCTTGGTTGCCGACGACAGCTACAGTCAACAAAGTGCTTACTCGGTTACTATGGAGCAGTAGGTGCTGAGTCCAGGCACAAAATTTATAAGGCTGACAGCCGATTTAGTTATCCTTTGGACATATTTAAGAGCTACTCATACGCCCTATCCCCTTGTCAAAATCAAAAAAGTTATACAGACGCATGCGGCACCAGAAGCTTTCCAACTGAAGTTATCGAGTTGTTAAAAATTGAAAGTGCAACAGAAGATGTCAACGAAGATAACGAGAATAATGATTAAATAACTTATGTTGCTGAATGATACAGTAGATTAAAATAATGATTAAAAAAAATTTTAGTTTTAAAATTAATAAATGTAACCAAAAACAAGTATGAAGAACAGTCGGTCAAACCTGACTATATAATATCCTACACCACAGTATTTTTAAACACAATTACGAGAGTGCACCCTATGCGGGACCAATGGAGAATCATGCTTATGTGTCCATATACATAAATAGGGATCTAGCTATGTTTTAAATTTCATTGAAATCAGTTTGATAGTTTGTGAGAGGCAGAAATTGAACCTATCTCCGCTTGTGGTCCTACGATTCGGCCCATGCAAATAAGAACCTATAAGCCAAATTTTATCAATTAATGTCCAAAATTGCGACTTGTACTTTGCGCACAATGTTACATGGACAGCCAGGCAGCCTGCCAGCCAGCCGGAGGAACATCGTTAGGTGGGTCCAGGACCCATATTTAAAGGTGTTACATACATCAGCACAAATGCATAATTGCCTCTCCACTACTGTGGTGTGGGTATAACAATAAACATGTTTTTATAGGTTCGCAGAAACGCCATCTTGGCTGTATCGCCATATTGGATTTAGAATGACGTCACACAGTTAACCATAAATTATTATCCAAACTGAACGTCTATACCGAATTTCAGCTCAAGGGGTTGAAGTAATCGAACAAACATAAATATTGAATAAGGCTTGAATTGCATTTAAATACTGCAAGCATCATCTGACTAGAAAACGCCAAACACATACTTCACATATGCAGTAACGGTAATGGGGAAAATTTCCGCCCGACACTGGCAAGACATAAAATAAAGCATTATAATAAGATTTGATTAATTATAGAAACTAACAATATTTAATATATGAATTCAATAAATTTTTGCAAAATTATATTGGAAAAACGCACATTTTTTCAAACATTCTGTTAATTGGAAATTGAGCAAATTTTTTAAAAACTGCAAATTATTTTGTGTTGCTCTGGCAACTCGGTTACTCTTACAATTCCTTTTATTTGTTAACATATTTCTTTCCATTTCGTTTTCTTTTTTTTAAATTTTTTTATTGTGATTTTATTTCTTCATGTTGCCTGTTATTTTAAAATTTATTACCTTAATTAAAATAATTCTTAATTAATAAGGAACAGATCTCCTGCTGTTGATATAAAATGCTTGCAATTTTAACCATAACAGCAACTACAACAGCAGCAGCAACAAAAAAAAAAAAACTACTCATACATACTTGTAACAAGAACGAAAAAAAATGTTAAACTGAAAATGCTTGACTTTTTTCTTTTCAGTATTTAACTCAAGTTGTAGGCTTTATTGTTTAAACAATGCACAATATAATTTTTTTATAAGCTTTTGTTATTTTTTTTTTCATTGTTAAAAAAAAGTATTAAATTTTTGTGCCAGCTCAACTTTTTAAATGCGGTCCGAAGAAAAAAACTATTAAAACAAAACTGCAGTCTTTTGTTTTAAGCTGATTTGTTTGTAATGAGTTTTATAGCGATTGTTTAATGAAATTTATGAAAGCGCGCAATGTTTCAGAGATACATTACCACGGCCAAAAAAATACTGAAAAATTAAATAAATGACTAAAGTAGTTTTAATTAGAGTTCTTATATGAATTATTAAGAGAACAACGAATTATTTATGATTTAATTGGACATAAGAATAGTAAAGTTAAATAAAAAAAACATACGTCAGAGCTAATTAAATGAGCTTAACAAGTTGAGGGCCTTTTAAAAACATGAATGGAATTATAATCTAAAGCTGAAATTCAACTGTACAAACTTACACATGCAATTAGCTATGAAACATAAAAAAAAATTCTATAAAAGAACAATTTTTTTAAATTTTCTACAAAAACCAATTTATAGCAAATATTTCTAGAAATTACCAAATATTAAGCCACTGCTTCAATTAAATAGATACTTAATTAATTAAATTAATAAGAGTAACAAATAAAATTACAAACCTTCAGCCCGTTGCAGTGAAACCAGTCTGTGGTGGGAATCGAACCCCGAACAATTTTTATCAAAAGTAAGCAAAGCTTTCAATAAAAAAGCAAAAAAAACTTACACCAAAGTTTGCTTAAAAAAAAGGTAATTTTAAATTAAATTTCTTATAAATAGAAAATTAAAAAAACGTCTTATAAATAGCAAAATTTCACAACATTTCTCTTAAATAGCAAGCTTTAACAATATTTTAATTTTAATAGCATATTTTCACAAAATTTTAATATAAAGACAATTTTGTGAAAATTTTTAAAGGTTTCTATAGGGCTCCTATATGGGTTGCAATATTAAGTAAACATTCTACAAACATTCTTCAAAAATTTCACTAAATGAAATATATATGGTTGGCCAAAAAATATAAAATATATATACCGATAGATCCACAGGAACAAAAAAAAAAAAATAAGTTGATGGAAAGACTTTGTTTTATCATATTTTTACAGGGAAACAACCAAATTTAATTAATGTATATAAATTCTATATTTATATACAACCCATTTCGAAATTTATTAATTCTAAGTCGAACAGGTGCAACTTTCCTTATTTGGATTAGTTTTTATAAAAGTTTTTAAACAGAGATATTATACATTCAGTTTTTCTCTCTAACCTATTTCGGAGGGTACAAAGAGTCAAAAAAGAACGCGAGGGGAAATTTGCGATTTTAAATAACTGTAATTGTTTCTTTGTGTTATCCAGGGTTGCCGTTGGCAATTTCGAAAAAGTGTCATAAAAAGGGTATTGAAGAAAATAAAGGGTCAAAAAAAAGTTATTTTAAAGTTAAATAGGGTCAAGTTTATTAGTATGTATTAAATAAACACATTAGATAAAAGTCATTATACATCCTTCAATTATTAATCAATCTTAAAACTAAGAAACAATTCACTGGTTCATTCCTTTGATAATACGCAAGAATTTGGCAGTTGTTTTTAATGCACTTTAAATTTAATTTTTATAATTTTTGTTATAAAATTCTGTTTAATAGAGAAGTAATTGTATAATATTTGTCATAAAATATTGAACCAAAGAAAACTTATTATTATTTAGGTTTTCGATTTTCAGAGCACCCCTGAATGTTTATAATTTTTTAGAAATACTTATTCTTTATTTTGTAATTTGTTCTTCACTTGGAGTCCATTCTTCCAGCTCCGATTCGAGCAAATTGAGAGAGGAACGCATGGACTCACAAGATTCTATATTTTAAGTTTGTTTGTAAATAGTGTCTGTGGACACTATGATGCTGGGCGTTGTGACACCTTTCGTAAGGAATATAAAAAAGTTGTACTTAATTTCATAAAGGTTCAAACAATGTCATAAATTTTGTTAAAATGGTACAAAGGGATAAATTAAAAAAAGGTTCACAAAAAGTGTCATTGGCATAAAAAAAGGGTCAAAAGTGATACCCCAATAAAAAATGGAGCTTCCAACGAAGCAGGTTTGTAAGGGAGAAACATAAACGTTTCGCTTACCATTGCGCTGGCGGAAGACATGCATTTTATATGGCGAGTTCCCACTTTGAAACAATACATTTTTGATACATAAAGCGCATTTTTCAGCCCATATAAAAATTGTTGTATGTAACGATTGGCCTTACACACTGAATGTTTTTATACAGTTATTTTTTAGTATTCTCCCTTACAAACCTGCTTCGTAGTAAGGGAATGCCGTAGCACTTGAAATTTTTTTTTTTTTTTTATTAAAGTTGTTGAGAGGTCTTGCACTTACTTTACTGCATTTTTGTGTCTTATTGCGTAGCGGTTAATTGTGCACTTATTTTTTTAAATGTACCATTAGTGCTTCGCAAAATCATAAAATTTTTATTGGGACTTTAGTGTCATATCGGCAACGCTGGTGTTATCTCATATTTCGATGTCATGTGCGACAGAAACAACATTGTCCATCAGTGCGTCGAAAGTAAATGAAATATCGAGAACAAACAGAGATTTTTTATAAAATTGGAACAAAATAAATCATACTGAAAAAAGAAGATTTGTCATCTTGGTACTTATTTAAAGTTGGTCACGTGCGACAGCGTAAGTCTGAAAATTACTTGCAAACACACATATACAAACTTGTAACGGGTCCACCATCTAACGTTTTTTTCAACTAGTGCTAATTTCGTGAATGGTTACACTTAGCTCATGTCTGATTTGACAGATAATTAGTTTTATCCTTTCGCTGAACGAATATGGTTGTGTATACTCTTGAAGCGCACCGGTTCTCACGAAATATATATTTTTTTCAATTTATAATTATTTATTAAGCTTGAGAACTATTAATTTTTTTTATCCGATATTTCGTTAAGGGTTTGTGTAACTTCGTCAGGGAAAATTAACAATTTAAAATGTTTAATAATTTATGATGAATGTTATTTAGTTATGATTTTATAACGAAATAAAAATAACGAATAAAATTATATGTATGTATATAGAAAGCCATTTGTAATTCTTTCTTAAATTTTAATAAACCTTATTTGAAGAAAGCATTATATATGCATATGTACGTATAGTCGTACATAATGAGTATGTTGGTATAAAGATTTATTTTTGAAGTAACTGCCAAGTGGTCGATTTTCGGCTACCGGGCAACTAGTTCACTGAATACTTCTTTAAAAACATTTCAACTAAGTTCGTTTATATATTATTTCATAAAAAGAGGAACAGAAACAGCATAAATATAGTGATGGCAAAAAATGTCACGTGCGACAATGATTATAACTAACTTAAAAAGCTATAAATCATATTTGGATAGATTTGAAACCATTTTTAAGAGACATATTAGTTCATAAAATTCCAAAATTAGTCGAACTAAAATATTGCCGCAGGTTTCGCTCAAATCGGCGTTTGAATTCTTGCCCGCGACAACAACTTCTGTTTATATCACGTGCGAATGCCTTGTTTTTTTTGCAATTGCTTTGAAAATGAGAAACATTATATAAATGAACAATGGCACCAATTATAAGGTAAATTAAGAGCTATAAGTTAAATCTATGGTTTTGTGTTGACTTCTTTTTTCACTTTAAATGTGTACGACGGCCACGTTCGGCATGATGGAAATGACCATATGTACTGCTGCGAAATTCTCAGGAAAGTTTATTTCTATCCAGTTATGTAACGGATTTAATCAAAAAGTGTTTCGTTCCTAAGCTAATGTTCATAAATCCAAGTCAATGGCTCCGGATATCAATGGCAGTTCACTTACGAAAACTCAAAATATTTTCGAATTTTGTTTTTTGACTTGATTCGCTTCAGCTCTGAGCCGTCCACGTGCATGCATGTTTAATGCAAAATATAGAAATTTTTGGCAAAATATGCTATAATGAGCAAATTTTGATCATATATTATCTAAATAGCTAATGCCTAAATCATATAATTATATCTTAACAAATTTGTTAAAAATTTCCTAAATAAAAGAAAATTTGACAAAATCTTATAAGAAGCAACATATTTTATAATAACAAATTTATGCATAATTTCTTTAATAAAAAAAGTTTTGCAATATTTCATATTATAACAAATTTTTGCCAAATATCCTATAAAAATTAATTTTGTCAAAACTTCCTATAAATGTTAACTTTTCTATAAATACCAAGTGTAGTAAGGTAGCCAATTAATAATAACAAATAAAATAATAGGTATAGACTCATCATGTTAGAGGGTTTCTCATGTTATAACACCGTTGTTAATGCAAATGTTTTAACAACCCTTTTTAATATCATGGTATAACAACAAATCATGTCAGTTATAGACGGGGAGTTAAATAGCGAAATTGCTATCAAATATCAAAATTTTACAGCTGGAAAGTCCAATTGAACATTAAAGTTGTTTTCATTTATTAAAAAATATGTCAAAATACCCACAAAGATTTCCGGTGTACATTTATTACACAGAATTAAGATCTAAACTTGAATTAAAGCTTGCCTTTGAAACAAGGATTACCCTGACGCTTGATTTTTACTACATGGCGCTTAAGTGTGTTCGTTCACTCATGTATGAAATTATCATTGTTCAGATTCGTTTTTAGGCACAAAAGAATAATGAATTTTTTTTTTAATTATTTATGTGATGCACAAGGAAAATGAACGGCCTTCATAAAAAGACCAAAGTGGTGGTTTTTATGCTGCAATCATACAATAAATATATATATATTTTTTAAATGTTGTCTACCTTTAACTTCTCTCTTTGTAAAACATATAGACAAATAAATGCACCACAAGAAACAAATGAATAAAATGAAAGCAAGGAAAAAATCCATAGACATTTAAAGATTGCAGACAAAACTATAGAGGTGAGTAGGTATGAGTGTTTTCGTGTCTGCCTTTTGTGTGTGCATATTCATAAAATATGCACTGGAGAACAAGACGTCCTTTTGTTGTCATGCATCTGCATTTCCTCTGCAACAACTGGAAAAAAATATGCGAATTTGCGTTTTTCGCCGGTATCGTATAACCATTTAAATTTGTATTTAACTTTTCAAATTTTATCGCTTTTTAAACATTTAAAAAACACACAATCGTAGTGCTGCTGCAGAATAAATGCATGAAATTGAATAAACTCAAGTAAAACTTAATATTTTTAAGTCATCAAATTAATATGATGCCAGATTTGTTTTATTTAAGTTTTAAATGTTAGTCATTTATTAGAAAAATTCCAAATTAAGTTAGATAAACATAAGTTATCGTTAAGTTTAGAACATTTAGCAATTTTTATGCCATTTTACACTTCGGAATTTCTTAAATCTGGCATCTTTATTATTGTAGCAAATATCCACACTTTTACAACAGTCGGCATGAATGTATGATGTCGTTGCTATTGAAAACGTCTTCTGCCATAAAGTACGCCAATAAAAACATTAAACAATTTAACTAAAGCAAATTGTTTTAATCCTCTGAAACAATTTTAAATAATAAAAATTTGCTATTTAAATAACAACTCACTTCCAAGAAAATTTAAATATGAAAAATAATTTAAATAAATCTAAATAATTTTAATATGTTAACACAATTGAGATTTAGAGAAAGCCCCAACTTCATACGACTAACGGCGACTTTAAATCCATATAACATATGCCAGCAATCTATCAGCCTGAGTATACCAAAAAAATTGCTTTAAAACATAAATTACACCAATAACACATTGTTAAACATTATTGTAATTTTTAGATATTCTAATTTTACTTTAATATTACTCTTATACACTATGAGCTGCAAGCATATGCAGTCAAAAATTCCAAAAAAAAAGTTAGAATTGTTTCAAACAATTACAATGCCACAGAGAAATAACGAAATCTGTGAATATTTAAAAATCAACAGTCAAAGCGACTTTAAAGAGCCGTAGACAAAATTTCCTATTAATAAAAAATTCGGCATCAATTTACTACTAATCAATTTCCTTTTAATACCAAATTTTGGAAAAATTTCTTACAAAGAACAGTTCTTTGGCTAATTTCGTATTAATAGAAAATTTGAAAAAATGTCCTATAAAAAGCGAATTTGGAAAAATTTTCTACTTATAGCAAATTTTGGAAAAAATAACTTATAAACACCAAATTTTGGCAAAATTTCCTTTATAAAGCATATTTTGGTACAATTTTCAATAAATAATTATTAAAGCCACATTTCCTATAAACAAAAAATTTTGGCAAAATTCCTATAAATAACAAATTTTGGCGAAGTTTCCTATAAAAAAACAAATTTTGGCGAAGTTTCCTATAAAAAACAAATTTTGGCAAAATTTCCTATATACATAAAACAAATTTTTGCAAAAACTTCCTATAAATAACAAATTTTTGCAAAAACTTCCTATAAATAACAAATTTTTGCAAAAATTTCCTATTAATAACAAATTTTAACAAAACTTCCTATAAATAACAAATTTTGGCAAAATTTTCTATAAATAACAAATTTTGGCAAAATTTCCTATAAATAACAAATTTTAGCAAAACTTCCTATAAATAACAAATTTTGGCAAATTTTCCTATAAATAACAAATTTTGGCAAAACTTCCTATATATAACCAATTCTAGCAAAACTTTCTATAAAAAACAAATTTTTGCAAAATTTCCTAAAAATAACCAATTTTAGCAAAACTTTCTATAAAAAACAAATTTTAGCAAAATATCCTAAAAATAACCAATTTTGGGAAAACTTCCTATAAATAACAAATTTTAGCAAAACTTCCTATAAATAACAAATTTTGGCAAATTTTCCTATAAATAACAAATTTTGGCAAAACTTCCTATAAATAACAAATTTTGGCAAAATTTCCTATAAATAACAAATTTTGGCTAAACTTCCTATAAATAACAAATTTTGGCAAAATTTCCTATAAATAACAAATTTAAGCAAAACTTTCTATATATAACAAATTTTGGCAAAATTTCCTATAAATAACAAATTTAAGCAAAACTTTCTATAAAAAACAAATTTTAGCAAAATATCCTAAAAATAACCAATTTTGGGAAAACTTCCTATAAATAACAAATTTTAGCAAAACTTCCTATAAATAACAAATTTTGGCAAAACTTCCTATAAATAACAAATTTTGGCTAAACTTCCTATAAATAACAAATTTTGGCAAAACTTCCTATAAATAACCAATTCTAGCAAAACTTTCTATAAAAAACAAATTTTTGCAAAATTTCCTAAAAATAACCAATTTTAGCAAAACTTTCTATAAAAAACAAATTTTAGCAAAATATCCTAAAAATAACCAATTTTGGGAAAACTTCCTATAAATAACAAATTTTAGCAAAACTTCCTATAAATAACAAATTTTGGCAAAACTTCCTATAAATAACCAATTCTAGCAAAACTTTCTATAAAAAACAAATTTTTGCAAAATTTCCTAAAAATAACTAATTTTGGCAAAATTTCCTATATATAACCAATTCTAGCAAAACTTTCTATAAAAAACAAATTTTTGCAAAATTTCCTAAAAATAACCAATTTTAGCAAAACTTTCTATAAAAAACAAATTTTAGCAAAATATCCTAAAAATAACCAATTTTGGGAAAACTTCCTATAAATAACAAATTTTAGCAAAACTTCCTATAAATAACAAATTTTGGCAAATTTTCCTATAAATAACAAATTTTGGCAAAACTTCCTATAAATAACAAATTTTGGCAAAATTTCCTATAAATAACAAATTTTGGCTAAACTTCCTATAAATAACAAATTTTGGCAAAATTTCCTATAAATAACAAATTTAAGCAAAACTTTCTATATATAACAAATTTTGGCAAAATTTCCTATAAATAACAAATTTAAGCAAAACTTTCTATAAAAAACAAATTTTAGCAAAATATCCTAAAAATAACCAATTTTGGGAAAACTTCCTATAAATAACAAATTTTAGCAAAACTTCCTATAAATAACAAATTTTGGCAAAACTTCCTATAAATAACCAATTCTAGCAAAACTTTCTATAAAAAACAAATTTTGGCAAAATTTCCTAAAAATAACTAATTTTGGCAAAATTTCCTATATATAACCAATTCTAGCAAAACTTTCTATAAAAAACAAATTTTTGCAAAATTTCCTAAAAATAACCAATTTTAGCAAAACTTTCTATAAAAAACAAATTTTAGCAAAATATCCTAAAAATAACCAATTTTGGGAAAACTTCCTATAAATAACAAATTTTAGCAAAACTTCCTATAAATAACAAATTTTGGCAAATTTTCCTATAAATAACAAATTTTGGCAAAACTTCCTATAAATAACAAATTTTGGCAAAATTTCCTATAAATAACAAATTTTGGCTAAACTTCCTATAAATAACAAATTTTGGCAAAATTTCCTATAAATAACAAATTTAAGCAAAACTTTCTATATATAACAAATTTTGGCAAAATTTCCTATAAATAACAAATTTAAGCAAAACTTTCTATAAAAAACAAATTTTAGCAAAATATCCTAAAAATAACCAATTTTGGGAAAACTTCCTATAAATAACAAATTTTAGCAAAACTTCCTATAAATAACAAATTTTGGCAAAACTTCCTATAAATAACCAATTCTAGCAAAACTTTCTATAAAAAACAAATTTTTGCAAAATTTCCTAAAAATAACCAATTTTAGCAAAACTTTCTATAAAAAACAAATTTTAGCAAAATATCCTAAAAATAACCAATTTTGGGAAAACTTCCTATAAATAACAAATTTTAGCAAAACTTCCTATAAATAACAAATTTTGGCAAAACTTCCTATAAATAACAAATTTTGGCAAAACTTCCTATAAATAAAAAATTTTGGCAAAACTTCCTATAAATAACCAATTCTAGCAAAACTTTCTATAAAAAACAAATTTTTGCAAAATTTCCTAAAAATAACCAATTTTAGCAAAACTTTCTATAAAAAACAAATTTTAGCAAAATATCCTAAAAATAACCAATTTTGGGAAAACTTCCTATAAATAACAAATTTTAGCAAAACTTCCTATAAATAACAAATTTTGGCAAAACTTCCTATAAATAACCCATTCTAGCAAAACTTTCTATAAAAAACAAATTTTTGCAAAATTTCCTAAAAATAACTAATTTTGGCAAAATTTCCTATAATTAACCAATTTTAGCAAAACTTTCTATAAAAAACAAATTTTAGCAAAATATCCTAAAAATAACTAATTTTGGCAAAATTTCCTATAAATAACAAATTTTGGCAAAATTTCCAATAAATAAAAAATTTTGCACAAAATTACCTGTAAAAACAAATTTTCGCAAATTATCCTATAAAAAGTACAGTTTGGCATAATGTTCTATAAATAACAAATTTGGGCAAAATTTCCTAAAACAAAACCTAATTTTTCCAAAGATGCAACAAATTAATATTTCTGTTTTGATTTGTAGCAAGACAAAATGTTTTAGTTATGAGTGAATTTTTGTGCAAATTTAAGATCGATTCATAATTTATAATAACAAAAATAGCAAAATAGATGTATAGAAAACATATAAATGTATAACAGCTCTGTTCAAATTTCTAGCGCCACAACGTTACAAAACTTGTTATAGACGTTAGCAATAGCTTTCTTAGACCGTATTTACATTGTGTAATTAAAGCCGAAGCTTTTTAATGCAGGGATGGAAAAAGTGGCACGGCAACGATGGTTTTTACTGTATTTTTTTCGCTTTTAAATGTTATTCTTATGACCAATTTTCAGGATTTTAATATCAAACACATTTATTTTTAAAATCATTTTAAATACAAAATTCTCTTCTTCACTAAAAACTTAAGTGGAACTTAAGTCACCGATGTGGTACACTTAATTTCAACTTAAGTTTCCATTGTAATATTTTAGCAAGGTGACCTCAATATCACAACAATACAACAACAACAGGCAACAAAGCATTAACAGTCAGCTGTTTTTTCAGACCACCTTGCAAATAAATACATTTGTTTTTATATGTTTTTTGTGTTTAGTAGTGCTACCATACTTTTATCTCAATTAAATACGACTTTTCAAATAAAAATCAAAAAACCAATCTGTATTTAAATACGATTTAAGTTTTTATGAAAATTAACTTAATATCGATTTAAATACAATCCTGATAATTGGGCATTAATGTTATCAACTTTTGTATTGAAGAAAAAACGCCGTGTTTTTTACGAAACCTGTGTTGTATAGAAAGCATTTTTAAATCTATTGCCTGTATTCATAAAAATATTTTTAATATTTTTGTTAGTAAACGTTTGTCAAATTTAATAATCATTTATAAATTTTTGATTTGATTTAAGAGGATGAAAACGGATAAAGGTTTCTGAAACGAAAAAGCTGTATTTTCATAATCAATTCATAGTACGTACAACTTAATTATATATGTATCTAAAAATATTTGTATCACTTACAATTATTAAAGATGCTTGGTTGACAACACAGTTGTTTTGTTTTCATTTGATTAAATAAATGCTTGGAAAAAAATTTTAAGGTAAATGTAAAAAGAGTTTCAAGTCAACTTAAAAAGTTTTTTTTTTTTTTTTTAATTTATTTATTTAATTATGAAAACAATCTCGACGTTAATTGCATAATGTAAATACGATTTTAGTTTACTCCTTTTCAAAAACTATTTTTTTAATCAACTCTGCTTTCTGTGCTGAGGAAATGATTCAATATGTGGTATAAATGACTGGTATACATCAGCAATCATATTGCAGCAGAACGAGCTACAGCAATAACAGTATTTTATAGCTGCAGTATGGATTTATGAAGTATGTGTGTATATTAAATGTTGCATGCATGTTCCAAAGAATAATAAGCTTTAAATCATTATTCCCAGGATAAGGTGCGCCAATTCTTTTTGTCTTTTTTTTATTTACTCATTGAGAGAATGTATTTTTTGTTTTATTTTTGCTTTATTCCAAGTTATGATTCGTAACAATATATGACCTCTTAAATCTGCTGGAGGCAACAAGTTACTAGGTTCCATACAAAGAATTTCAAATACATACTTGGCTTATTGTAACGCCTTGTTAGTTTTTAATATTTTCTATATTATTTATAATTTTTTTTCTCCTTCTTTCTTAGTTTTAGTTGTTGCCAACATTTTTTTTCTGTCTTTTATTTTTGGTGTACAACTAATGAAAACCGTTAACATTTTTTGGTATTGTTTTGTGTAAGAAAATAAAAAAAAAACAGTTTTTAAATAAAAAAGGAAATGAAATTGTTATAGATTAGTAATATTATCTAAGGGTTTACGAAGGCATTGTATTCAAAATTGAATGTATGGGTTGGGTTTGATTGTGTTCCAGTGGCATAATAAAAGTGTTTAATTTTTAAAATTATTTAAATTTTTATTTATGGCAAATTTAAAATTTTTTTTGAAATTTTGCTAAAATTTGCGTTTTATAGAAAGCTTGGAATAAAATTGATGCATATTTAGAAAAAATATTTCTAAGAAATTTGCTTAAATTCAAAGGAAAATTTAAAAAAAAATTTCACTATTAGGAAATTTTCTAATATTGGCAAATTATTTTGACAAAATTTGGTATTTATAGGAAATTTTCCTGACATGTGTAATAATAGGAAGTTATGACAAAGTTTGCTATTTATACGACATTTTACCATAACATGCTCTAATTAGAAAATTTGGGCGAAAATTCCCATTAATAGCATATTTTGGCATAATTTCCTATAAAAAGCACATGTTGACAAAATTTCCTTAAATGCACAGAGTCCCTTATAAGGAACACTCGAAATTTCTACTGCAGCACTTTCAAAAACTTTAATTTTTAAGTATCAAGTTAGCTATACCGTTACTGACATTCCAACATTTATTTCATTTGTTTCAACTATTGTGTGGTTTTTTTTATGCAAAATATGGAAAATCAATTTATGAAAAAAGAAAGATTTCGAGACGGGGGGAAAAATGGGAATACATTAAATATTATGTGAATATTTGTTATTTTCTGTGTGTTGTTATTTGTTAATAAGTGTAATGATTCAATTGTTATTTGTAATTTGTAATTGTTATTTTCTGTGTGTTGTTATTTTCTGTGTGTTGTTATTTGTTAATAAGTGTAATGATTCAATTGATATAAAAAAAATATGACAAACTGTAACGCCCTGTGCATATAGTGACTTTTAATGTAACGTCCCCTTTAAGGGGACACTGCGTCCGTAGAACAATTGTGATACGATGATTGAGTAAATATTTTTCATCTATAGACTTACAGTTTCTGAAATTTTAGATGAACTGGATGCCCTTGACGACAATAATTTCAATGACTTTGACATTTACGCAATTCCACTATCATATGTAGCCGATACTGAGAAAGATACCGATGAAAGCGATGATGAGCATTTACAGAACGTGAAGAAATTACTGCAACACTTATCATCTAACGGAATATATACATACTTCTGGCACGATACGACAAGGGCGATCAAAAAAATTTCCTCATCGCTCAATCCCGGTAATGAAAAAAGAAGAAAGGGGATCTGTAGATCATAGATTTACAATAATGGAAACATATCGCTCACACGATGGAATGTTGTCACAATTGCAACAAATTTTGATGTCAATGAAATGGGATCATGACAACGATTCGTTAAAGGAAGGGGTGCTGTAAGTATTTTCCTACCAAAAGATTTTCATCGATATAATATAGACATAAGAGGTGTTGATAAGGTTAATCAATTAGTTGTAGTCTAGCGCTCGCAAATTAGATAAAAGAAATCGTGATGGCCAATCTTTGCATATCTCCTTGACACCTCATACGTCAATGCATGGCTGCGAATGAAGAAGATACCTACGAATGAGCGGACAAGTGCTTCTCTTCTTATATTTTTGCCGAAATCTTGCTACAACCTGCCTTGAAACGTATAGTACCCCATCTATAAGAGGTTAGCGTACTAACAAATTTACGACAGAAACACGATGTGATGGCAGAAACCATCTTATTGAATACTCAAAAACTGAAAAACGATGTTAACAATTCGGAAAAAACATATGACAAAATAAATTAAGATTTATCATACGCGCAGTGTCCCTTATAAGGGACGGTCCATAACTCCAAAACTATAATTTTTTTTTAATAAAATGTTTTTGAACCGAATTAATCAGATCATTTTTATTAATTATTGGTGAAATTATTGGGGAAAAGTGGACAGGGAACTTCGTCCACTAAAGGGATTAATACCAAATGTTGTCTTTATTTCCCATAAATAACTAATTTTGACCATATTTTCAACAAAAAGCATGTTATGGCAAAATATCCTATAAATAGCAAATTTCGCAAAACATTTCCTTAAAATATCGTACATTAGCAAAATTTCCCATAAATAGCATATTTGGTATTCATAGAAAATTCTGCTAGACTTTTCTTGCTTAGTATTATATAAAAATTTTCGCTTTATATAGAATATTGCTAAACATTTAAATTAAAATATTCTTTAAATTTAAATTGCTTTAATTTCCTGCCAATTTCTAATGAGTACTTAGCCGGTATTTCATTTTTATCACATTTAATTACATCTGCCAACTTTTCACACAAACTCGCAAAAACATTTCATAAAAGTTTATAACTTGAAAAACTGTTAATTCATCGAAACGAACAAAACAATAAAAAATAAGTTGTAAATATCATCTCTCACTAGGCGAGTATCTTAATAACCACCCAATTTGTTTTATCGCATATTTTAACGATGATGTCTTTTTTGCTGTTAACCAGGTTTAGCAATTATTACCATAATCATAAAACATTATCGCTTATTTATCAAAAAAAAAAAAAACAAAAAAAATAGAAAGATAGAACACGCAAAAATAAGAAAACACCAAAAAATATACAAAATAAAATACAAATGACTTTTAAAGTTTAAACATTGACCACAACATTGAGACAAACGCACCAAAAGATTGCACCCAGGAAGAAAGATAGACAAACAGAAAGACAAGCAGACAGACATACGAATGGACATACAGGTGTACAACTGAGTAGTAAAAAACTAAACTGACGTTTTTTGTTTGTTTTAAAAAATAAATGTTTTTTAAGAATATAACAGCTATGGCAACACTGTTTCCAAGTGAATTAAAAAAAAAAAAAAACAAAATGAAATAAAACAAAATATTCACGCGTTTCCAGTGTTGGTTATAATCAGCCCTTATTGAAGAGAATATTGGCATAAGAGAAATATTTTTATCGGCCCTAGCTGAAGTTACCGCTTGTTATCATCTCAAAATCCTTAATTACATACGGTCAGACACATAGTCATGCATAGTCATAAATTAGTATGTACATTTTATGGTCTTATTAATAATTGTATAAATAGCATGGTCTACAGACTAAAGCTTTTTTGCGGTGGAAATCCAGATAGTCCAGTCGATATTCAAGTGTTGTCTATAGTTCAATAATCTAAAATTTGGTCAACTGTTTAGCCTAAAGCTTTATTTTGTTTGCGCTGGAAGTGTGAAAACTTCATAAGATGTACTAAATAACACCACTGCTGCTCGCTTTTGTACGCTTTAGTGTATAGGCTAGTCTTCAGTTTTTACTTTAGTTTAGTCTAAGACTGTACTTTGGTATAGTCTAAAGTCCATTTTATTATCAGGGTGAAGTCAAGCTCACTTATAAAGTTATTACAGTAACTGATTGTGGGTTATTAAATTCGTTTTCCGTACTGTTAAAATTGAATAAAAATATGGTTATTTTACGAATAATTTATGTTATTCAAAAAACAAACTACAAAAAAATAATGTTTTTCCGTATTTATTTTGTTATGTAGTTTGATTTTTTTCGGTTAAAATATATTTTTTAAAAGTAAAAACCAAGGCCCATCTATCAGGTCTGCTTACTTGTACAAAAGCAAAATACAATTCTTTTTAGTTGTCAAAAATTTACTACCGCATATACAAAGCAAAAGGAAAAAACGTATATGTGTGGCATACCATAAACGTATACATGGACATGTAAGCAAAATGTAAACAACTTTTGACAACTAAAAAGAACATAAACAATGATTATCAGGCTTCTTGCACAGACCTTTTCAATGGGCCTTGGTAAAAACTATTCAATTTTACGGAATATGCTGTTTAATAAATAAAAAAAATTAAAAATTAATGTAAAAATCATTTGTTTTAAATGAAATGTAAATGATCCATTTTTTAAATGAATTTTAGGTTGTTTAAAATGAAATTTCGTTTGAATTTAACTACATAATTTTTTGAGTGTAGATAATCTCGTGTATAGTTATCTTTAAAATATTTAATATATTAATCCGGCTCAAGTTCATCAAATTTAATTTTTATTAAATTATTTTTATGAAGAAAGGAATTTTACAACATGAAAATCAATTAAAATTGTTATTGATAATCATTCATTCTTGACTGACCTGAGATTCGAACCCAGGCGGCTGGTTACCATGACATGTTTCGATAACAACCACTTGATCTCCTCAGATGGATTTGCCGTCTTACACTCGCAGCCATCGACGACTGCTGACGTCAATAGTCAAATATCAATCCTTAAACCAAATTGTATGTTAACCTTTGGTAGATCGAAATTTGCTTTTTTGAATGATTATTCATTTTAATTGATTTTACATTTTTTTCCTAACTTCTGTTTTTTCCGTACTTATGTCAAGAATTCTTCTTGAAGTCCAAATTACATTTACGGCAAATCCATCTGAGGAGATCAAGTGGTTGTGATCGAAACATGTCATGGTAACCAGCCGCCTGGGTTCGAATCTCAGGTCAGTCAAGAATGAATGATTATCAATAACAATTTTAATTAATTTTCATGTTGTAAAATTCCTTTCTTCATAAAAATAATTTAATGAAAATTAAATTTGATGAACTTAAGCCTGATTAAAATATTAAAAATTTGGATTAAAAACCATAAATAGTTCAACAAAATAACCACAATTCTAATTATCTTTAAAATAAATTCTCATTATTTATCGATTTTGCTATTAAGCCTGGTACTCTGTTCAACATTTCACGTGAAATGCTGTCAAAACGCATATGCAAAAAACTTGTGCGGAATATCTATGAAATAATGTTGATAGAGTTGTACTCTATCATTTTGCGAACAAGTTCCAAAATGTTGCTGGCAACATTTTTTTACAACAACGAAATAATGTAAGCTTCACTTATTTCACGTGGAATTTTAAGCAAAAGCAAATAATTATGAACTGATTATTAAATAAGAAATACAAAATTTAAATAACACAACCGGCAACAGTTTTTTATCCATATTTACTTTCTTTTTTTATTAAATTTTTTATTAAAAAAAATTATTTTTAGTTTGTTGTTTAGGGTTTGTTAACATACGCAAAACAATGTCGCATACTTCGCAGGAATAAAAACGTTAAATTGTTCAAACTCGCATGATAGTAAACATTGATACTTGTCAAAATGTTCGTGTGAAATAAATTATGTTGCTCAACATTTTTCACAAATTTAAACAGAGTACTTGGCTTTAGAGAGCAGATTTAGTAAATTCACATTTGTTGC
Organism: Pollenia labialis; assembly: GCA_949318255.1. Lineage (NCBI taxonomy): Eukaryota > Metazoa > Arthropoda > Insecta > Diptera > Polleniidae > Pollenia > Pollenia labialis. Next base: position 114,855,521 of record OX439143.1, read on the forward strand.
TTATTCATACATTAATTGCTCTTGCATTGCCTTCAATCGGCTATATTAAAAATGTACATTGCTTTGTGTAAGATCATTTATTTTTGTTATTGCCTTCTTTACAATGTCTTTATACATCATGCAATGAAATAACATTCAGACCATTCGTGAGCATTCGTTGCTATCTGTGTGCAAACTTACAAACAACAAGTTTTGCTAAGGTTTTATATTTTAGTGTGCTCACTAAAATTTTAAAAAAATTAATGAAGTGCAAAGAAATTTATACAGAAACTAGCTTTATCGGGGGCGCTTTGCTACCCCCTCGAAATAAAATTAGTAAAGTTTTTTTAAAACAGATCGTAACCGTTTTAGAGATGTACAGAAATTTAAAGTGAATTCGTATGGAGAGAGCATGCCTTCTTTTCCCATTGCTCCTACTTTTTCGAAGATAATGTTTATTACTATCTAAGCTAGTTTTAAAATTGGAATACTTTCACTGTTACAGTACTCAAATATGTAGAATCTTTACTGTCATTGTATGAGAATGTGCCACGTTCACTTGAAAATTAAAAAATATTAAGAGCCTATGTTGAGCGCCGGGTAATCAGATAATTACTGTAAAAACCGGTTCAGTAGTTTAGGAGTCTATAGGGAACAAACAAGCATACGCTTTTTAATTTATATATTATTTATTTCTCGCCCTGCACCTACCCTCTTCATTTTCATTTTGAAAGGTGTTGTTAACCATAAGAGTGGATCATACAAAGCTTGAAGACTGTTGTCCTCAGATGACTTTAGCAAGAATAGTTCTTCAATTTCGTGTCTTAAAAGATCCTACTGAAAAAAGTTAAATGAAAAATTGATATTGGTATCCAATGGTGCGTACCACTTGCCCTGCCCATATTGACAAAATAAGTAGCCTATTTTATTTTCGGGGCTAACGTGATGTTACTGTTACAGGAAAACCGGTTCGGTACTTTTGGGGTCAGCAAACAAATATTTTTAATTTTTATATAGTGATGGCTCAATATAAAAAAAGCCCTGACTCGGCCTTTTCCGTTTACAGGGGAAGAAGAGGGAAGTAAGAAAAGATAAACTCACTATTTATTGTTGTTGTTTTTGTTTATGCTTTGATATTGTTACAAGTAAAATTAAGGTTTATAATTCTTATTCGCTTAACAGTTTGATTTGTATAAAATCTCTCGCTTTTCTAAAATCTTTTGATGAAGTTTCCTGACGTTCTGGCCTAAGCAACCAGTGAAATGCGCATAGAAATAGCTTATCCCGTCAACAATAAATTTTAGTTAAAAGAAACCTTGTTAAAAAGGCCTAATAAAATCCGTGATATTTTAAATAAAAAAACTTTTAAAGCTATATTTAATAAAAAAGATACGTCTAAAAAGTTTAAAACAAGATACATGTGGTATTTGTCTAGCAAAATAAAAAAAAAGCTATTTAAAAAATATGGAGTCTTTTTTATATTAAGAAACCGATAAATAGATACGTATTACTGTTATGGCTTAGGAAAATTAGCGGTTTTCGTAATTTTTTTCTAGTACGGTCTATTATCTAGTATGTATATTGATCAGCCTAAACGTTAGTTTTTAATTCAGTCTTAACTTTGTCCATGCTGTAATTTATTAAATATCATTTAAAGACTAATCCTGCCAATATCGGTCTAAAACCAAATCTTCTCTCTCAAATATGTTGCTATGTGGGCGTCTTTAAATATTTTTGAATTTTCAAAAATAAACAAGGGACATGGTGTACTCAAATAAGTTTCGTTTTTCTTTAAGCAAACCCAACCATAAATTTTTGCCATGCATACATACATACATAGATCTAGTCATACAAACAACTGAATGGAGAACAAAATATGAAAGAAAAAATCATCATATATGGGTAATTCTTAGACATTTTTGTATAATAAACCCATGCTAAAATATTTGTATATGGTATGATCAGTATGAAAACCATGGTCACAATGTAGTGAAAAACCAGAAGATATAAAAGGCATGTTTGTGGCAAGGTAAAATAAAGATGATGTTGCAACATCGCCAGCAGCAGCAACAGCCCCAGCAGCAGTAAAACTCCAAGAAGTGATGATGTTGTCTGATGACATTGAATCTTCAGCACTTATTATTTTCGTAATTTCTGTGCAACACACATGGAATACAAACAAATATAAAAAACCGATGTTGCATGCACATTTTACGAAACATGCAACAAGCGTCTATTTTTAACAAAATGCTAGACAAGATTAAAGAAGCAAAAATGTTCATCACCATCAACAGCATCCAGTACTCAAAGTTTTTTTTTTTTTTTGTTAAAATTTCATCATGATGCGTATGAACAATTTTTGTTTAAGATATTTGCTGTGTTGCAAGTTAAAAGTTAAAGCATACTTTCTGTCATTTATATTCATCTAGAGAGTAAAACACATGTTTAAGATCTTCCTTTGTCATGTGCGTAAATCAGCAGATGCGCTTTAAAAGATTAAGTGCCGGTTTTAAAATATATTAACCACGTTTTACATTTATATTGCTTAATGTTTGAGTTGTTATATTTTCTTGTGTTATTGTTGATGTAAATTTTACATTTTTTGCAATGTTTTAAATGACTTTAATGAGTATCTGATTGAGAGTAAAATTTTTTATTAAAATAAGGTAACTTTTAAATGTAGAAAATATTAACCAAGTGTAATAAAATTACCATTCACTTTTGACTCCTAATCAGAGCTAAAGAAGAAAATTTAGAGCCAACAAATATATAAAGCTTAATTTTTTTTGTAGTTGTCTAATAGTAACTTTTAATTATTTCGGTATTTTTCATAGATTAAATATTGTATGTAGTTATATATTAAATAAAAATATATTTTTGGTAGCGGTGCAGCGAATATAGGTTTTGCGAATACGAGTACGAATAATCAAATTCAATTTTGGCGAATGCGAATACTAACAATATGCTCAAAAGTCATATGAATAAAAAATTTCCAATTTCTATTATTTGATAAAAAAAACACTGAAATTTATTATAACTACGATTTCCGTATGACGTGCTAAATTCCCAGTTTTTTATATTTGATAAATACACTGAAATTTATTGTTGAGGGAAACCTTTTCCAGAGATTTAAGAATGGCCAAAAATATTATACAAATAAAACCCTAAAGCGAATAAGAATTATAAACACTCAAAGTCTGACTTGTGCAAAAAACTGAATTGGCAAATTGGGTTTTTTTTGTTGTTTTCTTACGAAGACAGTAGAATGAAGCAGTTTGTTTTTAATTTTGTTTCTTCTTTTTACCCACTTACAACTACAATTCGAGTCGGAAAGAACCCGACCAATTGTAGGGGAATGTATGAAAATATAAACTCAGTGTTTATTATTGTTGGTGTTTTGTTTTGGCTTTGATATTGTTACAAGTAAGACTGAGTGTTTATAATTCTTATTCGCTTTAGTGTTTATTTGTATAATATTTTTGGCCTTTCTAAAATCTTTGGAAAAGGTTTCCTGATGAGCTGGCCTAAGCAACCAGTGAAATGCGCATAGAAGCTAGCTTTCCCTCAACAATAAATTTCAGTGTATTTATCAAATATGAAAAACTGGGAATTTAGCACGTCATACGAAAATCGTATTAATAATACAAAGTTCAATTTTTAAATAAAATATCACATTTTTTTGTAGAAAATAAAACACCATTAGAGTGACCAACACCCGACTTTAAATTAATTTTGATTGAAATTCGTGATCTGTTATAAATATGTAGTTGATAAATGTACGATATATTTTATAGTTGAGTAGTTTAAAATTTATTAAGCCAAAATTTTTGGTTACCAAACTATTCGGTCTTAAATAATTCGAAAGCAAAAGTTGAATTAAGAATCTGGAAAATTTAAAAACTTTGGAAGGAATATTTTCTTCGTCTACAAATGCATCACCTCAAAATATATAAAAAAGAACTCAACGATAACAATAACAAATATTGTATTACTTTAAAAATTTTATAAGCTTCTTGATATTTGATGACAATGGAGAAAATGACATACAATAACAATCGCAAAACACCAATGTTTTCTTTTGGGAAAATGTATTTATTTATTTTAAATATCGATTTTGGTGTAAAACAAGTAATAGTGCTATATCCGGCTATTCCGAATCTTATATACCCTTCACCATAATGCGATAATACGAGAAAGTTTTATAAATTGTTCCACGCTCACTTGTCCAACCCCACCCACATTTTGTCGGATGTTGTGTATTGAAAACCAAGATTTTTGTACAACAGAACAAATATATGTATGACATCAACTTCGACTTTTTTTATTAACATAATTTACATAAAACAAAACTGCTAAGGACTAAGCCAAAAACACAAGATTTTTAACATTCTTGCAATAACAGTAAGATGAATAAGAGTTTTATGTAGATAGAAAGTATTTTAAGGCTTGGAGGACCGTTCGCGAAATACTGATCGAATAATAAAAAATGGTGTAAATTATGCAAACAATATATTCCTTCCTTCTTAAGCCACGTAGGCGACCACATGTAATAAAAAAATTTAAAAGACGTTCTTGTTCAGTTTATTGATCAAAATTAATTGATATTATTTATTGAAAATTAAAAACTTATATACTAATATTGAGAATTTCTAGACGTACATACTTAAAATTAATTTACATTGTATCAGGCAGAACAGTTTGAGTCATTTCCAATTAATAATGTGTAATTGTTTTAGTAGTGTAGTTAGGAATTTGCTAATTCAGCATAACAGAAAAATGTTCATTGAACTATGGTTGTCAGTATGGGCAAGCGAACGTTGACTGTAGTTTATTTAAAAAAATATTGAATTACTCAAAAGAATTTATGATTGACTTAATATTTGTTTACTTTGAAAGAATGTATTCATAATAAGTTTTTTTTATCAGTGAAAAAAAAATGTATAATATAATTAAATGTATGCCACTACATACACTACACACAACTTATTTATCAGAAAACGAAAACAACTTTTAAATTTGTAATTTAAAACAATTTTTTTTACAAAACACGGCAACATTAGTAAGTCTCTGAAGGGTGAAGAAACCTCTTTTTTAAAAATTTGTTACTGACAGGTCACTATAGACAAATTTGTTGCCTAAGTGTTTTAGGCGAAAAAATCGATTTGCAAATTAAATAAAACTTTTATTTGTATTTTAGTTTGATCTTTTTGCTAAAATATTAAATCAGGCACCACAATTTCTATATCCCCGCGATTAAGACTCTTAACTCCAAAAATATTTTATGATTCTTGTTTGAAAAATTTCAAAAAACCAATTCGACAAATTTCATGTTTATTCCGTTTATTTTACGGTTTTTGACACTGAGTGACATTTATCAGCAATTTACACCTCATTTAAAACAGCGAACACATTGGTCTGTAATTAGCTCCTCTTGAAATTTGTATGGACGCTACTATTAGGAGCAGATATCGAGCTTTGAATCCTTTAAAAGAAATGTCGGTAATACTGCTTAGAATAATTGCTGTCGGTATTAGAAATTAACCCACTATGGGAACGAGAAGCAAGGGTAGATATCGAGATAGGGGTTTCGCATACAGAAACAATTTCAATATATTAAAATAATGGGGTCTGCTGTAACATTTTGAGTTATTCGACGAATAGCGTTGTTTTTACCGAAGTTACTGTTACCTTCCACATTTTTTTTAATGCATTTTAAACTTTAAATATACAAACCATTATATTTTGTAAGCAAGTATCACCCTGCGGGAAATTGGTGTCAATTGGTCCAACAGACTGGTCCTGGGATTTGTGAAAATAGAACAAGGAAAAAAGAAAAGACTCATGACCAGAGAAAGAAGAACCAATCCCTTAACTGGTTTATAAAGAACAAAAATGTAGAAAAAGTATTGAATTACAGTATAGTTTTAACTGGTGCTGTGACACATGTTTTGATAATTTCTAAAATTTAGATCTTAAATTTAATTCTAGGACTTGTTTCATTGAAATAATACTACATTGTATTTAAATAATACTACATTTTAGTAACTGGCACTTAGCACGTTCATTGAGAATAGATCTCTGACTGGTCAAATGGTGTCAATTGACCGCCTAAAATGACAACCCCATGTAAAAGTGATAGGTCTTATTCATATAAAGTGTTAGAACTAGAACCGGTCTCTACCACCAAAGGCCTATCACGGGACTACTTTAGTGTCAGTTCGCTTCCCTCTAGGGCATTTTGTATGTCGCTTACGAGGTTTTCGAGATGGCTTTAATTTGTATACCCACACCACAATAGCGGAGAGGGTATTATGCATTTGTGCAGATATTTGTAGCATCTTAAAATATTGGTCCTAGACCCATCTGTAAGAATATTGATCGAATCAGAATCAGTTTCTGGGTAACTTTTAAAAAAATTTATTTGGCTTGTTTTAAGCATCGGAAAATCCTTTTAGGTATAAAATTATATTAAATAATATTAATTAATGAAACTTTTATTACGTAAATGGAAATTAAACTTATTGACAAAACTTAAAAACAATTTTTTCGCCAATTTTTGCAAAATATCTTCAACAAATTATACAATTGCTTGATATTAGACTGTTGGCTGGCGGGCACCGCAGTGGTGCAGTGGTTAGAACTCAAAGATTTTCTGAGGATAGAATGTGGTGATTCTTGAAAAATGTAAAAATCAATCCGGGTTCAAATCTCAGCTCAGCCAAGAAAAATTATCAATAAATTTTAAAAAAAAATTCCAAGTTGTTAAAAAATTCTTTTCTCGGTGAAAATAATTTAATGAAAACTAAATTTGATGAACGCAAACCTTATTAAAAAAAATATCAAGAAATTAACAGTTCAACTAAAGAATCAAAAATTGTTCTTAATTGCTAAAAACTATATTATTTTTTTAAATCTACACACAATGTCCTAAACTGTGGTATATTTATAATATGTCTACCTTCCCACTGTGCACTGCGGACCAAATGAATGAAATGCTAGTAAATACAACCCAGCCAATTGGCATATTTTCATTGACTCGACCCAGCCCTTGGTTGGGGTGGTTTTTACGATTTAGTAAAATAGTGCCAAAAATTACCGTTTTAAAGGGGAGTTCGAGGGTTAATGTATTCACAAAATATTTGAAGTAAGATTTTCAACAAAGTTGCTGAACATACCTTCCTCAAATGTAAAGAACACATACAGGGGTGTGCTGGAAATCGCAAACGCAAAACGCAAGAATTCTGAAGTTGTTTTTAATAAACTTTAGACCTTATTCTTATAATTTTTTGTTTCAAATCCTGTTTAATAGGGAAATACCTGTTACATATTTGTCATACAATTCTTTCATTACAGAAATCTTACTTAAAAATGACTTTTAAAATTCTTGCGTTTTACGTTTGCGATTTCCAGCCCACCCCTGATAATCTCATATACCGATATGCTGCACGAAAATCCGAAAAGGTTGAAACCATAACCTCCCCTAAAATAAAATTCCGATGTGGTCTTCTAAAACGTAAATTTTTTGTTAGTCTTCTCTACTAGAATCCATTGTCAGATCCCCGTTATTTTTTTATGTTGTACAGTGTATTTTAATAATATTTTGAACTCTTTCTTTTACGTTTTCTATGACGGATAAGCTTTAATGTAAAGGACGCAGAAGGACAGAACGGAACATTCATGTCTAAAGATTCCTGGGCTACTCTCAGCGTGCGAGCTTAAAATTCGTTTGTAGCTTCTTTCGGCATTTTTATATCGTTCATTATCAAAACACACAAAATTGTTGAGAAGCCGTTTATTTTAGAAAAACTTTTGATGAAGTTTCCTGACGATCTGGATTAAGCAACCAGTGGAATGCGCATAGGAATAACTTATCCCATCAACAATAAATTTCAGTTTTTCAATAGTATGAAATGGGAATTTAGCACATTTACACGAAACCTTGTTAATTAACCCGATGTAATTTATTTTCATTCTTGTTAAAAATGTCAATAATATTAACGAAATGCATATGAAAGAAAATGTAATTGCAACAGATTGACTCAAAAGCAATTCTTTCGTTAAAAACGGCTCCAACTTGCGTAATACATATTGATATATTTTTGGCAAAAATTTTAAAATATTCAAATAGTTACATTCTTTTCATGCAAAAAGCAATAAAAGTTTCACTTTAAATAACGAGGCATTAATTTTCGTTATTCGTATTGAATCGCCATATGAAACACAAGAAACTTCGCTAATTTTGATATTAGATTTAGAATAAGCATCACCTTAACATACATTCGCTTTTAATGATTTTATTTATTCGTTCTCGTGCCATTCCTTGCAAACTAACTACTTACTCCTTGCAAACTCTCTTTTATTAAAGGGCTTTACAATCAAGCAGTTAGTGTTTAGGCTTGTTGGCTTGTCTTTAAATGCCATGATTGTATTTTGATTATATTGACTTGGACATGCGTGAGCTTTAGACTTAGCTTTGCGTAAAAAGTTCTAAGTCTTAATAAGAGGACCTACAAACCAACAAACATCAACATCAATTCGTTGGCATTGGAGTATGTGCTCAGAATGTTTCTACATATAAATAATGTGTGATCCTTTTGCATTCGGTATTCTTTCTAAGCGCTGTCACTTTGGGTTTGTGTTAAAGTTTGTGATGTTAAGTTTTTCTGTGTCTCGTAGATTTCTTAAAGTATTTCCTTGCGTGTAGTTTAATTAAAATGTCAGAACTGGTTTAATAGCGTTAATGACCGACACTTTTTCGCGTATGTTTTTTGTAATACGGATTCTCTACTCTTTGCAGTCTTGTTACAGGTTTAGCATAGTTTTAGTTCCTGCGTTTGTCTTTCTATAAATGTTGTTTTTTACTTTTATTTCCAGTAAAAAAAAAATGCAAAGAAACACTCAATAACAAAAAGAAAAGAAACATTTTTATATCTCTAGAAATTTTTGTTAAGATCGTCTTGTCAGCCATCTAACCATTTAGACAGTCAGTAATCGTATTGTCATCACTGAATATCATGAATTCCCTTTGAGATTCTTTTGTGGTTTTATGATCATGTCTGTAATAAAAATCAAGCTTTAATTTGCACATGCTTACGTCTAGTTAGTCTACAATGTACATGTTCTGCAATTCGAGGTTATTCTTTCTTTTTATCTGTCCTTTTTGTTCCCTTCTTTTTATATTTTCAGTTTCACTAATGAAGGTATAAACTGTAAGGCAAATATTTAAGGTATTTCTTGGCTGTTTCTGTACATGTGCATGACTACAACTTAATTCAGAGTGACAAAAAGAGGAAGCGACTACATATTTTTGATTACCAATCAGGCCAGTATATTGTGCTGTGCTTGGCTTACCTTGTGGTTTATCTAGGAATTTCAGATGTTAAAGAGAAACAATTTGTGTTTGAGATGAGAAACATTTTGACTTTACTTAATAAAAAAGATATTAAGAGAAGGACTTGAAAGCTATGACGATAGTGAATTTATAGTCATTCTGAAGGTTGAGGATCAAGTTCTCGTTTTCCAGCCCGAATCAGTGAAGACCTGAATTTTGCGAAAGGCGAAAAGTTTAGGGACCAAGGATAATGAGTGGTTTGAGTGGCGATGCTGATTGTAGTGAAGATTTACCAGTCAGCTAGTAAAGTGAAAGATCGCAGCGGCTGGATAAGACCATCTAGATTCTAGAACCTGATTATAGAAAGCGGACAAAAGGTTGAAGTACGGAGGATGTTGAAGGATGTGCTGGGTGTTTGGTAATGTTGTGTTTCTTGGATTTGAAGTAAATGAAGGCTCAGCAACCAATGATGATGATTATGTAGAAAAAATGTTTGAATGGAAATTAAGTAAGTTGTGGATGTGGTGTGACTTTGATTTTGAGGGGATGAAGAATCAAGAATTTGACAGTCTTATGAAGTGTATATTTAAAAGAATGGTGATCTATAGCAGAGAGTATTGTTACATGTACCTGTGGCTTAAACACAAAAATGTAGGAAGGAATTTAGTGAACTACATGCAGCTTTCACTTGTTAAAGTCCGAATTGCGGTGATGGATCATCCCTTGGTGCTGTTGCTATTCAACATATGCTGCTGGATATTTAAAGCAGCATAGTTAAGATAAGCTCGAGCTTCTTAAAAAGGAGCGAGAGCATTGTTCTGCCGGACTTTAGGCTAAATTAGTACCACTGTGTGCCACCATGGAGTTGCAATAAGTTTAAAATCCACTTTTTCTTTTTCTTTAAAAAAAGCAGCTTGTTGTTACCATTTTGCTGTTGCATGGTTATTTTGACAAAGCAAGTAAGCTGCTATACCCTCAGATTAATGAATATATGAGTACATGACCATATAAAATATGGATATTCATATGACTATATGAATGACCTTAGAAATGGATGGCCCAAAATAAACGAATGAGTTAAAATGGTTTAATACTTTAGCGTTTTAATGAGATTGTTGCAAAAACGAATTTTAAATAAAAATAAATTTAACTAAAATAATTGAATTGAAGGAGTCAGGATTTAAAAAACAATATGATAATGAGAGCTGAAGACAATTTTCAACAAAATATCTTCATAAAAAAAAGAAATTGCAAGTCCTGGGAATATTTGTTTAAGAAATAACACCCTCCTAAAAATACGGTTTATTGGAAATATCATTCGAAAATATAATTTGGTAATTTAATTTGAGAATAAGGCTGTTTAATAGAGCATCATATAAGAAACCACCCAAAAATGAAGTTTAACAAGACGGAGCAACAGTGCATAATTCAAGGTCAATGGTGAAGCTGTTATGGAACATTTGTTGAGGGAACGCATTCTTTCAAGAGGCAGTGGCTTTGGGGTATTAAAACTGACTGTAAAATAACAAAGGCATACTCCATTCAAAGTTTTATTTGGGCCCAACATATACATTTTATAACATTTGAAATCTTTTTAAACTATTTTTATTTCCTTAAAATAAGTAAATTCTCGTAATTTAAATACTTTCCTCTAAAATATATTTTTTTTAAGTTTTCTGACGGCATTGAATGGCTCCAAATACAAAAAAAACACTGTCGTTTATGCAGCCCACAACTTTAAACGTAGTACAGCCTAGACCCTTTATACTATTGACATTTGCCTTAAAACGAAAAGAAACAAAAAATAAATAAAACAAAAAAATAAAGGAAAACTTTATAAAGAAATATGATTTCTATTTCCAGTACTTTGTAGTTTATCAATGTTTGAGTTCAAATTTAACATACATTTATATTCCTGTCGCCCACTTAATTACAAACTTCTATACACACATTTCATGTTTAGTTAAGTTTTGTATTACTAACTTATTTTTGTTGTTGCTGAGGCTATAACTATATTTTGTAAGTACATGAGTAACTATGTCGTTGCAAAGCAAGGATGTAAAATATTTTCTCTTTGCAACCCGTAACAAAATGGATTTTCTTAAATAAATTAGGAAAAAAGGCAGGCACCGTCACCACTACCATTACCAGCACCGTCACCGTCACCGCCATTAAACCATTTCATTGGCATCAGTGTCATCAGCCGCAACTTTGGATAAGACATCACCACCACTACTACCAGCCACTACCACCAACATTTCAATGACAAGTGGATACTAGTTTTCCTTACATAAGTAAGTACTTAATCAAATAATGAACAAAAATACTCGCACTTGTACATAAACAAATTGTCGTATATACACGCAAACATAATACATACATACATATACATATATGTACTTAAAATATAGCAGCAAACTTTGAATGTCGATTTCTTTATCCGTACGTCGGTTCAACCAGCCAGCCATCCATCTATCCTTTTGTCTGTCCGTCTTTAGCCACTTGCAACTTGGTTCAGGAAAACTTCATATTTGTCTTTGACTGTTGGAGTAATTTTTCCAACTCTTATTTGTCTGACTTTCTGAACGGTTTCGGAAAGAATTATTTGGTATGAAAACTTGTCTAGAAATATTTTTAAACAAATTATTCAACACTTTGCATTTGCTGTTTTTACACTTGCAATGTAAAGTGTAAAATATGTAGAGGACATTTTATTGGATTTGTTGTTGCCAGATCTTCTTTGGCAAATTACTTCATTACAGGGATGGAAAGTTTACTGCCAGAAAAAAACACTATGTTAAGATAAAACGGAAATTGGCTTAAAATATTATTAGTACACACATGCGCTGCGATTAATATATTTTTGAAAAAGGTCAGCTAATTTTTGGTCAAGCGTTTTGCAAAAACGATGTATAAATAGTTAAAATCTGTATCGAAGATACGTTAAACTGTTTAAAAAATGATACCACTTCACACATAATATTATGCTATTTCATTTAGGCGTCAATGGGACAACAATACTTATCCAGCAAACAATTAAGATTCATAATGCTATGCGAAAATATGTTATGATTCATAAAAAGTGTTTTTCATACGGGATTTCACGGGATCCTGCATATTTTTCGGAAAAGAAAATCCCGGGAAATTTGTGCGGAATTTTTTTCATTTAATTATGAAAACTTTACTGCTATGAATAATTTTATGAATAATTGTAAATAAGTTGTGTCTTGAAATAGATCTTAGCCGTTTGACAAAAAGATCTTAAGTCAAAAATAGGCTCTTTTGTTTGTCATAACTCGAGAACCACTAGTCCGAATAAGCTGAAAAAAATTTAAAAAAATTAAGAATTTAAAAAGATTAAGAATTACAATTCCTTCAATCTGTTCATACAACGTTTCGCTACATAAGCAACAGTTTCGCAGTTATAAATTAATGTATGAAGAAAAAAATATAGAAAACACTTTATCAGACGACTTTCGATAAAGACAATTTATTTGTTTAAAATATCAAAAGTCTACAGAGAAAAAATAAGTTCTTTAAAACAAGCTTTACATATAAAAGCTTGCTGTATAAAGCTTAATAAAACTGTTTACAAAAACGTTTCTTTAAAAAGCTGTTAAGAAAAACCTTGTGAAATTTACATAAAATGATAAAGCTTATAAAATGTTCATCTATCTTCTATCTTCTATATATATAAAAATGAAAAATGTTTGTATGTTTGTGTGTTTGTGTGTTTGTTTGTTTGTTTGTTTGTTTGTTGGCTTATAGACTCCGAAACTACTGAACCTCCCATAGGATGCATATATTAAATATCGCTTAACTGAAGAACTATTAAAGGGGGAGTCTTCAAACGTGGTTAAAGCTACAACTATGGCAAACTATAAATTTCAGTATAAAAATGGGCGGGGTAAACAGGGGAGGAGCAGTACCCCTCATAGATAGAAATATAAATAAGAGCCACTGCACGCATTTTGTTGAACTTTTGGTAGTAGGATCTTCTGAGCCCCGAAATTGAAATAAAGTAGCAGCGGGGGAAGTGGTTTTCCCCATAGGACGCCAATGTTTACCATTGCATATCTTAAGAACTTTAATAGTGAGAATGTTCAAACTTTCTAGAAGTCACTCTTATGGTATACTTCACTTTTGAAAATAAAAATAAAGCGGGTAGGCGCAGGGGGGAAAATACCTCCCATAGGATGCATACATTAAATATCGCTCAACTGAAGAACTATTAAAGGGAGAGTCTTCAAACGTGGTTTAAGCCACTATTATGGTAAACTATAAATTTCAATAAAGAAATGGGCGGGGTAGCCAGAGGAGGAGCAGTACCCCTCATAGATAGAAATATTAATAAGAGCCGCTGCAAGCAATTTGTTGAACTTTTGGTAGTAGGATTATCTGAGCCCCAAAATTGAAATAAAATAGCAGCGGGGGAAGTGTTACCCACCATAGGACGCCAATGTTTAATATCGCATATCTTAAGAACTGTAATAGTGAGAATGTTCAAACTTTCTAGAAGTCACTCTTATGGTATACTACACTTTTGAAAATAAAAATAAAGCGGATAGGCGCAGGGGGGGAAATACCTCCCATAGGATGCATACATTAAATATCGCTCAACTGAAGAACTATTAAAGGGAGAGTCTTCAAACGTAGTTAAAGCTACTATTATGGTAAACTATAAATTTCAATAAAGAAATGGGCGGGGTAGCCAGAGGAGGAGCAGTACCCCTCATAGATAGAAATATTAATAAGAGCCGCTGCAAGCAATTTGTTGAACTTTTGGTAGTAGGATTATCTGAGCCCCAAAATTGAAATAAAATAGCAGCGGGGGAAGTGTTACCCACCATAGGACGCCAATGTTTAATATCGGATATCTTAAAAACTGTTATAGTGAGAAAGTTCAAACTTTGTAGAAGTCACTCTTATGGTATACTTCACTTTGAAAATAAAAATAAAGCGGGTAGGCGCAGGGGGGAACTACCTTCCATAGGATGCATATATTAAATATCTCTCAACCGATAAAGTGGTTAAAGCAGTGTAGCGAAGCGCACCGGGTTAAGCTAGTTCTAAATAAAATTTAAGAAAAAACTTTTAAAAAAGAGATGGATGATATAACTTTCAACAAGTAAAAGATTTTTTTAAACTTTTTGGAATAAAATTTGATAAATTGATAAATTTGAAAGTTGTAATTTCTATAAACTCAATTTTCCATCTCTGTTCCAAGAAGTTTCTTGCAGCAATTGTTGTTTACAACACGTTCAAATTTCTGTTGCTGTTTACAAAAAATTTATTTCGTTGGCTGTTGTTATTGCAAAGATGGCTTAAAAACAAGAAAGAAACGATTGGGAAGAAGAAAAAAATGCCTTAAAAATTATACGCGTAGAGGCAAAGCATGAAATTAATTCTGCCGTAATTCCCATACCCACCATCGTCGCCAACGTCGGCAACAACAAGAACGTTGTCGTCGTCATCATCATCACCACCATCAAGTAGACGGTTGAACGGTTGGACAGACAGACGACATCATTATACATATTCATTCTCATTCTTTGACACTGTATTATTGTAGTTCTTACATGTTTGTCAGTCTGTCCATCCTTTTGTCAGTCCGCTCTTGCATCCGTCTATTTGTGTTGGTTGTTTTGTCAGCAATTGTGTGTAACGCCGCCAACTCGTTATGTTACGGATTTTTGTTAAACATGTGTTGCTGTTCATGTTGTTGGCTTTTTTGTGTGATTAAAGACACATTTAAGTTGCATACTACAACAGCAACAACAACATTTCTTCACTCTTGCACACTTATTTTGTCAAAGTTTTCTCTGTGAGCTTGCAGCTAACACTTTTCCCTTATTCCTTTTTCAGTTGTTTTTGTTGTTGTTGTTATTCCCTAAATACTTACAGGTTGTTCTTCTTTTCTATTTCTATTGTAGGTTTGTATATTTTTTTGGAGTCTTTGCTATTTGTTACAGGTTGACAAGTTTTGTTGCTTTTATAAGTTTTGCAATTACAGTTAATAGACATATACTCATACATACATACAAACAAGCGTATACATATTCATAGATTCATTTCTTCTTCCTTCCATCTGTCTGTGTCTACGATTGTCGGTTGTTGTCTAAGTCTATCTCTTTGTATGTGTATGTCTGTCTGTCTTTCTGTGTGCTTGCTGGTGTGTGGCATTCGTTTCTTTTTTCAAAACTATTTATAATACGACGTGTGATGGTTTATTTAGTTAATATTAGTGTTCGCTAATCAGTTATATTTTAATAAGTGCTTCCGTTAAAGCGATTTTATACTCTCCAACACCGCAAGTAGAAATTAAGGTATTTAAAGTTAGTCACACAGTGTGGCGCCAAGAAATATTCATCAAGGACTTAAAGATAAAAATATCGTGAGCTCATAAATGGTTTGACCTACCGACCATTTAGAAAAAATTGATTTAGGTACGAGTTATACTTTAAATACCCCCTTTCCGAATACAAAACCAGTTTCGCGAAATTTGTTATGGTTTCTGAGATATTAAGCACTCTTTTGTCTCCATATGAACTATTTTTAAGTTTTTTAGTATTGTTTTGCTCTGCACGCCACTTTTTGGCGATTGCACCAAATTCTCCATACATCCATGTATTTCAATCTTGCTTTCCATGACTGCCGTTAAAAAAAATTACTTGAAGGAAAAGCAAAATAAAATTTCAAACACACTATGCACAGTAGTTAGTATACGTTGCAGCACAAAAAGCTACTTTTAAAAAATAAACTTAGAAAGTGGCGTTTGCAGCACAAAACTATATTTTTCATATTCAATACAATACTATTTATTTCTAAGTTCATTTATGAACGTTCACAAAAATTGACAGTTTTCTTCAAAACATATGCCGAAGGCATATTTTGTGAAATCTTCATGGAAACCTTCGTTGTTGTTATTCCCCCTCCGACTTTTTGCCATATGCACCAAGCTAATTAAAAGCTAACGATATGTCAAGTCTCGATACTTAAGTAATTCTGCCCGTCTGTTAAAAGCACGCCCAATTTCTGAACATCCATAGCAGTTTTTAAGAAAAATTTTTTTAGATTATTAGGAAGAGAGATATTGCCCCAAATGTGGACTAATCTCGCTTATAAATTTCTATTTCTTAAAACCAAAAATAAAAACTTTTTTTAATTTCCACTGTGTAATATTAGTTTTTATTAAAAAAAACCCCTGACCTGTATTTATAGATGGGCGCAACATCAAAAAAATTCGTGATTTTATATAAAAAGAACGCTACAAAATACCGCAAGTTAGCTAAAAGTCAGTGACGGAAAGAGAATTATCATAAAATTTGGTTTAAATTTGCTCTGTTTGTTCAAAACTTTCATGTTGATCGGGTCATAATTTACCATAAGGCCCATATAAATCATATTCCTGAACATCTTAATACGTCGAAGTATAACAAATATGATTTTGAATCAATGACGGAAACTTAACCATAAAATTTTGTGATTTTCGGTGTAATATTTTCCATAGATTTTATACACCACACCTGAAACTGTAGAATATAACGATGATGTCATGAAATCAGGCTTAAATTAGTTTAAATTTCTCGAGCATACCATGTCTTATTTCGTCAATAGTGCAACGAATGTTAGCTTCTTAATGGTCAATCGTTGCTGGTTTAAAAGCATAGACCAGAGATATGACGTACCTCTTCAAAAAATAGTCCAAATGAATCAAATAAGACGAAAGAGATGGCCAATACACGTGTTAATTTTCTAAGATAATTCGGTCACCAAATATTTGGCATCTTGCGCCGTCTTCTTGGAACCAATTCTCCTCCAAATGATTTGCAATGACATAAGAAATAAAGAAATCCCGAATCATTTGCCTGTAGAGCTCTCCATTCAGTCAAATAAGCCGATAACGCCTTCAGTGTGTATACCGCACCAAAGAGTGACTCTTTCGGTATGTAATGGAGTTACGAGAGTCTAATGGGGATTTTGTTCTTTCCAAAAATTACAATTCCGCTTGTTTATATAGCACCGTCAATTTGACGAAGTTGTCTATAAGTTTGACGAACAAAGCGCGAATTTGGAAATACATTTCCTCGATTTAAATGTTGTTCTGGTGTTAGCCTTTGCATTGCAATTGGCAAACGTACACTGAAAAAACACTCAAACACACTTTATTAGTATGACAGCTATCTTAACAGTTATTCGTTTCGAATAGCGATCAAAAAAATCGCTTTAGAGGGAATTTTCTATTAAATAATTTTCTTTTTTTCAGCCCATCCTCGTATACTTCTACCACCATACACGAATTCTTAGTTTTTGCCGTCGTAATTCATGCCAATTTAAATGAATCTAGATTTAAGTTGACTTTTTACCTTGTACAAGATGTTGTTATTTATTCAAAATTTTATACAACAGCAGTAACACCAACAACAATTGCAGCGTCAGCAGCAATAAAACATGCTCGAACATACCCATAGAACAAAATGTTGCTGGTTATATTCATCATTCACACATGTTGCATTTATTTTGCAATTTATTACAATTCATGATGGTTTTTTTATTTTGCTGTTTGTTGATGTTGAAATTAATCGTTACAATGTAAAATATAGTTTTATTTCATCTTCTAGACTATTTTGCATACAATTGTTAAATAAATGGGTTTCTTGTTATTAGAATAACGTATGTGGTGGGTGTGTATTCTATAAGGAATGATTTGGTTTGGGTTTGGTAAGGAATTTATTTAGAATAAAGGTTTAATTTGGGAAAGCTTGTTAAAACGTTAGGTCAGGTCAAAGTGGATTATATTTATTGGAAGAGTTAAGTGTATAATGAAGATAATCTTAAGTTTAAAAATAATTAAAAAATACATTATTTGGTATTTCTTGCTGTTATTTTGTACTTCTTACGACAGAGAGTTTGTAACGGCTGTCGCATAGTAATATTATGATTTAATACGGGAATAAATTTTTGTTTCCTTTTTTTTTGAATTTTTGCAGAATTAACTTCGAAAACCTTGGAAAAATTGCAGAATGTGCACCAACTTAAATGGACAAATTTTGTTTTTTTTTCTTACCATAGTTTTCGAAAGCAAAGAAAAAGTTACGATTAATATGATTCGCGTTCAATTAGTAATTTTTTAAGCCCCGAGGTAAGCAACAATCCAAAATTTAACTATCACCCGCATTCGCCTGGTTTAATTGCTTTCGATTTTTTCCATGTGGTTACCAAATATGTAAGTTGTATGCCAATAAGCTAAGAATCCAACGGCTTAAGGAGAATTTCCCGAAAGAAGTGGGTGCGCTCGGACCTGAGAAAATGTATGGAAAATGTTCTGCTTCAAGCAAACAATGGAAACCATTTACAATAAATTATCTTCAAAACATAACGTTTTGAAGCTGCAATCTAAATTATAATAAATGTCAACGTTAAGTAGAATCAGAAAGATAAAAGTTTTTCATTATATAAATTATAATGTTACTATTAAGCCACCCTTTATATCTGTTAACAACATTAAGCACATAATATTATTTTTAATCAACCCAGTTTTGAGTGGGTTCATTGTTAAAACAGAAGAATTTACGCGATTTTTTTTTTAGTAACACGCTGCAGAATATGACAGTGTTCGCTGGTTTAGAGCAATAATAGGTACATTGACAAATTTTAAAACGCCTGCTTAGGCAGCAAACATTGTCAAGCTAAAGGCCCAACCATAAAATGCATGTACTTAAAATACACCTGTAATGCTACTTATAATACAACTTTCACTATTGGGGTATTCACAATGTTCTTACATTTTACAATGGCTTAAAAATATTGTTGTTGCTTTGTAAACAACAAGTGTTTTAAATTAATAGAACGTTGCTTGCTATGTTTATTGTGCTGTCGTAACTAATCAGAAGAGACATGCGCTGAGCGGCAGAGCCGAACCGCATTAGTTTTTGTCAGCCGTCGCCATTGATGGTATAATTTTATCCGGCTAACATCCGAATTCAACCTGCGGCTAGCAGTTTTTGCAACAAATCACTTGCGGCGTCAAATTAGATCGGCTTAGGACTCTGCTGTTTGGGAAACAAACTAAATAAAACTCATTTGTGATTTGCGTCTGAAAAATAGTTAGGTAAAGATCTAATATAATTTATTAATTCATGGATAAGAATTTAAAAATATGTTTATGTTCGGCAAATATTTTTTTTATTTGTTTTAAATCAGCTGATTTAAATTAAAAATAGCACACTGAATTATGAGGGGTTGTTCACAACAGTCGTATTTTTTAATGTTATTATTTTAAAACCTTGTGAATCCCTCATATCTCTCTCTGCCTTTTTTTCTATATCTACACTCACAATATTATTACAGTAACGGACTGTAGTTTATTTAAGAAATATTCCGTTCAGTCATTTTTAAATAAATAAACATTTAAAATTCCAAGCAAATTTATTTTTAACTGATTCTAACAGTTATTCAAAAAACTAAGTGCATATTAATACGGAATTTCAGTTGCAGTTAATATTGTCCGTTGATTGAGTTAAATTCTTCTTTATGTTAAAGTAAATACAAATGTAATTTAAAGCAACGAAAAGTTCATTTAATTTTTACTGTCAAAAATTCAACATCATATTCAGTAAAAACGATTAAATATTCAGTTATTTTATATTATTTTACTACCAAAAATTAATTTTTACTTATTTATAAAAAATGAATTGCTTGTTTTGTGTAAGCAATACCCATTTTCTATTTGTTAAAATAATTTAGTTAAATACATAAAATTTTAAAAGTAAAATAATTGCGAAGCCATATCGGTCATGCTGCTGGTTTCTTTAATTGAGAGTTCTTCTGTAAACAACGTGGTCAGTACAACAAAAGTAAAACAAACGTGTGTAAATGGGTAAGTAAATAAAAATATTCTCCCTCTCTCGCTTATAAGAAAAACAAGCGGACAGGTGTCTGTCTGGTATTTTTTTAGAAATTCGGCTCTTTTGTGGAGTAAACGAAAACTTAATAAAATAACTGAATATTTAATTGTTTTTACTGAATATGGGGTCAATTTGGCAGTAAGAAATTGACAGTAAAATTTTAGTAAATAACTGAATATTTATTTGATTTTACGGAATATGGTGTTTAATTTTTGACAATAAAATTTTACAAAATAACTGAATATTTATTTGATTTTACGGAATATGGTGTTGAATTTTTGACAGTAAAAATTAAATGAACTTTTTGTTAAAAATAAATGAAAAATAGGTAGACCGGTTTTTAATTGAACTTTCATTTATTTTATATTACAATTACAGTTAATTTTACGTACTGAATATTGTGAGTGTACAAATAAAATCACAAAACCTTATGATTTCAACAAGATCGAGTCACAGCAACTTCTGAAGGTGCCTCAATGGCTTTAATAAGGGACAAGCGATTCAACTTGCCTACACATCCACTTGACTTAACAGTTCCTGACAGTTTCCTTGGGGGATAATTGAAAGAAAGATTGTATAAACAAGCCAAAAACCATCCTCTAATTAAAATCCAGCACTAGCCAGTGCAATCAAAATTAAGCGAAAAGTTATGAAAATATAACAGCTTAATCAAGAATATTTTCCAAAGCTTATCAAAAAACGATTCTCCTTAATAAAAACGTTATCACCATATTTCAAATTATAAAGCTCATTCTGCGCTACATTATATATATTCGTAAATTAAAAGCCCCACATTTCATCAAACACAAATTTTTTTTTAATAATTTATATAATTTTGTATAATTTTGTTGCTTTGTGTATATAAAATTTAATTTGGATCCTGACCAAACTACTTTAGAGTCAAATTTCTTCTATAAAAATACAGCCGTAATTATGGTGTTGCCCCAACTCTGCTCTTCAGAATATTTACACTAAAGATCAATGCAAGTAAGTTTCTTTGATTTTAAAATTATATTGAAAGATGGACAGAAAAAATTCCTAACAAACATTGGCCAAAGATTAGAGTAAACCATACCCAAGAACTTATTTATTACACTAATATTATGTTTAAGTTATTTTGCAAATACCTTCACCAAGCGTTAAGTAAATTTTTAGATACAATTTTTTACATTTTCAAAAATGTCAAGTAAAGTGAACTGTTTTGTAAAATAAGAGGGCTAACTTTATGCATGCCATAATTCTAACAAAACTTTTGCTTATTCCTTTCTTAAATCAATTATCATCCATTGTCAGCATTTCTTTAGAATGTACACTTTAAACATAAAAAACCCACCCACATTACCAATGTCATATTCATGGCAACAGCCTCCACTCATAACCAGGGCAAGTTTTAATATGTACAAAGAATTAAAAATATGTAATCAAAAAAGGTTAAACAAAAGAGCATAAAAATAGGCATAAAAAAACATAAAGTTGCCGACCAAATACATGGTGACGTATAAGTAACGTTATGATTTATTTAATGAATAACTTTTTGCTGGTTTGTTGAAAATATGATCTCATTATTTTTGGAAAGTAATATCTCATTGCCTGCTTCGACGTGACGTGCTTATTCCAAAGCATTTCCCATAATTGTTTTTATAAGATCAAGTCACAGGTCCCTTAAGGAAAGGATATTTGCCTTAAGATGTTATTTTCTTAGCTTATTGGCATGCACCTTACTATTAAGGAATACTAAAGAAAAACAATCGTGAGCCGTTAAATCGGGCGAACGCTATGGTCCGCTAGAATCAGAAAAACGCTATATTATTGGATCTCCAAAAAAAGCCATAGTAGGACGAGCTGTGGCTCCATCTTGTTGGAACCACAATTTTGGATTGTTCTCTACTTAGGGCCTTAAAAATGTTCAACCATTTTCTTATATTTATTCATTCGTTACATTCACCAAAAGTCTTGAATGCCATTCGCTTTATCCGCAACTTTTACTTCGTTTTCGAAAAAAAATGTGCACTTGACTCTTGAGGTGAACATGGACATATTGACTCCTTATTCGATATGATTTTTGTGTCGGAATATAAGAATGCTGATTTACAAAATAAAATTGAACAACTGTCGTTGTTTGTTTTGTGCTGAGTCATTCCATATAAATTTCACAAGTTTTTCAAAAAATTTTTCTGATAAAAATCCAAAAAAAAAGGAAAATTGCATTATTCGGCAATGCCAAATCATCAACATTGCGCGATAACAAAAGAAAGTTATATAAATACCGTTCGTTAGATACAAATTAATCTATTTTTGTGCCACGCCCACTTATTCAATCCCGACCGCATAGTGTCGGATACTTTGGAAACTTTGGCTCTTGCCGTGTATTGATAAAACCCATGTGTACCAAATTAATATATTTTGTGCCAAGACCACCTATAAGCTATAAATTGATAACCAAGATGCTTTTACCTAATTTAAATACTTTTGATCTTTCCGTTCTTCAGACGGACAGAAGAACATCATTAAATATACTGCACCCACTGTAAGCATGCATTTGTTATGTTTAAAACATCCAAAAGAGGCCTGAAAAATCAAAAAAACCAACTTATATATATATAAATATATATGATGGGTATAAAAAAACAAAAACTTCGGGTTTTAAGAAAAAAAAATCGAGGCAGTCCTGGAGGTTTCTCCATCTCAGACATTTTTTAAACCATCCGGAGTATGTGTGACAGCATCGTCCCGACCATATTTGGTTTCTTCGAAAAACCCAGCTGAACACCACCACGGATAGATAAACATCGTTAAATCAACTTCCCTACTGAAAAGGACTTAGATTACAACATCAATATTGTAGAAATTATAAACGGAATGACAAACGTAAGCCAGAAATTTATTAACTTATTAAATCATAACGTTACTTCTGTTTTTCAAGATTTTAGATTAAAACGATCAATTGTTGTACAAATTATTTGAGAGCGCGTCAATAAGTTAAATGAGACAAAGACTTTTGGCTAAAAATTCATTTTATTTTTCAACGTATTCTCCTCTTGCTCACTTTATACAACGTTTCCCCAATAAGGTTTATAAGGGCATTAGTATTTGCTTTTGAGATTATTTAATCGTTGGAGTCAAATATCTTTCCGACCAGCCACTTGGCTAAGAAAAAAATAGACACACAGATACCTGTTGACAAGAGCAGTGTTGCCCTTGCAGATAAAAGGCGGGAAATCAAAAGGTTCACGACTTATTGATCCGCTCTCGTACAACAGAACATATTGAAGATATAAGTAATTGCTTATTCTTGATATATTCAATTTTGGTCTATCATGTCTGTTATAAGATTTTCCGCAAAATCCTAACACAGACATTTCTGATAAACAATCATATCTTTTTGTTTAGAAACAAAAAGTTATTTGTAAAATACTCCTAAAAATTGTGCAACAAACTTAATTTTTAGGTGAAAAACTAAAGATACTTGCCCTTGACATAACTATCTATTTGATTGCGCCATAATTATATGTAGACGACTTCGTTGTACAGTCATATGGATATATTTCAAATATAATTCATATAACATCTCATAACTATATGGAGCAAAGACATTCATACTCGTCGTCCTATAACCACATCACTTGGTATATGCAATATATCACTTGAATAATGTGGCAAATGACTTAAAAAACTCTAATGCATGCAATATTTATGACTAGTTTAACAACTTCAATATCATAATATGCGAACATTCCCAACTAACTTTTATTTCTAAGCCGCCACCAAATTCAATTTAAAGGACAGACAGATGGTCGTTTGGTTTTGCAGCATAAACCAAAAACGACAAACTTTAACAAATAGTCATAAAAGGATAATGGCAAAGTTGTAGTTGTATTAGAGACTAAAGAACTCTTGACAAAAAGGAACAAAAAAAAAACAAAATATGAAAAAGACTAAGAAATAAAACCTTTTGCTTATATGAAAACAAACATACGAATATGTTTGTAAAGTATTGGAACGTACACATGGCTACAGAAAGAAAAGTATCCTCTTAATGCCAGTCGGTGGTTCTTTTGCTGCAGAAACGTTCCGCGTAATGAGCAAATTTATGGGCAATTGATAATTTAGTGGCATTCGGAAACATCAATTATTATATTTTTTTGCTTTCAATTGGTCCTTTTTTATAGCACTAAGAGAGGTATATAACGGTATACTCAGTTTTAGATCCCATGTGTAACAGTAAGAAATATTAACTTAAATTTGATAAAGTACACATAATAATACTCTGGATAATTGAGCAATTCTTAGGCGATTTGGGTACGTCTGATCGTCCGATCTAGAAACTCGTTTTAGAAACTCGTGAGAAAGACATGAATCCCCTAAGCGTTTTCGAATTATGACCCAGCAAAGTCGATTTTGTTGACAAAAAAATATTTTGGACACAAATGAAAATATAACTTTAATTATGTTTACCAGATAAGACCTACTCTGTGTCGTTGTTGATGGTTATGCGGAAGCAGTTTTTGCACAATTTAAATTTTTTATGGATGCATTTTAAAATCTTACTTGAATATTCCTCCAATGTTGTTATGGAAATGCCCAATTGGTCAAAATTTCGACGACGTGAGAGCGATGGATCATCTTCAATACTCTGTCGCACAGCTTCCACATTGCCTTCAGTGTGAATATTTCGATAGCAGTTCTTCCAGGACGGTCGATCACTGATACCCATTCCTCAAAACTGTAGACTGAATTTCAAATCATGAATTAAAATACTGACATTGTTTAAAAAACTATGCATTAACAAGAATATACAAAAATCGATCAATTTAAAGTTTCCAAAAGTTCCGTTGTAACCAGGAAAAACAAAAACAGCAGCTTTAATACAAAATATAAAAAGCGTACTTGTTCAACAGGTGGGGTGCTTTAAAACCATGGGAGGTAAGGCCATGATGGCTTTATTGCTCAATTGAATGGGAGATAAAGCCATAATGGCCTTATTGTCCAATCATTGAGAGGTAAGGTCATATTTAAAATTTTACGTAAGGAGAGATATAGCCATATTTTTTTTTCGAAAATGAGAGATAAAACCATATTTTTCTAGAATATTGTTACTTTACTTTAGTGTTTCCGAGAAAAGACATTTTTGTATCCTTGTGAGGCACGCAGGAAAACTTTATTCAGCGAAGCCACCTGCCGCGTCCTACTGGAGGAGAAAACCCGTAAGCACGGCCGCAGGCCGCCACGCAGAAAAACTTTAGTATGCGAAGCCAGATTTCAATACTTAACTTTAGTAAAAGGGCAAATCATTACCTCTTAATTAAAAAATAAGAAAACTATTAATCAATGTAAAATGCAAAAGTTCTTCAAAACTGAAATGAGAGATAAAGCCATTTTCTAAAAATAGATATGTGAGCTAAGGCCATGATGGCTTTATCTCCCATTTAAATGGACAAAAAAAATAAAAGACTTTATCTCCCTTTTGAATGAGAGATAAAGCCATCATGGCCTTATCTCCCATGGTATTAAAGCACCCCACCGTTCAACATTGGAAGGTCTTACTTAGGTCAATCTTTGTTTTTTATTTAGAACAAACATTAAATGCATTTTAGTGACTTATTTTTATTATTGTTAAAAGTAATTGACCCGCCCCGCCCTCTTAGAACGGAGCAACAGCAGAAACCCCGGGGGGGGGGGTTCTTTAATACCATGGGAGATAAGGCCATGATGGCTTTATCTCTCATTCAAAAGGGAGATAAAGTCTTTTATTTTTTTTTTTTCATTTGAATGGGAGATAAAGCCATCATGCCATGTTCATACAACGTTTCGCTACATAAGCAACAGTTTCGCAGTTATAAATAAATGTATGAAGAAAAAAAATATTTTTTGACCAAAAAATTTAATTTTTTTATTTTTAATTCATAAAAAATCCAAAACGGTAAAAAAAAGCGTCAATTCCCATTAATTTCACGTAAACCTAACCTATGAGCATGACACATAAATCATAAAAATCGATGAACGCGTTTCGCTTTTATTCACAATTAAGTTAAGGTATGAATTTCAAAAATTTGATCGAGATATTTTTAAAATTCTTTGGAAAAAACATTGATGAATTTTTTTATTGTTTTATTTTCTTCATACATTTATTTATAACTGCGAAACTGTTGCTTATGTAGCAAAACGTTGTATGAACAGATTAAAGGAATTGTAATTCTTAATTTTTTTTTTAGTTTTTTTCAGCTTATTCGGACCAGTGGTTCTCGAGTTATGATAAACAAAAGAGCCTAAAACGTGACTAATGCCCCTATACGATACTTACTAACTTCAAATTAATTTTTAAATTATTATTTGAGCCACCTTGACCAAACTAATGATGCAGAAGTTTTTCCTTTTGGGTTTTCCTTTTATAAACAATTATCAGAATTGAACCCCGAATCAATCACCTGAAAAATGTTGTACTGTGTTATGAAGGGGTGAATTAACACAAACGGCAAAGAGACAAAATTTGCTTTATTTTACTTTTAAATGAGAAATCAGACAAAAATATCGAATTTGCTTTATTTCCAAGCAGGATTGGTAATAAAGCAAATTTTGTTTTATTTCCCGTTCATAATTTTTAATATTGTTTGACTATCTGCATACGAATTCTTTCTTTAACAGTATGTTTCCTGTTCTATGTGCATTCATTGAAAGAAGAAAATCTAATAAGATTAATAATAATAACATTCTGTAAAAAAATGTCTTCCCGGAGACACTTAAGCTAAGTATTGAAATCTGGCTTCGCATACTAAAGTTTTTCTGCGTGGGGGCCTGCGGCCGCGCTTACGGGGTTTCCCCTCCAGTAGGACTCGGCAGGTGGCTTCGCTGAATAAAGTTTTCCTGCGTGCGTCAGAAGAATAAAAAAATTTCTTTTTCCGGAAATAACTAATGATTTCCCCTTTTACAGAATGTTTACACCATGCATAACAATATTCTGAAAAAATATGGCTTTATCTCTCATTTCGCAAAATTTTAAATATGTCCTAACCTTTTAATGATTGGGCAATAAGGCCATTTCAATTGAGCAATAAAGCCATCATGACCTTATCTCACATGGTTTTAAAGCAGTAAGATTTTATGAAGATTGAATCAAACCTTATCATACATCCCATATAAGCACCACTGCCTAACAATTCTAATTCTAAGTAAAGGGTATCATAAATTTGTCGCAACAGAATAAAGCATTGTTAATTTTTTTTATATTTTTTGTTTCTTTGTTGCTTGGTTTTTTTTTTAATTTTTTCTAGATCTTTTGCACCAACCCAATTTAAACAGGGTTTTTAAAGAGTTGAATCTTAAAAAATTTACATCAGGTTATAAAGTTGTTTGCAACATAATAGAGATTACTGGTTTGGATAGAGTCGTTAGCTTTCCTACAAAGAAGGCAGTTATCATCGCTTTCAATTAGGGGGAAAGTTAATGGGAGAATTGTTTTTTTAGCTTCTGGGAGTTTTTTATTTTAAAATATCAGCAAGTTTTTTTCAAAGTTAATAAACTAAATTTATAGGTTTGTGACATTTAATTGTACTGACTGCGAGTTTATCAAAGAAGAAAGAAATGTAAAAGTGAAGATTGAAAACACGTCTAATTTGGACAAAAATTTATAAACTAAATGATCGATTATTGCGGAAGGACATTATGTTTAATTTATTCCGACCAAAACAAACATCCAGTTCTTAACAAAATGTTTGCCTATAAGCGTCGTTATAGCTTTGTGGTTTAGCCTACTAGAGACGAATCAGTCTATGACTTCCTAGAAGCGGCTAACACAAACACGATAAGCTCAATTTCGGACCGCATATGTATTGTTGTGAAGTTTTATTCGCGATTACAAATTAAAGTGTTCATACGCATTAAAGACAGGTCTGCACAGACCTTCTTTTGATTTGGTTACGGGTTTGATGATACAACGTTTGACGTACATATGTAGACATTTAGGAACCACACACAGAGGTTAATCCTCTAATATTGAAGGAGATGTTTTATCCAAAACGAGATGTAATCAGCACAGAATGGATCAGATGGGCGCCGTGTACACGTGCAAGCGATACACAAACCGATGGCGATTAGCTCTGTTTTTCAAAATTTTGGACGTGGCAGACTCGGTTTCATTTTTCTTTTGCCATTCATCATTAATTGGGGCATGTTAAGAGAAATGGAAGAAGATGCGTCGTCCTTACGGAATTGTCAGAAAAGCTGGCGGTCACTTACATGGATGAGAGCGCAACGAATCCTATTTTACAAGTTATTCTAAACATCGAACCAACAATCGAATTGCTCGTTGTTGACATTTTTATTCATTTATTTAATTCAAATTCTAAAATTAATTGTTCAACGTTTTTCACAGGTCCTCCGATAACCGACCAAAATATTTGTTGTTAATGTCAAAACTCTTATGCCTGGAGTTCATTTATTTTATTTAGTAATAATAACACTGCGAGAAGTGCTGAAACTTGCTCAGAGCATTTTCGCCTTTTTTGGACGCAAACAAATTTGTGACCACTCAATTTAAAGTTTTATTTAATGCTTTAAAAATCTTGGCGAAGAATTTCGGAACGAAAAGCAAGCTAGGTGTGCATGTTGTACAAACTCCATTCAATATTCCAAGGAATTTATCCATTCATCTTGATCTTTGAATTTTGTCAATCATTTACATGAACACATTCTTGTTCAACTCTGTTTAAAAAAAAAATTGTGTG
Organism: Pollenia labialis; assembly: GCA_949318255.1. Classification (NCBI taxonomy): domain Eukaryota; kingdom Metazoa; phylum Arthropoda; class Insecta; order Diptera; family Polleniidae; genus Pollenia; species Pollenia labialis. Next base: position 114,884,458 of record OX439143.1, read on the forward strand.
CATACACAATGTGTATGACGTTTAATCAGTTATTTGGTTGCATACACAATACAAACATACAAAACACATTTTCTTAGTTGTGTATGCAACTTTTTGATACAATTTTTGCAGTTTCTAAATTGTTTTTGTACCATGAAGGTTATGAATCTTTTTGTATGAAGTGAAAAATATGTGCAGCATAAGTGAACGTGTGTGCGCTTCATTTAAAATGAAGAATGGTTATTGAGACCAATGAGGCACAAATTGTGCAAAATGTTTGGCATTTTTATTTAATTTTTTTTGTTCATATTTTTCACTTCAATATTTCTTTAGAAGCCTTTAAAGTTTGATTCATCTCCCTCTCCAATTGGAGGCAAAGCTTTGGCAACGCAAAAAGTTCAAAAAAAAAAAGAAAGAAATGTGTGCTAGTAGTGTTTCAAAGTGGAGTTTGTTTTTGTATATGAGTTTAGCTTAACAAAATTTGTTGCATATGTTTTGTTGTGTATATGCGGAGGAGCCTGTGCGCGTACGCTTGATATTTTTTTCTACATTGAGCTCGTCGAGCGTAAATTGTCATGAATTATAGTTATGGTGGCATCATTAGCTTTTTTTCACCAATGACCATTAAATAATTTATTTAATTTTTGAACGTGGCAGATGATTTCGCGAAAGGCAAAAAATATTCTTCTTATAAAATACACACAAACTCTCTTTTCCAATAGATGGCTTTTATTAAAGAATTTATTTATTTTTGAGTGTTTAATATGTGCGTAGAAAATTTTGTTGTTGTGGTCTGGCATATGGTTTTTGGAATTTAAACGTTTGCTTTATGAATTATTAAATATTTATTGTATAATTGATCAAGGATCCATTAAACAATTATAAGAAAAATCTAAGAAGCATCCGCCATCAGAACCTTGCTCTTCGCTATGCAAGGAGTGTCATTATCAATGTAATAACCCTTATAAATTGTAATTTAAAACGAAATCAAAGTTGAATGTGTTCACTTATTTTCGCTTCTTTAAGTTTTGTTGAAATTTTCAATGTAGTTAACTAAAGATACGGTCACACTTGTAAAATATTTGAAGAAAAAAAAATCGGGACCAACAAGCAAACCGAATAATAATTTCCTTTAATTTCAATATTTATTTTGATTTTAATACCACATCTTACAAAAAACAGTTTTTTGCTATGTCTAGTTCATGGTGGCCCAAAATTACTGAAGGGGTTTGAATTGCTTATAACTTTTTTATTATAATTTTGATTTCTTTTCTTTTCAGTATTTTATAGAGAAGACTTGATGAGTTTAAAATTGAGCAGTACTCAATTAACCAAGATGGAACCACAGCGCACACTGCAAGGGACACAATGGCTCTTTTACGGGACACCTTTTGTGAACGAATATTTTCGCGTAGAAGTGATTTTAATTGGCCTCCCCATTCACCGGAGTTAACCGCGTTATCGAAAATGTGTTGGAAAGAGCACGAATTGGCAAAGCAGAAAATGGCCACCACTTGCGAGATATTATTTTTCATAACTAAACTAGAACTATTCCCCATTTATATACTGTATTAAAAAAAAAATAATATTAATAATTATTTCTTAAATAAAAAGTTATAACGAATTCAATCTCCTTCGTTAATTTTGGGACACCCTGTAGTATAATTAGTATTATTTTGTGATATAAAGAACATGTTAAATCCCACTAATTATTTACAAAAAAAAATGCTTACGCTTATTTGGTCAAATATTTAATAAGTGTGACCGTAGCTTTAGTAATATTAAGAAATCTTCTAAATTTTTAGCTCAGCAGATATAAATTTTTTAGTTTAGGGCGCAAAATATTTCCTCTATTATTAATTCTTTCTTATAGTCTATACCCCGTATTTATAAACGATTATTAAATTTAACAAACGTTTGTTAAGGCAAATTTTCATACAAAATTTGTTTTGTAAAGCTTTATTGAATTAAAATTTTTTAAAAATACAGGCGTTATTATATTCCGAAATTGATTTTAAAGCCAAAAGGATCCAATCTCTTGATGTTCTGGGCATGAGGATACAATGTGATGTCCGATGGGCAGAACATATATTCAAGGTGTCGAAAGAAGCATTCAAGTGCCTCGGTTTTCTAAGACGGTGTAGGATATATTTCACTCCATCTGATCTCCTTACTATTTATACCACCTATATCCGACCGCGTATGGAATACAACTCTCATGTGTGGGCCGGTGCTACAAAGTCTATTTTGGAGCTTCTCGACTGCGTGCAGGAGAGGGCGAAGGTTCTCATTGGTGACAGTAGGGTTTCCAATTCTATTGACTCCCTTGAGCACCGTTGCAATGTGGGTTGTATTTGCCTGTTATATCGTTACTACAATGGGATGTGTTCTGACGAAATTAGGGATCTTGTTCCCGAAACCCGTACGTTTGTTCGCATACACGTTTTTCCTCAAGAGCCCATCCTTATGTGGTCGATTGGCAGGTGAATCGTACAACGCATTACAGAGAGAATTCGTTTTTTCCCCGGACTATTCGTATGCGGAATAACCTTTCTGCCGAAGTCTTCATGTTCACAAACACTACTCCCTCTATCCTCCTTCCCATAACCTATTTTCCTAGTTCCAACACAATGCAATGCATTAGTGGGGGGCATCCCCTGAGTGCTGGTCCTATAAAAAAAAAATCAGTTGTTTAATATTTCTTCCAAGTTAAATCTCAATCATTATCACTTTTTCCAGTTCTATTATGAAATTTAAGTAAAATTTGAAACAACTGACTAGCAAAAGGCTTAAAGAATGATCCATATTTTATTCATACAAAAGGTACTTTTAAATTATGGCCATATATCGATATTTTATAGAATAGAACTCGATATCAATGAAATTTAACACTAAAGTGACTTACTTCTGATACAAACATTTTTTTAATATGAGAATCATATCATTTTTAATATGAGAATCATACAACCAGGGCTGCAGACTCAGAAAACGGCTTCTCTAAAAAAAATATCTTGACAAACATGATGCAACTCCACAATCAGACTGCTCATTTTGGCGTGCAGCTAGAAATCTAAAAAAGCCAGTTATATCTAAGCCACCTTTATGAAACTTGAATGGTAGTTGAGCAAGAAACGATATTGAAAAAGGAAATCTGTTTGTTAGTCAATTGAAAAACATATTTACCCCAAATATATCTCACGATATTGCGATCGAGTTACCACTTGTTGCTGCTAGAGCAGCTATTCCCATAAGATTTGAAATAAGAAAAATCGAATAGTCTATATATGTGACTTAAACACTAAGAAGGCACCTGGTATTGATAAGATCAGTAATAAAATGCTTTTAGAGCTACCTCGCGTAGCAAAGAAAATTTTTCCTTTTTTGAATACAATCCTCAAAAATAGAAGGTTTCCTTAGTTACCATGATACCAAAGCCAGGTAAAGATCATACAAAAGTTGAGTCATATAAGTCTAATAGCTTATTATCAAATATGTCAAAACTGTTTAAAAATTATTAGTTTCAAAATTAACACCGATTTTAAGTGACATCTATTCCGAACCATCAGTTTGGATTTAGTAGGAAACACAGCACAATTGAACGAACTCATCGAATAGTAAATGACATTTGAAGAAAAAAAAATATTTCCCAGCACTCTTTATCGATGTTTCGCAAACTTTTGACAAAGTTTATTACATAAATTGAAGCAAAATTTACCAGCAAACACACACAAGCTGTTAGAAAGCTACTTATTCGGTCGTCAATTTAGAATTAATTTTCTTAAGTTCACCTCAGCAAATTGGCGCTGGAGTCCCATAAGGCAGCATCCTGGGCCCTCTATTATACTTAATTTATACTTCGGACATGTCAACAAAGAACTACCCCAAACTTCAACATTTGCAGGCGATACAGCTTTTCTAAGCGTCCACGAAAACCGTTATGAAGCCTCGTTACTTACAGGATCATATATTTTAACTTAAAATATGGCTAAGACAATGGAGGACAATGGTCAATGAGCAAAAATGCATACATATAAATTCACCTTGCGCTGGGAATCTTGCCATCCTATTACAATCAATAATCAAATAATTCCTCAACATTCGCATGAAAAATATCTCGGTATACATCTGGACCGGCGATTAACGTGGAAATGCCATAAAGAGGCAAAATAAACTCAAATGAAACTAAAAGCCATTCGTAGTACCGATTGCAAGCTTCTACTTTACAACTCTATCTTAAAGCCTATCTGGTGCTACGACATTCAACTATGACGCACTGCCTCGGCCTTTAATATCAAATAAATTCAAAGGCGCCAAAATAAACTTCTTCGAATAATCACAGATGCTCCCTGGTAGGTTAAGAAACTCATAAGGATCTCAATGCGCCATTAGTAAAAACTAAGATTACAAAATATGCAGTAAAATATTTAAAAAGGCTTGAACAACACCCGAATCCACTAGCTCGAAATATTTTAAGTCATGGCAGGCCACACTCGCTTAAGAAGAAGAGACACTGCAACACTTACCCAATTAGATGAGCGGTAAACACCTACATACATGTATAAACAGAGCCCGTTATGAAAAAAATTGTTGTCTGGCACTGGCAGGACATAAATAAAGAATTAAGATAAGATTTGATTAATTATTGTTAGTTCATATTTAATATAACTAATATATTATTATGAAGATTCACTAAAGAAATAATGAGAAAAAAATTATAACCAGGGAGTCGGAGTTGTGAAGATTCAATAAAGATATAATGAGAAAAAAAATTATAAACAGGGAGTTAGAGTTGTGAAGACGAAGTGTTTGAAGCGGACACCTACAAAAGTTCGCCACTTCGGCTCGAAAAATTTTTGGCTTTAAAAATTCCAAGTAATTTTTAATTTTTTTCCTAAATAAAAATTCTTTGAAATTAGCGACGAAATTTTTTTTCAGATAACTTTAAATAAGTAGATTTTAATTTATTTTAGGAGAATTGGTTCACTCAAGTACTTAAATTAAATATGTACTATAAAAATGTGAAATAATTTAAATTATTTCAGTATTTTATTTATCAGTGCGGGCAAAAGATTAAATTGCGTTAGCAGAACTTGTGCTCTTGTATTTCGATGAAATTTGGTAGGCGGATAGCATAAACAAGTTTAAATATAGGGTAGTTTTTAAGAAATAAAAAGGGGATAAAGTTGGTACTTTTTCTCATTTCGATTAATTTGCTACACAAAGATAACTATTATAGCCTACATTGGCACACTGAAAGAAAAATGCTTCGTATATTTAATGATTCATTTTCTTAAAAAATGTTTAATTGTTAATTAAAAAATGTAAGATTTAATAATTTCATATATCTAATGTAATATGCCATTAAATTTATGAAATCAAAAATTTTTTTATAAAAGCAACATATTTTAATAATTGAAAAAAAAAATTATTTTTAACATTCAAATATCTCTATAGTCTCAATAATTAAGAGTATAAAAATATTTCGAAAAAGCATGCCTTCATAAATTTAAATTTTCATTATGACAATAAAAATGCCATTATAGTAATAAAAAAAAAACTTTCAATCAATAAATATGTATGTTTTTAGTTTCCTTTAATATGCACATACATACGTACCTGTATATAGTTGAGTAATGGCAAAAAACATAGTTTTTTTTATTCCTAAACTACACTGCCCCGGTAGGCTAGCTGGTAGTGAGCTAGTCTATCAGCGCCGTGGTTGCGGGATCGATCCCCGCCAGAGTCAGAAAAAAATGAGATAGAGAAAAAAAGTTAAAAAGAAAAAAAATAATAAAAAAGAAAAAAAAACAAAATAAAAATAAAAAATGTTTATTTTATTGAAGTATTCATCCAATGAATAATATTCATAGATCTAATGTAATGTTTCATTATATACATTTTAATGAAACAGGTTTCATTGATCCAACGAAGCGCTGCATTGGTTCCTTTTTAATGAAATTTTTCATGGGATTAATGTCAAAATTCATTGGTATTGCGAAGAAAATTCTTTCAGTGCATACAGTGTACTTTCTTGGATTTTAAAATTAAGCAAAGCTGGTTATTTTGGTTCTATTTAACATTTGGTACTTTTTCGATAAATTTGGTCTAGAGATATCATACTGCACAAATTTAAAATTAGCGTACTTTTTAAGAAAAAAAGCCTAAATTGGTACGATTTCTTTTTTCGATAAATTTGATACACATACAGATTAAAGCCTACATTAATATGCAGTGTTTTAACTGGGGGCCAAAAGTTAGAAAAACTCGTAATATTAAATTAAAAAATATTTAATTGACTTTTTCCCTACAGAGCAAATTATTACTATTGAAAGCAGCGGTGTTACACTTAAGTTATTTACTCCAAACGAAAAAGAATACCTTTTTGTCTAGTGTCAAAGAGCTTTTATTTTGGTTTAACAATCTTAACTTTTCTCAGTTGAGAGTTAATCTTAAAACCAATCTTATAGCCTTCTTTAATAAAAATCCTGCAAAAAATATTAATAGTTTCTTACTTTTTTTAACACCTTCAAAGGACCCATTTATACCAGCTCCAACGACATGGCGTACCCAGTCACTACCATATAAATTCTCTTCCTAGACAAGATAATTATACTAAATGAATTCCAATTTTATAGTTAAAGTGTCATCGGTAGCTAAAAATTATTTCAGCTGTTTTTTTATTTGATTTTTTCTGAACGCTTTAAAATGCATAAGCAATCCATCTTTTTTTTAAATCTTTATCAAATATAAATAAATAAAATTACCAACAATATTTCCTTTCTAGGTGGAAGACACCAACAGTAGTTTGCCTTTTTTATATGCACAACAAAAATTATCCAAGAATATGATAAGCTTAAGTTACAAAAAAAAAATTAAATGGAAAAAAAGTTTTAAGGAAAAATATAAGAAAAAGCTTCAACCATATTTGTATTGTGACATCTATAAAACTTTTATAAAGATGTTGTAATTAGACATTCTTGACTAGTGATTTTAACCTTATTACATGTATGGCATACTATATGGGCTTTCATAGATTTCATATCGCATTTTTCTTTATAAGCTACCATTTGCTATTTCTTTTTTGCTACCATCTAAAGAATGCATTTATTGATATTTTTTTTGCCACATTCTAGAACAAAAAAATTATATATTAAATTAAAATTTATAAAACTTTAGAGGCAAAAGGAAAAATATAAACGAGTATTTATGTAATTTAAAAAAAAAAAAAAAAAAAAAACAATAAACAAAGGAAACTTTAGATGAGAATTTTTAACCTGACCAGGCGCGCATTTGGTGTGTTTTTTCCCTGAGTTTGGAAATCTTATGAGTTTGCCTGAAAACAACCTGACCAAGTGTAAGCTTAAGCAATGTCTTGGTTAATAAAGTCAAACATAAGTTAAGGAGACGTTGTTGAGAAATAAAAACAATAACAACCAACCAGCTCTAGCATGACAAAAACAACAACAACATCAGCAACAGACAGCAACATTAAGGAAGGAAGAAAAAAAATATCAAAAGTGTACAACAATAACCATATAACTTTACCTATATTTATAACTCTAAACATGTACTTTAGTTAAGGTGATAACCCAGCAAGCAATTTAACATGCTGTTTATAAATAACTGTGTTACTCCAAAAATCAATATGCTATATAAAGGGTCCGCCAAATAATTTTTTTTTTTTGAAAATGCTATGAAAAAAAACTACTGAATATTTTCTCAAATTTCTTTTTGTATTTGAAAGTACAATGCTTCAGGTTAATAATGGAAAATAAATTCATTCAAATGGCTGCCTTGGCTGGCCATGCAGTAGCCTACACGATCGGTCTGATTTTTAAGCACATTATCGATTGTGTGCAGCTGTAATTCACCAATGGCTTCACGAATATTGTCCTTTAAAGCGTCAATTGTCTCTGGCTTGTCGGCGTAGCACTTATCTTTGACGGCACCTCACAAATAATAGTCCAACGGTGCCAAATCGCAGCACCGAGGTGGCCAAACGACATCAGCTCTGCGGCTGATAGTGCGACCTTCAAAGACAGGGCGCAAAACATCAAGTGTAGCTTCGGCTGTGTGGCACGTAGCGACGTCCTGTTGAAACCAAATATTGCCAACATCCTCCTGTTTAATTTTTGTCAACAAAAATTCGTTCAACATGGCCCTATAACGATTGCCATTGACTTTAACGGTCACTCCTTGCTCATTTTCGAAGAAAAATGGCCAAATTATGCCTCTGGACCATAATCCGCACCAAACAGTGACTCGTTTTGGGTTTTCTGTGCCCCGATTGCACCAATATTGCTTGTTTACATACCCGCCAAGATCAAAATGAGCTTCATCTGAAATCCGTACGCAATTTTTGGCACACATTCTGCAACATTACCATGATTTTCAAAGTAATGTCGCAATATTTCCCAGCGTTGTTCAGCGTATACACAACCATATTCGTTCAGCGGAAGGATAAATCTAATTATCTGTCAAATCAGACATGAGCTAAGTGTTACCATTCACGAAATATTGTATGGTTTAAAAAAATAGGATATTTTGTATTCACTCTTGAACTGACTATTTATTTCGTCTTCTTAAATAATATTTGACATTCACATTATTTGGTACCATGAAGTTCAACAAGGAGATTTAATTTGAGGTGAAATAGAAATATATATTAATTGATAACAAATTTTTACTTTGTCGTGTATTTTTATTGCATGCATTTATATTAATAATATAAAGTCTTAACGATTTAAATATTCCAAAATTTTTGGAATTTGACCAAAAAGAGCTGTTTAAGGATCAAACTAATTTTGCTGCAAAAAGATCAAACAAATTCGTAATTGTTTTGCAGTCTAAGGAGTCGAACAAAGCAAAATTGCAATATAAGAATCTCTCTGCAGATATATTTTCTTCAATTTTATATCACTGGGCAATATTCCTTTAAATAAAGGGTGGTTATATTTTAAGGGCCGATGCTGATTTTAAATAAAAACAAAAATTATTTAGGAAATTATTGTTATTTCTTTTTATTATGATAATATTGGTATGGTTCAATTATGTATGGAGCACAACATCGGTCAAATGGCCACCGCGACCAGGGCGGCACACCTCCATCCGATGGTTCAAATTCGACGCTGAGGTATAATTGCGGTCCTATGCCGTTAATGTGCCGAGTTAACTCATTCTTTAGGCCTTGAATTGTTGCTGACTTATCGATGCTTACCTTTTCTTTAAAATAACCCCAAAAAAGAAGTCTAACGGTGTCAAATCACATGATCTTGGCTGCCAATTGACATCGCCAATTCGGGCCATAAAAAGTTCGTTATCATCTCACGATAGCGAACACCATTCACAGTAACTGCCTGACCGGCCTCATTTTGGATAAAATACGGCCCGATGATGCCGCCAGCCCATAAACCGCATCAAACAGTCACTGTTTGTATGTGCATTGGTTTTTGGACAGTCACTATTGGATTATCATTCGCCCAAATGCGGCAATTCTGCTTATTGACGAATCCACTGAGGTGAAAATATGCCTCATCACCCAAGATGACTTTCTCGAGAATTGATCATCCACTGTTGCCATTTCCTATCACTTTTGTGACCATTGACGACATTTGGAATGGTCTATAGGCTTAAGTTCTTGAGTCAATTGCACCATGTAAGCGTGTTAATGCAAGTCTTTATGCATAATATTCATCGACGACGAGCGTGAGAGGTGCAATTGTTGGGCACGACGACGAGTTGAGGTGGACGGCACTTTTCACATCTCGTACAGACCCGTTTGCTCAAATTTTTGCACGATTTTTCGGATTGTACGCACATTTGGAATATTAAATTGAGCACGATAAGCTCAATTGACTTTAACGCGTTGCTCGATTGTGTATATTTCCACGGTTAAAATTTAGTTAGTCTGAAATTGCGAAAAGTCAAATTAAATGCAGAAAAAAACTTGACGTTTAGGTGTGGTTCACATTCAACATCGGCATTCAAAATTTAACGACCCATTATTTTTAATCTTAATTTTGATATTTTTAATTAGGATAAATTTCATCAAATTTAATTTTCATTAAATTATTTTTATGAAGAATGGAATTTTACAAGATGAAATTAATTAACATTTTTTGACAATTTTTCTTTCTTGACTGCCGCGGCAACCATAAATAGTTCAACAAAAATAACCACAATACTAATTATTCTTATAGATATTTTGGTCTTAATCCTTCGAAAAGATTTGCTGGTTTATGTGTGAGAGTGCATATTATTCTACTGCCTACATATAAACACAATTTAAGTCACTAATTGAACGCTTTACTTGACACATCAAATAAATCACACAATTTCTTGTGGTATCCCAAATAACAAAAAAAAAACAAAAGAAAAAAGAGGCAACAGAAACTACCTTTATTTTAGTGCAACAAAAAGCAGCAACAAACTAAAAAAACAGTAAAGAATAATACAAGGTTATATTTCTGTTAAAGCACTTACTGTTTAAATATTGGTAACATCATCAGCACTCAATATGCCAGAATAAGAAGCTACAAAAATACAACGAAAACACCAGAAAAATTTTAAATAACTAAACAGCGAAAAACTACCAGCCAGTCATCCAGCCATCCAGCCATCCAACCAAGCCAGTAAGCTAGTCATGTCGCAGTCATCCTTAGAGTGAAGCTAAAGCAACCATTTAGCCATCATATTGGCAAGTAACATGCTGTGTGTATGTCAATTTTTATGTGAGCACAGAAGATGTCTTCCTCTACTTCCTTTACCCTGCTTTTCCAAACAAAATGTTCCCAATTGTTGTTTAGGGGTTTCTGTTGAAAACAAAAGATGGTGGTAAGAAAAAACGCTCTTTGAAAATCATGACATTATTGTAAAGGATGATGCTGTTTTCTAAGCAAAAAAAAAAAACATACAAAAGCTCTGATGATGTTAACAATGAATGCAAGGTGCATCTTTAAAATGCAGCCAACCAGCCAGTATTTTTTTTTTCCAAATTTTAGTTCTTTGCTGGTCTTATACCTACAAACATACACTGTTTATGTCAATAATATCCCATAAAATATCGGAAATTCACAATAGTTCAAGTTATTCAATATCTTCAATATCTTTTGTGTTTTTTTTGTTAGCTTAACATCGCCAACAAACTTGTCCAACAAAAAAGTGAATTTTTCAAAATACAAACGCATTCACATCGACTTGGCAGATGAGGCCTTTTTAAATGAGTTTACCAATATTTATGATCATTTGACGCGTAACCAAACTTTGTAAATTGTAGCCACAATAGAAAAGTTTAATTAATCTTTTTTGGAATGAGACTTAAATTATGAAGCTGATGATCGTCATTGCAGTTTGAAATAGCAAACAACATAAAAAGTGTTTGAGTTTGCTATAAATGGTTTTATTACTTACGAATTCTATAAAAGTTAAGTAGACAATGTGATTTAAAAACTCGTGAATTTTAACTATTTGGCAATACAAAACGACAAGTGGATTAATGGTTTTCATTGTGGAGAAGAGATGTGAGAAAAGGGTTTTACTTTACGTCAGGTGTAAACAAAACTTTGATCTTATTTGGAGTTTCTACGGTACATAGAAAATCAATAAGCAAAGGATCCAACATCAATATGATGGGAAGATCCATTGTTCCCATCCTGTTGAAATCATATATTCTCTATGTCTTAATCATAAATTTTCTGCCACATTAGGCTTCAAATTATCTCCGTGTAGCGATTTCCATTGACTGATGATAGCTCAACTTTGGACACTCTTTTTCATTTTTGGAAATTTATTTGTGAATTTATAAAAATCCTTAAAAATATTGAAAATTTTAATCAGTTGGTATGTAATTTAAAATGGGTTTTAGTATTTTAAATATACGGTGGGAAAGGAACGAGGAAGGAAAGGAAGGAAAGGAAGGAAAGGAAGGAAAGGAAGGAAAAGAAGGAAAGGAAGGAAAGGAATTAAAGATATTAAAGGAAGGAAAGGAAGGCAAGGAAGAAAAGGAAGGAAAGGAATGAAAGGAAGGAAAGGAAGGAAAGGAAGGAAAGGAAGGAAAGGAAGGAAAGGAAGGAAAGGAAGGAAAGGAAGGAAAGGAAGGAAAGGAAGGAAAGGAAGGAAAGGAAGGAAAGGAAGGAAAGGAAGGAAAGGAAGGAAAGGAAGGAAAGGAAGGAAAGGAAGGAAAGGAAGGAAAGGAAGGAAAGGAAGGAAAGGAAGGAAAGGAAGGAAAGGAAGGTAAGGAAGGAAAGGAAGGAAAGCAAAGGAAAGGAAGGAAAGGAAGGAAAGGAAGGAAGGAAGGAAAGGAAGGAAAGAAGGGAAAGGAACGGAAGGAAAGGAAAGAAAGGACAGGAAAGGAAGGAGAGAAAAGGAAGAAAGAAAGGAAAATAATGAAAGCTATGAAAGTAAGGAACGCAAGGATAGGAAAGGAAGGAACGAAAGGAAAGAAAAGGAAAGGAAGAAAAGAAAATAAAGGAAAGGAAAGGAAGGAAATAAAGGAAGGAAAGAAAATAAAGTAAAGGAAAGCCAGGAAAGGAACAAGTGGTAGGATAGAAAGGAAAAGAAGGGAAGAAAGAAAAAGACGGAAAGGAAGAATTATATGGAAAAAAAAGAAAAGGAAGAAAAGAATAAAAAAGAAGAAAAAAAAACGAAGCAAAGAAAGGAAAGTTGGGAAGAAAGAAAAGTAAAGAACCAAAGAAAATAAAATATGGAAAGAAAGAATGAAAGGAAATGAAAAATAGAAAGAAAAGAAAGAACATAGTGGATGAAACAGCAGATGGCGTATTTTTTGCATGTTTCGTATCGTAAGTAGCTTTTATAGAATTTTGGAACATTTGTCATTTAATCTCACCTGGTCATTGAACAAAATAGTTTAAACAAAAATTACGAATTTTGTGCGAACAAAGCATTATTTGCAAAGAAAACGTTTCTAAAGCACCTAAAGGCGAATATATATATAAAACGCTTAGGAAATGCACTTTATTAGAAAAGATCTTATCTATTATGAGCTGATGAAATCGACCCACACAAGAGACCTGCAATGGTATAAGGATGGTAAATCAACCTTGCCCCGTCTGACTTCCATTGGTTTTTGGCCGGTGTAGAAGGCTGTCAGAAATTGGCTAGAATTAGTTTTGCTAAAAATTTTCCTAAATTCGTGCCTTTTTTAACAGTAGCCCATTTAGTACTCAATGCCTTCATATTTTACAAATTGTTTTAAATAAACCAAAAACACTTAATTCAATATTATTTGAATGCTATAAATTGTACTATGTTTTTAAGCTTTATATATATTGTGCAATACATTTTATTTAATTTTGCAATTTTTTCATCACTGCATTTAGTCATATAATCTCGGTTGCGGTTGGCTGTTGTTTTGTTTATGCTTGTTTAGATAATGTCAAGATTAATTATCTTTCCGCTAAAAGGTATTGTCTTGTCAATAATTGTCTTCCTTTAAAACACCACATACATTTAATGACATACTTTTTTTCAACAACGTTCTCTCAAAATGTATTTATATGCTGCTGCCATTGCTTTATATTGGTTTTTTTATATAAATATATATTTTGTAGCATGCATTATGTGAAATTAACGACAAAAAAAACAGCAATAAAAAAATGTTTGTAACGAGACCGACATGCATGCAAACTTAAAGTTTTAATGCTAAAGCATTTAAAATATAGATTCTATTTACTTACACGAAAATGCTTTGTAAGGAGTCAGATAGGGTATCTTTTAATATGAAAAACATCAAAAACAATTAATAGCAGCAAATAGGCCTTAGGTTCAATTAATTAGAAAAGAACATACATTTTTATAAATTGTTCCTATGCAAAAAAAAAAAATAAGTAAAAATATTTTAACATAAACAATTTGTACAAAATTGTCAGATGTCTTGTTTCATGTACTTCTGTACATCGTCCGCATAAAACAAATTTAAATAAATATGGATGTTTGTTAATAAAGTTTTTGATAATTCTGACTAAATTAACTAATAATACTCAAAATCGATTTAAAAAGAAAACATATGCTTATTCCTTGTTTTATTGTTAATTACATTTTTCTCTGAATTATATTTTTTGTTTGTTTTATGCAGGGCTGTGGAGTCGTCCGAAAAAGTACTAACTCCAATTCCGACTCCAAATGCTGACGTTTTTTAAGTGCGACTCCGACTCCTTCTCCGACTCCTACTCCGACTCCTACAATAATCTTGATGCTAAATGTATATGAGACTCAGTGATGTTAACTTTTATTTTTTCATTACCGTACGGCCTTCTAAAAATTAGAGTTCTTGAGAAGCAATAACCGTACGCAAACATTAATGTGCTGTTTCCAAATGACAGGCGATTGATTATGTTGCAAAATTTATCAGGGGTGTGCTGGAAATCGCAAACGCAAGAATTTGGAAGTTGTTTTTAATAAACTTTAAACCTAATTCTTATAATTTTTGGTTTAAAATCATGTTTAATAGGAAAATATTTGTTAAATATTTGTCATAAAATTCTTTTATTACAAACATCTTATTTAAAAACGACTTTTAAAATTCTTGCGTTTTACGTTTACGATTTCCAGCACACCCCTGTATATGAAAAGCACTCAGTCCATCCCCTGTCATTTGGAAACAGCACATAAGAGCCGTATTCATAAACCATTTATTTAAATTTTAAATGTGTTTTAAGAAGATAATTTTTATTTTGGAAATTTTTATTAAATTTTTTATGCCGAAAAACTTTGGAGTCTGAGTCGCGAGTCCGACTCCGGCACAAAAACATCAACTCCGACTCCATAGCCCTGGTTTTATGGTCTTTGTGTTTCTGTTTCAATAATATTATATTTATCCTCATGTGTGTGCGATTTATGAAGGAAATGAGTTTTAATTCAGATTTCTACTTGATTTTTTTTACATTTTTATTTTCTTTTTTATATTATTTAATAATTATTTTATCTTGGCCGGGCTTATAAAATAAATTGAAATCAAAATGCAATTGGTCTTTTTCATAAAAGTCTGGCCAGTTAACTTTATACTACAACCAAACACATAATAAAAGTGCAAATATGGCTTGGTACTTGTATTAAAGTCAGTTAGAGGGAGAAAATTTTCTAACAGTTGAGGAAAGACAAATAGCAAAATATTTTCTTAAAAAGAAAGTAAAAATTATAATTTATTGCGGAATGTAAGAAAAGATAAACTCACTGTTTATTGTTGGTATTTTGTTTATACTTTTATATCGTTGCAAATAAGACTTTTTGAGTGTTTGCAATTCTCATTCACTGAATTTTGGGAGAATTTTTTCTGACGAGCTGGCCTAATCAACCCGTGAAATGAGCATCCTCCAACAATAAATATCAGTTTATTTGTCTAGAATAAAAATTGGGACACAAATCAAACAAAATCTTAGTTTATATTAATTTAAATTAACAATATTTATTACATATTTCCTTTTACATGGTGATATTTGCTATCATCGAACAATTTTAATACTTTAAAAAAATTTGTTTTTTCTTTTTTTTCATAAACTTCCAACAATTTTTGCATTTTCTTGCGGTACCATATTACCCCTTTCCCTTTTTCTACTATCCACTTCTTCTCTTCTTTCTTATCCTTCTTTCCCTGCATTCCATTCTTTCCATCATTTCCTTTTTTCATGCTATCTTTTCATTCTTTGTATACTTTTCTCTCATTTCCTTCTTCTCATTCCGTTTTTTGCTTTTCCTTTCTACTTCTTCCTTTCCAGGCCTTTATATTATTTTCCTTTCCTTTCCTTACTATCCTTCATTTCGCTCCTTTTCTTCGATTCCTATTGTTTCTTTACTTCCTTTCTCTCCGTTCATTTGCTTCCTGTCCTCAACTTCCCTTCTTTGATTTCGTCCTTTCCATTTGTTTCTGATTTCCTTGCTTTATTTAATTCTTTTTCTTCCATTGCTTCCTTTACTTACTTTTTTCTTTCCTTTATTTTCTTTTCTTTTCTTCCTTTAATTTTTTTCCTTCATTTACTTCCTTTCCATCTTTTTCTTCGTTTCCTCTTTTCCTTGCTTTCCTTCCTTTCCTTTCCTTTCGTCCTTTCCTTTCATTAATTTTCTTCCTTTTCTTACTTTCCTTTTTTTTCTTTCTCTCGTTCCTTTTCTTTTTTTCCTTTCTCTCCTACCATCCATTCATATTCTTTTTTTCTGCCTTTCCTTTCCTTCCGTTCCGTTCCGTTCCATTCCTTCCTTACCTTTTCTTACCTTCCTTTCTTTCCGTCCTTTCCTTCATTCTGTTTCCCTTGCTTTATTTCATTCACTTACTTTTTTACATTCCTGCCTTTCCTTTCATTCCTGTATTCCTTTCTTTTATTTCCTTTTGATTAATTTCTTTTCTATCCTTTCTATCTTTTATTCCCTTACCTTCCTAGCTTTATTCTTTCCTGTCCTTTTTTCTTTATTTTATTTTTTCTGCTCGTTCTTTATTTCCTTTTCATCCTTTACTATCCTTATTTATTTGAGAAATTGTCTTAGGAATGTGCCTCAATTTATGTCCTTAGCTGTTATGAATTTCCAATAATGTGGTCAAATTATCTGTAGACATAATAAATTATAATTTTGTATTTTCATTTCATTTTCATAACAATAAGCTGAGTAAAAACCTATAAAGGGAATATTTTTTTTTGGACAATAGAAATTCAAATATGTTAAATTTTTAATAGATTTTGTTTAAATATTTAAATTATCTTAATTTTGCATACTTTCTTAACAATTAATTAAACATTTATTTAGTACTCCTAAGGGCCTGAGCTTAATCCACGTCAAAACAAAGAGTTTTATTTTATTTTATTCTCATTACCATGCAATTATTTCTTATTTTACTGTTTGTATATTCCTTTTTGCTTTTACCTCTTTAAATGCCTTAATTTTTGGATTTCGGAGAGGAATATACACACGTTCATTTAAAAACACTTTTTGTTAAGGCGTTTCTCTAACAACTTTCTTCTAACTGGTTGGTTTTCTATACAGTTTGGTTTGCCTTTAGATTTTTCTGCGATTACTTTAGCTGCCCCTTCCTTCTAAAGTTGCCTGTTTACCTTTATATGGTAAATTGATTCTAATAGGTTTTTTGTTGCTGTTTATGCTTCTGCTGCTTTTGTCTTTTATTTTTTGTCAATGCACTTGGTTGTTTGTTTATCTAAATAAGGTATTTTGATTCTATAAATAATAGCACCTCTTTTATTTAAACTCTGGTTGCATCCATTTATTGCCAATAGCAATGGCAGATTACGAGAAAAAAATTGATGCGTGAGACCACAGATGTTTGCATAATAAACCAACAAGATTGAAAAAATAAACTGATCAGGAACTTTCACATTTCCAATAGCAATAATTTGCAATTATAATTCTCCCTGCTATTTTTTATATTTCAAAACCAAGCAATTGCATTGAGATTTGTTATTTATATTTTGCAGAAATTTGTTTATTTCAAAGTACAGGGCGGCCATAGGTAACGTAAAAATTTAGTAGGTGACGTATTACAGTCAGTTAAAAACCAGTCTACTTATTTTTAATTTTGTTTTTAGCGAAAAGTTCATTTAATTTCTTATTGTCAAAAATTCAACCCCATATTCCGTAAAACAAATGAATTTTCAGTTATTTATGTAATTCAGTAATTTTATCCACAAAAAGCCAAATTTCTAAAAAATGCCAGACAGACACCTGTCTGAGAGAGAGAACGAGAATATTATTTTTACACCGTTACACATATTTGTTTTACTTTTGTTGTACTGACCCCGTTGTTTACAAAAGACCTTTCAATTATAAGACAGCAGCAGCATGACCGATTTGGTTTCGCAATTATTTTACTTAAAAAATTTTAAATGGGAATTTTTTACACAAAACAAGCAAATCGGTTTTTTTATATATAACTAAAAATGTATTTTTGTTAGTTAAATTATATAAAATAACTGAATATTTCTTTGTTTTTACGGAATATGTAGTTAATTTTTTGATAGTTAAATTTTATAAAATAAGTGAAAATTCATTTGTTTTAACGAAATGTGGGATTGAATTTATGACAGAAAAATTAAATGAGCTTTTTGTTATTTTAATTACATTTTCGTTTAATTTTACATTCAGAAGAATTTTACTTAATCAACGGACAATGTTAACTGCAACTGAAAATCCGTATTAATATGCAACTAAGTGCATGGAATAAATTGTAGAATCAGTTAAAAATAAATTTGCTTGGAATTTTAAAGGTTTATTTATTTAAAATTGACTGAACGGAATACTTATTAAATAAACTACAGCCCGTTACTGTAATTATATAGTGAGTGAAATCACATTCAAATCGAGATGATACATTGAAGTGATTTGTTAATCACTTTGAATTGACATGATTACAACTAAATTACTTCAGTAATCACATAGAATACACTGAATTTTAAATGTTTATTTATTTAAAATTGACTGAACGGAATACTTCTTAAATAAACTACAGCCCGTTACTGTAATTATATAGTGAGTGAAAGCACATTAAGATCGAGATGATACATTGAAATGATTTGTTAATCACTTTGAATTGACATGATTACAACTAAATTACTTCAGTAATCACATAGAATCCACTGAACATACCTTTAACTGAGTATAACGTAGATTCGGCCAACATGAGCGTGTACAACTGACCACGATTTCTGCTTCGTGTTTTAATTTTTTCCTTAAATAATTCATTAATTTTTACAATTGCATCATTAATATGTTTAAAATAATCTTTTGATAACTTTATAAAAGTATTTTTATCCATTTTTAGTACTTTATAGAAATAAAAATTTGTTTTTTGTGTTTTTTCTTAACCATCTGTCATCTTAATCATCTCAAATGTAATGTGAACGGCTTTGAATAACTTAATTAACATTTTGCATAAACGCGGTTAACAACCCAAGTGTAAACGTAGTATAAACTACCAATACAGTCTGAATTAATTTGACAACATTGAGCACAATATTTTTTTATAAACTTTTTAAATATAGGGAACTGATTAACAGCTGCTGAGGATAAGCTGCATACCTGTGGCATTTTGAGAAAACATCTTAAGTCAAATTTTTAAAAGTTTAAAAAATGTTGTTAATCATACGAATCTTCATTCAAAACACCATTTTTAAAATTTTGTATTATAAACGTAATTTTTCTTGAATTTTGTCAAAATGCCACAGATATAAATTTAAGTTTAGTTCAATTAACCAAGCGTTTAAACATTCACTGATTTTTTAGCTACTAACATTTATTCCGCTACTTCGTCTGCACCTCCCTTTTTTTGACATTTGTATTTATATGTCAAAGTTTATGTTTCTAAATTAAAAACGACCAGTTGTAAACAAAAAAGAACCAAACAGTTATTCTCGTCCGCTCAGGACATTGCATGTTTAATTTTATGTTTATTGGTGCAATATTAACGAAAATTGAAAAAAGTACCAGTTAAGGAGCGTAAAAGTACCAAAAATATGCATTTTATAGATTCAAATTTAAAAACTACCCGATAAAGAAAAAAAATACCAAATGCCCTCTTATAGATTCTCATTCACTAAGGACCATTCACTTTTCATTCACTCAGATCCTCTACGTTAACTTTTATGTTTCTAGGTCAAATACTAACGAAAATAAAAAAATACCAGTTAAAGAACAAAAAAGTACCAAAAAATCACTCACAGGTTCTTATACGCTCAGGACATTGCATGTTGAATTTTATGGCTATAGGTAAAAAGTAACTATAATTAAAGAATGTACCATTTGTAAAACAAAAGCTTAAGAAAGGAATTTAATTTCCCGTATTTTCACCTTTTTGGTACTTTTTTCTTCCCATTAAAATATTAAGAATTTTAATATTGAAATTGGAGCCCATAAATTGATAAGTATTTATATGTCAATAAATGTAGAAAAATGTTTTGTAAAAAAGGTACCAAAAATAGTTAAGACTTTCGCCCCTAAAACGTTCGAATTTCTTAAAAGTACCGAATTTTAGATTAGTTTCAAATGTGGTATAAACTTTGTTTCAATGTTTTTTTTGTTTTAAAAGATAGATGGGGTGACAAAAAAGTTCCAAAATACCGGGTTCACCCATTTACTCCTTTAAAAGATTAAATTTCAAAAGAGTACCAGACACTTGCGCGCTTATTTTTTTAAGGAACAACGATAAGTATTACATTTTTCAGTATCTTTTTTAGTTCTGGAGATATAAAGTTACCGAATTTACACGTTTTTACAGGCTATACATTCGAATTTTCAAAATCCCGTCTTAGTGGATCGATTTTGGGAGAGACCAACCTATTTAAATGTTTAGGCTTTACGATGATGTATCAGTCAGTATCATTACAATTTTCTTTATATAAATGAGAGAACAGTATGGTGTGATATAACTTGAAACAAAAAATTTCGAGTTTTTCTGATTCTAAATGACCATTACTCCCAATTTTTACTCTCGTACTACCGATAGGTTAAGGTGTTATTCAATAAGACAAAAACTATCCAACAGCTTAAGAAATGTTATGGGAAAGTAGTCAATGGGCAAAATTTCAAAGATATTATTTTCAGAACCTACCTTTTGCTCTAATATATATAGATTAAAATAAATGCTTACATTAGTTAAACCAGAAAGAAAAATATATTAAGGGTCCTCATGATATCGTTTATAAGTCTCGTAATCTGTGCAAACTGTGCATTTTTACGCCCTCGTAAATGAACTGTCAAAAATTGTATGAGAATTCATTTACACAAACTTGGTAAATTTGCCCAACAATTTTGTCTCGTAAACTTGCGCTGTTCAATTGTGCATTTATACAAACAGATCTTTTAATGATTTTAACGTCGTTTTCAATGAAAAATCACAAACAATAAATTCTAGCAATAATTTCAGTAAATTGGTCTTTTGGCTTTCTTTGAGCATTTTTAAAAGCAAATTTCTCATACATATTAATCACAAATTTAAACACAAATTTTTATATTTTTGAATTTTAATTTTTAATTTATTTTTGTATTGACGTTTCTTACAAACTGACATTAATTGTTTAAAATTACACAAAAGTAAAAAAAGGGGCTTCATGAAACAAGACTCGTAAGTTTGCACATTTGCACAAATGACAATTTTAAGCGACATCATGAGGACCCTTATTATATTAATAAAATCATTAACATTATTATGAGCCACCCTGTATAAGAGTGATTAACTTATATGTCCATTGATTTTTGTAAGAAACAAGTTAATCAAATTGCTTAATATTGTGTCAAATATATGCTTGTTAACATTTGCAGCCAATTTTTAGGTTTGATATTATAACTCATTCATATTCACCCAGCTGGTACATTAAAATTCAACTTAAGTTTCCATTGTAATAACTTAGCAAGGTGGCCTCAGTTTAACAACAATACAGCAACAACAGGCAAAGCAATATCAGAAAGCTATTGTTTGAGGCGCATTTACTATACTTTTATCTTAATTAAATAACAAATATGTTGGGCAGACAATCATCATGCATTAATAGCGAGTTAAGACAAAATAAAACTCAAAAAATCAATCTGTATTTAAATACGATTTAAGCTTATATGAAAATTAATTTAATATAGATTTAAATACTGTCCTAAAAATTGGGCATGACAGTCATAAACTTAAATGAATCCTTCAAAATAAATTATTTAGTTTTTTTTTACTTTCCATTTTCGTATCACCTAAAAATTTATGAAACTTGCAACTGGTAGGCTTAGAAGTATATTAATCAAGTCTTAGTATTTTGCATAACCCTGCCAAATATATAAAATCATATTTGAACACAACATTAACTAATAATGTGCTTACTGAGCTTTTCCATTTTCACTTTATATTCACTGCGGTTGTTCGAAGACAAGTGGCTTTGCGTGTTACAAAAACGTAAATCAGAAAATCATTTGAGGCCAAAACAATTGATGCACTTAAAGTAATAAATTCAAAATATTGAAACAGATAATAACTACAAAAGTGATCTTGAGAGAAACACAAAAATAACATTAAAGTAATAAAAAAATTTGTTGTCTTCATCATACTTGTAAATAAAATAGTTTTAACGAATGTAAGCGATCTCACAAAGAAATTCGCTACATCGTTCGCCCATTATTGGTTTGACCTACCGCCTATATGAAAATCTGTTTCTAGAAATTTTTTATGGTTTCTCAGATATTACGCATTTAGTTTGCTTCATATTAACTATTTTAAATCATATTAAATATTGTTTTATTCTTCATACAAAAACGTCCAAAATAAATTTCGCTCTTGTTTTGCTTCATTGCCTAAGGAAAAAATATTAAACAGCGAAAACAAAATAAAATGCAAACAACTCAATACACAGCAGTAATTATACGTATACTCAGAGAAAAAGCATGTTTAAATATAGTCATCTCCAACAAACCTATTGTGTTATGTTTTAACAATATTACTGGCGCCGACAATCATATTGTGGTTAAATTAGTCCATCATCAAGAAGCCACAACCATATTATGGTTGGCTCCGTACATGTCATGTTTAATAATCACTAAAATATGATTTACATTTATAAAAGCATGGTTCATGTTGCTCTTGGAAAAGAGGAAAATATTATTGTCAATTTAAAACAAATTATTGTCATTTTTAACCATAACATGTTTTAAGGCAACCATAATATGGATTTTCGGTGACAATAATATTGTTAAATTAAACATAATATGTTTTAAATTTTCTTTAAAAACAGTTTTGTCGGAGGTGACCATATTTAAAGATTTTTTTCTGCGTGTCACGAACATTTGCAAAAAATTTAGATTTTTTTTCAACACATATGCCGGAAGCAACGGCGAAAATGAAAAAATCTATCGAGTATATTTTCCGAAAACTTTATGTAAACCTTCATTGTCTTTTTTCTCCACTACGACTTTTTGGTATAAGCGCCAAAGCAATAATGTGCTGACAATATATTGTAAAAAAAAATGTTAATCAACAAATTCAAAAAACATTCCATTGCTTTCTTTCATTTCCTTTGTTTCTCTTTCTTTTTTCAGACTTATCTTTCATTTTTTTCTTCTTCTTATTCATATTCTTGGCTTTTCCATTTCAAGACGCTTTAGTTCCTTTACTTTTTGTTCTTCCTGTAGTTCTAGATCTGGCTTTCATTTCTTTAACGTTTTTTCCATTGCACTTTTTATCGTATAATTATCCTATTTCTCCTATAATTTTTTCTTTTTTCTTCCACTCTTTCCTCTTTCGATCGGCCAAAACTTAGCAATCTGAATTTAGGTCGAATTAAAAATCATTTACATATTTTCATTTTTTTGAAATTTCACAAACATTTTCCACCATCCATCTACCTGTAGGGCACCTTCTGAAAAATAAACCAATTATAACGCTTCACAATTCAGTAGTGAAACATTTTTGAAAGGTTAAGAAAACCTTGATATTTTAATTGTTTATTTATTACTTCAGCATGAATTTATGCGGAATTTGCGAAAAATTCAAATCAAGTAATTACAACAAACAGTACTCTCGACTCAATGGAACTCTTAACGGTTGAATAGTTTTCTCTAGCATGGATTACGAATATTTCATGAATATTTCGACTATTAGCAACTTACTGACATTAAAATGTCTATTACATTGGCATGGCTCTTGTGCCGTAATCGTGCTTAAGTTATTTCAACGAAAAATATTTTTATTTAAATGTGCCACATTTTAGTTAGTGCTTTATTTTGTTGGCTGTTGTTGTTCTTGTTGTTGTTGTTGCTGCTGCTGTTACTTGCTACTTTAATAGGATTCAACGGAAGTCTCCATTACGTAGCGGAAATATAAAATTAAATTTTATAGAATATAAACCAAAAAATGTTTAATTCAAAATGGGAAAACCTGACCTTTTTTCTTTTGGCAAAAAAAAAAGGATAAAATAAAAGGAAAGGTTGACAGGATGTATGGTATTGAAATTTTGTTAAGTAGATAATGGAAATTATAATAAATATTAAAAAAAAATGTTAGGATGGGTATTTATTTGTGTACGCATTTATTTTTTAATTCTGAAAAGTTTGTGATACAAGTTAATTTTGTTTGACATTTTTTTTAAATTATTTTTTTACTAATTGCAATTAATTGTTACATCCTCCCCCACTAGTCGTGAATGAGGGTATAGTAAGTTTGTCATACCGTGTGAAGATAGATTATGGGTCCATCCGTCAGTTAAAATCTCGCTCACTTTCAAACGAACAGATCTTAGTATTATTTTCTAGTTCTCTTAATTCGCTGGTATTGAAATCCAGCACAATCGGGTTGGCTGTGCGAAATCTTTGATAACAAATGCAAGTTTTATGTTTTGATCTCAAAGGCAGTCAACAGAAATTAATTTGAAGTTGTCTAAGATGACACTTTTTGCACTGGTTTCTTAGCAATACTCAAATAAGTTTCATGAAGTAAATCCCTTTCTGCACTTATACCGAGAAACTTCAAAAAACACGTTATGTAAACACAAGGTTCGTTTGTTACATTAACGAAATCGCATCTTTGTTATTCAGAAACATTTTAATAATTCTAGCAATCATAAAATATTGTGTTATTGATAAGAATTGGCTTTAATATTTAACAATGCATAACAATCATCAGCTATTGCTTCTGTCATAGGTCGTTCATGAGGTTTCTTATAAAAGTAATCGTGTTCATCGGGAATACATTGTTTAAGTTTGTTTACATCTTTAATTTTATTTTAGTGAATAGCTTTTTTATTTGTAATAAGTAATAACGAAAACCGTGTGGATACCCGGGTATTTTTCTTATTTTTCGGACTTATTCAATTTTCGGGATGCTCAAAAAAATTTAAATTAATTCACCGGGACATTTTGTTCTGCTAATTTTAAAAATTTTTAAAACCGTTTTCCAGAAAATTTGCGGTACAAAATTTGAAAAATTGAAAAGAAAAATTGTATTTATCAGGGTTGTCATGGAAATCGAAAACGTAAAACGAAAGAATTTTAAGAATCGTTTTTCAAAAAGGTTTCTGTAATAACAAAAATTGTATGACATTTATTATACAAATAATGCTCTATTAAACAGATTTCTTTATCAAAAATTAGGTTAAAAGTTTAATAAAAAGAACTACCAAATTCTTTCGTTTTACGTTTTCGATTCCCATGACACCACTGAAATTTTTAAAATCATGAACTTCCCTACTTAAAAGTTTGATTTTTATATTAATATTAATGCCAGCTACTTATGTAAAGACAAAGTATATACTTGTCTACATATTTGTTTTATATCACAGTGTTTATAAACAATTTTTACTTTTTGTTGTTCAAAAAATATTTAAAATTTTTGTTATAAAATGGTCAGGGAAAAAATTGTTTAACAAAAATAAAGTAGATAAAAAATGCTTTTGTAGATATAAAATAAAAACTGACAGTTTAAAATGCTCTACGGTCAGTGCGGTTAAACATACTTAAGAGAATATACAATGAGTATGTGTTTGTTAAACACATACCAAAAGGACTTTTTAGACATACATGTATATGCACACAAAGCTTAGTTGGAGTCACAGTGGTAAAGACTTTGAAGCGTATTGAGTTTCCAGAGTGTGTGAGATTTTGCAGTGTCTATAACTGTGTGTGTGTGTCTCTAACAGTCTGTTATTACTGTTTAAATATTAGTTGGCTTTTTTGAGTATTTTCCTTTTTCTTTCTAATTTTTTTATTCTATTGTAATTTTGTATTGCTGTTTAAATGTTTATAAAGATATTTGTCATATAGACAAGTAACTTTGGCGATGTTAAAAATCATTTCCACCATATACTAGATATTTTTATAACAAAAATAAAGCTGTACAAAATTGCTGATTCTGATGATCCCAAGAGTAAACAATAAAGTTTTTGTGCTTGTAATTTTTATACATTTTTTTTTATGAAAATGTTCTTATGTATTTTTAAGAGTTTTCTTTTCTGAAATATAGTTTTAAGTGTCATATCTTAAGAGTGCTTTAATACATTTAGATGTTTTTAAAAGAACAAAAATGTACAAAAAATAAAACACAACTTAAGGGCACAAGTTTAGAAATGATAGTGCTTCAAAAGAAATATATGACAGAAATTTCATAGAAACTGTCTATTCTCTGTTTTTTTTTATTTTTTATTTCATATAATTTGGAAATGTGGTAAAGTTGCTTAGTTTTGTTTAAAAAGGACAGAATAAAAGGACATTGCAAGACTTGTATGCTGTGTTTATTGTTTTGTCATAAATATACAGTAGAAATGTGAGCCACGGAGAAAACTCATCGCTTACTTTAAGTTAAGTAAAGCTGTAATAATACCTTTCGCTATCCATTAGTTGTGAAAACGGGCCTAAAACAGTTAAAAATTTCAAAATTTTTTAAAGAGAACATGTTGTTTAGTCCTTTAGCCTGAACCCACACACCAACAAAAGACAAAACAGTTTTTTGACCAATACGAAAATAGAATATTAGTTTTTATGGAACAACCCACACCAAACAAAACAACCTTAAAACTTTCTTATTGACTTAGATACTGCGACAAATTATTGGTTGTAAAAACACAAGTATTTTGATACAACATACCCAGCCAGAGTAAGACAAAACAGAATGCAATGAACCTCGGTGAACATAATCTCCAGCTTTCTTATGACGTAACCCACACCAATTAACACATCCAAAAAAAGCTGAAATATACTTAAGATATTGGCACAATGTTGTTTGATTACTGGTTGTCTTTTGAGACAAAAATTGAAAAGACGTTTTTTTCTTTGACTTAAAAGCCAAAAACCTTTTGTCTTCAAGCAATTTCAAAAATTATTTAGAGGAAATTTATAACAAAAATTTTTTTTCTATAAATGTATTCATATAACATTTACTTGGATCTCTTAACAAATGCAATAAAATCATAGTTATTTTTCGCCAGTTTTACTTCTTAGAAATGCAAGGCCAATTTTTGAGATTCCCGGAATACAGGGAATTGCCGTTCTAAAGCAAAATATCAACATTATTTTATAGTTTAAGAAAAAATTTTGAATGTTTTTATAAAATGGAAAGTTTGCAATTCTAAACTTAAATATTTTTTGTTGATCCAAAATGGATACATATGCTGAAACTTAAGATAAATTCTTAATCATTACGCTTATCATTTTTTTAATTAAATTTGTAATAAATTTCAGAAGCAAGATTAGTATTATGTGCAAACGATATTGCAAAAGAGAAAATGCAAGATATCGACGCTCTTGTGATAAGTTTGTTTGTTACAGGATCGCCATGTGATAACTTTGTTTGTTACAGGATCGAAGGATCTTAATGTAATAAAATTCGTTTGTCTTCTTGTTTTTAATTCTGATTTAATATTTTTGAATTTGGCCCTAAGTTTTGAGTATTATTCTGAGCACTCCTGTCGCTTCTGTCGAGCATCCAAATGCCCTTTCTAAGAGAATTAAAATGAAAACAATTACTATTGTCTTTTGAGTTCTTAGTTTAATTCTGATTTTATTAACAAATAATATAAGCTTATAAACTAAAATTCCATTATTTGTCAGCATATTTGAGTTAATTATTTTTCCATATTTAGCAAGGTTCAATAGACGTTGAATGTGCAAACGCTTGCTTAAAGTGTCTTTGCATTAGTGGTCATTAAACTTAATGGAATTATGCTGATGTTTAATTTAATAAAATAAAAATAAAATAAATTTTAACAAATAAAATATCTTAAACTAGCGGACCCAGCGAACTTCGCCTCGCCCCAATTTTGAGCCTTCAGACAAACTTAAGAGTATCCGCTTGAATTGGAATGGAAGGCCAGTTGGAATAATGGGAATTCGTAAGATAAGGCCTTCGTCGGCTTTAAATTTGCCCTTGATGATTGTCGCCTGAATCATATTGTCCATTAGCTTTTAGACGGACAACCCCGTACCGTTGCACAATTTCGGAGGATTGCGATTCCTCAACATGATTATGATCGATCTCACCTTCAGCTGTAACTTATGTGGCGGAGTTCCTGGTACATCAAGCGAGTTCAAAAATTCCGTCGGGTAGTAGGTCACTTTATTTTCGTCGATCACGCAGTCAACAGATTTGTACCTATGCAGTTTTCCTGCGATTTGACTTTGAATAATTAAGTTTAAGCTATCGACGTCCTTATTCTTCGCTGCTAGTATTGCCCGTTCACCAATCCAATCGAGATTTTTGTAATTTTGTGCAATTCTGGGGAACAGTTTGCTGATGACTTCCTCCTTGGACGATGTGAATTCACAAAAATTTTCAAGGAACTATATCAATCCAGTCGAAACATCAACAGGAATTTGGCCGTTGCCAAGCTCCAGCAGTTGTCTCGATAATTCAGCAGCCAATGGGTCGTTCTGCAATGCGACTCTCATGTTTGTGGTCAATTGCAACTTCCGGACATACCGCCACAAAGACGACGATTTCAGCAACGCGTTAAGTTCATCCGCAGCAGAAGATTTGGGGATGACGGGAAGTGTTTGACGAAAATCTCCGGAGAGCAATATCAAAGCCCCACCAAATCGTCTTATATCACCTAGTAAATCCCTCATTGTTCGGTCAACTGCCTCCAAGGCTCGTTAATGCGCAATCGTGCATTCTTCCCAAATGCTGATTTTGCATTCGCGCATCAATTTGCCTGTCGCCCAATCACTAAGAACTTTCTATTGTTCGATTTTTGATTTTTCTGACTTTTCCGGAGGGATTTTCCAAAATTTTCTTTCGTAAAAACCTTCTCCCCGCAAATACGAACAACTGACAAAACATTTTACTTTTGTGTGCAATCCGATAAAAAATACACAGAATTGCAATTCTAACATCACTGCTGTTGCACAATACTAAAGCTGTAAAGCTTTTTTGCTACGTGTATTGTGTATGACTCCCTGATACTTGAATAGCTTACATTTGTAAAAATAATCGTCAAATAAATCTATCAGTTAGTTTTGTGCTTTGTTGTGATACAGACGCGTATTCTTAACCCCGCATTAAAATTTTAATTATTAATAACATTTAATATAACAATTTAGCGAATGGACGCATTTTTTAAATAAATTTTTAAAATAAAAGTGAACAATTATCAAAAACGAAAAATTTAATAAACAAAAATTAAAAAAAAATATATGTATAAATGTATGTATACATATACTGAACAAAAACATTTAGTTTAAAATTCTTATTTTTGGTGGAATACAATAAATAATAAAAATAAAAAAGCACAGCAAAACGGTGAAAAAACAAAAACAACTTTTTGCATGAGCAGTCACAATGTAACAACAATAAAACTAGATGAAAGAAATGCATACGTAACAGTTAATGCTAAAGAGTGCAATCCTGAAACAAATAAAACAAAACAAAACAATATTAACTACCTTACGGCTAAACCAATTGTTCGTACACGTTCCCTTTCGCCCTCTGTTTTTACAAAGACGGTTGATGCTGAGACATTAAAAAATATTAATCTCTCGCTAGTGCCTGCAAGTGTTGCCGCTTCGGCAAAAACAATTTTAGTAACAAATGTTACCATGAATTCAAACACAGACGCAATGGAAAAATCACAAGTAAAAAGTTGTCAAAAGCCTCAAGTACAAGTTGGTATGGACAGGTACATTACAGTGCTTAAACGGGGTCGCAGCCCTACCTCTGCAGCAGTTGCTTCGGCCTCAAAAGTACCATCTTTTGATAAGATAAATTCTCAAAACCGTTTTGCAATTCTGGAGGATGAATCCTCTGAAGCACCAAATGTCATAAGATCGTCCAAGCCTCCCCCTATATATCTTAGGGAGCAAAACTCAAACGAGCTAATAAAGAGTTTAGTTTCGTTAATTGGTGAAAATTCGTTTTACGTAGCGGCAATCAAACGTGGTAGTATAAACGAGACAAAAATTCAAGTAAATCATGAGAATGACTTTCGCAAAATTACTAACCAATTTGAGACATTAAAAAAAAGTTTTTATACATACCAACTGAAGAGCAGCAAAGGTCTTCAAGTAGTGATTAAGGGAATTGACTCATATGTGGACCCTGAAGAAATAAAAGCATTCCTTGAAGGGAAAGGCTTCAAAATAAAACATGTTGTAAATATCAAAAATAGGGAAAAAAATCCACAACCACTATTTCGAGTGGAGTTAGAGCCCGGCGATGTTAAGCTAAAAAAAAACGAAACTCATCCTATATACAGTTTGAGATATATTCTGTACAGGAAAATCACGATAGAGGAGCCGCACAAAAGAAATGGACCCGTTCAGTGTTTAAACTGCCAAGAATTTGGTCATACTAAGGCATACTGCTACTTACCCCCTGTTTGCGTAGTATGTGGTGAATTACATGGTACAGTTCTTTGCGATAAGCCTAAAACCGACCCCAACGTAAAGAAATGCAGCAACTGTGGTGGAAATCACACTGCCAATTATAGAGGATGCCCTGTATACACTATCGTCAAGCAGTCGTCTGGACCGAAACCTAACCCCCCTCAAACGCAGGTAACAAATCAAGTAAACACTAATGACACTCAGGCTCCGCAGCCTGGTAATAACAGAACCTCTTACGCTAACGTCCTTAAATCAAACCATGTTTCAATGCAAGGTGCTGCGCCAAGTAACGAAGAAACTCCTTATTTAAGTCGTCTAGAAAAAACCATGGAAACATTAGTGCAAACAGTAAATAATTTTACTAACACAATGGGTAATATGATGCAGGAAATTCTCAGAATGCAATCGATGTTATTGCAAGCTGTACTTAACAAGCCATGAACTGTTTAAAAATTTGTTTTTGGAACGCAAACGGCATCCGCCAACATAAAAATGAATTAGAATATTTTCTTAAAAGTAAACAAATTGATGTCATGATGGTTTCTGAAACTCATTTGACCTCAAGAAATAGTTTTAAAATTAATGGTTATATACTGTATGATACCAAAGACCCTCGAGATAGAGCTTGTGGAGGTTCTGCCATTTTGATAAAAACTCGAGTCAAACACTACTTAATGTGTGATCATCGTGAGGACTATCTGCAAGCAACAAACGTTTGTGTTGAAGAGCTAAATCGAAACATAGTAATTTCATCTTTATACTCTCCACCTAGATTTTCAATATCAGAAAGCCAATATTGTGAATATTATAAATCACTAGGACCCTGGTTTCTGGCCGCTGGCGATTATAATGCTAAACATACCTTCTGGGGGTCACGACTTATAACACCAAAGGGTCGTGTTTTGTTTAATGCAATCTCTAAAATGGATTTAAATGTGGTCGCGAGCGGACAGCCAACATATTGGCCTACTGATCAGCAAAAAATTCCAGATGTTATAGATTTTGGCGTGGTTAAAAACATCCCCACAGAAACTATTCATGTTGAAGCTTCCTTAGAATTATCCTCCGACCACACACCTACAGTTGTTACTATAATGAACCCCAATAGAATTGTATCTCCGACTGGTTATTTTGCGCCGTCAGCCACACAAATTAATTGGTTAAAATTTAAAAAATATCTCTGTACCCATTGTACAGAAAATATTCCGCTTAGAACACCGGAAAATGTAGATCGCTCTATTGTTAATTTTGACAGTTATCTTAAACTAGCTGTTCAACATTCTAGTACTGCCCCCAAAAAAACAAAAAATATTAAAATATATTCCACAGATGTCGAGCGGCTCTTGACTGAAAAAAGGAGAGTTCGAAGAGAGTGGCAACTTTACAGATCCCCGCAACTTAAGAATTTATTAAAAGAGTGCACAAAAAGGCTTAGAAACTTACTGCAGACCCAGAAAACGGCTTCTCTAGAAAAATATCTTAAGGAACTTGATGCAACTCCACAATCTGACTACTCATTATGGCGTGCGGCTAGAAATCTAAAAAGACCAGTTATATCAAAGCCACCACTAAGAAACTTGAATGGTAGTTGGGCAAGAAACGATATTGAAAAAGGAAATCTGTTTGTGAGTCACTTGAAAAACGTATTTACACCAAATTTATCTAACGATACTGTGGTCGAGTTACCACCTGTTGCTGCTAGAGCTGCTATTCCCATAAGATTTGAAATAAGAGATATCGAAAAGGCTATTTGTGACTTAAACACTAAGAAGGCACCTGGTATTGATAAGATCAGTAATAAAATGCTTTTAGAGCTACCTCGCATAGCAAAGAAAATTATTGTTTTTATTTTAAATGCTATTTTACGGCTTGAATACTACCCGCAAGAATGGAAGGTTTCCTTAGTTACCATGATACCAAAGCCAGGGAAAGATCATACAAAAGTTGAGTCATATATGCCTATTAGCTTATTATCAAATATGTCAAAGCTGTTTGAGAAATTATTAGTTTCAAAATTAACACCAATTTTAAATGACAATAGATGTATTCCAAACCATCAGTTTGGATTTAGAAGAAAACACAGCACAATTGAACAAACTCATCGAATAGTAAATGTTATAAGAAAAGCATTTGAAGAAAAAAAATATTGCTCAGCACTCTTCATCGATGTTTCGCAAGCTTTTGATAAAGTCTGGCATGAAGGCTTACTACATAAATTGAAGCAAAATTTACCAGCAAACACTCACAAACTGTTAGAAAGCTACTTAGTCGGCCGTCAATTTATTATTAAAGAAGGAGATTTCTTAAGTTCACCTCAGCCAATTGGCGCTGGAGTTCCACAAGGCAGCATCCTTGGCCCTCTTTTATACTTAGTTTATACTTCGGACATGCCAACAAACAACTACACCCAAACTTCAACATTTGCAGACGATACAGCTTTTCTAAGCGTACACGAAAACAGTTATGAAGCATCTCGTTATTTACAGGATCATATATTTCAACTAGAAATATGGCTAAGACAATGGAGGATAATAGTAAATGAGCAAAAATGCGTACATATAACATTCACCTTGCGCCGGGAATCTTGCCCCCCTATTACAATCAATAATCAAATAATTCCTCAACATTCGCATGTAAAATATCTCGGTTTACATCTGGATAGGCGATTAACGTGGAAATGCCATATAGAGGCAAAATTAACTCAAATGAAACTAAAAGCCATTCAAATTCATTGGCTTATTGGAAGAAATTCTGTCCTTAGTCTCGATTGCAAGCTTCTACTTTACAACTCTATCTTAAAGCCTATCTGGTGTTACGGTATTCAACTATGGGGCACCGCCTCGGCCTCTAATATCGAAAAAATTCAAAGGCGTCAAAATAAACTTCTTCGAATAATCACAGCAGCTCCCTGGTACGTTAAAAACTCAAACATTCATAAGGATCTCAATGTGCCATTAGTAAAAACTATGATTACAAAATATGCAGTAAAATATTTAAAAAGGCTTGAACAACACCCAAATCCACTAGCTCGAAATATTTTAAATCATGGCGGCCACACTCGATTAAGAAGAAGAGACACTGCAGCACTTACCCAACTAGAAGAGCGATAAGCACCTATATATGTGAACAGAACCCGTGATAAACAAAATTTTTGTCTGGCACTGGCAGGACATAAATAAAGTATTAGGATAAGATTTGATTATTTATTGTTAGTTCATATTTAATATATGAAGATTCAATAAATAAACAATGAACAAAAAAAAAAAAAAAAAAAAAAAATAAATCTACTAATGCTTTGATAATATTTTCTTTCTTTTCAATTGCTTTGTGGCATTTTAAAACAATTCCACATACAAATAAAATACCTTTTTGCAAATTTTCACGACCAATAATTCTGTATATCAGCTGTTACATCACTTGCAAAATACCAACTACAACTACAATGACAACACTATTGCAATAACACAAAATTGCAACCTCAAACGCACCAAATACTCAATATCGCTACAGAGTTTCTGTTACAGCAAAACCAAACACAACTCCACTAGTTTAAAATAAACTTAGTAATCCAGTATGCAAAAAGGTCAATTTTTTTTAAAGGTAAATTGAATTTCCAAAAAATATTTAACCGTAGATCGAGCTTTATAAATAATTCATAATTCTGGCTATGTATCGATTTTGATACATTCTGCAGTGGATTGGAAATAATTTATATAATAAACCATTTTATTCAAAAGTTTTAATATATTTATTGATATTGATGCATATTCTAAAAATTCGTTCACATTGTTACACTTCTACGTCGTGTTAATGCAATCCACGCAAATGTTGTTAGCATGCGTTTCGTTGCAGGATGGCTTTTAACAGTAGAAACAGGTTGACGATGTCCATCTAGGTAGTTATTTTGGGAACATATGAAGACATTGCAACCAGAGAATCACTAGTGCATTTGAGTAAATCTAGTCTACACTCTTGGGAGGAATACGAATTCATCTCAATGTTTTTTTAATCATTGCTTCAACTTTTATAAGAATTAGAATTTTGTCATTCATTTTGTTAATTTTTTTATTTTTAAATATCAATCTATTAAAAAATTTGGGTTTAAGTATATTTTTTTTATATTTTGAAGAACACACTTTTTGATTTATGTACATATTTTTTTATAAAAATGTTCATATTATTCGAATGTGTATTCTAAGTCAAATTACAAGCCTCAAAAGCTTTTAGACTTCAATAGTCTTATTCCTTCAATATTTTCCAGGAATATTTTTTATGCACTATCAGAATTTTCGTTTGTATATTTCTGTTACGAGGCTTACTCCAGTTATCCTTTGGCTAGCAATGAAGTAAAGAAAATTTATACAACTATTAGATACCAGTAGAATATAATGCATTTTCTGCCCCGCTACGGCCTTCGTCAGCATTCTTTGTATCTTATAACTGGATAGTGCCTATTGTAAATTTTTATGTATTTAACTTAATTATTAAAACAAATAGAATCTGGGAATTTATTTCTGATGGTGAGTACATTTATTATAAATTTTCATAAAAAAAATTTTAATAAATTTACTCACCATGAGAAATAAATTCCCAGATTCTATTTTTTTATACATATATTCAAGAACAAACTTTTTGTCAGCTGTTAAAAACAGGGCGGTCCATTTTGGTGTTTTGTTCTCGTCAAATAAAAAATTAAAGTAAATATAAGATGTTCGGCAAGACATTTTATACATGCATCTTTTAAAATGTGCTATTTTTTTTTTGTAGGAAAGAAAACACCATAAGTTATTATTGTTGATTAAATCAAAGATTTTTTAAAAATTTATAACTTTTTAATTTTTACAACTTTATTCTATAGTCTATTTGAATACAAACATTTTAAGTTATAATGGAGTGCTTAATTATTACATATATACCATTATTTATTTTAGAACCCCTATAAATATTTGAACATGTTCATTGTTTTTGTTTAGTCTAATGCTCTGCTAACAATTCGTTCAAAAAGTTTTTAAACTGTTTGTTGTGAAATTTTGCTTCTTAGACCAAAAGATAAATAAATACATACATAATTTGGCAAAAACCATCTTAATAAATTTCCTTCTACTGCAATAAGTATTTATATGAAATAAATAGTATGCATTAAATTAATAAGTGCAAAGTGAACACATACTGCACAATATAATTAACATTTAATTTGTTATATATTTTATCCATTAAATAGTTGTTCAAAAGATGCAAAAAGGGTAAACATCATCCGGCATATCACATAAGCAATATTGTGAGTATAATATTAATTTCATTGTATAATCAGATGTAAAATCTAAAATTCTCTATTTTTTAAATTATCATGAGAATTTCTACAGTTGTGTGCTGCTTAATATATACATATGTATGTACATATGTATAACTGGTTGGATATTTAAACTTAAACAATTTAGCAGTTTAGAATAAGTGAGGGAAAATTAACCCATAAGGAGTTAAAATTTGGAAATCTGTTTGGCAAAAAAAATCTTTAAATCAGAGAAAAATTTCATTCTGCAGTGGGCATATATTAAATTTCTCTGTAAGATGTTGGGATAAAATGTATGACCGACCTTCACATTTTCTCAAAATATACTTACCCTACATCACCATCCCCAAGGGTTGTCAAATACAAATATGGCATTTTTTGAAATTATTAATGGTGTTTTCTTTTATACAAAAAAGTGCCTTTTTTTAAAAAAAAATTCAATTTGGTGTCTTTTTCTTAAAAATTTATTAATTTTTTTTTTTAATAAAAATGTTTCATCTTTTGTAAATAATATCAAAACTTGTAGTTATATTTTAATCATTACGTGTGTGGTCATGCACGTATTTTTATGGAAATCGATATTCAGTTTTCTCAGTAAATTGTGAATAAGATAAAAGTTGTGCACCGATTACAATGAAACAAACATTCGAAATTATGTAAAGATAAATGTTTTTAGACCAAAACTGTGATTTTTGTCGCGTTTTTATTTTCAATGAATTTTTAAAGAACAAAAAAATTGTTTTTTTTTTTCAAAATTGTCCTATTTTTTCTTCAAAATCTCAACGAGATCCCTGAAACTACACGGCATTTTTAAAAACAATGTAAGTACGGCTTAAAGATAATATTGTTTCCGAGTTTCGGATTTTTTTTAACTGAATATGGTCAACCGTTTTCAAGCTATTCCAATATATGTAGTGCAAGTGCCTTAATTTTAGACAACGGTATATCTCGAAAACTAGAGCTGATAGCGAAATATGTAGATAACATTTAAAAACCTTAAATTAGTAAGAATTTGTAATCAAATTCCCGACCGACAACTAACTGTTCCGCAATTTTATTTTCTTAAACGTTATTTTCTTAAAGAAAAGAGTTTAATCTTACTTAAAGATAATTTTAATGCGGAATTTCGTTTTTTTTTTAGTTTTCTCAACAAACTAAACCATTTTTGAGTTACGCCAAAATAAATTTTGCAGGAATTCACAAAAAAAAAAAAAAAAAAATGGTTAGCACAACTGGATTCATCGTACCCGAATTAGGTTAAAACGTCCGCCTGGTCTGTTTTTTCAACTAGTACAGTGTTAGCGACTACACAAGGGAACAAAATTGAACTTTTTTGTGTAGATTGGAAGTTTAATGCAATTTTTGACCAATTTGACGTCATTTATTTTAATCTAATTTCTGTTTTTCTCCATCAGCTCGCATTTTTAAGTAACATCATCAAAAAATGATCAGTAATTTTTATCAAATAAAAAAAAAGCTTAAATAGTATTTCAATTTAATTAATTTGATAATTGAATCAATTATTTTATTTGTTGAAAGAAAATTAAATACATAATTTAGATTTGTAATAAAGTTTTAATTAAATAACAAAAAAATCTTAATTGATTTTTCGTTTAAAATAAAATAATTTAAACTTGTAGAATTGTTGTTAGGAATTGTCAAAACCTGAGCTATATTTAATAAAATCAATTAACACATTCACCCCTATCATGAAAAGCAAGTGGAATTTTGTTCCCATTCATTCCCCTCGAAGGAAAAAAAAACAAGTGCCAGTTCACACAAGTCAAGTTTAACTCTTCAAGTCTTGAGCTTTTAGGAAAGAAGGGTAAAGACAATGCCATTTCATTTCCCTTCTCTCCTAAAAACTCAAGACTTGACGAGTCAAACTTGACGTGTGTGAACCGGCACCAATTGTGAAACTCATGTGTAAAATTTTCACGCTATCAGTTCCAGTGAATGTAAAAAACAAGAATTAAAACAATTAAAAATAAATGAAATTTTTGTTCAAAAATATA
Source organism: Pollenia labialis (assembly GCA_949318255.1). Classification (NCBI taxonomy): domain Eukaryota; kingdom Metazoa; phylum Arthropoda; class Insecta; order Diptera; family Polleniidae; genus Pollenia; species Pollenia labialis. The sequence continues at coordinate 114,922,030 of OX439143.1, forward strand.
CACGTATATATTTTAAAGAAAAGTTATGATAAAATAATAAAACAAAATATTTAGTATTTGAGGGATAGTTTGATTACAACGTTAGTTTTTTTGCAATTTTTAAATTTTATGTAGAAAAATATTTTCTAAATTCGTGATGGCCGAATCTTTCGAACGCTTTACAAATCAGCAGGCAATCGACTTTTGTGTTGCATTTTGTTGACCAATATACCGGTTTGTGCCTTATTAACGGATCTAACCCTTAATATTTGATTTATAGGTAGAACTACTTCCATACATGTTCTATTTCCTAGCAAAAATAAAGTGAAAAAATCTAAGGGAAATGTGAACAAATTACGAGGGAAAAAACTTTTCACGATAAGGGGAAAATTTCCCCGTGAACCTTTTTTCACGTTATTATTCTCCTTTGAATTACCGTTTTTCATGATCACAAATAATGTGAAAAGGGGAAAAATTACGAGGAAAAAATAATTCACGATAGGGGTGATTGTTTGAAACGGCAAAGTGTTTTGATATTTTTTTTAATTAAAGTTAAAAAATATTCACGATTTAAAATTTTCAGTAATTATAATCATTTTGGCAATTATTAGTATTGTGGTTATTTTATTGAACTATTTATGGTTTTTAATCCAAATTTTTAATATTTTTAATTAGGCTTAAGTTCATTAAATTTAATTTTCATTAAATTATTTTTATGAAGAAAGGAATTTTACAACATGAAAATTAATTAAAATTTTTATTGATAATTTTCTCATTCCTGACTCAATCTGGGCTCGAACCCAGGTGTTTACGGACAGGTTACCCTGACATGTTTCGATTGCAACCACTCAATCTCTTCAGAGGGCTTGCCGTTTAACACTCGCAGCCATCGACGACTGCTGACGTCATTAGTCAAACATCAATCCTTAAACCAAATTGTATTCAACCCTTTGGTAGATCGAAATTTGCCTCTGAATGATTATCTATCTTAATTTATTTTAACATGTTATTCCCTTACTTCCCTTTCTCCGTACTCCCTGTCAAGAATTCTTCTTGAAGTTCAAAGTACATATATTTTTTGTTTTCTCATTTTTCTGTCCTTCTTTTTCCTGTTGACCTTTTCAGCACAACTTGAAGGACAAATGCAAACATAGAGCTCGTGCCCCAGCTTTAACAATTATTAGTATTGTGGTTATTTTATTGAACTATTTATGGTTTTTAATCCAAATTTTTAATATTTTTAATTAGGCTTAAGTTCATTAAATTTAATTTTCATTAAATTATTTTTATGAAGAAAGGAATTTTACAACATGAAAATTAATTAAAATTTTTATTGATAATTTTCTCATTCCTGACTCAATCTGGGCTCGAACCCAGGTGTTTACGGACAGGTTACCCTGACATGTTTCGATTGCAACCACTCAATCTCTTCAGAGGGCTTGCCGTTTAACACTCGCAGCCATCGACGACTGCTGACGTCATTAGTCAAACATCAATCCTTAAACCAAATTGTATTCAACCCTTTGGTAGATCGAAATTTGCCTCTGAATGATTATCTATCTTAATTTATTTTAACATGTTATTCCCTTACTTCCCTTTCTCCGTACTCCCTGTCAAGAATTCTTCTTGAAGTTCAAAGTACATATATTTTTTGTTTTCTCATTTTTCTGTCCTTCTTTTTCCTGTTGACCTTTTCAGCACAACTTGAAGGACAAATGCAAACATAGAGCTCGTGCCCCAGCTTTAACAATTATTAGTATTGTGGTTATTTTATTGAACTATTTATGGTTTTTAATCCAAATTTTTAATATTTTTAATTAGGCTTAAGTTCATTAAATTTAATTTTCATTAAATTATTTTTATGAAGAAAGGAATTTTACAACATGAAAATTAATTAAAATTTTTATTGATAATTTTCTCATTCCTGACTCAATCTGGGCTCGAAGAGGCAAATTTCGATCTACCAAAGGGTTGAATACAATTTGGTTTAAGGATTGATGTTTGACTAATGACGTCAGCAGTCGTCGATGGCTGCGAGTGTTAAACGGCAAGCCCTCTGAAGAGATTGAGTGGTTGCAATCGAAACATGTCAGGGTAACCTGTCCGTAAACACCTGGGTTCGAGCCCAGATTGAGTCAGGAATGAGAAAATTATCAATAAAAATTTTAATTAATTTTCATGTTGTAAAATTCCTTTCTTCATAAAAATAATTTAATGAAAATTAAATTTAATGAACTTAAGCCTAATTAAAAATATTAAAAATTTGGATTAAAAACCATAAATAGTTCAATAAAATAACCACAATACTAATAATTGTTAAAGCTGGGGCACGAGCTCTATGTTTGCATTTGTCCTTCAAGTTGTGCTGAAAAGGTCAACAGGAAAAAGAAGGACAGAAAAATGAGAAAACAAAAAATATATGTACTTTGAACTTCAAGAAGAATTCTTGACAGGGAGTACGGAGAAAGGGAAGTAAGGGAATAACATGTTAAAATAAATTAAGATAGATAATCATTCAGAGGCAAATTTCGATCTACCAAAGGGTTGAATACAATTTGGTTTAAGGATTGATGTTTGACTAATGACGTCAGCAGTCGTCGATGGCTGCGAGTGTTAAACGGCAAGCCCTCTGAAGAGATTGAGTGGTTGCAATCGAAACATGTCAGGGTAACCTGTCCGTAAACACCTGGGTTCGAGCCCAGATTGAGTCAGGAATGAGAAAATTATCAATAAAAATTTTAATTAATTTTCATGTTGTAAAATTCCTTTCTTCATAAAAATAATTTAATGAAAATTAAATTTAATGAACTTAAGCCTAATTAAAAATATTAAAAATTTGGATTAAAAACCATAAATAGTTCAATAAAATAACCACAATACTAATAATTGTTAAAGCTGGGGCACGAGCTCTATGTTTGCATTTGTCCTTCAAGTTGTGCTGAAAAGGTCAACAGGAAAAAGAAGGACAGAAAAATGAGAAAACAAAAAATATATGTACTTTGAACTTCAAGAAGAATTCTTGACAGGGAGTACGGAGAAAGGGAAGTAAGGGAATAACATGTTAAAATAAATTAAGATAGATAATCATTCAGAGGCAAATTTCGATCTACCAAAGGGTTGAATACAATTTGGTTTAAGGATTGATGTTTGACTAATGACGTCAGCAGTCGTCGATGGCTGCGAGTGTTAAACGGCAAGCCCTCTGAAGAGATTGAGTGGTTGCAATCGAAACATGTCAGGGTAACCTGTCCGTAAACACCTGGGTTCGAGCCCAGATTGAGTCAGGAATGAGAAAATTATCAATAAAAATTTTAATTAATTTTCATGTTGTAAAATTCCTTTCTTCATAAAAATAATTTAATGAAAATTAAATTTAATGAATTTTGGCAATAGCTGCAAAATCAACAAACTGTTTGCTTGATTCTAAGAATTGGATGATTTGACACAATATTTTAATTTTTCTGTGTAGTTTTACTTTTTTTTAATTATTGTTTTTAAAGATGGATTTCCATAAAATTTTTGAAAATCACAAAATAATTGGCTGATTAATGGATGATGTATGGAAAAAAGTTTAAGTCTTATTATTTTCATGTAAAGTCACATTACCTATGAACAAAATGAGACGTAGATTACAAAAATTGAGTTTTGCTTTTATTCATAATTAAGAGAAGGTACCTCATATACTTTTTTTTTTTGATGTGGACAACATCTGAGCATCGAATGAGACCGATCCCATGCCCCAAAAGTGTTCCCCCCCAGAGACATCCGCGTTTTATGAAGTGATGGTAAGCCAAAGATACACGTATTTAATTCTTTAAAATGGCTCTCCTGAACAAAACCGGTATTTACCCTTAGGTCCCTTTCTATTTTGCGCGTCACATATATAAAAAATTTTATTTTGCTATGAAAATCGCGATAATTATCAATTCTGTTTTCTCAGTAAATTGTGAATAAAAGTTTGTGCACCGACTACAACGAAATAAAGCTAATTTCATTCGAAATATGTTTAACTAAATATTTTTAAACCAAAACTGTGATTATTGTCGCATTTTTATTTTATATTAATTTTTAAATAACACATTTTTTTTGCGTAATAATTCTTTTTTGTTCAAAACTTCAGGCTTAAAGATAATATTGCTGGCGAATTTTGAAGTTTTTTTTAACTCAATATGGTAAACCGTCTTCAAGTTATTCATATATACGTAGCGTAAGTGCCTTAATGTTGGACATGAAAAATTAATTGCAGATTTGGATTCAGCGTCCCACTTAACCTTAAAAACCACATTCAGTTCTTAATTAAGGCTGATTTAAAAATTCTATAAGATCAAAATTATGCGCCATCTTTTTTGATAGCTGACTCACATGTCTAGTGTCCTTAACCCTGAAAGGTTACTCTTCATTTTACTACATTAAGGTTTCTCTTCGTCGAATCAAGGAACTTTTTAAAAAGAAATTCAAGCGGAACGATTTTTAAAGTAAACAATTACCAAAAACATCTTTAGTTAAGCATTTTATAAAAAAAATATCTAAAATAAAACATAAAAAATAAAAGTTTTTCATCTGTCTCAAAATTTGATACGAATTTTAGTAAGTAGTCTTTTGGGTTTTCAAATTAATTATTTTTTTAAAGCTTTCGCCATCAGCTGTTGAAAAAAGAGCGTAATTTGAATACTCATTTAAAAGCTATATGATAAAATGAAAATGAGCATCGTCGATTTGACGAAAAGTAACCGTGCAGGGTTTAGTGTTTTAATAAGGCACTGTTTATGCATCCTTTATCGAGTATATATTATTATTTTCTTTTTTAGACCCCTTAAAGTGCTAATAATAGACGCAATTAGAATTTTAGTCACTACTCTACCATTACTTTGTCTTATTTCCCAGAGTATATCTGAAAAAAAAAAATCAAATATTAAATAGAATTGACTACGACCAACCACAAAACTAGTATCTTTTTGGCCAGGCAACAATTTTAAATGTTGTCTGTTTTAATGTTGTTTTTGTTTATGTTGTTTTTAACAAAACTTTATGATGCATCAGAAAGTTAAATGCTAATTACTCTCTATACAATTCTTCTACTCATAGTCCTACCATAATTTCAAATTCAACTCATTCAATGTTTTATACTATGACAACAAACAAACAACCAGATCCATCTGGTACTGTGTGAACCACAAACGACAACTTAACGAATGCCAGCATAGAAATTTATTAAATGTTTGTTGATTTTATTGCAAATGGACCAGGAGTTTTGTGAGCATCCTGTGCAGTTTTGTGGTTGCCGAGTTTAAAGTAAATATTATTAGCATATTATTTGTTATTTTGGGTTTTTTTCGCCAGTTTAAAACAAAATATTATTTTATGAATGCTGGCAATTAGAACGAATGAAGATGGAATGAAGAAGTGGAAGCAAAACTCAGTATTGGTTTTCATTGCTTGCAACAATATTTGGTAAAGGTATGTTACTATACAACGTAAGATACTGAAATTAAAAAGCAATCGATGCAGAAATTGATAGCTTTATTTATACCACTACGGGCTTAAACCATACTATACTTGACCTTTAATTTTTATAATTGCCTAAATTTAGGCAATCAAAGATTTCGTTAAGTGGCAAATATTTAAAAAAATTTTTTTTTCAATATAACAAGCTTTTCTTAAACCACTTGTAATATGCTTTTCTGCTTTTTTTTAATAAATATATGTGGCCTTGTCATGTTATTATTTTGTTATACACTTAAATTTGTTTTGGCTTTATTAAGTTTCTTAACAAGAAAAGCTCTTAATGCTGTTTCGAAATTAGCCTAAGGCTGTAAATTTATTAAATTTTATTATGTTTAAAATATTTGCATACTTTAAGGATGATTTGAAATTAATAAATGCTGGCATACTTTAAGCATTCGTTTGCTATTTTTATAAAAATTTCAAAAGAATGTTATAAATTGAAAAAATTTAGGTTTATTAAAATCCAGTGTTGCTAATTTAGCTGTTTTTTTCTTCTTATTATATAGCCATGTAAAGCAATTAGCCGCTTTTAGTTTGCAAAATTTACTTTATTTAATTTACATTTTTGGCCCAAAGAAATGTAATAGATGCGGATTTAAGTATTTGATAGTGCAGAATTTTTCTAAATTTAATTTGTTGATATAGAGAATGTCAAGCAAATGTTTTGACAAAATAGTTTTTTTTTATTTTAAAATAGTTAAAATAGTTTTTTTTATTTAATTTAATCATTAAAAACAAATTGTTTTCTTTTGATCTTTAATTTATGTTAATAAAAATTAAAATTTACTGTCTTTTAATCTTCCGAATAAGATTTTTGAATTCATTTGCCGCGGACTTGCAATTGTTTAAAACACAATACAGATTAGCCTCTTAAAGAGTTTCTGCTTTGCTTGCGATTTTCAGCATTTCACTTAGCCTAGCCCAACCTGTTAATTCTCTCACAGGACTTGTTTGTTGCCTAAATTACGACATTCGTTAGTGACTCCACTACGAAGTTAAGCTTGGACTGACTGCCTATGAAATCCGGGCCCACTGACATCCGAGCTACACATACGCATCATAATGCATTAGCGTTAGCACATTATATTAATGGGATGTTGTGGACATTGGCATACGAAATCACCTTCTTAGTTAAGGAGTTTAGAGGTTCTGCACCCTGGTCGTGTGCCGCATAGCTATACAATTCGGGTTTTGTTATCCACTGCGATAGTGCAAAGGCTCTTACCGTTAAAATCAGAGAGAATAAAAGCTTTAAGGATGTTTTGGACCATAATACAAGCTATGGTCTTAACTGGTGCGGCTGCGTACAGAATACTATAGCCATTTATGTTTCTTCGGTACATATATGCAAGTTCCTCCGCGTCTGAAGATAAACGGAGTTTAAGGACAAATGACGCCGCTTTGGAGTGATGAAATTTGACTTGTGTAATTTTTTTACAGTTCAACATTATTGACGACTGCGACGCTGGTATCCTCTTAGCCGTCGTCCGATTTTAAAATGATGTTTTCATCCAACTGGGCGCCCACGTAAGGTTTCGGAGAGAACAGAATGTTGTTTAAGATGAAATGTAGGCAAAAACCCTATGGCATCCATACTAACACTCGCGTATGAACTTAAAGAAGAATGTAGCTGGACAGTCTCTTACGAAACGGTAGGGAAAGTTAAAAAAAGAGCGATTTTTCATCCAGATTAGGCCGAAAAGAAAACACTGTTTAAAATACGACTTTGTGCGACTTTTTCAAAATTCTCAACGGTAACCCTGGTTGCTTTGCAGTGGATGTGACATAGTGCCAGTTATTCTGTGTTCTTGAACAATATATATTTACTTATATGTTTTTAAATCATCGAAATTTGTTTTATTGGTAGGTCAAGACTAAAAAGGTTGTGGGAACCTTTTCCCTGTGCCACATTCTGATAAATTTTCCTTTATACTACATTTACACCTACGCAAAATCCAGTACTTACGAGATTTCGAGCCAAATCTAGTTGTTTTTGACTAGATTTCCCATACAAAACAAAATCTACTTCGTGACTAGATTTCGACGAAATCTACTCAAAATCTAGTAGTACTTAATGATGCAACTATGATTTTTTCAATATAGCACTAAAAAATACTTCCCTGTACAAGAAAAAATGACATTAAAAAAAAAACAAAACAAAAATTGTAAAAAAAATTAAAAAGTTTTATAAAAATTGTAAAAAAATAAAAAAGACGAATAAAATTGATAAAATAAATATCGTTGATTATTAATAAAAGGTAATGCAAATTTTTTAATGTTTATTTCTTTTTGTTTTTGTATGTGTAACGAAAAAACTTTTAGTCAGCTGTGTTCTTATAAAAACAAAATCTCGCTAATGTCAAAAAAGTATAATGTAAACGCACTAGATTTCGATGAAGATTTTAAACCAAATCTACAAGATTTCGGCCTAATGTAAATGTAGTATTAATTTAAAAAAAAAGTTTTACAAAACATGACAACGTTTTGGTTTTTTTTCTTTTAGCTTGCAACAAAGAAGTTTTTTTTGTAAACCTTATAATTGTTTATACAGCGCACATTTCGGGATTTTAGCAATAAAAACAATTGCATACTTCTGTTATACATTTTTTTGTATATTTAAAATGCTTATAATTTTTCATTGAAGCATATTTTTATAATAGAAAATACAACAAATTAAAAAATATTTAAAGTCCAGTCATTTGGAACAATAATCAAACAACATATGGCGTTTGTCTGGAAAATTAAAAACGCCAACTCACACCTACAATTCAAAACGGCAAATGAAAAAATATATATATTTTTATTAAAGTGTAATTTACTATGAAATCTTACACTAAATTTAAAGTTTAAAGAATAACATTGTTTTGTAAAGAGAAATTGTTGTCTATGATGCATAAAATTTTACACGACCATCCCTTAAAATATGCAAATTTCTTTTAACAGTCTTGAAACATAATTTGTTTCAATACGATTTCTTAACTTATGCCCAGTTTAGTCAAGAGTTTAATATTGTTTAAATCTAGAGACAGCAGGCAGTTTAATCAAAGATTAACTTTTTCATTACTTTGAAAATTGTTGAAGGGCGTTTAAAATGATTGATGGTGGGAAAAAACTTCATTTGAAGGCATTCAAATATTAACACGAAAATATGATAAAGTACATTTTAAAGGTGCATAACTTTTTTTTTTTTTCTGCCGAAATATGTATGTGTTATTCTTTGTATTGCCTGTGTTGCATGCAATAAAACCTTATTAAGATTATTTTAAGAAGATTATTGTTTAAAAAACATCTAATATACTTGGTTTCTTATAGCATTCTTCTTTAAATTGTTGCATTGTGTTTAAAGTTATTTTTATTTCTGTTTTTGTTTCTCATTGCGACCACTGATTATAGATGTCAAAGCTTTAAACTATACACCTTTCATGTCAAACTGACTAACAAGTAATTACAGACTTCATCAAGGCGAAACGAATGCAAAAGAATGGCTCATTCCTCTATATCTAGACCTTAAACATGAATAGATCTGCCATTTAACACCACGCATTTACGGCAAAATGACTGCTGGTACTTACATTTATACCAATAGCACCAATTTTTGTCTTGGTCTGTTTAACTTGCAGTATGGCCGACTACGAAATCGATGTAAAAGGAAATGAAAAGAGAAGCTTGATACAAAAATTGCAATAGGTGCTAATTACATATGGCTGATATTTAAAGCAAAATGTAATCGCAACTAACACACAAACCGAACGGCATCAGGCTGCTTTAGAGCGGCGGTAACAATCATCGTCATCATCCACAACGTCCACTGCAAATAAGCACAAGTTTAGTTGTTGAGGGTAAATTACGGAAATGAGTCTTGACTTGGCATATCAAAGTCATTTTTATGTTTAAAGGAAACAGACTCAAACACAAACTCTTAAGCTATGTTCACACCTATCAAATATTTGACGTGCTTCACGGAACCACTAATTTCATTAAAAAATATGTTGCTATTGCAAAATTTTTTGCTTAATCAAACATCTAAATTATATTGTACAATTAATGAACTTCTTACAGAAAGTAAGTGAGTAAGTTAATAAAAATTTTAAAAAAAAATACTGGTCACGTTTTTAAGATTTTTTCGTCAAATATTTGTTAGGTCTGAACATACCATAAATTTCCAAAAAAAAGTTCCTATTTGTTAGTTATTTTTTTTTATGCAATAAAGAAGTAGAGCGCCAGAAGTTAAAGCAGAAATTATTGCAATTGGATCTTGATTTTTTTACAGCAAAATTAAGAGGTCTATTTAGAAAAATTTAACCGTCAAACTTGAAAGTCTAAATAAAATGAACAAAACTTTAACCAATTGAATTGATAAGTAATAATGTTTTTGCGTTAAAGACAAACAATGAAGAGCAAAAGAGGAAATGAAAACAATAACCCTGTTTTTTTATAAGAAATTTTGCCAAACAGCAAAGTTTACAGGATTTTTTCCAAAATGTACACTATGTACAGGGTTATCCATTTAGTGGTTCCAAAATTGCCGGTCTGCCAAGACTGTAAGCTGTTAAATTTCTGTCATTTAAAGTGTCATTAATTCAGTGAAAGATTTTCCCAAGGCGAATTAACTACAGGTGGCGGCGAGACTACAACAAGTCAACAACACAAAAAACAACATGGTGTTTTGTTTTTGCTTTTCGGTCATGTAACGTAAACAACAAGGCAAATCAATATATAAATGAATTCGCCTTGTATAAAACAGTTGACTAAAATACGGCTATCAGATTGTGGGTTCTAATCTCAAATTAGATAAAAAATTGATTTCGGGCTTATATTGAGAATGTAAAAAAAACATTTTTCTTTTTTGGGAAATTATTGACAGATTGATACTTTTAAACGTATTTCCACAAACATAATCAGAAGTGTTCTGGAAATCGAAAACGAAAAACGCAAACATTTTAAGCAACTGCAAAATTCTAGTGTTTTGCTTTTTCGATTTCCAGAACACTCCTGAATGGCTAAGCCAATTAATATTTTACGCGTTAAATGGATGTGTTTGTGGAGTCGTTCTTACAACCATTATGCTCCACATCTGAAATGTTCTGAATTTGTGAACATTTCAAGTTCTTAAACGATATAAAATTGTTAAACGTGAATTTCAAGGCAGACTCCATTAATGCTAGAAGCAAGATTTCCAATATGCACATGATGCTTTAAATACTATATTTTTACCAGTAGTCATAGGTACAAGAAATTAAAAATGTTTTAATAGTATTTTAATTTAACTAATCAAAAGATCCCTTTCTTTTAATAACGTAGATTTTTGGTTGGAATTTTATATATAACTACCAAATTGTAAAATTGGTTACATGACATTATTGTTTTATGCTTATATAAATTTGAAATACAAATTTTTAAGATAAAATTAATCCCTACTGATGCATAATATTTAATCTAAATAATTTATTTGGCGGCTTTTTATTTTTAGAGGGGATGTTTTAAGTAATTTTTGTTTTATACAACATCTACACCTACGCAAAATCTATTACTTACGGGATTTCGAGCCAAATCTAGTTGTTTTTGACTAGATTTCCCATACAAAACAAAATCTACTTCGTGACTAGATTTCGACAAAATCTACTCAAAATCTAGTAGTACTTAATGATGCAACTATGGTTTTTTCAATATAGCACTAAAAAAACTTCCCTGCACAAGAAAAAATGACATTTAAAAAAAAAACAAAACAAAATTGTTAAAAAAAAATTAAAAAGTTTATTTTATTTGTGATTGAAGAAAAAATTTATCTGGCACCCCTGACTAAAATTAACAAAAATTCAGTTGAATTGAATGTTGTATTGAAAATAATCTAAATGCAGAATTAGTCTTTACTTTCTGTTTCTGTTCTGTTCCGTGCCGTTCTGTGTCAAAATTGTAATAGTTACTTTTTCTGTAGCAACTTATCAGCCATTTATGACAAATTTATTAGTTTTGCATCGTCCATAGTTTTACTTCAATAAGTTTTATGCACATAAATTTGAAGAAATTAAATTTTATGAATTTTTAAAATCAAAAAATACTTTTATTCAATAAAAATATGTATTTTTTATTATTTATTTTGCTGTCACTTACAATTACTTAACAAGTTTTTGATTTTAACAAACTGAACCGCAACAGAACAGAAAAACTAATCAATTTCACAGGTTTTTTAATAACAAAAACAAATCAGCTGATTCGTAACAGAACAGAAAGTAAAGACTAACTGAGCCTTAAGCCGTTTCTTTTCTGTGTTTAGTGTATGCATTTGAATATTTAAACTGCACATAATCAGAAAAATACATGTAACATAAAGTGATAAAGGTAAAAATTTGTTTTTGTGATATAAAACAGATTTCAAGTTAATTTTTATACATATGTAGTTTCATTTATCATTTCTTTATTGTTTGATTTTTTCATTTTAAAGTTGTGATTCAAAATGTTAATTTCGAAACACAATTTTAAAAAGCACAAATAAACAAAACTTTTGACACATCTGGACTGAACAAAAAAAAACCGGCTGTCTTGTCGCCGCCACATGCAGTTAATTCGCCTTGGGTTTTCCTTTACGAATCGTAAAACAACCAAAAATTTGTGTAAAAAGATTATAAGGAAATTAATGAGGCTGGAAGCGATACAGATGTTGTCTGGCCTGTGCTTCATCGCAATGTGTTAGCGAAAATGTGGCGTATAATGTGAATTTGTCGATTCCACGCCATGGCTATTATATAACCGGCTCTTTTGGCCTGCAATCGAAGATTATGTACTGGACTATATGTGGTTTAAGATGGGTCCACAACCCACAGAACACGACCGAATTTGGCTTTATTAAATGAGAAGTTTCTAGAACTCTGAATTTCACGTTTTAGCAACGTCAATTGCCCAGCAAATTCATGCGATGTTAAAAATTGTTTTGTGCTGCTACGTCAAAGACCGTGCTATCGCGGATATTCCCCTAACGTTGGCGCATTTTAAAACTAACATTCGTCAACTTATCGCCGAGCTACCACCCGAAATCTACGAAAAATGGCTTAAATTCAAAAGGATTAAATGACATTGTGATTCCTAGATGTGATGGCAAGGGGCAAGCATTATTATGAAATAAAAGTTTCATCAAATCATAGCTTTATGATTGTCTTATTTTACTTTACTTTTGTAACCGAAAAATGGATAGCCCGTAGTTAAGAAATTTTTTCAATATTTCAATAATTTGCTATTTACAGAAAATGTTACCCAAACTTTCTATAAAGGAGAAGTACATATTATAGTTCGGTCAATTTAGCCAAAAAATTGCATAAGGAACACTATTATTATATCAAATTGTGAAATGGATTTTTTTTGATTTTTCAGCTGTAGTTCTATGAAAAAAATATCGAAGGCAAAATTTGTAGATCATGCAATTTTCTGCAAAAAATTGTTCCTTAACTTTTTTCATAACATTAACGATTTCTGAGAAAAAGCTATTCCAAAATTAATTCAAGTTATATTCTCCATAATAAGCATAACTACGCGTGACTAATTAATACATTAATATTGAACGATAATTCTGATAACACAGTGCAACAAAATTCGAGTCATCGACGCCAGCCACAATACTTGAAATGCGAAATATAACTAGACTACTGGCAGAGCTCATCAGACAAAGGGTTATGAAAAGTTAGCTCAGGTTTTCGAAATTTCGGCCCTTGAAGTTTTTGAATTTTTTGAAAAATAATATACTAAATGTACTTCTAAGCTAAAAAAAAATGATTGCAAATATCTGCAGTATTATTATTCTTAGAATATTATGTATATTATATTCTTATAATTAGCCATGTCACAGAGTTCAATTCCGTTCGGAATAAAAGAATACATATTTGTTTATTGATAGAAAGTGTTTTTTCATAGCCTTACAGATACTGAAAACTCCCATTCCGTTCATGAAAACAAAAATGGTTTCATTCCGAAAAAATTGTTTCGTCATTTTCTGAAGCTGAAGCAAAACACGGAATGATTTCCGTATCCGAACGGAATTGTACTCTGTGACATGGCTGTATATATTAACTCTCTAACTCTCATTTTAAGGGGAGATTTTTGCCCCTTTTTCCAATTTCAAAACAAACGTATACTAAAATGGCACTGTACAACACTACAACAATTGCTATCAAGCATTCATAATAAGTAACTGTTAATTAAAATGCATTTGGTTGTGTCATATTAGAAGGTCACAACAAAGTACAGTGAACTCGCGATAATGTGAACTAATTTGTTCACATTTTTGATGGTATAAATTTGAAGCGCCGTACTGTGTTTTTAGCTTAAAAAAGTCGAGAGAGTATCGAAACTCTTGGTTTTTGAAACATAACATATAATTTATTGCAAACTTAACGATTTGTTATTTAAAACTTTCCTTTTATATTAAATCTTTACTTTAAAAAAATTCAATTAAATATTTTAACTCGTGTCAAGAAGCTTGGTTTTATGGGTTCTAGATGCATATGCACAGCAAAGAAATGTAACTCTTTGCCTCTCCATCTTCATACCGGGTGCGCTTTTGTCAATGCTGTTACATACGTCTTTTGAGGAAGAATTTTCCAAAATAAGGCTGACTCATCTGCATTGTAATGCTGATTATTTAATAAACCGTGGTAATCTTTCTTTGCTCTTAGCTTCAATTTTAAACGATCTACCAGATGAGGTTGCGCTGAAAGCCTTTCTCTTAAAGTTGGAATCCGTATCTCTGTTTTAATTTTGGAAGCCACCCATCACTGGCATTGAAGTCGTGTCCATTTTCATTTAAATTGGAATGAGGCTGTTTCGCTTTTTCTTTCAGCATGAATTCACTTCTTGAAAGGTTTTTATTTCTCATCTTGGCAAACCACTTGTATAAATTTTTTGTTAATACACAGGTGTGTACAAAAAAATATAAAGTTCAAGCGAATTCTATGCTTAGCGAATGACAAATGACCTTCATTAACAAATCTCAAAGTACGTATGCATGTTTCTTTTAATTTTTTATTAAATCGAGGTATTCCCAAAATTAGAGAATAAACACTATTTGGAGCGCTAATATAAAAAAAATTAACTATATTGGAAGTTCACATTACCGAGAGTTCACTGTATTGGAAAAAATCAAAAGTCTTTTTAATGTTTGTCTTGGAAGTCAAAAATTCATTAATTAGGTTTCATTTAATTGTGCTAAATTCCCAATTCATACTATTGATGAAATGAAATTTATTGTTGATGAGATAAGCTATTCCTATGAGGATTTTACTGTTTGCTTAGGGCAGATCATTGGGAAACTTCATCTCTTCATAGAAACTGCAATTTATCAAGTCAATACAAATGTTTTTGTTGGTGAAGCTGTTGATCTATTGGTATTACTTAAGCCAGTTGAAAAACAATTAACTTTTTGAAACCTGGCAATGCTTAACAATCATCGGAAATATTTTCAAATACGAATTTATCGGATTGTTCTTAATGTAAAAATTATATGCTATTTTTGGCTATAATACAACATCAACAATGTTCCGGAGGGGTAAAACAATAATTTCAAAATTGTTTAAAAAGCAAAATTTTATTACAACGTCAGCTTATTATTGGTTTGGAGCATATGCCTAAAAGTCGTAGTGGAAAAAAGGCAATGAAGATTTACATGAAGTTTTCTGAAAATATATCCGACAGAATTTTTTGGTATTTTCCCTACTGCTTCGTGGATACATATGTTTTGATGAAAAATTTAAATTTTTGTGCACATACACAGAAAAAATTCTCGCTAATTTTTTTTCAATTAAAGCATTAATCAAAAGTAAAATCAGTTTTAATTAAAAATTTTTCAAGTGAATTTAACGTTTAATCAAGCGAATTGAGCGTTTAATCAATTGAATTAAACGTTTAATTGTTAATATTAATTTGTTTAATGGTGCAAATTTAATTAATTTTTTAATTAATATCACAAATTTTTTAATTGAAATCAATTTTTATTTTTTTCTGTGTACGCCACTCTTTTTAATTTATTTTTAAAAATAAGCTTTTTGTGCAGCTTACTTATACTTACTTTTGTGTACTGAGTTGTTGACATTTTATTTTGCTTTAACTACTTATTTTCTTGTTGTCACTTTGTTTTGCTTTCGCTTTAACTACCTTTTTTCTAACGACAATGAAGCAAAGTAAGAGTAAATTTTTTTTATTTTATACGTTTTTGCATTAGAAATTTGCTGCATTCGCCAAGCAGTGGCGTGTAGAGCAAAACAATACTTAATAAACTTAAAAATAGTATATTATATATCATAGAAACAACAAAAAATGTTCGTCAAACAAGTTGAGATTGAGAAGGGCGGTGTTCAAAATATATTGATACCTCATACTTAACTTAATTTTTTTTAAAGTGGTCGGTAGGTCAAACCAATAATAAGCTGAAATATTGTCTTTTCATTAAATTGTATTTAGTTTAATTCAGTTCAACTTTTAAATGTAAATTATTTTAGCTTTTAATTACTTTAGCCAATTTTTAAACCAGCGAATGTCTCGACAAATTTTCTTGTCAAATATAGTTTAAATACCAATTGTTAACATGTTTAAGCCTGGAGTTTTTATTCTGTTTCTTTATTTTTTTTTCATTCCGGCTTTATACTTTTGTTATGGAAACTTTTATTAATAAAGTTTTGTCAGGTTGTTGTTTGTCTTCTTATGTTTTTTTTTAAATTGTTTTCCTAGTATTTCCACATTTCCACTGCTTAATACCAAATATGTGACATAGAGAAGTTTGCCACAAGTACAACATGCAACATGTAGCAAGTTCAACAATTTCAACTATAAAACACATGTGTGTTTGTGGCATTTAAGTATTTGGGAGGGATATTCAGACATACAAAACAATAAATGAAGACCAAAAGTTTGTTTCAGTACCATGTTTTTTCTTGTTTTTTTCCAGTTTTATTTTTTATTTAATTTGCAAACTTTTTTGCTACAATTACTTTTTATAAGTAAAATTGCTTTTAATTTTGCCCGGGCTTTATGAAGTTATTTGCAAGAGAATTGTTTTTTTTGCCCTAAAGTTGTAATTAAAATAAAAAAATATTAATACATGGATATTACGAATGCAACATTTCACAGTGGTAATAAAAATTAAAAGAAACTTTAAATTATTTTTTTATATTTCATATGCAAGTAAAATATTTTTTTCAGTTACTTGAAAAATTTAAATTAAGCTGTAACATTTGCTGCTCATTAAAATATAGAACTTAAAATTGCTTTAACTGGGAATAGTTTTAATTAAAAATCTTTTAATTTTATTTTTGTCACATTAAAAGAGAAAAACAGAGAAAAAGAAATGTTAATGGGATTTTTTTTTTTAATAATTTTTTTTTTTTTTTGTTTTCATTTCACTCAACCTCCACAAAACTTTATAAAATTTTGCAACTATCATTAACTGTTGGAGAATTAGTTTAAATAGAAGATTGATATGAATATTTTTAAAAAGCATGCTACAGCGGGTCGATAACTTTCCAAGTAAAAATTCCATTTTTTTGAACTGCTTAAGAAAAAAATGCCTTAAAAAGGCAAAATATGCAAACTTAAAAAAAATGCTGCAAAAAAGCTCTTTAAAATAAAAATTGCAAAAATGCTGCTAACGGTAAAATATGCACTTAGAAATCGATGCCAAAATTCATAAAAAGCTCTAAAACGGATAAATATATTGTTTCTGCATTCATTGGTCGCACAAGGAAAACATGCAATTGCATATTTTTGGTTTCCCTGCTTATGAACAAAATTATACAAGAAATATGCTTTTTAGTGATAACAACAAAGAACTTTTTGTTTCCAAATTCGGTAAAAATAGGATGGCAATGCGTGACATCCGGCTAAAAATGGGTGGGATTAGATAATTGGGATTAAAAATATTACTTTACATCTGAAAAACGGAAGGAGAAAAATTGTCCAAATTTTATACACACTGTCAAAAAGTGGATGCTATTTGCTAAGTGGGCGTGGCACCTCCTATACAAAGACAATTAGAGTTTCCTTATATTTGGAGAACTGTAACAGCTAAAATTTACCAATTTAGTACAAATAGCATTTTTAACCATGCACAAAAATTGTCAATTAGTGGGTGGGATTGGTGAAGTGGGCGCGGCAAAAATAGATTTTGTTGATCTAGAGAACCGTAGAAGTAAAATGCTACAAATTCGTTAAAAAGAGTTTGGTTATTAATACACAACATCTGTCAAAATGTGGACTGGATTAGGTAAACGGGCGTGATACAGATTTCTATATATACATATATATGTATATATATGGGGTATTGTAACAGTGAAATTATTCCAGTTTTGTACAAAAAGCTTATGTCGATTTCTTTTCTGAGCGATATGTTGCATAAATGTTACATGCTCTACACAAAAGAGATAGAGCATGTAACATTTATGCAACATATTTCTCAAAAAAGAAATCGCCATTAGATCTCAATACACTTCCACTGTAAAAAAGGAGGTTCAACTGCAATATAAGGCGTGGTACCTCCCATACAAATACAATATTATTTTCGGGATTTCAGTAGAAGAAATTCCTATGTTATCAATACACCAGATCTGTTTTAAACAATTTTGTAAAAATTTTATTTCGATAGTTAGTTATTTAGTTAGTTAGTTAGTATTTATATAAAAGTATAGTCACAAGAATGTATCATATGATAAAACATATGTTGTGAAATTCTTTAAGAATCGTCCATAATTTACCACAGCTCCAATATGAAGTTCCAACATTCCAGAAAATTATTATTCAAGCTCCTGGTACAACCCAATGAAAAATTGTGTTTCAAGCGAAACAGATTTGTAAGAGAGAAATGTAAGAGTTTCGCTTACCATCATGCTAACGGAAGCCATGAATGTTATATGGTGAGTTCCCACTTAGAAGCAATAAATTTTTTGCACAAAAAGCGCTCAATTCAACGCATATAAAACTGGTGAGTGTAGCTATTAGAATAACCCACTGAATGTTTTGCACAGTTATTTTTTGGTATTCTCCCTTACAAACCTGCTTCGTAGTAAGGGAATACAATGGCACTTGAATTTTTATTTTTTGTTTTTTATAAAACTTGTTAAGAGTTCGTTCACTTACTTTACTGCATATCTGTATGTCTTATTGCAAAGCGCATAATTACGCGCTTATTATTTTAAATGTACCACTAGTGCTTCGCAAAATGATAAAAAATTGTATTGGGAAGGTATCAAATATTAGGCACAGCCTTAAGACTATCGATATTTACAGGAAATGAGAGGGTGGTATTTAGAGACTTTAAATATTAGGTACATTTAATAATGTATGTAAATCATTCCAATGGCGTTTTGTATGCCCATTTTTTTTTTCTTAAAATTCATTTTCCGTATTGGACAAATATAATTTTCTTTTAAACTTTGTCTTGTAGTCAATATTGCAAAATTTTTGCTCTGAAAATAACAACAACTTTTAAATATTTTATTATGTTTCTGGTACGTTCTATTAGAGTGTAAGTTGCACTCTATTTGAGAAATTTTACAATATTTTCCCGATTCTTTGCTTAATGCAATTCTTTTTCTTCAAACTCGTTCAGCTAAGTTGTTCTGGTGATTTTGTAGTACAAGAGTCACAAGATTTACCAACACTTGATGGTTTTTCTTATTTTTTCTTGTTTTTTCTTCTTATGAAACAAGTTTAGTTTTGCATAAAATCTTGTAGTAGTTCGTTGTTATTGCTGTATGGCAAAAGCTTGAGAGGGTGGTATATGCTGGTTGTATTGAATTTATTTAAAACTACTTAAAAGTGGTCGTTGAAAAAGTGGTGAAGTGGGTGGCTTTGGTGGTGGAGACAAATAATGCTGTTTGCTTCATGTTGTAAAGAATCCTTAAGATGGTAAATAAGAAATAAGATCTCATTAAAAGTTTAAGCCACAAAGTTTATTTGCAAATAAAAAAGTATAAAACAAAAAAATATGTTTTAATATTGTTGATAAACATGATTTTTCCTGGCATTGCTTTCTTTGATTTTTCTTTATTTTATTTTGTTTAACTATTTGAATTCTATTTATTTCATTCGTTTAATTAAGACCACTAAAATGTTTATGGGGGCATAATAAAGTTATTGAGAAAAATTTATTAATATCACAAGAATTGATTAATATTTGCTTAAGTAAAACTATAGCAAAACCGAAAAGTATGAAAATTAAAAATGTTTGCTTTGGGCATAAATATTTTATTAAGACTTTGTTTTATTTTATGGAGTTTTTATTGTGATCGCATTTCGCACAAATTAGTTTGTTTTAGTTATTGGTGAATAACTTCAATTTCGAAGTAGTAAAAACTTTTTAAAAAAAATTTATTTATTGTAGCAATGAACTTTTCCGTATATTAATTATTTAAAATTTCTTAAATATATAATAGTTGTGTTCATTTACTTTACTTCCTGAAACTTGTAACGAGAGAGTAAATTTTTTAATTACAAGATTTTTCTTGCAATTCCAGATTAAACCCTAAAAACAACATAAACCATGTGTAAAAAATGCTCTTTCCAATGTGAGTCCTTCATTTATGACTAAAAAACAAGAATAAGTTACTAATTTCCTATTAATTGCACATTTAAGGCACCATGCCTAAATAGCTTATAAATAGCTAAGTTTGGCCCAAATTCCAATTTAATAATAGCAAATTTGCTATTTTGTTTCATTATTATATTCAGTGTTTAAAAACTTAAAGAAGCAGAAATAACGAATATTTACAAAACAGTCTATAATAAAAACGTGACGAACTTGGAGCGATATTTCTACTATCACTTCTGCTGCCTGAATATATTGAGCGAATCTATTCACAGAGTTGTGTTTGAAATAGAAATTGCGTTAGTAATAGGAGCCACTTTGTTTCAGCTTAGGAAAGAACACAAGGTTACGTGGATTTCTGCGGACGTAGAAATTAGCAAGACGTGACGGAAATCCTTGGTGGACGTGCGGAACAAGGTTAGATCAGATAAGTAAGTGCCCACCATTAAGTCATCGATAAGATACGATGCAAAGAGGAATGAAAAATATCCCTAAATAAAATCACTGTTTTTTTTTTGGGGCTTTTTTTCGTTTACTAATAAAAAATGCAAATTTTAAGAAATGAAAAATCCATCCCAAACATTTTTACACAAATTTTATTAAACTTTATGCAAAAGTTTCTAGGAATTACTGAAAATATTGAATTTTGAAAAAATCTTTTAAAAAAATCAATCTTAAGGCATGTGTTTCAGTGAGTTTTTGTCCGAAAAATACAGTTTAGATATCGGCTGAAAGGGGGGAAATAGATGTGTCTTAAAAATATCAGTTCTCAAGATTTTTGAAAACAGCCTTATGAACTGCAAAAAAAACAGTTTTTTTTTCGCGAATATCTCGAAAACGCTTCTTGAGAAATGAATAAATGAATGCCATATTCGTGTTCAGCAGCCCCGATTTATCTAAGAAATCAACTTATTTTTGAGGTAATGGTAAAAGGTTAAATAAAGTGTTAAAACATGTACAATAACATTAGTTGCTTCCACAGGTAATTTCTATTTATTTAATTAAATTGTTTGTAATTTTAGCATTTAAATCCCGGATTTTATTTTGACTACCCTTTCAACTAGGCTTCACTTTTTAAAGTATGTACTTCATATGATAGAAATTATCAAAATTTTCCACGTGCATAATTATATTATTTTTCAGGAACACTTTTAAAATCAATACCAAAATTTTTTGAAAATAATTAAAATCAAATATTTTCATAAAGTGCCATTTTGCCCCAAAGCATAAGTATGCACCGAATAAATAGCATTTAACATTTTTACAAACTCCAATAAACATACATTATTTCACTTGATGTTTCACACGAATGTCAATGATTGTGTGTGTGTGTATACGTATTTAAGCAATTAAAACATAAATGCCCATAAATTGTCTACCTCTATCGGAATGTATGAGTTCCTTTTTATTTCCGGTGCGTATGAGTTTAAGTGTATTACACATCCAATGTATAAAACTGAGTAGGAATCTCCAAATTTGTTTTTTTTTTCGTCTGTGTGTATCAAATTTATTTGCATTTATGTGTATTGGAATATTTGTGCGTATGTGTATGTGTGTGTTAATTTGTTATGCTTTTGATGATTTGTTGCTGTGGCAACTCTCACATAAAAACAATACATGACACATGTTTTATATGTCTGCTTGAATATGTGTGAAGTGTGTATGGATGTGCATGTGTTCATGAACGTTTCAAAAAGTATGTATGTCCTTTTGTTATTTTCAATTGTTGAATTCTACCAATACCACTACACTTCTACATTGGACAGTTAAAATGTGATTGTTCATTTGACAGGCCTGTACAAAAATAAATGTGTAAATATGGAATTTTGTGAATTTGTATGTGTTTATGTACGTATGTAGGAGTTTATTCGTGTGACATTGTGGGATTGCATATGTGTTTTCTGTATTTGTAAGTGTATTATGCACTCGGCCGTATTAAATGTTACTTGACCATCATGCACAATAATTTAACAAATTTTACAGGAATGCACGTGACTGAACATGTTCAGTCATGTTTGCCTGTATGTAGGAGTTTTTATTTTCGATATTTTTATTGTACACATTTACATTTAAAACATTCCTGAAATACCTTTATATCCTTTTTGTGTCTTTTAAAGCAGAATGTAGAGTGAGTATAATTATTTTGTTAAGCCATTTGTTACATTAAAAAAAGGTGAATTGAATATAAGACAACAACAAAATACACTGATATTTTTTTTATAGAGAAACAAGTGTATTGAACATAGTTTAAGTATATAAGACTGAACAATTAAAATTTGTAGTTGAGTCACTTTTGAACTAGATGTGCGATATGAAGTGCCAGATTGGACAAATGAAAATCTTGACTTTGAGGTACCTTTTTAGGACCAAGTTTCGATAATCTTCTTTTTATTGATCGATATCTTTAAGGTTTTACCTAAGTTCAACTTAAAAAATAAAAAAAATATTTTTATAGATTGTTCAGTTTTGGTCCGAAATAGATCGATTTTTTGAACCGTTAAATACTACCCAATTAACTGATCGGTAAATTTAAAATTGGCTTTTTTCGATTAACGATTAAAGCGGATAATTTCAGTCGATTAACGTTTGTCATTAATTTTTTGTAGCATTAAACAACATCTTCTTGTG
The DNA here is from genome assembly GCA_949318255.1 of Pollenia labialis. Lineage (NCBI taxonomy): Eukaryota > Metazoa > Arthropoda > Insecta > Diptera > Polleniidae > Pollenia > Pollenia labialis. The sequence continues at coordinate 114,944,702 of OX439143.1, forward strand.
TTTTAATTATGGGTGAGTTCCAAAACGTCAGTTGCAAGCACCTCGATTTTATAAATGCATTCTACAATGCAACCATATGCAATTTGAAAACGTTAACTTTTTTTTTTTTAAATTCCCTAAGCTAATCCCCCGAAGCTCAATCAAAGTACCAGATGTAAAACGAAAAAATACCAAGCTCTCTCTTATTCATTCAGGACGATGCTTGTTTATTTTTATCTTTGTAGGTCGAATATTTGCAAAAATTCAAAAAGTACACAAAAAATATAAAAAATTTTCTCTAATCACCAATTTTATACCAAAAGCATAGAATCAAGCAACCAATTTAACAATTTTGCTTCTATTACCAAAACGATTATAATGATTACTAAATCTTGTAAAAATTTAATATTTTGAATATTTTTTTTTTCAATAAACAATATTTTTAATTTTAATTAAAACTATAATCAAAAAACTTTGCCGTTTCCAACAATGTGTTGATTAATTTTGACAATTTCCAACAACAATTTCACAAGTTTAAATTCTTTTATGTTAAACGAAATAATTTTTTGGTATTTGATTAATATTTTAATTCAAAATTAATTTCAAAACAACTAAAATGTTAATTAAATCAAAATTATATTTTTAATTTTCTTTCAACAAAAAAAAAATAATTGATTCAATTATTACAATAATTAAGTTTAAATACTTTTTAAATAAGTTTTTTAACTGAAAAAAAACTACTAATAATTTTTTTCATGTTGTAGGGTCTAATTCACTTAGAAGCCTTCACCTACCATATTAAGTTTCTAAGTTAAATATTATAGAAAATTTAAAAATTATTACATAATGCACGGAAAAGAAAAAGAAATTTAATTTTCCGTATTTCCCCTTTTTGATAATTTTTTCTCCAAATAGAGGTTCGGTTGACAAACAAAGGAAGAAATCGTTGTTAACTGTTTTATCTGTGCCGATCTATACATGATATTGATGTTTAAAAAAGTATTACTTTTTTTTATAGTTTTCTGAACAAACCGTCATCTTATGCTACGTTCATCCCTTAAAATAAAAAAACAATAATAGAAATATTTTCAGATTTACTCCTAGTATTTTAGTTCTAAATAAATCGGAGTTTGTTATTGAATATATGTAAGGATGGACACCTGACATTATTTCCTAAGCCAATAATAATTTAAAAAATATATAGAGAAGAGCAGACAGAAAATTTGTAGAGGCCCTATGCTCCGAAACCAGCTAAGCGGATGGAAGAAGAAGAAGGAATAGCATCTAAGCCCCCATCTGAGCAATTTGGATCTGTACATTTTCAATTTATAAAAGGAAATGTATGATCTCATATACCGGCAACTTGCTATTGTGATATGTAACTTACACTATTCAGTTACATTATTTACCCCTACAGATATGCTACATGTACGTGTTTTATATTGAAGAGTGTATTTTTCATTTTCCAACTCAATTTTTACAAGTTTCAAGTAACAACATCCGTTTCCGCTTCTATCAAATTTCGAACTACATGTCAGCTTATGCGTGCAGGTGCATTTTTATGCATTATTTTTTTCGAATTGTTGAACATAAATCGTTTGCAGCACTTTTGTGAGCTGTAGCCTTTTAATTTTTTTTTAATTGGTGAAACCAGTAGTTTTACGTTTATTTTCCTTTCGTTTTTGGTCATATTCAGGAATCCCTTATTTAAGTTAATGGCCATTGTAGAATAGAGTGCAGCATAAATTTTCAAGTCAAATTAATTTTAAATACAAGTGTCTGTGTGGGTTAAGTTTAATAGGAAACTCAGTAAAAAATCTATATACATATAAAAGCCAGATAGAAAGCCTGCTGTTTGTAATGTTTTGTTCGTGATAGTGCATAACATTTTTTTTATTTGTGTTTGGTTGAGTTAGGTGTGATTTTGTTAAATTTATGTTAACTTTATTGCATATTCCTGTGTTACAACAGACAATTTTTTGGAATTCATTTAAGCACAATGAAAATGTAATTAATGTCAAATGTAATGAATTGCTCAAAAAAAAAATGCAATAATGTTTCAATTTGATACACAATTAATTTATAGAATTCATTAAGTTTTAGTTAATTGAAATATAAATAATGTCGGTTTGCCTTGTACACATAAATGCAAATAGTGTTTTCAAATTAAAGCTTTGAAGATATTTAAACGTTATAATTAGGGTTCTTTACCGGGAAATAAAAGTTCCTCATAGTTTCGGAAAAAAGCTTTTTATACTTAGAAATTTAGTTTTATATTCTCTAAAAATTAGCATCTCTTGATGGGTTGTCGATTAGATCCATAACCAGAAGTGAGTACGTTCGTAAATCAATGTCTACTGACGCAATAAATCCACTAAAAGCAGAATGTGCCGTGCAACTGTTGATAATTAATAAACTTAGTGATGTGAAGAGTTATGTGCTGTTTTCACAACACAAGTGACAGAACGTTTAGTGAAATTTATATGAAAAGCACTCAGTTTTTTGAGTGTTTTCCATATATATTTTATTACACGTTCAGTCACTCGTGTTGTGAAAACAGCACATTAATAAAGAACATAAATTCAAAATAAGATGCAGGCAGTAAATTTAAATTGTCCATGGACAAATCTTAAAAATAGGAGATATCCAAAAATATCGCTCCTTTATTGCAGCAAAGTCATATCTACAAAAAAAAATCGATCTTGGCAAAATGCGATTAACGTTTTCAAAATGTACCGATTTAAAGATATATTTTGCTATAACTTCGGTTCAGTTTGAGATAAAATACCGATTTTTTGTTACGAGAAAGTATGAAGGAACACTTTGCTTAATTAACTTAAAATTAAAAAAAAAATTTTGAGATATGACGATATGTTTATAAGGTGATAAACATAAATTTGTTTCATTTTGTGACGGCTTATATAACCGGGAAGTACTGGGAAACCGAAATAAAAAAACTATGGAAACTCGTGTAAGATACTACAACATACACATATGGGGTATTCACAAGGTTGTGAGAAAGTTGTAAAGTCATATGTCTTAAAATAATTACAAGAAATTTATATGACTGCTGTGGGCAACCGCTTTTTATTTAAATTTCTAATGTACAGTTGTGATGAATCAATGAACTCAGCATTAGAATTTTCATTTTGTTTCAAACACAACAATATTTTTTTAAACAATTGTAAAGTATTATTTAGGACAATATGATGATATGACTTGATAGCACACCTTGTGAATCCCCCAAATGTCCTTAAGATTACAGGTGGATCTTGTAAGATGAAGTCCGTTTGATGCTATATTTCGCTTCAACCTTGACATACATTTGTTTGATATAGACGTTGTTTATAAAAAAAGAAAAATTACTTCGGACTGTGAATTAGAAATATGCAACAACTTTAAACTTTTGCACTTTAAACTATTTGTCCAATCTCGGTTAAAAAGTGAACGAAATTTTACGGAAACATGGTAAAAAGTAAATAAAATAAGAAATATACTCTTTGCCGACTTTCTAAACGCATTGAGTGTGTCTTAATGTTATTTCCTAAGCTGTTAAAAAATGTTAATATATTTATTTAAAATATATATACTTATAAAACATATTTATTTCAAATATTTTATCTATTTTATGAATTTACTTTTTGATCTCATAACACAGAAAAAATTATTAGTAGTTTTTTATCAATTAAAAAAATGATTTAAAAAGTATTTATAAATTTAATTAATGTAATAATTGAATCAATTATTTTTTTTGTTGAACGAAAATTAAAAATATAATTTTGATTTAATTAAAATTTTAGTTGTTTTGAAATAAATTTTGAATTAAAATAATAATCAAATAACAAAAAATTATTTCGTTTAAAATAAAATAATTTAAACTTGTGAAATTTTTGTTGGAAATTGTCAAAATCAATCAACACATTGTTTTAAATGGCATAGTTTTTTGATCATTTTTTTAATAAAAATTCTAAATATTATTTATTGAAAAAAAAATATTCAAAATATAAAATTTTTAACAATTTTTAGTAATCAATATAATCATTTTGGTAATAAGTGCAAAATCAACAAATGGGTTGCTTGATTCTATGAATTCAGTATAAAATTGGTGATTAGAGACAATTTTTAATTTTTTCTGTGAACTTGAGTACCACAATTTTTGTTTGTTTTTTATTATTGTTTTATGAATTAAATTGTTATGTTTATGTTATCTCTTTATCTTGTATCTAGAGCATAATAATGCGAAATTTACATATAAAATCGTAAGGTAATAATAATTCAAGTTCCTCTTTCAACCTTTTATTTATTTTTGAAGTATTTAGGCATTTATTTTACTTACTTTGTAAACAAGTTCCCTTACGCTTTTTTAAAAAAATATTTTTAATTAATTTAAAACACTTTGTATTATTAATATGGATCGGGATCCCAGGATCCCGGGAAATTCAAAAAAATTTCCCGTTTTCCCGGAAATCGAAAAACTTCGGGAAAAAAACTCTAGTTATAATACTCAGTAATGAAAAGTTCAAAAAAATCAAATTTTTAAACACGCAACAGTTTTGTGTCAGGGATTGGATAGTACTAGGGTATTTAAACGATTAACCTTTGTTCGCTTAATCGAATAATTTTGGGCGATTAACTGTTCGATTAATTCAAAATTGCTTATATTCGATTAACGAATAATTCGAATTGTTTATGTCGATTAATTGATTAATCGAAAATTAGGTTTTTACAGTATTAAATTTTTTCTATTACGTAAAAAAAAAACAAGCCGGTACGTTTTAAACACCCTCATATATGGTTTCTTAACTCTGGAAAATATTCTTCGAGTAAAAATTTATAAAATATAGCACAAAGACTGAAACCAAAGTGTTTGGGAATAATTTATTTTTAAGAATACTGTTAAAAAAATCAATAAGAGATTCAAGTTGTAAAATGGACGACTACCAGTTTTTAGAAAATACGACAAAAAGAACAGAGAAATCCAATCTCCAATCTCAACAATAAGTGAAAATATATTTTCTAAATCAAGTCTCATCAAAACAAAAGAAAGAAATCGTTTGAAACATAAACATCCCTTGATTTGTTGCGGGCTTATCGACGTACAATTTTTCCCAATTAACCCCAAAGAAAGAAGTCCAACGGTGCCAAGCCGCATGATCTTGGCGGCCAATTGACATCACCACCACGTGAGATAACACGGCCATTGAATTGGCTGGAAAAACTTATGCAGCGGCAGGAAGAAAACTGATAATTTAGCTCCTGCGAGATTATAACCTACTGTTTTACAGCATAAAGCTTTTTACAGTTTCCTTTTGCCAAAATAAAATTTTGTTCCATTAGAAAAACAAGCTTTTCCAAAAGCAGCTTAATAAAGGATGATCCAACCAAAACGAGCGATGTTAATTTTAAATGAAACACAAAGTGTTCAGAGAATTATCTTAATATTTCTTACTGTTATAGAAAATTATATGTGAAATAAAAATATCATTCCTCTGTCCGAATTACCTCATGCTTTAGCTCTTGAATATTTCTTGGCTTATTAACGTACACTTTATCTTTTAAATATCCCCAAAGAAAGAAGTTCATCGGTGCCAAATCACATTATCTTGTCGGCCAATTGACATCGCCACCATGTTAGATAACACGGTCATTGAATTTGTCGCGCAAAAGAGCCATGGTTTCGTTGAATGTGTTTCAAGTGGCATCATCCTATTTGAAACACATATCTTCCAGTTCCATATTCTCAATTTCTGGCCACAACAAGTCCGTTATCATCCCATGTTACGGAACAACATTCACGGTAACTGCTTGGCCGACCTAATTTTCGCAAGACTACAGCCCGATGATGCACATAAATCGCACTAAACAGAGCTGCAGTCGTATTCTGTAATTCGCTTAGCTTAAGCTAAATCTCGATCGCTAAAATGCCTTATAGAATACAAAATTTAAAAATGTTAGCGATGACATTAAAAGCTAAAATTGCGGCGAATTAAATTTGTATCGCATTGCTAAATTAAGCAATGCACGTTACAGTATTGCATTCGTAGCCAAAAATCGCTAAATCAACTTTTTAGATTTTTAGCGATAGAGATTTAGCTTTAGCGAATTACAGAATACGGCCACTGGTTTGCTAAAATTTGCGAAAAGTTCTCCCGATTGCGGATACATTTTATCGATTATGCTGACCAAAAAAATCACGAAGTTCACGAAATGCATTTTGATTTAAACGCCCATTTTCGTAAATGGCTTTAATAATCATTACGCGCTGCTCAATTGTGTACCTCTCCGTAGTTGGACCACCCTGTACGTACTACCTTAGATCTGCACAGGGTTAACAGAAATAATTAAGAAAGTTTTTTTTTTAATTTATTTGCAGCGTTGAAAGCAAAATTATTTTCGCACGAAATTTTCATTACTGCTGTCAGCTCTGAATACAAATTTTACATGAAAAAGTCGATTTCCAAAAACACTGTACAAAAAAAAAAATAGCCTCAATACTTGCAACGCGAAATGAAACTAGACTTTTGGTAGAGCAAATCTGCCAAAGGGTTTTGAAAAGTTAGCGATTCTGTTTTGGAATAAATTATCCCTTTAACACTCATTTAAAGGGGTAATTTTTGTCCTAAGTAAGGGTTTTGTTCAGGAGAGCCATTTTAAAGATTTAAATACGTGTATCTTTGGTGTACCATCACTGAGCGTGTTGGTATTGGTCTCATTTGAAAGCGACACATCTCATGACGTCTGGATCATATTGGTCAACCTTGAAAACGCGCGTAGGTCGTCCCTACCTCTTGTTTTGTATAGTTGGTTTTTACTGTTCCCTTTATCTTGATGGTCCCTTTCTCTATAATTTTTGTTATTTAGGTCGTGAAACAGGGCAAGATGGGTAAAAGCTCCACTTCCATATGTCCTCCAACTAATCGACAGATATTCTTTAATTTGCAATGCAGATACTTCAACATCTGAATGAAATAAGTTATACGGCAAAATTACGTTTGGCAGGTCAGCTAGTATAATATAAAATATATAAATAAAAACAAGAAAGAAAGAAATGTCAGTCCAGCCCGACCATAAGATACCACAGTATATAAGAACAAATTTTTGAAAGTGTACCCTATTTGGAACCAAATGAAATTTTAATACCATCATTATAAGATGATTCCCACGATTTTCATTAGGCTAGGTAATTGTGCCCATCAGAACCTACGTGCCAAATTTCATATATTTATTTCCAAAAATGCGACATGGACAGTCAGTTGGACGGACATCGTTAGATCGACTCAGACAGTGATACTGAGTCGATCGGTATACTTATGAAGGTGTTACAAAGATCAGCACAAATGCGTAATACCCTCTCCACTATTGTGCTGTAGGTTTAACTATGTACGCGACTAAAGACGCATCTAGCCACTTTTTTGTTCTCCAATTACGACTTTCATGTTAATGAAACACTTTTAAGAATATATAAAAATGCACTTAAGAAAATAAAAACATTTACGTAATTTTTTCTTAATTTTTAAGTTTTGCATTTCGAATATTCTGTATTTTTTTTTTAGAATACAACATTAAGAACAGACAAAGTGACATTATGAAAACACATGAACATGTAAATGAGAGCATGTTCATTAATTTTGCGTAACTTTCAAGCAATTAACTATTTACTGGTGTTACACATGATATTCAGAATTTGCATCAACAACAACAAAACATCTAAAAATACGCTATCAAAGATACCAAAACTAGTCGCATCATCAACTTAACTTAGTAGTTGTGAAAGGTTTAGTGTGTTCAGTATTCAGTAAATGTTAATTACTGCTAGGATAATGATAATGACGATGAGGCAGATACATTCAGTGGGTTACAAAAGTAAGGATGGTTGGTTTTTTGCTGCAACATACGGTTTCTTGTTTTTTGCGGTAGTTTAAAATGTGTGTGTACTGTTTACAAGTATTCGCTTTTGAGTATAAAGTAATCTCCAAGGATATTAAAGGTGCACTTTGGGTTGTAGTTTTCCAAGTGTAGTTGAATGTGGTTTTGATATAATTTTTAGACCAGTTGGAAAGCTAAAAAAATAAAAAATATCCAGAAAAGAGGTTAAAGTCACTTATGTGATACTTTGGAAAAATAAAGACCCCTTTTAAACCCTTTGACAACAAATGAAAAACGTATTTCCCGTTTGATTAATTCTTTATTACTGCTACTTTTTCCAATGAATTCTGGTCTAATCGATCTTGTTTGAAAAAAAAACAAACGCGTTCTTAAGTATTCCTGTCAAAATTAGACTTTAGTGCGTCGGATAGTCGGAATTATATATATTTTTTTATAACTCGGGTTCTAAACAATACTGTTGGAAAACCTATTGACAATTAATGTACTAGTGCTTTTTGTAAATTTATTGATCGATGCATTTTAAATAGATGCTATACTTTTCTCAGGAGGGCTAAAAATATGATGGGACTTATGTGTCCCAATCGTTTTCAAAGGTAAGAACAAAACGCAATTTTTGGCATGTTTTCAATTTATTTAATTTTTTTTAACTGAAAACAAGGAAACACAAGCATTTAAAAAAAAAAAAAACAAAAAAAAGTCATTTAAAATGATTTGATGGGGGGTAATGGGAAAGTGAAGCGAATACAAATTACCTCAGCACGCCTGGAGGCAAAGTTGGCATCCCAAACACAAGAATCGAAAGCTCTGGCCTAATCAGTCATTAATTTTAGAACAACCCAATTACCAACACCGTATTAAGGTTTTATGCTCCTCCCAGGAGTATAATGAATCAATATACATATGCAATTATATAAATCGTTCATAAACTAATCGAAAAATTAACTTTGTTGCGGACATTTTCAAATATCATACAAATATTGAATATATACGTTTCTGAATATATTTCCTGCGCAGATCAGTACAATCAAATGTTGGGCAATTAGAAGGTACTCATGGCTTTAATTATTCCAAAAGACGCTTTTACCTTTTCTTTACTTAAAAAAAATATTTTACCATTCTGCTTACAATAAAGTTTTGTTAATTGAATTATACTCTTTTACTCTATTGGTGCGTCGAATTCACATACTGTATTGAAGACATTTAAAACGGATGAGGCTCCCTCATTAGCTCTAACCTTTGGGGCTAATCGTAATTTTAATTGGCTTTTCTCATCGAAATTAAACTTAAAGTTCTGTGGCTGCTACAGACTTAAAAGTACAGATTGTCATTGACACATCAGTCTTAGAACTTTAGCTACTGGAAGATTTTTCGTTTATCTGAAACAATTCTATCCTCGATGTCCAATAACAACACAATTTCGTCTACTTCACTCTCGATGCGTTCAGAAACTTACCCCCGTATTTATAAACGATTATTAAATTAAACCCATTTACGCTTGCTGTGCCAATGTGGAAACACTTCATTATTTGCGGCTTATGACAAAGTTTTTGACATTATTCAATATATGGTTGCATAATCGATAAATTAAAAGTTCAGACATTTGTATAACATCAGATTTTTTTTTTTTTTTTTAAGTGACCACTGTGCCAATTTTGGGACACCTCTTAATTTCCAAAAAAAAAAAAATTTTTTTTGATTTTTTGTTTATATTAACAAACGTTTATTAAGGCAAATTTTCATACAAAATTTATTTTGTAAACCTTTTTTAAATTTTGAAAATTTTTATAAATACGGGCGTTACAATTGTATTATCAGTTTAAAAAAACGACAACATTTTTTTAAATGTTCAATTCATTCGGCCCCAATTTGTTCCTTTACGACAGACGGGACACAATTGTTACATGATTTTTCTCGTTTAAGCAGTAACAATTTTTAGATTTTGACAACTCTTTAGCCGTGAAATGTAGCATATCCGAAAACGAATCCGCAATAAAATTTTAAAAATGTTCGGCATTAAATTCTTCGTTATCAATGGGTTGAAAAATAAACCTAAAAATCATCTTTATTTATCTCACATTTTTTTCCTATTGGGTTTTTTACATAACTTATGTTGTTGTTTTTTCAGTTTGTTTATGTTGTTATTGTAAATATCACTAGGAATCTTTGACATCGATATGGGATTTCATTAAATATTAGTAAATGTTGCTGTTAGCTGCTGTTGTTATAGTTGTTGATTTTGTTATTGCTGATGTTACTATCCACAATGTTGTCTAGTTTTTGTTTAATTGATTGTAAGTTATACTAAAGTGTTTTCTAGAAAATAAGAGAATTAATAATTTAACGAGGGTTGTTAGCTTAGATTCTTTAATTTTAAGATCCCTAATATTTAAACTATTTATTTATAATACACTTTATAATAATATAATATATTTATACATATGTATATGCATAACAATAACTGTCAGCATATTTACCTGTAATCAATTGGCCTTAAGTGGCTTCAATATTATTAAATAAATAAATAAATAAATAAATAATAAAGACACGGCTAGATAATCGCTCTTTCGGCAAAGTGGGGTTTTATTGTAAAATTATAAAAGTATTAAAGTATAAAAGTATAAAGGTATAAAAGTATAAATGTATAAAAGAATAATAGTATGAAAGTATAAAAGTATAAATGTATAAAAGTATTAAGGTATAAAAGTATACACATATAAAAGTATATAAGTACACAAGTATAACAGTATAAAAGTGTTAAAGTATAAAAGTATAAAAGCATAAAAGTTTAAAGGTATAAAATAATAAGTGTATAAAAGCAAAAATTAAAAATTTATAGAAGTATAAAAGCATAAAAATTTATAATTAAAACTATAAAATTATAAAATCATACCACCCAGCTAGCTTTTTTAATAGTAAAGGACTGTACTGGGAATCCTAAAAAGAGTGTTTCTGATTGTCGACGAGCTCATATTTTAATTATAGACGATTCCTCGTACGGGAGAAACTGTTTCACGTGCTGATTCGTATGAGAGATTCTTCCAGGGCTGTGGAGTCGTCCGAAAAAAGTACTAACTCCGTCTCCGACTCCAAATGCTGACGTTTTTTAAGTGCGACTCCGACTCCTTCTCCGACTCCTACTCCGACTCCTACAATAATCTTGATGCTAAATGTATATGAGACTCAGTGATGTTAACTTTTATTTTTTCATTACCGTACGGCCTTCTAAAAATTAGAGTTCTTGAGAATCAATTACCGTACGCAAACATTAATGTGCTGTTTCCAAATGACAGGCGATTGATTATGTAGCAAAATTTTTCATGGTGTGCTGGAAATCGCAAACGCAAAACGCAAGAATTTGGAAGTTGTTTTTAAAAAACTTTAAACCTAGTTCTTATAATTTTTGGTTTAAAATCCTGTTTAATAGGAAAATATTTGTTAAATATTTGTCATAAAATTCTTTTATTACAAAAATCGTATTTAAAAACGACTTTTAAAATTCTTGCGTTTTCCACGATTTCCAGCACACCCCTGTATATGAAAAGCACTCAGTCTATCGCCTGCCAATTGGAAACAGCACATAATAGCAGTATTCATAAACCATTTATTTAAATTTTAAATGTGTTTTAAGAAGATTATTTATTATTAATACGATTTCCGTATGACGTGCTAAATTCCCAGTTTTTCATATTTGATAAATACACTGAAATTTATTGTTGAGGGAAAGCTAGCTTCTATGCGAAGATTACATTACATTAAGATAGTCTGTAAGGAATTTGTCCATAGACTTAAATTAAATAAATAAATAAATAAAAAGATAATTTTTATTTTGGAATTTGTTTTTAAATTTTTTATTCCGAAAAACTTTGGAGTCGGAGTCGCGAGTTTTTGTGGATACTACGACTCCGACACTGACTGTGGCACAAAAACATCAACTCCGACTCCAACTCCACAGCCCTGGCTTCTTCCATAACACAGCGATATACTATTTTAATCATAAATGGAATCGTTTCTGATACATGTAGAGATTATCAAAAAGCATGCCAAGAGTCGTATGAGAGTCGTGTAGGGATTATTTTACAACTGAAATGCTCAGCCGTATAGCTGAGCCAACTAAATAAGGGCATTAAGCTTATTTTTCATGTCAAAACTTTAAATTTTTATACAATTTATATAAAACAAACCTTAAGGTCACGAAATCAACAACATCCTTTCGGAAAATCCTTTCTTACAGATCCTTAGGTCGGTTTGTTTTATTGAAATTGTATTAGCAATAGAATTTTCATATTTCAGAAACGCTTTTATTTAGTTAGCTCAGTAATTGTTATATGACTCTTACAGAGAGTCGCAAAAGGTTCATTCCAAGATTAAAAAACGAGCGTATCAAAAAATGAATAAAAAAGTAATAAATTAAAAAAACATTGATATTCTTGTTTTTGTTACTCGCCAGATAATCATCAGAAGATTATTTTATCAGTTTTATATTAAACATATTCGTCTAACAAGCAGCCTATACTAAGTAGCTGGGAGGTTTAAACGTATATTTGTGTTAAAGTATAAAATAAAAATGTACAAAAGTGTAAAATTATAAATGAATAAAACTATAATGTTAAAAATATTAAGGAGTATAAATAAAATTATCAAAATATAAGAGTAAAGGGTGTCCACAAATTAAGGTATCATTTAAATTTTAATAAAAAAAAGAGATATTAAAAGTAATTTTATTTCAGTTCAGTTCATGTTGTTCAAGTGACCCCCTACTTGTTCGGTAGGCTGACAATCTTTTACCAAATTTATCAATCACGTTTTCCATTTAACTGTTGTCAATGGTTGATATCTGCTCAATAATGGATCTTTTGAAAGAAAAGTTCAAAAATCGCATTATATCTCGTAGAGTGAATTGGCCACCAAAATCGTGCAATTTATCATCTTTAGGCCCGTTTTCACAACTTACCGATAGCTTAAAGTGGACTTTAACCGGCTTATAGAAAGTGTTCCATTATTTAAACTTTACTTTAAGTTTATCGATAACTAAGCTTTCGGTTAGTTGTAAAAACGGGCTTTAAACTATTTTTTGCAAAGATTTTTGGAAAGAAAAGTGTACAGTAATAATCCCACAACATTTTAAATGTTTAAAACAACACTATCGAGCAGATATCAACCATTGCAACAGTTTATTGAAAAACGTGATTGAGAATTTTAGAAAAAGATTTGGAGTCTGCTGATTCAGTAGAAGGGGTGTGATCACTTAACCAACACCATTTTTTATATTTTACCGGAACCTATTTGCAATAAACTTAAATAAAAACTAATTTAATATCTCCAAAGCAACTCTTTTTTTATTAAAATTAAGATGAGATTTTTATTTTGAACACCCTTTATTAAGCTTTTTATTAGTGTTCGAAAATAAGCATTAAATGTCGTTCCCAAGTGTTCAATTCGGTAGATTTGTGGAAAACACAAACGCTAATAGTTTAAAAAAAAAAACGTTTCTCTGTTTATCATCGTTTGAAAACACATAAATCTGTTTTTATTCAACTCAACAAAAGATGAGAACATTTAATTCCGTTCGGTTTTTTTTAACCACAAACTTCATTGTGTTCGGTTCGGCTCAATAATGTTCGTCGCATTTAGCTGGTAAAATAAAACCGAACATTTTTTACAAAAACAAATTATACACATGAAAAAAAAAACAAAAGGCCAGCAAAATAATTTTACACAAAAAAACATATACACAATACACACACAAGCTGTTCGTGTTGCGCTCGTTGCTAAAATTTTTTGTTAGTTCATTTCTTTATCAATGTAAAAAAAGAAACATTATAGAACATTAATATATAAAGTGTGTCTACAGTATCACTTTTGTTCTGTTTTTTAATGAAGAAAAGAACATTATATAATGTACGGTTCTTTCTTGAAAAAAGTTACGAACGGTATTAAGGGTTGTGTTCGTCTACACAATCACTAAAAAAAATAGATATCGTTCTTGGGTATGTGAGTCGAACACTAAATAATGTACTGTTTATTTTCGAACACTGCTTTTTATAGCTACCTAGAAAAATTAATCTGGAAAATTCAAATGTAAAATTAGTCTGACGAGCGATGATCTAGGTAAGAAAGATGTCTCAGAAAATATTTATTCGTTTGTTACAGCCGTATTGTCGAAGTTTTAGTGATACTAAAGTAAAAGGCTTTTAAATTTCTCTAGATTAACGTTCAACCCTCGCATAGTTCCTAATGAATGTAGCTGCCAATGCACACAAGTATGCGTACAGAGCATATGTGTTGGGAAATCACAAAAACGTGTTGAATATTTTCACGCATAAAATATCAAGTGTTTTAGATTGTGCTTTTTGGTTCTACTATGTTTTCGTCTTTTTTTTATTTGTTTCGTATGCCTTTTTGTGATGATTATTAAACATTTAATATGCATAAAACATGTAGGAGAATTAATTAGTAGTTCATCTACACAAATAAATTCGTGTAAAAAAGATGGTTAATTAGCAGTGAAATTTAGTAAAAATGGGGGAAGAACTAATAAAAGCCATTCATAATTTAGAACTTTATTAAAAAGCTGATGCTTTTATAGTATTGAAAAATAAAAGTACATATTGAAAAAAAGTGCCCAATGAATGATGAATTAAAGCTGATAAGAGAATGTCAAATTTGGTTTCCGTTGCGTTTAAATAAGTTTCGTATCAATTTATTACAGTTTAAAAAACTCTTTTTCCTTTTAAAATCTAGATCAATATCGACAAATTATTTAAAAACTATTAAACATCATTAACAAATCTTTATTGATTTAACTTAAAATGAAAACATAGCCAGCACACCTTTTTTGTAATGTTAAACAATTAGTAATTAATCAAACTTATAGAACTAGACAAATAACCAGAGTTTATTTTTCAGATCTGACTTACATATTTCAAAGATAAATTAACTGAAAAAAATAATAAATACCAAATGCTAGTAAGAAAAAGAACAAGAAATTTATGTAAATCAAAGAATTGTAAATTTAGAAAAAACAACGTAGAAATAAATATAAAGCGATTTAAATGCCACAATATGTTGAGATTAATTAAGGTCAATTATAATTCTAAATAATAATAAAAAACAAAAAATAAATTAACTACAAGACAACACAAGAATTTATTCTTTTGAACAAAAAAAAAATACATTAAATAAAAAACTGCACAAGAACTGGAATGAGCCAAAAGTAAAAGTATCTTTAAGTTAACGATTGTAGAAACCAAACAAACAACTGAATAAATAAACTACTTTTAAAACAATTATATCTATAATTATAAATCTTTTTTAGTGTTCTACAAAAAAACAAAATGTGCACAATGCACTACTACAAACACAATAACTATTGCATAAAAAGAACCAATTTTAAAAATTATTTAGTTTAAGAACAAAAACCCAGTAACATTTTTTTTTTCAATACTTGGGTTGGGTTAAAATTAAAGGTTTTAACCTTAAGTTTATTGCGGAATTAAGTTTTTAAAAACGTATATTTTTATTAGTTTCTATTTTATAGTTTTAACCCTTTTAACTTTGATTTTTTTTTTTCAAGTAGAGTTCAATATGAATTTTTTGCATGTGTTGCAATTAGAGCAGGTTGGCTTTTGTCTTGCTACAATTTAGTGCCACATAGTGGGGAATATTGTAGATTTTATTTTTGTTGATTTGCTGGTTTATTTGTAGTGTTTTCTATTGGTTTTAGAGAATTGTTTATGTTTATGGTTTTATAAATGATTACCACTTACATAAGATTCATTTGTAGTTGAAAATGTCAGAGATTTTTAAGCAGCAAGTAAAATATTTGAAAGCCCCTACTACTTAGCAAAAAACTGTATTTGCATTAGAGTTATGAAAGTTCAGGACTAGCAATGTCAAATTCCAGAATACCGAGATCGTCGAAGTGGATTTTTATTTCAATTTGAAATCATGAATTTATAAGCAAACGCTTGTATAATCCAATATAGCAATTGATAATTAGTTTTAATTATCAAAGGAACTCAAGAAATAAACACTCAAACTTATTTGTTACAAAACAGATAAACTAATTATGAATACTAAAATTTCCGAAATTTCGATTCTTTATTCGATACCTCAATTTCAGAATTTTTCTCGATATTGCAAACCTACTAAGGGCTATTTTGATTTTTAGACAAAATTCGTATATTCTTATTTATTGTAGACGGAATAAGTATTTATTACTATTTAAACTAAGGCCATATTGTCTGTAATTAATCAATTGTTCGAACATTTTGTGGAGAGAGTTTTTACTTTCATACTTTAACAGTTAATAATGTTTATACTTAAATACATTAACACTATTATACACTTATAACTTTATTTTTTATTTTTTATACTTTAATACTTTTATAACATAATATTTTTATACTTTTATATTTTTATAGTTTTATGCTTCTGACTTTTAAACTTTTATTCTTTAACAAGTTTAACCCAGTGCGCTTCCCTAACGCGTAAGACACGTAAATTTTTTTAAATAGAGATCTCGTGCATTGCTTACAAAGCTATTTGTACCAAGTTTGAATACTACTACAGCTACCATTCTCCAGTTATGCAGAAATCGATATTGTCTTTGTATTTAAGGTGCCCCGCCTACGTCTGCACCCCAGCCCACTTGTTACCGATGTTGTACATTTATAACCAAGTAATTTGTATCAAATTTTTAAACTGAAGGTGTTGCCGTTGTATACAAAGACACAAAATTTTCAACAGTTAAAGCATTAATCAAAAATAAAACCTAAGCAACCAGTGAAATGCGCATAGGAATAGCTCATCCATTCAACAATAAATTTCAGTTTCTCAATAGTATGAAATGAGAGAAACCTTGTTAAATAATTTTTGAATCCCAAGAAAAACTTTGATAACTAATATGCATGTGGCAGAGTAAATAAACTGAACTGGCAAAATAAAATAAAGTAATTTGTTTTTAATTTTGTTTTTTCTTAACCCACTTACAACTACATTTAGAGTTGACAAAGAATCAACCAATTGTAGTCGGGACTGTTAGAAAATCTAAACTCACTGTTTATTGTTGTTGTTTATATTGTTACAAGTAAAACTGAGGTTTATAATTCTTATTCGCTTAACCGTTTTATTTGTATAATATCTTTCGCTTTTCTAAAATCTTTGGATGAAGTTTCCTGACGATCTGGCCTAATCAACCAGTAAAATGCACATATGAATAGCTTATCCCTTCAACAATAAATTTCAGTTTCTCAATAGTATGAAATGGAAATTTAGCACATTTGAAAGAAACCTTGTTAAAACCAGTTTTAATTAAACATTTTGATTAAACGTTTAATGCACTTGATTAAATTTTTAATTAAAATTGATTTAATTTTTTATTCATGTGTTTACTGATACAAAACTTTTGTTTTGTGTATATAGAATTATTGATTGTGCCACGCCCACTTATCTAATTGAACCCAGTTTTTAAAATGTTGTGCATTTATAACTAAGCTGTTTGTTCTAAATTCGTTAATTGTAGCTTCTACCGTTATTTAAATACACAGAATTTTATTTTGTGCCACGTCCACTTATCTTATCCAACATAGTTTTTGACTGATTTTGCGTTTTGGTTACCAAGCTATTTGTTTCAAATATGAAAACCATTCTTTAGATATACAGAAATCTCTTTAGCCGTAGGTGCCGCGCCCACTTTTTCACTCTCATCTACTTTTTGACAGATTGTGTGTATTGATAACCCAGCTATGTATTCCAAAATTGAAAATTGTATCTTACTTTTCTTAAAATAAATTAATTTTGTGTCACGCCCACTTCTCCAGTCCCGCCAATTTTTGACAATTTGGATAATTTTGGATAATTATGCATTTAACGTTGTTAAGATTTAGAGAATGTACCACACCCACTTATCCAATATCATCCACATTCTGACGGATGTTGTATATATTGACAACCCAGCTATGTTTGTATTACGCCTACTTCTCCAATCACGACCATGTTTTTTCCAAGGACATGCATTGATACAATCATTAAGCGTCAAAAGAACTTGAGAATAATTTGTCGTCTTGTATTTTTCATTTTGAAACGAACGAGTTTTGCAACTCACCTACTCATATATACTTTTATTCCTTTTTACTTTTATACCTTCACACTTTTATAACTTTATAATTTAATTTTTTGAGCTTTTAATGCCTTTATTATTTTATAGTTTGTTTTATACTTTTATAGTTTTTTACTTAAATTCTCCTAATTTTTTTTTTACTTTTGGGCTTTTCTATTTATATTTCTTTTTAATATCTTTTTACTTCTATTATTTTATAGTTTTAAACTGTTAAGGTTTTAAATTTTTTACTCCTAACTTTTTAATTTTATACTTTTGTGCCTTTAAATATTTTGTGCTTTTACACTTTTATAATTTTGTGCTTTGGTTATTATTCTATACTTTTAAAATTGTATACTTAAATACTTTTATACTTTTAAACTTTTATACTTTTATACTAATGTACTAATATACTTTTATGCTTTTATAATTTTTTACTTTTATACTTTTAAACTTTTATACTTTTATACTAATGTACTAATATACTTTTATGCTTTTATAATTTTATACTTTTATACCTTTATACTTCTTTACTCTAATAATTTTATTATTTTATACTTCTCTATGTTTATACTCTTGTTTTTGTATGCTTTTGTTTTTTATACTTTTAAACATATATTTGTACTTTTATAATCTTTTACCTTAATACTTGCTTACTTTACATTTTTATACTTTTGTTAATTTTACTTCCCGATATGTTTACACCTTAAAGTATTAGCTTTTTTATATCTCATAAAATTATAAATACAAAGTTACATATTCCCAAAATATGTATGTATCTCATACAAATGTAGGGTAATTTAAAAACTATAAAATTTATATCGAAATTCCACCAACATGTCTGTGTGTGACTGTCTGAAGGAATAATAATGAAAATGAACAAATGAATGAATGAATGAAGGTTTATTTAACCAATTGTTACAGAAATTTATTGCTCACGCGTTTAGAGTTAAAACGTCATTTATTACCAATCACATTTGAATTTATGGCAATTTATTGACAGTGAATTATTTTCATAAGATTTCATGAAGAAACTAAGCAACCTTACACAACAACAACTACAAGTAATCAAAAGAATTGTAATAAAATAAAGTTTCAAAGAAAAAGGGGAAAAAATTATGCTGTAAAATATTTTTCACCTCACTGCAATAATTTGTTGCCAACTTTCAACGAACAAGTAAGTAATATTTTTTGTGGAAACTTTTTTTTTATTAATTAAAATTAAAACCTAAAAATGTTCCGTGTCTATTTCAATTTATTATTATTGAACTGAGCTTTTAACCAATTTCATACACAATGTACAATTTCGTGAACAGAGTACCTGACTAACTGACTGACTTTCTTGGTGTTGCGGATTTAATGCAACGATGTACCTCCCGCAATTTAAACTAGTTTTGCTAAAAAACTTTTTTTGTTTAGGATTTTTCCTCGATAGCTGAGTAAATACATATGCATGTGTGTGTGTGTGTGTGTGTTATTGATCTTTATCTATAGATTTTAAACAGAGAATACAAGTTTTATTGCATGATGATGCCTTTAAATTTTGCTGTTGACTTGTTAAGCATTTAAAACCGTTTGCTCTTTACGATTGTAATCAACACTAGGAAAGCACAAAGACAGACAGACAGCCAGACTTAAGGCAAGGCAACCTGCCAGACGGACGTGCACCTAGTGAGTGTGTCGTTTTCGTTGTTCAGTTATTTTTGGTAACCAACAAACATGTAATCGTTCGTTTGAAGACAATTGTTTGAGCTTTTGAGTTTAGACTGGATTCTTTCAGAAGTATTTTACTGTTGTTGCATACGATGTTGCATGTACTCGTATGTTTGCTGGCTTGTTCGTTGGTATGATGATACTTTTGTTTATTGTTTTTAGGACATTTCAAGGCTTTTGTTTTTTGTAATTGACAGTTCTGCAATTTATGATAAAAACACAAGTTGAAAAAAAATTCAACAAAAACAGCCAGCCAACAGAAAGAGAGACACAGATATATTTATTGAAAAGTTTTTAAAAATTTCATAAAGATTCGTAAAATGATGTTAATTTAAATTCGCTTTGTAAATGCCGCTTGAGTTTTAATAAAGAAAAGGCGCCATGCCATGACTTTATAATTACAAAAGTAGACCCGGTGGTCCAAATACAGGCCACATCTAAATCTATACTTCGTAAATGAAAAAATTTTAATTGTTTTAAAACTTTTCAAATTTTTACGACAAAATCCAAAATCCTAAACGATTTAAAGTTTTTAAAATTTCAATCGAAAATTTTAATATTGATGGATTATTTTTGAAAGACTATTTTTTTCACCCCTTTAACGATAAAAACAATATTAATAAAGATATAAGCGCTTAAGTATTGTATATAGTCTTCTGAAAAAATTTCGATTTCGAAAAGACATTTATCAGAATTATAGATGAATTTTGCCGAAAAGCTTAACATTGAGGTCTTTTTTTCTAAAAGTACAATATTTCAACAAATGTTCGAAACTTTTATAAAAATTTAAATTTTGTGGTTTTTTAATCACATTTGTTTTCGTTCTTTCGATGACAAATTCAGTATTAATAAGGAAAACTTTAGCTTTTTTTTTGACTTCTTCTATAATTTGACTAAACATTCAGCCATGTCACAGAGTACAATTCCGTTCGGAATGATTTTATTCGGAACAGAAGAAAACATATTTGTTTATTGATATAAAGTGTATTTTGATGGTTTTTGGCCTTTCAGATACAGAAAACTCCCATTGCGTTCATTGTGCGTCATTTTGTGAAGCACAACAAAAGGAATAAATTCCGTTTCCAAACGGAATTGTACTCTGTGACATTATTTGATTATTTGTAACAAGATAATTTATAATGTACGGTAGAAACTGTTGAATGATGTTTGATTGTCAAATGCCAATGCCTTTTAAAAAAATTTATTTTCAGATTCCACTTTGTTTCCAGATAAGATCAAAAACATTTTAAATTTATTTAATTTTTTGAAATCCTTAAATGGAAAATACAAATGCTAATTGAGGTCTGATGTTTTTAAATTTAATATTTCTTTTCCTTTTTAATTGCAAAATCACCGGTATCAAAAAGCTCTTCTGGCATTCTTAAGTTAGTCCAAGTTTTTTGATTAAAATTCTGAAGCATCTAGCCAGGCTACCATCTTGTTGCGAATTGGCTTCTAATTTCCTCTGCAATGCGGTATAACCTATGTGCTAAGCGAGTACCTTGCAACATCGGGTAACTTGCTGCATCGGTTTAAAATAGAAGTATCTATTGTCGAAATCTTAAAAATCTTGTATTTAAAGCAACGCTTCAAAATAATTTAGTTATTGATTAAAAAAATTATACAAATTTTCATACTATTCGAATGTGTATCCTAAGTAAAATTACAATGCTCCAAAGCTTTTATACTTTAATAGTCTTACTCCTTCAATATTTTCCAGGAATATTTTGTATGCACTATCAGAATTTTTGTTTTGTATATCTATTTTAGAATTTTTAAAAATTTGTAAAATAAATGTTACTTAACATGAGAAATAAATTCCCAGGTTCCATTTAAAAAAATTTTATTTGGAGATTGTTTTGTGTATTTAAAAAATTTTTTTAAGAATTTTTTTTATAATATGGAAATTAAAAAAAATCACTTTAAATGTCAAAATATATGCAATAATATTCATTTATAATCTCATTATACAAATCATGATGCATTTTCACCAAAACATGCAACAAAATGCAAAAAAAATCGATGCCATTTTAATGCAAATGTTATGATTCAGAAAGATAATTGGTCGACATCGTTCTTAGACTATCGACAAAAAACATGCATTTGCATGGAAATCGCATCCCTACACGCAAAGAAAGAACATGTTTGTGGTAATCATATTCTAAGAGTCACATATTATGACAAGAATTATGTTTGAAGTCATCATATTACGTTTTTTATTCAATCCTATAATGACCAAGTATAATCGTAATATTACATCACAATATTTGTCCCTTAATTATTATCATAATAAGATAAGAAGAAATCATATTATTGTCATGTTATCCATGATACAAAAAGAAGAAGTAAGCATATTATGGTGCTGTCACAAGAATAAATTTAAATTTTTTTGCGTCGATTTTTTTATTTTGTGGTATTTTACAATTTTTTTAATGTACATACAATTTCTTTATTTTATTAATTTCTTTACACGGTTTAAATCAACATTGAACTCTTACTTAATAAAACTGCCAAAAATTAGTTTTTACAATTTTTTACCACCTTTAGTGATGATTGGTATTTTTTTTTTACAAGCACTAAACAAATTACACCCAATTCTCTTTTTACACGATAGATACGTTCCCAATAAATTCGTGTAAAAAAATTCGTGTAAAAAAAGATACTAGCCAAAGGTGAAAATAGTAGATTGGTTCCAGACCTAAAAAATAACGTAAAAGTACAATAAACAACAATAAAAAATTTTTGTTAAAGTTTACTTGAGAATTTATTTAACGTGCTTACACATTTTAATATCTTAAATACATATAAATACATACATATATTATAAAAAAAAATAATGATTTGGAAAAAAGAAAATAATATCAGAAATTCATTAATATAAAAAAGGAAAACTAATATAAACATAAACAACTTTTATTTGCTGTACTTTTATTTATTGTAAAAAATAAAAATTTATAAAAAGAATTTGTAGAATATTTAAAATCGTGTTAAAACAAAACAATTCGTGTAAAAAGAGAAAAATGTTAACTTTTTAACTCGTGTTAAATGAAAATTCGTGTAAAAATAATTCGTGTAAAAAGAGAATTAGGTGTAATTGGTGTTGAAAATTTGTTCACTATCGCCAACTGCATAAAATCTGCACTCAATCCAAATTTGTAGTTCAAAATTTGTAGTTCAAAATTTTAACTTGCAATCAAAAAGCTGTACGAAAACATAATATCACTAAAATTTAAATAAATTTAATGTTGTACGTGAATGGTTTTTGATTTTTCCGATGAAATGCATAAGCAAAGGAAGTTTAACTAAATGAAATTATGTCAATAACGGAACAATTCTTGGATTTAATCATTAAAACACAAGTTCTGTATTTTAAATTGTGTGCAACATTTTTAGTCAAATAAGTGAAGAAAAGAAAAAACTGCAATTAACTGATGATTGCTTTTTATAAATCAAACTATTTATTTAGCGCAAAATGTTTTAACATTACAATCATTTATGTGTAGTGAGATTGCTAATTTTCAATTCATCACTCAACATCAACAAAATTATTGCAATAATTTTTAACTAGTGCACTACCCCCCATCTGTGACAAAAACCATGTGTTTTGATAATTGTCATTAAAAAGAGTAAAACAATTTTATTTTAATAATTTTCTATAGTAAAAAACAAACAAAATTTAATTTTATTATTAATTTTGCACTTTTCTACATTTTTCTTTTTGAAACGCTTATTATAAACCCCACCTCATTAAAACAAAATAAAATATTACAAAAAATGATTAGCTGTTGCCTGAAATTCCCTGCGAAATAATATGAGCTGCAGTTGTTTCGCACGGAAAATAAAAATGTTGCTAGAAACATTTCGCATGTTTTTCGTAATATAAACTCTATCAACATTTTTTCGTTTGTATTTCACAGAATTTTTTTTTATATTGAGTACCAGGCTTTAAGCCTAGTACTCTGTTCGAACTTGCGAAAAATGTTGAGCAACATTGATTATTTCACACGAAAATTTTGTCATGTATCAATATTGTCTATCTAGCGGGTTTTAAGATCTTAACGTTTTTATTAGTTATAAGTATACAACATTAATTTTGAAGGTAAACAAAAACCATAGTTGGGGGTAGTGCACTAAATGTTGATTTAAATCAACATTTCACTCTTACCTAATAAAACTGAAAAAAATTAGTTTTTAAAATTTTTTACCAGCTTTAGTGATGATTTGCATTTTTTTTCACTAACACTAAAAAAATTAATTGGTATTGCTAATTTTTTCACTATCGCTAACTGTGATTGTATGCATAAAATCTGCACTCAATCCAAATTTATAGTTCCAAATTTGAACTTGCAATCAAAAAGCTGTACGAAAACATAATATCACTAAAATTTAAATAAATTTAATTGCATGGTTTTTGATTTTTCCGATGATATGCATAAGCAAAGGAAATAAAACTAAATGAAATTCTGTCAATAACGGAATAATTCTTGGATTTAGTCATTAAAACACAAGTTTTTTATTTTAAATTGTGTGCAAAATTTTTAGTCAAATAAGTGAAGAAAAAAAACTGATGATTGCTTTTTTAAATCAAACTATTTTTTTTAGCGCAAAATGTTTTAACATTGCAATCACTTATGTGTAGTGAAATTGCTAATTTTCTATTCATCACTTAACATCAACAAAATTATTGCAATAATTTTAAACTAGTGCACTACATCCATCTATGACAAAAACCATGTGTTTTGATAATTGTCATTAAAAAGAGTAAAACAATTTTATTTTAATAATTTTCTATAGTAAAAAACAAACAAAATTTAATTTTATTATTAATTTTGCACTTTTCTACATTTTTCTTTTTGAAACGCTTATTATAAACCCCACCACATTAACACAAAATAAAATATTACAAAAAATGATTAGCTGTTGCCTAAAACTCCCTGCGAAATAATATGAGCTGCAGTTGTTTCGCACGAAAAATAAAAATGTTGCTAGAAACATTTCGCATGTTTTTCTTAATATAAACTCTATCAATATTTTTTCGTTTGTATTTCACAGAAATTTTTTTTATATTGAGTACCAGGCTTTACTCAAAAAAATTTAAATAATATCGTAGGCATATATAAAACAAACGACATAATTGATTCAAAATTATTTTACAATTGGCGTTAACATAATATTATTAGAGTAAACATATTTTGTTTTCTTCTTAAGCATACTATAACAACACGTACAGAAAGTTATCTTGTTATGGCTATTTAATATCATAAAATGGTTGTGAGTAATACAATATGTTTTCAAAGTTAGTTGTTAGAAAAATAATTATTTTTCAGTCAACAATACTCAAATTTATAATTGCGATAAACATTGATATGTTAACAGTAACTATAATATTGCTGATATGTATTAAGTAAAAATAAAATTTTTTTTGTGTGAGAGAACAATATATTGTTACAATAAACATAGCGTAGTTGCCGTAACCACGCCCAACCATGTTTTTCTCTACGTGTAGTTATTATTGTTATTTGCTTAATTTCGGCATTGAATGAACAATGTTCATTCATATCGAGTAATCGCAGATTTTAGTCCTTTTGCCAAAAGAGAAATCAAAATTAGCAATGATAATAGAAATTTAAAAATTTGTATGAAAAACTTTGATTTTATACGTATTTTTGGAGTGATCACAGATTTTCGAATTTTCATGAACAATTTTAGTTTTTTAAGATTTTTCCGAAAAGCTCAATACAAACGAAGATAATTCCCAGATTTCCGACAATTTACAGAAAATATCAATACTTACGAAGTTAAAGCCGATTTAAGATTGGAATGAAAAACTTATATTTTCGAAGGATTTTTGAGGTTATCACTGATATTTGTGCGTTGGCTGAAGTTATGAATATTAACAAAAATACAAGCGATTACAAATTTTTTTTGAATTTTTCTGAAAATTTTGGACTTTTGATATTTTCGATAACAATCCTTAATTAGATTGTTATACCCACTGTTCTTAGTTGTTTGGCTAAATTTAAAATTGGGTCTAAGGGCCAATATTTTTAGGTTTAACAGATCAGCGCAAAAGGATAATTCCCGCTATGGTGCAGTGGGTGTTCTTATTTGTATGGCCAAATTAAAAAGTGTTTCAATTCCAGTTCGGCGGCCAGAATTTTGTTCCATAATATTAAACAAGTAAAGAAGTAAAATTTTTAGCGAATCCAATAACGTTTGGTGGACCCGGAAACCACTTCAATATACATCTCTATACAAATAGATATATTAAAATTAATAAATTGAAGTCGTTTGCGGGACCACTAAACGTTAGCGGATTCGCTCCAAATTTTAATAAAATGGCACAAACATCTGCCGATTAACCTAGTCACTTTCTGAACTAACGAAGTCCGTCCGGCTGGCTGGCTGTCCATGTATACCTTGAAATGGTTTTAATTTTCAATATGTACAAACTTCTGTCAGAAACAAAGTCTTTGTGCGCATAAGCCACCCTGCGAAATTTTATCGGCATCCGTTTATGTTCACAGAAAAAAATAAAAAAAATTATTAAGTAATTAAAGAAAATTTGTTAACTCTTTTTAACAATTTTTTTAATTAACATCTTTGTAAATTGTCATATTAACAATTTTTTTTTTTTAGAAAATAAATGTGTAAATCTAGAACAAATATTTTGTGTCAAAAAGAAAAAACATAAAATAAAAAATTCTGTATTTTCCATTTTAAATCTTTAAAAGAATGAACGATGTGGCGATTGTTCTGAAATTTTATAAATCTATACGGTCAGTTAACTTATTATTTAATTATTCATAAAAAATTTTTATCGGGTTTTCTAGAAATTCTAGCTTTCCAAATAATACTATTAATGATGGTAAGATTCCGTTTTGTGTTGAAGTCAGAAACTCATAGTGCATTGCATGCAGGACTATATTTGTTCCTTAATGGTTTTTGTGACGTAATTTTTTATGAATTTTACTAAAATGTTAATAAAAACAACATTTAAATGCATCTTAAATTTCAATTTAGTTAGTAACAAAGTATTTTGTTAATATGACAATTTAGTAATAACAATTTATATTTAATCGTTAATAAATACTTTATTCAATATGACAAACTCATTGTTAAAAATATTTGTTGAATTTTAACAATTTTCATTAACAAAATAGTTTTTTGTATTTACAAATTCAGTTGTTGGTGCCTTTTCAATTAAAAAGTTAATTGCATTGAAGAATATGGTATTCAATATGACAATTGATTTGTCTTAATTTTTTCTGTGTTTAAACAAGCTCTTAACACAACTCCGAAGAATTGCTTTTAATGCCACATTTTCCCTATAACTTTTGGTATTAATATAAAATTTTGCGGCGATAAATGTTATCGGCAATTTTGTGCCGTAAGTCCAGAATTAACCCCAGGTCCCAGGATCAAGAAAGACAAAAAGTAGTACTTGAATGTAGATATATATATATATATATATATTTACATATGTAGATGTAAAAAATATTCGGCAAAAATAACTTGTTGTGTATATAATGCAATGTTCATACGACGATATAAACCATTCAATTCGCCGAAAAACGCAATGTTAACGTTTATATTTTAAAAATCGAAAGAAAACGTGTTAACTTTTCTATCAATTTTTTTTTTTGAATATTTTTTACATTCTAGCGCTTTTTTATGACAGCGATAATTTTTCATAAAATAAACATTTTTATGACAATTTTGAAATACATTTTTGAGTCTTTTTTCCTTTTTGTAACAGACAATGCAAAATAAATTGTTATGAAGGTGAAAAAATATACATTTTATATGACTCATTAAATATAAGTCATATTGAACCATAAATTGCCAATAAGCCTTAGGAAAAAAGTTAAATGCATTAGATTTAACAAAACAATATAACACACCTTTAAGCCTCAGACCTGAAATAAAAGTTATTTTCAAAAAGGCAAATTTAGTAAGATTAAGGTGGCTGTTAAAAGAGAGAGACGTACAAATAACTAGAGAATTAAGCTTAAAATATATTTAATAAAATAAAGCGAGAGAAAAGAATACAAATTTAATAATACTTAACTTAAACCATGAATAAAAAAAGCTCATAAATTATAATACGCTAAATTTCATTGAACACATATGAACGTTGTTCGGTTAAAGGCAACCCAAAACCAAATCAAATTCTTAAAACCTTTTCGTTTTATACAAGATGTATTGTTTTCCCTTTTTTATGATTTACAGCTTTTTTGTTACCAGTTTTCAAAAGAAACGTTAACGCAAAAAAGTCAATATTGTTCAATATGACTACTAAATGCTTTTTTCAAGTTCGACACTTGAACAATACAAATAAAAGTGAGAATATTTTTGTCTGACTGTATTGGAAAAAATCCCGTATTTTGAATGAAGCAAAAATATCGTAGCCAGAACAATGTTTTTAAACAGAAATCGAAAAAAGTCATAAAAACCTAAAAAATTAAAGCCATAAAAATCTTGGAAAAAAACGTAGCTAAAGGGCAGCTGGTGGTATATAACACCATATAAATCCTTGCGAAATTGAAAACTATAGAGCAGTCAAAAAAACACAAAACTGTTTTTCAATACATATTTAACACTAGAAATCGTAAGACATAATATAATGCTCAATGCTTTTAACCCAGAGTTGTAAATCATAGTCAAGGCTCAGAAACATTCAATTCTAAGAGAAGACAAAAGAAAAGTAGCTTACAATATTTATTTTTAAAATTAAATCACTGTAGTCAAGAGAGATTAAACAAATAAATCTATATTTTAAGGCCCGTTTTCACAACTTGATAGCTAAAAGTACACTTTAACCGACCTTATAAAAAGTGTTCCATTATTGAAACTTTACTTTAACCTAAAGTAAGCGATAAAGCATATTCGGTTCATCTTAGCTGGTAGGTTAAAGTAAAGTTGTAATAATGGAACACTTTTTATACGGCCGATAAAATCCTACCTTTAGCTATCGGTAAGTTGTGAAAACGGTCCTAATAAAGGCCAAAATACACTGATCAAAGTGCTCATCAAGCATTGTGGTTGTATTAGTGAAAATGTGTTTGTATGTGTGACACCGACAACGCTTGATGAAAAATCAAAAAATTTAGATATGACGGTGAATATTACGTCCAGCACACGTACACGTTGAATTCGCCGGCTGGACAAGCATTTGACAAGTGTATTTGGCCCTTTAGTTACTTAAAAAATAACTTATAAAAGCTTTTAAAGTGACCCTTTAAAATATAAAAAGCTTTCTTAAAAATTTTCCAAAAAGTTTTGCTATATAAAAGCTGTCCTAAAAGAGCTTTTTTAGAAAAACTTTTTTTAATAAAGCTTTGAATTTTCTCAAATTTGCATATAAAAACAAGTATAAAAGTACAGTCGATCAAGCCCGACCTTATGATACCCTATACCACAGCATTTAAAAACAAAGTGTACCCTGCTTAGGACAAACAAGCAATCATGGATATTATGGATGTTATTTAGATGCGTTCATCTTCATGAGATTTGATTGCGTTGAAGTGAATTTAGGGTTAGCGAAGGTATGGCATAAAAAGATATTTTCGGTAGAAATATTTGTATAAAGTCAAATAAGGACCGATTCCAAAAAAACTTTTGCAAGATGACTAAGATTGCAATAAAACCAATTTAAAGCAAAATTAATCTAAATGCCAACATAATAGCTTTTATAGAGGATAGGTGAAATAAAGGACGGAATCTTACCATTTCAACAGGCTTTGTCCTTGTGACGTATTTGCGCACAAGATTAACATGGACTGCCAGCTGGATGGACGGACATTATAAGATCGGTTAAAAAAGTAATTCAAAGTCGATTGGTATACTAAACCAATATTTTAAGGTGAACACTTTATTAAAACAACTTTTTAAGCTCTTAGATTTTTTGTTTCCTTTAAAAATATAATTTTTTTTATATTTCAACTTATTTTGCTGTTTTGCTGTACTGCTTTTCAAGGTTATTAAATAATTATTTAGCTTAAATCTGGAGGTTGGCTGGTATTATAAAATATAACAAACCTTTAAACACATCTTATGATTTGCGTTAAATTTTTTCAGTTTATTTCTTACTCATAGTGACCATAAATTTTCCAACAAAGACATTGTTTACCCTTCCTTTTTTTCGTAAAAAAAAAATAAAATTCTTTAACTACAAATCTCTACCTACAGTTGAGATTTGTGGAAAAAAGAGCAAAACTGAAAAAAAATTCTATATACAATGGCAAAGGTAATAAAAATCTGTAAAGTTAAATTAAAAAGAATTTTTACTTTCTTTTGCTAAGCAAAGCTTATGCCGGGAAAACGTACGAATGCAGACACAGAAACAGATACAAATACATACGAACTTACATTTACACATAAACGGCAGCTAGGAGTAGCATTAATTTAGCCAAACAGCCACTGAGATAAGGACAATCAAAAGGAAGACCACTAATAAATGTCTGTGTATTTCTTTTAATTTTTTTGTCTGTCCAGTTGGGTATAAATATTAACTTTAAGCTAAAAACTACCAACACCCTCTAATGACTTTAATTTCTTTTTGCAAAAAAAAAAATCTAAAAAAAAAAATATGAACAAAATAAACTTTCATATCCTTGTACTAACTATTCCACTCTTTTTCCGAACAATAAACATCAAAAAGCAAAAAAAAAAAAAAAAAAAGGAACAACAAGAAGCAAAATAATGAAAAGTACACGTATTTCGCAAAAAAGTTTCTAACCTGGATAAAATGTGGGAATAAAAAATCAAAGATAAAATAAAAGTGAGATTCTTGGTCGTTTTGTGGTTCAACTGAGCTTAACATCCATTCGTGGCATTTGTAAACCCTCATACTCCTTCTAATTTGGCCAGCACTTTTTTCCACTTTTCCTGCCCTTTTTTTTCTAATAAAAAACAAATGAACATCAGGAATTTAATGTATTTTATTAAAAGGATTCATACCTTTAAAAAAAAAAGAATAAGAATCCTAAAAAAACAGAAGAAAATAACTGTAGAAACAAAATATAAAATAAACAAAAGCTCGGCAGTTTCTTTTATTCAGAGCACACGTAGGGATTCAGTTCATACCTCTCATAAAGCATACTAGGCTTCAACACGAACTAGAGTAGAAATAAAGTAGAGTTCAAGTAAAATTAGAATTTAGCTGGAATAAAATAAGCGAATGGTTTAAGTAGAAAAGGAGTATAGTTATACCAGGCTATGATCGTTTGTAGTAAAGTTAAAGTAGAATTGGAGAAAATTCATAGCAGGATTTAACCAGGGACAAAACTATGGCATTTCATATCGATCGAAACAACAAAATACATTTATTTTAATATATTTTGATGTTATTAATATAACCATATAACCTGATAAGCCGCCTTTCGTGAACAACCCAAATTTAAATGGAGATTTCGGACGGTATCAAATGCAGTTAGTTCGGCCCTGAGTTGGAGTAAAGTTTAGTTGGAATAAAGTTCGAGCCGAGTAAGACTAGAGTTAAAGTATAGTTAGATTAAGGTTAAAGTATAGTTATAGTAGGATTGGAGTAGAGTAAGTGTAGGGTTAGAATAGAGTTCGAGTAGGGTTAAAGTTGAGTTAAAGTAGGATTGGAGTAGAGTTACTGTAGGGTTAGAATAGAAATCGAGTAGGATTAGATTAGGATAATAGTAGTGTTTAAAGCAAAACAGGGCTGTATTAACGTCTCCAGCTCTGGGTTAAACTATTGTGACTTATTTCCTTTTTATTAATATTCGCCGCGTTGGAGCAAATTAATTTCGTACTTCTTTTTTGTATTCTGATCAGTTACTCTTGAACTACCGAATCAACCAGGCATCCTTCGGCTCCAACCTCAACATCAACAACAACTTCTTTTTTCCCTCATATTTGTACATTTAAAAATAAGCACTAAAATAAATACATATGTAAGTAATGTGAATTCGAACCTGTGTAGCCGTTTTTTATTACAAACATAAAGAGTCCAGGAATCCCAAAATACCCGGAAAGCAGGAATCCCCTCCTGCCACTCTCTCTTTCTTTATACTCCCTTACGATAACGTTCCCCTATAGGCTCTTCTTTCCCTCTTCCGGAGGCTACGTGGTAGTGATATAACATTATTAAGAGTAGAGTTAGAGTAGAGTTAGAGTAGAGTTAGAGTAGAGTTAGAGTAGAGTTAGAGTAGAGTTAGAGTAGAGTTAGAGTAGAGTTAGAGTAGAGTTAGAGTAGAGTTAGAGTAGAGTTAGAGTAGAGTTAGAGTAGAGTTAGAGTAGAGTTAGAGTAGAGTTAGAGTTAGAGTTAGAGTAGAGTTGCAGTAGAGTTAGAGTAGAGCTAAAGTAGTGCTACAACATAATTAGAATAAAGTTAGAGTATGCTTAAAATATAAAGTAACAGTAGGACTAAGGTAGAGTTGAATTAAAATTAGAAGAGAGTTAGAGTATAGGTAGACTTAGAGCAGAGTTAGAGTAGAAATATAGTAGAGTTACTGCCTGCTCTTAGAACACGTGCGTAAAACTCGTTCATTTAACTTACATTTAGCACTAATACAAAATTTAAGAACTTGTTTCTGCTCTAAATACAAGGAATTAGAAAAGAACTACTGCAGAGTCAGAGAAGGGTAGAGTTGAAGAAGAATTGAAATAAAGGTAGAGTAGGGTTCAGCTAAAGTAAGAGAAGATTTAAAGTGTAATCAGAGTAGAGTTTCTGTTACTAGAGTAAGACCGGACTTTAAGTTATGTAAAAATGGTATAGGAGCCGAGGTAGAGTAAACTTAGAGTAGACTGATAGTACGGTTAGAAAAGAGTTTAAGTAGTGTTATGGTAGAGTTAAAGTAGAGTAATAGAACAGTTTTAATATAGTTCAAATGGTGTATGAGTCTATTTACATTAGCATTACAGTAAATATCTAGTATTGTAAGATTAAAGATAGAGTGTAGAAATATTGCATGTTTAGAGTATGCTTAGAATAGAATTAATGTAGATTTGGAAAAGAGTTAGAGTTATATGCAAAGAAGAGTTTAGCTAAAGTTAGACTACAATCAGTTTAAAGTTTTTATTTAGTTTGATTAAAGCACAAATTTAGTTTGAGGACATATAAAGTACAGATTGACTATAACAAAAATCTTGCAACAGTCGAACACATTTTTCTCCCTTACGAAAAAAAACTGTTAAAATAAACTAGTGCAAAACTCAGAACAGCGTTAAGAATTACAAGACATTTATTTTTACTTTTCCCTTTCAACTTTATGTTGGCTTAACCTTTTAGTCTATAACACACTTTCTGTAAAGCTGTCTTTTAATTTTGCAAGACAGTTTACTGTTACTTGCTGTAAAATTAGTATGTCTGTCCCTCTGTCGCTCTGTCTATCAAAGATTATCAGTGGAGCGTGCTTTCTTACCCTTTTTTTCAGACGTACAACGGAAGACCAAACAGACATTTTCCATTTTATTGTTTAAACTAAAAATATCTACAAAGCACAAAGAAGAAAAAAAAATTAAATAAAAGAAATTACACCTGTTATTCACCCACATATAAGGAATGCTGAAAAAAGAAGAAAAAATATAAAATGAAACAAAAAATTTAAACAATTACAGAATATCTAAAGCAATCAAAGCGACTTAAACGAAATGCCTTCTCTATTCCATTGTCTTATGGCCACAAACCAACATAAAAATGATTTTTGTGTAATTTTTGTGCTGCGTGCTTTCTTCCATTTAGTGTTCACCTTTATCAACATTTTGGTTATTTCTTAATGCAAAGAATTTAAGTTTCCATTTTTCTTTATTGTTTTTTAAATGAAAAAAATATTTTTTGTGAAACATTTTATTTCATTGCAACTACATACATATGTATTTCTATTATTAGTTTGATTTCCTTTTTCAAAATAAGAAATAAACCTTTTTGGCAAATTGAAGATATTTTGACAGTTTTCGTTCTATTTAGAAATTTTAGATGTTGTCTAACTGTTACGTTCTTAAATGTACAATATTATTTTTGCTGACAGTTAAACACATTGTTTTGCTTTAACTAAGTTCTTGTTCAATAGAATATCTATTTTAACAATTTAATCAATTACTTAGTTGTCAAACAAAAAAGACAACAAACAAAAAATATTTAATAATGAAAGAGAAATATATTGTATAAATATCGCTGACTCAATATTACAAGTTTGTATGTAATTTTTTTTTTCTTTTTAAATTAGTAACATTTTAGGGTTGTATGGGACAATTTACAACATTAAGTGTTGCTCCAGAAACGGCTACAAGTTTTTGGTCACCTTGTTAAAATCAATTTCGTTACGTAACTTTATTTGGAAGTAGAAGTAGGAAAAAATTAATAGATTAATGGCCGTTTTCTCATTACACGATTAACTTTTTTCCCAACGAAAAACTGCACATTAAAGAAATTTGGTTTTCTCAATGTCGCATTTGCTCCTATTCTGTCGCAAAGCTAACCAGCACTCATCTGCCGATTATTTTTTCCTTTAATTTGCCGTACAGATAAATTCAATCAGCTGACTCCCAACTTTTACATGTATTTTGAGAGGTGCTGCCAGCTAAAAACCATGTTTTTTGTCGGTATATTGAGAAACCCAAAATTGTTAACAGACAGTTTATCGGTCTAAAAATTTATGTTTACATTAAGTAACAGACAGTTTGACGGTACATTGAGAAAATGGCCATAAGACTTTATTTTCTCCATACTTTTGCTGTTTTACATACAACCTTGTAATATTGAGCCAGCGATATGTTTTGCTAATGTATTGAATATAACAACAAACTGTTTTCATAAAGCTTCATTGAATTTCTTATTTATTTATTATTTAATGGACATTGACATAAATTGACTTTTCAACAATGATCATTTTGCGAAATTTTAACAGTTTTTTGCAATATTCACCAAATGTGGAAGGGGTATACATATAAATTTATCACTGGGCTTCCACAATGTTTCTACAACATTAATTTTAGATCCCATAATGTATATATTTTTTGGATCGTTATGGGAAGATCATGTAATGATGTGTGTCCGTCACATAGGAGTTTTTGAGGTAAGAACCAGAAACGAATTTTTGATGTAAGTATTAGTTTTCTTTTTTATAAAAAAGACAAAATTATATCAAAACAAGTAAGAAAGTTTAGTCGGTCAAGCCTGACCAAATGATACTCTACACCACAGTATTTAAAAACACATCATGCTTATGTGTCCATATATGGATTTATATGGATATGGATTTATCAATGTTTATAAACTTCATTCAAATCGTTTTGAAAGTATGTGAGATTCAGAAATTGCCCCCTACCTCCCCTTGTGGTACTACTATTTGGCCCATTTTCAATAGGCTTGTTCCTTATGAGAATAAGAACCTATTTCCCAAATTTTTTTCAATTATCTCCAAAATTGCAACCAGTACGTTGTGCAAGGTTACATGGACTGCCAGCCATATGCATAATACCCTCTCCACTATTGTGGTGTGGGTATAAAAAGGTTAAGTAATTCATATTTATGCCCGTCATTTCTATAAGCAGATATCTAGTGTTGTTCGTACCTAACAGTTATCTTTACCTATCCGGTAACACTATTTTATTAATTTCGACGTTAATTTTGCCTACGTGACACTTTAACCCGTAGGTAATAAATACGTTTTAAAATTATGAAAACCATATACATATGTATGTATGTATATCTATAAGGGTATTCATTCGGTTAACAGTTAATCAGTTAACTCGATTAACTAATCAGTAAATTTAAAATTGGCCATTTTCGATTAAAGATTAAACCGGTTAATTTTAGACGATTAACTGATTTAGCAAAATTTAAAAAATTAAAATAAAATTTTTTGTGTTTTAAATTATATATGGTTCGTCTCATAAAGAAAAGGTATTTGTTTAGAAAATAATTATTCATGCAATATATTTTCTTTTAGCAATACATTCTTAAAATACAGTACAACAACAGAAACTAAGGAATTTGGGAATAAACTTATTTGATCGGTGCTGAGCTTTTCCAGGATGAGTCAGATGATGACCTGACACCAGAAGAAACTTTCGATAGTAACACATACAATATTTTAACAGAATTAACCGAAACAATAAGAAGTGTTAAAAATATTAAGAAATCAAAACAGCACTCTATTTTATTTGTATAGAAAAGCCAGGAAGACATTAGATAATCTGTTTTATAGACTGTTTTCAAGTCAAGTTTTATTAAAAACTAAAGAAAAGAATCGCTTAAATCTTAAATTTTTAAACCAAATTATTTTTCTAAAGGATTTTTTTATAAGAGCCCCTTAAGATGCTGAAATAATTAATAAGATGGTTTCGCAGTTTATTTAATAAAAACGTAATACAGGTTTTCATTAAATCGCTTAAGAGTCTGGCAATCTGTGCATTTTTACGCCCTCGCAAATGAACTATAAAAAATTATATGAGAATTTATATACACAAACTTCGTAAACTTGCGATGTTCAATTGTTCATTTGCACAAACAGATTGTTTGATGCTTACCGTTGTTTTCAATGAAAATCCAAGTTTTTATAAATCACAAACAATAAATTCTTGCAATAATTTAAGCAAATTGGTCTTTTGGCATTCGTTTTTTTTGCACTTCAAAAACAAATTT
Organism: Pollenia labialis; assembly: GCA_949318255.1. Classification (NCBI taxonomy): domain Eukaryota; kingdom Metazoa; phylum Arthropoda; class Insecta; order Diptera; family Polleniidae; genus Pollenia; species Pollenia labialis. The sequence goes on from OX439143.1 coordinate 114,980,998, forward strand.
CACTCTTAAATCACAAGTTTCAACTTTTATTTTTATATTTTTGATTTTTTTTTTTAATTTTGTTTTTACATTGACGTTTCTTACAAACTGACATTATTTTTTTTAAATTACACAAAAATTAAAAAGCGTGTTCATGCAACGAGTCTCGCAAGTTTACCCATTCGCACAAATGGAAATTTTAAGCGATATCTTAAAAACCCTAAAGGTAGAAGTACATAACATGCGCTAGTGCGCGCGCGCTAGTGCTCTGTAGACTTCTGTCAAAAAAAGTTAAACTAGTGTATTTTAATAGAACAAGCTACATGCAAAATATTTTGACGCGTTAGCGACAGATAGTTGGTTAACTTTGAACTTTTTAGCGCTTTGTGTATTTTTGGCAAGTAATCAGCTGACAATAAAAAAATTTTTTTAGAAATTTGCGAATTCAATAAAATAAATAAATCTTGATATAATTTCGAATCCGTTTTCAATGCGCAAATAAGTAAACAAATAAAAAACAGCTGACAGGAACGGCTTTTGTAACGCCTGTTGTGTATCTAGCAATTTTTCATGCGCTGAAGTTTGTTTGTTTGCTCGTTTTAGTTCAAGAATTGTTTTTTTTACAAATAAACTCCAAATAATTATTACTTTTTGCATTTTTGCTTAAAGAAATAACTTAATTTATAAAAAAACTGTATTAATCGGTTAACCAATCAATTACAAAATGAACCGATTATTAACCGATTAAACCAAAATCTCGGTTAATTAATCGAGTGATTAACCGATTAAAGCAAAGGCCAGATTAAATGAATGAAACCCATATCTATACACAGCTAGATATCGATTTGTATAAATTCAAAGCATTCGAAAAATTATAAAAAATGTAAAATTCATTGAAAAGTATTTGCGGTTGAGTTAATTTACAAATATTGGCGAACGTTCATATACACCATTTAAATTTTATTTTGAAATATTTTCTATTATAATAACTTAGAAACAAATTTAGGTTGTTCACGGAAGCCTGGTTAACAGGTTATATGGTTATTTATTTAATTAATTTAAATGTGACGACATATATCATTCAGGGGTGTGCTGGAAATCGCAAACGTAAAACGCAAGAATTTTAAAAGTAGGTTTTAAATAAGATTTTTGTAATAAAAGAATTTTATGACAAATATTTAACAAATATTTTCCTATTAAACAGGATTTTAAACCAAAAATTATAAGAATTAGGTTTAAAGTTTATTAAAAACAACTTCCACATTCTTGCGTTTTGCGTTTGCGATTTCCAGCACACCCCTGATTATTTATTTATTTACACATATGTGAATATATATGTATTCTTTAAAAAAAAATTAGTTAACTGAAATACAACTAAAAGTAAATAAAAAAACAAATTAACTAATACAAAAAAGTAAAAAGGTTCTAACCCTACCCTATTTTAATGTGCGCTTTTCACTTGTATTCACTTGTATTGTGAAAACCCAACATAAGGCCTGGAACAGAATAACATAACGTATTTGTAGTAGTAGCTGAAGCTGACGAATGCTCTGTAGCGCAACAAAGTTAAAAATTTGGAATTTTTTGCTTCAACTGCAACGAATATTACAACTAAGCATCCTGTTGACACTACTTTTAAACTGTCGTTTTTAACTTTTGGCTACGTTGTAACGTTGTACTAGAGCGACTATTTTTTCCCCCACTTAAGTCTACAACAACTCTTACTTAGCTTTATTATTAATATTATCTAAATCTACTCTAATTATACTCTAACTCAAATCTAGGAGAAATTTCTGCATTAACTTTGGTTATTATTTTATTTAAACAAGCCAAAATTTAATTAATTTTGCTTGAAAACTTATTAGCTTCTTTTCTTAATTGATCCTGTGATAAATATTTCAATTTAGTATTTGAGTGTTCTTCCCAAATTTCTATTAATTTAACTTTTTAATCCCCGCTTATGATAAGATAATCTAGAAACCATTAAGTAGAAAAGGTAGACAAAATATGTTATGTATTTATGTATTCTTTTTGAAAAAAAAAATCTTAATTAGTTACTTAGTTACTAAAAAAAAGGAAAGAACCATACCAAATCCTTTTTGTTATTTTATACAAAAATTTCCTCATTTTCTAAGAAACGACTACTTTTGTGGAAAACTGCAGTAATGTTTATATCAACAAAGCCGTTTTGGCGAATCAGTCCTTTGGCGTGTATTTCTATATTTTGCTCTCTCTCTTACTTTATGTTCCTTTTAAGCTTTTATCCTTATCTGCTTTATATGTATGTGTTTGTGGTTGCTTTTGTCCTGTTTTTGTCCATACATTTAATTAAAGCGTGTCTGCTTTTTAACGCTTATTTTTCTGTGGCTAATACAACGTCGAATAAAAGGAGAATTATTGCATTGTTTTAATGTGCATAGGGATTTTGATTTTGGCGGAATATATAAAAAAAATGGCATAAAAAGAAATAAAAATATAGACAGATGTGGGGCTAAAAATTCTAAATCCCCATATTGGCCATCATTTTTCTTTTATGATGCAGTAGTTGCTGTTAAGTACGACTGTCTGGTTGCCTGTCATAATGAAGCTGCCCAAATAATGCTTAAAAAAAATTTGGTTTGTTTAAAAAAATCTTTAGAAAATTTAAAAATGTTTGCTTTCATAAGATTTCTTTTGTACCATGAATTCCATTTACATTTGGTTTTTTATTTTTTGTGTTTGGGATGTAATAAAAACACACAAATTTTCTAATTTTGTTAATTCTTACTTAGATAAAAAAGAAATATTTTTAGCAATATGTATTTTGTATCTCATTCTTTAGAGTTTTTATGTGGTTGTAGGTTTTTTTATGTTTGAAACTTTTTTTGGAATACGTATTGAGTCTAGTGAAGTATGCTAATGCTTTTAAGGTAATATTAGTGGCATTGGATGCTCTACGTTTACACGTTGGTAGTAGTAGGCATTTCTAAGAAATGGTATTTAGAACAGTTTTTTTTTATCACATTACTACATAACTCTAGAGACTTTGGATTTCATCGACATCTACTAACTATGTACTGTGCTGTACTGTACTGTACTGTACTGTACTGTACTGTACTGTACTGTACTGTACTGTAGCTTCAGCCTAACTTTGCTATACCTCTCTTCTAATTCTAATCTAACTCTACTACACTTAAAAGAAAAATATTCGTAAATGAAACGCTTTCTACATTCATGGCATATTTTTTGAGCCAACAAAGTTCGAAATGATCATAAATACATTGATATGTTGTCATTAATTCTGTAACGCAACGTAAATTTGCATTGCTTACTTGTAATATATAATTAAAAGTGCACATACATCTCCAATATTATTGCTTAATAGTGGATACTGTACGATTACATTGGCTGTATGTATATCATATTTGTAGATGGCATCAAGAATCTCTTGATTTGTAATACCCAAATAAAAATAGTTTTCGCTATTTTAACAACATTGTACAATACGAAAATGTGTGGATTGGCTTTGTTTACTTTTACATGTATTCAATAAAAAAAAAAATACGCCATATATTTGTTTTTTATATTGTTCAACTAATTAAATAATGTGAAACAAATCGACAATAACAACAGCAATAAGGTACTCAATAATATTACAAATGTATGGGTACCTTAACGCAATGAACTTGTTTAGGTCATATGATGAAACCTATTCATTGATAAAATGTAACTTGTCATAAGTAAAATTAAATATTTTAATATTTTAAAAATGTTGTTTCATTAATACAATGAATATTTTATAAGAACAACCAAGGTAAGTTTTTAAAATTTTACGTAGCTGCCGTATACTTTTAGCTTTAAAATTTTGGCCTAAACTTACTTATCTTTCCAATTAACAAACGCTAATTTTTCAATTGTGTTTCATAAATGTCCAAAGGTATGTTAGGGATCATAAAAATCTTTATAATAAGACTTTCAACAACGTATTTTATCTGTGATAATAAATTGCCACATACATATAATGAACAAATGTTAATCGACTTTAAATATATATTTATGTTTTAAGGAATACTATTTATTGATTTTTTTTAGAGCACATTTAAATATATAAACTATTTTTTCGAACATTTTCATTGTCTTCGTCAGCCATTTGAACATACTTTCAAAAATACTGATTATAAAGGGTGGTAAAATTTTAAGGGCCGATGTTGATTTTGAATAAAACACAAATTATTTAGGAAATTATTGTCATTTATTTATATTATGATATTATTGGTATGGTTCAATTATGTATGGAACATTTGGCCGAGGCCGCCGCGACCTCGGTGACACACCGTCCACACCGACCCATGGTCCAAATTTTCGATGACGCTGAGGCATAATTAAAGTTCTATGCCACTAATGTACCGAATTATCTCATCCTTAAACTCTTGAATTGTTGCTGAAATATCGACGTACACCTTTTCTTTCAAATAACCCCAAAGAAAGAAGTCCAATGGTGTCAAATCAAATGATCTTGGCGGCCAATTGACATCGCCACCACGTGAGATAACACGGCCATTGAATTTGTCGCGCAAAAGGGCCATTGTTTTGTTATTTGGGTGGCACCGTCCTGTTGAATCCACATATCGTCCACTACCACTGAGGTGAAAATGTGCCTAATCACTGAAGATGATTTTCTACGAAAATTGATTATACACTGTTGCCATTTCATGCCACCATTCTGGCCATTGAGATCCGTTTGAAATGGCCAAAAGGCTTTAGTTCTTGAGTCAGTGGCACCTTGTAAGTGTGTAAATGCAAGTCTTTATACCTAATGTTTATCAACAAAGAGCATGAGAGGTGCAATTTTTGAGCACGACAACGAGTGGAGTGAGGTGGACAGCCACACTATTGCGAACAGCAACAATATTTTCTGCAGTACGAGTTGTACGACCATGCACTGATGTTTTCACATCTCCTACAGACCCGTTTGCTCAAATTTTTGCACGATTTTTCCGATTCTACGCACATTTGGAAGATTTAATTCATCAAAAAAATCACGAAGTGCACGATTTAAACGCCCATTTTCATTATAAAAGCCTGATAAACTTTCTTATCAAAAATAGCCAACAAAATCGCCAACTATTTTATAAATCGCCAAAAAGTCGTCATGTCGCCAAATCAAAAATTAGGTCGCCAAACAAGTTTGAAAAAAGCCACGTTTGGCGAGAAATCTCCACATTGGACAACCCTGTGTTTTATAATTTTTTAATTAAAATTTCTTAAATTTTAACCTCAAATCATACATCAAAGTTTTACATGGCCCAAATGTAATGCGCTTCGTATGATATAACGAAATGTAGGAATATTCTTATTTTGGAAGTTTCATAGTATGTATTAATAACAAATTCATTACTGCAATGATCAGTGTAGTATCAATAATTTTCATTTATATTCTAACTCTATTCTCTTACTCTTCTTCACAAAATCTACTCGAATTACTCTTAAGCCCGTTTTCATTATTTTCCGGTAGCTATATTTTATCTGCCGTATAAAGAGTGTTCCATTATTACAACTTTACTTTAACCGAAAGAGAGCGATAAGTTAAAGGAAGATTTATCCTAACTGGTAGGTTAAACTAATGTTGTTATACTGGAACAATTTTTATCGGTGAGTTGTGAAAACTGGGGGTTAGACTGTTATCAAAGTCGCTTCTGCCCTGTCCAAAAGTTTTATATAATGCCATCTTGTATCATCTATTTTCTTTTTTCTTTCTTTCTATTACATTTTACAAATTTGCTGTCTTTTTACATAAAAAAAATATATATACTTATATATAATGTAATGAAAAGTAGCAAAAAGTATTACTAAAATGTAAAAATAGAATGAAAAAAATGTTGTACACATTGAACTTTTTCAATAAAAAGCCGCAAAAGTAACGAAAAGTTTAGAATGTGAACTAAAGTGAACCTATAATTTTAAGATGCCTCCCTCTTGTCCCCAAAAAAAAATAATAACAATAAATACACAAACACTTGCCACATGTTTTAAATATTTTCTGTGTGTTGCTTGAATGTGAATTTTGTTTTCTGTTTGCCACTCTTCTTCAGTTATTTTATTTGTGCTTTTCAAATGCTGTGTTGAAAATTCCATATTAGTTACGGTCATAAATCTTGTGGTCGCATCTTGAATTTATGGCCTTATAGCTGTTTTTGTTGTTTGATTTGTATGTAAAGTGGCAGCTTAAGGTTAACTATATATATATATTTCTCCCTAAATCAAGTATTTGTAGGGCGACTTTAGTTGCTGTTTAGAATTGGAGGGGTATGCGGTGGTAACGAATGAAAAAGTTTTGTAGGGAAATATTAGTATAAGTTTGTGTGCGGCCATATTCAAATCAACATCAAGTCGTATAATGTTATGTTTTATGATGTTAGTCCAAATCGTTAAAAAGAAATATATTTAATGATAAAAGATTTTAAATTGTCTTGAAATTTTTCATACATATAAAAATCGCCCTTAAAATAAAATTTTGCTTTTTATGATTGTAGTGGATGGAAAAGAGAAAAGTTCTAATAGATCATAAAATGACATTGAAAATAGCTTAAATAATTTATGATTTGCATAACAAATTTTGGAATAGATTTTGTTTTAAACACATAAAACTTAGGATAGTGCAAATTGGAAGAGATATTTGCCTAGACCACCCAGCCACTAACGCACATAGCTAAAAAAGCAATCAAATAAAACATATTGTGCACGGCAGTTGAATACACATTTCATGTACTGCTTGTTATGTGTTAAACAAAAAACAACAACAACAAGAAGGAATTTTATGGGAAAAAATTAGAGGCAGTCGTGTTTTTTTTTTGCTTATATGTCAGCTATTCATGGACCGATCTGGTTGCATTTCCAAAGCAACTTTAACTTAGTATATAAGACAGAAATTTATAATAAGCCAGCCCCCTTTACATATATCTGGTGTCTTCGGAAAATCAATTTCAACATACGCGCGAACAGATGAGCAGACGGACATCGTAAAGTCAACTTAGTCACTCATAAGAAATTAGAATATACTTTATAGGTTCTAAGATCAATATTTTAGAAATTCCAAATGGAATGACAAAGAAGGACCTGCGCCAAAGCGGCTAACAGCCAGCCGCCGATAAAACTACTTGAAGCAACCGCGGCGAAAAATTTGTCAGCTAAAAATCGGCTTCAGCTTAGCCACCGATTACTTTGTAAAGCATTTATTCTCCTTTTTAAGAAACTTACCACCGTTTTTTTGGTGTGACTATCCTTAAAAGTGCAACTCTAATATTGTCTGATTCCAAGCACCAACATTTCACCAATATTTTTAAAATAACGACATTTACTAAAATCAGTTAAGAGTAGTAAATTAGAGTACGCAAAATGACTAAAATTGTATGTACACACTAATGTTCGTTTAATTTTTATATATCGTCGGTCTCATGTAGAAAGGCCCAAATTCGATTTTTTTTTCGAAATTGAGTACTTTAGTGATTTCAATACATTTGCCAGAAACACACTTCGTCACAAACATTAAATCCAATAGCAATTGATGAAGCCATTTTACATTATGATTACAGTTTCTGTTATGTTTTTGCCTTCTCCTGTAAAGTTGCAATTATGTGAGTTAGGGCCTTTCTACATGAGACCAACGATATTCTATCGGCTAACAGCCGGCTACGAGCCGCCGCCGATAAAATCCCACGGCGCAGGTCTCTGGTGGTGATTTACAGCTTTTGCTTAGTATATCGGTTGGTTGACTTTAAGTTCTATGGGTTCGATGGGTTCTATGAATCCTAACGCAGTCCACGTGGGACAGTATGACTCAGCAGTTGCTTCTACATCGGCATTGCTTTTAAGCCTAAAAATATAAAGCTTTTATTCATCATATTTTATATTTGAATTTTTGTTTTAATTATTAAAAAATCGTTTGTATAATTTTTTTAATACTTAAATAGATATTACAGTGGAGAGTTTTAAAGACCTTTCACATACTTAATATCTCACACAAACTTTTAGATTAACTAATTTTTTTTTAGTTTTAAATAAAAATTTTCAAAGTGAACTAAACTCTTTAAGCGCTGTTAATGCAAAACTTCAACTGAATCTTTTAAATGCATTTAAAAAAATATTTGACTAGGCCTTTTAAGATTTCACAAGGTCTCGCAATGTTAAGCTTATAAAGCTTACAATTAAAAAAAAAAAATTTTAACTTAAACATTTAATTAAAGAACTTTCAATCGAAGGCTCTTAAAATACGTCTAAAATTGTAATTAAATATAGAATATTCATAAGCAGGTTTTAAAAACTGTAGTCAAAACCAAAAACTTTCGAACAAAAAACGAAAATTTGTGTACAAGTTTTCGATATTTGAGTAAGTTTGACAGCGACTCTGTATATTTAATTAATCAGAAGTAAAAGCACCAGTTTTTTTTTGGTCAATGACAAATGGAGAAGTGGATGAAATTGCAGTTTTTTTTTTACTTTGACTGAAGTTTTTTAAACGCTTTTCATAAGGTCTTTTGATGCAAAAATATTGTAAAATCTTTAAATTAAAGGTATAATAAGCATTATTTATTTTAATATTATGTAAGTTTTAATAAAAAGTTTTCTAAAATGTTAAACCATTAATTAGTAATATTAAAAAAAATTTAATTTTAATTTAAAGTTATTTGTTTTTTAATAATTGATTTAAGCTCTACAACATAAAATGGTTATTTATTTTAACCAACACACTTTGAAATGTGCTTTTTGTGATATTTAAAAAGAATTTTTTTGCTTAAGTCTTATACATTAAGGGCCTTATTTATGAAAAATAAAACAGGTTTTTTAAAAGTTTATTAATTAAATTTTTATAAAAAATACGTTTTATTAATTTTATAAAAATGTTTTATTTTAACTGAATAAGGCGGTTAATATTTAACATACCTGTAGCCAACTTTTAATAAGCCATGAACTAATATGTAAATTAAAGAATAAAAAGCTTTAAAAATTACAATTTGACTTTAAAAGTGAAACGTTCCATGTATGTAATCGTATCACTTGAGAACGGCTGGAGCGATTTAGCTGATTGTTTTTCTATTCGATTCGAAATTTTCAGGAGATCGTTTGTAAAGAAAAATAAATTTTAAAATTCCTGGTAAACCCCGGAAAATTTAAGTTTATAATATATTGCCTCCTTTTCATTTCTCATGTTTATTAATAAGAGACAATTTGAGTACAAGCTCGAAGAACTCTTCTTCTGTTTTACATCTGTAATATGAAAATATTGAACTTTTGATAAAAAATAAATTTATATTAATATCTATGTATTTTAATGATAAACTTAATTGTTGATCTCTTTTTAAGAAGTTTTGGATAGAATTTATGAAATTAAACAAACTTCCCATTTTCACTTCTCATGTTTCTAAGTATGAGTTAAGGCGAAACTAGAAAAACTAAAATTTTTAACACACTGCCCCTTTTCACTTCTCATTAGTAAAAAGGTTCCGCGCGAAGCCAGGAAGCTCAGCTTGTTTGGAATAAAAAAATTAAAAGAAACATTTTGAATTCTATTTATTTTTTTTTATATCAAATTTTAAAAGCTTATTTAATATAAAGCTTTTGAATTTTTTTTAGTATAACATTTTAAAAAATTTTTATTGAAAATATTTTGTTTAGTTGTTTGAAAGAAGAATATTTAAGCTTCTTAATGGAAACCGTTTCAAATAATCGTTTTATAAGCTTTATAGTAAAAAGCTTTATTATCCTTAGTAAGATTGTTAACTAAAAAAACTCTTTTTTTTATAAAAAGCTTTAATTATTATGGAAATTTTATAAGATTTGACTTAAAAAAAATATTTGAATTTTGTCAAGGAAGCTTTTAAATTTAAAGGCATATAAGTTTCAAGGTAAATGCTTTTGAAATTTCTTGAAGCTTAAACCTCTTATTCAAAATAGATTATTGAATTTAACAAACGTTTATTAAGTACAACTTTCATAGAAAGTTTACTTTGTTTTTGTATGAATACGGCAGAAATCAAGGCGAATTCATGTAAACGGTGGTGTCGATATTACAGCAAGTAACAACACCAAAAACACAACAATGTATTTTTTTGTTGCTTTCGTTGGCCGATATGCCAAAAACACAAGCAACTTTTGACATTCCTCTCTCTAATAAAGAAAAAAAGTAGCACAGCAGTGCTTTCAACGCCACCTGAAAAATGAATTCGCCTTGGCAGTAATTATTTAAAAATGATTTAAAAAGATTTGTTTTTGTTAAATTATTTTTCTTTAGCAGCGTTTCCATCAAACTCAAAAAAAAAAAAATATTTCCTTGATACCAACGCTTTAACATCTTTGCATTACATTACATTACATTACATTACATTACATTCCTATATTCCTTTCCAATTTATCTATTTTGCAAATATTGTATAACCTTACATTACACATTTTGGAAAAACCTCAAATGCTGTTATATTTTCTAATCTCTTTTAACTGCATATTAAGTACTGTCTACTTGTAGTGTTTTTGTAGACCATTAAACTGAAATGCTAATGTCATCATCATCTTACGCATATCAAACCCAAAACAAGTTAAAACTATAACCATAAAAATAGCTGCTAGACTAAATTGCTTTAGACGATAAACTCGTGTACACATGTAGCAAATAATGCAAAATACAAACTGCCAACAATAGCAAACAATCTTAAATGTTCAATTGGAATCTGCACAACTGCACACATTTTGGCCAATTGTTATTAGAATGGTTGGTTTTAAATTGCACAATCTACAAAGCGGAAATGGGAACGTTAAAAACTCATAGTTAAATATTTTTTTTTTGGCTAAAATTTTATTGGCCAATAGCTGACAATAAAAAAAGAACTTTAAACTACACAATAAATGAGAATTGACAATAGGAAGAGTCTCATTCTACCAGTCGAATTCACCTGTTTAGCATAAATGTTTAATTTTAGTCAAATTGCCAACTAAATTAACTGTTTGTCATTTGCTGTAGAATTTTGTTAAATAGATTCTCTGAAATTACTGAAAAAAAATTGGCATTATGGTAAGAAAATACTTTTTTTTTTTTGAAAACGACAAACACATTAATATAGTTTGCCAAATATTTTTTTTTTTAGTTTTAGTTCATATGAACGAATGACCAACGATATTTATAATCGAAATTTTGCTATTTCAACATAACGATGCCTCATAAATAATTCTTTTAAAGTTTAAAGCGTTTTTATATTGAGAAGCCACAGAAGAAAAACGTACAAATACGCCCCATTCTAGTCATAATATATTGACACATATTACTTTTATGTCGGCTTAAAAGACTCCTTATGAAAGGGTTTTGTAAAAATGTCTTTGTTAAAACAAAAGCTGATGTGAGAGAAAAAGTCGGGAATTAAAAGAACTTGTTAAAACTTTAATATGGCACTGAAGACAATAAAAATATGCTATAATAACGTCGATGTTCGGACAATCGCACGAGTTAAATCCCAAAACGACGGATTTGAAAATTCAGTTCGTTAAGTAAAAAAATTGTCAAGCTGAAAGTAAATTATTATTTTAAAACTCCGCTGGATTGAAAAGGTTTATGATTTTAGGATATGACAAAAAGCTTTTGGCAGATTTTTAACTAAACCCTTTAACGGTTCTTTTAAGTTTAAAAAGTAGATAAAGTTTTAAAATATAACAGAGGCAATATCTTAAAAAAACTTCATTTTTGATGCGGTCGAAATGAAATTTCAATATTTTTCTAAAAAAAACGTTTTTAACAGGTTCTCAAAAAAGTATTTAAAAAATGGTTTTATTATTAAAAATTTATTTATATGAGCAACTTCAAAAATTTACGACACCTAGACATTTTTTTTTTTAATTTTTTTTTTTGTCTGACATCAATGTTGATTTGCGTGTGTATAAACCGATATTTGATCATGTGAAATCCGTTCGCGTTAATCATTTTTACTACACGGCGCAAATTTTACTGCGGTTTAAAGTTAAAAATTAAAAAAAAAATATAAAAATTACAGTTTTTGTTAAAATTGAAAAAGAATAACGCGTGTGGATAATACCCCTTAAGGGCTTTCTTAGCACACTAAAATATTTGTAAAAGCTTGAATACTTTTTAAAATACACTTTTTTATCGTGTATGCATATAAAAATTTATTTAAAATTGTTAAACATTTTACAAAATTACGGCTAGTATAAGACATAATTTGCAATATTTTGGGAAAAAAACTTTTAAAATGTATAATCTGAAACCAAATCAAATATTTCATACAAGGATGCTTTTTGAGGTTAGAAACATTTTGTTTCCTCCATAAAATTTTAAATCCTTAAAATTTTTTGGTGCGTTTTCAATTTTAGTATCAAGCTCAGTAAAGTCTTCTATTCGATGTACGTTTGAGCGGAATTGATACAGCGCTTCAGTTGTCACAAAGCGAAATGTGTTTGGAAAAAACTGCCGCTGCACGCGCCAGTGTTGAAAAAAAATATTTTTTTTTTGCACTTTATCAGTTTAGTCCGTCGCGAAGAATCTATTTAGATACCTAAACATGTTCCCATGACATGTTTTGATATAAAAAAAAGCTTAAAAATAAATTGTTTATTTGCAAAAATTTTCAAAAGTTCATAAAATTTTTGCGTTTAAAAATTTTAAAGTGCGTTTTCGCCTCGGAGGTGCCCTTTACGAAGTTACTCACATCACGCAATACACTAGCCAACTTAAAAGGCAATTCAGATTGTCAGACGCAAAAAAGATACATTTTTAAAAAATTTACGCTAATTTCTTTGTACGTTATTGGTGCGCTGACACCAACTTGATACACCTCAAACTTTATAAAATTACGCAGTTTTTTTAATTCTGCGCTTAAAACTCATTTTTATTAAACGGCGCAAAAACTCTATGTAAAATCTTCAAAAATTTCAAAATTCGGAAAATTTTGGTTTCACTTTAAAACACCATGCAACTTTTCACCCAGCAGCGATATCAAAATTTTTTTTTTAGTGGATATATCCTCCAAGTCTAGTGACTATATTTTGTATGGGTTTGGATCTGAAAGCTTAAAACTATTACAAAGAAAACGGAATGAATGAAAAAATTCTTGCAAGTTTCAAGTCGTTTTTTTTAATTTTTCGAATTTTAGATGACCACCAATTCTTAAGGTGAGGACTTTTCAAAGTAAAACTTTGCACGTCATATCCTTCAAGTATAGTCATCCAATACAACGTTTTTTTCAATTCATAAAACTTAACGAAATAAGAGCCATAGTATGTCGGTTTCAGCAGGTGCTCAAAAAATTTGAAGTAGCCCATATATACAAACTAGAAAGCATTATTTAAACTAAGCTTTTGTATAATTTACCAATAAAAGTTTTTAATACCAAAAACATTTCAATATTTTTCAAGGAGTATCATTTGAATAATTGCTTGTCCATAAAAGCTTTAAAGTTTCGTTTGCAATTCATTTATAATTAAAAGCTTTTTAAAGATTTTACGTATAATTTAAGGGCAAAATAAACCACGCAACTAGCTTGCCAAACACACACTTTATTTCCTGATTCTGTTTGCAAATAAACAACACAATCATATTTCGTAAAAATATTAAATTTTAATTTAGCTCTCAATGCAAACGGAGGAGAAATATATCAAAAAGGAAAATAATTTGAAGTAAAGTGTGCTTTTAACAACGATCTGGCTTGGAACAAAAAATGCTACTAAAAAAATTGGAATTTTATGCAAAGTTTTCACCGCCAGGAAGGATTACATATAGCACTAGACACCACAAAAAGGTTGACAAATATCTAACATGTCTGCCAAATATTAAACATTTTTAATATTTCTACGAACATGCTTCAAATGTTTGTCCAAATAGCAAACACAAAATATTTGTACAAAGGTAAATTATTTACATGTTTGCCAAGTCACTTATGTGGTTAACTTTGCCCTTTTGATTATCACTTGAACAAGTTTTATTTTAACTTTTTATAGTTTGTACTTTTTCAAATAAAAGCTTTTTGAAACTTTTGATCTGTAAACAAATATACTTTTTACACTATTAAGCAGCCCATACACCTGCAATATTAATGTATATAATATTCGCCATATTATTTCCATTTTGTCCTATATAATGCAATCATTCGCACAAAGATTTCATTAATTTAATAAAAAGGTAAACATTACCTATAGGAATAACATAAACGGCATTTTACAATGTTGCCAACACATTTCACTTTCTTTTCGCTGTGCAATAAAAATCAAAAGTCTTTTGATTGCTGCCAATATATTACGATAGCTTCGAATATCCCATACACATTAGCGATATAATTGTACAATATGTTAAATTGAACAATTTTATTGCAAGTATATGAACCGCTTTATACATTGTATAAATACATGTCAAAAATCAAGTAATATGTAAAAGTCTGATAGTGTGAATGCATGTGTGATGAAAATGACAAGTATTGTGAAAAAAAGTTCGATGTCCCATACGACTTCATCGCTTTTTTAAAACTTTCTAACCAAAAATACTTTTTATTAAATCAGGGTTGCATTTTATTTCATGTGTGATTGTTTATACTTTGTGTGATGGTGTGAACACAACCTGTTATGTTGCATTAGATAATTTGACCGTCCCAACAAAACTCATTTCATTTCTATCTAACAAAGCATTATGGAACTTGTGAGACAGTGTAAACTAGCCTTTATGAATACGCGGCAAAATGGTTTAGCCTCTGGAAAAAAGCTTTAAATATTTTTTTCTGAAACATTTTATGGAGGTTGGTTATCAGGTTATATGATTATTTAATACTATTAACAATAACAAAATACATTTATGTATTAATTTTTTTTAAATATATTTTGTTGCTGTTAATATGACTAAAAAACCATGTAACGTGATAGTCCGCCTTCCGTGAACAACCCATTAAATTAATTAAATTTTGTGTTTTTTCAACAAATTTTTAAAATTATTTTTTATGAAAAATAATTTTTTTTTTATGTTTTTAAGTCAGTGTTTTTAAATACAAGCTTGTTTTACACAAAATGATATAAACATTTTTCAAATTTATTTATACAAAAATCGTATTTCTATAAAGTTTTTCACTAAAAAAAACTTTTTCATTTATTTTATTATGAAATAAATTACATTTTGTTAGTTATTGATTCATTAAAAAAACTTTTAATTCATAAGTTTTAATAAAAAATATCCTTATCTATTAATAAAAAAAGCTTTTTAAAATGTATCTCTGCAAATGTTACTTTTCTAAGTTTCCTAATTGTAACACTCTTACCAACTCAAACTTATCGATTAATGTAACAAAATGATATACAAAATATATTAAAGGGCTTTACAATATTTTAAAAATATTGTTCTTGTGTTTCAAACAAATAGTGTTAAAATCAGGGTTGCCGTTTGAAAAATTTGTTTCCGACCAAAATTTTCTGCAAAACATACCAAAATCCTTTGAAACCGACCAAATTTTTGAAATATTTAAAAACAATTATATCGTCATAAAAATGCAAAAGAGCCTATCATAATTTTTAAAAAATTTTCAGTGCCATACGAAGCTTAATCAAAAGCAAACTATTGAGACAACAAAAACAGTTTTTTCAGGATAGTGTCAATCATGTGTAATGTGTTAACGATATTAAGCGGAAAACCCCGTCGTTATTAAGTTTTTATCTCTCCTGAATTTTTTTTTAAAATGAAGATAGGCCCTTTTGCATTTTATATGATACGTATGCATATGTATTTTGGATATAAAATATAATTTTTATTGGATAAAGCTATAAATCTACATATTATTTTTTTTTTTTTTTTTTTTTGTAATATGCAATTATAGTAAGACATAGGCTAAGCACCAATACATCCAAATACTTTGCAGACAACGTAAAAAATTTATCAAAGGGTTTAACAATGCATAGTTGGCTGCAACCGAAGTTTTGGGACTCACCCATACTTTCTGCAAGTTCTGCGGCTCTTATACCATTGTCTTTAAAAAACATGATTCAACATACACTATCCAAGGATCCCACTGTTCTATGATACAATATCTTCCTTTAAGAAGCCCATCTTGTATAAGGAACACCTGCAGAACAGAAT
This sequence comes from Pollenia labialis, assembly GCA_949318255.1. Taxonomy (NCBI): domain Eukaryota; kingdom Metazoa; phylum Arthropoda; class Insecta; order Diptera; family Polleniidae; genus Pollenia; species Pollenia labialis. Next base: position 114,997,061 of record OX439143.1, read on the forward strand.
TCCTGAAATTCTTTTATTTATGCTATTCTTTTAGGACTATGTGAAAAACTTTATATATTACCACAAAGATCCTTAATATTTTTCTGAGAGAAGACTTCGTTCGCTTTGCTTACATTTAAAACAAAAACAAATTATACAATATGGGTTTTGTTTAACATGTTATTTAAGCAAACGAAGTCTTCTTTCGAAATCGATAAACAGGCTATAAGCTTACCAACAGTTCCAGTAATGGCATGAGTACCGTTTGTTGTCAATCCCTCAAATTTTTTATGGTTGTTGATAAAAGGTTTTTTATAAGAAGAATAATTTAAACGGCATCTGACTTGGTAAGTTCGAATAAGATGACAAAACTATCCTTTATAAAACTTACACCGTCAAAGTAACTTGAAATTAACGTAATACATTTCAATGCAACATCCACAGTTTCTTCAACAAACAAAAAAGTTTTTGTGTTTGGTAAAAAATCTATGTTCTTAATTTTTTTAAAATAAGTATATGTGACCTTCTCCGTGAAAAGGGACCTAGTGTGTTAAAAACGGGTTTGGACTTAAGAGTGAATTCTGGTACCTAAAAGGGTGTAGAATAAGATGAAATTCGTTTTTCCCAAAACTTCATTTTTTCTCGGAGAATGGCTCATATGTTGCACATTTATTGAAACCGACCAAGATTAGGTTTGGCCTATCATCCGACCAAAGCAAAAATATCCAACCAAATTTGGTCGGAAAAGACCATGTTCGGCAACCCTGTTTAAAATAATAACGCTTATTAAGTTGTGCTTATCATAACTACGCAGTAGTAATTTTTTTTCATACTCACTTGAGTCAGCATTTACACCGTTCGGTATGCAATTGACGCACCCACTAGCTGTTATTTTAGTTTTTTCGCATTTTCTTAGCATTCTGACATTAAATTTAAAATTTTTTTCGCTCTAACTCAAATTTAAAAGAGCGCACTCAATTATAAGCTGTTGCTCACAGCAGTCATATTTTTCGTTTTATTATTTTAAGACATACGACTTTAAACCTACCTTGTAAATTCCCCAATTAATTTTAGAAATAGCTTAAATAAATTAACAACAACATTTTCTGCTCTAAGGATTTCAAAAAGCTTTTTTTGTATTAACCGGAAAATTATAATTTTTATAAGCTTTTATAAACACAGTTTTCTAAACCTGTGTCAGCTCATAAAGAGCTTTTGTTTCTTTTAGTTATATAGTGTTGGAGAGAAGGGGAAAGAGAATGACATTTCTTTTTCCCTCTCTTCTAAAAACTCAAGACTTGACGAGTCAAACTTGACGTGTGTGAACCAGCACATACAAATTAAATATTGCAGACTTTAAGCTTTATTTGTTTTCTAACATGTTTGAAATAGAGCTTCCCACTATAGCGTACTTTAAACCATATTCCTAGCTTTTTAATAACTCTTGGTCATAAAAAGAATTAGAATCTAAAAAAGTGCCATGTTTGCTGTTAAAAAGTTATCATTCTTTTAAACATTGATTAAGTACTTAAAATGTTTTAAGGAACATGAGGTTTTTCCTCCTTCATATTTTCAGTCTAGTTTTTCATTTAGTTTGCAGCATTTTGTTCTTCCTTAAAACTGCAAATGCATGCAAGTTTTGTTTCCTTTAAAAATAATGTTGGGTACCAGAGATTAATCGCTAATCTGTCCCTAGAGGGCGGTCTGACATTTTTTTTCGTTAAAATGTTTCTTTTAGTTTTTTTCTTGTGGTTGCATGCAACAGGCCTAGGCATTTTTGTATTTTTTCTTTTCTTTTTATAGTGACGCTCTTGATGATGTCGTTTATTGCATCATCTTTGTACGACAAGGCTATGTTGTAAAAGACTTTACAGGATCATTTAGTAGTTGGCACCTCATTTAAGTGTGTTGCAGCCAGGCTTGATCATCATTTAATGTTGCCTAGAACTTGGGCTTAACAAAGTGTTTTGATGTTTAGGGTTTATTGTGATTTTGTGAAGAAAAAAATAAAAGAAAACTTTTTTATAAATATTAATAAATGTAACCTTGAATTAATTTTTTAAGTTGTTTCAATGGTATGTGTGTGTATTTTTAACAGATTGTGTGTCATTTCTTTTTGCCACAAAACAGAGATTAATCGGTTTTAATGTTTTCATTACCAGTATAAACAATTTGTGTTGCATGTTTAGTTGCATGTGTGTGTAAGCTTCTTGGAATTTTTATGGGGTTTTTTTTTATATTTGCCAGTAGCTGGAAGCAAGAATTTAAGATTATTGCTGTGGTAAATGAAGATCAATTAAATTTAATGTATTAATTTTGTTTTACGTTGTTTGGCCTAACGATGAAATGTAATCACCTTGCCATATTTATCAATTGTTGTGGCCACAATCTTTGTTGTATGCAATAAAATATTTTTATTTAACTAGCTAAAGTTATCGATTAAATTCCTTGACAAGGCAATTGCTATTTTAATGAAGCAATAATAAAGAAATTTTTTATTATAAACACTTCAGAGTATTTTTTTTTTTAATTAATTTATCAGGGGATTTTGCAAATACATATTTATAAGATTTGCTATGACTCTTCGTATGTTGTGATGACTTTTTATATAATAATTTAAGAGAGGTCAAAAATAAAGCAAAAATGTGCAAAATCTTCCCTAACATTCATACCAGAGATGTGCATTAGTAGTAGCAAAAGTAACTGCCGCTTATATTTTTAAGTCTATGCTTTGTTTTTTAACGATAACCCGTGCTTTTTATATTGCTTATATTGTTTTTTCTGTCACAACCACTTGTTATTTATTCATTCCTTTTTTAAGTACCGTTAGCAATTGGTTGTATTTTTTCCAAACCATTCAAATGATTCGTTTAATTAAAAAGTGACAAATAATACCGTTAAAAAAGTTTAATTGGCTAAATGTATCATTTTTTTTAATTTAATACAATCAATAAAACCAAAACCTAGACTATTTTAAATTAATAATACAATTAATAACTTTATTTCTTAATGAGCACATGAACAAACAACATCCGACAAATAAGAGCCTTATCAATAATATTTATATCATGCTATACGCACTCTTACAAAGTGGAACATTTTTCTATAATGCAATAAAAAAAATTGATTTTACACTAATGTTTATTTAACTTGTCAAATATTGAATACGAGCCGATATTCACAACGGATTTTCAACAAACCATTTCTTAAATGATAAAACTAAAAAAAATAATGTTGTGGTTGTTTTTTTTCGTTTCGTCGATTGTTTATCGACTTTTTCAAGGGATTGTAATATGCAATTAAACCACATTAACTGCCTGTTTTTAGAAAACGTAAACAAGTGAGTGAGTGAGAAATTATATTGAAAACAACAATAAAAAACGAAAATTTGTTTTTGTTTTTAACATAATTTCTCACTCACTCACTTGTTTACGTTTTCTAAAAACAGGCAGTTAATAGTTTTAGATGTACCCAGGAGCATACAAATATAAATAAATAATTTTAATTTTTAAATACATTAAATATATCTCAGCTCAAGTGATGGCAACAATATAATATAAATTACGAAAAATCGTTAAAAATTTTTGTGAAATTTTAACTTGAATATGTAACTTAGTAATTTCTTGACCAATTTTTACGAACGAACTGTGGTTGTTTTAGTATTTTCATTATCTTTGAACAAAAATAATGAAATAAAAAAGACGTCTAATATTTTCGCAGATACTTTTATTAAAGTGACATCATCTTTTTAAAAACCGACAATAAAGGTTATTTTGGAATGTCTCGAAAGCTGTTGACCATTGACCATTCTGACTTCACATTCGGATTCTGCGGTCAATTTTACATAACGATAAGGGTCAGATTCATTTGGTCAGGACGTTGTTGAAAATTTGTTACGCAGTGTTATATGACGATCCTATAAAACTGTGACGTTCCAAATTTTATTTCATTAATTGTTACTGTTTAATTCGTTCTAAACTGTATTCCGAGAGAAGGCTTTATATGGGCACATAGTAAATTATTGACCGATCGTCACGAAATTCGACAGTGGGATTTCTAGCCATATAAAACGAATTTATGCAATATCTTTTATCAATCCGTCACAATCCGTCGTCATATCACTACTTATGGTAATTTTTCTAACAAAATTATAATTTTCTTAGGACGGTGGTTCTACATTTGGATTCTTTCCTTTCTTTATCCCACTTAACCGATTTTGCTGAATTTTAATTCCAGACTGCTTAGGATACCTAGAAGATATTTAACACCAATATTATTAATTTCTTTGAAGACCGACAAACGGACATGACTAAATCGACTAAGAATTACTCGAGGATCCATAATATAAATATAGAGATAATTTTAGGTCAGAGATGAATAAGAAAATAGTTTCACACGGAATGGCAAATTTAGTGTACCATCATTCACCACTAGGGGTGGAGGGTATAACAAAGATTATAAAAAAAAGTTCAATAGATTATCCAGTTGAAATAGTTTTAATTTAAAATCCCATTTCCTTCGCAATAAAATTTAAAATGTAGCTTGAAAATTTATTTTTTTGTCTGTTGTTCCTACTGTTTTGTTTCGCTCTGGCAACAGGAAATATTTAAATAAATCTTGTCGTACACATATAAAAGAATATTTAAAATATTTTGCCAAAAGAAATAAATCTTAAAAGCCATTTTTTCGTTCATATTCATTATAATCAACCACAAAGTGTCTTTGTTAAATACCACTTGCCAAAAAATAATTGACATAATCACCCAAAAACAATCTCACGCATTTACAGGGAATATCTGTTGGGATATTGTAGCTGTTATTATAAAAAAAATCCTGTTTCCTTTTCTTCAGCGTTGTTATTACTTTATGTGAAACCAGTTTATAAAAAAATTTACAAAATATGACGCTACTTAAATGATTTATAACCTCAACCAAAACCGAATAATACACATCAACAAAAAAAAAAAAACTCATGAAACTAAAAAAATAAAGCAAACCAAGTCATATAATATTATTTGATATATTTTATATTTTTAAACCGTTAATAAACTTTAACACATCACTGGGGCTTGCCACAAAAAGCCATACAGGAATATTAGTGTGTCAAAGGAGGCAATTTTTATTAACCAAATCTTTAGAAGAGTTTTTGTTCGCAACAAGAATTCTTTTCACGACTTCTAATAAAATTGTATAAAAGAAATTTATTATTTATGGCTTTTAAACCGCATATTATCTTTCGTGGAAGCAAATTATTATTTGTCGTTGTTGGTTAAAAAAACATAATTTTTTTCATGCGAAATTCAAATTTGCGGTTTTAAAAACGGATTTAAATTAATTAAATTTAACAAAAAAAAAACGGCCATATTGTTTTAATTGCGGAATTTAAATGAGTAGGTGAGTTGCAAAACTCGTTCGTTTTAAAAATTAAAAAATTGAGATAACAATCGATGTTTACAAATATTTTTGCACCTTATGAGAATAAATATATAGATTGTATCGAAGCATGTTCTTTTCTATGTTTTTATGTGACATAAAATTACAGTTTGTAGCATAACAGACTCAACACTTGGAGCACCAAGTCCAACAACAAAAGGTTTACACAAATTTTTGTACCTTACTTTTCTCTTCGAAATGTGTTAAACAAAATTTTACAAGTAAAAATTGAAGGCGCATCTGTATGTTTAAATAAAAACATATTTAATTTTCCTAAGAATTGTTAAGAAAGTTCTTCGAAATATTGGACCTCAATTTACAATTTACAAAAAAGGAATTTTGATGTTCTTTGTCTCTAAGCACATTCTCCTTATTGTCTACAAATTCAGTGGTAAACGACACTTAGTACACTTTGCATCCCTTTCCATCAAAGCAAGTTGGACTTGGTGTTATTTTAAACTTTTCTATCTGGAAAACTACATTACATAGGACTTATGGGAATGTACACATCGATAGAGGAAAAGTTCGAATTCCAACTGCATAAAAGACGAATGTTGAAAAAATGTGAGTTGTGGTATTTTATTTATATTTTGGCCAAGGTGATGTTTTAGAAAGTTCAATGATTAATTTTCCTGGTTGGATAAAGTGCGTTGCAAAACTAGTTCGATCCCATATGGGTCGTAGCAAAACTCGTTCGTTACAAAATTAAATCTATTATTTTTTTATATATATGTTGGCTTCAATTTTTATATTGCTGAGTTATTTATCAAGAATGTCATAACACTTCAAAATCAAAAAACTTCAACTAAATTGGTCCATTTAATCCGGCGGTACATGTTTTTTGCATTTTCCCAAAATTCGAAAAAAGTGTAACGAACGAGTTTTGCATCTCAGCTACTCAAATCATTTGAGGTTTTCTTGTTTGTGAAAAAATTATAAATACCATATCGTCGTCCGAAAGTTTAAGTTATCTACGTGCAAAAATTGCATTTGGAGAGAATCGATTTTGAAGGTTAAAACATGTTTTCTGATTAAACTACACGATAGGATTTTTTGATTTTTACACCACATATTCGTCTTAAAAAGATAATTCTGAATAGATGCTTTTTATCTCGAGATCGCATGTACAACGGTATATTTTCTAATGGTAATAAAATTCCTGTTTTCTCTATACGCCACCTTAGTCATATTTTCTTGCAAATACACACACGTAAAGCAAAATGGCATTAACAAAGCAATAAAACACATCTAAAATTATTTATAAATAAAAAACGGTATATTAATTTGAAAAAAAAATTAAATAAAAACTATTCATTAGTTATTATAAGATACATTTTATAACGTTATTATAACAAAATTGTCTTTTTCAGATATAAAATTGAATAACAGTTTTAAATCGGAAATTTTTTCTTTTCTCTTAAATATGTTCAACTGTGTTTCAAAAATATTTAACGGTGCTGGTAACTGATTCCGGAAACCTCTTTTTATTATAGTCGCTGTTTGGAAATGAGGCTGCAATATTGAGTTTTTAAATTTTATTGGTAACAAGTTATTCTTTATGTATTGAAGAACTTTTATTTTACTAAATGTAAAAAATGTAATTGGTTAGAAATCTTCGAAAAATTCTTAAAATCTGAAAATTCCATTTCTATAACCTTCATTTTTATTTTATTTGTTTCAAAATTTTTCAAATAATTAACAAGTGTCAAAATACTGTGGATTTCTAAACAAACGACATTCTTAAATAGAGCTTCTGAAACTTAACACACAAATAATGATTATGACACATAAATTGTCATCACAAGTGCAATTTTTTGCATTAGTTGTTTTTATCACTATTTTTTTATTATTCTTTTATAATTTTTTTACTCTCCTCTTTTCCTTATTCTTAATAATTCTTTTTAAGAGAAAATATACTGAATAATATTTGCATTAAACAATTCTAACTCCTCGTGTTCATCAGCAATCAATTTCCATGTTTTGTATTGACATTTTGCTCTATACGCCACTAAATGGAATATAGTGCAAAATTTCGGAACAAATTTTTGTTTTGAAGGATATAGAGCAAAATGGACATGATTTATCTCAGCCACCAGACGAGATAGCATAACACGGATTGCAGATTTAAAAAATTTGGGGTCGAAAACCCAAGGTGGCATCCTTAAGACAAAATCGTCAAAATGGCGTATAGAGCACTTTCGGACGACGATATGCAAATATTATGTACATTGTTTCAAATATGATAAAATACTAAAGGGTGTTCACCAATTGAAATCCGCAAAAAGACCCTGACTGGTTTTTATAACCTTCATCACAAGGGTTGCAATATATATTATAAGTGTCGAAGTTGATTAAAGGTGCTATCAGATGAGATGTATTTTACATATGTACTGTCACTTTTCTTACCCATATGTAATTCCGTATGTATGTCAAAATTTCCATTTTACATACGATTCATAATTTTTGCTATCACACCTGCTTATGTTTTTCCTTATGAAATAACCTATAAATGTAAACAAAAGCTGACTTTTTAACGTGTATAAATTGTTTTAATTATAAAGCTGCTGAAATTAAAAGTTCTTAAAAGTAAAATGGATGTAACAACTGCTAATACAATATATTTTTTCAAACAATTTCGTTTCAAAACAAATCAGCTGTTTTGTTTATGTTTGCCACAGGAAAATAGAGCGTGTTCTAATCGAAAAAATTACATATGTATTTCTACATGTATTTTACACATACAAAGTTTCATATGTATCACACGATGTGTACAACTTTTACAGATGGAAAATTTGACAGTACATATGTAAAATACATCCCGTCTGATAGCACCTTAAACGATGTCGTCTGTCTGACAGTTGAAATGGGTTTTCCGAAGATATGACGAGGCCTATGTTGCTATACATTTATGTCCCATATAGTCCGGAATTGTTTTCTATTCAGCCTGATCGGTTTACAAATGGATGAGATATGATAAAAACACCGCGTTTGCCTTTAATTTTACTAAAAAATCCCTTGTTTTTGTTGTTGTATACTTTTGTGTGAAAGTTAAAAAAATGATAAAAATGACCTCTTAAAATTAGTTGTAGTGGGTTAATATATTGTAAGAAAAGAATCTCCATACAATTCTACTGAAGACTTCTGAAATAGTCTTTTAGCTCAGAAGAACATTTTGTATATTTTTTTTTTGACTTATCCCAAACGCCTTTTCAAAAAATTCAAAAATTTTAGGGGTCGATATTTCGGGCACCCGAGTTAAATTTTCAAAACCCTTTGGCAGATTTGCTCTACCAATAAACTAGTTTCATTTCGCGTTACAAGTATTGCGGCTGGCAACGTTGACCCGAATTTTGTTGCACTGTGTAATTTAACATAGGCCTAAACCGCAGCCGATTATAATACTGATGTCAGTTTTTATAAGGATTGTTCAATATCGAAGTTATTTTTGGGAATACAAAATTGCATTAATAAGATTTTGTTTGTTGTGTTAAATTCTTAATTTTCATTCTTGATAAATACACTGAAATTTATTGCTGACTTTAAAAAAGCTCAAGCTATTATCCAAATAAAACTGCAGAGTGAATGAGAATTAAAAACGCTCTAGTCTTACGATATTAAAGCTTAAACAAAATACAAACAATAAACAGTGAGTTTATCTTTTCTTACTTTCCCCACTTTGTTTAACAATTTATTGATCTCATATACAGGCCGATCCTGAAATAATCTTACTGTCGGCACAGCCGAATACAGTACTCCAGCTTATTTTTACTTTTTTTAAATAAAGCTTTTATTTTATAAGAGCTTCTTATACTAAAAGTTTGTAAATTCAAAAAAAATTCTAAACATTTTTTTTAAAGTTACTAAACTCAAAAGTCACTTTGTTTTGATATATTCACCTGCAGCTTTTGCAACTGCCACAAGTAAACATAATCTTTATGAGCAACCTCCACAAGAAGAGCTTGCAATACAGAAAATACTTTGTAACTAATTAAAGCGGCTGAGGTGTAAAAAAATCCATACAATTTTTATATTGCCATTCTTGTTATGTGAAAAATTATAATGCGTTCAGCATAATTTTGTTTTATTTTTATGTGAGAATCACACACACAAAAAAAAACAGGCACCGATTGCCACAAATTGTTGGCAAAAGGTTGTTGCAAAGCACTTTAAATTTATAAATTCATGTTCAATTTCTTGATGTTGGCCCTGGTGTTGTTCATACAAGCGCCACAAATTATGCTTAATTAATGTTTCACCATTAAAATCCCCATTTTAATTCGTTTATGGAAAAGGGGGGTCTGGGAAGACGTTTAAGAGGAGAATTGGTAATAAACAACAGTAGTGGCATATTTGTTGTGTTCAACATGTTGTATTGTTATTTTTGTATGGTTGTTTAGAGGCTTCGTTTTTATTTATTAATATTACTCTTGTTGTTATTATTATTTTTGTTGTTGTTGTTGACTGTTTTATTCGTATGTAATTAACAACGCGTTACCTGATTAAAAATTCGACGCCGACATGTCGTATTCACAACTCAAATTCTGACAGTTCCATGCTGACATGACAACCTGCCACCGTCATTGGTAAAAATGTGAATGTTTTGTTCGTTGAGCTCGTCTTGAACATTTCTTGTTGTTGCTGTTTAACGTTTTTTAAGTCGGAGCAAACCCAAAGTTAAGGCGGCTTTAATGCTGTTGAAAACGTTGGTGACGATGACGTTGATGGTTTTGGCGTTTTTTTTGTTGCTCATTGTGCTTGTGCAGTTCTTCTCCCTACATGATCATCTGCCAAAGGCTGAGTTTGACCATTATTTATTTGCGACTTTTACTTTTTTTTCAATATGTCGATTTTGTAGTGAGTTTTTTTTGCTGATTGTGTTGTTATTCATTTTTCGTTGCATACAAATTGAGCTTAAACAGTCCAGTCACCACAGAGCATAAGCTTCATAAGACTTAATGGACGACCTTGAATTAAATGAATGCTTAGCAATAAAACGCAAACACAAAAAAAAATTTCTGTTGCATATTCAACTTTTTGAGAAAAAACTATGCTGCAGGGCACTAAAGGAGTGAAAACGAGAAAATGTGGTTTCTTAAAATAAAGTAATTTAAGAAGAATACAATTTTAAAAGGGCACCAGTAAACCCAGAAAATAAAAAGGGGATTTTTAAAAAAGAACTTGTGAAAAAAAATTTAAATGGAAATAAAAAGGAGTTCCGTTAAAAACATAAATATAATGGGGTTCTTTAAAAACCGGAACTTTTGAAAGAATTCCCTTTCAAAAGTAACATTTTAAACAATACCTTTAAAAAAAAACTTGCAAAAGTACTATTAAACTTTAAAAAACAAATCTTTAAGTAAAGTAATTTTACAAAACATGAAAACTCCTACAAAACTGTTTAAAGCATCTTTAAAAAACGTACCTTACTTTTAAATTAGAGCTTTTACAAGACTTACTTATAAAAGAAACTTTTAAAAAATAATTTTTTAAAAGTTCTTAAGCCTGATGCACCGATAGGTGAGCTAAACTATCAGTGCGAGGGTTGCGGGTTCGATTCCTGCTAGAGACTTTAGAAAGTCACTAATTAAACAAAAATGTCTCTCCTTTCCATATCTGTCAACTTGCAACATTACAAATATAGAAAACAAAATTATGTTTTTTTTTTTTAATTTTTTGTTTATTGGCACCTTCGTCCGAAGGTCTGATTGTCTGAATGTCCATATTTTCTTTTTTAAAGTTAAGTATGTATATGTAAACGTATAAAATTTAACTGAAGTAAACTGTTGTAAGGTGCATGGTCAAGATGATGCATCAATGTCAACATAATTCATTTTAGACCAAACATTTCTTGACATGTAAAGTCCCTTTATTAGTGATCATGACTAAACAAAAACTAAAGAAACATAAATCCACTAAAAAAAATTACAATTCTCACAGGAGCCTCAAACGAAATATGGACAGTTTTAGAGACTTAATGAGCTAAAGGTAATTAATAATTAAAAAAGAAAACAAATTAAAATAAACCAAAATTTAATTTACTAACAAACTTATTATCAAGTTTCTTAATTATGCTTTCGTCATATTAATTTTTAAACAAAAAATTCGCTGTCAGGATTTTAAGTTCGTGCAACATTTATAATTTGCTTTGTTTTTCTATGAGCTGTATATGTCTTTTTGTATGTGTTGTCGCCGCATGAGATGGCGACACAAAAATATTTTTTTATTTATATTTTCTTTATTGTTGCGACAATTGTATTTATAGGACAATTGTAAAGTGCAGCAAAAAATCCACTGTAGGAGTTTATTGTCATTATCATTTTAACACTGCGATAAGTGTAAGGAATTAATAATGAAAGCTGGTTTTATTATATGGCATTACTAGAAATGTAGTTTGTAGAAAATATGTTTATGTAGAGATAGAAAGTTTCTAACTATTTCGCTTATATGTAGAAAAAAGACAATTAAATGACTGAAATATTGAAATACAGATAAATAAAATACTTAATTTATTAATATCGCAAATAAACAGATGCTGAAATTCTGTATCTTTTTAACGACAACATTTTTTAGTTAAGAATTAAAAATTGATTTTATAACGATAATTGTATTAATTAATTTTTGTGGGTAAACAGGATCCGTAGCTAGCGTAAGGTTTCGTTACCATAACGACAAAAAATAGTTCGTTGTTAAAAAGACGTCATATTAAAGCCATTTTTTGATATAAAACAAAAGGATTAGTTTAGGTTCCTTTGGTATTTCAGTGATCGCTTTGTAATACGCATCACCAATTCCCATTCTACAGAGCAGGTACACAAAAGGCGTCACTGCAGAACTTAAACAATTCTTCTTTCTAATGAAGAAAAGAAGCAACCATAGTTCTAGCTTAGACGGATCATCCAAGCAGGCAAACACCGGGCTTCAACCGATCTCTCCCTAAAGTCCTGAATTTCAGGAAACTGACACAGAAAATTAAACACAGTTTCCTTTTCCCACTCGTCATGATAACATATGTGGTATTCTTTGAATTCCAGGCCCAATTTCTATGCATGAGTTCCCAGATCGAAATTATGATTTAAAAGTGATTTGAAAAACAAAAATCAGAAAAATACTAATTTTTATGTAAAACTAGATAACTCCATACATTTTTTGAAATAACTAGGTATCTCCATAGTGTCTTAAAAAAAAAATTAGAAGTTTAAATCGACGTTGTTTCGAAAACTAAGAGATAAAGAACGAAATTGAACGTTTTCGGGACACAAGTTCTTTGGGTGAAAATGTTAAACATAAAAATTTCAACTCCCGAGAATTCAAAGACTATATGCATTCTTTAAATTCATATTATATAATTTCTGAAGTTCTTGATTTATAGAAAACGACTGCCAAATACATGAAATCTTTCCGAGTAAAAGTTTTTTAACCATATAGATCTACCGTACTCTATGTGGTACAGTAACTTTAAAAAATCTACTTACCCATAATATTTTTGTTTTTTTTGTTCCTGTTGCAAAGATAGGACAGTGTTTTTGGTCACCTAAACTTTTTATTACCAAGTTTAGTATACAAATTTAGCGAACACCTTTTGATTACAATTTTGATATTTATTGAAATAAAATAAACTACAGAGTCTATAGCTATTTTTCAGTTTCAACTTATGCTTAACTGAGTATAACGTTAATCCACGTCCCAAAAACTGGCATATGAATTTCATAAAATCAAGAAGAGTAAACCATAAATTGTAAACTCTTTTAATTAACCAGTAAAAAATGTGCTCCAAAAGGAGCGATGCCAGATTTTTGTATGGAGTGTTCCTGGTTTGGAGGACTATTTTCTGCTGAAAACAAGCGCTTCTTTAACCTTCTATACCATAATATATTTTCTAACTAATAACCATAGTTGGGGGTAGTGCACTAAATATTGATTTAAATCAGCAGTGCACTATCACTAAATAAAACTACAAAGAAATTAGTTTGCACTCTTTTTTACCAGCTTTGTATGTGCACGTTTTTTGATTTTGTTGGGGGATAGGCATAATCAAAGAACATTAAACAAAATTTAATTTTGTCAATAACGGTATAATAATTGGCTTTAATCATGAAAAAACAAGTTTTTGTTTTTAATTTTAGTGCAACATTTTAGTTTCACTCAAATGAGTGAAGAAAAAAAAGTTGCAATAAACTGGTGATTACTTTTTTTTAAATCAAACTGTTTTTTTTTTTAGTGCAACATTTTTTAACATGACTATCATTCATGTTTAGTGAGGTTTAACATTTTCAATTCATCACTCAACATCAAGAAAATGATTGCAATATTTTTTTACAATCACTAAGTGTGAGTTGAAACTGCAAAATGAGTGCACTACCCCATCTATGCTAATAATATAGCTTCTAACCATAATATATTTTTATTTTTTACGCTTTTAAGCCTCTAAAATAGCAGCTTTTTTGTATATTTTATTCTTTATCATTTACTGCTGTATAAGAGCTCTCTTTTTTAAGCACTCGATTATGCGCTTTTTCTCTTAAGTGCTTCAACAAACCCAAATTTTTTACTGCATAAAATTTTTATGCATAAAAACAGACAAAAGCTCGGCTTATTTTTTATAAAAGGAAAATATGTTTTTGGAAAAACTGGGTAACTCTATTTTTTCTTTCAAAAACATTTTAATGTTGAACTTTTAAACTGTTCAAATTTTTGTTTTTAATTAATAACTTTAAACGATTCATTGTTATTTACAAACATACATAAATCTTAATCATTAAATATTTGATTGCCAGAAACAAACTTTTGTTCCATTAAAATGTTTGTCGAATAATTACAAAAATTTCTTTTTAATTTTCTAACACTTAACAAACGCGTTAAAATGATTAAACGTTCAACATTTCACACAATTTCTTTTTAAACAATTTTCAAAAAAGTTAACATAAATTTAAAACACGATTTCTAGCTTTTCACTACGTGATTTGAAATTTCCTTTAATTATTTAAACGAAATTACGAACATAATATATAAATACACTAACATTTTGTAACCTTTTATTAGTGGGAATAAATAATTTTTTCTCAGAACTTCGGAAACGACTGCTAACATTTGATACAAAAAAATTGTCCTCAATATATCACTTTACACTATCATTATCACGTAAAATGGATGGTTTAATACGTTGGAAGAAAAAAAAATCAAGCACATAAAAAATGAAGTGGATGTATTTTATTTTTTTTGTGTAAAAATTTCATGTTTAATGTCAGATCTATTTTTCTCACTACTTTGCCGGGAATCAAGTAAATGAATATATAAATGAATCTTATACACATAAATGTATGTTATATGTGTGTATGTTTAAGTATTTTGTTACTGTTGCATGGTGTAGTTTAAATACAATTACTATGACTTCTAAGTGACAAATATCTTGTCATATAAATCATCTAGTTAAAAACCGCTAGAATCATTAAATAACAAATCATGTTGCCACACTAAAATCACGAAATATTGTATGAACACCATCTTGAGGTAAACCAAACTTCATTTAATGACCATCAGACAACAACAAAAATCTAAATAATATTTAGAATTATAACGCGTTTTAAAATGTGCGTACTACTAGATACTTGTTCACTCATCTTCTGAAGTTAAAATAGTAGTTTGTGTAAACGTGCAGTACGCAAACGTTTTAAATTTCTATGGAAATAAACGCAATTAGTCAAACACTTAAAACCTTTTTTCAAAAAAAAAAAAAGAAAAAAAATTAAACAAAATAAAATGAAACGAAACGACAAAGTGAGCGAGTAAGTGAGTGAGTGACTGAGTATTACAAATTTAACATGAACTATTACGAGTTCTATAAAATATAAATTATTTAATACAAAGAAAGTACCTCTCGTATTCATATCATCCTTACAATGATTATCTACAAAAACGAGTAAGAGAGCTATATTCGGCGGTGCCGAATTTTTAATACCCTTTACCGAGAAATCAAATATATCAAGATTGGGATTTTATTTCATTATCGGATCTATTAATTATAACACAATCTTTATTAAATCCGACCTCACAGTATTATAATTCGTTGTCTAATTTAAATAAAATAATTTGTTTTATAAATATAATTAGGCATATATATTAACCCACCATTTTACAAGCTTCCAATATTGATAATATTGAAAACAATATTGAATTCTTAATTTTTATAAATAAAATCGTAACAGAACAACTCACAGACAAATACAAATTACTTACATAAAAAAATAATAAAAGTACCCTACTAGCATTTGGATGATTGTTTTATCAAAAATCACCTAACTAAGTCTTCCTCGAGTACTTTTGATGATTAAAAACTGATTAATCACTTGAGCGCTTGAAAAAAGACTCGAAAATGATTCGTTCTTATGCTTAAAAAGTAATTTATTGAAAATGAAATAACAAAACATTCAGCAATCGAAAATTGATCATACAGGTGTTTAAAATATGACTGTTTTGAAGTTATTTATGAATAATATTTTGATCATCTAGATGATGAAAAACTGATTTTTATTTGTAAAAATAGCTAGCCTTGAAGCAAGCGTTAAATATTAGAATATTGTAAATTTTTTAATAATATTAATGTGAGTGTTTTCGTGGTGTAAACTTTAAGTAATACATTAATTATAATCGTTAGACAACAGTTACATTTTCAAACCCCTACCTAAAAATGTCGCAGAATAATGTATTTCACTCTGGAGAGTTTCAGTACACCCCAAGTAGTAATTTAACAACTTGTAAGTAAAAAATCAAATCAATTGTTTTTCATTTAAACAAAACAATTCTTTTTCTAGTGCAAAATGTTTATGTTCCTCACACTAATAACCTTCAGAACCTTGAACTTCTATTGCTCGAAGAAGTAAAATCTTTGAAGTCTGAAATCTCGGATATGGAAAAAGATGTTAAAGAATTGAAGGATGGAAAAAATTTACCTTATGGATAATTTTCGAGCCCACCTTAAAATTGCGATTGGGCAGCTTAAAAATATACGTGTCCAATTAATTTTTATTCTCTACAATATATCTAAGTTTCATTAAGAGCTGATAGTTTGCATTGGGATACTTTCCTTGCAAGTTTAATTGTCCAAAATTAAAAAAAAATTAAAATTAATATTTTTTTTTAGCTATTTCTCATCACAAATTCAAATGCACAGATAAGGACATGAAAACATACAAATTAATAATTCTTCGTAAAGATCGTTTTTTTATTTTAACTCATTTGTATTTGTATATTTATTTTTATTATTGTTGTTATTGTTGTTGTTATTGTTATAATTGTTATTAATTATTATTATTATTTAACAATAATTTAGTTTAAATGATATTAATAAACTAAATTAAGTAATAATTTAAATCGAAAAATGTTTCTTTTTGTAATCTATTACAAATATGACAGAAAAAATAGTCAAAAAAGACTCGCAAATGATCAGAAATACGAATAAAAAACGACTCATAAATCATTCGCAAACGATTAAAATTATGACTGAATACTGAGTCGAAAAAGACTCTTAAAGGATCACAAATACGACTAAATAATGAGTCGAAAAAGACTCTTAGACAATCAAAAAAACGACTAAAAAATTAGTCGAAAAAGACTCGCAAATAATCAGAAATATGAATAAAAAATGATTCTAAAATGACTCGCAAATCATTAAAAATATGAGTCATAAATGAGTCGAAACTGATCAGAAAAGCGGGTAATAAGAGACTCCTTAAGAAGAGTCCAGGGTAGGGTACCATTTCCTCCCGAGAAAACAATCATTTATGATCAGAAAATGAGCTCATATATGCTTAATTTAATCGTGCAGAGGAGGCATAAATGACTCGAATATGATTAATTTCTTCATAAAATGCTAGCTGGGTAGAACCGTATAAAATTTACTGTACTCGTTTAAGTACACCGACAACATGCACAGGTAAAAATTAACTGTCTGTTTAACGATTTCGAATGTCAACGTTCGCATAGAAAACTACATTTAAAACAAAAACAAATTTTCGAATATTGTTTTTGTTTTACATATAATTTTCTATGCGAACGTTAACGTTCGAAATCTATGAACAGGCTAGGCTGTAAGTTTTTTTTAGATTTTAACTATGATTGGAGAACATTGTACGGCCCAAAAGTTATCCAAATCCTTCAAAAAGCTGTTGATAGCATATCATGTGATGAAGAAGGAGGTATTTGGGAACATATAACGGTCGCAAACATACCAGAAGACAAGCCTGGCACTATTGAAGTGTTCGTAAATCTTGAAATCATTGACAACGACGTCAGTGACGATAGTGATGATGAACCATTGGCACCAAAGAAACCCCGGCAAAACTTCTCAAAGCAAATAAATCCTATTTGGAAAAGCCTTTCATCGCCACTAAGCTCAACCCCTCAGCAGAAGTCTGAAGTTTGGAAAAGATTAAATAGTGTACGTGAAGAAATATTTGAAAAATCTTTGATTACATTGTCTTTGACCTTATAGCCTCCAATACTTGAAATCGAATCGACCTGGCTTTATTAAAATGAAATCCTTAGCGGAATGGTGGTCAAAATATTCCTAAAGACGAGTCAATGGTAAAACATTTTGACTACCATCCCGCTCAGCAATTCATTCGAGGAAATCCAGTTCGATTCGACTTCAAATCTGGGTAACGGCTATTGCTGCCATTTAGATTTGTACTCCAAAATATCGCATGTGGAATCATCTGAACCATTTGCTTCTTGTGTTGTTAAAAATTTGTTGGAGTAGTTGAACCATACTGCACGAAATTATCGTGTGTTTTAAAACTATTTTTAGTTTAAATTTTTATGTTGATCGTAGAAATTTAGAGTAACGTCTGGTCAATGCTTGAAGATTAATCTTAAGATGGGGCTGGACATTATCCTACTAAGCTACAAAACCATCTGCGGTAAATTTTTTGTCATATAAGAGCTCGCTGGCAGTATAAGAAGTGCTTAAAAAACTTTGCATTGAAAATCAATGTTCGAAAATTTTCATTTAAAGATGTCAGTGTACTCAGATGAGTACCCCCAAAAACTCAGTTAAAAAAAGTATTTTTTTAGTTTTTTTCGATTTTATGTTTTTTTAACACTTATTTTAATCAATAAATAAAGCTGAACTTAAAAAAAGTGGGCAGTTTTTGTTTGACCTCTAATGGGTTAAAGTGCTTTCAGGGGCTGTTTTTATATTGGACCTAACGTTAATTAGGGATCGGCCATCAGATGCGTTGGAGTGATTATTAGTTATAAAAAAACCTAAATAAGACCCAATTTAAATACAGTATTAAGAATCTTTTAGAGTTTGATGCTTCTTTAATTGTTTTTCGGAAAGCCGCTTTATATTAGACCGATTATCACAAATTTACGTGGCATTATTTTTAGCCATATAATGCTAAATTGCTCCAAAGTTACAACAATATCTATATTACTTGCGGTTTTTTCGTATTTAAATGATTTTCGTTTTTTTTAAGAGGGCTTTAAAAGGGGCCTGTGGTGAATTATGGGCCGATCTTAACAACATTTTGGCAGAGTGATTTCAAATCTAATGAAACTATTAGAGACTAAATTTTACCACAGTCGGAGAGTCGGCTTTGCATGAGTAATTTTTAATAATATAAAATTGAAACGTTACTGACTCACTGATTCATTATCGCACAGCCTAAACACCTGAAGCTAAAAACTTGAAATTTTGCACCGGAGGTGGGTCTCTCCCCAAATCGGTCCACAAAGACGGGATTTTTGGAAAGTCGAATGTTTAGGGAATAAAAAAGGGTAAATTCGGAAACCTTTTTTCTCCAAAACTAAAAGAGATACAGACAACTGTTATCCTTATCGTTATTCTTTTGAAAAACAAGTGGACAGGTTTATGGTACTTCTTTTAACATTCGGCTCTTTTAGGATGAAAACTGGTAAAACCTGAATTTTGGTACGTTTTTGTCAGCCCATTTTTCTTTTGAACCAATAAACCTAGAAATAAAGTTTATACCACATTATAAACATATCACGTACTTTTTCGAAATTCGAACGTTGAAAGGGTGAAAATTGTAATAATTTTAGTACTTTTTTACAAAACATTTTGCTTCATTCATTGACATATTCGTACTTTATTATGAGCACCCACTAAAATACTGCAATTTTTGATATTTTAATGGGGGGAAAAAAGAGAACCAAAATGGGAAATACGGGAAATTTAATATCTTTTTTCAGGTTTTTGGTGTTACAACTGGTATTTTTTAATTATCGTTTATATTGGACCTTAAACATAAAATTCAACATGCAATGTCCTGAGTGGATTCGAATCTATGAGGGAACTTTTTGGTACTTTTTGCTCATTAGCTGGTACTTTTTGAAGTTTCGTAAGTATTGGACCTAGAAACATAAGATTCAAGATGAGAAAGTAAACGCGTACAACCTGTACATATTTTGGAATAATATGGGAAATTTACTTTCTTTCATTTGCTTTTGTGTTCTACGAGTGGTACTTTTTTAATTTTCTATACTATTGAACTTCGAAACACAATACTATAGGTTAAATGTGTTAAAACCTATAAATATGTTTATAAAGAAAAGGCCCGGTAACAGAGTAGCGGTTTAAATGCTAGAATTTAAACAAGTTAAAACCTGGAAAAATAAACTTTGGCGTGCAAATATGTCCACGATGAAAAAGGAGACGCTAACGAAGAAGCGGGTTAAATGCTAGTTTATAATAATTAAAAAATATGTTATAGACTACATTATCCGTTAGGGTTTTAGACAAACTAAAGTGTTTTCCAATAGTTGGTTTAATGTTCAGATTATGGTAAATTATGGACCGATATTCGCAATATTTTGCAATATGATTTCCGTTCACAAAAACTAGCTAATGCAACAAGGGTTAATGAGAGTCAATGGATGCTGTCACCAATTAATGTTGGTTAAAAAAAAATCAAGTTTGAGGGAGGTTGTCCCACATTTAGGTTCAGGAATCTTTTCCTATTCAACCGATTGTGCTTAATTTCCATCCTTCCAACTAGAAAAATTTGACACTCAACTCAAAATTTAAATTTTTCGGGTTTATATGCTTAAATTATGCACAACACCTGTGTTTATCTTTCTTAATATTCAATTGGTATAAAGGTGCAATTCATAAAAGTGATTTATTTTTAGTTGTGTCAGAAAATTTAATCATAGTAAATCCCTACTTAAACCCACTTAATTGGAAATGGGCTTCGTCGCTCATAATTTAAGTATGAAGAAAATTATGATTTAATAAAGCTCAACAATTTGGGTACGTTGTTCAATTGAGTACTGCTCCATTTTAACTTCCCCAAGTCTTCTTTACAAAATACTGAAAAGAAAAGGAAAAAAATCATAATAAAAAAGTTATAAGCAATTCAAACCCCTTCGGTAATTTTGGGCCACCCTCTATTAATTAGGCTTGTTTTAGCTTAGAATTTGACAAAAGTATCAAAATTTTAAAATAAAGTAACATAACTTAAGATAATTCGGTAACTTGTGTACAAATTTTGCATTGTCTAGTGTATAAATATAAAAAAAATTTTCTTTCATAATCTATATGAGTTTTCTACTAAATGGTCCAAAGACTTGATCTAACGATTTTTGTAAGGTCAAGAGCAGTTTTTTGGATTCCTGAAAAATTAGATTTTTTGACATGAGCTACTTTTGAACTCAGTATGCGATATACATATACTTTATGGGTTCAATGACAAATATAAGTATACCTTCATTCACCACTAGTGCTGTAGGGTATACAAATGGCAAGTTTAACACACACAAACACAATACAGTGCTGGTTAGATATTTAAGGGTGCTTTTACATATAAGAAGCTATTTTGCTTTTTACCGCTGCAAGGGACTAGGACTAGTCCAAAATGAACCTAAACGTTTGGAAGAAACATTACGAAGTCCTTGGGCTTGACCACATTATTACATGAATTACGATTAAGAGAGTGAATTACGAAAAAACTCTGTCGTGCGATCATAGTATTATTCATCACTTATTGTCGCGGAAGGTAAATTAAGACCTCAAAACAAATAATATCGATATGTTTATAATAGGGATGCCAATCCTGATATCCTGATCACGGGATCTCCAAAATGCCGGGACTTAATATCTTTTAATCCCCAATCTCGGGATTTCCGAAAACCAGTCCCGATTGGCATCCCTAGTTTATAATGAGCATTTAATAGAATTGTAGCTAATTTATCTGCCTTTCTCTTGTCACTTAATAAGTCTACTATTCCACTTAAGGTAAGTTGGTTTTTAGAATTTACTTTAGTGTGCATACTCTGAACACCAGAGTGCAGAAGTTGTATTGACATCACTTACAAAGTTTTATTTGTTTTTATCTAATCTACACCAAGTTTCCGCCATATTAGTTCAAATCTTTAGTTAAAAACATCTAAGCTTTTATCCCCCACTGTAACACACTTGCATACACAGTTTTTAAGCAAAACTGCCAAGTGAGAGAATCACATAAACATAAACCCGCAGAAAACGAAATGAAAACCCAACAAGAAATAAAAAAGAAAATAAAATCCAGCACATCTATTCATTCCACCATATACACAAAGTACTTAAAAGCCGCAAAAGCTATAGAACATACTCGTACTAAGAGTATAAAGTTGATACGAAATACTCAGTTACTGGTTTACTTTATAGCTTTTACCTGCTTCGCTAGGTCTGTAACTAAGTCAAACTCATCATCATGGCAAACTTTTACAGCGAGTCGGCAAATAAACCAACAAATAGCAAACAGCCAACCAAGCCAAGTCATCATTCTGGCCTGCCTGCTTAACAGCCAAAAGACTTTCACAACCTGGGCTTTATGGAATATAGAATAGAGTTGAGTAAAATTAATCAGAAGTCACTATGAATTACAAATGCAAAATGCGTGCGATAAATTACTGCGAAATTCAACAAACACAACTCTACACACATTTATTTCTTTGTAGTACATGTTGTAGTTCGAGTATGAGTGTTTGTATGTGTGTATTTATAAAAACTTATACGAAAAACTATTGTCTGTCTGTCTGTTTTTTTTTGTCTTGATTGTGGTGGTTTTACATAAATACTTTAAGTTAAAGCTTACACACCGATCAAAAGAGATGAGAGCTTAAAGGTACAACATAGACCACAAACATTTAATATTAACAACTACAGCAACAACTACTATATCAACAACAATAACTTTAAGTAAGCGATTATAAGGTAATGATAATAACAATAATAAAATGTTCCTTTGCTATTGTTTTTGTTGCTGTTTTTATTGCATTATTCTTTTAAACACAATTTCTAAATAATAATAAAGAAAACAGAATAGTAATAAGTCAAGGAAGTACACTAAGAAAAAAGCATGATGGAAAAGAGTTTAACGAAGTTGTTTCAATCGGGGTGTTGATAAAAAATCCGATTTTACTTGCACGCAAAAAAGTTTTTACCAACATAAGTCCTACCAAGCAGCTTAATTAAAAAAATTTTAAAATAATGAACATAAAACTTAGAAAAATAGGAGATTTCATAGCTCTCAGGGTTACCACATACAGTTCTCTGGTCGTAAAGAAGAAGAAGCTCATATACATGGAGTAGGAATATTTTTATAAACCACAGACTTCGGCATTTTCCGAACGAATTATAGCAGCCCAGCTCAACAGCAGTATCGGCAAAATAACAATTGTTCCATGGCATGCGCCTACCGAAGTATACGACCTGGAAACTAAAGAAGAATTTTCCGATCAGTTAAATCACGGTCTGCACAAAGTTAATAGGAACGATATCCTTATATTAATGGGTGACTTTAACGCACGCATCCGGCACCAAAATTAAAGCTTTGAACGCATTTTGGGAATAAACAGCCCGGGTGATAGAAATGAAAACGGCGTTTTGTTTTTGGAGACATGTGTTGCGCACGAACTTGCTATAGGTGGCTCCTACTTTCCCCACAAACTATACCACAAAATGACATGGCAATCGAGAGACACACGATATACTTTTTAGAGCCAAATTGACCATTTCTGTATTACAAGAAGCTGGCTCAAACTATCTCCTGATAGGCGAGCTGAAACTAACGCTTCGAAAACACAAAAATTTCGCGTTATCGAATCAACTAAATCGACGAACCTACAACATCAACAAGCTGAAAGCCAAAGACTTAAATAGAAGATAAGTTTCTTGAGTTGTCGAAAAACATCAAAATATTCCACTAATCTCTGAACTAAACTCTAACTTAGACGACGAATGGATGAAGATAAAGGCTATTATCAGTGACTCCGCTAACGAATTTGTTAGTTTTTCTGGAAAAAACTGTCCGTTGACTTGGCTATCAGAAAAACACCCCACACGCAAAAACCAGCAGCAAGCCAAACTATCAAACCTTATTAAGCCAGAAACGATGAAAGAAACTATTTCAACACCCTCGCCAAAGATACTTAAAATGCTGCACATCAAGGTAACTTAAAAAACTTTTTTAACGTGATCAGAAAAATTTCCGGCAAGAAGCCCCACACAAATATACCTATAAAATAAGCTAATTTATATTGATGAGAAACTGATAAGATGGAAGAAATATTTTGAGGAAACCATAAACCACCCTTGTAATACAGACACCTACTCCCAAAGATATGAAGCTACCGATACCAGAACTCCACTCTCATTACCAAAAATCAGCATAGATCCACCCACTATCCCCAAAATTTCAAAAGCAAAAAAAACACGGAAAAGCTGCCGGCGACATTTACAAAGATGAGCAACAAAGTGGAAGATCTAGAATACGCTGACGATATCGTCCGACTTGCCACAACGAGAGACAACATACAGAGAAAGATTCATGACCTGTCCCAAAGACCACAATAATTTGGTTTACGAATAAACGCAGCAAAAACAAAGTGCATCGCAGTAAAAAGTAAACAACCAACAACAATCACTCTAAACGACACAAAATTCAACATGTGAATAATTTCTGATTTCTTTGAAGCAACATCAAGACATGCGAAGAAAATGGCTGCGCTTTACAATCTTACATGGTTGGTAAACCAAATCATTAAACGTAAAGTTCATATTTTCAAAAACAGATACCTGCGCAATATCTTGAAAATATGGTGGGCAAGAATTATATCAAATAAACAACTACTACAAATCTCTGCGCAGGAAGACATCAATACGCAAATCCGAAGAAGAAAATACAACTGGCTAGGCTTCACTCTCCGTAAGCTTTATGAAGAAATATGCCACGCAACTCTACAATGGCACCCACAAGGCGCGCGCTCGCTCGGGGAGACCGAAGACCACTTGGGGACGCACTATTTTGCTTGAGACAGGGAAATCGTTTAATGAACTTAGACATATTGCAACTGACAGAAACGAATGGAGATTCTACGTAAACAGACTATATTCCTGATAGAATACGCTAACACAGAAATGCAAACCATCGGGTTAAATCAAGTTTTTTATGACTACTTTAGGTACGAGTCGTACTCAAAAATTCAAGTACGAAGAACACTCAAGCGAACTCAAAACAATCCTAAATATGATTATTTTCGAAAGGTAATCGAAAGGAATTTCTTGAAATAAGTATACAATTCTTAAATCAAGTAAAAAAAAGATATAACTTTGTGTTGAAAAAACATTGAAAAAAAGTCTGGCCAGACTCATGTGTATCACGAAAGGTTAAAAAGTAAAATTGAACTCTTGCTTCTCATTTAGTTTATATTTTTTATTAAATATGTACATAAGATTTCTAAAGTTAAACCCATATCGGACATGATGTTGGTGTTATATCATTCTGTAAGGTGTAATACGGGTAAGCAAATCAATCGTAATAACTTTTTCTTTTTAATTTCTTTTTTGGTTTTTTCCAAACACGAATTCGGGATAAAATCAGCTTTAAATTACTTGAATCAAGCGTGTTTTGAAATTGATTCAATCTTAGTTTTACTTAAATCAATCTCATTTTCGGTTTATTTCAAGTACGAAATCGAGATTGAATATGGATAATTTAAGTATTTATTTTGCGATTGAAACTCCGTACTTTAATCAATCTTTTTGTACTTGATTCAAGAAAATCCGTACTCACCGCACTATTAATACCGCATTGGATTGATTTGGTTACGGGTGGATTGCTTTTTATTTTGAGTGAACAAATAAACTACTTTTCAATGACTACTTCATATCATCTGCATTACATAGAAGTTGTTTAGTAATGGCTGAGGTATAATCTAATACATAAATACTTGTTTATGATTTAATTAACGAAATTTATAATTATTTCATAATAAAATGCATCTAAGGTTTTATTTATTCAAATCTAAAACAAATGGTTTGTTCTTCTAATTTGTCTCTTTTTAAAATGTTAAACATGAAGAACAATTTGTAATAGATTTGAAAATATGAAAGTAACATATCGTTTTTGCAATTATATCGGTATATGGTTTATTGGGTATGTATATGCAGGGAAGTCAATTAGAGTTAATAACTTATTAACTCTCTATTTGTCAGCAAATGTGGTAATGAGTTATTTAACTCCCTATTTGTAAGTGAATGCGGTAAGTACTTGCCTCCAATGTGTTAAAATAATATAAGTGAAGAGTTGCTTTTTACCTCATTACTTTTCAATGTAAGTTTTTGCTGGGTATATTGTGGGAACAGTCATAAAACTAAGAGGTTGTAAGCCCCTGGAATCAGTTGTGAAGATGGTATACTAAGCTGGTCATTCCGTGTAAAACTTTTTTAATACTCAGCTTAGATCCCAAAAAGTATGCAAGTATATCTCACCTCTATGGGAATCTCGACATAATTGCAATTTTCTTTAATAAAGAGGAATCACACAAAATTTACAATTAAGCACTAAAACAGAATTGACTTCAAGAGTCCTAAACATAGCCGAATAACCTGTTGCACCATGTTCACACGGACAGCAATATTCGTGTTCGAAACAACATGTTTTGGTATACAAAATTTTGAAACATTGTGCTATCATCTCCAGTTTTGATAACAATTAACGTTAGTTTATCTGAACTAGCTCTCAAAAAATCAAAACAAAGAAAAAACAAAATAAAAATTAATGTTAATCAAAATAAAGTGATAATTAAAAAATAATTATATTAATAAAAATATTAAATAATTGTTTTTTTTTTTTTTTACTTAATTTTTTTTAATCAATTTTTAATAAAATTAAACTAACAACACAAAAAAATGTCAAAATGAAACAAGAATAAATCGTATGAACAGCATGTTTCAGAGAGCGAAACGGGTGGTTTTTATCGTAGTATGAACAGAGCATTAGGTGATTGCTATTGCGTCTTTTGAAATATGTTGACTTCCGAAAAACAGAAAATAAAATTTGTTTATGTCAAATTGTTTCTAATTATCCTAAGCAGTTTGGTAGGAAAAGAGTTAAAGACATAAATGTAGAAAAACCCTACTAAAAATTATTATTTCTGTTAAAAAAAAAAAAACAAGGAAGAATGTATAGGCGGTCAAGCATGACCATATAATACCCTACACCACATTATTTAAAAAAAATTCTCGAGAGTGTATGGCAATATGAATAGAGAGCTATCTTTGTTGTAAGTCTCATTTAAATAGTTTCGGAGAAGCAGAAATTGCCCCCTATATCCCTATCCTGGTCCTAGTTTTAAAAAAACTGCATATGAATCTATCTATATTTAAAATTTCAGTTAAATCTTTTGCAAATGAATCTTTAATTTTATGAAAAAAAAGTTTTAAAAAACTAACTATGAATTGCTCATATGAAAAAATGGTCGATATTTTTAAAATCAAAACTCACCACTTTTCTCTCACTGTATTTCGAGATGTGTTTTAAACCTGAAAGGTTTTTCCATTTATTTTCTCAAAAAAAATCTAGTTATATTTACTAGTTATATTTTTTTTTCTCGTTGATACTCAATTGAATACAGAGCAATGTCAGTCATTTAGTTTAAAGTCATGCTCATCGTTTCTAAAGATAGACCTTTTATGATACTTTTTTCTTAACTTTTAAGAGCCATTGTGGGTTTTGAATACTAATTTCAATTATTCTTTATGATTTCTGTTAAGTTTTTATATCTCCTTGTTGTAGTTTTTTTTATTCCTAGTACACATTTTATATTTTGTTTCAGTTCTCAAGATGAGGCGGTAAAATTGTTTTTGAATTATTGTTTGTAGTTATGTTGTTGTTGGTTTTGAGGATTGTTTTATTCGTTTGTTTGAAAACGAAATAAAACGCCGACATTTTGACATTTAAGTGTGTTGTTATTAAGCAAATGAAATGACAATGTCAGTTAGTTTGGCGCATTTTGAATAATTGTAGACCTACCCAATGGTTGAAGGGTACTTCATGATTTTACATAAAATAAAAGAAGAAAAAATCTATTTATAATGTAAAATAAATATTTTTTATAAAAAAAAACTATTTATCGTTGTATTATCTTTTAAAATGAGGTAGGGGAAAACAATTAAGTTTAAAGGAAAATTAATGTGCATAAGAACTCCCACGTTTTTAAATGCACGGAATATTGAGCATTTTTGAAAACTAAATTAATATTCAAAGGAGAATTCTGAAGATAGTTTTTTTGGAAACAAATTATAAGAACAATTTTGATTTTTAGTTGAACTGTTTATTTTCAATTTTTGATATTCCTTAATTAGGCTTGAGTTCATCAAATTTAACTTTCACTAAATTATTTTCACTGAGGGAAGGAATTTAACAACTTAGAATTTTTTTATTAAAATTTATTTTACAGGAAAAATTATCAATAAATTTTAATAAAAAAATTCTAAGTTGTTAAATTCCTTCCCTCAGTGAAAATAATTTAGTGAAAGTTAAATTTGATGAACTCAAGCCTAATTAAGGAATATCAAAAATTGAAACAAATTATATTTCCAAACATTTTATTGCAAGACCATAAAACTTTGGAGGTTGCACAACATATATTCGCGTAACTAAAAACGGGTTAGTTTATTGAAATTACTAAAAAAAATCCAGCGGTATCCTTGTCACTGCAGCAGCCAAAATAAAGAATTTCAAGCATACAGATGTGGCCATTTAATAAATCTTAAATTTGGCCTCTGCAGTGCCTAGGATGGTCAAGTGTATGACCAACCCCACTTTATTTTTCATCTCAATCATTTATTTCTAACATACCTACCCGCAGACTAGCAATATATTGAAGAAAAAGTCCCCTAAATGCCCAGGAGTCCCCCTAGTGGGATTTAATGTATGACCGATCTCAATTAATTTTTTGCTCTTAACATTTTCTCAAAACATACTTGCCCCTTATCACCACTTCTTAGGGAAGCTCCGATACAAATATTACTTGCGTTTTATGAAATTCTTAAATTAAATAAAAATTTAAAACTTTTGCGAATAAAATCAGTTGCTAACAGATGCTAATCATTTACGGCTTGTTTTGTTTACAGCTTCGTTTTTTATATGTCTGAAAAAATTATTCCAAGTTTTGATGAATTTTAAAAAAACAAAAATCTTTAATTGTTGCTAAAAAATAATTTTTTTTTGCCAAAAAGAAAATATGTTTCTAAAACGACTGCGTATCTTAGAAAAAAGTTCACCTTTACTACACTTTTTACTATCCAATAGGACTAACCTTGGTGTAAATTTAATCCAAATCGGAAGACATAGATTTCAAAATTGGGTCACTTGACATGAAATCCCAAAAACAAGAGCTAACCTAAAAAAACGGTTAGCACCATTAGATTCAGCATACCAGAGTTATGTTAAAATGCCACGTGCTCGGCAGGTCTGTTTTTCAACCAGCACAGGGTAATTTGCCGTCCTACACGTAACCCCTAGTTTTATAATAAAATTATTTGCTTTTAAAAATTGTTTGGCTGGATCAATCGTCATTTAACAGATTCTTTATTATACCCTACAATTATTTTCTTACAAATAAAGTTTAGTAAATCAATAGAAATTGTTAAAAATAAATCCAAAGTTGGATCAATTTACTGGTCCCAGTTTTTTTTTTGTTTTTTTTTATTGATTTTTTTCATCAAATATTTGTTAGGTCTGAACATACCTTAAAGAAAGTATTAAAATCATAATGAATCCACAGGGCTTCCTTTTAACAAAATCATTTCTTTTTCATCATTCATTGGTATTTTAACTATTTAGTAAACATAAATAAAGATAAATTTAATAGCATTTACATTTCGAAAAACAAACTATTTTGTTACTTTAGATAAAGTTTCTTTGTTTGAAATTATTTAAATTATATACACTCAACAAAAAATAATAGGTAAGGAAGCAATGCATACCAAGCATATGGATTAAAGTGAATTATAAAAGTTAAAGAAACATATAAGTATTGTTAATTAACAATGAAAAAGCTTTTAAAAAACAAAAATTTCGAAATTTTGATAAAAAAAATTATTGTTTTTCCAAAAAAAATTATGTTTCTTAAACGTCTGCGCATATTAGAAAAAAGTTTTACTTTTTTTAAAGGAAATTGCGAAATTTCTGTTATATTAGTTTTTGCAATAAGCTAAAGCGTTTTTGAGTTACGCGAACATATGTTGTGCAACCTCATCCATTTTCGAAAAAACGGTATATCTTGAAAACCATAGCTAACCTAAAAAAACATCCAGCACCACTGGATTCAGCGTACCCGAATTAGGTTAAAACGACAAGTTCCCAGCTGTCTTAAAAAGTGTCAATTTCGAGGACAGTGTTATTAACGTTTTTTACATACACAAAATACTGTTTTAATACTATTTAAATAACTTGGTACTTTTTCTGCACAGCGGTCACCATTTAAACATTTTTGATTCCCATCACTGTGTGTATTGTTTTATGTATCATTGATGTGATTTGTGGCACAATTGTACCAAATATGGTACAATCAAAACTTAATTGGTACACTGGTACACTTCACCTTTTTTGGTACAATTTACAAAAAATACCAACGAAGTTTTATGATTTCCTTAATATGGATTGAGCCTGGGATCAAGTGTCTCAAGTGCGCCAATTTGTCGATTGTACCGGCGGCTGTTCTCTGCCTTTCACAAAAAAAGAACTGACAGTCTGGCTGTTTTTCCGTCCATATAACCTTGTGCACAAAGTACAGGTCGCAGTTTTGAAGGTATTTTGATGAAACTTCCCAATAAAAAATTTTATCATTTTGCGAAGCACTAATGGTACATTTAAAAAAATAAGCGCACAATTATGCGCTACGCAATACGACATACCGAAATGCAGTAAAGTAAGTGAAAGAACTCTCAAAAACTTTTATAAAAAAAAACATAACAATTCAAGTGCTACGGCATTCCCTTACTGCGAAGCAGGTTTGTAAGGGAGAGTACTAAAAAAACCTGTTTCACAACATTCAGTGTCTAAGGCCGATCGTTACATACAATTTGTATATGCGCTGAATAATGCGCTTTATGTGTCAAAAATGTATTGCTTCAAAGTGAAACTCGCCATATAAAATTCATGTCTTCCGTAAGCGCAATGGTAAGCGCAACTCTTGCATTTCTCCCTTACAAACCTGCTTCGCTCGAAGCACAATTTTTTATTGGGTTTGTACACTGGTTTCGATTCATGTGAAGGAAGCCTACTAAAAATGGTGAGAATCAGTTCATTATTTATTTTTGAAATAGAATTTGTGCCTATAAACCATCTTATCGTAATGGAAATAAGATGAAATTTGTGCCAAACCATTTTTTTTTGCAATCTTTATCATCTTACCAAATTTTATTGTAATTGTTCCATATTTGGCCATAGCTCCCATAAAATTACTGTTCCCGGAAATAGCTAATAAAAATTGACTTCAACAAACGATCGCTACTGTCATGAAAAATGTTGTTGTGGTAGGTCTAAAATTATCCATAGGTTCCATATAAGCGTCCTTCCTCAAATCACTTAAGGACAAACAAATCTCATATAGATGAAGATATATTTATAATATTTGGCACAAAGAACTTTCACATGAATCTTAACCTCCTACCATAATTTTGTTCTGGCTGGTCCATGTTTGTCCACTGGTCCCAAATGGCGTACACTTTAAAACAATTCTCGTTATATACTGTGGTTTGATACCCAAATGGTCGGAATGGACCGACTTTACTCTTACATGTTTTGTTTTTATTTTTATTGAACAAAAAATTGTTATGAATTAATATGCATGGTTTTTTCATTTAAAGAGAAATTTTGGTACAATTTATGTCAATTTGGTACAATGTTAGAATTGTCAGATCCCATCACTATTGATTTATGGTTATGTATGGGAAAAACATATGACACGTTTTTTAACGTTCTATAAGTACATTAACGTGCTTAAAGTACGGTGCGGTACATAACGGGTAAATAACCGTTCGCCTAACTGAGCATTAATCCTAAACTCCGCTATTCAGTTTTTAATGAAACTTTTGTATAAAATTTAGGAATATATATATAAACTAGTTTGGCGTGTAAGTAAACATTATAATTTTTATAGACAGCGTAAATATTTTTCCGATAAAAGTGGTTAAAACCTACAAAACTTTTTTCCAATTTTCAAGAAATTTCTCTGAGCGTGAACTTCAGTTTTAAGAAGTGTGTATTTTTCCCATTTTCATTTTATCCTTTGTAAGATTTTACTTTTAAACACATAGTAATAATTACATTTATTTTATTTCTTAAGGATCAAACATTAACTTGCAAAGGTTTAATTTTCTTTTTTGAACAATTATTAATTATTTACCCCTTTTTAAAAACAACATTTTCTTTTTACACATTCTCCAGCAGCTTATTAATATTTTTTAATTAGAGTGTTTTTCTGTACAATTATTTATTTAATCCTTTGCTTAAGGTTGTATAACAGGAGCAAACAGGACAAATAAAAACTTTGATATAAAGACAAACAGGAGTTAAAGGTATTAAATCTAAACTGAAAAAACTTAATAGGGAACGAAAAGAGTTCTTTGATCCTTTTGTAAACACAATAAATTTTAAAATAAACTTCTTTAAAAAGTAAAATAAAAAGTAATTGGGGGAGAAAATTGAATATGTGTTAAAGAAGTTAAATAAAAAGTTAAAGAAAATGAATTTTTCTATAAAGGTTAGTAAATTTTCTTAAATATTTTTTCAGAAAGATATCGAAAAACTTTAGACGCTTCAAGGCATGAATTTACTATAAGAATCCCATAAAGTATTGAAAATAAGTCTTGACTGTGATTTTTTTTTGTCACATTTAATACCTAATTGCAATCAATTTATGATTTCCAAAATCGCTTAAAGTACTAGCCCTTATTATCTGCGACTTCTTATGTCAAATGGGCTAAAAAGGCCCAGTTATAAAACAAACTAAGTTTTTATACATATAGCTGAAGTGGATTGTATAGCAACCAGGCTGTGCTGAATTGATTGAAACGTACAAGTACTTAGATCACAGAGTTGGGTTTAAAGCTGTCATAGTGCAAAACATTCTAAAGTGTTTTCGTGTTGTCTTACTTCAAGTTAATCAATTAGCATCTTCAAAACTCTCTCTGGTTGATCAAAAGAGATCCCAGCCGGAAAATAAAGAGTTAAATACATAAATAACTTACAACCGTACCTAAACAAGAGCGGAAGGCGAAACGTTATCTTCCGCTTAGCTTTTACGCTGATATGCCATACCTAAACAAGAGTGTCAACGTTGTGCCACAAACAGTAGTGTAAACTTTCTTGTTTAATAAAACCCATAGAATAGAAATAAAAAGAAGATAAAACCCCGCTAGATTGACAAAAAATAGCAAAATTGTCATTATTTGTTATTAATAGCGGCCAACTTCACTATTAAACGCGCTGTCAAAATCGGATTTTCCAATTGCAAAGCGTTGACGCCGCGCTATTTAGGGATGCTTCATACAAATTGTATGGGCATTAGAATTTTTGAAAGCTAGAAAACGCTTACCGCTCTTCGTTAGGTATGGCTGTAAGAAATAATTTATTATTTTTTAATCGAGAGGAATCGATTAATTACTACCTAGATTCCCACATTTGTTCCTGTTCGTGACAAATGTTAGTGTTTTTTTCTTCTGTTCGTGATAATTATTCGTATTTTTCTTTTAAATATTTTCTTAATAAAAATCCCTTATGCAGTTATTATTTAATTAATACGCAGTAGGCATAAAAATAATTTATTACAATCCTAGGAAATCTTCGTTCGTCAAAATCCCACGTGATCTAAAAGAGGGTATTAACTCAAAATTTTAATATTTTCAGTAGAAGCAAAACAATTTTTAATTTAAAACATATGAAAGGCATAAAAAAAATTTTTTACACCAACCGTTTCATTACCAAAAACAATACAAAATAGCACGATATTTTTACAGGGGATAGATATGAATATTACGGGTCGATTTTTTCCAAAAAGTACTTAAATAAAACACTCTTTATGATCAAGTGTGATAGTTATTAAGGTTTATAATATGCAAAATTCCGTATTCGGTTAACAATGGTCATAGCTCCAGCATAAAACCACTACTGATTACCTCTTTATAATCTCAAATAAAACAAGTTTCTTTCAAAATTAAATCTAAAGCTTTTTTTTTGCGATTAGTTTATAATTGCCCACTATTTTGTTACTATAAAATATTCCAAATAATCCTGTCCAGTTTCTAAACCAACTTGTGACAAAATCTCTAGAAAGGCTGAAGAAACGAAGTCTTAATAAAATCCAAGAAAATCTAAATTTTCGACCATTTTAGTCCTCTTACTTGATATTATTTTTGAATTTAATTTTCTTTCTCATTTAAATACTAGAAAAAAGTTCGTATATCTTGCAAACTTTCCACAAACTTTTCAATATAATAAGCAACATTTTGTTCAAAGTAGGAAAATAGCATTAAATTCTTTTTTATATAATTGTATATTGTTTTTTTTTTTTTTGCAATTTGCCTTATTGTTGTTTTATTTTGTTTCCTGGCAAATTTTTCTCTTGCCTTGGAAAAAAAAACAACAAAAGCATTTTAGAATAATTTTTGTAAAACTAAATTTTCTCTCAAATAAATAAACTAAAAAGAAAGAAACGCATTGATGTGTTTATAAATAAACTGCAAAAGAACTAAATATTTATAAAGTTTATTTTTTTAAGTTAAAGTAGCTAAAAAAAATATAAATACAAAAGTGCAATCTTTTTTAACATTATGTTGTCTGATTATGACATTTCTGAGGAAAACAACAGAGAAAAACTAGACAGAAAGTAAAAAAAAGTCTTAAGTTTTGGGTGCATGAAAAAGACAATCCCTAAACTACAATGAAATTTCAATGCTACTTTTCTTTTTTATGTATTTTTTCAACTTTTTCAAAACGCTTAAGCTATTTTAACTGATCAGTAAACTGAAACAAAATGTGTAAAACAAAATCAAAAAAAATTTTAAAAAATAACAAGTAAAAATATTATATTCAGCTATGTAGAATTTTATAAACCCTTCACCATGGTTGGGAATGAACAGAAGCGCCTTTTTATCCCATTACACTGTACAACAAAAAAAACCAGCCCCAATACTTGCAAGGTGAAATGAAACTAGGTTATTGGTAAAACAAATCTGGCAAAGGGTTTTGAAAAGTTAGCTCAGATTCCCGAAATATGGTCCCCAAATAAACAATTATCAGAATTGAGTCCCGAATCAATCACCTGAAAAATGTTGTACTTTGTAATGGGTACAAAAACATTTGGAGTTAAACAAAGGCGTGGGGTAGAAGGATTATATAAAGCCAACGTTTACTCTTATTTCTTCAGTAATGGGGAAATACCTGCCTTCTGATGTTCAATATTCGCTAATATTGAAGCGCAGCCAAAAAATTAACAGTTATTTAAAAGTTCGCGTCAGCAGAGTTTCTGAACTTAATAAACTGATATACAAATTTAAATTTTTTTTTGGAAAAACTCTTTATAAACTATATTTGCATAAGGGTGGAAGCGTAGATTACAGTTGAAACACTGAACACGAATTAATTAAATATTTTAAAATTTTGCGGCCGGTTTTAAAAAAATTAAATCATTTTCATTTCACCCTGTTTTTTTATTTTCGTCAAAGCAGACAACAAGTAGTGATTTTGTAATTAAGATTATCAATTTTTCTTCTTCTACTTACGTATACTTATAACAAATTTATCAATTGTGTATTTTTCATTGATTTAATTTGCACTTAATTAGAGTACAAATTTTTGAATTATTTAAACTCTTGGCAGATTTGACATGGAATTATCTATTTAAATTAAAATCTATAGAAATTAACACATCATTTGCATAAAATAATTAATTTTTGTTTGAGAATATTGTCAAAAACTTTAAATTGGTGATTTACCTCTACGCACACTGTGGCTTTTTGTAATTTTAGGTGGCCAAAAGTTCGAAAAACAAGTTCCAAGATCTTGTTGATTCTGTGATATGTGAGAGAAAGGTGGACGGGTGATACAAAAATATGTTGATAAGCAGAAGAAAAGCAATGGTCATGAATTTGCCGATTATCAAATATCTTATACTGCACCAGAATATAAAGTATAGTCTATAGTTTAAAAATAAAAAATATTGGGTACTTAAAAATGCTCTTTCCAACACATTTCCCATAACCTTTCGCAAAATTTCAGGTGTTATGTTGTTTATTTCGTCGCGTATATTGCTTTTTAATTGCTGGATGGTTCCAGCCTTATTAATGTAGACTTTTCGTTTTAAATAACCCAAAAGAAAACCGTCTGGGGCGGTTAAATCCGGTGAACGCGGAGGCCAATAAAAAAAAAATTTCCAACATTGTCCGATATCTGACACCATTGAAGGAAACGGCGACCCGTGCTAATTTTCAAAAAAAAAATTACCAATTATCCTTTCCGATAAAACACCAAACCGTACACTTAGGTGGGTGTAATTCTCGCTCTCGGATTTCTGTAGGCCATATCCTGCAGTTTTGCTTATTAACGAACCCACTTAATTGCAAATCGGCCCATTAAAATAACGACGATATGCACGCTGAGTCAAAACAATGGATCGTTGATTTGAGTACTGAGCACGTTGTTCAATTGAGTACTGCTCCATTTTAAATTCCCCAGTTGTGCGATTCACTATGCTTTTTAAACCACAATTGTTTCGTTTAAAAATGTTAACCACAAAATTAACCATTTTGCTATTCACTAACACTTTTAACGACATCTGCTGGTGTTAAAAGCCAGCTGTTTCAGTCAGCTGTTATTTTAAGCAAAACAAATTGTGGTTTATTAACACCAACATTTTTGGTGTGGTTAAATCCGCTTTGAAAAGTGTTTATTTTTCTTTGTACCTGTATAGTCGATAAATGATATGGCTTTAAGGTATTTAGCCCACAATTTATCCACTTCTTATCACACACCAAGCTTCTTATTTATTTATCCTATTTATTTATACATAATATTCTTATCAAATAAAATTAAAAAAATTAATTTAGTTAAAATTAAATTAACAAAATAATTAAATAAAATAATTAATATAATAATAAAAATTAGTAATTATTTACGCACTTTGCACAATATCATTTAAAATCTCTAAATTAAAAGATTTTTGTTTTTTTTATTCTTCTTTGTTATTTTATCCTTTTTTTGATGTTTCTCTTGGCAGAGTTGCCACGATATATCAATTTGACTAGAGAGAAATATAAAACTGTTTACCGTGGTTATAAATAAGTTAGTGAATCACATGGTGGTTAGTGCAAACATCAAAATGTGTGGTTAAAGTTAACACTTTTTAAAGTGTTAAAAAGTTAGTGAATTGCACTACTGGTCTTCTTTACAAAATACTGAAAAGAAAAAAAAAAAGAAAAAAATTGTAATAAAAAAGTTATAAGCAATTAAAACCCTTTCGATAATTCTGGGCCACCCTGTACATGTGTAGTTTCACTAGGGAAATCCAAGATTTAATTGGTTAATTTTTTTTGCTCATAACGATACTCTAAGCAGGCAAGCTGGACTATGGTTTTTTTTAGCCCTAATAAAATCGTATTTAGACCAGAAATAAAAACTACACTGGTTGAAGGTCTTCTTACCATGTATGAAGGCTTCCAATAAATGTTAGAGGACCACGTTAAGTTTTTACTAAAAAGCATCATTTGCATGTACAAAATTTCATTTTATTTTGAGCCGCTAAATGGGTTTGGTCAAATTTAAAACCACATTTTTTCACAATGTATGGGTCAAAAAATGAAAGTGGGCAACCACGCCTTTTTTTACAAAACTTCTCATTTATATAGTTATTTCTTTAAGCCACCTAAAATGTGCTACGCTTATGGATTGCCAACATTGACAAGAGTAGTGCGTTTTAAAG
Source organism: Pollenia labialis (assembly GCA_949318255.1). Taxonomy (NCBI): domain Eukaryota; kingdom Metazoa; phylum Arthropoda; class Insecta; order Diptera; family Polleniidae; genus Pollenia; species Pollenia labialis. Next base: position 115,034,741 of record OX439143.1, read on the forward strand.
ACTTTTTAACGTTTTTTTTCGTTATTTCTTCTTTATTTTTTTTGTTATGCAACAAATTTTGTTAAAAAAAAAGAAAACAACAGCATTTTACAAAAAAGAGTTTCTTACATTTTTTTTCTTCTAATAAGCAATAAACTCTAAAGTAAATACTTATTGAAAAAATATTTCTGCAACAAATAACAAGATACAAGAAAGACAGTCACAAAATTACAAAAAGAAAAGTTAAAGTTTTTTTCTAACAAAATAAAATTTTATTGGCAAGACATTTCTTCAACAAATTTTAAGTTAATAAACTTAGAAGAAAAAAAAAACAAAACACTGTTAAACCAACTCAAGTTAAATTTTAAATTATTTTTCTATCGACAAGAAAACAACTTTTGTTCGTATTTTATTAGGAACTTTTACTTTAATGCAGTCATATTTTTGCTAAACAACACATGCAAATTATGATTTTTAATTAATTCCAGTTATTCAAGACACAAACCATAAATGTAAAGTTTTAATAAAACCAGAATGCGGAAAAATTTTGTTGGTATTTTCCACTTTTTAATAACTGTTAAAAATCATGCATGCACATGCCGAAACATAAATACACGAACACATAAAACAGGAAACCACATGGCAAAATGCATTTACAGTTATGACAGTTTCCTATTTCCTGTATCAGTTTCATTTCATGTACACTAAAGAAAAAAAAACCTGTTCACTTTTTATTCCCCGAGGAGCTTATGTGTTTTATAAGACTCTTGTTTATGTGTGTGTGTGCATGAGTTTTCTCCTGTATTCACTAACACAATGTTACTTTGTTTATGAATGTGCCTAAAGCTTTTGCTGTTGGTAAAGAGAAAAAGCTTACAAAAAAGTTGGCGGGTTGGTAGTTTCTTGAACAAACATAGAAAGCTTTTAATAATTTTTACTGTTACGTGACTAAGAATACTGTTATAATGTGTACTAAACAACAGGAAAGTGAAAGCTTTTTTAGAATTTAAAATTTTAACCGTTTTTTTTTTAATTTAAAAACTGCTATAGAATTATGATAACTCTAAATTTAAACAGGTTCTTTTAAAATTGGCAAAACAAAGAAATTCTGTTTAGAGGGGTTTGCTTGTAATATTTCTTAGTGGTAAAATTTTTTTTCTCCCGAAACTCTTAATGTATGTCAAAAATATTCAGTACACTGATTGTTGTTTTCCTTAGAACAACGTTATTGTCGATAAATTTTTACCACTAAATTGTCCTTTTGTCTTACCAGACTACAATTAGAATGGATAAAAAACCCAATCAAATAAATAGTAAATAAATATATTTTTTTTTGAACATAGGCGCAGTATTTATTATATAATTGCATTACTTCACTATTTTATTCTACATGATAGAAATCGCAAATGTAGTTTTTAATATCTTTACCATGCTGCAGGCACATTGCTTTCCGCTTACCCATCTGAAACGAGTTTTGCGTTTTGTAATTAAAGTACACTTAGAGCATTATGGGCGGTAATTTGTTGTCAGATTCCAAAGAAGATTCATTCTACCCCAAACATATAATTTCTTGATCTATTTAAAAGATATTTCTAGCAAAAAACAAATTTGGTCTGGTCAGACGAAGAGGTTAATTTAATAGAACTTAACATAAAAATGGAATTTTACCCCACTTGTTTTTTGAAATCGACTTAAAATTAGTTTCATTCGCAGCACATATCATTTGTAAAACTTCGTATCTTTTTTTTTTGACTTTTTGTTCCATTTGAAACATTTTGCAAGCAAAACAAAAATTTGGTCTGGCCAGGCCAAGAGGGCAATATTACATAGATGATAATTCTCCTATACTACCTAAAGACATCGAAACAGTTGTAAATTTTAATGATTAAAAATATTTGTATGCATTTTTCCAGAAAAACAACTTTATGTTCATAATTATGATACCAATAGCTGACATATGAAAAAAGTTCCAAACAAACAACTGTAATTTCCTTAAAATTAATTTAATTTCTTAAAATCATAAAAAAAGAATTTCGTGATCATACAATTTTCTACAATTTTTTAAACCCGTCAACCCATAACCCAAAAAAAAAATTAAATAATTGGGTTGTTCACGAAAGGCGGATTAACAGGTTATATTTAAAAAAAATTTAAATATGTAAATGTATTTTGTTGTTGTGAATATAACTGAAAACCATATAACCTGATAACATGCCTTCCGTGAACAAAACAAATAAAAAACCCCTCAAAAAATTGTATAGAGATCAACAACAACGATTTATGGGGGTTATTTCATTTTATTTGGCGAGCTATTTTGGGTTGTGATTTCATTATAATGAAATAATGCCCAAATATATTTTTTGGGGGGTTACTTCATTTTTAAATTTATAACGAAAACGTTTCTGGGCGCAAGGATTTCCACCCCCAAAAATAGCTTGGGGCATTATTTCATTTCGTTGGGGTTTTACTGCACATGAAATAAGGCACGCACTTTGGTGGGTTATTTCATTATTTTTTTGGGGGGATTATATTATTATTATTTTTACTGAAGGAAGGAACTTTTACAACTTGGAATTTTATTAAAATTTATTGATAATTTTCTTGGCTGAGCTGGGGCTCGAACCTGGGTTGAATATACATGTTTCAAGCATCACCACATTCTTTCATCAGAATTCTTACAGTTCTAACCTCTGCACCACTGCGGTGCCTGCCAGCCAACAGTCAAACATCAATCTTTAACCAGTGATACTGGTGGTTCGAAATTTGCTGTAATTATCATTTTCAATTTATTCACATGTTGCTTCCTTTCTTCTGTTTTTTTCTTGTATTATTTCTGTCAAGTCTTTTATTTATTATGTTTTTTGTCCACTTTCCTTTAAAATATATATTATGGATCCTTATGAAAAGCGAAGTTAACAATGTCCGTCTTACCGTCTGTATGCTACAATACATTTTCCGAAGACCCCAGAAATGATAAAGACTTGGTGAGATATTTTTATATCACGCTCCGTTAAACGTGGCTATTGAAATTCTGCCGGCTCGGTCCAGAAATGGCTGGGATATTATCAAAAAACCACAACTGCCTCTTACTTTACACATAAATCTCTTGTCGTTGTTTTTTTTATGTCAATATATCTGGAGAACGGCAAGAGCTATAGTTTTTAAATTAATTATATCTTTCTGTTCTTACCGCACCATGGCCATTCATATTGAAGGGTATATAAGATTCGCCATAATCGAATATAACACTCATATTTGTCACTTTTTCATCCGTTCACCTCCATACACCTTGCTTTCAGCCGTTCAGCTCAAAATTGATCCCACGATGCCCGTCTATACAGCTGGCTGGTTATCTTGTCCATGTTGAATTTTCAGAAATAATTTTATGTAATTTGGAACATCCGTTTTAAATAAGGACGACACCTTTTATAATGGTTAGAATCTATCCTTTATTTTACTTAATCCTCATGCAAACTTCTGTTGGGAACAGAGTCAGTCGTTGTGTTTTTAAAAATAAGCTAGTTATGCAGCATTGATACTAAATTTGGACTTAGTCCTTATTTGACCAAAACTCCCATAAAAATACCAGTTTCAAAAAATATTTTTATAGCTTCTCTATAAATATTGGTATTGATATAGAATACCAATAAAAACAATTTTTATAAAAGCTTCAATGTTATGGCACAGAAGGCCTAAAAATTACCATATAAATCCAATCCATCAAACCACCTTAAAACGAAAAAATCTTCTAAATGCGTTGATATGTGGATAATATTCGGCTAACGCAACGCTTTTATGTATTTCAACCTCGTAAGATAATTTTGTTTTTGTGGTTCCCTGACTCTCTGTCCCCAAAAGAGAACACTTTCTAAAAGTTTTTCTGTTTTTATTTATTATTAAATTTTTGTGAAATTAATTATAACTAATTTAATTTATGTAACAAAAAAAAGAAACAAAACCTCCAACCTTGAAAAATGTCACCATCAACTCTCCAAAGCGTGTTAAAATTCGTTTCGATTTCATCATCATCAAGTCAAATGATGTCAATGTTTCTTTCATGTAACTCAATTCTATTGTCTAACCACACGAAATTTTTTGTTTTCCCATAAATATAACAAATTAAAATATTGTTTTTTTTTTGGTTTTCAGTTGGTATCATAATTGCCAATATAATTAATTCATGATATTTAATTGTGTATCTTCATTAAAATTCTACTACGTAGGTGTAAAAAAACAATTGAGATTTATTGTCTGTCGTCTGGAACGGATTGTTTTTTATTGGTTTTATTTTAGTCTGAATAATAAAGGTTGAGTTTTTTTTATGCCGATAGGTCTAACGGAAGGGTTAACTGTCAAACGAACATTGCCATTTATGATCAGTATACGCTGTCAAGTGATTATAAATAGATTTACGCTTGGGCAACGCTGCCAAGCTATCATAATTTACTTCGAAAATCAGCCATTGATGTTTAATCGCATTTGTGTCTTGACGGGTTTGTTAATACACAACGTTTTAGTGTTTGTAATGACACTAATCCACAAGATAATCTGACTACTCCATTACATATCGTTCGCTAAATATGCAAACCTGCTAACTCCCTTTCAACAAATTTTACAGGAGAGACAAACAATTTTTTATTTTTCCTATTTGCTGCTTGAGAGGAAAACCAAAATTATAGTTGATTTGACACACTTCAAGACTCAAATTTAAGAAAAACTACATGCTGGTCGACGAGACAGCGGGATTATTTTTCAATTTCCCGGATTATGGGAATTCCCGCTCAATACAAATCGATGCAAAATATTATTTAATTTTATTTTTTGAACAAATAAGGTTTTCTGTGATCAATTAAATAAGTTTATAAATGCATTTTTTATTTCGGTGGCAAAAAGGAACAAGTGCTTAATGGCACCTTAAGATATTCATGTTCAAAAGTACACATGGGCAAAATTTCAATTATTTTGTAGGATTTTTGAGGAAGTTGTAGTAAACTGACTTTTTTGTTATCTTTTTACAATGCACAATAAAATTTGGAATAATAAAAACTACCGCTCTGTGAAATTAGGAGTGTTTAATAATAAAAGCTTAAAAAACTATAACCACTGTGAACTGACGATTGTATTCAATTCGGAGCAAATTTCCAAAAGCTACCTTTAAAGTTTTAAATACATAGTTCTCCTTTAAAACTAAACAAATAGACTTAAGCACTTAAATATTGCCACAGAATTATTTTAAAGGCATCAGCATTAATATAAAACCAAAAACGTTAAATTATTATTTTATTTTATTTTTATTTATTATTAGATTATTATTTTAGTTCAGAATAAGCGTTTACAGAATCGTTTGAAAGCATACATATTTCTAATTTTTATCAAGAGAAAATTACGTATGTTTGCTTTAATAGTCGAAAGGAACATTATAAAATCTCTAGACACGTTTAGTTTTCTTAGAACTTCTTTAAAAAATAAATATTTTTTTTTCGAATCGAATAAGTTTTTTTTTATTAATAACTTTTGTCATCATCTCTTCCAGAATCTAGTCCCAAAAATGTTTTATGCAGCTGCTCTGCATATAAAATCATTAATTTTTTTTGAAGCAAGTGGGAATAAGTTTTTTCGTTTTTTAAAATAAAAGGCAACAGCTGATGGCAAATAATTGATTTGTTGAAAAATGTTTACACTCTTGACTACTTAAATACTTTTTACTACTACGATTAAATACTTTTTATGACACGATAATTTTTGGAAAATACAATCAAATTGTTTTATGTAATCTTTCATATATGTTTGTGTTTTATTTTATTTGATTTTACTAATTTGTGGCGGGTAAATTTATTCAAAAGAACATTAATAATTTTTTTGCTATTGATTACTTAAGTACCCAAATACTTCACACTTTTACAACTCTAAAAAATTAACATAACAAAAAAAGTTTCAAAAGTTCGTATTTAGCCAAATAAATTCTTCACAAACAAGTTTAATTAATTAGTATTCATTAATTTTTTGTTTTGGTTTTATTTTTATTTCAACATTTATTTTATTTAATAATTTTTATACAATTTGAAAGCTTTTTACCTATTTTCCTATTGAAACATACTATGTTTTTTTGCTTTACTAAATTTTACTGCAAAAAATTCTGCAGTACAAGTACTGTCACTTTACGCTCTCAATTTGTGTTCTCATTTACTCTATTTTGTGTACGCGAACGCAATTTAGCAAAATGCAGTAAACTTCAGTAAAATATAGTAAAAACTTTCGTGTTCTCGAACGCAGCTATTATTTCAGCAGTAAAGTTGCCATAATTAAATAAAAAAAAATCCCGGGTATTCCCGCACAAATTTCCCGGGATTTTTTTTTCAGTGAGGGATTGAAATCCAGCTAGGATTAAAAATTAGGTTACAAAGTTAGTTACAAAACTAACATAAATGTTGGAACAATGCACGGAATGATATAAGATTTTGCAAAAAGTCTTTTTATTTTGAAATCTTTTATCTGGAAATCACGCAGTAAAACTTCGTGATGATTCGTCCATAATTAACCCTAGGCCCCATAAAACCATAATTAATAATGCTGCTATCATAACAAATTTTGGCACGTTGCAGTTTAATAGGACTATAAATGACACTGTGACGTTTTGTGTAAATTTTGGTCCATAATTTACCCAAGGCCCCATTTAAAGCCTTCTTCCTGAAAACTGTTTAGTACGCCTAAAGCCGTTATTATTAATGCTATCAGAATAAAATTTAATAGTTCACATTTTTATATGCCTAGAAATCACACTAATAAATTTCGTGATCATCGGTCCATAAATTACCATAGGCCCTATATACTGCCCACTCTGTTAAATTAAACAAATGCGCCTAAAACCGTAGCAGAAATATTTATTGAGGTAACATTTCTTCCAATTTAGTTTCATAAGACCAGACAAAATGTCATGTAATTTTGTGATATACGGTCCATAATTTAACTTAGATCCCATTTTAGCAGCCTTCTGAAAATCACTGTAAACGCTAAAACTAATTTCCCCGCTGCATAGAATTTTGGGATGATTGGTTCATAACATGGTTCCTATTGAAATTCGGCTTAAACTGTTGCGAGTCATGATATTTTACTTAAGATTGTCGGTCAAAAATTTAATATAGGTCTAAACCGCAACCAATTTAAATGCTGATATCTGTTTTTGTAAAGATAAATTAATAATAAATAGACATCATATAGATATCACTCCTGAAATAGTCGAACTGTCGGTGGAGTGTATCAAAGATTCGGCGCAGCCGAATATAGCACCCTAACTTGTTCTTATTAAAACTTAATTTTTGTATAATTTTTTTCAATCTTAAGTTCTATCCAATTTAAAAAAACACTCTTTTTATTTAAATAAAACAAAATTAATTTAAAAACCAAAATTCACATCAAAAAAAAATAATTTAATACAAAACAATTAATTATTCCCATATTGAATTTCAATTTTATTTCATTATCAACTGTCATATGTAAAAGTCATATCCATACAACATTGAAAACAAAACTGAATTAAATTTAAGCAGAACAAAAAAATCAAAAAACATTGAATAATGACAATAAACCATAACAAAAATGTGTCATGAATTAATGATTAAAATCATTAACATTTCAATACACCAAACCATAAAAATAATGAACAAAATGAATTCTTACAATACATTTAGGTAAATAAAATATATTTTTTTTAATTTTAAATCATAAACATGTATTGATTATTTAATACTCTTCATAATCAAACTTATACTTTTCTGTAAGTAGAATTTTCGAAATTCAATTGAAATGATTTTAAGCCATTATAATTATAATTATTAACGTGTAATATAAAGTAAAACAAAATTTATGTGAATATTACGTGAGTTTCATGTACAATTAATCAAAGTGAATCACCAACAATCATCAGGTACATGGGTAACAACACAAGTGCATTAAATATCATTCATATATCCAGAGGAATTTTTACAATATGATTTTATGATAGCAGTACCCTATAACAAGTTTAAGGTTAAATATTGATATGTGATGATTTTGGCGTCAGAAGATTCTTGCAGATCTCTTTTTTTTAACTTAAGGGCGCTTTGTAAAGGAATAATCTATTTTTCGGTTAAGAACGAAAGGCATGCAAAGCAGATTAAAGCTTCGTTCACAATAGCCAACAACATTTCCACTGGTGTTAAAAATACAGCAACATTTTTTCACCCACATTTTAAATTAAGAAACCGTCTGCCCGTTTTGCCCACATCAACATTACTTATTAATTATTATTTTTTTAAACATTTTGTCGTAATTTTCATTCAAAACTAAATAAAACTATGTATTATAAACGTCATTTTCAATTTAATACAAATTGTTGCTGAAGTACACACAGAAAAAGGTACCAATGTTAAATTAACATGGTGAAATGTTGATTGACAATCATAGTAACTTTCTGCAAAAGCATACCCTTTACTTAAATTTATTATTCTTTCATATTAATTTTAAATGAAAAATATTTCATATTTTGGAAGTGGGTTTTAATGAACTTTAAACCAAATAATAATTTTTGGTTTAAAATCCTGCTTAAGAGGGAAATATTTGCTTAATATTTGTCATAAAATTCTTTAATTACAGAAATCTTATTAAAAAACTACGTTTGAAATTCTTGCGTTTTACGTTTGCGATTTCCAGCACACCCCTGATAAAAAAAATTACTTTAATCACGCTTATTTTATATTATTCATTGTTAAAATAACATTGTTCAATATTGAATAAATATAAACCTGTTTAAATATTAAAATCAAGACAATTCCCGTATGCTTTTAATCAAAATTATTTAGTTCAATAGTACATCAATTTTTTTAAAGTAAAATGATGACGAAACCTATATCGGGCGATTCTGCTGATGCTTCTGTTGACAAAGGAGAATACAGTAAGTGTTTGGAATTGTTCTTAAATAAATGCATATGCTGTCTCTGAAGCTTCTTCACACTGTTATATCGCACTCAAACTAATTCGATTCTACATAAAATTCACGTTGTTTCAACTTAAAATGGCTATTATTCAACGTGATTTGAATTGTTATTTCAATATAAATTAAATTTTGCTCCAACTTTACTGCAATGTTAAATTAACATGGATTATAGTTATTTTAAAAGAAAAAATGTTGTTCGCAAGTAATTATAAAATCAGGTTGAATTAACATGAAAAACGTATGAAGCAAAATCACCACCGAAAATGGTAAATTCAACCTTTGTTTTGTTCTGTGTGCAGAAGTAGACTTACAGTCGTATTCATAAAAATTTATTAATGGTTAATTAACCAAATATAAGGCAAAATTGCTAAAGTTGTATTCATAAACGAAAAATAGTCTATTAAACCTTTAATAAACCATTCATAAAGTAAGGAAATTTATTGTTCGATTTACCCTTCTTTAAACCAAAAATAAAATGAAATTTTGATAAGTGTCTGCATTTTATGATATTATTTTTGTGAAATATGTTCAAAAATAATGAAAAAAATGTTTTATTTATTAATATGGACATGTGAAATACATTTAACTAAATTTTTTTTTTTATTTTAGACAACCAATTTAAAGCTATATGATAAATTATTTAAAACATTTTAAAAGAATATGTTCAGGGGCAAATGCATATATAATCATTAATAACTCATTAAATTACTGAAACTAGTTGTTTTTTTGTTAAAACGAACGAATAAGTGTTCAAAAATATTGAAAAATATAACATAAACAAATCATAATAATAGTGATATTAATAAAAAGTAAACATACTTTTTATTCAAATACTTTCTTATCGTATATTTAAAAAAGGTTCAAACAAAAGTGTTTATGATACGTTTCGGCAAGATTTTGTTCAGAAACTAAAATAAAATGTAGTTTTATTTGATAAGAATAATTTTTAAGTTCCACAATTAAAAAAAAACTATAAAAAACAATTTAATACAGAATATCATGTGAACCGAATAGAAGTTTCATGCATCACTAGCAATTAAATGGCAGTAAAATATAAAGAAAGTTGCCATACTTAAACACAAAATCGCCGCAAACTGTTAATAGTAATACAACTGTTAATGTACGTTTATGAATACAAATTTTTATGCTATAAGCTTAAAATAAGAACTTTTTATGAATATGGCTGTTAACTTTTTGAAAAAACTTTAGTTATATTTTTGTTCGAAAAATGAAATACTTTGGAAAGAAATAAAACAGAAGAAAAAACGAATTCTCCCATTTTGAACAAAGCTTAAAGCTTCGTTCACAATAGACAGCAACATGGTTATGGTTAGTTCATATAAAATATATAAAAGTATCGAAAAAATAATTAATAATTACTAAATTACTGAGTAATACTAATGACCGTCATTTCTACAAACAGATATCTGGTCATGTTCGTACCTCACAGTATTTTTGCAATTTTAACTTTAATTTTGCCTAAATAGGGATTGCTCAACAAATCGACAAAAACTTTGGTCTTAGCTTTTTTAACAATATATTTATGAAATTGCAAAGCGTACATAATACTCGTACTTCATAAATAAAAACTTTATACATAGTAGCCTGCAACAATGGCAAGGTATTTCAAAATTCTTAAAATTCAAAATAAGTACGAAGAAGTACAAATGTTACCTTTTAAACTCTTAAGTAGACAACAAATACCAACTGGGCCTGGCTGGGATCACTAGTGTTTTGTATGGAGTTTTTGAAACTATAGAAAAAACTCACACACGCCTGGGTAAGGCTGGGACTTCTTTTATATGCATGGAGTTTTATGGCTATAGCAGGAACATTTTATTGGGAAATAGAATAATTATAATAATTATAATTGTTCGAAAAAACAGTAAAGAAAGAATTCTTATGTGTTGCGTATGCTTCTTAATTACCTTTCATTTTGATTTTATTTACTGCAGTACATATAATAGGGCAGGTCCTGGCCAGGCCCAGGGGGATCCAATATACACAAAATTTTCATTTGGCCAATTGCAACGCCCACGGTGTTTAAATTTACACTTCTTTCTCATTTTCTTGTAAAAACATTTTGATTGAAGAATAGATATAGTTTCGTTAATAATTATAATAATTATATAAAAAAAAACCGGGAAAAAATTCAAAATATGCCTGCCCAGGCCCAGGTAAAGACTTATGCCCGTAATTTCTACAAACAGAAAGCAGGTCGTGTTCGTACCTAACAGTTATCTTTACCTGTTTCAACGTTTATTTTGCCTACGTGTTTTTACCTTCAGTTTTCCTTTAAATATGTCAGCTTTTACACCATAGATTTCTATGCACAGCTAGATTTCTTTTTGTAGAAATTACGGGCATTAAGGGTTAATAAAAGCACCTGACTTAAAACAAATAAAAAAATGTTTTACATACAAAAAAATATAATTGTTTATGTATGATGTTTAACTTTGATATTTTTTAATCATTTTAAAACCAAAACCGCGGTTTCACATTTTTACGGTTTTTAGCAAACTCTAGTGTAAAATACACTACACTTTAAGCCGTAGGTAAGAAATTCGTTTGAAATTATAAAAAGTACGTTTTTAAACTACATAGATTGTCTTTGCTACATTTTATTCACTCCGGTCTCCAGTTATGCCAAATATATCGATGGAAAGCAAAACTATTTTAATGCAATTTTTATTACGAAGATGAAATAAATTTTATACTAGAGCCCCCTGAAGTTTTAAATCAAGGTTTTTTTTCCCTATAAGCTGTGAAACTGTTAAAACGATTTTAATTCTCACTCTTTATTGTTGGTGTTTTGTTTAAGCTTTAATATTAGGTGCGTTTGATTACTTTTGCAGTAAAATGCAGTAAATGAGTAAACTGAAAAATTTGCTCTCACAAAAAAGTACGCGAACGCAAAAATTGTAAAAATCGTAAAATAAAGGCAACAGCTGATGCCAAATAATTGAAGTGTTGAACAATTTTTACACTTTTGACTACTTAACTCGTTTTCTGATCGGTAATCCATTAAATACTTTTTATAACACGAACATTTTTGGATAATACAAACAAATTATTTCATGTGATCTTTCATATTTGTTTGTTTTTTATTTTATTTGATGTTACTAATTTGTGGCGGGTTAATTTATTCATAAGAACATGCATAAATTTCTGCTATTGATTACTCAAGTACCCAAGTACTTCACACTTTTACAACTCTAAAAAAGTAACATAACAAAAAAAGGTTTCAAATGTTGGTATTTAGCCAAATAAATGCTTCACAAACAAGCACAATTAATTAATATTTAATCACTTTTTGTTTTTGTTTAATTTTGTTTCAACTTTTGTTTTGTTTAAAATTTTTTTCACAATTTGTAAGCATTTTGTTTGTAACTTTTGTTTGTTTACCTTTTGAAACATATGTTTTTTTGATTTACTTAATTTTACTGCAAAAATTTCTGCAGTAAAAATTTGTAAATACTCAGACAAGAACTGTCACTTTACGCTCTCAATTTGTGTTTTCATTTACTGTATTTTGTGTACTCGAACGCAATTTCGTAAAATGCAGTAAAGTTCAGTAAAAAATAGTAAAAACTTTTGTGTTCTCGAACGCAGCTTTTGTCACAAGTAAAACTTTGAGTGTTTATAATTCTTATTCGCTTTGAGGTTTTATTTGTATAAATTTTTTAGTTTTTCTAAAATCTTTGGAAAAAGGTTTCCTGATGATTTTGCCTAAGCGACCAATGAAATGCGCATAAATTTCAGTGTATTTATCAAAAATAAAAATTGGGAATTTAGCTCGTCATAGAAAATCGTATTAATAATAAATTTTGTATTACCAAAAATAACTTTGACTTTCTTTAAATTATTTTCCTGACTTCCCGGTACTAAACATGTGCTATAAAAAAAAACTGGCCTCACAGTATTGAATTGCGTTGGAGCTTTATCAGTATTCCGAAGGTACGCTTTCGAGAATCGACTTTATATAAGAGGGTATAAAGTCTATGGTAAATGATTGACCGAACTTCATTAAATTTGGTCGTGTGTTTTGCTTATAAAATTATGACATACAATATTTTACCAAAATATCACTATTTGTTTAGGTTTTAGGCATACGAAATTGTTTTCAAGAATGGTCTTTATATGGTAATCTACAGATCCACCTTTACGAAATTTACTTGTTTGATTTCTAGTAATATACTATACAAGATATTTGTGAAAAAATTAATGACAATCGGTGGTTTCAGAAGGGGCAGCCGCTTAATGACAGTGTACGTAATGGTAGACTTTTCTGTACTACAACGCTTAGTAGAGCAGCGTGTCAAAATATTCAGAATTGATTGAATATACTATCATACTGTTTTAATTCATATGACATCACAGATAAAAATAAAATACAAGAAATTACATTTTGATTACTTAAACACATATGTATAACGAGCAGGTAGAGTACCCAACACACAATTATATGTTGGACACATTTTTCATTTTGGTGTTAAGAAAATTATAGGAAAAAATGACCGAATATGACCGATAACTTGATTTCGGTCATTTTTTCCTATCATTTTCTTAGCACCAAAATGGAAAATGTGACTACTCGCTCATTCGTTTCTTGTAGGGTAGTGACTTCAGTATTCGTTATGATGAATACAAATATTTTATAAAATTTATTTTGCGTACATTAAATAATATAAAAATTCTTATCTTGATTTATTGCTTAACAAAATTTCTCATACATAAAAACAATTAGAAAATTATGTTTAAAATTTTCCAAAAAAATTTTTACACACTGTCAACACCTTTTAATTTATTAAAAAGTCGTAAATTTTTGTTTTAATTTACAAAATAAATAACTTGCTACACAAACTACTGGCAAAAAAAAAATACCAAATTATTATTTAAAATTTCTACAGTTTTTTGTACCAATCAAAGTCAAAGAAATATTTCAAATGCAAAAGTGTCTTGGGCAAGTACTATTTTATAGACAGGAGAACAGACAGTTAATTCGAACAATATTTTTGTTAAATTATCAAAATGTTGCAATGTTGTAAACGATTTTTTTTTTTTTTTTTTTTAATAAAATTTATGACTTCTACTGTTGTTGTCTTTAAATTTAGAATAGGCGGGGTTTGAGGCTGGTTCTATCGAAAATATTCGATAAACTTGGCAAACGACATTTAAAATCATGAAGGGAATATGATCAAAACCAACAACAAATAAAAGGAGCACAAGATATTTCATACACATATTGTTAATATATCTTTTGTGTTTGGCTGTCTGTCCGTCTGTCTTTTATTTGCTGTCAAGTACTTGTTAGTATTTTGTGGTCAAGTTTACCGACTTTAACAATCATACACAAGTTGGTAGTAGTAATAACTAACAATAACAACATAAAACATTGATTTATGTATTTTGTCAAATTGAAATTGGACAAAGTTGTCATAAGACAGAAATGTTTTTTTTTTTCTTTTATTTTACTACAATTTATTTCGTTTCATTCTTTATAACACAAGACACAATTTATACTAATGTCTTTGTGGCAGCCTGATTTTATGTTAAAGAAACAACTGACACATGAAGTGGAATCTACAAAAATACGAGGAGCAGTAGAAACAAAAAATCTTATAACTACTGGGTTTGACTGACGACATTGCACGTTGACAAGTGACAAACACGCAATATTAACAATGTTCATTATACCCTACACGACCATAGTTGGCAAGGGTATTATGCGTTTGTGCTGATATAATAATAGAATAATATTTGTTCTAGCTTATCGATGTCCGTCCATCTATCCGATTAGATGGCTAGTTGCCTGTACATGTTAACTGTGTGCACAAAGAACAGTTCGCAATTTTTTTTTAGCGCAGAACCACTTTTCAAAATGGTTAGAGCACAGCTCCCATACAAATTTCTTTTGGAATAGTGTTTTTGTGCTCATAAACTACTATGTATTTACTAAAAATTCGACCCAAAAATATTTTGATGCAACTTAAATCACCTAACTAAAGTTTTTTTGGAGCATTTAATAACTTCAATTTCTTGTAAATTTTGATATTAAAAAATATACATGTATGTCTTATTCACAAGCCTTGTCGGCTTATCGTTTAAGAAATACGATTTATGTTTATCCACTTGAGATTAAACACATTTGTTGTATCGTTATTTTGTCGTATTGATCAATTTCAAAAATGGAAAATATCAATTCATTGTGCATTGTCAATTTTCTTTGAGTAAACTATTTGAGAATATTACAAAATATCTTTTTACTAAATAAAAAAAATTAAAACAAAAAGAGCCAATTATACAATTTAAGTAATAATTTTTTTCTTCACTCTCCGTTTTTATTTATTTTTCTTATTCTTTAAAAAAATTTGCTATTCACATTATTTGATACCATGAAAATAAATCAGGTATGGAAGTTTTAATTCTAGATGATAAGCAATTTCAATTTAAACAGTTTAAAAAATAAATTGAACCAAATCAAACATATACGCATTAGCAGAATAATTAATGGTCTGTTCGTCGATCATGAATGAAGATGTCGTTCGCTTGACTTACATGTAAAACAAAAACAATATTTTTTGTTTTTGTTTTAAATGTAATTTAAGCGAACGAAGTCTTCACTCGTTATCGATGAATAGACCCTAAATTTGTTGGTGGTAGTGTTCACATTCTTAAAAGATTTTCACAAATTCACCAAACAAATCAAACATTTCCAGGACTGGCATAAATACAACATTTTTCAAAACACATAAAAATCTATCCCCTGCAGATAACGAGACTAGTCCATACATGCATGTAAAGAGTAGTCCATAAATAAGTAGGAGTACTCCAAAAATACTCCAAATATATGGTTAAAAGGTGGTCTATTTAACATTACGATGTCCTAGGAGTGGACCACATAACCCAATTTTGCATTACAACGGAGTAGTCTTAAAACTACATACATACTATAGTGGACTAGTTTTGAAACTACTCCATGGTACACTTCAGAGGATTAGTTTTAACTTCGCTTGAAAACGAAAACAATTCGTTTATAAACAAAGACATGTCGTTTCACTACAAATTGTTTTTAACAATGAAATGCTTGCTTGCATAACATTGGACCAGTCCAGGGAGCAGTCCATTTCATAAAAATTTATCACGTAGTCCAATATTATCTGCAGGGTCGCAACCGAACGTCTATACGCGAAATTTGTATTTGTTAACAAAAGCAATAACATCGGCAGAATGACGTTACAGAAATGTTCTATGTTTAATATTTTTTCCCGAGTGGAGTAAACGTATGTCTAAACACAAAACATGAATTTGTATATAAATAGAAACTTACATTTTCTGTGGCAGCTAATTTATTTTTAATTATTTTTTTATTGTTAATTTGTAAATTTTGTATTTAAATTTTTTATACGTTTTAAATTTAAAATATTTCTTTTTTGTTACTAATAATTGATTTTGACAGCTTGTGTTAAAAGATAATTGCTCAGCAATGTATTATAACATTTGTTGCTGAACATGTGTTCAAATACATATTTATGCGGTCCACACGTTAATATCAGTGTTGGCGATAGAATTTGATTGTTGCTACAGCAATAATTGCCAAACAAATTGCTCGTCTAGACTAAGGGTAAAATGAGACAACACTTTTGTATGAAATATACCAGCAACAAATAACAATATTATTTAATTAGACGATAATAAAATGATACTCCGAGCTTGTGAATTGGACAACAGTAACTTTAACAATACACTTACAATATTATTACAGTACCGGACAATTGTATATTTAAGAAGTATTCCGTTCAGTAATTTTAAAATAAATAAACATTCACGCCCGTATTAATAAAAAAATTTTTAATTTTATAAAGGTTTACAAAACAAATTTTGTATGAAAATTTGCCTTAATAAACGTTTGTTAAATTTAATAATCGTTTATATATACGGGGGTTAAAATTCCAAGCAAATTTATTTTTAACTGATTCTAACATTTATTCAAAAAACTAAGTGCATATTAATACGAACTTACAGTTGCAGTTAATTTTGTATGTTGATTAAGTTAAATTGTACTTTTTGTAAAATTAGATGAAAATGTAATTTAAAGTAACGAAAAGTTCGTTTAATTTTTACTGTCAAAAATTCAACCGCAAATTCTGTAAAAGCAGATGAATTTTCAGTTATTTTTTATAAATTAACTGTAAAAAAAATTAACTGAATAATCCGGAAAAAACAAAGGAATATTCAGTTATTTTATATAATTTTACTAACAAAAATAAATTTTTACTTATCTTTAAAAACGATTTGCTTGTTTTGTGTAAGAAATTTCCATATTCTTTTTGTTAAAATTATTTAGTTAAATATAGCAAATTTTTAAAGTAAAATAATTGCGAAACCATATCGGTCATGTTGCTGGTGTCTTATAATTGAGAGTTCTTCTGTAAACAACGGGGTCAGTAAAACAAAAGTATAACCACATTTGTAAAGGGGTAAGTAAATAATAATATTCTCTCTCTTGCATTAGAAATACAAGCGGATAGGTCTGTCTGGTATTTTTTAGAAAATCGGCTCTTTTGTTGAGTAAACGAAAATTACTGAATTTAATAAAATAACTGAATATTCGTTAGTTTTTACGGAAAATGTAGTTAATTTTTTTATAGTTAATTTATATAAAATAACTGAAAATTCATTTGTTTTTATGCATCATGGGGTTGAATTTTTGACAGTAAAATTAAATAAACGAAAAATAAGTCGACCGGGTTTTAACTGAATTTTCATTTATTTTATATTACAATTTTAATTAATTTTACGTTCAGAATATTGTGGGTGTACCTACTATATCTTGGCAAAATTTTTGTGAGAGTATTTCCAGAATTGGCTGCAATTTCTATAAAATCCCCAGTCGCCACAAATTACTTATTATATAAATCTTAACCTCATAACTTCATTTGGTCATAGTAAGTCCACGACTGCCCAAGGGTCCCAAATAGGGTATGCTCTTGAATATTATTTTTTAGGGGTATAATATGGTTCGTCTTGACTGACTACCTGTTTTGTATTGTTTTTTAAGGTTTTTATTTCTTTATTTTCCTTTTCCTAAGTTGTCCCAAGTGAAGGAAAAAATTGTATTTGATAAAAAAAAAGAAAAGTAAATAAAATACCAAAAAAATAATTGAGCAGCTAAGTAGACAAGTACTGACTTATTGTGTATGTTGAAAATGTCATGTGACGAAATGGTGTCTTTTTTTAGGATTTGATATATTAAATTTCAACATATTTAGTGGGAATAGTGGAAATGCGTGCTAATCTCAGATGACCATATTTCATGGAAAAATTTTTATCAAATAAAAGATGTTTTCTTAATTTTTGCTTAAATCAATATTAAATAACATTTTTTATATGAAATCATAACAAGTGCAGCCTAAAGTACACGGAATGTAAAAAAAGCCAAATGCGCATGTTGTTTTGACGTAATTTTGACGACACTACAAAGCCACAATAGCAAATTAGTACTATGTGATGGAGACAAAATTACGTCAGTATAATAGTATAATACATTTAAGAACTTCTTATATAAATTCTTCCTTAAAAATGACTTCCATACATTTTTGCTGCGGATCTATAGGCAATAAAAGAAATTAAAAATATTGTTCATATAAATTCAAAATTTTCCGGCTTAACGCGGTGGCATTTAATAACGTCCACTGTCATAGTGTCTATGGACACGGACGTTATGACACTTTTAAAAGTGTTGTAAAGTCCATGGACACTATGACACTGGACGTTATGACATGCCACCTTTTACACTAACGTTAATTAAGAAAATTATTCTAATAGTCAGACAGATCCACTGACATAGTAACAGATTTAATTCTAATATTTTTAGAATACTTAAATTGCTTAAAATAAATTATTCGAATATGTTTAATTAAAGCTACTTGTAAAATTAAACAAATTGGCGCTAGTTAATAGACCTAATAAATTGTTACTGAGGTGGTTACCAGTAACTAAATATTAAGTACTGAAAACAACACATATAAAAAGTACTTATTGAGCTGATTACACTGTGTTCGAAGTTGACACTTTAAGACAACATGGGCACTTGGCGTTTTTACATAATTCGGATAAGCTGAATCCAATGGTGCTAGCCATTTTTTTATGTTAGCTCTTGTTTTCCAGATATACCGTTATTACGAAAATGGAGGAAGTTGCACAACATATATTCGCGTAACTCCAAAACGGCTTAGTTTATTAAAATTACTAAAAAAAAACCGATATTCCGCAATAAAATTTCTTTTAAGAAAGGTAAACCTGTTGTTTAATATGCGCAGTCGTTTTGGAATATATTTTTTTTTTTTATCAAAATTTCGAAATTTTAATTTTTTAAAAATTCATAAAAAATTGGAAAATGCAGCTAGGCTTCTAATTTTTTGCAGACAAATAAATAACGAAGCTGCAAACAAAACAAGCCATACATGATAAAACTCTGATTTTATTCCCAAAGGTCTGAAAATTGTAATTAATTTAAGAATTTCATAAAATGTAATATTTTTTTGGGAGTCCCCTAATGCCCGTAATTTCAACAAATAGATATGTGGCTGTGTGTAGGTATATCTGATTTTCATATTTTAAAAACTTATTTCTTACCTATGGATTAAAGTGTAAAGTATTTTATACCACCGATTTTCGTTAGTTAATTCACGTGGGTAAAATTAACGTTGAAATTACCAAAATAGTGGTACCGGATAGGCAAAGATTACTGTTAGGTTCGAGCACGACCAGATATCTGTTTGTATAAATTACGGGCATACGAAGTGCAGATAAAGTGCAAGTATGCTTCGAGAAAATGTTTAGTACACAAAACTAATTGAGGTAGGTCATACACATGTATGGGCAAATGCAAAAAGAGCGAACGATGTGTATACATACACAAAAAACAAAGAGCAAAAGAGCATAAAACCAACAAATGCAAACGTAAACAAACCAATACAATGCCACACATGCAAAGCTTTCAATGTAGTTGTGCCCATACCTGGTCATACATTACATCGCACTAGGGGCGACTTTTGGACATTTATGAGACTTTTCTTCAATATATTTCTAGTCTGCGTTGAACATTTTGTATGGGAGTCCCCTTAAAGAACGAAGATAGCGGGAAATAAATGATTGAGATGAAAAATAAAGTGGGACTGGTCATACATTTGACATCATCTAGGGGCATCGTAGACGCTGCAGGGGCCAAATTTAAGAATTTTATTAAAACGCCATATGTCTATCTATGGTTATTAGTAAGCATATATTCAGTAGTGAAAATAATAAAAGTAAAATTTGTTGCTGAGAGCATAAAAGTACTTACTGAGGTTTTCAGAATAATGACAATGACTACTTACCAGGTAACGTATGAAATACCTACTACCTATTACCAAAATTCAAAAAGTTTTTCCTGGGATTCTCTATTCTCTAGTCTATTATTTTGTTTGTTTTGGAGGTGCGCAATTTTAAACTTTAAAGGTGTTTCTTGAAAATTTAATGCAACAGAAAATTAATGTAACAGATCGGAAGTAAATTTAAGTTTTTTTCAAATGCTTTTGCACATTGACAAACATATTTTGCTATAACTTCCTAAAAAATCATATAAAAAGATCTAAGACTTCGTCCATGTATACTTTGCAACAAGAAGGTCACAAACGTGCCATTAACTCAATGTTGGCTTAAGTCAACTTAATCACTTTTTTCCTTTTTGCCTTACAATTTGTATTTTTTATTCAATCGTTTTCTTACTTAATAGCATTTTTTGTATTGCATTATATTCATGGGCTTTTACTGCTTCAAAATATCATAAAATGCTATCCTGAGTACCGACATCTTGTCACCATTTAGCAATTTTTTTCTGGAATACCAATATGGTTAAAATAGTTTCCCAGCCAGCAAAATAAACCGACGTCGTTCAGTATCTGAGAGGACCGTCGGCAAAAAAGTCGGAATCGTAAACGAATTCTGTCAGATTTCTGACCCAAAAATGTATGAAGTGGTTGACACGAATTCTGACAGACATGTCGTGGGAAATTCTGGTTTTTTGTTGGCATTTCTGATAGATATCTAAGATTATTTTTTCTTTCTAACTGATAGCTCAAAGAAATAATTTGTTTGCTAAATATGTAAAAGTACATACATAATTTTAAATTTTACACGTACGTACCTTTTTGTGCTTTTTATCTTGAACAAATAAAAAAAAATTAAAATTATTTTCAACTGAATGTCAATTGTCATTATTTTAAAAAAATAATAAGTCTCGTTAGACAAATCTGAATGAATTCCGTCGGAATTCTATTGGACATATCTGTACATAAATTCCCCCCGATATATCCAAGCGAAATCGATCAGAAATAGGCTAGACAGTAATTACATTCAATGTCTGAGAGAATTCTGAACGAAGTCTCTAAGAATGAAGTCAGGCATTTGCACGAAATGTCTGTTTCATACAATGTCAGAGTATTATGCTGGCTGGGTTATGTTGGCTCTTAATAGTTACTAATATCTAAGTAAAATATAAATATAGACTTTCTTGGGAAGCTCGTTCTCGTTTAGATCCCTAACTTTGATGTCACTTAACCGCTTGCAGTGGCTTTGAACTCCAAACTACTGAGTACATCTTAAAATAGTTTAAAATTGCACTTATTGGGTCTTAAATTAATAATCTGTCAGACTATTGAAATGTGTTTAATTTTTTTAGCATAATTTGCCAACTAACCATGAGAGACTTACTCCAGAACAACGTTTAGAAATCGTGGAAATTAATAAAAAAATTCGATCAAACTGAAGCAAGAATCAAGGACAGCGGTGAATAGTCTTAGGCCCGTTTTCACAACTTACCGATATCTAAAGGTAGTATTTTTTTCGGCCGTATAAAAAGTGTTCTATTATTACAAATTTGCTTTAACCTACCAGGTGGATTAATCTTTATTGACTTTATATCTCCCTTTCGGTTGAAGTAGAGTATTAGTAATTGAACACTTTTTATAAGGCCGGTTAAAGCCTACTTTTAGCTATCGGTAAGTTTTGAAAATGGGCTTTAGAGTCAATTTAAAGTTGAGGCAGATTTTTTTCGTCTAATCTTCTTAAACGATGAGGTTCACTTCTGGCTTAGGGGCTATGTAAACAATCACAATTGTAATTTTTAGAGAAAGCACAATTATCATGAGACTCCATTATATCCCAAAAAAAATCATGAAATATACATGCCCTTAATTCCGAAACCGGTGTCAACATTACTGTGAATGGGGAACACTACAAGCAAATAATTCATGTCGGAGGCATCACCGATCCGTTTGTTTTTAAATCCGAAAGTGTTGGCAACATTACCCTAAATGGCAAACACTAAAGGCATATGACTCGTGATTTTTTTTATTCCTCATGTCATTACAAATCATTTGGAGGAGAAATGGTTTCAACAAAGTGAAATCATCGCTTTGTTGAGTCGAATGCGTGGTCACCGAATTATCTCTAGAAATGGATCTTTAAATTGGACACCTCATTCGAGTGATTTGACATCTTTGGACTACTTTTTGTGGGGCACGTCAAATGTTGGGTCTGTACTGATAAGCTAGGACTGAATCATTCAGTAGACAACATTCGGCGCACTTTTGACGAAATTAAAGCGGGTACACTGAAAAGAAAAATCAATCCTTCCGTATTCAAATCAATCCGAAGCGGTATCAATAGTACGGTGAGTACGGAATTACTTGAATCAAGTACAGAAAGATGGATTCAAGTACGGATTTTCAATCGCAAAATACTTAAATTATCCATATTCAATCCCGATTTCGTACTTGAAATAATCCGAAAATTAGATTGATTTAAGTAAAACTAAGATTGAATCAATCTAAGCATGCACTTGATTCAAGTATAATAAAGTTGATTTTATTCGGAATTCGTGCTTGAAAAAAATCGAAAAAAAGAAATAAGAAAGAAAAAATTATTATTATTGATTTACTTACCCGTATTACACCTAACAGAATGATAAAATACCAACATCATGCCCGATATGGGTTTTACTTTAAAAATCTTTAACCAAAAATATAAACTAAATGAGAAGCAAGAGCTAACACATGAGTCTGGCCAGAACTTTTTTCAATGTGAATAGAAAATCAAAAATGCGTAAGACAGAGGGTTAAAGACAACGAAAAGTGTAATCTTTTTTTTATTTGATTTAAGAATTTTATACTTATTTCCGGGATTGATTTTCGAAAGTAATCCCATTAAGGATTGTTTTATCATTGTTTTATATTCTGTTATTTCGTTGCACCCACTTCAGGTCGGAAAAACCCAACCAATTGTAGGGTAATGTAAGAAAAGATCAACTCACAGATCTTGCTGGTGTTTGGTCTAAGCTTTTATATCGTTGGAAGATAAACTTGGGTGCTTGTAATTCTTATTCGCTTTACAGTTTTATTTGTATAATATTTAAGCGCTTGCAAAGTCATTGGAAAAAGGTACGCTGATGATATGCGCATATGAACTAGCTTATCTTCCAAACAATATCAATATTATGCATTTATCAATGAATAATGTGAAGTTAGCACACATAATTAATGAATAGAAAATATATATTTTTGGTAAAGATTAAGAAAGAGAATATTTTGTTTTTATTAAAAAAATTATTTGTTAAGAATTAAAGAATTTGTCAGTTTGGGTTTCTACTTATTCATGAATGCTTTTGATAAAGTTTCTTCTTGATTTCATAAAAATGTTGAAATGATCAATATGAAAAATTGAAATTAAACTAAATTAAACGATTTTAATAACAAACTACTAAGACCATAAACATTTTTATAATTTTGTGAAATATTTTGGTTTTTTAGTTGAGATTTCTTGCTATACATTTGCATATGTTTTCTTGTCAAATTTTGTTTAACTTTTAAAATTTCTTGCTTAAATGTTTTTAAAATTTTCTAACTTAAATTCCTTTCAATCCTAACAAAATTAAATTATTTTCTAATTAAATAAACAAAGTTTTTGTTTCTTGTGTTAACCAGTTTTAATATCCTGTCGTTCTAGGAACTCAATTTCTCCCATAAAATCACACAATATGTAGTATGTAGTTTGGTTTTTTGCTCGAAAGCATAACACATTTTTCCAGTTATAACAAGCAACATAACTAACAACAAACTAAAATTAAAAACAAAAACTTCAAACGACAACAAAAAATCAACAACATATCACATGCATGACAAACAACTAACAGCAAAGAGCTATTACAACAACTAGCTGCAGTAGTAGGGCACTGCAACAGCAACAACAATATCACCAGCAGCAGGAACAGAAACAGAAACATCAGGCAAAAACACTAACAGCATATGCATGTAGAAATGTTGCATGCATGTCTTTAAAATAAAAAGGACGTTTATCACTTTGTGATAATCTCTCGCATATAAAAGCAAAGCATATTATGTCAAACAAGGCACAAGTTAGCGTGTGTATTAAATCGTTAACAGGAAGCAAAAAAAAAAAACAAAACAATGAAAACAACTGCAACAAGAACAAAAAGAATTATAAAAAAACGCCAACAATGAAGTTTCAAAAAATTGAAAGAAGCTAAAGGAAGAAAGAAACATAAACTAAAGACTTTACACTCTTTTCACTTGTGGTCAAGAAAAAAGTGCA
Source organism: Pollenia labialis (assembly GCA_949318255.1). NCBI lineage: Eukaryota > Metazoa > Arthropoda > Insecta > Diptera > Polleniidae > Pollenia > Pollenia labialis. The sequence goes on from OX439143.1 coordinate 115,059,345, forward strand.
AACAAGTGGAAAAGAACGGAAAGAACTACAAAAGAAAACAAAGAAATTATAAAAGAAAAAGATTTTTGGGAAATAAGAATGAGTGGTATAGGAAAAACAGCGGTACCCTACATTACAGTCAAAGAAAAAAACAGGGAAACAATTATTGCCTTGTGTATGCAGCCAATTTAACAATAATTTTATAATTTGTAATTATTGAACGGGTGCGCCGGTAGGCTAACTGTCAGTGAGCTAGTCTATCAGTGCAGGCATTGCGGGTTCGATACCCGCCAGAGACCCTGGTCTCCTGCAGACAAGCGTAGAGCTTCATGGGATTATCTTAGGGGAAAAAAGTTGCAGCGATCATTAAATTATTTCTGACAATAAAAATATGATATATCAAAACCTAACACTTGTTGATTCGATAATATTGTCGCAAAAAATCGTTGTTTAACTACTAACAAAATCTTATTTTTATCTTTAAAGGTTTGTACCAAAATGTAGCGGCGCATTTGACCCTTCCACCAATTTCAACATCATCTAGGGACACAATCTTTTCTTCTTTTAAAGATGTTTTGCTTTGATTGCATTTAAATGAAATATACAACAAAAATTTAATTTACAAAATAAAGTGGGAAAAAACATTTTAAACAATTTTTTAAAAACCAACAATATGCCAATGATCATGATGATGATCGTCATTGTCACCAGCATTAGCAACATGTGGGGACATTGTCGATGCTGACCAACAACAGCAACTCCTTTGGTTCTGTTTAATGATGATAAGATGACGACACCAATGTCGTCTATAATGTCAATGATGGTGATGACGATGATGGTCAAAGACATTGAATAACTTAAGTTTGACGAAACGCACAAAAAATACATTTTCCTCTTCACTCAAATGACGAACTTACGCATGCGTTTTATTGACAAATGAAGAAGAAATTGTTGGGTATAGGCAGGCAGACATAAATTTGTTGCAAAAGAACGAGGAACACTGATCACAAAGTTACCCAGTAACCAAATTTATGTTAAAAGAAAAAAAAATTAAAAGTTTTTTTAAGTCAATGCCAAAAATTTTTTAGGTATAAAAAGCAAAATTGTTAACACTTTTCCATAAATGGCAAAATTTCAAAAAGTCTTCCACTAAATAGAAAATGGTCGGAAAATTTTCATAAAAAAAGAATTTTTTTAAATCAATTCCCATTAAAAATCAATTTACCTTACAAGAGCATCTTTATTTAAATCGTGCAACCATGTAATGCAAATTGTATTGGCTGTAATTCTGTCTTATATGAAAAAAGAGCTTTGTTTCCATATAAAGTTTATTAAGAAGTGTTAAATAAGATAACACTAATTGGTAAAAACTCTATCGCCTAAATGGACGCCTCCCCAGATGATGAACAACCAAACTGTTGCTTTAGCAGGTGCAATAGCTCTTCATGTATATCATGTGGATCAAACTTAGATGTAGAGGCCAAGAAAATTATGCAACCGACTTCAATCTTTGTTAGCTACTGACAATACCTAAGCGTGTCATGTGCTAGAAAAAGGCTACTCACAAATTTTAAATTTATTTATTTGTACGTTTTATTTAAAAATATCAATACAAAACGTTGTGTGGAATTCTTGGCTTTGTTTAGTAAATAAAAAGTTCTTGAACAGATGACACGTGAAAATGGGATTTTTTATCAAATATCATTATTCAGGCCTGTTCTGAAAATCACTTGAATTTAAATCACGTGATTTCAAACCAAAACTTTAGTGTTCCGTTATTGTGTTTTTAGTGTTATTTTCAATTGCCGAAAGCACACCGTGAAACACAAAAACGGTGAGATTTTCAGAACAACACAAAATCGATCGTGTGATTTGAAATAACGTGCTCTTCAGAACAAGCCTAATAAATATAAATATTGTTTATCATCCGCAACATCATTATTATTATTTTTAATACGAAATTTTTTTTGCTTGCACCAAGTTTAACAAAGTGTGGCAGTAATTTAATCTGGTCAGAAGGTCAGCAGGCAGAAATCCATGAACATGTTCCCTGTACTTTTTAGGGAAAGTTTTCAAGTTTTTGCAGAGAATGTCTGCTGATGCCCAATTGTGTACAGAGTGATCTCTTTGAAGTTTTGTGGATTCTCTCTGATATCGTTGCCAAAAGCAGCAATATTTTCTGCCGATTGAGCAACATGGTGCCGACCACTTCTTGCGACATCTGTATTGGACCCTGTTTTCTAAAGCAAATTTTTAAACATTCGCCCGTTTCCATATTTCTCGCATCGTAAAATTTTCCGCATGAAACCAGTGAATCGGCACAGAAACAGTGCAAGATGAACAAAAAATGGGTTTTCGCACACAAGTGTTTCTGTATCTTTCCGTGTGGAGAATTATCTGTCATTTGAATAATTTTCCAGCAATTATTGGTAGGATGTGAGAAAAAGTTTTTCTCTAACAATATTTTGTGAAAAGTTTCTTACAAAATCTGTCAATAAGTCACATTTGAAATTGGTGCGAGAAAAATAATATATAGATATTTAAAATTTAAAATATGTTTATATAACTACTATTATTTTAATATAAATACAAAATGAAAAGAATTTAAATTATGAATGCATAATTTAAATGATGAATATAAATAAAACACCATTGTTATATTTTGTTAATAAATTTGTTTTAACCTTTCCTTGTTTTGGTTTTATTCAGGGCTGCCAGATAAATTTGTGTAAAAATCGTCAATTTATTGAGAAAAATAAAAAAATCGGACAATTTAAAATGATGTAATTTTGAACAAATTTTGTTTGATATTTTATTAAAACATAATCAAACAAAAACATAGTCAAAGTTCATGGGTATTTTATACATACATATGTATGTACATATAATTTGGCTATTTTTCGAACTTAATCTTTCTAAATTTATATTTATTTTATTAAGCTTGAGGTCTATTTTTTATAAAATTATTTATTTTCTTTGATCTGATAATAATTTAAAATTGTTATTTTTCCCTGAAGAAGTGGCACAAAGGCGTGACAAAATATCATATTAAAAATAAATATTAACAACAAATAAAATAAATATTTTTTTATAAAAACGAAAAGAAGTCAAACTTAATAAAATATACATACAAACTTATTTAAAATAAATAACTACAAGTACCAAGAACTTAAACATTTTTAAATTAAATCAGCTTAGTTAACAGTATTATAAATATTTAGGGTTTTTATTTTTGCGAAAAACCCAGAATTGATAGTGACGACGTTGTTTTATATTTGTATCGTATGTAGTCCAAATAGGATATGGTTGAAATTTAAAAATATCGGTTCCCAAATGGCTGAGATATGAGTAAAAAACACTTTTGCCTCTAATTTTTACCCATAAATCTATAATTTACCTATTTTTATAACTATTAACTTTACTTTATGTTTTTCACCTGAAATAGACTTAGTAGAATACCTGGTATTTAAAATTGAAAAAATCGGTTCATAAATAAACGGGTTATAGACAAACAACTTTTTTTCATGCTCAGAAGATCAAATATATAAATTTGTTGTTGCTTCCTACAGAAATTCATATTGGTTTTTTTTAAATTTTCAACGCCACAAAATATGAAGTGTTTGAAATTTAAAAATTCAATACGAATTTTTATAGAAAGCTACAACAAAGTTATAAAATATTGTTGATTTTGTTTTTGCTATCTTTACTTTTTTAGAATAAAATCAGCATATCTGCACTTTGCTAATTTCGGAGCAAAAATCGTTAAAATGAAGATAATTCGTCAAATCTGGCAGCCCTGCTTTATTATATTTCTTTCTTTTGTTGATGTTTCGCTTTTAGGAATGGGCAAAAAATATCGATATATCAAAATATCGATATTTAAAAAAATATAATCGATATATATCGTCGATATTTTAAATACCGATATATCGATGTATCGAAATTGAAATATTGATTATCGAATTCGATATTTTTTAAAGTCAGTCTTCATTAAGAACTCAAAATTTAAGCCGTTTTTCAAACAATATGTTTTTTAAGAATTGGAATCATTGCGTGCATCATATGTTTTTTTTTAAACAAATATGAAGATCTAAAATAATTGGAATTTATAAGAAGCAGTGCCGGATACAAGAAGCAGATTGTCTGGAGTGCACATAAAACAGAGAGTGCTCCTGATGTCCATATCTGATGATTACTGCTTTGACTAAAACTTTTGGGGTGTAATTCAAATTTTAAGGAAAGTTGGTACTTCCATGTCTTATTTACTTCCATTTAAATTTTTCGTAATTTATTTTTTTTTCTTATGGGTTTTTTGTATTCTTCCCTTTTGTTTTTGTTATAATTGAATTTTTTGTTTTGATTAAATTTTTTTTGTTTTGATTAATTTTTTATAAATAAAATGAAACAATAAAGAGTAACAATGTAATTACATACATATAATTAATTTGTTCATACATATGTTTGTACCTAGGTATACTGAATTTTTTTAATTTGGTAATAGTTTCAGCAAAATACCTTCGATATATCGATATTTTTGAAATAATAAATATCGATACTCTAAAAAAATATCGATTCGATATATATCGATATATTTTTCAACTTGCCCATCCCTATTCGCTTTCATTTGATACTTAATTACTGGAAATATTCCAGTTAAAACTGAATCTGTGTTGTCTGTTATTGCATTCAAATACAGAAACACTTTTTTCTCACAAATCGAGAAGCGGTGGAACTTTATGTTTCATACTTCATGTGAAAAAATTTACGATGCGAGAAATACTGAAACGAGCTACTGGTATGTTAAAAATTCAAATAGTCACAAGAATCAAGGAAAAACTATGATTAAGAAATATTCACTGGAAAAGTCAGTACAAACAGAAATAAAATGGCTTAAATTGCACCCAAATCTGTTAAATGATAGCGGTTACAATCGCTTAAGGAGGAAAGGTACTGCAGCACTCATATTTTCGATCCATACTGGCTGGACATAAAATAAAAAATTTGAAAAAGATTAAAATTTATTATTGTCAGTTCATATGTAATATATCGAACACTCAATCATAAATAGTCAAAACTCAAAATTCAAAAATTTTTAGTAGAGGCAACAAATTGGCTTTAAAAACTTGGTTGCAATTGTTTAATCAAATCGAGTTTCACATATGTTAAAGAAAACAGTAACGCAAACGAAATTTTCGTGGTCGTTAAAGATTTGATTTGCGAACTAGTTAGGAAAAAATTGATTTTGATACATTTTAAGTCGGCCTGTTTAGATTTTAGCATGCGTTAAGACTAGTACTCTGTTCAAATTGTTGAAAAATGTTGAGCAACATTAATTATTTCACACGAACATTTTCACATGTATCAATTTTACCTATCGTGCGATTTTGTAAAATTTGACGTTTTTATTCCTGCAATGTATGCGACATTGCTTTGCGAATGTGAACAAGCCCCACATGTATTTAACTAAAAATTATTATATTTTTTAATAAAAAATTTAATAAAAAAGAAAGCAAATATCTATAAAAAACGGTTACCGGTTGTATTATTTTACTTTTTATTTCTTATCTATTAATCAGTCCATACTTTTTTGCTTAAAATTCCAGAAACAAGTGCAGCTTACATTATTTCGCAGTTGTAAAAAATGTTGCCGGGAACATTTTGGAGCTTTTTCACAAAATAACAGCGTACAACTCTATCAACATTCACCCTTATTGTGTTTGGCGTATTTAAAATACGCCTACGACTGTTTGATAATAGATTAAAGTGAACGTGAACTTATTTCCTTTAATCTATTACAAACCAGTCGTAGGCGTATTTTAAATACGCCAAACACAATAAGGGGGATTATTTCATAGATATTCCACACAAGTTTTTTTCATATGCGTTTTGACAGCATTTCACGTGAAATGTTGAACAGAGTATCAGGCTTTATAAAGATTTAATAAACAAATATTGAAAAAAAAATTTTAATTGGGACTATTAATTAAATTTGGAAAATTCTCCCACCATTCAATAAATAGCAACATTTTGACAAAATTTCCCATTTATAGCAAAAATTTTTTTTTAAGAAAATTTTCTTTAAATTGCAAATTGTTGCCTGGGTAACCTAAAAACCTTTTTGCAAAGTAGTCTACCTTAAATGACATTCTCGTTTTTCAACCACTGTTCAACGATAAAACATATTTTTCTCTTTCTTTCTAGTTTTGTATTTAAAAATGTTCATTTGTTAAATATGTTTACGAAATCAGACAAAATGATCGATTGCGCGCAAACGCATTGACATATCAACATGAATCTTGCATTACATTTGTCTAAAAAGATGCAACCAACAACAAACAGCAGTAGCAAAAGCAATATCATTCAACATGCAGCAGCATTTAAAATAAAAAGGAAATGTTGTGATTTTTATCATGTTAACGATTTTTTTATAAGTCCTCTGTTTTCCACTTAGTATTTTTGCAGTGGGCCTTTTTGTATACTTAAAGCTTCTCTGCAAAAAATAAAGAATCAGTCGTCAGTGGCTTTCGCAGCAAGAATCGTATTTATTTTTATCAATTTAGTTACACGTGCACCTGCATTATTGCTGCTTGTAGCCATGTTCTGTAACGATTTTTGCTGTGTAGGTTCCATCAATAATCAAAAGAGGTTTTTTCTTGAATTTTTGTCAAACAGCTCTCCTCACCAGACTCCTCATCTTGTAAGTCATCCATCGTTGTTGTCCTCTCGTCATCATCAATAGTTTTATGCCGTTTTTGTGATGTGTAAAATTTTTATATTTTTATTGTCGTTTAATGCATTTTTATTGCAAATTTAGTTAAAATTAATAATAATAATCATTCGTTTTATTGTTTTTTTTATCTGAATTGGTGTTCAATGATTTCAATGCTGGTTTTGGTATTTTCAATACCTTCCTTAACTAATGACAATAAATTATAGTTTCCATGTATTTTTCTGCCTTTTTAAATTTTTTCTTTTTAGTTTTTTTTTTTTTTTTTAATTTTAGTTAAAGGAGACAGACGAGTTTTAAATGACAATTGTCTCACACTTTTTGCTGAGGACATTTGTTTAAGCGTAAATGGCAACACTTTTTTGGTTTTGTCTCGATTTGATCGTTCTCTAAAGAGTGTGAAACACGCCATGGCTTGAATTTTTATATTACAGATTATTAGACATTCCTTTAAAACTTTTTTTCGTGCGTACCTGTTCCACAATTAATGATTTATATCGTATTTATGATGAGCTTCAAAACATCATTATATACCACAAAAGGGCTGTTGTCTTTGGTGCAACTAGCAGTTTCTTTAAGAATAAGAAGAAAACAATTTTATAAAACGTCACAGAATTCCGTTGAAATGTAATGAATCAAGTGGAATACATTTTTTCTATTCAATTTTTGTTTCTGTATTCTTGTCTTTCTCAAAAAGGAGTGGAAATCTTAAAAGAAAAATTGTTGAAAAATTTTTTTTAAGAGCCCGATTAGTTTTTCTTTCCATTAGCCGGGTTTTGTAATATTCAAGTTTTGTTAGGTAACTGGACAGGGTTAATTAGGCTTAATTATATGCTGGCATGAATGACAGTAAATGATAATGATGGCTGTTGTTAAAAGATGACCTAAAATAGCATTAAAATTATTTAATTTCCGAATGATCAAAGAATTTTAATAAATAAACGATTTTCTCAATATTAAGAGATATACTTATACATATATAAGTATATATTTTTTAAAACGGAGACACGTGTCCAAACATACCAAAACCAAACGGTTGTATAACAAGGTCGTTCTTATTTTCAATATTGTATACAATTAAAAATTTCCTACAAAAAGCAAAATTTTATAGATTTTCATACAAACAGCAAATGTTTGTACACTCAAAAGAAAAATCAATTCATCCGTACTCAAATCAATCCGAAGCGGTATTAGTTAGCAGTACGGTAAGTACGAATTTTCTTGAATCAAGTACAGAAAGATTGATTCAAGTGAGGATTTTCAGTCGTGAAATATTTAAATTCTAAATGCGCTTCATTTAAGAATTATGAATTCGCAATTGAAATAAACCAAAAGTGAAATTGGAAGGAGAATTTTAATTATAAAACACCAGCATCATTGCCGAAATGGTTTTTACTTTAAAAATTTAATGTACATATCGCACCCTAAATACTAAAGGGTCACAACTCAAAATTTTTCAATTTTCACTTTTTGTAATAAATCGATGCACAGTGGTCATATCTACGCACTATAGAAATCGTAGATCAATTTCTCTAGTATTTTGCGAAGAAAATGCAATTTAATCCATCTTTGTAGTATTAGAGTTCATATAAAAAGAAACCCGTTTTTTGTCTCTACTGAAAATTTAAGAATTTTGAGTTGTGACCCTTTAGTATTTAGGGTGCGATATATTACGGAAAATATACAGGTATGTGATGGAAATCGATTTTAAAAACGAAACGATTTGAAACCGAAAATATCGTTTTCAGTATCTTTTAAAATGGATTTTAAATACATTTTCCATTTATTTTTGGTCTTTATTCTTTTAAATTTTATATTGTATAAGTTAACTGACGTGTATTCTGAACGAAAACTTAATCCTTAAATTCAGAAATGGATTTTAAAATCTCTCGAAATTCATCACACCTTTTAAAAACGTTCGTTTTGTAATCGATCGATTTCCATCACACACCTGATAAACTAAATGAGAAGCAAGAGTTCTCAATTTTACTTTTTAACAAGAAATCTATGTGTTTTCGTCTTGTGCTGTTGTTTTTGTTGTTTCTACGCACACGAATCAAATGGTTTTTTAACTACTTGTGTGGTGTTGTTTTAGTGTCTGCAACAAAGTTTGAGTGGAACAACCAACGAAAAGCTGAATCTCTTTTTTACTTGATTTAAGAATTATGTACTTGTTTTAAGAAATTCTGGGATTGAATTTCTAAAGTAAATCTACTTCTAGTGTTTTTCGTACTTGAATTTTTGAATACGACTTGTATTAAAGTAAGTATAAAAAACTTAATTTTTCCCGAGTGTTTCTTTGAGCCAATTTAGACTAGACTAACAGGGGTGTGCTGGAAAACGCAAACGCAAAACGCAAGAATTTTAAACGTCGTTTTTTAATAAGATTTCTGTTATAAAAGAATTTAATGACAAATATTAAACACATATTTCCCTATTAAACAGGATTTTAAACCAAAAATTATAAGAATTATGATTAAAGTTTATTAAAAACAACTTCCAAATTCATGCGTTTTGCGTTTGCGATTTCCAGCACACCCCTGTAATTGTTCTGGCAGAAAACGACAGCTTGTAGGCGAAAGAGGTGAAGAGAGTCGTTTTTGGTTGGCATAATTTTTAATCCAGCTTCAACCCCGCATTAGCAGAACAAAACCAATACATACACACTTAAGAAATAACAGGTTCAGTGTTTTCTTTTTATAAAAAATACTAACACATACAAAGCTGCGTGTACGTATACAATTTTATGCCAGAATAATTAATCCAGTGTAGTTTGGAAAGAACAAAAGTTAATCCGACTAAAAATTAGTCTAGTCTAAATTGGCTCTTTCAGAAAGCATGTCAATAATCGTATGCGACTCATGCAGGGATTATTTTACAACTGGTGAAATGTACAGCCGTACAAATGAACTACACAAGGCATTTGGAAGATCAGTTTGTTTTATTGAAATTGTTTTGACAATAGAATTTGCATGTTAAAGGACTTATACAGGAAGTCGCTAAAGATTAATTCGATTATGATTTGACGAAAGATGAACAACGTGTAACATTGTAGTTTTTGTAATCTTGAAATAATTATTAAATGATAGTTTTAGAACTTCCATGGTTACCATTCCAAGATTACTCGTCAGATAATCATCAGAAAATTCTTTTAGGAGTTGTATATTAAATATAATCGCTTACCAAACAGCCTATGCTAGCTGGGATTCGTTTGTACTAATGTTTGTAGCACCTTCAAATATTGTTCCTAGACAATCCTTAAGTATACTCACTTTCTGAGCCGTTGTTCGTCAAGCTGGAAGTACTCCAATTCCTTCTTTTTAGGTTTTGCGTGCACGTGTTTGCTTCATTTTTGATTTAAAAAAAAAACCTTTAAATTTAATTTGAATTTAAATAAATATTAAAATAGAAACGTCAAAAAAAGTATCGGCATATACTTTTGACAAATAGTTAGTTATCATCATATTATCGCTTAGATGTAAAACGGGTAACTAAATCAATCGTAATAAAATTATCCATCTAATTTCACTTTGGTTTATTTCAAGTCCGAATTCGGTATTGAATCAACTTTATAAGATTTGAATTAGGCGCATTTTTATATTGGTTCAATCTTAGTTTAGCTTAAATAAATCTCTTTTTTGGATTATTTTAATTACGAATTCGGGATTAAATCAACTTCATAATTCTTTAATCAAAAGCATTTTGTGATTGATTCAATCTTAGTTTTACTTAAATCAATCTCATATTCGGATTGTTTCAAGTACGAATTCGGGATCGAATATGGATAAGTTAATATTTTGCGATTGAAAATCCGTACAGGAATTAATCTTTCTGTATTTGATTCACGCAAATCCGTACTCATCTCATTTTTTAATAAATCATTAAAATTAGTTACATGCCTTTCTGAATTGTAGGTGTATGTATATAACCTACGATGCAGGTAAAATATTTTATCTACATGATGTTGTCGAAATTCAGCGAGTTTTTCTTTAAGCACAGTATATACACATAACCGATTTTTTTAATATGCATTTCTCGTTTAAGAGCACCAAAAGACATACAAATAACGAAATACAAAAAAGCAATGAATAGAGTATATTATCCGCACATTTTTTAATTAAAAACGGTTTGGTTTGGCGCAGCCGATTTACCGCCAATACTGCGATAATCTCTAAAAATACACTTACTACCCATAAACATTTATTGCATTAAAATACCCCCTACAAGTTTATGTTTTAACAACGTTAACTATGAATTACATGAAACTCATGTAAACTGGAAATAAAAATTATTATATTAAAAGTGACACATCATTTAGCGGCAAAATGTTTGATAAACCTCTTTAGCGGCTTCAAACAAAAGTTTTAAAACCACACTCAATTTTAAAAGAACAAAAGACATGAAAAATAATCTAAAAAATTTTTAAACGAAGAACATCAGTATGTAAATATCTAGATACTAGAAAACAGCTAAAACTCATCTAAATGCAGGTACGATGATGTAGTAAATTAAGCACAAAACAGTACAACACACAATAAAGGATATTCATAGAAAAATAATAACCTTTAAGGGTATCTGGACTGAAAAAAGAACCCATCATCGTTGTCGTCATCTCCATCATCACCATCGGCATGTTTCCTGCTAATAACTACAGCCACTTAAAACAACAGAGAAAGAGCTTTATGAGTGGTTTAAAGGCAACCTTGGCAGTCAGGCTGGCTGTTATAAGGAATAAAAGGTAAAAGTAAATTAACATTGCACTTTGCACCATACCGTGTGCAGTAAGCTGATGATCAGTTTTTAAAGATGTTGCAACAACACCATCAGCATGCTCATTATGTTCAACAAGTTTTGAAAGAGTTAAGAAATGCAGCATGAAGATAATACAAGTTTTAAGAGCTTGACAGTAGGGGCCTTTTAATGGCGATTAATGAATAATATCGATTGTTTTTAAAGAGTATATATTTTTATATTTGCTGATCAAATTTTGAAGGTGTTGAATATAAATTATTTTACAGTTTTATTTTGATTTGTTTCTATTGGTTAAAAAAAAATTTGGATTATAATTTAACATTTTCTATTTAATTAAACGAAAAGCTTAACAAACTGCGTTTCCAATTAAAACTTTGTTTTAAATTATATAAATTTTAGCTGTTGCAAAACGTGAGCTAAGTGCAATAGGTATTAATAAAGAAATCCTAAGCATTAAAGCCTTTTAAATAAATCATGTAGAGCTTTAAAAAACTTTCTTAAAAATTAGGAAATTTTAATGAAAGCTTGAATAAAAGTTTTCTTTGATCTAGAAAAGATTTTAATAACCTTATTTTAATTTTTATTTTAAAATCAACGAATTTTTATTTTACTTAAAAGAGATTTTTTCCCGACTCATGTTGCTTAATTTTACAATAAAACTTAAACAGCTTTTCTAAAGAGCAGGCAAAAGTTGTATTAAAAGACAACCCAGTTTTTTGAATACTTTTAAGGAGCACCAAACATATAAAACAGATAAAATTTAAAACTTTTACTTTAAGCTTCAAGGAGCATAAAGACGACATGTTTTTTACATCTGACTCGTCAACTTTACAAGCCACATGTAATTGTGCATGGCTGTCAAAATTGCTGTTTTAACATAAGGTTTATAATATTCGGTCACAAACGTATTTGCTTCTGACATTGTCTCTGTTTTTTTTCGCATAGTTATTGCAGAAACCAAAGTAGTTTTCGGTTTGAAAATAGCGTGCGACCGCCACAAAAATTTCTATTTGCGCCGTAAATGAGTTTAGCCATCTTACAATTTTTTCTTTAAATTCGATGATGATTTTGGATATATTAATGAAACGTTTTTTATATTTGTATGTACATTATTTCTATTAAAAGGATAAAAGAACAAACATTTATCGGTATTGTAAAATAACAACCTCAGCCGGCTAATGATTCCGTCAATAGTGCACCGCCGCACATTGGTTGAAGTTCATATAACGAGCGGCTAAAAATAGAAGAAGTTGTCGAAGGACAATGAAACTTGGTACATAGTAATTGTTTGTTTAAATCAAGAAAAAATAGAAAAATCAAAATGATCCGCCCACTTTTACGCCCACCTCCCATACAACTTGTATTGAAAAAGTGGCATAACTCCCATGATTTAAATTGAATCAACTCAATTTTCACTAAAAATGAATATTATAATTGTAGAATGGGCTCCTGAAAATATATACCTTATCCAACCACTTTTACGCCCACCTCACATACAACTTGTATTGAAAAAGTGGCATAACTCCCTTGATTTTGATTGTATCAACTCAATTTTCACCAAAAATAAATATTATAATTGAAGAATAGGCTCCTTAAAATATATACCTGCTCCGCCCACTTTTACGCCCACCTCCCACAGAAAAAACAAATAGAAAAACATGAATATGAATTTTAAGCATAGTCTTTTAATAATTTTTTGACATCATTATCGTACTCCAATTTTTTGATTTGCAGCTTTGAGCGAAATGTGTTTATAAATGGGTCTGAAGACAATAAAAGATTATGCATTACGTCTTCGTTAGTGGCTAAACTTCCAGTTCTTCGCGAGTGATGTAATCTATAGGATCTATAGTCTTTATTCCTTGCTTCCTGAGGTTCTTCGGACAGCATACCTGATACAAATAATTAATTAAAATGTAAAAAATCAAAATCAAATCATTGAAATCAAATCATTTAGATCAAGAAATCTGGGTTTCATGCGAAATGCTTTTTGCCATCTATCTTTGAACTGTGTAAAAAAGTCTTTTTTCAAAAATCTAGTAAAGACTTCAACATCCTCAGCAGTAATTTCTTCATTGTTACTTGCAATGACTTCGACAGTAATATCAATATCCATTTTGGTATCAATCAATATTTCGCAAATATTTAAATAAGAAATTGTTAAATTTTCTATAATTAATAAAATTAAATGTTGATATCACTTAATAATACACCACTTATCACTGCACTATCTTTAATTTAATGTAAATTAGTAAACAACGATTCAAATTCAATTGAAGCTTATGCTTTTTTCAAGAATGAAATGTATAACACTGCTTTACAAATTTTAAATTTGGAAAAATACCAAGAACGCCACATGCCTAGATAAATTAATTGGGACCTCCTGAACACGAAAAACGCTGTAATTTTTTTTTTCTAAGTACCGTTTTTTAAATAACGTTACTTTTGTGTTTTTCGGTGTATGGTCCCACTCAAACCCTTGTGGAGCCCAGCCGAGAAGTCCGATCGAGATAAGTGGTACATCGTTGCAAAGGTAATTGAATACCTTTTTTGTCGATATGTCGGAAATTTCTATCTGATAAGAACTGGCTGAGTTATGGTACCTCAAAATTCAAAATTTGCCTATTTTTTACGTTTTTTTGAAAATTTTTCATTTTTATTTCGTTTTTTTTCTACGTTATAGTAAAGATCTGGAATGTTTTATTTTTTTACCTAATAGTTTATTTAATTACCAACATTTTAAGTGTAATTTGAAAAAAATCGGATAAAAAATAAAGTTTTTATTAAGGATTTTGTGGAACGACAATATTTTCATCTTCATTGCTCACACACTATATTCGGCGTAAATTCAAAAAATTTAAATTAAAATGACGAGCGACTTGAACTGTTGCGTTTTTTTTTCGGATGCATCTTCGCGAATGAGGAACCAACAATAGTCCGCCATCATTTGTTCGTCCCACCAGCCTTTGTAACGTCTCTCGATTTCTTCCATTTCTTGGTGAAATCTTTCACCTTGTTCATCACTATCACTATCATCACAATCGATCCCAACGAATTTTGTTATGTTTGTGGTGTTCTTGTGAAAAAGAAATCACAACATTTGATGCGAAAAATGAATACGAAAAATTTATCTGAAGCGTATAAGAAGTATTTCGGTTTTCAACCTGCGTCTCTCGACAAACCGTGGACACCGAATAGTGCATGTAACAACTGCCGAACAGTTTTAAATAAAATTGCTATGGGTCAAGAGTGTTTCTTCACATTTGGAAAGCCAATGCAATGGAGAAACCAGATCAACCATACAACTGATTGTTATTTCTGTTTAACGGAAAAGGCTATCGGACGTAGAATTGAACCAGTTTATCCAGTTGTTAGCTCGGTGACGCTACCAGTGCCGCACTCAGTATCGTGCCCCAAACCGCAGCTGATTGTAGCGGGCCCCACAGAAATACGAAAAAGAACAATAAAAAATGATTCATCAGATGAGTGCAGTGAAGCAGAAATGCAATCAAATAAGAAACCCCATTTACTTACTCAGGCCGAGCTCAATGATTTGTGTCGAGATTTGTATTTGCCGAAATCGAAATCTGAACTACTTGCATCACGATTACAAGAGTGGGGATATTGTGCTCCTGAGACACGTGTTACATATTACCGTGATCGCAGCAAACAACTTGCACTTTTCTTCGCAAAAACGGCAAACTTTTGTTTTTGTGCCAACATATGTGGTCTTTTCAATGCTCTCCAACAAAATTATGACCCAGAGGAATGGCGTCTTTTTATGGATGGAGGCAAGGATAGTTTGAAGGCAGTCTTGCTTCATAAAGGGAATACGAAACCATCAATTCCAATCGGATATGGAAAATACATAAAGGAAACATATGAAGCAATGAAAGAACTTCTCGATCTCATACATTATGACCAACATCAATGGAAAGTTTGCTCTGATTTTAAATTAGTTGCCATACTATCTGGATTGCAAGGGGGCAATACGAAGTTTCCATGTTTTCTATGTCTATGGGACAGCCGTGACCGTCAGAATCACTACACCCGAAAAGTTTGGCCCGAGCGAAGTGGACGTATGCACGGAGAGTACAATATCAAAAATGACCCACTCATTCCTCTGGAGAAGATAATACTTCCTCCATTACATATAAAGCTTGGGTTATTTACAAATATTGTAAAAAAGTTGCCAAAAGACAGTCTTGCCATGAATTACCTTAAACAAAAATTTCCGAGAGCCACAGCGAGCAAAATTGAAGCTGGTATATTTGATGGACCTCAAATTCGGGCTCTGTACGGTGACCAATCATTTAATGAGTGTTTAGGTCCAGCTCATTTGGAGCATGGGAAGCATTCCAGCACATCGTTCACAACTTTTTGGGAAACTACAGAAGTCCTGATTACGCAGAGAAGATCGATACACTACTGCAAAAATTCAATGCCATTGGTAAGTGTTGAGTGAAAACATGTATATCAAAAAGGCCGCTATCATTTGAAATTTTATTCTTTTTAACTTTTTATTCAGTCATTTGGATCTTTTCCAAATGAACTTGGGCTCCGAAAGTGATGAACAAGGCGAAAGATTGCACCAGGAAATGGAAGAAATCGAGAGACGTTACAAAGGCTGGTGGGATGAACAAATAATGGCGGACTATTGTTGGTTTCTCATTCGCGAAGATCCATCCGAAAATAAACGCAAAAGTTTAAGTCGCTCGTCATTTTAATTTAAATTTTTTGAATTTACGCCGAATATAGTGTGTGAGCCATGAATATGAAAATATTGCCGTTCCACAAAATCCTTAATAAAAACTTTATTTTTTATCCGATTTTTTTCAAATTACACTTAAAATGTTGGTAATTAAATAAACTATTAGGTAAAAAAATAAAACATTCCAGATCTTTACTATAACGTAGAAAAAAAACGAAATAAAAATGAAAAATTTTCAAAAAAACGTAAAAAATAGGCAAATTTTGAATTTTGAGGTACCATAACTCAGCCAGTTCTTATCAGATAGAAATTTCCGACATATCGACAAAAAAGGTATTCAATTACCTTTGCAACGATGTACCATTTATCTCGATCGGACTTCTCGGCTGGGCTCCACAAGGGTTTGAGTGGGACCATACACCGAAAAACACAAAAGTACCGTTATCTAAAAAACGGTACTTAGAAAAAAAAAAATTACAGCGTTTTTCGTGTTCAGGAGGTCCCAATTAACTTATCTAGGCATGTGGCGTTCTTGGTATTTTTTGGCTGTAAACCAGTGTAATTAACACTATTGACTAGTATGTAAATTACATTTTGTAATAATTTTAAACAGTTCAGAATTATGGCAACAACAACAAGCATGAACGAAAATTCATGTTTTGTTACTTTATCACTTTAAAGTTTTTAGTGTTTTTTTTGAAAAAGTGCAAATATGTGCAGCTGAATTTGTTTTTACTTTTAGCTGAGACTTCAAGCTGTAATTTGACATCATTCGTTAAACAGCGCTCCACAGCGCTAAAAAGATACAGCCTATTGAAGTTGATGAACATTGAAATTTTGATGTTGTTTATATTTTGTTCTACGAAATTTTTTATATGGCACTTTTTCCAACTTTTTTTAATGCAAATCTCATCTTTGACAATTGTCATTTACGAAAATATACAACAAAGTCAAATGATAAGTTTACTGTGATTGTACCAAAAGATTGAATATACAGTAAATTTCATGCCATTTTAAACAAGCGAACATATTAAACTTCGAGCGTGTCTATCCAAACAAATAATAAATATATCAGCCTAATATTACGGAATCATAATATTCAGATATCTGCCAACAAAATGCCAAAAAAATTATCCAAATCGGCGAACATGAAAAAAATGAATTTTGGCCACTCTTCAACCAATGTGCGCCGCTGCCGGCTTCCTTGCGGCATAGATTTCTAACAGCATTTTTGTTCTTTCAAAATAACAACAGTTATGTCAGATGGTTTGTCAGAAGAAAATAGAGCACGCTCTTATTGAAATTTTGTCAGATGATTTTGCGTCTGACTTTTACAGAAGCAAAGTTAAAAAGGTAACACACGACATGTATGTATTTTGCAGTGGGAAATTTGAGATGTCAGATAACAAAAACATGTCGTGTACGGGCGCCTTAAGAGCTATTTATTATATCTGCCGGAAAAGGCTTTAAAAAAAGACCTTAAATTCGTTTTCTAAGAAAACATTATAAAAAAAGAATGGCTTTCAAAAGCTGAACAAACTTTTTCATTATTTCATATAATTTCTTTAATTAAAAGATCTAAGTTTAAAGTAAGTTTTCTTAAAAGCTAATATGTATTTTTTTTCAATTTTAACGATTTTTAACATAAATTAAGTTAAAGAAACTTGTTCAAAACTTAGAGCGCTATTGAAATAACATTTAAAATTTGTAAAGCAGTGCCGTCCAAATCAAATGCACACTGTGCGAACTTTTACAAAAGATCTTTCACACCGACGAGAGCAAAACAGCCAATCAGATCTCGGCGATAACAATTCTTGCTGCTTACTTTGCTAAGGAAGAACTACAAATTGTAAGTTCTTTGCAAAATGAAACCACAACAAATTATAATAGCCTTCAAAGCTTTTGTAAAGCCAAAAGAGGGCTTCATTTTGAGAGATTTCGATGATTTGTTAAAAGTTCAAAAAGGCTAATTTTGGTAAAATTTCCCTTTGCAATATTTTTTTTAGTATTTTTTAAATACACAAATTTAATTAATTGGTATAATTTTCTATATAACTTCTTTAGTCCATTTAATTAGCTTTAAATGAAGGAGTTAACTTTTGAAAACTTTAGAAATATACATACATATCGCACTTGTTCAACAATATTGTATTAACTCAAAATTTTCAAATTTTCAATAGAAGCAAAACAATTTTTAATTTAATATGAGAGGCATATGAAAAAGTATTTTTAAACCAACCGTTTCTTTACCAAAAGGTACACAAAATAGCTCGATATTTTCACAGTGGGTAGATATGAATAATACCTGTCGATTATTTCCAAAATGTGAAAAACTAAAATTTTTGAGTTAATACAGTATTGTTGAATAGGTGCGATATGTGTTTATGAAATTAGAGGTATAAGAGCTTTAATTCAAATCAAAGTTTTTAAAATTGAAAAGTTATTTGAACTTTCTAAAAATTTTAACATCAAAAAGCGCTGAAGACAATCTCTTAAAAAATTTAAAATTGTATTAATTTGTTTTATAAATTTAAAAGCATAGTTTTTTCACACAAAATCATAAAAAGTTTTTGTAACAAAAAATGTGATTAAATTATTGTAAAGACCCTGAGTTAAAAGGTTTTAAGCAACTTAAAGTTTAAGCTAAAAAAGTTTAAAAATTAAATAACAAATTTATATTCCAAAATCTGCACTTTTTTCCTCAAACAATTTCAAAAATCTAAAAAGCTTGTTTTTACTTTAGTTGACCAATTTCAAAATTTTACATCAGTTTCTTATTGTTAAGCTTATTAGGCCTGGAGCTTCAATGTTAATTAAACATCAATTTTATTACAGTTTTTCTCAGTGTTTCGTACAGCATTTTTCTACTTCTTCAGGAGGCCGTCTTTGTAAATATGTGTAAAAACTTACATTACAATACAGCTTTGTTAAGAATCAAAGTATTTTTTGCAATAATTTAATTTCACTAAAGGCCCCTCTTTCAAAAAGGCTTCCATTAATTCCTCCCTGATCATGTTTAGTAAACTCTATTTTAATTTTATCATCATGCTGTTTTAATAACAACAATAAAAAAAGGAAAAAAATCTAAAAACTTGAGCTTTAGTTATTCATATAAAGCAAAATGTGGCAAAAGCAGCAATAATTTTTAAAATTTCAATATGAGTACATTTAGTTCTAGCTTTAACTAAATATGTCGTTGTTTATGGCATATTGCTGGCATATTTGCTTGTAGAATGCAACTGCACTAAAAATTGCTGTTATATAAGGTTAAAGCTTTTTATAGTGATGCTGTTGCTGATGGTGCAGTTGCATCTGTTTGGTTGATTGTTGTTATGTTAACATGTTACACATGTACCGCGGGTGATGATGTCTATGCTTTAATAGCATTCATTATGTCCACAATAATTCCAACACGCATATGATTTCAAAGACAGACTATGAGTTTGGTTTTTCAGTTTTATTTAAGGCACAAAATATTGCACTCTTCGGGGGCATTCTTTTAAGAAATTTTCATATTAAAATGAGGAGTTTTTTTTTTATTTTGAAAAGAAAGAGGGGAAGAGCGTCTTTTAAAAAAAGTTATAGAGACCTGTATAAACTAAGTGAAAGGAAGCTAGATCATCTCCAGCTGAAAATTAAAGGCAACTTGAAAAAAAGTCGGCATCTTGTGTTTTCTACTTGTTATACATGAAGGCATTTAAGGTGGTTGGCTGGCTGGTTGTTTTGTTGCCTACAAGACAAAAGACGGTGATTTTTGTTTTAAGTTAAAAATTTGTTTCCTTCAAATTCATATTGGGCAGGGGTTTCCCCACAGATTTGTTTTACCTCCCATAAAAACAATTTTTAATATCCCGGAATTTCCGCTTTAAAGAAAAATAAAAAATTAATAAAGGCTCGAAAAATTTTAAAAATTTTCTAAATTTTTAATATTTTAATCAGGCTTAATTTCTTCAAATTTAATTTTCATTAAATTATTTTTATGAAGAAAGGAATTTTACAACATGAAAATTAATCAAAATTGTTATTGATAATCATTCATTCTTGACTGACCTGAGATTAAAATATTAAAAATTTGGATTAAAAACCATAAATAGTTCAACAGAATAACCACAATTCTAATCATTTTCTAAATTATTTGGTAACTTATAAATTTTCAATCCTAAGATTTAAAATGTTGGCCACGTAAAATAAGTCACGGATGCAATACGTCCACGTGCAATAACTCACAATGAAATTAATTACAAAATAAATGGAATAAGATCAAAAGTTCCTAAAAACAATTTAATTATTCCGAAATTGAACATTTAACAAACCCCAACTGTTGTGCTTTATTTCATCACAAATTATCTTTAAAAAATAAATAATGAAACAACTTCCAAAAACAGTCCATCAAAATGGAATCATATAAGGCCCAAAAAATTAAAGAGCTCACAGACAAAATGGATATTATAAGTATATCCAAAATGGTGAAAAAGGCCCGAAAAATAATAAAACATTTTATTTTAATTTTTGTTATTAATTCTTAGAAAGTTTTAAATATACACACTTATTTCGGTTGGGGCCATATACCGGAAATTTAAAAAGCCGAAATCGAAAATCCCGAATTTCAAAATCTCAAAACTTTAAATTCAGAACATGAGTTTTAAAAAAGGGCATGACAAACTTATGGTGTTTTCTTTTCTAGAAAAAAACCATATTTTAAAAGGTGCATCTATAACATGTCTTGCAGTACATGTAATAATAATGCAATTTTTAATTTGACAAGAACAAAGCACAAAATTAAATCGCCCTGTTTTTAACAGCTGACAAAAAGTTTGCTCTCATTATACGTACATAAATCAAAAAGTGTGTTCTTCAAAATATAAAAAAAATATACATAAACCAAAATTTGTTTATTGATTTATATTAAATAAATGAACAAAATGAATGACGAAATTCCAATTTCTTTAGTTTTTTTTCATAAAATATGTAAACAAGAAAATACCTTTGCCAGATTGCCGATTTATTAACACCAAATTTTTAAGATTTCTTGATTTGACGTTTTTTTTTCAAAAAGAATTTTATAACACCGAATTCATTTAAATTGTATTCCACTGACAATCTAACATTACCAATGTAATGCTTTCTTTTGCTTTTACTTTAAAATAATAGAAAAAATAACTATTTAGACTCAGAATTTTTATTGTCCTGATTAGAGGCGATTTTTTCCCAACTTCGTCTGGTAGCCCCATATATAAACAGAAGCCATCTTTTTCCAGGCCATTATCAACACTCTCGATTTATACGGGGCGTAAAGTGCAATGCCTTGTAACATTTAAGGATGACTTCTTTTAGAATAAACCACGCTGCCCTTTTAGAGAGAAAAGCATTTCTAAGAAACGAACACCAAATTGCATTTTTGTAAATAAAATGAGACATTTTTTGTAGAAAAGAAAACACCATTAGTATACCCTTATCACAACTAGTGGTATAAAAATATGTTAAATATGCGAGTTAGCAGCCTCAAGTGATGTTCGAGGCACAATTTTATTAAAAAAAATTTGGTGCAGTTTTCATGCCGGAGGCTTTAACGGCGCGACAACAACCGTCAACAGCGATCGCTACAGATGCAGAGAAAACATTTGTTTTACCGTTATCCTCTTTTCCAAGAGCAAAATGTTATTATCAGGGACCGGAAATAAGAGTTATTTTTCAATTTTTGAAGAAATAAATCATACATAAATGAACATCGTAGAAAACTTTTAATTACACCATCATGATTTTTAGGCGAAATGCATCCAACATATCGCATGATTTTTAAATTTTTGATTTTTATTTTAACAATCAAAAATAAGAGTTATTTTTGATTTTTATTTTTTTAAATGAAAAATAAAAGTTATTATTGATTTTTATATTTTTAAATGAAAAATAAGAGTTATTTTTGATTTTTATTTTTTTAAATCAAGAAAAAAAAGTTATTTTTGATTTTTATATTTTTATATCAATAATAAAAATCAATTCAAAACTCTTATTTATTTGTTGATAAAAATAACTCTTATTTTTCATTTAAAAATATAAAAATCAAAAATAACTCTTATTTTCTATCTAAGAATTTAAAAATCAAAAATAACTCTTATTTCTTGATTTTTTTGATAAAAGTCATAACAGTTACGGTCCCTGGTTATTATTGTTATTATGAGCCCAAACATGTTTGGAGATAAACACAAAATAGCTTCTTGATGAATGACTAATTCATCGATTATATGGTTGCCAGGAACAATAAAATGGTTAAAGTAACCATAATATGCTGTAATGTTTTTCATTGAAAATTGTTTTGTTGGAGGAGAACATTTCGGTAAATGTGTTATAACATGATAATATCGGAGTATTGTTGAAATCAGCTTAATGCTATGAACTTGTGCGATGTGGGGCTCTAAAAGGACTCCGCAAAGTGTCATGCAGCGTGCGACACAATCATTCAATCTCTCGGAAGTTCTTTAGTTTAAGGAATAGGTGCATTTTGCCACAAATTAATGTTAGTTTTTGTAACGGTATTACCAATTTTAAGGGGTTGTTGCTTTACATTTGGATTCATAACTCTGTGCCTACTCTACCGATTTTTCTGGATTTCCATCTCAAACTGCTAGACATAAACACCAATATTTTTATTTTCTAATGAGTTGTTCGGAAATTGGTGGGTAGACAGACAGGTAAAATTACTCTAGGACCATACTCAGTATATATGTATATACTTTATGGGCTTTATGGGGTCTTAGATGAATGTTAAAAAGGTTTCACACGAAATTACCACTAGTGGTAAGGGGTATAGAAAAATATTGGAACAATTTTTTTAATAGCAGAAAAAAATACCAAACTGTGCTTTTGTCTGAAAAAATTAATGCTTTAAGCTGTCATTGGAGTACTATTTATGGATTGCATATGGGTAATTACATCTCACATCGACCAAGAGTGGTACACGACCCCTTTCAATTTTAATGAAATTTGGTGAGAAGGTTCCTTTTATCCTATTAGGAACATACATGAACGAAAACAAATTAAAATTTTTTTTTTCAAAAGTTATGTCATATTGAAAATGGCATAATTTCGCCGTATTTCGAAAACTACTTTACAAATGAAAACGATTTTTATGTAATTTTAAAGAGAATACTTGGGGCCACAAACAGTTTATTGAAAAAAAGACTTTTAATATTGTAATTTTATGACTTTAGTAAAGTAATAAATTAAATAAATTAAAATGCTGACTGTACCAAAGTCATAAATTAAAATTAAGGTGCTGACTCGTATAATTGAGTCAGCCTATTTTTTGATTACTTAATTCTAAATAATGTCAAACTTATTATATACGATGGTGATTCTCAACATCCCTCCCCCCTGTATAGGAATGTTGGGTCTTTCGTCTGATGTTGAATCACTTTTGGTAGATGCTGCTGATGTTGATCTTAGTGGATCGGTGTTTTGCTGTGTTGGCGCGTAAACATCTTCATCTTTTTAGGTCTCCATTGTTTATTGACGTTGTGAACAAATTTATTAATATGTTTTTGTTGCTGGGATTCATCTAAGCTATTTTGATTCTGAGAACTGTGTATGGTTTGGCGTATCGGATTCTGTGGATTTGTGTTCCGGTGTATTTTATTTTAGATTAGCCACGCATTCAGAACCTTCTGGTCCACATTTGTCGAGCAGTGGTGTAGTAAAATATTCTTTAAAGGAGCCAAGGTCATTTTGCCACTGCAAAAAATCATTGGTGGTGTACCGAGGTGGAAGGTTAAAACATAACTCTCTTTTTTCTAGAAAACAACGCGAAAGGCCTTAATTATTCAAAACCTGGCCGAAGCACGTCTTGTCCTTATTAAATTGCGTGACGAAGGGTCGGTGGGACCCGTCTTAGCCGCCAGCTTCAGTAGTTGGGGAGGTTCTTGACCCACGTCAAACAAGCCAACCATCACTATCATTATTATTACAGAGTCCCGGTTTAAAACTGGTTCATGTCGTGCACATTAAGTTTCTTCATTTTGGTTGTGAAATCCTGTTTGTGTATGATGTTAGTTGACATCTAGATTATTTCAAGCAGCTAGACTGGGATTTCTTTTCCATGTTATATACGAATTTTTGTTTGGCAGGACTTCAATTAAAGTATATATGCGGTTCAGAGTAATGGCCAAATTATTATTAGCATTCTTTGCCACCCCGATACAAATACAAGAGCTGCTCTAAGCTTGACTCTCTCGTTGCTGGCTATCGAACTGAAACCAGAACATTTAAATAATTCAGACTTTTTACCCTTTTTATCATCACATTTTTACCTAATTCGGGCACGCTGAATGCAGTGGTGGTAACCGTTTTTTAGATTAGCTCTTGTTTTCAAGATGTACCATTATTTCAAAAACGGTTAAGCTTATTGAAATTACTGAAATTCCGCAATATATAATAAAGTGGGGTTGGATAAACATTTTTTTATTTTTTTTTATTTTTTTTTTTGTATTTCCTAAGCTAATCCCTCGAAGCTCTTCGCTTGTCTGCAGGAGAGAAACCAGAGTCTCTGGCGGGAATCGAACCCGCAACCCCGGCGCCGATAGACTAGCTTACTACCAGCTAGGCGACCGGGGCACTCAATATTTGACCTATCTAGGAGCATCCTAAGCGCTGCAGGGCCCAAATTAAAGAATTTTATTAAACCACCATATTTGTATGGGACAACGCATAGAATGCTCATAGATGGGTTATATGTATGTATGACCAGCCCCACTTTATTATTTATTGCTTAATTTCGTTTTTTTAAGTAATTTTAATAAGGGGCTTTATTGTTTATAGCCCCAAATATTTTCTTTACAATGACATAAAAATCATTTTCGTATGTGAAGTAGTTTTCGAGATATTGAAGAAATAAGCTCAGCACATTTGGCTAATTCGGCGAAATTATGCCATTTTGTAGGTATGTGACATAACTTTTGAAAAAAAAAAAAATTTTCAAAAGATTTTGTTATTCGTGCTTAATTCCCAGTTTTTATTATTGATAAAAACACTTGAAATTTATTGTTGATGGGATAAGCTATTCCTATGCGCATTTCACTGGTTGCTTAGGCCAGATCATCAGGAAACTTCATCCATAAAGATTTTAGAAAAACTAAAGATATTAAACCAAATAAAACTGTTAAACGTATAAGAATTATAGCAACAGTTCTACTTGTAATAATATCAAAGTTTAAACAAAACAACATCAACAATAAACAGTGCGTTCATCTCATCTTACATTCCCCACTACAATTAGTTGAAATTCTCTCAACATTAATTGTAGTTGTAAGTAGGTTAAGAAAAACAAAATAAAAACAACAACAATTTACAAAAAGATGTTGTCAATTAAGTGTTTTTTAGGCCGTGCACCTGCCTGTTTATTATCAAAAAGTAATTTCAATTTTTGGGAATACAAAATTTAAATTTTCAAAAGATTTTGTTATTCGTGCTTAATTCCCAGTTTTTATTATTGATAAAAACACTTGAAATTTATTGTTGATGGGATAGCTATTCCTATGCGCATTTCACTGGTTGCTTAGGCCAGATCATCCCAAAAATTGAAATTACTTTTTGATAATAAACAGGCAGGTGCACGGCCTAAAAAACACTTAATTGACAACATCTTTTTGTAAATTGTTGTTGTTTTTATTTTGTTTTTCTTAACCTACTTACAACTACAATTAATGTTGAGAGAATTTCAACTAATTGTAGTGGGGAATGTAAGATGAGATGAACGCACTGTTTATTGTTGATGTTGTTTTGTTTAAACTTTGATATTATTACAAGTAGAACTGTTGCTATAATTCTTATACGTTTAACAGTTTTATTTGGTTTAATATCTTTAGTTTTTCTAAAATCTTTATGGATGAAGTTTCCTGATGATCTGGCCTAAGCAACCAGTGAAATGCGCATAGGAATAGCTTATCCCATCAACAATAAATTTCAAGTGTTTTTATCAATAATAAAAACTGGGAATTAAGCACGAATAACAAAATCTTTTGAAAATTTAAATTTTGTATTCCCAAAAATTGAAATTACTTTTTAAAAAAAAAAATTTTAATTATTTTTTGTTCATATATGCTCCTAAAAGCATACAAGGAACCTTCCCGCCAAATTTTATAAAAATCGAAAGAGGTCGTGTCCAACTCTTGGTCGATTTGACATGGAATTACCCATATGTAAGTTAAAGGTCGACTATTTAAGTTAAGTCTGATATGGCTTGGTGAGATAAAGTACTTTTTAACATTATTTTTTCGGAAATACAACGTAAAATTCCCAAAAAATTGGGAATTGAAGTCAATTGAATTTGCCCGGGAAGAAAAAAAACTCTAATATTATGTCTTTTGATTATAAGTTTAAAACCAAAAAAATTCTTAATTTGATTCTGTTCTTAGCTCACATGTGGCGTTGAAGTCTTTGTTGTGTGTTGCGGAAGGGAGCCTAAAAATCTCAACAAAACCGTCATGTGTCATAATCAGCATCATTTATAACAAGTATTTCTTAAAAAAAAAAACAAAAAATAAAGAAAAAATCTAAACTATTTAAGCATTTATTTTCCTGTTTTTGCTCGGGAGAGTAACTAAATAGAAATATACCACCTAAACAATGTTTTTTGGGTTTTACCTGCAACATGTTGAAGCTGGTGTTGTTATATGCTTGTTGTTCTCCTGCTGTGAGAATTTTGCACACAATTGTTTAATCGCGATTTGAGCTAAAACAAAAAATTATTTTATATTTTTTGGTTAAGAAAAACAAAGAAAAACTTTCAAAGTTTTTGTTTTCTTTTTTTTTTTTTGCTTAAGTTTCTTTATATTTGTCTCTAAAACAATGGAGTACTTTGAAGTTCAAGGCGTTGGTTGATGTTGCCTTTTTAACCTATGTGTAGTTTGGGATTATTTCAGCTTTTTTTTTTTGAAAGATCACTAAGTTCAGTTTAAGTGCTAAATGTCAGATGTAAATAGTTTTGTTTTAACAAAATAGTTAAAATAGATAGTTAAGGTATTGTTTTAAGCGATTAAAGATTTAAATTGTTTTGAGGTATAGCCAAATAACATAAATATGTATGGCCTATTAATAATAGGAATACGCATATTGCAGCCCGTATGTCACAAATAAGATGAAGACGTCAATTGTTAACGGTTTATCAGTATTAACTTTTGACTGCACATAGTCCTACACGAAATCTTCTGTAGATGTAAAGTCGCAAGATGATGTATTTTTGTTGATATAATGGAATCTGTAGGGGCTTTTGTGAATTGGTCTCACTCCATATGTGACAATTTTGCTTATTAGAAAAACCGCTAAAGTAGACGTTCATGTGCGCCATACAAATTACGAAGTCGTCTATAAGTTACGGAAATCAATAACTTACCTTCAAATTTAAAATTGTAAATACATTTACGGTTTCCCGGATCATGAAATATAAAAATACAATTTGGTGTACAAACTTTTATCAACTGTTGTTCTCAAATTAGAAACTAAAAAAATGGCGATTATAGTTAAATGTGTTACACAATTAAAGAAAAGTTAAATAGTACGGAAAGTGAATTCGGCTTTAAAAAAACTTGATTTCTTGTAAAAAAATATAAATAATTTGTGAGTAAAGAAATAAGTACATAGTGAAAGATTGTGAATAAAAATAAATCGGGAAAGTGTAGAAAATACAAGTTTGTTGCACGATCGCGGTGCTACTTAATGACAATGCTCATAACAAAAAGGAGCCAAGGAAAGAGCACTATTTCATCTTTTAGCTATGGTGGCGAATATTTATCTCACAGTTTGTTTAAATAAATATTGAATTTAAACTAAAAAAAATATTATTATGTATGTTCCACATTGTATTAAAATCCACATTTGGAAATCATTTGAGAATAATTTTTAAAAGCCAAATGAAAATAAATGCATATCCCAATTTTTGTTGAGAATGGTATGATTTTAAATGATTTTGAAATCATTATCAAGCTTTTGTTGATTGGAAAAAGGTTTGATATCAAATCTCTTTCAATTGAAATAAAACCTCCATGTTTGTTGGGTAAGTTACCATTAGATTTTTTATTTTGAATGGAACACCAAAAAAATATTTATCTACTTGGTCCCAGTCGTAATTATCTATCACGAATCTGCATGGGACCATAAAATTACTTCATTATTCAAAAATTTAATTTAACTCGTCGCTGCCTTGATTTTTTGTGTTTTCAAAAAATTCCAAATTGTCAATACTGTCTCTATATAAAATAAAGAAATTTTAACGCACACATGTGCATTCTTCGGATCATACATACGTGATAAGAACAACTTTTGATAATTTGAATCTCGATTTAAAATAATTAACTGTTTCAGTTAAGATTAAACAATAATTAGATCAGTTAAAATCGTCAAGATACTTAAGACTTGTGTAAAGTATCGTTTTCGTGTAAGAGCTTCATTCAATATCCCAACAAACACGGAAGTTTGATTTCAAAACGATTTGGTATCAAACGTTTTCTTAAACGACAAACGTTTGATAATAATTTGAAAATCCTCAGCAAAAAGGGTAAATTATTTTCATATTGAAAAATGCCTTTATTTTCAAATGTGGATTATAATGCAATGTGGCACATAAATAAAAATATTTAATTTTTTTTATTTAAATTCGCTATTTATTTAAATAAACTGTGAGATAAATATTTGGCACTATAGCTAAAAGATGAAATAATGTTCTTTCCGTCCTCTAATTGTTGGAAAGACGAAATACTTGGCTCCCTTTTATTTTGAGGATTATAGCACCTCGATCATTCAACAAACTTGTAATTTTTTCGCTTTTTCGCTTAACTTTTTTTAATTCAAATTCTTAATCATTCACAACTCACAAATAATTTTTATTTTTCATAAGAAATAAATCGTTCACTTGCAAAACCCATTTAACCACGAAGTAAACATTTAACTAATCGCCATTTTTAATGTTTACATTTATTTTACTCTTAAGTATTGCCAAGTTTAGTTTTTAACATTTGATTTTACGTCAAATTAAAAAAAACATTTGATGTCAAATGTTTATTTTTAAATCGTTATCAATTTGAGTTTAAATGTTAAAATCAGACAGTTAAACAAACGTTTGAGAATTGAGTTTGATGCCAAATGATAAAATCATTTCATATCAAAGGTTTGACTTTGTGTTTCTTGGGATGTATTAAAGTGTAATAAATAACGGCAGAGAAATACATTTTTTATAAATGCTGGAAACTTTTTAAAGTCGAATGACTTAAATAGAAAAATTGGCACACAATATGATAAAAAAAATATAATGTAAGAATTTAAATAAATTTTACATCATTAGGCACGGATCCAATCCAAAGTTCTTATATTAGTAAATATAATTCTGACTCTTGAGAAAGGTTATCAAAGATTCTCCTCAGCCGAATAAGGCATTCTTACTTGTTGTTTATATAAGCGATTTTTTTCTTATAAATCACATTCATCAACTTTTCATAAAACTCATTACATATTATCAAATTTGCTTAAAATTGCCTTTTTTATATTGTTTTTAAAATTTTTCTTTCCATTTCTTATTTACAAAGTATTTTACAATATGACTACATTACATAATTATGATTAACTTTAAATTAATTTAGACATAATAGACATTGTAATAGTAATACAAAATTATGCTTATAAAATAATGAACAACTTTATTATTTGGCAAAATAAATCTTACGTTCCTGCAAAAGCTGAAAGAGATTTCTATGATCAATTGATTTCTGGTTTATGGCATTAAACCATTAACGACGGTTGTGTTTAGAGACTTCTTTAAAATTTGCTTAATTTTACAATTTACTTTTAATTGTAAATACTCATACAAATGAAAAGATATGCACAAAAATTAATTTTAAAAAAATAATTTGCATTTAAAAAAAAAATTTAAATTTTTAAAGAAACATGCTTACAAATAAATATAATTTAGTGAGAAAAAAATTCCATTTCTGAAAAAACTGCTTTTTAAAGAATAATTTGCATTAAAAAACTAAAAAACTGGGATTTAAAATAAAAAATAATAAGAAAAATTGTGTATTAATAAAAATTTAAAAATTTTTTAAAACAAAGTTTTAATATTTTAATCAGGCTTAAGTTCATCAAATTTAATTTTCATTAAATTATTTTTATGAAGAAAGGAATTTTACACCATGAAAATTAATTAAAATTGTTATTGATAATCATTCATTCTTGACTGACCTGAGATTCGAACCCAGGCGGCTGGTTACCATGACATGTTTCGATCGCAACCACTCGATCTCCTCAGATGGATTTGCCGTCTTACACTCGCAGCCATCGACGACTGCTGACGTAAATAGTCAAACATCAATCCTTAAACCAAATTGTATTTTAACCTTTGGTAGATCGAAATTTGCTTATTTGAATGATTATCCATTTTTTATTGATTTTACACATTTTTCCTAACTTCTGTTTTTTCCGTACTTATGTATGTCAAGAATTCTTCTTGAAGTCCAAAGTACATTTTTTTTTTGTTTTTTCATTTTGTCTTTCTTTTTCTTGTTGACCTTTTTCAGCACAACTTGAAGGACAAATGTACACATAGAGCTCGTGCCTTAGCTTTAACAATAGTTATAATTATCAAGAAATTGTTTTGATGATCCATGTGCTGAATTTTGGTTGCTTTTGGCACACAGACAAGCCTTTATATTCCATAAATATATTTGTCGTCTAGAGCCACAACATATTTAAGGACTTTAAATAAAACTGAATTCCACGCGAAGAAAATGTGGTTTTACCAGTGGTTATTAAAGCCATTGTGGCATTATAAGTTGGCATGTAGTATTCAGTATTGACGATTTAAATAAATGGGCTGCAGTGCATACAAAAATTTTCATTTTGATTTGGTGCGAAGTGGAGAAAAGATGTTACATCAGTGGATCAAATATTTTGTAGCATTTTGTTTGTATCTGTCGTCCTTAAGTGTGCCAACAAAAAGATTACTTTCAATTGCTAATCATTTTTGGATTACCGAAAAGTCCCAATTAAAAATGGTTACTTAAGAAACACTTTTAATAACAAAGTGCAAATTTCAAATGGACTGTGCAGAATTTAAATTAGTTTTATGTAAAAACAGTCATATTTAAAAAAAATTACTTCTACCGAAATATACAATTACTTTTAATTATTAATTTTTTTTTTTATCAAAGTAGTTTTTGGGAATAAAAAATTGTAATTAATAAGATTTTGATCCAAATTTTTAATATTTTAATCAGGCTTAAGTTCATCAAATTATTTTTATGAAGAAAGGAATTTTAACAACATGAAAATTAATTAAAATTGTTATTGATAATCATTCATTCTTGACTGACCTGAGATTCGAACCCAGGCGGCTGGTTACCGTGACATGTTTCGATCACAACCACTTGATCTCCTCAGATGGATTTGCCGTCTTTCAAGAATGAATTATTATCAATAACAATTTTAATTAATTTTCATGTTGTAAAAATTCCTTTCTTCATAAAAATAATTTAATGAAAATTAAATTTGATGAACTTAAACCTGATTAAAATATTAAAAATTTGGATTAAAAACCATAAATAGTTCAACAAAATAACCACAATTCTAATTAATAAGATTTTGTTTGTCGTGCTTAAGTGTTTGCAATTCTCATTCACTCTGTAGTTTTATTTGCTAATATCTTTGGCTTTTCTAAAATTTTTTGGGAGAATGTTTCCTGATGATTTGGCCGAATCACCCAGAGAAATGCGCATAGAAACTAGCTTATTCTCCAATAATAAAATTCAGTGTTTTTATTAAGAATTAAAATTTGGAATTAAGCACGACAAACAAAATCTTATAAGTTAAAAATGTTTTTGTTTTTGATATTATTTATCGTTTTTATTCCATTTCGAAATGTGCTTTTTTCGTTTGAAAAATATGGTCACCGTAACAATATGAAACCAAAGAAAGCGCTGCAATACTTAAGAAAAAAAAATTGCCTTTTGTCGCTTTCGATATAATCGCAAATAGGGCTCGATAAAGTACCCTCTAAATAAAACATACAGATAAAAATGTTTTCCAGTTACTACTATTTTTGCAAAATCTCTGCCTCTCTGAACGCATACAAATGTCACGTACGGTGACATGCAAAAATTCCCATACGTTAAAAAAATTTTTTGAATAAGACTGCATTTTTAAGTAAATTTTTGTACGAAACATCATATTTTTAAGAAAAAATTGAAAATGTTGCATTATTATGAATAATTGCGTTTTCTTAAAAATTTGCGTTATTGATAAAATAAATTTACACATTTAGGAAAAAATTCGCTTTTCTAAGAAACTTTTGCAAATTAAATAAAAAATGCCAAACGTTATTTTTTTTTATAAAATTTATATTTTTATAAATTTTTTATATAAATATTTTAATATGAAATGAAAAATATGTGCAAAGAAACGCCAAAGTTTCTTATGCAAGTTTTCTTTGTTTTGCAAAATTTTTAAAGGTTTTTATGGGCCAGATGAAATCAAGAAACCGCTTTCCCCAATTTTTATATGATTTATCTTACACCGAAGTGATTTTCTGTTCTTTATTATAGTCAATTATCCTTAAAATGTTAACAAGCCTTTTTGTAGAGATCGAATGCTCATTGTGCATGTGCATTATTTTAAAAGTAATATGGTGACCCTTAAGTATTTATAATTATTATGGTTATTTTTGCATTAAGGTTTCTCATTTTACCCCAATGGGTTAATGAGATGCTAGTAAACGTTGCTGAAAACTATTAACAACAACAACAACAAAATATTCATATATTTTAAGTTTATATTCAGGTGCAGTCAGACTGCACAAGAGACACAAACACTACTTATGCCAGCTGCTGACAAAAGGCAACAACTAACGTTTTGATGATAAAAATAATAAACAAAAAATAAATTTTGATTAATTATACAAGAATTGCAAAAAATAAAACCCCCTTCCCAAAAAATATGAAAAGAACTACTGCTAATAATAAATTTTAAATTGTAAAAAGCCACTACATAAATTTCAACACCACAACAAATGGAAGGTGGCGTTTAAATAACACCAAAAAAGGTGCTGCTTGGAAAAAAATATGTAGATCGAAAAAAAAGAACGAAACAAATTCTTATACTAAACAAACTAAATATTAAACACTTTGTAGGAATTGTTAGCTGTAGGTTTTTGGACCAAAAAAATGTTTATAATATTTTTAGATAAAAATCTTTGCACAAAAAAAAGGATGTTAAAATTTAACATGTTACTTTTTTTAACAAGGAGATCTATAGCATTTTAATGTGATTATAAAAATTTATCTCACGTTTTAAATCTAACAATCAATAAGGTTGCACTAAATATGTTGCATAAAACATTTATATAGAGGTGATAACTACTTAAAAATGCATTAAAAATAAAAAATAATTTAAAGTTGCAAATTAAAAGACTACAAATTTGTTTTGTTCTAAATTATCTCATTTGTAAGCACCTGCCTTTAAAGTATTTTAACACTTACAGTCACTGAGGACTTTCAACATATTGAAATTGTTGGCTGTTAGTTTTTGAACTCAAGAAAAATCAATTAAGTTTTTTTTTTGGTAGACAAGCAAAAAAACTATTTATAACGAAAACAAAAAAAAAAAAATATGAGCAAAAATCGTGAGTCTCAAATTTTATTTTTTGACATGAAATTTAGAAGACCAAACAAGATTGGCAATATAATACAAAACAAATTAGTTAGTGGTAGAAACAAATTACCTTAAAACCCGCTTTGTTAGAAAATTTTCGAAAACATAAAAAAATCGTTCCCTAGTAAGACAATTTATTTTTTTTAGTCATTTTTATTGCTATTGGTTAGTTTTTTTTTTCTTTAAGTAAAATAGAGAAGAAAAATCCTTTCACTTTTACTTAAAATACAAAAAAAAAAAAATACTACAAATTTATTAAATTTATTGCATGTAGCATGAAAATTGCTCTGGAAAATATTTATATACCCAAAATCTAATTTATTTATAAGATTTTCATTTATGCTCATTACTTTTGCTTTTTTTCTCACAAAGTTTTTTGCTTAGAGGTTTTTGCATGGTTTCCAATATTTCTTTTGTTACAGGTATTGCTACAAATACCCTACACTTAGTTTAAAGAAATTATGAGAAAAAAATTATCTTAATTTAATCTTAAAATGAAAACAATAGTAACGTTTAATTTATTAATGTCTTGTAATACAATTTAACTTTCAAAGGGCCAGAAGTGGCATAAATGGTGATATGACTGAAGGAGAAATTAAAATAAATAAACACTTAAAAGAAAAATCAATCCATTCGTACTTATATCAAGAAGGTAATATTGAGACCCGCCTTATTAGTATCGCTCAACATGCATACCTGAAGGTTAAATCTGTTGAGAGTGCGTTACATGCGTTGTATTGAGCACGTTCTAAGGCATAAGGAATATACTCCCGCCGTGTTTCTGGATATAGAAGGAGCCTTTAATAACATTAGGATTGAGGCTATTATAGATTCGTTGATGGAGTTGGGAGTAGAGGACTTTCTAGTGGAGTGGATAGTCCGCATGCTTAGCAGTAGGATTATAAACTCGAGCCTGGGGGATCATGTGATAAGGAGGAGGGTTACCAGGGGGACACCACGCCTCTACTGTGATTGCTTGCGGTCAACGGGATTCTGACGTCATTTCATTCCATGGGTGGGAAAGTTGTTGCCTATGCGCACGACATAGTTCTGCTGGTCAGGGGAAAATTTCTGTCCACGATCGGGGAAATTATGCAGGTGATGCTAGGCGAACTCTCGGCATAGGCAAAGGATAGGGGGCTGTGTGTTAAACCTGTGAAGACTGAGCTAGTGCTATTTACCAGAAGGTACAGGATAGAGGGATTTAGGGCGCCAGTGCTAGTTTGCATCGAATTACCTCTATCGGACGGTGCAAAGTATTTGGGTGACTTTCTGGACTGCAAACTGTCTTGAAAGAGAAATTCTCAGGAGCGGATGAGAAGAGGACTCAATGCCTACTACACATGCAGGAACTCCATCGGTAAGAACCAGATATGTTAAACTGGGTTTACACATCGGTGGTTAGGCCTATACTTACCCATGGATGCACTGTAAGGTGGCGTGCGTTGAGAGTGGATAGCTATAGGAAGACGCTCAGCAAGGTTCAATGGAGAGCATCTCTTGGCATCACAGGTGCAAGCACTCCACAGGCAGCGCTGGACGTCCTACTATATCTGTCCACCTTCCGTAGTTAAACCTAGGCGGGATAATCACACGAGAAATTTGTACGAGGTGGTTCTGCTTGATCGGGGTATTATTCTCGAGGGAATTTGGGATCATAGGACTATGACCACCCACCACCAGTGGAGTTCCCGGATAGGGAAATTTGGCGTGGATCCAATGGACTGATTGAGGGGTGGGCAGTATTTACGGATGGATCCAAGATGGAAACTGGCACTGGTGCCGGTGTATATATCGCGGAAACTGAAATGAAAAGGTCATTCAGACTCCATGATGAGTGCAGTGTCTTCCAGGCTGAGGTCATAGCGATCTGGAGGGTGACGGAAGTGATACTGGAACACATCGTGGGTGGATCTGTGGTGACAATTTACGTCAATAGTCAGGCGGCGCTTAGGGCATTGACAAATTGTACGGTGCGATCGTGCCTAGTCGCTTGGTGTAGGAATGCTGTTAGGGAACTCATGGAATCATTCAATGTTAGGATGTATTGGGTACCTAGATACTGCATGGTTGATGGAAATGAGGTGGCGGACGAACACGCGAGAGGAGGCAAGAATCTGGACTTAGTGGTAAGGGACAGGGTGTAAAGTCACTCCTATGTTCCTACTATTGGGTGATACGGGAGAAATTCCGTGAGGACGTTAACCGATCCTGGGGGAACAGAACGGATTGCAGGGTGACTTGCGCACTATGAACGCGGGGGCAACCAGGGTTCTTCTGGGATTGCACAGGGGTGGTTTTAGAAAACTTATAGGGTTCTTGATGGGCCATTTTCCTGTTAGGGCTTTTACGGGCAAATGGGACTAATGCAGGCTGTGCGATGATTTTGAATAGCTGGAGACGATCGAGCATGTATTGTGCCATTGCCCTAGGATGGAGGGTCTCAGACTGAAGTGGCTACGAGATAGATTTCACTATGAACTGGGGATGTAATCCGGCTGATCTACTGGGGTTTGTCAGGGAAATAGTGCAATTGTTTCAGTTGAGGGGACTGTAAAGAGGGTAATAGTTCTACGTGCTACCTACAAACTTTCTTAATTCTATCCACCTCATAATTCTTTTCTTTACTTTTCTCTTTCTATCATTGAAGGAATTCACAATGGACCGCATTGGTCTCCGAGTGGAAGTGTGCTCTTGGGAACATAACCCTTCTTAACCTAACCTAACCTAAATCAAGAAAAAGTGGTGTCAAAATACGCTAATTACGAATTTCCTTAAATCAAGTACAGAATGCATGTTTTATGTACGTATTATTCAAGTGCCCCGTAATTAAATTGATCCGGGATTGACTTTAGTTAAATTCAGAAACTTCTAAGTGCGTTTAATTTCGAAATTCGTGCTTGAAGAAGTCCGAAAGTAGGATCAAAACCTAATCATTTAACCCAGAGCACCAGAGATATAAAGAATATTATTATTTACTTACCCGATAAAAATGTTTGTTTCACTTTTATTATTCTGCACATTGTTACCAGAATGACTCCCAATTATTAGACACCATCCAGCAGCATGTCCGATAAAGTTTTTGTAATTAGTCTTCTTTAAAAATTTGATGTATTTAACTCAATAATTATAACAAATAGAATTCAGGAATTTTTGCTTGTTATTTTACTTTTTATATATAAAATAAATGCATATTTACATCTTGCAGTGCTCTTGTTGTTTCTACGCAAATCAAGAGCAACGTATTTTGCCTGGTTTTGTTGTGTTGTTGTATATTCAACAAATTTTTACAAAAACAAGCGTACGAAGCAAATAGAATAAAGAGTGTCACGACCAACAAAAATTTCAAAATTTTATTTACTTGTTTTAAGAAGTTTACACTTATTTTTAGAAACTCCGGGATTGGGTTTCGAAAGTACTCCCATTTTTAATTGTTTAAAGTATTATGGTACTCAAATTTTTAATAACGACGCGTACTAACAATTGAGAATGCAGGGCGAGAATGCCTGCTCGTTGGCCACAACTATTTGACTTGGTTCTGTAGCGGGAAATACACGTATACTAAGGTATGGTGAGCACCAGATTAGGATAGTAGTATTGGTGATCATGAGTCACTGGTTGATAGGGACCCAAGCAATGATAATGGGCTTGGATAAAAACGACTACTGTGGAACTTCTCAGGAAAGCGAGGATGAGGAGGAAATGAATATTAACTTTCTATGCAATTTCTAAGGTCGATTTTTCTTGTAGCAGGTTTGAAGCTTCAGTGATGTCTGAGGAGTTATCTGGTGAACACTGGCTTGACTCTAGTCCCTGCCTCAGGGTATCTCAAAGGGAGCTATCTCCTTTTAACACTACCTAGCCTACATGGAAATATACCTGTAGATACAATTGTAGTCAGAAAAAGTGTCAAACATGGTTGCGTATAATCGCCTTTTTTCATAAGATGGGGACCAAGGAGCGCTTAACAGACCATGACTACGCGAAAAACATCTGTTTGCTTGCATTTAGGCATTCTGGCATGCAGTTCAAGATTATAATGGGCGAAGAAATTTTACACCATGAATTATTTTCATTTTTTTCTCTAACAACAACAGCTGATTAAACCAAAGACATAAGTGCCGATGCTTAACCTCAGTTGGAGTTCCTTTTTAGTCTCCAAATACTTTATGGTAACGGTTCTTAGAATGATGCACCTTCAGACAACAACAGTATGAACGTGACCTCCGTTAAATACCATTGGCCCAAAAGAATTAGGAACATTAAATTTTTGCTCACCACAAAATGCCGTGAGATTGGGCACATACTCCCAAAGTATTACCAGAATGGCCATCGGTTAAAACCCCCAGGGCCAGAGGCGTGTTGGTAGACCTGCTCCTACATTAAGAAGGCAGTTTTCTTTTAGTTAAAAATTTAATAACTTTATCTGCCTTATGTAGGCCTAACAGTAAATTAGTTCTACTCTAGTTGAACATTAAGCTTAGCCTTGTTTGCGTTTGAAGTTTAGAAAGGCGCCTTCCTAGCAGATTTGGACGGGTAATACATTTTGCATAGAAGACAACCCAAAAATACTCTTAAAACGTTAGGATACAGTTGGAGTGAAATAAGACGTGTGGCAAATGGCATTTGTGATTGGAACTACCTTGTTTTGTCCTTGGTTCCTGACAAGAATTGTAGGAAACAATATATATGTGACCTTCTCCGAGGAAAGGGACCTAGTATGTCAAAAAACCGGTTTGGACTTAGGACTGGATTCTGGTAACTAAAAGGGTGTAGAATAAGATGAAATGCTTTCAAAACTTTATTGTCACACACTCGGTCCCTTTTCTCGGAGAAGGTCACATTTATTGTTAGTTTGAATCAAATACAGCCGTGTATCATGATTTAAAATTATGTACCCTGCTAGATTTGAAAAGAACCTTCGAAACGTGAGATTTGGTTATTTCTCCTTTTGAATTTTAATTAAGGTAGAATAAAGTTAAAAGCTTTGCCGACACTACTTGCGTACATGTTTTATTTACTGTATGGCACTATCAAAGTTGTTATCGTAATCTAAAATTTAACTCAGTTACTTCACCATCGCTTTTCGATAATCTTCCTTTTCATTTTCTACAGCAACTAAAGTGGAGTACAAAGCAATAAAAGCTAATCCTCAAATTTGTTACAAAAAAATCATACTACATACATGCTTCTTTCGATAATTTTTTTGTAGCCAGAGGATAAACTACAAGTATATTAAAATTTAAAGGCCTAGTCAAGTTATTTATGTTGCTGAAAATATCATTATATTCAAACCCGTACAAAATATATACGTTTCCTTTCCTTAAAAGCCAAAAACTTAAAAAAAGCTCTTGTAGTTACTATCGAAAACAAGCAAATGATAAAAATGTGAAAATAAATTTACTATAGATTGTAAGTGCAAAAGTAACATGGGTTAAAAAATATTGGCTTGAACTAAATATGGTTGGTTGCCATGTGTGAATGCGGGTACTTGGATTTTTTTTGTTTGGCTTATATTAGTAAAGGCCACCATGAGTTTTTATTGCTACTTTGAGATGGAATTTGGATGCACGTATTTTCAATACTAATTTTAAAATTGTGCATATTAATCTATTTGTCTGTCGGTCTGTTCGTTTGTCTACCTGTCTACATATTTATTTGTAAGCATTTCGAATTGGTTTTTTTTTCAAAAATTATAAGAAACAATCAATCAAGTGTCAGACTTTAAATGATTTTTATGGCTTCTGTAGACATTTATTATGTAAAAAAAGGAATTTTTTTTTTAAATTTTTGCAGATAACCAACGCTAAAAATAACTTAAAGTTTTAAAAGTTGCTTTCAAAATCAAGTAATTAACTTGATTTTTTTCCTTTTTAAATTTATTTGTTTAAACAAATTAAACTTAAACCAACATAAACACTCCTTTTCAATATTTATTTGTTAAATACTTAAATTGTTAACGAATGGCGAGTGTGTGGAAAATAAGATTTATTTAAAATGCATTTTGTAGTTTTTGCTTTTCCGTTAATTGTTGCTATTAAACAATTCTCATAAATTTTATAATAATCTTTTTACAATTGTTAAATGCAATTATGCAATTTATGTATTACTTATTCATTTGTTTGCTGTTGATTGTGCTCTAGATTTATTTAAAAATAATTTTTGCATTCAACTAAGAATTCCAGTTTACACCCTACAGTAGGCATATAACTCCATGACCAATTACATTTTATAACAAATAACTTTAATAATTTTACATACCGAAATTGATCATAAAGATCATATAAACTCAAAAGATCATAAAGATCATATAAACTCAAAATTAATTATGTAGATATGAATATAACGTGTCGAATTTTTTCAAAAAGTTAAAAAATAAAAATTTTACGTTGAAGAGGGTATTAACATATCATGTATTAATTATATATATTTTTTAGCTTCGCAAATGCCCTGTAATTAAATGGCCGTTGAGTTGGTGACACTGGCCTCGGAAAAGGAGGTCTAGGGTTTGTACGATTGTGACAATCGTAGTCGCAATTAGTCGTACCATTAAATCGTAATTGTAAAAAAATTGTGCATGTTAAATACGCTGTTTGTTTTACAATGCAAGTCAAAAAGATGTATGTAAATAAATACACGAGTTATTTTCTAAAATTGTCAGTAAAATAGTCCTACTATAAGTGGAACAGTATTCGTGGGAGGAGATATTTTAGTTTACAAGATTAGATGAGTAAGCATCCTGATATCTTTTTAAAATATATTGATTTTGATTTTGTTGCTCAGATATAGCAAACATGATCTAATAATATGATGCAAGAATAGCCAAATGTGTGTATTAAATGTAAAGTTTGTGAAGAATGTCCCAAAATTAACGCAAGATTTTAATTAAATAGAAAGCACAGTTTTTAGTCTTTTTTCTATTCAACACTTTACTGTTCAAATCGTCGTGCCGGAGTTATCTTGTCGTGTATCACAAAATAAAAAAAAAAATAGAAAAATGAGATAAGACAGTTTCCTGAGGTAAATTTAACAGATCTATCAATCTCATGTCTGTATCTCTTAAGGCAATGTCAGATAAAACTTTTGCTACGCGTTGCGTTAGAGATTCGCTTTGACATCCAAGATGAAATATTCATACTCATACGAAACATGTCACATAAAGAACTTTTAACGCAGAGCGAAGCGAAAAGTTAGGTAACTCTCATCTTTTTGCGCGCTTTGACAGTCTGATAGTATAATTTGTTTTATTTATTTATAACAAACAATTCGTGTGTGTTGTCAAAGTGTTTATTGTGACATACACCTTTTGCGTTATGCTTTTCTCTCAAAGTTAGAAACGTCACGCAACGCGAAGAAGTTTTATCTGACATGGCCTTTATGGTTAATGGGATAATACGAAGCAAATTTGTTGTATATCCACTTTTGCGAAAAATTGATTGCGTTATAATGTCGTATGTAACATTATTCTGGATATACGACAAAAAGCGTATGAAAACTTTCAATTAAAAAAATCTTTCGTTATCTCGTTGTATGTGAGTAAGTTTATTATGCATGTTACAAAAAATGGACAAATTTAAATCTTGCGCTAATTTTGGACATCCTGTATATTAATTTCAAATAAAGCTCCAAACAATTATTTAATTAATTATCCCATAGATTTTCTAAAGCAAGTCTTAAAAGGGATTTTGATTCATTGCGCTAAGAGTTCGTCTTATATCGTACAACAAATAACAAAACCCTACCCAATAAATAATTGAGCTTCCAACGAAGCAGGTTTGTAAGGGAGATGTATAAGAGTTTCGCTTACCATCTCGCCATGACAAATATTATGTCGCCAAACAAGTTTGAAAATCGCCACATCTGACAACCCTGATGACAGCAACATTTGCCATAAGTATTCATTTGATAATAGACGAATCGTACCCATGTAACATGAATGATAAGCTTGGCGGAGACCTTAATTTAATCCCGGAATGGGGTCTTGCAAAAAGGGCAAAATTTATTGCCCAAAATACCCAATATTGCATTCTGACGCAGAAACGGGCGAACGATCAAGATGCCTCCTTTGCAAAAATGGGTGGTATAATTATTGAGGAATCAGAATCACTTTTGTGTGGGCATAAAAATACCATGTGATGTCCGATGGATAAAGCATATACATACATATTAATGATGCCGAAACATGCATTTAAGTGCTTGGTCTTGTAAAACGGTGTAAGAGGTACAACAGCTTCATTGTAACATTTAATATACTACAAATTGATTGAATCGATTTTATTGCAATAATTCAATTTGTAGTTTAACCAATCAACTCGTTTAAACATATATTTAAAATATATATGTATGTATGTATATGGCATTCTTCAAGCATGGTCCTTTAACTTTACAAAAGTCTTTTTGAGTTTGAACAGACAAGGTTCGACTTTTGACAAAAAAGTATTTATTTATTTAAACAAACAAAAGATTAAATAAGTTATATAAGTTTTTTTTAAGATATTTAAATAACAAAAGACTGAATTTTTTATATTCTTGTTTTTATTAAATTAAAGAACGATTTTTTATGGAAATTTTTTAAGTTTTAAGTGCGTATTTTTTATGTTCTAAGTGCATATTTTGGATTTTATATTGCATATTTTAAGCCATACATTCGATTTTTTAGCGCATGAAAATCTCAATCCTAATAGTAACAATAAAATGTATTCGCAAATTTATTGATAAATTAATTAAAATGAAACATGAAAAAATTTGCCCCCATATTCATACATAAAAAAAAATCTATAAAGCGTTTTTAAGCAAATTTTTACTGAAAAGTCGTTTAATAAACCTTTTCAAAACCTGAAATGTTTTTTATGAATTTAAGAGTAAGTCTATTAAATAAATGGATTTCCATTAACAAATACAGTAGTGTTGTATGTAAGTTTTTATAAAGCATTGTTCAATAGAATTAATCGGTGTTTTAAAGAACATTTTAAGTATTTTTCTCTAAAAATTCGTCTTGAATTCGACATAAAACAGTTTTTGTTAGGGCTCAATTAGGTCATTATGGATTGTTATTAAAAATTTACTGCATTTAATACCGCAACTGCTAACTAAGCTTTAACTTCAATACAATTAAATGAAATTATTTTAAATATTAACTAGTTTTCAAATAATATACTAGCAAATATTAAAGGGGCTTTAAGAGCATAATAAATACTACTTAGAAAGTACGAGTAAATATACAAGAGTAAATATATATTTACTTACATTAAAA
Organism: Pollenia labialis; assembly: GCA_949318255.1. Taxonomy (NCBI): domain Eukaryota; kingdom Metazoa; phylum Arthropoda; class Insecta; order Diptera; family Polleniidae; genus Pollenia; species Pollenia labialis. The sequence goes on from OX439143.1 coordinate 115,102,449, forward strand.
TATATATTTATTTTCCACTTAATACAATATTTAATTGCCTTGATAAGTTTTACTGGAAAATAAAAACCAGTTATGATCTTTACAATATTGTTATTAAAGTAACTAATATTTCAAAATTTTCAAACTATATTTCCATAATGACGTAAAGAAGAAAAAAATTAAAGATGGAAAAGTTCAATGTTAAACAAAAAACTGCAAGCCAGCAGCGTTTGTTTTTTTTTTGGCAAATGCAATAGCTGTTAAGCCGCTTCTGATGTATCCTTTGAGGATATATCAATAAGGTACTTAAGGCATTTTAAGCCTTTTTCGGGAGAAATATTTTCATGGAAGCTATTGGCAAATTTGCAAGATTGATGGAAGGTTTGATTGATGGAAGGTTATGAACGCACTAGAGGCAGTGTTCGACAACAAACAGAACATTATTTAGCGTTCGGCTCACACACCCAGGACCGATATCTATTTTTTAATTGTTTTTCAAGAAAGAGCCAAACATTATATAGTGTTCTGTTCTTCTTTAAAAAGCAGAGCAATTGTAGTGACATTGTAGACAAATATTACATTTAATGTTCTATAATGTTTCGTTTTTTATATTGATAAAGAAATGAACAAACAAACAATTTTACAACGGCCACAGCACGAACAGCTTGTGTGTGCACTGCTATTTGGCTGGCTTTATGTTTTTTTTTTGCATGTGTAATTTGTTTTTGTAAAAAAATGTTGGTTTTTGTACCAGCCAAAAGGACGAACATTACAATGAGCCGAACCGAACAGAATGAAGTTTGTGGTTTTAAAAAAATACCGAACGGAATTAAATGTTGTCATTTTTTGTTGAGTTGGATTAAAAAAAGTATAATTTTTGTGTTCGAAAGATGACAAACAAGGAAACGTTATTTTTATAATGATTTTCTACACAAACACTATAAGCGTTTGTGTTTTCCACTAATCTACCGAACCGAACACCAAGGAGCGATATTTATTGTTTATTTTCTAATACTGACTAGAGGTCTGCTTTGAATAACTCACATGTTTGCCTTTATTCAAAGTGCACAACATTTATTCAAATATGAAAGAGTTAAGGAGAGAGTAAAGAATAAACCAAAGTAAGAGTGAATAAATTGAAAAAACAAACTTGATTTCGATAAATAAAATTGAGCTTCATTTATAAATTAAAAATATTGCTAGTTTACAGAAAACATTCAAATAATTTTTAAGTTATTGAATGTGTTTATATTTATTTGAGTACATTGGTATAAAAGGCGCGTAAGTTGGTAGCGTCTTTCATTTATAAAAGTTTAGCTTATGCCATGTTTCCACGATACGTGCATCACTCTCTATTCATGCTTCACATTTCAATCATAAACGAAGCAACTGCTTTGCCAAACAAAATTTTGAGAGCGAAGTAAGTAGATTCAATATGAATCTACTTGCGAAGCACCAACAATTTTCACTCTTCTCCAATTCTTATCGCAAGTTTATCTGATCTAGCTGTGAACATCGATTGTTTCAGAGTTGTCAACTCGATTCGTTTCGCACCATTGTTGGTGCTTTTCTAAATTTGTTTTGCGATAACAATAATGATGAAAATATTAACTTAATTAATTTGGAATCATTATTATAAATTTTTGATTAAGCTATTGAAAAATTGTATACATACATACTTTGTAATCAATTTTAATAAAAGTTTCACACAAAATAAGTTTTTTCTCAACAAATTTTAACTACAACAGTTAAATGTAATTAAAACAAAAAAATTAAAAAAGAATATTTTTTGACAAATTGGATTTAACAGCTGACGAGCAGTTGCTCTAAAGAATTGAATTCGCCTTGAATGAATACAAACAAATTTGTATAGTTTTTATTTTTTTTTGTTTGCTAAGTTTAACTTTTTTTCTAAAAACCCTGAACTGTAAAGAATGTTTTATTGTTATACAGTAAACCGAAATATTTCATGGGTTGTTAACTTTTTCAAACTATTAAATTTTTTAAGCGGTATTTAATTGAAATAAATTCAATAATAAATCAAAAATGTTTCCAAAATAACACGCTAAATTTATTAAAATTACTTATTTTTATTAAAGTAACTTAGATTTAATTGGCACCATCTGGTTTAAAGTGCACAACACCTCTACTGTATTTTTAATATAAAAATATTTTACAAAATTAATTCAATAAATATTTTAAATAAAAAAGAAAGTCTAAAATTGCTGCGTTTTTTCTCCGTTTTGGTGCGTTTTGAAAATGCAAGGTTGACAACGCTGATTTGTTTATTAAAGACAACTGTCAAATCGATGCAAGTAGATATGTCGTGTAAACACCGTGATTCATTAACGTGATTCAGAGAGCGAAGCAGGTGATTGAAATTGTCGAGGAAACATGGTATAACACATACGTACATAGAATGTATGTATGTAGAGGAACAATTTAAATGAGAATTAAAAATCTATATATAAATCGTCAAAGGAAAAACAGTTCAGAAAACTTCCCCCTCTGCTTGTCAACTAATTTGTACAAAAAAAATTAATACTTATCGGTTTGACTTTAAAAAAAAGCAGAGGTTTGTCTGGTACTTTTTTGAAATTTTTTGTAAGCCAATAAACATAGAAATTAAGATTATACAAACATTTTAACTGATCTAAAAAATACAAATATATATTTGGTACTTTTTCAAAATTCGAACGTTCGTAGGGTGAAAATCGTACCTATTTTTGGTACTTTTTTATCAATACGTTTTTTCAATTCATTAACTTATACATATTAAGTTATACATTTTTTGATAATACAATGGGGCGAAAACAAGTATCAAAAAGGGGAAAGACGAAAAAAAAAATTTATTTTAGGTTACTTTTCCGTGATGCATGTGAAATTTATGAAATGTTTGAATTTAGCAACATAAAATTGTAGGTGCAGCTTCCGGAGGTAATAACAACCTGTAAGATGAAAAATTTTGGAACAAGTTTTTTCTTTAACTGGACCCTTTTTAACTTTCATTATATTATTATATAATTTAAAATTAGACATGCATGATCCTAAGTGAATAAAAATCTGTATGAGGGAGCTTTTTTGTACTTTTCGTTTTACAATTGGTGCTTTTTTAATTTTCGTTAATATCGGACCTAGAAACATAAAATTAAACACGCAAGATCCTTAATCAATAATTATCTCATTTTAATCATAATCTCTTTTTGTTACTTATTCGTCTTTCAACTGGTACTTTTTGAAGAATTTTTAATACTTAACCAAGGAACATACAATTTAGCAAGCAGATTCCAAAGGAGCTGAGAAACTACATGAGGAGACTTTGGTACTTTTTTTTTAATTGATATTTTCTGATTTTATTTTATACTATCGAGCTTACAAAATTTAACTAAACATTTTCGGGCTTGAGTGGAATATAACATGATCAACATAGACGGAATAAACAAATGATTGCAACATATACATGTGAATTCATTTATTCTTATATGTTTGCTTTCTTTTTATTTGCATAAAAAATTATGGTCGAATTCCGGCCAGAAATCAGCAATTAGCAGTGAAAAAGTGAGTAGAGCTGAATCATGGCTCATAAATTCTTGTACTTATACGCAATCATACTTTATGCAATGTTATGCAAGCTCATATTCACTCAGAAGTTTGATTTTATTCATCGTACTCATACTTAGCAACATTTGTAGTGGTTGATTTAGATTCAACTTTAATAAATGTGTATAGGCGAAGCCAAATGCGAGGCTGCCAGATTTTTCGCCGAAATAGCAAAGTGACTATTTGGCAACTATAATTTACTAAAGTTACATGTATGATGTGGACAATTTTTCAGCAAATGTATCTGGCAGCGCTAATTATGAAGTTGTGTTAAAACGGTAAATGAATTAGTTGAGTCAGTATTGTGAGTATTTTCCTGAAATTATTAATCAAACTGAGGTAATTTATGAGTATTATGTCGACGTCGCAATCATATTAATTTCTCTTGTGAGTACGAGTGAATCAGAGTAGTTAAGTTTAAATGATGTCTGCGCACTTATACCTACAATTTCATGAGTCAGTATGAGTAGCGAAAAAAAAATCATTCATTGCTGATCTCTGATTATGACTACTAGACAAAAATTAGTTCAAACAATTTTACATTCAAAATATATTTGAATATTCAATTCATTTGACTTGAGTTGACTGAATTAAATGTGTTTTTGGTTGTTTTGTCTTTGGTTATTCTCTCATTTATTTCGTTACTATTGGGAATCAACTCATTGTATTTAAGAAATGGGTGTGTTGAAATTGCTTTTTATTTATTCTTGCAGAACTCTAGTACGTACCAAGTTTCATGAAAATTTTTGTTCATCATTTAAAACAAGATCTTTAAAAAATTGCATATGTATTAATAAAAGCTGTTTTACACTACCTCACAAGTCTTTCGTATTTTGACGAAAATGCATCTCTGATTTAAATATTGTTTGAACATTTTTTTATAAACGAAAACAGCTTGTCAGTACAGAGTTGTATTTTTTTCAAAATATGTAAGACTTGTGTGATAAATCAAATTATTTTACAGTGAATATGGGCATTTCCATTTTGACGTGTCGTGATATTTGTACCACAAAATGTAAAAAATTTAAATACAGAAGTAAAATTTTTAAAAATGGTTTTCATATATACAAAGTAATAAAGTAGCACAATATTCAGAAAAAACTTTACAGTAATCGACGCAAAGGATTAGCAGATATAAGCAAAAATCAGCGCTGGCGTGACGTTAAAAAAACGGAAGTGGATTTTGACTTGCATTACAAAACTGAATAAGACTGCGAATTGAGCGAGATGTTTTGTATACAACATTTTTTAGTAAACTTAGGACTAATGCAGATTTATTTTTTAAGCTATAGAATTTATAAATCTTTGTTCGTTTTAAGGCAAATATGAGCATTTTCAGCGAAAAGTCTACTTTTTTTTTAATGTAACGCCAGATTGCAAATAAGGTTGTATTTTCGGACCATGTTGTTCAATCGTTATCCCTTTTGTTACAAAATGTAGAGCTAGTTGCGCTTTACACCAAAATATAAAAAAGTAAAGTATACATATACAATTTTTTGAGAAACAATTTAAAATACTTCCGCCGTTACAAAAAGAAGACTTTTCGCTGGAAATGCCCATATTTAAACAAAGTTTTTTATACCTAAATAGTTTGTGTAGCCGGCTTTTAACACATTTTGTTTTTTCAACTCGGCGTATGATTGATATTAATTTCATTGAAACGTTGACATATTTATTAATGTTAAACAAATATGTAAATATGTATAAACGTATTGGGTCTGTAACTTAAAAATGCGGGATTCACAATGCATGGCGTTACTTTTTTAGAAGGTTTGTGTCTTTAATAGCTTACATGCCATTTTGGAGCGTTTTTATTATGTTTAATTTTGAGCCAACAAAGTTTTACTTTAAAGGTTTCTTTCAAATGTGCTAAATTCCCATTTCATACTATTGAGAAACGGAAATTTATTGTTAACTTTATTTCCTTGTTTTAAAGGTCACGTCAGCCAAAAACCTGACGGTAATGAATTGAAAGTACTAACCCAAATGTTTTGCAAGTTTAATTTGCTAAGCAAGCCACATACGCAGAACTTTTAAAACTTTCGCAAACAGCTGGATTATATTCGTGAAGTAGCTGTATCAAGAACACAATAAAATATTTAAGGCGGAAAGGCCAAGCTCTAAATTTGGTGGGAACACAAACACCAAATCTATTCTGCAGAAATTTAGCTAAACCATTGCAGGGGACCTGTGCCGTACTCAAAAGCTGGCCGAAAATCGCCTAGAATATGTAACCAAAAATGCAGACATAATATTGTGCTATGACAACGTTTAACAACATGTTGCAAGAGCAGTTTAAAACTATTTAGGAAATTATGTTTGTAAGGATTATCCTGGCTCATCTTTCTGTCGAGATCTTGCCCCGTCCTACCAACATTTCTTTCGATAGATGCAGAATGTTCACACACTGAAATGCAATTTACTTAAGAATTTGGCATTCAAACTTATCTTTTTTATTCCTGGGCCAGAAAAATATTTTTAATAATTGTAATGCTTTATATTTTACACCCAATATTTCAACAAAATGTCAATATTTCATTTCTAACTTTGCATTTGTAATACATGAAATAATTATTTAATAAAATATTTAATTTCAATTATTTTAATAATTTTTTGCAAATGTCTGATTTTTTTTTAAATACATATATGAAGAAATATCTAGTGAAAACTGTGGAATGTTCAACAATGCGTATGATTAATATTAATTGGTGGTTTTTTGGTTTATTACACAATTAATTTAAATGTTGTGTATTTTTTTTTTGTTATTGATCTAACAAATTAGTTTTTGATATACGGGGGAAAAAATTATGTTAAATACCACAAGCCTGGAATTAAAACAATTTTTAGTGGTTAATAGATTAATTAGTAACGACAGTAAAAGTGAGCAATGTTTTGAGAAGGAAGATGAAACAAAATTTAAAAAAGACAAGTTAGAGTGCCATATTCGGCTGTGCCGAATCTTTGATAGCCTCCACCGACAGTTTGAATATTTCAGGAGTTATATCTATTTGATATCTATTTATTATTAGTTTTTCTTTATAAAAACCGATGTCAGAATTAAAATTGGTTGCGGTATAGACCTATATTAAATTATTGGTCGGTCAATCAGAAAGTTGTATTCTAATTACAGCAATTTTAACTAGCTTGAGCCGAACTCAAATAATTTTCAGGAGGGGAAATTATATTGGAGCCATGGTAAGTTATGAACCCAAATTCTGCAGAGTGATATCTGGTACAAATCATAAATTTCGATACAGCGGTGAAAGTAGTTTTAGCGTTTACAGTGAATTTCAGAATGCTGCTAAATATGGAATCAAGGGTAAATTACATTGACATTTTTTCTGGCCATATGAAGCTAAGTGGGAAGAAATGTTACCACAATAAAAATATCTGCTACGGCTTTAGGCGTATTTAATTAATTTACCAGAGTGGTCTTTATATGGGGCCTACACTAAATTATGGACCGATCTTCACGAAATTTATTATTGTTATTTCAAGTCCTCTAAAATTGTGAAGTATTAAATTTTATTCCGATAGCATTACTTATTACGGTTTTAGGGGTACTAAATTGTTTCATGGGAGTAGGGTTTACATGGGGCCTAAGGTAAATTATAGACCGACCTTCACGAGATTTCACAGTGTAATTTCTAGTCCTATAAAACTTTGACTTATCAAATTTTGTAATGATAGCATTATTAATTACGGTTTTAGGCCTTCTAAACTATTTTCCGGTAGTAGAGTTTATATTGTGCCTAGGGAAAATTAAGGATCGATCTTCATGAAATTTTAAAGCGTGATTTCCAGTGGAATAAATCGAATTTTTGCAAAATCTTATACCATTCCGTGCATTGTTCCTCCATTTATGTTAGTTTTTTTTTAACAAAATTATCAATTTTTTAAGGTGGTGGTGCCACATTTTGATTCATAGCTCTGTTCCTACTGAACGAATTTTGCTGGATTTCAATCCCAAACTGCTTAGGATAACTACAAGGAATGTGACACCAAGTTTGTTTATTTCTTTTGAGTTTTTCGAAAGTGAGCGTGTTTTCAGCAGACGGACAGACAGACGGACATAGCTAAATCGACTTAGAATTAATCAACGAGCCAGAATATGTATACTTGATGGGGTCTGAGATGAATAATAAAAACGTTTCACACGGAATGACAAACTTAGTATACCCTCTTCACAACTAATTGTGGTGGAGGAAATAACAAGAGTGCTGCATTCGGATGTGCAGAATATTTAATACCCTCAACCAAGTCTTCTATATTTCTGGAGTGAACTTTAAACAGGATCTTTAATTTATAAGCCAATCTTTATAAAACCTGAACCTGTTGGTGAATTAAAATGAAATATTAACCCTTATTCCATTTTTTTTTTTTTTTTTTTTTATTTAATGCTTTATTTCAATTTCATTTAACAAAATTTAAAATTTTGCCTCAGCGCCCATTATGGCTTTATAGAGGCTAAAAAAAAGTATTAATTAAAAATTTAACAAAATATTACATATGAATAAAAAAAAAAGAAAAAAATATATATAAAAATAAAAAATATGTACATATTTACATTTTTAAGTTAATTTGTATGAAGTATTTCGACGTTATTAAGCAAGTACTGTTTTATACTTCCTTTAAAAGTTGACAGCATAAAAATATTTTTAAGGTTGTCAGGTACACAGAAAAAATTATTTTTCGAATTCAAACAAAAAATTTGTAGAATCAAAACATTTTTTGTCTGAAATCGGTCCTACAAACAAATTCGCATATTCAAACAATTTATTTGCATATTGTTTACTAAAAAAAACACTGATTTTTTCAAACAAATAATTTACAGAATCAAACAAAAAGTTTACTGAAATTCATATAAATTTCAAACAAATAATTTTGCTGAATCAAACAAAAATTTTTTGCACAAGCAATGACGCGCACCCAAGCTATCACTGAAGGAGATGATGAAGGCAGAAGCAGAGCGGCGGCTGGCTTTAAGACACATGTTTTGTTGGAATAATTTTTGTATCCTGTATCCTTTCCTTGGCTAAAGTAGAAGAAATGTAACAAGCAACGGCAGCAGACCGACTCGATATGTTTTTCGTCATCATTTTATTTTTGTATTTGATGTATTTAAGTAAACAGTTTTCAAAAATTGAATACGGGATTTTGTTTTTCATTCTTTTTTTTCCAACTTTGAAACCAACCAAAAATTAATTTTGTTTCTTATAATGTGGTTGTTGTTTCTGTTGTTGAAAAAGAATGAAACCTTTTTTTTACCTGCTATTTTTTTTGTTTTTTACTAATAACCTCGTCGCGCTATTTTATTATCTTTCTTCTTGTTGTACTTTTTTAAAGCGTCCAAAAATAAACTGTATGTGTTTTGTGTTGTTGTTCTTATATTTCACATAAAGAAGTGTTGCTTACGATCAAATAAAAAATGCAAAAAACGACAACATTAAAGAGCGTTAAATATTTCATACAAAATTATGAAAAATTGAAACCAATAGCGCGTATATTATATTTTTGAAAAGTTGTCAACATTTTTGTTGGTTAAATAAAAATCAAACAAAAATATTAATTGAATCAGTAAAAAAAATTTGTAGAAATTAAAAAAAATTTCAAACAATCGTTTGTTTGAAAATAATTCGGCAATAATTTTTTCTGTGTAATTGGTTATACTCGTTAGCTCCAGTGAAAGTAACTCGTTGTTTAGTCATCTCGAGGTGACATCTCGCTACATTCAGATCCGTCGCATGTCTTGTTATTCTCTGACTGTGTATGAGATTTTGATGAAACTGTATATTGTGAAATCCATATCCTTTAATACATTTAGAAACATAAATTAAAATTTGTTGTTTATATAACCCTCGTATTGGAAGTATAGATTTTGCTATTTCGTATTATCATTTAATTGTTAATTTTGCCTGTTTATGCACTTTCGAAACTAATTTCTAGTTATTACCAAAAAGTAATTTCAATTTTTGGGAATACAAAATTTAAATTTCAAAAGATTTTGTTATTCGTGCTAAATTCCCAGTTTTTATTATTGATAAAAACACTTGAAATTTATTGTTGATGGGATAAGCTATTCCTATGCGCATTTCACTGGTTGCTTAGGCCAGATCATCAGGAAACTTCATCCATAAAGATTTTAGAAAAACTAAAGATATTAAACCAAATAAAAATGTTAAACGTATAAGACTTATAGCAACAGTTCTACTTGTAATTATATCAAAGTTTAAACAAAACAACATCAACAATAAACAGTGCGTTCATCTCATCTTACATTCCCTGCGCAGTGAAATGCGCATAGGAATAGCTTATCCCATCAACAATAAATTTCAAGTGTTTTTATCAATAATAAAAACTGGGAATTTAGCACGAATAACAAAATCTTTTGAAATTTAAATTTTGTATTCCCAAAAATTGAAATTACTTTTTGATAATAAACGGGCAGGTGCACGGCCTAAAAAACACTTAATTGACAACATCTTTTGTAAGTTGTTGTTTGTTTTTTATTTTGTTTTTCTTAACCTACTTACAACTACAATTAATGTTGAGAGAATTTCAACTAATTGTAGCGGGGAATGTAAGATGAGATAAACGCACTGTTTATTGTTGATGTTGTTTTGTTTAAACTTTGATATAATTACAAGTAGAACTGTTGCTATAAGTCTTATACGTTTAATATTTTTATTTGGTTTAATATCTTTAGTTTTTCTTAAATCTTTATGGATGAAGTTTCCTGATGATCTGGCCTAAGCAACCAGTGAAATGCGCATAGGAATAGCTTATCCCATCAACAATAAATTTCAAGAGTTTTTATCAATAATAAAAACTGGGAATTTAGCTCGAATAACAAAATCTTTTGAAATTTAAATTTTTAGTTATTTAAGTATTCCTAATTTTTTCCAGAATATCCTTTTTGCACATTCTAATATTTTATTTTATTTTTTTTAATTTATTTAATCCGGCTGGGGATCATTAAATTTAATTTTCATTAAATTATTTTTATGAAAAAAGGAATTTTCCAACATGAAATTCATTAAAATCTATTGATAATATTGATATTGGTTTTAACGGTCGGGTTGCCCTGACATGTTTCGATACTCACCGCCATTGACGACGGCTGGCAGTCAATAGTTTAATCAATCTTTAAACCAAATTGTTTTTTTCTTCTGTTTTTTCGTACTTTTTGTCAAGAATTCTTCTTGAAGTCCAAAGAACCTTTTACTGTTTTTGTTTTTTTTTCTTTTTCTGCTTTTCTATTTTCCGTTGACCTTCTCCGTGTAGATCCGTGTAGAACGAACTAGTTAAGGCCCTATGCCCTATGTATGCACGAATTAATACATAAATATACATAACATTCCAGAAACAAAAGCAAACTTAAAGTAAGTAAAAATCAGAAAATTATAAATACATACAGAAATATATGAAAATTAAACACAAACCCAGCACAGCGATTTGGCTTACGTAAGATAAACATGACCTAAATTCTTTAATTGGGACTCTATCATGTTTTTAACAGACTGATCGATGGACTGGCATTGTGAGATTATCCTAAAATATGTTTACTTTTTAATTTAACCTTTTTCCCCGTCCCGTTTTAAATGCCCCGGAAAGCGGGAGTAGAAAACAATCGAATTTATAGAAAATATTCTGAAAGGAGCACCAGGAATATAATTTCAGAGATAACCCAACGACTCCTTTAAATCTTTCTTTTCCTTATATGACTCATTTAATTCTCTTACCTCCAATAGATTAACCGTTTTTCTTTATGGCAAAATATTGTATTTCAAACCCTAAAATCAAATATGTATGCCATATACACACTTAATTGTATTAATATCTGAGTGCCGCCTGTCATAAACTCATTTACAAAACGAACACTTAAACATTGTACACATGACTTTTTTTCTATTAATTGTTAAAGCTTATCAATGTATTTAATATCTTGACTTGTCACTTTTTATGTGCAACTGACAGTAGTAGGTGTGTAAGTTCTTGTTGTTTTATTGTGTTTTGGCTTGTTGGTAACTTCACATTACAAATGATATTTTTGTTGGCTGTTGGTTGCATGTAAATGCAAATCTCAAGTAAAGTTGCAATGAAAAGCAAAAACAAACAAAAAAACCAAACAAGCAAACATTTGTGACAAATTTTCAAATTGATAAAATGGAATTAAATGTCTTAAGAAACATATTTACGGCAGCATATGAGCGATAAATGCAATATAGTGGGGGAGATGGAGAGGAAAAAAGGGATTTTCAGTACACAGTTTTCATCAGATAAGATTTTGTAACATTATTTACCAAAAAATTGTCTATAGCAAAGTTAACAAATACAACATTTAGAGCTTAAGCTGTCAAGACAACAAATAAGAAATAGAAACACATACACAGCGGGAAATAACACATTATAGAACCCAGCAGGAAATTTAAGTTCGTTGAAGTCTCGCCTGAGTGAATACGAGTTTTCGGAGAAACAACAAAAAAAAATATGAAATGCAGGGTGTGTAGCACAGTCCGGAACAGTAGTAACGTCAGTTCAGTTGGTAAAAATATTTAAAAGCAAAATTAACGTTAATTTTATTCAGTAACTTTTTAACAATAACGTTTCTAAAATAACGTTCACTTTTTCAGCTAACTTAACGGCGAAATATTTTTTATTGTTTATTTTTAAAAGAAATACGTACAAAGATTTTTACAAAATCTATGAAAAAACAAGCAAATATGTTGGCAAATGAAAGCCATTCAAAAATAAAAGTATTTTAAGCACATTGCACACATGAACATAATAAAAATTCGCATTGTTTACTTAGACCCCTTTTACACTCGGCAAGATTCTTGCGCAACTCTTAGTTTGTAGACGTCAGCGGTAAGGTTGGGGTGAGGAAAAAAAATTAGAACAGACTTTGTTGTACTCGGCAGGTAACTTGCGCAACTAAATTGCCAAGTTGGAAGGGGTCTTACATTTTAAAAAAATTATAAAAATTATAAAAATTTGTTTTTTTTTATATTCCTTTTTGTTCTTTTCATTATTTTGACAAATTGTTTTACAAAGTTGCAATTAGGTGGAAACTTTTAGCTGTAGTGTTAAAATTGATTTACTGAATTTCTGTATTGTTACCACAAGCAATAAATTGTTCCAGTACATTTTATTAAGTAACTTTTTAACAATAACGTATACCACTATGTTCTAGAATAACGTCCACTATTTTATTTTTAAGATCGTAGTTATTAAAAAAAACAAAAAAAATTTTGGCAAATAAAACCCACATTTACATTTTAAAAATACACGTTATTAACATACATTTTGCAAAAATAATATTAAAAAAATTTGTTTTTTGGGAATATATTTTTATAAATATTAATAAAAATCATTCAAAATATTGCATTTAAGATGCAACTTATGGAAATCACTAATAGTATTTTCTTTTTTACACAAAAAATAAATGGTAAACTTTCCTATCATGACGCTGTTAGCAAATTTTTGCGAATTTCCCCTAATTTAGCAAATTTTACCAAATTTTTGCCACTTCTTATAGTTTTAGTGAACTCAAATCAATGTTATGGTTTGTTCGAAATATTGAAATATTTCGCTAATTTTCAAAATGTTTTTTACGTATTCCGACAACTTGTTTTTTAAAGCGATTAAGCTATTTCTAATAAATTTTACGGTTTTTTCAATGTATACAATTTTTCGCGAATTTTAGCCATGTTCTCTATACAAGCGATTTTTTCCTGTGGTTCTTTAGAGCTTTAACGATTTTGAGCCAATAGCCCCTGCTTGAAAATTTTTGCGAAATTCCGCTAATTTAAAATTTTGTACCGAATTTTTACAATTCCTTATAGTTTTAGCGACTTCTGATCAATTTTATGGCTTGTTTGAAATTCAAAATATTTTCGCTATTTTTGCAAATTTTTTCGAATTTTTTGTTAGTTTCGAATGTACTTCAAGTAGTTCCACACGAGAAGTAGTTTGCACTCGATGACAGTGTTCGTTAAATATACTAATTAATTAACAAAGATGCCAACCGATTGAACTTTTTAGCTATGTTAAAATTAAAATTGAGTTAGTCTGCTTTCACACGTTTCATCTTTTGATGCTCAACTCTTGTGTTTTATGCAGGGCTGTGGAGTCGTCAGAAAAAAGTACTTACTCCGACTCCGACTCCAAATGCTGAAATTTTTTAAGTGCGACTCCTACTCCGACTCCGACTCCTACTATAATCTTGATGCTAAATGTATATCAGACTCAGTGATGTTAACTTTTATTTTTCCATTACCGTACGGCCTTCTAAAAATTAGAGTTTTTGAGAAGCAATTACCGTACGCAAACATTAATGTGCTGTTTCCAAATGACAGGCGATTGATTATGTAGCAAAATTTATCAGGGGTGTGCTGGAAATCGCAAACGCAAAACGCAAGAATTTGGAAGTTGTTTTTAATAAACTTTAAACCTAATTCTTATAATTTTTGGTTTAAAATCCTGTTTAATAGGAAAATATTTGTTAAATATTTGTCATAAAATTCTTTTATTACAAAAATCTTATTTAAAAACGACTTTTAAAATTCTTGCGTTTTACGTTTGCGATTTCCAGCACACCCCTGTATATGAAAAGCACTCAGTCCATCGCCTGTCATTTGGAAACAGCACATACGAGCAGTATTCATAAACCATTTATTTAAATTTTAAATGTGTTTTAAGAAGATCATTTTTATTTTGGAAATTTTTTTAAAATTTTTTATGCCGAAAAACTTTGAAGTCGGAGTCGCGAGTTTTTGTGGGTACTACGACTCCGACTCCGACTCCGGCACAAAAACATCAACTCCGACCCTTCAACTCCGACGCCCACTCCACAGCCCAGGTTTTATGGAAAGAGAAGAAAGAAGTAAGAAGGTTGGTACAGAGATGCCTGTAATCGGTCAGTACGCTTTGTGTTTTCATTCGTAGGTATATGCACAACGATGTCTGCATATAAATTTTATCTTTTCTTATTCTCTTTGATTCGCTGTAAATAAAATGATTGTTTTTTAGAACCGAAAAAATTTGAAACCGATTGCTGCGTGGGATCATATTGGCATCTTTAAAAGGAAATTGAAAAGAAGTTGAGCATCAAAAGATGAAACATGTAAATTCAGACTTACCGAATTGCTGTATTGTTACAGCAAGCAATAAACTGTGCCGGTTAAATAAACGCTAACGTTAATCGTTAAAAGTAAGGGAATTCCACTACAGGTAGGTATAAGTTTTGCTTCTACATAACTGTGGCATTTTTACAAATCATCTTGAGTCGAGGTAAGATAAGAAAGAAGTTTTTTAAATAAACTTTGGAAAAAATCTTTTTTGTCAAATAACAAAATTAAAGAAAAATGTTTTTTGAATGAACATTCGTATGATTAACAACATTTTTTCAACATTTAATTTGAGCTAATTTTAAAATTAGAAAATTTATATTTTTTAGCTTTAAAATAAATAGCGATTTATAGAGAATTTCTATATTAAAAAATTCAGGATTTAAAATTGGTTAATTTAGCAGTAGTAAATTCAACGTAGAATTCGAACTTTTGAATCGAATGCAAATCATTAAAATAATTATATTATACTAGCTAAACCCTTTGCGCTTCGTTACCCCCGCGTGGTCCCGTTACAATCAATTAGTAATATTTAAGTAAATCGTCGTGAAACTCTTCTTCTGTTGATAATCTAATTTGTTCCTAACTTTTGCAAAAATAAATTTTGGTAACAAAAAAGAATTTATTTCTAATATCTTCATTCAATTTCCAACTGGGGTCTTAAAGCGCCTACAATTTACTTAAGAAATTCGAATTTTCTTATTGTTTCTGCTGAAAATGTTTAAAACCAAATATGATAAATCAATAAAAGTTTGAAAACAATTTCAAACTTGCAACACCAAATAAAAAATATAACCAGAGCAAAGGTGCTGATTGTCACACTGGCTCACAAAAGTACCCATAAAATACCAGCGAAAAAAAAACTTTAACAAAAAACCTACAAAAATTTCAACAACCAAAAGTTATTTCAAACAATTTAAAACAACAAGAATCTAAATGTTACACCCACTAAGAATTCAATATATTTAAAAGTCATATGATATTCATTGTTTCTACATTTATTCTCATGTATGGCCTGTCCAAAGGCCTGTCTACCGCAAGGTTCACTTTGGGGGTACTGGTGTGATATTTTTTTTTTGGTTGCTAACAGTTGGGGGGAATATCACCATTGCTTTTATGTTTCGAAAAAAAACATTTAGATTTTATGGATTTCCTAGCTGTTTCTGAATATTGGGAGTAAGAAGTGATACAATACATTTAGACAATATTTGTGATTGATTTTTATGGCCTTTCAAAAACAAATATTATCAAGCTTTGTTTCTTCTCAGGAAATATTTCCTTTAAACTACTGAATATAATTTCAGTTAGCTAAAAGGTACCCTACAATAAATAAGACAGTAAAGGTTCCAATACAAAAACTCATATACACCATCCTATTAAAACTTTTTGGCGTGGGAAATCTGGCATGACTGAAAATTTTCGTAGGCCCAAAGTGTTCTAAAAGCCTTTTTGGGCCATTTACCTATAAATTTCAAAGTCATGCCTGTTCATGATTCGTAGTAAGCCTAAGTAATATATGGACATTACTGATAACATACAATTTATATTTAGGAACTCCAAGCTGCAAACAACTATAAGAATAGCTGGAAGAACATCTTGGGAACTCAAAAAATCGAGGATTCGAAAATTCCAAAATAAATTTTAAAGTTTTGAAATTTAAAATCAATAAATCTCCAAAGAAAATTTTTACATTTCAGTACACAACATTGCAAATCAATATCGGATAATCCGAGTTTTAGGTAAAAATTATATACTTTTAACTTCTAATATCTTTGAAAAGTTTAAATTAATCCTGGACTTGTTGGTTCATCTAATTATGATTAGAGTTAAGACGTCTAAGTGCAAAAAGTTTGCAAATTTTTAAGATTTTTTAACCTCAAATCAGGGTATGAAAACAAACGAAACATTCCGGAGACGTTTGCAAAAAAATAATACTTTTTATAGTAAAAGCAGCAATAGATTTTAATAGCTTTTGTTACAATGTGAGGTTCTGTTTATTATTATTTTTCACTATTACAATGTCTATCTTAGAGCTAATGAATTATAATTATTGTTCATTTAATTGAAAGATTGATTGCAAATATTCCATATTCTGTTCTGTGTTATTTCTGTTCTTTAGTAGTTTTATGACTTCTTCATCTAACACACGATGTTCCACTTTCCATTGATTTCGAATACTGGAGATGAACGGATCTGACGTTGCCACTAATATATTAAATAGATCTTCATTAGTGGAATTTCGTGAAATTTTTCTAGTATTGTGCTCTCTATAAAATCTGTAATTCTTATTCCTTTTTTCCTGACCTTCCTGTGATAAATCTCCAAGTGGCACAAACTGATATTTAATGGCATCTTCTCCATTATAAAGATTTTGTTCATTGCCCGCAAGTACTTCTAGAATTATTTTAAATCTAAAAATAAGGTTAAAATGAGGTCCAAATCATAACTGATTTTTAGTATGTGTTCCATAAGTCGTATTCTTGCATATAGTGGCTTTAATCCAAATTCATATGCATCAGTATTATCTAATGAATTTGACGGGACTTGGTATAATTGGCTTGATGTTGCAGATGGATGCAGCCTTCGTGCTAGTCAAAGCCTGGCCTACTTTTCCATCTATCATTGCTTCCAGTCTCTTCAAATTTCTTTATATTTTTGCCAAGTCCTTGAACAGTAGGTCAGTTATGACGACAACAGTCAATGCTCGAAAAGTAGCCCCGTTTGAACCACCACTTATGTAGTAAATTTTAACTAATTTTACGCGTTCTTCGGTTATTAAACAAGACATATAATTAAATGGCAAGCCTTTTATTAAAAAAGTTTTGTAATTTAACAGCTGACAGTCGTGCCAGACCGGTGGTTTTAAAATCACTAAATGGTTGCGAGAATGCACCCCGTGTAATTTAGAATTTGTTTTTATTTATTTTTTTGTTTTTGTTTTAATTCCCTAAGCTTATCTCTGGAAGTTGTACGCATGTCTGCAGAAAAAAATTCAGAGTCTCTGGCGGGAATCGATCCCGCAACCCTGGCGCTAATAGACTAGCTCACTACCAGCTTGCCTACCGGGGCACTCAAGTTGGAACGCGACTGGGAGACCTTCTGTCTGCAAAAAACCCCATTTTAAGGCCACTTAACTACTGGGTTTCCCTGCAGGCTCTTTACAATGCTTTTTTTCAGCGTTTAAAGAACTGCAGCCAAACTAAAAAAAAACTGATACTTCTTCCTCTTCTTCATTTGTCATTAGTAAAAAAAAAAGTACTGTTGCTTTTACTTCTGATTCAATTAATGTAAACAGCCGCTGTCAAACAAACTCAAAAAGCGAAAAGTTGTATACAATTTAGTATATCGTTGGACTCAGAAACACTTTTTAAATCTATCTACGATGTCCATCAGTCCGTGCGGTAGGCTGGAATCTTAACAGGTTGATGGAATTTAGAGCACTTCGAAATATTAAGCAGTATAAATCTTTTCATTAACTGTGTGCAATAGGTCATTTCCAAATCGTTTTAATCCTCCAATTTTCCAATTCCTTTGTTACATTATTAATAGTTTTTGTTCTCCGTTATATTTCTTATTTCATTTCAACTGAACGGAAAAACAGAAACAAATCTAACAACAGATATTTAAAGACAAAGATTAATGTTTGGTTTTAAGTTTTATTGACAATCTAAATGAGTTTAAAAATATGTGCATACATTTTAAAGAAAAGCATTCGAAACCTTTTTGTTTTGCATTTGGAAAAATAAAAAAAAAAAGTTTTAGTTATTGTTTGTTGCAAATTCATTGTTATACAGTTGCTGTGGATTTTGCAACAACTCCGGGTGTATAACACAGTTACCAACTTAAACTAAACTAAGTATTATGTCATTTAGACTTATGCAAATTATAAAACAAAACAAAGAAATCCTTTTTGGATTTTCTGTTATTGATATGCAAACATTATTTTATACCTTTGTGTATGTAGTATGTGGATGTTTTTTCAGGTATTTAGTTAAGATGTATGTGAGGATATCTGGGGAAAATGTTATACAAAAGAAAAAAAAAATTAATTAAATGCACATGTTTAAGTGCATTGTACCTTTCTCATTTGAGCCATCAAGTCAGGAAAATGTTAAATTGTTTTCAACTAAAAGCTACAATTTTGTTTGGCAACAACAATGAGAAGAATTTAAAAGTTTTTTAACAGTTTGCTTGCAACTGTCAACGTTTCAAGAATATTAAGTTAAGATTTTTTTATAATGCCAACAAATATTCTAAAAAAAGGTTGGCTTGCAAAGGTACAGATTAGAAGCAAGAAAGAAATTCTAACACGGACTACTATTAATCTAAGGTTTAAAAAAAGTTACCAATAGTTTAAATTCCGACTTATATATCGAGGGTTATTATTAAAATAGTGCTATCTGCAATTTTTCAAAAACGTGTTTTTAATAGAAACGAATTCGCTGAATGAAGGTTCATCTGTCACTAAAATGTTAACATAAAAATTTCCCAAAACGTGTTTTTTCATAAATATTGTACTGTGCTACATACACAAACGTTGTTTTTTTTTTGTAAAAAAGTTTTAAAATTCTTTGTAGAAATTTTGAAAAAAGCGCAAAAAAATATATCATATTATTTTAAATGATTTTGTTATTCGTGCTTAATTCCTAATTTTTATTATTTGATAAAAACACTGTAATTTATTGTTGATGGGATAAGCTATTCCTATGCGCATTTCACTGGTTGCGCATAGTGAAATGCGCATAGGAATAGCTTATCCCAACAACAATAAATTTCAAAATATAAGAAAATTATGGCAATTGTACGTAAAATAGTCAAAAACAAATTAGACTTTTCAATAGTTACTAGAATCCTTAAAATAAAATACAAAAAATAATTCACTGAATTTAAGAAAATTATAAATAAAAACAATAAAGTAGTGCAAAAACACATTTTATTTTTTATTAATTTTTTATAAATATGTATGCACTTGTGCAGTTCTATTTTAGCACACAGATGATAAAATTTCTTGAATCGCAGTGCTGCATTTCGCACAAAATAAGGATTGCCATAACTTTTTGAGAGTATTTTATTAAAATAGCGTGAAAGAAAACGCGCAATTCAAAAAATGGTTGCTATTATTGATCCGTATTATATCTAAATCGCGTAAATGGAGTACCGTGCAAATCAAGGGATACCTGTACATGATATTATTTTTAAAAAGTAAATGCCATACATTTTTCTCTTGACCGATAATAAAATTTTCAAGTTGACTTTTAAATTTATGTGTTTTATTTTACATTATAAATCAATCCTCAAGATGAATCTCCCGATACATGAAGAATATGGACATACATTTTTGCAATTAATTAAAATACCACCTCATAGCCGTGTGGGAATATGAAAACATTAAAAAATATAGGGTCAGTTTTCCTCTATCATGAAAAAAGTTTCCGAACCGAAAGCGTTGAAGTTTTGTTTTTATTTATTTATTTTCATCATAAATAAGTTTGTTTTTATTAAAATTCCTATACAATCTTCAACAATAAATCATTTTTCATTAGTCTCATACAAAATCGAATGAGTTTTTAATTTTCAAAAATAAAATGCAGACATAATATAGAGTTTTAGTGCGGAAACTTTTTTCACCGAATCAATCAGTGGCCGTATTCTGTAATTCGCAAAAGCCAAATCTCTATCGCTAAAAATCTAAAAAGTTGATTTAGCGATTTTTGGCTACGAATGCAATACTGTAACGTGCATTGCTAAATTTGGCATTGCCATAAAAATTTAATTCGCCGCAATTTTAGCTTTTAATTTCATCGCTAAAATTTTTAAATTTTGTATTCTCTAAGGCTTTTTAGCGATCGAGATTTAGCTTTAGCTTAGCGAATTACAGAATACGGCTGCAGAACAAAATTCCCCACATGGTACTGAAGTGATATTTTGCACTCAAAAAAAGTAATTTCCCTAATGAAGAAACCTTTACAAGATGTATATATAACATACTTATGTGTCGCTTAACAAGTTATTTATAAATAGAAAAGATATTGTAGTCCTTGTTCAGTATTTCTGGACCTCATCCATTTAATGCTCGAGCAACGATTAGTCACTTTGCTTTGCAACATTCTTTTGGCGAAATTATTTTTCTTGTGATATGCAAGATTTTTTCGTTTTTTATGTTACGCACATAGAGTCTAAACACAATATAACGAAAATTTATTGCGGCGCGATTTTTCATACGATTTTTAAGCAAAAAATCGCAGTGCGGGACGGCATAAAATTAAAATCTATTTTATTTTCATTGCGGACTTTGTTGTTCTCTCAATTTTTGATACTCTTTCTCTTTCTGATGTTGCCATAGTTTTGGAATAATTGGCGATGTTCACAACATAATTGTAAACAAAAAACATGATCAAAAATGTATGCACAAATAAATGAGTAAAAATTTAAACAAGCAATAATAACTATTGCCATCGCCGTCTTCCGTTGTATTATGTTTATTTTTCTATCCCGCAACGAGAAATCGCACCGCACCGCAAACATTGTGTTTAGACCCATAGCCCAATGAAATTTTGTTTTTTTGCGATCTTGAGATGTGAGACTTCTTTTGAACATTTTTATAATGCTTTGTTTTAAATAGTCGCTTTTGCCTTGGCCATCTTGATTAAACTATGTAAAGTTTAACTGCTCTTTTTCAAGGCGAATGCAACTACAGGTGGTGTCGGTACTACAACAACTAAATAACAATAGATTCAACATAGAGTTTTTGCTTTGCTTTATTAGTGTTAACAGTTTGAAATTGCAACCATTCCTAACAAAACACAAACAAATAAAAACAAATTGGTTCGAACTGTCAAAATCAGATGTCACTTCGAGACTACCTGTAGTTGAATTCGCCTTGTTTTTTTTTCAAAAACTTTTGAAAATTAAAAAAAAAAATAATTAATTTAAGCCAACCGTGCAACCTTGTAGAATTTTACAATATCGGTATGCAGTGTTTGGTGCATTTGTTATTGTTATTAATGGGATTAAACGGGCCTTTAACGTGATTAGGGAACCACGAATATGTTCTTCGAATTTAAGCCTGGTTTGTTTCGGAAATAAACTGTTTCCTTTTAATATTTCGGGTTTAAAAAAAACAACGATATAAACTTGAAGCAAGAAAAGTGTTAGAAAGAGATTTGTTGAAAAAATTATAGATCTGGGATCAAGATATTTGCAATTTAATACTCAGCAATAATTTTACAATATGTTCAACGAAACGCAATCGTAATAAAATCTAATACACTTTTCAAGTTAATATTCGTGGAAAGAAAGAAAGTATGTAATGATAAAAGCCAGATTAATTAAGAATGTATTTGTTGTAGTTATTCTATTAATTATTGCAATCTAATTAATAAAATAACTACAACAAATCTGCGGCATTTTGACAAATTTGGCGAATTTTCATTCAAAAAACATTTTTGTTTACGTTTTTATAATTTTGTATTACAAATTAAATTTTTCTTTAATTTTGGTTTATTTAATTATTTGATAAAAATGATTTTTTTCTCCGAGGTGTTTTTTAAACTTTTCTGCTGGGTTATCTCGACTGAAGATGTTTTGTCAAAAAAAAAAAAAGAAATATATTCTCAATTAATAATACAGAACAATTATTCAAACACAAAACAATTTTAGGTTTTTTAGCAAAAACTACTTCACACACAAAAAAATTCTTCAATACAGTACTGTTCAGCCTAATGCTATGCTCACATTTGGGTTATTAAACGCGTTTAAGCCGCTCGATTGTGATTAAGCTCTAATCACTTCAAAATCGAGATGATTACCCATACATTGAAGTGATTTGTTAATCACTTCAAATTGACATGATTACAACTAAATCACTTCATTAATCACATAGATTCCACTAACCATACCTCAAATGTAGAATCGGCTAACATGAACGTGTACAACCGGCCCTAATGCTTAATGTTTTTATTTTTTCTTTAAATAATTTATACATTTTCACAATTTCATCATTAATAAGTTTAAATTAATCTTCTGAACCCTTTATAAAAGTATTTTTATCCATTTTTAATACTTTAAAGAAATATAAATTTGTTTGTTGTATTTTTTTTTTAATCATCTGTCATCTTAATCATCTCAAATGTTATGTGAACGGCTTTGATTAGCTAAATCAACATTTTGCTTAAACGCGTTTAAAAAACCAAGTGTGAACTTAGCATAAAAGAGAACGGATGTTCACCGTACATAAAGAGTACTATATATCTACTGCATATATGTCTGTATGCACTTCTCAAATTAAACTCTTGAAAGAATTTTAATGTATTTTTGTGGTAAATGTATCGATAAACCGAAATTCATTAGCTCCGTTTAAAGCAGTGTTCGAAAAGAAGAATGTAAGAAAAGATAACCTCACTGTTTATTGCTGGTGTTTTGTTTAAGCTTTGATATTGTTACAAGTAGCACTTTGAGTGTTAATAATTCTTATTCGCTTAAAGGTTTTATTTGTATAATATTTTAAGCTTTTCTAAATTTTTTGGAAAGGGTTTCCTGATGATTTGGCATAAGAAACCAGTGAAATGCGCATAAAAGCTAGCTTTCACTCAACAATAAATTTCAGTGTATTTATCAAATTTTTAAAATTGGGAATTTAGCACGTCATACAAACATCTTTTAATGATTCATTTTTTATTCCCGAAAATAGCTTGGATGAAGCCGATCATTATTTAGCGTACGATACACACACACACCCAGAAACAATATAAATATTTTTTAGTGTTTGTGTTTTGGTACACAACCCTTAATACCGTTCATTAATATTTTTACAAAAGTAACAACCATTATGTAGTGTTCTGGTTTTCGTTAAAAACAGTACAATTTATTTTAATGTTCTGTAGTGTTTTTTTTAAACATTGATGGAGAGATAAGTATACGAAAAATTTAAGCAATGCTTCTCATTAATATTGTTGTTGTTGCTTGGCATTTTGCACGAATAGCCATTGTATGGTAAATATGTTTTGTTCTTTTAAAAAAATTTGTTGGGTTTTTTTTTTTTTTTGTTTAAAACACATATGTATATTGATTGAGTTTGTAAGAACACGTAAGTACGGTGTATTATTTTTACTTTCGCACAAACCACTATATTAACCCTTAAGAGAATATAATTATTAAATATATTAGAACGAAACTTTATGTTTTCCTCTATCAAACAATTTTTTACAAGAAAATGAGAAAAAAGTGTAAATTTAAACACCGTGGGCGTGGCAATTGGCCAAATGAAAATTTTGTGCATATTGTATCCACCTGGGCCTAACGAGGCACTGCCCTACTATATATGTACTGTAGTAAATAAAATCAAAATGGAACGTATCGAAAAGCATTCGCACACATAATAATTCTTTCTTTACCTTTTTATACGAAGAATTGCTTAATTTGACAACAAAATGTTCCTGCTATAGCCATAAAACTCCATACGTATAAAAGAAGTCCCAGCTAGGCCCAGGGGTTCGTTAGTGTGAGTTTTTTCTAAAGCCACAAAAAACTAGGAACAACATACAAGAAGTCCCAGGCAGGCCCTGGGGTTCGTTTGTGTAAAATAATGTTGGTGTTTGCTTAAGGGTTAAACACGTTTACATACAAAGAATAGGACTTGTTTGTACTTCCAATGTCCGCTATTTCTATAAATAGATATATGCTGTGTATAGATATCTATGGTGTAAGGTATTTATCATAATTTTTAAACGTATTTCTTACCTTCGGGCTAGAGTGTAGTTTGTTTTACACCATATATGATTGTTAATTTACGTTGGCAAAATTAACGTTGAAATTTCAAAAATAGTGTTACCAGATCAGTAAAGAAAACTGTCAGTTAAGATCAAGATCAGATATATGTTTGTAGAAATCACGGGCATAAGAACCTAAAACTATACATATTAATTATACTGACGTCTAAATAAGATTTGGCTTTAAATGGTAAATTGGATAACCTCCTGCTTCTTTAAAATCCCTTATGATTACTCATATCATAACTATTTCTGACATTTTATTGCCTGGCTTGATTACTCACATATTTTCAAATTACACGACACTGCAATAAAACTAAAACCTTAACAAATCATTGTCATTGTGTTTCCCAACAAAATATCACTCAGTAAAACAAAAAAATCTTTAAAGAGCGAAAAAATTTTCTTTAACAAAAGGATAAAGCGAAATTATTTTCAATACAAAATTTGCCGCAATCAAATAAAATGTTAAATAACAATAAATAATTTCAGTTATGAAAAATATTTTAAACATTTGAAACTGAACAATAAATGTTTACAAAGAATTGTTAAAAAAAAGAGTCTCTTGTAACAGACACAAGTAAAATACACAAAACAAAAATGCTTTTTGGTCTAAACTCTGTAAAAAAAGGAAAAAATAACGAAAAAAAAAATATTAAACAAAGTTTCGTTACATGTCATTTTCAAGTCAAAATCTTTTTTGCTCTTGTTTTTGGAAATATTTTGCAGTGACAGTCGGTGCTGTTTTAATTTTCAAAGTTTTTTTTTCGCTTTTTCTACAACATGACATACGAGCGAGCTACAAAAAAAAAAATACCCAATAGCTGTAAACAACAAATTATATAACCAAATCATTAACTTGGTAAAAAAAAAAACAATTATAGATAAAAGAGCTCTGTAAGTGCAGTGATGGAAAGGGATAAATTATATGAGTAGGTGAGATGCAAAACTCGTTCGTTACAAAATTAAAAAACGAGTTAGCAATTAGTTTTTACAGTTCCGTTGGCACTTTATGAGAAGAAATATACTAATTGTTTCAATGCATTGAAAAGGTTGCTTTTCATCAGGTTGTTCCTCGGCCGATTGGGAATGAACTCACAACAGGGTTCAACAAAAGGCTGCATTTTGACGAAGAGAAACTTACAGGGACCATGTGGTGGTTGTGGTTTAAGCCAGTGTTCGAAAATAAATTTTCAATATCGTTCCTTAGTATTCGGTTCGATAGATTTGTGGAAAACACAAACGCTAGTAGTGTTTGTGTAGTATTTCATTAAAAAATATCGTTTCTCTGTTCGTCATCTTCAAACACAAAAATAATATTGTACTTATCCAACTCAACAAAAAAAAAATTTTTTTTTTTTCATTATTTATTTATTGAATCTTCATTTATTTAATATGAACTAACAATAATAAATCAAATCTTATCCTAATTCTTTATTTATATCCGGCCAGTGCCAGACAAAAATTTTCTTCTTCACGTGTTCTGTTCACATATGTAGGTGTTTACCGCTCATCTAATTGGGTAAGTGCTGCAGTGCCTCTTCTTCTTAAGCGAGTGTGGCCGCCATGATTTAAAATATTCCGAGCTAGTGGATTTGGGTGTTGTTCAAGCCTTTTTAAATATTTTACTGTATATTTTGAAATCATAGTTTTTAGTAATTGCACATTGAGAGCCTTATGAATGTTTGAGTTTTTAACGTACCAGGGAGCGGCTCACATTGGTTAAAAAGTGGCCAAAATTCATTTTTTTCATGTTCGCCGATTTGAATAATTTTTTGGTATTTTGTTGGCAGATATCTGAATATTATGATTCCGTAATATTAGGCTGATATATTTATTATTTGTGTGGATAGACACGCTCGAAGTTTAATATGTTCGCTTGTTTAAAATGGCATGCAAATTTACTGTATATTCAATCTCTTGGTACAATCACAGTAAACTTATCATTTAACTTTGTTGTATATTTTCGTAAATGACAATTGTCAAAGATGAGATTTGCATTAAAAAAAGTTGAAAAAAGTGCCATATAAAAAATTTCGTAGAACAAAATATAAACAACATCAAAATTTCAATGTTCATCAACTTCAATAGGCTGTATCTTTTTAGCGCTGTGGAGCGCTGTTTAACGAATGATGTCAAATTACAGCTTGAAGTCTCAGCTAAAAGTTACAAAAAAAATTCAGCTGCACATATTTGCACTTTTCCAAAAAAAAACAGTAAAAACAATAAAGTGATCAAGTGATAAAATAACAAAACATGAATTTTCGTTCATGCTTGTTGTTGTTGCCATAATTCTTAACTGTTTAAAATTATTACAAAATGTAATTTACATACAAGTCAATAGGTATGTCTCTATCTAAAGGCCCTTATTCAATGATTTGATTTTGATTTTTTACATTTTAATTAATTATTTGTATCAGGTATGCTGTCCGAAGAAGCTCAGGAAGCAAGGAATAAGGACTATAGAGCCTATAGATTACATCACTCGCGAAGAACTGGACGTGTAGCCACTAATGAAGACGTAATGCATAATCTTTTATTGTCTTCAGACCCATTTATAAACACATTTCGCTCAAAGCTGCAAATCAAAAAAATTGGAGACGATAATGATGTCAAAAAATTATTAAAAGACTATGTTTAAAATTCATATTCATGTTTTTTTGTGGGAGGTGGGCGTAAAAGTGGGCGGATCAGGTATATATTTTCAGGAGCCCATTCTACAAGTATAATAAGGGTCCTCATGATATCGTTAATAAGTCTCGTAATCTGTGCAAACTGTGCATTTTTACGCTATCGTAAATGAACTGTCAAAAATTGTATGAGAATTCATTTACACAAACTTGGTAAATTTGCCCAACAATTTTGTCTCGTAAACTTGCGCTGTTCAATTGTGCATTTATACAAACAGATCTTTTAATGATTTTAACGTCGTTTTCAATGAAAAATCCAAGTGTCTATAAATCACAAACAATAAATTCTAGCAATAATTTCAGTAAATTGGTCTTTTGGCTTTCTTTGAGCATTTTTAAAAGCAAATTTCTCATACATATTAATCACAAATTTAAACACAAATTTTTATATATTTGAATTTTAATTTTTAATTTATTTTTGTATTGACGTTTCTTACAACCTGACATTAATTGTTTAAAATTACACAAAAGTAAAAAAGGGGCTTCATGAAACAAGACTCGTAAGTTTGCGCATTTGCACAAATGGCAATTTTAAGCGACATCATGAGGACCCTTAATATTTATTTTTAGTGAACATTTAGTTTATACAGTCAAAATCAAGGGAGTTATGCCACTTTTTCAATACAAGTTGTATGGGAGGTGGGCGTAAAAGTGGGCGGATCATTTTGATTTTTCCATTTTTTCTTGATTCGAACAAAAAATTCCTATGTGCCAAGTTTCATTGTCCTTCAACAACTTCTTCTATTTTTAGCCGCTCGTTATATGAACTTCAGCCAATGTGCGGCTGTGATTATTCGAAGAAGTTTATTTTGGCGACTTTGATTGATAGTTGAATACCGTAGTACCATATTGGCTTTAAAATAGACTTGTAAAGTAGAAGCTTGCAATCGAGACTTAGGACATAATTTCTTCCAATAAGCCAATGATTTTGAATGGCTTTTAGTTTAATTTGAGTTAATTTTGCACTATATGGCATTTCCACGTTAATAGGTGGGCAAGATTCCCGGCGCAAGGTGAATGTTATATGTGCGCATTTTTGCGCATTGACCATTATCCTCCATTGTCTTACCCATATTTCTAGTTGAAATATATGATGCTGTAAGCACGAGATGCTTCATAACGGTCTTCGTCGCGCTTAGAAAGGCTGTATCGTCTGCGTTGAAGTTTGTTTGTAGTTGTTTGTTGGAATGTCCGAGTTAAGTATAATAACGGGCCCAGGATGTTGCCTTGCGGGACTCCAGCGCCAATTGGCTGAGGTGAACTTAAGAAATTTCCTTCTTTAATAATAAATTGACGATCGAGTAAGTAGCTTAATAACAGCTTGTGTGTGTTTGCTGGTAAATTTTGCTTTTATTTATGTAGTAAGCCTTCATGCCAGACTTTATCAAAAGCTTGCGAAACATCGATGCAGAGTGCTGAGCAATATTTTTTTTCTTCAAATGCTTTTCTTATGACATTTACAATTCGATGAGTTCGTTCGATTGTGCTGTGTTTTCTACTAAATCCAAACTGATGGTTCGGAATACATCTATTGTCACTTAATTTTAAAGCTAATAATAATTTCTCAAACAGCTTTAACATATTTGATAGTAAAGTAATAGGCCTATATGACTCTACTTTAGTATGATCTTTACCTGGCTTTGGTATCACAGTAACTACGGAAACCTTCCATTCTTCAGGTATTCTTCGATATCTCTTATTTCAAATCTTATGGGAATAGCTGCTCTAGCAGCAACAAGTGGTAGCTCGGTCGCAATATCGTGAGATATATTGGGTGTAAATATGTTTTTCAATTGACTAACAAACCGATTTCCTTTTTCAATATTGTTTTTTGCCCAACTACCATTCGAGTTTCTAAATGGTGGCTTAGATAAAACTGGCCTTTTTAGATTTCAAGGTACACGCCGTAATGAGTAGACTGATTGTGGAGTTGCATCAAGATCCTTAAGATATTTTTTAGAGAACACGTTTTCTGAGTCTGCAGTAACCAGTGTTGCCAGCGAAATTTCGACAAAGATACATTTTAGTTTCTAAAAAATAAATTATTTCCCAAAAAGATACATTTTGATTTTTTTTCGTTAATACTAGGGCGATTATATCAAAAAATTTATATGTATAATTTTCCTGAAAATAAAAACAATGTTCATGTTTCTTCAGAACAATTTCGCACTACTAGTAATTATCGATTTAGGTGGATCGTATGTTGAAACATCCTTAATGTTCTCTTTCACCATAATTAAAGCTACTATTGTATTAGTATTGAGTCGGTTACGATGATCAGTCCTAATAAGTTTTAGTTGGCTAAAAATTCTCTCCACATATGCATTCGAAAATTTAAGTACAAATGTAAAACCAACTACTATTTTTTTCAAATTTTTAAACATCGGCTCATTAATAACATTTTTTAAATTAAAATTTTATATTTTATTTCTGCACATTTTACGTACAGATTCAAAGGATACGAAAAATTTCAGGAGTATACATGGTACATGAAGTCATCAAAAGATACGAAAAATATATCTTTCGTATCCTAACGGCAACACTGGCAGTAACTTTCTAAGCCTTTTTGTACACTCTATTAATAAATTCTTAAGTTGCGGGAATCTGTAAAGTTGCCACCCTCTTTGAACTCTCCTATTTTCTGTGGAATATATTTTAATAATTTTTGGTTTTTAGGGGCCAATACTGGAATGTTGAACAGCTAGTTTTAGATAACTGTCAAAATTAACAATATAACGATCTACGTATTCCGGTGTACTAAGCGGAATATTTTCTGTGCAATTTTTTTTAACCAATTTATTTGTGTGGCTGACGTCGCTAAGGTACCTGTCGGATACACAATTCTATTGGGGTTGATTAAAGTTAGGTGTGTAGTCGGAAGATAATTCTAAGGAAGCTTTAACATGAATCGTTTCTGTGATGATGTTTTTAACCACGCCAAAATCGATTACATCCGGAATTTTTTGCTGAAGTTATGTTTAGCGCTATAATCGCAAGCGGCCAGAAAACAGGGTCCTAGTGATTTATAGTATTCACAATACTGGCTTTCTGATATTAAAAATCTAGGTGGAGAGTATAAATATAAGAGATAAATATGTTTCGATTAAGCTCTCTTAACTTGCTTTTAATCGTAATTCTCAAATAGTTTTTCAGATTTAATTTTTAATACAATGTAGAACATAAATAAAAATATGTTTCTTAATTTAAATTCATTATTTATTTAAATAAACTGTGAGATACACATTCGGTACAATATCTTAAAAAATTAATAGTGTTCTTTTCGTCCTCTAATTTTTGGAAAGACAAAATATTTGGTTCCTTTTTGTTTTGAGGATTGTCATGACGTAGCACCGCGATCGTACAACAAACTTATATGTTTTTCACTTTCCCGTTTTATTGTTATTCACATTCTTTTACTTTGTAAACAAGAAATCAAGGTTTTTAAAGGCGAAACCACTTCCCGTAATATGTTACTTTTCTTTAATTGTGCAACACAATTTACTTAAATCGCCATATTTTAGTGTTTACGTTAATATTGGCTTCAGTGCTGCCAAGTTATTTTTTGATTTGTGAATAATATTTGATAACAATTTGACATCAAATTGATAAAACATTGTATGACTAATGCTTTTATTCAAATCATTATTAATTTGAACTCAAATCTTAAATTCAAACAAATGTGTCATTTCATTTTATATCAAAGATTTGATTTCGTGTTTTTTGGGTGGTTGCTAAAATTTGTCGTTTGCTTATTTCTGGTGAAAAGGAAACACTAACTAACATTTGAATATAATGTATATGTCTACAAAACCACTACAAGTGTTCTGTCGTATAACGAAGCATAGGAAAATAGTAACGAACGGTATAAAGGGTTGTGTCGTATAAACAAACACTAAAAAAAAAATTTGTTTCTGGGTGTGTGAGCTGTACTCTAGATAATGATATGTTTATTTTTCGAACACTCGTTAAAACCCAATATCGCGGTAAAGGAGAATCCCACTTAGAAAGCGGGATTTACCTTTGTGGTAAGATTCGGCATGTGGCGGTTTCTCCCAGGTGCTGTTGCTGTTGAACAGATGCTGCTGGTTATTCTTCTAGCAGCGGAGGTTAGATAGCTCCAGCTCCTAAGCAAGGAGGAAGTATCTTTTTTTTCTTCGGATTATACACTCAAAATTGCAACCTGTGTGTGTATACTGAGCACATATGGCGGCGATTGTTAAACGCATTGCTTATCCCACAGTGGTTAAGGTCCACCATAAGATTATGTCAACATGGCGGGTGCTTATGTGAATCTGTATCCACATTTAAAGCATAATTATGTAGACACTTGTTCAGAAAGAGCAGATTTAAAAAAATTGCGATCCACAAAAATACCATCGGTTAAAAGATTGATGTTTGGCTATATACTGACAGCTGTCGTAGTGGCGGAAAGAGTTTAACAACAAAGAACTCTGAAGATAAAAATGTCATTATTATTCTGGTACATATGTAAGTTCGAACCAAGCTGAATCCCCGGTCAGGCAATAACAAAAATTATCGATAAATTTTAATTCATTTCATGTTTTAAAATTACTTCCTTCATTGAGGTAATTAAATTAAAATTATATTTGATGAACCTGAGCCTGATTTGAAAATACAAATAAAATTTGGATTAAATAACAATAAACAGTTCGATTAAACACAAAGAAACTAACGAATTCATAGATTTAATTCCTATTCGTTTTTCCTTCCCAAAAGCCAATGAACCAAACGGTCCCCCTTCATATATTTTTAAGATGTATTTTGTTTTCCAATAATGTTCATTATTTTGTTAAATGTTATTTGTTAAAATTTATTAGTGAATTACTTTGAAAAGCAGCAAAAACAAGAAACAAACTACAATAAAATTGAGCAAACGAACGACATCAATCACTTTTCATTTCAATTCACATTTGGCACAATCTCTGTTCTCTGAACTCATTGTTCAAATCTATTCATGGGGTACTTGTAGGGTTGCCAGGCGGGCTTGATTGTCAAGATTTTTAAATGTGTTTCAAGAATCAAAAACAATTGTAATTTGCCAAGCTAAATCGAAAAGAAAAATCAGGTTAAAGTAACAATTATAAGTCGAGCTATTTATATTTGGCCAAAAACATGATTTCTGGTAGAAAAAGGTTGTTATTTGTCTATAACTATGTAGTTCATTTATAGAACGATTTTGTTATTTTCACTACCGGTATTCTAACAAGTTTATTTTATGTTTAAGTTACAAAAAATAAATATCCTTAATTACAACAAGACTTAAAAAAGAAAAGATTTATGTGTAGATATGAGGCATTCATAATTTATTGCTGATAACTGTGCTAGTTATGCATCAATATGGCTATACTATACGCGATATAAATATCTTCTTAGAAAACCAATTTCAATATACACACGATATACACACGGACAGACAAACCAACGGACGGATAGACGATAATTGTTAAATTAGCTCCGCTACGTATAACATCAGTATTTTAAAATAACAAACTGAACAACAATATAAATTGGTTTGTGCATTTAACCGAATTTTTAATTGTCAAGAAAAAGTAAGATTTTTTTTATTGAATTTCAAGCTTTTTGTCGATTTCGATCTGGCAAGCCTAGAAACTTGCAATACAACAAAACTGCTACTCACATCCCAAAATACAGTTAAAAAAATGCACCCACATGTACTCTGTTGCATTCTACAACTGTTTAGTGTTTAATACTTATTTATGTATGTATGTATGGTTGTATTTATGTTTATAATTTGGTTGCTGCAAACTAACATTCAAACTTTTTTGGTAGTATTTTAAGTGTTGGTTGTTTGATTTGCTAAAATATTATTTCAAAATTATGCCATGAATAAATAAATAAATCTTTAAATTGTTTTTCGCCATTTATTTTCTTTTTTTTTCATTTCGTTAAATATTTATTTGTTTTCAATATTGAAATTTGTTCAGTAATTGACATGAAAATCTGCTTAGTTTTTTGATTTTAATTAAATTTATGTGGAATGATTTTTTATCACTATTTCTATTTTACATCGAAATAATTGAGAATAAATTCTAATCAAGCGTATATTTTTATGTATGTATTTTCTGAATACGTCTGTAGTAAATTAAGCAAACAGTTAATTAATAAATGTTGTTTATTCTCTTTTGTTCACATATACATACAAATATGTAGGTATGAATAAATAAATATATATATATCGACTTGTATTCGAGTATTTACATAAAATATTGTTTGCCAATATGATGAAATTTATAATAAACGTAAAATATTATGCGCGCATCCTTTATACTTAATTATAAATGTAGTGAAGTGAAAAAATACACAATCACTTATTACATTAAAAAATGGGGGCTAATTGAGAAGTAACTAAAACTAAAAATAAGTTAAAGTTAACTACTAATATTACAATTTACTTTGATTTTTATTTTGCCAAAAATATTTGGTTCATATAAGTTTTATTTTTATTTCAATAAATTATTTTAAAATTTTTAAACAAATTACAAATTTTTCTATTTTATATTTTAATTAAAAATTTATTAATGTTGAATGTTTTTTTTTTTACAATCAACTCTGTTATTCATAACACAGACACGTGACTAAAATTTTTTATATTAAATAAAGGATTTTATGACAGAAATAGTATTTATTATTTTAAATGAATATGAATGTCAACAATATTAATAGATCACATATCAAAATGTAATCAAATATTTAGAAAAAAAAATATATTAAAATTATAAAAAGATTGAAAGTAAATTTTTTTATTATTTTATCGCAATAACTGAAATCTACTGAAAAATTTTAGAGAATAACAAAATTCCATATTTTAGAAGAAATAGAATTTTTAAAAAAATATAAAATTTGTTGGCCAAAAATACGTTTTTTTAAAAGCTTTTATTTAACTTCCCAACAAACACGGAGGTTTTATTTCAAATTGAAAATGATTTGAAATCAAACGTTTGATAATGATTTAAAAATCATTTGAAAATCATAGCGTTCTCAACAAAAAGGGGAAATTATTTTCAAATTGAAAAATGCCTTTATTTTCAACTTGCTTTCAAACGTAATTCTCAAATGTTTTTCAAATGTGTACAATGTGGAATATAAATAAAACTATTTCATTTTTTTTTTATTAAAATTTATTATTTATTTAAATAAACTTTGAGATAAACATTCGGTACCATAGCTAAAAGATGAAATAGTATTCTTTCCGTCCTCTAATTCTTGGAGAGACAAAATACTTGGCTCCCTTTTATTTTGAGGATAGTACCACCTCGATCGTTCAACAAACTTTCTTCACTTTCCCCTTTTATTATTTTTCTTTTTTTTCGTATTTTTAATCATTGTAATTTCTCACAAATAATTTTTATTTTTCACAAGAAATAAACTGTTCATTTTATATTAAAATTTAGTTTTAATAGTAAACGCATGTAACCACAAGGAAAAAAATGTAACTTTAATCGCCATTTTTAATGCTTACATTTATTTTTCGCTTTAGTATTGCCAAGTTTATTTTTGATTTGATATTTAGATTTGACATCAAATTGATAAAACATTTGATATCAAATATTTATTTTCAAATCATTATCAATTTGAATTTAAATGTTAAATCAAACAATTGAAAAACGTTTGAGAATTGCGTTTGATGTCAAATGATAAAACCATTTCATATCAAAGGTTTGACTTTGTGTTTGTTGGGTTACAATGTATGTATGTATGTAATATGTATGTTTGTTCGGGTGAAATCTTGCAACTCAATTTTGAAGCAGTTATGTTCAACCGATTGAGCTGCAATTTTGTATACACGTTCAGTTTGGATGACAATGCAGGGTAAACTGTGTGACGTCATTCTTAATTCAATATGGCGGCCACGCACAACATGGATGACTTGTTATTTTTAATGCACTTCTTCAATAAGGGTATCAAATGAAAGGGCTTTCTAAGAGCAACTCGAAAAATTAAGAAGTCACTCTAAATCCAATATGGCGGGCACACAGAACATAACGGACTAGCTTTTTTTAATGCACTTCTACAATATGGGTATCAAATGAAAGGGCTTTCCAAGAATAACTCGAAAAATAAAGTGGGCACTCTTAATCCAATATGGCGGCACAAACAAGATGGCGGACTAACTATTTTAAATGTACTTTTACAATATGGGTATCAAATGAGAGGGCTTGCTAACAATAACTCGAAAAATAAAGTAGAGAGTCTAAATACAATATGGCGGCACAAACAAAATGGCGGACTAGTTATTTTTAAAGCACTTTTACAATATGCTTATAGACTGAAAGGGCTTGCTAAGTATAACTCGAAAAATAAAGTGACGTCAGTCTAGATACAATATGGCTGACTAAGTTTTTAGTGCTTGCTGAGAATACGAATGCAAGCTTTAAAAAAAGTAAAAGTAAAAATTCTTTTTTAAAAAGTAGCTATTATTTAAATGCGCTAAAAAGTAGAGAACATTTTCAAAAAACAAGCTTTTATTTGAATGCACTAAAAAGAAAAAAAAATTGTTGTCTTTAAAACTTTTACTATCAATTTAAAACGTCATTACACAATTTATATAATATAAAAGCTTGTCGCTAGATTTACTTGTGCAGAAAAACAAGTTATTTAATAACTTGATTTTAACTATTAAAATTTTCAAACTAAGTAAATACTAGTAGTACCTCAATCTCGCGACAAGCTCTTATATTATATAAATTGAGTAAAAGTTTTAAATTAAAAAATTATTTATTTGTTCTTTTTAGCGCATTCAAATAAAAGCTTGTTTTTTGAAAAGCTTTTTAACTTTAAATAATACGAAATTTTACAAAAGTACAATTTTTTCACCAAAAATACTATGTTTACAAAAAAACGAGATTCCATACAAATGTTTTTTTTTTTAAATATATACTGACTGAATGACATAAAAAATATGAGAGTCATCAAACAACTTGTTTTGCCAAATCTCTTATATTTTCAAAGTTCTTAAAATTTTTTTTTAAGGAAAGTTTATTTATTAGATAAATTATAACAAACAATATTTTTTCTTTACACAATGGTACATAATCGATTACTCTATTATATTTTATATAACATTTTCATTTGATTAGATGGATCATTCCTAAGAATTTCAAGCATTCCCATGTGACCCATAAACTCATCTGCCTTGTATTCAGCAATGCGCGGTATCCTTTTAGCACACCTGCATGCTTCCTCCTTTTAAGATATGTGTAACAAAGTTATGTGCAGGATAGGATCCTTAAGCCAGAGAAGAGCTGGTCCTCATTGCTCCTGTGTTCGATATGCAGATCAGCGATATACCTTATCGAGTATCACTCTAGCTTCGACCTGTACAGTCAGAGTCCACCACGCTAGGTTCGCATAGGCTAAGATTGGTCTGATTATCGTAACAAAAGACCAGACTACAACTGATATTTATGATTTTTCACCAGGTAGGGTTATGGGCTTCATACGTAGCCTGAACCTCTTATAGTGAGAAACATAGGCTGCACAAAATATCCTCACACGGATATGGTTCAATCGACTGAGAACCACTCAAGCAGCCAGAATATATATTTATTGCAAACGGAATGACAAACTTTGTTGACCATCATTCACAACAAGTTGTCGTGGTGAGTATACAAATAAATCGCACAAAAAAGTTCTAGTGCTAGATCGCTGTTTGTCATTTTGACGATTTTTTTTTTAAATGGGTAAAAGGTCGCCGCAATATTTTTTAAATTTCGTAAAATAAGATTAGTATAAAAAGTCTCATAAAAAGTCACAGACCTCTCAAAAGGAGTCAAATTGCGACTTTCGTCGTGTGTGATTGATTGTTTTGAGTTAAGCTGGAGGTCCACACCACGCGGTCTATGCGTATACAACTATCATGATATTTTTTCAAGGCGCATGTAAAAGTAATCCTACTTTATGCGTTCGATGTGTATATGCATTCTGCGCGTGTTCTGTGTTACTTGTCCATACAATTTTATACTGATCCACTTTTTTGAATGATGCATAAATGCATTGAATGCTTGGTGTGGACATCCAGCTTTAATTGGGTATTTATTTTAATTCTCTTACCGAAATATTCAACTTGTTGTGTTAGGAACACGCTTGTTAAATATTTGACCAAATTAGCGTAAACACTACTTTTGCTAATAGATAGAAAATAAAATTAATTAAACGCAAGATAAAGTAAAAACTATTTTAATTTTTTTTATTTTTTTTAGGATGTGGTATCAATTATTATTGTTCATTTTGCCGGATGGTCAGGTTTTTTTTCGTTATGTATTTGCCAAGTGTAACCTTAAGCGAGTACAAGGAAAATATGTAAAAGTGTTGGTTTTGTGTTTGCTGTAATTGTAACATTTAAATGATAAATAACTAAATTTAAATTCTATTTTAATAAGGAAAAGCGAAATCTTAATAAATTCATAAAATAATAAACCCGAAAAATTTTAAAATCCCCATTAATAAAAAAATGGAATTTTTGATTTTATGTATTTACTTGGAATTTTTTGTTCATAAATCTTAAAATATTTTTGCTTGCCAAAGTAGGCCTTCTAATTTTCCTAAATCTCATATGACTGCTAACAAAGGCGTGGTCGATGCTTTTCTTAGCCAAAAAAAGTCATTTGAAATCATACATCTGCAGCATGTTATATAATAAATCAACAAATTCATATTAAAATTTAAACGTAATTTTGTAATTTATATTTTTAAATTTCATAAATCGCCATAACGATAACAATTTTGGACACATACAATTTAAATTTATAAAAACACTAGCTTAACCCGGTGCGCTTCGCTACACTGCTTTAACCACTTTATCGGTTGAGAGATATTTAATATATGCATCCTATGGAAGGTAGTTCCCCCTGCGCCTACCCGCTATATTTTTATTTTCAAAGTGAAGTATACCATAAGAGTGACTTCTACAAAGTTTGAACTTTCTCACTATAACAGTTTTTAAGATATCCGATATTAAACATTGGCGTCCTATGGGGGATAACACTTCCCCCGCTGCTATTTTATTTAAATTTTGGGGCTCAGAAGATCCTACTATCAAAAGTTCAACAAAATGCGTGCAGTGGCTCTTATTTATATTTCTATCTATGAGGGGTACTGCTCCTCCCCTGTTTACCCCGCCCATTTTTATACTGAAATTTATAGTATGCCATAGTAGTAGCTTTAACCACGTTTGAAGACTCCCCCTTTAATAGTTCTTCAGTTAAGCGATATTTAATACATGCATCCTATAGGAGGTTTTCCCCCCTGCGCCTACCCGCTTTATTTTTATTTGCAAAAGTGAAGTATACCATAAGAGTGACTTCCACAAAGTTTGAACATTCTCACTATAACAGTTCATAAGATATGCGATATTAAGCATTGGCGTCCTATGGGGGGAACCACTTCCCCCGCTGCTATTTTATTTCAATTTTGGCGCTCAGAAGATCCTACTACAAAAAGTTCAGCAAAATGCGTCCAGCGGCTCTTAAGATATGTGATAATTAATATTGGTATCCTATGGGGGGTACCAATTCCCCTGCTCCTATCGAAAAAATAAGTAGCCTATTTTATTTTAAGGTCTCACGTGATGATACTGTAAAAAATCCGCTCAGTAGTTTCGGAGTCTATAAGCCAACAAACAAACAAACAAACTGACAAACTGACAAACTGACAAACAAACATACAAACATTTTTCATTTTTATATATATAGATATAAAAAAATAAATAAATTGTATTTTTTTTTTTTTTTTGTTGGAAAAATTCAATTAAAAAATCATGTTTGTTTTAAAACGATTTAATTTTTTTTTTTTTTGTAAAAAAAATTGACCACATAAATATTGTTGACTGTTTTATCAGCTGTATGAATACGAAAATTTTAACCAGAACAGATTGAAATCAAAACCAGCTAAATTTCAACAATTTAGCAATTTAAAGTATAATTTTTTGGGGTTCTTTTTAATAATACAAATAATAATTTTACTTGTTTAGCCAAAAGGCAACCGCGTTTCAAATTAAAAAAAAAAACAAATGTACAATAAATGCGTTGTAGTTTTTTTTTTTTTTTTTGGAAAAACAAAATTAGTTTAACAACTGCCACATAAACAACATATTAGATAATTGTTTAAAACAGATTGATTTGTAAACTTTACTATATTTCTATGTTTGTTATTATAATATAAAATCCAAAAAATATTTTTCTAAATAAATTTGGGTCAATTATGATTGTGGTCTCTAATTTGTTTTAATGGGCGTATAAGTAAAGCATTAAAAGATTAAGAGTGAAAATGTTTAAATAATTTCATTTGTAGTTAGATTATAAGTTAGTAGCGCTCTACACTATTAATCAGATACTTTGGATTA
Source organism: Pollenia labialis (assembly GCA_949318255.1). NCBI lineage: Eukaryota > Metazoa > Arthropoda > Insecta > Diptera > Polleniidae > Pollenia > Pollenia labialis. The sequence goes on from OX439143.1 coordinate 115,141,996, forward strand.
TTCGTTTTAATCCTTTAGTTTCATAGCATGGTATTAATGTCATGTTTTCACAACACAAGTAATTGAACGTATAGTGAAATTTATGTGAAATGCACTAAATTTTTTTATGAAGAGCTCTCAATTTTTTGAGTATTTTTTTATATAAATTTCACTACACGTTCCATCACTTGTGTTGTGAAAAAAGCACATAAGATTCAATTTCACGCCAAATATGAATCGTTTGTTTATAAAAGGCTCTTGTAGAGTTTTTTAACAAATATCGATTGTAACGAAAACCGGTAAATCATATGGTAATACGGTATTTAATAATAAAAGGATCCAGTATTTCAGCTTCTAAACATTGTCATAAAAGTAAAAGCGACAAAAAAGTTCGTAAGGGAAAATAAACAAATATTTTTATTTTTTAAAAGTATACTTTTTGTGACAAGAGGCTTTCGATAATCTATGAATCGAAAGCATTAATTTTGCATATAGCTCCCGAAGAAAAGCCAATAATATAAAGTTTCTTATAACCAGGGTTGCGGTTTCCATGAAAATGCATTATTTTTGACTAAAGTCTTAAGCTACGGCCATACTTATTAAATATTTAGCCAAATAAGCGTAACCCCCTACTTTTGTTAATAGTAAGTGAGATTTAACATGGTCTTATTATCACAAAATAAACTAACGGACTAATTTATAAAAAAATAAAGCAGGTTAAGAAAGGGTTTATAAATCTGGTTTTTATACAAAATCTGTTTCATTAACCCTTTATTAACCGTTTTTACTTTTTATAAATAAGGCAGTAATTATTTACTTCAAGACAGCAAAAAACTGTTTTTGTATAAATTAATATTTAGTTTGCTTGTTGGTACCGTTTTTTTCGTCAATATTCGTAGCTTAAGAACGATGCCGATCAATTATCTTTCCAAACCATTAAAATTGCGTTAAAATGGCATTGATTTGGTTTGGCATATTGTTGCCTATTTTAGTGAAAATGCATATTTTTGCAAATTTAGGTTTTAAATGCATATTTTTGAATACACAAAAAAATTTTAAAATCAATAACAAGATTTTCTAGATTTCGACAAAAGGTCCTTCTATTTTAAACGCATGCAGCATCTTAAATGGTAAAAGCATCCAATGCGATAAAAATATTTGATCCGAAACTGTTACAAGTTCCTTGCTTTGCACATGGGTTATACCGTGTTGCAGAGGAAAATAAAAGCCAATTAAATGATACTGCAATTTTTAATGAAATGTATCCCTTTGTTCCCTTTCCACCGCAGCTAGTAGTAACAAGATGGGGGCCTGGCTTGATGCATCAGAGTTCTTTTCAAAAAACTTTGAGGAATTTAAGAATTTTGGTAGAGCTTGTTGAAACCGATGATTACGTAATTATAACAAAGGTATGCTCTTAAAAATCTTACAATTTAATAAGATCCATACTCGATCTTATCTCCACTCTAAAACCTAGTTCGTATATTTTTTAAAAGAAATATCATTTTAATTGTTGTTGAATTCGGTACTGCCTAATATTTCTTTCTAACTTGCTATTTTTATTAAAACTCAAACTTAAATATTCTCGTATAAGGTAAACAAGAAATGTTTTAAATTCATATTGGAGATTTCATGTCAAGTGACCCAATTTTAAAATCGATGTCTTCCGATTTCAGAAACTTTTTGACCGATCCTGTTGAAAATTTGGGTCTAAACTACTATCAAATAGGACTAACCTTAGTCAAAATCCAAATCAGAAGACATGGATTTTAAAATTGGGTCACTTGACATGAAATCTCCCATATGAATTTTTAATATTTCTTGTTTACTTTATACGATAATATTTTGGAATTTGAATTTAAATTATTCATAATTATAATTAATTTGTGTTTTTGGAAAAGTAAAGTGGACAATTTGTTTAATTTTTAATAAAAATAGCAAGTTAGAAAGTGCCGAATCTTTGATACCCACCAACAACAATTAAAATTATATTTCTTTTAAAAAATATGCGAACTTGGTTTAGAGTGGTTATAAGATCAAATATGGATTTTGTTAAATTTTCAAAAGCAAACTTGTGTTATAGCAACGTAATCATCGGTTTCAACAAGCTCTTTATTATTCTTAAACTACTCGAAGTTTTTTGAATAGAATTCTGATGCACAAAAAAAAATCATCTATTAAATTTTTGTTTACGTTAATTTTTAGAATTTAAATTTATGAAGGAAATACTCAGCACAGAACAAAAAATAAAAGTTGTTAAATTTTATTTAAAAATTCAGCTTTCAATAATTTAGACACAAAGAAAACATCGATTAATGAGCGATAAGACCCATTTTCACCTCAATGGTCACGTGGTTAAACAAAATTGCAGAATATGGAGCATCCAAAATCCAAGGTAAATTGTTAAACATCAAGTGCACTCACCTAGAAAAACATTATAGTGTAGAATTAATTCAGAAAAGACTACCATCTCGACAAACATATTGCGGTTAAGGTGAGTGGCATTTATACCTGGCGATAATTGAATTTTTAAAGGCGCGAGGTAGAGAACAATTAATAATTGTCGTTGAAACAAAATTAAGCTAACTCAGCCCGTTCAACTTTGGCTGCGTTTTCCTGATTTTAATTGAATACTGCGTTCGCCCGATTTAACAGCTCCTGATTCCTTTCTTTGGGGTTACCTTAAGAGTAAAGTGTATGCCAATAATCCAAGAACCTTCCAATAGCTAAAGGTTTATATCCGAAAAGAAGTAAAAGCACTGGCCCCTGGAATTCTAAGAAAAGTTATGGGAAATACTCTGGAATTAGCACGTCAGGTTTAAGATATTATCTTCAAAACATAATGTTGACACATTTCCAAACTATAATTTAAATTTCAATAAATATCAACTGAAAAAATTCGTTCAGCTTGTTTTGCAAAATATTCGTAGAACATATTATGCATACTTATTGTAAAGTTTGTAAGTATTTTTTTTAAAATGACAAATAAGACCCCATAAAATAAGAATATAGGGTTAATTTTTCCAAAAAAAATGCCATAAGATTTTGTTAGAGTTGGAAAAAAAGACAAAAATTACCCATTAAAATAAGAGTTTGTAGAAAAAGAATCGCCATACAATTCTACTAAAGACATTTGCAATAATTTTTTAGAACAAACGCCTTTTTAAACAATTCAAAAACTTTAAGGGCCGAAATCGCGGACTTTTCAAAATTCTTTGACAGATTTGCTCAACCAGTAGTCTAGTTTCATTTCTCATTGCAACTATTAAGGCTGGTTTTTTTTTGTTGCACAGTGTTATATAAAACAAATTTGTGAAAATCTTCTATCAATATTGGTATTCCTTTACCATTATTGGAAGTTTACGTAACAAAATTATCAAGTTTTTTAATGTGGTTACTTTATAACCCTTATCGTACTGCACCGATAATTTGTAAACCCAAACTTCTTAGGATAACTAGAAACAATTTGACGCCAATATAATTCTTTTATGTTGTCCGAAAGTTATGGTATTTTTAACAGACGGACGGCCAGGTAGACAAATATGGCTAAAAAAGATTATAATTGTTCAAGGAACCAGAAGTTTCACACGGAATGGCCAACTTACACAGAAACAAGTCTCACCAATTGTTTTTCAATTAACACATTAATCAAAAAATTAATTAAAAAAAAATCAGTTTTAATTTAAAATTTAATCAAGTGAATTAAACGTTTTCGTTTATCGACAGCAATACATACTGCAGAAAATGTTGTGTATATTAGAAACATATTTGATTGATACTATTAATTTGTCTTACTTGTGCAAATTGAATAAATTTTTTAATTAATATCACAATTTTTTTTATTTAACTCAGTTTTTCTTTGTAGTATACCCTTATTCGACACTAAATGTGGAATGTTTAACAAGTAGTTTTGAATAAAATTTCAATTCTTCCTAAATTTTTTTAAAACAGTTTTTGATTTTGATCAATATAAAAAACCTTCCTTCAAAACCTCCTAAAAAGTAGCTTTTGACTTTTGAACTTATATAACGTTGTAAAAAAAATCTCTTGCTTTCTAAAAATTCTATATAGATTGACCTTTTATGATCACGTTATTACACAGATATAGTGACACATGATTATTTTTAATGAAAACATTTGATTGAAGTTTTTATTCGGCTTTATGTATTTATGTATTTCAGATATGTTCATTTGCAGTGCCATTTATTTTAAATTACATTTTTTTTCTTCGCCGACAAATGGAACAATCCATCCATGCCTTTTCAAATATTTTATCAAAATCAATAAATTTTCTTCAAAAACTAAATTAATTTTTCTTGTTTAAATTTTATTTATTTTTCTTTATCTTTTAACACAAAATTGCTAAATGTTGGCCACAAATTATGAAAATAAAATTGGCAAAAAAATAAAAATAAATATTAAAAAAAGATAAGAGATAAATATGTTTAACAATAATTAAACCAGCTTTTACTTGAAACCACAATGAAATAAATATTTTAAAATAAAATTGTTTTTTTTTCTAATAAACAAATAAACCGCAAATATTTAAAAACAAAAAATTTAAATAAAACTTAAACAATCATATCAATGGAAACCTTAAATTTGACCCCTTTCCAAAAAACATACCCACCAAGTGACACATTCAGGCAGCCAAATGTTTGAAATAAAAATATTACAGTTTTTTTTTATTTCTAATTTTATATAGTGTTTTTTTTTTTTGTTAATCAAAGTAAATAAAAAATGTAAAAAAAAAATTTCATTTTGCGACAAAAATTGTTATAAATAAAAAAAAACCAGACGATTGAGGTCTTTTAGTTTTCGATAATACCAAAAAGCGGGCGTCGTCATTATGGTTATTGAAAACTTTGTTTTTTTCTCTTGGCCAAATGTCTATGCGGTAAGTATGCTGTTTTATATCCCAGGAGTAGTGTTTGTTCCATGTCCATTTCGATTTTAATCTTGTGAGTTAAATGTGATCAACAATTTTATAGCAACATTACGATCAGACATCCATCCGTTGCAACTTAACATACTCTAGTTTTTTTTTTGTTTTCTTGTTGTTCTTATAAAACAGCTGGTTGGTTGTATTATTGTTGCAATTTTTATTTTATTATTAGACTGAATATTTGCCATGTTGACTACTTGTATGAACAGAATAGCACAACGATATTGTGAATTTTTGGCATAAGCCAAGCAATGCCAGGCCATAGAAAAGTACTCAACACCGGCACTCATTCATTCACTCACTCCCTTCCAGTTTTTTGTTTGCTTTTTTTTTTTTTTTTTGTTATTTGACTGTTGTTTGTCTAGGGGTATGAGTGTTAACTGCAAAATGCCATAAAACTTCTTGACACAATTTTTTTTCTTTATTGTTGGCCATATAGTCTTTTTGAAGTCAATGGGTCCAATACGTAGAAGCAATTGGAAAACACAATGGGGACTTTTGGAAAAAAAGCAAAAATCTAAAAACATGTATCCTAAAAAAGCCCATCTAAGGCGCCTTAAAGTATTTTTGTTCTGGATAAAAAAAATGCATGCATACTTCCCCTAGCCTACAAAAATTGAAGATCATAACTCTTCCCTACACAAAATCGTCGCAGTCCAGTCTTAGGTTTTTTTATCCTTTCATAACCATCATGGATACCAATCTTGAAGCGATGTGGTGGTTTAATTCTAGGATGTGGTTCGTATTTTTAACATAGGTATCGCTAGCATCTTGTGATGCCACAGGTGCAGGCAGTGAACTAAGGTAATACATCTCCTTAGCCGAGGTGTCATCGTGCCCATCGATCTGGTTTGCAGTCAGGGGTTACCGACTGTATTATCACGGAGCTTTGTTTATGCCTAGGCACCTCAGCAAATAGACTACACCCTTACCCCGTTACTGGGGACTATGACGTGGAGGACCCCCAGCTCCCTAAAACTCGTGTGGCAAATATGAAGACTCAAAAAAAACTGCAAAAACAAAACCAACTTTTAACAAAGAACGGGGCTGGACATCAACAGGACATTAATTGCTAAAGATAACTAGACGAAAACGAACCCTTCGGTTGATGTAACAGTTGCGACATACACAGCCTGACTGACCTTCCAAAGTCGTTATGAATAGCGAAGTTGATAAAACGATGTTGGTCTTAGCACCTGCCGTGCTAGCCTTATCTAATTGTTGTATTAGCCACTGTGTGACAAAAAAATGCGTCTACCAATCCTCCCTGTTTGTGAGCGAGATCAGCTAGAGCTATCTAACCTCTACAATATTTTTTAAATAGCAACAGCATCTAGGCTTATTCGCCAGCAGGCTGAACTTTACCTCAAGTGCTGAAAAATCAGCCTTTAAAAGATCTCCCTTCACGCGACTTTGGGTAGAAGCCACAACCACCACGTGGTTCTCGATGTAACCAACAAATTGTCAGACCAGAGCCCTGTCTCTAGAGGCTACTGAATGTCATAGTAGCAGAAAGGATTTCTGGTCAGCCGCGATCTCAAAAGATCTGTCAATTTTAAACTGTGCCGAATAGCAGGTACTAACTGCACCTGTTTTCTTTGCCAGAGTATATAACTCCAAAAGTTGTAACAGCCTTCAAATGATTTCCTGCATACTCCTGGGAGGTATACAAGTAGGCTAGCAGAATAAAAATGTTGACAAAATAGGGCCCTTTCCCCATGAGCTAGGGAACAATTGGCTTTTCAATACTATGCTGGAGTTTACATAGAATTGATTTTTACTTAAAAAGTAGAATTAAAATAAAAGTAGATGTAAAATCGATTTTATGTTACACAAATTAATTTTTCTATTGGGTTTTTTACGGTTTTTATTTTTAGAAAGTATAATTTTTTTCTAAATTTTTCAATTAAGCATTCATTTAATTTTTAATTTTCATTAAATTAATTTTAGTTAAGAAAGGAATTTACAATATGAAATGAACTAAAATTTTTTTGATAAATTTGAACAAGGGTTTGAATTTGGGTCGAATATACATGTTTCACGGATAACCATATTCCTATGGCACAAGCTGTATACATTTGTACTTCAAGTTGTATAAGGAAAGGTCAACGAGAAAAAAAAACTAAAAACAAATGTACTTAAGTTTTCAAGACAAGTTCTTGACAATATCATTGGTTAAAGATTGATGATGAGACAGGCGCCGCAGTTGTGGAAACGGTAGAACGGCAAAGAACTCTAATAATGAGGTTGTGGTTATTCTCGAGACAAAAATAAAATTTTCCAAAAAATTTTAACTCATTTCATGTTGTAAATTCCTTCCTTCACTAGACATAATTTTAGGAAAATAAAATTTAATGAAAGCCTTATTAAAATATCAAAAACTTCAATTAAAAAAAAAAACAGTTGAATGAAAAATCACAACTGCCCTCATTTATTTAATTTTTATGAATTTTCTGAAATTCTCCCACTGTAAGTCATTTCGAAGTCAATGACTATGAGTTAAACACATACATACAATCATCACAAACATCAGACATAACCTGAAAAACAAAAATGCATGCAAATTATAATATAAAATCTATCGAAAAAAAGAACAAACAACAAAAAAATAATAATAATGCTAAAAATTTAAGCCACCGCCTGAATATTGACCAAGTTTTTCTTTATTTAACTGATAGTTAAGGCAGGCACACTTCAAGTGGCTGCCTGGCTGGCTGACAACTGCTGCTGCTGCGTTTCGATGATGGTTGTTGCAATTGTTGCAGCTGATATTTGGCTGACTAACTGACTGACTTGTTTCACTTCACACAACATCTATCCATCTACTCATAGCAATTTAAAGTTTATTTTCCATAATGTCCGCTAGTCTGACTGGCTGTTTTTCCATTTATCTGGCTGGTTGGCTGTCTTTATGCTTCGCCTTCCTGTGTACTTGGCATAACTGTTTGTTTGTCTGCACATGTAGAACTATTGTCCTCTGGTCTAATAAAACTATATAATCGAAATAAAAATTCAACAAAATTTTTGCCATATTTTCCAGTTGTATAAAAGTTAGTTTTTTTTTTGTTTGTTTATGCCTAGACATCAGCAAACAAGACATACAATACAACCATCAAAGTTCAGTTGAAATGAGCCAACGAAATAAATAGTACAACTATAAAACAAACAACCATTTCCATTTTGGAACATTATGTTGATAAGTTTTGTTTGCGAAAAAAATTACACTCGTCGTATGTTATGAAGTTGACGTTTTCTACTTCAGTTAATTTAACTCAATTGTATCTGGATACGCATGATTTTAAATTTTTTATTAAATACTCTACAGATGATAATGCCAGAAGTCGAATCGAATTAGTAACAGCTGTTTTAGGTAGAAAGAATTTTGTTTCGTCCCATTTTGGGACAATATTATTAAAAATGTCAGATATTTCGGTGAACAAACTCCAAATTTATAAGCAAACATTAACTAATATTATTATCTAAATTTGTGATAATTATAATCATGAAAAAGTATGTTATATTTTTGGGGCACACATTTTTCTTTAATGTTTTTCACGATTTAGCGTCAATTTTATTTAACAGAAAAATTATTTCAGAATTTGTTGGTACAACTTTTACACATGAGAGACATTCTCCTTATTTGGAGGCAGAAAATTCACATAGAAAACAGTTTTCCTGTCACAAAATTTTCTGATAAAGAATTGTCTTAAACTTGGATACAACATGTTTTATAAAAGTTTTTACATGAGAAAGAAACTACATCAAATTTGGGAGAATTGGTGCATAAAAAACATTTTTTTAGCCAATTTCTCCTCTATAAGAAGGGGTTTTCCCAATTTTTGAAACAAAGTTTTTGGTTAATTTTTTTTTTTTAAGACAATCTTCTGCTTGCATAAAACAAAAAGTTGACAATTTTTTTAAAGAATAATATTTAGAAAAATTTTTTATACAGAATAAAATGTAGAAAATTTTTTTAAGTTGAACTCAGTTTGGTAGAATTTTTCATACAGAACTAAATTTGAGTCTACTTTTTTCCTTTGCACTAAATTTATTAAAATTGTTTTCGCACAGAACTAAAATTGGGACAACTTATTTCATTGAAACCAAAATTTGTTTCGTTTTATATAAATCTAAGATTAGGACAATTTTCTATAGGAAATAGTTTGAGACAAATTTTTTTTTAGAAAACAGTGAGTGGCCAAAATCTTTTCTTTTCAGAAAACAACTTAGGAGGAAATTTTGTTAGAAAACAATTTGGGATGGCATTTTTTTACAGTTTGTGATGCTTTTCTTCCATATCCAAATTAGGACAATTTTCTATAGGAAATAGTTTGAGACAAATTTTTTTTTATAGAAAACAGTTAGTGGCCAAATTCTTTTCTTTTCAGAAAACAACTTAGGATGAAATTTTGTTAGAAAACAATTTGGGATGGCATTTTTTTTACAGTTTGTGATGCTTTTTTTCCATATACATACAAATTTTTTCTCTTATAAAATTTTTTCTATACATAGCAATTTGGGACAGAATTTCTTCTACAAATTGCTTGATATTAAACAAATTTGTTTCGTTAAGGACAATTACAAATGAGGACAATATATTTTATAGAAAATAATTTGGGACAAATTTTAGGCAAAATTTTTTTTTAGAAAAACAGTTTGTGATGCTTATTTCTATACAAACTATTTTTTAAAAGTTTTTCTAGAAAAAGCTATTTGGGACAAAATTGCTTCTTCAAATTGTTTGATATTAAACAAAAACGACAATTGCAAACAAATTTTTTATACAAATCAAAAATTAGGCCAATTTTTAATAGAAAATAATTTGGGAAACATTTTTTTTTTAGAAAACAATTATGGACACAATATTTTTTAGAAAAATAGTTTGTGATGCTTATTTCTATACAATTTTTTTTTTTAATTTTTTCTAGGCCAAGCCATTTGGGACAAAATTGTTTCTACCAAAACAATTTGTGACGCTTTAACTTGTTTCATGATTAAACTTCTATAAAAAAATTTCCGATGCAATTTTTTTTTCTGTACAAAATAATTAACTAATAAAAAGAAAAAATAAATTTTAAGGATTTTTTTAACAGTTTTTTAGAAACTATTTTCTTATAAAGGGAGCATTTAGTTACTCTTTATATCGACCGAAATTTTTTTCAAATATTCCTCATGGAAAATGCCACGAAGTGTAAAAACTACACCAAACCCTGTCCCATTGTCATTCTACATCAGTTGTGTGTTACAATAAATCGCCTAGCGCTTTTCCTAGTATTTCCTTTTTGAAGTGATTTAAAGTTTGAAGTGTTGATTTTATAAACGAAATTTCATATGCGAGTAAATTTGGGCCAAAATAAACCCCAAAAACCCGACAACAACTGCGACAACAATCACATATTTTGACAAGCAATACTGTCTGTTCATGAAAATGTGTGTGTGTTTCTTTTTTTAACAACTTTTATGAGCTCATAAAATTAAATGTTTCAAGTCAGGCGATGTTGAAATTTATAGCATGTCGTTGGAATATTCTGTACATTTGTTTGCAACAGTTTTTAGTTTATTTTTCACCAACTGAAAGTGAAAATATTTACTGGCGATTTTATGTTTTGTTAAATTTTTTAAATTGTTTTTCCTCTGCAGTTCTTTTTGGTGGGAAAATGAAAATCTGTAATAATTTAATTCGGCGGAAAAGTGACAGTGAAATAGACTGGAGGTATTTTTAAGCAAAAAATGGTGTTAAAGGATTATTGGCTTTTATGGGGGAAAAATAAAAAGAATGGGAACAAGAAAAAATAATGCTTGCTGGTCGCTAGTGTTTAGAAGAGTTATAAATAGGTATAAAAGAGGATGTTACTGTTTTCAACTAGTTCAATTATGAACAAGAACACTTAAATAATATAAAAAATTTTCAAAAGATTTTGTTATTCGTGCATAATTCCCAGTTTTTATTATTGATAAAAACACTTGAAATTTATTGTTGATGGGATAAGCTATTCCTATGCGCATTTCACATATAAAAAATAATTTTTAAAATGTTACGTTAAATTTACGTTAAAATTACTAAAGCAATTAATTAATGGTATAATAGCATCCAATTTAATAAAAATAAGCTATTAAATTTTTGAATTTTTTTTTATTCATTATACCTTTTTAAATTATTTAATCGTTTCTCTTTTCGGCTGCAAAAACAAGTAAAGTGCACTCACCTGACAATTTTAAAATCTCATAAGAATAATTCGACTTAAAAAATATTTGTATATACAAATTAATACAATCCTTTACCTTTAAAAAAAAACTTTATGCAATAATTCTTGTTAAATGTGTTTGTTTGGCCGAAGCACCGATACATTACAAAAATGTCAAAAAGAGAACAGTAAACACTCGTTATTTATAACAATTCTACACATCATACTGGTTCCTCCAAAGAGAGTCAAGTCGAAATTTTTCAGTTTTAACTTTTTTAAGAAATCGATGAACAGTGGTCATACCTGCGCACTTAGATCAATTTCTCTAGCATTTTGCCAAAAAAAATTGAATTTTTAGAGGAATCAGTGCGTTATGAATTTAAAATTAAAGTGAATACTTTTTTATTTCAGTCTCTTCTTATGAATTTCTCATTAACGTGAGAACAGAATGTAGTTGATAAAAATACTTCTGCGTTGGCAGTAATACGCAGATATCAACATTACATGAGCATCTGCCATTTGAATTTATCGCATGGTGGGTGTTAGCCACTGGGTGACAAAGAATGCGTTTGCCAACCTCGTCTAAGTGTAAGAACAACCACCGCATACAGGTCGCAAATTGAGTGCATAATCCAGCTATCTAGCTTCAGCTGCTTTTGGAAATATCCCAGCAGCATCTGTTGCGTAGTAACAGAACATAAGGACGATAGAACCCTCAGGCTGAACTCTCTCCTACAAGTGGTGAAAAATCAGCCCTGAGTGGGGGTTTTAGGACCTTCCTTCCTTCCTTAAATTATCTTTTTAACAGAAAAGTAAAATTTCGAGCAAAGACAATCTTCCTGAAAGAATAAAAGCATTTTCCACAAGAAGTATACTTTCGGAGGCATCAACCAATGGTCAGTCTGGTTCCAAACCACCTAATGATTCTCTTTGTACCATAAAGGATCTCAAGATATCGTGCTAGACCATCAGTTTTGGGTTTTGGTCGAATCCTTGTTATTGACAGCACAGAAATGTTTTCTTTAAAATCGTAATTCTACATGTTCGAATTATAAAAGCTTTAATTGTTAAAAGTTAAAAATTGTTAAAAGTTAAAACTGATACATTTTGGAGGAAAACTTTTTCTACAGAATACTATTTAAATAATTTTTTTTTTTGGTTTAGCAATTTGGGACGAAAATTTTTTTTGTACAAGAAACTATTTCGAACAAATTATTTGCTATAGGAATCAATTTGGGACAAAAATATTTTTAAAGGAAACAATTTGGTACAAAAATGTTTCCATATGAAAAAATTTTGGACACAAATATTTCTATAGTAAAAAATTTGTTACAAATTTTTTTTAAATGTTGAGACAATTCCTTGTAAATTATGAACAATGTCTTATTGTTTACAACTTTGAACAATGTTTTATTATTAATTGTAAAAGTTACTGTCCAAAAAAAACTTTAAAAAAATAGTTGTTGTTTAAAATAAATGTTTTATGAGATATTTTTTTCACATTAAAAGTCACATTAATTTTTGTAAAATGGATTTAAATATTTAGCAACACATTTTGCATAGCCAAATAGGTTATTATGCAATAACTTATCAGATAACATAATACCACGTGAAAATATTTTATAAAAAAAATGTCTTCTGACAATTTCCAGCATTAAAAACATTTCATGTTACAATTTTTGAGACAAAATTTATTTCATGCAATCATTTTTTTATTAGAAAAAATGTCAGAAAAAAATTTAGAAGAAAAAAAGACATGATTTGATGAATTTGTCATAAGACAATTTTTGTCATGAAATTCTATACATTTTTTTTTATGTTAATATCTTAAGAGAATTGTTTTGTGAAAAATATCAAGGCAATACTTGCATCGTCCTAAAATGTCATGGTCAGATAAGATATATATATATATATATATATATATGTTCCTTTTACTCCTCTGGGGAGCATAGGGCCGCCAGATAAGATACCGTTATGATTTTATAGCAAAAACAATTTTAGCTTAAGCGCCAACCTTCATAGGTACAACATTTTTATGATAGACATGTAATGAAAAAAAACCTTCTCCAGTAAAATTGTGTTTTTGTCGCTTAAGTTTTTTTTTACGATTTGTTTTAGTATGTACAAATAAAATAAAAAATGCCGTGCTAAAATTTTTACAAAGCGAACATTTTTTATTGGTTTTACTGTATCGTACTTTTAAATATTTATTTTCTGTTTAAATTATATAACTGCATATTTGTGTGTATGTCCCTTGATTAATGAGGCCACGTTTAACCATCGATCTCCATTTAGCATTTACAAACTGACACGCGGTCTGCCAAAAATAAAAATAAAACTTCCAACTACAACAATAAAAAATTACAAACAAATTACAAACAGCAGAAAAACAGACACACGAATCTACTTCATTGGCCAGACAGACAAACATACCCATACACTATAGATCTTAATGTTTAAAAATTACAGTCGCAAATAATAATAATAACAATAACAAGTTGCAACTGCAACAATAATAATAGCGGCAAATATTAAGAGGAAAATAAACAACAGCAAAAATAAAATATAATTTCATTTTCGAATAACAGCGAACTGAAAATTTTGTAAGTTTGTAAGTATGGACAAATAAAAGGTACAACATTTATTTCTTTTTTCTTAAATCACAAAAAATATATTGCAAAAAAACATATTTAAGAAAAAAAATGCAACATTGTGTATCCAAATTTCATGTTAAACAGAGAAGCTCCAAATCTGAAACATTTAATGAATGGCCAACCAACACTCATGTATTCGACTCAATATTTTGCAGTTATGAGAAAACGAATGCAATGGGTTGGTTTAATTTTTTTTTTTTTTTGTTTTTCTTTCCTTTTGATAAAGGCGGAATTAATGACATGTTAAAGAAGAGCGGTAGACAGATGAGCAGGCAAACAATTGTAGGTATTAAATCTTTTAAACACTTTAAGTTTATGAAAATTATGAATGGAAACAGGAAATGAATTTGAAAAGGACAGCTTTAAAGTTTTCTTCTTATGAACTTTCTCAAAGTACTTTTACACGGCATGTATTTAACTGTGTACTTGTCAAATTTCCCACTGCGAAATGCTAACGTGTAGTGTAAAAGCAAAAAAAATTGCTTCTGCATCTGACTGTAGTGGTATGAAAATTTTTTGAAATATTATACAGAAATTTAATCACTATAGCTTTCATTACTTTTCATTTTTGTTATATATAAATTATTGCTTATTGCATTTGGATTAATAGAAATTTCAAAAGATTACATGAAGTTTTCTGATAATATACCCGATAGAATTTTTTGTATTTCCACCACAGCTTTTGGCAAATGTTTTGAAGAAAAATTTAAATTTTTGTGAACATTCATGAAAGATCTTAGAAGTTAATAGTATTTTATTGAAAGTGAAAATTATTGTTTTGTGCCGCATACGCCACTTTTAAAAATTTATTTTTAAAAAGTAGCGTTTTGCGCTTCATACGTGTTCATACTGCTCTGTATAATTTTGCTTTTTCCTATTACTTGTTTTTCTTACGGCAATGTCGCAAAGCACGAGTGGCGTGTAGAGCTAAACAGTACTAAACAAACTTTAAAATAGTTGATATGGTATAAAATTAATGCTTAATAGCTCAGAGATCCTAAACAATTTCTTGAAACAGGTTTCGGATTTAGATAGGTGGTAAAAATATTACTAATTAAATTTATTTAAAAACGGTTGTTAGTTCCGACCAGTAATGAGCTGTCTTTTGCCACTGCAAAATACATATCGTGTAAAAGTGCCTTGATATTAATATTGTAATTTAAATGCCTTAAACCAACTAAAGTAAAAGGACTTATTAAAACGTTTTAACCAACTAAAGTAAAAGGACTTATTATTCGGTTAATAGATAAGCTGTGCCCGCGACGTTAGTTTTCCGTTTCATGTCTATTTTACGTGTTAATTATCCGTTATTGTTATTACTTATTAGAGAAATCGATTATTCGACTCTTTTCAAAATAACCGGTTAACCGGTCTTAATTCGAATACATAACAAAAACAAAAATCAAATTAGGAAGTATAATAAATAAATAATTTGCATAAAAACAAAACAATTCACGACGGCAAGGAACCAACAAAACACATAGATATGACTTAAGGTATGTTTAGACCTAACAAATATTTGACAATAAAATACAAAAAAATGCTTTATTTTTAACAATTTATATTTTTTTACTAAGCTTTATTTCTAAGATGATAATTGTATAATGTAATTTAGAATCTGTTAAATAAGGTTTGCTCTAGTGAAACGCTTTGCAAAAGCAAACAACTCTCTAAGAAATCTAGTGGTTACGTGTAGGACGTCAAATATTTAGTAGGTATGAACTAGGGTGATCGATCGAATAGTATTCGACCGGTTTTAACCGGTTATTTTAGTTTTGCCCAAGTCGAATATTTCAAAATGTCCATTTTTCGAATATCGAATAAACCGGTTATTTTTAGTAAATAACCCGGTTATTTAAGTAATGTGTAATTTATATACGTTTTCCTTATTTTTGTTATAACTGAACCCGTAATTTAAGTATTTTTCTAATTGAATATTTGGCAAACTTAAACTTTTTATAAAAAATGTCAAAACAAAATGAAACAAAAGTCAAAAAACATTATGAGCAATGTAAATACAAATCGCTTATATAAGTGTGTGTTCTTGTAACAAAAACCAAAAACAATTTAAAGTACTACAAAAAAAGTTCAGCTTAAACTGACTTAAAAGAAAATTGTGCTTAAACGGCCCTAAAATGATAAGTTGCAAAGGTTCTTTAACGTCACGACTTATTAATCACTTTAAATTAGTCTACAAGCTTGACATAAATATACGCCAAGTAAAACTTGACTCTGTTCCAAGTAGTTTTTAAGAGACTGCAAATAATACTTTACAAAAAAATACTTTAATAAAAATAATGACTGAAAAACTCTTAAGTAGTTCTAGCATACCTTCATGCTTAAAACAAAAACATACCGGCGGAATCAACGTTATGGGAAAATTCATCAGTTTTATTTATTAAAACACCAAGAACTTAAAACAAAATTGAAGGAATCAAAAATGTCCTGGAAGGGTTTAAATTGTGTGATCGACGAATTGAAAGATATTTCATACAAAAAGCATGTATTCTTGTCTTTAATGCTGAAACAAAAAAAAAATTGAAAAATATAATCCTGTAGAAGAGGTTTTGTTTGCCACTTTTCAAAAATATGGCTGAAGTTTACTGCTTCATATAGACATGCTTAACCAGCAACAAATTAAAACTCATTGACTGGTCAGGTTTTTTTTTTGATTTTATCGTCAAATATTTGTGGTCTGAACATACCTTAAGTCATATCTATGGAGTTTTTTGGTTCCATACCTTCGTGAATTGTTTTGTTTTTATTTATATTTACTTTTTATTACAAAAACTAATTTGATTTTTGTATTTTTATGTATTCGAATTAAAACCGGTTAACCGGTTATTTTAAAAATGTCTAAGCGAAACCCGGTTTTTTTAAAATAACAACTATTGGGAATATTCGAAAACCGGTTATTTTGATAAAAGTCGAATAATCGATCACCCTAGTATGAACAGAGCTTTAGAATTTTTGAAAATCTCTGTTTTTTTTAAATTATAGAAATATTTTAAATGAGTTTTCATTTGTTAGTGGTGAAGCATTTCTATATAAATCAGTAGACTACAACCATATTTTTAAAAGTTGCGAACAAAACCTTTTAGCCCGGATTATATATTTAAATTTTTTTGTTTCAGCATTATAGAAACAATAGTAATACATATGAACATTCTTTTTTTATGAAATATCTGTCAATTCGTCGATCACAATTTAAACCCTACCATGAGATTGTTTTATTCCTTCAATTTTGTTTTAAGTTCTTGGTTATTTAATAAATAAAACTGAAGAATTTTTCCATATCGTTGATTTCGCCAGAATGGTTTATTATTGGCAGCATATTTTAGTAAAGTATTATTTACAGTCTCTTAAAAACTACTTGGACCAGAGTCATGTTTTACATGGCGTATATTTCTGTCAAGCTTGTGGACTAATTAAAGGTGATTAATTAGTCATGACGTTGATAATCTTTTGCAACTTATAATTTTAGGGCCTTTTAAGTATCATTGTCTTTTAAATCAGTTCGATATATCACCACAGATGACATCTTTATAAAAATATATACATGTAATATTTAGTCAAATTGCTAATTACTTTTTAAGCTGAACAATTTTTTTTGTAGTATTTTGAATTGTTTTTGGTTTTTCTTACAAAAATATACATATAATCGATTTTTATTTACATTTATAATGTTTTTTGACATTAATTATAATTTTGGTTATTTTGTTGAACTATTTATGGTTTTTAATCCAAATTGTTAATATTTTAATCAGGCTTAAGTTCATTAAATTTAATTTTCATTAAATTATTTTTATGAAGAAAGGAATTTTACAACATGAAAATTAATTAAAATTGTTATTGATAATCATTCATTCTTGACTGACCTGAGATTCGTAAAAATACAATTTGGTTTAAGGATTGATGTTTGACTATTGACGTCAGCAGTCGTCGATGGCTGCGAGTGTAAGACGGCAAATCCATCTGAGGAGATCGAGTGGTTGCGATCGAAACATGTCATGGTAACCAGCCGTCTGGGTTCGAATCTCAGGTCAGTCAAGAATGAATGATTATCAATAACAATTTTAATTAATTTTCATGTTGTAAAATTCCTTTCTTCATAAAAATAATTTAATGAAAATTAAATTCAATGAACTTAAACCTGATTAAAATATTAAAAGTTTTTTGACATTGTTCATAAAAAGTTTAAATTTGCCAAATATTTAATAAGCAAAATACTTAAACCACGGGTACATTTATAGCAAAAGTAAGGAAAACGTATATGGTTCATATTTTTGTTGCAGGTGAGCTCACACAGCGTTTTAAAGAACGACGTTCAATGATCGACCCTTGTTGAAGATGTGCTCACCAAAATATGCGTATTGAAGACAACTTGGACGCTGTACGCCAGAGTGTCAAAATATATCCATCTGCCTCATCTCGTCGTTGTTTCCTCCAATTTTGCATTTTCAGAACAATTTTGCAAAGAATTTTTAGGATGGATCTGATACATACATACAAAATTTTAATTGTGCAAGGACTACTATCGCGCCATCAACAACTAAATTTGTAGGTCTTATTTGGCCACAAGTTACAATCCACTAGTGGTGAATATGGAAGCCAAAGGGGAAATTATTGTTGGTTGGCAAGCCCAAAAACTAGGAGTGCTGCAATTAGAGTCGACAGTTGCCCCGTTTTGACACCACACAACTCTTGAAGAGAAGAAACCTCGGATTAAGCGTGGCACCAGGGCAACACAAGAGCCAGCCCGTCGCGTTAAGATATTTCAATAAGTTGCCCAATTTTACCCGAATATTTTAGAGAGTCCATGAAGAAGGTAATTCCCAAATAATTTATGTCGTGTTGAATTAAACGCTGGGCCATCATATAGTAGATGAAAGACTGAACGGGAAATAATAGTGTACCTGAAGCTGTAAAAAGATGCTTCTCTCTTGTAACGTGTTTGTGTCTTAAATCTTTTGTTTTGTGAATAGAAGTTTGTTTAATTAATTTCTCCTAAAGAATTAAAAATGATGGATATTCAATATTTTTAAAACCATATTAATAATTTTTTCATGTTGCATCTTTTAAATTTTCTCTCATTTAAGGTTTATTGTTCACAATATTAAATTTACACAAGAAAAGTTTGTATCTTTTCTTCATAATCACGATTGGCAAACTAATTGTAATCAAGATGATGACACTCCCTGCTGAAAAAAAGTGCGAATGGTATTAAAAATATCACGCTATATTTTTTTCATGCTTTTACATGACAATATAATTTGCAAGAGCCACTCTGCTATGAAACCTTTCAGATGAGTAAGTTTGAAATTAATTTACAGTTATTATCAAAAAATTTACAAGCACTTAAACTTGAAGGCAAACTTAAAGTCTTCATAAATATTAAAAATATTTTTTGTTAGTTTGGCTTAAGAAGCAAATAAAATAATCATAAAAATTCTTTAAATCAGCCGCTTTAAGAAAAACCTTTGGGTGTTGGTGTTAAACTTAAATATGAACCTTTTTAACGAACATTTAAAGCGAAAAATTGGTTTAAAGTTTTCATAATAGTGATGCCATGTATGCTTGGCTAAAGTACCCATGTCCATGAGATAAAAGACACAAGAAAGTGTACTTTTAAAAGAAGCGCTTTTTGACAAATACTTTATTTTCTTTTCTTAAACATAGAGAACCAAAACAAAAAAAAGGCTGCATTAAAAGGTGGGCTGTCTAACGGTTTTACACATAACAAGTACCAGTTCTTGTGTTTGAAGCACTCACGGTGCGTGTTTTGTGTTGCACGTACGTCTGTTAGTCTACCAACGAAAACTGTCAACGTCATAAGCACATGGCAAATTAAAAATTAATTTCAGTTCTTTATTTAAGTTCCAAAAGTTAAGTCAAATAACGGTTAAAGTGTTAGACTTTTGAGAACAACAAATTGAAGAAGATACAAAACTAAATTAACCTAAAATTTCTAAGCTAAAAAATTTTGGATGCAATAAAAGGCATTCCAAAAACGGTTAACACTTCATATTTTACAAAACGAGTTATTTTATTCAAAAACTTTAAATATCTTTTATTTCTACTAAACTTCTTCAAGCTTGAAGTAAATTTCTTATAAATTGAGAATTGTTTGATTTAATTAAAATTCCTTTTCCGAGCATCTTTTCTATTTTTGCACAGAGATACAATATTTTATAATCAAACATTAGAGCAATGCAAGAAAAAAAATCATAGTTTGTAGACAAATTTGCATAAAATGTTATTTTTAGAAAATTGTTTATGCTCTGCCATAAAAATTAGCATTTGTAATAAAAATATAGCAAGTTGCAATCTGAATATAAACGTCTACTTCAATAGCATCACAGTACTTAAGACCTGACGGTTACCTTCAGCTAGAATTACTGGTTTGTCTACAAGGCATCATTTTCATTATCAAAAGAGTCCCTTGAGAAAAAAGCACTTGTTTACCTTTCAGTCCTCTTCCTTTATTCTGCATTCATTTTTAAGGCATTGCTTTATAGATACATATTTATTTACTTTAGTATTAATGAAAATTTTGTGAAGAAAGTAATTTTTATAGGAAAAGAAATCTATTTGTATTTATAGTTACTTTGTGAAAAATGTACTTTTCTGAGAGAGAGGTGACCTTGTGTAAAATTGGATAAATTTTAATAAAGCATTTGTTTTTATTCATAAAAAATATTTTAGGAATTTTAAAGGTTCATTTAAGAAATCTTTATATAATATTCGTTCTATAAACCTTTTTTATTGATGGTCTAAATGCATATGCAAATAAGCGAGTTTTTAAGCTAAAAGAACCATTTTAACTCTTTCCAGTGATGAGAAAAATCAAACGCATTTGAAGTGATATTCCAGATCAAATAGAGAACATTAAATAAAAAAATATCTGAAATACAAGCTATTCTGTAATAAAGTTTTAACAATTTTTTTTTGGGAAAACAATATCGGTAGCTAACGGCAAGCAAAAGTTCTTGTAAAATAATAACGATAATGAATGTACTGTTAACAGATTAAAAATCAAAAGTTTGAAAAACTATTAGTGTTTGTGTAAAAAATCATAATTAAAAAAATAGCGTTTCGCTGTTTGTCATCTTTCGATCACATAAATAATACTGTTTTTATCCAACTCAATAAAAGATGAGAAAATTTAATTGCGTTTGGTTTTTTTTTTTAACACAAACTTCATTGTGTTCGGTTCAAAAACAAAACATTTTTTACAAAACCAAAATACACATTCGAAAAAAAGCCAGCAAAATAATTTTACACAAACAAACATATTCACAATAAACACACAAGCTGTTCGTGCTGCTGTCGTTGCTAAAATGTTTAATTTGTTCATTTCTTTATCAATGTAAAAAAGACACATTATAGAACATTAAAATATAATGTACTACTACAATTTTTCTGTTTTTTAACTAAGAACAGAACATTATATAATGTTCTGCTCTTCTTTCTAACCATAATGCGCGGTGTTAATTGGAAATAAAACAAAAAGTTTGAAGAGAATTATCTTAACAAGTGTTTGCCTAATGGTCGAAATACGGCCATACCAGTATATAAGTATATGTGAATTTAGATGTTTTGAGCATTAATTTTTTCCGTCCAAGCGGATCGATTTGGCGACAGACCAACCTCCGGTTCATATGTTATGTTCCAAGTGAGTGGCTGACAAACAAAGATAGATATCGTTCTTAACTGGTTTGCCTGTGCCGATTTATATATAAGATTTATATAGTCGAAATATTCGAAAACCGGTTTCTTGAAAATGTCGAATAACCGACCACCCTATTTTTTTTATTATTTGATACACAGCTGGCATTTGCGTGATTATCTTTTCTGTAAAAATCTCCTTAATGAGTCTTATCAGATCAGTTTTGATGATTAAAAACTGATTAATCACTTGAGCGATAGAAAAAGGATTCACATATGATTCGTAAATATGTTAAAATAATGATTTTTAAATATTCTGAATTTCAAAGAAATAAAAATAAAAACTTTGGTGTCAGCCAATCATATAAAAAGCTTGGCTAAAAAGAAGCCCAAAAATTATTGACAATTTATGAACAAAAATGTTAGTGCAAATGGTTTTTTCTTCATTTTTTAAGTTCAAAATAAAGCTGATTATAAAAACTAACATTAAAAGTATACAAAAGGAACCAGCAAATTGTATCAGATATGAATATTCAGGTGATTCATCTGTATGGTACCATTTTCTCACAACAAGAGTATCATTTATGATTGAAAAATGAGCTCATATACGGGTATTTTGCTCGTGAAGCTGATTCCTAAATGATTAGGTTATGATACAAAATGCTAGCTGGGTAATTGGATAAAAAAATTTTATTTATGTGTTTTGCATATGGGTGTTTCTCTGGTTATGCACGCGACATTTGTACGCGTTTTATTGTGTTTGAATATTAAAAAAATAGAAGTGGATTGGAATTTTAGAATGAATTCTAGAATCATTACATTGTTTGTGATGAGTTCTTTCTAAAAAGTATATATAATGGTAAATTGAGCACTGGGTACCCAAATGCCATGCAATCAAAGTTGAGTTACTCACGTGACAAAAATAGAAGTGCCTTTTAGGACCGTAAGAAAAAGTGCGAAAGTAAGTGAATTGTAGGAGGTTTTTATTTCGGAAAAAATGTTTTTATAAAGGTTAGTAATGGGCCTTTATAATCATGTTTTGTTCAAAAGCAACTATGCATGGGTTGGCGAAGAAAAAAACAAATTGTAAATTACGCACGTGACATTACGCACGTGACACTTTTTAGCTTCATACATATTTTAGTAATTTTACATATATTTTCAGAAGTTTTTAACAAAAAAATTTAACTTTTATTCAAAAATGAAAAATAAAAAATAAAAATATACTACAAAATTAATCCAACTTAATTTTTGTGCTTAAAAAAATTATGCGAGTGCTTTGATTTTTTAAGTCACGGTGGACCATTTTAGAGAAATACCCATATGTGTTAGTATCAAATTTGAACGCTTATAAGATTGGGCACCTGACCTAAATACCTTTCAAATGGTGTCGCTGGACGAACAGAGGTGAAATGTGTTCTTAACTGTTTTGCCTTAGCCGATTTATGTATAGATATTTTTTATTATTATAGAAGGATCTATGAAAATTATCTGTGAGACAAAATATACCTCTATCCGATTATCCATATTTTCAATGACTCTAAGACATAATTGAGGTTCAATGTCGTTAATGTGCCGAATTGTCTAATCCTTTAGGCCTTGAATTGTTCTTGGCATATTGACGTACACTTTTTATTTAAAATATCCCCAAAGAAAGAAGGCCAACGGTGTCAAATCACATGATCGTGACGGCCAACTGACATGGCCACTGAATTTCTCTCGCAATTTGTTTGTTGGCTGTGTGACACATTCAGTTGGAACTACGTTTCTACCAGGTCCATATCCTCAATTTCTGGCCACAATTAGACTGTAACAGCTCGCGATAGCGACCACCATAGACAGTAACTTCTTGGCTGGCCTCATTTTTGAAGAAGTACGGCCAGGTGATGCCGCCAGAGTCGGTTTACCGAAATTTGCGCATAATTCTGGAGATTGTGGGCACATTATGCTGACGAACAAGATCACGAAGTGCACGAAAAGAATTTTTGTTTTGAACACCCATTTTCGTAAAAGTCTTAAACAATTTTAACGCGCTGTTCAATTCTCTACATGTCCACAGTTGAATTTGACACTGGTACAAAGAAATGTCAAATTACGTGTCTATTTTTTAAAAAGTATAATATTTATAACTTTTTGTTACGCCACGCCACGGTTATTTACCTTATGCTACCATACATTTTTTTAACCTTCTTGCTGTTTGCTGCAGTTGCACCAGTCCAGTCCAGCCCAGCCGGCAATTGCTTTTATTATTTTGCGTTGGTTGCTCTAGTGAAAAATTATTAATTTTATGCGCAATTTTGTAGTCAGTCTACGTGATTCAATTCTCGCCTTTGTTTTTCTTTCGTAGTAAATTTAATAACTAGTTAGAGTTATATGTCTTAAATTGAATGTAAGATATTCAGCTAAAAAAAGGCAACAAAAAGGAAAGCAACATTTTTTTTCTTTTTACCTAAAAATTCATGTAGTATTTTTTTTATATACACAGAAGAATTTGTGCCTGACTCAATGGAATTTGCATTACACTCAAAGATTGTAAAAATAGTTTTACTTTTTTAAGCAGGATTTTTTCTAAAAAGAACTTATTGTAGATTTTTTTTCCAAATTAGTGAACCAAATTTTTAAAAACAATTTTAGTTTGGTTTCTAATAAGCGTTTGAAATTATGTAAACGAATATTTTTTTCTGACTGTTTCACTTGTCTATCCTGGAGGCATTTTCGTCTTTAGGCTGTTTATTATTAAATATAAGTATAATTTTAGTTTATTATTTTGTTGCAGTTGTTGTGGCCAGTAGTGGCTGTTGTTGTTATTTTCTACACCTTCTCTACGAAGTCATTGAACAATAAAGTCAAGTATGCAAATTTTGTTAAAATTTTAATTTTAATGAAGCCAGACGTGTTTTTGAGATTTACTGTCTACAAATTCAGTGCTTCATAAGTAGAGTGTATTATAATATCAGAAACTTAAACAATATATATTTCATTTACAAAATTAAAAACAAAATATCTTCTTTTAAGTTTATGATTATTTTTTAGCTTTATTTTAAAAGTTTAGTGAACTATTTAATTGAAAAACTGAAACTTTTTTTTAAAATTTATTAAAAAATTTGGCCACACTCCAAAATAAATTTCGCAGTGAAATAGAAAATTTTTATTTTATGAAACTTCTTACCTGTTTGTAAAAAAACTGAATTTAAAAAATATCCTATTTAAGTTGATTTTAAAATTATATTCCATTTTTTAACTATAAAAGTATAAGGAAATTTTACATTACAATGTAACAATGTAATTTTTTGACACAAACAAAAAAATTCTATAGTTAAAATGTTAGAGTAACTAACATGAAAGTCCAGCGAAATATCTGAAAAAAATTTTGACTGCTGAAAAAATCATAATTTTGGAATTTTAACTTTTCTTAAGTCAATCAAACAATCAAAAGACTTTTGATTTTTATTGCACAACGAAAAGAAAGTGATATCTGTTGGCAACATTGTACAATGTTGTTTATGTTTTTCCTATAGGTGAATTCATAAAGGTGACCGCATCATGAGAAAGAGCTATGCTCACTATCCCTTTCTTTTAAAAATACTATTTATTTTGTTTTTTTATAAAGTTAGAGTGAATGCCAAAGTTATTTGTTGAAAATATTTTTACCTACACAATTGCTTTAGAAAGTAAATCTTTTTCCTGTATTCCAAATTTATTGTAGCTCCACTTATTCCTTACGCCCTTTTAAATCGTTGTGTTTATATTTAATATTCACTTTGCTTGTTTAATAATATTTAAATAAGTTTTTTTGAAGTACGTATTTAGATTTTTTTTTAATTAAAATAATTTTTTCACAAAATGTAAACAAAACTAAAAACCTTCAGAATTCACTCAAAAAAATAAACAATAAACAGATGACTTGAAAATTTCACCTTTATGAATTCGCCTTGGGCTCTGCTTGCATTTTAATTGAATGACAGTATGCCATATTTTAATTGAAACCATTGTGTTACTTATTGCATAATATAGAAAAAAAAAATGGAAATAGTATGGAGAATAGCATATACAATAATGTTGTACAATAAACAAGGCGCTTAAGGCCGCTTCTTCTGCTGTCATCCTTCTCATACTAGAGCATAGGGCCAAACAGTAAAGGTTTTCTTCATAGTGATGTTTGAACATAAGGTTGGCACTTATAAATTTGTCATGCCGAAGCAGGCGGTTTTTCGAAAGTTTCCGATTACCTCTCGAATACTGTATTTTCTATAGTTTCCTAGTTTGAACAAATGTTTGTGAAACATCATTTAATCTTGGTTAATGAGTGATCAACCCAAAAACTGCTCTTCGCTGAACACATGCCATTATCTACCACTGCGCCGTGTGCTATTCATAATCAACCATAACAGTAAAATCAACCTCTGTCTGCCCATGATATACTAAACAACCTCTTTAGACTAGATTTTGGTCACCCCTGGGTATTTTATTTCTCCAGCACCATTGAAACTGTGACAACATGGTGAGCTTCCCTAATTCGCCAATGGGTGGGTCACGATAGAGGATCTAGCAATATTCACATGGGGAACTCTAAAGCATAAAGTCAGCGTACCATACATTTAAAAAAAAACTTTTTACCTCAAAAAAGCTTGTTTTTTCTAAAACAAAAATTGTGTCCTTTTTCGTAGTAGATTAAAGAAAACATGTTGTGTGTTCCTTTAATCTATTA
The DNA here is from genome assembly GCA_949318255.1 of Pollenia labialis. Lineage (NCBI taxonomy): Eukaryota > Metazoa > Arthropoda > Insecta > Diptera > Polleniidae > Pollenia > Pollenia labialis. The sequence continues at coordinate 115,168,135 of OX439143.1, forward strand.
GAAAAACGGCACAGTCTTATGCGACAACCACAATAAGGCTGAATATTTCTAAAACGGCTGCGCAGATAAGAAAAAAAAGGTTTAACTTTGCTTAAACGCAATTTCGGTTTTAATAGTTTATTCAATTAATTACACTGGTTTCGGATTACATGTATTTGTGTTGTGCAACCTCCTCCATTTTCGAAATTACGGTATATTTCGCAAACAGCATAATCGAATTAGGCTTACCCCCCGGGTGCACCACTTGACAGTTTTTTCGAATGTTAGTATAACAATTTTAACAAGGTTTAGAAGTTGATTATTTCATTAGAATGTCATTATCAGTGTTCGAAAATAAACACTAATTATCGCTCCTTAGTGTTCGGTTCTGTCTTTTTGGCGCCTAAAAAAAACCAAAATTTTTTTACAAAAGCAAAATAATATTACACAACAAATATTATATATACACAATACACACACAAGCTGTTCGTGCTGCTAAACTTTTTTGTTTGTTTATTTCTTTGTCAATGTGAAAAAAGAAACAGTATAGTACATTAAAATATAATGTTTGTCTACAGTATCACTACAATTGTTCTGTTTTAAAACGAAGAACAGAACTTTATATAATGTTCGGCTCTTTCTTAAAAATAGTTACTAACGGTATTACTGGTTGTGTTCGTTACACAAACACTAAAAAATAGTTATCGTTCCTGGGTGTGTGATCCGAACTCTAAAAAATGTTCTGTTTATTTTCGAAAACTGGCCATTATAAAGTTAGTTATTGTTGTCGCGATAAATATCATGTTGGTTATTACTAGTACATACCCAGAAAAAAATTTAAAGTTTTCCGGAAGTAAGAAAATTGCATGAGCGGTGATATATCACTGCCTGCTTTGAAGCAGCAGAGAAGCGAAAAACATGAAAGTGAATTTTTAATTTAGGTAAATAAGAGTGATGTATTGATTGCCGTTGCTTTTTGAGTTCTTTCAAATAAAAAAGCAAAAGTTGGAAAAACCCAGTGTGTTTATTTTGCTGCTGCTTTTGAGAAGTGTGTGCTATTTTAGCAGTGGAACTTGTCGCCTTTTTTATTATGATTATTTTGTTTAAATTAATTAAAGGCACAATTTGGCTGCTTTTGCTTATACTGCGATAACATTTTAAGCCCTAAATGAAACCAGACTATTGGTAGAGCAAATCTGCCAAAGGGTTTTGAAAAGTTAGCTCGGGTTCCCGAAATATCGACCCCTAAAGTTTTTAAATTTTTTGAAAGGGCGCTTGGTATAAGTCTAAAAAAATATACTTGATGTACTTCTGAGCTAAAATTCTATTTCAGATGTCTTCAGTAGAATTGTATGGCGATTCTTTTCTTAAAATGTATTGTATAATTTTAAGGGGTAATTTTTGTCCTTTATTTACTTTCCAAACAAAAGTATACTAAAATGGCACTTTAAAGGGTTAAATTGTTCAACGAATATTTTCTGGATTAGATTTCACCAGGGTTGTTCTAAGACCAAAAAAAATCGTGTAATGTATGTAAAACAGGCTTTCAAAAAATTAAAAAAATTTAAAGGCCCGGAATTTCGAAAATCCGTTTTACAAACATTGTACAAACTTTTGATCTTAGAAGATCCCTAATAAAATTTGTGCTGAAAATATTCGTGGAACATTTTAACCCTCTAAAGTGACGTTTTAGTATACTTTTGTGTGAAAGTTAAAAAAAGGACAAAAATTTCTCTTTGAAATGATTGTTAAAGGGTTAATATAATCTAAGAAACGAATCTCCATACAATTCTACTGAAGACATCTAAAATAGTCTTTTTGGTCAAAAGAACATTTGGTATCTTTTGTTGACTTGTACCAAACGCCTTTTTTAAAAAATTCAAAAACTTTAGGGGCCGATATCTCTGGAATCCGAGCTAACTTTGTAAACACCTTTGTCGGATTTGCTCTACCAATAGTCTAGTTTCATTGCGCGTTGCAAGTATTGAGGCTGGCGGCGATGACCCGAATTTTGTTGCACTGTGTGATATGATTATTTCAAAGAAAAATTCACGAAGCAGGATGTATTGCAATGATAATAAAATGTGTTTACGCTTATTCCCAAAATTTGCCGAACACAAGACATGCTTAAAATTACATATTTTTTCTAGTTAATCATTTTTTTTAGGGAATAAAATAGTGCATTCAAAGGGATTTTGCCATATAAAAATCCTGTGCTTCTCTTCTTTACAAAACTTCTTACCAGTAGGCTCCATTTTATGCTGGATGCATAAGCTTTTTTAACAAGTTGATTTTTTTCACAAATATTTACTTTTCTAAACAAAAAGTTTTTCATTATACATTTAATAAAAACTGGGAATTTAGCACGAATAACAAAATCTTTTGAAATTTAAATTTTGTATTCCCAAAAATTTAAATTACTTTTTGATAATAAACAGGCGGGTGCACGGCCTAAAAAACACTTAATTGACAACATCTTTTGTAAGTTGTTGTTGTTTTTTATTTTGTTTTTCTTAACCTACTTACAACTACAATTAATGTTGAGAGAATTTCAACTAATTGTAGCGGGGAATGTAAGACGAGATGAACGCACTGTTTATTGTTGATGTTGTTTTGTTTAAGCTTTGATATTATTACAAGTAAAACTGTTGCTATAAGTCTTATACGTTTAACATTTTTACTTGGTTTAATATCTTTAGTTTTTCTAAAATCTTTATGGATGAAGTTTCCGGATGATCTGGCCTAAGCAACCAGTGAAATGCGCATAGGAATAGCTTATCCCATCAACAATAAATTTCAAGTGTTTTTATCAATAATAAAAACTGGGAATTTAGCACGAATAACAAAATCTTTTGAAATTTAAATTTTGTATTCCCAAAAATTGAAATTACTTTTTGACATTTAAAAATTTTCAGTAAAAGTAAAACAATTTTAAATTATATATTAAAGGCATATGAAAAATAATTTTTAAACGAACCGCTCCATTACCAAAAAGTGGACAAAAAGGCGCCATATTTTTATATATTACGTGTTGATTTATTCAAAAATGTGAATAAATAAAATTTTTGATGATCAAGTGCGACATATATGTCACCTTCTCCGAGAAAAGGGACCTAGTGTGTGAAAATGAAGTTTTGAGAAGAACGCGTTTCATATTATTCTACGCCCTTTTAGGTAGCAGAATCCACTCTTAAGTCCAAACCTGTTTTTTGACACACCAGGTCCCTTTTATCGGAGAAGGTCACGTATATATGAAATAAAATGATAATTTTTATTAAAGGTTTGGTTTGTTTTTTAAATGTCCTCCTCTCTTAAATAAGAAGTAATTTTTGCTTGATTAAATATCTATATACATATATGGTATATACTATCCCCGTTAGGTTTTAAAACAAATTTTAATTGAAAATTCGTTTACTAAACTTTTACGTAACCTTTAATAAACCTGTTTTACTTTTTTTGAATAAGGCCAATATTGCCTTATGTGTCGTCTATCGTATTTTTAGAAATTGTCTTGAATTTTCAAAGTAAATTTCCCATCATTAACATTTAATTGTCACTCTGGGTTATTTTCACATTTTCATTTGTCTTGTTTTTATTTATTTTTTTTTTATATTTGCTGTTTTAGCACAAAGTTTTTGTTCGAGGTGTCACAGATGCACCACAAGGAAACCAATCACCACGTTGCTGACAAAATGTGCAGACAATCCATTTAAAATAGAATTTCACTTGTAAACATGGTTTAAACGTTTTATCACATGTCTTAAGTAGGCGTTACAACGACAATTATTTTTTTATTTTGTTTCGAACATTTTTGTTTTATGTTGTTTTTTTGTCTTGTTTGTTGGCACTTCTCGCCAACTATTTAATGCAACATGTTGATGTTGTTTGATTTCTAAGTTTTAGATTTTTGCGGTTGTTGGTTTCGTTGGGGAGAAAAAGTGAAAAATATTGTGTACATACCGTACGACGGAAAAGTGACTTAAATTTGGGACTTATAAATCTAGGATTATTTTATTGCAATCTAACAAGATTTACTAATTAACCATATAAACTGTTATATTAAGCTGAGCCGAATCATTTATACCCTCCACCGAGAGTAAGAATTTTTCGGAACTCGGTTTTATAACAAAACTACAAATTTCTTATTAACATCGGAACTCATAGGCTTCATATGAGGCCTATGGTATATTTATTAACGATCTTCAAGAATTTCGGTCGTGTGGGTGTTGATTTTATAAAACTATGACAGACCAAATTTTACTTCAAAAGCATGTTTTACGGGTTTGGAATTAAAAAAGTGCTTTTGATAGTGGATTTTATATGGGGCCTATGACAGAACAAATTTTACTACAAAACTTAATGGTTTTAGGCGTAAGAATGAAAGTTAACTACGAACCACCCTTCACCAATTTTAGTTGTATAATTTCTAGCAATAAAGACGGACTTGTGCAAAATTTAATGACAATCAGTGCCTTTCGCTGCCAGTTTTTTTTTTTTAACAAAAATATAAATATGTAGGGTGGTTGTTCCACATTTTGGTCTTTAACTCTTTTTCAACTGTTCTGGATTTCAATCGAAATGCGACACGAAATTTTAGTCGTGGCCAACAGGGACTGAGAAGAACTTATTGACGCATATACTTTTTCATATTTATTTATTAATTGGATCTAAGGTAGGTAGGCAGTTAGAAAGGTTATTGTGAAGTCTCCTTCACACCTTCACCCAGAGACCAGTATGGTACATTGTGATGCCTCATTTAGAGATAGCTATAAAGAGATAGAAAGTAGGTGAAATAAACAAGTCAGATTTAAAAGATAGATAGAAAAGAAGGTTTCGGACCAGCCCCAAGAGAAATTCTACTCAACCAAATTCGACCTACGTGTGGTCAGAACCCAGTCTCCTCTCGCGCAGCCAGGCCATCCCCATTAAGAATCCTATCAGATTCTCGAGTCCGCAACCCGACACATCCCCTAACTCGCCCAGGAATCTACTGCCCAGCCACCTCAGCCTGCTGCCCTGCAACCCGGGACAGTGGCACAAAAAGTGCTCAACTGTCTCCAATTATTTTTAGAACTTCCTTTAAATTTTTGCAATATAAGAGGCAGTGTCCCATAACTGAATACCGTATAGGGTTGTCAGATACCAAAAGTCAATTAACTGGACAATAGAAAAAATTCACCTGGATTTTGAAAAATTAACTAGACAATTTGAAAATGCACTTAACTATAAGAAAAAGTAAAATTTTACTTCAGATTTTATTTAGCAAAAAAAAATTTTTGAACGATTTCGAACGTTAACGTTTGCATAGAAATGTATATGAAAAACACTCAGTTTTAGAAATATTTTTCATGTAAAATTCTTTACGTTTGACAGGCAGTACAAAGCAAGCAAACGTAACACTTTAGTTATATAATATTACAAATTTATTGTCAGGGCGAATTCACTGCAATTGACTTTGTCAGTCCGAACCAATTTGTGTTGGTTTCATAATGTTTTATTGAAAAATAATTAACATTTAGAGCCGTAAACACTAATAATGCAATGCAAAAAAACATCTTTTGTTTCTGAGTTTGAATAACACATAAACAGCCATGTTATGGAAATCACGTGAAATTTAAATTGAATTATTTTTATTTAAAAGAAAAAAATCACGAACTCTGTTCTAGGTGCTTCTGTTATTAAATTTTTATAAAGCAATCAGTCATCAAATTGTTTTTTAGCACAAAGTAGTTCTTCCAAGTGGGAAAATTGCCATATAAAAATCATGCCTCAGGTGCGGCCAGCAGATTTATAAGGGGGTATTGTGCTTTTCTGTTTTACAAAACTGCTCCATTTTTTGCCTAAACAAGAGCGTCAATGTTGTGTCACGAACAGTGTTAACAATCATGTTTAATGCAACCCACTTAATGGAAATACAAAATACGGATAAAAACGCTAGATTAACCAAAAAATATATAAATTCCCATTATATATTAACAACAGCGGCCAACTTTACTATTAAAAAACGCGCTGTCAAAATGAGATTTTCAAATTGCAAAGCGTTGACGCCACGCTATTTAGCGACACATCATACATATTGTTTGCGCAAGATAAATATAAAAAACTAGAAAACGTGTACCGCCTTTGTTTGGGTACGGCTGTAAGTGTCGGGATACTTCATGTAGCTTTTCGTGTACACAGAGGGAAAAATCCGGTATAAAAATACCCAAATTGACACCATTCGTTGTCAAAGGTGAGCCAACTACGTTTGTGTTCAATTTGATGACAGATGGTGTCAATATTTTTTAACCGCCACGTTATGATTTTGTCACCTTTTGGTCTCATTCTGTCAACAAAATGTTAATATAATTTAATCATAATGGTGTCATTTCAACAACATGCTGTTATCATTTTTGACAACACACCGTTGGTATATTAACCACATTCGGTTGTCATTTCGATAACACATTGTTCTGAGTATAGTAATTAATAACCCATTCTGAACACAATCAATAAAAATATATGATGCATTTTTATTAATTTATTTCAAATTTTTAAAATTAAAATTAAAATAATTCACCTGTTTAACTTGAACAAAAATTTATTTATTTATTTATTTATTTATTTAATCAATACAGCACAACAAGAACTAGTCTTATCTAATAGTACTGGGGAGATAGTGGCACAATATGGTTTTGTTATTAAAATATTAAATATAAAAATAAAAATTATTACTATATTAAAAATTAATGAATAAAAATAATATTACAAACATCAAATAAATATAAGTTAAAACATTATGTATATAAAAGCCATGTATAGTTTGCGGTTAAACAATTATTGTTATCCTAAACGATTAAATATTGCAGTTTTAAAATGCTTTGCATTGCTTATGGTTTGAATATTAGGGGGAAGTTGGCGCCAAAGATTGATAGCAGTGAAGAAAAAGTGTCTTTTCGATATATCTTTTCTAAAGCGAAAGGTATTTACTTTGTTTCCTCGGTCAGACCTTGAAAAGGTTATTCTATTGTATAGGTATTCAGGCTGTTTAGTGTAAATCACTTTATGAAAAAATAATAATGTTCGAAGCTTTAACAAGCCGTCAAATGGTATATTACATATTTGTCTAGAGAACTGTGAGATTCTGCTTCGCCTACTGCGGCCAAACACATATCTGGCAATATTATTGTACGTTACATTAAGCCTTTTCATACTTAATGTATCACAGTTCGCGAATAGTTCACAACCGTACAAGAGCGTTGGCAATAAATATGTTTTAGCAAGTAACATTCGAATATCAAAAGGTGTGTAATGTTGCGACATCCAAAGGTTTCTTAACATCGCATATGTTTTACCACATATAACATTTATGTGGTTAGACCAGTCTAATTTCTTGTTGAATATTACCCCTAAATTTTTGGCAGTTTCATCTATTTTGATTATAGATTCTCCGATCAGAATTGGTGGTAAAATAGTTTGCAACGATTCGGTTTTACCAAAATACGCAATAAAAATTTTAAAAATACAGGAACTTCATTGTTAAATATTAGATTTAATTGAATTTTTTTTAATTGCTAGGTCTTTTCATCGTCAATAATCTCTTGCACTTGCATTGTGTGTACATCATTTTTTCAGGGTTCTCCTTCATATTCAAGAAACATAATGCTTTTTTCACTGTTTATATTGACTTTTTAGTTTTATAATTTTATTTCTCACTCATTTTATATCACTAAAAAAAAATTTGCGCTTTTTACTGGCGGCGAAAACAAAAGTTGTTTGTATATACGTTATCAATAATGGCAGTGCGATACATATTTGACAACAAGGTGTTGTCAATTTGACAACAATGGTACGTTTTTTATCTTTCGGCCAAATTCGACAACATTATGTTGAAAATTTGACAACAAATGTTGTCAAAAAAATATTATTTGTAATCAATTTATTACTATTGGTTGGCACTTTTTTAACGTCTTTTTTCGCTCTGTGTATGCTTATAAAAGCTTTATCATCTTCAAAAGTGGAGTTTGGATGCAGTTGTTATGTTAGAAGTACATATTAAGTATAATGGAGGGCCAAAGATGTTTCCTTGTGGGACTCCAGCGTCAATTGGCTAAGGAGTTCTTGAAAAAATCCCCTTCTTTTATAATAAATTTTTTACCGACTAACCCAATAAGAAATTTATTGTTTTTTACGGTTATTTTTTAATATTCTCACTTACAAACATGCTTGAAATGTTATTTTTTCTTTTATAAAACGTGTTGAGAGTTCTTCACTTACTTTGCTGCATCTCTGTATGTTTTGTTGCACAGCGCATAATTGTGCGCTTATTTTTATAAATGTATCATTGGTGCTTCGCAAAATTATAACATTTTTTATTGGGTAAGTAACTTTCTAATAGGTTGAACGCAATTACTGATAAATTTCGCCTTAATATATGTTATAAGTCTTAATGCCAGACTTTATCTAAAGCTTTTAAAACATCAATAAATTCATATAAAATCGAGGTTAATTTTGGTACTTATAGTTTCTCAAACAGCTTAGATTTATTTGACTATAAGCTAAAAGCTCTATATGACTCAACATAACTGTGACTTTTTCCTGGCTTTGGTACCATGGTCAAAAATATAAAATAAAAACAGCATGTAAAGTGAGGAATCGAACTAGACCCAGGGAAAAAATATTTTTGTTGGATATGACCATATTTAAATATATATTTTTTCTCTATGTGTAGCTCCAAAATCCTTTTGCCACTGACCTTATCAATACCAGGGGCTTTCTTGGGGTTTAAGTCACAAATAGCCTTTTAATTTGAAATTCTCTGAAGTTTTAGAGGAATAGGATATCGAACATCAACTGGTGGTAACTCGACTGCTATATCGTGAGTTATATTTAGGGTTCGCCATAATGAGTTTGTGGAGTTGCATCAAGTTCCTTAAGATATTTTTCAAGGGATGGTATTTCCTGAGACTGCGGTAACTTTCTTAGCCTTTTAGTGCACTCTTAAAACAAGTTCTTATGTTGATCGGATCTGTGCAGTTATCACATTCTTCGAACCTTTCTTTTTTCAACCAAGAGCCGTACCATAAATTTAGTGTACCCTCATTTACCACAAGTGGTGGATGGTATTGTTAAGTGAAATATTGATTTATCTGTTTCAAGTTTATATAATTCCTAAAAATACCTATTGTAGCGTACACCAAAAGCATACATTTTAAATGTACTCTAACAAACTTAAAAATACAAGTATTCATTTAAAATTTATCAACTTAATGGTGGGTGGTTTACTTACTTTCCTCACAATAAAAAAGGGGAGACTTTCAATGGAAAATTCATGAAAGTCAGCCAGCCAGTGTTTGTTGGGAACAACACTGACTGACTAACTGTCTGTCTGAATGAGTAGTTAGGTTTGAAAAGGCTTGGTTTTTTCTTCCTTTGTTTCAAACCAACGCTTTAATTCAGCCAAGGAATGTCGCGATATTGTCTTCTTCCAAAGACAATGTTTTATGGTTTTATTGTTATCCTAACTGTGGCCTAAGATCTGTTAAAGTGCAACCTACTTTTTCCTAATGTTACAGCTGGATTTAAAGTTTTTGTTTCCAAATTAATGTTGTTCGTTTGGTTGTTTTTGCTGTAGTTGTTGTCGTTGTCTGTTGTGTTTGTTTTGTTGTGGTATTTTAATTGATTTGTAGTTGCCAGACGTTATAAAAGTGTTACTAAAAATGTTTTAGGTTAAAACAAGACTTTTTGTTGCATATTCTCGCTGCTCTGTAGAAAGTGTTGTGTAGAGATTGTGCTTTTAGTTTTAATCTAAACAAGTCGTTGTTTAATTTGCTAAAACATTGTGATGTTAAACAACATTAAAGGAAGTATATTTGACCTATAAATTTAGTTTTAAACTATTGAAGACTTATTTTAGTAGATGCTAGAAAAACCATTAAACAAGTAAAAGTTTTTCAGTCAGATAAAAAGAAATTTGGAATTCCTTAATAAGTAAAAAACTAATTTTCGTAAATAAGTAACTTTTTTTTAAAAAAAATCGGTCCGCTAGAATTTTTGTTACAAAAGTTCGTCGGTTCGAAGAAGAGTAAACTTAATGTACCAAAATGAAGGGTAACCTTTCAGGGTTAGTATTCATCTAAGTCCTCCTGGGCAGTTTGGGACTGAAATAGAGCACAATCGGTTCAGTACGAATAGAGTAATGAGCCCAAATGTAGAAAAATTTCTTTTAAAAAATGTATTTTTTGTTACAAAAACTGATATAAATTAGTGTCGGATTACATCGATTTGTAGAGATCGGTCCATAATTTCCTATAGGCTCCGTTTAAATCCGACTTCCGAAAAACATTTTAACACGCCTAAAACCGTAACGAATAATGCTACAGAAGCAAAATTTGCTACGTCATAGTTTCATAGGACTCCAAACCACATTGCCGAATTGCGTGAAGGTTGGTCTATGTTCTCCCATAGAACCAAAGACTGGGCCTTAGTCTTAGAAAACATTTTTCATATAAAATTTTTTTAATTTTTGAAAATTCAAAAAATTTTATATGAAAATTTTCTCAACGCAAGGTGAAGTGAACAACAAAATTACCCCCTTAATTACGCCTAAAATCACAACAAATATAAACGTTGTGGTATATTTGGCCGTTAAAAGTTACATAAGACTCCACCAAATTGTGTATGGATTAATCCATTATTCCCCACAGGTCCTATATAAATCCTACTTCTAAGAATCACTTTAATACGCCTAAAACCCATAAAATTGTATATATGTGTGTACCTAGAAAAAATAATAAATACAAATTTGTAAAAGTTATGAAAGTGGCGTAATGTGGATAAAGTATATATTTTAAGAAAATAGTGACCTTTTTAAAAAAGTGACCTTTTTTAAAAAATTTACTTTTCCACTAAAAAAACAAAAGCTTTAAATAAAATAATATTTCACATTCACACAGAAAATTTTTCAATTAAATTATAAAATTAATTAATAAAATTAAGCAATTATTCTGCTTTCGGACCGATTTCATTTCTTTTCGAAAGTTCTTTTTATAACATCCATTTGACATTTTACCTCATTTAACCTTTTCAAATAAAATCTAAAATTGTATTAAATCCAAAAATATTCTCATTCTTGCTTCCCCCAACACTTCAAAATATTTCAGTTGGACACAATAATTTTTTTAAATTCAAATCAACACTAAAACGTAACGTGTCATCATCGTCAAAATCAACAACAACAGCAACAAATCGATTACACATACTTGCCTCTAAATAACACCACCAATAACTGCAGCATAGAAATTTGTAACATACTCCATATGCAACAAAAACAACAACAACAACAAGAATAATGAAAATTGTGGATGGGTAAAGATGATGACGACAACGATGATGAAAATGATGACTTTGGATGTTGTTATCATTAGTTATAGCAAGTGATGATATAAATCATTTTCATCATCATCAACACTGTCAAACATACATTTTTGTTGCTGCTTTTGCTCATATACATACATTCCTAAGGATTGGTGGTGAATCTGTGGAGAAAAGTATCTAAAACATGTAAGAGTGCTTCATTCGGGTATGCCGAATCTTATATACCCTTTACCATAAGAACACAAAGTTATAAAAAATCCGTTCTTTATATAATAACAAATATATTTTGTCCCACGCCCACTTCTACAATCCTGCCCACAATTTGTCGCATTTTGTCGTGTATTGAAAACCAAGATGCTTGTACCTTATTTGGAAACTTCGTCTGTATACAGAAAAAACAACAAAAAAATATTTATGGGTATTTCAATAGATCGGAGCATACACAGACGTGACATAAATATATACCAACTAAGTTATTTTCCCTTGTGATGAAGGGTTTAAATATATGTATGTAATAACTGACTTTGAGATATGATGGAATATGAATGTATTTAGGTTTTGGAATATACACTTTAACCCATTAGATGTCACTGTGCTCAAATGAGTACAACCGCCATTTTACAAGTTTCCAAGCAAAAACAGAGAATTTTTAATCGTGTTACCGTTATTTATGTTCACAACAATAATACCAAAAGCATCTGAAAAAGAATTTGTGTTTGTTTTTCATTTTTTGGGTACAAAAGTACTAGTCAGATTTGTGTCACCTAAACATTGTGAAGGTATGAACACTATTTTGATAATATTGAAAATAATATTGAATTTTTTTTTGGTAGTTTCAATTTATTATAATTAAAATTGTATCAGAATAACTCACAGACAAAAACAAATTCCTTACATAAAACAATAATTAAAGTAAAACAGTGTACAATTGACTGTACTCGTAGGTAACAATTAATATTTTTTGTTAGATTTTAACAATGAGTGGAGAAAATTTATTGCCGAAAAGTGATTAAAAGTCCTTGAAGAAGCTGTTGATAGCATAATATGAGATGCAATAGGAGGTGTGTAGGAACATATAACGGTTTTAAGCCTACCAAAAGACAAACCTTGTACTATTGAAGTTTTCGTAAATCTTGAAATCATTGACAACGACGTCAGCGACGATAGTGATCATGAACCGTTGGAACCAAAAAAACTCGGCAAGACTTCGCAAAGCAAATAAATCCATTTGGAAATGCTTTCCATTGCAGAGCTCAACCCCCCAGCAGATCGCGGATGGTTGCCAAAATATTCCTAAAGACGAGTCATCCATCCAGCTTAGCAATTCAGTCGAGAGAATCCAGTTCGAATCGGCTTAAAAAACTGGGTTGCGGCTATTGCTTCCAGTTAGATTTGTACTCCGAAAAATCGCATGTGGAATCTTCTGATCCATTTGTTTCACGTGTTGTTAAAAATTTTTTGGAGTAATTGAATTGTACTGCGCGAAATTATCGTGTGTTTTACAGCTTTTTTCTCAAGAAGGGGCTGGACACTATCCCTCTAAACTAGAAAACCATCTGCCATATAAGATATCGTTGGCAGTAGAAGTGCTTAAAACACTTTGCATTGAAAAACAATGTTCTTAAAATTTTCATTCATAAGAGTTCATTGTACTCAGTTGAGTCAAATAATTTTTTTTATCTTTTTTTTAATACTTTTTTTTAATCAATAAATAAAGTTGAACTTAAGAAATTGTGGCCAGTTTTTGTTTGAACTCTAATGGGTTAACGTTGCATTTACACTAGGTTCGAAAATCCAATGTAAAAAAATTATGATGTGATTTTAGAGGAAATTCTTTTTTTTGTAAATATTTGGAATAGAAAAAAATTTTGTCCCACATTGTTTAAAAAATATAATAAAAAAGAATGTTTGTCACAAATATTGTCCAAAATTGTTTTCCGTAAAAAAGGGGTTTCCCACATTGTTCAGGTCAAAACTTGATTTCTAAATTCTACAATAAAAAGTGGTTTTCTTAAGAAAAACTTTTGCCACAAAGGGTTTAGAAAATAATCATCCAAAGCTAAGTCTACACGATATGTTCAATCAGCATATTTATGTTGAAAGTTTGCCACCACTGCTAACATTTGGTGTAAAAACTATGTTTTTTCAACAAACGTATGCGTACACATATACGACAGGCATTTGTTAAGGATGTTAGCAAAACCTTTGTTCGCAATTAAAGCATATCGTCTAGACACCATATGTTTTACTTTTCAACCAATTTTCTACGAATGTTGACAAATATATTTGGGGGATTCACAAGGTGTCATAAAGTCATAAGTCTTAAAATAATAACATGAAAATATACGACTGTTGTGAACAACCCCTCATAATTTAGTGTGCTATTTTGAATTTAAGTCAGCTGATTTAAAACAAACATAAAAAACAAACATTTACCAAAAATAAAAATATTTTTTAATTCTAATCCATGAATTAATTAATTAAATAAGATGTTTCCTGACTTCTTTGCAGTTTTCAGACGCAAACCACAAGTAAATTTTATTTTGTTTGTTTACTAAATATCAGAGTCCTAAGCCGATCTAATTTGCCGCCGCAAGTTTTTTGTTACAAAAATTGCTAGCCGCAGGTTAAATTCGGATGTTAGCCGGATAAAACTATACCATCAACGGCGACGGCTACAAAAACTAATGCGGTTCGGCTCAGCCGCTCAGCGCTGATTAATTACGACAGCACAATAAACATACTAAGCAAAGTTCTATTCATTTAAGACACTTTTTGATTACAAGCAACAACAATTCTTTTAAACCATTGTAAAATGTTAGAACATTATGACAATATAACATGATAGCACACCTTGTGAATACCCCAATTATTTATTGAAAGTCGTATGCAAGCTTTTCAGCATACGGCAAATTTGGTAGCATATAAAATATAAAAAAAATTGGTTATCTTTCAATAACTTGTCTAATTTTGTACAAAACCCCGAAACTCATCAAGATTTCTAGCGCATCGCCAATCAAGGAACGAAAAATTTCATTAAAGAGTGCTTTGAAAATAAAAATGTTTTGCCAATGCAAATAGTTTAAGAGTTACAGACGATGAAAGTCGAATAACTCTTAACCAATATCTCTTTAAGTATAAATTGGAATGCGACAATAAGGGATTAAATGAAACAAAAAAAAAAATATGTTTATATATACATATATATATATATAGTTCCAACAAGCTATTTGATCAAAAATTTGAATTTTTTTTTTATTTTTAGCGGGAATGTTTGTTTTTGCTCCGAGTGGACCGCGAGAGGCTTAGGTATGTATAAAAAAAATAATTTCTAACTTTAGATGACAATTTTGAATTTTTTCCTATTTGTGTTTCTAAAACCTTTAAAATAGGCTGAGAAACAAGGCAAATTAACCTTTCCGATGGTATGTAACACTCCCAACATGCATTTTTACCTTCGATACTGTATTACCCACAATATGGTAATCCCAGGAATTAAATTACTTTTTTCTATAGAAATGTTGACAATTTAAATTCTTTCTATATTCGAGTAACTCAAAAACGGTTTAGTTTATTTAAATTACTAAAAAAAACAAATTCCGCAATAAAATTTCCTTTAAGAAAAGTAATATTTTTTTCTAATATGAGCAATCGTTTTTTAAAACATAATTTTTTTTTTAATTAATTTTTTGCCAAAATTTCGAAATTTTTGTTTTTTAAAAAATCATAAAAAAAATTAAAAAATGCAGCTAGGCTTCTAATTTTTTGCAGACATAAAAAAAACAAAGCTGCAAACAAAACAAGCTATAAATGATTAAAATCTTTTACCAACTTTCACATTTTTTTTCACAAAAGTTTTATTCATTAAACGGCCATATTTGTATTGTTGGAATTCTTAAATTTGGCTGCTGCAGTGCCTAGGATGCTCCTAGATGTGCCAAATGTATGACCAACTCCACTTTATTTTTCATTTGAATTATTTATTTCTAACATACCTACCCGCTATCTCCATTCCTTAAGGCTGCACCCATACAACATAATCAATACGGATTAGAAATATATTGAAGAAAAAGCCCCATAACTGCCAAGGAACCGCCGGTAGGGGGATAAAATATATGACCGACCTCCATTAGTTTTTTGTTCTTAACATTTTCTCGAGACATACTCACCACTTTTTAGGGGGCTACCATACAAATTTTGCGTTTTATGAAATTCTTAAATTAATTAAAATTTTTCTACTTTCGTGAATAAAATCAAAAGTTGGTAACAGATTTTAATAATTTATTTGTAGCTTCGTTTTTTATATGCAAAAAAATAGAAGCCGAATTATGTAAAAACGCCATGTGCCCGGCTTGCCGCTCTTCGACTGAGCAGCAGGATTCTTAATGTTTGTTTGTTTTTTAAAACAAAATTTTATTTCATCATAAATTGTCTCTTTAAAAAAACCATCACAAATTTCTTTTTAAAGATACCGATTTTTTCGCAAATTGTTATCAATAGAAATAAATTTTATCAAAAATTTATTTTTGGGTCGAATTATTTTCTCTACTAAAATGTAGATTCCAAATTATTTTCTATAATAAAAATCTTTATCCAAACTGTAAGTATAATGGGAAAAATTTCCTTCTGAAAAAA
Source organism: Pollenia labialis (assembly GCA_949318255.1). Classification (NCBI taxonomy): domain Eukaryota; kingdom Metazoa; phylum Arthropoda; class Insecta; order Diptera; family Polleniidae; genus Pollenia; species Pollenia labialis. The sequence continues at coordinate 115,184,104 of OX439143.1, forward strand.
GAAAGGTTAGTCCCGAATTGTTTTCAATATATAAATGTTGAACCAAATGGTTTTTTTTAAGTATCTTTTTCCCAGCTTGCTTTTAAAACTTGTCACATATTGTTTTCTAAAAAACAATTGTTGTTCCAAAATTGTTTTCTATACACGAATATTTGTCCCGTACACAGAAAAAATTATTTTTCGAATTCAAACAAAAAATTTGTAGAATCAAAACATTTTTTGTCTGAAATTGGTCCTACAAACAAATTCGCAAATTCAAACAATTTATTTGCATTTTGTTTACTGAAAAAAACACTGATTTTTTCAAACAAATAATTTACAGAATCAAGCAAAAAGTTTACTGAAATTCATATAAATTTCAAACAAATAATTTTGCTGAATCAAACAAAAATTTTTGCACAAGCAATGACGCGCACCCAAGCTATCACTGAAGATGAAGGCAGAAGTATAGTGGCGGCTGGCTTTGAGACACATTTTTTGTTGGAATAATTTTTAAACGAAGTCTTGTTTATACACACAATGTTTTTCTTCATCACTCACTGCTGTATCCTTTCCTTGGCTAAAGAAGTAGAAATGTTACCAAAACCGGCAGCAGACCGACTCGATATGTTTTTCGTCATCATTTTATTTTTATATTTGATGTACCTATTTAACTAAACAGTTTTCAAAAATTGAATACGGGATTTTGTTTTTCATTCTTTTTTACCATACTTTGAAACCAACCAAAAATTTATTTTGTTTCTTATAATGTTGTTGTTGTTTCTGTTGTTTAAAAAAGAATGAAACCTTTTTTTTTACCTGTTATTTTTTTGTTTTTTTACTAATAACCTCGTCGCGCTATTTTATCCTCTTTCTTCTTGTTGTACTTTTTTAAAGCGTCCAAAAAATAGACTGTATGTGTTTTGTGTTGTTGTTCTTATATTTCACATAAAGAAGTGTTGCTTACGATCAAATAAAAAATGCAAAAAACGACAACATTAAAGAGCGTTAAATATTTCATACAAAATTATGAAAACTTGAAACCAATAGCGCGTATAAAATATAGTTTTGAATAGTTGTCAACATTTTTGTTGGTTAAATAAAAATCAAACAAAAATATTTATTGAATCAGTAAAAAAATTTGTAGAAATTAAAAAAAATTCAAACAAGCGTTTGTTTGAAAATAATTTGGCAATAATTTTTTCTGTGTATTACCATCGTTAAAATAATATTGGTTACTATAAGCGGTTTTCTAGTGTTTATTAGATTTTTAATTTTCATTCCCAGTGTAAACACTTCTAATTCTATGCCTGAAATAATCTCTTTAGACAACAAATGCTAGTGTCAATTACATACTGTGTCACAAATGTCAAAAATAGTCTGACATAAGGTCGAAAATAAATGGTGTGTGCAATACAATGACAAACACACCATAATGAAAACGAGTGACGGCATTTTTGAAAAAATATGAACATTGATATGGATAAAGGAACATGTTAAAAATAAAGCTTAAAACTAAAACGAAAAATTATTGTTACACTGTGGTTAAGGGTAAAAAATTCAGACCCCATATAGAAGTTTTCTCACCAACTACAATGAAAATTCTAAAGTGATATATTGTTTATTGTGTGCAAGTTTTTCTTGTACGTCTCTTTGTATGGAGACGACAGGTTCATCATTGGCATCCATTTCCATCTACAAGCCAACAAAAACAAAAAAACTTCATTATTGCCCGTCATAAAATTCCAAAAAAAATTGAAGTATTTTACTTTTTTTTTTTGGGAAATTTGATACTCCCAGTGTATTCACACTTTGTTACTACAAGGCGATAATGGAAAGAGAAAAAAACGTTTGCCGGAAAAATGAATTTCAAATTAAGGCCTGCTGGATTTTAACATATAACCAAACTCTGAGTCTTATCCACATGCATTCGTTACATGAAGCTGCCGCTATTTTATCATTTTCCATCATCATTTTCATTTAAACTGTCAAAAAGAGTGTATGACAAAAAGAGTGCACCAAGTACTTAATGTCTCATAGTTAGAGTTTATTCACACTGCGTTCTATAACTGAACAAAAAATGTTCAAATGTATGAGTCAATAAAACAAAAATTATATTTGAAACAATGTTTCTCTAATATGATTTAACACGAATGGAATTTTTTTAAAAGAACAAATGTTTAAGAAACGTAATTAATTTTTGTCATTTGAGAGAAGATGTTAAAAGAGTTATTAACCCCATATGAATTTAAAAATGAAAATTAATTGTTATTGATTAACCAACTCACAGGAGGTTGTACTGCACGTTGCATGCTGATCGTATTACACAAGCACTTAAATGTTTTATATTCATTTTTAAAGAAGGAATAAAACCTAAGAATAATTCATTTTTTTAATGACCTTTTGTAGGGGAGATATCAGTGAAATTTGTCATATTATGTGATAAGAGATATCAAAATTTTATCAGTTCGATTATATTTTTATACGCCATTATTTTAGTATTAAAATAATTACAACAACAAAAACTGGTGTTGGATACTTCTGTAAGGTACCAGAAATAAGCCATCAATAGCTTTTTAGCACCACTTATGTTCAGATAATTATTTCATTTTAACAAAAAGAAAATGGGAATTTATTTTTTATTCTGAGTAACATTTATTATATTAATTTTCATATTATTCGAATGTGTATATTTGCTAAAATAATTAAGTTAAATACATAAAATTTACAATAGGCACTATCCAGTTATAAGATATATTTAAATTTGTCCCAAAATATTTTCTATTAAAAATTTTCTTAAAATTTTTGCTATAAATCTATTTCCTTAAAATGGTTTCTATTGAAAGTAACATATCCCAAAATCTTTACTATAGAAAACCAATTGTCTCGAAATATTTTCTATGGAAAACAAGTTGCCCCAAAATGTTTAGTATAGAAAACAAGTAGTTGCATTATTATTTCTATAGAAACGAATTTTTTCAAAACTTTTTCCTATAAAATTAAAGTGGACCCAAAATAATTACTTTAGAAAACAAATTGTCTCAAAAAATTATCTAAATATAACCAAAAGTCTCGAAATATTTGAATAGGAAAAAATCTGCCCGATAAAGAACTCTATAGACAACAAGTAGGTTCAATAATATTTTTTATATAAAACAATTGTCTAAAATTTTTTTTTAATATTAAAAAATGGTTATTTAGCACGTCATACAGAAATCTTATTAATAAAAATTTAAAAAACAAGTTGTCACAAAATGTTTTCTATTGAAAATTAATTTATCTATTATTAATAAAAATTTTTTGTTTAAAAAAAAGTTGTCACAAAATGTTTTCTATTTAAAATTAATTTTTGGAAAATTAAATTGATCCAAATTTTAAAAAAACAATTCGTCATAATTTGATTTTTATAAAAAAAAACATTACAAATTGCTGTTTATCAAGGACCGGAAAACGTTTTTTTATGTTTTCCAAGAAATATTTATCATTGGTGTTCGAAAAATATTTTAAACTGTAGAAAAAACAAAAAATTATAAAAATATTTTGTTTGAATAAAGTGCACATAAATAAGTTTTTAAGAAAATTATTTTGTTTTATACAAAAAATTTAGAACATTTAATTTAATGTTTTTTTTCATCAGTACAAAATAAAATTGTTTTCATCACTTTAAAAAAAAATTAAAGCAAACACAAAATAAAAGATATTTATTTTTTCAGTTTAATTTTGTACATGCAAAAATTCCGAAAACTTAAAATTGAATTTTTTTATTTGACAATTTTAAAACTCATACGTACAAAATTATAGTAAAAATTTATAAAGCTAATTAGTAATAAGTGGTTTTAAAATTATAAAGATTATCCTAGCATAAAATAGTAATTTTATCAAATAGTCTAATTGGTCAGAACTTAAATTCCTTCTATTTTTGGTCATAATAATTGGCAAAGCATTGAAGGCTCTTTCCACAGATACCTGTGTTGCGGGTACAGCTAATGCAACAGCAGCTAGTTTTGAAAATAAAGGATCTCTAATGCTTTTGTTTTTCCAGAATTCCAATATATTATCACTAAATGGTAACTTTTCCTCGTGTTTTAAGGCCCGTTTTCATAACTTACCGATAGCTAAAAGTAGACTTTAACCGGTCTTATAAATAGAGATCCATTAGTAAAACTTTACTTTAACCTCAAGTGGGCGATAAAGTAAATTAAGGTTCATCCTACCCGGTGGGTTAAAAGTTGTAATAATGGAACACTTTTTATACGGACGATAAAATCCTACTTTTAGCTATCGGTAAGTTGGGAAAACGGGCTTTAGTGAATTAATTTCCAATTTACGGTATCGTTCTACATTACTACCTGTTGTTGACACGCATTTGCATGCTCTGTCTACGCCTAAGTTATTGTCGCTTATCTCGCCATTAATTTTTAATTATTGTAAATTGTAAGAATAGGCGACTGAAAAACATATATGCATATGTATGTATATTTATATTGTTTTATGAAGTTTGGAAACGAATGAATTTATGCATATAGTACATTAAGTTATAGAAATACTTACAATTGCTGTTTTTCACAATTTTAACTTCAAAATTGAGTTTTTATTGTTAGTTTCTAAAAACAAAAAAAAAAATATTTTTCTCAAAAACGTTTTTTAAGAACTTAATTTTTTTCAACTTTGAAGAACAAATCAAACAAAATAATTTGTATTATTTTTTTTTTAACAGTTGAAAACATTTTTTTAACATCAATGATAAATATTTAAAAAAAAAAAAAAAAACAAAACATTTTTATGTTTTTTTCAAATTTTGTTTCTTTTCATGTACAAAATCCATTTTGTACTTTAAAAATGATTTTTTTTTTTTGTGTTTCCTATATATTATTTTACTCATAGAAAAAAATTTTTTTAGTACGCATGAGTTTTGAATTTTATAAATGAAAAACTTAAATTTTAAGTTTTCGGTTTTAATTTCTGATGCCTGCTTTTTATAGAACAAATTTGGTTAGTCACAATCTTTTTTTTTCAACGGAAAAAAATTCTTTAGTTTTTCTTAAATCTTTGGATGAAGTTTCCTGACGATCTGGCCGAAGCAACCAGTGAAATGCGCATAGGAATAGCTTATCCAATCGACAATGAATTTCAGTTTATTAACCCATTTACGCTTGATGTGCCAATTTTGGAACACTTCATTATTTGCGGCTTTTAACTAAGTTTTTGACATTATTCAATATATGTTTGCATAATCGATAAATTAAAAGTTCAGACATTTCTATAACATTAAAAAAAATTTTTTTTTTTTTTTAAGTGACAATTTTGCGACACCTCTTTAATTTCCATAAAAAAAAATTTTTTTTTTGATTTGTTTTTTATATGTAATAAATTTAATAATAAAATAAAAAAATATTTTATTTTTTGTACGGTAGTTTTTGTTTGGGCTTAAATGGGTTAATAGTATGAAATGGAAATTTAGCACCTTTAAACGAAACCTTGTTAATTAGTTTTTTGAATTCCAAGAAAAATTTGATATTGTCCTTTAATAATTAGTATTGTGGTTATTTTGTTGAACTGTTCTATGGTTTTTAATCCAAATTTTGATATTTAATAAGTCATCAAATTAAATTTTCATTAAATTATATTTATGAAGAAAGGAATTTTACAATATGAAATTAATTAAAATTTGTTGATAATTTTTTATTCTAGACTGCCCTGAGACTCGAACCCAGGCGTTGTTACGGGCTGGTTACCCTTACATGTTTCAATCGCAACCACTCGATATCTTCAGAGGGATTTGCCTTTTAACATCAATCTTTAAACCAAATTGTATTTAAACTTTGGTAGATCGAAATTTGCTTTTTTAATGATTATCTATTTTAATTGATTTTACATGTTCTTCCTTACTTCTGTTTTTTTTTTTTTGTTTAATAATTTTACCCATACCGTAATAGTGGAGAGGGTATTATGCGTTTGTGCTGATGTGTATAACTTTGTAAAGTATTGGTCCTGGAATATTAGATCGACTCAGAATCACATTCTTACTTAATATACGGGCTAAGGCTATTGCAAATAGTGAGATTCAGTCCACAAACTCACATGGCTCCTATACAAACTTCTTTCCAAAATAGTCTTTGTGCCTATTAACTATCTTTTACTCAAAAATACTATTTGCAAGATAAATCATCTTACAAAATTTTTATAAAATCGGCCCATATTTGACCATATCTCCCATACAAATACCACTTACAAAAATTGTTTAAATGTTGACATGGCTACTATGGCATTGCAAAATTTTGTACTGGTAGGTCCAGAATTAACCATAAATTATTCCCTCTGCTAAATCGTTTAAAGACGAACAACACTCATAAAAATTTTGATATGTGGATAATATTCGCCACAAAGAACTTTTACATAAATCTTTTGTTTTCCCGGTCCATGATCTAAAATGGGTCCCAAATACGGCACACTCTCGTGAATGTTTCTTTATATATTGTGGTGTTGGGTATTAAATGGTCAGGTTTGAATGGTTTTTATTACATTTTCTTATTTCTTACTTGATTCCAAGAAATTGAATTTTAAACGAATTTTTCCATCTATTTCTTAATCCATAAAATGATGATTTTGTTCCCTTCTAGACTAAAAATATTTTTCATTTATTTTCTAAGATGCGCAACATTTTATCACTTTAGTCAGACCGTATAATTTGACGTATAATTTGCACATACATTTGTTAAAACAAACAACTACAACAAATTGTAGAAAAAACAAATTGTTGCACATTGACGATGACGAAAAATCCTTATGTTTAGGAGGGGGATACAAAGAAGAAAAAAAATACCCGTACTACGACAATAATGATGAAGTATGTATGTGTGTTTGTATTTTGCAAATGCCATAGTTGCACTAATTAATGCTTAAAACAATTGTAAAAACAATTTACAACATGGTGTGTTAAAATGATGAAAAAAGGAGCGAAATGTTTAGCATCAAATGATTTTAAAGCAACGAAATTTAGTAATTAATCTAAAAAAAATACTCTGAACTTATAAAAAAATTAATTTAAAAATGAAAACGAAAATAAATAAAAATTAATTTTGTAGATAAACTTGTGAACAGCAAAGTCTATTAAAGTTGGAAAGATTTAAAAATAGGATTAAGACCTTGTTTAAAAAAAAATGTTATATTATTAGTTGGCAACCGGAAACAACTTTTACTTTTACGAACTCTTTTACTGTCAAATGGGAATATTTAAAATTATTTATGACTATTTTTTTTTCTTCCATGAATTATTAGTAATAAATATTCATGTTTGTGTTTATGTGTTCTTAGCCACACAAACATCAAATATATTTAAATTCATTTTCTGTAAATAATTACAGAAGGGTTATTTTGTTTTTAATTCTTTTTTTAAGTCAGGGTTTTTGTTGGGTTTACTAAAATAATTTCAAAGGTTAAATTAAACAGAAATTTAAGGTAACGGCTTTCAGGTAAAATGTGAACTATTATAAAAAAATTTAAAATTACAAAATTTTTTTTCTAAGCTTTGCTTGGGAGTAAAAAAATTAATTAACAAGGTTTCGTTTAAATGTGCTTAATTCCCATATCATACTATGGATAAGTTTGTAATTAAACAATTTGAATAAACTGTGCTCTATTTTAAAATTAACATACATATTGCTATGTTCTAGAAATCAAAATCGGTTGAAATTAATATTAAACAAAACATTTTAAAAATTAATGTGGTTTACCTGATTTACAGAGAAGTTATGGGCCAGACAAGTGGTACTTAGGACTAATAAATCAGAGCAAGTTTGGTTTAAAATGTGTTTAAACCAACAAATCTATACACCAATAAACATATAAACCATCATCAAACGTACATAAAATAGGGCGTTTAAACTTCCTATACAGACCATATATGAATTTGACAAGATTTATCGTTGTGTTGCCACATGTTATTTTTAAACTACATATAATACATGGCACACTGGTTTATAGTTGTTAAATTTAAACTACATATACATTAAAGTTTAGTTAAACAAAACCAAAGTTTAAACTGTCACTAATTTATTGGCCATTAAAGTATACACAAATTAATATTTTTTGGAACTTCCAAGACCGGATCGTTTTCAAAATTTGCTTAGATTCAATTTCACACGAATTCGTTTTTCAGAGCATGGACGATCTATATACAGTGACTTAAATCTACTGCTTTTTTTTAAAGAAAAGTCTTTTAATTATTTACGAAAATTTTCAGTTTCTCTAACTGCCTGCTTTTAGAAGACAAGCGCAAAACTCGTTCTTATACTTAAAAATTAGGGTTTCTTTGAATTGTATGTTAAGTGAACAAATTTTGGCAGGCTTTCTTAAAACAGGCGGTGAAAAGGTTTTTGCTTGGAAAGCTTCCACTTTTAGTTAGAAAGCTTATATTTTCTGGCTTTAATTTTAAAACACAAGTACATGTACATATGCATTTGTCCAACAAACCAAAACGATTTAGAAAGAATTTACAACAAGCCTACTCACATAAGCCTTAAACTTAGAAAAGTGTTATGATTAATATAATAAAAGCCTTATTAGTAATTATTTAATAACGAAAACTGATCCCTTGCAATAATAGTACTTGTCTATAATATAATGTAAGCATAGAAGTCTAATTATAGAATAAGATAACAAGAAAATACATTTATAATCTATAATAAAATTGAACACTCTGTTTTCTTATATGGCATATAACAAAGTTTTTTAAAGTTTTTTTTATATATAACATTTATTATAAAAATGTTCGTATTAATTCGAATGTGTATTCTAAGTCATATTACAATTTTAAAAGCTTTTATACTTTAATTACTTTTTTTTTAATTGTGCTCTCTTTAAAACACTTCACTTCTCCAACAAAATACAAATATTGAAAACCTTAGCTAATAATTCAAAACTTTGGCACGCGTCAAATAACGGGCTACCATTCGCAAAAACACTTACAAAAGTATTGCGAGAAAAAGACATTTACAATCATATTGGTTGTCATGTTGTAGGAAATCTCTTATGATAAGCTTCTGCTACAACTCATTTAAATTTTGCTTTGTTTTGGTCTGTTGGGAATTATGAAAACTAGTACTTATAACTAAAAGTAGTATTTTTGAGATAAAATGTTTACTACCGATTTGCTAATTTCTCCAAACATTTCTTAAAACACTTGATTTCCTTTAAAGTTTACTTTTTTAAGGTATACCTTTTTTTAATTGCACGCTTTTTAATTTTTTCTTAGAACTCTGGTAAACTAAAAAACTAAAGAACTTTGTTTAAGGTAAAATCTAATTGCATATTTTACAGAAGAGGTAAACGTTTTCTTAGAAAGCTTGTTTATTAAATAAGCTCTAGTAACTGGAACAACTCTTCTTTATAACATTCCTTATTTATTTAAAGAAAACACCTTTCTTTTGAAATATGTACTTGATGTCTGAAAAAGTTAAGTTTTTTTTTAAGTTTTATGTAAATAAAAAATAGTACATCTTTTTTTTAGTGTTTAACTTTTCTTTCAAATTTTTGCAAAAAAGTTTATTTTCTAAATTAATTTTTATTTAAAGGAATGATTTTAATTAAAAAGAAGATCACTTTGATTAGTTTTCTTTACTTTCACTTTTTCTCAGCAAGCTCAGATGTTCTTAAAAAGTAAATATTTAGGTAAATCAGACATTCTTTTTTTAAAACTTCTCGTTTTTCTTTTTAGGGCCCATACACAATACCATCATAATTATGCAATCAAGTGATTGTGCAAGTAAGCTTGACGCACTCAATACACCAGCATGCTAGTAAAAATTCATTTCTTACAAAAAATTGTGCGGAAGAGGTTTAAATGAATAACGATAAAATTTTCTACCATTTTACTGTAGCATTGTTTTTTTTAATCCACATTTGCAGAATTCTGTACTTTTAACTTTCCATAGGCAAGAAGGCATCGTTTTGTAAAGTTCGAGAAATTCAACCCAACATTTTTGCTTTGGCATTCATATTTTAAATTTTTTATTTTTTGTTTTTTATGCTTTGACGATTTAACTTTTATGAGCTAACTTTACAACACATAATTTTCTCAAAATGCTCACTTTCTCTTAAAAAGCTTACCTTTTCTTTAAAAGCTCAGTTTTTTTTCAAAAATCTCAATTTTGATAAGCCCATTTATATGAAAAGCTGACTTTTTATACCCTCCACAACTAGCTGTTTAGTGCGTATACTAAGTTTGTCATTACCTGAGAAACTTTGTTAATATTCATCTAAGACCCCATAAATAATGTTTGTATAGTGTGAAACCTTGAGTAATTTAAATTCTAATTTGAGTAATTTGTCTCTTCGTCTGTGGAAAACATCCTGACTTTCGAAAAAATATTGGTCATCCTAAGCAGCTTGGGATTGAAATCCAGAAAACTTGGTTTTGTAAGAAAGAGCTATGAATGCAAACCATACAAAATTGATAGTTTTGTTACAAAAACTAAATTAAATAGAAGCGGAATGCACATATTGATGTAGGATTTTGCTCAGATATATTATATATGACTAGAAATTACACCAAGATACAAGATTTCGCGAAGATCGGTCCATGATTTACCATTGCACCCATATAAAGCCCAGTCTCGAAAAACACTTTAGTACTTACGCATAAAACCGTAACAAATTGCGCTGTTAAAATAACATTTTTTCTGTCACAATTTTTTATGACTAGAAATCTAAATATCAAATTTCGTGAAGATCTGTTCATAATATAGCATAGGCTCATATAACCCCCATTCTGGGATAACACTTTAGTACGCGTAAAACCGCTACGAATAATGTTATTGTAATAAATGTTGGTCTTTCACAGTTTTATATGACTAGAAATCCCACTGTAAAATTTAAGATCGGTCTATAATTTAGCACATGTCTGATATAAAGCTGTCTCCCGAAATATTCTTACTGTTGGTGGAGGGTTTCAAAAATTATGCACAGCCGAATAAAGCACTCTAACTTTTGCTCAAAAAATCCTGATTAAGAAGTCATGTGTTTTCTGGAAAGAAAAAAAATTCCTTAAATAACTCGCACTTTTTCTAATAAAACACATATCAAAAAGCTGGGGTCTAATCACCGCATACGATATCGAGCAAAATTGATCGAAATTATTTATTTTAGTATCAGGAATCTCAATATCGAATGAAATTTATTGAATTTGAAATAATAGCATTCGATATCGAGTGACTCGACATTACATATCTCGAGTTTTCATTCGATACGTCAGTGTCTATCGTATGCAAAAAAATTCGATAGTTTATTCGATACGATAGTATCGAATGCGGTGATTAGACCCGTTAGTTTATCCTATATAACTCACTTTAGTATTAAAACTTAAATTTTTCTTAAAAAGCTCAGCTTTTGTTTATAGCCTTTTTTGCCAAAAAGCTTACCCTTACCCAAAAATTACTTAGCTTAAAAAAAGATAGATTTGATATAAAAGATGTGTTGCTCAAAAGTCTCTAATGTATTATAAAGATTGCTTAACAATCTGCTTTTATATAAAAGTCTTTTTTTATGATGAAATCCTACATAAAGAGTATTTCACAATAAGAAGTTAATTTTAGTACTGACATGATATAATTATGGTCAGTCTTTTACTCTCTCTCATTGCATAAATGTTTTTGTGATACATTTTATTAAGGCAATATCTTTTAGGAGTCCTCTAGTATGCGATTTCAAAGTTAACCCGTGTAACGATTTTTAAGTTTTTTTTCAGAGTCTTTTGTGATTTCTAAAACAAAATTTATCAACATAAAACTATGTAACTAAAATATTTGAGAATATTTCTTTAAAATAAGAGTTATAAAACCTTAAAAGTTTGGAGAGATTTTAATTTGTTTGGTAAGTTTAAAGTCCACCAGCCCTTATAAAAATTGTATTTAGTCATAAATTATAATTTTCATATTTAAATATTATTTAATATTTTTTCTCAACATTTATATATCACTTTTTATTTCTAACGATGACTGTTACCAAAAGGTGTGTCTTTTGAATTGTAAAATTTTTTTAAACTCTTATGCTTTTTACATTTGAAAGTCGAAAAAAACTTCAAACGTTTTTAACCGCCTTCATTGAAATGTTGCTCTATTTAAGTTTGCTTCGAACAAAAGACTTTAGGTAATAAGTTTATTTGTTAGCGTTACTAAAGCTTCATTAATAATTAAGGTAATTAACTTCATTTTTCTTTTAGTATCAGTATTTATTAGTATTTTGTGGCTGAATGCGTGCAGAAAATTGTTTATCATATTTCATTCATAAATTTCAAATTTACTTATACATATGTATGTACATATGTATATGGCTGGGTGCTCGCGGGAGTGCTGTTTAAAAAAAGGGTGTTACAATTCTCACCGTTGCAGACTAAAAATTTATTTAATTGTTGCTTAGTGCGAAATGGTTGTTTAGTTGAGTTAAATACGATCCGGAAATATAAGATTATTGAGGTGGAAAATAATATACTTTTTAAGATTTGTAAATTGGTTTGTAAAATTGTACTAATTCTATGATAATTGGTTTTAAAATTATGATTTTTTTTTTGCCCTCAAGTTGTTTTTTTTAATATCATCTTGTTTAAATCAAAGAAAAAAACAATACCTTCGTATCTTCAATTGCAAGCAAATGATATTGTTTTTACTTTTTCTCATCAATTTTACCCATTTTAAGAGATATAATATTTTTTTTTTCTTACGCAACAATTATTTTTAAAAATGCTTAATTTTTTTACATGAAAATCACTTTATTCCAAAAAAAAACTTAATAAGAAATAGCAAACTTGTTCTTAAAAAATATAAAATTTTCTCACGCTTGATATTTTCTTTTTAGTTAGGCTTGAGTTCATCAAAATTAATTTTCATTAAATTATTTTTGCTGAAGGAAGGAATTTTTACAACTTGTAATTTTTCAAATTTATTGATAATTTTTTCGGCTGAGCTGGGGCTCGAACCTGGGTTGAATTTACATGTTTCAAGAATCACCACATTCTTTCATCAGAATTCTTTGAGTCCATAACCTTTTCCTTAAAGCTTGCTTTTACCCTAAATCCGACTTTATTTCTTAAGCTCAACTCAACTCAGTAGTAGCCAAAATCTGTATGTATTAAAAATACTATTTTTGTTGCACTTCAGCTTAAAAAATATTATATATATGTATGTATGTATATAGATACTAGAGTAGTCAAATATTCGACTTTTGGTTTTGTGAGAGTAAGGAATTAATCGATTTTTGAATTTTAATATTGCTCGATTAATCGAATAAAGGTTTTAAATTGATCGAATTACTCGAATAACTCGCAGAATTTAAATTATTTTATCCAATGGGAAAAAACAAACATCTATATTTGAACTTATACATTTATTTTATTAATAAACAGGAAAAGAGAGTTGAGAGGCGCCAGCCAGTTATGAAAAACATTTTTAACCAATTAAGTATTTCTTAAAATCGGGTGAAATTGAATTCGAAGGAGATTCTCCGTTGAATTTTTAAAAAAATCACCTCAGTTTTTCCTGATTTTAAGAGAAATTCTGTTAAAGATGAGAACTCAATGTTTAATATATAAAAGGATTTATTTTAAATCTTTTAAAACAGGATCTTTGTTGTTTGATCCCCTTTTAATTTCCTTTATTTTAAAAGTCTTTTCTAGAGGTTTGGTAAACTTTTTTTTAATGTATTACAATTTCACGACAAAAACCAGAAACTTCGTTTTCAAACAAGGATACTAAAGTTTTAAGACGAAAGTAATGACGTCTCAAATGTCACATCCCGGCGATAAGAAGATACGGGCTAAAAAAAAAATTTAGAGGAGCGTTATAACAGGTAACCTATTATCTGGCAGTACATGGTTTACAAATTTATAACTGCTGATTAATTTTTTTTACGCACTCGACGTTTATAGTCAGCGTTTTAAAAACTGCAGTCAATGTAGAAAACCTGACATTTCTACCACTTCTTCAGTTGTCATTGGCAAAAAATAACTTTTGCTTTTACTTCTGATTCATTAAATGTAAACAGTCGCTATCAAACCTACTCAAAATCCGAAAAGTTGTATACACCTTTTTGTGTTTTGTTAGACAGTTTATGACTGCAGTTTTTTTTTCACCCTGTTAATAGTGATTTAAATAATTTGTTACACACGCGCAAATCTAAAAATGGACCAAAATATGTTTTAAAGTATGAGTAATAAAAATAAATGCAAGAGGTTACAACATGTAATTTAGTTTTAAGGTAAGAAATCCAAAAATATTTTTCCATTAAAATAGTAGAATATTCTAAGAAATTTATTTTAATCGACCCCAACCCCACTTTATTATTTATTGCCGAATTTCGGTTTTTTTAGTTATTTCAATAAACTAAACCGTTTTCGATTTACGCAAATATATGCTGTGCAGCCTCTTACATTTTCGAAATAACGGTAATTCTTGAAAACAAGAGCCAATCTAAAAAAACGGTAAGTCCCACTGGATTCAGCGTGCCCCAATTAGGGCAAAATGCAAGGTGCGCGGCTGGTCTGTATTTTGCAACTAGCACAGTGTACTTATTGCTCAAAATCACAACATTAAAATTCTATTTTAAGATTATTATTTCAAAGGTTTCGAAAGAAAAAAAATCATATCTTAAAAAAGAAAAAAAAAACACCTCCTTCAAAGTTTCATGATTTTTTAAGAACAGTTTGGGGTATTATTTAAAAAAAAATCAGCCAAATAAAAAATTTTATATTTTGCAGATATTACATTTTTCAAAAAAATTATTTCTTTTCAGTATATGGTTTATAGTCCCAAGTATTCTCTTTAAAATGACATTTAAATCATCTTCGTATGTCAAGTAGTTTTCGAGATATTGAAGAAATAAGCTCAACACATTCGGCTAAATCTGCGAAATTATGACATTTTGAATATGACATAACTTTTGAAAAAAAAAATTTAAAATTTTGTTTCGCTCATATATGTTCCTTATAAGATAAAAGGAACCTTCTCACCAAATTTCATTACAATCGGAAGAGGTCGTGTCCCACTCTTGGTCGTTTTGGCATGGAATTACCCATATGTAAGTTGTTCGAGTTATTCCAAATTGGCTATTTTAATTATTCGATCAAATAATGGAGGAAAAATTCCCCAATTAATCGAACAAAGATTAATCAAGTGAATACTCTAATAGACACCTAACCCTCTGGATCGATTTTTAAAAAAATGATGACAGTTGCTGATGGTCTGGAAAGTACAATAGATTGAAGTTTTTAGTAGAATGGGCACCTTCGAAACAAAGCTAACACTTATTTTCGTCTATTTGCAATAATGTATGGGTTAAAGCTTTCAAGTTATTATAGAAAAAACAAACTATAAAATTTATAGTCTACTAGTTTATAGTATAAGGCCCGTTTTTACAACTTTCCGATAGCTAAAGGTAGGATTTTTTCGGCCTTATTAAAAGTGTTCCCTTATTACAATTTTACTTTAACCTACCAGGAAGGATGAACTTTAATTTACTTTATCGCTCACTTTAGGCTTAAGTAAAGTTTTAATAATGGAACGCTTGTTATATGTCCGGTTAAAGTCTACTTTAAGCTATCGGTAAGTTGTGAAAACCGGCCTAAATCTATGTACATTACCAGGTTTCATATTGCCACGGTAGGAGTAGAGAAAAGGGACCCCAGATAGTGATTATTATTTACTGTATAAATGACTTATTTGGCATTATTTATAATCGGTTACAGAAAAACTCGTTATGAAGTGAATGAAAAAATCAGTACCATACACAGTTGCATATGTTATGTTCAGAATTAAAATTAAAAAAATTTATTTTTAAAATGTAGTCAAGAAAACGGCTTAAAAGACAATCGAAATAGATAGTAATTAGCTGTTTTCTTGAACGTTAATAAAACAGAAACTGAAAGCAAATTCGTTTGAATTTTAAAAAATATGTGTGAATTGGTAAAAACTTTGAGAATATTAATGTGCTGTTTTCACGACACAAGTGATTGAACGTGTAGTAGAATTTTAATGAAAAACACTCTAAAAACTTCGTGCTTTTCATATATATTTTACTACACGTTCAATCACTTGTGTTGTGAAAACAGCACATAAAAGTAGAAGTGAAAAACTTGATCGTTTATTCCCCAAGTAAAACCAAAAAAATTTGTTATCCATCAGTTAAAAAAAAGTAATCAAAATGGAAAAAAGTATACAAGTACACATTGAAAAAAGGAGCTGATTTTGAATTACAGTAAACTAAACGTCAACGCTGATTCGGAGTACTAACTAATAAAAACGGTCAGAAATTTCTTTAAATAAACTGATTGAACTGATAAGGTACAAATGTACCTTTTTCGTTTTTTTATTGCAACAACTTATTTCTTATATACAACACATACTTCAAATTTCCTGACAGCTTAAAACTCTTAGTTGTAACTAAATTTTTGATTTTGAATTTCAAAGCTACAACTCAACTCCATCCCCTTGATATAGAGCCTAATCTACTTTCACCTAATCACCCTTAAAAGACTGCACAAGTACAATTATACCACCAAAGACTTTGTATGAAGAAAAACTAATAAAACAAAATAAAGTTAATTTAATTAATTTTACTGCATTTGTTTGCAAAAAAAAACCTTGTAATAGTCTCTACTGAGTGTTCATCACAAATAGTTTCACCAAGGCAAAATTAATGTACATATGTATATTCGCTATAACTTAATTTTCACATTTGAATGAACCTTTACATTTTTTAAATTTAAGCTAAAACATAATTTTAGTTCAACTATATTTTGTTATAATTATATAATTAAAAAATTAAGAAACATCCAAACCTAATTTTCTGTAAAAACACATTTTTTAAACTGAAACATTTTTCGAAATTAAATTTACTTACAGCGGGTTTCCTCTATGTATTTACAATTTTTGCACAAAATTAAGTTTTTCGTAATAATAAACTAGTTCTTAGATTACCTTTATAACCTTGGGAATTTTCATAAAAAGCCCACCGTTTGCTGATAAAAATATATATTTTTTTTGTTATTTTATGGTACAATATTTTAAAAAATAAATAATAAAGTATAGTCGGTCAATCCGGAACGTATGATATCGTACACTACAGTTTAGATATAAGAACAAATTTTCTGTGAGTGTACACTATTTGGGACCCATGGGTAACCATAGACCTGCCTGAACCAAATTATTTTATTGAGGTTGAGATTCGTATTAAAGCTCTTTGTGCCGAATATTATTAAGATAACTTCCGTTATACAAAATTTGTTTGCATTTAAGGGCACTGCTACACGTTCAATAAATATCGTGATATTTGGATCGCGATCCATTTTAAAATATTAATGAATCACGAGCGTGTTCTACATGTTCAATATTTATCGCGTCAGTATTTATGTTATTTTTGTGCTGTGCGGGTCGTTTATCAATGTCGCGAGAAAACCAAAAGAAAGCCTGCTATTTTGCTTGATTTTTCATTGAAGAAAACAATGGAGAGAAAAATTTGGAGCAAAAAGTGGTTGCAGGATCGGAAAAAATACACACACTTAAGTTTAAAGGAAACAATTCCTGTTTATAAAGAAATAGACGACTTTAAAAATTATTTCCGCATGTCTCATCATTTTGGAATTAGTTACCCAATTTTCATTGAAGAAAGACACGGCGATGAGAGAAGCGATTTCGGGAAGGAAAAAGTTGGCAATTACTCCGCATTATTTTGCAACAGGCTCGTAAGTATTAACTGTATTATACAGCGTTACCGTTTAACATTTTCAAAAAGGGGCACAAAAACGGGGGTTTTTAAAGGGATTGTAGCATTTAAAAGAAGGTTAAAGCTATTATGGTAAATGAATCGAAAAGAATTTAATTTGCAGTAAAATATTTTTGGGTCGCCTTCATTGATTGCCAGTATAAAAAAATTTGATTCAAAAAAGGGCAAAAGGGGCACAAAAACTTCAAAATGATACAAAAAGGGATTTAAAACAAAGGGCCCAAAAAAAGTGGCACGGCAGTCAAAAAGGGACAAAAATGCGACTTTAGTCGCTTAACGGTAACGCTGACTGTATATGTATATTTTATTGTTAATGTATTTTATTTTATCATTTCCTATCACCATTATTTTTTACAGATACTTTAAAAATGAAAGGTTAACAGCCATTATGTCCCGGCATTCAATAAGCCAAGATGTCGAAGATACTTTTGAAGCGATAATATACGTCCTTAAAGATTATATTAAAGTAAGTAAAACGCAAGTTTTGTGTTTATAATTTTTAAGTTTTATTACACATTTTAGAAGAAAAACATGTTTTTATTCACTACTAAAGCTTGAAAAAAGTGAACTTATTGAAATATCTTGCGTTTTGAGTTGCACCTACGGTTTGGTAAATAACATCCGGAGATTGCATCCGTGAATACTCAGTCTGTGAACTGCTCTGGTCTTTGGATTGAGACACATAAACATATCCCGGTGAAGGTTTGGATTCGCAGAAGTTTGTCTCCGTTGATATTGGTACAAAACGGCTACATCTGATTGAATGTGCATCACATGGCTCCGGCGATGTTACATTTGATGCTGAATTCTGGTTTATTTGTACAGAATTCCTTTTCAGTGGTTTTAGAAAGTGGGTTTATAAGGGAACAGCATACATAAGTAGCTATCGTAAGACATTGTCGCCAATGTAAATACTAACATTTATAAGTTATGGCCTTAAAAGCTCTTTTAGGTAGTGGTTTTTGTATGACTGATATGGTCAAATATGGACTGATAAAAATACAAATTTTAGAGACGATTCAGACTACAAGCTTATGCGCACAAAGCCTCTATCCTGAAAAGAATCTTGAATCTTAATAGGCCCGGCCCTTGAACTTGAACATGTGCAATTTTAACCTGTGTACCAAATTTCATCAATCTATTATCTCTAAAATTGCAAATTTTTTTTACCAACAAGGTTTCCAGCTGGACGAACGTCGTTAGATCGAATCAGAGAGTTTTAGGTAGGTCGACGACCAATTTTTTAAGGTGTTACAATCATTAGCATGAACAGCATATTAACCCCTCCGCTACTGCGGTGTGGGTATGATAACTCTACCTAAGAATTTTAGGGTTTTTTGACCAAAATCATTTGCAATGGCACCACTTATACCTAAAAATATTTAAACATTTTAAAAAACTTTAAGCGTTTTTTATTAATTTTAATTTTAAGCTATTTTAAAATGTAATGTTTCATATAAACAAATATTTGTTCAACATTTTTTCTTATGTAAACACTATAAATTTTCATCTAAACTAGACTTAATTTTGATTGATGACTTTAATTTGTCTATTTGTTATAAAAACAGAAAATAATTTAAAAAAAAAACTCCACATAAACTGTAAAATTTTCATAGAACACACACTCTTTCTTACTCATTGAGAAAAACGCTTTTATCAAAAAATATGATGAATGACTGTTAAATGTTTAATAGTTCGAAGTAAACAAAAGGCCATAGAATATTTTTTTTTTTACAATAAAAAAATAAAAATGTTTATGTGTTCTAGAATGTAATTTAACAAGCAAATATGTATTTAACCCTTTTACAACAATAGTTCATACATTCAATCACTCTGTCAGTCTGTCATTTGTTTCATTCATCCAGTCATTTATAAAACGATGTAAATGACACACTTTAAACAGACAAATAGAAGAGAGAAATAAAGCATTTTAAAGTATTTTTATTAGAAAAAGTTTAACACAATTGTAGATGTGGGTGTTTTACAATGGCGATAAGCTGATGAAACATAATTTTTTATTGTTAACAATAAATATTAATTTTTGACAAGTTAAAGATTTTTAAATTTTGGTCCTAAAAAGCAAAAACTTATAATAAACCATAAATCTCAATTAGGAGTTTAAAATAACAAAAATATTAAAAGCGAAAATAGATCAAGAAGAAAAAGTTTTGCAGACATGTATTTATAGTGCATACAAAATATTCCTGGAAAATATTAAAGGAATAAGACTATTAAAGTATAAAAACATTTGAGGATTGTAATTTGACTTAGAATACGTATTCGAATAATATGAAAATTTGTATAATGAAAGTAACTCAACATGAGAAATAAATTCCCAGATTCTATTTGTTAAGATAATTTAGATAACAATCACATGTTCAATTGATAAGGAAACTATTGAGGATATTCTTTTTTTAAACCTTTATTTTTTATGCACCACATCACATATAAATATGAATACCACTAGGCAATTAAGCACCTGTTGGCTTTAGGACAAAGAATTAAAGCCAGTACGTCCCTAAACGTTTTAATATTTTTTATAACATAAATCATTTGAACATATATTCCCAGCAAAAGTTTTTTGATTTGTCGTGATAGATAGTAGTTATTTCATACGTTACCTGGTAAGTAGTGCTCATTAAAATTGTAATTATTCTGAAAACTTCAATAAATACTTAAAGCCGTTTTACACTATCCCACAAAGTCTTAAGCAATTTACGAAAATGCAACCCTGTCATGATAAGTTGTTATTGTTTTTTGAAAATGTTCAAAGAATAATTAGATCAGGGAAGCATTTTTGAACAATACGTAAGACTTTGTGGGATAGTGTGTAACGGCTTTACTAGTTATGACCTCAGCAACTACATACTACTTTTATTTTTTTTCACTACTTAAAATTTGCTTACTAATAATCAGCTTAATAACTACTTATTAGTTGTATTGTTTTCAGTACTGAATATTTACTTACTGGTAACGTACTCAATAACCACTTAAGGCTGTTACACACTATCCCACAAAGTCTTACGTATTTTTCACAAATGCTTCCCTGATCTAATTATTCTTTGAACATTTTCAAAAAACAATAACAACTTATCATGACAGGGTTGCATTTTCGTAAATTACGAAAGACTTTGTGGGATAGTGTAAAACAGCCTTTATTAGACAAGACTTACGTATTCCATAATACTTTGTGAGATAGAAATCTAATATGTTTCCCTGCAAATAATAGGACCAGTCCAAACACGCTTGTAAAGAGTAGTCCACAAGGGACTAGGACTAGTCCAAAAGTAACCCAAACGTATGGAAAAAACATGGTGTATTTAACATTACGATATCCTAGGGCAAGACCATATAACCCATCTTTGGACTACAAAGGAGTAGTTTTAAAACTACTCCATTGTGTACACAAGAGGATTAGTTTTAACTTCGTTTAAAAACGAAAACATATCGTTAAAAAACGAAGACATGTCGTCTCACTTTAAACACTTTTTAACAATGACATGGTCCATGGAGTAGTCCATTTCATGAAATTGGATCAGGTGGTCCAATAATATTTGCATGAGTTTGTGTTTACACCATCACACAACCCTGCAAATATTATCGGTTTGTGCCTTATTTACAGATATAGCCCTTAATATTTGATTAAGGAAATGTGAACAAATTACGAGGGAAACAACTTTTCACGATAAGGGGAATTTTTTCACGTGAACATTTTTCCACATTATTATTCTTATTTGAATTAATTTTTTTCATGGGAATTTTCCATGATCGCAAATATGTGAAAAGGGGAATAATTACGAGGGAACAATTATTCACGATAGGTGTGATAAATTTTAATACACGTTCAATCTCTTGTGCGGTGAAAGCAGCTTATTACTTTTATTTTACATACATTTATTTTTTTTTGTTTAAAAGCCTATTTTGTAAAAAAAGCTGATGTTTTTTTGTGAAAAGCTTACCTTTTTCATGAAAAGCTCACATATTTTTAAGTTTTTAAAAAAAGTTCACCTATTTTCATTGTTAAAATGTGTCCTTTTTTGCTTTAATTACAAAACAATATTTACCAAATGACTAAAGATTTCTTTAAAAAAAACCCGATTTTTAGTTCAAAAAGCTCAACTTCAACTTTTAAAAATGAATTTTGTTTGATCGTCTTATGAGAATTTTTGACAGCTAGAAAACGCTTTCCGCTCTTGTTTAGGTATGGCAAATCAGCGTAAAAGCTTAGCGGAAGAAAACGTTCCGCCTTTCGCTCTTGTTTAGGTACGGCTGTAAATCTTATCTTCCTTAAAGCCAATTTTTATTAAAAAAAGCTAACTTTTATTGAAAAGGTTTTTTTCATTCAAAAAGTAACTTTTATTCCTTTTTTTTTTAAAAAGAGACATTTTTTAAAGCATTGTAATTAAAAATTATTTTTCCTTAAAACGTTTACTTGTAAAAACAAATTTTTTAAAGTTTTTTCTTTCTCGCCTCAAAAAGTTTAGTTTCCAAATATCAACACTTTTTTCCTAAAACAAAAACAAATATTTCAAAAAAAAATTTTTTTTCATACAAGAGGAGAAATTTTATAAAAGGGAAGCTTTAAAAAAATTCTCCTTTTTTCATAAAAATAAATTATTTTTGCTTAATTTTATTTTCCTTTTATTTTCTAAAACATTAATCTTATTTTTTGTTAAAAGCTCTATTATTGCCAAAGCTATTTTATATCTGATACAAATCATGTACATTTTAATTGCATTTAATTAATTCATAATCGATTTTTAAGAAAAATCCAATTTTAAAGAACAGCATTGCTTAATTTTTTTAATTATTGTCATCATGCTACAACTTTTAAAATCCATTATCATAAGAAATCATGTCATTCTTTCGAATTTTCTCCTCATTTTCATCAGCTACTTCATCATGATATTAACATTATTATAATGATGTTGAAAACAATTATGACCATGATGATTTTTATCTGTCAAGTAGTAAAATTGTTAAATTGATTTTGATACCGAATTTCTTACTGAACATTTTTCGAACGTTAGAAACATCTGGGCTATTATCATACTCGTTTACTTGTTCAATAATGTTGGTTTATGGCATGTTTTGATACCCAAAAAATTTTAATTAATTTCAATTTGTTACAACACATGTTTTTTTTTGTTTTGTAAAGAAATTTCTTTCTATTAATTTTTTTCATCAAATTGTTTATTTTGTTGTGCTCTTTTTTCTAAGAAATAAAATGCATGCTACTAATTATGAAAGTGACCCCTGGTGTTGATAATTTTATTTTTTTTAAATTATTTTTTGAATTGACCTACTAAATAAAAAATCTTATTTTAGTTTTAGTCATGCTAATAAGATTTGCTATGAACAAGTTACTTATTGAAAAGTTGTAGTGGTCAGTTTTAAAATCGTATACGGTTTTATGGCCAAATCTAATTGGAGTGAAAGTACTAATAGTTGTATTGAAATTATGTTTAAATAATTGAGAAGTAGATGGCGCTCTTTAATAAAGGAAATTAAACAAGTTAGAATTAGGTAAATCGAACGCTTATTATTCGACTGATTTGATGGGGTTTTTAAAGGTTTGATCAAGCCGGTTATTTTTATACGTCCATTCTTTAAATGTCGAATAATAGTTGGATTTTGGAGTTTTTTTTTAAACTCTTCACCGAAACCCGGTTTATTTAACACTAATAGTACTAACAACATTTTTATACGTTTACTCCTGATAACCTGATAAGGGTGCCTGGGTACCCGTATATAGGTTAAAGCTTATGTAGAGAAAAACTGTAATGGCTCTTAACGGCCAATGTGCAACGCTGCACAAAATTTAAATTTCCTAAGCTCTATTTTATTAAATGATACCAATAAAATGTAAGATATACAAATTTATTAATTCTAAAAAAATAAAGAAAGTAATGATTGTTGTTTGACTATAGACTGGCAAGCGCCGCAGTGGTTCAAACTGTAAAACGGTAAAGAATTCTGATGATGACAATGTGGTTGTTATCAAAACTAGTAAATTCGACGCGTGTTCAAGCCCGTGTTCAGCCACGAGTAAAATTATCAAAAACATTTTTAATTCATTTGATATTGTAAATTCCTTTCTTCACTAAAAGAATTTAAGGAAAATTTAATTTAATGAACTTCCCATTAAAAAAAATTTGGGTTTCTTGAAGCACTTCAGAGAAAAAGCGCATAATCGAGCGCATCAATAAAATCTGCTATTTTAGTGCTGACAACTATTATGTTTTAAAGCGAAAAAAATATATAATGGTTTACGAAAATTATTGCAACAATGCATTTAAGCGATTAAAAGCCAAACATCAATTAATATGTTAATGAAGTTAGCCCTTTAGCAGTGCTTTGTTTGCTTACTGTCAGCAAAAAATAGTCCTCCAAACCGGGAACACTCCATACAAAAATCAGGCATCCCATCAGCAGGTTTGAAGCGATTTGAGGTATGCATTCATACATAAAACCTGCTCCTTTTGGAGCACATTTTTTTCTGGGTTAAGCCTAATTAAAATATCAAAAACTTCAATTAAAACCAACAGCTCAATGAAACATCTCAATTGTTATAAAAACAAAACTTTCCTTCTTTACTTGTTCTAAACAAGGTGCTTTAACTGACACGGGAGGGTTAGGACTATTTGACTTTCTGTGGCGCCACAGCCAACCCTAGCAAATTAGGAAAGTTTAAATTTAGAAAAATCTTTAGAAAATGATTAGGTGAAGGAACTTGCGGAACTCCAACTTTGTATCTTTATTTATCAAAGAGGTATTTGACTTTAAATCTAGTTCGGGTACCGTGCTACCCCTGTCCGAAGGGTTAGGGTTAAAACAGCAACTATTCGGATTAACTGAAAACCGGTTTTTGAAAAAAAGGACAAATCTTAAGCCACTTAAAATAAGAATATTTTTTATTCTAAGTTTTTTGACTTGACTTTTTTCTTAATGGTTGCATCTAAACATTTAATGGTTTGCAACAACAATAATATTTTTAACAAAACTAAAAGTATAGTTGGTGTTGTTGTTGCTCTTGTAAAAGAGAAAATTGTTATTGGTTATTAAAAACCATACAATTATAAGTGGTGACCAAATTATTGTTATTTTTAGCCTTAACATGTTCGGTGGCAACCATAATATAGTTGTGAGTCATTGATCTGGGCCTTGTGCCACCATCGTATTCTTGTCAGTGACAATAATATGGTTAAAGTAACCATAATTTAAGGTGAATTTAAATAAAAAATCTGATATTTACTTCCCGATTTTGGTTTTTAGACAGGCTCCCGAAAGTATAAGTGTATGTCAATCAGACAAGAACTATCTTGCACCTTAAGGTCGGGTTTTTGAGATGTGGAAAAGGTTTAAACTAAGTTAAACGTGGTCTGAAACTCCGATTGTCCCGCAAAATGTGATAATTTTTTGACAATTTCATTAAAGACCAAAGTTTTTAGCAAAATTTTGGTGTTCCGTCAATATTGTATAAACAAATTAGCCTAGTTTAACCAAGATTTCAGAAGCCCAGCCGAAGGGTAATATCCGAGAAGACTTGAAAGCGCTGAGAGCGAAAATTCTGAAAAAAGTGTGTGTTAAAAAAATTTTTTTTTATAACTATTTTCTTTTTAGTTTTAAGCTCATTTCTTCCTTATATTATTAAGGAATTTCTTTTCAAATTATAACTTGTGTTAACAAAACATATACCTGAGATTAAAATAATTTGATTTCAAATATTTTCATGTTAAGTGTTTATTTTTTTTTTATTTCGCCTTAATCTTTCTGTGAAAATAATTTTTTTTTCTGTAATATTTACACAAAAAAGCCAGCGAAAAGCAATAACAAAAATTTTTTTTGTTAAATCTTTACTCTTAATTGGTCAGAGGAATAAATTAATTTACCATAAAAACATTCGTGATGAAATTTGATAGAAATTGGTCAGTCAACAGCAAAACGTTGGCTAAAACGAAAACCCCGTAAAAACTACAGTTCTTCGCTTAAAAAAAACTCTATATTTTGAATATGTAGAAGTGTTGTTTCTTATAGCCCATACATATACAGGAATACCTTCATGTCCGTACAGTCAGTATGCAACTTAAAAAATTAAATCATGCAAACTTTGTGTTTATTTTACAACTGGAACTACATCAACTCAAAAGAAATTCAATACCACACCAACTCCATTACCCTATTACTCTGCTCTACTGGAGTATATATTAAAAAAGGAGTAAAAAGATTAGTGGTGTTCCTTATTTGGTTTAAATGTTCGGTGCCCTTTTGTTAGATCCAACAACAAAATACACAGCGTTTTTGTTTATTTTACTGCAGAGGCTTTCAAGCATTCGCTTTTAAAACCGTATTTGTTTTCATACAATACAAGTAATGTTTTGACGTATTTTTTTCTACTTTGAAGTGGGGAACAGAATAGTCGCTGTAGTACAACGTTACGAATAGCTCTGCAAGCTGTCAAAAGTTAAAAACGGAAGTTTCAAAGTACTGTCAACAGAATACGAAGTTGTAGCAATCGTTGAAGTTGAAGCTGAAGTACAAAATTCAAATTTTTGAACTTTGTCGCGCTACAAAGCATTAGTCATTTTTAGCTACTACTACAACTTCTTTATTCTGTTCCAGGCTTGAATGACAAGCTCACAAAAACTGCTTGTATTATTTCTATTTTCCCATTTCGCTATGAAACTCAAATGTTTTGCAGCAAATATTCCATATTATGGATGGGGACATTAAAAGCTACAATATCTTCCTAATAAGAAATGGAGCAGATATATAAGGGAGAAACGTAAAGGTTTCGCAAACTATACCACTTACGGAAGATATGAATTTTTTATGGTGAGTCCCTGCTTTGAAGCAATACATTTTTGATACTGAAAGCGCTTTATTCAGACAAAAAAAAGTTGGCGAATGTAACAATCCGCTTTTTGCACTGATTTTTTTGTTACCGTTAAATCACAATATGCTCCCTTACAAACCTGCTTCGTAGTAAGGGAATGTCGTGGCTGTTCAAATGTTATATGTATATATAGTTTTTTTAAATTTGTTAAGAACTGTTGACTTACCTAACTGCATCTCTGTATGCGTGCATGTATTATTGCGTAGCGCATAAATGTGCGCTTACTTGCGCATAACCAGTAATGGGTTGTATTGGCTCTTTCTTTCCATTTGCACTTAACACTGAACTCCGCTATTGTATATTGGTTACGTCCGAAAACATTTTGTTTAATGCAGTATTAACTACAAAAATTTTGTACAAAGCAGTACGTGAAGTAGAGTGCCGGTACAAAATATAAAAAAAATACTTTAAACTTCTACATAAAAGAGAAAAATATTGTTCATATGCCGCACAAACTTGTCAATTGATGTGAATACGAGTAGAATTGAGATTGTAATAAAAATACAACAACAATTTTTAGGAACAGTTCTTTTTCTCTTATTTTTTATTTTGGTATATTGAACTCTATACCTGCTAAAATATTTAAGATATTGGTATCAACATCAGCCAACCTTAAAAAACCACCAACAACTTCAACAATTAGGATTTTTGTAAAACGTTGACAAGACTTAGAGTTGCTAAATGCCAGAAAAATAAAACATATTCGTGATAACTGAAAATGTTATAAAACCAATTTCTAAGAATTATTTTTTGGTGTTTAAGGGATCTAAAAGAAAAGGAAACCACAGAACAATGAATTTACGAGGTCAAAGATCGAATTCAAATTGATAAAATTGGTCTTAATGATCGAAATTATAAAATTTCCTTTTAATTTTTTTGATAAAAAATGGTGGAATAACCCCTTTTAATAAAAAAAATTCCTTTAAAAATATATTTAATTTAGATCTGGTGGATCTGAACCACTGAATGACAAACAATGCGTTTACCATCCGCGCCTGTGTGTGCACGAATACTTCACACGCATGCAGTAATTTGGAGTGCATAATCCGACAAAAGCTATAACCTCGCCCCTTTTTTTGGAGTCAAAGCTATCCAGCCACTGATATTAGAAATATTGAAGAGCAAGCATCTGCACCTAGAGATATTTCTCACTTAGGCCTTACTTTCAATAATAAGTAGGATTTTTAATATATCCCTTCCCGCGACTTTGAGCTTAAAATGCAGCCTCGATGTGATCCCCGCAAGTACCTTTTGCAAAAAACCGCATTTTTATAAACCCTTTTGCGAGAACATGCCTTAAAAAAGCCACTCATCCATCGGACGCCGAACAACTTAATGAAAAGCAACCTTCTATCAGAAAAGTAAAGGTTTCGTAAAGAAAATCATTCTGAAAGAAAAGTATCATTTCCTGCAAGAAGCATACAAACGGACCCTCAACCAGTAGTCAAACCAGTGCCTTGTACACACAGATGAGAAGGTATTAAGGTGAGTATTCGGTTTTAAGAAATCACGAAGACTTCTGGAGGACTGTCATTTTGGATATTTGTCGGAATCTAGGCATGTATACTCCTGATTTGCCCGGGAGGATGTAACAGGAAAAGCTGAACTATCCTGGAAATGACCTCACCCCCGGGGGATCTTTTAAGGGCAATCAGTGCCCATGTTCTGTAACTCTCGCGTCGCGAAACTAATCGATTGAAATGTGTAAAATAAAAAAAATGCCATATATTGAAACAAACAGCTGGTTTTCTCACTAAACTGTGTCTTAGTGCGTGTTGAAAAGTGGTTCGGTAACATTTTTGTGAAAATAGTTCCTGCTTTAAACTGTCAAATAAACTCACGAATAAAACTGGGGCGAGAAAAAATATTAACAATTAAAAAACAATTAAAAAATCAAAATACAAAGAATAATAATATTTTATACTTGGCACATTTTTTTATTGTTTATTTATTTTGCTTTTAACATTTTTATAAAGTATACGAATGTTTTCAAAGCTCGTTTGCAAACAACAAACATTAATGTTGCACTTTACATTATTTGGTATACACAACGGTCGTATTTTGGCCGCCGTCATTACAAAATTTTCAATTTTAGTATATTTTGGTCGCCGTCAACGCAAGTAACACAGCGTTCTCAACGTCTGCAATGTCACATCGGCTTCAAGTACAATGTTACGACATTTGTAACGTAATGACGTGATCTCTTTTGATAGTTTTCGACATGAGTTACAAACACTTTTTTCTCACTTTTCGAGAAACGATGGAATATTTTGTTTCACATCTTTTCGATGCGAGATTATAGTTACAGAGCATGGTACAAGTCATCCGTGTTTGTCCGCATGTACGCTTTGTGTATTTTGTATTTACCACACAGAAAAAATTCTCCAAAATTTTACACTAATAAAAGCATTAATCAAAGCTAAAATCAGTTTTAATTAAAAATGTATTCAAGTGAATTAAACGTTTAATCAAGTGAATTAAAAGTTTAGTCAATTTAAAAAAACAATAATTAGAAATATGGTTATTTTGTTGAACTATTTATGGTCTTTAATCCAAATTTTTAATATAAGATGAGATGAACGCACTGTTTATTGTTGATGTTGTTTTGTTTAAGCTTTGATATTATTACAAGTAGAACTGTTGCTATAAGTCTTATACGTTTAACATTTTTATTTGGTTTAATATCTTTAGTTTTTCTAAAATCTTTATGGATGAAGTTTCCTGATGATCTGGCCTAAGCAACCAGTGAAATGCGCATAGGAATAGCTTATCCCATCAACAATAAATTTCAAGTGTTTTTATCAATAATAAAAACTGGGAATTTAGCACGAATAACAAAATCTTTTGAAATTTAAATTTTGTATTCCCAAAAAATTGAAATTACTTTTTGATAATAAAACGGGCAGGTGCACGGCCTAAAAAACACTTAATTGACAACATCTTTTGTAAGTTGTTGTTTGTTTTTTATTTTGTTTTTCTTAACCTACTTACAACTAAAATTAATGTTGAGAGAATTTCAACTAATTGTAGCGGGGAATGTAAGATGAGATGAACGCACTGTTTATTGTTGATGTTGTTTTGTTTAAGCTTTGATATTATTACAAGTAGAACTGTTGCTATAAGTCTTATACGTTTAACATTTTTATTTGGTTTAATATCTTTAGTTTTTCTAAAATCTTTATGGATGAAGTTTCCTGATGATCTGGCCTAAGCAACCAGTGAAATGCGCATAGGAATAGCTTATCCCATCAACAATAAATTTCAAGTGTTTTTATCAATAATAAAAACTGGGAATTTAGCACGAATAACAAAATCTTTTGAAAATTTTAATATTTTAATCAGGCTGAAGTTCATCAAATTTAATTTTCATTAAATTATTTTTATGAAGAAAGGTATTTTAGAACATGAAAAATAATTAAAATTGTTATTGATTAGTTATTCATTCTTGACTGACCTGAGATTCGAACCCAGGCGGCTGGTTACCATGACATGTTTCGATCGCAACCACTCGATGCCCTAAGATGGATTTGACGTCTTACACTCACAACCATCGACGACTGCTGACGTCAATAGACAACCTTCAATCCTTAAACCAAATTGTATTTTAACCTTTGGTATGTAGATCGAAATTTGCTTGTTTGAATGATTATCCATTTTAATTGATTTTACATGATTTTTCTTACTGTTTTTTCCGTACTTATGTCAAGAATTCTTCTTGAAGTCTAAAGTACATTTTTTTTTTTTTTGTTTTTTTATTTTGTCTTTCTTTTTCCTTTTGACCTTTAAAAAAAAAACGTTTAATTGATACTGTTAATTTGTTTACTGCTGCAAACCTAATTAATTAATATCACAAATTTTTTATTTTGGAATCTATTTTTATTTTTTTCCGGTGCTCTCATTAACCTAACTTTATGGATCGTAATGATGGAGTTCACAAAAAAAAAACTCAACTTCCGGCTCCCTACATAATGCTTTTAGATCATTCGGTAGCTTGTAGATAAAAATATTGAGGCCAAATAACTCCTTTTCAGTGGCTTTACTTTTGAAGGAGTTACATAAAATCAAACCAAAACATAAATAACACTGAACAACAAAATTAAATTTTTTTCAAAATAACAATGTTATGCCATTCTTGTAGAGGGGACTAAAGAAGATATATGTACGTGTATCGCTGTTTTAAAAGTTTACATTTAGAACTCACTTTACGGCCTATTTGCCGTTAAACTAGCTACATTTTGTTGGCACATATTTACCCTCTTATTCTTCCGAAAATTGGTATTTTTTGCAATTTTTTATAAACAAGCAAAAATCACCTTTAAAACCAGATTGTATTTATTTGAAATATTCGACGGAAATATTTCTCATGAAATTCTACTATCGGTCTCCGAACACACTTAAGGCGAAAATTAAACATTAATACCACAAATAAGCAAAAACTAAAAATTATTAAAATTTCTTTAAGGAATTTTGGCAACTTATTTTTCATAAAAGAATAACAAAAAAAATTTTTGTTACATATTTTTAGTTAAAAGTTGTTTCTCTCAAATTTTTCAGTTTAAATCAAAAGTAATTTAGAAAGTGGTTTTATCAAAAAAATTACAACTGAGCAATTTGAATAAAAATATTGTTGTATAAAGCCAAGTATCACACTTCTGTATCAAATTTATGTATGTTTTGGTAACATTTTGATTTTCTTCTTTTCTTTTCCACACATACAATTTCAAGTAAATTTTCTTTATTTTTTGTAATATTCAGGTATGTGATGAAAATCGATCGATATCAAACGATTTTAATACCCAATTCTGATTTGAAGTCTCAAAAAATGTTACTCACCATGAGAAATAAATTCCCAGATTCTATTTGTTTAAATTTTTTGTTTAAAATACTGTTTAATTAACATTTAAAATACAAAATTTAAAATCAAACACACAGAAAAACAGATTCAAATTTATTAGCAATCAATTTTCAAAGAAACTGAAAACGATATTATCCTTAATCGAAAAAATTTTTTTAATCCTGGTTCTAATTTTTCTAGTTTCACTAAAAATCTGCACATGACAACCCTGCTTGAACAATTTTGCTAAATATTATAGAAAAAGATAATCGGTTTCTGTTAAAAAACACAAAATATTTTAATTTCTTTAAAATTTCAGTTTACAAAAATGCAAGAACAGAAAAAGCAACCTAAACGAAACCTGAGAGAAAAAATAAAAACCACACTGAGGGGGGCTACCAATTGGTGGCAAACGATAAAAAAAACGATGCATAGCAGAGTAGTCAGTCGACAGTCGACATACTTGCATGTAACACGAAATCAAAGCCAGTATAAGGATATAAAATAGCAAGCCATTCCAAAACATTCAAACAGCCATTTAGAGTACTCGATACAAGGAAAGAAAAAGTTTAAATTACCATTTACAATTTTTTGCAGTTTATTTTTTGTTTGTTTTAATTTTTCAGATTTTTTTTTCACTTTATTTTCAAAGCAAAAGATAAATCTTGATGGAAAAACAAAAAAAAAATAAATGAAATGACCCTTAATAAAATATACAATATGACCACTATCATCGAAAGGACAAGAAAGACTCTTAATATAGAGGGAGTATTTGGAAGAGAGCATAAAAGTTTGTACTGGTGATATGATCATAACACAAAGGTTTGTTAAAACAAATAACGGTTATCTTTATTTTGAACAAGAACAACTACACCAACACAAAATATCCTGGTGTTTTAGTCCTGTTTACGAATACACATTGTTGAAGCCAGACAAGACAACATAAAACTACAAAATATTTCATCAACTTAACACTATAACAAATTTTTATGGCAAAGGACTTTCTTGTCCTTAAAACCTTTTTTTTGTTTGTTTTTTTAGTTTATAGAGGGTTTTTTATTTTGACTACTACGTTAGTTTGTTAAGATAACAACAACAACACCCAAATACATGTTTTTCATAAGAATATGTGAATTTTGTTGTAAACAAGTGCATTAACGAACGAGTCTCTGTCTGTCTCTTCTATCTGTGGCACTCATAAAAATAAGTATGTATTTTTTAGATTTTTTTCCAAACAATTGTTATCAGTCTGTATTAAATATATATGCATGTGTATGCGAAAATGTACATATTTAAGAAAATAAAATTATCGTTACATCATTAGTACTTTTGATATCTTAACAAGTATCCTTCAATAAGCCACTTTAAAAAATGCACACAGAGAAAAAAATTATATCAAAATGGTCGCAGACAGCTAGACATTATTTTTCGTGCGGGGTTTTTTCGGGAAATTTAAATGTTTCAACTCCCGCTATTTTGGCAATTTTATACGGGTCTAAGCATTAAGGAAAATGTAGGCAAAACCTTCTCAAAAATTTGCAATTGATTGTGATCTATCAAAAGTAAAAAAACCAAAACAAAATTTGAAATCCCTGATAAAATTGGATAGAAAGATTTTGGTGCCAGAAGAATTACAAGAGGTGAATAAAAGTCCTTCCAGAAATCAAATTCCACTTAGGCTTCAGCTCTTTCAGTCTAATTGTGCTAATTTTAGTCCTACCTAAAAGCTATCCTCTGAGATTAATAATTTGTATACGTATGTATATTGAGTTCTCTGATCGTTTTAACATTAACAATTTTCTACTATAACTGATCACTAGGGATACGATTTCCATGCAAATGCATGTTTTTTCATTGCACGTTCTTACTAATTTGAGATCGTTGATTTCAAATCTAATCTCCATTTTTCTCTATCAGCTCTGTTTTCGAGATATACCGTTATGTCTAAAATTAAGGCACTTTCACTACATGCATTGGAATTACTTGAAAACGGTGGACCATATTCAGTTAACAAAAAAAATTCGAAACTCGGCAACAATATTATCTTACCCTGTAGTTTCAGAGATCTCGTTGAGTTTTTGAAGAAAAAATAGGAAAATTTTGAAAAAACAAACTATTATTTTGTTCTAACAAATAGGATCTGGGAATTTAATTCTTATGTTGACTAACATTTATTATACAAATGTTAAATACATAAAATTTACAATAGGCACAATCCAGTTATAAGATACAAAGAATGCTGACGAAGGCCGTAGCGGGTTAGAAAATGCATTACATTCAGCTGGTATCTAATAGTTGTATACATTTTCTTTACAATTTACTTCATTGCTAGCCAAAGGATAGCTAAAGTAAGTCTCGTAACAGAAAAATACAAAAACCAAATTCTGATAGTGCATACAAAATATTCCTGGAAAATATTGAAAGAATAAGACTATTTAAAGTATAAAAGCTTTTGAGGATTGTAATTTGACTTCGATGAAATATGAAAATTTGTATTTTTAATTAGAACTGTGGTTATTTTGTTGAACTATTTATGGTTTTTAATCCAAATATTTTAATATTTTTATCAGGCTTAAGTTCATCAAATTTAATTTTCATTAAATTATTTTTTATGAAGAAAGGAATTGTACAACATGAAAATTAATTAAAATTGTTATTGATAATCATTCATTCTTGACTGACCTGAGATTCGAACCAATGCGGCTGGTTACCATGACATGTTTCGATCGCAACCACTCGATCTCCTTTAAAAATTCATTAAAAATAAAAACGCGACAAAAATAACAGTTTTGGTCAAAAAACATTTAGCTTAATATAATTTTGAATGAAATGAATTTTGATTCATGGTAATCGGTGCACAACTTTTGGTTTTATTTACAATTTGTTGAGAAAACTGAATATCAATTTCCATACAAAAAAAAAACGTTCATGACACACACATATTTTAAACGTTATTTTTGTATGAAAATCGATATTCAGTTTTCTCAGTAAATTTAAAAATAACGGTATATAAAAAATGGAGATAAGATTTGAAATCAGCGACCTCAAATTAGTAAGAATTTGCAATCAAATTCCAGACCGCACAAAAAAAGTACAAATTTGTTCCCTTTTGTTATCTTTCCGAATCATTAAATTCACGTTAAAATGGCATCGATTTTTTTTTTGCAAATTTTGGTGAAAATGCATTTTTTTGCATATTGAGGAATTTTTGAGCGCTTTTTTTTAACTGCCATATCATAAGAAGATCTTAAAAAAATGTTTAAATACACAAAAATAACCCTTCGAAAAAAATTTTAAAATCAATATATAAATTCTTTTGGAGCTTTGCTTTAAATAAAGATTTTGAATATTTCGACAAAAGATGGGTTTACTTGCCACATGGGTATATCGCGTTGCAGAGGAAATTCGAAGCCAACGTGATAACATTGAACTGCAGCCAGTAGTAACAAGATGGGAACCTGGCTAGATGCTACAGAATTATATTCAAAAAAACTTTGAGTAATTTAAGAATATTAGAAGAGCTTATTGATACCAATGATTATGCAATTAAAAAAAAAAAAGTATTAAATTTAAATAACATCAAAAGTGAATTAGCATTTGCGTTTTTCAATTAAGGATATATTGGTGAAACAAATTAAAAAAAATCCGAAACGTTTTGCAAAAAAATATTGATTTCAATAAATAAAAATAATTTAATGAAAATTAAATTTGATGAACTTAAGCCTGATTAAAAATATTAAAAATTGTCGATTAATTATTTTCTTTTAATTTTTTAAATTTTAAATTAAAATTGTTTCTAAACAAATAATTTTTTTTATAAAGCAACTACCAATCGTTTTTAACGCCGCCCAAAAAAGAGGGATTTTACAAGTTTGTAGTGTTCATCTATGTATCTGCTCGTTCTATCGTAGAGTCAAAACGGCTGACCCGATTTTGATGTTATTTGGTTTGTTTGAAAGGTGGCGATCGAGAGTGTCCTTAGCTTTGTTTGAAGAAAATCGTAACAACCGATTATAACTTATCTCATCTTTTCTTGTTGTATCTTCTTGAATTTATGTGTCTGTGCCACTGTTGCTAACAAATGCCTATTACGATTTTAATTTAGTTTTTGTTGTTTGAATTGTGGCTGCATCTTAAATCTTCTACCGTTAACTTATCGCTCACTTTAGATTAAAGTAAAGTTGTAAAAACGGAACACTTTTTATACGACCGATAAAATCCTACCCTTAAGCTATCGCCGAGCTATAAAAAAGGACTTAAGTGTGCATATAAACAATATTTTATCTTTCTGTTTTCTTTATGTAATTTTTTCTTATAACACATTTTAATTATATTTAAATTTCTTCATCCGATGAAAACAATGAGAATAATTTTCAACTTTTGTGATAAATATCATAGACGATTTTTATATATTTTTTTCGAAATTTTTTTTTCAAATTTAAAAATCCAGATGGATAAATAAAATTTTTTAATCACAAGTTTTTTTTTTATTTTTATATGAAAAAAAAAATCAAAAAAGATGGGCTTAAAAGTATTAAAATACGGTCCCTGGTAATATATACTATTAGCCTTCGCTGAATTTTGATACCCTACATTACGATATATAAAGAAAAAATTTTCGAGATTATACCACATCTAAGACCCATGATCAATCATGGATCCGGCAAAACAAAATTATGTTATAGGTTTAAGTTCATATTAGAGTTCTGCTTGCCGAATATTATCTAAATATCAACATCTATATGAGATTTGTTCGTCTTAAAGCGATTTTGGAGGGCTATTTATATGGGACCTATGCTCAATGTTGATCTTACCATTACACAATTGTTCCATGAGATAGAAGTTTTAATAAGACTTTATTTCAACAAATATATATCAACACCAAAATTTATAAGGAAGTTGTGGAATTTAAAGCTATTTTCGGAAGTGTTATTTGCTTATGGTCAAATATTGACCTACTTTAAACCAATATTGTAAGAGGATTTATTTTGCAATATAATGTTTTTGAACGGAATTTAATTTAAATACTTACCAACATAATAAGATATTTTATGGACACAAAGACTGTTCCGAAAATAAGTTTGTATGGGGGCCATGTGAAATTATGGAGTGATTCTCGCCATTTTTAATCGGCTTGTTCCTTGTACTAGATATCATCAAATTAGCACCAAAATTGCGATCTTAACTTTGGACAAAAGGTTAACATAGACAGCCAGTCGGGCGGAGGGACAACGTTATATGACTCATAATGTGATTCTAGGACTCTAAAATATTCTAAGGTATTGCAAACGTCAGCACAAATGCATAATTCCCTTTCCACTATTGTGGTGTAAGCTGTGCCGAATCTTTAATACCCTCTACCTAGAGTCCGAATGCTTTAGGAGTGAGTTCGATATGGAATCTTTAATTTTTAAGCCACTGGCGGTCTCACGGAATTTTAATTCATTTTATTATTTAAATCTATATAATCATAAATTGGACCAAATTGTACCACTAAATTAGACCAAAGTTTAATAAAATGTATATATTTGCTTCGCCTAATTCGTATCTTAATGATTTCCCAGAGTAGGCTTTATATGGTTCCTATGGTTAATTAAGATCCAATCTTCACAAAATTTTGTAGTTAAATAACTGGTCCTACAAAATGAATTTGTGGATTATTTTATAAGAAACGGTACATTCTGTTACCAATTTATGTAAGTCTTTTCTTTTTTTTAAACAAATATATCAATTTTGTTATTTTTCCTACTGAATTTTAATCCCAAACTGCTTTGAATAACTAGAAAGAATTTGAAACCAATATTGTTCTTTTCTGTTGGGCCTTTCGAAAGTAAATGCGTTTTCAACAGATAGACAGACGGACATCGAGTTAGACATACTTAAGGGTCCATAATAAACTTATTATACTCTTATTCACCACTAGTTGTGGAGAGTATAATAAATACATTGTGTACAAATTTGATTCAAATGAAATCTTATGATAAAATATTTAAATTAGCAATCTTTCGAAATCCTCTATATTTTGCAAAAATTTTTTAATTATTTTTTATGCAGTATCCGGTATCCTAGAAATCTTAAATTATATCCGCTTTTCTGGGAATACTAAAGTCTGCAAAAATCCTCCAGTTGCATTAACTTCAAAAATATTATTGCTTGTTTAAAAATACTTGTTTGCCGAAACCAAATTATGATTTAATAAATTTTATAACGGCAATCATACTATGCTTTTGCACAAACCAGAACATTTTAGTTATGACCATTAAGATGTTTAAAATTTAAGAATACATTTTTTACATCTTTTTATCATAATTAAAGATCCACATGTTATGGTTGTTAAGACAACCATATAATAGCCATAATATGATGGTAGACAACCTTAGTAAGTTTTCAGTTGCCTTGCGGAAATTTGATTTGGGCATAATATGATTGCGCTAATAAAAACATGGTTAAAGTGACGATAATCACATTGGCTCAATTTTATTTTAACTTTTCATCAACGATTTGCCCGGAAGCAATAAATTATTACAATATAATGATGGTCGCAGATGATGTTAAAATATTTTTAAGCTTCATGTTAAATGTTAAAATTATAAAATATTATTTTTAATTTAAATAAGTAACTATCTTTATATTGAAAATAATGGTAAATTTATTATATAGTCAGTAAGGATTGTAATTATAGACTTAAGGCCAATTTCACCAATTTTATTTAAATTTTAATTCATATTCAAATATAGATTTTTATATAATTTTGTTTGTGTTTTCACATGAAAAACAAAAATTTATAATTAAATACAATTGGTGAAATAGGCACTTAATTAAATAAATAAAATAATGATGAATAAAAGTATTCCTTTAAAATATTAAGTCATCCGTGATCGTATAATAACATTTCTCTAAGTGTACATGACTCTTAGTATGTATTTGTATATGTTAACTGATATTAAATTTTTTTTATGGATTTTTACTATTCCTTTAGTCCTCTAACTATAATGAGGACATCATTATTATTACAAGCTATTAGAGTTTAAAATGTCATAAAAATTCAATGAATTGAAGTAGAGTTGGACACCCTACTTTAACAGAGTTAACTTTGATCAATGGTATTCTTAACACCGTATCCAACAAAATTGCCTGTGTGTGGACAAATTTAAACGAATGGTAGTTAACTGCTTGTTTAAAAATTCAAGCTTTCTAAATCCTGAAAAAAACATCGCTTGATTAGAAATAACACATAAAAAAGTTATAAGTAAATGAGATTTCGCACTAAATAACGGGCAAAACCTAGAAATCAATTCTTTGCCCGACTTCTTGAAAGTCTAGCAACTTTTCTATAAACTAAAGATATAATGTGATTTATAACTTCAAAAGCTTTAAAGTAACTGATTTCGTGATACCAGATTAACTTGAGGCCAAATATGTTTTATATTTGGGCGAGTGTTGGCTATTATGGTCAAACCTTACAGTGGGGACTTCAGTGCTCCCAGTATCAATTGAAGCACATGATTGTCGGGATCATGCACTTACACATGCTAAGTACCTACAGCTGTTTAACCTCCATAGCAAAAGCAACATTGGTAGAATAAAAACCTTTTTTAGAACGTCCCAAGATTGCGCGGAAATATCTCATATGGAGCACCTAAATTCCAAGAATAGTTGTAAAAAATCCAATTCACTCAAGGCTAGTTTATACTATCCCACAAGACTTACTTACGTATTCCATAATATTTTGTGTGATAGAAGTCTAATGAGTTTTGCTGCGACTGTCAAAAAATCTAATTAAACAATCACACAAAGTACGAACACTTACACATGAAATAAAATGCAAACCTGATCTAATGAAAAGCATTATTGTTTAGAATTGTTTAAAAAACGATAAAGTCGTATGGGATGTCAAACTTTTTTCCATAATACTTGTCATTTTCACCACACATTCATTTACACTATTAGACTTTTACATATTACTTGAGATTTTGGCATGTATTAATTCAAAGTATAATAGTGAAAACTAGCCTTAAGATGGACAATATTGATGTGGAATAGGTCCAGAAAGGATTATTGAATTCAATAAATGTTTAATGAATTCAAACATTTTCAAAGGCGAGATTTAGGAAACCATTCAGAATTGTGGTTTCTACTGTGGCTCACCTACGCTAAATATTTTACGATTAAACAACATCGGGGTCAATGGATTTAACTGGACACTGTGCAAGATAAAATCCAGCTCTCAATTAAGGGACAAATACAGCACATAGGGATCCCTTCATGGACCAAACTTATTCCGCAAAGTAAAAGAAAAGTCCTTATCAGGACGTTGCCCTACTCGAGATTCTGGGTTCAAGCCACAGCCACTTCACTCTCTTCGGAATAGTATCCCTTCCATCAGAAAGGCAAGGCTTCCGCCAAGACAATCAACCTGAAAGACAGGAAGCATTTCGCACAAAAGGCATACTAAACGAAGACCTAGCAAGTTATCAGACTGGCTTGCGCCGGGGGCCACTGAAGTCTAACCAAGGACCCCAACAACTCTTTTTTCTGTAGTTTCATTCACGTTACCAAGTATCATTCACTTATTTACAGTTTATGAAATTCCGAAAAATACATCTCTAGCCGAGATCAAAAACATAACCAAAGCAGAATAGGTCATTTGGCCCCTTTCGGTTCCAGGAATGACCCCAACCTTATATGCCCCTCAGAATGTAACACTAGAAGGTGAAATATCCTTTAGATGATCGCTACAATCCCCGGGGAGGCAATTAAGGGACAGGAGGGAGTTGAGTCACATAGTTACCACGTTAACAGTCCAGAGCAAAGACTGAGGAATGCCAAGCACGTCCGTTTTTTTTAATAATTGGTGTATTTTTTGTAAACCCCGACTTCCGCCATGTCCAACCACATATTTTCTTTTTTATGTCCTGTCCTCTGAAGTCCAAGTCAAATAAACGATGTTCTCTCAACGTTCACAATTCTAGAGCTCTTGAAAATTGTATGGATTAACAGCCCACATATGGGCTGCACACACTTTCCGTTCATAGCCCATATGTGGGCTGTGGACTGTAAACGTGATAAAAATCAGTCGGGTCAGCCTTCAAACCTAATTTAAGATTACCAATGTTAGACTGGTCAAAGGGGTCGCGACCACCTTTCCCTCCTGGGATCCGTGCGAAATTATTAAAAATTATTAAGGTTGCTTATGCGAGAAAGAGGGATAGAGAGAGAGAGAGAGCGAGTGAGAGACAAACTCAAGAATTTGCTTGTTTTTATGTCAATTAAAGTTTTCTTTTATTTTTTTTATTATTTTATACGGTTTTTAGATAAAAGAAATTGTTGGAATATTCTTTGCCTGGCGTCTAAAAAACTTTTTTGGAAAATAACATTCAAGTTACTTCAGTGTCATAGTAAATCAACTGTCCCACATCACCTTTTTAACTTCAGAATTCTAATAAAAAAAAAATAAAGTCATCCTTCAGTATCTGCATGGTTTTCCACCTAACAGAACACCACTTATGAATTTATGTATATTTGCTTTGTAACCATTTTTCCAAGAATATTTTCTTAGATATAAAAATACCTGTTTCTACTTATAAGGATAACAATTTTTTTTATATTTTTTTAAATTTATTTATTCCCTTCTTTGACTTCATTTTTTACCATTAGATTTGGTTTCTTGAGTATGACATGACACTTATAATTTTAGTGTAACAATTTCATTTGTAACAACTTCATATTTTATTCAAGCCCTTGTAATGGGGTTAAGAGAGTCTTAATGTAATTGAGGTTTCGAATTTAATGACACAAGTTTTTCACTTTAAAGTATGATTAGACATTATTAATTGGATAAAGAAATAAGAAAAAAGGATTATAAGGAAAATCGTAAAAGTATAAATTACAGCTGGTTTAATATTAAGTCAAAAAGGGGCACGAAAAATTTGGAGAAAATGTGGGAAAAAATATAAACTGCCTGGTCCATGATGTCCACATGAACATTTCTGTCTTATATTTATAGTAAAAATAATAATTAAAAAAATTGTTTTTGTTTTTAATGTAATGCGATAGAAACTTTCGTTTCGATATTGTGGGACAGGCTGTAAATCGAGAAGTGGAAGATTTATTACATAAAATTTAACTACTTTTTTAGGAAATTTTTCAAATAATGAAATTAGTTTTTGACCCCAGAGTTGCCAAATATTATCGTTATGCCATGGCTCGTTTCCCAATTGTCGCAGTTGCAACTCTTTGAAAACACATAATAGTCGCCATTCTTAGACTTAATTATTCTAACAGGAACTTAATGTAACGCTCTTCTCCAGCTAGGAAGCAAACGGTCTCAATTAATTACTTCCAACGGCCTTTGTTGTGTGCTGTACTTTATGCCTCGTTCCATGAAAACCCTGCAATTGTCAGCTCAGGTATGGTTGCGAT
Organism: Pollenia labialis; assembly: GCA_949318255.1. NCBI lineage: Eukaryota > Metazoa > Arthropoda > Insecta > Diptera > Polleniidae > Pollenia > Pollenia labialis. The sequence goes on from OX439143.1 coordinate 115,226,004, forward strand.
GCGCCAAGTGGTTTTTGGACGTCCACGACGCCGAGAACCTTGGGGATTATACTGCAGCGCTGCCTTTACTTCCTCATTATCTGATCTCAGTGTATGACCAATCCATCCAAATTTCCTTTTCAGGATGTCGTTCTGGATTCGCTGTTGGTTCGTGCTTCGAAGCAACTCAGCGTTAGTTATTGTATTGGGCCAAAAACATCGAATAATCGTTAAGTAAGCCACGGTAAGTGAAAACTTGCAGTCGTCCTACGTCGCTTTTGGATAGACCCCATGTTTCACATCCGTATAGAAGTTTCACACATGGATGGCATGACGGCCAAGGCAACAGAAAGATTGTACATCCTCTATGGTGTTATAATCGAAAGTTAAAGAGGTAGCATTGTTGGTATTTATTCTTATTAGTTTGGCTTTCCGCCAGTTTATTACCTACGGTGATTCTAAATGACACGGCATAGTGTATCTTCGGGCAATGAACTGATCATTAAGCTAAAGTCTAAGTAACTTTTTAATTTTTTGCCTCATTGGCCATCTTTTTTAATCTTTTATATAGGAGAAATAAGGACCAATCATAGCTTAACCGGTTTGGATTCATATCGAATAGCGTATCTCTAATTTTGGAACGTAACCATTTATCAGTGCAAAAAAACACTATTTGCCTTGAAAATTTTGATTTCGATTACTTGTACTTCCCAGCTGAAGCACATCAATTGCTCGCCGAAGCCTTTACTTCATATGTTTCATTAAATTCTTCGAGCAAGAGATGGTTAGTTGTGACTTTTGGTCAATAACTTAAAGGGTCCTTTAATAAAGACTTCCAAAATGTTGCAGTTGATGGCGGCGATACAGGGTGGGTCAAAACTCATCATGGCGGTGAATTATAACTGCAAAATTAAGACATTCCAGATGATCTGCGGGTTTTAATTCTCTAAATCTCTTTTTAAACTGCGCGGTAGTGAGGTACGAGACATACCTAGCTGAGCACACAAAAAAAAATAATTTTCATTTGTGAATACGCATATTTGATATAAAAAATGTTTACATTTTCTGTGATGGCGATTTTTGCGGTGTTTATGAAAAAGTTTGAAGGTATAGTTATTGAAGTTTAAGTCAACAGCCAAGTTTATTGAGTCAACAAAATGTTTAGGTGATTTGTTAAAACAAATTGTTGGAAATTTTGAATAAATCAAACAAATTGTTTATCGTATCTTTATTTATTTATTTATTCATTAATTATGATGTCCTTAATTCCTTATTTTTTTCTTTGACAAACACACTAAAATTTATTGTTGGGGGATATGCTAGTTCTTATGCGCTTTTCACTGGTTGCTTTTTCAAAAGACTTTAGAAAAACTAAAGATTTTATAAAAATATGTTTGTAAAGCGAATGAGAATTACAAACACTCATATCGTACTTGCAACGATATCACAGGTTTTAAAAATGAACAAGAGTTTTAAAAATACTGTATTTTCTTTGATTTAAATATTTATTTTATTAATTATGAACAATGTTTGTGGGCACGATAAATTAAGCAACGAATCGTTGCCTCAGAGTGCGAAATTCTTAAGTTAAAATGTCGACGCTAAGATCGTTGTGTTAAAATATTATTATTTCAATGCTAAACCCGGAAATTTCTACGCCTGTCTGTAGAAGACCAGAGTCTCTGGCGAGATTTGAATGCGAAATCCCCGCACTGATAAACTAGCTCACAAGCAGCTAGCTTAACGGGGCACACCTATCCGGCCGTCCGTCTGTCCGGATCGCTGGTTGTCTGTCAGTAACATGTGCTCATAGTACAGGTTCAATTGTCTTAAGGACATAGCCTATTGAAAATCGCAATCATCCCTTAATCATTTCAGATAGCCCATTGCAAGCTTCCTGCAAGAAAAGAGTTGTTGTGCCACTCCAACATCGTATTATGTTAGTAAAGGTTGTCCAAAACTTAAGGCATCAGTTTTATTTTAATAAAAACAAGTGTTTTTTGTGATATTAAAAATATTATCAAAAAGTAATTTCAATTTTTGGGAATACAAAATTTAAATTTTCAAAAGATTTTGTTATTCGTGCTAAATTCCCAGTTTTTATTATTGGTAAAAACACTTGAAATTTATTGTTGATGGGATAATCTATTCCTATGCGCATTTCACTGGTTGCTTAGGCCAGATCATCAGGAAACTTCATCCACGAATAACAAAATCTTTTGAAATATTAAAAATATTTTTATTTCAGTTTATTAAGTGATACCCACGCCCTACTGGCTCGGCAGGCTGCCAATCTTTTACTAAAATTCTCAATCACGTTTTCAATAAACTGCTGTCAATGGCTTATATCTGCTCGACAATGTTGTTTTAATGCTCTTCAACAGCTGTTTGATTATTGCCGTACACTTTCGACTTAAAAAAACCCCATAAAATATAATCTAAGGGTGTCAAATCGCATGATCTTTGCGTCCAATTTACATCTCCTTTATGAGAAATAATGCGATTTTCGAACTTTTCTTTCAAAAGACCCATTGTTTCTCTTGCTGTGTGGCTCCAACCAGTCGCAATTTACATTGACACATGATACCTTAAATTTGGAAACCCTCTATTTAGATTCAATACGGTCCACCCTTATTTTATTGCCATCTTAATCATTTTACTAAATTTGATTGGAATCGGTATACATTTGATCATAGTTCCCAAGCAATTACTACTTCCGAAAAGAAGTTTTAATGCCATAACTTCCGCAAATATGCTGAATTGGTCACGTAATACTGGTAGACCCAAAATTTACCATAGGTCCCATATAGAAAGGGGTTAAATTCACTGAAAGACAAATAAAACTCATATATTTAGATGAAAACATCTAAATAAAATGCGTCACAAATAAATTAAATAAATCTTTGCCTCATAACAACATTTTGTTTAAAAGGGTCCATGATTTTTTTAAAAGGGTCCATGATCTCAAAAATTTGTTCTTTTAATATTGTGGTGTTTATTTAAATGAAAAGCAAAAATAAAAAACAATTGAATTTGCGGGAATTTCTCAGGAGCCTCATCCCGGCATTCGATATCAATCGAAACTACTACACAATTTAAATAACAATTTCGACCGTTATTGAATGCCGTAATTTGGCTCCAGGACGGAAATCTAGAAAAAGTCCCTTACAGTGAATGAAACCGAGTTTTTTACATTGATAGCGTTTCTGTGAAACTCGCTTAAATTTAAATTTAAGCTTAATCATGTTAATAAAATTTAAAGTCTTCTTCCAATCAAAATTATTAAATTGGAGGCATTGAAGATTTTATTTCATAAAAAATGTTTTTTTTTTTGAGAGTGTTTAAAAAAAACGTTTTAATACTATAAAATCATCTTATCTTACAATTTTTCTTTCAGTAAACTTTCACATTCCTTAAAACGGTGATCTTTAATGAAGTGTAAAGTAAAAAAGGAAGTATAAAATTACCGTTTTTGAGAAATTATCTACAGGTTAATGATTTTTTTTTGCTTGTTTTCAATTACTGGCAAGACAGAGATTTTTTTCGGAAAAAAATTAATTTAACCACATAATTAAAAACTGTAAAACCTGCAATTATAAAGCCTTACACTGCCATTATTTTCATTATAAACAGCTGTGATTTAAAAAAAAGGGTTGTGAAATAAAAATTTTTATTCTCATAACAGCTGTAAGATTTGCACAATTTTCTTAAGCATTTTGCTTTTTAAGCCTGAGAATTTTTGTTCATTTTTTTTCTTTCAATTCCAAAAGATGACAATTTTTTTGATTATGAGATTTTAATTTTTTTTTCGAACTAAAGTGATTTAAAAAGTTTTTTTTTCGTTTGCCTGTATTTTAAAGATCAGTTTACCTTAGATCAATGATTTTAAAGTAAAGTGAATACTATTATTTAGTTTATTTATCATATTTAAAAAATCTTTTTTAGAAATAGCATCCTTTTTTTTTTGCTTTGTTGTTGTTTTTGGGTTGAAAAGTCTTTTGTAAACTCTCAAGAATTTTTGCATTGTCAACAGATGTTGTTGACAACGTAAATGAAATGAACTGATGGTGTTTTTGCCTCTAATACTCTAATGCCATAATAACTGGCGCACTTATTCTATTGAAAACTGAAACTAAAACCTTTAATACACTTCTAGATTTCAAATGTATTTAAATCAACTGATAAGATTTTCGTTCAAAAGCCCGCCTTCAAAATGTTTATCCCGTTTCAATTTCTGTTCGTTTGTTTGCGGTTTTCAAAGATCTCGTTGACAAACCTTTATTTTAAACAAGTCTAAGAAAGAAATAAAGAAAGAAACCAAAAACGTTTTGAAATGTAGATCATTTGTTAGAGATATAGGATCAAAGTATTAGTATCTTTGTATGGAAAATTGATATTTTTTTGCACATTTATTTCTTTTTTTCTTTCTTGTTCTGGAATTGCCTTCATTCATTTTGCTAATGATAGGTTTCTGGTTTAACAACATGTTAAATAATCCTCCTAGAATAAAGTCGCTGTTGACAAACCCACCAAAAAAAAACTAAAAAAAATATTGGTTACAACTCTAGTTATTAGTTTAGTTTAAGTGCCTGCATATTTGGCTGGTTTATATTCCTTTAAAAATATATGCCTGACCGTCCGTCTGGTTGTTCATAAAGAATTTTTTGGGATTTTCTTTTGTAAAAAATGTCATGACTTAAAGTATAAAGCAAATGATTTTAATCAATTTTGTTTTTCTTAAGTTTTGAGGATCACTCCTTTGTGGTTGTGATTTTTCAAAAAAAAAATTTAAAACACAAGAAATCTTTACATACAAAAAAATTTTAAACGAAAAAAGCAAACAAATCATTTGGTTTGAGTTTTAATTTTTAAGGAGAACATTTGTAAAACACTGAAAGAAATATATAATAAAATATTTTCTTTAAAAATCATTCTATTGCGACACAGAAGGACTTAAATAAAAACTTTTTGAGACGGAACATGTTAACAAATATTGGAGTAAAAACAACGAGTTGAAATGCTTAATTCAGCTAAAACGAATCTTTTAAGCCTCTATTAAGAATTATACAGCCATGTTCTGAAAATCGAATTCGAGTGAAATTAAAATTAAACAAACTTTGAAAGCGATCTAGTGTTTAAAGTTTATTAATATATTCCGTCTTATAGACTTCATATTATGAGTATAGCTTATCTTTATTATTACTACTCTTAAAACCAGGAAAACTACGGTTATAAAAAAAAATACAACTGGAATTTTCCATCAATTTCAATTTCACTCACTTTCGATTTGTAGAAAATGGCTGATTATAATAGTTTTTCAGGTTTTTGAACTTAGATTTACATTGCAATAAAAGCTAATTATGCTCAAGTCTTTTATAATTTTATAGAATTGATTTGCATTATTTAACCCCTAATAACTATATTTGTATTCCAAATCTGGCACTAAAATATATATTTTGTTTTTGCATGTAGTTTATAGCTTAAATGTGAAGGATTCATAACATGTGACATACATTTTACACATGGTTTGTGTCTTTGATAACTTATATGGCCCTTTGAAGAGTAAATGTCTATTATTTATTCTCACTTAGTTACTAAACAAAATAGTGTATGAAAAACGCAAGTAAAATTGCTTAATTCGGCTGTCCGAATTCTTTAATACGCTTCATCTAACGTAATGCAGCGTCTTCGACCACTGAACTACTAATACACATTATTAAACAGAAAAAAACATTAAAAAATTTGTTTAGTACATTTTTTTCGTTTAAAACACATTTTTCTACTCAAGCGGAAAATCATGTATGTATTGTTTATGTGTAACAAAGTGCACACAAGATAACAACGGATTTTGTGACAAAAATTTGAGACAATCGCGGTCTGAATGAACTTTAAAAGCAAAATGTATCATATCATATGTGACATAAATGCATATCAACATAGTCTTCAGAATTTCTGAGGTTTTCGAAAAACATATTTCAACGGACAGAGAGACAGGCGGACATCTTAAAATCAACTTCACTTCGCATTTGGACGCAGAATATATGATCATGCTTTATAGGGAATAATGCAGTTGCTTTCGGATAATTGTGCCCCGCTTAATTGAGTTTCCCGTTTAATAGCACTTAAAATCATGTAACGAAATCATTCAGTATAACTGTCTCTGTGAAAATACCAGTTTAGTTGAGTTCCGTTAAATTGCGTCACTCGCTTAATTATTTCGAAAAATAAGACCTTATTGCGAAAACCAGGAGCAAATATTTCGGTTAATTGTTTCTGTCTACTTAATGTGGTTTTTGTCAACAAACGTAAAAAAATTTATGTTGCGACAAGAAAGTCAGGTTTCATGTTTCTGTTATATAAATAAATGTGATATTAAAAAAGTAATGAAATGAGTTTTATTTTCTATCTACACATGGGTGTTTCGCTTTATTACACATCTTGCTGAATTAAGCGATTTTCGTTTTAATTGCGTCGGCGATTCAGTATTGTGGAATAAACAAACGAAATTATATATTTTTCCAAAAAAGCGCTAAAGCCGGGGATACACTATCCTATTCAGTCGTACGATTTGTCAAAAAAATCGTGAGTACTCATAAAGTAGGATAGTGTGGCTTTATAATGAATTGAGTGACAGATTTGATTTGACAAGTCTCTGCGAAATGTTTCTGAAAATCTTTATAAAATTATATATTCTATGCGACCAGAGTTGCATTTTCTCGTAAAGTATTCAGTTGAGTTTGCACAGTTTTTGTGGTACAGTGTCGCATTGACACCAGATTTTGTAGAAATTTTTTTATATCGGATAAAATTTCGTCACACTTTCGCACGTTACAAACAAATTTTACAGGAGAAGCAAAAACTCTCTACATTAAAAATTAACCTAAATTAAACTAAACAGAACAGATAATCTTTAATTTAAATTCAAAATCAAAAACTAACTATTAATAAGCTAAAATAATAATACAAAACTTTCTTTTTTTGTGTAGGGGGGCAACATTTTCAAGAAATATGTATATTAATACGTTACATCATAATCGATAAAAATGTCGATTTTAAGCTTTCCGTAACTAAGAATACAAAAATCCAGATAATTCACCGAATCTTGAGCCACATATACATATATTGTTCAAAAGTGTTGATTCAGCCAAAAAAGTTAGAAGATATAGTCGAGTCCTTTAAAAGTAAGCTTGAATTCAACAGACACACATGCTAAATGGAATTGAAGGTACTTATAGACATAGCAACATAAATATTGTTTATAAGGTCTTAGATAAAAATTGCTTGGTATTTCACACAGAGTTACAAACATTATATACCTTAATTTGGCTTATTTATTGGTGAAAGGTATAAAAACTATATAAATTTTTGGGAGAGAATTTTTTTCCAAATATTTTCCAATTTCAAAAAAAAAAAACAAAATTTCAACTTAATTTTCTTTAAGTGTATTTTCTAGTTTTTAAGTGCCCAAACCTATTTTTCTTAATTTTTTTTATCCTCATCTGCTTAAAAATTCTCATCAGCATGCGTCTATTGTCAACTCGAGTGATGTCATGTTTGTTGGTTTAAATTCTATGTAGGTTCGTTTCTTGGTTGGATTGGTTCTCTATTGTCTTTGGAAAAAAACAATAGATAACGATCAATAGGTCTCATTGTTATTTTAAGAAAAAAAACATGTTGTTGTTGTTTGTTTCGAACATCATAAATGTTGTTGCTGATGTAACCATTAATTATTACGTAAGTTCTTAATTTGAGTCCTAGAATAACAAATAAACCCACAAACACACACATTTTCTTCATAAGACTAGATTTTTCTTACTGGCCATTCTCGTAACATGACAAAATTCCTTGAAATTTAAATTCAGTTTGTGTGTGTTTTTCTTATAAAAACATGTCAACATTGAAAACAAAAAAAAAATTTTTTTTGGTTTTTTTAATTTCTGTTTTCAGGACAATCAGACATTATTAATTATTTTTCCTTGTTTAAAAGGGGCTAAAAAAAACTTAAAATACAAAAAATTTGATTTAAATGACAGTTGTATTGTTTTAGGAAAACTGCTGAATTTTATTCCTGACAAGTGGCGCTTACCATGGTGGCATTTTGGTTGAAAAAATTTAAAAAAATATACATGTTCGTTGATTTTAATGAATTATATAAAAACTATGCTAAATAAACCATTAACAAACACTTGTTGAGAGTTTTCAAAAATAAATCATATTTATCGTTAAGAAAACTAAAAACAATATGTTTAAAACAACAAATTTAAATAATTGATTTATCTTTTCGTTAATTTCTTTAAAATTTTTAAAATATCTCTTATTTTCTGTTTAAACTTCCTCAAGTCTACATGGTATCTGCTTTAAATCATCTAAGAAAAGTCAAAATTTTAATGACACCTGTTGTTAATTTTAACATGCATCGCTATTTTGACATTATAATTACTTAAGAGAGACAGAAATCAACAACTTTAAAGAAAAAAACATTTTGTTTAAATGCATTAAAATTCTTTGTATGTTTTATTTTTTGTAAAGAAACTGAAAGTTGTGTTGGGTAAGTTTATATTTAAGTTATTTGGTCTAGAAATTAAATGGATAATTTTCTGATTTTTTTTTAAATAAACATACAGTCAAACTTTCCTAGAACGAATCTGCATGGTACCATCACATTTCATTACACTGGTTTACAGCCAAAAAATACCAAGAACGCCACATGCCTAGATAAGTTAATTGGGACCTCCTGAACACGAAAAACGCTGTAACTTTTTTTTTCTAAGTACCGTTTTTTAGATAACGGTACTTTTGTGTTTTTCGGTGTATGGTCCCACTCAAACCCTTGTGGAGCCCAGCCGAGAAGTCCGATCGAGATAAATGGTACATCGTTGCAAAGGTAATTGAATACCTTTTTTGTCGATATGTCGGAAATTTCTATCTGATAAGAACTAGCTGAGTTATGGTACCTCAAAATTCAAAATTTGCCAATTTTTTACGTTTTTTTGAAAATTTTTCATTTTTATTTCGTTTTTTTTCTACGTTATAGTAAAGATCTGGAATGTTTTATTCTTTTACCTAATAGTTTATTTAATTACCAACATTTTAAGTGTAATTTGAAAAAAATCGGATAAAAAATAAAGTTTTTATTAAGGATTTTGTGGAACGACAATATTTTCATCTTCATTGCTCACACACTATATTCGGCGTAAATTCAAAAAATTTAAACTAAAGCGACTTGAACTTTTGCGTTTATTTTCGGATGGATCTTCGCGAATGAGAAACCAACAATATTCCGCCATCATTTGTTCATCCCACCAGCCTTTGTAACGTCTCTCGATTTCTTCCATTTCTTGGTGAAATCTTTAACCTTGTTCATCACTTTCGGAGCCCAAGTTCGTGGGGAAAATATCCAAATGATTGAATAAAAAGTGTAATTAAGGTGTCATATTTGAACTTAAAAGTTAAAAAGAATAAAATTTCAAATGATAACGGCCTTTTTGATATACATGTTTTCACTCAACGCTTACCAATGGCATTAAATTTTTGCAGTAATGTATCGATCTTCTCTGCGTAATCAGGACTTTTGTAGTTTCCCAAAAAGTTGTGAACGATGTCCTGGAATGCTTCCCATGCCTCCAAATGAGCTGGACCTAAACACTCATTAAATGATTGGTCACCGTACACAGCCCGAATTTGAGGTCCATCAAATATACCAGCTTCAATTTTGTTCGCTGTGGCTCTCGGAAATTTTTGTTTAAGGTAATTCATGGCAAGACTGTCTTTTGGCAACTTTTTTACAATATTTGTAAATAACCCAAGCTTTATATGTAATGGAGGAAGTATTATCTTCTCCAGAGGAATGAGTGGGTAATTTTTGATATTGTACTCTCCGTGCGTACGTCCACTTCGCTCGGGCCAAACTTTTCGGGTGTAGTGATTCTGACGGTCACGGCTGTCCCATAGACATAGAAAACAGGGAAACTTCGTATTGCCCCCTTGCAATCCAGATAGTATGGCAACTAATTTAAAATCAGAGCAAACTTTCCATTGATGTTGGTCATAATGTATGAGATCGAGAAGTTCTTTCATTGCTTCATATGTTTCCTTTATTTATTTTCCCGAGCCCGAGCCCGAGCGAAGTATACGTACGCACGGAGAGTACAATATCAAAAATGACCCACTCATTCCTCTGGAGAAGATAATACTTCCTCCATTTCCTTTTTGGGAAACTACAGAAGTCCTGATTACGCAGAGAAGATCGATACATTACTGCAAAAATTTAATGCCATTGGTAAGTGTTGAGTGAAAACATGTATATCAAAAAGGCCTTTATCATTTTAAAATTTATTCTTTTTAACCTTAACCGTTCAAATATGACACCTAAATTACACTTCTTATTCAGTCATTTGGATATTTTCCCCACGAACTTGGGCACCGGAAGTGATGAACAAGGTTAAAGATTTCACCAAGAAATGGAAGAAATCGAGAGAAGTTACAAAGGCTGGTGGGACGAACAAATTATGGCGGACTATTGTTGGTTCCTCATTCGCGAAGATGCATCCGAAAAAAAACGCAACAGTTCAAGTCGCTCGTCATTTTAATTTAAATTTTTTGAATTTACGCCGAATATAGTGTGTGAGCAATGAAGATGAAAATATTGTCGTTCCACAAAATCCTTAATAAAAACTTCATTTTTTATCCGATTTTTTTCAAATTACACTTAAAATGTTGGTAATTAAATAAACTATTAGGTAAAAAAATAAAACATTCCAGATCTTTACTATAACGTAGAAAAAAAACGAAATAAAAATGAAAAATTTTCAAAAAAACGTAAAAAATAGGCAAATTTTGAATTTTGAGGTAACATAACTCAGCCAGTTCTTAACAGATAGAAATTTCCGACATATCGACAAAAAAGGTATTCAATTACCTTTGCAACGATGTACCATTTATCTCGATCGGACTTCTCGGCTGGGCTCCACAAGGGTTTGAGTGGGACCATACATCGAAAAACACAATAGTACCGTTATCTAAAAAACGGTACTTAGAAAAAAAAAATTACAGCGTTTTTCGTGTTCAGGAGGTCCCAATTAACTTTTCTAGGCATGTGGCGTTCTTGGTATTTTTCCAAATTTAAAATTTGTAAAGCAGTGTTATTGTTGTTTACTTTTATTTCGAAATACAATTTTTAAAATTTTGTTAAAACAGATCTTGTGTATTGATAACAAAGCATCTTGTACTAAATTTAAATGCTTTTAAAGTAACTGTTATACAGATATACAGACATTTAAAGTGTATACGTATGGGGGGTGCCATGCCTACTTTTTCATTAAACCTACATGTTGAAAAATGTTGTGTATTATAAACTAAGCCATTTGTACAAAATTGGAATACCTTCAATGTTACAGTACTCCAAATATTTCCACTTGAAAATTAAAAAATATGAATAGATCCTGTGAAAATTTCAGACATTTTAGATATGTATTCGGTATTTAACATTTTCGATCTTCCTCCGTCTAGTCAGCCCATTTTAAGGATATATCACGTTTGAAGATCTAGCAATAATAGCTCTTCAGTTACGTGATATTTAATAAATAATAAATGCATCCTACGAGGAATATTGCTCCCCCTGCGATTACCCCCTTAATTTTCATTTTCAAAAGTGTAGTTTCTATAGAAGTAACTTCTAACAAGTGTGAACGTTCTGACTATAACAGTTTTTAAGACATGCGATATTTAACACAGGCGCCCTATGGAGGTAACACCTCCAATGCTGAAGTCATATTTCAATTTCGGTGCTTACAATAGATTTCAGTATATCTGAATGTTGAAAATTGCTATAAACGATGTTGATGAAACATCTTTCAAAATAAAGGAACAGTATTCCAATATTAAATTAATAAAATGGTACAACACAAACATCGGTGTTTCTTTTTTTAGAAATTTCAGAATTGACTAAAGTTGATCTTACTTCCATGGACTAATGCTAAAGTAGAGAGTGTACTTAGACAAGTAAACACCGTTTAAGCTTTAAAGTAATTTGAGAAATAGGTTACATTTAGCAACCATTAATTCGATTTTATCAATTAGGTAAATATTTTTAGTATTACAATAAAATATTTATACCCCCACCACGATAGTGGAGAGGGTACTATACGTAAGTGCTGATGTTTGTAACACCTTCAAATATTGGTTTTAGACCCACCTTTAAGTATATCGATTGACTAAGAATCACTTTCTGTGATTATGTTTGTCCGGCTGTCTGACTGGCTGTACATGTAAACCTTGTGCGTCGTGATCGAGTAACTTCTCGATTCGAAAGCAATTTATTATTTAATTATTTCAGTCAATACTGAACGAATCGGAATAAAAATCAGTGTTATAAAGCATTAATTTTAGTTTCACAATACTGAAAAAATTATTTCGATTCGTTAAGTATCGACTGAAATAAAATTGCTTTCGAATCGAGGAAGTACTCGATCACGACTGCCAGAATTAGGAACCAGGTCGCAGTTTTGGAGATTATTTGATAAAATTTGGTACGTAGGTGATAAGGTGGGCAGGTTTGACAGACTATACTTTCTTACTTGTTTTTTATTGTAGATCTGGATTCAAAACGTTGGGTAAATATTGTCGTGATTATGATTTACCTCAACTTTTTAAGAACTAATAGGCACGAGTGATTCCTATGAGATGATCAATAACGACATCGAATTTATTGATGATTTAATTTTTTAAATATCTATCAAAATATTAATTAACGTTTATTCTTATTTAACAAACTTAACTTACAATTGCATCGCAAACAAATTTAAATGAATTATTTCTGTTTGTTATTAAATTTTAATATGTTTTTATTTAAAAAAGCTTTTAGCCATTTTTTAGGCCATTTTTAGCCATTTTTTCCTGTAGATTTAGCCATTTTTGGTCACAAAGTTTTGGCAACACTGTCCCTAAGTGAAACAAATAATTGTTATTTTTTAGTTGAAAAAAGTAACCAAAATGGAAAAAAGTACACAAATCCACATTGAGAAAAATGTAACCAATTTTGGTTAAAAGTAACCAAAACGGCTACGCTGATCATATTATTGCAAAATCAAACCTTTCAGATCATAGAAAACAACTGAGAGAAACAACTTTCTCAGCTTTCAAAAAAACCCCAAAATTTGTTTTTATTGTTGTTGTAACCTCACACTTACGAACATTTTGATAATGTTTCTTCCCAACAGACCAAAACAGAGAAAAATGTAAATAAGTTGTAGAACAAGCTTATCATAAGAGATTTTCTACAACATGACAACAAATATGATTGCAAATGACTTATTCTCGCTATAGTTTTGTAAGTGTTTTTGAGAATGCTGTCCCGTTATCTGGCGCGTGCCTTAATTTTGTATTATTAGTTTAAGTTTTCAGTCTTTGTGTTTGGTTCGAAGAGTGAAGCGTTTAAAATTGTTTTAAACAGTGTACAAATTAAAAAGAAGTACATAATTAAATATGATATAAGTAAAAAACTTGTTGTAAATATGCCATATAAATTTAAACAGAATGCTCGTAAAAAATGTAATCAATCTTATTAAAGTTTAGACAAGTATTTTTCTATAAGTTTGTTCTTATATTAGACTTCTTAGCTTACATTTTATTATTTACAAGCAATATTATTGCAAGAGATCAGTAAATATTAAATAATTGTTAATAAGCCTTTCATAATAGTAATCCCAACTCTTTTCTAAGCTTAAGGCTTATGCTAGGAAGCTTGCTACAAGTTCATTCTAAAACGTTTTGGTTTGTTGGGTTCCCTTCTCGTTTCGTTTCCCATGCTGCAAGTATTTACAATTATTTGCATTTTTTATAATTCCTACTCCAATTGCCTTTCAAATATTTTTTCACTCTTAAAGCAAACATTTTAAAAAAGCTATTTATTACTTTAAGTGAAGGTGTCAAATCTTTGGCAAATGTTAAATATTTAACTTCATAACATAACACTTTAAAATTTTGACATACAACCAAATACAAACTCTGACAATGATAATGAACATTCACATAAACATGAACAATCCAACTGCAAAGCCATCAATTGTAAAATATGAAATAAGAAACTTTTAAATATATTTTCTTGTCCCTAATGCCGGCAACAAGGTGTGAATCTTCAAAATTAACAATAATACAGAAATTTTGGCAGGTGTCAAAATAACAAGATTGTACAAGTTTCGAAATAAAAAATTTATTTTGGTTGATGGTGAAAAAAAAAATTAAATTGCCATGTCATTTTGAAATCATTAAACAGATGAAATAACAGCAATTTGGCTGTTTTCTTTTTTATTTTTATTTTCTTGTTAAGAAAAAGAGCGACAGAAAGACTTTGAGTTGTATAAATCCTGATAAATGTATTTCAACTTTAGGATACCAAGTGTCAAAATCGACACTTTATAAACCAACACCTTGTATAACAAACATTTTATTGCCTTCTTTTAGCTGTTAAATAAAATTATTGTTTAAAAAAAAACAGAAAATAATTAGGCTTCTCCATTTCATCATCATTATCTTTTCACAAACTCCTTATAACAAAAGTGGGAGAGAGAGAAAACAAATCGTATGAAAAGGAAATAAATACCGATTTCATATTAAATAAATTAAAAATAATACTAATGCGTATTTTGTTCAAAATTAAAATTTTGAAGGCGCCAATCATAATTATATGGTGCAATGACCAAACAAAAACATTCTCTTACTAAAACTCTTAAAATTTGGTGGCTACAAAAACAAAAGGTGTTAATAAGTTTTTTTTTTTAAGTACTTTCAAAAAAAACTCCAGACTACTTTTTAAATTTTGTAAAACTCGTGTACACACAACTAGTTTAAATGCGTTACTTTGAAGAGTTTATCTTTGGCAAGTGCAACATCCTGCTGTGTTTCCCCCTGCAGTGGTTGTTACACTTCGTTTTTCAGCACCGTTTCCCAAAGGAAAGGTCAAAGAGAAAGTATGAGTAATTTGTTTATGTTAACGCCCCTAAAAACACCTTCCATGTTTTTTTATGTTTTTTTTAAATTTTTTCTATTTTTGTGTAAAATCATCTCGGAAAAAGAACTTCATGCCGAGTTAAATGTTTAAAACCTGTTATTACCGTGGCATGTAATAATTCACCTGCACTGGATAAAAATCATGGAATATTTTAAGGTTTCTTAGTTTTTCCTAAATTATAACTTCCTTAGTCAAGTGTAATTAAAAGGTAGACTAAAATGGGCTTTTTAATTATTTTTTTTTTTTTTGTATTTTCAGTTTGTGGCCCAAAGTGTCAGAAGCAGATGTAATTTTTTGCACTTGCAATATCGGTAGATGAAATAAAATTTCTTTGAAAATGCTTTGCGTGAAAGTAATCCAAATGTTTCCGTCTTCTGTAAAGTGTGATTTAAGGTACCTTTCATTCAATAGCGTTTACTTAATTCCTCTTTTAATTATATGGCTGGAATGATGTAACTTTAAGAGAATTGATGTAATCTTGATCATTATAAACATCCTGAAATATCTGTTTTTCGCTTAGGGTTTTCGCTGAGGCCGATTAGACTTGAAATTTTGGAAGATATAGATCAAGTTGTAGCCAATACTTTAAGCTTGTGTCTGGGCCTTTAAGCTGCAAACTTTGTACAAATCGCAAATATATATCAAAGTCCTATTTTGTAGCTGGGCAGTGGTTGAAACCTAAATATACGTAGAGGGGCGTAAAGACAGTAACGCAGGTTGATGCTGAACCATTCTTAGAATTTAAACAAGTAAAAAAGTAGTATAGTCGTTCAATCCCGACCATTTGATACGAAATTTGTTCGGCTTAGAACGTTGCTATGGAGAAGGTTTATCTGGGACCCATGACCAATTCTGAACCTACACAAAATATATGTTATCGTCGCCAAATAGTATATCAACACCAAACATTTATAAGAAAGTGATTGCATTAAAAGCTATTTTCAGGTAATTGGTGTGTGTATGGAAGCTATTTTCAAATATGGACCGATTTATATTAAATTTAGTAAGATGAATAAGGTTGTAATATTATCTGCTCGGACCCGGATGCCGTATGTGCACAAAGACTATTTTCAAGAAAGATGTTTGTATGGGACTTTCTAAAATCATGGACAGATTCTCACCAATTTTAATAGGGATTGTCCTTGTGGCAGCTGTGACAAAGATTTACATGAATAACAGCCCTAGGGGCTACTGTATGGCAGATCATGACCACTGGGTGGCAAACACTGCGTTTTCCAACCGCCTTCGAGTGTGAAAGCAACCAGCGTACACGAGCAGAAATTGGAATGCATAATCCGTAAAGTTTATACACCCGCCCCTTGTTAGGGAGGTAGAGCTTTCTAGCTATCTTGAGTAGCATTAGCACCAAGGGTGAAAAATAAGCCATGTAGTCGGATTTTCAAGATCTTGGGTAGTAAACCAAAACTACCATATGATCCCTATAATCATATTTTCAACGGAAAAGCGAAACTTCCACTAAGACAATCGTCCTGAAAGGCAGACAGAATTTCATTTGTTAAAAATTTTTATTTTGCTTTTATATTTTTTTTAAGAAAATTAAAAAAGAAAATTGCTAAAAGAAATGGCTAAACTAATTTTTTAATGGATAAACAAGGTAAAAATGGCTACTACATTGCTAAATTTGCAACGTGAGGATTTCCTGTGATCAATCAATTTTGGATCTTTGCCGCGTTACAGGTATTGAACCAAAAGGCAAAATACCCCTAGGCTTGATCCTGGGACGTCCCTAACTAAGTTTCATCGCACTATTTTTAACATTCCGAACTATGTATGCTTAGCGCAGTCAGTTTTCCAGCTGGACGAACGAATGTCGTTAGATCGAGTTAGAAATACCTTATTTTTTCCTCTCAACTAATGCTAAGCATTTAAT
Source organism: Pollenia labialis (assembly GCA_949318255.1). Taxonomy (NCBI): domain Eukaryota; kingdom Metazoa; phylum Arthropoda; class Insecta; order Diptera; family Polleniidae; genus Pollenia; species Pollenia labialis. The sequence continues at coordinate 115,242,881 of OX439143.1, forward strand.
AGACATATCTAGCAATCAATATAATAATTTCCTACACTAAGCTTTATCCAAAAAATATTCAATTGTTTCTCTAACTTCTACTCCTGTGAAATCTATCACCTTCTCCTTAAAAAAAGCAAAACTAATACTTGTTATTTTTATCTAAAATCCATCTGTGTTTTTCAATCTTCCTAATAGCCCACAAATAATGTATGGTCCAAGCCTAAGCTCACCTAACAACACATGTTAATACGAACACCTTATCATGGACATATTTTCCACAGAATTATGCAAAAGATAACATCGGCATCATCATCATCTTCATATGAACTTGCCTGGTGCATTTTATAGGTGACACCTTCGCATTTAAAGGCAGAAGGAAAAAATACTAGACAAACAAATAAATCTGCACATGTTGTTGTCTGCAAAAACTTGTGGTTTTGGGTATTTTGTTTGCATACGCACAAGTATTTCTCTTCACTAATCATCCTTGTGAAATGTAAGGAACTTCTTTTAAGAAAATATTTAAATTTTAAAGGAAGATAAACAAAACAAAAGAAAATAAACTTCATGTAAGTATGAATGTAAATGGAAGTCTCAATAAAAGGATATTCGTATAAGAAAAAGGAATGTATTCATACAGTTTTAAAGAAACTCTTATGAATACTATCACTGAAAAACTATCAATGATCTTGATAGGGCAAAGTACATATGAGTGTCGTACTACAAGAAGTTTTGTATGTTTTTTTTTTTTTGTAATATATTTAAATACTATTTTCTGTTTTTGTTGAACTGAGTTTACAAGAAAACCAACAATTTTATGTGGTTTACAAAACCAGAAGAAATGGTTAAGAAAAACAAAGCGTGAATGTGCGTATTAACCACATGTTGCTATTGTCTGCTATTACGGTCGTTAGACCATAATAAAAAAAGAAAAGAAATAATAAAAACAAGTAGAAAATCTATATACGGCTACACCGAATATTTTATAGCCTCCACCAAAAATTAAAAAATATTTACCCTGAGTGTTGTAAGATTTTCTAGCAAAGTTTATGATCATGAAATTGTAATACATATTAAAACCTTGAACCATTTTTTGAAACTTGTTTTATATGGAAGCCATGAGCAATTATTATTTGATCTGTTTATAATCAAAGACTCCATCATCATTATCAGCTTCATATATTCTGGAAATCGAATTTGAGTGAAGTTTCTATCGAACAAATTTGGAAAATTTTGTTATATGTACTTGTATACCTTTGAGTTTCTCTTCAAATTAGGGAAATCGACGTTAATTTTCAAAACAGTTAGACTTAATATCTCCATCGATTTTAATTTCAATCGAATTCGATTTCCAGAATATGGCCAAATGATATAAGTTATAGTTATCTAAATTGTATTCCAATTTTGTTGGCAAATTTTGTGGCATTATACTTAGTAGGGACATAAATACTGTTGGGCTATAAAACAAAAACTAAAATGGTTTTTTGACCAAATTTGTTTTATATATTTATTGAAATGTATTGTATAGAAAAATCTTAGTTTCATTAAAAATGTCCGCGCTTGGCCTTTACGCACACCTTAAGTCGCATTGGCCAGCCATCAATAGCTGCACGCACCTCATCCATTGGAAAATTGGCTACAGCATGAACCAGAGCTGTCTTAAGGGAATCAGTGTTAGGGTATCTATTGTGGCAGTCCATATCCTTTAAAACCGTTAACAATTTTTAATCCAAAGGGTTCAAATTGGGACTGCCAGATGGCCAATCTTCTACGGTAAAAATTTGTTCATCCGTAAACAAGATTTTTCTATAAAAATTATCACCGTACTTCACCAAAAGACGTTTGGATTTTTCTATCCTTTTTTTACAGTTGCATTTAACAAATGAACTAAACGCCGTTTGAAAGCTCCAAGACCCAAGTGATTTTGTGTGATTTTCATCTCAGGGGCCATGATGTTCTGTTTCCGGAGAGGAATTCGTTGAATTCTTGCTTTTACGGCTTTGATTACTTGCTGTGTCCGAACGGTACGTGGGCGGTCTTTTATATCTCCGGTCTCCTCAAACAATTGTATACACCTGTAGACGAACAAGCGACTAATGCCGAGCGGGCGGAGCGTTTTGAAAATATAATTTTTTTCCGCACTTAAAAAGAGCTATAACTGCGATACAGTTTTCTTTTTCTGACCACTCCAGGGTTAAAGGGTTAAAGTTAACACAATTTCAAATTCCCGTAACTGACTAACGCTACAGAGGCAACCTTTCAAAAAACATGTGATAATAAAAGGGTATGTTCAATTTTTCTATTATTATGGGTATGTTCAAAGTGTAACAATATTTATGTCCCTACTACACAGAAAAAATTATTTTTCGAATTCAAACAAAAAATTTGTAGAATCAAAACATTTTTTGTCTGAAATCGGTCCTACAAACAAATTCGCATATTCAAACAATTTATTTGCATTTTGTTTACTAAAAAAACACTGATTTTTTCAAACAAATAATTTACAGAATCAAACAAAAAGTTTACTGAAATTCATATAAATTTCAAACAAAAATTTTTTGCACAAGCAATGACGCGCACCCAAGCTATCACTGAAGGAGAAGATGAAGGCAGAAGCAGAGCGGCGGCTGGCTTTAAGACACATGTTTTGTTGGAATAATTTTTGAACGAAGTCTTGTTTATACACACAATGTTTTTCTTCATCACTCACTGTTGCTGTATCCTATCCTTGGCTAAAGAAGAAGAAATGTAACAAACAACGGCAGCAGACCGACTCGATATGTTTTTCGTCATCATTTTATTTTTGTATTTGATGTATTTAAGTAAACAGTTTTCAAAAATTGAATACGGGATTTTGTTTTTCATTCTTTTTTTTCCAACTTTGAAACCAACCAAAAATTAATTTTGTTTCTTATAATGTGGTTGTTGTTTCTGTTGTTGAAAAAGAATGAAACCTTTTTTTTACCTGCTATTTTTTGGTTTTTTTACTAATAACCTCGTCGCGCTATTTTATCATCTTTCTTCTTGTTGTACTTTTTTAAAGCGTCCAAAAATAAACTGTATGTGTTTTGTGTTGTTGTTCTTATATTTCACATAAAGAAGTGTTGCTTACGATCAAATAAAAAATGCAAAAAACGACAACATTAAAGAGCGTTAAATATTTCATACAAAATTATGAAAAATTGAAACCAATAGCGCGTATATTATATTATTGAAAAGTTGTCAACATTTTTGTTGGTTAAATAAAAATCAAACAAAAATATTAATTGAATCAGTAAAAAAATTTGTAGAAATTAAAAAAAATTTCAAACAATCGTTTGTTTGAAAATAATTCGGCAATAATTTTTTCTGTGTAAGTACATATATGGGTATGTTCGGTAAATCGAAATGAAGTGGATTTAAAACCGAATAAATTTTGAAAACGAGCCCGTAGTGAAAGTTCATAAAAATATTCATTTTTATATACTTCACACTTTGAGTACCAATTATATTTACAGGTACAGCTCTTTAACACAGGAAAAACTGCAGTAATTTTGTCAATAATTGAAATCAAAATCTCGTTCGATTTTAATTCCCCTTCATTTCGATTTGTAGAACATGCCCGATAATGTGATAATTTACGATTTTTACAAGTCTAACGGGAGTTAACTTATATGCAAACTATGATCAATCATGAACCGATCCTTAAAAAATTTTGTATCATAATATTCTATCGGAAAAATGAATTTGTGCCAAATTTCAAGGTAGTAGCGTGTTCCGTTGCGTTTTGAGGCATATAATAGAAATTTATATAATGCAAATTTAGGACAGATCATCCTAAGATACTCTAGTGCCATTTGTGGGCCCTGAAAACTTAATAAAATCTAATTTCGAATACTTTTTTAATATTTTTAAGATATTTGTGGTTTAATATTTGACTCAAAAGTTATCGACATCAACACACATCAAATGAGATTTTTCAAAGTTTAAAACGTTTGGGGTACTTTTTAGGGCAAATGTTTTCCGATTCAATAAAACCTGCAGAGCACATTTAAAAATAACTGGACAATAAAATTCTGAATAAATTTTACTTACAGCTCATAACAGTTGGGAAATTGGGTTAATTTGCCAAAGTGTGGCGAATGGCGAATTTTCCGAAAATCGGAAAATTTAAATCGCAGTTACGGAAAAACTATGGGAGGTATGTACATAATTTGTTCATATTTTTATTCCCTACCATATTCGATATTCTACAAAGACAAAAACTTAAATACAAGTAAATAAGGGTATATTTTAAGTAAAATATTAGTTCATATTTCTCAAAATATTAGTTCATATTTCTCAAAATATGTTAAATTAGTTCCAACATTTCTTGATCAAGTAGCCTGAGACACGTTTATTTATTGTTAATTTATTGAATCTTCATATCCCAATATAAAATGTTATCATTTTGCGAATCACTAATGGTACATTTAAAAAATTATGCGCTTCGCAATACTTACTACGAAGCAGGTTTGTAAGGGAGAACATCCAAAATAACTGTAAAAAAACATTAATGGCCATTTTCTCAATGTACCGTCAAACTGCCTGTTACTTAATGTCGACATAAATTTATTAGACCGATAAACTGTCTATTAACAATTTTGGGTTTCTCAATATACCGACAAAATTCATGGTTTTAAGCTGGCAACACCTCTCAAAATACATGTAAAAGTTGGGAGTCAGTTGATTGAATTTATCTGTACGGCAAATAAAAGGAAAATAAATAATCGGCAGATGAGTGCGGGTTAGCTTTGCGACAGATGAGAAGCAAATGAGACATTGAGAAAACCAAATTTGTTTAATGTGCAGTTTTTCGTTGGGAAAAAAGTTAATTGTGTAATGAGAAAACGGCCATAAGTGTGTAAGGCTGGTAGCTACGTTTTATATGCGTTGAATAGAGCGCTTTTTATGTCAAAAATGTATTGCTTCAAAGCGGGAACTCGCCATATAAAATTAAAGTCTTCGGTAAGCGGTATGGTAAGCGAAACTCTTACATTTCCCCCTTATAAACCTGCTTCGTTTGAAGCACAATTTTTTATTGTGATAAAATTTTCTTCATCACGGATTATGTTCACATGTAAATTAATGTTAATCGCTCATCTTAATGGGTAAGTGCTGCAGTGTGTCTTCTCCTTAAGCGAGTGTGACCGCAATCATTTAAAATATTTCGACCTAGTGGGTTCGGATGCAATTCCAGCCTTTTTAAGTATTTTACTGCATATTTTGTAATCACAGTTTTAACATTGAGATCCTTGGGAATATTTGAGTTTTTAACATGCCAAGGGGCAGCTGTGATTATTCGAAGAAGTTTATTTTGCTGGCTTTGAATGTTTTGATATAAGAGGCTGAGGTAGTGTCCCATAACTGAATACCAAATTATCTTTAAGATGGATTTGTAAAGTATAAGTTTGCAATGGAGACTAAGGACAGAGTTTCTCCCAGTAAGCCAATTAATTTGCACGGCTCTTAGTTTCATTTCAGTTTATTTTGCCTCTATGTGGCTTTTCCACGTTAAACGGCGATATAGATATTAACCAAGATATTTTTAATGCTGAGGAGATCTTAAATAGTCACTTTGTACTAAACCATCATGCCAAAATGTCCCGTATTTAAATATAAGATGAATGTTTTTAATGTGTTTGAGTTATTTTTAAGAGCGGGCTTTGTATAGGGCCTTTTAGTGTTATAAAACCAAGTTATTTATAATATCATCATCTGTTAGTGTTTGACGCTTATTAAAGTTATTTTTAAGACGGGACCAATGGAAAAGAAAGGACCAATAATTTTAAAAGTTATAAGTTTAATTTTTGGTCATAAAAAACGAATTTACGGCAACCTTCATGGCAATACCAACATGTAATACCCCTCTAAGTAGGTGGTTCAAATGTTACTGAAGTAACAATATTTCTATTGGATGCATAAAAAAGTACTTAGTGATGATTTGTACTCGTTAAAAGGTGGGAATAGAACAGACAAATATAATTTTTTTTTTTGAAAGGTTGGTCCACGTTTAAGTCTCTAACTTTTTTCTACTATAGCAATTGTAGTAGATTGCAACCCAATGTGCATTGAAAAACATGAAACAATTTCTCACAAAACCTCTTATTCTGTTTCGTTATTCCAAACTGTAGGTATTTTCAATCGACCGACATGGCTAAATCGACTTGGAACTAGTTAAAGACGCAGAATCCTTTATAAGTTATTACATAAATACCCTTTAGCGTATCATACGAAATGACAAACTAACTATACCTTTATTAGCCACACGAGATTGTGAAATTGTATTTAAAGTAAATAAATAAAAAGTAGGCAAAACTTTTTCCTACAAAGTAGATTTCATATCTTGATTCAAGAAATAATCATACAACACATGTAGGTTTATTGAATATATTTGTGAACATTTCTGTATACTTTTGAAATGAATTAAGATCATAATTGCATAGAACAAAGTGATAAGAATTCAACAATAAGGACATATTCAAGAATTCTGTTTTATTATTACACAAATAAAAGAAAGGATATGAGTATTTAGATGCGGTATTGAGATTCTGATAAGAGTAAAAGATTTTGTAGCAAAAAACCCAAATGAAAGGCAGATGTTGTCAAGGCTACAATATTAAAAAAAGGAACACTATCTTGTAAAAACTTTTTGATAACCTATTCGTTAAATCGCCCTACAACTTAAATAAAATTAATTAATTTAATCAACATTTGTCTAAACAATTTATTTTACTTAAAGCTTGTTAATTAAATTGTTGATTATTAAGTTCTTCAGCTACAATTTATATATGTAACTATGAAATTGGAGTTTAAGTTTTGCAGAAACTTTTTATATTGTAGTTCTGTGCCATTCATAAATTAGTTAAGTTGTTATTATTGCTATTTGCCGTTCTTTTTAGGAAATAGTGCGTTGTATCTCTAAGCGGTAATTGTAAGTTGTATCAAAATTTATTCTTGTATTTTGTTGACTTTCGTACACAGGAACATTATCATTAAATTGGACAACGACAGCCAGGAAGCAATTACAAACTGTATTTGAAAATTGCTATTGTTTAATTTAATTCTGTAACAATGTGCTGCAGCAATGTAATTGAAGTTAGAAGGGTCAATAGGAATAAATAGAGGGAAAATAAAAATATACCAGTTTAAATTTTAGATGAATTTTTTTACAAGAAATTACAAAAAAAAAACATTTTCAACAAATTTACGTATTTTCCAGATATATACTTTTTACGAAATTATACTTTTTACAAAACGCTACTTTGTACAAAAAGATACTTTTTAAATTAAGATACTTTGTAAAAAAAAGGTACTTTTTACAAAAACATACTTTGTAGAAAAAGGTACTTTTTACAAAAAGATAATTTTCACAAAAAGATACTTTTTAAAAAATTATACTTTGATACTTTAAAAAAAAAGATACTTTGTACAAATAGGTACTTTTTACAAAAAGATAGTTTTTACAAAAAGATACTTTTTAAAAAATTATACTTTGAGCAAATACATACTTTTTAAATAAAGATACTTTAAAAAAAAGATACTTTGTACAAATAGGTACTTTTTACAAAAAGATACTTTTTGCAAAAATAATAAATATAATTTGTACAAAAAGATACTTTACTTTTTACAGATAAATAATTTTCACAAAAAGATACTTTTTGCAAAAATAAAATTTTAACAAAAATAAACTTTTTACAAAGAGATACTTTTTAAAAAATTATACTTTGAGCAAATAAATACTTTTTAAATAAAGATACTTTAAAAAAAAGATACTTTGTAGAAAAATGTACTTTTTACAAAAAGATAATTTTCACAAAAGATACTTTCTACTAAAAGATACTTTGTACAAAAAGATACTTTTTACAACAAGATAGTTTTTACAAAAATATACTTTTTAAAAAATTATACTTTGAACAAATACATACGTTTTAAATAAAGATACTTTAAAAAAAAGATACTTTGTACAAACAGGTACTTTTTACAACAAGATACTTTTTGCAAAAATAATAAATATAATTTGTACAAAAAGATACTTTACTTTTTACAGATAAATAATTTTCACAAAAAGATACTTTTTGCAAAAATAAACTTTTAACAAAAATATATTTTTTACAAAACGCTACTTTTTAAAAAAAGATACTTTTTAAAAAATTATACTTTGAGCAAATAAATACTTTTTAAATAAAGATACTTTAAAAAAAGATACTTTGTAAAAAAAGGTACTTTGTACAAAAATATACTTTTTACAACAAGATACTTTGTACAAAAAGATACTTTGTACCGTTGTACAAAAAGGTATTTTTTCATATAAAAATTCTTTCTACTACAAATTTCTGTTCAATATAAAGAAAATATAAAGAAAATATATAAGAAAGTTCATTCTCAAAAAAAAAAAAAAAACTCATACTTCAATACAAATATACTTCCCAACAAGCATATTCAATCGTGTAAGAGCCTTCTGTGAATCTCATGGAGAGCGTTTTTGAACTTTGACAAACGCTTTTTATAATTTCAAACGATTGCTTTTACGGGAGACTATGTCACACAATACTTTTACACCACAGCGAAAGAAGCTTGCATTAATCGTAGAAGAAGTCGTTTGGGATGTGTGTAAATATTATCTTACAAGCCTTTCGGGGATTTCAGGGATTTTTTACAACTCGTGAAATGCTCATGTCAAAACTTCTCATGTTCATTCAATTAAAAATAAACAAGCCTTTAGATTGCGAACTCAACACCATCCGGTTGGAAAATCTTAGTTGATAGTTCCTTATGTCGATTTGTTTTATTGAATTTTCATGTTTAAAAAAACGCAAACGATTCATACGATTATGGTTTGACGGAAGATATGATTGTTTTGTACTCTTGATATAAACATTAAATTATTGTTTTAGTAGTTGTATTTTAAACATTCCAAGATTAAACGACGAGCATGTCAGAAAATGTATAAAAAAGTAATAAATTAAAAGAAATGTTGATGATTTTGTTAAAATTACTCGTCAGATAATTATCAGAAGAGCAAATTTGGTCTTCCAAAACGCATAATGGCAGTAGCACCGAGACAAAAAGATACTTTTTACAAAAATATACTTTAATTCCAAAACAAGTAAGAGTGCTATATTCGGCTGTGCCGAATCTTTGGTAGGATGTGATCTTTATATGGGACCTATAATTTATGGGCGATCTTCACGAAATTTTACAATGTGATTTATAGTCTTATAAAACTATGACTGACCAAAGTTGTTTATAATGGCATTATTTGTTACGGTCTTAAAAGTACTAAAGTACTTTCCGAGAGTGGTCTTTATATGGGGCCTATGGTATATATTAGACCGATCTTTACGTAAGTTGACAGTGTGATTTCTACACAGAAAGAAAAACACTCTGAATAAATTAAGTTTTTTATGCTTACTTTAAGTACGAGTCGTACTCAAAAATTCAAGTACAAATAACACTAAAACGTTCTTAAAACAACCCTCAATAATATTACTTTCGGAACTCAATCCCAGAATTTCTTAAAAAAAGTACTAAATTCTTAGAGCAAATAATTTTCGGATTATTTTACATAAGAATTCGGGATTAAACATGGTTGAGCTATTTTTCGTTTGCGTGTTGTGTTATTAACTTTGGCAGATCAAATTTTATTACAACTGCATTATTCGTTGCGGTTTTACTCGTATTAACCGTTGTTCCGAGAGTAGGCTTTACAAAGGGCCAATGGTAAATAATTGACTGATCTTCACGAAATTTGACCGTGTGATTTATTGTCAAATAAAGTAATGACTGACCAAAATTGTTTACTTACAAAAGCAGTGTTCGTTACAGGATTGGGCGTATTGTAGTAAATTATGATTATGATTTGTAGTGAACGAATTTGTGCAAAATATTTTATCAATATGTGCATTCCGCCACTATATTAGTTTTTGTGGCATAACTATAAATGTCTTAGGGTGGTTTTTCTTCGTTTTTATTCATAACTTTTGTCGTACTGAACCGATTTTGCTAGATTTTAATCCCAAACTGCTAAGGAGAGCAAGAAACAATTTGACAGCAATATTGTGAGCGTGATTTCAACAGACAAGCGGACAGACAGACCTAAAGTATACTTTTAAACAAAAAAAAAGATACCTTTCTCAAAAGGACACTTATTGTCAAAAGGCTAATTTTTCACAAATACTCTGTTTACAAACATATTGTTTTTTCTTAAAAATTCTTTTTTTTTTTAATTTTCCTTTTGGGCCTTCTTTTCTTCCCGCAAGAAAACTTAGTAAATATTTAACACATTGTTATGCTTGAACGCTTTCACTTCACTTAAATTCCCATTGAAAAGTTTTGTGCAATTGACAATACAGCAGTTTGTATAAGTTTATCTGCCCCAAGACCAACAAAACAGTAACAGCAGAGTATAAAGTAACAACGCAATCATCGACAACAAAAACAGCGAAAATATCAGCAACAATTATTGTTATAAATCCGCATAAATTGTTTTAAAGGCTCAATCACTAATTTACGGCAGCTTTTAAGTAAACGAGTGATTGTCGGTCTGTGTCTGTACCGCGGGAGACAAAAAATTATGATTTATGTTGCTTAAATTATAGACTACATACCAAGTCCATACATAATTCCCGAACGTGAATTAAATGGTCGTGGACAGAAACATATTCTTTTGATTATTTTGGGATGGTGTTTTAGTCTGTCCCCCAGTCGAATTTATATGTGTGTCTGTAGCTGAATGAATTTATGTATGTATGTATGAATTATTTTATATTTTTATGTATTTGTATATGTTTTCTGATGAGGGGCGGAGTTAACAGTCGTTGGCTTTTTGCGACACTTACATACACATAGTTGGCAAGTTAAATCGATCAAAAATACATAAATTTAAATTGTTACAATTGAATTGTTTGGCAAATCATTAAGTTTTAAATAACAACTTTTAAACATTTTAAAAGTGTAGGGGAAATTAAAATTAATAGCCAGGCAAATAATAAAAGAAGCAAAATAGACTTACAACACAGAAAAATATTTAATTTCGTCGTACGGCGAATTCATAGGCAAGCCGTTTCCGAGAGATTTACTGATCCTCACTGCCACTAGTATCTAATTAAACCTTAAAGTTATTAATAGAAATTATATTTATTGAAGATTAGCGGCCTTTTTTTATAAAAAAAATAAACCAGGTTTTTAAAAGATTTATAAAACGGATTTTCTATGAAAATTTGTTTAATAAACCCTTTATAAATCTCTTTTATTTTTTTATAAATAAGGGGGTTACGCTTAAGTATAAAACTTATAGGGCTAATTTAATATAAGAAAATGCTAAAAATCGCTTTCACTGACATACCAAGTTTTGATGAGTTTCGATATTTTAATAAGATTACATTTTACTAGACAAGCTGTTTTAGTAGATCCGTAACGAGTTCGAAAAAAACCAAGCCAATAAGGAAATATTACTTGAACTTTTTATATTCCTTTTTTAATATGGTAACCTTTTTTTTCTTTTAGATGTATTAGAGACTAACGGCAGTACATTTCAATAACCATTTGACAAAATAAATCTACTTACATCTCTCCATTTAATATTTTTGGAACATGCACTTACCTTTTACCTTGGAGCCCGAACTATTTAACGTTCACTACAAAGAAGCTTTTTTGAATAGCAACCGTTTTAAAATATTCTTCCCCGCAATTTGGGTTTAGAAATGGCTACCACAAAATACCAGAGCAAAAGCTAGTGCTGGCTGAAGTTTTATAAATTTCAGAAAGTTTCAGAACGCAATGCGGTGAAGAATTTAGAACAAAAGAACGAGTGAACAAATTGATGAATTTTATTTAAAAAAAAAAAAAAAAAAAAAAAAAAAAAAAGATTTGTATGTGACTGATGGACAAGGTAATGTTCAAGAACAATACCGGACAAAAAAAAAAAACAAACGAAATTCCCCAAGAAGATTCTTGTGTAACAAGCCATTTGCAGTTGTGGCAAAAGAAACCAAAAATTTGTGACGTCAGGCACGATAAACACAGAAATAAATATTACGGCGTGTCTACAAAAAAAAGGACAGAGTGCCTTCATATTTCTGGTCCGATTTGGCATCATGGCACTATGGAAAAAGGTCCTTGTGTGGTATTCAATCAATAATGTAAATTTTCTAGAACTTTGGCCTGTTGAAAGGTATTGAGTTCTTGTAAAAAATAATTAAAGAACACAGGAAAGGTATCCCTAAACATGCCCAATTTTAAGCGTAATTGGACCAGCGCATCGAAAAATGAAACGGAACCCAATAAAAAATGGAGCTTCTAACGAAACAGGTTTGTAAGGGAGAAACATAAACATTGCGCTGACGGAAGACATGCATTTTATATGGCGACTTCCCACTTTGAAGCAAAACATTGTTGATACATAAAGCGCATTATTCAGCGCATATACAAACTGTTGTATGTAACGATCGGCCCTACACACTTTTTGATAAAGTTATTTTTTAGTATTCTTCCTTATAAACCTGCTTCGTAGCACTTGAAATTTAATTTTTTTTATAAAAGTTTTTGAGAGTTCTTTCACTTACTTTACTGCATTTCTGTATGTCTTATTGCGTAGCGCATAATTGTGCGCTTATTTTTTTAAAAGCAAACGTGAAATTTTCTAAATGTTAAGAAATCACGTTAGGATACTATTTCTGCTCTCATAGTTGTTAGCTATACTTGCCTTCAGTCAGCTGTTCCTTTGTTGTTGATTGATAATGAATGTCTTTGATAACTTTGAGCGCAATTTGGAAGATAATTTGATAAAATTGGTACATACGTTTCAATTGTCAGAAAGACGTAGCCCACTGAAAATGGTGACAATCAGGTAATAAATTACATTCTCTTACAAACTTCTTGATGTTAAGATTAAATGTAGTCCAAGGATATTTTATTGTAACAAAAATTTTCTTACCACATTCCACTTTTCGTAAATCAGTCCATATTGGACATAGCAACAATCAGTGACCGAAGCGAAAATACATTTTGCACCAATAATCAAAAAATGTTTCATGGTGGAGTGCATTATTTGCCGATCACTCAGCAAGATAAAGGTAACGGCAAACGATAAACCATATTTAGTTCGACATAATCAGCGATGGGGTATCTCTACAGCCCCGACATAAATAGCAGAATTCACAAAAGCGCTTGAAAACTAAAATATTGTAAATCTAGTGCTTATGAAAAAATTCCCAAAGAGCTTTTAAAGTATGGAGCTCCATCGCTATCCACTGCACTTCATCCTCTAATCCAGAAGGTTTGAACAACTGCATATATGCCCTCGCTATAGATAAAAGGAGAAGTAATAATAAAAGAAAGGTTACCTTAGGGAGAGCAGATATTGGGAAGGAATAACTTTTCTAAAGGATCACCCAAGCTGTCGAGTCAACGCTTCGATGCGAACAGGCCGATTTCAGCCCAGGTAGATCTTGTTCTGATCACATCAATATGCTGCGTGTTATAATTGAGTAATCAAGAGAGTATAACACCCGCCTCTATATTTTATTCATTGATTTCCAAAGAGCTTACAGAGCATTCCCAGATAAAGTCTTGCAGCTGATTCGTGAGCTCTAAACACCAAGAGAAAAAATAAGTTTAAATATGTTCAACTCCAACAACACGATTTTTTAAAGAACATTTTGAACATATTATGTTTAATTTAACCATATTATTGCGTCCGACAACCATATTATGTTTAAATATGTCCTCCATCAGGATATATTATATAAATATATATAATGGTTGCCTCCGAACATGTTATGGTTAATAATTACTAATATGTAGTTAACACTTATAATAGAATGGTTGTTTTTCGACCATAGCCTGTTGGTCTTGGAAAAGAGGAAAATACTCTTGTTAATTTTAAAACAAATGTTGCCATATTAAACCATAATATATTTAGAGACAACCGAAATATGGTTGCGGTTTCTGTTCGAAGGTAACCGTAATATGGTTTTGGCTTCTTGATGGAGGACTAATTTAACCATAATATGGTTGTCGGTGAAAAAAAATGTGGTTAAATTAAACATAATATTTTTTAAATTTATTTAAAAATAGTTTTTTGTGGAGGTGACCATATTTAAACATGAAAAATGTCTAAAGCGTATTTTATACACCTATTTACAGGCTTAACATGATATCAACGAACGACCTACTAAAGCTCAAAAGCTAAAAGAATATATAAGGGGAAATTAGGAAACACAAATGAACGTGGATATTACAAAGACATCAGTAAAACATCAGTAAAAACAGTAAAACTCCCAGGACGTTGGCTTACCTTGATAAGATCAGTAATACAGGAATATGAAGCCACTAAAAATATATGAAACTGAGTTTAAGCCGTTGCTAATAATCAAAAAAGATGGAGAGAACACGTGAACGCCCTATGTACAACATGAACTTTTATATTTATTGTCATTTTATTCGACTATAGCTCCTATACAAATACCACTCCCGAAATAGCCATGAATTGCTTATATTTAAATGTTGGTATTGATATCTTTTTGCATTGGTAAGTCCGGAGTTAGCCATATTTCCCATATAAATCCACAAAATCGTTTTAAGAAAAATAAATATCCTATTATGTGCATCTTAACCTCGAAACATAATTTTTTGTTGCCGGGTCAATGATTGCCCATATATTTTATACTCTCGAAAATTGCCTGTATACTGTGGTGTAGGATATTTAATGCTAACGCTTGATTAGAATTTTTCTATTCCCGGACTTTTTAATTTCCCGGGAAAGGGCGATTTATTTTTAAATTTTCCTTGATCCCGGGAATTCCCCCTCAATACAAATCGTTAAAAAATATTATTTAATTGAATTTATTTGAACAAATAACATTTCCTGAGATCAACTAAATAAGTTGAAAAATGCATTCAACTTTTTTATTTCAGTGTCAAAAAGGAAAAAGTGCTTAATGGCACCTTAAGATCTTTATAATTAAAAGTACAGATGCACAAAATTTCGATTATTTTGTAGGATTTTTGACGAAATTATAGCAAAATTACTTTTTGGTTATGTTTTCAATGTGTGCAGATGATAACGATTAGAAGGAGATCTGTAAACCAAACAAAAGATACAAAATTTAATTAAAGCCAAGCAAAAAATCAAAATGCGTTTTTGTGACTTAAGGCCGTTTTGCCTAACGGCTAAGATCTATTTCATGACACAACTTATTAACAATCATATCAGCAGTAAAGTTGTCATATTAAAATTAAAAAAAAAATGCAGGAAATTTTCGCACAAATATCGCGAGATTTTTTTTCGAAAAATGTGCCGTATGAAAAACATAACGCTTGATTCACTTTACTTTCTTGCTTTGTTTAATGTTCTACCCCAGTTGTCTCGAGGTTCAAGAGTCTGTACCTTTTCCAGGAATGAAAACATGCGTTTCGCTAATAAGGAAGTCATTAAGGGTAGTATAATAGCCAATTGTTTTCTAGGGTTAAATAAACCAAATTTAATTTTAAGATATCCTTTATATTCCCTGCAGTAGATTAAGAGTAAATTATCAAAATGCCACAAGAACAATTACTGGAACAAGAGGTACTAGTGCTAACTGGGTTAGAGATTTTATATAAAAAATGCTAGTGCTTATAAGTTCCAGTACTTGATGTAGTACAAGTGCACCACTTGTAAAATGATAGAATTTTTCGTTCTAAAAGTAAAATTTGAGTGCAATTTTGTATATTAATACTGCTTCTTAAATTTGATTTAAAATCATTTAAAACGCAAAATTCTAACCAATAGTACTAGTAATTTTCCCAGCACACTCAATGCTAATTTGAGCATTACGATGGTATAGAAAAGTTGACAGTTGAGAACTTGTACTGAATTATTTTTGTACTAGTTCGGTACTAGTCAACTCCCGGCAGGGTTAATAAAATTTTATATACATATATTTCTATACATATTTTCAAAAATGTTTCGAACAACACAAACAATATTAGACCACCAAATATTAGAAAGGTTCCTTTCAGTTTTATTTTCCCTATTGTTGTTATTGTTCTTGTCATTTATATTTATTTATGAATCGAAAACAAAAAAATTAACAATTTACCTGTAATTAGCACCAATTCGCTAATTACGAAAACGCTTAAACAGATTTTTTTCTACCCTTTTTAAAATAAAAAACAACAACAACAACTAAATTTACAAAGTAATAACAATTGTCTGGTCATTGATTATTGCCGACTAAACACTTAAAAGCAAATATTAGAGATGCCAAAGGAAACATAAAAGAAAAACATGTTATTTTTGTTCTAAATAAAGACAGTGATAAGAGATTTAGTACTTTTTCACGATGAAAGAGGAAAAAACAAGTTCTATTTAAGCGCTAAAATTGGTTTCAAACGTGAGTGAGTTAAATGCCTAAAATCGTTTGTTGCTTCTTTTCTTGATGAATTGCCGCCAGAACAAATTGTTTTATTTTCCTGTTCGGGGTTTTGATGAAGAAAATATTGTGGGTTTATGTTAATGAGTTACAATATTTACACTTGGTCTGTATTACCAAATTAAGGTTGTAACTGTGAGAATATAAATATAAATAGGAAAAGTTTTAAAAGACAGATTATAAACGTTATTACTGGATATATTAAAAAAAATAATTTAACAGATGACCTTATTATGTACTATTTAGTTTAATTTATGTTTAAATAAAATTCAAAATTTCTTACACCTAATTTTCACGATGATTTAAAAGACATGTCTTTTTTGTAGTTCTTTTTTAAAGAAACTTCCAAAAACATGTTAAATTTTCACAATGTTTCTAATTTTGTTTGATTTTTTTTTATTTTCCTTATATATGTATGTATGTTTTAAATTTTTTTAAATTAAATTTGTTTATTTTTTTATATTTTAGTAAGTAATTGTCATTTTGAAATAAAAATACAATATAAATTAAAAAACAAAAATTTAGTGCAAAGAGGAATGTCAAAAAAAACACAGAAAATACGATTCATGTCTTTTTTTCTACCCTGCTTACTTCTCACCCCCGCTCGCTATCAAACTAAAAAAAGACATGTTTCAAAAATAGGAGAAAAAATCATCATGAAAATTGGGTGTTAGAATTTATATATATATTTTTTTTAGTCCTATAATCACATTTAACTTAAATATTTAACAATTTAAATACTGACTAACATGCCATTGATTTCTAACAAATTTCTTCATTTCTTGATTTCACTTGTGTTTTAGGAAATGCTTTTAAATTCTTATTAATTAATTACAAACATCCGCTGATTTAATATTATTAGCTGAAACACAAACACACACAAATATCCTTTATATCTCGTCCTTGTGTGTATTTGTGCCATGCTGGGCATATGTGTGTTTTTGTTCAATTACTAGTATTTGTTTTTGTAAGTACCTATTTCAGTAGTTACTCTTAACTGCTTTTTTTCTGATGATCTCCCTCTGAATTGTTTGCAAAAGTTTTCACATATTTCATGGAAATTCTCTTGTTACAGTTGTGTGGATAAATGCTTTTAAATATTATGCATTATTAAAAGATCTTTTTATTGAGGTTTTTTTAATTCTCAAAATGGAGAATGTCATTTATTCACTTAAGAAATGTATGCATATATATTTGGGTCAAATGAATTCTATGCTGGGGAGCATAACAAAAATATATTAGTCTTTGCATTAAAAGCTAGAGGAAGGAATTCAAAATACATAATAAAATATTTAATTTCGATGGAGGAAAAAGAGTATTGCAAAGCAAAGAAGCTTTTCGGCAACTTTGATACCGTCTACAAAAATTAAATTTTTTGGAACTTTTCAAGAACTAATCTTAAGAAATTCTGGCATCAAAGTTGGTAGTCTTATAAAGTTAATAAGTGCCAAATTGCATGACAGTTTTATTATTTGTTGTGCTTATTGGCATTTTAAAGTATATTAAGACTTAAAACCCTGATGATATTTGTATATGTATGTAGCCTAAGATATATTTTTTGTTTCGTTGGGCACACGGCATCACAAACAAAAAACAGGGTCGTTCAAGTTCGAATTATTTTTTCAATATAAGATTTTTTTATGCAAATGCCAAAGTAGATATTCTACATTTGGTTGTTATCTAGAATCGGATACTCAAGTAAGAAAGCTTATCAAACCAAAAACATCTCAACTTACTAAATTTCAGGCAAAAATATACTAGGGGTTCAGCTAAATATAATGCCGCTTAATGTAGATAAATTAATTTGCTTGTTGGAAGAAATTTTGTCCTTAATCTCGATTGCAAACTTCAACTTTACAACTCTATCTTAAAGCCAATCTAGAGCTGCAGTATTCCATTGTGGGACACAGTCTCGGCCTTGAATATGGGAAAAATCAAAGGCGCCAAAATAAACTTTTTCTAATTATTATTGCCGCCTTCTGGTAAGATCTCGATATATTCGGTAAAATATCTAAAAAAGGCTAAATTGCATAAAATCATAGGCCACACTATCTTAAGGAAAAGAGAACTACAGGTCTCATCCGATTAGAAGACCGCTTAGCACATGCATATGGGCATTTCCATTTTGACGTGTCGTGGTATTTGTAGCACAAAATGTTAAAAAAATTAAATGCCGAAGTCAAATTTGTAAAAAGGGTTTTTATATATACAAAGTAATGAAGTAGCTCTACATTCAGAAAAAAAATTAAAGTAATCGACGCTAAGGATTTGCAGATATAAGCAAAAATCTGCCCTGGCGTGACGTTAAAAAAACGGAAGTGGGTTTTGATTGCATTACAAAACTGAAAAATACTGCGAATTGAGCAAGAAGTTTTGTACAAAACCTTTTTTAGTAAGCTTAGAACTTATATAGATTTATTTTTCAAGCTATCAAATTTAAAAATCTTTGCTTGTTTTAAGGTAAATATGGGAATTTTCAGCTAAAAGTCTACTTTTTTTAATGTAACGCCAGATTGCAAATAAGGTTGTATTTTCGGACCATGTTGTTCAATCGTTATCCTTTTTGTTACTAAATGTAGAGCTAGTTGCGCTTTACACCAAAATATAAAAAAGTAAACTATACATATAAAATTTTTTGAGAAACAATTTAAAATACTTCTGGCGTTACGTGACAAAAAGTGGACTTTTCGCTTGAAATGCCCATATGGGAACAGAAACCGTAATGTGGAAAATTTTCGTCCGGCACTTGCAGGCCATAACACAAAGTATTAAAATTTTAATAACAATGCGGAACAGTAATTTTGCGTCCTGGAGTTTGATTGCAATTTTTTGTACTAATTTAATATCGCTGATTTCAGATCTAATCTCAATTTTTCTCTATCAGCTCTATTTTTCGGGATATACCGTTATTACCAAAATTAAATCACTTTCACTACTAATATTGGAATAACTTGAAAACGGTTCACCATATTCAGTTCGAAAAAAAATCCGTGAGAAAGTTTGGTTTAAATGCAATTACACAAAAGATACTTAAAAGAGCACCAAAAGTCAAGAGCGCTAGGAAATTTCCAATTCGGCTTTTGTTGGCTCAGCATCATTTAAAAATATGTATGTATTTTCGATTTTCAATAATTATGACCGTTTTATTTTCCACATAGAAAGTTAATTTTTTTTTATTATTAAATAGAAATAAGCCATTATTAACTAATTTGTGTACAATATAACCAAATCGCTAAATTCGTTCTCGTATTTCACTAGAATATGAAGAAATAGTTTTTTTGTAAGGAGATAAACGGTCGTCCTTCATTTTATATGAAATTTGTTTAGAATATTTAACTCCTCTTTGTTTCTTATTGAATGGCGATCCAACATTTTTCCGTAGGCATACCAATGTTATGGACCTAAAGCAAAAAGAAATTCTATAAATAAGCCATATTTCAATTCGTCCTAAATATTTATTTTACTATCTATATGTGTTTTAGCGATCTTTAATAATGACTATTAAGTGAGGTCATTAAGAAAGCCATATAAATTGAATCGCCAAGTGCAGAAAGGGAACTACTTCAAAACATTTATTTTGAGATAATCAATTTAAACAGTGTAGTTTATAATATTAAATGTCTTATGTTCCTAGCTCGTAAAGGGAATAACTGACCTTAATTTGAAGTTGACCCAAATGACACTTTTTACAACGGTTTCTTAGCAAAACTCAAATATGGTACATAAAGTCAGTAGTTCCCTTTCTCCACTAAGTGACTCAACTGTAAATTACACATTAGTAACCGTATTCAAAACGAAAATTTGTGTACTCCGACTATACTCCGCTCATCAAGTGAGCAACTAAAATGTTAATTAAGCTTAATCACCATTTAGTCATGAGGTTATTCAAAACACTTTTAAATCGCCCGATTAAGAAAAATTTGTACATATCTGTTTTAGTTAAATTCAATTGATAGAAATAACAAATTGACAGCAGGCAATTAGGAGTTAAAAAGTCTTTGATCATTCGATAATCATAGTTTATTTAAAAGTGTTTTGAATAAGAAATCCTTAATCAGGAGATATGCAGTAACTAAATTTTTGTTTTGAATACGGGTGTAGGTGTTTATATCTACTATAATTATTTGATATAGGAGGGAGTTGAAAGATAAACAGGGTACAAAATCCTTTCTAGAGACTTCTCCTGGAAATTTCAAAATCATGACTTTTCTTCCTTCAAATAAATCAAGTCAAAAAGGAGAACTAGTCTTAGGTGGTTTTTGGGGTTAACTCCAACTGAAATTCAAATTATTGATAAACGCTGGCTAAGAGATAATATCACTCATTTTAACTAAGTTCAATTCTAATATGTTGTTTAGCCTTTTAGGGGGCTAAAAATAAATTAAAGTTTAATAGATTTTTTTTTATATTCTATTTATTTTTTTTTATTTCCACAATTTCACTACTTTTCAAAACTGTAAAAACTGTTGCTCTAGTTTAACTTTCAAGGTATCATCAATTTTAACCCTTCGACGCGCGGTAAGGTCCCGGTGGACTTTTTACATTTTTAAACAAGTGTCGTTTAAAAACGGATGGGGAGAATGGCTAAATATTTCATGACTTCTATTATTCGAGTGTTATAAGTGTTTTAATACTAATTCCAGGAGATTTCTTATTTTAAGAGTATTTGATTTTTTATTTTAAAGGCTTTTAGTACGCCGTTGAGCAGTAAGGTCCGTAGGGGAGCTTGTTTGAATTTTCATATGAATGACTAAAAAATGTATTAAATTTTTTAAAACAAAAGTTTAAAATGCATATTCAAAATAATAACAAAATAATAACATCAAAATTAATTAAATTATATATAAATTTTAGCAAAATTTAATGAATTTCCATATAAGGTCCCTAAGGACCTTACCGGTCAACGACCGTAGGGACCTTATATGAATTTTCATATGAATGACTAAAAATGTACTAAATTTTTTAAAACAAATGTTTAAAATGCATATTCAAAATAATAACATCAAAATGAATTAATATATGTATAAATTTTAGCAAAATTCAATGCATTTTCATATAAGGTCCCTACGGACCTTACCGCTCAACGACCGAATAAAAAGTTACCGCTCGTCGAAGGGTTAAAGAGAGCTAAACAACTCCCTATTTAATGTGGGAAATAATCCTCTACTTTTTTTTATATTTTCTATGATACTGTTATTTTGACTTTTAAATTCTTGTTTTATTCTTAACATTTTCACCACGGCGGAAACCAACAAAACCACACACATACACAAGCAGCAACTCAGTTTCATACTCATGTATACCATACATGCGCTAAATATATATAAATCTGAGGTATGGGCTCAGTTAGAAAACCTGCGAACTTAGTGATGCTTTAAACTATCGATCAACTTTCCCAATAGACCTGTACCCATGTTCTGTAACTATAATAAGAACTTATCGCATCGAAAAGATGAAACGTGAGAAACATGTGTGTCTTTAACTCATGTCGAAAGCTGCCAAAAGAGATTACGTCGTTGGGATACAAATGTCGTAACATTTTTCTTGAACGCCGTTGAAGGCGTTGACGGCGACCAAAATTTACTAAAATTAAAAATTTTTCAACTACGGCGGCGAAATACAACCGTTGGCTATTCCAAATAATGTTAAGTGCGACTTTAATGTTGTTTGTTTGGAAGCGAGCTTTGAAAACAGCCGTATATTTTATAAAAATGTTAAAAACAAAATAATTAAACAATAAAAAAATTTACAAAATATTATAATCATTCTTTTTATTTTGCATTTAAACTGTTTCATAGTGTTAAAATTGTAGATTGTGTTTTTTTTTTTTCCCCACGATGACGGACTGGACCCCTGCCCAACTTAGTCCACAGAAAGGCTCGGGACCCACCATCCGCGCGTTAGAACCAGCCCTGGCCAGCTCATCAGCTATTTTATTACCCGGGATCCCTGAGTGCCCCGGCACCCAGCAGAGCGTCAATCTGCTCCTTGGCCCCAGCTCCTGTAGCTTTCCACGGCACTCCGCCACCAGCTTCGAGGACATTCTCCAAGAAGAGAGTGCTTTAATGGCCGCTTGGCTATCAGTGAAAATCACATTACTGCCGCCAACCATCCCCCTATCAAGAATGTTGCTGCAACACATATCAATGGCGCAAATCTTGGCCTGAAAAACACTCGGTGATTCGCCCATTGCCATCGAGAGTCGTGTATTAGGTCCAAAGACCCCTGCACCCACCCCGTGCTCCGATTTGGACCCGTCAGTATACCCGTGCAATTCATGGTTTCCCTGACATGGATTCTCAACACTCCAGGACCTTTCGTCCGGAAAGATTGCCCTGAACCTTCTGTTGAAGACCAGTTCCGTGGTCATTATGTCTGCCCTTGTACAGGCAGATAGACCCGGAGCCATGTCCATCAAGCAAGCATGCCCCTGGACCTCAGCAAGTCCCGATGTTAGCTTGATCCTAAGGAGACCGGACATAGCAGTCCTCCTTATATGGATATGTAGTGGCAATATGCCCACTATAACCTCAAGTGCTGCCGTGGTACATGTGCGCATTACCCCCGTTAGGGCCAGACACACTATCCGCTGCAGCTTGTTGCACTTCCTCACTGCAGTCTCCTGCCGAATCTTAGGCCACCATACCAATGATCCGTAGGTAATTATCGGTCTGACCATCATAAAGTATAGCCATTTTACCATACTTGGACTAAAACCCCAAGTTCTCCCAAAGAAGCCCTTGCATGCCCAGAAGGCCCTTACTGCCTTCCCGAGGGTTTGATCCAAGTGCGAGTTCCAATTGAGCCGTCTGTCCAGAACAATTCCCAGATATTTGACTTCATTTGAATACTCAACCTCAATTCCGTCCACTACTAGCTTCTCAAGCCTGTAGTTGTACCTCCTCGTGAACGGTATCACGACCGCCTTGTTCGGGTTGATGCTCAACCCCCTTTCATGGCACCATCCAAGAACCCTATTGAGAGCACCCTGCATCACCTCCGTGATGGTGCTCTCGAATTTTCCAGTCACCACTATTGCCAGGTCGTCTGCATAGCCAATGGCCCGAAGGCCATATCCCTCGAGCTTGACCAGCAGATCATCAATCACCAGGCACCATAATAAAGGTGACAGAACCCCCCCCCCTGTGGACAACCCTTAACAGCACTATTGCTGACACCATTGTCATTCCAGGAGGCAGTGATTTTCATTCCCCTCAACATAGCCCGATCCAGTTGACCGTGAGCTCGTCTATCCGCTTTCCCGCCAGAGCATCCGTGATAGAACCGTAGCTCGTGTTGTCAAAGGCACCCTCCACGTCAAGAAATGCACACAATGCGATCTCCCCATTACGTTGTGCCTTTTCTATTTGCGCAACCAAATGGTGCAATGCCACCTCAGTCGACTTACCCTTTTGGTAAGCAAACTGCGTTCGGTGCAGTGGTGTGGAAGCCTGCAGTTTTTCCCTGATGTGCAGGTCCAGCAGCCGCTCAACAGTCTTGAGCAGAAATGAAGTAAGGCTGATAGGTCTATAGGATTTCGGCTTCTCCAGCGGCCTGTTGCCAGCTTTGGGAATAAATACAACCCTGACCGTACGCCAAGTGGTCGGAATGTATCCCCAGGTGAAGCTTGCCCTAAAAAGACCAATCAGAGGCCCTATTATCATATCAAGACCCTCCTGTAACAATACAGGGAAGATTCCATCGCCTCCTGGTGACTTGAATGGGCCGAACGAGCCAACTGCCCACCGTACCCTATCCTCATCGAAAATCCTACCGGCCAACCCATTTGCCCGGCGAGTCCCCGGGATTGCCGCCTCGACGTTTGTGTGCTCAGTATCATCCACAAAAGTCGAGCCCGGAAAGTGTACACTCAGCAATTTTTCCAAAGTCTCCCTGCGGTTTGTCGTGGAGGAACCATCTGTTCCTTCCACTAGACCCACTCCATTTGAGTGTCCCTTGGTCATTACCTTGTGAAGTCTTGCCGCGCTAGGGAGGCCCGCGACACTACTGCAAAAGTTCCTCCATGTGAGCCTTCCGGTTCACAAGGGACCTGAACTCATTCCAGTCCGTTCGTCTGGGATTGTAAGCGTCTCTACGCAAATCCTCCCCCCCCCCCGGTATGTCAAAACTAATATGTTGATGGTCCGACAGCGAGGCCTCATCCGTAACCCTCCAGTTACGAATCGAATCGCGCAAAGCGCCGCTAACCAGTGTAAGGTCTAATACCTCCTCCCTGATCGCATTAATAAAGGTCGGCTTACAGCCGACATTGGCTGTGTCCAAGTTCGTACCTACCAGATATTCCAGTAGTAACTCACCTCTTTTGTTGATGTTGTGTTAAAATAGTGTTAAAATTTTAATTGTGTAAAATAAGCTAGATTTTAAAATTATAGAGTTATTTATTAGCGATTTAGGCGTATTAAATTGATGTTTGGCAGAAGGCTTTATTTAGCAACTGTTAAAATAATCTCCCGATTTTCCTAAAATTGTTGGTATAATTTTTAGGTACATTTGACAAACTAATGGCAAATTTTTTTACAATGCTTTCCGCCAACCTTTTTATGAAAATATTTGGCAATTTGTTGCGTGAGTACAGTGATAGAAAAGGCTTCATACCACAATGAGTGTACATAAATTCTTGTGTGATGTAGCGCCCATATACAGTCACATCAATAATAGTACGTAGTCTTAACAATTCTTTAGTTTTCCAAAAATTAGTGATATTTAAAAAAAAGTAAATAAACCAAATATATAGAAACTTTGAATTATTTCCTTTCATAGATTACTTTATTATATTCAACTTTTTTTATTTTTTCGAATTTATCTATGAGCTAATTTCCAGTTATGTATTTTATACAGCTTTTTTGTGATAGTCCTATTCCTTTCATTTTTAGGAATGACATTATACACTACCAGACTATTATATTGTATCTTCTTGTTACATTTTACCTTAGCTTTCCTTTGGATAGCAATGAACTATATTGTATGTGCAGAACAATTTACAATTACAATTTCTGGCCCGCTACGGCCTTCGTCAGCATTCTTTGTGCCACACTGGATAGTGATACTTTATAAATTGAAAGTATTTAACTCAACTATTTTAACAAATAGAAACTGGGAATTATTTCCTTTCATAGGTTACTTTATTATATTCAACATTTTTTATTTTTTCGAATTTATTCTATGAGCTAAATTTCAGTAATGTTTATAAAATACATAACTGAAATTTAGCTCATAGAATAAATTCGAAAAAATAAAAAATGTTAAACCAAATATATGTAAATGAAAGCAAATATTTATTTCATTATTTAAATTTAAGACTATTGATTTGTCCGCATACTTAAGTGCGGAGTCGAATTGCTTTTTTCTGTTTGTATCCCTAATTAATGTTTTTTTTTTCTTCTTGAATCCGCATTTTCGTAGAATACTTCGCACTGTTTTTGAATGAACATTAATATTGTGGTAATTTTCAAAGTGTTTCGAATTTCCACGCCTGTTGTTTTAGGATTTTTACTAACAATATTGAGACTCAGTCAAATGTTTTATCACAGTCTGCAGTGTAGACTTGGCACGTCCAACACTTTTAAAAATTTAACTCAAGGAATTACCATCGTTCCTTTATTTTAAAATATGTTCATGCATTTCGGTACAAATGTCCTTTGTTTTCTTAACTATTTTAATAAAACAGTAAATTTTTTTTTTTAAATTACTGCAATCTTTAAGAATTTGCTTGTACTACTTTCCGTATATTATTTTTTCTTAAATCTACTTTATTTTAAATGGACCGTTTTCTATTTGGCATCGTACGTATAATTATCTGTTTAATTTTAATTTTTAAGTGTAAAAGTATAATAAGCGGAAAGTGGACAAAACTTTTTGTAGTTTGATTTTGAAAGTGTATCGATGCCTTGCAAATGCAAGCAAAAATATCGGTCAGAAATCCAGGGTTATTCCATTATCTGTGTGACTGTATGTGAGCAAGCCAAATATTTTTACTTACTGAAGAATTTATCATATGCATGCATTAAGAAAAACGATCTCATTATAGTATTATTTAGAAAGGTTGATCCGCATTTGGGTCCATAACTTATTTGCTCTAAGACCGGTTTTCTAAATATCAGTTTCAAACTGCCTTAAATAACTTGAAATTATTTGACACCGAAACAATCAATTAAGTCGTTTTGAAAAAGATACTTTTAGCCATCATGGTTAAATTGGCATGTGCTATTTTACACAGAAAAGAATAACAAAAGTTATTAAGTAATTTAAAAAAAAATTTTAAAACTGTTGTAATATTTTTAAAAATTTTTCATATTAACAATTTGTTTCATTTGTAGAAAACTAATTCATAGGTATGTCCTAGTATTATATGTACCAGGAATGTTCATTAGGGAGAGTTTTCATTATTTACCCATGTAATGTTAAATTAATATATTTGATTTTTGACGGTTGTTTTAATTTTTTCCATATTTTCTTTTGTTTGCCGTTATATTGGGTTTGAAATTTTGAACAAAATTTCTTATCACTATACCTTGTACTTATTTAACCATGGGTGTATCATAGAAAAAATATTTTTTCGTCAAAAAGTTAAAAATATAATATAAAAAATGGTTTTAGTATTTTAATCAGGCTTAAGTTCATCAAATTTTATTTTCATTAAATTATTTTTATGAAAAAAGGAATTGTTACAACATGAAAATTAATTAAAATTGTTATTTATAATCATTCATTCTTGACTGACCTGAGATTCGAACCCAGGCGGCTGGTTACCATGACATGTTTTGAACGCAACCACTCGATCTCCTCAGATGGATTTGCCGCCTTACACTCGCAGCCATCGACGACTGCTGACGTCAATAGTCAAACATCAATCTTTAAACCAAATTGTATTTTAACCTTTGGTAGATCGAAATTTTTTCCTGATTAAAATACTAAAAAAAAATTGGATTAAAAACCATAAATAGTTCAACAATATAACCACAATTCTAAATATAAAAAAATCTGTATTTCTATTTCTATGCGGTAAGTAAAGTAAATAACTAATGATACATAAGTATATTTTAACGGACACTTAAAAAATTTTAGATTTTAAAATATTACTGATAATGGTGTCAAGATGCCACTTTGTTCTAAGCTTAAAGCCTTATAGTACATCACTTTGTTCTAAGCTTAAAACCTTATAGTACATCTAGGTCCAAATTTGTGGCCTATGTAAATTGTAGTGATATTTGCGATGTGATTTTTGATATACATACGTATGTATGTATTTTACTAAAAAATTAATAAAAACAACTGTTAAATGCATCTTCTGATTCAACTCAGTAAGCAGCATTATATTTTGTAAAAATGACAAACTTACAATAAAAAAATGTATTTAATTGTTAACAAATATTGTATTCAATATTACAAACTCATTGTTAAAAATATTTGTTGAGTTTTAACATTTTAATTTAACAAAATAATTTTTTATATTTACAAATTAAGTTGTTGGTGTAATTTCAGTTAAAATGTTAATTGTTTTGACGAATATGGTATTCAATATGACAATTGATTTGTCTCAATTTGAGAATTTATAATTTATGGAGTTATAAATGAATATTTCTCGGTATTACACTCTTGCTTGTGAAGTTTATAGAATTCCATATGCACGTACACATGCGTCATTTAAAAACTTAAACTGATAAAATCCCTATCACAAGTTTCACTAGATTCAGTCCTTTTATATTTTCATATCTCTATAATAAATGTTAATTTGTAAATATTCAAAAGGATTTAGCGATTTTTTTTTTTGCTCCAAATTTTTAAATATGGTGAAGTAGTACAAATTCAACTGGATATGAAGTTGAGGCGTTCAAAAAAAAACACAAACATGTGACTATATGGTACATACCCTGCAAATAATAGGACGACCCCAAAAACGCTTGTAAAATGTAGCCCACAAGGGACTAGGACCAGTCCAAAAGTTACCCAAACGTTTGGAAAAAACATGGTATATTTAACATTACGATATCCTAGGGATGGACTATATAACCCAGCTTTGGATTACAAAGAAGTAGTATTAAAGCAACTTCAAGGTATACTTCAGAGTATGTATTAGTTTTGAAGTTGCTTAAAAATTATTTGCAGGGAATGTATGAGTTATAATGGTTTTGTTTGTATTAGAATTCTATTAAATACACAAAGTCTAATAAACGATTTGTGTATTTTACAATTGTTTACAAATGTTGAACATCTAATAAAATATTGTTCTGCTTGTTAAATAAACAGCATATAAAGTGCTTTTTAAAATTTAAATGAAACAATACGACCAAGTTTGTATTAAAAGCATTTTAAGCACTCTTTTTATTATCATCTACTCGTATAGTCTTATGTTGTCATGAACAAAGAGAATTTAAAATAAATATCAAATGGTTGGATTATATTTCAGTGAAAATGCAGTAGAATTAGCACAAAAATTATTAAAAATGTAAAGAAATAAAATGGAGATGATATGGTGTAATGATGTTTGCTATTTCCGATTATAAGTGCTCCCTTCACGGACACTCTTCGGCAGTGTTGCACGAGGAAAACATTGGGAGGACCTTTCCGTTGTACCGACACAATTCAATTGTAGATGTTCGGTCATGAGAGATACCTCTGTATATTATCATAAATTGCTTTGTCTAAAAGCAGCTTTAAATTTTGTAAGAAGTTATGCTTGCAAAAATAACAAAAATATCTTGCTGCAAGAAATCTTTAAAATAAATTAAATTTTTACTCACACTTGACAGGATTAAAAGGAGCAAACGAATAGCAAACGTTAAAACTAACAAGATTATGGTTTTTAGCTCAAAGGATTCTTAAGAAATTTCCTAAGACTTTTGAAATAATATTATTTTAAAAGTGTGACAACTATTCCCAGGAATTCACACATCTAATAAAATGAACAACCTGCAGTTATGGAAAGCAAATACAAAAGGTGATTATCGATTAAAGCCGCAAAGAAGGAAAAAAGGATTTAAGTTCGAAAAACAGGTACAAAAGGTTTTTAAATTTTCCAAAGTAATAAAATTATGTACACAACTGTTGAATGGAATGGTTTTCATTATATCTATTTTTATTTTTTTTTTGCATTATAATCCAAATATATTTTTAATTGTATTTTTCTTAAGTTCTTAAAGAATTTTTTCTATCAATCTTTCTGCCTGTCTTTAATCTGTCTGTCGCTTAAGCTGTCTTTCAAAATTATGTTTTATTTAATATTGGGTTTTCCTAGAAATTCGTAATATTAAAAGTAGACAACAAAAAAACAATTTTTATATTTTGACAAGTGTCGGTCGGCACAATTCACCTGACAGGCTTAACGAAAACAACAACAACAACAACATCATTTCAGGCATTATTACTGTCAGTTTTAAATCAAGCCATACATTCATGAACTCAACATTTATTTCTTTTTATTTTAGTGCTACCAGCAACTGCCTAGACGTTTAATTGAATTTTTGTTTAAATACCTGGAATAGCAACCAAACCTGTATCAAGTAAATTCTATATATAGTTTTTCAAAGATAATTAGCGTTTTGGGTCTATAAATAAGTTTTACATGCAACAAATTAAATTTTGAACGCTTTTAAATTAAGATTTCACGATATTTTTCTTCTTTTTTCACAAATTAATTTATAAACTCTTTGAAGGTTTGGAGAAAAAAATGTTAAACCCTAATTAAGCAAGCGGCATGTATTGTGTGCATTTCTTTAGTTGTGGTAACGATATTTATTATAATTTGTGGTTTATTTAAACAATTTACAGGCATCTTACATGTGAGTGCAATATGGGCAGCAGTTGTGCAGGCCGGCAAGGCAATGGCTTGTGAACATTTTATGAATTAAATGAAAAAAAAAACAAAACTTCTCTGGAACAAAGATTTTTGTGGTTTTGTTTTTTGTTGCGCTGTTTTAGTAGCAAGTCAAATGAGCGTTTTCAAATTTGAGTTTTAGACTGACATTTTCGAAAATTGTTTTTTATTTGCAAAATCTAAATAAAACTACCAAAAAAGAAAGGTAGAAATATAAATTTTTTTTAAGAAGAATCCTATCTATTTTATTTGGTTCCTCTTATTTTTAGATTGAAGGATGACAGATGTAAAACGGAGTTACATGAGCACCTGTCAAATGGCATTATCTCATCATGAAGGATCTTAACCACTGGGTAACAAATAATGCGTTTACCAACCGCCCCTGAGCGTGAGTATAACCAGCACACACAGGTTAAAAATTTAAATGTATATCCCGTCAAGGTACTCCGCTACTTTTCGAAAGATGCAAGCAGCATTTGTTGAATATAAACAGCACCTAGGGATGATCCGTTTCTCAGACCGTATTCTCCCACAAGCGGAAGCTCTTGAATGGGTATTTCAGGATCTCCCTTATCGCGACTTAAGGGTTTAAACCACAACTACCACATGAGCCCAGTAAGTATAAATTAGGGAAAAGTACAAATTCCCACAAAGACAATCTTTCTGAATGACAGAAATGATTTCCTGCAAGAAGGATGCTTTATTTGGATTAAAGGATTTTCTAAAGTTTTATATAAAACGCAGAAAGAAAAACACTCTTGATTAAATCAGAATGTTATACTTACTTTAAGTACTTATAACAATCCTAAGTAGGATTACTTTCGAAAACCAATCACAGAATTTCTTCAAATAAGTACAAAATTCTTAAACCCAGTAAACAAAAAAATAAACTTTTCGATGTATAATGGGTAAAATGATAAAATGCGCGTTTTAATCTTATTTAACTTATCAAGGTTTCTGGTAGACACTACAAGAACACCACATTTGCAGTGTTGCCAGAACTTTTAGAGGAAAAATCAGCAAAAACCCATAATTTTCCATCAACAAATCTGAAAAATCTGCGTCAAGGTTTTAAAAATTCTTCAATAAACCTTCGAACCACTTTTATTACATTTTTATTTAGTTTATTTATAAAAATATATTACAATTAACTTAAAAATATGTTCCTGAATTTTACATCGATGTTAGTTTAAAAAGTCGTTCTGGTAAATATGAGTGGTCCTCGAAATATGAGGAAATATTTTTTTTTGAACTTTCAGCACAGAAAAGTTTTTTAAAATTTGTTCGATTTTAAGAACATGACTAATAATTTTTGGATATTTTAACATTAACTGCCTGTTCAACGATTTCGAACGTAGTCGTTCGCATGGAATTTTGTATGGAAAATATTTTTAAAACTCAGTGTTTTTCATATACGTTTTCTATGCGAACTATAACGTTCGAAATCTTTGAACTGGCAGTTAAAACATCTATTAAAATTTAATTACTCAGACTGAGTAAGGATTAGTCACTTCTTTGTTATATTAAACAACAACTTCAAAGTTAATTGATCGACATTTTATTTAAATTATCAAGGGTCTTATTAAAAATTTACAAGAGATCAAATATTGCAACTTTCAAAGATATTTATACATAAGTGCATATGAATATATACGAACATATGCATATTGCTTCGTGAAAAATCAGATGACATAAGTCCGGCGATATTAATGTGTCAAGACAATACGAATTTTTTAGTAATCTTTTGTGAATAAAATTTCTACTAACGAATCTATTTCCACACGGTTCTTCCATGAATGTTTGATATATTTCGGTTATCAATGTAAGAAGTGGAAAAAAAGAAGTTTCCACCGAGCTAATAAATCTGCAATGTTGAACCAAAAATCTGCATTTTGACAATTTTTGGGATAAAATCATTAAAATGCTGATAAATCTGCACTTTTGGTAACGCTGCACATAAGTAGTTAAAAACCATGTGCTTGTTGTGTGTAAAAACGACAAAAACAACAGAGCAAGACGAAAACACATTATTTTCATGTTTAAAAAGTAAAATTGAGAACTCTTGGCTCCCATTTAGTTTATATTTTTAAGTATATATCGTCACCTAATATGCAAAAGGGCGTAACAAAACTTTTTATTTTTTTATAGGAGAAGCAAAAAACGTTGTAGAATTAAAGATATTTTAGATTTAAAAGACATATTTTATTGTCCTGCTTAAAACACGACTACAGACTTATTTCTTAAGATTTTTTTTATTTTTTGTTAATATTTTTTAAGTTATGGTTGTTACGCCTTTTTGGCATTCGATATTCTGAAACAAAAAGACGTAACAACATTAAACATGAGAAATGGTGATTTTGTTTTTAGGATATAAGTATTCTTCCCACTTTATTAAGGAATAAACATGTTTTGTAGGAAGTTTATTAAAAACAAAATTTAAATTGACTTTTATTCGACCTTTACAAAATTTATTATTATTATTATTTTATTAAGCTTGAGGTCTCTTTTTTTAAAAAATATTAAATTTATTAAACCAATATTTCGGCACTCCATTGTGTGCCTTCTTCAGGGTTTTTTTTCTTTAATTTTTGACAAAAAATAACAATTTTTAAAAAATGAAATAAATTAAACAAAAAGTCATAAAACAATTTTCAATTAAAAACAAAAAAGGTTTTCCAATTTAAAAACTAATCTATTACATTATAAATAAATTATTAACGTCCGTTTATATTTTTACAAATTAAATGCCTATAATTTTGTGCTAAACTTTCAGTATCTGACTTAAAATTAATTCTCGATATTGTCGGTACATTTATAATTTGCAACATTTCTAACATAAACCTACGTTTATAATTATTTTCCGTATTTAAAACTGTGGTATTTTCAAAATCAAAATTTATTAAAATTCATTGTATTAAAACAGTACATAAATATTTTAAAATATCTAATATTCTAAAAAAAGGTTGCAATTTTTTTTTTACTTTTATCACAATAAGTTGATGAACATCCCACTTTTAAATCTCTTGGATTTCTTTCACATACTTTCCCCATGAAAAATCCTTCCTATGCTTTGCCATTCATCCGTTTTCTTTTATTTTCCACT
Organism: Pollenia labialis; assembly: GCA_949318255.1. Classification (NCBI taxonomy): domain Eukaryota; kingdom Metazoa; phylum Arthropoda; class Insecta; order Diptera; family Polleniidae; genus Pollenia; species Pollenia labialis. The sequence goes on from OX439143.1 coordinate 115,276,236, forward strand.
CTTTAATTTGTTTTTTGGCACTATGTTCAGTTTCCTTATTATTATTTTCCATTTAACTTTTTTTTACAAATATTTTAATATTTATTTAATTTTTCCACAATACCACTCACTCAAAATATTACCGTTAACATTGAACGAAAAAATTACAAACACAAATTGACAAAAAAATCGTAGGCAACTTAGTTATTCCAAAATAAAGAGTCAGTTTTTTTCATTCAAGTGTGTTGTTACGCCTGTTTGTTTTTGAAATTTATACACTTGTTGTTACGGCCTTTTGAATTTCGTTTGTAAAATCGTTTTTTCTTGACGTATAAGTTCAAAATTCTAGAGAGACATGTAATTTAGTTTAGTGCATTATAATCAATCAAAAACTCGATTTTGAATTTTTTTGTTGTTACGCTCTTTTGCATATTAGGTGACGATATGTACATTTAGTTTTTAAAGTAAAAGTCATATCGGGAATGATGTTTTTTAATTGAAATTATCTTTCTTATTTAATTTTCGGGTTATTTTAAGTAGGAATTCGGGATTAAATTAACTTTATTACTCTTAAGCCAAGCGCATTTTGAAACTGATTCAATCTCAGTTTTACTTAAGTCAATCTCATATTCGGATTGTTTCAAGTACGAATTTGGGATTGAATATGGATAAGTTAAGTTAAGTATTTCGAGGTTGAAAATCCGTAATAGAATCAATCTTTCTGTACTTGATTAAAGGGAATCCGTACTCACCGTACTATTAATACAGCTTAGGATGGATTGGTTTTTCTTTTCAGTGCAGAATCAAAAATTTGGTAAATTTGTCAATCAAGTTTGTAAAATTTTTTTTCCTTTACCCTCGTAGCCAAGCTATACTTCGAAAATCGCCCAAAATTCGCTAATTTATATTGATATATTTGTTAAAAAAAAACTGCAAAAAATCGCTAAAAGGAATTTTTGGATAAGAAACGTCTAAAAATCGAGTAAAATTTAAATCGACGGAATCTGATTTCTAAATACTTTCTGTTTAAGGTTAATTTATAAATTGCTTAATGGCGCCATTATAAAAATAACAAGCAAATACAATGAATTATAATGAATTTTAAGACATTGTAAAATCATTTTATTTCAGCGTCAAAATAAAATATTTTTTTGAATTCCCTGATCAAATTATCGCTTTTTATGTCTATTGTTTCTCACAATTACTAAATTAAGATCTTTTACAAAATTAAGTTTAATTTCATTAAATTAACTAAAGCCATCAAAGAAAAATATATATAAAAATATAAAAACTAAAAATTATCTCACCTTTTCTCCACTTAAACTCCAACAAAATCCAAAGGTCATAAATAAGTTTTGTTTAGTTTTTTTAATTTTTTTTTTTTTTTTTGAGAGAAAATTGCCTTTTTGTTACAAACAAAAATTGATTAATTTATTACTTTATAATGAGTAACAGCAAGTAAATGTTCAATAATAAAAATTTGTTAAAGCTTCTTTTTTTCTCATTCTCTTGCCAGCAATAAATTACCCATAAAAAAATAACGAAATAATAACAATTCTGAAATTATGGAAAAAGTTTTTCGAAGGAAAATTTTTTAAGAATGAATACAATAAAAGCAGAAAATAGCAATAAAAACGTAAAATGGTCACAATATTTTTCCCTATAATAGTTTATTTGCTATTTTGGTGGTTCTAACCCGGGCTTAAACTAGCAAAAGATGTAGTGAATTTTTCCAAAAAGGTCATAAGTGTGAATATCTGGAAAATTTCTTTAATGCAAGAAGTGTGAAGTATAAGTTCTTTTTGTTTTTAGGACAAAAAAAAAAAAAAAGAATAATAAGAGAAAATAATCATATTAAAAAGTATAAAAACTATCAGAAAAAACAAATCGTGCCAAAATTTAAAGTATTGCTTAAACTACAGCAAAAAAAAAATATGTACAATTTTTCAACTCATTACATTTGTTTTTTTTTTCTTTCCAAAAAAGAGGAACCAAAATTCTTACTTCATTATAAAAAAAAAATGCAACAAGGAAGAACAAAACAAGCCAATGTATCTAAACTACATAATCGGTGGGTGTAGACCCCTTTAACAACAGCATTAATATTACCACCTTCCATTTCCATACAATTTTTTTTTTTGTGTTTAATATTTTAAATACGGTATTTCTTCATAAGTTATCCAACAGTCTAGTTAGAAAAAAAAATCAGACAGTCAGCCAGCCAGGCAACCAGCCAACCATGAAGTTTTGTATGGAACAAGCTGGAGATGATCGTGTCTAACTGTCTAACCTTTATTTTATTTCAAACATTTGTAGATGTTCAGAAGAATATTAGGTTCAGTTTTTTTTTTTTTTTTTTTTTTTGATTTGTACAAAACTATTAAAATTTTTATTGCCACGAATTCTTTTACTGTTTTATTTTGGCTGGGCAAAAAATCTGAAAGAAATAAAACAAAAGAAACTTATAATTCCATAAAGTAATGTTGCATAATAATCCAAGAAATCTGTACCCTACAAAAGGGTGTTTTTACTATACTTTTTTCAGAAAACGAAACTTATTCACAACGAGAAGCTTTATTCACAAAAACACACTTTTTTCACAAAAAGATTAATTTTTTACAAAAAGATACTTTTTTTAAAAAAAAGATACTTTTGTCACAAAAAGATACTTTTGTCACAAAAAGATACTTTTTTACAAAAAGATACATTTTTTACAAAAAAATACTTTTTATAAAAAAAAGATACTTTTATCACAAAAATATACCTTTTTCACAAAACATACAAAAATATACCTTTTTCACAATAAGATATTTTTTCACATAAAGATAGTTTTTTCACAACAAAAAATAATTTTTCCAAAAAAAAAAACAAAAATTTGTTTACATAAATATAATTATTTGTTTCTTTCGCTATAAGTGGCTTCTTTTACAATCATATACTGGGGGCAAATTACGGCATTCGATATCGATCGATCGATTTCTATTTAAATTGTATTGTAGTTTCGATGGAAATTGAAGGCCGTAATTTGCCCCCTGTTCTTTTTTTACTCAAAAATTATCTTATTTTTTTAGGAAAAGTATTTGGTTTTTTTTAGAAAAGTTCTTTATTTAGAAAGCGGCTTTATTAAAATGTGTATATTTCAACAAAATAAGTGTCTATTTTAAACAAAATTTTAATACTCACTTCTGCGCCAAAAAGTATTTTTTCACAAGAACTCATTATTTGACAAAACGTGATCTATACCTTTTGATATCCGATGAATGGGTAAATACCGGCCTAATACCACACTTATATCTTGTTTGAAAATTTTTATTTAGTAAAAACTGTTGCATTTGAAATGCAGCATATGGCATTCATCAAGCTGATATGTATTTTATTTATATATTTTATTTTTATTAATTCAATAGTTTCAAATAGGTTTTTGTGATTTTATTACACCGAGTGCATTTATATATTAAAAAGCTGAACTAAAGCTATTTAAACCAAAGTACATATTGAACTTAATTGGGATGAAATGCAACCATAAATACCACTGCCCTACTGGATGTGGTTGAAGACAACAATTGGATGAAAACTTAGTTACTTTTCTAGTTCTTCTGGATCATGGTAAAGCATTTGATACGGTAGATCATGCAATTTTATTAAAAAAGCTTTAAAAACTATTTTATTTCTCGAATACAGCCTGTAATCGAATATATTCGTGTCTTATGGGCAGTTTTCAACGTGGTCATCTTAATTATAATGTTTCAAATTCACTGAATGTTAAAATAGGAGTTCCTCAGGGTTATGTACTGGGGCCACTCGTATTTTGTGTGTTTTGACTGACAGGAAAGTCCATATGTACGTTGATGACGTGCAGCTCTACATGACTACCCACATCGAAAATGTTAGTTCTTGTGTAAACTCTATTAATTGTAAATTAATTGGACTAATGCCAATGGGCCATCCATCAACCCATCCAAATCAAAATGTGTTTTGCTTTCGAAGTCTAACAGAGCATTTGAAGTACCGGAAGTAAAAATCAAAGGAAATAAAATCGAGTATGTTAAAACAGCTGAGAACCTAGGAGTTGTCTTTAATGTTCGACTAACCTGGTCAAACCATTTTAATGTCGTTGTGGGGAGAGTATATAGTCTGCCTGACAGCAGTTTAAAATTATATTTTTAATCAATCTAGTGATCTTTCATCGAATTCTGTCCAACCATCAAAATTGTGCCTAACACTGGTTTACAGCCAAAAAAATACCAAGAACGCCACATGCCTAGATAAGTTAATTGGGACCTCCTGAACACGAAAAACGCTGTAATTTTTTTTCCTAAGTACCGTTTTTTAGATAACGGTACTTTTGTGTTTTTGGATGTATGGTCCCACTCAAACCATTGTGGAGCCCAACCGGTCTGATCGAAATAAATGGCACATCGTTTAAAAGGTAATTGAATTCCTTTTCCGTCGATATGCTACAAATTTCTATCTCATAAGAAATGGCTGAGTTATGGCACTCCAAAATTCGTCTTACTCATGAGTCTGGCCAGACCTTTTTCGATTTTAAATGTTATTTTAGTATATTTAAAACACAGGTATGGACTTGAAATTTCAATTACCCTTCTAAAATTTAGTTTACTATAAAAAGCTGAAAAATATAACCTGGAAAGGATATATAAGGAAACTTATTCCAATATTTTACTGCACACATCATATTCGTAACACATGTGGTCTGGCCAGGCCCATATATATTTTGTATAGAAGATGACGTATTTTTAACTTTCTTTCTTGCTGTTTTTTATTATTTTTTTGTTAAACTATCTATTATTTTTATTAAGCACACAAACTATTAGCTCCATCTAGCTCTACAATTTAACCCTACCTATTACACATGTTTTTTAATTTCACATTCGTAACGCATGAGTCTAGCCAGACCCAACAAACTTTTGAATAAATAAAACCAATTTTTTTAACTAAATGTTATATTATAAACATTTACTGCCGTATTCATAAATAATAAAATGAGTTTGAAATGTGTTTTAAGGCAAAATTTTCATACAAATTTTTCTTAAACTGCATTTCAAATCCATTTTAATTTTTTATGAATACGGCAGTTATAATTTAAATAAAATTTTAAAATATGAATTTAAATTATAAATGTGTATAATATAACATTTAGTTAAAAAAAATTGGTTTTATTTATTCAAAAGTTTGTTGGGTCTGGCTAGACTCATGCGTAACGAATGTGAAAATAAAAACATGTGTAAGACGGAGGGTTAAGTGTAATTTGAAAAAAATCGGGTGAAAAATAAAGTTTTTATTAAGGATTTTATGGAACGACAATATTTTCATATTCATTGCTATATTCGGCGTAAATTCAAAAAATTTAAATTAAAATGACGAGCGACTTGAACTTTTGCGTTTATTTTCAGATAGATTTTCGCCATCCTTTGTTCATCCCACCAGCATATGTAACGTCTCCCGATTTCTTCCATTTCCTGGTGAAATCTTTCACCTTGTTCATCACTTTCGTAGCCCAAGTTCGTGGGGAAAATATCCAAATGACTGAATAAAAAGTGTAATTTAGGTGTCATATTTGAACATATTTGAAAACTACAGCGCTTTTAGTGTTCAGGAGGTCCCAATTAACTTATCTAGACATGTGGCGTTCTTTGTATTTTTCCAAATTAAAAATTTGTAAAGCAGTGTAATTAATACAACGAAAATCTTTTTTCAAGCAATTCCAAGGTTTTTATTTTAAAATGTTCCATAGCACAGTTTGTACTCAACTTAAAAGTAAAAATCAGATAATCAACCAATTTTGAACCAATTTATTTATTTCGCCGGGTATTTCCCAATTGGCTATTTAGTATTTTACCAACTATACCTATTGACTATTTCTAGCTTTAGAGGTTCCTATAGTGATTTTTAAATTCGTTTTTAGTCTATGAAGTTTTTTATTTTGTTTTTTTTTTTTGTTTTTTTACTTCTCTGCTGTGATTTCGAACCATTGTTGCACAATTCTTATGCGCAAAAAAAAGTATGTCTTAAAAAATTCTTTAAATTATTGTCTGCTAGTAAGTGAGAAAATTAGTTTAGAACTGTAGCAAAAACTAGGTCTTTCATGATCTATAAACTTTAACGTTTTAAATAATCTTGGGCTATTAAAAAAATTAGTTTTTTTCCTACCAACCCAATACCAGAAACAGTTATTGGCCATAAAATATTTTATGTTTAAATTTCATAATTTTTTATTTTGTGAACAGAAATAACTAGTGCAGTAGTTAAGCTATAAGAAAAAAAAATGTTATGAATATTTTTTTTGTATAAATTATAAATATTTATGCAAAACGGAATGCAATGCCTTTACACTTTAAATTTGAGATTTAAGTACGGCTCTGAGTTGGATTCTCTTCAGAGCTGACTCAGAACCGTAGGGAGTTTTGGCAGATTTGCAAATATATCATAGCGAATTCATGCATAAGATCGGTTCAACCGATCCGATGGTTATGGTTTTTGCTTATTGAAAATGGAAAAATAAATATTTTGCTTAAATTTTTTTAATTAATTTGAACAATTTCCACCGATACAACAAATTTTCTGTTGTTAAACACCAAGAGAAAACACATTCTTTTATATGGTCGCCTCCAACAAAATAATTTTAAGAAAATAAGTTTTAAACCTATTACGGTTATTTCACGTATGTAATTGTCACCCCCAACCATAGTCATTTATCAAGTAACCACAACAATATTTTTGCTGTCCCCGAACATGTTATAGAAAAATGCATCTTCATATTGATGATTCCCTAAAGTCTACATACATCAATGTTATTACAAATGGCATCAGTAAGGCAAAAAGTAACATTAATCCAATGACAAACGTGTTTATAAAATGTTGTCTTATTTTATGAGTCATCTTTGCTATGACTACAGTGACACCAATTCGATGCCACATTTTGTGTATTATTAACATTATTAAATATGAAAATAATGAGTTAAATAAGAAGCGAAAATTCCCATATTCTATTTGATTAAACTATTAAGTTACATACATCAAATTTTCAAAGGAGAATAATTACGAAAACCATATCGGGCATGCAGCTGGTATCTTATAATCGAGAGTTATTTTGTGCTCAATGGGCGGAATACAACAGAATTAAAACAAACATGTGTAACGAAAAGTAAGTAAATAATAATATTCTCCAACTTTTACTTAAGTAAATCCCAGTGAGTCCTTTCTCCGGAGTTACTGAGTCTTTGCACTGATGACATTTTCTATTAAAATGAATCCGATTTATCATTCCTGTGATGTCGATGTGTCATCTTATTAATGACATAATTTCACCTGATGACAATTTGTCCAAGTTGATTTAAGGGTGATATCACAATGATGAAAAGTTACATGGGGTCAAAAACGAAGATACTTGTCATAGTACTGATGTCAAAATACATCAGCGCCATGACGCCTTTTCTATCAGTGTGGTTAACAACAACGTTAATTTGTTTACCAATAGTTTTTGTATGCTGTTAATTAAACAATAATTTTGTATTCTTTTCAAAACAACCATACTATTATAATTGGTCAAGATATTATTGTTGTAATAAACTTAAGCTGTGTATCTGATTGTCTTATTGCGTAGCGCATTATAGTGAGTGCACTTATTTTTTTAAATGTATCATTAGTGCTTCGCAAAATGATAAATTTTTTTATTGGTGTAAAGGTATCCAGATTTTAAATTCGCAAAAACTGTACATTGATTACAAAAGAACAGTGCAATCTAGAAAAAAAGTACATATTTTTTACGAAAGCATAACTATTTATTAAAGGTTTTTAAACTTTTGAACAACAATAATATAAAAAATACAAAATTATAACGTCAAAGAAAAGATTTACATATAATGGCATTTTATATACGCAATAACACCATTTGCGTAATGAAACAAATATATTTGTTTCAAATTTATGTTTCAGAATGTATGTGCAGGTTCACACACGTCAAGTTAGACTCGTCAAGTCTTGAGCTTTTAGGAGAGAAGGGAAGAGAGAATGCCATTTCTTTTCCCCTCTCTCCTAAAAACTCAAGATTTGACGAGTCAAACTTGACGTGTGTGAACCGGCACTAAGATAGGTACTTTTGTGTTGTCATTTAATTTAGAATTTCAAACTTATTTCAAGAGACCTTAACATGTGTAAAATTATCAAGTCATGCAGCATTTTTTTTAATTTAAATTTTCTTTTTTATTTTCAATTAACAAAGAAGGGTTTAACATACATTTTCAATTACTCAAACTATTGTTATCGAAAAATAATTTCTAAAATATAAAAATGATCATATTCACGTGATAACAACTTGTCACAAATTTTGACAAGTTGTTATAATCGTTCTTTTTAATAAATTACTCTAACAATAAGAAAATAACAAAGAAAAAAATGAGCACATTTCCCTTAAATGATGCATAATGAACAGCCATAGAATGTAAAGCGGGAAAATGTATTCAAAGAGAAAATAACATTAACAATTCTTGGAAAATATTAATATTTTCGAAAAGATTAAATAATTATTAGAGGGAATTTAGTTAAAAAATGCAACAGATAAACATCTATTTGTCAAAAGGGAGTGAGGGAGTAAAATGAGTTGCCACAGGATCAAGAGAGCGTAACCGTTATAAGGTTTTAATGAATATTTTAAACAAAGAAATCCAGAACAATTATGAAAGTAAAATATGATAAGCGTTCTTTTTTTAATTTTTGTCACATGTCTGTCAAAATTTAGTCATGCATTTTCAAAAAATTTGACAGGTGACTTAAGAGATATGAGCGATAATTTGTCATAATAGACTAGGAGAATGTAAATAGAGCATTTCCATTTCTCTTATCAGTGGAGTTATTTATAGGGATATTTGAATGCTAAATTGATATTTAAGCAGGTGATTTTAATTTTCACACGCTGCTTTCCTTTCTTTGGATTTAAAGTACAAATACAAATAAAAAAAAATTCTTAAAATTTTTTTTAATTGCATTATATTTATTTGAAGAAAAAAATCGTTTCCCAGAACTTGTCCCTATTTCCACTTGCCTTCCATTATTATATAAGGGCTAAGACCTGAAAGAACGTGATACTATTTAATTTACTTGTTTTATTTATTTATTTTTATCCTTGAAGTACTACTTAACTTTAATTTTAATATGTAAATATTTATCAAGGTTAATGCAAACAATAACTGACATTTACATGTAAAAAATAAGAAATGAAATTAAAAATGTTGACAAAACCATAAGATAATGGTTTATAATACTCATATGTATGTACCAGTATTATTTCATTTAAAGAACGTTTGAAAGATTTATTAATATTCAAGGAATGTAGCAAATGACAGAACGTTATAAAAGTACAACAAAGACAAAAGAATTTTAAGTGGAGCCAGAAATTCTTTAAAAAAAATACAACTCGTAATTTGTAAAGTAATAAAAACTTTTTTAATCATGTCCGAATTTTCCTGGAAAAAAGGTCGTTTGGAAAAAAAATTACGGATTAACAAGAAAAAGAAGGAAAATCGTTTGGAAATTGTGTTTGGTGTAGTCTAAAGCTTAAGAAATTAAAAAAGTGTAGGAAAAATGATTAAATAATACTTTATTCACTTGTTGTACTTTTTCGCAAAAATAAACTGTTAATGCAAAATAGCCTTATCCAGGCTTGGTTATAAATACTGGTGACGCATAAGATTTCCCACCGCCTTAATTCAAGATAAGTGTTAGCTAAATTATGCAAATATCCTCATTTCCGCTTTTTTCTTAACAAATTATGTTTCTTGCTCTTTTTCCAATATACATTTATTCAAAACCACAATCCAAACTATTTTTGAACTTTTTTTATTTCATTTCGAATTGTTAGTTAATTTTTTTAGATCGGCTTAGAGAACTGATCAATTTAAAATTTCCATCCAGCGTTTCACCATAATCCAATATTTCATCTTATTAGAAGGGTTATTCCATGTCAAAACGACCAAGAGTGGGACACGACCTCTTCCGATTGTAATGAAATTTGGTGAGAAGGTTCCTTTTATCTTATAAGGAACATATATGAACGAAAAAAAATTTTAAAATTTTTTTTTCAAAAGTTCAAAAGTTATGTCATATTCAAAATGTCATAATTTCGCAGGTTTAGCCGAATGTGTTGAGCTTATTTCTTCAATATCTCGAAAACTACTTGCCATACGAAGATGATTTAAATGTCATTTTAAAGAGAATACTTGGGACTACAAACCATATACTGAAAAGATATAATTTTTTTGAAAAATGTAATATCTGCAAAATATTAAATTTTAAAAACGGACTAAGTCAAAAATCTATTTTTTTATTTGGCTGATTTTTTTTTATATAATACCCAAAACTATTCTTAAAAAATCCTGAAACTTTGAAGGAGGTGTTTATTTTGTTTTTTAAGATATGATTTTTTTTTCTTTCGCAACCTTTGAAAAAATAATCTTAAAATAGAATTCTAATTTTGTAATTTTGAGCAATAAGTACACTGTGCTAGTTGCAAAAAACAGACCAGCCGCGGACCTTGCATTTTGCCCTAATTGGGGCACGCTGAATCCAGTTGGACTTACCGTATTTTTAGATTGGCTTTTATTTTCAAGAATTACCGTTATTTCGAAAATGTAAGAGGTTGCACAGCATATATTTGCGTAACTCAAAACCGGTTTAGTTTATTGAAATAACTAAAAAAACCGAAATTCGGCAATAAATAATAAAGTGGGGTTGACCCATCTAGGATCATCCCATTCTTGGTCGTTTTGACATGGAATTACTCAGATACTTTTTCACAAAACGAATTTTATTAACAAAAAGATTCTTATTCATTAAGAAACCTTTTCCCAAAGAGATACAGTGTAATCTTCCTTAGCATACACATACCTTAAGTGGTCAGCGTTCCTTAAGAAGATAATTTAGTTCTCCTAAAAATACCTTTTCCTTGTTCAGACACATTTTTGTGGTCCCTTCGGTGCCCAGTCAGAAAAGATTTCAGTGTAAAAAGCGATAGTATATTTTTTTAAATAAAATCACTAATGTCTATTGTTGAAAACATGTGGGTTTTGTTTACTGCTTTGTTGCCATTTGTAGCAAATCAAAAAACACTAGAGTTTAATTTGTGGAATAGTTGATGTGGCGATATTGTCATTTGATATGTAAAACCTGACAACCGACAAGGCGATAATTATTGGGGCGCTTACGAGAACGATAATGAGTGACTTGTCGTCGCTCGATTAAGTTGTCGATCGACATCGTGTGTGGATAAATTTTGCACTTATATAAACAAAATTTTGGAGCATGGCGTTTTTAAGCAACAGTTATTTTTCACGAGCTTCAAATTTCGGCGCACCTATACGGGGTTACTCAAATAAAACCTTCCCAAGTTAAGCACATATAATTTGTATGACTTGCAACATAATTGTTTGTTTTCTTTTTGCAGGTTATAGCCGAATGCTTGCAAATTTCTAATGCATGCTTACAGTATAGAACAACGCATTAAATTTCCGAATTTTTTTATTCTTTTCATCGATCAAATGTTATCACGTAGCGATTAGCTCTCACAGCCTTTATATCTATAAATTTGGTCATCGGTTTGACCGTCCTGGAAGAGGTTCTAATCAAAATATTCTTATTTTGATGGCAGCGAGGGATCTTTGCGGCAAAGTGTTAAAAAAATTACTCATCTGTGTCATCTTGCCGTTGTTCTGTCTGATTGGGCATTTCCAATTTAAAATTGTAGATAATTTCAAAGATGGATCTTCAGATTCATCCATACAAAATTTAGCCGTCCACTAATTGGAAAATTGTCAGAAAGGTCTTGGCGTATAAAAATATAAGATCCAACTGGCGCAACAACTAAAGTTAGCGGAGCATCAATTGCGTCGTCTGTTCGGTAAATGGGCTGAGAATCAACTGAAATTTAAATCAGATTTTTATCGTCAAATCATCTGCAGCGATGAGGCTAATTTCTGGCTTAGTGGTACAGTTAACTGCAGCATTGTCGTTTTTGGGAAGTGCACAATCCTCATGCGACTTTTAAAACCCCATTTGATAAAATCACTCTCCCAATTTGCCCACAAATTCGAAACCGTGCTAATATAACTTTAAATGGCGAACACTACAGGCAAATGATTCGTGCTATTTTATATTCCTCTTTCATTGTGATTGATTTGGAGGAAAAATGGTTCCTAACAAGACGAGGCAACATGCCATACAGCACGTGAAAACTTTTTTTAGCCAAACGTTTGTAGACCGAATTATCTTAAGAAATACACCAGTGAATTGACTAGCTCGTTCATGTGATATGATACCTTTGCACTACTTTTTGTTGGGTACATCAAATATTTGGTACATGCTGGTAAACCACCAACGAGATTCATCATTAAGAAGCCAACATTCGACAATTGAAATAAGACTGGGTATGCTCGAAAAAATTGTGCAAAATTAGAACGACTTGATGGCGTTCATAAGGCACAGTCGCTGAGGTATATGCCAGAAATTATTTTTAAACATTGAGTCGAAGTCGATCAGGTCGTTTAAAATGCGGGCGAAAGCGACTGACGTGAAATTTGTAAGCAAATAAAGCAAATTAAAGTCATTCCAATGAATTTCTTGTGGCTTATTTAAAAAAAAGATCCAATTCTATAAAAAGCACGCCTTTTTTATTTTTGGACTTTGTATGAAGAACCAATAGTTAGTGCCGGTTCACACACGTCACGTTTAGGAGAGAAGGGAAAAGCGAATGCCATTTCTTTTCCCCTCTCTTCAAAAACTCAAGACTTGACAAGTCAAACTTGAAGTGTGTGAACCGTCACTTATTTTTTTCTTCTTGTGGCCACCTTCAACAAAACTATTTTTAAAGAAAATTTCAAATATACTTTGTTTAATTTAACCATATTATTGCCACCGACAACCATACTCCAGTTAAATTATACCTCCATCAAGAAGACATAACCATATTATTGTTGCCTCTAAACCTATTTTGATTAAATATGACAATATTTTGTTTTAAAGTTAGCAATAATATTTTCCACTTTTCCAAGAGCAACATGCTATGATTGAAAAGCAACCATGCTTTTTTAAGTGTTAAAAATTTATTAGTTATTATTAACCATAACATGTTCAAATGTAACCATAATATGTTTATTTATGGCTTCTTGATGGAGCACTATTTTAACCATAATATTGTTGTCACTTACAATAATATGGTTAAATTAAACATAATATATTCGAAATTTATCATTAAAAATAGTGTTGATGGAGGTGACCAGATTTAAACATGTTTTTCTCTGAGTGTGGAGAGCCTTCCTGAAGAAAAGTTCTATATAAACAAAAAAGCAATTTTTAAATATTTCCTGCGATATACAAAAATTATGTGTAAATTCTTTAATCCTTTTGAATTTGATTAAAGCTTAATATAATTTCTTTAAACCCCCTAAATATGTAAACGCTGGATTACTAATCAATTCCATGAATAATATTTGTTATTACTTCTCCTTTTTGGAAAAATACTAAATGATAATTACAGCAATAAGTTTTATATTACCCAACAACCATGTCTATTTTATAACAACGTGATTTACCACCCATTGAGTTTTGTTTTTTGTTTTTTTTTCAGACAATTCTAACAAACATCTTTTAGATATTTTCTTATAGACTAAAAGATGGACGGGCAGACAGGCAAACAAGCATATGCTTTAATAACTACAACTAACAAGATATTAACGTGTTACGCATAATAATTGCACAACAAACACACACAGTCAGCTTAAAAGATCTCATGGCTTTGACAAAAAAAAAAAAAAATTGGGAAAATGGAAGGCAAAAAATACACCAAAATTAAACAACTAACTGTAGAGGCCAAGTATCAATCTCTTAACTCCAAACAAATAACTAGGACATTTTTTACACGTTCTTATCTTAACAATAACCGAAAAAAGAACAGAACTTCAAAAACAAAGATGTGTACATGTTAATGTTTATTAGATCCTCTGAAAGATGTAGAACGTTCGACTGTTACATTCTTTAGCATTTTTGTACGCCTAAACACAAACATGGATAAATAGGTGATGTTGGTTTATAGTTCCTATAAGTGAGTTTGTGTCTCAATAATTCTTTAGAAAAATTGAAATGTTGTAAAACGTGTGGAGACTTCTTTATGGTCTACTGCTTGCCAGAATTGTGGCATATTGTTGTATTAAGTTGGTGAGAATTCTGGGTTTTTCACTGTTCAAAACAAGAAGACAGGTCAATTCATATCTTGCTTTTCATATTTCTTTTTATTTGGGGTTTGAATACAACGAAAAAAGGATGAAAACATGTCTTTGCATTTGTGTAAAGATCAAACCATAAATTTCTGTTGTTTTATTTATTTGGATATTGTTTTAAAAAGAGTCAAACACAATCAAGTGAAGACAATTCATTGAAAAGTGTGTGTGTGTGTTTGTTTGGATAATATTTAGTGTTATTTTCAACTTTTACTTTACCACCTTTTTGAGCACAAATATTGTTGGTTTTTTATGTTGTCTTGTAAATGATAACACTCCATTCAGGAAATATTCCTTCAGAGAAGCACCATTAAGTACGTGACTTTAATTCAATACTTAGAGGAAACTAAATCATTTATATGGTTAGAATATTTTACTAAATAATGTAGTTAAAAGATTGATATACAAATGAGAAGTTAAGAAACGAAATTTAGATACACTACACTCTTAATAACAACATTGGGATAAGTAGGAAGATAAATGGATAGGAAACATGTGTAGTTAATTCATGAACATGGGAATTGCATATTCTCATAATTTATACCAATCTGAATATAAAATTCTAAGCTTTTGTTCAGTGTATTGCAACAAGGGCTTCCAGATACGGGGTTCTAGCACCAAATAGGGGACAATTTTGTTGTTGAAAAGGATACAACTTTTACTAGGAGTTTGGGCTTGACTTGAGATTTACTGTAATTAAGTATGGAAAACGCAAACACTTATAGAGTTTAATTGGATTTGTTTGACCCAAAGTTAGAAAATAAATTTAACATATTGTACTTAAGTGTTAAGTACGTTAGAAATATGGAAAACACAAAATCAAATTGTGTTTAAGTCCCTAGAGTAAATTAAGATTCCAAACTTGGCACGTGACAGTTTTTAAGTGGTACGGATCGGTTCTTCACTTAAAATGAAGGGGCCTTGTCACTTTAACATGATGATGTCCTAGGAAGGGGTTAATTAACACTCTTGACATTTTTACCAGGTCACTGAATTAACCTTAATGAACATATTTAATTTTGGATAAAGTAATGTCTGTCGCAGATATTGTCCCGAGTGAGCCATGTTAACATGAAAGATAACTTCTATTGGTCACGGGAAAACTGCTTTAGGGACAATTGACACAAAGTTTCTCTGTTTGTGCTCTTCGTACAAAATAAAAATAATATACAAATCCAATTCAAAAAAAAAAAAACAAAGATGAGAACATTTCATTGCGTTTTGTTTTTGTACAAAAACATAAACTTCGATGTGTTCGGTTCAAAACACTAATGTTTGTTCATTTCTGTTTTGCTCAGCGCCCTTTTGGCTGGTGATTTCAAAAAATTTATTTTTACAAAAATAAAAAGACAAGTGCTTTTAACGAAAAAAAGTCAACAAAAATTGTTTACATAAACAAAATATGAAAACAATACAAATTCATTCACATTAGTGCAAATTCCCAAGCAACAACAATTCTAGTAAGAAGGTTTGCAAAACTTTTTTGATTGCTCATTTCTTCATCAATGTAAAAAAATACTACAGAACATTAAGATTTATTGTACGTCTACAAAAACAACAATGTTTCTGTTTTATAACGAAAAAGAGAACACAACAAAATGTTTGTTACTTTCGTCAAAATAGTTATGAAAGGTGTAAAGGGTTGTGTTCTAATAAACAAACACTTAAAAAATAGATATACTTTTTGAGTGTGTGTACCGTACGCTAAATAATGTTCGGTTTATTTTCGAACACTGGCTTGAATTTTCCTTACTATTGACCTAATCACATCCACTTGTCATTCCTGCATTACTCTGTTACTGAAAATTCAAAATATATTCCTTAGGCTGAACCCACACCATCAAAAGACAAAATGTTTTGGCTTTTGAGTTAACACTAGTTTCGTGCTTACCCACACCAAAAAAAAACCGTAAGTTTTTGTCTTAAAAGACAACCGGTAATCAGACAGCAATGCGACAAAGTTGTTTTGTCTATTTCGTTTTTTTGACTTGTCTTAATTAACTTGTTGTAATTGGGAGTTACATCATCAAAAAGCACGCAATAAGGTGCAACGAGATTAGTTTTAGTCTGTTATGTCTTACTCTGTATGTAGTTTCAAAATACATGCATCTTCTGCAACCAATGTTTTGTCGCAGTTAGTCATAAATACATTTTTGCGGTTGTTTTGTTTGGTGTGGGTTGTTTATATAAATATATATGTACATAAAAGGAGTATTATAAATATTTCTGCAACAGCCCATTGTGCAGCAAAAATATTGCATAGTTGGTGGAAGTGCACTAAATATTGATTTAAATCAACAGTGAATTTTTTCACTATCACTAAACGTAGATTGAATGCAAAAATCTGCACTCAATTCAAATAGTGCAGAATTTGGACTTGTAATCAAAACAGCTGTATACAAATATTGTCTCACTAAATAAAAAAAAACAAAGGAACTCTGTATGTGCATGGTTTTTGATTTTTTTTGAGGATAAGCATAAGCAAAGAATATTAAACAAAATGAAATTTCGTCAATAATGCCTAGTACTCTGTTCAAATTTGTGAAAAATATTGAGCAACATTGATTATTTCGCACGAAATTTTTGACATTTATCAATGCTACCTATCTTGCGAGTTTGCACAATTGGACGTTTTTATTCCTGCAAAGTATGCGACATTGTTTTGTGTTTGTAAACAAACCCACTTGTATTTTACTAAAAATTTTCAATTCATCACTCAACATCAACAAAATGATTGCAATATTTTTGCACGATCACTAACTGTGAGTTGAAACTGCAAAATGAGTGCACTTACCCCTTCTATGAAATATTGGAGTTAATAGACTAATAAAATATCAAAACTTATTACAAAGTCAAGTGTTGGTAAGCATCTGGTGCGGTTGTAAAGACAATTTTTGAGCAATTGATTATAAAGGGGGTCCGAGATAGAAGTATCATTTTAATTTTTATTGTTTAAATTTAATTGTTTTTTGCTTATTTATATAAACATTGTAATTAGTTATTAAGTTGTTAAACAATTCATGATTTTTAGTTTAACATATACTCAGTTCCATACTGCAAAATAAGTCTCTAAGTCTTGTGTATGGAGCAATTTAATTAAATAAATAAAATAAAATAAAATAAAATAACAAAAAATTTTATTTTGAGATATTAAACATTCCATTGTTTTGTAAACCTTTATTAAATTTAAAAATTTTTTATAAATACGGGCGTGATATTTAATAACTTTTAATTAAAAAAATCTACTTTTTCGTTATCTTTTTTACACATGTTTGTACATACAAGATTTTTTTTGAACAACAATGAAATAACACTGCATACGCCAGCTGTAGCGTGCCCAAACATGCATTATTTTATCAAGAACATTTTACTACCCATGGTGTAAAAAGGTTTTTTTTTATTTATTTATCTGCTATTTTTGGTATTCTGATAAACTAACAAAAAACTTATTACTCAATCTTGTTTCCAGTTTGTTCATTTTCCAACTCTTGGCCTTAAAGTTTTGGTCAATTGACAACGCTGTAACACAATGAGAATCTTGTTGTGGCTGCTGTTTCTATTCAGATACATGTTCTGTTTATGTGTGTTTCCTGTTGTAGCGGGTGTAACTAAGCTGATATTTGGTTTTTAACAAAAACTTCAATCTTAAGGCTGCCTTAAAGTCATTAAAAATATGGTTAGTTGTTTTGCTAGTGCGGCTACTCTTTTTCTGCTTAATAAAACTCTAAAGAGGATTCGTTTTAAAATGTATGTGTAAAGTGTATAAAGATGATATCAAATCACCATGATCGTCATTGATGAGGATGTGCTTCTTGTGTAGTTTTTACTTAAATTTTAATCTTTCATATCAATCGAGTTGTTCCTGTTTTGGTTGCTGGTGTTTTATTTATGACTTTATCTTTTGGGTTGATGTCTCTTGTTTTTGTTGTTGTTTTTGCCTCCACGTCTTTTATTTTATTAAAATTTCTTGGGAATTTAAGAGTTAAAGCGTGTGATGCGTCTGTCAGTGATAGATAAAATTGTTTCTTCTTTTTATTTGGCTTTTTAAATAAAACGATTTCTTTTTTGCCTTGACATTTGTGTCTCTTAATTTCATTTTATTACTTTGGTTTTGACATCACGTGCAATTCGTGGTAATTATTTTATTTAGAATTAGATTTCTTGGCCAAATATGTGACATGATTTTTGAATGTGTTTAATTATTTGATTTCAGAGGAAGAACTAAAATTAATTTCACTGTGGCTTAAAGAAGTGACAAATTGAATTAAGTTATATTCACACTTGACAAATATTTGATGGTAAAATCCCAAAAAATCATGACCATAAAATTGTTTAGCCATAATTTTTAATTAATTTCCTAAATTTGGCTTTAAACAAAACGAAAATTGTAAGAAGAATGTATTTAATAAACAAATTAATGATGTTTATAAAGCAAACGTTATGCAAAATTAAATTAATGTTTCCTTAAAATTGATGCTACCTATGGAGCGTCAAATATTTTTTAAGTTATAGAACAATTTATTTTTGTTCTTAAGGAAATCAAGTTATTTTTATTTGTGATTCATAGAAGTTAATTAAAAGGGCAGCGTTATTTTTTAAATTAAATATGTTATATTAGTAAATACTAAGTTATTAATATAACTGGGTACAGATTTTTCGATATAATTACATTTTCGGAATATCAAAAGGATGAATCTTGTTCTTCACAGAATACAGCCTATTATTATTAATAAGTTTTAAAATTCATTTTACGTAATAATCTTTTAATATAGAATAATTTTAGATTTTTCCAAAAAAAAATTTTTCGAACTTACTTTTATTTGAAGAAATTGGCTCCGTATAAACTCTTTTAGAAATAAATTCCATATGTACATTTTTGTTCATCAAATTTTACCTTTAACAATTTTTTTTTCGAATTCAATAGTTATTCGGTAAAAAATAAAATTTTGATTCACAATTCCCCTTAAAACTTTTTTCTAAAAAATTCTGCTTTTAATAACAGTTTCGTTTTCGAAAACGTAATTTGAACTAGTCTTTCGAAATCCAAATTAAATAAAGAACTTCTTGGACAAATGGGATTTTACTCTGAATTAAATAATCTGTAAATCTCTTTCATAAATTTTTTTTCTCAGAAATTTTAAATTGAAATAAATTTTTAGTATTGTGTTTATAGTTTTTAATCCAAATTTTGATATTTTAATTAGGCTAAAGTTTATCAAATTTAATTTTCATTAAATTATTTTTATGAAAAAAGGAATTTTACAACATGAAATTAAATAAAATATATATTCATAATTTTTTATTCTTGACAGACCCAGGCTTTTACGGACAGGTTACACCAACATGTTTCAATGGCAACCACTCAATCTCTTCAGAGGGTTTTGCCGATTAACACTCACAGCCATTGGCGACTGAAAATGTTATTCAAACTAATTTTTTTTAGAAGTTTTTCTTAATTAAAGTTTTTAAAATAATTTGCTTCGTATTAAATAATCTGTAAAAGTTTTGCCCTAATACAGTCGAACTTCCTTCCTTTTTTGTATTTTCACCACTGCTTCTGGCATATTATTTGATGAAAAAAAGTTAATTTTGGTGAACTTCGTTTATCAAAGTTTTTTTAAAAGTTAATATTATTTTATTGAAAGTGAAAATTTTTTTGTTTTGTGCCGCATAGGCCACTTTTCTAAATTCATTTCCAAAAAGTTAATTTTTGAATTGCATACGTACACACAGAAAAAAATCAAGTTAACCCTCCGACGAGCGGTAACTTTTTATTCGGTCGTTGAGCGGTAAGGTCCGTAGGGACCTTATATGAAAATGCATTGAATTTTGCTAAAATGTATATATATTTTAATTCATTTTGATGTTATTATTTTGTTATTATTTTGAATATGCATTTTAAACATTTGTTTTAAAAAATTTAGTACATTTCTGGTCATTCATATGAAAATTCATATAAGGTCCCTACGGTCGTTGAGCGGTAAGGTCCGTAGGGACCTTATATGGAAATGCATTAAATTTTGCTAAAATTTATATAAATTTTAATTATTTCTGATGTTATTATTTTGTTTGTATTTTGAATATGCATTTTAAACTTTTGTTTTAAAAAATTTAACACATTTTTTAGTCATACATATGAAATTCAAACAAGGTCCCTACGGACCTTACTGCTCAACGGCGTACTAAAAGTCTTTAAAATAAAAAATAAAATACTCTGCATATAAGAAATCTCCTGGAATTAGTATTAAAACACTAATAACACTCGAATAATAGAAGTCATGAAATATTTAGCCATTCTCCCCATCCGTTTTTAAATGATACTTGTTTAAAAATGTAAAAAGTCCACCGGGACCATACCGCGCGTCGGAGGGTTAAAAACGTAGAAAACGAGGTTGATTTAAAATGTTGATTTTGCTTCATGCGTTTTTCATGTTAATTCAACCTGATTTTACAATTACTTGCGAACAACATTTTTTTCTTTTAAAATAACTATGATTCATGTTAATTTAACATTGCAGTAAAGTTAGAGCAAAATAAAAGTTATTTCAAGTTGAAACAACGTGAATTTCATGTAGAATCCAATTGGCTTGAGTGTGTTATAACAGTGTGAAGAAGCTTCAGAGACAACATATGCATTTATTTTTTGCAGTTTTCGCCAAACAGTGGCGTGAAGAGCAACACAATACTTAAGAATCTCTTAAATAGTTGTTTTGGAGCAAAATTAATACTTAATATCTCAGAAACCATAAGCAATTTGGTGAAACAGGTTAAGAAATCAGAAAGCGGGTATTCAGAATACATATACCCCATACCTAAATCAATTTTTTTTAAATGGTCGGTAGGTCAAATCAATAATGAGCTGACGATAAAGAAACTAATTATACAGAACATATGTATATTTTTTTTATTTTAGTAAAAAAAAATCAGGCATATTTGTTTGAATTACACTTTCACGTCCGGCGGTTACTCATTTATTTGAGCATTGCTTTACCAATATCCTTAAAAAAATCAGGTTCGACGGCTCTTACGTTTACGTACCATATGTAAAATATTATCAAATGTAATCCAGAATTTTCTTTTAGGCCTCCAGAAAGTACACTGTATGTTAATGTAGGCTAAAATCTGTATATGTACCAAATTTATCGAAAAGAGAAAAGGAACAAAAAAGTAAAAAGTATCCTTTATTTTAATCAAACAGAGAAAAGTATAAATATTAGTACTCAATTGTTTGTCTTGTACATTTTTGAAATTAATTGTTGGATTATAAAGTGCTGGAAAATAAACTGCTTAGCTACAAAGTTTTTACTTCTTTGATTTAACTAATAAATTTTATTCAAAAGAAATGTTACTTCAAATTCAGTCAATATTGTTTATGATGGGACTTTTGATACCCTTCACCGAAGATAAGAAGGGTATATATAACTTTGGCATTCCGTTTGTAATTTCTACAATATTTATCCCACACCCTATAAAGTATATATTCTGGGTCCTTATGAAAAGCGAAGTTCAAAACCGGTTGTCCGTTTGTCCGTCTGTCTGTTGAAATGAATTTTCCGATGCCTTAAGATATGATGGGGACTTGGTTAGGGTATCTTTATGTCAGGTATTCTAATTTTAATTTTGCTATTGAAATTCAGCTAGATTGGTCCAAAAATGGCTGAGATATGAGCAAAAAACCCCGACTACCTCAAATTTTTCACCAAAATCCCTAGTTGTTGTTGTATTTGTATTACTTTATCCTGTATATCTGGAGAACGGCAAGAGCCAAAGTTTCCAAATTAGGTACAAACATTGAGGTTATAAATACACACCATCCCACAAAATGTGGGCGGGATTGGAGAAGTGGGCGTGGTACCTCCCATACAAAAAATATCAAAAATTGTATAAAAACCTGAATTTTTTGACTGTGTAATATGACCTATGGTTACGCCTTATATAACAATAGATCGGAAAGTTTAAGTAGAAAATATTTTCTGAAAAATTCGGAAAAATCGGTTCAGATACGGAAAAGTTAAATAAGCTTTATTGGGAACCATAGATCTTCCCGAGTTCAACTTTTATAGCAAAACTTAATGGAAAATATGCTCTTTCACGCGTCGGTACATTAATCTGTCAAATCGGTTAGACAATGGGAAATTTATGAGCAAAATACTCCAAAAATGTTCTAAAAAACATCAAAATTTTTATACAAACCTACATATTAGGGCTGTCATATGACCTATGGAAACGACTTATATATCAAAACATCGGCAATTTTTAGTAGAACATATTTTCCGAAATTGTTTATTAAAACACAACATCCGACATAATGTGGACGATTTGGATAAGTGGGCGTGGCACAAAATATAATTATTTATATCTTAAGAATGGTGTTCACATAATTTTTTGTTCTTATTGCACCATGGTGAAGGGTATATAAGATTCGGCACAGCCGAATATAGCACTCTTACTTGTTTCTTTTATTTTCTTCTTATGGGAAAAGTCTTATTTCTCTATTTCACTTTAAGCCTCTAAATTCAGTGTTGTTTGTATATGTAGAACAAACTTTTTGAAATAATTCATTGTATAGAGACAAAAATGTGTTTTAGCGAAAATTTGATTAGCAAAAATGTTCATTGTTAAGAAAATTATATATTGTCCCGTTATTCCTTTTAGAAGCATAGGGTCTCAACGAATATCTTCCATCTGGATTTGTCTGTTGAAATACATTTTTTTTCATTCCAGGATACACCAGCCTCCCCTTCTTTGGCATCCTTGAGGTGTCCGTTCTATACCTTGCCTTGTAATATCATCTGGCGATTTCCGTAGGGTGTGTCCCAACCGACCAGTTCTAACTACAAATCACTAGTTGTAATAGAATTAGGCTAGAATATACATAGAATTCTACGATGGCAACGATTCACAAACGCCTGCATTTTTTGCAATTCCCGATCGGGTGGATTCCACGTTTCACATGCGTGGTGAAGCCAGGTTTTATGATGGCTTTAAAGATTTTTATTTTAGTGGATATAGAGTTCGATTGCCAAACCGAGGAGAGAACAGCATAGGTAGCTTAGCCTTATTTAGACGTTCCTTTATGTTTTCACTAGAACCACAACTGAGATAAATAATGCTCCCGAGTTAAGTGAAGGTGAAAACTGATTCTATTTCTGTGTCTTACAAATTTAAAGTCCTGTTCATTGTCGTATTGATGCACATCGTTTTTGTTTTGTAGACATTAATCTTCAGCCGGCACTCGGTCGAGACATTGCACATTTCCTGTAATTTAGATAACATATGGGATCTTCTATGAGCGAAAAGACAAATGTCGTCAGTATAACCTTAGTCATCTAATGTACCGGGAAGACCCCATGTTATGTCATGTTGGCTTAAACCCGTCATTACCGAAATCGTACCACTTAAGTTTGGGTTGTATTTGATGCGACAACTTGCACAACGATCATCGCCTTAATTAAGTTTATGATTTTGGACGGCACTCCCTTACATTCTAAAGTAATCCATATTACCTGGTGTTGTAATTAATCAAACGCCTTTCCAAAGTCAATAAAGGAAAGATAGAGAGGTGACCTCGATTCCACCGATTGTTTAGGTATCACACGAGCGGTATTTACGTGGTCTATACAACACCGTTGGGGACGAAAACCGTCTTGTTCTCCTCTTAAATGCGGGTCAAGAGCATTCACTAAACTTTTACTAATTATGTGGGAACAAATTTTGTTAATAATACAAACTAAGGTTATACCCCACTAGTTTTACAGTTGGACAAATCCCCATTTTGACAAGATTGATTACAGTGCCCTCCTTAGTCTTTTGGGAACGTTTCTTTTGACCAAAACCTTCCGCTGCTGGGGTGTACAAAATTGGCACTTGTTCTTCGGGCTATCTTTAATAATTCTGGAAGGATGTTGATAGCGCCATAAACATACAAACTCACAAGCAAAAAAAGTTTTATATTTAAAAGTTTTATAAAATTAGTAGGAGAAGGGTTGCGAATAAAAAAACTTACTGCCAATTTCACGATGTCAAAATAACTTCTTAGAATTATTCCCACATAAAAAATTTCTTATTTCAAATGATTTAATTTTTTTCATTCTCCTTTTTCAGAATTTATATACTACAAAAAAACTAAAAAAATCAACCCTTTACAAAACCCATTATTAATATTAATTGAAAACACTGTTCAGCAATAAAATATTTCAAGTTAATTAACGTGTTTGGCATAAAAGTTTATAGCAATTCTCAAACAATTTAATTATGCTTCTTAACAAAAAAAATTGAAATTTTATGTTATTTCTTTCTGCCTGTTATCCTTTTTCTTAAATCAAAATCTAAAATTCTAGAATTATATCTCTTTATTTGGATTCTAGTACACACTTTACTTTAAATCCTGATTGACATTTATGAGTCTAAGACTAAGACGACCAAGTTGTTGGGCTTTTCTGTAATAAAAATGTCACAAAAGTTTTGAAATCATTAAAAAATATTAGACTCTCATTACATTTGATTGCAATATTTAACGAGAGGATTTGATGTGTGTGTGTATATGTGAACGTTTATTTCTCTGTTTCAGTTTTATGTTTGTAATCTGCTGGCCCAAGTAATCAGTTGTTCAAATAAATATCCCATGAGATTGTGTTTTTATATTGTGTGGTATTGGATTTAAAATAAAAATTGAAAAGAAACCATAAAAAACACTTAAAATTTTTGTTTTTATGACTTCAAGGCGTTAGTTGTAAAGCAAATCATTGAAACCGGCCTACAAAAAGGGAGTTTTTATTATTCTCTGATTATAAAAAAGTAGCATGTATGTACACTACAAACTACATTAAATGCCTTCAATGCATTCCAAGTTATCGTTTCAATTGTACACAGCAGAGAAATCCCTAAGCTAATAAATAATAGAACATGATTCCTTAGTGTTTGACTTGTCAATTTCGGCATTGAACCCTGCATAGACTTCAATTTTGTCTAGGCCGTAAAATGGCATTAAAAATCAATAAGAATAAATTAATAGTTTTGTTATCTGGTATAAAATAATTCTTACACTTCGACACTGATGACGACTAAAGATGTTGCACCCATGCATTGTTTTCAAAAGAACTGTGCACGATGCACTCACAGTGCAGCCCGAGCAGCCAATTAACATTGTAGAGAAAAATTCTTTAGAGAATTTCGGTTTCAAGCCCTTACGAATGCAGAAAGTGCTTCGTAATCACGATTCCCACTTTTGGCTTTAAAATGAATGAAGTGCATAAAGTTTTTTTTTTAATTTTGTTTTATTTTTCTTCTTCTTAACATTTCAGAATAATTTGACATTTATTTAGTGAGGATTAGTTGTGTTTAAATCAACGTATTTAAGTAGTTTTTTATTCGAATTACTTATTTAAATGATTTTATTCTTATTTATACGTTTTCAATTTTGTATTTCAGTTTTTGTTAATAATTTTTTTTACTACCACTTCTTTTCTTAATATTTTTTGTTATTTGAAATTTATGAATCATTTTTTTGGTTTTGACTTGTGTGGATTTTGAGTAGGAAATACATTTTGATTGTTATTCATTTAAGCTTGGAATTTATGAGAAATTAAAGAAAAACTATATGTTCTTAAGTTGTTTTTAATATTTTTGGGTTCTTTTTCTTTTAAGAAACATTGGACAGATTTCATATTTTTATGACAGATTTATGAAAATAAAAAAATAAATTTATAAAGCATAAAAAGAAAATGAGTATTTAGAAGAAAATGAAAATGAATATTTAAATCGATTTAAGAAGATTTATTGACATAAAATTTACATTAAGCATATATGAATACAAAATGTATAAATAAATTACAAAAAATACTCATTAATAAATAAAATAAAATAATAGAATTTTGTGATCGTAAGTAAATAGGACACTATAGCTTTTAAAAAAGTGTTTGTATATAGTCAAAATTCAACACACAAAATCGCCATTCAAGTCAAAACCTTTTTACAAAACTTAAAAATTAGTTTTTACTAAGTCATCGTTCAGACTTGCAATTTTTCTTGCAACAATTTTTGAGTTTAAGGGTAACAGAGGTGAGAAGATTGGGGAGAGGTACTCAGTTTCATGTACTTTGCAATTCTGTTTTGTTTCGTAAATCCCACACATTTCAACTAGAAGTTGGCTGTAGGTGTATTTGTATTTAAATCTATATGTATATATAAAAATGAAAAATGTTTGTATGTTTGTGTGTTTGTTTGTTTGTTTGTTTGTTGGCTTATAGACTCCGAAACTACTGAACCGATTTTCTTGAAATTTTTACAGTAACATCACGTGAGCCCTAAAAATAAAATAGGCTACTTATTTTTTCGATAGGGGCAGGGGAATTGGTACCCCCCATAGGATGCCAATATTTATTATCGCATATCTTAAGAGCCGCTGGCGGCATTTTGCTGAACTTTTTGTAGTAGGATCTTCTGAGCCCCGAAATTGAAATAAAATAGCAGCGGGGGTATTTGAATCCCCCATAGGACGCCAATGTTTAACATCGCATATCTTAAGAACTGTTATAGTGAGAATGTTCAAACTTTCTAGAAGTCACTCTTATGGTATACTACACTTATGAAAATAAAAATAAAGCGGGTAGGCGCAGGGGGGGAAATACCTCCCATAGGATGCATATATTAAATATCTCTCAACCGATAAAGTGGTTAAAGCAGTGTAGCGAAGCGCACCGGGTTAAGCTAGTATAAAATATAAAAAGAACAAGATAAAAACACAAAAATTGCAACCCTAAAATTCCATAACCTGGACTAGTGTAATTTCAAAGCAGAATTTAAAAAATTGCAGCAAAAAAAGATTTCAAGTCTGGACGATTATTTACAATTTGTTTGCAAAAAAATTTTAATACAAGCTAAGGCCTCGGCAAGAAATTTTGCTCTCGTAAGTTTTAAATGGACAAAAGATTTTATATTTCGCAAAATAACTTTTACAGTTACAACTCTTCTAAAAATCTTTAAAAAATTCCCGCTAAATTAAATATTTGGCGGCTTCTAGCGGTTTTTAAGCCCGATTTCAAAAAAAGTTGGCAACAGTGTTTACGTAGCGCTAGTTATAGAACCGCAATATGACATATGCTTTACTGTTTTTTGTTAAATGTTTTTGTGCAGTTTAATTTTAATGAAAATCCGATGTTTTTAATGTAAAATAATATATAATTTTTGTAAGTTGTGTTTGCTTCCCAGTAAAAACTTCGCCTACAAAATAATGTGTTAAGTAATCAGAAAAACTAAAAAGCACTACTCAGAATTCTACTGAAAGAACCAATGAATTTTACAAGGGATGTCCCAAAATGAACGCATTCAAAAATAACCCCTTATATTTTTACCTACACACATCCAGAAATAAGTAGTTATAGAAGTTGTTGTAGAAGCAGTTATAGAAGAAAGCTACTAAATAATGAGTGAGAGAAGCTATTAATTTTGAAAAAGTAAGCGAAGTTTTTTCTGGGTTGTTGTGAAATATATATTATTAACCCTAATGTGAATGGTAACTTAATTTTTTTAAATAAAAAGATGGTCCACATATCTTAAACTTCTTGAGAATTCCTAACTATTAAAAAATTTTAAATTATAATTATTTTTAGCTTAAAACTTATTTTGAAAAGGCGTGGTGAAGTAGTTTTCATCTTATACCCTTAACGGTATGTCAAGGTACCTGGGTACCTTCATACATTAAATTTTTCCTGTACTCGGTCAAAATTTAAGATTGTCTAAAACAAAACACACAAAAACATTCAATTACTGCATCTTTGCAATAAGGGAAATCACCGAAGTAAAATTTACAAGTTTTTTGTTTCACGTTTGCTAACGTTAATATGCATAAAGAAAAATTTACATTAAATTTCAAACTTGCATATCTTAGCATTAATACGTTTCATAGCCCAGTGCGTATACAAAAATTTAAAATCTATTGAAAATTATCATCTTTTTTAAGTCTCAGGGTTTTTTTTGTGATTATTCACATATATTTCGACAAATAATTTGAGTTTCCAATACTAATTCCGTATAAGTAAACATTAAAAAAACAAGTTTAAAGAAAAAAAAACAAAAAACATCAGGGTTTAAAAAACTGCAGTCGAAAAAAAAACTGTCGAACAAAAACGGGAATTTGTGTAAAACTTTTCGTTTTTGGATTTATGTTTACATATAATGAATCAGAAGTAAAAGCAACAGTTTTTTTTTGCTAATGTTTAATGAAGAACTTGAAAAATTGGAAGTTTTTCACCTTTGACTGCAGCTTTTTAAACGATGCTTTACAATAAACAAAAAAATTTTGAAGTACCACAAAATAAAAAAATCGATGCAAAAAAACTTTTAATTTTTTTATTGTTGTGAAAGTGGTGCTGTATCATAATATGAATACTTCTAAACTTATTATGATTAACATTATAATAATATGATTAATAATGTGATTAAGGGAAAAATATTATGATGAAACATTACGAATATATTTGGTCATAAATAATATGATTCAATAATAATCGTAATATGGTGACTACAATTATAAATCTTGTCATAATATGTTGCTTTTAGAACATGTTTACCACAACCATGTTTTTTCTTTGTGTGTGTGTAAGATAATTTAGATTGAAATAAAATATGTTTGGACTGAATTTAATCTAAATACCAACATAGTAAGATCGTTTATGATTACAAAGGCTTTATTCTAGCAAAAACCTTGTATGAGGGCTATCTGAAAATCTCAATATTTTCAAAACGCTTGAACTTCGCGGCAAGAAAATATGTAGTAAATTTTATTAAATTATCTCCAAAATTGCGCTCTGTTCTTTGAGCACAAAGTTTACTTGCACAGCCATCCGGACGATCATCGTTAGATTGATTTAAAAAATAATACTTAAAGGTAGGGATAAGTCTAAGTGTTAAAAATATTAGCACAAACTCACAACACTCTCTTCACCATTGTTGTGTTTATTGAAATTCAAGAGATTCACCATATTTTTAATTTTAACTAATAAATTTTGTTTTATCTCCATAATATTTTTAATCAGATTTGTTATGTTACTTAAACTTTAAAGTAATTACAAATTTTATTACTGCTATTACTACTTTAAAATATTCCTAAAACGTTTTAAAAATTCTCTATTATTAATATATGTATGTAATACACATTTTTATGATATTTATATTTTACGACTGACCATCCAACTACAATAAAAGCTAATAATTATTTTATTACCTCCTTCTTCTTAATTGTTAAAATATATATTTCCTGCTTCGTAGCAATTTTCACCTACAGAAATATTTTCCTAAATCAATACACCCATTGGCTTAGATTTAATAGTTAAATTCCTATTAACAGTTATTACGGCTGTTACAAAATTTTATTACTCTTATACTTATTAAAACTTATACTTACTGAAACTGCCAACACACAAAACAGTTATTAATAACCGTTTTTCACCAACCATTTCCGAACTGTCTCAAAGGAGAACTAAAATATAATCTAGATATTTATTTCTTGCGCACTTCTAGTGAATATTAATTTAGTTTGTTTGCTGTAAAAAGATTTTAATGAATTTCGTTCATTAAATGAAAATTTGTTAGAGACTCCCTCTGAGAATTAAGGTGTATTGTTGTACCTGACTTATAGCTGGTAGTTTGTGTGTGGTAGCAGGGGTGGCGTTGGTGCTGGTGTAATAGTTCTTATCTTAGTCTCGAGATTTTAATCTATATGTTGCAACATGTATGTATTACGTGATTGTTTTTGTTTAAGAAAATTAGTTCATCAAAATTGTATTTCTATGTCTAAGAAGTATTTATTTCTTGATTGTCTAAAGCACAAGGATGCTAGAGATAAGAAATTGATTAGACTGTTAAAATAGGGATGTAAAATTTTGGTTTCAAGTTAGTGTTTGGAATAGCCACAATTATGGTCGCACAGCTTTAATTGGTTTAGAGACAACAGGAAGTTGTCAATTAATCAGAATCTTTAAAATGATTTTTATGATAAACCAATAAACGTTTAATTGAATATTTTTTTTTTTTTTGAATTTTAAGAGAGCCTTTTAAAGTTTAGAGTGTTTGAGTAAATTTCTTTTAGCAGTTTCACAATATTGTCCTTATATTCTTTTATATTTGTATATTCTAATTTATGTATGCTCTTATACTTTTAAATTATTATGGCTCTAGTATGTTATTTTAGCATTCTTAGAATTATTGTAAGAAATTTCTAAGAATAAGTACATATCTATAGCTCCAATGTTAACCAACTCTTTTTTCGGGGGACAATAATCTTTTTAACTGGCTGACATCTATACAATTTGTGTCCTCTTTTACCATATTTTTTCCTTATCTATCATCGATGTCCTCTTTATTTTTAAAAGCATGACCCATATTTGATTTTATTTTTATAAATTAAAAAAAAATTTAATTTCACAGCGATCACCGGTTTTTTCTGTCAAATCGTAGGGAAAATGTCTTGCCATGCTTGTTCTCTTTATACTCCTACTGAACTCTCATACATTTGCATTATAAAATTTTGAAAAAGTTAGTGCAATGAATTTTTAAGTTTCGTTATTTTTTTGAACTAATTTTACTTAAGTTAATGTAAATGTTTATACATCGTCGGCTTAATATGCAAACCTAGTAACTCCCTTTCAACAAATTCAAATTTTACAGGTATAACTTTTTATTTTTCCTATTTGCTGTTTGAGAGGAAAACCAAACTTATACTTGATCCAGACTCAAATTAAAAAAAAAATACTACTGCTGGTCCACGAGCCATATCTTTCTTTACCACACAGCATCAAAATCTCAATTTACTTAAAAAGTGGATTTAGCCTGGTTTGCATATTAAGCCGACGATATGTTATTTTTTTTTTAATTTACTTACATATATAAATATGGAATGTAAATTTTTCTGTAAAATATGTAAAAAATCTTTAAGTATTTGACTTATTAATTTTTTATTTTCAAAATCTGGTCGCCTTAGCTTAAGCAAAAAGTATGTGAAATATTGATGGAATAAGACTAGAATAAAAAGCTTTATAAATTAAAATTCAACTCATAGAAGAACATTCGTAAAAATGGTTAGTATTTATTTGTTATAATTAATCAATTCAAAAAATACCACTTTGTGATTAACAATGCTTAACTTTTAAAAATTTCTTAAAAAATTTCATTTGTGATAATTTAATGGCCTCATAAATAACAACTTAAAAACTTTAACTAACTTTTATACTTAACTTTAATCTTCTTTTCATTTCTTGTTTTTTCGTAACTCTTAAAACAATACCTTTCTTTGCGAAATTAAAATTACAATTTGATTTTTTTCATTCATGACTTTTAACGAAAAAAATCACATAAATATTTATTAATTACAATAATCTTCTGTTAAGTTTTTAAAACAAAGTAATAATTTCGGTTAAATGTTCATTGTACAACAAAAATATGCTTTATAAAAAAGAAGGCAACCAAATGAAAAGATGTTACAAAAATAATTATAATAAATGACCATAAAATATTAATTAATCAATATTTCATTGCAAATGTTAATAACGGATATGTGACAAGAAAAGAAAGGCTGTTAAGTGCAAGGGTAAGCAGCGACTTTGAAATGCTGTATAATAAAAGAGAATTTGAATTAAGCTCAAAGACTTTAAGAATTTTGTTTGAAATTGTTTCTTGTTTTATATAACAAATATTTTTGTTTACTTAAATTAACGATTATTTACATAAAAATGTTGATACACTCAACTTTTATGCTATAGAATTTCAACATTTTGTTTGAAATAATATAGTATGATGATGAAATA
Organism: Pollenia labialis; assembly: GCA_949318255.1. Classification (NCBI taxonomy): domain Eukaryota; kingdom Metazoa; phylum Arthropoda; class Insecta; order Diptera; family Polleniidae; genus Pollenia; species Pollenia labialis. Next base: position 115,308,301 of record OX439143.1, read on the forward strand.
TTATATGTTTTAGTTATTATTAGTGTTCGGGCTTTTATGCAGTTAAGATCGCGTTTTATACGCATAAAAAATGCACTACATGTTGAAATATATGCGTCAAAAATCGAAAAATATGCTCTTAAATTTGTTTAAGACATGTTTTATTAAAAACGTATAAATTCAGTGTCATAAACGTAAGTAAGGCATAATAACCACAAAAGTAGAATTTAAAATAAAATTTAACACAAAAATATAAAAAGCCAAAGTAAAACAATTATGTAAATAGTCACTTGTTAGAAAGATATTTGAACCTACATACATATAATATGAATAAAGAAAATTAATTTTTTCAAAAGTAAAGCTTTGAGTAAACGCTGATAGTTCCTTTCTGTCATATTCATTTTAACTGCGCTGTTTTCGTAAAAATTACGATTAAATATGCCAGCGTTTGTTTTATTGTTTTAAATTCATGATTTTGGTATAAACTCTATCAAGTTTTATACGAATTAGTTTACTTAAGTTACCGTCCACAGCATACTTCTAATTTATTGCAATACCAGCTAACTTAATATTCTTTCTCAATGGATTAGATTTCTTATTTCACAACAGTATCCATAATTCGAAGACACAAACATTATCTGAGCTTTTATATCTGGTAAATTTAAAATGTTTTTATTGATACTGCATCACCATTGCTAAATCCTTCCTCCAAATCTTTGAATTGGTAAACATTTTCAGCCACGTTACCCACCTGATTATTAAAGGCTGTGGAGAAATAAATAAATTGGAAAACTTCTCTTTATATGCGGCAACACGCTTAGGTGCTGTAAAAAATCTTTTTTTTCCATAAGAAGTCATCTCTTTTGCAGCATGGTGCATGGCAAAAAATCGATTAAAACTAGTAAAGTGTCTCAAAATATGCAAAAAAAAATGCATTCAAAGCAAAATAAGCAGAAATATGCACTAACAAATCGACGCCATTTAACAGCAAATTTCTTGATTCGCAAAGATATTTAGTACCTGGTAATCTCAGACTGACGACATCAAATATGCATTTGCGTAAAAATCCGGGCCTTATTATTTAGTTTTAGAAGTTCTAAGTAAAAGCTCTAATACAAAAAATTATATAAAGTTATACAAAACATCTAAACTATTAAATAACATGAAAATAGATACAATAGTGTAATATAGGAGTATAAGAGTTATGTTTTATTTTTATTTATATTCAACGAGTAGTATAAAAACATTTTGTTTATTACTTTTAATAATAAACTCCTAAAGTCTTATACAGTGACAGATATAAACGTACTATGAACTTAGTGTTTAATACATTTAAAAACCTTGAAGACGTCGAACAACCAGTTCACATATGTATATGCTTACTAAAAAGTTAAATGATCGGTTACAGATTTTTATCCAAATTCCCTTCTTTTTATTAAACTATATATTAAAAAAAATTATTTTTAGTTAAATACATGTGGGGTTTGTTTACATACGCAAAACAATGTCGCATACTTTGCAGGAATAAAAACGTCAAATCGTACAAACTCGCAAGATAGGTAAAATTGATACATGAAATAATTAAAGGCCCAGTTAGGCTAACGTTGTTGTACCCGTTATGTACCGCAACGTACTGTAAACACGCGTGTGCACTTATAGAACATTTAAAAACGTGTCGTAGGTTTTTCCCATACATAAACAAAAAGCAATAGTATACATAAAGCAATACACACAGTGATGGGAATCAAAAATGTTTAAATGGTGAAAGAGTACAGAAAAAGTACCAAGTGATTTAAATAGTATTAAAACAGTAATTTGTGTATGTAAAACACGTTAATAATTTAATATTTATATAATAAATTTACAATAAACAAATTTGTATTTTGCCATATATATTTTTTTAGCATACATATATTGTATTGTGGTGTATGCACCAAGCAAGGTTTTAACACCATTTTATTTGTTTCACATTTCCATTGTATGTGTATATGCATTTGCTTATTTTGTACATCTAAACATACATATATTTGTTTATATGGAAATATGTAGTATTTTAAGTTGTTTTGTCGCATTTCCATAGCTATACTAAAAAAGTACCAAAAAGGAGCAAAAATACCCGCATTCAATTTAACATGCAAGCAGCCCATCACTGCTTTACAACTGTCACGTAACAACGGCATAAAAACCTGTTTTATACAGATCGAGACGTTCCGTCAACGTGCCATTTAAATTCAGTAAGCATTTGCATTGAGTACTAGGCTTAAGAGAAATCGAACATGTTCTCTTTGCTTACCTTAGAATACGATTATAAAAATATTAAAAATTAAATAGTTTATTTAATTATTAAAATAATAATAAAAGTATAAAAATAATTCAATATCGACCCTGCGGGAAATTTGTGTTAATCGTTGTTACTAAAATGTGGATAAAGTGTAGTTACTTCAAAGGAAAGGTAATTGGCAGAAAACTAATCATGGTACTTGATTTTTTATGGGCTGATGCCATTTGGTTTTATTACTTTATATTAAGGAGATCTTTCATATTAATATGGTTCACTCGGGACAATATCTGCGACAGACATTATTTTGACCGAAATTGAATGTGTCTATTTATGTTTTTTCAGTGACCTGTTACAAATTGCCTATTAACTCGTTTTTAGGACATCGCCATGTTAAAGTGACAATTACCCTTCATACAAAGTGTTAGAACTAAAACCGGTCCATTTCACTTTAGAAATGTCCCTTGAATTAGTTAATGTCACTGGTATTAATTCCCTTTCCTCTAGGGAAAACTTAAATTCTTAAATATATCAAAGTATTGTTTTTTGCAAAAAACTCTTATACTACGGCTCATATTTTGTTACAAAAACATTTCTTTAATTAAATTCTTACTTTTGCTATATGAAGCAGTTTTAAGTTTTAAGCCTTTGATGCGATTACAATTTCCTCTTTCTTCTTTAGTACTACTTATTGAACTTCTTAACGTTATTTCTTCTTATTTCGCTCACTCATTTCTTGTCTTAAATGTTTAAACCTAATAAAACAAAACGAAGCTGTCAAATGATGTGTTTCAGTTTTTTTAAAGCAACCTTTAAGCGTTCAAAAAAAAAACAACAATATGCTAAAATTCAAGAAAAATACATCATTATTTTATGGGATTTTATTTGCGTTTTTTTTTTGTCTTTCTTGGCGTTTCTGTAAAATTTAATGCCAAAAAAACACGACACAATTTTTGCATAATTCTGCCACCCAGTTAAAACACATAAACTTAAGAAAAAAATATAAAAAATGGTGACTAAAAGGCAGACTGAAGGGGTAATAACATTGTCATTTATTATGTTGCTTCTTAACGAAACACACAACAAATTTGCTGAAACACAGCTTCCGAAAGTGAAACAAATCTGTGACATGTGTTTCTTGTTTTATAGTTTTGCCCCTCGCAATCCTTTTGCCCCTTTCGTTTAACAAAAGGCTTTTGGGTTGAAGAAGACTGATGTTGCTGATTCTTATTTCGGTTTTAATTTTATTTCTCTTTTTTTTTTTGGAGTTTTGGTATGAATTTTTATGGGCGTTTATTCGTATGTAAGTTTCTTAAAGTGGCATTATGCACTTCATTAATTTCTTTTACAAAGTGAATTTTTTTCTTTGGTAAAAGGCACCCTTCTAGCAGAGTCTTAATTTTAGAGAATGTGTTGGAGTATTTGGTGAATGTAAAGCATTTTTTTTCTTTACTTTACTTTTAGCGTAAGTGTGTTTTAAAGCGGATTTTCAGTGATGAATAAGAAAAGTTTTAGAAAAGGGGGAGAAAAAATAAGAAACTCGGTTCTAATTTATGTGATCAGCTTAGGAAAAATGTTTTACGCCTTTTAAAAACAAAACAAAACAAAAAAAAAATTACCAATTTAAGTCTTAAGGTGCTATGATTTAGACTTAATTGGCCTAAAAAAATGTTACTTTAAAAATCGTTAGAAGAAAGACATTGTTGTAATTAATAATCCAATTTAAACAAAAAGTCTTGTAATGGGAAAAAAGACATTAAAATCTAAGTCATACCGTAATTACGTAATTTTATACGTATACCAACTACAATAACAATTCTTATACTTACTAACAGTAAATGCTATACTCCTATTTTGAAAACTAAGCTGCTATTTCGAGTATAATTTTAAAACTGTACTCTCTTATTATATAATAAAAGTAAACTTCAAAATCGTATACTAGAATATTAAGAAATTTTTTACTATATCCTCTAAACCACCATACAACAAAACCAAACTCTTATACAAATAAAACGAAGTATGCTACATACTTTAAAATCTCTTGATTAGTATAGTTACTAAATTAAACCCTATGCTGGATAAAATATGTACAACGCTTAAAATATTAAAACTTTGTGCAAATTTTAGAGAAAGTCTGATGCTGGAAATAAGCACTTTGCTCTTGTTAAGGCTTGCATTCACTTGTAGAATGCGAGTGCCCCGGTAGACTAGCTGGTAGCGAGCTAGTCTATCATCGCCGGGGTTGCGGGTTCGATTCCCGCCTGAGACTCTGGTTTCTTTCCTGCAGACAAGCATTTAGCTTCGCGGGATAAGCTTAGGAAATTAAAAATGTATACAAAATAATTGAGAATAGGTCTCCGTCAGGCTGATCCATCAGTCAGAGACTCTGGTTTCCTAAGCGTCTAGGGCGGTTTGCAAATTGACTCCAGGAAATATGGCCCCAAAAGGAAAGTGAAGACGGTCCCAACATTTTACATGTAAGTCAACAACACGCAATTTTGGGGTAATTTTTTGTTTTTTTTTTTGGGTTATTTTTCAATCATGATCGCAATCGTACGATTTTTAAAACGAAAATTGTATTATTATTTGGATTTTGAAATCGGGATTCGGGCATATGAACTCCACCCTAAATTTCTAATATAATTTTCTTTGTGTTCTTTTTTTGGGGTTAAAATTCATTATAAATTTTGAGGTGATTCATAATGAAGAATTACCCCAAATTTAAGGTCACATTTCATTTTATTTTTAGGGTTATTTTTAATTTTTTTGGGATAATTTTTCATTAAAAAAATGGGGTCATATTACACAGAAAAAAAAAATAGAAAATCGACTTCAATTAAACAATTCGTTCAGACAATTAATGGAGTTTTCTTTTTTACAAAAAATGTGCCTTTTTTTAGAATAAAACAAGCCACCCTTTTCGGGAGCAAAATTTTTAAGAAAAAGACACCAAATTGAATTTTTTTTAAAAAAAGGCACATTTTTTTGTAGAAAAGAAAACACCATAAATATTTAACTAATTTTGCCCCTCCAAAGGAATTGATCATATCAATTAACGGATTTGTATTTTCGAATGATGGGAGACAAATTTAGTCAATTAAAAAATTAATTGTATAAACAAAAAATACACCACATAAACACAAACATTAAATTTTATGGGTTTTGATTAAAAAAATTAATTGCAGCAAACAAAAAATTAATTGAATAATTAATGTACACCAATTAATTATTTAATTGAATAGGGCCATATTTCGCAGCGCCAATGTCTACATTCACAGAAAAAATAGAAAATCGACTTCAATTAAACAATTCGTTCAGACAATTAAATATTTAACTAATTTTGCCCCTGCAAAGGAATTGATCATATCAATTAACGGATTTGTATTTTCGAGTCATGGGACACAAATTAATTATATAAACAAAAAATACACCACATATACACAAACATTTAATTTTATGGGTTTTGATTAAAAAAATTAATTGCAGCAAGCAAAATATTAATTAAAAAATTAATGTAAACCAAATTTTTTCTGTGTTATAAATTGTAATTGTATTTGTAACATGAAATAATCAGTATAATATTATAAAGTAAACTATTATCCTATAAAACTTTTAAGACAAAAAAAACCATTTTTGTACAAAGAAGTGTTATACTGTCAATAAATACGTACAAATCGATGAATATATTACTTTAATTTTATTTCTATAAGACAAATTTTTATATTACCAATTAAAAAATATTTTTTTACTGAGACTGTGAATTTTTGATTAAGAACATATTTAATTTAATTTACTCTTTTAGCAGAAAAGGAAAATATTTGAGCTATTTAAACAAAATTGTATACCTACTAAACAATTTAACTAAACTAAAGGTTTTCATCACAATATCATTAGAACTATTAAAGAAATATCACTTGTTTACTGTCCAAGTTTTCCAGAGAAAATTTTCAACACAAACTCTTATACTAGCAAAAAAATTCCTTATGCCCAAAAAGGTATCTTTATGCAACAATAACATAATTTTTTTAGCTTTTTAAAAATTTTCCTGGAAAAAATACTTTTTTTAGCCTTAAAACATTCATAAAGTCTTACAATGTTTCTCTTTTATTATACTTTAACAAAGTCACCAATATAGCCAATATAAATTCATTATATTTTATAACTCATACCACCTGCATATTAATTGATGATGACTGTTTTCTATGTGAAGATTATACAAAAAAAAAAAAAAAAGTTTACATACTAAAACATTTAGTTATTCAAAAACACTTATACGAATACACTTACACAAATATACGTTTTCAAAAACATAAATGCGAATACCTTAATACTAATACATATTTCCAAACTCCATAATCAAACCATGTCTAAATTATGATTTATGAACTGTCGTTTTAAATACAGTTTTATTATTAAGGAAGTTTTATTCCTTATACACTTGCATACGATCACAAGAATATTTCATCTTATAAGAAGAAACTGCACATATTTGCTTTAACTAAAAAGAAGTGCAGAAAATTTAATTATATAACGCGTACAAAATATATACACCCAACATCAGTATCATAACACGATCAAATATTCTAAACCATAAATTTTTTTTTTTACTTTTTTTCTGCAATGAAATTCCTAATAAAAATCTAGAGCTGCTGTTGGTGCTTCAGTATTTATTGCGAAATGATGCAAGCACCGCAGGTAGTCATTAAAGTTAAACATGTGAATACGTATGTTGCTGTTAGTACAATGTGATGTAGATCACAAAAACTTATAAAAAAAAAAAAATAGAAGAGTGTGGACTAAAATAAACTATAAGTAAAAGAAAAAGACATTTATGCGTAAATAAACATAAATAATATCTTGAATACGCATTAAGAGTATGAGAATCGCTGGTATGTATCTGAGATATTTTACAAAGACTGCTTTCTAAACACTCGTAGAAAAATTAAAGTTGACCTTAAACTATTTTCTTCAAAGAATAACTATAAGTTGATTGATTGATTCGCTGCTTCTATACAAAAACACATCAAAAATATTTGTTCATAAGCATTTATACAATAAATAAAAGTGTTTTTTTTTTTAACATGCTGTCATACTACATACTAGTGTGTTTGCCTTTTTTTCAGTATATTTTGGCAAATCACCATGCAAAGATTTTGGAAATTTATTTCCGCCAAACTTAGAGAGCACTGCGACATGTTTACAGTGACCATTATCATACATATAATTAGCTTATACGAAACACCATGGAGCTATTAATGACCACATTTATTCTTTTGAACAATATTCATCAAAATCGAGCTCGTAACATGCGTACAAAAAAAGACATTGCCGCTTATGACGTGAGTGTGACAAATGACTCCAATTTATCAAACAGAGGCCGTTCTCAGCAACTCTGCCCGTCCACTACTTCAAAAATTTATATTATAATATAATATCAAACACCGGAACATCAATTGCCTCGTGTTTTCTGTGTTTGGACTAAAAATCAACTGGAAGTTGAACAAGATTTTTGTAGTCAAATTCAATGAAATTTTTGGCTAAACAGTATGTAAGCAAGCATAATTAATAATCGTTTTTGGAGACAGAATGATCCTCATAACACTCTTGAGACTCAACTACATCCGAAAAGATCACTGTTTGGTGCGTTACATATCTTACACTCCAAAACTGATGCCAAGATTACTGTGAATTGCGAATGCCACAGGCAAATGTTAACTGATTTTCTTCCTCATGTCATTGAAAATCATTTGGAGCAGAAATGATTTCAAAAACAGAATGCAACTTGTCATTCAGCTCTTTACATTATCACTTTTTTGAGCCGAATTATCTCTAGGAGTGGACCTATGAGTTAGACACCTCGTTCGTGACACATTAGGACTTCTTGTTGTGGGGTTTACGTCAAATCTCTGATCGATACTGATAAACCAGAATGAAGCCAACATTCGAAGCACTTTTGGCAAAATAAGGCCGGGTGTGCTCAAAAAAGTGATGAAAAACTGGATCGACCGGATGGCGTTCATTCATATAAAATCAAAAAACTTTATCTTCAAGATCAAAATTGCAAAAACTTTCAAAACTTAGATTTTTGTATACCTTTTTTGCCCTGTTCAGGTCCATAGGTAGCAAATCGTTAAAAAATTCAAGGAAATAATCAGCCACAAAAATGTACCTAAGATCTCAATAAAAAACTTTCTACAGCAGATGAACTTCCGAGGAATGATTCTTAACACCGTTTAGATAAATAAATGTTATTGCATTGTATTGATAAATAAAAAATAGGCACACAATTAGATGTAAATGTTTATATGCTAACAAAAGTAGATAATAGACTTCTGTTCGTAACCCTGGAAATATTATTGGACCACCTGATCCAATTTCATAAAATGGACTACTCCATGGACTGGTCCGATGTAATGCAAGCATCTACCATGCCATTGTTAAAAAGTGTTTGTAATGAGACGACATGTCTTCGTTTTTTAACGACATGTTTTCGTTTTTAAACGAAGTTTAAACTAATCCTCTTGTGTACACAATGGAGTAGTTTTCAAACTACTCCTTTGTAGTCCAAAGATGGGTTATATGGTCCTGCCCTAGGACTTCGTTATGTTGAATATACCATGTTTTTTCCATACGTTTGGGTTAGTTTTGGACTAGTCCTAGTCCCTTGTGGGCTACTCTTTACACGTGTGTTTAGACTGGTCCTATTATTAGCAGAGTAATCTATGCATCAAGGCATCCTAAGCATTTTCACAATTGATTTGTATATATACAAATATACATATAAATTGTAACACTGGTTATGTTGGTCATGTTAGTCTTATGGCCGTTTTCTCAATACACGATGATCCTTTTTCCCAACGAAAAACTGCACATTACTGAAAATAGGTTTTCTCAATGTCTTGTTTGCTTTTATTCTGTCGCAAAGCTAACCAGCACTCATCTGCCAATTAGTTACTTTCCTTTTATTTGCCGTTCAGATAAATACAATCAGCTGACTCCCAACTTTTACATGTATTCTAAGAGGTGTTGCTAACTGAAAACAATGTTTTTTGTCGGTATATTGAGAAACCCAAAATCGTTAACGGACAGTTTATCGGACTAACGGCCATTTTCACCAAGTTCGGTTTAATTAAAAGTTAGTTTTAACCGAAGTTGGTGAAAATGGCCGTAATAAATTTATGTTGACATTAGGTAACAGACAGTTTGTCAAAACATTGAGAAAATTATAAAAATTTAACTTTTATACAAAACAAAAAAATTTTATTATTAAAAAAATACTTTTTAAGGAAATTTAAACCGTTAAGTCACCAATTAAAAATAAAACGTACCTTTCTTTTTTATACTGGCCACTTTAGCTCGTATACGTCTTTTTCAGTGATGGAAAATTCAGTACTGTGGTACTCTTTACTTAGAAATTTAGCGTTGCTATTTTTTTTTAATATTGACAACATTGCCTGCACAAAATTTTTGTTGTTTTTTCGTTTATGTAATTTCTACAATATTGACCCTAAAAACTATATAGTTTCTGGATTCCAATGAGAACAGAAGCTTAAATTCGGCTTACTATCTGTCTGTGTGTCTGTTAAAATGGGTATTCCGAGACCGCAGATATGATGGGGACCTCACGGAAAGAACTGTTTACTAAATATGGCTTGTACCAGGAAAATGTTTAACGATTCTCGTCAAAGCCAAATATATTATTCTAAATATGGAGCCATAACCGCAGAAAAAGCTTAAGCCACATATACAAAATTCTACAGGAAAAACATACTAGAAATGGCGCTTAAGCAAAAATTGTTTTTGCAATTTAATCATAACGGTACCTTTGTGACCATAAAATTTTAAGAGATTATACAAACTTCGTCAATAAAAGAATTTATTAAGAAAAAAGAAAATTGAAAATTATGCCGCTTAAGATATTTCTGCGGTTTTTGCTCGATACATGTGTGTCGAAATCAAAGCAAGCAAAAAGTTAGTACTTAAAGCGAACAAAAATTCCGTCGAATACGTTTTGCTTAAATTAAGCCACAAATATCTGGGTTTTCAACAAGAACTTTGTTTTTGAATTGTGGCAACACCAACAACATGATAGTTTTGACATGCAGTTTTTCGACGAATTCGTAGTTGATGCATTGGCAATTGTTACAATAAATTAAATTTTGCTCGAACATCGCATTAAAATAAATCAAATATACTATTAAAAAAACATTTTTTTAGACGAAGCCCAATTTAACTTGTCAGGGTATGTCAACAAGCAAAACTGCCGCATATTGCATGCTCAACGTGTCAATGTATCGTGCGATATGTGGTCTAGAGGCGTGATTGGGCCGTTTTGTCATAGATGAGGCTAGAAATGCGGTAACGGTCAATGGATCACGCTATCGAGAAATGTTAACAACTCAATTTGGTTCCAACAGGACGGTGCCAAATGTTACACAGCCAATGAAACGATCAGTTTATTGCTATGTTTAGGACAGAGTCTATACGGAGATCGAATTTATTGCAGCCTGAAAACTCAAAATCCCTTATAGGATAAACGAAATAGCGAAATATTGCCAAATGTGATTTTAATTTTCGATGAAAGAATCGACATCTGTCAGCGTGCTCTTGATATAAATTTGTCAGATATAATTTTTCATTCATAATTACCGTACTTTTCTCTTCGTAATACAATACATATTTGAATCATCTTCATCAAAATGTTTTGTTTTATTTTTGTTTTATAAAACAGAGTTCTTGGTGAATAGCCCTTATATTTAGAATAAGGAATTTTTGGCTTGGACAAAAATTTAATAAAAAATTCTTTCCATGTTGGTTGGTATATATTTATGTTTGTCAGATGGTCTCATCAGAATTTATCTATTGAAATTCAGCCAACCCGTCCATAATTAGCAAAAAAAAAAACGAAAAAAATACGTATTTTGTTTTTTGTTTTTAAGTTTATTTCTGAATAAAAAATTGATTTGGCAAAAGTACCAAATGTGGAAAAAAGTACTATTTTGCTTGGGGTTCAGTACCATCTCAATTTTTCAATTTTCCATCACTGGTCTATGTTATTTAATGTTTAAAAAAAATTCTCAGCTTTACCTACTTTAGCAAAACAATACTGTCAAATTACTTTACTTTACAGCTCTTATCAAATTGTTTGCATTAATATTTCCACCAACATTTTCTTTTCGAGTGTAAACCTAGAAATAATTCTAAGCCAAACTTTACGCTCTAACTAAACATTATAATGACCACCAAACTAGTCTAGTCGTCTGTATAAGAATAGTTTACACATGAAAGTTTATTTATCCCTGTCAATAGACACAATTCTGTGTTGTCTTCTAGCAATTGTTGTTGTTGTTATTGTTGCTGTTACTAGTGTTGTTGGATCTTTAACAATGTTCTTGTGTTCCTGGCTGCTTGGCTAATTAATGTTACACCCAAAACCATGGTGCGAAAATTGCGTTTCGTTCTAGTCTTTCAATAAAACTTTTTTGTCCTAGCAACATATACAGTACACCCAATGGTGTTCGATACTGCTTGATAGAGTAAAAGTAAATGGATTCATGTGTGTGTGTATGTATAGGGAAGAGTTACAGCGGTTTCTATGTGCGTCCAAACCGAGTTTAGTTTAGTTGTTTTCTTGTAAAATTTGTTCAACAAGAAAAAAAGTTGTCATGTAAAGTTTTTTTTTTCAATAAGTCATTGAACTTTTTATAAAATAAATTTGTCTTCTATTTCTGGTTTTTTTTCATTCATTTAGTTATGGTTTAATAATAATAAATGTTAAAAATTAATCGTTAATTTCACACTTTTTAAAATGAAGATTTTTTTTTCACCAGTCTAAAGTTACATGATGTAATAGGAAAATAATTATGTAAATCACAGATAATAAAATTAAGAATAAAATCGCTATAGTTAGAGAATAAACAACACAAGTTTCAAAAGTATATGGTAATATTAAATAATAATGGCGTAATTTAAATTTTAAAGTTATAACTTAATGGGATTTTTAATGGAAATATTTGAATTTAGTTATACGGGTATATTTATTAAAAAAAGTACGATTGAAGCTTTTGAAGTTTATAAGTAGTTTTTCAAGTTAATTTGTTTGTTATTGTTTTTCGGTAGGGGTTAGAGCAGAGTTGCCAGTTTAGTGGTTTCTCCTCAAAATAATGAGGATTTTATTTCATTTAGTGGTAAATTTAGGGGCGTACAAAGTCTTAGGGGACATACATTTATATTAAATGGGTTTAAGGAGGTTTTACTATTTACTTGTCGGTTGTTCACGAAATGTGAATAATCAGGTTATATGGTTATGTAGTTATATGAACAGCAACAAAATATAATTAAACAAAATTTAAATAAATGTTTTTTGTTGTTATGAATATAACTTAATAACCATATAACCTTATAACCAGCCTTTCGTAAACAATCCATAAATTTTAAAGCTTGTTTTTAATTGAGCAAAAACCGCAAGATTAATGCTATACGTGTTTGAAAATCGCTAGATTTCACCGGAAAATTTCTAAATTACCAACTTTGAATATAATAAATAAAACAACCATATTTTGCAACTGCCTTCGTATTAAATAAATTAGTATAAACATTAGGGTGCGTCAAAAAAATATTTTTTCTCTTATCGACTTCTAATTGCGTAAATACTTATGTTGTATTTTTGTCTAAATTAGATCCCTGTAAAATATTATTAATTTATCAAAAAGTAATTTCAATTTTTGGGAATACAAAATTTAAATTTCAAAAGATTTTGTTATTCGTGCTAAATTCCCAGTTTTTATTATTGATAAAAACACTTGAAATTTATTGTTGATGGGATAAGCTATTCCTATGCGCATTTCACTGGTTGCTTAGGCCAGAACATCAGGAAACTTCATCCATAAAGATTTTAGAAAAACTAAAGATATTAAACCAAGTAAAAATGTTAAACGTATAAGACTTATAGCAACAGTTCTACTTGTAATAATATCAAAGCTTAAACAAAACAACATCAACAATAAACAGTGCGTTCATCTTTGTTGATGTTGTTTTGTTTAACCTTTGATTTTATTACAAGTAGAACTGTTGCTATAAGTCTTATACGTTAAACATTTTTACTTGGTTTAATATCTTTAGTTTTTCTAAAATCTTTATGGATGAAGTTTCCTGATGTTCTGGCCTAAGCAACCAGTGAAATGCGCATAGGAATAGCTTATCCCATCAACAATAAATTTCAAGTGTTTTTATCAATAATAAAAACTGGGAATTTAGCACGAATAACAAAATCTTTATTATTAATTTATTTTTAGTGTAAGAGCCCGCGCATTGACCTTCAATTTTGTTAAATTTGGAATATAGCAACAAGAGCATTGTATTGCAGAAAAGCATATTACTGTATTTTAACGACTTTTAGGTTCGTGAAAATAGTGTCAGAAGCATTAATGACTCTTTGCGCTAAAAAAGTCAAGCGATGGTTTAATATAGACGAAACTTGAATCAAGGCGAGAGATGCCCGGATTTGACAGTAAACAAGATTTTGTGACCGAAAAGGATTTTATTGTTTTGTGTTGTATAAGAACCAAATTTTTAGTTTTTTTAAGTTTAATTCAAAATATTTTTAGCTTTAATTAATAATAATTGATAGCAAATAAAATATTAAAATTTAAAAAATGGACTTTTTTCAAACATTCTTAATTCTTAGGAGCTCATGCGCGGGCTCAAGATGACACTTTTTTGAACTTTTTTTTTAGTCTGTAGAATAAAATTCAATTTATGAAAACTTTAACTCATAAAATAGCTTATAATAATATACACTATTGTTTGAGAAATAGTTTAATTTCGACCATCGAAAGCTGCATGATCTCCAAAATTTGTGCAAGAAGAATGTAATTCGTCGTGGCTCGCAGTCATTTTTTTATAACTTACAAGGTGGAAAGAAGCGAAATTGTTTAGATGAGCCAGATGAAGCAGAGGAAGAGAAAGAAGACGAATGAACTTCTAGTTATTTTAGATTTACGCAATGTATACTAGGCTGGGTCAAAAAAATATTTTTTCTCTTATCGACTTCTAATTGCGTAAATATGTTGTATTTTTGGCTGAATTAGATCCCTGTAAAATATTATTAATTTATTTTTAGTGTAAGAGCCCGCGCATTAACCTTCAATTTTGTTAAATTTGGAATATAGCAACAAGAGCATTGTATTGCAGAAAAGCATATTACTGTATTTTAACGACTTTTAGGTTCGTGAAAATAGTGTCAGAAGCATTCATGACTCTTTGCGCTAAAAAGTCAAGCGGTGGTTTAATATAGACGAAACTTGAATCAAGACGAGAGATGCCCGGATTTGACAGTAAAACAGGATTTTGTGACCGAAAAGGATTTTATTGTTTTATGTTGTATAAAAACCAAATTTTTATTTTTTTAAGTTTAATTCATTTTTTCATATATTCTTAGTTCTTAGGAGCTCATGCGCGGGCTCAAGATGAGACTTTTTTGAACTTTTTTTTTTGCAATTTTTATTTGTTTTATCGTAATACAAAAGAATATTGCTATTAGAATATGATTCGAGAACTTTTATTTTTTCTCATACATCAGTGACCCACCCTAATAAACATCATTAATTTGTTCCTGCTTATTCAAGATGCCGTTTATTCTTAAGATAGAAAGCGTTTTAAGGGTGATGTATTTATGAAATATACGTGTCACGATTTTATTCTAACACCTGAAATGCTCAAACCTTGTAATTCCGATAATATGTACAAAATTAACGAACATGATTTTGCAACACTCGATATTTTTGAATAAACTTTATCCAATATTTATAAAAAAAACAGATTTCTTCTAACTTTACTTTGATAAGATACATAACGTTAGCTAAAATGCAAAACGACGAAACGAACAAAAAATTTAAAATCGTGTTTAGTCCATACTCCTTAACCTAAGGGCCTATTTGGAAACAACACAAGACGACTACAAATCTTTACAGATCGGTATCAGCCGTCGTTGACGATCCAAAACATTCAGGCCCACTGTAACAACACATGCCCTGGCTGTTGCGGCGTTTTCATGGAACGGGTCAATATAACCAACAAAGCCGTGATGAAAACCCAGTTTAATAAAGTTTTTTATTTTTGTGAAATAATGAATCGATTTTTATTTATTATTTAAACTAAAAGGAATTTTAGTGCCTATTCAACGATTTCCAACGTTAATAGAATTTGCATAGCAAATTTCAATCGAAAAAATACTCACAGAAATAAATATAACTTGATTTCAATTAAAGAATTTGTGAAATTACATAAAGAATTTAAATAAATTGGCACCATTAAACAAATAAACAGTATCAATTAAATATTTTTTTATATTAACAACATTTTCTGCAATAAAGTATATTGTTGATATAAGTAAATGTTTAATTCACTTTAATAAATTTTTAATTTAAACTGATAAATTTTTTTGAATAATGGTTTTATTGAAAAAACAAAAATTGGCGAAAATTTTTTCTGCAGTGAGTTTTTAAAATATTTTCAATATAAAATTCTTTACGAACGTTTATGTTCGAAATTTTTAAACAGGCAGTTGACATTCTCTCATGAAATCCTACGAAATTATTTTAATCATTATCGGGATTATATAATTACAAATTATTTTTTTTTTTTTAAATTGAAAGTAATTTTTTTAAAGTAGCACTTCTCTCACATTTTTTCACCAACACACACATAATTTTTTTAACTTTCAGCCAATCGGCTTTTTCTTCGATTTTTCGTTAATAATACGTAAACTCTACTTGCAAGTAATGTATGTACGCATAATCTATCAATCTCTTTAAAATTATTTTAAGCCTTTTTGTAAATCGATCATACTTAGCAGAGTTTAGCCTAAAAAGATTTATCTTCTCTTACGTAAGCTTAAAAATTAAACTTTAATCTGTCAAAAATTTTACGAAATGCAGTTACGCATGCTTACACCTTATTAATTTTGACAAAATAAACAATAAAATACAAACATACCACCAACCAACATCAGCCAAATAAGCTGAAGACAATAAAATTAGCCACTCATTTAAATACTTCCACCAGATTTTGGTCTGGTATCGATAAACATTAAAAAAATAAATAAAACTAATGATAAGTGTTTGAAAATGCATTAACGCCCCATCAAATATAAATTACCCTAAAAATGTATGTCAATGAATTGATGTTGGTTGGCTGAATCGTTCGTTCGTTAATATCGGAGAGCAGCCGCACACAGCCCATGTTTGTGACAGTTTTATGATCGTTAAACTGTCAAACAAATTGACAATCAAAATGCATGAAATATATTTTATTTCTCCGCAATAGTAGACCTTGTCACTGACAGACTGGCTGGCTGACTGTTATTGTTAAAATGTCAAGCCTTAAACTGCATAATCTTACAAATGGACCACCTACCAGAGTTTGCTGCAGTGTGACATAGAAATTTATTTTTTGTTTCGATTTTTAGGAAATAAACGCCCTTTATTTCGCTTTAATTTTTGTTTATAACATTTACATATTATAATATTTATTCGTATACAATACAAAATTTTGTATGTTTAAATTAGTTTAAATTTTACAGGGGGAAAAACAGAAAAACATTTATTTATTTTACAGCCAACAGTGCTGATAAAAATTTATTATAATCAATTAACCATTTGGCTTAAATAAAGTTTTTTATGCATTTTCTAAGTAAACGAAATATTTGGGTTTTTGATTGATCATATCAAATTCGATTTCATCAATGTGTTAGGATTAATTTGAATTTTATTAGTTGTTTGCTTAATTTTGTTTTTTGTTGAAATTAGAAAAAAAAATAGTAATTTTATAATAAAAAATCCAAAGTTTTTAACTGAAATGAAAATCTTGTCAAACGGTATTCAATACAAACGTCGTGTAGATGTTTGAGGATCTTAATAATTGAAGAAAATTAATTTCATACATGCATTTTATTTAAAAAGAGATGGGAAAAGGTGTGGGGATATTTCTTTTTTTTCACATTTAAAAGTTATTAAAAGTGAATGATTTTTGCTGCTGAAAAAAAATCAAGATGGTCAATGAAAAAGTGGATTTATTAAATATCCCAATAAAAAATTGAGCTTCCAACGAAGCAGGTTTGTAAGGGAGAAACATAAACGTTTCGCTTACCATTGCGCAGACGGAAGACATGAATTTTATATGGCGAGTTCCCACTTTGAAGCAATACATGTTTGACACATAAAGCGCATTATTCAGCGCATATAAAAATTGTTGTATGTAACGATCGGCCTTAAACACTGAATGTTTTGATACAGTTATTTTTACAAACCTGCTTCGTGGTAAGGGAATGCCGTAGCACTTGAAATGTTATTTTTTTTTATAAAAGTTGTTGAGAGTTCTTTCACTTATTTTACTGCATTTCTGTTTATCTTGCGCTTATTTTTTTAAATGTACCATTATTGCTTCGAAAAATTATAAATTTTTTTATTGGGTTATAGTTTTAGGGACTTTTAATCAATTTTATGGCTGGTTTGAAATATGAAAAATGATCGCTATTTTTGCAATTTTCGCGTATCTTTGTTGCTCATAAAAACTTATTTTTGGAGAAAAGTTTTGTGCCCACAGACAAATGTTATTGTAATCCATCCATATTTTGCCATAGCTCTTATACAAATACCCCTTCTGTAAATAGCTTTTAATGTCACAATAATCTTATAAATGTTGGTTTTGGCAATAATTTCTATAAAAGCTTGAAAATGTTGTCTTGGTAGGACGAGAATTTGTTCTAGGTCATTTGCTACAATCACTTCAAGACGAAAAAATCTCATAAAGATGTCGATGTCGGTAAATTATTCGCCACTAATAAGTTTTATTTAAATCTTAAATTCATTATATAATTTTATTTTGGCGGGTCCATGATTGTCCACTGACCCCAAACTGGCACACTCTCGAAAATTTATTTATTTATATATAGATACGCCATTCTTGCAATGCATAATTCGTAACATTAGCTCATATTTTATACCCATATTAAATAAATTACCTACTTACTTAAGAAAAATGTATTTTGCAACATCTTGAAACCTACTTACCGCGCAACTCTTTGCTAAAAATACAACACAGGACAAATTGTTTTACATAAATAAGTTTTTTCGTAATTAAAAAATTATTTAATTTTTTCAATTTTATTCAATAATTTTTATTTTAAAGCTTTTTTATTTGCCGCTGTTTGTTCTTACAAAATTTTTGTAAGAACAAATATTTATTTGCCTAAAATCGAGGAAAATATTTGACGTTAAATGGTCACATTAGGAGCATTTTTGTTTGCTAGCAAATAATTTTGTTTGCCCAAAATCAGCTGTTTTTCTGTTTGCCCCTCAAAAATATTTTGTGGTCAGATTAGGGCAAACAAATATTTGATATTTTTTGACAAATGTTTGCCATATGTGACCGTACCTTTACTTTATATTAGGACGAGGACTTTTTTAAATTTCCGAATTTTATTGATCTTTTCATATTAATCAATTTTTCATATTTGTGGAGGGCTCTGCTGGGAAAAGTTAATAGCAGTGGACGTGAGTTAGATCTGGCTCCTTAACAAGCGGTGGGAGCTTAATATTTGGTGGATCGTATACTGAAATTGTTACCTGTGTGTGCAAATAACCCAGATCTCAAACGAGTGCATTTGGTAAGTGCGTACTTAGTATTAACATAGCATGTGGTTGAGATCTAACATGAAGTAAAGTCGCAAAACTGGTATTCACGTAAATTGTTGTCACAGTAGTATGCGCTGTGTTGTCAGGGGCTCCTTCGGTTACAGCCTGGAGCAAGTTTTTCAATGTTGAGTTACATTGCAACCAATTTTCTATTATGCAACAGCCATACCCAAACTGGAGTAAAAAGTGGACGATTTCTTCCACTTAGCGTTACTTAACAAAAAGCTACGTCAAAACGATAGAAACTGGATTATCAAAAGAAAAAATATAACAACCGTGATTATTTTAAAATTAGCGTACATTACAATATCATAACCTTAGAACAACAAGGTTTTTTTTAGTTTAGGTGAAAATAAAACCTTGTTTCAATATTCTAAATACCCAATTCTTATCATTGATAAACTTAAATTTATTGTTGGTCGGATAAGCTATTCCTATGCGCATTTAAATGGTTGCTTAGACCAGACCATCAGAAAACTGCATCCACAGATTTAAGAAAAGCTAAAGATATTATACAAATAAGCAAATAGAAATAATATCAAATAATAATATCAAAGCTTAAACAAAACACCAACAACAAACAGTGAGTTTATCTTTTCTTACTATCCAAACAAAAAAAATAAATTAAATGTTATTACCTTTTGTATTTATTTTCATTACACATTCTTCTGAACATATCAAGTCATTACCGCAAAAAAAAAACTTAAGCGACATAATTTCCAATCTTCGTATTTTTTAATAAAATACTTTATTGGCAACAAATGCATTATCTCCTTAAATTGCATGGTCACATAATGTACCGTTACGATTTTAAAGCAAAAACAATTTTATCTTAAGCGACAATCTTTATAAAAAAAATTTATTTTATTTATTTTATTTATTTATTTATTTATTTATTTATTTATTTAATCAATACAGCACAACAAGAACTAGTCTTATCTAATAGTACTGGGGAGATAGTGGCACAATATGGTTTTGTTATTAAAATATTAAATATAAAAATAAAAATTATTACGATATTAAAAATTAATGAATAAAAATAATATTACAAACATAAAATAAATATAAGTTAAAACATTATGTATGTAAAAGCTATATATAGTTTGCGGTTAAACAATTATTGTTATCCTAAACGATTAAATATTGCAGTTTTAAAATGCTTTGCATTGCTTATGGTTTGAATATTAGGGGGAAGTTGGCGCCAAAGATTGATAGCAGTGAAGAAAAAGTGTCTTTTCGATATATCTTTTCTAATGCGAAAGGTACTTACTTTGTTTCCTCGGTCAGACCTTGAAAAGATTATTCTATTGTATAGCTATTCAGGCTGTTTAGTGTAAATCACTTTATGAAAAAATAATAATGTTCGAAGCTTTAACAAGCCGTCAAATGGTATATTACATATTTGTCTAAAGAACTGTGAGATTCTGCTTCGCCTACTGCGGCCAAACACATATCTGGCAATATTATTGTACGTTACATTAAGCCTTTTCATACTTAATGTATCACAGTTAGCGAATAGTTCACAACCGTACAAGAGCGTTGGCAATAAATATGTTTTAGCAAGTAACATTCGAATATCAAAAGGTGTGTAATGTTGCGACATCCAAAGGTTTCTTAACATCGCATATGTTTTACCACATATAACATTTATGTGATTAGACCAGTCTAATTTTTTGTTGAATATTACCCCTAAATTTTTGGCAGTTTCATCTATTTTGATTATAGATTCTCCGATCAGAATTGGTGGTAAAATAGTTTGCAACGATTCGGTTTTTCCAATCATCATAGCCTTTGATTTTTTTGCATTTATTTAGTCCATTGGCTGAAGCCCATTCTTTAACATTATCTAGGTCATTATTGATCTGGTTAATGCAATTATTAATAGTAGATGGTTCACAACTTATAAAAAGTTGGACATCATCTGCATACATATGTATTCCACAAAAACTGAGTCGAGAAGGTAAGTCGTTAGAATATAATACATATAATAGCGGACCAAGTATGGAACCCTGTGGTACACCTCTCGGAGTTGAGCAACTATAAGACTCATCAGTGCCATGGAACACAGATTGGCTTCTGTCACACAGATATGAATAAATCATCTTTACTGCGGTTGCTGAAAAAAAGAACATGTGCCTAAGTTTTTGACAAAGAATTAAATGGTCCACTGTATCAAATGCTTTAGAATGATCAAGCAAAATTAAAAATGATACCATACTATTATCTACGTTTGCTCTAAGCTCCTCTGAGACTTCGATTGAGGCAGAAATGCAACTGTGTTTAGGTCTGAAACCAGATTGCTTGTCGGTAGTCAGAGAATTTTCATGCAGAAAGTGGTTCATTTGAGTATGGATTAAACGTTCGAAGACTTTAGATAAAAAGGGTAATATAGCTATCGGTCGATAAGTGTTATCAGCCTTCGGTATAGGAATAATCTTTGCGTGTTTCCACGCTGATGGAAAAGTAGAAGTTGTTACAATATTGTTGAAAAGATATGTTATATGTAAAAGAGTATAAGTAATTATTAACTTTATGAACTTCGGGTGGATTCCATCGTATCCCACAGAATGGGATTAAATACTCAAAATAGAACCTAGGACGTCTTCTTGTGTGAAATGTATGAAATTAAAGCTCAGTGTACCATTGGAATTATGATCACTGGCATTCATGGTATTAGTAGAATTGTCATAAAAGTTAGGATCCACTTCTGGCATTGGAATATTGGTAAATTCATAATTCAGTTTGTTAATAACGATTGTATTATCATCTTTAGCATTACCATTAACAATTCCCATATTCCGAATTTCCCTCCACTTCTTCTTCGAGCAAACAGCCGATTCGAACTTTTCTTTATAAAATATTGATTTTGAAGATCTAATTTTTGAATTTACTCTTCTTCTAGCGTCCTTAAAAGCGTTATGAAGCTCAGTAGTTTTAAAACGCTTCCATCTCTCATAGGCTATGTTTCTTTCCGTGATCAAGGTTTTAATCTCATTAGAAAACCATGGTTTACCATTACGTATTTTACTTGTTCTTATTGGAACGTATTTTTCATATAAATAGAGAATATTATTCTGTAAGAAGGTTAATTGCTCATCTACTGTTGGCATAAAGAAGATTTGGTTCCAAGAAATGGTCGACAATTCAGTTTCCAATGATTGAAAATCTATGTTCTTAAAGTCTCTAAACGTTATCTCCCGTGTCTGTTCTCGAGATTTTATGTTATAGTCATAAGACAAAAAGATCATGTCATGTTTTGAGAACATGGACGCGGAGAGCTGATCAAAGAGCAATAGTTTTGAAAGGTTATTAATGAAATAAAGGTCGAGTAGAGTACTTGAAGTCCGTGTAAAGTGGGTTGCCAAAGAACAATTAACTAGCATCAAGCCAATGGCATTCATTTCCATCATCAAATTTTGGTCAGCTAATATATTTTCGTTGAAATCTCCAGTAATAATAACGTCAGTATAAAAAAATAAAATTTACAAAAAATTCTCTTGAAAAATTTTGTTTTTGTCGCTTAAGCTTTTTTTGTGGTAATGCCTCGATATTGTAGCCCCACTTTAGGTTTGAGCTTGTGTGTGACAAATTATGTAACTCATTATAAACGTCAAATTCCATACGTAAGAAATTTCGCACTAAAATAGAAAAATATTTCATATTAATTTTGGCGTTTATTACAAAAAAAAAAATCAAAAGCAGTTATAAATGTGTAAACCATGCGCTGTCAGATTATGGGTTAAATGCCTGTTTATACCCGACATTTGAGATATTCTTTGAAAACGAAGAAACGAAATTAACCAAACCTATAGAGTTGAGTTTTAGTACATAGAAAAAATAGAAAATCGACTTTAATTAAACAATTCGTTCAGCCTATTAAATATTTAATTAATTTTGCCCCTGCAAAGGAATTGATCATATCAATTAACGAATTTGTATTTTCGAGTCATGGGACATAAATTTAGTCAATTAAAAAATTAATTGCATAAAATTAAAAAATACACCACATATACACAAACTTTTAATTTAATGGGGTTTGATTAAAAAAATTAATTGCAGCAAACAAAAAATTAATTGAATAATTAATGCACACCAATTAATTATTTAATTGAATAATTTCTTGCAAACATATTTTCTGTGTATAAAGGAAATTAAAAGGGGATTACATAAATATGTGTATGTAACTTATCAGCCAAGCCTGGAAACCAAATACACACGAGTGAAATTAAAATCAATCTAATTTAAAAAATGATCCTGTTTAAAAGTTTATTAATATAGTACACACATTTAATTCGTATCTTAACCAGGACTTGTCTTAAAATCAGGACAATCTACGGTGATTTTTAAAAAATTACAACTGAGAATCTCCATCGACTTCAATTCAATTTCACTAGACTTCCAGGAATAATAAATTGGTTTAAAATGTTTTTCATTTCTTCTCTCAACTCTGTTTATTAATATAATAAAAGTATGAATTCAAATAGAGACGTATGTTTTTTCCCATTGGATAAAATTATTTGAATTATTGGAGTTATTCGAACAATACAAAAACTTTATTCGAATAATCGAGCAATTTGCATATTTAAGAATCGATTAATTCCTTACTCGAATAAAACCAAATACGAATAATTGGATACTTTAGTCCATATCATTTCTCTAAACGTCCAGTTCTTAAATTAATGGATTTTTAGTTAAAAAACTGAATATGTTGTTCTTGTTTTTTAATTTAAATAGTTTAATTAAAATTAAATGTCTTAACAATGATTTCACTAACTATAAATCTTAAAGTTAAATTTTAAACACTTTTATATTGCCCATGCTTTCAATATTACCTCCCACTAATATAATTTTTGTTTTTAAAATTTTACATAGCATGTTGCAACATGTGGCAACAATGATTTTATTTCTAGTTTAATGAAAAATCATCCATTACAACATGCAGCACATGTTTATGATATCGAACAATTCTGTATAAATATCTTTTGAAATTAATTACAACAAGACAAGGAAAAATCTCATACTCTTTTGACATTTAAAAGTTACCCTCAAATTTAATTGATAATAAATAAACCCCTTGTTGCAATTTTAAATGGACCTTACACCTCTTAGCGACAATATTATTACCACATTTCAAACTAAAGCAAGAAAAAAATTTGTTTAAAATATTAAAAAAAAAAAGGAAATCTCATGTAGGAATGAATGGTTTTCATAATTACCATCCAACTGAAATTGTATACAACGTAATTTACATATCAAAGGCTTAATTTCATGGCTGTTGTTAAATTGTTCTCAACTCGACCTGGTTGGTGTTCATTTAGTTGTTAGAGGGTTTGCTGGATCTTTATGTTGCTGCTGTTCAAATGTTGTATTGTTGTTGCCGAGATGTTCTTATTGCTGCAATTCGTATTACTCGACTTTGTCTGTTTGGTAGTCAACATATTGTATTTAGGAGTTTAGGCCATAATACAGCTTCCGTTGCAATATTTTATACAAAAAGTATTTGTAACAGTGTTTGCTGGTTGGTGTATTTTGTCTATGTTGATGGTAAGAAATTGTAGTAGAAGGAGATTTGGTGTATGTATAAAGTTCCTTGGTTAGTAAAATTGTTACTGTTTGGCGTGTTCTATTTGTTGTAGCACCATAAGCAACCTCCTAACAACAAGTAGCAGTTGCAACGTACTTTAAATTAAAAATAAACAGAATATCTTGTATGAGTCAAATACTAAATCTATTTTAAAGAGAAATGCTGGGAATGAAGGCTAATTAGAAATATTTGTTGAAATTCTTAAAAAATAAATCATAAGGCTTAATAAATTGCTCTTGAAAAGTCGGTTCTATGGAACTGAGATGAATTAAATTAGAAGTAAAGTCCCATGTTGATCATGGCGGGACAAAGCCCGAAGGACTCCACCTTTTAAAGAAGTTTGCTACAAGGTTGCATAAGTTCTGATTCTTACTAACTAGACAGTTCGTGTCGCAAAATCCAAAACATAAAATAAAGCTTGTTTGGGATCTGCCAGATTTCATGAAGAGACGTGTTGTAAGAAGGAGAACTAGAATTATTTACCCTTTCAACTCCTTTTTGCTCCACTAGTAATGAGTAAACTTCTTCACTATACTAGACTACACTGCATTACACTAGACTACGCTACACTACCAACTACTGTTATAAAATATATTTGAAGAAAAGCTTGAATGAAATGTTATGAATAAAATAAAAGGGAATTGGCTGCTAAGTTATTCTTTAATTCTTCAGACATTTTTAAATTATGGGCGCGAGAACTTTCGATATCGTAAACTATGGCTTGACAGCTGATAATGACAAACTGTGTTGACATTTATATTCAGTAAGGTTTGACAAGTGATCGTTAATTGTGAAAGTTTAAACACCGTTTCTAAACTGTGGAAAGTTACTTTAAAAAAAAGAAAAACATCTGTTCGAAAAGTTTATTTATGGTTAAATGGCTACATCAAAAGGAAAATTCTTGTTTCTGGAGCGAAGACAATCATCAAGCCGTTAACGAATCACCATTACATCCATTAAGATTTACTGTTTGCCTTGTATATGCTCTTTCGAAATGAGCAAGGAGCTGCAGTTACGGTAAATGGCCACCGCTAACGAGCCATGCTGACTGAATTTTGGTTTACAAAAATTAATTAGCTAAAAATTTGCGGTATTTTTTTTCAACTTGTCATACAGAGCGCTTAACAATTGATTTATTGCAAGATCGATTAGGTGACAACTCTATGTCAAGGAGTGGTCCTGTTCACTGGCCTCTTCGTTCGTGCGATTTAACGCCTCTGCATGATTTTTTATGGAGCTGATTTAAGTCATTGGTTTACGCCGACAAACCAGAGACTCTTGAAGCATTGGGAGCCAATATTAAAGCCACCACTAAGATAATAGTGACAGATTTATTGACAGAAAATTGGACGGATCGAACAGACCATGTAACTCGTAGCCGCAATAAAATTATCTAAAAGATTTTTTTTAAAAAATTTAATTTTAACAATATTTCTGACTTGTATTATCATTTTAAGTTATCATGCAGCTAAAAAGAAATATTCTACTACACTAAACAGCGGCACATTATACTAGGGAACACTGCAAAACATTGCACTAGACTGAAATACACTGTAGTAAGTTTTAAAAGCTGGTGGTACAAATAAAAGCAAGTTAATATTTTATAAATCCAAAGCCTTTTTTAAAACCACTAATCAATAATCCATACTACTACAAATTCACATATTCTTTAAGTAGACCATCTGCGTACACTCAGGTCTCGTTTTATGCAGTAGATGCTTTCCAAAAAAATCGCACAAATTGAATTCGCATAAAACTATACTTCATATAAGAACTAATAGTTGGTTCCAAAATTCTGAAAAACCGCATAAATTCAAATTTTAATTAAGAAATCAAAATAAAATCGCATAAAAAATCACCAAAGGTATATTTGGGGCATTATTTGTAATAAAAAATGTTGTTCGAATGTTTTTATATTTGACACAACTATAGTTCTAGTAGATATAAATATGTGTGCGAAATAATTTTTTTTCTATGATATTATTTTTTGTCGAGTTACGGGGTGGTAAATTGTTGCCGTTTTCAAAAAAAAAGTTTTTTAAAATTATTTTTTCGAACTAAAAACTTTAAATAAAAAAAATTAATTAAAAAAAAAAAGAAATGACCAATTTAAATCAAAATTTTTCTAACTTAGTGCTATTTTTGTAACCTAAATTAGCCTATAGTGTCCTTTTTATGTTGCAAAAGTTTAATTATGGGACCTCTTTTAATTTAAAAGTTATGCAAATTTCTTTACGCTCGTAAATGTGGTTATTGCAATGTTGTACCGTAAAAGACAGGAAAGAACGAGAAATTTTTCTAATTCCGACCTATTTTTTTGATTTTATTATATGCTCTTTATAAAATTAAAAACACTCATACATACGTATCTGCTATGCATAGAAAAACTCAAAATAAAACACATCAGTGCTGCAAACTTTGTTTAATTTAAAAACGGTAAAAAAAGCTTAAAAACATCTAAGATTTCAAAATCTGTTAAAATTCTAAAAAAATCGTAAATTAAAAAAT
The DNA here is from genome assembly GCA_949318255.1 of Pollenia labialis. Classification (NCBI taxonomy): domain Eukaryota; kingdom Metazoa; phylum Arthropoda; class Insecta; order Diptera; family Polleniidae; genus Pollenia; species Pollenia labialis. The sequence continues at coordinate 115,335,344 of OX439143.1, forward strand.
CGCATATATTTGAATCCACATAAAACGAGAACTGTGTGTACTGTCTTTTTTTCTCTAATTTTTCTGTGTGTAAATTCTAATTATTGATGAGCCAAGTTTTGCCCTTGATTCCAATAAATTCCCATAATTACCTTCATAGCTCAGAACCCAAGTGATCATGAATCCGCGTTGTTCAATTTTAAATGCATTTTGACTTGCATTAAGGCTTCACACCATTGACAGCCCGCATAAATAAATTTACTGATTATCTGTGTTTTAAAGATTTGTTTTTTTATAAATTGACTCTTATTCGACCTTTACAAAATTTTGTTATTATTATTATTATTTTATTAAGCTTGAGGTCTCTTTTTTTAATAAATTAATAAATCAAATTTTTTTTTTTAAAAAAAGAGACTTCAAGATTAATTAAAAAATAATAATAATAACAGCCTGTTCATCGATTTCGAAACTTAACGTTCAAAATCAATAAACAGGCTGTTAGATTTGTTTTTTTAACCAAATTTTTAAAAATAAAAGTACTAACAATTTTAAGGGTGACAGAGTGATAACGATCACCATGATACCGCAGACCTGAACGACTACATGTCTTTATATCAAATGATGTAGATATCTAACTCTACTTAGATCTGTAGTTACCAAACAGTGTTTATCTAATTGTTTTATTTGTTAAGAGTCTCGCTAGACTTTGTACAGTTAAACCCGATGTTAGTATGATGACTTCCAAAAAAAACCATTCATGACCAAAATTTAACCATCTTTTTTAAATTAGGCCTCCATCAAGAATCGACAACCTTATTATGGTTGCCTCCGTATATGTTTAGGTTAATAATAACAAAAATATATTTAACACTTAAAACGGCTTGGTTGTTTTTCAATCATAGCATGTTGCTCTTGGAAAAGTGATAAATACTATATATAATTCAAAACCGAACAAACTAAACTTTTATGATAAACTTTTGCTGACATATAAACGAAGCTGCAAACAAAACAAGCCATAAACGATTTAAATCGATTAGCAACTTTTTATTTTATTCACAAAAGTCGAAATATTTTAATTAATTGAAGAATTTCATACAAAGCAATATTTGTATGGGAACCCCCTAAGAAGTGGTGATAAAGGGCAAGTATGTCTCGAGAAAATGTAAAGGATAAACAATAAATTGAGGTCGGTCATACATTATATCCCACTAGAGCCGAAACCCGGACATTTTAGGGACTTTTTCTTCAATAATTTTTTTATTGATCGGTTAACCGGTTAATAATTTTTTTTATAAATTAAGTAATTACAACATGGTTGCATTGTAGAATGCATTTAAAAAAGCGAGTTGCTTTCAACTGACGTTTTGGAACTCACCCATAATTAAAATCACAAAAAGATGTCGTTTAATACTACAAAAAATTAAAAGTTTTATTACATCGGTTTATCGGGTAATAAACTGAAACTAACCGGTTTAATCGTAAAACGAAAAAAGCCAATTGAAACCAAATGAATACCCTACCCCATAGGTAGGTTTGTTAGAAATAAATATTGAGATGAAATATAAAGTGGGGTTGGTCATACATTTGATCCATCTAGGAGCATTAGGTTAAAACGACAAGTGTCCAGCTTGTCTCAAAAAAATGTGTAAATTTCAAGCGATATTAGTGGTTTGAGTGCCCCGGTAGCCTAGCTGGTAGTGAGCTAGTCTATCAGCGCCGGGGTTGCGGGTTCGATTCCCGCCAGAGACTCTGGTTTCTCTCCTGCAGACAAGCGAAGAGCTTCGCGGGATTAGCTTAGGAAATTAAAAAAAAAAAAAAAAAAAAAAAAAAACAAATCTATATATAAAAAAATAAAACAAATATAGTTGTCGCTTCCTGATAAAGGACTTAAGTTATCGGTGACAACAAAATGATTAAATTAACCATAATATGTTTACAAATTCTTGAAAACAAATTATTTTGTCGAAGGCGATCATATTGAAAATGTTTTTTCTTTGCGATTTATTCCTGATTTTAGTGATTCACCATAATGCACTGCAATGTAATTTGGACTTAGGCTTGCCAGATTCAAATTTGCAAAATTCTCGAAATGCCCTAAAAAGTCATGATGAATTCTTAACAATTAAGAACTTTCTAAAATCTTTTATAAAAATGATTGTTAAAACCAGTTTAAAGTAAGGAAAATACAAGCAAATGAACTGACTTTATGCATCAAAAACGCTTTTGTTTTGAGTCAGCTTATTAATTATTAAGGCTGAAAAGGCAAGGGGTACTTTTGCAAAAAATAACAAAATTGAGTTAGATGCGGTAGTCAACACTATTGTACAAAAATTCATAACTGCATAATAACCCGAAATTGTGCTATATCGACCTTAACTTTATATGAATACATTTTAAATAATAAAAAAATAATAGCTTAATTACTCAGAATACTTTCAAGCCACTCAATTATATGGTATGAGTTTAAAGGAAAGTACATAAGAGTTTTTGTTTCAAAAAGGCATTATAGAGTTTTGAATATGGGAAATGTAGTTTTGATAGATTTTAACCCTTGTAATGTACTTGAAAAATAAATTGCATATTGTATTTTTGGGTTAATTCTATGCTTATAATGCAAGGAATAAGTTTCTATGGAATGAGTTTCACATTAATATAATTCATGCTGTACATTTGTTTGAATATTTTGTATTTAATTAGTAGAAATTTTGACCCATATTTACAAAATACGTAACTTTTTTGGTACATACATTACGAAAAATCGTTGAAATTAATTACAAAAAAAAAACATTAATACAAAAATTTTAAAAAAAACTTATTGACTAGTTTTGAAAAAAAGCAATAAAAACTGGTTAAAAAATGTTAAACCATGAAAACTGTGTAAGAGTTAAAACAAGTACACTCCAACAATGAAACTATGAAATATTGTTTTGCTTTCAACATAATTTTTTCTTTGATTGGGTTAAAAAAATCTTGACAAAACGTATTTTTTCTTGTTTCTTGACGAGCACTAAAAATCCTTATAAATCAAGAGAAGTCAAGACGTCTAAAAAGCCCATTTAGACTACAGGTTTTTTTTATAACTTTAAAACTAACGCCTTTAAAGCTTTTTAAACTTTCCTAGCCATTGCAATATCTATTGTGGATTTCAGGCAAACCTTCCCTCAATTTTTTCTAAATACACTCATTTATTTTTGCAGGAAGTGAAGGCGTTAGTTTGTACATGCATTCATAAATATCTACATTCAACATACCCCAAGCTTTTTACTACTGGCCAGCTTTTATTACTTAAGATGAGAAGAAAAAGCCAATCAGTATTTCAAACTTCACACACACACACACAGTTTCCCACTTAAACTTATAAGGAAAACTAAGGAGGCAGGATTTTTAATATAAATTATAATACCACAGACTGGCAGCAGGTGTACTTGATAACTGATTGAAAATAATTTGCATAGAATAAGAAATATTGTAAGAATTTCCATTAAAAACAAATAATTTCTTTAATTTAAAACAAAATTTTAAATTCTGAAAATTATTTCTCGTTCTTTTAAATCCCATTTTTTCATAAAAGCCATACTTTTTAATCAAAACAATCTTTTTTTTTCATGGCTAAAATGACAAATGATTGGAAGTCGTTAAGAGTTTGAAAACAACTTAGTTGTCTAAAACGCAATTGTTATGAGTAGTTTTTATTTTTGCTTTTGTTTAGTTACATTACTGGTCAAAAGCTTTTAAGCCATGTGTAAAAGACATGTGTGAATTGTATGAATATTGCTTCCCCACCCATTTTAAATAAAAAACAAACTTTTTAATGTCAGTTTTTTTACTGAGTGCAGCAGCATGTTTTGTTTATTCTAGTGGAATATTTATAATAAATATCAATTTATTTTGTTTTACTGTACAATTATTTTACCAAAGAAAAAAAAAACAAAATTAACATTATTTGCACATATGTAATTTTTAATAGGAGTTTTTAAAGTAAAGTGTTTACACTGGAAAGAATTTATTAACTGAAAAAAGAAAACCGGTTATTTAATCCACCTTAAACTGCAGAACGCGTTTGCAAATAAAGACTTATTTTGCTTAAATTTTATATTGTAATTTATTTCGTACTAGAAAGTTACTTCTTATGATTTTAAATTTTTATTTTTATTTTGACATCAACATATATATTTGAATAAAATTTTTCATTAAAAATATTTCCACAATCTTCAGATTAAAAAAAATTTTGAACAAATAAATTTCTTCAAACATTTTCTAACAATTTTTTTTTTGTTATTTTTAACGTTAAGCCAGAAATTTTAATTGTTTCTAAAAGGCAAATTTAAAAAGTAATAACTTGCTTTTTTATATCGGTGTAGAGCGCAGCGCAACTAGCTCTACATTTAGTAAGACAGGGAATATATTTTAGCAACATGGGTGTAAAATAACGGGTGGGTAAATTTTAAGGGCCCCACACCTAAACGTCACGTTTTTTTCTGCATATTATTTGACATTTCTCAATTTCAGACTCACTCAATTTGAACCAAGGAAAGATACACAATCGATCAATTCGTTAAAATTATTCAGGCTTATTATTCACATCAAAATAAATATCGTACATTTCGTGATTTTTTTGGTCAATTTAATCGACCGAATGTGCGTACAATCGGAAAAATCTTGCAAACATTTGAGCAAACCGGGTCTGTAGGAGATGTGAAAACAGCAATGCATGCTCGTACAGCTCGTACTGCAGAAAATATTGCTGCTGTTCGCGATAGTGTGGCTTGTCGTTGATGAACATTATGCATAAAGACTTGCATTTACACGATGACAAAATGTAATTGACTCAAGAACTAAAGCCTCTTGACCATTCCAATGGTGGCAAGAAATGGCAACAGTGGATGATCCATTTTAAATGAAAATCATCTTCAGGCCCGAATTGGAAGCTATCGATGTGGACGATATGTTTTTTTTTAACAGGACAGTGCCACTTGCCACGCAGCTAACGAAACAAAGGCTCTTTTGCGCGACAAATTCAATGGCCGTGTTATCTCACGTGGAGGCAATGACAATTGAAAGAAAAGGTGTACGTCGATAAGCCAGCAACAATTCAAGAGCTAAAGGATGAGATAATTCGGCACCTTTCCGGCACAGAACCTCAATTATGCCTCAGCGTCATCAAAAATTTGGACCATCGAAAGGAAGTGTGCCGCCGAATTCGCGGCATCCATTTGGCCAATATTTTGTTCCATACATAATTAAACAATACCAATATTATCATAATAAAAAGAAATGATAGTAATTTCCTAAATAATTTGTTTTTTATTAAAAATCAACATCAGCCCTGAAAACTTTACCACCCTTTAAAACTTAATTACTTGGTGGTAGACGGTTCTCTAGAAGTAACCATATAAACTGTTTCAAAAAATGTGGAAAAATTAACCATTTTTTTATTGTTATTTGTTACAATTTGTTACAAAAAATAGGTAACGCATGAGTCTAGCCAGAAACAACCACCTTTTGAATAAATAAAACCAATTTTTTTTAACTAAATGTTATATTATACACATTTATAATTTAAATAAAATATAAAATTCATTATATGAAATAATATGCGTACATATTCATATTATTTTTATTAATAATATTCCAATTAACAAATTTTGACCTATCAAAATATTTCTAAAAACTAAAAAATAAGATCCTTTTATTTCATAGAATGTATATAACATGATTATAATATGCAACACTTTAAGGCAAATATTAAATATCTTTTGGCCAAATTGGATATCCAATGAAGAGTTTTGGCTGCAGGCTGGTTGTTGTCCAATCGAATCCGATATACGAAGACGAAAATGGACTTGGATTGGTCATATTCTTAGAAGACCACAAAACGATATTGCTAGAGAAGCTCTTGATTGGAATCCTCAAGGTCAACGCCGGCAAGGACGACCTCGCAACACATGGATACGTTGCACAAGAAAGGAACTTAAATCAGCACAAACAACTTGGAATCAAATCAAACTACTTGCAAGAGACAGAAATAGTTGGAGAGAATTCGTTAACGCCCTATGTTCCTCGTGAACATTATATTTAAGTATATACTTGTTATATTAAGGTATAAGTACTGTACATATTTAAATAAATAAAGGACATATATATATATATATATATATTTTATTTGTTATAAAAAGTAAAATAAAATAAATATATTAGCATTATGGATATCCTTAGCAACTGAAGCATGTCATTTTAATTTTAAATTGTTGCTGACAATCTGAACACTTTGAACAAACATTTTTTTTGGAGTATATAAATATTCCATTTTCAATATTAAATAGAACCATTTCGTTTGCAAATTTCCAAACATCGTTCCTTTTCAAGCAAATACACGAATAAATGAATAAATAAAAAAAAAATATTTGGTGTGCAAAATCTCCTAAACGCCTAATCCAAAACGCATATTACATATTTTGACACAGTATATACCAACATTAAGATGCTGCTAATTCCATTTTGGTCAATCTTTACCATAGAAATAATAATGGGCAGAGAGAATTATTGACAAGTTTGTACATGTGGTTCTTCCACATCGTCCTTAGAAGCAAACGATTCGTTTGGTTTTATGACAAAATATTTTTCAGTACCGGATGAATCGTTCTTATTTGGAACGTAATCCACATCATCAGTCTGTTCAGATGTGAACGGTTGAATTTCATAAGCTTCTTCAGCAGCTTTATTATGTTCTAAGTTATTAGCCTCCACTCTTCACGTGTAAAAATCAGCTTCTGAACGTGAGTTACTAGTTACTGTGCTAATTTTTTTTTAAATTGAGAACAAGATGGAGCTAAAAGTTTGTGTGTTTGATAAAATTAAATAAATAATAGATAAATTAACAAAAAAATAATTAAAACAGCAAGAAAGAAAGTTAAAAATACGGCATCTTCTACACAAAATATATATGGGTCTGGCCAGACCCCATGTGTTACGAATGTGATGTGTGCAGTAAAATATTCGAATAAGTTTCCTTATATATCCTTTCCAGTTTATATTTTTTTTAAATTCTAGAAGGGTACCTGAGTTTTAAAAATATTAAAATATCATTTGAAATCGCAAAAGGTCTGGCCAGACTCATGAGTAAGGCGAAGAGTTAAATAAATACAAACTTAATGTTCGTTCTTTTCAGCTTTGCTCAGCACACAGCCAATCCCGAATACTGAACTCCCAGGATTATTTTAAAAATGTAAGTCCGTAATAAGATTTTGGATTTAGTAAAAATGTGCTAATTTTTTTTTACCAAATACAACTATATGTGACGCGCAAAATAGAAAGTTACCTAAGGGTAAAAACAGGTTTTTTTTTTGTTTGCATGGAATCGGTCTCATTCGATGCTCAGATGTTGTCCACATCAAAAAAAAAATTTTTTTTTTACCCTTAGGTCGCTTTCTCTATTCGCTGTCACATATAGAAATGAACGTGAGTCACCCTGTTAAAAATAACTTAAAAAGTTGAATATTAAATCATACTGGCAACGAATCTAATATTTAACTGGTTAATAAAAAAAGTCGCCAGTGAATAAATGTTACATGCAATGCATTTTGTACCACAGAAAACAAAATCAGAAGGTAAAGTTCGGTGTGGTCTTTTTTCTAAGTGAATGATAACAGAACTGCGCACGAAAAATGCAAGTTGTGCAAAAAGGTGTTAAGAACTTCAGTGGGTTCTACCAAAGGTATTTTGACACATATTTGTTTAAGTTTATTTTATTAGATTAATACTTGCATATATTTTTGAGACAAAATAAATTAAATATTGTCTTATGCATATCTAAAATAATACATTAAACCATATTTTATTTTGTAATGAGTTTAATTTTCTTCATGAACTAATTTGTTTTAATACAAATACATAAACATTAAATTATAATTATATGAATTGTAGAAATTGGATTTTATATATGAGATCCCGATCCGTCCCGGCATCCCGTTTTATTTTTAATTAAAAATCCCGTATCCCTGGTTTCAAAAAACATGGTCCCATTTAGTATCCCTACTTTTGACTGGTAAACTAAATCAAAAATAGTTTTCAAAAACAAAATACAAGCAGCTTTTAGTATTTCGCAGTTGTAAAAATATGTTACCAGAAATATTTCGTAGGTAGGTAGGTAGGTAGAAAGGCTGATGTGAAGTTTCCTCCACACCTTCACCCAGAGACCAATATGGTCCATTGCGATGCCTTAATTAGGATAGATAAGGTGAAAAGGAAAAGGTAGATGAAAAAGAGAATGACAGCCCGATAATAAGAAAATAGATATAGAAATAAAGCAAAGACCAAACCAAAATTCACACTACACGCGGACAGCGCCCCGTCTCCTCTCGCGCAGCCAGGTCATCCCCATTACGAATCCTATAAGACCCTCGAGTCCACTCCCCGAGACGTCCCCTAACTCGCCCAGGAATCTACTGCCCAGCCACCTCAGCCTGCTATTCTGGAGCCTGGGACAGTGGCACAGAATATGCTCAACCGTCTCCAGCTCCTCCGGGTCCTTACACAACCCGCACACATCCGATAAGTCAGATCCCATTCTCACCGCCATCCTGCCTATCATACAGTGGCCCGTGATAATCCCTATCAAGGTCCTGACACAGACCCTACTCTTGCCCAGCAGCGATTTCGAATCGGAACTCCTAAGTACCGGCCACAGTGTCCTTGATACACGGCAGTCCATTCGGCTCCCCCAGGCCCGGTTGGTCGCATCCAGAATACATTCCGTGATCCTTTTAAAGAGGAAGCCAATTGGAGGCCTAACTGCCTCCACCCAGGCAGGATCCTCCATCTCCGAGCCCTGTCTCGCCAACTCATCAGCCACCTCATTGCCGATTATGTTGGAGTGACCCGGCACCCAGCATAGCCTCAACGCATATTCCCCTAAGACTCCCCCTAGAGCCCTCCTACAATCATCAACCAGCCTGGATTTCACATAACAGCCCCTCACAGCCATAAGAGCTGCCTGGCTATCCACATATATAGTGACCTCCGAGCCCCTATCAATGTTGTCCCTCATCAGTCCCACGGCCCTCAAGACCCCTAGAACCTCCGCCTGAAAAACACTGCAGTCGTCGGGAAGCCTATATGACATTCTGATGTTCAGATCCTCAATGTAGACCCCCGCACCCGTGCCCCTCATCTTCGAGCCATCAGGGAATATAGCAAATCCATCAAATAATCTGCTCCTACCCGACCAGCTCTCCCTAGTAGGCATTATTACCTCCAAATATTTCGTAAGTTTTTCACAAAATGCACAGAGTACAATTCCAACAATATTGTTTTATAGTATTCCCCACAAATTCCTTCATACGAATTTTGACAGTATTTCACGTGAAATGGTAAACAGAGTACCAGATTTAGCTTTTTCCAGTGTGAATCAAATTTTGCTGCCTACTCAAAACTTTATCCTAAATTTCTTACAGTGTAAACAGACTTTGATTTTGTTTAAAACTTAAATAGTTTTAATTTGCAACAAATGTTTCTGCAAACAAATCTATATTTTTCATTGCACTCTGCCGTGACCACAAACAACATTTGTATTTTTTTTTTTCTAAAAAAAACAAACAACAACAAAAAAAACATGTATGCATAACAAATATGCAACATGCCCACCTCATATGCATGACGAATATTTTCAATTACTGGCCATGAAGTTTTAATTTGTTAAAACTAGTTTAAATTCATTTACAAGAAGACAAATATATTCTATTAACGTTTTTTCTTAAACTTTGTTCTGTGTTTGTTTGAGCTTTTTAAAATAGGGGGTAACGAATAATGCCATACATGTCTGAGTTTTATATTAATATAACAAATATTATTAGCTAGCCTTTCTTCAAGGAATTGTTATTTTAGGGCACCCTTTTAATTTATAATATTTTAATTTCACAAAAAAGCAGCACCCTTAATATATGCAATATATTAATATATTTTCTTTTTAATTTGAAAATTTCTTTTTTTATTTGTTTTTAATTTTAATTATTTTGCTTAAATATGAGCTTCCCTATGTATTTACCTTTATATCTTTTATTTTGCAAAGTAAATGTTTGTTACTTCTATTAAGTGTTGATTACTCGTAGTTTGGGTACACATATATTTTACATGTCTCTTTAAAGTTTTACATTTAATATGAAATCCTACAGTGGAGAGCAAAAGAAATGCTTTTTAAAAGTTTTACAAAGAATAAGTTGCTAAAAATTTAAAATTGGATAAAGTTAAATCGTTTTGCATAAATAGGTTTTGTTGCAAAACTTATAAAATCTCTACCAAATAGTTAAGTAAAGCTTAATTTTTAACTTCTTTTTTTCTACTTTTCTCACACACTGTTAGCTTTCTGAAAATAACACTCATATTAATATAATACTATAATTGCTAAACAAGAACACATTTTGTCTAGCCTTTTACTACATAAAAATAATCTTTTTAACAAATCCACACCTTAAATGAAAAGAAAAATGTAATTTTAGTTTCGTTTTTTTTTTTTTTTTGAATAAAATCGTTTTTAGCAGCTTTAATAAATTTATAGCTCATTATAGCCATTTCCATAGCAATCCCACTAAAATTATCATGGCACTACTAACAAATCAAATAAAAAATATTTATTGAAATTCTTGATTTTATCACAGGCAAATTGTTTAAGATTTAATTACTTGCTTTTCATATGCAAATTAAATAAATTTTATTGCAAAATGTTGGCGGAAAATAAATTTTAATTAATTGCAACGATTGCAATTGTGTTAGCTACCGTTAGAAGATCTTATTTCAGGGTCATAAAGATTTTAGAATTTTTTTAATATTTTTTTTTAATGAACTTAAATAGATTATCAATGGATTTAAGAAGAAAAGCTTTATAATAAGAATTTAAATTGTTTTAAATTAAATTTTTCGGATTTGTCTGACCATATAAAATTTGAAAATGTGCTCGTGAAATAAGTTATTGTTGAAATTAATTGGAAATTAAATTTTAAGATGTAGAATGGCTGTGTGGTTGAATAGTCTATCCATGACTTCATTATTTTAATATGATATTTATTAATTTTTTTAGATTAATGTAAAGAATTTACCAAAAATCAACTACCTGAAAGGATTGTTGGATATACGAGTGAAGCAAAAAAAAATGTAACGAGCCGGATAAATATAGACGAAGCTACGTTTGGTATGTTAAACAACTATTTGTGCATAGGGCGAATATCTAAGAACACCGAACGGAGTATACCCTGAATAGGGCTTTGTACTACGTATGCGAGACTTAGAAATGTATAAAAAACATTAACAGCTCTGGAAAAAGTTAACATGGATACTCACCCTGGAGCCCACTCCCTAATGGCTCATAACTACTGGCTGACAAACAATGCATTAACGAACAGTCCCCGAATGTAAGCGCAACCAACACATCCAATAATAATACTAGCAGCATCTGTTGAGTAGGAAGGGCATCTAACAACTAATGGTTAAAAATTAGCCTTTAAGTGGGGTTTTCAGGATCTCGCTTCCCGTATGTAGTCCACAACCAACACGTGATTTCCGAAAGAAAATTTTCAAGAGAAAAGCTGAACTTACGCAAAAACAATATTTCTGAAAGACAGAAAGCACTACCTTCAAGAATCGGTCAGGCGACGTGCTACCGAGTGCTAATGACGCCCGGGGTTCCAGATAGGATCTCTTATCAGCCGTGATCGCAAGGGATCGTGAATATCTCCTGATAGCTTTTGATTTTAGATTTTTGCCGTATGCCATGTCTTTACTGCAAATGTTTCCATAGGCGTTGTAACACCAAAAGGGTAAATATTCTTAAGATGATCCCTAAAAATCCCCGGAGGGATAGAAACGTTAATATACGCCTCAGAAATATCCTGATATAAAGAATATAAAATATAGACTTGTGGGTAAGAACAAATAAAAAATTAGTGCCCAATGAAATAAGATGACGTCGGATTGCCCCCATACTTGGAAGACCGTGCTCGGCAAGCGCTGCCTTGAGAATCTCAAGGTATTCCATGCCCTGGCGAAGTACATGAGTACGTTCGTGCCGCAAAATTAAATTGGAATGATGTATGCTGTGAAGAGAAAAAATAGAGAGAGTAGGAAGAAAGAAAAATTAAAATTAATTTTGAACAACGATGACAAAGTTTTTTTTTAAAATTCGGCAATTAATTTTTTTAATGCAACATGTATATCATCTTTATTTTAATGTAAAAACTGGATAATCAGAGGCAGTGATATAGTAAACGGTGAATCTTAAATTAACTAACCAGCGACTATTTAAACCCCTTAGGCCATTAATTTAGGTTGGCGTTAGCTGTTATCCGGCCGATATGGGGCACTTTTTGCCAGATTGCACAATACTATTTGTCAACCTAATCTTAATTTTAGCTTACTTCAAGTTGTAATAATGGCCATTGATCATCCAAAATTGTGATTAGATGTAATATCAGACGGCGAAATGAGATGATCCTTAAATCCCCTAGGCGGGAGATGGACAGATAAAACAAAAAAAGGCGGACTTAAAAAATAATTCCGGATAACATCTTATGTGGTACAAATGTCTGAAGTTGCCTGTGCTCTAAAATAAAATACGCCAAATTTTATTCTTGACTTTAAACTAAAAAGAAGTGAAGAAATAAATTAAAACTAAATAAAAATTTTCAAACAAATCAAGAAAATTTTTTTCTAATTCCTTCAGTAACCTTCTGCTCTCTATAAATTTTTAAAATCTTTTCCATACTTGCGTAATGCTAAGAAGTTTCTTAATGGATTTAATCCAAACAGATATTCATCATACATCATTCAACAAAAGCTTCATCAACAACAACGTAAAGAGAAAATTGTGTGATGAATAACACAAAATTAAACAACATTTCCTTTCCGTCACAAATTGATATTGCACACTCTTCGGCGTTTGGAAAACATCGACACAACTCAACACTTAGAACAAAAAAAAATATTCTTTCAATGCACGACAGATGCAGCTGGAAAATGTGTGGAGTGCATAACATTTGTTGGATGCCAACTTGTGACAAATAAAATACTCTCTGTATCTACATATGTACATACATAAATACATGTCGGTTGGATGCTTCTCAAATCCAAAACAAAAATCCAATTCAATACATAAAAAATTTAACAAATCAAACAACAAATAAACAAAAATTCAAGTTTAAAAGCAACAAATCTATGGACGAAGAAGGAGAAACACACACAATTCTTACAAACCCATTCAAACCAATTCGAAATGCGAAAAGCGTAACGAATATTAGCTCAACAAGCTGCACACACGGTGTATGAATGTGCGTGTATTCAGGTACTTATGCGCCCAGCAAACATTTTTGTTTGACTTTTAAATAAATATTAATTTTAAAAAAAATCTAATATAACATATACATTAGGGTGGCCGTTATTATTTTTTTTTTGTATTTTCACTTGGCAGACCCCTTAGATTGGTTCCAAATTAGAAAAAAATAATATATAAAAAATTTTAGATCGTTTGCATAGTAATTGGGCGTGCCTTTTTCTATTGGGCGTGCTATTTTTCTCACTATGTTTCGCTATAATTGTCGATAACTTCAGTAATATTTATTTTAGAGAAAAACCTTATTCACAAATATTCTAGGGCTATATCTTATGAACAATGTTGCTCTGTATTAGTTTTCTTTAACATAAATATTTAATCCCGAAAAAGCCAAATTAAAAAATAACACAGAAATTTTCACATATCTACGCATTCTTTGCCTGGTGAATACACTACGTGACAAATTTTCAACAAAGTCGAGACCAAATAAATCTGACAGCTAATCTTTATGTAAAACTTTCCCCTGAATCCAAATATGAAGTCAGAGTTGTCAAAAGTAGAACAGTTTTTGAGATATTCCAAAATAACCGTTATTTGTGTTTTTAAAAAAGATGATGTGACTGAAATGCAATTATCTTCAAAAATTTTAGACGGACTATGTAGTTCTTTCTTTTTATGGAGAGGTTATAAAATTTCTTAAATAACCATGGGTCGTTTGTAAAGATGAGTCGTTAAATGAATGAGTTATAGCGGACAAAACTTCAAACTTTATTTTAAATTTTATGGTTTTGTTCAATTTTGCTCTTTTCAAGTTATTTGTTTTGTCCACTGTCCGCTGTCCCCTGTAACTCTGTCATTTCATGAACAATCTTACCAGTGATTTTCGTAGGGATCTTCTAAAAAAAATAGCCGTAGGGAAAAAAGGACAGATTTTTTGAAATCGTTAAAATGTAGGGACTTTTCAATAATGTTTTTTTCGATTTGTGATAGCATACTAATAAATTTGTTAATACGGCAGCAATAAAAATTGTTAAATTTCTTTGAGTCATCGCTTGCCGTCATTTCAGCTTTGATTTTAACCTAATTTTGTGATAAGCTCTTTTAGAAAAATAGAGATCTGTTGAAGCTTATTTTATAGCGCAAGAAATAGATAACACATTTGTAAAAGATGGAAATCAAATATTTTTGGAGTAAAGTCGAAATAGTAAAGTGAGTGTGAGAAAATGGTACCCTAGCGATGAATCACCTCAAAGAATAACTTGTGATATAATTTTCTGATCTCTTTTTAAGCATTTTAATGGTAGTTTTATAATTATTAGTGAGTATTTATCATCTAATTTTTCAATCGTTAATTATAAAGTTTTTGATTATGTTTTAAAAAAATTTTTAATCGTCATGTTTTTAATTTGTTTTCCGATAAAACCTGCACAATTATGGCTCTTGATTATTTGAACAAATATTATTTTGAACAAAACAACAAAAGTTATAGGGATCTTGGAAATAAAAGAATAAAACATTCGTAATTTAATTTATTTTCATTAATTGACAATCATTTTTGGGCTTCTAGTTTCGCCAATCTTTTTATTTCTTCGTCAATGAATCATAATATGATATATTATATGAATCCTTTTTCAATCGCTCAACTGATAAATCAGTTTTTAATCAACAAAAATTATCTGAGAAGACTTATTCAGGTGATTTTCATAAAAAAAATATTATCATCCAAATGCTTTCTGGAAACAACTTTACATAAAATTTATATCCATTAATACAAATTGATTTATTTGTTTTGCTGTTATTGCGAATAACGGTTATTTTGGAATATCTCAAAAACGGTTCTACTTTTGACAATTCTGACTTCATATTCGGATTCAGGGGAAAATTTTACATAAAGATTAGCTGTTAGATTCATTTGATCACGACTTTGTTGAAAATTTGTCACGTAGTGTAATCACCAGACAAAGAATGCGTAGATATGTGAAAATTTCTGTGTTATTTTTTAATTTGGCTTTTTCGGGATTAAATATTAATGTTAAAGAAAACTAATACAGAGCAACATTGTTCATAAGATATAGCCCAAGAATATTTGTGAATAAGGTTTTTCTCTAAAATAAATATTACTGAAGTAATCAACAATTAAATCGAAACATAGTGAGAAAAATAGCATTTTTAGCAAACTTTGTGGGCTCAAGGCACGCCCAATAACTATGCAAACGATCTAAAATTTTTTATATATTATTTTTTTCTAATTTGGAACCAATCTAAGGGGTTTGCCAAGTGAAAATGCGAAAAAAAAAATTCTCCATATAACTTGAGGCCACACTAATATACATGTATAACAAGTTAGAGTGCTACATTCGGCTGTGCCGAATCTTTGATACTTTTCACCGACAGTTCGAATATTTCTGGAGTGTGATCTATACGACATCTATTTATTATTAATTTTATAAAAACAAACGTCAGCATTCAAATTGGTTGAGCTTTAGACGTATATTAAATTATTGACCGACAATCAGAAAATGTTGTGCTTTTTTTTGCATTTTTAACTTGAGTAAAATATCATGATTTGTAACAGTGTAAGCCGAACTTAAATGATTTTTAAAAGTAGAATTTACATTGGAGTTATGGATAAATCATTCTAAAATTCATCAGAGTGATTGCTGGTATTAAAAAACATAAATTTTAATAAATTTCAATACATCGGTGAAATTAGTTTCAGAAGACTACTAAAAATGGGATCTAAGGTAAATTATAGATCGTATATCACGAAATTGCATGGCATTTTGTCTGGCCATATGAAGCTAAGTATATGAAGCTAAGCAATATATATATCTGCTCCAGTATTTGGCGTGTTTAATTAATTTACCAGAGTGGGCTTTATATGGGGCCTACAGTATATTATGGACCGATCATTACAAAATTTATTACTGTAATTTATAGTCTTATAAAACTGTGAAGTATCATATTTTATTCCGATAGCATTATTATTTACGGTTTTAGGCGTACTAAACTGTTTTCCGGGAGTAGGATTTATATGGGTCTTATAGTAAATTATGTACCGACATTCACGATATTTTACAGTGTGATTTCTAGTCCTAGCAAACTGTGACGTGCCAAATTTTATTATGAAAGCATTTTTTATTATGGTTTAAGGCGTACTTAACGGAATTCCGGGAGTAGGGTTTTGATGGGTCGTATAGTAAATTATGGACCGTTCTTTACGAAATTTAACAGTGACACTTCCAATCGAATAAGACGATTTTGTGCAAAATCTTGTATCTCTCCGTGCATTATTTCACCATTTATGTTAGTTTTTGTAGCAATATTATTCATTTTTAGGGTGGTGGTTGCAAATATTGATTCATTACTCTGATCCTACTGAACCGATTTTACTGGATTTCAATCCCAAGCTTCTTAGAAAACTTGAAATTGGATACACAGGTTCATACCGATTTTGTTACCCAGTTCCCCTAAGAAGGAATTTTTTAAATTCGATCACCGAAAATGGCAAAAACTGCTCAAATCTATAACCAAATATCTCATAAATTATGGTAGATGAAATCAAAATTCAAAAAGCATTTGAAAGCCGCTAAAAATTAAGCTGATACGTGTATAATAATTGATTGATAATTGTACTTTTAAAGAGTAAAACGGGTAATTTTTGTACACCTAATTTATCTTCTAAAGTATTTAATCGAATTGTTCTCTTTTTGAAAACTTCTCGAATATGTTTTCGTACCTTTTTGAAATTCTAACTAGTACAGTAACACATTTTTTTTTGAACTTTTTCTTAACATATATTTTTTAATTCACAGTTTAACATCTTAAGTGCACAGAAAAAATAGAAAATCGACTTCAATTAAACAATTCGTTCAGACAATTAAATATTTAACTAATTTTGCCCCTGCAAAGGAATTGATCATATCAATTAACGGATTTGTATTTTCGAGTCATGGGACGCAAATTTAGTCAATTAAAAAATTAATTGTATAAGCAAAAAATACACCACATATACACAAACATTTAATTTTATGGGTTTTGATTAAAAAAATTAATTGCAGCAAACAAAAAATTAATTGAATAATAAATGTACACCAATTAATTATTTAATTGAATAATTTTTCGCAAAAATTTTTTCTGTGTGGGACAATAGGAATACAGGTAAAATCCAATAAGGTTTAATACTTTGATGCGTTTTGGTACTTTAGCTTATTTTTAGTACTTTTGAATTCACAATTAAACTTTTATGATTTCAATTGCAGGTAAAATTTAATTTCCGCGATTAATTTTAGGATTTACAGGGTAGAACAATTAATAGCTAGGAATTATTTTAGAATCAGTTTTGTCATGTTTATTTTCGCATTTTGCCTAAAGTGAAAAAGCACAAGATCAGTGAAGAGTCCATACCATCCATCCTTATAATATGGAGTGTTACCATCTATGCCTGCTGCGACATGAGTTAAGACAGCTGACCTTTTTTGAAGGCTTGAAGTCTGTGTACTTCATCTGACATTGTGACGCTTTTAACCCTCCGTCTTACACATGTTTTTATTTTCACATTCGTAACGCATGAGTCTAGCCAGACCCAACAAACTTTTGAATAAATAAAACCAATTTGTTTTAACTAAATGTTATATTATACACATTTATAATTTAAATACATAGTTTCATATATTATTTAAATTTTAAATGTGTATAATATGACATTTAGTTAAAAAAAAATTGGTTTTATTTATTCAAAAGTTTGTTGGGTCTGGCTAGACTCATGCGTTACGAATGTGAAATTAAAAATCATGTGAAATAGGGATGGTTAAATTGAGAACTAGATGGAGCTAATAGTTTGTGTGTTTAATAAAAATAAATAAATAATAGATAATTTAACAAAAAAATAATTAAAAACAGCAGGAAAGAAAGTTAAAAATACGGCATCTTCTATACAAAATATATATGGGTCTGGCCAGACCACATGTGTTACGAATGTGATGTGTGCAGTAAAATATTCGAATAAGTTTCCTTATATATCCTTTCCAGGTTATATTTTTCAAATTTTTATAGTAAACTAAATTTTAGAAGGGTACCTGAAATTTCATGTCCCTACCTGTGTTTTATATATACTAAAATAACATTTAAAATCGAAAAAGGTCTGGCCAGACTCATGAGTATGACGAAGGGTTAAAGGGGAAAGTGCGCATAACGATTCTCTTCTGAAGCTGAAAGAGCTAATAAGAGTAGTGCTTACTTTCTGTCAACCCTTTTAGAACAAATACAAACATTGCCTCTCGGAAGCCATAAAAAGGCAACTGGATAGATGGATAGATTATCGCAAGTGTCAACGGCTAATTAATTGAGGATGCAAAAGAATATTAGGTAAATTTCGGTAATCGAAAATAGCTGAGGGAGACCAATTATTACATAAGTGATGAAATGAACAAAGTTACATACATTAGCATATTCTTGCCAACATACAAAAAGAAAGGGGTAGTATTTAGTAATAGTAATACGGGATCGCGGTTAATATACATATATTGAACCTGCAGCAGTGCCCTTATAATTAATTGACTCTTGTTTTTACTTTGCTTTTGTTTTGACTTGCCCTCTGGTTTTCACAAAATGTAGTGTGTTGCTACACTGTTGTTCTTGCAATGGTTATAGTCATGTTTTATTTGGACAAAATATCTAAGTCGAGATAAGATAGCAAAAAGTTTTTAAAAAAAACTTGGTGAAAAAATAATTTTTTTCAAATAATAAAATAAAACGAAATTAAAGATATAAAAAAACCAAAAAGTTTTTTTGAATGAAAATTCTTGTAAGTAAATTTTTGAATTTGACTTAAGATGTTCTGTCAAAATGCCACACATTTAAGTTTTGAATTTGTTAACAAAAATTCTTTATTTGAAATGCCAGCTGATTATCTGTTCTGAAATAATCAAATCAGTTAAATTAACAATAGTGCTTTTTAAACGAATATGCGCCAAAATACTAAATAAAAATTCGTTCGATCAGCTATATTTCAGCTACAGTTCAAAATTCATTTAAGTCGATTTTAGTTCTGGACTGATCAAAAGGCTGTGTATGGCAATAGTACGGCTCATTTTTACCAGCTCGCCAGAGTACAAACATCAGCCTGCATTAGAATAACATGCGCTATACGCACTAGTCCTTCGGAAGTGCTGAGTACTATACAAAGTATATTTTTATGTAAATAACATCATATATAGACGTAAGGTCGTGCAAGGATCTTAAAAAAGCAAGCCAGATTTCAGAAACGACCAACGTACTACATGATACCCCGAACAGACTTTAAGTCGAAATTCAAGGTCATATTTCCGTCAAGGCGCGAATGGAGTGGGCGTCTCCTGGCTGATGAATAACGAATTATGGTTTAACCTGATTGGTCAAAGATGACCTGTGGTATTGGCCCTGGGGTTTTCTAGGAGGAGCTGCAAGTGAATCTCCCTTTTCTTCTTCCGAATGGGCTAAGCGTACTGCAGGCTGAAATATTGGCGATAAGAGAGACTTGTAAAACACTGCATATCAGGAACATCAGCGGCAAAATTGGCATTTTCGTCGATAGCCAGGTGGCTTTGACGTCACTAAAGTCGCATAAAACAACGTCCATTATCGTAAACTAGTGTAAGGAAGAACTATACAGGTTTTATAGCCTATCTGGCATTGCCTTAATTAAGATGCCTGCGCATAGGGACTATCATGGCAATGAGGCGGATGGGCTAGGCAAGACTGGAGCTGCTTTGGATAATTCGCAGGGTGTGGCAGTCGCAACATCCCTGGAAGCTATTAGAAGTGAATACTTTAGACACTATCTGGATATGGCTTACGATAAATTGGAGACTGGATGGGTGCGACTCGGTGTTCCTTTAAATGAATTCTGCCGTAGCTGCAGTGAACCTGGAACTGAGGAAACAGTGTTTCAACTCCAATTTCATTGCCCAATGGTAAGTTCAAAACGACATGGATTACTTGGGAATAACTTGGTGAAATATCTCACCGCAACGGACTGGCTCGTTCCACCTAAGTATTTTCCTCGGTCACGCTTAATACGGGGTTTATACTCTTCACGAGTTGTGTGATGCCTAAATGGAGTCACTGTTGACTCTACTTGCAGCGTGCCTAGTTTTGAGCGTGTGAACACGTTAACTAACCAACCATAATAGTCACCATTATTTCTTTTTATACCCTCTGCCGTTAGTGGCGGACGACAGTACACTATGTTTTTCATTCCGTTTGAAACTTTGTCTTTTTCAGACCCTGTAATGCATAAAAATATATATTCTGGGTCCTTGAGTAATTCTAATACGATTAAGCCATGTTCGCCTTTCTGTCAGTCCGTCTTTTGAAAGTATGCTCACTCTCGAACAACACAAAAGTATACTCACAATATTCTGTACGTAAAATTAACTGAAATTGTAATATAAAATAAATGAAAGTTCAATTAAAAACCGGTCTACCTATTTTTCATTTATTTTTAACAAAAAGTTCATTTAATTTTTACTGTCAAAAATTCAACACCATATTCCGTAAAATCAAATAAATATTCAGTTATTTTGTAAAATTTTACTGTCAAAAATTCAACACCATATTCAGTTAAAACGATTAAATATTCAGTTATTTATTAAAATTTTACTGTAAATTTTTTAACTGTCAAATTGACCCCATATTCGTCAAAAACAATTAAATATTCAGTTATTTTATTAAATTTTCGTTTACTCCACAAAAGAGCCGAATTTCTAAAAAATACCAGACAGACACCTGTCCGCTTGTTTTTCTTATAAGCGAGAGAGGGAGAATATTTTTATTTACTTACCCAGTTACACACGTTTGTTTTACTTTTGTTGTACTGACCACGTTGTTTACAGAAGAACTCTCAATTATAAGACACCAGCAGCATGACCGATATGGCTTCGCAATTATTATACTTTTAAAATTTGATGTAGGTACCTATTTAACTAAATTATTTTAACAAATAGAAAATGGGTATTGCTTACACAAAACAAGCAATTCATTTTTTAAAGATAAGTAAAAATTAATTTTTGGTAGTAAAGTTATATAAAATAACTGAATTTTTAATTGTTTTTACTGAATATGGTGTTGAATTTTTGACAGTAAAATTTTATAAAATAACTGCATATTTATTTGTTTTTACGGAATATGTAGTTAATTTTTTGACAGTTAATTTATAAAAGATAACTGAATATTGATTTGTTTTTACGGAATTCGCGGTTGAATTTTTGACAGTAAAAATTAAATGAACTTTTCGTTGCTTTAAATTACATTTTCATTTAATTTTACATAAAGAAGAATTTAACTTAATCAACGGACAAAATTAACTGCAACAGAAAATCCGTATTAATATGCACTTAGTTTTTTGAATAACTGTTAGAATCAGTTAAAAATAAATTTGCTTGGAATTTTAAATGTTTATTTATTTAAAAATGACTGAACGGAATATTTCTTAAATAAACTACAGTCCGTTACTGTAATAATATTGTGAGTGTAAAGACAAATATTGGACGCGAATTGCTTCTAGTTATCCAGGAAAATTAGTTCAGCAGGATATGAGTTATGAATCCAATTGTGGTACTTCCACCCTAAAAAATGTTGACGGGTGGATATAAGATTTTGCACAAATTCATTCAACATGACTAGAAATCAAACTGTTGAATTTCGAGATTATCGGTCTATAATTCACTTTAGGCCACATATAAAGCCTACTCTCAAAATAAAATTTGGAGTAATGGTAAAATTCCGTGATGATCGTGTTTATATTGTTACCATTGGGGACAAAGCCCACTCCCGAAATATACTTACTGTCGATAAAGATTATCAAAGATTCGGAGCAGCCGAATAGAGGAGAAATCTTCTTTATTAATTAATTTTATTAGGCCAACATCAAACCCAAACCGTATTCTCGAATGTAAATAGTGCAGTCCCTTTATTCCTAATGTTTGACTTCTAGTTTGAACGACTCGAGAACTAACTTTCATTTAGAATTGAATAAATGCCCTCCTTTTAAGTATTTGAACATAAAGTTGAAAGATTAACCTTTCAATAAATTTGTTCGCAAATCGAATGTAATTTTCAAAATTAGTTTATTGTTTAAAAATTGTGACTTTGTGTGTGCTGGGTTTACAATTGCATTTAAGTATGGCAATGTGAGTACGTAGATGTGTAAAAATTTTGCTTAAAGGAAAAAAACTTGGAAAATCCTTTTCAACAAAACATACGACGACAAGAGAAACAAACATACAAATGCAACAAAAGTCTGTTTTAACTTCAACAGATTTCAAAAAAAAAAAAGAAATAGAATTGGTTTAAAAACACATCGAAGTGTGAAAAATTTCAAATAAAAGACAATACCACATTGGAAATTTTTGAAAAAAAATATCTAAAAAAAAATAATCTTATTCTGTCGTATTTGCTATGCAATTCTGTTTGCTTTTGCTGCAGCTTTTAAGTTTTTATGGTACAGAGAAGTTAAAGAAGAAATTTTATGAAAAGAAAGAGCTTCATGAAAAACTATTAAAAATATTTGGTTTTCAATTTATCTTTTAAGTTGTTCAAATATTTTAATACCTTTACAAACTGCTTGTAGCAGAACTCATGCATGCATGTTAGAAACAATTGTTTTACTAATTCTTCTTTCGTTTTAGTTGTACGATTTATCTGCAATAATAAAAGCGTTTAAGTGTAAATCTGTATATTAGTTTAAATGCTTATAAACGACATTAACAAATAAAAAGTCCTTGAAAGAATAATTGCTTTTTCTTAATAAAATAAATACATTTATTAGAAAAAGTTTTGAAAATATTTAAGTTTAAGGATATTAATATTTAAATTAGTGCATAAATACATGTTTTTACTTGAATTAGTTCAGTATGTATTTGGGCTTTATATCGGGCATACGGTAACTTGAGGGCTGATCTTCACGGAACTTGGTCATATAGATGAAATCTGTGCAAAATGTAATGACAATCGGTGCTTACCGTGCTAGTTTTTCTAAAAGATATATCAACTTTTTAGGGAGGTTTTTCCATATTTGGGTAAATATCTCTCTTTCAATTCCAAACTGTTTAGGAGTGCAAGTTTACTTTTGAAGGACTTCATCAAATGTAAACTTGAACCCACAATAATGTACATAATGTGAGGTAAGATAGATATACACATATAAAAAGTTTCACACGGAATGGCAAACTAAGAGCCTGGCCCAAGATATTGACCGCTTTTTCCTAATTTAAATTTTTAGCACGACAAGTCGGTCGACAAGCAAACGAGCGTTAGCGTAATAGTTTTTATACAAATTTTCACCCAACTATAAAATAATAGAGGACCACAAATGTTAAAATCAGACACTTGTGTTGTGGTTGCCGACCGGGGCATTTCGTTGTTGACATCGTGGGCCAGGCTGTTACACTAAAAAGAAAAATCAATCCATCCGCACTCAAATAACTCCACATGCGGTATTAATAGTACGGTGATTATGGACTTTCTTAAATCAAGTACAGAAAGATTGAATCAAGGACGGATTTTCAATCGCGAAATATTAACTTATCCATATTCAATCCCAAATTCGTACTTGAAATAACCCGAAAATGAGATTGATTGAAGCAAAGCTAAGATTGAATCAATTATGTAAAATTGTTATATGTATATTAAAAAAATTTGTTCGTAAAATGTTATTGATATTGCGTGTTTTTAATGTCGATTTCAAACATCCTCATATTGAAAGTGAGCTAAAGTTGTATCGATAGTGTTTCGTAAAACTTTATTTATATCAAGTGCATTAAGTCGTTTAGGTGTGTTTTTTGAATTTTTTGTAAATTTTTTATAAAAGATTTTATATCGGATTATAGAGAAATATTCGACAAGCATTATACCAAAGGTTTTTATTATTGCAACAAATAGTTTCATAAAATTACCTCTTAATAAAACTTTAAAAGAATTATGCTCAAATTACAGGATTGATATTAAATACAAAATTCTCTTCTTCACCAAACACTTGAATAAAACTTAGGTCACCGATGTGGTACATTTAAATTTATCTTAAGTTTCCATTGGAATAACTTAGCAAATTTAGTTATGAGGGGTTGTTTACAACAACGTATTTTTTCATGTTATTATTTTACTTATGACTTTATGACACCTTGTGAATCCTCCAATTGTATATACCAATTTATATATGCACATTTATATAAAAAGCACTCAGTTTTATGATTTTTTTTACTCCCGAATGGGAAGTAGCAGAAAATTGGACAAAACGGCATCTGGACACCGCATAACGTGTACCTGGTAGAACTGATATAATATTCTCTGCTGAAGCTCAAATCCATTAAAATCCACCTTCTGTTTCAATATTTTCATCTAATATGGAAGAAGTTCATTTAGATTTTCAACAGTAACACTGCTGTGCAAATTTATTTTATTTTAAATTTTTTCTCCTGGAGAAAGTGAACAGATAAAACGATAATCACAAAGTGGAGAGGATTTGGGGATTAACAAAATTATTATTTTGTTTATAAATTATTTCAAAAGTCCCTGAGCTAAGATTTGTTTTTTTTTAACCTAACAGCTGGGTTAAAGTTCTATTCTATTGTTGAGGTTCTAAAATTTAGAATATAAAAGTGAAAGAAACTAAGCTATTTTATTCGGAAAAACATTAGGGCCATTGCATTTACATTTCAATTTCATTATATTAATCATTTAAAAAAGATTCTGTCAGACAATAAGTCGAAAATCCTTGTCCTAAAGTTCACAGCTGATATAGTTTTTAGAAATATTATTAATTGGTGCATACAAGACACAATGGATGTTATAAAAATGGTTTTTTTTTTAAATAAAAATTTTCCATTCTAACTTTTAAAACAAACTACAATAATATCTTTCCCTACCAAGTATCTCATAAAGCTCTTGGCAAATATCCTGTAAGAATGTCCTTTAAAATCGCCACATTAAATATGTAAATACGGACTGTTTGTTTTTTTCTTCTTAACATTCTTCTCTCAACCGAACCAATTTATCAACAAGTCTTGAACATACATAAATTTCAAGAAAATTCCACATTAACCCAATTTCACCGAGATAAAAAGTGAGTGTTTAATGCAAAACTGTAAAAAAAAATAGATGGAAAAAACTGCATGAATACAAATGAATGAACAGTGAATTTGTGAAAAGAAAAGAACACTTGAGTGAAGCTGCACAAAAAAAAAAACTATAAAAATACCCACAAGATAAAAGTAAAATAAAGGCTAGAAATGAACGAAAAATAAAACTAAAAATTGTAACATATTGAAGATGCAGATGCATTGACATACATTTTCTACAACAGTGACAACAACAACAGCAACTCTAAGTTGCTAAACTTGCTAAACCTAAACTGATTAAATGCCAAACAATACAAATACCAAAGCGACGACTAGGACTACGAACAGCTACTGCCGTCAGTTATCAGCAACAATAACAACAACGACTAAAAATAATAAACTGAAAGCACATAAACCTAGACCAACTCCCCAAGGAGATACGTATATGTCAGTATATATGCATGTAGATGTATGTTAAATAGAAAGTTAACTGTATTTCACTTTATAACACACACACACACACACATATACACATATATACAACTATACACTTTTACTGTTAACTAGATATAAACGCAACTTTGTTTAAAGGACAGCACAGACATCATCGTCATCAGCAACTATCTATCCACAACAACAACAACAAGTACAACTAAAGAAAAGCAGAATAAAATCGATAAACTTGCCCATAAACTATTGTTAAATTTTGTACAGCAGCATTTAAAGGATGCAAATTAGGACAATACACACACACAACGTAAACACAATGTTGCATCCCAGCTATTATTTTATGCAGAAAACAATCATATTTGAATTTCTTTCTACTTTTTTGCTTGAAGAAAATATTCATAGGTGGGCTAATTTTCTGATCACAAAAGAACATTTTGGAGGAAAAAAAAATTTTACCCTGCACACTAAATTTCTTCATATATTCCCCGATTTTCTAAAAAGTTAAGCCTTAATACTGAGCACTTATAACTGCTCGCTTGCGAGTCGTACTTATATATAAACGTTTTTACGAATAATATTAAGGCCCTAATTTTGTAAAACACAACGCACGCCAAGGTATTATATTGAAAGCAAAAACCAATTCATCAATATTTTGTAATTTTGTTGTTGCTTTGTACAGAAATTTATTTACCGTTTTAAAATTTTCAACGCCACAAGCAATGATGCGTATGAAATCTTAAATACCAATGTGAATTTCTGTTAGAGGCAACAACAAAATTACAAAATATTTATGATTTTGTTCTTGCTTTCAATGTAATTCTTTGTCGTTGCGTTGTGTTTTACAAATATAGGGCCAAAGTCTTATTCAGTGCTGCCATATCGTCAGCTTATTATTGGTTTGGCGCATATGCGAAAAAGTCGGAGTACAGAAAAACTGCAAAGAAGGTTTACATGAAGATTTCTCAAAATGCATACGATAAAATATTTTATTTATTTTCTCCGCTGTTTTCGGCACATGTTTTGAAGAAAAATTTTAATTTTTTATCAACTTTCATGAATGAAGTTAGTAGTATTTTATTGAAAGTGAAAAATATTATTTTGTGCCGCATACGCCACTTTTCTACAAAATATTTTTAAAGCGTAGCTTTTTGCTATGCATTATGTAACTTGCTGAAATGAAAGTTTCCATATATAAAAAAATCTAATTAAAAGTCAACATTGATAATTTTTTTATCTTTTATTTGGTTTTATTAGACAAAAATAGTTCCATTTTGATATTTTAACACGCGTTTATTATTTTATATCACTTTTTTATTCTTGTTGTCATTTTATTTTGCTTTTGCTCATATTGCAGTTATTACGTCTATGCAGAAATTAAACAATTTAAAACAACAAGCACTTTGTTGTGTCTATAACAAGGCGAATTCATAAAGGTGACATTTTCGAATCATCTGTTTAATGTTTATTTCCTTGTTTGCATACTGAATGTCAAGCGTTGTTTACATTTTATGAATAAAATTTGTTAAAATTTAAAACTCAATAAAAACATAAATTCTTGAAAAAACCTATTTAAATGTTGTAGAACAAAAAAGTTAACATAAAATTTAAACACAAGGATTTTAAAAGGCGTAAGGAATAAGTGGAGCCACAATAAATTTGCAATATAAACAAATAATTTTGACAATCACTCTAACTTTTTACAATAACAAAATGCATAGTATGTATTTAAAAAAAGAGATAGCTAGCATAGCTCTATCTCATGATGCGGTCACCTTTATGAATTCGCCTTGGTCTATAATATGGCCAGATTGCCGTTGACGACATCACCATCAATGATGTATGCATGACTTGTCCCCTGTCGTTTAGGTTTTCTAGAAGACAATCTACAGAAAATCGTCGTTCACGACAATTTGAGCGTGGTTGTCTTATAGCTTGTCTTATATTTCCCATTTCATACTATTGAGAAACTAAAATTTATTGTAGAAGGGATAAGCTATTCCAAAAAAATGGTTTTTTTAATTTCGACCGAATTTTTGTTATCATAAAAATTTAACATGAAATTTTTCTAAAAATTTTTATAAGTAGCTGTTAATATAGTCTTTCGCAAAAAAATGTCAATGTAAAATCTTTATTCGTTTACCTATAAAAAATATATATTTCGTTTATCCACAAAAAATATATATTGTAAACCTCAAAAATTCAATGAACACGCATGCAATTTACTTAACATTCCTGACTTTAACAGTGTCCCAAATCTCAGCAAAAGACTTTAAAATTCACTATACGATGCAGAATTTTGATGCCTGTCGAGCTGCGTACATTTCTTAAATTTAATTGTTTGCCTAATGTCCGGCTAGATTGGCAAAAACCCCTATGTGCGTCGTCTTAAAAGCGTCCTAGAAAATATTAAGAGACTGTTAATAACAATCGATTGTTGCCAATAATGACCAAAAATATACAATTATTGTTCCGTTTCCGTCATCGAGAGTTCTCGATAATTTCAAAAAAATAAAAAATTCCTTCAAAATGCTATCTGGGTTATTCGGACTAATACTCACAAACACATCAACATGATTTTCATTTGAATGTTAAAAAGTTTTAAGTGAGAGTAATAGAGGTTGTTGTAAAACGTGTTAAAGAGCTTGGAGAATTGAATTGTATTTAACACAGAATTCTTTGTTGTTTCCTTATTGTTGTTGAGATTTTCCTGACAAAAATTTGTTAAATAAATTTTGGTGAAAAAGAAAACATAGATTTCGAAAAATAATCATACAGTTTAAAAATAAAAGTTGACCTAATTAATTTTTGTAGTTTGAGGGGAAAAGTATGCAATTATTTGATGTCATACATAATTGTTTGTTTGTTTCAGAAAGAAGAAATTTTAAATTTTGAGAATGACGGAATGGTTTCAATTTTAAGAGTGCTTATCTTAATAAATTTCAAGACTCGCAAAACCCAATATTAAAAAAGTTTAACGTTAGTTATTTGTGGTATAAATCTACTTATGGGTCTGGTAGTCAAGAATGTTGTTATACATAAGTTTTATTGCCGAGAATTTCCTGCCTTTTTTAAAAGGGAATAAGATAAAAAGCTTTTAAAGAGACAAAGAAAACTGGTTATAAGACCTATTTGAATACTTGTCTTCCATTATTTGAGTGAGAAAAGCTGGGCTCCTGCCGTTTTTGCTTTGTGATCTCAAGGTGACCGATCAAAAATATTCAAATGTAAACACTTTTATTTACAATAAAATTCTGGGAGATGCTGGGAGTTAAACAAATCTTATATGCATTTTTGGGAATTGATTAATTGCAGAAAATTTGGAAGCTTATAGTAAACCCATAGCTTTCATAAGTCCAAATTTACATTTTAGAAATGTATCTAGGGAAAGACGAAGTTTGAAGGCGAGAGATGAAAAAGTAAAGTGTGTCACGCTTATTGCGTCACCACTTTACCAACAAACTTCGTCTGTCAGGCCAGAAATGTCCATAGTGTAAATTGGGACTCAAATGTCCACTGAAATTGTTTACTTATACTGCCTTAAGACCGCAATTACTTATGATAAAAAGATTTTTTGGTGATGCCAAAACTTATTGGGGAATAATTTCAGATTTTTTAAAAAAAAAAAAAATTCTAAATAAATGCCAGAATAAGTGCTAAAAAAATTTATATAAAATGTAATTTCTTCATTAAGGTAAGGATCAATCCTTTTTTTTTTAAGTGCAGCTTTTGTCCTTCAGCTTCAGCGACAAGCTGTCAAATTGCCTTTTACAAAAGCTTGTTAGATGGTCGACAGGTGAAAACGAACTGTGCAAAGCGCATTAAATTAATGCCGTCTCAAATTCTTAAGAAAGGCATAGAACTGTCTTTAGATATCCTCGTAGAATTTTGTGATTTCTTGTTTCTGCACCAGGACACCTAATTTAGAAACAATATCGTATTTGCAATAATTGCAAAAGGTTTTTCAATGTTAGAATCTTCCGCTTTTTTATATTTGTATTAAACATTTGTTTAATAAAAATACCACAAGAACTAAATAATGCTAGAAATTTTTTAATAATGCTAGAAAATATGCTGCATGCTAAATCAGTTTTTTTTTCATGCCAAATGACCTTAAGAAATGCTAGATCTGAAAATGAGAAACTCTAAACTGGCACCACTGAAAGGCAAGGAACCGCTAAAAAAGCAAATTCTTTACATATGAGTGTTTTAATGAATTTTCAATGCGCTAAAATCGAAAGCTATAAGTTTTCCAAAATTCTCATTATAATGTTAACCCTCTCTTGGATGGAAGATAATTTACTTTTGTATGTATTGTTGACTGAAATTTGTTTAACAACAATTATTGTGGAAAAGATGATGTAACTTGAAAATAATGTACATATTTATTAAATTTGAAATTAAGCAAGGGAAATTTCTTAATTTCCCTTAGGTACATTTTTGTGGTGGATTGTTTTCTTGAATTTTGAACGGTTTGCTACCTATGGACCTGAACAGGGAAAAAGGGTAAAAAACTATCGAATTTTTTTAAGTTTTTTGCGATTTTGATCTTGAAGATGAAGTTTTTTTGATTTTATATGTTCACAATTTTTGTTCTTTATGGCAAGAGCTACAACTTTGTCTCGGTTTGCAAGATATGAGCCTGAGAAAACACTTTTTTGCAAAAATGACACCGAGGCCCTAAATCTTTAAGGGTCCATAAAAAAAAGTGCATGACTTTCGGCAAAACTGGGTGACACGGGTCTTTTTTTTTGGTCCTTTATGGTTATTTATTGTCCGCATATGGTTATTTTTTTTCGTGTTGCATTGTGTTTTTGTTGTTGTTTTTGGTCAAACTTTGATATTGTTACAAGTATGACTGTTGCTTATAATTCTTATTCGCTTAACAGTTTTATTTTTTTAATATCTTTAGTTTTTTTTTAAATCATTTGATGAAGAAGCAGCCAGTGAAATGCGCATAGGAAGAGCTTACAAAAAATACAATAAATTTCAGTGTTTTTATCAAGAATAAAAAGTGGGAATTAAGCACGACATACAATATCTTGTTAATTAAAAATACTTTTTTTCTTATGTTTTTGTTTTCAAATGATAAATACATGTTCACTTATTTTTTGTAATATCTAAGCCCACTTGCCGAAATCAATAGATGAAAACGTTACCATATAACTTTTTTTTTATCATAAATAGAATGTATTGCTAAAAATTTATAGAAATTGCCTCTGATTTGTAAAATTTAAATATCTGAAGATTTTTTTTTTGACGATTTTGTTAAATGTTCGTTACGGTTTTGACGAATTTTGTTAATTAAAACTTTTGACGATTTTTTAAGAAAAAAGCCTAACAACCCTGGTTGTGCTGCGTTTTACACAATAAGGGGCTTAAAGTCAGCAAAATATAAGTGAGCATTCATCAAGACTTACAGCGTCATTAGTTTTACGTAAACGTATACGTTGCGGATTAGCTGTTTAATTTTTCTTACTCTTTTGTAAACGTAACGTTGCGTTGCGGCTAACCTAATAAAACTAAAATAAAATTGGTTTTCACGATTCAATCGTTAAATAATTTCGTGTTTGTTAATGTAGATTGATAGAGCGAAAATTGCATCCACGTACACTACGTTCTTTTTATACGTTGATGCAAAATGCCCAAATAACAAAAGCTAAAATCTATAGAAAGTTTTTTTTAAATCATCGTTAGAAATTTTTCATTCAAACACATTTTAATACCATATGACACATTTACGCCTTTGAAGTAGCTACCAACCGTTAAAGACGACCGCAACGTTTACGTTTTGGCAACATCTATCGTTATTCAATATAAAAAGGTCGTGTACATCGACGAAATGTTGGCTTAAGTAATGAACATAAGCAAATTTTTAATAGTTCATACCTTAAAACGGAGAAAAATTTGTATTATACATGTTCATCCGAAACGCAAGGTCGCGTTTACGTAAGAGCACGTATTTTTTCGAAAGCTAGGAAAAAAGGGAAAACGGAACAGCTGGTCTGCAATGTAAACGTTTACGTTAAAGTAACGAGGCCTTAACTTTTAAGTTCAAAGACAGCAACACTGCTTTAAAGCTTAAAGAGTTAGAGCTCTTCGGAATATTGTTCCAACATTTTGTTTCAAATTTCCAGAAACAAATCAGCTTAATTTGAATTTGTATGTGTGTGCATTTGTGTTCTTCTGCCATACAAACAAGACAAATCTTTTTGCCAAAGCCTCCGGAGAATTCGATTTAAAAAATTTTCGAAGGAAATACTAAATGCCTGAACAAATGTTGTTAATCAGGCATTCGTTTATGGATATGGAGTATAAAATACCCCTGAGGTAACAAAAATCATGACAAAAGGAAGTCATTATTTAGGTTATTTGGTAAAGCAACAATAGCAACAACAATTTTATAGACAGATATAAAGGAAAAATCTAAAAGTTTGCTTAAAAATATGATAGAGCAAATCAATTATTTAAGCATATTTAAACAAAAAAAAAAAAAAACGTACGAATGAACTGCTGGCAAAAAGAGATTTTCAATACACAAAACACAATTGATTGAAACTATAATCGATTATCAGTGAAGCAAGCCTCAATGGGAATGAATGAATGAATGAATTGTTAACTGGAGATAAAAGAAAATAAAGGAAATCATTTGTAAGCACAAGGTGACAACTATTAATGAAATGACCTTATAAGACCTACCACAAAAATTACATGGGACCAACAGCGTAAATGATTGAAGTCCAATAATAGCAAGTAGCTTGCTTTGGGGTTCCTATAGAAGCCGGAAGAAAATATTTTTAGAACACCAACTAACAAATGCTCATGTTTGGCAAACCTTTTGTATTGAAAAAAAAAACAAGTGACAAAGTTATTTTTTGTTATAAAACCTTTAAGTCTTAACAAACCGCCTTTGAAGCAAAAGAATGCTGCATACAAAAAAGACTTACCGAATATCGTGCTGTTCTTGAAAAACGACAGGATATAAATATGTGATGATTCTCTCAACTTAATCTTTTTGTAAAAGAAAATATGAAAAAAAAAACAGTAATGAAAAGTAAGAACAAAATTTAAGTAACA
The DNA here is from genome assembly GCA_949318255.1 of Pollenia labialis. Lineage (NCBI taxonomy): Eukaryota > Metazoa > Arthropoda > Insecta > Diptera > Polleniidae > Pollenia > Pollenia labialis. The sequence continues at coordinate 115,368,257 of OX439143.1, forward strand.
AGTGTAACAAATTAGAAATGTTTGTTAGAATATTTAAGCACAAGAAACCCAAAGATCCTTTTGGGATGCCAATGCTGACTGAGTATTTGCGTTCTTTTTATAAAAAAAAAAAAAACGAAAAGTGTCAAAAAATTTAAATTGAAAATTTGTTACGCCTTTCGCTTAGAAAATATGCCGCAGAGAAATGAAAGAAAGAAGGAAGGAAAAAACTAGTGTGATCTATAAGATCAAGGGTAAGTCACACTCATTTAAAACTTAAACAAAAAATATGACAACGATGTGTGTGGTTTTTTAAACATGCCGACAAAGTGTGTATTTGGGAATAAAACACAACAGAAACACTTTCGTCACTTAAGTGTCAAAAGATGAACTACAATTGCAAGGCAGTGCTAAAAACTATAAAAACCCCTTAAAACTATTTGTAGCAAACCAAACAGTGGGCGTTTTTTTTTTGTTTTAAAAAATATAATAATAATTCAAAAATCAATGGCGGCTTTTTGAAAAAAAAAAACTTGAAAAAAACAACAACTTTTGCCAAGTGTCATTTTGTATGTCTTAAAATGCCATTAAAAATACTCTCTGTTCTTATTTCAGCCCACACACAAAGTTAATCATGTAATGCATTTAATTTTATTAATTTTCTTCTTTAAGTGTATGCAAATATCTCTATAAAAACCCCTCAGAGAGGAAGTTGTCTTAATGTCAGTTTTAATTTGTTATGCTTTACTGCCATCTTAGACTTTAAGTCACCAAATAGTTTTGTTTTGCTTTTTTATTATTTTTTATTTACTTTAGAACAGGGATTCCCTATGGGTTTTTTTTTTGTTAAAGAGACTCTTGAAAATTTTAATTTTCAATGTTTTGCAAGTGATTGTTTTTTTTTGGAATGGATAAATGTTTGTGATTATATTATTCTGAATTCATTTGCTACACAACGATATTATGAAAAATGTTTAAGATTTTTCTTTGTTCAAATACCATATTTACATGTTCCGAATCTTTGTTACACTCTTTAAAGATCTGTAATTTATTTTTATTTAAAATTAAAATTAATAAATTTTACTTAATTTCAAAATTCTAATTCCTCAGCCTGGCCCACGATATTGGCCCATATTGCTTGCTTGCATTTTCAACGACAAACAGCTGACTTGCGCTCCACTTAAAACGTTTAGCACGACAAATCAATCTACAATGCGTGCTAACGTAATAGTTTTCAAACAAAGTTGCTCCCCACTACGAAATATTATGCGACAACTTATGGCAAAATTAGCCACTTATGTTGCATAGCAAGTACATGGAAAGAATTATTTACTAAATATGGCTTGAACCAAAAAAATTTTGCATGATTATCGGCCAAGCCAAAAATTACTTATTCCAAATATAAAAATATGTTAAAATCAAGAAACGAAATTGAGTACTTTAGAAAATAAACTTCTTTGCGTGTAGAACAGCGCTATCTTTTTATGGCTTTATTTGCAAGCTTTGCCGATTTTTTTCATACTAGCACTCAAAATAGTCATTTAACAATGAATAAGTAGGTAAATGGATTATGCAATTAACGTAATGCGTTACGACTAACATTTTGAAAGCTAATGGGGCGATTATTTGAGTGAATTGTTGTCGCTTGATTAAATTGTCCATTTATACCTTCCCAATATTTATCTTAATCCTCGGTATTCCGACAAGATAACATAGTGCCAATGATACTTAGGATAATAATGATAGGGCCAATTAATCGTATAATTTTATTATTTAGAACTTGCAAACGTAGTATGTTATAACCCCTGTTTCCACATGCAAGTGAAAGTTCATAAAACTCAATACACTCACATTTGTTCACTAACATTCACCCAATTTCATTACTAGCTGTTGACTCGATTTTTCGTTGATAATACGTATACACTACTTGCAAGTAATAACTTGCATGTGGAAACGTAGGGTAACGTAAAATGGTTTAAAACTTCTGATTATCGAAAAGTTTTCTCTTAAAAGAAAAAACGCAATAACTTTTTTTTTATAGAAAAACCGTTGCTACGCAAAATATTTAAAAAACATTTCCGATTTTTTCTAATTTGCAATATCGTGAATTTTTCTAAAGAAAAATCTAAATATAATAAGTTTTTTATAAATAATTTAATATAGTGAAAGTTTTTCAAGGAAAATGGCAATTATGTAAAATTTGTTGCAGGAAAAAATGTTATAACGTTAATTTTTTTTTTTAAATTTACATACCTAAATATTTTAAAAGAGTTTGTAATATCGTAAAAATTTCTACAATAATTTAAAATTTGCGATATCACAATAGAGAAATAGCTGTATCGTTAATTAACTACACAGAAAAAAGGAAAACCAACTTCAATTAACGTATTTTTTTACAAATTTTTACTATGTATTAATTAAATTTTGTACCGATTTTTCGCCAGCAAACAAATTGATCATATCAATTAACACGTTTGTCACTTTGAGCTTTTCTTGCCTTTCAGTTTCGATCAATAGGAAAAATAGGAATGTGACCACCAGCAAAAGAGGCTATACAAAACGTTAACAAAAAACCAAAATATTTTTTTTTTCAATCAACACAGTTAATTGAAACAATTAAAAAATTGTTTAAAACTTTAAAATATTTTGAAGTTTGTGTGTATGTTTTCATTTTTGCAAATATGCACACAAACATTATAGTTTTTATTTTCAATTAAGGCAAATTAATTGGAATAATTAAAAAAATAGTTTGAACATTTTTTTCGTGTACAGAAAAATTGCAATATCGAAATTTTTTATAAATATATTGTAATTTTGCCAAATTGTTTATAAATAAATTCTGTAGCAAATTAACAACTATTTCTATTTGTGACCTTCTCCGAAAAAAGGGACCAAGTATGTGAAAATTAAGTTTTTAGAAAAACGCACTTAAAGTTATTCTACATCCTTTTAGGTAATCCACTCTTAAGCCCAAACCCGTCCCTTTTCTCGGAGAAGGTCACATTTAGAAATAGCTGTATCGTTAATTTACTACAGAAAACTCCCAATAACGAAATTTTATATAAAAATACTGTAATTTTGTAAAATATTTTTTATAACCACACCACAAGTATTTCGATCGACTCAGAATCACTTACTGAACCGAATTAACGATGTCCGTCCGACTGGCTGGCTGTCAATTAACACTTGTGCGCAAAGTACAGGTCGCATTTTTGAAGATAATTTGATAAAAGAAGGACCAAGCCTATTGAAAATGTACTGAATCGTAGGACCATGAAGGAAGATAGGGGGAAATTTCTGCCTCTCAGAAACTATTAAACCGATTTTAATGAAATTTAAATCAAAGATAGAAACATATTTATACGGACACATGAGCTATGCACTTTTTCAAAAATAGGACGGCAAGGTGAGGTAGGGGGCAATTTCTGCCTCTCACAAACTTTCAACCCGATTTTAATGAAGTTTATAAACATAAATAAATCGATATTTATCTGGACACATAAACGTGATGTGTTTTTAAATACTGTGGTGTAGGGTATCATATGGTCGGGCTTGACCGACTATACTTTCTTTCTTGTTAAAAAATAAAATATCGTATAATTTTTTATTATACGATATTTTTACAAAACAAATATTTAATACCGCAAAATTTTCCATAAATATTTGTAAAAACTGTAATTACGTAACTCTATTTACAGAAATTTTTTAATATCGTAAAATGTTTTAAAACCTAATTTAATTGTATCGTTATAAAATCAATATTTATTACAATATTGTTATTAATAAATTTTTCAAAGAAAAATTGCAACATTGTAAATTTTTTTTAAAAGAAATCTTATATCGTAAAACTAAAAAAAAATTTGAATATCATTAATTTTGCTGAAAAAAGGCATTATTGAATATTATAAAATATCGTGAAATTGGCTATGAATAGATAAATTTACCATATTTAAAACTTCTTAAATTTTTCTATAAACATTTCAATATCGTAACTGTTGTATGTAAAAATTGCGAATATTATTTCATATAGAATTGCTCTACAAATTCATCTTAAAAAACTTTAATTTCTTAAATATACCGTAAAATAAAAAACATAAAAACAAAAACATTAAATTGTTTCGTCGAAAGCCCGTTCCATGCATACCAATTTGGGAACCTATGATTTAGAATGTTAAAATTTTATTAACAAAATAAGTCTAACGTTGACATGTTGAATATTTGATTTTTAAAGTACACGATTTCCCAAAGCCAAATTTTATACAAAAATCGAATAAAAATTTAAAAATTTTGTTTATTTTTCATCACTTGTTTCACAATTCCTTTGCAAACTGTGTAATATCTGCCACTTATGAACAAACCATTTTTATGTTCTTTCTTTTAAGCATTTAAAATTTTATTATGCACCTGTTCTATTATTTAACTTAGCGACGACTGACTCTGTTCAGTTCATATGCAAATAATTCCTAATGGAAAATTTGTCATTCTTTTACATTTAACTGGCCATAAAATTTATAATTTCATGGCATTTTTATAAATTTGTTCTTTCCAACTTTTCCTTTTAGACACTGCAACGCCGAAAAATTTTCTATGGTTGGCTTGTGTTTTAAGAGGTTTTCTAGAAAAAAAATGCTAAATAGCGTTAAATTCCACAGTATTTAGTCAAGGATAAATGTGTTTGCATAGGGAACGTCAAAGAGAACGGAAACTCTAACTATATGTGAAAATGTTTGGGTGCTAAATGCAAGTGTTTAAGATAGAATTTGTGTGAGTTTATGGATTTTATATAAATTTTAGGAGTTAAGTGGTTTATTTGGGAAACAAGAGGGAGAAACAAAGCATTTTGTCCACTAAAGAAGCGTGAAATTTTGTTTCACTTACGAATGTTTCCCTGAAAGTATGATAGAGAAGTGTTAAAATATACTACCCAGAAAAAGTTAGAAAGATCATAGAGGACCTTTGACGACTGAAATGCTAATACGCATTATATTGTTACATAAATTTTTGTTTCAGTGTATTCTTGGGCTAAAAGACACGGTTATGATGTCAATTTGCTAACAACATGTTCCTGGAAAGAAACGAAAGCAGAAGCAAAAGATGAAAGACCGACAGCACACGGTCTTAGGGCTAATAAATCAGAGCAAGTAAAACTCTCTTATTGGTTAAAAATGTGCTTAAACCAACAAATCAGTAACTTAGTAAACATATAAACCACCTCTAAACGCATAAAATTGGACGTTTAAACTACCCATACAGACAATATGAATTTGACAACATTTAGCGTAGTGCTACTACATGTTATTTTGTAAACTACATATAATACATGGAACACTGATTTATCGCTGTTAAGTTTAAACTTCATATAAATTTAAGTTAAGTTTACATCCGGGAGCCACATCCGGTACGGTGAAATATCTGGAAGTGATATTGACTTTATTATCGATAGCAAGGCGGCCATAAGATCCCTGGAGAATGTGTTCATCACCAGGAGAATTGTCCGAGAATGCCGAATGTCTCTGGAATAGATAGCTAGACATTCATTAGTCATCCTTAATTGAGTCCCAGGGCACGGACACATGCAAGTAAACTACTTGGCGGATTCGTTTTCGTATGCAGGCACCACCTTGAATCGAGACGGCTCTACATATAATGTAGGTGTTTCAATTCCAAGGAACAAGCAACTTAAAGCGCACAAGTTTCTTCTTATTGCCAGTCCGTGGTGGCACGATGAAACTACCCGTGGGGAAACCAGGAAAATCTGACCCATCATAGATGCAAAAAGACACGGCAGGCATTAGATCACCTAAGAAACCTAATTGCGGTTATTACTGGCTACTGGCTCATTGGGAGGCCCACCCAGAGGCTGGGGCTCCCTTATTATGACTCATGTAAAATTTGATATGACAAGGGGCAGGAAGAGTCAACGGAACATCTTCCGGCATTCGGAGATTAAAGACTTAAAATATTTGGTCGAAGAGCCCCTGGATACACAACTTGTCTCTCTAATATTGATTTAAACAGGATCCACTTCTTTATTGACTCTACCGGTTGGCTGCATCGGAACACTAGCAGCCAGATAACATAGGACCCATGGAAGACGGTGTAATATGGTAACACAACGGGAGCTAATTAATGAACCCACGTGAGCTGTGCTTGATCGCGGCTGCCAATGGAACCGAACCTAACTTAATGGTGTTTTCTCCTATACAAAAAAATACCACATTTTAAAAGTTTCATGTATAAAATGTCTTGCCGACCATGTTATACTGCAATTTTTTATTTGACGAGAACCAAACACAAAAAGTTTGTTCTGCAATATATAAAAAAATATGTACATAAATCAAAAAGTGTTTTCTTCAAAATATAAAAAAAATATACATAAACCTAAATTTCTTATTAGATTGATACTAAATAAATAAATAAATGACGAAATTTCAATTTCTTTAGTTTATTTTTCATAAAATATGTAAACAAGAAAATACCTTTGCCAGATTGCCGATTAATGAACACCAAGTTTTTACGATTTCGTGATTTGACGTTTTTTTCAAAAACAATTTTATAACTTCGAATCCATTTAAATTTTATATCACTGACAACCTACCATTAACAATGGAATGATTTCTTTTGTTTTTACTATAAAATAATAGAAAAATACCTATTAAAACTTCAAATTTTTACTGTCCTGATTAGAGGCGATTTTTTGTCAACTTCGTCTGGTAACCCTATAATAAACAGAAGCCATCTTTTACAGGGCATTATGAACACTCTCGATTTGTACGGGACTTATGACGGCCTTATGACATTTTAGGGTGAATTTTTTTATATTCAACATTTTTTATTTTTCGAATTTTATGACTATTACAAAAAAGCTTTAAAAATTACATAACTGAAATTTAGCTCATAGAATAAATTCGAAAAATAAAAAATGTTAAATATAATATAAAGTAACCTTCGGAAGGAAATAATTCCCAGTTTCTATTTGTGAATTTTTTTACAATAAAACACGCTGCCCTTTTAGAGAGCAAAGCATTTTTAAGAATTAAAAATGTCAATTGATGTATTCAGTGGCTCAATCGCATAATCAGACAAGTGTTTACAAGACCTGAACTAAAAATTAATAAAAATAATTATAAAGTCATATATCCGAAACTTTAAAATCCAGGATTTTTCTCATCTGCGGTATAACAAACACCACCTTCGCTAACGAAAACTTCTCTGCATAGCATAGGCAAGAGTTGGCGAGACTGGGCTCGGAAATGTGAATTCGTGCAATGTGTAGACAGTCAGTCCACCAATAGGTTTTTATTTTGTAATGATTAGGGAATGTGTTCAAAACGGGACTTGTCGTTCCTGGAGGAATAGAAGGTAGTTGAAGATTTATTTTCCACTAAAAACTCTACGCTTTTACTAAATAATCTTTCTTAATCTCTAAACGTTTCTTTTTACCCATATCTTCCGTTTTACATGAGAAATTAACAATTGCGAGTAAAATCAGTTTTATGAAGCTTACAAATTTTCGCTACTTTTACTCAATCTAAAAGCGAATTACACACACTTTAATATTGCTGATAATTTTACACGCTTTGATTAGCATGAATATCTAATAAACGTGAGAATGTGGTTTTTTTAAAGAAAGTTGGAAGTTACAACAAAAAGTTCTACAAAGCCCTAGAAAAAATAAATTTAGCAAATAATGCTTTAAGGCTTGTTTGAAAGAAAAAAAACATATTACATTATGTTTTGGCGTTTTTCTTATTTCAGAATGATGTCAACATAAACACAAAATTTAAAAAACATCAATTATTAAACACCAAATAAGCCGACTTTAAAGATTTTTCTTTTTTTTGCCATTCACTGATTTTGATTTGCCGCCTATAAGAAATAAAAGAAACGAGGCAAGAACCAACATTCCCACATTATTAACTAATTTGCTAAGGTTATTGTTGCCAAAAAACAAAATAGTGCTGATGTAGTGGCCACACATGCTGATCAGCAAAAATAGTAGAGAACACAAAAATGAAACAACAGCTAATTGCTGCTATTTTATCATTGTTGGAGAAAAACATTGACAAAATTAGGAAACTAAAGAAAAAGATGTACTTTAAAGTTTTTTAACTGACATTTTCTTAATTGTCTAGGCAACAATGGAAATAATAACCAACTTACTAAGATGACAAACAACCGCCTTTTGGCTGCTTTTAATACGATTTTAAACTCGCTGCATTATGTTGTTGTTTTTAGTATGACAAACATTATTACACATTGTTTGCTTTGTTAAAAAAAAAAACAGAACAAATGTCTTCAACCCAAAAAATAACACAAAAATTCTTAAAGAAAGAGCGCAACTTTTTAAAAGAGCTGGTTAAACAATGACATGTTATATGTCATTTATGTAACATCATCCTCCTCTTCATGATCATCATCAGCAGCAACCACCAACATGATCATTGGGAATTTTTATTTTTTTACTATTATTTTGTAAGTGTCAATTGTTTGTGTGTGGTATTCCTAATTGTTGTTCTTCCTTGAGAAATTCTCTTCTTTCCACAACCATAGTTCTTTTTTCATTAATTTGACAGTTATTTGCCTCAAAGCCGGGTACAAATGAAAAAACAATTTTAAGCTATTGTTGTGTTTTTGTAGAATAAAACGGTTTCACCACTCCCTAAAGAATACTTACTCTCGGAAAATCTCACACACGTTGTTGAAAATGATGAGCAAAAGAATTATCTTTCCCAAGAGAGTAAGTAAAGTATTTAACTAAGCCTTTGGAGAGATTTTGTGGGAAATAGGTTGCAATTGGAAAATTATGAATTGCCTTTAATTGGAAACTTAAATGCAAGAAAAAAATCTCTACTTCTTGATTATATTAAAATTACCTTGAACACTTACCACATTATTAAGCCTAGTACTCTGTTCGAACTTGCGAAAAATGTTGAGCAACATTGATTATTTCAACGAAAATTTTGTCATCTATCAATATTATCTATCTTGCGGTTTTTAAAAACTTAACGTATTTATTAGTTACAAATATGCAACATTATTTTTGAAGGTAAACAAAAACCATAGTTGGGGGTAGCGCACTAAATGTTGATTTAAATCAACATTGCACTCTTACTTAATAAAACTGCAAAAAATTAGTTTTTACAATTTTTTACCAGCTTTTGTGATGATTGGTATTTTTTCACTAGCACTAAAAAAATTTATTTGCATTGAACATTTTTTCACTATCGCTAACTGTGATTGTATGCATAGAATCTGCACTCAATCCAAATTTGTAGTTTAAAATTTGAACTTGCAATCAAAAAGCTGTACGAAAACTAAATATCACTAAAATTTAAATAAATTAAATTTTGTACATGAATGGTTTTTGATTTTTCCGATGATATGCATAAGCAGAGGAAATTAAACTAAATGAAATTCTGTCAATAACGGAATAATTCTTAGATTTAATCATTAAAACATAAGTTTTGTATTTTAAATTGTGTGCAAAATTTTTAGTCAAATAAGTGAAGAAAAAAAACTGCAATTTTAGCGCAAAATGTTTTAACATTACAATCTTTTATGTGTAGAGATATTGCTAATTTTCAATTCACTCAACATCAACAAAATTATTACAATCATTTTAAACTAGTGCACTAGTGCACCCCCATCTATGACAAAAACCATGTGTTTTGATAATTGTCATTAAAAAAAGTAAAACAATTTTATTTTAATAATTTTCTATAGTAAAAAACAAAAAAATTTAATTTTATTATAAATTTTTGCACTTTTCTACATTTTTATTTTTGAAACGCTTGTTATAAACCCCACCCCACCTCACAAATACAAAATAGAATATTAAAATAATGATAAGCTGTTGCTTAAAATTTGGTGCGAAATAATATGAGCTGCACTTGTTTCGCACGGAAAATAAAAATGTTGCTAGAAACATTTTGAATGTTTTTCGTAATATAAACAGAGTACAACTCTATCAACATTTTTTCGTTTGTATTTCACAGAAATTTTTTTTATATTGAGTTTGAAAACATTTCGCACGAAATACTGAACAGAGTACCAGGCTTTATGCAAAAAAAGTTAAAGCTCACATTAAGCCCAGCTTTGCAAATGTAAATGGGCCTAATGTGTTGGATAGCTTATGCAGAGCGGTTTAAAATATAGATAGATTTTTCAGGTAAACAAGTTTTTAATCTATAGAACAGAGTATACTTTTCTAAGGGCTTAATCCGAAGCTCTACTGGGAATCTCTCCATTACATACATGTTAGTTTTTAAACAAGTACGAGGGCTTTATTCGGCTGTGCCGAATCTTTAAAACTCAAACCAAGAATTTGAATATTTCAGAAGTGTGCTCTCTATGGTATCTTTATATTGTAAGCCAATCTTTTTAAAACGTGACGTCATTTTGCCTTTAAATAAAATATCATGACTTGTTTTAGGAATATGATTAGGAGTATCAAAGTGATTTGGCTTTATATGGGACCAATGATTAGTTATGGACCGATCTTCATGAATTAAGCGGTATATAAAACTATGACAGACCAAGTTTTACTGCAATAGTATGATTCGTTACGGCAAAAGGCGTAGAAAAAGGATTTCCGAGAGTGGGGTTAAGATAGGCCCTGGTTTGCCAAAGGCACTGGTTAATTGTGGACCTATCCGCACTTAATTTGTCGGAGTGCTTACTAATTGTATACAACTTTGACATACCAAATTTTACTAAAATAGTATGACTCGTTAAGGTTTTAAGCGTACTATAGAATTTTCCTAGAGTTGAATTCATATGTGGTCGATAGTAAATTATTGACCGATATTGATCTAATTTAACCTAATAATTTATCGTATAAAACTATGACAGACCAAATTCTATTGCAATAGCATTATTCATTACGGTTTTAGGCGTACCAAGGTGATTTCCGAGAGTTGGTAAACTACCCACTAAAAACTTCGCCTACAAAATAATGTGTTAAGTAATCAGAAAAACTTAAAAGCACTAATTACAATTCTACTGAAAGAACCAATGGATTTTACAAGGGGGGTGTCAAAATGAACCCATGAAAAAATCAAGTCATTATTTTTTTACCTACAATACATCCAGAAATAAGTAGTTATAGAAGTTGTTATAGAAGCATGTAAAGAAGAAAGCTACTAAATAATGGGTGAAAGAAGCTATTCATTTTGAAAAAGTAAGCGAAGTTTTTACTGGGTACGAACCGATATCTTCACAAAATTTTAAAGTATGATTTCTAGTCGTATAAATGAATTTGTGCAAAATTATATGACAATCATTGCATTCTGTCACCAGATTTCAGTAGTTCATTTTTTTTAAAAAAATATTAATTTTTAAAGGAGGTTGTTCTTCATTTGGGTTCATAACTACCGATTTATTTGACAGCAATTTGGCTATTTTCTGTTAAGTCTTTAGAGAGTGAGCGTGCTTTCAATAGACGGAACGATGGGTAGGCAGCCGCACATACAGACAGCCAGACAGATGGACATAGCTAAATCGACTTAGAATTTTTCCACGGCTTCATGGCGCCTAAGATGAAAATTATAATGGTTTCTGTTGTGTTTTCTTCACAAGTTCTTTATTGAATGATAATTTTTACTTAAACAGATTTATAACTTAACTAGCATTTAACCAGCTACTTCGTTAGCGTATTCTTTTTCTTCGTGGACATATCTGTATGCCAATGTTTATTTTCTCATTCACTCAGGACCTTGCATGTTTAATTTTATCTTTCTAGGCCCGATACTAACCGTACTTCAAAAAGTACCAGTTAATGAATAAAAAAGTACCAAAAATTTCCCTCTTATACCTATAGATTGTCATCCACTCAGAGCATTGCATGTTTAATTTTATGTTTATAGGTCCAATACTAACGGATATTCAAAAAGAACCAATTAATGAACAAAAAAGTACCAACAACTTCCCCTTATAGATTATTATCCACTCAGGACACTGCATCTTGAATTTTATGTTTCTAGGTCCAATACTAACGGAAATTCAAAAAGTACCAGTTAAAGAACAAAAAAGTACCAACAAGTTCCCTCATAGATTTTTATTCACTCAGGACATTATATGTTGAATTTTATGTTTTTATGTCCAATATTAACGATAGTTACAAAAATACCAGTTGTAGAACCAAAAAGCTGAACAAAAATATCAAATTTCCCGTATTTCCTTTTTTGGTACTATTTTTTCCCCCCATTATGGGATCCAATAATTTAGAACGAATACATATGTCAAAGAATGGAGGAAAATGTTTTGTAAAAAAAGTACCAAAAATAGTTACGATTTTCACCCTTTAAATGTTCGAATTTCGAAAAAGTACCAAATTCGTATTCGTATTTTTTTGATAAGTTTCGAATACGCTATAAACTTTGGTTCTATGTTTATTGGTTCAAAAGATAGATGGGGTGTCAAAAAAGTACCAAAATTCGGGTTTTACCCGATTACTCCCTAAAAGGGCAGAATTTCAAAAAAGAATCAGACACCTGTCCGCTTATTTTCCTAAAGAACAACGATAGGTATTACATTTTTTTTGTATCTCTTTTAGCTTTGGAGATATAAGGTCACCGTATTTTCCCGTTTTTACCCTTTTTTACCCACTAAATATTAATCTTTGAAATTCGTTTTTGGGTAGTCGATTATTTAATTTTGTTTACAAGTTTAAACGCCCAAAGTCGGCGGTTTAAACTTGCGGTAGAACTTTCAAACTTTTAAAATCACAACTAGCTGATGAGCTGATTATGTTTAATAAAAGAGATAGATAAACACCTACTAACATCTAAACTTGAGTCTGAACTGTTGAATTGGCAACAAACATGAAAAAAATATCTGAAGATCTATTAGATAATGGTGTGATGAAGATATCTACCGAAATCTAAGAAAAATATTTCAAATTTTCGTTTCAATGTTCTTCAGCAGGGCAAGTTTAAAATGGCGCGAAAAATGGTTAAAAATGGCTGGCAAAATGGCAAGAAAAAGTATAAAAAATGGCATGAAAAATGGCAAAAATAAACATGTTATTTAAGAAACATTTATTTTACTAAGTTTTTATTGTAAGTACAATAGTATGTTTCTTCAAATTTTCAAATTTTGCGTCTTTGATTTCCAGAACACCCCTGAGAATCTCCTGTTATCACATAAAACAGTTCTATAAATGAAAAAAACACTCTTTCAACATCGCAAGATGTAACTGGAGCATATTTGAACACTAAAAGTTCAGATGGAGAAAGGTTGTCATTAAATTCATCCGTCACACTTTCATTAAAACAAAATTGTGAGAAAATCGATTTAAACACTTTTTTCAAATTGAAATAACAAGCCATATAGATTTTTCAGGAGTATTGAATAATTTACCACACGTATTACAATCTAAAACGTTTTTTAAACTTTTCAACAAAATCTTTTTTACTGAAATCTTGTATTATTTTCCTTAGCACTGTCAATTAAGCCAAAGATTTCATTCATAGAAATCCCTTTCGTTTGTAACTTCAAGAGGCTTGAGCAGATTCATTGCAAATACTTTTTACGTCCGATTTTTGCATTACCCAGTTAGCATTTCGAATAGATTCTGCCTCAGATTCGCTAGGTTGCAAAAAGTTATTCTTTGACAAGCTGGACCAAAAATTGCTTTTTAAAAAACTAATTGAAGAAATGACAATAATGGCATATGCCATAAAAAACTTGCCCTACTCGTCAGCAATGCTAAGAGAGCGAGGTCATTTCTTACCCGTCGTCTAATAAAAACATGGCTCAGATCAACAATGGCAGAAGAAAGACTGCACTATCTAAATTTGCCTCACAAGAAAATCATAAATTGCTTATTTAAAAAAATTAATTAATATTGAACTGATCTTATATTTCATTAAACCATATTGTTGAGTTTTTTTAATATAATATTCACATATTAATTTTAATAAACTTTTAAAAACAAATTTTTTTAATTTTTTGTATAAAAAAAAATTCCCCCCCCCCCCCTAAGACTCAAGCTTGATCCGCGCCTGCTGCCCACAGATATGAAATAGTTCTTTTTTATATAAACTTGTATCTTTGCAAAGACAGGCTTAAACAATAATCGCATTTTGGTACAAAAGTTTCCTTTTTTTAAAAAACAAATTTACAACATAATTTTATCCAAAATTTTTCAGACAAAATTTTGCTTTCTTTATCGCATTTGAGTCCATTTGAAATATGTATCTATGATATTTGTATCAAATTTTTCTTTTGGCGTCTATAAAACTGGCACATTTTCTAGATCATCTTACAATTAAATTGGGATCCACAAGGAATTACTATCTTGAAATATTTTACAATTCTGACAGTTGATCGTGTCATTCCTTTTAATAGTAATTTTAACAAATTCAACCTTCTATAGTTCTCATAATTTTCACCTTGCTTTAGTTCTCCGTTAAGGCCACCTTAGAAGCTGTGGCTAAGAACAAAACATTCTCTGCCACACACACAGTCTGCCGATCGTATATCCCTACTGCAAACTACTGTTTGCTAAAAAGTAACAGAATATACCTGACGCTCTATTGATTTTAAATACTTTCTTTTTGAATTTTTGTATCTTTTGTTTTTAGTTAGTTTAGCTCCTCCTTAATTGTTGCTCATTTCAATTGTGATCAAATTTTATTGTTTTATAATCTACAAACACTTTGTTGTTTGTTTGTGTATTTGTGTCGTCTAGTTGTTGCATAACTAAAAATTGCCGCTTGTAAAAGAAACAAAAAAGAAATCTTTTTTATATAAGCCGCTTTAAGTTTTTTTCTTCTTTAACTGTTTTTGCTGCTGTAAGAGTTAAATTGTTGTTGGTATTTTTAAGTTAAATTTTTTCTTTTTTTGCCACTTAAGTTGAACTTACCTTTCACTGTGTTTCTTCTATTACCTTTTAGATTCTATTGGCCTACAGGTTAGTTACCGGTCTGTAGAATTTTTTTTAATGTTGTTTACTCCCATTATTTAAATGCTTGTTTGTCGGTTCGGTTCGTACTTTTGTTTTAAATTCTATTTCTTTCAATTTGAAAATCATTTAGCCGATGTGCAATTGTTTCGATTTGTTTGGTGTTATTGTTTTGATTGTTTATAACAATGTGTTCTTAAGTGTTTTTACCGCTCAGATTTCTCCTTGTTTTAAATTTTTTTTTTGCACTGATTAGTTATGGCATATTTAGCAATATTAATTGTCTAATATATTGTTTAAGCCATAATAATGCCTAGTAATTGAGTGTATGGAAATGTGGAGAGTGTGTGTGGTCGTCGGCATTACATTCAAGTTTAATTTGTTGAAATACATTTTCGGAAAAAGGCAATAACTTTCTAACTAGAAAGACAATCGTACTAGAACCCCTAAGAAGAGGTTTGATGGGTTTCAAAACAAATGTGCTATTTTATGGGAAGAAAGAAAGAAAGCACATTTTCAAGCTTTGGAATTGTGATATTTACTTAACTTAGAAATACCCTAAAAAGCTTACTATTGTTGCGTGTTCTACAATAATATAACTTGTGCCTTATATGTGCAAATGTGTCTTATTAACTACTGAATTTCTACTAGATAACATAATAAATCGATAGGACACATCTACGATCGATCACGCTTAACGCCTTATTAACGATATATAAGTCAAATATTTAGGTAGTAATTAGTCTTCTTTACCGGCTTAAATAAAAAAAAACTATTGTTTCAGCGAAATCTTTTCTCTAAGTAAAATGGAAAATGTTATAAATGAAACTTTCACCAATACATTTATACACTGAAAATTAAAATCATCCATTCGTACTTAAATTAATCCCAAGGGGTATCAGTAGTACGGATTTTCTTGAATCAAGCACAGAAAGATTGATTCAAGTTCGGCATACTGAAGTGCGATTCTTAACTTATCCGTACTTAATCCCTAATTTGTTCTTGAAATAATCCGAAAATGAGATTGATTACAGTAAAACTAAGATAGAATCAAACTCCAAATACGCAAGTATTATATAGTTGATTTTATCCAGAATTCCTACTTGAAATAATTCAAAAGTGAAATTAGATTAGTCTAACCTAACCTAAAACACTTATCCCAGTGAACCAGCGACAGAAGAGGAATACTATTGCAATTGATTTTACACACTATAAAATTTCTATTATAACACACCAGCATCATGCCCGAAATTTTTTCTACTTAACAATTTCTGTACATATTAAACTCAAAATATTAACAAAATGGGAACTTTTGCTTTTTATTTAACGTTTTAAATGTGAAAACAATGCATGTTTCTTCTTGTTCTGTTGTTTTTGTTGTTTCTTCACAAAAAAGGCGAAACGTTTTTAAACTTCTTGTGTGGTGTTGTTGTTGTTTCTAAAACAATATTTGACTAACACAAGCGTATGCACACATATAGAATGCAATGCTCAGAGATTAGACAAATAAGTTATACGAGCTTTAAAAGCTCACTTTATAATTTTACTCTCAAAGTTCAATCTTTTTTTACTTGGTTTAAGAATTTTATACTTATTTTAAAGAATTTTGGGATTGGTTTTTTAAAGTATGTAATCTTATTTAGGATTGCTTAAAGTACGTTTTAGTGTTATTCGTACTTAAATTTTTAAGAACGACTCGTTATTAAAGTATGTATAAAAAATTTAATCTATTCCGAGTATTTTTCCTTCTGTGTAATTTCGGCGAAAAGTTGCTTTCAGTCTAACGCACATTTCTATTACTCTACAGCTAGTGTTGAATGAGGGCACTATCGTTGCCGTTATTTTTATACCCTCTTCCACAATTAGTTGTGAAGAGGGTATATTAAGTCTGTCATTCCGTGTGAAACTTTTTTATTATTCATCTCAGACCCCATAAAGTATATACATATATTCTGGGTCTTTGAGTGATACTTAGTCGATTAAGCCATATCCGTCTGTCTGTCCGTCTGTTGAAACCACGCTCACTTTCGAACAACTCAAACGAAATGAACAAGCTTGGTACCAAACTTCTTGTAGTTATCCTATGCAGTTTGGGATTGAAATTCAGCAAAATCGGTGCAGTAGGACCAGAGCTATGAATCAAAATGTGGAACCACCACCTAAAAAAAATTAAATTTTGTTATAAAAAATAACATAAATGGTGGAACAAGGCACGGAATGAGATAAGATTTTGCAAAAATTTGTTTTATTCGACTGGAAATCACGCTGTAAAATTTCGTGAAGATCGTTCCATAACTTACCTTAGGCCCCATATAAACCCTACTACCGGAAAACAGTTTAGTACGCCTAAAACCGTAAAAAAATGATATCATAACAAAATTTGAATTGAAACTGTTACTCAAGCTAGTTTAAATTGCTAAATAATTTAATATAGATCTAAACCTGTAAAAGCCAGACGCAAAGTCATCTGACAAAATTTCAATTAGAGCGTGCTCTATTTTCTTCCGACAAACCATCTGACATCACTGTTGTTATTTTGAAAAAAAAAAAATGTTGTTAGAATTCTATGCTGCAGGGAAGCGGGCAGCGGCGGTACTCTATTGACGGAAGCATATGCCGGCTGAGTTTGTTATTTTACAATACCGATAAATGTATGTTCTTTTAACCTTTTAATAGAAATAATGTACATATACATAAATAAAAAACGTTTCATTATTTTAACCAAAATTGGTATCTTCGAATTTAAAGAAAACAATTTTGAAGATAGCTGAACTCTTTTATGCCGCACGCTTTTTTGAAACCGAGAACTACTTTCGTTTCTGCAATTACTATGCGAAAAAAAACAGAGGCAGTGTCAGAAGTAAATTACATGTAAGTTTCTGACTGAATATTATAAACCTTATGTAAAACAGCAATTTTGACAGACATGCACAATTACATGTCCTTTAGGGACAAAACCAGTCTCTCTAAAATTGATTTCAACGGGATCCATTCCTACATTGAATAATTCGAAGGGCCAGGTTAGAACGTCAACAGCCTGGTAACTAGAATTCTTGGGGAGGGGAAACATCGCAAGACATCGGGAACTAATTACTGGACCCACGTGAGATGTGCTTAATTGTACTTTTTTAGAAAATAATAATAAAGTGGGTTTCAATGTGTTGCTAGATTAACATAAAGTAAATAAAATAGTAAATTTTTTTTTCGCTATCTTTTAAATCTTGCTCAATCAAAAATTTGTTAACTTTCATTGTAAAGCCTTACTCTAACTTAATTGAACACCCTTTAAATTTTTCGAATCGGTTCAAAAATTATGTCCCAATCCCCTTTTTTTTATAGATAACTTTCGATTTTTGGTGGTGTAATCGAATTTCTAAAAATGACAAAATGATCCACTTAGGTATTGCACCAGTCACATACTGTTATTCCCATACAGCACACTCCTTAAATATTCTAACTGTCGGTGGACCTTATTTAAATGCATAGTTCGCTATTTTTTTTAAACAACATACAGTCAGTACAAGGGGTTTTGTAAATACGACAATAGTTATAATTTTAATAATTAAAAAAACGATTATAAGAGAAATGCTATTTTAAGCTGAAAGATTATAACCGAAAGATATTTTAAATTTGGGCTTCTGTTGATCGGAAATAAGTCTGCTAGTTAGACTAGAAAGTCTCATAAGTAAACATTAGGTCATTAGGCCATGAACCAGACAAGAATAAGACCCTCTCTGTAAATATGTGGCACTCCACTTGGTGCGTTATAAACTTAACGCCTAACATTTAAGAGACGAGCTCTCTGGAAAATAAGTGATTATCTAGGGGACCTTTTAAAATGTTTAAGGGAGACATGATGTACCTAGTAATTCATATGATGAACGTTAATTTTTTTTTAAATTTTTTTTTAAAAGACTCGTATTGGTGCTGATTGATATGAGGTGGACTGATGGGTATTTACTTTTACCATAAATTTGTTCAAATTTTCAACAGATTTTTAATGTTTTCATTCCTCGGAATTTTTCGAATAACGTAGACTTTATAAAATCCGTTAGTGCTGGTTTACCCTCCTCAAGTCTTTTCCATGAAGTCTAGAGCTTTTAGGAGAGAAGGGAGAACAGAATGCCATTTATTTTCCTTTCTCTCCTAAAATCTCAAGACTTGATGGCTTAAACTTGAAGAGTGTGAACTAGCACTTAAGAGATATAACCGAAACACTGGTTTTAACAACATAACTTTAATAACTTTGCTGATGATTTCAAGAATATAAAGTTTTAATTATTAATACGATTTCCGTATGACGTGCTAAATTTCCAGTTTTTCATATTTGATAAATACACTGAAATTTATTGTTGAGGGAAAGCTAGCTTCTATGCGCATTTCACTGGTTGCTTAGGCCAGCTCATCAGGAAACCTTTTCCAAAGATTTTAGAAAGGCCAAAAATATTGTACAAATAAAACCCTAAAGCGAATAAGAATTATAAACACTCAAAGTCTTACTTGTAGCAATATCAAAGCCAAAACAAAACACCAACAATAAACAGTGAGTTTATCTTTTCCAACTCGAACTGTAGTTGTAAGTGGGTAAAAAGAAAGATATTTTTATCAAACAAATAAATCTCTCAGTTTGTTATGAAAATAAATGGGACAATTCGTTTCCTAGAGTTAGTGAAACTCTGTTAAAGAAGATACAACTAGAAATGTCCTTAAAAACGAATCTAGCCGCTCTAGTAAAGGAAAACTAAGCATGTGTTTAGCACACTTAGCTCTGGAACATGTCATATTTTTTTTTATTTACTGCCTGGCCCAGAATGTCGAGAATGTTTCTTTGCGTATTTATATTTAAAATAATAACAAAAATCAAAAATTTTCTTTTCGGCATTGCAATGCATTGTGGGCCAGACCTGGCTGTTAGAGTATGATTTAAATGCCGACCAAACAGCAAAATTTTCCCTAATTTGTTCCAAAAATTTGTTTTAAAATCAGTCGAGCACAGCAATTTTTATTGAAATTTTCATATAGCATGACCTTTTTCTAAGTGCTTATGGGCAGATGATGTAATTGTTTGTAATTATCCTCTTATTATAAACACATTCCTTTAGATACAAATACACATGTGATGTTTAACCAAACGAAAAAACAACATACATAAGTATGTAAAAAAATTCTCTTACAAATCATTTCAAATATATTTTTTTAGCAGCTTAAAATTCTACAGCTGGCAAAAAGAGCAAAAATTCCATATTTTTCCATATTATTAAAACAAAGAATAAAAAGTAGCATTTAAGCATGTTAAATTAGAATTTTATACGCCCAAATGATCTTCACAAATTTTGTTTGAGTGTGATCAAAATTTTTGTTTAGCAATTGTGTGTTTTTCTGTGCGTGTTTTCAAAAGGACATTTCATTTGGCACCCTTAAATTTTCTACGCATTTCAAATGGAAATCCTGTCTTGGAAGAAAATCCTTATTATTTTCAATTGTTTTTTTTCCTTAGGAAGTTAGTTCTGCTCAATTGCAATTCTTTACTCTCAGTCATACTGAGTTTTCTCTCTTTCACTGGAGATTCCATTTTCACTTTGATTTGTCCACCAAAGAATTGTTTCTTGCACCAGTCCGTTGAAAATTTTATTCGTCACATTTGATTTAGACAATTTTAAACGGTATTTGTTTTTTTTCCCTCAAAGGAAACTTTGTACAATTTCTGGTACATTTTGAATATGATTGGCTTTGCTGCCGTTTAAGTGATCATGATTTTAGTTTTCAAAAAAAAAAGTACTTTACATTTGTCTAATTTAGTACTTTTTATCTTATTGTCTTGTGTGCTCTTTGCGTGTGTAACTAAATTGTTAATTGTTGGTAAAATATGTTGGTCTGCTGTGTCTTGATTGTTTATTGTTTGTTTTTCTCACATTTGCCTGTTCTGTCTTAAGGAATATGTCACTTCATGTTAATCCTGTTCCAATTTGATGTGTAACCAATTGCGTATTATAATTTTCTTTTAATTGTGTATGATTTTTTTGTTTAGTTTTAATAAAATACATTTTAAATTTGTAACCATATATTTAAGGTGTCCAGGTGTATGCTTAAGATTATTGTCATTTGGTTTGTGTGATGTATGTGGGATGAATGTTGTGGTTTTATAGTGTAAATTGTTCTTCTTGATGCGATGGAACGAGGGACAGATGTTTTAGGAAAAAAGGAAATGTTTCAAGATCCAGAGGAATGAAGTTTTTGCATTTTCAACAGGTTAGGACCTTGCGACAATTAAAGCTTGTGTACCAAATTTCATTATATTATCTTAAAAATTGCGACCTGTATTTTGTGCACAATATTTACATGAAAAGCCTGCCTCCCAGCAAGCCGGACGGACATAAATCCTTAGATCGGCTTAGAAAGTCTGAGATTCTGAATCGATCGGTATACTTAAACGTGCGTCTTGGATCAATATTTTAAGGTGTTACGAACAGCATTAGAAATGCATTATATCTCCTCCACTATTGTCGTGTGGGTATATTAATGCGAAAGATCGTATAATATAATAAATGTTAAAGAGCAAAGCACTACTGTAGTTTTTTTTTAACTTTATTTAATTTCATCTCTTATAAAACTCTGCTAATATTTTACTCAATTCTGCTATATTTCCTAAATACTTGAGTTACACTTAATCAAAACTTGTTTTGTTTATAGCCCCAAAAACCTTCATTAATATCCATTTTAGCCATTATTCCACATATTGAACGGTCACAAAACCTTTTTCATATTATATTTTTTTAATAAAATATGCCCTTAATATGCATGCAAAAGTTTAACACTTTCACAGTTTTAACCTGTGAACACCTTGAGCTTCAATTGAACCCTTAACTCTTTTTCGCACACAATTCCTCTTCATCTAGACCGCAACTTATCATCAACCATCTTTTGCCTCGCCACAATCATCAAGTATAACTTTTATGATCCTTAAGTATCAATGTAATTATAAATAAATTAAGCGTGTTAAATGTATTAAAAACGCCCCATATTTTGTTATCGCAAGAAATAAGCAACATTTTTTTTTAAATTTGTAAAAAAGGGCAAAATACTTTTCAAGAAAATTACAAAACATTACAGCGGCTGTTTTTTTTTTTAGCTTTTGTTGGCAGAAAAAAATTAAAATTACACCTGCAATTGAGGTTTAATTTTTTGCAGTTTTTGGTGGTTTATTATCATAAAATGTTTCAAAAGCACATATTAAGTAATCTTATACGCTTTTATTTTTATTGGCGTGAAATCTTCAATAATTGCAACAACAGTACAAGAATATATTAAGCAGTGTTGCCAGAAAATACATACGCAGTAGAGTTGACTTCTTTTTTGAAGGATGTGAGTGATGAAAAATCTATTACTTTGGAAAGGGTAAAGAATTTTTAAAGGATGTGAGTGATGAAAAATCTATTACTTTGGAAAGGGTAAAGAATTTTTAAAGGATGTGAGTGATGAAAAATCTATTACTTTGGAAAGGGTAAAGAATTTTTAAAGGTAATAAAAAATGAAAATAATTTTTGGGAATACCCAAAAAATTTTATTCTTGATAAAAACACTGAAATTTATTGTTGATGGGATAATCGTATAAGCATTATAAGCAACAGTTATACTTGTAACAACATCAAAGTTTCAACAAAATTATCAACAATTGTATTCCCAAAAATTACTTTGATAATAAATTGGCAAGTGCACGGCTAAGCAAGCTACAAAATATGGCCTACGCATAAACGCAGAAAAACGAAATGCATGACTATTAAGATAAGCCGAACGCTTATATTCCATCTCAACAACAGACAAAACATTAACCCGAGAGGGGGAGCAATATTTGAAATTGATTTCCATTATATGGGCATCGCGCATTTTATATGTTCAATTTTGGACTACTTTGCACGAAAAAAAGAAACAGTGTAGGCCTCTGAGGCAGTGATGTCATCGAATTATTGCAAACTCTCTACGTTTAAATTAAAAAATTCCTATTTTTCACTAAGTTATATTTGCCATAAGACTTAAACCTACATATTTTAATACATTTTAGACAAACCTCTGCGAATGTTACATTAATGCAGTGGTTTCAGAAATTTTCATGATAAAATGTCCATTTGTCGAAGAACAGTCTAAATAAAGGAAAAAAAAGACAAATTTTTAAAAAAAAGTGATTTTGTTACACCCCTCAAAATATATTTTTGGTCTAGTGCTGCCGTTCGTAAGCTAGACGTTTTTTACAAAGGTTACAATTTCAATGTATGTTATCTGTTTTAAGCCAATATGTAAAAAAAAATCGCTTTTTGTAATAGAATTAAAAATTCTAATTATAATAATAAAAATAGTTCCCACACAATTAAATATTCTTATACTGTGAAGGTTTCAGGTATAGAACGTGAATTCTACTAAATGTCGATTTTAGATTTATCCAAAAAGCACTAAATTTAACCCTAAACATAAGCCTTGAGATATTGAACCAACCAAATGTAAATCCAAAATCGCAAATTCTGCGACGTTTATACAAAAGTATTATCACATAGATTTTTTCCTAGAGCAAGTTATTAAATTTATCTACACTCAAAAGACAAATCGTTCCATCCGTACTTAAATCAAGCTGAAGCGGTTTCAATAGTACTGTAAGTACGGATATCTTTAAATCAAGACACTTGATTTAAATCATGTGCTTGATTCAAGAACGGATTACTCAAGTACCCCGTGCTTAACATAATCCGAAAACAGGATTGACTTGACTAAAAGTGAAATAAAATTAATTCCAACCTGTGCTTGATTCAAGAATTTCTAAGATGGTTTAATCTCGATTCGAACTTAAAATAATCCGAAAGTGCGATTAGATTGATTCTAACCAAACACTTAAACCTTACCCTTGGAGAACCAGAGAGAATACTTTTATTTTACTTACCCGTTACATATGTTTATTTCGCTTTTTTTGTATTCCGCACTTTGTTTACAGAAGAATTCTTATAGTTTTCGTACTACTAATTTGAAAATTTTTTGTGTTTAACTAAATAATTTTTACCCTGCAAATAATATTGGCCCACCTGATCCAATTTGATTAAATGGACTACTCCATGGACTGGTCCGATGTAATGCAAGCATGGACCATGTCATTGTTAAAAAGTGTTTGTAGTGAGACGACATGTCTTCGTTTATTCACGACATGTTTTCGTTTTTAAACGAAGTTAAAACTAATCCTCTTGTGTATACAATGGAGTGGTTTTAAAACTACTCCTTTGTAACCCAAAGCTGGGTTATATGGTCCTGCCCTAGGACATCGTTATGTTAAATAGACCATATTTTTCCATACGTTTGGGTTACTTTTGGAGTAGTCTAGTCAATTGTGGGCTACATTTTACACGGGTGTTTGGACTAGTCTTATTATTTGCAGGGTTACGCGAGTGTTTGGACTAGTCCTATAATTTGCTGGGTACCCACTTACAACAACATTTTCAGTCGGGACTGTACGAAAAGATAAACTCAATGTTTATTGTTGTTGTTTTTGTTTAAGCTTTAATATTGTTAAAAGTAAAACTGTTGCTTGTAATTCTTATTCACTTAAGAGAACGAAGATTTTTATTCTGATATCAATTAAATTTGAAATATTTAAAATTAGAAAATTTATTGTGTGAATTAAAATTAATATCATACAATCAATTTTGCAAATTTGAATGCAATCAGAAATTTAGCAACCAATACCGGGAAATCGATTGCAATCGCTTAAAGCTTTGCTGAACAGTCACTTCTAAATAAATGAGATGTTGCGTTGCAGATAAACTTGATAATATTGAATTTTTCTCCGTTTTTACGTATTAGCTGGTAAAGAATTTTCTATTTGATTATGATTATTAATAGAGCAATAATTATGTATCCGTAACGTTTGAATAACGAAGACTTAAGTTTGGACAATATTTTTTTAGCGGTTTAAAGCAGTTTTATATTTTAAGTGTTCAGTGTTTAGAATTCATTGATGTAAAGGGCTTCTTTATTGCAACATAGTCATCGTCTCAAAAAAATCTAAATTTTTAAATTACTTAAGCAAAACTGCTTCTTCATACCTACTCTATATGTAAAACAGTAATCAGTGTTTTATCACAAACTGAACTGCAGTTATAGCTAAATATACATCATTGGCCCGGAAGGCGAGTTGCTAGTGAGCTAGTCTATCAGTGTCGAGGTTGCGGGTTCGATTCCCGCCAGAGA
The DNA here is from genome assembly GCA_949318255.1 of Pollenia labialis. Taxonomy (NCBI): domain Eukaryota; kingdom Metazoa; phylum Arthropoda; class Insecta; order Diptera; family Polleniidae; genus Pollenia; species Pollenia labialis. The sequence continues at coordinate 115,393,368 of OX439143.1, forward strand.
CTCTGGTTTTTTCCTGCAGATAAGCGTAGAACTTCGCGGGATTAGCTTGGGAAATTAAAAAAAAAGGAAAAAAAAGAGGTAAATTTTAAAAACCTTTAATCGCATTTTGCCAAGTTTGATTTTTTGGAGAAACAACAGGGTAAGGTGTGTCAAAGAGACAGCATAGCCGAATATAGACTTATAATAATTACGGACTTCTTTCAGTGTCAAGATTAATTAAATTGATGAGATTTAATGATTTATATAATCAAATTCGACACTAAAAAGGCAAGGTGCTAATTAGTCCGTTTGTTCAAACTTGTTTCAATATCTTTTTGGTGTTATAAAGAAAAATTTTGAATTAATTTTATCGTCATGCTATAAACTAAACTAATTTTATTTAGTTCATCAGTTCTTTTTATTTTCACATAAATTTCCCCAATTTTAACACCTTTTTCCAACTTACAAACTAATAAAATCCAATTTTCACTCAATTTATTTCAATTTATTTACGCTTATCAAGTCCTCATATAGAGCATTCAACAAAAAAAAAATCTTTTTAACATGACATTTGTCCAGCTTTAAATTCGTAACAGTGTTTAATGGGCAATATTAAAAACTGGGCCTTAAATGATCGTTTCGTTAAGCTTTAATGATTTTGAAAAGGGAACGACAATGATGACAGTGACAACAACAGAAGTCAAACAATAAGAAAAAAGGAAAAATGGCCAGCAGCAGCTTAAAGTAGCAGAAGTACCAGTAGTATTTAATAGCTACCAGGTGGGTGTACTAAATAGCCATCAGTTCTTGCAATAAATAGAATTTAAAAGACAACATAAAAATGATCAGAAATGAAGAGAGAGTAAAAGAGAGAGATAAAGTACATATGAGTATTTAGTCACTAAAATAAATTTTAGTGTAACGAATTAAAATTACAACAAAAAGAAACTAGACAATAATGCAAAATGTAAGCAGGGATGTAGTATGTATGTATATGCCGGTCACACGTTCCGAGTTAGTTACGCTTACGCATAAAATAATTTAAAGTCTGCGTTATGGCTCTCTGTAAGGAAATGAATTTACTAAAGTGCGCTTATGGCTCAGGCAGCAGGCATGACTAACTAGAAATGCGTTAGTGTAGTCATTTTTAATTGTAAACAAAGACGAGTGTACAACAATCAAAAACTACTACGGTTCTACAGCACACTTTTGCTCTTTTCTCAAACTTTTTGTATACTTTGTATTTGTAGTTTAGTGTTAAAGTAACAAAATGTGTTGGGAAATTTTCATGGTCATAAAGATTGTAAACTCTTGTACAAGTTCCATTTAGTCGGTCGTAAAACCTTCACGAGAATTCAAGGTTAATTAAATTTTCTTGTTTTGCCTTAACGGTTTCTAGTGAAAGCAAAAATAAATAAAACAAATTTTCAGTAGTTTTTGTTGACTTCCTCAGTAGTTTCTTTGATACTAAACATTTTTATGTAAATTCTGAGAAAATTTTATTTCTCCTTTTATCAATATCTACAAAAAATATTTAGACTTCATGTGGTTTCAATTTGGTTTACTTTATTTTGTAACTAGAAAATCATTTGCTTTTACAAAGTTGCAATTTTTTTTTAATTTCTTTTAACTAATCAAATCTCTTGAGGCTGTTTATTTTTTCTTTCTTTTGAGAGGACCTTCTGTTCGTATTGTTTTGATATTGACTATTTGCAAAACAATTATGTCCTTGCTCACTTGCATACTGAGCTTGGCAGTGTGCATGTGTTTTGAAATTGTGATGTTTTGTTAAGACAATTAGAAATTTATTTAAAAAAAGCCCTTGTTTGTAAGAAAATTTAAGAAAAAAAAAATATAAAAATATTTGAATCTCTTGTGGTTTTTGTTTACATTGAATTAGTTTGCAACAAACAGTGGCAAAATAAATTGCAACTGTTTTGCAGTTGAATAAAACAGCTGTTGGTTTTAAATAAAGGAATTGCTTAGAAAATTGAGCAGAAATTTTATATTTTAAGGCAAGATTTTGTTATTGAGCGTTTTTTTTTGTTACTACACTTTACCTTCTAAAAATAAAATGTATCCCTTAATTTGTTAAACTGGGACTTTATATAGAGGTACACGTAATTTGGAAAATTTCTGACTGTCATTCACTGGGGATTGACCACACACGAATCATCTGCCTGTGTGCCAAAGCAGCTTACTACTTCCCGTCCTAGACTATCCTTTCTCAAGAAACGGTTTCCAGCTTTCCCTGAAATCTATCTAGAGTAAGAAGGCGAACTTTCATGAATCCGGTATGGTCAAAGTACATCATGTTGCCTAAGGCAAGTAGGTAAATAATTTATAAATGCTTGCTAAAGCATGACTGCAACGTGAAATTGGTTACACAGATAGCAGCACAATTACCAATCTCGGAATCTAAAGGGCCAGAAAACAACCTTTTTTTCATCAACAATGATAACGTACCTCTCAGGACCCCAGTGCTCCAGTATGCGTTAGAGAAACACATATTTATTTGTTAAACAACTTTAAGTACACTCACAATATTATTACAGTAACGGACTGTAGTTTATTTAAGAAATATTCCGTTCAGTCATTTTTAAATAAATAAACATTTTAAATTCCAAGCAAATTTATTTTTAACTGATTCTAACAGTTATTCAAAAAACTAAGTGCATATTAATACGGATTTTCAGTTGCAGTTAATATTGTCCGTTGATTGAGTTTAATTCTTCTTTATGTTAAAGTAAATTAAAATGTAATTTAAAGCAACGAAAAGTTCATTTAATTTTTACTGTCGAAAATTCAACACCATATTCCGTAAAATCGAATAAATATTCAGTTATTTTGTAAAAGTTTACTGTCAATTTTTTATTGTCAAATTGACCCCATATTCAGTAAAAACAATTAAATATTCAGTTATTTTATATAATTTTACTACCAAAAATTAATTTTTACTTATCTATAAAAAATGAATTGCTTGTTTTGTGTAAGCAATTCCCATTTTTTATTTGTTAAAATAATTTAGTTAAATACATCAAATTTTAAAAGTAAAATAATTGCGAAGCCATATCGGTCATGCTGCTGGTGTCTTATAATTGAGAGTTCTTCTGTAAACAACGTGGTCAGTACAACAAAAGTAGAACAAACGTGTGTAACTGGGTAAGTAAATAAAAATATTCTTCCTGTCTCGCTTATAAGAAAAACAAGCGAACAGGTGTCTGTCTGGAATTTTTTAGAAATTCGGCTCTTTTGTGGAGTAAACGACAATTTAATAAAATAACTGAATATTTAATTGTTTTTACTGAGTATGGGGTCAATTTGACAGTATAAAATTGACAGTAAAATTTTAATAAATAACTGAATATTAAATCGTTTTGACTGAATATGGTATGGTGTTGAATTTTTGATAGTAAAATTTTACAAAATAACTGAATATTTATTTGATTTTACGGAATATGGTGTTGAATTTTTGACAGTAAAAATTAAATGAACTTTTTGTTAAAAATAAATGAAAAATAGGTAGACCGGTTTTTAATTGAACTTTCGTTTATTTTATATTACAATTTCAGTTAATTTTACGTACAAAATATTGTGAGTGTATGTCATTATTTTCAAGGTAAGGGGGTTTAAATCAGCGTTAGAAAATAAACAGTACATTATTTAGCGTTCGGCTCACACACCCAAGAACGATATATATTTTTTTAGTGATTGTGTAGACGAACACAACTCTTAATACCGTTCGTATCTACCCTAGAGGGAAGCGAACTGAAACCAAAGTAGTCCCGTGATAGGTCTTTGGTGGAAGATACCGGTTCTAGTTCTAACACTTTATATGCATAAGACCTATCACTTTTACATGGGGTTGTCATTGGAGGGGGTCAATTGGCACCATTTGACCTGTCACAGATATATTTTAAATGAACGTTCTTAGTGTCAGTTACTAAAATGTAGTATTATTTCAATAAAACAAGTCCTATAATTAAATTCAAGAACCAAATTTTATAAAGTACCAAAAAATGTGTCACAGCACCGTTGAAGACTGTACTGGAATTCATTACTATTTCTATCTTTTTGTTCTTCATAAAACAGTTTGGTTCTTCTTTCACTGGTCATGAGTCCTCTCTTTTTGTACTTGTTCCATTTACCCAAATCCCAGGACCAGTCTGCTGGACCAATTGACACAAATTTCCCGCAGGGTATTTTCAAGAAAGAGCTGAACGTTATATAATGTTCTGTTGTTCGTTTGAAAACAGAACAGTTGTAGTGATTCTGTAGACAAACATTATATTTTAATGTTTTATAATGTTTCTTTTTCTACATTGATAAAGAAATTAACAAACCCAAAAATTTTACCAACGACCGCATGTATATGTTTTGTTGGTGTAAAATTATTTGCTAACTTTTTGTTTTTTTTCGTATGTGTATTTTGTTTTTGTAAAAAATATTTTTACCAGTCAAACGTGACGAATATTAACGAGCCGAATCAAACACAAAAAAGTTTGTGATTTAAAAAAATATCGATCGGAACTAACTGTTCTCCTCTTTTGTTGAGTTGGATTGAACAGTATTATTTTTGTGTTCAAAAGATGACTAACAGGGAAACGTTTGTTTTTTTAATGATTTTATACACAAATCTAACACTAATGAGCGATATTTTCTGTTTATTTTCGAACACCTATTTGAATAATGATGAGAACTTTAAAAAGGTTTATGTTTGACTTAGGAGTATACAAACCGTTTAAGTTGCTATAGAAGACCTTAAAATAGAAAAAAGAACCTTGTAAATTGTCAAATCTAAATCTAGACCTACCTATTCCAACAAAAGCTGATTTAAGCCTTTATAAGCATTTCTAACAGAAGATAATTTAAAAGTTTTAGTACCCACTTAAAGGAAAATTAGGGCAAATTGTTTGAGGACAAATTTTTAAAAGTACGCAAGCCTCAAGAATCTATCAATAATTATCCAAACGAAGAGCTGCAAATCAAAGCGGAACGAGTGTCAAAATTGACGAAATTTAATAAAACGCCGCATTTATTATTTTTGGTAATCGTTGTTTTACATTACTTAGGTTTAATTTTGTTGCAGGTTGCTTTTATTTTTGGCAGACATCTTTTATTTTGGTCCTCTAGGTGTCGTTTCTGAGGCGTCCTTTTATAATTATCCATACAGACTCTATCGTAGTGATGTCCGGACTGGACGATGACCACTCCATGATCTTTATTTTATTATCTAGAAACCATTGCTCTGTTATTTTAACGAGGTGGGTGGTGCCCCATCTTGTTATTAAAGCGCATTTTGGAATCGACTATCGCAAAAGCTTTTTAGTGCGGTTTCTTTCTCAGCAAACTAAATTAGATCAAATTTTACCAAAACATAATTTTTGTTTTACTTTTAGACGTATTAAAGTATTTCCTATGAGTGGACTGTATATGGGATCTATGGAAAAGAATATTATCAAAATTAAATGTTGCTATACAAAACTAAATTAATTAATTTTTACTTCAAAATTTAAATTATACATTTTAATTCAATCAATAACAAATTTTAAATGTATCTAATAAATAATTTAATTACCCGTTTGCTTAGTTCAATTACTTTTAATTACCTAAGGTAATTGTTCAAATCACATTTGAACACTAATTACACTGCTCAGCAGCAAAATCCTCCGTTAAATAAAACTATGTGAACTATATGGATTTTGATGCGCTGAACCCAAATCCGTTCTCGGTTTTTTTCCATCAGATCGAGATTTTGTTTAATGGGCGTGGCAAATTTTTTGCCCTTAATTAGTCAGGTTAGGAGACATATTTCATCCTAACTCGAGGACCAGTCATTCGATTTTCAAAAGTAAAACACCAGAAGATGTGTAACAAAATTGTATTTATTTTAGTCGAACATACTGTAGCTGTAGCATACTGTAGTTCTCGAGTAAGGATGAAATATGTCTCCTTACCTGACTAATTAAGGGCAAAAAATTTCCCACGCCCATTAAACAAAATCTCGATCTGATGGAAAAAACCGAGAACGGATTTGGGTTCAGCGCATCAAAATCCATATAGTTCACATAGTTTTAATTAACGGAAAGACAAAAAATTATTTTTTGCAGAGCAGTGTTATTAGTTAAGAACTGCATTTAAAAATGTTAAAAATAAGATGTGTAAAAATGAATTTAAGAATCTGTAGAAATTAAGTTAAAATCTGATAATCGAATGAATTAAAAATACTGAATTTAAAACTAAAATATAGTATAAGGCAAAAATGTTTGAATTTAATGTTTGAATTTAACTTCAATTTTAACTTTAAAAAGTATAAGTTATAACTCCTGAAATAGGACAAGATGTATTATAGTTTAAGAGCCATTGTTTAAAATCTGAAATGAAATGTAAATGAAATTGTAAACTTTTAGTACGGAATTACTTGAAACCGCTTCGGCTATCTGCGAACCGAAGGAAGGTTGAAAGTTAAAATTAAATGTATGTATGTATTAAATGTATGTAACCTACAAACCCAACTAAATAAAGACTTACAATTTTAATTGTCTACTGCAAACTACTTTTTTTAAATCCAACATACCTATACATTAACCAACCCCTGTAAGAACATCAATCTTTACATTTACCAGCGCGGCTGTTAAAAATCTCAAAGCTCCTACTCTTAGCTCAGCCGGAATACAAGGTAACTACACATAAGTATACATTCTAGCTTTCAATAAGGTTACAAGTAAGAGGCCTACAACTAATTCACATTTATTTACCCTTTTTCTTACTCTACAATTATAATCACTCTTACGAGTGATTGTAATTATAATCTTTCCTAGCTAATAAATAAACGTAGTGCCCAGCAGTTCGAGGTTCAAAGGAAGATTATTTAGAACTTCTCTGTCAATCCCTACGACACGGAACTACAGTAATTAAATAGAATTTAAATTTTTTTGGTAATTTAATCCAAATTTTGATATTTTAATTTGGCTTAAGTTCATCAAATTTAATTTTTATTAAAATATTTTCATTTTTTTTTTGGAAATTTTTTTTAGTTGAATTAATTGGCACGTTGTTTTAAATCGAACAAATTTTATTCATATTTTAATCAAAATTAAAGTTATCATTTATTAAAAATAAATTATTAATTTGTAATTTTTACAACTTTAAGGCTTAAATTTACAGTCATTAGTAAATTACATGTAAACTTAAATGATAACTATTGCTTAACTAAAATATCATATTTAAAATAATTGGTTAAGTACAAATTTTAATCAGACTAAAAAATGGTAACTCCATTTAAATAAAATATAATAAAAAAATGTAGTTAACCAATAACATTTAAGGGTTTTGCTAATGGTTAAGAAAAATTAAAAATAATATTTTATTTGTTAAACTGTTGTTATTAGCTAACTAGTGACTGAAAATTTGGGCCTAAGTAATCAGTATAATCATTTTGGTGATAGGTACAAAATAAACAAATTGTTTGCTTGATTCTACGAATTAAGTGATCAAAATCAAATTTTAATTTTTTCTGTGATAATGCTTTGTATTCTGGTATGATTTTAAAATAAAAACAATAATAATAAGTTCAAGAAGTCCTTTATACTGCCAAATGTCCGCCTTGTACGATTTAAAGTTGCATACATTATTTTTTTCTATATTTCCATTTATTTAGAAATAATTTCTTCATTTCATTATGTCAACCTTGAATAAAATAAAACATCACCTTTTAGCCTTGGAAAAGAATTAATAGTTTCTCGTTAAATTTAAACTCAAACTGCAATACGGCACAAGTCACATAATTTTTCACGCTTCCAGATAATTCGCTTGTCATCTACAAATAAAAAAAAAACAGTCAAAAAGTTATACACTCTCACACCCAAAGTGAGAAAGAAAGAAAATTAAATATAAATAACAATAAAATACAAGGTCATTTAAAACAGGCAAGGAATCCTTAAGGACCCGCACAACAAATAACTGACTAAATGGAGAAAAGGAAATGGGAAATAACAACAGGATGTAAATGAATTTAGCGTGAAAAATTGCGATTTTCCAAGGAAGAGCAAAACAAAAAAGGAACATTTAAAAATAATCGTTTATGATTATGAGCTACCCTAAGGTGTGAATGTCGCGTCTAGAAAATGACTTACAATAACAAGATTAAAAAACAAAAGCAGTTAGAAAATAAAAAAAGTTATTCTAGTTTTGAAAATGCCAACAGTCACCTAGAGTGATATGATCGCTACCTATAGTAACTATTGCTAGAGGTTAAGAATTTCTTTGGAATGCCTGTGGGGACGACACACGATCTTAAGCTGCAAAGTGAGAGTGGCTTAAGTCTTTCTCCGCAGGAGAGTTAAAACTGAAGTATTTCTCAATAAATAGCGAGATTTTTAGCGTAGTCCAACTGAGTTGTTTTCATATTGAGATTATTGTCCTAGAAAACAGGTAGAGGATTATGATTGCTTAAAAAGGATTTAGACAAGAGATTAAAAGAATTATAGTAAAATTTTGGAATTTCCTTAATAAAAAAAGTTGTTATCATTCTCATGTTTACTATGGATTGGTAGCACATCCACATATAATTTTTTTAGTTTTCATAACTGTCATAAATAATATTTTTTTTTCGTTTTGTTAAATATCCTTTTATTCTAATATTTTTACTTGAGCTTCCTACTTTTTATATCTTTTAATATCTACATTTTACAATATTTTAAAATTTTTGTTTTTCCATTTGTCTGCTTTAAAATTTCCTTTTTAGCTACTTGTCTGCAATTTTATGAAACATGGACGTCTTTGTTTAAGTCTTATTTATATTTCATACAAAAAAAATTATTAAGTTCCTTAAGTTTCTTAAGTGTTCGTTTAATGACAATATTGTTTGTTATAAAACAGTAAATAACGAAGAAAAAATCATAAACTGTTTTTATAAGAATATACAAGGAAAAAGAAATTTTCTAATATTTCAATAAAATTGCTAAAAAAAAACTATTAAACTGTTATAAAAAAATGTTAAAAAATCTTTTGCCAAAAAATTCTTGATTTCAAGCGCTCTCTACGAGATTTCTGAATCTTTATAAAGATTTTCGATTAAATTTTTATAACGACTACATAAATAATATATAAGGATAATTAATTTAAGCTTAATTAACCCTCTGACGGTTACAAATGATAGACAAATTGCATATCTCAAAACCTTACTACTGAACTTTAATTAGAACCCAATGCAGATCTTGTAGGTTCAATATTGTAGAAATTACAAACGGAATGACAAAGTTATATATACCCTTTTACCTTCGGTGAAGGTTATCAAAAGAGTAATTTTGGGATTTCAGTATTTTGGTTATAACTCAGCCATTTTTTAGCCGATTTGAAAGATTTATATACCGACGTATTTAAGAAGAAATTTACCATTTACTTGGGTTATGAAACTTGGACTCGGAAAGTCTTTGGTTCCCGAAAATGGGTATTTAAAAAAAAAATTATTTTGGCCATAACTTTTTCGTATCTGAACCGATTTTTCCGAGTTTTTTATAAAATATGTTGTACTAAAAATTTTGGTATTTAAGTCATATCCATAAGACATATGGTAGCCCTAAAATTTGGGTTTGTATACAATTTTAAATTTTTTTTGTACGGGAGGTACCACGCCCACTTCTCCAATTCCGCCAACATTTTGTAGGGTGGTGTGTATTGACAACCTAAATGTATGTACCTAATTTGGAAACTTTGGCTCTTGCCGTTCCCAAAATATACAGCAAAAAGTAATAAAATTACAACAATAACAAGGGATTTTTGGAAAAAATTAGAGGTAGTCGTGGTTTTTTGCTCATATCTCAGCCATTTGTGGACCGATCTTATTGAATTTCAATAGCAAACAATTCCGGACCATATGTGATATAAATGTATAACCTGGCCCCCATCAGAAAACCCATTTCAACGGACATCGTTAAATCAACTTCGTTTTCATAAGAACCCAGAATATATATACTTTATAGTCTGCCTGCATGCTTTTGACTCAAAATCCTTGATAAATTCTTTCAATTTTCATTAAATCTTGGTGAGCACGCGCTCTTTGTTCGCGCTCACTCCTAGTTTTTTTTTTTGGAAAAAAATCGAAATGCGAATGAAGAATATGTAAAACATTGTCGGTGGCCACGGTTTGTCTAAGTTTCTGACTGCAAAATCAAAATAATGTAAATATGCATATTTTTATGATTCTGATATTGCATATCCTTTTTTTCAACCAAATATTCACCGCATTCAAAGCAAAAAAAAAAAAGCTTTAATCAGTAACACACGATCACCCTGACATGCTTAAACGCTACTATTATGAAGATTTAGAATGAATGCAGGCTTCTGTCAAATAAATAATTGTGAAATTGTAGTGTCAGTATTGACTGTTTTATAGTATTGCCAGCATGCGATAAAAAATTAACAAGACGTGATAGCCCAATTTTTATGCTAAATTCGAATTCAGCGCGCCCAAATTAGTTAAAAAAAATGCTTCGATTCTGCAGTCAATTTGTTTTTCAAAATTTGTCGACCAGTGTAATTTAATCAATAATTTTTTCGTTAAAAGAAAATTAAAAATTTAATTTTGATTTAATTAAAATTTTAGTTGTTATGAAATAAATTTTTAATTTAAATATTAATTAAATAAAAAAATCTTAATTGATTTTTTCGTTAAGTTAAAATAAAATAATTTAAACATGTAGAATTATTTTTGGGAATTGTCAAAACCTGATCTATATTAAATTAAATCAATTGACACACTGTTTGAAACAGCAAAGTTTTTTTAATAGTTTTTTTAATTAAAATTATAAATATATATTTTCTAAATAGTTTTTATAGTTTCCTATATGCAGGCTTTCAAGGTCATAATATATTGAAAAAAAAAAAATATTAAATAGAAACTGGAAATTATTTCCTTCCATAGGTTACTTTATTATATTCAACATTTTTTATTTTTTCATAAAATAAACTCGAAAAAATAAAAAATGTTGAATAAAAATATTAAAATTTTACAATTTCAAAAAACCCCACAAAATATAGTTAAAGGTGTCAAATCTCACGATCTTGGTGGCCAATTCAGTTCTCCTCTACGAGAAATAATATGATTTTCGACCATTTTTTTCAAAAGATCCCTTGTTTCTGTAGCTGTGTGGGACCATCTTGTTGAAATCACATATTCACTACGTCTAAGTCATTAATTTTCCGCCACAAAAAGCTTCGGATCAGCTCCATGAAGCAATTTCTACTGATTTGGGCAACCTTTATATTAAAACTTAGATTGAAACTATTGTATCCAAAAAGTCGCTGTAATATAACACTTCAATATACCATGCCGCGGAATTCCCCAAGTTGCTTACAACCCTTAAAATCATTTCGTAAAATTCGTGATATTTTCGGCCAATTTTTCAAACGAATTCTTTTTTTACTTGTCAAGGTACGTCAACAATCACAATTGCCGCATTTGGGCTTCTGCATGCTCAAAGTGTCAATGGTGGGCTATGTGGTCTGAAGGACTGGCTGGGCCATTTTTTTCGAAGATCAGGATGGAAATGCGGTAATGGTCACTGGATCACGCTATAATGTTAATTAATAATTTTGGCCTTCATTCATAATTGCCGAACTTTTCTCTTCGTAATACAATAACACCTTGAATCATATACATCTAAATTTTTTGTGTTATTTTGTTTTAGAAAACAAAGTAGTTGTGAAAAAAATCCCATTATTTGACTGTTTTATCGTTACTGCAATGGGATGTGTTCTGATAAAATCAGGAATTTGGCTCACAAAACTTTTACATATGTTCCTAGTACGCGGTTTTTCTTAAGAGCGCATCCTGTTGTGGTTGTTTAGCCGGTGCATCGTATAACGCATTACAGGGAAAACTCGTTGTTTGGCCTAACTGTTCGTATGTTTAAAGACGTTTCTGCGGAATTCTTCCCTCTCACTTTCAACATGAATTAGTTCAAAATTAATGTTCACAAGAACTACTCCCTCTATCCTCCTTCCAATATCCTATTTTCCAACACACTGCATTAGTAGGGGTCTTCCCCTAAGGGCTGGTCCTAAGAAAAAATAAAATTATTGCTCCAAAGTGAAACCTCGCCATATATAATGAATGCCACATATAAGCGAAATTTTTCCCTTAAATCCCTGCTTAGTTTGAAGATTTATTTGTTATTGGGTTATTTGCTACCATTTACCACCAGTTCGTTGGGTAAGATAATTATGTTAAGCGTGTAACCAACTTAATTAAATCCCCTTACTTCCTAATTACAACTATTTCGGAAAAAATCTATTTAACTAGAGAAGATAGTGCGGTTTTAATAAACTTGTTCTTTGTGAAGAGTTGAAAAGGTGTTCCAATTTATCATCTTAAGTTAAAATATTTTATTAAAGAAGAACAAAACGATAATAGATCTAAGTTCTACCGGCTTGAGTAGGCTTCCTTAGGACAACGTTTTAAAATCTATGCAACATTTTTAAATAATATATAAACTATATCAGCAATATTATTCTATAAGAATTCAATATTAATTCAATGCTAAAAATATTATTTTTCTATTGTTTCCATATTAAAATTATCAAAATAGGGCAACTTTAACTGAATAATATTGTTCCATCTTAAAATAAAAAACTTCAACATTCATGAATGCTTCTAATTGATTCAATAACGGTTTCTATTGCTTTTAAGTTGTTTTTCTCTGGGTGCTGTGACCAGAGACAAGCTAGTGTTCACCATATAATTTTTTTAAAACGGAATTTTTCTTCTTATTAAGAAGTAACTTTTTTATTAAAAATTTACTTTTTCTTTCTTAAAAGTCACATTTATAACTGAAAAGTCCTATTTTATTAATAAAAAGTCTCATATAAACTAAAAAGTCCCTTTTTAACTTAAAAGTCCCTTTTTTAAATAAAATTCACTTTTTACTAAAAATTTACTTTTTTTTTTAGTAAAAAGTCCCTTTTTAACTAACAAGTAAAATTTTTACTAAAATGTCGTGAAAAAGTGCCAACAAAATTCACTGTTGCAAACAAAAATCACTATATTGAAGTCTGTATTTGCTCCAAAAATACTATTTTTAAGCCATAATTTTGTAAAGTTTCCATTTCTTCTTTCCATTTAACACTTTAGCAACTGCATATTTTATGCTAAAACTATAGTTTATTAACACTTAACTTTTTTTTATTTTTTATATAAATATCATTTACCTCCTTATAATGTCGTTGTGCGTAAAAAAAAATCAAAAACAAACAAATTCTACTTCACTGCAGTCATCATTTTTTGGTTCTTGATGTTATTGGATTCATGTGCCATTCACTTTTTTCCCGATATTTTGTGAGTGGGTTTGGTTAGTAAGAACTGAGTTGTTATTTTTTCATATATTTTTTTTAAGTCGCTGTGTCGACATAATAATTTAATACGTAAGCTTTTAAAGCTTTAAGAGGATTTTAAAATCGTCTTTTGTAAGCCGATTACACTTGACGTTTGCAATAAGCAGAAATAAACTTGGTTTGTCTCTTGTTTTTTTTTTCTTCTTGTTAAAGTGTACTTTTTTGTTTTAAGGATGTGTGTAAGATGGCTTTGAGCGTCTTGAGTCTATTAAATAAGAATTGAAAGCTTAGAGAGAAACAAACAAAAAAAAAATATTTTAAATGTTAAACGTGGTAAAAAATTGTAATTAAAAATGTATTCATGTGTGTGTAAACGTGCAAAGAGTTTGAGAAACTGATTCAATTTTAAAATTATAAGAAAAAATATGAATGTACTAAAAATAGCTAACAATATCATAAAAGTTTCAATACGAATGTGTTTATACATTTATTCCCACTAAAAAATTCTTTTATTTTTTATTCACTAATTTCTGCCTTCTAGAACGTTTGCACAGCAAATGAAACACGGTTGCCCCTTTTTTCTCACCATGACAATTTCTGTAGTAGTCATTAAATTATCATCGATATCACCATTCTGATATGTTACCTATTGAGTCTCAGTAGAGAGCATGTTCTCCGTTCGTTATAGCCAGGTTATACTGCCCTGGCTAAGAAGTCATGTGGGGTATTAAGTCCATCTCAACTAAACAAGTCTATAAGAATCGCCCTAAAAAAGCGAGCCAGTGAAAGTCAACATTTTGGTTTATAAGCCTGTCATCCAGACGACCACCTTGTTTGGTAAGCTGAACTGCTATAATGTTACCCGGCCAGTCCGTATTATTTAATTCTTCAATTCAGAAACTCAAAATGAACTCGCAAAATTATCTTAAAATAATACAGTACCACTCAAGTTAAATCCGAGAGAATTTAAAAGACGAGTTTGCCTGCCTGAAATGCTGCTTGAAGACTATTGAAAGAATTCATTGTGTCATTAAAAAAGTATTAACGAAAAAAAATGGATTTATTACATCATGAAGCCTAATATGTATATGACAAATCCGAATACCCAAGACGTTAAGTGAAAGGTCTGTATACGGTTGGAAGAACAGGTGCATCTATTACAAACTGCTGATATCGAGTCAGACCACCTCAGGAGACCATTGGCTAAAAAACGACCGGAATCTGCGACCAGACTTGGAGCCTTTATATAACATGAGGAAATGTAAGAAAAAGTTTCTAAAGAATGCATTGGTAGACCTTTTTAAAGGCCTGAAAAGTGGAAGGGCATACAATTTTTTCCCGCTGGGGTATTATGTAATTGGGCTGAAGTGAGTAACACCAAAAATTCGTTGGCCTACCTCTTATTTCTGAATCGAGCTAAAGTTGTCCGTCGGTCTGGCTGGCTGGTTGTCTGTACATCTAACATTGTAAGCAAAGTACAAGCCGCAGTTTTAAAGATTTTGTACAGAAATTTGGTGCGTACCCCTTAATTGTTATTAACCGGTCTGTAATTTCACATTGCCCCTAAGCAAACTTTTTTCCGAAATAGACTTTATCTCCATTAACAATCTTATTACGTTGCTTTTTAGATTAAATTTGGCCCAAAAGTTTTGCTTTGCAACTAAATAAAGCAAATTTTTTTAAATATTGTTTTGGTTACCCCAGTAGTTGTACAATTGATGTTGGAAATATCCAACCAAGTGCAGTGGGAAACGTAAGAAACGATAAACTCACTGTTTATTGTTGGTATTTTGTTTAAGCTGTGATATCGTTGCAAATAAGACTTGAGTGTTTGTAATTCTCATTCACTCAGTTAAAATGTATAACATCTTTTTTTTTCTAACGTCTTGTGGGAAAAGGTTTCCTGATGATCTTGCCTAAGCAAACAGTAAAATGCGCATATGCACTAGCTTTTTCTCCAACAATAAATTTCAGTATATTTATTAACAATGAGATTTGGCAATTAAGCAGAACAACAGAATCTTATTAACAAATTGTAAACCCAATTTTTTTTAAATCGGTCCATATTTAACCATAGCTCGCATAGAAATACCAATCCCGAATAAAGCTTAAAATTCAATACTTCCTTATAATTGATATAAAAATTGGCGCCGATTACTATTGTAATAGCTACTATGTTTTGTAATGGTAGGCAGCGTTGTCAGCTTTTAATAACCAAAGCGCGATATTGCCCTTCTAAAAAAGCGATAAATACTTATAACCAAACCCGCCATTTTTAGAGCGCTTAATTAATTTAAATAAAAGTCGATACATATCACACCAAAAAATTAAATCTAATTGTCACATCTACCACTGCAAACATCCTACATACTTTTCGCTACTCCTTCGCCAAAAAATATGCATTTGTTTTCTCTTTGTGATACAAGAGTATATTTTCAAAAACACATTATTTTGTCTCTACTGAAAATTTATAAATTTTGAGTTAACCCTCTTTAGAGAAACCGGTGCGATACATTTGAAAATATATACATCATCAATGAATAAATACATAATCAATCACGGGGGAACTACCGCTACAAAATTTAAAAAAATATCAACACGAATTTCGCCTGCTATAACTTTTTCAATCTGTCAAGAATTTTAGCACAAAATACTTTCCAGGATGCATAAAAATATAATACGTTGTTGACACTTCGGGATTGAATAGCCAATTTGCCTTTGCTTATCTGCCCAATGAGGGCACTAACTGTCTGTTCAACGAATTCGAACGTAGACGTTCGCATAGGATTTTATATGGAAAATATTTTTAAGACCGAGTGTTTTTCATATAAATATTCAATGCGAACGATAACGTTTGAAATCGTTTAACTGGCCGTTAGTATTAAATTCGACTAAATCGTAAAAAAACAACACAAAATGTTAAAAATCGTATAATTTTTTCATAAAAAACGCGCCAATTGCTCTAAATTGGCATCGCACAAAGAACTCTTATATCTCCACTTAGAAAATTATTACAGTAACTGATTGTGGGTTATTAAATTCCGTACTGTTAAAATTGAATAAAACTAAAGTTAATTTACGAATAATATTATTTTTCAACATTTGTGTTTGTTATTCAAAAAACAAACTATCAAAAAATAATGTTTTTCCGTATTTATTTTGTTATGTAGTTTGATTTTTTCGGTTAAAATATATTTTTTAAAAGTAAAAACTATTCAATTTATCGGAATATGCTGTTTAATAAATAAAAAAATTAAAAATGAATGTAAAAATCATTTGTTTTAAATGAAATGTAAATGATCCGTTTTTTAAATGAATTTTAAGTTGTTTAAAATGTAATTTCGTTTGAATTTAACTACATAATTTTTTGAGTGTCATACTTTCATACTTGTTTTGCATTGAAGTTTTTTATTTGTCCAAATTTATAACTTTGAATCTGAAATTATCGTACTCATAGAATGTAAAAATAAAGCTTCGTTCACAATGGAAGCATACATTTCGTATTTTCTTCTTATTCTATTTCTTCCCAGATTATTTTATATATTTTCTTTTAAATTTTCAAACAAAATGTAACAAAATTTTTTTCTAAATACTTCAGTCACAATTTGTATCGACATGAAATTGTAGATGACATTTACATATAATAATTTTATTATGTTTTGAATAAAAATTGCAACAAAATGCTTAACGAATAATAATAAATAAATAATATTGTTCTGGGAAAAGTTTGCTAAAGGTCTCCAAATTGAAATTGTGTGTGGTTGTGGAAAAAATTGTTGCTGTTTTGTAATATGTTGCTGCCATTGTAAACGAAGCTGTTTTCTAGCTTTTATTGTTATTTTAAAATTTATGATATTTCAGATATTTTTTGCTAAAGCCAACCTTTGCTTAACATTGAAATTCGAATAGTTAAGAAAAAGAATTAATATTGATTATTTATTTATGTATGTATATTAAAATTGTTTGAAAAATCGTATTCAAACTTTAAACGATTATTTAAAAATAATTTATTTTTGTAATTAACAATCATTTTAATGTTTTGCAAACTAAAAATCTATGTCGATAAGTCTTCTTTTCATTTTCTAAACAAGGCCGGATATAAAACAAACAAAAGACAAGGTAAGATATCATAAAAATGTATACTAAAACTATATCGTTTAAAACAGCATTAAAATCATTAGAAAGCAATATTTGAAGCAGATCGGCGTACAAAAAACAAGAAATCTCAAAAAAAAAAAACGAGACCAAGATAAAAGCGGTCAAAATAAAAGCCTTCGCTCACCCTCCTCTGTTAAACAAAAATACTCATTCACAACAAATTGTAACAAAAAAAGTCACTTGAATAAATAAATTTTCGTTTAAATACAATTGCAATGATATTTCTAAAGAAAAAAAAGAAGCTTTTTCTAATTTGAAAATTTCTGGTAAAATGTCTTCAAAAATGCCATAAATTTCAAATGTTTTTCTTTGAAGAAAAAACCACCGAGGAAGAGAAAATGTCTGCTGGATGATCAATATAAAAAACACCAAAATTTTGATTATTATTAGAAGCACCACCAACTGTGCTTTTGTTTGCCCCCAAAAAAAGTATAGACTTCACGAATTTATAAGATGGACTAAAAAAAGTCAGGCGGCAGTAGTCAATGGAAGCCGAAATGTGAACAGCATGTTGTCTTGCCTGCTTGAAAAGAAGAGAGGAAATAAAAACAAAACTTTAAATATAATTTATATAATAAAAAAAAACCAAATGTTTATAAAACTTTGTTGTCCTCATCTCTCTCAAAATTTAAAGATTGCTTTTTTTTTAAAATATTTGTCGCACAAATCTTTCCAAACTTCTTTGAAAACATTACAACTCCAAGTTTTCTTGTTCTTCAAAGAAACAAATAAATTTGCGTGGGTTCTTCTTTTTAAGATTGATGAAAAATCATCTAATTTTTAAAAATAGAAATGAAAACATAATAAATATGTAGCATGTTTTATATAGAAAATATTAGGGGTTCACGTTTTACAATTCGAGTTCTTAGCGAAAACCACATGGCTTTTTAGCCAAAGAGATCTTTTTGCGAGCAAAAGTTAATTTTGGAAAGAAAACATGACATTTTAGAATAAGTAAATTTTTTCACAAAACATGACTTTTTGAAAAAAAAAACGGAACGTCGTGACTATTTCTGAAAAAAATATACCTTTTTCACGAAAAAATTTAATATTTCAGAAAAAATTTAATATTTCAGAAAAACAAAACTTCATCCAAAGATTTTTAGAAAAACTAAACATATTATACAAATAAAACCGTTAAGCGAATAAGAATTATTAGCATAAGTTTTACTTGTAACAATATCAAAGTTTAAACAAAAGCACCAACCATAAGCCTTGAGTTTATCTTTTCTTACATTCCCCACTACAATTGGTTCGAATTCGAATTAATTGTAGTTGTAAGTAGGTTAAGAAAAAATAAAATAAAAACAAAAAATAAAGCTCGACAAACAATTATGAAAGAAAAGAATATTAAGAATGGCCAAAGCTATGAGCCAAAGAAATTATTGATTTTTGTAAAAATGAGATTTTTCGAGGAAAATTACTTTTTTTTGTTTAATGTTTAAGGAATGACTGTTTTGTAAAAAATACGCCATTATTTTGAAACACAAGTCTTTAAAAAAAAATGTCTTTTAAAAATGCAAAAATATCTAAAGGTAGAAGTACATAGCACGCGTCAGCGCTTGAAAAATTGTAAGTTACACAACGCGCTTTACAAAAGCCATTCCTGTCAGCTGTTTTTTTATTTGTTTAGTTATTTGAGCATTAAAAACAGATTTGAAAGTATATCAAGATTTTTGTATTTTATTGAATTTATTATTTTATATAAATATTGTTTGTTTTTTAAGCTCTTCAATAAGTTATTCTTTCATGATTCACAAATTTGTAAAATTATTTTTTTTAATGTCAGCTGATTACCTGTCAAATATACACAACGCGTTAAAAAGTTTAAAGTTAACCAACTTTCTGGCGCAAACGTGTCAAAATATTTCGCATGTAGCTTGTTCTATGAAAATACACTAGTTTACCTTTTTTGACAGAAGTCTAAAGAGCGCGCGCGCACTAACGCGTGTTATGTACTACTACCTTAAGTGCTTTTTTGCTAAAACATGAATTTTTAATAAGAAGCAATGTGACATTTTGTAAAAAACTATTTTTTGTATATTTTGTAAAACTATTTGTGAAAAATAGGTTCGGTAAAACGAGAATAAAACAAATGTTTTCTTCCTCTGAGAAAAAAATTCTAAAGTAGAAGAACGACAAAAATACAATATTTTTAATGAAAACGATAGAAATTTTTAATATTTTTGTAAAGAATCAATTAAATTTTATTATTTTATTATTGTTCATATTTTCGACAGCTGATTGTTTCACAATTTGCACAGTCTACCCGAATAAAGAGCTTGAAATATTTTGTATTAGAAAAAGAAGCTCACTTACGCAATTTTTTAGTAGGGATACGCTTTTCGGTAACAGTGGGATCCGACGCATCTCAAGAACTTCTTGTAAAAATATTGCAGCTAGCTTTCCCTCAACAATAAATTTCAGTGTATTTATCAAATATGAAAAACTGGGAATTTAGCACGTCATACGGAAATCGTATTAATAATAAATTTTGTATTCCCGAAAATAACTTTGATAATTACAAGCGAAATTCACGGTTCATATTAAATTAATAAAGCTTTTAACTATACTACGACTTAAGACATCCAAGTGTGAGCGACATTTTCTACTGTATCCTAATAAAAAATTGTGCTTCGACGAAGCAGGTTTGTAAGGGAGAAACGCTTATCATTGCGCTTACGGAAGACATGAATTTTATATGGCGAGTTCCCACTTTGAAGCAATACATTTTTGACACATAAAGCGCATTATTCAGCGGATGTAATGATCAGCTTTACATACTGAATGTTTTGACACAGTTATTTTTTAGTATTCTCCCTTACAAACCTGCTTCGTAGTAAGGTAATGACGTAGCACTTGAAACTTTATTTTTTTATAAGAGCTCTTTCACTTACTTTACAGCATTTCTGTATGTCTTATTGCGTAGCGCATAATTGTGCGCTTTTTTTAATGTACCATTAGTGCTTCGCAAAATGATAACATTTTTTGTTGAGATTATAAAGAATTTAGAATTGTTTTCTTTCTCTTGGATCAAAACAATTATTAGCTTAAGAAATGTCTAAGCTTTATTAAATGCAATATTGCAAAGATGTAAGCCAGCTGATTCACACTTGTAAATAAATGCATTTACAACATCTACTGTTTTAAATGAATGCATTTTGTTGTTGTCGTCTTTTAAATTTATCATAAATTACCAAAGCTACAAGATGTGCAAGGTCTACAATAGCAAGCCGTGAATTCCGATACTGTTAAAAAAAAACCTTCAGCGGAAATAGTACATCATTTTTTTGTTTTTAAGTGACCTTAAAGTGAAAAACTGATTTTAAGCTAATAGTGGTTTTTTCGTGATAAATTTATTTTTAGCGAACAAAAAATATTTTTAGTCAAAAAGTGAATTTTAAGTGGATAAGTAAAATATTTGTTAAAAAGTAATGTTTGTAGCAGTGTTCGAAAATAAACACTAAATATGGCTCCTTAGTGTTCGGTTCGGTTGATTTGTGGAAAACTCAAACGCTAATAGTGTTTGTGCAGTAATTCATTAAAAAAAATATCGTTTTCCTGTTAGTCATCTTTCGAACACAAAAATAATACTGTTTTTATCCAACTCAACAAAAGATGAGACCATATAGTTCAGTTTGGTTTTTCTTTTTTAAACCACAAACTTTATTGTGTTCGGTTGGGCTGATAAATATTCGTCCCTTTTTGCTGGTTTAAAAAAAAAAATTTTTTTTATAAAATCGAAATGCACTTACGAAAAAAAACAAATAGCCAGCAAAATAATTTGACACAAACAAAACACATGCACAATACACACACAATCTGTTCGTGCTGCGGTCGTTGCTAAAATTGCTTGGTTTGTTTATTTCTTTATAAATGAAAAAAAATTATAGAACTTTAAAATATGTATAATGTTTGTCTACAGTATCACTATAATTGTTCTGTTTTTTAACGAATAACAGAACATAATATGAGTAGCATTTTGACAAAACATCTTAAGTCGAGATAAGATAATAAACATTGATAAAAAAAAACTTGATGAAAAAAATAATTTATATCAAATAATAAAATAAACTAAAACAAAAGAAAAGAAAAGAAATATCTTGTATATAATAAAAAATTTAAAAAACGTAAACTAAAATGTTTCTTGAATGAAAATGCGTATGATTAACCACATTTTTTTTAAACTTTTAAAATTTGTCTTAAGATGTTTTGTCAAAATGCCACAGATAAATATTCGGCACTACTTGAAAATAGTTACGTGCTGTCTACATCGTCTACACAAACACTAAAAAAACTAGATTTGATTACATGGTGTGTGAGCCGAACGCTAAATAATGTTATGTTTATTTTCGAACACTGGTTTGAAGTAAAAAAAATTATTTTTTAGTTAAAATTAAAAAAAACTTTCAAGTGCTGGTTCACACACATCCAGTTTGACTCGTCAACAACTTGTTTTTGGGAGAGATCAGAATAGAGAATCTAATGAGTACTCGTTAATTTTCAGTTTTTTTTGTTTGTTTTTACATTTTTATATACTAGATGATGATTGAAGGCTTAAGGTAAACAACAAGAGAATTGACGACAAAAAATGATTGCGTATGAACGAACTAGCAGGTTCCAAAAAGAATTAAGGAAACCCCGTTTAGCTAAACCTGACTTGTCTGCACCAGCACTAAAGAAGTTATTGCATTTAGCGAAGAAATCAGACAATGTGTTGAAAAAGCATTTATATTTTTTTTTAGAAAAATGTTCCCTAAAAAATATCGAATTGCTGTTCCCCCTAATATTCAGACTACCACATGATCATAATGATGCTCCATCCTAAAAATACAATAAAATATTTTGTAGTCATCGTTAAGTGAAACGATCGATCATGTTATTTGCTTAGCAAGTGCATGACGTGTGCTGTCTCTGTCTCTTTTATAGTTCCATGCTATTTTTTCCGACAAAGCCATAAATCCCCAACAACTTGTAGATTTTTAAAATCAACTTCATTTTCACTATACATCAACAATTTGGTTCCTTTAAGAATTATGCATTTGTGAATATATTTGGTTTTTATGGAGTACATTAAGTTAATAATATCTGCTGTCTGACTAAATGAAGATTTGTAGGAATTTTATGACCATTTCCAAAATAGTTTTCTATGGCTCATAGACATGGGATGTCAGGCATTTTGGGCATGGATGTTGGAAGTTGTCAACACATTTTTGTGTTGAAATTGTCATAAATTTAAAAACAAAATCTCTTTTACTTGATTAAAAAACAAAAAACGAGAGAATTTGTTGCTATAAACTAATCTGGGATGTTGTTTTTTCCTTAAGAGGGGAATGGGGGAGGTTGATGCTGGCCAAGGGGGAATCCAGGCAGCTTGTAAAGTGATTGACATACTTGGAGTCTTTTTTGATTACTTGTATTAATGTATAAGAAAAATAGGTTGATGATTTTAAGAAATTAAAAGAAAATAATTAGGAGTGACTGATTTAAATATAAATAAATGTTTTTACCAAATGTTGCAATTTGGAGAATTTTCAACACAAAATTTTCTTAATTCTCTTTTAAAGCTTATAACAAATTTCCTTCTATTATGAATTGCCAATTTATTCTGAACAATCACTATCGTTTTGAAACGATTAAGTTTAATAAAAGAAATTACATTTCAACTTTGAAACTTTAAACTAAATGATGATCTTGTCACATTTAATATAAAACAATGTTTTTCTTTCTTAATTTTTTTTTAAATTGTCTTTTCTATCCCATAAACTAGAACGTGCCAACAGTAAGAATTCCAATTTTTGTTTTTCTTTTTCAAAAAGAAAACTACTTATTTCTGCTTACTTACAATGTCGGCCAGCAGAAATGTTAAGTGTGATAAAGAAAATGAACCCACAATTTTATTGGAATAGTTATAAAGAAATGTTAATAAAACCAGAAACGTCAGGAACCGAAAAGAAAAACAAGGTGTAAAACTAATGTTAGACATTAAGTTAAAATTAGTTAAAGCCGTTAACCAGTTACTTAAGTTTTTCTTTTGAGTTTTCTTTTATTATTTTTACAAAGAGACAGCCAGAAAATAGACAAGTAAGCAACAAATTGATGTACGAGACCAGCAGCCTTTAAGGCATTTAGAAAAAAGAGCCAACCAACCGAAAGTATCAGCGAACGAACGACCAGCATAGAAATAAAGTTAGAGGAGAATATTTGAGTAGTGGCAATGTAGATGAAGTGGTTTTAGCTTTTCAAATAGAACCATAAAAATTTGTAAGAATAATGTGACCAACATTTTCTAACTAAACTCCATTTGCCTGGGGTTTACACACACTAGTCTTGCCACCTTTTAACATTTCCAAAACGGGACAGAAAAATTTGAACAGATTATTATTAATCTATTTTATTTATTTAAACAACAATATCTTATGCATTAAAATAATGTTAAATCTAGATTTACATATTTACATTTGCTAGTCTTTTTCGATTAATTTTCTAATGCAAAATTGAATAGTTTTTATATTTGTGCAAATTGATTTAAAACAATTTTGAATATAAAAAGAAATTAATATTTAACCAGGGGTGTGGAGTCATCAAAAAATAATTCTTCCACCGACTCAAACCTCTGAAATTTTTTATGTCCGACTCCGACTCCGACTCCGACGTCTTGTCTAACCTTTATGCTTAATGCATATGAGTATAGTCGTTGCTTAACTTCAAATTCTTTTTTGTACTGCAGTACCTTTTAAATGGTTAAATATAGCAAGAGTATGATTCTGTAAAAATTTCAAATCTATATTTGAATACTAACACGTGCCGCGTTGAGCTTTCATATAGTTATCAATGATTTTTAAACAAAGCAAAATAAAACGTTTGATTTTAGTTTGTTTGTTGGGTATGAGAATTAATATCATCATAAACTGGGTACAAAGCGAAAACCGGTGTAACTCAGCAACGGTAAGAGAAAATTCAAAGATATTTGTTTCTAAGTTATTAAGAATTAATTTATCTTTCAAACTGCGTTGTTAGTTTGCTTAATTTTCATAAAAATTTTAAAAGTTATAAAGCGTAATTTACAAAATTTGTGGAAAAATTACGAATAAATATGATGTAGGGTGTCTACATAAGCAAATGCATTGGGAAAACTTACAGTCCTTGTACACCAAAATAAAGCTTAGACACTTTTCTTTAAAATTATTTCCTTAAAAGTAAATAAAATCGTGGTTGTTGGCAGAGTTATGCAGAGAACTCAAAAAAGACCGGCAAACTCGATTTTTGGCAAAATCGACTTGAGGGACCTCTAAACCTCTTCCCAAAAATCTCAAAAATACTTTACCCTATAAGCTCTTAAATTATGCTTGAGCACCCTTGAAAATGCAGAAAAAAATGTTTTGGGACATACATCTCCACAGCCCTGTATTTAACTATCATTAAGAAACTCACAAAAACTGCTTTTACACGTAACAAAGTACACTTTTCCTTTTATCTTTCCTCCTTCACGACCAAACTCAATTGCTCTGTTCATTATTTGAACGAGGACATATAGCGATGCCTAAACGAGAGTGGAAAGAATCACGTTTGATTCTGCTTAGCTTTTGCGCTGCTACGCCATATCTAAAGAAGAGTGCCAACGTTGTGTCACAAACAATAGCAGGGCTGCCAGACTTGGGGATTTCGTGCGAGCAAAAAGGACAAAGAAAGTCATTTGGGGATTAGGGATTTTTTCGGGGATTTAAAAAAAAAATCGGGGATTTTTTGGGGATTTTATATATTTTAAATATAATTTTGCCTTCTTTTATTATTAACGCTTATTTTTCTTTGTTTCGTACATAAAATATGAAAAAATTAGCAAAACTTTTACCTTACTCTTATCAACAACTAATACACTCTAGAGCGTCTTAATTAAGATTACCATTTTTCTCAAGTGAGTAAAAGGTGCTTAAAAGCTTAAAAAATTTTGAGTGAGTGCTTTAAAAAGGAAGAATTAAAAAAAAGTATTTTAAACCGTTGACAACACATACAATTTTTGATTTTTTAAAGACAATTTTCAAGCAAACATGTCTTTCCCAAAAATAAGTAAATCGTTACCTGAAACGCAAAAGAAACTTATTAACGAATTGATTCTGATTTATTGCATCAACACAAATGTCCACAAAAAATCTTTCGACTAAAATTTGTAATTTTATTATAAAAAAACAAAAGGCCATATTTACAAAAGATACTATGATAAACGATAGGCCTTTTAGCGTTTGCATAATATGCTACATTGTCAATTGTCAAAACAACTTGAATGTTTTACAAGAAAAATAAAAGAAATCTAAGTATAAACAGTTAAGGTGATTTACTAATTTATCATTTTGAATAGTTTTTACTTCTGCTGTGAAAGTTTCAAAATGTTAGATAGGGCATTTTGCGTATTAGGTGACGAAATATAATAGGCAATATAATAAAGTTTGGGCAAAAGAATGCGGGGATATTGGTTAGTACTTATTATGCTTCGAAGTATTAAATAATCGACGGATTTATGTATTTTTTTTATGGATGGCTAAAACCGACTGAACAAGCTCCAAATTCTTATAAATTGGCTCATATGTCATCAAAAACAGCATATTGCTCTGCTTGTAATTCCTCACTGGAGGATTTAAAATACATGCCGAAACCAGTCGCTACAAACAAAATAAATAATTGTTTACTAAAAATTTTTATTTGGGGATTTAAAAAAATTAAAAATTTTTAATTAACAAAATTTCCATTATCATTGTTAACACTTGCGGCTAACTTCACTACTAAACCCCACCGGATGGCTAGCTGGTAGTGAGCTAGTCTATCAGCGCCGGGGTTGCGGCTTGGATTCCCGCCAGAGAATCTGGTGTCGTTTCTGCAGACAAGTGTAGAGCGTCACGGGATTAGCTAAGGGAATTTAAAAAAAACGCGCTATTAAAATCGGATTTTAAAATTGCAAAGCGTTGCCGCCGGGCTATTTCGGTATGCTTCATACAAACTGTATGGTTATGATAACTTTTGACATCTAGAATGCGCTTACCACACTTTCCAAAATGCATTATTATTTTGTGTGGCTATTAATGAAAAGGTTAAGCTAAGTTTATTCTCATTACGGGACGAATGGAATCTCGTTCAGAGTGTCGACAACACACTTGGTACAACCTAAAACTGGCCTTAAGTGCCGGTTCACACACGACAAGTTTGACTCGTCAAGTCTTGAGTTTTTAGGAGAGAGGGGGAAAGAAATGGCATTCTCTCTTCCCTTCTCTCCTAAAAGCTCAAGACTTGACGAGTCAAACTTGACGTGTGTGATCCAGCACTAACCGACGAAAACTGAACGGCGGAAGACATGCTACGCATACCCGCTTCTCCTGCTTACAGCCAATCGTCATTTTCATCGATGTTTCGTTAAAGGTACGTTAAATGGTTAAAGTACTGACTTACGTAAATCCCAGTTTTAAAGAAAGAACTTGATAAAAATGATCCACAGAAATAAACTCAGTAAGGCTCAGTGAATGTTTAAGGAAGAATCTCTTTATTTGATCTTGAATTAATTTAGCTATAGTTAAGCCCTGCTTCAATCCGAGTTTCGTTTATTTCCAGTTTCGTTCTAGTTCAGTTCCAGATCAGTTCTATTTCAGGTCTAATTGAGTCTTAGTTTAGTTCTTATTTAGTTTTAGTTCAGTTCTTGTTAAATTCTAGTTAAATAATGAATATAGGTCAGTTCTAGTTCAGTTCTAATTAAAAGAATCTAAATAAAGAATTAAATACTTGAAAAAAAACAAGTAAAAGTGTTATTTTCGGATGGTCTGTATATTTGATACCCTCCTTCGACAGTTCGAATATTTCAGGAGTAGGCTCTAAATATAAATTATCAATCAATCCTTTATTAAAACTAACGTCCGCATTATAATAGACCTATGTTAAATGAATGTCCGACCATCAGGAAGTTTTATCCTTTTTCCAAGTCATACAAAACCTAATTTAAGCTAATCTGTCTTAGTTTTAGTCGTACTAAAAATAATTTCAGGATGGGAAATTTTTATAGCACCCGTGGATGGATGGATCCGTCATCACAAAACTCCGTAGAGTGATTTCTGGTATGAGAAAACCCAAATTAGACCAAATTTCAATAAAATTTTTAAGTTTGTTTTAACGTTATAAACGTTATAAGGTTTTCAGAAGACTGCTCTTAATGGTACTAACGACAAACTATGGACACATTATCACAAAATTACATGGCATTATTTATGAATATATAATTTGGTAACATTTTACCACAATATCTCTATTTTCTACGGTTTAAGACGCATTCAAATGATTTCACAGAGTGGGATTGCCACACAATTTTATATTTTCATTTTTTCTTAGAAAACAATGCCGTAATAAATTTGAATACAACAGCATTATTCCTTGCGGTTTTAAACGCACAAAAGTGTTTTCTGAGAGTGGGCTTTAAATGGTGCGTGTGGTTAATAATTGACTGATATTCTCGAAGTTTGACAGTGTGATTTCGAATTTTCGAACAAACTTATATCAATCCGTGAATTCCGCAACCATTTGTGCTAGTTTTTGCTACAAAATTTCCAATTTTTGGCGTGGTTATTCCGCATTTGGATTCTTAACTGTTATCCCACTGAACTCATTTTGCTGGCTTTCAATCTTAACCTGCTTAGGAGAACTAGACAGAATTTCCTTTTGAGATGTTCAAAAGTAAACGTGTTTTCAAGATACGAACATGGCTAAATCGACTTAAGATTACTTAGGAAAAAAGTTGTAGTTCAGATTTAGATTAATTTCAGTTCTGTTTAAGTGTATCTCATGTTATAAATAAAGAAAATGTGTGACCAAAAATTAGACCAAAAAAGCTTGGATAAAACTTGCAAATGAAGCAATATGTCTTTTAAGTTTGTTTTTTTCTTTTACCCACTTACAACTACAATTCGAGTCGGAAAATAGCCAACCAATAGTAGGGGAATGTAAGAAAAGGTAAACTCACTGTTTATTGTTGGTATTTTGTTTAAGCTTTGATATTGTTACAAGAAAGACTTTAAGTGTTTATAATTCTTATTCACTTAAAGGTTTTATTTGTATAATATTTGTAGCTTTTCTAAAATTATTGGAAAAGGTATCCTGATGATCTGGCTTAAGCAACTAATGAAATGCGCTTGGAGGCTAGCATTCCCTCAACAATGAATTTCGGTGTATTTATTAAGTATAGAAAATTTGGAATTTAGCACGTCATCCAAAAATCTTTTAATGATAAATTTTGTATTCCCAAAAATAACTTTTTTAAATTGGTCCTCTTTAATTTTCTCCTTAGAAAGGTTCTACATTTTACTTTGATAGAAGGTGAGTACGTACACAAATTAAACACGCAATATTCTTTAAAAAAAATGTATATAATTTTTTTTTTTCTATTTTACACTTTGGCTAAAAGGATTGAATTCCTTTTCTTCTTCTGGTTTCTAACTGTAATTTAATGTAAAAAAAATTAACAAAAAAAAAACTGGCCTTATTATTGCATAAGATTCCTGGCTGATGATGTTGAAAGCTAATGCTTCAACACCTATTTTTTGCTCAATTTTTTCGGTTTTTTTTTAAGTTTAAATAACGATGGTCAGGGTTAGACTGACAACCCAAAATATCAACAACATCAACTATGGGGAGTTTCTTTTTATGAATTTTTTTTTATTTTTTTTTTTTATTTTTTTTTGTGGATTTATAATGTTTTTCTGCAGTTACTGTAAAGGAAAAGTAGGGGCAAGAAAACAAACTTGTTGCTAAATAATTTTGCGTTCATAAACAAGAGAGTAAAAAAAATGCCTCAGCAAATTAAGTTGGCAGTCTTTAATAAGATGACGTTGATGTTGCTATTGCCATTGCCACCATCATCAGGAATACGACGACGAATAACAACAACAACAACATCAACCATCTAAAATCCTATGACTGCATGTTACTGATAATTTCAGTGATACGATACTGATGATGTGTATGATGGTTTCATGTAGCTTCAAGTTTGGCTGGTTATTTGAGGTGACTGTTTTTATAGGTATAACTGCCGGTGACTATGACTATGATATATCAGTGGTAGAAAATCATACACATGTTTAGCGGTTTTATGTGGGGAGAAAGCCTTATTTTTCATGGCCATTACCTAAGACAATGAAAAATTCCCAAGATTGCAATGATAAAGTTGTAGTTTTCATAAACATATGAGTAACAATTTTTAATCCTCTAAGTGATAACTATAAAGGTACGAGTAAAAAAATAATTCCAATATCTTAATAAATTAACTTTAGTCGTAAAATTAGGTCTTACTGTAGTAAATGTTTTTTCTCTTTTAACCGTTCGCGCGGACTTTTGTTCCATTCTAAAAAAATGCAAAAATCTGAAATGCTGCCGTTTCCCTTTATAATTCGCCAATATACTTTTTTGCAGCTGCGTAAAGTACTTTTTTAAGTACTTTTCTTATTAACTTTCTTCTTGTGTTTAAGTACAATTAAAGTTATATATTGTTAAAGTGTAATTAACCAAAATCAAATAAAATGTTGTTGTTTCCCTTTTTTTAAGTTTTCTATTTTTTTAAACAATTACTATTAAGAATCAGTGTTGTTAATGCTTATTGGCATTTAGACAAAATTCAATGTTGAATATCGCTTCTTATTATAAACTTTTTGTTCAATACTTGGCAAGCTTAATATATCGCATTGGTTCCCCTAAAGAGAGTCAGCTCAAAATTAACAAATTTTCAGTAGATTCAAAAAACGGTTTGTTTTTAAATATTTACAATGAAAGTTGAAAACAACAATTTAATAGTAAAGAAATACAAGTAAGATGTACGGTTGTTGTTTTTTAATTTTTTCAGGGATTATCGACAACTCTTTTGTAAAATTGGTTCATTTCAGCTAAAAAGAGACAACACGAAATATAACATCATCAAAATAAACCGATGTAACATAAAAAGTAGCACAACATAAAATATTTCTTTTTAGTTAAAACAAAACTGATATGAGCTTATATTTGGGGACAACTCAAAATATTTCTCTTTAGTTGACGCTGGAGAAGACTATTTTATATCAAAAACAGTATTTTTTCTCCGAAAAAGTTGAGAAAATTATGTAAGATTTTCATAGTGGGTAGATATGACCACTGTACATCGATTTCTTGCACGAAGTGAAAATTAAGAAAAATTTCAAGTCGACTCTCTTTAGAGGAACCAGTGCGATGTATTTGTGTTGAGTGTAAAACAAAGATATTATTTTGTTCTATTGATATATAGAAAAATGTTCAACTTTGTAAGGGTGAATGTAGATTAGGTTCCACTGGAAGCCGAAATCAAGCAAAGCCTACACGGAATTAGTTACGGTTGTGTACCTGTAGTTACCATGTTTAACTGTCTCCTAGGTAGGGTTGCCAGAAACCAAAATTCAAATATCTACACTCACAATATTATTACAGTAACGGACTGTAGTTTATTTAAGAAATATTCCGTTCAGTCATTTTTAAATAAATAAACATTTAAAATTCCAAGCAAATTTATTTTTAACTGATTCTAACAGTTATTCAAAAAACTAAGTGCATATTGATACGGATTTTCAGTTGCAGTTAATATTGTCCGTTGATTGAGTTAAATTCTTCTTTATGTAAAAGTAAATAAAAATGTAATTTAAAGCAACGAAAAGTTCATTTAATTTTTATTGTCGAAAATTCAACACCATATTCCGTAAAATCAAATAAATATTCAGTTATTTTGTAAAATTTTACTGTCAATTTTTTACTGTCAAATTGACCTCATATGCAGTAAAAACAATTAAATATTCAGTTATTTTATATAATTTTACTACCAAAAATTAATTTTTACTTATCTTTAAAAAATGAATTGATTGTTTTGTGTAAGCAATACCCATTTTCTATTTGTTAAAATAATTTAAATACATCAAATTTTAAAAGTAAAATAATTGCGAAGCCATATCAGTCATGCTGCTGGTTTCTTATAATTGAGAGTTCTTCTGTAAACAACGTGGTCAGAACTACAAAAGTAAAACAAACGTGTGTAACTGGGTAAGTAAATAAAAATATTCTCCCTCTCTCGCTTATAAGAAAAACAAGCGGACAGGTGTCTGTCTGGTATTTTTTAGAAATTCGGCTCTTTTGTGGAGTTAACGAAAATTTAATAAAATAACTGAATATTTAATTGTTTTTACTGAATATGGGGTCAATTTGACAGTAAAAAATTGACAGTAAAATTTTAATAAATAACTGAATATTTAATCGTTTTACTGAATATGGTGTTGAATTTTTGACTGTAAAAATTAAATGAACTTTTTGTTAAAAATAAATGAAAAATAGGTAGACCGGTTTTTAATTGAACTTTCATTTATTTTATATTACAATTTCAGTTTATTTTACGTACAGAATATTGTGAGTGTAGATATTGTTAAAAATTCACCTGGATTTTGAAAAAAAAAATGGTTTCGATTAGTCAAACGTCACTTTACATATCGCACCTGAAATCTAAAAGGCCGTATATAACAAAAAAATTTAAATCGGCTTTTTGCTTGGTTATGGTGTATTTTGGTTTTTTACATCACTAACAATTCGATTTATGTACTTTTTCGTATTATTATTTAGAGATTTTTATCACTTTTGTTTAAATTTTAAGAAAAATGTTTAAAACTTTCATCAAAATTTAGTGGTATTAAAATTTCGGAAGGATATTCTATAACTTGTTTTGTGAGTACAGATTATTTAGAGATCTTTTACAAAAATATATCGAAAAATAAGTATTTTGTTCGCTTTTTATATTTAGTATATATTTAAAGAAAAAATTATCTAAAATTCAAGAAATTTGTTTTAACTGGATAAATTGTATTTGAGCTGGTAACTGGACAACACCAGAAAAAACTGGACAATCCAGGCCATTCCAGGCCGTCTGTTAACCCTACTCCTAGGATTCCTAGGTAACCTCTCTGCTGACATTCTCATTCAGCCAGCCCTTTTAACTCAATGAATGTGTATATCCTATTGAAATCAAAGTCAGAGAAGCAAGTGTTGTCCCTAAGGGTTATTGGACCAAACAATTTGAGCCTTAGATGCTTAGCAGCTTAAAAGCCTAAATAATTTTTCCATCTAAAATGTACTAGACGTTTCTGGTTTTCCCAAATAAAGTTTCATCGAGCCATTTCTGACTAGCAATTTGATGAAATTTGTGTGCTAAAAGTTGCTAGCTCTTCGAGAGAAACACACTAATATGGCATGTTGGATCGTTTGGATTCAAGGTGGTGCCTGCATGTGCCAACGAGCCAGCCCTCCCACTTCCATGTATGACCCTTTGTCCAGGGACCCATTTAAGGGTACCCAGTGAATGTCCAGTAATTTACCCCAGTGGCATACGGCATTCTATACAATGCTTAATGTGATTAACATATTCTCCATAGACCTTATGGCCGCTTTACTTTCGGACTGTACCTAGATGAGCGTAAATGGCCATTATCTTGGCCTGAATGACATTGTAATAATCCGGTAGCCTTAGAGGACTGCGCCAGTTCATCTGCTCGAATTAAATGCCAGATCCGACTCTATACTGCGTTTTAAACCAGTCAGTGAATATCTGTATTGCATTCGCGGGAATTCGTATGTCCTAATAGTTAACTTTGTTTTCCAAAGTGCTTAATATGAAGTCAGGATCAAAGATTGGTGTGATTTTATCAACGTCTAAGTGCCAGCTTATCTTATATAGGATTCTAGCATGTAAGATTTTTTAATATCTCCATGCCATAGGGGACCATGGTTTTACCGGACATCGAAAGGGTGGTCCAAATGGCACCAAACTTGGTGTGATGAGTCTTCCCCTTGAGTGCCAATCACCAAACAGCAGGCACCATTTTAGTAGAGCACCCTGTGTTGATTCTTAAAGTTCATGTAGTAGTTTAGGATCCTTACCTATAGCTACTATTGCCACGTAATCAGCATATGCAACAGTTCTGCAGCATATTCTGCCTTGAGCAGGGTGATGAAATTCAGATTCCAGTACAGTGGAGAGTACACCTCTTTGTGGGATGCCCTAGCAAGTTTCTTCTGACAAAGTGGATGATCGCTGGATCGATTTCATAGCGTTAATAACCGATTCAGGTCTAACGTTGTCAAAAACTTCCTCAATATCCAGAACTACAACTAAGTAGCATTCTTAGTTGTGCAGAGATCTTTCTATGTGGGTCACCATTCAGAGAAGCGCAGCTTCAATTAGACTTCTTTTCATAAGGGTGTGTGTGACATGATGAAAATATTAGGCA
This sequence comes from Pollenia labialis, assembly GCA_949318255.1. Lineage (NCBI taxonomy): Eukaryota > Metazoa > Arthropoda > Insecta > Diptera > Polleniidae > Pollenia > Pollenia labialis. The sequence continues at coordinate 115,427,129 of OX439143.1, forward strand.
TTTAATAGGCAGAATTTTTTTTAGAAAATTAAACTCCATAAGGGACTAAATGACTTTATGAACACCTTAACTTTGTTTATGCGATTTCTCATAATAAATTTTAATTAAAATTTTTTATAGCAACATTTTAAAAAAAATTCTAAGGAAAAAATGCAAACACTAGTTTAAAATTCAAATTGAAATTTAGTTAAATTTGAATCCCAAAAATAATTTTTTTAGAAGACTCATCTGCTCTTAAAGGGTTAACATTTGATTTAACTGTTATTTTGTCTTTCCGATATAAATAAGAAAAAAAAAGAAAAAATTATTTTGTACACCTTTTTTATAATATTGGTCACAGTTTATTTACTTTTTTTCTTTTTGCAACTTAACACACGTGACGACTTTTTATTCATTACCTGCACAATCACCTACAGAAACGTTCAGTCTTTACATTTCGTTATGATGCTTGCCAAGCTTTAAAATAATAAATTATTGGAAATTCTAGGAAGTTACTAGACGAAACAATCACCCCAAATGGTTGGCCGGAATACAAGCCATTAACCGGGTTTTGCCTATTTAAGTCGAAAAACTGCTTTAAATCAAACGCTGTAAATATCGACATCCAAAATGTTTTATCTTAAAAATATAGATATGATTGAACTAAGATAGAGCTAAACTAGAACTAAACTCGACTTGAACTAGAACATAATTACAATTAATTCAAACTAAACAACACCTGATATGAAACTGAACTGTAACTGAACTAAAACGGAACTGTAACTAGGAAAAAACTATTACTGAACTAGAATACAGATCTAGAACAGAACTAGATCAGAGCTAGACTGAACAAGAACAGATCTAAAACAGAATAATAACAGAACTAAAGCACACTTAGAACATAACTAGAACAGAACTAGAACAAATCTAAAACTGAACTAGAACAGAACTAGAACAGAACTAGAACAGAACTAGAACAGAACTAGAACAGAATTAGAGCAGAACTAGAACAGAACTAGAGCAGAACTAGAACAGAACTAGAACAGAACTAGAACTGAACTAGAACAGAACTAGAACAGAACTAGAAGAGAACTACAACAGAACTAGAACAGAACAAGAAAATAACTAAAACAGAATTAGAACACAACTAGAACAGATCTGAAATAGAACTAGAAAAGAACTAGTACAGAACTAGAACTAAACTAGAACAGGAGCCACTTTATGCCAATTTTATTACCAAACAAACTTTTATTTAAATTTTTTAAACAAAAAGGAGTATTTCTAATTCGCCACTGCGGAAATCTTTTCCAGTTTTGTATGTCTGTCTTTACAACTGCTTACTTTTGCTATCATTACAATTTATCATTGTTAGAGGTCGTCGGTAAATTGAAAGAGGTGTGTGTGAATGTATACTCTACGTCAATAACATGATCATCATTATTATCATGCCAATAATGAACAAAGACGTCATCAACTATTTAACACTTTAACATCAAAATTTTTTTTATAAACTTTATTTGAGAAAAAGTTCACAGCAACTTTGTTTCTGTTGGCCAAAGAAGATTCATCGAACCAACCAACAACAAAACACGCATTATTATTTTGTTGTTAAGGAAGTGTGAAATATGTATGTTACGTGTTGTACAACAAACGAGACAACAAATAGTTATTTGCCAGAAACAATTTGGCCACATGGTTAATGAGCAAATTGTTGGCAAAAGATTCTTGCGAACGTACATTCGGTTGGGATAATTGATTGGACTGAAGAAGAAGAAAACAATTTATTGAGACCAAAAAAAAAAAAAAAATTAGCAGAATTTTTCAATGTCTAGAGATAGAAATTTGATTGGAAATAATAAACAATTCGCAATGCTTTAAATTTGCTTTGCAATGTTTTTGCTAATCTCCTAGCAATACAATTTAGCACAATTTAGTTTTTATTTAAAAGAACAATTTACTGAAGATCAGATTGTTTTTGCAGCTTTCAGCATGCTCTTAAAATTAATTCCACTCATAAAAGAGCATTCATTGTTTTGCACAATTGATCAAAAACCTTAAAAACCCTTTATAAGTCTGAAAACCCTACACAGCTGCACTTTTTTATTTTTCTTTAAAACACTATAAAAAAAGAGCATGTGTGGTTAGTAATTTATAAAAGATTTTGAGGTTTCCCCTAAAAAAAAAACAATCACAAAACAAATATTTTGACGATCTAATTGTAAGTCGTAGTAGTCTTCTTTAATATGTCGAATTTTTGAAATGTTTACGTTAAAGATCACGTACTTAAGCTGACAACATTGTGCAATGAGCACGTATAATTCCTTAAAAATAAAAACTAAATGAAATAAAAAAAATATTTAGTGTGTGGTCAAGTTTCAAATGAATCATTCATATTGAGATTCTAATGAAATTAAATAAGCGAGATATTTTGTAGTCATGTTAAAAAATTTATCATGTTTTATAAAATACAAAGTGTGCCACAGCATTTGAGTCATTAGTTGGTTATGGTTACCGTATTAGAGATTTTTTTAGGGATTTATTTTTGTGATATAAACAGAATAAGCAGTAAATAATTCAAGAGCCTGATAAAAACGATTTTTTGATAATTAGAGCAATTTTTGTACGTTTCATTAAAAAAGGAACAAGCCCGACCGTATGATATCCTACACTACAGTAATTAAAAAAATATTTTCGAAAGTGTATCCTATTTGGGATCCATGGGTAACCATGGACCCTTCAGAATCTATGAGATTAGTTTGCCTTTAACAGATTTTTGGAAGAGGGTAAGACGCTTGTTGTTAATTTGAGACCTTCCAGTGCAACATTTGGTCACAACATAGTAGCTATTGTAAAAGTTACTGTCGCCAGTTTTTATGCCAATACCACTATTTATAAGCAAAATGGGGGTTCATATTTTCGTAATTTTTACGGTCAATTTAATCGTCCAAATGTGCGTACAATCGGAAAAATCGTACAAAAATTTTAGCAAACCGAGTCTATAGGAGATGTGAAAACAACAGTTCATGCTCGTACAGCTCGTACTGCAGAAAATATTGCTGCTGTTCGCGATAGTGTTACTGAAGAGCCGTCCACCTCAACTCGTCGTCTTGCCCAACAATTTTGCCTCTCACGCTCGTCGTTGATGAACATTATGCACAAAGAGTTGTATTTACACACTGACAAGGTGCGATTGACTCAAGAACTAAAACCTCTTGACAATTTCAAACGTCGTCAATGGTCAGCATGGTGGCAAGAAATGGCAACAGTGAACAAGGCCCATTGAACAGGTCTGCGCAAGAAGCCTGAGCAACATATAATGATAAGGTTTATGACTACACGTATAGTATATTATCATGTTATGGGTGTAAGAATATTAATATGCTTTCAAAGTTTTAATTTTTTAGTTTTTAGAAAAATAATTATTTTTCGGTCAGCAATACTCAAATGTATAATTGCGACAAAAATTTAAATGTTTCCAGTATCTAAAATATAGGTTAATTTAACAAAAATAATAATTTTTGGGTACGACAACAAGATATTGTTACAATAAATATAGTGTAGTTGCCGTAACCATCCCCAACCATATTTTTTCTCTGCGTGTACATACAAATGTATGGCCGAATTCCGACCATTGAGAAAACACTAGTACAATTAAACTTCTATTTTCGGTTCTGCAAATTTTTAATACCCTGTACCGATAGTACGAATATTTTACGAGTAGGCTTTGTAAGGGATCTATAAGTTATCTATGCTTTTCGAGAGTGGACTTTATATAGGGTTTATAGTAAATTGTGTACAGATCTGTACGGAATTTTTCGAAATGATTTCTAATTAAATAAAACTAACTATCAACCCTGTTCTGAAAATCACATTTTTTGAAAGTGATTTCAAAATGACGTTCAGCTACGTAAACAACTTTTTGAAATCACTTTGTTATTTTTGCGATTATTGTAAGTTAACCGTTATAATAAATTTCTTAAATAAAATATTCCATGTGTTGTTTATTAATTTTTTATGCAATAAGCTATTTTATTTACAACAAATCGTTTAAAATTAAGAAAATTCGATGAAACTACAAAATGATATTTGCTTTTGTGACTTCTGTTGTGATTTCAGGTTTGTTTTTTTAGTTAAATTAAAATTCGCTTTTTTGCTAACAGCGGCATGAAAGCAAAGTCTAATATTTATTAAAAATCGTAAAAGCTGTAAAGAATCACAGGGAAAAAATCGCTTCTATCTCTAATATGGCTAAAATCCGCAAAAAATTGCAAACTTGGAAACTAACACTAAAATCTATTTGAAATCTCTAAATGGATTAAAAAACAAAATGTCGAAAAATAAAACAAAAAAAATTTGCACAATAGCGAAAATTCGCGAAAAATTTTATATTTCAAACAAGCCATACAATTGATTAAAACTCCCTAAAACTGTAAGGAATGGCAAAAATTCGGTAAAAATTGCTAAATTAGCGGAAATTCGCAAAAATTTGCTAACAGCGGCATGATAGCAGAGTCTACTTTTTAATACAAATCGTTAAAAGCTGAAAAGAATTCGAAAACTTACAGGAACAAATCGCTTTTATCGCGAACATGGCTAAAATTCGAAAAAAATACAAGATTTTAAACAACCCTAAAACTAATTTGACATCGCTAAATCGGTTAAAAACACAAATTGTCGGAAAATAATATAAAAAGCGTTAAAAATTCGCTATAATTTTGAAAAACAAACCCTTTGTGTTTACATGTGCTTTCGACAATTGAAAATCACACTGAAAAACACAAAAACGGTGTGATTTACAGAACACCACAAAATCACACGTGTGATTTTAAAAGCACATGTGATTTGAAATCACGTGATTTTCAGAACAGACCTGTATGACAATCTAAATTTTACTCCAATATCATAATCCTTTATGGTTTAAGGCGAACTAAAGTGTATCCTTGGGGCTAAGGTAAGTTATGCACCTAACTTTACGAATTTTGGCAGTGTGTTTTATAATCTATCCAAACTATGACAGAACAAATTTTATTACAATGGTATTTTTTGTTATGGTTTTTTATGTACTAAATTATTTTCAGAGAGTGGGATTTCTATAGTACCCATGGAAAATAAAAAATCGATCTTCAAGAAGTTTTGGCGAGAGATTTCTTATCTTATGAAGCTATGAAAGGCAAACTGTTACTACAATATGATTATTTGTATTGGTCTTTATTAATTCCGCTTCTTCGTGAGCGTCTCCCTTTCTTTCGTGGACGTACTAATGCATCTTTAAGCCACAGTTTATGTTTCTACATTAAAAAACGACCAGTTGTACAACAATATAGTATCAAACTGTTATTCTCATCCGCTTGGAACATTGCATGTACAATTTTCGGTTCAATACTAACGAAAATTCAAATAATACTAGTTGAAGAATAAAAAAGTGCCAAAAAGATCCCTCTTACAGATTCTCATTCACTAAGGATCTTCATATTTAATTGTATGTTTCTAAGTCCAATACTAACGGATATTCAAAAAGTTCCAGTTAAAGAACAAAAAGTACTAAAACCCCTTTTACAGATTCTCATTCACTAAGGATCTTCATGTTTCATTCACTCAGCACCTTTCACGTTTAATTTTATGTTGAAGAACAAATAAGTACAAAAAAAATTTTCTCACAGGTTGTTATCCGCTCAGGACATTCCATTTAGAATTTTATGTTAATTGGTAAAATATTAACTACAATTAACGCAAGAACCAGTTGTAAAACAAAAAACTAAAGAAAGGAATTTAGTTTCCCGTATTTCCCTATTTTTTGTACTTTTTTCTTTCCCATTAAACTATCAAGAATTTCAATTTTGTAGTGGGAGCCCATAAATTAATAGATACGTATATCGTCCCCTCAATATAGCAATTTTTTTGGAGTTTTGAGAAAATCGTGTTTAAAGTTTTTGTCAAATCGGAAGTCTATTAAAACCTCAATATCGCGGTAACTAAAAATTCTTCATATTGGATTTTTCACGAACACATAATACCGTTTCTTGTCTTTAAATAGACCAATTTTTTTATTCTACGCATCCTTTAAGACCGTCCATTTGTCATTCAAAGTGCAAGTCCTCCATATAGGCTATTTTATTTTTTTAAGAATTCGTATTATAAATCTGATACACTATTTTATTTTGTATGGTATACGCTGTTTTATTCAACAATTTTACGGTATTTTTATTAAAATATTTGATCTCAAAAATATCAATTTGTAACATTATAAAACAGTGATTAATTTATAGTTTTGTTAATTCAGTGACATATATTCATTACTTTTCAATTTGGGATATTAGAAACAAAAAATTATGAGAAATAACTAGAAGTTCATTCGTCTTCTTTCTCTCCCTCTACTTCATCTGGCTCATCTAAACAATTTCGCTTCTTTCCACCTTGTAAGTTATAAAAAAATGACTGCGAGCCACGACGAATTACATTGTTCTTGCACAAATTTTGGAGATCATGCAGCTTTCGATGGTCGAAATTAAACTATTTCTCAAGCAATAGTGTATATTATTATAAGCTATTTTATGAGTTAAAGTTTTCATAAATTGAATTTTTTTTCTACAGACTAAAATGGAGTATAATGCGTACTCACTATTATTCTTTTAACAATTTTGGAGTGGCAATTTCAAGTAAAATAGCGCATGTGAGCTTACGCACTTATTGAAGGAAAATTTTGAACAAGAAATTATACACTATTTTTTTCCAACGACATTTTGACCCACTTTTTGGAAGTAGAATTTGACGAAATTTTGACCAGACATAAAATCCATGATGGAGATTCTAAATATGCAATAAAAAAATGATAGCGTATGAGCACATACACTATTGTTATATTAAGGGGACGATATGTCAATGAATGGAGAAAAATGTTTTGCAATATAAGAACCAAATTGTTAAGACTTTTACCCCTAAAATATTCATATTTCCTAAAAGTACAGAATTCGCATTTGTACTGTTTAGATTAGTTTCGAATGTAATATTAACTTTATTTCTATGTTTATTGGTTTAAAAAATAGATGGGGCGAAGAAAAAGTTCCAAAATACAGGTTTCACCCGTTGAATCCCTAAAAGGGCCGAATTTAATAAAAGTACCAGACACCTACCCACTACTTTTTCTAAACTACAACGATAAGTATTAATTTTTTAGTTCTAGCGATATAATATTGCCGAACTAACCCCTTTTTACGCCCTTAACATTCGAACTTTCAAAAATTCTGTCTTAATGGATCAATGTGGGGAGAGACCAACCTCCTGACCCAATTTCAGGCGTTTAGGCTGTGCAATGATGAATCAATCAGTCTTTAAAAATAAATGAAATATTTACTTTTTAGTTTATGGATTTAGTTATGGCAAAAATATAATTAGGCAATTTACAAAGTGTACCTAAAATTATAGCATATACAAACAATATGACAGAATAGAACTCTTTGTGAATGCATAATTGTAAGTTATATTTATTCTGATGAAATACAAGGAAATCATTTAAAAATTGCACTTATTCTCTATTACGCCGTTTTTTTTTTTTTTTTGGTAGAACACACGATAATTTTGGAGATATATTTTACTTTAAAAATAATTTTTTTTTTTGGTGCCTCCCAGCTGTTTATAAAAACAAAACTTATTGAAGAATTTAAAATCTATTTAGCATATGTTTAAGCTATTTAAACTATTGGAAAAACCGCAAATGTTTTAACAGTACTACCCCAGCAAATGCAACTCACAAAAAAATATTCACTAAAAGTCCAAAAATAAACGCCTTTATTTGTAAAACCCGACAGTAAAATAGAATTTCAATAACATTTAATATATTTGGATTATAAAGATTTAAAGAATACAAAGTATGTGTATATGTATTCTAGAGGGCGTTTAAATATACCTAAACGCATGTAAACACGCCCTTATTTGAAAACAAGCATTTAAACAAGATTTTTATTACTATGACTATTTTTGCGAAGGGCGTTTATTGACTGCAAACAAAAGTACCGGTGGAAGAAAAAGGAGGTATAAACTGATTTCGCTTTGAGTTGACAAACAAACGTTCACACATGGCGTTATCCTTTAGGGAAAAAATAATTTACCTAAAATTTATTGTTGCATTCTATTACCAAAAAAAATGAGACAAGGGCGTTTACACAGACTAAACGACGAGGAATTTGCTTAATCAATTTCATTGCTTGCATTTGCTCTAAATTTTCTATTAACATAAACTATCTTTACTATTTACTGAAACTATAAATTACTTTTGACTTTTTCTTTATGACTTAAAACTAAATCCTTTTGATTTTTTATGGCTGCTATTGTAGAAACTACTTAACTACTACCTGTTGTTCAAAATGAAGACTAAATTTTATGACAGTGTTTTTGTTTTTTATGTCTCCCATTCCATCTTCTGACTAATCTTAACGAAAAAATCAGCTACATCTACTAAGAATTTTGTAGACGGTAGTTGAAGGACATTTTGATGTTTTCGTTTTCTTATTTTTATTTTATTGAAAAAGTCGACAAAATTAACATACATTCTGTCACATTTTTTTTGTTTCCAGAAAAAAAGAATACAGTAAATAAAACCCAACAGCAGACCAATAAAACTGGACCATGTCATGCCACGAAAGTGAAGTGAAGAATTTATGATCAGCTATAAAATGTCACTTTTGTTTTCAAATATATTTTAATACTAAGGGAACGCAGAAAATACCTGAGTTACTTTAGCATAAACATGCCGCTGTTTTTTTTAATCTTTTAGGGGGAAAAACCTCAGTTTAAAAAAATCTTAAATTTATTCATAAATCTTTTTTATTGCGTGCTACTTTAGTAATACTTTGAGTTAGTGCTTTTTTGGACAGATAAAAGTTTGGTGGATATGGAAATATGGGAAAACATTTACAGATTAAATAAAAATTTGATGATTAAATATTTAACGTCGTCCATGTGGTTGTAATAAACAGTTTACAACTTACAACTGTCTTGCGATTATTCTAGTTTACAATATTTTTCCAATAATGGCGAGAAAACTAAAATTTTGTTTGACTAGATTTTACAAGTTAAAAAATTGTTTTAGTAGACCGAATTGTTTAATTTTCGCTATCAAAATTTTATGTATAAAATACGTATTTGTGCTAAAATTTGGATATTAAATAATCCCGTATGACCGTTACAACACCAAAAGACTTCCCAATAAAAAATTGAGCTTCAAAGGGAGCATGTTTGTAAGGAGGAAAGATAAAAGTGTTGCTTACCATCTCGCTTACGGTAGGCATGCATTTTATATTTGTTTGCCTTTTGTGGCAAAAAAGCGCTTTAATTAACGCATGTTAAAAGTGGTAAGTTGAACGATCAGTTGAATTGTTTTTTTTCTACAGTTATTCTTTAAAATTCTCCCTTACAAACGTGATTTGTAGTAAGGTAATGCTTTGGCCCTATGAATGTTTTTTTTATATAAAATTTGCTAAGTTTTTGGTTCACTTAACTTACACCTGTATCTCTGATTGCGTAGCGCGAATATGTGCGCTTACTTATTAAAATGTTACATTAAACAGAAGTTTATTTTCCAAAGTAACCAATTTTGTTTCTTAAAGAAAAACATCTATAATAATTTCTGGATTTTAACTTATTTCGTTCCTATTTGGTAAAATTTTCTTAAATAATGAAAAGTTTTGCTTAAACCAAGCTACACATATTTTTTTGATTCTGGTGATTTAGTAAAGAATTATTTCCGTGTAGTGCTTTGCAAAATAAGAAAATTTTAGATTAAACGCTTTTTTAATACCAATCGAAACTGTCATCTAAACATAATTTTTATTTAATATAAAATCTGTTATCTACCACATTCTGAGTCGAGCACCTTGCTGACTGTCTATGTGTCCATTAGGGTGCTACTTATTTTTTTTTTTGTGAAATTGTACCGTTACACTCCTTAGATATGTTTTTCCCATCAAAAAAAAACTTTATTTCATGCCGCTAATAGTAAATTTTTGCGAATTTCCGGTATTTTAGCAATTTTTACCGAATTTTTTCCATTCCTTATACTTTAAGACGATAATTTTCTTTTTAATATTTTAATGTTTTTGATATTTTTTTTAATTTCTGGCTTTTTTTTAAGTCAGTGCTGCTCCATTTTTCCATCTCCTTACTACACTGCTGTTATTATAAACCATCGAACAACTCTAATGAAAACAACAATATTGATACCAAATTCCTTCTAGTACAGTACTAGTAGTACTCCTAAGCAGTTTGAGAATGAAATCTAGTTAGTTTGCAGTCGTAAAAGAGTTATGAATCAAATTGTGGAACAACCACACCAAAAAATAGATAATTTTGTTACAAAAAGTAGTATAAATAGTGGCGGAATGCATCTTTTTCGTTAAGATCGGCTTATAATTAACCATACGCCCCATAAAAAGGACACTCTGAAAAAACATTTTGGTACGCCTTAAACCGTAAGGAATAATGTTTTTTAACCACTTTTCGAAAATAAACACTTAATATCGCTCCTTAGTGTTCGGTTCGGTAGATTTGTGTAGAAACATCATTAAAAAAAATAACGTTTCCCTGTTTGTCATCTTTCGAACACAAAAATAGTACTGTTTTTATCCAACTCAACAAAAGATAAGAACACAAACTTCATTGTGTTCGGTTCGGCTTATTAGTGTTCGTCTCTTTTGGCTGGTAAAAAAACCAAAAATTTTTTACGAAAGCAAAATACACATACGAAAAAAAGAACAGAAAGCCAGCAAAAAAATTTTACACAAACAAAACATATACACAATACACACACAATCTGTTCGTTCTGCAAAATACACATACGAAAAAAAGAACAGAAAGCCAGCAAAAAAATTGTACACAAACAAAACATATACACAATACACCCACAATCTGTTCGTTCTGCGGTCGTTGCTAAAATTTTCTGTTTGTTCATTTCTTTACCAATGTAAAATAAGAAACATTATAGAACATTAAAATATAATGTTTGTCTACAGTATCACTACAATTTTTAAACGAAGAACAGAAAAATAGTTACGAATGGTATTAAGGGTTGTGCTCGTCTACATAATCACTAAAAAAAAAAATAACGTTATGGATGTGTGAGCCGAACGCTAAAGAATGTACTGTTTATTTTCTAACATTCATTTTCAACAAATATTAGTTTTATATGACTACAAAATCACACTGTCAAATTTCGAAAAGATCGGCTTTAAATTTGCCATAGAACCCATATAAAACCCACTCGTGGGAATCCGTTTAGTACGCGTAAAACCGTAATGAATAATGCTGTTATAAATAAAATTCTGTCAGTCATAGCTCCAAGAGACCAGAAATAACACCGACAACTTTTGTGAAGATCGGCCTATAATTTACCATAGGTCCCAAAAAAGAATCTACTACGGAAAGATTCTAACTGTAGGTGGAGTGCATCAAATATTCGGTTATGCTGAATAAAACACTCGTACTTGTTTTAAGCTTTTTTGTTAATTAAATTCAGACATCTATTGTAGTATTGTTCACATTTCTGACAACTAAACGAAATGGATCAAATTACACTACAGAGTTAAAAACTATTATCACATATTGCTACTTTTTATTTATTTATTTTTTTTTTTGTTATTTATGTCATACGAATTGATTACTGGAAAAAACACATGTCTTTTAGCTATAAAAACGACACTCTACACAAATTGAAACAAAATAAATAAAACGCAAATTATATCCTCAATTTTTTATTAAAGAAACAAGAAGTGATGGTTTAAGCGACTGCTTGGTTGGTTGCCTTTAATTTTATCTCTACTTAAAAAGTCAACACCAAATGATGATCAAGCCTTAATCAATGATTATTGGACAAAAAAGAGAAAAAAAACAAACATATTGAACAGTTGCCAGCAAATATGAAAATGATACAGTAGTAGTAACTAGTAAAGTATTATATGGAAGTGGAAGTGGTAGTTAGTTGCTGTTGTCTGACATTGATAATGATGGTGATGAAGCTGTAGCTGGTGATGGTGCTTGGTGATGTGGTTAGCTACAAAATGTGATGAGGTATGGTCATCAACACCAGGCTGCCAGCCTGCCAGTTATTCAGCACTGGCACATGTTTGTGTTGATTGGTTTAAAGTTTTCTTTTTCTTTTTTTGTGGTAAATTACGGCTGGTATGCATGTTTGTTCCTTTGCTTATTATGCATTGTTTATTTAACTCTTTATGAACAAAAAAAAAATTCTTTAAAATTTTCTGGTCTTCTTGCTTTAAACCACACAAACATGCCATACGAGCGAATGAATATGTTTCTTTAGTTAATCAAATATTGAAATTGAAAATTTGAGACATAAACAAAATAAACACTTCAGTTAAATTATAAAACGAAATTGCAGTCAATAGTTTGAACTCAACAAAAATGAAATACAAAGAATGTTTTTTAGTAAACACGCAACTTTGGTTTAAGAACAGGGAAAGGCAACGGCGAGTGCCATAGGTCGATGATTACCAAGGCGAATTTACACCAGGTGACCTTATCTTGCAACGTAAGCAACAGCTGATTACTAACCTTGTGTCAAAATGATACACCGTTCATGTGGTTCTGGAGAATATTTACTAAATTTTATAAGTTTCGCTTAAAAATATGAAATTAAAATTTTTTTTAAATTATTACATATCAAAACAAACAGTTTAAAATCTAAAAGAAAATGAAATATTTGTTTAAATTGTTTACTACTGTGTTGTATTATTTTTGACACAAAGTTAAAATACTTAACAGTGTTGTAAACGTTTTCAAAATAAGACCACCTTGTATGAATTCGCCTTGATGATTACCAATTTTTTAACGTGCACAAGCGATTTTAGAGCTTGTCCAAAACAAGTAAAGGTGATGTGAACTTGGTCCCATTTGACTTTTTCTTATAGTGTTTTTTAAAGTCGCACCCTCTGCGGCCCTCAGATTCAACATAACTCATGCCATCGGTCAAATTAATCTTGATTTTTGCAACAGCGTTATACAAAATTGGACAGTTTGGTTATTATCCATTCATCCCAGGGCCATGAAGCGAAACCTTTAAAGGATATTCCATCTTTTGGTGTTCATACTCTACTCAGAAAAAAACAAAAGCTGTTTTCAAATAACAATATTTGTGGTATTAATTAAAAAATTAATTAAATTTGCACCAGTAAAGAAATTAAGTGTATCAATTAAATATTATTTGACATTAACAAAATTTTCTGCAGTAACGTTGATGATATAAGTAAACATTTAATTCCCTTTATTAAATTTTTAATTAAAACTGATTTTATTTGATTAATGGTTTAATTAAAAAAAAAATTGCCAAGCTTTTTTTCTGCGTAGGGAAATCGGGTGCAGCCATTAACTGGAATTCGGCAGAATTAAAAATTGACAGATATCTTGAGATCACGGCAGACGAGAGATCCAGTGTAGTAGCAGCCCAGAAGTCATTTGCCTTCGGTGACAAGACACAGGTATGTCTATTGGTTAGCTTCTAATTCGTACACCCGAAAGACTAATTTAATATTTCTTTATTTCCCGCTCGTAGTGGCAGGGATTATAAAATAACCAACTTTGATTCAGGGTAGAGAAAAGTGAGCGCTAACAGTCTTACCAGCGTGAAATAAACTGCAGTTAAAGTAAAAAATTGGCATTTCTTCCACTGTTACATTTGCCATTGGCCAAAAACAACTCTTGCTTTTACTTCTTGTTCATTAATTGTAAACAGTCGCAGTTAAACCAAAAGAAGAAAAGGAAAGTTGTACAAAATTTTTCGTTTTTTGACTGTAGTTTTTTAAGCCCTGAGTTTAACAAAAATCAGAAGAATCTTTGCTAAATACAAAAACTGACAGTCTATTCGCCGTTTTCTCGTTACACCATTTCCTTTTTTCCCAGCACATTAAAGAAATTTGGTTTTCTCAATGTATCATTTGCTTCTTTTCTGTCGGAAAGCTAACCAGCACTCATCTGCCTATTATTTAATTTCCCATTTTTTTTGCCCTACAGAAAAATTCAATCAGTTGACATGTATTTTGAGAGGTGTTGCCAGCTTAAAACCATGTTTTTTGTCGGTATATTGAGAAACCCAAAATTATTAACAGACAGTTTATCGGTCTAATAAATTTATGTTGACATTAAGTAACAGGCAGTTTGACGGTACATTGAGAAAATGGCCATATGAATTACTCATTACTAAGTTGCATATGCTAATAGAGCTCTGCTCTCCTTATGCCTTTCACTGCTTTAGGGCATCTTTTTATTCATCATTTTTTAAACTTTAGAAAACACTCAAGAAAAGATGTCTTAATATTCATGATTCAAGATTTTTGTTACGTTTAGCTGTTCAAAAGCTGACCAATTGCTGTTGACGTCTTAATTTTTTTCATATTTTTTTTCTACTTCCCTCCGAAATTCTTAGGAATAATGTTTTTTTCTTCGTTCTCTTCATTCAATTTTGTCTATTTACTTTATTTTACCATACACTTGATAGTTTGCTGGATATTGTCTAGAAAAAAGATCGTGGCAGCTCTTCTCATGTCTGTGTTTATTTAGTTTTAGGCTTCATTAATTGCAATTGCGTGTCGTCAGTTATTGGTTTTAAGTCTTTCTTTCTTCTTTAATTTCAAAAAAAAAATTTTTTCTTTTTTCTTTTAGATGTTTATTTTATTTAAGAAAAAAATCTACGTTATGCATCCTTGAAATTTTAAAAGCATAATTTTTAAAAAAGTTTATTTATGATTTTTCCAATATTTATTTGCACACTTGTCTAAATAAGCTGTGTGATCTTGAAAATTTTTTTGTTCTTCTTTAAATAAATTTCATTCAATTTAAAAAAATAATAATGACAAAGAGCATGAATTTTTATAATCTTTTCAAAATGTTTATGGATTTTCAATTAAGACAGGTCAGGAATTTTAAACAAAATTATTTATTGAAGAAATTGTAGATTTTTTTTGTAAGTTCTTTATTACGTAACATAATAAACAATTTAATACCGGAAATAATTAAATAAGCAAGGAAATTTAATACACGAAATTGTAAAAATCAATTTCAAGCTTGAGAAAAGTTTTTGCTTCATATAAAAAAACGAATTAATATGAGTAGCTCTGAGAACTATTTACAGATATGTGTGTTAGAATTTATTTCTTTAATAGCGAAATTACCGAACAGTTCGCCCACTTTTTAGTTTAAACCTATTCTTTCAAATACTTGTAAAAGAATTTAAAGGGTGTTTTTTAAGCCTGATAAAACTTGAAATTGTAAAAATTAATGCAAGAATTTTTTTAAGCTAAAACTTTTATCAAAGTAATTTTTGGGAATACAAAATTTGTTACTAATGAGATTTGGTTTGTCGTGCTTAATTCCCATCAATTTTAAATTTATCAATTTAAGATCAAAAAATAGTTATCAAATAATAAAATTATATATGTTCTGGTAAAAACCATAGCGTACTTAAAATAACATTATGCTTACATGGTTGGTACAATAAATTCTTAATACAGACCACTACCGGATGTAATGGAACTTAAAACAAACAAAGTGTCAAAAGAAATGAACGGACATAATTCCGAAAATCTAAGTTGTAATACCGATCTAATAACGAGTGGTTAATTTTAAGGGCCGATGTCGAATGTGAACCACCCATAAACGTAAATTTTTTCTGCATTTCATTTGACATTTCTCAATTTCAAACTAACTCAATTTGAACCATGGACAGATACACAATCGAGCAACCCGTTAAAGTTATTC
Organism: Pollenia labialis; assembly: GCA_949318255.1. Classification (NCBI taxonomy): domain Eukaryota; kingdom Metazoa; phylum Arthropoda; class Insecta; order Diptera; family Polleniidae; genus Pollenia; species Pollenia labialis. The sequence continues at coordinate 115,442,867 of OX439143.1, forward strand.
ATGCTTAGTATGAAAATGGGCCTCCAAATCAAACTGCATATCGTGCACTTTCGAAGAAAATCATCTTTAGTGATGAGGCACATTTGCACCTCAGTGGTTTCGTCAATAAGCAGAATTGCCGCATTTGGGCGAATGATTATCTAAGAGTGATGGTCGAAAAACCAAAGAAATTACAATAATTTCCTAAATAATTATTGTTTTATTCAAAATCAACATCGGCGCTTAAAATGGCAAACAATGGCAAACAAACCACCGAGATCGAAAATGTACTGTATTGAAAGTTCCATGTACCTTGAAAGTCTGGGACAGCTTAACATTGAACTTATACGGGGTTCAGGAAGCAGAAGTTCGTATGAATGATACAAATACAAACTACGTGCCAGTACATAGAGGTGTTCGTCAAGGATATGTTGTATGTCCCTACTTTTCAATTTATACTCTGAAGTTATTTTCCAACAATCGATCAGCTCTATGGAAGCCAGAATAAAGGTAAATGGCCAATTAATCAACAATATCTGACATAAAGACTGCTTGTACAAGCAGTATGCACACAAAGCAGCATGTACGCTTTAAGCCTTAATAAAGGGTCCGCCAAATAACTTTTTTTTTTTGAAAATGCTATAAAAAAAAACTACTGAATATTTTCTTAAATTTCTTTTTATATTTGAAAGTACAATCCTTCCGGTTAATAATGGAAAATAATTTCATTCAAATGGCTACCTCGGCTGGCCATGCTACTGCCTACACGATCGGTCCAATTTTTAAGCACATTATCGGTTGTGTGCAGCTGTATGTCACCAATGGCTTCACGAATATTGTCCTTTAAAGCGTCAATTGTCTCTGGCTTGTCGGCGTAACACTTATCTTTAACGGCACCCCACAAATAATAGTCCTACGGTGTCAAATCGCAGCTCCGAGGTGGCCAAACGACATCAGCTCTGCGGCTGATAATGCGATCTTCAAAAATAGGGCGCAAAACATCGAGTGTAGCTTCGGCTGTGTGGCACGTAGCACCGTCCTGTTGAAACCAAATGTTGCCAATATCCTCCTCTTCAATTTTTGTGAACAAAAATTCGTTCAACATGGTCCGATAACGATCGCCATTGACTGTAACGGCCACTGCTTGGTAATTTTCGAAGAAAAATGGCCCAATTGTGCCTCTGGACCAAAATCCGCACCAAAATCGTTTTGGGTGCATCGGCTTTTCAATGTATGCGCGCGGGTTTCCTGTGCCCCAAATGCGAGAATTTTGCTTGTTTGCATACCCGCCAAGATCAAAATGAGCTTCATCCAAAATCCGTACGCAATTTTCGCACACATTCTGCAACATTACCATGCTTTTCAAAGTAATGTCGCAATATTATACACAACCATATTCGTTCAGCGGAAGGATAAAACTAATTATCTGTCAAATCAAACATGAGCTAAGTGTTACCATTCACGAAATAAGCACTAGTTGAAAAAAACGTTAGATGCCGGACCCGTTATAAAGAAAATTAAATTAATGACAAAATTTAGAAGCAATACCTCTTACTCAAATGTGGCTTTACTCATAAACAGCCCACAAATAGAAGAAGTCCATAGATTTTTCTATCTCTGATGTGTTTTTCGGACGCATAGAAATGGAAAGAAAACTTTACATTAAATATTGAATGAATAGAGTTTCTAATTATGAAGGTTTAAAAAGAATAAAATGTGTTCATGAACTACTTCCTACTATTTAGCGAATGAAAACTGCCTTCTTTGGTCATATTTAGGCTGTTCAGTCGATTAATTCTTGTTCGATTAATCGAACAATTTTATTATTCGAATAATTTAAACTTGCTAATTTCGATTAAAGGAATAATCGAAGAATTTATACCGATACATGCATAATTTTTTTACAGTTTTAAGTCGAATAAACAAACCAAATGTATGTGTTCGTTGGAATTAAAAAAAGTCATGTTTAATAAATAATTTAACTTAATTTTTTTTTTTTGTAAAATTTTTTCAACATAATTTAATAATTAATTTCACAAAAGAATAAAACGACAAAGGAGGTATGTTAACGCAAAGATTTATATTAGTTTATCGGGTATGTTCTAGATATCGAAATAAAGTGAGATTAAAATCGAACGATATTTTAAATTCAATTAATATTTTCAAACTGACCGATGTTTTAAATGGTTTTAAGCGTTGTTCTTGCAAAAATAATAGATTCTTAAAAAATCACGTAAATAAAATGGAATACTTTAATAAACTTTCGGTACCGGCAGGGCTGCCAGTTTAGGGGTTTTGACCCCTAATTAAGGGTTTTCTTGTTGCTAAAAGGGACTGAAAATTTTATTTGGGGTTTGGGAATTGCATTGGGGATATTAAAAAAAAACTTTTCTATAAAAGACAACTAAGTTTAATGCACACATAGTATGTGTCACATACACATTAAAGTGGCTATTTTTGCAACATCACTTGATATCAATGAGCACCGGTTAAAAAAAGCTTCGTTTTTATTACAAAATATATCTGATAAGATTGAAATTAATCTGTAAATAATTCGATTATTGACAGATTGACAAATTTGCATTTTCCTGGACAACTTCATGTGTATAAGAGGTGTTCAAAAAAATTAAAGTGAACTCTAAAGCCAATGAATGGGCTTATTGGTTCCTTTGTATATACAACATTTAATATGAAGTTTGGTGACGATTGGGTAAAAAAAGTCGATCGAAATGTCAAATAGTGTGTACAAGGCAAAACTATCACTTATTTAAGTAATTCGAAATGAACATACCATTATGTTTTTAAAAAAGAAATAAAAAAAATCGGTTGAGAACTAGTAATAAATGATACCTCAGACCACTTATGTGCCAATTATTACTTGACCTAGAAATGCGAGCACACACCTTAAATAGTTTTAAAATTTATTCGTGCAATATAATTTTTTATTCAAAAGACTAAAAATTGTCAAATAATAATTATGCATTACAGAAAATACAGTACGTTACATTGCATTGCACAACATTTATGGTCGACTAATGCAACCTCAATTCTTAAAATGTAGGATGCAAGCAATTAAGCACTAAACGCAAGAGCCTTCAAACCTGTATTAGTAGAGAAACAAATAAAGCATTTCTCAAATGGAAAACTGCTGCACGCGGGAATGTTATCCAAACTAGAATCGCCTCATTATTTTTTAATAAAAGTGGAAACAAAATTAATTTTGTATAATAAACTTTCTTAAAAATTAAGTGATTTTGTGGTCCCATGCAAATTCATTATAGGAAAGTTCGACTGTATACATATATGTATTAAAAAAAAAACAACTGCATATTTCCTTTCGATAAAAATGATCTATTGTAGAACATGGTACAAGTAAAACTCAAATAAATATATAAATTATATTATGTATTTTTTTACAGGGGCTTATTTTGGGGATTCTTTCGGGGGTGTTTGGGGAAATTTATTTTTAAATTTGGGGAAAACGAAAAAAAAATACCTGGCAGCCCTGGTTACAGGGTCGTTTTTAAAATTAACTCCATTTTAATGCTTTTCTCTCTTTAGAATGAGTGTAGTTTTAAAATATTGTACAAAGAATTTACCACTTACACAGTGACTTTAACATAGTACATACTTGAAACAGATGCTCCACAAACAAGATCAAAGGGGGCTACAAGTGGTCCAGTGAATAAATATTTTAAACAAGATACTTCAATCGATCAAGAGGATGGAATGTCTGTGAAAAGTTTAAAAAAATCCAAAGTGATATTGACTATTTTAAAATCTGAATCTCCGAAAGTGAAGTAACAATTTGGAGCTACATTGACAAGTTTTATAAAAAAAAAAATGTTTATTTACTCAAGTACTATTTTTTTCTAAAATTATCGAAACAAATATTCGTAAAGTATACAATTTCTGGATTTAGAATTGTTCGATTAATTTTAGAATTTTATTCGTTTAATTGAATAAGTTAAAAATGCCATATATCGATTAATCATAATAAAATAAATAAATAACACTCGATTAATTGAACACCCCAGTCATATTTTACGTACGAGCAAATACGAGAAATAGAAACTTCTATTAGAGGGTAGAAAAGAGGGCAGACGAGAAATGGGACCCAAACCAGATTTCGTGACTGCGTAACATAAAAAATGGACGGCTTAAGTTTGTGATATTGTTAAGTCACCCTTGTGTAATTTAATTTATTTTTTAACCCTTCGTGGTGCACATGAGTCTGGCCAGAGCTTTTTCAATGTGTATAGAAAATCAAAACATGCGTAAGCCGGAGGGTTAAACACAACGAAAAGTTTAATCTTTTATTACATGATTTAACAATTTTATACTTATTTCTAGAAATTCCGGGATTGATCTTCGAAAGTAATCCCATTTAGGATTGTCTTAAGTACGTTTTAGTGTTATTCGTACTTAAATTTTTGAGTACGACTCGTACTTAAAGTAATCATAAAAAGCTTGATATAACCCGAGTGTTTTTCTTTCTGTGTATGGTGGCTATATGAAATTATAGACCGAGTCTTTCTTGTGCCAAACGGACATCGTTAGATCGGTATACTTTAGGACCAATATTTTATGGTGTTACACACATCAGAACAAATGCATAATATCCTCTTTATTCTTATGGTGTGGGCAAAATAACATACACAGATAATAAAAGTTTATAGGATGATATTGTACAAGGGAAACACGAAATATTACCATAACGTTGAATGATTTTTTTAGAGTTGTTAAAGCACAAAAACGATTGATTGTTTTAGTATTTATAAAAAAGGTGCACATCAAAAAAATAGTAACGATTTTTGCAAAAATTTATTAAACAATTTTTTTTCGCATGAAAAATTAAAAATAATCTTAAAATGGAAAATAGGTAAAAAAATCGATATTGCCAATATAACTAACAAGGCCGATATTGCAAAAAAAAGCAAAAAAGCCCTAACAAATAAAGCTCATGTTTTTTTGTTTTTTTATGATCGGAATTAGTTTTCAATCAATAACATTCTATCTTGTTAACAAAAAAAAAAAGCAAATGCTTATTTGCTTTTTTTTGCGTAGGTTTATTTTAAATTTTGCTACCTTCCCCACCTTTTTCACCCGATGGGCAAAATAATGGTAGAAATTTACTCAGAACACTCAAAGACCAACGAGTATAGATTCGGATAAGTTTTAAATCAAAAACAAAGAAGTTATTAAGATTGTGCGGTTCAATTTTTAAGGCCCAATGTCCCAATGTGAACTGCATTAATTTTAAATATTAAAATATCAATTTCTAGTAAAGAATAACGTGTTACTTACATAAAAATCTAAAAATGGTACCGTCATGGTTTAAAAAGTACCATTTGTTGGTACGGAATCAGAAAATTCATTTTTCCTTCCTGCTCTTAAACTGAAATTTGCATTAGACAAAAAATCGCTATACAAATCCATTTCGTATTGAATCACTAACGAAACCAAGCAAAAAAATGTTGCAACAAAAAAATTCCTGTCACCTTTCCGTTTAGTTCATTTAACCCAAACAATTTCTACAGCAACCCAAAATCAGAAATCTATTCATTGTTGTTTGCATTTTATTTTCTTTGGTGTTATAAAGTGCTTTTTATGTAAACCAACAAAAACAAATACCCACTCAACTCTGGGCTAATGCTTTTTACCACTTTGTGGCCATTCATTCACTCGTTCATTCATCGTACTTGCAAGCAGATCCAAGTGCTGATGGAGGTGCTTTTGGTTGCTTTAATTTCCAAATGTTACATAACACAACAATGTCTTAATGTTTTGACATAACTGGAGCAACATTTTACACATGTCTTACAAACAAACCAAACAACAGAAAACTATTTTCTTAAAACAAAACCAAACAACAATGCAAATATGTTGTTGGTTATTTAAAGTTAATTTTTTTCTCAACAAAAAAAAAAGTAAAACAAATATTATTTAAGCGAATATGTAGAGAGAAAAAAAACATCAAAAGAAACAGAAAAATTTGCATTTAATCAAGGAACATACGAAAACATAAAATATTTAAACGATTTATTTATTTATTCAGTTAAAATAATTTCCTTTTCTTTAATCCCAGTGAAAAAAATCATTTCCTTGTATTAAATAATAAAAACTTTTTATTTGTCTATTTTCTTCTTTAAATAATATAAAATAATAAAAGTCATAAAACCAACAATTGCTGCTGCCTTAAAAAAATAAAAGAAAAAATAATTAAACTTCCTGGTATCTTGTCTTGGCGTTTTTTTTTAGCTGTTGCCTGTGTGTGGCTTTCTTGATGTTTGTGCTCCAATAATTTCTTGAGAATTGGGTCAATAAAATTAACATTTATAGACATTAAAGTGTTTTACATCAGCTCATAGATGACAAATGTAATAACCGACCAACTGTATTAATATTTGTTTCTTTGGTAAACAAAAACCACGCAGCCACATACAGGCAGCAATTAATTGGTTGACGATTTTTATATGGGTAGAACAGTGGCTTGGGAGGAAAAATAAATAAATTAATTGAGAGTTAATTTTTTGTGTTAATTGTGACGTACCTGAATCATCTAAAGGATATTTCACCTTTTGGTGTTACATCCTCCAGGAGACTCAATTGCAATCAATACCTCGACAATCCTAAACTAACAGAATTTAAGAGATCTGCACGATCATTTCAGATGGCGGCTGACCACAAATCCAATTTGGCATAAGGGAATCAGTAGCCCCTTGTGGCAAGGCACCAGACTGAGTATTGGTTGAGGCCTCCGATAGTGTTTCTTGCGGCAAAAGCTTGCTGTCTTTCAGGACGATTTTACTTACATATAAAACTTTTATTTCCACGGGGTTGAAATTTAAGGCCCTTTGCCGGCTCTTGAAAAAGTCAATAGAGTTCATTGTCTAAAGTTAATCTCCGAACCATCTTTTATATTCACATGATAAAATTCTTGCCGATTAGACCAGTCATTTAGAAATGGCAGACTTAATTCCCAACAACTCTAATTTTTTCCCACTGGGCACTTACAGTATGCAAAATATATCAAAAAATTATCAGTTCTTTTTAATTTACTTTTTCGACACTGGCCTGTAATTTTGTAACTCTGTGCCCATTTTCTGAAACTCTTGCGTCGAGAAACTTTTCGATTGAAATGTGTAAATTGAAACAAACAGCTGTTGTTATCACTTAACTGCGCCTGTAACTTTTCTTTTGGCGTGTACTTACTGTCACTTAAGGAAATTACTCGCCAATTTACAGAAAAAGTGTAACTGTAATATTTTTGTGAGAAAAGTTCCCGCTTTAAAGTTTCATATAAACTCACGAAAAAAAAACCTGGCCGATAAAAATCTTAACACTAAATCGGCTAAGGCAAAACAGTTAAGAACACTTTCCTTCTCTGTATGTCAACCGATTTGAAAGATATTTACTTACAGAAGTGGACAATATATATTTTATTAAAATCTGAGTAATAAGCGTTCAAATAAGCTACAAACACATGTGTACAAAATACAAAATTTGTTTTTTTCAATTATCAAATAATAAAAAAAATAGGGTGCTCGATTATTCGACATTTTTAAAAAACCTGTTTTTGAATAGATCGACTATATAAATACGGGAAATTCAATTTCTTTATTTTACTTTTCCCTGCTGCATGTGATCATTTTTAAATTTTCTATAATATTTAACTTAGAAACATAATATCGTCCCCTCAATATAACAATTTGTTTGGGGTTTTGAGAAAATCGTGTTTAAAGTTTTTGTCAAATCGGATGTCTATTAAAACAGCGGTAAATAAAAATTCTTTATATTGGATTTTTCGACGAATACATAATACCGTTTCTTGTCTTTAAATTGACCAATTTTTTTTATTCTACGCGTCCTTTGGGACCATTCATAAGTCATTCAAAGTGCAAGTCCTCCATATAGGCTATTTTATTTTTTAAGGAATTCGTATGATGAATCTGATACACTATTTTATTTTGTTTGGTATACGCTGTTTTATTCAATAGTTTTACGGTATTTTTATTAAAATATTTGATCTCAAAAATATAAATTTGTAACATTTTAAAACAGTGATTAATTCATAGTTTTGTTAATTCAGTGGCATATATTCATTACTTTTCAATTTTGGTTATTAAAAACAAAAAATTATGACAAATTAAAGTATACATTAGGGTGGGCCACTGATGTATGAGAAAAAAATAAAAGTTCTCGAAACATATTCTAATAGCAATATTTTTTTGTATTACGTTAAAACAAATAAAAATTGCAAAAAAAAAAGTTCAAAAAAGTGTCATCTTGAGCCCGCGCATGAGCTCCTAAGAATTAAAAATATTTGAAAAAAGTCCATTTTTTAAATTTTAATATTTTATTTACTATCAATTAAATAAAAATTTGGTTCTTATACAACATAAAACAATAAAATCCTTTTCGGTCACAAAATCCTGTTTTACTGTCAAATCCGGACATCTCTCGTCTTGATTCAAGTTTCGTCTATATTAAACCATCGCTTGACTTTTTTAGCGCAAAGAGTCATGAATGCTTCTGACACTATTTTCACGAACCTAAAAGTCGTTAAAATACAGTAATATGCTTTTCTGCAATACAATGCTATTGTTGCTATATTAAAAATTTAACATAATTGAAGGTCAAAGCGCGGGCTCTTACACTAAAAATAAATTAATAATATTTTACAGGGATCTAATTCCGAAAAAATACAACATATTTACGCTATTAGAAGTCGATAAGGGAAAAAATATTTTTTTGACCCAGCCTAGTATACATTGCGTAAATCAAAAATAACTAGAAGTTCATTCGTCTTCTTTCTCTTCCTCTTCTTCATCTGGCTCATCTAAACAATTTCGCTTCTTTCCACCTTGTAAGTTATAAAAAAATGACTGCGAGCCACGGCGAATTACATTCTTCTTGCACAAATTTTGGAGATCAAGCAGCTTTCGATGGTCGGAATGAAACTATTTCTCAAACAATAGTGTATATTATTATAAGCTATTTTATGAGTTAAAGTTTTCATAAATTGTATTTTTTTCTACAGACTAAAATGGAGTATAATGCGTATACACTATTATTCTTTTAACAATTTTAGAGTGGCAATTTCAAGTAAAACAGCGCATATGAGCTTACACACTTATTGAAGGAAAATTTTGAACAAGAAATTATACACTATTTTTTCCAACGACATTTTGACCCACTTTTTGGAAGTAGAATTTGACGAAATTTTGACCAGAAATAAAATCCATGATGGAGATTCTAAATATGCAAAAAAAAATAATAGCGTATGAACGCTATTGTTATATTAAGGGGACGATATTATAGGTGCAGGGTCCTAAGTGAATAAAAGCCCTTTTTGGTACTTTTCGCTCAACATTTGGTAATTTAATTAATTTTCGTTTACATTAGACATAGAAAAATAAAATTCAACATGCAATGACGATTTACAACGGAGATTTTATGATACTTTTTTGTTTTTCAATTGAAATTTTCTTATATTTTTTATATTGAACTTACAAAATTAAATAAGTAGAAGATGCAATATTAGCCGGAGGTTGGTCTCTCGCCGAATCGATTCACTAATATGGAAAAAAATAAATGCTCGAAATATGTTATTTCATTTATACTTAGCTTTACTATGTTTTATCCATATGTACAAACAAATTTATGGTCGGATTTTGACCATTAGGCGAACACTAGTAATAATAATATTTTGTTCATGCCACATTTTTTTATTATTTTGCTAGTAACGTTTTTATAAAAAAAGAATGTTTTCAAAGCTCTAGAGATAAGATACAGAAATTAACTATATCCAATCTGTCATGCTCAAGAAGCTGATAAGGTTATCTTAGCTGAACGTCGATACTTCCACCCAGTCCATCAAGTACATAATTCATAGAAGTTTATATCGAGTCCACTGAAGTGCTGCGCATTCGCAGAGAACAAAAGGAACTGTCTTCTTCTCCTCTGGTTCATGGCTGAAGCCACATTTTCTATTCAACGGGATAGCCAATTTGCTCGCATGTTCTCCAATAAATTAATGCCCGGCTAACAACGAAATCAGTCACAAAATATTCTTTCAATTGCAAATTGAAAATCATATCTAGCGGTGGTTCCTTTCGTGGTCCCGAGAATTTTCGGAAGACATTAAATTTGAGATGCAGAAGGCAGATTCAAAATTATTAGCAAAATTGTCTGCCCTTGTAACTATTGTGTGCGGGAATCCATATTAGAGTAACATCAGCTTGGCAGTTGATAGCGGATAACGATATTATGTGTGATTTATAAAGCAAACATAATTGTTTTCTTATTTTAATACCAAAACGTTTGTCTGCAGGAAACCAGAGTCTCTGGCGGGAATGTAACTCGCAATCCCCGCACCGATAGACTAGCGCACTAGATGCCTACCTGGGCACCCAAGTCAAAGATTATAAAATTTTTATATCGAATTTTTATATAAATATAGTAAAATACCAAAATACGTTAAAGATCTATTTAATATCGTAATCAATGATGTTTTTCTTTGCCATTTAAGGGTTTAAATTAGTCTCATTAGCTGCGTTCGTTTCCATTAAAATTTGTACAAATTTCTACTGGATTTTACTGAAATGCGTTCGCGTATACATAAATTTGTAAAATTTTCATGTAACTCACCTACTGGATTTTACTGGGATTTTACTGGAAAAGTAAACGAACGCACATATTATTGTGAATTTTTCTATAGAAAAATAGTGAATATTTGGTAAATATAACTTACCTTTTAATACCTCGGTGATAAATTTCAGAACTTAATTGTAAAGGCCCAACTATAATACGCTTAAGGTGGCTTAAAAGACTGTGCGAATACATTTATCAATCATATCGCTCCTTTATTGCACCATAGTCATATCTCAAAAAATCAAAAATTGCAGGTTTCTTAAGCAAAAGTGTTCCGTGTAGTAGCTTCTTTATATGTAAATCAAAAATCAGAATTATATCTGAAACTGAACCGAAGTAATAGCAAGATAAAATTTTTTTAAATCTGTATATAAAGGGTATATTTAGAAAACTTTAATCGCATTTTGCCAAGATTGATTTAACTCAAAGAAACTTTTTGTTAAGTTTTATGAATCTGCTTTTTTTTAAGCAACGTACGAAAATGATCGCACATTCCGTGCGGAATCAAATGTTTTTGATTTTGATTTTTTTAAATTGGATTGGAGTAACTTTTTGTTAATTTTTGACAAAAGCTTGAGCAATTTTATGCTTATTAGCATAGTTTTTAAGCAAATAGAAAATTGTGAGTTATGCCGATTAAAGCAATTTTTAAGAATTTTAAAGCAAACATAAATAGAAAGCAAAAACTAATAAAAAATTATCGGAGAGAGTTGAAATTATTTTTGATAAAAACTTGAAAATTATTTTGAAAAAATTTTTTGGCGAAACATCAAAGTTTGTTTGCAAAGTCTTTTGTTTTCTTCTTTGGTGGAAGGGGAAAATTAAAATTTTTGAAGTGATAAAATTTGGCTGAGAATTTTTTTGTTGAAAATATTCTGGAGGAAAATATTTTGTAGGAAATTATCTTGGAGATTTATATTTTGGATAAATATATTTTGGTGGAAAATATTTTCCATAAAATTTCAATGGTTAATTTTTTTTTTTTTTTGTAAATTTTCTTTTTTCACATATTTTGTATTTTTTTTTTAATAAAAATATTGTATGTATTATTTTTACATAAACTTTTTTTTGTAAAAATTTTTAATAAAATTGTTTTAAAACATCAGAGTAGAAGCTAAAACAAGTTTGTTGACAAAGTCGTTTGTTTTTCTCTTGTGGTGAGAAGAGAAAATAAGGATTTAATTAGTGAAATATAATTTTTCTGTTAAAAAATGGCTTTAGTAAATTAATGCTGTTTAGAAAATATTTTCGTTCAAAATTTGTATTTATTTATTCATTCATTCATTTAATACAAATATTTTTAAGTACAATTGTGATTTTTAGTTGAACTGTTAATTTTTGTTATTTTTAGTTATGCTTGAGTTCATCAAATTTAATTTTCATTAAATTATTGTTTGAAGGAAAGAATTTTTACAACATGAAATTTTATTAAAATTTATTGATAATTCTTGGCTGAACGTCAAAGAATTCTGATAAAAGAATGTGGTGATTCTTGAAACATGTAAATTTTACTCGGGTTCGAGCTCCAACTCAGCTAAACAAATTTTCAATAAATTTTACTAACATTTCATGTTGTAAAAATTCCTTCCTTCAGTAAAAATAATTTAATAAAAATTAAATTTGATGAACTCAAGCCTAACTAAAAATATCAAAAATTAAAAATATTTTTTATTAAAATTTATTTGGGTAAAATTTATTTAAGAAAATTCTTACGGGGGTTTGTTAAAAATTTGTTGCTAAATATGTATTGGTTTTTTTTCAAAAATTTTTAGCTCAACATATCGAGCCAGTACCGTAAAAATAGCTTAAGGTACATCATTTTCCATTTCCATTTTCTTTTTTTTAATAAACGATTTTTTTGCAACACTTATATCATATTCTAAAATGTCATGGTCACGTAAGGTACCGTTATGATTTTATAGCTTAAACAATTTTAGTTTAAAAATTTAAAAAAATTTATCCTGTAAAATTGTGTTTTTGGCGCTTAAGCTTTTTTGCAGTAAGGTAAGTATGTAAGCTCGATATTTATGTTTAAACATTTTCAGTAATAATATTTTTGGAAAGTTTTTTGTTTTTGTTTTTTTTTTTGGTTTCGTGAAAATAATTTTGATAAAATTTTGGTGATAACATTTATTTAAAACTGTAAAATTTTTTTTTTAGAAATATTTGCGGTTAAATTATTATGCGAAAATATTAAAACACTAGCATTTAACCCGCTACTTCGTAAGCGTCTCCTTTTTCTTCGTGGACATATCTATATGCCAAAGTTTATTTTCTTATACACTCAGGACCTTGCATGTTTAATTTTAGGTCTAATACCAACGGAAATTCAAAAAGTACCAGTCAATGAATAAAAAAAAGTACCAAAAAGTGCACTCTTATAGATTCTCATTCACCCAGGACATGGCATCTTGAATTTTATGTTTCTAGATCCAATACTAACAGAACTTCAAAAAGTACCAGTAAATGAATAAAAAAGTACCAAAAATTTCCCTCTTATAGATTCTCATCCACTCAGGACATTGCATGTTTAATTTTATGTTTTTAGGTCCAATACTAACGGATATTCAAAAAGTACCAGTTAATGAACAAAAAAGTTCCAAAAACTTCCCCTTATAGATTCTTATTTACTCAGGACACTGCATCTTGAATTTTATGTTTCTAGGTGCAATATTAACGATAATTAAATAAATACCAGTTGTATAACCAAAAAGCTAAACAAAAATATCAAATTTCCCGTATTTCCTTTGTTGGTACTATTTTCCCCCATTAAAGTATCAAAAATTTCAGTATTGTAGTGGGAGCCCTTAATTTAGTACGAATATGTCAAAGAATGGACCCCTTAAATGTTCGAATTTCGAAAAAGTACCAAATTCGTATTCGTATTTTTTTGATAAGTCTCGAATGTGGTATAAACTTTGGTTCTATGTTTATTGGTTCAAAAGAATGGTGTCAAAAAAGTACCAAAATTCAGGTTTTACCCGTTTACTCCCTAAAAGTGCCAGACACCTGGCCGCTTATTTTTCTTAAGAACAACGATAAGTATTATTTTTTTGTAACTCTTTTAGTTTTGGAGATATAAGGTTAACGAATTTTCCCGTTTTTACCCTTTTTTACCCCCTAAACATTCGAATTTCCAAAAATCCCGTCTTATTGGATCGATTTGTGGTGTGACCAATCTCTGGTCCAAATTTCAAGTTTTTAGCTTAAGACGTTTAGGCTGTGCGATGAACGTTACAATTTTAGATTGTAAAAGAAGTTTGTTTGCGAAGTCTTTTGTTTTTTTTTGTGGTGGAAGGAGTAAATTAAAATGTTGTTAGAAAGTTTATTTCGTTTCGTAGTCAACTAAAAGCGGTTTATCGTTGTGTTGAACTAAAAAACTGATTATACCACTGTGCTTACAGTTAACTATTGCTACAAGACGACATAAACAAATTCTAAAGTCTGTTGGAAAAGTGTCAAGTTTTACGTATGTGCATACGACGTTAACATACATTGTAACTCTTGTTAAGAAATCTCAAAGAAATGCAATGTGAAATCATTCTTATTTATATATTTTTTTACATACCAACTTGCCAAACAAACTGTCTAATATAAAGTTGGCTGCAGCAAAAGTTAAAGAAAAAAAACCGTATTAGTCTTTGTCATTTCAACCATTTTTACAATTGCTTTATTGTTTGTTAAATACATACATAAACACATAGTAATTTCTTCATATATACACACATACATACATACGTCAATGCTAATGTTTAGCTTTCATAGCAATTGGAAAATTCAGCAATTGCAGCTGCAGCAACCGCAACAGTATGAGTAGCAACGATACCAAACAATACCAATTGTATGTTGTTACACCATAAGAAATCAGCTACAAATGTGTGAAAAAATCTTTTTCAAAGAAAGTTTTTCTTACCCCCTTCATTTTTCATTTCAGCTTCAACAATATTCAATTGTACTTCAGTTTAAAGCTTCAATGGGTTTCTTTTTGTATTTTGTGCGGATTTTCTTTGCTTGTTGGTTTTTGTGGAGAGAAGAAAAAAAAAATACTACATGTTGGAAGTGTTTACTGGCAACAATAACAGCAATTCCCTCAGTAAGTATTTGATCATATATAGTGAAAACGTATCTACTGCAAATAGCTGCAAATGCCTTAGCATGCATCATTAGTAACAAACACACAAGCAAAAAATCACATGCTTACACATTATTTCTATTGTAGACACTCAGCAATATTTTATAGTTAATATATAGGAAAGGTATAGTGAATGCTAAATGATATAAAAATATATATCATGTGAACCGATTTCTTTATTTTGAAATCTTTTAACAAATTTTGTTCACGTAACCAAAAAATTTTTAGTAAAAATTAGGTTTTACTAAATTTTGTTGATTTGATTAAATTCAGCAATAATAATAACACGGTGCTACAAATGAGCACTTTTTTTTATACTTGAAAAGAGACCTAGTGTAGGTTATAGACCTTATTTAGTAGATCATAAATCAATTTTTAAAAGTTCGGAATCACCCTCAAATTTCGGAGTTATTCCGAAAAAACTATTTTCGGGTAGGTTCGAGTAGTTATGAACACGTAACTCAGTTGATTTTCATCGGATTTCCAATTTTTAAATGGTTTCAGAAAGAAGAAAAATATGCTTTTCTAAATATATACTCCCTTTGGTATATATATTAAATTTTTGCAGTGATATTTTTAATTATATCTGATTTTAATTTTATTTTTTTTAGGTTTTTCAACTTTGGCGCCATTTTTTTAAATTAGATTGTTCAAAAACATACCCTTATGTATATATTTCATAAAAGCTTATTTAGTTCTGAGTTAAACCAGCTTTAAATAAATAAAATCGAGTAAAAAATAAAAAAGTTATTAAGGTTTTTCAAAAGTTAAAAATTTTGCTTTTACAAATATTGATCAATAGCTACTACATTTTCTTTATTTTTTTAATCTTATAATGATATGATTATATAGATATTTTAAAATAACAGTATTCAAATTGTTTTATTTAGAAATTAAGAATATATGATTAAAAATGCTTGCTAGACCTCTTTCGCTTGTACATCAAATCGTCTGTTTTTCCCTTAAGTGACCAGCAGTAATTTGAAATCATTCCTACTTGCCTTTTTCCTTCGAAGCGTCTTTCGATATTTAAAATGTCCTGGTGAAACCGTTCGCCTTGCTCATCACTGAATTGTCCTAGGTTTTCTGGGGAGAAATCTAAATGTGCATGCAGAAAATGAATTTTAATGGACATTCTGCATCCCATTTCTGCATAAGCCTCAAGAAATTCTTTTACTACATCAATATAATTTTCACTTTTTTTATTTCCCAAAAAATTTTCACATAAACTAATAAAGCTTCTCCATGCCCTTTTATCCACAACATTTAGGTTTATTGTGAATTCTTCGTCAAACATGATTTTGCGGATTTGAGGTCCAACAAAAATACCTAAAAATAAAAAAAAAAATACAATTATGTTTAGAAATCAATAAACATTCGTACCTTCTTTTATTTTTGCTTCACTTATTCTTGGGAAAACTGATTTTAAGTGTAAAAGGGCATCGCATTCCCTATCCAGGAGTTTCACGAACTGCTTCATGTATCCCAATTTGAGATGTAATGGTGGCAAAATTATTTTTTCGGTACTCACCAGTGGAATTTTTATGACGTTTTTCTTGCCAATTTGAAAAGTTGTTCTTGATGGCCAGTTTTTTTGCTTGTATTGGTCTTTCCCACGACTGTCCCATTCGCTTATATAGCAAGGAAATTTAGTATAGCCTCCTTGCATTCCGAATAAAATTTTCAGAACTTTTAGATCTGAAACTATTGCATACGACTCTTTCATGTTTGTAGCGTATGCTACAGGCACTGAGGGCAAATGATTCTCGTTGTGTAATAAAACTGCTTTCAAACCTAAAAAATATGTTAATGGTGTTTGAATTACAAAAAAAATATTACTTACTTTTACACGAGCCGTCCAAATATAATCTCCAGTCGTTGGGTTGATGTTGGTAATTTAGACAATGAAATAGCTTTTCTGCATCTGAGCAATATACAAGGTTGTTATTATCATTGCTTAAAAATGTGCTCAAACTGTATTTGGGGATTGTCTCTTGCAAATGTTACTTTAAAGTCACTTCTAGTGATATTCCACTGTTTTAGTCGAGACGCTAACATCTCTGTTTGTCTCCATGATAGTTTCAAATCACGAACAAGATCATGAAAATCTTCATTTGTAAATCTATATATCTAACTATATAATATATATATCTAACGGCAAAATTAAAACAAAAACATAAAGACCATTGCAACTTAACTAAAGTATTTAATTTATCTCTTTTGTTATCTCAGTATAAAAAAAAAATTATTCTCACTAAAATTTTTTTCCGCTTGGGGGTATCAAGTGCTATTTAAATTTAAATAAAGTTTAATAACTTTCACAAATATTGTCCGATTTAAAAAACCCAAAGTTCATTTTATTTGTTATAAAATTCTATTTCAATTTTTTTTACAAATACATCTGCTTTTATAGAAAAAATTATAAAAAAAAGAGCTCAAAGTTAAAAAAAACATAAAAAAAATAAAAAAAATTGCAGATGTTATTACGAAAATTACTACCAATATTTAATTAGTATAGCGTATACGGTTGGAAAGATCTATTCTTTGTCTTTCATAAAGCGGTCAAAAATTGAAGATCGGATTAAAATCAACTGAGTTACGTGTTCATAAGTATTCGAACCTACCCGAAAATAGTTTTTTCGGAATAACTCCGAAATTTGGGGGTGTTTCCGAACTTGTAAAAATTGATTTATGATCTACTCAATAATGCCTACAACTTACACAAGGTCACTTTCCAAGTATATTTTCACTGTAGCACCGTGTAATAATTACCGCGTCAGTAAATACCAGCGTTTCACTGCCTCAAAATAACTCATTTTTATTGCATGGAATGCTTCCTTAAAATCGATTATGACCAGCAGCAGATTTATTCTGTAATTCGCTAAATTTATATCTCTATCGCTAAAAATCTATATAGATGATTTAGCGATTTTTTTCTACTTTCTACGAATGCAATTCAGTAACGGTATTTCTAAATTTGGGAATCCCATAAAAAAATGAATGTAAATATGTATATTTTAATGATTCTGATATTACATATCCTATTCTTCAACGAAATATTCCCCTCACAAAGCAAAAATAGCTTGGATCAGTAACACACGATCTCCCTGACATGGTAAAACGCTATCATTATGAAGATTTAGAATCTATGCGGGCTTCTGTCAAATAAATAATTGTGAAATAGTAGTGTCAGTTTAGACCGTTTTACAGTATTGCCAACTGGCGATAAAAAATGAACAAGACGTGATAGCCCAATAATGCCACATTCGAATTCAGCGCACCCAGATTAGTTAAAAAGCATGCTTCGTTTCTGCAGTCAATTTTTTTTCGAAATTTGTAGACCAGTGTAAGTGATATAAATGTATAATTTATGAGAATGTGGTTAGTCTCGAAACATTTAAGTTTGACCTCGATTTCAACACCACGTTTGTTCGAGAATACAAATTTGCTTAATTTAAAAGAACAATTTTGATTTTTAGTTGAACTGTTAATTCTTAATTTTTGATATTCTTTAATTAGGCTTGAGTTCATCAAATTTAATTTTCATTAAATTATTTTCACTGAGGGAAGGAAATTTATTGATAATTTTTCTTGGCTGAGCTGGGCCCAAGAAAAATTATCAATAAAAATTCCAAGTTGTAAAATTCCTTCCCTAAGTGAAAATAATTTAATGAAAATTAAATTTGATGAACTCAATCCTAATTAAAGAATATCAAAAATTTTCTTAATTTATGTTGTAAAATTTCTTCCTTGTCATCGCTAAAATGTTCAATTTGTATCCTCTTACGGCATTTTAGCGAGCGAAACTTATATAATGCTGATCACAAACTGACTATTCAATTGTTATTTAGGGCGTATTTACTTGGTCTACACAGAAAAAATATAAAATCGACTTCAATTAAACAATACGTTCACACAATTAAATATTTAACTAATTTTTCCCCTGCAAAGGAATTGATCATATCAATTAACGGATTTGTATTTTCGAGTCATGGAACACAAATTTAGTCAATTAAAAAATTAATTGTATAAACAAAAATACACCACATATACACAAACATTTAATTTTATGGGTTTTGATTAAAAAAATTAATTGCAACGAACAAAAAATGAATTGAATAATTTATGTACACCAATACATGAATAGTTTTTTGCAAAAATTTTTTCTGTGTACGCAGATTTGATGAGGGCGGAAACCAGCTTGTTGGTCCCTCAAAGAATTTTTAATGGGCTTGAGCCTCGAGAACATTATTTAAGCCAAAACTTTCCATTCGGTGTAAAGGGGATTGATATCTCTTCAATTCTCACATTCCTTAAGGTCATATTTTTGTAGACTTTAACTATTATTACACTT
The DNA here is from genome assembly GCA_949318255.1 of Pollenia labialis. NCBI lineage: Eukaryota > Metazoa > Arthropoda > Insecta > Diptera > Polleniidae > Pollenia > Pollenia labialis. The sequence goes on from OX439143.1 coordinate 115,461,988, forward strand.
GTCCACATGCTGTAAGTACGAGCTTGTATTTGTATTACCAATATAAGGATGCATGGTTTCTGATCTATGTCTGCTAATAGCAATTGTTGTGAAATATTATCGTGCCCAGCAGATTTAGTCTTGCTTAGTTCGCCAATTGCTGCCTAAGTTTTTTACGATGAAGATGTATCTCTGTTTATTAATACATTTAAGTCTGCACCAGCGCTGAAAGTTAGTACGTTGGCGTGATATTCTCGACCATTGCTTTGTTCTTCAAAGTATTCTCTCCATCTTATTAGAGTTCATAATCCCGTATTCGTTTGTCCATGTCTTGGTATGAATTTGATATTTGGTTAATGATGCTTATGCCAGCTGAAGTTTCGGCATCCTTTGCTAGCGTTTCTTCTTATCTTTTTTTGCCCTTTGTTTGACTTTTTTAAGGTAGCACCTCGAACTCTGGCTTATATGAAAAATCTTTCTTCAGTTAGTTAGCTTGCATGTCCTATAAGTATTCCACAGCTTTATAAAGGACTTTTGCATGGATCCTAATGTTTCTTCTTGATAATTCTAACAATTGTACTGAAATCTAACGCCCGTAGTTATACAAATTTTTTAAATTCAATAAAGGGTTACAATTTAAATTTAATAATCGTTTATAAATACGGGGGTAAATGTTTTAATAAACAATTTTTATTAAATTTATTATATGTAATCCTTTATTATAAATTGATAAAAAAAATCTGTTTTTATAGATTTCAATAATTTTCTTAGGTTTTTGTTATTTTTAAATCTGGCTTAGTTCATCAATTTAATTATCAATTATTTTAATGAAGGAAATAATTTTACAATACGAAACTGGTAAGACTGCAAAGAATTCTAAAGATCAGAATATCGTTGGTCTCGAAACATGTAAATTCGACCTGAGTTCGAGCCCTGGTTCAGTCAAGAATAAAAATTATCAAAACAATTTTAATTCTTTTAAAGTTGTAAAATTCTTTCCTTTACTAAAATGAACTTACACTGATTTAAAAATATCAAAAAATTAAATTAAACCATGAGCAGTTCACAGACTTACGCCGGTATTCATACAATTTTTTAAATTTAATAAAGGCTTTCAAAACAAATTATGTATGAAAATTTTCCTTAAAGAACGTTTGTAAAATTCAAAAAATGGCTTATGAATACGAGCGTAATTACTTTTCTTTTAATTAAAAAATTTTATTCGAAATAGAAATAGAAAACATTTTTTGTTTAAAATTTTTAGTTGAACTGCCTTCAAAATGTTGTTCTTTAAAATAATAAAAAAGTGCTTTTAATCAAAAAAAATAAAATGTTTTTGTTTTATTTGTTGTTGTTGACTTATTTAAGTTCCCACATTTCTTTAATTTGAATCCAAGTTTTTTTTGCAATATTTTCTTTCAGTGTATTTGTTGCAGTTGTCTGTGACAAATGTATAAATATTGCCACCAACAAACACACATTTTTTCCCTCTATTTCAGCCAAGAATAAAAACTCCCACGTTGGGAATATATTGCAAATTCTTTAGACAAATGCAAATTCTTTAAAAGAAATAAATATTTTCCTTCAACGTTTTGAAGTTTTTCTTTTCTTTGCGTTATTTTTATATGTTTTTAGTTAAGAATGTGTGAGAAAATTATTGTCATTGTTTGGAATTGCAATTAGCATTTGTTTAACATAATTATATGTTAATAATAATAACATTATGATCGTTTTTTTTTCGTTCATAAACATTGCAATGATAATTATGAAATTATCATTATAATTTTTTGATTTAATTATCTGTGGGGGAAAATCTTATGAATTTATGTTGATTTTATGAATTTTGTATTTCTTTGCAGTCATTGCAATGCATTATTTGAATGAGCCATTGTTTAGCAAAAATTTGTTTGAAATTTTGTAATTAACAATTAAATTAAAAGTGTTCCCAGCTTAATTAAATAAATTGCCGGCAAAAGTTATTAAAAATAAGCAAGATTGTGAAAATTGCGAAAGGGGAAATCATACAAAATAATAATATGGTTGTTTTCCTAAACGTGTGTTCACAATGTACCAATACCGTGTTGATGCATTGTGTACTTTAATTTTTACCTACGTTGCACTGTATGTGAATATGATTTGCATCTACATTATTTTAACTGCTTTATTGGCTTTTCTCTGCGCAGTGACAACTACGAAGTTGCGTTTCGGAACTAAATGCATTGTCAAAATTGTTATGGTTGCATTTAAGAACATGTGGCCATGTATTCCTACAATCCAATAGGCGTTAAGGAAAACAGCCAATTTTTTATTATAGATTGGGTGTAAAACATAATAATGCGGTGCTTTCGGTAACAGTTTGGAACATTGTTACTACTCAAATGTTCTAAATGGATTGGCCGTCGTTAGCTACTACCTTTCACGACAAAATATTTAATTTTTATTTAATATTATTTGTCAAGGCTTAAAATGGGTTATTCCAGTGAAAGCGTTATGGATGTATCGAAACAAATGATAATCGGATAGGACAAGTTCTGGACTACTAGGCGGGTGAGTCAGAACTTTCCGGCCTTTAAACAGTATTAACTGTTTTTATATCATGTGGCCCATCATTGCCATAATGCAATATTACGGCTTGATGTCTAGTCGCATATTCTGGAGTGTTTTCGGCCAAGTCTCACTTCCAAGAAATTAATTGTATTCAGCACAGGTTGAACTCAAACAACAAAGGCGTTTTCAGCATCTCGTAACAAATTGGACAATGCTAATCCCTCAAAACACAAAGTTTTACTTCAGTGCCATTGATATTTGGCTCTGCCGTTGATAATTTAGAGGGCTTCACGTACAATTTCTTGAGTATTATTAATTCTTTCTATGACAGTTAAGCAGCATGAAGCGGACATGCAAATCGTCTCTCGGCTTCAATTCGCGTTGTTCACAAATTTCGGCTTTTGGTTAATCCTATTGTTTTTTAGTTTAAGTGGCTTCAAAAGATCCTGCAAGTTATTTTTGAGTTTAAAAATTAACTTTAAGGATCAATGCGTACAAATTATTATTTTCGATCTGTTTCTGGCTGACCTGAGCGGTCCTTGACATCAGGGCAGTCGAAACCAAAAACTGGCGAAAATTTTTATACAACTTTTCGCTTTTTGAGTTGGTTTCACAGCGACTGTTTCATTAAATGAATCAGAAGTAAAAGAAACATTTGGTTTGCCAATGACAAATGAGGAAATGGAAAAATGACAGCTTTTCTACTTTGACTGCAGTTTTTAAGCGCTGCTTGACATTTATATGAAAACTTCTACTTCTGAACGGTACAAACCATTAAAGGATTAATAAATGGAGCTAACACCTTAAAATTATTTTGGCCATATGGGCACCGAACAATATGTTTCGAACAATGTCACGAACAATTTTGACCTCAAAGGTTTCAATTGCTACAGCTTTTTGTTAGCATGAACTAGTGTTCTCACGCAGTGCCACAGGAAGTAATCGAGATGTATAAAATCGGACGAATTTGGAGGCCAACATTTTCTCGAAATCAGCTTTTTGCCAAATTTAGATTTCTATAAGTCCATGGTTGTGGCCGCTGTTGAAACTACATCTCGCCCGAATCAATGTCATCTATATTTTGTTGTTTTCCTTACTTCTGAACGGCAGAAAACATGTAGCAAATATTAGTGAAACATGTTCAGGACTTACTTCGGTGAGCAATCGATGTCCTTCAGTTGCACTTTTTATTTAAATTTCAGATAAATTTCTTTTAATTTTTAAAATAAAAATTTCTTGAAATAACAAAAGCTACAAGATTAAACTAAAAATCGTTATGGGAATAATAAGTGATTTGTGTTAGTAGTTTGTAAAGGAACAGTTGCAGATTTTTATTAACTCAGGGTATGAAGTGAAATGTCCCACAACTCTTCTTTTTTCGATACAGTCTTAAAGTTATTCCCTTAATTACACTCTTCTCCACACAAATGAAATTCCTATAAAATGTCCAAACTTTTGTAATTTATATTTATCAACAACTTTACATCAAAAAACTTCAACTTCAACTTCTTTTTTTTTGTTTGGGTTATTAAAAATAAAAATTTTACAAAATTTATTACAAGTGGTAACCTTGCACGTTTTTTAATTTTTAAATGCAACTCTGCATATAAATTAAGTGCGTGTTGAAACATGAATTTTAGCACTTTTCCTGACTGGGTTGCTGGTTGGCTCGTAAGTGGAGTATGAATAAATAAGATGGGCTTGCGCGTATAAAGTGATACCGAGTTGAAGAGGTAATATTTTTGTAATTTTATGACTTATTTTTGTTTTTTTTATACATGTTTGTATAAAACGTTCAACACATTCTGGCTAAAACAATAAAAATTTAAAAAAAAAATTATTAAAGATCTTTTTTTTTTTAAGTACGAAAAGAAAAAGAAAACTGTGACGAAAATGATGATGACGATGACGGCCAAGTAACTTTAAACTTTTTTAAAGAGTGATGCAGTGGAACAGATAAAAAATGCAGATACTTACAAATGAGACAAAAGTTAAAAATTTTAAATTAAGAAGTATTATTATATTATTTTGGTTTTCTTTTTTGGAGATAAGCACACGCAGAGAAAAAATATGTTGCATATAGTCATACATTTTACGGTTAAATCAGACCTCCATCAAGTCAAGTCAGGAGTACATGGATTGCGTAATGCCGTATACGCTTGTGGTTCTGACGTTATTTTGATGCCACTAAGAAGCCACAACAGTCATTGGGTATTGTGTGATGACTTCGAAATAATGTAAGAACCACGTGCGTATTCACATTCCGTGTACTCTAGACTTAAGACAAAACTCTTATATGCTCTCATACGGTCATGTAATGGTTATTAGCCATCCTTAATTCGCGGTTTGATTCGAATCGAAATTCCCTCCGCTTGCCAACCTTGATATTCTGCGTTCCGTTCCGTTTCATTTCGATTTAATATTTTTGATTGTATGTATTCTCCATTATGTTCGTAGCTACGTTTTATCAAGTTGTTTTTTATCTTCTAAGGGACAGTTTTTCTATTTTATGTTTCTTTCATTTAAAAAAAACTGGATAATTAAAAAATTTAAGTAAAATAAAAGACAAAAAATATTTTTAGAATGTAATTGTTTATTTGTTTTTTTCATTATTTATTTATTGAATCTTCATATATTAAATATGAACTAACAATAATAAATCAAATCTTATTCTAATGCTTTATTTTATGTCCTGCCAGTGCCAGACAAAAATTTTCTTCATCACGGGTTCTGTTCACAAATCTAGGTGTGTATCGCTCATCTAATTGGATAAGTGCTGCAGTGTCTCTTCTTCTTAAGCAAGTGTGGCCGCTATCATTTAAAATATTTCGAGCTAGTGGATTCGGATGCAATTCGAGCCTTTTTAAGTATTTTAGTACATATTTCGTAATCACAGTTTTAACTAATGGAACATTGAGATCCTTGTGAATATTTGAGTTTTAAACATACCAAGGGGCAGCTATGATTATTCGATGAAGTTTATTTTGGCGCCTTTGAATTTTTTCGATATTAGAGGCCGAGGCAGTGCCCCATACCTGAATACCATAGCACCAGATTGACTTTAAGATGGAGTTGGAAAGTAGAAGTTTGCAGTCGAGACAAAGGACAGAGTTTCTTCCAATAAGCCAATGAATTTGGATGGATTTTAGTTTAATTTGAGTTAATTTTACCTCTATATGGATTTTCCACGTTAAACGGCGGTCTAAATGAGGTATTTTACATGCGAGGTATTTTACATGCGAATTTTGAGGTATTATTTGATTATTGATTTTAATAGGGGGACATGATTCCCGATGCAAGGTGAATGTTATATGAACGGATTTTTGCTCATTTACCTTTATCCTCCATGCTTTAACCATAGTTCGAGTTGAAATGTATGATCCTGTAGTTATCGAGATGCTTCTTGACTGTTTTCGTGCACGCTTAGAAAAGCTGTATCATCAGCAAATGTTGAAGTTTGGGTGTAGTTGTTTGTTGGCATATCCGAGGAATATATTAAGTATAAAAGTGACCCCAGGATGCTTCCCTGAGGGACTCCAGCGTCGCGTCAATTAGCTGAGGAGAGCTTAAATAATCATCTTCTTTAATAATAAACTTTCGACCGAGTAAGTAGCTTTCGAAAAGCTTGTGTGTGTTTACTGGTAAGTTTTTGCTTCAATTGTTGTAGCAAGCCTTCATGCCAGACTTTATTAAAAGCTTGAGAAACATCGATGAAGAGAGCGGAACAATATTTTCTTTCTTCAAAGGTTTTTCTTATTGCGTTTACTATACGATGAGTTTGTTTAATTGTGCTGTGTTCTCTTCTAAATCCGAATTGGTGGTTAGGAATACATCTATTTTCATTTAAAATTGGGTTTGATAATAAACTGGCAGGTGCACGGCCTAAAAAAAAACTGACTGGCAAGCCGCTTTTTATTTTGTTTGCGAAAACAATAAAGCGAGTTGTTTTTATTTTTATTTTGTTTTTTTCTTAACCTACTTACAACTACAATTAATGTTGGAAGAATTCCAATCAATTGTAGTGGGGAATGTAAGATAAACTCACTGTTTATTGTTGATGATTTTGTTTAAACTTTGATATTGTTACAAATAGAACTGCTTCTGTAATTCTTATACGCTTAACAGTTTTAGTTGGTTTAATATCTTTAGTTTTTCTAAAATCTTTATGGATGAAGTTTCCTGATGATCTGGCCTAAGCAACCAGTGAAATGCGCATAGGAAAAGCTTATCCCATTAACAATAAATTTCAGTGTTTTTATCAAATAATAAAAATTGGGAATTAAGCACGAATAACGAAATCATTTAAATTAAATTTTGTATTCCCACGAAAATAATTTTGATAATTTTTTTTTTTGTTTCAATTTCGTACTTTTCACAGCAAAACTGCAAATCTTTCCTTTTTTTTATTGTTTTTTGTTGAAATAACTTTCTTCGTTGGATGCGTAACTGAATACAGGAACGTAATCGAAATGCAGGATATGAGTGAATATGTTTAAAATTAACCATAATATGGTCAAAATTTCCCAGAAGTTTGACAAAAGTAACGATATTATGGTCAGAATTAATAATTATATGGTCAACGTTAACCATATTATAGCTTTTGCATGGATTAATTTAACCATAATTTGGTTGCCGTGATAATAATATGGTTAAGGTAAACATAATATGTTTAAGTGTATAGTTGTACCTTTATTTTATTAAACATTGTATGTATTGTTAAAATCAACCATATTTGAAGTTTCAAGGGAGGTAACACTATTGTTAAATAGAAAATTATCAATCTTGAAAAAGGTTTGCTAAAACAAAAGTTTGTTTGTTGCCCTTGCAGTGACCATAATATGCTTTTTTTAACAATATTCCAACCATGTTTTTCCTCTGCGTATAGTTATCCGTTATTTGGGATTGAAATCCAGGACAATCGGACATTTATAACTCTGCAACAATAACTGGCACAAAATTGTGCAGAAACCAGTAATAACACTGTTAAACTTCGCTTAACTTCGGTCCATTTGCTATAGATCCCTTATATCTCAGAATCACTTTCTGAGTCGATGTCGCACGGCTGGATAGCTGTTATAGTATCCACTCGAACAACGATTAATCGAGGAATTTTCCGCCATTATTTGATCGAATAATCAAAATAGCCAATATCGAAAAACGAATAACTCGAACAATTTATGGCAATTAATCAATTAAGTTGAATATCTTTAAAAAATCTACTTTTTAATCTTTACTTCTACATTTATTTATTTTTATCACACAAAGTTTTGAGCATATTTTAGACCCTTTTAGATGTTTTGTGTGAGAGAAAAATTATGTATATCATTATAAACATTTAATTCCATTCGTTAGGAATTTTGTACTTTAATAGCAAATTTTTCATATTTAGTTTAATATTTATCGTAAAAAAATATGATAATTTAAGAAGATTGCAAAAATTTAATAAGGTATTAGTGAAATTAAAATCAAAGTAATTTTAAAAATTTAAAAGTATAAAAAAAAAATTATAAAAAATTAAGTGATTTTTAAAAATTTCGTCTTAATTTACTTCAATTTCACTCGATTTCTAGGAAAAATAAATTAGTTTTAAAAGTTTTTCATAACTAACTGGCACCTCTCACAAAATGTGCCGGAACTAAAATGACAAAAATATAAGAAGTAAATAAAAAATTGTCTTAAAAAATATGAGCTCAAGCCTATTTTTAATAAGAAGGTTGGACACAATCGCAAGTTATAGACCGTAAAAATTATTGGTTCCCGCTTGCTGATAAACATAACTGTTCTAAACTTTGCCTTTTAGATCATTTTATAGTCTGTGAAGGGCCAAATACACATTTAAAATGCTTGTCCAGCAGGCACATTCACTCATGCACGTGTGCTGGATGTAATATTCGCAGTCTTATCTAAAATGTTTGATTTTCCATCCAGCATCGTCGGTGTGACACTACTTATTTTATTTTTACGTATAAAGAAGATGTGAATGAACACTTGTGCTAAAGTAACTTTAAATTTTTAATTTTTTGAGATGTGACTATGTTGCTATAAAGGAGCAATATTATTTGTTATTTTATTGTTTATTGTTAAACTTCATGTTTGTATTATTTTTTTTGTGTTTATTAACATAATAAAAGTATCAATTCATGTAGAGATTGATTTTTTTCCATTGGAAAAAATTATTTGAAATATTCGAATTATTTGAGTAATTCGAACAATCTAAAAATCTTAATCGAGCAAATTTAAAATTAGGCTCTACTTGGCAGAAGGAAATGGGGCCATAATTTTACATATACCCTCCCCCCCCCCCCCCATACAAGCTTCATTCCGATATTGGGTCTTTGTGCCAATAACCCATCGTATTATGTTGTTAATAAGATTAAATTTAGTCCAAACTTGTTTTTTTGCAATCAAAACCATCTTACCAAATGCTATTGGAATCCGTCCGTATTTGATCAAAGCCCCATACAAATTTTTTTTGCTCTTTTTTATATCACCGCCATGATATTCTACGAGGGTTAAGCAGAATTTTGCAGATAAAAGATTTGACATAAAGCGTTTCTAAGCTTGATTTACTTCTACAAATAATAATTTGAAAATGGTTCAAGTTAACTCAAAATTTTGAATTATAGTATTTATTTTTTTCTTAGATTCTAAAAAGTCATTGTGTAAAGTGCCTTCAAGTCGACTTTATATGTTTCTTAAAATTTTCAGATTTATCTGTCTCTTTAACGACCAGATGCAAATGTTAAGTTTTTTTATTTCTTTTGAAAAAAAAGCTTAAACTAAAAGGGATAAAGTCATAAAAATTAATATAAAGCCAGAGTTAAAGATCTTAAAAAAAATTAAAAAGCATATATGACTACAAAAGATGAGTAATAAAATTTATTTTTAATAAAAATAAAAAAAACTAAGAAACAAAAATCTTGAACAGAAAACTTATTTTTTTCAAAATTTTCAAATAATCACATTAAGTTTTAATATTAAAAGTGTTAAGTTTTAGTTTTTAAGTAGTTAAATTTATGAATATATAAAATACTCTCAAAAATTCACTAAAATTCCAACAGAAGTTTTTTTTAATAAATTTTATTTGATAAACAAAAAAAAAACTAGTAACAAAAAAGAAAAAAAATAATAATAAAAGTCATTAAATGAAAACAAATCTTCAAATTTATGATCGAATTTTTTTTATTATGTTGATTCTTTTTGTAAAATTTTTGATTTTATAACCTTTTTGTCAAACACAGAGGTTTTAATATTCTATTTGTATTAAATTAAAAAAATATTTATTTATGATAGTTTAAAAAAGAAAATGTGTTTGAATTAATTTATAGTGGTTTTTTCAATATTTTTCTTTTTGGGAAGCAGTAGCAAGAAGGCGTAACGGTGACCTAAACTAAACAGCATGAAGACAGGCAGCCGGTCAAGGTACTAAAAAGTCAAGTCAAACCACGAACACAATATAAAATATCCAAAATTTTAGCCATAGTCTCGTGCATATGCCTCTTTAAATTTCATAAAAATTTTTATTAGTTTAGTTTGATCGAGAGAGGTGTGTCGTGTTAGTTTTCTTTTAGATATTGTGTGTGTGTTGTGTGTGTGTGTGTGTGCGTTTTATTGATTGCACATTGGGTCTTGTGTTAAGGCAAGGAGTCTGCCTGAGAAAGAGTTGATATGAGATTTTAAGATAACAAATTATGTTTATTGAATATTATACTTTTTTTCTTCTCTTTTTAATAAACTATTCTAGAGATTTTTGTACAATACTCTGTCTGTCTGTCCATCCGTCTAGCTGTCTGTTATATATACATACATTTATTTTTTCTTAAACCCAAAAAAAAACAACTAACAATTTACTAATTGATGTTGAGACAATTGTCATGTGTTATCTAGGTAAAGGCATCGGTTTTTGGTAAGAAACTTTAGAAATTTCTAAAAATTCTTAGACAACTATTACTGCAGTGACAAATTTTGTTGTTGGTAGATAATTATAATTTCAAGATTTTTCTTAAATGATAGGAAATATTTTTTAACAAAAGCCATAATTCGGTTTAGCTATGTAAATAAATAAGAACATTTATTTTAATTAAAAATTTTACATTGGTATTTTAACCCTCAATATTGAAATTAAATATTTAGATTTGTTAAATCTTATAAGAAGTGTTAATAATTAGAAGCTAAGTAACGAAAATCAACAAATTATTAAGAAGATTTGAAAAAGAAACATGAATCATTTTGAAAATCGCTTTATAAGAATCAGATATCTGCACTAACTAATAAGTATTTTAATAAAACTTTACAAAACAACTATTCAATGAAAAATATCTCTGATAAACCTTTTTTGGAATTCAATAATCATTTATAAATACGGGGGTAAGACTTTATAAATTTCAAATTTAAGTGAAATTAAACACTAAATCGAAACGCTAAATCACAATTTGAAATTCCCCAATGTTCAGAAGAGGCAAAAAACTGTTTTTAAAAACATGGTTGTAATTTTCAAATCAAATTGAATCCACAGTAAAGATACCCCTTTTAATAGAATGCTTACTAAAATATACCCTGCTCCATTAGTGGAAAGGGTTTATATAACTTTGCCATTTCGTTTGTAATTTCTACAAAATTGGGTTTGTGGAAGACACCAGAAGACACGGAAACTATGTTGGTATTATTTGTATTTCACCTGCTCTGTTAAATTTTGCTGTCGGAATCCAGCCAGCTCGTTCCACAAATGACTGAGATATGAGCAAAAAACACCACTGCCTCTAATTTCTAACGCCCTGTTGTTTTTTTCTTTTTTAAAACATAACAAATGAAATCATTTGTTTTGTTATACCGCATAAATAGAGCAAAAAATTTATAACTCAATATATTTTATTTATTTCTTTAAACCCAAAACAGTACGCGTAATTCCGTAACGAATAATGCTATTGTAATAAAATTTGGTATGTCAAAGTTTTAAGTCTCATTGTCAAATTTCGTTATTATCTGTACATAATTTACCACAGGTGCCATATACTTTATATGACACTTGTCATTGTTCTAACATTTTATAAAAATTCTATTATTTGTTGTTATTCCCAGAAGATGATACGCCATCGAAATATCCGAAAATAAATCTTATGATTATTTTAAAAAAAGTGAACCTTGAGCTGAATAAATTAGATATTAACATATCGTCGGCTTAATATGCAAACTAAATCCCTTTTATCAAATTTTACAGGAGAATCAAAAAACTTTTAATTTTTCCTATTTGCTGCTTGCTGCTTGGGAGGAAAACCAAAAATATAGTTGATTTGCAACACTTCAAGACTCAAATTAAAGAAAAACTGCGTGCTGGTCGACGAGGCATATCTTTGAAAAGTGGATTTAGCAGGTTTGCATATTAAGCCGACGATATATATGTACATACATATGTATAAAAATATATGTACATGTGAGATCACCATAAAATGACTCCGGGCAAACAAAATATGATTGGGCTGTCAAAAAGGTGGACTGATTTTATTTTACATATAATAATTGCGCTTCGTGGCTCGAATTTTTTTATTATTTTGTTTAAAGAAAAAAATGTATAAAATATTTTTAAATTTAAAATCACTTTGTTTGTTTATCAAACTTCTTGTCAACAAATTTAATTATATTTATCTAAATAACTCAATCATATTCTAATGAATAAAAAAAGTAACAAAAGAATTTTGAAAAAGAAAAATCTTAACAAATGTTTTTAACTCCGCGAAGTATTTGTTTGCATAAATTAAATTTTTTTTTTCTTTCAAAATTTATTTATGTGTATGTCATTATTCAGGTGCAAAATATTGTTAAATTGCATTTAAATATTCAATTAAAAATAAGGCTTGTTTTCTAATATTTAAGTGTTTTAGAGCTGCTGCTGTAGTTAAAGTTGTTGTTTTTTCTTTTGCAAGAATTGCAGTTGTTTTTTTATTCAGTATTGCCAACTCTTTGCTTAAGCAAAACCCCAAAACATTCTGATATAAAAACCTTATGAAGTTTGTTCAGTATTTAATAAAAAAAATCCTTAAAATAAAATTTTGCAACAGTAAAATTCGTTTGAAAAATGCAAATCTGCGCTAGAATAATTTTTTTTAATCATACAGGATGATAGGGGAGCACGGAAAAGTGAAGCGAATAAATATGCCAAAACCATGTGGACTCATAGACTATCCTTGCCATATAACAACCTTGCCCATTGTTAATCCTGGACTTGGGTCCCCTGTTCATTAACCAACAAGGATTTTTCGACCGACGCAATGCGGCTTAAACTTTCTTTCTATAATTCACAATAAAGAAAAGTACGACAAAAGTTGCAACCTTGCGAAAAAGCAAAGGTGCAAAAACATAACAACAACCACATAGACAATTATATCGGAGTAAAAGCATACAATTTTGCAACTTTTATGGCATTGCCAAATTGAAAAAAATGCTTTAAAAGTACTCATGATATCAACTCTAAACTAAACAACAACGCAGATATACCACTTTGGCGTAAATTTTTTTCTTTGAATTGAAAAATATTATAAATTGTAGTGTTTGTAAAAAATAAAACAATTAAAAAGAAAAAGCGTCAAAAAATGGAAAAAGCAGAATTAATAAAAATACTGGAATCTTATCTGAAACAATTTTTTAGGGTAGATAGATAAGTTATTAATTTGACTGTAAGCAAAATGGGTTGCTCACGTCAGATAAGTGCAACTATGCTTTTTTGAGTAAATGAAAAATTCTTATTTACATCTTTACAAAAGCAGCATTTAAAAATTTTAAAAAAAAAATCGCAAAATCTATCTGCTAAATGGCTAACCTGGCAACACTTTTACCTTTGCATTTCTAACTATAAACTTGTTATCTTGTTTTAGTTATCAATAAAATGTAGCAAATAATTTTTGCTAAATCTACGTAGATGTGTGTTAATACAACAACAACTGCATGTTTAAAAGCTGTTATTAACACATGCTTCAGATATACTGATATACAAAACTACAGAACGACTGAATTTCTATGAGTTTGAAAAATAAATTCAAAATATGTTGAATAGAAAAAAGAAATCATTTCATATGCAAAAGCTAAAAAACAGAGAAGTTGAAACAGTAATAAAAAAAAAAAAAAATTAATTGGTTAAAAAATCTAGTAAATTACCCCGAAGCTGTAAGTAAAGTGTTGCTTGAAACGCAAGTGGAGGCATGTTGTTTTTACAAAAAAAAAAAAAAAAAAAAAAAAAAACTGGATTTATTTTTTATTTATTCTGCCTTTTTTAAAACTATGAATAGTTAGTTATAAATGCTGTTTTTATTTAGAAACTCCAGTAAATTAATTTTATTTATTTTTTATATTTTAAACAAATTACCAAACTCAATTTGAGAGCAATTTTTTGTTGTTTAAACAAATTAAAAACGGTCACAAGCAAATTTGAATTTTGAAGAGGAAATCATTTATATTCTGTTTACACAGGACAGATACTGGCAAAAAAAAAAAACAATTAACTTTTTTGGAAAGATTAATTAATATTGTAAAATTTTGAAACATTTGTTTAAATATTTTGGAAGCAATTTGCATTTATGTTCATTTAATATGAAAATTCTGCTTTTTAATTTAATTAATCTAATTAATTTTATTCATCAGTTTCTTTTAGAGCTTTTAATAGTTTTGAGGAAATACATGTTTAGTGCTTCTATTCAGGTTTAGTGGAAGCATTTTAGAAAGATCAACGCGAGCCAGAAAGTAAGAAAACCCTTTACAGCCCATTCTTTTTAACGCAATGTGATACATACATTCGTGCAAAAAGACATATTTTTATCATTAGAAGCTGGCTTTCCTCAACTATAAATTTCAGTGTATTTATCACATATAGAAAATTGGGAATTTAGCATGTCATACAAAAATCTTTAATGATAAATTTTGTATTCCCGAAAATAACTTTGACATATTTCTATGTTTCGTTGGCTATGAGAAAGCTTTTGATGCGGTCCAACATGACTAGTTAATGGAAACTCTAAAAGCAATTGGTATAGAGGAAAAGGGAATTAGGTGTATCAAAAATCTATATTAGCGACAAACTGCAGGCATTTAAGCTAAAGCGGAACTAACTGATAGTTTTCCCATATCAAAAGGATTAAGACAGGGCTGCATATTATCGCGCTTCTTATTTAATTATTAAATTCAGAGAGAATATTTAGAGAATCACTTAATAAAAAAAATTGGTATTCGCATAAATGGTATTAATGGTACATTTATAAATACTATACGATATGCTGACGACACTACATTATTAGCAACAAATACGCCTGGCTTACAGAAACTTAAATTTTTTTATTAATAAAAATAGTGGAACAAATATTAAGAAGACAAAATATATCGTTGTCCTCAGACGAAATCTTATTCAAAATAATACAGCATTACGCATAAAAAATACAGAAATTTAACGTATAGAAAATTCTAAATAATTCGGAATACTGATGAACGATCAATTGGAAGTAACGAAAACCATAATATATCGCATATCAAATTAGACTTATAAAGTTTAAAATTATAATGTACTGAGGAAAATGAATGCTGACCGTTAGTTAATAGGAATTAACAGAACAAGCAAAGTTGCGTGTTTTGGACATACAATGGCATTAACCCATTAGCGCCCAATTTTTATTTTAAATATTTTTTTATATATAATTTTATTTATTCAATTTATTCAATTATTTGCGCATTTCCCCAAATGGGATAATTGGGCGCTAATGAGTTAAATACACACTTTAAAGATTTTGATAGCATTCTGACATAGAAGTTTTAAAGGTATTGGATCTAAAACAAAATTTTGTTGCACATAAAAATAAATCAAAATACAAAATGCATTGTGGTATATATTTTTAGTCATATCGAAGCCACTTTGGCAAGTAAATAAGCAATGTGTACCCACGCTTGTAGTCATTCATTAATAAAAAAACTGTGGTAAAAACAAAGCGAAAGGGAAAAAAAATGTTTGTATTTTGAAAAGTTGCGTTAACAGAGTCACCAATGCTAAGAATTTGGGTGTTGCGATTATCGAGGAGTTGTCTTTATCGATGTTTGCGGTAACCGAGGTTACACTTTAGTAGAGTATTGAAAAAATTCCTATAAATAGAAAATTTTCGAAAATTTCCTAAAATAGAATATATTAAAAAAATTTCCTTTAAATAGTAAATTTCCTATTAATCATATCGACCCATAGCCGCAAAAAAAATTAAGCGACAAAAAACAAGATTTTACAGGAAAAGTTGCCGCTTAAGATCAAATTGTTTTGCTTTAAAATTGTAACGGCTCCTTATGTGACCATGATATTTTAGGATATGTGTTGCCGGTAAAATCATTTATAAAAAAAAACGAAAATTAAAAATTATGTCGCTTAAGCTTTTTTGCGGTAAAGCCTCTATATGACTTTGAACAATTTCTTATAAAAAGTAATTTCTTGAACAAGATTAAATTTTCGAAAGATTTCTTATAAATAGTAAATTTTCAGAAGACTTTCATATGAACAGTAAATTTTCAAATAAATTCCTTATAAATAATTTTGCGAAAACTTTCATCTAAATAGTAAATTTTCAAAACACATCTCTATAAATAGTAAATTTTCGAAATATTTTCTCTTAAATTCTAAATATAAATAATTAATTATAAAAAAATTTCCTGTAAAAAATATTGTTTCGAAATATTTCTTATAAATAGTAAATTTTCGGAAAACTTCCTATAAATAGTAAATTTTCGAACACTTTTTTCTTAATAGTAAATTTTCAAAACAAATCCCTATAAATAGAAAGTTTTCGAAATATTTCCTATAAATAGTAAATTTTCTATAAATAGTTAATCAAATAGAATCTGGGAATTTATTTCTCATGGTGAGTTACAATTTGTTATATAAGTTTTCACATGAATCGAATGTGTATTGGAAGTTAAATTTTACTTTATAAAGCTTTCATACTTTAATAGTATTATTCCTTTAATATATTCCAGGAATATTTTCTATGCACTATCAGAATTTTTGTTTGTATATTTCTGTTACGAGGCTTACTTAAGCTTCCTTTGGCTAGCAATGTAGCAAATTGTACAGAAAATTTATACAATAATTAGATGCCAGCAGAATGTAATGCATTTTCTGGTCCTTCGTCAGCATTCTTTGTATCTTATAACTGAATAGTGGTTATTGTAATTATTATGTATTTAGCTTAATTGACTTAGAATACACATTCTTTAATGTTAAAATTTACATAATAAATAATTAATTTTAAAAAAATTCCCTATAAATAGTGAATTTTCGAAATATTTCCTTTAAATAGTAAATTTCCGAAATATTCCCTACAAATAGTAAATTTTCGAAAAATTTCCTTTAAATAATATAATTATAAATATAATCCTTTAAATTAAAGTTATAAAAAGCAAATAGTTAATTTTTAAAAAATTTTCCCAAAATAGTAAATTTTCGAAATATATCCTATAGAAAATTAATTTTCGAAATACATATTTCATATAAACGGTAAAGTTTCGAAATATTTCTTATAAATAGTAATTTTTTTTAATATTACTTATAAAAAATAATATTGTCTTAAAATATTACCCCCGTATTCATAAACGATTATTAAATTTAACAAACGTTTATTAGGTCAAAATTTCATACAAAATTTGTTTTGTAAACCTTTATTAAATTTAAAAAATTTTTAAGAATATGGACATAAATATTTAAACATTTTCAAAAATATCATAAAAATAGTAATTTTCAAAAAATTTCTAATAAATAATAAATTTTTTAAAAATTTGCTATAAATAATTAGTTTCAAAAAATTTCCTATAAATAGAAAATTTCTTATAAATAGTCAATTTTCGAAAAATTTCCTTTAAATTATAATTTCTGTGGCATTTTGACAAAACATCTTAAGTCAAATTCAAAAAGTTGAAAAAAATTTTGTTAATCGTAAAAATTTTGATTAAAAAACATTTTTGCTTACGTTTTTAAAATTTTGTATTATAAAGGAAATTTTTCTTTAATTTCGGTTTATTGTATTATTTGATATTGATGATTTTTTCACCGAGTTTTTTTTTAAAACTTTTTTGCTATCTTATCTCGACTTAAAATGTTTTGTCAAAATGCCACAGATTTAGAAAAGGAACTAGAAATTTTAATCAAATTTCCAAAAAAAACAAATTTTCGAAATATTTCCATAAAAGCAAATTTTAGATAAAATTCCTTTAAATAGTAATTTTTATTAATATTACCTATAAAAAAAATTATTGTCTTAAAATATAAATATTTAAACATTTTCAAAAATATCATTAAAATAGTAATTTTCAAAAAATTTCTAATAAATAATACATTTTTTAAAAATTAGTTTTTTAATATAACATTTCAAAAAACAATATTCTTAAAATATTTAGTATTCTAAAGCTAGAAAAATTTCGAACAGTTACCTAAAAACAATGAATATTCGAAAAAATAATTCCTAAAAAATGTTTAATGACCCTGCTAATAATACGTCTTAGGGACTAGGACTGGTACAAAGGAAACCCATATGCATTGAAAAAACAGGGTCTATTTAACATTACGATGCCCTAGGGCTGGACCATATAACCCAGCTTTGCAATACAACGGATAGTCTTAAAACTACTCCAAGTTCATACATACTCTCAGTGGATTAGTTTTGAAACTACTCCATGGCATACTTCGGAGGATTAGTTTTTAAATCGTTAAAAAACGAAAACGTATCGTTTAAAAACAAAACATGTCGTTCAACTATAAACTCTTTTTAAACAATTACATGGTCCATGATTGTATTATATAGGACCAAGTTGTAAGCAGTCCATTTTATCTAAAATGGATCACGTAGTCAAATATTTTTGCAGGGAAAAATCGAATAACATGAAAATCATCTACATATCAGCAGTAGATTTTGGAAAAATCTTCCAAAACGATGTTTTTGTTTATAATATTTCTATTCTTGGAAACTTGGAGCCCCTACTAATTGTTTTTTGTATTACCTTTTAAACCTTAGCGACTTTCTATGCTCTCATATGCACTTTTACATAAATCCTTGTATATATTTATATATTTAATAGAACGTATATCATTTCTTATCTTACAAACTTCATCAAACCTTTTTATCTTTTTTTTTTCTTCAAACCCATGAGCATAAACGATCAAGGGCAAAGTTGTTCAAATCAGAATTTTAAAGAAGATTTCGTTGAAATATTTTCTGAATAAAAAAAAAATGTTCTTATGTTTCAACACAGTTTAAAAGAAAACATTTATGATAATTAATAAAATTTTAAGAAAACCAAAAAAGTATTAATTCAAACTACAAAATGTTGGTGATGGCAAATGAGGCAGGCTGCTGGTGCTGTGAACAGAGTTGGACAGTTTGGCTGGCTGTTTTCGTTCATGATGATTAGAAACCCCATGGTGTGTGTTGTGCCATACAATACTCCCAACAAAATTATTTATCTTCATGTGGTCCACACCAAAAAAAAAGCAACCTTTTCCCCAAAAAAAAAAAGTCACACACGTTCAGAAACTACCAAACGCATGATTATTGAGATTTTCCATATGTTTCTCTCTTCAAATTCACTTCTTTGGTAAAAAAAAAAGTTCTTTAAATGTTGTCGTCGTCTTCATCATTTTTGTCGTCAATCTTAACATTTCATTAATATTTATATTTTAAATTATTAATGTGTTAAAGAGTATATCAAATACATTGGACAATAATAATTTGTGAGGATTTATTTAACATTTTTCTCTCTGGCTGTCTCTCTGTCTGTCTGTGTTTTTGTTCATATTTAAATATTAAATTCTTCTGCTAAATTGTTTTAGTTGTTGTTACTTCATGTTGTTTATTTATTACTTCATTCATTTACCAATAGGGAAAAAACATTTTGTTGTTATTTTTGTTTAAATCGTTATTTATTAAATGTCAGACAGAAGTTTCAAATTTCATGTTTGACTTATGACAGTTTTACCTGATACAACATTTATTCGTTGCTGGTTTTCAGATTCCAGTTACAAAACTCAGAATCAACATCAAACAGCATGTGATATAGTCAGGCGCTGTTGGTTGCTTTTGTTGCAGTTCAGTCAGTCACCTGAATTGGCTTACGAAAATGTAAAAGATCTTACAAAATGTATATGAGTGAATTTAAAAATGTAAAAGAAAATAATCATATTTAACAAGAATAATTCGCGCATTTGTAAATTGAAAACAAATATTCACACAAATTATCTAAATTTTAAGTTGAACGGCTTTCAAAATAGCATTTTTAAAAGGTTAATTTAAATAGCAAATTTATGTTCCATTTACTTGAATAGCAACTTTTGCCGAAATTAGCAAATTTTCGTACATTTTCTTACAAGTTCCTATAAATGACATATTTTTTTATTAATTTTGGTTTATAAATAGAACATTTTTATTTAATTTAATATAAATTTTTCTTAATTATTTTAAAAAAACTTATAAAGATTAATTAAAAATAGTAAATTTCCGAAAAATTCACAAGGTGTGCTATCAAGTCATAACAAGGTGTGCATTGATTCGTCATAACTGTACAGTAGAAATCTAAATTATAAGCGCTTACCCACAGCAGTCAAATATATTTCTTGTAAATATTTTAAGACATATGCCTTTACAACTTTATGACTACCTTGTGAATACCCCAAATATTTATTTTAAAAAAATTCAATAAATAGTCAATTTTAAAGAAAAACAATGTTTGGTCAAACCGAACAAACTTTCATATGTAAATTTGGTTGGGACCCTTGGCAAAAAATGGACCCGGCAAAATAAATTTTTGTTATGAAGTGAAAATTCATATAAGAGTTGTTTATGCTGAATATTTTCTCAATATCAACATCAATATGAGATTTTTTCGTCTTAAAGCGATTTTGGAGTGGGGGTTTATTTCAGGCATATGCACGTGACGTAATTTGAGAAACTTTTTATGCCAAAATTAGTTTTAAGCCAAAGTTTTGGACCGATATGGCTGAAATTCGGAATTTTTTCATGAGCAAGTACGCTGCGGTTTCTGATTTTTATTTTCTTTGAAAAAAGTAAAAAAAAACTAAATATGTATCTAGAAAACTGACGGATAAATTTTTTGAAATTCGGCACGATAAAAATAAGCAAGGGGGCTAAGAAAATAGCGTATAAGCCATACAGACAAATCGGATTTGGTTTTGCTCGTAAAAGTCGTTAATTTTTCCGTGACCCTTAACGATAAATTTTTACAAAAAGTTTGTACCTTTGTATTATGGGTTTTTATTTGCTAACTGTACCCTACCTTCACCATATTTGTTTCAATATTACACTTTTTATGCTGCACATTCCATAATGCTTGCAAATGTCAACTTCGGCTGCCCATAAATCACATCTTTGTTCATTGAACAAATCTAACATGCAGTTATTTGTTTTGATATATTTTTAATCGAATGTCATTAATGCAAAAAAATATTCTTGTCCAAGATTTCGGGTCAAAGTACCTACTGTTCTATGGTCAACTCTGGCCTACCAGTACAAACTTTTGCCATGCCATAAATATCACCTATTATTAAAGTTATCGTCGCCAAAATGTATTTCAATACCAACATGTGTAAGGAAGTTATGGCATTTTAAGCTATTTTCGGGAGCGATATGTTTTTATAGGAGGTATTATATAAACCTGATTAGGCGATTTATGTTGCAAAAACTATTCTTGAGCCAAGTTAGTTCTAAATACTGATTTAATAAGATAGTTTGTGGGCCAAAATACTATTTCAGAGATAAATTATTGGCCGATTCTAACCATATTTAATTGCCATTGTTTTTATGACAATTAAGACGTTTTAACTAAAATTCAACTAATTGTCTTTTAAATTGCAACCTGTTATTTGCGCAAAAATTTACATGACAGGCAACCAGCCAGTCAGCCAGACGGACGGACGGACATAGATAGATTAACTCAGAATTAATTTCTGTAGTACAAAAGCATAATGCCCTCTCTTCTATTGTGGTGTGAATATAATTATATTATTAACAGTTCATTTTCAAAATATTTCCCATAACAAGTCAATGTTTGAAATATTTTTTCTACAAATAGTCCATTTCCGAATAATATTCTTTTTATTTTTATTCTTAAAATAGGTAAATTTCGAAAAAAATTCAATAAATGGTAAATTATAGAAAATTTTCCTATAATTAATCAATTTTGAAAATATTCAAACAATTTTCTATATATGGCAAATTTTTGAAAAATGTCTTTAAACTAGTCAATTTTTGAAATACAATGTTTCCTCGGTTAACGCAACATTCGATTAAAGCCACTCCTCGATAATCGCAACAGCCAAATTCTTTACAAAGGTGACTGTTTCCGCAAACCTTTCAAAAAAGCTTTGATTTTCATTCTCTTACGGTTGTTACTTAAGTTTTTGTTATGAATGAAGTCAATACTATCAACAAATACATACCACAATACAAAAATAAGAGGCATTTTGTATTTTAATTTATTTTTAAATGGAGTAAAATGTGTTTTTAGGTCCAATATCTTAAAACTAATTTTATGTCAGAGTGCTATCGAAAGTTTTAACGTTTGTTTTCAATGAGAATAAGAGGGCTTTGGACTATTATGTTAGTTGTGAAAATGCTTTGAGAAACTGAAGATCAAAAATCGAATCGAAAATTTCACACCTTTTTGTTATAAACATGAATAGTTACCTTGTTTATATTTGTCATTACAAATTTACATACATTTGAAAATTTTTTTTCATTTAATTATAATACTTTTTATGTTTTACTGGATTTTCTATATTTAAGTCAAATTAAATGCGTGATGTAAACCATTATATATTTATATTTATTTTTTCGCTTTAAAACCTCATCGTTGTCAGCACTAAAATAGCAGATTTTTTCTATATATTATTCTTTATCATTTACTGCTTTATAAAAGCTCTCTTTTTTTACTGGGAAGCTCTTTAATCTAAAAAAGGCATAGACTCGGTTTACATCACAACCTAAATTTCTATTGGTTGCGTTTACCTAGGTTGCACTGTATTTTCGCAAGTAGTTAATTTCCGAAAAATTTTCTTTAAATATTAAATTGAGTAAAAATGTTCTTTAAACAATACATTTTTTCAAATTTGTATTGCCCATAATATACTGGTCAAATGGTTGTATATTTTTCTTTGGTATGGTGGACCCCGACAGGCACTCGTGGACCAGCTGGAGAGAGTAAAAAGTTCAGCCTGCATTGGAAAACCAATCGCTCTAGACACTAGTCCTTCAAAGGCACCTAATAACCATATCCGTCGACAGTGCGGTCATGATCACGGCATCGAAATGTTAGAAGGCGAGGACGTACAATTACGCAAGGTTCTTACAGAATCAACCCACATTTCTTAAACTACCACCGTACTACATGTTACACCGAACAAACTTTGAGAAGAATGTCGATGTTATATTTCCGTCAAGGCGAGAATGGAGAAGTACTGCAGTAGAGTTTACACTGATAGGGTAAAGATGACTGCAAATAAATCTCTTTTTCCGTCTTCCGGATGAAGCAGGCGTTTTTCAGCCTGAATACAGCCACTTACAGACCCATGTAGAACACTGTATATCAGGAACATTAACGGCAGATTTGGAATTGTCGTCGATAGCTAGGCGCCTCTGATGTCATTAACATCGCATAAAACAAGTGACCATCCTCGTTAACCAGTATACGGGTAACCTTAGTACTGCCCTCGGGTTCCTACTATTGACGAGTTGTGTGGTGTCAAAACGGAGTCACTGTCGACTTTTTTGGCAGCACAACATGTCTTAGGGCGTGCTACCACGGTAAAAAACCAACCAACCAACCAACTCGTATTAGAAAACGACATCATTTAAGATAACAAACATATTTTTATAAAACTTTCCAAAATAGAATCTATCAGGGGTGTGCTGAAAATCGAAAACGTAAAACTCAAGAATTTGGAAGTTTGTTTTAATACACTTTTAATCTAATTTTTATAAATTTGTTATTAAATTCTGTTTAATAGAGAAATATTTGTTTAATATTTGACATAAAATTCGTTAATTGCAGAAATCTTATTAAATAACGTCCTTTAAAGTTCTTGCGTTTTACGTTTCCGCTTTCCTGCACACCCCTGTATATTTTAAAAAATTCGCTAAAACTAAAAAAATTTCGAAAAAAAAAATTCTAACAATAATACATTTTTGAAAAGTTCCCAAAAATTTTTATCTGGCATAAATGTTGCCTTTATTCTGCCTTCTTTGGGCTCTTTTCTAAAAAAAACCAAACCCAAAAATATGGTAGATTCTACTTTTTGCGTTCTTTGTATTTTTTTTCATTATTTATTTATCTTCATATATTAAATATAAACTAACAATAACACACTGCTACAAAAAAACACTTTTTGTCAGAACTTGAAAACAGACCTAGTGGGGGTTGTAGGCCTACTTGAGGACATACAAAAACCGTTTTCAAAAATTTTGAAACACCCTCAAAATTTTGAGTTATTTTCAAAAAACTGTTTTAGGGTAGGTCGTAGCACTTTAGTACCTCTAACTCACAAATTTTTTGATCGATTTTAAAATTTTAAACTGTTTTGGAAAGGCAAAGAATTAAGCTTTTATGAAATGTATTCATAAAAAATATATTCCAAAAAATTAGGTGAGTTTTTCTCAAAATTATCTAATTTTATTTATTTTTTTTCCTAATTTTTCAAATTCAACAAGAGTTATTTTAATTTTTTTCTATGAAACCCTATCTTTATTTGCACTGTGTTTTAAAGATAATTTTATGTAGAAAAAAACGAGACATCATTTGTTAAAATCGGCTTTTATTTGCAAAAGTTACTAAAGTTTTAAATCTCGCACAAGATCGCAAAAATATGCATTTGTCACAAAATGTGGCTCAGCCGATTTTGGTAAATATTCCATATCACATTCCTCGTTTTCAGATTCATCATCACTTTGTTTATGTAAAGTTTCATTACATTTAATTACACTTAATACTGGCTTAGAAACAGTTAACACATTAGCATACTTAATGCTATCACGATTTTTATATTGATAACCAGTGATGTTTGTTTGGCAAAAATAACAGTTTTGTGGTTCATGGAAAATTTGATGATGCCAAATCATTGGGAAAAATAATGGTAATGGCTGGCTTATAAACTTTTCGAACTTAGGTTTCTTAAGCATACTGGAACAGCATGTACAAATACTTTCGGGTTCATAACATTTGCTAGAACTGTATGAGCAGTTAAAAACTGTATTGAAGGCATTTACCAAGGCTTTATTTTTCTTCAGATCAAAGCGATGTTTTTTGTCAGCGAATGAACCGCAAACATAACAAAAATTATTACGCTTATCACACACTGCAGAAAAAATTAAACACAATTTAAAATTTGTTAAAGGATTACAAAAATTACAAACTTACTTATTTAAATAAAATTAAATATTAATATCACTTCACTTGTCACAAATTTTAAACTAGTTACCCTTTTTTTGTTGGTAATAAATTCGATTAGTTTATGTATTTATCCAAATATATACAATTAAAAATTGCATATAAAAACATTCTAAACTTTTTTAATGATTCAAAAAAATAGGGCATAATAAACCCTATTCATCTGTATTATCTTCCAGTTCTTTTTTTTTAAATAAAGACAGATTAACAATAACTTATTGATATGTGGTTTACAGAACACGAGCGCCATACTCGTCCGTTCAACTTACATTTAAAACAAACAAAATTTTGAATTCGTGTTCTGTAAACCGCACATAAGTTAATACCACAAACGTAACTGTAAAATTACAACAAACAAATTATTAAGTTGACAAATTTGCTTGTATAGTTAATTGTTTTTTTAATTCATATGTTTTGCGCTGGGGGAGAAAATACTAAAAACAGGTCTTAATGAAAAGTTGAATAACTTATACAATTTTTATCCGATTTGAAAAATTAAAACTATGTTTTGTTAAGAACTAAATTTTCTTCATACGTTTACACAGATTTTTATAAGCTTTCATATTAAAATAAGCAATGAAAAGCTACTAAAATCAAAAAAGTATATAATTTTCGTTTTTTTTGCAGATATTCTTAACAAAAATAATTGTTATAACTTTCAAATGTATAAAAATGTGCACGTTGTTTTACAGCGTAATTAGTTTTCTTTCCAAACCCGTTAAAAAAATTAAAATCGGACGAGAGACTGAGTTACAGGTCGATAAGTTGACGAACATCACTGAAAACGGTTTTTTTTAAATAACTTCTGAATTTGAGGGTGTTTCTGAAATTTTTTGACACAATTTTTTATGTACTCAACAAGACCAATAACCCACGCTAGGTCGTTTTCCAAGTTTTTTTACACTGTAGCACCGTGTAATTAATCAAATCTTATCGTTATACTTTATTTTATTTCCTGCCAGTGCCAGACAAAAATTTTCTTCATCACGGGTTCTGTTCACAAATATACTGGTGTCTCTTCTCCTTAAGCGAGTGTGGCCGCTATCATTTAAAATATTTCAAGCTAGCCTTTTTAAATATTTTTCCGCATACCTCGTAAAAAAAGTCCTTACCAGTGGCACATTGAGATCCTTGTGGATATATGAGTTTTTAACATACCAAGGAGTAGCTGTGATTATTCGAAGAAGGCTATTTTGGCGCCTTTGAGTTTTTTCGATATTTGAAGTCGAGGCAGTGCCCCATTGTTGAATACCGTAGAACCATATTAACTTTAAAATAGAGTTGTAAAGTAGTAGTTTGCAATCGAGACTATAATATAATATAATATATTATATATAATATATAATTTCTTCCAATAAGCCAATTAGTTTGAATTGCTTTTAGTTTCATTTGGATGAATTTTGCTTCTATATGGAATTTCCATGTTAAACGCCGATCTCGATGAATACCGAGATATTTGACATGCGATTGTTGAGGCACTAGTTGATTATTGATTTTAATAGGGGGCATGTTTCCCGACGTATGGTGAATTTTATATGAATGCATTTTTGCTCATTGACCTTTATTCTGCATTGTTTTAACCATAATTCTAGTTGAAATATATGATCCTTCTGGTATCTCTTGATTAAAAGTTTTAAAGTGAAATTGCTTAGAAACAATTTAAATGAAAATTACATCAAATATAATGATATCTGTTCTTGCGGGATCGTTAAAAACGTAACACATTAAAAAGTGGTACAAAAAATGTTGGCAATGTTTTTTGTCAAAAGAGAAAACTTTTAAAAATCTCAGTGAAAATTTCAATTTTTTAAGATTTTTTCAATCAGGCATGCGACGGAAATACATTAAGAAAACGAAAAGGTTTAAAACTAACTTTCAGTATCTTTAAAAATTTTTCTCTTAATTCCTGTATATATTCCTTAAAATTTTATATTTTTTATGTTAATTAAACTGTATTTTGACTTAAAGCATTAAGATTTAAATTCAGAAAAGGCCCTTTTAAAAACGATCATTTTGAAATCCATCAATTTTCATCTCATAACTGAAAGTTACTTGTACTCGTCCATGGTTTTTCAGTTTATCCTTTACATATACCTTTCTTAAATTTGTACGTATATGAAGCAATTATTGTCACTGCCGGCGTGACCGTTACTTTGTAATTTGCGATTACTTCGTTTGCCCGAGCAGAACCCCACGCACATTTAACACTTTTTAAAATATTAAAAAAAAAACTTTAAAAAAAAATTAATTTCTTTAATAACTTCAGCAATACTTCTTTCTCTTCATTCTTCCAACCAACCCAGAAAGACTCATAAATTTACATGGCATGTAAAAAGAATGTTCTCATTTTTTTGGGATCATACTTTTCTTCAAATTATATCCGTAGCCCATGGGTGGTGACCTACTGCGTCTTTTAAAAAAAAAAAAAAAAAAAAAAGAAGTGTGAAATTATGAAAGTATTTTCTTAACACTTTTTGTCTTAAAGGTTTAAAAGCCCAAAAGAAACCATTAAAAGGTGAGTACAAAGAAGAAAAGAAAAAAAACTTTACAAAAAATTATAAAATATGACTAAACCAAAGAGAATTATTGTAATTTTCGACACTAATAAATTATGAAATTTTAAAAAATCACATACTAAATTAAGACATAATAATGATGACTTTTGAAGCCATTAAAGATTTGCTTTATTAGCAACAACAGCAACAAAACTATATTAAAAACATTAATAAATATTACGAAAAAATGACGTGAAGTTGAAGGATTTATTAGTTAACTTGAGCATTATTTTTAAAAATATACAAAGTGGATAATGAATTGGGAAAATTAAAGGAGGTAAGGATGTAAGATTTAAATAAGGAGCATTATAAATTAAGTGTTCTTATTTGGAATTATTTTAGTTTTAATAATTTCAATAAAAAATTTATTTAAAGCAACTTTTTCTTTAATTTTTCAATTTATTTGTTTTCATAAAACTTTTAGAATTTGTCTTTTTATTTATAAAACTTTTTTAATGTCATATTTTTCTACTCAACTCCTTTCTGTGAGATGCTGCTGATGGTGGCGACGACAACAGCAACAGAAACAACATCAGCGATATCCAACTGTTAACATTTATCGCTTAACAAGAATATAATTTTCAAGCTTCTCTTTTTTTCATCATTTTTATTTTATGTTAAGATACAAAAAAACACACACCTCCTTAAGTACACAAAAGGCGATATACAAAAAAAAAAGTTTTTTGTAATAAAAAGTTTTATAATTTTAACAAAAACTTAACAAAAAAAAAAAACTTCTGGTTAATGTTAACTGCCTGCAAGAACACATTATTATAAATCATTTTTGAGTTGTTTGATATTTTTGAGTGTTTTTTTTTATTAATTTTTATTATAATTTTAGGACGTTTTGTTTTTATGTGGTTTTGTCTTGTAGATCTCTGAAAATAGATGGAAATTTTAAACTTTGATTGAAAGATATAAATTTAATTTATTAGTTTTAGTTTGTTCGCATGAGGTTGAGTAAAAAGAAATTAGTTAGACATTTTTTTTTATTATGTGTATAACCTTTTGCAAATTTTTAATGTTTATTTTGAAACAATGATTTATTTT
This sequence comes from Pollenia labialis, assembly GCA_949318255.1. NCBI lineage: Eukaryota > Metazoa > Arthropoda > Insecta > Diptera > Polleniidae > Pollenia > Pollenia labialis. The sequence goes on from OX439143.1 coordinate 115,490,577, forward strand.
CGGTAAAGGCCATCGTGACCTAATTTATTCGTTCTGGCAACATATTGATTCCACTCACAAAGAACTGCTAACTTTCTTAGGGTTAAGAATGACTCAAGAAAATTTTAGATATCCTGCCGTAGGGATTTTCTTCTGAAAAAATGGCCGTTGGGGAAAAATGACAGATTTTTGAAATTATTCAAATGTAAGGACTTTTCCGAAATGTTGGAGAACTGTATGCATTTGGCGAATTTCCTCAAACTTAGGTGCTTTTAGGACTTTTTTCATTTCATGGGTTAAAAATTAAATAATAAAACTTAAGTTGCATTGCATGACGGAAATATCCGTAAATTTGTGGTCAATTTTTATTTACTTTTTGGGCCCACTTTTCGAAACGCCTAGACTTATATTGAACAATAATTTTTAACAACACATTAACACCATAATGTCTTTATTTCACTTCTTATATGATACCAAAGAAATATGGCCTTATTTCTCAATGTGATGAGAAACCATTGCAAATTTTTTAGAAACTACGTCAGATCGCAAGTAAAACGCAATAGTTTTAGAACACCATTACTGTCCGTCTATACCAGAGATAATTATTGCGATATATATTGCAGTAAATGTCATATTTATGTTATCTCTAATAAAGACAGCAATTTTTTGTACATAATTATTGCCGGAAATTTATGTTGCAATAATTGTTAGTCCATTTTCATTGACAATTATTGCTAACATAAAACAGAAAATTTGGTTGTCAATTAAAAAATGGAAGCAAAAAGAAGTAAAAAATAAAAGCAAATTGTGTGGGCAAGAAATTAAATTTGTGAAATGGTAGCAAATTATAATTGTAGTAAAAGAATTAAATTAAAGAATTTAATAAACACTAAAATAATATTACAAAAATTATTTTTAAAAATATAATTTTTTTTTATTCGGTCTTTTTTATTAAGAATAAGTTTGAGTTCTTTTTTATATAAAAATATTAATTTTCCTTTGACCAAAAAAAAAATAATTAAATCAATTATTTTATATAAAAAAAGACCTTAAGCTTAAACAAATTATTATACATTTAAATAAAAAAGTAGAATAAGATAGAATTTATATTAATAAAAATAATTTTTGCAAGATAGCGCAGCGCCAGTTTTTACACTTCACCTTCTTCCTTGATTTTTTTTTCAAATTTTGAGTTAATATAAACATAACATAAACGTTTTCCCATGCCATTAACATAAGCTGAGCCATAAGAAAAATTGCGCTGTTATTCTGCTGACGTTACTGCCAACTTGCTGAGATATTTAACTTTAGTGTAGACCTGGGTTTAAATAAATCTTCTGCGATTGTCAGAACATGGAGGTATGTTTAGTATAATAATACATTTTCGACACACTATGTTACATTTCAAAAAGCTTGTGAGTATTTACGGAATAATTTAGATTCTATTTATGTAAAAATCCTTCATCAGTCTTTAGCAAAAGCTTGAGAAACATCAATGAAAAGAGTAGAGCAATATTTGCTGTCTTCAAAGGCTTTTTCAATGTGTTTACTTGTCTATGCTTTTGTTCTATTGTTTTGGGTTTTGTTATAAATCTTTGTATTTTAAAGTTAATCTTTATTCTGAGAATTAAAAATTTTAAAATTATGCCAGATAATTAAAAAAATATCATTCGTTTTATTAAACTTTTTCATACAAATTTTGTTTTATTTAAGCTGGGTTTTTGATATCTAAGTTAAACTAGGTTAAGTTAACCTGAAAACTGATTTGTGCCGCCAGTACTAAATGTACAAACATGTGTACTAATAAAGCTCGTGGTGTATTTGGATTTATTAAACGTTGGTCAAAGGAATTCTCTGACAGATCTATAACAAAACAGTTGTATATAGCACTTGTCAGACCTATAATCGAATATGGCTCAATAATTTGGGATCCATATTACAACGTTCATAGTGATCGCATTGAGTCTGTCCAAAAACAATTTCTGCTATTCATATTACGGAGCACTTACCCAAATGCATCTATATATCTTCCTCCATATAGAACCAGGTTATTGGAGATTCATTTTCCAACTTTAAAAAGCCTCCGAACAATGCTGAATGTCATATTTGTTATCAATCTAATTAAAGGCAATATTTGCTCGGAGTTCCTGTTAAACAGTTTATTTTTTAATGTTCCCCAACGCCGTACACGTTATTACCAGCCGTTATCAATTGAATACTTCCAGCAAAATTATGCAAATGCTGACCTTTCGTCGAATATGTGTAAACTTTAATGATCTGTACAGTATTATTGATATGACTTTGAATATTAATACTATCAAACTGAATTTAATTTTATATTTAAATAGATGATGTTAAATTTGTTTGTTTAATTTTGTAATTTTTGTCTGAAAGGAGGTAATCCATAGACTAAATAAATAAATAAATAAATAAAAATGTATACACAATTTTGACGTAACAGCTTTGTTTTGGTTCTAATATTGGTCTTTAATGAAATAACGCAAAAATCACATTTCGCCGGAAATGCCGAGGAACTTAGTTTAAACTTAATCCACATCTCAAAAACCAGACTTTAGAAGGTGCTGGTTTTCTGGAAACATGAGCATCAAAAAATAAGTGATACCGACAAAGAATAAACTAAAATTCTATTTCAACGGGGATGACTCTCGGTGGCAAATTTGTATGGAAATGGCTTGGGATGGTTGTTTTGATTTGACACCAAAGCTACTTTTTTAATTAATTTTTTTCTTCATAAAGTTCTACACTGAACTAAGTAAATTAATTCTCTATATATTTTTTCACTAATAACAAAATTCGAGTTTTTTTTCAATAAACAGCCGCAGCTAACAAGAGCGTAGGTTAAAATATGCCATGAATAGAACACTTAAGCAATATACAATCTAAAGACAGGTGAGTTATTGCCATAACGAAGAAAAAAGAATTTAAATAAAATATCTGTAGAAATGAATATAAAGTTAAGTGAACAACCAAATTTACATAATAATAGCAACTGGTTACGTTGTAATACAGTAGTAGAGGATTAAAATTTTTTTTTAATATTTTTACAGACTTAATTTTCTCTCTATTTTTCGTTTTTTACGGTTAAATAATAAAATATTAAGCCTGTTATAAAGTAAATAAATTAAAATATTTAAGTAGCCTTAACAAAATTTCATTTGAATAGAAACAAAATTTACACTACAAGAGGTGAAGGAACAACTATTAAAACACAATACAAAAATGTTAAACTAAACACACATTTAAATGTTGACACCTTTTTAGTAAACCGAATAGAAGAAGAAGACACAGCAAGAAAAAAGCGGCGGCTTGTTTAAACTGACAAGAGAAAAAGCAAAAACAATTTTTAAAATAAGAAAATTTATTTATATTTTTAATTCCTTCAAAATGATAAATTATGATTTAAATAAGCTTTGGAAAACAAAAATAACAAAATGGAATTTTGTTTTCGTTTTTTTTTTTTTTTTATTTTAAACAATAAAAATTATGCATCGTAAAAAATGAGACACAGTGTCTGGCTTCTATAAAAAAAAATCATCAACAACATAAAAAATGTCTTAAATAAAAAAAGAATGTCTTAAATATATTTACTCAAAAAAATTTTTTGTTTCAGCCAAAGAAAGTCTAAATGAGCTTAAGGGCATAAAAAAACAAACGTACAATATTTAAGCTTGTTCTTAATTATGTGTTACATACAAAACAGTCAACTTAACCCTAGAAAGATCAACTGAACCGTGAAATGTTAATTAAACAAGTGAGAGAGGTTGCGTGGCAACAGATATAAATAAGTGCCTTAATGTCGGCAGTGAGTACAAAATATTTGTTTACCAACCGCCCCCGTATGTGAGAGGCACTATCACACAAGGACAAAGATTTGAGTGCAGAATACGGTAAAATTATTCACACGCCCTACGTTTAAGAACTGCAGCAATATAACATCAACAACTTTTGCCAGGAGCTTCTGTTGAATACCAACAGCACCTAGGGAAATCCTCCATCACGTCGAACTTTCCCACAAGTGGTGAACAATTTCCTTCGGGCAATTTTGCTTTTAAGCCAAAACCACCACGTGATCTCCTAAAGTGTCCTTTCAACATACAGGCGAATCTTCCGCAAAGACAATCATCCTGAAAGACAGGAAGCATTTCACTTTATATACATTCTTTTTTATCGAGTTTTACGCCTCAAACTTAAACAAATTTTATACGTAAAGTACGACTTTTCTAAATCGTGACATTGATATACATGTTTCGAGCATTTGTCTTTTTTTCCGTCTTAGTAGGTCGATTTGGCGAGGGACAAACATCCGATCCATATGTTTCATCCACTCAAGTCCGAGAATTTTTAATTTAATTTTGTAAATTCAATAATACAAAAAAAAGAGAAAGTACTTTTTGAAAAAAGTACCAACAACCTACCTGTTATAGTTTCTCAATCACTTTTGACTCTGCATGTTGGATTTAATGTTTAAAGCACGGTTTAAACAACTGCAGTCGAAACCAAAAACTGTCGAACAAAAAACGAAAATTTGGGCACAACTTATCGATTTTTGAGTTGATTTGACTTCGACTCTTTATATTTAATGAATCAAAACTAAAAGCAGCAGTTTTTTTTTTTTTTTTGCCAATGACAAATGAAGAAGTGGAAGAAATGGCAGTTTTTCACTTTAACTGCAGTTTTTTAAAAGCTGGTTTAAATGTTTAGTTTTAACAAAAATTCAAAAAGTACCAGAAAGATCCCTCATACAGTTTCTCTTTCACATAGAACCTTGCATGTTTTTGACGTTATGTCTGTAGGTCCAATACTAACTGAAGTTCAAAAAGTACCAGTTGAAGCCCAAAAAGTAACAAAAGGTTCCCTCTAATAGATTCTCATCTACTCAGGGCCTTACATGTTTCACTTTAAATTAATAAGTCCATAATTAACGATAATTTAAAAAAATACCAGTTGTAGAACGAAAAGGTACCAAAATACTTCCTGTTGCATATTCATATTCACTCAGGACCATGGATGAATTAATTAAGAGTCTATGTCCAACCAACATTAGCAGTAATTCAAATAGCACCAGTTGAAGAAAACAAAGTACCAATATTTTTCATCTTATAGGTTTTTATTCACTCAAGACACTGCACTTATAATTTTATCTTTCTAAGTTTAATTTTATAAAATTGAGTTGCGCAAAGAAACTCAAAATAAATTGATCTAGGAAAACTGAGAGATACGTATATTTTTAAGCTATATTTTCAGAATTTTTTCAGATTGGTCATAGGAGAGTGAAAAATCGTGTCGTACAGTTATAAAGGGTCACCACTAAAGGCTAGTTTACACTATCTCAGAAGTCTTACGTATTCCATAGTACTTTGTGAGATAGAAATCTAATGAGTTTTGTTGCGACTGTCAAAAAATCTGATTTAACATAACAGTTTGTGTTCACACCAACACACAACGTATAAACACTCACACATAAAATCAAATGCAACTCTGATTCAATGAAAAGTATTATTGTTTAGAAATTTTTTCAAAAAACGGTGAAGTCGTATGGGTTGTCAAACTTGCTTTCATAATACTTGTCATTTTCATCACACATGCATTCACACTATCAGACTTTTACATATTACTTGAGTTTCTGGCCTTAAGTATATAAATCGACTGCGCCTCCAGTCGTCTTTATGATAAGTGGCCTGGTTGTCTGAGAAGAAATCCCATTAAAACTACTAAACTGTTGCCTCCAAGATTAAGAATTATTGTTGAGTTTTGTATTTTAAATACCCAACAAACGTTTTTCTTTCCAATACATAAAACTGAATACAAATATAAAGACTTTTTAAAATTTAAATGTACTGGTCTTAAGATGTGTCAAAGTGTTTTTTATGTTTTTCATGGTCTGAGTTAAAAAAGTGAGTGACTCCATGAATGATTATCAATCATTTGGGGATTAACAACTATTGTCAAATATTTTGTTAGATCATTTGTATTTGAAATGTTTTTATGTGTCGTTTTTGTGTTGTTCGTTTTGAAATAAAGGCCAAAAGTGTCAACAATTTTTTTTAAAGTTTTTTTTTTTTTGTTTTTTTTTGAAAAGGAGAAAAATTGTGTAGCAATATAGAAATACTTAAATTGACATTTAATAATTATATCTGGAATTTTTGTAACAAGTTTGAAATTGACAATTTATTGAAAAATAATTGGAAGAGAAAATATTCAAGATTGTTTTAGTTTTAATTAAATATTTATTAAAAAAAAAAAAAAAATTTCAATGAGAAAATATTAAAGATTGTTTAAGGTTGAATTAAATATTTATTCAAAGTAAAGAAAAAAATATTTAAAAAATAATTGATTGAATAAGGAAAAAGTAAATATGTAAGTTAAGAAGCAATTAAGAAAACTTATTCAAAGAATTTTCTAGTTTTGTCTTATTTAATTAAAAAAAATATTTAAAAAAAAACCTCTTTGATGAAACATTTTAACAAAAACGTTTTAAAATATATTTCAACCTGTCTTTAGTGTTAATTAAGCAATTAAATAAATATCTTTTATCCAAATTTATTTAGAAAAAACAAAAACAAAATTAAAAAAAATATTATTAATTTGGTTTCGAAATAAATTAACATAAATCGATTTTAAATTTCATTAATTAAAAAAATATTCGAAGACAAAAAACAGAAATTAAAAATATACACTTTTTTATATTTGGTCAGGTTTTGTTGTCAACATGGCATTTTTCAATTTTCAAAAAATATATAAGTTTTGTGACAAAATCTTAAAAGACCAACAACAACTTTTTGGAAAATACATATTCAGTTATGTTAATAAGAGAACATACATATTTTTTTGTAAAACATTAAGATAAGGGAGGGAGTTTTGAATACATCATACATTAAGTTAAAGAAAATTTAATTATAATATGTATATTACTTTTAATAAATTTTAGAAAACAATGACAACAAATGTAAATTGACAATTTTAGAAATAAATTAAAGAGAACAACTTAAACATTCCCATGATTTATTTAACAAAAATCAGACTTAAGTCAACAAAAAGATGAACTACTTTGTCTTTCTCGTAGTTAACAGTATTAAATAGTCCAGTGCCCATGTTCTGAAACTTCCGCGTCGAGAAACTTTTCCATTGAAATGTGAGAAGTGAAACAAAAATGTCAAACATTGAAACAAACAACTGTTTTTCTTACTTAACTGCGTCTGTAAAATTTTCGGCGAGTTATAGCAAGGGAGAGGTAAGTATTTTGTGTTTGGCAAATTTTGCATTATTTGATTATTTTACTTTTAAGATTTTTGAAAAAAATTCGAATGTTTTCAAAGCTGTTTTGTAAACAACAAACATTAAAGTCGCACTTTGCATTGTTTGGTATAGTCGATGGTTATATTTCCACCGCCGTCGTTGAAAATTTTTCAATTTTAATAAATTTTGGTCGCCATCAACAATATGTGTGACTGGCATTCTTAACGTCTGCAATTTTACATTGCACAGAAAAAATGTTTTCAAAAAATTATTCAATTAAATAAATAATTGGTGTACATTAATTGTTCAATTAATTTTTTGTTTGTTGCAATTAATTTTTTTAATCAAAACCTATAAAATTAAATGTTTGTGTATGTGTGGTGTATTTTTTAGTTTATGCAATTAATTTTTTAATTGACTAAATTTGTGTCCCATGACTCGAAAATACAAATCCGTTAATTGATATGATCAATTCCTTTGCAGGGGCAAAATTAGTAAAATATTTAATTGTCTGAACGAATTGTTTAATTAAAGTCGATTTTCTATTTTTTCTGTGTGGCTTTGAGTACATTGTTATGACATTTATAACGTTACGATGTAATCGCTTTTGATAGTTTGCCAACATGAGAACAAATCTTTCAGATACCAAAAGTTCTCAGCAAAGTTAAGGAACATGGATTGGGTGCCCTGTCATGAGGATCATAAATGCAACCAAAGGGCAGATTGTCTGACAAATAGCCTTTTTTAGTATCTCTGCTGGTAAATAAGAGAGAAAATAAAATCATTGTACGAATGAAATCTATTCCTCTATGGACGAATATTTCTGGCGTCGACAACTGACAGACTTGTCACTTCATCTCGTGGTAAATCAATTTATTTATTTTAGCTTCAAAAATGTGAACTAGTATACTCACTGACCTAGTCAGTGGGCACTGTGGTCATCAGCTTGTATAAGGTAAAGTCCTAACCAAACAATGCAGTTTTTGCAATATTAATGATGAGACATCTGAACATCTTTTTCGGAGAACCTATCATGTATCCAACTACAAATGTAGCAGAATAAAAGTGTTGAAACGTAGCTTAAATCTCTCATGGTGAATTTTATAGCTGCAGAAAAGTTCTAAGTGGTTCTTGGTTTCTATATCTGTCCATTAAAAAGTCGTGCTAAAGCGAAAAAATAGTTATTGTTTTCATGCTTTGGAATATGACAATAAACAATATTGGCTTCACTTAAGACATCACCATGAACTCGCACTTTCGTATTTTTTATTTATTTATCCCCTCCAACGGATGAAATTTACCTGAAAGCTCTCTTTAGTTTGCTGCCGTAAGATTTTTTTTAAGTATTCCGATTGGTTAGCTTTAGAGGATGGCTCACTTGGTGTCTATCCCTTTGTGATACCCCTAGCCAGAGACAAGAGTAAGCCAGTATCCACCATATTATTCTCTGGACATCATATTATTCTCTAGCCTAAAACCACCCCGACTACATGCCAAACAAAGAGATGGATTTCGGTCAAACTCTAGTTATATCGTACAGACATTTGTTACTCGTCAGATAATCATCAGAAGATTCTTTTGGGAGTTGTATATTAAACATAACCGTCTAACAAACAGCCTATGCTAGCTGGGAGGCTAAAATTTTAATTCGATTGTCGTAATTTGGGTCCAGACTGTCCGTATCTCTTGGATTCTGTTCATTTCGCACTTAATTTTCCTGCTCTTGATAGAATTTAAAAGTTTTTAAATAAAAAGAAAGAGCTCGTCGATCCTTCCTTTTGTATTGGACAAATATTTTCATTTAATATTTTTTAAAACTCTTTAGCTTAAAAATGTACTCACAACACTGAATTTCGTATAATTCGACATTTTCATGAAACCGGTTTTCGAATATTTCGACTATATAAATTTAAGAACGATATCTTTGTTTGTTTGATAACCGCTCACGTGGAATATAACATATGAACCGGGGGTTGGTCCGTCTCCGAATCGATCCACTATATTATTTTTATTTTGGCACCGCATTTATACAGTATCTTCTCTATGCCCATCATGAATCTCCTTTAGAAGCATTGAAAATAGTATCTAGACATTTGTATAAAGTAAAAGATTGTTATGATTTTTGAGGCATAAAAATAAATGCTTCTAAAAGTGAAGAAATTTGTTTAAGAAATGCATCTGGAAAATGTGCGTACTAACACCTGCCTCAGATGGTCTAGGTCATGAAAGATTTGCATAGCGAGTTGTTGTTCGCACCTATTAAATATTTGACGTCCCATACGTAACCACTAGTTTTATTAAAAAATTATTTGATCTAACAAAAGTAAAAATTAAATTTGGTTTAAAGATGGATGTCTGACTTATGACTGCCAGCCGTCGCCAGCAGTCACGGTGAGTGTGAAGCGGTAAAGATTTCTAAAGGGATATTGTTGTTGCTAACGAAACATGCCAAATCAACCTGTTCGTGAACGTGTAAATTTTAATTAATTTCATTTTGTAAAATTCCTTTCTTTATTAAAATAATTTAATGAAAATTAAATTTAATAAACTTTAGCCTGATTAAAATATGAAAATTTGGATTCAAATTATTCACTTTTGCAAAAGGTTTGCTAGATCAAAAATATTTAAAAATTTTATAAATTACATTATGCAATCTTTATTTTAACAAATAATGTTAAGTTAATCTATAAAAATTCCTTTAAATAAAGCTACAGTTTGATCTATTTACTGGTCAGAATTTTGTTAGCAACTTGACCCCAGCACTATCTACCGGGCCAAAATTTTATCAGGAAGCTTATTTTTGTTTAATAAATATATTTTGTAAATTTCAGCCAAATCAAACCATAAATAAAAAGTTTTAATATCACGACATCAGCGCCACCTATCGGATAAGAGAAACCTGGGTCCAGACTAAAATAATATATTGTCCAAGTTTGGTGTCAATCGGTCTAGCGGTAATTGAGTTTTAGGAGCACATGCACCCAGAACAAAAAAAAAAGTTTAAATATGGTCACCTCCAACTAAACTGTTTGTAAAGAAAATTTTAACATGTTATGTTTAATGTAACCATATTATTGTCACCGACAACTATATTATCAAGAAGGCAAACCTTACTATCAAAATATGGTTAATAATAACTAAAATATTTTAATCAGGCTTAAGTTCATCAAATTTAATTTTCATTAAATTATCAAAAAAAAAAAAAAAAAAAACAAATATCGATCTACCAAAAAGGTTAAAATACAATTTGGTTTAAGGATTGATGTTTGACTATTGACGTCAGCAGTCGTCGATGGCTGCGAGTGTAAGACGGCAAATCCATCTGAGGAGATCGAGTGGTTGCGATCGAAACATGTCATAGTTAACCAGCCGCCTGGATTCAAATCTCAGGTCAGTCAAGAATGAATGATTATCAATAACAATTTTAATTAATTTTCATGTTGTAAAATTCCTTTCTTCATAAAAATAATTTAATGAAAATTAAATTTGAAGCCTGATTAAAATATTAAAAATTTGGATTAAAAACCAAAAATCGTTCAACAAAATAACCACAATTCTAATAACTAAAATATGTTTAAGACTTATAATAGCATGGTTGTTTTTCAGCCATAGCATGTTGCTCTTAGAAAATGTGAAAATACTATTGTGAATTTGAAAATATATTACTGTCATATTTAACCATAACATGTTTAGAGGCAACCATAATATGGTTGTGGCTTTTTGATGGTGGACTAATTTAACAATAATTTAGTTGTCGGTGACAATAATATGATTACATTAAACATAAAATGTTTAAAATTTTCTTTAAAAATAGTTTTGTTGGAGGTGACCATATTTAAACATGTTTTTTCTCCGCGTGTACACGGCACAAACCTTTTTAAATATATGGATTATGTACATATACATATATAAATAAAGTTGTAATTTGAACTTAGCACCAAATGTAGGGTATTAAAAAATTTTGTAAAATTAACACTAAGGTGTGGGTTTTGACACGGCCAATCAAATCAAGCAAACAATTGAAAAATTTAAACATTTTTTTGTTTTTACAAAATCTCTTTTGGAAACTGGCAACCGGTTTTTTTAACAAAAAAAGTTTTTGTTTTTCAGTTATAAGTAAATTTTGTGTAAAAACTTATATTTATGTATTTAATTACTTTAACATAACAACTTTTTTTTTTAATTAAACATTTCCGTTTTTTGTTTACACTGCAAATAATTTTTATAATCTTAACTTCTCTAGAAATAATACTTAGAACTAAAAAAAAATTATAAACTAAATTAAAACCAGTTTATTAAAAGAATTAAAATAAATTCTTAAAAAACGAGCCACACACACTCTGATTTATTTTAATTTTTTTTTTACTAAGAAATAAAATAAAAAGAAGTCACAAAAAAGAAATGATTTACAGAGTTTTTTATGTTTAAACGACAAAGTTAAAATTTTTTTATGAGTAAAAATTAAAAAAAAAATTTTTTTACAGTAGTTTATTTAAAATAAGATTTGTTTTATCTCTTTTATGAGTTTAAAACAATTTTTATTACTTTAAAAGAAATTAAAATTGTTAAGTAGCAGCATTAAAAGCAAAAAAAATTGGTTTAAGGGTCAGTGTTAACCATTCAGTTTTTGGAAATTAATGAAACGGTTTGATTTCAAACACGGATTTTAACATGTTGTTGTTGTTTCAAAATGATTACAAGAAAATTCGCTTCAGGGGTTCTTAACACCCAATCTGCAACTGATTTGTAAGAATGGTTTCGAATAATTTTGTACCAAGAGCTTTTGAAATTTTGATTTTAATTATTTACAAAATTACTGTAGTTTTTCTTATTTTTAAGAGCTCTTCTTGTAATATAATTAGTACTCAAAGTATGAAGTATATAAAAAGAAATTTTTTTATGAACTTTCTTTACAGGCTCGTTTTCAAAACTTGCTCTGGTTTCTTTCCTGCAGACAAGCATAATGCTTCGCGGGATAAGCTAGGAAATTATCCACTTCATTTCGAACTACAAAACATACCAGTATATTTCGTTTATTCTTACAGAAAGAAACACCTGGTAACCATATCGACGGTCGCCAACAAAATTCTTTTCAACGAAAAAATTTTAAACACACACTTTAATCCTTCGTCTTACTTATGAGTCTGGTCAGACCTTTTTCGATCTTAAAAGTTATTTAAGTATATTTAAAACTTAGGTACATACTTAAAATTTCAGGAACCCTTCTAGAATTTAGTTTACTATAAAAAGCTGTAAAAATGTATCCTGGAAAGGATATATAAGAAAACTTATTCGAATATTTTACTGCACACATCACATTAGTAACACATGTGGTCTTTCTTCCTGTTTTTAATTATTTTTTGTTAAATTATCTATTACTGAGTCTTTTCCCCACCCTGAGACGTAAATCTGGAATACCTTGATGCACGCAAAGAAAAAACATGGTTGTGGTAAACATATTCTAAGAGCAACATATTATGATAAGATTCATGATTGTAGCCACCATATTACGATTGTTATTAAATCATATTATGACCAAATATGTTCGTAATATAACATCATAATATTTTTCTCTTAATCATATTGTTATCCTGTTAATCATAAAACGTTAAGAAGTTATAATATTACTGTCATGGTAATCATAATAAGTTTAGAAGTAATCATATTGTTGTCATGGCAATCATAATACGTTTAGAAGTAATCATATTATTGTCATGGCAATCATAATTAGTTTAGAAGTAATCATATTATTGTCATGGCAATCATAATAAGCTTAGAAGTAATCATATTATGATGCAAAGTGATATGAACTGTTATACATAAATTTTTTACATCATAATATGATACAACTTTAAACATAATATTTTTATTGGACAAAAATACTTATGATAAAATAAAAAACATAATATAGTTACTGTAATCTTTTTGTCGTAGGTCGCAATTATTTATAAATTATTTTATGGAGTTTTCATTATTTGTCTCTTAAAATAACACAAAACTTACCAGTAATGGCTAATATTTTGCACCAATATTTCACAAATTTTTCCACCACTTTAAGATTATTAAAATTTTTTAGCAAAGATATTTTATTTTGTGACACTACAACCCTTTTTTAATGTTTTTTCTTTATTTTTTTTTTTAATTTCTTGTTTATTTTAATGGTTATTTTGTTATTTTTTTTTTAATATATTTTTTTAATTTCTTGTTTATTTTAATGGTTATTTTTTTATTATTTAGCCACTCACTAACAAATAATTCGATATGTTTATGTAAAACACGAAACAACTGATACAAAATTATTTTACAAATGGCGATACCAAAATATTATTAGAGTAACGATATTTTGATGGCATCTTAAACTTATTATGATAAATGTATATAAAGTTATCATGCTATGGCTATTAAATATCATGTTATTGCTGTGAGTAATATAATATGTTTTGAAAATTATCTTAATTTAGTTGTTAGAAAAATAATTATTTTTCGGTCAACAATACTCAAATTTATAATTGCGATAAACATTAATATGTTTACAGTAACTATAATATTGCTGATATTTAATAAAAATAACAATTATTTGTGTACAACAACAATATATTGTTACAATAAACACAGTGTGGTTGCCGTAACCATGCCCAACCATATTTTTTCTCTGCGTGTGGGCAGTTTTAGTCGGTAAGAATCCGAAATATCCGAGAACAACGGGAATCTATGTAAGACTTCCACCTCCTTACACAAAAATAGTCCAGAAAAGTTTGGTATACAAATGCCTGACATATGAATAAAAAACTACAACTATCTCCAATTTTGCCCACTTGTTGTTTTTGTTTTCTGTATATCTGGAAAACGGCAAGAGCCCAAGTTTGGTTATTAAAACACAACATCGGACGAAATGTGTCCGGGCTCGGAGAAGTGGGCGTGGTATTTCTCATACAAAGACATTAAAGATTTCTGTGTATCTGGAGAACGTCAAGAGCCAAAGTTACCAAATTAGATTCAAGCATCTTTGGTATCAATACAAAATATTCGAAAAAATGTTGGCGGGATTAGAGAAGTGAGCGAGGCACAAACATATTATTTCTATCTAAAGAACTTTATTTCAACGGAACATCTTCTTTGTCATTGCCCGGCATTCGCAGATCTAAGACTTATGGCCGTTTTCTCAATACACGAAGATCCTTTTTCCCAACTAAAAACTGCACATTAATGGAATTAGGTTTTCTCAATGTCTTGTTTGCTTCTATTCGGTCGCAAAGCTAACCAGCACTCATCTGTCAAATAATTATTTTCCTTTTATTTGCCGTAGAGATAAATACAATCAGCTGACTCCCAACTTTTACATGTATTTTGAGAGGTGTTGCCAACTGAAAACAATGTTTTTTGTCGGTATATTGAGAAACCCAAAATCGTTAACGGACAGTTTATCGGTCTAATAAATTTATGTTGACATTAGGTCGATACATTGAAAAAATGGCAATTAGACTGTTTGGTTGAAGAACCCTTAGAGATAAAATTTGTCTCTCTAACACTGATTTAAACAGGATCCACTCCTTTATTGAATCGACTGGGTGGCTGAGTGAGAATATTAACAGCCGGGTAACATAGGACCCTTGGTAGACTGTGCGACATGGTAACACAACCGGAACTAATTAATGGACCCACGTGAGCTGTGCTTGATAGCGGCTGCCAGTGGAACCTAACCTAACCTAAGAAATTGATTTGCATAACTTTCAGTGAAGGGTGCATTATATTGGGCATAGCCGAATGTAGCACTTTTTATTGTTTTTATTACCTTCAAAATCATTAATTTGTATTGTTATTAAATAATTAATCCCTCATTTATTTAAAAAAAATGTCAAAATTATTTACTAAATACAGTGAAACCTTGGTTACAGCAACCAATAGATTTTTTTATCACGATGTGAAAACTGAGATAATTGTGGAAACCCTTGTTTCTAATAAAGAGCTTATTTCAAGCCAAATATAAAAATAAATGGATTTGTTTTGATAAAAATACGCTATAATGTATGTAAACTGTTATCACGTTAAATATTCATGTTTTTAACTAAAAAAGCAATACATTTTTGTTCGCGTTTTTTTACATAAAATATTTTTTGAACTACTCTTTCTCGAAGCTACGCCCATTGAAGCTTTTTAGGCTGTTACATTTGTCAGGGGTTGCGTTCACCGAGGTTGTACTGTATGTATTTAACTATTTTGTTAGATTGTTTCACATTTTAATACTATTTGAGGTTCTTTTATGTAGCTATATAAAGAAGCCCCTTAACAAAATGTTTGATTGGCGGTCTTTTTCGATTGACATTGACATACGGAATAAGACACCTGTCTGGCAATTTGACTGACATGGCAGCTTAAATAACTAAATATTATGATTCTTAGTTAGTTATGAAGGAAAGCCTTGAAAACAGATCACTTGTTTTCTAAGGCAGACAAATAGTTTTGATTTGACTTAAATGAGTCATAAATAAGTAGAAAAAAACAATAGCTTAAAATCGAGAAACAAGATTATTATACAAATTTTTGGGAAATGAACAAAAAGATACAAAAACTGATTATATTACAATTGTTGTTGTAGAATCAGGCAAATTGTTGTGATTTGGTAAGAGGATTTAAAAATTGTAGGGTTTTTTCTTTTCAAAAAATTTTGTTTATTAGCTAAAGCCCTTTTGAGATTGTTGACCTTTATTTATAGAGTTTGTCTTGATTTAGATTCGAGTTATTTTTCTGCTAGATATTGCCTTTGTTCCTTTGGATTGTAGTTTGACAATCATGATCGTCATATTTTTTTAAAACTTTTCTTTCGTTTTATGTATTTCATAAGTGCTGAGTTGGCTTATAAATGTTATCTGTTTTTAATTTTAAATTTGCATAAAATAACAAACTACTGTTTATTTATGTTACCAATTTAAACAAAAAGACTGAAAGACAAACAGACAAAGTAAACAAAAATTAATATAAGCCAAATTCTTTTATTATTATTCTTTAGGAAAAAATCAGGTTTCATTACAAGCAGAATTTTGTACAAAAAATTTGGTTTTGGAGGGAGTAAAAATTCAACTAAATTTGTTGGCAATTGATAAGTGTTTTAAGTATTTTTAGTGTTTTTATTTATATTTCTTTCTTTTTTAGTTTCTGTGTCAATTACCTTTAACTACTGTGGCATGAATATTGAAAATTCAGATAAAAGTAAATTTTTGTTTATCTTTCATCAATCGAAAATGAAGAAGCATCTTCATCTTAAAATTTGGTCACACACACGTAATTTATTAAAGTACATTTTTATACCCTGCACCAATTAGTAGTGAATAAGGGTATACTAAGTTTGTCATTCCGTGTTTACGTTTTAAAAATTTTGTTTTATAAACGAAAATTTTCTTTAATTTTGGTTTATTTTATTATTTCATTAAAATGATAGCAAAGAAGAACAATATTGGTGTAGAATTGTTTCAAGTTCTCCTAAAGCCCTCATGACACTACATTTTTTATTTGAGATAGAATTGATAGAAGGAAAGAGTCAATGATGGAAAGAGCAAACTATAAAAAATGTAAACAAAAATAATATTTTCAGTTTTTCTTTTGTTATGATTTTGCTTATTTTATTAAATGCTGTCGTGCTTGCTTTTTTATTAATAATATTTCCGTATGTCGCATAATATTTCCACTGGAGCATAGGGCGCCAACTATGCTCCAGTGGGAGTTAGAGGAATATATATATACATATGTCGTGATAAATTCCCAATTTTTCATATATGATAAAAACACTGAAATCTATTGTTGAGGAAAAGCTACCCTACAATAAATGAATGAGCGAGTAGTCACTTTTTTCATTTTGATGTTATGAAAATGATAGGAAGAAATGGCCGATTGTGACCGAAATCTTGATTTCGGTCATTTCTTTCTATCATTTTCTTAACACCAACATTAAAAATGTGACTAGTCGCTCATTCATTTCTTGTAGGGTAGCTTCTATGCGCATTTCACTGGTTGCTTAGGCCAGATCATCAGGAAACCCTTTTCGCAAGAAAATCAAAAAATAAAGCATGTTGCCAGTTCAGTTTTATTTACACTGCCACATACATATTAGTTATCCAAGTTTTTCTTGAGAGTCAAAAAAGGGTGTTTTTAAGCCTGATAAAACTTGAAATTGTTAATAAATAACTTTATTCTAGAGCCTCCGATAGTTTTAAAGGCGAAAGACCTGGTTGTGTTCCTCTGGGAAGCAGAGTGTCTTTTGGCCAACTAAAGGAAAGTATAGACCTAACCTGGTCGCGGTACCTGTCGCTATTGAGGGAAACCTCCCCGCTTTATCGGAGAAAAAAACAATAATTAATTAAATCTTTATTTAATAATTCTTAGGTTTGCGTCCTGCTAATGCCAGACGACTGTACCCCTAGAAACGGTTCACATTGGCGTTAAGCGCTATTCTGATCGGATAAGTGCTGCAGTGTCTCTTCTCCTTAAGCTAGTGTGACCACTCATTTAAAATCTTTCGAGCTAGTGGGTTTGGGTGCGATTCGAGCCTTTTTAAGTATTTAATTGAATATTTTGTGATCATCGATTTTACTGATGGAACATCGATGTCTTTGTGAATGTTCGAGTTTTTTACATACCAGGGAGGGCGCGTAATGATTAGAGTTGTAAATTAGGAGTTTACAATCTGGACTAAGGGTCGAATTTCTTCCAATGAGCCAATTTATTTGAATTGCCAAAATAATTTTCGTGGGAATTGCTTTTAGTTTCATCTGAGTTAACTTTGCCTCTATATCGCATTTCCACGTTAAACGTCGATCTAAATGTATACAGAGATATTTCCCATCCGAATGTTGTGGTATTATTTGGTTATTGCTTTTAATAGGGGGCATAATTCTCTACGCAAAGTAAATGTTATGTGTATGCATTTTTGTACGTTCACCTTTATTTTCCATTGTTTTAACCATTTTTCCAATTGATATATGTGGTCCTGTAGGTATTTAAATGCTTCGTGGCGGTTTTCGTGGATGCTTAGAATTGCTGTGTCATCAGCAAAAGTTGATGTGTGGGTGTAGTTGCTAGTTAGCATGTCTGAAGTGTATTTTAAATACAAAATTGGCCCTAAATTACTTCACTGTGGGACTCCAGCACTGATCGGTTGGGTTGATCTTAAAAATCTCCTTCTTTTATCTTTCGACCGACTAAGTAAATTTCTAACAGTTTTTGTGTGTTTACGGGTAAATTTAGCATCAATTTTTGTATTAAGCCTTCATGCCAGACTCTGTCGAAAGCTTGAGAACGGAAAATATTCATTGTTTTTTTAGTAAAGTAAACAACACACAAACATTAATCCCCGTATTCATAAATCATTATTAAATTAAACAAACGCTTATTAAGAAACATTTTTATAGAACATTTGTTTTGTAATCATTAACTCAATTTAAAATATTGTTATAAATACGCCAGTAAAAGTATTGTTCTGCCACAAAAATTATTTATGAAAATTACTCCAGTCGATGTAAAGCACTGCCAGATATACAGTCGAATTTCCCTTTAATGAATTTTCGTGGAACCATTTAATCACTTCATTGTACAAAAACTCTGTAAAATAAATAAAAAAAATGTCACCTTTACCAAAAAGCCTTTTTAGAAGCCGAAGCTGTGTGATAAAGTGCTAAAAAAAAGTCCCAAGATGCTAAGCTATACGAAGTGATTGTTACTCCTTCTTCAACTTGTTTAAATACTGATAACATTTTGTTATGAGAAATGCTAACTCTGTGCATCATTTTCGTTAACTTATTGCAAAGTCGACTTAATAATCTTCGTCCGTTTGGTTAGTTGTGTTTTAAGCTTAGAAGTTATTAGACACAGTCCATGACTTCATCTTGCCCAAGACGTATATTAAATAATCATAAAATACATTATTAATCCCTGAGCTCTTATCAAAACTTTTTCTTGAATACACTTATCTAACACTTGTGTGTAAAAATCAAGGCAATATTATATTTATTGAAAAATTATAACATTTTTACATAATACCCTCGATAAAAATACTTCTCTCATTGTTCGATTTCTTTTGAAAGTCAGAAAATTTTACTTGTCTAGTTTTAACAACAACAAACCCTACAATTAAACAATATTCACATAAAATCTTAAAAATGATCGACAACCCTTTAAATCCAATTTGTATACATTTCCAAAAAAAAGTTTGAAAAAATTCAATAAGAAACCAATTGTTTTAACAGTTTCAAGCCTTGTCACTATTTTGCTTAAATATTTGTACAACAAATCTTGTAAATTAAATGTATAAAAATTATTTAAAATACACTAGCCAGCAAAAGTTACAATTTCTTTTGAACCGTCTTCAAATAAAACTACGATTTATATGTAAAGGGTTGTTAAATTTTAAGGGCCGATGTCGATTTTGAATAAAACACAAATTATTCAGGAAATTGTTGTCATATCTTTTTATTATGGTTTTTGTGGTTCAATTATGTATGGAACAAAATATCGGCCAAATGGCCACCGCGATTTCATCGAAACACCCCCATCCGATGGTCCAAATTGTTGATGACTCTGAGGTATAATTTAATTATTCAATTAAATAATTAATTGGTATACATCAAATATTCAATTAATTTTTTGTTTGCTGCAATTCATTTTTTTAATCAAAACCCATAAAATAAAATGTTTGTGTGGTGTATTTTTTGTCTATGCAATTAATTTTTTAATTGACTAAATTTGTGTCCCATGACTCGAAAATACAAATCCGTTAATTGATATGATCAATTCCTTTGCAGGGGCAAAATTAGTTAAATATTTAATTGTCTGAACGAATTGTTTAATTAAAGTCGATTTTCTATTTTTTCTGTGTGTCCAAAATTATCTCATCCTTTAGCTCTTGAATTGTTGCTGGCTTATCGACGTACACCTTTTCTTTTAAATAATCCCAAAGAAATAAAGTGCAAGGAAGAAGATATTGGAAGCCAATTGACATCGCCATCACGGGAGATAACACGGCCATTGAATTTGTAGCGCAAAAGAGCCATTGTTTCGTTAGCTATGTGGCAAGTGGCACCGTCCTCTTGAAACCACATATCGTCCAAATCCATATCTTCCAATAAAGTTCGTTATCATCTCACGATGGCGAACACCATTCGCAGTAACTGCCTGACCAGCCTCATTTTGGAAAAAATACGGCCCAAAGATGCCACCAGCCCATAAACCGCACCAAGCAGTCACTCATTGTGGGTGCATTGGTTTTTCGACAATCACTCTTGGATTATCATTCGCCCAAATGCGGCAATTCTGCTTATCGGCAAATCCACTGAGGTAAAAATGTGCCTCATCACTGAAGATGAAGTGCACGATATGCATAACTTTAACGCTTTGGTCGATTGTGTGTCTTTCCATAGTTCAAATTGAGTTAGTCTGAGAAATGTCAAATGAAATGCGAAAAAAACTTGACATTTACGTATGATTCACATTCAACATCGGCCCTTGAAATTTATATAGAGTGCTTTTAAAATAGTGCTTGGCTGCGTGATGCACTACGCTACCATGGGTAACGAGGAGTCGCATGGGGCTTCAAGAAATGCTGGAGGACCATGAAAATGTTTATGACATATGCCCTTCTCTCTCATAGTCATACTTTCCGGCCGCATAGCAAAGCAGCTGACCGAAAATCAACATCAAAAACCCTAATCCACTCCTAATATATAATAAAATGTTAGAAGAAATTAACACGTTCTGTTACCTTGCTACACCTTGCAATTGTAAACTGAACTGGATCCACCTAGTGAAGACATCCTTAGCCAAATTAAAAAAAAAAACCATACAATCTTTTGGTATCATCTTCAGTATCATGCCGTGGTAAGAAGTAAAATAAACATTGTGACATTGTTGTGAATCTTGATCGTTTGCAAGTTTACAAAAATAAATGTCTCCGAAGAATTTTACGAATGTTCTGGCCACGAACCATCTCAAACAATAGTCTCTGGTGTCAAGCAAATAAAACTGAATTGGACACACACTCCGCAAACCAATTTCTGATATTGCCAGTAATGCTATTTAGTTTAATTCTCAAGGAAGTCGCAGAAGAAGCCAACCAGCGCATATATGGTAAAGGCAAATTGTTAGCGAGATGAGCAAAATCAATACAAAATGGAGCGAAGTACAAAATATTATGGACAGATCTGAATGACAGAAGTTTGTTGAGGCCCTGGATCGTTATAGGATCGAGGGAAACATGTATGTTTTCACCAATTTTACGTAAAAGACTCGCATATATATTTTTTTACTGTGCATATTTATCTGTTTAATAGTGTTGCTGTGATTGAGAAACTTAAGCTATGTTCATACTGACGTCCCACACGTAACTCCTATTTTTACTAAATATTTGCTTGATTTTGCATAACATTTTCTAACAATTTCTAACAATTTTTGAATAATATTCTACGATGATATTTTTAGATAAAATTGTTTAAATTTGATCGTTTTAGTGTTCACGCTGTTTTCGAATTTTTGTTTTCGTCAAATATTTGATATTTTCAAACATAAAAAGCCAATCGGTTAAAATGGCAAGCGGAACACAATGGAATAGCGTCATATAATGGATCCCAAAATAACCAAAAAAAATTTTAAATTAATTAATTTAAGGGTCATTCTTTAAGCGGTTCTTATCATCAAAATATATACATGCCATAATGAATAAAATATATCGTCGTGAAAATACCCGGCTTCGTTGGTTGGTGCGCTAATTTTTATAGAGGGCATGGGTTATGTTGTCTTCGAAGGCCGCTATTTGTAAATTATTCGCATAAATCTAAGGCTAAAAAATATTCCACAATAAAATATTTAACAGGGTCAAACCACACGATCTAGTTGGCCAGTTAATGATCATATTGATAACTTTCAAATGTGGAACGAGCTGTATCCTTTGAGTCCAAATCATCTATTTCAGGCAAAACTCTTGAACTCTTGTTTCCCATTTAGTTTATATTTTTGGTTAAATATATACATACGATTTCTAAAGTAAAAACCATGTCAGGCATGATGTTGGTGTTTTATCATTCCGTAATGTGTAATACGGGTAAGTAAATACATCATTATAACATTTTCTTTCTAATTCGGGATAAAATCAAATTTATATTGATTCAATCTTAGGTTTTCTTAAATCAATCTCATTTTCGGATTATTTTAAGTATGAACTCGGATAAAAACAGTTTTATTATTCTTCAATCAAGCGCATTTTAAAATTGATTCAATCTTAGTTTTACATAAATCAATCTCATTTTCGGATTATTTCAAGTACGAAATTGGGATTGAATATGGATAATTTAAGTATTTTCTGTACTTTATTCAAAAAATCCGTACTGGGCGTACTATAACTACCGCTTCGGATTGATTTGAGTACGGATGGATTGATTTTTTTTTTTTGAGTGTAGTTAATTCAATCAATTAATGCATTGTTTGAAACGGCAAAGTTTTTTTTTTAATTATATATGTTATTTATTGAAAAAAAAAATATTTTTACAATTTTAAGTAATCTATATAATTATTGTGGTAATAACTGCAAAATCAACAAATTGTTTGCTTGATTCTATGAATTTGTTATGAGTTTAGTGATAAGAGACAATTGTTTCTATGTAGCTTTAATAATATGGCCGCTATCAGAAGTTCTTATTGAAAGGTCCTCTATTTCCCAATTAAAATCAAGGCTCAAAAAACGATTACGAAAAAAATTAAAAACAATTTCATAAGTAACGCAATTGTATTTAATGATGTTGATTTTGGAATAATTTAATTTAATTTAGAACAAGTGGAAACCCTTATAAGAATACTAATCATAAATAAGTATAAAGCTACCGTCACACTTGGCAAAAACTATAAAAAAAAGAACAAGACGTAACCAAGAGGCAAGCTGATATATAATTTCCTTTAATTGCAATATTTATTTTGATTATAATAATACATCATATAAAAAAGTGTTTTACTGTATCTGGTAATGTAACTAGATTTATTTTGGGACATTATGACCATGTCAAATCTAACAAACTATTTACAAAAGTAGTGAATATGCCTTTTTAGTCAAATATTTAATAAATATAAAAAGTTAAGCTTAAGTATCTTTTAACTCTATATAATAATTGTATTTTCATTTGTAGGCCAGTGTTATTTCTTAAATTCTTTTTATTGGCTTGTTTTCTTTAATATCTAAATGAAAGCAAAATATATGGACACATACATATATGTATGCATACATATGTAGAAATGTTATAAACAATTGCCGTCAGTTATAATAAATTAAAAAAAAAAACTATTAAAAATGCTTTTATTTTTTTATATATTAATACTATATAACTATGCAAATATGGCAACACGACATGTGTCAAAAATTTGAGACATTCACGTGCTTAAATTGCATAGAAAAAAATATAACAATAGCAAAAAGTAAAAAAAACCAAGTAACAACCATAATAGTCTAGCAATTAAGGCAGATTCACCCATTTGTTACGAACAAAATCTTTCTGCAAATAAAAAAAACATTTTTATGCATAGTCGTAGACGTCGCTCTCACATCGGAAAACGTCCAGCTATAAAGGAAAGAAATTTTGTAAAAACTTCGGAACGGATGGGTGAATCAGCTTAGAGACTAAAGCTGGATATAACTTTAAGGCAACTTTAAAGAGACCAGAAACAAAATTAAATAATAAAATGATATTGGATTACTCTTAAGAGTATTTATTGAAAGCGGATTTCTTTACTTCATAGAGTAGCCCAGCAAGATATTAAACAGGAATTATAACCTTCTTATAATTCGATTTGTTCTTGTGCAATACAAACAAACAGTTTTAAAGAAAAAACTATTTTCTATTTAGAGATACTACAAGGCTCATCCGAGCCCTATTCACCAGAAGCTGTGATAGGGATTATTTTTTCCGGCAGTTTATGTATTGGAATACGATTTGATTTGAGTGGGGAACAGAATAGTCGCGGTAGTAAAACGTTACGAATAGCGCTGCAAGCTGTCAAAAGTTAAAAACGGCAGTTTCAAAGTAGTGTCAATAGAAAACGTAGTTGTAGTAGTCGTTGCAGTTAAAGTTGAAGCGCAAAACTCGAAATTTTTAACTTTTTTGCGAAACAGAGCTTTCGTCAAATTCAGCTACTACTGCAACTATTAAATTAAGGATGAATGTTTCTAACTTTAAGAATGAATATAATTAATAATAAATAAATAAATAAAATAAAAAAAAAAAAATAAAAAAAATTACATACTGTTCCATGCCTCATTATTGTTGGTTCATATGTAATAAATCGATAAATTTTAATGCACTTTATCGCTCACTTAAGGTTAAAGTAAAGTTTTAGAAATGGAACACTTTTTATAAGGCCGGTTAAAGTCTACTTTTAGCTATCGGTAAGTTGTGGAAACGGGCCTAAGCCGATTTAAACACGAAAGTCTGTCTGTCCGTCTGTCTGTATGTTGAAAACACGCTCACTTTCGAAAAACTCAAAAGAAAATAACAGTGTTGGTGTCAAATTAGTAATAGTTATCCTAAGCGGCTTGGGATCGAAATCCACAAAAATCACTTCAGTAGGATGAGGGTTATGTACACGCAGAGAAAAAATATGGTTGGGCATGGTTACGGCAACAACACTATGTTTAATATAACAATATATAGTTGTCGTACACAAATAATTGTTATTTTTCTTTAATATGAACAATATTATAGTTACTGTTAACAAATCAATGTTTATCGCAATTATAAATTTGAGTATTGTTGACCGAAAAATAGTTATTTTTCTAACAACTAAATTATGATAACTTTCTAAACATATTATATTACTCACAACCATATCATGATATTTAATAGCCATAACATGATAACTTTCTTTACATTTATTATATTATGTTTAAGATGCAATCAAACTATTTTTACTATAATAATATTATGTAAGCGCCATTTGTAAAATAATTTTGTATCAGTTTAAAGATAAATTCCCATAAAAAAATATGTTTAAAGAAATTAAAAAAATTAAAATATTAGCGGAGGAGTTCATTCCGTATTAGTGATTTAATAGTGCAAATGCAAAATATCGTAGTTTTTTTGTAGAATCCAAAAACAAAACACACAGAGATTTCGTTATATTTTATAAAAGTGTTACGATATTTCTGTGGTTTTCATGGGCAACCGCGTATATCTAAAAACAAATTTTTCAGGAGAGCTGAAAACCCATTCTTCATCCCACTATGGGCTAGGTATTGCAGATTTAAAATTTGCTCTTTTGCAAGCCTTATATTGAACTCCGCTGTTTGATTCAAATTAAGAAAAATTGTAAAAAGCCACAAAATACAAAATCGATGCAAAAAAGTTTTAATTTATTTTATATTTTTATGACAGTTATGAAAGGGGCTGTATCATAATATGATTGCTTCTATATTAATTATGATTAACATGATAATAATATGATTAGTTCTTAACTTAGTATAATTAACATAATAATAATATTATGATTATGGCAAAAATATTATGATGTAATATTACGAGTATATTTAGTCATAATATGATTCAATAATAATCTTAATATGGTAACTACAATCATAAATTTTATCATAATAGAATATGTTTACCACAACCATGTTTTTTCTTTGCGTGTAATGTGGTTCCACACCCACCATACAAAATTGATAATTTTCCTACAAAGGCTAACTTGAATGGTAGCATTATGCGCGGATTGACATTCGATTTGGCACAACTTCAAAATCACATTGTTAAATTTCGTGAAGATCGGTCCATAATTTAACAAAGGCCCCACATAAAACCAAAGCTCGGAAAAGAATAAGCCTAAAACCGTAAGTCATAACGCTACTGCAATGCCACAGTTTTATATGACTTGAAATCGCACTGTTAAATTGCGTGAAGATCGGTCCCAAATTTACCATAGGCCTGCTCTCGGAAAACAGTTTAGCACGCCTTAAACCATATTTCTATTGAAATAAAATTTGGTATGTCGCAGTCTTATCCAATCGGTTTATCGAAATTTGTTATAATTTAGGTAATAGAAGTTCCCCTCTCGAAAATATTTGTTCCAATTAATTTTTATATGACTGGAAATAAAAGCATAAATCTTTATGATTATCGGTCAATTAATTGCCATATGTCCGTGTTTATAAAGATTTATTGCATAATTATTTGTATTGTGGTTATTTTGTTGAACTGTTCTATGGGTTTTAATCCAAATTTGGATATTTTAATTAGGCTTAAGTTCATCAAATTTAATTTTCATTAAATTATTTTTATGAAGAAAGGAATTTTACAACATGAAATTAATTAAAATTTATTAATAATTTTTCATTCTTGATTGACCTGAGATTCGATCCCAGGCGTTTAACGGACAGCTTACCCTAACATGTTTCGATTGCAACCTCTCAATCTCTTCAGAGGGGTTTGCCGTTTAACACTCGCAGCCATCGACGACTGCTGGCAGTCAATAGTAAAACATCAATCTTTAAACCAAATTGTATTTAACCTTGGTAGATTTATTACATATTTATAGATCCCATAAAGGCCCCACGCCTAAAATATTCTAACTATCGGTGAAGGGTATCAATTATTCGGCACGGCCGAATATAGCACTTTTACTTGTTTCTTTCTGACATTGAAATGAAAACTCAGAAAAATTAAAATTGGGCCAAAACTCTTTCAGCCAAATTATGAATAAAAATTCCCTGGGGGTTTACTCCCTTCTACCATTTTTCCTATGTTAATTCAAACAGGGAAATGGGAAAAAATCCCGGGGAATTTTTGTTCATAATTGGGCTGAAAGAGTTTTGGCCCATTTTAATTTCCCTGAGTTTTCATTTCAATTACACAAGAAAAAGCTAATAAAATTTATGTTTTCATCAAAAGTTGATTATTCCAGTTCAAAATAACATTCTTAAAAAAAAAAAATTAAGTAAAAAAAAAAACAAAAATTGGAATAGTCAAGTTTTAAAAATGAACCTCCTCAAATCAAAAAATCAAAACAGTTTTTAACAAGTATTTAAACAACTTTGAAAAAACCGCACACCTCAAAATTTGACTTGAACACTTCCATTTTGTCTAAAAACTTAAAAATAAAATAAAAAAAAATCCCCTCTATATTTTAGATATTTTGACTTTCAGCTTTTTCTTATACTCGCAATAAAGGTGAAACACACACAATCGTTTCTATACATATGTATGTAGATGTGAAATTTCAAATGTCACTTTGTTGACAGTTCAGTTCTCTTAACGACAAAAGGCAAAGACGGACATGCTCTTTACAGTAAAATTTGATTTAGAAGTGAAGGGATTTTTTTCGTTTGTTTCACTTATTGTTATTAAACTTCATTTTTTTTATCGGGTTTATTCTATTGAAAATTTTGACTGACACCTTCTCTAGACGGTTTTGTTGTGCTGTTTGTATGGGGAACTCATGTAATACAGATTTATTTGTCTTATTAAGCTGGTCTTAACTGTTAAAGAGTTTGAGAAGAGTACTGAAATGAAAAGAGACAAACAAAAATAGAGTTAAACCTCAAAATAACGCCTTTTGCTGTTTGATATTAAATCGCTTGAGACAATGACACAATAATGCACAATAAACTATAATATACAACAATCTTAAATCGTTTAAAATGAAAATGTATGACAAAAAAAGTTAATGTTATTAAAGTGTGAAATTGGTGGGTGGATTTGGTTTTTTTCAGATTTTTGTTTTTTTCCTGGGTTTTTGTTAAACTTTATATAAAAAAATTAAATGGGAAATCATAAACAAATTTAAATAAAACTAATAGTGGCATTAATGAATGAGCTTTAAAAGAAATAATGTGTGGTCAGTTTTTAAATTTATAAAAATGAAATATGATAGCAAAATTATTAAAAACTACTGTCATTATTAAAACTTTCGACTCATAATAAAGACTGATCTCTTATACTAAAAAAATGCTTCGTGTATAAAAGTTAATCTTTTTATGCTAAAGAATAACGATTAACACTGATGACTACCGTCTTACCCAAAAGGCAATCATCTTAAGGCCCAAATACACTGATCAAAGTACTCATCAAGCATTGTGGTAGTGTTAGTGAAAATGTGTTTGTATGTATGACACCGACAACGCTTTATGAACAATCAAAAAAGTTAGATATGACGCCGAATATTACGTCCAGCACACGTACACGTCGAATTCGCCGGCTGGACAAGCATTTGACAAGTGTATTTGGCCCTTTAGACTACATATTACCTCTGTGCTAAGGACTAGAGTCATATACTAAAAACTTAAGTTGTCTATAAAAGGCTCAAGTCTTCTATAACCGTTACAAAAACCATTGTCTTATACCATCAACCATTTCACGTGAAACCTCATAAGATGATGTTATTTTTTTATATATTGTGGGATTCTTCTAAAATGTTATTTTTAATCATTGCACACTGGTCAGATCTTGGAGAACTATCCCTACACTCAAGAGAAACCCCAATCCATACATACTTAAATTAATCCGAAACGGTATGAATAGTACGGTGAGTGCGGATTTTCTTGATTCAAGTGCAGAAAGATTGATTCAAGTACGGATTTCCAATCGCAAAATACATAAATTAAACATATTCAATCCCGATTTCGTACTTGAAATAATCCGAAAATTAGATTGTTGTAAGTAAAACTATGATTGAATCAATCTCAAAATGCGCTTAATTCAAGTATTATAAACGTGATTCAATGCCGAACTCGTACCTGAAATAAACCAAAAGTGAGATTAGAAGGAGAATCTCATTATGATTGATGTTTTACACCAAACAAACTTTTAAAGTTGTTACTTGAAAAACTTAATGTACATAATATGTTTATTAAGTTTATATTTTTAGTTATATATAATTCTCAATTTTACTTTTTTAATATGAATGTAATGTGTGTTAGTCTTGTTCTGTTGTTTTTGTTGTTTCTACACACAACAAGCAAATCGAACTACATGAAATGAATGAGCGAATTACATATTTTTCACGTTAGTGTTAAGAAAATGAAGAGAGAAATGATAGAAAACTTCACGGAATTGAACGTTAAATACTTAAGAAGATAATATTAATAACAGATTTATTTGTTTATGCATTGCAGTGTTATACTGTTTCTTTAGTTGCTATACAGGGTGGCGCAGAATGAGCTATATGGTTTGAATTACTTATAACTTTTTTAATTATTATTCTTTCTTTGTTTTTTTTCCAGCATTTTATGAAGGAGACTGGGGGTAATAATTATAAATCATTAGAGCATCGAACAACTACCAGTAGGCTAGCTGGTAGTGAACTAGTCTTTCAGCGCCGGTTTGAGGTTCGATTCCCGCCAGAGATTCTGGTTTGTTTTCCTGCAGACAAGCGTTGAGCTTCGCGGGATTAACTTATCGTCGTCATTTTAATGTGCGCATAGTACCCACAGCTTTAACAAAAAACCATTTGATTGGAAATTTTCGTCAACATAGGTCTGTAAGAACCCTTCCTGGTGCCGGAAGAACACCTACCGTGCACTCTGTTCAAAATAATCGTATAAATAAAAAAGTTATAAGCCACTTAAACCATATAGTTCATTCTATTTTTGAAAATATACATCTATATTTATTAATAAATTCATTAGTTCAACATGGACTGCCAGGTATCTACTTTCAGTCTATTGGAGAATATATTGTTTTATAATGATAATTATAAAAGCTGGAAGTTCAAAAAGGGACACAAAAATATACAAAATAATACAAAAGGGGACTTAAAATAAAGGGGCAAAGAAAGTGACTTTAGTCGCATAACGGTAACGCTGATGAGAACGAAAAACCATGGAAAATTAAGTTTTTTTTAGCTGCCGAATTTATTACAAGCTTCATTTTAGTGCATACCACGTATTTGGACGACGCGTACGTGTTGGTGTATGGAGTTACATTCCGTCTGTGTGTTCAGATTTTTTTGTTTAAGACTGAAAGCTAAGTCTATTCAAAAAGTTTGGTTTGAAATAAAATGTCTTACATTTAGAGCATAAGAATAATTTTGTTTTTAAAAAAATTGATGAAAATCTTTGGTTACACTGCTTTCATTCAAATAATAAATTTATAGCGAATTTCTGCATTTAATGCTTTAAAGTTAAGTTTTTAATTAAGGTTTTTAGTTTTCTTTTAAAAATCTTTTTTACGATTTTCTAGTTCAACTAATTAATTATTTTTTATTTCCCTTCAAAAGTTCCCAAAATTTGCGTTATTATAAAATTTTATCTTAGAGGATCTCTTAGATAAAGACAAAGCAAACTATTAAAATGTAACAAATTTGTATGTCACATTTAACATGTTTTTCTCATTCATTTTTGTTTTTTCAATCTTGTGTTTTATTGAAGCCATTTAGATCTTGAAAGACAAACGATTTTAGGATTGTTAAATTTTTGTTAAGCCATTTTCATTTTATTAAAATTCCTAAAACAAAGAACAAACAACAAAGCATTAACAAAGTAACATGTACAACATTTTGGCCTCAATTTTATTGTTAACTGAAAAAATAGTTTTTTTGCTATTTTAAAGAAAAAAAGCTAAAAATAACTAAAGCCTGAAGAAAAGTAAAAAATTAAATGAAAAAGTTCAGTAATATAAAACAAAAAAATAAAATTATTCTTCAGAAACAGTTTTTTTTATTTGACTTGCTACAAGAAGGCCGCTCGCTGCTCTTGTTGTTGTTGTAGCTGTGTCGAAGACACATTGCTTTTGGTTGACATTTTTGACATAGCACAAGTGCGTTGTAATAATGAGTATCATTTATCTAGTATGCAGATATAATATATTAATGTACTTTATATCAGGTATACTTTTCTATTTAAAAAAAACCACAGATACATTTTTCTTTTATTTAAAAAAAAAAAAAAAAAAAAAAAAAACACAAAAAGAAACGACTGGTCTATTTCCAAGCGTTCGGTCATGAATTGTTTACGCATCTTAACGCACTCAATCATTTTTGTTGTGAACACAAAAGAGTCGCGTAGATTTAACACGTAAATGTTCCAAAGATATGGCCGAAATCCTAAAGCACTACCCAACTGAATTTCTTTAAAGTTGCAACGTAACAACAATAAAAAAAAGATATTTAAAGCTTGACACAACTGATAGCATCTTTTGGGTTCAGTTTTTATATTTTTTTTTTCTTTCATACTTGATACTTTTTATTTGTGGTTTAGATTTTAAATATAACGCATTTTGACTTTAAAGCCGCTTTTTAAATGTTCTTAGAAGGTTTTTTTTTTAGCTGTAAGTGCCAGGGACAAAAAACTTTTAGGATGGACGGCCGGACGGAGGAAATGTTTTGTACTTTAGTCAGAAACAAGAATATAAAACTGTTTGTGACCTTTTTTTTAAAAAATTTTTTTTATGTAAACAATTAAATGTAAAAATCACGTTTACACATTATTCTTCAAATAAAAAATAAAAAAATTTTTTGTCATATTTTTCAGATTTCTTTAGATTTTAGCTTAAAATTGTTGTATGTGGAAAAGCCAATTTCGAAACGAAGCTCTCCTAAAATCTTTACGTTACGAATCGTAATCAAAACAAGTAAGTAATTTCAGCCATTTACGCTAGACCATTTGATACCCTACACCACAGTATTTAACAGTTATTTGAGGGTGTACCATATTTGGGACCCATGAGCAATCATGGAGCCAGTAAAATAGAATTATTTTATAAGATTATGATTTCGATAAGAGTTCTTTGTGCTGAATAATATCTATTTATAAGCATCGATATGAGATTTTTGTGTCTTTGAGTGATTTTAGGGAGGGGGTTTATATTGGACCTTTGAACAATTATACCCTAAATATGTACTAGTAAATAAGACTTTTTGCCGGCAGAATGTGCTTAAGGGGTTGTGTGAAATTGTGGACTAATTCGATATCGTTAGAACGATTCAGTAAGTTATTATGAGTCGATGGGTTTACTTAAGAGTGTGTATAAAGCCAATATTTTTATGTGTTACATAAGTACATATCAGCACAATCGCCTAAAAACCTGCCCAGCTGTGCTTGTGTTGGTATTAGGGAGCCAATCCCGGGATTATTCGAAAATTTAAGTCCCGAATATCGGGTTTTTAATGTAAAAAATATGGTCGTGTATTAGGGTGATCGATCGAATAGTATTCGACCGGTTTTAACCGGTTATTTTAGTTTTTCCCAAGTCGAATATTTTAAAATGTCCATTTTTCGAATATCGAATAAACCGGTTATTTTAGTAAAATAAACCGGTTACTTTAGTAATGTGTAATTTATATACGTTTTCCTTACTTTTGTTATAAATGTACCCGTAATTTAAGTATTTTCCTAATTGAATATTTGGCAAACTTAAACTTTTTATAAAAAATGTCAAAACAAAATGAAATAAAAGTCAAAAAACGTTATGAGCAATGTAAATACAAATCGCTTATAGAAGCGTGTGTTCTTGTAACAAAAACCAAAAACAATTTAAAGTACGTTAAAAAAGTTCAGCTTAAAAAGTAGTTAGCAATTTGACAGCATTCTAAATACTATACAAAGCTTTATAAAGATACCATCTCTGGTGATATTTCGAACTGACTTAAAAGAAAATTGTGCTTAAACGGCCCTAAAATAATAAGTTGTAAAGATTCTTTAACGTCACGACTTATTAATCATTTTTAATTAGTCTACAAGCTTGACCTAAATATACGCCAAGTAAAACTTCACCCTGTTCTAAGTAGTTTTTAAGAGACTGCAGATAATGCTTTACTAAAATATGCTGCTAATAATGATTGAAAAACTCTTAAGTAGTTCTAGCATATCTTCATGCTTAAAACAAGAACATACCGGCGGAATCAACGATATGGGAAAATTAATCAGTTTTATTTATTAAAACACCAAGTTAAATACTTATATATCGCACTCGTTCAACAATACTGTATTAACTCAAAATTTTTATTTTTCACTTTTTGGAAAAAATGGATACGTAATATTCATATCTACCCACTGTAAAAATATTGTGCAATTTTGTCCACTTTTTTGTAATGAAACGGCTGCTTTAAAAATTCTTTTTCATATGCCTGTAATGTTAAATTGAAAATTGTTTTGCTTCTACTGAAAATTTTTAAATTTTGAGTTAATACAGTATTGTTGAACGGGTGCGATATAAACATTAAATTATAATAATATCATTTTTAAAAAATCGTTTTTTATATCTGAAATACCGAAAAATCCCGATCCCGTTTTTTTTAATTAAAAGTCCCTAACCCCGGGTTTCAAGAAACCTGGTCCTGTTTGGCATCCCTAGTTGGTATAAATGTTTTTTTTTTATATTCAAAGTAAACAATTACAATTCACATACATATTTCTGCAGTTTAAATTTTAGAAGTCTACAAAGTGATCGTTAAAATTAAAATTTCGAAAAATCGCTTAACCTTAAAGATCGCTAAATCTTTTGACAGTTTCTAAATGTCTTTTTAATAAATAATCTTAAGCAGTTAGAGCTGACAAATGTTATTATGTTTTACGTGAGCAGCTGCTATATGGCCTAATCTCATGGTGGATCTTAAGCACGAGGTTATTCATTTGTGCTTAAACAAAGTGTCCATGTGTGTTCTTGGATAAATTCACACTCATATCGCAATTTGAGAGTATACTCCGCCTAAGTAAAACAATCGTTCCTTGTTTAGAAACCGGAGCTTCCAAACCTCCACCGCTATATGATATCCAGCAGATACTTTGTAATATCAACAGTAGCTAGGGAGAAGCTCCACAGACCAAAATTCCCCACAAGGATGAAAAACCAGCTTCCCTGTGGAAGTCTCCCTTCCCGTCGTTTTGGGTATAAGCCACAGCCACCACGTGACCCCGAAAGTATACCTTCATAAGAAAGACAACGCTCCCACAAAGACAATCATTCCGAAAAAAAATACTAACAGTGCCCTCAACCAATAGTGATACCGGTGCATGCTCACCGCGGGCCTCTAACCACCGTGGCACCAGAATAGGAAAGTACTCTGTTGAAAACCTCGAAATCAAGAAACCCTAAAACTTTATGAACTCTGTAATTTAAAAGTGTGCTGCTTTTCAGATTGCATGCAGCTGTTCGATTGTAGATGTAACATCAAGAGGTCGAAGCTCCTCAAGATGGTTTACTACGCCCACTGAATACCGGAGCACATTTCCCGGTAGGCAGAAAGAGCTGACAGTAGACTCCTTACATTTTCCGAACCCTTTCCACTGTCAATATACATACATTTTTTTGCAAATACAATAGAATAATGCAGCAACCACGACTTTCAAATCATGTCGTTGGAACTTAATTGATTTTGATATTAAACCTGGTTCTGTGAGAAGCGGCAGTATATTTCCAGAGAATTATGTTTCGATTAAAATATTGATTTTCTTGTTTATAAGTAAATGCCCGTATTCATAAAAAATTTTTGAATTTAATAAAGGTTTACAAAACAAATTTTCTATTTAAATGTTCCTTGATAAACGTTTGTTAAATTTAAGATTCGTTTATGAATACGGTGGAACGATTTTTTAAGAATACTCTTGAAATTCACGAAAAAATAATTTAATTAGTAACAGTGCCAGAGTCAAACATGTATACGAGAGGTAAACATTTCAATCAGTTGCCAGTTAGCGAAGGAGGACTGTAAATGTAGTGTATTTTAAAGTCGTATTTTAACTTCCGCCTCCAAATTATCTTTTAAATCATAATCAGATCATTTGTTAAAGCATGTAGTTAGATCTTTTTTATAAAAGTTACAAACACACATTTATTTTTTTATAACTAATAACTTGTTTTACCCCATTTAATTATTCTGAGTTTCTGGCCAGACTTGAAGTTTTTCATTTCATAATTTTTACCTTAAACTTGTCATGTACGTTTTAACATGTCTTTTGTTATTAATTTTTTTTGACATTGACGTAGTAGGTTTTCTAATGAAATTGTCAGATATTTTTCTGTTTGTTTCTTTCTTCTACTGAAATTTGTTTTAATTACTGTTTATATTAAACGTTTTGAAAATTTGTTAAAAAAAATAAATGGAAAAACTGTCAAAATTTTTTCAAGTTTAATTTTAACACACGAACTTATTAATGATTTCTTTTGGAAAAATTTCTTATTTTCTGTTATATATTAACGGTTTTACGGCTATTTTGAATTTTGTTAATAATTTAAATTGATTTTTAGAAATATTTAAAAATAACTTGAAATTGTTGGAAAATTCTTAGTGTTGTTTTAAAAAAGTTATTTTATTTAAATTATGTTAATTACTTTTAGAAACTATTTCAGATTTTTTGATTTAATTTGAATAAACCAAAAAGTTTTTGACTTTATTCGGTTACAGTTACTTTTGAAATTTGTAAAATTTTTTAATACATTTTAGAACTCTTTTATTTTTTTCTTATATAAAAATTTTTAATATTTTGAATATTTTTATGCACTTAAAACAAAAGACAGCCAGCCGTTGCACAGTGGCGCCATTTGAGTTTTTTCGTTGCAAAAATCATATCTTTTGAACTGAATAAGATAATTGAACAGTTTAAACAGCATATGATAGATAACTGTTCAGCCTATGAAAAGGGTGCTACGCTTTGTAGGGGCCTACTTATGGGTTATCAAAGTTAAAATTAGTAGAAAAATCAATTTTATGGTAACTAAAAAAAATTATTTTTACATTTTTAGATTGTTTTTATTTTTTTTCTTCAGGGTTTTATGTTTTAAATTATTACCCAACAAATTAAAAAAAAAATTATTTTTTTTTTAAATTTATTTTTTCAATTTTCTGTTAAATTTTCATCACAATTCGTAAGAGAAGGTATATCTAAAAGACTAACCATTTCTAAACTATAATTATTTTCAAACTCTATTCGTGACTTCACGGTCGGGGTCAACTTCTTCTGTGGATACATTTCTGCTAAAAGAGATGCAGTTTTCGACGCATGTTCTCCATATTTTGTAGAATTTACATTTTCTTTGCAGTTTAAAACATCCAAGATCGTTCCCAATCTCTTCACGATTTGATTGTCAATTCCAGTGATTCTAGTTACTGCCTCATCATTTTCAAAAAATCTCCTAGAAGTGTTTCCATCGTTTGAGTTACCGTATCCGTGCTTGGGACAGTCTACTTTTAGTCCAACTTGTTTGAAAAAAGCATCCTGTATTTGCTTCTTTCTGATCTTTTCCTTATCCTTTATTGATGTATTTTCATCGAAGTTTTCCTCCTCTTGTGGTAGAGTATACGCCAGTTTTAGCAAGAATTCCATACACCTTATCCTTGCATGCAATGGTGACATTCCGTATTCGTAATTCTCCTCATTTGTAGAATCGTTTAAATCACCAAAGTTCTTCTGGCTCTTTTTGCAAATCGGGCATGACATTGTTGAGGTTGTTCCTGTCAGTTCGTTTACGACTTTTCCGTCAACCATGGTCAGGTGGACTATATTTTCCTTCTCCAATTTGCAGCTTTGTAGGCTTAATCTTGCTTATTTGTTCTTGAATGTCCTTCACCGTGATCCTTATGAGTTCTGCCGATTCCCTTGCAAACTGAAACATAATTGGTCGGCAATAATGCACTGATGACGGCCGTGGATTTTTCCAGTGAAAAAACGGATAGTTTTTAAATAGTGATTTACCAGGAGAAACACAAAGCAAACAGTTAATTTTTTTTTATCATTATACATTTAATAAATACATCAATCAATACAAACAAAAAATAAGGCGATTCGTGATATTACACCTAAAATCGCAACAAATTGACTAAAAATGTTGTGTTTTTTTGAAAACCGAAAGTCGGTCTAAACTAAAAATGTGATATAACATGGGTATATTCAAAACTTCGTCGGCGCTCATGAAAATTTTGATTTTTGCAACCTCGTTTGCTCTACGGGCGCCACTGTGCGTTGGTTAACTATATTTATCAAATTATGGAAAAAACCCTTTAAGAGTGCGTTAAATCTAACAAATACCGAAAATGAACTCAACTAGTGTATGATAGTTTTGGTTAAAAATAAACAAGTTTAATAGGTTAATGTAGTGGATTATCTTAAGGAAATTTTACCTTCTGGTGTTACTTTCTCCTGCGAAATCAGGTGCAGTTAATACTTGGTAGAAGTCAAAAATCCAAAATTGAAAGATTACAGGAGATCTTCGCTTGCACCGTGGCACGGCACCAGACTGTCTATTAGTTGAGGACTCCATTAGTATGCCTCTAGCGTGAAATGCTTTCTATTTTTCAGGAAGATTGTCTTTGCGAGTGTTTCGCTTTTCCGTTGAAAAGATACTTTCAGAGATCACGTGGTGGTTGTGCTTTCGAGCCACAGCCGCGGAAAGAAAGCTCATTTTTGACCACTAGTGGGAGAGTTTGGCCTGAGGGACGAATTAATGCTAGGTGCGGTTGCTACTCAACAGAATCTTGCCAGATTATGTACTCAAATTGCTATCTGGGTGTGTCACAAAATATTTAAGATCCACCATGGAAACGGTCCTAGGGCAGATATCTTGGTAAATTCGTAATAGAAATAAATAAACTCATAATATAAACTATATACACTCAACAAAATGATTACAATAATTTAACATTATCACTTAAGGTAGAAGTACATAACACGCGTTAATTCGTCCACGTGTGTCGTGCGTTTAAAAACTTTAGCACATGAAAAATTGCAAGTTACACAACGCTAGTTATAAAAATAAGCTGTTTTTTATTTGTTTACTTATTTGTACATTCAAGTTTTATCTTCATGATTCACAAATTTGTTAAAATATTAATTTTTATTGTCAGCTGATTACTGGTCAAAACCACTTCCTGGCTCAAACGCGTCAAAATATTTTCTACACACAGAAAAAAATCAAGTTAAAAACGTAGAAAACATGGTTGATTTTAAATTTTTCGGTGTTGATTTTGCTTCATACGTTTTTCATGTTAATTCAACCTGATTTTACAATAACTTGTGAGCAACATTTTTTTCTTTTAAAATAACGTTAATTCATGTTAATTTAACATTGCAGTAAAGTTAGAGCAAAATGTCATTTATATTGAAATAACAATCCGAATCCCGTTGAATGAAAGTTATTTCAAGTTGAAACAACGTGAATTTCATGTAGAATCAAATTGGTTTGAGTGTGTTATAACAGTGTGAAGAAGCTTCAGAGACAACATATGTATGCATTTATTTAAGAACAATTCAATACACTTACCCCTGTAACACATGCTTCACTATTTTGTATTCTCCTTTTTCAACAGAAACATCAGCAGAATCACTCGATATGGTTTTCGTCATCATTCTACTTTGAAAATTTGATGTACTTTTTAACTAAATAATTTTAATTAAAAGAATACGAGAATTGTCTTCTTTTTATAACATATTTTAAGAATGAAAATAAAAAAATTAACAAACTTAACTATGTATGCATGTTAATTTAACAAGATAAACTTTTGATTTTAAAATAAAATAGGTTTTTTAATGGATTCAATATTGAAACATTTGTTTGACAGAAGCCTATCTTAAGTGTGAGTTGAGACTGCATTACAAGCGTCACGCGTTTTCTAGTTGTCAAAAACGACTATGCCCATATAATTTGTATGAAACCTCACTGAGTAGCGCGGCAATTGCTGAATCCGATTTTGACAGCTCGGCTTATAGTGAAGTTGGCCGCTTTTGTTAATAAGTAATGGCAATTTAGCTATTTTTTGGTCAATATAGCGGTTTTATCTCAATTTTTTATTTCTAGTTTTATTAAATAAGAAGATTAACATTAGTGTTCGTGACACAACGTTGATCCTCTTGTTAAGGTATGGCATATCAGCGTAAAAGCTTAGCGGAAGACCACGTTCTACCTATCGCTCTTGTTTAGGTACGGCTGTAATGCTCTGTAATTTGTGAGCCGGAATATGCACAAAGATTAGGGTGTTCAGTCGATAAATTCTTGTTCGATTAATCGAATAGAAGATTAATTGATCGAATAATTTAAAATTGTTAATTTCGATTAAAGGATTAATTAAAGAATTTATATCGATTAATCGAATAATAATAATGTAGAGTATTTCTGTTAAATGTATATTTGTTCCAGTTTTAAGTCGAATAAACAAACCAAATGTATCTGTTCGTTGGAATTAAACGAAAACAGTCATGTTTAATGAGTAATTTAACTTATATTTTTGTAACATTTTTTCAACACAATTTAATAATTAATTTCCAAAAGAAAATTGTAACTCAAAGATTTATATTAATTTATGGGACACCCTTTATCAACTCAGATAGTATTGGTTATAGGACCAATATTTTTATGGGTTACATACACTATGGTGGTGTGGGTATCAAACGAATCCATAAAAAATTTTGCTGGTCGGCACATAATTCACCATAGGGGTAGAACTGAAATAAATTAATTAACTGTGCGGCTTTATTAACAATTTTTAGATCAATCCAGTACTTAAATTTTTTAATTTTTTGCGGATTTGACCCAGCCCAATAACGCACTCTTACATATTAAGTTTTAATTACACTAAGGGCTAAAAAATCAGAGCAAGTTAAACTCTCTTTTTGGGTTAAAATGTGTTTAAACCAACAAATCTATAAATCAATAAACATATAAACCGTCTTTAAACGCATAACATTTGGAGTTTAAACTACCAATACCAACCATATGAATTTGATATGATTTATCGTAGTGCTGCCACATGTTATTTTTTTAATAACATATCGACCCCTTTGCGCGAAATTATCGTATGTTACAAAAACCAAATTTTACAGGACAGCCATTTTTCTACTTTTCTCTACGTTCGCTTGCATATAAAAATGAAAATATACATTCAATTTTTGAAGCAACGAAGTGGAATTCGCCTACAATATTTTGTCAGGTGACGTCTCTTTGAATGTAGAACAAGATTGCATCAAAAACTCAATTTCAAAAAATTGGCATATACGATAATTTCGCGCAAAGGGGTCGATATAATACATGGGACTCTGATTTATAGTTGTTGAGTTTAAACTAAATATAAATTCAAGTTTAGTTCAACTAAACCAGCGTTTAAACCATTTGTGATTTATTAGCCATAAGGGCTAATAAATCAGAGCAAGTTAACCTCTCTTTTTGGTTTAAAATGGGTTCAAACCAACAAATGTATAAATCAACAAACATATAAACCATCTTTAAACGCATACAATTCGACGTTTAAACTACCAATACAGACCATATGAATTTGAAATATCATTTGCTGGAATATGGTGTGTAAGCAAACATTTGCTGATTTAACATATCGTCTAGACTAAGCTTTAAAGGAACTAAGAATTTCTGATAACTTTAGTTTATAAAAATTTCAAAGAGCATGCCAGTTCTTTCAATAAGTGGTAAGAGATAGCCAGTTTTCAGCACTTATGATGAGAATCACTCATTAAGTGCCGGTTCACACAAGTCAAGTTTGACTCGTCAAGTCTTGAGCTTTTAGGAAAGAAGGGTAAAGAGAATGCCATTTCATTTCCCTTCTCTCCTAAAAACTCAAGACTTGACGAGTCAAACTTGACGTGTGTGAACCGGCTCTAACAAAAATTCAAGTAATTTTCCTTTAAAAATTAATTTTAAGTTAATGCGCTTCTAAGCTGAACTTTTTTTTTTGGTTTAAAATTATATTTTTGACAAATCACGTAAACAACATCAAAAAAATTCAAGCGCATTTGTAAAAAATTAAAAATTGATTTAAGTGGTTTTCTTAAGAAACTTATTTTCTCTTTAATAATTCCAAAAAAATATCAAACCAAAAATTAAAGAAGAAAAAAACCCCAACATGACAGGAGCAGCCATTGTGTCTGATGGTTGTTAAAAAAAGAAAAGGCCAAATAGCAATTTGTATAGACATTTACAATTTAAATATAAACAAATGAAAATTTGAAATTATTTGATATTTGTTGAATACAACTTGTGGCAAGAACTCATGGAAACAAATTAGAAAAAAAAGAGTTAAAGGAACAAAACTATAAGCCAGATATAAGAACAAGAACTCTACTGAACATGGTTTTAATTGCTGTACAATATCTAAGAATTTACAGACAATTGAAGTGGACTGTGTGTTTTTTCTACATCATTTACAAAAAAATTTCACACTAAATTTCGGCTGTAAATTCGGCGCATGTCATTAATTATTCTTTTTTGGAAGTCTATTTTTTCCCTCCAATTTTTCTATGTGTTTGTTTCTCGTTTAAATTAAATGTGTGTCGGGGTACATGAGTGTCAGTAAATGCTGTAAATGTTGTATGTAGCTCGTAGCTGTTCAAGTGGTTTGTCAGCAGCATTTCAAACAAAACGACATCAACAACTACTAGCGGCAGCAGCAATAAACAAAATTACAAAAAAAATACAAACGAACTGGTCTTTTTCCTGACACTTTATAGTCGTTTTTTCTTTCTTTAATTTTGCTGTAAGCGTGAATTTAAAACTTGAAGAGAATCGTAAAAATACGTTTTTGTTAATCATCAACGATTTCTACGTACTTGTGGCATTTGATGTTTAATTTCATTCCTTCACTCTATACACACTACACTACACTACTCTAAGCTACTCTACTCTACACTTCACTTTACATTTCATTTAAACAACTTGTGTTGGTTTGCCTTTCAAAAAAATAAAAAAAATTTTTTTACAAATTGCGTTGGCTGTTTAAAAATCGTTGTGTTTTTGTGTCTTCTTGATATGAAATGTTTAATTGTAAAAGTGTTTAAAATTTTATTTTCAATTTATATTTCCATTTTGAATTTCTTTCTAAAAAGTTTTTTTTACCACACACCAACAATATTTTTTTATTTATTTCATTTTAATCATCTGTAAAAGTGTTAAAAGATGTTTGTTGAACAACCATGTGTGCATGTCAATGTTTTGGAGGTACCCAACAGGCCAGGCCGCTTGAACAAATAGATGGTGTTAAAGATCACACACCACAGCGGCAAATTGTTAAATATTTTTTTTATGCTTGATGAAAATATTTACGGTTATTGAGAAAATTTCACGATTTTAAAGAAAAATTTACTTTTTCTTAAATAAACCTATTTGTTTACCTTTTTATTTACGCAAAGTAAAAAATAAAAATATAAATAGTTTTCCATTCTTTGTTTTTAATTACTATTTTAAACTGTTATTTAAGAATAAAAAATTTATACATATAATTTTATTAATTATTTTTAATAGGTTACCCGTTGGGTACACGATGTAAAGAAGTGAAGCTTTCAAAAATCCAATTTAATATTTTTAATTTATAAAATATTTTAATTAAAAATTTTTTTGCCTATAAGAGGTAAATGTTTACCTATTTTTACAGAAGGTAAAATATCAAAATACTATTGAAATCGTAATAAAACTAAAAATATTTAGCAACATAATTTATTGTTTACATATTTTTTACATTAAGTCATGTACAAAATTTTAATAAAATGTTAAATATAAATTGGACATTTACAATAGAACTAAAATTGTAGGAAAATAACAATTTTCTATATGATGTGTAATTGTTTACCGATTTTTTACACCATTATTATACATCATGACTATTACAAAATTGTAACAAAATATTGAACGAAAACAAACATATAACTAAAAGATGTAAATATCATAAAATTTAAAATTTCTGTCCAATTTGTAATTGTTGAGTTCTTTGCACAAAGTAAAATGTAAAAACTTCATTTTATTGCTTTAATTTTAAAGACTGTTTCATATTTTAAAAAACAAACGAAAAAAATAAATAACCTTAATTATTTTTCTATTAAAGTTTATACAAATATTTGTGATTATATATTTTGGGGCATGTTATTGATGTGTTTACCTATTGTTTACATAATGTAAAATCACTAATGTGTATTTAAAAAATTTTTAATAGTCTAAAAATAAAGGTAAATTTATTTTTCTTTTTTTTATTTTTAACTGTTTACTAATTGTTAACTCAATTTCAAGGTGTAAACATTATATTCAACGTATACATGTTTACAAACACCTACGTTTTATATATAATATTAAATTGTTATGTTATTTTTAATTGTTTACCCATTCTTTACACAAAGTAAACTGTTAAATCTTCGTTTGATTACTTTAATTTTTAAGACTGTTAAGAAAATCTAATAAGTAGTGGCACAAGTGTTATTGTGAAGTTTTGTGTTATTATATTTATTAATTGTTTACATACCCCTGAAGATGGTAAGTGATACTAACCGAAATATTGGGAAAATAATAAAAATATAAAAAACAAAACTATCAAGAATTTTTATTTATTATTTTATTTATTTACCTGCAGCCAAACAAAACCAACTAATAATTTATATATTTAAGACAGTTTGAAATTTTTAGCAACAAAATACCAAATTTAAAATATATACATTATTTTTATAGTTAATACTATTGTGTGGACTTGTTATTAATAGTTTATATACATTTTTATAACAAAATATTTTTTTGTTGTTATTGAATTTTTTACCTATGGTTTACATAAAGTAAAATATGTAAAATTTTACAAAATTGTAATAGTCTAGAAAAAGAGGAAGATTTAAATTTACTTCATTATTTAAAACTTTTTACCAATTGTTTTCATCAAATCAGCTACAAAGTGTATAGGACATATTGAACTTATTCATATACGTAAGTTCTAGAAATATATTGAAATTTTAATTTTCTATTCCTTTTTTACTTGCTTACCCATTATTCTTTATACATACTAATATGAAAAACCTTAGTTTGATAACTTTAATTTTAAAGACTGTCTTAAATGTTTGCCAACAAAAGACCAAATCAAAATTATTGATATTATAAAAAACTAACAATCCATTAAGAGTTTATATAAATATTTATATTAAAAATTTTTTTGGCT
Organism: Pollenia labialis; assembly: GCA_949318255.1. Classification (NCBI taxonomy): domain Eukaryota; kingdom Metazoa; phylum Arthropoda; class Insecta; order Diptera; family Polleniidae; genus Pollenia; species Pollenia labialis. The sequence continues at coordinate 115,534,665 of OX439143.1, forward strand.
ATGTTATTGAATTTTTTACCTATCGTTTACATAGAGTAAAACGTGTAAAATTTAAAAAAATTTAATACTCTAGAAAACTAGGAAAATTTAAATTTTCTTCATTCTTTTTAAGTTTTTACCAGTTGTTAACATCAAATCAACTACAAAGTGTAAACAAAACATTGAACGTATACATGTGTACAAATACCTACGCTATATAAATACATTAAAATTTAAAATGTCTATGTAATTTTTAATCGTTTACCCATTCTTTACACAAAGTAAAATGTAATAACTTAGTTTGATTAGTTTGATTTTTAAAACTGTTTAAATTTTTACCAACAAAAGACACAATATTAGCTATTTACATTATTTTTATCGTTAACACTATTGTTTACACTTGATTACATTAGTTCAATAATTGAAATTATAAAAAATCAACAATCCATTAATTTTTTATACAATTTTAATAAAAATAAAATATTTTTGGACCGTGTTATTAAATTATACACCAGTTATTTACGTAATGTAAAATAAGTAAAATTTCTTTATCTTTTTTTTATTTTTAACTGTTAAGCAATTGTTTACATCAAATCACCTACAAAGTGCAAACAACATAATGAACGTATAAATTTGTACCTATATGTGCGTAATATAAATATAATAACATTTAAGATTTCTATGTGATTTTTATTTGTTCACCAATACTTTACACAAAGTAAAATGTAAACACTTGGTTTGATTACTTTAATTTTTAACATTGTTTAAAATTTTTACCAACAAGAGAGAAGGCTTAAATTATATACTTTATTTTTATAGTTAATACTATTGTTTACACTTGTTTACATTATGTAAATGATTTAAAATATAAAAAACTAGCAAACTATGAATAGTTTATATAAATGTCTATAAAAACATAATATTAAGTTATGTAATTGAATTGTTTAATTTCAAGGTGTATAAAAATTGCTAAAAAAAATGTACAAACATTTTAATTAAGTAAAATATTGTTTATGGCTTATATTTTTTACATATATGGGGGATTCACAAGGTAGTCAAAAAGTTGTAATGTCATATGTCCTAAAATAATTACAAGCAATATATATGACTGCTGTGGGCTACCGCTTCTAATTAAGATTTCTACTGTACAGTTATGGCGAATGAATAAACACAGCATTTACATTTTTATTTTGTTTAAAATACAACAACATTTGTTTTAAACAATTGTAAAATATTATTTAGGACATTATGACGATATAACTTGATAGCACACCTTGTGAATCCCCCAATAGAGTCTTCGTATATATTATATATTATAAACTGTTATTAATTTGATTTTTATAAACTTTCTAAAGACTCATTGTGATTGTTGCCAAAGCAATACAAAAATATTTAATTTCATTTATTACTCAAATCAAATAGTGAACATATTGTTTACACAATGTAAAGAATTATGTTTACTAGAAATTGAAAAATGTTTACCTGTGCAAAGAATTCACAAGCGCTTTTGATAACTTCGAAGGTAAGACTGGTCAGATACTTAGCTGGTTATAAATTCTTAAATTCCTTAAAAGTGGGAGAAAATTATAACTTCAGAATACGCCATATCAGTTCAAGCCGCAGCTGACAATTTTATACGATACACCGCTATATGTATAGATGTGTATGGCATGAAGTTGGAACCCTTTAGTATACGGATTGATAAAAATCCTTTCTTGTGGCGATTTTACAATATTCGCCCGCCTGACTGGTAATGTATCTTTCGTACAATCGGTAAGGTCACAATTTTAAAGCCACGAATACGATTTTTTATTAAGCCCTAAAAAAATGCAATGATGGTTCCATAATTAAATGTATCTCCCATCTAGATTTTATTCCCGAAGCCATAATAATCAAAAATAAAAAAAAAAATAAAAAATTCCCTAAGAAAACATTTTTCACAATTTTTTTTAGTTTCTACAATGTTGTATTTTATCTAAACAATTTCCAAACACAACATTGTATCTGAAAAAGTATAATTTCTATAAATTTATCTATTTCTAGCGTTTGTTTGAATTTGTTGCATTTAATTTTTATGTTTATTACAAAATTCTCCTACTGAGGGTGTTAAGATATTGTATTACCTTTGAAAAAGATAAAAAGTAAAAAAAAAAAAAAATAAACAAGCATTTATGTATATTACTGCATATAAAATTTAAAAAATTTGCATATAGTCATATAAAACTACATACCTGAATACATACATACATACATGCATTCAGCAAGTTTGCACATAAAGGACGTTTTACACTTTAACACAATTCTTAAGAATTTTGGCGAAAATACTTCCCTGATCAAATTATTGTTTGAAAATATTCAAAAAAGCAAAAAACAACTTATAATGGCAGGACTGTATTTTCCTTAAAATACTAAAGACTTGTATTATAGTGTGAAACTGCCTTAAGCAAGCATTTAAACATTGTATCATATAGGTATGTATGTAGACTTCTAGTAAGAGCCTTCACGAAGAGTACTTGACTTAAAGGTTTTCTTTTTCCAGGTTTTTATAGTCTCCTCCACCACCACAAGTGGTAAATATTGGTAAAATATGTTTGCCATTTCGTATGTAACAGCAAGATTTATTTCATTTTTCCGAATTTTTTAACAGAAAAAAAAGTAGAAGAGAGCTATGCATCAAAATGGCCCAAATTAAAACGCCTAAACAATTATTTGCTGTGCAAAACGTATGGGCATTTCCATTTTGACGTATCGTGATATTTGTACCACAAAATGTAAAAAAATTAAATGAAGAAGTCAAATTTGTAAAAAGGGTTTTTATATATACAAAGTAATGGAGTAGCACTACATTAAAAAAAAGCAATCGACGGTAAGGATATGCAGCTATAAGCAAAAATATCGGCTGGCGTGACGTTAACAAAACGGAAGTGGATTTTGACTTGCATTACAAAACTGAATAAGACTGCGAATTAAGCAAGATGTTTTGTATAAAACCTTTTTTTAAGTAAACTTTGGACCAATACAGATTTATATTTCAACCTATAAAATGTAAAAATCTTTGCTCGTTTTAAGGTAAATATGGGCATTTTCAGCGAAAAGTCTACTTTTTTTTAATGTAACGCCAGATTGCAAATAAGGTGGTATTTTCGGACCATGTTGTTCAATCGTTATCCCTTTTTGTTACTAAATGTAGAGCTAGTTGCGCTTTACACCAAATTAGAAAAAAGTAAACAATACATATAAAATTTTTTGAGAAACAATTTAAAATACTTCTGGCGTTACGTTACAAAACGTAGACATTTCGCTGGAAATGCCCATATACTAAATTGTAACGTTACTGACTGATTCGTCATCGCAGAGCCTAAACACCTGAAGGTAAAAACTGGAAATTTAGACTGGAGTTGGGTCTCTCCCCAAATCGATCCACTAAGACAGGATTTTTGGAAATTCGAATGTTAAGGGGATAAAAAGAGCAAAAACGGGTAAATTCTATAACCTTATATCTCCAAAACTAAAAGAGATACAAAAAAACTGTAATACTTATCGTTTTTCTTTAAAAAAAATAAGCGGACAGGTATCTGGTACTTTTCTCAAATTCGGCTCTTATAGAGAGAAAATGGATAAAACCGGAATTTTGGTACTTTTTTGTCACCCAATCTATCTTTTGAACCAATAAACCTAGAAATAAGTTTATACACTCACAATATTCTGTACGTAAAATTAACTGAAATTGTAATATAAAATGAATGAAAGTTCAATTAAAAACCGGTCTACCTATTTTTCATTTATTTTTAACAAAAAGTTCATTTAATTTTTACTGTCAAAAATTCAACACCATATTCCGTAAAATCAAATAAATATTCAGTTATTTTGTAAAATTTTACTGTCAAAAATTCAACACCATATTTAGTAAAAACGATTAAATATTCAGTTATTTATTAAAATTTTACAGTCAATTTTTTACTGTCAAATTGACCCCATATTCAGTAAAAACAATAAAATATTCAGTTATTTTATTAAATTTTCGTTTACTCCACAAAAGAGCCGAATTTCTAAAAATACCAGACAGACACCTGTCCGCTTGTTTTTCTTATAAGCGAGAGAGGGAGAATATTTTTATTTACTTACCCAGTTACACACGTTTGTTTTACTTTTGTTGTACTGACCACGTTGTTTACAGAAGAACTCTCAATTATAAGACACCAGCAGCATGACCGATATGGCTTCGCAATTATTTTACTTTTAAAATTTGATGTATTTAACTAAATTATTTTAACAAATAGAAAATGGGTATTGCTTACACAAAACAAGCAATTCATTTTTTATAGATAAGTAAAAATAAATTTTTGGTAGTAAAATTATATAAAATAAGTGAATATTTAATTGTTTTTACTGAATATGGTGTTGAATTTTTGACAGTAAAATTTTACAAAATAACTGCATATTTATTTGTTTTTACGGAATATGTAGTTAATTTTTTGACAATTAATTTATAAAAGATAACTGAATATTGATTTGGTTTTACGGAATTCGCGGTTGAATATTTGACAGTAAAAATTAAATGAACTTTTCGTTGCTTTAAATTACATTTTCATTTAATTTTACATAAAGAAGAATTTAACTCAATCAACGGACAATATTAACTGCAACTGAAAATCCGTATTAATATGCACTTAGTTTTTTGAATAACTGTTAGAATCAGTTAAAAATAAAATTGCTTGGAATTTTAAATGTTTATTTATTTAAAAATGACTGAACGGAATATTTCTTAAATAAGCAACAGTCCGTTACTGTAATAATATTGTGAGTGTACCACACTGGAAACATATCAAAAAAATACGATTTAAAATTTGGTACTTTTTTGAAATTCGAACGTTTAAGGGGTGATAATCGTAACAAATGTTGGTGGTTTTTTTACAAAAAATTTTTCTCCATTCATTGACATAATCGTAGTAAACTATGGGTTCCCACTACCATACTGCAATTTTTGATATTTTAATGGGGTTGGGAAATAGTACCAAAATGGGAAATACGGAAAATTTAATAAATTTCTTCAGCTTTTTGGTTTTACAACTGGTATTGTTTAATTATCGTTAATATTGGACCTTAAAACATAAACTGCCTATTTCACGATGTCACTCGAACGATTTCGTTCGTACAAATTACATGTTAAACAAAAACAAACTCTCAAAATATGTTTTTGTTTTACATGTAATTTGTGCAAAGGAAAGCGTTCGGGTGACATCTTGAGATAGGCAGAGAATTCAACATGCAATGTCCTGAGTGGATACGAATCTATGAAGGACCTTTATGGTACTTTTTTGTTCTTTAACTGGTACTTTTTGAATTTTCGTAGGTATTGGACCAAGAAACAGAAAATTCAATGTCCTAAGATAGTAAAAGCGTTCAAAAATTACATTATAAAATTATCTTTTTACAAATAAAGTTCAGCAAATCAATAGATATTTTCGTAAAAAGTAAGCTGAAGTTTGATCATTTAACTGGTCACGCTTTTTTGGATTTTTTCGTCAAATATTTTTTATGTCTGAACATACCTTAAGTAAATAAATAAATATATTTTTTGTTCTACACTCTGACTTTGTAGCGGTTATCTAAGATTCGGCTCAGCCGGATATAACAATCTTTCTTGTTCCAGCTTATGTTTTTTTTTCTCTCTCCTTTAAAAAGACGCGTTATTTAAATAACAATAAAACTTAATGACAAGTTGCTAACTTAACTGCGGCAGTTATGCCATAACAATCGTCTCCTAGATATTGCTTATAGTTTTTTGTTCTTGTATTTAGTTATAGTTGTTGCTCTTTTGGTTTGATAGGTGCTTTTAAAACTTAAAAGGTAAAAGGAAGCTTAACTTTAGCTGTTACTTTTTTCGATTTCTTTAAATTTCTGCATCGAAGTTGTATTGCTTTTTTGCTAGTTTGTCTTTTGCATGCCATGCATATTGTATATAGTTTCATATGTATGTGTAATAAACATTGTGTATATACCCTGCAGGAAATGTCACTAGTGAATCTGAACTGATTCACTATTGACACAGTCGCCAGTACTAGTGACTTTTTATACCCCAGACAATGTTATTTACTATAGACATTTAACATGTACGTCTCATTGAAAATCTACTACTGACGTTGGTACTATTGACTACCCAGCCAGCAAAATAGTCCGACGTCTTCTAGATATCCGAGAGAAACGTCGATACAAATGTCGGAGTCGTATAAGAATTCTGTCAGATTTCTGACCCAACAACGTATAAAGTGGCCGACTCGAAGTCTGACAGAGATGTCGTGGGGAATTCTGGTTTTTTTGCCTACTTTTCTGATAGATATCTGACAAAAATCTAGTGAAAAAGGCATGGAAAATTTTGATTCTCAGTTCTGATTGATAAAATTTTGTTCGTATTAAATCCAAAAATAGTGCCGAATAAAGTTTAGTGTAGACACTTCGTTGATAATGTCACCAAAGTAGTCGACAAAACTGGTGACTTGGAGACCCTGCACCCACGTTTCCTTCAGGGAAGCTTCAGATATGAAAATCTATGTGTGTAAATTTATTTGCATATTTCACCCATAATTGCGCAGGTTTTTTTTTAGCAAATATACAATAGAGTTCTTAAATGGCAGAAGTTTAGGAAATGTACTAATTGTTGCGGGGATTTTCACAGTTTAAGGGGCGAACAATTAAATTTCTTAAACTGACTTTTCTAAAGAAAATGCCAACAAGTGAAAAACGTACTACGTAGTATTATGTATTACGTACATATTTACTTTCGAATTCTTATACCCCCACTACTAACTGTGAATAGGGTATACTAATGTGCTGTTTTCACAACACAAGTGACTGAACGTGTAGTAAAATTTATATGGAAAACACTCAAAAAACTGAGTGCTTTTCATATAAAAAACACTCAAAAAACTAAGTGCTTTTCATATAAATTTTACTACACGTTCAGTCACTTGTGTTGTGAAAACAGCGCATAAGTTTGTCTTAGTGCACTGAATAAAAGTGATGATTAATTCAAAATCTGAACTTTAGCCTTCACAGTCATGTTCGGCATTGGGTGAAAGTAAATAAATTTCTACATCAATAATTGGTAAAATTGCAAGTTTTTCCTGTCGTGGTTAAAACTGAAAATGATGTAACGTTTAGCATAATAAGTGATGTTCATCTCGGTTGAAGTGATTTTCAACGTTGAATTTGACTAAAAGTCATGCCGTTTTTGTGTTTCTTGGCGTGAAAATCACATCACACCGTAACACACAAAAACAAAACATTAAAATATCACACGTGTGATTTTGAAAGGCACACGTGTTTTAACCCTTTCACTACCATGGGTATCATGCATCCCTGCCGAAATTTAAAAAAAATCGTCCAAAAATACAATTTTCGCTGTATTTAAATAAAATTATTAGTAGTTTTAAGCTTTTTCTGCACATAATTAGCTGTTTTGTGTGTGTTTATTGAGTATATTATTTTTTATTACAAATATTAGGCGGCAACCTCTATTATTTTTCAGCGTGAAATTTTTTTTTCCTTTTTACGTCATTTTGTGCAAATAATTAAAGTGTTTTATATTATCATAAAACAAGTATGCAACAATATATGCTCTAAAAACATTACCTTATGCGGGTTTTTTTACATTTGCGATAAAAGATCCCATTGGGTTTGTTTGACCCACATAACTGGGATATATTATCTCATTGGTAACGTATGCGGAATGAAATATGGACTGATTTTCAACCATCAGTGCAAAAATAAAAAAACGAAATGTAACATAAAAACAAAATATGGGAAAAGTAACGGTACTTTCCCTATAACTATTTGGCTAGAGAACAGTTCAATAAACTGATAATAAGTAGAAAAACTATCATAAAACGAATTAGAAGGTCGTAAGTCGATTTGTAAATTTTTGTGAAAATAATCCTCCTTAAAGAAAATTTGATTTTTTTCGTCACTTGACGAAAAATCATTTGTTTATAAGACACTAAAAGCTTTCGAAAGTAAAACACCGTTTAATCGAAAACGACGACCCGGTTAAAAATTTTTGATACACTGCAACCAAACTCGAGCTATGTTGAAGGTAGAAATTGCCAGATATACTTAAAAAATCTTTCTATGCGTTGGCAAATAAAAGAAAAGTTAAATATAAGAAGAATGTACAGTGTTGCCAATTAAGCCATTTAGTGCTTAGATTTAGCCATTTTTCACCTTGTTTTACCCATTTTTTTTAGCCATTTTTCAACTTTAAAATTAAAATTTTTCTTGACGTTTTTCTTTGAAAAGAATAATTTTTAATTTATTATAAAAATTTATAAAAGCAAAATAAACATTTTTAACAATTAAAATGCCTTTAATTTAAATCACAACTTTTACAAATGTTGAAAATCGCTATAAACGATGATGATGAAACATCTTTTAAAATAAAGGAACAGTATTCCAATATTAAATTTATAAAATGGATCAACAGAAACATTGGTGTTTCTTTCTGGTTGCAAGTATTTCAATAAAGAGATGCAGGCGGCAACAAATTTTTTTTAGAAATTTCAGAATTGGCTATAAAGTTGCTCTCACTTCCATGGTCTAATGCTGAAGTAGAGAGGGTATTTCACCAAGTAAAAATCGTTAAAAGTAATTTGAGAATGAAATATTTATACCAACACCACAAAAGTGGAGAGGGTACTGTGCGTTTGTGCTGATGTTTGTAACACCATAAAATATTGGTCCTAATCCCACCTTTTCGTATACCGATTGACTCAGAACCACTTTCTGAGTCCAATTAACGATGTTTGTCCGTCTGGCTGGCTGTCCATGTAAATCTTGTGCGTAAAGTACAGATCGCAAATTTGCAGATAATTTAATTAAATTTGGTACACAGGTTCTAATGATACCCTATATAGTCGGGGTTGACCAACTATATTTTCTAATACGCACGAGTGATTCCTATGAGATGAACAATAACGACATAAAATTTATCGATGATATAATTTTTTAAATATTTTTCAAAATATTAAATAACGTTTATTCTTATTTAAGAAAATGATCTTAACTTACAATTTCATCGTAAACAAATTTAAATGAATTATTTATGTTTTGTTATTGAATTTTAATGAGTTTTTATTTAAAAAAGCTTTTAGCCATTGTTTAGCCCATTTTAAGCCATTTTTTTCCATATTTAGTCTCCAAGTTTTGGCAACACTGAGTACGTAGCACATATCAGAGGAGTCAAATATGCAAAGAACCCCGTTCCAGCAGTCTCAGAAAACTGCAAAAACGGGCTTTGTTACAAATTTTTTTGCTGCAGGCTGGACATGAATCATATCAGGGATGATGGGAGCTTCTTTACAATGGGCGCTCATGAGTGGACAACAATTCCCACTTTTTAGGCGACTTTGCCGTAATTAAAAACATCAAGCGCGATCAATTACTAATTAGTCCCTCATACGATTTATCGTCTGATCATTCACCTTCAATCCTTATTCTAAAAGGCAACTTTGATAACGCAGTTGAAAATTTTATTTCCTATCCAAACAAAAACACAAATTGGTTGAAGTATAAAATGTATGTGAGCTCTCATCTATCTCAGAGCATTTCCCTAAAAAATTCATCTGACATCCAAACAGCTGTCGACCGACTTACGGATGTCTTGGATTCTGCTGCAAGAAATGCAACCCCAATCAAGCGTACAATAATGCGTGGTCCGCAATTCACATCTGTGGATATAGAGACCCTTGTCAGGGAAAAAAGGAAGTTGAGAAGACAATGGCAAAATAATCGTTCCCCAACCATCAAGGCCCAACTGCGGTTATGCCAGGCAACTCTACGCAACAAACTGAGACAGAAACACGACTCTGCAGTAGAAGGCTATCTTAACAGCCTAGATGCCACAAAAAACTCCAATTACAGCTTATGGAAGGCTGTAAGACATATGCAATGTCCTATAAGCCACGAATCTCCACTGAGACTGGAAAACTGTACCTGGGCCAAAAACACAAATGAAAAAATAAATGCCTTTGCAAGCCACTTGGAGAAAGTTTTCAAGCCCCAAGATGCTGATACTTGTTCCTGTCGTCCAATTATTCCTGATACAGTTAACGATCCAATAAAATTTAAATTACCCCAAGTAAAATCAGCGATAGAAAATGTCAACATTAAAAAATCTCTCGGTCCTGACCGCATCACAGGCTCAATGATAAGAAACTTACCTACGTCTGCTTCAAGAATCTTGCGGCTCATCTTTAATGCGATATTACGAGTTGGCTACTTCCCCTCCTCTTGGAAGACCTCTACAATTGTTATGATTCCTAAGCCAGGAAAAGACGCCAGTCAAATGACGTCGTACAGACCAATCAGCCTACTATCAATATTACCAAAGCTATTCGAAAAAATATTCCTTTTAAGTATAACTCCCTATCTTAATGAACACGCAATCATTCCGGATCATCAGTTCGGATTCCGAGCAAGGCATGGTACAATCGAACAAGTGCATAGAATTGTTACCCAAATTAGGTCAGCGTTTGAGAGAAAAGAATATTGCTCAGCACTGTTTATAGACATTTCCCAAGCATTCGACAAAGTTTGGCATGATGGGCTGATCATTAAAATAACACGAATGCTTCCACAAAACACTCACAAACTCCTTGAGAGCTATTTAACTGGCAGAACTTTCATGGTTAGATCAAAAAACCAATACTCCCCCACCAAGAAAATATCTGCTGGTGTCCCTCAAGGCAGCATATTAGGGCCGTTACTGTATATAATATATACAGCTGATATGCCAACTAGCCCGAGCACACACACTTCTACGTTTGCAGACGACACAGCATTTATTAGTGTTAATCAGGACCCAAAAGTTGCATCGCAGCATTTACAGTCCCACATCAATGAACTAGAAGCCTGGCTAGAAAAATGGAAAATAAAGGTTAACCCGGCTAAATGTGCCCACTTAACTTTCACGCTCAGAAGACAAACGTGCCCTGCTGTAAAAATAAATAACATCACTGTTCCGGTAGAAAGCCATGTTAAATACTTGGGAATTCATATAGATAGACGCCTGACCTGGTCTCGTCATATTGAAGCGAAAATAACGGCTATGAAACTTAAAGCAGCCCAACTACATTGGCTAATCGGTCGAAACTCAAACTTGTCCTTAGACAACAAAGTTCTCTTATACAAGTCTATCATAAAGCCAATATGGACATATGGCATCCAATTATGGGGTACTGCATGCGCATCAAACATCCAGAAGCTACAAAGAAGACAGTCTAGGATATTACGGCAAATTGTCTGCGCCCCATGGTATATACGTAATGACATGATCCACAGAGATCTTAACATCGCTACCATCCAGGAAGAAATTAAAAAGTATTCAGACAAATACATTGATAAACTAATGGTCCATCCCAACTACCTCGCTCGGGATCTAATAAAGTTCGAAGGTCACCGGAGGCTGAAAAGATCCGACACTTTGAGCCTTGCAGGCTTTTTTGGCACTTGAATGCTACTAATTAGCGGTTACATTGGTAACGGCTAACAAATACAAATAAGAATTAGGATTAAGCTTTGAATACATATTGTAATTTTCGACAAGAAAGATTCAATAAAATAAAAAAAAAAAAAAAAAAAAAAAAAAAAAAAACTTTTTAGGCGAATTTGAAAAGAATTTTTTTTAAAAACAGGGATAGGGACCAAGAAACCAAGACTGTTTTATCACTTGAATTAAATGGATGTTATAGAAGAGGCACACAAAGATGATTCAAAAGGCTATCCGTAGGGTGCCTCAAAATACGAAAAAAGCCCATTATTAATGTGGCTATATATCTTTTTGTGAAATAAGTTAAAGTTGTGTATTTTAACAATTGCGTTTTAACTTTAATTTTCTAATGCCTGACATAAATTTTTTATTAATGCAAATGTTTGAGTCCATATTTGATTCCGCATACGTTATATAAATGTAAGCCGATTTGTAAGTTTGCAGAGTGAATAAAAACAAATCTGGTGGTATACTGAAGGAAGACGAAATCTCTGCGATAATAAATTTTAGTGACTCTGATCTTAGAGATTTTAGGGGCTTTGATACAGAATATAATCTAACAGATAATATTATTGGCATAGCAAAACTTGCGATGGGATATTTAGTCTCAATTTGTGAGGTTTAAAAAACTTAGTGGGACATATAATCCCAGCACATATCTTATTTCTGAAGGACAGTCGATTTTTAAAAAAAATTTGTTACCGCTTTTTAGTAACTATCACATCTACATGATAAATACTTAAATTTGTCAACAAACACTCCTTGTAGTACGGTAGTGAAAGGGTTAAATCACGTGATTTGAGTTAGAGTAATTTTCAGAATATGCGTGATATATCTTTAAAATGAAACATGGACCCACAATGGACACAAATATTCAAACTCTAAGCAGCCAAATGTATGAGTCTAAGCCATAATAGAAAATGTTAAAGGAACACTAGAAAGCATTCAAAAAAGAAGATCGTGCTAGTCTTGAGATCAGCTTTTGTTAAAGAAAACAGTCTGGGGTAAATGGAAAGATATTTAAGTCATTTGTTGCTTATTTTATTATTATTTGTTTAAAGTTTAAACTGATGTAGTATTTTGTGGTACACAGTGTCTTTCTTCAAGGAAGACAAACACAGCCAAGCAATGCTTAAAATACTACTTAAATAATTTTATTAAAGTTTAAGAGAAGAAATGAAAACATTGTTTAACTACAAAATGAAGATGAAAATTAGTGGCATTTGAACAAGACAAAAAAAAACTACAAAAGCCTAAATTGTAGCATTTAAAGCGAATAAAAGTCATTTTGTTAACAAAGTGGTAATAAAATAATCTAAATAAAATGATCTTTCACAAAATTAACTTCCCCACAACATTTTACTTTCATTTTCTTTAACAATGTTACAGCAACATGTTTTAAGCATTTTTAACAAATTTGCTTTGTTGCTGTTTTATTTGTTTTAAATTTTTTTTTATTTAAAAGCCGCTGCATAAAATCACAAATATTCACGAAAAAAAATAATTGACTCTAAATGCAAAAGTTTAATTAAAAGTTCGTGATCAATGCGTCCGTCATTGGCATTATAATTAAATTTATCGCAGATTTTCTGTAGTGGCTTATTTATTTGTTGTTTATACATACAACAATGAAACTGAACAAAATCTAAAAACAAAATTGCAGAAAAAACCAAACAAATAAATAGCAATTGCTACCTAAAAAAAACTTTTGCTATTTATTTGATTTGGAGATTTTTTCCGCCAAATCAAACATTACTTGCAAATATTATTGTTATTACTACTTTTCACTTTCCTTCAATTCAACTGCAGACAAAAATATTAAACACAATTTGTTGCTCCAACATTGAACGAATAGATCATATGATACGGCAGCTATGAGCTACACAGGTGGTAGCAGGTATTAATGGCAACTTTGAAGGTTTGATACTGCCAATTTTTTCAGCAAACATTTTCTTATAGAAATGTTTTTATTAAATGTCTATTAAAAATGTTGAACTGAAATTTTTGAATGAAATAATTTCTTCTGCGAAAAATTTTTTTAATACAGTGCGGCCTCGATTACCCTTAATTCGAATTTGTATCAAAAAAATATTTTTGGCATTCAATAGAATGTTTGTAGTTGTATATCTTATTTTACTTTTTTATTCATATGTCAACCTAAAATGAACAGATATTGAATTGGCAAAATTAATTATATTGATTTTACAGCAGAATTAACATGTTAAGATCTTGTAGCGCCAATGAAATTAAAAATTGTAAGTCTTTAACTTAAAAGCTTTATTATTTAAGAAAAAGTAGTAGTTTTGGGAGCTTCCTGGAAATTGTACATTTGTACATTTTATGAAATGACCTAAAGAAGAGAAGTAGTGTTGTAAAATTAAATTAATCTGATGTAAAAGAAAAAGTGGGGTAAAATTGACCCAAACAGATCATAGATTGGGAAAAGTTATAGGGAATGGTAAAAGGTTTATATTTGCATTATTATTATGTTAAGGCCATAAGCATCGCGACCATAAGGATATAACCTAAGCTATTATTTCTACACGGTGAGAGATTACATACTTCACAGTCATTAGGATAACTTCAAAGAACTTAAATTTTCTTGGATTCTTACACTTTCATACTTTCAGATTTGCTTTTTCTCACACTTTTTAAGCATTTACTTAGTAATTCAATTCAGTGTTGTTTGTGGGGAAAAGTTATTTGCAGATGATCTGTCGGTGATTTTTCACAAAATTAATTTAGGTGTATTTTTCTTAACTTATTTTGCAAAATATGCGCTAGAATTTGGCGAATACGAACGTTTTTGAATTAGCGAATATTTGGCGATGCGAATTTTCGTAACATCACTAACATGCACCCTATTTTAGCCTATTCTCGAAAATGGTGAATTAAAAAAATAATCTTAGTTTATTTTTACCAAAAAAAAGTGACATCTGTTTTTAATTTTTTTTACAAATTATACGAAAACATATCTAAATTAAATTTTAAGGGCCGATGTTGAATGTGAATCACGCAAAAACGTCAAGTTTTTTCAGCATTTCATTTGACATTTATCAATTTAAACCATGGAAAGATACACAATCGGGTAACGCGTTAATATAGAAATGAGCGTTCAAATGAAAATGCATATCGTGCACTTCGTGATTCAGTGATGAGGCACATTTTCACTTCAGTGGATTCGTCAATAAGCAGAATTGCCCCATTCGGGCGAATGACAATCTAAGAGTGATTGTCGAAAAACCAATGCACCCACAATGAGTGACTGTTTGGTGCATTTTATGGGCTGCCGGCATCATCAGATGCAGTTTTTACAAAAAATAGTCAAATTTTCAAAACCATTTTTTTCAGTTGCATAAATTAAATGTATCTTGTTCAAAATTGTATCTTCTATAATTAATTAGAAAGATAAAAGTCTTGAATATTTTCAAAATCTTGTTACGACTTCTTGATCCGATAATTTTTTATGAGCTGTCAAATTAAAAAAAAATATATAAAAACAAAAACCAATTTTTTCGTTTTCTCAATAAAACCTTGTTTTGTAGCCAGGCTTAAATTTCAATAAAAGTATAAAAACACAAATATTTAACCATCAACTGATATACATATAAAACATATCAATATAAACCTTTCAAATACTAAAAAAACGGCCACATCGCAGACACTTTAGATCAAATTTGTCATCAGAGTGACGCAGAGTCACTCCAAGACGGGTAAAATGTAGGACCGATCCGTATTAATTTTTCCCTCCCAACATTGTTCCTTTCGATTAGCAATAATTTTTTTTTTTAATTTTCTATTAAAAAATATATAAATTAATTGACAACTGATAATTAATTTCAGCAAATTTCGATCCACCAACACAATTGGTTATGGATTTTATATTTTCTCATAATAATAAAATCACAAAATAACTTTTTTTTTGCTCAAAAAAATAAAAATTAAAATAAATTACTTTTAATTTTGCTTAAAGCAAATACTTTTATTTTTTTTCGAAAATAAAAAATAATAACACAGTACAACATTTTTCAGGTGATTGATTCGGGACTCAATTCTGATAATTGGTTATGAAAGTAGACCCAAAAAGAAGAACTTCTGCATCATTAGTTTGGTCATGGTACATAAAATAAAAAAGTCATGAATGTTTTTTCCAAAGAATTTTGTGGCTAACTCTAGCAAATTTTTTAAATTCATACCTTTATTTAACTGTGAATGAAAGCGAAACGCGTTTATCGATTTACATGATTTATGTCTCATTTTGTTCAAAGGTTATGCGACTTTACGTGAAAGTAATAGGACTTGACACTTTTTTACCGTTTTGGATTTTTTATGAATTAAAAATAAAAAATTTAAATTTTTTTTTCATACATTTATTTATAACTGCGAAACTGTTGCTTATGCAGCGAAACGTTGTATGAACAGATTAAAGGAATTGTAATTCTTAATTTTTTTGTTTCAGCTTATTCGGACTAGTGGTTCTCGAGTTATGACAAACAAAAGAACCTAAAACGTGACAATTTTCCCTATACAATACTTACTAACTTCAAATTAATTTTTAAATTATTATTTGATGTATCATGACCAAACTAATGATGCAGAAGTTCTTCTTTTTGGGTCTTCTTTGATAACCAATTATCAGAATTGAGTCCCGAAATCATGTGTTGTACTGTTTAATCAAAAAAAAATTTATTTTGGCTATAAAAAATCAAAACATAAGTTTAATTTTGTTCAAAAAAGTTTTAATACAAACAATATCTATTATAATCTAACTTTTCTAAGAAAAGGAATAATGAATAACGGTCCTTGGATAACACTCTGATAGAAAAAATTTTTCCTGAAAAATTTTTTATTAGAAATATTTTTTATTACAAAAATATTTTAATGAAAAATTTTAATAACAAAAAACTATAAAAAACTTATCGATAATAAAAACTCTTTCAAAAGAGAGTTTTTAGTAGAAAAATTAAGTTAAAAGAAAAAATATATTTTTTCACTTTTTTGGTGTAATTTCGATCGTTCCTATTTTTGGCTAAAATTTGTTTAAGAAATACATTGATTTTTTTTTTTAAAAAGGCACGGCAAGCTCTTTTCTATTAAAAACTGTTGATAAATTTTGTGAATAAAAATTCTTAAATTAATTAAAATTTAATTAAAAAAGGAAGTATGTTTTAGTAATCAACATGACTCACCCATGTTCACCTTTACTTGCATTGTTTCTTTTAATAATTTTTTTTTTTTTAAATATCAAGTACTGAATGAATATGAGATTTGTTTGGTGTTATTACAAATAATAAATATTTTTTTTTGATGTATTATTTCTATGACTGATTACGTTAGTCTACAATGTTGATTATGTTTGAAAAAAAAAAATTCGCAGCTAAAATAATAAAATGTCAGTTATTTGGTTGTGCAAAAATTTTAAGAAAAATAAATAACTAAAATTCACACACATAATTTTCTATTGTTATTTTTTACTTTATTTGTTTGTTTTACTCAAGAAATTAAAATTAATTTCAATTGAAATAAAATATACATACATACATCTTGAGGTTATGTTTGCGATTTTGTTTTTTCATTGGGGGATGGGTTTGTATCGGTTTTGGTCTTTCGTAGTAGATTCAAATAAAAGTATGATTGATTTGCATACACACAGACTTTTCAAGGGAATTATAATTATTTATTTTTTTTGGTTGGTATATAATTTTTGATTTAAAATTTGTGTAATTTGTGTTGGCTTGAAAGTTAAGTAATTAAAAAGATTTTTAGTTAGAATTTTGGACGAAAAAAGAATAAGGAGTGTAAATATTTATCTGGACAATAGAATTACAATAGTAAAGGAAATAGAAGGAATTTCGGATATCTTTTTTTATATACATATGTATTGGACTCTAAGCAATTATAAAAAAATCGACTTAATGCCGCTTAGACTGAACATTAACGCAGTTATCAAAACAGGGGTGGAATAATAGAACAGCGTCCCAGGTTTTGTAAAAATAAAAAAAAAATCAACCTTTCCAATTCTATCTACAGCGCGGAGTATGCTTTGAATTTTTTATAACTTTAAAATTTTTTCATCAGCATCAAGGCGAATTAACTTCAGGTGGCGGCGAAAAGACAGCCGGTAATTTTTTTTGGTCATGCCAGAAATGTCAAAAGTTTTGTTTACATGTGCTTTTTAAAATTGTGTTTTTCAATAAACATTTTGTTTTACAATTCATTAATGAAAAAATAAAACAATAAAGAGATGATTAATGAAACTATGTTTAAAAATTAAGTACTAATCGTTTTTAGATCACAAAAACTAATTTTTACAGTCATCACTATAACTTAATGGAATTTTTATGTTTAGGTGCAATTTTAATATTCAAATGCATAAACTCAACACAAAAAAGAAACGGCTTAAATTATTTTCAATGCCAAATTCAATTCAACCGAATTTGCAATTTAATGCTCACAGGAATTGCACAAGTTTATGTTATAAAAACTATTATTTTCTTAATTCCAAAAATAATTTTATTTTTTTTTTATTTTTTGACTCAAATATTTTTGTTAATTTTAGTTTAGGGATGCCAGATTATTTTTTCTTCAATCCCAAATTTAAAATAAAAATTTCTTTAAACATCCCCTCTAAAAATAAAAAGCCTCCAAATAAATTATTTTTAAATAAATTATTTAGTCTTAATATTATGTATTAGTAGGGATTACTTTTATCTTATAAATTTTTTTTTAAATTTATGTTAGCATAGATAAGCACACTAAAACAATAATGTCATGCAACCAATTTTACAATTTGGTAATTATCTTTCAAATTTTGAAAAATCTACGTTATTAAAAGAAATGGAAGTTTTGATCAGTTAATCTAAAATATTATTAATACATTTTAAATTTCTTGTACCTATGACTGCTGGTAACAGTTGTGAGTTAGGAGCAGAAGGTTGTTAACCCAAGGCTCTTAGCCTTTTGGTGGGGCTGCCATTTATGATATAGCTGAAAAGGCACAGAATTTCTTATCTTAGACGCTCGCTACGAGACAGACGCTGGGTGAAGGTGGGTTGTTGAGGTGCATAGTTTGGGGCGGCACCTACTCGTCGGTGAAGCATAAAGCACTCACCCGCTGATTGTCCGGGACTGCTTATTTGTGCTGAAGCACTTATTCGCAGCTAATCTTTATATCTAAAGGCCGTTAACTATCCGCAACCTGTGACCCGTCCGGCGGCCTTCAGCTCGGCATTCGCGAAGACACCCTTCAATATCTCCGCGATTGGCACTATGCGGCCACGATTTGGCGTAAAAGCAACAAATAATAATAATGACTGCTGGTAAAAATATAATACTTAAAGCATCATATGCATATTGGCAAGCATTAACGGATTCTGACTAAAAATCCACGTTTAACCATTTTATGTATTTGTATTTGCGTTATAATTTGTTTCATATTAATTGTATTAAAATGAGTTCTGTAAATAAAAAATCTTGCAGTTCATATTTATGTATGATGGCTTGGAAAAGAAACAAATCTATCAATAATTTCCCCAAAAATAAAAATTTGGTATTAGAACCCACAATCTGGTAGCCCTATTTTAGTCAACTGTTTTTTACAAGGCGAATTCATTTATATATTAATTCGCCTTGTTTTTGACATTACATGACCGAAAAACAAAAACAAAACACCATGTTGTTTTTTGTGTTGTTGACTTGTTGTAGTCTCGCCGCCACCTGTAGTAAATTCACCTTGATCAGCATTTTTAAAAAAAAACTTTGGAAATTCTATAAAAATAACCACACAACTAAAAAGCATACCAAAACAATTGCTTTTTCCAGAAAATTTAAAATTTATTTACAAATTAATAGTTTGCAATGCTGCATGTTCGATTTAAAGAAGCAAAACTTAAAAATTTGGGCAGTTCCTCAGCGGCAATTTCACCCACTTTAGGGTTTTTTGAGAATGACATTTGAATCACAAAGAATCAAAAAAGTGACGTATAAAAAATGCCTAACCCATTGGCGAGGACAGCTTTCGAAGAAAGAGAAAGAAATCGTTTGTTGGTAGTGAAGTTGCAATGTGTAACAACAGGCCGCTACTATCAGCACAAATTGCATGATCAAAACAAAAAATGCAAAAAGGGCAGCTTTCGAAAAAATACAGAAACAAACACAATATTTTCTGTCTCGTGAGGCCTCTGTGTGCCCTGTGATTTGAATTTCAATCTCTCTCATCGGCGGTGGATAACAGACGATGGTAAAATAATTTTGTAAGGTCCAACTTTGAGTTTTTAACAAGATGGAGGCACATTACATACAAGCACAAGCGATTTTTACTGCCTTCAAATTGCTAAGATATGAGCAAAACCCACGATTGCCTCTAATTTTTTTATTAAATTCCATGTTTTTGTTATTTTGTTATAACTTTTTACAGATTTTGCGAATATAAAATTCTGCATCGCATATCCGTATAGACCATGAAAAAATATTAGGAACTTAATAAAGTT
The DNA here is from genome assembly GCA_949318255.1 of Pollenia labialis. Classification (NCBI taxonomy): domain Eukaryota; kingdom Metazoa; phylum Arthropoda; class Insecta; order Diptera; family Polleniidae; genus Pollenia; species Pollenia labialis. Next base: position 115,554,675 of record OX439143.1, read on the forward strand.
TTCGCACCAAACGCGATGAAGGTTTGAATTTCAATTTTTCTCCTAAGTATGTACACAAAATTAACATTAATTAACAAAATTTTTAGGATTTTCAAATAATTTAATGAATATAAAAAGATCTTACCATTTGTACGGAAGAAGGGCGCAAATAAATCGCGATATTATGACTGTATTTCGCGGCTTTTTTTAATAGACTAATTTAATGTCAAATGATAGATGTTGTGATAGATGAGTTGTTTGGCGGATATAATATGAAACAGTGATGATTTTTAGAGAAAAATACATTTAGGTAAAAGTTTTATTAAATTTTATTTTGCGTTTTTCGAACAAATTTAATTTTTACTTTTGGTACACTCCAATGTACTTAAAAAGATCTACTTAATTTTTATTAAATATGAGTTGAATCAAGGGAGGTGTCGAAATTTTTTTTACAATCGTTTTAATTATTTTTGTTTGTATTATATCGGGATTTAAAAAATGTTGTGATATAAAAAATGGATTTATCGCTATCTGAGCTAAACAGAATGTCAAAAAAAAAACTTGTTGTAGGCAAATATAAATCCTTGTATAAAGACAACAAAAATAAAAAGCAAAGGTATGTACAAATTTCCGAAGAATTGTTTGCTCTCTGGATTAAGTTTAATTAAAAAAATGCAGCAAAGGTATGTGAACAATTGGCAGAGTCGGGAATCGGAATTTCTACACCTTCACAAGCTGGTAATAAAAACCGCAGAAAATTTAGAAGAATTTTATATAACAACACTGCATAATGAAAACTGGTGCTTACATTTTGATGGGAAAAATATGTCTGTAAAAAGGAAAAACAGGTAGTTGTTATCAAAAATTAACACAAAGAAATCGATATTAACGATTTTCAACGGAAGAATCCTTTTATAATTTCAATTTGTGGGGATCTATAAAAATGATAGTATGTGATACAACAAGTGTTAATACTGGCAAAATAACTGTATTGTTGCTCTACTTGAAAAGCATTTTCAATCAATTTTATTGCCACCACCACAAAATATTGGTTACCAGCATCATGTCTTGGATTTATTACTACGACATGTAATGGACGAACTACTTGGTGCCGCAACATATTCTCCTAATATTGGATATGATTTTGTTCTGGAATAAGTAGGCAATTACTAAAACTGGAAAACAAGTCACAGGCAAAATTATGTACTTATAAAACGTGTTAACCTAAAATGGATAGGTGACATGCAATATTTATATGAACTTCGCCTAAAGGCCCAAACATAATGAAGCTAGCTTTCGCTCAACAATAAATTTCAGTGTATTTATCAAATATGAAAAACTGGGAATTTAGCACGTCATACGGAAATCGTATTAATAATAAATTTTGTATTCCCGAAAATAACTTTGATAATGTGCTTAAGTTGGCTTAAGCAAATGTACGAATATATGTTAATCATATGAGGTAAACCATATTGAACTTATGGAAAATGTTTGCTAAATTTTATGAAACTGTCATTTACTTAAGCAAACTGCGAAGCTGAACGCACATTCCGTACGAAATCAAATGTTTATGGATTTTATTTTTGTTTTTGAATTACATTTGAGAGACTTTTTGTTAATTTTTGACAGTAGAATAAGCATGGCTATGCATATTATGGTTGGGCCTTAAGTTTTAAGTACTACAAATTAAATGGAATTTTTTCATATATCAACTTTAAATCTTTACCACCAATACACATTGCTAGATGGAACTCAAGAGCCATTCTCGCTATTCTAGCATTTGTTCTTATACCCAAATATAGAGAAATGTTACAACCTATTTGTGATTGTATATGTGATGAATGGTGCAATGTTTGGTTTTCTGATCACTGTTTCAACGAAATTAATTTTTCAGTTTTAAACAACTCTCCAGTAAAATACAAAAAGGCTCATATGTGTTTCCCTAAACACTGGGTGAGTGAATCTTCTACAATTGCAAAAAATATTTTCCCAGTATGTAAATCAACTCACACTTTAAACTTGAAATTTATTTCATTAAACCCAAAAAAAAATTGCTTACATTTTTGTTATACAGTTAATTATTGAATATATTTAAAATATATAGCATGTATAAACAATAAAAATTACCATATATAATGGAAATTAAAAAAAAAAAATTTCTTGGAGGAGCTTTAGAAATTGCACTTGGTGCGGAAACTTTTTTGGCCAAATTGGCCTAAAAAAATTATTTTTATTATCAACACTTAATTGCCTATCGCGTGGTGGGAGGAAGAAATTTTGTCCAAAAAAGTTATTACATGTGCAACGAAGTTGATTTTACGATGTCCGTCTGTTATTCTGTGTATCTGGAGAACCGATAGAGCAAAAGTTTCAAAATTAGGTACAAACATCTTGGTTAACAATACACAACATTGGACGAAATGGTATTTATATCTCATGAACGGTACTTATAATTTTCTGTTCTTATCACATCATGGTGAATGGTATAACATTTTTTTACAAAAACAAAAAATTTGCAAACTTCACTTCGAATGTTAAATTATTTAGGAAATAAATAAATAAAAAAAATCTTCCCCCTTGAAAATATTCCTATATTGATTCTGGTTTTATTTGCCACAAGTCCAATTACCATTAATTAATTTTCAAAATTGCCCGTTTATTCCTTTTTTAATTTATTAGTCTAACTAAAAGTTTAACTGCCTGTCTGACATTTTACCCCTGCAATACAAAAACCAAAAAAATAAAATTCACATATTTTCCAAACATTTAATTTAATTAATTTTCAGTTAATTTTTAATTTCAATTTGATTGGAATTTGTTGTTTTTTTTAATAAACTTAGCAGTTTTATAAATTAGTTTAAAAAAATCTAATTTCCTTGCAATCATTATGAGTTTTTGGTTAAATTTTAATAAAATATTAATTCCACATTAAATTATTGACAATATAATAATTTAATTTTACTTAAATTGAAATTTTTAATGAATACTTTTTTTCAAAATGACCTACTTTTCAAAGACAATCTGTAACCCAACTGGTGAGCTGCTGTTACTACCGCTGCTACCATTATTTCTGCAATTCTATTGAAAAGTTCAATGTGTGTGGTCCACTTGGAAAAGGAAACAGTTTGAAAAACTGTTGCATACTGTTTAAATGCTCATGCATGTTCTACTATTGGTTATTAGCTGGATTATGGCTTTTGTTTTATTAAAAACAGAATATATATATAAAATAAATAAAAATTAGCTGAAAAAATAGGAAATTAATTTAATTCAATTTCAATTAACTGATTAGATTTCATGGAGAAAAATTAGCTAACCAACAAAATATATATTTACGAAAAACAGTTAAAATAAATACATTTTATTAATCCGTACAGAGGCTTAAAATAGCAGAAAATATTGTGCATTTACAGTATTCACAATTTTATCGTTTAATGAAAGTAAGTAGTATTGCTCAGACTGTACATTTATTTTGATTTATTTGCTTAGGGGAAAGTGTATGACCGTATACCTGCAAAAATTAAAAGTAAGTCCTGTTCACTTTAGCAAAAATGTCATAATACGATAAGAACTATATCGATCGATTCTTACGAACGAAATTTGAATAATTGTTAAACATTTTTCTATAGGTTAAATGGGCAGCTGGCACGAGGCCGGTCCTTTGTTGTACCCTCATCCAGTGACCATAATGAAACCATTGCTCACCATATTATTTTCCAAACATCACAGCAGCCTCAAACCATTTCGAATCCCTGCAAAAGACAGAAATCGACTTTAGTCCTAATTAGATAGAGCATCAAAGAATGGCAATTTTGGTCTCCTAAAATGCCTCGTCCTAACATTACCGAAAACGGATAAACTGAAACACTCGTTTCACCTCCTCACTATAACAACTTCTGAAGTAGTTATTATAACCTAGTCCCATTCTCGTCGGTCCTATCAGTCAGTAACTACCGATACGACCTACCTTATCTGATCCTTACCAAACACCAATATCACGCAGGTTTTCTCCGCGTCATAGACAGGCCAACGAGCAGGTACACCCACCCTATCAACTCTCCTGAACCCATCTGTATGACTCATGCCAATTAGGCTGTCAACGAACATGTCGGCTAAGAGAAAACCTTGGTTAGCCAGGACGCCTGCAGTTTATTTTCTCAGGTCCATATTTCGCTCTGGTATCCATGCCAGTGTTATCCTGGAATGTTTCGTAAAGACACCAGCTAGAGCTACAATGGCAGCATTGCTGTTCATAAAAATTGATATATCCGGATAAACGATAACAGCTCAGCCAATTTACAGCTCAAAAGCGACCTTTATACACAGTTTCTCTATTGTGAAACCTCCACCTCCCTTACTGCTCCTCTTAAAGCCATGAGTGTGGACCCCAAGGGTCTTACTTTTTATGTTTTTTTTGCATTGCCTCAAATGTAGTTTTTTCAGCTGAATTAAACGGAAACTTCTCACGAAAAATAAAATTCTCAATCTGAGGCATAAAATTCAAAACGCATTTAAATATTTTTGGCAAACAATTTTTGGCAAAAAATTTTTAAATGGAAAATTTGTTGAGAACATTTTCTTAGCCAGGAATTTGTTGGATTAACTAAAGTTGGTGCTATTTAAATACATTCGAATTTATGACAAAGCTTATTTCTAGAAAAAAACATTTGTTTTTAAAAATAGAATCTGAGAATTATTTCTTTTTATGTTAACCATTTTTATTTTTCGAATTTACCTAATAAAATTCGTTTGAAAAATCATTAATTTTATTTTTTTTTTTTTGTTTAACATGTTTCTTTGTAATCAATTGATCTGCCCAGTTAATCCGCTTGTATTCTCATTTATGTGTACGGATGATTCTTAGGCTGACTACAAATTATTATTTTATAATTATTATTATTTTAGCAGGAAGGGTATGCTACATTCCTTGTGGAACTTTTTTTAATGTAATCAAAGACCCCATTAGTAAACACATAAAAAAAAATTGATTTCATGTTAAATATTCGCACAGCCGAATATTGCTCTTACTTGCTTAAATATTACTTTTATTAACAAACTGATCTAAAAACTGTAGTTTATTTTTCAATAAAAGTCTGTGACTGTGCCTTATAATTCGCATTTAAAAACATTATTATCATTTTTTTAAACCTAATCTAATTTTAATGTAATGCTTCGTTAAATTTGATAATACTTTTAACGCGCAGTTTATTTACTATTCAAATTCTAGTGAAAGCTCAAGTAGTTAATTAAATTCTGGTAATTATTGCAATAAACCCATGATTTGAAGAGCATTTTTTAGCTGATAGTAGAAAAGAGTACATAAAATTAAGTTCAATTAGCATCAGGGTTGACAAAATTTGAACAATTGTACTTTTTTCGGTACTATTTAACCTTAAAAAGGAAAATGGTACACCAATGCAGTATTGCCAGAAGTAGGGGAAATCCCTACATGTATGTATTTTTGATCCTTAAGTAGAAGCGTAGAGAAAATCGGACAGATTTTTTATATTGTCCAAAATGTAGGGATTTTTCGTCATATCGCATTATTAATGAAATAAATGCAGAAACATATGTTGTTCTTGTCTAAAACGGTTGAAAAATCGCTTAAACATATATTTCCAGACTATATATAAATCCAGTTGGCCACGGAAGCGGGAACAAAGCGTTAACGACATTTTCGAACAAGTGTCACGAAAATCGGGCACAACACAAAGAAAGACAATGTCACCTACATTGTCGTCAACGACTACATGCATGACAACGTTCTCTATATTGACGTCCACAACAAAAATTATTATATGGTTATCTATTTCAGACAGTTTTTTTAGTATAGTTGGAATTTTAATTTCTGTTACATCTTTTATATTCTACTATTATAAGCAATCCCGAAGTTTACAGTAAAGTATTAACTGCATGCAATCCGTTTTTCAGCCCGCGAATAACTTCATCAGCATTTTGTAAATTTTTTGTGGGTATTTAAATCAACAATTAAAAAAAAGAATATGGGAATTTTAAGAAACCCAAGCAAGTGCAATCACTTACCATCCAAAAAAAAACTTTGTCGTCAATAGTATTTATACAAGACAACTTATAAGACAGTGTCGCTCATACTGTCCTACATAAAGTTTAATAGAAGACAATTTATAAGACAATGTCGCTCAAACTATCATGCACAACGATTTCCTGTAAAGTGTCTTCTAGAAAACCTAAACGACAGGGGACAAGTCAACGACAACGACACCGACAACGGCAATCTGGCCTATTGGGTAATTAAAAGTACATACATGTGAATGTATTCAGGGATGTGCTGGAAATCGAAAACGCAAATCGCAAGAATTTGATAGTTGTTTTTAATACACTTTGAATATAATTTTCATGATTTTTGTTATAAAATTCTGTTTAATAGAGAAATATTTGTACATTATTTGTCATAAAATTCTCTTATTACAGAAATCTTATTAAACAACGACTTCTAAAATTCTTGCGTTTTACGTTTACGTGATTATTTTTTTTAGTTTTGTACTTATTTTTTGTCAAAGCTTTAATATATATACATATTCGAATAAACTTATTTTTTATAACTAATGTTTTTTCTTCTATTTTTATGAGAGGGATTTTTTTTAAAGTAGGGACTTGTGTAGGGGACATTTTTTAAAGTGTAGGGAAAATGGGACTTTTTTTTAGCAGTGTAGATATTTTTTCAAAAAATCCACTGGCAACACTGCACCAATGGCTAATTAAGGCAATTTTATATGGCAACTCATCATTTCAGTCATATCACTGGTAATGCATGCATACATACATGTGTAAATACACAAGTAAGTATGTTACCATCCGTACTCAAATCAATCCGAAGCGGTATAAATAGTACGGTGAGTACGGATTTTCTTGAATCAAGTACAGAAAGTTTAATTCAAGTACGTATTTTCAATTGCAAAATACTTAAATTATCCATATTCAATGCCGATTTCGTACTTAAAATAACCCGAAAATTAGATTGATTTAAGTAAAACTAAGATTGAATTAATCTTGAAATGCGCTTGATTCTAGTATTATAAAGTTGATTTTATCCCGAATTAGAAAAAACCCCGTATTACACTTTACAGAATGATTAAACACCAACATCATGCCCGATATGGTTTTTACTTTAGAAATCTAATGTACCTACATATTTAAACATAAATGTAAACTAAATGAGAACCAAGAGTTCAAATTTACTTTTTAACCCTTCGTGGTGTATAGAAAATCAAAACATGCCTAACCCGGAGTTTTAAACACAATGAAAAATTGTATCTTTTTATTATTGATATAAGAATTTTATACTTATTTCCAGAAATTCCGGGATTGATTTCCGAAAGTAATCCCATTAAGGATTCTTTTGAATGCGACGTTTTAGTGTTAGTCGTACTTGAATTTTTGAGTATGACTCGTACTTAAAGTAATCATAAAAAACTTGATTTTTCCCGAGTGTTTTTCTTTCTGTGTATGTATATATGAATGGGTCAGAGCTGAACCGAACCAAGTCACAAAATATATTATATAAATACATATATTTTAAAACTAGTGCGAAATACTAGACAATGTTTAACTTTATTCAGGTCTACGGACTAAATTTAAAAGTGTTTCATTCGTAAGCTTACGGCTGTCCGAAACGTATGTTGTTTTTTTTTTTGTTACCCTTAGAGTGGGTTTTTAACACCGAGTTTAATCTTAGCGGCAAACTATAATTAATTAGTCTGATAATAAATTTAATCGAGTACTAATTGTGTTTGCCGTTTTTAAGGGGTAGTTTAAACCTCGCAGCATTTCCATACTAAATAACAACAAATGGCAACAAAATATTTAAAAATTGGAAATTTTTTCAATCCACTTAGCATTTTATTCAGAAGAAGAATAATTTTCGCCCTTTTAATTCTTATAAAATGAAAATTAATTCTTATTATTATTTAATTTAGGTTTTCATATGTTTCAGAATAACTAAAGTCTTCATCTTTACTAGAATAATCGATTTTACTGTTTTCTAAAAAAAATTTTTTCAACAGCTGCTTTTGTTATACATGTGTATGTGCTGACATTTTATGATTAAGTTTAAACCACCAACATTGGCCGCTTAAACTGGCAAATAAAAGTAATTAATCCTCATCTTAAAAACTAAAAACACAGATTAAAGTTGACTAAATCTCTAATCTTCGTGTTAAAAACCAACCCTTAGAGTTTATGTACCTGAAAAAACTTACAAATTCAAAATAAATTTATGTTTTTTGAATAACTTAAAAAAGTAGTGTAGGGAAAAATTGGTTGCAAGCAAAAAGGGATTTTTTTTATAAGCGTAGGGATGTTTGAAATTACCTCCTGGCAACACTGGTTAGAGTAGAGTTGGAGTGAAGTTAGAAAAGGTTAAGAGTAAAGCATTTAAGTAGAGTTAAATTAAAGTTAAGTAGTAGTAGATTTACAGTAGAGTAAAGATAAAGTGGAGTTGTAATAGAGTTAGAGTAGGGCAGAGTTAGAGTATAGGTAGAATAGAGAAGAGTGAAAGTTAGTTTAGAGTAGACTAGGGAGATCGATTATTTGACTTTTTTAAAAACCGGTTTTCGAATAATCCGAATAGCTGCTGTTTTAAAAAACCCGGTTTTCGGTTAAGCATTTTAAAAATAACCGGTCAACCGGTTTTAATTCGAATACATAAAAACACAAAAATCAAATTATTGTTTATAAAAAAAGTTAATTTGAATAAAAACAAAACAATTTACTATGGTAAGGTACCAATAAAATACATAGATATGACTTAATATGGGCAAAACTAAAATAATCGGTTAAAACCGGTCGAATACTATCCGTTCGATCTCCCTAGAGCAGACTAAGAGTGGAGTAAAGCTACAGTTAAAGAACAGTTCGAGATGTGTTAGAAATGATATAAAGTAGCGTTAGCGTAGTGTTTAAGAAAAGTTTGAGAAGAGATAGAGTAGAAATAATGTAGAGTTAAAGTACAATAAATTAAATTAAGGGTTAAGTGAGAGTAGAGTTAGAAAATAGTAAGATATATTAAGATTAGTTTTAGATTGTAGTAACTACAATGTAGTTACAACTACAATTAATGTTGGAGAATTCCAACCAATTGTAGTGGGGAATGTAAGAAAAGGTAAACTCACTGTTTATTGTTCGTATTTTGTTTAAGCTTTTATGTCAAGAATAAAATTGGAAATTAGGCACGACTATTGTTAGATGTGGAAAAAAGAAGAGAAAAAAAAGAAAAGAATACATTAAGAATTGAGCGTATGGCGGGAGCCAGTGTTAAGTTCTGATTAAGTTAGAATAAAGTAAAAGCCAGCCTTTAACTGGGACAAGGTTTAGGTTAAATCAAATCTAGGGTGATGAGATTTTGGCTATACGTATGTAAAATTAAAAATTTTTGAATAATTTTGTTCAGTAAATTTATTGAAAATTTCTTATGATTTCCAGTTGAGCTACCTAAATAAGAACGGCAAGCGTTTTTAAATGACAAAACTTCTCGTTTTCATAAAGCTTATACGAAACCATCCCTACGAGAGCGATTGAAATACTACTTGCTAGAAAATCGCATTTGACTGATCTCTTTATCGATTTTTTTTTATTGAAATGTATTGGGAATATAATTTCCATGTAAAAAAACGCCTGCCGTTCTTGTTTAGGTAGCAGTTATAAAACCGTCGTGGTGACACTTGCTTGTCTTGTCTTCTTTAGTATTTTTTTGCTACTTAAAAGAACATCTATTTTATTACAAAATAAAATGTTCAATAACTAATGATTAAGCTACAACTTAATTAAAAATTAATTTGCATATTAATATGGCCCCTGGTCACTAAAAGAATATACAAATTTTTATTAATAACTTTTTTCATAACTTTTTTGTGTGTTCTTTTTTTAACTCTTAAGAGGTTCGAGTCTTTTAAAAACCCTCATATTTCCAAAGTGTATTCGAAATGATTATTTATTTATAATTAATAGTCATATTAAATATTTTTTAGCTTAACTAAACACCAATTTGTTGTACGTGTTAAACATGTATTTTAAAACAAAAATTGGAAAAAAAAATACAGATTGATTTCTAATTTCACCAAGTTCAGTTATAATAAACTTTCAGTTATAACTGCCAAGAACCTATTGTTAACTGGAAGTTAAAGTAATAGTTGGTTTAACTGAACTTTGTGAAATTGGCCTTTAGTCTAACAAATGAAGTACAGGGTGGTACATAATGAACGTTATGAGTTAATAAGTGAACGACTTTTTTTGTTTTGTTTTTCAGAGTTAACTATTAAAAACTTGGGAAACTTATGATGCAAAGGCTCAGCACAGAACAAATTTTATTTTGGAAGTCAGAATTAGATGGTTCAGACACAGAGATTACATCATTTAATGCGCAATTAGGCCCATTTTCACCACACTGGTCACCTCCATAAAAATATGAGGCATACAAGATCCAAGAGTAATTCTAAGACATCAAATGCTCCTATTTAGATGCACAATATGGTGTGGAATTACTTTAGAAAATATTATTGTACCATATTTTTTCGAAAGCGACAAACAAGTTTGGATAATGGCATTCCATACTGGGCAATGATTGAAAGCAAACCTCTTAAGGCCGGAGCTAGAGAAAAATTCAGGCTTGTGATTCCGACAAGATGGAGCCACTGCTAACACAGCTCGTCCAACTGTGAGTCTTTTTTTTTGTCGATTATAACGTTACTTATGCGCTACCCTATAATAGAAAATTTGTTGTATGATACAGAAGACAACACTAAATAGTTGGTATTATTACGGTTTAAATATGCTGTGATAACATTTACTTTTAAAGAAGACTAATTTTATTTTGATGTTATTGTTGTTATTTTACAACTGTCAAAAAGTGTTGCTGCTTTTGATAAAATGATAAATTGTTAAATGTCACATGCTGTGCCCAGGCAACCAACAGAAAATATAAAATATGATTAAAATAATTAAATATGTGTGTGTGTAGTAGTAGAAGTATTTTTAAAAAATAGCTATGATATAAATAACTGACCGTTTGGCCAACCAGTCTGAGAATGAAGCTTATGTACCCTATAAGCGGTTAGAAATTTTACGAGTAAATTGCTTATAGTTTTTCTAGGAGCTTTTGCTCATATTATTTTTCTCCTACTGTGTTCTGTTTTAGCGCTGTGACTTGCCCATATGTCGTTGAGTAGCATCTCGGAGGATATATAAGATTCAAAAGAAAAATCAATCCATCCGTACTCAAATCAATCCGAAGCGGTATCAATAGTATGGTGAGTACGGATTTTCTTGAATCAAGTTCAGCAAGATTGATTCAAGTACGAATTTTTAATCGCTAAATCTTATCCATATTCAATCACGAATTCGTAATTGAAATACTCTGAAAATGAGATTGATTTAAGTAAAACTAGGATAGAACCAATCTAAAAATGCGCTTGATTCAAGTATTATTAAGTTGATTCAATCCCAAATTCGTACTTGAAATAAACAAAAAGAATTTTATTATGATTGATTTACTTACCCGTTTTACACCTAACAGAATTTCAATAACAAAACGCCAGCATCATTCCCGATATGGTTTTTACTTTGAAAACTTAATGTACTTATATAACTGAAAATATAAACTAAATGAGAAGCAAGAGTTCTCAATTTCACTTTCTAAACATGAAAATAAAGTTTTTTCTACACACAAAAGCAAATCGTTGTTTAAATATTTGTGTGGTGTTGTTGTAGTGACTGCAACCAACATTGAGAAGTTAAATGCGATTAAAACGCTCACTTTTTAAATTTACTCTCCGAGTGGCACTACCAACAAAAAGTTTAATTTTTTTTACTTGGTTTAAGAATTTTGTACTTATTTTAAGAAATTTTCGAAAGTTATCCCATTTAGGGGTTTTTAGGTACGTTTTATTGTTATTCGCACTTGAATTTTTAAATACGATTCGTACTTAAAGTTGGTATTAGAACTTAATCTATGCCAAGTGATTTTCTTTCTGTGTAGTTGTAATTACCTGAAGCCTCTCAGCGGCTAAAATTGACAGATCTTATATCAATCGCAGCTGACCAGCGCCTTGTTTTGTAGTTTGGAAACCTTTAACATTCTGACCAACTGAAAGTGTGATATTATATTATATGGAAATTGGATTAATTGATTTGTGGTTAACCTGTCGAGGGGTTCTTAAACTTAAACCAAGACATCAGCAATTTTTTAACCTAGAATAGGGGTAAAATTAACCCTAAGCCTAATTCTGGGTCGGCCTGTTGGCAAATTTCTCAGTTGTAAAGCTAGTTAGATATATAAAGCTGGTGAACAAGGGTTAAGTCTTTTGTCATTATCACTTGAGTGTTTGCGTCCACATATTGGGTCTTTACTAGCCGCATTGTGTACATACAGTATTAAAACAGTGAAGTCAGCTTAACATTTTGAATAGATTTAATTTTGTTAAATGTTTTTTAAAGAAATTGTTTTTGCTAGTAAAATACAAAATACCTCTTCTGTCTATGTTGGTGTAGGGCAAATTACCTCATATTAATTCTTTAAATAATTTTTGAACTTTATTTCAAATTTGCTGCTCTTATTTTAGAGTTGAAATTGATTTAAATTTTTTTCTTTTATAAGCTGCGTTCGAGAACACAAAAGTTTTTACTATTTTTACTGAATATTACTGCATTTTACTAAATTGCGTTCGCGTACACAAAATACAGTAAATGAGAACACAAATTGAGAGCATAAAATAATAGTTTTTGACTGAGTACTGAAAAATTTTTACTGCATCAAGCCCATAAATTGTTTAAAAATTGTTAAATAAAAGAAAAGTTGAAATAAAAAAAACCAAAAGTTAATAAATATTAGTTAATTAAACTTGTTTGTGAAGCAATTAAGGCTAAATACAAACTTTTAAAAACTTTTTTTTTTGTTATGTTAATTTTTTAGAATTGAAAATGTGTGAAGTATTTGGGTACTTAAGTAAGCAATAGCATGTACCTTTGAATAAATTAACCTGCCACAAATCAGCAAAATCAAATTAAATACAAGCAACTATGAAAGATTTCAAAAAATAATTTGTTTGTATTTTCAAAAAAAATTTTATCGAGTACCGATAACGAACGGAGCTAAGTAGTCAAAAGTGTAAATATTTTTTAACACTGAAATTATTTGCCATCAGCTGTTGCCTCATTTTTACGAATTTTTAAAAATTTTGCGTTCGCGTACATTTTTGGACAACAGCTTTTTGTGAGAACAAATTTTTTCGTTTACCCATCTACTACACTTTACTGTAAAAGTACTCAAACGCACCTATTATTTCATTCATTTTTTTTTTTAATTTTATTTTACTAAACTTTTGTCTAGACTCCTTTTCATACGCATAACAAGCGATTACATGTGTACATTTCATACACACACATTTTATTTTTATAGAAGCTAGAATTTCCTCATGTTGTGAACAATTTAAAAACTGCGGGATGTTTTACTTAATTGGTTTATATGTGTATAATAAAATTGATTAATTCCTAACGAATTTAAACTCTTAAAAAACGAAAACAAGAACAAAAAAAATGAAAATAAAATACCAGAAAACAAAATAATTTCATTACTGTTCTTGCAGTCAATAACTTTGTAACATAAAAAATCTGCTTAAAATGTTTTTAAAAAAAACTAAAAAAATCACATGCGATTTAAAAATGTACATGTTCTGATAGCACTCGTTACTCATATTACTTTAGAAAACATAACTTCATTAAAGCCACAAAAGGTCTTAAGTGAAATTTTTTAACTTAGTAATCAATTTTCAACATAGCAAAATGTGACTAAAGCTTCCGTCACACTTATTCAATATTTGACCCTTCTTTTGTTAATAGTATTTGAGATTTAACATGGTCTTAATATCACAAAACAAGCTAACTATACTACAACACAGAAAAACTTCTCGCTAATTTTTTTTCAATTAAAGCATTAATCAAAAATAATATCAGTTTTAATTAAAAATTTAATCAAGTGAATTAAACGGTTAATTGATAATATTAATTTGTTTACTGGTGCAAATTTAATTAATTTTTTAATTAATATCACAAATTTTTTAATTGAAATCAATTTTTATTTTTTTCTGTGAAGACATAGCAAAAAATTGTTTTTTGTAAGATGTGGTATTATAATCTAAATAAATATTTGAATTCAAGGAAATAATTATTTAGTTTGCTTGTTGGTCCCGTTATTTTCGTCAAATATTTCATAAGTGTGACTGATCGTAGCTTAAGAAGTTTTTTTTTCAAAACTAAAAGTTAATAATTTTGTAGCTTATCCTAAAAATGCATTTATACCCTTTTGTTGAAACAACGGCGTTAAGCAAAACAATTGTTATACGCTATGCTCCATACAACTGTTTTTTTCTATAAAATTGTTATCATTAGTAAATTCATTCTGTTTTCTTTGCAAAACTGTAAAGTACACATTTGGACATGAAATGCTAAAGAAATCTAATACTTTTTATTAAATTTTACATTCAAAATGTTATACAGTTTTTAGTCATGTAATAAATTTAATTTCAAAAACAGAAATTGATTTAAAAACATTTGAAGTCACTTAAATAAAGTAAAACTGAATTTGAACACGAAAGTTTTATGAATCATACAAATAATAGAAAAATATTAAAACAAAACTTCTACAGATATACAACATATCAAAATTAAAATAATTTTGAAGTAAAAAGTAATGCAAACAAATTTAATAGCTGTCAATAGTAAGTTTTCCAATGTCAGCCCGTTGTTGAAAGTCACTTTCTTAAAAATTATAAAGACCATTGATGACAGATACTATTAAAAACACGTTCATCCTGATCCTCTATCAGTGATAGACTATCACCGAAAATCACACACTCGGTTACTTAAAAGCAATCATAAAACAAGCATCATCTTCTCCTCTCTGGAGTACCACTTGCACATGCACTTAGTGCCGGTTCATACACGTCAAGTTTGTCTCGTCAAGTCTTGAGTTTTTAGGAGAGAGGGGAAAAGAAATGGCCTTCTGAAGAGAAACGCTTGAACAATTTTGTTAAAAAGTACGGGCGTATTCTGGAAATCGGAATTAAGTGGATTTAAAACGAGCAAATTTTAAAAACGACCCTATTATGAAAGTTCATATAAATATTCCTTTTTAACTTTTTCATTATTTAAGTATCTATAATTTTTTGCAAGAAAAACACTTAATACCACGAAAAAACTACTGTAATTTTGTAAATAATTGAATTTAAATTATAATTCGAGAAAATTATAATAAAATGCATACAATGTGTTTATATGCCCATTTCTCCGTATGTAGATTTAGAGAACTTTAGAGGGCTTTTCTTTATTAATTAATTGAAATATATATATACAAAATTACAAGAAAATAATTTAAAAATTCATACAAATAGCATCGCAAACACGTACATAAGGATTTTAAATGTTGAGCAATTTTTTTGTATTAATATTGATGTCTCCAGGGCGAAATATTGTGTCATATGGTCTAAAATTGATGTCGAAAAAATTTCAGCCAAATCGGATAACTTTAACCCGTGCCCCTTTGAGGTCAAAGTTCAAATGATAAAAAAAAAATTTTCCATACAAGCAAAAAATTTTTTTTCGATTTTTTTTTTTTATTTTTTAATATTTGTAAGCTTTATTAGCTTATAAACAACAAAAATTTTTTTTAAAATTTTTTAGAGTAAGCCCCTTACAAGCCTCAAATTTTTTTTTCAGATTCACTTTTGAAACTGAAAATCTTGTCCGATCAAATGAAATTTGTTGTAGTGAATAAGCTAATAAATCTAACTAATATTAAAAAATAAAAAAAAAAAAATCGAAAAAAAAATTTTTGCTTGCATGGAATTTTTTTTTTTTATCATTTGAACTTTGACCTCAAAGGGGCACGGGTTAAAGTAATCCGATTTGGCTGAAATTTGTTCCACATCAGTTTTAGACCATGTGGCACAATATTCCGCCCGGGAGATGTTGAAAATCCAAAGTCGAAATTTAGCTGCCACCCTAATATACATATTTGGGATGCATCATAATCGCCAAATAATGATTTGGAGTAAGTACACACTTCTCAACAAAATACCGTTTTAACAGCAGTAAGTGTATCATTGTTCAACAAATAACATCAAAGACAGTTGCAATTGGAACGGAGTCTCTATGTAAAGCATTTAGAGCTTTTTGAACTTTGATAAACATTTGTTGGATATTCAAAGCTTTCTTATACAATTAAACGTTATTTAAAATTGAATGTCATTGTCAAATTCAAGGTTCAAAAAAGTTCCACTGTACATCAGTTGGCAGTTGAGGCGTATACATATGTAAGGACTTATTTAAGTTCTAGCTTTTCTTTTAACCATGCGTGCATTTGATGATGATGTTATAAAAAAATCTTGCAGATTTTCTTGCTAAATCGCTACACAGAAAAAATAGAAAATCGACTTTAATTAAACAATTCGTTCAGACAATTAAATATTAAACTAATTTTTCCCCTACAAAGGAATCGATCATATCAATTAACGGATTTGTATTTTCGAGTCATGGGACATAAATTTTGTCAAATAAAAAATTAATTGCATAAACTAAAAAATACACCACATATACACAAACTTTTAATTTTATGGGTTTTGATAAAAAAAATTAATTCCAGCAACCAAAAAATTAATTGAATAATTAATGCACACCAATTAATTATTTAATTGAATAATTTTTTGCAAATATTTTTTCTGTGTACTGCATCATTACATGAAAAACTACAAAACCCAATAAAACCCAAAAAACCCATGAAAAAACCCTCTGGGTTGGGTTTTTTTTTAACTTTAAGTACTTTAGTTTCAGTTATGTTTCAAAAAATTAAAGGGAAATAGGTATATGAAATACTTTTGGAATTAAAAAAATAGAATAAGCCCGAAATTGTTGCTTGCTGTAATTGTGATCGAAGATTTATTCTATAGAATTTTATTTTATACTTGATATGTCTGTTTCTAGACCAAAACACATTAAGGTATTCATTTTAAATAATATGAACGATGACATGAAATAACCTTCCCCCCAATTATAACCCAAGCAACAACAACGATTTTTCGATGGTTTTTTTCTTTCCCAAGATATAATGGCTTTTCAAGTATAATATAAATAATTTGTTCGACTAAAATATATCAAGATATTCATCCTTGAATGCAACTATCGTATTCGACTAACAATTGCCATTTTATAATATAAACTGAATAATAAAGTAGTATGCTAAATACTGTAGTGTTTTATTATCTTATACTATATACTTTTACTGCAGTATTTTACTTAAAGCTGAAGTTTAATATAAATACTAAAGACTAGCACATTATACTAAATTTGGTTAGTTTAGGCTTTAATGTAAGTTAAACGGATAAAACAAAATATTTATGGTATAAATTGTGATTTATTTAACTTAAATCCACCAATCAAATTGAAATCATGTTTGGGTTTCCTTTCATAAGACACTGAACTTAAAGCAGATTGTTGTAAATAAAATAAATGATTTGTGTTAATTATTGAAAAAATTCTCTCCTTTCTTTTCCTTGTAAGTGCTTTCATGCGTTTTATTACTTAAAAGTAGAAAAAAATCAAGTATGAATGTGTCTACAAATTGCGTAAATAAAATTGAAAACCAATTTTTTCAACAAACAACTTCAGTAATTAACAACAGCAGCAGCATCAAATGAGTAGAAGAACATCTTAAACTAACAAGCAATTGCAATATAAGAAGGGTGAAATATGCATGCGACATAAAATATCTTAAACATATGATGAATTAAGAAGTAAAGCGGGGAGAGAGAACATGCAATTTTCAAGTGGCTCCAGGACCACCACAACACACATGCAACAGAAAAAGTTGATTTTAAAAACCCCTTTAAATTACACACACACTGGGCCCTTTCGGTCTTAATAATACTTCAAAAGCAAACAACAGTCGAACACATTCAGCCTCACAATCACAAAAACACACACGTTTGCCAACACTCTTTGTACGAGCACTTGAAAATGCATGTTTCAAGTGCTTGCCAATGCTCGAGATAATTGTCAACGAATCGATGAGAGATGGATGCAAACAGCTCAATAATGAACATTTTTCATTTGCATTAACCGAATTGTGCGTGCAAAAGGGTCTGAGAATTTATAACGTGTAAAATTGAAAACTAAAAAAAAACATATTGTAATTACTTTTAAGGTTAAATTAAATTTGTTTCCATAATTAATTTTAAAGGTTCAACAATATTTATTATTAACTAATTTTTTGTGTAATTTAAATTGTTTTAAATTCCTATTATATTGTTAACTTTTTTATTGAAACTCATTTATTCATTTTGAAAAAAATTAAGCTGCGCTTAAAACGCCTCTTTGTAAGCACTTTCTCTTTGTAACGTGTTCGTCGCTTTGGGGCTTAATGTCTGTCATGTTATGTAGGGTCATCAATTGCAATTGATTAAGGCATGAAAACCGAATACAAGAATTTAACAAATGCTTGTTAAAAACTGATGAAACACCTGTACACTACCTTAAAATATTAACTCATTCACTCACTAGATTAAACAGAGGTGTTGAAAAAAATAGTCGTATTATAATTAAATTAAAACTATTCACAACACCGCCTTATATTCAAGATCAAAATTCAGTTACAAAATACCTTCTACTTTTGTCTATGACTAAAGATATCATCTTAAATAAATAATTTTATACTTGAACTATTGCTGAATACTCAAGCTTCTCCTGGCATCACTGATTCATATCATGGGTTAAGCTTTGTTCACAATTGGCAGCAACATTTTCACTAGTGTTCAAAATAGAGCAACAAATTTTTCGCGACTACACACATTTTAAATAAAGAAACCTTTTGCAAATTTTGCCCAAAACAATATTATGTGTTTATATTTATTTGTTGGAATATTTTGTTAAAATATTCATTTAAAACTAAATAAAATTATCTTAAACGCCAGAAACAATTTTAAGCAAATTGTTGCTGAAGTTATAGTTGACTCAAGTTTTTAAAAAAACTTTAGTTACATTTTTGTTTATAAAATGAAAGAAAAATAGTTATATGAAATACTTTGGGAAAAAATAAGATAGAAGGAAATACCATATTGTTGCTCTAATTGTGAACAAAGCTTTAAGAGTGAACGTATTCTTCACATTCTCAATATAAAATATATATTTGCTATTTCTTCGCTCTTTACTGTTAATCTCTTAAACCAATATTTAATTCAAAATAGTTAGACAAAACTGACAGCAAAAAAATCACTTTATAATCAAAACTAATGATGCTACAAGTCGTATGCATATTTCCTTCTACAGATGACGGTTGATTCAAATAAAGTGATTTTTAGTTTTTTCAATCAAACTGGTTTAAAGGGTCTAAAAGAGATTTGAAAATTGATTAATTTAAGACAGTTTAATGTGGTAAAACAGAAGACGAAGAAAAAACACAAAACTTTACATATTTCGATTTTAATTGCAACGATTAATCTTATTAATAATGTTTGAAAATCGATTTAAAATAATTTAACGCAATTCAGAAATAAATGAATAGAAACTTAGATGTTTTTAAGAAAAGATGATATTCAAAAGTATAATACGAGAGTCATTATTTTAAGATTAAAGCATTTGGTTTAAGATGGGTGTTGAATATAAGATAATTTTGTATTCAATTGTAATAATTAAAATAATACTACATACTGGTTTAACTAAACTTATTTATTCCTTATTATACGAGTCGTTAGTATTAATATCAATATAACAACACAGTTCACTGTATTTAGGCACGTTGCACAACTTTCCGATAGTTTATACTATAATCTATTATCGTATAATAAGTACTGATACCCATTCTTCTTACCAAAATTCTATAGTCTTATACTACTTATACGATGCCCGAAGTGCAGATTTTATTCCCAAAATTATCAAAATGCAGATTTGAAGATTTTTGGGATAAAATTGCAGATTTTTATTTCGGTGAAAACTTCTTTACATTCAGGTCTTTTCTGAAAATCCCGTGATTTCAAATAACATGTAATTTTGTGGTGTTCTGTTAATCACACAGCTCTTCGGTTTTTCGGTATGATTTTCAAATGTCGAAAGCACAAGCAAACACAAATAGTTTGTTTTACAAAAGGATAGCAAATTGTTTCACGCTTTTATGTTATTTTCCGACAATTGGTTTTTTTTTAACCGATTTAGCGATCTAAAATTAGTTTTAGGGTTTGATTAAAATTTTGCAAAAAGTTGTTTACGTATGTAGCTGAACATGTTGTAATCACAAAATAATATGCCCAGAACACGTTTCTTGTGGTTTCAAACACTTTCGTAAAATGTAATTTTTATAACAGGCCTGATTAGATGGAATTTTATTTGGAAAAGATTACTTAAAAATTAAAAAAATTGCATTGTCTTGACACACTAATATCGTCGGACTTATGTTATCTAATTGTATGCAAAATAATATGCATATGTAAGTATATATTCATATGCACTTACGTATAAATATCTTTAATAGTTGCAATATTTGATCATTAGTAAATTTTAAATAAGACTCTTGATAATTTTTTGTTTAAAATTACTAAGGTATGATAAGCCCCAACTCAGCCTGAAAAATTAAATTTGAAAAGTTATTTTTAATGTTAAAATCTCCAAAAATTATCAGCCATGTTCTGAAAGTCGCATTCGAGTGAAATTAAAATAGAACAAATTTTTAAACTTTTTTGTGTTGAAACTTTAATCAAATATTTCCTTTTTTATAACTTATACTTCGAGGACCACTTTTAGATATTAACCATCGATTTAAAATTAGTAATTCCATAGTCATCAGTATAAGATTTTATTTCATAGTAATAACCGGTAATAAACTTCGCAAACATTTAGGTTGTGCAAAATATGACAATCACAAAACGAATCAAACAAAACAAACAAACATGTAGCGTTGATGACATTTTCGGCTCCACGAAAAGCCCCCCAATGAAATAACGCCCAGGAAATAACCCCCAATTAAATAAATCCCAAAAAATAGGAAATAACACCCAAAAACAGTGAATGAAATAACGTCGAAAAATAAATGAAATAAACCCAAAGCGAAAACGAAACAACCCCCAATATTTGGGAGTTATTTCATATGAAATAACACCCAATGATGAAAATAAAATAAACCCCAATGAAATAAGCCCCATCAGCAACAAAAATGAAATTATGCCCAAAAGAGTCAGTTTCAGCAAGGATAACCCCCAAAAACCAACAGCTTTAAAAATGAAATAACCCCCGAATAAAAAATGAAATAACACCCAAATTATACCGCTATGAAACAAGCCCCAAATTTTAAAAATTTGTTGGGTGTTATTTCATTGGAGATTATTTCATAATTTGAAAACCCCAAATGAGGAATGAAATAATTCCCAAAAAAAATGTAAAAGGGCCCAAAAAAATTGGGTGTTATTTCATATGATATAACACCCAAAAATGTATGAAAAAAATTTGGGGAATATTTCATTTCTCGTTTGAGATAAGATAACTCCAGCTCCTAAACAAGGGGTAGAGTATAATTTTGTCGGTTAAACTTTAAAGTTGCAACCTGCGGCCTGATTCTGGCATTCGTGATCGAGTAATTTCTCGATTCGAAAGTAATTTAATATCTAATTATTTCAGTCAATACTGAACGAATCGGAATTATTTTTTCGGTGTTGTAAAGCATTAATTTGAGTTTCACAATAATGTAAAAATAATTTCGATTCGTTCAGTATCTACTGAAATAAAATTGCTTTCGAATCGAGAAAGTACTCGATCACGAGTGCCAGAATTAGGCCCCTGTATGTAAAATCATTCTCGCATATACAAGGCCACTTGATAAATGCATATGTAGAGCACCAAGTGGTTGAGATCCACCATGAGATTTGGCCAAAGTGTAGATGCTCATGTAAATCAAAACTATATCTGTACCTGTCTTATACCAATTTCCACCAATCGACGCCATCTGAGCGGTAAACTTGATCCATGTAAGCTGAAGACTAGATCTGCCCTTAATTATAAGACCTTACTCTTTGGTATAAGACTTTTATATTTATTGAACTTTTGTAGTAGGTATACAATCCTAGTATTTCATTATAAGAATTTTATCTTTATTTCAGTCTTTAGTGTAGGACTGGCCTTTGTTATAAACAAGTATAGGACTTGTCCTAAATATTACTCTTTAGTCTTTAGTATATGACTTTATTTTATTTATTATACGACTTTATAATTATTTTATTTATAAGGTTTTTTGTATTAAACTAAACTATGTTTAATTACCTTAATTACGATCGTTTACCCTCAACTTTTTATATCAATACATTGCTTCTTATCTGCATATTTCATTTAGTAGTACTCCAGCTAGAACATTCAATGCAGCGTTCTAAATCGTTTTCTTTCATGTTCAATAAAAATTAACATAAAATTAAATGTCGGCAAATTGTTGGTTTCTTGACTAAAGTTCTTAGTTGAAATAAAAGCACAAAAAAGTTTAAAGACCTTTTTTTAAAATAAAATTTTGCATACTTTGTTGTGATTAGAGAAGTGAATATAAAAATAATTTAATTAATTTAAATCATAACGCAAACAAACAGCCACGAATTTCTTTAGCAAAGTTATTAAAATAAAAACAAAAATTTTGCTGATTTTTTTATTGATGAATTTGTAAACCGAAACTTTGCTGGAATGAAATTTGATACACAATGGCGTTTTGCTAAAAAAAAAAAGAAAAAAGCCAAATGATTTATTTGAACTTTAAATTAAGTTTGTGCAAAATTTGTAAAAATTTCAATGCAATTTTAATAAAAAGTGCACATACAAACATAAATAGATCATATAGAAAGACCTTGTTACAAAACAAAAACAAAAATTCTAAAAACTAAAAAAGTACTTAATGAATTTAAATGAGAAATGGACATGCATTTAGCAAAAAAAAAACGTTCAAACTGTAGAGTAATTTTAAACAAAAATTTCTCACGTATTTCCACTTAAAAAGTCAATGTAACTTGTTGATGCCTCAACAACACACATTTCAGCAACAAAAAAAGGCTTTAAATTTAAAAATTATTAACAAGTTTTGCTGCCAACGACTGACTCTTTATCATCATATACAGTATTTTTTTTTTAACTTAGTATTCAAAAAACGTTTTAAGCCCCCTGTCATCAAAATGCAAATGTCTCTTGAAATATAAATATTCACATATTCATAATGGTCTTCTATACGAAATTTATTTTGAAATTTTTATTAACGAAAAGGTGTTTTTAACACTTTTATTAATTTGAATCAAATTGTTTATAAATTATGACAATAATAATCTTTTGTGCGTAAATATCGATTTTAAATTATCATAAGAGTCTAATATTTGTGTTTTTCTTTTCTACAAGTTCTTGCGGCTTAACATTCATTTCGATATTGCAATGTATTTCCAATAAACGGAAGTCAGTAAAATCAAAGTGCTAGTTTTAATAAAATATTAATTTAAAAAATGAAAAAAACTATTTTGGCCAACTACGAGGTAAAATAAGACAAACTAGAAAACATTGTGCGGCAAAGACGACAATAGAAAACTCCGTATCTGTGTTGTCTTAAGTAAACCACAGGAAGTAAGCGTATTTTTAAAATACGGACAGACATATAGACAGACAGACAGACAGACATACGATGTTAAATCGACTAAGCATTACTCAAGGGCCGAACATATGACTTTTGCTGGAGAAGCTCTTAAATTTTACGGGCAATACAACAAAACATACTAAGTCGACTTGGCATGTTTTGGAATTAAGCTGTCGATAAAGTCTTTCGTTTGTATAAGACGATATTCTATAGTATAAGATTATTGTCTCTGGAATATAACAATAGTCTTTTGTATAAGACTAAACTCTTTTGTATAAGAGTATTTGGATTAGAATAATATGATAGTCTTTTGTATAAGACTATACTTTAATGAATCAGATTATTGTCTCTAGAATAACACAATAGTATTTGGTAAAAGAAAGTAGTGTTTTGTATAATTCAATAGTCTTTCGTGTATCTAGTATAAGGTAATATCTTCTTGTATAAGAAAATTGTTAGAGATGAAGTATTTTTAAATTATGATTTAATATGTTAAGAATATTAAATGCAAGGCGACAATATTTAGAACCGATATTTTAAGTATAAGAAGTCTAAAGTGAAAGACGTTAGTCTTTAGTATCAGCTTGTCGTATTTTGCATAGGAAGTATAATATTGCTATTTGATATCAGAAAGCAGCTAATTAGATAAGTTAATATGTTTTAAATATATTATATAGGCAAGTGTTTTTTTTAAATTAAAAATACATATAGGTATTTCCAGCGAAAAGTCTACTTTTTTAACGTAACGCCAGCAAGAAAAGTTTTTATTTTGGGCCCATGTTGCTTAAATGTTATCCCTTTTGTTACTAAATGTAGTGCTAGTTGTGCTTTACACCAAAATATAAAAAAAATAAATTAAACGTATACAATTTTTTGAGAAAAAGTTTTAATTACTTTCTGGCGTTACGTTACAAAAAGTAGACTTTTCGCCGGAAATACCCATATAAACCAAGAGTATAATTAGGTATACTTCAGTATAAGAAATTGGTTATAAAAATAATTTTTTAAACTTTATTGGAAAATTTTCGTTTTAGTTGTTTACCCCTAGTATAAAACTGTAGTGCACATTTTTAGGTTTTAGCCTCACCCATGATCAAACTGACAAGATTCTGAAAATATAGCTTTAAAAAAATTCAATTCAATTTTTAATGTGAATCCGCCTGTGTATTACTTGGGAAAGTTTCGATTACACCCACACCAGTTTATCGAGATTCTAGATTTTTGCTAAAAATCTTCGTACTCTGTTCAGATGTGATGTGCCAGATTCGAATTTAGCGCACCCGGATTAGTTAAAAACATGCTTCGTTTCTGCAGTCCATTTTTTTCCAAATTTGTAGACCAGTTTTTTTGATATTTTTATTAGACTTAAGTTCATCAAAATTAATTTTCAATAAAAATGAATTAAAATTAATTTAATAATTTTATTTTTGTCTGAGCACGGGATTGAACTCGGGTCGAAAATACATGTTTTAAGAATATCCACATTTCCATCATCAGAATTCTTTGCCATTCTACTGTTTGCACCACTAAGGCGCCATCTAGTCTTAATATAAGTTAAATATAAGTCTTAGCATAATTCGATGTTATTTTAATATTAAGCATTTGTTATTGTATTTTATGCCAGTATGTATTTGTATAAGAAATGAATTAATTATTAAATTAGTATAAAACTGCAGTTTATGTAAGATTGTTATTTTAGAATAAGACTCAAGTTTTAGTATAAGACGTTATTGGTTTTGTGAAAAAATTACATATTTTGCAATAAGAACTTACATTTAATATAAGTTTACTATTCTTGAATGATGAAAGCTTATGTATGGACAATATTTGTTTTAATATAAGGAGGAAATTTCAAGACAAGACTTTTATTAAAAAGACTTTTTGTAAAATAGTGTAATTATAGTAGTTGATGAACTACTTTTAGCATAAGATGATATAGTTGTAATAGAAAGTCAAGGTATTGGTATAAGTCGGTAGTTTCTTAGTTTTTACGGATGATGCAGTGGTTTTACACGATATGTATTTAGCAGTGGGTTTGTCAGTTGTAAAATACATATCTAAATCTAAGACATGTATGCGTTTTGCGGTGGGAAATTTGACAAGTACACTGCTAAATACATATTGTTTATTTTGAAATCTGGTTGCCTTCAAATACAATATTTGTAAGAGGTATATATCGACAGCTCAATTCTAAATTATTCAATGTAATTTTAACATGATATTAATTTTTACGTTTTTAAGTTTAGTATTTTCATCTTAAACCTTGTAAAATGTTGGTGCTGATCGGCTATTCCAATCCAAAGTTATTCACAAAAAAGTGCTAAGCTTACAACTAAATATTGTGGATTGAGTTGTCGATACACAGAAAAAAATAACAAAAACTATTAAGTAATTAAAGAAAATTTGTTAAATTTTTGTAATATTTTTAACAATTTTTTTAATTAACATCTTTGTAAATTGTCATATTAACAATTTGTTTTATTTGTAGAAAATTAATATGGACGTATATCATAGAAAAAATTTTTGTTTAAAAAAATTTAAGACTGATTTTAAAAATCTTTATTTTCAATTAAAAATCTTTCAAAGAATAAACGATGCGATAAGTGTTTTGGAATTAAGTCAATATATACGGTAAGTAAAGTCATTATTAAACGATTTATAAAGAAATTTTAATGCATCTGTTATATATTCTAGTTTTACAAATAAAACTGTTACAGATGCCAAGATTCCAAGTTGTGTTGATGTCAGAACCTTATGGGGCATCCAGGTCTATAAATGGTTTGCTTAAATAATGTTAAATGCTGTTTGTGATGTGATGTTTAATAAATTTTACCAAGAAAATCTAATAAAATCCACTTTTAACAGCATCTTTTATTTTAATTTAGTTAGCAACCAAATATTTTGTTAATGTGACAATTTCGTAACAAAAATTTATATTTAATGGTTAACATATATTTTAATTAATATCACATATTCATTGTTAAAAATATTTGTTAGGTTTTAACAATTGTTATTAACAAAATAATTTTTTGTATTTACAAATTTGGTTGTTGGTGCCTTTTCAATTAAAAAGTTAATTGTATTGACGAATTTGGTATTCAATATGACAATTGATTTGTCGTAATTTTTTTCTGTGTATAACACAAAAGTCTTTGTCATTCTTTACTCCTTAATTAAGCATACAACTTTAACATGATTTCTCCAACGAATCCTGTTTCGAGATTCAACTGCCGCTACGCCCAGCACGCTAATGTTCGTTATTAACCGAACTTGGGCTTGGGCGACCACGTTTTCTAGAACCTAGGATATTCCGTTTTAGTGCGATTCTGGTGGCATTTGCGGCACCCTTTCTCAGAGTGTGCCCTATATACCTCTATTTTCTTCATACAATCTATTTACCAATTTCGTCTTCATAAGCCATCTGCCAAAGTCCGTGAATGCGCATAGTGGCAGGCCAAAATATATTATTATTTATTTAAAGGCTTTTATTTACAAAAAGCCTTGAAGTTCTTACATATGATACATGTTAAGTGATTTATAGATTTGTTGCTTTAAACACATTTTAAACCAAAAATAGAGTTTAACTTGCTCTGATTTTTTAGCCCTAAGTGGGCTAGTGTATATGTTTATGTATAATTTTTGTACAAAAAAATTGATATCAATTAAAAAATTTGTGATATTTATTAAAAAATTAATTAAATTTGCACAAGTAAACTTATTAATTGTTAAATTAATTAAATATTATAAATTAGAAAGTCTGAGTTTATCGGTAAGAGGGACGAAAAAAATAACATGTTCTCTTCCCCTCTCACCGATAAACATAGACTTTCTAAAAGAAAACTTTCATAGTGTTAACCCAGACTAAAAATACTTTCTGCAGTTATGTTGTTGATATAAGTAAACTTTTAATTCACTTGATGAAATTTTTAACTAAAACTGATTTTTTTATGGTTTACTTGAAAAAAAATTTCCCAGAATTTTTTCTGTGCTGGTATACAGAAATGTATAGGATTCTGCAGTCTTAGTTTAAGACAATGGCATGCAAAAAGATGCGATGGTCAGATTTGTGAACACTTATTATTTGGGATACCTCTAAATACTTATTATAGAGTACATACTACCTATAAACGTGCTGGTCTGGTTAAAAGTAACTTGATAGTTTTTTAAATATTTTTTCTTAAACATTTTCCAAATAAAATAACAAGTAGCAAAAAATCCGTTAACTTAGATTTTGCTTAAGTAGACAGTAACGTAAAAAAAAAAAATTATAAAAAAATAAATAAGAAAAAAAAACTCTTACAAATAAACTAAATTAATCTAAAGCATTTTAAACCATATTTGTTCAAAACTAATTGTAAATTATTTATTTTATTTACTAAACTTTTTTTTCAATAGAGACATATTACGTTTACCATGTGCTTTAAAGCATTTGGAAGTAATTACTGAATTACTCATTACGTCCAAGATTGGCAGTATGTTATATTTTTTTTTTTGGAATGTTAACAATGATTGAATTATTTTATTTTCAGTTTTATTTTCAAATTACTTTTTTTCTTCTTTTTATGTGAGTGTGCAGTATAACGAAAATGTGTACGTATGAATGTAATGTAATTTAATTTGAAGAGAAATTTTTCTACAAAATTTTAATTTGATTTAAATAACACCTGTCTGGTTTGGTTGGCAAAGGAATGAAAATTATGTGTTATAGTTTTAATAAAATTTTGACATTGCTCTAGTTTTAAATGCTAAATTGTTTATAATTTTGCCGCACCTTTGGTAGTTTAAATCCGCATGGAATTGTATAAAAAGTAAACCAGTATGATTTTGTAAATGCGCAAAAATTAATGAATGAATGAATGGATTAATCAGTTACCCAGTTGAAATGATTCATTTTAAATAAAGTGAGCTTTACTTTTAAATTACTTTGAAAAATTAAATATTCTATTGTTGTCTATGTTCCACCAAGTTTAGTGAATTTTTGTTAACAATAATCGCGACAGAGTATCTGGGTGAAGTATATCATTATCTTTTTTCCGTAAACATTTGAGTTTCCTTTGTATAAGATAATCTTGTCGTAGTATAATGGCTGATTCACTTATTTGTTCCGAACAAAATTTTTTGTTTAAAATAAACATTTTCTAATCACCAATTTTATTCTGAATTGATTGAATCCAGCAACCCATTTGTTGATTTTGCACCAATTACCAAAATGATTACTAAATATTGTAAAAATTTTATATTTTGAATAATTTTTTTTCAATAAATTATATTTTGAATTTTAATTAAAAAAATGATCAAAAAACTATGCCATTTCAAACAATGTGTTAATTGATTTTGACAATTTCCAACAACAATTTCACAAGTTTAAATTATTTTATTTTTAACGAAATAATTTTTTGTTATTTGATTATTATTTTAATTCAAAATGTATTTCAAAACAACTAAAATGTTAATTAAATCAAAATAATAATCAAAATAATTTTCGTTCAACAAAAAAAAAAAATAATTGATTCAATTATTACATTAATTAAGTTTAAATACTTTTTAAATTATTTTTTTAATTGATAAAAAAAAAAGTCAAACAACATTCAAAAGTAAAAATAAACTTTGGAAAAAAAATTTTGTTTGGAATAAATGGGCCTTAAGAAGGGAAAAACGAAGCTGTTCATTTTAAGTTTTTTTTTAAGGTACATATATATGATAACTAGTATTGTGGTAATTTTGTTGAACTATTTATGGTTTTTAATCCAAATTTTCAATATTTTTAATCAGGTTCATCAGTTCATCAAATTTAATTTTCATCAAATTATTTTTATGAAGAAAGGAATTTGACAACATGAAAATTAATTAAAATTGTTATTGATAATCATTCATTCTTGACTGACCTGAGATTCGAACCCAGGCGGCTGGTTACCCTGACATGTTTCGATGCTACCACTCGATCTCCTCAGAGGGATTTGCCGTCTTACACTCGCAGCCATCGACGACTGCTGACATCAATAGTCATACATCAATCCTGAAACCAAATTGTATTTTAACCTTTGGTAGATCGAAATTTGTTTTTTTTTGAATGATTATCCATTTTTAATTGATTTTACATGTTTTTCCTTTACCTCTGTTTTTTCGTTCTTTTTGTCAATAATTCTTCTTGTAGTCCAATATTAAAAATTGCTTCCGACTTTCATATTTTTAAAGAACTAGGTATTATAGACTTTCACTTTCTATTTGCATTCAATACTTAAATCATAATTAACCCATTAATTCAAATCCTTTGTCATTCTACCATCAGAAAATGGTTTAAATGCGTTTGTTTTTCTCTTCTTGTTCTTTTAAGTATTTCCTTCATACTCGCTTCTAACCGTCCGATTCTTCAAAGTCAAGATATAGAATTCTGCTCCTTATTTGATAAATTATTGTTAATTTATAATGTATGAATTAAATCATCTTTTATGAAAAATTACATATGTATTTCTTTTATTCTTTAACGTGTTATTTTTTTTTTTTTTTTGTTTCGATTTCAGTTGGTCCATCAAACAATGAAAAGAATTCTTATAAATCCCTTTTGAGAACACTGACCAACGCGTCCATTTACTCATGAGAAATTTGCACTTAACACAGGACACAAAACATAATTAATGATCACAATTTTCAAAAATAAAGCTAATGGATGCTGTTAAATAATCACCCAAACCCAAAATGGTATTCAACCGCACACCAATCAGTCTGTCGGCTTTGTTGGAACGGTCAGTCAGTAATTCAAGCCAACAACAAAAAAAAAAAATAAAACAATAAAAACATAGAGCTAAAGAACAAAACAAGTGAAGTGATCAAATGGAACAAGTGAATACTCTGGTATATGAACGATAAGATGACAAGTAATGAATGAAGAAAAACAGCATTAAAATGAATTAACAAAAGGAGAAAAGTAATAATCAACATAAAATCAGAATAAATGAGACATAAATACAGAAAAATTTAACAGATTTTTTCTTTCGAAAAAACAAATTTATAATAAATATTCCTACTTAAGGTCCTTGGTACGAGATCGATGTTTTGAGTTTAAGATGGATTATTTAGTAAAAAAAAGTGAAGTCTTTAGGCGGAAGTTTTTACATTAAAGGCTTTTATTTATAAAAAAAAAACAACTGGAAACTTTCGTAGTTAACTAAAATCTGTAAGACGGTAGTATAAAGTGTATTCAAAAAGGAGCTAATTGCAGACTCTGGTTTCTTTCCTGCAGACAAGCATAAAGCTTCGCGGGATAAGCTAGGAAATTATAAAAAAAAAAAAAAAATAGAGTTTAAATTGCTGGTAAATGCCACACAGTATAAAGTTTTTTGTAAAAGACTGAAATCTTTATGCCTCAAAATTTGTATACAATATTTCTACCACATTATTTTATAAACTGAAGTCTTAGTAGAATATTGGAGAAGTTTAATTGGAAACTTTTTAAGCAGCAACTGTAAAAAGTTTTCAATTAGAAGAATTGTTTCAAAAGCAAGGAAATCGAGCAATAGGACGTTGCCGTAAAAAGAAAAAAAATTGGAATCGAAATATTACTGCACAGACAAATTAGGTTTATTACGACAACCCAAAGTGCAAAAAATCAAATACTAAGGCCGTCCACTAGTTAAATCATCGCCAAAGTCAAAAATCCCTGGCACTTTATAATCCTATGCATTTGGTAAGACAAAGAGGGTGCCATCTTTAATAAATAAGCAAAATCGGAGTAGATGATAATAGGAGTTCGTTTGAACATTAAACAGTGAAAAACGAAGGAAATTAATAACCAGGCATAAACCTGTAATATTTCAACACTACAACGCTCGGAAAAATGTAGGAAGACCAGTTCAAACTATTAAAAAATATTGCTTAGGATGTTGTATTTCACACGTCTGGAAGTCCAGCCTTTGTTCCAACCGACTGCAATTCATATTGATCATTAACAAAGTCTTTTACTGGACTGCGTTTCACTTTAGAACAGGGTATCCTTTATTGGCGAGATTCGTTCTCGATCTTAAAGAAGTAAATATTTCTTTTTGCGCTTAAACCAAATGCATCGGCGCCCAGTACTTTGACTATATTTTCACTTATTGTACCAATTTACATTTTGACAATTTAAGGATACTGCAAATAATGTTGTTACATCCTCTGGAGAAATCAAGTGAAGCCAGTACCTGGACTGTGTAGAATGCAAAATTTACCGATTCAGGGCCTGTTGCGCTTTGGTCGTATCTGACCTTCATGTGTGCTACTTGTGTGGTTTGGTTGTTCTTACGCACAGCAGCGGTTGGTAATTGCATTGATGGTCACCCAGTGACAACGTGACAGGGGCTAAAGGGAATCTGATTTACTTATGCACCAACGTTTTGAATATAAGAGGCTAGCCTTTCGTATATAACCGTTATTTTAATTTAAGACTAAAGTGTTAAGAATAAAACGGTAAGTTTTTGTATAAAATGCTAGTCTTTAGCAGGGCTATTGGGCCGGAGTTCAAAAATCGGAGTTGTGGTGTCGCAATATTTTTTCCGGAGTCCGAGTACCACAATACCGTGCGAATCAGACTTCAAAATATCTCGTTATTACACGTACATAAAAAATTCTCAGAATTTCTCTTAAAATTTCCAAAATATGAATAAGTAGATTATAATTTATTGTATGAGAGTATTTTCATTCAAGTATAATAATTTGATCCGTCAACACTGAAATCAATTTAAAATTGCATACAATTTTTGTTGTTTAGAACAAAAATAAACCGTTCTTCAAGTTAAACAATAAAAGATGCCACTCGAAGGTAGCCAGAGAATAAAACGAATCCTGATCTTATCGCTTCAGCAATGTCACCGACTCAAGTCTTCAAAGAACGAATGTTTTCTGCACTCAAAAGATCAGATGAAAACTGCAATGCCATTTGAAGATTTGTCAATTTATTTAAACGAATTGATAATAAATAAAATAGTTAAAAAAAAACAAATTTTAAAAATTTCAGCTTTTCAGGTCGGCGTAGTACTATTTTTTGACGGCTCCACATCCCTGATCATTGGTATAATTAGTTCGATTTTTTTTAGATTCGGCTCACAACAACTGCTAAAGTGTTCCCTGATTTTAATATTTAGATATTTTAAATTGTTTGAAATACAAACACATTTCAAGCCGGAACAACAAACTTGGAATACTTAATAATACATTTTTTATTGAATTCGGTGCAACCAATTATGGACACTTAACTAAAACAATTAACAAACTTTCTATTTATTCCCTATCCTGTCAGTAATTCATATGTAAATGAACACCAGGCAACAACAATGGCAAGCTTGTTAAAAAAATGTTTTTTCTTTTTTCAATTATAAAAAAAAAACTTCACTTATAACTTCTGTTTATGAGAAAATATTCATATTACGTGCATAATTTATTTCAACATTCAATATCAACTCGTTTGGTTTTGTAACGCAAATGCGTAATATTAAATATAAATTTTCCAACAAATAGGAGTGTGTGTGTGTGTGTGTGTGTTAAATTGCTGTTAATTAGAGTTCCGTTTGAAGGAGCGTATTGAAAATTAGATTTAAAGAACCCAAAGCTGACGCCTTTATTAATTTAGGTTTTGTTTTGAAACTAATTTGATTTAATTTTTGAGACTTGGAAACAGCAGACCTACTTCAATTTTCATGCAGTATAAGATTTTTTCCTTTTTTTTTTATTTTGTAAAACTTGTTGGAATATCCGTTTTTGTTATTTAAGTGGAAAAAAACACACATCTATAAAATATCTATATGTTGAAAATACAACATCTTTAGATTTAAGCCGCCTTTTATTTAAGAGTTCATTTTATTCACACTTGAATACGAAATTTTTCATGTCTGTCTGTCTGTCTGTTTGTTAAATATGCTAGAAAAACTTAGTTTTAGACGGACGTTTATTTTCTAGACCTACAAAAACAATATTGTATGTTATTTTTTTTTTCTTTTCATTCAAACAAACAAACAAATGAACAACAAATCAACCAAATAAGCAACCAGTCACACAACCAACCTACTGACACTCTAGATACAAAAATAAAACTAAAACGTAACATGCATGTTTTATTTACAACGTTGTTTGTTACTAGTATTTACTCAGTCCGTTGTAGTGGTACTTGTAGAAATGTACTTCCACAAAAAAACAGTGGGTTAAAAGAAGAAAAAAGTAGATATTGATGGATAACGAAAGTCTTTTCTTTACGATTGGTGAAGTCTTAAAAGAAACTTTGTCTAAGTTAACACTATGAAAGTTGTCTATCAGAAAGGATGACTTTATAGGTTAGAAAGGAAGAAAACAGGCTATTCTTCGCTCCCCTCTCACCAATAATCTGTGAATTTCTGAAATAAACTGTGCTTAGCGTAAGCCCAGACATATTTTGTGAATTACTAATGCAATATGACTTGTAGAGATGCATTAATTTAATTAACCGAATTCTTAATAAATTAAAAAAAATAAAATTTAAAGAACCACGGCTTTCCCTTACTACGAAGCTGGTTTTTAAAGCAAGAATGTTAATGTATAACAGATACAACAAAAAATTGTGCTGCTCGTTACACTCACCGGTTTTTACATTCGTTGAATAGAGCGCTTTTTATGTCAGAAATGTTTTTCTTAAAAGTGGGAACTCGCCATATAAGCGAGATCTTAAGCGAAACTCTTACATTTCTCGCTTACAAACAGAGTTACCGTTGAGGATTTTGAAAAAGTCGCACAAAAAGTCGTTTTGAAAACAAAAAGTCGCACAAAAAAGTCGTTTTTCACATTAAAGTCTAACATATTTTTTTTACATTTTAATTATTTTACCAATACCCACCCGGGTGAAAATCTCAGTTTTATTTCTTTAATAACTATTTCAAATTTGCTTCAGTTAAAATGACATTTTTACTTCCTGAACAATTAAAAAAAAAACTGAAAAAAGTTTTATGACGATAACTTTTTCTGATCACTTACTGAGCTACCTAAATAAGAGCGGCAAGCGTCTGCTTAACGTCAAAACGTTTCATTTGCACACAGTTTATACGAATCAAACCTTTAGAACGCGAGTTCAACACCACCCGTCTGAAAAATCCTATTTGATAGATCGCTTGGTCATTTTATTTTTTGAAAATATGTTGACACTAATAGTGTTTGTGTAGAAAATCATTTAAAAAAAAACGTTTCTCTGTTAGTCATCTTTTAGTCATTTGTTCATTTCTTTATCAATTTTAATAAGGAAACATTCTAGAATATAATTATATAATGTTTGTCTACAGTACCACTACAAATGTTCTAATTTTTAACGAAGAACAGAGCAAAATATACTGTTCGGCTCTTTCTTAAAACTAGTTACAAACGGTATTAAGGGTTGTATTCGTATACACAATTACTAAAAAAAATAGATATCGTTCTTGGGAATGTGAGCCTAACGCTAAATAATGCACTGTTTATTTTCGAACACTGATTTAATATAATACGCTAGTCCTTAGTATAAGACAGCAATCCTTACTATTTGAGTGTAGTTTTAAGTATAAGCCGGCAGACTTTAGTAGCAAGCAGTAGTCTTAAGTATAAGAAGGTTTTATTTCTTCAGTCCTTTTTAAAAGAAAAAAATGTTAAGAATCTACTATATGATTTATATTTCTTATGTTTTGAACGTTAGCATTAAGTATAAGACGTAATTGAATTCTTTGAAAAATTTAAATTTAAAACATAATTCTTCAGAATAGCACACAGAAAAAATTAATAACTGTCTTTAATCACCAAATTCATAGAATCAAGCAATCTATTTGTTGATTTTGCACCTATTGATTACTAAAAATTGGAAAAATTTATTATTTAAGAACAATTTTGATTTTAGTTGAAATCTTAATTTTTAATTTCTTGATATTCTTTAATTTGGCTTGAGTTCATCAAATTTAAGTTTCATTAAATTATTTTCACTGAGGTAAGAATTTTTTTTACAACTTGGAATTTTCATTAAAATTTATAGATAATTTTTCCTGGCTGAGCTGGGATTTGAACCCGGGTTGATTTTTACATGCTTCAAGAAACACCACATTCTATCTTCAAAAAATCCTTTGAGTTCTAACCACTGCACCACTGCGGTGCCCGCCAGCCAGCAGTCAAATATCAATCTTTTAACCAGAAGTACTGGTGGTTCAAATTCAAATTTAATATTTTGAATATTTATTTTTAATAATTGATATTTTTACTTTTAATTAAAAACATTATTTACAAAACTGTGCCGTTTCAAACAATTTTGACAATTTCCAACAACAGTTTCACAAGCTTAAATTATTTTATTTTAAATGAAATAATTTTTTGCAAGTTAATTAATGTTTTAATTCAAAACAACTAAAATGTTAATTAAATCAAAATTATATTTTTTATTTTCTTTCAACAAAAAAAAAATCGATTCAATTATCACATTTATTAAATTTAAATACTTTTTAAATAATATTTTTAATTGATAAAAATCTACTAATAATTTTTTCTGCGCATAATAAGTTAGTCTTTAGAATATGGCAGCAGATTTTAGTATAAGACATTAGACTAAAGTATTAGATATATGTATATATATATATATATATATATATATATATGTTCCCGAAGATCCTATAAGGAGCAGAGGGCCCCAAATTATTAGATGGTGGCCTTTAAGATGAAATGCTTTGGTATAAGACACTTCTTCATAAGTCCTTTAGCCTTAAGTATAAGACGTCCGCTTAAATGTGACGATAATTTCTATTATAAGACGTATGTTATAATTATAAAATATTAAACGTGGACGTGAAAATACTGTATTCTTCAGTATAGAATAAATATCTATTAAGTTTACAGTAGTTTTAGTATAAAAAAATATTCTCCATTATAAGAAAAGCAGGAGTAAGTGTATGTTAAAGCTGCCCTACTTTTACCATACATAAATGAAGTCTTAAGTATTTCAAAATAATATAGTATATAAACGTTGGTCTCTCCTACAAGACATTATTCTTAAGTATAAAAAGGGTTTATTTAGCATAAAATTGTAACTAGTTGTTAGTATAATATTATAATAGTATTTTATGGTAATATTCATTTAGTATAAGAATAAGAAATTATTTAATTTATTTTTCTTGATAATAAGAATATTTGGTGTATTATATAATTACGTTTAGTATAAGACTTTTGTCTTTATTTTCAGTTCACAGTCTTTGCAAAGCTTCCATATGTGCTTCGTACCATGGTAGAATAAGTACAAGGTATAGTCATTAGAAATTTTGTTCTCAATTTCAAAACCATATAACGTCAAACAAAAGAAAATATCGAAAAAAATTAAAACAAGCGTCAAAAATCAAATAAATTATTTTGACATTACATGGGTAAATAATGAAAAATATCCCTTATGTACATACCTGGTACTTATTATACTATGCTTTGTACTTAATTATACATATAAAGCTTTACATTTTTTTCGAAATGTTTTTTTTTTTAACCCACTGTTTAATGTCTTACTTTTTTGGTACCGATATGCGTGTTCAGCGTTATATATTAGGTAGATGCTTGATTGAGGATAGACTTCAGGACAGACAGACAAACGGATAGGCAAACAGTTAGACTGACTGATACACGAACGCACGAATGTTTTTTTTTTTTTTTTTTTTTTTTGTTAACAAAGACACATCCACTTTAAACCAACATTATGCATTTTTTTTCGTTTAAATTTAGAGAAACACTTGTATCAATTGTTTGCTCTGCACTATTTTTCACTCTTTTAAAATTTTGAAATAATTTTCTATTTTGCTTGTCTTGTTATACAGTTTTTTTTGGTATTTTTTTTTTTTTTTTTGTTCAATCCATGTTTTATATGTTACCGATTTTTTTATATTAATTCGCTACATTTTTTTTATTTTTTTTTTAGGAATTTCCTTGAATTATTCTTTCTTAACCCAATGAAAACTAACGTTAAATCTTAAAAATATTTGTTTATTTTCCTTATGCAGAAAAACACATATTCATTTTAAACGAAAACAAAGGATTTATAATATTAAACTAGCAAACAAATAAATAAGCGGAATTTCGCATTGAATTATAAAATTGAATAGATTTATGTTAGAAAACATTCAAAAATTTCTAAATTATTTAAAAAAAACTAAAGAATGGACTAAAAGATTTATAAAATTTAATTTATAATTTTATAATAGATTCTGTATATAAAATTGTTCTATTCTAAAGTAACGTTAAGTTGACCCAACTCTGTGACCTCTACAACTTACAATTTTCCCAGACTATTTATCTCTTATTTAATACTTAATAAACACATTAGGCATTTAATTAATGCACTGGACAAATAAATTTATCCACGTTTACAAAACAACACCATCTAATTAATCTTAAGAAAATAAAAACTTTAACAAAAGATTTTTATTTTGTAGTGAAAACGAAATAAATTTCTTAACAAAATGCAAGTAAAAGCAACCCCATTTAGAGGCATTTCGTTTTCGTAAACAAACAAAAAAAAAAACACTTGAACAAATATGTCACCAGTACAAACTGTAACAATTATTTCACAATGTCTGACATATTGTTATTTTTTTCTTAAATAAGTTTCTTAACATTTAATTCAAAGTTTGTATACCAAAGAATTTGAGTTTCAGTTTTAATTCATTTGTTTTATGGCATACAAATGATGACTGTATGAAAATGACGTTTTTAGAAGACTTGTCCACAGGTTTCTTCATATTTTTTCGCATCTAAAAAAAAAAAAAAATATTAAAAAAAGTAAGTTGCTTATTCAAACTGCTCAGATGTTTCCTTCATGGTCTACAGCAGGGGTTTCCATTTCTTTGCACAATTGTGCAAACCACTACAAACACATATTTTTATGCTCTTCAATTCAGTCGTCGGTGTGACTTCGACAAGTGTACATGTTTAGCGGATGCTATATTATTTTGTTTCAGGTTACACTCAAAAATATTGTGCGGTCAAAAATGCTTTAGGTAACATCCAATGCCGTGCGTGCAATATTTAGAGTCTAAATTTTAAGACTTAAATGAAAATATTTAGCAGCAAAGCTAACGTAAATTTTATTAAGTAACTTTTTTTAACAATAACATTTACTGCAACGTTTAAGCTAACGATATGTGTTTTGTTTGTGAAAAAAAATTCTTTGATACCTGTAAAAGGGTCCCTATTGCTTTCTTTAAAAAGACGTACCTAAATGCAGAAATTATTAAGAAAAAAAATAGCCAAAAGAATTTGTTGGTATTTTGCTTGTAAAAATATTTTGGTTTCTGTACCAATCGCGTCGGTGGGTTTTTTCTTTCTTTGAAAACACTTTTCTTAAGTAAGTAGAAATATTTAAAAAACAAGTAAAAAAGTCTTGTTTTGCTACAATTTATGTGTAAATAACCTGTACACATAAAAGCAAATGTGACAGTAGGTAAAATGTTTGGGTAAGAAGATGTGTTTTATTGATGTATTAATGAAACTTTATTGTTTCGCAATATTTTTATTGCTTACTTTTTTATGCTACAATTATTTGACCGAGCCCAAAGAGTTAAGGCTCAGTAAGTCTTTACTTTCTGTTCTGTTACGAACCAGCTGATTTGTTTTTGTTATTAAAAAACCTGTGAAATTGATTAGTTGTTCTGTTCTGTTGCGGTTCAGTTTGATAAAATCAAAAACTTGTAAAGTAATTGTAAGTGACCGCAAAATAAATAATAAAAAATACATTAATTAATTTCTTCAAATTTATGTGCATAAAAGTAATTGAAATAAAACAACGGATGGCGCAAAACAAATTTGTCATAAATGGCTAATAAGTTGCTACAGAAAAAGTAACTTTTACAATTTTGAAACAGAACGGCACGGAACAGAACAGAAACAGAAAGTAAAGACTAATTCTGCCTCTCTTTATTAGGCACTACTTACCTATGCGAACAAATTTTTTCGGATTTAAAATTTATTTGTTCCAAGCAACGTAATAAATTAAGGTTATCCCATTTGAAAAGCATTCTACTATTACGAAACTGCCATAAAAGTATAAATTTAGAAGATTTTATTTTATAACTTGTATAACACAAGGGAAAAAAATTAAAAATTGTTTGTGTTGCTAGAAACTTTGTAGCAGTTCTTTACCAATTTAATGTCGCTGATTTTAAAACTGGACTTTTTTCTATCAGCTGTGATTTGCGTGCAATATTTATTTTTTATGAACTTTTAAAACATAAAAATCTTTCATTTTTTACAATTGTTTGATAAGATATTTGAAACTGATTTAGAGTCAAAAAGCTTCCGAATCAAAAAAAAGAGTAGTTTTAAAATCAGCGACATTTCATTGGTAAAGAATTACTACAAATTTTTTATCAACACAAAAAATTTTTAATTTTGTACCTTTGTGTTATACAACTTATAAAATATATTACTAACATTTTATTTCGGCTGTAAATAAATGCATTCTCTCAATTTGCTTACTCTCTGGTACTCACTAATACACAACCAAAAAAATTTTGGAAATCCCTGGTCTACAGGCATCCTGCTTTTATATTCCACTAATAATGGACGTAAAATGTTGCTGATGATGTTACTGTTGTTGTAGTAGTTGTGGCTGCTTGTGTCGTTGTCGTCTACTTAAACTCCATCACTCAAGCATGGATGCGTTAAAGTGCAGCTTATCTTTAAGAAGTTAAAATATGTCTGCCTTACGCACACACACACACACAGAGCAATACATTCTCCTGCCGTGATGTTGGTGTTCAAGTTGGAAGAAGTGCCTTTTGGAAGGCCTTATATGTTACTCTAGCAAAATAAAAGTCAAGATAAAGTCATTGAAAGTAATATTTCTTTTAATTTTTAATAGTCACAAAAAGCTTTAAGCTTTTAGTTCACTACAAACTGTACTTAAGAAGCTTTAAGAAGACTTGCTTTTTGTTCTAAAAAAAACTTTCTATGGAACTTTTGAAAGCTTGAAAAGCGCTTAAAAATAAATTTATATATATGTAGATAAATATCATAAATAGTTTCTTTTGTCAATGAAATATTTGAACTTTTCGTTCCCAAAAGTCGTATAAGTCGGATAAGCTTTATAAAACCGGACGAGACGATTTGATTAGGTCCATGCTTCATAAGTCTCCCATCAGTCGCATATAAGATCTTAATACAGCAAGGTAAAAGCCAAACTAAAGACAATTTATAGATGAACTATTTCTTAGTTTAAAAGCAGTTGATTAAAAAATTATTACAAGTTTTAAACAACAAACTTTACTAGAGAAGCATTTTGAACGCTCGCTTATTTATAGTTTGAAAAATAAAGCTTTCTATGAAGCTTGAAAAATGCTTTAAAGAAAATAAAAAGATATATTAACATGATAAAAAGTTTACTTTGTAAATGAAAGTTTTTATTCCGGAAGAGACGAGTTTAATAAGTCTCCCATCCATTGCATATAACCAACTTCCAAGTATGTATTCTGAAGCACAAATTCGCCGATCCGATACAATCCTACCAGTGTGGCCTCAGGCGGAATAAGTCAACATTTGACCAAATATTCACCCTGCAACAAATCGTGGAAAAGACCCACGAGAATTAAGTCGAAGGCATTGTCCAGAGGACTGAAAGATATGTTACTTGTACGTTTTCAAAAATTGAGATAGAGTCGTCAAAAATGGTACTGGTTGTAAATGTAGGCAACTATTAGAGGGGTGCCGCGAAGAAAGAAAGGCGAGGTAGCTCCGGCAGACAATTGCAACAACGGGATAGTAGAAGAATTTATATAAATCGAATCCGCCATAAACCAGAGGAACGATGTCAGCACTGAAACAAAGAGAAGGATCGTGCTTGCTAATGGATGCTTCTTCGGGCTCGGTAAACAGCTTTAGAACAGAGCCATCTCTTGAAGGACGAAAATTACACTTTAATAATACTATGACTTCTATATGGCGCCGAGACATGAGTACTTTCGAAAGCGGATGAAGCAATGTATTCGAGAGAATACATGTGCGTGAACAGAGAGTATTAAAGTCGGACGAAACGTCAGCTGTACGAGCAGTATGCTGACATGGATGTTGTTAAGCGTCGAATCGGTCGAATGGAAGCGAACGCTGAAACAATTTCACCTTTCAACAAATTCAGCATGAAGGAGATGTTCGTGTATTTATTTTCTTCGATTTTGTTTAAGTTTAAAAGTTTAACGGTTAAACTCGTTATCGCTGCTTTTACAATCTTCATTTAGTCTTAGAATAATTTTGGAAAGCATTTAGAAGGACCTTGAATAAAAAAATTTACAATAAACGGCAAAAGTAGTTCTAGCACGGGTTAAACGAAGCTTTAGAAAGCTCGATTACACCTTTAAAAAAGATGCAACAGAAAATTAGCAATAAACATGCCTGTCTGTATTCATAAAAATATATACAAATTATAGGCAACAGTTTTACCTGTAACAATATTAAAGCTTAAACAAGTTGTAGTGCGGAATGTAAGAAAAGATAAACTCACTGTTTATTGTTGTTGTTTTTGTTCAAGCTTTGATATTGTTACAAGTAAAGTTGCTTATAATTCTTATTCGCTTAACTGTTTTATATGTTTAATATCTTTAGTTTTTCTTAAATCTTTGGATGAAGTTTCCTGATGATCTGGCCAAAGCAACCAGTGAAATGCGCACAGGAATTGCTTATCCCATCAACAATGAATTTCAGTGTTTTTTTTATCAAAAATAAAAATTGGAAATTAAGCACGACAAACAAAATCTTGTAAATTGAAAATTTTGTATTCCCAAAAATTAATTCGATAATTGTTTAGTAACTTTTCCAAATCTTGTTAAAAAATATGCTCTTTTCCTAAAAGGTTTTTATAGACAGGTAGTAAATCAGTCCAAAATATTAAAAAAAATTTAATTTTAATAACCCAACTTAAGCTTTTAACGTGATAGTTGAATGCTTAGAAAACTAGAGCTATAGATTTATGCATTTAAATTGTTCGCACTAAAAATCAATTTGTAAAGGCTTTAACTCCGTGAGACTTTAGTGTTAAACGCCTGTTTTAAGTTTTACCTTTAAAGTTTCAAGCCTTAATATTTACCTAATCAATGTTATAAATTTAATTACAAATTGTATTCTAACTTAATTTACCGAGCAATAGTACCGTAGAAATAGAGTTATACTGAAACTCACAAGAATCCGCGGAATCGAATCCACAACCCTTAAAATAAAAAAATAGGTCAACCCAATAAGCCGTGAAAAAGTCAATTCTTAAAAAAAATTTATATCAATTTTAAATAACCTTTGGCCTTGAAAGTTTATCCGCCACTGAATATTAAAAAAACACATGCGTGTATGTGTCCGTCTGTCTGTCTCTCTGTATAACTTTAACTAAAGCGAAAAATATTGACAAATGAGTAATGGATACAAAGGCAAATTTATGACAAGTCATAATATGGCAGCAACATTTATCATTAAATACGGTATTTAATGCCGGCACAAGTTAAGCCATTGAGAAATTTTACAAATAAACATGTTGTTGTTATTTTTGTTATTTCTGTAGTTGTCGGTCATTTGGCTGTTGCTGTTTGTTGTTATTTTAAGCCAGGATGACAATGTACGTATACACATATGCATGTAGTGGTAACAACTCTTGTTATGTATTGCTGACGACGATGTTGTTGATGATGATGTTGACGATGATGGTAAGAAACATGGATTAAGAGCACACAACGACAACAAAACTAACACGGCATGACTAGTGAACTATATTAACAGTAATCTACGCAAATTGTTGTTTAAAGGGGGGGAAGGAAACAGGAAGACAAAAAGTATTTAAGTAATTTAAGATAAATGAATGGTGTTGCAAAAGTGTGTTTTAAAATGAATTTAAGTGAAAAATAAATAGAATTTTTTTTTATTTTTTTTTTGAATCGAGCTAAGAATAATTCAGGTCCTTAAGAAATTCAAAATAGTTTTGGCCTAATGTTTTTTCAAGACGATTTTTATAATAAATTTTAAGGAGTGGTTTTTTCTAAATGTTTATTCTTATTATATCCCTTTTAACAATTAAAAATATATGTCTGTTGTTTCCCTAATATAGATTTTACACCCGATGTTCGTCTGTCCATCCTTTAGGTTGACTATCCGTGTGTATGTTGAAATGGGTTTCCCAAAATCCCAAATCCGATGGAGACTAGGTTTGTTTGTATTTATGTATGCACAGAAAGAAAAACATTTGGGATAAATAAAGTTTTTCATTCTTACTTCAAGTGCAAATACTAAAACATACGTGGAACAATCCTAAATGGGATTATTTTCGAAAATCAATCCCGGAATTTCTTAAAATAAGTACAAAATTCTTAAACCAAGTAAAAAAGACTATTGGTGTTTTCTTTTCTACAAAAAAATGTGCCTTTTTTAAAAAAATTCAATTTGGTGTCTTTTTCTTAAAAATTTTGCTCCCGAAAAGGGTGGCTTGTTTTCTTCTAAAAAACTCATGCTTTTCGGGAGCAAAATTTTTAAAAAAACAGACACCAAATTGCATTTTCTTCACATTTTTTTGTAGAAAAGAAAACACCATAAATTTTCGTTGGTAGTGCTATTCTAAGAGTAAAACTACAAAGTGAGCTTTTAAATCGTATTTA
Organism: Pollenia labialis; assembly: GCA_949318255.1. Lineage (NCBI taxonomy): Eukaryota > Metazoa > Arthropoda > Insecta > Diptera > Polleniidae > Pollenia > Pollenia labialis. The sequence goes on from OX439143.1 coordinate 115,598,910, forward strand.
ACTTTTTATTAAAGACACTACAACAACACCACACAAGTAGTAAAAAAACGTTGTTGTGTGTAGAAACCACAAAAAAACAGAACAAGACAAAAACACATTATTTTCATGTTTAAAAAATAAAATTGAGAACTCTTGCTTCTCATTTAGTTTATATTTTCAGTTATATATATTTACATTAGGTTTTTAAAGTAAAAACCATATCGGGAATGATGATGTTGTTTTATAATTAAAATTCTGTAAGGTGTAAAACGGGTAAGTAAATCAATCATAATAAAATTGTTCTTCTAATTTCACTTTTGGTTTTTTTAAGTACGTATTCGTGTTTAAATCCACTTTTTAATACTTGAATTAAGCGCATTTTAAGATTGATTCAATATTAGTTTTACTTAAATCAACCTCATAGAGCCGAAGGCCGGTTATGCAGAAAAGCTTTAGTTAATGAAGCCATCGTTTAGTATACCATAGAAGAGGAAATCTCTGGGCCCAGCCAGCTATGCACAACTGTTTTAGCAAGCGATTCTGGATTTAAAAGTTCGGAATTTTCGAGGTCATCGAGAAAAAGAAACACAAAAAAGAATAAAACATAAAAAATAAAAAGTTATATAACATTTATAATTGAATTAAAAGCCTAATAAATAAATCAATTGCTACTCATGGGGGAAAGTCAAGATGAATTTGCTTAAAAAAGGACTGAATCCCGGTAATTAATAAAAATTAAAATCCCGGGGTTCGGAATTGGCATCCCTAGTAAAACCTGTGCAATACATTAGCGGCGTTTTCATTTGTTAAAAGAATAACTTATTTTCTTTAATAACAATTTATATTAAAGTTTGGAAAAATAATAATCATATTATGCTTTGAAAATAATACCTTTAACTTCAACCTGAGTGGCTCCTTTCAGAGCAAATCCCCATTATTTCTTTTCGGTAATTAGCCTCAAGCTTTTAACTGGTTATTGGCTAAGTCGCATATACCTTCTCCTTTTGGTAGACCAAGAGGCAAATTAACAATGCAAATAATGCGGTAATATTGGATCGCTCAAATGTTTGCTTAAAGGGTCTTAGTTGATGAGAAAACTTTTATTAACTTGAATTTTTTTTCGCACGCTGATATTTTATTAGCAGTATTAAGAAAACTAATATTAATTTAAAAAAAACTTTAGTAAATAAACGTTTGTTAAATTTAATAATCGTTCTTGAATACGAAAAGAATTTTTTTTTTCATAAAATTTGCTTAAATTAACCAAGTTTTGTGATAATTTCCAAAAAAGGACAATATTAATTAACTTATTTTAAATGTAATTTTTTAAAAATCCCGTTTACAATAAAAATTAATTTGAAATACATACTTTTTGCCAGTTATTTGCCATTTTCTGGCAATACACCATTCAAGTAAATGATTTTTGCCTTTTTTGTTTTCTATTTAATTTTTTTTCCTTAAGCCAAAAGCAATTGCCAGGTGACATTATTATCTGCTATTTTTGGTCGCCAAAATACCTAAAATTGTAACAAAACATGCAAACCTGTCAAGTGTCAGTTAAGGAAAATGCACAAATACTGCTGCTCGGCACCAAAAGAATAGCAACAACAAACTGTTCACAAACAACTACAATAATACCACCAACAATTGCTGCAAAGTAAAAAGCGGCCAACGACCAACAGCAAAATAATACATGAAAAACTTTAAAGAAACTATAAAATTTGTTGTTGTTGTTGTTGTTATTTCTTTAAACATGTTAAATGACTTTTTTGTAACCCGTTAGGTAAGAGCCAAAGAATTTTCCAGGCCTAATAGAAGACGAAACAATGGCATTTACATACTTTAACGCAAACTGGATAAAAAAGGCCTTAAAGTCCACGACATGGCCAAAAGGTAAATGAAACCGCAAAAAGAAAAATATACGTGGAACCATAAGTCTGTAGAAAAATTGTAACAAATACTTCAATAAACATGTAAATCAACCTTTAAACGGCTTAACTATGGCTAAAGATCACACGGTTACTGATATTCTTCTTAACACTTAAGAGCAACATGTATATATAAATGTATATAAACGAAGGTGCTTATATATATGCCTAAGTAGTTGTTATTGTTTTTAGAGGTTTTTCTTTTTCGTTGTCGTCGTTGTTGTCTTCTAGACTTTGACACCCATTTACAAGAATTAAACGTAATAAACATAAAGAGTCTATACTAATGTCCATTATATGGGGAAAACATCTTCGTACATGGGTGTTAATGTCACTTTAGAATATTTTAAGCCATATTGGTTAAATACAAAGCCAAAAACTACAAGAACAACACCAAACCAACAACAACAAATTTCAAGGAACCTTGTAAAACAAGAGATTAACTTACAATGTAACGGCTTGTGTGTGTTTGTTGGGAGGGCAAAAGTGTTGTGTATTTCCTGAAGTCTAATTATAATTAACTGAAATTGATTGTCTTAACTGAGGTAAAGGAAGATATTTGTGTTCCATTAATTTTATTAGAGCGTGTGTCCTTACTCATGTATGAGTGAATATGTGGAAAAAACTCCGGCAACTGGGCGGTTTAAGTTCAGGGCATAAGTTCAGGCAAAAAAGCACAAAGTTAACAGTATCGCTTGTAAGCTTTCTTTTCACTCTTAAGACTATTAAATGGGCTTAAATAAAGTACTGATATGCAAACGCTTTGTAGATTCAGTTTAAGTCTAACACATAAGGATATTAAGCCTAGTAGTCTGTTCTTAAGCCTGGTACTCTGTTCAACATTTCACGTGAAAGGCTGTCAAAAACGCATATGAAAAAAACTTGTGCGGAATATCTATGAAATAATGTTAATAGAGTTGTACTCTGTTTTTTTTTTGTGAAAAGTTCCGAAATGTGTCTGGCAACATTTTTTACAACTGCGAAATAATGTAAGCTGCGCTTATTTCACGTGAAATTTTAAGCAAAAGCAAAAAAGTATGAACTGATTATTAAATAAGAAATAAAAAATTATAATAACACAACCGTTAACAGTTTTTAATCCATATTTACTTTTTTTTATTACACTTTTTATTAAAAAAATTATTTTTAGTAAAATACATTTGGGGTTTGTTTACATACGCAAAACAATGTCGCATACTTTGCAGGAATACAAACGTCAAATTGTATAAACTCGCATGATAGGTAATATTGATACATGTCAAATTTTTCACGCGAAATATGTAAAGTTGCTCAAAATTTTTCACAAACTTGAACAGAGTACTAGGCTTTATTTGCGAAAATTGTTGAGCAACGTTGTTTATTTCACATGATAATTTTAACATGTATCAATATTATCCATTTAGCGGTTTCGCAACACTTAACGTTTTAGTTACAAGTATACAACATTGTTTTGCAAAGGTAAACAAAAACCCAAAATTATTTCCTTTAATTTTTTTTTTTTGAAACGCGTGTTATATAGGACCACTTAACAAACTACAAAGAGATGATCAGCTGTTGCTTAAAAATCAGTGTGAGTCAATACGAGCTGCACATGTTTAATTATGAAAACCAAAATTATGCTAAAAACATTTCTTATGGCTTTCGCAATGTAAATAGAGAAAAACTCTATTAACGCTACTCAGAAAAAAATCTCCAAAAGCAATTAAAGCATTAATCAAAAATAAAATCCGTTTAAATTAAAAATGTAATCACGTGAATTAAACGATTAATTAAGTGAATTAAACATTAAATCAAGTAAATTAAACGTTCAGTCAAGCCTTCCGTGAACCACCCAACTGTAATTTTGTTTATATAAAAAGACTACTCTACTTGAGAATAATTTATATTAAATTATAAAAGCTTTTAAAAATTGTAATTTGACTTAGAAAACACATTCGAATAATTTAAAAATGTATATATATTAACTTGAATTCAATATGCTTATCGATATCGGGGATATTTTATTGAGAGTATCGGTATCGTATCGGTAAAAACACGTATCATTACATCTCTAATTATACTACACTTTCTTACTTGTTTGCCTTCAGCCAACCTTCTACTTAAATTCGAGATTTAGATAATTAGGGAATATGACTAAGCAAAAAGTCTTTATAAATTAAAATTTGACTCAAAGAAGAATTTTGAAAAATGTTCCAATAAAAAAGTCTTGCGTACCTATTTATTTGAATTTTTTTTTTTGTTTAGAGTTAGCAAGTTTTTAAGGTTTTTTGGAATGTAAATTTTGTGGCAACAATTTTTTAAACAAATATGAAAGTTCTGGAGTCCAATCATCGCATTCGATATCGAGCAAAATTGATCGAAACTATTTATTTTGGTATCATGACTCTCGAAATCGAATGAAATTTATTGAATTTGAAATAATAGCATTCGATATCGAGTAACTCGACATTACATTTCTAGAGTTTTATTCGATACTTCACTGTCTATCGTATGCAAGAAAATTCGATAGTTTATTCGATACGAAAGTATCGAATGCGGTGATTTGACCCCTGCTTGTATATTTTTCTTGTGATTGAATAGATGTTTAAACAACATTTTATTACTTTCCGCCATTACGTTAATTCTGATTTAGTTTATTAGATGTGTTTTTTTTTTTTAATAAACTTTGAAAGCCAAAAAACTGACCCATATTTTCTTACAATCACAATTAACCCAAAAATTTTTGCATTAGTCTTGTAGAAAAAACCGCATTAAGCAAAACAAAATAAATAAGAAAAATTGCTTTTAAGAAAAAAAAACATGTTCAGCAAAAAAACTAAATTTTGACTGAAATCTAAAAGGAGTTTTAGTCAGAAATAATCTTCTTTTTCTTAAATGGTCATTATGTTGTTTGAGTGTTAATGATTATGCTGGTTAGTTTAAAATTTTAACATAATTTTTTTTGTATTTAATTTTATTATTTTAAGGGGTTTTTATTTCTGTTCCTTTTTGTTATTGTTTTTTTTTATTATTTTATTGTTTGTTGGCGTTACAAATCATGTTATTGGCAGCAAAAACATCTTATAAAAGAAACAAAATAAAACATTTTTAAAAATCTTTAAATCTTTTAGATTATTAAAGCAGCAGACTTCTTAAACTCAAGCTAAGAAACTCTATTGAGGTGTTTAATATTAAGCCTTTTTTTTATTTGGTAGCAAAATACACAAATTACCTCTGAAGTAACTCCAGAAAGCTGAAGAAGTTGTAGTAAAAAAAATAAAAAAAAACCCCCAACGAACACACACAATTCATAAATTCAACCGGCAATAGTTAATAAAAACTCTGGGTAACAAAGAAATAAAGATATAATTAATTATAATTTTTTTTTTGTTATTATTTAGATTTTACCTTCATTTCTTTATTCCCCTTCCTTAGCAATTTGAAAAGGCTAGACAGTGTGAAGCCATTCTCGGCTTTAACTTAAAAAAAGCCATTAAATAAAATTATGTATTGAAGACATAAAAAACTATTTGTACTAAAAGTCTCTGTTGTTAATCGAGTTTGAAAGGAAATTGAAAATTATTTAAAAACCAATTAATAATAATGTGGTTCAGGTCAAAAAATAAAATTATACAAGCAATTGATTTTAACACTTTTTTTTCTAAATATTGATGCAAAAAAATGTAAACTTTTTCAACAAGCGTTAAATTTGTGTTGAAATAAATTCGATTATTGTAAAATAATTACATTGTTCCACCAGGGGTTTTTATAGAAACAATTTAAAAAAATTCACATACGAATTTAGGCTTTTGTTTTATTGATTTTATTGTACTTTTTTCTGAATTCATTTAGTTTAAAAAAAATCAATCATATATTTTCTTCGAACATAAACGGCAAATTATGTATTTAAATCATAAAACATTTTTTTTTTAATTTTGGAAACAATTGGAATTTAAATGAATGACTCTCAGGTCTAATAAACTAGAAAAGTGTTTAATTGAAATTTTATGTAAAAACCACTTTTAACACAAGAAATACATTTGATAACTAAAGGCAAAGTAGCAGCAGCATGTTGCTCAACATTTTAGTTATAAAAAAACTATAAAATTTTACACATTCATAAAAAATAAAACAGGTTTATAAAAGGTATATTAAACAAATTTTCATAGTAAATTCGTTTTATAAGCCTCTTATAAACCAGTTTTATTTTTTATATATAAGGAGCATAATGTTTACTTAACCAATATAATGATATAACACGAAAGGCTTAGCAGGAAAATATTAACGCAACATGTAGCTAAACATTTGTTGCGAAACTTTTTTATAATTTAATTTTGAAATTTTTACAATACATACAATTTTAAATATTTTAGAAAAAAATTTTGGTATTGCAAATTGGTTAGAAAAACACATGACCTTTTCAACAGACACACGGGCAACCGGATTTGAACTTGCCTTCTCATAAGCATCAAGAATATTTTAGTACAAATGTTGCTATAGCAAGTTGGTTAGAATATAACATGACTTCTATAACCAAAACTTTTGCAACAGAATATAGCTAAGCGTCTGTTTAAAAAAAAATCTTAAAAATTAAACCTAAAATTGCAATAAGCAATTGAAATTAAAACGAATGCTACGCTTAATTGCCGTAAAAAAAAGTAGTTGAAGCTAAAGCAAAATAAAATGCCAACAAATCAATACACAGCAGTATGTTAACGTATGTAGCACAAAAAGCTACTTTTTAAAAATAAATTTATAAAAGTGGCATATGCTGCACAAAGCAATAATTTTCACTTTCAATAAAATGCTGTTAAATTCTATGTTCGTTTATGTACGTTCAAAGAAATATATGCCAGAAGCAGTAGTGAAAATTCTATTGCGTATATTTTCAGAAAACTTCAAGTAAACCTTCGCTGTTGTTTTTCTCCACTACGGCTTTTGGGTATATGCGCCAAACCAATAATGAGCTGAATATAAACCATGAAATGTTGACAGCAAAAACATTCTTGAAACTCTTGTTTTGCAGCATTTAGATATTTCGTATGCCTTTTTTCTATCTTTTCTTTCTCGTTTTAATTTTAAACTTACAAAAACTGCTTGCAAAAGTTTTCCATGCGTCTTTCCATTTTTCACTATTAAACTTTAATGTTTCATAATATGGACGGGGACTTACAAATGTCAGCTGTTCCAGTATCAGTGTGGCAAACGCAATACACGCGCCAGATTGCTCAGATGCAATGATGTGAAAATTACAATTCAGTGTATTTTTTGTTTTATTGCAAACAAAAGCTACAATATATTTAGTTTACACTTCCGCAAAACCACTACCATCAAGTTCTGAACTCAGATATTCAGCCTTATTGTGGTTGTCGTTTTCGTAAACAAATGTGTCGTTTTTTGTAGTAGATTAATGAACACATGTTGTGTATTACTTTAATCTATTACACATTCGTATACGACAACGACAACCACAATAAAGCCGATTGAGTTTTGATAACATTTAGCAGAAAGTACTGAGCAGAGTACCAGTATTACCTTTACTTTTGGAGAAATATTTAAGTGCCAAATTTAATAAAACTTAATTACTTAATTTAATAATGAAAAAAAAAAAAAAAATTACTTAATTTGAACTCTGATAAGATGTTGAAGCAACATGTTGCTAAGCCATATCCTGCGTATTAATTAAATGATTCAAACATTTTTCGGATTAAAAAAATTAAAAAAAAACAAAATGGTCCAAAACATTTTAAATTAACATTGAAATGTTTATCCAAATTTGTGCAAAATTATCAGCAACATACGAAAAACTTGACATGATCAATGTAACTTATCCCGTGAGTTTGCAAAATTTTCCGTTTTTATTCTTTTTAAGCAGAGTTTGCTAAAAACCGTCAAAATGTTAAACCGCGGTTCCATGTAATATAATTTTTTTATTTGGTTTAATTCAGGTACTTACCAAATAAACATTTTTTCTAATTAAAGCCGTTTTACACTATCCCACAAAGTTTTTGAAAATATTCAAATAATAATCTATAAAATCTAAAAGGGGTTTTAGTCAGAAATAATCATCTTTTTTTTTAAATGGTCATTATGTTGTTTGAGTGTTAATGATTATGCTGGTTAGTTAAAAATTTTAACATAATTTTTTTTTTGTATTTTATTTTATTATTTTAAGGGGTTTTTATTTATGTTCCTTTTTGTTTTTTGGTCGGTTTTCGGTTTTAAAACATTTAAACCGCGGTTTCGATTTCGGTTAAATCCGAACAGCAATCCCTACTCTTAAAGTATACGTAATTGATTAGCGTATATATGTACTTATCATTAAAGTATTTTTTTAATTAAAAAAATAAATTCAAAAAGTAGCTTTTCATGGAAAACTGTTACCGGTTGTGTTTTAAAAGTTTTCTTTTCTCCTTTAATATAAAGTTTATACTTTTTTTACTAGCCTTAAGTTCCACGGGAAATAAGTGCAGCTTATACCTACTATTTCGCAGTTGTAAAAAATGTTGCATGAAACATTTAGAAACCTATTCACAAAATGAAGAGAGTACAATTCTAGCAACATTATTTCATATGTGTTTAGATAGAATTTCACGTGAAAAGTAAACGTAAAAAAATATAATTTACAAAAACTATCAAATTTTAAGTCTAGTACTCTGTTCAACATTTCACGCAAATTCAGTCAAAACTCAAATGAAAAAAATACTAATGCGGAATATCTCTGAAATGAATTTGCTTGAATTCATTTTGTGAAAAAGTTAGTGCCGGTTCACACACACATCAAGTTTGACTCGTCAAGTTATGAGTTTTTAGGAGAGAAGGGCAAAGAATTGGCAGAATGCCGGTTCACACACGTCAAGTTCGACTTATCATGTTTTGAGTTTTTAGGAGAGAGGGCAAAAGTAATTTTCCTGAAATTTTTTGTAAAAAAAAAAATGTTGCACATGTATTTTAATGTTTTTAAACATGAATCGTAACATATTTTAACATTTTAATAATCGCCTGGTTTATTAATATATGGGGGATTGACAAGGGGTCATAAAGTCATATGTCTTAAATAAATAACATGAAAAAATACGACTGTTGGGGAAAACACCCTTATAATTTAGAGTGCTATTTTAAATTTAAATCAGCTGATTTAAAACAAATATAAAACCAATATTAAAATATTTTTTAATTCTAATCCATAAATTAATAAATTAAATTAGATCTTACCTGAATATTTTCCATTTTTTAAGACGCAAATCACAAATAACTTTTGTTTTGTTTGTTTACCAATCATCAGAGTCCTAAGCCGATATAATTTGAAGCCGGAAGTGTTTTGTTGCAAGCATTGCTAGCCGCAGGTTAAATTCGGATATTAGCCGGAAAAAACTATAGCGACGGCTTCAAAAACAAATGCAGCTCGGCTCAGCAGCTCAGCGCAGGTCTCTAGATAGCCGCAGGTTAAATTCGGGTATAAGCCGGAAAAACCTATACCATTTACGATGACGGCTTCAAAAACTAATGCAGCTCGACTCAGCCGCTCAGAGCAAGTCTCTTCTGATTAATAACGACAGCGCAATAAACATAGCTAGCAAAGTTCTATTCATTTAAGACACTTTTTGTTTACAAAGCAACAACAATATTTTTTAAACCATTGTAAACTGTTAGAACATAATGAAAATTTAACATGATAGCACACCTTGTGCATACCCCAATGGTAAAAATTTTCAGTATTAAATATATGGCTTTTAATATCACTTAAATTTTTCATACATGCTTATCTATAAATTTTGACTTATTTCGAAAACATGCTTTAAAAATTTCTCCATGCTTAACTAATATAAAGTAATTCTATACCCATATAATTTCATGCCACATTTTCCAAACTGAAAAAAAGAAATCCTCATAAATTTTCTTTTTAACAAATTGCATGTTCAAACATGTGACTTATGACAAGATAATCAATAAAAGTTACCTCAGCAAAAAAAAAAGGGGAAAAAACCAAACTAAAACAGAAACAAAAACTGAAAATTATAACAAACATGTGAAGGAAAATCAGTACAATCAAGGCTTCATATTACACTACAAAGAATGTCACTTTAAGAAAAATTTATGATTTTCTAGCATTAAATGACTAAAAAAAACTTCTTTATGTAAGAGAAATAAAACCTCTTCTTATTATTTTTGTGGGTCATATTTCCCAAAAACATGCAATGTAATTTTTTTGGGAAAATATAAAAAAAGTAGTGGGTTAAATGAAGACATCACTTAAATATTGAAGAAATTTTCTGTTTTTTTTTTCTTTACTTTGATATTGTAAACGTTGAAATCTATATTTTAGTATGATATAGACATTTGGCTTTAGTCTTTTAAACATTTACACAAAACTGTAAATGTGAGTAAATGGAGTGACGCTAGAGCAGATGTCCTTGTTAAGTATTAATTTCCTAAGTGCTTTGGTTTGGCTCATACTTAACTATTTGTTTATTTCCTGAGTCATTTATCTGCCATCTTGTGCTAAGTTTTTGACACTTTTTTTTTTTTAAATGTCACAAAAGAAACGAAGATAAAAAATTAATGACACGCTTTTTTATTGAAATTTAGAGCAATTGAAAAATTAGTTACAATAGGAAACTAATTCCATTAGGAATTTTAAGGATATGTGTGAAATAAGGATATAAAAACTGAGTTTAATTTCACACTGCTTCCGTTGAAAGCAATTAGGTTCCTTCCAGCGTTTGGAAGTCGCTGAAATGTTAAACATGCAGGCAGATGTTGTCCAGAAATTACACTCTTTAATAAAATGAATGTCAATAGTGTTGTTTTACGTACAAAGAGCATTATATGTATTGTAAAAAGTTTAAGAGACTTCTAAACAATATTAGATTTTACAATATTTAAGCAAACTTCCAATTTTTTGTCATTCCTAACAGTATATAAAAACACTCAAAAGAAAAATTAATCCATCCGCACTCAAATCAATTCGAAGCGGTAATAGTACAATGAGTACGGATTTTCTTGAATCAAGTACAAAAAGATTGAAATAAGTACGGATTTTCAATCGCAAAATAGATAAATTATCCATATTCATTCCTGATTTCGAACTTGAAATAATCCGAAAATTAGATTATTTTAAGTAAAACTAAGATTGAATCAATCTGAAAATGCGCTTGATTCAAGTATTATAAAATTGATGTTGTCCCAATTTAGAAAGAAAAAATGATTATGATTGATTTTCTTGCCCGTATTACACCTTACAGAATGATAAAACACCAACATCATGCCCGATATAATTTTTACTTCAGAAATCGTATGTATATATTTAACCAAAAACATAAACTAAATGAGAACCAAGAGTTTAAATTTACTTTTTAACCCTTCGTTGTACACATGAGTCTGGTCAGACCTTGTTCAAGGTGTATAGAAAATCAAAACATGCGTATGCCGGAGGGTTAAACACAACTAAAAGTTAGATCTTTTTGTACTTGATTTAAGAATTTTATACTTATTTCAAGAAATTCCGGGACTAATTTTCGAATGTAATCCCATTTAGAATTGTTTGGAGTATGTTTTTAGTGTTATTCGTACTTTAATTTTTAAGTACGACTCGTACTTAAAGTAATCAAAATAAACTTGATTTTACCCGAGTCTTTTTCTGTCTGTGTAGGTATATAAACAGTTGTAGTTAACAACTTCGTTAATATACATACTAGTAAGTTTATCAAATTAATATGATTAATAGCAGGTTTTTCATTAAAAAGAAAAAACATTTTGTTCTCCCTAAATTTTTTTTGAGATGTTGCTGAAGTCCGCAATTAGTTTTCTATCAAAAAGAGATCTTCAAGAAATTTGCTCATAGCTGGTGTTGAATATAGCCCGTATATATATATATATTCTGGCTCCTTGATTTATTTAAAGCCATATCCTTATTGCCATATCCTTCTGTCCGTCTGTATGTCTGCTCTTGCAGTTGTCCGTCTATTGAAAACACGATCACTTTCGAAATACTCCAGAGAAAATAGCAATTTTGGTGTCAAATTGTTACTAGTTCCCCTTAGCATTTTGGAATTGAAACACACCACAATCGGTTCAGTAGGAAATGAGTTATGAACGTAAGTATGAAACAACCTTCCTAAAAAATAGCATAAATTTCTCACGGAATGCTCCGGTTCAAATTAAATTTTGCACAAATTCGTTTTATATGACTAGAATTAATAAAAAAAACAAATTTTGTAAAGACCGTTTAAAATTTACCACAGGCCTCATATGAAGTCCACTATCAAAAAACATTTTAGTACAGCTAAAAACGTAACAAATAATTCTATTACGCTAAAATTTGGTTCGTCGTAGTCTTATAAGGCTAGAAAATACACAAACATCGTTCGTGTAGATCGATCAATAGTTTACCACTGGCAAAATAAAGTCAATTCTCAGAAGCCTAACTTTAAGATAAGCCTAATACTGTAACAAAGTTTTTTTTAAGATAAGTCATGACTTACTTCAAAACTCGATAGAGTGGAACAATAATTCGGCAGCGCTGAATATAGCATTTGTACTGGCTACTAATTTTTCTTGGTGACTTCTTTATTTGTTAAACATTTATTGCATGTACATTCGAGCGGACCGTATTGTAAGGACAAAAAATTGTTGATATTGTTCCATCGGTTTTTCGATAGCTTTTGGCATGAGGAAACAAATTCCACTACGACATAGCAAATTTAAATTGTTTTACTTTTGCTCAACCTACTAAAAAAAAAACCTTAAAAATTAACGCGTAAAAAATAAATTTTTCGACAAAAACTCGTCCAAAACCTTAAGAAAAAAATTTATTTTAGAAAAACTGATATCTTGGAAAGGAAATATTTAAAAAAAATATCATATCAACCGTTTTTATTACCTACTAAAAACCCGTAGAAATTGTTGTTTTTTGATATGTGGAATTTTTATCAATCGATAAATCGACCCACCCTAATGTACATAAATAATAAAGAATATGTATTAGCTCGATAATTTTCTATCAACATGTTGCAGCAACACTTAATTAAATAATTTTTTCGTTACCTTCACTCGTAAAGGAGCTAAGTCCATTTAACAAAAGTTTACAGGAGAGGGAAAAACTTGCCTTAAGCTATATTCATACCAGTTTTATTTAAAATATATTTGCACGTTTGGCCAGATCAAACATCATTTAACGGTTATAAAATTGCATTATACAATTATTTTCTTAAAAATTAATTTTAGCAAATGAATAGAAATTGTTAAAAATAGAGCTAAAGTTTGAACAAATTATTGGGCACGCTTTTTTTGTTTTTTTTTTTTTTGCTAACTATTTTTAATTTTGCAAATGAATGATGGCTTTTGCTTGGACCCAACCGGGTCCACGTGGGAAGATGGGTCAACGGTAGGCATATATCAACGTAGGAATTATAGCCGGGCAGTGACGTCGGAGTCGGTGTTGAGTTTTTTGTACTGGAATTGAGTCGAAGTACGCACAAAAATAAAATAAATTTCCATAGGTCTGCTTTAAAAATTTTTAAGAGAGAAAATTATACTTTACATATTAAAATAACTATATTAAAGCTCAATGCGGCACGTGTTAGTAATAAAATATCCATTTGAAATATTCAAAAAATCATTATCTTGTTATATTTAACCATTTAAAAGTTACAGCATAATAAAAAAAATGTTTAAAATCAAATAAGGTCTCATATACATTTAGAAGTGTTAAACGGCAAGCCCTCTGAAGAGATTGAGTGGTTGCAATCGAAACATGTCAGGGTAACCTGTCCGTAAACACCTGGGTTCGAGCCCAGATTGAGTCGAGAATGAAAAATTATCAATAAAAAAAAAAAAAAAATTTTAATTAATTTTCATGTTGTAAAATTCCTTTCTTCATGAAAATAATTTAATGAAAATTAAATTTAGTGAACTTGAGCCTAATTAGGAATATTAAAAATTTGGATTAAAAACCATAAATAGTTCAATAAAATAACCACAATACTAATAATTGTTAAAGCTAAGGCACGAGCTCTATGTTTGCATTTGTCCTTCAAGTTGTGCTGAAAAGGTCAACAAGAAAAAGAAAGACAAAAAAAAAAAATGAAAGAACAAAAAAATATATGTACTTTGAACTTCAAGAAGAATTCTTGACAAAAGTACGAAAAAAACAGAAGTAAAGGAATAACATGTTAAAATGAATTAAAATAGATAATCATTCAAAAGCAAATTTCGATCTACCAAAGGGTTGAATACAATTTGGTTTAAGGATTGATGTTTGACTAATGACGTCAGCAGTCGTCGATGGCTGCGAGTGTTAAACGGCAAGCCCTCTGAAGAGATTGAGTGGTTGCAATCGAAACATGTCAGGGTAACCTGTCCGTAAACACCTGGGTTCGAGCCCAGATTGAGTCGAGAATGAAAAATTATCAAAAAAAAAAAAAAAAAATTTTAATTAATTTTCATGTTGTAAAATTCCTTTCTTCATGAAAATAATTTAATGAAAATTAAATTTAGTGAACTTGAGCCTAATTAGGAATATTAAAAATTTGTATTAAAAACCATAAATAGTTCAATAAAATAACCACAATACTAATAATTGTTAAAGCTAAGGCACGAGCTCTATGTTTGCATTTGTCCTTCAAGTTGTGCTGAAAAGGTCAACAAGAAAAAGAAAGACAAAAAAAAAAAATGAAAGAACAAAAAAATATATGTACTTTGAACTTCAAGAAGAATTCTTGACAAAAGTACGAAAAAAACAGAAGTAAAGGAATAACATGTTAAAATGAATTAAAATAGATAATCATTCAAAAGCAAATTTCGATCTACCAAATGGTTGAATACAATTTGGTTTAAGGATTGATGTTTGACTAATGACGTCAGCAGTCGTCGATGGCTGCGAGTGTTAAACGGCAAGCCCTCTGAAGAGATTGAGTGGTTGCAATCGAAACATGTCAGGGTAACCTGTCCGTAAACACCTGGGTTCGAGCCCAGATTGAGTCGAGAATGAAAAATTATCAATAAAAAAAAAAAAAAAATTTTAATTAATTTTCATGTTGTAAAATTCCTTTCTTCATGAAAATAATTTAATGAAAATTAAATTTAGTGAACTTGAGCCTAATTAGGAATATTAAAAATTTGGATTAAAAACCATAAATAGTTCAATAAAATAACCACAATACTAATAATCATTTAGAATCAAGTTTAGAGTAGGAGTCGGAGTCGGAGTTGGAGTCGAACTTAAAAAATGTCAGCGGATGGAGTCGGGGGTAAAACTTTTTCTTGACGATTCCACTCCCTGATTTTAAAGTTATATAGGCTTCCAAACGACTGAATAGTATTTTTAGAGGAAAGGGACTACTGGGGGGATCGAAGGTTACTATACGATTGTAGAAAAGCTCTAAGGGAAATGGGAGTATATTTTGAGGCTATGCTGGGTACCGGGTCAGTGCAATATCACCGGAAATAAACTGAAAATGAGTACAGTAAAAGGGGACTTAGCATATGTTTTAACATTATTGGACTTTGCACTATTACGCACCATTGCAAAACAGTAAATTAAATGTATATAAAACTGTTTTTTTCTGCAAATTATGTTTTTTGTTTACTCTTTCGAACTGCGTTAAAAACTAAATTAACAAAAAATTATGTGGAATTAGCTTCTTTACGAGTAAAGGTAACGAATGACATTTGCTCATAAATATCAACAACAACAAAATAATAAATTACTACATACAATGTATTCAAACGATTAACCGTTATTCGATTAATTGTGGGCGATTAACTGTTCGAATAATTTAAAATTGCTTATTTTCGATTAACGAATAATTCGAAAAATTTATGTCGATTAACCGAAAATGTGTTTTATCACAGTATTTGTTTTTTTTATTTTATGTAAAAAACAAGCCGTTTACGTTTTAAATATCATTTTATTGTTTCTTAACTCAGAAACATTTTCTTTCAGTAACGTTTTTTTAAAATATAGTTTAGTACAAGGACTGAAACCAAAGAGTTTGGGAATAATTTATTTTTAAAAATGTTTAGTACAGACTTTTACCACAATGATTTAGATGAAGAATATAATTTTGGGAATAAATACAACCTTCTAACAAATCTTAACAATACTATTTAAAGTTTTAAATGGTTTAAAAATCAAAAACAGATTCAAGTTATATAATTTGAAAGATTTAATAAAAAAACATTTTTATTTCTTTTTATTAATATTATATATTAAATGTTTTTTTTATTAAATCTTCCAGAGATTCTGTCACTTATTGTTAAATGACACTATATAATATAAGTTGGGAGTGCTAGCTGCTACGGCCTTCGACTAAAAAATATAATTTTAGGTCTTATTTTAAAACTTCTTAACTAGACAAAATTAAAATCATTCGATTAACCAAATAATTTTATATTGTTCGTTTATTATTTGATTTAATTTTTCCTCGAATAAATTTTCGCGCCATTAATCGATTAATACAAAACAGCGATTAATTGAATACCCTACTAAATAAAAGGACAAACTTAAAAAGTTCCAGCCACATTATCACTTTTACTTATATAAGCAGCATTTGTTTCTGTATTTATTCACCCAATAAAACCCTTTTCCTTTTAATTTTGATCAAAAATTTTACGTTTACCTTAAAAATATGTGTGTAATACAAATCACCCAAATGTTATCTATCATTCACTGTCATTTCAGCTTTATATTCATTAAATATGGCTGGATCTAAAAATAAAAAAAAAATAATTCCAGCTAATTTTGATGCAATTGGTAAATAAAACCTAAAATAGTGTGACCATTAAATATGCATTTGTTTATTTTATTTGAAAAGTTTTTTTTCTATCCAATATAATTCTCTTACCAACGACTTTATGTTGTTCCTTTTTTTAACATTTTTTTTTTACTCTTCAACTCAATGTTGCACCTCAATGGTCATCTATCAACAAATGATGGTATCAACAAAGCAATTCATCTAAATGCAAAATAAATTCGAATTTTTTGTTCCCAATGTGAATACATTTTTTGAATATATGTATGGATGTATTTACAAAAATGTATACAAATATGTAGGTGTGTGTGTGTATATGGTTGAATTTGTTTTGTCAGCAAATATAAAATTCGTAAAACAGCACAACATTTATAGAAGAGAATATGTAAAAAAAAAAATGTCATTTCAAATCTACAAAATTCAAATAAGCAAATTTTTTCCATTTAATACCAATGATAACAAATACCAACAACTTATACACAACGGCAACACTAACAAAAAAAAAACAACTAGCAAACAATATAAATTTTCAAATTTACACTATTTTTTCTGTTGTTTTCGAAAACCAATCATACAATAAAATTTCAATACTTTTTCTAAAATATTTTTTCTTATTCTTCTCCTACTTTTCCATCCAGACTCAAACTTAAGACGTACTGACTGCGAATGTATTTGGGATGTCGCAGTATACTTAAGAGTTAAAATGTAGAAAAACAGTAAGATTAGATCATTATTGGTAAAGGTGGCTCGGCTGGCTGTTTACTTTGTTGGCTTGGTTTCAACAAAAGAACAAAAAAAAACAAAAAAACTCCAGCATCAACATTTTGCCACCACCAACATTTTGCATAATGGGTTACACTATTTGACAACAAACACATCATTGAACTAAACAAAAGATGGAGACAAAAAAAGTACCAGAATTTAAACTCCATCAAGAAATGAATGGTTTCTTAAATGATGGCATCATTTCTATGAAAATAAAGTGTTGCGCTGCTCTTAAAAATGCAAAGAAGACAACAAAATTTCAAAAAAAAAAATTAGATGAATATTATAAGGATATTTTGACACACTACTACCATATTTCGAGGAATCTGCTAAATACTATTGAATACAACTAGAAACAACGATGTCCGATTGCAAACCTCTGGAAAGGGTTCTTCTAGTTTTAAGCGTTTCTCAGGCGTTAAAGAAATCAAAAGTAAATGTCTGGAATACCAAATAATCTAAATTAGTTAAACTTCAACGATATCGAGCTCTATAGAATTTTGATACTAAGGGCCATTATTACAACTTAAAGTTTGCTAAAGTTAAGATTAAGTTGACAGATAAAAATGTGTTATCTGTCAAAAAGCGTCTGTTATCTGCCGGGTAACAGCTAACGTCAAGTTATAAGAATGGTCCTAAGCGTTTTTGTGGTAAACATATTCACCCTTTCGACTCTTGTGCAGGAATTCCCGTCATTCACTAGTCCTTAAATAAACTAATAACGGGAATTCCTGCTGATATTTTAACAAATTTTTTAACTGTTACAGCTGATTTTTTTGTTCTGTGTACGTAGTGAGAGTTGCTTCACAGAAAAAAAAAATAAAAATTGTTTTCAATTACAAAATTATTTTAATTTGCACTAGTAAACAATTTAATAGTATCAATGAAACGTTTAATTCTCTTGATTAAATTTTTTAATAAAACTGATTTTATTTTTAATTAAAAATTGCTGAAAAACTTTAGAGAACAAAACTCAATCCAACACATTCTGATTGAAAAAATGCACACTAAAGTCAACGTTCAAAATTTTTGTTGTTGTGTACAGACGTCATCAATAACAAATATTGCGGAAATTCCCGTCAAACATCCATAAGAAATTAATTGAGTTTGATAAACTTATTTACGGATAAAACTATGTATATAAAAATAATTTTTCATACGGTTTTATAACGTATTTTGTTTTCAAATATGGCAAATATAAATTTGCAAAGATGGGTGGTTGAAATTTTTATAGATTCTGAAGAGGAAATTTCGTTGCATGTCGGCTTTTTAGGATACTCAAACTCTAACAACACCAGCGATGATAATGGTGAACAAGATGAATCGTATCTAAAGGATTCTTATCAGGGGTACACTTATAAAATTATTCCAATAACTGATTGTTGGTTATTCAATTCATTTTTCGTACTGTTAAAATTGAATAACAATATAGTTATTTTACGAATAATAATTATTTTCAACATTTATGTTTGTTATTCAACAACCAAACTACCAAAAAATAATGTTATTTTGTTATGTAGTTTGATTTTTTGTCGGTTAAAATATATATTTTTAAAGTAAAAACTATTTAATTTCAATTAATATGCAATTCAGTAAATTAAAAATTGAAAAATTAATGTAAAAATCATTTGTTTTAAATGAATGTAAATGATCCGTCTTTTAAACGTTTATTTTGTTGTTTAAAATGAATTAAACTACATAATTTTTTGAGTGTAATGAATCTGATGAAATTTGGCACGAGAATAGAAAGTCATTCAACGAATCAGTTGGCGTCTCTGGCGAAATAAAAATTTACACATCTTTGCTAAAGGTATTCCAAAAATTTTTTGATAAAAACATAATTAATTTGTCCACTTCTTCGTGTAATGCTTATTAAAAAAAATTAAAATAATGTTACCAAACCGTCGACAAGAAAGCAACCTAAAATAATTGTTCGTGAAACGTCAAAAGACGAAATGCTTAAAGTTCTGGGCTTGTGCTTGCTACACAGTCAGAACAGAAAACCATTCATACACAGAGAAAACAGATTCGTGATCACAACCGAATTTGTTGCCAATCGAATTTCGTCGGTTGCATGTACTATCACACATTTTGGTAACAATTACTAAACATTTTGTTGCTTAGAATAATATTTTCGATATAACATTTGAATTTTAGTACACTTTCAGTTATAACCACAGATATTGTTAGTTGTCAGTATGGTGTATAGAAAACAAAAATATAGATGCAACGGAATTAACACATAATTGGTGTTCATAACAAAAGATTTGATTGACTTAATCAATATATTTTTTCAACCGGTTGCATAAACCATTTTCCCGATTTATTAGATAGAAAATAAAAATAATTTCAATAACCTAATTTTTTTTAGTATATTTATCGTGTTTGGCGAATTTAAAATACGGACAATGTTGAGAACAGCGTGGGTCTACTCCCTTAAATGAAAAAAATTGTTGTCGCACCTAAAAAGAGTTCCAATTAGATCAAGCGTGCAGTGTTTAGGAACTGAGAAAGCAGTGGGCTGGATTCATAAGTGGCGAACATGACGAAGCAGGAAGCAATTGGTGGCCTATCCTCGCCCAAATTCCCAGTGACCGGAGCTGAATATAGTAGTAAAACCACCGGTAGAGGAGGGAACTAAAATGACTCAGAAGGTGGAATATAGGCTTTGACGTGACTTGTGATCCAAAGGAGTCTATAGAGCGTGCTGAAGAGTTAGACCGAATATTTTTAAATATGAAATTAAAATTTATTTTAGTAAATGTTTATCTGTCTTACAAATTTTTTTTTACTTCTGACAAAAAATTCAGTATATTTTTATGTAATTTAGTACTCACAATAAACAATAGGGCCATATCTTTTTGTTTTTTTGCTTGTGAATACCAAATAATTATATTTCCACGTGTTGTAAACGAATTGAAACTTAACTAACAATTAATAATTAGCTGAAATATATGAATAAGCAATTATATTATTAAATTTATTGACAAAAGCACTGCTTTTAATTTGGTTGTGATTAGCAGTATTCGTACTAATTTTTAGTATTAAATGAAATTAGTACTCATTAGTATTAAAAATCCGTCAGAGTTGCACATTTTTAATATGTAGTTGCAATAATATATGGAGGGTTCAGAGATGAAACGAACCAAGTCATAAAATAGTTTATGTAAATGGTGCAAAATTCTCCGCAAAGTTTTATTATATTCAGTCCTTTAACGGACTAAATTGAAAAAATGTTTTGTTCCTAGGCTAACGGTAGTAAACCCAAGTCAATGGCTACAGAAATTAATGGTAGTTTACTTGATTAAACTAAAAATATTTTCGATTGGTTCGCTTCAGCTCTAAATCCTTCATATTATATTACTTGATCAATATTTTATTACTGCAACCGTTTTCCAACCAATTGGTTTTTTTTATGAGTCATATGAGCAAGCTAAAATTAATAGGAAAGCTTCTTCATTATGTTTGAAAAAATTTTGAAAAAAATTTAGAACTGATAAAAGATTGTCCTTAGATTAGTCTCTAATACTCTTTAACCCTTATGTGTGTGGACAGGTACCTGTGTACCTATTGCGTTTTCAAATCAAAATTTTTTATATAAGATTTTAGTCTACAATTCTACAATTTCATGAGAACTCCTAACTTTTTGTTATTATTATATTTTCATAGGTGTTTATATACAATATCAGTTGGGGGGGGCGTGGCATATCAATTTGCTTTTTGCATCCTTAATAGGGTGAATAGGTACCTGGGTACCTGTATACGTTTTATATGGAGCAACTTGGAGGATCTTTGCAGAAAAAGTTGCGAAATTCAGCAAAAGTTGCTAAATTCAGCAAAAAAACTTGCTGAGTTTAGCAATTTTTTTGCTAATGTTAGCAACTTTTTCTGCAAAGATCCTCCAAGTTGCTCCATATAAAACGTATACAGGTACCCAGGTACCTATTCACCCTATTAAGGGTGCAAAAAGTTGCTGATATTAAAAATTTTTTTTTGGGTGTAGAATTTTAAAAAATATATGAAAAGGGGAAAACCATAGTAAAATTCTAATATTATATAATTAACCATCGATTTTTTGTACAATACAAGACAAAAAATTAGATTTCTCATACAATTTGCATGAAGGTACCCAGGTACCTATCCACCCTATAGAAGGTGTTATTTTTTCCACACACATAAGGGTTAAAGGAATATTATCGTTTAAACAATACAATAAAGGGAAACGAGCTTAGTACGGCATAAAGTTTAATGAACTTACCTCATATGATGGCAGCATTTGAAATGCTGAAATAAATGCAGGAAGAGTTATTGAAGATGCGTCAGAATCGAAAACAAAAAAGATAGTCTAGAAATTTATGGATCCATTTCTTAACCGTTTATATATGGATAACTATTAGAACAGCGTTGAATTGTCCCAAACGTCACTTAATTACAAGACCCACACGTACTTTACGTTTTAATCGCAATCCAAATCCTAAATGTATAACCACTAAAAACTAAAACATAAGAAATATATTGGAGAAGAACAGGAAATGTAAACACAACCAAAAACTTTGTAAAAGTATTTGCATTCTTAAAAAAGTAAGAAAATTGCATGTCGCATAAACTGAACCGGAGTAATATCGAACACTTTTCTTACACGTTACACGTTTCAGTGCATGAAAATAAATGGTTGAAAAATGATTTATTACCAAACTCTGAACCGTAGAGTGACACAAGTTTTAATCATAATAAAACAAGGAAATATATTTCTAATATCAATGAAACGAGCCTTATTGAAAAGAAGATTTTATGAAATTAATGTTAAAATATAATTTCTGTCATGCGGCCGCCACGTCTGGAGCGTAGAAAGCGCAATCTGGAACACCAATTTGCAACACCTTTTTGCAACACTTGCGGCCGTATTTCGCCGACAACTCTTTGAATGTTGATTGGGGTTGAATTGCTTGTGGCTTATCGAAGTATACAAGCGACTTAACATTACCTCATAGGAAATAATCCAATTGCGTTTAATCACACGCTCGTGGTGACCATTTAATTGGGCCATTACGTAAAATTATTTTTTCATGTTTCTGTCGATGTAGTGGTGCTTCGACAAAAGCTTGTGGATTCTCCTCACTTCAAATGCGACAATTCTGCTTATTTACGTACCCATTAATCCTGAAATGGTCTTCAGCGAAAAATAAAATTTTGAATTTGGAATTGAAAATTTGTTTTGATTCTCTGGTGTAACTCAAGTCATAATGAAATGTCAAAGCAAACTAAACAGCAACTATCAGCTGTTAAATGTGTGCTCAAATAATGCAGTGATGCTAACTCGAAGCTGTGATACTCTATAAAAGCACCCTTTGTAAGGTTTAAAACGGTACCAACAAGCCAAATTTTCTTGTAATCTTTTTCTATACCGCTCTCGCTCTTGTTCTCATAATAACTTCTCATAATATGCTGCCTGTTTTTGAAAATTAAAACAAGTCAGTGAGAAATTATATTGAAAAAAGCCAAAAAAAAAACTAAAATTTGTTTTTGTTTTTGTTTTTAATATAATTTCTCACTCACTTATTTTAATTTTCGAAAAACAGGCAGACAAGCTACATTAGTAGAATTTTTATTTTCTAGGTAATTCTCATAGTAGACTGAGAAAATATTCATTAAGAATGCATTCTTAAACCTTCTTAAATGGAACCGCTTGCATTTTTTCCGACTGGGTGGGTTGTTTGATGATTTTGAATAGCAGTACTTCTTAAATAATAAAGATATATCGGTTAGTTGTGAAGAATTGAACATTCAAGTTTGTAAAAAGATGAAGAAAGTTCGTAATTTTATTATCATCTGTTCTATTTTAAAGGGAGAGCAAAAAATCACCCCAGTCCTTTTGATCGGATATCTGTGTTTTTAATTATTTTCTCGTTTTTTTATGTCAGAAAATTAATTAACACTCGACTTTGTTTTACCAACTCAATTTTTAGTCAAGTTTAATTTATCTTAAAAAAATCTAACAAATTAATGAATACCAGCCAACAGATTAAAAATAATGAAATAATACCATTAATGTTGTCCGCTAATTAAGATGTCAAATCAAAGTTAAAGGTCTGCATGATATTTTTATTTATTTTTTTTCTATATAAAAAAATAAATGTATGTTTGTTTATTTAATTGTTTGCCTGTACCTGGTAGCAGCCTAAACCGCTGAATCGATATTTATGAAACTTTTACAGTATGTTAATGATGGTCTGGAAGCAGCCATATGCTATATATTTTGGCGTGGCAGACAGTATAAATTTCTCTAATCTGAAGAACGTCAAGAGCTCAAGTTTCATATTTGCCACAAATATTTTTGTTATCAATACAAAACTCCGACATTGTAGGCAGGATTACAGAAGTAGGCGTGGTGCAAAATATATTTCTTTATATCTTAAGAAGAGAAAGAGGAAACTTGTGCAAGTTCGGTACACAAAGCCTCGATTTCAATGCATGACATCAGACAAAAAGTGGGCGGAATTAGAGAAGTGGGCGTGCTACCTACAAACAAAGGCATTATATTTATCTGGAGAATGGCAAAAGCCAAAGTTTTCATCTGTCAAAAAGTGGATAGAAGTGAAAAAGTGGGCGTGGCAGCTCCCATATACAAGCATCTAGCTGACGGTAACAGGTAAATTTATAAAATTTGGTACAAATTGGTAGGTTATTTATACGCAACATCAGTCAAAAAGTGGGAGATATTCCATAAGTGCGCGTGACTCCAAATATAATTCGGTATATATGAACGGTTAGTGTAAAATTGCCAAGTGTGGTTCAAATAGAAAAGGTATCAATACACATCATCTATCATAAATAGCCACACATTAACACAAAATATAAATTATCTAAATTTGGTACAACTTGCTCAGTAACAAACACTAGATCTGTTTTAAAAAAATGTTACTAAAATTATTGCAATGGGCGGAAAATAAAATTGGCTGATATTAATTTGGAAATTGACTACAGTATTTGATAGCCACATGTTTCCGCCAACTATTTCTATCTACTACTCTATCAACACAGTTTGAGACCTTAATTTTTCTCAGATCATTCACTACGTCTGTCTTCCACTTTTTCTGGGTCTCAATCTTCTTCTAGAGCATTCCGGGATCTGTTCATATATCTTTTGTCTGGCATTCTTATTACAAGGTCTAACAATCGAATTCTGTGGGCCTTTATGTATTTTACAACACTTTTCTGCTCATTCAGCATATCTAGTTCGTTGTTGAATCGTATTCGATAATTGTCTTCACCAATTCTGATCGGACCAAACATTTTACGAAGTATTCTACGTTCGAAACATGGCAGCTGGTTCACATCAAATGCTTTGAGCGTCCATAGTTCGCATCCGTATGTTAAAATTGGTCTTATAAGAGATCGATGCAGTCTAACCTTATGCTGAAGTAATAGGAGCTTTCATTTAAATAATTTTAAATGTAAAACCACGCTTTTTTTGCTGCTTGAATTCGATCTTGAATTGCAGCTGTTGTGTCTTTGTGAGAGCTTAATATCACACCAAGATATTTAAATTGTTGCACGGCTTCAAATGTATACGGTTCAAAGGTAAGATCTGTTACATTCTCGCAGTTACGATATCTGAACATACCCAGTTAAAACTTAGCCTACAAAATAATGTGTCAGGAAAAAGTAAAAATACTTCTTCCAATTCTACTAAAAGAACCAATGAATTTTACAAGGGGTGTTCAAAAATGAACGCATTTAAATGTAAGCCATTATTTTTTACCTGAAAATTAAGTAGTTATAGCAGTTATATAGAAGAAAACTACTTAATAATAAGTGAAAGAAGCTATTCATTTTTTAAAAGTAGGTGAAGTTTTTACTGGGGATATTTTGTTTTGTTTATCTTAATTTCCAGGTCAGTTGAGCAAGCAGCTCTTTCAAGTTGGTAAAATGTATCTATCAGGCAGGATTTGTTTCTAGATATTATGAAAATTAAAATTGTTATTGATAATCATTCATTCTTGACTGACCTGAGATTCGAACCCAGGCGGCTGCTTACCATGGCATGTTTCGATCGCAACCACTCGATCTCCTCCCTGAATGATTATCAATAACAATTTTAATTAATTTTCATGTTGTAAAATTCCTTTCTTCATAAAAATAATTTAATGAAAATTAAATTTGATGAACTTAAGCCTGATTCAAATATTAAAAATTTGGATTAAAAACCATAAATACTTAGTTCAACAAAATAACCACAATTCTAATTATTATGAAACTGTTATCAGCATACGTGCATATTTGAGTGGATTTGTTAAATATTGTGCTGCCTGGATCAACATCATCTACTATGGTATGCAGTAGACGGCTTAATGCAAGGGAGGATTGAGCGTCTCCCTGTTTAACACCGGATATAACATTAAGAGGTTCAGAGGGTTCACCTTGTATCCCAACCTTTTCATGTTAATTAAATTAACTAATTTACCTGACATTCCAAGTTGAAGTTATCGTATGCCAATACATAGATCTTTGAAATATAACATAGATATACAATGCTTATTCATCGACTTTAAGCAGGCTTTTGATCGCCTGCGTAGACAGCAAATTGGCATACTATCAGAAAGTACTAATAGAAAAAAAGTATCGAAAAGTCTTTTCCTCTAGTTTGTGAATTCCTCCGGACTCTGCATGTTGAACTTTATATTCCTAAGTTCACTATTAATAAAAATTAAAAAAGTACCGGTTAATTAAGGAAAAAGTAAAACAAAGATCCCTTCTAAATACTCACTCAGGATCTTGCATGTTTAATTTAATGTTTCTAGGTCCAATACTAATAGAAATTCAAAAAGTACCAATAGAAGAACAAAAAAGTACCAAAAATATCTACGTAACAGATTATTATTCACGCAGAACTATGCATGTTTCTAGGTACAATACTAACGAAAATTTAAAAAGTACCAATTGAAGAACAAAAATGTACCAACATTTAATAATCTTATATGTACACATTCGCTCAGGAACCATGTACCTATAATTTTATGCTGTAAAGTTCAATATTATCGAAAATTCAATAATTACCACATGCAGCACGGAAAGGCAAAGTAAGAAATTAAATTTCTCGTATTTCCCCTTTTTATGCTATTTTTTCTCCCCTTTCAAGTATCAAAAATTTCATTTTTGTAGTGGGAGCCCATAATTTAATACTTATGTATGTATATGTCAATACATGGAGAAAAATATTCTGGAAACAAAATACCAAACATAGGTACGATTTTCATCCCTTAAACGAAAAAGTACCAAATTTCAATTTGTATTGTAAAGAAAAGTTACGAATTTGGTATAGTTTTTATTTTTATGGTTATTGGCTCAAGAGATAGATGGGATGACAAAGCAGTTCAAATATAAATATTATGCCCGTTTACTTCCCTAAAAGAACGGAATAACAAAAAAGTACCAGAAGCTGCTTATTTTTTCAATGAACAAAAATATGTATTAAATTTTTTTTGTATCATTTTTATTTTAGGAGATATAAGGTTTGCGAATTTGCGCGTGTTTTTCCCTTTTTACCCCGTCAGGTTTTAGAAAAAAACTTTTGTAGGCAAATGCCTTTCAAATTGTCTATTTTTTGTTTTAATCGGCTAAGATACATAGGAGGAAAGCGTTCTTAACTGTCGATTAACTTTACATACTTGAAACTTTATAATAAACCACATTAAATAAAATAATACTCAATAATACAAATCTAAGAAATAGAGAAAAAGTTTTTCATTTTTACACGTAAAAAAACCATACATACCAATTTGAACCAGCCATTATTGTGTCTTTTAGACTTGAAGGCAGTTACAGAATGCTAAACAAAATATGTATACAGACCGACAGACAGACGGACAGATACCTAAAACGACCACAGGATTACTGATGCAAAAAGATGAAAAGCGTAGAGTAAAAGCTAAAGAAGAGTGACAAATATCATTTGCTGGCACATTATACTTATTGGTACTCGTTTGTTGTGGTGGAAAGTATTGAAAATGTTGTGAAAAACACCTACGTGTTTATATTTCTTTTCATGTTCGAATATTGTACTCGTCGTCGTACTGCAGTTTAAATGACAATGAGATGAGGAGGTTTTCATACATTTCATACCTTTCCTTTTGTTTGCCTCAGATGATTATAATCATGGGGACTTTTATAAGGCTGTATGGATGGTTGGTTGGTTGGGCGGTGGTGCTGATGATGAGGTAAGAAGAAATTGTTTAGTTGATGTTGCTGGTTTGTAAAACCAGCACCTTTTTCTGGTGCTTGTAAATATTTTTCAATTCATTTTTTTTTCTTCGTTTATTTATTTTCTTTTTGGAATAATACTCTAACCAACATTAGCAAACGTTCTATTAGAGACTTAAGTAAGCAACAAACGACAATGACACTTTCAATAAAAGAGGTCCATTTTGGGGTTTTGCAATGATAAATATCATATGGGAATTCTTAAAGGAAACAATGTTACAACCATAAAAGACTAAGAACATGTTGTTTGTTGCTGGCTGGTTATTTGCTTTTGTTTGGTAACATACCAAAATTAAACATTAAACATTCAAAGAGCCCAGTTTACTTTTTTAAATAAACAACACTTTTAAGATTGTCTTTTCTTTTCTTTTTATTTTTTTTTTACTTTTTACCTTGAAAGAACTTTGATGTTTTAAACTATTGGCACGCACATGTGGTATATTGAAATATCTTTATTGTTGTAGTAGTTGATTGTTGCAACAGTTGTTTGGCTATTTGTCTGTCCTGTATATTATTCATGCTTTATGTTGTTGTATTTGTAGTTATTGGTTTGTGAATGGTACCTGTATGTCTTTTTGCCAGCAAAAAATATACATTACAGATGTATTCTGCCATTAAAAGTTCAGTAGAGAATGCTGGGTTTTTGGGTTGGGTATGATAGCAACTATACTATATTTAAAGTAATTTCTTCAATTATACTATGGTCGCCACGATCATGGATATGATCAGGTCGCTCTTATAACAATTTCTTTCATCATTTTATGATAACTATTGTCAAAAAAATTTTCTTTATTATTTTATGATTGAAAAATTTTTTTGGGTACAATAGTAAAGAGAGGGTATTAAGAGTTTGTGCCGCAGTGTGTAACACGAAAACATATTGGACACATCTTTTTATCGGCTCAGAATCACTTTCTAAGTCGACCTAACGATGTCCGTCCGGCTGGAAGTCTGGCTAGCTGGTTGCCTGTCTATGTAATCTTGTGCGCAAAGTACAGGTCGAAATTTTGCCGATCATTTTTTGAAATTTGGTAAATATGCTTCAATGGCCAGAGGGACGAAGCTTTTGAAAATGGGGAGAATCGGTCCATAATTTCACATTCTTTTCGGAATAGAGAACCATAGCACGTTCGGCGAGAACCACAATATGGTTGTGTCATCTTGATGGAGGACTAATTTAACCATAATATGGTTGCCAGTGACAATAATATTGTTAAATTGATCAAAATATTTTTAAAAACTTTTTTTTTTTTTTTTATTTTATTCCCAAAAATTCAAATTACTTTTTGACCATATTGAAAAATGTTTTTTCTCTGGGTGTGCAATAACTTCCCTTTAAATGTCGGTATTGACATTAAAATTGGCGTCAATAAACTTTTACGAAAGCTTCTGTGTCATAATAGAATGTCGTGCTGGTAGGCTTAAAATTATTCCAAATTAATAACAGGTCCCATATAAAGCCTCTTCAAATTTACTTAAAGGCTGTATGGGTACACGAAGATATCTAAATAATATTTAGAGCTGATGGCCAACTTTGCTAGTTCTTAAAAATTAAATTTAATGTTAGAAACACGCAGAGAAAAAATATGGTTGGGCATGGTTACGGCAACCACACTGTGTTTATTGTAACAATATATTGTTGTTGTAAACAAATAATTGTTATTTTTATTAAATATCAGCAATATTATAGTTACTGTAAACATATTAATGTTTATCGCAATTATAAATTTGAGTATTGTTGACCGAAAAATAATTATTTTTCTAACAACTAAATTATGATAACTTTCAAAACATATTATATTACTCACAGCCATAATATGATATTTAATAGCCATAACATGATAACTTTATATACATTAATCATAATAAGTTTAAGATGCAATCAAAATATCGTTACTCTAATAATATTTTGGTATCGCCATTTGTAAAATAATTTTGTATCAGTTGTGTCGTGTTTTACATAAACATATCGAATTATTTGTTAGTGAGTGGCTAAATAATAAAAAAATAACCATTAAAATAAACAAGAAATTAAAAAAAAATATTAAAAAAGAAATAACAAAATAACCATTAAAATAAACAAGAAATTAAAAAAAAATAAAGAAAAAACATTAAAAAAGGGTTGTAGTGTCACAAAATAAAATATCTTTGCTAAAAAATTTTAATAATCTTAAAGTGGTGGAAAAATTTGTGAAATATTGGTGCAAAATATTGACCATTACTGGTAAGTTTTGTGTTATTTTAAGAGAAAAATAATGAAAACTGCATAAAATAATTTATAAATAATTGCCACCTACGACAAAAAGATTACAGTAACTATATTATGTTTTTTATTTTATCATAAGTATTTTTTTCCAATAAAAATATTATTTTTAAAGTTGTATCATATTATGATGTAAAAAATTTATGTATAACAGTTCATATCACTTTGCATCATAATATGATTACTTCTAAACTTATTATGATTGACATGACAATAATATGATTATTTCTAAACTTATTATGATTGTCATGACAATAATATGATTACTTCTAAACTTATTATGATTGCCATGACAATAATATGATTACTTCTAAACTAATTATGATTGCCATGACAATAATATGATTACTTCTAAACTTATTATGATTGCCATGACAACAATATGATTACTTCTTATCTTATTATGATTACCATGACAGTAATACTATAACTTCTTAACGTTTTATGATTAACAGGATAACAATATGATTAAGAGAAAAATATTATGATGTAATATTACGAACATATTTGGTCATAATATGATTTAATAACAATCGTAATATGGTGACTACAATCATGAATCTTATCATAATATGTTGCTCTTAGAATATGTTTACCACAACCATGTTTTTTCTTTGCGTGAAGGAAAAAATAATTCGGCACAAAGAACTTTTACATGAATCTTAACGTCCTAACATATTATGATCTGGTGGGTCCATGATGATTTCCCATGGATCCCAAGGGTACACTCTCGATAATATGTCTTCATAAAATGTGGCGTATCCAATGGTCGGCCGAATGACTATACCTTCTAATTTGTTATCACGTTATGATTTTTACGATCTTTTCATTACATTTCAATAATATTTTTTGTAATTTTCACGTTATGATTGTTACGATTATTTAATGACTTTTCGATTTTCGCTGATTATTAGCGAATAGACATAACAATTTCATTTAGATTGTTATGGTTATCTGAGAAAAATGTATGATTGGCACTTTCTAATTTTTACAATAATTTTTTGATTACCCACAAAAAAAGTTTGTGATTTTCACATTATGATTATCATGATTAGAGTATCCAATTATTTGAATTTTGGTTTTGTTCGTGTAAGAAATTAATCGACTTTTGAACTTTAAATTTGCTCGATTAATCGAGTTGGGTTTTTAAATTGTTCGAATTACTCGAATATTTCAAATAATTTTATCCAATGGGAAAAAACATAAATCTCTACATGAATTGATACTTTAATTATAATAACAAACACAAAAAAATAAAACAATCATACAAACATGTAGTTTAACAATTAACAATAAAATAAAAATTCATATCGCCCCTTTATTGCAACATTTTCACATCTCAAAAAATAAAATATTTCCAGCTTTAGCAAAAGTGTTCATTCATACCTTCTGTATATGTAAAAATAATATCAGTATTATATCTCAAATTGAACCGAAGTTATAGAAAAATATATTTCATTAAACCTGTATCTAAAGGTTCATTTTGAAAACTTTAATCGCATTTTACCAAGTATGATTTTTTTTTGAAGACATGACTTTGTTGCAATAACATAATTTGTCTCTCACATAACAACATCTAAAAAGGGTCTGCAATGTGCTCAAAAGTTTGTGTAATAAAAATAAATGTAAAAGTTAAGAACATGTAATTTAATTTTATATAATATTAAATAGTTAGAAATCTAAAACCCATTATTTTTAATTAAAAAAGTAGATTTTTTTTAAAGATTTTCATCTTAATCGATTAATTGACATAAATTGTTCGAGTTTGGCTATTTTGATTATTCGATCAAATAATGGCGGAAAAATTCCTGTGGATACTCTAATCATGATAATTTCAAAATAAACCTAATTTAATTTCTTATGATTTCACCTTCATAATTCATTCAAGTTAGGCAAAAAGGTCTTGAGTCAGAAACTCTGGTTTTTCTTAACGCTAAATTAAAAATTATATAATTGCTTTATTTAGTTGATTTATTTTTTTACAGAGCAAATAATTTCAATTAGAGTGCTAGATTAAAGTTATTGATAGCAAACGAAAGCGTAACAAATATTGAATT
Source organism: Pollenia labialis (assembly GCA_949318255.1). Taxonomy (NCBI): domain Eukaryota; kingdom Metazoa; phylum Arthropoda; class Insecta; order Diptera; family Polleniidae; genus Pollenia; species Pollenia labialis. The sequence goes on from OX439143.1 coordinate 115,630,894, forward strand.
ACACCTTTTGGCCTAACATTAAAAAATTGTTATGACACTGTAATAATTGTTCAAAAACTTATTTATGGTAAAATTATATAAAATTATAACTTTTATTATCACTTAAATTTTATTCGATAATTTTCATGGTCACATCATCATCAGAGAACATTTAAGTGATGCCCACCATATAATTGTATAAAGTGAGAAAGTCCAAAACCTAATTAGAAAGTAATGGAGCCCCTTTTTAAGTTATTTTACTTCAATTTTTTTTTGCGATCACTGTTAAGGAGGTACATAACAAAACGCAACAATTCTACTTTTAAAGTTTAATGTTTTTTTACCGAATATTATTGTACATATTTAAATCCTTATAGCCATTGTTTTAATGAATTTATTTATTTTGAATCGATTCAAAACGCAACCATTTCACATACATACCTACATTCATCGTTTTGGCTAACATTAATTTGTTCTTGTTCACTAATTCAAAAATTTTAAAAGTGGAATTGTTCCGTTTTGGTATAGAGCTCCTCATTTGTCGTCTCTAAATTGTATAAGCGTACACAATATTAGCTTTTTTAAAGTTATTTATCCATTAGAATTGAGTATTAATATCATGATCATTTCGTGACAAATTCCTTAAACAGTTTTTATTTCATTCTAAAATTTTAATTTTATCATGCAAAACAACAAAGTATTTAAATGTGACTTCGAAAAAAGAATTATGGCTTAAAGACAGGCAAACTAGAGTGAAACGACGTTTTGGGTAGGATTATATAAAACTAAATACAAACAAAAAATTAGTTTACTTAAATAGAAAACATGTGGTTATTTCAAGTTTAATAATTAAGATTTTTTACTGACTAAGTACGTTCAGATTCATAGGACCTTAGAATTCTAAGCTGGTAATAGGAAAGGTCCATTCGCTAAAATCAAATAGGTGGGATATAAAATTCTAATAAAATTAATTTGTGCTTTAAACCTAATGAATAAGTTCGGCCTGGTGACGGTACTCCATGTGTGATGTTTTTTCTTAGGCCGATCTTATTACCTGTGGATGGAGTACTCGATCCATATGAAATGTCCAAAGAGATTAGGATGGTTAAGTTTAGCTCTCAATTAGAAAGAAAATAGAGGCGGTCAAACCCGACCATATGATAACCTGCACCAAAGCACTAAACGCTTATTTTTTTCCAAAGTGTATCCTATTTGGGACCCATGGGCGCGCCATGTAAAAGGAAAAAATAATTTAGATCTCTTCATCTATATAAGATTTTTTGCCTTTAAGTGATTTTAGGGAACGTGGTTTATATTGAACCTAAGGTAAATTTTGGACCAGCCAGCACAACATTTTGTCATGACATAGTGGCTATCGTAAAAGTTATTGTTGTCATTAGTGTTAATACCGACATGTAAAAGGAAGTTATGACATTAAAAGCCTTTTTCGTGAGTAGTATTTGTATAAAACTATGATAATTAAGATTAAAACAGAAAAAGTTTGGACCGAATATATCACATATATGTGACCAGCGTTTAAAAAACTGCAGTCAAAGTAGAAAAAAAAATTAATTCCATTTCTTCATTTGTCATGGGCAAAAAAAAAACTGTTGCTTTTTCTTCTGATTCATAAAATGTAAACAGTCGCTGTCAAACCAAAAGCGACGAGATGTACAACCATTTTTGTTTTTGTCTGACAGATTTTGGTTTCGGCTGCAGTTTTTTTAAGCCTGTATGTGACACGGGAGTTTTCACAGAAAGTCATGTCACATATAAGCGTCAGATTTTTATTGAAATTTATTTACTTATAATTTTGTGAAAGTTTGTTGGATACAATTTTCTTGTGCATTTGAGTCACTGTTACAATGTGATATAAATATATTTGCAGGGATTTTGATTGAGGCCAGTAGTAAATTAAAATATTGGCTTTTATTTTGGGTACTTCCTGTAATGTGATAATGTTTTTTTTATATAAAAACTAACTTTAAAAGCGTTTTTATTTTTATGACTATCCGGCACTTGACATATGCTTTAAATATTTGTAAAATTTCAAGTGGGCGTGGCACTTGCGACACAAACATAATGTAGATTTCTGTATATCTGGAGAGAAGTAACAGCAAAAGTACCCAAATTAAGTACAAATAGCTTGGTTATCAATACAAAACATCCGTTAAATAGTGGGCTGGATTGGAGAAGTGGGCGTAGTACTTCCTATAAAACGACAATATACATTAATGTACTTATGGAGAACGGCTTTAGTAGTAATTTTCATATTTGATACACGTAGTTTGGATATCAATACAAATTTGGAATGGATTGAAGGAATCAGCGTGGCGTTTTCAATACAAAGGCAAAAAATCCATTTGTTTTACCGAAGAAGGGAAACAGAAAAAATGTCATAATTTTATGTAAATGGCTTTATAATCATAAAAAAAACAGCACCTGTAAAGAATATTCTTAAGACCAGTTTGATCTCCAGGGAAAGTGATTTGGATTTGAAGATTCTGAAAGTAGCCTTATCCCAGGTACTTAGAGCGAAGAACCAAGAAAGACATTTTTTGAAACAAAAAAAAATTGAACTGATGGAATCCCTAACAATAAATATTTTGTGCAATTATTTGATGAGGAATTAGTGAATTTTTGCACTGTGCAGATACTGTGAAATTAATTCGTCGGCATATTGTGCAAACCTGCTAAATCAACTTTTTAAGTAAATTGAGATTATGATGCCGTGTGGTAGAGAAAGATACGCCTCGTCGACAAGCATGTAGTTATATTTTAATTTGAGTCTTAAAGTGTGTAAGGACAACTATAGTTTTGGTTTTCCTCACAAGCACCACATATGAGATTTACAAAATTTTTCTCTCCTATAAAATTTACTGAAAGGGAGTTAGCAGGTTTGCATATTAAGCCGACGTATTGGTTTATGTCCATATCAATGTCTTCATAAATGGCAATAAATTTTAATAAATTTTTTTATATGTTTATTTTATTTATAAAAATCAAACCATTTAGTGACTCATATATGTGACACCAATTTTACTTAAAACTCATGTCACTTTTAATATCGAATACGATAATCGTATTTCGGTATTTTAAATATCGGCGATATAGATCGATTACTTTTTTTTAATATCGATATTGTGATATATCGATATTTTTTCCCATTCCTAATGTGTGACACATTTTTTTGTTTCTGAGTTTATTTAGAAGACGCAAAAACTGCGGAGTGGCGAACGTGTTTATCTATACAGCAACATAATGGGCTTTAAGGGCACAAAAAGTCTTTTCTGGTAAGAAGCTTGAACCGGAGCTATGCGACATTATGGACTGATTCTCACCATTTTATTAGACAGGTAGCAAGAAGAACCTACTTACCAAATTTTATAAAATTGGCTCTTTAAATGCGGCCTGTAATTTGCGCAAAGATTACCTTGGGCCAGAGCAAAATATATTTTTTCTTAAACTTAATATATTAGAAAACTGCTTAGAAATGAGATAAAAACATTTGCTTGCAATTTTTATTTTTATTAATTTTTTTTAATTATACATATTAAACAGTTAAAGCTAATATCCATAATAAATAGAAAATCTAGTAACAAGCTATAACTAGAGCCAGTAAAAATTCGCAGAAAAACGTACCTAAAACAAAACAAAAAAAAAACTACTAACATTTTATAAATAATTGAAAACATGCAAAATCTAGAAACAGAAAAAAACTGTCAACTAATAACGAAAAAGCCGGATAAAATTAAAATTCAAAAAAAAAAAAAAAAAAAAAAACGGATTCAATATAACACCTACTAAAAGGCAGCTCAAAAAAGCTGTTTCTTAGGCAAAAAAATCTTACTAACGAACTTTAGTTTTAAACCGAGATATTAAACTTGAAGATAACAAACACGCCAGCATTTTATTTTTTATTTTATAAAATAATTTCAAACCAAAACACCAAAAATAAACACGACAAGTGAAGGAGGTGGTTAATTTTTTTGTGCTTTTTTTGAAAAACAAAAAAAAAAACCCTAAGAAAACAGGTGAAATAAAACTTAAAAAAAAACGAAATTACGAAATTTTTTTTATAAAAAAATATTTTTTAACTAAATACTTCTTTAAAAAAAAAAACAATTCGATACCTTCTTCGTTATAAAAGCCGAAAAATAAACAATAATTAAAGATAAAGTCTAAATTAAAAGACGCCTCTGATGTTAAGAAAACACCTTCTGGTTTTTAAACATAAAAATAAAATTTTCGGCTGTCATTATATAAACAAACATTTACATTTTTTTTAAAAACATTTTTATAAGATAAAATAACAAACATTTTCCCCTTGTTAATTGTAATAAGAGCTGCTTACAAATGAATAAAATGTTTTCATATCTTGAACTAATTTGGTCTCACATTAAACGAAAAAAAAAACATAATTCATTATTTGTTTTTCCATACAACAAACGAAAATAACTACACAATTACTGCAATAGATTGCTGAAATATTTTGGTTCAATGTTTTCGTTTATAAAAGTACCACAAAGAAACTACTACTGTACTGTTTTCCCGCTATTGCAATGCAATGTAGACAAATGACAAGAAGTACCAAAACTAAAATCGGAGTACAATTATTTTAAGAGAAAATAAAAACATATGGATACATTTTAATTACACAATTTTAGAAAGGAAAATTTGGAGTGGTGCTTTAAAGAGAAAAAATTAAAATTGAAAAATTTAAACAAAACAATTTTAATCAGCCATGTCACAGATAGCAATTTCGTTCGGAATCGAAGAAAACATATTAGTTTACTGATAGAAAATGTATTTTGATATTTTTTGGCCTTTCAGATACAGAAAACTGCCATTCCATTCCGTTCATAAAAACAAAAATGGTTTCATTCCGCAAATTTTTTTGTCATTTTCTGAAGCACTAAAATTCGGAATGAATTCCGTTCCCAAGCGGAATTGTACTCTGTGACATGGCTGATTAACTCAAAAAGGCAGAAACATGTACACACAGAAAATCAAGTTAAAATCGTCGAAAACAAGGTTGATTTAAAATTTTTCGGTGGTAATTTTGCTTCATACGTTTTTCATGTTAATTCAACCTGATTTTATAATTAATTGCGAACAACATTTTTTTCTTTTAAAATAACTATAACTCATGTTAATTTAACATTGCAGTAAAGTTAGAGCAAAATGTCATTTATATTGAAATAACAATCCGAATCACGTTGAATGAAAGTTATTTCAAGTTGAAACAACGTGAATTTCATGTAGAAACTAATTGGTTTGAGTGTGTTATAAGTGTGAAGAAGCTTCAGAGACAACATATGCATTTATTTAAGAATAATTCAAAACACTTACCCCTGCAACACATGTTTCACTTATTTTGTAGTCTCCTTTGTTACCAGATCAATCAGCAGAATGGCCCGATATGGTTTTAGTCATCATTCTACTTTGAAATCTTGATGTACTATTTAACTAAATAATTTTAATTAAAAGAATACGGGAATTGTCTTCTTTTTATAACATATTTTAAGAATGAAAATAAAAAATTAACATACTTAACTATGTATGCATGTTTATTTAACAAGATAAACTTATGATTTTAATATAAAACAGGTTTTTATGGATTCAATATTGAATCCATATTTATTTATATTTTAATATTTTTTTTTTATATTTTTTAACAGTGAATAATATTAAATAAACGTGATTAAAGATAATTTTAATATTTTTCATTTAAAATTAATATGAAATAATGATGCATTTAAATAAAGGGCATACTTTTGCAGAAATACTATGATTCTCAATCAACATTTTTCCATGTTAATTTTACATTGGTTTTTATTTTCTGTATGTAGGAGAAGGAATGCAATTTAAATGTGCAGTTAAAAAAGAACCAGACCTATCTCTGCGGGAAATTTGTATTAATTGTTCTTAAAGCTTATTTCGCGGGCAGTGAACACAATTTGGGGCCCTAACCGTGAAAATAACGTAAGCGACATCATTTTTTAATTTTTGTTTTTTGTAATAAATGACTTTATTGGCAACACTTGCATCCTTGCATCTCCTTAAATGTCATGGGCACATAAGGTACCGTTACGATTTTATGCAAGAACAATTGTATCGTAAGCGACAAATTTCATACAAAATTTAAATGAAATAAAATAAAAAAAACTCTCGATATTTTAATAAAAAGGAAGGAATTGTTATATGTAGGTGGCAACAAAACGTATCACTTAACTTGTGAAAATGTGTTTAAAGTGTAGTTTTTGACACAATAGTAGATATGACTGGATTGTGTGCGGTAGTGTCTGATTCTCTCCTGGTTCTATTGCATTATATTAAGGGGATCTATCATATTAATATGGTGCACTCGGGACAATATCTGCGACGGCCATTATTGAAATCGAAATTGTGTGAGCACATTATGGTTATTTCTCTGAAAAAAAATGCTTCATATATTTAATGAATCATTTTCATAAACAATTTTCATTAGTTAAATAAATATGCCATTCAATTTATGAAATCAAACAAATTATATAAAAGCAACATATTTCAATTATTAAGCCCCGGTAGGCTAGCTGGTAGTCTATAAGAGCCAGGGTTGCGGAATCGATTCCCGCTAGAGACTCACTCTGGTTCCTGCTGACAAGCGTAAATCTTCGCGGGATTAGCTTAGGGAATTAATAAAAAAAAAAAATTAAAAGTCTTCATTAAAAAAGTGATAAAACATATTATTTTCAATGAAATTGTATCATTAAAATCTTGTATATTTATCATCAAATTAATGAATATTTTCATGGATATTATGAAATAAAATCATTGAATCTAATAAAAATATATTTATTCATCCAATGAATAATATTCATAAAACAAATATAACATTTCATTAAATACATATTAATGAAACAGATTTCATTGATCCAACGAAGCGCTGCATAGGTTCCTTTTTAATGCAATTTTTAATGGTATTAATGTAAAAATTCATTGGTTTTGTGAAGAAAATTCTTTCAGTGTTCAATGACCTGTTACACAGTGTCAAAAAGGTAACCCCCTTGCAGGACATTGTCATGTTAAAGTGACAAGTCCCCTTCATATTGTTAGAACTAGAACTGGTCACACCATTTTTAACTCTCAAGTGACAAGTTTGGTGTTTGTTCCCATTCCCCTAGGGATTGTGTAGAGAGTTACAATTTGCGTAAAACGTAAGGCTTTGGGAAATAATTTGAATAAAATACACGGAAAGAACTTTATTTTCTAAAGTAGTCAATTTCGTTTATTAAAACAAAAAAAAAAAAGGAAAATTTTCTTAAATAAAGAAACATTTATTTACATTAAGTCATTTTTGGCAGGACGAGAATCATGCAAAATTTTCTTGGTTCAAGCCATAATAAGTAAATAATTCTTTCCGTGTATGATAAATCATACCAGTTTTTTCGTATTGGATTTTCCGGAGAGACTTTTACATTAGACCTATGGTAAATAATCGATCGATCATCAGAAAATTAAGTAGGGTTATTCCCGGTGTTAAAAACCCAAGTTGGACCAAATTTCAATACCGTAGTGCATTTGTTCTTAAGCGTGTAATGCTTCTTAAAATATTTTTTTAAGGCCGCTTTATAAGCGACCTTTGGTAAATTATGTACCGATTTGCACAAAATTACACGGTGCATTTTCTAGCTGTCTAAAGCTAAACAGTACTTAATTTTAAGCTTATCATCATTTATTCCCCATGGTGTGATTTAAATGGGGTCTATGGTACATTATGGACCATTCTTTACTAAATTTTTTAGTATTATTTTTAAAGCTGTTTGGGGCTTTGGTTAATTATGCACTGATCTTCACAAAATTTGACGATATGAGCTCTTGTCCTAAAACTGTGACATACAAAATTCTAATACAACAGCGTTATTCGTTACGGTTTTAGGCGTACTAAACTGTTTTCCGAAAGTAGGCGGTATATAGAGCCTATGGAAAATAATGGATGACACCAATATTTTTCTTCCATTTTAAGTATAAAAAGCCCGGTTTGCGTTTATGATCACTTCTTTGCTTTTTCGCATGTATCTAAAACTTACTCACTCCTTTTTATAGGGTACTCCAATTAAAATTTTATAACGATCAGCACTTTCCGCTGCCAATTAATGTTAGTTTTTCTAACATAATAATTATTTTTTTGGTATAGTTGGTCCACATTTGAATTCACAATTCTTTTCCAGCTGAACCGCTTGTGCTGGATTTCAATTCTAAACTGCTTTGGAGAAATGCACACAATTTTACACCAATATTGTTCTTCCATTTTAAGTCCTGGGAAAAATTTACTTAATTTGAACAGACCGACAGACAGATGGACAAGGCTTGAATGATTTACAGCTACACAAGGGTCTTTGATGAATTTTAAAAGAGTTTTACACGGAGCTACCGCTAGCAATGGATGGTATAAAAAGTCACTTTTTGTGCAAAAAAATGTCTATTTGTGTATGTTAAAAGTAAATTTTATTGTAAAAAGTGAGTTTTTATGTAAAATGTCAGTTTTTGTATAAAAAGCCCATGAAAAAGCCCATTTTATCGTTTAATGTGACTTTTTTGAAAAAAAAAACAAGTTAGAGTGCTATATTCGGCTATGCCGAATCTTTAATACCCTCCACCGACTGTTCGAATATTTCAGGAGGGATATCTATATGATGTCTATTTATTATTAATTAATCTTTATAAAAACAGACATCAGCATTAAAATTGGTTGGGTTGATAGCTTTCTTTTTAACGGTTTTTGGCGTACTAAACTGTTTTCCGTTAGTAGGGTTTATATGGGGCCTAAGGTAAATTATGGACCGATCTTCACGAAATTTCACAGTGTTATTTCTAGTCCTAAAAAACTGTGACGTACGAAATTTTGTTATGATAGTATTATTTTTATCGGTTTTAGGCGTACTAAACTGTTTTTCGGGAGTAGTGTTTATATGGGGCCTAGGGTAAATTATGGACGGACCTCCAGTCGAATAAAACAAATTTTTGCAAAATCTTATCTCATTCCGTGCCTTGTTCCACCATTTATGTTATTTTTTGTAATAAAATTATTATTTTTTTTAGGTGGTAGTTCCACATTTTGATTCATAGCTCATACTGCATCGATTTTGCTGAATTTCAATCCCAAACTGCTTAGGATAACTACAAGCAATTTTGTACCAAGTTTGTTCATTTCTTTTGAGTTGTTCGAAAGTTAGCGTGTTTTCAACAGACGGACAGACATACGGACATGGCAAAATCGACTAAGAATCACTCAAGGACCCAGAATATATATACTTTATGGGGTCTGAGATGAATAATACGGAAAAACTTAATATACCCTCTTCACAACTAAATGTGGTGGAGGGTATAAAAACGTCTGTTGTGTTGCCTTTACGCAAGTATCTAAAACTACCTCACCCCTTTTTATAGGGTACTCCAAATGTAATCCTCTACAACAACTGTACAAATAACGACACCTTGTCGTTTCAGACCTTAACTGCAAAATATGTTCTTTTCCATTTTGAAAATCTTTGTAATATTGGAGAGCCATTTTTGTTTGCTTATGTTTATGTATTTTTTTAAAGAAATTGTCACGCATGCAAGTGTGCTACTGGTACATGCAGCATTAATAAAATATCATGAAAGACCCCTTTTTTACATGAAGGGGGAGTAAATGCATGTTAAAGCTTTAATTCCGTTAATATTTTTCCCAAATGATATTAAAACTTTAATGTTATTTAAGACAGGAACAAATATGTTACCGTTCTTGACAATATCTCTTCACGATATTGTTATTGTTTTAAGTGAATTGTTTATGTTTTCTTTAATTTTTAATTTTGTGACAGTTTTCCTATTTTTCTCTCATTTGTTTTTGAGCGGGATGCCTTGCCAAACATACACATGGTCTAGACTCTAGAGATAAGATAATGAGATGCATTTAAACATGTTGTTGGTAAATAATAAATTATATTTTTTAAATCCTACAGTAGCATATTTAAACCACTTGCTGCTGGTAAATATTTGCCAAGATTTTTTTTAAGGGAAATATTTATATTTTTATCTTAGATGTTCTAGAAAAAGTTTAATCAACCAGAGGAATGATTTAGGCGGCAATTGAGAGTATTCGGAAAAATAATTAACGTTTAAGGCGGTTTTAAAACACACAAGGGAAATCTTAAGTAAATTTGAATAGATAAGGTTTTTTAGTAGCAGATTATATATGTACACACACACAGTTGTCTCTTAGCATGTTACGCTTAAATATGACAATTATTTGCTTACAACTAATAATTATTTGGTTTTAAATTAACAAAAGTAATTTCCTCTTTTCCAATAGCAACATGATATAAATGAAAAAAAGGCATACTAATTTAATTGCTAAACATATTTTTGTTAGTACTTAATTAATATAATATTCGGGGAGTGTGATTGGGACTTCTTGATGAAGAACTTATTTAACGATAATATTGTTGCCGGTGGCAATAATAAGGTTAATTTTAAGACACTATATTTTAAAAGATATGTCGAAAATAGTTTCGTTGTAGATGACCATAATGAAAATTGTTTTGTTTTTTTTATGTGGACTCTTTTTCCAAATTTTGTGCCTGATTTTGTACAGAGTTCGCTTTTGTTAGAGATTTGGAAGCTCTTTTGATATTTACCCCAAGTCCCAGCTAGATTTTCTTAAACTTTTTGTTATATGCTAAAACAATTATTATTAAATCGTCAGTTGACTTTTTAAACTAGCACAAAATAAATGTTTTTCACTTCATTTTCGATTACCCCCCAAAACACTAAACACCTTTTCAACTCACCATGTCAGCATTTCTTTACCACTCGTTAAGTTTCTGATTTATTTTTTTACTCCATTTAGGTGGCTTCGTGAAAGTGCCTAAACCGGAACCTTAATTAATTTGTGTTAATCCTCTTAGAAATGACGATATTTGCAAAAAAAAAATATTTAAACTAGAAACAGCTATTTAAAAAGGAAAAGCATTAACTGCTTCGTTGAAAAAAAGTGTTTGTAATATTTTCTTTTAATGTTTTTTTGATTTAAATCACCCCAAAACATGCAACATGCACTCGAAATAATCAAATACATACAACAAACACATTCACTTTGCTGACACTTCAAATGCTAAATAACACGTTCAACGTAAAATTTCGTATACCAAACGATTCATAAATGTCAGATTTTATTAAAATGTCAAAAACATTAACAACAATAGTGGGAGAAGAAATGAAGAAATGGCTTAAAAATGGAAAAGCCTTTTACAATTTTACAACAAATAAAAAAGGTCGATGAAAAGTTAAAAAAAAAAAAATATTTTAAACAAAATTTTAAACTGTTTTGAAAATCTGAAAATCGAATTTTCAAATACAAACACAAATTTTACAGTTTTTATTTCCGAGTAATAATTATCCACGCAAAGGATGTGTGTGAAACGGTAGCAAAGTACTAATTTCACTAGCCCTGTAGAATAGTATTATTTTGACATAAGCATAGAAATTCTTGACAATTTTAATTCACATAGAACTTTTCTACCATTTTACACATACCCCAAAATAACAAAATTAACGATAAATTTAGAAAAAACATAAAAACATTTTTATGAATATGGAAATATAAAAAAAAATTAATAGTTATCGATAAATAAATTTTCTATAAACATTTTCATGGTTATGGAAATAAAGACAAAATATTTAAACACAAAATTAAAAGTAATCTATAGAAAATGTTCATAGTTATCGATTTAAGTTAAGGAAATTTTCTACAAAAATTTTTTAATGTTATTAAGAAACTAAATAAAATTTTCCAGGTAAATGTTTAAATTTTTTAAAACAGTTTTCTAAAAAAAATTTTTAAGTTATCGAAATAATTATACAAAATTTTCCAATCAATTTTCATAGTTGTCGAGGAACTTCATTAAGAAAAAACTAATTTTTTAGTTGTCAAAACAAATTTTCTAAAAATTGTTGGTACTTATCGAGAACTAAAAAAAAATTAATTTTTTTTTGTTATCGATAACTTCAGGGAATTTTTCTTAAGGAGCTAGTCGATAACTTAAAAATGTCTAGATATTTATTATTTTGATAACTATAAAAACTTTTTAGACATTTTTATAGTTATCGAATTTATAAAATAAATTGGATTTGTTAGACTGTTCTTAATAGTCATCGGTAGGTAGATCTAAAGCGGCACAACCATATATCAAACTGGCTCATTAAACTCACATTTTTTTGGGAAAACCCGCTCTTTTTATTTTTGCAAAATTTTTTCAATGAATTTTGACGGTTTGAATTTGATATTACACGCACACCTTAATTTGATAAAGCAGTTTGATATGTGGCCACGGCGCTTAGGAGGCAATAAGATCTCCGAACCATTAGAATTTTTGCAACCTCATCATTCTGGTCGTTTCCATTTACACATTATTGTTAATTCTGACCATAATATGGATACTTTTTTCAAAATTCTGGGAAATTTTGACATTATAATGTTTAATTTTTACCATATTATGGTTAATTTTTAACATAATATGGTTAGTTTTGACCATTATTATGGTTAATATTGACCAAAATATGGTTAATTTTGATCATATTATGGTTGATTTCGGGATATTTTTTGTTGATTTTAACCATACTTCATATGTCATATGTAAGCATAATATGGTAACCTGCAAACATTAACATTGTTAAAATCTAACCATAGTATGTTGCTCTTAAAATATGGTTACCTCCAACCATATTTTATTTCTACATGTATAGACTTTAGTTATAATTTTGCAAACTTTTGTTGTTATGGACAACAATGTAAACTTTCCTTTAAAGGGTTATAAGATTTACTTTAAATCCTTAGGAAAAACATTATTACTCTTATTAAATTTGTGTGTTTGTGGTCAATTTGGAAAAAAAGGACAAACAAATAAAAGAAAGACTATCATAAACTCTTACTTTCTAACCATAAATTCAAAATTGCAACAAAATTTTAAAATAAAACGACATAAACTACAGAAGACCAGAATATTATTTTATATATTTTTTAGTAAAAACAAAAAAAATAAAAAATTCAAGCCAATCATTCCACTTAAGTGAACAGCAAAACTGAACCATATTTTTCATTTAAAGTTCAGTTTTGAAAACAATTTTTTTTTTCATCAGTTTTAGTTTTAAAGTGGCTGTTTGTTGTAGTGTAAAGATATAAAGTTACTTATAAATTGTTCCTCTTTTTTCTACTTTGTAGTAATTTTTTATATATTTCTTCCTGGGTATTTAAAAAAAAAGCTAGAGATTTTACATACATAAATGAACATTATGTAAATGATTTTTTTTGTATTATTTATAAATTGAGTAGGTGCCAGAGAATGACAAAAAAAACAAGTAAGAAGAGGGCTTTATTCGGCTGTGTCGAATCTTTGACGCCCTCCACCGAGAGTTAAACTATTTTTAAAGAGTGGGTTTTATATGGGATCTATAAATTATCAACCATAAAATCTGACCTCCTAGAATTATAATTCGATGCCTTATATTAAGCATATTAAAGAAATTTTTCGAAGGGGATTTCATATTGGGCCTATGAGTGATAATCCAGGTAATTAAAAACCTTAATAAAAACATGTCATCAACATGACATGAATCATTTGAACGCCAATGCATGATCAAAGAAGAAAAAAGGAAGAATCATGTCAATGAGACATAAGCCGTATGAACTCAGACTTATTAAAATTATTTTCATGTTTAAAAAGTAAAATAAGAAGCAAAAATTTAGTTAAATACTTAAAATTTTCAAAGCATAATGTTAACGAAAACCGTATACTGCATGCACCTGGTATTTTGTAATTGGGAGTTATTCTGTAAACAAAATGCGGAACAAAAATTTAAAGGGGGTTGTTCCATATTTGAGGTCATAACTTTTTTCCTACTTAAGCAATTTTTCTGGATTTCAATCCCAAACTGCTTAGAAGAATTAAAAAGAATTTGACAACAATATTGTTATTTGCTGTTGAGTTTTTTGATAGTGAGCGTATTTTCAAATTACAGAAACACAGACGGACCTGGCTAAATCGACTTAGAATTAAGGACCAGAACAATATTGGGGATTAAGATGAATATTAAATAAGCTTCACACGGATTGACAAACTTAGTATACCCTCATTGACCACTAGTAGTGGAGGGTAAAGAAATATGAACTAAAATATATTGTTGGTACTTAAAAAATAGTGTCAAGTTTAGAGCCTTAAAATCATGAGATTTTTATGCTTCACTTTAAATTTTCTATAGAATGGAAGTTTGTTTTTTTTTGATAAGGTCTCTTTAAGTACTTTGTTTTTGTGACCATGTTTTGAAAACTGATATCATGGTGGAAGTAGAAGAAGAGCTGGACGGAAAGAAAAAAAATTATAAACACTTAAAATCGTTTATAAAAACAAAGTTTGAAATTTAATCTTATTTTTTTTTAAAGTTAACTGTATTAAAAAACTTTTTTTTAATGATTTCTTTTTGAAAATATTATAAAAATATTGAGAACTGAAAATGATGGATTTTTATGAATAATTATCGAAGAAATTTGAAAAGAGAATAAATCCTTTTCTATTTATTTCCCAGAACAAAATTTAATTTTAATAATTTCAATTCAAGACATGAAAGTTATTTTTAAAATTAGAGTCACATGACCTTTCAAAAAAATGTTTTTCTTTCTTCTATTTCATGTGCTTGGGAACATAAAAATTTGTTAAAATTCCCAAATATTAACGTTTCTCTCCTAATCAAAACATCTTATAAAATGCAAATTTGTACATGTTTTTTTATCTTTGTTTGATAGTTGTTTTGAATATTTCTGTTGCTTGATTTCCGTAGATTGTAAAAATTTCTTGTTCGTCTTTTTATTTTATTACAAAAATCATGTTATTGTTTTTTTTTAAAGAAACAACGATCTAATATTTCTTAAAGTAACAGGTCATATATTAAAAAAACCCCAAACCAGCATTAACAACAAAATACTAAAACAAGTGAATCAAAAATCGGATCTAAGACATGTTTGTTGTAGTTGTACCAAGATACAAAGTAGAAAATAGAATAAAGTAGATACAAACAAATAAATACTTGAGGAAAAACTTCATACAAGAACATACAAGACAGTGATAAACAGCCTGTTTAAATGTGGACAAATAAATATCATCAAAAAAAGACACATTCGAATATCGGATGCAAAACAGTCATGGCCAAAAAAAAATTAAAAATTTGTTTAGAAAAACAAAAACTAAAACAAAAAAGTATAAACAATGTTTAAAAACATAAAATTTGAAGGAATCATTAATTACAACAAGAAAAATAAATTAAAACAAATGCACGTGAAGGTGTTTTTGAAAAATATTTAAATCAATGCAGCTGGTTTGTTGTAAATACAAATCTTTTAAACTACACAAATATATAAAATTACTTTATGCAAATTGTTTTCAGTTATCGATAACTGCTATGTTAAGTTAAAAAACAAGTTTATACAAAATCGATAACAATGAAATTTGTTTAAAAATCAATTTTTTATAGTTATCTATAACTATGAAAAGTAATTAAGAATTTTTTTTTATACAAACTCAATATACAAGAAAAATTGCATTTGAAAGTTTATAATGCAAAATCGACAACTATGAAAAATTCTTTAGAGTATTTTTAAAGTCATCAATAACTCAGAAACTTTATTAAAAAACGCATTTTAAAAATATTGATAAAAAAATCTCTCTATTAAATTTTTTTAAATATATTTAGAATTGTGGTTATTTTGTTGAACTATTTATGGTTTTTAATCCAAATTTTTAATTTTTAATCAGGCTTAAGTTCATCAAATTTAATTTTCATTAAATTATTTTTATGAAGAAAGGAATTTTACAACATGAAAATTAATTAAAATTGTTATTGATAATCATTTATTCTTGACTGACCTGAGATTCGAACCCAGGCGGCTGGTTACCATGACATGTTTCGATCGCAACCACTCGATCTCCTCAGATGGATTTGCCGTCTTACACTCGCAGCCATCGACGACTGCTGACGTCAATAGTCAAATATCAATCCTTAAACCAAATTGTATTTTTTTTTAACCTTTGGTAGATCGAAATTTGCTTTTTTGAATGATTATCCATTTTTTTAATTGATTTTACATGTTTTCCTAACTTCTGTTTTTTCCGTACTTATGTCAAGAATTCTTCTTGAAGTCCAAAGTACATTTTTTTTTGTTTTTTCATTTTGTCTTTCTGTTCAAGAAGAATTCTTGACATAAGTACGGAAAAAACAGAAGTTAGGAAAAACATGTTAAATCAATTAAAAAAATGGATAATCATTCAAAAAAGCTAATTTCGATCTACCAAAGGTTAAAAAAAATACAATTTGGTTTAAGGATTGATATTTGACTATTGACGTCAGCAGTCGTCGATGGCAAATCCATCTGAGGAGATCGAGTGGTTGCGATCGAAACATGTCATGGTAACCAGCCGCCTGGGTTCGAATCTCAGGTCAGTCAAGAATGAATGATTATCAATAACAATTTTAATTAATTTTCATGTTGTAAAATTCTTTTCTTCATAAAAATAATTTAATGAAAACTAAATTTGATAAACTTAATTAAGCCTGATTAAAAATTAAAAATTTTTTAAATATAACTAAAAAAAATGTTTAAAAACTAGAATGTAGAAATTACTTCTTTAGTCTGGGTTCACAATATGAAAGTTTTTATTCAGAAAGTCTGAGTTTATTGGTAAGAGGGGAGAGAATAATAGCATGTTTTCTTCCTCTCTCACCCATAAGCTCGGGCTTTCAGAAAGGAAAGTTTCATAGTGTGATCCCAGACTTATAAATCATTTTTATTATATTAAACATTGAGCGAATATGACTATTGTAAAAAGTTTTAAAAATTGAAATTTTACTCATAGAAGCACATTCAAAAAAGTAACCTTCGAAAGGAAATAATTCCTAGTTTCTATAAAACAATGTTGTTTAGAAAATTTTTATAGCTATCGATAACTATATAAATGTATAACAAACAAAAAAGTTTTATCAAAGTTATTTTCGGGAATACAAAATTTATTATTAATACGATTTCCGAATGACGTGCTAAATTCCCAGTTTTTCATATTTGATAAATACACTGAAATTTATTGTTGAGGGAAAAGTTTTTTATTATTATTTTCTTAGAATATTTTTTATAGTTTTTTATAAAACCTTGGTAACTGTGAAAATACTTTTAGAAAAATTTTGATGCTTATCGATAACTATAACTATAATTTTAACTTAAAATTTTTCTATGCAAAATCAATAACTATGAAAATTTCTAAACAAATTTTTTTTATAGTTACCCAAATTTCTTTAAAACTTTTCTAAGATAAATTTCTATAGGTATCGATAACTTGAAAATATTTTTAGAAAATTTTTATAATTATTTTTTACTCACATTTTCATCAGAAAAATGTTTTTAAGCATTCAATTTTCTAATAACATTTATATAGTTTTCGATATCTAAAATAATTTCTATAGAACATTTTTATCGATAATTCGTTATCGTTTACTGTCGAAAGTTTTCTAAAGATATTTTCACACTTTTCAAGAATTTATAAAAATTTTATAGTAAAATAGTTTTTAGTTATCGATAACTAAAAAACAATTAGTGGAAAATTTTTATGAAAATTTCTTAACAAAATTGTTTTTCCTAGAAACTTTCTTTAGAAAGATTTCTATAGGTATCGATGAATTAAAAAAAAATTTTAATTGTTATCGGCAACTTAAAAATTTAGTAAAAGATTTTAAAATCTATTTAGTTATTACATTTCTTAGGCAAATTATCTTCAAGGAAATGTTTCTAAACAACCATTGTTATCAATAACTGAGAAAAATCCTTAGAAAATAGTTATAGTTAATGACTAACTTTTTTATAATAATCGTTGGCTTAACAATTTTCGTAAAAAATTTTTATATTTAACGATGACTAAAAAGTTTCTTTAGAAAATTTGTACAAATATTCGATGATTAAAAATATTATAAAAAAATTTTCTGTAGTTGTCGATAATTTTATTAAAAAAATTTCTTTTCGATTACTTTAAATAGTTTTTAGAAAATGTTCCTTAGTTGTGGATTACTATGAATATTTCTTAAGGAATATTTCTATAGTTATCGATAACTTTAAAAATTTAATTTCTTTGGAATTTTGAAGTTTTCGTTAATTTTTTAAGTTTTCGTAAATCACTTTTTTTTTAATTTAGATTGCAGGGACCGTTACTATGACATTTACATACACATACTAACAGTTAAGAATTCTTTCTGTATTCGGCTATAGCGAATTTTATATACCCTTTACTATGGGGCGATAATAATAGAAATACCATTCTTAAGATATAAATTTTGTGCCACACCCACTTCTCCAATCCCGCCAACATTTTGTGGGATGACTTGTATTGATAACCAAGCGATTTGGAAACAATGGCTCTCGTCGTTCTCCAGATATACATTAAAAATTAAAAAACGACAACATGGGGTTTTTTGGGAAAATAAGAGGCAATCGTGGTGTTTGCTCATATTTCAACCATTTGCGGACCGATCCGGCTGAATTTCATAAAATTGTTGTTGTTTGTTTTTACACAAAACAAATAATACTTTGCTTACCTGGCCTTAACACATTTTAAGTGCGAGTTCGAAAAACTCAATACATTCACACTTTTCCTCTAACACCTTAACTTTATTCGTACTTATACATAAAGTAGACATTTGATTTAATTTTTAAACACTTTTTTAAAATTAAAAACACATCATTAAAAGAATTGTTAGCAATTATTAGGGATGCGATTACCATGCAAATGCATGTTTTTTGTCCATAATCTAAGAACTATGTCGACCAGTTATCTTTCCGAATCATTAGAATTGTGTTAAAATGGCGTCGATTTGTTTCTGCATATTGTTGCAAATTTTGGTGAAAATGCCTATTTTTGCATATTTTGAAATATTTGAGTGATTTTTTTTTAATTTCCATATTATAAAAAAAGTTCTTGAAAAAATTTTTATACATATACACAAAAAAAACTTTCAAAAAAATTTTCAAAATTAATAAATTTATTCTTTTGGAGCTTCTTTGCTTTAAAACCCCGATTTTCAAGATTTCGACAAAATATCCTTCTACTTAAAACCAATCCAGCACCTTACATGGATAGGGCTTCCAATTTGTTTAAAATATTTTATTTTGCTTGTCACATGGGTTATACTGCGTTGCAGAGGATATAAGAAGCCAATTCGATAGTATTGCAATTGTTAATAAAGAGTCTCCCTTGATTTCCCTTCCACCACAACTTCAGAATTTTATTCAAAAGACTTTGAGTAATTTAAGAATGTTAGAAGAGCTTGTGCTTGATATCGATGATTATGCAATTAAAAAAGTTAAAAGAAATATTAAATCTAAATAAAATCAGAAGTCAATTCGCATTTGTATTTTCCAACTACGAATATATTGGTGAAACAATAATTAGGAGGGATTTAGTTCACTTAATACTTAAGTCAAATTAATTGATATTGAAAGAAACTAAAATAAACTAATGTGGAAGCAAGAACAAAAGTTTTGCAGGAAAAATTAAGGATTTCAAAAAATAAAATAAATTTCAAATATTTTTGATCTGATCTGGAATCAAAGTGGGATCTTAAAAAAAAAATTTCTAAAAGCATTGCCATTCTTCAAGTACAAGACAAAGCCTTACTTTTAAGAAACCAGTACTAATATATTTAAACAAATAAAAATTTTAATTATTTTTTTATGTTTTGAAAGGTATTTTAATAACAATAGACTGAATATTTTATATTTTTGTTTTCAGTAAAATTAAAAAACGAATTTTTGTGGAAATTTTTTAAGTTTTTAGTGCATATTTTTTATTTTTTAGTGTAAATTTGGCTTTTTAGTGCATATTTTAAGCGCATATTTTGGTTTTTTAGTAAATGAAAATCTCATCCCTAGTAATTATTAATGCCAGCTGTTTATTTAAAAACTAAGTGCTTTTTTGGACTTGGCAACTCTGATTAATAGTAAACTTCTACTTGACTATGAAAACAGTCAATCAACTTACATGACATTCGACTGTTTCCTTCGCAATTTTATATGTTACTTGCAAGTAAATACTTGCATATATAAAGGCTGGGTCAAATAGAGAAATTTACTTGAAATTTTTAATTTGTTTTAAATTGTGTTTGAAAATGTGTGCTAGTAGGTAAGATGCTGCATTATGTTAGGTGAAGGTTATTAAATTTTCGGCATAGCCAAAAAAGCTTCTTTAGACAATTTTTAAAAGTTGTCGATAAATATATTCTATGCTATGTTTTGTCGATAAATATATTCTATTCTATGTTTTGTGAACCTTTTAAACTTATTTTCAAAGATCTTGTTATGTTATCGACAATTAGAATTCTTCTTTAAACATTTTTCATAGGTTTTATATTCGTAAGGATTTCTTATGATATTTTTTTCATTTACTTCTAATCTAAACAGCTGAATTTTTTATTGTTTTTTTTATACAACATTTTCACATAGACACCCATATATTGATAAGAAATTATATTCGCTACTTTATATTCTCGGACGTTCTCGAAAAATTCACCTTTTTCCTAAATTTTTATCGACAAAAAAACATTTAAATATTAAAGAGCCTACGGTATCAAAATCAATTTTAAACCCTTGTAAAAAACCAAAACTACTTTTTCTCTCCATTTTCAAAATGTAAAAATAACCGCAGATAAAAAATTAACAATATTTTAGATTATATAATCAAACATCAAAGTCTTTGGACATGTTATGGATTAAAGTATCTTGAAGATATATGTAAAAAAGAAACAGGCTACTACTTCCACATTTTCAGTTTGTGTCTCAGCGAACATTACGTTTTATTTTTCATTACTCGTTCTCTTTTTATCAAAATCTATAAATGTTAAAAGGTAAAAATCCTTTTTAGCCGGCAATAATTTCATTGAGTAGAGTACTGTAGATATGATAAGGAAAAAAAAACAAATGGTGTCTTTCTTTTTATGAGAGTATTTATTTATGTGTAAGTCTGTGAGTGTATTTGTTGGTTAAAAGGGTAATTTTGGTTTTTACGACCACCAAAATGGCAATTGGTATGAAATTTTATGGGTATGAGTATGAAAGTGTTTGCATGTACAAATGCAGTCCGTTAATGTTGTAGTTGTAGCTTGATGTAATTCAGCTGTTTTATTTGGTAGTTTTCTTTTACGCCGGGTTTTTTATATTTTACCTTGGCTTATGGTTTTTTAGTAGTTTTCTTTTTGGTTAGTAAAGCTTAAAAGCTATTTTAAGAACCGAGTAGGGAAAACTTTCATTATCAGCTAGATTACTGAAATACGAATGTTATGGGCGAATATAAACATAAATAAAATGGCAGATAAGCCAGCTTTTCAGGATTGTCGAAATAAAATAAAAGCCATTAATTAAAATCAATTGGATTTACTAAATTACTAAATACTTGTTTATTGCTTTATAAATATATTATAGAAAATATCATGGGAATTTCTATAACATTACAAAAGCTTGTGTTTAAATACTTGCATTTCCCTTTAAAACTATTTAAATTTTTCACGCATTTATTTAAAAAATTTTTCTTAAACAACCACACACACACACACAATTATATGTCCATTCAACATGTATACAGTTTCCCAACTATTTGAAGCAAAAGGACACATTTTTTGCCCCGTTTTCTGCATGGCGAAGCATAAAGTTTACACACATTTATTGGCCATATAAAAATAATAAAAAAAAAAACGTTTTATAAAAAACTTATACCGAAAAAAACAACAACTTTAAAAAAAACTCTCACTCTTTAAGCAAACCAAGTAAAAGAGAGCAGACATCGATAAATTGTTTAAATATTTAAGGGACTGCAAGTAAATTTACAGCCATAAAAATAAATTCATAAAAATTTATAAAAAAAAAATGATGCACAATTATTTTTACATCTTCTTTAGAAATTTTTCTAATAGTTATCAATGACTCAAAAAGGTCTGAAAAAGTATCTGAGCGATAAATTTTCAAAGAAAACAAACTTTAAAAATAAAAATTTCCAAGAAAGTTTTTTTGGTAGTCGAAAATATAGCAATTTGTTTGAATATATTCTATAGTTAAAGAAAAAATTTGTTTAAGCAGTTTTCTGTAGTTATCGATAGTTATACAAGTTTTTTTAGAAAACTTTCTAAAACAATCGTTTACTTTGAAAATTTCCTAAAAAAATGTTTAAATGTTATCGATAATAATGATATGGTTATATGAACATTTCTTAAAAAAAATTTCTAAGGCTTTATTGATTATTATGAAAATTTCTTTACAAAACCTTCTACAGTTATCGATAACTTTGAACATTTCTTTAGAATACTTGGTATATTTATCTATTACATAAAAAATGTCTTGAGAAAAGTTTTAAGTTATCGATAACTTTCTAAATTTTTCAATTTTTTACAGAAGATTTTATAGTTATCGATAATAGAAAATATTAAAATTATCGATAACTATAAAATCTTCTGTAAAAAATTGTATAATTTCATCGATAGCTATGGAGTTTTTTTTAAAAAATTCTATAAGGGCCTCTAAAAAAATTCTTTAGAAAGTGTAGAAGAATTTTTTATAGAAAGCTTCAATTAAATATAGGGTACGGTCGTTAAATGCATCACTTGTAAGAAACTTGTCTTTACTTTCATATGTCAAAGGTTTTTTTATGCAGTGATGCCGCAGCTCTGCAGCAAATATTGCCAATTACTGCATCAGTTAATTTTCTGATGCAATAACTTTTTACATGAAAAAAATCGTTTTATTTTTCTGTTTTGATGCTTTTTCTTGTAAGTTATAAGAAATCTATAACTTTTTGGTAATATAATTTCAATAAAATTTGCCATCGCTATTGTTGATAACATATTTTTTTTATTATTTTATGTTCGCTTATAAAACTTTTAAAATTTAGCTCCTGTTCAAAAATTCAAACTTTGCACAGCTTTTGTGCAGTAATTATGCATCAGCATCACTAGCGCAACTGGTGATCACGCATCAGCAACAGAATTTTGCATCACTGCAGCAGTGATGCACAGTTTTGATGCATTTACGAACGTACCCATAACTATGAACGTCTCCTTAGGAAATAACCTATAGTTATCGATAACTATGATAATTTGCTTAAACTATTTTATATAGTTATCAATAAATATGAAAGTGTAGAAAAACTATAGATATCGATATATATGAATCTCTTTGGAAAATCTATGAATATTCATTGAAAATTGTCATAGTTATAAATAAATTTGAGTGGTTATTTAAAAAATATGTTTAAGCAATAAAAAAATATTAATTGAAACTTCTTAAAATAATTTACTAAAAAACTCTACTATAGAATATTTCTTATAGTTATCAATTACTATGAAAGTTTTTTAAAAACTCGATAAGTATAGAATTGTTTAAGAAAATTATATATAAAGTTATGGATAACTATGATAACTGTTAAAACAATTTTATATAAGTATTGCTAACTATAAACATTTGCTAAGAAGTTTTTCTATATTTATCGATAACTGAGAAAAGTTTCTGTAGTTATCGAAAAGTATAAAAATTCCCTTAAAAAATATTCAATAGTTACCAAAATTATACAATTTTCCATAGTTATCGATAACAATGATACCTGTTGCGTACAATGATGACTAACTGGCTCGAGACGTAGCTTCTATAACAACTAACATACATATATAACAGTTAATTTTTGAAAGTTTTGGCACTATGCATGCGCCCACGATTTGGCGTAAAAGCAACAAATAATGATAACTGATAGTTAAATAAAGCTGAATTTGGTGAAATTTGCCGTTATAATTACAAATAGGAATAACAATTATTTTAATGGTCTCATTAACAAGGCAATAGTAACCTAAATCTCCAGCACGTTGTAGTGAAACAGCCCAGACTCTCTGGCGGGGATCGTTACCCCAACCCTCGCACCGATAGACTAGCTTACTTTCAGCTATCGGTATCTTTGAAATATCCATATTTGTCTTTAACCAACTGCATAGTTTTGGTAACGAGTATAGAGTAGTAAAATAAAACATCTAAATAAATTGTATCTAATTTATCGATAACTCTACAGTATTTTCAAAAATTTTTAACATTTTTCCATAATCTTGCCACATTTATAAAAAAGTTTTCCAATTAACTACAGATATCTTTCAAAAAGTTTTACTTTGAATAGCTGTGCAATTGCACTTAGCTCCATTCCTTAAAAAGCATTTTAAAACCAATTGGTTCTAGATGCTAGAAAATTTTTTGTCAGAATCTAACTTTAAATTAATTTAATTAAGTTAAAAAAAAGTATTTAAGATTTAACACAGTTTATATGATACGATCCAGTTTATGTTAACTTTTGCCTCCAATTTGTTTAGGTTACTGCTTCTAACAACCGGTCGAAACTTATTTTAATTTCTTTCCCATTTGTTATCATAATACACATTTTTGAAACAGTCTTGCAACTTTACGTTACTGGAAACCCCTTTTTTACCTATCAACAATTTCTCAGGTGTATTTATGCAATTGTAGATTTGTCGGTTTTGGTTTTGCTTGGATGTTTGTGTGTGTGTGGTTGCATTTATTATTTTATGTTAAAAGGATAAAAAGGACAATGTTATTATCTTAAACAAAAAATATATGTACGTATTTATATAAAATAAAAATGTGCATGTATAAAAAAATGTAAAGAACAAGAATATGAAAACCTATTACAAGGGTTTTCTTGACACACTCACAAGCATACACAATAAATGCTGAAGTGTATGGAGTAAATGGTCTTAAAAACTAAATGTATTTATGCTCGAGAGTATATGGGTTAGCAAGCGTAATAAGAACAAAAAACAAAAAGTAGCCCCTTTAAATGTGACCTAAATTTTATCATTTTCTGATAACTTAATTTCTTATATCTTCAGCCATTTAAAATGAAAACGTAGACCGAAAAAAGTGTCTGTGTCAAGAGGATTTTTACGGCTACTGCTTAAGAGTAAAATTTGGCCAGGACATAAACTAGACAACACAATTAGACTTCTTTTTAGTTATTTTAGAAGGAATATAGTTTACTATTTTTTTTCAAATATTGTTTGTTTTTTTATTTTCTCGAACTGCACAATTTTGTTATTAGACGCCTTTAATTTTCCAGCAGCTGCACTTGTTTGCTACTCATATATTTACATATTCCAACCGTTTCTTTAGTTGTTCTTAGATGCATTAAAATGTGTTTGTCTTCGTATCCGGCAGGTTTATTTTCAATTTTTGTTATTATTTTACTCATTTTATGCATGTCTGGCTGATTTTATTTCCATATTGTAAAATTTACTTCTAGAATATTTAAGCAAATATCCTGTTTTTCTAAAACTCATACTCCAGCTAGCACAGTGAGCAGTAACTATAGCAGAGGCAGCGGCAGCATCATCAGATATTTTTTTTATATGTTAAACAGAA
Source organism: Pollenia labialis (assembly GCA_949318255.1). Taxonomy (NCBI): domain Eukaryota; kingdom Metazoa; phylum Arthropoda; class Insecta; order Diptera; family Polleniidae; genus Pollenia; species Pollenia labialis. The sequence goes on from OX439143.1 coordinate 115,656,383, forward strand.
ACCACTTGAAATTTTCCTCTTAAGTTACTGCATGAAATGAGCCATAAAATCATTTCAATTTCTTTATTTGTTTTGAAAAATTAAAAAAAGAAAACGTTTCTTCTAAAAAACTATTTGTTTCTTCGTTGTTTTGCTCTAGAAAACTAAAATGAAGATGTCTTTATTTTTGTTTTCATTTTCGTTAAAAAAACAAAAATAAAAGAGATAATTGGCTACAACGAATCTTACACACCCTCTACTAAATATTAAATTAATATTTAAATTATAAATAAAAAGAATGGATTTAAGTCTTGCTATACTTTTTTCAATCGGTTATGTTTTTTATAGCACTTCATTCATCACGCAAAGAAATAACATGGTTGTGGTAAACATATTCTAAGAGCAGCATATTATGATTAGATTCATGATTGTAGTCACCATATTACGATTATAATTGAATCATATTATTATTCTGTTAATCATACTAAGCTAAGAAGTATTCATATTATTTTCATGTTAATCATAATAAGTTAAGAAGTTATCATATTATGGTCATGTTAATCATGACAAATTGAAAAGTAATCATATTAATTAACAGTGGTGGTATCACAACAATTGTAAACAAAATAAAATTTTTTTTGCATCGATTTTTTATTTTGGAGCACTTTACAATTTTTTTAATGTTAATACAATTTCTATATTTGTTTTAATTTTTTAAAAATTGTTTTTTTAGAAACTGGGAATTATTTCCTTCCGAAGGTTACTTTATATTATATTCAACATTTTTTTTTTTTTTTTTTTTTTTATTTTTCGAATTTATTCTATGAGCTAAATTTCAGTTGTCTATTTTTATAAAGCTGTTTTGTAATAGTCATATTCCTTCAATTTTTCAGAAATGACTTTATACACTATCAGACTATTATATTGTATTTTCTTGTTACATTTTACCTTAGCTTTCCGTTGGAAAGCAATGAGGTATATTGTATGTACAGAAAAATTTACAATTATTAGAAACCAGCAGAATGTAATGCATTTTCTGGCCCGCTACGGCGTTCGTCAGCATTCTTTGTGTCACACTGGATAGTGATACTTTATAAATTGAATGTATTTAACTCAACTATTGTAACAAATAGAAACTGGGAATTATTTCCTTCCGAAGGTTAATTTATATTATATTCAACATTTTTTTTTTTTTTTATTTTTCGAATTTATTCTATGAGCTAAATTTCAGTTATGTAAGGTGAAAAATAATTGTTTATTAATGAGACAGTAAATTAAACTGCAATATAACTTAAGGTATGTTCAGACCTAACAATTATTTAACGATAGAATCAAAAAACTTAAGCTTTAGTTTTTATAATATCTATTTATTTATTAAACTTTATAAATGTAAATTTAGAAACTCTTTAATAACGTTTTGCAAAAGCAAACAATTCTTTAAGAAAATTAGTGTTTTTTGTAAAACGTCAAATATTTAATAGGTGTGACATAACTTTAGAATTTTTGAAAAACTTTGGTTTTAAAAAATTTTAGGAACTAAATAAATTTATTATTTGATATGATACCTTGTATTTTCAAAAATTTATTTAAAAATGAGTTTTAATATCTCGGTGGCTTAGCATGTATATATGAATCAGGAGTCTTCAAACATATTTTTTAAAAGTTGTAAACAAAACCTCTTTGCTAAGATTATATATTTCAAATTAGTTTGTTTCAGCATTATAGAAACGAAAAGTAGTATAAACATGCTTTTTGTACGAAATAACTTTCAATTCGTCGATTACAATTAAATTCCTTCAATTTTGTTTTAAGTTCTTGGTGTTTTAATAAATAAAACTTAAACCATATCGTTGATTCCACCGGTATGTTGTAGTTTTAAGCATGCAGATATGCTAGAACTACTTAAGGGTTTTCTATTCATTTTTGGCAGCATGTTTTAGTAAAGTATTATTTGCAGTCTTTTAAGAACTACTTGGAAGAGATTGTTATTTGGCGTATATCTATGTCAAGCTTGTGGACTAATTAGAGGTGATTCATAAGTCGTGACGTTGAAGAACCTTTACAACTTATCATTTTAGAGCCCTTTAAGCACCAGTGCCTTTTAAATCAGTTCGAACTATCATCAGAGAGGACATCTTTATAAAAATATATATAATATTTAGAATACTGTCATTTGACCAATTACTTTTTAATCTGAACATTTTTTTAGCATTTGGAATTGTTTTTGGTTTTAAAATACAAAAACACACGCTTATATAAGCGATTTGTTTTCATAAAAAGTTTAAGTTTGCCCAATGTTCCATTAGAAAAATACTTCAATAACCAAAGTAAGAAAACGTATAGTAATTACACATTACAAAAATAACCGGTATATTTTACCAAAGAAACCGGTTTTTTCAATATTCGAAAAATGGACATTTTAAAATATTTGACATGGGCAAAACTAAAATAACCGGTTAAGACCGGTCGAATACTAACCGTTCGAACTCCCTAATCCCAATCTGCTGTAGTTATTTTTACTTAAGTCTGTCGGAAGTAAATGTGATATAAACAGGCGAAAATGCTCTAAATAATTTAGGGACCCAGATTAGATATATTTTATGAGCTCTTAGATAAACATTTCAGACTGTTACACACGCAACGAAAAACTCAGTGAACCCACATTAACCTCTTGTAATGTTAGAAGGTAAAAAAAGTGGAAAATGTTAAGAAAATTGTTTTTTCTTAAGACAACAACAAGACACACCACAATGAAAATATTTTTGTTTTCATAGAAAAAGGACTCTGAAAAACAAGCGACATTAAAATATTTTCAGCATTATTTGTATTTTATGGCAATGATGCATTTTATATATTTATTTATTTATTTTTAATCAAGGATGCGTAAAATTTTCCTTACAGGTCTGCTTATTTTCATTTAGTAATTTTGGGTGGCATAAAATATTAAATTACAAATAAACACAAAATATGTATGGAAATCGGGTCATACATTTTTTTTGTCATTTTGGCAGAAAAATGTTTTCATAAAAGGCACTTAAGCCTTAATTGTGCATATAAATGGGTGACATCCGTTTAAATAAAAAGTATCACTTAACCTGTGACAAAAGAGTGTTGCAAAAATTGCCACAATCATATCTGAGTGCCTTAACTATCTGGAAATCTCAACAAAAAAAAACATCTTGAAATAAATACAGAACTATTAGTTATTTCTATAATCTAAATATCAAGTCACGCCTTATTTAAGTCACAAAGAAGTCAGGAAGGAAATAAATGTTTAGAATTACTTGTATTTTTGTTAAGCATTAAAAAATTAAACGAGCAGAAAAATCAAATGTAATTGAAATTCAAGTACACAAGAAAAATTAAAAAAATTAACAATGGATTCAGAAACAAATTTTTTTAAATAATCAAAATAAAAGAAGTGATTAAGATAAAATTTAAACTGCTTTAAACTTTTAGTAAAATAAGCAACTTCTTGCTCTTGCACATATGAAAATGGGTACATATAAGTTTGTATGTAATTTTTATAATATTGAGCTTAAACTATATAATATTGTTCATTTGCTGCAATGTCGTCATAACTCAAAAATTTATCTATCAAAAATTGGTAAAAAAAAATAAAAAACTTTAAAAATATATATTTTGAAATGTATGTTTTAAATGGTTTATAACTTTTCATACCTTTCACTGGCGATAAAAGGTAAAAGGTTAGATAAGTTTGTCATTCTGCTTGTAACTTCCACAATATTAATCCTAGAGCCTATAATGTATATATATATACCTATATTCTGGTTGGAAGAGAAGTTCAAATCTGGTCTGTCCGTCCGTGTGTCTGTTGAAATGAATTTTCTAAAGTCCGCAGATATGATGGGACTCGGTAGTTAAATATTTATATCACATATAGTTAGTCCGGAATTGTTTGCTATTAAAGATCAGCCCGGTCATACACTAAATGGGCGAGATATAAACCAAAAGTCCCCGACTGCCTCTAATTTTTGTCATAAAATCCCATGTTGCTGTTGTTCTTTTATACCCATTATCGATTGTAAGAAGATAGCAATCTGGTTTTTTGTACTTTTTTATCTTAATGACTTTTTTAAATTTTTATTTCCACATAGAAAATACAAACATATACGCAGAGAAAAAACATGTCACCTCCAACAAAACTATTTTTAAAGAAAATGTTTAACATGATATGTTTAACTTAACCATATTATTGTCACCGACAACCATATTATGGTACTATTAGTGCTTCCTCAAGAGGCCACAACTATATTTTTTTTTTGCCTTCGAACATGTTATGTTTATTAAAAACAAATATATGTTCAACATTTACACAGCATTGTTGGTTTTCAACCATAGCATGTTGCTCTTGGTAAAGAGCAAAATACTTTTGTTAATTCAAAAACAAATTATTGTCATATTAAAACATAACATGTTTTTATGCAACCATAATAAGGTTTTGGACTCTTGATGGAGCACTAATTTTACCATAATGTGGTTAAATTAAACATAATATGTTTAAAATTAGTTTTGTTAGAGGTGACCATATTTAAACATGTCTTTGCTCTGCGTGCACACGTACAGCGAAGTTGATTTAACGATGTTCGCCTGTTGTCGGTTATTTCTGTATACCTGGAGAACGGCAGAGCCGAATAAATGTGGGCGGAATTGGAGAGATGGGAGTAGCAAAAAATTTACTTGTTTATATCTTATGAACGGTAAGAAAAAATTGTTAAAGCTTGGTACACATCACCTCACTACACATTTGTGTTTGAGAAGTGGAAGTGGTTTCTCCTATAGAAAGACATTATAGATTTCTGCATACCTAGGGAACGGCAGAACCAAAGGTTCCAAATTAGATACAATCAGGGGTGTGCTGGAAATCGCAAACGTAAAACGCAAGAATTTTAAAAGTCGTTTTTAAATAAGATTTTTGTAATAAAAGAATTTTATGACAAATATTTAACAAATATTTTCCTATTAAACAGGATTTTAAGCCAAAAATTATAAGAATTATGTTTAAAGTTTATTAAAAACAACTTCCGAATTCTTGCGTTTTGCGTTTGCGATTTCCAGCACACCCCTGAATATCTTGTTTATCAATACACAACATCCGACAAAATATGGACGGGATTGGAGAAGTGGGCGTGACTCAAAATAATGATATTATACATATTTATGTAACTTTCTAAATTGGGCTATGCCGAATTTAGCACTATTATTTGTTTATTTATGCGATTTTTATTTGTATTTTTAATGCAGTTATTATTGGGATTTTTATATATGGAAGATTTCATGTCAAGTTCCCAATTTTTAAATCGATGTCTTCCGATTTGGATGAAATTTGCACCAAGGTTAGTCCTATCGGATAGTAGCTTAAGGTACGTTCAGACTGATGAAATATTTGATAGCAAACATCAAATATTTCAGTAACGTAGTCTGAACACAAAATATTTTTGAGTGTCAAATAAAATAACAGCTGATTTTGAGCAAATAAAAGTATTTGCCGGCAAGCAAATATTTGTCCAATGTGAACATAGTGTGAACACAAAAAATCAAATATTTTTGTAATTTTTGAGCAAACATTTATTTGATATTACAAAAAAATTGTAAGAGCAAACAACGACAAATAATTTTACCATGTACCTGATAGAAGCAATTTTTCCTGTAAGTTTTCGGATTTTTTACAGTTTTAAAGATTTTTAATAATTATTAGGCTTTGCTATCATGCCGCTATTAGCCAATTTTTGCGAATTTCCGCTAATTTAGCAATTTTTACCAAATTTTTGCCATTTCTTATACTTTTAGGGACTTTTAATCAATTTTATGGCTTGTTTGAAATATCAAAATTTTTCGCGAATTTTCGCTGTTTTTGCAACATTTTTTTTGTTCTTTTCCCGACATTTTGTTTTTAACCGAATTTTATATTTTAGGGGTTGTTACCAATTTTTCGCAAATTTTAGCCATGTTTCCGTTAACCATTTGTCTTCCAGTTTTGTTTTTCTTTTACATACTCCTGTTCTAACAATATAATAGATGCTGCTACACAGAATAAAACAAATAATTAGGCTTCTGCGCGAATTTTTACTATTTGCGAAATATATTTTTATTTTTGAACACTTTCATTAAATAATTATTTGATGCAAATATTTGTTTTAGTCTGAACGCATGGCAAACATGAATTAATTTATTTTATTTGACACTATTTGCCAACTGTTTCAACAAACAAAAATTGTCAAATATTTGAGCTTAGTCTGAACATCGAACAAAATATATTTTTGTTTCACACAGTTTGAAGCAAATATCAGAACAAATATTTTTGTCAAATATTTCATTAGTCTGAACGTACCTTTAGACACACATTTTCAACAAGATCTGTCAAAAAGTTTCTGAGTAAGGGGAGGTCAAAGTTTGGCATTTTGGCCATAAAGGTGTTCTGTCCCATGTAACTTATTACCTATTGGTGTTTGCAAAAGTTGACCCAAGTAACTTAGCTAGCTATTTAAAAAAAAGATTGATTCTTTTGAAAAAAATTTTTTTGTTTTATTAAAAAATTAAAAAAAAATTTTTTAAATTTTAATTTTTTTTTAGCTTAAATTTTTTTTTTGCTCAAAAAATGCCTATGTCTTTTCCTTTAGGTAGTTTTGGTCGCTTTTTGGGCAGCGAGTAGTTTTCGTGCTTCCAGAAACCTAAGAATTTTTTACTGGGTTATTACCTTTTGGTGTTAGCAATATTTGTTCCAAGTAGCTTAGCTATTTGATCAATCTTTTGAAAAAAAAATTTTAAAATGTTTTTTTTTGAAATTTAAATTTATTTTTATTAATTTTTTTATCCAAAATGTTTTTTTTTTGTTTTGCTCAAAAAAAAGCTTATGTCTTTTCCTTTAAGTTTCCATGTTAATACCAGCATTTTTAAAGAAGTTATTGTATTAAAAGCTATTTTCGGGAGTAGTATTTGTATGGGAGCTGTGGTAAAATATGGACCGATTCCAATAAAATTTTGAATGCAATAAAAAACAGTTTGGACCAAATTTAATCTAAATCCCAAGATGATAAGATGGCTTATGTGTACATGTATGTATATTCCGAAAAGAATCTTGTATTGGAGCTATGTGAAATAATGGACCAATTCGCCCCATTTTCAGTAGCCTTGGTCCTTCAGCCAATTAGAATCTATAATGTTTACAGCAACTGCCTACCATCCAGCCGAACGGACGTCGCTAGAACGTCTCAGAAAGTGATTCTAAATCGATCAGTATACTTTATATTGGAACAATATTTTAAGGTGTTACAAACATTAGCACAAATGCATAGAGGGTATTATTGTGTGTTCAAAAAAACTGTCAAGTTGGGCACCCGACGGGCAACCCTAATCCGAGTACGACTGGTGCTAACCAAGTTTTTTTTTTTTGTTAGCCCGAAAAGGGAGGAGGTTTCGTATATTAAACAAAATAACCTAAATTCCAAGTTAAAATTACCTTTATAAAAGGCTAAACTTGTTTCTAATCTGCGCAGTCATTTTAGAAACATAATGTTTTTTGGCTAAGTAATTTATTAGCCAAATTTAGTAATTTAGGTATTCACAAGGTGTTTGTTTAGGTGCGAAGACGAGCTGGCAACTCTTAATGTTGAACAGCCAGATTCTCATGGTGGCCGCATCTCAACAGCTGTTTTTATGCAGCCACCTTTTATACATTTCATATGGTTGCTTTTTGCTTTTGCTTTTGCTCAGTTCTTTTTTTTTAACGTGAACAAGTGCGCAACAAATACTTACTTAAAAGAATATTTCTCGGATTAGTGGTTTAAAACAAACAAAATTAAAATCGTTAATTTTTAAGAGTTGTCCAGTTCCTCAGTTATTAAAAAATACAAAGTGCTTAATAATAGTGCCTAATTATTCATAAAGTTGATTTGCAAAAGTACCAAAAAAAACCAAAAGGAATTAAAATACTTTAAAATCAACAATAATTTATAATAAATAAGAAATTTGTGTAAATAAAAAGTTCTATCACTCTTAATAAACAAAACCCAAAACGTTTGTATTCACTTAACCAAAGCTTAAGCAAAATAGGCATCTTTTTATTAACAGTGTGTGTGTGTATTCACCTCCGAATCCCAAAAAAAGGGTAATCCAATTACCGTTTCAACAACCACCACCGAAACTACCGGATCCCTCCCACAACAGGAGCACCAGCGGATTTGGTCAGGCCAACATTCAGAGGAACTACTACGACCAACCACCACTAAGGATTACTCCGGATCAGCCAAACAAAGTCACAACAGGTGCGTCTGTGAATTGGGTAAGTCTCCCCTTTTTCATCACTTATTTTACCATCAACCCCCTATTTACAACATAAACCAGTTGGTCCCAAGTCGGGCGCCAACATTCTGGTCCTTCGAACCGGATCCGGGTCCGCTATAACCCGGCCCTTCACCCTTTTTTTTAAAAAATCTGGAAAAATAAGATATAATTATTACCCCCTACTAACCCCCGCATGTGTGTACATTTTTGCTGCATACCAAATTAAAAAGTTGAACAGTTGGTGCAAATAACCGTTTGTCTTTTTTTTCAAATAAAAAGAAGAAGACAAAAACTAACGGCTAAGAAAAAATAGCTTCAAACATCCATACATACCAACCAACATACATACCTACATACATACTTATGTCCCTTGACATCAGCAACAGTTGATCTCGTTGCTAAAACAAATACGCATTACATGCAATAAGGAAAAACAAAAAACACTTGTTCAAGGTTTTTTGGGTTTTTTTTTTGATTAACATTGCACTGGATATAGGAACAAAATTTTTGCAAGTTTTTGTTTTTGTCAATTGACATTGAACTTGAATAAAGAAGAACGAAAGATCAACCTGTATGTATGTATGGCTGTATAACAAACAACAACAAAACAACAACTTACAGCGAGTTATTAGTGAAGTTAAATGATTTGTATGTATGTATAAACATTTTGATATACACATTTGTTCACATAACAAACAGATGCTGAAGTACATAAGCTACATGTTATACGAGGGTCAACCTAAAATTAGCTTATACCACGAATAATGAAAAATTAAAATGAAAAGTTCTTATATAAATTGAGAATCGAATAATTATATCAATAAATGAATAACAATTATTTATTATAATTAACCTTGCTTTTAATTTGTTGGTACACACATGCAAATTTAACTAACCCCAATTATTATGAAAATTTAATAAAATTTATTTATTTGACTAAAACCCATTTCAATGCCCACCTATACGAGGTGCCATTGAAAAATTTTGCAAATTGATAAAACCCCTTTTTTTCATTGGTCGCTTATACGAAGCGCCATTAAAAACTTTAAAATTATTAAAACCCCAATTCAGTGTTTCGCTTATACGAAGCGGCATTGAAAAATTTGCAAAATTAATAAAACCCATATTCAGTGGCTCGCTTATACGAAGCACCATTGAAAATTTTTTCGAAATTTTTAAACCATATATATTTATTGGCCACCTATACGAGGTGCCATTGAAAATTTTGCGAAAAATAAAACCCATATTCAGTGGCTCGCTTATACGAAGCACCATTGAACATTTTTTCGAAATTATTAAACAATATTTATTGGCCACCTATACGAGGTGCCATTGAAAATTTTCAAACCTTAAAATCCATATTTAGTGGCTCGCTTATCCGAAGCACCACTGAAAAGTGTGCAAAATTATTACACCCTTTGTTCATCGGCCGCTTATACGAAGCGCCATTGCAAATTTTTAAAAAATTATCTAACCCTCTACTCTTGGCCGCTTATACGAAGCGCCATTGAAAATTTTTTCAAAAATTAAAAACCATATTTAGTGGCTCGCTTATACGAAGCACCATTGTAAAATTTATTGAACCATATATTTATCCGCCGCTTATACGAGGCGCCATTGAAAATTTTCTCAAAATTTTTTTTAATATAAATTGAAATAGTGGCGACCTTTTACGAAGTGTCACTCATCATAATCGAAGCAGCCTCGATATATCTACATATTTAATTATTGCTGTCTTACGAGGTACCCTTGAGAAGTTTCTTAACTTTTACTACAATTTCACCACATTTGTATTCAAATCCCCTCTTCATACTATTACCCCCATAATTCGTCCTCCGCGAAATTTCTGCCACAATGTCTTTGGTCAAAAAGGTTATTCGATCTTCCGATCGCGTTATGGAGTTTCAAAAGTATTTTAATGAGCTGCCAGAAGCGTCTCATACGCTGCACTCCTTGGAGGTACGAAAAAACGAAATTCATCGTCTCTGGGACAATTACGACTCCGCCCATGAAGCAGCAATAGATAATTACGAGGAGATAAAAGCCGAAATAGACATCGCGGTTTTAACCAAACGGTATTACGCAACTTTTGATGTTCATGCGGCAATCACAGCAAAAATTTCCGAACTTTGTGAGTCTTTGAAGGCCAAGGCTGGGAAAAGCTCTGCAACCAGGCCGAAGGAGACCGATTTCTCCGCTCACATATCAGTACCACCATGTGATACCGAAGTTTTTCGTGGCGATTACAAATCCTGGCCAACGTTTCGTGATATGTTCACGGCCTTGTATCGCCAAAACAATCGCTTATCGCCGGTTGAGAAAATGTGTCATCTAGTAAAAAAGACAGAAGGAGAAGCTCGAGAACTCCTCAAAACCTGTCCGATGACTAACGATGGTTTCGAAATGGCGTGGCAAAACCTAGTTAATCGGTATGAGAATAAACGAATTCTCGTGAATGCGCAAATGAAATCCCTTTTTGGTTTAACCCCCATTACCAAAGAAACAGGTCCCAACCTTAGACGTTTGCAACGGACCATTAATGACTGCATTAGTAATCTGCGCCTTTTAAAAGTCGAGACTGAAAGCTGGGACATAATTTTCGTCTACATTTGTTCAACTTGTCTCCCGGAAGTTACCCTTAACCTATGGGAACAAACCCTGCCAAATTCATCCAACATGCCCACCTGGGAATCTTTAGATCGTTTTTTGTCCTCTAGATTTCAGACTTTGGAATCCGTCGCGGATATACGATCAACATTTTTGAATCCTCATAACCAAAATAAAGCGCAGCAATCCAATAGTCATAATAAATCCAATTACGCTCAGAGTAAGAAAGTGCAAAGTTTCAACACTAATGTTTCCACAGCAAAGGCTGGTACGTGCCTCCTTTGCGCCCAAAGTCACCCCTTAAGGTTATGCGCTAAGTTTCTTGCTATGTCCGTTGACGCACGATACAACACGGTTAAACACCAAAAGCGATGCACGAATTGTTTAGGTACCTCACACGGGTATAAAACCTGCAAAAGTCGTTATGTGTGCAATGTGTGCAAAGCTAAACATCACTCATTACTACATCGAGGCACTCATCAAGAAAAAACACCTACTCCTCCTCAAGCGGTTTCTAACGCCCCTACTGCTGAGAATCATAATGCAAATACCCCCCCTGAAAGGTTGAATACGAACCCCTCTACCTCAGCAGAAGCACGAAATCTAGAGTTTAGGTCTTTTTCTACACAACTACAAGATAGTTCATCTGCAGTTGTCCTTGGCACCGCGCTGATAGATGTCTACAAGGACGACCTTAAGTGTACCGTCCGTGCCCTCATAGATTCGGCTTCAGATGCATCCTTCATTTCTAAGAAATTACAAACTCAGCTCGGACTTGAGACTCGGCCATCACGGGCAAAAATTCATGGGTTAAACGATTCGTTAAACGCTACTTCGACGCACACATGTCATCTTAAAATTGGTTCACCGATTGACAGGTCATTCGCTATACATTCGGACGTACTTGTTGTTAAGAAACTTACCGGTCAACTCTCCTACTACCCCCCGACTGCGCTAAATAATGGCAACCTTTCAAACCTGCAACTGGCAGATCCATATCGCCATCAATGCGCGGAGATTGACATGCTTTTAGGTGGAGACGTATACCCAAAAATAATTCAAGATGGCCTCCAATGGGACAACCAACAATCCCTGGTAGCACAGAAAACAGTCTTCGGATGGATCATCACCGGTAAGGTTGCTAAAAGTCGGTGTAGGGACGCAGTATTGTCATACTTTAATGCCGTGGACCTGAATAACCAACTTCAGCGTTTTTGGGAGCTCGAAGATGTCCCTAGAAGAGCAAAGTCATCCCCGGAGGACCTATACTGTGAGGAACTGTACGAGTCAACTACATTCCGCGCTAATGACGGACGTTATACTGTATCACTCCCCTTTAAACGAGAGTTTCCTGAAAATCTCAAAGTGGGACAATCGCGAAATAGCGCCATATCTCAATTTCTGCGAAGTGAAATAAAATTAATTAAGAATCCCCAAGTCAAAACCGAATATGATCGAGTAATAACCGAATACTCTACCCTCGGTCAAATGACAAAAGTGACTCCTATGGCTGGGGAAAGCGACACGTACTATCTGCCCCACCACGCAGTTTTTAAACCAGATAGCACCACCACCAAATTGCGTGTGGTATTTAACGCTTCTAGCCCATCGTCGAATGGCGTCAGCCTTAATGATCTGCTTTACGCAGGCCCCATCCTACAGGCAGACTTAATGATTTTAGTATTGCGTTGGCGGTTTTTCCGATACGTTTTCAACGCGGACATAGAGAAAATGTACCGCCAAATTACCGTTAATAAATCGCACACCCCCTTTCAGCGAATTGTCTTTCGAAGCTCGCCTAACGAGGCACTTCAAGACTACGAGTTAAATACAGTCACCTTCGGTGTAAACTGTGCCCCTTATTTGGCAATCAGAACTCTGCTGCAACTGGCCAAAGAAAATGAAACCCCCTACCCTAATGTCACAAAGATTTTACGAAATCACATGTACGTCGATGACGTACTTTCGGGAGCCCATACGCTATCAGCGGCAATTAAAATTCGTGATGACCTTAGAACAGTCCTTGAAACTGCTGGGTTCACACTCCGTAAATGGACGGCGAACAATGAACTCCTGCTAAAAGGTCTACCGGTCACACATTTGTTAGATGGGGAATTTCTAAAGCTTTCTGACTCTAGTACAACAAAAACATTAGGGCTCAGGTGGAACGCTGGAAGTGACTACTTCTATTTTAAACTAAAGTCTAATCCCGACCGCAACTTAACCACAAAACGATGCGTTCTGTCAGAAATCGCAAAGTTATTCGACCCAGCGGGCTGGTTATCACCAAAAATAATCGTAGCCAAAATCATCATGCAGCAGACATGGAAGGACGGAACTGACTGGGATGAAGATCTAAATCCAAGTACCCTACAGCAGTGGCATGATTTTCTCGATGACTATGTAAAAATAGAACAAATAAAAATCCCCCGTTTTATCGACTTCAACCCCTCATATAATGTTGAGCTGCACGGTTTCTGCGATGCATCGGAAAAGGCATACGCGGCAGCAATTTACATACGTGCTGAAAATCAAGGTTTAGTATCTACCCACCTTTTAGCAGCAAAAACTAAAGTTGCCCCAGTAAAATTCGTTTCACTTCCCCGTAAGGAGTTGTGTGGGGCAGAGCTGCTGGCAACTATGATGGAATCGATTCAAGGTCAACTTGAACTCAACGCCTATAAACTTTTTCTATGGACCGACTCGACCATCGTGCTAGCATGGCTGAAAAAACCTGCTCATAAATGGAAAACATTCGTTCAAAATAGAGTCTCGTCTATTATTGAAAAGGTTGGGAAAGATGCATGGGCGCACGTCGATTCGAAAAACAATCCAGCAGACATAGCATCGCGAGGCACTACACTTACCGAACTGTCTAAAAATACCTTGTGGTGGCACGGTCCTGCATGGCTAAGACTCCCCACTGCCGACTGGCCATCGAGTACTTACGAATTTGATACCACAGAAGAAGAACGAACAATTAGGACGTTTACCGCACTAGTCGACAATCACGATATTCTCGATAGATTCTCTAATCTTCCGCGAGCACTGAGAGTTATTTGCTACATCTTTCGTTTTTACCATCGCATAAGGTCCAAATTAAAATCTGATACTATAACGCCAGATGAGCTCTCAGCCAAAGAAATGCTTTTCGCAAAAAATCGTCTGGTAATCGTCTGTCAAAAGCTTCATTTTGCTGAGGAGTACGCACTATTATCTGAAAACCGACCTTTGCCACGAAAAAGCGCTATTTTAACCCTAAACCCTTTTATAGACGCTAGAGGATTAATGAGAGTCAACGGGCGGTTAGCATTCTCCCCTACATTAAGTTACGACGAACGATACCCAATTATACTCCCCTACCATGCACGCTTTACGCGATTATTTTTAACTTATCTACATAAGTTTTCACTGCATGGCCAAAATGCACTTTTACACCGGCTTACGCGACTTCACTATTATGTCCCTAAACTAAAAACGTTGATAAAATTCACATTATCAAAATGCATCAAATGCGTAAAAGAAAAACATCAGCTTAGTCAGCAAATCATGGCTGCATTACCCCCCGAGCGCACAAGTTTGACGCGCCCCTTTTATCATACAGGAGTTGATTTCGCCGGCCCTTTTTCCATTAAGTCTTATGTGGGCCGCGGGTGCAAGGTCACGAAAAGTTACGTGCTGGTTTTCGTATGTTTTGCCACCAAAGCAATCCATCTGGAGGCTACCGGAGATATTTCAACACAAGCGTTCCTAGCCGCTTTCGCCCGTTTTTTCTCAAGACGTGGGACACCACATACTATGTATTCGGATAACGGCACCGCCTTTGTGGGCGCCGCTAATTCAATTCAGAAGGATACACAACATTTTCTTTCTCTTGTCCAAAAGGGCTTATTATCGCAAGATAGTTTTAACCTGGTAAAATGGAATTTCATCCCCCCTGGTGCTCCCCACATGGGCGGACTCTGGGAGGCTGGAGTAAAAAGTTGTAAGTCTCACCTCAAGAAGCTGTGCCATACTCAAAGCTTCACTTATGAGGAGTTCAGCACCATGCTCGCACGCATCGAGGCGTGTTTGAACTCCAGGCCTCTAAGTCCAATGAACGAAGACCCACACAACCTATGCGCCTTAACCCCGGGTCATTTTTTAATCGGAACCCCCCTCTTATCTCCCCCTGAACCTGACTTAGCAAGCCATTCCATTAGTTATGTCAATCGGTGGCAAAAACTGAGAATACTGCATCATCAGCTTGCCCGTCGCTGGAAGGAGGAGTACTTAGTCGAGCTTCACAAAAGAAATAAGTGGAAATACCCCCAGCGAGATATTTCCAACGGCGATCTAGTCGTGGTGAAAAACGACAATTTGCCCCCTAATCAATGGCGTCTAGGACGCATCGAAAAGATTTTTCATGGCTCTGATGATCGAGTAAGAGTTGCTGAAATACGCACTGCCAACGGAATTGTGACCCGACCTATTGTCAAACTAGTTTTATTACCGCTTTCTCCGTCTGCCTGACAATTAATGTTTTTCGCCTATATCTTTCCTATTTCAGAAACTATGCGTCCACGTCACCGCGATAGCGCTTCACCCCTCGAAGAGCGCAAAGCCGTCGACCGTTTTAAGGCTAAAACCCCCGATTGCAAAATCTGCCGCAAAGATCACCCCCTACGCAAGTGTGTAAAGTTTCTCAATATGTCTGTATCAGACCGAAAGGATGTGGTCGCTCGTCAGAAATACTGCAGGAACTGCCTTGGGCATTCTCATCCTACCCCAAAATGCCGCAGCATGGAACGATGCAAGAACTGCAATGGCAACCACCACACGCTGCTTCACCCCCCGGCTATTACCAGAACCCCCAATAATGCCAGTCTAGCTGATGCTCGCACCGTAACCCCCACCGAACTTTTTCAAATCCGTCTCACGGAAGGCTGGAGACTAGTCCGCGGTCTGATCAACCCCGCCGCTCCAACGAGTTCCATCGCCACGTTTTTGGTGGATAGGTATCACCTGCCCTTTGAGAGGTACGAATCTGAGAAGTGGTGCCAAATCTCTATACGAGCACGGTTTGACCAGGCAGGTTCCATCACGATCAAGGCTCGTGTAACGGCTAGTCTGCCAGACAAGATCCCAGCGAAGAAGCTGGATCGGAGTGTCTCTGACACTTACCGAAACCTGCGTCTGGCTGATCCCGAATTTTATGAGGGCAACAACATCAACATCATTCTGGGAGCAGACGTGTATCCTCGCTTGATACGTAGCGGTTTGCAGCTGTCATCCTCTGGATTAACCCCCATCGCCCAGGACACCGCCCTGGGATGGGTCATCATCGGCAGTTTTGCCTGATTCACTGCAGAAAAACCATGGTCTGATGGACCCAACAAATTGAAATTTTTTCACGTATTATAACTTTTTTTAATGAATTTATACTTACCTTTCCCAAACCTTATTATTGAATTCTTGATTTATTATATCTAATTATATTGAAATTTAAATTCTTTCATTTTTGTCTTGTATGCATATAACTAATCCACCCAGACACGCCGGCCCTCGTTGTTTTTTTTGTTGCAATAATGCAAGGGGGGCGGGATGTTTAGGTGCGAAGACGAGCTGGCAACTCTTAATGTTGAACAGCCAGATTCTCATGGTGGCCGCATCTCAACAGCTGTTTTTATGCAGCCACCTTTTATACATTTCATATGGTTGCTTTTTGCTTTTGCTCAGTTCTTTTTTTTTAACGTGAACAAGTGCGCAACAAATACTTACTTAAAAGAATATTTCTCGGATTAGTGGTTTAAAACAAACAAAATTAAAATAGTTAATTTTTAAGAGTTGTCCAGTTCCTCAGTTATTAAAAAATACAAAGTGCTTAATAATAGTGCCTAATTATTCATAAAGTTGATTTGCAAAAGTACCAAAAAAAACCAAAAGGAATTAAAATACTTTAAAATCAACAATAATTTATAATAAATAAGAAATTTGTGTAAATAAAAAGTTCTATCACTCTTAATAAACAAAACCCAAAACGTTTGTATTCACTTAACCAAAGCTTAAGCAAAATAGGCATCTTT
Source organism: Pollenia labialis (assembly GCA_949318255.1). Taxonomy (NCBI): domain Eukaryota; kingdom Metazoa; phylum Arthropoda; class Insecta; order Diptera; family Polleniidae; genus Pollenia; species Pollenia labialis. The sequence goes on from OX439143.1 coordinate 115,673,338, forward strand.
TTATTAACAGTGTGTGTGTGTATTCACCTCCGAATCCCAAAAAAAGGGTAATCCAATTACCGTTTCAACAACCACCACCGAAACTACCGGATCCCTCCCACAACAGGAGCACCAGCGGATTTGGTCAGGCCAACATTCAGAGGAACTACTACGACCAACCACCACTAAGGATTACTCCGGATCAGCCAAACAAAGTCACAACAGGTGCGTCTGTGAATTGGGTAAGTCTCCCCTTTTTCATCACTTATTTTACCATCAACCCCCTATTTACAACATAAACCAGTTGGTCCCAAGTCGGGCGCCAACAGTGTTCTATCATGTTATATTGTCATAATGTTCTAGCATTTTAAAAAGGTTTAAAAATATTGTTGTTGTTTTTTTGTAAACAAAAACTGTCTTATATTAATAGAACATTGCTTTTCTATGTTTATTGTGCTGTCGTAATTAATGAGGCGAGCCGCATTAGTTTTTGTAGGCCGTCGCCGTTGATGGTATAATTTAATTCGGCAAACACATGAAATTAACCTGGGGCTAGCAATTTTACCAAAAAATCACTTGCGGCGTCAAATTAGATCGGCTAAGGACTCTTCTGTTTGGTAAGCAAACAAAATAAAATTAATTTGTGATTTTCGTCTGAAAAATGGAAAATAATTAGGTAAGATCTAATTTAATTTATTAATTCATGGATTAGACTTGAAAAATATTTTTATTTTTGGTAAATAATTATTTTTTCTATTTGCTTTAAATCAGCTGATTGAAATTCAAAATAGCACATTGAACTATGAGGAGTTGTTCACAACAGTCGTATTTTTTATGTTATTATTTTAAGCCATATGACTTTATGACAAATGGAGAATCCCCCAAATGTTTAAAAATGCAGCTATTTTTTTTTAAAAAGTTACAAATAAAACAAGCTTACAAATAATTAAAATTTGTCTACAACTTTTGAAGGCCGGACAGATGACTTATTGAAAGAAGGGCCTGGAACCAATACTTCTATGTGTTACACACATCAGCACAAAAACAAAATTTCCTCTCCACTATTGTAATGTTGCTACAATTATTTTTGTGAATGCTTAATTAAGTAACAATTTTAAATAATATTGTTTGTTAAATTTCATCTTTTTGTCCTTGATTTCAAGTGATTTTTGTTTATTTACGTTCAAAACTTTTGTTCGTTTTGTATTTTTTATTTTATTATTTATTTTTTTTTTTTTTTGTAAAATTTTTATGAAAATATTATTTAAAGCTTGTAACTTCACACCTTTTTGCAAGATCATCGCAGTCACATTGCATTTTTAATGAACAAATAAACAACAACATGATTTTTATGTTTTTTGTTTATAACTTTAATTTACGAAAAAAAAATTTATTGTTTTTTAAAATAAATAATATTTTGCTCTAAAAATTAAAGATATGTTAAGATATGAAAAAATTATGTTTAAGATTCAAGGAAAAATCGTGCATTCAGTTTAACAAGTTTTTTAATTTTTTAACAAAATACAATTTTTGATATATTCAAGTAAAAAAGATCATATTTCAAGGATTTTAATTAAGATTTTGTTAACAAGACAAAAGTCAATTGCAATTTATTATGAACTTGCTGTTCAAATCCGGCGCTGGCAGGGGTCGAACCATTTGGGACTTAAAAATATAATCACTAAATCATTTTCTAACTTCAAAAACTTTGTAAAAATATTATAGCAAAAAATAATTTGGACAATTTTACACTTACAGTGGCAGTATTCTGTAATTCGCTAAAGCTAAATCTATATCGCTAAAAATCTAAACAGTTGATTTAGCGATTTTTGGTTACGAATGCAATACTGTAACTTGCATTGCTGAATTTGGCATTGCCATACAATGACATATTCATACATACGTTGCAAATTGTTGTCAAATTGTCTTTAATATAACGACCTGTACTTTGTGCACAAGATGAACATGGACAGCCAGCCATTCGGAGGAATGCATATCGTTAGATGGACAGAAGAAGTTTTTGAGTCGATCAGTATCCTAAAAGGTGTGTTAGGTTCCATATTTTTAGGTGTTATACACCCATCCCCCACCCCCACTGAGGTGGTGTGAGTTAAAATATTGTGGGATCAAAATATAATCGGTCATACCTTTCAAACTAAAGCCAAAAGCGAAAAACTCTTAATAGTCGTAAGATCGTTAGGGTTGACGATGCTTTCATAGAACTTTTACAACTACTTTTTAAATCTTTTAAAACTTTAGTTAATATGTTGTCTTATTTTTTACAGCAAATAACAAAAAACTGAAGGTAAATAACAGAGAAACCGGGAATATACAACAACATTTAATATGCAAAAAAAAACTTAAAAATAAGTCTTTAAAATTGCAGAATATATGCCAAACAAAATGCCTATTTAAAGGCAACAAAATTTAATAAAAAATTTAAAAGCTTTGTCCGTCAAGCCCGGCCCGAAAATATGATATCCTACACCACGTTTTTTAGTGTTCCCTATTTAAGACTCAAAAACAGAAATGGACCTTCTGGTGGGTCCATAAAGCATAAAGTTATGGGGTTAAAATTCATATAAGAGTTATTTGTGCAAAAAATTATCGAAAAATATTTATGTTTATATGTGATTTTAAAGCAATTTTAGGGCCATGTTTTATATGGGTCAATTCTGGTCATATAACTACAAAATTTTGCAATGACACAGTGCTAGACAGAATCTAATTAAATGTGGTGAGGTAATTTAGGTTAAATCAAAATATTTTTGCTCCGAATTGATTATAAATACTAACAAAAATAAATGGTTAATAATCGCTATGCCAATTACTTTGAAAAAAAAAACATAATATGGGGTATATTTAAACTATAGACCGATTTTAACTTGTTTCGTTCTTGTGACAATTAATTTTACGATCTGTAATTTGCGCACATGGACGAACTATGAGCCAGTGGGAAAAAATTGTAAGATCGATTCAGAAAGTGATTATGAGACGATCGGTTAAATAAAAGAATTAATACAAGATACTCTATCTACGTATGGTTGCGACGGTAACAGAAAAATCTGTTTTACAAAATATAACTTTTTTTGTTCTAATGCAAAAGCACTTGTAAACATCTAAATAAAAAGAAAATAACCATGAAAATATCCTTCAAAATTATATATTATATGCATTATAAACCAGACATGTGGAGTCGATAAAAAAGTTCTAACTACGACTCCAACCGTTGTCATGTTTTTTAAGTCCGACTCCAACTCCGACTCCTATTAACTTTGATGCTGAATGTATATGAGATTGGTCCTTATTTGGGTTTACATTTTTTTTAATGCAGTACATCTTAAATGTTTTAATATAGCAAGAAAATTATTTTCGAAAATTTCATATCGATATCTTAATTCTAACACGTGCCACTTTGAGCTTAAATGTAGTTATATACATATTTAAAACAGCTATCAACTATAACAAAATGCTCTTTTGATTAAAATGCAAAAAAAAGCTGCAAAGCTTAAAATATCCACTAGATATCACTGATGCCAAAATTAATTAAAGTCTCATTAAAGGAAAAACATGCAATTACATGATTATGGTTTCCGTGGTGATCAGTAGTACTTTAAAGCCTTATAAAGCAGTCGTTATTTTAATTTCAGGTTTAATTTCTTTTTTTTTAATTCTTTGTTCTTTAATTCCCTTAATTAAGTCATAAAAATAATTAAATTGTTTCCTTTTAAAAAAAGCCCTGATACCTGAATAATCTCTATTAAACTAAATTCCTTTTGAAAAAAAAATAAAGAAATAATCAACAAGAAAAACAGCTTAATTTAAAAGCTAAAAACGACTTTTAACAGTTAATTCGCCACACACTTAATGACAATCTGATTTTTACACTTAAATTTGAGCAAAACAAAAACAAAATCTAAAAAAACGTACAACTAAATTCAAGACAAGATAAAAAACCTTAAAAAAACGATACAAAAATTTTAAAACACAAACAAAAGTTGTAGAGCAAAAAAAAAATCAACCATAAGAAAATTAAATCAGTTTAAAATAAAATTAAACCGCAAATATTTTAAATGTTTAATGGCTTTAAAATACACAGTCATGACAAGAAAACAGACAATTTTTTTTACGAATTTAAAACCTTCAGCGCCATCTACAGTCTGACAAAAAACTGCTTAAGCATAACCAGGCACAGTCAGGCAGCCAGTCAGTCAGTCAAAACATTCAGCCAGTCTCACTCAGGCTCAGCAAAAGAAGTTGCAAGTGATATTTTAAAATGACAAAAATGCAGGCTAAACATGTTTGAGTAATGCTGTTGAAAACTGGCAGATACAAGATATTTGAAATGTTCAACTAAAAAACCAAAACAAAATCACTTTAAAACACACACAAACAACAAGCAAGATTTCATAAACCAAATTATAAAATTCTCTTTGAGAAAAGATCGCGAGAACTAAAAGTAGACATTAAAAGATTTTATTTTACTTTAATAGAGTGTAAGAAGTGAGAGAGAAAGAGATTTTAGAAATTATGTGGAGTTTTAAATGAATTTTCTTGAAAATCTTTTATTAATTTAAACAAAAGTTCAATGAAAAAGATCAAAAATCTCACAACGAGTCAGAGAGTTTTCTCTCAAAAGAGCTAGAGAGTTATTAAAAAAAACTCTCTTTAATTTCTTAGTATTAGTGAGAGTTTTTTTTAAATGTATTAGTGATTGTTTTAGTATGGGTAATTTCCCCTTAATTTAAAGAGAGTTAAAACTCTCGCAAATGAGAGTTTATATATCAGTTCTTTTGTTCGAACGGGGATTAGTTCGTTGCTCTTTTTTGTTTTTGTTAAAAAAGATTGATATTCAATAAATATCAGTTTACTACCTGCCAGATATTTAAAAAAAAACACAATATTTCTACAAAAACAATACAATAAACATATTGTTTTTTTTATTTTTTCTTTTTTCAAATCTGAGTTGTATTGAAATTGTTTTGTTTTTATTGTCCACAAAAAGGGCTTAAACAGGGGCTTAGACATTTTCAGCCAAAGCAAAATAAAAAATATATTTTTAAAAGAATCATTTGTATTAACAACTTAGATTTAAAAATATGGATTGGTATTTACTATTATGGAATATTTTAGCAATGAGACTTAAAAAAATTTTTTTTCTAAATCGCTTGAAAAAACACATTTTAAAGGCGATTATGAATTTTTTATATATTTTTTTAAAAAAGAATCCCCTATTTAAAGTGTTAAAATAATACATTAAGAAAGGAATTTTTGGCAATTAATGCCAAACCTTTCAAACATTTTTAAAAGGCTGGAAACATAAATCTGTAATAAAAACATATTTTTAAAGCAAAACTAGTAGTTTATCAGCAAAAATAAATATCTTTATAAAAACAAAAAGTTTCAAAACAAATAAAAATTTTCTAAAAATAATAAAAGTTTTTTTAAAAAGGTAACAGAGTATTTAGAATTTCTGATTTCCTTTAAATTTGTTATTTCAGTTTTCAGTGTATTAAGCAGTGGCTGTAAAAACATATTTGACTAAACATCAGATTAATTAAGCGAATGATCTGAAAATTGCAAAAATAACCATCATCTTAAACAAGTAAGAAAGTATTGTTGGTCAAGCCCGACAATATGATACCCTGCACCAAACTATTTAAAAACAAATTTTCGAGAGTTTACCCAATTTGGGACGCATGGGGTTAAGTTGGGAACAGAAAAGTCGCTGTAGTACAACGTTAAGAATAGCGCTGCAAGCTGTCAAAAGTTAAAAAGGGCAGTTTCAAAGTAGTGTCAACAGAATACGCAGTTGTAGTAGTCGTTGGTTGCTGTTGAAGTTGCAGCACGAAATTCGAAATTTTGAGATTTGTTGCGCATTCGTCAGCTTCAGTAACTACTATAACTACTTTATTCTGTTCCATGCCAGGATGCACAACATATATTCGCGTACAAAATAAAAACGGGTAAGTTTATTGAAATAACTTAAAAAACCGAAACTCCGCAATAAATACAGAATTTTATTAAACCGCCATATTTGTATGGTGGAAATTCTTACATTTGGCTGCTGCAGTGCCAAGGATGCCCCTAGAAGGCTCAAATGTATGACCAACCCCACTTTATTTTTCATCTTAATCATTTATTTCTAGCATACCAACCCGCTATCTCTTTCTTAAGGGGACTCCAATACAAAATGATCAATTCAGACTAGAAATATATTGAAGTAAAAGCCCAATAACTGCCAAAGAGTCCCCCTAGGGGAATAATATGTATGACCAACCGGAATAGGTTTTTTGTCCCTAACATCTCGACTCCTTAAGGGGGCTCATATACAAATATTGCGGTTTATTAAAATTCTTAAATTTGGCCTCTACAGTGCCTAGGATGTCCCTAGATGGGTCAAATGCATGACCAACCCCACTTTATTTTTTATCTAAATAAATTGTTTCCTACATACCTACCCGCTACCTCCATTCCTAAAGGGGGCTCCCATACAAAATCTCCAATGCAGACTAGAAATATATTGAAGAAAAAGTCCCATAAATGCCCAGGAGTCGCCCATGGTGGGATATAATGCATGACCGACATCATTTAATTTTTTCTCCTTAACATTTTCTCGCGATCACCACTTCTTAGGGGTGCTCATGCATACAAATATTGCGTTTTATGAAATTCTTAAATTAATTAAAATTTTCGACTTTTGTGAATAAAACCAAAAGTTGTTAACAGATTTTAATCATTTATGGCTGGTTTTGTTTGCAGCTTTGCTTTTTATTTGCCTGAAAAAAATGTTCCAATTTTTTGATGAATTTTTAAAAAACAAACATTTTGAAATGTTGCAAAAAAATTATTTTTTTTGTGCAAAAAAAAATTTTATTTCTAAAACGACTGCACATCTTAGAAAAAATGTTAACCTTTGCTTAAAGGTAATTTTATTGCGGAGTTTCGGTTTTTTTTAGTAATTTTAATAAACATAACAGTTTTTGAGTTACGCGAATATATGTTCATTCGCATACATATATGTCCATTTTCGAAATAGCGATAAATCTCGAAAACAAGATCTAACCTAAAAAAAACTTTTAACACTATTGGATTCAGCGTACCCTAATTATGTTAAGACTCCATATGCCCGGCTTGTATGTTTTTTCCACTAGCACAGTGATATTACTCAGATATCTTCATCTATATGAGATTTGCTTGCCTTTGAGGGATTTTAGCAGGGCAGTGGAGTCGTACTTTGAGTTGAAAAGTCGGAGTTGAGGTTGTTGTACCGGAGTCGAAGTACCCACAAATTATCGCGACTCCGACTACAAACTTTTTAGCATTTTTTTAAATTAAAAATTTTAAAAATAAAAATTGATTTTGACAGATCTTTTAGCACTTTAAATATATGTTGTCTGAAAGCATGTCCTTTTCTATGTATTTATGTGACCCAAATATGCATTTTCCGTAACAAAATTTGCAGTTTCTGTTTGAAGTTCGCCAAAAAATCGTTGATTAAATAGAGTCTAATAAGGAAACATAAAAATGCAAATTTTAGACTATTTATTTTTTATAAATCGTAAACTGAAAAATATTGTTGTAGCGATGTTCATATGTTTGACTGCAAATCTCCTGTGGTGATTTTAAATGTTTTTTTTCTTTCTACGTTAATAAGGGTATATTTAGAATGTATTCAGGGTTATTTTTTGTTGATATCAGTAGCAATATTTAATTGGTTTTATGTGGTATTTTAGGAGCATAATTATGCTTATAAGGATCCTTATAAGGATCGATCTATTATAAAAGTCGTATAGAAACTAAGAAAGCAATCTAAGGTGCATATTTTAAATTATTGTGATGAGCAAAACTGGTGTTTGATGACACTAGTGATCAGATTTGGGGAAAAGATAAGAAATATCCTGCAGAGGCAGTGGTCCCCAAACTCTTGCAGCTTTTGGATATCCATATATCCTCTGCATAGTCTAGGTCGCTTAAGTTTTCACTCACACCTCATCTTATACAATTACCTGCATTGTTTTAGTCATAATAGTATCGAGAATAATGTTGAAAAGAAGTGGTGATAAGGCACAACGTTGGCGCACGCCAATACAAACTGAAGGAGGATACGATACGTTGCATTGCCATATAGGCTTTAAATCAGGGAAATAAATTTCGCTGGAACTAAATTAAAGTTGTGATGTAGTGAATCAAATGCTTTTTCAAAATCGACAAAACGACTCTTGTCATTTGACAGAATGCTCATTTATGCCCAGGCTTTTTACGTGATCGATACAAGATTTATGGGGTCTTGGTGTAACTACCTCAGAAATTAGTTTGGTAATGAAATAGGCTATGATTTGCTTAACCATGCTAAGAAGTGTTATTCCTCACAAACTACATCAATCCATGAGGTTGCCTTTTTTTCCTTTTTCTTTAGTTCGGTGGCTGATGTTTTCGCTTCCTATGAGAATCTGATAAGGGGCAAGATTATCTGTACTCTAATATGTGGATCAGCTTTTAAGAGACTTATTGTGTTTGAGTGAACTTATTGCATTAACTATCTCAGAAATAACAATGGAAATGGACGAACCAGCACAACATTTTGAAATTAAATATTTGCGTCAAGTGTTTTTTAAGAATGCCTAGATCAAACTTTAGTCAAGGACTTTGAGTTTTTGTCGGTGAAGTGTATAAGAAAAGAACAAATAAAGCGTTATATAAATTCAGTGTAAGCCACGATTATCTTTCTTTTAAAGTCTTAAAAAATATTTACGATTTTTTAATTTATTATTAAGATCCTCCATAAACAAAAATATTTTACAGTTTAAATTAAAAAGAAATTCCTTGCAAATTTTGCAACTTTCTTTTAACCCCATTCCCATTAAAAGTAAATAAAAAACTAAAACTCATAATTTTTCAAACCAAATTCAAATCTGTTGGTTTTTTTCGGCCAACTTATAAATGAAAATGTTTTTATTAATTCTTCCTATGAATGTGTGTGTGTGTGTTTTTATTACAAACCACCATTGCGAATCAAGTCAACAACTGACTAACCAAAAAATTATGATAATCTTAACCTCAAACTATCATTTGGAATAATAAAAAAGTAGTATCATTGCTTGGCTTAAAACTCCAAAAAACATAGACTTTGTTGTAGAAGGAAGCAAAAACAAAAAACTCAATATTTAAGACAAACTTACTTTACAACAACAACTAGTTTTTAAGTTTATTATTACAAGAAAAACACAAAAAATAATCCAAAATTGGCCAAAGTCTTTAACAATTTATAATTGCCATATTGCAAAACTGACCCATTGCAGCAAAAACAAAAAAAAAAAAAACTAAATCCAAATAGAAAAAAAAACAAAAAATCTTACAAAATACATTAAATATACGAATTGAATTCAATTAAAACGCATTTGAATTCAAATTTTTTTTGTTGCTGCTGTTGTTATTCCATTCTCATACCCAGTTGACATTAACATTGAAATCGTAATGGATCGACAACAACAAAAAAAAAACTACTACTGGGCACACGAGAGTTTTTTTCAAGGCAGGACAACAATTGCTAGAGGAAAATTTGAAAAGAAAAAGCTTCAATGCATAATTTAAAATTACCAAAAATGGCCAGGATTTGGTTAATATGCAAAAGAGCTGTTGTATGTTTAGTTTAAAGGCTTTTCTTAGAGTGTAGTTTTGAAATGATGATGGTTCGAATGCTAATGATAAGTATGACAAAGTTTGGCAAAGATGTTAAGAATAGAATTTAGAAAGTCTTTTCGCTTAGAATTCAAATGTTAAAGAATTGAAAAGCATCAAAAGTTTCGAGCGGCCACGACTTACAAAGTTTTGTCAAAAAACGGAAATCTATTTATGTAATTTTTAATTTCAATTTTATTTAGCAAAAACGCTTCAAAAGCTGAATAACTTCCAATTTTATTTAAAATTTTTTGTGATCAACCGAAAGCTTACAACAAATTCGCCAAGAAAAAGAATGTTTTCTCTCGAAAGCTTTTCTTTTTAGAAAGTTTTTTATATAAATTTTACTATTATGACGGTTCGCTACAGAAAAAATTTTGTTGGATACAGTTCCTTTAGAAAACTGTTAGTCACAGAAAGCTTTTTAAGGCAAACTTTTTATTCCAGAAAGCTTTTTATGAACAACTTTTTCAGAGAATGTTTTCTTTAGAAAACTTGTTGTGTTGTATTGAAAAGTTTTCGTCACTTTTTTGACAAAAAATTCCTCAAAAAACATTTCTTGACGAAGTTTTCTAAACAAACCGCCGCACTCTGACAAAAATCAATTTAAAGAAAACTCCCTCTGACGAAAATTTTTCTATAGAAAATGTTTCATAACGACAAGTTTTCTAAAGAAAACTTTTCGTCAGAGGGAGTTTTCTTTAAACTGATTTTTGTCAGAGTGCGGCGGTTTATTTAGAAAACTTTGTCAAGAAAGGTTTTTGAGAAATTTTTTTCTCAAAAAAAGTATCTTAAAAAAATTTTTTTTCATCGAAGCGTGTTTTCCCTTTCTTTAAAATAATTTGTCGCCAAAAACAATTTTCTGTAGCAAGGTTTTTGTAAAAACTGCTTAAAAACACCTTACGCCATTTCTTTTAAGGTCACACCAGGCTCATGTTAAAACAGAGTTATCCATAAAGTGGTTTTACCAGCGGTTGGCTTCCATTTACCAATATGGATCGTTTAACAACCGAATAAATTAACTACAAAAATAGTGGTTTAAACGTGGCACACTTTTCAAGCAGAACAGGTAATAATGATTGATTGAAGTGTGGCGGCTTATATTTATTTGTCGTATCCACTGCTCAAAGAGCTATGGCCGTTTAATAATCGATGTTTCGGCCTGCCATCGAAGATTATGAAGTGGACGATATGTAGTTTCAACAAGACGTTGCTACAATCCAAACCAGACCTCCGATTTTGGCTTTATTGCAAGGGAAGTTTCCGGAACACGTAATTTCACGTTTTGACGACGTCAATTGACCACTAAAAAATCTTGCAATTTGCCGCCGTTACACTTTCTTTGTGGGACTGCGTCAAAGAAAATGTCTTTGCGGATAATCCCCTAACGTAGCACAGTGCGATCAATCGCAAAAAAGTGGTCACAAAACTGGATATCTTAAACTACTGATCGGATTGCAAAATTATGTATGAGCGAGTCGTAGAGGAGGACATAGGCTTAAAGAAAACAAAATTTTACTGTTTTCTAAACAAAATCATTTATTTTTTTTGCGACATTACAACATGTCTATATTTTAAGAGATTGCTTAGTGACATAACCTGGAGTTTTTTTCTTTTCCTACTTGATTATTAGTAATTAAAAAGTTTCATTCAATAAAATCTGTCAATATTTGCACGAGCTACAAGCTTTACAAAGCTTACCTAAACTGAGGTGGTCGACTTTGATATCCTGTATCTCACCTTGTGTTCCAACAGGGTGGTCGCAAACTCCATTTTTTAAAGCCTATGGCCTCCTCTACGACTCGTTCAGACATCAGTTTGCAATCCGACTAGCAGTTAAGGAGAGTAAAATTAATGTTTTTTTGCGATTGATCGTAATGTTCGTTGGAGCATTTCAAAAACAACATTCGTCAAGTTATCACCGAAACAGTAGATTTGTGTGTGTTTTGATTCACTTTACTTTTGAAACCGAATATTGAATAAACCTATTATACCTAAGATAATTAATTAATAAAAAAAATATCGCGCCATTTAGAACCAATTGAAAATATTTTCCAGTGAGTCCCAGTCAAGATAAAATTTAATTTTTCTTATCAAATTTTGTAATATAAATAATTGGTTAAAAATTGTCTATTACAATTTTTGTTCCTACCGATTCATTCTGTGTCACTATTTAAACTTTTAACTTTACTAAGTTTTTTTATATTATTATGGTTGTTATTTTATTCCAACCACTTACCCCCCCTAAAGAGTTAATTTATTATTCTTTTAATATTCTTCATACTTTATTAACAGATTATCCCCAATCTGTTTTTCTTTTAAAAGTAAGTTCTCTTTTCTTCCTGTTCTGGTTCTTAAGTTGGGTTTGTTCTTTCATCTTAATGATAAATTTCTTTATTATCTATTTTAAAGAAAACAATAGCTACTTGTACCAATTTATTAAACACAATACCATCATGGCAGTTTTATACAATGGCAAAAAAAGACTTTGCAAAGAAATAAAAAAATAATTTAAATTGAGAAGACTTAAAAAGAAACTTGAAAATCACTATGTACTGCTACTATTCACGGTGACTAAAAGCATGAATAATATTACACTAATAACTCGAAAGGCACGCGAAAGGATGAAGGATAAAGCTCGAAAAATGGGCTCAGTGTAAGCAGAGTATAAAAAAATGCTATAAAGAATACTGCTCTTTAGCAAATTGAATTTTTTTAAGTCTATTTACAAATGGAGGGCTTTGACAATTTTTTGATTTTCCACCAAACAATACTTTTTTATTAAGCAGACTTTTTATAAAAGTCTTCACCAGATAAAATTTTGTTATAGAAAAATTTTTAATAAAAAAACTTGTTAAAAAATCTTCCCTAGAAAATGTTTTCTTAAAATAACTTTTCGTCAAAACTTTTTTCTATAGAAAGTTTTGCTATAGAAAATATTTCTTCATAAGCAGTTATCGATAGAAAATTTTTGTTAGAGAGAGTTTTTTATAAAAAAAAAAATTTCGTCAGATGGAGTTTTTTGTAGAAAACTTTTCATCAGAGAGACTTTAACAGAAAATGCTTCTTTAGCCATATTTATTAAAATAAAGTTTTCGTAATACACAGATTTCTATAGAAAGCTTTTTTTTTAAAATATTTTTCTTCAAAGAATTTTTTATTATAAACATTTCGTCAGAGCGAGTTTTTTATAGAAAACTATCCGTCAAAGAGAGTTTTTTACAGAAATCTTTTCGTCAGAGAGAGTTTTTTTATTGAAAACTTTTCGTCAGAAATAGTTTTTTATAGAAAACTTCTCGTCAGAAAAAGTTTTTTTAAAGAAAACTTCTCGTCAGAAAGAGTTTTTATACAAATTTTTTATTAGAAAAAGAAATTGTTTCGTCAGAGAGATTTATTTACAAACAAGTTTTCATCAGAGTGAGTTTTCTATAGAAAACTTTTCACATGGATGTTGTTTATGTCATACCTGAGCCAATCTTTGATCCTGGCTTCACGATAAGCATTTTGGATAACATCGTTCACTATGATGAGCAACAAATTCCCTCGAATGAGTTTCAGATATTCACTGATGGGTCTAAAACACTGTACGGTGTCGGCTATGGCTATTGTCCGAGCAGTTGAACTGAAGTATTTCTATAAGGCTGCCGGATCACTGCAGTGTCATCCAGGTCAAAATAATGATAGCAAGGCGGCCATCAGATCCCTAGAGAATGTGTTCATCACATCGAAAATTGTCCAAGAATGCCGGATGTCTCTGGAGGAGATATTGAGACATTCAGTGGTTACCCTTATGTGGGTGCCCGGTAAGTAACTGATTTCACACAAGTTTCTTATTATTGCCGGTCAGAGATGGCTTGATAAAACCAACTGTGGGGAAACCGGGAAAATCTGGCCCATCATAGATGAAAAAGGGCAAGAAGGGCATTACAGCTGTCCAGACATTAAACTTGTTGCGCTTATAACTGGCCCATTGATAGGCACGCCCAAAGGCAAGGGCTCCCTTACAATGACCTATGTAAAAGTTGCGGTGACGAGGAGGAGGAAGAGCCAACGGAACATCTTCTTTGCCATTGCCCGGTATTCGGAGATCTAAGACTTAGACTGATTTGTTGAAAATCCCTTGGAGACAAAATGTGTCTCTCTTATATTGATTTAAACAGGATCCACTCCTTTATTGAATCAACTGGGTGGCTTAGTGAGAATATTAGCAGCCGGTTAATAAAGGACCATTGGAAGACAGCGCGACATGGTAACACAACAGGTACTAAGTAGTAGACCCACGTGAGCTGTGCTTGCTTACGGCTGCCAATTGAACCTAACCTAAGCCATAGAAAACTTTTCGTTGGAAAGTGTTTTTTTTTAACAATATTTCTTTAATGATTTTTTAAAAAACTTTTCATCGGACAAAGATTTTCATAAATAATTTCTTAAAAAAGAGTTTTCTATAAAACACTTTTCGGCAATGGAAATGTACTGGGGCATAGTTTTTATGACATATTTTTATTAGAAATTTTTGTGAAAAGAGAATTTCGTATTCAAAACTTTTCGCTAAAAAGATTTTCTGCTAAAAATTTTTTAATGGAGAGTATTTTCCATAGAAAATTTTTGGTTAAGCAACAGAAATTGGAGAACTGTAGTTTTGCTAAAATGCACTTTGGCTTAAAGTCTTGGTGCCCTTAACAGCACCCGCTCAAAAAGGTCGCAATGTCCTACAATTCTAAGATGCTTTATATATTAAGCGAACATTATTCATATTAATATGCAAGACAAACAAAAACAATTGCTTTTTTAAACAAAAAAAGATAATAAAAAATAACTTTAAGAGTATAAAAAAATGGAATCTCAACCAAGGTTTGTATCTCTTTTAATAAGAAAATACCAAGCAGTTATTGTTTCTTTTCTACAAAAACAATAGTGAAACCAAAACCAAAGAAACCAACTTACAAACACTCCAGATAAACTGATAGTTAGAGAAAAGAAAGCAAAAAAAAAATACACACAATATCCATACGTACCCCTTCATCATGGTATTTGTGTTTTTCTTAATATTCGCACATAGTCGTATACTAGAATAAAGTAGAGATACTTGTAATCGTGAAGATAGATGGAAAGAATCTTATAAGTAGAGAGGATACTTTGCAAGTGACTGAACCCGCATAGTTTTATTATTTTATATGATATTTTTCGTTCCTTCTTATTAAAAAAAAAAACAATCAAAAAGAAATAGCTGAACCAGTAGCTGCAGTATAAGTTTAAGAAACAAGTATAAGATTTTCTTAATAAAATAAATAAAAAAAAAATTACTTAAAATATGTTTCTTTAATATGATATACAAAAATCTTTCAACGGTTTTTCTTAAGTATTTCATTTTATAAATATAATATATAGATTTATTCATACTTACAAATATATATATTCTATATTAAACCCAGTGAGCAATTGGCGGTTACAAAAATAAAAATAAAGCATTTTTTTTCTTAAAGATTCTTTTAATTTCACAGAAAACATTTTGGTAAAAAGAATTTTGTAAAGGAAGTTTTTCTAAAGAGATTTGGAAGAGAAACTCTTTAAAATAACCGTTTTTCCCGGCAGAGCTTTCTGTATCAATTTCTAGCCCGATAGTCAGTGTGCCACTTTATGGGTAACTGCCCGAATTTGGTGTAATTTTTACCCCCGTGGGTAGAGCATTGGTGATTTCTTTGAGGGGTAATTTAAAATTCGTTCTTTTAAAAAAAAATAATATCATGATATGATTTAATTAATCAAATTTATAGTATTTAAGATAATGTTCCAAAGTATTTATCCAAATATTAACTAAAGTCACTGTTTATTTAAAAAAAAATATTTCCTAAGTTTATAGGAAAAAGAAGGTATTTATACCAAAAAAAAAACTTGAGTCATTCATTTTGTGCTTGCTTTAACATTTAAAATGCTTTAGTTGATAAATATTGAGCCCCCTTAACATTTGTTAAACTGATTTGAGAAGAAATTTATTATTTTTATACCCACAACACAATAATGGAGAGGGTTTTATGCATTTGTTCTTATGTGTGTAACACCCAGTGTTGCCACTTTGTGGGTAATTACCCGAATTTGGTATAATTTTTACTGTCGTGGGTAGAGCGTGGGTAATTTCTCTTAGGTGTAATTCAGGTGAAATTTGATTTTCTTCCTTCAGATACACAAATAAAATCAAGATTCGATCATTTAATACATATTTGAAAAAGTTCGGTTACGAATGTCGCAAGATGGAATCTTAGATTTGGATAAAGATGACTATAATAGTGATTTAGAACCTGAACTCAATTGAAAAAAGTTATTGAAACTAAAAACTATCCTGTGGGAAGATATCTTTCAACATATAATTAATTTTGTTTTCATCTGGCAACTTTTAAATGCTTTAGTTTGAAGAATATTTAATTCCCTTAACAGTTGTAAAACTGAATTGCGATAGGGTAAGTTTAAAAAACCCTGCAGACATTTTGTTTACTTAATAAGAATTAAAGGGTATTTTTTAAGGCCATGAAACTTAAAATGGTAGACAACACAAAAAAAAAAATTAAATTTTAATCGCAGATTAATACACGGCATTTCCATTTGAAACTGATTTAAAACAAATAGGCACGTCCAACTTTGTACCATTTTTTCGAGCATTGTTGGCTGCATGTCACGAATAAAATGAACAATGTTGATTTTGGTTTATCAGCATACACCAATGACTTCACAACCCTACGAAAAACAATCAAGAGGTGTCACATCACACGGCCTTAAAGTCTGATTGAGTGTTTATTTTCTCTAAATCTAAACATCGTCTTCATTTGTAAAAAAATAAGTTGCAAAAATCTATGGCGGTTTTTCAAAGTAAATTTGGATAATTTAGTGGCGTTATTCAAGCAGGAATCTATTCATGATGATGTGGCTGAGCAAAAAGCATTATGACAGTTCGTTTGACAGCTAACCTTTCGTAAGCTCTAAAAACACCCATTATAAAGAAATGGCAACGAGTATTTTGAACCTTCCCTAGATATATACAACCAAATGTAAAAGTTAAACGCATTATTTTAGGTGTTTTATTTAATGTGTTATTAATTGTTTTTAAAGTCTTTGCTGTTATTTTTGTTAATTTATTTAAAATTACAATAAGAATCTTAAAAAATTGGCTAATACTGATCTTCTTTCAATGAGTTTGTTTTTTTCTTGCTTCTTTGTAAATGTCTTTTTATTCAATAAAACTTTAATTTTATATCAGGTGTAATTTCATTTAAATCGGGTAATACTGCTACATCTCAAGTGTAATTTTGCATTTTGCTGGTGGGAACACTGGTAACACCTTAAAATATTGATACTATAGGCCCACCTTAAAGTATACCGATCGACTGAGTCGAACTAACGATTTCCGTCCGGCTGGCTGGCTGTCCATGTAACCTTGTGCGCAATGTACAGGTCATAATTTTGGAGAATATTTGATCAAATTTGGGACAGAGGTTCTAATTGGCACAAGGACCAAGCCTATTGAAAATAGGCCGAATCGTAGGATCACAACGGTGAAATTTCTGCCTCTCAGAAACTATAAAACCGATTTAAATGAAATTTATATCATAGAGAGAAACATATTGATATGGCCAGATAAGCTATACAGTTTTTCAAAACTAGGACCACTAGGTCCGATTTTAACGAACCCGATTTTATTTATTTTTTTTTTTGATTTATTTATTTATTTGATTAAATCTATGGATATTAATCCTTACAGACTAGTATATATTACAAGATTATTAACGAAATTATTTTGTTTAGACATATTAAGTATTTAAAAACAGGATAATATTGCGTTTAATTACTTTACATTAATAGAAAAATCGATTAAGCTATACAATTCATTGAAATTTTTGCATATTCTCCTCAGCACCAGCATAATTTGTTTGAACAACAGGAAGGTGCAGAGGAATTAGGTGTCGGGTAAAACGTCGTGGAATATTAAAATTTATGTTACGAAGAAGAAAGTCGGAGAGGACATCGACATTAATTAAATTAATTAGAAATGCCACATTTAGCATTGTCCTTCGGCTTTTTAAGGTAGGTAGTTTAATTAATGATAACCTCGCAGTATACGAAGGAAGATTTTCAGCATAACGACCAAATGAGCTCCTCAGGCAGAATAAGAGAAACTGCCTTTGAACAGATTCTATTCGCTCTATCGGTCTATGTGCATATTAATTTCAGGATCCCAGACAATAGACCCATACTCCAAAATTGTTGTTTCGTAACATTGGCATCTGTAAACTCTTTAGACCATCGTTTAATATAAGCAAGCACACCGCGAACTTTATTTATCGGTAATGTAATATGCTTGCAGAAATCTAACTTAGGATCAAGTAGAATACCAAGATCCAGAAATTCTCCAACTAACTCTAGTTGATACCCGTCCAGAAAATAGTGTAGTATTGATGTGCAATTTCTAGAAAATCGCATGTGCTTGTATTTTTTTAAGTTAAGCTCCATTTGGTTATATATGGACACATAAGCATAATGTGTTTTTAAATACTGTGGTGTAGGATATCATATTTTTTTTTAAGTTTTATTAATTTTTTTGAGGTTTTTAATGTTATTTTGGTTAAATTATTTTGAACTACTATAGGAATCTTATTATTGTGACCAATATTTTTTCTTATTTAAGTAAATAGGGTATTATGAGTTTGTGGTGATGTGTGAAGCACATACAAATATTTGTTGTTGTTTACCGATCGACTTAGAGTGGGTTTTTTAAGTTGAGATTATCAATCTTAGCAGGGAACTATAATTAATGAATCTAAGAATAAATCTAATTGAGTACTAATTTTGTTTGCCGTTTTAAAGAGGTAGTTTAAACCTCGCAGCATTGCCATACTGAATAACAACAAATGCCAGCAACATCTTTAAAAATGGCAACTTTTTATAAATCCACTTAGCATTTTATACAGAAAAAGAAGAATTTCCGCCCTTTTAATTCTTATAAAAAGAAAATTAATTGTTATAATTATTTTATTTAGGTTTTCATATGTTTCAGAATCACTAAAGTCTTCATCTCTTCTAGAATAATCCATTTTTCTGTTTTCTAACAAAACATTTTTAACATGCGCATTTCACCGGTTGGTTAGGCTAGATCATTAGGAAACCTTTTCCCAAAAACTTGAGAAAAGCTAAAGATATTATGCAATCAAAAATCTCTATAGTAAATGAGAATGACAAACACTCAAGTTTTGTCTTTCAAATTATAAATAAACGTTAATTTAATATCAGGTATAATTTCATTTAATTTAATTCTTAATAAATCCTTTCCTCTAAGACAGTCTTCTTTAGGAAACTTTTTCTTCAAGAGAGCTTTTTGCAATAAACTTTTTGTCCAATTGAGTTTTCTATAGAAAATCCTTCTTTTAAAAATGATTTCCTAAACAAAAATTTTTGTATGAAATAGATTTCTACGGCAAAGTGGATTTTCTATAATGTCTGTATTAAAAAATAATGTTTGCTTGTCTTAAATTTTAATTTGCATTTTATCTAAAAATCTTTTTTAATAAAAAAAAACTCATTATCACAGATAGAAATATTTAGCAATATTTTTGCCTGAAAGGCAAAAATAAAAGTTTTCAACCTGGATAAATTTAAATAGAAAAATCTTCGGCTTTCTGTCCAACTTTTTTCTTTTCCCAACAGTTTTTCTCTGGTCAATGACAAATAAAGAAGTGGAAGTAATGGCACTTCTTCTACATTGACTGCAGTTTTTTAAACGCTGCTTTTAGCCAAAGACGGTTTTCTGCAAAAACTATTTGTCATATACAAATTTTCGCCTGCCTGTGTAAAAGTTTTCGCCAAAGAGAGTTTAAAAGTGTTCTATTAAAAAATTTTCGATCGGAAAATATTTTAATAGAAAACTGTTCGCCGAAACGGCGCTTCTATAATAATATTTTCATAATAGAAAGTTTTCTGTAGAAAACTCTATGCCAAAGAGTTTTTTTTTTGTCAAATAATTTTTTTGTGTTGGTGTTCACTGGGTTATAAAGAATAACTTTATAGCGTATAGATTTAGCTGTATGTTTGAGAGTATGTATCTTAAGAATACACTTGGCATTGTTACTTTCTTTGCTTTTGTTTTAGAGTGCTGTTATAATTTTTATATCTCCTAGTTTTAAAGCAGATTTCAACGAAATAAAACAACAACAACAAACATTTTTTTTTATTCCTGTTGCTCTGAACGATTTATTGATGCATATAACGCAATGCATTTGCAATTTTAAGCATGATACAAACACAAATACTACAGAAGAAGAATAAAATAGCAAACCAATCCCAATAGCAAACACCAAACAATAGTGGAGCAATAAAAATTCAGCAGCAACAAAAACAACGACAGCAAATATTCCTCTTAAGACCAAGTGATGGTAATATGCATCATATACATACCTACAAATGTCTATCTATTTAGATGGCTGTCTGTCCGTCTGTCTGACTGCTTTTGAGCCTGGCTGACTATTTGTCCGTCTGCTCCGCTTTTTATGCGTTTTTAATGCATGTGTCATTGAATATGCATTACTAATGGCGTGGAATTGAAAAATATAAAACAGCTAAATGAACGCATATTTCAGCATGTGTGGAAAATATGCGTGGCTCAACAACAACAACTTACACGATATAAAACTGAACAAAAATGAACAAAAATTATTGCAAATTTCATTGCAATACTGGTGACATACCACAAAAACAAACAAATGAATGAAAAACAACAACGCACACCAACAGCAGTTGTCCTCAAGCTCAACCTCAAATGCCACAATAATACAAAAATGTGCAAAATAAAGTGAATTTTTATTTAACTATTTTTCTCTCAATGTGTCTGAGTTTGGTACAATTGTAGATATTAATTAAATAAAACTTTAAAAACAATAAATTATAATTTCGAAAAGTTTTATTGAAAAACAACTTAAGAATGAATAACACTTAATGAAATGAAAAAAAAACTGAAAAATTAGGAAAGATAACAATTGTGATTCATATGACAAATAAAGGACCACCTTGGTAATAAAAGCCAATTATAGAAATACAATTTTGCTAATATGCTAATTTTTTGGAAGAAAAGACTTCCACATCTTTACGATCGTAATGAACGGTGGCACGGATAATGTATTCTCCCGAAAATATCTGCTATAGGTCTTTTAAATATGTACTTGGACTGCAACACATTTCCTGAATTCATTTTACTATCCTCTTAAATCTAAAAAAAAAAACAATTTTTACAAAAACGTACCACCTTGTTTCAAAGTACCATATAAGAAAGTTATTTTTAAATATGATTTAATAAAGCAACAGCTATAACTTTGTTAAAAAGAAGTATTTAACAAATGTTTAAAAGTTAATAATTTTTTTACATATTTGTTGTAAGTTAACCTTTTAAAAGGTACTTTTTTGTGTTTTTACCTGAATGAGGTTAAAAAAGTATTTTTTATAAGATCATTTTTGCAAAATAAAAAAATGTTTGTGAAATGAAAATAATACACGTTTGTACAAAAAAGTAAGCTTTTATTAAATAAAACTACACTATTTGTATAAAAAAGCAACTTTTTTTTAAAAGTACTTTTTGATTCTAAAGGCACTTTCTTTTGAAAAAACCACATATTGTTTGTAAAAATGTGAAATAGTAGGTACACTATCTGTATAAAAATTAAACTTTGTTTAATAATACTCGGTTTTTTGTAAAACGGAGAAGTTTTTGCAATAAAGTACACATTTCGTCTAGTAAAAAGAACAATGTTTTTGTGTAAGTAAACATGTTAATGTTTTAAGCGATACCTTTTGTAAAATATATGTACATATGTAAATAAGTACAATTTTTGTTAAAAAGTACACTTTTTGTAAAAAGTACACTTTTTGTAAAAACTACCCTTTTTACAGAAAAACGCGTGTTGTAATAAGTACACTTCTTGCAAAAAGTAAAAAAGTACATTTCTTGTAAAAAGTAAAACGGTACTCTTTTTGTTGAAAAGTAAATTTTTAGTATCCAAGTAAATTTTTTTTTTTAAATAACACAAACTTGGTTTCTAAAAAGTGATTTTTTTTTTTTTTATTTTGTAAAACAGTGAAGCTTTTGCAATTAGGTACACATTTTTGAGAATAAAGTACTTTGTGAAAAAATTAAGCATCTTGTATAAATTACAATGTTTTTGTTTAAACGAAACTTATATATTTATGTGCTTTCATAATAGAATTCCAATTTTGTAAAAAGTACCCATTTTAAAAAAAGGAACCGTTTGAAAATAGTACACTTTTTGTGAATAAGTTTTGTGAAAAATTAAGCTTCTTGTAAAAAAGCACACCCTTTTAAAAGAGAACACTTTTGGCTAAACAGTAAAAATAGTACAGATTTTGTAGAAAAGTACACTCTTTGTTAAAAAAAGAACACTTTTAATAAGTTTGTTAAAAACGTACATTTTGTTGAAAAAAGTACACTTTTTGTAAAAACTTCCCTATCTGTAAAAAGGATCTATAGTTTTGAAAAGATACATTTTATATTAAAGTACTTTTTTTAGTAAAAAATTTTAAATTTTTTGTCTAACAATCTGCTGTTATTGTTATAAATTTACTTCTTTGTACAATAACTTTTAGTAAATATGTAAGTAAATTTTCTGTAAACATAGTTCTCTTATTCTAGTTAACAAAAATTAATCAATTGTAATCAAGTTATTCGTTATAAAGTCATTTTCTCCTAATTGTCCTCAGTTTTTTATTTTACTCCATACGACCATTCACTTAAATACACAAATGACAACCAACTGAGATAATTAAACACCTTAATTAAAACAAAATTTCTCAACTAATACAAACTTAATTTAAAACACTGCGATTAAAACAACAATCTACTACATCTAACTTTTAAGCAATCTGTTAGTTTGTTTGTTTCAGCTTTACACCATAAAAATGTGAACTGAAACCTTAAGAATTGTTATTCCTGCAACAATTGAAGAACACAAAAAACCATCATACTCTACCACCAACATCTCCCCAACTGCTGCAAAATGAAACTTTATTTGCAGAAGAAGAGAAAGAAGACATAACAAAATTTTAAAACAAAAAAAAAAATAGGAAAACTAAAATGTTAAAGAAAAAATAAATGGAAAATACAAAAAACACTAAATTACAGAACATTAAACTTCTTTACAACAATTAACACTACAACTCATTTACATAAACAAATGCACGCGTTTAAATGCACTAGCAAAAACAAATGAAATAAAGCAACAACAACAACAAGTTGCAAGTAAAATAAGAACAATTAAGCAAAAAAAATTTTCTCTATTTTGCAACTACTGTAATTACAGAATGTCTCTATTACTCGAAAAAGGAGCAAAATAAAAACTGCAACAGGGTTGGAAAATGGCTCTTCTGATTTTGTAACAATTTTATACAAAAAATACTTTTCAGACCCCGACGGAAATTTTTTTTCCTTTTAAACAACATCAGTTTTGGGTTAAATATATTAAATTGGGTTTTATAATTAAATTGTATTCCTTAGTATTTCTATGTAAATTCTTTTTTGGTTTAAAATGTGTATAATCCAACAAATCTATAAATCAATAAACTTATAAACCATCTTTAAACGCATAAAATTTGGCGTTTAAACTACCAATACAGACCATATGAATTTGAAGATTTATCGTAGCGCTGCCAGTTGTTTTTTTTAACAACATATAATACATGGGACATTGATTTATAGTTGTGGAGTTAAACTACATATAAATTCAAGTTTATTTCAACTAAACCAGCGTTTAAACCAGCAGTGATTTATTAGCCATTAGTGTGATTTTAAATCTCATAAAATTAAGTTGAATTGAATTCTACTAATACATCATTATTTGTCACAGTTTGAGATGTATTTAAGTGTTTCTCATGGGCGAACTTAATACGGGACACATGGGCGTATGATCCACAAAATAACATAGCCATATTTCTAGCCACAGAAATCTAAATTATCTAGTTTTGTCTTAAAATTTTAATTAAATATTTTAATTCATTCAATTAAAATTTTTATTGAATCGATTACAAGATTGTTTAATTTAATCAATTTATTTATTTTTAATAAACTTAGATAAATGAAAAAACAAATTGATTTTTTGTCAATATTTTTGTTAATGAATGAATTATTATATTGTTTTAAATCGCACAGTTTTAAATCATATATTTAATCAAAATTGAAAATATAAGTTATTGCAAAAAAATGTTTACAATTTTAAATAACCAATATAACAATTTTGGCGATGTGTGCAAAATCAAAAAGTTGTTTGCTTGAATCTACGAATATGGTGGTAAAAATCAATTTAAAATTTTTACTTACTATACTGATTTCCATCCCTGAATTACAACTTGTTTTATGCACTTTTATTAACATTCTCTCTTTGAATGTTTGTTCGTGTAGAGATTCTTACCCTCTTATGTTGTACTGTTAAATTGGTAGTTGCATTTAGTATGCAAAAGATATATAGTAAATTATAATAAAAATTTCAATGTTTTAGTGGTCTGAGCAGAACTGTGATTACCCTCACACCAAAATCTTTTGAAATTTTCTAATTATGAATAAATTTCTTCAATATACTCACATTAAAATCCCTATAAACTTTATTATTAAAGAAAGAGGTTTTATGTGGTAATTCTTTTATATGGTTCCGACATCAGAGTCCAAATATCTGTATCGGTGTACGAAGATTTCAGAGAGAGAAAAGTAATAGAAATACGGCTAAATGATTTTAAGCAACATTCCAGCTGATATCTTCCAGCATTTAATATTTGTAATCCTGTTTCTTTACGTTAAATATTTTGTAAAGATTCTGTCGAACAACATGTTCTGGCAAAATGAAAGGTTTCTTTACTTCAACCCTATCCCATAGATTAAGTGCTTAAGCTGTGAGCAATTCTCAAATGATGTTGAAAATCAAATGCTGTTTTAATAAACAATTATTAAGACCAGCAACTCAAGTTGCGCTAAGGTGCGTTATTATTTACTCCGATCGAAAAATTAGATTCCTTTATTTGGACGACATGGCAGTTAGTACCACTTATTTTCAAAAACCTAAATTTAGAAATTTCCAAAATTTCTTATATAAAAATTCACCAAAATTTGTATACCCACAACAAAATATTGAAGAAGATATAAGTTAGTATACCGATCGATACAGAATCACTTTGTACATCGATCTAACGAGGTCCGGCTGACAGGCTGGCTGGTTGTCTGTCCATTTAACCTTGTGCGCAAAGTTCAGTTTGCGGTCCATATTTGCCCATAGCTCCCTTTAAAATACTACTCCTTAAAATAGCGCTAAATGCCATTACTGCTTTATAAATGTTGGAAGATATTGACATAAAATTTGGCGACAGTAAACTTGACAATGGCTACAATGTCTTGACAAAATGTTGTGCTGATAGGTTGAAAATTAGTCATAGATCCTATATAAATCCACTTCCTAAAATCTTTAAAGGGCAAACTAATCTCAGTTAGATGAAATACCTAAATAGTATTCGGTACAACGAACTTTTGCCATGAATCTTAACTTCAAAACATTATTTAGTCTGTCGTGTCCAAGATTGTTCACAATTCCCAAAAAGTGTACACTCACGAAAAATGTCTCTAAATTTTGTGGTGTAGGGTTTCATATAGACGGGCTTGACTAACTTTATATTTGTTAGATTTATTTTTTCGGGATACTCAGTTCCAAATAGAACCCATAGTTCAAAATCGGAGGATACACTTCTAGAAAAAGCACTTTCATATCGATGATTCCCTAACATCAGAATTGGGACATCAAAGTTAATACAAATGGCATCAATGAGGGAAAAAATAACATCAATCCAATCCAATGGCTTAAAATTTTGTGCGTCATCTATGCTATGACTGCAGTTATTTTCATGTTACAAAAGTAAAAAAAGAAGCAAAAATTCCTATATTCTATTTTTTTAAATTATTTAGTTAAATGCATCAAATTTTCAAAGTTGAATGATTTTGAAAACCATATTGGATGTGCTGCTGGTGTCTTATAATTGAGAGTTGTTCTGTTAACAAAGGGCGGTATACAACAAAATTGAAACAAATATGTGTAACGGGTAAGAAAACAATTATATTTTCTCACTTTTACTTAAGTCAATCCTAGTGACTCCATTTAATGGCAAGCCTATGAGTCCTTTCTCCGTTGTAACTGAGTCATCGCACTGATGTCATGCGTTATGACGCATTTTCTTTCAGTGTAGACCTAAGGGCTTATATAAAACTTAGTTCACACATTTTCGGTTGTAGTGAAAAAAAGAGAGATTTCCATTTGTGTAAAATTTAATGATTTTTTCGTCTTCTAAATTGAGGAGGTTTTTTCTATACTTGACTATTTCACTTTCGGCAGAACTGATTTTTCATACATTCCAACACTTGGGAAATAAATGTATTCTTAAGCTACGGTCATATTTGTCAAATATTTGACGAAAAAACTTGACCAACAGGCAAACTTAAATATATTTTTTTTTAAATTCCAATATTTATGTGGATTATTTCTTACAGAAAACCCATTTTTGCTATGTCAAGCAGTATAATAAGTTTTATTTGGTGATACTAAGACTATGTTAAGTCTCACTTTCTATTAACGAAAGCAGTGGTTATGCTTATTTGGTCAAATGTTTAATAAGTGTGACCGTAGCTTTAGTTTGTCATTCCGTATGAAAAATTTGTAATATTCATCTAAGGCTTTATTAAGTATATCTATTTTCTAGGTCCATAAGTAATTCTGCCTGTCCACTTGTTTGTCTGAATCAGGGTCACTTTCGAACGACTCAAAAGAAAATAACATTATTGGCGCAAAATTGTTTCTAGTTCTTCCAAGCAGATTGTGAATGAAATACAGCAAAATTGGTGCAATAACTTAAGAACTATGAATCAAAATGTGGAACAACCATTCTAAAAAATTTATAAATTTGTTACAAAAACTAGCATAAATAGTGGCGATTTAGCATAAGTTCGTTAAATGACTAAAACTCACACAATTCGTGAAGATTTACCATTGGCCCCAGATAAAGTCCACTCTCAGCAAACACTTTACAATAACCATAACAAATAATGCGATTCTAATAAAATTTGTTCAGGTATAGTATTATAAGACTACAAATTACTTCGAAAAATTACGTGGATATCGGCCTTTAATTAATCCATCCCAATAAAAAATTTTATCATTAATACGATTTCCGTATGACGTGCTAAATTCCCAGTTTTTCATATTTGATAAATACACTGAAATTTATTGTTGAGGGAAAGCTAGCTTCTATGCGCATTTCACTGGTTGCTTAGGCCAGCTCATCAGGAAACCTTTGCCAGAGATCATTTTGCGAAGCTCTAATGGTACATTTAAAAAAATAAGCGCACAATTATGGCCTACGCAATAAGACATACAAAAATGCAGTAAAGTAAGTGAAAGAACTCTCAACAACTTTTATACAAAAAAAATAACATTTCAAGTGCTACGGCATTCCCTTACCACGAAGCAGGTTTGTAAGGGAGAGTACTAAAAAATAACTGTATCAAAACATTCAGTGTTTAAGGTCGATCGTTACATACAACAATTTTTATATGCGCTGAATAATGCGCTTTATGTGTCAAAAATGTATTGCTTCAAACTCGCCATATAAAATTCATGTCTTCCGTCAGCGCAATGGTAAGCGAAAGGTTTATGTTTCTCCCTTACAAACCTACTTCGTTGGAAGCTCCATTTTTTATTGGGATAGGTCACAAATAGAGCCTACTCCAGAACTGTATTCAGCGGGTGTCAAAGCTTAGGCACTGCCGAATTTAGAACTCTAACTTGTTTTTTGGTAATATTGAAATGAAAACTCAGAGAAAATAAAATTGGACCAAAACACTATATAATTATACGAGTAACCCAATAATAAAAGGCGTGGTTTCGTCGAAAGAAGATAACTTAAATTCAAATAGATATTCATAAAAAACTTTTTTCTTAAAATGTCAAAAAAAAAAAAAACAAAAAGTGGAATAGTCAATCATGTGCAATTATGCACCGATTTTTACAATCATGTTTCATATTTTAAAATTTTTGTTTTAACCAAATATTTATTATTATGCGAGTATTTTTTCCGATTTTATTTTTATTTTGGACCTTTTTTAATAATTTTTCTTATGATCACTTTTTTCTCTACAATTTATTTTACCTTAAAGCAAATTTTCAAGGTGGACTTCGTAAAGAACCTAAACTCAGCAATATACACAAAAATGTTCAGTATCATTAGCCCTTATCTTCTGAAGTTATTGGCATGGCCAAATAATTATATGCAGCTTAGTAAAATAAAAGACTAATTCGTCAATAGTTTAAATTAGATACGACTTGGCTTAGGGTTACATCAACAGTTTGCACAAACAAAAGTCATGTGAAAATTATTTGTGCTATAAATTTTCCCTCTTTTTTTCTAAAACACTTCATCATAAAATATTTGAATATAAATATTTAAAAATTTCAAAAATGTTCTAAACCCACGGTAAACAGATTAACAAAAATGTCTTTTTTTTTTGATTTTTTTAAAAATTTCAAAAAGTTTTTAATTCAAAATCCATATACAATTTTGACCACCGTATGCAAAAACGGTGATTCAATTAAACAAACGTTTACCTAGGAAAATTTTCATTGAAAATTTGCTTTCTAAACCTTTTTCAAATTGAAGATATTTTTATAAATACGGTCATGAGAATTTTGTGTTTTCAATGAACTTTTTGAATATTTTGTTGAAAAATGTTTTGCACTTGCATTTTTTTTTTACTACCAACTTATAGAACTAGCCACTATTTTTTCAACTGCCAAATACAATTTTAATCCAATATTAGTTTTTGCCATAAAGCTTTGCAATCCTGAAAGCTTTTTATTAAGGTAGAAAAACAATTATAAAACTCCTTTTCAATAACTTTTATTTTAGGGAAAATAATCCGCGTATGGCTACAGGACTTTATAGAGCACTTGTTTTCTTTGTCACTTCAAAGTAACAAGCATCAACCTCCAATATCCTTTGACCAAGAGTAGAGGCAGTTATTTTTAAAACGAAATAAAGTACGTAAAAATGCAAAGACTATTTTCGCCTGTTGAATCTTGTTCATGCGAATAGTTTCATAGCGGCCTTTAGGCAAAAATCCAAATATATACTAAAATGCAATAACTGCCTTTTCTACCTCGGAACTCCCACAGTTGCCAAAAAATATAATACACATACAAGAGAGAAATTTTTTTAACATAAAGAAAATAAAAAGAGTAAATGAGAAACAGCTCTCCCATATAACAAATCTTCATAACCGGCCGGTTTATTAAGAAAAGTTTTCGTTGTGTGTTTCGTTGTTATGCATGTATTAAAACGTGCATATTATGCATTTCAATGTTATTCAAAGGATTTTAGAGATAAAGAGAATGTTATTGACTAAAATTGAGAGTTAGTGTTGGTGTGAGTATCTTAAAATCTTTAATGCAAGAAAACCACAAATATTTTAACACAGTGACACACATGTTAAAGTTTGTTTTGTTTTTGTTCTGATATACATGTGTACATGTTTGAAATTGTTGTTGGTACAGTGTATTTGTAAGTGAGAGTAAAAAACAGACATTTGTTGCATGTTCTATTTCCCCTACTTAAAAAGATACTCAATGCATTTATTAAATGCATTTTAAGTAATGCATTGCTACTTGAATAGAGAACATGTTAAATAAAAAGAGTGTAAACGTTTCTGCCAAGAGAATTTATGCTATTTATGTGAGTATTAAAAGAAAAAGAGAAGGTTTATGAATAATCATTTTTACCAAAACCATAATAACAACAACAGCTATAAAAAGTCATAAAAACTAACATGTACATTATGGTACGTGACTGTTACACTATCTTAACAAAATAATCTCCCTTTCAATATAACTCCACATAAGTATGTATAATGAATGATAATAATGATGAAGATAGAGTTAATAATGAATTTCTAGTATGTGTAAGAATTTTTAGTAATAATAGTTTTTTTACGAGAACCATTTTAAATTTACTTAAATTTTGAAATAAAATAATACAAATTAGTTTTAATGCACTCTGAGAATTCATTGCATATTCTTTGGAGCAGCAGTAGTTATATGTATGTTAGAGAGAGAGTGTTTCAATATTTTCCTTTCAGGGAGAAAGAGTGCATTTGCTTGTAAGTGTGTGTTTGTGTGTAAGTGCATAAATGTGTAGTCTTTATAGAATAGTTTGGAGCATTGTTGCATTCACTAGACATGCATGTGCTCACATGTTTGAATGGGTGTGTGTATGTGTTAATTCTCTCTGGTGCCTTTTCTTCTATGTATTATGTACGTGTAAAGAATTGTTTGTGTTTGTTGCTGTTTGTGTTATTATTATGCATGTGCTTGCTAACTGTATGAGTACAAGTTTAAGTATTATTTTTGCTGTTGGTTTTTATGCTGTTCACTAGTATGTATCTGTGTGTAAATGTTAGTTTTATGAGTTGTATAGCCAGCCAAACAGCCAGAGTAATGAAAAACATTTTCAACGAGCCAACGGAGTCTCAACGTAACAAATTCATAATCAGTTTGAGTTGAAACGTTAAGCGATAAACATGTTTTAAAAAATAGCTCTTCCGTATTAAAACAAATTTTTGAATTCAATTAAGAAAATAAAACTTAACGTCTCATAACTTGTAATTAAAAAAGAAAAAAAAACACACACACAAACGAATATATTTTAACGAAACATACAAATAAAATCTAACTTAACACGCTTGAAACGTTAACGTATCTCACTTATTTATGGATTACGGGTTTACGGTGTTCGTTTAACAAGCGTTACAAAATATTAATAAAAAAAAGTGACTTTAAAGAAATTTAAAAAAAATGTTCATTTTAATTCAAGTATAAAAAACCAAGCAAAACAAAAAACTTAAAAATGAAAGAATAGTTAAGTGTTGTGGTATTTAAACCTAAAACAAAATAGCAAAAACCAATTAATTAAAATAAAAGAAATTTTATTTTATTGAAAATTAAAAAAAGGCTTAAAGTCCTAAAATTATTAAAGTAAATCGCAAAATAAGTCATTTAAACAAATAAAATTTCTTCATCATGTCTACGAAAATGTCTTTATCATCTTTAAACGCCTGCGCTTTTTTAATTCTAAGCATTGCTAGTGGCGTATGCTCGCAATGTTCTTGGGAATTTGTACGCACTACCATGGATATTAAGTGCAATTTACGTGCCATTGATGCACCGCAACCTTTGGACTTACAAGTAGCCGAAACTGCCACTAGATTAGAAATTTCCTGCTCTTCAGATGTTTTACATGCCAGCGAATTGGCTAGCAAAACTTTTGCACGCTTGCAAAAATTATCCGAATTGCAGTTGGATTCCTGTAAAATGCAACGTCTAAATGCCAACGCCTTTGAGGGTTTAATGTCACTGAAACGTTTGTCGGTTCAGACTCACAATGCCGCTTGGGGTCCCGGTAAAACTTTAGATATATTGCCTCAATCTTTTTATGGCTTACAAGAGTTGAACGAATTAAACTTAAGTGATAATAATATACGCCAATTGCCGGAGGGAGTTTGGTGTGCCATGCAAAATTTACAAGTATTAAACTTGACCTCGAATCGTATACGTTCGGCTGAAAGTCTTGGTTTTTCCGAAAAGTTGTGTACCCTTAATGGCGCTAGTGGTGGTGCTGAATTGCAAGTATTAGATGTTTCCTTCAATGAATTAAGAGCGTTACCTGATGTTTGGGGTGCCTCAAGATTAAGACGCTTACAGCAGTTGAATTTGCAGCACAATAATATTTCCACCTTGGCTGCTAACGCCTTGGCTGGCTTATCTTCATTGCGGATTTTGAATTTATCCTATAATCACTTGGAAACTCTGCCAGTCGATGCATTTGCTGGCAATAAGGAACTAAGAGAAATCCATTTGCAAGGCAATGAATTGTATGATTTGCCCAAAGGTTTATTACACCGCCTAGAACAATTGTTGGTTTTGGATTTAAGTGGCAATCAGTTGACCTCCCACCATGTAGACAACAATACCTTTGCTGGCTTAATACGCTTGATTGTTCTAAATTTGGCCAACAATGCCTTGACTCGTATTGGCTCAAAAACCTTCAAGGAATTGTATTTCTTGCAAATCCTAGATATGCGCAATAACTCAATTGGTCACATCGAAGATGGTGCTTTCCTGCCTTTGTACAACCTACACACCCTAAACTTGGCCGAAAATCGTTTACACACCTTGGATAACAAAATCTTTAATGGCTTGTACGTTCTAACTAAATTGACCTTAAACAACAATTTGATTAGCATTGTAGAGACTCAAGCCTTCCGTAACTGTTCTGACTTGAAAGAACTTGATTTGAGCTCAAACCAGTTGACAGAAGTCCCCGAAGCTGTTCAAGATTTAAGCATGCTAAAAACATTGGATTTGGGTGAAAATCAAATTTCCGACTTTAAAAACAACACCTTTAAAAATTTGAATCAATTGACCGGCTTGCGTCTGATTGATAACCGCATTGGCAACATTACCGTGGGCATGTTCTCCGCCTTACCTAGACTAAGTGTTTTGAATTTGGCCAAAAATCGCATACAATCTATTGAACGTGGTGCTTTTGACAAGAATTCAGAAATTGAAGCCATCCGTTTGGACAAGAATTTCCTCACCGACATTAATGGCATTTTTGCTACATTGGCTTCTTTGTTGTGGTTAAATTTGTCTGAAAATCATTTGGTTTGGTTTGATTACGCCTTCATTCCTTCCAACTTGAAATGGTTGGATATTCATGGCAACTACATTGAAGCGTTGGGTAACTACTATAAACTGCAAGAAGAAATTCGTGTAACTACTTTGGATGCCAGCCATAACCGCATTACCGAAATAGGAGCCATGTCGGTGCCCAACTCCATTGAGTTGATCTTCATCAACAACAACATCATAAGCCAAGTACAACCAAATACCTTTGTGGATAAATCAAAATTGACAAGAGTGGATTTATATGCTAACGTCTTGTCGAAACTGCAATTGAACTCTTTGCGTGTTGCACCCGTGACTGCTGATAAGCCTGTGCCTGAATTCTATTTGGGCGGCAATCCCTTTGAATGTGACTGCTCGATGGAATGGCTGCAAAGAATTAACAATATGACTACACGCCAACATCCACGCATTATTGATTTGGCAAATATTGAATGTCTAATGCCTCACAGCCGTAATGCCCCGATTAGACAATTGTCTTCACTATCCAGCAGTGATTTTGTGTGCAAATATGACTCCCATTGTCCAGCTACATGCCACTGCTGTGACTTCGAACAATGCGACTGTGAAATGGTGTGCCCTGATAATTGTACCTGTTTCCACGATGCTACCTGGTCTACTAACATTGTCGACTGTGGGAAACAAAATCGCATTTCATTGCCAGTACGCATACCCCAGGAAGTTACCGATTTGTACATGGATGGTAATAATCTGCCCGTTATTGACAATCAGGTGTTTGTGGGCAAGCGAAATTTAAGAGCTCTCTACCTGAACTCATCGAATGTGGTGACAATACAAAACGGTTCCTTTAGTGAATTGTCTATGCTACGTATTCTGCATTTGGAGAACAATAAATTGCAATCTTTGGAGGGCAATGAATTTAAACAATTGTCTTTGTTAAAAGAATTGTATATACACAACAATTTGCTGACTACTATTTCCAATAGTACCTTTGCTCCGTTGGTTTCTTTGAAAGTCTTGCGCTTGGACAATAATCGTTTAACCTCCATGCCTATTGCCCAACTGGCCAATTTGCAATACCGTAACAATTTACAGGGCTTGACTATGGGCCGTAATGCTTGGTCTTGCCGTTGCCAGTTCTTGCAGGCTTTGGCTCAATTTGTGGCCGATAATGCCATAGTGATCAGAGATACCCAAGATATCTATTGTGTAGATAATGGTGTTAAACGTGAGCTGGATTTATTCACACAACATGGCGTTGATTGCAGTGAGTTAATGGAAAATGCTAGCAATATGGCTTCTCAAGATATTTCCGGGGGTTATGTGCCTTTATTAGCTGCTGTCTTGGTGCTGATTTTCCTGATTGTAGTCCTAATTATTGTATTCGTGTTCAGAGAATCGGTAAGAATGTGGTTATTTGCCCATTATGGTGTGAGAGTATGTGAGCCTCGTTTCGAAGATGCCGGAAAGCTGTACGATGCCATTATTTTACATTCTGAAAAGGACTATGAATTTGTTTGCCGCAATATTGCCACTGAACTAGAACATGGCCGTCCTCCTTTCCGTTTGTGTATACAACAAAGAGATTTACCTCCACAGGCCAGCCATTTGCAAATCGTAGAAGCAGCCCGGGCCTCACGCAAAATAATTTTGGTTTTAACTAGAAATCTTTTAGCCACCGAATGGAATCGTTTGGAATTCCGTAATGCCTTCCATGAAGCTCTTAGAGGTTTGGCCCAAAAATTAGTCATCATCGAGGAAACTAATGTCTCATCGGAAGCTGAAGATGTAGCCGAGCTCTCACCTTATTTGAAATCAGTGCCTTCCAATCGTTTACTTACCTGTGATCGTTACTTCTGGGAAAAGTTACGTTATGCGATACCAATTGAATTATCGCCCAGAGGCAACAACTATACTTTAGATCATCATGAACGCTTCAAACAGCCCGTATCGCCTGGTGTACTCTTCAGACAAGCCCCACCACCACCAGCCTATTATCAGGAGGACATGGAAGCAAATTATTCCTCAGCCACTACCGCCACACCCTCACCCAGACCCACTAGACATGGCCAACGTATTGTGGATGCCATACCGATGCGTCCACCCAGCGAACATATCTATCACAGCATAGAATCCGAACACTATTACGATCAACATGAAGCCTTGTCCATGATACCCAATGGCATGTCAGCTCAACACCATCATCATCATCCCCATCATCAGCATTTAGCCCCTCCTCCAGCTAATGTAGCCTTTCGTCAATCGAACAACCCTCGTTTATCGTTAAGTGCTGGCCAACAACAACAGTGGCGACCCTCTATGTTGATGCAACAAAATGCCAACCAACAACCAGCCACTGCCCCTGTACATTTACGAAGTGGTAGCAATATAAGTCAATGTAGTACCAGCACACAATCAACTGCCGCGCTGGCGCAAACACCTCAGCCACAAGCTTCCACTTCCGCTGCCGCACAATTACAGCAACAACAGGCAGCTGCTAATAATAATACAGGTGGGACTGCCAACACAATCAATTCAACCACCAACAGCTCTAACACACAAGACTTAGCAACAACAGCAGTAGCAGCAACAACAACGTCCGCTCCAGCACCAGCGAATAAGAACAACAATCAAGCCTTTTTAGTGTAGACATGTTGTAAACAAGAAATGGAAAATAAAACGGTGCATAAGCCAAACAGGGAAGGGGATCAAACTCTAGCAGCCATTTATAAATTCCAAAAACAAGCAGCCATGATGTAAATCATTAAAAAGCAAAGGAGGGCCGTACGGTTAGCCGCGGCATGCAGCAAATCTTAAGCTTTATTCAGCCAGATTGTTTAATATTCCCCTTAGAGCAAAACTATAGACATTTAACAAAAACATTTAAAAGACTTTCCATAGGAATAGTAAGTTAAAGAAAAAAAAGTGAGGAAGGACAGCAAAAAAAAAACTTTAGCAATTTTTTTTATAAAACAAAAGAACAACAAAAGAGAAGCGTACCACTTTTTTTCAAATTCAATGTGATATTAAATAATTATTTAAATAAAAAAAAACAAACAAAACTTTTAAGAAAACTATGTATTATATTTAATAAAAATTACACAAAAATGTAGTTAATCTAAATTATAACAAAAAAAAAAAAAACATTCACTAAAAATTTATTTTTTAAGTTTTTCTATAAACAAAAAGTTCATAAAAACAAAACAAAAAAAAAACAACAACGTTATTAAATAAGTAATTTAAATTTAACTAAATAAAACTAGAAAAGAATGAAAATTAAATATTTAACTAAAAAATAAAAAAAAAACAAAAAAATGAAACCACCCTAAACTACTGAACCATAATTCTTTATGTAAATATTTAAATATTTTCAGTTTATATTATTATTTTTTTTTTTTAATTTTAACTATTAAAAATAATACTATTTTATTATTGTTTGTCTATGTAAAAAAAATTAAAACAAAAACAACTCTGTATAAAATCGTAAATATTTAAAAAAAAATCCTATATTTAGTATACAAACAAAAAGTTGTTGTAATGTATTTATAGTTTATTAAACAAAAACGAAAAAAAAGAAACTTTAAAAAAAATTTGACAAAATGTAAATTTGTATTTCCTAGTTTAATAATATAAAACAAAAAAAGTTAACTAAAAATATTAATATTAAATATAAAAACACACGCAAACACAAAAAAAAACAAACAAACAAACAAAAAAATAATAAAAGAAAAATGTAGCCATTTTCCTACAAATGGCTATTAAATTATTTAAAAAAAATTAAATATTTACTTGTTTTTATTTCAACAACAACAGAGGCAACTAGAAATTATTTATTTAAGCATACGTATGAGCATTAGGGAAGCCAATTCCGTTCGCAAAAACTCCGGGAGCACCAAAATCCCGATGTCCAGGATTCTCGCTATTCCGCTTTAAGAATATTTACAAACATGAATAGTTGTCTATTATTCTTCAATTATCAAGCATTTGATCATTTTCTAGGGATCGTGTTCAGCGAAAGCGAAAACTTAAGATTTAAAATAATTTTAGAACTGTAGAGATTTTTACGTACAGTCGAAAGCAATATCAGAAATTTTTCCCACCACAGATGTAAATTTGTCCTTTCTATTCCCTTTCTGTCTAGATTTAGTGAAAAGGATGCAACATTTTAAGTTCTCAAATCTAGTTAATTTATTAAAAATTGTAGACTTGAACTATGAAAATGTATTAGTGCATATCCGGATCCAATATCTCCATATGCTCCCAAAAGAACTACATTGCCATTAATTCCACACAAAAAAATTAAAAATTGTCTCCAACCACGGAATTAACAGCAAATTCATAGAATCAAGCAAACAATTTGTTGATTACTAAAAACTGTAAAAATTTATTATTATGAATATTGTTCATCCAATAAAGGATAATTTTGATATTAATAAAAAAAACTGATCAAAAAACTTTGCCGTTTCAAACAATGTGTTAATTGACAAATCCCAAGAACAATTCAACAATTTCAAACTATTTTATTTTGAAAGAAAAAATCAATTAAGATTTTTTGTTATTCAATTAATACTTTAATTAAAAATTTATTTCAAAACAACTGAAATGTTTATAAAATCCAAATTATATTTTTAATTTTCTTTCAACAAAATAAATAAAACTGGTTTACAAATTTGGCAAAAGAAATTGACTCCAGAAACGAAGCATGATTTTTAATTAATCTGGGTGCGTTGAATTCGAATCTGGCATAAAAATTGGGCTATCACGTCTTGTTCAGTTTTTATCGCATGCAGGCAATAGTGTAAAACAGTCAATGTTGGCAGTAAAATTTTACAGTTAATTATTTTACAGAAGCCCACATTCATTCTAAATCTTCATAATAGTAGCGCTTAAGTATGTCAGGGAGATCGTGTGTTACTGATTGAATATTGAATAATGGTGAATATTTAGTTCGAAAAAAAGGATGTACAATATCAGAATCGTTAAAATATGCATATTTACATTGTTTTGGTTTTGCCGTCAAAAACTTGGACAAACCGTGGACACCGACAATATTTTGCATATTCTTCATTCGTATTTAGATAAAAAAAAAAAAATTGTTGTGAGCGCGAACAAGAAGAGCCTGCTCAAGATCAAGATTTTTGAGACAAAAGCATGCTGGGAGACCATTGCTGGACTTTAATATGTGAAACCGAACCAACAAACGACGTTCAAATGACGCCATTAAATTTTTAAAATTTATTGATATTTACTAGTGATTTTTTATGTAAGAAACGAATAAAACATTTTTTTTGTGCCTCGAAAACTTGACGTGATAAAGAAAAACCAATTGCAGATTCGAATTCAGCCCACCAAATTTCCCTAGGAAACATATTTAGTTTCTCCAGCCCAAAACCTTGTTGGCTAGTGTAATTGATTCAATTATTACATCAATTAAATTGAAATGCTTTTAGAAAAATTTTTTTAATTGATTAAAAATACTACTGATAATTTTTTCTGTGTAAGCAGGTTTTAAAAAACTGCAGTCGAAACCAAAAACTGTCGAACAAAAAACGAAAATTCGTAAACAACAGCGACTATTTATGGTGACCCCCCAAAATATAACCTTCCAAAAAAATAATGAAATAACTACAGTTAAAGTTTTAAACTTAGTTTTTGGCTCAAAGGAGTGTTTCTGTAGCAAGGTTGGTTGTCAGCTGTTTTTTCAACTGAATTCACAAATTGTAAATTTTTTTCTTTAAATTCCCCTAAAAAATATTTTATTAGCCCCAAAAATCCCCACTAAATACATTAATAGAATTTGGTCATAAAATAATTTATTTGTATTACATTTCATTAGTACATTTTGTTTTATTTGACGTTTAAATAATAAACTTTCATTTCAATAAATTTTAAATTGATTTTAAAAGTCAGAAAATTCATAATCTATTTTATCATCCAGCTCAATTTGTTGGTATATATTTCTTAAATTAAATAGCTTTTCGTAAATTACACTATGCGACAGTCAAAATCGGGATGGGATGAAACCAACGGGAAATGTTATATCGGTAAAAAAGAAGTTATACGTGTCCCGGCGTTTCGCTGGGTCACGTCTAGGAATCGAGATATATCAATTTGAAAACTGGGCTAACAAACATCAACATTTTTATGAAAACCTAAATTTTAGGGCTGCCATACTTCCTATTGATATGACTTATATACCAAAATATCAGAAATTTTTAGTAGAACATATTTTATAAAGGGTATAAAAAGAGTAATTTTTGGGGATTCAGTATTTCGGTTATAACTCAGTCATTTTTTAACCGATTTGACAGATTTATATACCTACGTGTTTAAGAAGAAATTTACCATTTACTTGAGTTATAAATCTTGGACTTGGGGAGATCTATGGTTCCCGAAAGTGGGTATTTAAAAATAAAATTAATTTTGGTCAAAACTTTTTTGTATATGAACCGATTTTTCCAAGTTTTTTATAAAATATGTTCTACTAAAAATTTCCGATATTTTGTTATGTAAGTATGTAAGCCATATCGGGACGTATGGTAGCCCTAAAATTTAGGTTTTTTTTTAAAATTTTGATGTTTTTTAGCCCATTTTTCAAATCGATATATCTCGATTCCTAGACATGACCCAGCGCAACGGCGGGACACGTATACCTTCATTTTTACCGATATAACTTTCCCCGGTAGTTTGAACCCCTTCCCGATCACTGACCCCTACCATTTGCCGCACAGTGTTATTGTCCAACAACTATAAAGAGTGGTCTTGGTCATATAATCTTGGCACCGAGAATTCATAATATCACTGAATTAAGAACAAACAAATGGGATTACAATAAAATCGGACACACACTTACCGTCCATACAATCGAAATCGCCTTTTCACATAAAATATTGGCAGAAGTGCAGTTTAGGGGCGCACGAAAAAAAATACGAACAAAAAAAAGCCAAAATTAAAATTTAAGGGGACTGCGGTCCGTGGGCCCCCTGGATCCAAAAAACCGCCCCACCCACTTAGTGGAATGTGTGCGTACTCAAATTAAAGGTACAAGAAAAACGAAAATAATAAAATTTAGGGCGGGCGGGACTTTTGGGGCTCTCTGGGTAAAAAAAAGTTCCCCCATCCACTAACATCTATGTGCAGGTACTTAAATTAAAGGTAGTTTGCTCACGATTGTAAATATTTTGTTTTTTTTTGTATTTTTTAATGTTTTATGCTGGATTTTTTTTAAAAATTTTTTTTTATTTTTTTTTTAACTAATAGCCTATTTCGATGTGCAAAGGAATTATTTTCTGCGTAGCCGGCCTGTGGCCGTGCGCAAAGATTTTCTGCTCTATGGTATAACAAAGACCGGCCTCACCAACTAAAGCTTCTCTGCACAGCCGGCCTTTGGCCGACCGCAAGGATTTTCTCCTCTATAGTATAATGGATACCGGCTTCTCTAACTAAAGCTTCTCGGCCGGACGCAAGGATTTTCTCCTCTATGGTATAACAAACACCGACTTCGCTAACTAAAGCTTTTCTGCACCTAAAATATACTTACATAAATTAACCTATAGGGGAAAATAATATGCAATTTTCAATTTTAATTTTGGTTTTTTTCATTTTTATTCTGAATCGGGCGGCATATTTTTTTTCGTACGCCCCGTAAAGTGCACTTCAGCCAAAATATTTCCTATTCAAGCCGTATGCCAATTTTCATCAAAACCGATCACACCCATCGCTGTTATTTGTAATAACGATTTTGTTTATGTATATGGGCGTTGACAAGGGGTTTATTTTATTTAAGGAACAGCTTGTAAGAACAGAGCTGCAAGGTAATTTTTTCCTTGTCCCCAAGAAATAAAAAATAAATCCCCAAATTAACAAACAAAACCTTAAAAAGTTAATATTTTTTTTTTGTTTTTGTTTCAGGTCAAATTTAAAATTTTTTTAAAAAAATAATAAGAAAAATTATAAATAGAAATCCCCAAAAATCCACATATGAACATTTTTAGTAAAAAAATTTGTTTATTTTGTTTGTTGTGACTGGATTCAAATTGTTTTTTTTATCCTTTTCATGTTTTTCCATTGAATTTATGGTAAGCAAAAAAATTGTCTTACTTTGGTACACATAGCTGGGTTATCAGTACAAAAATTCTCTAATGAAAAAAATGGGCGGGAAAAAAATACCAATGTAAAATTAACATGGAAAAATGTTGATTGAGAATCATAGTAAATTTCTGCAAAAGTATGCCCGTTATTTAAATGTATCAATATTTCATATTAATTTTTAATGAAAAATATTAAAATAATCTTTAATCACGTTTACTAAATATTATTAACTGTTAAAAAAAATAAAAAAAAAATATTAAAATATAAATAAATATGGATTCAATATTGAATCCATAAAAACCTGTTTTATATTAAAATCAAAAGTTTATCTTGTTAAATTAACATGCATACATAGTTAAGTATGTTAATTTTTTTATTTTCATTCTTAAAATATGTTATAAAAAGAAGACAATTCCCGTATTCTTTTAATTAAAATTATTTAGTTAAATAGTACATCGAGTTTTCAAAGTAGAATGATGACGAAAACCATATCGGGCGATTCTGCTGATGCTTCAGTTGATAAAGGAAAATACAAAATATGTGATGCATGTTACAGGGGTAAGTGTATTGAATTATTCTTAAATATATGCATATGTTGTCTCTAAAGCTTCTGCACACTGTTATAACACACTCAAGCCAATTTGATTCTACATGATATTCACGTTGTTTCAACTTAAAATAACTTTCATTCAACGTGATTCGGATTGTTATTTCAATATAAATGACATTTTGCTCTAACTTTACTGCAATGTTAAATTAACATGAATTAACGTTATTTTAAAAGGAAAAAATGTTGTTCGCAAGTTATTGTAAAATCAGGTTGAATTAACATAAAAACGTATGAAGCAAAATCATCACCGAAAAATTTTAAATCAACCTTGTTTTCGACGTTTTTAACTTGATTTTTTTCTGTGTGTTTCTTACAAAGACATTATTAATTTCTGTATATCTGGAGAAGGGCAAGAGGCAAGGTTTCAAAAATTATGTACAACCATCTTGCTAATAAATATGCAAGATCCGACAAAATGTGGGTAGGATACGAGAAGTGGGCGAGAGGCGTACTTATATAAATTTCTGCACCATGACGAAGGGTATATAAGATTCGGCATACCCGAATATAACACTTTTACCTGTCTTAATTCAAATTGATAACGATTCCTTTATGCAAAACTTTATTTGATAAAACCTTTACAAATACTTAAATTGAATCAGATGCACTTATGTACGTATTATATACATATTTCTTAAATAAGACTATTTATTTGTTTTTATATTTAAAATAAATTGATTTTTCTTAATTGCTAAAGTGTTATTATACTTTTTTTTATCTTCGAAAACTATTTACATACAAAAGCAAATATTTAAGACAAAAAAAAATATGCAAACAATAACTATTTTACAATAATTTGTACGAACATTGTTTTTAAATTTCTTTTGAGTAAACATGAACCAAGAATTTGCATTGAGACATACCAGCACACTAAAATAAATAAATAAATAAATATTTAAATTCTTTAACAAATTAATTCAATAAGTTAACTCTGTAAACTAAAGAAAATTTAAGTAAATTGAATTTTAAAGAAACGAAAAAAAAACAACATGAGAAACAAATTTTTCTTTTTTTTGAGAAATACTATTTCAGTACTTTCTCGCGCTCGTTCTTTTCTTCTTTTAGAAAAGTTAATATTCTTTTGAAGATATTTCGCAAAAACAAAATACAATTTTAAATTCTAAAGGTTATTTTGTTATTAAAACTTTAAGGTGAAGAAAAGTTCTGTTTCTTTAACTGGGTTACAACAGTATCTGTTCTGCTTTTCGAAATATTTCTTGTTAGTTTTTCACAAAGCAATTTATTTAATTAGTAACTGTTTTATGTTGAAAACCATACATGGCACAAAGTGTATAGAATTTGTTCTTCAGTTTGTCTTTTTCAAGACAGAAGCTGATAGCAACACGAACAGCAGCAGAGCGAAATATAATGACCCATTGTTACCAAAAATAATCGATAAATTGTAAAATTTACAACGAAAACAATTTACCAGGGTGTCACTTAATGTGGTTAATGTTTTTTTTTCAAGCATGGCTAAAGTAAAAATGTGACATAGATTTATAAACAAGACATGACAGAATTTAAGTTAAGAAAATAAATTTTTTAAAGAATAAATGGCCGTTTGCCAAATGTCTCTTTATAAAAAATAGCAACTCAAATTTTCATTAAACTTTTATTTTAACTGAAAATTTTGTATCAAAAAAAATAATAATAAATAATTCTTAAATAAAAATTAAGTTTGTTTATAAGAAGGCTATATTCGGCTATGGCGAATCGTATATACCCTTCACCATGCATGGTTTTGCTCAGAATTTTTCGATATCTCTGAAACTACTGTGCAGACTTAAAAATAATGTTTGCACGTCTTAAAGATAATTTTGTTGGCAAATTTTGGATTTTTTAGTTTACTGAATGGAGCAAAGCCTTCTAACTATGTTATGCAAATTTATGACGCGTACGTACCTTTATTTTTCATAAACACTATACCGCGAAAGCTAGGGCTGTGTCCATGTTATGTAACTCTCGCGTCGAGAAACTTTTCGATTTAAATGTGTGACATGAAACAAAAATGCCATGTATTGAAACTAACAGCTGTTTTTCTCATTAAACTGTGCCTGTAATTTTTTTGGCGAATACTGGCTGTCACGATAGGAAATTACTCGCCAATTTACAGAAAAAGTGTGTCTGTTACAATTTTTTCAGAAAAGTTCCCACTTTGAACTGTCAAATAAACTCCCGAATAAAAATGGGGCGAGAAAAAATTGCAACACTAAAAACAATTAAAAATGCAAAATACAAAGAACAATAATAATAATATTTTGTTCTTGTCACATTTTTTTATTGTTTAATTATTCTGCTTTTAACATTTTTATAAAATAAACGAATTTTGTTA
Source organism: Pollenia labialis (assembly GCA_949318255.1). Lineage (NCBI taxonomy): Eukaryota > Metazoa > Arthropoda > Insecta > Diptera > Polleniidae > Pollenia > Pollenia labialis. Next base: position 115,716,797 of record OX439143.1, read on the forward strand.
AGTTGAGTTGAGCATCAAAAGATGAAACGTGTAAAAGCAGACTTTGCAAACAACAAACATTAAAGTCACACTTAACATTATGTATGTGGTATAGCCGACGGTTGCATTTTTGCCCCAGTCATTGAAAAATTTTAAATTTTTGTAAATTTTGGTCGCCGTCAACGATTTGTGTTACTGGCGGACTCAACGTCTGCAAAGTCACATCGGCTTCAAGCGCAATGTTATGCCATTTATAACGTAACGACGTCAACTCTTTTGAAAGTTGTCGACATGAGTTACAGACACACTTGTTTCTCACTTTTCGAGAAACGATGGAATATTTTGTTTCACATCTTTTCGTTGCGAGAAGTTCTCACTAAAGTTAGAGAACATGGGCACTGATAAAAAATTTTAATTTTAAATCGAAAATCTGTGTAACATATCGCTCCTTTACACACTGATTTAGAAAACCCTATTTTTTTTTCTTTGAGTAAACAGTCAGGGGATGCCCCTACTAATACAATGCATTGTGTAAGTGTTAAGGCCCAACCAGAACATGCATGTATTAGCTTAAGCAACTGTCAAAAATTAACGAAAAGTCTGTCAAATGCATAAGCAAATAAAAAAAGTTTTTTTGGTGGCCATAATGTACTTAATATCTATTTAAACATTGTTGCATATTTGTGCAATATTTTGTTTTTTTTGCGAGTACTTTAAACTAAAAAGTACTAAGAAGTCCAACCTTGTATTTGTTTATTTTATGCTACTTAATTTGTAAAGAATTTAAAAGATGATAATTTGTGAGTGTCTTAAAAAAATGGAAAATAAATTAAAATATGTAAAATTCCATTTTAATATATTCTATTTTTAATTGTTATACATACACAGCTGTTTTCGTACGGAATGTGCGTTCAGTATGGCACTTTGCTTAAGCAAACGACATTTGACGAAACTTGACGAAAAGCATTATTAAGTACATTGTAGCTTGCCATATATGTTTTATATGTATTCGCGCAGCTACTTAAGTTGACTTAAGCGACCTCATTCATGTTCTGGTTGGGCCTTTACGAAAAAAAGGTTATGAGAAGAAAGAAAAAGGGAGAAGTTTTTGTGGACATTTAATTTGAATTATTCTTAATTGTAACCGACTGGGAAGATTTCTGCCGGCAGTCGATTTCATATACGGCCGTGGTAATATCGCTAGATCAATGTCGCACAATCCACATTTCGACAAGGCTATAAGTCAATACAGGTGGATACCCTGCTGCACTTAACGAGCTTCAACTCACTTTTATGCTCCAGATCTATAATTTTCAAGATAGACCTTGAAGCAACTGCCTAGATGTGTGAGTTGTATTGCATTCTCAGGCGGATATAGGCCGTGTAAAAAGATAGGAGATCAGATGGAGTGAAGTAGTTTTGCTATTACTTCGGTACAGTTTGTGATATAATACTGATATTTACATATCGTTACCTAAAACGCAAAAGGCTCTAACTAACAAAATATTCAAAATTCTCTTTTTCATTAAATCTGATGTATTAGATCAACACAAAAAACTTTGGAATCTTTCGACCAACATTAGCGAATTCAATGATAAACGTTTAAGGGCCTATGTAGCAGTTTGTATAGTAGAGAACATTTTTAATTGTCAAAACAACTGGTAGGATAAAAAAAAATAGAAGAGAAATTTATTATAAACAGTTAATGAAATTTACAATATAAAGAATCTACGAAGGAGCACTTTGACTTAAATAACTTGAAATTTTGGATTTTTTGAACTATGCCTACGTTGCAATGAAGGATCGGGTACTGGTACATTTTTCTGGAACGCAAATGTGCATTTAAATTGTCTTTAAATTTAAATTCTAATTAAAGTAGACAATATATCGACCCCTTTGCGCGAAATTATCGTATATGCCAATTTTTTTCAAATTTAGTTTTTTATGCAATCTTGTTCTACATTCAAAGAGACGTCACCTGGAAAAATATTCTTGGGGAATTCCACTTCGTCTTATCTTACCTTATCTAAGCACATGTATATTTTCATTTTGAAATTGCAAGTGAAAGCAGAGAAAAGTAGAAAAATGGCTGTCCTGTAAAATTTAATATTTGTAACATTCGATAATTTCGCGCAAAGGGGTCGATATAACAGAAGTCGAATCAAGAACATGAAGTCGATTAAGATGAAATCAAACCAAAACGAAAAAAAATATTGAAACAATATATTTTTTCAAAAAAGCCCATTTACACCAAAACGAGATTTCGGGCAAAATCTAGTTCGTGACTAGATTTTGACAAAATCTATTTACTTAGTGATTGAACTTTGGCAGCTCGTGCTTTTTATATTTTTTGGCAATCAGGTGGTTCTTGTTTGTCTGCTTTTCCTGCATTTTGCATCGTCATCTCGCATTTGCTAATGACTTGTCGTAGTATTACTGTTTCGAGTTACAGTTTTTGCAGTTTTTTACCACTTTTAAGCTATAGCGTCGGGTTAGGTATAATCTTTTTTATGCTTTCCAATTGCGACATTTTGTTACGGTTTTCAATAGTTACTGCCATAATATCATCACGATTTGTGTCTACTGCACGCCGAAAAACATTGGCTAGCTACTGTACGAATAATCGTAGGGGATGTGCGCAGTGAATGCCGGCTCAGAAAAAATGCTATCGTCATCTAATTCAGTCATGTCAACATAGTCTGAGGAATCAAAATTTATTGAAAGTTTTCGCAACCATAAACTCACCAACACTAAATATTTTTTTTGATTATATTTTTGTTAAACACCCCCATAATAAAACTATCTATACATATTTTTCAAAGTTGAAAGTTTGTATATTTGTATGTTTATATGTTTATAAGAGGTAATCTCTGGAACTGCCGGTCCGATTTAAAAAAATTTGTTCAACAAAATTTAGAATGGAACCTCCAAACGGACATTGGCTATATAAGGTTCCACTAAAGTTCAGAGGACATATTCTAGGGGTGCTTAACCTCCTATAACATAGTGCAACAAAATTCGGGTCATCGACGCCAGCCTTGCAACGGGAAATGAAAGTAGACTACTAGAGTAGCAAATCTGCCAAAGGGTTTTGAAAAGTTAGCTCAGGCTTATTTAAATTTTTTAACTGCTTGAAAACCCGTTTTACATACAATGCACGAACTTTTGGTCTTACAAGACCCCTAGTGAAATTTGATACAGAAAATATTCGAACATTTTAACCCTCTTTGGCCCATTTTCACAACTTACCGATAGCTAAAGTTAGGATTTTATCGGCCGTATAAAAAGTGTTCCATTATTAACACTTTACTTTTACCTGCCAGGTAGGATGAACCTTAATTTACTTAATCGCTCACTTTAGGTTAAAGCAAAGTTTTCATAATGGAACACCTTTTATAAGGCCGATTAAAGTCTACTTTTAGCTATCGGTAAGTTGTGAAAACGGGTCTTAGAGTAGGAGTAAAAAAAAGGACAAAAATTAACCCATAAAATTAGTGTTAGAGGGATATTATATTCTAAGAAAAGAATCGAAATTCGATTCTACTGAAAACACCTGAAATTATTTTTTAGCTCAGATGTACATACATCTATATATATAAAAATGAAAAATGTTTGTGGGTTTGTGGGTTTGTGTGTTTGTTTGTTGGCTTATAGACTCCGAAACTACTGAACCGATTATCTTGAAATTTTTACAGTAACATCACGTGAGCCCTAAAAATAAAATAGGCTACTTATTTTTTCGATAGGGGCAGGGGAATTGGTACCCCCCATAGGATGCCAATATTTATTATCGCATATCTTAAGAGCCGCTGGACGCATTTTGCTGAACTTTTTGTAGTAGGATCTTCTGAGCCCCAAAATTGAAATAAAATAGCAGCGGGGGAAGTGGTTCCCCCCATAGGACGCCAATGCTTAATATCGCATATCTTATGAACTGTTATAGTGAGAATGTTCAAACTTTGTGGAAGTCACTCTTATGGTATACTACACTTTTGAAAATAAAAATAAAGCGGGTAGGGGAGGGGGGGGGAAACCTCCCAGAGGATGCATATATTAAATATCGCTTAACTGAAGAACTATTAAAGGGGGAGTCTTCAAACGTGGTTAAAGCTACTACTATGGCAAACTATAAATTTCAGTATAAAAATGGGCGGGGTAAAGAGGGAAGGAGCAGTACCCCTCATAGATAGAAATAAAAATAAGAGCCACTGCACGCATTTTGTTGATTTTTTGGTGGTAGGATCTTCTGAGCCCCGAAATTGAAATAAAGTAGCAGCGGGGGAAGTGGTTTTCCCCATAGGACGCCAATGTTTACCATCGCAAATCTTATGAACTGTTATAGTGAGAATGTTCAAACTTTGTGGAAGTCACTCTTATGGTATACTACACTTTTGAAAATAAAAATAAAGCGGGTAGGCGCAGGGGGGGAAATACCTCCCATAGGATGCATACATTAAATATCGCTCAACTGAAGAACTATTAAAGGGAGAGTCTTCAAACGTGGTTAAAGCCACTATTATAGTAAACTATAAATTTCAATAAAAAATGTGCGGGGTAGACAGGGGAGCAGCAGTACCCCTCATAGAAGACATATAAATAAGAGAAACTGCACGCATTTTGTTAAACTTTTGGTAGTAGGATCTTCTGAGCCCCAAAATTGGAATAAAATAGCTGCGGAGGAAGTGATGCCCATCATAGGACGCCAATGTTTAATATCGCATATCTTAAGAACTGTTATAGTGGGAATGTTCAAACTTTCTAGAAGTCACTCTTATGGTATACTACACTTTTGAAAATAAAAATAAAGCGGACAGGTGCAGGGGGGGAAATACCTCCCATAGGATGCATACATTAAATATCGCTCAACTGAAGAACTATTAAAGGGAGAGTCTTCAAACGTAGTTAAAGCTACTATTATGGTAAACTATAAATTTCAATAAAGAAATGGGCGGGGTAGCCAGAGGAGGAGTAGTACCCCTCATAGATAGAAATATTAATAAGAGCCGCTGCAATCAATTTGTTGAACTTTTGGTAGTAGGATCTTATGAGCCCCAAAATTGAAATAAAGTAGCAGCGGGGGAAGTGGTTTTCACCATAGGACGCCAATGTATACCATCGCATATCTTAAAAACTGTTATAGTGAGAAAGTTCAAACTTTGTAGAAGTCACTCTTATGGTATACTTCACTTTGAAAATAAAAATAAAGCGGGTAGGCGCAGGGGGGAACTACCTTCCATAGGATGCATATATTTAATATCTCTCAACCGATAAAGTGGTTAAAGCAGTGTAGCGAAGCGCACCGGGTTAAGCTAGTTAAGTATATTTTCTTGACTTATACCAAACGTCTTTTCAAAAAATTCAAAACTTTAGGGGCCCATATTTCGGGAACACGAGATAACTTATCGAAAACCTTTGGCAGATTTGCTCTACTAGCAATCTACTGTCATTTTGGGGTGCAAGTGTTGAGGCTGGTTTTTTTAGTTGTACAGTGTAATCAGCAAATATTATTTATCGTTTTAAAAGAGATCTCTTAAAGCAATAGTTCCCATACTCAAAAGAAAAACAAATGCTTTTTAACGTACGTACGCTGTTTACGCTCCTTTCCTCCTCCATTTTTTTCCGTTCCGCCATTATACGACCGTATGCGAAAGTACCAGCAACTCTTGAAGCATGGGAAGCCAATATGGCAATGTTGGCTTGACGCTATATGACCAGATTTATTAGAAAAAGTAACCTAAAATTGGACTGATCGGATGGACCGTGTTAAAAGTCACTTTTTCACTAAAAAGTATATTTTACTAAAAAAGTCACATTTCATCTTATGAACTTTTAAATGTTGCAAAAATTCGCTGTCTCGGACTTTTGTTTTTAATTATAGTTATATTTGTTGTCTATTTATAAAACTTGACTGATAATTCATTCATATTTTTAACTTGTTACTTGCCACTTGTATCCGTTAATTTACTTAAATCCATAATAAAATAATTCAATTCGTTTTTCCAATCCAATCGTATAATTATCACCGCAAAACATCAAGAGTGTCACTGACACGTTACAATTAAAAACCATAAAATTATTTCATTTTCTCTTCTATATTTTAATTCCCTGCTTCTTCTTCGTCATATTATAGCATTGCGATCCATGCATAAGCGGTCGTTCGCACATTCCACCCATTTCAAAAAATTGTTTATAATTTTAAGCACAAACTCTGTAGATACAACTACAACAAGTACCTACTCATACTTATTCATGATGCAATATTTATGAATTCAGCAAATTGAATTGAAATGTGAACAAAAAAAAAATTAAAAAATAAAAATGTGATGAAAAATACGTAAAATACCCACAAAACTAGGTGAAGATGATAATATCGCATTGGCAAATGAATCAAGATATAATTCATCTTTATTAATATTTGCGTTTTGAAACAATTCTGGAAAAATAAAAACAAATATGGGCAAACAATTTTTTCAAAATAACGAAAACAATTCTGAAGTCATTAAACGCATAAAAAATATTTTGAAATTCATGGAAGAAAAACATTTTGTAGATATAATAAAGAAATACGCTCGAAGAAATTACAGTTATTTATCGAAAAAGCAACATAAAATCTTTGGCAAAAAGGAAAAAGTGCTTAAATTGACTTTAACCGGCCTTATAAAAAGAGTTCCATTATTGATATAGAAAATTTAGGTTCATCCTACCTGGTAGGTTAAAGTAAAGTTGTGATAATGGAACACTTTTTATACGGCCGATAAAATCCTACTTTTTTTAATTTTTTTTATAACGATAAGTCACGACAGTCACGATACCGCGACCAGGTAAGGTCTATTGTACCCACTCCCCTTAGTTGGCCAAAAGACCCTCTTCTTCCCAAAGGCATCTAACCAAGTGCCTCCTTCCGGGCAGTCACACAGTATATGCTTCGTCGACTCGTCCCCGTCTAGACATAGTCTGCATTACTGATCCTCTGCCAGGCCCTTCCGATAAAGGTGGTATTTAATCGTGTGGTAACCAGTCAGATAAGCCACAAACAGTCGCACATCCCGTCTGCCGAAACCATTCGTCATCAGTACATTCCCGGGAGATATGAATTCCCTTGCCTGACGCATTCCCGGAAAATCCTACCTTTAACTATCGTTAAATTGTGAAAACTTAAGTTTACTTCCGATCTGTGACATTGGGAATTAAGGAATAAGTTAACTTCAAAGTTAAAATTGCTTTTTTACAAAAATAAAAGAAAAAATAGTCATCGTCCAGACTTGCAATATTTATTGCAAGTTTAGTGGTGAGAAGATTAGGGAGGTGTACTCAGTTTCATGTGCTCTGCAATACGGGTTTGTTGTGTTATTCTCACACTTTTTTATTTGTATTTATTTATTACATAAACAAGTAAAAAGTTACGGTCACACTTATTAAATATTTGACCAAATAAGCGTAACCACTACTTTTTTTAATAGTTAGTGAGATTTAACAATCTCTTAATGTCACAAAATAAAGATTATTATACTGCTAGACATTGCAAAAAACTGTTTTCTGTAAGATGTGGAATTATAATCAAAATAAATATTGGAAATGAAGGTAATAATAATTAAGTTTGCTTGTTGGTTCCGTTTTTTTCGTCAAATATTTGACAAGTGTGACCGTAGCTTAAGACGAAAGACAAGATAAAAATACAAATATTGCAAGGCTAGAATTTTATATACTGAACACTTATGCAATTACAAAGCAGAATTTTAAAAAATTGCAGCAACAAAAATTGCAAGTCTGAACACTGACATAAACTAAAGCACTTAATTCTTATTACCACAGAAATGGGAACAGAAGAATGGGTTAAAGTTGTTTAATTCCTTTTTTTCCAGCAAAGAGAAAGTTAGAAACATGTCTCTTTAATTATTTCAATAATTTCATCTATAAATTCAAATTATTTTTCCACGAGTTAAAATAAGACATACACCCTCCTACCCTGTTTTATGTATTTTCGTAGCTTTGGTAACTAAATTTTATTGTTTACCTACATGTTTTTTGCATCTGACTTGTTAACTTTTTAAGTCACAAGTAATTGGGCCTGTCTGTCAAAATTGCTGTTTTATAGAAGCTCACAAACGTGCATGTAATTTGCTTCAGCCATTGTTTCTGTTTTTATTTCGCATAGTTATTGCAGAAGCCGATGAAGTAGTTCTAGGTTTCAAAATAGCTTGCTGCCGCCACAAAAACTTGTATTTGCGCTGTAAAATAGTTTAACCATCTTAACATTATTTTCTTCTAATTCAGAAATAACAATTAAGGATATTATAATTTATATAAATATTTACATAATTTCTATTCAATGGTGAGTTGATCATACGTAAATCGATAATGTAAAATATTAACTTCAGCCGTTTAATCCTTCCGCCCCTGCTTGTATCTTCCCGGCATAGATTTTTGTTGCCAGATGGCTTATTAGAAGAAAATAGAGCAAGCTCTAATTTAAATTTTGTCAGACGACTTTGCATCTGAATTTTACAGAAGCAATGTTATAAAGGTAACACACGACATGTATGTATTTTGCAGTGGAAAATTTGGCAAGTCAGATGTAAAAAACAGCAGTATATTTGGATATTTTGCAAGCACTTGCCAGAGTGTGGCATTATGGACTTCTTTACGAACTAAAACAACTTCTTCCTATACCGTTTTACTTGCTTATAAAATCTTATCAGCAAAAGAGGCGCTCTATGTAAACCTAAGTGATGAAGTTTCAAAGTATTAAATCTGGAGTTCCATGAGGAAATATTTTAGGTCAAGTTCTGTACACTGAGAAAAATTCTTCAAAATTTTTTACTAATTAAAGCAATAATGAAAAATAAAATCAGTTTAAACAAGTAAATTAATAAAACCCTAAAAATAGAAATAAAGATTAAATATCTAGATCAGAGACCTGCAAAAGTACAGCACCGTGCTTTTTTTCTCACAATAACATTTGCTCTCACTTTGTAAAAAACAAACAAACATTCAAACAAGAAGGTTCTGTTGACACTTGCTTTAGAATTCCACTGCGAGAAATGTTTAAAGAAGAATGGGAATTTAATTTCTTGTTTGCCGAATTTTTTTTTGGCAAACCCGAATGTTAATGAAATTATAGTTTTTTTTTATTTTTCTTGAAGAATGTGATTTAATTTTAATGATTTTTTTTTATTTTATATAAAACATATGCTTATGTGTTGAGTTTTTACATTAACAGCCAGATTTATTTTAAAAACAAGAATATTACACAAAATTTCTTTAAGTGCTTCTGAGAGGGAGAGCTATTATTCTCTCACAAAGAATATGTATGTGTTGCCGGGATCTGATCTAGATTAACCACAAAATAGCCTTTACTTTTTAACAATAGCAGCTAACTTCACTACATAACGCGCTGTCACAATCAGATATACCAATAGCAAACCGTTGTTGCCGCGCTATTTGGGTTAACTTCATACACTTTATCATGAGAGTTTTTGACTAATAGAAAACGCTTGACGTGCTGATTTAGGTTGTTCTTTTATTGATTAAATTAAAAATTTTGAAGATGTAAAAATAAAAAAACCCTGTAAAAATAATAAAAATCTGTTCCTTAAAACTGATCCTTAAGTATTTTCATCTGCTGATGGCATGGTTTCATGTTAATATCTTAAGATATTGTGTAAAAAAAAAATGTTTTATTCATAAATTAATAAATGAAATATGGGCAACTTTCATGTTTCTCCCAACTACGTCCCATTTACTAAATTTTTATTTTTTGAAGTTTTCAAGAAATTTTGAAAAAGGACATTTGGCCTATTACATACGATATGTATTGTTTTAATTGAATTACAAATTTTTATATTTTAATTAAAGCATTTTCTAAACATATTTAATTCATTTTTATTATAGAAGAAGCTTATAACTTCCAAATTGTAAAAGAGGACATTCGATGATCTGTATTTTTTTTTATAAATTAACAAGAAATTTGATTTATATATTAACTACACAACATAACATTAATATTCGCAATGTCATGGAATTTTAATAGAATTCAACGAATTAGCAACAGATTTTATTAAACACATAAAAATTTAAATTTTCAACATGTAAATGATAGCAAACAAGCTGACATTAAACCAACTCATACAACTTTCAGTTTTATCCTAAAATTAAAAGTATTAACAAAAATTGTATCCGGTGTCAGTTTTCATAGAAAATGTTAAAAATTTGATAAAACTTTGTGATATGTTACATTTGTTACTAAATTATTTTATTAACATTTTACTCTTGTCAAAAAGGGTATATGTAAGTAAAAGTTTTATGTTACTGCCCTAAAAATTAAAATAAAAATAAGTAACAAGTTTTACTGCAGGCAAAAATATTGAAAACGTTTTCTGTCTGTCATTTTTACTTAACACTAAATTTATATATTTATTTTTTATCAAAACAATAAATTTAAACTACATAAAAGTTAAAAACTACCTTGACTTTGGCCACAAAAATCAAAAGTTAAGAAAGGACATGGAAAATTAGCTTCATACAAAAAGGATTTTTATTTTTAAGGATTGTAAGACAAATGACCGTTTTCTCAATGTTGTCGATACATTGTCTCTTACTAAATCTCAAAATAAATATATTAGACTGTTAAGCTATCGCTTAACGATTTTGGATTTCTCAATGTACCGAGGAAAGCATTATTTTCAGCTGGCAGCACCTCCCAAACTACATGTAAAAGTTGGGATTTAGCTGATTGAATTTATCCGTACGGCAAATTAATAATTGTCTGATGAGGCCGGGCTAGCTTTGAGACAGAGTTGAAGCAAATGAGTTATTGAAAATACGAATTTCTTTTATCTGCAGTTTTTCGTTTTTATTATATTTTTTACTGCAATTTAAATTTAAAAAAATTATATTATGCTCTTATATTCAAAAAAAGGATATGTGTTAAGTTTTCTTTTTTATTTTAGAAATTAAACGAATTTAAAAGAAGATTGTTGAGAACATGTTTTTACATTCATTTACAGAATTTCCAGAAAATCAATCATTATTTTCATGAATTTCTTAAAAAGTGGAAATATTTTTTCGTTTTATTTTAACGGGCGCAAGCCGACAGCCTTAGTTGCTAGTGCTTTAGCTTTAAGATTTATTGTAATTTTAATTATAATAAATATCTAAACAAATAAATAAATAAAAAAATTTTAATGGAAAGTAAATTTTTTGAGCATTTAAAACCTAAAAACAAATTGTGTTGATTATAGAAATAAAGGATATATGGGCAACTTTAAAGTTAATGGTTAGAATACACAATTTATTTTTGCTTATTGTAAATAGCACTCATATACGTTCATTCACAAAAATATAATTCAGTTTAATGTATAAAACAAAAATAAGGAGAACTTGCAAAATGAATAAAGAAAGATATTTGGGGCAGTGTTTGTAATAAAAATTATGAAATATAATCAAAACATCGAGCCATTTTTGCGATTATATCGTAAACGACAGGTTCTATGGATCAATTGAATCTGAGCATGCTCTTAAAATCAATCGAATGCGCTGTTATCATTTTAAAAATAAATAAATGCATAATATGAAACCAACTAAAGTGCTGCACTACTTAAGAAAAAAAGAAATAAAACCCCTCTCCTGTAAAATTTGCATTTTGTCGCTTACGATTTGAATCGCAAAAAGGGCTCGATATGTTAGTTATTGTTCAAGTTTTTGTCATGTTAAAAATTTCTGCTTAAATAAAAATAAAGGATACTATGGGAAAGTTCGAGGTTAAAACGTACAACTTATTGGCATTTGGTTATGTGGTTTACAACAGCAAAACACTTTAGTTTTGAAAGTTTCAAAAGAATTAATAAATATAAAAATAATTTTTTAGAACTTTAAAAAAATAATACATCGCACTGTTTCTCTAAAGAAATTCAAAATCTTTTTAATATTTAAATTTTAACATTTTGCAAGAACAGTGCTCATATCTACGCACTGCAAAAATCTTTCTCTAGTATTTTGCCTAAAAAAATACAATTATATCATCCTTTGCAGTATAGGAGTACATATAAAAAGAAAAAAATGTTTGACTCTACTGAAAATTTATAAATTTTGAGGTAACCCCCTTTAGAGGAACCAGTGGGACATGTAAGAAAATTTTTACTTTGAAAAATTAAAAAACTTAAGCAAATTTGAAGCTTACAAAAAAGTTTTGGCATTAAATCAAAATGAAAGAAAAAAGTACTGTCTACGACAATTTTACAATTTGTATATCTTCCACCGAAGCTGAATGGGTTATGAGGGGGAGCAGGTGTTTAAATATGTATGTACGGAACTGTTTGCTATTGAACGGTCAACAAATGGCTTAGATAGGAGGAAAATCCCTTTTGGTTGGGTTTTTTATTTATATCTGAAGAACGGCAAGAGTTAACGTTTCAATATTAGGTACAGTCAACTTGGTAAACAATAGACAACATCCGACATCAAGTGGGCGAGAGTAGAGAAATGGAAATGGCACAAAACAGATTTATTTATATCTAAAGAACGGGAAGGGAAAAGTGTCCAAATTTGGTTCACACAGTTTGGTTATCAATACGCACCTTTCGAAGAAAGCGGGAGGAATTAGAGAAGTGAGCACATTTTCAGTATATCTAGAAAACGGCAAGAGCCACAGTTTCCAAATTAGGTAAAAGCATTGCGGTTATCAATAAACAAGATCCGGAAAAATGTGGGCGCAGACTCAGATTTATTTATTTATAAAAAATGGTATTTATAAAATGTTCTGTTTTTATCGCACCCCAGTGAAGGATATATAAGATTCGGCACTCTTACTCGTTATAATAATATTTTTAAAATTTTCTAGGGATAAGACTTACAACTTTGAACAATAATTTCAAAATCTTCATTAGAATCGGTATACAATTTTAGAAAGACTAAGTTATAAAAAAAATGATTTGTAACTTTTGTAAATTTAATCATGAAATTAAGTAAGATTTTTTCACTAAGTGATTTCATATCATCATAAACTTTTTTAAGTATTTTGTTTTTATTTTTTAATACATGCCCTACTATAATAACACTTAACAATTGTGGAAAATTTTTGGTGCTTTTACGCGAATTTTTTTTAATTATTTTATTTTTTTACTTTATCTTTAAAAAATACTTTTTCTTTTAGTTTGAAAAAAAGGATATATGAGCAACTCCTGTGTTTTCTAAGCAATATTGTTTAAAATAAGTGTGGTAAAAGCTGACATTATAAGCCTTTAATTATAGGAGTTTGAGTCTAATCAGTTTATTATATTAATTTTTAACCCTTATACGGTCTTCGGGTGAAATTTCACCCATTTTATGTTTCAAAATATAATATCTTTTAAATTTTTTAAATTTAAATTTTGCATTAATAACATTAAGTTTTATTTTGGTACATCTAAACGTTACAAGATTATTTAAAGATTTACGAAAAAGTCCCTCGGGTGAAATTTCACGTGTAGGCTACCTTCATCCGATTGAATATTACGGAGGATTTTAGGTTATTGTTTATTGTTTTCTTATTTAATATTATTTCGTCTAAAAAAAAACATCTTCAATAAAGGAAAAACCCCTGTATATTTTCATTATTTATCAGTATGGATGATTTTTTACCCGAAGATCTTTCCTGCAAGTTATTTTGAGGAACGTATGAGGGTTAATTAATTTTCAAAAAATATTGTTAATATCAAGAAATCTATCATTCCAAAAATTTGGTCTTTTTTATTTTCAAGCAAAAGCAATTGTTTTGTCTTTGATAAAAAAAAAGGATAAAAAAAGGGAACCCTTTATACCTCTACATCAATTTCCTTAATCTTGGATTAGGAGATGGCTACCAATATTGTGCGTTTATTCCTTGGTCTTGTTATAATTATAGTTTTGTTTAAAAGTTTTATTTTTTCAATTACATGATTGGCAATTTTTAATTTCTTATTAAGAATAAAGGATATATGAAAAGTTTTGTGTCCTGCATATTTTTTTTATTATTTGTCATAGGTCTTGCTTACATTTTTAAGCATCAATTGACGAGAATTTTGTTGAAATTGTTTCTCTTTTTGCTTTTGATATACATAATTTCCACAGTCATGTGTTTTTAAATATGGAATTTATAGCGAATATTTTGTAATTATGCAAAATTTTAATTCTTTAATTTTTTTTACATAAAAAAATAATTTTTCTTTTGGTCTGAAAAAAGGATATTTGAGCAACTTCTGTGTTTCTTAAGAAATTCCTTAAAAATTTTGTTAGGTAATAAACGACACAATAATACTTTCGTTTTACAAGTTTTGCGCAAATCAAATTATTATTTTAATTTTCATTTAAGTTAAAAGGAAAATGTAAGCCCAAAAATCTAGGATTCCAAATTAAAATTTTTTTCAATTTAACCAATTTCTTTATGATAAAAAAAAGGGTAAAAGGAAAACCTGCATTTTTCTATTTTTTGCCATTATCTTTAATTTTTGGTAAGGAGATGGCTTATGTTCGAGTGCGTTTATTCAACGGTTTCCTCATAGCCTCCACTACAATTAGTTGTGAAGAGGGTATACTAAGTTTGTCATTCCGGTGAAACTTTTTTATTATTCATCTCAGACCCCATGAAGAATATATATTCTGGCTCCTTGAGTAATTCTAAGTTTAGCTATGTCCGTCTGTCCGTCTGGTGAAAACACGCTCACTTTCGAAAAACTCAAAAGAAATTAACAAACTTAGTGTCAAATTGCTTCTAGTTATCCTAAGCAGTTTGGGATTGAAATCCAGCAACATTGGTTCAGTAAGGTCAGAGCTATGAATCAATATGTGGAACTACCACTCTAAAAAATTGATAATTTTGTTGCAAAACCTAACATTAACGTATTAATTGTTTAACTATTTTGTGAATGTGACCAGATATTTTCGCTGTTATTCGAATTATTTCGAAAACTTTCGGTACGTATTACTAGAAGTGACACTACTTAAAAAATTATATAAAAAAAACTAAAAAAGAACCCATTTTTATTTTTTGATATGGTATAGATGAAGGATAAACCTTTCTAAAAAATTAATACACTGTAAAAAAACCCTTGATCTTTTTGGTTTTATCGTCAGTTAAAATTTTTTTTGTTATACATTTTTTTACAGTGTATTTCTTTTTTCTTTTTTTTAACGTGTCATAAAGCCTGTTAAAATATATTTTTAATGATACCAAGATCATGGAAATCGGTTTAGCTGATTCTGAGTTATTGTAGTTTAAATGGAGCTCTTTTCGACCATTTTCGCGTTTTTTCGAAAACGTTCCCACTGTGTCACGCCCAAAAAATCGCAAAACAGTCATTTCTAAAAATGAGAGTTTGTTTGTATTGATCAAATTTAGCTTTGAACAAAATTTCATCGATATCTGAGGGGGTCGGGTTCAAAATTTCAGTTTTATCTCGATTTTTAAATGAAATTCATTATATGCCCAATATAAAGCCCACTCTGGTAAATTAATTAAATACGCCTAAAACCGTAGCAGATATATATTGTGGTAACATTTCTTCCAACTTAGTATCATATGACCAGAAAAATGTCATGCAATTTTGTGATATACGGTCAATAATTTACTTTTGATTCCATATTTAGCAACCTTCTGAAATTCACCGTAATCGCTTAAACTAATTTCACCGCTGTATTGTATATTTTTTTATCACAGATAACACTCTGCAGAATTTGGGTTCATAACTTACCATGGCTCTAATAAAAATTCTCCTCCTGAAAATTTCTAAAAAAAAGCATGAAACTTTCTGATTGTCGGCCAATAATTCAATATAGGTCTAAGGCGCAACCAATTTTAATGCTGACGTCTGTTTTTATAAAGATAAATTAATGATAAATATAATATATTTCTTACTCCCGAAATATTCGACTTGTAGGTGGAGGTTATCAAAGATTCGGCATAGCCGAATAAATTACTCTAACATTTTTTAATTATAATTTTGATTCGAAACTTTATCATTTCATGTAAATGATTCGCAATTTATAATGTCTTTAAATAAAAAGATATTTTTTTATTGAGAAAAAATGATATACATATATGAAACTTTTGAGTTTTTCCATCAATTTCTTTAAGTTTTAGAATGAATACTAACACAAGGAAGTGACTTTGTGGTCCACTTGCGGATATGCTGCTTGTCTCGTATTGAATAGGCAGTTAAATGGCCTTATCTTGATAGGGACCAATGAGTGGGCCAACCCTGGTGGCGGTGGACCAGCTCTGGTTAACCGACGGTTCCAAACAGACGAATGGTGATGCTAGGTTGGGCATTATGGTACCGGGTCTTAAACGGGGCTTGTTAATGGGCAAAAAGCCTACAATTTTTCAGGTGGAGATCTACGCTGTTCTCACATGCGCTTGGGAATGTTTTGGGAGGATGACAAAGTTTTTGAGATTATTTATAATGTCGGTTAGCCAGCCCGCTTTTAGAGCACTATCTTCTTTGAGGAGCAGTCCAGGTTAGTTATAGACTGTTTTGCATCTCTGAACGATCTGGGAAAACACAATAATTTGAATTTGTGTTTGGTACCCGGCCATTAGGGCCATGCGGCTAACGAAAGGGCTGACTGTTTGGCAAACAGGGGCGCTACCTTGTCCATTTACAGGTCCTGAGCCTTACTTCGGAATCCTTGCTGGTCACATTAGGGGACGAGACTAAATTGGTCCGAACGTGAATTCCTACACACATGGACGTCCATGTCTGGCTTAAGACAGTCCAAGAGGCTTGTGACACTGTCCCGTAGCAGGGCAGGTAGACCAAAGAAGGGTAATCTTAGGCAACTTGCTGGCCTATTTATGGGACACTGTGGCTTATAATGTGAGTCCTTATGGAATTCTGTGGAGCAAATGATGAGGCCAACTTAAATGGTAAGATAAGCAGGCTGAACAGAATATCCTATGGGTCGTGCTGAATACTTTTGTCATTATTGAGCATTGGTTGCAGGATTTTTTACACAACAAGCTTAATATTTTTGTTTTTATTTGGAGTTTTTGATTTTAACAGCATCGTACCTCGATTTAAGTATTTTCTATTTATGAAAGTAACATTTTAGCCTAAAAAAAGCTATTTTTTTACACGAAAAAAAAAGATAAAAGTATAAAACAGTTGAGTTTTTTTTTGATCAATTTCAGTTATGTATATCCCTAGAGGGAAGCGAACTGACACTAATGTAGTCCCGTGATAGGTATTTGGTGGTAGAGACTGGTTCTAGTTCTAACACTTTATATGAATAAGACCTATCACGTTTACATGGGGTTGTCATTGGAGGGGGTCAATTGACCCCATTTGACCAGTCACAGATCTTTTCTCAATGAACGTGCTTAGTTTCAGTTACTAAAATGTATTATTATTTGAATACAATGTAGTATTATTTCAATAAAACAAGTCCTAGAATTAAATTTAAGAACCAAATTTTAGAAATTACCAAAAAAAATTCGTCACAGCACCAGTTAAGACTGTACTGTAATCCATTACTTTTTCTACCTTTTTGTTCTTTATAAACCAGTAGAATTTATAAGAATTGTTAGACGAACACTTTTTCAACTGTTTGTAGAATTTTTTGATTTAACCAACTTTTCTTTTCGAGTGTACGGTTTAATTTTATGCACACACATACCCATGCCTCTATCTACTTGCTTAAACTAACGACAAGTTATGAATTTTAAATATTTCAACCGTCCAAACAGAAATAATTAATTTAAAAGAAATGCAAGAGTTAAGCAAACCACACAGAAATGATAGAGATTGCAATGTAAAGAAAAACCTATCTCTGCGTCAAAGAAAAGTAAACGAATTCAATAAAATAATTGCATAAATAGTATGACTAAACTGCGTGTATTTGTTATGCCATTGAGTGCTCCCTCTCTTTCTTGTTTATTTTTTTTTTAATATTTGTCTTAAGACTCAGCTGTGTCTTGAGAAGTCGTTAACAAAGTGCAGTATTTTATACAGCTATGTTGCATGCAATTAGATTTTTTTTGCAACATTTAATTTCTCAATTGTCAATTGTTGCTTTTAGTGAATTTAAATTCAATAAAAACTCATAAAAATCACTCTCACAATCAAAGTGTTTATGCACACATAGCAAAGCATGCAGTATGAGGCATGTAAGTCAGTATGTGTGTTTGTGTAATAGTTTTTGTAAATAGTAAAACAAACACATACAAACATATAAATTATGTGTGTATGTAAAAGCTTTTGTTAATAACGAAATGGGAAAAATTAAGCTTTAAAACATAAAAAGCTCCACACGCAGCAGAAATAAAAAACCAAGAGCGCTATACTCGGCTATGCCGAATCTTATATAGCTTTCACCAATGTGCGATAATAACAGAAAGCTATAAAATTACCGTTCTTTAGTTATAAAAAAATCAACTTTGTTCCACGCCCATTTGTCCAATTACGCCAACAATTTTTTCGGATCTTGTGTTAAGATAACCAAGAAACTTGAACCTGATTTGGAAACTTTGGCTCTTGCCGTTCTCCAGATATACAGAAAATTATAATGTATTTTTATGGAAAGTTCCACGCCCATTTGCCTACTTCCGTCAACATTTTGTTGGTTCTTGTGTTTAGATAACCAAGAAGCTTGAACCTAATTCGTAAACTTTGGCTCTAGCCGCTCTCAAAATTTGCATAGAAATAAAATGAAAAAACAATAACAACAAGGATTTTAGGGTGAAACAAGAGGCTGCAGTGGTTTTTTGCTCGTATTTCAGCCATTTGTTTACCCATCCGGCGGAATTTTAATAGCAAGCAATTCCGGACTATATGTGGCGTAAATATGTAACAACAACGTTATCATCATATCTGGGGTCTCCGGAAAACTTATTTCAACGGCCACACGGACAGACGGACTTCATTAAATCAACATCGCTTCTCATAAGGATCCAGAATATATACTTCATACGGTCTAAGATCAATAATGTAGGAATTACAAACGGAATGACAAACTTATATATACCCTTTTACCTTTTGTGAAGAGCATAAAAAAGTTATATTGATTTGCATAGAATTGTGGAAAAAAAGAAAAAGATAAAAACCAGGGTTGCCATAGTTCAAAAATAATATGCATTACTTAAAAATCAAGTGCTGCTTAAAAGCAAAAAAACTTGTTTTCCTTTTCAAAATATTCGCAAGTTATCGACATTCCCATTTCAGCAGCAATTCAAAGGCAACCTTCTCTAATTGCTATAATCGTATGAACATACAATTTGTTTTGTTTTAAGTATAAACTCATTTCCAATTCCGATTCTTCTGTGTTTAATTTTTATGCGTTTGTGTTTTTCAATTGGAAAAATTTTTGTTTGTTTTTCTCTGCTGTTTTAATGTTCAATTTCTGTTTTTGTTGTCGATGATATTTTAGCTGACAGTATGGTTACGTTTTCAATGACGCTCTTGTTACAAGGCTTATAGAAATTCATACATACCAAGTACATAATAACATTACAATTCGATTTGATATGAATTGTGCATACATTCTTACATACAAACATATGTACAGTGCATTATAATTGTATGTATTCAGCTGGTTGTTCTACGTATAGAACATACAAACGATTGCTGTTTGTTAACAATTTTTGCATACAAGTATATTTAGTTTAAGTTTTTTCCCTCTGATGTTGTTTTTGTTTTTGAAATCCTATATTTGTTGCTTGTGTTGTTTTTGTTTTTGTTCCTGTTCTTATTTTTTTTTGCAATAATCCAAAGCGTTTTTATGAGTATGTGAGCTTAAATGGAAATATGTGTTGTTTGTATTTAATTTTTTTATTTGGCTGATTTTAGGAAAAACACTGTGAAAATTTTTTTAACTAAAATAGAAATTTACAGCGTAAGTTTGATGACACCTTTTACACAAACAAATAAATATTTTTGTGTATATATAAAACGTTTATGCTTGATCCAACTTTTTATTTTATGGGCGATTCTAAGTGAACACTGTGTGATCTTTTTTCAAATATTACGAATTTAGTAAAGGCTAGTTAACACGGTAATACAATGTATTACGACTTTTTAGAATCAAGTTAATACAAAATTCGTTTCTTGTTTAAAAGAAAAAACAGAATAAAAGTCTGTTGTAAGTATATTTCATGTTTACACGGATGGTATAAGTAAAACCCGAAATAATAACAAACAAGCAGATGGCTGCCTGCAGTTTTACAATTTTAACAAAAACAACATGAAAATTTCCTAAGTTGATTTAAGTTGTTTTTGTAATAAAAAGGTTACCACTTTCAATTTATGCTGTTAAATACACCTCTGGTGTGATGAGAATACATAAGTCTGGAATCACACTTTAAAATTTACTCTTCACAAAGTATGAGTTTATTGATGAGAGGGGAAGAGAACATGCTATTATTCTCTGTGAACCCAGACAAAGTATCTAAAATGGTTTAGAAAAAAACATTTACCGACCGCTTGTCAGATTGTGTATTCGTATTCTCTCTTACTCAATACATTTTGCTATTACATGATGAGATTTTCTCATTCTACATAATTTTTTGCAATATCGTAATACATTGTATTACCGTATAAACTAGCCTTTATTAAAGCTAAAAGTAATTTAACATAATCGCATGTGGAAATTAAATGGTTTAATTGAGCTTTGAGGTGGGATACCACGAGGAAATTCTTATTTAAAAGTACTTCTTACGAAAATGTATACATGATTAGATAGCTTGTCAAATCATCTTGCAAACTTTATAGCCTTTATAAGGGTAATATCAGCTTTTATAAAGAAGTTATGGCACTGATATTTTCAATTTTTAAATGCAGACCAATGCCAATAAAATTTAGTAGTATAATGCTAGAAACACAACTGGGACGAACGCAAATAATTCGCAACGAATATTCGTCGTCAGAAATAGAACACATTGGTATGTATGAGAATACACACAATCGTTGCGTAGACCGAAATTCGTCATGCGTAACGAACACTGCGATAGGTTTATTTCTATTTCTTACGCAGACGAACGACGAATAAATTGGGATAGAGACAGCTAATCGCAGGTAAATCATGAAACCTGTAAAGAATCACAGGGAAAACTCGCTTCTAATGCGAACTTGGCTAAAATTTGCAAAAATCGCGAAAATTCGCGAAAATTTTTAATATATCAAACAATCCATAAAATTGATTAAAAGCCTCTAAAACTATAAGGAATGGCAAAAATTCGATAAAAATTGCTAAATTAGCGGAAATTTGCAAAAATTTGCTAACAGCGGCATAAAAACAATGTCTAATATTTTTTTAAAATCGTTAAACTTGTAAAGAATCATAACCCTTATAGAAAAAAATCGCTTATATCGCGAACATAGCTAAAATTCGCAAAAATTGCAATATTTAAACAAACGCAAAAATTTATTTGAAATCGCTAAATCAGTTTAAAATATCAAAATATCCGATAATAACATAAAAAAGTTTGCAAAAATAGCGAAAATTCGCGAAAATTTTTCATTTTTCAAAGAACCCATAAAATTGATTAAAAGTCCCTTAGACTATTAGGAATAGCAAAAAATCGTAAAAAATTGCTAAATTAGCGGAAATTCGCAAAAATTTGCTAACAGCGATATGATAGCAAAGTCTACTATTAATTATAAATTGTTAAAGCTGTAAAGAATCAGACAACTTACAGACACAAATCGCGAAAATGGCTGAAATTCGCGAATATTGCAAAATTTGAAACAAACCCAAAAACTAATTTGAGTTTGCTAAATCGAAATGAAGAACACCAAAAATGCTTAAGTAATCCACTTTCGAGGGGATTCGGATTCTAGAACACACCCAATTAATAGTTTTTTATGTTTTTTTTTGGTTGAAATATGGTCAACCTATGATTTGATAAATGTTAGCAAACAAAGAAATTTTAATAAAATGATTGCTAGTTAAAGAAGATGAAAATGGATGAAAATGTTTATATAATCAAGCGTCCAATGTATTTATTTTTATAAATTAAAAAAAAATCATGTCTTATTAATACTTGGAATTTACGCACTTATTGTGTCTCATTTGACGATTTACGCAACGAATTCTTGCCGACGAATTCGTCGTACTATGCGAAGTTCGTCGTTCGTCCCAGTTGTGTTTATACCATAATGAAGATTATAATAAAATATGTTTGAACCAGGGCTGTGGAGTCGGTGTTGAAGAGTCGGAGTTGATGGTTTTGTGCCGGAGTCGGAGTCGTAGTACCCACAAAAACTCGCGACTCCAAAGTTTTTCGGCATAAAAAATTTAAAAAAAAATTTCTAAAATAAAAATGATCTTCTAAAAACACATTTAAAATTTAAATAAATAATTAGAATTGTGGTTATTTTGTTGAACTATTTATGGTTTTTAATCCAAATTTTTAATATTTTAATCAGGCTTAAGTTCATCAAATTTAATTTTCATTAAATTATTTTTATGAAGAAAGGAATTTTACAACATGAAAATTAATTAAAATTGTTATTGATAATCATTCATTCTTGATCTCAGGTCAGTCAAGAATGAATGATAGTTTTGAATTTTTTCACTTAGAGCCACTTTTTCCCTAAAAAAGTCACTTTTTCACTAAAAAGTAACTTTTTCGCTAGAATTTCACTTATAATTAATAAGGCAATTTTTCACTAATATTTCCCTTTTTCACTAAAAAGTCACCTTTTTACCAAAAAAAGTCACATTTTATTAAGAAGTCACCTTTCAAGTAAATTTTTTCACTAAAAAAGTCACTTTGTCACTAAAAAAAAATCACTCTTTCACTAGAATTTCACTTTTATAGTTATTAACACACAGAAAAAAATACCAATGTAAAATTAACATGGAAAACTGTTGACTGAGAAGCATAGTAAATTTCTGCAAAAGTATGCTCATTATTTAAATTTATCATTATATCATATTAATTTTAAATGAAAAATATTAAAATAAGCTTAAATCACGCGTATTTAATATTTTTCACTGTTAAACTAATAAAAAAAAATATTAAAATATAAATAAATATGGATTCAATATTGAATCCATTAAAAACCCTGTTTTATATTAAAATCGAAAGTTTATCTTGTTAAATTAACATGCATACATAGTTAAGTATGTTAATTTTTTTATTTTCATACTTAAAATATGTTATAAAAAGAAGGCAATTCCTGTATTCTTTTAATTAAAATTATTTAGTTAAATAGTACATCAAGTTTTCAAAGTAGAATGATGACGAAAACCATATCGGGCGATTCTGCAGATGCTTCTGTTGACAAAGGTGAAAACAAAATAAGTGAAGCATGTGTTACAGGGGTAAGTGTATTGAATTATTCTTAAAGAATTGAATATGTTGTCTCTGAAGCTTCTTTACACTGTTATAACACACTCAAACCAACTTGATTCTACATGAAATTCACGTTGTTTCAACTTGAAATAACTTTAATTCAACGTGATTCGGATTGTTATTTCAATATAAATGACATTTTGCTCTAACTTTACTGCAATGTTAAATTAACATGAATTATAGTTATTTTAAAAGAAAAAAATTTTGTTCGCAAGTAATTATAAAATCAGGTTGAATTAACATGAAAAACGTATTAAGCAAAATCAACACCGAAAAATTTTAAATCAACCTTGTTTTGTACGTTTTTAACTTGATTTTTTGCCTTATTAAAAAGGCACTTTTTCACTAAAATGTCACTTTTTAACTGAAATTTCATTTTTTACTAAAAAGGCACTTTTTCACTCAAAAGTCACTTTTTTATTAAGAAGTCACTTTTCAAGTCACTTTTTCATTTAAAGTAACTTTTTCACTAAAAAAAGTCACTTTTTCACTGTGCACTAAAAAGTCCAGTCACTTTTTACTAAACAGTAACTTTTGTACCAAAAATTCAGTTTTTCACTAGAAGACAACTTTGTTCACTAAAAAGTCAACTTTTGTTTTACTAAATAGCAATTTTTTCGCTCCGTGTTGTATAATAAACGTAACAATCCAGTTTAACAGAATATATAAAATTCTTGGTATATATAAATACAATAAGAATGTGTGTGTTTGTGCATTTTTTCCATTTCATTTACAATTGGGACTTAAGTCAATAGAATTTTCTCCCGCTAAATGCTGGAAAAATTCGAATAAATGAAAAGCAGAAAAGCAGCGCACTAGTTTTACTTTATTCCAGCTAAATGTGCAACTTTTTTTTCTTCAAACTTTTTCTTGAAATTCAAACGTTTTTCTATCTTTAGTTGCTAATAAAATTGCAAGCGATTAGTGTAAAGAATAGAGCAGCCAACAACAACAAAAAAACTATTATACTGAGTGGTTGAAATTTCATTTAATGATTCAATTCCATTAAAAAAATGGAATAAATATATTGTAACAACAACAATCTAAAAACAAGTATATGTAAATATGCTATGGACACCATAAAAAATTGTAGATGTGTGTGTGTGTGTGTTTTTAAATTTTGTTAACGTTGTTGTTTCTAGTATTTAAATTGTATTAGTTGTTATTTGTTATAGTTACTTAGTATATGCCATATGTTGCATGTTGTTAGGTAAACCAAGTTAACTTTTTTAATGTTCGTTTTTTTTTTAAATGCTGGGTGTGTATTTGAGTGTTTGTATGTGACTTGTCATATGGAGTCATGCTAAAATGCAGCAGAAAACAAAAAAAATCTCCCCAAGGCATTTTATAACGGGAAACTGTTTTAGGTTTTTTATTCTCTAATTCATTCAATTTTTCCTTTTTCCGTTGAATTGTTTTTATGCATGTGTAAAAGTGTATTGTTGCCATTGCGCAATCCGGCTATCAACAACACAATATAGACGTGGGCTTTTAAGAAAGGTAGGTAAGGTATCTAGTCAAAAAAATAAGGATTAAAAGGGAATTTGGCTAATAGAAGAGAATTTTGCAGAAAATCTATTAAAACATATATTACAATTAGAAATTTCATATAACAGAAATTTTTTATTTTTTTTTAGGAACAATTGTGATTTTTAGTTGAACTGTTTAATTTAAATTTTTGATATTTTTAGTTAGGCTCGAGTTCATTAAATTTAATTTTCATTAAATTATTTTTACTGAAGGAAGGAATTTTTACAACTTTGAATTTTATTTAAATTTATTGATCTTTTTCTTGGCTGAGCTGGGGCTCGAACCTGGGTTGATTTACATGTTTCAAGAATCACCACATTCTTTCATCAGAATTCTTTTGAGTTCTAGCCTCTGCACCACTGCGGTGCCTGCCAGCCAACAGTCAACCAGTATCACTTGTTAAAGATTGAAGTTATATAAAAAATTTATAAGAATTAAAGAACTTTTTCTTCTTAGACTAGCAATTTTTGTTTAGCCTACCTTCCCTCCCCGTCTAGTTACGTAGTGTTTAGAAATCCAAAAATGTCTGCCGCCTCTTAATTCGTATTTGTTAAGGGCATTGCATTTTCCCCCTTTTTTGTTTGTTTTTTAGTTCATAATCATAATTTTATACCTGTGCAGTGCAATTTAAGTTGGGTACTTTACGATGAATAAATATTTTCTAATTTTTTATATATTTAAATATTTATTTGTTTAAACAACGTCCAGGCAATCAACAATATGTTGCATGTCTTAATAAGTGTTTTTTCCGCACTGGCTAATGTTGTGGCAATTATTGTTACGTTTTTTTTCATTTATATTTAAAATATTAATAAATTTTAAATATATTAAATGTAGTTATTATAATTATTACTCAGCACTATAATGTTTTGTGTTTTACTGTTGTGTGAAATAAATGGCATTAATTAATTATTGTTTTAGGCACAATATGCTTTTAAACTTGCTGTTGTGCAACATTAAATTTTTCACCTCAACTATAGCAAAAGGTGGAAAGTAATTTAATATTTTTGGTAGAAGAAAATGTCTAAAGGAAGTAAAGTAAAATTTTTTTTGCGTAAATTAAAAGTTATTAATTAGTACATAGAAAATTTAACGGCAAATAACAGATTTATGAAGGGGAGAATTGAGCATTTTTTTAAGTATAGAAAAAATAACTTTTTATAGGATATTAAAAAAATATAATGCCATTTATAGAACATATTAGATAAATTTGCTATTTATATTTATTAAGTTTTAGATAAACTTGCCTTTTCTAGTAAATTTTACATAGATTTGATTTTAAAGCAATATACACACAAATTTGCTTATAGCATTGTTTAATTAGATAAGCTGTTTTTACTAGTTTTATATTAACAAGAAATTCGGCCATAATTTTTTTTTAATATGAAGCCTGATTAAAATATTAGAAAAAAATTTGGATTAAAAACCATAAATAGTTCAACAAATTAACCACAATTCTAATTAATTTATGAAAAGTTTCTATTTTTATCACTCTTGATACAAATTTACTATTCGGCATGTTCTGATAATCGCAAAACGTTTCGATCGTTACGACCAACTAATATCGCCACGACGCGATATTTATGCAATTTTAAGCAGATTTGTTGTTACAGCTTATTTTTCGAAAATTCGGTCAATACCTTTTAAAGTAGTTTTTTTTTTATTAAATTTTTCATTTTTGACTTTAAATAAATTAACCTTATTTATACAATGGACAGCATGAGCATGCGTTCAATAACTTCTTCTGTCTAAGCAAAGTTAGAAATAAGTATTTTCAAAAAAAAGTGGCCAATATTCTCTTATAGCTTCGCTTGTTCATATAAAAGTACATATTAATGTTTTTTTTTTAATGAAATTATTAAGAATTTTCTAATAATTATTAAAAAAAAAAAAACAAAGAAAATAATTTGTAAAAGAGTCACGTCTTGGTAACACTCTCTTAGGGAACAGGCTTCATAAAATTCTTAACAAATTGAAAGGGAGTTTGAATGACCTCCCAAAAAAGTATTGTCATTTATAAGAAAAATATGTTCAAGTTAATATTTTAATATGCATTAAGCATTTTTGGGTAATAGATTTTTCCTCACATGTCAATTATATTTTTATATATTTTTTTTTTCAATTCAAATTTATTTATGAGCAAACAGCAAACTTTTTTTTTTAATAATTTATAAACCATAATTTGTATGTATGATTTTTTTTTTGTTTATTTTCTTTTCAAGAAATTACTTAATTTAATTTATGTTTATTCTCCACTTAACTATTCAAACACTTGACTTGTCCAAGCAACCAACCATCCAGCCAACTGACCAAATAAACAAACAAACCATCGACAAATGTTAATTGTAGTTTTAAAATTTTGAAATTAGAAATGTTTGTGATAAAACTAAAAATAAAGAAAAAAAACTAATTAGAATTTTTGTTAAAATTCTGTGGCCTTAAATGCAATTGTAGAGGGGTTTCTTATAAGAAAAATTCTGTCAATACTTGAGACAAATTGGAAACAAAAAAATTCTGATTTGAATAAAATTTTATTATACAATATTTAAACCTACCCAATAAAAAATGGAGCTTTCAACGAAGCAGGTTTGTAAGGGAGAAACATAAACGTTTCGCTTACCATTGCGCTGACGGAAGAAAGACATGAATTTTATATGATGAGTTCCCACTTTGAAGCAATACATTTTTGATACATAAAGCGCATAATTCAACGCATATAAAACTTGTTGTATGTAACGATCGGCCTCACTCACTGAATGTTTTGATACAGTTATTTTTTAGAACTCTCCCTTACAAACCTGCTTCGTAGTAGGGAATGCCGTAGCACTTTAAATGTTATTTTTTTTATAAAAGTTGTTGAGAGTTCTTTCACTTACTTTACATCATTTCTGTATGTCTTATTGCGTAGCGCATAATTGTGCGCTTATTTTTTTAAATGTACCATTAGTGCTTTGCAAAATGATTAAATTTTGTGTTGGGTAAAAAGTGTAGAGAATATATTTAGAAGGAGAGAGAGATGGGTTGCTTTAGAAAACTATAGAAAATGTTTAAAACCAAGCAGCAACTTTAACTCTTGAATCGTGAATTCGGTAAAAAAAATTATCATTTCTTAGCTGAGTTGTTTAAAAAATATAAAATATATACCTACATCATATATGAACACGTATTGCTTGTCCCCTTTCTTAAAACTCTCTTACAATGATCTTGAATTTTAAATAATACAGTTTCAAATAGCTTCAATGACATCATCAAATTTAAAGAATGATTTTTGTTTATGTTTATAATGTATAATTATTAAGATACTTTCATGTAAAGCAGAAATTTAAAGGAAATAATTCACAAATAAAAATCAAGTCTATACACAGTATGCCCTCGTTTACTCGATTTTTGCAACAACTTAAATATAAACATTCTAGACTCAGTGTATGCAACTTTGAAAATATTTGTGACTCTTTAAAGGCAAATTTCCAACAAGATAAAGATTATTTTTCTATTTGGAAGACGCACGTAATATTCATAAAAACCCACTGTAAAAATATGATGCTCTTTTGTCTACATTTTGGTAATGAAAAAGTTGGTTTAAAAATACTTTTTTATATGCCTTTAATGTTAAATTCAAAATTGTCTTCTTCTACTGAAAATTTTAAAATGTTGAGTTTATACTTCAATTTCTAACAAATAAAATTGAAGCGTACCTACGTCGTACATCGTTATAGATCCAATTCTACTTTATACGTCGGTTACGACCGTATTGTCATAAGAAAAGGAAAGTTTTCAATTATAATGATGTTTTTTAATTACATTTTCAAAAGATTTTGTTATTCGTGCTCAATTCCCAGTTTTTATTATTGATAAAAACACTTGAAATTTATTGTTGATGGGATAAGCTATTCCTATGCGCATCAGTGTTACCGTTCAAAATTTTCAAAAAGGGGCACAAAAAGGGGATTTTCAAAAAAAAGGGGCAACTTTAAAAACAGGAAAATTTAAAAAAAAACGTATGTATTTATTAAATTATTTTCATCGAAAACTAAACATAACAAAAAATAAACTTCATATTTATAAAAAAATACATTATAGGTATATAATACAAATTGTTTGGGGAAAACAGACATATATATAAATACATACATATATACACAGAAAGAAAAACACTCGGGATAAATCAAGTTTTTTGGGATTACTTTAAGTACGAGTCGTACTCAAAAATTCAAGTACGAATAACACTTAAACGTACTCAAAACAATCCTAAATGGGATTTCTTTCGAAAATCAATCCCTTTTCAAAGTTTTTTTTTTTTAAATTTGAACACATTTAGTTTATATTTTTGATTAAATATGTACATAAGATTTCTAAAATAAAAACCATATCGGGCATGATGTTGGTGATTTATCATTCTGAAATGTGTAATACGGGTAAGTAAATCACTCATAATCATTTTTTCTTTGTAATTTCTTTTTTTTGTTTTTTTTTCAATCATGAATTCGGTATAAAATCAAATTTATATTACTTGAATCAAGCTCATTTTGAGATTGATTCAATCTAAGTTTTACTTAAATCAATCTCATTTTTGGATTATTTTAAGTACGAATTCGAATTAAAACAATTTTATAATTTTAAGATAAAGCGCATTTTGAGATTGATTCAATCTTAGTTTTACTTAAATCAATCTCATTTTCGGATTATTTCAAGTACGAAAACGGGATTGAATATGGATAATTTAAGTATTTTGGGATTAAAAATCCGTACTTGAATCAATCTTTCTGTACTTGATTCAAGAAAATCCGTACTCACCGTACTTTAATACCGCTTCGGATTGATTTGAGTACGGATGGATTGATTTTTCTTTTGAGTGTACATATATCGTCAAAATACATGTCTTGTTTGCAAGTAAACGATAATGAACTGTTGCATAAAATTTTTATTTCAATTATTTATACAAAAACAGTTACTAATTACTTGTAAATAAAACGAGCTTAAAATAGTGTAATAACAATACTTACAAAAACAAAAAATAGTTCATAATATGATTTGATACAAAAAAACTTTACATTTAAATAGATAGAGATATGTATATACATATGTAAGTATATGTACATAAATA
The DNA here is from genome assembly GCA_949318255.1 of Pollenia labialis. NCBI lineage: Eukaryota > Metazoa > Arthropoda > Insecta > Diptera > Polleniidae > Pollenia > Pollenia labialis. The sequence goes on from OX439143.1 coordinate 115,746,715, forward strand.
TTTGGCACTTGGATTATTTTACTTTTTTACCAAAAAAATTAAGTTACGAAAAAACCTCGAGGAAAAAGCATATAAAAGTATTGATAGGAAGATAGTTAATATCAGGTACAGATCCATTTTTTTTATAAATTGCAGTGTTATGTTGTTTCTTCAACTATTAAATATCTATTTTTTTGAAAACGTAAATCTTTATTTATTAATCAATTAATCACTTGGAATCCAATCTTCCAAGTCATTTTGATACAAATTTAAAGCTAGGATCACACGATTGCCGCAAATGCACCAATATGACACAATTATTATTGTGCTTTATTGACGCACAATAATGAAATTGCCCCAACCAAATTTTCTGAAATCACACGATTGCCCTGTTTTATACAAATTTAATTGCCGCTAGTTGGTACAAAGCGAAATGGTTACAACAATTGCCGCAGAACAGTCACACTATTGTTCTTACTTATGTATATTAACTGCGAAAACAGCTGTTGTGGTAGCTTTTTTATTTGTTTGAAAGTTCTTGTTAGATTGTTCATTGAACAAAATTAAATGATAAATGATACAAATCATATACTTAAACAAATTATTGTTGAATAGTTTTATTTAATTTTTTAAGATATTCCAAAAATTAACAGTCTGTTCAACAATTTCGTATGTTTAGGTTCGAATAGAAATATCTTAAAAATATTCGCACAGAACAGCTCAATATGCTTGTGAACATATGTACATACTTAAAATAATTAATTAAAAAAATTTAAATGCAAAATAAATTAATAAATACATATTTATTTTCATTACCTACTAAAAGAAACACAAAAAAGTAAATCTAATAAAAAATGGGCAAATATTGGCGCGTATTGTGTTGTTTGATTGCCGCACAAGAACACAATAAATATTGGTGCATTTTTGTCATTTTTATTGACGCGCGGTTGCTTAGCAAACAGTCACACGATTGCCGCACCAGGGTTGCATTTGATTGGTAAAAGTAAGCACAATATTGTCCTCGATTGGTACATGAGCCATTTGGTTGTGGGGTATTAAAAAGTGTGAAAATTGGTGCATTGCGGCAATCGTGTGATCCCAGCTTAAAGCGGATAACATAGACTGACAGGTATCTACTTTCAGTCTATTTGTCACTTTATTTTTTAAATATGCTTACTTAGAAAAAATCCGCTCAGCGGATGCACTACTTTGTGGTAAAGTAAAAACATACGAAGCAAATTTATACAAGTTTGGATATAAATTGTCACCCAAACAGTTTTTTAAATTGCCAATTTCGTACCAAAATGTTTCAGGCTTAGATATTTTAAAAATTGCTTCATAGCTTTTATCGTTTGATCTGGTTTCAAAAAGTTTGAACTCTTTTACAAACTCATCTGGGTTAGTAATTATATCAATAAAAACGGTAACATTTTCAAAGTAATTTATGTCTTCAGCTGACTTAATAAATACTGGATCTAAAACCTTTAATGAACTCAGCCTCTTATCGCTAATATTAATTCTTGATAAAATTGCTTTGCACAGCTTTTGGTAAAAAAGTAAAATGTTGTTTTTAATTTCTACAATATCACTACTTAAGATTTTGTTAGTACATATTTCTAGCTCGGCTTCGTGGCCGATATATATATTAAGAGTTGCTTTTATATGCAGAACATCAACAAAATCAATTTGTTCTATATTTGTTTGCATAACATACTCTTTCGTGGATGAAACTAAATATATAATTTGTGATGATTCGTTTTGAAAATTAAGGTTTAATTTATTCATAATATTTAATACATATACTAGAAATTTGAGGTAAATTTTATTGTTAATAGATAGCCCTTCCTGAATTATTTTCCAAATTAGATGCTATTTTCTCTTCAAATTGAGCTCGGATTCATTGATTGACAGCATAAAATAAATTTGGTTCAAAAAGGGGCACAAAAAACTACAAAATGATACAAAAGGGGATTTAAAACAAAGGGGTCAAAAAAGTGGCACGGCAGTCAAAAAGGGGAAAAAATGCGACTTTAGTCGCATAACGGTAACACTGATGCGCATTTCACTGGTTGATTAGGCCAGATCATCAGGAAACTTCATCCATAAAGATTTTAGAAAAACTAAAGATATTAAACCAAATAAAAGTGTTAAACGTATAAGACTTATAGCAACAGTTCTACTTGTAATAATATCAAAGCTTAAACAAAACAACATCAACAATAAACAGTGCGTTCATCTCATCTTACATTCCCCGCTACAATTAGTTGAAATTCTCTCAACGTTAATTGTAGTTGTAAGTAGGTTAAGAAAAACAAAATAAAAACAACAACAACTTACAAAAGATGTTGTCAATTAAGTGTTTTTTAGGCCGTGCACCTGCCTGTTTATTATCAAAAAGTAATTTCAATTTTTGGGAATACAAAATTTAAATTTTCAAAAGATTTTGTTATTCGTGCTCAATTCCCAGTTTTTATTATTGATAAATTACATAAGAAAAAAATCCACCGATAGGTCCGAAACAAACGAAAACGTTATTCAAAAGACTTTGTTTTATAATATTTCCACAAGGAAACAATTAAATTTTATTAAATGTAAGAAAATTGTATATTTATTTATAACCGTTTTCGAGATCTCTCTATGCACACAGGGCTGCCAGATATATTTGTGAGAAAATCGGCAGTTTCCTGAGAAAAATAAAAAAAATCGTCTTTATCGTTTCGAAAAATCGTCAAAAAAATTTAGTTTTTTTTAAACAATTTTTGTTCGATTTTTATTAAAAAAAACGTTCAAACAAAAACATAATTACTTCATACCCAGCTTAGAGCTACTGGGAGTCTCATAGAAGCATCTTTGATCGTCGATACACACGGGAAAAACTGTAACACGAGTGAGATTCTTCCATAGCACAGCGAAACACGCTTCTTCAATCGTTGTGGGAATCGTTTAAGACATGGGTAAAGATAATCTAACGAAACTTTCCGTCCACTTCAACTCGTCGTCGTGCCCAAAAATTGATAAACATTATGCATAAAGACTTGAACTTACACGATTGACTCAAGAACTACAGCCTCTTGACAATTCCAAACGTCGTCAATGGTCAGAATGGTGGCAAGTAATGGCAACAGTGGATGATCAATTTTTGAAGAAAATCATCTTCAGTGATGAGGCACATTTTCACCTCAGTGGATTCCTAAAGAATTGCCGCATTTTGGCGAATGGCAATCCAAGACGGATTGTCGAAAAACCAATGCACCTACAAAGAGTGACGGTTCGGTGCGGTTTATGGGCTGGCGACATCATAAGGCCTTATTTTTTTCTAAAATGAGGCCGGTCAGGCACTTACAGTAAATGGTGTTCGCTATCGCCAGATGATTACGAACTTTTTATGGACCGAATTGGAAGATATGGATGTAGAAGATATGTGGTTTCAACAGGACAGTGCCACACAGCTAACGAAACAACGGCTCTTTTGCGCGACAAATTCAATGGCCGTGTTATCTCACGTGGTGGCGATGTCAATTGGCCGCCAAGATCATGTGATTTGACACTGTAGACTTCTTTCTTTGGGGTTATTTGAAAGAAAAGGTATACGTCGATAAGCCATAAACAATTCAAGAACTAAAGGATGAGATAATTTGGCACATTTTAGACATAAAACCCCAATTATGCCTCAGCGTCATCGAAAATTTTGACCATCGGATGGAGGTGTGGCGCCGAAGTCGCGGCTGCCATTTATTTTATTCAAAAGCAACATAGGCCCTTAAAATTTATAATGATGGCAAAAAATATCTCGCGCAACAGTGATTATAACTAACTTAAAAAAGTAAAAAAGGGAAAATTTAGACTATTTTTCAAGGGGTATTAGTGCATTATATTATTATATTAGTCGCATTAAAAACTTTCCTCAGGTTTCGTGAAATCGGCATTTGAATTGTTCAACGTGAAAATCACTTTTTTTTTGTCACGTGCAAATACCTTGTTTTTTGCAACTGTCTTAAAAACTAAATCCAAATAAACAACAGCACCAATTATAGGACTAATTAAGAGCTATAAGTTAAATCTCTTGTCAAAAAAATATCCGTTTTATTTTGACTTTTTTCATTTTAATGTCATGTTCGCACTGTGCTGTGGATTTCTTCGCTCCCTGTTTTTATTACTTATTTGAATAACCATGTTTGCACGGCATTTTCTTAATCGGTTTTGACAGTGTTTCTCCTTTTTTGATTAATTTTTTTTATTGCTAAATTTAATTGATTGTTTGCGGTTACTTGTATTAATAATGGAAAGAAAATGTAAGCAAAAAATATTATTTCAAAGAAATACATGCATATAAAATATTTATTTTCTTTTTTGGATTCCATTAAATTTTATAATATAAAATTGCTTCCTTTACTTTTGTTTACTTTTCTTTGTTTGAGCCAGTTTACATGGAGGGTCATATCGCTGCGACACTGCCTGCGTTCTCTTTTGGTGTCCCTTCTTAAATCTGCTTGCGTTTACATGAAGGGATTTTGTTGCAGCAACAAAGCGACTTTTTGACGTTCAATTGACTAATTCTTCATACATAACATGACAAGAATACAAGAGAACGAAAGATGTAAAAAAGAAATGTCAAAAAACCGATAAAAATTAGATATCACATTGATTTTAAAGTAATCCACAGGGTAATAAAAATTTAATTACGTACAAATGAGAATTATGAAATTTGGATCATAATAACGCTGTGAATTACAAATGAGAGAGTGAGTTACGAAAAAACGCTGTCGTGCGAACATGGTTAAATGTGTTAAACGGTCACGTGCGACATATTTAAAAACCAAATAAAAGAAGCAAAAAATAAATAAAAACCTCAACAAATTTTGAGTTTTCTAATATAATATTTTACACAAATCATAATAAGATTACAACGGAATATTGGGTAAATTCTTTGGCACTAGTCAAAATGGTCTGGAGTCAGAAACTAAAATTTTAAGTGATGTTAAGGTGTAACTATAGTATACGCGTCAAATAGTGGCTAATTGACTTTGATCGGATGAATAATGCCTTTGTAACATCAGAGGATCAAAGCTAAGATTTTTCTTAAAATTAACGTTTTCACCAAGAAGTTAATTTATTATAAGAAGTCACTTTTTTTAAAAAAATCTAATTTTTTCCAAAACTTTTTCATCTAAAAGCTACATTTTTACTTTTTCAACAATATGCTATCTAATAGGCCACTTTTTCACCAACAAGACCAATCATTTCATTCTTTTAAGGCCATTCATGCAAATCCAATAGAACTCTTGATAAACACTTTAAAAAGTCTTATAATAAAGTTCTACATACTTCAAACTATTATTAGTACTACGACTCTGTGGTTGCTACTGGCATTTAAAATATTCTGGCTACTACTCTTCATACTTTAGTTTTTTTTTTCACATGTAGCTAAGACTATTTTTTTCGTGTACATAAATACATATTTCTCTAGCTTTGTTTTCAATTATAAATAAAAAAAAAAGAAAAATTATATGTTGTCTATGAAATTGAAAGAAAATAAAAAATAAAACAAAACAAAAAAAATTATTATAATTAAGTTTATGATTATTGCTACAAATACAAATTAAAAATAATAAAAAATATGATGAGCAGAAATGTAAAATAAATATGGACATTATGTGTAATAAATGGTAGCTAAAGCTCTGGCAAATTTTGTAAAAATGTGTTTGTGTATCGAAAGAAGTGTAGAGTAATTAAATTTTAAATAAAAAAAAAAAATAATGGAATAATAAAAATTTACATCTAGAGAAACTAATGAAGAGATAATAAAGAGCTACAAAATATTAGGGCAGATAAATGGCGCCATTAAATATTGGGAGCACAAGCTAATGAAATATTTTCAAATATATTTTTGTTAATTGTAGTTAACATTAAATTAAGTTATGGTTTTTAAATTTCTTTATAGGAATAATTAGAATAATCAATTTAGGAATCTATTGTTATGGAAGTGATGGCGAAAGGTTTTGTTTATAGAGTGACACAAACAAGTTTATATCATAATAAAACAAGGAAATATATTTTAAATTTCAATAAAGAAGGCGCAATCTCAACAACTTTTCGCAGAATTTGCGGCCGCATTTCGCCGATAACTCTTCCAGGTGTAAAATTGTTTGTGGTTTATCGACGTAGACAAGTTACTTAACATAACCCTAATGAAAATAATCCAATGGGGTTAATTCTTACGATCTTGGTGGAAATTTAAAATCAATATCAATTTTTGCTTCAACCCATTCGCCGATTTGGCGGCGCATACGATGGTCGTTTGGCTTTAATTCCTGCACAAGTTGAATCTAGAAAGCTATTTAGCCAAGATCTTTTCGTAAAATCTTCCATAAAGCGAAGGACACAACCCCAGTTGCTGAGAACGGCGACGAATCATCTTCAATGCTTTCCTGTACAGCGGCTTCAGCTTCTTCAGTGTGCCCTGTTCGGCGTCTCACGGGATGTACATTATCAGTAACAGTAAACGTGGTCCAACATAATCTATTGATCTTTGAATTATCCGCTCTGAAGCGCTATTATCAACGCCATAAAATGGAAGAAGTGCATGATGAGTTTGACGAATAGAACAATTATTTTGATTAAAAATTTCAACAATTTGCACGCGTTGGTCTGGTGTTAGTCGATTTTTAATTTAATTTGAAAGCAAACTAATGCTATAAGCACAATCAAGTCCACCGACCATCGACTACAAGATGTCAAAAATAGAAACATGCGTGCTTATGAGAATAATTATTTTAGCCGCTACACGACTACCGACTAGACGGCTACTTTTGCAGCCCGTAGCCAACTTAGGCTAATTTCTTAAAAAACAACTATCAACTGTTAAATTGTTGCTCAAATAAAGCAGTGATGCCAAGTTGTTACACTCTACGGAAAACACGCATTTCTTTTACAAAGCCTTTGATTTAAAAATGCTCTTAAATCGTTTAAAATAAACTCCCACAAATTTTTCACTTTTATCTATTGACCTTTATTTACATCAAGTCTTAAATTGTTAAATAATCTCCAAATAATTTGCGTTTCACCAAATTTTAGGTTAACAAAATAAAAGTCAAATTTACAATTTATCTAATTTTTATTTAATCTACTAACGCACAGCTCATCATATCCTTTAAATAAATACAAATTTAATCTACATTAAATAAATTTTTTCACACTTGAAATTTTTCCGATTCAAAAACTTTTAAACATTTGGTTTATTTCATCCACTAATTTTTAAACTAACAAACAACAAATTTGTTTAACATTTTAGTATTTTCCGATAAACAAAAAAAAGTGAAACTTAATGAAAAACCTACTGCCATTATTTACACATTTTTTTTTTTTTTTGTTGCACATCAAACCAACCAACCAACCAAACACACAATTTGATGCATCATTCTATTCTAAATAAACCATATACGACCTATCAAACAATTCAGACCTACAAATAAAAGTTTACAACCCTAGAGTCAACAAATCAATGCATTTTATATAGAACACCTTTATCCATCCAAAAAAAAAAAATATTTTAACACACGTTCGAGTACAAATGACAGGGGGAAGGTGAGCCAAGAAGAATATATCGAATTTTGATATAACAATATATATAAAATTATGGAATTTTCGCTAAAATTTCTTTTTATTTTCATTTTTTAATAGATATTTTAAATTGATTTCAACCCTAATAATATGTTCACACTTGAGTTTTTAAACGCGTTAAAGCAAAATGTTGATTAAGTTAATCAAAGCCGTTCACATTACATTTGAGATGATTAAGATGACAGATGATTAAGAAAAAAAACAAAACAAACAAATTTATATATCTTTAAAGTATTAAAAATTGATAAAAAAAAAAAATACTTTTATAAAGCTATAAGAAGATTATTTTAAACATATTAATGATGAAAAAGTGAAAATTTATGAATTATTTAAGGAAAAAAATAAAAACATTAAGCAGAAATCGTGGCCGGTTGTTCAGTTCATGTTGGCCGATTCTGCATTATACTCAGTTTGAGGTATGTTCAGTGGATTCTATGTGATTAATGAAGTGATTTAGTTGTAAAAATGTCAATTTGAAGTGATTAACAAATCACTTCAATGTATGGGAAATCATCTCGATTTTAAAGTGATTAGAGCTTAATCACGTTCGAGTTGCTTAAACGCGTCTAAGAATCCAAGTGTGAACATAGTATAACCGTACTGACAACATTTTTATAAGTAGACTCCCAATAAAAGTACATGGATATTAGACTGGCCAGCGTTATATAGAAAAAATTAAAAATGTTAAATCCAAAAGTTTTCGCACTGAAAAATATGAGGTTGGGGATAAAAATAATTATGCATATTTTATTTTTTTTGTTTTTAATTCCGAGCACCTCCGGGTTGAGCCCAAACTTTTATTACCTTACCCATTTATCACTATTTTTGTTCCTGTTTATATTTAAATAACAACAACATCTGACTTTATGTTCCCAACTGAATTTCTTCGATACCCATAATTATTACCTTTCCAACGAGCCGCAATAGTCTGCTGATAAACTACGGATAATCTTGCCCGGAATACCCTAAACCAAAGTCCAAAAAATAGGTGAACTTTTTAAATTATTTTATTTTTTTATTGTTGATAACTTACTAATGAAGCCTTTTTGTTGGCTTATCCTCTTCGTCGTATGTCAATGCCCGATTGAAATCTGTAATTAGTTTTTAGTAATTGCTCTTTCTGCCGGGTCATTAACAACGGTTAAGTGTTGCCATATTGGTTTTGCGGGATCAGGGATCTCGAGGAAAAATAAATTTCGTTGATGACCGAATGTTAGCAAGCCTGGATAAATGCCGCATCAGTGATCGCGATGCAATGCATTTAACATCTGCTACAATTACAGCCGTCTTGCGGAAGTTGCAGGAAATGAAACCTGACTTAAACGACATAAAAGTGGAAGATTTCGTCTTTAACCGAACATCGTTTCAAACAATGCGAAAGGAATATCGGCGCAGACAAGCGAAACAGATCATAGATGAATACAAGGTTCATATTTAATAATTAAATATAAATAAATATCTTGAAGGTAATTAAAATAATATTTAATTTCACTTGCACTTGGACGGTAAAATGCCTCCAGATATGAAAGGCAAGGACAAAGTTGATCGATTGGCTCTCGTTAAACCCGCAAATAACGAAGAAAAACTCCTTGGCATTGCAAAACTTGAAGAATCTTGTGGTGAAAATATGGCTTAAGGCATTGAAAAATTCCTACGCAAATGGAACTTCGACAGCATAAAAATATTAGGCAGAGAGCGGAGAGAGAACAAGCGTTACACTCTCGAAAGCTTACGAATACAAGAGAAAATCAAAAATACAATGAACACGAAAGAAGACAAGGACAATACAAAACTGCAATACTCCGCCGCAATAGTTAATGATTATAATTAGTTATAGTTCTGTGATATTTACATCAAGTTTGACTTTTATTCAGTGTTTGTGTTGTATTGTACTTATTAATTATTTATTTATTTCTGTGTCGTGTAGTCCAGTTTTTATACTTAATAGTTAAAAAGTTCAATAAAAATGTAAACCCTTATTCGTAAGTTAAGCTGTGATATTATTAAAGTTCTAAAATTTATTATAATTATTATCTAATTGTCTAGATTATTATTAAATAAAAACTAACCCCTCATGAAGTTCGAAAAAAGCGAACGAAACGTTGGGAAAAAATAAATCAACCATAAATGTTTTTTAGTTACATTTGGTAAAAAAAACGATTGATCATAATTAGCCCGTGAGAAAAACAAAAAAAAAACCTCAATAATAATAATGGAAGATTGATAATTTAGTGCAAATTGTGGCTTTTGACACAACATCTACAAACACTGGTATTCAAAAAGGCTCAGCAAATTTGGGTCGCGATTTACTTTTTCTACCGTATCGCCATCATATCAGCGAATTGCCGAAATAGAGACGCACAAGAACTTTTGTCTTGAGGCATTGAAATCTCATATTGTGCGAGCCGATTATAAGGAGTTGTTGCAACTTTCGCTAATTTTTCTTGGTAAGGAAGTACCAAATTTTACGCAGTTGCGTTTGCCTGGCGCGACAATTCATGCAAGTTTGATGTTGAATAATATTAATTGAATAATATTATCAGCAATAAAAAAAAAATTAAAAAAATTAAAAAAAATTTTTTTTTTTGGACTTTGGTTTTAGGGTATTCCGGGCAAGATTATCCGTAGTTTATCTGCAGACTATTGCGGCTCGTTGGAAAGGTAATAATTATAGGTATCGAAGAAATTCAGTTGGGAACATAAGGTCAGATTTTGTTGTTATTTAAATATAAACAGGAACAAAAATAGTGATAAATGGGTAATGTAATAAAAGTTTGGGCTCAACCCGGAGGTACTCGGAAATAAAAAAAAAAAATAAAATATGCATAATTATTTTTATCCCCAACCTCATATTTTTCAGTGCGAAAAATTTAACTTTTCAAAAAAATTTCCACTATGGCCACTTTAATGGATATCCGTATATAAAAAAGGTTAAGCATTTTTTTAATATAAAAATGAAAGGTTACAGTAGTTTTTGATTGTTATTTTGTTTAGAATTAATAAATTTGTATATCTAACTTTGTACTTATTGCATTAAATAAACCTTAGGAAATTAACAATTTGTGAAGGGTTGAGTTGTGCGTGTTGAACATTGGCTGTATAAAGCCATGGATGCATCGACTTTTTAGCAATCACTTGTGGATTCTTATATGTGGTAATCCCGCTTGTTAACGCATCCACTGAGGTGAAGTGTGCCTCGTCGCTGAAGATGATTTCCTTTGTAAACACGTAGAAAAAAAATATGGTTGAATGTAACCATATTCTAAGAGCAACATACTATGGTTGGATTTTAACAATGTTTATGGTCGCAGGTTACCATATTATGTTTAAATATGACCATAGTATGGTTAAAATCAACAAAAAAAATTCCGAAATCAACCATAATATGGTCAAAATCTATATCGTTAGCTAAAATACAAAAAGGCGTTACTAACAAAAATATAATTTTACAGGAGAAGCAAAAAAATTTGAAAAGTGAAAACTGTCAGAAAAACATGCATTGATAAGTTGTCCCTGGAATTCTTCACACAATTTTCAATGAACCCCATTTCATTATATTTTGTTAGAAAAATGTTTAATTACGTCGTTTTGCATTTATCAAATTAACACACTTGTAGTAACGTCCCTTCGTTTTTTCTCAATAAAAGCTTCATTTTTGATCACAGAAGTGTAAAATTTTGTCAAGACATGTAGTTTAATGGCATTCACTCGATATTGAATTTTTTGTTTGATACGCCTTTTGCATTTTAGCTAACGATATATATAAAATTGTAACGTTGGGCACGATGACGAGTCTTGAAAGAGACCTATGTTTTGGGCAGAACTAACTGGGCGAGTAAAGGTGTCTTCACTAATGGTGGTGGAGTGTAGAAAAAGTTAAATTTACTTTTTAACTTAAATCACTTATGAGTCGATTTTGCCCTACAAGTTCGCACTTTTACTAGCAACTCAGTTTTTCCCCAAAGTCACTTTTTCAAAAAGTTTTTAAGGGCTAATTAGAACACCTTCTCCCTATTGGTGGCATCAAAATGAAAATTTTCGAAAACGTTCGCAGACCTCACAACCTCAAAAAAAATCTACTACTCGTATTTGTCTATATTCAAACTTACGTGAATTTACACGTATTAAACATGACACATAGCACTTCAATATTTAGTTTATATATGTCTGAAGTTGGAAAAAAAACTTATAAACACACATATTTACGAAATACATATTCACATTCATATTCAGACGTGTCTGTCTATTTGATGTATGTATTTGTTGCTAGTGCTATTGTTGTTTTAAGGAAAACCTTCACATGCCAATAATATAAATATTTAAACAGTTTATAAGTATGTGAATTGTGAATTCAAGTAACTATAGAACTTGGATTCAATAGGTTGTGTACTCTCACCATAAAAGCTGCATTACAGGAATACGGTTGAAAATCTCTCTTGCACACATAGAAAGAACTAAATAAGTGCAGGCACATTCAAAAATTCTAAAAGGAAAACCTAAAACTGGAGTTTAAACAGAATAATAGTAATTTAGATAAAATGTGTGTGCGTGTATGTGGTTGCTATAATTCGTACAATTTCATACCAACAGACGCAACTTTACCATAACACTACAATCAGTATGTGCACAGGCAAAGTTATAAACATGACAGAAGCGACAGGCTGTACTGAGTCATTAAAATATATTTGGAGGCATTAAAAAATGTGTGTAAAATTTAGGGAATACTTTGCTCTAACCTTTTGGGCTTATTTATTGATGTTGTCGTTATTGTGTTTTATGGAACAAAAACGAAAGAGCGGTTTCTTTTTTCCTAATGTGATTAATATGGCATTTTAGTGTTCTGTCATAAAGAAAAGAGCCATAAAATATACTTTTTTTAATTTTTATAGATAAAATAAACAAATTCGTAAACTAAAAATAAATTGGTTAAGAAATACAATGTTAATGCAGTTAAAGTTATTTTAGAATTAATTAACAAAAATTGTCGAAATAATTAACTCTGGTTAAAGGAAAACATTATCATATTTGGGGAAACTCCATTTTAACGGACACAAGGACAGACGGACATCGTCAAATAAACTTCGCTCCTTCATCGTCAGCACATCATTCGTTTGGCGCATATGCCAAAAAGTCGAAGTAATGAAAAACGACAATGAAGGTTTACGCGAAAATTTCTTAAAATGTATACGATAGAATATTTTTATATATTCTCCGCTTCTACCGGCATATGTTTTGAAGAAAAATGTAAATTTTTGTCAATTTTCATGAATCGAGTTAGAAGTTAAAAGTATTTTTTTGAAAATGAAAAATCTTATTTTGTGCCGCACACGCCACTTTTCTAAAATTTTACAAAAACAGTTCCAGTTTTAATAAATTTTTATTATTTAATAACACATGTTTATTGTTTTAAAAAACTATTTGTTTCCTGTTGTCATTTTATTTTGCTTTTAATCATGGTCCAATTATAAGTTCTATGCAGAAATACAACAATTAAAAAAACAACACGCACTTTGTTTGTGTATAACATGATAAAGATATCAACTACAGTTGCGACAAAACAATTGCATGAAAAAACACATCTCTACAAAAAATTAGCAGTCAGCTTTTGCTTAAACTACTTTTTTTTCTTACACCAATGAAGAAAAGTAAGAGAGAGATATATTGTGTACGTTTTTATATGAAGAATTTGGTGCAACCGCTAAATAGTGGCGTGCAGAGTAAAACAATACCTCAAAAATTTTTAAAGAGTTAATATGGAGCAAAATGAATGCTTTATAACTCAGAAACGAAAAAAATTCTCGCGAAACAGGTTTTGGATTTATTGCTTATACCTACCCATTTGTTTTGAATGGTCGGTAGGTCAAACCAATAATGAGCTGGCGATAAACCTTTTTACCTTCGGTATAGCGTGCAAACAAAAAGCGAAGTATTTTGCATGGAAAAAATGTTTTTGGTGTTTTCTTTTCTACAAAAAAATGTGACATTTTATTTTAAAAAATTTCAATTTGGTGTCTTTTTCTTAAAAATTTTGCTCCCGAAAAGGGTGGCTTGTTTTATTCTAAAAAATTCATGCTTTTCAGGAGCAAAATTTTTAAGAAACAGACACCAAATTGCATTTTTTTAAATAAAATGTCACATTTCTTTGTAGAAAAGAAAACACCATAAGAAACTTGATTGCCGTATATTTCATTCTAGGGGGTGACTGGCACAACTTTTTTTTATTATTGAAACCGGACCGCTTTAATGAAGCAAATATTGGATTTGGCCAGCTGCATATAACACTTTTACGTACCGCCTGCAAAATTTAATGCGGGTTTTTAACTTAAGCTTTCAGCTTATAATATAAATATGTAGTGTGTTTTAGTAGAGTTGACAATGTTTTTAGTATGTCGAAATTCTTTGAGCCGTTTGCACCATATCCGGAAACGAAGAAATTTATAGACAAACCCACGAAATACGCGCAAAAAATATTACCCTTTCTTCACAGCCGGGTAAAAAGATATCTTTTATTTCAAAATTTTGCACAAATAAATATTTAGCTGCAGCCTTTTTTTGTCCAAAAATAAGCCATTCACCCCAATTATGAAAGTCGACGTGGACGCAAGTTGACGGCACCTGAACAGTAATGGTATTTTCTGAGTCGTTATTGAAAATAATCGATTATTATTAACAGTCAATTGAATTGTAGAATTGTCCCTGTTTTAGTTGACAGGAAATTTTGCGACGACTCAAATGAAAGTTAAAGAAATTTTAAAAGAAATGTAAACATATTTATTAAATACGTGTAAAATACAAATGTTATGGGCACACATTTTTTAATAAATTTAACTCGAAAATTCAGAAAAGTTTGCAAAAATAGATAAAATTCGCGAACATTTTAAATATATCAAAAAAAGCCAAAAAAATTTGTTTAAAGTCCGTAAGACCATAAGGAATGGCAAAAATTCGGTAAAATTGCAAAACTAGCGGAAATTCGCAAAAATTTGCAACAGCGACATGATAGCAAAGTTCAATATTTATAAAAATTCGGTTAAGCTGTAAAGAATCACAAAATTATAGGAAAAATCGTAAACAAGCCCTAAAATTTATTTGAAATAGGCTAAAAAATAAAATGTTGAAAAATAACAAAAAAAAATATATATATATGCAACATTCGCGAAAATTTTGAATATTTCAAACAGGTCATAAAATTGATAAAAAATAGTCCCTTAACCCCCTTTCAGACTCGGCAAGTTAGTCGGGTGAAGGGAAAAACATTTAAGTACAGACTTTGTTGTACTCGGCAAGTAACTTGCCGAGTCTGAAAGGGGGTTTAAGCTATAAGGAATGGTAAAAAATATGTACAAAATTGCTTAATTAACAGAAATAGAATAGATAGAAAAGTCTTATATTTGTTATGTAGAATCAGAAAACTTACAGTAAAAATATCTCTTATCGAAAACATGGCAAAAATACGAGAAGAACCTAAAAATTGGAAACAAACTCTACACTTTATTTGGAAAGTCTAAATCGTACAAAAATAATAAAAAAAAATTATTGGAGATGGGATTTTTTTTCTAAAATTTTCGATAACTAGTCGACGTCGACACAACAATCCTATAAAATACCAAATTAATATCGAAGTGATGTAGTCGCCGACTTGATAAATGGGGTGAATATTTGGTAAATTTTAAATTCGTCCATTAGACACGGAATTTGAATTTTTATTTTTTAACTATTTAAACCTAGTACTCTGTTCAAATTTGTAAAAAATGTTGAGCAACATTGATTAATTCACACGAAAATTTTGACATGTATCAATGTTAGCTATCTTGCGAGCTTACACAATTTGAAATATTGTATGCCTTTTGTTTTGTGAAAAAGAAAGTGAATATGAATAAAAACTGTAAATGATTGTGATTTAAAAATTTTTAATTGCTGATGCAATATTAAGTTTATACTTTTTTCTATTGCTTTAAATTCCATGCGAAATAAGTGCAGCTTACATTATTTCGCAGTTTAAAAAAAATGTTGCCAGTAACATGTTTTGTTTAAGCTTTGATATTGTTACAAGTAAGACTTTAAGTGTTTATAATTCTTATTTGCTTTAGGGTTTTATTTATATAATATATAAATATAATTGTCGGTGTGAAAAACATGGTGTGCCTATATTAAAGTCGTAAACATACATCGTTTGGCCTTGCGACTTATTGATTGTCATTGCAAATGCCAATCTAATAGGAAATTAAACGCGTTTGAATTTAATTGGGACGTCTGTGCAAGCATCAGAGTTCGTGGCAGCAAACCATTTTCGTCTCCGAATTTACCATTAAAAATGGTAGCTTCGATAACGTTTAAGGACCAATCATGTAAAATTGCATGACCAAAGAAGAATAACCGGAAAAAAAATTTAAAAAAAAAAAAACTTTTCAAAAGAATCGTTTAATTAATTAAGAAGGTATAGGAGGGGGTGCTTTAACAATTTTTGCTTTATTTGACGCAGGAAATGTTAATAGCCTTTATTACCTTCAATACTTGAAACTATAATTAATTAAGAAGCCATGGGTAGAGGGAGGTTTTACCCCTTTTGACCTATTTTTACTCCCTAATTGTTGGAATTTCCAAAAAATTTAAGAAAACCGGTTGATTAGTTAAGAAGATATAGATAGGGGAAGCGTTTACCCCATTTAATGCCCTAAATAATAAAAATCATAGGTTATAGTTCCTTGCAGATGTTACACTATTTGCCTGCAAAATTTCAAGAAAATCGGTTGATTAGCTAAGAAGATATTAGAAGGGGGAAGTTTTACCCGTTTTGCCCTACTTTTCTCCCTCTAGCGATATGGCAAATACATTTAGATCTCTTCCCAATGTCATTGTACACATAAGACATTACGATACATGGTTTGTTATCTTTTCAAGCGACAATAAAAAATTATAATAAGGAAACTTAAAGGCATTTTGTTGATATTTGTATGGGAAAAATATATAGAAAATCTAAATGTCATATCTCCGGAACCACTTGGCTGATTTCGTGCAAACTTCACGTAAACCATCTACAGACTATCCCCAAAGTACCTTTAAATTTTGATTTAAATCGGTTGACCCCATTTCGCAGTTAGTGGTGACATGAAATTTTACACTTCTTTTTATATATATAGATTTGGCTTTTCTAAAATCTTTGGAAAAAGTTTCCTGATGAGCTGGCCCAAGCAACCAGTGAAATGTGCATATAAGCTTTCCATCAACAATAAATTTCAGTGTATTTATCAAATATGAAAAACTGGGAATTTAGCACGTCATACGGAAATCGTATCAATCAAGGCGAATTAACTACAGGTGGTGTCGAAACGGCATCTGATTTTGACAGTTCGAGCTTATTTGTTTTGATTTGTTAGTGTTTTGCTAAGAATGGCTGACATTTCGAGCCATAAACACTAACAATGCAATGCAAAAACACTATGTTGTTTCTATTGCTGTTGGATTGTTGTAGTTCCGACACCACCTGTAGTTGAATTCGCCTTGGTATCAATAATATTCGATTAAGTTTATAATTATATTCAAGACCTTGGCCAATCCTATTTCTAATTTTGATTTATTCCTTCTTTATTCAACACTTCAGGTTCAAATTATTGTTTTTTCGATTCCTAATAAAGCATTCTAAATACTTGCAATATTGTTTATGAAAATGCATTTCTCGGTATTACCCCTTTACTTCTTGTGTGTGGCATACCCTTTACCATAATAATAAACATATTTTTTTTCATAATTCCTAGAAAATTGAAATCAACAAATATATTTTTAAAGTAAACTTGCGTTTTTGACACGTGCTTAGATTTCAAATAAAATAAAACATTATTTGAATCTTTTACACATAAAAAAACTGTTTCTGTTTTCCCCCCAATTTTTTTTGTCACTAAATTTAATTGTGGTAATGTTTTACAAATAATAATTGTTTTCTATTATTATTCAATAAATATTTTAATATTTTTACAGCAGGTATCCAACCATCCATTCATCCATCCATATTTAATTATACACAAACAAAAAAAAAATCAATCCCTTTTTAATCGTAACTGACTGATATTTTGTATTTTTTTTTTTATTATTTTGGTATTCAATTCAAATGTTTTCTTTATCTCTTGGTGATTTTCTTTTTTTGGTTTTTAAATTATATTTGTATTGATATGAATGAATTATTAATAATAAATTTAATTTATATGGTAAAATAATAATATAATTTCTTTAACACACAACCAGACAGCCATAATTATTAGAACACATTTTGTTTGTGTGACAATCTTTTTGAATATTGATTGAAAATTGAGTTGGGGAGGGGGATAAGTATTTATTTAAAATTTTGATTTTCTATAAAAGTACAAACAAAAAATATCATACACACACAGCAATAATTGTCTAAGATTGTTTGCGTATTCAGACGTCCGTATGTCTGTCTTTAAAGGCGTCATTATATCTGTGTGCACTGAGTCTCAATTAAATTAAGACAGGTGCCAGTTAGGTCTTCTCTGTAGGGCTTTTTATTTACTTGATAGTTATTTAAATATTAATGATCAAGAATGAAGATAATATAAAATTTATTAAAATTTTCGTAAAGGGCGTAGTTGATTTAAGGGGTAAATAGTGAAAGTGCCATATCCGGATGTGTCGAATCGTCTAAACCCTTCATTATATTTGGGTCCTTGGGTAATCCTTAGTCGAATTAGCTTTGTTTCTCATAAAATGTTGCACAAATTCGTTTTAAATGCTGGAAATAGTACTATGTAATACATTTTGTGAAGACCGGTGCATAAAGAACACTCTCGAAAAATTCTTAAGTACGCTGGGGTTAAATTACAAATTAAGCATGCGATAAATCACAATTGGGAATATTTGTATTTGTAAGGGTGTAAGTAAGAGATAATTAAAACAGATCTGCGAAATAAGTTTTTTTCTCAAACTATTGTCATTATTTTTGGTTTAAACCCGAAACAGATTATATCATATTTGTATGCCCTCTACCACAATTAGTTGTGAAGAGGGTATACTAAGTTTGTCATTCCGTGTGAAACTTTTTTATTATTCATCTCAGACCCTTCTGGCTCATTGAGTAATTCTAAGTCGATTTAGCCATATCCGTCTGTTTATCCGTCTGTTGAAAACACGTTCACTTTCGAAAAACTCAATAGAAATGAACAAGTTTAGTCTTGTAGTTATCCTAAGCAGTTTGCAATTGAAATCCAGCAAAATTGGCTTAGTAGGATCTGAGCTATGAATCAAAATGTGGAACCACCACCTTAAAAAATTGTTGATTTTGTTACATAAACTAACATAAATGTGTTCCACCATGTACGGAATGATATAAGATCTTGCAAAAATTCGTTTTATTCGACTAAAAATCTCGCTGTCAAATTTCGTGAAGATCCGTCCATAATTTATCCTGGGCCTCATATAAGCCCTACTCCCGGAAAACAGTTTAGTATGCATTTAACCGTAAGAAATAATGCTATCAGAATTAAATTTAATACTTCACAATTTTATAGGAGTAGAAATCACCTTGTAAAATTTCGTGAAGATCGGTAAATAATTTACCCTAGAACCCATATAAACCCTTCTCCCGGAAACAGTTTATTACGCCTTTTTAATTTTTTTTATATTTTAAATCACTCTGCGGAATTTCGGGATGATTGGTTCATAACTTACCATGGCTCCAATATAATTCCCCCCTCCTGAAATACATTTAAGTTTGGCTTAAACTGTTACGAATCATGATATTTTACTCAAGATTATCGGTCAAATATTTAACATAGGTCTAACGCAACTAATTTTAATGCTGATGTGTGTTTTTATAAAGATAAATTAATAATAAATAGACATCATATAGATATCAATTCTGAAATATTCGAACTGTCAGTGGAGGGTATCAAAATAAAATCAAAAACCTTTGCAATGATCTTTGATGTTAAAACCCCGTTCTTGAAATATTCCAACTCATAGTAGAAACTAAAACTCGGCTCAGCAGAATATATCAATTTTACTTCTTTATTTCTAAAACTTTAACTGCCGTATTCATAAAAATATTTTTTGTTTAATAAAGGTTTTCAGAACAAATTTTTTATGTCAATGACGTAATAAACTTTTGTTAAATTTAATAATCGTTTATGAATACGGAGGAAATTATTTAATTTTTTCTCAATTGACCAGCCGTTAATCTCGAACTGTTAGGATTTTTGAATTAACAAACATTTGCGGTTTGACCGTATTTGAAGAAAAAAGTTTTATAATTTTCTATCATAAAATGCAAAAACTTAATATTTTATCAGAAATATTGATTTTACAAATTTAACAGATGTGATTAAATTTAAATGAAATTTTTTTTAATTCTTAAATTAATTGAATCTAACAATATTTATCTTAACTTAATTAAATTCTTTTAAACATAACTGCTACGACTAAACAGACATTAAATAACTAACAATTACTTTCTCTTAAATTTAACTACATCATACACACATAATAGTTAAACAATCACTACTAAAATCAATTAAAATGCAATTTATTTCAAACAATTTTTCATTAATTTCTATTTCACTACGTTTAGCTAACGGACTATAAACAAACACATTTCAACGGAATACGATTGTGTCGTATGCAACAAGCATTCTTTCATTTATGCAACAAGCTACAGTAATCAGCAATTAAAGGCTATCGCAGTAACAAGAGTTATAATACAATTGACTGGCTAAATGAATGAATGAATTGAAAAATTTTACTAATTAAAACATCAATATAAGCCAACATTAAAAACAGACAGAAATTTAATAGAAAAATTTATATAAACAACACAAACAAACAGCAATCAAACAAATGCATATTGTGCAGACACAGTTAAACATGAAAACAACAATAAAAACAGATCATTTAAAACTCATGCACAAAATTCACGTGCTTGCCAGCAGTCAGTCAGTCAGCCAGTCAGTCATATAGCAGAAATGTTGATGTTGGTCATGATTCTGGTTTTGGGAAGCAAATGATAAAATATGTAGAAAAATATTTTGTTGAATAAGCAGACATATAAACGTACTCAAATACAGAATTCAAATAAACTGATATTTATTGCACTTTATAGTTGAAGTTAAAACTAAGCCATTAAGTCGGAGGTGAAAAAGAGTTTAATTAATTTTCAAAAAAAAAAAAATAATACAAAACTGAAATTTGAATAATAAGCACAGAAAAAATTATGAGTAGTTTTGTATCAATTAAAAAAATTGTTCAAAAATTATTAAAATTTTATTAATATGATAATTGAATCAATTATTTTTTTTTGTTGAAAAAAAATTAAAAATACAATTGTGATTTAATTAACATTTTAGTTGTTTTAAAATGAATTTTTAATAAAACTTTTTATTAAATAACAAAAAAAAATTCGTTTAAAATAAAATAATTTAAACTTGTGGAATTGTTGTTGGAAATTGTCAAAATCAATCAACACATTGAATGAAACGGCAAAGTTTTTTGAACATTTTTTTAATTAAAATTGAAATATCATTTATTGAAAAAAAAATTATGCAAAATTTAAAATTTTTACAATTTTGAGTAATCAATATAATCATTTTGGTAAAAGGTCAACAAATGGGTTGCTTGATTCTATGAATTTGGAATAAAATTGGTGATTAGAGACAAATTTTTATTTTTTTCTGTGAGTACATATGATAAAAATTATTATTAAAATGTGTAGAATTTTTCTTGTACAGTAACTTTCTTTAAGATAAAAGTTTTTTAAAAAGTATCTATTTGTCAAAATGTATCCTTTTGGAAAGAATTTTTTTTTAAGAGGAAAATATTTTTTTGTGAAAAAATAAGAAAGAATTTTTTTATAGAATGATATTTTTGGTCAACATTGTAGTTTTTAAGTCCCAATGTTAGAGTGCCCATCAACTCAAAAACAGATTCTGACAATGTCCCTCCGGCGGGCTGACTCGAACAGAGTACTATACGGAGGTGTCACAAGACGGAAGATATTGCTTTTATTATGTCTCTTTTTTCGAAAACTGCGCTTTTTTCTCATTACAATAAGCAAAATTCATTTAGTGGAGATTTATTTGCAAAATTGTTGTAAAAATGTACTTTTTAGTTTACCATAACAAGGGCATATAATACTAGCATTTAACCCACTACTTCGTTAGCGCCTCCTTTACTTCGTGGACATATTTTTATGCTAAAGTTTATTAAAAAAAATCCAAGTTGTAGAACCAAAAAGCTAAAGAAAAACATCAAATTTCCCGCAATTCCTTTTTGGGTACTATTACCCGCCCCCCCCCCCCCCCCCCCATTAAAGTATACAAATTTCAGTATTGTAGTGGCAGCCTATAATTTAGCAAGAATAAGTCAATGAATGGAGAAAAATTTTTTGTAATAAAAGTACCAAAAATAGTTACGATTTTCACCCCATTAATATTCGAATTTCGAAAAAGTACCAAATTTCTTTAAATTTGATAAGTTTCGAATGAGGAATTAACTTTGTTTCTATGTTTATTGGTTCAAAAGATATATGGGGTGTCAAAAAAGTACCAATATTAAGGTTTTACCTATTTACTTTCTAATAGGGCCGAATGTCAAAAAAAATACCAGACACCTATCCGCTTATTTTTCTAAAGAACAACGATAAGCATTACATTTTTTTGTATGTCTTTTAGTTTTGGAGATATAAGGGTACGGAATTTTCCCGTTGTTACTCTTTTTTGACCCGTTAACATTTAAATATCCAAAAATCCCGTCTTAGTGGCTCGATTTGTGGAGTGACCAATCTCTGGTCCTAATTTCAAGTTTTTAGCTTCAGGCGTTTAGGCTATTCGATGATGAATCAATCAGTAACGTTACAATTTTATATATATAGAAACTAAATAAATTTCTTTGCACAAAACAACACGTTTGTTGCACCAATGCTTTTGCTTAGCGTGGTTTGTGTTGTTGCTATTTTTGTTTTGATCATGCTACTTGTGTTGATTGTAGATGTCTGTTTCTTCACATTGCCACAACACTACCAAAAAACGCTTTCTGTCTTTTTCTTCGACACGTCACTTTTTTAGCTCTGTATAGTACTCTGTCGTAGATAATTTGATAAAATTTGGTAAATAACATAACATTAATCGCCTAATCTAATAAAATAATTTTGTTTTTCCGGGTCCATATTTGTCCAAGGGATGGTTCAATTTAAAAAACTTGTCCTTATATACTATGGCTAGGGTATCAAATGGTTGGGCGTGACGGACCATAACTTCTAACTTTTATTAAGCGGTCTTCTGTAGAAAAGTTTTTATTTGTAAAGCAAGTATTCTTTTGAAGACAATTATTCTCTTTTGCAAAAAGTACTTGGATTTGGTTAGATCGAGTGGAGTGGGGTAATGCCTTCCACCTACGCCAATTTGGCATGTTATGCGCTCTTAATGTACTTAAGAAGATATTTATGTAAAATTTTTTTTTTGTGACAAATCTGCTTTTGTGAAAAATTTCTTTTTGTGAAAACTTTGACTTTTTTTAAAAAAATCTTCTAAGTTTATATATATTTTTCTACAACTTTTTTTTGTAAAAGTGTGTCTTTTTGTGAATAATGTCACTCTTTGTAAAAAAAATGTACTTGTAGTAAAAATGCGACCTTTTGTGACAAATGTGATTTTATTGTGATCAATGCAACTTTATATGAATAATGTGATATTTTAATTATAAACTTAATATATTTTGCGTAAAAAGATTATTCTTTGTAAAAAAAACTCTGAATTTTTGTAATAAACGTGATTTTTTTTTAAAAAATTTACTTTATTAAAAAAATTTAGACTTTTGTTAGAAAATGTGTTCTCTAGCAAAAAATAAGTATATTTTTGAAATATTTTACTTTTTAAAAAAAAATCATCATTTAATTGTAATCAATGCGACTTTTGGTAAAAAATGTTGAATTTAAAAAACTAATTTTTGTGAAAGAAGAATAAAACTTCCGTATTCTCTTTGTAAACTTTTTGTAAAAACAAAACTTTTTATAAAAATTAAACTTTTTGTACACTGAAGAGAAAAATCAATCCATCCGTACCTAAATTAAGCCAAAGCGGTGTCAATAGCCAGAGTACTATAAGAACAGATTTTCTTAAATCAAATACAGAATGCTTGATTCAAGTATGGATTATTCAGTTATTAGTTAACAAAATCCAAAAAAGGGGTTGACTTAAGTAAAAATGAGATAAAAGTTAATCTCAAAACTGTTCTTGATTCAATAATTAAATGTTGGGTTATATCCGAATTCATTTTTCTGATAGTCCGAAAGTGAGATTTTATTAATCCTTACCTAAACACTTACCCAAGAAACTTTGTATTAATAGTAGTCTTGGGACTATTTTAGATTCCTTAGGCAGCCATCGAGTTCTATTTTGGTAAGATCATAGGCAAACACCAGTTTTCACATGTATCTCTTGCAAATATCCCAAATTACAGGACAATGGCACAGAAAATGTAATATAGTTTCCTCTTCCTCCTCGTCATGACAAGTTTTTCAGTAGTATTTGAATTCCAGACTTATTCGCCACACATAAGTCCCCACCGGCCATTGCCGAGTTACCATTGAGACCACTGTTCTAATAGGGCTTTTTGTCGCTTTTGTTTTGTACGTTTTAAGTTAAAAGTAAGTTTTTTTTATTTTATATTTTGGTCAAAAAATACACGTTTTGCCACAAACTCAAATTTGTTATAAAAAGTACTTTTTTAGTCATACATAAAAATATTTCCAAAACGTCCTTTTTTTGTTAAAAAAACATTTTTTTTTTAATTAACTCCTTTAAATTTTTTAATTTATCTAATAAATTTGCACCAAAAAAATGTTTTTGCAGCGATAACTAAAGCATATTTGAAATATTTTCCCAGGTTTTTTTTTAAGTTTTTACGAAAAATCCAAAAGGCACATATTCAGATATGTATGTTCTTTTAATATTAGAAATAATTATTCATTCATGATGAAAAAATATGTGAATATGTTTAGTGGTCGTTGCTGCTGCACATTTAGCTGCACATGTACGGAAATTTCTTTAGCAATAAAAAAAGAAACGAGTCTTTATTCCAAATGAAAAGCATGGAAACCTCGGACTATAGACGTACAAATGTCTGTCCAACCACACACATATAAAGCGGCAGCTGAAAGCAGTGCTCTGCCGCTGATGATTAAAAGTATGAAATGTATGATGTGAAAATTGCTTTATACTTTGCATGTCTGCCACAATTTATGTTGATTTTTCCTATTAACATGTAGTTTTAAATTTTCTTCAGTCTAAAAAATTGCCATTGTTTTGTTTAGAAAAAAAATATAGAAAAAAATAATAATATGTAAATGAAAGTCATTTAGAAATTAAAAGAATAAAAGCGCTAAATTTGAAAAAGGGGAAATAATTTTCTAATACGACAAACTTTCATTTACAACCTTTGATCACGTTTTTTTAAAACTACAAAGATAATTGATTTTCGTTTTTCGATTTAATAAAAAAAAACCTGGAAATTTTTTCTACTTACAGCTCAAAACATAAAATCAAGCTGTGATATCAAGTGCATAGAAAACACAGTTAATTAAACATGAACAGCAAAAAATGTAAATGTTGGTATTTATTAAACAACAAAAATTATGATAAAATTCTGTTAAAACAGTTTGCTGTAATAAAAGCACATAAATAACCAACAAAAAAAATCGTTAAAAAAACACTTGTTGAAATTTATACTTTCGCCATCACCGGAATGTATTCGAAATTTAACAAAAATACACATTTAGTCAATGTCTGTTCTAGTTTAAAAACATTTTTTTTTTTCAATTTAAGCAGAATTTAATAAAATAATATGGTTGGTGTTATGATCTTTATCCTACATATGAGTAGTTTATATGCCAAAGAAACAGTTGTGTAATGAAAAATAGCACTTAAAAACGAACTACATATGTTTATTAATTTATTAAATAAAGCCAATATTCCTCAATAGAATGGCGAAAAGTGTTATCTATTTTTTAACTCCTACTGTTAATTTACACTCATCAAACATTTAATAGAGAATGCAATTTAAACTCTTACACATTGTTGACATTTATGTCAGACCCATCAATTTTTTTTTTTTTTTTATTTGATTCTCTTATTTGATTCTTGTTGAAAATTTCAACGGTTTTTAATCGAAAAATTTTCGACTTGTCTTTGTTATCACCAGTTTATCGATACATTTTCATACAACACATCAAAAAAAAAAAAAATAACATGAAGGTACAAACTTTACCACATAAATGCAACAACAGTGATGGAACAATAAGTACATTCTAAATTAATTAAGAACCTTTTCTTTAATTTTAGCTTAACAATTGATTACAACAAATATTTCTCAATTTGAGCAAAAAGGTTAAAAATCAAAAGTAATTTTCAAAAATTCGGTAAGTTTTTTTATCAATAATTTGAGCAAAATGTACTTTAATATAAAATGCACATTTTACAAAAAAAAAATATTGACAAAAGGTACTCTATAAGAAAAAGTTACTTTTTAAAAAATGTACTTTTCAAAAAACATACAAAAGTTATATTTAAACTACTATAAAACGCAGTTATTTCCCAATAAAAAATGGAGCTTCCAACGAAGCAGGTTTGTAAGGGAGAAACATAAACGTTTCGCTTACCATTGCGCTGACGGAAGACATGAATTTTATATGGCGAATTCCCACTTTAAAGCAATAAATTTTTGACACATAAAGCGCATTATTCAGCGCATATAAAAATTGTTGTATGTAACGATAGGCCTTAAACACTGAATGTTTTGTTACAGTTATTTTTTAGTATTCTCCCTTACAAACCTGCTTCGTGGTAAGGGAATGTCGTAGCACTTGAAATGTTATTTTGTTTATAAAAGTTGTTGAGAGTTCTTTCACTTATTTTACTGCATTTCTGTATGTCTTATTGCGTTGCGCATAATTGTGCGCCTAGTTTTTAAATGTACCATTAGTGCTTCGCAAAATGATACAATTTTTTATTGGGTTTCAGCGTTTAAAAAACTGCAATCAAAGAAGAAAAACTGCCATTTCATTCACTTCTTCATTTGTCCTTGGCAAAAAAAAACTATTGCTATTACTTCTGATTCATTAAATCAATCGATGTCAAACCAACTCAAAAATTAAAAAGTTGTACAAGATGCACCGATGTCCATAGTTCGATGCAAATACCGCTCTCAAAAATAGCTTTACATACCATAACTTCCTTATAATTGTTTGTACTAATAAATAACAAATGTTGCGACTGTGCTAGAATTTGACACTATTTTTTTGAGACAAGCCGGGCGATTTAACATAATTCGAGCACGCTGTATCCAGTGTTGTTAACCGTTTATTTATGTTTGCCCTTGTTTTCGAGATATACCGTTATTTCTAATATGGTGGAGGTAGCACAACATATATTCGATTAACTCAAAAACTGTTGAGTTTATCCAAATTACCTAACAAACCGAAATTCCGCAATTACCTTTAAGAAAAGTCAAATTTTTTTCTAATATGCTCAGTCGTTTTAGAAACATATTTTTTTTGGCAAAAAAAAAATATATTTTTAGCAACAATTCGAAATTTATGTTTGTTAAAAATTCAAACAAAATTAAAAAAATATGCTTCTAATTTTTCCAGGCATATAAAAAACGAAGCTGCAAACCCATCTAGGAACATCTTACGTCCAAATTTTCAACCATTAAAATATGGCAGTTTCATGAAATTCTTAAATTTGGTCCCTGCATTGCCTGGGAGGGCCCTAGATGGGTCAAATGTAGGACCAACCCCAATTTGTTTTTCATCTCAATCACTTATTTTTAACATGTTACCCGCTATTTTTTTTTTTTTTTTAATCGTTTATTTCTTTATTCAAATAATTAAATTTAA
This sequence comes from Pollenia labialis, assembly GCA_949318255.1. Taxonomy (NCBI): domain Eukaryota; kingdom Metazoa; phylum Arthropoda; class Insecta; order Diptera; family Polleniidae; genus Pollenia; species Pollenia labialis. The sequence continues at coordinate 115,774,208 of OX439143.1, forward strand.
ACTATTATAAACACTAGTTAACAGTAACCCGCTATCTATATTCCTTACATACAAAATATTCCCATAACTGCCCAGGAGTGGGATATAATGTATGACCGACCTCAACTTGTTTTTTGCCTTAAAATTTTCTTGAGACATATTTGCCCTTTATCTATACTTCTTACAAGAGCTTCAAATATTGCGTTTTATGAAATTCTTAAATTGTATAACATTTTTCGTCTTTTGTAAATAAAATCAAAAGTTGTTACAGCGTCTTTCAAAGGACATTTGTTAACTGACTTTGTTTGACATTATCTAGGCATCCGGTTCACTTATTGAAGGAATGGCTCCTGTTTAAATCACTGTCAGGTAGACACGTTTTATTCCTAAGGTTTCTTCGGCCAAACAGTTTTAATGCCGAGCAGTGACAAAGAATATGATCCGTTGACTCCTCCTCCTCGTCACCGAAACTTCAACAGATGTCATTGTAAGGGAGCCCAACCTTTGTGCGTGTTTCCCAATGGGCCAGTAGCCAGTTATAACCGCAATTATGTTTCAAAGGTGAAGTCTGGACAGCCTTATTGCACGCCATATACTCTTTTCATCTACGTTTGACCCCATTTACCAAACCACCTCTGACTCGCAATGAGATGAAATTTGTGTGTAAGTAATAAGTTGCTTAGTCCTTGGAAGCTAAACATCTTTATCATGTGTCAAACCGCTAAGATTCAAAGTGGTTTCTGCATGCACCAACGAGTCAGTCATACAGTTTCCATGTATGCCCCTTTGTCCAGGGACTCAATTAAGGGTAACCACTGAATGTCTCGCTATCTCCTCCGGAGATATCCGGCATTCTCAGACAATTTTCGATGTGATAAACACACTCTTAAGGGATCTTATGGACATAGATGGCCATTATATCGGCCTGTATGACACTGCACTGGTCCAGCTGCATAAGGGAAACACTCCACTTAAATGCTCGTTGTAAATGCCAGAGCCGACACCAGTGTCTTTGACCCGTCCGTGAATATTCGTATCGCTTCATTGTAATGAGCCACGATATCCAAAGCGCTTACGCTGTAGCCAGGATAAAAGATTGTCTCAGGTATGTCATAATCAACGTCCGTTTGTCGATTTATATTCTTGAATATCTGATGTTACAATTCTTCCTTCTATGTTCCCTTAGTCACACCTTAGTAGTCTAAAGGTAAATAAATGCCATTTTCGAGAACCACATTTGTTTTGCTATTTACCATCCCTGTTTTCAAACCACCCAATACTGCCACCTTATTTATATACATAAATATATCGAGTAGACGAAATCTTCTACATATAATTCAATTGTGTTGCATTTAAGAAAAATGTTTTTTGGTTGAAGCTGATTTACGTTGAAAGCAATTAATAGAGTTGCATGTAAAAAGGTTTGAGTACTTTTCACGTTTCCACTAACAATTGTTTCTGTGCGTGCGTGTTGCTCCAGGTTTTCTGTCCCTCTTTTTTTTCATTGAAATGTAATGGAATACTTAGCGTTTTGGTATAGATTTTTTTTTTGGCGTTGCATGTTCCTAAAAAAAATGTACGCATGTTGACTTAGGTTGTTTATTTCACTGGTTGACGCAAGGCAGAATTTGTTGTATTCGAGTTGTGAGTTGAGTTGGGTGGTTTTTGTTTTTAATCGTTCCTTCATTCATTCTTCATCTGGCATAAAAGTGTTTCGCTTTAGTTGTTTTGTTTTTTGATTGTTTTGTTTATTTAAATTATATTTTCATTAGATTTTGTTGTTGTTGTTGTTGGGTTAAATTTTTGTTTATAATTTTTGCTTGTTAATCAACGGAAATACATTTTTAAGAACTTCAATGCGTTATTACGTGTTTTAGTATTGTTTTATATTTGTTACACTTTTTTTTTGGTATTTATTTTATGAGAAACGATTGTTTCCTTATTTTATAAGTTTTAAGGTGTTGAGTTGTGGACTTTTGTCATGAGCAGCGTTGCCACGACCAAAAAAAAATTGTTACCAAAATGTAAAAATTAAATAACCAAAAGCAAAAAAAAAGTAACCAAAATTATTTTGTATCAAAAGTACTAATTTATTCGCACTTCAGTTTAAAAATATGTCTAAAGAAGAAATTGTGTTTGTTTGTATCTTGTAGGGCTCATAAACCGCTGATCTGATTTTCAAAAAGTTTTGACAGTATATTACCGATGGTCTGGAAAGAACAATAGGCAATATAATTTTTCGAAATTTTTAGTGGAAGTGGCACCTCCTATACAAAGTAACCACTTATTTTCGCCAATTTTAAAAGCTTTATCTGCTAGAACGTTCAACTTTATTATATACGGGCCTGTTCTGAAAATCACGTGATTTCAAATCACGTGCTTTTGAAATCATATGTACGTGCGATTTTGTGGTGTTTTGAAAGTCATAGCGTTGTTGTATTTCTCGGTGTGCTTTCTGCAATTGAAGATCACACCAAAACACACAAAAACAGGACGCTAAAATATCACACGTGTGATGTTAGTAGGCACATGTTATTTGAAATCACGTGATTTGAGTTAAAGTGATTTTCAGAACAGGCCTGATAAAAAGCTCTTGCAAGTTAAACTTTTAAGGTATTGCTGTGTGTTATAGTACCAAAGGGCAAAGTTGAGCTAAATTAAATTATGCGGTAGACTTTTTTATCCATACATGCCCGGTGGAAATATAATAATAGCAAACGTGATGAGATTCTTATAGGTTATCTAGAAAAATGTTTCATTTACACCTATGAAGCGTTAAGAGTAGCAGATAATGGCCATCTACACTTCAGTTGATATTCTGTTGAAGTTTAAGCTTCTAAAAAAATAATTTTTAAGTAGATGAAAAAAAGTATTTGTATTAAATGCACAAAGACTACACGCAGTTTTTAAAGGTCAAAAAGCGGAGCGTGTAGTTCTTCCTCCAATCCAAAAAATTAGTTATTTTTGTGTTGAAAATAAGTATCTAACCAAAACCGAAAAAAAGTACACAAGTACACATTTGAAAAAAAAGTAACCAAAACGGCAACGCTGGTCATGAGTACTTTTTTGTAATATTATGAAGAATCGGGTTGGTTAAACTGTTATTTATGTGTTGCTTAGCAGTGAGTGTTTGTGTTGATTCCTGTAAAGTATTGCGGGCTAAGGCCTTTTTATTATTGATGGGAATGGTAAATATAATTGAAAAAAAAAGAAACCTAACGAAAATAAATCACATTTGCTTTTTGTGAACTGACATTTTGGATGTTAGAAAAAAGTGTTGTCGAGCAAACCCATCCATATGGCATAACCAATCAGCAAGAACCAAATTAGTATGTTCTGCCGAATCTTTAATACCCTCTTCGCAAAATGTAAATGTTATTTATTAAGAAGACAGAAACTTGGCTTTACATTAGAACTATGGTCTAGGAATTATAGATGCATCTTATAAAATGGGACCTTTAGACAACTGTAAAATATTTTGAAAGTAAGCGTTATTTCAACACACAAATAGGCAGATCCAGAACGTAGAGTATTTCAAAAGGACCCAAAATTTATTTACACTTTACACACATTTACCACTTGCGATAGTGGGGAATGTAAGGAGAGACAAACTCACTGTTTATTGGTGATGTTTTTAAACTTTGATATTGTTACAATAAGAACTGTTGCTTATAATTCTTATACGCTTAACAGTTTTATTTTGTTTAATATCTTAAGTGTTTCTTAAATCTATGGATAAAGTTTCCTGACGATCTGGCCTAAGCAACTAGTGAAATGCGGATAGGAATAGCTTATCCCATCAACAATAAATTTTAGTGTTTTTATCAAGAATGAAAATTGAGAATTAAGCACGACAAACAAAATCTTGTATGTATAAAAATTTTGTATTTCCAAAAGTAACTTTAATATAGTAAAAACTTAAATATTCCATATTAAAAAACATTAAAATGTTTTTATTTATTCAAAATTTTAAACAAGTTGTGTCCTAGCTAGCATTTTGTATCATAATCGAATCTTTTAAGAATCAGCTTCAGGAGCAAAATAACCATGTATGAACTCATATTTTTAATGATGAATCAATCACCTCAAAGAATAATTTGTGATACACTTTTCTGATTCCTTTTTGAGCTTATGAATGAATCATATGTGAATTCTTTTATTCAATCTTTCTAGTGATAAATCAGTTTTAAATTCAAAACATTAACATGACTTAGAATACACATTCGAATAATATGAAAAGTTATATAATAAATGTACTCACAATGAGAAATAAATTCCCAGATTCTATTTTAATATTATTTAAATACATTTTAAATTTAGAATCTTAATCTATTCAACATTTGCTTACAGCAATTAAGTTTATCAATTACTTACGTTGTGTTAATAATGTGAATTGTCTTGTACAGTTGAACATTTCTATTGTAAACTCCTCTACAATGAAGCTCTCCCTATCATGAAATGGGATTTGCAACACTGGTTTTGGTATAAAGTTTTGTGTAATTTGATCTCTTTATAGTCAATTTCCATACAGTGAATTTTTCTTTACAATGAACAAATTATTCAAAAAAAAAAAAAGCTTTACTCTCATGCATTTTTCTCTCCATATAATGAACCATTTAATTTTAGGGATTTCTGAGAGATAACAATTTTGACAGCAGTCGTCCGTGTTTTGTGAACCAAAAATATCGTTGGGATGTGGCATTTCTCTTAAAAAATATGTTATTTGTTTTTAATTAAGTTGAAAAAGGATAAATAGGTAAAAAGTTTGGGATTTTTCCCAGCACTTTATCCATTATTAAAAAAGGAAATGCAGTTATTCTTAAAATGCCGATGGCAAGCAGTTAAGCACTGAACACAAAAGATTTAAAACCTGTCATTCTGATGATGCAATGCTGGAATGGATAACCGGCGAGTGAAAAAGCTTAATCTTAACTAAAACTTTTTTTTATATTATTTTAAATAAAAGTGAAAACAATATAAAGTCTGTATAATGAAGTTTCAATATAATGAAGTGATTTTATGGTCCCATGCAGATTCATTGTAGGGAAGTTCGACTGTATATGTATATAAATTTGTTTCTACTGCCTTAAAAAAAAAAATTGAGAAATAAAAAATATTTAAACAAATTTAATATATTAAGGGTCCTCATGATGTCGCTTAAAATTGCCATTTGTGCAAATGCGCAAACTTACGAGTCTTGTTTCATGAAGCCCCTTTTTTACTTTTGTGTAATTTTAAACAATTAATGTCAGTTTGTAAGAAACGTCAATACAAAAATAAATTAAAAATTAAAATTCAAAAATATAAAAATTTGTGTTTAAATTTGTGATTAATATACATATATGAGAAATTTGCTTTTAAAAATGCTCAAAGAAAGCCAAAAGACCAATTTACTGAAATTATTGCTAGAATTTATTGTTTGTGATTTATAGACACTTGGATTTTTCATTGAAAACGACGTTAAAATCATTAAAAGATCTGTTTGTATAAATGCACAATTGAACAGCGCAAGTTTACGAGACAAAATTGTTGGGCAAATTTACCAAGTTTGTGTAAATGAATTCTCATACAATTTTTGACAGTTCATTTACGAGGGCGTAAAAATGCACAGTTTGCACAGATTACGAGACTTATAAACGATATCATGAGGACCCTTATTATATTTTAATATTATATTAATTATTTTTTTAACATTAACTTATTTTAAACGAGGTCATCAATTTTATATCAGAAAAATGTTTTTAATTTCTTAAAGAAATAGTACAAAACTCAAGTTTGTCAATTCTTTACCTTGTGTAAACAATGTAAACGGGGTTTTATATGAATATTTTCCTAAAAAACAAAATAATATTTTACATTAGGGAATAAAAATATTCTAATTTTTTTTAAGATAAGTTATTTAACAATTGTTTACCTTAATAAGCGATGAAAATAACGGCGTAAATTTAGTTTTGTTTTTAATTTCCTTAAAAAATATAAAAAACTAAATTTTTTAATTCAAAATTATTAAATATTATTTTTTATTAACGAACTTTGTCAATTGTTTACCACGTATAAACAAGGTAAACAATCTGATATGTGTCAAATTTTCGAATGTTTTAAAAAAAAATTACATATTTAGCATATTGATTATAAAGTTATGAATTATTTTTAAAGTAACAAAGATTAACAATTGTTAACCTTGTTTAAAAAATATAAACAATTTTATGTATGTAAAATTTAAAAATTTTTTAAAATAAATTATAAGTCTTTTTAAAATCTTAAAAATTGTTTACCCTGTGTAAATAAGGTAAATAATCTTAAAGTGGAAAATTTCTAAATGTCATTAAAAAATAATAATATATTTTACATTTAGTATTAAATATTATCATTAATTAAGTTTATCAATTGTTTACCTTGCGTAGACAATGTTAACAATGTTATATATGTCAAATTATCGAAACCTTTTAAAAAATAATAAAATATTTAATATTTAGAATAAAACATTATTATTAACCTATATTATCGATTGTTTACCTTGTGTAAACAATGGTATCATTAAGACAATTGTATGGATTTAATAGACAAATTAAATTTTTTTTAAGTATTTATTTATTTTTTAATATTTTTAAAATTTTACTTTGATTTATGTATAATCAAAAATAAATTTGGAAAATTTTATTGTTGTTAAAATAGTTAATTTCCTTTGATTTTATGGTTAAAAGTGTGAATTTCCTAAATGCTTTTACAAAATAAAAACACATATTTTTACACTTGGTAATAAAAAAAATACAAATTTATCAATTGTATACCTTGTGTTACATATGTATATACCACTGTGGACTTTAATGGTATGTATGTATAATTTTTAATAGTTTAAAAAAAAATAATAAAATATATTCATTGAAAATAAAATATATAAATAAAATAATATATGAATATTGTTTACCTTGTGCAATCAATGACAACATTCAGACATTTGGATTTAAAAATTAAATTTAGTTTGTATATAATTAAAAATATATTTGGAATATTTAATTGTAGTTAAAAATTTTAATTTCCTTTGATTTTATGGTGTAAAGCCTTTTATAAATTGCTAATAATTTTGTTAATTAGCATTTATATTTAGAATCCTATATAATTTCACTTGGACGCCTTTTTGTCTGCCAATATTGTTTTTTTTATGAAGTTCATATTTTTGTTTAAATAATTACTTAAAAAACTATAAAATAGCAATAAAAATGTTAACGGCAAATTCACATTTTAGGTTAATTTCCGTTACACCTGAAAAAAACATCACCTAACACTACAAAAAAAACAATAAAATTGTTAATACCTGCTTTAAATGTTTAAATGATTTCTAAGTACTTTAGAAATAAACACATTATTAATACATAATTAAATTTCTAGGAATTACATTTTTTCTTTATTGTAAACAATCAATAAAACGCCTAAAATAGAATTTAAAAACGCAACAAGAATTTTAAATTTCCTACAAGAATCTTTAACAAAAATTTTATTTGATTTTTAATAAATTTGTTGCTTTTCTCTTTCGGAACATTTTACACACTTCCAGTTTTATTTATGACTAGCATTTCACTCGGTTCATCATTAGCACCTTCCTTTCATTCGTGGACATATTTATGTGCCAAAGTTTATGTTTTTAGGTTTTCATTCAGGAACTTGCACCTATAACTTTATATTTCTAAGTTCAATATTATAGAAAATTAAATAAGTACCACAGATAGAACGGTAAAGTAAAAGAAAGAAATCCAATTTTCCGTATTTCCCCTTTTTGATACTTTTTCGCTCCATTGAAATATCGAAAAAAATATTAACCCATAATTTAATACGTATGTACTTATATGTCAATGAATAAAAAAAGGTTTTTGAAAAAAGTACCAAAAAAATAGGTACAATTTTCACGCCTTCAACGTTTGAATTTTGAAAAAGTACCATATTTATATTTGTAAGATAAGTTACGAATTTTATATAATGTTTATTTCTATGTTTATTGGTATAAAACATAAATTGTGTGACAAAAATGTTTCAAAATTCTGGTTTTACCCGTTTACTCCCCAAAAAGGACGAATTCCAAAAAAGTGCCAGGCACCTGTCTGCTTATTTTTTAATGAACAACGATAAATTTTCTATTATTTCTAAATCTCTTTCCGTTTAGGAGATATGATTTAAGCAAATTTATATGTTTTTAGAGGCTTAACATTTGGATTTCCAAATTTCAACTGTTTAGCTCCAAGCGTTGACACTGTGCGATGATGGTTCAGTCGTTAATGTAACAATTTTATAAATAAAATTTTTAAATATTTTTAGATTCTAGTAAAGTAACTATTAGAAAATCTATTGGCAACTATTTTGTAACATCGTGTGTGCCAAATAAAATGTAGGGTGAGAAAAATATAACACAAACATTTTTCATGATTATTTTCAGGGCATATGCCATAAAATTTATGAAAAATAATCAAGTGTCAATACAGTAAATAAGGAATAAAATAAAATCATATTAAATATTATGATAAGCAGGACAAGTTTTAATATGCACAAGAAATTAAAAAAATGCTAGCAGAAACAAACGTTAAAAAACAAACAAACAAAAAAAAAACAAAAATAAGCATTTTATTATTTTGGTAATTTCCGGCATTCAAGTTCAACTTTGATCTTTTTTGTTGTCAGAGATTTATAGTAGAATTTTGCTTTAAAATTTGTTTTGTAAAACATTTTAACCCATCATATCCATATTTAAGGGTAACTTTGGACAAATAGAACCCATAAGTGCTAGAAGTTTAGATTTCCATAGAAATATGCCTCGTAGGATTTTGCATAACATTTCTAAATACATCGCTCGTCTAAGATATAAGGCTAACATTCATTATAAGAATGTACCACAACGGGAAAACTTTTACTCCCCTAAAATGACCTCCCGACGTTATCTGCAAAAATAGCAAAACACGTATATTATTTTAGAATTCCTTTACCACAATTACTTGTTAGAACCATGTTATTTTATAAAAAAATTAAATTTGTTGTAGTGTATATATCCCCCCAAGATTATGCAGGAAAACATTTAAAGAATATTTAATATTTCTGGGAAATCAGGTGCAGTCAATGCCTGAAATCGTGCAGAGTTCAAAATTTGTAGATCTCTAGAGACCGGGGGCGACCAAAGATCCTTGATATCAGAGAGACCCTAATGGGCATCACGTCGCTGGAAGGGAGATTTTAATAAGTTAGCTTCAAGGTGTTATTTACCACCACTTATAGGGAAGGTCGACCTTAGGTGCAGTTTTAATTCAACATATGCTACTAGAATATTCCAAGATAAGCAGAGATTAAATAGCTTCAGTTTCTAACAAGAGGAAAGAAAGTGTATAATTTTGCCGAGTTATGTATACACAGTGTGATGGTTGCGCTCACACACAGGAGAAATGTTATAACAACTATCTTATAAGATGAGCTGTCAATAACACTGCTTTACAAATTTTAAATTTGGAAAAATACCAAGAACGCCACATGCCTAGATAAGTTAATTGGGACCTCCTGAACACGAAAAACGCTGTAATTTTTTTTTTCTAAGTACCGTTTTTTAGATAACGGTACTTTTGTGTTTTTCGGTGTATGGTCCCACTCAAACCCTTGTGGAGCCCAGCCGAGAAGTCCGATCGAGATAAATGGTACATCGTTGCAAAGGTAATTGAATACCTTTTTTGTCGATATGTCAGAAATTTCTATCTGATAAGAACTGGCTGAGTTATGGTACCTCAAAATTAAAAATTTGCCTATTTTTTACGTTTTTTTGAAAATTTTTAATTTTTATTTCGTTTTTTTTTCTACGTTATAGTAAAGATCTGGAATGTTTTATTTTTTTACCTAATAGTTTATTTAATTACCAACATTTTAAGTGTAATTTGAAAAAATCGGATAAAAAATAAAGTTTTTATTAAGGATTTTGTGGAACGACAATATTGTCATCTTCATTGCTCACACACTATATTCGGCGTAAATTCAAAAAATTTAAATTAAAATGACGAGCGACTTGAACATTTGCGTTTTTTTTCGGATGCATCTTCGCGAATGAGGAACCAACAATAGTCCGCCATCATTTGTTCGTCCCACCAGCCTTTGTAACGTCTCTCGATTTCTTCCATTTCTTGGTGAAATCTTTCCCTTGTTCATCACTTTCGGAGCCCAAGTTCGTGGGGAAAATATCCAAATGACTGAATAAGAAGTGCAATTTAGGTGTCATATTTGAACCTTAAGGTTAAAAAGAATAAATTTTAAAATGATAAAGGCCTTTTTGATATAGATGTTTTTTACTCAACACTTACCAATGGCATTAAATTTTTGCAGTAATGTATCGATCTTCTCTGCATAATCAGGACTTCTGTAGTTTCTACTACACTACAGAAGTCCTGATTACGCAGAGAAGATCGATACATTACTGCAAAAATTTAATGCCATTGGTAAGTGTTGAGTGAAAACATGTATATCAAAAAGGCCGTTATCATTTGAAATTTTATTCTTTTTAACTTTTAAGTTCAAATATGACACCTTAATTACACTTTTTATTCAATCATTTGGATATTTTCCCCACGAACTTGGGCTCCGAAAGTGATGAACAAGGTGAAAGATTTCACCAGGAAATGGAAGAAATCGAGAGACGTTACAAAGGCTGGTGGGACGAACAAATGATGGCGGACTATTGTTGGTTCCTCATTCGCGAAGATGCATCCGAAAAAAAACGCAAATGTTCAAGTCGCTCGTCATTTTAATTTAAATTTTTTGAATTTACGCCGAATATAGTGTGTGAGCAATGAAGATGACAATATTGTCGTTCCACAAAATCCTTAATAAAAACTTTATTTTTTATCCGATTTTTTTCAAATTACACTTAAAATGTTGGTAATTAAATAAACTATTAGGTAAAAAAATAAAACATTCCAGATCTTTACTATAACGTAGAAAAAAAACGAAATAAAAATTAAAAATTTTCAAAAAAACGTAAAAAATAGGCAAATTTTGAATTTTGAGGTACCATAACTCAGCCAGTTCTTATCAGATAGAAATTTCTGACATATCGACAAAAAAAGGTATTCAATTACCTTTGCAACGATGTACCATTTATCTCGATCGGACTTCTCGGCTGGGCTCCACAAGGGTTTGAGTGGGACCATACACCGAAAAACACAAAAGTACCGTTATCTAAAAAACGGTACTAAGAAAAAAAAAATTACAGCGTTTTTCGTGTTCAGGAGGTCCCAATTAACTTATCTAGGCATGTGGCGTTCTTGGTATTTTTTGGCTGTAAACCAGTGTAATACACATACAAACATACATATTAAGCATTAATAAGACGCATTCATTAAAATGTTTAATTTTTTTTTGCAAATAGTGAAAATATTTTTAATTAAAAAAAATAAAAAACCTAAAAAGAGAATAAAAACAGTAAAAGTTTATTGTACGAGATTCATTCGATTATGAAATATTATAAAATACGTGTTCCCCTTGTTGAAGATTAAGATTAACATGAAGAAATTTGTTCTCACATTCTGCCGACGTTCTCCCACATATTATATGATATATTATCTCAGGTGAAGACTCAGTGTTATAGAAACGATTAGTAATATGAAAATTCTTTTTAAATGAAATATCTGTCAATTCGTCGATTAAAATTAAAAACATTTCATTGTTTGTTTCCTTCAATTTTGTTTTAAGTTCTTGTTGTTTTTTAACAAATAAAACTGATGTATTTTCCCATATCTTTTTTTCCGCCGGTATGTTTTAGTTTTAAGCGTGAAGATCTGCTAGAACTTCTTAAGAGTTTTTCATTCATTTTTGACAGCATATTTTAGATCGAAATAATCACTTACTGTTAATAGAAAAGCAAAATTTGCCAATATTTTTCATACAGTCGAAGTTCCCTATAATGAATGAGAATCACTTCATTGTATAGAAATAATACTTCTTTTAAATTTAATTAAAAATAATCTGGTATTTTTGTTTATGTTACCTTCTTCTAAATGGGGTGGTTATCCAATTGATCATTGCTTTATCAATATTATCAAAAATACAGGTTTGAATCCTTTTGCGTTCAGTAATTAAGTGCTTGTCTTCTACATCTTTAGAATAATCAACCTGTTTTTTAATATTCTATAAAGTGGTAGGATATAAACTTTTGACCTTTGTTTTTGTTGTTTATCCTCATTTGAGTTTATCAAACATCAAATGGGGAGACCTTCATTTTATAGAACTTCTATAAAAAAGAAGATTTTTCGACAGTATATCGAACTTTAAAGCGACTGTATTGCGACTGTATATCAAAAATTGCACCTAAATTACCCAAAAGCACATTTTTGTTCAAAATTGTTGGTGCAATTTTAAGTAAAGCATTTGCATGGAAATAAAATTTTATTTCATTAATCTTGCAATATATACGAAAAGCGATTTTTGAAAAAGAAAAGAGCTTAAAAACTTACCCAGTTGATAAGTAAACACATATTTGATTCTCTTATGTAACTGTGGTAAAGTGTCAACAAAGGAAAATCCCAGTTATCAGACATATTTCTTAATAATATTGACATTTTACGAGCTATAAAGTCTTACTTATCACATACAAACGATTTCATTGAGCGTTCTTCATAGTTCTTAAGAAAGGTAAATAAAATTTTTTTTTATATTTAACTGACCTTTTTTATATATCATTGAAGAATGCGCTGAATTTAACTCAAATGTCCAATAAAAATTTTTTAATATTTTACACAATTTAAATTTTATTTTAAATTCGTAAAATTGCCTTTGGATAAGATAAATAATAATTTGCCCAAAAATTATTGTTGTTCAAGAGTTTAAAATATTAAATAAATAAATAGAATTTGGGAATTTATTTCTCATGTTAAGTAACATTTATTATACAAATTTTCATATTATTCGAATGTGTATTCTAAGTCAAATTACAATCCTCAAAAGCTTTTATACTTTAAAAGTCTTATTCCTTCAATATTTTTGTTTGTATATTTCTGTAACGAGGCTTACTTTAGCTATCCTTTGGCTAGCAATACAAACAAAAAAAATTCTGATAGTGCATAGACAATATTCCTGAAAAATATTGAAGGAATAAGACTATTAAAGTGTAAAAGCTTTTGAGGATTGTAATTTTACTTAGAATACACATTCGAATAATATGAAAATTTGTATATTAAATAAAAAGTTATGCTTTCGTTAAAAAAATTTACTGTTTTTATGTTAAGTTATATATATATATATGTCAGGTTAACAAAATTATTAATTTTTAGAGTGACTGTTCCACATTTGCATTCATAACTATAATCCTTCTTAACCGATTTTGCAGCATTTCAAACTGCTCAGGATAGCTAGAAATAGTTTGACACCAATTTTGTTCTTTACTTTTGAGCTGTTCAAAAGTGAGCGCGTTTTCAACAGACAAACAGGCGGACGGACGGCCATGACTTTATCGACTTAAAATTACTTAAGGACCAAAAATATGTATACTTTATGGAGTCTGAGATAAATAATAAAGCCTACTTTCGGAAAATACTTAATACGTCTGAAAGCAAATAAAATTGGTCAATAATTTTTCATAGGCCTAATATGAAGCCAATTCTCGAAAACAGTTTTTTGGGATACGCCTAAAACTGCAACGAATTTTAAAACTGTAAGGCCAGCTTTTATTATGATAAATTCATAACTTATCGGATTCATATACATAAATCTAACTTCTAAAATATTCTTACTCTCCTCGGTGGAGGATATGAAAGATTCGTCATAGCCGATTAAATCACTTTTACTTGTTATAACCAAAATTTTATACTTAACACTTTTTAAGGGTGAACACTGATGATTGTCACTATTATGAATTTATTAACATTAAAATGTTTCATAACCATAACGAAATCTGTTATCATTTTTTAACAACGAAAGTAAACAACAAAAAAAAACATAAAATTGTTAAATAAACAAACAACCAACCGACTTAAAAAATCAAATCCCTATCAATGCAAATAAAAACATAAAATTAAAAAAAAAATCTTTAAAATAACAAATATTAATATTGCCCTTTTTATTTGAAACCTTGTTATTTAAACAAGAATAAAATTCAAAACATCACTGGCAAAATTTTGTTTAAAACACCATTTTCAAAAAAAAATAAAATATTTTTTCAAACCATGTTTAGTTTTTTGTGTCAAATGTCATATTGTTGGAGTGTGTTATTTGCTGGTGTAGTTTTATATTTATTAGCACAACAATAACAACTGCCAGGTTTTTTTTTTTGTTTTGTTCAAAATAACAATGTATTCATCTTAAATGTCAAAATATTTCTACCTTGTTTATTATTTGAAATTGCCTTAATATTGCAAAAAAAAAAATAAATAAAAGGAGAAATATGTAGGTGCTGTCTGAAAAGCTGCTTAAAATTTTTATGTTATTTTGAATGAGCAAAAAAAATAGTTGTATTAAATATCAGCAGGAGATTTGTTTTTGTTAAAAAATATATACATAAATATAAATCGAATTTAACGTTAAAATTTTGGCAGAATTAAAACACTATTGATATTTAATACTTTGTATGAAAATATTGTTGAATTTTAAAAGCACATCGCTGCAAACAATTTGAAAATACATATTCTTTTCTTAAGGATATTATAAAAATAAAAGAAAAAATAAAATTAAAAGCACGTTGCAATAAAAATACGTCAATAAATATAATAGATTTAAGATATGCCACAAAAGTGTGCATCTTTACCTAAAGCGCAAACGGCCCTATTTACCATTTTGAAAATTTTACAAGAAAAGCAAAAATTAAATATTAGAACCCAACCAATTGTAGGGGAATGTAAGAAAAGATAAACTCACTGTTTATTGTTGGTGTTTTGTTTTGGCTTTGATATTGTTACAAGTAAGACTTTGAGTGTTTATAATTCTTATTCGCTTTAGGGTTTTATTTGTATAGAATAGCAATACTTTACAGTGTCTTAGATAAATTTTGAAGAAATTACAAGCGGAATGTCAAATTTATATACATATCACCTCATTATAGGTTTGACCTTCCGATCATTTTCAAAAAAAGTGAGTATGTTTACCCCCATCGAAATAAGATATTAGTAAGATATTTTTAAAAACGAATTTGGTGAATTGGTAACGAAGTAGTTTGTGCTACAGATAAACATAATCTTAGGGGTTTTGTATGGAAGGTGTCATGCATTCTTTTCCAATTGAAATTTCTTTTTGATATTTATCTATATTGTTAATTAAAAAGATTTTGTTCATCGTGCTTAGTTCCCAATTTTTATTCTTGACAAAATCACTGAAATTTATTGTCGAAGGGATATGCTATTCCTATGCGCATTTCAATGGTTGCTTAGGCCAGATCATCAGGAAACTTAATCCAAAGATTTTTGAAAATCTAAAGATATTAAACAAATAAAACTGTTAAGCGAATAAGAATTATAAGCAACAGCTTAACTTGTGACAGTATCAAAGCTTAAACAAAAACAACAACAATAAACAGTGAGTTTATCTTTTCATACATTCCCCACAACAATTGGTTGGAATTCTTCCAAAATTAATTGTAGTTGTAAGTAGGTTGAGAAAAATAGAATGAAAACAAAAACAAATGGTTTTCGCAAACAAAACCAAAGCACGTTGCCAGTTTAGTTTTTTTAGCCGTGCACTTGCCAGTTTATTATCCACAAAATTACTTTGATAATTTATCTTATTTATATATTAGCTCTTTGTACAAAATTGATATACCTTACTCTTACAGTACTTCATATACATATATATGGAAATCTAAATTGTCTTTGCGCAGGAGGTATCACGCCCATTTACCCAATCCAGTCCATTTTTGACAGATAACCAAGCTATTTTTAAAAAATTTTTTGCTTACTGTTCTCCAGATAAGCAAAAAATCAATTTATTGCTGCGCCCACTTCACCCACAATCCCGCCCACTTACTGACACCTGTTTTTACATTTTTATATTTCATCGGACATTTGTAATAATGGAGAAAACTTAGTGGTCACTTTATCGTTCCCGTTAGCTATTGTACACGTTTACTATCGGAAACGTTATCAGTGGGTTGTAAAAAAGGCCCCAACTGTTTTAAATTTCAAATCAGTCGAATTGCTGTTTCACTTCGAAAAAAATGTAAAAAATTTGGAGCTGATATTGGGTTTTGTAACTTTTTGGAAACATAATTGAGAAAAAGAGATTTTTGTATTAACTATTAAAATGTTTAATCGATTTCCGACTTGACTTTTCTTTATCCAATCGCCACCAAACTTTATATCACAAATCAAACATGTTACCCTTACATGTGTCAATTGCAATTTCATGTTGTAAAATTCCTTTCTTCATAAAAATAATTCAATGAAAATTAAATTTAATCAACTTTAGCCTAATTAAAATATCAAAATTTGTAATAAATGATCACTGAATCACAAAGTGCCTGAATTATGTTAACGCGTTGCTCGATTGCATGTCTTTCCATGGTTCTAATTGAAATAAGCCTAGTACTCTGTTCAAATTTGTAAAAAATGTTGAGCAACATTATTTATTTCACTCGAACATTTTGACGTGTATCAATGTTATCTATCATGCGAGTTTGTACAATTTGACGTTTTTATTCCTGCAAAGTATGCAACATTGTTTTGCGTATGTAAACAAACCCCACATGTATGTATTTTACTACAAATAATTTTTTTAAAGAAAATTTAAAATATAAAAAAAGTTAATATGGATAAAAAAAAATGTTACCGTTTGTGTTATTATAATTTTTTATATCTTATTTAATAATCAGTTCATACCTTTTTGCTTTTGCCAAAAAATCCACGTGAAATAAGTGTAGCTTACATTATTTTGCAGTTGTAAAAAAATGTTGCCAGAAACATTACGGAACGTTTTCACAAAATGAACAGAGTACAATCCTATCAACATTATTTCATAGATATTCCGCACAAGTTTTTTTCATATGCGTTTTGACAGCATTTCACGTTAAATGTTGCACAGGGTACCAGGCTTAAGTCTGAAATTGAGAAATGTATATGATAACAAATGTACCTTTTATTAGCTGACTTTAAATTATACAATTTGTACACAAAAGCTTTTTTCTTAAGAATTAATTTGTCTAAAGAAAAAAAATTGCACTAAATAAAAGGAAATCAATTACAAATCATTTCCGGGATAGGAAAAACTAACGATAATAGAAAAGCTGATTAACAGCAAAAAAATATAAATCATTATTTTTAAAAGGCACATGCAGAAAAAAGGAGGAAAATCAATATTAATAAAAATAAAATAAAATTAAAAAACATCATAGCAGAATCAATTAAAAATGTTATTTACACAACTTGACCCAGATAAACTAATAACTTTATTTTCGAATGCCAACACTAGCAAACTTATTAGGGATAAAAATAAAGTAAGGCGAAAAAAAGCAAAAATTAATTAAACAATTTTAAATAGATTAAATTTAAAATTCAGTAAGCACCGACCGTCGCCTGCTTGTCTGGCAATTCAAATGAAATTGTAACATAATTTTAGTTTCATTTTAATGATCCTAACGGAAAATGCTTAAAATTCATTTAAATAAGATTTCCGTTCTAAATAAAAATTGTTTGACGGGTGCTGGTTGTTCACTGCCTCAATTAAAAGTATCAATTAATTTGGGTGTTAAAATCAGTATAATTTAAAAAAGAGAAAACATTTGTTGGACAGTGGGTTACATGGTTTATAAATAATACAAATTTGTTAGCATTAATTGATATAAAAACACCTAATAAAGTAAATTATAAGAAAATACCCAATAAAAAGGTTTTTTTGGGTGGGTTTTTACTTTTGCTTGTTTGTGTGTTTATTTTCTTAAGATCTTAAGATGGTTTTCATGTTTTTTTTATCGCTTTAGTAAACAAATTTTTAAAACCCATTTAAATCGAACCCTGCTAAATCGAAAACCCATATAATTCTTAAGAAATGGCCGGGGCCTTGCGATTACGAATTATCGGGAGTCCACTGTATATTTAAATATGTAAATAGATTTAAGTGTATATTTTCCGCCATAAATAAATGGCTTGCAAACTAGCTGATGTCAGACATTTACTTTAGAGGGTCTTGGATTAATATCTTAGTGTTACAGAGGGAATAACAAACATTAAATTTTTAAAGACTTCTTGTGGTTTTGGCGTATATAAAAACAAGTTATAATAATTTCTATATTCTAAATTTAATGCCAATCAATTAAGTACACACACAAGTTTAATTGTTTTTTATTTCTACGCAATTAATCCCACTGTGCATTGCGCATCTCAAAAATTTTGAAATGTTTAGTTTTGTATTATTTCTTTTATGCTTCATTAATAAATTTTAAAATTTAAACACAAATTTTCAAATAATAACAACTAACTGCATTTTGGGAGGAAGCCCCTATAATTCGTATCTAATAACTTGAAGGAAATCTTTAAGAACTTTTTTTTAAGAAAGAACACTTCATATATATTAATGACTTCTTTAGAAAAGCTAAAATTTTATAACAAATTTCTTGGAATTTGACTTGAAATTTTTTATTGTTAAATTTTTTTCTACGTTGCTTCTCTAAAAAATAATTTAACCAATAATAGATTTTTTGTAGAACGGAAATTCATTAAAAACCACACACATTGTAAATAATAAATGCAGTTTTGATTTTATGAAGAATGTGTTGTGGTAATTGGCAGAATTGGCTGGTTGGTGGTTGTTTTGTTGGTTGTTTGCAATACTTTATGATGGAAACAAATTTCTAATCAATACTTGCAATATGACTTAAACAAAAGCGATACACTGAAACTGAAATTATGGTTAAAATGGTAAAAACAGTTTTGGGAATTTTTATTCAATTGAACTAAAAGTCTAAGCTAAAAATTTCAATTAACATAACTATTTCCCTGAAGATGACTTACAAAGTTGGTCGAAATATTGGAATTAATAAATAATAAAAATTAAAACGGGACAAGAGTTTTTATTTTTTATTCCATTTAATGAGACAGACCTCAAGCTGAAAAATATAATCATAACACTTTAAAAAGTGAGAAGGTCTACATTTACACACAGAACATAAAGCAAATTAAATTTTAGTAAATTTTGTTAACTGAATATATTCAGGGGTGGATTTACGCCTAGGCCCGTGAGGCCCGATTTGACGGCAAAATAGCTAAATTCCCATCACCATCAATTAATAAAAATGGAAATAACAATAGTTTTAGTATTTAATATTTTTTTGGTTAATCACTCCTATATAATCAAAAAGGGCGGCATATTAAAGGGTGCCTAGGGAGAAAGCAGGCCTAAATCCGCCACTGAATATATTCTTAACATCGAGAATTTGTTGCTGAAGAAGAATTCTGTCAGATTCAATATTTGCATCCGGTACGGTGAAATATCTGGAAGGGGTATTCACATTATTACCGATAGCAAGGCGTCCATAAGATCCCTGGAGAATGTGTTCTTCACATCAAAATTGTCCGAGAAGTCTGAAGGAGATATCGAGGCATTCACTGGCCACCCTTAATTGGGTCCCGGGACACGGGGACATACAGGGCGTATGCAGGTAGCACCTTGAATCGAAACGGTTCAACATATAATGTAGTTGTTTCGCTCCCAGGGATTAAGCAACTTATAGCGCACAAGTTTCATCTTATTGCCAGTCAGAGGTGGGAGGATGAAACTACCTGTGGGGGAACCAGGGAAATCTGGCCCAATATAGATGAAAAAGGGACACGGCGCGCATTGCAGCTGTCCAGACATCACCTAAGGAACCTAATTGCGGTTATGACTGGGCTAATTGCGGTAGAGGCTGGGGCTTCCTTATAATAAGTTGCGGCGACGAGGAGGAGGAGTCAACGGAACATCTCCTCTGTAATTGTCCTGCATTCGGAGATCTGAGACTTGAAATGTTTGGTCGAAGACCCCTTGGGGACAAGACTTGTCTTTCTGATGTTGATTTAAACAGGTTGCGTGGGTACACTAGCAGCCAGATGACATAGGACCCATGGGAGGCGGTGTGACGTATTAGCACAACGGGAACTAATTAGTGGACCCACGTGAGCTGTGCTTGATCACGGCTGCCAATGGAACCTAACCTAATATTTGTTTGTTTTAAAGTTAACCGCAACGCTTCAACAGCAATTACCTATTTCATCTTGAAGGTGATTTTCTTCTAAGTTTAAGTCTCTTTAACAATGTGTATATTAGGCTGGGTCAAAAAAATATTTTTTCTCTTATCGACTTCTAATGGCGTAAATATGTTGTATTTTTGGCTGAATTAGATCCCTGTAAAATATTATTAATTTATTTTTAGTGTAAGAGCCCGCGCATTGACCTTCAATTTTGTTAAATTTGGAATATAGCAACAAGAGCATTGTATTGCAGAAAATTATATTACTGTATTTTAACGACTTTTAGGTTCGTGAAAAAAGTGTAAGAAGCATTCATGACTCTTTGCGCTAAAAAAGTCAAGCGATGGTTTAATATAGACGAAACTTGAATCAAGACGAGGGATGCCCTGATTTGACAGTAAACAAGATTTTGTGACCAAAAAGGATTTTATTGTTTTCTTTTAAGAACCAAATTTTTATTTTTTTAAGTTAAATTCAAAATATTTTTAGTTTTAATTAATAATAATTGATAGTAAATAAAATATTAAAATTTAAAAAATGTACTTTTTTCAAATATTCTTAATTCTTAGGAGCTCATGCGCGGGCTCAAGATGTCACTTTTTTGAACATTTTTTTTGCAATTTTTATTTGTTTTAACATAATACAAAAAAATATTGCGATTAGAATATGATTCGAGAACTTTTATTTTTTCTCATACATCAGTGACCCACCCTAGTGTATATGCTATGTAGTTATTTTAACAATTGGCAAAACATCTGTCAAAGTGGGCTGGATTGGGGACATTGGGGACATCTGGATAACGGTAATACTAAAAGTATTAATATTGATTACTAATAGCTTCGTTATTCAAACACAAGATCTGTTCTAAACAAATTTTACTTCCCCTTCCAAGATGGAAGCAAATTACCTTTAAGGTCAACCCCAACGTCAGTACCATATGCTTGGCAATTTTAAGCTTCATTAGTATTTTTCATATGTTTTAAATGTAAAATTAAAAATTGTTTTGCTTCTACAGAAATTTGAGTTAATACAGTATTGTTGAACGAGTATGATATGCATGCCATCAGTGAGCTTCAAAAAGCTCTGGATAGCCAAAAAAGAGGAATAGACAAATAAGAATATTATATATACATATACATAGTTATTTTTTTAAAATTTTTCCAAAAATTAATCAGCTAAGCATCAACGACATTTGGTTCCAACAAGACTACGCAACTTGCTAACAGCACGCTTAACAATGAACTTATTGCAAAATCTATTTGGTGACCACTTTATCCTCTTGACTCCTCGTTCGCCAATTTAACGCCTCTGGATTACTTTTTATGGGGATGTGTTAAGTCATTGTCTTATGCCGATTTACCAGTAGCCCTTGAATTACTAGAAGCCAATATTAAAGCCGCCATGACGTCATACGGCCAGATTTATTAAAAAAATTTTGTTGAAAATTGGACTGATCGAATGGACGTTGTAACTAGCAGTTGCGAACGACAAATGAAAAATAAATACCATGAAATCTACCAGATTATTTTATATAAAAAAATGTTATTCTAACAATATTTATGTGTTGAATTTTCATTTAAAATTCTCATGCAGCTCAAATAATAAATTAATTTTTCAACATTTTTATTTTGTTTGTTGTTTTGTTCAGCATTAGGTCATGAGTGTAAACAAATTTAAACATATCATATGTGACACCAAATTTACTCAACACTCGTGTAAGTTTTAATTGCCTTTTACCTATGTCACAAATAAGTGACAGACTGTTTCTGTTAGAAAATTTATTTGCAAAACTCATGTCATATGTAAGTGATATGTTTTTTTGTTCCCAATTTTCTATAGAAAATGCAAAAAATTGTTGGGTACCGAACGTGTTGAAGTCAATCGGCACAAGCCGAGTATAGCATTATTATTTCTTATTTCATTAGAAATTCTGTCGTACAAAAATTGCATTACACACAAAATTTTTTCCAGTGTAATATGCTTATCTTCTCTTGTTAAAGAGAAACATTGAAAAAATAAAACTAAACATTTTAACCAAATCACGTACATATTTTTGAGGTTTTTCCTGTTAACATAACAACTTAATAGCGAAGTCTTCAAAATTAAAAAGAAAAAAAAATAATATTACAAATTTAAATAGCAAAAGCTTTTTCTTTTGTCTTATTTGCGGCCACTACAAAAAAAAAATTGTTTAATTTATCCTCTAAAAAGTCTAAATAACTTGAATGTGATAAGCAAAACTCAAAACCTAAATATTTTACCGAAAATAAAAAATTAAATTTTGTTGTCACATTTCACACATCTTAACACACTAATTTGGGTTTTATTGTTTATTTCCGTTTTGTTAACGATATTTTCTGCTTAGACAACCTGTTGCCTATGAAAAGCTTTAACAAAAAAAAAAAAAAGCAAAAAATAAACCAAGTAAAAGTCATATATTGCTTTGAAGTGCATTTGAACTCTATTTCTAACCCCTTTCCGTCTTTTCGTTTCTATTCTTCTATTCCATTTATTTACTTTGCGCTTTGTATTGTAACGTTTGTAAAATATTTATTTTGGTATCTAAAATACATAAATTTTTTATTTTTCCTTTTAACTATCATCATTATTCATAATTTGTTTGCTGTCATTATCTTGTTAAATAATGAAGAGTGTATGAAGTTTCTATGACAGTTTTCTGTTATTGTTATAGAAAAAAGATTTAAATGTTTGCTCCGGTTTATTTTCATGGTTAAATAATTGGTGGGAAATATTTTTTTCCCTATTCTCTTGGTCTAGTTGGAATTGGGTTTCGAAAATAATTATAAACGTAACAGGTAAATTGTCTTCTTCTTTAAGTTGTAAATTTAAGGTGCAGTTTGTCTAATTGTAGATAAAATTCGAACAAGAAAATTAGATAATAGAGGAAAATAACAAACAAAAATTAAAAGAAAAAGTAAAACTAAATTTACTATTATTAGAAAAGAATTAAAAAAAATTGCTGACTTTTGTTTTACATAACTGTTAATTAATAAAAATATACTTACGGCCAGTTTCACCAAGTTTTGTTAATATTCACTATCAGTTATAACTGTCAAAACGTATTGTTAACTGAAAGTTCAAGCAATAGTTAGTTTTAATTGAACTTGGTGAAATTGGCCGTTATTTATTTATTATCAGGGAAGCCGTAAATATGCATTTTCATGTTTTTTATTGTGCGACCAATGAATGCAGAAATAATATTTTTGGTATATTTATAAGTTTTAGAGCTTTTTAAGTTTTGACATCGATTTTTTAGAGTACATTTTTGCATATTTTACATTGATAGAAAAGGCGTTGATGTATTTTGACATCAGTACTATGACAAGTGTCTTCTTTTCATCATTGACATTTTTTATCATTGTAGTTTTAGGCTTAACATCGCTTGGCCAAATTGTCATCAGGTGAAATAATGTCATCAATAGGATGATAAATCTGCATCACTTAGATGACGAATCGGAGTCAGCTAAATAAAAACTGTCATCACTGCGAGGACTCAGTAACATCGGAGAAAGGTCTTATTGGAACAGTTTGTCATTAAATTGAGTCATTGGGATTGAAAAATTGGAACCAATTGAATGCAATCCAATCCACTGAAAGCAAACAACTTTCAAATTGGTTCACAAATGGCGGACTTATGAGAGTACCACCTTAAAAAAAGTGTTTCTAAAACCTTAAAAATTAAACTTATGCAGAGGAACTAGACAAGTTAACCTTTCCGTAGCACATACCTACCCAACTATCATTTTATACCTTTCGATACTGTAATGCGCACGTAATTCTAAATGTGATTTTTGTTGTCAAAATATCAGCTACCCCAAAGACAAGTTTTTAAACCAGGTGGAAATATTTTATGGCCATTCTCCGAAATACCAGTTTATTTATTATTTTCTGAAACTTGCCTTTAAAATGTAGGTGGAGAGCTAGAAGTTAAATAGAAGTGAAAATTTACAGGGGGCTTATTCTTATTATTATTAGTAATAATTGGTTAAAAAAGGTACTTTATTATTTTTATTATGTAACATGCGGTTAACCCACCCAAGGGCTTAGTGCCTTCTTTACCCTAATATAAAATAAGACTCATTCATTAAAATGCACTACCTATATGATCTTAAAAAAACTATTTATTGTCATTCTGAAGACTTCCGTAATTCAGTTTTTTGAAACAGCGATACAGTTTAGACGTTAGTTTCAAAAATTTAAATAATTGTGATCTGTGTTTAAAATGTCACATAAAAAATGTATTGTTGCAACCCTTTCGAAAAAGTGGGACATAAATATATATAATCAGGACTAAGCAGAGATCAAGAGTGGATGACTGTCATATGTAAAAACATTTCAACATCAAATAGAATATGCCATTCATGTAGACTTAGATTATGTCGACTACAGAAAGAAAACATTTTACATTCAGAAGAAGAAATGGACTATGAAGAGATAGATTCAGTTGTAATTAATGTTCAAAATTAAAAACACAAATGATCAATTAAAAGCTTTAAATAGTATTATATATAATAAATTTAATACAAAAAAATTACCTAAAATATATTATTGTTTTGTTCAATACTACTACATTTTAAATTTACATTACAAATTTCAACTGAAAGCTTTAAACAGTAGTATTTAAAAAAAAATGAATTAAATTATTTTAATGTTTTGTTTAATATTTTGTAATGAAAAAATAAATGAAAACTATAATGTCTTCTTCAATAATACAATATAAATAATTCGCATGGGAAACACATTTGGAATAATAAGCCTTAACGTCATATTAAAAATACAACATAAAACGTTTGTCTTGTCTGGTCTATAACTCTGACACCAATTGAGTCTACACCTTAAAATTTTTTTGCAAATGCATAAAAGGGGTAATACTTGACATATATATTTTAAAAAATATACTTTTTCAGATATGGACTTTGAACTCAAGACTTCAATAAACTACCTTTGACCTTTTCTTAAAAAACAAAATATATATATATCATTTTAAAGGGTGCACTTTCACCTATAAAACGATACCAAAAATAAAAACTAAATTATCTTGCGTAGTTCAAAAGTTCTATCCTTTTTTGTAATGAGACTTTTGTGATTTACAACTTTTGCCATCTTTCAAGAAAAAACCAAAAAACATCTGGCTTTTGCGCAGACCTAATGCATGGACCTTTGGGTTTGTTGTTTTGTTGTATACTATAGTCAAAAATGTCAAAATACTTCGTTTAGTGAGTTGGGTTTTACTCACTAAAGACACTTGTGACAGTATTGCATTTTAATTTTACGAAATATTTACAACAGTTTCGTATTATTTGAGCAATAACTAAATTGCTATTTTATATGGATAATTGAGCACATAGGTAATTGGCATTTATTGCGTAAAACTCAATTATCATATATCTGAACACGGTATAACTGAGTCATCGCTCTGATGACATTTTCATTAAACTGACTCCAATTCGGCATTTCTCTGTTGCCGATATGTCATTCTATTGGTGACATAATTTAACCTGATGACAATTTATCCACACAGAAAAAATTATTGCCGAATTATTTTCAAACAAACGATTGTTTGAAATTTTTTTTAATTTCTACAAATTTTTTTACTGATTCAATTAATATTTTTGTTTGATTTTTATTTAACCAACAAAAATGTTGACAACTTTTCAATAATATAATATACGCGCTATTGGTTTCAATTTTTCATAATTTTGTATGAAATATTTAACGCTCTTTAATGTTGTCGTTTTTTGCATTTTTTATTTGATCGTAAGCAACACTTCTTTATGTGAAATATAAGAACAACAACACAAATCACATACTGTTTATTTTTGGGCGCTTTAAAAAAGTACAACAAGAAGAAAGATAATAAAATAGGGCGACGAGGTTATTAGTAAAAAAACAAAAAAAAATAGCAGGTAAAAAAAGGTTTCATTCTTTTTTAAACAACAGAAACAACAACAACATTATAAGAAACAAAATAAATTTTTGGGTGGTTTCAAAGTTGGAAAAAAAAGAATTAAAAAATAAAATCCCGTATTCAATTTTTGAAAACTGTTTACTTAAATACCTACATCAAATACAAAAATAAAATGATGACGAAAAACATATCGAGTCGGTCTGCTGCCGTTGTTGGTTACATTTCTTCTTCTTAAGCCAAGGAAAGGATACAGCAACAGTGAGTGATGAAGAAAAACATTGTGTGTATAAACAAGACTTCGTTCAAAAATTATTCCAACAAAACATGTGTCTTAAAGCCAGCCGCCGCTCTAGCTTGGGTGCGCGTCATTGCTTGTGCAAAAAATTTTTGTTTGATTCAGCAAAATTATTTGTTTGAAATTTATTTATATGAATTTCAATAAACTTTTTGTTTGAATCTGTAAATTATTTGTTTGAAAAAATCAGTGTTTTTTTTAGTAAACAAAATGCATATAAATTGTTTGAATATGCGAATTTGTTTGTAGGACCGATTTCAGACAAAAAATGTTTTGATACTACATACAAATTTTTTGTTTGAATTCGAAAAATAATTTTTTCTGTGCAAGTGTTTTAAGGCTGGCATCACAATTATGAAAAGTGTCATGGGGTCAAAAACGAAGACCCTTGTCATAGTTCTGATGTCAAAATACATCAGCGTTCTGACGCCTTTTCTATTAAAATAAAATAGACCAAAATTTAATGCAATATCATGATTTGTTACGGTTAAAGACATACCAAATTGTAAATTATGGATCAATCCTCACTAAATATGGCGGAGTGGTTTCTAATCATTTGAAACTAGTACATACCATACTGCAATAGCAGGAATTGTTATGGTTTTAAGAGTAGAAAAGTGTCTGCCGTGGTTGAGATTAAGAAAAAATTATGGACCGATCTTCATAAAATTTTATTGTATGTTTTCTAGTCATATAAAAAGTATCTGTGAAAAATAAAATGCGTATGGGTGCATTCTGTCACCAATTTATGCTAGTTTTTGTATAACACATATTTGTATACATTTTTTAGGGATGTTGTTTCACATTTTTGTTCATAAATCTTTTCCTACAGAACAGATTATGCTGAATTTCAATCTTCGACTTTGACACCAATTTTGTAATTTCTGTTAAGTCTTTCAAAAGTATGCGTGTTTACAACAGACGGACAGACAGAAGTGCATGGCTAAATTGACTTAGAATTACTCAAGGAGGCAGAATATATATACTTTCTGGGGTCTTAGATGAAAATTAAAAAAGTTTTACATGGAATAGGAAACTTAGTATACCCTTATTCACCACTAGTGGTGGAGGGTATAAAAATCAAAATTTTAAAAATTTCACTCTTAAAAGGTCACATTAAACACAAAAAAGTAATTTTTCCACAATAAGAAAATTTTTTATTTGACAAATTTTTTAAAAAAGTCACGACAGTAATTACTTAAGATTATTGAAAATAAAAATGCATGGAATAAGTTTCTGCTAACAACTTCACAAAATTGCATAGCAGCTTCGTGTTGCACAACAAATCAAATTATATCTCTTTAAAGAAAAAAAATATATGGAAACATTCACAAAAAAAAAAAAAAAAAAAAATGGTTTTGAGAATATAGAAAAAAAGTCCAGCTTTGATTTATTTCGCATTAAATTGTGAAACATGTTTCATTGCAAGCATTTCGGTCCATACTAATGGACCTTGACATATCAACTGCAATTCGTATTCGTATCAATTAAATTAAATTTATTGCAAAAAATATAAATAAATATATTTATTTTTCGATTTTATTTTATTTCATATATAAATTTTGTTTGTTTATTTAGATTTCAATAGAGAGGAAAATGGAAAATATATATAAAAATAAGACACAACACTCACAGAAATGCTGGCATTCATATAAAAATAGCTACAAATCGATTGCATAGTTGCGGTTGATTATCTTGTGAATAAAATCACAATTTTTTTTGTATTAAATATAAAAAAAAACTTAAATGCTGTAAATAAATCACAGATTAAAACAATTTTATAAACATATATCCACACAAATGAAACATTGGAAATATGTAGAACATATGCTGCATGCAACACAAATAATGTGCCGCAACTGTAGAACACTTTAATTTCACACGTTTTTACATTTTGTTGCGGGTTTTTTCTCTTGTTGCCTACAATGTGTAGAAGACTTTAATAGGCAAAACCAAAAACAACAACAAAAATCTACAAGAAAAGTCCAGAAAATAATATAAACAACAACTCGAATATAAAGAAAATATCTCAAAGACGTTTTTCCGATGACTATCACCACAGTCATTCATCAAAGTATAAATACCGTCTTGTCTAAACAGTTGTATACGTTACATTTTCGGTATATTTTTTCTGTTTTCCTTATCCTCCCTCTCTCTCTCTCTCTCTATCACTCATTCATTCAATCGGTTACTCTGGTGATAATGTAAATCCTATAAATCCGTAAAACGGTCTGATAGTTTTATGTTGAGTGTTAAAAGATTGAAATTTTTTAATGTTTCTATTGCTGTTTTTAGTTTTGGAGCTGTTGGTGACGATGATGTGTACTGGGACCGATCACATTTTAAAGAGTCCATCGTTTTCTACATACAATTCCGATAACAAAAACAAAAACTTCATAAATCTTTAAGTAAAAACAAAGTGTTTTGCTTTTAGACAAAATATTGAATAAAAACCACTTCCAAAATAAATTATTTATAATTTCAAAAACATTAGATGTATTCAAGAAAAACTTATAAAGTCTTACAAGCTTTATAAATCACAAGAATATTCGAAAAAAAAATTCTTTTCCCTTAGTACATCCTTTTTATTCTTTTCAACAATTTTTGTTTTGTAAAATTATCTCTTAAAGTGCATACCCTTATTATTTTCATACTTATTGACCAAAGCTTCTATTTATTACTTATAACAAAATATGTGTGTATTTTTTTTTTTTTTTTTTTGGCAAAAAAAAGATTAACTGCCTTTATTTTATGTTTGTGAAAATTGCTACGAATTGGGGTTAGATAAGATTAGGCCAACAAATGATCTGAGAAGTTTAAACTGACCGCATAAGCTTTGTTAGGAAATAAGATTTAAATCATGTGTAAATTGTTTATTTACTTAAAAGATTTTGCGGATTATAAAAATGCAATAATTCCTTTCACGCTTGCGGTTCGTTGATTAGCCAGTGTTATCGGCCAGGACGGTCAAGCCTTCCCTTTTACTTCCAAACAGTGCAAATTTGAAACCCTCCATTACTAATGGTGATCAAGGATATTTAAAAAAAAAAAAAAAAAAAAAACTTAGTTTGCAATTTCATGCGAAACTTTTTTTATATTCATCTAACCCTCTTAAAGTATATATATTTTGGGTTCTTGAGTAATTCTCGGTCGTGAAGCCATGTCCGTCTGTTGACAGAAAGACTCAACCGGAAATAACAATATTGGTCTCAAATTCTTTCTAGATAGTTGTGATCCCAAATATGGAACAACCTTCCTAAAAAAATAATATTTCTGTTACAAAAACTAACAGCAATTGGTGACAGAATGCCCCGACTCTTATTAAACTTTGCACTTATTGGTTTTAAATGACTGGAAACCGTATTATAACATTTTGTGAATATCGGTTAATAGTTTATTATAGGATCCAGGAGAAGCGCGATAATTCGTTCCTCTTGAAATCGTAAATCCCAATAAATCGTAACAAACTGTTGGCCCCTTGAAAAAATGGCATTAAATCGCTTAAATTTTTTCATGGATTTTTGTTTCTATGTTTTTATTTGACTTACAAAGGGTCACCGTTTTAATGAAAATTGATTTTTGTTTTGTATTTTTTTGTTTGTTCTAATAAATCAATAGAAACACCTCTTTATTAAATACTTTTTTTATTTTAATCTCGATAAAACGAAATCCCGAGTAATCGAAAACCCATATAATTCGTAAATAATTTTTAGTCCATTGCTATTACGAATAATCGGGACTCTACTGTATTAAGCTTTATATGGTCAAAATAAGACCATGTAATTTTGTGATAATCGGTGCATATTTTTGTATTACATATTATTTTTTTTTTTTTTTAAAACACGAAGTTACGAACAACTACTTTAAAAAAAAGTGAACATTTTTAAAAATGTGAAATTTTTGTGAAAAATTGATTATGTAATAAAAAAGCGAATTTTTTATATAAAAACAATTTTTGTTAAAAAAGAAATAAATACTTTTTGTTGAAAAAAGACATTTTGATAAAAAAAAAAGACTTTTTGGTAAAGAAAAAGCTGTTTGTTGTAAAAGCTTTTTGTTAAAAATTTAAGATTACAAAAAGTAACTTTCTTAAAGTTAGCTTTTTATTAAAGGCGTCCAAATTTGTAAAGTAGCAAATATTTTTATGTTATGTTTTTTTTATTTAAAATAAAAATTGCTTAAAAATGTGATGCTTCTTAAAAAAAATAAGATTTTAATAATAAAGGATTTTTTTATTTGTAAAAAGTAATGTAGCTTTCTGGGCGAAAAAAAAAGCTTTTAGTTAAACAGATTTTAGTTTTATATTTTCTATAACTCTTGAACTCTACATTAAGATTTCTCGCAAAAAAACTTTTTGCCGTATAACTGAGCTTTTTGTAAAAAATTAATATTTTTTGTAAAAATGGTATGGATATTCGGCCTTATTTTGTAAGGTGTTGTCGTTAACGAATGAGTCGTTTTTTTGTAAAAGCTTAAGGCGTTACACAACATGTGTTCTTTAAATTATTACAAAAAACGACTTTAGCCGATAACGACAACGCCTTACAAAATAAAGCCGATTGTTTTTACTAACAGTTCTGAGTATTTTTGTATAAGCACCTTCAAAGCTAATAAGATTATATTACTTAACTTTTTTTATTCGATCCATATATTTTTTATTACACAGAAAAAATATCAAAAGTAATTTAGTAATTTATAAAAATTTGTCAAAACGTTTCTTATATTTTTAACAATTTTGTTAATTAACATGTTGGTAAATTGTCATATTAACAATTTGTTTCATTTGTAGAAAATTAATAAGTATATCATAGAAAAAAATAATTTTGTGTCAAAAATTAAAAATATGAAACAAAAAAAATCTGGATTTTTCATTTAGAATCTTAAAAAGAATAAACGATATGATGATAATTGCGAAATTGATTTAATCTACACGGTAAGTAAAGTTAATATTTAATGATTTATAAAGAATTTTTAACGGTTCTTTTATAAATTCTAGTTTTCCAAATTTTACTGAAAATGGTGTCAAGATTCTTTATTTGTGGCTTAAATAAATTATAATTGTATTTGTAATATACATACATATATATTTTACTACAAAAAATAATAAATACCACTTTTAAATGCATCTTCTTATTCCACTTAGTTATCAACAACATATTTTGTTAATATGACAAACTCACAATAAAAAATTATAATTAATTATTAACAAATATTGTATTCAATATTACAAACTCATTGTTAAAAATATTTGTTGATTTTTAACAATTTTAATTAACAACAAAATTTTTTATATTTACAAATTTAGTTGTTGGTGCCTTTTCAATTAAAAAGTTAATTGTATTAACGAATATGGTATTCAATATGACAATTGATTTGTCGTAATATTTTTCTGTGTAGGTATTTATTTATTTAAAGTTTGAATTATTTAAGCTTAAATTTTGCTGGCAACAACTATTAAATATTATAAGATTATTTGAAAATTTGTTATAATTTACAATTTTCATATTTATGTCCCTGAAATATAACTTGGACACTCCAGCTTTATGATCTGTTTTTTTTTTAACACTTCAGACTTGCATGATCTGTGTTGTTGCTGTTGCTGTTAATGTCAACGATTTGTTTTCGGCTTCTCCGAAACCCCTGTTAACGCTGGTTTGCGTGTTTTCAACAAAATCGTTTGTCAACTTTTTAGCACTTTAGATGAAAATGGCTGAAACTATAAAACCTCAATGTTTAAAGTAAATGTTACTGGTTCCATAGAAATGCTGCTGTTGGTGGTGTTAGAAAAATTTGTCCATTCAACTATTAACACATTATTCAAAAAGACAGACAGACAGAAACTCACTCATTTTTTTAAATAACAAGAAAATTATTTTTCGTTTAACCAAAAGCGAAAATTATTGGTTTTGAAAATTGTCTGGTAATTTTTTGTGGCCAGTTTGCTTATTTTTAATTTTTCCGTAGCCAACTTAATGCGGTGTTTATGGTTTTTACAGCTTTGTTAATGTTTTTGTAAATATTTTATTTCATTTTGGAATGTTTTTAAGTTGTAAATTGTTAATTGCAATTGTTTATTGTTGCTTTTCTGCTTCATAATAAATTTATAAATATTTTGATTTGAATGAATTAATTTTTGTATGAATTTTTAAAAAAAAACTCAAACTGGTAAAAAAACATTAATTTCAATTTGAATTTCTTCATATCGACACATGTACTATGTATACATACATACATAAATATCGCACTGATTTTATTTGTTTAAATTGATTATGTAGCGAGTTTTTATGATCATGTTAACAAGATGTTTATATATTTTTCGGAATTTAAGTTGTGTGTGATGATGTTGCAATTTTAAGATTATTGCTTATTCTATCAATAGAACTATTTTCATTGAAATTGTAATTAAAATAAATGGATTTTTGTAAGTAGAGCGTTAAGCTAGAAAGTGATAATGCCATTGAAATGTGGGGAGAATTGATAAGAGGAATGTAAAATGTCATAAATTGTGAAAAGAAATAATTGATAAGTAAATAAAATGTAAAGACAAAAATTTCTCTATGCGTTTTTTATTTAAAATCGATTGTTTTTAATTAGGTAACCTCTAGAGAAAAACTGATTATTTC
Source organism: Pollenia labialis (assembly GCA_949318255.1). Taxonomy (NCBI): domain Eukaryota; kingdom Metazoa; phylum Arthropoda; class Insecta; order Diptera; family Polleniidae; genus Pollenia; species Pollenia labialis. Next base: position 115,807,193 of record OX439143.1, read on the forward strand.
TTTGGTATCGGTGTTTAAATTGGAGAAGTAAAAAGATTGATCTCCAAACAGTCGATATGTTTAAAACTTATTTTTTGGAAAACCATTCAATTTAAAACATTTATATGCCAAAGTTTTCAACTAAAATATATTTACATGACATAAATGATGCACTAAAAAAGCTTAAAAGCACTTGTTAAAAAACATTAAATTGAAATTTTTATGTAATTTTTGTAAAGTTTTAAAATTATTTTTTAAAACTATTTTTATATTGTTAAGAAAGCTAAAGCTTTTCTTGGTAATAAAAAAACTGTGAAAAGCTTTAAGAATTTTGTATGAAAGTCTAAAAAAGATAGTTAAAATTACTTTCATGACAACTTTTGTTGGAAGTTTGTTGTTTTCTAAAAATTCTAATTCTCTTTTTCAAATCTCTGTTAGAAAAGTTTTATTAAAAATATTCCTGGAAAATATTGAACGAAAAATACTATTAAAGTCTATTAAAGTCGAATACACATTCGAATAATATGAAAATTTGTAAAAAAATTGTTATAAAAATGTTTTTTTTTTGTAGAAAGCCCCTTTGTTAGTAGATAATGCTTCAATAGAGATTTTTTTGAATAAAATTTATATAGTTCTCGTCTAAAAAGCTTTTATCTTATCTTATTTTAAAAAAGCAGATACGCATTTTTTAAACAATTTTTACTTAAAACCTTGCAATGACGGTTTTTGTTTGAAACACTTTTTCTTTAATAATTTTATACCATTCTTCACTTTTTATTTGGAATTCATCAATACTTTAATTTTTAATTTAAAAAGCTTTAATTTTAAAAGAGCAACAAAAGTTTATTTCTACTCATTTCAAAGAATATTTTTAAGAAGCCAAAACGATGGAAAAAATTCGGGTTTTTTAAAAAACTAATGGTGTTTTCTTCTTTACAAAAAATGTGCCTTTTTTAAAAAATTCAATTTGGTGTCTTTTTCTTAAAAATTTTGCTCCCGAAAAGGGTGGTTTGTTTTATTCTAAAAAACTCATGCTTTTTGGGAGCAAAATTTTTAAGAAACAGACACCAAATTGCATTTTTTTTAAAAAAGGCACATTTTTTTGTAGAAAAGAAAACACCATAAGCTCTTTTTGAAAGCCCATTTTGCAGAAAACTGTAAAAAGTTGTAACAGCCAACTTACATAAAAAATCAAAAGAGCTTAAAAGCTTTCGTTTGAAAAGCTTAACAAATTCTTGTTCACAACAATTGTTTGCTGATAAAAGCTTACAAGGTTTTGAATAAAGAAATCTTTAAAAAATCTTGTCATAAGTTTTAAAAACAAACAAACTTATAAAAACGTTTTGAAATACTGTCTTGTTTTTATTCGTTACTACATTAATAATTTATCAGGGTAGCGCTTAAGAAATCATAAAACAAGTCAATTAGTATTGAAATTTTGATCGCGAATATTGCGAATACGATCGCTAGCTTTGAAAAACGGCTATCTCCATTTACCTCAGCGTACTCGAGGTAGGTAGGTTGCCCATTTTGGTAAATAAACAGTGTCAAATTATGAATAAACTATATGCTTTACAATTACTTCATTAGATGTTTTTGTAGAAATTCCTATTGTATATCACTTAAGTTAGCCCAATTTTTACAAACAATGTAGACTTCTAATATCGCTCTAAAGTATCTTACCAAACAAAAAAAAAAAATGTCACCATTACTACTTCTTTTAAAACATCATTGCCATAATTATCACTTGCAATACCTAACAAATATCCACAATAATTCCAAAAGTTTTAAACACATTCTTCACTCAACTCAGCCATTCATTCTCATTTATTCATTCATTCATCTTTTAGTGCCACCAACAAGTTCCATTAGTCAAGAGCATAAATCGTACTCGAACTCATACGCCAACCATACTGACAAATGTATTTTCTTTACTTTATGACTTAAAATGCGAAATCCTTAAGCTAAAGGATTGCTTGTGTAAGAGAATGTTTGTGTGTGTGTGTGTGTTTGTGTTTGTGTTCCTGGATGTTGATATAGTTTGTTTTAAGGTTTTTTGATTTTTATAGTGCCTTTTACGCAATTGTTACTTTATACACATTTAAGGAGAAAAAAGCGAACAAACGGAGAAAAAAATATATAAAACAACATCTGGGCTGAAAGTAAAGCTGTTTGGAGTACTGCATGCTGCAATGCATTTTCAATGGTTTGCAGAGCTTGATTGCTTTGTTGGCTTGCTAGTAGCTACTAATAATACCCTACTGAATTTCGGATATGTTTGCTGCATTTGTATGTTCTGCAAAACTTGCTACAAATGGTGAATATAAATTTAAAGAATTTGTGAAAATTGCAAATTTAGTTTAAATTTAACATAGCGGTTATAAAATATTTTTTTTTTAAAGGACTAGTCCAAAAGTAACCCAAACGTATGGAAAAACATGGTCTATTTAACATTACGATGTCCTAGGGCAGGACCATATAACCCAGTTTTCGATAACAAAGGAGTAGTCTTAAAACTACTCCATGGTATACTTAAGAGAATTAGTTTTGAAGTCGTTTAAAAACGAAAACATGTCGTCTCACTACTAACACTTTTTAACAATGACATGGTCCATGCTTGCATTACATTGGACCAGTCCAGGGAGTAGTCCATTTGATCAAAATGGATCAGGTATTTGTTTTTATTTTTTTGTGGTTACACATTTTAAGACTTTCTTAGTTACAAGATTTATAAGCGATTCATAATGATTCATTTGAAAGATGTCCAATAATATTTGCAGGGATATGACGGGACATCGCAAAAAACATTACAGATACGATTTAAGACAGCAAATCCCATTGTTTTTTATTGTTATCTCTTTAGATTTGATACATTGTTATTTCTGTGTCTTAACATTTTTTCATACGTAAAAAGTAAAGATGTCTTGTAAATAAATACGTTAAAACTGCCTCAACGAGGTAGTTAAGCATATTCGTTTAAATGCTTACCCCGCATAATTACCAAAAATTTTGGCATTTTTGGCGACATAATTATCCGTGGAATTCTATATATGTTGTAAGTTAAGCTCAAATTAGCTGTGTATAGGATAAACGTTTTGCTATATATTTCAAGTTTATATAGACTTCTCTCAACAAAAAAGCCACTTTAATATTAAATTTTAATGTAGTTCAACTGCAAAGTCGACAATGTTGCTTGCATTTTTATTTTCTTTTTTTAGCGATTGGCTTTGTTTTCTTATTTAGTGCGGTTTTATCTCAATGTACAACTGCAAAGTATATTGTAGAATTCTTATGGCTTACAATTTTCATTGAAGAAATATTTCGTTTAGTTTGTATTTTTCTTTGTGAATCCTCGCAGAAATATCTACAAGAAACCAAACGAATCAGATCAATAAACTATTGGTTTTAAAAAATAAACGAAAAAACCACCAAACAAAAAACCCCAAAAAAACTTAAGAAAATAAACACAACACAAAAAAAAAACATTGAACTTAAAAAAAGATTTACTTTCTTATGGGGGTCATATAAAGTATTGCTGAGTTTTTTCTGTTTGCGTTTTTTTTTCTTTTGCAACAAATACTTTTGTTGCTGATACGTATTGATTGCGCATTGTTTGGCAAAATAATAAAATTGCTTTATAATTACTCAAGGTTTTTGGAGCAGTAGTGGGCAATAAACGTGGTTAAAGCAAATATAAACGACGTAAATAGTTCTTAATTAGAAAAGTACAAAAGAGCAACGAATTTAATTACGTTTTGTTGTTATAAGAAAGAGAACGAACTATCGAAAATGTAAGTCTTGAGCGTGGTATAAACTATAAACATAAAAGCCTCGTTACACATACGTGCCATGTGGTGTTAAAAAAACCAAAATCCGTAATTCAGAATTCGTAACGATGATTACAAAAGCTTGTGTTATTGGCGCGTTTTGCATAAAAATATGAAAAAAAAAGTTGTGTGCTTCTTCTAACTCTCTAAGCTAATCTACTCAGGATTAGCTCTTCGCTTGTTTGCAGGAAAGAAACTAGAGCCTCTGGCGGGAATCGAACCCGCAACCCCGGTGCTGATAGACTAGATCACTACCATCTATCATATCAAGGCTTCGATAGAATGTTCGCTCTGTCAATTAACATAAAGTCCTTTTACAAATGGTTCTTAGCCCTTATGCATTTTTGGAAGCTTCTTGCAAATTTGTTTGCATATTTTTTAAATTCCCTAAAGAAAAAAAAGTAAATTAAGTGATGTTAACTTGCAGTCAAATGCAGGTGCATAATCGTATAATAATAAATTCTGAGCAATAGTTGGGTCAAATCGAACCACAAAGATCATAAATGGGGAAGAACGCAAAAAATGGAGAACGGAGAAAAACTTTAATTTTATCAGGTTCATTCCAAGCGCAATGTTACGATTACCTATTTACACATAAGCTTGGTAAGGAAAACGGACCAGCTGATCTGCAAAGTATACATTTACATAAAAGCAACGAGGTCTTAACTTTGTTAAACGACGAAGATAAGCACAGTCGTGTTTCTTACTTTGACTTTATGACTTAAATTATTTCGTTTCTTGCACCTTTATGAACCCAACATTTTTAAATATTTTTTCCATACTTTGCATCATTAAAGTGTTAACACTTTTAAATCAGTTAAATAATTGCCCGCCACTGTTCCAGAAGAAGAAAATCAAGAAAATCTCTTCATTTTTCCTTTAAATCACTAAATACACTTTCAAAATCTAAAAGGAAATTCATGTGAATTAGTTGCTGTTTAACTTTCGTGCTTTATTTCAGTACATTTTCATTCAGCAATCACAAAACAATTTGTAATTGTTACAGGTGAAAATTTATGATGATGGTTTAAAAGTGATAATGCTCAAAGCTATTGCTTGAAGTATATCGTTTAGTTTTTATTTTAAAGTTAAACCGAAAAATAATACTGAAAAAAGATTTATCCGCAAAATTACAAATACTTAAAGAATTTCCTTTAACAAAATACTAATTAATTTAGCAATAAATCACTACGAACAATACCGCAACAAACAGGAACAACTGTACAGCAACAAACGAAACATTGAAAAAATATCTTAAATTATTTTTAGCAATCGACCGAAACATGTCAATGTTGTTTTGCTGCAAAAAAAATAAAGAAATAAACATCATTTAACCCTTATTCTGTATTCATGGTTCAAAATAACCCAAACAAGTTTTATTGCTTTTTATTATCCAAACTAGTCCATAAATGTTTCCATTAATTTTTGTATAATTATTTTTCTATTGAATGGTTTATATTTATAAAGTATTTAATTCTAAAGCTTTTTCGTAATGTCTCTACCAAAAAAGTTACGCATTTTGTAAGCAGGGGTCAAAATAGCCCAACACTATAAGTCAATACAAAATATTTAAGCAAATGTACAGCATCACTCACAATATTATTACAGTAACGGACTGTAGTTTATTCAAGAAGTATTCCGTTCAGTCATTTTTAAATAAATAAACATTTAAGTGCATACCTATTAATACGGATTTTCAGTTGCAGTTAATATTGTCCGTTGATTAAGTTAAATTCTTCTTTATGTAAAATTAAATGAAAATGTAATTTAAAGTAACGAAAAGTTAATTTAATTTTTACTGTCAAAAATTCAACCACGAATTCCGTAAAAACAAATAAATATTCAGTTATTTTAAATAATTTTATAACCAAAAAGAAATTTTTACTTATCTATAAAAACGATTTTGTGTAAATCAATTCCCAGTTTCTATTTGTTAAAATAATTTAGTTAAATACATCAAATTTTAAAAGTAAAATAATAGCGAAGCCATATCGGTCATGCTGCTGGTGTCTTATATAAGATTTATATTATTATTATATAATTGAAAGTTCTTCTGTAAACAACGTGGTCGGTACAACAAAAGTAGTACCGGGTAAGTAAATAATAATAGTATTCTCGCTCTTTCTCTCATTAGAAAACAAGCTTACAGGTGTCTGTCTGGCATTTTTTTTTTTGGAGTAAACGAAAATTACTGAATTTAATAAAATAACTGAATATTTTTTTGTTTTTACGGAATATTCAGTTAATTTTTTGATAGTTTTTTTTTATAATATAATTGAAAATTCATTTCAGAATGTACTAATAACGTGACCTCTTAAGCGCAGCTGTTTGCTGTGATTTTCTTCGTGTGTGACGTTTGGCGTCATTTTTTTTGTTTATTTACATTTTTAAAAAAGGCATTTTGACAGTTGCCGTTTCAATTCTAGCAACAAAATACCTGTTGTTTTTTCTATTGTTTCATTGTTGTAGTACTGAGGCCACTTTGTTAATACATTTTGATTCATTTGTTTTTACGGAACATGGAGTTGCATTTTTGACACTAAAAATTATATGAACTTTTTGTTAAAAATAAATGAAAAATAAGTAAATCGGGTTTTAACTGAATTTTCATTTATTTTATATTACAATTTCAGTTAATTTTTCGTACCGAATATTGAAAAATCATTCCGAAATTTGCATTAAGTGACCTTAATGTAACAAAAAAATTAACAAACGTATAAAAGACTTTCTAAGTACACAAAACAAATTATTTTTCCAATTCAAACAAAATATTTTTAGAATCAAAAAATTGTTTGTCTGAAATCGGTCCTAAAAACAAATTTGCATATTCAAACAATTAATTTTTGATATCGTTTATTGAAAAAATCAAACAACAAATGACGATTAATAAGATGAAGGCAGAGCAGAGCGGCGGCTGGCTTTGAGACATATTTTTTTGTTGGAATAAATTTTGAACCAATTCTTGTTTATACACCACACAACGATTTTCTTTATCACTCACTCACTGTTGATGTATCCTTTCCTTGACTAAAGAAGAAGAAATATCAACCAAAAACGGCAGCAGACCGACTCGATATGTTTTTCGTCATCACTAAATTTTTTTAAATTGTATGATTTAACTAAAAAAATTTAAAAAATAGAATGCGGGATTTTTTTCATTGTTGTTTAAAGAGTGAAACGTTTTTTACCTACTTTTGTTTTTTTTTTTTTACTACAAACCTCACGTTTTGTTATCATCTGAATTATTGTTGTACTTTCTAGCGGCCAATTTCACAAAGTTCGGTTATAATTAACTATCGGTTATAGCTGTCAAAACACATTGGTAACTGGAACTTTAATTAAAGGTTAGTTTTTACTGAACTTGGTGAAATTGGCTGTAAGGCGTACAAAAATAGACTGTATATGTAGTTTGTTGTTGTTCATATATTTCACATAAAGAAGTGTTGCTTACGATGAAATAAAAAAATGCAAAAAACGACAACATTAAAGAGTGTTAAATATTTCATACAAAATTATTAAAAATTGAACCCCATTATTATATTTTTGAGTTGTCAACCTTTTTGTTGGTCAATAAATATCAAACAAAAATAATAATTGAAACATTAAAAAAATTTGTTAAACTTAAAATAATTTTCAAACAAGCGTTTGTTTGAAAATAATTAGGCAATAATTTTTTCTGTGTACATTAAGCAAAAAACAATTAAAACATTAATCAAACATAAAATTAGTTTTAATTAAAAATTTAATCTAGTGAATTAAGAATTTAATCAAATGAATTAAAAAATCAAATGAATTAAACGTTAAGTTGATTCTATTAATTTAATTACTGGTGCAAATTTAATTATTTTTTGATGTAAAATAACAATTTTTTTTAATGAAATCTATTTATATTTTTTTCTGTGTAGTCAATAAAAAAAAAGTAAGTCAATAATGTAATAAATTTATTTGTAAAAATCATTCTGAAACTGAAATTAACAAATGTATAATGAATGAACTTCTTCAATATTGGGCAAAATTAAACCACAAATACCAATTGCGTTATATATTTTTAATACAAGATAAGGGTTAACAAATAAAGGCAGATGTGTGAAAAAGAGCGGACAGGAAAAAACATGAGTTAACAAAAAAGGATAAAGAAAATAATTGAACTTCTTTTAGCAAAGAACTAAAATACCCCAATAATAAATGGAGCTTCCAACGAAGCAGGTTTGTAAGGGAGAAACATAAAAGTTTCGCTTAACATTGCGCTTACGGAAGACACGAATTTTATATGGCGAGTTCCCAATTTGAAGCAATACATTTTTGACACATAAAGCGCATTATTCAGCACATATAAAAATTGTTTGATGTAACGATCAGCTTTACACACTGAATGTTTTGATACAGTTATTTTTTAGTATTCTCCCTTACAAACCTGCTTCGTGGTAAGGGAATGTCGTGGCTGTTTTATAAAAGTTTTTGAGAGTTCTTTCACTAACTTAACTGCATTTCTTTTACCCTTAGGGCTTCGCAAAATTATACAATTTTTAATTGGGATTATTAAATTTAAGCAACTGACTGTTGACATTTTTTAAATATTTATGTACTCTATTTTTATATATCTTTTAAATCCAATATAAAGAGAACGAAACGATTTACCATTTCCAATTTTGTTGAAATCAATATTGTTATTTATCAGTTAAACATGACATTGTGTGCTAGTCCCAAATTTAAGCAAGCTGGGCAATCCACTGGTAAAGGTTATTCGATTGAGCCGAATTCAATGGCGATGGCTTTTTTCTAAGTTAGCACTCGTTTTCGCGATTAAAAATTTCATTACTTATGTATGTACCATACAACGATATTCGTCTTACTTTTAGGATACGTGTTCAATTTAAACCCTTTAAAATAATTTTTTTTTTTTATGTTTTTCAGGAAAAATATTTTGTTCGCGATTTTGGAAAAATAATATAATATAACTTGACACTTTAACTAAATATTGTTTTTACCATAAGTATTTTTAATAATTCATAATTAATTTGCATTATTATTAAACTTTGCTTGCTAGTTTTAATTAGATTTACATTTTATTTAGCAGAAATAATAAAAATACTGGAATGCTATCGGAATTTTTTTTTAGGTAGATAAGTTATTAATCAATAAAATTATTTAAAACTTACGATTGAGTTTTATTAAAAAAAAATGCAAGTGCATGCATCTTTGAATATTGTCGAATGGAAGGTGCATTGTTTTAAAAATTCTGAAAATTGAAGGGGCAAGCAAAATGGGTTGCTGGGATTCATGTAGGTTTCCTTCTCTGCGGGTTTTTGTAGTGGACCCACTTTTTTTTTATCGGTAATTATGTTTCGATTTTTTGCAAAAAAAAATATATTAATATTATATTCATTTCATTGCATTCTGAAAAAGTGCAAAAGCAACTTTTTATAAAAAATAACTGATTTTCCAAAATACATACTCTGTAAAGCCACATTTACATAGTTGGGGTATTCACAAGGTAGCTTTAACGTCGATAAAGTCATATGTCTTAAAATAATTACAAGATATATATATGACTGCTGTGGGCTACCGCCAGCGTTGCCAGAATTAAAATTTTATCTTATTTTTAAAGATTTTTTGACCAAAATAAGATTTTAAGATTTTTTTTTCTGAAATTAAGATTTTTTTATTTTTAGAAATAAAAATTATTATTAACTTTAAGTTGGTACAAGATACATAATTATTTCACAGTTTTTTAAACAGAAAATTTTTAAAACAATGAGGTTTTGTATCATATTTGTTGTCTAACTATTGGTTTTGCACACTTTTGAACCCATTGTCTGGCATACACAAAAATACATTATTATTTCTGGGCATACAAAATATTAAATAAGCATCTTAAATTAGCAGTTGTTCATTTTGGGACTACTGATGAAAAAAATTATTTGTGAAAAGAAAAAACACATTTTAATAAAGTTTTATAAATTAAAGAGCAAAAAAGTTCAGGTATTTAGTACCAAAAGGTAAAACTAATAGAACTTAAGAAGCTTTTAGTTTAAAAATTCCACATTCCATGTTTATGATAATTTTTAAACAAAGTATATAAACATAAGTGCTTAAGAATATCTTTTTAAAAGGTGTACCAACATTATTTTAATAACAATTCAATAAGGAATATATTTAAGAAAATCCATATATTTTCAATGAGCTCTTTTTAAATGCAATTTCCTCGAAATGCATTCCATATAAGAACGGTGTAAACAAATATAATATTAAATTAAGAACCCTTAAAATTTCATATGAAGTATGAGCTCCCAAACTAAAATTTTCTTGCTCAAAATTTATGTATGTACATATCTCTAATTTTAGATTTTAATTACATTGAATGAAACTTCTTTATTTAGATGGACTTTTTTAATTTCTTATTTATTAAAAATTAAATGGAATAAAAATTTATTTTAGAAAGAATTTTATGAAAAAATATAGCTTAAACACAATTTAAACCTACAATCTAATTTTGTATAAATACCGCAATTATGTATTTCTATTTAAATAGTTTCCATAATAAGAAGTATGTTGTTTTAAGAATACAAAAAACAGAAGAAAGGTAGCAACATGTGAATAAATTAAAAATGATAGTTACAGCAAATTTCGAACCACCAGTATCAATTGTTAAAGATTGATGTTTCACTGTTGGCTGGCAGGCACCGCAGTGGTGCAGAGGTTAGAACTCAAAGAATTCTGATGAAAGAATGTGGTGATTCTTGAAACATGTAAATTCAACCCAGGTTCGAGCCCCAGCTCAGCCAAAAAAAATTATCAAAAAATTTTAATAAAAATTCCAAGTTGTAAAAATTCCTTCCTTCAATAAAAATAATTTAATGAAAATTAAATTTGATGAACTCAAACCTAACTAAAAAATATCAAAAATTAAAATTATCAGTTCAACTAAATCACAATTGTTCTTAAAAAAAAAATTATAATGTTTTACCTTTTTGCCCTTGTTATAAAAAATTTTAAGATTTTTCTCTTAAAAATAAGATTTTTTTTCGCCAAATTAAGATTTTCCTTCCAAATCTTCTGGCAACGCTGGCTACCGCTTATAATTTAGATTTCTAATGTACAGTTATGACGTTTGAACACAACATTCAACATTTATTTTGAACAATTGTGAAATATTATTTAGGATATTATGACGCTATGACTTGATAGCACACCTTGAGAGTCCCCCAAGTATGTATTTGGTAGTTTTGTTTATTAATATGTAAATATTCACTCTACAATAAAGCATCACAGACAAAAACAAGTAAGAGCGCTACATTTGGCAATGCCGAATACAATAGTGCGAAAAGAACAGAAAGTTATATGAACACCAGAGATCAGCAATGAATCGTTGTTTCGCTACTCATACTGACTCATGAAAGTATATGTGAGTAGAAATCACTTAAACTCAACGACTCCGATTCAATCATACTCACGAGACCATTGATGTATTAGTATGTATAGGTTGCAATATATTTGAGTGCGACGTCGACACTCATTAATGACCTCAGTTTGATTACAAATTTCAGGAAAATACTTATAATACTAACATTGTTTCAACTCATTCTGCTCATTCTTTTACCGTTTTAACACAACAGATCAAACACACAACTTCATAATCAGCGCTGCCAGATAAATTTGCCGAAAAATCTTCCACTTCATAGATATAAATTAAGTAAACTGTAACTGCCAAATAGTCCGCCCACTTTTTTTCGGATATTGTGTATAGGTTACCAAGATGCTTGTACCTAATTTGGAAACTGTAATGTCTTTGGGGGTGCCACGCCCAGTTCTCTAACCCTGCCAGCTATGCGTGCCAAATATCTCACCATTGTTTAGATATCATAAATTTATGTTATGCCACGCCCACTTTTATACTGTCGCCCACAGTTTTTTGGATGTTGTGAATTGACGGCCAAGATGCCTATTCTCAAGATATACAGAAATTTATAATGTTTGTGTATGAGAACTGACAGGCCCACTTCTCCAAACCCGCCTACATTTTTTTGTTAATTGAATACCAAGAAGCTGGTATCTAACTTAGAAGCTCCTGCCTCTACCGTTCTTCAGACTTGTATGAAAAAATATAAAAAAACAAAAACAATGGACTGATGGGTAAAAATAGAGGCTGTCGTTATTCATTGCTTATATTTCAGCCATTTGTGGACCGATCAAGGTGGACTCCTCCAAACGCTACGAAATCGGCTCAAAGCCGATAGATGTTGATAATAGATAGATTTTGCATGCCGGACAAAAGCTTGAACGCCATAAAAAGAAGTTATTTTGTATCAAATTTATACTGACAAAGTACAAGAAATCGAGTTTAAAGCCTTGCGAATCATCCCAAGTAATGCCAAAGCCCAATATCCCTGGAGCCAAAGATTTGAGGGGTTCAGAAGGGTCGCATTTTTAATGAGCTAATAAAATCACAGGGAACAGGGGACAATTACAGGGAGCTTGTGTTGAATGCAGTTTATTTTCATTTTAACAGCAATCAATTCCAAACTGTACGTGACTTAAATTTATAGCTACCTGGCCCCTATCAAATCGGTGGTGTACGGTAAAACTTGTTCAATGGACAGACGGACATAGATCGAGTTTGCTCCTCATAAGGACCAAGAATATGTAACTTTATAGGTTCCAAGATTAATATTGTAAAAATTATACGATGAAGATTTGTGTGTAACCCAAATAAATCTTTTGTTTAATAAATAATCTGGAAAATGTTTCGTTCTCAACTCCTTAAGGTATCTAAAGACAAATAAAACTTGTTTCAGATAACAAAGTTCAAATTTGTATTACAATTTTCAAAAAAAAAAACTTAAATAATATCACTGGTATCATCATCATGCATGCATGGAATGGTTTAATTTTTTTTTTTAAGTTTTTGGCAAAAACTTTTTTGCGCTCTATTGTTAGTGTCAGTGTTTTTGTTTTAATAGAGTTTTATAGGTTTTTTTTTTATTGAAAAAGAAAATATTTTTTTTCTTTGTTTTTTTCCTTTTTTTTAGGAAATTTACTTTTTTTTCTTGCTTGTATTTAAAGTGTCACAGATTTCTGTCCTCATCTTTCTTTTTGCTTCTGGTGTTCCCTGGCATTATGCCCAAATACATATTGAATGAGTTGTTTACACCATGCAGCAATATTCCATGTGATATTTCTAAGTGTTTGTTGTTGGATTCGTGATGCTGGTATTGATTGTTTAAAAAAAGCCACTGTGTCAGCGGCTTTTCTGCAACATGAACAACAAAAGTAGCAGATGTAGTAGCCGTGATCTCGTAGAAGTAGTAACTGAAATAGCAGTAGCAGCACCGAAAAAACCTTAATTAATTGGATATTGTGAAATTTATTTTAATGAAGTATACAAATGACTACATGTGTATAAAGCTCTCATACACCAACATGTACAATTATATGTATGCATGTGTGTGGTTGTGTATGATTACTTTTACATGTTACGAGTACACTACTGTGGAATACTCTAATTTATTTATAAGTCATATACTTACATATGAATGTATGTAAATAAATGTATAAAATAAGTTTTCCCGTCCTCCAGTCTGTTGTTTTTACCAGTGTTTGTTACTTTTTTTTTCTTCTTTGCAACATGCTGCATGCATGCTGCATGTTTGTATACAGTTGAATATGATCTCCATGTTTGCCATACTGACTACAAGAAGGGAATTAAATTGCAAATAAAATTTTAGTCTAATTAGTTTGGTAAACATTGTACAATATTACACTTCCATACCTACAGAAAAATAACAGAGCAACATATGTACAGTAGGAGAAAAAAGTTTCTATACAGCTCATAATTAAAGGGAAAATCAAAGTACTTGTAAATGTGCTACATTCTTTTTAAAACGTAAACAATTGTACCAGAATTTGAGATTAGCTTTATAAGGTGTGATCAAGTATATTTACTTTTTACTCGAACTGTAAGCGCGAGTAAATGATAGTTTTTTTCATTAAAGTATATTTATATATGCATACAATTTGTTTGATGGTGTAAATTTTAATTATATTTTAATTAAGATAAAATACAACTGCAGGAGTCCATTTGTGGAAAATTAAACTAATTAAAAGTGATGATGATAAGTGATTATTAACGATTATTAGTTACTTTTAAAATTTGGGAATGGTATTTGTTATTTTGAAAAAAAAAAAACAGTTTAAAGTGAAAACTTGAAGTTCTAAATAACTATTAATCAAAAGCAAATAATTTTATTATTATTTTTTCTATTTTCATTTGTTACATTTCAAAATAGTCGTATGATTTTGATTTGTTCTTATCAAAATGTCGTCTGAGAGAAAAATGTAAAGCTTTATTGGATACACGGAAACCCTTTTAAAAATAATTTTGGAATTTGAAATTGGTTAAAGTAAATTTTTTACTTTAATAAGAAACAAACAAGTGAACGGCTTAAAAAACCTGAACTTAAAACTTTAACATTTTCCAAATGCGGGGTTTAAAATACATGACGTATTTTTACAAAAGGTTTGTGACTTTAATAACTTATATGGCATTTTAAACGGTTAAAATGTAGGACTTACGGCCATTTTCACCAAGTTCAGTTATAATTAACTATCGGTTATAGCTGTCAAAACATATTGGTAGCCGGAAATTTAATTGAAAGTTAGTTTTAACCGAACTTGGTGAAAATGGCCGTTATTATCACTTTGCTTTGATAAAGTTAAACTTTATTGGAATTAAGTACAATTTGCGGAAAGCTTTGCTATATTTCCTTAATTGAAAAAAGTGCATCACAAGAAAAACAGTTTTTCACAGGGTTTGTCTTAAAACCATGCCATCGTTTTGAACATGTGAAAGATGGAAAAGTAGCGATTTTCACACGGAAGACAAAGACTGGCCATGTCAGCCAAAAAAAAGTTCTAAGATGATGAACTGGAGCCAAATCTAAGGGCACCGTTTTAAAACGTTTGAAAACGTGTACCTGAACTCATCCAAATGCTTTGAAATCGGATTAAAGCCGAGTTAAAGCAGATAGACGTTGATAATAGATTTTGCATGCCGGCAATTGAGTTTGAACGCCATAAAAAGAAGTTATTTTGCATCAAATTAATACTGGCAAAGTACAAGAAATCGACTTTAAAGCCCGTATTACCAATATCCGTGGCGCCTGGGCCTTGGTGGGTATAGAACAGAGATCAGCAATGAGTAGTGAAAAAGTGAGTAGAGCTAAATCATGACTCATAATTTCTTGTACTTGTACGCACTCATACTTATTGCAATGTTATTCAACCTCATATTCACTTAGAAGTTTAATTTAATTCATTGTACTCATACTTATTAACATTTGTAGTGGTTGATTTAGAACCCAGCGGTAAATTTTGAAAGGACTGAAAGTGGAAGGCCTGTTTGAATGCCTCTGCACTCCTTTCTAAAAGATTCGCTTCGTATGATATCCTGCCTTCAGAAATATGCCTTCTAGAAGGTATAAATTGCTTTTAGAAAGACCTTCCAATATATCCATTACACATTCGCTACTCCCTTCTTTAAGAAGGGAGAAAGGAAGTTGTTCAATTTTGATTTTGTTTTTTTTTTTTTGTTTTTAGTGACATTCTGTACTCCCTTAGGGAAGGGTCTTTCCCTCTGTTGTTCAATTTTTATCTTTTTTATTTTTTGGTCTCTAACATTTTAAAAACAATTTTATACATTTATTTTTGCACGTAGTCCCTAAACGCGTCGTTTGTCTTATGTAAACGTATACGTTGCGCATCAGCTGTTTCGTTTTCCCTACTAAGTTTTTGTATAAGAAGTAATAATAACTTCTACGTAAACATAATGTTGCGTTGCGGAAGAAACTGATAAAATTAAAATTTTCCCCCGTATTAACGTAAGAGCTGTGAAAGAATTTTATCTGACAACAAAAGAGAATAATTTAACAAATTTTTTAGATCATGGAGGCAAACTTATTGAAAAGTTTATAAAACATACAGTATTATATAAAATAAAGAGCTGAAGCTTGGAATTCTATCAAAAAGGTTTTTAAGAAATAAAAAACAGCTGAAAAAAGGCTTTTATAACGCGCGTTGTGTAACTTGTTTTTTTTCATGCACTTAAGTTTTTAAACGCCTTTATGGAAAAGAACCGCCAGGTCGTAAAAGATTTGATTAATTTTTTTTATTTCATATAATCACCATAATTTGTATTTTTATATAGAAAATAAAAAAATAATTAAAATGGCTTATAACTCCTTAAAAAAGAGTTTGATCGAAAATAAAAGCCTGTCTTGTGATCAAACATATTTTTGGGTAAAGTTGTTATTTGGTAATTTTTTTTACATTTGCTTGTAACTTCCAAACGGAACAATTACTTTTTTCACCACTCAAATTTTTAATCAACAATCAATTTTTTATAGAAACATTTTAAACGCTCGTTATTCCTTCAATAAGTTCTTAAATTAAAAAATTCGCTTATTTTGTGATCAATAGTATTTTTTTTTTTAAATC
Source organism: Pollenia labialis (assembly GCA_949318255.1). Classification (NCBI taxonomy): domain Eukaryota; kingdom Metazoa; phylum Arthropoda; class Insecta; order Diptera; family Polleniidae; genus Pollenia; species Pollenia labialis. The sequence goes on from OX439143.1 coordinate 115,823,491, forward strand.
AATTGTATCAGAAATGTTAAACTCTTGCAATTATTTTCCCTATGTAACGCTTATTTTTTAGAATAACATCACGCATAAAAATAATATAAAATCTTTTTCTAAAAATGTTGGAGAACAGCTTAAAAATCTACTTGACAAATTATAAATGTTTTATATGAAGGAATCTTGGAATTTTTTATTATAAATTTTAAAAATAATTTTTTTGTGAACTTTAACAAAGTTTATTTAAAACATAAAATTTATCCAACTAGGACATTTTCAACGGAAAATGGAGAAGAAAAATATGAATTAAAAGATGTGGTACCTTTTCCAATCGGTAGTTCTTTCCTTTTAATTCCTATTTTGCATTCTTCCCATTGAAATTGTATGTATGTATACTAAATGTCTATGAATTTAAAACTAAAATTTTCAGTAGTCCTTTTAAAAAACCTTTTTTTATAGGTATTCAATATGTACTTCTTTTGTATGTTTTCAAAGAGTACTTAAATAAAAGCCCTTTTTTCAGTGCACCTTTGTAATGCCTTTAAACAGTCCTTTATTAAAAGGCGTTCTTAAAGACATGCATCGGAAGGGCTAACAAAAGAGCTTCTTTTGAAAGCCTTTTATAATTACTGAAAGAAGAAGGGAGTGTGGAAATCCTTGCTCTCAATGACAACCTGTATAAAAAATATATGAGTATGGAATGCGAAGTGGAGAGCTTGTGCCTGCTAAATAAGGCCTTCTATTAGGCCTATTAAGTCATTCTTTTTACCGCTGGGAATCAACTTAAGTCAATGTGTATTTTATACACATACACATATACATATCGTTACCTGAAACGCAAAAGGCCCTAACTACCGAAAAATTAAAAATCAACGTTTTCATTAATTCTGATGTATTGCATCTACACAAATGCCCACAAAAAATTTTGGAATCTTTCGACTAAATTTTGCGATTTTATTATCAAAAAACAAAAGGCCCCATCTAGTAGGGTTAACGCTAAAAGACCTAACTGACAGTTTGCATAATATGCAACATTGTCATTTGTCAAAAAAACTGGAAGGTTTTACAAGAAAAAGAGAAGAAAATGTAATTATAAACAGTTTAAGGCGATTTATTAATTTATCATTTTGAATAATTTTTGCTTCTGCTGTGAAATTTTCAAAATGTTAGATAGGGCCTTTTGCGTTTTAGGTGACGATATACACTCTATAGACGAAGCGAAATGCGAGGATGCCAGATTTGTCCCCGAAAATGCAAATTGACGATTTGGCAATTACAGTTTACTAAAGTTGTATGTATGAAGTGGACGATTTTTCAGCAAGTTTATCTGGCAGCGCTGATTATAAAGTTGTGTGTTTCATCTGTTGTGTTAAAACGGTAAATGGATGAGCTAAATGAGTTGAACCAATGTGAGTATTATAAGTATTTTTCTGAAATTATACGTCAAACTGAGGTCATTTATGAGTATGAGTACGATGTCGTCGTCGCACTCATATTAAATTCTCTTGTGAGTATGAGTGCATCAGAGTAGTTTAGTTTAAATGATTTCTACGCACTTATACTTACAATTGCATGAGCCAGTAAGAGTAGCGAAAAAACGATTCATTGCTGATCTATACTATAGAAGGGTCGCATCTTTTATGAGCTGATCAAATCTGGTTAGATAATTACAGGGAACTTGTGTTGAACACAGTATATTTTCATTTAATAGAAGTGTTGATCGAACAACGCCCGAAATAGTCAACCAGACATGAAAACTTTAAAACAGTTTCGACAATGCTTGGTCATATGTTTTAAGACCAGTTAAAAACTATTTAAAAAATTGTGGTGGAAAGTTTTGCCTTACCTACCTTATAGTGCAGACTTTGCCCTCTCCGACTACCATTTATTTTTTTGCAGAACGTTCATACTAGAAAACGGTTAACTTAAGAGGCTTGATTTGTTGGTGGCTAGAAACGCTTAACTTAAGAGGCTTGATTTGTTGGTGGCCTTAAAAAAAATAAGCAGTTCTTTAGGGTTAAGTGTAATTTTTAATGATGCGACATATGTAAAAATATTTTCATAGCAAAGTGTCGAATAGGCATACTCTATGGTGGGATCTTAACCTCACCAACAACAACGAAAGTATTCCTTGGTAAAAATAGCATCTTCTTTCGCAGTTGGGGGAAAATAAGCTTTCATCGGACAAAGGTGAATGAGAGCTTAACTAAATGTCAAATATATAAAACTTTCGCAAAGATAATCCTTCTAGGAAAAATAGAGCATTGCCAGCATGAAGTACATCAACGGAGGTCGCATTCAATAGTCAGTCCGGTGCCATTCCACCCAGGGCTACTGACTGCCGTGGCCCAGATAAGATCTCTGGTTAGCAGCTGTTACAAGAGATCGAAAAGATCTCTTGAGATCTGTAAATTTTGGATTCTTGCCGAATACCAGGTATTGGCTGCACCTGATTATGCTCCGGGGTAGATAATCTCAAAAGGTGAAAGAACCTTATCCTTCGCTTTACCAATACCCCCCGGGTGACTTTTTCGGTTTTATTTCTTTGATAACTTTTTTAATTTTTTTTTTTATTAGAATAAAATTCGGACTCACTGAACAAATTTTAGAGTTTTAGAATAAAAACATGATAAAATTTCAAATCTTTTATGAGGTTTTTTTGGATTTCTTAAAATTTTCTTCAAGGTTTACCAGTACCCACCCGGATTGTACAAAAGAAATTCTGAAATATATACATTTTTTAAACTGCTGTGTATTTTAATTATAATTTATTATTCAATAAAAGCGCAATTTAACATATTATTTTGATTATATTTAATTATTATAAGTAACTGTAATGCAATTACAATGACGAAGCATGGTGGCAGTTGTCACATTTGTTTTGTATCGTATTGTATATACGTGAAGGCCATGAGCACCACGCCCCAGTGGATGTTTTGTGCAGCCCTGTGTCTCACCATGTCAGGTTTAGGCTGCGTATAAAGCCCATTAAAGCCCTGCCCCGTGAAAGATCATAAATATTTGTCGGCCCCACTATATGCCCCCCGAAAAATGTCCGCCCAGAAGTCCCCAAGGCGTCATCCATCTCACAGAATCTGCATATTTTGGTAGATGTATTACCCAGCTTAAACTGGTGGTATCTTAACACATTGTGCCCCGTGAATAGGCCAACAAGCAGTCTAAGTTCCGCTTTCTCAAGCAGCAGAAACCTGCCTGCCCTGCACTGGGACAGTGCTAAAAATCTTTTGGACTGTCTTAATCCAGAAGTGGACGTCCATGCGTGAAGGAATTCACACTCGGAGTAATTTTTGTAACGTCCCCCTGATGTGACCCACAGGGACGCCGAAGAAAGTCTCAAGGCCTATAAATGGACGACCAGCGCCCCTGTTTGCAAATCAATCAGCCCTTTCATTGCCCGCATTACCCTCATGACCGGGAACCCAGTTATTTTTATCCATACATGATCTAGAAACTAAATCCACTGTCATATTAGAGGTTCTGCAAAATCTCATTTATATATTTATTCCAAAATGCATCTAATTTGCAAAAATCTAAGTTATTTACATACAAAGATGATGTACTTGGCAAAAGAAAAAATTTGATACCCATATTGCTCTATTTAAAACGAAGGGTTGCCAACCCATTGCATTTTTGTCAAAACGCGAACTAGAACGAATTTCCAAAAAAGCGGAAACACGTATCTAATTAAATCGACTAAAGATTAAAATATGTTAATTTGGCATTTTTATTACAAACAACACCGAACAAAAAATTCAAAACCCGTTTTTTTTTACAGAAAATCCTTAAAAAATGACATGGATGATCGTCCTTGGACAAATTGTATATACAGTTGGACGCGCATTAAAAAACCCTTTCTTTGAATTTGAATTTTTAAATTCCCAAATTCGACTCCATTTTATCAACGATATCTTATCGCACTTTAAATAAAAGTGAACCAGCGGACGTTAAAGAAAATGCAAAGAGATAGTTTTGAAAATGTCTGGTGAGTGTAACGACAAGTTTTGTTACCAACGGCAATTTTAGGTCTCATAAAAACTTTCTATGGTTCGATACAATATACATATTTATTCTCATAAAGTGCTAAATCATTTGTATTAATCAATTGTTATCTCAATTTTTTGACTTTTTAAACGAAAGACTTTTGCAACTCACCTAGTCATATATAAAGTAGACTGGACTTTATTTTCTGACTTCAACATTTTTAAAGCAGACCCTCTTAAATTTTTGTTTTTTTTTTCTTCACAATAAATCTTCAAGCTCAATATCACTTTAATAAAAAAAATATTTATTATTAATTTAATATACTTAGATTTTATTTGGGATAATTTGTTTTCCTTTGTTTCGGAGCCACTTTTCATTTCTCTTTAAGTGCAAAAACACTCCAAAGAGAGAATGCAAAAATTAAAAAAAAATACAAACAGTGTTCATACTTAATTTGCATGTTGCTGTGTTTCATATAAAGTTTTGGGGCCATTTATTTCTCACATTGAGGCCCTCCTGGAGTCACATTTGGCCGTCCAATTTGTTTCATACTTTTCTAATGTTTTTTAGAAAATAAAAATTAAACATCTTTTTAAATAACTTTTTTAGCATTTTGATACAAATTTTGTTTTACTTTTATTAAAAAAAAAACTTTATAAAATTTGCTTACAATATTTTCATTCGATATAAAGCAAAATTTATATTGCCTATAGAAAAATTTTAACAACTTTTACAAAATAGCTCCCCTATTCATACATTTGTTGTTGTTTCTTATGAGGTAAAAAAAAAACTTTTATTAAAATTCTCTATTCATAATTTATTTTAAATATTTTTACAATTTTGCGCTTATTCATTATGTGAACAAAAGAATTAATAATTATTGCAACAACTAAAGTAAAAGTGTTACAAAATCTCTATTATACGAAAAAAAAAATAGAAAAAACAACTTAATAACATTTTAAAAGCTATTGTTGCGATAGAAATCCACTTGAGCGGACTACTTTTTTCCCCCAGTAAAAGTCCCTTGAAAAAAAATAAATAATCTAAAACTTGAAATCTACTTTATTACCCCAATGACTGAAATTAATGATTGAATAGGAATCCATTACAATTATATTGCAAACAATACAAAATTTCAGACAAATCCACTTAAGAAACAAAAACAAAAAATTTTTACACATTTTTCTTTTTGTATAAAACAAGTAGTAAAATAATGCGTATTGGTTTGATTTGATAAAAATCTCAAACATTAACACAAATCATTAAATATTTAAAGAAAAAAAATTGTTAAAAAATCTTAATTTGATTCCGGACCAGTTTTTTTTTAATTTAAGGCCCGAACATAAATGGTCTATATTGCATTAACTTGTCTGGTTTTGTTTATTTGTTTTTTTTTGTCCATATAAATTTGTTTTTGTTTTTTTTAATTTTTTACCAACAAACATTTATTTCTTTTATCAAATTTTTTCCCCAGTTTCAAATGTACTTTATTTTGTAGTTAAGCTTATTTGTTTGTGGTGGTTTTCTTACCAAATTCAAAGTTGGTAAGTGTTATTCACAAGATTGATTACAAAAGCATGCAAAAGGCTACTCTTTTTAGAGTTTTTGGAGTTAAATTAAGTGATAAAGATACACCCAGTTTTCGGTAGTTGTTTTCGTAGCGATATTTGTATAATGGAAACAATTTTTTAATGTTGGCGTATTTAAATGTATTAATGCACTTTTAAATACGCCAACGAGGCGAGGCGTGCAACACAATGAGAAAGTATAATGTTAGACAATTTAAATAGTTTTTGAAAGAAATTTATTTTAACTATTATGTTAATTGAAAAAAAATTATTACAATAATGTTAAACAAAATTAAATTTAGATCTAAAGCTTTGAAAAAAAGTGATAAAGAAAATGTATTTTTTTTTTGTTAATAAGACTAGAAAACTTGCCTTAGGCTCGTTTTCACAACTTTCCGAAAGCTAAAAAGTAGACTTTAACCGGCCTTATAAAAAGTGTTCCATTATTTAAACTTGAATCTAACCTAAAGTGAGCGATAAAGTAGATTAAGATTCATTCTACCTGGTAATGAAACACTTTTTATACGGCCGATAAAATCCTACCTTTAGCTATCGGTAAGTTGTGAAAACGGGCCTTAAGCCCTTATGACACTACATTTTTAATGCATTGTTCAAGTTTTGGTGAACAGTGCAAATATAAAGTAATAGAAAAATTCGAAGGGTTTAGCTGTATTAAGATAAATGTCAAACTGTCAAAAATTTTACTAAAGTTATCGATAAAAAATAAAGTTATGTAAAAAAAAAAAAAATGTAAAATTGTTCAACTTAAAATTGACATTTCAAGCTTGATATATTAAAAGTGTCGCTGAATCAGCGGCTTATGGGCAAATTCAGCGATTTACCGCTTTTTGTTTTCAGGTTTCTCATAAACAAAAATTTGGCAACATTTATTAAAATTAACAGAACAGGGATCAGACCTGGGGGATCTCAATTACATTTCAATTACAATTACATGTAATTTGTAATTGAGGTAGTCTAAATTACAATTACAAGTAATTGTAATTGAAAGTAAGGACTTAACTCAATTACAATAAAATGTAATTGTAATTGAAAAATGTCAATTACAATTACTTGTAATTGTTAATTGAAAAAAATCAAATACACATTACATGTAATTGTAATTGAAAATGTTCACTAACTAATTACAAGTAATTGTAATTGTAATTAATCAACAAATAATTACTTGTAATTGAACAAAATTCAATTACATTTTTAAAACCATAAAATAAAACTTAAAATTCTTAAAAAGCTGATAAGAACGCGTATTCCACACACTTACATGTATTTTTACTAAACAACGTTCTATCCGGCCAAACTAAACTAAAAAAAAATAGAAAAATGAAAATCAAATGCAAAAATCATTAAAAATTCTACACTCAAAAAAAAATATTTGAAAAAATATCTGTTTATGAAATACTTTTCTACTCGGGTTATTTAAATTTAAAACATATTTGTGCCGGATGGGATCTAACATCGTTAATATTTAAAAGCATTGTATGATTCCGTTCAACATATTTTGATTAAAGAATCGCTTTTGAACGACCTCTGTACTGAATTACAAATACCAAAGTATACCGTAGTGGATTTGGCTTATTTAAAAGAGTACTGCAAAGTCATGAAACCTTTTGCAGAAATTTTAGATTTTTTGCAAGGCGAACAAAATATTTACTACGGAATGTTGATTCCTTCGTTGGTGACACTAAAAGTAAAGACAGACAAATTAATAAGTGAACACCTAACATTTTTGCAACAAGTTATAATAATGCTTCAAGAAAATCTTTTAAAACGATTTCAGCAATTTTTTAATTTAACTGAAGAAGGTTATGACGCAATTGTTGCATCAATATCCCACCCAACGTTAAATTGACATGGTTAAAAGCTATTGGTTACATCTCGAATACGACAAAGGAAGATACTGAAAATATATTCATTGATTATTGCAAAAAGTACAAATTGTATACCCCCAAAAGTGTTGATACAACAAGTACATCAAATATTACATCTGTCTTCGATTTTGGCGACGACATCATAGAAGGTACTTGTCGGTTTAAACTTAGAGTTCAATTATACATATCTTTCTAAAGTTCATTATGTGACTTTTGAATTATTTAAAAATACAATATACTTGTATAATTCATATTTTTTTATTTTATATTCTGTAGACATTAATACATCCAATTTTGAAGAAGATAGTAGTTTAAAATGTGAGCTTCAGCTTTATTTGCACGATAAGGATTCATCTTTTACTTGCCTCAAAAAATATCCTACAATTCTACAGGCCTTTCTACGGTCAAACACTCCCTTAACATCTTCAGGACCAGTTGAAAGACTATTTTCGTTCGCCGGTATTATTTTAACACCTAGGCGCCAATGTTTAACGGATGATAATTTTAATGGTGTTATTTAAAGCAAATAAAAAATTTTTTTAAATTGGTTCCTTGTCTTAATTATTTTTCAATCAGGTATGTGATGAAAAACGATCGATTTCATTTCGATCATTATTGAAATTTCAATTCGGACGTGTTCGTAACATTTTTAAACTGAAAATTATTAAATGGTAAACACTGGCTTATCTTAATAAACTTAATCGATTAGAAAGACTTTGGCTTTACAAATCACTATTAAAATTTCCAATTTTAACGAAATCAAAAACGACCGTTTTCATCACATACCAGAATATTATTATTTAAGCAAGCCTTATTTACTCCAATAAATAAGGTTGTTGTTATAATTGTGAAGTTCAAACAGAACTTCAATGTTCGTTTCAAATGTTATTTTTGTTACATTACTTGTTGCATTCTGTTTTATTTTTATATATAACACCTTGTTTAATTATATAAATAGGATACTTGTTATGTTTGAAATTTTTTTATAATATGTAATTGATAATTTTTGTAATTAAATACTTTTTTGACAATAAATACTTAAAAAAGTAATGATTACTTGTTTTTTTAAATTACTTAATGAAAAATTTTTTTTCCAATTAAATGTAATTGTAATTGGATTTTTTTCCAATTACAATAACATGTAATTGTAATTGGAATTTTTTCAATTACAATTACATGTAATTGTAATTTAAGAAAACTTCAATTACAACTATATGTAATTGTAATTGATTTTTACTTCTTTTTCAATTACAAAAAAAATTTTATTGTGTAATTATAGGTGTAATTAAATACAAAATGTAATTGAGACCCCCCAGGTCTGACAGGGATGGCTAAGTTGTTTCAATTGTACTTTTTGTTGATACTTTTTAAACTAAGATTTATAATACCTTTTTGTGGTGTTTTTAAAGAACATAAAAAAATTTATTTCAACTAAAAAAATCTTTTAGTACAATTAGGGTAAAAAAGTACAATTTTTAAAGGTGATTGGTACTTTTTTAAAAATTCTCAACGCCATCCCTGAAACAAAACCATAACAAGAGAAAAAATCTAAAAAACGCTGTTTACATTTTTTATAGTTTGCTCTTTCTAGCATTTACTATTTCTGTCTATCAATTCTATATCAATTAATGAATAAAAAATGTAGTGTCATAAGGGCTTTAGTACAATTAGGGGAAAAAGTACAATATTTAAAGGTTGTTGGTACAATTTTAAAAATGCTCAATGCCATTACTGAAACAAAACCATTAGAAGAGAAAAAACTAAAAAACGCTGTTTACATTTTTTATAGTTCGCTCTTTCTATTAATTCTGTATCAGTTAATGAATAAAAATATATTATAATAAATAATGAAGGGCTTCTCCTTGTGCATATGGGCATCGGCAGGACTGATAATTATTAGTTGAGTAAGTTTCTAGTCAGAACTGAGATCTTTGAAATCCAAATATTATAAAGCTCTACTTAATCTTTTGTCTAGGCCAATGAATTTTATATCATACGATTTTGGTTTCTTCGGCATTTTTAAATTTTAATAATATTGACGTCAGAAATGCCGAATAAAAACTTATACAAAATTTGTTTAAACCACTGAAACATTTAAAAATTTTGAAAGAATATTATGCTTCCAAAATAGTCATCCAAGAAAACAAGAATCACATACAAAAAAAAAATTTCAATTATTTAGTCAAAGTGTTTTTCAATATTTAGATAATACAAACAAAATGTTCTTCTTTATTTGTTTACCACTTTATGACCAATAAAAGCAACCAGTGCATACATTTAATATGTATGTATGAATGTATTCAGAAAAATTCCTAAACATTTTAACCCTGAGACTTTGGCAATGATCTCATTTTGTTTATACCAAGGTGTCCTTAACATTTTCATACTTGATGTTCTCTTAATGCCAGAAGAGCAAAGAAAAAAAAAATAAATATTTATTTAAGAAAATTATTGTAAATAATATAAATCAAGCTTTATGTCAATTACTATAGATTTCAAAATCAGTTTGATGTACATATTAATGGGTAAAGTTCTTCCAAAGAGTTTTCTTTCAACTTTTTTTTGTAAGATTTAATTTTTTAAAGACTTTATTTAAAATTAAATTTTAAGTTTTATTGCAGTTGAACTTTTTTTTAAACCACAATCATTGTAGTTTTCCATAAAATGTCAAAGTAATTCATAGACTACATATTTCATTAGAATTAATCTCCAATGGTTGGGTAAACATGTTGATGGTTCTGGTTACTGTTGGTTGTTGGTTGTTAATCGTTTGTGGACTTATTTTAAAGTCTGCTCCCTATATCTGCAACAGAACAGAACCTGTATTATTTTATTAAAAACAGCATATGAACATTAGGGTGTCCCAAAAATTTTTTTTGTCAGAGGCTCGTGCATAATTTGAAAGCTTATAGGGTCCAGTATTTTTGAATTTTTTTTTAAAATTTTTAGGAAGAGGTTTAGAGGTCGCGCAATTCAAGTCTTTGTTAAAAATCTGGGATTTCGGGCTTTTTTCAAACTTGACTCATAACTTTGTCAATAACCACGTTCATTTAATTTTTTGACCGAATATTTCTAAAGAAAATTTCCCAAACTTTATTTCCATATGCAAAAACTTTAAGTTCTGGCAATATTTTTGTCCATTACGATTCCACATATTAAGTAAAAACGGTTTATTACTTTCCAAATTTATATGAAATGTATAAAAACTAGTGACGCGATTTTAAATACCGATAAGTTCTAAACAATTAAGAAAAACAAAAATGGAATTTTGTCCTACAGTTTCCGAGTTACACTATTTTTATAGTTTGTACCTTAAAAATGGTGATACTTTTTTCGTTATAATTATTGTATATTTCCATAAATTTTTATAGTTGGGTTTTAATTGTCATTAACTTCTGACATTTATTGATCTAAATCGTTACACGCTGTCATTTTCACTTTCTATTTTATGTGTATTCTCCGCTATAATATTGTCGTTATACGATTTTACATAACACAATTTTTTGATTTAGCTGACCGACGAATCAAATAGAAAAGTTTTTTGTGTATGTGGCAGCGCATTGAGAAAGGGACCTAAGGGTAAAAAAAATTAATTTTTACTTTTTTTTTTGATGGGGACAACATCTGAGCATCGAATGAGACCGATCCCATGCCCCAAAAGTGTTCCCTCCCAGAGATATGCGCGTTTTATGAAGTGATGGCACACCAAAATGGCTCTCCTGAACAAAACCGGGGTTTTCCCTTAGTCCCTTTATATTTAAGCGTCACATAAATGTATAAAAGTTTTTGTCGACGTACCGGTAAGAATTTTTTTATTTTATTATTTTTTTTTTGTTAGTTCAAAAATGTGTAATTTTATTCAAAATATATATGAATTTTGTGACAACAAGAAATGTGTGGCTTGTGGGAAAAATTATAGATGCCCTTGATCCCTCCAAACCGCCGACAAAAATGCAAATGCTGCAAAGATTTTTTAATAACTTATACTGGGTATAAAGATAAAAACGGGTATAACTCAGGAACGGTAAGAATATATTTAAAAATTGTTTATTCATATTATTTAGAATTAATTTGTCTTTCAAACTGCATCATTAGTTTTTTTCGTTTTCATTTAAATTTAAAAAGTTGTAAAGCGTTATTACAAAATTTTTGAAAAAACTACGACAAATTGCAATTAAGGGTATCTAAATGAGTAACCTCATCACCAAAACTTATAAGTTTTTCACACAGGAATAAAGCTTGGATAATTTTCTTTAAAACTGTTTCCTCAGGAGTGCAGAAACTCGTGGTATTAACCAAGTTATCAGTAAAGTTAAAAAAAAGGCCGAAAACTCCGGTTTTTTATGAAAACTCCATTTGCGCGACCTCTAAACCTATTCCGAAAATTCTTAAAAAAAAACCAAAAATACTTTACCCTATAAGCTTTTAAATTTTGATTGAGCACCAATGAAAATCATAAATAAATAATTTTTTGGGACACCCTAATGAACATGCAATTAAAACAACACAACAGAAAGAACAAAACAAAATAAAGTAAAATTGGCAGCAAAAGCAGCATTACTAGCAACAACAACAAACGCAAGTTTATTTAAGCCCTGTATTATCAGAATAGTACGAGTGACAAGTAGTTGAATTAAGATGAAATTGTACTTACAAGAAGCAAAGCATATTTACGAGGCTTGTACATAAAAGTTTTTAAAATCGATTAATGTAGTTCTTTAAAGTAAAAATCTGCCTCTAACTTATCTTTGTCTTCAATCTTTAAAAGAAAGTTTAAGCTCTGATCGGAATATTTCTTAAGGAACAAATTAATAAATATTAAGCTAAATAAAATTAATAATAATCAAAGCCAGCAAAATAGACAATTTAAAAGAAACACACTAAAAACACCCATACAACATAATAGAAAACAAAATTAAAAAATTAATTATTAAAAATTTGGATTAAAAACCATAAATAGTTCAAAAAAATAAACACAATTCTAATTATTGTTAAAGCTAGGGCACGAGCTCTATGTGTACATTTGTCCTTCAAGTTGTGCTGAAAAAGGTCAACAAGAAAAAAGAAAGACAAAATGAAAAAACAAAAAAATGTACTTTGGACTTCAAGAAGAATTCTTGACATAAGTACGGAAAAAACAGAAGTTAGGAAAAACATGTAAAATCAATTAAAAAATGGATAATCATTCAAAAAAGCAAATTTCGATCTACCAAAGGTTAAAAATACAATTTGGTTTAAGGATTGATATTTGACTATTGACGTCAGCAGTCGTCGATGGCTGCGAGTGTAAGACGGCAAATCCATCTGAGGAGATCGAGTGGTTGCAATCGAAACATGTCATGGTAACCAGCCGCCTGGGTTCGAATCTCAGGTCAGTCAAGAATGAATGATTATCAATAACAATTTTAATTAATTTTCATGTTGTAAAATTCCTTTCTTCATAAAAATAATTTAATGAAAATTAAATTTGATGAACTTAAGCCTGATTAAGAATATTAAAAATTTGGATTAAAAACCATAAATAGTTCAAAAAAATAACCACAATTCTAATTATTAAAAAATTAACTATAAAATAAGAAAACGTTTATTCGGATTAACAGACTCTGTTATAAGCTGAAAGCCAAACTTAAATACCGGCATTCAAACTCATTAATTTTACTTCGGTTTATAATTTTAAATTGTGTATCGCCAGATAAGCTTAACCCTCTAATGCCACATTTTTTGTTTGCCTTAAAATAATACTCAGGGGTCAAACTGTAAATGCACATCCCTGCATTTTCTATGTTAATGCCCTAGCCCGCCTCCAGACGGATTCAGCAAAAACATACATATCCAGCAGCGATTATAGTTTTTTAAATCAAAACTTAATATACATTTCAATTGAACGTTTAGATACTCACCAGTAATGTTTTCATCAATTTCGAACGTTAACGTTCGCATAGAAAATTATATGTAAAACAAAAACAATATTCGAAATTTGTTTTTGTTTTAAATGTAGTTTTCTATGCGAACGTTGACGTTCGAAATCGTTAAACAGGTAGTATGTATTTATTAAAAAATAAGTATCACAAATTTATGAATTATTTTTTGTTTGCTCGTTTTAGTACAAAAATGGTTATCTTTGGTATGTTATTGTTTTTTACTAATAAACTCCACATAATAAATAATTTATGCGTTTTTATTTATTGAAATTACTTAATTTATTAAAAAAAAAACTTTATTAATCGGTTAACCGATCAATAACAAAATTAACCGATTAAGCAAAACCTTGTTTAATTAATCAAGTGATTAACGGATTAAAGCAAAAGCTATTAATATATACAGTACAACCTCTATAGTCCGGACATGAGCTAGTCCTGTTAAAATCCTGATGAGCTTTTTTAATGCAATAACAAAAAATAAAATGCCATTGCTTTACCGTTTTTACTTCCCACGTTTTTTTATTCACACGTTCATTCACTTGTTGCACTGTCATTAGTTCAGCTTCGTTTCTTTCCTCTGGAAGCGTGTTTGCCTTATTTCGTGCCAAGTGCCATGTGTCTAAATAAGAAACGCAAACATAAAACACTGGCTTTAAAGGAAAATTGTGATAATTTACAAGGTATTGACAGGTTTCCGAAAAATTACATGTTCAACGATTTGCGACATTAAACAAATAATGAGAAGATAAAAGAATTTAATTCGAATACCTTTAATGGACCCGGTAACATTTGAACCAAAATACTCTATAAAACTATTTTCATGATATACAAATTTTTTAGGAAATATAAAAGTTGTTTAAAAAAGCAGAATTAGAGGCTTTGGCATCAAAGAAACAATCAGATAACGATTTAATCAGAAATTTTAAAAGCAAAGGCCACATTCTGTTATGTAAAGATGACGGCGAAGGACGGAGGTTCAGCGCGCTCAGGCTTGTTAAATAAATTTAAGTCCAGGCATAGTAAAAATCTTTCTCTGATGAACGCTTAAAACAGCAAGTAACAAGTCGGAGTTTTATTTGGAATCAATACTTGTGAAGTAAATAAGACAGATTATAACTTTTATAGTTCGATCTGACTCTTTACATACATTAAAATATTAAAAGTGTTTCCCAGCAAAGATATTAATCGAATTGCTTGGGGTTACTATATAAGCTTACCCCCGATTAATCAATTACATCACTACTAGAAAATAATATAAATACTCCCTTCAATTTATGTTCAAAAAGCTTCCAAAGAAGTAAATTCATATTGAAATGCTCTTCAATAATTTTCACTACCAGCAGCTCCAGGCAGCTCGATAATCCGGCCCAGCCTTAAACTATTTGTGTCCGCATTCTCGCAGATGCACCGTATGTATAGTATGTCGAAATCTATCCAGCCGTATGGAAGATACGAGGTAATAAAGACATTTATATACATACATAAATACCCACGAGATACACGCGAAAAACATAACGCTTTCCTGAAAGTTTGGTAAAAACGTCAAGGTGAAACTTTCTATTAAAAAGTTCCCAAACTAGTAATTACTAAAACAAAATGCCCCAAAATTGCATAATGTTGTGTCACATGTAAAATTTTGGGGCCGTTCTTCACTTTCCTTTTGGTGCCTTATTTCCAGGGGTCATGTTGCGCACCGCCCAATTCTCAATTATGTTATTTAAAATTCTTACAATAGAAACTAGTTCTTTGGGGAACAAATTCAATCCGCGATTAACTTTTGCCTTTACTTTCGTCCCTAATGAACTGATTCTTAAGCAAAAAACTATGAAGTAGTTCGTTAAAAAAAAGGTTGGGGTACATTTTAGCTTTACGATTTTTCTAAGTATAAAAAAAAATATTTTTGTAGGAAAACTGCGAAAGAAAGAATTTTAACTTTTCTCTAATAAACATGTTCTGTAGAAAAAAACCTTTTGCTTTAAAACTTCATTCATGAATAGATGGGAACTGTGCTCCTACCTTAATTATTTTAAAACCCAAGGCCCCCCCGTCTCGTACCACTTTATTTAAGAACTTCAGAATTAAGCATTAAAAATAAATTTTAAATAGAAATACCAGAAAGGAAAAAAAACAAAACAAAAACCTTAATAAGTCTTAGTACTGCTTTATTTTAAGTTTAGCTCTTTTTTTCTCATTTTTGTAATGTTAAATGACAAATTAATTGTTGTTTGTATGTATTTGCTTGCATATGTCACTTGCAATGACAAAATAATTTAATTATGTCAACTAAGATTTACCTTGAAGTCTGTTTTATAGTTTTGCTCTGTTCGTTTAATTCTTTTTCTTTTAATTTTTTCTTTTTTCTTTTTTTTTTTTTTTGGATAAACTACACACATGCATGCTTGAATATGCATTTGAAGTTGGCACAAGAATCCTAAAATAATTCTTATTTGTATTTTTTTAAGCTTTTGGTACGTTTGGCTTTAGCTGCGTTAAGAATCAGCAGAATTGTACAATAAAGTATTAACGCCATGCCAACATTCATGTTTCAATAACTGAGAGAGTATTGCATTGGCAAAATAGGAATGACAAAATCGAAAGCAGCATTATGTTGCATGTCTTTTTGTTTTTGTACCAGCAACTGCTGGTTGAGTTGTTTTTGTTGGTGTTTCAGTTGTTGGAATGATGAATTAAAAGAATATTCCACATTTTAGTTGGCCAGGTTTCGTTTTCAGTGGTATTTTTTTTTAATAAGGTGGGTAGGGGCAACAGGATTCTTTATATAGGTAGTTTTATAAAAATTTACTCAGAAGGTTTTTCGTATTTATGTCGTTTCGGTAAATATTAGTACCCACCAATTTCTAAAAACTACACTAATAATAAGGCCGGATAAAAATATTATTGTTACTTCGAAGCAAATTATTTTTAATATTGAACATAAAGCGTTGAAAAATATTATATTACGGTTGCATTTTATAATTCAAATCGTTACGTTTCTTCCTGAACCACGTAAGCGGCATTTTTTCGAAATTTCGAAGTTGACTGCTTTAGTTTTTATGGTAGGAAATAACATTTTCCACCCGCACGCAGAGAAAAAACATGATTAATGAGTGGTCACTACAACCATTTTTATTCATATTTGCCAACTATGTTTGCCATAATACAGTTTTTATAGTCCTCATGTAACTTGAAAACATATTTTTTGTCGTAAACATTTTTATATTCACTATTATAATATTATATGGTGTTTTACTTCTAAAAAGTTACTCTGATCTAGCTAAACATGTTAAATTATGTTAAATGTGTAAAATTCTCTAAATGAGCAAACATTTATTTTCAAAACAAACAGTGTGTGTTTATAAAGACAATCAAATTTTCTCCCACGTTATTTCTGTCCGCGAGCGTCAGTTACATGACTGATAACAAGAGCATTAAAACGTTTTTCGGGGAGAAAAAGGTAATGCTGCCTTGCAAATAAACGAAATAAATTCTTACAAGTTTATTGAAATAGGTAAGTTATTTATGTATGTATAGATAGCTATAAAAATTAATATATAATAACGTTGTTTTTTTTTCGCAGCCAAAAAAACCTACAGGCATATAGTACATTTTGTCACAAAATTTTGTCGTTAGCCCAAATAAAATAAAAAGTGGCTGATGCGTTGTGGTAATTCTTAGAGATTCACCACAAGATATTGTGGACATGCCAGAAATTCCAGGTATTTGAGATTGTTGCAGGAGACGTTTTGTATGCAGACATTTTATATTAAACAGAAAAACTACCTTCAACACAAGTAAGTTATTACATTTGTACTTATGTACGTATGTATATATATAACACATGCATTTGTTTAATTTAATTTTTCAATATATGACATTCTGTGTCGGTATATATAATACAAAGTGTATGTACATGTAATTTAAATAAAAAAATAGATGTTTGAAATTAAATTCTTATTGGTTTTATTTGTGAGAATCATTTAACATGTTTAAATAGACATTTAACATGGTGTTAGGAATCTGAAAATAATTATATGTTTGAGACAATAATTAGCAATTAACATTATGTCTGAACATATATTGTTACTTAAGACGTGTTTGACACAACCATTACTACAAACATTAATGATAGTTTGCGATTGTGATTGTATCAACCATGTTTTTTCTTTGCGTGCGATTGCATTCTCAACGTGAAAATTTTGTATGAACAAAAAAAAACATTAAAGCCTTTTCGAAAACCTCGTGAGCGTCATCAAAGAACCATTTGGAATGGTTTTTATGTTTAAAGTTGAAAATGTTAAAGTCTCCCCCACCAATTTTTTTGTTTCTGAGATTTACGGTCTTTCATGTATTTGATCGCCTAACTCACATTTATAACAAAAACAAATTTATAAAATATGGTTTTTATACATGTAAGCTAAGCTAAGCGAACGAAGGCTTCATTCGAAAACGATAAACAGGCCATTAACAAATGTGGATCGGAGCATTTTTGATGCGGTGTCAGGCCCTCAAAATCAGTAACTTTCGTAAATATGACACTTTTCGTTGAGATACACAAAAAATATTTATTCTCTACATCTCAAATGTGCCTCGAGACCCCATTATTTTAATAAAATGCAACTGTCTCGATATCTAAAAATGTTGCCCCTACAAAACAACAGTTCTCGACCAAAATTCGTTTTCGGACCCTAAAACGTTAATGCGTGTCCTTAGGGGGTTAATTTCTGAGGCCGACGCCAACTCTTTTTTGTATAACCAAAATTCAAAGATCTATCTATGCTCCTAAAAGTAGCTCCTAGGGAATGGTAAATCGATTCTGATTCCAATTGAAAATCGATTTTGTGTTAAAAAAAGCGATTTTTCTCAATCGAATTTACCTTTGCGATTTTATAGAAATCGATTATTGGGCTTTCAAAATCGATTGATTTTTTTTTATTAACATTTTAACAATTGTTAATTATAATGTCTATTAAATCCATAAAATGTGTGCGTGCACAATACAACTTAAAATTTTGTAGGTTTATGCAGTTGGCCAAGTGCGATAATAAATAAACCAGTCGTAGTTTTACATATCGTTACCTTAATATAAAAAGGCCCCAACTCATCAAAAACACTTTTTACAGGAGAAGGAAAAAACTTAATAAAAGCTGAAATAATATAGCTACACAAACATTTGTGTTCTGCTTATAACTTCTTTATTTTTAATCTAATTTGCTTGAAATTTGAATAGAATGTGTATTAGCAACCATTCTACAAGAACCAATAAAAAAACGGATTTCCAAAAATAATGAGTTGGGGCCTTTTTATATTAAGGTAACGATATATACCTATTAGTACCCTCGGTCTACTTCCAACTTTATTATAAAAAGGTCCTCTCGTTCTTCAGAAATTAAAGTCATCAATGGACAGTGAACAAAATAGTCCTTATCGTATCATACCGAACTAAACACTGAAAGTGAGCATTGTGAAAACCAACTTAATATAAAAGAAACACAACAGGTGAATCAAACCATGGCATTCCTGTGGAATTACGCTAATATTTAAATAGACCAGTATGTGAGCGATATTTAAATCTATTTATTAGCAGAGTCTAAAAGCTGAAAGTAATTTATTCTAACAAATACAAAATTGCAAGGAAATATTCCTGCTTCCTTTCGACATAGATGACATGCAATCGCTTCTAAAGCTTACTTAAGGCCGTTTCACACTATCCCACAAAGTCTTACGTATTTTTCAAAAATGCTTCCCTGATCTAATTATTCTTTGAACATTTTCAAAAAACAATAACAACTTATCATGACAGGGTTGCATTTTCGTAAATTACTAAAGACTTTGTGGGATAGTGTAAAACGGCTTTTAGTTTATTTAGTAATTTGCCATATTTTGAAATGTATTTAATTTATTATAAAATATCATGCTTAAATTCAGAATTTTTTATTTTTGTAGTTTTTATAAGGAACACAATTTTAATATGGGAAATGTACATACATATCGCACTGGTTCCTCTAAAGAGAGTCAACTCAAAACGACAAACTAGTCATATCTACCCACTGTTAAAATCTTTGTTCAATTTTCCTAGTAATAAGCCAAAAAAAATTGTTGTATTTCCCTTTGTGATATTAGTTTGCTAATTTACGATATTGAAATCTATTTTAAAATTGATTTTCAGGTGCGATTAATCGATTTTAAAAGTCGAAATAAAAAAGCCTATCGAGAAATCGAAAATCGATTTTGGAATCCATTCACCATTCCCTAGTAGCTCCCATACAAACTGTAATATGTATGGAAAAGACAGTAAATTTGTCAAATTTGAGTTATTTTTCGAAAACTAAAATTTCGAGTTTAAGGCCTGGTACTCTCTTCAACATTTAACGTGAAATACTGTCAAAACGCATATGAAAAAAACTTGTGCGGAGTATCTATGAAATAATATTGATAGAGTTGTACTCTGTTGATTTTGTGAAAAAGTTCCGAAATGTTTCTGATAACATTTTTTTACAACTGCGAAATTATGTAAGCTGCACTTATTTCATGTGGAATTTTAAGCAAAAGCAAAAAAGTATGAACTGATTATTAAATAGGAAATAAAAAAAATTAAAATAACACAACCAGTAACAGTTTTTTCTCCATATTTACTTTCTTTTTTATTAAATTTTTTATAAAAAAAAATCATTTTATCAAAAAGTAATTTCAATTTTTGTGAATACAAAATTTAAATTTTCAAAAGATTTTGTTATTCGTGCTTAATTCCCAGAAAAAACAGAAGTTAGGAAAAACATGTCAAATCAATTAAATGGATAATCATTCAAAAAAGCAAATTTCGATCTACCAAAGGTTAAAATCCAATTTGGTTTAAGGATTGATGTTTGACTATTGACGTCAGCAGTCGTCGATGGCTGCAAGTGTAAGACGGCAAATCCATCTGAGGAGATCGAGTGGTTGCGATCGAAACATGTCATGGTAACCAGCCGCCTGGGTTCGAATCTCAGGTCAGTCAAGAATGAATGATTATCAATAACAATTTTAATTAATTTTCATGTTTTAAAATTCCTTTCTTCATAAAAATAATTTAATGAAAATTAAATTTGATGAACTTAAGCCTGATTAAAATATTAAAAATTTAGATTAAAACCCATAAATTGTTCAACAAAATAACCACAATTCTAATTATTTTATTTAATTTTTAAGTTGTCGTTTGCGCAAAAAACAGATAAAAGACATTTTTCTTTTCAAAAAACACCCTTAAGAAAATCGCAAATCCATGTTTTGTAAAAAATAAAAATGTTGTTCTAAAACCCATATTTAAAAAGTTTTTTAGGTTTTTTTCGTTTTCTTAAACATGAGTTGTTGGCACTTACGTGGTTAAAGAAGAAACGCGACGAATGAATTTTTTTTACCAATATTTTATTCAGTTTAATTCCAATGACGTGATTTTTAAATCACACGTGGCATACTGTGGATTTCGTTTTTTTCTGATTTTTAATTGCCGAAAGCACACCGAGAAACTTAAAATTTGCGTGATCTTCAGAACACCAAAAATTCACAATTGTGATTTTAAAAGCACATGATTTGAAATCACGTGATTTTATGAAGAGGCCTGTAAATGCTACTGATGGCAAAAATAGTTATGTTAAAAACGACAGTAGTTTTTTGCTGCTTGTAGACATAGAGTAGACTAGATATAGACGCATAAGCAATAATTTTTAGTTTTTACACGAATTAACTTCTTTTCCCAACCAATAAAAAGTGATCCAATTTTATTTATTATTTTTTTTTCTTGTACATATTCAGGTTATTTTTATTTATATTCTGTTTTCTTTTATATTATTGTATAAAAAAAATATTTCTACCTTTATTTAATTCTGTTTCTGTTTTTTATAGTATTGTTTTTTTTTTATAACTACAACATTCATTACTTAAGTTTTTAAGTTAAAGTTAAATTGTCGTGGCATGCAATAAACTTTTGTTATGCTCTTAAATGCCGCCATCGCCAGCACCATGGACTCTCAATCACAACTTTGATACAGAATTGCTGCCTCCATGGGCTTTACTTTGCGATTGCTGGATGGATGCATGAACGTTGTATATTCATACTACTGTTCATTTATTCAAACATTCATCTGTTTATATGCTGCTTTTAACTTGTTTTAATGTAATTTATCAAATGCATTGACATTTTCTTGAAGAAAAAAAAAACTCTGAAACAAGACTTGGCAGTAGTTGCAAGAAGAAAAAATAGTTTGAAAAAAAATAAAGAAATATTGTAATGTTTCGTAACATTTTATTGGCGGTATTTAAGATTTCCTTTCATTTCTAAGGAACTGACACATAAACTACTTGTTGTAAAATATTTATGCAGAAATTTAATAATATTGATGTATTTTTAAATAGTAACACAATTTGTGAATATTTAGGGTAACAATTAAGAAACATTTTCGGACTAAATTGGATTTGTAAAAAATTTAAAAAAAACTTAACAGTATTCAAAGTTTAAGAGCCTTTTCTTGTTTCTTTGCAAAAGTTTAAATAAACTAAATTGGCAAAGCATATCAAAAAGCGTTTCAATTGATAAATATCAGACTTAATACTTCACAAAATTAAATCTTAATCAACACCTATTAGACATCAGCTTCTTATAAATGCAATTTAAATGGTAAATGTGTGAAAGTATAACCGGGCTTGCTTGAAGATGTAAATAATTCGAACATAGAATTCGAAAAAGCTTGAATTTCACTTACCATTAAAGAAAGTTATGAGAAAATTATATATGTAGCGGCCCTATTCTTAATTGCATTAATCGTTTTAAATACGTGATTTATAAAGTTTCGTCTAACTATAATGCACAACGTTTATTGTTATTCACACCTTAACGTCAAGCTTCTTACCCCACTTACGCCTGTTTGTAGAACGCGAATGCAAAAGTGACTCGTTTAACTTACATTTAAATCAAAAATAAACATTTTAAATTTGTTTTTTTTTCAAATGTTCGTTCAACGAGTCACTTTTGCGCTCGCGTTCTACAAACAAGCAGTTAATTTGACATTTCTTTGTTTCGGTGTTTGACTAATTCAACCATGGGAGCGTACACAATTGAGAAGCGCTTTAAGATTGTTAAAGCCTTTACGAAAATGGGCATTCAAATAAAAATGCATTTTGTACACTTCTTGGTATTTCGGTCAGCACAATCGACCTAATGTGTCCACAATCGGAAGAACTGTTCGCAAATTTCAGCAAACCGGGCTTGTAGGAAATGTAAAACGCCTGTGCATGATCGTCTAGTTCGCTTTGGCTGTGGCGTCATCGGGCCGTACTTCTTCAAAAATGTGGTCAGCCAAGCAGTTACCGTCAATTGTGTTCGCTATTGCGATATAATAACGGAGTTCTTGTAGCCATAAAATGTGGATATGGACCTGTACGAAATGTGGTTCCAACAGGATGGTGCCACTTTCCACACAGCCAACGAAACAATAAACATCGTGCGTGTTGGTTGGATCACCCTTTATTGAAAAATTGTTCTTTTAGGCCAGTGATACACTCAAAAAATTATGTAGTTAAATTCAAACGAAAATTCATTTGAAACAACTTAAAATTCATTTAAAAAACGGATCATTTACATTTCATTTAAAACACATGATTTTTAAAATTAATTTTTAAGTTTTTTATTTATTAAACAGCATATTCCGTAAAATTTAATAGTTTCCACTTTTAAAAAATATATTTTAACCGAAAAAAATCAAACTACATAACAAAATAAATACGGAAAAACATTATTTTTTGGTAGTTTGTTTTTTGAATAACAAGCACAAATGTTGAAAAATAATACTATTCGTAAAATAACTTTAGTTTTATTCAATTTTAACAGTACGGAAAACGAATTTAATAACCCACAATCAGTTACTGTAATAATTTGATAAGTGTACCAACATTACACTTTTCGAGCTAGAATTAGCCCTTTTTATGTACTTGAAACGCCCTTAACTAAAAAGCGCGAATTTTCGGCACTTTTTATTATAACAATTTAGACAGATTTTTCTTTTGCTCTGAGTGAGAGCAAATAATCCCATTCTCTATTCGATTTTTCAATTTAGTTAAGCAACGCAATTAATAAATGCCACATTCATAAAATTATAGCAAATAGAACCAATATGACACAAAAGAGCACTTTGAGCATAACCTAATGGGTTTTTTGTATTTGTCGTGTTTATAAAAAATATATTTTATTATATTTTATTTTATTTTATTTTATTTTATTTTATTTTATTTATCGCATTAAAATAAAATAGAATCGTTGTTTTCTATTTATCTTTAAGAGTTTAGAGTCCGAAGAATAGGCACCACTGTTCAGGACTGGGTCATATACACATGCAACCTTTTGTAAATTATGAACCTTCATGTTGATAATAATTTTAAATAACACATAAAGAATTTTTACGAAAATGTGTTTTAATGTCGACATTTTTACAAGATATGGTAGCTAATAATTGTCCATCGGGTGTTAATCCTTTAGTAGACTTCTGGTAAATTGGAGAACCTGTCATTGCAAAATCAAACTTAATATATAAAAATATTTAGTGGACTATTTCTGGAGCCTTTTGCTTATGGCTCCTTAAATTTTTAAATATTTTCACCTAAATCGGCCCGTTTAATAAGTGGGCTACAGGTTACTGAAAACAATAACACTGAAATTCCTTTTATTGCCGCAAATGACGGCTTTTAGAGCTAAAGACAACGAAATTGGAAGTTTCCTAATAAACCATATTTTCCGTTCAATATTCATTTACAAATTTACCAAATTACAAAAAGTAAATTATATAACGCTTGGTGGGTGAACCAGCACTTAATTCCTTAGAACTGTCTGTAGCATGTGTGTTTTAAGAACTGCCAATAGCTTCCTGAAATTTGTTTCAATAGAGTATAACCCAATTGGCAAAAATCTCTGGAATAATGAAACTTTAAACTCAAAAAATGTCTAAAAGTATATAAACCAACTTAATAAATTTTTCCTTACATATAAAAACAATAAAAAAAACTTATTTATTTTTTATGACTCAAAATAATCTTTTAAGGTCATATCTCCATCTGTTTTTTTGTTTTTTTTTTTTTTTTTTTAGCTTAAACTAATGTTGAAAATTAAAATTAGGCCATCTTTTCGAAAATAAAGCAGCAAACTCGTTGAGAAAAAAAAAGACAGAAACCTATAAAACAAATTTATGAGTTTCCTCTAATACGCCAGGCACATAATTTGCAGAATATTTTCAGAGATTTATACGAGGAAGCGTATCTGTATGTGGATCTTTGGTTAGTGGTTATTGTTTGGACGTATGTACTTGTTTAATTTTAGTGCTCAATTTAATTACCTTTTTTTTTACTTCATGATTTTACAAAAACATTTGTTGTGGCATTTTAATTACTTTTTTTGTTTCTAGATATTCAAAGAAAAATTTAAAAAAAAAGCAAAACTACCGCATAACGCAATATTTACCTAAATTTAAGTTTTAGGAAAAAATATATCTACACAAATTCGAAATGAATGGAAAAAAATTGAACCTAAATATTTCTATGCGGCCAGTCATACATCAACTGAACCATTGAAATCACGACATGAAGTATCAAATGCGAGAAAGAATAAAACAAATAAACAAAAAAAAGTTTTAAATGAATGAAGATGGAATGCAGAGAGGAAGAAGTATTAACCAAAGCAAAATAACCGAATCATGCGTAGATTTTTATGTGATGGCTACAACTTCTACAATAACTTGTACACTACTGCAGTACCAAAGTTCCTCAGAAATTTGGTAAATGTTGTAACGGCGCAGGCTCAGCTTTAACGTTAGTTAGTAAAAACGTTTAGACCAGTCTTTAAAAAAAAACATCAAGCCAAATCTTAGTATTTAGTCTTGATTTAAAGATGTATGACTGGTTGACTGTTTGAAGGAATGAATGCCGAGTTGCAACAGCCTGTGTATCATCATACAAAAACCAACAACCTTGGTCAAGCCTTGAGTTTGCAGATGGGTAAGGAAATGTGTGTTGTGTTTGTGTCTAAATGCGTCGATGTGACTGACTGATAGTTATTTAAATTGTTTTATTTTTTTTCTTTACTTCTCTTCTCTGTACATTAATTGTATTTGTGGTTATTGTTTCCGTCTGTCTGTCTGTCTGACTGATGTGTTTATCGTGCGCCAGTCGTTTGGCAAATGATTGTCGATCGCGACCTATTGATCTCAAACGTCAAATTCAATGAATGTTTGATGTTTAATATTGGCTTTTAAAAAGTTTCACTCTTTATTTGTTAGTAAGTGAGTTTGGAGTAAGAACAGTGGCGTTAAAAACGCCCCCTCAATCTTTATTAAAAATGGACAAATTGCTAAGTTCCAAAGGCTTTAATGTGTATTCAAATCAGAGATAAAAGTCGTTGTACAATTGTACTTTTCTGGAACATTTTTAACATTGTTTGTGCTTTGGTTTTTACGGGACTTCTTGAATTATCGTTTTTTTTTTTTATTTTGAAACGCTTGCTTATGTTTTAAAATTAGAGAAAATGTACTTCTTAGGACCCCCGGGGGTGTAGGGATCATCTTAATGATATTTCACCTTTTGGTGTTAAACCCTCCAAACCAGTTGCACGAATAGCTGAGATGCGAAAAACATCAAAAATCACAGGGCTTTTAAAGTTCTTTGATTTTTTCAGTACGAAGTTGTGCCGAAGAACACTGAAAAACAAATCAATCCATCCGTACTTAAATCAAGCCGAAGCGCTCTCAATAGTATATTAAGTACGCATTTCCATAACTCAAGTACAGAACGCTTGATTCAAGTACGGATTGTTCAAGTGCGAAATACTTCACTTATCCATTTTTAATCCCGAATTCGTACTTCAAATATTCCGAAAACAGGATTCAATTAATTAAAATTGAGATAAAATTAATCTCAAACTGCGCTTTATTCAAGAATTTCTAATACGGTTTAATCTTGATTCGTACTTGAAATAATCCTAAAGTGAGATTTAAAATTATTATTTTACTTACCAGTTACATATGTTTATTTCACTTTTGTTTGATTTCGCCCCTTGTTTAAGACACCAGCAGCATGCCCAATATCGTTGCCGTAATCTTTCTACTCTAAAAATTTTATGTATTTAAATAAATAATTTAAAAAAAGAATATGGGAATTATTGCTTCTTATTGTTATGTCTACAACAAAGTTTTATATACACCCGGTTATGTAGGCATATTGGCTTTCGAAAGTTATTCCATTTTGGATTGTTTTATGTATTAAACGTACTTAAATTTTGAGTACGACTCGTACTAAAGTAAGAAGAAAAAACTTAAATTTAGTACGATTTTTTTTTCTTTCTGTGTACTTTATTTATTTATTATATCTTTTCTTTTTAGTCGTATTTTTAAAGTGCTTTAGAGCCAATCTTTGTGGGAAGGTTCAATTGTTTTTACCAGATAATAATTAATGTAAACATAATAGAAAGATGATGAAGAAGAAGAAAAAACCTTAACTTTATTGGGGATTAGTCTACACTTTGGCTTACAAGTTCTTACCTAATAATTCAAAATCCCTAAACCATTTCCAATAATCTTTCATTTATTTACACGCCTCTGAATTTTAATAATTTTTCTTTTCTTAGGTGGTCAGGCCAACTTTGAAATTGACTTCCTTTTTTAAGCCAGTTTTTTTTAAGTCGATTTTTTTTTATTAAACCAACAACAATAAATAATTTATGTAAATTTTGTTTAAACAGAAAAAAAAACACCTGGATTGGAATATTTAAAACATTTTGTTTCTTATGCTGCTTTAAGTTTTGAAAACATAAATCTCTTTTTATGCACTTAATTGTGATTTAATTATGAAATTGATCACACTTTGGCAGCGACATTCATTCAGGTAGCATTTTAACTGCAAACACCCCAATTAACCTGGATTTTTTTTTAAAAGAGCAAGCAACTATTTTTATTCTGGAGTTTTTTTAAATGAAAATTCTATAAACAAAATATATTTGTGTATCTTTTTTTTTAACTAAAAGATGCTAGACTAACGATAAGTTACGCTTAATTAGATCGATTTCATAAGCTGGTAGGTACTCTGCCTAAAAAAAACTATAGAAAGAACTAGTGTTCATATTGTTGTCTTGTATTAAATATTTGGTAACTTATATCAGCAACTGAAGCTTAAATCTTCTTATATAAAGATGAAAATACTGATGCTGATTATCATCATCATCATCATCACCATTTGGTGGCTTAAAGATGCTGTTCGATAGTTTGCTATCTCAGCTTAACAACGTACAACATTGTGTTTTACTATTTTGTACGGCTGCTGATGTTACTGCTGCTTATGATGTTGTTTCAGTTTAGGCCATGATCAACCAACCAGCTTTTGGTAGCCTCTCAGTATAAAGGGTGATGTTTTGCTATTTGGTTTTTCAGTGAACATTTTTTTGGTGCAAAAAAATATTCGTGGCATATGTGGCAATGCCAAAAATGCTCAGTAAGGTTTGCCATTTCACCATGAATAGTCTAACGAACGAACAACGCTTGCAAATCTTTTTATTATCAAAATTCGTGCTGTGTAAGAAATGTGTTTTATAAATTACGTCACTTTCATGGACGCCATAATCGACCCACCGCCAATACCATGCAATCTAATCCCATACACTATATTTTGTAGGCATACGTGAAGTTTCTTATTGACAGGGACAACCTGGCCACAATTCCAGCCCTGGAAGACAATATAACAGCTTCAATTGGTGAGATACTGGCCGTTATGCTGGAATTTTATTATCATTATTCGTATTCATTTTATGGTTGTCATAAACGACCCACCACCAAAATCATGCGATTTCACCCAATCATACTTTTTTTTTAGGGTTGCGTAAAGTTCCTCTTGTATAGGGACAAGCCAGCTACAATTCTAGCAATCTACAGGAGCAATTGATGAGCCGAAAATTATGCCGAAATTGAACCACCTACGGCGTAGAAAGGTATTTTAATTTTTCGCCCCAAACAAAATTGCAAAACACAAAACGCTTAAAAAATCACCATATACATATATATTTTATCATATAGCCCAAATATTTGAGTTGGTACTTTTGATCAAGATCGTTTTTTTTTTCTTTTCTTACTACTGATCCCACTTTCCAGCTAAAGATTTTGTGAGTATTTGAGTTAAAAGAGGGAGAACAGTAGAAATAGATTAAATGCATACAAGCTTACATTGGAATCACGATCTTTATATTTATCTTAAATATTATATCTAAGCAGACATTATAAACGCACTTAGCGAAAAGTGGAAAAATAATAGTGGATCTTTGGGTACGTAAATAGCCACAGATTACAAACCTATTTTCCTACTTTTACTCCATGAACGCAAATAGAAGAGGATCCTATTACATTTGATTCTTTTCACAATGATGATGATTTTGCTGTTAATATTGCCAAATTAACCCTAAAAGGGGTAGTAATATGCCAAATATAAGATTTGTTTTTTGTATTTTTAATACGAAAGATTTATATGAGGATCAAAGCCTATTTTTATGATAGGAAATATTTGAAGGCTGGTCATGCACTGAAAGAATTTTCTTCGCAATACCAATGAATTTTGACATTAAACCCATGAAAAATTTCATTAAAAAGGAACCTTCGTTGGATCAATGAAACCTGTTTCATTAAAATGTATGTAATGAAACATTACATTAGAATAATGAATATTATTATTAATTGGATGAATACTTCAAAAAAGCAAACATTTTTTTTTTATTTTCTTTTTTATTATTTTTTTTCTTTTTAACATTTTTTTTTCTATCTCATTTTTTTCTGTCTCTGGCGGGAATCGATACCGCAACCTCGGCGCTGCTAGACTAGCTCACTACCAGCTAGCCTACCGGGGCAGTGTTATTTTTGAATAAAAAAACTATGTTTTTTGTCTTTACTATGTACATATTAAAGAAAACTAAAAACATACAACCATCCATGTGGGACTCTCCATTTCCGCGGCTTTGGGGTTTAATCCCTAGCCACCACGTGATCACTAAAGCACACCCCGCACAGGAAGATCATCCTTCAAAAAACAAATTCCATGAGAGTAGTCCAAAGCCGACGCATACCCAGCAAATGCCATTGCATCTTGTTACCTCAAATTTAATCTGTTTTCTATTTCAAGTCCTCACTGGTCTATAACCAGTTCCTCAAAATTCCTCTCTACTAACAAACCACTGAATCTGCATCATACCACTGCAATACTCATCTTGTCTATTACAGAACACATGACTTCCATAGAACTTTTCTCAAGTACGAAGACACCCCTTCCTCCGGGAGCCAGCAGTCAGTCCGGTGCCAGCACACTGGGAGGTTTTGACTCCCGAGGTACCATAAAAAAAGCATCAGCCTTCGATCTCAAAAATGAATCTTTGTAGATTACGCCAAGAAGTATGCCTCACCATAAATAAGAAATATCCTTAAATTATTTCTAAAAAAATAAAATAGCGTCCATACCTAAGAGCTAAGAGAATCCAATTTGGCCCGGATATTTCTTAAATATATGCTCCCTTTTGCAAAAAAAAAAGCCCAGAAAATTTTAAAAAGTGCAAAAAATGTTTTTTTTTTGCATAAGACAGTGAGAATATTTAATAGCAAGAATGAGCCAAATCGGCCTATTATTTCATCTAGCCCCCAAAAAGTACCCTTTCCAATTAATGTTACTTGCTAAGGTAGAGATCATATAAAACAATCTAGGACTCACATATATTTTATATATGAGATTTGTTTGGTTTTGAATATGATCGAATTCGACCTATTATTTTACCTCGCGCCCATACAAATATGATCCTTAAGTAATGATCTTGACACGATAGCGCACATTCCTTACGAGCTAGGGAACATCTTGTCCTTTTAATACAATTGAAGGATATAGTAGAATTCCTTATTGCACAATTCTTTTTTCGATTTTTAAAATTATACTCATTTTATTTTGGAGTTTGAGATTTTGGTTCTTGGACGTATTTTATCTCATTTCGAATTTAAGCGCTTTTTACTTATATCCTGTATATTATTTGAGGAATTATTATTTTTATAATTTAAGTCCTTTTAATACCATCCACCAACACTAGTGGTGAATGAGCTTATACTAAGTTTGTGAAATTTTTTTATTATAAGTCTCAGACTCCTAAAGTATATATTTGCTGGCTCCATGAGTAATTCTAAGTTGATTTATCCATGTCTGTCTGTCTGTCCGTCTGTTGAAAACACGCTCACTTCAAAAGAACAGTGTTGCTGTCAAATTGATTTTAGTTATCCTTAGCAGTTTGGAATTAAAATCCAGCACCATCGGTTCAATAGGATGTGAGTTATGAGTCCAAATGTGGATCTACCACCCTAAAAATTTAATAATTCTGATACAAAAACTAACATAATAACAGGTTAATGCATGGACTGATTCAAGGTTTTGAACAAATTCTATATGACTAGAAATCACACTGTTAAATTTCGTTGAAGTTCGGTCCATGATTTACCATAGGCCCCATAAAAAGCCTACTCTCGCAAATTTGTCTAGTACGCCTGAAACCGTAACCGGTGATTTTATTGTATTATAATTTGATACGTCACAGTTTTATAGGACTTCTTGTTCAAATTTCGTGAACATTTGCACCATATAAGGTCTACTCTCGGAAAAAAGTGCTACTGTAGTAAAGTTTGGTACGTTATGGTTTAACTAGTTATCACACTGTCAGGAAACACGCCACAGAATTTTGTGATGATTGGTCCTTAATTTACCATAAACTTAATATAAATTCTCCTCTCGAAAATATTTGTTCAAATAAACTTCTATATGACTAGAAATAAAATCATCAAGCTTTCTGCACAGAAAAAATAGAAAATCGACTTTAATTAAACAATTCGTTCAGACAATTAAATTTTTAACTAATTTTGCCCCTGCAAAGGAATTCATCATATCAATTAACGGATTTGTATTTTCGAGTCATGGGACACAAATTTAGTCAATTAAAAAATTAATTGCATAAACAAAAATACACCACATATAAACAAACATTTAATTTTATGGGTTTTGATTAAAAAAATTAATTGCAGCAAACAAAAAATTTATTGAATAATTAATGCACACCAATTAATTATTTAATTGAATAATTTTTTGCAAAAATTTTTTCTGTGTGATTGTCGATCAATAAGTAACATATGGGGGTCTGAACCCTGACGAAATTCTATACTGACGTCCATTTTTATAAAGATTTATTATTAATTTATAGATTCCATATACACCTGAAATATTCTTAATGATGGTGGAGGGTATCACAGATTCGGCGCAGCCGAATATTGCACTTGTACTTGTTATATTATGCTCTTTTACAAGTTAGCGTAATCTTGGACCGAATTACAGTCTACTTATAGACATCCCTAAGCGCTATTGGTTTTTAACACATGCTTCTTTCGGCGTGGAGGTTGAGTTGCTCTAGCTTTAAAACAAGGGCTAAGAGCATGGTCCAGACAATTTAAACAGAAATTTTCGTCGTGTTGGCATCCACATGCGGAAGCATTAGTCTAAACATTGCGATTACGGGGTGCCTACGTTTCTTCTGCACACATCCAACAACGAGCTGTCAATGCTAAATTTGCCTCACATATCATTTTAAGGGTTAAAGTTATTAATATCACACATATGTTCTCCTCTTGAACTTCTTTTAATGCTGCACTTTGTCTGCACATTTGTTGTCGCTCTTGTTGTTTTCATTTGTGTTTTTATTTAAGTTTTTTGCGTGTTTGATTAGATTAAAATAGTATTGTTAACTTGGCTAAGAAAAGGCTAAAACTACACCAACAAAAACAGTGCAATAAAAAAACCAACAGAATAAATGATAATCGTGTTGAAATGTTTAAGCATTTAACCATGTTTTCTAAAAGGTATTAAATGTCGTTTGAAAAAGGTTTATTTCTTTATTTTTTCATAATTCCTACAGGATCTACATTTTACTCTTACACTTCTTCGTTTTAGACTACTACGCGATCATCTTGAAATTGGCACTTAAGCTGGAGTTTATCTACAAAAAAAAATCCTTTAAAGATGGTGTGTTTTGACCACATTAATAATCGTTAACTAAATGCACTAAAAATGAGGCTAATTGTTGCCATGAAATGTCTATTAAATTTATAAGATTTTGTTGCAGCAACAAAAAAAAAGATGTTTTTAATGTTAATTTTTCTGTACAAATCTGAGTTGTGGTGATTAATGTGGCGGGAGAGTTTGTGGAGATGTTGTGATTTCATTTAAATTACTTGCTAAATATTTGACAATTAAATAGTCATTTGCCATCAGCTATAAGTACTTTGCGGTTGATATCCGAGTCATGGGAAGAAATTTATTTTGATGGAGAAAGAACGAAAGAAAGGCAAATGATCGTGGCTTAGAATGATTTAATGGAGGGCTATTAAAGGAATAAAACTAGTGTTATTAAGGTATGAATATTAAATTTTATTTCTTCTGTATTAAGCTGTATTTTAAACTTGTCTAAGAGGATATAATAAAAAAATAATTTGATTGGAATAACAAGGTTAATAACAAAGAATAATGTTAATAATATTAAAGTTATAATGACTAACAAAACAATTTTTCTATGAGAATTTTACTTAATCAACGTTTGTTAAATTAACTGTCGTTTATGAATGCAGGGGTTAAATGTTAAGGAGTGTTATAAAAATCTTTTCTTGTTTGTAAAATTACTTTTTATACCCTTCACCGAAGGTAAGAGGGTATATATAACTTTGTCATTCCGTTTGTATGTTCCACAATATTGATCCTACACCCTATAAAGTATATATATTTTGGGTCCTTATGAAAAGCAAAGTTCAAATCCGGTTGTCCGTCTGTCCGTCTGTCCGTCTGTCCGTGTGTATGTTGAAATGGGTTTTCCGAAAACCCCAGAAATGATCTGGACTAGGTTGATGTATATTTATGTCACATATACTCCGTTCAAGTTTGCTATTGAAATTCAGCCAGATCGGTCCAAAAATAACGGAGAAATGAGCAAAAAACCACGACTACCTCTAAATTTTTCCAAAAAACCCTTGTTGTTGTTGTATTTTTTTTATTTCTGTATATCTTGAGAACGGCAAGAGCCACACATTTAGGTTGCCAATACACACCATCTTACAAAATGTGGGCGGGATTGGAGAAGTGGGCGTGATACCTTCCATACAAAAAAAATTAAAAAATGTATAAAAACCTAAATTTTTGGGCTGCCATATGTCCTATGGGTATGACTTATATATTAAAATATCGGAAATTTTAAGTAGAACATATTTTATAAAAAACTCGGGGAAATCGGTTCAGATACAAAAAAGTTATGACCAAAATAAAATTTTTTTTTTTTAAATACCCACTTTCGGGAACCATAGATCTCCCCGAGTCCAAGTTTTATAACTAAAGTAAATGGCAAATTTCTTCTTAAACACGTCGGTATATAAATCTGTCAAATCGGTTAAAAAATGGCAGAGTTACAACCGAAATACTGAATCCCCAAAAATTACTCTTTTTTATAATTAA
This sequence comes from Pollenia labialis, assembly GCA_949318255.1. NCBI lineage: Eukaryota > Metazoa > Arthropoda > Insecta > Diptera > Polleniidae > Pollenia > Pollenia labialis. Next base: position 115,857,409 of record OX439143.1, read on the forward strand.
CTTTGTTAAAATATATGTATACAAGTATATATAAATGTTTATATATAAATATAACTTAAGTAAATGGTAAAATTCTTCCTATTTAAAAATATTAAATCGGTTAGACAATGGGTAATTTATGAGCAAAATACTCCAAAAATGGGCTAAAAAACATCAACATTTTTATAAAAACCTAAATTATAGGGCTGCCATATGCCCTATGTATATGACTTATGTATATACCAAAATGTCGGAAATTTGTATGAGTTATAACCGAAATACTGGGGTCTAATCACCGCATACGATATCAAGCAAAATCCATCGAAATTATTTATTTTGGTATCTTGAAACTCGATATCGAATGAAATGTATTGAATTTGAAATAATACCATTCGACATCGAGTAACTTGACATTACATTTACCAAGTTTTCATTCGATACGCCAGTGTCTATCGTATGCAGGGGTGATTAGACCTCTAACTTCCCGAAAATTACTCTATTTATACCCTTCACCGAAGGTAAAAATGGTATATATGTATAACTGTAATTTCTACAATATTGATCCTACACCCTATAAAGTATATATATTCTGGGCCCTTACGAAAAGCGAAGTTCAAAACCGGTTGTCTCTTATTTAAAAAAAAAATATTTACCAGTTTTATTTAGTTTCTGTCTAATTGCTATGTATTCTGCTCGCACAATGGTGAAGGGTATATAAGATTCGGCACAGCCGAATATAGCACTCTTACTTGTTATATATATAAATATATATTCCTCTAACTCACACTGGAGCATAGGGCATCAAGGCGATTCGTTAGCAAATTGTATTTCGGAAAAGTGGGTTGCTGGCCCTCCTTTCTTAGATTGGTGATAGGGCTGCTATCTTCGTGTCCAATCCCACGATGCAGTCATGCTTTAGCAAATATTCATGTAATTTGCCTACTTGCGTGAGACGTTAAGGTGTACTTTGGCCATTCAGGCTACATGAAAGGGCGCCTTCTCACTTTAGCTAGCTTTCAGAGGAATCTGAAAAGCCATTGCCCGGGAAATACTTGGTCTAGGACCGGAAGTAGTGAGCTGCTTGAACAGTCAAGCAGAGTGGAGAGCGTATTAAGCGTTTGTGCTGATATCTGTTACACATAAAAATAATGAATCTATACCCACCTTTTATTATACTGATTGACTTAGATTCATTCTCTGATCCGATATTTCGATGGCCGTCCGTCCGACTGGCTTGCTTGCTAACTGGTCCATGTAACCTTGTGTGCAAAGTACAGGTCGCAAATTTAAAGATAATTTGATTAAATCTGATACATGTTTTATTTGTCATAAGGACGAAGCCTATTGAAAATGGTGAAAATCGGTAAATAATTTTACACAGCTCGCAACCAAACTACTTTCCGGAATAGTCTTTGTGACCACAAACAAACTTGTTGGGTATTTACAATTAATTTGCCACAAAAAATATTTTATAGCATCATTAATCGTCTTGCAATTTTTTTTAAATCGGTTCATATGCCCATAGCTCGCACACTATTACCACTCCCAAAAGTAGCTTTAAATGCCATAACTTCCTTATAAATATTTGTATTGATAATAAAACCTCATATAAATGTGGATATCTGAAACAAATTCGGCAATAAATATAAATATGAACCTTAACTCCACAATATTATTTTGTATTGCCGGGTCCATGATGAGCCAGAGGTCCAAGATATGTACGCTCTCGAAAATTTGTCTTTATATACTGTGGTGTAGGCTATCAAATTATCGGACTTGACCGACTTACTAGTTTTTTTTTACTGATGAAGATTTTTTAATAAAGAAAGCGCTTTTTGTTAAAATATTTCAGATGAAAAAGATTATGGCGGGCCAAAAGTCACCATGATGTGTATAATTTATCAGCAAAATTAAGACGTTTCCGATGAGCTGCGGGTTCTAATTCTTTCACCAATTGCACCTTATACGGGAATAACTGTAATTTTTTTAAATGCACCATAGTGACGTATGAGCCATTCGTAGCTGAGCAGAAAGCCTTCTGTTAGATGTTTCTGGTGTTTCGTTAACACTTTTCTCTACACGCTCATTATTTTCAGCAGTTCGAATAAAACGTGGAACAGCTGAGGCAAATCTCTTGCGGTGCCATGTTGGTGGTGACTATGAACTGAGCAACGAATCATTGCTTCAGATGGGGAAAATCTGACCTTAAAATGTCGACCATATGCTCCTTGCTGCGTTAAAGTAATCAATCGGTAATTTAAATACATTCTCGATTCGAACAAATTGTGAAATTTTGTTTTAAATGTAAGTTAAACGAATCACTATTGTACTCGCGCTCTAAAAACTGGCAGAAATTATTTCGGTCAATACTGAACGAATCGGAATTATTTTTTCAGTGTTGTAAAGCATTAATTTGAGTTTCAATTAGAATTAGAAATAAAATCGATATCAACTATTGCTTATTTCGTGAATGGGAACACTTAGCTCATGTCTGATTTGACAGATAATTAGTTTTATCCTTCCCGCACGCATACATTGAAAAGCCAATGCACCCAAAACGAGTCACTGTTTGGTGCGGATTTTGGTCCAGAGGTATAACTGGGCAATTTTTCATCGAAAATGAGCAAGGAGTGGCCGTTACAGTCAACGACGATCGTTATCGGGCCATGTTGAACGAAGTTTTTTTCACAAAAATTGAAGTGGATGATATTGGCAACATATGGTTTCAACAGTACGGCGCTACGTGCCACACAGCCGAATCTACACTCGATGTTTTGCGCCCTGTTTTTGAAGATCGCATTATCAGCCGCAGAGCTGATGCCGTTTGGCCATCTCGGAGCAGCGATTTGACACCGTTGGACTATTATTTGTGGGGTGCCGTCAAAGATAAGTGTTACGCCGACAAGCCAGAGACAATTGACGCTTTAAAGGACAATATTCTTGAAGCCATTGGTGAAATACAGCTGCAAACAATCGATATGTGCTTAAAATTTGGACCGATCGTGTAGGCTACTGCATGGCCAGCCGAGGCAGCCATTTGAATGAAATTATTTTCCATTATTAACCGGAAGGATTGTACTTTCAAATAAAAAAAGAAATTTGAGAAAATATTCAGTAGTTTTTTTAATAGCATTTTCAAAAAAAAAAGTTATTTGGCGGACCTTTTATAATCTGAAAAAAAAAAAATAAATCAATAAACGAAATTTTATTCAATTATTAAACCCTTTGGTGAATTTTGGACCACCCTGTAGCTTTTTTCATAACAACCTTAAAAAAAACGTTGATACAAACATTTTAAAATGAAATATTTTTCTTACAAAACATTTCTGATCGAGCTACCTCAAAAATTTTTTAAAAAACAAAATGTTTGGTCAAAACTATTTTAAAACATTTCCAAAAAATGATTTTGTTTTTGAAAAAGTTTCTAAGAGTAAAAACGTTTGTAGTAAAACTGGTTCTACAGAAAAAGTTTTTGGTTACGTATTTCTAAAAAAACCTTCTACCGTTTGAAAACGTTTTGCCCAACAGTTGTAGAAAGAAAAAAATTGTTTTAAAAAACATCTTGTAATTAAACCGTAAACAAAACGGTTCTAGCTTGAAAAAACGTTTTTTAAGCAAATCGCTTTCAGAAAAAAAAATTTTAAGAAAAAAGTTTTTAAGACAAAACTTTTAGGGATAAAAGGAAAAAAATCTTTCGTGGAAAAATTCATTTTAATAAATTTTTTGGTGAAAACGCAAGTAGAGGAAAGTTTTTAGATAAAACTCGGGAAACGGGAGAAATGATTGTCGAAGTTTTTAACCAAAATGTTTTTATAGATCTTTTAGTGAAAAACTTAAGTAATAAAAATTTTGGCAAATAAAGTTTTTATTAAAAAAATAAGTTGAAAAGCAATTTTAATAAAAAATTTTGTGAAAAAATTTTTTGTACAAACCAATTTTGTGAAAATATTTGGTGGATAAAGTTTTTTAGTAAACATTTTGTTTAAACAAATTTTTAGTTAAACTTGTATTGAAAGATTATGCCACGCAAAACTCAATGAAAAGAATATTTGTCTAACAAAAGTATAGAAAATATTTTTTGTGAACAAATTTTTGATAGAAAATATTACCTTAAAAGAATTCTTAACGAGTTAGATAGTTTTTATTCCTTTAGCCTAGGGTGAAATTTGGCCCCTTGCTTTTCAAAAGAAGCTGAATATCCAATTGAGATAAGATAAATCCTGCTCCCAAGTAGAGAAAAATGTATTGTTTATCATCGTGTATTAAAATTGCTGTCTAAATATGGTGTCCATTCTGTGTTAAGTAAGAAAAGGTCATAATCTTGAGCTTGAGCACATTGTTATGATTTAGGATTGTTTAAAACCTAAGATTATACACATTTTTAAAATTCCAACATCGTTTATTGTTAAATTGTTTAAAAATACACCAGTTGTTCTTGTTGTTGTTAAATGGAAAACAAATTAAATCAAATTAATATTTGAAAAAAATACAGTTTTAAAAATAATAGGATGAAAAAAATTTTAGCCACAAAACAAAAGATTTATTTTTTATTTTCAACTCAACTCGTACAAATCAAACAACAGCGTCGTTACCAATCAGATCAATCACTAGGATTTATAAGAGTTTCAATTCAGAAAGAAATATTAAACAAAAAAACTTCTCAAAAGCCATTAACTACAATAGTTGGCGTATATCAAGGCCAATTGATTGGTTCAGTTTTACTAAATGGTCAGTTTGCTACTCTCAATTTGCATGATTGTCTGGTGTGTCTATTTTTCTAGTTTGCGAACTTGGCTATCATATGATTATGAAAGATGAAGGCTTCTCCCACTCGTATCATTCAATTCCATTAACTGTAAAGTGAGTTTTTCAAAACAATTATTTTGTGTAAAATGTTTATACTCACACCACCATAATGGGTTCGGTATTATGCGTTTGCGCTGATGTTTGTTACACCTTTTGCTAAACTGATTCGTTTGGAATCACTTTCTGAACTGATCAAACGATTTCCGTCCGGCTGACTGGCTGGTTTCCCATGTAAACAATGTGCGCAAAGTTTATGTCGCAATTTTGAAGATAATTTAAATTTGAACTATTAATTTTAATTGTCGCAAGAAACAAGCCCATTGAAAATGGTGAGAATCGGTCAATAATTTTACATAGGCCCCATGCAAGCTTCCTTACAAAATGGAGTCTAAGTGTCTATTATTATTTTATATTGGTATCTTCATTAAATTTGTCGCAAAAACATTGAATTTCCGGCTCATATTTGACCATTGCTTCCATATGAATACCACTTCCGAAAACAGCTTTTTATGCGGCAACTTTCTTATAGAAGTTGGTGTTGATATAATATTTGGCGAAGATAATAGCTATGACGTTGTGGCAAAATAATGCTTTTGTAGGTCCTTAATGGACCATAGGACCCGTATAAAACCCCTACCAGAACTCCTTTCCAAACGAACAAATCTTTTATAAATGTAAATATCTGGATTAAATTTGGCAAAACCAACTTTTATATGAATCATAATCGTATGTTAACATTATTTTTGTCGGGTCCGTTATTGCCCATGGGGTCCCGAACACACTCTTGAAATTTTTTCAAAAAATACTGTGGTGAAGATCGGGATCTGGATTGATTGACATTATTTTCTTAATTATTTTAAGACCCACGCCACAATTGTGGAGAGGTCCTAGACCAACCTTTTAGATCGACTCAGAATCCCGTGGCTGTAGCAAGTTTATGATGTCCGTCCAGATGGCTGGCTGGTTGGCTGGTACATTTCGCAATTTTGAATGATTAGGACGAAGCCTATTTCAAATAGTCCATAATTTAACATGGGCCCCATAAAAAAATGTATTCAAGAATTGCCTTTGTGCCCATAAACTGAAAAATATTTTATTGCAAAATTAATCGTTTTTATCGCAACAATAACTTTACCGCAACAGAACTTTATAGTATCTACTATGTTATGGCAAAATTTGGTACACAGAAAAAAATAACAAAAGCTATTAAGTAATTAAAGAAAATTTTTTAAATCTTTTTAATAATTTTAACAATTTCTTTAATTAACATGTTTGTAAATTGTCATATTAACAATTTGTTTTTTTTTTAGAAAATAAATGTGTATATCATAGAAAAAATATTTTGTGTCAAAAAAAAAATTCTTTTTTTTCCATTTTAAATCTTTAAAATAATGAACGATGTGGCGATTGTTCTGAAATTTTACCAATCTATACGGTCAGTTAAGTTATTATTTAATTATTCATAAATAAATTTTAACGGGTTTTCTATAAATTCTAGCTTTCCAAATAATACTATTAATGATGGCAAGATTCCGTTTTGTGTTGATGGCAGAAACTCGCATGCAGGACTATGTTTGTTCCTTAATCAGTTATAATGGTTTTTGTGATGTAATTTTTTATGAATTTTACTAAAACGTTAATAAAAACAACTTTTAAATGCATCTTTAATTTCAATTTAGTTAGTAACAAAGTATTTTGTTAATATGACAATTTACTAATAAATTTTTTTATTTAATTGTTAACAAGTATTTTATTCAATATTACAAACTCATTGTTAAAAATATTTGTTGAATTTTAACAATTTTCATTAACAAAATTGTTTTTTGTATTTACAAATTCAGTTGTTGGTACCTTTTCAATTAAAAAGTTAATTGTATTGACGAATATGGTATTCAATATGACAATTGATTTGCCGTAATTTTTTTTTTAAACTGATAGGCCCAGAATTGACGAACAAAAACTCAAATCAATGAGGTCATTAAGTTAATATTCGGCACAAAGAACTCTTATATGCATATAAAGGGTCGCTTACGGATGACGACTGAACTGAAGTTGAGTTGCCAGCAGCAGCAAAAAAAAAAATGTTGTATATTTCAACATGAGCGGCGTGGCCTAATTTCGCTGCTGGCTCCTCAACTTCAGTTGTGTTGCTATCCGTAATCGACTCATTAATCTTACACAGAATAAAATTACGACAAATCAATTGTCATATTGAATACCACATTCGTCAATACAATTAACTTTTTAATTGAAATGTCACCAACAACTGAATTTGTCAATATAAAAAATAATTATGTTAATTAAAATTGTTGAAACTCTACAAATATTTTTAACAATATGTTTGTTATATTGAATAAAATATTTGTAAACAATTAAACATGAATTTTTATTAGGAGTTTGTCGTACTAACAAAATATTTCATTGGTTATTAATCTGAATAGTAAAAAAATATTAGTAAAATATATTAATTAAAATATTAATTGCATTTCAAATAACTTTTTCAGCAACAGACTTATCCCTGGATGCACTAGAAAGTTCCGCCATCACCACAAAACTAATTTTTGACTCCATTAGTTGAAAAACTAGAACATATAAAAGGCCCGTTAAAATTTCTTTACGAATCACTTAATAATAACTTTACTTACGCAGTAGATTGATTCAGCTTCTCAGTAGTCTAATATCTTTTGTATCTTTAAAGATTTTGACCCAAAGATATTTTTTATTATTTGGTATTTTAAGCTTTTTGACAGAAAATAATTTTTAACTATGATATACAAATTCATTTTTTTACAAAAAAATACAAATTGTAAATATCACAATTTACAAACATTGCTAAAATTATTAAAAATATTAAAAAATTTTCTTCAATTTATTAATAACTATTGTTATTTATTTCTGTGTATAACGTAATTGGACATGGGTCGCAAATAGGGACCACTCTCAAATATTTATCTTTATATACTTTGGTGTGCTGTATTAAATGGTCGGGCTTGACCGAACATAATTTCTTACTTGTTTTGCATTTAAGTGTTTTTATATGCTCAAAAATTTTGCTCTTTCTTGGTTTCTACATTTAAAAGTTTGCAAATAATAATAATTTTATTCTATAAATTGACTTGTGTTACATATTTGTAATTTTTTAATAGTTGAGAGTTTTTTATTGGTTTCTTTTTATTTTAGGCAGTTGGGTATGTTTGAAATTCGGGAGGGGGTTTTCAATTGTATAAACCACTGTTGGGATCTGACAATTCTTAAATTGTACCGACTCATTGGCAAAGTTGTACCAAATTGACATAAATTGTACCTTAACTTCGCCGTAATATAAAAATGCTTTATAATTATAAGTCTTGGTCGACCTCTTTTGAATACTCTCAATAGTTTATATAGTTTCCTAGGCTTTCAAGGTCGTTAATTTAATTAATTAAACTTTTTATTCAATAAAATTGAAAAAAAACAAGGAAAAAACTATAATCGGTCAAGCCCGACCATTTGATACCCCACAGCACATTATTTAAATACTCTAATTCGGACCAATGGACAATCATGGTGTAGCCAGAACAAAATTATGTTAGGAGTTTAAGATACATGTGAAAGCCGTTTGTTTAAATATTATTTAGATATCTTCATCTATTTGAGATTTGTATGCCCTTACGTATTTTAGGAAGGACGCTTTTATGGGACCTTTGGTTAATATTGGACCTACCAGCACAATATTTTTTAAGACATAGCAGCTATCTTAAAAGTTCACTTATAAAATTATTACAGTAACTGACTGTGGGTTATTAAATTCGTTTTCCGTACTGTTAAAATTGAATAAAAATTTAGTTATTTTACGAATAATTTTTTTTTCAACATTTGTGTTTGTTATTCAAAAAACAAACTACCAAAAAATAATGTTTTTCCGTATATATTTTGTTATGTAGTTTGATTTTTTTCGGTTAAAATATTTTTCTTAAAAGTAAAAACAATTCAATTTTACGGAATATGCTGGTTAATAAATAAAAAAATTTAAAATTTATGTAAAAATCATTTGTTTTAAATGAAATGTAAATAATCCGTTTTTGTAATGAATTTTAAGTTGTTTAAAATGAATATTCGTTTGAATTTAACTACATAATTTTTTGAGTGTTGTTGTAGCCAATTTTTGTATCAATACCAACATTTATAATGAAGTTACGGCATTTAAAGCTTTCCGAGAGTAGTTTCGTCAAATATGGACTAATTTCAATAAAATTTTGCAAAATGATTTAGATTGCAATTAAATCCCATATTAAATCTAAATACCAACATAATAATAGAGTTTATAGTCACAAAGACTATTCCGGAAAGTAGTTTGGCGGCTTTGTGAAACCGTTTCTCATCATTTTCAGTTGGCTTCGTACTTATAAATTGAAAGCAATGTATAAAATTTCAATAAATTACCTTCAAAATTGGCGGCCTTTACTGTGCGCACAAGATAAATAGGACAAAAAACCAGTCAACCTGCAGCCAGACAGAGGGACATTGTTAAATTGACTCAGACAGTGATATTGAGTCGATCGGTATCCTTAAAGGTGGGTCTAGAACCAATACCAATACCCTCTGCACTATTTTGGTTGGGGAATACAAAATAAAAAGTAATACAAAATTTCGTTTTTCTTGTCAAAGGCAGACAAAAGTGTAGACAGTGTTACAAAAACAAAAGTGGAATTTGGAGCCACTTGATCCCAGGCTTCCTACAGTGATATACTTAGGTTTGTTTGAATGTGCTTAGTATGTTAGTATAACATAAGCGCAAATTATCAATAATGCAATTTTTGATAGTTCTGGTCAGGGCTGGAGGTATGTTAATAAAAATTTTTTTATGGAAAATAAAAGTGAGTTAATTCACCAAAAAAAAATTGTAAAACTAAGTGGGTATTGATTTAATTGTACCAAAAAAAAGATAAATTGAACCAGTGTACCAGTTAAGTTTCGATTGTACCAAATTTGGTTCAATTGTACCACAAATCCCATCAGTGGTATACACTATAATTTTAGGATCAACTTGTTAAGTGAGAATTATTTACACACTTTGCAATATTTGTTATTTATTATTGTCTATTACAAAAATAAAAAATATGCGGGTAATTCCATGTCAAAACGACCAAGAGTGGGACACGACCTCTTCCGATTGTAATGAAAATTGGTGAGAAGGTTTCTTTTATCTTATAAGGAACATATATGAACGAAAAAAAATTTTAAAATTTTTTTTTTCAAAAGTTACGTCATATTCAAAATGTCATAATTTCGCAGATTTAGCCGAATGTGTAGAGCTTATTTCTTCAATATATCGAAAACTACTTGACATACGAAGATGATTTAAATGTCATTTTAAAGAGAATACTTGGGACTACAAACCATATACTGAAAAGATATAATTTTTTTGAAAAATGTAATATCTGCAAAATATTAAATTTTAAAAACGGACTAAGTCAAAAAGAAACTACGAAATTTTTTTTTAATTTTATTAATAAGAATATTTTAGGAACATTTTTTTTGGTATTAACAATCAACTAAGACCTTATTTTTGCAGAATTTTAAAAGGCTGGAGTAAACTTTTTTATTTTGTAAAAACCTTTTGTAAATAATATAAAACAAAAAATAACCGGAAAAGTTTATATTTTAAATGAAGCATGAATTGTTTTCAGTGTGGAAGATATTCCATTGTTATTATTAAATGGCAAAACTTTGCCTATGAGCTGTTATTTCATTTATACTGGGTGGCGCAGAATGAGCTTTATGGTTTATAACTTGTTTAATTTTTTTTTAAATAAAGTATATTATTGGGGAATTTTTTGCAATTAGCTTTAACAAATGATATCCTGTAAGTGATGTCCATTTTCTGCTTCGCGCATACGTGCGCCGCCGGGATAGCCCAAGATGTGTCAAAAGCCTCCTTGTTGATGTTGATGGACTATGCTGCACACTCTCACGTACACGTTCAATATTTTGAAAAGTGTGCACGGTAGGTGTTCTTCTTATCCATTACAAAATGCTGAAAAACACAAAGAAAGAATAATAATTAAAAAGTTTATAAAGAGTTCAAACCATATAGCTCATTCTGCGCCACCCTGTATTTAACTTTGACTTAAACTACAAGGTAAATTGCATACTAATGAATAGGCGTCAACTATTTTTTTTAAAATTTAAATTTAAAAATTTTTTTTTTGTCATTAATAACAACTTAAAGGTCAAGTATCAAAAATGATTTAAATTTTAGAAACACTCCCCAAAATTAGTTAAGTTAAATATTTTAAATTAAATATATTTTTGCCTAATTTATGGACAAAGCTTGAGAGTTTTGCTTAAAATCTTTAATGAAAGTACTTGTCCCCATATCGACAGTTCAATTCTAAAACACGCTCAGCCAAATTAACATGCTTTTAATTTTTTTACGTTTTTAAATTAAGTATCGGTGAACTAAAATTCTGGAAAATTTTGGTGCGGATCAGCTTATCAAATCTCAAGTTATGCACAAAAATGTATTAAGCATAGAACTGAATGTTGTATATCCCATTAACCTTGAGAGCTTCTCCTGCAAAACTCAATTTTTTGACTTAGTATGTTTTGGAATTGAGCTGTATGAAAAATAGTGTCACAAAAAAAGCTTAAAGGGTAAAGTATTTTTGAGATTTTTTTTCAGATTTTTTCGGAAGATGTTTAGAGGTCGCTCAAGTCGAATTTTTGCCAAAAATCGGGTATGTGGCCTTTTTTAAGTTTTCTTCATAACTCTGTCAAAAACTACGATTTTCTTCACTTTTAAGAAAATAATTTAAAAGAAAAATGTCCAAGCTTTATTTTGGTGTACAAAGACTATAAGTTTTTGCAATGCATTTTCTCATTTATGCACCCTACATTAAAATTTTTCTTAATTTTTCCATCAATTTTGTAAATTACGCTTTATAAATTTTAAAATCTTTACGAAAATTAAACAACACAAACAAACCGTTTGACAAGGGCTTGTATGTGGCAATGAAAAAGAATAATTTAAATAAGATAATGCAAATCGCTTTATAACTTAAATTATTGCTGAAACAAACATCCCCTAGAATGGAAACCTGTTATTCATAAATCATTAAGATATTGAAATTTGCTTGAACAAATCAAAGTTAAGCAAAAATTATTCCACGACGGTAGAAGGTCCTCATAATATACGATAGATCCCATAAAACCTCGATATCACAAATAACTCTCATTGCCAAAAAGAAAATGTATAAATTGAGATATAATTAAGCAATAATTAAACTTGTATAAGCTACTAAAATATCGTTAGCATATTAAAATTAGGCATGTCATTCCTCTCTACAAATCTCTTTCAGTTAAAAACAAGTTACGGTTTTATGCATACTAAACTGATTTCCGGTAGTAGCGTGATTTCCAGTCGAATAAAACAAATTCTTGCAAAATCTTATCTCATTCCTTGCCTTGTTCCACCATTTTTGTTATTTTTTGTAACAAAATTTATCATTTTTTTAGGTGGTGGTTCCACATTTTGATTCATAGCTCTGGTCCTACTGCACCGGTTTTGCTGAATTTCAATCCCAAACTGCTTAGGATAACTACAAGCAATTTGGCACCAAGTTTGTTTATTTCTTTTGAGTTGTTCGAAAGTGAGCGTGTTTTCAAAATTCGAGGACTCCATTTGCCCTGGTATAGTTTTTCCATGCTGGAAATATCCTGATGGAACCTTTCGACTTGTTCGTCGCTAACGGCTTCTAGGTTCTCGTGACATATTACAACCAAATGCTTTGTACGTCGAAAGTAGTTCTCCTATCAGATCTTTGTAACGTGTCCGCGGGTATAAAATTATAAACAAACCTCTCTTGACAGTGGCATTTCAACATATAACCGCTCAGAAATGTAGCTCAGTAAAAAGCACCTTGCCGCTCAAACTCGCCGCTTTAAAGCGCATTGCGTGGCCTCGGCAGAAGACTCGCGCTTAATGAGTGTCTTAAAGCTAGCCAGTGGAAAGCCAACGAATTGATTGATAAATCTATCGTCCAGACGCCCATCACGTTTGGCAAACTTATCTGCAAGTTGGCTACGCCGGCAGTTCGCATACCCTAGTATTCATGTTAGAGTTACTTTCGATGGCTTTGCGATCTCATTCTGCAGTAAACCTTGTCATCTTATAGATACCTGCTAGGATTGCTATGACAATATGGCAGCCGATTTCCGCCTGCAGGACACTTCAACCATCTGGTGCTTTTAAACATTTTAAAGTCTTTTTTTTTTTTGAAAAATATTCCTTCTAGAAATTTTTTTTTAATATTTGCGTTTTTTAAATTTTAAATAAATTTTTAAGATTCGTGTTTTATATACGCAATATTGGTTTTATTGCCTACTTTATCATATACAAAGTTTACAAAGACACTTTAATAGTTCTAATAACTTACTGAATATGGCTTAAAGCCAAATCAAAATCTAATAAAAGCAAAGCAAATAAATAGACGTAAAAACAACAAAATTTTGTGAAACATTTGTTTACTGGCAACATATTGGATTGTCTAGTTTTGGCTTAGATATCATTTAGTTGATAGTTTTTTTTTCCTTCAATTTGATTTTATGGACTTTGTATAGACTTGAATTTTTAACTCTCTATTGCCAACAAGCATCAAGTTATGATTAAGTTCTAATGAGTTTGTTGTTTGTGCTTTTAAGAACAAATATTGTAAAAAGCTGTAACAAAAGCAACAGCAGCAACAAAACGAAAAAAATAACATTTGAATTTAAGATAAGAAAAAAATGTATCAAGGAGAACCAGTTCCCGGGATCACAATTAGATAAGTGGGCTTTTGTAGTAATATGCACACAATTGTTGCTGTATTTTTTAAAAGCTATTTATGCACGTAAAGGGTGTTTTTTAAGAGCGATAAAACTTGAAATTTTAAAAAAACGCAATCCAATTTAACTTTAATTAGTGATAATTTTTTATTTAAAACGATCAAAACATTGCATTGACATCTTAAAATTATTACGGGCATTGTGAACGTCCAATTTTCGGCCTCTGGTTCGAGCATTTCTAGCCAAATAACACGAGCAATGCTGGCCTCCAATCCATTAATTGCTGCTTGCTTATTAACTGCCCGGAACATGTAGCACCAAAAGGTAAAATATCCTTAAGATGATACCTGCAAACACTGGGGGATTAGTATGGATCAGTTAGTTAACGTAGCACTGCAGGATCGCAATCAACTTATCGCCAAATTTTGATTTTTTATTAGTCGATGGTTGCTGTCATCTTTAAAACCACATCTCGCGCGCATCAATGTCATCCAAATTTTCAAACCAACTTTCATCGATCATGGGACTTCGGCCTTATTTGTAATGCGATAATGTCCGATGATGCAACCAAACTGTGTATTTTTCTAGATGTAAGGGAGTCTGTGGGGTCTATTGTGGACTTATCTTCATTTGCGGCAACTTTGTTTTTAACAAACTCGTTTAACTAAAAATGAGTCTTATCGCTGAACACAATTCGGCGTCTATTAGTTGGGCGAATCGAAGGCTGATTTTAAAAGTTTCTTTTGATTATTTGGTACTTTGAGTCAATTAATTATGATTTTCCAGCGTAAAGTCATCATAACTTACAAAAAGTGGTACTTTGCAATGTGTTACTTTGTGACAGTTCGTTTGACCGCTAACTTTTCGTAAGTTCGGCCTTAAAAAAACACCCTTTACATACATACAGTAATATATAGAAGTATTAATAGTTGCAGTTGGCTTCACATAAGCGATATGAGTTTTAATGCTTAACAGCCTGGCCTTTATGTCTGTCCGTCTAACTCACTATGACTGACTGGTTACTAGAGTGGCTGGCTCAAATACCAGGCTTGCCTGATTTTGTTGACTGTTTGCTTGTTGATGACTGTTTAAGCTTTAGTTTTCTTAACTAACTGCTGGTTTTTGGCATTACTTTTGCTGCTGTTGTTTTAAATTATGTTTTCGTTTATATATATATTTTTGCTTTATATTTTTTTTAGCCATAAACATCAAGAGTGTGTCTAAAAATTGCAGGAAATGAAAATTGATTTATGTAGATTTAAGCATTAAAACTATTTCCACTACGTTTTCTGGCTGGTAACTCATTTTTTTTCAAAACTTTTCAATTACATTTAGTTGTGGCAAAGAGGCTGAAGAGGAAAAACATTTTTCAAGTTTAAGCAAATATCAGAAACATGTGGAAATGTTTATTGTTTTTAAGCGATTTGTACTACCATACACTGCTTGCCACATGAATAGGACATCCTAACACAATTTTCCAAAAGCTTCTACAAAAAAATTGCTACGAACTTTATTTGTATTTCTATTTAAAGGTGATTAAGATATTATTTAATACTACAAAAATTAGTTCAATATATACACTAGGGGTATAACCAATTTTTTGGCATAGTACCATGAGGTCAACCATGTCCTAGTAGCCACGAAAATCATAATCTTTTGTAATTTTTCTCAACAAAGTTCACACACCAATTGGGTTTTCTTTTCTTGAAAGACACTTTACGGACTTAAAGTAATAAAAATATTATTTTACATAATTTAAAATTATTTTGAGGCGGCCTTCTTAATGGAATATTGAATATTCATAATTTTATATGGTGTTTTTTTATTAATTTTTTTTCGTTAAAAAAGGTTAAAGATACGTTTTGGTTTCCGAAAAAATCTTTTACCATCTCTAAATATTAATGAAATTTCATACCTGACCTATTTTTTGTTTTAAATAAGCATATTTTTAATTTTTCTTGAAAATTTTCAAAATTTCATTGCGGTTGGTGCGTGAACTTTAGCGAAGAAATAAATATACGTTCCCTAATAGTGGTTTATGCTCTATCGGACTGTGCTCTGCCAATTTTGATATTTTAAATAATTGTTAAAAAGTTATTTCCCTAATAATGGTTTTGTTTCTAAAGGGTGGTTAAATTTTAATGGGGTTTTCTTTTCTACAAAAAAATGTGCCTTATTTTAAAAAAAAATTCAATTTGGTGTCTTTTTCTTAAAAATTTTGCTCCCGAAAAGGATGGCTTGTTTAATTCTAGAAAACTCATACTTTTTCGGGAGCAAAAATTTTAAGAAACAGACCAAATTGCATTTTTTTTTAAAAAAGGCACAATTTTTGTAGAAAAGAAAACACCATAAGGCCGATGATTTTGAATAAAACACAAATTACTTAGGAAATTATTGTCATTTCTTTTTATTATGATAATATTGGTATGCTTCAATTAAGTATGGAGCAAAATACCGGTCAAATAGCAGCCGCGACCTCGTCGGCACACCTCCATCCGATGGTCCAAATTTTCGATGACGCTGAGGCATAATTGAGGTTCTATGCCGTTAATGTGCCGAATTACCGCATCCTTTAGCTCTTGGATTGTTGCTGGCTTATCGACGTACGTCTTTTCTTTCAAATAAACCCAAAGAAAGAAGTCAAACGGTGTCAAATCACATGATCTTGGCGGCCAATTGACATCGCCACCACGTGAGATAACACGGCCATTGAATTTGTCATTTGCCATTGTTTTGTTAGCTGTGTGGCAAGTGGCGCCGTCCTGTTGAAACCACATATCGTCCACATTCATGTCTTCCAATTCGGAATATAAAAAGTTCGTTATCATCTCACGATAGCGAACACCATTCACAGTAACTGCCTGACCAAACTCATTTTGGAAAAAAATACGGCCCAATTATGCCCATAAACCGCACCAAAAAGTAACTTTTTGTGGGTGCATTAGTTTTTCGCCAATCACTCTTGAATTATCATTCGCCCAAATGCGGCAATTCTGCCTACAGACGAATCCACTGAGGTGAAAATGTGCCTCATCATTAGTTTCTGAGTCAATTGCACCTGGTTAGCGTGAAAATTCAAGTCTTTATGCATAATGTTCATCAACGACGAGCGTGAGAGGTGCAATTGTTGGGCACGACGACGAGTTGAGGTGGACGGCTCTTCTGCAGCACGAGCTGTATGAGCATGCACTGGTGTTTTCACATCTCCTACAGCCCCGGTTTGCTCAAATTTTTTCACGATTTTTCCAATTGTACGCACATTTGGACGGTTAAATTGACCGAAAAAATCACGAACTGCAGGATATGCATTTTGATTTGAACGCCTATTTTCATAATAAGCATGAATAACTTTAACGCGTTGTTCGATTGCGTATCTTTCCATGTCAAATTGTCAAATTATATGCGGAAAAAACTTGATGTTTAGGTGTGGTTAACATTCAATATCAGTCCTTAAAACTTTACCACCCGTTATAAACATTTTGTAACCAAGTAAAAAAAAATTCCTTCATAATTTGCCGTAAAAATTTGTAATTTTATTTAGATTTGATAAAAATTTGTACATTTTAAAGCCTTTTCAATAATGCGTATAGCCACCATAGACATAACAAATATAAAATTTTTGTCGATCACAAATTTTATTTCAGAGCAAGTAAACATACACACATTTAAAACGCAAACAAAGCAACGATAACTGTTTGCACATATTGGAGGGAATTGCAATTGCACAAAGTACATTGTGGTGTCCTATTCATGTTTCGGGGAGTGTATTTTTAATTTGCTTATTTTACTTTAACATGATAAAAAAGAAATTGTTTCCCATTTTTTTCTAGTTTAACCATTTACTTCTCATCTCTAAATGTTTTTTTTTTTATTGCAATTAAAACAAATTTATTAGGCGAATATTGGAAATCGTCCTTTTGTGATTGTTTTAATCAAAAAGTGTCACTAATTGAGGAAGCTCTTCATCAAATCAATAATTTCAGCTTGTCTTCTCAATAGTTAGCAATATAAATTCGATAATTGTTTTTTTTTGTTAGTTTCTATTTGTAACAGAATTTATAATTTTTGGCAATTTATCGCTTTTTTCCAAAAGAGATATTTTTTAAATTTTTAAATAGCGATTTCATCTTTTAATTATTAAATAATTTCAATCATTATTTTAATTAATTTCAGAGTTTTTTGCGGTTTTATCACTATTTTCGAACAATAATAAAATGTTTTATAATAAAACTATTTTGATGACTTTCTTTCTTTGCAAATAAAGTTTTAAAATGTCAGCGATTCTTTTTTAACATCTATAAACTTCAGAATCCTACTTTTTTAATACATATTAGCAATTATCAAAAAGTAATTTCAATTTTTGGGAAAACAAAATTTAAATTTTCAAAAGATGTTGTTATTCGTGCTTAATTCCCAGTTTTTATTATTGATAACAAGTGAAATGCGCATAGGAATAGCTTATCCCATCAACAATAAATTTTTGAAATCTCTGAATAAGACGAAGTTTCTTATTCCTTGGAAGTGAGACACCGAAATTAAATGTTGAGCCGTCTAGATTTAGGGTGGCACCATCATACGAATATGGGGGTAAATCTTTATGTTTGGAAACAACAAAATTATTTTTTATCAAAACATGTTTTTCACATAAAAGACACCACTTTACCAAAAGTAATTTTAGCCAATCAACTAAAAGTAGGCTAAATAATATCGCTACATTTTAAATTTAAGTAGAATCATAAATTGTTCAAAAATTCTCCAGCAATTTTCTTTTTAACCAACAATTTTCAATTACAAATCTCTTTTGACCTAAACCGTTGAATTTAGTTTAATGACTTTCTTCAACACATTCCTTTAAAAATTGAGTTTTTATAGGCCTTAATTGCCGACATAAGTAACATGAACTACTTTTTTCTCTAGTGAATACATTTTTGATGAAAGCATAAAGAGTTAATAAAAACACTTTAAAAACTAATAAATACTTTAACTACATACTTTCCTGCAGAAAAAAATAGCATAAATGCTGTAAATTGGCAAGAAAAACAGACGCTAAGAAAACATAATTAAGGAAAGAGGCTAAAAACAACTTAGAAATAAAAAAAAATATATACATAGACATAAAAATAGAAAAATTGTGCGGCAATTGATCTAAAACAAGAGAACGGAAACTTAAATCAATTTTGTAAATTAATTATAGTACATTTTACCCAAAATGGAATTGATGATTGACTTTTATTCTCTATTTTAGAAATAAAATAGGGACTAACTATACTGGAATACTTGGGTTATAGTGTCCTCAATAACGGAAAATTGTATTTGAGACGAAAATAAAAATTTTTGAGGAAAAGGATGAAGTTTTTGTAAAAAAAGTTAAAGAGAGAGAACTTTACAAAAAGCTTACATCCTGTGTTGCCAATTTTGATGTGAATACCTGTCTTGTGACTTAACTGTCCCAGTTGGCCCCGTCTTTAAGACATCCTTTCGAACAAGTGTCGCGAAAATCGTGCACGACACAAAGAAATACTATGTCGCCTACTTTGTCGTCAACGACTGCATGCAGGACAATGTCCTGTATTTTGACGTCCACGACAAAAATTATTATATGCTGATCTATTTCAGACAGTTTTTTAGTATTGTTGGGATTTTAATTTCTGTTATATTTTTTATATACGACGCTTATAAGCAATCCTTAAGTTGACAGTGAAGTATTAACTGCATGTAATACATTTTCCAGCCCGCGAATAACTTCATCAACAATTAGAAAAAAGAATTTGAGAATTTTAAGAAATCCAAGCAAGTAATTAAGCCATTTAAGCCATTTTTCAACTTGTTTAGCCATGCAATTTTTTTTGCCTGTTTTCTTTTAAAAGAATAATTTTTATTTTATTATAAAAATTTATAAAAGTAAAATAAACCTTTTAACAATTAAAACGCCTTTAATTTTAATCACAACTTTTACAACTGTTGAAAGTCGCTGTATACAATGATGATAAGACATCTTTTAAAATAAAGGAACTGTATTCCAATACTAAATTTATTAAATGGATCAACACAAACATCGTTGTCTCC
The DNA here is from genome assembly GCA_949318255.1 of Pollenia labialis. Taxonomy (NCBI): domain Eukaryota; kingdom Metazoa; phylum Arthropoda; class Insecta; order Diptera; family Polleniidae; genus Pollenia; species Pollenia labialis. The sequence goes on from OX439143.1 coordinate 115,877,065, forward strand.
ACAATAGTGGAGAGGGTACTATGCGTTTGCGCTGATGTTTGTTACACCTTGAAATATTGGTCCTAAGCCCACTTTTACGTAAACCGATAGACTCAGCATTACTCTCTGAGTCGAATTAACGATCTTTGTCCGGCTGGCTAGCTGGCTGTCCATGTAAACCTTGTGCGCAAAGTACAGGTCGCAAATTTGCAGATAATTTAATAAAATTTGGTACACAGGTTCTTATGTGGTGTACGATATCATATAGTTGGGGTTGATAGACTATACTTTCTTACTTGTTTTTAATTGTAGATCTGGACTCAAAAGGTTGGGTAAATGTTGTCGTGATTATGATGTACGTTCAAATTAGTTAAAACTAATAGTTTTCCCTGTTAATTTAGCCATTTTGGTGACCAAGTTTTTGCAACACTGCACACAGGTAGCAATTCGAGTATATAACTTACTGGAAAAGAACCTTCCATCAGAGAATCATGGCTTCTGCACAAACAATCATCATCTCGCAAGGAGCATACTACCGGGGACCTCACCAATAGTCAGACCGGTTAAGTACTGACCAGTGGCACCATTAGTTAAGAATTGAGGTACAACTACAAACCCAATGATGTCCATTGGACCCCAAGAAGCTCTGCTATTTAAATGGTTGGTGCATTTCTCGTAGCATTCACAAAAATTTTATATGTATAAGATTCCGATGAATGCCAGTAGATTTAAGTTTAACTAAATAACCCAGGCAGAATATATTTCCCCAGGGGATGTAACAAAAAGGAAGGGATCATCAAGCTGCTTAAGCTACGCGCCCTAAAAGGCAAAGCACATCCCCCGGAGAGGGGAGTAAAAAAGTATAGTAGGTTAAGTCCAACCATATGATTTATTTATTTATTTACAAATTTGTCTATGGATATTATATCCTTACAGACAGTTAAATAATATAATAACATTTACTTGTTAATAAAAATAAAATACAATATTATTGATTGTTTAATAAGACGATAATTTTACGTTTTATCACATTTGCATTTAAAGAAAAATCTACAACTTTATAAAATTTATTAAATTGACTGCACATCCTTCTAAATGGATCAGCATTTGCGTAATTTGTCCTGAAGTATTTAATTGATAGCAATTCGAAGTGTCGAGATGGACGATGAGGAACATTAAATGAAATGTTATCGAGCAGGAAATCAGAACAAATACAACCATTAATTAAATTTAATATAAACGACACATTCAACATAGTCCTTCGGCTTTTAAGAGTTGGAATTTTGATAAGAGCAAGACGGCTAGTGTATGACGGAAGATCTAATGGGTTCCACTGTAGACTGTAGAAGGCAGAATAACAAAAATTGCTGTTGTACAGATTCAATATAATTGTTGTGAATCAAATATATAGGATCCCAAACTATAGATGCATATTCTAGGACAGGTCTCACGAGGGAAACATAAAGTTGCTTTGTGACATATGGGTCTTTAAATTCTTTAGCCCATCGTTTGATAAAACCAAGAATACACGGTGCTTTATTAACAGTTATGGAAATATGCTTAATAAAGTTCAACTTAGCGTCCAACAAAACTCCTAGATCCAAAATTGTACCAACATTTTCTATCTGATAATTCCCCAAAGAATAACTTACATTTAAATGATCTCCTCTATAGAAAGACATATGTTTACATTTTTTCAAGTTAAGCTCCATCAAGTTTAAATTACACCATGACTGAAATGAGTCCAAGTCTTGTTGAAGTACAATGTGATCTGCATATTTATTAAAACTGAGAAAAATTTTTACATCATCCGCATACATTAAAACTTTAGAGAATTTTATCACGTTATGATACCCTACACCACAGAATTTAGAGTGAACCAAAGGCAATAATGGAGCCGCCAGAACAAAATTATTTTGTGAGGTTAAGTTTCATGTAAAAGTTCTTTGTGCCGAATATTATTTAGGTAACTTCATCTGTTTGAGATTTGTTTGCCTTTCATTGATTTTCGGAAGAGGGTTATATGGGACCTATGGCTAATTTTATACTTTTATGTCATGACAAAGTATTGTACTGGTACTTTTTCATGACATAAAAGTTATGTTCGCCTAATTGTATGTCAATCCCAACATTTAAAGTATTTTTATAGAGACTATGGTCACATATAGACCAAATTTTATTGTAAAACAGTCAAATCCCGATAATTCGTACCCCGATAAATCGTAATTCCCTATAATTCGTAATAAACTGTCGGTCCCTTGAAAAAATCTCGTTAATTCGTAAAATTTCCATACATTTTGGTCCCCTCGCTAATTCGTAATTTTTTTTTCAAATAAAATCTTCTTTGCCTCTTATAAATCGTAATTGTTTGCTAACTACCACTTAAAATTCGTAACAAAAACAAGAGAAACATGGAAAGAATGATTTTTTGTTTACCGCTATTTTTTTTTGCGTGGGTTTTTTCCTTGTGTGTTTCTTTATTTTCTTAAGATCAGTTTGTTACATGAACAATTTTTATATATTTTTTTTCTTTTTAACCATTTTTGTATGTTGTTTTTTATCGTTTAAGTAAATAAATTGAAAAACCCCATTAATTGAAATTATTTTATTTTAACCCCGTTAAATCGAACCCCGCTAAATCGAAAACCCCTATAATTCCAAAAAAATGGTCCGGCCATTGCAATTACGAATTATCGGGATTCTACTGTAGTTATAAACACAATAAGATAGTTTATGACCAAATTCAACGAATATTGTTATATTGGAATATATAACATAACGAGAGTACGCTTAACTCAGAGAATTTTATGCAAAAATTACTTAACAGAAAATGGGTTTTTAGTTGTTTCACAAAAATAATTCTCAAAAATTATTTTTTTAAAAAACTGGTTCGAAATTTTGTTTTCAAGTAAGTACTTTGTTATATTTCTTGTTCAAATAGAATATAGAATTATAAAAAAAATTATATAAAATTTATATATTTTTTTTTTCCTTTTTTTTTGTAAGTTTATACTCTTATTTAACAGCCTATTCAAAAAAATACGTTTTTTAAAATGACTTAATTCATGACTTATACTCAAATATCAGGTATTTAAGAGTGCTTAATATGTTTTTAAGGCAATTCTGAGCTAAATGAGGTTAATCGATGTTTGTAGTGATATTTGATGATGTTTCTTTTCCTAAAACATATTAACCCTCTATCTGCCATTATGTGGGTTCATATTAGTCCCTTTTCCAAATATCCTCATAGAATACCATTTTAACACGTTCGTTTAGAGTGTGAAAATGCCCTACAACAATTTTCTGCTTCGAATTTCACTAGTGGTTGTACGAGACCAAAAGTTCGTGTAATACAAGCATAATGCTTAAAACCCTAAAATTGTAGGTTATCGTATTTTGTTTCACCATAGTCATGTCTATAGTCTACTTCTGAGTTTAATACTGTTAAAAGATGTCGTCTGTAAAATTTAATAGCGGTGTTTTACATACAACATGTTAACCCTGTACCTGTCTTTTTTAAATTTTCTTATAGAAAACCACTAAAACATGTGTTTAAAGGGTTTTTTTTTACTTATTCAACTGCAGCTTTCAGTTATGTAAACTTACACTTATATAATAAGTAATGGTTTTTTTTCTGACAATAATGTTTCATGTGTGCTACCATTCGCGCGGGATTTGGTTCTACTCTAAAAATATTTGCAAACATGTGAAAAATTGTCGTTTTCTTTTCTATATATGTTGCGCAAATAAATGACAAAAATGTTCCATTTCATACCCCCAGTTATAATTGAGTGTTAGATAAAACCATTTTCTGAATGTGCGTTAAGTACTTTTTTTTGCAAGCAAGTTTTTTTTATATACTTTTTCTTGTGTTTGCGTACAATTTGTGTTGTTTTGTGATTTTTGGTTACATTATGATGGATATAAAAACTTTTTGTTGTACTTTTATTTAAACATTATTTTTTTTGCCCAACATTTTTAACAACAGCAGTAGTGGGCATGCTCCAACTTTTTGTATGGAAAAAGTGCCGCTGAACCCCCATAAACACACTACTAACAGCTGACTTTAATTATTGAAAATCAGTGTTGTTAACGCTAATTGGAACTCAAAAAAAATTGTATGTTCAAAATCGCGACAACAGTGGTGAATATCGCTTATTATGTAGTACAAACTTTGAATTCAATATATAACACGCTAAATACACATTAGTGTTGAGTGTAAAACGTACCCTATAAGAAACGAGTGAGCGAGTAGTCACATTTTTCATTTCGGTGTTAAGAAAATGATAGGAAAAAATTACCGAATGTGACTGAAAACTTGGTTTCGGTCATTTCTTTCTATCATTTTCTTAACAACATAATGAAAAAAGTGACTACTCGCTCATTCATTTCTTGTAGGGTAGCTATTATTTTGTTTCATTGTAATTTAGAAAAATGTATCACTTTATAAGGGTGCGTGTAACCTGATAAATATATTACACAATTTTTTATTAGAAAAGAAAGCACCATCAAATTCAATTAAATTATAAACTAGATTATGTTTTACTGTTGTAAAGAGTAAAGCTACGGTCAAACTTGGAAAATATTTGACGGAAATAAACGTGACCAACAGGTCAACTAAAATATAAATCCAATATTTATTTTGATTATGATACCAACTCATCCAAAACAAAAATAAAATAGTTATTTGCTAGTTATGTCTAGCAGTGCAATTAGTTTTATTTTGTGATATTAAGACCATGTTAACTTACAGCTACATTATTTACAAAAGTAGTGGTTACGTATGGCGTTTTATTTTCTAAAAAAAAGTGTTGCATCAGTGCTACATGTGACTTGGCAACATTTTTAAATGCTCCCCTAATTTTTAAGTAGTGTTTAATTTTTTACGTTTACAAAAGAACACAAATTTCGTCATTAAGCAATAAAGTACAATTAGCGCAAGGTAAATTCAATTACAGGTGGTGACAACAGATGTTTTTTATATTGCATTGTAAGTGCTTACGGCTCGAAACTTGCCACCACCTTGTATTGAATTCGCCTTGATCTAGTGCAGCACTTATGCCCCTTTAATTAAAATGAGTGTCGAACATGTAGCATTTTTTTTTTAATTTTAAAGGGAACATCATCAGAAAAAAACTCTTTACACTTTTAAAATAACCCATGTTTTTCTGAAAAGAACAAAAAAAAATGTAAAAGGCAGAATAAGTGCAGAATTTTACTCAGAAAAGAAAACGCCATTATATTTGGTCAAATATTTCTGATGGGGTAATACAGTCATTTGACAATAAAAAAATGGATTACGTTAGAAACGCAAAACCTGTCGACCGACAAGTCGATAGTTAGTGGGCCGCTAAAGGAACGATAACACTATGTGAAAGATTTTTGACGAAATATATTTATGTAAAATTGTCAGCTGAATCCGAAAATGAAGTCAGAATGCCCAAAAGAGATATTTCGAGATATTCCAAAATAACCGTTATTTCTGTTTTTAAAAAAGATGATGTCACTTAAAAGGAAATATCTTTAAAAGATTTTGCGCAGACCTAATGGTTGAACCTTTGTTTTTGTTGTTTTGTGTTTGTCAAAAATGTCAAAACACTTTGTTTAGAGGGTTGGGGTTTACTCACTAAACACACTTGCGACAGCGTTGCATTTTAATTTTACTCAATATTTATAACAATTTCGTATTAATTGAGCAATAACTACATTGCAATTTTGTATGTATAATTGAGCTCAATAATGGTATTTATTGCGTAAAACGCAATTAAGGCGCATATCTGAACACGGTATAACGTCGTAACTGATAAAATTAAAAAAAAATTATTGTTTGGTCTTAAAAAATTAAGTTGAAAAGTGCAAAATTGCGAAAAATCATTAAAATTTTTGTAAAATTTAACTTTGGTCCAATGTCCAACTTTCTTGCCCAAATTTTACGAACGACCTGTGCTTGTATTAGTAATTTCATTATCTTTGAATACAAATAAAGGAATAACCCGTTGATTGTTTTCGAAGATACTTTTATCAAAGTGGTATCATCTTTATATTTGGATTCAACGGATAATATAACATAAAAATTAGGTGTCAGATTCATTTCACACAGTGTAATCAGTGACATGGTTTTCACTCATTCAAGTTGTCGATCGACATCAGGGGGCCAGGGTGTTATAATCTAAAATTGAGATAAAATTCTTTTTGGTTTTGTTTTAGTAAGAAAAAATCTGCCTTCTTCTTGCAGACATTTTAGCCATTTCTTTAGCATGCAGAGCTAAAAACACTGTTTAAATTGCTTTAAAATTAATCAAGAGATCTTGTAAAAACTCTTTCAATTCCACACCCTTTCACTGCAGTTTTCTTTTCGCTGCAAGTGCTTGTATATCAATAATTATATTTCCAAAGTCTTTGACCTTTTACCAATTGGCCCGGAAGCCATTCATATTGAAATCACTTTATTTACACTTGTATCTTTAACACCTTTATCATACGATCCCATCCGTCATGTAGGTACATCATCATCATATTTTTTTTTCTATTTTTAATTTCATTATTTCTAAATACGTTTTTCTTGCCATTTTCAACACTTTCTACTTCGTTTATACGCTTAATATCCAAACGCCAGTTAATCAAGTTTTATTATTATTTTCTTGTCATGACTTTTTCTCACATCGACATTGCCAGTCCGTGCATCCGTCCGTCCGTTCGCCAGTGTGTCTGAGGTTTTTTTCTCTTCGCTTCATCAGCATCATAAGTTGTGATCTCAATATATCAAATATCTTTTGTTACGATTATTATTAAATTATTTGTAGTTGATACATTATGCATTAGCTTTATGCTGCGATTTTAATAAGAGATTTTTTTCAGTTGCACTCATTTACAAAACTTTTGTGTAGTGAGTTGTATGCAACAAGCAAAGGAAGAAAAATAAATATAGAAAGAAATTCATATTAAACACCACTAATGTTGAGTGCATGTGAATTAGATCTGTGGAATAAAAAAGTAAAACACACTTGTAAACCAGTAAACCACAGGAAAAAGTGAAAACTTTTGTGAATTGTTTTTAGTTTGATTTTTTATAAATCTTTTTTTTTTATTTAACTTCTTGTACAATATTTAGTTTTCAGTTTCTGCTCAAGTTTCCACAAGAAACCAACCACTACTACAGGCTGTTAAGCAATTTAGTTTCTAATTTAGAGAAAAAATAGATTGTTTTAAACACACATAGGTTTTAAAAATGTTTGCGAAATTAAACTTGTCTAAGCAGCAGTTGCAACAGTGGGCTGCAAGGGAAAAAATCAGATAAAAGGAAAACATTATTATGCCTATAATTTGTAATTTGAATATAATTTTCTGAACAACTTTTGGTCTATAAACGAAGAAGTGAGTAAGTTAATTTTGTAAAATAAACTCCAAAAACAGAATGTTTTTTTACTCTTTATATTCTGTATATCAAACATTTTTAGTAAATATTTTTTGAAAATTATTTTTATATAGAAAAATGTTATAAACATTCCTCATAACATATCGTCGGCTTAATATGCGAACCTTCTAGCTCCGATTCAACACATTTTACAGAAGAGACAAACAACTTTTTATTTTTCCTATTTGCTGCTTGAGACAAAATCCAAAAATATAGTTGGTCTTACACAATTCCTGAATGAAATTGAAGAAAAACTACATGCTGGTCGACGAGGTGTATTTTTCTCTACTACACGACATTAAAATCTCAATTTACATTTATTAGGTGGATTTAGCAGGTTTTCATTTTAAGCCGACGATAAATGAAAAATTCCATTAACCCAACTTTGGCCTTGCACATCATATAGAAAAACACACATGATCTTAACATTTTATAAAATTCGAAATTTTTAATTCTAATTAATTTTGCCCGTTTTGCATAATGGGTTAATTTTGTTTTCAAGTAAATGTGCATACATTATTATTCAACTTTTCAGTTTTTAAAAATAATAAAGCCAAATTTTTCTATTTTGAGCCACTGTGCTCAAACACTCATATATTCTATTTCAACCATTTGTTGATTGTTTTACTTCTTGCTTCCTTTGTACCACTGCAGCTTGCGGGAATAGTTGTAGAAAAAAAAATTTAATTAAGTCCCCAAGATATAGAGTAACAATCTCGATGCTTAATGTAAACTACTTTTGTTTTCATATTGTCTGTCTGCCTCTAAACGTCTGTCTCTTCAACCGTTCTTTCATCTATCCGTTGTCCCTTGGCCTGTATGAAACAGAAACTTTTTAACTAAAATTACAATTGCACAAAAAATATTTTAATGAAAAAAACTTACAAAATCTACAAAATGAAAAACTCTGGGGATTTGCCAAAACAAATGTTATAACAATAAAAGTGTTTGAAAACATGGTGTACTTTAAGCAAATAAAACTCCACATGATTTTCAAAGTGAATTACATTTTTTTCATTTTATATTAAATTAAATACACGAGAAAACAATCTCAACAAAATTACACGTATTCGTAGTTATATACACATCAGGTAGCAAATGGATTTCAAAAAGTTTTCGTTTTGCAATTTGTTACTAGATAATTGTAAGTGATTGTTAATACAAGAAATAAAGGCACAAAATCGAAAAAAAACAGAAGCATAAAAGGATTTTAGTGGGCCATTTAAAAGTGATTATTGTAAATTAAGAATTAAATTTAGAGGGATTGTTAGTACTGAGGGAAGTATACCTTTTCTAAACGCAAAAGTTCTGCAAACAAAAAAAAAAGTAAATTAGTATGGGCGGTCAAGGATGACCATTTAATAACCTATTATAGGTAAGGATTCATTTATGGGTATTATTTTTATATCAACATCTTTATGAGATTTGTTCGCCGTTACGAACTTAGTCCCTATTGAGCAAAGTGCCAAAAGCAAAAATGAAATTATTCCCAACTTATTATAGAGAGAATAACAGACACGACGTTTTTAATTTGGTTTGAATTAATTTTTTCATAATGAAATAAGTCCTTAAATTTTGTTAAGCAAAAACAAATTCAATTTTAGGAGACCAATTTCATATGTAATTCAAATTGCATTTATGATTTTTAATATATGGCCGAAATTTTAAATCCCGGTATATTTAAGTTTGTCATTCCGTTGTAATTTCTAAAATATTGAACAAAGACCCTCTTAAGTATGTCTCTCTGTTAAAATCAGTGTTATGTTTCTTTACCATATACTCCGTAAAATTTGACTATTTAAATATAGCCACAACGTTCCACAAATGGCTGAGATACGAGCAAAAACCACCACTGTGTCTCGCATACTTTACCCATAAATCCCTTGTTGCAACTGTTTTCTATATATCTGGAGAACGGCAAGAGCCAAAGTTTCCAAATGAGGTACACGCATCTTTGTTATCAATAGCTAAACAGCATCCGACCCTAAAAAATTTTATCCCCGACTGATTATCTAGCGAAAGCTAACTCATGGCTAAATTAGTTATAATACAAAAAAATAAATTCGTACATACACGCACAGAAAAAAATTAAAAATTGTATTCAATCGCCAAATTCATAAAATCAAGCAAACAATTTATTGATTTTACACCCATTACTAAAATGATTATATAGATTACTAAAAATTTCCTGATATTCTTTAATTAGGCTTGAGTTCATCAGATTTAATTTTCATTAAATTATTTTCACTGAGGAAGGAATTTTTTTTTTACAACTTGGAATTTTTATTAAAATTAATTGATAATTTTTCTTGTAAAAATTTTAAGTTTTTTACAGTTTTTTTTAATAAATGATATTTTTAATTTTAATTCAAAACTTTGCTGTTTTAAACAATGTGTTAATTGATTTAATAAAATATAGCTCATGTTTTGACATTTCCCAACTACAATTCTACAAATTTAAATTAATTTATTTTAAACGAAAAAATCAATAAAGATTGTTATTTGTTATTTAATTCAAAATGTATTCATATATTTCAAAGTACTTAAATTAAATAAAAATTTTATTTTTAATTTTCTTTAACCAAAAAAACAATTGATTCAATTATCACATTAATTAAATTGAAATACAGTGTAACCTCTCTTATCCGGACACTCGCTAATTCGGACTATCCAGTAATTCGGACATTTGAATTTTTCGGACGGTTTAGGAATTTTTCCTCTATAGTCCGGACAAGTCCGAACGTGTAAAATATTTTAGTTTATTTGAGTTTGCGTGGAGTGAAGACGTAAATATGGCACCTGTATACAAACGACAATAAAAACATTAACGTTGGCAGAAAATTGCCAAAATTTTGAATACAATTGATAGTGGAAAATCAATCAGACTAGTGGCTGAACAATATGGTATCTCTAAGTCGATAATTTTTGATATTAAATCAATAAAATAAGAAAATATATGTCTTCAATATTAAAGGTTTCGGTAGTGCGATTTAATTTTAACATAATTTAAATTTTTAATCCAAATTTTTTAATATTTTAATCAGGCTTAAGTTCATCAAATTTAATTTTCATTAAATCATTTTTATGAAGAATGGAATTTTACAACATAAAAATTAATTAAAATTGTTATTGATAATCATTCATTCTTGACTGACCTGAGATTCGAACCCAGGCGGCTGGTTGCCATGACATGTTTCGATCACAACCACTTGATCTCCTCAGATGGATTTGCCGTCTTACACTCGCAGCCATCGACGACTGCTGACGTCAATAGTCAAACATCAATCCTTAGACCAAATTGTATTTTAACCTTTGGTAGATCGAAATTAGCTTTTTTGAATGATTATCCATTTTAATTGATTTTACATGTTTTTCCTAACTTCTGTTTTTTCCGTACGTATGTATGTCAAGAATTCTTCTTGAAGTCCAAAGTACATTTTTTTTTGTTTTTTCATTTTGTCTTTCTTTTTCTTGTTGACCTTGAGCTCGTGCCCTAGCTTTAACAATAATTAGAATCGTGGCTATTTTGTTGAACTATTTATGGTTTTTAATCCAAATTTTTTAATATTTTAATCAGGCTTAAGTTCATCAAATTTAATTTTCATTAAATTATTTTTATGAAGAATGGAATGGAAACCACGATTCTAATAATTTAAATTGTTAAAAATATTTTACAGCATAGTTAACGTAAATTTTATTCAGTAACTTTTTTAACAATAACGTGTACTGCCCTGCTCTATCTTTACGTCAGGTAGTAATGCTAACTTAACGGCAAAATATTTTTTATTGTTTATTTTTTAATTCGTAGTTATTAAAAAAAAAACAAATAAAAATTTTGCCAAATAAAAACATTTTTAAAATAATACATTATTTACATACATTTTGCAAAAACAATCAACAACCAATCGGAAGAGCGTTAAGCACCGATGTGGACGGGACCAACCATCAGAAGAATTTTCGTTAGTCATTGATCCTTCAAACCTAGGAATCAGCATTAGATTTGATTAATAGTTTTTGTAAGTTCATATTAAATATATGTATGACGATTCAATAAATAAATTATGATAACTAAAAAAACAAAAAAATATCTTAAGAACGGTATTTATATAACTTTCTGTTCTTATCCCACCATTGTGAATGGTTCATAAGATTCGGCATAGCCGAATATAGAACTCATACTCTTCCATTTAAAAATCTTTTTTTAAATAATATTATTTTTGGCTTTTTTTTAAATACAAGTAAAGCAACAATTTTTAGAACTAGTCTTTTAGAACTAACATAACAATTTTATACCCTCCACCACAATTAGTTGTAAAGAGGGTATATTAAGTTTGTCATTCCGTGTGAAACTTTTTTTCATCTCAGTCCCAATAATGATTATTATTCTGGGTCCTTGAGTGATTCTAAGTCGATTTAGCCATGTCCGTATGTCCGTCTGTCCGTCTGTTGAAAACACACTCACTTTCGAACAACTCAAAATAAATGAACAATCTAGGTGCCAAATTTCTTGTAGTTATTCTAAGCAAAATCGGTGCAGTAGGACCAGAGCTATGAATCAAAAAGTGGAACCACCACCTAAAAAAAAATATAATTTTGTTACAAAAAATAACATAAATGGTGGAACAAGCCACGGAATGAGATAAGATTTTGCAAAAATTTGTTTTATTTGACTGTAAAATTTCGTGAAGATCCGTCCATAATTGACCTTAGGCCCCATATAAACCCTACTACCGGAAAGCAGTTTAGTACGCCTAAAACCGTAAAAAATAATGCTATCATAACAAAATTTGAATTGAAACTGTTACTCAAGCTAGTTTAAATTGCTAAATAATTTAATATAGATCTAAACCTCAAACCAACCAATTTTAATGCTGATGTATGTTTTTATAAAGATAAATTAATAATAAATAGACATCATACAGATATCCCCCCTGAAATATTCGAACAGTCGGTGGAGGGTATTAAAGACTCGGCACAGCCGAATATAGCACTCAAACTTGTATTTTTTTTAACAATTTTTAATGTTTTGGAGTTCTTAACACTTTTTTTTTATCTTGATAATTATTTATTCAAAACAAAGAAGAATTATTCAAAACTGTTATATATTTTGGGTGGTTTGATTATAATCTCTTCAAAATGAATTAAAAGAAAAAAAAAATTACAAATTGTTTTCTAATAGTCAGTTCTCTAGTATTCTTCTTTTATGATGAGAACTTTTCTCATAGCATAAACTAATAACTTTTTTTTTTGAAGGAAATATCTAAATTAATCTTTAACATAAATTTGACTCAACGACACATTGTGTGACCCTGAAACAATTTATTTTGATAAAATATAAAATTATATCCACATTCGAATAAATACATACCAAAATATGTATATGAATTAAAAAAAAAAAAAACTTAAATCCTAAACCAAATCTAGATTATAGCAGCACACAACATTCATGATTTATGTTTTAAAAACGTTTATCGCCGTTAAAAGATCTTTTTAGTTTTTATTTCGGTTTTTACGTTGTTGTTCTCTGCCATAAATGTTTAAAACATTTCAGTTTTAACAATTTTATATTGTTTATAACATTTTAGTTTTTTTTTTTTTAGAAAAATATATGAAGTGATGAAAATTTATTTAAATTACAAAACTATCAAATGATACGTATTTTTTACGCTTGGCGATCATTAAAGATTTAAAATTTGTTATAGCAACAAATTAAAAAAGTTGAAACCATAAAATGTTGATCTGAAACTATTTCGCGCGGTTTAATAAATAAAGAAGAGTGAGCTATTAATCTCTTAAAGGGGCATTAACTGTTCGGAGAAGGGATATAAATATGTGAGAAAATTATCTATAAAGGGTGACCAATACAAAACAAAATGTAAAATTTAAAATGTTCTGCAACAAATGTTCTAATATTAAGGAACGTAATTCTATAAATCTTTAAATTTTGTAAATCGAAGTCCATATTTAACTTACCTACTTTCTTACCCCCATATTCATAAAAAATATTTTTGACTTATAAATGGTTTATTAAACAAATTTTCATAAACATTCGTTCCATAAGCCTGTTATTATCTTTATATTGCTATTACAGTCAGGCGTCGGTTTAAGCCAGAGGCAAAGCAGAACGTCAGCTTCTTCTGTTTTCTACAGGCTTGCGCCAATTGGAGACACAAAATTTTAAAGATCTTGTTGCACCTGATCATTCCAAAAAAGGTGAGGTTGCCCATCTGTGGGTTCCTCCTCTTATGCCTTAAAAGCTGGAGCCTCTTTATCCATTTGCCAAACGTGTCCGAGCCAGCGATGCGGCGTAAAGCTTATATTCTAATTCGAAATCAACGCTTATAGGGCCGTAAGTCTTAAGGAGAATTGTCCATGTTTCATCACCAAAGAGTAGGCGGTTAAGATGAGCGATCTGCACAGTGTAATCTTTGTCTGTCGAGAGATCGCTATACATCTCAATTGGCTACTAAACCCAAAGAATCATCTATTTGCAAGAGTTTTTCACCGCTTAATTTCTGAACTGACAGGATTGTGTACATTATGCGCTGTTGCGGAGTCCATATGCAAGAAATTATTTTTAAACATTATTTGCCATAAAATTTGTGAGCAAATAAAGGCAACATTTTTGTCATTCCATTAAATTTGTTGCTTTTTTCCTTTAAAAAAAGTTATATGCCTCTAAAAAAAACACCCTTTATTATTGAACTTTAAAACAAAATTTTTTTTTTTATTCGAAACATAAACAAATTATAGCACTCATTTAGGTTTCCGACCAACAACAAAAGCCGATTCAAACAAGATGTTTTGTCAAAGATAGCAAATTATTTACAATTTTATGTATTCAATTTCGAAGTGTTTTTTTTTTAGTCGACGAAAGATTTATGGCAAATCAATAATTTAAATTAGTAAAACAAAACATAAAAAAAACGCAAACACCAAAAACTGATCTGATCTATTTCAAAAAAAACACAAAAAAATTTTGGCTTTAACAAATTGTGCTCTCTGTCATAGAAACAGTCTATCCATCCAGTTTCTTTAATTAAGAATTTAGATTTTTAATCTTATTGGTTTAATTAAATTAACAAAAAAAAATAAACTTTCTTTTTAAATAATTGCCGTTTGATTAAATTGAACTTGTTTAAATTTGTTTAAATTTTACTTTCAATTTTAGTTGGCGTTTAATTTGTGTTAACGACTTGTAAAGTAAGTTTTTAAAAAAACCTCCCAGTTAAATAAAAAGACAGTAGTATAATTACAGCGATTTAATAAAAATGTCATTAATTGCAAAATATGTAGACACTTATTCGCATAAGAGTTTTGCAGTTGGTAGGTGTAATTTTAAAAGTGTCAGTTGTTGTATCTTTCAGCAAACGTGTTTGCTGTCAATGACGCCTAATTGTCTATTAAACTTTAGATAACAGCTGAATTGTAAAGATTTAATTACTTTTCACATAAGTAAGACATATGAGTATTTTTTATTATATCAGAGATAACTTGCTAACTTAGAAGGTGGAACAAGTATTGGGAGTAAAACTTAAAAACACGGGATTCCACATAAATGGCGCACAGTATGAAAAACTAAATTTCTAAATATTTCCTAATATTTCTGAAGCGCTTAAAATCCAGATTTTTCCATAGTGTTTTTTATTGTAAACAAGTTGAGTTCAGCGAACTCTTGCAGTACAATATTAGGCAAATAATAAGTTTCAAAAAAATTAATTAGAATTGTGGTTATTTTGTTGAACTATTTATGGTTTTTAATCCAAATTTTTAATATTTTAATCAGGCTTAAGTTCATCAAATTTAATTTTCATTAAATTATTTTTATGAAGAAAGGAATTTTACAACATGAAAATTAATTAAAATTGTTATTGATAATCATTCATTCTTGAATTCATTAATTTTCATGTTGTAAAATTCCTTTCTTCATAAAAATAATTTAATGAAAATTAAATTTGATGAACTTAAGCCTGATTAAAATATTAAAAATTTGGATCAAAAAAATTTTTATATTTTTTCAAAATCCGTTATGAGTTATTTTTGGAGATTTGGATATGGGACCACAAACTGTGAGGCGTATCTTTTAGGCAATAAGAGCCTTAGCAGAAAGGGAGCTTACACCAAACTTGTCAATTGAGAGTTCTAAAGTGGTAAGTTCTTAAACTTTATATGAAGGGAAGTTGTAACTGTTACATGGTGATGTCCTAGGAGAGGGTTAATTGGCACTTTTTTGACACCTATTATCAAGTCACTGAAATAACCTAAATTGACACATTAAATGTTGGCTTAATTAATGCCTGCCGCAGATATTGTGCCGAGTGAGCCAACTTAATGTTATAGAGCTCCTTCATATTAAGTAAAAAAAATATTGAATCAGCCACTAGCCGCACAAAATCCAGTTGCATGACAAGTTTTATGTCAATTATCTTTTCTCTGGAGTAACTGCACCTTAAACATATGATAACCAGTTAAGTGGTGTGTTTTTTTCGCCTATCACAACTCGCTCCTTTTTATTATAATTCGGTTGTCGTCGTAAACTTAACTTCAATTCATTTAACAAAATAACACAATAGGTTACGACAACGACAACCGTAATAAGGCTGTGAAACTTAAAATATACTGTTCCATTTTACACAGTTCTATAAATCTCGCGTCGACAAGCTTTTCGATTGAAATGTGTGAAATGAAACAAAAAAGCCATATATTGAAACAAACAGCTGTTTTTAAACTGTGTCTGTAACATTTTTGGCGAGGACAAGCTGTCATGTAAGAAAATTACTCGCCAATTTACAGAAAAAGTGTGTCTGTAACATTTTTGTGAGAAAAGTTCCCGCTTTGAACTGTCAAAAAAACTCACGAATAAAAATGGGGCGAAAAAAAATTTGAACACTAAAAAAAACTTTAAAATGCAAAATACAAAGAATAATACATAATAATAATATTTTGTTCTTGGCACAATATTATAATGTTTATTATTTTGCTTTATACCTTTTTAACAAATATACGAATGTTTTGAAAGCTATTTTGTAAACAATAACCATTAAAGTCAGTCTTTACATTAGTTGGTATAGCCGACGGTTGTATTCTCGCAGCCGTCGTTGAAAAATTTTAAATATTAGTAAATTTTGGTCTGCGTCAACAATATATGTTGCTGGCATTCTTAACGTCTGCAATGTTACATCGGCTTCGGGTGCAATGTTATAACATTTATAATGCAACGACGTAATCTCTTTTTATGAAATATTTTGTTTCACATCTTTTCGATGCGAGAAGTTCTCATTAAAGTTACAGAACATGGGTACTGGTCACGGGATAAGTGCTCTAAGGATTGCAAATTATGGAAATAGTTTTTCTGTGGTTTTTTCTTTTGTGTATTTTTAATATACTTTTTTGAGATTTGATGGTATTTAAATAAAAATTTTTAGTGTAGCTACTTCGAGACAAGTTTCCGCATAGTTGTTGTAATGATGTTCGACTTTAAAGCGTCCTTCTGCTCGACGTCTCATGTGGAATGTCGATTGACTTAACGGTATTGGTTCGTAGTAGAACTTAATCGAAGCACAGCCGCGAATAACGTTTTAAGTTACAAAATAATTATTTTTCTGGAGAGCAAAAAACGTTTTAACAGGCAAGATTAATTTTTTTTATTTTTTTTTTTTTAGATTATTAAAAATTCATTATTATAAAAACTTTTTTTGCAAGATATCAAGAAATTTAAAATTTAAACTACATGCAAATTTATACTTTATAACTGTGTTTTTAGTGGAAAAACGTTTCATACCCCCAATCGCGATGCCATTTAAAACGTCTTTTCACTACGCAAGCGGCTTTTAAAACGTTATTCCACGTTTCTTTTAATCAATTAATAATATGTTTAAATTTTTGCTTTAAAATCTATTTTGGATTTAGATATATTTTGCGAAATATCTGAACAAAATTAAGTTTTCCTATTTCATTTAGAATGGGCGTTACTGTACGAAAACCATGCTTTCTGGTAGAATAATGTAGTAATTTGTCTATAACTAGTTCATTTATGGAACAATTTTGCTATTTTTTAATTATATTTATTTAAAAATCCTTGCACAACAAGATTATTTTCACTACCAGCACTCCACCAAGTTTATTTTATGTGAAAGCTGAAAAAATAAAATTCTTAAAGATTTATGTGTAGAAATAAGAGGCATTCATAATTTGTTGCTAATATCTCAGATATTTTTGTATCGATTTGGCCGAATTTCCATTTCGGACTATGCGCGATAATAATAACTTCTTTAGAAAGCCCATTTCAAACCAACAGACAGATAGACGGAAATCGTTAAATCAAGTTCGCTACGTATAACATCAGTATTGTAAAAATAGCAAACTGAACAACAATAAAAATTTGTTTGTTTATTTAACCGAATTTTTTATTGTCAAGAATAATTAAGCTTTTTTTTTGAATGTCAAGTTTTTCCTGATTTCTATCTGGCAAGCCTAAGTATGGTAGACACTTTTTAAAAACACGTTAATCTTATGGCGATTTCTTTTCTGAGAAAAATATGGTACCTATAATCACTCGAAGTTTTACATGTTGTGCAACTTCAATAGAACACAGTTAGCTGCTTTGTTTAACAACTATTACACTTGTATCATTAATGCGATTTATGAGCGATTTTTAAAGCTATTTGAGCGGTTTATGCACGCTATTGCGGTTTGGAAACAAATATTGACATCACTAATGGCTTGGATAGATTAAAATGATAAATGTACATTGACTTTTTTCATTTTAATGTGTAAATATTTTTATATTTTGTTCTAAAACAATATTTTCACAAAATTATGAGCAATATGAATTATGACAAACAAAATAAAACATTGGTTGTACAGCCAGAATAGTATAATATGGTTTGCATGATTTAATCAACATTTTTACAAAAGAACTAGAAAATTTTTCCACAGCTGTATTTTTTGTACAAACGAACACAAAAATGTAGAACATGTAACATAAATGCAACATTTTTCTCAGAAAAGATATCACCATTAAGTGCCGGTGCACACTCTTCAAGTTTTAGACGTCAAGTCTTGAGAGAAGAAATGAAATAGCATCCTCTTTTTCCTTCTCTCCTAAAAGCAAAAGACTTGACGAGCCAAACTTGACGTGTGTGAACCGGCACTAAGCTAAATTGGTGTAGTTATCAATTTGGTATGTCACGGTTGCTGCTGACAGCGTTATGGCTGTTGTTGCTATTGTTGATGGAAAATTTGTTGACTTTCTATGTACAACTACCTGTGGATTTTATTATGATGTTTTATGTTTTTATTATTGTTATGGCTATGTAGTGCAGCGTTTAAAAAACTACCATTTCTTTCACTTCTTCATTTATCATTGGCTAAAAAAAGCTGTTAATTTTATTTCTGATTCACTAAATGTAAACATTCGCTGTTAAGCAAACTCATAAAAGCGAAAATTGTACACAAATTTTCGTTTTTTGTTCGACAGTTTTTGGTTTCGACTGCAGTTGTTTAAAACCTGGATTAGTGAACACAGATGATTTCTTTTGAGAATATTTAGAATACGTTTTTGGGTACTTTGCAGCAATCTGCTATGTGCTGCACTTCACCAGGCTGCAATGCCATGCTTTTTATGTATAATTCTACAATTGAGAAATATGCCTGCCTTAGAACGGTGTTTTAGGCGCAGTTGCCTAAATGATACATCCTATTCACGCATTTTTGAAGCTTTTCCTGAACACTCTCCTCATTAACGTCCCTTTGAAGACATTATTAACGTAACACTTAGGTATTTATATGATGTTACCATTATTAAGATGGTTTATACCTTGTAATCAGTTTAAATCGTGAAATTTAAGGTCGATATTGTGTATAAGGTTTTGGGCCTAATATTCCTTAATTTAGTTGGGGAGCTCATGCGAGCAAAAAGAACAAAGAAAGTCATTTGTAGACTTAAAAAAATTCTTCCCCAAAAATAAGTAAATATGAAAGACAATATAATAAAGTTTGGGAAAAAGAATGCTGGGCTATTGGTAAGTACTTATGATGCATCGAAGTATTAAATAAATGACGGATGTATGTATTTTTATTGTTGATTTAAAGGATGGCTAAAATCCGAATGAACAAGCTCCAAGTTCTTATAAATTTCCTCGTTTGTCTTCAAAAACAGCATATTGTTCTTCTTGTAATTCCTCACTGGAATCGCATAAAAAGAATTTAAAAAAAATAATCCAGAAACCAGTCACTACAAACAAAATAAAATGATTTTTTTACTAAAATTTTTTGTTTTTTTTGGATATTTGGGGACTTGTTATTATAATTTTTCTTTTTATTTGTAAAGAAAATTTTAAGTTTGGTCAGACAAAAAAAAATAAATAAAATATTAACAATTTAAGGTTTGGTTTTTTAATTTGGGGATTTTTGGGGATTCATTTTTTATTTTTTGGGGACAAGGTAAAAAGTAGCTGGCAGCCCTGGCCTCAAGAAATTAGCAGTTTGTTTTTCGTTGAGTGCGTTTTTTGCCAGAGCTAACGATGGCAAATGTTTCACAGTAGACCTTTCAAATTTGTTAAAAATCCCATATTTTTAAATTATACACCCATTATAATCGATTATATTTAAAATCAAGTCCCAACTTTAACTCAAGCAAATTAAGCACACAGAATAATATTGTAAAAAAGTCAGAATTGTCTCAGACAAGAAAAAAGAATACATTTTCAATAACTACAATTAATAAGAAACAAAACAAATAATTTTTATAATTTTTTTATTGTCTAGAAGTGAAGGAACATGAACTAAAAATTTGCATGCCAAAGCCATAATTCTTAATTTATACAATTTAACCAAAAAAAAACCTTTTATTAATAAATGCTGGCAGAAATAATAAAAAACGTAACTTTTTTCTTAAAACGCAAAGCAACAAAAATTTAAAAATTCCAAAATATAAAATTATATTGAATAATAAAAAAAAAGTTTTTAAATAAGCGTTTACACGCACTGGTCAAGACATTTGAAAAAATTTTTGCATTTCACAGTTAACGACAGGACAGACAAACAAAAGTATTTAGTTACGCGTTTTGTGGTGCTGGTGATTGTTAAATGAAAGAAGAAAAATAAATTTTTTTAAATTAAGCAAATACTTAAAAAAAAAAAATTAAGTTGAGATACAGGCTCACCGCTACAATCTTTGGACGAACAATTATTTTATTCCAAAAAACCTTATTTGAATTAAAGCTCACACTTCTCATAAGAGTTCAACTGCCATATTCCTGCAAAATAATTTGGATTTCAAACCTTTTCTAAAACTAAATTTCCATTAAAATTTTAGCTAAAAAGATTTAAAATTCATTTTAGTTTTTTTATAAATACGGCACACAGAGGGTTGAAATTCGTAAAAGTGAGGATTTATTCAAAAGCTGAACTTTATCATTCTGAGTCATGTTTTTAATACCAATGGTGAAAGTAAATAAAATTCTACATCTACATAATTGCTGAAATAACTGCTTTCAAAATCAAATAATCTCTACAAATTTTGCGTGCAGTGGTTAAAATTGATAATTGAGATTATTTGAGTGCTAATTTTTTTTAGTAAGTCTTTTAAAAGAAGAATACATATTATAATGGAACCATTTACTTTAGATACTGGCATTTTATATATACACACTTAAGGGTAATTTAAACTATCGCACAAGTCTTACGTATTTTGAGGAAAAAAAACCCTGCCATGGTAAAGCTACGGTCACACTTGTCAAATATTTGACGAAAAAAACGGGACCAACAACTAAAACTTAATAAACATTTCCTTTAATTCCAAAATTTATTTTGATTATAGTACCACATCTTACAAAAAACAGTTTTTTCCTTTGTCTAGTAGTATAACTAGTTTTATTTTGTGATATTAAGACCATGTTAAATCTCACTATCTATTTACAAAAGCAGTGGTTACGCTTATTTGGTCAAATATTTAATACGTGTGACCGTAGCTTAAGTTGCTATTGTTTTTTGAAAATGTTCAAAGATAATGTAAAGTACCCTTTGCCTATTTTTCTTTGACAAAGAATGAAATTTTTCACAAGAAAAGCATTTAAAAAAAGCCACTTTTTCAAATAAAAGTACATTTTTACAAAAAAGAAATCACTGTTAAAAAAAGTCAAGCTTATCGAAACTAAGTCCCATTTTTACAAAAAGTTTTATTTTTTCTAACTTAATTTTTCTGAAATAATCTTTTATAGAAAAAGTTTATTTTTTACAACATTTTTTTGCAGAAATATTCGCTTTTGTTACTCGCAGACATATTCAATATGGTCATCTCAGACAAAACTATTTTAAGCGAAAATGTTTAAACATGTTATGGTTTATTTAACCATAATTAGTTCTCCATAGAGAGGTAACACAGATTATGATGGCCTCTAAAAATGCTATGGTTGATTAACAACCATGCTGTTTTATGTGTTACAAATATATTTGTTATAATCAGGAAAACCATAAGTATTCAATTGCATGTTTTCCCTTGTGCGACCAATGAAGGCAAAAACAATATATATGTATATCCGTTTTAGAGCTATTAATGAATTTAGGGCATCGATTTGTTAGTGCAAATTTTACCGTTTGCAGCATTTGTTTTTGCATAATTTAGTTAAAAAAGCTTTTTTGCAGCATATTTTTTAATTTATAGCGCATATTTTGCCTTTTTAGTCATATTATGATAACCTTTAGATTTTTTTGGTGCCTACAAGAGCTTTCGCAAAAAATAAAACATTTTTTTCTGCGAAATTCTGTTTTAAATATTTATCTGTAACCCAACGTGTTGCTTCAATTTCTCCAATACTTTTTAAAGCGATCTAATGTCCATTCTTCAGTTCGGCTGATTATCTGTCCATGTTAACTTTGTGCGCAAAGTACAAACTGCAATATTGTAGATCATGTAAATAGTGAGAATCGGTCTATTATTTCACTTATTCCCCATAAATGCTATATTCCAAATAAGACTCATTGCGTCCGTTCACCATCTTATAATGTTGGTATTTAGATTGAATTGGCCCCAAAAATCTCAAAAATTCGACTGTAAATACTACGGTGTTTGGGCTTTTTATTGAATATTTTATTTTAAAATTAGCAACCTTGAATTTTTTGGGGCATATTTTAAACAGTTTTCAGGGCATTTTTTCAAGTTTTTACTGCATATTTAATTTCTGTTTTCCCTGGTTATAATTAACCGTAACTTGTTTGAAGACATCCACAATATGTTTCTTTATTATTGGTAGAGAAGTCATTACCTATGGATGTAACGAATACCGATTTTTTTTGGCGATTTTTCGGATTTGCCGATATATCGATATCGGCGATATTTTACTGCCGATACGACGATATATATTTTTTAATAGTTTTTTTTTTAACAAACAAACAATTTAATTTCCAATGTGTTTTTTTGCTGAACAACTAAGAGCAACAACACATTCAAAGCAGAGCATAAAATAAAACAGAATAATAAATTGTTTCTTTTAATCTTAAACTGGAGGTTCCTATCGCTTGTTACTTTTTGATGCATGCTAAAGTAGAAAGTAGGATTACAACATGATATCGATACGTATGTGCATTCTAAGCGTTTGCTGTGTAACTTGTCAATACAATTTTACACTACTACTTTTTGGACTGATGTATAAACGCTTGTCGTGGACCCGCAGGATTAGCCGTTTTGCCTTGCACCATAATCGTGCAACGTTCTCTTAATAATTAATCTTTTATGTATTAATACGTTTAAAGAGTGTTCTGCTAATTTTTTATGATTTTTGTAAAAATAAAAATCATATTATCAAAGTAATTTTTTTGGAATACAAAAATTTTTAGTTTAAAAGATTTTGTTTATCGTGCTTAGTTCCCAATTTTTATACTTGATAAAAATACTGAAATTTATTGTTGAAGGGATAACCTGCGTATTTCACTGGTTGCTTAGGCCAGATCGCCAGGAAACTTCATCCAAAGATTTAAAAAAAAAACTAAATAAAACTGTTAAGCGAACGATCTGGCGTAAGCAACGAGTGAAATGCGCAGCTTATAATTTTAACAATAAATTTCAGTGTTTTTATCACAAATAACAATTGGGAATTAAGCACGATGAACAAAATCTTTTTAATTAAAAATCATATTGCTACAAATTTCGGGCTACTTTCAATAGACCACCAAATCCGTAAGCAAAGTCACTGCTACATTTTCTGACGCTATTTCGCTTGTTAACAGTCTTCGAACATTATAAGAAAATATACTAAAAAAAAATAAACTGACAAACAGAGTCCCGAAAACTTACGTAGCATTAGTTCTTAATGAAAGATTTGATAGATATTAAGATATTAGAATTTGTTATCAAATAATATACAATTTATTAAATGCTAATAATAAAGATGTTTTACGGCTTGGTTTCAAACCGTTAGCCGGAGTTTTGAGGGTTAAGAGAATTATAAATCCATTGTTTTTTACAATTATTTACCTTCGATATGAAGCTAGAAAATTTCAAAGCCAATAAAACAAAACAACAGCTTATTACTTAACATGACTCTGCATTCCGAAAGTGTTCAAGACACGGTCTCCCCTACACTTAGCAAAAGCTCTGATAAGTCCATAAGAACAGACCTTTGGAACGTTTGTGAAAATCTTAAAGAGAAATTAGAAGAAGAATGATTCTTTGTCTATCCTACGCTGTGGTTCAGCTAAAAATGGTATTAGGTCTTCTTATGTTTCTAGAGACGCAGATCCGCTTGTTTACTGGCACAACTAAATGCTATACCCAAAATTTAAAAACATAGTGCAGAAATACTTAAGTTTTCAAATGAGTTCTGTCACACCTGAAAGACCCTTTTCCTCCGCAGGACGTCTTCAAGCGGAGTTGCGAAATCAGCTATCTCCACAAAAGTTCATAATAACTTGTTTTTTAAATATAAATCTTGTTAATATTAATTATAAATAATCTCTTGTTTTTCTTTTTGTTGTAAAAAAAATTAATTTTTGCTAATTTTACCATGAATTCCAATTTAATTCGTTGTTTTTAAAATCTTTATAATATCAATTTTAAATATTAATAATCTCTTACACTGTAATTTTGTATAAAAATGAAATTACTATACTTCAGTTTTATTAGTTTTACAACGAATTTGAATTTAATATTCGTTTCGGTAGCACCGATATTTAATTTTGATTTTCGGTATCGTATCGGCAAAAAGGCGTATCTTTACATCAATATCATTAAACATAATAATAATGTGCTTAAATTGTACATAATACGTTTAAACATTTTAGTTAAAAATAATTTTACTAGCTGTGGCCAAATTGAAAAATGTTTTTTCTCTGAGTGTACACAATACAACTCTTTCATAAAAAGTTTCTTTTTTACAATAAGGAACTTTTTTCACATAAATCTCTTTTTTTTATAAAAAATATAATTTTTATACTAAAAAAATCTCTTTTGTTCAAGCAATTTACTGTGAGACAAAAATTCACTTTTTATGCAAATATCGATATTTTGTACAAAAACTTGAAATTTTAACCCAAAAATGGATCTTGCGTGTTATAAATCAATTGCAACTAATTCATATTTTTACCAATTGTAGGGTATTTTTCTAGATTTTATTTTTATATTTTTCTTACACTCATATATATAATTCTTGCAAATCAATTTAACCGCAGCAAATCTGTGTGTGCAATGTTCGACCCATAAAATCAAATTCAGACTAATTGCTATGATCAGACACAGTTATAAATTTATTTATTGTTGTTTTCGTTGTTGTACAAACATACAGATATTCGGTAAATTCCTATTTAAACTGTAAAGGTCTTCTCTGTGTTGATATACTATAAAAAAAGAGTTATATACAGCGAAACCTTGCTAAATGAAACTTTAAAAATTTCAAGTAAATTAAAACCTTTTTTGTAAATATAACACAGTAGCATATTTTTCAACTTCATAAACTTTAACCAATTGAGACCCCCAAAATCTGAAAGCTTATGGTGGTAGAAGGAAAACCCTAGCCCGTTTTTAAATTATTAGCTAAGGTTTCTTTAAATTCATGTTTGAAGTTTTCGACAGGGGTTGATTTTAGTATAATTTTTAAAAAACATGTAGTTAAGTCTATATCTCGTGAACTGTTCAAGATATTGCTTGTCTCTCATCGACATATTTTAAGCTCTTAATCAGATCTAATTTCACCTTAAGATAAAATCAAAAAAAAAAAACAACCACATCTTACTCAAAACAGCAAAACTGTCAAAAAACTTAAACAAGTTATTGATTTTGAACGTAAAGTATGACAAATAAGGACACTTAAAATCTTTTTAAATATTATCTCATTATCTGAAAACATGTTCCCGACCGTTTCGTGTGCACATCTGTTTGAAGCAAAAAAAAAAAAAAATGCACAAAAATAAATAAAAATTGGAAGAGATTAGTTTAAAAGTAAATTATCGGCTTTAATTTTTTGATCATTTAGTCTTATCAAATGTCAAAAAATTTGCATTGTTTTGATTGTACGTTAGTTGCTTTTATCCACGCTCTACTGGTTTTTCCTTAGGAATTACGTATAAAACTTTTTTGTTTGTCTTTGAAGGCAATAGCTTATTATTTGTCCATTTTTTTTTCAAATTTTTTGGTTTATGCCTGTGTTTTTCTCCTAAAAAAAATTTAAAATAATCATGATGGTATTAAATGTTTTAAAAAAATTTTATATGTTTTAAATACATAAAGCTACTCTAAGATTAAAAAAAAACATCATAATTTATGGCATTTAACTTCAAAAGTATTTTTCGGGTTTTATTTTTTTTAGGTAATTTTTTACACAATCCCTAAACGTTTTTTAATATAGTTACTATAAAAACAAAAACAGTGTCTTGGTACTATAATTTTGTGGGCTGTGAAAAAAAAAATTTTAAAAACAGATCATAAAATTATGCTAATTTAAAAAGGGCTTTCATTTAAAACCCCAAAAAGATTGCGGTGCTTAAAGGAATTAAATTTAATTAAATAAATATTTCCGTTTTAAGGTTTTTGTACCTAAAAACTGAATTAAACATTAGAAATCATTCGAAATACAATGATGAAACAAAAAAAAAAACAATAACAAGACTTGGACGATTATAAGTATAAGCCAGCTATTTTCTAGCTTCCCTTACGAAATCATAAAATGACAGCTACTGTCTTTGCAACTCTGAGAAAATAGTTTAAAATTTGCATTCATCTGTCCTTTTAGTAATTCTTTTTAAATTAGTCTTTCGAAATATATTGCCAACATTAATCATTTTTATTTTGATTAACAAAAAAATACAACTACCAAAGAAATCCTGTTCCAGCATTTAACCTCCACCCAGGAAAAGTGGGCAAAACGTTGACAGTCATACAGTTTCTTGGGCAAACTTGTGTAATAAAAGTCAAGTCATTTCATAGTTTTTAAAAAGAGATCCACCTCCCATTATTTTAAAAACAACAACAGCAACTATAACTACTAACTTCAGTTGCTGTTTTTTACTTTACCTTAAGGATGATTAAACTTGCCAAGCTTTTCCTCTATTTGTGACTAAAATTCTTTTATTTTTCTTTCTAAATTTGAAAATTTTTGCATTTATGTTCACGGAAATTATCAACATATTTGTTAAGTATTTAACAATTTATCATACCCTGAGAATTATTTCAATTCTTCATTTACAGCCCCAACAGTAATAACAATAATAATAACAACAGCAACAACATCAGTTTACAACAGCAGCAACAATAAAAAGTGATTTCAATACAAGTAGACATGTTTAACATTTGTCAAAATCACAAAAGAACATCGTGTAAACGACCACGACTAAAATGGCTAAAAAAAAAGAAAAGCAGAATGACTATTTTAGCCACTGCTAAATGAAAGAACCTTGTCTACAACAATAACGAATTTGAGCAAAAAAAAATCGCAACAACCATATGATTAAATGTAAGAAACAACAAAAGCAACAACAGTTTTAGCTTTCAGAAAAACTATGCATACAAAAACTTGCTGATGAGACTGCACTCTGGCAAAAGGGGCAAAAAGTTGCAACAAATTAAAATGACTGCAACAAATAAAAAAAGAAGAGTTTAACGAAAGAATGAGAAAGGAAACATAGAATGTTTAATAAACGAAATATGAAATGTTGTAACATTGATCTACAAAATGGAAAAAAACCCACTAGAATCTTAACTAAGCAACAGAGATTTAAATGGGTGTTTTCACTTAATCTTACATTTCTATTGTGTACAAAAAATAAGCACTTTTTTCCCAACAATAGTCTAGTTAACAAATCTCAAATTTTTAATAAAAGGTAAATTTTCGCACAAAGCTTATTTTTCTGGAAAAAGCTCAAAAGCGGAGTTTAGAGTTTGTGGCAAATGGTCTTGCGATAGTGCAAATGCAAAATATTGTAGCTTTTGTTTGCAATTCAAAAACAAATTTGACATTTGTAAACAATATTCTAGAGTCGTCAAACAACTCTACTAAGAAGGTTTCAAGGCGAATTCATGTTAACGGTGGTGTCGATAATACAACAAGTAACAACACCAAAAACACAACAATGTATTTTTTTGTTGCTTTCGTTGGCCGATATTTCAAAAACACAGGTAACTTTTGACATTCCTCTCCCTAAATAAGAAAAAAGTAGCACAGCTGTGTTTCAACGCCACCTGAAAAATGAATTCGCCTTGGAAGGTTTCAATAATATTTTCTTTTGAACTGATATGTGTCATTTTTAAATAATTAAAAAGCAATAATCAATAACCTTTATGTACATTTTCACAAACAACAATTCTTTTTCACAAAAAGGTCCACAAAGCAAAATATTTTTAAGAAAACCCAATTTTTTACTAAATTTTTCAATTTTTTTAACCATATACTTTTACTTAATCTTCACAAAAAGCTTGTTTGATAAAAAAAATTATTGGCCATAAAACCCCAGTTCCTTCTTATTTTTTTTAGTATTTCTCACATTTCAATCGAAAAGTGTCTCGATGCGGGAGTTACAAAACTACTCTTAAAACCTGGGGGCTTAATCTCTATCGCGGTGTAAAAGAAAAATCAAGTGATTGATACTCTTCAATGCGTTTGCGCATTTGCCTTTCCCCTCTTTTTTTCTTTTCGGAAATAATCACTATTTATTTTATTTAAATTTACAAACAAAAACACGTTAACCAGCTTAACTTTCCTTTTTTATTACATATCTTAACATTTCATTACTGTCAATCTGCGCCATCATTTACTTGTTTTGCTATGTTTTTAAAAAAACGTTTCGAAAGCGACAGAGAGTACCAAATTGGCCTCTTATTGCATTAAGATCTCGTCTCAGAATTGCATTCACGTTGCAAAAGACTGTAGCCCTCCTGGAAAATCTACGGTTATTTTTAAAATAAAGGCTGGTCCCACCAAAACGCATGATGTTAGTTGTAGAAGGTCATCACGGCTACGGTGGCATACATCTATCCGATGGTCCTTATTTTTATTGTTTTTGAGACATCATTCAGGTTAAATATCGTTAATGTGGCCGCAGTATCTCATCCTTTAGCTCTCGAACTTTTCTTGGCAAAGAAAGAAGTGCACCAATGCTACGACGTGAGAAACAAGGCCATTGAACTTCTCGCGTAAAACAGCCATTGTATCATTGGCTGTGTGGCAAGTGGCCCATCTTGTAAGAACCACATATCGTCCAGGTCCATGTCCTCAATTTTGGGCCACAAGAAGTCCGTTGTTATCCGATCCGATCTCATTTTCGAAAAATTACGGCTCGATGACTCCGCCAGCCTATAAACCGCACTAAACAGGTGTTTTCACATTTCCTACAGACCCGGTTTGCTGAAATTTCCGCACAATTCTCCCGATTGTAGATACATTTGGTTGATTATGCCGACAAAAAATCCACCTTTATTTTAACGCCAATATTTTCCGAAAATATCAGTCTCCGGTATTCCGATGGACGTATGTTTCTCCGGTAAATGTATCAAATCTACACTGATGATATAATTCGCTGAGAGATAAAAGCCATTCGGCCGCGACTGCCGCCTCGTATCTCACCTACGTTTCGATCGGGGGCATATCCAGCAGAGCTTCCAAAGCCTTGGTTGATATAGTGCACATTGCCCCACTTATAACCAAGCAACGTGTACGCTGAACAGATCCCCTCAACTTAAGAATTTATTAAAAGAGTGCACAAAAAGGCTAAGAAAGTTACTGCAGACTCAGAAAACGGCTTCTCTGGAAAAATATCTTAAGGAATTTCATGCAACTCCACAATCAGACTACTCATTATGGTGTGCAGCAAAGAAAATTATTCTTAAAAGTGGAAGGTTTCCTTAGTCACCATGATACCTAAACCAGGAAAGGATCACACAAAAGTTGAGTCATATAGGCCTATAAGTTTACTTTCTAATATATCAAAGCTGTTTGAGAAGCTGTTAGCGTCAAAATTAACGCCAATTTTAAATGAAAATAAATGTATTCCTAACCACCAGTTCGGCTTTAGAAGAGAACACAGCACAATTGAACAAACTTATCGTATAGTAAACGCAATAAGAAACACCTTTGAAAAAAGAAAATATTGTTCCGCTATCTTCATCAATGTTTCTCAAGCTTTTGATAAAGTCCGGCTTGTTACATAAATTGAAGCTTAACTTACCATTAAACACACACAATCTGCTAGAAAGCTACTGAGTCGGTCGAAAGTTTATTATTAAAGAAGGTGATAATTTAAGCTCTCCTCAGCTAATTGACGCTGGTGTCCCTCAGGGAAGCATCCATGGCCCACTTTTGTACTTAATATATACCTCGGATATGCCAACAAACAACTTCACCCAAACTTCAACATTTGCTGATGATACAGCTTTTCTAAGCGTGCACGAAAACAGTCAAGAAGCATCTCGATACCTACAGGATCATATATTTCAACTCGAATTATGGTTAAAGCAATGGAGGATAAAGGTCAATGAGCAAAAATGCGTACATATAACATTCACCTTGCTTCGGGAATCATGTCCCCTATTAAAATCAATAATCAAATAATACCTCAAAATTCGCATGTAAAATAATTCGGTTTAACGTGGAAAATCCATATAGAGGCAAAATTAACTCAAATGAAACTAAAAGCCATCCAAATTCATTGGCTTATTGGAAGGAACTCTGTCCTTAGTCTCGACTGCAAACTCCTACTTTACAACTCCATCTTAAAGCCAATCTGGTGCTACGGTATTCAGTTATGGGGCACTGCCTCGGCCTCTAATATCGAAAAAATTCAAAGGCGCCAAAATTAACTTCTTCGAATAATCACAGCTGACCCTTGGTATGTTGAAAACTCAAATATTCACAAGGATCTCAATGTTCCATTAGTTAAAACTGTGATTACGAAATATGCACTAAAATACTTAAAAAGGCTCGAATTGCATCCGAATCCACTAGCTCGAAATATTTTAAATGATAGCGGCCACACTTGCTTAAGAAGAAGAGACACTGCAGCACTTATCCAACTAGATGAGCGATAAACGCCTGAACAGAACCCATGAAAAGGAAACATTTTTGTCTGGCACTGGCAGGACATAAAATAAATTATTAGGTTAAGATTTGATTAATTATTGTTAGTTCATATTTAATATATGAAAATTAAATAAAAAATAATGAAAAAAAATGTACGCTGAACCCCCTGAACAAAAACTTAAGTTTCCTTCCGATCTGTGGCGACCGAAAAAAAACTTAAAAAAAAACTATAACTAATGAGATGTAATGACTTTATTTTAATAAAAAATATAATTTCTAAAATCACGTTTAAAATTTAAAACTGCTTTCCTACAAAAACAAACTTAAGCACTTTTTCCTTATTGTCACAGAATTACAACAGACTATTAAAATACTTTTCCATTAAGTTCAATTCGACAATTGTCGCTTTAAGGCAAACAAATTGTTAAAAACTAAAATACACTGAGTGGTTTTAGTGAAATACGCCAATTTTAAAATAAACACATAAAACTTTAAAAGCTTTTACCAAAATTTTTGGGAAAACACAAATTAAAACCAACCAATTTTCTCCACAACAATTAATTCTTTCAACCCCAACCCAAAGAAGAAGATTTTTTTCCAAATAACATCCATAAAAAATTGTAACTAGAAAATTTAAAAAAACAACACACCAACAAAATACAATTTACAGATGGCCTATGTTGCTGTTTGTGGCTTTTGTTGTTGTTGTTGTTGCTGTTGCAGTTGTTATTGCTGTCTGTTGGGCTGTTGATTTCATGTGGCTGCGGCTGACTGTGTCTAGTGGCTGGCAAGAAGGTATGAAAGGTTAGAGTTTTTAGTAAGCAATTTACGTGATATTTAAGCTTTATTTAAATTTATGTTGTACATCTTTAAGACGGTTTTTTAATTTTGTTTAAAACGAAATATAACAAATGCAATTTAACTTATAGTATAGCAAAAAATAAAAGAAATGAAATAAAAAAAAATACTTGGCAACACGAACGTACTCATCATCATCATCATCAGAATCCCAGTTTAGTTTAAAATTCAGAAAAAGAAAAGCAGAAGGCCAGTTTTGTTTTCTTCTAGGACGGGACATGGACAGTTAGTTAATATTAAAAAAAAGTACAAATAAAATTGCAGCTAAATAATACAAGAAATAAAAGAAAAAAAGAATTCAAAAAAGTATGAATAAGTGTACATCCATTAGCTGTGCTAATGATGAACAACAACCCGCTTCCTCTCAATACTTTTTTTATTTCAAAAATGAACACTAAAGAACCCAACATTAAGTATACAAAAAGGATGATTGTTCGTTCCTCTTTTGACTTGTTGCGAGTTTTTTAACTAAAAGTTAAATTGTTGTTTTTGTTTCTTCTACTGCTGCTGCTGCTGTTGTTGTTGTTGTTGTTGGTGTTGCTATAAAGACGGCTTATATCTTTAGCTGTCGAGCAATTACCTTAACCTAGTCGACAGCTTGGGTAGACGTGATAATGGCTTCTGTGTGTGCACGCGCCTGCGTTGTTTTGCACCATTCAACAATTGCTTTAAAACATAAATGCCACAATGCAACAGGAATTTGTTCTGCTGTTCTTCATTATTTGTGCAACTTCAAAGACAGAAGAGCAAACTTTAAATGTTTAAGAAATATATGCATCAAATTGTTGGCCTATCAAGTGTTGCCCTTAATATTCTATCGTGATCTTGTCAAAGGAAATAATGATTTTAGTTCTCGCAACGATTTAAATATAGCTGGAAATGTAAAGTAAGGAAAGGCAAATCTTAGGCCCCCAATAGAAAATATTTTCTTTGTATATCTTTTTATGGTTTCTTGTATGCATATGTCTAGTCTATAATCTGACCTCTAGTAATTAACATCTATATTCTATAGTAAGGCACTAGGGTGATCGATCGAATAGTATTCGACCGGTTTTAACCGGTTATTTTTGTTTTGTCCAAGTCGAATATTTTAAAATGTCCATTTTTCGAATATCGAATAAACCGGTTATTTAAGTAAAATTACCCGGTTACTTTATTAATGTGTAATTTATATACGTTTTCCTTACTTTTGTTATAAATGTACCCGTAATTTAAGTATTTTTCTAATTGAATATTTGGCAAACTTAAACTTTTTATAAAAAAATGTCAAAACAAAATGAAACAAAAGTCAAAAAACATTATGAGCAATGTAAATGCAAATAGATTATATAAGCTTGTGTTCTTGTAACAAAAACCAAACACAATTTAAAGTACTACAAAAAAAGTTCAGCTTAAAAAGTAATTAGCAATTTGATAAAGATGTCATCTCTGGTGATATTTCGAACTGACTTAAAAGAAAATTGTGCTTAAACGGC
Organism: Pollenia labialis; assembly: GCA_949318255.1. Taxonomy (NCBI): domain Eukaryota; kingdom Metazoa; phylum Arthropoda; class Insecta; order Diptera; family Polleniidae; genus Pollenia; species Pollenia labialis. Next base: position 115,910,292 of record OX439143.1, read on the forward strand.
CCTAAAATGATAAGTTGCAACAGTTCGTTAACGTCACGACTCATTAATCACTATTAATTAGTCTACAAGTATGACATAAATATACGCCAAGTAAAACTTAACCCTGTTCCAAGTATCTTTTAAGAGACTGCAAATAATACGTTACGAAAATATGCTGCCAATAATGAATAAAAAACTCTTAAGTAGTTCTAGCATATCTTCATGCTTAAAACAAGAACATACCGGCGGAATCAACGATATTGGAAAATTCATCCGTTTTATTTATTAAAACACCAAGAACTTAAAACAAAATTGAAGGAATCTAAAATGTCCTGGAAGGGTTTAAATTGTGTGATCGACGAATTGACAGATGTTTCACATAAAAAACATGTTCGTGTTACTATTGTTTCTATAATGGTGAAACAAAAAAAAAAATTTAAATATATAAACCTGGATAAGAGGTTTTGTTTGCCACTTGTCAAAAATATGGCTGAAGTTTACTGCTTCATATAGACGTGCTTAACCAGCAACAAATTAAAACTCATTTCCAATAAATTTGGGAAAATATGTCAAATAATAAATTTATTAAATTCCTTATATTTTTTAAACCAAAGTTTTACAAAAATTCTAAATATTTGACTCCTACACGTAACCACTAGTTTTCTTAAAGAATTGTTTGCTCTTGCAAAACGTTTGGCTAGAGCCAACATTATTTAACGGTTTCTTAACTACATTATACATAAATGCAATTATCATCTTAGGCATAAAGTTTAGCAAATAACTAGAAATTGTTAAAAATAATGCTTAAGTTTAATCAATTTACTGGTCACCCTTTTTTGATTTTATCGTCAAATATTTGTGGTCTGAACATACCTTAAGTCATATCTATATATTTTGTTAGTTCCTTACCTGCGTGAATTATTTTGTTTTTATTCTAATTAATTTTTTTTTACAAAAACTAATTTGATTTTTGTATTTTTATGTATTCGAATTAAAACCGGTTAACCGGTTATTTTTAAAATGCTTAACCGAAAACCGGTTTTTTTGAAATAGCAACTATTCGGAATATTCGAAAATCGGGTATTGAAAAATATCGAATAATCGATCACCCTATAAGGCACATATTACAGTTTAAAGTCCGACCTAAAGTCTAATTTATGGTTGGTGGGTCATCGTAAAATTAAAAGGATTCTGTTTTGACAAGACTAAACCTACTCGTCAGATGTGTTGTAATTTGCATCGTAGTGCACACTTATGTCATATTAAATCCAACTAGTAGCCGCGCGATATCTCACAATAGCCAGGGCTGTGGTGTCGTCAAAAAATTGTTCTAACTCCGACTCTAACCGCTAAAATTTGTTAAGTGCGACTTCAACTCTGATTCCAACACCGACTCCTACTCTTACATTACTTCTAAATGTATATGATACTGGTCCTTATTTGACTTTAAACTCTTTTTTAAATGGTTTACAAGTGAGAAAGTACAGTTGGTCAAGCCCGACTATGTGATACCCTACACCACAGTTTTTAAAAACACATTTACGAGAGTGCACCCTATTCGGGGCCAATGGAGAATCATGCTTATGTGTCCTTATATATATGGATCTATTTATGTTTTAAATTTCATTAAAATCGGTTTGATAGTTTGTGAGAAGCTGAAATTGCCCCCCTTCCTCCCCTTGTGGTCCTATTTTTTTTAAAACTATTTAGCTTATATAGCCATATAAATATGGATCTATCTATGTTTAAAATTTCATTAAAAATAATTTGATAATTTCTGAGAGGCAGAAATTGCCCCTATCACCTCTCGTGGTCTACAATTCGGCCCATTTTCAAAAGGCTTGGTCCTTGTGGGCATAAGAACCTATAAGCCAAATTTTATTAAATTATTCCCAAAATTGTGACCTGTACTTTGCGCACAAGGTTACATTGACAGCCAGCCAGCCGGACGGATATCGTCAGATCGACGTCCAGGACCCATATTTTAAGGTGTTACACACATCAGCACAAATGCATAATACCCTCTCCACTTTTGTGGTGTGGATTTAAATATAGCAAGAAAATTATTCTGTTAAAATTTTAAATCGATATTTTCAATATTGCATTGCCAATTTCGAAGAAGTTTTATTTAAGAAAATATTAAAAAAAAAATTGTCTTAATTTGTTATGGCGAAAAATTTTGGATTTGGAGTCGCGAGTTTTTGTGGCTATGCTCGTCTTAATAAAACACCAGATCCATCACCATGATTCCCTCTTGAGCCATCTGTCTGTATCGTTGTGCTATATTCATAATTTAGCTTACCCCCTCCGGTTTTATGTCCCTATCTCCGCCTGTATCCATGTCTTCTTAACTTTTTGAAATGCTTCCATTTAAGTTCATGCTTTATAAAGACCTCAATAAAATTTCAAGTTTTATATCTGTTTTTAACTAAAAATCTTCAGTAGCTGAAGAGTTATGGGCTTTAATGTCAGTTATATATTTTATATCTTCCAGTTGTAAATCTTCATTTGGATATTTTTATCTCTACGAGATTAAAACTACACAACTAAAGTGAAACATTCTTGCATAATATTAAACTTAAACGAGATTCATTTTCTTTAAGATACAGAAAACGAAAAACTCAATTTAGAAAAAAAAAATAAAATAAAAGAAACAAGAATAACTTCACTCTAGTTTCTTAAATAAAGCTTTCGTATTAACGTGAACAGCAAGAAAAAATATATCGAGGCAAAAAAAAACTAAATGATAATTCTAGTTAGTTAAAGCTTTTGCATAAAGATGGTGACTGGGAATAGTTACAGTGAAGCAAAAATAAAACAAACATGTTTTAACTTACAAATACTCTGTGTTTTTAAATATTATTTTTTAACGTCTATTTAAACTTCACTGTACTAGTTAGTAGTATGTTTACTATAGAAGATTAATTTAAATTTTGCACTCAAACAACATGAAAACTAAATGAAAACAGTGGATTAAACACAACACATACATACATCCGTACACACACTTAAACTCTTAATAGTACAGAAATTGTTACAAAGAAGAGAAAAAAAGTAGAAAACAAACATTTTGTGCATTAAATCATTAAAAGACGACTTATTTGCAAACTACTTTGTCTAAACTTGACAACTTAAGAAATGAAACACCAACAACAACACAACATCATAAACTACTGCAAAAAAATAAAGCACTAAAACTTAAGCAAACCAACTAAAAACTAAAAGTAAGAAGTTAAAGTTACAAAAAACTGAATTAAGTTCACAAAAAAAGCAGGACAGGGAGGAAGAAAGAGAAAAAAGTGAATGAAAAACGCAATAAACTAACGATTACAAAATGCTGCATGAGTTACGAAAATATAACAACAACAAAATGCACTTCTTTACGAAATATAGGCTGTAGTAAAAAGTATTTAAAAGAATAAATACATTAATAAGAGAGGATGCCCCGGTAGGCTAGTTGGTAGTGAGCTAGTCTATCAGTGCGATTGTTGCGGGTTCGATTCCTGTTAGAGTCTCTTCTCTGTTTCACTACAACGGGCTGAAGGTTAACGTTACTAATTGCTTGGTTAATAAAGTGAGACTATAACTTGTTGTTGTATTAAATAAATAAATTAATAATCACCCCTATCGTGAATAATTTTTCCCTCGTAATTTTTCCCCTTTTCACATATTTGCGATCATGAAGAGCTCCCATGAAAAAAGGTCATTCAAAAGAGAATAATAACGTGAAAAAAGTTTCACGTGAAAAAATTCCCCTTATCGTGAAAAGTTTTTTCCCTCGTAATTTGTTCACATTTCCCTTAGATTTTTTCACTTTATTTTTGCTAGGGAACAGAACATGTATGTAAGTAGTTTCTCCTATAAATCGAATATTCAGGTTTATTTCCGTTAATAAGGCACCAACCGATATATTGGTCAACAAAATGCAAAACAAGAGGTTGATTGCCGGCGGATTTGTAAAGCTTTCGAAAGACGTGGTGGCAGAATTTTGGGAAATATTTTACTACATAAAATTTAAAAAATGCAAAAAACTAACGTTGCAATCAACCTATCCCTCCAATACTAATCATTTAGCTTTATTATTTTCACTTTTCTTTAAAATATATACGTAAATATTTTTTAACATAAATTTCATTGATTTTTAATATTTCCTAATCTTTCTTCTTTTTTGTTACATTCACTGGAACTGATAGCGTGAAAAATTTTTCACATGAGATTCATGATTGCTTTTTTCCCTTCGAGGGGAATGAAAATTTCATGGGAACAAAAATTCCACTTGTTATTCACGATAGGGGTGAATATTCAACATTTTTTATTTTTTCGAATTTATTCTATTACAAAAAATCTTTATAAAATACATAACTGAAATTTAGCTCATAGAATAAATTCGAAAAAATAAAAAATGTTGAAACTAATAAAGTAACCTATGAAAGGAAATAATTCCCAGTTTCTATAAATTAATAATAGTTTAATAGACTTAAGTTTTGCCTTTAGTCAAGTCTACCGCCTCGACTTATTTATCCAGTCGAAGGCCCTATACACAGAAAAATTCTCGCCACTTTCTTTTTTTTTAAACTAAGCCATTATTCAAAAAAAATGAGTTGTAAAAAAAATTTAATCGAGTGAATTAATTAAAAGTCAACTTACTTATATCAACAATAATTCTGAAAAAATGTTGTTTATCAAAAAATTTTTGGTTGATACAAGTAATTTGTTTACTGGTGCAAATTTAATAAATTTTTCAATTTATATCACAAATTGTGTATTTAAAATCCATTTATATTTTTTCTGTGTAGTGTAGTCTATACACAGAAAAAAATTGTTCATCAATTAAAGCATTAATCAAAAATTAAATCAGATTTAATTAAAAAATTTTATCAAGTGAATTAAACGTTTAATTGATACTCTTAATTTGCACCTGTAAAGAAATTCACAAATTCACTTGATTAAACGTTCAATTCACTTGATTAAACGTTTAATTCATTCGATTAAACGTTTAATTCATTTGATTAAATTTTTAGTTAAAACTGATTATATTTTTGATTAATGTTTTAAAAAAAAAATTTAACATATGGGGTTTTTAAGCCGATGTCTTCCGATTGGGATGAAATTTGCACCAAGGTTAGTGCTATAAGACAGTTGTTTGGATTCAATTTTTCAATAAGAGCGTTCAAGAGCTCTCTTTAGTTGTAGGGGGCCAAAATTTGACATGTTGGCCAAACAGGTGTTTGTTCTCATCCACGTAACTTATTACCTATTGTTCTTAGAAAACTTTGTCCCAAGTAGTTTAGATAGCTGTTACACCAATCTTGCGAAAAGTTAGATCGTAGACATTGTGAAGAAACAAGGTGATTTAATTCCTGAGGTTAACACATTGTGGCTATTACAGTATCACAAAATTTGCGTACCTCCTACAGCTCAAAGAGTTCTTGATATATTACTCTGACTATAAGATTGAAACGTATACATTATGACTGAAAATATAAGCTTAATATAAGCAAAAGTCTTTTTTGAATAAAAAGTCATTGCTTGATGCAAATACCTTCAAATTATAAATTGGAGTTTAGCACAAGAAAACGCTTTTATTTTTTTAAAAATAAAACCTCAAACAAAGCAGGTTTGTAAAGGACGGCATAAATTGTATACGGTCAGTTTTCATTCCGAAACAATTCGTCCTTGACACAAAAGGAGCTTTATTCATAAATGTGCGCTAAAAGTTTACATTTTCATATCTTCGATCAAAGTGTTGAAGAAAATCGGTGCACTGTTAAGTTTTTTTTAATAATACGTTCCTTTAAATTTCTGTCCGAAAAGATCTCAGTTCACAATATAAAAATACGAGTAAAGTAGTTAAAAAAAACTTAATGGAAGCAAATGTATCAAAATGCTTAATTGGATGTGGAACAATAAATGACGTTCTTTTTCTTTCCACTTCATCGTCTAAATAATATTAAAAAAAAATCTAAACTAAGCCCAACTACTCAAAGATGGACAGTAGTAGAAGAAATATTTGTTATTAAAGGACGGTTAAAAGGACGAAATACATGTTTCTATGTAACGAGTATGGCGAGCAAAAAAAAAAATAGAGACGCAACAGAAGAGCTTTAGGAAAAACACACGAGCCGCTTTTAGTCAACAAGTGCATCATGGATGGCAGTTTAGAGGCGACTTTTTTAACGTGACAATATAAATGAGATAATATTTTTTTATTTATTTATAAAAATAAATTTATGCACATATTTTGTTCTTTTTCTTCAAAGTCTTATTTGTTGCTAAACGCTTTGCTAAGATTAGTTTGTTGATTACAAACGAGCGCTGTGACACGCATTCTTTAAACGGTTTAAATATGAAAACTACGAAATTACACTTCATTTAAGTTTCACTTCAACCATTTGTTTTAATGTGAAGAAATGAACTAAAACAAATTAAGTCCATTAAATACTTAAACACATTGCAAAAAATTGCTTCAAAGTGTGAAAAAATTTTGCAGGAATGGGCAAAATGTTAAAAAGAATGGTGCAGTAAAAAGCAACAAACATGAACATAGACACAGACAGAGACATGGACAGTAACAGAGATACGCATATACAAATATGTCAAAATATACAATAACATGGACTAGACAAAGTCAAAATAATATGCATGCATAGACAAAGACACATACAGTCGCATGTAGAAAGGCCCTGACTCGATTTTTTTAGAAATTGAGTTTTTTAGTGATTCTAAAACATTTACCAAAAATACAGCTCGTTACAAGAATTTATTGCAATAGCATCAAAAATATCAGTTTTGCAAGCAATTGAAGAAGCCATTTTACATAATGCTACATACAGTTTCTATTATGTTTTTGCCTTCTCCTGTAAAGTTGCAATTATGTGAGTTAATTCCTTCCTACATAAGACCAACGATACATAGATATTGACAGAGACAGAGACATTGACATAAGCAATGGGATATACCTTAACATTGAAATTGACATAGACATTGACATTGACATAGACATTGACATACACATCGACATATAAATAGAAATAGAAATAGACATAGACATGGACATAGACATAGATATAGCCATAGACATAGATATAGGTATAGACATAGGCATTGACATAGACATTCAGCCAAGACCTAACCGATAATCTGAAAGACGACAGTCTGTACTGAACTGACAAAAAATATGGGAACATTTAACATCTAAGCGGTGAACACAGATGTAGATTTATTTCAAATGTAGATAAGTGCATGACCGAACAAATGGCGAGATCTGTTGTCACCTGATACAGTTTCTAACGAGGTACGGTGGATATAGAAGCTACCTACTTCTATTCGAACAAGATGACTCAGCAAAGTGTCCAGCATGTCCACATCAGGATCTAAGTCTTGAACAAGTTATGTTCAAATTTCAGCCATTTGATGGGATGAGAAGAATTTTAGAAACACAATTAATATGCAACTTGTAACGAGAAAATATCGTGGAGGTCATGATGGAGTAAGAAGAAAAGTTCTATTCACATTTTTAAACGAATTACGGCGAAGAAGAAACAGATCAGGAAGGAAATAGGAGCAATACATTAATGAGTATGAAAAATCAAATAGATGCAGCAAACTTGGCCATCTTACTTGCGAGGTAACACTAAACGGCAGTCTGGCAGAGTGTGTAGTTGATGATGGAGGTGGTTTTAGTCGATAAAAAGCCGACATAACCGCTTATGACCTATTGAATACAGTGACATATACAACAAACACATAGACAGTGACATAGCCATACACAAGGACATTCATTATGAAAAAGACATTTACTTAGACATTTAAGAAATTTAAGTTAATTTAATAAAACTGAAATGTAGCAATGTTATTTTGTATTTAAACAATTTACGTAAACATAATTGGTTTATCCAACAAGCGTTCCCTTACTCAAAATGTATATGCTATTTGAAAACCTTGGGATCCAATGGGTGTACGGGAACAAACTTTATAATATTTTTAAATCTACAATTTTTTTGTTCAAGTCCTTAAATACATTCTCTTATTTCTCTTTCAACATTGTGTATTTTAACAGCACATGTAAAACAAATTTACAGTTTTTTGACCTTTGACTACTTATTTTGCTTAAAAAAAGTTTGTTTTGCATTTTTTTGCCCAACTGTCATTTCAAACTGCCTTGTCATCATTGTTTTATTACAACTTTTTATAAATTCATTCCAGCATTTTCTAATTTTAGTTCATGTTAAAGAAAAACTAACCCAGCCTTTTTATAATCTTTTTTTTTTGTTTTTCCTCTTTTTCGGCAAGAGGTCAGATTTCAAAATTTGCGTTTATTTAATAATTTTGTTGTGTTTGTTTAGTCTTTTTGATATTTTTTTGTTTTTCGTTTTCTTCTTGGTTGTATGTCATTGACATTTACCGCAAAAAAAAAAAAATTTAAAAAAAGATCTTTTCACATTTGCAAAAATGCAACAAACTCATATATTGAAAGAAAAAAATACACACATTTTTTGGTTTAAACCATGAAAAGAAAAAATTAAAAGCCACGCCACAACTTATTATTGCGGCAAAAATGCCATGAAAAAATAACAGTCATAAAATTCTCCTCGTGGACCAAGCCCCCATTTTCAGATGATGATGATGACTTTTTTTTTTTGGTAAGAGTATTATTGAAAAAACAAAACTTAAATAAACTTCAAAAAAATACTTCAATAACAATGATGAGGATGTTGATAGTGTGGCAATGGCATCAAGTCCACAAAAAAAACACGTAAAACGCCACCACCAGCCAGCATATTGAAAAAATGCAAACTTGAAATAAACAACAACATTAGCTAGAAAATTGTGTGTGTTTTCCAATAAAGACAATTCAGAAAAACTTGATATATTTTATGAGATTTCTAAGCGAATTTTGATAATATGACATTAGGTGTCAAGTTTGATAAATGCTAACTGGATATTAGGAATCATATTGCAGATTTTCTTATAAATAGCAAATCACCTGTAAAAAAGCAGGATTGCAATTTTCTATAAACAGGAATTTTTTAGTAGAATATTCTATAAAATGATATTTGTTTTTAGAAAACTTCCTATAAATATTTAAAAATTTCAAAAAATTTGCTATAAATAGTAAATTTTCAAAAAATTTGCTATAAATAGTAAATTTTCAAAAAAATTGCTATAAATAGTAAATTTTCAAAAAATTTGCTAAAAATAGTCTATTTTGAACAAATTTGTTTTTAATAGTAAATTTAAAAAAATGTTCTATAAATAGTAAATTTTAAAAAACTTAGCTAGAAATAGTAAATTTCAAAAAAAATTGTTATAAATAGTAAATTAAAAAAAAAAAAATTAAAAATATCAAATATTCAAAAATGTTTCCTATAAAATCAAATTTTCAAAAATATGGCTCTTTCGTAAGTAGCCATTTCTTTCTATAGCAAACATTTTTGAGAAAATTACCTTTAAATAGTAAATTTTTACAAAAACTTCCTATAAATAGCCAATTTTCCGAAAAGTGTTTAAAAAATTTCTTAAATGTAGCAAGTTTTCAGAAAAGTTACAATAAATTTTGAAAAAATACCTATAAATAGAACATTTTCAAAAAACTTACTATAAATAGCGAAATTTTCGGAAAGCTTCCTTAAAACAAAAAAAAAATTAGATATCTTCCTGTAAGTTGCAAGTTTTCGGAAACAGCAAATTTTTAGAAACTTTCCTTTAAATAACAAATTTTTAGAAAATTTCCTATGAATAGCGTATTTTCAGGAAACTTCTTATAAAAAGCTAATTTTTCTAAAATTCCTATAAACAGAAAATTTTGAGAAAAGTTTCTTTAAATAGATGTTTTTCAGAAAAATTTTTATTAATAGCAAATTTTCATAAAAAATTTCCAAAATAATAGCAACTTTTCACAGCAAATTTCCTAAAAATAGGCAATTTTCATAACGAATTTCCTATAAATTACATATTTTCATAAAAAGTTTCACTTAAATAGCAAATTTTCCTTAAACATTTTTTATAATATCAAGTTTTTTGAAAATTTCCTATAAAAATCCAATTTTCAAAAAATGTCCTTTAAATAGCAAACTTCCCACAGTTTCCAAACAGAAAAACTTTCCTAAACAAGCAAATTTTAATAAGAAATGGGCTATAAATATCCTACGACATAAAAAGCTGTTTTTCAGAAAACTTTTTGTAACTAAAACGTTTAATTTAAATAGTAAATTTTTAGAAAACTTCTTATAAATACCAAATTTTCCGAAAATTTAGTTTTTACATAATATAACCAAATATTTTGTTCAGGGACCGAAAATAAGAGTTATTTTTCAATTTTTGAAGAAATAAATCATACTTAAATGAACATCGTAAAAAACTTTTAATTACACCATCATGATTTTTAGGCGAAATGCATAAGAGTTATTTTTGATTTTTATATTTTTAAATAAAAAATAAAAGTTATATTTGATTTTTATATTTTTAAATCAAGAAATAAGAGTTATTTTTGATTTTTATATTTTTATATCAATAATAAAAATCAATTCAAAACTCTTATTTATTTGTTGATGTGGTATGTATAATAATATGCTGCTTCATTCAAATTTCTATATGAATATAATATATTATGTGACTTATCCATTATCAGCTATAAAAACAGGAATGCATAGAAATAGCTTATAAGTTTTGGCTGCCATTCAAGTCTAAAAGTATAAAATTTTTTTTAAAAAAAAAATCTACAATTTTGAAAAAATTTTGATGTTTCTTTTTTAAATTATTTACATAAATTAATATTGTTCATTTGCAAAAAGAATTTTGAAAAAATTTTAATTTTTCAAATTTTTATAAACAGCTTTCAACACGAATTTATCCCAATGTTCACTTTGTGCAATTTCAAAAAAAAAAAAAATCCACAATTTTAAAAAAAATCAAAATTTTTTTTATCAAATTTTTAGTTAAGATTATTATTGTTCATAATCCTTTAAAAAATTTTATTTAGAACCGAAGTTATGAATTTTTTAATTTTTCAAAAACTGAAATTGGCGGTGAAGTTACACGTAACTATCTATAAGAACTTGCTTATGAAAAGCAAGTCGACAAAAAATATCGTCAATATCAAAAATTGCATATTGAATTGTTTAATGTAATTCACTTGATATTGAATGTGTTTTTGTTTAAATACAAATTCTCCGTAATATTTTATGTTTATAATCCGATGGGAAAGTTTTCGTAAATTTTTGGGGTGTATGCTATTTTTTTAGCGTATAACTAGCGTTATATTTTATGTTGTCTTAAGTAGTTTGTCATATAGGAAGAAGTAATTTTTTCATTATATGATAAACGAAAAATCTAAAAATTGGATGTTTTCTTGAAAATATTTATTAAAATACTAAGTAGTAAGCTGAATAATATACCTCTAAGCTTAGGTGCTATAAGAGGGCATATAAAAGCTTCTATATTTTGAAGAAGTATAATTCTTAATTGTACATCAAAACACTAACCATATAATAAGAAAATTATGTTTGGTTAGCAATGAAATTAAATAAATGAAATAAAAAACTATTCCGCAAATTCTGAGAGAATGGTAAAATTGAAAAAATGACGTGGACGCAGTAGGCAATGGCTGAATGCCCGTTATTTTTAGTTAATATTTTTGAAATATTATTCTGGTTGATCCTGCCAGTAGTTACATATATGCATATTATTATACATACGGCATCAACAAATAAATAAGAGTTTTGAATTGATTTTTATTATTGATATAAAAATATAAAAATCAAAAATAACTTTTATTTTTCATTTAAAAAAATAAAATTCAAAAATAACTCTTATTTTCTATCTAAAAATATAAAAATCAACAATAACTCTTATTTCTTGATTTTTTTGATAAAAGTCATAACAGTTACGGTCCCTGATTTTGTTTTATTTAAATTTGAATGTTTTCTGATAATTCAAAATTTACCATAATTAACTAATTTTTCAAAAAAATAAATTTTTTTAAAACATTTCGTACATAAAAAAAATTATTTAAAAATTTATTATTTATACATAAAGGAAGCTCTAATTGCAGTCGTTTTCAATCCATATATTTTTTTTGTGCATTTTTCGTTCAATGACAACGAAAATTTCAATCAACCTAACAAAATAAACTTGCAACCACAATAACAGCTACATCTGCAAAAGCAATGTTTACAATATCAACATTTTTTGCACAACAAAAAAAAAAAAAAGCTACAAAACCATACCGAGTGAAAAAAACGGCCACATATTTTTGTTTATTAATGATGATCATTGTCAAGGCACATGTGTCTTTACATATTCGTTGTAGAAGTCTGTCCATTGCAAAACTTTGTATTAAGTCTACCTAGACTCTTTAATAGTCTAGGCAGCTCAGCCTCAATGCGTTGGCGTTAAACAGCAAAAAAAAAAATTAAACGAAAATGCAAAACACAGAACTCGACTTTATGAAATTTTAGAGTTTCCGCCCGCTGTGTGTTTTACAGTCAAAACGTGTTGTTGTTTGTTTGTTTGGTTTGCCTCTTTACTCTGGCTAAACTTGTCCACATTCATGTACTTACAATACAAAATTTTGTTAAATTTGCAAAAAAGAAAAAAAAGATTAAAATAAAGATTGTCTCATATTAGGCATGTTGCCACACGACTTTACAAGTGATCGTCCAACACTATTAGGGGTCTTATAAACAGAACTTGTAAAGTCTTACTTCCACTCTTTGCCTCACCACCACCCACACTGGTCAACAAATTTTTAAAAACGCCTGCCTGCCTGCTGCATTTGCGAAAATTTTGTCTTTCTGTCTGTAAGTTACGCTTTATTACTTAAACTTGAAAATAGTAGTTTTTATTTACGATGATGAAAATATGAAAATGTTTTATGACAAGTTGGAGAACAAGTTTTAAGAAAAGCCCCTATAAATGCCAAAATTTTATTACAAAATATAGTCATAAGGAAATATACTTTTTCCCCTTACCAGTATTTTAAATATTTTTGTTGAAAAAGTTGTATTATTTCTTTAGTAATTCCATCTGTTTCATTATTATGTGATGACTCTTTATTTTATATGTACTTGAAAGTGTAAAAAGTGACTTAAATTTGGTCTTTAGTTTTATTTTTACCCTACAGCACTACAAATATAAATATAGTCTAACCATTAAGCAGGATGTTAATTCTAAATATTAAGAAAAGTTTTCAGAGAATTTATTTATTATTTTTAATTTTGATAGAATATTTTTAATAATGATGACAAGTAAATGTGAAACAAAATATTGGCCAAATGATCGCCACGGCTTGGGTGGCATACCTCTATCTATCCGATGGTCCATATTTTCAATGACTCTGAGATATAATTGAAGTTCAATGTCATTTTTATGGTAAATTATCTCATCATTTAGCTCTTGAATTGTTCTTGGCTTATTGACGTACACTCTTGCTTTTAAGTCCAACTGGCGGCCAATTATCATCGTCACTACGTAAAACAACACGGGCATTGAATTTCTCGCACAAGAGGGCACCATCCTGTTGGAACCACATACCGTCCAGGTCTATATACTGAATTTCTGCCACATTAAGTCCGTGATCATTCCGCGATAGTGAACACGATTAACGGTAACTGCTTGTTCGACCTCATTTTCAAAAAAGTACGGCCCGATTAAGCCGCCAGCCCATAACCCGAACCTTGTGGACGAATTAATTTTGCTGACCAAAAAAATCACGATGGGCACGAAATGCATTTTGCTTTGAACGCCCCGTTTCGTAAAAGGCTTCAACAATCTTAACGCGCTGCTCAATTGTGTACCTCTCCATGGTTAAATTTGTCGAACACTGAAACAAAGGAATGTCAAATTAAGTTGTTCAAAAAAAAAAAAACACTTGACATTAAGGTGTGACTCATAAATAATATCGTACATTATTGTTGGACCAATCTTAAATATTTGTGTTAATTATATGATAATTATATGTTTTTAACGATATTATTATAATTGCTATAATTGTTTTGTGCAAACCTCAAATTGATAAAAAAAAACTTTGCAAAAATTATTCTATTTAAATTAAATTTAAATTGCATGCAAGTGAAATATTTGTTTTTTAATGACGATGAAATTCAAGAAAGTTTATATGGACGCATTTCCCTCTTCAAAGCAGCAAAAGACGTGCAAATATTGAAATACACAGAAGTAATAAAACTCTTACATATGTATGTTTATCGACCTATTGGGATTCTTGGACTAAGAAAACATACATTTCTGATTTGAATAAAAAGCCTGGTATTTTTTAAGGCGAAAGGTGTACAAAAACATGCGGCCTGGATAAGTATTTGTAAATTCCCTTATAGGAAAAACTATCGCAAATCACCCTATCTATACTCTTGAATTGCGTAGGGTAGCAAATTATAGAACTCTTCCGTCTATACTCACTTACTTTTTTATTTTAATGTAAAGACATGATTGTTTATGTTCTTAAGCGGCTTGCATTTGTTATTTGTTGCAACATTAAAGTTAGTAATAAGTATGCAGCGATGTAGTTGTTGTCTACTCTTTTTTTTTTTGTAGCGACTTAAGAATATTGGCGACCATTATCAAAGTCTAGCACTCCAATAATATTACAACAGTCATAATCATAATGCCACATGAGAAAAGAGTTGTTTAACAATATCAGTATCATTTCAACTCATATTTATACAACTTGTGTTTACCATTCAAAGATACTCATACTCGCACTCATATTCGTATTTATTGTTGTAATAATAAACGTGCAATACTTTATCGTTTGGCATCGCTGCAACATAACGTTGTTGCAGATTGTGTTGTCTCTATGTGTGTAGCTGAATTTAGTTGTTGGTTTCTTTAAATTTTTTTTAATAACGACAACAAACGAATTATGTTGTAGATTTGGGGTGCGTCAATTTATAAGTTCATGGAACAATTGCTGCAAAAAAAAAACAAATAAAATAATATCGGGAATATCTACAGTTCGGGGGAATAAAATCTGCAGAAAATCTCTTCTCTTTTATTTTGCAAAGTATTTTTTTTTTTTTTTAATTTATTTTGTAATTTTTTCTTGTCATTTATTTTTCGCTTTGTTGTTAATTTAATAAGGAAGTTGTGAAGTGTTTTCTATTAAAATTGTTGTGCTCGTTTTGACAGTAATGCTTATTTTGTTCATAGATTTTTAAGATTAGTAGAAATTAAAAGAGGATTTCAATAGAATTTTTTGAATATTAAAAAAGTTCATGATTTTTCTATGAAAGATAACTGTGAAAATAATAAAGCGCGCACCTATTTTTGTTTAGTTAGCTCCAAATAAATGATTAAAATAAATATGTATGTACCTATAGTGACTTAATAGTGAAGACTTAAAAACTCAAGGCATTTTGGTTATGACTGTTTTGCTTGCGGACATAGTCATGATTTCGAGTTTTATAGGCAAAGGAGGCGATAGACATGCGGACTAGACAAGACCTTGTGCAGTTCTTGGAAACACAATTAAAAGTCATGCCTCTTTCTCCAAGCAAAAAAGTCGTGTTAAAATTTGTACATCAAGTTATAGAAAATTTTTAGGTTTTATACGAAAAATTGTCAGATTTTCAAGAAATTATTTGGAATATTTTAATCTTTAGAAAATTTCATGTTATATAGTATTTTTTAAATATTCCGTAAAATTTTATAAAAATTCGAGTCCAAAACTTACAATGTTAAAAAATATTATGCGACTGCAAATGGCAAAATCAGTCACCTGTAGGGATGCCAATGCCGAAAACCGAAATCCCGGAATTATTCTAAAAATTTAAGTCTCGAATCCCGGGATTTTTTATGGACTATAAATGCTCATCTCCTGTAGCCCTCTTTTTGCTAACAATATGTAAACTTAAGTGATTATATACATAAATATATGTACATATATATATATATCCTTACATAACTCAGACGTGGATCCGACTTGAACTCCTGCGGGATGGGTGTGGGGGAATTGTTTAGGAACCTTCAACTGAAACATACCATTTTGCAAAATTTCTTTTGGAAAGACCATTGAAATGGTATACATTTTTGTGTTTAAGGTGGGTTTGTTGAGATGAGTACAAATTAATTTTTCTTCCCCTGCACTCGCGACTGCATAACAATATATAACAAATATCAAACCTCATAGCTTTCTTATTTCTTTCAGTAAATAGCTGAAATTTGGCATTCAAATATTGGGAATATATTCAGTATAAAAATAAAAATAGCTTAACAGAAAAAAGTGCCAATTATATTTTATATATTCGAATTTCCAAAAGGTACCAAAATTAATATGAGAGCTTTTTAAGCGAAGAGAACACAATTTAAATTTTATTTTTGTCTTTATTACTTAAAAAGTTTAATTGTTTACCAAAAAAGTACCAAAATTATATTTTTCTTTTTTTTATACCCAAAATGTGTAAATTTCGAATTTCCAAAAGGTACCAAAATTAATATGAGAGCTTTTTAAGCGAAGAGAACACAATTTAAATTTTATTTTAGTCTTTATTACTTAAAAAGTTTAATTGTTTACCAAAAAAGTACCAAAATTATATTTTTCCCTTTTTTAAACCCAAAATGTGTAAATTTCAAAAAAGTACCAAACACGTGACAATTTTATTTTCGATTCAATAATGACATTTTATGAATTTAAGTCTGCCTCTGTTAGATCACGAGATATAATGTTACTTATTTTACCAGTTTTTACCCATTTCTAACCCCTTGAAATTTCAAAAGTCTTTACTTTTTTATGTACACATTGGGAGGGGAGTCTACCTGCAAAATTTCCAGTGTCTGGCTTAAGTTGTTTCGGCTGGGCTATGATCACCCAGTCAGTCACGCTAATTTTATAAAAATATATGAAATCACTAAAAATGATCTGGTGACTAGGGTCGCAGGTGGTTGCAGCTGAAATGTATACTATACTATATATAGTATTTACTTACTTTTGACACTTAATAGTGCTAGATATAATTATCACTTAACCTCCCCTTGTCCCACCTTTTTTGTTATGGTCTCTTTAAATTTGGCTTACTTTAGGTTTTATTTATATTTAAAGTTACTCACAATCTCTTCACTTATCCGAAAAAATAACGCGCACAAAATCACAATTATCACATGGAATGATTAATTACTAATACGGTTTAAACATAACGTGCTTATTTACAAAGAAAACTTTTAAGGAAAAATAATAGCTTACTTTTATTTCAAAGTAAAAAAATCAACTTTGAAACCCTGAAATTTGTAAGAAAAAAATTATGTACTTTGCTCCAGTATTAACAGTTAAATAGTTATCCAAGAGCCAAAATAAGAAATGAGTTGTGTGTTTTGAAGTGATCGCTATAATCTGTCATCAAAATTTTATTGATATTAAAAATAAAATCATTTTGGCCGGAATTTCCCAGTGTGCATTGTAGTTACTGACACTAAATAGATGTGTAAATGGTCAAATGGTGTCAATTGACTCATTTATTTTTATTTCGGTTTTAATTATGGGCGTTAGTAGATGTTGCGAAGGTTGACAAAGTTATTTTTTGCGGTTTGGAATTGAAAGTCTGTTCTATTATACGTTTTCACTTTTTATATATCATGGCGAAGAATACATAAGATTCGGCATGGCCGAATATAGCACTCTAACTTGTTTATAATGGGCTTAGACCTACTCTAAGCAAATCTTAATACCTACGCCAACTGGGCTTTTAAATATTAAAAATTTATTAATAACAAAAATAAACCAATATTTATGCAATTTCAACTGACAACCAAAGCGCCAGTTACATTTTTAAAAGTCTACTAATATATTCTATGTGCACAACTCCTTAAATCACCATTATGTTCTCTAATAAATTGCAATACCAAAATGAAATAGAAACCCAATTTTAGTTGTTTATGCGGCCATGTAAAAGATTTAAGCACCAGCTTTTCATATAATCAACTTATGGCTGACATTCTACCAGTTGAGTGATGTTTTCTCATCGTCTTCTAAGACTAACTTAACATCATCATTGCTATTATCGTCATCATCATTATTATTATCATCATCGTCGTTTTTATCATCTTGCCGTTTTCTCTTTGTTGTTGCACAGTTTACGCTGTAGCAATAAACGTCAAAATTTAGCCCATCGCTGTCCATTTCAACAACGTGTGAAATAAATCACTCAAAGTGCTGAAGATCCATTAAATAACACAACAACATAGCAACAGTAACAACTAACAGAAGAGCATAGCAACCATATTAAGCCCAACATTTCAGGGAGAGTTAAAAAAACACTTTTGGTAAATTTATACATTCTGTGCTGATTCACACGCCTCAGGTTTTAGTCGTCGAGTCTTAAGTTTTATGGAGAGAAGGGAGACGATAATGCCATTTGCTTACTTCTATCTCCAAGAAACTTAAGGCTTCACGACTCAAACCTGATGCGTGTGAATCATCACATAAGTGTATGTGTATAAATATATACATATGTACATATATATTTATAAGTACATATTACATTTTTATTGCAGCAAATATAAGCTTTAACTTCATTATTAGCAAACAACGCAATGAGCATACAACAACTCAACCGAACAATCAAATCAACAAACCCAACAGCAACAACCAACCAACCGTCTTGTATTCATGTCTACAACAATGTAGTTGAGCTGCAGTAGCAACTTTACACACTTGCAACTAACAATGAAAAACCCAACAACATGTAAAGCCCTGGTATTAGCAATGTTTTGTCTCTTGATACCTTTGGGTGTTGAGTAGCAACACTATAACTACTATACTTGCAACTATAATAAAAACAAAAACAACAACAACAATATCAATTCAACAGAAGAAACCATGTTGCAAAGACTGGATGGATTTTAAGCCGATGATTTAAAAAAAAACTTAAACAAAAATTGTTTGAAACCTAAAAACATCTATCTACGTAAAAAGTAGCGCAAAATAAAAAAGTTCCATAGGACATGACTTGAAATTTTAGTTTCTAATTTCCTAAAAATCCAATAGAATTATCATCTGATTAAAAATTTATATCTCCACAAATAAATCGGCAACGGCAAAACAATTAAGAGCACTTTCCTCCTCTGATTGTCAACCGATTTGAGCAAAAGATACCCCGTTTCAGAGGTATTTACTTACAGAAGTGCACAAATAACCATAGAAATAATCATTATACCAAAATTGTAACGTATCTAAAAAATCTTTCCATTTTTCAAAACGTTTTTCTCCATGTATTGACATATACATATACAATTATGGGCTCCCACTACAATATAACAATTGTTGATTCTTCAATGTTGATCTAGATGAGAATCTATAAGAGAGAACTTTTTGGAAAAGTTTTTTTCTGCAACTGGTACTTTATGAATTTCCGTTAATATTGGACCTAGAAACATGAAATTAAACATGCGATGCCCTGAGTCGGTGAGAATCTATTAGAGAGAACTTGTTGGTACTTTTTTGATCTTTAACTTTTACTGTCCTGATTAGAGGCGATTATTCCCAACTTCGTCTGGTAACCCTGTATATAAACAGCAGCCATATTTTTACAGGGCATTATCCACACTCTCGATTTATACGGGGCGTAAAATGCAATGCCTTATGACATTTAAGGGTGAATTTTTTTAGATTATAACACGCATTTGCATTTTTTTAAATAAAATGTGAAATTTTTTGTAGAAAAGAAAACACCATTAGATATCTTCATCTTTATCAAATTTTTATTTAAAGAAGGGGGTTAATATGGGGCCCATGGGTAATTTTGCACCAACCAGCACAACATTTTGCAATGTCATAGTAGCTGTCGTAAAAGTTATTGTTGCCAATTTTAATTCAAATACTTACAATTATTAGGACGTAATGGCATTTAATGGTTTCTTTTTTGGGGAATAATTTTTGTATGTATGGGAGCTATGGTCAAATATGGACCGATTCCAATAAATTTTGTAAGATGATTATGATTGCAATAAAATGAGTTTGGACAAGTGCCGGGAAACTATCGATAGTACTATCGATAATATCGATAGTCTTAAATTATCGAAAATATCGATAGGAAAAATATCAATATCCAATTTAGAAAATTATCAAAGTTGCAATAAGGTACTTATCAATTTCTTAAAAACTGTCATCAAAAATAACGTGTGTACATACATACGTCTCATGCGTTCAATAAAGTGAAGTTTTCCTGCACAAGTACAAACATTCAGACGATAGTAATATCGATAGTATCAATAGTGAAATCTAAACTATCGTAAATATCGATAATAGAAAATATCGATAGCATCCCAGCACTAGTTTGGACCAAATTTAATTTGAATATTAACATAATAAGATGGTTTATGGGCACAAAGACCCTATTCCGGATGGAAGCTTATATGGGGGCTATGTGACCGATTCGCCCCATTTTCAATAGGCTCAGAAAGTGATTCTGAATAGATCGGTATAGCTCAAGGTGGGTCTAGGACCAGTAACAAACATTAGCACAAATGGATAACACCCTCTCAATTTTTTTGGTGTGGGTTTTAAAATGATAGCCCTTTTGACCAAATGCTTGCGTTTTGCGTTTTCGATTTCCAGATTACTTAACCTTTGCAATTCCAAATAATATCTTTTGTGTTTATCCATTTGCCGATTTCTCCATGTTCCGAATTGCACGTTTCAGGTGATTTACCTGTTTTTTTTTATCCCGAATTACATATATAAAAGTAATTAATATTTTTATGCTAATTTTTCCTTAAAATAGAATTCCCTTAAATTCACAATTATCAAAAGCAGTGCTGGCAAATTTTCACAACGAAAATCGCCAAACATTTTAGTAAAAAATGGCCAAATAAGATTTTATTACAAAGAACAAGTGTCTTTCATACGGGATTTTCCGGGACAAACATCTCGGGATCCCGAACATTTTTCGGAAACAATCCCGGGATATTTTTGCAGGAATTCCCGGAATTTTTTTTAATCTAATTATGGCAACTTTACTGCTGATATAATTGTAAATAAGTTGTGTCATGAAATTGGTCTTAGCTGTTAGGCAAAAAGGTCTTAAGTCAAGAAAACGCATTTAGAGCTTTTGATTGGCATTTATTAATTTTCTCTTTTGTTTGGTTTAAATCAATTTAGTCTAGCACAACTCTAATCGTTATCACCTGATCTTAGATAAAAAGTATATGAAATACACCAAATAAATATTTTTCAATTTAACATAATAAAAAACTTCAGTTTCTGACTTAAGACGGTTTTGCCAAACTCGAAAGAGATGTCAATTCATATCCGATAAGTAAGGCAATGTTTAATTCTCTGAAATTTCAAACGAAGAAGAGTAAAGGATATGTCAGATACAACTTCTTTGCTTTGCGTGACGTTTCTAACTTGGATGTCAAAGCGAATCTCTAACGCAACGCGAAGCAAAAGTTTAATCTATTATGGCCTTAAAATTGTACAGAACTTTTAATTTTTTTAAAGACCCAAATTTATTTTATAAAAGCGAAAAAAGTTGTTGCCACTTGCTTCAAAAAATTTAATGATTTTATATGCAGAGCAGCTGCATAAAAGAATTTTCGGATTTGACTTTGTAAGATATGATGACAAAAGTTATTAAAAAAAAAACGCTTATTCGATTCGAAGAAATTTTTTTTTTTTTTAAAAGTTTTGAAGAATGTGCTAAGAAAACTGAAAGTGTCTAGAAAGTGACTATAAAGGTAAACATCCGTAGAAAGGAAAAGTGTTTTCTCTCTTGATACAAATTAGAAAAAAGCTTTCAAACGATTCTATAGATACTTATTATAAACTTACAGCCTAATTTAAAGAAATATGGTTTTTTATTTTTGTTGTTGGCTTTGAATTTATTCTGTTGCAATAAGTGCTTAAGTCAATTTGTTTAGTTTTATAAGAGAATATTTTAAAACTTTAAAGGTGGTTTTTAGCAATTTATTCCATATTCAATATAATCATCGGTTCTCTGCGGTTACAGTTTTTTAAATATTTATTTTTAAACAATTCTAATGTCGCAAATCGGAAGTTTTTAATATTTCAAATGTTATTGCACATTCAAAAAAGGTAACTAAAAAGTAATATTGCTATGACTTCCCCAAAAATCCTACAAAATAATTGAAATTTTGCTCATGTGCACTTTGACCATGAAGATCTTAAAAGGTCCCAGTAATAAAAAAGTTGAATGCATTTATAAACTTATTTAATTGATCTCAGGATATGTTATTTGTTAAATTAAATTAAATAATATTTTGCATCGATTTGAGCGGGAATTTCCGGAATCCCGGGAAATGGAAAAATCCCGCTTTTCCGATTTTAATAAAAAAAATTACAAAATTAATCCATAAACTGAACATTCACATAAGAGGTTACTTTGTTTGTTAAACAATAAAAAAAATAAGAGAAATCTTTGAATAGCGAAAAAGTCAAATAATCGATAAAATTTACTTTTTCTTACTGTAAAAGTAGTTTAACGCTACAACACCGCTAACGTAGAATTTTTTTTGCTCTAAAATTTGTAAAACTTAAAGAAAATTTGCTTAAAAAAAGGCTAACGGCTAAATTGAATTTTTCACCACTTTACGAGAATTAAACTAAGATGAATCATGTTGTTGGACAAAAATATTTATAGAACATGTATTTTCCAATTCCAAAGCTTAGAAAATAAAAAATGAAAAAATAGGGAGATCTTTTTTGATCAGTGTTGCCATTAAGTGGTTTGATTTAAGGTGCTGTCATACTAATGAAGTATGTTTGACTTTTACCAAACCACCATCCAAGCCTAACACCAGAACGCTTACATTTCTTAGAAATTTTTTTGCAAAATTTACGCCCTGTTCGTCAAAGTTATTTAGCTCGTCGTCAAGCTTAAGCAACAATATGGATCGATTTATGAACATATTTGCTCTTGATAATATTGAACTAATTCTCAGCAAACTGGTCTCTTTCCATAATTGAAACATTTTGCAAAAACGTATTGGCCTACATCGATACAAGATGTAACTGGTGCAAGAATTAATAATTATATCCCTATAAAAATATCTACCCGAAATTTTAGTAAGACTTTATAGAAGCCATCGAGAACGAGTTACAGCTATGACATTTAACAAAATAATTCCCATATAAAAAAATCATCCATTATCTTAGCTCATCATCTGACAAATCCTAGCAGAGCTAAGTATCGAACATTCTGCAAAAAATATATTTCCGAAATCCTTAGTTTTTGTTTTTTTACTGTATTCTAACAATGTATTGCTAGAGGGAAATATATTGTATGAAAAAATTGCAGCGGTAAAAGGGAGTAGTAAGCAGGCCTTCTGGAAACCCTTATTTCTCAGACACAAGGCCTTACTACCCCATACCATACTCACACATTTTTTTACACAGGCCTAGATATGCATAAGAGAGTAGGTAGCCCTTCCATAAGACCTTCCTGTGAAGAAAAGCAAGCATGAGTACTGGATCTTAAAAAAGGTCTTGGAAGGTCTTACAGAAAGTCCTTTAAATGCAGGCCTCTAAAAGTTTACCGCTGGGAAATTTTCTAAGCAAACGTAGAGAAAAAACATGTTTAAATATGGTCACCTCCAACCAAAATATTTTAAAAGAAAATTTTAAACATATTAAGGTTAATATAACCATATAATTGTAGGCGACAACCATATTATGGTTAAATTAGTCCTCCATCAAGAACCCACAACCATATTCTGGTTGCCTCTAAAAAGGTTATGGTTAAATATGACAAAAATTTGTTTTTCAATTTGCAATAGTATTTTCCTCTTTTCCAAGAACAATATAGTTTTTAACAAATTTTCGTTATTATCGATCATAACATGTTTGGAGGCAACAATATTATGATAAGGGCTTCTTTATGGAGGCCTATTTAACCACAATATGGCTACCGCTGACAAAAATATGGCTATAATAAACATAATATGTTAAAAATTTTCTTTAAAAATAGTTTGGTGTGAGGTGACCATATTTAAACAGGTTTTTTCTCTGGGTGCACATTAGGGTGGGTCACTGATGTATGAGAAAAAATAAAAGTTCTGGACTCATATTCTTATAGCAATATTTTTTTGTCTAACGTTAAAACAAATAAGAATTGCAAAAAAAGTTAAAAAAAAGCCTCATCTTTAGCCCGCGCAGGAGCTCCTAAGAATTAAGTATATTTAAAAAAAGTAAATTTTGTAAATTTTAATATTTTATTTACTATCAATTATTATTAATTAAAACTAAAAACATTTTGAATTAAACATAAAAAAATAAAAATTTGATTCTTATTCAACATAAAACAATAAAATCATTTTTGGTCACAAAACCTTGTTTACTGTCAAATCCGGGCATCTCTCGTCTTGATTCAAGTTTCGTCTATATTAAACCATCTTTTGACTTTTTTAGCGCAAAGAAGCATGAATGCTTCTGACACTATTTTCACGAACCTAATACTATGTTCATACTTGAGTTTTTAAACGCGTTTAAGCAAAATGTTGATTAAGGTAATCAAAGCCGTTCACATTACATTTGAGATGATTAAGATTACAGATGATTAAGAAGAAAACAAAACAAACAAATTTATATTTCTTTAAAGTATTAAAAATTGATAAAAAAAAATACTTTTATAAAGTTATCAGAAGATTATTTTAAACATATAAATGATGAAATTGTGAAAATTTATGAATAATTTAAGGAAAAAAAAAAAACATTAAGCAGAAATCGTGGCCGGTTGTACAGTTCATGGCGGCCGATTCTACATTCCACTCAGTTTGAGGTATGTTCAGTGGATTCTATGTGATTAATGCAGTGATTTAGTTCTAAACATGTAAATTTGAAGTGATTAACAAATCACTTCAATGTATGGGAAATCATCTCGATTTTGATGTGATTAGAGCTTAATCACGTTCGAGTTGCTTAAACGCGTTTAAGAACACAAGTTTGAACATAGTAACTATAAAAGTCGTTAAAATATTGTTGCTATATTCAAAATTTAACAGAATTGACGGTCAAAGCGCGGGCTCTTGCAGTAAAAATAAATATTTTACAGGGATCTAATTTAGACAAAACAACAACACATTTACGCCATTAGAATTCGATAAGAGAAAACAAATTTTTTGACCCACCCTAATGCACATACCTTTTGTATAATTTAAAACACAAAAAACGTATGTGTATTAATATACTACAAAAACTTGAACATTTCGTTACATCTGTTAATTGGTTAATCGACTGAAATTTACCGGTTTAAACGAAAAATTAACCGATTAGTTATTCGGGTAGTAATTAATCCTTTTAGTAATTCACCTATGCACTAATTTTGCCTCGAAAGGGAAATCTAAGACTTTGAAATATTCAAAGAAAATATTTTAGTTAATCTACACAGTGTATTTATTTACAAGGTGGTCTAAAAAAACAGCTGACTGTTAATACTTTGTTGACTGTTGTTGTTGTATTGTTGTGATATTAAGGCCACCTTGCTAAAATATTGCAATGGAAACTTAAGATGAAATTAAGTGTACCACATCGGTGACTTAAGTTCCACTTAAGTTTTTAGTGACGAAGAGTATTTTGTATTTAAAACGATTTTAAACATAAATGTGTTTTAATATCAATCCTGAAAATTGGGCATTAAGATCACAATTTATACCCTGTGTTTGTTTCCACAACTCTTTGTTTTTAGTCTGAAAATTTTAATAAACAGACATTTTTTTAAATTTGGGTTTCTTTAGGGAAAGCTCAAACAAAGCATTGTTTACAAAACCAAGACAGTATGAGGTGATGGTTGATTTTATAATTGCAAATGCAGATTGAGCAAGGGGACACCTCAATGTTGCAAATGCTAAAAGCAAATCGAAGGATTTATAGCAAAGACTGTCAAAGGATTAAGATGCGGTTGGTCCACCGTATCGTGAACTGGAAAAGTGGAAAAAGTGTGTTTTTATTTAATCGATTTTGTGCTTACTATTTTTACAAATGTGCTATGTCACTAGGTATGGAAAGACTATAAAAAAAACACGCATACCTCAGCTAAGCATATCGAAATTTATGAGTGTGAAAGTCCCACAAGACGATCTTGGCCAATCTGATGTTGGTTTCCACCTTGTGCCAAAATTTTAATGTGGCAGCTAATTTTATCAAAGGTGCAATGACTGTCGATCTATCAGGTGGCTTTAAATCACCTTTTATCAGGGACCGTAACTGTTATGACTTTTATCAAAAAAATCAAGAAATAAGAGTTATTTTTGATTTTTATTTTTTTAAATGAAAAATAAAAGTTATTTTTGATTTTTATATTTTTAAATGAAAAATAAAAGTTATATTTTGATTTTTATATTTTTATATCAATAATAAAAATCAATTCAAAACTCTTATTTATTTGTTGATGCCGTATGTATAATAATATGCTGCTTCATTCAAATTTCTACATGAATATAATATACAAGCATATAACTACTGGCAGGATCAACCAGAATAATATTTCAAAAATATTATCTAAAAATAACGGACATTCAGCCATTGCCTACTGCGTCCACGTCATTTTTTCAATTTTACCATTCTCTCAGAATTTGCAGAATAGTTTTTATTTCATTTATTTAATGTCATTGCTAACCAAAAATAATTTTCTTATTATATGGTTAGTGTTTTGATGTACAATTAAGAATTATACTTCTTCAAAATATAGAAGCTTTTATATGCCCTCTTATAGCACCTAAGCTTAGAGGTATATTATTCAGCATACTACTTAAGGCCAGTTTACACGGTAATACAATGTATTACGACTTTGTAGAATCAAAATATTATGAAATTCTCTCCGTGCTTAAAAAAAAAAAAAAAAAAAATCTGTTGTAATTATAATTCATGTTTGCACGGATGGTGTAAGTAAAATCAAAAATCATAATAAAAAAGCAGATGGTTGCAGTTTTAAATTTTTACAAAAACAACATGAAAATTTCCTGAGTTGATTTTAGTTTTTCTTGTAATTGTATAAAAATGCTACCACCTTCAATATAACTATTCTGTTAAAATACACCTCTGATGTTTTGAAAATACATAAGTTTCTAAAACGGTTTAGAAAAAAACCATTTACCGACCGCTTGTCAGATTTTGTATTCGTATTCTCATTTACTCAATGCATTTTGCTTTTACATGATATGATTTCTCTCATTCTACATCATGTCGTAATACGATGTATTACCGTGTAAACTAGCCTTTAGTACTTTAATAAATATTTTCAAGAAAACATCCAATTTTTAGATTTTTCGTTTATCATGTAATGAAAAAATTACTTCCTTCCTTTATGACAAATTACTTAAGACAACATAAAATATAACGTAGTTATACGCTAAAAAAATAGCATACACCCCAAAAATTTACGAAAACTTTCCCATCGGATTATAAACATAAAATATTACGGAGAATTTGTATTTAAACAAAAGCTCATCCAATATCAAGTGAATTACATTAAACAATTCAATGTGCAATTTTTGATATTGACGATATTTTTTGTCGACTTGCTTTTCATAAGCAAGTTCTTATAGATAGTTACGTGTAACTTCACCGCCAATTTCAGTTTTTGAAATATTAAAAAATTCATAACTTCGGTTCTAAATAAAATTTTTTAAAGGATTATGAACAATTATAATCTTTACTAAAAATTTGATAAAAAAAATTTTGATTTTTTTTAAAATTGTGGATTTTTTTTTTTTTGAAATTGCACAAAGTGAACATTGGGATAAATTCGTGTTGAAAGCTGTTTATAAAAATTGGAAAAAGAAAAATTTTTTCAAAATTCTTTTTGCAAATGAACAATATTAATTTATGTAAATAATTTAAAAAAGAAACATCAAAATTTTTTCAAAATTGTAGATTTTGTTTTTAAATAAAAGTTTTATACTTTTAGACTTGAATGGCAGCCAAAACTTATAAGCTATTTCTATGCATTCATGTTTTTATAGCTGATAATGGATAAGTCACATAATATATTATATTCATATAGAAATTTGAATGAAGCAGCATATTATTATACATACGGCATCAACAAATAAATAAGTTTTGAATTGATTTTTATTAATGATATAAATATATAAAAATCATACATGGGCATACTGCATTACTTTTTTACTGCATTACACGTTTCAGTAATCAGTAAAAAGTACTGATTACTGAAAAAAAAAATCAGTATTCAGTAAATTTTACTGGTTATTGAAACAAAAAATCAGTATTCAGTAAAAAGTACTGATTACTGAAAACAAAAATCAGTATTCAGTAAAAAGTACTGATTACTGAAAAAAAAAATCAGTATTCAGTAAAAAGTACTGATTACTGAAAAAAAAATCAGTATTCAGTAAAAAGTACTGATTACTGAAAAAAAAAATCAGTATTCAGTAAAAAGTACTGATTACTGAAAAAAAAAATCAGTATTCAGTAAAAAGTACTGATTACTGAAAACAAAAATCAGTATTCAGTTAATTTTACTGGTTTGTGTAAAAAAATGCAGTAATAAGTAAATGATTGATAGTAGATACTGTGGCGTGTTTTCACTTTTTTAAATTATTTAATAAGGAGATGTGTTATTGGGTAAAAAAAATTTATTTACATGGTTAAAACAACGAGTTATTTTAAATAAACAATGAAAAAAAAATTAGATGTATTTGTGAATACATGCTGTGCTATATGCTGTTAGCTTTTCTAAGCACAAGCATTTCAAAATTTTTGTCGCTAAGTTTTTGTCTTCTAGAGCGATTCACAATCCCAGCAAAAGAAAACAGTCGTTCTACAGGTGCAGATGAGGGTAGTGGGGTATTATATTTTATAAAAACGTTTTTTATTGCATTGTGCTTATGCAGGCAATTTGTTGTTGTATCCCGGTCGGCCAAGTATAAAATTGTTTCCTCGAGATAATTTCCCACATCGCTTAAATTGGACTGTACATCATCATCTGGTTAAGAAAATTGGATATTCAAATATACATACTAATATAAATATCAAAGGAAAATAATGTGCAAAAGTTAACATCACCTTCTTCCCCAAAATCTAAAAATGAATTTTGCGGCGTTTGAGGCACAATACGGGTTTCAGTATCCGGTATCTTTCCGTATTTTATTAGGTATGTATTTAACATTTGTTTTACATCTTCCTCTGTTTTTGATGTAGCCGTTTCCAATAGAGGTTTTAAAAATCGGAGCTTTATTTCAGGTATAGTTACCGCCGCAATGATAGCATCCCAAGCGTCTGGCTGTACTTTGAAATATTTTTCAAATCTTAGAAATAAAGCCTCTTTCATTTTTTTTATCGATGGAGATAGGTATTTTAAATTTGATTGCTCTAAACGCCAAAATTTTACCCTTAACGAGACTATGGTGGGGACGAAATGTCCGAAGTACATAGTATTTTCTCCCTGAAGGTAGTCAATTGCCTCTGCTATAGGTTTCATTACTAATAGAAATTCCTCCAAGTACTCCAGTTCGTCTGCAAGAATGGTGGGGATAGAAAGCCGGTAGCAAAGTTCCGGCAAATTACCTTTATGCTGCAACAACCTTTTTACGGAATCATAAAGAGAGTTCCACCTTGTTATACATGGAGTCAACAAATTGGCGCTTAAAACTCCGCTGATGACTTCTGCAGACTTCGGTCTATTGCATTTGTTCCAAATCTGTGTACATCTATAAGCATAAAAGTAAAAAATAAATCGAAGCGGTTTGTAGTATGAATTTTTTCAATTTTACCTGCTGAAAGATCTTTTATGAATATCTTTTATATCTTGACTTAAAGTGTCCATTATTTTATTGAAATCAGTTGTAGCCAAAAGATTTAGTGTATGACTTGCGCACGGAAAGTGTTTAGATAACCTTATATTAACAGGTTGAAACTGGGGGCCTAAAATGTTTGTTTGGTCATCCGAATCAGATCCAGAGTCCTCATCACTATCATTTTCATTGCATATTGCTGAATTATAGAAAATTATTAATATAATCCCATTTGAAATAAATATTTATCGCTTACTTAAATCAACACCGAATTCCTTAAAAGCTTTTAAAAAATTTGATCCATTGTCGGTTATTGTATAAACAATTTTGTCAATGGGTATTTTAAATTCTTTATTGATTGTGCCTATCAACTTCGTGATGCGATCAAAAGAATGGGTTCCTTTGAATCGTCGACAGGCCAGTGCTACTGATTTCCTCTCTAAACTATTTTCATCAAGCCAATGGCAGGTGTAGCCAAAAAATGATTTTTTCCCACTGGACCACACATCAGCAGTGACACAGACGTATTCGACTTTTTCTAACTTAGTTACAATGTCTTTTATAAATTTGTTTTGCGTTTCTAAAAGCAACCTTGTTATTGTACGTCGGCTTGGAATTTGTTTGCCGGGAAATAAGTTTTTGAAACTCTTGTCATCAATTATGGACAATGGAGAGGCAGTAGAGCATATAAAATTCAAAATGTCCTCAACAAAGGAGCTTTTGCGACCTCTTGTTCTCCTGTTCTCCTCCTTTCTTGCTTTTAAATCTCCAAGTTTTTGGGGATGTTCTTTTTTTAAATGTTTAATAAAATTGGAGCTCACACGCAAAGACCCTTTAATTTTTTTGTTGCAGACTTGGCAAACAGCAATTAAGCCGCCCATTTTCCGTTGGTGAGGAGTTTTGTCCATCTTATTTAAATTGGAAATCAATAAATTACAATTGAGAGTAAGTGCTATATTTTCGGCTATACCGCCAATCATAATATTTATATCCTTCACCAATTTTGTTATAAATAAAAGCTGAAACTGGGGTTGAACTTGGAACCTCTTGTTTACTGAACAACCCCTTAGGCCGTTCAGCTATATAAGGTTTAATTTGTTAGATAAACATTTTTAAACATAAACGATGTAAAAAAAACCAAATAAATACGTAAGTAGTTATAAAAATATGTTATTAAATTAAAGAAAAATAAAAACTAATTTTTCACAACACCGGTTTTCATTTAAATATTATAAATATTTAGCTGGATTATTAAATCATTTTATGGTGAAGGTTATAAAATATGCTTATATTTTATATTACCATTTCAACAATTTTAAAAAAGTCGTCACTAAAAATAATTGTATTAACACCATTGAGTTCATCTGATTTCAACAAATCTTTTGAGGTTTCACTAAAAAAATTTGAAAATCTTGGAAGATCTTCTTCACACAAAAAATCCGGATCTCTGACCGAGTCATCACTGTCAAAATCGGAAATATCGCTCATTTTTTTAATATTTTTTCACAACTGATAAATAAAAATTCCAAATATCTGCTACGAAAGAATTTCTGTACCGTTATGAATGAAACTTTTTTTTATATTTTTATTAGTTGCAACTTTTACAATTGATTATGTTATTATGTATCAATTTCAGTGTTGATAAAGTTGGTACAATTGTACTTTTTTTGGTACAATTCAAAACTTAAAAGTACACTGGTCATTTGGTACAATTTCCAAATTTTTCAAACCTATAGGTAAACATACTTATAATTGATATAAAATAAAAATATAAGCGGAGTTTAATGTACAAATGAATTATATGCACCTTTTGTTTTTGTTGTATACAATTGTTGGTTTTAAAAATAAAAAAAAAAAGATTAAGTACTATTTTAAAAGTTCCTTGGTACGATATTGGTTTTCTTATTTATCATCCCTGATCAATATTAATTTACAAATTTTATACAAAACAATTAAAAACGTATAAAATTTAAATT
This sequence comes from Pollenia labialis, assembly GCA_949318255.1. NCBI lineage: Eukaryota > Metazoa > Arthropoda > Insecta > Diptera > Polleniidae > Pollenia > Pollenia labialis. The sequence continues at coordinate 115,941,962 of OX439143.1, forward strand.
AACATTAATGCAAAGTTACGACGTGATTGGCGTGGCATACTGGTTAGTGTTTAAGCCGCTAATCCTTAGGTTCGGTGGTTCGAATCCGGCTTTGGCAGACAAGATATTTTCTCTTTTATATTTTAAATGTAAAAATAAATTTTTTTAAACATTTTAAAAAATAACAAAAAAAATAAACTTTTTTTTTCAAAATATAAATATGAATTTAAATATAAAAGATATTGGTCTAGTACTAGGCGTTTACGGCTCTCATCTACTAGGTCGTGGGTTCGACTCTCAGCTCGGTCGGCTTGAAAATTTTTTTCATTGTAAATTAAAATAACTTGTTGTTTTAACTATGATAATATTTTTTTCCACAATAACACATTTCCCTTTTTAATAATTAAAAAAAGTGAAAACACGCCACTGTTCATACAATGTGTATGTATTATTTTTAAGGCAGACAGTATCTACTATCAATCATTTACTGATTACTGCATTTTTCTACACAAATCAGTAAAATTTACTGAATACTGATTTTTTTTTTCAGTAATCAGTACTTTTTACTGAATACTGATTTTTTTTTTCAGTAATCAGTACTTTTTACTGAATACTGATTTTTTTTTCAGTAATCAGTACTTTTTACTGAATACTGATTTTTTTTTTCAGTAATCAGTACTTTTTACTGAATACTGATTTTTTTTTTCAGTAATCAGTACTTTTTACTGAATACTGATTTTTGTTTTCAGTAATCAGTACTTTTTACTGAATACTGATTTTTTTTTCCAATAATCAGTAAAAAAAGAAAATACTGAAAAAGTACTGGTACTGCAAAATGCCCATCTATGATAAAAATCAAAAATTTCTTGATTTAAAAATATAAAAATCAAAAATAACTTTTATTTTTTATTTAAAAATATAAAAATCAAAAATAACTTTTATTTTTCATTTAAAAAAATAAAAATCAAAAATAACTCTTATTTTTGATTGTTAAAATAAAAATCAAAAATTTAAATATCATGCAATATTTTGGATGCATTTCGCCTAAAAATCATGATGGTGTAATTAAAAGTGTTCTACGGTGTTCATTTATGTATAATTTATTTCCTCAAAAATTGAAAAATAACTCTTATTTTCGGTCCCTGCCTTTTATGCAATTGTAGACATACATAAATATATTTTAATTAAGCCGAAAGTTTTTCACGAAACTAAAAGTAGTATTTTTTGATTAAATTTGAAAATTAAAAAATCTTTCTTACGTACTATTAACAAGGCTCATAAATTCTTATTATTTTCCGATAAACTCTTTCTGCAATTACATCACTTTCTTCATCGCTATATTCCAACCAAAATACAACGAAATCCGTGTTCTAAAACCGTTATTTTTTTTATTAATAATTACATAATTGTTGTTTTATTTTGTTTGGAAGTTTTCACTTATATTATCTTTTCGCGGAAAATGTAACGTTTTTTTATAAACGCTCGTTTTTCAAAAAAGTTCTGTCAATATTGACAGATACTGTCAAATTTATCGTGTATAAATTTGGCAACGCTTTGTTTTCCCCATTTTTTAACAAACACAAATCTGTGGGGCTTTTGAACGGATTAGAAAATTCCATTTCATTTTCGATACGGAAATTTCTTTCGAAAGTATTTTCGCTTCTAATCGAATTACATAATAGCCCCCCTGACTGTCATTTCTTCTCAACTTTACCTTAATAAGATTTCTTTCGTGAACTACAAACATTTAATGGAGCAAATTTATAAAGTTATCTTTTTATATGTTTTTCTATCCAAAAAGTGATACTTAGTCAATCGATATACTAAAAGAAGGGTCATACATCGATATTTTGAATCACGACAATCACTAGTAAAATCTTGTCATAACATTCGCATATACAGTTGTGTAGGGTATAAAAGCTGAACTTAACTATCCTACTTTCGGGTGTGAGCCCACATATGCCTCTCTCCAAAACCTTCTCAAAATAGTTTCTTAGTTTGTCTTTTAGTCTATTGCAAGAGTGTTACTTAAAGTTGTGGCAGCAATCGAAATTTAATCACTGGACATCAAGTAAAGTAAACGTCATGGCTTTAGTTTGACATTCAACACTTTTATGCGAATTTATTTTACACACACACTCCGATTGATGATAATGATGGTGCTGGTGGCCGGCTGACTGCCGTTGATGACGATAATAATCCCAAGTAAGAGATTCTCTAAATGATGATGTTGTACATACATTGATGGTCGTTTCGTGGCGTCAACCATCTTCGGTTGCCATAATCACCAGAGCAGTAAATGTTTTAGCCGTTGCTGTCTTATTAAAAACTGTATAATGAGACAAGTTCTTTTTGTCGTTTACATGACTTTTTTTTGTCGTCTTCCTCCATTTATTTGGGTAATTGTAGGCTCCTCTTTTTAAAACTTAATTCTTATTCTTTTAAAGAATACTCGTAATATTGGTGTCCTGTTGTGTTTTACAAAGAAATTTGTTTAAAAAATTATTATTTTATAATTTAAATTTATTTAATTTGCTTTAATGTGTAAGAAATTTAATGGGTTTTAATGGGAAATTATTAAAACGTTTTCAGGGAAGTGCATTTTTTTCAAGAAACTTTAAATGTGTTATGTAAATCTATATTTTTATCTTAGAATAAAAACAAAAAACTTTTTACAAATTTGCTGCTTACGAAAATTTCCTTAGGAAATTTATAAACATTTTCTTTTTATAGGAAGTTTGGCGATAATTTTCTTCTATTTTTTAAGGATATTTAGAATTTTACCAAAACTGATTATAGGAAGTTTTCCGAAAATTTTTGGAAAATATTCTTCTTTTTTTTTTTGAAATTTTACAATAATTTTCTTTTTAATAGGAATATTTTTTTAACAGAAAATTTTACGAAAAATTTTTTTTTAACAGGCAATTTTACAAGAATCTACTTTGTAATAGGAAATCTTACGAATTTTTGTTTTTCATAGCAAACTTTAGGAAACTTTTGTTTTTGTAGGCAATTTTATGAACAGTTGCTTTTTATCAGAAATTTTACAAAAATTGGCTTTTTATGGGAAATTTTACGAAATCTGGGTTTTGATAGAAAATTTTACAAGACTATGCTTTTTATAGGAAATTTTACAAAAATTTGCTTTTATAGGAAAGTTTACTAATATTTGCTTTTTATCTTTATTTTACGAAAATTTACATTTTATAAAAACTAAGACGAAATTTTTTTTTAATAGGATATTTAAAAAAAATTTTTTTAGGAGGCCATTTTACAAAAATTAACTTTTTAATAGGAAGTCTTACAAAAATTTTCTTTTATAGGAAACTTTAGAGAAATTTCCTTTTTATATGAAACTTTAAGGAAATTTTCTTTTTATAGGCAATTTTATTTTAATATGAAATTTTACGAAAATTAATTTTTATAGAATATTTTTTATAGGACATTTTCTCTTTATAGGAAATTTTACAAAAATTAGCTGTTTAAAGGAAAATGTACAAAACTTTTCTTTTTATAATAAGGTTTACGAATATTTGCTTTTAATTGGATATTTTACAAAAATTATCTATTTATAGGAAATTTTACCAAAATCAGATTTTTATAGGATATTTTACGAAAATTGGCTATTGATTAAAAATTTTAACGAGACTATGCTTTTAAAAGGAAAACTTAGCTCTTTATAGGACATTTTATAAAAATTAGCTTTTTATAGGAAATTTTTCAAAACTTTTCTTTTTATAGGAAGGTTTACGAATATTTGCTTTTAATCGGATATTTTACAAAAATTATCTTTTTATAGGAAATTTTACCAAATTTAGATTTTTATAGGATATATTACGAAAATTGGCTTTTGATAAAAATTTTTTACGAGACTATGCTTTTAAAAGGAAAACTTAGCTCTTTATAGGACATTTTATAAAAATTAGCTTTTTATAGGAAATTTTACAAAACCTTTCTTTTTGTAGGAAGGTTTACGAATATTTACATTTTATAGGAAATTTTTCGTAAATTTTCTTTTTATAGGAAGTTTTACTATAACTATCTACTTACGAAAAACATTTCAAAAATTTTCTTTTTCTGAAATACTATTTTGTAAAATATTTTTGCTATCACAAATCATATGCTTATTATATTGTAACAACCTCATTTTGTTATCTCTTTGCCAAATAACATTTTACTAAAACTATTTACTGCAGAGGTCATTTTATTACTGAACTTATATTTCACATGACATTTAAAGCCAAGTTATGCCTTATTTTAGCATAAATACATGCCCATTTAGCTGTTAATTACATTCTAGTCTTAACTGTGAATGCCTGTTTTTGTCTATGGTTAACTTACCATTCGTATTCGGTACTATTTGTTGTCTTATGTGTAACACTTAATAATAAAAGTAATAATTTACATTCAACATTGTGCATTACAAGAGGCCAATATGTTTGTTTGATAATACTGCTGCTGTTGCTGCCATTGCACCATGTTTATGTTTTAATTAGTTAAATCATGCCAACAAAAGCTTAATGCAAGCGACACACAACTGCCGCAATATAGAAAAAAAAACTAACTCATATTCTTAAAAGAAAACCTTAAAGACCAAACGTCAGTCCCTCATTTATATAGAGAAATAACAAGCGAAACAAAAAAACTCTTCACAAGCCTTTAAGTGCAACAATTTACAATTTAAGTTCATTTTTCTTAAATGAAGCAAAAAAAAAACATGATAAAAACAAAGAAAAAAGAAACATGTTCTAAAGTCTTTAGTTTTGCTTTCCTACACTCGAGAACTCTTCATACGACAACAAAGCGCAACAATTATTACTAAAATTGCCACAGGGAAAATGTGGCATTTGACGCCATATATGTATAAGGTACCAGATGAAAACAGTATATTTAAAAGTATGTGTGGCAAAAACACTTACATGAAAATAAACGAAAATATATAAAAATGCTGCCTTTAACTGACTGGAAGCATTAATTTGTGGGTGAAGCTTTGAACTAAATTCAAAAGCAGTAAAATGTATAAAATTTTGTTAAAATAAAAAATTTGTTGGAAATCGTCAATTTATAGCAAATTTGGCTTTTGTTTAGGAAATTTTTTTCGAAAATGTGCTATCTAGACGAACTTTAAAGGAAAATGTGATATTTAAAGGAAAGTTTAAAAAAATTTTGCTATTTATAGGATATTTTACCAAAATTAGCAATGATATGAAAGCTTTGCTTAAATTTGTTATTTATATAAATGTTTTCAAAAATTTGCTATTTATGAAGTTTTTTCTTCAAAAATTAACAATTTTTGTATTAAATTTTACCTAAATTAAATATTTATAGGAAAATTTACGCAATTTCGTATTATGTTTAGGAAATTTTTTCGAAAGTTTGCTATTTATAGAAACTTTGAAGAAAATGTGCTATTTAAAGGAAAGTTTAAGAAAATTGGCTATTTATAGGAATTTTTTTCCAAAATTAGCTATTTAATGAAAATTCTGCTTTAATTTATTATTTTTATAGTGGGGAATGTAAGATGAGATGAAGCCACTGTTTATTGTTGATGTTGTTTTGTTTAAGCTTTGATATTATTACAAGTAGAACTGTTGCTATAATTCTTATAAGTTTAACAGTTTTATTTGGTTTAATATCTTTAGTTTTTCTAAAATCTTTATGGATGAAGTTTCCTGATGATCTGGCCTAAGCAACCAGTGAAATGCGCATAGGAATAGCTTATCCCATCAACAATAAATTTCAAGTGTTTTTATCAATAATAAAAACTGGGAATTTAGCACGAATAACAAAATCTTTTGAAATTTAAATTTTGTATTCCCAAAAACTGAAATTACTTTTTGATAATTTTTATAAATATATAAAATATTTGCTATTTATGGAAAATTTTTCAAAAATTACCTTTTTTAGGAAATTTTGAAAAAATCAGCGTTTTAAAGAAAATTTTACTCGAGTTCGCTATTTTACGAAATGATGCAACTCCTTGCAAGGAAATTTTAGCAAATTTATAAGAAATTTTGCAAAAACTAAATTTTACGTGAATTTTCGATTTGTAGGAATTTTTACGCAAATTTGCTATTTATGGGAAATTTTGCCAAATTTTAGCATATATAAAGTAAATTTTGCAATAATTTGCTATTTATGGAAAATGTTCCAAAAGTAGATATTCATAAGATATTTTCCCGAATTTGCTGTTTATAGGATATTTTTGGCCAATTTGCTAATTATAGGAAATTTACGAAAATGTTCAATTCATAGAAATTTTTAATAAAATTGGCTATTTATAGGAAATTTTACCAAAATGAATAGGACATTTTATGCAAATTTTATAATTTAGAAAATAAGACAAACATTTTTGCAATTTTGTGAAAACCTGCGATTTATAGAAAATGTTCAAACATTTTGCTATTTAAATAAAAAAATTTACGAAAATTTGCTGTTCTACAAAAAATATTAACAATTCCCGTTTGCCAAACTTTAAAAATCTATACTGCTTAAGTTTTTCAAAGCCTTTAGTTTCTTTCACACCACAAATAATTTCCAAATCCAATTTTTCATACGACAACAATAACCTTTATTTAGAATATTTGTTGTGTTCTTGTTGTCCATTTGTATTCATTGTTGCATTAAACATTCATTTTTCTTCATTATACACCTTTCAATAATTCTAAAACGTTTTATCATCTTATTCATTTATTGTGCATATTTGTTGTTGCAATTGAATACTTTTTGTCATGTGTAGTTTTGTTGCATGTTGCAACTTTAAATATTGCAAATATTTACTATATTTACCCGCATTGTAGACCGGCTGTGTAGTTATTTTCTTGAGCCCACGAGATTAATGTTGCAGGAAATATTTGTGAAAAGCGCGAAAATTATTTCTAACAAATCTATCTATAACTTTGTGTGTGTGTGTGTGTGCATGTTGTTACCTTCAACCAGGATCGGCCAACGTAAAAGATTTGCCTGTAAATAAGATGCTAGAATAAAGAAAAAAATTAAATGGATTTAGTTAAATGTGTATGTTCATGATGTTGACGATGAAAGCCATGTGAAAAGTGCTTTATTTAACAAAAGAGACCTTCTTAGCAAACATGTTTATATTTGCGGCAAACATATTCGCTCGTACTTTTAAAAATTTGTACACTGCAACATGATCATCATTGTTGTTGTCGTCGTCAAACTATTAGTTTTTTTTTCATATGCCCACTACTTTGGTACTTTAGTACTGGTATGATTGCTGGAGTACGTGCTACATAAAGAAGATGACACTTAACAAATGATACCATAAATGTTAGTAATGATTGTTCGATGTGCAGCATGCATGCATGTGAAGGAAATTGTATAGATGGTATTGGCTGGGTGTTTTGTGGGAACAGTGAGTTAAAGGTGTGAGTTCAATTTAAAAATAAAGTTTAGGTTGAAGTACCTTTAAGCGAAATTGAACTTATCAAAGGTTTTCTTGGGATTCAAAAATTAATTAACAAGATTTCTTTCAAATGTGCTAAATTCCCATTTCATACTATTGAGAAACTGAAATTTATTGTTGAAGGGATAAGCTATTCCTATGCGCATTTCACTGGTTGCTAAGGCCAGATCGTGAGGAAACTTCATCCAAAGATTTTAGAAAAACTAAAGATAAAATACAAATAAAACTGTTAAGCGAATAAGAATTATAAACCTCAGTTTTACCTATAACAATATCAAAGCTTTAACAAAAACAACAACAATAAACAGTGAGTTTATCTTTTCTTACAGTCCCGACTACAATTGATTGATATTTTGTCAACTCTAAGTGTAGTTGTAAGTGGGTAACGAAAAAACAAAAATAAAAACAAATTACTTTATTTTATTTTGCCAGTTCAGTTTATTTACTCTGCCACATGCATATTAGTTATCAAAGGTTTTCTTGGGATTCAAAAATTAATTAACAAGGTTTCTTTCAAATGTGCTAAATAATTTTCACCCAGCGAAACGCCGGGACACGTATAACTTCTTTTTTACTGATATAACATTTCCCGTTGGTTTCATCCCATCCCGATTTTGACTGTCGCATAGTGTTAAAAATAAATATTAGTCTGTTATGAATTTCATATAAAAGCATGTTGTTATGTCAAAAAATATGTAAAGAAATTTAAAAGTCATACGTACGTTCGGCTTTTACCATTTTTAATTTTTTTTTTTAACAATGAGATTTTTTTGAGATTTTTTTTTTATCAAAGTTGTGTTTTTAGGCAAAAAAAAGAAAATTAGGGACAAAAATAATTGATTTTTTGTCAATCAGATCGAAATCATTGGAGTTTGTGAGAGCGCTTTAGTAGCATCAGTAACACTTTAATAAATATATATACTAAAATTTATAAAAATAAGTACGATTATATATAGAACTAGCCTTACCCGGTGAGCTTTGCTGCCCCCAAATACCAGAATTTTCCTTTTATCCTCTTATTAGTTTCTAGGGAAGAATCACAGAAACATACGTCAAATCGACCAGGAGAGGAACCCGCCTCCTTTCTTCAATATCTCGAAAACTACTTTAGAGAATACTTGGGGTTACAAACTATATATTGAAAAAAATTTTTTTTTAGAGACGTAATATCTTCAAAATATAAAATCTTAAAAACGGACTAAGTCAAAAACCTATTTTTTTGGGTGATTTTTTTTATATAATACCTCAAACTGTTCTTTAAAAATGCTAAAACTTTGAAGGAGGTGTTTTTTTCTTTTTCAAGATATTTTGAGCAATAAGTACACTGTGCTACTTGGGAAAAACAGACAAGCCGCATCTGGCATTTTAGCCTAATTGGGGGACGCTGAATCCAATGGTGCTAACCATTTTTTTGTTAGGTAAGCCATTGTTTCCAAGATATACCGTTATTTCGAAAATGTAGAATGTTGCAATGCATATATTCGCGTAACTCAAAAACGGTTTAGTTTATTGAAATTACTTATAAAACCGCAATTCCGCAATAAATAATATAGTGGGGTTGTTCATACATTTGACCCATCTAGGAGCAACCTATGGCGGTTAATTTATATTCTTTAATTTGGCCCCTACAGCGCGTAGAAATAATCTCAACACATTCGGCTAATTCGGCAAAATTATGACATTTTGAATATGATATAACTTTTGAGAAACAAATTTTTTTAAAATTTCATATGTGTTCCTTATAGGATAAAAAGAACCTTCCCACCAAATTTCATTAATATCTAAAGGGGTCGGGTCCCACACTTGGTCGATTTGCCATGGAATTACCCATACATATTTATTGCTTCTGCTGCACCTACCCCATTTATTTTTATTTTAAAAGGTGGAGTTTACCATAAAAGTGGGTCCTCCAAAGCTTGAAAATTTAATATTCTCATACTATGGGGGGTACTGTTCCTCCTCCCTATACCAAGCTCATTTTTATTTTGAAATGAATTGCTTAAATTAATAGTGGCCCTTACCACATTTGAAGACTCTGGCCATTATATTCTTCCGTGCCACGATTTTCAATATGGGCATCCAATAGGGGGTGAAGTTTACCATAAGAATGACTCCTACCAAGTTTGAACATCCTCACTTTAACAGTTATTCAGATATGCGATATTAAACATTGGCGTACTATAGGGGGTCCCACTTCCCCTGCTGCTATCTTATTTCAATTTATATGCTCAAAGAACCTACTGCAAAAAGTTCCAACATTTTTAATTTATATAGCCATACAATTTTGTTTGTTAAAAATTTTTAATAAAATTTTCAGTTAATGCGAAATTTACTTACTTACTATTTTCAAAATTTTGTAATAAAAACCCCAGTATCCAAAAAAAATATCTATTTAAATTGCCAAAAGTGAATCTTTTTTAATTCTTTTAAAACGTTTTTCAAATTTTTTGCATAAATGATTCCATTCCTTTACTGAATTTTTGGGTGTGCAAAAATACCACGAACTTAACACTCAACTTACCAAAAAAAAAAAAAAAAAACATAACAAAATAATACCGGCATGTACATAAGTATTTCGAATTTTTTTCATTGCCATTTCTTTTCGTACTTGTTGTTGTACTGTTCATATAAATTGTCTTGTAAGAACGGACCATTATAATGTTGGCAAAATATTTTCAACGAAAATAAGAAAGATATTTTAAAGGTGTATATGCCAAGAAAATGAGGGCTATAAGGTCCTCTTTGTTAAAATAAATATTAATTGAAAAAAATTTTTTTTTTCTTAATTTTGAACAAACAAATTTGTAGGTGTTGTTTCTTTGCATTACAAAAAAAAATAATTCATATTTTAATTGAATATTCAACTTAAACAGAAATTAATTGGCGCTTCAAATAAAATAGTCAGTAACGGAATAAGAGTCGTCTTTTATATATTTTCCGCTGCTTGGAAATTTTTGAGACGGGCCCTAAATATAGAACTGGCTTTGTAAAATTCTTGAGTGTAAAATTTAAAAATGCGGGAGTCTTAACAAAAGGCGTCGTATCTTTTACAAAAGATTTCTGTGTTTAATAACTTATAAAAAGTTTTTTAGGTTAAACATCTTTAATTTTCCCCACTCAGTTATTGAACATAATTGCTTAACGTCTTCGATTTTAAAAAACGACAGCAAAAACATATACATATCGTTCCCTAAAACGCTAAAGGCCCTATCTAACCTTTTGAAAATTTTACAGGAAAAGTTAAAAATTATTTAAAATGGTAAATTGCCTTAAAAAGTTAATGTGGATATTTGTATTGATGCAATTCATCAGAATCAATAAAAGAAGTCTATTTTAATATTGGCGGTTTTCTCCCTTGATAGTAAAGTCCCTTGTAGTCCTTGTGAATCTTATTAATTAAGTTAAAGTACTAAGATATACAACACTGCAACAACAAAATGTATTAGACTAAAATTTACTACGCTGTGGTTGAGAAATCCAACAAAAAGCTGTAGTAAACACGCTTGTTAAATAACCCAGAATAAAACAATTGAAGGAACTATATCTGTATATTTCTCTCACTCAGCAGCTTCATTAATTTTCAATACTAACGAAAAAAAATCGTGTTAAGAAAAGCAGAGTTGTACAGTTAACACAGAGGGTTAAAACCGCTATTTGGTTGTGTAGGACCTTTAGCGTTTTAGGTAACGATATATATTTCTCACAACATATGTGAGAATGGAATATGTTCCATGGATTTTATCATGCAAAGAGCGATTTATGCGGTTCAGAAATCGTGATTCTGACAAGGACCGACCAGTTTAGACCCAAAACTTCAAAGTCGTTACCCCATGAAAATCGTTGCCTAGTTTAAGGAGTACTACAGAACTTTAATTCGCTTATACCATGTTCACACGGACTGCAATATTCGTGTTTCGCTCTCCCGTTAATGTTTTGCACACAACATGGTTTGCCATACAAAATGTTGAGAGCGTAAACAGGTCAAAACAAAGAAAAAACAAAATAAAAATTAATTTTTTATAAAATAAATTGATAATTACACTGGTCTACAAATTTGGAAGAAAATTGACCGCAGAAACGAATAATGTTTTTAACTAATCGGGGTGCGCTGAATTCTAATCTGGCATCAAAATTGGTCTACCACGTCTTGGTTTTTATCGCATGCTGGCAATACTGTCAAAAACAGTCAATACTGACTCTACAATTTCACTATTGCTGTACTTTAATACGTGAAACCGAACCAACAGAATACCAACGACATTTAAATAACGCCATTCACTTTTTAAAATTCACTGATATTTAAATAAACAAGTGATTTTTTTAAGTAGGAAACGAATAAAAAGATTTTTTTGCATCACATGAGGTTTATCTATTTGTATTAACATGGCATTAGCTAAAGCTTATTCTCGATCGCTGAAATGCCTTAGGAAATACAAAATTTAGCAATTTTAGCGATGACATTAAAAGCTTAAATTGCGGCGAATTAAATTTGTTTGGCATTGCCAAATTTGGCAATGCACGTTACAGATTTGCATTCGTAGCCAGAAATCGCAAAGTCAGCTTTATAGATTTTAAGCGATAGAGATTTATCTTTAGTGAATTGACAAGCAGCACAAATCATCCAGAAAATTGGTACTACACAAGTCAAAGCCGATTTTGCCTGTCCGCAATGCTACTTAAACGCTTTAAAATTTGGAGTCAATATTAGGTAGGAAAATAGATCTACAATGGCAGCCCGAATTTGATATCTGGCTAACTAGCCGAATCAAAGTCAAGGTCGATTATTAATTGCACAAAGGTGATGCCATGTTTTTGTTAAAATCTGCTATAATCATACACAGAGGATCTGTATCGAACACAACTGATTCGATTGAGACAAGCATTGGGCGAAAAACACTTGGAATATTCAACAATACTTAAACATTTAATATTCAATCATAACAACTCTCGACCACAAGATCACAAGTTTCAAGACAGGCAAATACTTATTAGAACAGGTGGTTGGGAAGTTTCCGCTGATACTCTAAGCCGTTCTTCGTCGTACTACCATTTGTTGCATAACGTTCTTACTGGCATACGCTTTACTTCCGAGTAGGGTATTTAAAAAAGTTAGTTTTTGGAGCCGACTCTAATGTTGTCGGAAATATAGAAAAATGTAAGAGCTTACAATGGCCAATACTTTGAATGAATTTATAATGGAAGACACTCATCTGCCAATTATTTATTTTCCTTTTATTTGCCGTACAGATTAATTCAATCAGCCAACTGCCAACTGATATATGTATTTTGGGAGGTGTTGCCAACTGCAAACATATTGAGAAACCCATATTGAGAAACCCATAATCGTTAACAGATAGTTTATGAGTTTAATAAATTTATGTTGATGTTAAGTAAGGGACACTTTGTCGATACATTAAGAAAATGGCGATAAGGTTTTCAGTTGCGCTGAATCCAAACTCTGGATCCCAGGTTTCATGGAGGCCGGTGTAATCCATGATAACAACGCTCGGCCACATTTCGCCAGACCAGCTAGAAACGTATTAAAAACTTATGGTTGGAAAGTTCGCTTCATCTGCTAAAAGTCTACAATTTGTCCCATCCGACCACTATTTGTTTGGATAGATAAAAAAAAAATTCTCATTGGAATACGCTTCACTTCAGGGTAGGGCTTGAAACAATTAACAATCTTTTTTTTGGAGCGAAGTCTTTATTTTGCCAGAAAGAAGGAAACTTGTAATAGCTAACGATGGCCAATACTTTAAATGAATTTATATAAGAACATGAGACAATACATTCTTATTTAAACTCCCTAAGCTAAACCAGAGTCTCTGGTGGGCAACACCGGTTCGAAAATAATTAGAAAGATTTTCTTCATTCGCTGATAGACCAGAATTGTCCCGTTCGACTACCACTTGACGATGTTCAATACTTCGGATAAATTTATATTGTTCCATTATTTCACAATAACTTGGCTTAATTTGGAAGATGTGTAATTGGAATATTATGTGCTGAATTTCGTCTCTTTACCTTTTCGTGTAAAGGATCTACTTAGGCATAAAACGTTCTTTGCCAGATAAATTTTTGCAACAGCAGAAATTGTTAGATGTTGCCTAGATAAATATTCCAATATAGTTCAATTAAATTTCTTTCATTCTGTTGCTTACACATGCAGACTTCTTACATTTTAAGATTAATTTGGTAAGCCGTTTAAAATAAATTGGCCACCCAAATGAAACTGCTTCTTAAGGAGTCAAGTCCAGTTTCTTCTACTGTATGTCTCGAAAAATTCCTAAACATTAAAGCAGTTTTCTTCTTCTTATTTTTTGCGTATCAAATGTTAACGTGATCTTTCATTGCCATATAAAATTACACAGCTTCTTATTTTATCTTAATTTCTTTTGTGATTATTTTTTTCCTTCAGATGTATTTAAGAAAGAAGATTTTTATTTAAGTTATGTATTCTTTTTAAAACCAATGACCTAAATTTTTTCAGTTTCAAACATTGTTATCACTTAGTTTATAATCACTAAAATATAAAATTAAGAAAAAAATCAGACAAAAAATATAAAGTTAAACATACTTAAAGCTGTTAACCGTAAAAAGATTTGTGTGATAGTATTTGCTTAAATACAACTAAAAATTTTATAAACTTACAGATACATGTACGCATAAAAAGTATTTTTTTTTTCAAGTTAATCTTATGAACAAGAACGAATGCAAACTTTGAAATAAAAGAGACAAATAAAAGCAGATGATTTTAAACAGAGATTCTCAAGGAGTTCGAGTTTCGAAATATGGTTTTTAGAGGGTATAGAACTAAAGAAATGCAATGGTGGGAAGGGGTTTTGAAACATCTTGTATATTTATAAACATATTTTCGAACTTGCATACGCAATAGGTCTACGCAAGATGTTAATTTGGTTTATTCCTCAAAGATGTCAAAAGTTGTTTACATTTTCCTTATACATGTATATTTTTGTTTACGTTTTTTGTTTTTTGCAACACATACATGCACACAAAACACATTTTTCCTTTTGTTTCGCCTATGTAGTAGTAAGATTTTGACAACGGCGGGGAATTTTACACAAGCAAAATGCCTGTTGTTTTTTGTGTTGTTGTATTGTTGTAGAAGTAAGCAGACCTATTGAATAGGCCTTGTGCCTTACCTACGCTCAAAAGAAATCAATCAATCCATTCGTCCTCAAATCAACCCGAAGCGGTATTAATAGTACGGTGGGTATGGATTTTCTTGAATCAAGTACAGAAAGATTGATTCAAGTACGGATTTTCAATCGCAAAATACTTAAATTATCCATATTCAATACCGATTTCGTACTTGAAATAATCCGAATATGTGATTGATTTAAGTTAAACAAAGATTGGACCAATCTCAAAATGCGATTAATTCAAGTACATATTATAAATTTGATTTTATCGCGAATTCGTGCTTGAAAAAAAACCAAAAAAGAATTAAGAAAGAAAAAATTATTATGATTGATTTACTTACCCGTATTACACCTTACAGAATGATAAAACACCAACATCATGGCCGATATGGTTTTTTCTTTTGAAATCTTATGTACATGTTAAATCAAAAATATAAACTAAATGAGAAGCAAAAGTTAAAATTTACTTTTAAACCCTTTTTTCAATATGTATAGAAAATAAAGACATGCGTAAGCCGGAGGGTTAAACACAACGAAACGTTTAATTTTTTTTTACTTGATTAAAGAATTTAATACTTACTTCAAGAAATTCAGGGATTGATCCCATTTAGGATTGTTTTGAGTACGTTTTAGTGCTATTCATACTTGAATTTTTGAGTACGACTCGTACTTAAAGAAATCATAAAAAACTTGTTTTATCCCAAGTGTTTTTCATTCTGCGTATCATTTACACATGCCACTGCCAGTTCGAAAAACTCAATACACTCACACTTTTTTTTTCTACTGCACCTACATTTTGGCAATGGCAGCAAATTTGGCATTTGTATGCCATTAAATGACAAAACGATAAACAGTGTTACCCTGTTAAAAATGTAATGCACTTTTACTGGATTATTGTCAAACTGCAACTAAAGTTTTAACTTAATAGATGTATTATCATGATTAATTTCTTGAAACGCGCATTAATTAAGTTCAAATAATGCTAATATATATACATACATATATAAATCGTCGGCTGATAATTTAATTGTTGTGTCTGGAATCCGATAGTATCGAGTAAATTGAGTTTAAAGTTTGATTAATTTGAAAATTACTTCAGCAAATACCACATACGACAAACTCAACACTCCATATCTCGAAAGCCGTATGATATGAGGTATCGAAAAACCAATGAAATGAAAGATCAGTCGGAAAACCTAAGGAATCGATCTTAACTCAAAACCGCAAAAAATCCACATACGACATTTAAATTATCAACCGACGAAATGTAAACCATTTCCCCAAATATAAGGTAAATATGACTAACTCGGTAACTCTGTTTTGTTTTCTGGTACTTTTTTTCAATTTATGAAGTAAACAAATTTTCTCAAGTTGACGCTTCAACGACATTTTGAAAATGAACTTGCAGTGGCATGTGTAAGCACAAAAGCAAATGGCATGAGATTCGACTATTTCGAACAAATTTTCTTTTGCATGTGTAAAGGCAGCGTTAAAGAAAATATTTTATTTACATTTGCTATTTTTGGAGAAGTACACTTTTAAACACGGACCAAAGCAAATAGCCGATGATATCAATTATTCACCATCTGATAAAAAGTTCAAAATTTTTATAAACAATATTTTAGAATTGGGCAATGGTAATCCTAGGGTGCTAAGTCAGCAGCACAGCATAGTCTGGGGGGTGATATTATCCGAAATAATTACACAGTGCTTAAATTTTACATTTATTTTTCTGTCAAGCGGGGTACCCAGCGGCTAAACCTAATTCGAGTACGCCGAATCCAGTGGTGCTAACCGTATTTTTTAGATAGGCTCTTGTTTTGTAGATATACCGTTATTTCGGAAATGGAGGAGGCTGCACAACATTTATTCGCGTAACTATAAGCAATTCCGCAATTAATTAACCTTTAAGCAAGTCAAAATTTTTTTAAGCTCTGCAGTCGATTTAGATTAATAAATTTTTTTTTAGCAAAAAAAAAAAATAATTTTTAGCGAAATTCTGAAAGTAATTTAAATTTTTGGGAATACAAAATTTTTAATTTCAAAAGTTTTTGTTATTCGTGCTCAATTCCCAGTTTTTATTCTTGATAAAAACACTTGAAATTTATTGTTGATGGGATACGCTATTCCTATGCGCATTTCACTGGTTGCTTAGGCCAGATCATCAGGAAACTTCATCCATAAAGATTTTAGAAAAACTAAAGATATTAAACCAAATAAAAATGTTAAACGTATAAGACTTATAGCAACAGTTCTACTTGTAATAATATCAAAGCTTAAACAAAACAACATCAACAATAAACAGTGGCTTTATCTTATCTTACATTCCCCGCTACAATTAGTTGAAATTCTCTCAACATTAATTGTAGTTGTAAGTAGGTTAAGAAAAACAAAATAAAAAACAAACAACAACTTACAAAAGATGTTGTCAATTAAGTGTTTTTTAGGCCGTGCACCCGCCTGTTTATTATCAAAAAGTAATTTCAATTTTTGGGAATACAAAATTTTTAATTTCAAAAGTTTTTGTTATTCGTGCTCAATTCCCAGTTTTTATTCTTGATAAAAACACTTGAAATTTATTTTTGATGGGATAAGCTATTCCTATGCGCATTTCACTGGTTGCTTAGGCCAGATCATCAGGAAACTTCATCCATAAAGATTTTAGAAAAACTAAAGATATTAAACCAAATAAAAATGTTAAACGTATAAGACTTATAGCAACAGTTCTACTTGTAATAATATCAAAGCTTAAACAAAACAACATCAACAATAAACAGTGGCTTTATCTTATCTTACATTCCCCGCTACAATTAGTTGAAATTCTCTCAACATTAATTGTAGTTGTAAGTAGGTTAAGAAAAACAAAATAAAAAACAAACAACAACTTACAAAAGATGTTGTCAATTAAGTGTTTTTTAGGCCGTGCACCCGCCTGTTTATTATCAAAAAGTAATTTCAATTTTTGGGAATACAAAATTTTTAATTTCAAAAGTTTTTGTTATTCGTGCTCAATTCCCAGTTTTTATTCTTGATAAAAACACTTGAAATTTATTTTTGATGGGATAAGCTATTCCTATGCGCATTTCACTGGTTGCTTAGGCCAGATCATCAGGAAACTTCATCCATAAAGATTTTAGAAAAACTAAAGATATTAAACCAAATAAAAATGTTAAACGTATAAGACTTATAGCAACAGTTCTACTTGTAATAATATCAAAGCTTAAACAAAACAACATCAACAATAAACAGTGGCTTTATCTTATCTTACATTCCCCGCTACAATTAGTTGAAATTCTCTCAACATTAATTGTAGTTGTAAGTAGGTTAAGAAAAACAAAATAAAAAACAAACAACAACTTACAAAAGATGTTGTCAATTAAGTGTTTTTTAGGCCGTGCACCCGCCTGTTTATTATCAAGAATAAAAACTGGGAATTTAGCACGAATAACAAAATCTTTTGAAATTTAAATTTTGTATTCCCAAAAATTGAAATTACTTTTTGATAATAAACAGGCGGGTGCACGGCCTAAAAAACACTTAATTGACAACATCTTTTGTAAGTTGTTGTTGTTTTTTATTTTGTTTTTCTTAACCTACTTACAACTACAATTAATGTTGAGAGAATTTCAACTAATTGTAGCGGGGAATGTAAGACGAGATGAACGCACTGTTTATTGTTGATGTTGTTTTGTTTAAGCTTTGATATTATTACAAGTAGAACTGTTGCTATAATTCTTATACGTTTAACAGTTTTATTTGGTTTAATATCTTTAGTTTTTCTAAAATCTTTATGGATGAAGTTTCCTGATGATCTGGCCTAAGCAACCAGTGAAATGCGCATAGGAATAGCTTATCCCATCAACAATAAATTTCAAGTGTTTTTATCAAGAATAAAAACTGGGAATTGAGCACGAATAACAAAAACTTTTGAAATTAAAAATTTTGTATTCCCAAAAATTGAAATTACTTTTTGATAATAAACAGGCGGGTGCACGGCCTAAAAAACACTTAATTGACAACATCTTTTGTAAGTTGTTGTTTGTTTTTTATTTTGTTTTTCTTAACCTACTTACAACTACAATTAATGTTGAGAGAATTTCAACTAATTGTAGCGGGGAATGTAAGATAAGATAAAGCCACTGTTTATTGTTGATGTTGTTTTGTTTAAGCTTTGATATTATTACAAGTAGAACTGTTGCTATAAGTCTTATACGTTTAACAGTTTTATTTGGTTTAATATCTTTAGTTTTTCTAAAATCTTTATGGATGAAGTTTCCTGATGATCTGGCCTAAGCAACCAGTGAAATGCGCATAGGAATAGCTTATCCCATCAACAATAAATTTCAAGTGTTTTTATCAAGAATAAAAACTGGGAATTGAGCACGAATAACAAAAACTTTTGAAATTAGAAATTCTGAAATTTTTGTTACATAACAATTCAAAGCAAGGAAATTGCCATTAACACAGTTTTATGCACTCAAAAAGAACACGATGCCATGGAGCGACGAATTCAAAACAGATATAATAATGTCAAAACTATAACTGGAACGCAAAAGTTTCATTGCTTCATACCAAATATTTCTGATATGTCAATTAATGTAAAGCGGTACTCTTCGTCTGCCGACGTGCTAAATTTAAAGTTACTTTAATTTTATAATGATGCCAAGACAATTGAAATTTTTAATAAATATTGTAATTAAGTATAAGCAGCAAAAAAAGAAAGATTTGTTCTTCATAAATGTATTTTTAACTGTAAAATAATTTTTAAAATGTATTTTTAACAAGGTGGTCTCTTAAATGCTCTTCTCCTGTCCAAACAAGGAGTCAGGGCCCATTTTTTATTGCTGATTCCTCAAGCAAAAATTATGAGGAATCCAAAAAAAAAAATTAGCCGGAAAATTTAGGAGCTTCTGTGGAAAATCGGAAAATTTAATTTTCATGGGAAAATTTAAAGGTAAATTTCTAAGAAAAATTAGGAAAATTTTATTTTTCAATTAAAGCCTGATTCAATACCTTTCCAACGAGCTATCACTCGTTGCGATCGCTTTAGTAGTTTTTTTTTTAAAACAACTTTCAATGAGGTCCCTTATGAAGAATTCTTCAATTTTGTCACATGACAGTGGTGTACACCACCACTAAACCAGTCACTATAAAAAAAAAAAAATGTAGGTACTTAATTTTTTGCTGGGCAATCGATTGAGACTATTTATTTTAAAATCGGGTCGTCCAAAAATTTGCCAATTTTGATCGTTTTCATATGGAATTGCTCTATGTTTGAACGGCACAAATGAAAATGCTGTTTATTCCCACCAAAAACTTAACTTACAATCCCACTTTTAATGACTTCCTGAATTCATTACTTTCTAGCTTTATTCGCCACTTTTTGGATTATCAGATATATATTAAATAATAACTTTGTTATTATATCTTAAATAAGTTATAATTATACATTATAAATTTAATATAATGATGTAGATAAGCTATTATTTTACGATTTTAAATTTAATTTTTATTAATTTTAAGCCAATTGAAGCACAGCCGCTATTAACGTTGCATATGGCAAAATAATTATTTTTCAGGAGAGCAAAAAAACGTTTTCAGAAGGCAGGATTACTTATTTTATTTTTTTTTTAATTATCAATATAAATCATAATAAAAAACTGTATGCAAAATATCAAAAAATTTGCATTTAAAATAACATATAACTTTTTTAGTGGAAAAACATTTCATATCCACAATCGCGATGTCATTTAAAACGTTTTTTTCACTACGCAAGCGGCATTTAAAAACGTTATTCTGACCATTAGTATTGTATTTTGAAGAGGTAAAGGTGCATAATTTTGGATGATACGATGTTAAACAATGTAAGAGAGCAATGTTAACGATAATTGCAAAAAGTGGCTTTTACAACGTAAAAGGCTGATGGTATCGTTATCGAAGACTTTTTTGTTGGCAACGCTGCAAATTTTAAAGGGATTCAAATTTATTGTGTTTTGTTTCAATTTTGACTTTAAGATTAACTTTAGAATGTATTGAAGAAATCGAAAATTTAACTTATTAAACGCAATTATATTTTTGTGAACCTTTGGGTTTTGGATTCATCTTAAAAATAAGTGAATGTTGAAGATAATAAAGAATTGTTTCAATAAATTTTAAACTGCATCAAAAAAAGTACAAGTGTACTAGATTCCATTTCTAAAATATATGAGTAAAAAATAGTTAAATTTTGCAAAATTAAAATGAAAACTAATAAAGACTCCCAATAAAAATTTTTATCACTTTGCGAAGCACTAAGGGTACCTTAAAAAAAATAAGCGCACAGTTATACGCTACGCAATAAGACATGCAGAAACGCAGCAAAGTAAGTGAAATAACTCTCAACAACTTTTATAAAAAAACAAAATTTTATGTGTCACGCATTCCCTTACTACAAAGCAGGTTTGTAAGGGAGAATACTAAAAAATAACTGTATCAAAACATTCAGTGTGTAAAGCTGATCGTTACATCCAACAATTTTTATATGCGCTGAATAATGCGCTTTATGTGTCCAAATTGTATTACTTCAAAGTGGGCACTTGCCATATAAAATTAATGTCTTCCGTAAGCGCTATGGTAGGCAAAACTTTTATGTTTCTTCCTTACAAACCTGCTTCGTTGGAAGCTCCATTTTTTATTGGGCTATTTAAAACAATAAAAAAATTAAAATCCTTGCTTTTGCTTTTTTCCGTTCATTAAAAATATTTTCATTAAAGTTTTTCTTGGCCTAATTTATACTATTGATGAACTGATGGGATAATCTATTTCTATGCGCATTTCACTGGTTGCTTAGGCCAGATCATCAGGAAATTTTAGAAAAACTAAAGAAATTAAACAAATAAAACTGTTAAGCGAACAAGAATTATAAACCCTTCGGTTTTACTTGTAATAATATCAAAGCTTTATTAACAAAAACAACAAGAATAAACAGTGCTTTATACGGTTATTGTAAGTTTATCTTTTCTTGCAATATCAACTACAATTGGTTGGTTTCTTTTCAACTTTAACTGTAGTTGTATGTGGGTAAAGAAAAAACAAAAATTAAAACAAATATGGGGGATTCACAAGGTTGTCATAAAGTTGTAAAGTCATAAGTCCTAAAGTAATTACAAGAAATATATGTAACTGCTGTGGGCAACCGCTTATAATTTAGATTTTTACAGTATAATTATGACGAATCAATTAACACAGCATTATAATTTTTAATTTGTTTGAAGCACAACAATATTTTTTTTTAACAATTGCAAGATATTATTTAGGACATTATGACGATATGACTGGATAGCACACCATGTGAATCCCCCAATTGTTTTGTTTTATTTTGCTAGTTCAGTTTTTTTTAATATTTTCAATTTTATTTTTTTTTTTCTTAAAATACACACAACTGACAATTAAAATTTTCTGTTAAATGGTCTTAATTTTCTAACAATATTTAATAACAGATCTGGTCGTTTTTGCCATACAATTATCTGGCAACCGTGTAAACTGTCGATATTTTTTGGCAGATGACTGTATTGCCAGATAGTTCTGCCAATAAAATTGTAAAGTTTTCTTACACTGGTCTGAGCGGACATATTAAGTTTGGTGGCAATTTTTCTTACACTATTGTAAGATCTGACAGCCGTCGTACATGGCTTTTGGAATCTCTGCTTTTAATTCTCTTAAGGTTAAATTTGTAAAAATATAATAAGAATTTTAATGCTGAAAGTAGCTAAAGTTACACACATATAAAAAAAGATATACTACCTGAATAAAAATATGTACATATATAAAAAAAGAACAAGTAGCACTATAAACATTCAACAGTTTGTGTTGTAAATTAAAATTATCTTTTGGCTTTATTTTATTTTCGTATGCAAGGTAAATATCAAAAGGAATGAACTTAAGAAAAAAAAAGAATCATATATTTTTCTTAAATTTAATATGCATGAAAATGCATATTTACGCATACAATAACACACAAAGCTACTCACACACTTCACAAAACGTCTTACAAACAACATCTCATGATGTTGGATCTGTGTATTTGGTTGGCACCTCAGGCTAAACCCAAGCGTTGAAAAGAGTTGCTTTCAAACCACATAATCACATTTTCTATTTAGTTATCTTTAAAATAAATTAAATTAAAAAAAAAACAGACAAACTGAACAGATTCTTCTTTTGATTTAACTTTCATCCATCTTTCAATTGATAAAATTGTATCTTTCGAATTAAGTATGGAATTCTGATAAGAACCGTTTCTTTCTGTTTTATTTAATTTTTTTTTTTTGTCTATCTGTCTGTTATTTGATAATAAATGATAATAAAAGGAATTAATAAGATTTGTTTTTAACTGTTCTTAAATTTGTATGTTTAAATAAATTTAAAAATTTTAATCAAATCAAATGAAAATTAATGAAATGTATGAGATGTTGTTGGTTTAAATAAAAAAAAAATAAAGAATTTTAAATTAATTAATTGCTAAAGGTTACACTCACGCAACAAACCAATTTGATGCTGTTTTTTAAGTAGTCTGGTTTTAATATATTTTTTGTTTGTTTTAAATTTTTAATAAACACTTTATTTAATTAAAACACAGAGAGAAATTTGTGATGGAAGTTTAAGTTTGTCCGTCTATAACAGAGGTCGGCAAATAAATACATTAGTAGGGTTAGTAGAATAAAGATAAATCTGAGCGCTGATAAGAAGTAGTTCAAAGGCTCCTAAGTGGGCTTCGAAAACCTCTCGGAACGGTAATCAACTTTAATGTGTGAAAACTAAAGCGAGACTGAGCAATTTTGTTTAAAATTTGATTATTATCTTACTTAAAGAGCAGAACCCAGCTATTCCTTCTAGTCCTTTAGATATAAATAAATATATTTTGTGCCACACCCTCTTCTCCAATCTCGCCCACATTTTGTGGAATTTTGTCTATTGATATTCAAATTGGTTGTAACTCATTTGGAAACTTTGGCTCTGTCGTTGTCCATATATACAGAAATCTATAATGCCTTTATACGAGAAGTGCCACGCCCACTTCTCAATCACGCTCACCTTTTGTCGCAATTTGTGTATTTATAACCAATATGCTGGTAACTAATTTGGAAGTTTTGGCTCTTACCGTTCTCTTGACATACATAAATCTATTATGTCTTTGTACGGAAGTTGCCACACCCGCTTCACCATTCCCACCCAATTTTTATAGAGGTTTTGAATTGTTAATACAGCTATGTGTACCAAGTTTGGCCAATTTTTTTCTCACCGACATTAAAAATCTGTTTTGGGTGACTTCTCTAATACCGCCAAAAGTTTGTCGGATGTTGTCTATTAATAACCAAGATGATTGATTTGAAAGTTTGGCTCTTACGGTTCTCCAGACATACAGAGAAAAGTAATTAAGAACCAACAACTAGGCATTTTGTGGGTCAAATTATAAGCAGCTTGGGCCTTTTACTCATACCTCAGTAATTTATGGACCTGAATTACAAAACCATATATAAACGGACAACAACCTAGAACCCATCGTCAAATTAACTTCACTAATCATAAGGACCCAGAATATAAATATTCACTTTATAGGGTCTTAGATTAATATTGTAGAAATAACAATCGGAATGATACCCTTTTACCATCGGAAAAGGGTAAATAATGGGTAGTTCGACAAACGCACAATAAAAGTTTTTTATTAGTTTTTGTATTATTAAAAACATAATTTCCCCCAAGTAAGTTTTTATTTCCAATCCCTTTTTTGAATAAACTTATGGTGTTTTCTTTTCTACAAAAAAATGTGCCTTTTTTTAAAAAAAAAATTCAATTTGGTGTCTTTTTCTTAAAAATTTTGCTCCCGAAAAGGTTGGCTTGTTTTATTCTAAAAAACTCATGCACGTGAATTTCATGTAGAAACTAATTGGTGTGAAGAAGCTTCAGAGACAACATATACATTTATTTAAGAATAATTCAAAACACTTACCCCTGTAACACATGTTTCACTTATTTTGTAGTCTCCTTTGTTAACAGATCAAGCAGCAGAACGGCCCGATATGGTTTTCTACTTTGAAAACTTGATGTACTATTTAACTAAATAATTTTAATTAAAAGAATACGGGAATTGTCTTCTTTTTATAACATATTTTAGGAATGAAAATAAAAAACAAGAACATACTTTACTATGTATGCATGTTAATTTAACAAGATAAACTTTTGATTTTAATATAAAACAGGTTTTTTAATGGATTCAATATTGAATCCATATTTATTTTAATTTTAATATTATTTTTTATTTATTTTAACAGTGAATAATATTAAATAAACTTGATTTAGGATTATTTTAATATTTTTTATTTAAAATTAATATGAAATAATGATAAATTTAAATAAAGGGCATACTTTTGCAGAAATTTAACATGATTCTCAATCAACATTTTTCCATGTTAATTTTACATTAGTAATTTTTTCTGTGTATAGAAAAGAAAACACCATTAGCGTTCATTATCAGGCCTTTGCAATTCTTTATTAAACGATGGAAATATTTGCTTTAAAAAAACAGAAACTTTCGTTTATAAGAATGTGAATTTTTTTTAAATCTATAAATTATAAAATGATCAAAACTTCATCTTTAAAATTAAATTTTTTATTTTTTTGTTTTAAAACGAAAAATTACACACAATTTGCACCTAAATGAAATTAAACACAATTTTTTTACGATTGTAAAAATTATACCCAATTCGGATAGTAACCCATAAAGAGACAACACTGGTTTGAGCACAAGTAGGTGTGCGATTAAAAAAAAAGCACGGTAAAGTAGATTTGCCGAGCTCTGGTCTAAAACAGCCGCAAGGCTAAAAGAGCGAAAGGAGGAACGTTTTCTTCCGCTAAGCTTTTGCGCTGATGTGTCATATCTAAGCAAGAGCATAAACGTTGTATCACGAACAGTGGTGTTAATAATCTCGTTTAATTAAATCCACATAAAAGAAATAAAAAATGGAGATAACCCGCTACTTTGACCAAAAAATAACTAAATGGCTATTATTTATCAATAGTAGCAGCCAACTTCACTAATAAAAGCGTTGACGCCGCATTTTTGACAAATAGAAAACGAGTCGGCACTTGTTTACGTTTAGGTACGGCTGTTATGACCATAAGAAATTTTCCTGATTTTCATGTTGGATGAAATCGGGACAAGATTTTTCTCTTGTAGCTTAGTGCCGGTCCATACACGTCAAGTTTGCTTCAGAATGTCATTTCTTTTTCCCTCTCTCCTTAAAACTCAAGACTTGGCGAGTCAAACTTGACGTGTGTGAATCGGCACTTAAAGACAAACGTAAAAGCTTTTATCAGATTTCGATAGGATGAGGCCATAACTAAAATGCGCTGCGTTAAGGGTTGCCACACGGCCTGGATTGTCCAGTTTTTTTGTGTTTGTCCAGGTTCCAGTTAAAATGTAATTTTTCCAGTTTAAAAACTTTATTTAATTTTGAAAAATTACTTTTTCTATTAATTATGTATATTTATTATTATTAAGAACAAAATCATATACTAAGAAAAAATTTTAAGGAACAAATTTCTAATTTGCCGACAGACTTTCCAATTAATGAGATAGAGAGAGAGGTCCAGTTTTGCAAATATGCAATAAAAATAACGTCAAAAACTTATATAAATTGATATCGTTTCGAAGTCTTGCTAGCTAGCAGTACTTCTTGTGCAGGGACTTCAGGCTATTTCAGATAAAACTTTTGCTTCGCTTTGCGTTAGAGATGCGCTTTTACATCCAAGATAAAATATTCATACTTATACGAAACATGTCACATAAAGTACTTTTAACGCAGAGCGAAGCGAAAAGTAAGGCAACTCTCATCTTTTTAAGCGCTTTGACAGTCTGCTAGTATAACTTTTCTTATTTATTTATTTTTAACAAACAATTCGTATTTGTTGTCAAAGTGTATATTGTGACATACACCTTTTACGTTACGCTTTTCTGTTAAATTTAGAAACATCACGCAAAGCGATTAAGTTTTATCTGGCATGGCCTTCAAGGTATTTCTGATAATCTTTACCCACAAGAATCTATTCACTTGTAGTGAATTCGCCCTGATTATAATTTTGTAATATGATATGACTGAATTTTAAGTGTTACGGTTCCTTGCTTTTTAAATTTTTTTTATTGTAAAATAAAAAACTGAAGTAAAATTTTATTTTATCTTATAGTTAAGTGCTTTTTCAAATAGTCCAGTTATTTTTTCAAAATCCAGGTGCATTTTTTCTATTGTCCAGTTATTTGACTTTCGGAATCTGGCAACCCTAGCTCCATTCTAGGTCCATTTCGAAACATGAACCCATATCAGAGCCATTTTTAAAAACGCATTTCAACGCCGTATAAATATCTTTAAATTTCTTAAAATAATAATAAGACAGATAATAACTTCTAGAACTGGTAGCAAATTTGTCATAACAAACATAATAATTCCCTTTTAAAAATCGTTTTGACCCAGGAAAAGCATATTAAAATAAGTATCGATAAATATTATCTTCTTTGTTTTTTAATGAAAAATATATCATTTTTTCAAATACAATTTTAAGCTAAATCCTCTTTATTTTTTGGACAAAAGTAAAAAAAAAACGAATTATTTTAATAAAAATTCGTGTTGCTTAAATTAAAGTCTCAAAAAATAGAACTAGTCCAAACACGCGTGTAAAATATAGCCCACAAGGGACTAGGACTACTCCAAAAGTAACCAAAATGTATGGAAAAAACATGGTCTATTTAACATTACGATGTCCTATGGCAGGACCATATAACCCAGCTTTGGATTACAAATGAGTAGTCTTAAAACTATTCCATTGTATACACAAGAGGATTAGTTTTAACTTCGTTTAAAAACGAAAAATGTCGTTAAAAAACGAAGACATGTCGTATCACTACAAACACTTGTTAACAATAACATGGTCCATCCTTGCATTACATCGGACCAGGCCATGGAGTAGTCCATTTATTCAAAATGGATCAGGTGGTCCAATATCATTTGCAAGGTAGTACTATCTGTTTATTTCAATGTTCAAATCGATAAAATTTTAATTTGTAAATAGTGCAAATGTATTATTTAGACGCTAATTTTTAATAACATTGGAAAATAAAGTTTAGTTTAACTCAAGAAATATCGAAAAAATCAGTTTTTTTCGCTCTCCTGTAAAATTGTGATTTTGCAGATAGCACTATTTGAATAATAACCTTCGATATTTCAATCAGTGTGTTGTAGATCGATCAAAACAAAAAGAGGAAAAGGTTTGCGAAAAAATTATGCCTTCAGCTGGTTTCCAAAAAGTTTCCGTAACGTAATAAAGAGCAGTGCATCTCCTAACATATTCTAGTCGTTTTTCGTTGGTCGCACTCTTGAAATGTATCAACACTCTTGATTTTTAAAAAAACCAAACATTATCTTGTCGCGAATGCTGTTTGCCGATTTTTGTTTCGAAATCTTTTAAAAGATCCATTCATTATTCCCATTCAGCAGGCGCGGATCCAGCTCGAGCCTTAGGGGGGGGAAATTTTTTTTTGATACAAAAAAGTAAAAAATTTGTTTTTAAAAAAAACTCAACAATATGGTTAAATGAAATAAAAGATCAGTTCATTATAAATTGATTTTTTTAAATAAGCAATTTATGAATTCCTCGTGAGGCGAATTTAGATACTACAGTCTTTCTTCTGTCATTGTTGATCTGAGCCATGTTTTTATTAGACGACGGGTAAGAAATGACCTCTCTCTCGCAGCATTACTGAAGAGTAGGGCAAGTTTTTTATTGCATATCCCATTTTTGCCATTTCTTCACATATATTTTTAAATAGAAATTTTTGGTCCAGCTTGCCAAAGAATAGTTTTTTGCAACCTAGAAAAAAAATTTTATATAAGCTTAGCGAATATAAGGCAGAATCTATTAAAAATGCTAGCTGAATAATGCAAAAATCGGACGTAAAAAGTACTTTCAATGCATCTGCTCAAGCCTCTTGAAGTTACAAACGAAAGCGATTTCTATGAATAAAAGCTTTGGCTTAATTGGCAGTGCTAAGGAAAATAATGTCAGTAAAAAAGATTTTGTTGAAAAGTTGTCGGTAAATTATTCAATACTCCTGAAAAATCTATATGGCTTGGCATTTCAATTTTAAATAAAGTGTCTTAATCGATTTTCTCACAATTTTGATTTAATGAAAGTGAGACGGATGAATTTATTGACAACCTTTCTCCATCTGAACTTTTAGTGTTCAAATATGCTCCAGTTACATCTCGCGACGTTGAAAGAGTGTTTTTCATTTATAGAACTGTTTTATGTGATACCAGGAAATAATCAGGGGTATTCTAGAAATCGAAGACTCAAAACGCAAGAATTTTAAACGTCGTTATTTAATCAGATTTCCCTGATATTATAAAAATATTTCTTTATTAAACAGAATTGTATAACAAAAATTAGATTAAAGTGTATTAAAAACAACTTCCAAATTCTTGCGTCTTGCCACAAGAATTTTTTTTTTTTTTTGACAATTTAAAGAAACATACTATTGTAATAAAATAAATGTTTCTTAAATAACATGTTTATTTTTGCCATTTTTCGTGCCATTTTGCCAGCCATTTTTAACCATTTTTCGTGCCATTTTAAACTTGCCCTGCTGACGAGCATTGGAACGAAAATTTAAAATTTTTTTTCTTAGACTTCGGTAGATAACTTCATCACAATTTATTAAAGCATCTACAACGTTATCTGATAGATTTTCAGATATTTCCCATGTTTGTTGCAAATGCAACAGGTCAGACTCAAGTTTAGATGTTAGTAGGTGTTTATCTATCTCTTTTATAAAAACATAATAATGATTTTAAAAGTTTTGTATCTGTATTTGACTTGATTACACTTTGAGGTAGAAGTTTAGGTATGTTCAATACATTTAGGATATCTATTGGGAAACGTGTTTTGAGATTTTCTGAAATAAATGCAAAAAGAGGAATGTAACCTACAACTTGATTTGAACGCAGATAACTTTAACTTTTTCAAAAATCGCTTTAAATAGTTCTTCGGCTTTATTTCTTTTCTCTTCAGGGATTCTAGTTTTGATAAGGCTTGATCCTTTTTGAAGATCTATATCGTGCTTGTGTAAAATGATACTAAGCGGCTGTGATACAATAAGTATCACATTTAATATGTTAATTCCGTAAATCAATTCAAAAGTACTAAGCGAGTTCCTTAATATAAGGCTTTTGATGAAGTGTCTCTACCTTCTTACTCAGATATTTTTTCCAAAGCTTCTACTATATGATGTACACTAGTTGCAAAGTGTAAAATTGAGTCGTGACGATCCAACCATCTTGTCTCGCATAATGTAGAGAGTTTGGCTCCCAAATACTTTGCTAAAACTGCGTTTCGCTTGGGATTATTATATTTAATAAAACTTGTTTTATAATTTTTTTAATATTTTTTCTTGTATGTTGAAATATCTTTAAGATAAGGAAATCTGGGTTTTCCTCGAAAAATCTGTGTTTTCGTCAAAAATTATCGAATAGAATTTTGATTCATATAATAAAGGCTTATTAATAATTCAACCGCATTTTCAAGTCAAAATTTATTCTTTGGATATAAATAGATGCCACCTGCTGGGATTGAATGTAGAATAATAAGTATTTGAATACTATTAGAATTAATACTTATTGTAAATTTCGTTAGATTCAATTAAAAAAAACAAAAAAAACCTTGCTGGGATTTCCTAAAATTTTGTGCATATAAAAAAATATTATTATTGGGAATTCTTATATTATCGAGATAAACCAAAAATATTTTTAAAATTTAGGGGGGGGAAATTTCCTTATTTCCCCCCCCCTGAATCCGCGCCTGCCATTCAGATTTCCAATTAAAAGAATAATCTTTTTGTAGCAGTAAAGCAGTATTATCGACATTTAAAATCGCAGTTTGATTTCTATCGATTGCCATTTATATGGCTTAATTTTTGAAGGCAACTGCTTCCCAAGGACTTTATCTGCGATCTTAAAGGAAATCTACTAACTCTGAGCCACAGCTATTGGCCGTACTAGTCCGCTTCAAAAGTGCAACACCAGGAGGTATTCACCAGGGTTTAAAAAACTGCAGTCTAAACCAAAAACTGTCGAACAAAAAACGAAAATTTGTGTACAACTTTTCGCTTTTTGAGTTGACATGGCATCGACTGTTCACATTTAATGAATCAGAAGTAAAAGCATTTGTTTTTTTATGCCAATGACAAATGAAGACGTGGAAGAAATTGCCGTTTTTCTACTTAGAATGATTAATACAATACACATTTCGATTTTATTCAAATCATTGCATTATTTCATACAAATAAAATACTTTCATATATCGTTTTTAAATTCCGAT
This sequence comes from Pollenia labialis, assembly GCA_949318255.1. NCBI lineage: Eukaryota > Metazoa > Arthropoda > Insecta > Diptera > Polleniidae > Pollenia > Pollenia labialis. Next base: position 115,972,934 of record OX439143.1, read on the forward strand.
TAAGAGTCACACTATCGCTTTTTCTACAATAATACATGATGGAAAGTGGTTCCCACCGAGTTTTGTTTAAGCGGCCGTGTAATTTTGATATCCTAGAATATGGTTTGAACCCTAGTTCAACCGTTAATGAAGGGTCCGGATCTAAATTATTTTAATATGCAAAAAACTTGATGTCTTAATTTGTATATAATCTGAGTTCATCCTTTCGAATCAGAGAAAAAACTTTAATTTTAGTTGTTTTCTTAAATATTATTTAATTTGCATGAGTCTATAAAATAATTATTTAAGAACCCCCACATAACCCCTTCTCCATTGAACCACAAACCCCTTTTATATTGGCCAATGTAAAATTAATTAAATAACTAGACACTTTAAAACAGGAATGTGGAGTCGGAGTTGATGTTTTTGTGCCGGAGTCGGAGTCGGAGTCGTAGTGCCCACAAAAACTCGCGAATCCGACTCCAAAGTTTGTCGGCATAAAAAATTTAAAAAAAATTTCCAAAATAAAAATTATCTTCTTAAAACACATTTAAAATTTAAATAAATGGTTTATTAATACTGCTCTTATGTGCTGTTTCCAAATGACAGGCGATGGACTGAGTGCTTTTCATATACAGGGTTGTGCTGGAAATCGCAAACGTAAAACGCAAGAATTTTAAAAGTCGTTTTTAAATAAGATTTTTGTAATAAAAGAATTTTATGACAAATATCTAACAAATATTTTCCTATTAAACAGGATTTTAAACCAAAAATTATAAGAATTAGGTTTAAAGTTTATTAAAAACAGATTCCAAATTCTTGCGTTTGCGATTTCCAGTACACCCCTGATAAATTTTGCTACATAATCAATCGCCTGTCATTTGGAAACAGCACATTAATGTTTGCGTACGGTAATTGCTTCTCAAAAACTCTAATTTTTAGAAGGCCGTACGGTAATGAAAAAATAAAAGTTAACATCACTGAGTCTCATATACATTTAGCATCAAGATTATAGTAGGAGTCGGAGTCGGAGTCAGAGTAGGAGTAGGAGTAGGAGTCGGAGTCGGAGTAGGAGTCGGAGTCGCACTTAAAAAATTTCAGCATTTGGAGTCGGAGTTAGTACTTTTTTCGGACGACTCCACAGCCCTGCTTTAAAAAGGGCTTTCGAAATTATTGTTTTTTTTTTTGTCCTGTTCATCTATTTCAAAATGTAAAAGGTACTGTAATAAAGTTCCAAAAATCAAAGTATTTTTACAACTTTTTTTCAGTGTATTAAATTCGTTAAACAATTTGTAATAACCGATATTGCTGTTTCATTTCAATGCTTGAAGATAGAAATTTTTCTCATAAAAAAATAAAATATGTTAATTTCTTCTGTTTCTTTTCTCCAAAAATCCATAAACATAATGGCAAAATTACTAATATTATCAACAAAAGATATCATCATCTTAATATTCAAATACAAGTCGAGTATTTAAATAACAACATGAGCCAAAAAAGAAAAAAAAACAGTGCAAACTTTGAACAGAAATGAAATTTATACAAAAATATTAAACAGCTGTAAGTTAAAAACTCATTAAATTTAAAACATTTAAGCTTAAATATCAGCACCTTAAAATCATATGTGTAGCAATTTTAACACGGGCTTTAAGTGTTTTTTTTTTCTTACTTTTTTGTTACTTTTTAGCCAAGTTTCTTGATTCCATTAAAGCCACCAATCATAACCAACTTTAAGGGCATAAATGAATACAAAGATGCAGAATGCCTTTAAAAATCGAAATTAAAATACAAAATTCGAAAATGCAAAAGAGTCAAGAGTATGTAAAGTCGAACGTGTAATACCCTTCAGCATTTGAGAGCAAAACAGGGTTATACCAAAAATAGTGTTGAACAATACACATTCTATGGTATTTATGTTTGTATTTGTAATTCTGTAGAACATTTTCTTTGCAGAAATAACAATTAAGCAACAAAAGCTGCTTTTTTGCTTATTTGTAATTTTAACAAGAAGCAAAAAGATTAGAAAAATAATTTTAAAATGGTCGGTAGGTCAAACCAACAATGAGCTGACGAAATGACAACAACGCAGTAAACAAAAAATATCGGGTTTTAACAATACAATTCTGTGAAAAATATTTAATAAAACAATAAAATGTTATTGGTGGTCTAGTTTTTAAAAAAAATAGTGTTATAAAATAATATTTAATATTTAAAAATAGTTCCATTTAATATTGCAACAAAATGAATCTGTCGACAAGCACAACACAAGAAACAGATTTTTGACATTTGTGGTCACATAGTATTTAACGTTATCGCTCGCTTATGGTGTTTTCTTTTCTACAAAAGTATGTGCCTTTTTTTTTTTAAAAAAATGCAATTTGGAGTCTGTTTCTTAAAAATTTTGCTCCCGAAAAGCATGAGTTTTTTAGAATAAAACAAGCCACCCTTTTCGGGAGCAACATTTTTAAGAAAAAGACACCAAATTGAATTATAAATTAATAATAAATAGATATCATGTAGATTCGGCACAGCCGAATATAGCATTCTAATTTGTTTTTATTAAAATTAAAACTTTAAGCGTGGAGTAATTTATCAGGTTATACTATACTATACTATAATATAGCCGTTGTAGTAACTATAGCAACTGAATGGGGCCTGGCTAGATGACCTCATCTCTCACAGTTAAAAAAGTAAAAGAAATATTTAATTCAAATAACATCAGAAGTCAATAAGCATTTGTGTTTTCCAATTAAGGATTTATTGGTAAAACAATAACTAATAAGGAGGGATTGAGTTCACTAAATACTCAAGTCAAATTAATTGACATTGCAGAAAGTAAAACTAATAATGTGGAAGGGAGAATAGCCCAACAACTTAAAAAAATAACCCAAAAGGTTATGAAAATGAAAAATTTAAATTAGTTAAACAATGTTTACACCTATTGCATATTTGACGTCCTTTGCGTACCCACAAGTTTTATTAAACAATTATTTGCTTTTGCAAAACGTTTGGTCAGATTAACCTTCATTGAACAGTTTCTGAATTACGTTATAAATTATCGCTTTTGTTGCATTTTTTCGTCCAATACTTGTTAAGCGGCCCATACACTTCCAATATTATTCCATATGATATTCGCCATATTATTTCCATTTTGTCCTATATTATGCAATAAGTCGCACTATGTTTTCATTCATCCAATAAAAAGATGAACATAACCTATAGAAATAACATAAACAGTACTGTACAATGTTGCCAACACATTTCACTTTCTTTTCGTTGTGCAATAAAAATCAAAAGTATTTTGATTGTTGCAAATATATTGTGCCATCATCGTATATCACATACACATTATCGATATAATTGTACAATATGCAAAGTGTATGAGCCGCTTTAGGTCTGAACATAGTAAACATGTTTAAGTTTTTTAAAGATATTTAAATAACAATCGACTGACTGAATTTTTTTTTATTTATGTTTTTAGTAAAATTTTTTATGGAATTTTTTAAAATTTTTAGTGTATACTTTGGATTTTTAGTGCATATTTTGGATTTTTGGTGCATAGTATTTTAAGCGCATATTTTCGATTTGTTAGTGCATACAAATCTTATCCCTAGTCATTTGGCATTGCTGCATCCTCCAACCATTTCGATTCCCAGCTGTAAACGGGTCTTAGAATAATATTTCTTAATGTTACACACAGAATGACAAACATAATACAACCACAATAACCAGATGTAGTAGTCGAGAGCATTAAAACTGGCAGCACATATGTAAAACTTTGTACTAAATTGCTTTAGAGGAAATACACACTCACAAGCTCTGCTTATTTTTTTGCGATGATGATGGTAAGTGATGGAAGAAAAATCCCGAATTCGTATTTTTTTCACCGATTCCACTTATAAATGGGATTTTTAACACACACTCTTTCTTAGCGCACAAAACAAGTCTAAACTGAAAACATTTGCGGCAAAACATAAAACATTTATTTCTTCTTTTTTTGGGGGGCAGAGGTATTTCTTCATTTATACCCATTTATTTAAATGATGATAGAAAGAATTTCTTTACCAAAAAATAGCCGAATATGTATAACTTTATAAGTTTTAACTTTAAAACCAAGAGAAATTTAAAAATATTTTTTTCCCGTTTTAAGGGGGTATGTTTGATTTTTTTTTTAACTTGGCCAAAAGAAAATATAAAGTAAAACAACATGTAAATCGTCTAGATATGAAACTTGTTAACAAGTACTTAAGGCAGAGTTTTTTATGTGTATTAACGAATGGCTACATTATTATTAAGAATCCATTTCCTACCAACCTCCACCACAAACGCCAAAAAATAAAAAAATGGTCAGATGTTGCCACAGCCGATCTGGTTGGAGGGACAACAAGGTGTATGTCATAATGAGCCTCGGTAGAAGTAACGCCTTTGTGTTCTTTTTCCAAAAAATGTATATTTAATATTACCAAAAATTACAACTGTACAACAGCTTCCTACAAATTATAACATGTTCCCTAAAGTGCCTAAGAAGAGAAAAAAAAACACAAAAATACATACAACTAAAAATTGAATCAGTTTTTAATGGCCATTTATTATGAGGTTCTTTATTTCGCAGGTAATTTTTGTGTATTTCTTCTGATTTTTTTCTTTTTGTCCCAAAAGAAATAACATTTATTTGGTTCAAGCAAAATTATTTTTAATAATTTTGTTTTGTTAAACCAGTTAAATGATTTGCACTGCTTTGAAGTTGAAATTTGTTTGTCATAAATTTAGAAAAATAAATGCAAATTAGCTTATGGGTGGTTTTAAGTGTTAGTTAGTTAATTTTTTAATTAATGACTAAAAACAACATAAAATAACAGTGCTACGTATAAGGCTTTTTAAACCCTTAACTATAGTCAGGGTTGGGAAGTATTTTCAATACTTGTATTTGAAATATGGAAACATATTTTGTATTTGTATTTCAACTACATTCCCAAAATGTATTTTGTATTTAAAACTCCTGTTGCTCCAGTATTTGGTATTTTGTATTTGAAATACTTTTGGTCTCAAAGTACATTTTCACAGAATACATTCAGTATTAATAAATAAACATTAAGTTCTGGAACCACTACGGACATAAATAATTTTACAAAAATTCTCGCATAAAAAAGATTAACTTTTTAATATTTGCTTAGTGTACTTTTTTATGTCTTGGGCACAAGTATTTTATGGCCAAGTCCCACAACTTTCTTGAATGCAAATTAAATTGATTATTTGATAAGTTGAATGAGAATGACACTTTCCTGGCTATAGAGCTGGAACATTCAGACGAATTCCTAGTATTTAGATGTGAATCCAATGGCATATATTGAATTTAGATTGCATTATGGGCAACAATGGTTATTATGAAAATCTTTTGTCTTCCATAGTGTTCGAAAAAAATCAGATTAGATCGGCTTGACGGATATAATTCGATACATTTTATCATCCCAGTTACGAAATGCGCTGGTTATCAGAGAGCATAACAACATATGAAAGGAAAAGAAACAAAAGTGTCTAAACACAGAAAAAATTATCAGTAGTTTTTTATCAATTAAAAAGTAGTTTTGAATGTGTTCAGTGTTAATTGTTGACCTGTGTCGATTATCTATGTTGTTGTTTTTTGTTTGGCTTAAGGTCATATAAAATTTATAAATAAAAAATCCACAAATTTTTGTATTTTTAATTTTGTTTTTTATTTTTCATTCGATATTTCGACCATAAATCGATGGTCAACAGGTGATGAAAATATGACAAGCAGTTAGGACGTATCAACTTTCTTGAAGTTTTAAATCCCCTGTATGGTCGAAATATCGGATGAAAAATAAAAAACAAAATTAAAAATACAAAAATTTTTGGATTTTTTATTTCTAATTTTTATATGACCTTAAGCCAAACAAAAAACAACAACAATATAATTTTAGTTAAATTAAAATTTTAATTGTTTAAAATAAATTTTTATTTAAAATATTTATTTTCAATAACAAAAAATCTTAATTGCTTTTTTTAATTAAATCGATTATCAAATTGTTTGAAACGGCAAATTTTTTTGACCATTTTTTTTATTAATATAAAAAAATATAATTTATTGAAAAAAATATATATTCACAATTTTTAATTTTTACAATTTTTAGTAATTATTATAATCATTTTAGTAATAGGTGCAAAATCAACAAATTGTTTGCTTGATTCTACGAATTTAGTAATTAGATAAAAGTTTTTATTTTTAGTGCACACTTTAGTATAAATATTTTTTTTTAATCTGTTTAATCTATGCTCTAAAAAAAGACTGCTTGTCTAGTGTTAGAGGATATTTTGGGTTATGGGTGGGTCATAAAGTTAGTCTCAAAGGTATTCCATATTCTGGGGGAAAAAATAAAGATATTAAACAAATAAAACTGTTAAGCGAATAAGAATTATAAGCAACAGCTTTATTCGTAACAATATCACAGCTCAGACAAAAAAAAAACAACAATAAACAGTGAGTTTATCTTTTCTTACATTCCCCACTAATAATTATGTTTAATATATTTAGTTTTTCTAAATTCTTTGGCCTAAGCAACCAGTGAAATGTGCATAGGAATAGCTTATCCCTTTAACAATAAATTTCAGTGTTTTTATAAAGAATACAAATTGGGAACCAAGCACGATAACCAAAATCGTTTATATAAAAAAAAAATTTTGTATTCTCACAAAATTACTTTGATAATAAACTGGCAAGTGCACGGCTAAAACAACTAAACTGAAAACATGCTTTATTTTTTGCGAGCAATACAGCAAATTGTTTTTGTTTTCATTTGGTGTTTTCTTAACCTACTTACAACTACAATTAATGTTGGAAGAATTTCAACTAATGGTAGTGGGGAATGTAAGAAAAGATAAACTCACTGCTTATTGTCGTTGTTTTTGTTTAAGCTTTGATATTCTTACAAGTAAAGCTATTGCTCATAATTCTTATTCGATTAACAGTTTTATTTCTTTAATATCTTCAACAATAAATTTCAGTGTTTTTATCAAGAATAAAAATTGGAATAAAGCACGATAAACAAAATCTTTTAAATTTTCTTAAAATAATTTTAAAAAGGTTCCTTAAAATAAATGATTAATACAACTTTTTTATGAAAATTTTAAACAAAAATTATAAATTTAAGATCTATGACATCTGGCATAAAAAAAACATGTTCCAATTTTCACAAAAAATTTCTTTAAATAGTTTTATTTCTAAGTAGGGTTTTGCCTAGAAAATAAAAAGTTCTTCAATTTAAAAGAAGAATATTTTAATACTTTGCTGAAGCTGATATATATCCCAGCCAACATTCATATGTGTAAATGACCTCCGTTTAAGATTTAAACATTTAATCTTTTTCAACTTTTCTCTTTCTTACTTGTTTCTTAAGTTGAAAGGTGATTTTATTCCCATACTTTTAATCTTCAAAAAATACGAATGTCGAAACTTTAACTTTCCTTAGAATTCCAATATGTGATCTTGTTAATCAACCACATCACATCCATTAAAATTACATCCAAGGAATACTCAAATTTTCCTACATTTTTCACCTTGAAGTTTAAGGAATTCTAGATAAGATTTTCCAAGTTCTTCAATATGATTTTGTTTTTTTTTCAACTAAAATTTAAACAATTCGTTTTGGTACTTAAAACCTTAAAGTTTCGTACATGCTCCATGTGCAATCAGAGATGAACATTAACTTGAAAAAAAAACTGCAACTTAAGAAGATGAAACTGAGATGAAAAAGATTTTACTTTTTTAAATTCTTTAAAACCCCCTCAAGTCATATCAGGTCTTTTACTAAAAATTAAATGAAAAAAAGAACTAAAACTCAATCATTCTACTTTCAAAAATAATACAAAAAAGGGGCAAATATGATTACATTATTTTTGTTACAGAAAAACTGCAGATTTTCTACAATAACTACAACGAAAATGAATATTTCAAAGATAAATCTTAAAACTTTATTAAGAAACTTTTACATTTAGTATTTTTAATCGAAAAAGAAAACCAAATTTATAAAGAAACAAAACAAAAAAGAAAAATTGACTTCATTTAGTGCAATTTGTGTTATTTTAAGTAGAATATTTAAGAGAAACAAAATCAAGAACCAACAAAATGAATCTTTCTTACTCATCACACATAAATCTTAATTGACCCTATAACGTATAAATCATAATCATCATAATTGTCAGTAGCAGCAGACGCACTTGATACACTCCTTCTCCAACCACATTAAAGAGTGGGTATACATTTACTCTTAACAGCAACAACAACAACAACAAACAGTCAATTTCGAGATGTGAACATAATGCCAGATTACTTTGGACTTTTTAGCATAGTATCAGTCATTTAGTCCGACAGACAAACAGACAGACAGACACCCAGTCAGTTACTTAGAGGAACTAAACTTGTGGAATACGAATGTTTGACTGTTAATGTGTTCATCATTTTGTTTATGAACCGTTGAAGGTGGTGCCATCAAGAGGAAAATGGAAGATTTCGATTTAGCAACAAATATTATTTTCAATTAGTCTAAAAAAAAAATTGCACACTTTGCGCAGAGACGTAACATAAAAGACGCTTTAACACTATAGTTTTGAGTATTACGGCATGCCAAAAGTTCCAATACTTTCCTAATTAATAACAGTGGTAAAACAATTTGTTAAGCCTTGATTTCCAGTAGCATAAAACTTGTGCAAAATCTTATATCACTCCGCGCATTATTCCATTATTTTTATTAGTGGTGAGAAATTCTCGCATCGAAAAGATGCGAAACAAAATATTCCAAAAGATGTGTTTCTGTAATTCATGTCGAAAACTATAATAAAAGATCGTTACGTAATAAATGTCGTAATATTCCATTCAACGCCAATGTAAGATTGCAGACGTTGAGAACGCCAGTCACACTTATCGTTGAAAGCAAAATATTAAAACAATGAAAAAATCTACCACGAATAACATACTTACCTCTTTCGTATCATCATTCTCTCTATTTTGCATTTTTTATTTATTTTTTACAGCCGTACCTAAACAAAAGCGGAAGGCGGAACGGTTTCTTCCGCTAAGCTTTTACGCTGATATGCCATATCTAAACAAGAGCGTCAACGTTGTGCCACAAACAGTAGTGTTATCTTTCTTGTTTAATAAAACCCATATAATAAAAATAAAAATAAGAGAAAAACCCGCTAGATTGACAAAAAATAGCTGAATTGTCATTATTTATTATTATAGCGGCCAACTTCACTATTAAACGCGCTGTAAAAATCGGGTTTTCCAATTGTAAAGCGTTGACGCCGCGATGCTTCATACAAATTGTATCGGCATGAGAATTTTTGACAGCTAGAAAACGCTTTCCGCTCTTGTTTAGGTATGCCTGTTAGTGTTTTTATTCGTTAGTTTATTAGACAGCTCAAAGCGGGAACATTCTCATAAAAAATTCGCGGACACACTTTTTCTGTAAATTGGCGAGTAATTTCCTTACGTGAGAGCTATTATTCGCCAAAAATTTTACAGACGCAGTTGTGTAAAGCATCGCTAACTGAAGCCTTCAGAATAAGTCAAGCTTGGATACCGTGTGGTGTGCGTAGCGGCCTTTTGGCTGGTAAAAAAATCAACAATTTTTTACAAAAGGCAGCCGACAAAATAATTTTACACAAACAAAACATATACACAATAAACACACAACCTGTTCGTGGTGTTTGTTCATTTCTTTATCAATGAAGAAAAGATAAATTATAGAACATTTAAATAAAATGTTTGTCTACAGATCACTACATTGTTCTGTATTTTAACGAAGCAAAGAACACTATACATAAAATGTTCCGCTCTTTCTTGAAAATAGCTACGAATGGTATTAAGGGTTGTGTGTTCGTCTACACAAACACTACAAATATAAATATCTTTCCTGGGTGTGTAAACCGAACGCTAAATAATGTTTTGTTTATTTTCGAACACTGGTTGCAACCATATAGCGTCAAGTTAACAAACATAACGGGTCCGCCATCTAACGTTTTTTTCAACTAGTGCTTATTTCGTGAATGGTAACACTAAGCTCATGTCTGATTCGACAGAAAACTGGTTTTATCTTTCCGCTGAACGAATATGGTTGTGTATACGCTTGAACAACGCTGTGAAATATGCGTTTTGGCTTCGCTAAGCGGGCCTGCGATCGACTTTCAGAAGATGCCGATTTTGTCAAAATCACCATTTCAGATGAAGCTCATTTTGATCTTGGCGGATATGGAAACAAGGAAAATTGTCGCATTTGGGGCACAGAAAACCCGCAAGCATACATTGAAAAGGAGTGGCCGTTACAATCAATGGCGATCGTTATCGGGCCATCTTGAACGAATTTTTTTTTCAAAAAATTGAAGAGGAGGCTATTGGCAACATTTGGTTTCAACAGGACGGCGCTACACTCGTTGTTTGCGCCCTGTTTTTGAAGATCGCATTATCAGCCGCAGAGCTGATATCGTTTGGCCACCTCGGAGCTGCGATTTGACACCGTTGGACTATTATTTGTGGGGAGCCGTCAAAGATAAATGTTACGCCGACAAGCCAGAGACAATTGACGCTTTAAAGGACAATATGCGTGAAGCCATTGGTGAAATACAGATGCACACAATCGATAATGTGCTTAAAAATTGGATTGATCGTGTAGGCTTCTACTTACATGGCCAGCCGAGGCAGCCATTTGAATGAAATTATTTTCCATTATTAACCGGAAGGATTGTACTTTCAAATAAAAAAAGAAATTTGAGAAAATATTCAGTAGTTTTTTTTATAGCATTTTCAAAAAAAAAGTTATTTGGCGGAGCCTGTATTATTCATTAGCACTAGTGTTGAAACTTTTAATTTTTTTTCTATATGAAAAATTATATTATTTTTTTAATACCGAAACGATTAGACCGGTATAATACTGTTATTAGGGGAAACGGTATACATATACCGGTATTTACTTCAAAAAACTAATATCGGTATTGGTATCAATACCGGTATTCAATTTAAACGGTATTGGTAGCGTTTGCCAACTTCAGTATAATAAATGAAAAATAGTCCCAAAGTTAAAATTTTTATTTTATTTGGGATCATGTTGCATTCCTTGTTCACTATTTATTTCACTTAAATTGCAAAAATACCCCAAGAAAATATGTAAAACCCCGAAAAAGAAAACAATCGAATTGCCCAAAAATTTCGTGTTGTTGTGTTTCATGTGAGGATTTGGGTCCACTCTTTATTAAGCACCTTAGGGCCATATTTCCAGGGTCACATTTCGAAGCGTCCGTTAGAGGGATTCTCTCCACTGTATTGATGTGTTTAGAATAATGGGCATTGAGTTTAGTTTAGCTAGTTTATAAGTCAAGGGGTGGTGGGTTTTACCTATCCTTCGCCGCATTCCTTTTGTTGAAGATAATAGAATAATAAAATAATAATAACCTAAATTTTAGGGCTGCCATACGTCCTATGGATATGACTTATATACATATCCGTGACACGAAAAACTTCTTTTTTACCGATGTAACATTTCCCGTTGGTTTCATCCCATCCCGATTATGACTGTCGCATAGTGTTATTATTGTAGAATATGAAACAAATTTTTTGGTAAATTTCTTGCTAAACGAATTTGGAAAATTGTGGAGAAATACCACAATAAATATATTTTAATATGTACTTTCAATTTCCACCACTCTGCCTTCATTTGCCAATCCATTTCCTAAATCAAAGACATTAATGAAAATGCAATATTTGCTTGAATATAAAAATCTGTAATTCTTTTGATCTTACGAAACAAATTAGACACAAAGAAAAAAAATTAAAACTAGAAAGAAATATAAATTATATAGTCTGCCTGAAAGAAGAGATAATTTCTATTTTATCTTTCTTAAGTCAAGTGGTTTTTAGTAATTTGTGTCGTTATGAAACACAAGGAGTAAAATACAAAAGTAAAGACACATGGCCAATTGAATTGAAATGCAGCCAGCAGCCAAAGTAGTTGTTGTTGGTGATTCATTTTACAATTCCATTTCATTGCACAAGATTTATTTCAAATCTATTTTATTAGCGTTTGCTAATGTAAAATATCACTGGCTGCGTTTCAATTTGAATAATTTATTTTTTTTATTCAACATTAAATTTTTTGATGTTGTCTGTTTATTTGTTGGTGTTGGCGATGTTTTGTTGTTATCTTCTTAATTACACTTTGTTGTTTGTTGTTTATTCTGGCCAATAATTTTGCTTATCCTGTTTATAGATACAATAACTCTTTTTCTTTGTTTTTTTTTCATTTTTGAAATTTTTAGCCCCTCCAATACTAAAATAAGATTTCTATCTGTGAGATTTAACCAAGTTTTTGTGCTCGACCAAACATTCTAATATTATCTTGGAACATAAACATTCATTACTTTTACCAAAAAAAATAAAAAAACACGAGGAAAATATAATTTTTTCTGGTTCTCACTTACATTTCTGCATACTTCCACTAAGACGATTTAAAAAAAAAAGAGTTTTTTTTAGGAAGGGAAAGAGTGAAAGAAGATTCTTTTATGTCTAGTAATGTTGCGTGGTAATATTTAAGAAATTCCTTTAACATGAGTTTAATGGTGGAAAAAATATACAAAATTACACATAAAATCTAATCAGATGATTTAAATTTTTCAAAAATACCCTACAAGAAAGATGATGAGCAGAGGTTGTTACTCTAAACAGTTTATATCCAACACTGAAGGAAAAACTACTTATACACTGTGGAAATTTGGCTTTAAAACGAAAGAAACAGAATATGTACAAATAACATTTTGAAGAATTTTTACAAAGAATCGCCTGAATTATGGCGCACTAAAAGCAGCAAAGACAGAACATTTTTCTTTTTGCAAGATTTAATTTTTTTTATATATCTGTGGAATTTGTTGCAGTGTACATCTGCAACATCATGAAATCTGATCCGCCCTTTAAATTATCACTGAAATTAAAACATAAATTTAAAACATTTCGTAGGGTACTTATAAAATTCTACCACCTGCAGATGATCTATGTTGGTTTTTTTACTCATTTGTTTTGCTAGAATAACCCCAGCTTATATCACTAAAGAAAACCACTTGTTTGTACTTAATTCATGTAAGAAAAAAACAAAGAAGAAAATATTATCACTAAACAGTGGAAAAAAGGCGCAAGAAAAAATATTTTAATTAACGCAATATTTGCACAAAATAAACAACATTACAAGGCCAAGGCGCTAGATAAGACACAACAGAAAACACCAACCAGTAACACTATTTCACTGCCACTACCAGCCGCCACCATCAGCTAGCATGCCGGCTTTAGCAACACCACCATCAGAGCAGAGAGATGAAAAACTACAGCTACAACAATAACTGGGCAGTGCAGGTCGACACTTGGCTGGCTACTTAAAAACGGGCTACAAATAAGAATGCGAGTACACGCAAACTTTTAAGACACGATGAAACTCCAACAAAAAAGTGTTTTACTTACAAGCAGCAATAACGGATCGCAAAAAAGGAATTTCATTGCAAGTTTAACACCGACAGCAACTAGAAAACAAAAGAGAGTTCGACATTTTAGTAACCTACACCAACTACCTTTATTATTTTTATTCCAAAGAAACTTTGATACTAAATTCAAATTGTGCCTCTACTTGCTACCGCAAGACCACCAACAACAACTACAATAGGTTTTATTTGGTCAAAAAATCAGTGATACAGATGTTGACCTTCAAGACCATTTCAGCCAACTTTTAAAATATTTGCATTTTAATAAATGCATTTTAATTGACTTTTACTAATTCCATCTGACTTCTTTAATAAAGGGTTTTGAAGGTCTTTTGCATATAAAATATTTTACAAATTCAAACTTGATTTCTAAGATGGGCCCTTTCATAATCGTCCTCTTAGTAGTTGTGTGGGAATGTGTAGGGATTACTTTTTGAACTGTTTAAAAGTACTCAACATCAAGAGTTTTTTTCTGTTAGGACCAGCACTCAGAGGATGACCCCTACTAATGCATTGCATTGTGTTGGAACTAGGAAAATAGGTTGTGGGAAGGAGTATAGAGGGAGTAGTGTTTGTGAACATTCGACTTGAACTTAGTCATGTTGTTAGTGAGAGGGAAGACTTTTGCAGGAAGGTTATTCCACATGCGAACATTCCGGGAAAACGACGAATTCTCTCTGTAATGCGTTGTACGATTCACCTGCCATTCGACCACATAAAGATGGGCTCTTGAAGAAAAACGTGTATTACGAGCAAACGTACGAGTTTCCAAAAGCAGAACCCTAATTTCGTCAGAACACATGCCATTGTAGTAACAATAAAACAGGCAAATACAACCCACATTGCGACGGTGCTCAAGGGAGTCAATAGAATTGGATACCCTACTGTCACCAATAAGAACCTTCGCCCTCTGCTGCACGGGGTCGAGAAGCTCCAAAATAGCCTTTGGAGCGCCGGCCCACAAATCAGAGTTGTATTCCATACGCGGTCGGATATAGGTTGTATAAATATTAAGGAGATGAGATGAAGTATATCTAAAACCCTCTTAAAAAGCCGAGGCACTTGAATGCTTCTTTCGACACATTGAATATATGTTCTGTTCATCGGACATCACATTGTATCTTCATGCCCAGAACATCAAGATATTCTGATTCCTCAATAATTATACCACCCATATAAACAGATTAGGCACCTTGATCTGCCACGCGTTTATGCGTCAGCACGCAACATTCGGGGATTTAAACCGACCCTATTTGCACGACCCCATTCCGAGACCATGTCAAGGTGTCGGCCAAGCGTATCATTCATATTCATAGCACCGACATCGGATACGCCTGGTCTGCATTCATATAAGTACGAATGGCAAAGGTTGTTGTCATCTGCAAAAGAGTAGATAGGGTTGGAAGTTTGACATAGGAGGTCATTTAGAAAAATAAGAAATAGAGTAGGAGAAAGAACGGAGCCGTGGGACACCCCTGCATGAATCTTGAACTCGTTTGGCGAAACCCCATCTATAACAACTCGTATTGTGCGATCTCTGAGAAAACTCGATATAAATCGAGATAAATTATCACCGACGCCAAATGCAACAAGTTTTGACAAGAGTGCAGCATGCCAGACTCTATCGAACGCCTTGGAAATGTCTTAAGCAATAACCTTACTTTCGCCAAAATGGTGAATTGAACGGCACCATTTTTCAGATAACAGAGCTAGTAAGTATCGCTTAGTAGGTTGTTTGACTCTAAATATTTGACAAGATGGTAATTTACCATACTCTCCATAACTTTGGAAAGTGCCGAACAAATTGCAATTGGGCGGTAATTTTCAGGGTTATTAGCCATTCCTTTTTTAGGAATTGGCCTTACATTAGCAACTTTCCAGCAGACCGGAAATTCCGCGGCATGGTATAAAGTGCTGAAAAGATTTGCTAAGGGACGAGCTAGCGTCGAAGAGCACTGCTTCAATACCAGTGCAGGTATACCATCCGGCCCAGGAGACTTGTTTATGTCGAGATCCGCAAGAACCCTTTTAACAGCTCGAGCCCGAAAAAATATTCTAGGCATAGTCACAGATACTTTTTCGAGTTCGGGCAGGGGTTGATTGCTAGCTGGTAGGTGAGCATTGTTTGCAAATAATTTGCTGCCTTCGCAGTGTTGCCATAACTGTTTGATGAAAATATGCCAAAACTTCAAAATAAATCTGCTAAAATCTGCTAATTCGTAAAATGAAGAAAGTTTGCTAGCATTTTGCTAAGATTAACAGTAAAAAATATGTTAAATTTAAAAAAAATATGCTAAAACTCTGCTGAATTTTTAAAACAAATATTATGATAAGGAACTGCCAAATAGAAAGGAATTTTAATAAATCGTCACCTTAATAAGCAAATCTGCTAACTCCCTTTAGTTAGTTTTACAGACTTCAAGACTCAAATTGAAGAAAATCTACATCAAAATCTCAATTTACTTAAAAAGTGAATTTAGCAGGTTTGCATGTTAAAACGGCGATATATTTCATTAAAAATTTCATTTAAAAAAAATAATTATATCAATAATGCGAAAAAAGAAGAAGTATTTGAATATGAAATTGTTTGAAAATATGTATAGAAAGGCTACAACAAGAAAACTAAATAATCATTTCCTTCAATTTCAATATTTATTTTGATCAAAATACCACATCTTACAAACAACAATTTGTTGCTAATTGTTAGAGTATAATTATTTTATTTTGTGAAGATCATGCTAAATCTCAATAAAAAAGAGTAGGGGTTACGCTTATTTGGTCAAATATTTAATAATTGTGACCGTAGCTTAAGTCTGTTTGAAACGAAATCTTCTTTTGGACAAGTAAATATGCTAAAAAAAAAAGCAGTTAGCAAAAAATATGCAATTTCCCAACAAAATCTGCTAAGATTAGCAGAAAAAAATGCTGAAATGTAACGCTGTCACTTCAAAACATAAGCAACAAAAATTATGCTTGAGTTAAAGATTGAGATAGAAATGAAGTTTAAATGCGGCTGGGAGACCTAAAGCACGCTTTCCTAATTCTTTTTCCCACTGGGCTGTTGAGATCTTAAAATAAATCTTTTCGTTATTTCTTTCCCAGCTGGAAAAAGAAGTTGTAAAGAGACTTTCTACATGATTGTTTTTTTTGCAGATATAAGGCATCTGAGCAGCATTCCAACTTCATATCAAATTTGCATGTGCGCCCTTCATTTTGTAACCAATGCGCTAGATATTTATATATTTCTTTTGTAAGTTTAGGCTTTGTAAAGATACCAAATGATTTATTTGCAGAAATTGTTTTCTTGGTTTTTCAAATACTGGAAGAAAACTCAATCACTTCTTAAGGAAATAAAGCATGTCCTTCATCTCTTTTAATTCGTTTGGCGCGATTACTGCACTCTACAAACGATTTCCGTAGAGAACTATTATTAAGTACAAATCCTGGCTTCATACGCTTCGAATTAAAAAGGGGCACCTAGGTTCACTTGAAACTGATTTAAAATATAAAAGCTGATATAAGACAATATATTGGCAGTGGTCTTAAACTGTAGGGAAATGTAGCTAAATTTAAAAAAATCCAAGAGCTTGAAGAAATATTTATATATACATACGTCCTTTATTTACTTGAATATATTGAAGAAATATGGCTTTTGTATTCTTTGTTCATTAAAATATTTTTAAACAGTTAAAAAGTCTCTTCAGTGTTTTATTTTTCAACCTTGGCATATTGAAATAAATAAAGAAATAGTCGTCCTGAAATTCTGAGGTTTAATTTCAGTCAGTTTAATAAAACATACAAGTTACCAGTTTGAAACGGCAAAAAAAGGCAAAACAAGTTGGCGGATCCATGTAATTATTTTTGATCTGATTGTAACAATTTATAGTGAGTGGACAATTTGACTTTTTCCGCGAACTCCATACATTGGGGCGTGTCATTGGACACCAAGGCCTTGTCTTCTCGTATCTACTTTAACTAAAAGCCTTTAAACAAATAAGCTAATTATTGTTGCTCTTATGGTAAAGTCAGCTAATTAATAATTGTTGATGTAGAGATTTTTTATTTCCAAATAATGTCTAAGAGGAAGATTCTGACACGCCTTTTCTTTAAATCGAAATTTTAATTTGTAGAATATTTAATAAAATGATATTCTAAAAGGCCTTTTCAAAGAAGCCAGTAAATGGCCAAAAAATGATGGTGCTTGTAATTTTTTCAGCTGGGCTATTTAAACCAGGGGTCTAATCACCGCATTCGATACTTTCGTATCGAATAAACTATCGTATTTTTTTGCATACGATAGACACTGACGTATCGAATGAAAACTCGAGAAATGTAATGTCGAGTTACTCGATATCGAATGCAATTATTTCAAATTTAATCAATTTCATTAGATATCGAGGGTCATGATACCAAAATAAAAGATTTCGATCAATTTTGCTCGATATCGTATGCGGTGATTAGACCTCAAATGACATTTTACTAAGGAGAATTTTCTAAACAGACCTTTCGCACAGAAGTTTTGAAAAATTGTTCAAGAGAAATTTTGGTAAATTTTATATGAAATTTCAAGAAATAATATTTTAATTTTAAAAAATGTTTGAAGAAAAAATTTTGAAAAATGTTTTTAAAAAAAAAAATTTTTGAAAAAATGTTAAGAGAGAAAATTTTGAAAACTTTTTAAAGCCAAAATTTAAAAAAGTTTTCTTAGAAAGAAAATTTCAGAAATGATTGTATGAAAACATTTAAACAAAATTTAATTTGGTAATTTTTATTTGCAAGAAAATATCGCTCATTACCTTCAATAGTGACATAACCCGAAATATAAAATTGTATAGTTAGTAATCCACAATTGTTCGGTATATATTTCATCATATTGTGTAAACAATTCCATAGCTTTTATACTTTCCCCGATTGAAGAATATTTGTCGCTATTTTTTCTAAGTGGTTAGAGCAAATTAAAAACTTTAAACAAAATGGATTTTTTTTAATTGTTTCACTATTGAAGTAAATGAGCGATATATGAAAACAGAGCAGGTGGTTAACACCATTCGCATTTGCGCATGATACTTTTCGTGCATTTTATACGTTTTTAAATGCATTTTATGTGCCATTTTTATCGAATTAAACAATTTTGGCGAAAATAGAAAGTGAAATTGAGATTTTGATCGAATTTAGTTAAAAGAATTATATAGAGGATGTTTTATTATACATATCGTCACCTAAAATACAAAATAACGTAACAACAAATTTACAGAATTTTTAATTTGTTTAAAGACTCAGATTTATTTTATAAAAACCAAAAAAAAAAAAAATTGTTCCTTCGTAATTAGAATTGTGGTTATTTTTTTGAACTATTTATGGTTTTTAATCCAAATTTTTAATATTTCCAATCAGGCTTAAGTTCATCAAATTTAATTCTCATTAAATTATTTTTATGAAGAAAGGAATTTTACAACATGAAAATTAATTAAAATTGTTATTGATAATCATTTATTCTCGACTGACCTGAGATTCGAACCCAGGCGGCCGGTTACCATGACATGTTTCGATCGCAACCACTCGATCTCCTCAGATGGATTTGCCGTCCCACACTCGCAGCCATCGACGACTGCGCTTAAAAAAATTTTAAAATTTTATATAAAGAGCAGCTGCATAAAAGATTTTTCGGAATAGATCCTGAAAGGGATGATGACAAAAGTTATTAATAAAGAAAACACTCTTACGATTCGAATAAAATTTTTTTTTTTAAAAAAGGAATTACAAGTTTTGAAGGCAAACATCCCTAGAAAAAAACGTGTTTTCTCATTTAAATCTTCTTGATAAAAATTATATATAACTTTCTCAAAAATCCTACAAAATAATGTGTACTTTTGAACATGAAGCCCTTTTTCCTTTTTGCCACAGAAATAAAAAGTTTGATTTATTTAAAAGTTTATTTAATTGATCTCAGGATATGTTATTTTTCAAATAAATTAAATTAAGCAGGGCTGTGGAGTCGTCCAGAAAAAGTGATAACTCCGACTCCATTTTATGAAATTTTTTAAGAACGACTCCGACAACGACTCATACTCCGACTCCTTTGACTTTAAACTATTTTTTTAATGAAGTACGTGATCGAGTACTTTCGCGATTCGAAAGCAATTTTATTTCTTATACTTTCAGTCGATACTCAACGAATCGAAATTATTTTTTCAGTATTATGAAACTGAAATTAAAAATAATTCCGATTCGCTCAGTATTGACTGAAATAATTAGACATTAAATTGCTTTCGATTCGAGAAAGTATTCGATCACGACTGCCAGAATCAGGGGTCTAATTACCGCATTCGATACTATCATATCGAATAAACTATCGAATGTTTTTGCATAAGATAGACACTGACGTATCGAATGAAAACTCGTGAAATGTAATGTCGAGTTACTCGATATCGAATGCTATTATTTCAAATTTAATAAATTTCATTCTATATTGAGATTCGTGATACCAAAATAAATAATTTCGATCAAGTTTGCTCGATATCGTATGCGGTGATTAGACCCCAGGCCTCTGCTTTCATGCGTTGATATGTACGTATATGCATTCCATGCGTTTTGCTGTGTAACACAGACAATTATGCGAATTCTTCCTTTATGACAAATGCATAAAAAAGAACGACGCATTAACGCATGGCGTGGACCTGCAGCTTTACTGAAAAATTTCCTAATAAGAAATTTGCAACAAATTTATTTTGTTCTTGATAATTATTCTGTCATGCTGTTATTACAGGTGTGTTTATGTTTAGTATACTGATCGACAAAATGGTTCAAGTTTTACTCAAACTAATTTCGAAAGTGTAGGGCACAAGTTATAGGAAAAATACAAAAAACAAGAAGAAAAAAATAACTTTGTCTAAAAGGGTAAAGGGGAGTGAGTGTAATACAAGTGAACAAAAATTGTTTTTTGAGCTTTTGCGCTAAAAGATAGACATGCAGATATCATTATGGCAGTCTAAGGGATGCAATCGCATCTAAAACGGCCAACAACAAGACAACAGCCAACCACATACACAAACAAACCAACTCGTAGCACTACTACCAAGCAACAACAAAAAGGAACTACTGGTTACAATAAAGTTATGTTATTGCAATGCTGCATATCAGTTTAGACAATCAGCAGCATACATCTATTTAACAAAAACCAAAAGAACTCAACAGCACAAAGTTGGTCTCTCAGCAACCCATTTCACGCAAACTCCAATGGCCAGTTTTAGCTGCTGTCCCAACTAGCCAGCTAATACTATTTAGCCCAGCCAGGTTGGGGTTCAGATGCGTGGTGTTTCTAGGTTATTTAACACTTACACTTCCTCACTCATTCAACAACCTAAGCACGGCATTCAGTTGACTGGGTAGGTGATACTTACAGCTGTAGCAGCAGCAGCAGCATTAAGTAGTACTCGTAAGTAGTGGCGAAATGGCCTTCTTAAGATGCGATGCAATCACTTTTCGATGCGTTTTAAGTAATGCATATTTCTTCTTTTCTTTTCTTTTTTTTTCCTTTTTCTGATGCATTTAGGTATGGATGTTCTTTATTTAATTCCTTATTTTATTTTTTTTTTTGCTGAATTCTTTTTTTATTTTCTTTATTCTCAGTTTGGTTTTCGAAGACGTTATCGCATTTCAGAGCAACGATTTATCAAAGTTAACATAGACTTTTAGCTTTAGCAGGCAGATAGCTGCCAGGCATGCAACATTATTCCACTATGTCTTGTTGCACTGTTATGGCTCTTTATGAGGGTATTCTCTATGGGGGTTTGAAGCTTAAAGCAGTGTGTATGAAATTATATTCTGCGTAAAGTAGAAAATGCTGTAGCACAAGGGAATGATAACTTACAGCTGCAGGCGAAATATTGGGAATGAATGTGGAAAAAAGCTTTATTATGAAGATTAATAAAAGAGTTGCAAAAAGTTTTTTATTTTAATTTTTCTTATAACAAATATTTAACTCTTATTTTTGTAAAAATGTATTTGTTAAACTAAAGCGCGTTCGCAGGATAAACTTAAAAATACTTATTATTTCGTTCTTTCATTTTTAAAGGTCCTTAAATTTTTAAGTGAAACCTTCATGAGGAAAATATAGACATATCCTGAAAGTATCAATCGCAATATGGACATGTTTCCAGGATTCTTAGAAGAACGATGGCCAGGTTGCTTAGAAGAACGACTTAATATAATAGAAAGAAAGCAAAATGACTGAGCTTTCAAAAAATTTAACTTTTTATTGTTGCAACTACACACGTACGGATTTTTTTTATACCCACATTACCATAGGTGTAACACATAAAAATATCGTGGACCCCTTTAGAATACTGATCGACTTAGAATCACTTTGTGAATCGATTTCACGATATCCGTTCGGTTTGAATGCCCTGATATAAACCCATTGCGCAAAGTACAGGTCGCAATTATAGAAATTATGCATAACGTTTTAATTATCGAAAGGACCAAGACTATCTAATATGGTGAGAAACAGTCCACCTTTTTAATTATTTAGCCTCAAAACAAATTTATTTTCAGAATATAGTCTTTGTGCTCATAAGCCCACTAATTATGTTGGAATTACGACTTAAACTGCTTCTAAATTATTATATTGCAAAATAAATTATCTTACTAAATTCTATTAAAATAATCCTTATTTGATCATCCAGATACCACTGCCAAAAAATGGCAGTTAATGAAAAATTAAAAAAAAAGCAAATAGTATTCGGCATTAGGACCTCTTATATGAATTTTAACTTCAAAACGTAATGTTGTTTTGGAGGGTCCATATGCGGGTGCCTATGGTTTGATAGTTAGCTTATCAGTGATGTGGTTAGAGTATTACATTGTCTTGTTCGACCTAATATACTTTCTTTCTTGCTTTGTTTCGATAAAGATTCTACTCTAGTTGTTTTCCTTTAGTTTCGACTACAATGTCCTAGAGTTTTAACAGATCGTAGTTGGTTAGATTACATGGAGAGATACCGAGAAAACAGCTGTCTTGAGTCTTTCAGTACCCAGCGCCAATGCCAATCAAACAGAGAAATCTATAAGTGTCTTACAGTGAGCCCCTGGAAAGTCAACGAATCGAGCAATGAGTGAGTCGTCCAGGCGACCACCTCGCTCTCTGTAATTAGCCCAGCGATTTCTTTGACCTGCTACCTACATTAGCGTTACTTTCGAATCTTTCGCAATCTCATTTAAAGACATGCGCCATTCTACTGTTATCTATTTGTCATATTTTTATTCCCAAGTCGCGGTAATCTAAACTGAATTCATATTCCGCTGCGCTCTTTGATGCCTTCCACCAAAAATTATAATTTCTTACAAGTGGGATCTGTAATAAAATATAAAATTATCTTACACGCACAGAAAAAATATGGTTGGGCATGGTTACGGCAACAACACTATATTTATTGTAACAATATATTTTATTTTTATTTAATATCAGCTATAAACATTTAAATGTTTATCGCAATTATAAATTTGAGCATTGTTGACTGCAAAATAATCATTTGTGTAACAACAAAATAGTGATCACTTTGAAAATTCACAACCATTTCATGATTTTTAATAGCCATAACATGATAACTTCCTTTACGTGTATATACTCATAGTTTGCTTAAGATGCAAACAAAATTTCTGTACTCTAATAATAAGGGAAATCACGAAAGTGTGCAAACGATGCAAATGCGTGCAAAATTACTCTCATTTGCACAACACAACAACAAAGTTGCTCTATTATACTTCGTTTGCACCAAAAAAAACCATGAGCAAAATTAGTAGTGCCTATTTGCTCAGTTGCAAACAAATGTAAACAATAAAATTTGACATATTAGCCGCCATATTGTTTTTAAGGAATAACTGTTTTATTTTTTAATTCAAGCTCTAGGTCTTGTTAATATTAAATTATTTATTCAATTAAACAAATATAAGTTTTTAAGGAATCTTATAAATTGAACATTTTCGTGGTTTTAATATAAAATAGAGAATTCAATTTAAATTAATTAAAAACAAAAAATTTATTTTAATTTGCTTGCGTATAATTTTAAACAAATGCAGATTTGTTACAGTGCTGCCAGAAGTTTTTAGTGTTGAAAGAATACATTTTTATAAAAAAATAGCATATTTGCACAAATATTCGATCAATCATAATATGCACTGACAATTTACACATTCCAAATTTGCACAATGACCATCGTGCTTACCCTTAATATTTTGTTATCGCCATTTGTAAAATAATTTGTGTTGTTTGTTTTAATTATGTCTATCGAATTAATATTTAGTCATAATATGATTCAATAATAATCGTAAGATGGTGGCTACAATCATAAACCATATCATAATATGTTGCTCTTAGAATATGTTTACCACAACGATGTTTTTCCTTTGCGTGAAGTCATTTAAAACAAATGTGCGCCAAATTTTAAAAATTGTTACTATTTCCGGCATATTAAGTTTTTTTTTTTGTTATCGTGAATTAACACCGGCTCGTGAAATTTTAGATTTTAAAAATCTAACTTGGACTAAATTTTACCACAATACCACAATATTAGTTATTGCGTTAAGCGGATTGAAATAATTTTCGGGACTCGCATTTATACGGGTCTAATGGCAAATTATTTTGGACTTATAATCATAAATGTTTGTGTCATGATATCTAGTCATTTATTTTCACAAATGTCGGAATGTCGGTATCCCGCCACCGGGTTGATACTAATTTTTGGTATTTTATCGCTTTTGAGAACTGAAATTTTTTGCAATAAAGTGGTAAATTTCTTTTAGGTCGTGTTTTAAACAGACGTCTAAACTGAATGAAATTACTTTACTCATTTACTGAGCTTCTTAGGCAACAGTAACAAACTTTTATTTAAACATGAAAAGTTTATTCCCAATAAAAAATTTTATCATTTTGCGAAGCACTATTGGTACATTTAATTATGCGCTACGCAATCAGACATACATAAATGCAATAAAGTAAGTGAAAAAACTGTCAACAACTTTTATAAAAAAAAAATTAAATTTCATGTGCTACGGCATTCCCTTTCTACGAAGCAGGTTTGTAAGGGAGAATACTAAAAAATAACTGTATCAAAACATTCCGTGTGTAAGGCCGATCGTAACATACAACAATTTTTATATGCGCTGAATAATGCGCTTTATGTGTCAAAAAAGTATTGCTTCAAAGTGGGAACTCGCCATATCTTCTTCATGTCTTCATATCTTCATGTCTTCTATCAGCGCAATGGTAAGCGAAACGTTTATGTTTCTCCCTTACAAACCTGCTTCGTTGGAAGCTCCATTTTTTACTGGGTTGCTCATACTTTTTCAATAAAACAAACCGACCCATAGAGGAAAAAAGGTCAATCTGGCTGTGGAATAAAATAAAAAATATTGGGTTTAAAATAAATTTATACGCAGCACCAAACAAATTGGGTTATTTAAAAATTAATTTATCCTTTAGTAATAATCTGGTTCAGAAAATATCGAGCCCCAACCGTGAAAATAACGTAAGGGACATCATTTTCAATTTTGGTTTTTTTTTAATAAATACTTTATTGGCAACACTTGCATCAGCTCCTAAAATGATAGTGAAGGTTATTAAAACAAGTGCCTAATTTTAAACTATTTACAACTGTTCTATCCGGTATCTTTCTCTGTAACATATTTTTTATCATCTAAAGCATAAAAGCTCAAAAAGGCCGCTTGTTCTTCTTTTTCTATGGATTTTCGCACCAAAAGATTAACTTGAAAAAAACTCAAATGAATATAACAAAAAAACAAACGACAAAAAAATACGTTAAGTACTTGTATCTTTTGGGTTCTGGAGCAAAAAACAAATCATTTTTGTTGTTTTTGTTGTTTTAAGCTTAAGTCTTAGCTTTAGTTTGTTTTGAAAATTTATTTATCTGTTTTGGTTTCGATCGAAAAAACAAAACATATAAAATCCAGAACACAGAAGATCTCTTAACACTGACTCCATCAGCAAGGGAATGAATGAATGAATGAATGCTCCAGAGCCAAAAGTAAAGTGTAAGAGTTTCTCATGCGATTTTTATCACTTTCGATATCTAAGCGAATGATAAATGAAGGTGTGTTGCTTTTAAACTGATAATATTATTTTTTTTAAGCTCATTTACTTACTAAAAAGAATACTAAAAACAAACTTTAAAATAAAACAGCTACAAAAAAAAAACCCCTTTTACTATTCAGGAAATCCGCATGTATTAAAACTTTGAGAAAATATTTTTGGTGCATACAATTTTCAAGTTAAAATTTAATGAAATTATAAAGGCTTAAGGTGTTACAAAAATAAAGGTGTGGATGATTTAGGATAAAGGAAAAAAAGGAGGGGAGTGTAAAAAGAAAGACAAAATTCTTTTACAAAAGGGCAGGCTCCAATTTGGGACATTTTTATTACGAGTTTAAATTAGAAATTGGAAAATCAATCGGATAAATTTTATATTTTTTGTTGTCTCACCACTTTTTACAAAAATCTTTTACATTTTGCTCTGATTCCTAAGTAGAGATTTTGTTATCGCAACTCTTTTGTTTGATCTTTAAATTATTATCTTCTTATTCGGTTTCTTCTCTGTTTGAGTACACAATTCAGCTATCATATGATTGCCAACACAGAAAAAATTTACGACAAATCAATTGTCATACTGAATACCAATTCGTCAATACAATTAACTTTTTAATTGAAAAGGCACCAACAACCGAATTTGTAAATATACAAAATAATTATGTTAAATAGAATTGTTAAAACTCAACAAATATTTTTAACAATTAATGGCCTGTTCAACTATCTCGACAGCAAAACGAAGCGATCGCCATCTATTCGCTCGATTTCGAATCAGATTGGGTTCAACAATTTCGACAGCTTTCGATCGCTTGCTCTTACGTTTGTAAATATTTGTTACTTACGTATTAAAATAATTAAGTATTGCCATATAAGATATTTCTAAATTTTGTTGCTTATTTGTTCAAAAGTATCAAAAATAATACTAAATGGCTTGTTGACAAATACAACCGCGTTTGAAATTTTATCAGCTGTATAAAAATGTCAAAAAATAAAAAAAACCTTTTGTGTTGAAACAAAACTAAAGAAAAGTGTAAACAAAAATTGAATTTAATAAATAACAAAATATTCCAGCAAAAAAAATTAATGATAAAAAAGAAATAAATAAATAAATAAGTCAATCAAACCAAACGTAAAAGAAAGTTAAATAAGTACCAAGTCAATATTTTGCTAGCATCAGCTTGCTCCTTGGAAGTACATAGTTGCATTTGTTTCATTTGAAGACAAATTAACGACAGTTGTTCCTCAACAACCATATTCCACTTTTTTTACCTGAAGAGCAGTTTTGTATTTTATTTCTTACTCTATCCTTCTTCGTTTGGATGAAGTTTTAAAATTTTTAATGTTTTCATTAAGAATTTGTAGTGTTTCACATAATATTAAGGGGCCTGTCTCTTCAATTTTGCTTTCTTGTTCAACCACCGTCGCAGCTTTAGAAACTCTTGGCGGTGATTCTGATATCTGCTTTCAGCACTTTTAACTTTACCCGCCAACACTCTACAAGACTAAAGCAGCGTCCGATCATTTATATGATCTAGGGAAGTTAAATAGTTTTGTTTATAGGTACCACCACCGGTTTCTTGCAGGCTTTTGTTGTTTTCTGAAATTTATTTTTGTCCTACATTTAAAATCTTCCCATGTCTGTAAAAATATGTAATATTTTCAAAACCAATTCAAGCTATGGTTGTTTTCTGCCTTTAATTATAATGTGGGATAAAATTTCCCGCCTTGAATAGAATCGATGGACCAATGAAGCTTAGTTTTAGGCCTATTATTTTCCATTACTCGCCCATTGAAAATTTATTTGCTCCAAACACTGGTGCACCCTTCGCCATCTTAGGATGTTCCTCCATTTATTCGCCTAATGTAAGCAATATTTCACTTATTTATTTCTCTCAAGAAGCGTTTTCGAGATAGTCGCGAAAATCATGTTTTTCTGAAGTTGTTTTAGCTCGTTATTTTGAAAATTGAATCGTTCATCTGAATTGTAAAAGCTATTGAATAAAAATGTTTTCCACTTTCAGCACATATATATACTGTGTTGATCGGATAAAAATTTACTGTGCTACAGGCCATTCGATTTAACAAAAATTATTTTTTTATGTTTTCCAATATTAAACAAATTAAAAAGCTTGTAATTCAGTGAATTTGTATCCGATCAACACACTATAAGGAAAGGAGGATAAACATATTTATTCGAAATTTTGGAAATATAATATTAAACCAGACAAACAAGATTTTCGCGAATAATTCGAAAACGATTATGAGAGAAATAAATGAGTGCAATATTTGAGTTTACCCGACCCATTAAGCTTAAACAAAATCTAATTTTTAAGTTGTGGCGTATTGTAATCAAAAAAAAATTACCAATTGTTCTCTATTTTTATTTATAATTTATTTAAATTACCCTTAAATATTTTTTGTTTGTTATAAATACCATGATTCGACAGCAAAACAACAAGTGAGTGGTTTTGACATTTGTTTTCGTAATGTCGACAATACCTTCGATATTAATAAACCGCTTTTTGTATGAGAGTACTTACGTTTTCTTTCGAGTTGTCGTCTAAACGAATGTTCGTATAGAATAAAGTTAGTTGAACCCAAAATAGTTTTCGATCGCTTAGAATGCGATCGAAGTCGTTCTTTCGAAATCGTTGAACAGGCCATAAATATCAATTTTTATTTGCAGTTTGTCATATTAACAAAATATATTATTGCTTATTGATATGAATAAGAAATTTTATTTAAGAGTTGTTTTTATTAATTTTTCAGATAATTATATAAAAAGTCACATCACAAATAACATTATAAGCTATTTAAGCAACAAACTTATCCCTGGATGCACTAGGAAGTTCCGACATTACCAAAAAATGAATTTTTGACCCCATTGTTGGTGATATTTGAAATACTAGAATGTACACATTAAAGACCCGCTACGTTTACTTACCCTGAATATTAATTCAGCTTCTCAGTAATCGAATATCCTTTATTCCTTTAAAGATTTCGAGCAAGAGATATTTTTTTTTATATGTTAATCGTTTTGACAGAAAATAATTTTTAACTACAAATTAATTTTCTACAAAAAAAAAATACAAATTATTAATATGACAATTTACAAACATATTACTCAAGGCGAATTTACACCAGGTGACCTTATCTTGCAACGTAAACAACAGCTGATTACTAACCTTGTGTCAAAATGATATACCGTTCATGTGGTTCTGGGGAATTTTAACTAAATTTTATAATTTTCGTTTAAAATTATGAAATTAAAAATTTTTTTAAATTATTAGATTTAAAAACAAACAATTTAAAATTAAAAAAAATTAAATATTTGTTTAAATTGTTCACTACAATGTTGTATTATTTTTGACACAACGTTAAAATACTTTACAGTGTTGTAAACGTTTTCAAAATAAGACCACCTTATATGAATTCGCCTTGATATTACTTAATTAAGAAAACTGTTAAAAATATTAGAAAAGTTTTAAAATTTTTTTTTAATAACTTCATAACTTTTGTTATTTTTTTCTGTGAAGGAACTTCACTAATAACACAGTTTGACCTTTTAAAAACTTTTTAAAAGATTTTTTTACGATTCCCCCTGATTGTTAAGTTTTTAGCATGCTAAATCTGAATTTGAGCTCGGTTTTCTCCCATCTCGTCATTTTTATCAGATAACGGTATATTTTTGTATTTTTCAAATAATACTTTTATACCAGTCGCCATCCAGAGACAAATGCCGTTTTTTTTAATGCCATTTTTGCCGAATATACTTACCCCGCATTATTATTCCTTACCTACGTTCGCTACTCTGCAGGTTTTTGCGTTTTCTGTCCAAATGATTAATGATTTTATATAATTTTGAGAGATAATAATGGAGATATTTCTAGGGATGGCACTGCTAATATGATAAGAATTTTAGGAAATCAACGAGTTGGTTTTAAAATATGTCACATTAATGCACAAAGCCTTTGAAATTAAATAGATGAATTAAGATACTTATTCGAAAATTCTGAAATTGATATTATTTGCGTATCGGAAACGTGGTTTCACAAGGATATCAGTGATATATCTGTATGTCTGAGTGGTTATAATCTTTGTAGGGTTGATAGAGAAAAACATGCTGGTGGTGTTGCAGTGTACGTTAGGAAGGGTATAATGTTTAATGTTGTTCCGGCATTGCTGGGGCTAATGAGGTTGTTTATAATGAGAATGGAAATGAGAATATTCAAGCTAACTTGGTTGAATATCTATTCGTAGAGGTAATCAGTGAGGGAGGCAAGTTACTTGTGGGTAGCGTTTTTTGAAAAGTCTTGAAACACATACAGCTTCCTATGATAACGTTACTTGATCTGTTTTTTGTCAGCAATCTGTCGGATGTTTTGCTTTATGACCAACTTTCTGCATCTTGTTTTTCTACGCACGATCTTATATTCATGGCATATGATTTTAGATTACAGGTACCTGAGCAATTGATAACTTACCGTGACTTTAAACATTTGAACTTTCAAATCCTTGAGAAAGAATTCATCAAGATAGATAGGAATAGTTTGCATAATAAGGCTTCAGTTGATGATCAACTTTCCTTTTTTAAGTTAAACCTTAAAAGTCTTTTTAATCTATCTGTTCCACTCAGAACGAAAATTAATTAGTAAACCATGGTTTTCTTCAGATCTTAAATGAGCTATACATTATAGGGATTTGTCTTTTTCATGATGGAAACTCTTCAAAACTGACCAATTTTATGAAGAGTAACGAACAGGATGATTAAAAAGGCTAAATCAGATTTTATTTCTGCCAAATTCACATCCGTCTAGGTTCTAAGAGTACATGGCAAACTATTCGCGAAATTGGTATTGGTAAAGTTACCGGACAGGAGCCGATTACTGCGGATGTTGATTCAGTTAATGAGAATTTCCTGAATATACCCATGGTCGGGGCAGACTGTAACTACTACCATGACTATAATGTTGTTCATGAAAGTGACGAATTTGTATTTAAAACTGTGGATCAATGTATCAATTAAACGTTTAGTTAAATTGATTAAACTTTTAATTCACTTGATTAAACGTTTAATTAACTTGATTAAATTTTTAATTAGAAATGATTTTATTTTTGTTTAATGCTTTAATTAGTGAAAAGTTTTGGAGAATTTGTTCTGTGTACTTTGTTGTTGTTTGTCTATTAAGTCCAACGCGGTTTTCGATGATGGTATTCATCCAAGATTCATAAAAATCCTTCTTCCCAGTTTACTTCCTTTTATTACTCTAATTTTCAATAACATTATTACTTCCAGCTTATATCCTATAAAATGGAAAAATGCTAAGATAATTCCGATACCTAAAACGAAATATGAAACTTATAAGTGATATGAGTTTTAAGTAAAATTTTGTCACATATTTGAGTACGTAAAAGTCACTTATAATTGACATGAGTTTTGAGTAAATCTGGTAGTTTTTCAGATAAAACTCTTACTGTCTTTTTAACGATTTCGAACGTTGACGTTCGCATAGAAACTAACATTTCAAACAAATACAAATTTTAGAATTTTGTTTAAAATCGATGAACAAGGCTGTTAATACAACTGTGATTTTTTTAGTTGAACTGTCGATTTTTAATAGGCTTGGGTTCATCAAATTTAATTTTCAATAAATTATTTAACTGAAAAAAGGAATGCTACAGTACGAAATTAATTAAAATTTATTGATAATTTTTATTGTTTGCTGAGCTGGGGATCAAACTCGGATTGAATT
This sequence comes from Pollenia labialis, assembly GCA_949318255.1. Lineage (NCBI taxonomy): Eukaryota > Metazoa > Arthropoda > Insecta > Diptera > Polleniidae > Pollenia > Pollenia labialis. Next base: position 116,004,299 of record OX439143.1, read on the forward strand.
TACGTTTCGAGAACAACCACATTCTCATCATTAGAATTCTATGCAGTTCTACCCTCTGCACCACTGCGGTGCCTGCCACCCAACAGTCAAACTTCAATCTTTAACCAATGGTATTGGTGGTTCTAAATTTGCAGTAATTAATTATCATTTTTCACTTCATTTTCATGTTTCTTTCATTTCTTTTGTTTTTCGTACTCTTTCTGTCAAGACTTTGTCTTGAATACCTGAGTACATTTCTTTAAAAATTATCAATAAATTTTAATTAATTTCATGTTGTAAAATTCCTTCGTTCAGTAAAATAATTTAATGAAAATTAAATTTGATGAACTCAAGCCTAACTAAATATCAAAATTATAAAACTCTTAATTGTAGATCACCTTATCAGAAAATCCTTAAACGATTCAGATGTAAATCTGACTAATATTTTACTTCAAGATTCTAGAAATCTAATTTTAAGCAAAAACTTTATTCTCTAATTTTCCTATTGTAGGGAACTTTCTGCTCACAAATAATTAAAAAAAAAGAAAACAAAAGTCAATTAACCGTTTTGGTTTTTTATTTAATGCGTCATGTCACCTGACATGAATATAGCGCCTTTAGTATCTGTGCCACTTTTTGTTGGTCTCCAGTTAGCACTATCTGGTTTTTTCCTTCTTTCTTTCCTACCATATCATATTTGATATTGTCTTAAGATACTACTACTACATATTTTACAGAAAAAAATAAAAAATTATTCCCCAAAGTATATTTTGGTGTAATTCTGTGGCACACAATAACCAATGAACGAAAAGCCATCATTATAAATGTCTGGTTGTAGGAAGCAATTTTTTCTCAATTACCTTCGCTTAGCAATTGTTCACATTGTTAACAACAACAACAACAACAATTTATGGTTGTTAAGCGTTTGGAAAGTTCATAGTAAAAAGAAGGAGACACCACACGTTTGAAGGCAAAAAAAAATCTACAAATCACGTTTTAAGTGTCACTTATAATCCTAAAAAACATGCTGTATTTACTCGCTTTTTTCAACAATGTTTGCTTAGGTTTTTTTCCAATATTGAGTTTTTTTTTTTTTAATTTTTATAATTGAGCTGACACATGTGGTCACATGTGGTAACATGTGGAGCCGTGGAGACAAAAAGTTAAAAGCTGCATTTCTATTTTAACTGTTTTTAAGAAAGAAAAAAAGATTAGTTTGAAATTACAAGCGGGTTATAGTTACTGTTTTTGTTCAATATTTTACTATTTTGTTTTACTTACTTATTTTTTGTTTGCCAATTGACCTTAAAAACGGTTAAAAGCTGCAATTATTGCTTGGGGGATTACAGGCTTTAAGTTTTCTTATTGATTGATTGAGTTATTTCATATTTGTAAGTATCGTATTTCCATTATATCACTGATGAATGGGCTAGAAGTGCACCCTACACCAATATGGATTCGTATTTAGTGGCATCTCAATAAATTCTTGACTTTAGTATCTTCTTTGGCTTCGACTTAAGCCTTACCAAGAGCTTCAGCTCTGCCTCGTCCCTAATCCCGTCAATGTTTATTAACGTCTTAAGAATTATCCATAAAATTACTCGCCTTTAGCGCATGGTTTAAGGACGCATTTCTAATCCAAATTCTACTTTAGGGAACCGTTTATGCTTAAATTTAGATAATTATCTCTAGTTTGTTGTTTATAGTTCTGTTAAGCGAATTTTTTCTAACTAAATATAGAATTTATGATCAGTGTTCGAAAATAAACATATCGCTCCTTGGTGTTCGGTTCAGTAGATTTGTGGAAAACACAAACGCTAAAAGTGCTTGTGTAGAAAATCATTTAAAAAATCAACGTTTCCCTGTTTGTCATCTTTCGAACACAAAAAAATACTGTTCTTATCCAACTTAACAAAAAGAGGAGAACATTTAATTCCGTTCGGTTTTTTTTTAAAGTACCAAAAACTTCATGGTGTTTGGTTCAGCTTATTAATGTTCGTTCGTTTCTGTTGTGCGTAGCGCCCTTTTGGCTGGTAAAAAAGCAAACATTTTTTACAAAATCCAGCCAGCAAAATAATTTTACGCACTCAAAACATATACACAATACGCACGAGCTGTTCGTGCTGTAGTCGTTGCTAAAATTTTTTGTTTGCTCATTTCTTCATCACTGTAAAAAAAGAAACATTACAGAACGTTAAAAAATAATGTTTGTCTACAGTACGACTACAATTGTTTTGTTTTTTTAACGAAGAACAGAACATTATATAATATTGGGTAATTTCTTGAAAATAGTTGCGAACGGTATAAAGTGTTGTGTTCGTCTTCACCAACTCTAAAAAAATGGAGATCGTTCCAGGGTTTTTCGAACATTGGTTTTTATACCGTCTTTTGTCCCGCTTTTTGACTAGTGCTAAGTTCATTTAAAAGGCTTGCTTACTAATTAATCTGAAGGATTATTTAGTAAAAGAGTTCCAGCCTTAGTTCTAGAATACATGCTAAGAATAAGCTTGCATCTTTAGTCTTAGCATAAGAAAAAAGTCTGGTTTCACACTATAAAAGTTTTCTTACAACAAGCTTGAGATTATTGGTGAGAGGCGAGAAAAGAATAGCATGTTCTTTTACTTTCTCAATTATAAACTTCGACTTTCTGAAGAATACTTGCATAGTATGAACCCAGACTAAGTATAAGACTGCCATCTTATTATATAAATCCCATCCACCCAAAATTCGGGGTGTATGGGACCCGCGCCTTTATTTAGTTTGCAGTCAGGGATAATCAAACTTGTCTCTAGTTTCTTTTAAATAATTTTTCCCAGAATGTACAAAAAAGTGCCCTCACAAGCGCAGCTGTTTGCATTGAATTTCTTCGTGGTGTGACGTTTGGTGTTTTTTTTTTTTTGTTTTTTTCAATTTTTTAATTAGGCATTTTGACATTTTCCGTCTCAATTCTAGCAAAAAAATGCCTGTTGTTTTTATCAATTGTTGCATTGTTGTAGTACTGAGGTCACTTTATTAATACATTTTGGATTTTCCTACCTCTTCTACTTAATATAGATTCGCCTCATGTCATGTCTGAATATTCATCTCCAGTTCGTCTCCAGTCTTTACATAAGTCCCCTCAAAAGTGTCATCATTAGACTCATCCATAATCCTGATCCTTTCCCAACTATAATTTCTTCTTAATTTTCGTCTATAAGCCCGCCTCTAGTCTCATCTATAGTTTATTTTTTTCGCTTGTATAGTGCTTTGGTTTTCATGGGCGCATGCAGTGTTGCCAGAAGTTGGGGAAAATCCCAAAATGTAGGTATTTTTGATACTTAAATAGCAGCTTAGGGAAAATCGGACAAATTTGTTATCAACTCCAAAATGTAGGGATTTTCGTCATATCGCATTATTTATGAAATAAATGCAGACAAATTTGTTTTTTTAGTGATATTTTGTTGTCGAAGAAGGTTGACAAATTTTATTTTCCCTTACATCGCATTAAAATATACTTGTATTGCCAGAGTTTTTTGTGGCTTAAAAAGTTGGCGACACTAATGCTAACGTATGTATATGTTCTTCTAAGATAGCATTCAATGTTGAAAGATTTAATTGAATTTAATTAAAAGTACGTAAATATGTACTGTACAATAGCTATGACATAGTGATTTATGAAAATTTTTGCAAAAGATTTTGAAGTGCTGCTACTGAATCTTATTTTGTTAGGCTTGGAAAAAATACATGTGGCAAAAAATGGGGGAGTTTGGTTGAGGGCAAATGGCTCCTCATCGAGGTCAAAGTTCAAAATAAAATTGAAAAAATTCATAAAATGTACCATAACTGCCGCGAAGTCACACCTAGAGTAGTAAAATGTAAGGATGGTGAAAGGCATATACTGTGTAACAATGTTTCTATTCCGAAAATTTCTCGACTTAAGCCTGGTACTCTGTTGAGCATTTCACGTGAAATGCTGTCAAAACGCATATGAAAATAACTTGTGCGGAATATCTATGAAATAATGTTGATAGAGTTGTACTCTGTTCATTTTGTGAAAAAGTTCCGAAATGTTTCTGGCAACAATTTTTTACAACTGCGAAATAATATAAGCAGCACTTATTTCACGTGGCATTTTAAGCAAAAGCAAAAAAGTTTTAACTGATTATTAAATAAGAAATAAAAAATTAAAAAAAACACAACCGGTAACAGTTTTGTATCCATATTTTCTTTACTTTTTATTAAAAAAAATAATTTTTAGTAAAATAAATGTGGGGTTTGTTTACATACGCAAAACAATGTCGCATACTTTGCGGGCTTAATAACGTTAAGTTGTACAAACTCGCATGATAGGTAACATTGATACATGTCAAAATTTTCGTTTGAAATAATTAATGTTGCTCAACATTTTTTACATATTTGAACAGAGTACTAGGCTTAAGGCTTCGCTTAGTGCTTGCTACCAAAGCAGTAGAAGCCCCAAGTAATGACTTGAACTTTTTAAAGGCGATTTTCCATAATGCTTCAATTGATGAGACAGTTTCACGTCAGTTGGTAAAGAGATTCTATGGACATCTCTGGTATCATAGTGGCGAAGCTGTTGCTTTTGCATTATTTGATAAGAACGTACCCTTTGATACCAAGTGAAAAATGGCAGATGCAATTCGTACATTTGAGAGAGAGAAAGAGAAATACGCGGAAGAACTGTCGGGCAGGCACTTGAAGGAATATTATGATGATGATAGCTGGGCAGAAGAGGGTAGATTAATGTTTATACAGTACCTTTTTGCGACTTCGAATGTGTTAAAAGAATTTCATTGTCACCAAAAAAAGTAAACGAAGAGTTCATGGAGAAAAATTTGAGACATTATGTTACACCAGACACAGGAAAAAGTTTTACTCGCCTCGGATTGTCAAAAGATTTTCTTGATAGTGATCAAAAACTTGGGAAAAGCATGGTAAAAAAATATCCAATTTATTGCAAAAATAAATTAATAAATTAAAATAATATACATACATATCGCACTCAAACTTGTTATTGAACTCAATTTAATAAAAAAATTAAAGATGTATAAAAATGGTTTTTGTATGGGAACCACTTAGAACAATAAGGACGAAATTTATATAAAAAAGTTTTGTATAGGAGGTACCCTAAAGAGCAGAGAAAGTGGTTCGGTATGCACATTTGACTCCTCCAGAGGTTCAATTAAAGTAGTTAGAACGAGGGGGGCGGGCAAATTTGTAAATCTTTATTTGAAGGGAAGTACCCTAAGGAGCAGATATGGAAGGTTGGTGTCTTCCACAAAACTGATGTGTGAGAAAAATCAATGGGCGATCATACATTTGACCCCTCCAGAGGCGCCATGAAAGTAGTTAGAACAAGGGGGGCAAATTTGTTAATCTTTATTTCAAGGGAGAGTACCCTAAGGAGCAGAAGGTTGAATACTACAGAGGCGCCTTGAAATTTGTTTGGACGATGGGGGTAAAATTTATGAAAAACTCACTTTTGTAGGGCAAGCCCCTTAATGAGCGGAGATAGGGTGTAAGTATGTTTTACAAAAATGTTGGGAAGGAAAAATTAATGAGGGTCAGTCCTACATTTAACTTTTCTAGGTGCGACTCTGCGGCAGTTATTGGACATTTTATGAATTTTTCCACTTTTACCTTGAACTTGTACCTCGATGAGGAGCCATTTAACCTCAACCAAACTCCCCCATTTTTCGCCGCATGTATTTTGTTTCAAGCCTAACAAGATAAGATGCGGTAGCGTTTGAAAAATCGTTCACTATGTCATACCTACTGTACAATAATACATATGTAAATTTTTTTGTTTTTATTAATTTTTTTCATATTCGAATAACAATTATTTTTTCAAACTATGGTTTTTCTTCTATTTTAATGACAATAATTCGAAGGGATTTCTTTGGGGGAAATCTTTTCAACGTGTAGGGCAAAGTCTGATTGTGTAAAATACCTACACAAACTACGGGCGAGGTATTGGAAGTTTGTTTTTACGTTAAAAAAATCGAAATTGATTCATCTCTTTTCAGAAATTTTTAGAACCATGTCAAGAACGCTTAAAAGTAAGCAATACGGCATCAAATATCTTAAAATCGAAAAAATAGCCCATGAAAATCACAAAGATTTCTTGCATACACGTTGACTCTTTTTGTGATAAGACAACACTAACGATTTTCGATTATTTTTAATTGTCTTAAAGGCAAAACTATTTTTGTTATTTTTTTAATTGTTTGTTGGAATTTATGTTTTTTTTTCGCCGTTTGTCCAGTGACACTGTTAACAGTCAACCAAATCTTATCGAGCTCTCTAAAAAGAAACAGTTATAAGCTTTAAATGTTCAAATTAAACAATTGATAAAATGTTAAAAATCCCAACAACCAAATAAATGTCTGGTGTATTTTGAAAATTTCTTTGCGTTAAACAATTTTGTTTTATTGTTTTGCGCGCATTTAATTCAATTAAAAACACTTCAACAAGTTTCTCCGTGAGAGTAGTAGTGACTCTTTAACATACTCCACACCATAAAATTAAACAAGAAAGGAAAAGATCGAAAATGTATTTGTAAGTTTTTATTATTTTAAATGCTCGCGTGCTTAAAGAGGTGAACATTCAAACAATTTTTTTTTTAACACACATTGCCTGCCAATTCGCCTGGTGCAAGAATGGAAGGACAAAGATGCCAATACCAAAATGATGCTTCATTTAATGAATGCAACGGCGTAAATGCTTCTATGTTCAGTTTTGCAAAGCAACCAATATATTGGCGGCTTCTGTTGCTGGTTCTGCTGCTATCGCATACATTTGGTAATTACGCATTCAGAATTGCGCTTCATTGAATAATGTGAATAAATTAATTAAATAACATTCAAGAGCCTCTTGTGTCACTTTTCCTTTCTCACCCTCCTCTTCTTGAAGCTATTTATTAAGCTGGAAAATAAAAGTGGAAGACTACATAAGGCCAGGTTTGTTATATGCATGTTCTTACTTTTTTTTGGTTGGTTCCATACCTCTAGACTTAAACTATGGTGTCGCATAAATTTTTCCTTGCAGGAATACAAAATTGTTTGTATGTTTTCCTCTTTGTTCTGAATTTATTTGCTACAAACATTTTGTAGTAAATTTTTGCACTCTACATACAGATAATTTAAATATGTAAAACAGTCTTGAGTAAGAGACACACTCTTGATTACGCCTTTGGACAAAGTTCTGGACTCGTTTCTAAACATTTACCCGGCCAATATTTCAAATAATTATCTGGTTTCTTTTATAGAATGGTCACATTTAAAAATTTAATTTCTTTTATTCATTAGTTGTCAGTCTTATCTATAGACTTATCGATTCGACTTCGGTTAAGTCTTTAGTGTCGCCGTTAAACTGGTTAAATTCTGGTTTAACCTTCAGTCGCTCTAGTCTGTAGACCGATATTATGTTTCGACTCTAGATTGATCTAAAAGCTCGCCTTAACTTTATTTAAAGTCTTGTATATGACTTATCTTCAATCTTGTTTTGGAGTTTTCTTAAGATTCATCTGCTTACTACACTTATAGAAAAATGCATATTCATATTGACGATGCTCTAACATTGGAATTGTGACATTAACGTTATTACAACTGGCATCAATGCGGCAAAAAGTGTCATCAATTCAATGACGAACCTCATCATAAAAATTTGTCATATTTTATAAGTCATCTATGCTTTTACTACAGTAACATCAATTCGATACCAGATTTTGTGTATTAATAACATTATTTTCATACTTAAAAAGTAAAGCAAGAAACAAAAATGCCCATATTCTATTTCTTAAAATTATTTAGATAAATACGTCAAATTTTCAGAGTAGAATGATTACGAAAGCCAAATCGGGCATGCTGCTGGTGTCTTATGATTGAGTGTTATGCAGTAAGCAAAGGTGGAATATGTACAACAACAAAAAAAAACAAACATGTGTAACTAGTAAATAAATAATATTATTCTCTCACTTTAACTTAAGTCAATTTCAACGATCTAATTTTATGAAAGTGTGTCATTAAATTGAGCCTAATGATTCCTTTCTCCGATGTTACTGAGTCATCGAATTGATGACATGTTTTATTAATTTGACTCCTGTCATACTATTGATGACATAATTTAAATTTTTCACCCCCTTATGACAATATGGCCAAGTGATGTTAGGACTGACAGCACAATGATGAAGTGCCATGGGGTCAAAAACGAACACACTTGTCATAGTACTGATGTCAAAATACATCAGCACTATGACGGCTTTTCCATCGTTGTAGTCCCTGCCTTGTCAACGGTCCATTTACTCTATATCTTTTATTGTCTTCAAGATAATATCATGGCTTTTCTTTAAAGTCGCCTCTAGTCTTATAACTAAACTCAGTAAAACCTTATTTATATGTTGATCTCAACTTCGATTATTTACAAGTCTTTCCTCTTCTCTTTAGTAGCGCCCGTAGTATTGTCTATAATCTCATTTCCAGACTTGTCTCTAATCGCATCTAATATTGAATATTTTTGTTCTTATTCAGGTCTCAAAATAGTCTACATTGCCTTATATTCTTAATCTCATCTCCAGTCTCGATTAGAAATGAATTTCGAGTTTCGTTTTCAGTCCCGCTGCCATATATTTTCCATTTTCTTTTGCGAGCTTATCCTTAGTGTTCCAATACTCTATTCTAGAGTAATTTCTAGACAACTCTTAATGCTCGTTTACAGACTAATTTCTTACCCTAAGTCTCAACTTTGAACTCATCCATTAGGTTAGGTTTAATGGGCAGCCGTCACTAGGATGGCTCACTTGGGTCCTTATATTGGTCCCTTTGTGATGCCCTTAGCCAGTGACCCGAGATAGCCAGTATTTACCAATTTATTCCCTAGAGGTGCAGAATAGAGATATTGATTTCAGTCCTATACTACCCAAATCGTCCAGACATGGCAACTCCGGTCTCCCAAAATGCCAAAACCTAATGAGAAAGTGAAACATCGTCTCTTCCTCCTCCTTTGCAGTACTCATTATAATTAAGAGCCATTCTGCGCGCATGAGCCCCTATCACCCAGTGACCCGTAATGGTCAGTATCACTGTCCTTATCTGGTCCCTACCGAGAACAAGTAGCACGCGCGTTCTCGCCGCGTCGAAGCCATGACATAGAGTTCTGGCCATCAAGCAGGTATGCACACCCTGCCATCTCTCCTTAGCCCCTCTTTAGGACTCACATCCGATGAGAAATGCCTTGCAGCCTTGCTGTCCGTAAATATACATATGCATGTCTCTCGATATAAGATAGTACCTCTGCCAGTTAGCTGCCCTTATGGAAGAGATTTCCAGCTGCAGTACACTGCTGCCGTCTGACAGCCTAAAAGGGAACCTCTACCCAATTACTCGATGAAGAAACCTCTACCTACTTTACTGCCCATCTTGGAACCATCAGTATAGAGCCTTGAGGTCGGTTCCAGATATCGCGCCTTCGTCGACCGAATTGATCCCGAAGTCATCAACGCGACCAACCTATATACTTTCTCAAGCATCCTAACTACGGCTGGCCACCACACTATGACCCCATAGAAGAGCATCGGTGTACCACCGCAACTCGTCCTTTAGTAAGATTGCATTTAAATTCTCTTTATCGATCGCAGACCCTTCAATTTATAGAGCTCTCTACCAATTCCTCTATACCAACCTTCCATTCGTTTAGTCATCAATGCGTAAATTGCATTCTAAAGTATGGTAATGAGTTTGAGTAGTCCGCTTACCGAAAGCCCTAGTAGGGAAAACGAGAGCAAACAAGGGGCCAAGAAGGAAGGACATTACTTTCATAGCACGATGTTTTTTGGTGATTGGAAAATGTTGTTTGTCTTTTAGCCAAAACGACAGTTGGCTACATTTTTTGTGCCATTTCAACCGAAGGCCACCCAAAAAGGTAACAATACAAAACACGGCCAGAAATGAACATTGATTTTGGTCTAAAAGGCAAAGAAAAAGTTGAAAATAATGAAAACGACAAAAAAATAACCAAAACCATCAGAATGTGGCGCTTTTAAATAGTCCATCGGTAGCAAAAAAAAAAAAAAATTAAACAAAAATTGCTGCTTGATTTGCCAGGATTCTCCAAGTTGTGTGTTTTTTTTTTATTGGTTTCATGGATATTTTCAGTTTTTTTTTGTAAATTTGTTTTCATGCTTTTGGTGAACGGCCTCTTTTTGCTTCTCTTTTCGTGCCTTTCAGCTATCGTTCGTACATGTGTGTTTGTTGCTGCTGGTAGTTGTTGGTGGTAGTGTAGTATTGGTAAAGGATAGTGGACATCATGTTGTCCAATTACTAGAATGTTCAATAGTGTTTGCATTAAGTGAACGCGTTAATTACCTTTTAGGCTTCAAGCGTAAAAATGTTAATTAAGTGATATTTTCGGCACGTTTTGATTTTCAATGTTTCTTTATCTTCACTTCCCTTTTTGCTGCTGCAACTACTTGATTTCTGGCTATGTTTTTTTGTTGCCGTTGTTGTTGGTGTTGTCATTCTTGCAAGTTGCAACGCATTGATGTCCATTTAATGTCGTAGTAATTTTTTTTGTTGGTTTTCAGTTGCTTGTCAAGGAATTGTTAGTTTTTTCCACATCATCTTTATGGACGAGTATGTCTATCAGTGTGTGATAGTCATTGTGCTGTTAAGCATTTATCTGTGTTTCTACTTCTTATTCGGTTTTTGTTAATTAAGTTGTTGTAGTTGTCAATGTTTGGTTTTGTTACGTTGCTGTTTGCAAGCCAGTGCGTTTTGCTGTAAGTAGTTTGAGTTCTCATAGTTGCATGTATTTGTAAATCAAGTGTGACATTTGATTGTCCATATAAAATGTTGTTATTTCTTTTTTTCTTTCTTTAAGTTTACGTGCAACTTGCTTCATTTACAACTAGTATATGTGGTAAGCAAGAAGAAATTTTTTTTAGGTAAAGAAAAATGTGTGGTGTGTTGTAATAAAATTTGCATATTGGAATGTAAAAGTTGTGTACTGGTCAAGGTTTTGAGGCTTCCTTGCTCTGCAACCAAGAAAAAGAAGGTCAAGGTCAGTTGGTTAAAGTTATTGAAATAAAAAATTGTTAAAAAATTTTAATTTCGAAACAAGCTGAATTTACGAAACCATTTTTACATCAAAATGTTGATGGTTTGAGTGATAATTTTACAGGGCCTTTTACAAAAAATAAGAGATATATTTGAGGATTATGACCAGCGATTGTATATTTGCACAGAAATTTATTGGGAAAGCTAGCTTTTATTGGGAATTTAGCACGTCACACAAAAATATTTTAATGATACATTTTGTATTCCCAAAAATAACTTTGCAAAAATATACATTTGGTACTTTTTAGAAATTCGAACATTTAAGTGGTGAAAAGCGTCCCTATTTTTGTAACTTTCTTACAAAACATTTTTATCCATGTATACACGCAGAGCAAAAACATGGTTGAAGTATGGTTAAAAAAACATATTATGGTCCCTGCAATGGCAACAATAAACTTTTGTTGTTTTAAACAAAACTCTTTTCACGATTGATAATATTTTGTTTCTATTTAACAATAAAGTGTTTACCTCCCTTGAAACTTCAAATATGGTTAAATTTAACAATATAATGTGTTAATACTATAAAGTTACAACTATACATTTAAACATATTATGGTTACTTTAACCATATTATTATCACGGCAACCATATTATGGTTAAATTCATACATCAAAAAGCTATAACCATATTATGGTTGTCTCCAAACATCTTATGGTTAATATTTAATAACAACAATATGTTCGAAATTATAATATTTTAAAATATTGCATGTTTCATTTTAAATTTTAAATATTATGTTTAATAAGCAACAACATTCTGGTCGTTTGCATTTTTCTTGGTTTGCTTAAAACTCCCATTCATTTTATTTTATTTATTGAATAAAATACATAAGTTTACGTAAGTGAACTAGTAGAACAGAACAAATGGTAATGAAGGTCGTCACAGGCTGGAATATGAATCATAGGGGATTTTTTTATAAAATTATAATTTGACACTTAACAAACAAATTGAAAAAATGGATGAAATAATTAACCATAATATGATTAGTATTGACCATATTTTTGTACATTCTGACCATAAAATTCTGGGAAGTTTTGACATTATAATGGTTAATTTTGAACATTACAAGATTAGTTTTGACCATTATAATGGTTAATATTCACTAAAATATGGTTAATTTGGACCATATGATGGTTGATTTCGGGAACATTTTTGTTGATTTTAACCATACTATGGTCAAATTTATACATAATATGGTAACCTGCAAACATAAACATTGTTAAAATCCAACCACAGTATGTTGCTCTTAGAATATGGTTACCTCCAACCATATTTTTTTTTCTACGTGTGGAAATAAGGGTGGTTACATTTTAAAGGCCGATGTTAAATGTGAACCACACCTAAACGTCAAGTTGTTTTCTGAATCTCTCAATTTCAGAAAAATTCAATTTTAAACATGGAAAGATATACAATGAAGCAACGCGTTAAAGTTATTCTGGCGTTCAAATCAAAATGCATACTGTGCACTTCGTGATTTTTGCAGTAAATTTTTTTTTATTTTTTTTTAATTCCCTAAGCTAATCCCGCGAAGCTCTACGCTTGTCTGCAGCAAAGAAACCAGACCTCTGGCGGGAATCGAACCCGCAACCCCGGCGCTGATAGACTAGCTCACTACCAGCTAGCCTACAGGGGCACTCGTCCAAATGTGCGTACAATCGGAAAAATCGTGCAAAAAAAATTGAGCAAACCGGGTCTGTAGGAGATGTGAAGACACCAGTCCATGCTCGTCCAGCTCGTACTGCAATTGACTCAAGAACTAAAGCCTCTTGACCATTCCAAACATCGTCAATGGTCAGTAAGGTGGCAAATAATGGCAACAATGGATTATCAATTTTCGAAGAAAATCATCTTCAGTAATGAGGCACATTTCACCTCAGTGGATTCGTCAATAAGCAGAATTGCCGAATTTGCGCGAATGATCCAAGAGTGATTGTCGAAAAACCAATGCACCCACAAAGAGTGACGGTTTGGTGCAGTTTATCGGCTAGCGGCATCATCGGGACGTATTTTTCCCCAAAATTAAATTTTTAATACTTTAATGGTGTGAAAAAAGTATCAAAAAGGTGGAAATAGGAGAAATTAAATTTCTTTCTTTTACTTTTCCGTGGTTCATGTGCTAATATTTAAATTTTCTATAATTTTGAACTTAGAAACATAAATTTATGGGTGCAGGGTCCTGAGTGAATGAGAACCTATAAGATGAAAAATTTTGGTACTTTTTTGTTCTTTATTAGTACTGTTTGAATTTTCGTTAATGTTGCACCTAATCAAAAATCATTTTTGGTTCATTTTCATTCTTTAGCTGGTACTTTTTGAAAACATATTTATACAATTCAACATGCAAACTCCAAAGTGATTGAGATGTTATAAAAGTAGATTTGTTGGACCTTTTTTTATTTTTCAATTAGTAATTCTTCATTTTTTATATTATTTTACTAACAAAGCTAAATGAAACATTCACGAACTTGAGTGAAAGCTTAGATAACATATGCACCAGAGGTTTGTCCTTCGCCAAATCGGTCTGCTTATACGAAAATCCAAATGGTCGAAACATGTTAATTCATATATACTTACACACAGAAAAAAATACCAATGTTAAATTAACATGGCGAAATGTTGATTGAGAATCATAGTAAAATTCTGCAAAAGTATGCCCTTAATTTTATTTCATATTAATTTTAAATGAAAAATATTAAAATAACCTTAAATCACGTTTATTTAATATTATTCACTGTTAAAATAAAATTGTTCAATATTGAATCCATAAAAACCTGTTTTATATTAAAATCAAGAGTTTATCTTGTTAAGTTAACATGCAGTTTTTTCATTTTCATGTTTAAAATATGTTATAAAAAGAAGACAATTCCCGTATTCCTATAATTAAAATTATTGACTTAAAAAGTCAAGTTTTCAAAGTAGAATGGGGATTATACTGATGCTCCTGTTGAAAAAGGAGAATACCTAATAAGTGAAGCATGTGCTACAGGGGTAAGTGTATTGAATTATTCTTAAATAAATGCATATGTTGTCTCTGAAGCTTCTTCACACTGTTATAACACACTCAAACCAATTTGATTCTACATGAAATTCACGTTGTTTCAACTTGAAATAACTTTCATTCAACGTGATTCTGATTGTTTATTCAATATAAATGAAATTTTGCTCTTACTTTACTGCAATGTTAAATCAACATGAATTATAGTTATTTTAAAAGAAAAAAATGTTGTTCGCAAGTTATTGTAAAATCAGGTTGAATTAACATGAAAAACGAAGCAAAATCACCACCGACAAATTTTAAATCAACTTTGTTTTCTACGTTTTTAACTTGATTTTTTTCTGATAATGTTTTATTCATATTTGCATTAATAATTATGATCGAATTTCGTTCACTGGCCAAACACTTGTTTTTTTAATTTCTTAAACGTTTTATTCTAGATGATAAATTAACTGGAATGGAGACACAATTGCGTTTTCAAGAATGTATAAAAAACCAAAATCGCTTTAGAACTAGCCCTATAATAAATAATACCTAATGTGCTAATTATTACTTGATCGAGAAATTCGAACACGTAACTTAAACATTTTTGAAATTAATTTCTCCAATATTATTTTTTTATTTAAAATACTCAAAATTGAGAAATATTGACAAGGGATTTTTTATGACGTTAACCTGTCCTAAGGTGATAAAAACAATGAAAAAATTTTCGAGGTGTTTCTCAAATCTCCAATTTCAAATTTCTAAAAATTTTCTTTAATAAAATCGCAAAAATTGGGATTTGCCCACAAGGTTCTTCTATAAAACGTCTTAAAGAATAAAATTAAAAGAGTTAAAAGATATCCCCCGGTACACTTGAAAAGACCAGCGATTTGATTTTTACGGATTTCGAGGAAAATGATTTTTTTTTTGCACAAAATTGATCAAAAGGGTAAAGTAAATCTATTTTTCTTAAGTTCCAATTAATGCTGTTCAGAGTTCTTTGCCACAAGATACAAGGAGTATATTCTGAAAATGTGGTTAAAATAAAACCACGTTAAATGGTTTAATGACAAGGTCAACGGTAAAATTTTTTTTTGGAAATTTTGAATTTTTCATGAAATTGATAAGAATTAATGTGGGATAGGGATGGGCCAAAAATATCGATATTTAAAAAAATCGATATATATCGCCAATATTTAAAATACCGATGCATCGATATATCGATATTGAAATACGACTATCGAATTCGATATTTTTTTAAAGTCAGTCTTCATTAAAAACTCAAAATATGTTTTTAAGAATTGTCATCACTGCATGCATCTTATGTTCTTAAACTAATACGAAGATATAAAATGATTGGCGTTTATAAGATGCAGTGCCGGATATAAAAACCATATTGACAGGACAGCACAGCACATAGAACCAAAAGTGCTCCTGATGTCCATATCTGATAATTACTGGTTTGACTAAAACAATCAAAAATATTTCTAGTTAAAGTTTGTACTTTTGGGGTGCAATTCAAAATTTAAGGTAAGTTGGTACTTCCATGACTTGACTTATTTACTTCCATTTAAATTTTTCGTAATTTACTTATTTTAAGATTTCATATGTATTCTTCCCTTTTATTTTTGTTATACTTAGGCCCGTTTTCACAACTTACCGATAGCTAAAGGTAGGATTTTATCGACCGTATAAAAAGTGTTCAATAATTACAACTTTACTTTTACCTACCAGGTAGGTAATTTACTTTGTCGTACACGATAGGCTAAAGTAAACTTTTAATAATGGAACTCTTTTTATAAGGCCGTTTAAAGTCTACTTTTAGCTATAGGTAGGTTGTGAAAACGGGCCTTAATTGAAGTTTATGTTTTGATTGAATTTTTTGTTCTTATTAATTTTTTGAAATAAAATCAAACCATAAAAAGTAACAATGTAATTACATATGCTTGTTCATAAATTTTTAAATTTGGTAATAGTGTCAGCAAAATACGTTCGTTATATCGATATATCGATATTTTTAAAATAATTAATATCGATACTCTTAAAAAATATCGATTCGATATACATATATCGATATATTTTTTCAATTTGCCTAAAATTCACAGAAAATGGTTATTAAAAATTCAAAAGAAAAAACACAAAATTAACCCATTTATGCACTTGGTGCAAAAATTACCCAATACATTATCAACGTAAAAACCTCAGTTTCATTCAAATATTTGCATAAAAAAGTAGAAATTTTTAATTATAAATAGAAAATATTACAGATTTACTGGTTTATGTTCTTGATTGTTTTAAAGAAGAAAAAGATTTACTACAGTTCAGACTAAAAAAAAGGTTTAAACATTTTCCTATAATCTTTTAGCATATGTATATGGGTCAATTTCAATTACAACGTACACGAAGACTTTTTTTCTTTCTGTCTTAAACGCCACAATGCAAAAATACATGAAATGTCACTTATATTGAAAGAATGGTTCAAATAAAACCTTTCTCTGATGTTCAAGAACTTGTTATTTAATTATTTAGATAATTTTTTTCAAAAAACGTCATTTGAATAGCAAAAATTAAATAAAAGTTTAAAAGTGGCGTTCAAGACATTTACAACTTTTTATTGTTTTTTACAGAAGTCTATTTTGCAAATGTAATGAAACCGAAAAATAATTAATAAAAAACTTATAATGCAATGATTTTCAACTTAAATTTCTCTAAAAATTAGCATAACGTTCAAGACATATTTATACTTACTTACCATTATATACTAAAACAGACTTAAAAACCCTTCTCTTAATTGTCTTTCTTTTAATTTATTAAATTTCGTACTTTTTTAAGAAAAAACCTTTCTTAGCCTAATGCACTTCAGTTCAGTGCGACGAGTTTATTAGTAAATATGAAAAAAATTAAAAACCCGTGGCGTTCCCGACTATGCGCGGGACAAAATTCTTTCAAAAATCAACATCAGCGCTGACAATGATTAAGGAATAAAAAAAGAACAATATTATAAAACTAATTACAATACTCAAACTCTTTAATCTCTTGAAACATGAAGGGGTCAATAATGAAAAAATTTTCAATAAATTTTAATTAATTTCATGTTGTAGAATTACTTTCTTCATAAAAATAATGTAATACAAATTAAATTTGATGAACTTATGTAAGCCTAATTAAAATATCAAAATTTGGATTAAAAACCATAAACAGTTCAACAAAATAAACGCAATACTAATAATTACACTATTTTGAAAACAGTTAATACAGTTATGTTTCCAGTTTACTCTGTCTTCGAATTTTTTATATTGTTTTTCGAGTGTTTTTATATGGCACGAGTATGAGAGAGCAATTTAATGCTGTTATCAATCAATATTGAAAAAAAATATTTAACATCTGAGCAAGGTTTTTCTTCTGACATATTCTTCAATGCCTACTCTCCAATTTTTGTTTTATTTTTTAACTCATTTTTAACATCATTTTTAACATCAAAACAGAGTTGAAACAGCGGGGACAGAAAAATAACATTTAGTTTGCAATTGATCCATATACAAAAAAACCTAAGATATGTACAGATATCCTCTTTTTCTTAGAGTGGCATTCTTGTCATTTTTTGGCTTTTACTCTTTACTTTTCCATTTTATCTAATAAATCTGGGTGATGGTATGAAGGTGACTTCGCACCGGCCTTTCCGCCTACCCTAACGTAAGGTGGCACAAAAGACATCAACCTATCGGAAGATACTATAATTTTCGCGCATGGCGTTAAATGTCAGTTCTTCTTTAAACTTTGTTAAGTAAACAGATACAAAAACGCGGAATAATTTAGCTGCTCTAGACTTCTTTTTGTGAGGTTTCTTGAAGTCACGAATCTATGCCAATCAACCTCAGACTCTTGAAGTCCTCAAAGAGAATATCGGTCATGCGGAATGCGGTAACCTTTCGCCGGTTGTTCCGGCAAGATTGATGGAAAATGTCATAAATCGGCTGGTTTAGCCATGCACTCTGCCAGTGGCCCTTTTGGCTGATATAATTTTTTCTACTTAATTAAAAAAAAGTAGACATCAAATAAACAAAATCCAAAGGTAAAAAGAAAGTTTTAAAGTTTTATAAAAAATATTTTTCTCAATTATTTACAGCAAAAAATTACAGTTACTATAGTGTCACTAATATGTGTATAGTTTTATCTAGAGTCTGATCCATAGTATTCACTACACTTTTGTCTGTATTTTTGTTCATAATTTCGATTATCGCCACGTCTATAGTATTGTAAATTTTATCGTATAAGCTCTTTTCTACAGTTTTGTTTATAGTCTCGTATATGGTATCGTCACTTGTTTCGTCTATTGTCGTTCTTCTTTACATCCGTCACTAGTTTATTTTGTAACTCTTTTACACTCATGATTTTCAAGGGTTTTGTCTATATTCTCATCTTTAGTCTTGTCTAAATTCTCGTTTGTGGTCTGGTTTATAGAATTGCCTTGTCTAAAGACTGTTAATAATTTCGTCCTTTGTGTTCTCTATTGTCTCGCCTAAAGCTTCATCTATAGTTTTGTTTTTTGTAATCTCGTTGGTAGTTTCATTTATTCACTCTTCTTTAATCTCGGAAGAGTAAAAGAGTTTCGAACTGAAGGCTCGTCTTGTTTATACTCATGTTTTAAGTATCATCCAATGTCTTCTCTATACTCTTGATTTTTTTCTCGTCTATAGTTTGATTCATGGCCTCGTCACTAGTTTTGTCTATTGATTATTTTCTATTTCTGTGAGAAGTTAATTTTGTTAACTTTTTTACACCTACAATTTTAAGAGTTTCGTCTATTTTTCTTATCTATAGTTTCGTCTATAGTCTCGTCTAGCCTAATGACTTGTTTATAATCTCGTCCATTATGTTCTATTTTGGCTCGCCTATAACTTCATCTCTAGTTGCGCCAATTGTTTTGCCTATTGACTCTTTTATAATCTGGTAAGAGTGGAAAGCCACGTATGCAGTCATGTTTAAAATCTGATCAATGTCTCCTTTTTACTCTTATCTACTGTCTAGTGTACAGTTTTTTTTATAGTCTCATCTTTAGTCTCGTTTTTTGTCTCGTCCATACTTTCGTCTGTTGAATCTTCTCTAAAATTCTCAGTTATTCATCTTTTTTAACCCTTCTCTAGTTATAGTTTTAAAGGGTTTTATAAAAATTTAACATTTAAAAAAATACATTATTTCATTAAAAGATTTCCTTTGCTAAATACAAAATTATAGTGAATTTAATGTTTATAGTCTCACACATTAACCGACATGCAACCACTCGAAATGTTTCAACGTATTCTTATTAAATGAAAACACCTGTTCTACATTTAATTTAAATTTTCATGACTCATTGTTTGAAAATTGCATGCAACAGATTTGTACGTACATAACTTGACTTTTAGCTATAAATTCAGACTTTTTCCGTTAAATCCTCATTTAATAACCAAATATAATTTCCCCTTACACTTATAATATTTTTTTTTTTTTTTATTACAAATATATTTTTCTTTCATACTCGCGTTAATATCTTGTTGCAACGCCTTAAAGTAATAAAAAATTAAATTTGTTTTCCAATTGTAAAGAAAGAAAAAATAAGCGAAGCTGGTAGAGCAACAGAAAATGTGGTTGGAGTAGAAGCAGCAGCCGCAGCAGGAAAAAGGCACTGATTCTACTTCTACCTGTCAGTTTATTGGGCTCGTTGTTACTTTTTAATGACATTTCCTGTTGCACATATGAAAAAATTTTGCATTTAAGTATCAGAAACGTAAATGCGTATTTGTGGTGTTGAAAATTTATTGAAATATTGATTTTCTTGTTTAACCAAGTATAAGTTTAAATAAATTCACAATATATAATTTAAGATTTTCTTTAAGCATTAAGCATATACATTCATTTGTTGCAAGGTTTTTTTCATATATTACAAGTTAAATAGCCATAAAATTTCCAGAACTTAAAAGCAAATTAAAAGTTGTAAAATATTCTTAGAAATAGAAATGGAAATTATTAAAAGAATTGAAAGGAACTGATTAAATATTTAAAAGAGTTTTAAAATTTCTTGGCAGCGGGGGTTGCATGAAAAGCCAAAGTATTTATTTAATATTTCTTCGTTAATTTCTGTTAACATTGTTTAATTTCACCTTCTTATACAACCCTCGCATATTGTTTACCTTAACGTATGACCACCAAGTCAGAAGAGTTTCTTTACAAATTCTTAATTGTATTTCAACAGGCCGAACATTTTACAAGCTTGTTTATAACTTTACTAAAAGTGCTGAATTGACTAAACCTGTCTTAAATTAGCAGCTTAACAAAAATAAAAAAAAACCGAAACGAAACGAAAGCCACAAACAATGAAGGAAGAAACTGAAGTGAGAAGACCAAGAGTTAATGTCCATTTGTGTGTTTAGTTTTGAAATGTATTTTTATTTCGCACGTTTTCCTTCTGCCTATTCACAGTCAGCACTTGCTTAAAATATGTCATACAAAGTTTGTTATCTATGTTTTAAATACCCTACATCAAACTATACAGGATATAGATACATTCAAACAAAAGACACGTTAAGCAAAAATAGGATAGGGGAAACCAGTTACATATTTAAAAGATACTGCTCAGCCATTGTCCCTTTCAATTTGCTTTAAAAGTTACTATACAATTTTCGTTATATCTGGTTTTTACTTCGGCGTAAACTAAATATATTAAATAAGTTATTGGTGAGAAATCCACAGTCAGAACTAGTAATTTTAGTCTGTTTGGCAAAACTCGTAAAAATTATTTAAGTGAATATTGAAAAAAAAAATCTTAAGATAATAGAACTGAAAGGCATTTAGAAATCTAAAACTGTTGAAATAAGGAAAGCAGTATATAAAAGAGTTCATTGATCTCAAATCAAACGACTTTAGACTATGGACGAGACTATTAACAGGATCACAGGTGAGACAAAAAGCGAGATTAATGAGGGATTTGCAAGGTTGTCGTAAAGTCATATGTCTTAAAATAATTACAGGAAATATATAACAAGAAATATATAACAATAGAAAAGCTTATAGATTATAGACAAGACTATAGACGAGACTTTAGATAAACCAATAGACAAAACTTAAGACGAGACTCAAGACTTTACTTTAGTCAAGACTGTGGAAATGATATACCAATAATACGAAAAATAATACAAAATAGTTTCTACAAAAGACTATAAACGAGACTCTAGACAAGAATATAGAAAATATTATAACTTAACTTAAGACGAGACTAAAGACTAGACTATAGACGAGGCTATAAACAAGACAAGATTACAGTTGCGACTACAGTAGAATCCCGATAATTAATAATCGCAATTATAGGGGGTTTCTATTTAACGGGGTTAAAATGAAATTAATACGAATTAACGGGGTTTTTTAATTTATTTACTAAAACGATAAAGAATACAAAAAACACAGTTGTTAAAAATAATATATATAAAAATTATTCATGTAAAAAACTGATCTTAAGAAAATAAACACACACAAGCAAAAACAGAAACCCACGCAAAAAATAGCAGCCCAACAAACACGGAGGTTTGATTTCAAATTGAAAATGATTTGAAATCAAACGTTTTCTCAATCGACAAACGTTTGATAATGATTTGAAAATCATAGCGTTCTCAACAAAAAGGGGAAATTATTTTCAAATTGAAAAATGCCTTTATTTTAAACTTGCTTTCAAACGTAATTCTGAAATGTTTTTCAAATGTGGATTATAATACAATGTGGAATATAAATAAAACTATTTAATTTTTTTAATTTAAATTTATTATTTATTTAAATAAACTTTGAGATAAGCATTCGGTACCATAGCTAAAAGATGAAATAGTGTTCTTTCCGTCCTCTAATTCTTGGAAAGACAAAATACTTGGCTCCCTTTTATTTTGAGGATTGTAGCACCGCGATCGTTCAACAATCTTTCTTCACTTTCCCGTTTTATTATTATTTTTTTTTCGTATTTTTAATCATTGTAATTTCTCACAAATAATTTTTATTTTTCACAAAAAATAAACTGTTCACTTTATATTAAAATTTATTTTTAATTGTAAAACACATGTTACCACAAGGAAAAAAAATGTAACTTTAATCGCCATTTTTAATGCTTACATATATTTTTCGCTTTAGTATTGCCAAGTTTATTTTTGATTTGATTTTAACATTCTACAAACTTTTGACATCAAATTGAAAAAAACATTTGACATCAAATGTTTATTTTCAAATCATTATCAATTTGAATTTAAATGTTAAATCAAACAATTGAAAAACGTTTGAGAATTGCGTTTGATGTCAAATGATAAAGTCATTTCATATCAAAGGTTTGACTTCGTGTTTGTTGGGAGTAAACAAAAAATCGTTCTTTCCATGTTTCTGTGGTTTGTATTGCGAACCACTGTTAGCAAACAATTACGATTTATAAGAGGGTAAAGAAGATTTTATTTTGAAAAAAAATTACGAATTAGCGAGGTGACCAAAATGTATGAAAATTTTACGAATTAACGAGATGTTTTCAGGATTTGACTGTATAAACGATAATATAGACGGGCGTATAGTATAGTATTTGACTTGACAAAAAGTTTCCCAAAGTTCAATATGATCTTGCACACATGATCTACATGTATTCCCACAGTTGCTTAAGCCAAATAAAGTATATTGTAGTTGGGCCATGATGATATATTTCAAATGATTTTGTTTCAGAATTATAGAAACGAATAGTAAATTAACATGTTTTTGGTATGAAATATCTATACATTAGTCGACCACAATTTAAAACCTTCCATAGCATTGTTTTATTTCTTCAATTTAGTTTTTTTAGTATTTGGTGTATAAATAAAACTGGTAAGTTTTTCCCTTATCGTTGATTCCGCCGGAATTTTGTAGTTTTCAGCAAGAAGATCTGCAAGAAATCCTTAAGATTATTAGTGCCTTAACCAGGGCTGTGGTGTCGAAGTCGGAGTTGATGAGTCGGAGTTGATGTTTTTGTGCTGGAGTCGGAGTCGTAGTACCCACAAAAACTCGCGACTCCGACTCCAAAGTTTTTCGGCATAAAAAATTTAAAAAAAATTTCCAAAATAAAAATTATCTTCTTAAAACACATTTAAAATTTAAGTAAATGGTTTATGAATACTGCTCTTATGTGCTGTTTACAAATGACAGGCGATGGACTGAGTGCTTTTCATATACAGGGATGTGCTGGAAATCGCAAAGGTAATACGCAAGAATTTTAAAAGTCGTTTTTAAATAAGATTTTTGTAATAAAAAAATTTTATGACAAATATTTAACAAATATTTTCCTATTAAACAGGAATTTAAACCATAAATTATAAGAATTAGGTTTAAAGTTTATTAAAAACAACTTCCAAATTCTTGCGTTTGCGATTTCCAGCACACCCCTGATAAATTTTGCTACATAATCAATCGCCTGTCATTTGGAAACAGCACATTAATGTTTGCGTACGGTAATTGCTTCTCAAAAACTCTAATTTTAAGAAGGCCGTACGGTATTGAAAAAATAAAGTTAACAACACTGAGTCTCATATACATTTAGCATCAAAATTATAGTAGGAGTCGGAGTAGGAGTCGCACTTAAAAAATTTCAGCAATTGGAGTCGGAGTCGGAGTCGGAGTTAGTACTTTTTTCGGACGACTCCACAGCCCTGGCCTTAGCGGACACAAGTTAAGGGCCATTTTTACAATCCGCCCTAAATGAAAGGTAGGATTTTGTCGGACGTTTAACTAGTTTTTTATTACTTCTTCAACCTACCCGGTATGATTAACATGCCTTTAACATATTGCTCACTTTAGCTTAAAGCAAAGTTGTAATACTGAAACACTTTCTATACGTGACACAAAATCCTACCTTAATAATTACCCAGTAAAAACTTCACTTACAAAATAATGTGTTGAGTAATCCGAAAAACATAAAAGCACTGCTTACAATTCTACAGAAAGAACCAATGAATTTTACAAGGGAAGTCCCAAAATGAACGCATTCAAAAGTAAGTCATTATTTTTTTACTTAAATACATTCAATAAAGCTATTAAATAATGAGTGAAAGAAGCTATTCATTTTAAAAAAGTAAGCGAAGTTTTTACTGGGTATTGTGGTTTATTTATTAAACTGCTTACGGTTTTTAATCCAAATTTTGAAAGTTCATTGAATTTTATTTTCTTTAAATTATTTTTATGAAGAAAGGAATTTTACAACATGAAATGAATTAAAATTAATTGATAATTTTTCATTCTTGACGGAGCTGGGAATCGAACCCTGGGTTTTACGGACATCTTGCCCTAACGTTTCGATTGTCACTACACAATCTCTTTAGAGGGGTTTGCCGTATAACAATCACCGCCGTTGACGACGGCTAACAGTCAATAGTCAAAAATCTATCTTGAAACCAAATGGTATTTTAACCTTGAATAGAAAAAATGTTTGCCAAAATTTGTTCAGTTAAAAAATTAATTGATGTACTTTAATTTTTTCAATTAATTTATTGTTTGCTGCAATTCATTTTTTTAATAAAAACACATAAATTTAAATGTTTGTGCATATGTTGTGTTTTTTTAATTTATGCAATTAATTTTTTAACTGACTAAATTTGTGTGGCATGACTCGAATATACAAAGCCGTTAATTGATATGCTTTTGCAGGGGCAAAATTAGTAAAATATTTAATTGTCTGAACGAATTGTTTAATTAAAGTCAATTTTCTATTTTTTCTGTGTGGTAGATCGAAATTGGGTTTTTAATGATTATCTATTTTAATTGATTTACATGTTCTTCCTTACTTTTGCTTTTATTTCCATACTTTTTTTAAAGAATTCTTCTTGAAGTCCAAAGTACACTTTTCTGCTTTTCGTGATTTTGACTTTTTTTTTCTTGTTGACCTTTTTCAGCCCAACTTGAAGGACAAATGTAAACATAGAGCTCGTGCCTTAGCTTTTTAACAATAATTAGTATTGTGGCTAATTTACTGAACTGTTTGGTTTGTAGTCCAAATTTTGATATTTTCTTTATCAGGCTAAAGTTTATTGAATTTAATTTTCATTAAATTATTTTTATGAAGAAAGAAATTTTACAACATGAAATAAATTAAAATTTATTAATAATTTTTCATAATTGACTGACATGGGAATCGAACCCAGGTTACGTTTCGATTGTAACCACATAACCTCTTTAGAGGGATTTGCCTGCCTTTAACTAACGGTAAATTGTTGTAATTGCCATAAGCCTTGCAAAAGTGTATGGGCTTAATGCATTGGTAAACTTATGTGAACTTAAATTTTTTTACATAAGAGAGTTAGTTAGTCCTACAAATATTTTGTAAAAAAAATTATAAATTCTTATAAAAAGCTGAAAGCTGATAACATTTGTATAACGAAATAAATATTATAAAAATATGACACCGTTAATTTTAGCCTTAATTTTAGAGTGAAAACAAAATTCAGTAACCAGTTTGGGGTTTGTCATAAGAAAAAGCAATTTTTTTGATTCATATGTACATATGTACATACACATTTTTGACAAGATTTTCATTTTAAACACTATCTCTCAGCGGTCCTCAACTGGTTTGTGGTTAACTTAAATGATGACAAAAATGACGAAGAAGGCTTGGGCCCTTATACTCACCCTGAATAAGAATCCGTGGTTATTAACTATTATTACTATATTTTAAAAGATTGTTTCTCGAAGGAAATGTTTCGGAGTTAAGAATTAATTAAAGGGTATTTAAAACGTGCCGGGTTGTTTTTTAAAAAAAAGAAAAAAACTAATACTGTGAAAAAACAGATTTTCTATTAAAAGATTAATCGACATAAATTATTCGAATTATTCGTTAATCGAAAATAAGTAATTTTAAATTATTCGAACAGCTAATCGCGCAAAATTAATCGATTAATCGAACAACGGTTAATCGTTGGAATACCCTACTGGATATACAGAAATTTATTACGCCTTTGTATGAAAAGTGCTATGCCTATTTCTCCAATCCTGCGTTTTTTAGAGATGTGTGTTCTAATAAGCCAGCAACTTGTACATTATTTTGCAACTTTGGCTCTTGCCTTTCTCCAGATATCCATAATAATAACAGTAGCATGGGCTTAAGCTCAAATTAGACGTAACATAACCATAACCATACAAAACAGCGGTTTAAACCAATATTATGGAAAACACTGTATTTGATTATAGGTGACTTACCATAACGACATAATCATAACCATACAAACCAATTAAATTTTGGTTTCTACGGTCATCGTTACGGCTGTGGCATTATGTTTATGTCGCGACTAATTGGATCTTTATGGAAAAACATAGAGGCATGTCTCAGTCATTTATGGACCAATCTGGCTGATATTTCAATAGCAAACTTTAGCGGAGTATATGGGACCCAAATGAATAACAATCTAGTCCCCATAATTTCTAGGGTCTAAAGAAAAACCAGTTCAACTAACACACACAGACTGACGTCGTTAAATCAACTCCGCTACTCATAAGAATCCAGAACTAAAACCTCATTCGTTGTTTTTATGGTCATTTTAGGCAAACCAGTTGAGGACCGCTGCGATCTTTGCAGCATAAATTGTTTATATTTTTGACTGTTCCGTATGGCAGATTGCTAAAAGGGTATATAAATTAGAGCTGTAATATATGCTTACAGAAGAAAGTGATTTAGACCTAAAAGTCATGGGCGTACTGTGCAAAATGTCAGTCCGAAATATGTTTTGCTTGAAAACTTAATCCGATTTTTTGAAGAGTTAAGAAATAGTATCACTATTTTTCTAATCATTCAACTAGCAAATGTAGCACCCGTTACAATAAATATTAATATGTTGCTGCTAATATTGTTGCTGTTGTTAGCAGTGTCTTAAATATTGTATTTTTGTAGGCGTCAACCTGCTCTTTAAGCCTTATTATTTATGCGGTTGCTTAGCGATAACGCGCTTATTTTAAGCTTTAACAGTAGAGCCCTGGCAAAAAAAAATGCGAAACAGGCGTCTCGTCTATACGGCGATCCACATCAACAACTACTCATATAAAAGCAACAACAACTGCAACATTAGCAAACCAACGATCGTCTTAACTTTAATCTGCAACTTTTTTTTTTGTTTTGTTGTGTTTTTGTTTTTGTCTTTATTTATACCTTCGAGAAACATTACAAAACTTATTGGCCATTTACAACATATAGCAAGTGGCAAAATATTGTATACAACTTTATGTGTGTTGCATTGTATGTTCTGTGCGATTGTTAAGTTGAGTTTTGGTAGTTGCACTACTTTTAGGGCTCCCCACTTGTTGTCTTCAACCTTTTTTGCGCTTTTGTTGTTTCGTTTTTTGTTACAACTATTCAGCTTTAACTTTGTTGCTGCTGTTACATGTTGTAGTTGGAGTTGTTGTGACTGTTGCTTTATGTTGGTCATCTTGTTGTTTTTGTAAAATTTCATATAAACATATATTTTTTTCTGTTCTTATCACTTGGTATGCATCTGGGCACCTTTGGGCAAGTTCTTTTTATTTTTTGCTTTTATATTGTACAGGCGCTTAAAAACATTTTTATTTCGATTTATTTTTTTTTTTTTGTAGGATTTTCGTTTAAAGATTTTAGTGGTATATGACTGAACATTTAGGTGAAGATACAAAGTTGGTACTGTGATGGCATGTGCACTGCAAAAATTATGGTTTGACTGAAAATCGAGCAAAAAGAGAGAGAAATTGTTGCAATTCAAAAAAAATTTCTCTCGACACCTTTTGCATACTGTGTCAGAATGAAAAGCAGAGCATTTTTAAAATAAAAGTTCATGACACAAATTTGCTAGCGAAAATATTTGAAATTCATTTCTCAAATTAACCATAAAATTACCATTACTATCAATATGTGGTATTAAAGGGGCTTTCTCACTAAAACACAATCATAAAATTAACACTGATTCACAAATGTTCAACTTTTTGACATAACCTTAAACATGAGATGCTTTTTAATCTTAGTTGGGGCTGCTGAACACGAATATGGTATTCGAATATGGTATTCGTTCAGTTTTGAAGCATTTTCGAGATATTCGCGAAAAATCTTTTTTGGCATCTGATTAAAATAACTTTATTTTTTTAAAAATATTGACGCAAACCTAGTTCAAAACTGACTCAACTCAGAATTTAAGTTTTTCGGGCTTTTATGTTTAAACTATTTACAATACACTGGTTTATCTATAAAAAAATATCAGTGTATTTTGTTGTTGTTTTTTATGTTTCAGATGGTACAAAGTTGCAATTCATAAAAGTGGCTAATTTTTAGTTGTGCCGAAAATATAATGGTAGTAGATCCCTACTAAATAGTCTTAATTCAAATTGTTACACTTCTGATAAAACAAATGTTTGTCGGAGTTTATATTTATTAGACTTGTGTCAGTTTAGAATTTGGAAAAAGTGTTAAAACTTGAAAAGAATTCAGCTAAAGTGACATGGCTCAAAATAATTCGGTAACTTGTGCAAATAATACACCATCAAAAATGACACAACTAAAAATTGTTCATTATCTAGAGTATAAATATTAAAAAAAAAAACTTTTCAGATCATAATCTGTATGGATTTTCTGCTAAATGGTACAAAGATTTGTTTTTAGCAATTTTTTTAGGTTAACACAGCTTTTTTGTTGTCTGATAAATTAAGTGTTTTGAGTTGTTGCAGTAGTCACCCGTCATGGCAAGATCTTCACGAAATATTACATCTTGTTCGTCACTCACTGCTCTAAAATTTAGGGAAAATTAGATTTATTAAATTTGATAAGTACTAATGGCATTAAAGCCTTCTGTTGTTTCCTAAAAACCCGTATATTACTTTATGGAATGAATTCCATATAACTTGAAGAGAAACAACAGTTAAGCACGCGTTTCTGTTTGTCCAAAAATCCTAATTCTTTCAAACGTAAAGCAAGTAATTCCGAGTCCTCTTTTGACAAGTTTAAGTTCGCAACGGAAATTATTTAATGCGCTTCGACTCATTAGTATAATATATGAATCACCAGTAGAACTAAAACTGAGATCTAAATCTTATTCTTCATTATCTGATGTTAGTTTTAAAGCTTAGGGAACAGAAAGGAATGTGGGATAATTAGTTTTGCTATTTTTTTAGAATTGCACTTTGGTCGTTAAGAAATAGCAATAAGACACATGCTCAATTGGATGCTTCCATTCAATTAGCTAACCAAATGACCAATACTCCTCAATGTGCATATTAAATTGAATGAATTTTTAAAAATACGCACCACAAAGTAGCAATAAAGTACATAAAAATAAAATTTTTTTTTATCAAATTTACAACTCGGATGTTTCACTAAACATGTCGTAACTTTTTAATTATTTGTCCGATGGTAACAATTTTATGCTTATAACCTTAAAAACAAAATTTTGTTTTGCCTTTTTGGAGCGACTTGAAATGATGAATTTTGAAATAAAGTTAAAAAAAAAACTTTTTCCAAATCTTATGATCTTTAGCTTAATGGACTTAATCCGACCAACCTGATCTGTATATTGCCTGAAAATTTAAATTAACAATTCCGATTAACAGTTCTGGAGATTTTTCTAAATAACTTAAACAACTACTTATAAATTTACTCTTTATCTTTTCTTTGTGTCTTGAATTACATTAATTGTAATTAATTGTTCTATTCTAATAATTCTTTATAGGAGCTGCCACGCCTATTTCTCCAATTCAGCCCACTTTTTCCCATGTATTTTTAATTGATAAGAATGCTATTTGTGCAAAACTTAGATACTTTTATTGTAACCTTTCTCTAGAGAAATCTATATTATTTTTTACAGTAGGTACACCGGTCACATGAAATTTTTACAAAAATGTATGGTCTATGTCAAGAGCCAGATAGGCATTAAAATACCGTGAACATTTCTGGACATTTTTAAGTAGGAACTTACTATATACTATATGTTTAAGACCGGAGGTGACATGCTGATAAGGCGCATGCATCAGCTTATTTGTTCTATTTGGCAAGAAGAACGCATGCCCGATGATTGGAACCTCAGCATACTATGTCCAGTGCACAAAAAAGGAGACAAAACAATATGTGCCAATTACAGAGGAATAAGTCTCCTGCCCATTGCATATAAAATAATTTCGAGTTTATTGAGTGACAGACTTAAATCTAAAGTTGGAGAGATAATTGGGCCATATCAATGCGGCTTTAGACCTGGCACTACACCAAATCCTGGAAAAGACTCAAGAGAAACAAATCGACACCTTCCACCTTTTTGTCGACTACAAAGCCGCCTTCGACAGCCCCATACGATCAAAGGTGTTTCAGGCCATGTCTGAGTTTGGTATCCCGGCAAAACTTATACGACTTTGCAGAATGAGTCTTACTGATACGCGATCTTCAGTCAAAATAGGAAAAAACC
The DNA here is from genome assembly GCA_949318255.1 of Pollenia labialis. Lineage (NCBI taxonomy): Eukaryota > Metazoa > Arthropoda > Insecta > Diptera > Polleniidae > Pollenia > Pollenia labialis. The sequence goes on from OX439143.1 coordinate 116,034,787, forward strand.
TCTCCGGGCTATTCAGTACCAAGCGAGGTTTCAGACAAGGAGATAGTCTCTCGTGTGCCCGCAGATGTGAATAGAACTGGCACACTATACACAAAACAACACATGCTACTTGCATATGCTGACGATATTGACATCATGGGTCGAACACTGCGAGCAGTGACTGCCACCTTTGAAAAGGTCGAAAAAGAATCTGCTAAAGTGGGTCTGGTGGTAAACGCAGATAAAACAAAGTTGATGGTATCAACGCACAGGACGTCCAGTAGACTCGGGCCAACAGTGGAAGTTGAAAACTATAACTTTGAAATAGTCAACGATTTTATCTACATCGGCACCGCCATAAACAAAACGAACAACATCAGTTTTGAAATTAAAAGAAGAACTATACTGGCTAATAGATGCTACTTTGGACTAAGTAAGCAGTTTAAGAGCAAAGCCATCTCTCGACAGACAAAAATCACATTATACAAGTCACTGATACTACCCGTGCTGTTGTATGGCTCTGAAGCATGGGTACTTGCGAAAGCAGACGAGGTAGTACTTGGAGTATTCGAGAGAAAAATTCTTCGTAAAATTTATGGACCCATCTGCGTTGACGGAGCATATCGATGTCGTATGAACCATGAGCTGTATGCCGACATTGACATTGTGAAACGTATAAAACTACACCGATTGCGTTGACTAGGTCATGTTGTGCGAATGGAGGAAAATTCTCCAGCTAAAAAGGCATTCGAATACGCGCCTGGTGATGGTTCACGCAGAAGAGGAAGACCAAAACTCCGATGGAAAGATCAGGTGGAGGAAGACATTTCAAAGCTTGGTGTAATAAATTGGAGAAGGAGTGCGGAAGATCGAGGCGCATGGAAGAATATTCTTCGTTCGGCTACAGGAACAAACGTTCTGTAATAGCCATTTAAGAAGAAGAAGAACTTACTATATAACACAGAATACTTTAACTAAAATACTTTTAAAATTAGTTTCTATAAAAAAATTAAATATAATAACATTCAGGAAGTACCCAAAGCAAAAGCTAAGTTGTTATATAACCACTTACCCTACCCCGTACACATACTGCAGCAAACATATCAATATCACATTGCAACAGGGCCTCAAACGCACAAGAAAATTATTTCCGACAAACGCAGAAAAAAATAAAAATTAATTTCAATTAAAAGATTTGTGATATTAATGAAAAATTCATTAGATTTGCACCACTAAACAAACTAAAAGTATCAAATAATTATTTTTTGATATTAACAACATTTTCAGCAGAGCACAGAAAGAAAAACACTCGGGATAAATTTAGTTTTTTATACTTACTTTTAGTACGAGACTTACTCAAAAATTCAAGTACGAATAACACTTAAACGTTCTAAAAAAATTCTTAAACCAAGTAAAAAAAATATTATTTTTTTTTTGTTTGTAGAGGCACTCTGAGAGTATAATTACAAAGTGAGACTTTTAATCTCATTAAGCTTATCAAAATTTGTTGAAGACACTACAACAACACCACACAAGTAATAGTTAAAAAATTAGTTGCTTGTTGTGTGTAGAAATAACCAAAACAACAGAAAAAGACGAAAACACATTATTTTTTCTATTTAAAAAATAAAATTGAGAACTCATGCTTCCCGTTTAGTTTATATTTTTAGTTATTTATGTACATTAAGGGCCTGTTTGTCGCTTAAATAACATTTAAAACAAAAACAAATCATAAAATATGGTTTTTGTTTTGCATGCCAGTTAAGCCAACGAAGTCTTCATTCGTTATCGACGAACAGGACATAAGTTTAAATAGTAAAAACCATGTTGGGAATGATGATCGGGTTTTATTTCTGTAAGGTGTAAAATGGGTAAGTAAATCAAGCATAATAAAAAAAAATAAATAAAAATTAAATTCACTTTTGGTTTATTTCAAGTACGAATTCGGGATTGTATAAGACTTTAATCAAGCGCATTTTTAGATTAGCTCAAACTTACTTTTACTTAAATTAATCTCATCTTTGGACTTTATAACTGTTTAATCGAGCGCGTTTTGAGATTGATTCAATCAAAGTTTAACTTAATATAATCTCATTTTCATACACTCAAAAAATTATTACAGTAACTGTTTGTGGTTCATTTAAATCTGTTTTCTTTATGTTTACAAATAAACAGGGACCGTAACTGTTATGACTTTTATCAAAAAAACCAAGAAATAAGAGTTATTTTTGATTTTTATATTTTTAGATAGAAAATAAGAGTTATTTTTGATTTTTATTTTTTTAAATGAAAAATAAAAGTTATATTTGATTTTTATATTTTTAAATGAAAAATAAAAGTTATTTTTGATTTTAATTTTTTTAAATGAAACATAAAAGTTATTTTTGATTTTTATATTTTTAAATAAAAAATAAAAGTTATTTTAGATTTTTATATTTTTAAATGAAAAATAAGAGTTATTTTGGATTTTTATTTTTTTAAATGAAAAATAAAAGTTATTTTTGATTTTTATATTTTTATATCAATAATAAAATTCAATTCAAAACACTTATTTATTTGTTGATGCCGTATGTATTATAATATGCTGCTTCATTCAAATTTCTATATGAATATAATATATTATGTGACTTATCCATTACCAGCTATAAAAACATGAATGCACAGCAGTGATGCTTTAGCCATTTTTCACCCTCTTTAGCCATTAAAAAATGCGTTTAGCCATTTTTTTTAGCCATTTTTCAACTTGTTTAGCCATACAATTTTTCTTGCCGTTTTTTTTTTTATTTTATTAAAAAACAGTAGATGACGCCGCTATCGTTGATTTTTTTATATTTTTTAAATTTATTAATGTAATTTAAATTAAATATTTTCACTGTAAGTTCGTTACATTAATAGCTATTGTATTATTAAATGTTGATGTTTTTTATTTAATATTAATAGACGAATCCCCTGAAGAAGTGAACATAAAATTCACGAAACGTCGGGAAAAATGAAATAAAAAATTCACCAGCTAAATATATATAAACATATATATTAATATAAACACATGAAAGTGGCCAAAAATAAAGAAAATCAAATAAAATGCCTTTAATTTAAATCACAACTTTTACAAATGTTGAAAATTGCTATAAACGATGATGATGAAACATCTTTCAAAATAAAGGAACAGTAGTCCAATATTAAATTTAAAAAATGGATCAACACAAACATCGGTGTTTCTTTCTGGTTGCAAATATTTCAATAAAGAGATGTAGGCGGCAACAATTATTATTTTGAAATTTTATTTTGAAGTATACTAGTAGAGAGGGTATTTCTCCAAGTAAACATCGTTAAAAGTAATTTGAAAAATAGGTTACATTTAGCAACCGTTAATTAGATTTTATCAATGAAAAATTTATACCAACACCACAATAGTGTAGAGGGTACTATGCGTTTGTGCTGATGTATGTAACACCTTAAAATATTGGCACTAAGCCCACCTTTTCGTATACCGATTGACTCAGAACCACTTTCTGAGTCGAATAAACGATGTTTGTCCGGCTGGCTGGCTGTCCATGTAAACCTTATGCGTAAAGTACAGATCGCAAATTTGCAGATATTTTAATAAAATTTGGTACACAGGTACTAATGAGGTGTAGGGTATCATATATTCAGGGTTGACCGACTATATTTTCTTACTTGTTTTTTATTGTAGATCTGGAATTAAAAGGTTGGGTAAATGTTGTCGTGATTTATCTTCAAATTAATTAAAACTAATACGCACGAGTGATTTTTATGAGATGAACAATAATGACATAAAATGTATCGATGATTTAATTTTTTAAATATCTTTCAAAATATTATATAACGTTTATTCTTATTTAAGAAATTGATCTGAACTTACAATTTCATTGTAAACAACTTTAAATGAATTTTTCTGTTTTGTTATTGAATGTGAATGTGTTTTTATTTAAAAAAAACTTTTAGCCATTTTTTAGCCCATTTTTAGCCATTTTTTTTCGTAAATTTAGCCATTTTTGGTCTCCAAGTTTTGGCAACACTGATGCATAGAAATAGCTTATCAGTTTTGGCTGCCACGCAAGTCAGTGTAGAAAAGTCATTTTCAGCACTCAGATTAATATTGGGAGATTTTAGATATAATTTATCTGAGGAACATTTAAAATCAATTATGATGGCATAATTGAACACCTGAAAACGACCTCTTAACACTGACTTGAATGGCAGCCAAAACTTATAAGCTATTTCTATGCATTCATGTTTTTATAGCTGATAATGGATAAGTCACATAATATATTATATTCATATAGAAATTTGAATGAAGCAGCATATTATAATACATACGGCATCAACAAATAAATAAGAGTTTTGAATTGATTTTTATTATTGATATAAAAATATAAAAATCAAAAATAACTCTTATTTTTGATTGTTAAAATAAAAATCAAAAATTTAAATATCATGCAATATGTTGGATGCATTTCGCCTAAAAATCATGATGGTGTAATGTGTACATACATATGTAGAAAATTACATGTGCATATACACCCTTTCCATTTAATCAAGTTTGTGTAATGGTCAAATATGTATCATTCTTGCCTATACCGTATATCCTACAAATTTAAAAAAAAAATTCACGTTTTTTAAATAAAAATTATTTTATGTAATAACTCCATGTATAAAAATGTTTTCATTGTTGAATATCAGGTCATGGACAACTTTTTCGGTATTCTGGAGTTTTGGAAACCAACATCTAATTTAAAAGTTTTTTCTAATACAATTTCTTTTTTTTTTTAAATGATTTTGTTATTCGTGCTTAATTCCCAATTTTTATTATTTGATGAAAACACTGAAATTTATTGTTGATGGGATAAGCTATTCCTATGCGCATTTCACTGGTTGCTTAGGTTAGATCATCAGAAAACTTCATCCATAAAGATTTTAGAAAAACTAAAGATATTAAACCAAATAAAACTATTAAGCGTATAAGAATTACCGCAATTTCTTTTTAAATTAAACATTTTCTTTTATTGTGTTACTTAATGTTGTTAAATGTAATATTTTAACTATGTAAATATATAAAGGGTGGTTTAAGGGTTAGTGTTGAATGTGACCCACACCTAAACGTCAAGTTTTTTCTGCATTTCATTTGTCATTTCTCAATTTCAGACTAATTCCATTTGCACCATGGAAAGATACACAAACGATAAGAAGAAACACTCTACAGAATTTTCTAATGATTAGTCCATAATTAACCATGGGCTCAATATAAAGTTTCCTCTCTAAAATAATTTTAGAAATAAAAGCATGCAGCTTTCTGATTGTCGGTCAAAAACTTAACATATGTAGGCCCAAGCCGCAAACAATTTTAATATTGTCTCCATTTTTATAAAGATTAATTAATAATTTATAGATCCCATATAGGACCTACGCCTGAAATATTCTAACTGTCTTTGAAGGTTTCAAACAGTAGCACTCTTACTTGTTTTAAAATAAGTTCTATTTAAATTTTAATAAAAATTTCGCAGAAAAAAATTTTATTTTAATTAGCAATTTAAAGGAAAAAGTTTTTAAGAAAAAGTTTATTTATAACAAGAATCAGATTGAAGAATATTAATTAAACAAAATTGGTTTTATTTTTAATTTTCAAAGTTTATTTAAGAAAGAAAATAATATACAAGTAATTTTGCTTGGAAAAAAATTAAAACTTTCTTAAGATTTAATTATAAATTTACTCTTTATCTTTTCTTTGTGTCTTAAATTTTTAAAGAAAAGGAAGACGTTATTCTATTATATTATATATCGTTACTTTCACTCGTAAAGGAGCTAAGTCCACATTTTTTGAAAATTCAATTTTTGATGAAGTTCAAAAGAGTAAATAAAAATATAGAGTTTGCAGAAAAATACTATTTTATTTGTTGTTTTGCAATGCTAAGTCCAATATGTTGAAGAAAAAGTGCTAAGTCCCATTGTTTTATGACATTTAATAATAATATATTAACAATTGTTGCTTGTAAACTTTAAGATAAGGAAATAAAGACTAATCTAGTATTTTATAATATCTTTTTTATAGTTTGTGTGGCTGAATAACATTTTTAATTTAAACTATATAAAAAAACCCTTTACAAAAATAACATTCCTTTAAAAATTATCTTTTGTAACGATATGGGATGAGCAATGATTCTTGAAATTGGCCATACATAAATTGAAGAGCCATGAAACTCCAACAAATAAATTTCGTAGCTGACTATATTGCCACATGTGAAGTTAAAGTCCCATTTCCTAATCTTCTTAAAATAAAAGCCTATTGGACGTCTGACTATCTCTACACAGTCAGTATCCGCATTTCTAAGCCAAGCCTTAACAACTCATCAAATATTTCATAACTTCTGATATATAAGTGACCCGATACCCAGCATTGCCTCTCTAAATAGACCCCTTAAATATCCCGTAGAGCTCTTCAACAATCATCTACTGTCTTGGAATTCACAAAACAGCCCATCAAGGCACTAAGAGCCACCGGTTCACGTACATAGGAATCTTCGAGCGTGCTACAATTGCACTTCTTATTAATTCTACAGCCTTCAAAATTCTTAGAATCTCCACAAAAAAAAACGGTGCAGTTATCAGAAAGCCTATATGACATGAGTCATCAGTAAAACTAGCAAATACCTCATACAATGTGCCTTGACTTGACCAGCTCTTCCTAGACGATAGTTGAACCTTTGGCAAATAACCATAGTCCACCCTAGTGCACACGGATCCGTGGGCCCATGCAATAACCACCAATGCGAATGTTCATAGCAGGCCCAGTTCACTTAGTCGAGGAAGACTTCTGGCAGATATACCCATCACATGCTGCTTAATAGGCAGAAGATGTACAACAACATTCAGATCTACTTGACACAAATCATGCATCTCTGAGCAGAAGGTTCCTACGACTTGCGAGACTCATTGCCTCCCACCAAACAAAGCATGCATACGTAAGAATGGGTCTCATGACCGATTTGTATAGCCATCCCACTACTGACATCCTGAGCCCTAGTTCGTACCAATCGATTACCTGCAAGCATAGTAAACATTAGGACCCCTCTAAACTAATTTTTTCTTCGTTAAATTCATATAATATTTTTTAAAAGAAAAAGTTCTTAGTCTACATTAAAAGTAAAAAATATTTAACAAAACCTTTCCTAAGTCACAAAAACTATTTTCAAACAAAGACCTGTAATTTTAAGTCGTCCATGTCTTGCAATTCAAAACAGAGTAGACAATAACATTAAACTGCAGTTACAGATTTAAAAAAATATTAAGAACTAAAGACTTTAGCAAGTTTTCCCTTTCCTGTAAAATTTATCAAATTGGACTTAGCTCCTTTACGAGTGAAGGTAACGATATATTTTTTAAATTTTTTTTTTATATATTTTCATAATAAATACAAATACACTTAACTTCCTTTCAAACAACAATGAAATGATGTCAAGGATATCCTTTTTTAATTAATATAACTCTGTGTATATACAAATGTATGTATGTGTGGTTATTTCTATGCATTTGTATTTGTAGTGGTAGTTTTGAAATTACAACATGCATTTGATTTTACAACCGTAACGACTTAACAATCCTATTCCTGTTTAACAACACACACATACTCTTAAATTGCCATTAAGGAGAGTGTTGAGAAGAAACAGCATAATATAAAAGAATACTTAGTACATGTTGCCATATAAATTATCTTTAATAGTTATGCAAAATTAAAATCATGCAATTTTGCCAGATGCATGTTAAACACAAACAAAATTTTAAGCAAAAAATAATTTAATGAATTTATAATATGAACCAATTCTTATATTGAAGAAACATAAATAGCAAGTCCTTAAATGTAAATGTATGTTTATAGCAAGTCCTGCCAACTGCAAATAGTATCACAGACCGTCAAATCCAACCAGCCAATGAAACAACTCAACATTTTCCTAGAATCATAATCAGGGAAACCGGAAATATTTTTTTTTATTATTATATTCTAACTTAAATCACCGAGCAATAGCAGCGTAGACCTTTAACCCGTTATAGTAAAACAGACCAGAGTCTCTGGCGGGAATCGAACCCGCAACCCTCGCACTAATAGACTAGCTCACCGTAAATATATAATCGAATTTTTTCCATGAGGGACCGGTGGAGGTTGAAACTATATATTTATTTGCTGTATAGCTTTTTTTTAACTTAGTAATCGCATTTTTATTGCATAGTTTTGCTTATTTTACCTTTTGCAGCATTTTTTTGCATGTTGTAATTTAACCCTTTCGCACCTATTGGGACATATGTATCCCACTGAATGTTCCCAGAGTCCTAGTATTAAAGTTTGTCGCTTTAAATGATTCCAAACTGTCCCATTTAGTTATTTAGACGTTTAAGTACAAATACTAAGCAAAGTCTTGCTTATTATCATAACACGTGTTGTTTGGAGGAGTTTTTTGATCAGTTGTCTGAAATGTATAAACTAGACCGTAAATCACAGAAATGGTGGGATAAAGTTTTTATAGATTGGTGATGTCAGCTGTAAATTCGTGGATCATATATATGAATTTACATCGTAAAAAGAAACCAATTTCTTGATTTTGTATACCCTTTTTTATAAGTTTCCGACTAATGGGACTTTTATGTCCCATGCCAAACTCCTGATGGGACATATGTGTCCCACCTCAAGTCTCTTCCCTGGATAGGAGCACACAAAAAAAATAAATATTTGTTTAATATGCATATCTTTGTAAAAATAGCCCATTTTAAAAGCTTGAAACTAACTAATCGTCTCCCGTACCGAAAGGGTTAAAGTTTTGCTCCATTTTTAATTACGTTTATAGAGCTTATTTCAACTTTTTGTATCATATTTTGATACTTGCTGAATACATTTTAATGCTGAAAACTTGCCGCGATAGAAAGGGGCTGTTATTCATTTTTCCTATTAAGCGTTTTTTTTTAAATCTTAGCTTTGTCAGGGTAGTCATAAGGTGTTAATATCGTAGGTTTTTCAGAATAAACGATATATTTTAGGTTAGAACGATATTTTTGATAATTTATTGTTTTTGATCAACAAATTGATATGGCTCTACTGCAAAATAATGATTTTTGTTAAAGTAAATGCGCGATATGTTAAGACAAATTATGTTGGTAATAAGATAAATGTTTTGCACATAAACAAAATATCTGCAAAAAAAAACAATTATTTGAATTTGTGCTGATGTGTATACCACATTGAAAAATATTCTAGGCCCATCTTTGAGTTTATCGATTGAATCAGAATGATTTTCTAAATCAATCTTAGATGTCCGTCCGGCTGGTTGTCTATGCAGTGTTCGAAGATAAACGCTTAATATCGCACCTTAGTGTTCGGCTTGGTAGATTTGGAAAACAAAAAACGCCAATAGTGTTTGTGTAGAAAATCATTAAAAAAAATAACGTGTCCCTCCTTGTCGTCTTTCGAACACAAAAATACTACTGTTCTTATTCCACTCAACAATGAGATGGGAACATATAACTCCGTTCGTTCTTTTTTTTTAAATCACGAACTTCATTGCGTTCGTTTAAGCTCATTAATGTTCGATCGTTTTTGTTGTCCGTAGCGCCTTTTTGGCTGGTAAAAAAAACCAAACATTTTCTACAAGAACAAAATATTCATACGAAAAAAAGAACAAAGAGCCCTCAAAATAATTTAACACAATAAACTAAATACGCTAAATTTTTTTGTTTTTTCATTTCTTTATGAATGCAAAAAAAGAAACTTTATAGAACATAAAAATATAATGTTTGTCAACAGTACCACTAGAATTGTTCTATTTTTTAACGGCTCTCTCTTGAAAATAGTTACAAACAGGGCTGTCAGATATGGGCAAACGTGGTGTTTTTAAAACGAGACGTGTTAGGAAGTGGAGAGTGGCGATTTTTTTTTCCGATTTTTGAAATATCTTTCGATTTACTTCGCTATTTTTACCATTTATATTTTTTTAGCGATTTTTTTTTAACAGTTTGTCATTTTTTGTTATCATTAATAATTTAAAAAAATAATTCTGGCAACTGTTTTTCTCATGATTTTGCTATCATTTTAAGTGAATTTTTTATGCAGTCACTATTTAATTCTAATAGTATGTATGCAGGTCAAAACACCAGTAATGAAATCGAAGAGGCTGAAGTGTACGATCTTATAGATTTGTGAACTTGTCTTTAGTTTTTTTAACTGAATATATGATCTCTATTTTATGTTATTTAAAAAAAATAACAGAAGCTAAACAAAATATACTTTCGGCGATTTTTTTGTTTTTTTATTTTTTGTTAGGTTTTGGAGTTTTTTGACTGAAATATTATTTTAGTTTTTTTTTGTATGCAAAATTTTATTTAAAAAAAAAAAAAATTTACGAAAATTGAACATAATTGGCGTTTGGCGATTGCTGACATCCGGTTGCGAGATGGAGCTCAAAAAAACAACCGACAACCCTGGTAACGAACGGTATTAAAGGTTGTGTTCGTCTGCACAAACACTAAAAAATAGCTTTCATTCCTGTGTGTGTGTGTCAAACACTAAATAATGTATTGATTGTTTTCGAACGCTGTGTCCATTTTTATCTTGTGCGAAAAGTACAGGTCACAGTTTTGGGGATATCTTTTTGAAAAACTTGGTACATGCGTTTCAGTTTTCGTAGAGACAAAGCCCTTGTAAATCGGGGAGTGATCTAAATCTAACTGGAAAAGGGTCCTTGTTCCTATAAATAATGTTCGCCAATTGATAAAATTCGAAAAATGTTTGTAAACATCGAGAAAAAAAGGCAGTACGAAGTAAAATTTTTGTTTATTTTATTACCTTAAAATTCAGTACATAAAATAAAAAAATAACGTACCTAAAAAAAAAAAAAAAAATACAGGCCAATTATGAATAAAAATTCCCCGGGAGATTTTTCCCTTTTCGCACGTTTCCTATTTAGATTCAATTGTAAAAGTGGAAGAAGGGAATAAACTCCCAGGGAATATTTTTTCATAATTGGGCTGAAAAAATCAATGCATAGCAATTCCTAAAGAACACAAAATAAGAGATCTTCAACATTAAGTTTTTAATGTACTTATGCAGTGAAATCTTTAAATAAGTCAGATCTTTCAAATTAAATGTTTAAATTAAAACAGCTTTGTTCATTTTAATTTTGGAAAATAATAAATTAATTTTCAGTTCAATATCACGTGTTAGTTAATTGCAAATATTTATTTAACATTTTTTTATACTTCGTTAACATTGTAATTTTTACAATTTTCTGTTTTATTATTAATTCGCTCTCTAATTTTTCAATTAAAAGTAAACTACGCTCTTTTTTTAAAAAAAAGAAAACATCGAACTTAAAATTCTTTCAGTTGTTTGATTGAGGAAGTTAATATAAGAATATTTTATAAACTGGTAAATTGCCAACTTTGTAGAAAATCTTTTCAAATTTTTATTTCAGCTTTCAATGACACGAACTCACGAAAAAGCATATTCAATTCAGTTTATTAATAGAAACTAATTGAACTACTTCTAAAAAATCATGGACTGAAATGTTGGAATTAAGATTAAAAAATGGAAAGTCTCTCAAATTTATTATGGTTTAGGCTGAAACATTTTCGTATATAAAGTTTCGTTTTCATTAGAATCTTATCGATACGCTTTTTAAAAAGTCAATTATCCTGTTCATTTTCGCAGCTGTTGGATTCTGTTGATGTTTAAATTTTTCGCAAAGTTGCTTTTCTATAATTATAGATTATAATTCTCTAATTTTTTTTAAAAGGCATAATATAGAGGTTTTCCTATGATGTGTACAAAACCAAGGTTTGCTTTAGCAAGTTAATTTTCACAAGATTTGATTCAAACAGGTGAACAACATTTTTGGGACAACAAGTAAGCTTCAACGACTGGATAGTTTTTTAAAAATCTTTCAACTACGGGCTCCATCGAGTGGGTACATTAAAATTATAAGCAATTAAAATCATCTCAAATCGCAAAATTCAAACATTTCTTTTAGATTTGCAGTCTTTTTAGCTGATGTCAAAAATTTGTTTGTTGTACTTTATATATCTGTGGCATTTTGGCTAAACATCTTAAATCAAATTTAAAAAGTTGAAAGAAATTTTATTAATCAAACGAATTTTCATTCAAAAAACATTTAAGTTTACGTTTTTAAAATTTTGTATTATACAATAATCAGTATTGTGGTTCTTGTATTATAGAAATTTTTCTTTCATTTTGAGTAATGATTTTTCCCTCCGTTATTTTTTTAAACCTTTTTTGCTATCTGATCACGACTTAAGGTGTTTTGTCAAAATGCCACAGATATGTATGTATATTCATAAAACGTACAAGTGCTTACTTCTTTAATGGTTATGCAGAAAGCAGTACAAATGGTAAAACAAAGTACGCGTACTGCTGAAAATAGTACGCCTGACAAGCCTAGGTGTAGTGTATCATGTAACATTCGGTCAGTTTGTTTACTTTATTCAAATATTATAAAGAAATTTTTTATTGCATATTTCTTTTAATTTTTAGGGCATATTTTAAAGATTATACTGAATATTTAATCCGCTTGAAATAATTTTTTTATTGAGCATATTTCCGGTTTTCCTGACAATCATTAACAGTATTTTTAGCAACATTAACAGGCCTTCAGTGGTATTATATTTTTCTTACACAGAAAAAATTATTGCCGAATTATTTTCAAACAAACGATTGTTTGAAATTTTTTTTAATTTCTACAAATTTTTTTACTGATTCAATTAATATTTTTGTTTGATTTTTATTTAACCAACAAAAATGTTGACAACTTTTCAATAATATAATATACGCGCTATTGGTTTAAATTTTTCATAACTTTGTATGAAATATTTAACGCTCTTTAATGTTGTCGTTTTTTGCATTTTTTATTTGATCGTAAGCAACACTTCTTAATGTGAAATATAAGAACAACAACACAAAACACATACAGTTTATTTTTGGACGCTTTAAAAAAGTACAACAAGAAGAAAGATGATAAAATAGCGCGACGAGGTTATTAGTAAAAAAACAAAAAAATATCAGATAAAAAAAAGGTTTCATTCATTTTTAAACAACAGAAACAACAACAACATTATAAGAAACAAAATAAATTTTTGGTTGGTTTCAAAGTTGGAAAAAAAAGAATGAAAAACAAAATCCCGTATTCAATTTTTGAAAACTGTTTACTTAAATACATCAAATACAAAAATAAAATGATGACGAAAAACATATCGAGACGGTCTGCTGCCGTTGTTTGTTACATTTCTTCTTCTTTAGCCAAGGAAAGGATACAGCAACAGTGAGTGATGAAGAAAAACATTGTGTGTATAAACAAGACTTCGTTCAAAAATAATTCCAACAAAACATGTGTCTCAAAGCCAGCCGCCGCTCTGCTTCTGCCTTCATCTTCTCCTTCAGTGATAGCTTGGGTGCGCGTCATTGCTTGTGCAAAAAATTTTTGTTTGATTCAGCAAAATTATTTGTTTGAAATTTATATGAATTTCATTAAACTTTTTGTTTGATTCTGTAAATTATTTGTTTGAAAAAATCAGTGTTTTTTTTTAGTAAACAAAATGCAAATAAATTGTTTGAATATGCGAATTTGTTTGTAGGACCGATTTCAGACAAAAAATGTTTTGATACTACAAATTTTTTGTTTGAATTCGAAAAATAATTTTTTCTGTGTAGGTTTGTAAATATATTTTGTGGCGAAGGTTCCCAAATAGCGGTTTGAGCATTTATGTTATTTTCAAGAGTGGGTCTAACACAGAAAAATAAAATATTTATTTCAATTAAGAAAAAATTGTGATATTAATTAAAAAATTAATTCACTTGATTAAATTTTTAATTAAAACTGATTTTATTTTTTAATAATGGTTTTATTGAAAAAATATGGGCGATAATTTTTTCTGTGTATATAAGAACTACTGTCAATACCACTCAAGTGTTGGTGAATTCTGTTTTTCCTACACAAACGCGCAATTAAGATTTAAGTCAAAGATGGCACTTCCGCAACGAAATCACAAAAGTTTATATTGCCAAATTCCTTACCGGTACTAAATGTTTTTAATAGTTTTATCTAGACTAAGACAATTTTCCGGAATTTTACCTCCTTTTTGGGGATTAAGTGATTTTTCGTCACTAAACCTACTTTTTGTAACTTTTGTGTGACTTTTTTTTAAGAAATTGTGAGTTTAAGTAACTCTTTGTGCCAAATATTACATTTTTCGAAAAATTTTACTTTTTCTCCCGAATGTTTCGAACATAAATTTTTCTAAAAACAAATACTTTTTACGCAAAAATGTTACCTTTGGTGCCATAGTGTGATTGGTTAAGATAAATATTGCGGGAAATTTGTGTCAATTGTTTTAAACCTTTATGTGCTCGGGATTGTAAAGTTACGTTGGCAGTCGAAAGTCTTCATTTGTAGCAAATATGTATTTGTATGAAAAACTATGTCTAGATATAAAACAAAACACTTGTACGCAGATTGTTATACTTGAATGCATATTTATAAAATATAATAAAGTTAAAGTTACCCAAGAAAGCAAAGAGTAAAAAATATACTATATGACATGATCGACATGCCCCATACAAAAACATTCGAGTTGAATTATCCCTTTTTCACTTGCATACATTTCGGAGGAACGCATGGAAGACGTTGAAAATGTTAAATACGCGTTCACGCTTGAAACATCTAACTAACATTTACCATCAATAAAAAATGTCACCATTTTTTTAAAAATAAAAATTTATTTTTTTTAAATAATTTTTTTCAACAAAAGTGCCAAAAATTAAAAAAATAATACCAAAATGAATTTAGAATTCATTTTGTTTAACAATTTAAAAAAAATTTAGCAAATTAAGGCTTGCAAAAAAGGAACAACTTGAGAAATGGTAACGCTGCTTTAAAAGAAAATGCCATTCTGTCAGTGATGTCACAATAAAAATAGAATTTGTTGTCACTTTTGTAGTGATGACACTAAAATAATCGGAAGATGCAGAATGGAATACAATGAAATAGGAACATTTTGTAAAGATGTTGAGAAATTTGATTTTTAGCCCAATTTACTTCTAATGGAAAAATTTCAACATCTTCGAAAATTAATGTTAGATGTTAAATGTTTACAAGTGTGAAAAGGCTATAAGAGAGTGATGTAAATTTCCATACATTTTATATGGTGTCTACATTTGTAGACTACCGGCCAGGAGGTGGTCATTTTCATAAGTAGGGTCTGGCGGTTATTTATTTTAATGTGCTAGTGACCAAAACTGATTAGAATTGATTTTTAGGTAGCTACTAAAAATTTCGGACACAGTTGTTGTGGGAATTTTTTTTTAATCCAATTTTTCTGCAAAAATGCTGCAAATGTAGACTACCGAGTACATAATGGTAAAAGCACTTATCCTGTGACCAGTGATCACAATATTAGAATAAAAAGGAACGCACGAAATGGCCACAAAACTGGAGTTTGTGTGGATAGTAGCTAATTCTCTCTGTTTCTATTATATTAATCTGTTTCTATTATATTAATCTATCATATTAACATGGTTCATTTGGGACAATATCTGTGACTAGCGTTATCTTCACCGAAATGAAATGAGTCCATTTACGTTGTATGACAAAAAGGTGCAAAAAGAAACTACTCGTAGGTTATGGCCATGATAAAGTGGCAAGTCTCCTTCATATAAAGTGTTAGAACTCGAGAACGCCCCTATAACTTACATACTGTCACGTTACACGTTTGTTGTTAGTTCTCTTTCTCCTAGGGATGTAAAGTTTTTGTAAAAATGTTCAAGTTTCTGATAAAAGTTTCCTTTTTTGTGACTTTTAATGAACAAATTGAGCATTTGTAAAGTAAAGCAAGTGAGTTAACGTGAAAATAGTAACTTTTCGTGAGCATGGTACTTTAAAAATGAGACTTTTTATATGAACAGTTAATTTTTTTTGTTTAAAAACTCACTTTTTCCACAAAAAGCTATTTGTGCAAAAACATTTAATTTTATCGCAAAAATTCTCCTCATTTTTGAAAAAAGTTCACACAAAGTCACATTTTCTACAAAATAGATATTTTTTTAATACATTTTAATAAAATTATAGCTTTTTTTTTTTGAGACATTCTGTAAAACATTGTAACGTTTTGTGAAAAAGCGTACTTCTGTGAATCATTTTGTTTTTTGTAAAAAAGTTATTTATGTTGTGAAAACTTTTAAAACGTTTTTAAAAAATGTTTACTTTTGAAAAAATTAACCTGCTAAAATATGTTCGCCTGTTAAGTCTATGTTTAGCAAAGCTGTTTAATCCATGTATAACGAATTTTAAATTTAATTTTGAAGATTTTTAGAAAAGTGGCCCCTTAAGCAAATCCCAATTGAGAACCCATGCTTTATAGAAATTTATTCTGAGTAAAGCGTTGCTACAGGTAACCTTATCTCTGCAAACTATTTAAACTATTTATTTACTTTACAAAAGTACGTACTTTAACACAAAATCTTTACTAAAAATAAATGAAACTGAAACTGAAACCCTAAACTATTACTCTTCAACACAAGTATGTATGTGAATATGGGTCTGAATGTGATTTCAATTCGTGGTTGGTTGATAGTAGGAGTAGTAGCAATTCATAGTTATAAGTAGACTGAGAAATATTTGTAGTCGTATTTGTAAAGGGGATGGATTCTTTGTTGCAATATTGTTGGCAATGATGCTTACTCATTTAAGTGCTTATCAGTTTAATCGCATAAACAAAAGATTGATGTAGCAGCTACAACAAGGGCTACAGCAAAAGCAGCAGCAACTTTGCCAGTTTTTTGTTGCACAAAATGGAAAACATCAGCAGTGATAACTACTGTGTACTTGGTATATTATTTACATAAGAAATGCACAATGGCAGGGAAATTGTATTCTGGTCTAATTTTTGCTTTACTAACCACAAAATTTTTATTCTTGATATAATGTTTTTTTTTTTGGCTAACCCATTGTGCGTGGCTTTATTTATATATGTAGTATCACCTACTTTTTTTACTAAACTTTTAAGCATATTTTGTATCGAAATGCCCGTATGTTTAAAGCTGTTGTATGTTTCTTAAATTTAGCTTGAAGCCCTATTTTCAGTTTTATGGTTTTATTTTACAATTTCGTTGCTCTCGTTATTGTTTATTTTATGAATTTTTGTCTGTTTAAAAAAAGTACATAGAAATATTTCTAAAGAACTCTAAAGAACCCAGGCAGTTTTAAGCTGCTGCTGGTCGTTGGTCTAGCAAAGAAATATATACTTTTAGTTTTATTTTTTTTTTTACTTTTTTTTATATTTGATAAAAATTTCAAGATTGTCGTATTTGTGTTTACTTTCAGATTCGCTTTTTAATAAAAAGTAAAACCAGAGCAGTGGAAGTAACGGGTGGTCCAACGAAAACGCACGCTGATAATTGTAAATAAAACAAAAAGTTTTCAGAGAATTATTGTAATATTTTTTATAATAATGTTTGAAACAAAATATAGGTCTAATTATCGCCACGGCTTCAGGCCATACCTCCAACCAATGGTTCATATTTTTAATGACTCTTAGACATACTTGAGGTTCACTGTCGTTAGTGTACGGGATTATCTAATCCGTTAGCTCTTGAATTGTTGTTGGCTTATTGACGTACACTTTTTCTTTTAAATATCCCCAAAGACAGAAATCCAACGGTGGCAAATGACATGATTGGGACGATAAGTAACAACGCCACGACATGCGATATCACGGCCGTTGAATTTCTCGCGCAAAAGAGCTATTGTTTGTTGGCTGTGTGGAAAGTGGAACCATTCTGTTCGAATCACATATCGTCCAGGTCCAAATCCACAATTTCTGGCCACAAGAATTCCGTGATCATCTCGCGATAGCGAACACAATTCACGGTAACTGCTTGGAAAAACTCAATTTCGAAAAAGAACGGCCTGATGATTCTGTCAGCTCATGAACCGCTCCAAACAGGTGTTTTCGCATTCCCTACAAACTAGGAATGGGCAAAAAATATCGATATATCAAAATATCGATATTTAAAAAAAAATATAATCGATATATACCGCCGATATTATAAATACCGATGTATCGATATTGAAATACGACTATCGAATTCGATATTTTTTAAAGTCAGTCTTCATTAAGAACTCAAAATTTTAGCCGTTTTTCAAACAATATGTTTTTTAAGAATTGGAATCATTGCATGCATCATATGTTTTTTTTTAAGCAAATATGAAGATCTAAAATAATTGGCATTTATAAGAATCAGTGCCGGATACAAGAAGCAGATTGTCTGGAGTGCACATAAAACAAAGAGTGCTCCTGATGTCCATATCTGATGATTACTGGTTTGAATAAAACCAGTTGGTACTTTTGGGGTGCAATTCAAATTTTAAGGAAAGTTGCTACTTCCATAACTTTTTTACTTCCATCTAAATTTTTCGTAATTTTTTTTTCTTATGGTTTTTTATATTCTTCCCTTTAATTGAATTTTTTGTTTTGATTAAATTTTTTTGTTTTTATTAATTTTTTTAAATAAAATGAAACAATAAAAAGTAACAATGTAATTACATATAATTAATTTGTTCATACATATGTTTGTACAAAGGTATACTGAATTTTTTAATTTGGTAATAGTTTCAGCGAAATACGTTCGATATATCGATATTTTTGAAATAATAAATATCGATACTCTAAAAAAATATCGATTCGATATATATCGATATATGTTTTCAACTTGCCCATCCCTACTACAAACCCGGTTTGCTAAAAATTACTCATAATTTTTCCGATTGTTGAAACATTTGGTTGATTATGCTGATCAAAAAAATCACAAAGTGCACGAAATTCATTTTATTTGAACGGCCATTTTCCGAAAGGGCTTCAAAAATCTTAACGTGCTGATCAATTGGTTAAATTTGTCAAATTAAGTTGGGCAAAAAACTAAGGTGAGACTCACAATTAACATCGTGTATTATTATCAAAGTTATTTTCGGGAATATAAAATTTATTATTAATACGATTTCCGTATGACGTGCTAAATTCCCAGTTTTTCATATTTGATAAATACACTGAAATTTATTGTTGAGGGAAAGCTAGCTTCCAGTATTATGGTTTGACCAACCTTTACCATGTTTAGATTATTAAAAAAGTGACTTTTTGTGAAAAATGTGACTTATTGTTCAAAAGGTAACTGCAACAGGTGTCACCTGCTAAAAATATAAATGCACTTGAATGTACTTTGCAGTTTTTGCTATTATAGATATGCACCAGTGTTTGAAAATAAACCGAAAATTATTTTGTGTACACTACACACGTCGAGAAACGATATTTATTGTTTACTATATGTGTATTAGTACACAAACCTAAAAACCGTTCTTAACTTTTTTCACGAATGTTGCTAACATTATTAAGTGTTCTGTTTTTCATTATAAAGTCGAACAATTATTGCAGTGGTTTTGTAAAAATACATGAAGGAATGAGCAAAAAGAAATTCTAAGCGAAGTGAATGGTCGTTGTTGCTTGTCAATTTGCACGACCACAGCACGAATGGCCTGTGTGTGTTTTGTATAACGTTTTTATTTCTTAAAAACAGATTTGTATTTTGTTTTTTTTTTTAAATTTTGGTGTCTTTACGAACAAACATTAATTTTCTGAATTGAACACAGTTAAGTTTTGTGGCTTTTTTACGAAAAACAGATCCCAATGAAATGTTCTCATATCTATTTTTAGTTGGTTTAGAACAGTATTTTTATAGTGTACAAAGATCACAAACAAAGAAAAGTTTTTTTAAAGTATTTACTGTACAAACATTATTAGCTTTTTTGTTTACCATATTTCTACCACACAAAACATGAAAGTAAAGTTTATAATGTTTATTTTCGAACTCTGATTTCTACAATAAAACAATTGTATAAAGCCATGTCTTAAACGAAATGAGTATTTAACCCTTTTTCTTAAAAAAAAGAATTATGTTTATACCCCGTTAAAGGTAACTCTAAAGCTTTGAATTTAAATGTTGCTCTCAATGATGTTTGCTGCACATTGTTTAGTGTTTTTTCCATGCACTTTAGTAGATCCATCATTTCTTCTTATCAAGATGTACGGGTTGCTTACGGTTATTAATACTGCTTTGCTTTGTTTTTTTTAGCTTATTTTATTTCTAAAGAACTACATACAGCTTTAAATAGATTTTAATATTCATAGTTTATTTGCTGCTTTATTAATACTTAAAGTCTATTTTATGTGATAAAAATGGGAAAAATGTTAAAACTTCTTTTGACAAGATCTGAATGGGTTTGGTATTCCTATATGCTTAAGCTTTATGAATGTGTTTATGCATCAATTGATTTTGAATCATGAAATGGATTTAACATAATTTTAGTCTAAATTGTTTTTAATACATGACTTGAGATATTTTCAAGTGATTTATAATAATTTGTAGTACAAATGGTGACTGAAATTTAAAAATTCTAGTACAGTGGTTTCCCGATTTAACGAACAATTGATTGTCAGCCCTGTTCGTTAAATTGAAAAATTCGTTAAATCCAGTACTAAAAAAAATATTTATTCATGTAACAACAAATTAAGAGAACAATTCATTTAATTTCGTATTACAAATATGTAAATGGATTTTGAAAAATAAAATTAATGATAAAAGTTATTATTTAAAAAAAATAAGAAAAAAGTACATAATTATTTAAAGAAACTTGTTATTGACGCTTGTTTTTGAGTGTTTGGGCAAACTTGCAAGACTCTTTCATGAAGACCCTATTTAGTTTGTGTGTAATTTTAAACAATTCCCTGCAAACAAATGGAAGATATCCCCTAAAGCAATAGTTTAGCAATATCCCCAAATTGTCATCTAGAAGGAAATAATCAAAGCAATTTTTTATTTTCTAGAGAAAAAAAATTTATAAAATATTTGTACGTCATAAATAAAAAAATAAGAAATATTAAATCTAAAATATTCTGTAGAAGGTAAATATATAAATTAAATAAATCTGTAATATATTAATCTGTTTCCTTTTCAACTTAATCCAGATATTACTCAACCCTCATAATGGATGCAATTTTAAAGGATTTTGTTACAAAATTACAAAATTATTTTATTTTACTTTATTTTATTTGTAAGTATAATTTACTTATATGTATGTATGTATGTATTTTTGTGATAAAAAAAAATTTATGTTAAATAAAATGAATGTTTTTTAAAATGCAAAATCTTCTTTTTATCATCCCAATGATATTTTGGCGATATCTTCTTATTTTCTTATATGTGGTTATCTGGCGATATTGCCAGTTTATCATCTAGAAGAATCGCTTTCGTATTGCTAAGGAGTATTGCTATCGAGACACGTTTCTTCCCGAAGGAAGTATCTTCCGCAATACGAAATCGATTATTGCCGCAATAATATTTTTCATCCAGGCAATACGTTTGGCAATACATAGGGTGTATTTCTGTGTTTGCTGGGTTAATGCCAATTTGTAAGAAACGTCAATAGAAAAATAAATGTAAAAAATATTAAAATTTGTGAAATTTGTGATTAAAATGTGAAATTTTTTTTTAAAAACGCATCAAGAAATCCTAGAGGCTAAATTGTTGAAATTATTGCAAGAATGTATTGTTTGTGATTTATAAACACTTGCATTTTTCAACGGATATGGCGCTAAGCATTAAAAAAATGTGTTTTTATAAATGCATAATTGAACTGCGCATGTTTACGGGTCAACATTGCTGGGTAAACTTACGAAGTTTGTGTGCGGATATATCGATATTATTTTCCTGTCCCCACTGGATACATACATCAAAGCTTTACATCTCTGTTTCTAATCGTGCATTAATTTCTTTGTCATCGTCAAGACAACAACTCTTGGCCTGACTACTCCATCTATGTATGTATGTAATTAAGTTTTACGAATTTTTTGTATATTATTTTTATTTGTTCGTTACATCGAGTACCAAATTGGATATTAATTCGTTATACACAGTACCTAAGGTAAAATTTTTGCCTGTTCGTTAAATCCCGAATTCGCTAAATCGAGAGTTCGTTAAATCGGGAAACCACTGTATCTCTAATAGGATTTTGATTTTAGTCCATTTTTTTCTTTAAAAAAGTAGTTCTTTACCAAAATGACTTTTTTACGTACAAAATTTTTCCACAAAAATCTGTTTTTATCCGGAAAAAATTATTTATTTTCCACAAAAAGTCAGCATTTCTTGTAAAAGAAATATCTTTGAAGAAAAAAAGACTTTTTTAAAAAATTTTAAAAAACTTTGTAAGTAAATGGCTTTTTGTGAAAAACAAACTTTTTGTAAAAATAATTTGTAAAAACTGCGTGTATAATTCATTTTTTTTGAAAAATTCTTTATATAATAAAAGAAAACTTTGTTGAAAATAAAACTTGTTTAAAAAGGGCAGTTTTTACGACAAAATAACAAAATAACGTTTAAAATTTTTCACAAAAAGTAAATTTTTATAAAAAGTCAAATTTTTTATAAAAGCCACATTTTTCACAAAAACTCACATTTTTCACAAAAAGTCAAATTTTTCATAATAAATCACTTTTTCACAAAATGTAAAATTTTACACAAAATGTCACATTTCTTACAACAAGTCACTTTTTCAAAAAAACCCAAATTTTTCACAAAAAGTATATTTTTCACAAAAAGCCTCTGTAAAAATATATAAAATATTGGCGTAATTAGAGAAGTGGACGTAGCACATCCCGTACAAAAACATTTTTCATTTATGTATATTCCAAGATCGGGCAAACTTTCCAAATTAGGTACAAGTATCTGGGTTATCAAAACACAACATCCGACAAAATGTGGGTGACAAAAAGCCACCTGTTCACAAAATGTTAAATTTTCACAAAAAGGCACCTGTTCAGCTGTTTTTGCAACATCTTGCTCCGCAAATATGTATCTACAAAAACATGTGTATTTGAGTTGTTTATTTGTTCATAAAACTAAAAATTTCATAAGAGTAGTAAAAGAAATAAGTTCATAAAGTTAAAGAATAATAAACAAATTTTTAATTGTGTTTACTTTATATTAAACAATTTGTGGTGGCAATTAATAGTTTTCAATGGAGCTTCTTACGCCATAATTTTTATTCTCAAATAAATGTGGACGGACTCGTATGTATAAGCGGTAATTTTATTATAAACAATCAAAGAAGGCAAAAAAAACATTGCTTCCTTATTATAATTTCCGGATTTATTTTATGATATAAAAATCTAAACAACAAAAAAAAGCACACACAAACTTTCCCTGTTGCCCCGTTTTGTTACAGCATTTTATTTTGAATTGTTTTTTTTTTCTTCTTCATTTACAACTTGGATGCAGAGTAAAGAATCTGAAAAAGTATGTAGATACATTTAATATTGTTTATGTTTTGTATATGAAACAATTTTATGGCAATAACATACTCCTGCCACTAAATAGTATAAAAAATAAATATATAGAATGTTGCATAAAACAAAATATATTAATACACTATGCCACACATTAAATGAAACATTATTGTTATAAACAAGCAAATAAAACTAACGTATTTATGTGGCAGTGTTGCTGCAACACTAAAAACAACAACACATCAGTGAAAAACTCCCAGTAGCTTTAGCAGCAGCATGCAGGGACAACAACAGCAGCTCCAACAAAACAATCAATGGCCCATAAACAAACAGCAACAAGTGCATGTTCCGTGTTTTTTTTATTTTTTAATTTTTCCATCTCTTTGTTTTTGCTTTCAATGTAAACGCAAACATAAAATTGAAAAAGGAGAAGAAGGCGCCTTGCCGAGATGACAGCATTTCGGTTTAACCTCCACTGGTGGCAAGAGTTCAGAGAATTTTATGTTTGTCATAAAGTATGTGACGTTTTTATTTAAGTTTAGCTTTGTTATAGGGTCTATAAAGACTTCTGAAGCCGTTTTTAGTTATGAAGATTAATAAAATTTGTATCTTCCCTTAAATCCAAGCGATGTAAGAAGACATAGTTTTAAAGGGTATTTTACACTATCACACAAGGCGTACGTAATTTGAGGAAAATACAACACTGCCATACTAAGTTCTTCACAAACATTCAATCTGATAACAATATTGATGCGAAGTGGACTGCCATAAAGACTGCTTTCCTGGACGCTGGACGGGAAGTACTTGGAAACATGACTAAAAATAGAAAAGAGTGGATAGCAAACGCAACGTGGGAGATCATCGACGAGCGGCAAAGAAAAAAAAGCTGTTATTAATATAGCGAAAACACGCGGCTCCAAGAAATAAGCACAAACCGACTATGAAGTTCTAAATAAGTCAGTGAAACGAATGTGCAGATATGACAAGCGATCCTGGATTAACTATATCGCAGTGGAAACAGAAACTGCTGCTTTATGTGGCAACTTAAAATTGCTGTATGAATGCACCAAACGCTTGTCGGCATGGCGAAAAAACGGCAATGTTCCCATAAAAGCAAAAGATGACAAACTCCTCACGCTGGTATGATCCCTTTGTCTAGATTTCTAATGTCCCCAGTAGGACTTCTGTCAACTAGGCTGAATTTGAACCAAACCTGCCGGTTCCTTAAGTAACGCGTATCAACACCCAATGTCGCAGCATCCCCGAGATTGAAGCAGCTATTCAGAACATGTAAAGGGGCAAAGCGGCTGGAATTGACAACGTGCATATGGAACTTTTTAAAGCGGACTCTAAACTATCTGCACGAAATTTACACGAGCTATTCCAGGAAATCTGGGAAACCGAAACATTTTTCCACCGACTGGCTACATGGGATCATAGTAAAAATACCTAAAAAATGAGCACTAAGCAACTGCAATAATTGGAGAGAAATCATGCTTCTAGGCAGCTGCCTTAAAGCTTTTGCAAAATCATACTTAATAGCATTGAAAAGAAAATTGACGATACTCTCCGGCGCCAGCATGCCGGATTTCGAAGCCGCAATTCATGTATTGACCATATTGCTTCTTTAAGAATAATTATGTAACAAATAAACGATACACAGGAATCGCTGTTCCTTGTTTTTATTGATTTCCAAAAGGCTTTCGATCTTATTAATAACCAAAGCATATGGGCAGCGATGGGCAGAAAAGGCGTTCCTGCCAAGATCTGTAATCTTATCAAGTATCAACATTTTGAGTGTAGCGTAAAACTTTCTTTTAGTCGATACTGAACGAATCGAAATTAAATTTTAGCTATTTTAAAAACTCAAACAAGTGATTTGCAACACTGAGAAAATAATTTCGATTCGTACAGTGTAGACTGCAAGAATTATGGCAATTTTCTCAATGTTTAGACCGAAATAGTGTCCGATAATGATTTTGGGTTTCTCAATATACCGACGAAAAACATTGTTTTCAGTTGGCAACACGTCTCAAAATACATGTATTAGTTAAGCGTCAGCTGATTGAATTTTTCTGTTCGGCAAATAATTTGCAGATGAGTGCTGTTTAGTTTTGCGACAGAATAGAAGAAAATGAGACATTAAGAAAACCAATGTACAGTTTTTCGTTGGGAAAAAAGATAATCGCATAATGAGAAAACGGCCATTAGAAAAAGAATTCGATCACGACTGCCAGAATTTGCCCCCAGTTATTGTCTGTTGGAGCAATAAAGAAGATCCACTGCAACCCTGTAGCCCGTTTTTATATTTCGCTCATCGTTTAATTTTTCGTACGGCAACGAGCGAATTGAAACAAAAACAGTAAAAAATGAAACATGAAATGGTTTTTCTCACATAAGTGTTTCTATATTTTTACCTGCCAATAATAGACGTCCATACACACATGTAAAATAAAGCCCATTAGGGACTAGAACACGTCCAAAGGTAACCCAAAAAAAACATGGTCTGTTAAATATTACGATGTCCTAGGGCTGGACTATATAACCCAGATTTGCATTACAACGGAGTAGTCTTAATAATACTACATTTTCAAACATACTCCCAGTGGATTAGTTTTGAAACTACTCCATGGTATACTTTAATATTTAAAATATTTATACTTTATAATTTAAAAACAATGACATGGTCCATGCTTGCATTACATTATTTCATATCATTTAAATAATTTTCCAGCAATTATTTGAGGAATGTGAGAAAAAGTGTTTCTGTAACAGTATTTTACCAAAAGTTTCTCACAAGAACTGTCAAAATAATTCACAATTTTAGGTGGTGCGAAAAAAAACAAATTTGAAAGCAATATAGGTAAATTTAAAATATGTAAATTTTTTTTTAATTTAAATGGAAAATACAAATCTGTGGCATTTTGACAAAACATCTTAAGTTAAATTTATAAAGTTGAACAAAATGTTGTTAATCGTACGAATTTTAATTAAAAAACGTTTTTCTTTACGTTTTTAAAATTTTGTATTTTAAACATAATTTTTCTTTAATTTTGGTTTATTTTATTAATTAAAAAAATGATTTTTTTCTCAACGTTTATTTGAAAAACTTTTTTGCTAACTTATCTCGACTTAAGATGTTTTGTCAAAATGCCACAGAAATAATGATTGAATAAATATAATAAAGCACAATTGTTATATTTTATTATTAACATTTTTTGTATCCTTTCATTGTCTTGCTTTTATAATTAATTTCTTCTTTTGATATTTCGCTTGCATCTGACACTAAATCACTGGAAAATTTTTAATAAAAACAGAATCAGGGTTGACGGTTTTTTGCATTTAAATACAGAAACATTATATTTTCATAAATCGAAAAACGATGGAATTTTTCAAAGATTTTCTTGGGTTTTTTTGTTTCACCCCAATAAAAAATGTACTCCAAAAGGAGCAGGTTTTATGTATGAATTCATACCTCAATTCCCTTCAAACCTGCTGATAGGATGCCTGATTTTTGTATGGGGTGTTCCTGGTTTAGAGGACTGTTTTCTGCTGACAATAATCGCTTCTTTTAACATGCAAGCAAAGTATTCCTTAAGTGCTTTTTTAAGGGCTTACTATATTAACATATTCATTAGTATTTTGCTTTTACTTGTTTAAATGCCTTTTTTCAATAATTTTCGTAAACCCAACTTTTTTTTAATTTTTTCGCTTTAAAGCCTACTTCGATGTCAGCACTAAAATAGCAGCTTTTTGTATATTTTATTCTTTTATTGTATTTTATGTGCTGCTGTATAAAAGTTCTCTTATTGAAGCGCTCTATTATGCGCTTTTTCTCTTAAGTGCCTCAAAAACCCCAATTTTTTTTTTTGTACTGGGACACTTTATGTGAGAAATTTAACGATGCGAGAAATACAGAAAGTTTACTTACATACTTACTTAATTGGCTATTACGGAACATTGGTTCCGGTATCCAAACGTAGAATAGATTTCCAACCGCTTCGATCTTCTGCTCTTCTTCTCCAATTTGTGACACCAAGTTTCTGGATGTCTTCTCCACCTGAATTTTCCACCAGAGTTTTAGTCTTCCCCTTCTGCGTGAACCGTCACTAGGTTCGTATTAAAGTGCGTTCAGTCTCCCAACATGTTCATCTAGCCAACGTAATCGCTGCAATTCAATACGCTTAACTACGTCGATGTTGGCATATAGCTCGTACATTTCTTAGTTCATACGACACCAATATTCTCTGTCAACGCAGATTAGTGAATAGATGTTACGAAGAAATTTTCTCTCGGATACTCCAAGTACTGCTTGGTCTGCCTTCGCAAGTACCCATGCTTCAGAACCATATTACAGCGCGGGTAGTATCAGTGTCTTGTAAAGGGTAGTTTTTGTCTTTCTAGAGGTGGCTTTGTTCCTTAATTGCCTGCTCAGTCTGGAGTAAAATCTATTAGCCAGGAATGTTCTTCGTTTTATCTATAATTGATGTTGTTTGTTTTGTTTACGGTGGTGCCGAGTTAGATAAAATCATTGACTACCTCAAAGTTTTGGTTTTCAACTTCCATTGATTGAATGAGCCTGCTAGGAGTCATGGTGGCAGATACCATCAACTTGGTTTATCTCCACTTACTACCTGTCCCAATTTCGTAGAGTCCTTTACAACTTTCCCAAAGGTTGCAGTTACTGTGTCATTAATTTTTTTATGTATCATAGTAAACTGTCAAACATTTTTTACTCTCTGCTTTTTACAAAAAAAAAAATCAATTCCTTTTGGCATTCATTCCGTTTTTAGATGGACTGTAATGTCGTAAATGTGTCAAGTGTTATATTAGATAGGATTAATAGAATCTAACTCTGGGAAAAGAAATAGGTATTTAAAGTCGATTATATTTATTTTTTAATATATGAAAGACATTTTTCTAAACAATGATTGTGCAACATCGAATTTGTCAATATTGCATTTTTAGACCGTGACCTTATCAATATGTATAGCAGATTTTCCATTTCATTATTTTATTAGACAAATATTTTTATCTACGAAGTTCGGAAAGGGTTTTCATACTCTGCTATAGGGTACTTTGTAAACACTATGCATGAAAAAAATACTAATATTCTTAATTGTTTCATATATCTAACCGTGTTGCCATATTAACAAAACTCCCATGAGTGGCGTTAATAGTTGGAGGTTGAAAGCATAAGAAAAATTAAAACAAATATTTTACTCGTACATACAGGCTGGCATAAAAAAGGCCATAAAAAAGCGCCACCACTATAAAAACAATTTTATATAAACATTATAAAATATAAAAAAACAATAACAAAAACACAGAATCATACATAAAACAACAAGAAAAATTGTACAATGAATAACATTAACAAAACTTTTTTCCTTGTTTCTTTTTTTTTCTAAAAAAAACTTTTTCATAGTTTTTGCTTTTCATGGTTGTGCCTCTGTTACTTACTACATGTGCCACCACAATTGGCTTGCGAGGACTCAAGGGTACGTACTATGTAGAAAATGAGCATCAACAAAAAAAAAATGCCTCTTTTTTACTTCTTCTTAAAGATGAAGCAGATACACTGAACAAAATTGCAAGTAAAGGTTGTAAACGTAAAATATTTATGAAATTTAGGTCAATAAAAACAGCTACACTCGAATCTATAAGACTAACTACAATTAATTAAAATAAAAGGTTAAGTAACGAACCAAATATTTTCCCATATGGCTACTACCGCGCATAAAGTATTATATGGGTGAGCGACATTTATATATCTAAGGAATATATAAAATAGTGAGCGGCTTTTATATTAATTCCATACGAATCTCTAAGTTTTACGAAAGCTGTCATACACTTCACCGCAGGTGGTAAGGTTATATGGGCATTTTCACAAGAAAGTTTACTCTTAGTCACGTTTCGACACCAAGATTTTTAAATTTTTTCACAAAGAATAATTTGTATATTATTAAATTTATTTTTATTTTTGTGTAAAGCGCAATTTAGTGAAACAGAAGGAAATTTCAACAGCATTCGTCTGAAATACAAGAATAATTGGAAGTGCTCATATGCACATAAGTTCCTCAGATGGATTTGATCTACCAAAGGTTAAAATACAATTTGGTTTAAGGATTGATGTTTGACTATTGACGTCAGCAGTCGTCGATGGCTGCGAGTGTAAGACGGCAAATCCATCTGAGGAAATCAAGTGGTTGTGATCGAAACATGTCATGGTAACCAGCCGCCTGGGTTCGAATCTCAGGTCAGTCAAGAATGAATTATTGATAATCACAATTTTAATGAATTTTCATGTTGTAAAATTCCTTTCTTCATAAAAATAATTTAATGAAAATTAAATTTGATGAACTTAAGCCTGATTAAAATATTAAAAATTTGGATTAGTAACCATAAAATAAACTTAGATAAGATCGGTTCATAAATGATTTAGTTATAGAAAAATGTATTCCTTTTTCTTTCTAAAAGGTGCAACTTGCACATCTAGGTGCACATCTAGTGCACAGTTCTGTAAGGATATACACTAGCTCCTTGTTTTAGGAGCTGGAGCCATTATAACTCTGCTGCTTTTGGAAAAAAGCTAGCAGCATCTGGTATAACACCGGCCATACCATATGAGATAGGAAAAACTTATTTGTTCAGCTATTTTTTATATATAAATAGTATTAAGTATTAAAAATTATAAAAGTCGGACTATTTCAGATAGGAAATAATAAGTGCTTGAGTTGTATGATGAAGAGCATATACGATTTGGCAGAGCAGAATATGCATTTTTAGTTGCATTCTTTTGCAAGCACTAACATATTTAATTACCAGTCGGATGGATATGTTTAGACCTTATTTGATTTTCGCAACGGCCCAGACTACACATTAGGGTGCGCCGATTTTTCGATATTGCGCCATCGATTTTTCGATAGCTTTCTTACAATTACCTATTTTGTTATTACGTTAAATCATCAAAAATAAACTCTTTAACTCTCTTTAAAAAAACAAAATGTCTGATAAATTACCTATAATATTAGCTTCAGTGTACGGCAGCAACAGGCAACAAAGCAAGCGCGAGTGCAGCAATTAAAGTCAAAAGCATAGACATAAATTGTATTTTTATTTCTTTTGGTTAAATGGTCCTTTTTTTAAATTTTTTTGTTTTGTTTAAGACTAACAGTAGTAGAGTACTTTGGTACTTTGTTTGGGGCTTTGTTTTTAGCTTCCTTTTTTTTTTATTCCAACAGCTTAGAAATGTTTGTGGGGGCTTAGAATTGTACTCTCTGTATGCACAAGTTTTATGTTGTTCTGTAAGTAACTGAGAAATAAAAAACACATAGACATCTTTTTATGACTTAATTATAATTTCTTTGCTTTTTTCGCCTTTTTCTTACATCAGCCTGCATTAGATCCCAGTTAGTGCCATTAGCAAGTGAAAAGGCAAAATAAATAAAAAAAAAAAAATTGTTATTGCAGGATTAAGAACAAGACAGAGATTGTCAAATGAATTAATGGTGCTTCATTTTTAAATTTCTCTCCTACTTGTCTGCGAAGACATGTAAGTTAAATTTCTTTTTGCAAGCCATTAGCAGAAAATCTTGATTTTTTTTAATGTTTGCTTTTAAAAAATGTTTGCTATAAAATTAGTTTTGGTTTACAGAAAGACATTAGAAAAGTTAGTTTTAGCAAAAAAAAAAAAAAAAAAAAAAAAAAACAATTTTAAGAGTAGAAGAAAGAACGTTTTCGTTTTATTTTGAAGAAGTTGATTTAAATACTGTCTGATGTGTTATGCATTTCTAAATTACTTCTTCCCTTCTTGTTGTTTTCTTTTAAATCACTTGTCTTTTTATTGTTATTAGTATTTGCCACTTTAGACTAATTTCTAGTTATGTTGGTATTAATATTTTAAACATTGTATACTAAAATTTCAGCCACTAATCTCAATAAAGTGCATTCAAATATGGATTTCAAATTACAAATAATTCTTTGTTGATAATAAGAAGGGAATACGGCTTAAAGGAAAATTTCTTTTATTAGATCTAAGTAAGGAATTTTGTTTAATGAAAAAACTCGCTTTAATAGACAAAAATTACTCAATTCACAAGCCTTTATTTAAACCTTTGGAATAAAGTACTTATTTTAGGGGTCAGTAGTATGGGCTAAATAGTAAATCGTAAAACGGCCCAAGACTTTCCATTTGTCATACCAATAATAACATCTAAAAAAAATTTTTTCCTGGCTCATCCCATTATCATACTAAAACCCTTCTTTCGGGAAGATATTTGTATGGGGGCTGCGCTTTAATCCATTTTGACTAGAAAATCTGGCCCATTCGTTATTGTAATTAAACTTTGCATATAGAAAATCAAATTAAGCCCATAACAGTGTTGTCAGTTTTGGGAAATTATCCTCAAATTGGGAATTTTATATGGGAAAAGCAAATTTTATTTTGGGATTGGGAAATTTGTTGAGCATACAACAAAAGTTCAAGGAATTTCGGAGAACTTTGTTAACCATTCTTAGGAAAATTAAATATGTTTTTATTTAAACATACAGATGCACCTTCAGTTTTTACTTGTAAAATTTTGTATAACACATTTTGAAGAGTAAGGCAAAAAAAAAAAATTTTGTAAACCTTGTTTTATTTGTCGGAAATAGCAGACCTTTTGTTGTTGGATTTGTGCTGTTGTGACAAGGGACTGAACAGTATCAATACCAACATGGGATCTATACATCCAAGTACAATTTAATAAGTAAACGTATGTTACCTTAATATACGTTATTTTATTAAGGATATTATCGACATTTATAAAACATAAAAAATATTAGGGCAAAGGCAAATTTTTAAATTTAAAAAAAAATTTTTGCGGCCTTTTGTAAAGTTTTCAAAATGTGGCTTGGTGTAGTTTATCTCCCACCTGCTGTGTTAAAAAATATGAATTTTTAAAAAATTTTGTATTCACACTATCAGACATGAAATAATAATTTCGTTTGCTTTTGCCGAAATTTTCGTTTCATTCAAACTATTACAATATTACATATTACTTAAACTTCTGACATGGTCTTGGCACTAAGAACAATAGTGCAAAGTATCCTTACCCAGTAAAAACTTCGCCTACAAAATAATGTGTTAAGTAATCAGAAAAACATAAGAGCACTACTTACAATTCTACTGAAAGAACCAATGAATTTTATATGGGATGTCCCAAAATGAACGCATTCAAAATAAGTCATTATTTTTTTACATTAATACATCAAGAAAAAAGTAGTTATAGAAGTTGTTATAGATGTAGTTATAGAAGAAGGCTACTTAATTATGAGTGAGAGAAGCTATTAATTTTGAAAAAGTAATCGAAGTTTTTACTGGGTAAGTAGACAAAATTTAGGTTTCCCGACGTAAACTGAGTTCGTAAACTGCTCATTTGTGTGACTATAATTTTTTTAATATAAAAAAATTACTTTAGCTCGAATTCGGAATTTGTTTCAATTAACATCGTTATCACTTTGTCGTCCCACATCACTAGGTTTTACCTATTAGATGATGGTACGAGGTTTTTCACATAATCTCTAAAGCGATTGCAAGTTATTTATAAACGTTAAAGGTTTCGATGTTGCATATTTAAGCCTTCAACCAAAGACTATGTTATCGCATAAATTAAATAACTGCTATTCCTTTCTTCAATCATTATTTTCCACATTTATTATATTTTAATCAATATTCCCCTCTTTCTAATCCATAAAGTGTTTGAAAACTATTTAAAATAAAACTCCATCATCAAACACTTTTGAAACCACAATCACCACCACAAACGAACGACTAGAGCTCATCAAAAGCATTTTGCCTTTATCATCATCAAACATTCATCGAGCATATTTTCTTTACTCAACCTTAAAATATGCAATCAAAGCAGCTTAAACAATTTAATGATTGGTTTTAAGTTTAAAATCATATTTTAATCTACATATCATTAATACCAATTTTAGACTTCTACACTTTTAGCTGGCTAACGAAGGCGATTAAGTACAATGGTTTGGTTGTATGGTTGTTTGGTTGAATAGTTAGCATGAGTTGGTTGGTTTGATCTAAAATCATTTACTTCCTTTTTAGAGTTAAATACACAAATACATATTTATTGAA
Source organism: Pollenia labialis (assembly GCA_949318255.1). Classification (NCBI taxonomy): domain Eukaryota; kingdom Metazoa; phylum Arthropoda; class Insecta; order Diptera; family Polleniidae; genus Pollenia; species Pollenia labialis. Next base: position 116,068,301 of record OX439143.1, read on the forward strand.
AACGCCTAGCAGAGAACATGTTAAACAGAGATGGGAATGGGGTGATTATGAAATGGTTATGGAAAATAAGTTGAATAACTTCAAGAGAAGTATATTTCAGGTGATTTTTAATAAAAATCTGCTGCATCGTCGCAGCAGTGCCAATTTTATTTTCAAAATTAAAAGTGCATATAACAGCTTTTTATATTTTGAAGGCAAAGTCTGTTGGAGTTTAAAAAAAATTTTTAAATTTTCCTTTCCACTAAATTTCCCGTTTCTGCATTAAAGAGTATCTGCATGAATATAAAATATATTTGCAATGCAAACGATTTTCATACCCTACTGACTCTGTCAGTGTAGTTATTTTATTATGTTAATGGCTTCAGCTGTAAAAATCCCATTAAGCAGCAAAGATATTTTAGTAAAACTGGGAAAGCTTGAAAGTTATACTTAATTAGTCGTTTGCGTTAATAGTGTTCTTTTAAAGATCAAGCAATTCTAACTTCACCAACCAACTCTTTTTACTTTTAATATTTTTTATAAAAGTGGGGGTTTTGAGAGCAACGCATTTTAACATATTTAATTCGCTCTCATTCATAAGTTGATTCGAGAATCCCAAAGGCCTCTTAGTTACAGTGTTAACGTATTTTTACTTTATATGGTGCAGGTCCATGGGAATCGGTCTTACACACTTTTTTTACAGTTCCTAATGCCTCTAAAAAATTTGTAAAAGTAATCGAATTTGTAACAAAAATTAAAATTATGAAGTTGATAATGTAATGCAGCAGGATCTGGGGGGTTACTTAAGCCTATAGTACATGGAATGTAAAAAGCCACATGCGCATGTGGTTCTGACGTAATTTTGACGTCACTACAAAGCCACAAAAGCAAGTTCGTGCTGTGTGATGACGCCAAAATTACGTCAGAACCACATGCGCATGTGACTTCTTACATCCCGTGTACTATATGGTTTAGCATATCGATGCGAAAGCAATAGTTTGAACAATTTGTACTGTTTTCTACGATTGTTGTACTCACACAGAGAAAAAACATGTTTAAATATGGTCAACTCCAACAAAACTATTTTAAGAGAAAATTTTAAACATATTATGTTTAATATAACCATATTATTGTCACCTAAAACCATTATATGGTTGAATTAGTCCCCCATAAAGAAGCCACAACCATATTATGGTTGCCTCTAAATATGTTATAGTTAAATATGGCAATAATTTGTTTTAAAATTAATGCTCGTAATAGAAAGTTGCTGTTTTGAATTGGATTTTTTTGTTTTCAAAAGAACACTTGAATTTTATGAAAACGCCGTTAAGTGTTAAAAAACATTTTTGTATATGTACATGCGCAATTGAACAGCGCAAGTTAACGAGACGAACTTGTTGAAGCAAATTAACGAAGTTTGTGTACATGAATTCCAGTCCCGTAAAATTATTTAAAGGTTATTTGAGAGGCCCTAAAAATACACAGTTCCGGCAGATTGCCAGACCTTAAAGCAACATCATGAAAACACTTATTATCAAAGATACATACATATACATACATACATATGTAAAAAAATAAGAAGTGTGTGTATTTTCTGTTCCCACTTTCATTGTTGCGTGTATTTCACATTCCCTGGTTAATTTTTAAGAGTATTTTTTATACCTGTACTTTTTTATTATAATGAAGCATTTGTTTATTGGTTTTTCACGATCATACACTTGCGCAAATTGGTCGTCTATAATTTGCTTCAGTATTTGTTTGTGACAGCATAGAATTTTAAAATTTTTCAATGATTTAAATGTGTGGAATTTAAGTGGAATTGCGCCGGCCTCTAGAATAAAATGTTTAAATATTTTGACTGATATACTTTCGCATAATTTAACCTCATTACTTTTTACAGAAGTATTTTTTTTAGTCGCTCTCTACCATCGAATTTCTTCCCCATTCGAATTAATTGTATTCCTTTATATATAATTACGCTTGAAGACATGTGTTTCAAACACTTTTTAACGCCACCGATGAAAATCACTTAATGCTAGAGATCATCATTATCATCGACATCATTATTGGCGTCGGCGACGTCGACACTCTTATGGGGCTGTAGAAAAGCTCTTCTTCTACAAGTGTATACAATAAACAATCTGCCACAATACAACAACATAAAATATTGAAGTACATACTGAATATTTTCTAGTTGCAATAAAAAAAAAATTTTTAATTCAAAGCAGGCGCGTTAAAAATCTGCTAGAAGTCTACACAGCCAGTACTCAAACCAATGAAGTTGGCTCATTATCATTATAATAATCACTTGGCGGCAAAATCATGATAAAGATCTAAATAAAAAAAATAAAAAAACAGTGTAAAGGACACGCCTATCGAGGCAAAGCAAAATATTGCAAGTACAGAAGAAGAAGGTCTGAGAGAATTTTTAACAATTGAATTGAATCATGTTAAAAATAATACTTTTAACTCTTTTAGTTTATTATAAATTCAATAAATCTCCCTTAGAAAAACGAACAATTCTTTTTGAACTTTGTTTTAACGCTCAAGGATTTTTCTTATTTTACCTTTAATAATTCCCCTATAAATTAATTATAAAAAAATTTATACAAAAAATAGATATCTTTATACAACATAGTTTAATATCTTTTCTTGTAAATTTTATTTTCTATGTTGTTGCTTATAGATTTAAATTAGAGATTTTTAGTTTTTCGTTGTATTATAAATATTTATTGTTTTAACTTTTATACAAAAAAGCGTAGATTTTTTTTATAATTTTAAAAATTTAGTAGTTAAATTTACATGTAGCAAATGTTGTTGCTTAAATATTCCCATAAAGTTTAAAGAAAAACAGATACTCACTAATAACGATATCTCAACACCATCTTCTTTTAATGGCCAACATGAAAAGAACATCATCTACTGCTATTAGTGCTATAAAAACATAATTCTTAAATATTTTAGCAAAAACTAAAGAACAAGGGATAATGGGTAAAAATTGTACTGAGTGGAAAATTTAGAGAGAACTGAAATTTGCGTTGTATTAAATTTTAAGTTGATACAAACGGAATGATCCCAAAATTAATTTTTGTTTTCGCCTCTATCACCATAAGGGGTAAATAAGAGCGTATTCAGTTTGTTATTTCATATATAACACCAATAAATATTTATCTAAGAACACATAAAGTATATATATTTTATGCAATGGAGAAAGTCTAAGACGATGTAGCCATGATTTTGTGTTCGCCTGATGCAAATATTCTAACTTCCTTAAGACACTTATACCGTAAGACATATGAACAATCCAGCAGCAATTTCGCTTACTTTTTCCAAATGTATGTGTATGTATTTGGAAGCTCTTAGCCTTAATCTTACCAACATGAGACATTATGATTCCCCAAATCTAACTAATTGTGCAACAAATAAAAGCAAAAGATCGTAAAAACAAGTCATATAGTTAAATAATGCTTTACAAAATAGTATAATAATGTTTTTAATGAACATGTTATAGAAATGTTCGCATGTAAAAAAAGTGTGTAATAAATAAATTTCACAAAATTTATTTGTTTTTATGTTGTTTTTTATTTGGCCAATTTTTATTTTAAGGAATTTGCGCTTTTTTCGCCCAGTTTTAACGTATGTGTCTTAAAAACACATGTTGCTTCGATTTGTAATACTTTATGTCGGTATGATTAAGAATAATTCGAATCTGAGGTCCTTTCGATTCGTTCAATTACAAATTCGGATTTAGCGCGTTAAAAAAACATACGTACGTAGGTTTTATTCTTTACACTCTTGAATAAAATGAGCAAAAAGTGAACGATTCGTTCATGCCTGTGATAAGAGTAACAAATTGTTGATTTATCATACCTGAACAAATTTGCCAAGAGCAAATATGAGCGCTCTTATAAGAAAAACTCTAAACTTGGCTACTAACAAAAAAAACTCATTAAAAAGCTAAACTATTAAAAATTAAAATTAATAATGTTGTTATCAAATTAAACATAAATATTTTTTTTCAACTAGAATGAACAATTTTATAATAATAAACCTATAATTCCCATATTAAACTCATGCCCTTATGTTTAAGGTCGGTCCATAATTTATCACTGTGTCACTGACCCAGGCTATAGAACTGCAGGCTGAGATAGCTCAACTTCACAACAGCCGTTCAACCTAATCTTACCTTCCGTTCATTTGAAAATCTGTGAATGTGGTTTGTTTTCCCTTTTTCGTTATGTGCTGTTGCAGACAAATATGTTAAAAATAGAATTCAACCTTAAGTTTCGGCCAAAGTGGGTATTTATTATTTTGTAGTGTTATGAAAAAGTTATAATTTTTTTTTAGGCTAGATAAATTTGCTCTAACTAATGATTTTTTTTTTTAAAGTGATATATTTTTGACAAAATGTATATCGTAATTTTTTTTTAGTTATTACGAAAAGTTTTTTTTTACAATTTCAATAAGAGTTTTCATTATTTCGCTTAAAAGTCTTGCGATCTGAACAAACTGTGCATTTTTATGCCCTCGCAACTGAACGGTCAAAAATTGTATGACAACTCATTTACAAAAAGTTCGTAAATTTGCCTAAAAATTGTTAATCGTGAACTTTTTAATGCTTATACCCTTTGTAAACTTGCATCAATAAAAAATGTCATTATAATATTGCATTTTTCCTGTGTTGAAAATAAAAATTATATATTTTGTTGTTTTTTGTTTGGCTTAAGGTCATATATTAAAATTATAAATAAAAAATCCACAAATTTTTGTATTTTTAATTTGGTTTTTTATTTTTAATCCGATATTTCGACCATACATCGATGGTCATCTTCAGGGGATTTAAAACACTGTCAAATTTAAACTACAAAAAAGTTGACACTGTTCGTCAAATTTTCATCAACTGACGAACAGTGAGGACGTGGCAACTTTTTTGTAGTTTAAATTTGACAGTGTTTTAAATCCCCTGAAGATGACCATCGATGTATGGTCGAAATATCGGATTAAAAATAAAAAACAAAATTAAAAATACAAAAATTTGTGGATTTTTTATTTATAATTTTAATATATGACCTTAAGCCAAACAAAAAACAACAACATAGATAATCGACACAGGTCAACAATAAATATTGAACAAAATTATATATTTTTATTTTTGCTGTTTACACGTGCAGTTTTTTTTAAGGTAAAATTAACTAACTAACGAATACCTTAAAGAATTTTTATATTGTGCATACCCTGTAGGTTTTTCACTGTAGACTGGTTATAAAACTCTCCACATTGCTCCTATACTCGGAAGACTGGTTCTAATACTGTGGACAATTTTACTGTCACTTTGTGCTGGCAATTAGCTGTGTATATAATAATATAATAGTAAATAATAGTAAAAAATGTCTGTCATTGAGCATTTCGTTCATTTTATGAAAGAAAATGAGAAAAAGAACGTATGACAACAGTTAACAGAGACAGTTAGGGGTAAGCCAAGAAGAACCGGTTTATGAACTGTCTTTTTTTGTGGCCTCTTGGTGACAATTTACCCCCTCGTAGGACATCCTCTTGTTAAAGTGGCCAGTCATATGGCTAGCATTCGGACTGGTTGTGTCATAAAGGGGCTAGTATTATCACCAGCTCGGAGACAGCCACATGGACTACAGGGCATCTACATAAAAAATCAATTTAAAACATCAGTAACTTTTAACAATAACAAGTTGTTATATTTGTCAACCTGTTTCGTTGTTTGCACTAACGATAATGTTATTCCGCAAATTGTTGTTAACAACATAGATAAAAATTAACGTCAAGTGGCATCACTGTTAAAAAATTGGCAAAATAACGAATAACACAAAGAGCCCTACAAGAAACGAATGAGCGAGTAGTCACATTTTTCATTTTGGTGTTAAAAAAATGATAGGAAAAAATAACCGAAATCCAGTTATCGGTCACATTCGGTCATTTTTTCCTATAATTTTCTTAACACCAAAATGAAAAATGTGACTACTCGCTCATTCGTTTCTTGTAGGGAGGAAAATACAAATAAAATTATTAAAACTAAACACAATTTTTTCATTTTTTTTTTGTTTTTTTAAGAAGACAAGCCAAACATTTTACTATTAAATTTAATGCAAATTATTTAATTGCCATTTTCAAGTTATAATATTTCATTAAGCTAAATTTTTTTTATTTTTTCAACATTAAACAATAAAAACAACACTAAAAAAGCAATATCGCTAATTTGCTTGTTCATTTTTTAACAATGGCAACTATTGTTAAAATTAACTATAGAATCGCACTACAGATATGACCCATATTTACTCATATAAGTACATATTGAGCCCTAACCGCGAAAATAACGTAAGCGCCAAAAATCAAATTTTACAGGAGAGAGTTTTATTATTTTATTGCATATAAATTTTGTATGAAATTTGTCGCTTACGATAAAATTGTTATTGCTATAAAATCGTAACGGTACCTTCTGTGACGATGACATTTCAGGGGATGATGCAAGTGTTGCCAATAAAGTAATTTAGTAAAAAAAAAACGAAAATTGAACATTATGTCGCTTACGTTATTTTCGCGGTTAGGGCTCGATACATAAGATGTCATAAAATAAGAATACCAAATCGCCAAAAAAATAATAATCATGCAGTAATATTAAACAATTCGTCCAATATTATTCAAAGCTACAATGTTAAACCAATTTCCAATACTCTAAAAATGTTTTTCTATTTATGGTCAAGGGCATTAAGCTACAAATGATACAAAGGTATTTATAACCTATTGGGTCTTCAAATCAATGCTAACTTTCTAATCGTATTTACGGTTCACCAACTGTTTAACGTACGAGTGTAGTTTATTTAAAAAAAAAATTAAATTACGAATACATGCGGAATAGTGAAAAACTATAAACAAAAACAGCAAGACTAAAATCTAAAATTATTACACACAAACTTGTATATTGAATGTACTGCACACATGTATTTACTTTTACTTACTACGTACATTTTACAAATACTTGCCTCTCAGTTGGCTTATGCCAATACGAGTAAATAAACATTTTATTTGCAGATACGTTTTGCAATTTTAACCACGCATTGTGGTTTTAAATCAAAGACTTAGGCTGATTAAAAAACCAACAAACACATTTTAGTCTCTGCTGGCCACCCAATACATTTCTCTGGGAAAGGATGTTAACAGGTGGGTGGTAAATTTAACTTATGAGTTTAGAATTATGTATTGCCTCAGGTTGTTTTTTAGTTAGGTGAAATTTATAACTTATTTACAATTGAACTATCGCTCGCCTTCTCTCACAGCCTGTTGAGGTGATTTTTCGTCATCAAGAATTGATTTATCTTTTTTATGACTTTTTAACGAAGGCGAATTTTCCTGACCCAATGTTTTAGCTGATTGGAGTGGTTTTGCTTTCTGTGTAAATATTTTGCTTTACTATGAATAAATAATTTATCTTGCGGTTATTGTTGATTGAATTAATTAAAAAAAAAAAAAATTAGGCCGTTTATATTAATTTTTTGAAAAAAAATTTATGTTTATATTGCTTTTTCTATGTACACAGCTACGTAACAAAATTCCTTTAAACTCTTTATTAATCCAATTTATTTATTTGGGGAAAAAGCGAGCACAATAACCGTAGGAACACAATTGCACCGTATGAACGTAGTTGCGTACGAAGAAGATACGTTGTACAAATAAAACAAATAACATTTTATACAAAGGCACACAATGGCGTAGACGTTAAAACGTATCTACGTCGACATTTCATATTTTATACGCCGTAAAATTAAAAATATAAAATGAAATTATTTTTGTGTTTTCAAATTGAATATTTGATAACAAAATAAAAGGATTAACAAATCAATAATTGGAATAAATTAGGAATTCCACAGGTGGAAAAGGGTATATATAAGTTTGTCATTCCGTTTGTAATTTCTACAATATTGATTTTAGACCCTATAAAGTATATATATTCTGGGTCCTTATGAGGAGAGAAGTTGATTTAACGATATTCGTCCGTCTGTCCGTCTTACGTTTGATATGTGTTTTCCGGAGACTCCAGACATGCACAGAAAAAATTATTGGCAGTTTCTTTTCAATTAATGGTGATTTTTGAATTTTAAAATAAATCTAATAACGTTCTTAATTGATTGAATTAAAAAAAAATTTTTTTTTCAATTAAAATTTTACTTGATTTTAAGCTTAATTTTAAGTAAATGTTTAATTGAATCAATCAACTCTGTTGTTTGAATTGAAAACTTTGTTGAAATAATGCTAACACAAACATAGTATATGAACGTAGATATTACGTTTATTTTCATATAAGTTGAGTGCGCCGGTAGGCTAACTGGTAGTGAGCTAGACTATCAACGCCGGGGTTGCTGGTTCGATTCCCGCCAGAGACTCTGGTTTCTTTCCTGCAGACAAGCGAAGAGCTTCGCAGTATTAGCTTAGGGAAATAAAAAAAAAATTTCTGTGTTGTAATCAATTACGTCAGTAATTCATTCAATTAATATATTGATATTTTTTTAAATACTTTGTTAATTCATTCAATTAAAAGATTGTTTAATATTAATAATTTTTTCAATTATTTTTGTAATTGAAATATAAAAACTTTTTAATTGGAAAAAAAATCACTGTTTTGCAATTTTTGCAAGTTTGAGTAATTGGTATAATCATTTCGGTGATAGGTGCAAAATTAAACAATTTTTTGCTTGTTTCAATTATTTTGGTGATTAAAACCGGTTTTTACTTTTTTCTGTGTGATAGCGGCTAGGTTGTTTTACATTTATGTCACATATAGTCTACCATCGGTTGCTATTGAAATTCAGCAAGATCGATCCACAAATGGCTGAGATATGAGCAAAACACCACGACTACCTCTAATATTTTCCAAAAATCCCTTGTGGTTGTTGTAATTTTATTACTTTTTGCTGTATATCTGGGGAACGGCAAAAGCCAAAGTTTCCAAATTAAGTACACACATTTAGGTAGCCAATACACACCATTCTACAAAATGTGGGCGGGATTGGAGAAGGGGGCGTGGTACCTCCCGTACAAAAAAAATTAAAAATTGTATAAAAACCTAAATTTTAGGGCTGCCATATGTCCTATGGATATGACTTATATACCAAAATATCGAAGAATGGTGTTCACATAATTTTTTGTTCTTATTGCACCATGGTGAAGGGTATATAAGATTTGGCACAGCCGAATATAGCACTCTTACTTGTTCTTGAGTACAGTTGTTTTGAATTTGATAAAAAAAAAATATTTGCTTGTAACTTCAAAGCGGAACAATTAGTTTTTATTTCATCGCTCGTATTTTTAATCAACAATAATTTTTTATAGAAATATTAAAAACGCTTATTATTTCTTCAATAAGTTTTTAATTTAAAAAATTGGCTCAATGTGTGATCAAGATAACAAAAATCAATTGTTTATGCGAAAATTTTAGAAATTTTAAACGCTTGCAATTATTTTCTCTACTTAAAGTTAATTTTTTTTTTAACAAAATCACGCATTAAAAGAAATGTAAAATCTTTTTTTTTAATGTTAAAGATCAGTTTAAAAATCTACTTGACAAATTATTATTGTTATATATCGAGGAATCTTGGAATTTTTTATTATAATTTGTAAAAATATTTTTTCTGTGAACTTTTAAAAAATCCATTTAAAACATACATTACATATGTTTATCCAACTAGGACATTTTGAATGTAAAACGGAAAAGAAAAATATTAATTAAAAGATGTGGTAGCTTTTTTAATCGGTAGTATTTTCTTTTTAATTCCTATTTTGGATTCTTACCATTGAACTTGTATGTACATATGTGTGTGTGTATGGCTGTGAATGTAAAAATAAAATTTTTAGAAGTCCTTTAAAAAAAACCTTTTTTTTTTGTAGGTATTTAACATGTACTTGTTTTGTATGTATTCATAGAGTACTTTAATGTAAGCCCTTTCTTTGTAATGCCTTTTAACAGTCCTTTCCCAATAAAAAATTGTGCTTCGAGCGAAGCAGGTTTGTAAGGGAGAAATGCAAGAGTTGCGCTTACCATTGCGCTTACGGAAGACATGAATTTTATATGGCGAGTTCCCACTTTGAAGCAATACATTTTTGATACATAAAGCGCATTATTCAGCGCATATAAAAATTGTTGTATGTAACGATCGGCCTTAGACACTGAATGTTTTAAAATAGGTTTTTTTAGTACTCTCCCTTACAAACCTGCTTCGCAGTAAGGGAATGCCGTAGCACTTGAAATGTTATGTTATTTTTATAAAAGTTTTTGAGAGTTCTTTCACTTACTTTACTGCATTTCTGTATGTCTTATTGCGTAGCGCATAATTGTGCGCTTATTTTCTTAAATGTACCATTAGTGCTTTGCAAAATGATAAAATTTTTTATTGGGTTATTAAAGGGCGTTCTTAAAGACATGCATTAGCAGGACTAACAAAACATCTTCTTTTGAAAGCCTTTTATAATTACTGTAAGAAGAAGGGAGTGTGGAAGGGCTTGCTTCTAATGACAACCTGTGTTAAAAATATATATGAGGCCAAGAGAGCTTGTGTCTGCTAAATAAGGACTTCTATTAGGCCTCTTTACTCATTCTTTTTACCGCTGGGAATTTTTTTTTTCAACAAAAAGTCACTTTCCAAGTAATTTTTTGGGAATACAAAAATTTTTAATTTACAAGATTTTGTTTGTCGTGCTTAATTCCCAATTTGTATTCTTGATAAAAACACTGAAATTCATTGTTGAAGGGATAAGCTAATCCTATGCGCACTCCATCGGTTGCCTAGGTCAGATCGTCAGGAAACTTCATTCAAAAAGATTTTATAAAAACCAAAGATATTAAACAAATACAACTTTTAAGCGAATAAGAATTATAAGCAACAGCTTTACTTGTGACCATATCAAAGCTTAAACAAAAACAACAACAAAAAACAGTGAGTTTATTTTTTCTTACATTCCCCACTACAATTGGTTGGAATTCATCCAACAATAATTGTAGTTGTTAGAAGGTTAAGAACACTGTTGCCAATTTGACGGTTTTACCGCGATTCTAGCGGTTTTTACGTGTTCATCGGGGTAAAATTTCCGTTTTGGCGGTTAGCGGGAAATCTAGCGGTTTTTAAATATCATTAGAAAATAAAATTTTTGTTCTAGGCATTTAAAAATTACAGTTTTTTCTCAAAATAAAAGATTTAAAATTTAATTATTTATAATTAAATTAATTAAGTAATAAAAAAAAATTATGGAAATTTGTTTCCGCAAAAAAAATTTTACAACGTTTTAAGCAAATTTTATAAATTTTCTTATTAGGAAGTTAAATTGAAATAGATTAACATAACCGTCTTATTTCCAGCGAAATATTTGTCCAGCGCAAAAAAAAACTAGACGTGATAGAAAAAAACTGAGAACGGACTTGAATTTATTTACAAAACTTTTTACGGCGGACCAGTGTTATCAACTTTTAACGATCAAAATATAATCTATAGTCAAAGCTAAAGTTAAAAGGGTGTTGACTACAGCAAATCAATGTTTATATTAAAGTACTTAAGCAACCAAAAATGAAAAGTATTTTTTAATATCCCTCGGATAAAACTTCCACACAGTTGTCAAACCTAATGCCAAACAACTTTCTGTAATTCGAGAATTCAAGAAATACTGTTACGCCTTTGCCTGGGTTTATATAAGTTTGTTGTTTAGTATAAGCAAGCTTGTAACTAGATATGCCATTATTCTTATATATTTTTATTTTAGTTAACGGATACAAACTTTATTTCTAGTTTTCCTAAAAAAGTGAAAAATAATTTGTATAAATCTACTAATCTAAGACTTTGCTTCGGAGCGGAACATAAATTATCTATTCGTTTGTTAGGATTTTAAACAGTTTTCAACCATGATTGTTTGAAAAAATGACGAGCAAAAACTTTTAAAAATTATAAACATTATAGAGCAGTTGTGGCCATGTTATCCATATGTATTTTAATTAATGTACCTCAGAAAGTAAATGTAAGTATATATCACATATAAAATAGTGTAAAATTTCAAATCGGTTGTCTTGCATTTACTTCCTTCTTTTCTTTTACGATTTTTTTTAATCTTGGTCTACGGTCTACAATTTTTAGCATCTTTACCAAAACTATCTGCCTGTTCTACGATTTCGAACGTAGACGTTCGCATAGAATTTTATATGGAAAATATTTTTAAGACTCAGTGTTTTTATACACATTTTCTATGCGAACGATAACGTTCAAAATCTTATATTAGGTGCACTTAACTCTAATGTCTGGATAGATTTCAAGCAATACAAATTCCTGAATTTTATACAAATATCAAAATTTTGAACGTTTGCGGGACTAAAAGAGTCACTGAAATTAAAAAACTTACAATATAATTTTATTTGAAAGACATAATACACCCTTAAAAAAGCACCCTATATCTAGATTTGTCATATTATTTAGATTTTAGCGATATTTTTAAAACATTTTAAGCTAAATAAAAAATTTAGCCGTTTCTAGCGGTTTTTGAAGTGCAATTTGACGGGAAGTCTTCAAAAAAAATTGGCAACAATGGTTAAGAAAAACAAAAACAACTTGCTTTATTGTTTTAGCAAAAAATAAAGCATGTTGCCAGTTTAGTTTTTTTTGCTATCCGTGCACTTGCCAGTTTATTATCAAAGTAATTTTTTTGGAAAAACAATTTCTTCACAGAAGGGAAAATGATGTTTTTACAACAATTCTCTTTTTCCACAAAAAGTACATTTTACAAAATGTCTCTTATATCAGAAAAAAAAAAATTTAATTGAATAACATCCTCCGATTCAGAAAAAACACATTTCTAGAAGTGTATTAATAAATTTTGTTATATTCAGGTAATTAACAAAACTCACTAGTGTATTTGGTGAAATTTTGATGCACCTGATTAAAATCTGTTCAGTCTTCTTTAATTTTTAAGAAGATTAAGCCCCTTGTCACAACTTACCGATATCTAAAGTAAGGAATTTATCGGCCGTATAAAAAGTGTTCAATTATTACAACTTTAAAAATTAAAATTTTATTTAAATCATCAAAATATGCCTGAAATTTTAATTAAAACAAAGCATGTTTTGTATTTCTATTTTCATAGATCTGTAAACTTCTTCTAGTATAACATATAGGATTTGCTTCAGTGTAACCAATGACGAAACGACCTTATATTTTAGATAAAATACAAATATGTCTAGGAAAAATGTTACACATTTTGGAAAATAAAATAATGTTAAGGCATATGACAAATGTCTTTTTATATGGTCCATTATGTATGACTAAAGTGAAACATATTGTTGCATTTTTTTCAAGTTTTCATTTTGAACAAAAAACTACTCCAATATATCATTCACAGCTTTTAACTGGACAACAAGTTGTAGATGCTGAATATACAAAACGTACAGACTGCAAACAGTGAGACATAAAATCAAGTGAAAGAAATCATGTTACGAGTACTATTATTAACTAGAAAAAAAAAACAATAATTGCATCAACGTTTTTTTAAAAGCAGCTTTCTGAATCTGCACAGTGGGTCAGTGTATAGTTTTGGGCAACATGACTTTTCAAACCCATACAGCTTTGTTGTGGAAATCGAAATCGAGTTAAATTAAAGTAAAGGTAATATTTTTCCAGAACGATCCCAATATTTTTTTCACAAAAAACTAATTTTCACACAAAAGGTTTACATTCCGTGTGAAACCCTTTTTCTATTCATATCAGACCCCATGTTACTTAAAAACTGCAGTCAGTATCCAAATGACACACTAAGACCCAATAATCGATTGCGATATACAGGAGTTTTACCAAACAGAATCCCTACGTACAGCAAATCCGAATTTCTAACGTCAACGCCAGAGATATAATAAAATCCTTCAAAGCTGGCAGATCCCATTTACGCCAGTCGCCTTCTTGTCAGTGCTGGCCAGTGACATAGAAGGTGTTCTACGTTCTTCGCCTCATTTTCGTCTTCACAGATCCAGCAGTTATCATAGTGTCCGGTTCTCGGGCGCTGCACATGCCTACCTTAAAGGCAGTATCCTGAAATTTAACTAACTCTTTACTACCAAAAACGGCTTAATTTTTAGTAAAATATGGCTAACTGGACGCGTAAGATTTTATTACAAAAAACGCATAATTATTAAGATAAAAAAACTTACAAAATTTATTTACTACACTGAACTTGAATATAAGACTTTTTTTTGGTGTATTTTATAGAGTGACACAAGTTTAAATCATAATAGAACAAGGAAATATATTCTTAATATCAATGAAATGAGTTTTATTGGAAAGAACATTTTATGAAAATTTAAATATGATTTCTGCCAAGTAGCGCGTAGAAGGCGCAATCTGCAACACAAATTTTCCACAACTTTTCGCATTCTGACCATCATTGTTTTTATAGACATATGGGCCAATGACTCTGCCAGCCCATAAAGTGCACCAAACAGTAATTTTGTGTGGATGTAATGGTGTTTTGACAAAAGCTTGTGGATTCTCTTCACTCCAAATGCGACAATTCTATTTATTTTCGTACCCATTTAACCAGAAAAGGGCTTCATCGGAAAATACAATTTTGAATGGAAATTCCAATTCAAAATCAATATGAATTTGTGCCCTTCGCCGAATTGTTTTGATTACAAATTTCTAAAATTTGCACACGTTGCTCTGGTGTAAGTTAATTCATAAAGAAATTTCAAAGCAAACTAAACAAAAGGCAACTGTCAGCTGTTAAATGGGTGCTCAAATAAAGCAGTGATGCCATCTCAAAGTTGTGACACTCTAAAAAAAATCCCGGTATCAATAGATTTTAAGTAATATAAACATAAGAAAAATCTTTGAATAACGAAAAACGCAAATTATCTATGAACTTGTTTTTTTTGTGGTAAAAGTCGTTTTCGTTAACTTATTAAAAAAAATTCAACGTTACAAAACTACCCTTGAGGGAAGCGAACTGACACCAAATAAGTCCCGTGATAGGTCTTTGGTGGTAGAGACCAGTTCTAGTTCTAACAGTTTATATGAATGAGACCTTGTACATGGGGTTGTCAGTGCAGGCGGTCAATAGACACAATTTTACCAGTCACAGATCTTTTCTCAATGAACGTGCTTAGTGTCAGTTACTAAAAGGTATTATTATTTCAATAAAACAAGTACTAGAATGAAATTCAAGAACAACATTTTAGAAAGAACCAAAAAATGTGTCACAGCACCGGTGTAGACTGTACTATAATTCATTATTTTTTCTACCGTTTAGTTCTTCATAAACCAGTTAAGGCATTCGTGCTTCTTTCACTGGTCATGAGTCCTTTCTTTTTGTACTTGTTATATTTTCACAAATGCCAAAACCACACATACATACAGTAATTATACTGTATTTATAAAATTTTTTGATCTAAAAGTTTAAAAAACTTGCTAAGGACGGTCCAATGGGGGAGGTGTGATAAACCCTCTAGTTTGAGACTATCGTGTTCATAACCCTGCAGTGTCCGCAGAAATTTCCACTACACTGTTTGTCATTTCTTTTCCCCCGATACAAGAATTGTAGATGTAATTTCCAAGAAAACTATTTTAACGAAAATTTTCACAACTTCCCGTCCGAGACCAAGTATTTCCCGGGCAATAGCTTTTCAGATCCCCTGAAAACTAGATAAAGTGAGAAGGCGCCCAGTCACGTAGAATGAATGGTTAAATTACATCTAAACGTCTTAGCCAAGTAGGCAAATTACATGAAAATTTGCTGAAACATGACTGCATCGTAGGATTGGAAACGAAGATAGCAGCCCTATCACCATTCTAAGAAAGTGGCCCTCCTTTGCTAACGAATCGCCTTATAAACAGCCTCTAAGCTGCCCTTTGAGTGGGAGTTTTGAAAAACATCTTAAGCCAAATTTAAAAAGTTATTAAATTTAACACAAGCTTATTTTATAAGACTAGAAATAATACCAGTAACTTCCGTGATGATCAGTTCATAATTTACTACAGGCCCCATATAAAGTCCACCCTCGGAACACACTTTAGTACACTTAATACAAGTGTAGATGTAGTGGTAAAAATTAAAAAATTGCCTTTATATGGCTAGAAATACGACCATGCAATTTTCTGATAATTGGTTCATAATTTACTTTCCAAAAGGCAGTGTTGGTTCTATTTAAGTTTTGTTTTGTTCATATAAAAAATAACTGTAGCAAATTTTTGGATGATCGATCCATCATTTACTAAAGGTCCCTTCCTGAAATCACTTTAATACATGTCAAAGGAGCATGTCCACGACATGTTTTTTACATACATCTGACTTGTCAACTTTTCAAGTCACATGTAATTGTGCATGTCTGTCTGCTGTTTTACAGAAGGTTTTTAATATTCGGTCACAAAAGTACATGTTATTTGCTTCTGACGTTGTCTCTGTTTTTTAGTCGCATGGTTATTGCAGAAACCAAAGTAATTCTCGGTTTCAGAGTAGCATGCGGCCGCCACAAAAATTTTTATTTGCGCCCTTAAAGTGTTTAGCCATCTTAACTTTTTTTTCTTTAAATTCGAAAATACCAATTTAGGACATTTTAATGAAACGTTTTTTCTATATCTTTGTACATAATTTCTATAAAATGGTGAAAGGATCATACACATATCGGTATTATAAAATATTAAATTCAGCCGGCTAATAATTCCGTCAATACTGAAACGCCGCTGCCTTTTTCTTTCCGCCATAGATTTCTGACACAGCTGATTTCAGGTGGCTTGTCAGAAGAAAATAGTGCACGCTCTTATTGAAATTTTGTTAGCTGTCTTTGTTTCTGACTTATACAGAACAATGTTATAAAGGTAGCACATGACATGTATGTATTTTGCTGTGGGAAATTTGACAAGTCAGAAGAACAATGATATTTTGATTAAAATAAGGTCAAATTACTTAACAAGGTTTCTTTTCAATGTGCTAAATTCCCATTTCATACTATTGAGAAACTGAAATTTATTGTTGAAGGGATAAGCTATTCCTATGCGCATTTCACTGGTTGCAGAGGCCAGATCGTCAGGAAACTTCATCCAAAGATTTTAGAAAAGCTAAAGATATTACACAACTAAAACTGTTAAGTGAACAAGAATTATAAACCTCAGTATTACTTGTAACAATATCAAAGCTTAAATAAAAAACAACAACAATAAACAGTGAGTTTATCTTTTCTTACAGTCCCGACTACAATTGGTTGAGTCAAATTACGTTTGAAATGACTAGAAATAAAAACATAAAACTTTCTGATGGTCGGCCCAATATTTACCATAGGTTTAAAATCGATTAGTTAATAATTTAAGATTAAGATTAGTTAATAATTTATAGATCTTATAAAAAGCCCACTCCTGCACTTTTTTCACAAGATGTGACTCTCTTAACAAAAATTCACTTTTTTCGCAAAAAAATAAGCACTTTTTCAAAACATGTCTGATTTTAAAAAGTCACACACCATCGTCTTCTTTTTCACATCATTGAAATTTTTTGACACCACTGTACTTGGTACTTCAATTAAGTTTCATCCTCCAGTTTTCTTCATCATCATTACTAAAAAGTGTTGATTACGTTGACACTTGTAACACTTTTAAATCATAAATTTTCAAGATTGTCTTACACATATTTTCACATTTAAACACTCATAAGACGATTGAAACAAAATTAAAGCAGAGGCTGACGAAAAAAACCCGAAAAAACACTTAAATCATTTCGTGTTACATTTTTGAATTAAAGAGTGAAATTTTTTGTTAAAATAAAAAAAAATAAATAAAAATATGTAAATGCAGCAGCATCTTTCTTTTTAAAATTTTTTGTAATATTCATTAATGGTGTCATTTCTTATCAACAAACTTTTTGGAAAACGAAAACAAAGAAAAACTCCAGCCTCAAAACAAACTAATTTATATGCCCATTTAAATAAATACAAAATATTGTTTCTTAACGAATTTTTTCCCCCCCCCCCCCAATATAAATGATTATAAAGACATATAAACTCTCGTACCACAACAAACGGAAATTGTAATCAATAAATACTTTTTTCAATACCACTTACAGCCATGCCATCATCGACTTCAGGTCCTAGCAACCGTTCGTTCTCTTTTTGCCATCGAGTCTTACGAAAGAGCGTTTTTTTTCGTAATTTGTAAATAAGAAATAGTTTTTAATATTTATAATTACTTTATTTATACTTAAAATGCTTTTGAACTTTGATCTTTTCTTTTTTGTTTCTTTACTCCATTGTGACAGAGATGGTCTCCCTAAATATACTGAGAGAAATTTTTAATAAAATATTAACAAAAAGTTTTAATAGTACAGGTCTATTAAAATATATTAGGAAGACAGTAAAATTTTTTCAAAAATCGGTAACTATTGATCGTCACTTGGTATTTTCTACAGGAAATTTAGCGGCGACTTAAATGAAAGTTAAAGGAATTTTAGATAGAAATTAAATATATGTATATAAAATCTTTAAACTAAAATGAACTCATGGAAACAAATTTTAATATTAACTGTTGAAATAACTCCAACAAAAGTTCACCAAACATCTGTGTTTTAAATACATAAAATATATTTTAAAGCCAGCCCAAATGCCTACTATGGAGTAGAATTTGAATATCTAAATCCGTCAGGATGACGACTTTCCTTTAAGTATTTTTTTTATTTATAGTTTTCCCAGAACAAACTTATTATTTTCAACGAACCCTTTTCATCTACGGTCCACACGGAAGAAAAAAATAATTAGAG
Source organism: Pollenia labialis (assembly GCA_949318255.1). NCBI lineage: Eukaryota > Metazoa > Arthropoda > Insecta > Diptera > Polleniidae > Pollenia > Pollenia labialis. Next base: position 116,087,069 of record OX439143.1, read on the forward strand.
ATGAGAAAATACCAAATAAACGTCGAAGTGATGTAGTCGTTGATTTGATGTGACTACAACTTAAAATTGACATCGACATCAACTTTTCAAATAGGGATGAATAAAATAAGTAACATTTTGCAAAAATGTGGCTTTTTTGCTTATAAAAAATTTGTTTTGTTAGAGAATTTTTGTAAAAGGAAAATCGACTTTTGTAAAAGGCGTCTTTTAAAAAAGTGTTCAATAGTACTTTTTGTCAAAATTATTATTTAGCATGAAAACGTCACAATTAAGAAAAATGTCTAATGAAATGTAAATGCATGCATCATATTTTAAAAAAAGACAATAATTTGTTAGTTGATTTCAAAATTATTTGTAATAAATAAAAATATTGGTTAAATTCACTGAATTGTTGAGCTTATGTATTCAATAAAATTATTCAAAATTAACGATATTCTTCGGTATAACAAATTTCATCAAATTTAAATATTTTTAAGAAAAAAATTTGATCAATTAAAAAAACCATTCTTTAGTTAATTTAACAAATTTTTATTAAATAGTTTACAGCTGAAATAGCAAAACGATTTTAGTCAAATTAATGAATTTTCGTCATTTTAATAAAATTATTAAAATAATAAGTTTTATCTCAAATTATAATTAAGTTTATTGCTAACTTAAATTTATTCAACCCTTTTTTGATCTGTGTTACTTATACACTTTTTTCGGTTCAGTGTACGTGTAAGTGCGTTGGTTACACACAATGCGTTGTAATTTGTTTGTAATTATTGACTCATATCGATTTGTATGAATTAACATGCTGCAGGCAGCAGCATCAGCAGCGAAGGCGGACAAAAATTAAAACAAAAAAAAAAATTATTTCATTCATTTGTACATCCATTCATTCATGCAGTCGCGTATTCGTTGTGATAATCTTGTGCATTTAACACATGTTTCTGTAGGAGGGGTCTTATCTCTGAAAATGGAAAAAGTTTAATTTATGGCTGGAATTTTAAAAATATTTTGTTTGTTTTTTTTTCGTTTTTATTAACAACAAAAAGGGCATATTTATGTTTAATGTAATTTCGTAATTAACACAATTTTTACATAAATCTTTTTTTTAAGAAATGTGATTTTTATAATTTCTTTACAGAAAAGCAAATTATTTGTAAGAGAGGAAGAAAATATGAAAAGAGGGGTACAATTTTATAATTATCTTAAAATACAAACTAACCCCATATTCATAAAAAATATTTTGATTAATAGAAGGTTTATTAAAGAAATTTGCGTAGAAAATTCGTTTCATAAACCAGTGATAAACCTTAAATATTTTTTTATGAATATTGGAGTTAGTACAGGAGTTAATCTAAAGAAGTTTTGGCCATACGAAGTTTTTCAAGATTTACTTTAAACAAACAAATATTGCAAGTCGCTAATTATGCAAAAGAATGCTACAGTCTAAAGAATAAATAATAGTTTGTTTGAATTTGAAACTAACCAAAAAATATCTTGTTTCAAAAAGAATAGCTTAAACTTGAATCCTCTTAATCAGTGTTCGAAAATAAACAGTACATTATTTAGCGTTCGGCTCACACACCCAAGAACGATAACTATTTTTTTAAGTGATTGTGTAGACGAACACAGCCCTTAATACCATTCGTAACTATTTTCAAGAAAGAGTTCAACTATTCTTCGTTAAAAAACAGAACAATTGTAGTGATACTGTAGACAAACAATGAAGTTTGTGGTTTTTAAAAAAAACCGAACGGAATTTAATTTTCTCATCTTTTGTTGAGTTAGATAAAAACATTGTTATTTTTGTGTTCAAAAGATGACAAACAGGGAAACGTTATTTTTCTTGATGATTTTCTACACAAAAACTCTTAGAGTGTGTGTTTTCCACAAATCTACCAAACCGAACACTAAGGAGCGATATTTAGTGTTTATTTTCGAACACTGCTCTAAATATTAAAATTGTGCAAAAACTTCAAAATTTAAAAAATCAAACAAATAATTTAAAAAAAATTCGAACGTAAATCCTTCAAATCAAACAAAAAAATAACTCCTTCATTGTAAAATAAAAAATTTTAAAAATTTTGGAAAATCTGAAAAAATTGGTCGTCCAAAGTAAAAATGGGGAAATATTGTTCATCGGCAAAATTAGAAAATCAACCAAAAATGTTCCTTTATCAAAAAAGCTTAATTAATTGTCTCAAGATATTTGAAATTTAACGAAAACTAAACAATTTTATACAAAAACTTTAAAGAAGAAGAACTTTGTTCGTTCAAACCTGTAATTTGAACAAGAGTCGTTTATTTCGCAACATTTTGAATTCAAAAAATTTTATATGAAAATTTTCTCAACGCAAGGTGAAGTGACCAACAAAATTACCCCCTAAATTGAAGTCTGAACAAATAACAAATCCCTTATATAAGATACCAGAAAAAATGCCAAATTTTGCAAATCCCGATAAAATTAAATTTCAGGTCAGTCAAGAATAACAATTTTAATTAATTTTCATGTTGTAAAAATTCCTTTCTTCATAAAAATAATTTAATGAAAATTAAATTTGATGATTAGAATATTAAAAATTTGGATTAAAAATTTCTCAAAATATTTTTCAAAATTTGGAAATTTGAAAAAAAAAAATATCTTTACCCTCTTGAGCACATAATCGCCTTTAGACGGAGTTCCTAAAATCCATTGTATAATTTTTAGTTTTTACAATATTTCATTAAATAAATAATAAAAGTGTTACTTCAACTTTGGCTTGTGCAAAACTTTCTGATCTATAGTTTGACTTGAGATTGAATGTAAACTTGAATTTGTGCGAATTTGCCCATTTTTAAATAGTTTGTGAAAAAAGTGAAATTTTTGCATCGGGTAAAATATATTTGGAAGTGATATGCTTAGTTAAAAAAATATCTAGTAAATAACTGGACCTCTCACTTAAAATATGTATATTGTCATCAATTTTGTCACTTGACAGTTATAAAGTGGTAGAGACCGGTTCTAGTTTTAACACTTTATATGAAAGGGACTTCTCACTTTAACATGGTCATGTACTAAGAGGGGGTTAATTGACATATATTTGACACTTGTAACAGCTCACTGAAATAAATTAAATTACATCATTAAATTTCAGCTAAAATAAGGCATGTCGCAGATTTTGTCCCGAGTGAAGAGGTCACCAAGAGTGCTTGTTCAAAATATGTCAATTTAGCACATCCTTGGCCAACACCATGTTAATTTGAAAAGTTCCCTTTATATAAAATAAAAGATCCAGATACAATCAGCCACTACCCGCTGAAAATCCAGTCACATGACTAGTAAACAAAACTGAAATCAAGTGGTTTTATGTTTACATTACATGCAGTGTGTAAGACGGAAAACATAATATTTTATATCCTTATCACTCACAGCATGCCAAACAATACTCTGCAACATGAAACCGCTAGTTTCCGTTAAATTCATATATGTTTTAAGAAAACTTTCTATTTTATAGGAATATGTTCATATATATAAGAAACTTTTAATAATTTAAATATTTTGAAACATGCATTAAACCGGTTTTAGAAAAATTATAAACCATGTTCATAAGTAATATAAATTTGTTTTAATATTTATGAACAATTTCATAAAATGTAATTTTTTTCCATTAATGAAATTGTTTATAAACAATATGTACAAGATTATTTTATTTATGTAGTTGATAATAAAGATATGTAGGGAAATATACGCCATTTTTCCTAAATTATGCACATTTCACATAATTTATGAATTTTTTTCTTAATATTTAAGCATTTTTGTAAATAAGAATATTATGAACGTTATTCACAATAGTTTTGGAAAAATTCATAATTAAATACCGGGATTCGCTTGTCAATTCAAAAAAAATAAGAAATTTTTCATATACATATATTTAAAAAATTTTTATAGATACAATGAACACCAAAAAGTATGAACATTATTCATAAATTTTATGAAAATTATTTTTTTGTGTGTACACTCTAATCATCTCCAATTGAGTTATATGTCTTGTTTTCACCTTTCACAATTTGATCATCTTCTCTCACGCTCGTTGTTGATGACCTTTATGCATAAAGACTTGCATTTACACACTGACAAGGTGCAATTGACTCAAGAACTAAAGCCTCTTGACCATTCCAAGCGTCGTCAATGGTCAGAATGGTGGCAAGAAATGGCAACAGTGGATGATACATTTTTGAAGAAAATCATCTTCAGCGATGAGGCACTTTTCACCTGAGTGGATTCGTCAATAAGCAGAATTGCCGAATTTGCGCGAATGATAATCCAAGAGTGATTGTCGAAAAACCAATGCATCAACAAAGAGTGACTGTTTGGTGCAGTTTATGGGCTGGCAGCATCATCGGGCCGTATTTTTTCCAAAATGAGGCCGGGCAGGCAGTTACTGTGAACGGTGTTCGCTATCATGAGATGATGTGGACGATATGCAATTTCAACTAACTAACAATTGCTCTTTAGCGCGACAAATTCAATGGCCGTGTTATCTCACGTGGTGGCGATGTCAATTGGCCGCAAAGATCATGTGATTTCACACCGTTGGACTTCTTTATTTGGGGTTATTTGAAAGAAAAGGTGTATGTCGATAAGCCAGCTACAATTTAAGAGCTAAAGGATGCGACAATTCTGCACATCAACGGCATATAACCTCAATTATGCCTCAGCGTCATCGAAAATTTGGAACATCGGATGGAGGTGTGCCGCCGAGGTAGCGGCTGCTATTTGCAGCAAAAATAATAATACATAATTGAACCATACCAATATTATCATAATAAAAAGAAATGACAATAATTTCCTAAATAATTTGTGTTTTATTCAAAATCAACATCGGCACTTAATATGTAACCACCCTTTATAATAAATTAATTTTCTACAAAATATAAAGTATACTTTCACATTTTTACTGTAATTAAAAAAACTGGTTTTTGTCAAGGCGAAATCATTACAGGTGGTGTTTAAAACCCAGCTGATGGCTCTTTTATAAAGCATTATAATGTATTTGACAGTGTAAAATAATTTTACAAAAACAAAATATTAGTGGTTTGTTGAGTTGAACATTTTGTAGTACTGAGATTGGGTTTTCTCAGTAAAATTTTTTTCCAATCTTGTTTTACCGAACTTTACTAGCAAAGTAAGGAAACAAACCTATTATTTTCTAGTTTTGTACACAGAATCTTTTTTGTGTTGCCAATATTTTTCAAATTATGTAGGTATAATAAATGTCAAAAAGTGTATTTTAAATTTAAGAAACAAACGATCATCATTAAAGGCACAAAACCTTGAATTTGTCACAATTAAATGTCATTCGATAATTTTTTTTATCTCTGGGCTCAAAAAAAAGTAACTTTTTGGTTACAAAGATCCATCCATCCATCCATCAGAATTCAAGTATCTACAACTGTAGCAACAAGATGTTAAACTATTGTTAGCATTTTTTTTGCAAAGAAAATGAGAATAAAATAAAATCTGAAAAATTACCGTACTTTTTTTGTTCAACATGATGTGGCAAAAATGCTTTGTCGTATGACTGTAATTGTTTGGTTGACTGTTTACGGTGAATGTAAAACGTTTTGTTGGTTTATTTATTTCTGCTATTTTTTCTTTGTGGCATTAAAAATATCAAATTATAATAAAATTGAAGATTAACTGTTGACTCGTTAGAGAAATCACTTTAAAAAATTAAAGAAATAATATAACAAAAAAAAAAATAATAACAATCAAAACATTTTAAACGGGCAACAGCAACACATAAGAATTGCAGCTAGTTGCCACAACAATATAAAAACAATTTTCTAACAATAAGAGACGACCAACTAACAAGCCTTTAGATGGATCGATGAATGTTTTTCTTGTTTAAGGTAAAATGGATGGATAGATGATGGCTTGTTAGTTTAGTTGCATGAATTGTTGAATTAAATATGTAAGCAGCAACAAAAAATTACACTGTGAGAGTTTGTCGCTTGGTACAGCATGAATGGCAAAAAAAATTTTAATAATGATCAAATTTAAGAACAACATTATGAACAAACAACTAGTTAACAAGTTTTTCCATGATTATTCCTTAACTTTTCTCTCTTTTATTTATTTATTTATTTTAACAAACTGAAAACTTTGTCAAAAATATGTTTGAGCCGCAACTTTATAAATTTAATCAACAGCAGCAGCAACTAGTTGCGAGGATGGTAGGTATACATATGCATGTTTGCCTGCATGAAGCAGTGGTATTTTAACTACCAAGATTAAGTCATCAACATTTACAGTTGTCAAAGCTACTAACGACAACATCAAACCACATCAACAGCAACAGTCATACCGGCAGCGTCATACTCATCGCCGTCATCATCGTCATCACTGTCGAAGTCGGTATTCTCATAATCGTCATCAGTAAGAGTAGCATAAAAAAATCAGCACTAGCCCAACTAGGGTTTCTAATTTCCCAGACTTTTTCTACTTGCCCGAAGCGCATTTAATAATACCATCAGATGACTCTGAAAAAGGAGAACACATGAGTATTGACATTTAAGGTTAAAACATTTTTTTGATAAATCGTAAGATGTCTATAGACGATTTATGAAATCTCTATGCTTCGCATTTCTATTAAATATTGTAACCCTTAAACTCTACAACGTATGGGTAATTTTTGTCTGTTTTCTGAAAAAACTCCATAAAGTACGCTTGAATTGAAATGTTCTTAGTTTTAATGTTTCACGAAAAGATTTCGCATACAATTTGTGTATAAGTCTCGAAATAAACCAAAGCTCAAAATTCAACTTAAAGTCCAGAATTTACCAAAAGAATAAAAATGTTTTTAAGGGTTTATTTTATACTTTTTTAGAATTGGTGCTTAAATGTCGCAATTAAATAGTGCTAACTCGTAACTTCTAAACTAATTATCGGTTCCGCAATAAATTAAATTGAGGATTTTTAGGCAGGGAAGTAGGCTTTAAGCTCCGTAAAAAAACTGAGAAGCTAATTTTAACACAGTGGTTGCTATATGTCGTTATAAATGACCAATTTTACTGATAAGATGTCAGCAAAACTCATTTGTTCCACAACAAAGGTTTTGATGGATTATAGGAATTGATGCACGCTATAAGTTCGCTCTTTCGACGATAAAATTCTTAGGTCGACAACTGTATCAATTTTTAATTTTATTTCTTTAATAATCTTTTTATTGCTATTGCAAATTATTATTATTATTGTCTTCTCCAAAATTGATTATGGTCTCCCAACCTACCGATGATGTGCCCCGTCCCACATAAAACTAATCAAAACACCCTACCACGCTGTCATCCGTTACAGTATTGGAGCTTTTCGAACTAGCCCAACGACAAACCTACTGGTTGCAGCCGGAATGCCTTCTATTGAAGATCGCACTTACAAGCTCACCTCTAAGCTAGTTCCAAAATTGTTGACCAGTCACAACAAACACCTAAAATCGAGTCCACCATTTTAGGATGCGTACAGTTTATACGCACTATTGACCTTCAACTTCGACCACTACTACTTAAACAACTAACGGAACCCCCATTGTCACTGCAACATTCTTCATACATCACTTCTATGATTAACATGCTCAAGACAACAACACAAGCTACAGTTTATCATCAATACTTTTGAGCCACTTTTAAATACTTTACAAATCAAAACTGGAATTTTCTGACTACTGATGGTTCCAAATCCCAACTCTTCACAACCTTTGCAGTTATCCAACAAAATGATCAGATGTGGATACATCGATAATCACTCTTCTAATTTACAGCAGCAGCTTTAGCAATATTTATTGGCACCCAAGTTGCAACAAAACATAATTCTAAATATATAATTTGTACCGACAGCCTTTCCACTACTCTCACAACGCAGAACACTAAACATGACGCCCCCTAACTTAACAATATTCGAAATACCCTCATTGCTAATCAAAATAAGATTAAATTTTTGTGGGTTCCATCCGAACGAAGGGATTCCCGGAAATGAGTATGATGATAAAACTACTAATGAATCTAAAAATAGACCACCAAAAAATTTCTCCACAGGGGAACGAAGGGATATTAACAAGGCAATCTACTTCAATTTGGAAGCTTCTCCGAAGGAAAGGAAAATGGGATGAATACCAACATACACAGCTTCAAAAACACTAATTCCCTTGGATTCAACCCCTTATATCCGAACTCCTGCTCAAGGTACAAATCCCATATCATAACAAGACTCAGAAAAGGAAACAGTAAAATCTCACACCAACATCTCGTAGACAATAAACCAGCTCCACAGTGTTTAACCTGTAATTCCAGAATCAAAATCTTTGGATCAAATATTCCTACTGAATTATTAAAAGATACATCTAACAAACAATACCAATCTCATTTGCAAATGTTTGATAGAAAATGATATAAAAAATCTTAAATATCATTAAAATTCGTATTTGAAAGCCTTGGCAGCACCCAGCAAATAAAATTGGACCACCTGACCCATTTTGATAAAATGGACTACTCCATGGACTGGTCCGATGTAATGCAAGCATGGACCATGTCATTGTTAAAAAGTGTTTGTAGTGAGACGACATGTTTTCGTTTTTTAACGACGTGCTTTCGTTTTTAAACGACTTCAAAACTAATCCTCTTGAGTATACCATGGAGTAGTTTTAAAACTACTCCTTAGTGGTCCAAAGGTGGGTTATATGATCCTCTCCTAGGACATCGTAATGTTAAATAGACCAGGTTTTTTCCATACGTTTGGGTTACTTTTGGACTAGTCCTGGTCCTTTGTGGACTACTCTTTACACGCGTGTTTGGACTGGTCCTATTATTTGCAGGGCAATTACTTCTTTTCTGATTTAATTGCTATCGGCAACCTATACTATTACATTTTACATTTTGCGATTGTGTGCGTTGTATGAATCCCCTGCAAATAATAGGGCTAGTCCAAACACGCGTGTAAAATGTAGCCCATAAGGAACAAGGACTAGTCCAAAAGTAACCCAAACGTATGGAAAAAACATGGTCTTTTCAACATAACGATGTCCTAGGGCAGGACCATATAACGCAGCTTTGGATTACAAAGGAGTAGTCTCAAAACTACTCCATGGTATACTCAAGAGGATTAGTTTTGAAGTCGTTTAAAAATGAAAACATGTCGTTAAAAAACGAAGACATGTCGTCTGACTACAAACACTATGGTCCTGCGCTAGGACATAGTTATTATATCTAAGCCAGTTTTTACATCTAAGCCACCATTAAGAAACTTGAATGGTAGTTGGGCAAGAAACGATATTGAAAAAGGAAATCTGTTAGCTAGTCTCGCCTTTTGATGTTAGAGCAGCTATTCCTCTAAATTGAGATCAGAGAAATAGAAAAGGCTATTTGTGATTTAAGCCCCAAGAAAGCCCCTGGTTTTTATAAGATCAGCAACAATATGCAAAAGAAAATTATTCGTTTTATTTTTAATGCTATTTTAATCCTCAATATTACTATTAAAGTTTGAAAGCTTAATACATTGTTATTTAACTTAGAATGGACATTCGAAATAACATTAAAATTTATATAATAAATGTTACCCACTATGAGAACTAAATTCCCAGATTCTATTTCCTTAAAATACATAAGACTTGTGCGATAGAGTAAAGTACCTTTTAATTTAACATTTACTTATGTTCAAAAAAAACTTTTAAAATTTTAAAAAATTTCCGACATTTTTTTCGAACAGAAACCCTAATCCCAATAAATAAACTTAATTTTTGTGGAAAAAATGCTTAAACATTTGCTTTCTTGCTGTTTTACAAATAACCACAATGTAGAATTTAGTTATTTACTAAAAAGGCCCAAATGTAAAGGACTGAAGTCGTTGAGAGTTCAGTTTAGTTTAAAAAGTGTGTATACCAAATATTCAGTTTTTGAAAATAAACTGGAAAAAAGTGTTGTTTGAAAAAATCACACTTCGAAAATTTTAATTTGAAAACTCGTTTAAAACCGAGTTTTTTAAACTTTAAAAAATTTATATCACACTTGATCATGAAGTGGAAAAGTGTTTTAACTCAAAACTTTAAAATTCGCAATACTAGCAAAACAATAATAATATTAAAGGCATGAAAACATGTTTTTAAGCCAACCGTTTCACTTCCAAAAAGTTGACAAAATACCACGACATTTTACAGTGGTTAGTATGGCGGGTTGAGTTTTTTTTTAATTCGTATAGCAAAAACGTAAACTACATAAATTTCTCTGAAGAAACCATGTATCTAAAATAAAATCCTAATCCGCGCCTCTCGACTTGGAACTTTATATGCCCGCCTTTGCCCATACATAAATGTTTGAAAAAATAGCTTTATATTTTATATTTTTTCTACACTCAAAATATTTTACATTAAAAAATATTCACCCAAGTAAAAAAGTTTTTTGTATCATCCCAGTAAAAAATGTGCTCCAAAAGGAGCAGGTTTTATGTATGAATGCATGCCTCAAATCGCTTCAAACCTGCTGATAAGATGCCTGATTTGTGTATGGAGTGTTCCCGGTTTGGAGGACTATTTACTGCTGACAATAAGCGCTTTTTTAACATGCAAACAAAACACTCCTAAAGCGCTTTTTTAAGGGATAACTATATTTCCATATTCATTGATTTTTGGCTTTTAATTGCTTAAATGCATTGTTTCAATAATTTTTGTAAACAATTATTTATTTGTATTTTTTTTCGCTTTCAAACCTCATTGTTGTCAGCACTAAAATAGCAGCTTTTTCTATATTTTATTCTTTATCATTTACTGCTGTATAAGAGCTCTCTTATTGAAGCGCTCGATTATGCGCTTTTTCTCTAAAGTGCTTCAAAAAACCCAAATTTTTTTTACTGGGAATTTATATTTAATATTTTTATAAGGAACTTAAATAAAAAAAAATTCTCTCGTAATTTCATAAAAAAGAGAAAAAAATTACACTCAAAAAATTGTTTTCAAAATCTGATTCGACGTTCATATATGAAGGTTTATATGAAGGATCTAAGCTAAGTGCTGGCTCCGTAGATTATTGATCAACAGTGCTCAGCACGCACTAGGGAATCCTATGTTTTCTAGCGGTATGTTGGTCAATAAGGAACTCTTTTAGATGATCAGGAATCAAGCGACAGTAGCATGGTGTCCTTTTCACGCACTGGCATCTACCAAAATAAAGCAAATTGTTTAAGGTTTTCATGAATTCTGAAAATATATGAAGGAGGCCTTGATTTGTTTTTTATTGCGCTATGATACTTAATAAGCAAATCGTTTAGCTTCTTCACTACATTTTTTTTCATTGCAAATTTCCACATTTATTTTGGTCCGAATTTCGATAACTTTTTTTTTAGCTTGTGGAGAAAAAAACCCTTTCATATGATAGTATTATTTTCTTATTATTTTCACGCTCACTTTAATAAAAATAGTATTTCAAAACATCCTGATTATTTGGCAAATTCAATTCACTAAATTTGCTTGGAAAGACAAAAGCACTAACATTCGGAATGGGCAGAAAACTTGGACCGAGTCATTTATTCAGAAATTTTCAGAAATTTGTAGCGAAACACGTTTTTTAAATACGAACATTTAAGTGCCCAAATTAATCAAAAGAAATAAATTTAGAAGTCACAGAACACGAATTAGAGGTCAAATAAAATGGATTAGTGATCATGGTTTTTTTCTGTTTTCAAAAGTATGGTTTGCGTATTTTATTACAAAAAAAAAACATTTTTTTAATTATTCTTTGTTTTATGTATTGCATTAACCTACCCTAGTGGGTAGATATGAATACTACGCGTCGTTTTTTTTATTTTTTAAAAAAATATAAAAATAAAAATTTCGAGTATATCCCTCTTCTCGAAAAAGTTCGACAAAAGTAGTTTTTTGACTTCATAAGTCACCTTTATACATATTTAAAAAAATGTTCTTTTAAGTACGTTAAGTAATTAAGGCCGATATATATTTTTTAGTGTTTGTGTAGACAAACACAACCCTCAATAACGTTTGTAACTATTTTCAAAAAAGAGCCGAACATTATTATTCGTTAACAAAAAAAAAAAATTTAGCAACGACCTCAACACGAACAGCTTATGTGTGTATTATGTATATGTTTTGTTTGTGTAAAATTATTTGGCTGGCATTTTGTTTTTTTTTCGTATGTGTACTTTGTTTTCGTAAAAATGTTTGGTTTTTTTACCAGCCAAAATTGCGCAACAGAAACGAATGAACTTTAATGAGCTGAACCGAGCACAATGAAGGTTGTGCTTAAAAAAAAACCGATCGGATTTAAATGTTCTCATCTCTTTGTTGAGTGAGATAGGAACAGTAGTATTTTTTGTGTTCGAAAGATGACAAACAGGGAAACGTTATTTTTTTAATGATTTACTACACCAACACTATTAGCGTTTGTGTTTTTCACAAATCTACCGAGCCGAACACTAGGGACGATAGTTAGTATTTATTTTCGAACACTGATTTAAAGTACCTAAAGTACTTAATTTGAACAACTTTTTTAAATATTACTTATTCGACAATTGACACTTTTAGACATCTGCATGTTACCACTAAACTATTCATCCTTAGATTTAGTAGTGACTCTAAAGCAAAGTAATTTCTATTATTTATGTTTAAACATAAACACATTCATATACATATACAATCACTTTAATATCTGAGTATTTATATGTCTCTATGTCTGTCTGCCTGTCTTTGCGTTTGTCTTTCTGTTAAATGCTACTCACTTATCATCGTCATAATGTTGTTCGAATGTATGAATTGCAATTGCTGATGTTGCATTAGCAATAACAGCAACAACAAAATGACTCTTGTTTGTGCAGATCATGTGTGGCTGTAACATTTCAGCAGAAGCTCTAACATTAATGAGCTGCAACGAAAAAACAAACCGACACACCGACTGAAGAAACTGTTGCACACAGTAGAAAAAATATATTGAAACGAGCGAAAAAATGATAAAAAGCAGCAAAATGTTGTTAACAAAAAAAAAGAATAGCAAAAATTGCTTGAACCACGAAAAAAATATTGTTAATCATTATGATTGCAGACTTGTTGTTGCCGAGATTGTGGTGCAGGTTGCTGGTGCAAAATTGTGGAAAAAATAAAAATTATTTGAAAATTGTTAAGCATGATAATAAAATTGTGTTCTCAGTTTTAGTTATTTTTTTTTACTCGTGTATAGTGAATTTGGCGCGTGTTAAATTAAAAATGACATTTGTTTTATTAGTTACAAATTCGTGACGGAAATAACGGTGTGGTTGAAGGAAAAAGATTATTACATATGTATTATAAATTGTTGATTGGAAATTTATGCTAAACTTTTGTTTAAGTTTAGAAAAAAACAGTTTTCAATAAAAGAAACAAAACATTGAATGTAGAAATTTCCGGTGATTTGAATAGACTAGAACAGTTTTCACATATTGTTTCCAGTTGAAAAATAGGAAACTTTTTTGGGGAAAAAAATGGAAGGAAATTGATAAAAATATGTAGTTCATAAGGCCGATTAAACAAAAATTGGCAACAGTTATTGTTCGTAAAAAAAGATTAGGTGCTAATTGATTTACAAATAATAACAGGGTGTACGAATTTGACACTTTTGTTTTAAACAAGCAGTTCGCCCTAATTCAATGATGATTGCCGTTTTTCATAGTTAGCGCTTGGATTCACGAAATTCGCGATTTAAAATTGTAATACTTATGTATTATAAATCAATATTTTTAATACTTTTGTTATTGTTGTTCATTTTACATGAATCCAAATCTGTTAAATAAAATTGAATACACTGTGTTAGGCTGGGTTTTTGAGATCTCAATTAAACTAGGCTTAGTTAATCTGAAAACAGATTTGTGCCACCATTACCAAGTGTTTACAAACTTTTGAAGGGACAGCTTAGTTTTGCTTAAGATGTTGGTATTTAATAAAATAATAATAAAAAAACACATTAAGCCGGAAAAGTTCGAGTTTCAGACTATGTTTAAACTTAATCTACATCTTACAACCCCGACCTAAGTGGCAAATTCTAAAAAGCTGGGCACTAGGGTGTTCAGTCGATTAATGCTTGTTCAATTAATCGAACAATTTTAGCCGGTTAATTGCCCGAATAATTAAAAATTACTAATTTCGATTAAAGGATTAATCGAAGAATTTAAACCGATTAATCGAATAATGATAATGTATAGTATTTCTGTTAAATGTATAATTTTTTAAAGTTTTAAGTCGAATAAACAAGCCAAATGTATGTGTCCGTTTAAAATAAAAAAAAAACAGTCATGTTTAGCGAGTAATTTAGCTTATATTTTTGTTACATTTTTCAACACAATTAAATAATTCATTTCAGAAAAGAATACGAGTTAAAGATTTATATTAATTTATCGGTTATGTTCTAGAAATAGAAATGAAGTGAAATTGAAATCCAACGATAATTTAAATGCTCCACCAACAAAATCAAAGGTGGCTACAAGTGGTACAATGAATAAATATTTTAAACAAGATCGTTTTCTAGAGGAAATTATTTACAGAAGCATAGCAGGAGATGGGATGTCCGTGAAAAGTTTAAAAAAATCCAAAGTTATATTGACTCTTTTAAAGTCTAAGTGCCCTAAGAATCTTAGTGAAGCAACAATATGGAGCTACATTGACAAGTTTTATTTAAAAAATAATGTTTCTTAACCCAAAAATTATAGAAAATAAACTGGTAATTTATAAAATTTCTGGACTTACAATTTTTCGATTAATCGATTAATATTTAAATTTTATTCGCTCAATCGAATAAGTTAAAAATCCCAAATATCGATTAATTGAAAAAGTTTTTTTTAAAAATCTGTTTTGGAATAGTGAAATAAAAATTGTATATAAAGTCGAATTGAATATCGGAAAAGCTTTATTACATTTGTTTTAAAATGTTCTTTCTCTTCTTTTATTAGCAAGAGGAAAGAATATATGTATATAGAGTGTATAAATATTCAATAACTGACATAAAAGTTGAAAGCTAAACATCCCAAATATATAATTCGTTGTTGATGTCGAGGTAAATTTTAGGTTCCTGTCAAATTCATGCCCGTTATTTCTACATAAAGAAATCAAGCTGCGCATAGAAATCTATGGTGTAAAAGAAGCCATATTTTAAAGGGAAATTTAAGGTAAAAATACTTATGGCCGTTTTCTCATTACATGATTAACTTTTTCCCCAACGAAAAACTGCACATTAAAAAAATTTGGTTTTCTCAATGTCTCATTTGCTTCTATTCTGTCGCAAAGCTAACCAGCACTCATCTGCCGATTATTTATTTTCCTTTTATTTGCCGTACAGATAAATTCAATCAGCTGACTCCCAACTTTTACATGTATTTTGAGAGGTGTTGCCGGCTTAAAACCATGTTTTTGTCGGTATATTGAGAAACCCAAAATATTTTGCGAAAAGTTTCATACAAGAACTGTCAAAATAAGTCACATTTGAAATTGGTGCGAGGAAAACAAAATATAGATATTTTTTATTTAAAATATGTTTAAATATATATTTTTTTTAATATAAATAAAATATAAAAAGAATTCAAATTATGAATGCATAATTTTCCTGATGAAAATAAATAAAAGACCATTGTTATATTTTGTTAATTAAATTTTTTTTTAGCCTTTCCTTGTTTTGGTTTTATTCAGAGCTGCCAGATAAATTTGTGTAAAAATCGTCAATATCTTGAGAAAAATAAAAAGATCATCATTTTGTTTTAAAAAATCGGACAATTTAAAATTAATTTTAAACAAATTTTGTTCGATTTTTTATTAAAACATAATCAAACAAAAGCATAGCCAAAGTTCATGGGTAGTTTATACATACATATGTACACATAAATTGTCTATTGTTCGAACTTAATTTTTTTTAATTTTTATTTATTTTATTGAGCTTGAGGTCTATTTTTTATAAAATTATTTATTTTCTTTGATCCGATAACAATTTAAAATTGTTATTTTTCTCTAAAGAAGTTACACAAAGGCGTGACAAAATATCATATTCAAAATAAATATTAACCAAAAATAAAATAAATATTTTTATAAAAAACAAAAAGAAGTCAAGTTTTATAAAATAAACATACCAACTTATTTAAAATAGATTTATACAAATAACAAGAACTTAATAATTTTTAAATTAAATCAGCTTAAATAACAGTATTATAAATATTTAGGGTTTTTATTTTTGAGAAAAACCTAGAATTGATAGTAACGACGTTGTTTTATATTTGTATCGTATGTCGTCCAAATAGGATATTATTGATATTTAAAAATATCGGTTTACAAATGGCTGAGATATGAGTGAAAAACACGTTTGCCTCTAATTTTTAACCATTTTCTTTACGCCTGAAATAGACTTAGTAGAATACCTGGCATTTCAAATTGAAAAAAATCGGTTCATAAATAAACGGTTTATAGACAATCAACTTTTTTTCTTGCCGGAATAATGGTTTGGCACAAAAGTGTCCATATAAGCTAAGAATATCAAATATCAAATACATAAATTTGTTGTTCCTTTCTACAGAAATTCATATTGTTTTTTTTTTAATTTTCAACGCCACAATATATGAAGTGTTTGAAATTTAAAAATTCAAAAAAAAAAAATCGTCAATATGAAGATAAATTGTCGAATCTGGCAGCCCTGTTTTTATAACATGTATTTCTTTTGTTGACGTTTCGCTTTCATTGACACCTAATTACTGGAAATATTCCAGTTAAAACTGAATCTGTGTTGTCTGTTTTCGCATTCAAATACAGAAACACTTTTTTCTCACAAATCGAGAAACGATATAATTTTTTGTTTTACACTTCATGTGAAAAAATTTACGATGCGAGAAACACAGAAACGAGCTACTGGGCCCCCCTCTATTATACTTTGAAGCATCTCCCCAATAAAAAATGGAGCTTCCAACGAAGCAGGTTTGTAAGGGAGAAACAGAAACGTTTCGCTTACCATTGCGCTGATGGAAGACATGAATTTTATATGGCGAGTTCCCACTTTGAAGCAATACATTTTTGACACATAAAGCGCATTATTCAGCGCATATAAAAATTGTTGTATGTAACGTTATTTTTTAGTACTCTCCCTTACAAACCTGCTTCGTGGTAAGGGAATGCCGCAGTACTTGAAATTTTATTTTTTTTATATAAAAGTTGTTGAGAGTTCTTTCACTTACTTTACTGCATGTTTGTATGTCTTATTGCGTAGCGATTAACGTGGAAATGCCATATAGAGGCAAAATTAACTAAAATTAAACCTAAAGCCATTCAAATTCATTGGCTTATTGGATGAAATTCTGTCCTTAGTCTCGACTGCAAGCTTCTACTTTACAACTCTATCTTAAAGCCTATCTGGTGCTACCGTATTCAACTATGGGGCACTACCTCGGCCTCTTATACCGAAAAAATTTAAAGGCGCCTAAATAAACTTTCTCGAATAATCACAGCCGCTCCCTGGTACGTTAAAGCTCCCTGGCCATTAGTAAAAACTATGATTACAAAATACGCAGTAAAATATTTTAAAAGGCTTAAACAACACCCAAATCCGCTAGCTCGAAATATTTTAAATCATGGCGGCCACACTCGCTTAAGAAGAAGAGACATTGCATCACTTACCCAACTATATGAGCGATAAGCACCTGAACAGAACCCATGAAAAGGAAACATTTTTGTCTGGCACTGGCCGGACATAAATAAAGAATTAGGATAAGATTTGATTAATTATTGTTAGTTCATATTTAATATATGAAGATTTACTAAATAAATAATGAGAAAAAAATTGTCATATTGAACAACCAAAGCAAAACATTCTGAAAATAAGATTTTTTAGGCACGAAACGCATATATTCAAAGCAATAAAAACAATTAATTTCTTAAAATGAAGCATTGATTACTTAAAGTGTAGGATCTTTTGAAACTGAGTAAGTTCCTCATATTTTTTTTCTTCCGAGCAAAACTATAGTTGTTTAACAAAAAATAGTCAAATGCCTTAAGTCGTTTCAAGTCGAAATCACTTGATGAAATATAAACTTTTTTTTAAAGCTCTAGAACTTTTTGTTTCGCTTCTCCTTCCTTTTCTAAGAAAGAAGTAAAAAACTCTTTTTGTTACTTTACATTTACATACTCCAAGTATGCCATTTTTCTTCGGTTGACATACCCGTAAATCTTGAGAGGGTTGATGTTTTAACATTAATTTTTTTTTTTTGTTATTTTTTTATTAAATTTCTTCCATTACTACTTTGCATTTGTTACTTAAGAAAAATCATATAAATTTATAAGTTCTTTTTATGCTGAATTTATTTTAAAAAGGAAGTGGCAGATTTAAAAAAGGCTGGAAGGTTAAATAAAAATATATTGTTAAAGTAAGAAAGTGTTCTAAGGATTTTTTAACTTGTTTAAGTCTTAATTAAAGAAAGTTTTGTTGCACAATAAAGTTTTTATTTTAAGTTATTTTGTTAAAGGTTTTACTGTATTTTTTTTTCAATTCTACAACACAATTACAAGTATGTTGTTGTGTATTGCCACATTGAACTACTCGGTTGTACAAATAACATACAGGAAACATATGCAAAATATGTGCACATACATACTTCTACTTCTTGTACCAGCAGAGCTTGAAGTAGAATTGAAACATAAAAACGTTTGTATATTTGCTGTCAGTACAGTGGGTCTTAGTTGCAGAAAATGTGATACATTAAATTATACAAGAGTTGGTATAAAAGTTTTGTATAATTAAAAAAAAATTATTTTGTTTTAATAAGCAACCAGTGAAATGCGCATAGAAGCCAGCTTTCCCTCAACAATAAATTTCAGTGTATTTATCAAATATGAAAAACTGGGAATTTAGCACGTCATACGGAAATCGTATTAATAATAAATTTTGTATTCCCGAAAATTACTTTGATAATATACATACTTGCATGTGCCCGTGCAAAAGAACTGAATTGGCAAATTGGTTTTTTTTTTTTTTGTTTTCTTACGAAGACAGTAGAATGAAACAGTTTGTTTTTTCTTTTTATCCACTTACAACTACAATTCGAGTCGGAAAGAACCCAACCAATTGTAGGGGAATGTAAGAAAAGATAAGCTCACTGTTTATTGTTGGTGTTTTGTTTTGGCTTTGATATTGTTACAAGTAAGACTTTTAGTGTTCATAATTCTTATTCGCTTTAGGGTTTTATTTGTATAATATTTTTGGCCTTTCTAAAATCTTTGGAAAAGGTTTCCTGATGAGCTGGCCTAAGCAACCAGTGAAATGCGCATAGAAGCCAGCTTTCCCTTAACAATAAATTTCAGTGTATTTATCAAATATGAAAAACTGGGAATTTGGCACGTCATACGGAAATCGTATTAATAATAAATTTTGTATTCCCGAAAATAACTTTGATAATATACATACTTGCATGTGCCCGTGCAAAAGAACTGAATTGGAAAATTGGTTTTTTTTTTGTTGTTTTCTTACGAAGACAGTAGAATGAAACAGTTTGTTTTTACTTTTTATCCACTTACAACTACAATTCGAGTCGGAAAGAACCCAACCAATTGTAGGGGAATGTAAGAAAAGATAAGCTCACTGTTTATTGTTGGTGTTTTGTTTTGGCTTTGATATTGTTACAAGTAAGACTTTTAGTGTTCATAATTCTTATTCGCTTTAGGGTTTTATTTGTATAATATTTTTGGCCTTTCTAAAATCTTTGGAAAAGGTTTCCTGATGAGCTGGCCTAAGCAACCAGTGAAATGCGCATAGAAGCCAGCTTTCCCTCAACAATAAATTTCAGTGTATTTATCAAATATGAAAAACTGGGAATTTAGCACGTCATACGGAAATCGTATTAATAATTGCGGAAGGCAAATTTTACGCCTATTGAACTGTGATTTGGCAGAAAACACACAAAAAGATGTAACAGCGGGATTAATAAATA
This sequence comes from Pollenia labialis, assembly GCA_949318255.1. NCBI lineage: Eukaryota > Metazoa > Arthropoda > Insecta > Diptera > Polleniidae > Pollenia > Pollenia labialis. The sequence goes on from OX439143.1 coordinate 116,107,011, forward strand.
TAAAAATATAAAAAATAAATTTGGAATAAAATTGGAGTTAATAAAACATTCATTATTTAATACACTTAAAGCGTATTGTTTATTGTCCAAATTAGTGGATTTGTACATTGGCGACGAGTTAAATCGTCATTTATGATATTAAGTATGAAAATTAAGGTGTCAAAATGTGTTTGAAAAATGTTTCATCAATGAAAACATGAAAATTATTACACTAAAGGGTAGGGACAATTGCCGGAACAAAATATGATCTGGTAAAATAGGTGGTTGAAGAAAAAGCAAGGACAATTCGCCGAACTAATCAAAGATATAAATTAGCTGGCAAAGGCCAGAGGCAGTTTGCCGTGAAATTATCTGGGTAAAACCAGAGGCTGTGGGCCCATGTTTCAAACAAAATAACCAGAAAAGTATAGTTGATTCAAAGAAAGAAAAAAAATATGTATAAGTATGGAAACGATTTAATTAATATATGTATGAGTAAAATAAAATGACAAGTTTATAATTTAATTGTCAACATATTTATGAATTGTTTTATTGTTTCAGAAAATCCTATGAAATGGCTGAAAACTTCGTCAGCTCATTACTAGTTTGACCTACCGACCGTTAAAAAAAAATTAAGTTAGATATGGAGTATTTATATTTTGAGTACCCCCTTCTGAATCCAAAACTTTTTCACGAATTTTTTTTATGGTTTTTGAGATATTAAGCATTAAATTTGCTGCATATCAACTACATATTTAAATGTTTAATAAGTTTAGCGAATGCTGCAAATTCATAATACCAAAAAATCCAAAAAAAATTTCACTCTTGCTTTGCTTCATTGACATAAGAAAACCAAATAGTTCAAGCGAAAGCAAAATAAAATGAGAACAAGAACATAAATTTTATTCTTGCTTTGATTCATTGCCGTAAGAAAAAAATTTGTAAAATCAAAATTAAATATCACCAACTCCATACACCGCAGTAAGTATACGTATGCAGCACAAAAAGCTAATTTTTAGAAATAAATTTAGAAAAGTGTCGTTTGCGGCACAAAACAATAATTTTCATATTCATTAATACGTTCACAAAAATTAAATTTGACTTTTTTGCATGGATTTCGCGTCAGCTTAATTTATGAGCCAATTTCGGATACCATTTTCTGAAATGCAGTAATATGATTCTGCATTCCAACAAAGAAAATTCTGCAATGAGAGAGGTACGATTTGCAACCACTGTTTTCATTATACTTGTTAAATAGCCCTGCAAAATTTATATCACTGAGCGTTGTTGTGATGAAAAAATACGGCATGGTGTCCAGAGGACGGGCTTCACACAAGATTATCTGATTTATGACCTTCCACACATGGACACATGCCTTTAACGGTATTTAAGGCAGAAACCATTTGTAATATACGCTATTTGTTAAATTTAGTAATTAACTCAATTCCAAGAATAAGCATTAAAGTGCTGGCGGTATGAAGCATTTCCGTTAAATTTACAATAAATTCAATCAATGATTTTCATAATGATCGGTTGATAATATATGACTTAAAGACTCTGGAATATATTTTTTTCATGTTTTATATAATGTGTTTGTGATCTTAGATTTTATAAAGATATGTTCAGAATTTATCACAGATTCCATACAAAATTCACTGAAGAAAAATTTTAATTCTTGGCGGAGGGCATTAAAGATTCGTCACAACATCTTTGCTTTTTCAATTATAAGGTTTTAACATTGATTAACTTAAGTGGTGGTTCACACCAATTGGCATTCCCTTTTTCTTCTCTCCTAAAAGCTTAAGACTTGAAGGCTGAAACTTGAAGAGTGTGAACCAGCACTAAATGCCTATTTTTTTAAAAAGAGCGTAAAGCTCACTGGTTTATCTTACATTTAAGACAAAATATATATATATAAATATAAATAAATATATTAAATATTTTGTTGTTTTAAATGTAAGTTAAACGAGTGAGTTTCCATGGACTGTTACAAGTTACTTGCTTGGCACATGGGTGATACTAAGTTGCAGAGAAAATTCGATAATATCACAATTTTTAATGAAATGTATTCCTTGATTCCCCTTCCACCGCAGCCACTAGTAACAAGATAGTGCACTGACTAGATGCCTCAAAATTCTATTCTAAAAGCTTAGAGTAATTAAAGAATTTAAGAAGAGCTTTTTTATACCGATGTTTATGAAATTAAATATGTAAGTTAGAAAAATGTAAGTAAGAAAAATTCTTGACAAAAGTTACAAAAAAACAGATGCAAGGAAGAACATGTAAAATTAATTAAAATAGATAATCATTCAAAAAGCGAATTTCGATCTACCAAAGGTTAAATATAATTTGGTTTAAAGATTAATGCTTGACTATTGACTGCCAGCAGTCGTCGATGGCTGTGAGTGTTAAACGGCAAATCCCTCTGAAGACATCAAGTGGTTGCGATTGAAACATGTAAGGGTAACCTGTCCGTAATCGCCAGTCAAGAATGGAAAATTATCAATAAATTTTAATTAATTTCATGTTGTAAAATTCCTTTCTTCCTTAAAATAATTTAATGAAAATTAAATTTTATGAACTTAAGCCTAATTAAAATATCAAAGTTTGGATTAGAGACTATTGAACAATTCAACAAAATAACCACGATACTGAAATTTTTCAAGTTTTTAGTGCATATTTTTAATTTTTTAGTGCATATTTTTGATTTTTTAGTGCATGATATATTATAAAATTTTCTTCATCAGTGTTACAATAAATATTTACCTTAAAAGCCCCACTGTCCTTTGCTTCATATTGCATGCAACAATTTAATTTTTTTCAGTTTTATTTTCAACATAAAACAATGTTTTTGCTGTTTTTCATTTGTTACTCTCTTACTATTTGTTTATTTCTTAAATGTTTGATATTTTTTCTTTATAAAAATGTAATATTTTTGTTAAATATTTCAAACGAAAAAAATGCCGTACAATACAAGATCCTTTCGTGTCCACTATTTTCTGTAAAACTTTATTTGCAACTTTTGTTTTTATGCAACAAAATTTTTTTTTTTTTTTTTTTTTGTGGAGAATAAAAACTAAACAAGTTGAAATACATAACGAAACCAACTTTTATATTCGGCTAAGCTAAATGTTATATACACAAGCACAAAAAATCGAACTTTAAGGGAAAAGGAATGTATGCAAAAACGTTCCTTTCAGTAATTCTTCTCCGACTTTTTATATAAATTTTTATGTTTTAACAAAATGTTTTAATATTTTTAAAAGATTTTTTAAGTCATCGATTATTTTTCAATAGATTGGTAAACTTACCGATAAATTTTTTGTTGAACTTTCTAATCTAAAGAAATGTTATCGATAACTTTTTTATTAGTACTGTTATCGCTAATAAATAGATTAAAGGAGTAATCCATGAATTTTTCTTAGATTTGAAAAGCGATCAACAACTTTTGATAGATTGGGAAGGTTATCGATTACTTGTCTGGATATTAGTAAAGTTATCGAAAAATTTTTTTTTCTTCAAGCACAGTTTTTTCTAGTTTTCCTTTAAATTAGTGAAGTTATCGGTATTTTTGGTGAATAAGTAAAGTAATCGATAACTTTTCTAAAAATTAGTAAAGTTATCGATAACTTTTCTATTGGTAATTATCGAAAGCCTTTTTATAAATAAATAACGTTATCAATAACCCTTCCTCAGATTATAAATTTTTAAAAGCTATTCAAAATTTTTGAATAGCTTAGTGAATTTATCGATAACTTTGGTTTTGTAGGGCTTTCAATATTTTTTCTATGGTCTAGTAAAGTTTTCGATAACTTTTGTGTAGATAAGCAAGTTTATCGAAAACTTTTCCATATTTTTGTAGATTAGTAAAGTTATCGATAAATTGTCTCTTATTTAGTATCTTATAGAGTATTATAGTTTCTAAAAAAAGTAAAGCTATCGAAAGCTTTTTCATAGTTAAAGAAAGTTATAATATTTCAGTTGATTAGAGAGTTTATCGATAAGTTTTGGTTAGATTAGTACAGTTTTCAATGATATTACTATAGATTAATAATATTATCGATAATTTTTTGCATATCTTAGTAAAATTATAATTCAATTTGTTAGGGATCAACAAAATTATTAGTAGTTTGTTTATATGTATATTGCTGAAAACATTTCTTAATTAGAACGTAGATAAAATCAAAATTTCTTAAAAACAAGAGATCAACGGGCATGTTCTAAAAATCGAATTGAAGCGAAATTGAAATCGAACGAGTTTTTAACTTCAATTATCTACAAAATGACCGTATATTCTTCTGGGTTTAAGAGTTGTTGTTCTAAAAATATTTGGTACACAAAGAATAAAGTAGATAAAAAGGAATGTTTTTATGAACTTTCATTTCAGGGTCCTTTTAAATATTTGTTCGCTTTTAAATCCACTTGATCTCGATATCTAGAAGATGCCCGCAACTCATCTTATGACCGAGCTATTATATTATTTACCTAAAGTTCCATAACTAATCAATTCTGCTACCATCCACCCCCTTTCAAGAAAGTTTTTAGGAGGCAAAATACTATTTTGCCGTTGTTCATATCATATGCTGTTGACATCAATTTAATTTCCTGGCTATTGCTTTTGTTGGTGTCTTTCATTCTTGTTGTTGCTGTTTTTATTATTGCTGACTGCTGTTAACAATTGTGATGTGATGTATTTCATGTAAATTTCACTTGCATTGCATTAAATTTATAAACGACAGAAAACAGAAATATACAAAAAAAGTAGTCAGGAGCAGCAATAGCAATTGTAAGCAGTTGCAGTAGCAACAATAATCCATGTATGTAGTTGTAGTTGTTGTTGTGTAATATTAGTAAACAAACAAAAAGGGTTGTTGCCACTATTGTCGGCACATTGAGAGTAGAACAAGCAGGCTTTATTATTATTCTTATTGTCGTTGTTGTTGATGTTGCTGTATGTAAATAAAAATATGCATATTTACAACAAAATGAAAACACTGTTTTGCAACACAAAGCTGCAGTCTTGTGTGTGGGTATATAGACACATACACAAAGAGCTTTTTATAGTTTTAGGGACGAAGTATGAAGTTACCCTGGGCTCTGAAACAGCCGTTTGCAACAAAATATTCCTTGTTTACATAACTTTATTGATGACAAGCATAACAACAGATGCAGGCCTCGACAATAACCACAAATAAACTTGTAAATAATGGTTGGCCAATGCGATAGTAAATTTTGTTTCTGTTTTTTGCCCCTGCCCTTCTCTTTATCATCTTCTGTTACACAATGTTCTTGTAAATAAAACATTTTTTTTTTTTTTTTGAAAAATTCATTTATACAAATAATACAAGTTCGACAGCACAAATCGATGTTTCCACCAAACAAAAAGTTGGGATTGTTGTAAATATTAAATATTGTAGAAAAGATTTGTTATTGATAGTAAACTTAATTTGTTTTTAAATCAATTAAAAATTGAGTGTTTTTAAATAAACAGGATATACGTAAATTTTAAGTGTTTTAAAAAAAAACATAAAGAAGAATTATTTTTATACAATCGAGATAATTTTATATACAAAACTTAAAGTAAAATAATCGACTATGTAAGTATTTCATTGGAAAAAGGCATCGACAGCATAAATTTTTTAGAAAATAAATCGCTATCATAACCTTTATGTTTAAACGTAACCGATTGCAAAAGTTGCCAATTTTATTAACAAAAAACCGCTTTTATTATCTTTTTTCACATAACTTTTCTATAGAAAAGTTATCGATACAATAAACTTTTTGAAAAGTTATCGATAGCAAAATTTGTCTATAGAAAAGTTATCAATCAACTAACTTTTCTCAGAAAAATTATCGCTCGTTTTTTTTAATGTAATCGCTCGCTTAACTGTGCTGCAGTGAAGTTTTTGCTGGCTTAACGAAGTCCACAAATTCAGCCAAATAGTAAAACACCAAACAGAGGGCATTGTAACTGGTAGTTTCTCTTGTAATGATAAAGGCGGAAACCTAGTGACAGATACTGAAAGTGTTCTGCTTTGGACAGCCCGATACGAGCAAAGCTATTTAAAGCCATGTCTGAGTTTGGTACCTGCAAAGCTAAAACGCTTATGCAGAATGACGTTAACTGATTTAAACAAAAAGCATATGCTGATGATATTGATATAAATGGGCGGGCGGACTGTGCTAGAGGTAACTGTAACATTCTCCAGTATCGAAAAGGAGTCGGCGAAGGTGGGTTAAATAAAGCTAATGCTATAAATGAACAAAGGAGCAACAAGGCTGGGGCAATATGTGAATTTGGTGACTTTAACTTCGAGGTAGTGAATAACTTTATATATCTCGGTACAGCCATTAACCAAACAAATAGCATCACTTTGGAAGATGCTAATGCTGGCTGAGCAAGCAGTTTAGAAACAAAGCTCTCTCTCGACGACCACAAATTACACTCTATAGAACGTTTATATTACAAGGCTTACTTGCTACTATATGCCGCTAAAGCGTGTTTTCTTACCCAAGCAGATAAAGCTGTTTGTTTTGGCGTTTCATACAGGGACAAATTAATAATTAAGTGCGGCAAAATTCTATACTTCTTATGGATTCGATAAATTTTAATAAAACTAGGTTAGGTTAGGTTCCATTGGCAGCCGTGATCAAGCACAGCTCACGTGGGTCCATTAATTAGTTCCCGTTGTGTTACCATGTCACACCGACTCCCACGGGTCCTATGTTATCAGGCTGCTAGTATCCCCATGCAGCCATCCGGTCCATTCAATAAAGGAGTGGATCCTGTTTACATTAACATCAGAGAGACAAGTTTTGTACCCAAGGGCCCTCGACCAAACATTTCGAGTCTTAAATCTAAGAATACCAGGCAATTACAGAGAAGATGTTCCGTTGACTCTTACTCCTCCTCGTTGCCGCAACTTCTACACAAGTCATTATAAGGGAACTCCAGCCTCTGGGCGTGCCTCCCAATGGACCAGTGGCCAGTTATAACAGCAATTAGGGTTCTATGATGATGCCTAGACAGCTGTAATGCCCGCCGTGTCCTTTTTTCATTTATGATGGGCCAGATTTTCCTGGTTTCCCCACAGGTAGTTTCGTTGTGCCACCTCTGACTGGCAATAAGATGAAACTTGTGCGTTATAAGTTGCTTACACCTCGGGAGTTAAGCACCTACATTTTATGTTGAACCGTGTCGATTCAAGGTGGTACCTGCATACGCATTAATAAAACTAGGTACCTCAAGGTTTTTAGGGTCTCTGATTACGAATCTGATGCCAGTTTATAAAAATTTAAAATATGGCGGACAATATTTTCAAAATTTACCGAATTCGAATTTTTTTGGGGTCGCTGATAACGTATCTGGTGTTAGTTCTTAGAAATTCCAAATGGCGGATCCAATATGGCGTACAATTTTTAAAAAAATATAATACACGGGTTTTTAGATGTCAGTTTTTAAATTTAAAAATTCACCCAACGTAGTTACTTGTAAGAAGACGGCACTGAAAGAAAAATTTTGCAATTGCGGTTCTGTTAGTTAAAATTTTGTTACGAAATTCCTCTTTTTATATTTTTTTGCAGTTTAAGTATACATCAGTATTGCACACAAGTATTTTGTGAGGAGACCACAAAGTATGTAAAATTTAGCAAAAAAAAAATTCATTTGAATGTGGGATTTTCAGAATTAGGTGTACTACCCAAGAAAAATAGGCTCTATTTATTGAAAGGGGAAAGGGGGACCTGCACTTGACTTTTTCACACTTACTTTTAAAAGGAGAAGTCATGGAACTGTTTTGAACTTTTTTTGTAGCTCTAGCTAGACTAAATTTCACAATATATTTCAAAACAAAAACAGTATACTATACCTACACTACATATAATTGTTATTTTAATAATAACTGCAAGTTAAATAAGGCACCTGATGCTTGAAATTATATTTAAAAAACTATAATTAGAATTGTGCTTGTTTTGTTGAACCATTTACGGTTTTTAATCCAAATTTTCAATATTTTTAATCAGGCTTAAGTTCATCAAATTTAATTTTCATTAAATTATTTTTATGAAGAAAGGAATTTTACAACATGAAAATTAATTAAAATTGTTATTGATAATCATTCATTCTCGACTGACCTGAGATTCGAACCCAGGCAGCTGGTTACCATGACATGTTTCGATCGCAACCACTCGATTTCCTCAGATGGATTTGCCGTCTTACACCCGCAGCCATCGACGACTGCTGACGTCATTAGTCAAATATCAATCCTTAAACCAAATTGTATTTTTAACCTTTGGTAGATCGAAATTTGCTTTTCCGAATGATTATCCATTTTTTAATTAATTTTACATGTTTTTCCTAACTTCTGTTTTTTCCGTACTTATGTCAAGAATTCCTCTTGAAGTCCAAAGTACATTTTCTTTGTTTTTTCATTTTGTCCTTCTTTTTCTTGTTGACCTTTTTCAGCCCAACTTTAAACTGTATATTTATAAAAAATTGTAGAGTGTAGCATCAATAAACGCTACAGATGCTTATGTCAGGTGTAAGTGCATGTAACAGATAATAATACTTTTCACGCACGCAAATAAATATTTATAGGTTGATTGGGTACTGTTATATAAAACATATTAAGTTTAATAGTGTTTACATTTAACAATATAAAAAATTAAATTTTTGTCGTCGTAATTCGGTTATTTGTCCCTATGTGCGTTTGAACCAGGGCTGTGGAGTCGGAGTCAGAGTTGAAGAGTCGGAGTTGAGATTTTTGTGCCGGAGTCGGAGTCGTTTTTCGGCATAAAAATTTTAAAAAAATTTTCGAAAATAAAAATTATCTTCTTAAAACACATTTAAAATTTAAATTAATGGTTTATGAATACTGCTCTTATGCGCTGTTTCCAAATGACAGGCAATGGACTGAGTGTTTTTCATAAAAATTTTACTACATAATCAATCGCCTGTCATTTGAAAACAGCACAAAAACTCCAATTTTTAGAAGGCCGTACGGTAATGAAAAAATAAAAGGTAACATCACTGAGTCTCATATACATTTAGCATCAAGATTATAATAGGAATCGTGAGTCGGAGTCGGAGTCGCACTTAAAAAATTTCAGCGTTTGAAGTCGGAGTCGGAGTTAGAACTTTTTTCGGAAGACTCCACAGCCCTGGTTTGAGCGAAAGATTCTTCGCAAAATATATGGACCTATCTACGTCGAAGTTGAGTATCGCCATCGAATAAATCACGAGCTTTATGAGTTGCTGGCTAGACTATGTCATACGTATAGATGAGAATGCTCCGGCGAAAAAAATCGTTCGAGTTCGATCCCGTAGGAAGACGTTGATGAGGAAGGCCTAAGCTCCGTTGAAAATATCAAGCTAAGGAAGAGCTCGAAAAACTTGGAGCTAGAACTGGAGAAACTGCCATTTGTCGAAGGTATAACAAGATATTTATTATATCAGCTTAACTTTAACCTACCCGACAGGATGAACTTGCCTTTAACAAATTGCTCACTTTGGTTTAAAGCAATGTTGAAACAATGGAAAACATTTTACACATGAGTCAAAATTCATCCTTTTATAATCGGCAAGTTGTAATAATGGCCCTAAGTAGAAGAAAAGTAATCGCTTACTTAACTTTATTTATAAAAAAAGTCTCAAGTTATTTATAAAAAAGTATCGCTGGCTTAACTTCTATAAAATAGAAATCTCTGACTTTAATTTTCTATTAAACAAGTTTCCCTTGGTTAGGTTTTCTAAAGAAAGGTTATAGCTGGATCATTCTTCCATTAAATAAATACACAGATTTAACTTTTCAACAGATAATTTATCGCCGACTTAACTTTTTTTAAAAATGTAATCGCTGAAATTTTTTAATAACCACTTTTTGTTAATTTAACTTTGTAAAGTAAAGTTATCTACGACTTAAAATTTCTGCAGAGAAAAAAATTTTAATAAAAATTGTGTATTTTACACATACAAATTTTTTTTTGTACAATAGTGTCTACTTTTATCGCTATCAGTTAGGGCATTATGAGGTTTATATATTCAGTTTTTATTCGCTTGGCTACAGCATTATGGCCTGATAATTTTTTCTGTTATCAATTTATATTTATATGTAACATATAAACGGCCAATTTTTATCATCAGACTATTTTTTTAATATTTAGCAATATTAAAATTTTTTTTTTTACACTTCTTTTTACCAATTGTGTAATAAATCTGTCGTATGAATAAGCGCACAGTGACACAAATCTTCTCTAGCATAAAATGCCCCCAAAACATTTGTGATGCATGTTTCCCCATAGAAGAGCAAAATGTTCTCTAAAGAGTTAAATAAAAAATGTGTAAAACAATAAAGTTACTCCTTAAAAAAAAAAATAGTACCACAACAGATGTTGGTACATTGGAAGCAATTCAATGACATGGAATGAAACCATCGCGCTCCAAATAGTGGAAGAAATCATCATGTAGAATTTTTGCTGCATAACCCAAAATGAATTGAATTTATTAATAATATTTGTTAAAACAATTTTATATGCCATTTTTTGTTATTTTATGAATATTATTTTTTCGGCTCGTTGGACATTTGATACTGGGCAACCTCTAGTTATTTTAAAAGCTCTGTTGTTTTTTTGCTGCTGCCCCATTTTTTGCATGTATGTAAATGCCTGAGTTTTATTTTGAAAACAATCACAGGATCGCAAAAAAAGTGAATAACTTTATTTTTTGGCATTTAACATTTAATAATTCAGTTAAAATATACCAAATTTTTTGCTGTGGGCTTCTGTATTCACAGAACACACAAACACATGCCCATTTAATTCATAAACATACACATGTCTATGTTAAATGTATGTTTGTACGTTTGATTGGTATACATATGTTAATTTGTATACTTTTCCCTTTTTTCTCCAAAAAAATGTTAGATTGTCACTGTTTGATTGATTGATTGCCAGTGTTGTTTTTATGCAAATGATTTAATTTGTGCTGCTCTTCTTCTTGCTTTGTATTGGGCAAGAATATTTTATGACATAATTTTAACTAAACAGCCAACATAAGGACACAAAATTTAGAAAAAAAAAATAACTGAATAGAAAAACAAGTTGCATCAAACTCAAAGAAAATTTGCTTTTAATTTTGTATTGAATAGATATTGATGTCCAAAATTCCCGTAGTTACAAAAAATTAAAAATCTACTTTTTTATCGATGATAATGCACCGTATCAAAATACATGTTTCTTAAAAATTTTACACTGCTACAATTAAAAATCAATAGAATTCGTTAAGGCCTTATTGCAAACGTCTTTAGGTAAATTTATATAACAATCATAAAAAAGGAAATTCTTATTTTTGTTTATTAACTGCTTTTTCCTTAAATTCGCAATAAAGTTCATTTTATCTGCATAATTTGCCGCCATTAGTACATTTTAGTAAAAGTATTTACGTCATAGTCTACAGCGATATGGTCCTCGATTTGTCTGCAGCTAAACGATGTGACTAGTTCTATAGAACAAATATGGAAAACTCTGCTAGTCTACATAAGAGTTATCAAAAACTTTGCACATCTATAAAAAAGTAATTGATATTTTACTAAACTATCGAACACTTATCGATAATATAACTTTGATGTGTAAAAAGCTAAAAGGCCTAACTCCACTTTTCAAAAATGTCTAAATTTTGTTATATGTATTACTATCCTCTGTGAATTCTTTAAAAAATTTTTGTTTTTATTTAAATATTTTCCAATAAAAAATATAAAAAATTGCTATAGGTTTTGAATAATAGGATAATAGGAAATATACAAACCAAAATAAGGCCATAATATATTGCTGTATTATAAATTACAACGCATCGCGTGTTGGCCAACTTTCTTTTCGTAGTATTTATTATTATTATTATTATTATTATTATTATTATTATTATTATTATTATTATTATTATTGTTATTATTATTATTATTATTATTATTATTATTATTATTATTATTATTATTATTATTATTATTATTATTATTATTATTATTATTATTATTATTATTATTATTATTATTATTATTATTATTATTATTATTATTATTATTATTATTATTATTATTATTATTATTATTATTATTATTATTATTATTATTATTATTATTATTATTATTATTATTATTATTATTATTATTATTATTATTATTATTATTATTATTATTATTATTATTATTATTATTATTATTATTATTATTATTATTATTATTATTATTATTATTATTATTATTATTATTATTATTATTATTATTATTATTATTATTATTATTATTATTATTATTATTATTATTATTATTATTATTATTATTATTATTATTATTATTATTATTATTATTATTATTATTATTATATTATTCTACTTTTTATTTTGAGGAGTTATGCCTTTTAGCTTCTGACACGTCCACTTATCTATAAAAACTTTGTTAATCTGTGGAAAAATTGTCGAAAATTTCCTAATTGTATATAGAAAAGTAATAAATAACTTTGATTATCTATAAAAAGGGTTATTATTGAAAATTTTATTAATTTATAGAAAAGTTATCGAAAACGTTATTCATCCATTGAAAAGTTATTAAAAACTTTACTTATCAATAGAAAAGTAATCGATTACTTTGCTAGTCTATGGTAAAGTTCTCGCCAAATATACTAAAATATAAAAGGAAATAGATAACTTATCGATGCTTTTACTTATCCATAAAAATGCTTTGGATAATTTTACTAACTTATAGAAAAGTTATCGATAATTTTTCTAATCTATAAAAAACGCGATAATTTTACTGACCTATAGAAAAGTTATAAATTTTTTTACAAAATCAATCGATAACTTGCATTTGTAATTTATAAATAAGCTATCGCCAACTTTACAAATATTTAAAATAAAATTGATAACTTTAGTAATCAATTTAAAATATTATCGATAAAATTATTAAACTATAGAAAAGTTATCGATAATTTTACTAATATATAACAAATTTATCGATAACAGTGTTAATCTATGGAAAAGTAATTGATATCTATAGAAAAGTTATCGATAAGTTTACTTATCAAAATAAAAATAAAGGAATACAAAACAAAAAATAACATTTAAAATACAAAATATTTTACACAAACAAATTTTATATATTTATATTTACATTTAAATAAGTAAACAATAAAAGTTAAAAAAACCGGACAAATTTAACACTTCACTAATAAAGTTTACTTTAATTTGTGTTTGTCTATTGCATGTTTATAAATCTTTGCACACCTGTGTCTTTCTTAAAATTGTATGTGAAAAATTTAACGATAACTGTACTAATCTATAAAAAAGGCCATCGATAGCTAAACTAATCTTTTAAGAAACGCTCAAATATTTCTGCTCTTTCGAAGAGTGTTTCTCTTTTGCAGGGTTTTTTATGCTTGTACATGTTAGTACATCTCTATAATGCACTATTGCAACTGTGGATCTTGTTGCAATAGTTTGCAAATTATCGGACTGGTACTTTTGTAAAACTATGAAGGGAATGTTCCAAAAAAATTTCCATCTGCGTAAGCCAGATAGTTATAGCGGCATTGCTAAGTTTTAATTACAGTCAAAATAAACAAAACAATAAAAGATTGGCAAACACAACCAGTGATGCCAGGAAAAAATTTCCAAAAATCCCTACGTGTTTTAAAAAAATTCCTTTTTTTCCCTACAACCAAAAAAAATTTCCCTACACTTTTCCCTACGTTAGAATTTATTGTTTTTAGCAACAGGCAAACAAATACACAATTTGTAAATACTAAGGGTAATCACGATGGTCATTGTGCAAATTTGCAATGTGTATATTTGCAGTGCATATTATGATTGATCGTGAGCATACCACTTTTATTTTTTGTGCAAATATGCTATTTTTCTAAAAATTTATTCTGGCAACACTAAAAACTTCTGGCAGCACTGCAAAAAATCTGCATTTGTTTACAATTATACACAAGCAAATTAAAATTAATTTTTTCTTTTTAATTAACTTAAATTTAATTCTCTATTTAATAATAAAACCTACGAAAGTGTTGAGATTATAAGTTTTCTTAAAAACAATATGGCGCTGCATATGTCAAATGTTATTGTTTACATTTGTTTACAACGTAGCAAATATGCACTACTAATCTTGCTCATGGTTTTTTTAGTGCAAACGAAGTAAAATAGAGCAAATTGCATATACGTACATATGTACATTTTGCTGTTGTGTTGTGCAAATGTGTGCATTTTTGCACGCATTTGCATCGTTTGCACTACCCATCGTGATTTCCCTTACTATAATAAAATAATTTATTAACAACAAAAAAAAAACCAAAATAAATAAGTCAATGCCATAAACGCATATATAAAAATTCAATTTCAAAAATAACACAGTGACAAATTTAAATATGAACTGAAAGGCCTCTAAATATCTTTGAATCTAGAGAAAAAAAATATGGTCAAATTTCGTATTTGATTTTTCATTTCCTCATCTTTTTTCCTTTTTAAAAAACTTAACAATTTTCAAGAATACTTATTTCACATCGGAAATAGGCTATAATCCCAGCAAACATTTTTAAAATTTGGGAGCAATAAACATTTATACTGCATCCAAACCGCTTCTTTTTTGCTTCTAAAAATGACCGCCTTACTCTAGTGCTGCAAGATAAGGCATATAATCCTACAATTCTTAAGTGCGGTGCTAAAAATTAAAAAAATATTTCCTTTTAAATATATTACCTTCCATATCCTTAAAAGTTTTCTTTAAAAATTTTTTAAAAATTCGAAATTCTTTGTTTAGAAGTTGCGATTATTTTTATCATTAAATATTCGCATATATTTTAGCGAATGAGAATGCTAATTCAAATAGCAAAAAAAGAGAAAAGTTCTCAAATGCAAACCCGATTATTGGTTTTGGCAATTGTTAAAGATTGGCATGGTGTAAGGACTCCTAGTATAAGGTTTCTGTTAAAAAAATACGAATATTTACGTATTTTTACACAATATATTAAAAATGAGATAATATTTTGAAAATTCCCTCCATTTGCCTTAAAACTAAATATCTGTCCTTTTTTCCCTACGCTTAAAATTTTCCGAAAAAATCCCTACAAAAAGGGAAAATTCCCTACTGTTGGCATCACTGAACACAACAATATAATTCCCCTCTAACTCATTTTGCTCTTAACTGGAATAATAATTAAACAATATTTTGTGATGTTTGAAAAGTTTTTAATTTTTTTATCCTAATTGCAGTACAGAGATTTGTGTTTATAATGAAATTTACAAAAGCAGCGAATTTTTCGATTTTTCAATGGGGATACGAATATTCGAAAATATTATTATTGTTTGAAAATTTGTTTGTCCATATGTTGAATATACAAAATATCTCCAAAAACTAACATCTAAAGTCAATGGGTATATATGTACATACATACAACACTATAGAAACACAATTAACATAAAAAATAGTTCCTGCTGCTTTTGTACACCACTTACAACACAATGGACATGGTGTGCATGTATTTATGATCGTTTCATGTCAATTGATTCATTCAAATTTTTTCAAATGTGGTCAGTAGATGTTCGCTTTTGCCAAGTAGTTGATTTAAGTTGCTTTGTTGTTGTTGTAATTTCTACATTGAGTGTTAATTATCGAAAAATCTGTAGGGAGTCTTAACAAGGGAAAATTTGGGAAAACAAGAGAAGAAAAGTTTAAAACAATGAAAACTATGTAATTGAATTTTTCAGTAAAACAACAGGTTAAATGGTTTGTTATGCGAACATTCGATGCTGACCTAAACAATATAATTTAGGAGAAAATAAATTTTTCAAAATTTAAAAACAAAAAACAATCATTGTTTAAAAATCTAAACTAAAATTTGCAGTAGCAACGAAAATTAACTAAAAAGTCTAATTTAAAAATGAAAAGCACTTGGAGCCATATTTTGACTACCCATTAGTAGTAGCTTCACAATTTCTTAGAAATAGTTGTAGTCGTAGCACAAAAATTAAATTTGAAGATTAGGAGACTTTCATTTGCTAATATTATATTTACAATTAAGATGCAGTGGTTAAAGTAATGTGCGATTTTCGTAATACACATTTTTTAACGAGTAGTTTAATTTATATGAAAAGCAATTAAAAAAAACTTAGTGCTTTTCATATACATTTTACTACACGGTCAATCACTTATATTGCGGCAACCGCACATAAGAGCCTTAAAATTAAAGCAAAGAACTAACAGAAACAGGACTAAACATATAAGAAGATGGGACAGTAAATAAGCAAGTGTTGTAGAGATAGAAGTTGCACTAAATAATCATATAACGTATATATAAAGTAGCAATTTGTATAGCAATCTTTTTAGAAAAGACAATTTTTTTAAGAACGCCTAATATGAAGAACGCTTTCGTAACTTAATGCGGGAACGTAATCGAAATGCAGAATAAGGGCGCTTATAATGTAAAAATAATAAAATAAACCAAAAATCAAAGAGGATCATCTAATTAATTTGATTTTTTAACAGCAGCTCTGGTTGTTGATTATTAATATTAATATTTAAGTAACTACAAAACATTTTAATGCTGCCGAGGCATTATTCGTGAAGCGGAGATAGCAAACAATTTGTTTGCCTAAATACCTCTGTTTGAGAATGGAATCTCTATAGGCTTGCCAGATGGCCTTGATTTTGTATAAGTAACAAGAGTTGTCACTGCTCTACAAGAATCAAGAAAAAATATGTTTTGTCAACATTTAAAAGATATACAAACAACTGTACGTCGCTGTAGCACTGCTAAGCCGGAAGTCATTATTTAAAAAAAAAATTATTTTTAAAAAAGAGAACACTCAGGAAGCTCAAAGCAAAAAGAAGACAATTTACAAATATAATCTCCATAGCTGCCACGAGTCATTTCGAGAGGTTCAAAAGCCCCTTAATTTTTCCCTGCCGAAAATTTTTCAAAAATACTAAGTGCCTATCTTTATAAGTTATGCCCGTAATTTCAACAAACAGATATCTGTTGGTGTTCTTACCTAACAGTTATCTTTACCTATCCGGTAAAAATAGTTTGGTAATTTCAACGTAAATTTTGCCTACGTGTTTTTTCCTTTAAGTTTTCTTTTAAAATATGGCAACATTTGTATTTTTATTAATATTTTTAATTAACTGTCAAAATCGATAGTGTAAAATACACTACAGTTGAACTAGTAGGTATGACAAACATGTTTAAATTATCAAAAATTCGTTACACCTTAGATATCTTTACACAGCTAGATATCTGCTTGTAGAAATTACGGGCATTAGTGAGACGCCTGCACAAAGCTTTACATTTTATGTCATGTTAAAAAAATTGGTCCCCGAAGCTGGTAGGACGTCCCTAAACGGGCCAAATGTTTGTCCGCCCTCACCTTATGTGTCATCGCAACATATACAAAATCCATATCAGTGAATTTTATATGTATACATATTTTTATAAAAACTTTATAGGAAGACTTTCATTTTGTTAAGGGCCCCCTGAAGGAATGAATATAGCTGGTAAGTATGTTTGGAACAAATGTTCGGGGTAAAAATAAAGTAAAATGCTTCGTTTTATAAAAAACGTGCCAAATAATACTCTTAAAAATAGTTAAAATATGCCAAAAAGTTATGCCAGCAAAACCTTTTCTATAGAAATGTTAAGCCAGCGATAACTTTTCTATAGAAATGTTAAGTTTATATGTATATGAAAATTAAGACAGCGCTAGCTTTTCTATAAAAAAATAAATTCAGCAATAATAATTCTGTGTTGAATTTAAGACAAAGATAAGCGATAAATAATTTATGAAATAATTAGGCCAGCGATAAATTTTTAACTCAACGATAACTCTTCTATAGAAAAGAGACAAAACATGTTTAAATATGGCCACCTCCAATAAAACTATTTCAAAAGAAAATTTTCAACATATTATGTTTAATCTAACCATATAATTATTATCGACATACTTTAAAGATAATTTGGTTGTAGATAACAACAATATGATAAAATTAAACATGATATGTTTACAATTTTCTTTAAAAATAGTTTTGTTGGTGGTGAGCATATTTAAACAAGTTTTTTCTCTGCTTTTATAGAAAAGTTATACCAATCATAACCATTCTGCCGGCGATACGTTTGCAATGGAAAACTTATGCCATGAATATCTTTTTCAGCCTGCGATAACTTTTCTCTTAAAAATTTAAGCCAGGGATAGCTTTCTATAGAAAAATTATGACAATGTTAAGCCAGCGATAGAAAAGATAAAGTATCTAGTTAAGAAAATTTAATTTTATTAAACATTTTTGGTATTTCATTATTTGCGAAAAGTGGTTGTAATTCTCATTCACTCTGGAGTTTAACTTACATAATATCTTAAGCTTTTCTTAAGTCATTGGGAAAAGGTTTCCTGATGATCTGATGATAAGCAACCGTTGAAATGCGCATAGAAACTAGATTAGCCTCCAACAATAAACTTCAGTGTATTTATCAAGAATGAAAATTTGGAATTTAGTACAACAAACCAAATCTTATCAATGAAAAAGTTTTTTTTTAGAAAATTTTAGTGAATTCTATATTTAATAGAACTAAGAAACTCTACCGAGATTTAAGTTTTATTTAAAATTTTTTTGATATTGATTTCAATATTGTGCCAGAGTTTTTTTAAAGTTTGTATGATTTTTCGTTTTATATTTGACTTAATTCTTATTTATATTTTAAGTTTCTGTTATAATAAATCCTTTTCCTTTGGTATGCATTACATATTTTTAATTTATGTTCTTTAATTTATTTGGATATATTCAGAGGTGTCATATACAAAACATATTTTTTTTCGGCGAATTTTGATTTTATTTAAAACTGACAGACATGAGTTTGAAAACCGCACCTTTTTGCATTAAAATCTCTAACAAAAAATAAATCTTATAGTCGCAACGTTTGATCTTGTTTCTTCTCTTGCTGCTCATGTGCGAGAGAGTGTTTCTTTAAAATTTAGAAGGTAAATTCTTATTTTGTTTTTTACTTAAAGGAATTTACTTTGTTAGGAAAACACTAATCTACCTTTTAGGTTGAAACGCCAAAAACCCAATACCTGTAGTGTAAGAAATAAAGAAACAATATTGAATATCTGCTCCATACTTAAACAGTAGTATCATTTTAACGATTGCGTTTTTTTTAACAAAACGAAATTATTAAAAAAAAAAATTTAAATAAAGAAATAACAAAATCACGTTCTTTTTATTATTTGATTTCTGAAGAATTTTGAAATTATCAGATTTGTAGCTGAGTCTTTAAAAGAATGAACATTAAATGAGTTTTGCGTTTATTTTTTGCAAAAGGATTTGAAAATCAACAAAGAACAAAAATGCAACACAAACGATCACAAAATTAACACGAAATTAGTAATTTTTTAAAAATGTTTACAATTTGTAAAACAAGACTTATTAAGTCAATTTTTTATTAGCTTAAAAAGTAAATTAAAATCTTTTAATTAAGAATTTTTGTTTATAACGCACAATAATTTTAAGCGAACAAATTTAGTTGATCAAAAATATATTTTGCGAAACAGGGTGGCCCAAAGTAAGCGAAATGAATAAAAACAGGTTTTAACGGGTTAATTGTTCGGGTTCAAAAGTAAAGTTAAATAAAACACACATAAAACTATGATTTCGATGAAACTTTTATTTCATTATAACGACTACCCCTTGCCGTAACGTAAAAAAACAATGCCATTATTAATATGATCGCCTCTAAATTGGTGCAGTAGTCGGTCATTTAAAGGTAGAAATGTGCGAAAAAATTGTCGAAATTTGTTCACACATTTACTGTGCACATACAAATCCGTTAATTGATATGATCAATTCCTTTGCAGGGGCAAAATTAGTTAAATATTGTCTGAACGAATTGTTTAATTAATGTCGATTTTCTATTTTTTCTCTGTGGTATCTCAGCGATTAGTTGACGAATGTTGGTTTTCAATTCCTCCGACTTTAGGGGATTATCCGAGTGGACACGGCATTTGACGTAACCCCCATAACAAAGTCTAACGGCGTCAAATCGCATTATATTGGTATCCATATGGCGTTGCTAAAACGTAAATTGCACGTTCTAGAAACTTTTCGTGCAAGAAAGCAAAAATGTGTTGAGTTGTGTGGCTCGTGGCACCGGCGTTTGAAACTACGTACCGTCCTTATATTCTTCAATTACAGTCCAAAAAAGTTGGATATCATACGGAATAATAAGTTAAAAACATTATGCCTAAAGATATATTGTTACTTAAGCAGTGTTTGACACAATTATTACCACAAATATTAATGACAGTTTGTAATTGTAATTGCATCAACCATGTTTTTTCTTTGCGTGAAGTTTCTTTCCGGAACATGGTCTTTGTGACCGTAAACCATCTAATTACGTTAATACTAAGATTAAATTTTGTTCACACTTGTTTTATTGCAATCAAAATCGTCTAACCAAATGTTTTTGGAATCGGTGTATATTTGACGACAGCTCCTACAGAAATAGTATTCCCGAAAGTAGCTTATAATACGATAATTTCCTTATAATCGTTGATATTAATATAAGCATTGGCGACACTATCTTTTACGATAGCCACTGTGTCATGACAAAATGTTGTCCAGTAGTGCAATTCACTAACTTTTAACACTTTAAAAAGTGTTAACTTTAACTACACATTTTGATGTTTGCACTAACCACTATGTGATTCACTAACTTATTTATAATCACGGTAAACAGTTTTATATTTCTCTCTATTAAAATTGATGTATCGTGGCAACTCTGCCAAGAGAAACATCAAAATAATAAAGAAGAATAAAAAACCAAACAAAAACCTTTTAATTTATAGATCTTAATTAATATTATTAATTTAGTTTTAATAAAATTAATAAGGGTCCTCATGATGTCGCTTAAAATTGCCATTTGTGCAAATGCGCAAACTTACGAGTCTTGTTTCATGAAGCCCCTTTTTTTTCTTTTGTGTAATTCTAAACAATTAATGTCAGTTTGTAAGAAACGTCAATACAAAAATAAATTAAAAATTAAAATTCAAAAATATAAAAATTTGTGTTTAAATTTGTGATTAATATGTATGAGAAATTTGCTTTTAAAAATGCTCAAAGAAAGCCAAAAGACCAATTTACTGAAATTATTGCTAGAATTTATTGTTTGTGATTTATAGACACTTGGATTTTTCATTGAAAACGACGTTAAAATCATTAAAAGATCTGTTTGTATAAATGCACAAATGAACAGCGCAAGTTTACGAGACAAAATTGTTGGGCAAATTTACCAAGTTTGTGTAAATGAATTCTCATACAATTTTTGACAGTTCATTTACGAGGGCGTAAAAATGCACAGTTTGCACAGATTACGAGACTTACAAACGATATCATGAGGACCCTTAATATTTTTAATTTTTTAATTGTATTTGCGTCAAACGGTTTGCTTTAGGATAAATAAATAAGAAGCTCCACTGAAAATTGGTGCGTGATAAAAAGTGGATAAATTGTAGGCTAAATACCTTAAAGCCATATCATTTATCCACTATATAAATAAAACGATAAATAAACAATTTTCTAAGCGAATTTAACCACACCAAAAATGTTGGTGTTAATAAACCACAATTTGTTTTGTTAAAAATAACAGCTGACTGAAACAGCTGGCTTTTAACACCAGCAAATGCCGTTTAAAGTGCTAGTGAATAGCAAAATGGTAAATTTTATGGTTAACATTTTAAAACGAAACAATTGTTAATAAAAAAGCATAGTGAATCGCATTCCTGGTTGGTCCAAAATTAACCATAGTACAATATAAGCCGCCATCCTAAATTCTCATCTAGATGAAGATATCTTAATAATATTCGCCGCAAAGAATTTTTACATAAGTCTTAGCCTCATAACATAATTTTTTTTAAAGCGGGTCCAATATTGCCCATGGGTCCCAAATAGGGTACACTAGCAAAAATTGTTTTAAAAATTACTCTTAAGATGGTAGCAGTCTAATTCATAAACGCACCATTGCGGCTTTGAAAGACATTAATAAGCAAAAGTCTAAAAAATAGTAGTTATACATGTTTAATAGATTATTAAACGTATAAACATTTCAAAAATATGAAATATTTATTGTAGCCTTTACCCTACTTAAAGCGTTTAATAACGAGAAAAAGTAAACATTTTTGACTTCTTATTTATTTTAAAAAGAACGTTTAATAGACATATCGTCGGGTGGTTAATGGTTTGCCGCATAGTACAAAAATTTGCTTCTAGAAAAACGGCTCCATAGATATTTTTTTTGTTAAAAATAACGTGGGTCCCGAGATATGTTTTCTATTAAAACTTAAAATCGTTTTAACTTATAACATAAAATATAAAAAGCTAATAAGATTTAACTAAAATAATGCAAACCTTTTTTGTGCCCCATTTACCATTTATTACACTTATATTTTAAAATGTCTTTTAAATAAGTCAAAGTATTTGTTAAAGCAAACACAAAGTAGAAAACTGTTGGTTTGCCGCACGGAACAAAAATGTTTTGACCTACATGCTTTGAATATGACATGCAGCATAACAATTACAAGCAATAATATTTTAACTTTTACATTGTACATTTGCTTCATAGCACAAAAATTGACGAATGAAGCAAAACAATGTTTAGAGTACTGTCAAATTGAGGATTTGAGGCAATGTAAGAAATCGATATCTCTTAAAATATTCGAGATTTAAAAAAAAGGAATTAATTGTTAAAAAGAGGAAATATTTATTATATGGAATTAATTTAAAACTAAATTTGTGTAAAAATGTGCCATGCGGTATACCAGAAATCACCCGACGATATATAAAAATATCAATAGATATAGTTAATTTGATTTCAGAAATTTGTGAGTGTAATAAATTTGTGCAATTTAAATAATTTTCGTAAAACCAATGGCCCATATTCATAGTCAAAAATAAAGTCGACTTTAAATAAAAACCGGTTTTAAATGCATGTGAATTGTTTTAAAATATACTTTAAAAAAAGTCGACTTTATTTTTGACTATAAATATGGGCCAATGATTTTATAGTCTATCGTCGAAACATCGAGTGCAAGGCATCCCAAAACTTTTAGAAAGACAAGCAATTATTTTGGCAATTCCACACAGAAAGAAAAACACTCGGGATAAATCAAGTTTTTTGGGATTACTTTAAGTACGAGTCGTACTCAAAAATTCAAGTACTAATAACACTTAAACGTACTCAAAAAATCCTAAATGGGATTACTTTTGAAAATTAATTTCTTTTCAAATTTTTTTTTTTAAATTTGAACTTATGCTACTCATTTAGTTTATATTTTTGGTTAAATATGTACATAAGATTTCTAAAATAAAAACCATATCGTGCATGATATTGGTGTTTATCATTCTGTAATGTGTAATACGGGTAAGTAAATCACTCATAATCATTTTTTTTTTGTAATTTCTTTTGTTTTTTTTTAATTATGAATTCAGGATAAAATCATATTATATTTATATTACTTGAATCAAGCTCATTTTGAGATTGATTCAATCTTAGTTTTACTTAAATCAATGTCATTTTCGGATTATTTGAGGTACGAGTTCGGATTAAAACAATTTTATAATTTTTGAATGAAGTGCATTTTGAGATTGATTCAATCTTAGTTTTACTTAAATCAATCTCATTTTCGGATTATTTCAAGTACGAAAACGGGATTGAGTAGGGATAATTTAAGTATTTTGGGATTAAAAATCCGTACTTGAATCAATCTTTCTGTACTTGATTCAAGAAAATCCGTACTCACCGTACTATTAATACCGCTTCGGATTGATTTGAGTACGGATGGATTGATTTTTTTTTTGAGTGCAGAGAAGCTATTTAAAGCAAGATACCAGTTCAACAAATCCACCGGTGAAAAATTATTGGAGTGGTTAAAGAGGCTGCGGTACTTCAGCCGACTTACAAGTGTGGGTGTCATTGAGATGTTGGGGTCGAAGAGAAGTATGTATGATTGTGAAAAAATTGCCGTTTGTTCACACAATAAAAAATTTAGTTTTAAAATTTATAATTTCATAAATTTAAGAACTAATTTCAGCAGTTACCCAAATAGCGCTAATAACAAATATATTGAAGTTAAAAAATTAATTTGTGGATTTACGATGATGCGGCCGATTTTCATGGTTCTCTCAATCAACAGTGTGTAGAATTTCTGCCAGAGTGGCTCGCGCCTCATCTCGCAGGGGCAATAGCAAAATGTAAATGCCTTCATCTGTTATTGAGCAAGTAATCCTAATGAGGAAATTTAAGACAATCAAAAATTTCTCAGACTTTATTGATACATGCGTATCAAAAAAATCGGCAGGGATTTAGCCCAAGATTATTCAAACAGAAAGGGTTACTATTTCCTAAATGTCAGGTAAATTATTGTTTGAAAAATACATAATTAATAAATCTTTTACCACTCATGACCAGGGTTGTAATGCTTTTTTCTTAAAATATCGTCAAAAGTTTTAGCAAAATTCGTCAAAATCGTCACGAACATTTAACAAAATCGCTCAAAAAATCGAGTCAATATGTCTGTTCTTGAATCAAGAATATCCGTACTCACCGTACTATTTATACCGTTTCGGATCGATTTGAGTACGGATTAATTGATTTTTCTTTTGAGTGTACCTGTTGGATAGTTTCGGAGTGGCAGAAATTACCCCTTCTTTCCCTTGTTGCCCTAGATTTATAAAAATATTAAGCCTTAAACCATCTTCACAAAATTGACTTTCTTATAAAACAGGTTTGGAGTGCATTGGTTGGATGGTTTCAGAGTCTATAACGAACATAGAAATATTTTTTGTGTTTTTATATAAACATATTACAGATATCTCCAGACTTGCTTCACTATGGGAAGAAATTGATCGATAAAGTGCTTTTCTCGAGTAGTTAAAAGTTATTAAAATTTAAAAAAGTTTTTTTGTTCAATATGATGCTATTATGGCAATTTAAATTGTAACAAAATTTTTTGAACAATAATTTATTCAAAAATATGCACATCGCTTTTTTTATATTCAATATGGACATTTCCACACAAAAGTCTACTTTTTGTTACGTTACGCCAGCAAGAAATTAAAATTGTTTTTGAAAGAAAAATGTATGTATAATTTACAATTTTTTTTTTTTGTATTTTTGTTTAGAGCACAACTAACTCTACATTAAGGAAAAGAGGTGCAACATTTGAGCGCGTAACGTATCATTTCTATGGAAATAGCCGTATGTGGTTTAAAGCTTTTAATGAATTTTTTTTTTGCAGCCAGATTAGAGGTGGTATATTTTTATTATTTTTCAAAAGTCATTAAAATAATTAACTTAAAAACTCATAAATATTATTTAGTGGTTTATTGTTGTTACTTTTTTTATTTCAATAAAACAAAAACATTCACAACAATATTAACAATGGGTGAATAAAATAAAATAACAAAATAGAAACAACTCTTTTGTCATTTAACAAAAAGTATCAATTTTATTTTCTGGTATTTAAAACAAACAAAATACTTTCAAACTTTTATTGTAGCATTTTGTTTAAATCAATGAAATTTTATTTAAAACGCAGACATTTAGACGGACAGATGAAACAGCTATGAATGGAGTTTATTTTTTCAATATTTCTGTTGTTGCTTTAGTCAGCAACTTAAAACGATTAAGACATTTCAATAAATATCAGCAAATAAAGAAAAAAAATTATTAATAATTAATGTGTCTCCGGATTGAAAGTAGCATACACACACTTGTTGTCACTTGCATGAGTTTGACTTGAGGTTTGTTTAAGTGGAGCTGGTTTAAAACGGAAAACAAATTATGACATTAAAAGAAAAAAATGGTCGAACTTATAAGGCACTACTACTATTTTCTAAATACCAAAACGTACTCAAAACAATCTTAAATGAGATAACTTTCAAAAATCAATCCCGGAATTTCTTGAAATAAGTATGTATAAAGTTCTTCAATCATGTAAAAAAAAGATTAAACGATTTCCTTGTTGTGTGGTGAAATAACAACAACAACAGAATAAGAAGAAAAACATATATTACCCTCCGGCTTAAGCCCTTATGACACTTCATTTTTTATTCATTGAATTGATATAGAATGGATAGAAAGAAACAGTAAATGTTGGAGAGACCAAACTATAAAAAATGCCAACAAGAATTTTTTTCAGTTTTTCATATGTTATGATTTTTGTTATTTTATTAAATGTTGTCCACTAAAAATAGTTATTACAGTGAAGTCGCGATAACGTGAACTAATTTTTGCCATGGAGTTTCACGTTTTCGAGATTGTCCACGTTATCGAATGCCAAAATTTTAAAAAATTAACACCAAATAGATAAACAAGTATTTTAAAACAAATATATTATTAATTTTTAGTAACAAAAAATATATGTCTATGCAATAATTCAGTTGATATTAATAATAAATCGGTGTCATCCTGATTTTCTTCAGGATTGTTGTTCTAGTCTTTCATCGTAGAAAGGGTCACTTCAATCTATGATCAAATTAATAAGTTAAATAAAACTCTCTAAAAATACTAAAACCTACTATAATAAAAAATCCTGAGGATTAAGCGCCTGAAGAAGTTTCTTCTAGATGTCTTATATCTTATTTTGGTCAAAAAATATATTTAAAATGTTCCAGCATTTGTGTAAAATTTCTTGTGAAATTTGACTCCATGCTGAGTCTTATAGATAAATTCCATCTTTCGGTTTTTACTTTCACGAATAACGTAGCTAACTAACACGTCAGCGTATACATACATGGATACAATTAAGAAAAAAGAACGCTGTTACATAAACCAATAAGTGATATCAATTCGGGGATTCCCCAATTAAACAAAACATTTTAAAAAATAAACAAAAATGGGTTTACGTTTTAGAGCTTCCAGATTTTGTTCACGTTTTAGAATAGTTTGTGTTCAAATAAATTTGTTCATGTTTCTGAGACGTTCTCCCTTTGAGTGTTCACGTTTTCGTGAGTTCACTGTAATTATAAAATATAAATGATGTGATTATTTGAATATTTGTCTTTTTCTTCTTCACATAACAAAAGAAGTTATACTACATAGCAAATAATACAATAATCTAATTTCATTCGTATTTTGGCTACATTTAAGACAAAAAACATTAAAAGTGCTCTCCTGTAAAATTTGTTAAGTGTTAGTCAGGTCGTTTAGTTAAAACAGCGACGATATCAGCAAAAAACCAAGACAGTCTCTAATTTTGCCCATAAATTTATTTATTTTTTTTCTGTATGTCTGGAGAACGGCAAGAGACAAGGTTTCGAAATTATATACAAGCATCTTGGTTATCAATATATAACCTCTGCAAAAAACTAGATGGCATTAGAGAAGTGGGTGTGGCTCTTCCCATACAAACACATTATAAATTTCCTTATATCTGTAGCACGGAAAACCCCAAACTTTTTAAATTGGGTACACACATCTCGGGTATTAATGCACAACATCCCAAAAAAATGTACAATATGTTTTTTTTTTGTGTAAAGAATGGTAAGAGAATTATTGTCTGGTTATTATTCGGTACAAGCATTTTGGTTATCAATACACAGCGTCCGAAAAAATGTTGCCGGGATTGGAGGAGTGGCCGTGGCAGGAGCCAAAATTCCCAAATTTGTTATCAAGCCGACAAAATGTGGGCGTGATTGTAGAAGTGGGCGTGGCACAAAATTTATTTGTTTATATCTAAAAACCGGCATTTATATAACATTCTGTTATTCTCGCACCATGATGAATTAAACATTTTCTAGTCAAGAACTTTTTCAAAAAACGTAAAAAAATTTTTCGGAGTACATCAGAAATTTTTTATTAAAGAAACTTCTGTCCAAGAGCATCAAAAAATGTTTTATGAGTTCAAACATTTTATCAAAAAATTCATCTTAAAAAATTTTAAAATTTCTATAGAAAAAAATTATCAAAATACAAAAGTTTTTCTGAGATAAAAAAAAGTATTATGAACACTTTAACTCCACCCCGCACAGTGGGTTCAAACGCAATATAAGTAGCAATAAATCTGAATATCCCAAGCAACTGGTCGGATTACAAAATCACATATAAACAAGTCTTAGATGATGACATAGGCTTTAAGAAAATGGAGCTTACGACGACCCGGTTAGATTACAAGTAGAGAAACAGGGTGTCTAAGTTGACCACCTCGGGTTAGGAAAACTTTGTAAAGCTTGTAACTTGTGCAAATATTGACAGATTTCAATGAATGAGACTTTGAAATTAAGTTTTCTCTTATGCGTTTAAAAACATTTCAGTTAGAATTTTTTTACTATTTTTTAACCTTGCCTTTATAGATTCGGTAGTGAAAATCCAATTATTTTCCTGAAAACATCCTGTTATTTCTAATAAATTCCAATATACCAGGTAAATTTTTTTCGTAATATCTCAATCTGGCTAGTCGTTAAAAAGAATTAAGCTAAAAATTTTTAAAAGAGTTAGAATAATTGCTTAGTTTTGACAATTATAGAATTTATTTATTTTGAATTTTAACTTCATATTTTTAAAAAAAAATTTATTTAAAAAGAACTGTACCCATGTTCTGCAACTTAAGTAAGAACTTTTCGCATCGAAAAGATGTGAAACAAAATATTCCATCTCGAAAAGTGAGAAAAAGTGTGTCTGCAACTCATGTCGAAAACTATCAAAGGAGATTACGTCGTTACGTCATAAATGTCATTACATTGCACTTTAAGCCGATATGACATTGCAGACTTAAAAACGCCAGTCACACACATCGTTGACGGCGACAAAAATTTTCTAAAATTGAAAAATTTTCCAGACGGCATCGAAAATACAACCGTCGTTTATACCAAATAATGTAAAGTGCGACTTAAATGTTTGTTGTTTGCAAACGAGCTTTGAAAAAATCGTATATTTTATAAAAATGTTAAAACCAAAATAATTAAACAATGAAAAACTGTGCCAAGAACAAAATATTATTATTATTATTCTTTGCATTTTGCATTTTTAACATGTTTTGTTTCTCGCCCTGTTTTTATTTGTGAGCTAATTTGACAGTTCAAAGCGGGAACTTTCTCACAGACACACTCTTTCTGTAAATTAGCGAGTATGTAATTTCCTTACGTGACAGCTTTTATTCGCCAACAATTTTACAGACGTAGTTAAGTGTGTTTTAATTAATGGCATTTTTGTTTCATTTCTCACATTTCAATCGAAAGGTTTCTCGCCGCGAGAGTTACAGAACATGGACACTGGCTCCGAAAATTACCTTGAAGTAATCTTTTTTTTATCAATATAGACAGGCAATTGTCGAAATGGTCAATTTAAAAAAATGTATTACATCTATTTTTTACAAATAAAAATATAAATATCAATATTAATAATTCTGCCTTTTAAACTCGTCCCGTCACGCCTTTTTAGAAACGTGGGCAGTTGAGCAGGTTGTGTAAAACAAGTCCAATTTTAAATGCCGTTTTATTCAATTGCAAAAAAATTATAATCATATAAATGCAATCATTTTATTTGTTGCACCGCCCTGACCCAAAAGTAGAGTGTCTCATAATATTCAGTCAAAAATTAAAAAAAAAGCTTAAAATGAAAAATACCACACTGATATCTTAATGTTTTACAGACATTATGATATCATATTCAAAAGAACAACAGAAAAAAAGCTCTAAAAATATAATAAAACTACTAACATTTAGAGACTTTTCCTGTCCCAAGACAGAGAGTGACCAGAATGGTGATAGAATTCTGTTATGAAACCCAAGGAGTATCTAACAAAAATTGGCGTCTAATATTTCATTTTAAGATTTTCAAAAAAAAAAGTGTCAAATGATGATGTTTTAAGTGTTGGTTATATTTATATTAGTAAAGTGTATTAAAGATAAAACCAACAACTAAAATATAAAAGTATATCAAAAGTGTGTGTGTGTCTTTCCGTCTATCAGACTTTGTGTTTCTTTCTTGTCTAAATTTTAAATGCTTGTGTAGTTTGTGAGTTTTTTTTTTAATTTCGTAGATACCATTCGATACTTTAACACATTTTAGCTATTGTTCTAAACATTGACCTTTTTGATTTTCTTGGCTTTTGGTTAAATTGCTTTTTTTCTAAAACAATCAGCCAGACATTGATATCGATTTCATATTAGAATTTTTCTCAAGTATTTTATTTACATATTTTTTTTGTTATATTTTTTGGGTCTTTTAGTTTCATTAACTGGAGTAGGAGTTTAATAAAGTATCTTAAGAAAAGTGTTAAAATTTAATTTTTGTGGTTTTAATTTCCTTCTTATATAAATCGGAAGTTTGTTTGTTTTTAAGTGTCATTGTTTGTTTGTAATTTTAAAAGTTTTGTTTTGTATATTAAAGATTGAAATTTAAATGTAAAGTCTTTGTTAGAGTGTCTGCACCTTGCGGCGCCTTTCATTATCGCTAAAGTCATAAATTTTGTTATTTCATCTTTTTTCGTTTTATTTTTTTTTTTAATTTATTTTACTCTCAGTTTATATTTTTCGGGCACTCTTCCTTTTAGTAAAAAAAAAATAAACTGTTTCAAGAGTTAATAAAAAAATGTGGGAATTAATGTTTTTTAAAAAATTATTTTATTATTTGAAATAGTTTTGTCGAATAGCTAAAGTGCAACATGTAAAAATAACATACAAGGTATTCCGGTAGTGTATTAAATCATTCCTAACTAATTGTATGTCTCTGAAGCTCCAATCTTAACCAAAGGCTGGCTTAAGCAAATACCATGTGGTATACTGAAGGAATATGCAAAAAAGCTTTATTAATTGAAAGTTGACTCATAGAAACACATTCGAAAAAACTAAATTGGGGCTGCTGAACACGAATATGTTACTCGATTATTTTTCTCAAGAAGCGAAACGTGTTTTTCTGCAGTTGTTTTAGATATTTCGAAAAATCACGAGAACTATTCAACTGAATTGTATAAGATTTAAACTTTTACATTTATGCAAAAGACATATCTATAGACATCTATATCTAAAGACATCTATAGATATGTCTTCCCTCTTTCAGCCCATATCCATACTGTGTCAATCGGATAAAGATTTACCGAGCTAGAGGACTTCAAACTGGAACAAGATGTGAATTTTTTATATTTTTTCTAAACTCACAAATTTAATTCAAAAGAGAACTCGAAATTACCAGCTTCCTGATTGAAAGAAAGTGGATTTTCGGGCACAGAGACACGCGTTATTTTTTCAATTGCAATCGCTGCAAGAAGTATGGAATTCTTTTAAGAAAGTAGTAAATGGGTTTAAGGAAACAACAGAAGCCATAACGTAGTCACCTAATTCCAAAAACAGTATTATTTGAATGGGTTTCCTGTAATTAATGAAGCACACATGTCGTTGAAAATTACTTTTCTTTAACACTTTTTAGACTTGTTTTATTGTAACGAACAAGGTGAACGATTTCACCGAGGTCTTACAGTAAGGGAAAAGCATTATCATCGCCATTGAGATCTGACCACGATGGGATGGGTTAATATTGCTAGATGCGAATTCGTGAAACGCCATCGCAACATAAAAGGATAAATCAAAGAGGAGAAATATAAAATTTTTGACTTAAAATAGAAAAAGTCTGGTTTTCCAATCTCGAAGCATGTTACTCAGTGATCCGATAAGCACAGAATATATATTTCGCTGAAAGAGGAAACATATATCTTTGAAACAGTGTAAAATTTGCGTAATTAAAAAAAAAATTCTCAAGATTTTTGGAAACAGCCTTATAAAATACAAAAAAATATCTTGAATACAAAAATAATGCCATGTTCGTGTTCAGCAGCCCCGATTTATATAAAAACATCTCATTTTTGAGGTAATGGCAACAAGTTTAAAATCTGTGAACCAGTGTTATCAAACAAGTTTTTTAAATTTAAAAAATATTTACTCATTTTAAAATTTAACTAATGAAGTTTACATTTTATTTAAGACCTTATGAAACTACATTTTTAATGCATTATTCAAGTTTTGGTGAAGTGCAAAAAATTCAGCTGTATTAAAATAAATAGCAAACTGTCAAAAATTTTAAAAAAGTTATCGATAAAAAATTAAGTTCTGTCAAAAAAAAAAATTTTAAATTGTTCAACTTAAAATTGACATTTCAAGCTTGAATTATTAAAAGTGTTGCTGAATCAGCGGTTTATGGGCAAATTTAACGATTTAACGCTTTTTGTATGTTTTGTTTTTATGTTTCTCATAAACAAAAAGTTTACAACATTTTATAAAATAAACAAAAAGGAAAACTATAGCATGGCCCAATTAGTAGGTCTGCTTGAAACGCCTGCTGATTTTTTGCATCTTTATCATTTTTTACACAAACAAAATGCGTGTTGTTTTTGCTGTAGGTGGCTTGTTGTAATTGCGCGCAGACCTACTAATTGAACCATGAACTATAGTTACAATTTGTATGAATTTATAAATGCCTTTTATAATAATTTTATTTAGATTTGAAGGAACATTTTAACAAAATTCTAAAAATAATAAAAAATTTGCAAACGATTTCTGAATTGAAAATGTGTGTGATTGTGGAATAATTATTGCTTTATTGTGAATACCAAGTGAAATGTTGCTGCCATTGTAAACGAAACTTAATTTGAATAAATTTGAAATTTATAAATACGTTTACGACGGAATTGTGGATAAATGAGGTCTTTAGAAAAGTACGAAATTACGTCCTACGTTTATACTACGTACGATCCAATTGTTACCAACATTACGTTTTGTCAAATCTTTTCGGACTGTGTATGAAAACAAATGTACCATTTCGTAATGTTTGAATCATGAAATTTTAAAATTTTTGTTAAATTTTATTGAAATTAAAAACGAAAATTGTTGTCTTTTAATTCTACTCAAATAACACACTATCAGAAGCAAATCATCTGCAAACGTTTGCGAAAAGCTTTTGCTTACAGTTTTTCAATTTAGCTTCTCTTATTTTCAGTTTTAGCAACGTACGCCTAAGATAAAGCTGTAGGGCCCCAGAACGCGTTCTATGCGTTTGATAGTTTTTTGATGTTTTTTTTTAAGACGCAACTACGCATCCAAAAATTTAAAGTAAACCTTTTTAATGCGTTCGATACGTACATATATGCTCTGTAAAACGTGTCCATACAACTGATTCACTTTTTTTTTGACAGCAGGATAAACGCATTGAATGCGTGGTACAAAACTGTTGGACAAATCATCCTCATTGTTTTTGTTATGGTAACTGCAAAGTCCAAAATAAACCGCTTGCAAATTTCGTTTTGTTTATATTCGTACACTGGTTTTCAATGTGCTGCGCACTATGTTCAATAGTTTTCGTAAAAAAGTTAAAAGTAGAGTTTGAAAAAAACACTAAGGTAAACAGTACACACATACATTTGTATACAATAACTAGCTCAACCCGGTACGCTTCGCTACACTGCTTTAACCACTTTATCGGTTGAGAGATATTTAATATATGCATCCTATGGAAGGTAGTTCCCCCCTGCGCCTACCCGCTTTATTTTTATTTTTAAAGTGAAGTATACCATAAGAGTCACTTCTGCAAATTTTGAACATTCTTATTATAACAGTTCTTAAGATATGCGATATTAAACATTGGCGTCCTATGGTGAGCACCACTTCCCCCGCTGCTATTTTATTTCAATTTTGGGGCTCAGAAGATCCTACTACCAAAAGTTCAACAAAATGCGTGCAGTGGCTCTTATTTATATTTCTATCTATGAGGGGTACTGCTCCTACCCTGTCTACCCAGCCCATTTTTATACTGAAATTTATAGTTTGCCATAGTAGTAGCTCTAACCACGTTTGAAGACTCCCCCTTTAATAGTTCTTCAGTTGAGCGATATTTAATATATGCATCCTATGGGAGGTTTTTCCCCCTGCGCCTACTCGCTTTATTTTTATTTTCAAAAGTGTAGTATACCATAAGAGTGACTTCCACAAAGTTTGAACATTCTCACTATAACAGTTCATAGGATATGCGATATTAAGCATTGGCGTCCTATGTGGCGAACCACTTCCCCCGCTGCTATTTTATTTTAATTTCGGGGCTCAGAAGATCCTACTATCGAAAAAATAAGTAGCCTATTTTATTTTTAGGGCTAACGTGATGCTACTGTAAAAATTTTAGGAAAATCGGTTCAGTAGTTTAGGAGTCTATAAGCCAACAAACAAACATACAAACAAACATTTTTCATTTTATATATATAGATACAAACTAAATAAAACGTGCTCGTGAATTTATACAAAAACAAAATACGGTACACAACGATTTTGAGCCTACGAGCAAAACTACCAAGATTACGTTCCAATCTTGTTTTAGTGCATGAAGAGAGCTTTTTAGTGGACTTGTTTTGTATTTTCATGCGACCTCTTCAACATACAATATCATTCATGAAAAACGCCAAATGCAGCAAACATCAGTACAACACGTTTATTAAAAATTTACTACGCGCTCAGTAAAAAATACATAGCGCGTATGAAAAAAACAGTTCACATAGTTGCAGTGGTGCCATATTCAACAAAAAAAGAAGTTTTGGAGTTTGTGTTTTCAAAAAATTCACTACGTTAGTCTACAGTTAATTTTGAACTCTGGTTTAAAACATGTTTATTTCGGTACATTTCAAAGAAATAAAAAAGTAATGTTAAGAATATTGTGTCGCAAAGCCTGTTCAACTGCATGTTTGCTTAGAGCCTATTAAAGATCGTAATTAATTCGCCAGATTTTTATTCCGTTACGTTTTACTGTTTAGTCCAAACAACAAAATTCCGTTTTTGCAAAAATATTTCATTTAATCTGCTTGACTAGTATTTGCATTTAGCTGGCTTGTTTTTTGTTGTATATTGATACTAATGATTATTTCATAATTTTGCTTAAAATCTCATTTAAAAGGTTTTCATAATTATTTTACCTGAGCATTTCCATTTAACAATGAAATTAACAAGCAGAGCCATAATTTAAATTATAATTTTGAAAGGTTTTGTTAACATTTTACTTCAATACACTTATCGATTTTAGTTCCTTTTTTTTAAATCAACATATTTTAACAAAATTATTGCTGTTTTTATTGTGTCAAATTTACGGCTGTTTAAAAATAAAAGAAAATAAACAAATTGGCTTCTTAGTCAGCAGCCAGACAATGTTAATGGGGAATTGTTTTTGGATACTTAAGAAATCATTCAAGAGAAATAAGCTTTAAAAGGGTAGAAATTTTGACGCAAAAAAATCTACACAGAGGGAAAAATTCGGTATAAAAATACCAAATACAAATACGGCACCGTTTGTTGTCAAAAGCGAGTCAACTATTTGGTGACAATTTTTTTAAGTCTTTTTACGTTCTGCGTAGCACTTAGTTTATAGTTAGTTGTGTTATTAAACTTCACAAAACAACGTTTTGATAGAACAATCTTTATTTTAATAGCAAAAGCCGTTTAGAAGGAAACTTTCTTTTAAGACTGTTTCATATTAAACAAAATTTTTAAAATATATCAAAACTTTAAACAAAGTTCTGAATAAATAAATACTTAACCAATTACAACATTTTTTTGCATTCATTTAAACTCTCTAAAACATCTTTTTTCTTTATTAAAAACCCTTTCAGAATACACACCTTGAAATTCTAGAGCTTAATCGACATGATTTCCTGAGAACAACTTCTTTTTTATAATCATTGCTACTGAAAACAACATTTCATTTGTAAAAAATGAGAAAAAATATTGCCAACATAAAATATTCCCTATTAAACTGACCAAAAGTCATGTTAATGAAAATGTATGCCTTCAATAGCTACGGAAAGTGAGAAAAAAATAATTTTGCCAAGAAGTTGTAAACAGCGTCAATGCAAATATCGGCTGCAATGCAAACAAATTGTTATGAAATTTAACATGAGTTTATTGTAATGCAAAAAAGGGGATTAGGGGGAAATACTGTCGGTTGTAATAACCGACTTTATGAGCAACTTGATTGATTTTATAGGTTAACAAATCTTACATAAAACTTATAGTAAGGAGGAATTAAAAAAGGGAGCCAAATATCTTTTCTTTCTAAAAAAACATTCGATTGTACCATTTACAGTGATACCTCGAATAAGTGTACACTTACCAGGAGATGTCCGTTTATGGGAGAGGTACAAATTTATTATTTTAAATATTTAATTTTAGATTGGGCTCGTTCATAAGACGTAGGTAGCTGTTAAGCTCAACTGCTTCAAAACTGTTGACAAATGTTGGGCCTAACAGTTACGTCTTAGAAACGTTATGAATGTAATAAATTCAAAATAAACAAAAGCGTCACAAAATAAATAACTAAAATTTATTAGTTTAGCTAAACTAAAGCGTTTTAATTTGAGCTGTTGAGTTTCAAAATGACCTTCTATGCTTTTTTGATGTGTTGAAAAACAACAAAGTCGTCTATGGATAAATTCTTCAAACCGGTAATTTGTTTTAATACTTCATCATATTCCTATAGCCAGATATTTCTACATGTATCTCGTCTTCAGTCTGACTTATCTTCAAAACTGCGCTTGAATTTTATATTACATCTTCAGTTAAAATGCTTTCATCTACTTTTAAAAATATATCAAAGCCATGTTATTGGCCAAACAGGACTTAAATTTGCATACGTTGCAAGTGGAATATTATAATCGCCATCAAAATCCGGAAGATAATAACTAGCTGAAGAGAATCGAGCTTTCCGAAAGCTTAACTTCTCCAAATAAATAGCAATTTTTTAAGCCAGCCTCAACACATGAGAATGTGTCTTTGTTTTAACAGGGAAATCACCAATTGCATAGTCTGTAATGAATTTTGTTTTCCATAGACTGAAATAAATAAATACTATTCGTATTAACACAAATATGCAGGGGTGTGCTGGAAATCGAAAACGTAAAAACGCGAGATTTTTAAAAGTCGTTTTTTAGTAAGATTTATGAAATAACAGAATTTTATGACAAATATTATACAAATATTTCTTTATTAAACAGAATTTTATAAGAAAAATTAAAAAAATTAGATTAAAAGTGTATTAAAAACATCTTCCAAATTCTTGCGTTTTACGTTATCGATTTCCAGCACTTCCCTGATGAATTAGAGTTGCAAACACAAGAACTAAATATAAAATACAACTCTTGTCGGTGTATTTCAACGCTTATGTCCATTTACGAGAGATATTTGGAAAATAAAAAATTTTAATTTATTGTGTTTTCTTTTCTACAAAAAAATGTGCCTTTTTTTTAAAAAATTCAATTTGGTGTCTTTTTCTTAAAAATTTTGCTCCCGGAAAGGGTGGCTTGTTTTATTCTAAAAAACTCATAATGAACAGCCTGGATAGAGTATAAATGGCCCGTTATTGGAGGTTTCACTGTTTAGGCAAAACTTATGTTTTTAACTAACTCGCCATTCCTGTTTAAGTTCTAACTTTTGCTAAAATTTAGCTTTTTAGGAAAGTTGCACATTTTCTAAAAAAAAGGTGGAATATTTTTTCAAAGATTGCACAGTTTTCTTGGCAAAAGTTGCACTTCTTATTAGAAAGTTGCCAATTTTTTTTTATAACTCAACATTTTCTGCAAAAGTTATACATAGCCGCCCAAAATTACCGAAGCGTTTTGAATTGGTTATAATTTTATATATTTTGTAAAGAAGACTTGGGGACTTCAAAATGGAGCAGTACTGAATTGAACAACGTGCCCAAATTGTTGAGCTTTATTTTTAAAATCAACTATCCATTGTTTTGACTTAACGTGATTGTGACTCAGTGATTTAATTGAGCCTCCGCGTTCACTGGCTTTAACCGCCCAGACTGTTTTCTTTGGGGTTATTTGAAAGGAAAAGTCTACATTAATAAGCCTAGAACCATCCAGCAATTAAAAAGCAATATACGCGACGAAATAAACAACATAACACCTGAAGTTACAACATAACACCTGAAGTTTTGCGAAAGGTTATTGAAAATGTGTTGGAAAGAACACGAATTTTCGAAGTAGAAAATGGCCCCATTTGCGAGATGTTATTTTTCATAACTAAACTAAAAATATTCCACATTTATATACTGTATTAAAAAATGTATGATTATTTCTTAAATAAAAATAACGAATTCGTTAATTTCGTAAAAAGTAGGACTTCTCTCAAAAATTTTCGATTTTTCTTTAACAAAAGTTGCAATTTTTTCTTAAAAATTTTGCACTTTTCTTTGACAAAAGTTTCACCTTTTCCCCTGGCCAACTTCTTTCTTATGTATTAAACCTTAAATAATTAACACAATAACTAATAAAACATGATGTTAAAAAAAAATTATTAAAAATAAGGATTAATATTCATAAAAGGAGAAGAATTATTGGAAAAAATTGATCATTAAATAATTTTTTACAACTTTAAATGAAAAACACCAATTTCTCATGACTTACAGAGCAACGGAGCGGATCGTACAAAGCTAATGAATTTTTAATAACATCCATAGCAAATATACAACAAAGTATCATTTATTACTTTTAATACTCCAGAGTTTTACGATATTTTATTTTGTTGTTTGTTTGTTGGTTTGATGCTCAAAATTGATTAATGATCTTTACGGGGATTATGATGATGAAGAGTTCTTCATAAGGAGTTGAAAGAAATTTAAAAAAAAATTCGTTTTTTCGATTCAAGCAAATCAAGTGTGATTTTTAACACTAAACATACAGTGAGCATCCGCAGATACATCATTAAGCAGCTGTAGTTTGAAGATCATTCAAATAAAAAAAAAATAAAAAGTAAATGGTCCTTTTGTATAATCAAAAAAAGGATACAGAAACCGCATGTTGCTGCTTTTGCGCATACGCTTAGTGAAGATCACTTGAAGAGAATACAAAGAAAAATTTGGGGCTGTTACTTAAGAGATCTAAACAAAATATAATCAAAACACCTACTGGATTTTGAAGTTTCCGTTTCAAATGATATTTCTAATTTTCTTTCTATTTCTTAAGCAAGCGCGATCATTAGTCAAAATGTTTGATGGTGTCTGAGGGGTTCAATAAGAAACGCTTTAATATGAGGATCATTAGAAAAATTGATTTGGGTCTTGTGTTATATTAATTACTGGCTTGTCGAGGTTGTGCGTTAGAAGAATAGGTGTTGATGATGTGTGAAATCATTGTTGTTGTTTAAGTTTTTCTTTTGGAAAGTACTTTTGTGATTAATTTATTTTTTACAAATTGCTTATTAATGATTTGTTTAAGAGAAAAATTAACAAAAAATTTCGGAAATTTGGTAAAGGGCTAATTTCGGACACATACTCTGTTTTGCAGTGTGGCGTATTCCAATAAGAGCGTTCTGCATCAAATTAAACAAATAGTAAACAGGCGGAGTGAGGTCTGTACCCATGTTCTATAACTTTGGGGAGAACTTCTTGCATCGAAAATATGTAAAAAAAATATTTCACCGTTTCTCGAAAATGGAGAAAAAATTGTGTCCGTAACTCATGTCGCAAACTCAAAAGAGATTACGTCGTTACGTTATAAATGACATAATAATCTTCACGAAGTCTATGTAAAATTGCAGACGTTGAGAACGCCAGTCACACACATTGTTGACGGCGACCAAAATTAACTAAAATTTAAACATTTTCAACAATGACGGCGAAAATACAACCATCGGTTTTACATAATAATGTAAAGTGAAACTTTAATGTTTTTTGTTTACAAAATGGCTTTGAAACATTCATATATTTTTAAAAAATGTTGAAAGCAAACTAATTTAACAATGAAAAAATCAACCAAGAACAAAATACTTACCTCTTCCGTATTTTATTCATTGCATTTTAATTTTTAATATAGTTTTTTGTGTTGAATTTTTTTTCACTCCATTTTAATTCGTGAGTTTATTTTCCAGTCCAAAGCGAGAACTTTCACACAAAAATCTTACAGACACCCTTTATCTGTAAATTAGTAAGTAGTTTCCTTACGTGACAACTTGTACTCGCCAAATATTTCACACACGCAGTTTAGTGAGCAAAACAGCAGTTTGTTTCAATTCATGGCGTTTATGTTTCATGTTTTACGTTTCAGTCGAAAAGTTTCTCGACGCGGGAGTTACAGAACATGGGTGTTGGACTATTAAGTTTTCACATACTCTCCAATATGTGACCAAGGTTTGTTAAATGGATTTTGCTAGTCCAGCGTAAAATGCTAAAATTCGGAAAATTCGCAAAAATAGCGAACATTTTTAATATTTCAAATAAGACATAAAATTGATTAAAATTCTCTAAAACAATAAGGAATTGCAAAAATTCGGTAAAAAATGGTTAAATTAGTGGAAATTCGCAAAAATTTGAAAACAGTGGCTATTTATTAAAAATCGTTAAAGCTCTAAAGAACCACAGGAAAAAATTAGCGAAAAATTGCAAACTTGTAAAATCGCTAAATCACTTAAAAAACAAGTTGTCGGAAAAAAATAACGAAAATTCGTATGCTAATTATTAAAAATCGTTAGAGCTGCAAAGAATCAGAAAATTTACAGGAATATATATGTAGCTTCTACCGCGAACGTGGCTATAATTCGGGAAAAATTGCAAACTTGAAGAGAAGCACTAAAATTTATTTGAAATCGCTAAATCGGTTAAAAAACAAAATGTTGGAAAATATAAAAATATGCAAAAATAGCGAAAATTTGCGAAGTTTTTTAATACTTCAACAAACCATACAATTTTTTTGAAGTCACTAAAACTATAAGGAATGGCAAAAATTCGGTAAAAATTACTAAATTAGAGGAAATTCGCAAAAATTTGCTAACAGCGGCATGATAGGAAAGTATACCACTTTATTTTTTTTGTGTAGAAAAGAAAACACTATCAGTGATTTCCATAAGCTGCATCTAATATTTAATATTTTTAATGATTTTTATAAATACCCAAATAAATTCCAAAAAAACAAATTTTTTAATATTATTTTTGCAATATGTAAATAATAAGGGTCCTCATGATATCGTTTATAAGTCTCGTAATCTGTGCAAACTGTGCATTTTTACGCCCTCGTAAATGAACTGTCAAAAATTGTATGAGAATTCATTTACACAAACTTGGTAAATTTGCCCAACAATTTTGTCTCGTAAACTTGCGCTGTTCAATTGTGCATTTATACAAACAGATCTTTTAATGATTTTAACGTCGTTTTCAATGAAAAATCCAAGTGGCTATAAATCACAAACAATAAATTCTAGCAATAATTTCAGTAAATTGGTCTTTTGGCTTTCTTTGAGCATTTTTAAAAGCAAATTTCTCATACATATTAATCACAAATTTAAACACAAATTTTTATATTTTTGAATTTTAATTTTTAATTTATTTTTGTATTGACGTTTCTTACAAACTGACATTAATTGTTTAAAATTACACAAAAGTAAAAAAGGGGCTTCATGAAACAAGACTCGTAAGTTTGCGCATTTGCACAAATGGCAATTTTAAGCGACATCATGAGGACCCTTAATGTAAATTTTTTATATGTGTAATGTGACTTTTATTTGCCAAACTTTTTATTTGTTTTTTTTTTAATAACTACGAATTAAAAAATAAACCATGCAGAATATTTTGCCGTTAAACGTTATTGTTAAAAAAGTTACTGAATAAAATTTACGCTCACTTTGCTTAAATTATGTTAAAATTGAATAGAGAATCGCACTACTGGCTTATAATTTTATTTTTTGTTTGTTTTTGGAAACAATATTTCTATATTGAAATTTTCTTAAAAACTGTTTTTTTTCATTGAACTTGTTAATACCACTCACTCATTTACATACATAATAATTTATTTTTATAAAAACTAAAAATTTTACAAGATTTTGGTGACATTTAGCAAAATACAAAAATCACTTAACTATAATTTAGTAGTAATAAATACAATTTATTGCTTTTAGGAAAAGAAGCAACAAGAAAAAAGTAATTCAATGAAAATTACAGGCAGAAGTTGTGGTTAAACAAGTTTTTTTTTAATAACCCACACTCTGTAGGTCCATTTGTCTGTCTGTCCGTCTGGGTAACATTTTTAATGCAATCAAAATAAATCGAGTAAACAAAATTTTTAACACAAACTTTACAACATGTTTGGACTTTTATAAGCAAAAAAAAAAATTGTCAGTTCCAAAAGGACTTCTCTTTAAAGACCTCTGCCAAAAAAAACAACTTTAACAACATGTACAATAATTTATATTTGCAATCAAACCAAACAGAAATACCTGACTTTAAAAGTGTTCGAAAATACGCACCAAAACTGGCGTTGATTGCAACTTAAGGTGCGTGTAGCAGCCACCTCAAATAATTTACTGGTAAAAAAAATAAAAAATATTATGAAAAAACTATTTCGTTGTTTTAATAAAAAATAAATGCAAAATTATACGTAAAAATAAAAGCGCTTATAAATTGAAAACATGAACTTGAACAACAAAATTGACGCGTTGCAAGTTACACATGAGAATGTAAATGTTTGTAGAGTTGTGCAAATGTTTATATTTGCACACGCCACTGCAATGTTGCAGTTGTTGATGTTTCCAGTTGTCGGTTGTCTATAGAAAACACATGCACAAACACAATTTTGTTGTCTGTTAAATATTTCAGTGCTTCTGTCGGTTTATGCATGAATATTTTGTTCAATTTGTTTTAATTTCCTATAAACAGCAAATTTTTGCAAAAGTACCTTCTTGCTATAAATATATAGTAAGTTTCTTGAAAATAGTAATAGTATTAGTTTCTTTTAACCATTTTTTTTTTTAATTTTTCTGTATCAGATATGAGAACCGATTCTCTTACGTCATATTTGTAATTATATGAAATAATTATGAATACAAATTAAAATTAAACTGTGTGCTCTACAAGCCAACATCAACGCTACTAACAATATTTAAAAGCAATAAACTACAATGTAGATAAATGCAAAAAGAGTATTTATGCCCCATAGTTCTAAGGAGTGCAATAAATAAATCTGATCTTCTAGATATACCTGTTGAAACTGGTTACCAGACTATCGATCATTAAAGTATTTTATTTCAAAACTGCTTACACTTTGGATTACTTAAGAACGGTAAAGTATGTCGCCTTCAGACGAATGCTAAAATAATTGTTACCTATTGAAACTTAGAATGGCGCACAATGTTTGCGTTAGAACTGCTGGGCATTGCATTAATATACGTATTTTGTTTTCAAAAGCTTCAACTCAAGCTGTTTTGTGGCTTCAATGTTACCAATTAACTTTTTGCTTGTGTCCACATTTTTAGGTTTGAAATCCCCAAAAATGCATCTTTTTATATATAAATCTCAAATTTGTAAATACTTATTAAACTAACACAATAATTATAAAATAATTGTTGTAATGTCCATTCTAAAACATCTTGTTTTCTCATAAAAAACCGAATTTTCGGAAAGAAAATAGATATTTGGTAAAAAATTAAAAGTGAATATAATTCGTTTTCCTTGCTAAAAAAAGTAATCACAAAAAACACTCTGCTCACATTCTCACTCAGTCATCTGGACCGCAACTTCTACATAGGTCATAGTAAGGAACCCCTATTGGATGTGTTTCCAATGGGCCAATGGCTAAATAACTATAACTTTAGTGAGAACTTCTCGCATCGAAAAGATGTTAAACAAAGAAAAAAGTGTAACTCATGTCGAGATTACGTCGTTACGTTATGCATGTCATAGCATTG
This sequence comes from Pollenia labialis, assembly GCA_949318255.1. Classification (NCBI taxonomy): domain Eukaryota; kingdom Metazoa; phylum Arthropoda; class Insecta; order Diptera; family Polleniidae; genus Pollenia; species Pollenia labialis. Next base: position 116,150,714 of record OX439143.1, read on the forward strand.
CACTCGAAGCCGATGTGACATTGCAGACGTTGAGAACGCCAGTAACACATATCGTTTACTAAAATGGAAAATGTTTCAACGACCGCGGCGTAAATACAACCGTCGGTTATACCAAATAATATAAATTGCGACTTAAATGTTTGTTGTTTGCAAACGAGCTTTGAAAAAAATCGTATATTTTATAAAAATTTTAAAAGCAGAATAGTTAAACAATAAAAAAATGTGCCAAGAACAAAATATTATCATTATTATTCTTTGTATTTTGCATTTTTAATTGTTTTATAGTGGTAACATTTTTTCTCCCCCCGTTTTTATTCGTGAGTTTATTTGACAGTTCAAAGCGGAAACTTTTCTCACAAAAATGTTACTTACAACTTTTGCTCGCCAAATATGTTACTCAAGCAGTTAAGTGAGCAAAACAGCAGTTTGTTTCAATATGTGGCATTTTTGTTTAATTTCACACATTTCAATCGGAAAGTTTCTCGACGCGAGTGTTACAGACCATGGGAACAGGTTTCGGAGGTGGACAGCTGTAATGCCCGCCGAGTTCTTTTTTTATCTATTATGGGGTAGATTTTTCTTTTTTTCCCCATAGGTAGTTTCATAAAACCATCTCCAACAGGAGGGTATGTTCGTCATTTCTGTGATGCCAATTGTCATTCCATTGATGAAAGATTTGCATTTTTACCCTGATGACACTTTGGCCAACTAATGTTAATGTTGACATCACAATGATGAAAAGTGACATGGGGTCAAAAACGAACACACATTTTGATAGTACTGATATCAAAATACATCAGCGTTATAACGATTTTCTATCAGTGTAGGATACTTTTATAAATCTTGCTTTCTATATGAAATTTGTGGCTCTTTAAAAGAAATTTAGCTTTTTATAGGATATGTTGAAAAATTTTGTAAATTTTTCTTTTAATGGAAAATTTTGCTTGTCACAGGAAGTTTGCAAAAATTCACTAATATTAAAAAATTTGATATGTATGGGAAGTATTTTAAAAATTGCTTTTATAGGAAATTTTACAAAAATATGCAAAAATGTTCTAGGTATATAAAATTTTGCAGAAGAAGTTTATTACTTACATATAGGAAATTTAGCTTTTTATAGGAAATATTTAAAAAAATTGCTTTTTTTTAGGAAATTTTTCAACAATTTGCTTTTTATAGGAAATTTTTCAAATTTTGCTTTTTTAGGAAATTTTTCACAAATTTGCTTTCTATAGGACATTTTCCAAAAATTTGCTTTTTATATGAAATTTTTCAAAAATTTTGCTTTTTATAGGAAATATTTCAAAAATTTTCTTTTTAGAGGAAATTTCACAAAAATTTCACAATTTAGAGGAAATTTTACAAATAATTTCTTTTTAGAGGAAATTTTACAAAATTTGCTTTTTATAGAATTTTTTTTAAAAATTAGCTTTTTATAGAAAATTTTTCAAAAATTTGCGTTTTGTAGGAAATTTTTCACAAATTTCCTTTCTATAGGACATTTTCAAAAAATTTGCATTTTATAGGAAATTTTTCAACAATTTGCTTTTTATAGGAAATTTTTAAAAAATTTGCTTTTTATAGGAAATTTTTCAAAACTTTGGTTTTTATAGGCAATTTTTCAAAAATTTGCTCTTTATAGGAAATTTTTAAAAAATGCTCAATTTAGAGGAAATTTTACAAACATTTTCTTTTTTGAGGAAATTTTACAAAATTTGCTTATAATAGAAAATATTTTAAAAATTTGCTTTTTATAAAAAATGTTTCAAAAATTTGCTTTTTGTAGGAAATTTTTCACAAATTTGCTTTCTATAGGATATTTTCCAAAAATTTGCTTTTTATATGAAATTTTTCTAAAATTTGCTTTTTGTAGGAAATTTTTAAAAAATTTTCTTTTTATAGCAAATTTTTCAAATATGTGCTTTTTAGAGGAAAAAAATTTAGGTTTAAGAGGATTTTTTACAAAAATTTTGATTTCAGAGGAAATTATACAAACATTTTCTTTTAAGAGGAAATTTTACAAAAATTTGATTTTTATAGAAAATTTTTCAAAAATTTGCTTTTTATATGAAATTTTTCAAAATTTTTCTTTTTGTATGAAATTTTTCAAAAATTTGCTTTTTATAGGAAATTTTTCAAAAATGTTCTTTTTATAGGACATTTTTCAAAACTTTGCTATTTATAGGAAATTTTTGAAAGTTTGCTTTTTATAGAAAATTTTTTAAAAATTTGCTTTTTATAGGAAATTTTTCAAAAATTTGCTTTTAGAGGAAATTTTACAAAAAATTTCTTTTTATAGCAAATTTTACAAAAAATTTCTTTTTATAGCAAATTTTAAAAATATTTTCTTTAAAAAAAATTATTTTTACAGCAAATATTCTTTTTATAGGATATTTACAAAATTTTTGTTTTTAAAGGTATGTTTAAAGGAAAGGCTTTTTATAGGAAATTTTACAAAATGCTGCTTTAGAGAAAATTTTCCAAAAATTTGATTCTATTGGAGATTTTACAAAAAAAAACAATTTCTATCTGTAGTTGATTTTGCAAAAACAATTTTTATTTATAAGAAACTTTGAAATTTTGCTATTTGTAGAAAAGTTTGCAAAAGTTTTTTATATAAAATTATTTTCATGAGTATAGGAAGTTTTACAAAAATTAAAATTTTACATTTTGCAAAATGTTTCTATTTTTTTTTAATATTTTTTTTTTATTTATTTATTTCCAATTTTATACACAAGACTCTCTTATTGCAGTCATCGCAAAGTCTTAGCAATCCTTAATCATAAATTAAATTAAAAATTAATAATATTAAAAATCATAAAAATTTAAAAAAAAATTGAAAATGCTTTCTTTAAAGCTCAGTGCGTTACTCATTATTTGTATATTATGCGGGAGTAGATTCTAAAGACAAATTGCATTAAGAAAAAATTGCCAATCGGAAGTTAAACTTTGGGGTCTAAACAATAAAATTCTTCTATTAGAGCGAGATTAATAAACACGATTTTTTGCATTATTATCAGTACTCTTGTTTTGAGAAGGTCATCCACCTGAATACCATATAATTTTACCGTACACGGAGAAATAGAATTTAACCTTTTTACGCCATAAACGTAACGTACATACTTTTAAAGACTTACTTTGATTTTCTTACACTTACGCCATCCCATATGGCAAATAATTCGCATCCATTTTTTCGAAAATTATTCTAAATTTATTGAGAAGTTCAAAACTTAAAAATATTGCTTGTTTTAGATACACCAAAAAAGATTTCCACATATTCTTTAACTTTTTTAACTTACAATCTGTCTCCCTTTCTGAAGGCAGAACTTCCTGCTTGAAGACAATAAATTAATCTACAGCGAGAAAGAGAAAAAAGGCTTTAAAGTGACTTAAACTATTTGTTAAATTTTGACTTTTAGAACTTCATTAACGAAAAAAATGAACACGTAAGACGGACTTTAAATACATAATTGTATAATTATATTTATTAAATACTTTTTGCTTAACAATAATTCTTTTTTGAAATTAAAAAAAAAAATATATGTATGAAAAAAGTTGTTGTATAAATAATGTTAAAACATGTAAAAGCATTAGCATGTGTAATTGATGATCACTGAAATGGACAGACGTCCAACGCATGGTTTAATTTTTTACATGAAACTATACAACGTGCAGTTGCATCAACAGCAATTGCTGCAACATCATGATGTTTAAAACATGAAAACTATTAAAAACACGCACATGAAGGCAACACAGCGCAACAAAAGAACAAACAACTCATCATCAGACAGAAGGAAACAAATTTTAAATAAATAGACAGACAGACAGACAGACAGACAGACAGACAGACGTGCAACAGACAAATAATCATACAGTATGTTATGTAAGGAAATTTCAGTAAGTTTGTTCATATTTCCAAAAAAAGGTAATAAGTTTTGAAAATAAAATGTTAAACGCCATATTGAAAAACGATGATTTCACTTAACAAACGTTTTTTAAGTAAAACTTTCATAGACATGTTTAATAAGTTTTAAAAAAACTTATAAGAAGATTTCGAGGAAGTCGGGTGCTCCCTAATACTATTTTTGCTTACCTTTATTTTTATAATTAACATTTTTTTTAAGAATCTATATCAAGTAGTGGGTTAGTCAAGGGCGGAAGGAGGGGAATGTATAAAAATTAATACTTGTTTTAACAAATAAAACATCACACATCAGAATTTGCAACGAACCAAAAAAAAAAACTATTGAACATAACACGACAACATATTGACAGATGATATGAATGTTATTAATTTTTTTTAATTAAACAATAATTATTGTATGGAAATATTAAAATAAATATTTAAAACAAGCCACAAATATTTATAGAGGGTGGCGCTTAATGAGCGTTATGGTTAAATTAATACCGGGAAGGTATACTACTTTGCTTTGCCGCCATTTTGGTAAACATTAGTCTTGACACTTTATATTTGGCAGTCGTTAAGTAAACACGTCGCAAATTTATTATTGAAAAATATTCGATAAACCAACGTGTTTTAATCGTTAAAACATTTTGTCAAAATAATCATCGATTACTGTGACGATGAGAAAGTAACGTGAAACAACGTGCCAACAAAACGCACTATTTATGGTGTAGTGAATGATTTAGAAAAAAGAGGGTCTACAGGTTATAGGCCCAAGCATGAATATCTCAAGTTAATATTAAAGCGATGAGGCCCATTTTCACCTCAATGTTCAGCTTAATAAAAAAATGTGAGGAACCCAAAATCCAAGAATAATTCTTGAAAATCAAATGCACCGGATTAAATACACATATGTGATCTTCTCCGAGAAAAGGAGCCTAGTGTGTCAAAAAACAGGTTTTGACTTTAGAGTGACTTCTGGTACTTAAAAGGGAGTAGAATAAGATAAGATACGTTTTTCTCAAAACTTAAATTTCACACTCTAGGGCTCTTTTTGCGGAGAACATCACATATATATAGTTTTTTTTTTGTCATATTTTTTCGAAAACGACGAACAAGTTGCGGTTAATGTAAATAGCATTCAATACCACTAAATTATTGAACATTTTCTAATGAACGATTTGGTAAAACAATCCAGCTCGTAAAGCAATTCAAGCTCGTCCAACTATGGCCTCTCTTTTTGGCGATAGTAACGTTACTTACGTTCCCCCCTGCACAACAATTATTTTTACGAAACGCCGATACGATTTGTGGAGTCTGGACTGTATTAAGGGTTGGATGTGTGGCATACAGCTCCAGAATAACCGCCTGAAATTCCTAGAGAAAACACCGATTTCGTTCCCCAGGCTATAGAGTATTCAAAGCAATTGGATATATTATAAGAGCAAGAAAAAAGCACCAATATTCAAATTTTGTTTTGGTTTTTTTAAATGCACTTGATAGGCTTTCTGTTATTTTTTGACAGAAGCTTATGTATATAAGTTGGGCATTTACTAATCGGAATATGCATATGTATGTGACACCTGCCAAATTTTAAAGTTGTTACTTGCACAAAAAAATTACACTAAATTTAAAAAGTGCACTTTTACTGAGACACCTTTCTTTTGCAAATATTTGTAAAGTTTCCTATAAATTCTATAAAAAAATCGTTGAAAAAGGTTTTTATAATAAGCAAATTTTTCTATAAAAAGCAAACTTTTGCAAAATTATCTATAATAAGCAAACTTATGGAAAATTTCTATAAAAGCAAACTTTTGGAAAATTATCTATAAAAGCAAATTTTTTAAAAATTTCCTATAAAAAACAAATATTTGACAAATTTCCTATAAATGCAAATTTTTGAAAAACTTCCTAAAAAACAAATTTTTGAAAAATTTCCTCTAAAAAGCAAATTTTTTTAAAAATTTCCAAAATAAAGCAAATTTTTGAAAAATGTTTTATAAATCGGAAATTTTTGCAAAGTTTCCTCTAAAAAGCAATTTTTAAAAAATTTCTTATAAATCACAAATATTTGCAAGGTATGCTATAAATAACAAATTTTTTCAAAGTTTCCTATAAATTATAATTTGTTGCAAAATTTCCTATAAATCCCAAATTTTCGGAAAATTTTCTGTAATAGCAAACTTTTGCAAACTTTCCTACAAACAGCAATTATTTGCAAGTATTTTTCATAAATATCAGCTTTTTTAAATTTCCTTTTAAAATCAAATATTTTAAGAGTGTCGTTATAAATAGACAATTTTTCAACAAATACAAACGTTTGGAATGATATAAATATATTTATATCAGGGTTTTTTTGAAAATTTCCATTAAAAATTATCTAAGAATAGCAGTTTTTTTTCTAAAATATTCTATAAATAATCAAAAGATTTTGTTATTCGTGCTTAATTCCCAGTTTTTATTATTGATAAAAACACTTGAAATTTATTGTTGATGGGATAAGCTATTCCTATGCGCATTTTACTGGTTGGTTAGGCCAGATCATCAGGAAACTTCATCCATAAAGATTTTAGAAAAACTAAAGATATTAAACCAAATAAAACTGTTAAACGTATAAGAATTATAGCAACAGTTCTACTTGTAATAATATCAAAGCTTAAACAAAACAACATCAACAATAAATGTAAGGGAATGTAAGATGAGATGAACCCACAAAATCTTTTGAAAATTTATTCTATAAATAGTTTTTTTTTTGTTTTTTTTTATAAATCTATCTCTCAAATTTTGTATGTATAGAAAATTTTTGATAGATTTCCTGGTAATAGCAAATTAAATTAAAACCATTTTTTATACAAAATTTTAGTTGTATACAATTTTTTTTATGCAACAAAAATTTTTTACGGAAAACTTGAAATCTAAATATTTTTTGTTGCCCTCAAGCTTGGCAGTAAATTTAAATAAAATGATTATAAATTTAGCAATATTAAAAAAGTTATTCCTATACAAACATACATATGACAACTTACATACATACATACATACATTTAATTGAAAGTGATCGTTTACATTTATAAATTATCCCTTACGTATCCTTAACCCTGTTATTTTAACTATTCCTGCTAAAGCAATGAATTAAATTGGCACCACATAAATACTCTGACACCAGCTCACACACACACACACACACATACATATACACACACTCAAAGCCACATACACGCAAGTATCTTTAGTTAACTATTAATTATTACACTTTTTGTTTTGTGTTGAAAATAAAAATTTTTTAAGTCTTTTTTAATATTCATACTTGTTTGTGTGTGTGTGTGTTTTTTTGTTGTTTGCAGTCGACACACATCGTAAAAAACACCTGCTTTTAATTTTATGTAAAAGTTTGTGAATGGGTTGGTGTATCTATGAATACGCTTTTAATAAATATTCAAAGGTTTAGTGAGGTTTGTGTTTTTGGTGCTGGGAGCCGAAGCAAAGTGGAAGTTGTATTTTAGTTTCATAATAATAATAGTCAGTCGGACCCTTTTTTATTGCTGCTTAGCCTCTGACTGGTGGCAGAATAAATAGAATTGGCTGAAATTTTAGTGCAGCAGTCAGTAGATTTGCCTTTTGCATTGCTAACTAGGCCAATAGTCAGTTTAATAGTTTTGAAAGCTTAACCTGGTCGAGGTTACCAAAAGGAATGAATATAACAACTAAAACATATAAAAAACAATTGCATTTTATAATAGCAGTTTTAATAAAACTATAACTGCTGCAAACATATACATATACATATGTATGTACATAATACTAACTTGCTGTAGCTATTCAAACTACTGCTGCTACTGCTACAATTACTACACCATTCCTAACACAAATGTATCTACAATTTTATATTGCTGCACATTGCAACTACTTGTTTTAAGTTGGGGTCTCTCTGCTGTTTAATTTTGCTCCCTCCTGCTTAGTTGCCTTTGGCCCAGTGGTCATAATCTCTGGCCATGTATAACATACAAACCAGCTACCTGGGCTCTTAACTAGCAGGACCAGTGAAATAATTTCATTAAATACATTTGCTCTTCTATACGAATTTGTGTGCAAATGTTTGTATGTGATTATTAAAACAACAATAATTTTAAGGCAATGTTTAAGCGCTTAAAAAGTGTATGGGGTTTTTGGTAGCTTTTGTTTACCAGTATGGGTGCAACATTGTTGAGGTTGAAAACTGCACTATGGTATTAAAAAATTGACAAATGGTATAATTATGTGTTAAGACAATACTTAATATTCAAATAAATTGTTGTAGCAACTAAAAACTAAATTATTGAACTAAAGAAACCAGAAAAGGGACAAAATGCTTAAAACAGGTAAATTTTCTTGTGTTTTGTTTTAACTTGAGTGTTAAGAAGCCATTAAATTGTTAAGACACATTATTATTTTTAACTTCAGAAAATTACAAGATTAGCTATTTATCCTTAGATGTGCGGTGCCTTATGATACGGTAAGTTCTTCAAAAGTGTCTCTTTTAGAATCTTTTAGAAATTATTTTGTTAATATTCAATTCTTTTAATCTGTATTAGTAGTTAATTTGATTTTCTTAATATAATTTTCATAGAACAATGGGGCTTACATTTATGTAATTGCATGGAATGTTCGTGGGGTCTGGTTTAAAATGATTTTTTTTCAAAAAATTATATTCAAAATGAAGATTTCAGTATTTTATAGTGTAAAACGCTCTATGCCTTGGGAAACCATAGGCTGGTGGCAATTTTTTGGTAGCAAACATCAAATATTTCAATAACGTAGTCTGAACATAAAATATTTTTGAGTGTCAAAGAAAATAACAGCTGATTTTGAGCAAATAAAATTATTTGCCGGCAAACAAATATTTGTCTAATGTGAACATAGTGTGATCACAAAAAATAAAATATTTTAGTAATTTTTGAGCAAATATTTATTTGATATTACAAGAAAATTGTAAGAGCAAACAACGAAAAATAACTGTAGCCATGTTCTCTATAGCAGCAATTTTTCCAGTTAGTTTTCGGATTCTTTACAGTTTTAAAGATTTTTAATAATCATTTGAATTTGCTATCATGTCGCTATTAGCAAATATCCGCTAATAAAGCAATTGTTATCGAATGTGTGCCATTCCTTATAATTTTAGGACCTTTAAATAATTTTATGGCTTGTTTAAAATATTAAAAAATTTTAATCGAATTTTTGCCATTCCTTGTAGTTTTGCCACTTTTAATAAATGTCATAGCTAGTTTGAAATATCTAAATTTTTCGCGAATATTCGCTATTTTTTACTTATTTTTTCCCGACATTTTGTTTTTTAACCGATTTAAAGATTTCAAGTATATTTTAGGGTTTGTTTCCAAGTTTGAAATTTTGGCAAATTTTAGCAATGTTCCCGTTACCCATTGTCTTCGAGTTTTTTGTTTCTTTTACATTCTCCTGTTCTTACACAATAAGAGATGCTGCTCCACCGAACAAAACAAATAAATTAGCTTCTGCACTCATTTTTACTATTTGTGAAATATATTTTTATTTTTGAACATTTTCATTAAATAATTATTTGATGCAAATTATTGTTTTAGTCTGAACGCATGGCAAACAGGATTTAATTTATTTTTTTTAACACTATTTGTCAACAAACAAAAATTGTCAAATATTTGAGCTTAGTTTGATCATTAAACAATATATTTTTTGGTTTCACATAGTTTGAAGCAAATATCAGAACAAATATTTTCGACAAATATTTCATTAGTCTGAACGTACCTTAAGGCACGTTTAAAAATCGATTTGGTGTGGACAGACCCATATGAACATTGGAGGGTTAAATATTTTTCGTAGTTTTGTATTTTTGTATTTTTTGTATTTGTGTAGTATACAGAAAAAATGTTTGCAAAAAATTATTCAATTAAATAATTAATTGGTGTACATTAAACATTCAAATAATTTTTTGTTTGGTGCAATTAATTTTTTTAATCAAAACCCATAAAATTAAATGTTTGTGTATATGTGGTGTATTTTTTAGTTTATGCAATTAATAATTAATTAATCCATTAATTGATATGATCAATTCCTTTGCAGGGGCAAAATTAGGTAAATATTTAACTGTCTGAACGAATTGTTTAATTAAAGTCGATTTTCTATTTTTTCTGTGCATGACTCGAAAATAGAAATCCGTTAATTGATTTGATAAATTCCTTTGCAGGGGCAAAATTAGTACAATATTTAATTGTCTGTACGAATTGTTTAATTAAAGTCGATTTTCAATTTTTTCTGTGTATATGTATTACCAAAGTATACTACACGTGTGTCAACCTAAACTACACTTTTACCACAAAAATAGTGATGATACATGTATTGCTGTTTTATGTACAACCAAAATGTCCGTAGTATAAATGTGGTATCTTATTAAACACAGCTTTTTTGCTGAGTTCAGTAAGAACAGTAGTATGCATACCATGGTACGTAAACTATATGTCTGTCAGGGGTATTGAAAACATTGAAATTAAAACAAAAGAAAACAAAATTTAGATAAATAAATTTGGTACTTATAGAAAATTTGTCGAAAAAAATTGGAGAAATAGAAAAAAAAGAAAATATTTGTTATTTAAAAAAAGTTCTTGCTAAATTTTCTATTTATGGGAAACTAGCTACCCCTGTGCATTTCTCTTTCTTAATTAAATTAAAGTAAGTAAAATTTTTTTAAGATGGATCTCGTGTAACTCCCGCGTCGAGAAACTTTTCGTCGTGAGAAATAAAACAAAAATGCCATACATATATTGAAACATAGACTGTGTTTCTCACTTAACTACGTCTTTAACATTTTTGGAAATTACTCGACAATTTACAGGAAAAGTGTGCCTGTAAAATTTTTTGTGAGAAAGATCCCGTTTTGAAATGTTAAAAAAACTCTCGAATGAAAATGGGGTGAGAAAATATTTTGACACAAAAAAAATCTATTAAAAATACTAAATGCAATGAATAATCCGGCATGTTCTACGAATTGAAATGAAGTGAATTTAAAATCGAACGAGATTTTGATTTCAATTATTTACAAAATGACTATAGTTTTTCATCTTTTTAAGAGTTGTTCTTGTAAATATAATTGGTACTCAAAGATTAAAGTAAAAAAAAGGAATATTTTATGAACTTTCTTTACCGGCTCGTTTTCAAAATGTGTTCGATTTTAAATCCACTTAATTTCGATTTACAGAACATACGCGTATAACATGGAAGAGATTAGTATTTTGTTCTTGGTTGATTTACATATTTTTTTTTTTGGTATAGCCGACGGTTGTGTTTTCGCAGCCGTCGTTGAAAATGTTTAAATTTTTGTAAATTTTGACCGCCGTCAAGGATATGTAGGGAAATGTAATAAAAGATAAAATCACTGTTTTATAACTCTTATTCGCTTTAAAGTTTTATTTGTTTAATATTTTTAGTTTTTCTAATATCTTTGGAAAAGGGCCCTGATGATCTGGCCTGAGCAACCAGTGAAATGAGCATAAAAGCTAGATTTCCCCCAATAATAAATTTCAGTGTATTTATCAAAAAGTAACAATGGCGAATTAAGCACGTCATACAGAAATCTTATTAATAATGGATTTTTTGTTCCAAAAATTTACTTTGATAAACTAAAATCAGTTTTTATTAAAAATTTAATCCAGTGAATTAAACGTTTAATCAAGTCAATTAAATGTTTAATTAATACAAAAAATAATAATATTCTTTCACTTTAATTTAAGTCAATCCTAATGACGCAATTTAATGAATCCTTTCTCTGATACTACTGGGTCATCGCACTGATGACATTTTTTATTAAACTGACTCCGTCCAATTCGTTATTTCTGGGATGCCGATGGGCCATCTTATCGATGACAATGTGGCCAAGTGATGTAAAGGCTGACATCACAATGATAAAACAATGGCAGTTTGTTACGTATTTTTTATTTTTTTTGTCAAATTTTGCATAAGAAAGCACACAAAATATAATTCCTAATAAAATAATGAAAAGAGGAGAATTCTAAAATAAAATATCTGCAGTAAAATATTTCGTCGTTTCTTATTAAAAGCCGTGAATTCTTTGTGACGCAACAGAATTGACCATAGGTGCCAAGTAAACACCCTTCCTAAATTCACTTTAAGTAAAAAAATCAAATATAGATAGATATATTTATCTATGTAATATTTAATACAACGGAATTTTGTATAAATCTTAAGTTCATAACATAATTTTTTTGGCGGGTCTATAATTGCCCACGGGCCCAAAATTGGACAGTGTGGGGTATAATATGGTCGGGCTTGAGCGACTATACTTTATTGCTGATTTTATAAATTTACTTCCAACATATAAAACATAGATGGAACTTTTATTAATTTTTGCCAAAAAGTCGTGAGCATAACCATCTGCCTTATTTTTGTCTTCACAACAGCTCCAATTCCGAAGAACAGTAAACAGAAGCGAAGATAAAAAAAAACCAATAACAATTAAAAAGGTATTAAAATATAAAACGCTACAGATTTTAATATGCAATTTTTTTTTTTTATTTTTTAATTGTAGAATTGTAATTTTTAATTTGATATTTAATTTTAATTATAGACGACTTGCAAACAAATTTCATTTAATTCCCAATATAAATACACCCTTATTTATTATTCGTCACAACTTTTGGACCTGACATTTTATACCGAATTATAATCTCTCCAAAAAGTAAACAAAAATTGTTATATCAAAATTGAAGGGAATTTAAGTGATTAAAAGATCTTTTTTGCAGCATTTTTTTAAGTTTATAGCGCATATTTTGATGCATTTTAGATTTTTTTTTGGTGCCTCAAGAGCTTTCGCAATAAAAATAAAATTGTTTTTGCGAAATTCTGTTTTAAATATCTATCTGTAACCCAACGTGTTGCTTTAATTTCTCCAACACTTTTTAAAGTGATCTAACGATGTCCATCTGTCCGTCTGGCTGGTCCATGTAAACCTTGTGCGCAAAGTGCTTATTGCAGTCTTGTAGATAATTTGTGCAAATTTGGTAAATACATTTTAATTGTACCATGGTGAAAATCGGTCTATAATTTCACATACATATTCTCCATTAAAACTTCTATCCAAAGAGAATCTTTGTGTCGGCTAACAATCTAATTATGTTGGTATATATATAGATTGAATTCGCCTAAAAAATCTTAAAAATTTGTCTGTAAATACTATGGTGTTTGGGCTTTGCCGATTATCATTTAAGAATTGTTTTTATTTAATGGAACTGTTAATAAATTGTTGAATATTTTGTTTTAAACTTAGCAATTTTAAATTTTTGGGGCATAATTTCAACATATTTCACAGCCATAAAACTCGTTTCTAGAGCATTTTTCTTTAACCGGCCTTATAAAAAGTGTTCCATTATTAAAACTTTACTTTAACCTAAAGGGTGCGATAAAGTAAATAAAGGTTCATCCTACCTGGTAGGTTAAAGTAAAGTTGTAATAATGAAACACTTTTTATACGGCCGATAAAATCCTACCATTAACTTTCGGTAAGTTGTGAAAACGGGCCTTAGTCTAGGACTTGGAAATCTTAGTGCAATACCGGGACGTATATAAAAATCGAAAATCTTTGTAAAAGTCGTGGGAAAATAAGTTCAAGGATGGAAAGTGATATTGAAAACCAAAACAAATTTGATTTTTTTTATTGCAGCTTCAATATAAATTCCAAAGCGAAAATTTTTATTTTATTTTATTTTGAAAACCATGCAGTTATTATTCTATAAATTTAAAAAATTAGCTGTTAAAGCAAACTGAATTTAATACAAAATAAGTATTTAAAAAAAATTTAGTCTATTTTTCTTATGAACTACATTTGAATCACCAACGAAAACAAGTTTAAGTAAAAATTTTCTATAATTTAATTTGATATGCAACATCTATGGAGAAATATGCAAAAAAAATACCTGCTACAATTCTATTTTTGATGTATTTTTACTTTTTTCTTTAAATGTGTATAAATCAGGTCAAGCTCATGGTACAAGGCAACTTACACTTGTTGAATTATTAAAACAACTAAAATAAAAAACTCAAAGAAAGAGATCAACAGCAAAAAAACTTATGCAAAAAAAGGAAAAAAAGAAGCCAAAATAAATATCTTAAAACAAATGATGCCACAAAAAAATACAAAACTAGCTAAAGATTTTCATGTTAAACATTTATTAAACAACTGCACTGCTACTAATAAAGTGAGCTGAGACAACTCCATGCACCACAATAGTGCAATAGCAACAATTTCAAACAAAAACTAGAAAAAAGAAGGAAAAACTCCAGAACAAATCTTAATGTATGGTTGGTGTTGTTAGTGATTGTGGTGGTGGAAACATGCTAGGAAATCAGTTTACCTTGTTAACATCATGCAACACACACAGGAAAAAATTGAAATCAACAGGGCAGTAAACAGAATTCAAGAGGAGAAAAAATAAACAGAAATAACAAAGAAAGCATGAACAAGTGCTACAACTACAAATGCCACAACTGCAAAATCGGAATACAGATGTACACAGGTAAGTGCCATAAGCAGCTAGTAACTCATAATCTAACACAGATAGATAAATATAACAATTTTAGTCAAGCACATAAAGAAAACCTCTTAGAAACATAAATAAGACGATGTGTACACTAGCAAAGAAATATGTTAAGGTAAATTTAGGAGTCGTTTGTCGTAAGCTATGAAAAAGATTTGTAACGCTTATTATATAAGATGGTAGCACAGATGATAGTCGTCCAGTTACAAGCGTTTGTATCAGAGTTGTCAAGTTAAGCATAGGAGTTTCTGGTCTTAGTAAAAGGTTCGAAAGTCTGAGTATAAAATTCGCAAGCCTAAGTATATGAGTAGCTAGTCTTAATGCACGACTCGATAGATTTAGAAAAGGAAAGATAAAGTCCACTAGTGCTTGTATACTAACTTCTAGCAGAAGACACGCCTTTCTTAAAATAATACTTGATAGTCACTAGTTTTAGTATAAAACTTGCTAATTTAGTATAACATTTGCTATTATGAGTATAAGACTTGTTTAGTTGGTTTCATACTTGCAATTTTTGGCAAAAGACTTCCTAGCCTTAGCATGAGACTTTATTGTCTTTGTATAAGACTTTATTGTATTTGTATAAGACTTGTTAGTTTTTGTATAAGACTTGCAAGTCTTTTTATAAGACTTGTTGGTCTTTGTATAAGACTTGTTAGCCTTTGCATAAGACATGGCTGTCTAGGTATAAGACTCACCACTCTTAATGTAAGAATTGCATGTTTAATATATGACCCGCTAGTCGTAGTATGAACCTCTCTAGTATAAGTATTAGTATAAGTCTCGCTATTCTATGTATATGACTAGCTTGTCTTAGTATAAAACTTGGTTGTATTAGTATAATACTCGCTAGATTTTTCATAAGAATCCCTAGATATAGTATTGTTATGAGACCAGCTAGTCTTAGTTTAGTTTAGGCTTAGTATAAAACTTGCTAGTATTAGTATAAGATTTGCGTGTATTAGTATAACACTTGTTAGTTTAAGCATAATATTTTTTAAACTAGGTTAAGCACGAGCTAATGTAAGACTTTTTGTAACTTACTTGTTGTATCATAATACGATTAGTGTAAGTATTATACTTAAGCAATACTTACAAAAATTCTTTGAAGTATACATTTTTGGAAGGGCAGTATAATTCTTCCAGATTTAAGCTTAAGAGTTTAAAATATTAGGACTTTTAATTCTGTTAAAAGACTTGTTGATCTTAAAATAAAATTCGACAATTCGTATTTAAGTATAATCGCGTGATCCATTTTGAGGTTCCCTACTTTTTTAAAGAAAAAAAAACAAAGAAAATTCAAATTAAATGGGGAATGTTTATTATCATTTGAAAGAAAATTCTTTTGAATTTATTTTTTGAAGATTTTGTCTATCAAATGTTGGCCGTAGCTACGACGCATATTGTCCATCCGTCGAGTCCAATTTTCGATGACTCGTTCGAGCCTTTCGACTGGTAACTGGCGAATGACACGCGTGATATTTTCCTCCAAGGCCTGAATTAATGCATTCTTTTGAAAACACTCTCTTATAAGCATATACTATGCTAATAAAAGAAGCAGGGTTATTTTTTGATCAGAATCTTTGAAAGTGCCTGAATACATTCAAAGTCTAATTCAAATTTAGCAAATTTAGCTTCGATGAAGTAAATTTGGTGCATTTTTTATTGTGTTTGACTCAAGTTGGAAACGATGCTTATATGCGAATTTTTTTAATGCAATTTACTAACATTTTATTAGATTGTGATACATAAATGCGTGATATGCATAAGCAATAGTTTATACACTTAACAGTTTCGGCTATTTTAAATAGCAAACTTCAATTGCAGAAGTTTGGATGCATTAAAGCGTAAAATACATATAACCGGTGTGCAAATAAGCAATAAATTCTGTACCGATGAATATGTAAATTTAAACTGATGGTTGTACTCCCAATAACTGCAATAGTAAAAATATATTTCAAGTAAAAACCGCTTAATGTGTAAACAGAAGTATGTATGCAATTGAAAATTAACGTCAATTAGCGTCTGACATTTTATGACAATTCGAGCATGCAACTGCTTTTACTGCTTAAAATTGAAAGAAGCTTCAAAAATTTACAATTGCTTCTTGTACATTTCATATTTTCTTATCCATTTGCATTATTTCTCGTTTTAAAATTAATGTGTGCCAAAATGCAGAATATTCCATGTATGAAGAGAATTCCATATATAAATACAATATTTTTTATTATCTTCTTATGAATATTAGTAAATGTAGACAGCAGAAAAAAATGCTTAAAATTATGCATTATACTTGTATGTTCGTATAATAAAACTAACCAGAGAAGAGTTTTTTTCAAGTCGTACTTTAGTTAGATGTATTTTTTTATATGCTTCTTAAAAATTTCTAACTTACTAAATATATTATTCGAATTTGGATTGGGTAAAGGACAGAGAAAATTCGTAAGACATCAAAACAAATTACGGATGCCATGTACATAAAAAAGTAAGCATATTTGGAATCACTCACAATTTTATCTAAAATTAGATTTTTACAGGTTTTAATGGCAAATAAGTTTATGTGGAGATCACTCCTATTTTCATCTAAAATTCGATTTTTATATGAAATAACGGTTGGTTAAATTTTAAGGGCCGATGTTAAATGTGAACCACACCCGCTGTTTCTACATGCAAGTTGTGTATACGTATTGTCAACGAAAAATCGAGGTACCAGCCGATTCGCTGAAAGAACTAAAATTGTGGGAATGTTAGTGAAAAGGAGTGAGTGTATTAAGTTTTTCGAACTGCATTTCATAGCACATTTCTCAATTTTAAACTAGCTCAATTTGAACCATGGAAAGAAACACAATCGAGCAACGCGTTAAAGTTATTCGAATGCATTTCGAAGAAAATCATCTTCAGTGATGAGGCACATTTTCACCTCAGTTGATTCGTCAATAAGTAGAATTGCCGCATTTGGGCGAATGATAATCCAAGAGTGATTTTTGAAAAACCCATGTACCCACAAAGGGTGACTGTTTGGTGCGGGTTATGGGATGGCGGCATCATCGGGCCATATTTTTTAAAAAATGAGGCCGGACAGGAAGTTACTGTAAATAGTGTTCGCTATCGTGAGATGATAATGAACTTTTTATGGCCCGGATTGGAAGATATGGATGTGTACAATATGCGGTTTCAAAAGGACGATGCCACACAGCTAACGAACCAATGGCTCTCTTGCGCAACAAATTCAATGGTCGTGTTATTTCACTTGGTGGCGATGTCAATTGGCCGCCAAGATCATGTGATTTGACACCGTAGGACATCTTTCTTTGGGGTTATTTGAAAGAAACGGTGTACGTCGATCAGCCAATAAAAATTCAAGAGCTAAAGGATAAGATAATTCGGCACATTAACGGCAAAGAACCTCAAGTATGCCTCATCGTCATCGATTTGGACCATCGGACGGCGGTGTGCCGCCGAGGTCGCGGCGGCTATTTGGCCGTTATTTTGCTCAATGCATAATAACAATAAAAAGACAACAATTTCCTAAATTATTTGTTTTTATTCAAAATCAACATCGGCCCTTAAAATACTTTATTTTAAGGTGGGTCGAAAAAAAGTTGTTCCAGTCACCCATAAAATCAATGAAATGTCAATAAAGTTTCTAAAACAGGAAAATTTGTTTGCTACGCCCAAAAATAAAGCAATTTTTTATATATGTACATATAGTGCTGCAATTTAAGGTTCGATCTTAAAATATTGCACAATATTGTTCATGCTTTAGTGGCATTTTAATCCGACATCAAATTCTGGGGCTGCTTATTTCATCTCACATCCTTCCCCTCTAATGTTTTTTTCTTACTAAATTGAAGCTTAAATAAAATTCTGAGACTTTCTTGCTTCTTTCTAACGAAAGTATAATTCACACGACACATTAATTTCATTTGGTATTTTAAAATTGGTCAGTTACTCTATATAGTATACAATTTAAAATAAATGGGTGGTGCGCAAAATGACCCCAGGAAAAATTACCCCAAAAGGAGTGTGAAAAATTTTACATGTGACACAACAATACGCAATTTTGGGGCATTTTTTTCTTTGTTTTTTTTTGGGGTTACTTTTCATTTTTTCGTTAGGAAGTTTTTGCATTTTAAGTGCAATGAAAAATGACCCCAATATCAAGGAATGAAAAATGGCCCCACATAAAATCACAATTTTGACTTTGGGGCTATTTTTCGTTTACTTATAAAAAAAATTCAAATTTTAAGAAATGAAAAATCACCCAAACATTTTAACACAAATTTTATAAAATTTTATGTAAAAGCTTCTAGGGATAGTATAAAAAAATCCTTGCCGGTTAGTTAACAGAAACTTTACTGAGCGAAGCCGGTGTTCGTTATACCATAGAAAAGAAAATCCTTGCACCTGACCGAAGGCCGGCAATAACGTGAAGCTTTAGTAAGCAAAGCCAGTGTTTGGTATACCATGGAAGAAAAAATCCGTGCGCATGGCCGAAAGCCCAACCATGCTATCAATCGTACGATTTTTAAAACCAAAACTGTATAATTATTTGGATTTTGAAATCGGGATTCTAAATTTGGGATTTTTAGTTTCGGGCTTATGGCTCCACCCAAACTCCTTAATTTAACATTCTTTGTGTTCTTTTTTGGGGTTAAAGTTCATTATAAATTTTGAGGTGATTTTTTATAATGTAGAATTGCCCCAAATTTAGGGTCATATTTCATTTTATTTTTAGGGTTATTTTTCATTTTTTTGGGGTAATTGTTCTTTAAAAAAATTAGGTCATATTGCATTATGAAAAATATCCCCAAATTTGGGGTAAATTTTCATTTATTTTTGGGGCCATATTTCGCAGCGCCATAAAAATGTACTTTGGGCTTTGAGAAGAATTCTTGACAGAAAGTACGAAAAAAGGAAGGAAGAACATGTAGATAAATTAAAATAGAACATTCAATTCAAAGCAAATTTCGATCTACCAAAGGTTAAATGCGATTAGTTTAAAGATTGATGTTTGACTATTGACTGCCAGCAGTCGTCGATGGATGTGAGTGTTAAACGGCAAAACCCTCTGAAGAGATTGAAAGGTTACAATTAAAACATGTAAGGGAAACCTGTCTGTGAAAGCCCGGGTTCGAGCCCCGTGGCTGTCAAGAATGAAAAATTATCAATAAATTTTAATGAATTTTATGTTGCAAAATTCCTTTCTTGATAAAAAAATACATTTAATGAAAATTAAATTTGATGAATTTTAGCCTGACTAAAAATATCAAAATTTGGATCAATAACCATAAACAAAAATAACCACAATACTAATTAATATAATAGAACAATTTTTCTTGTTCGTTTTGCTTTAAAAAAATTAATTAAAAATACACAGATACATATCGGTGGCTTAACATGTAAAGGCTCTAAGTCCACTTTTTAAGAAATTGAGATTTAAATGCAGCAATGTGCAATAAGTAAAAATACATTGTAAACAAAGAAAAAAATACAGTTATCTCATTTTTTGTTGTTGTTTTGTAGTGATGAGCAAAAGTACTAAGTCCAATTTTTCACAAGAAAACGTTCTCAATTAAAAGTACAGTATAACCATTTCTCTCAAATTGTCCCTTCGCATGTATTTTGATTGTTTTTTGTCTCTCCTGTAAAATGTTCAAATATGGACTTAGAGCCTTTACATGTTAAGCCAGCGATACGGTTTTATTATTTTTTTTTTAAGTTTTCTTAAAGGAGCAGTTTTTTCCTTAAAATTCGTTTTTTCTTTTTTAAATTGTCAGTTTTTTTGTAAAAAATATGGCAATCCTAATAAGCACATATACAAATAACAACCGGAACAAGATTTTGCAGCATTTGTCTGGGGACCAAACGACACTTTCCTAATTATTTTTGTTAATTTCATGCAGGTCTAAGGTCGTTTGTTTTCTTTATAGAACGAAATTCTTTTTTGGCTAAGCAAATTAGCGTAAGAGTTCAGGCTGTAAAACAGTGGGGTGAAAACGTTCATGCACGTTCATGCACGCTAATATGCTTCATTTCCAATGATCAGTAAGTACGATTATTTTCCTGAACTCAAATTATACTTGGGATCTATTTACGAAGTGAGGTTGCTTTTCCAATATGTTGGAAGCATCCCCTAACCTTTTTCTGCTTCTACCCAGTTAAAGGTTATGTTCATCTTTATCAGGAAAGTCATCGAACTATTTATTCGTCGTGGGCATGATTACATAAAGCCGTAATATTCCATTGTGCCAAAGTTTGGCAAGATCAATTAAAAACTATTGAAAATATAGTATTGCTTCACCCGCCTTATGGTTTAGACTACTATGCTTCATCTACCTGCCGTTTATTTATATGAAAGCATAACGCTCTCACTAATATATGCTTTAGTTTAGAGCAGCGTTTAAAAACTTCAGTCAAAGTTGAAAAACTGCCATTTCTTCCACTTCTTCATTTGCCATTGGTCAAAAAATACTGTTGCTTTTACTTCTGATTTATTTATTGAAAACAGTCGCTTTGAAACCAATTCACAAATCGAAAAGTTGTGCACAAATTTTCGTTTTTTCTTCGACAGTTTTTGGTTTCGACTGCAGTTTTTTAAACCCCGGTTTAGATCAGGTATCCGAAATTTGGCTGATTCGTTTATTGAAAAAATAAACTTATATTTTGACAATTTATTTATTTACTCCTAATGCACTCGATTAAGAAACTACATTTTCCCTGCTTAAATAGTTTTATATGTGTTTTGTACATAATATTTCTAAC
The DNA here is from genome assembly GCA_949318255.1 of Pollenia labialis. Taxonomy (NCBI): domain Eukaryota; kingdom Metazoa; phylum Arthropoda; class Insecta; order Diptera; family Polleniidae; genus Pollenia; species Pollenia labialis. Next base: position 116,171,957 of record OX439143.1, read on the forward strand.
TACTATGCGTTCTTTTCATTTTATTTTATTATCGTCTGTGGTTATGGATCTATAAAAATGTTTAATTATAATTTTACGCAAGATATGATTTAGAAGTTTATATTCAGCTAAATATATAGTTTTTGCTCTGGTGAAGAGAAGGTAAAGTAAGGTTTTATTCAAAAAAAAAAAAAAAAATTAAATACAGAAAACAGCACAAGAACTAACAAACCATTGAAATGTGTTCAAGGTTTATCATTTGAGATTTAAAATAAGTTCTGTTTTTTTTTCTGCCAACCCAACTAAATATGATGGTGGGTGACTTTATCTGCATGGTTAATAGAGAAAAACAAGTAGTTAGTTTTTACATTTAAGAATTTTATTTAACATTAATTGTATAATTTTACTAAATTTGGTCAATGAAAATTGAAGTTAACGTAAATCTATGTGGCAAGCTGTTGGAAGAAGTTTGAATATGGAAAGAAAAAAGTTTTAGTGGCCAAACAAATTTATGGGGACAGACTTTAGAGGAGGAAGTGGTTAAATTTTTTTTTTGGACTAAAATAATGGCTGTCATATTTTTGAAGTTAAAATAAAAATACTAGAATTATTTTTTTAGATTTTTATGCTGTGGGAAAAGTTTGAATAAAGATAATTTTGCAAACACTGTGAAGAAAAATATGTAAGGAATAACTTAACTTATTTTTAACCGAAAAAATGTATACATGCATGGTTGTTGTAACCATTTTATTGTCACCGCAGCTATGGTATGGTTACCTTCACCAAAGTATTTAAAAACAAATTTTATAGAGTGTTCCCATTGGCAATTATTGACCCGCCAGAAAAAAATTATATTTTGAGGTTGAGATTCATGTAAAAGTTCTTTGTGTCGAATATTATTTTGATATCTTCCTTTACACAGAAAAAAACTATCGCCATTTTTTTCGATTAAACCATTAATAAAAAATGAAATCAGTTTTAATAAAAAAGTTTATTAAGTGAATTAATTGTTTACTTTTATCAACAACAATACTACAGAAAATGTAGTTGTTATAAAAAAAAATGTAAAATTGGCAGTTCTTGTAAATAAAAGAAACAAATTGGCGACTTTTAATGCAAAAGCGCTTATATTTATTGTATTTGTATTAGCATGCAGCACTTTTTTAGCTGTGTAGACTCAAAACTACAAAACAAAAGCAAATAAACCGGTTTTAATATAAATAAAAGGTCTTCTGGTGAAAAATCACCCTTAGTCTGGGTTCACACTATGAAAGTTTTCTTTCAGAAAGTTTGAGTTTATGGATGAGAGAAGAGAGAAGAAAAGCACGTTTTCTTCCCCTCTGACCAATAAACTCGGACTTTCTGAAAGAAAACTTTCATAGTGTGATTCCAGACTTACTGATTATTTAAAGAAAATATACAGGGGTTTTTCCATTATTGAAGGTCTTTTTATTTTTTTTTAGACAAAATAATATTTAATAAGAAAACAATGAACAATAAACTAAAATCAACCCTTATATTCAATCGGACGTAGGTAGCCTACACGTTTTTATAAATAAGTGAAATTTCACCCGAAGGACTTTTTTGTAATTCTCTAAATAATCTTGTAACGTTTAGATATACCAAAATAAAACTTAATGTTATTAATGCAAAATTAAAATTTAAAAAATAGGAAAATATTCTCATTGAGATCCAGTAAAATGTTTAAAAGATATTATATTTTGAAACAGAAAATGGGTGAAATTTCACCTGAAGGATTAAATATTTAATTGTTAAATTTTTCGACCCCAAAGTTGCTTATAAGCAACTTGAATTTCAATCATCGTTTTATTTAAAGCAATCGTAATAAAATTATCAAAGCACATATAGATTTGGTTAAAGAATGAATAAAAAACAGAAAAGTTTGTTTTAATTTTTCTTAACATGAAATACTTCCTCAAAGGCCCAAAGTTGCTTATAAGCAACTCTCAATTTCTAGTCTGAAATTTTCAAAAATCCCTTATTTAGATCTAATAAGTAAGGAAATAATAAAAAATTATTTTTCTGACAATGCGTTCAAGAGCGGGCGCGAAAGGGTCAATATAATTGTTTAATTAAAATTTATTTTAATAAATAAAATTATTAATTTTTAATTGATACTATTAATTTGTTAACTGTCGTAAATTTAATTATTTTTTAGATTTTATTAAAATTCATTTTTATTTTTTTCTGTGAATATGAGATTTGCTTGCATTTAGGATGGCGGTTATTATGGGGCATATGGTCAATTTTGGATCTACCAGCTGGCCCAAAGTTGCTTATAAGCAACTCTCAATTTCTAGTCTGAAATTTTCAAAAATACCTTATTTAGATCTAATAAGTAAGGAAATAATAAAAAATGATTTTTCTGACAATGCGTTCAAGAGCGGGCGCGAAAGGGTTAATATAATTGTTTAATTAAAATTTATTTTAATAAATAAAATTATTAATTTTTAATTGATACTATTAATTTGTTAACTGTCGTAAATTTAATTATATTTTAGATTTTATTAAAATTCATTTTTATTTTTTTCTGTGAATATGAGATTTGCTTGCATTTAGGCTGGCGGTTTATATGGGGCATATGGTCAATTTTGGACCTACCCGATAGGCTTGCCAGATCGAAATCGGCAAAAAGCTTTACATTCAAATGATTTTTCTTAACAATTAAAAATTCGTTTAAATTAACAAAAAAAAAAAAAAAGTATTATAAGTTCGTTTTTTACATAATTTAGTTAATCAGTTTGTAGTTGTAATATTGATTTTATAAGTAGCGGAGTTGATTTAGCAATGTCCGTCCGATGGTATGTATGTTAAAATGGGGTTTCTGAAGAAGATATTTATATCGCGGATAATCCGGAATTATAATTTGGCCAGATCGGTGCACAAATGTCTGAGATATCAGCAATAAATTACAACTGCCTCTTATTTCTGCTCATATATATTAACTTTTTAAAGTCTAGTTAAAACTTGTAAACTTTATTTTTCAACTTTCACCAAAAATAAACTCAGTAGAATACTGGTAGTAAAAATAAGTAAAAAGCGTTTTAAAAATAACCTAGCTGTCCCTTATTCTTCCAAAAATTATGGTTTTTGGTTCAGTAACACACCCATACCACATGAGATAGGGGTACGAAGTTTTGCTCAGTTATTTCTTTTAATACACGTAAATCCAAAATTACTTTCTAAAGCCAATATTGATACCTGAAATATATGAATTACGTTTTAAATGAAAAACAATTAAGACTCTGAAAGTCCTTCTGCGATACATTTTTTTAACAGTTCAAAATCTACTCTCAAAATTTTATTACAGAAACGGACTGTGGTTTGTTTAAGAAGTATTCCGTTCAGTCATTTGTTATTAATTCAACATTTTAAATTACAAGCAAATTTATTTTTAACTGATTCTAACATTTATTCCAAAAACTAAGTGCACATTTATAAGGATTTAATATTGTACGTTGATTAAGTTAAAGACTGCTGTATGTAAAATTAAATGAAAATGCAATTTAAAATAAGCAAAAGTTGATTTATTTTACTGTCTGAATTCAACCGCGAATTACGTAAAAACAAATGAATTTTCAGTTATTTTATATAATTTAATTACCAAAAAATAAATTTTTAGTTATCTATAAAAAATGGTTTGCTTGCTTGTGTTGTATAAAAAATTCCCATATTCTATTTGTTAAAATTACTTAGTTAAAAACATCAAATTTTTAAGTAAAATATTTGCTTAACCATATCGGTCATTCTGCTGGTGTCGAAAAATTAAAAGATCTTCTCTTAACAACGGGGTCAGAACAACAAAGGTAAAACAAACAGTGTAACGGGGTAAGTAAATATGTAATAATATTTTTTCTCTCACTCTCTCATTAGAAAAACAAGCTGTCTGGTATTTTATGAGTGTATTTATGTATTTACGATATGTTTCTTTAAGTAATTAATATTTTGATCTTTACATTAAAATCTTAATTTGATTTCAATACAGAAATTATTTCCATACTCTTATAAATTCAGCTGATTAAAAAAACAACCATATCGCAAACCTTTTATGTCCCAACTTAAACATATTTCCGCTTATTAAATGACATAATAATTTGATATCATTCCAAAAAAAACAAAATCAATTTAAAAAAAGAATTGATAAATCCATACACAATTTTTATTACAATCGATAAAAATGTAACGCCCTTAAGAAACCCTATTTGAAAAAAAAAATTCCAAAAGGTGCTAAAACACTCAGACAAATTCCAACAATTAAGAAAAAGGACTTCGAAAATAAAAAGATATCAAATTGAAAAAATCAAAATTGCAAACTGTCGTAACACTTTAAAATAATTTGACATATAAACGTTATTTCCCACATATTTAAGCTGAATAAATAAATATTTAAGGCACAAAAAGATAACAACAAACGAGAGGACATACAAAGAGGGACAAAAAAAAATTAAAAATTGTCATTTTTATTTTTTGTCAAAACTCATAAAATCTGTTAAAACCATACAGGTAAAACTGTATTAGGTTTATTTTGTTTTTGTTGTTAAAAAAAATATCATGTGACATTTTTTCAACAAAAACGCCCTCAAAGGAAAATAAGACGACGACTGTGAGCAAAACAAATATTTAGCAAAGTTCTTGAATTACCTTTCTACTCTGTATTTGAATAACGTGTAGACAAAATTCTTCTTTTATGAGAGAATACTGCAGAGATTTCTTTAAGTTATTAAAATGTAAAATAATAAAATTTACCAACATAAAATGCTTCATTCAGCTATGCCGAATCTTTCGTACCCTTCACAAAGATTATGAATAATATTTATTTAGAATTAAGAAACGTGGCTTAACCCCGGAACTATATTTATATTATCCGTAGTTCATTCTAAGACCATAAGGCCTTAAACAAGGCCTTTCATCTGGCTTTGTCATTAGGAATGTATTTTACTTCGCTCCAGGTTACACAAAGTTTTAGAAGGATGATCCCTTCATCGACTTTCCTAAGATATCGACTCTATACTTTGCCTTTTTACATCATCTTGCAATTTCCGTATGGTGTGTCCTAGCAAGGACTACTTTCGTCGTTTAATAATTATGCGAATCGGTATCTGCCGCTTCTAAACCCACAACTCATTTTAAGTGATGATGTTAGGCCAGAACGTTCGCAGAATTCAAAGCGACAAAGGCCTGCATTGTTTGCAACTCATGGTTGGATGAGTTCCACGTTTCACATGCGCATGGTGGGTATTGAAGATGTTTATTTTTGAGTTTCTGAATTTGGCAACTTTAGCTTGTCACCAGGCTATTCATTTTGGTTTTAAAAGTTACTTTCATTTCATTATAATACTTCGACCTTGGCATAACGTAAGAAATACAAAGTAATTAAAATGAGCGCCTCTAGATTGACTGCAGCAGTTGGTACTTTTCGCCCACTTATTCCAACATTTCGGGCGATATTTCGGTTATAACTTGACGAATTGTCCGGGTAGGCACGGTCTTCGAAAGGTGTTAAATCGCATAATCTTGGTTATTAAACGCTTATGGAAACGTCAATGCAATCAAGCCAAAATCGGTCGTGTTGCGGGGCTCGTGGCTCCACGTCTCGTTAAAACCAAATATCGTCCAGTACATAATCTTCAAATGACGGCCACATAAGTCGGCTATCATACGGCCGTACTGCCTTGGAATCGACGAATTCGGATTATCCGCCACACTTTCACCAACGGAAGCGATATTGCGTTGATGCACAGGTCTGACCACAAATGTAATGCTTTCAGTCTCATAAACTTTTTTTATAATAACTAGAATTGTGGTTATTTTGTTGAACTATTTATGGTTTTTAATCCAAATTTTTAATATTTTAATCAGGTTTAAATACAATTTGGTTTAAGGATTGATGTTTGACTATTGACGTCAGCAGTCGTCGATGGCTGCGAGTGTAAGACGGCAAATCCATCTGAGGAGATCGAGTGGTTGCGATCGAAACATGTCATGGTAACCAGCCGCCTGGGTTCGAATCTCAGGTCAGTCAAGAATGAATGATTATCAGTAACGATTTTAATTAATTTTCATGTTGTAAAATTACTTTCTTCATAAAAATAATTTAATGAACATTAAATTTGATGAACTTAACCTTTTTTTTATCTTACAAATTCGCACAGTGGGTCGATCAACCCGTAAGGCTCGAAAAGTGTAGTGGTCACGTTTAGTAAGTTTTAACTATTTTGTAAATTGCAAACGTTTCACTTAATTAATTACAGATTTTTAACAGATGAGAAACTTGCCAGACTGGTGGTTTGAAACCACTTAATAGATAACCCTATATAAACATGATCCAAGGTCTTCACTGGAACCGCCAATAGTGGAGATTCCTACTCTGCGCCGTACAGTTTAAATATACTATTCGTCGAAATATAGACACGCACTGCTATTGGTTTGCCTACATTATTATAAAACACGAATTCAATTTTGAAAAAATATGTGTGGTAGGGTACTTTCTTGTCTAACGCCGTTCATTACGGAGACTCTATTGCCTAGAATTCGATCGATGTTGGAGCGACAATTTGCGCAATAATAGATTGTCCAAATTAAATTTAGATTGTATGCGGTACTGGTGTTGAAGCTTATTTCAAAATTTATAATGGTGGGATACGTACTACATTTTACTTGATCGATGAAGTTTCGATGCGGGCGAAAACCGGCTTGTTCATCCCTTAATTTATTATCAACGAACAAATTACAAATATCCACTTAATTCCACGCATGAATACGTATCTCGTATCTTCAATAAGCTGTTCAACCAATTGTAGGGCTTTTTAAAACTTTATCATGCGTAAAATGTGTGTAATCTTAAAACAAACTTAAATGAAACTAACACACCTGCCACTATTTCACTTAAGATTTTTTTTTATGAAAAATCATAATGATGAGAAAATGTTGCTTTAATTATACACGGATCAGATGAAGCACTTTATAAGAAACAAAAACAACAGCAACAGCAACTTCAATATTAACATAAATAAACAACAACAATATTTACATGCATATTTAAATATTAATTTAATGCCTTGTGAAAATATCATATTTTCTCAAAATATATACGGAAAAGAAAAAAAGTATCCTTAATGTCAGTTTTGCATGTTGTTTTATTATCCTGCTTACATGACAAAGTATACAGTTTTACTGTTTTACTGTCTTTGTTAACTTATGCACAAGAAAAAGTGTCCTAAGCACACTAACTCATACACACACTCACTCACTTGCAAGCAGAGACATTGTTTAACTATGCACTCACTAGAATATCCTTTGTCTGAGGATGCTTGTATTAATATCTACATAGACGTAAATATATGTTTGTGCGTTTGCTTGTGAAAATTGCATTAGTATGCATATATTATTTTAAATTGAGCGTTAAAATTAAACGAGCCATTTCAAAAGTCAAATACTCCTACTATTTCTGCAATAAGTACGACGAGTACTTACTACTGCTTCAGCTTCCAACCACAGTTACGCCGCCAGTGATGATGAATTCAACATTTTATAGAAAATGTTTTTTTTTTTTTTGTTGTCTATTCCAGTATAAAAGAATAGTAGAACAATAACTTAAGTTTATTGTAGAAATTTGTGTGACTATTAGATTATGCCAAGACAATTTATAGTAGCTGAGGTCAGTAATTTTTTCACAATATATGTATGGATGGTTGTATGCATGTGTTTGAAAGTGGGTGTCTGTCTATTAAGTCTATTCTTTTGCATTATGCGTTTGATATATTGAAATTGCTTTCGATGAGACAATTTATGGTGTACTCAATACAAATAGAGCAATTGAGACAATTTTAATGGCACATAGCGTTTAGGCTAAGGACAATATTTAAGAAATTATTTATTTTTTTCTAGAAAATAAGTAGAAGTAAAGATTTGAGACATTTTTATTTAAATTTGAGTAAAAGAATATTATACTCCTTTCTTACTTTAAAAACATTTAAAAGGCAGATGGCAGATAATATTACAAGATGATTTTTGTATATACAGCCATGTCACAGAGTACAATTGCGTTCGGAATAATTCCGATTGGAATCGAAGAAAACTTATTTGTTTATTTATAGAAAGTGTATTCTGATATTTTTCTGGCCTTTCAGATGCAGAAAACGCCCAATCCGTTCATGAAAACAAAAGTGGGTGCATTCCAAAAATTTTTTCGTCATTTTCTAAGCACTAAAATACAGAATGAATTGCGTTTCTGAACGGAATTGTACTCTGTGACATGGCTGATAGAATGATTGTCTTACACTGTATCTTTTAGTCTCTGTGGTGAAGCCATTCTAAGGATATTTCACCTTTTGGTGTTATATCCTCCGGTAAAATTAGGTGCAGTGAATACCTGGAATTCGGCAGGATTCAGAATTGACAGATAAAATGTTGCTTCTTAACAAGAGCCGAGTGTAGTGTTGGAAAATTCAGTCCTTTGGTAATTTTTTCAGTACTTTTTCATATTAAAAATTCCGCAGTACCCCCGTGTTGTTTTCAGTACTTTTTTTTATCCTTTGAGCTTTTTAACTGTGATGTGATCATTTTGATAGCAGGCTTTGGTCATCATGTGTTTGTTGCAAAATTGATGTGTTTTTGTAAAAAACCAAATAACGCTGTTTATATTGAAACGCAAAGCTTGGACGGCATAAGTAATAATTTGCTTTCCAGAATGGTATATTTGTTCTTACAAGTGGCAAGAAAATTTATAAAAAGGATACATTGGATAATATGTTAGTGGAAAATTTAAATTCAAATGAACACCACACGTAGAGAAAAAACATGGTTGAAGAATGGTTAATAAAAACATATTATGGTCCCTGCAATGGCAACAAACAAACTTTTGTTGTTTTTAAAAAAACTTTTTACACGATTGATAATATTTTGTTTCTATTTAACAATAAAGTGTTTACATCCCTTGAAACTTTAAATATGGTTGGTTTTAACAATATAATGTTTAAATAAAATAAAACTACAACCATACACTTAAACATATTATGGTTACCTCAACCATATTATTATCGCGGTAACCATATTATGGTTAAATTCATCCATCCAAAAGATATAACCATATTATGGTTGCCTCCAAACATGTTATGTTTAATATTTAATAACAATAATATGTTTGAAATTATAATATTTTAAAACATTGTATGATTAATTTTAAATTTAAAATAATATGTTTAAAAAGCAACAACATTCTGATCGTTTGCATTTTACTTGGTTTGCTTAAAATTCTCATTCATTTTATTTTAATTATTGATTAAAACACACAAATTTACATAGAAAAAACTAGTAGAACAGAAAAAATGGTAATATGAATGTCGTCACAGGCTGGAATATACATAAACCAAAGGGGATTTTTTATAAAAGTGGAACGGAACACCTATCAAGAATATAAAATTAAATACAATTTTAATTTGACACTTAACAAACAAATTTAAAAAATTGATTTACCATAATATGATTAAGCATTCACCATATAATTGTTAATCCTGACCATATTATGGTTAATTTTGAACATAATATGCTTAGTTTTGACCATTAATATGGTTAATATTGCCAAAAATATGGTTAATTTTGACCATATTATGATTGATTTAGGGAAAAATTTTGTTGATTTCAAACATACTATGGTCAAAATTAAACATAATATGGTAACCTGTAAACATAAACATTGTTATAAATCAACCATAGTATGTTGCTCTTAGAATATGGTTACCTCCAACCATATTTTTTTTCTGCGTGCATATTTATCGAAACATGCAATGTTAAGGAAATGGTTTATAAAATAAAAGAAACTGCGAAATCATTTAATTCGACAATTTGCGAAACATTAAGAACTAAATTTTATTTTGAAATTTAACCTGTAAAGTGATAATCAGCTTAACTCCAGAAAATATTGTTTCCGAAAAAAAAATATTGCGAAATTAAGAAGTAACGCCAAAGATTGTAATTTTTCAATGTTTCCATATTGAATTTTTTATTCGATTAAGACGGCTTAAAATCTAAGTCGAGACAAGCCGGGGGCCAAATTACGGCATTCGATATCGATCGAAATTACAATATAATTTGAATGGGAATTTCGATCGAAATCGAATGCCGTTATTTGGCCCCGGAACTTTCGGCGGCGGCTAATGCTGTCTGGGAGCTGTTCGATTTAAATCTCTTTCTTTGAACAATTTTTTTCTTTAACCTTAACATAAAAGTTTCTTTGTAACAGGGTTCAGTGTATGACGAAAATCTTATACGTCGCGCCTTTTTATACAATACAATTATATAATATGATTTTACTGTAGCTACGGTAAACGAGTACTGTTAATGTTTTTCATATAAGTTTTTAGTCTTATGCTGGTTATACATCAATAAGTAAATTAAAACGATCTTCTACTTAAAGTTTTATAAATATGTAGAAAGATTTTTTTAATTATTACTGCATTTTTAATAAAAATTTGTTCATGTTAATAAAAGGTTTATAAAACTAAGTAGATGTCTACAATAATTTGTTAAGCAAAAACTTTTTATAAAACTTTTAATTCCAACAATAACTCCTGTAATGTTGTTTTAAATTTGCCCAACATTTTTTAACTTTTCATCTTAAACATGACTTTAAACTCCTCGCTCACTCATTAATTTTAATTAAATTTTCTTTTTAAGACGTCATAAATAAAAGTTTATCTATAATAAAATTTATGCAAAATTTAAAAAAAAAAAATACAACAAAAACATTTCCTTAGGGTTATTTTGATAGATATGCGAGTAACTAATTTACAGAATAAATAGGAAACAGTAAAAAAAGGAACATCATCATCATCCGCATTCAACTTCCAATATCTTCCAAAAACCGAGCCATATGATTTGTTTGGATGTTTGTTAAACAAATATTTATCTTTTTTTTTTTTGCCACAACTTACAAACATTCTAGCACTACCATAAAAATAAACTAAAACCAAAGTCAATATGTTGTTAGTATGCCATTCAGACAGTGTCTTCCCTAGAACTTATAATCCCATGCTCATACTTCATAAAGGTAATAAACTATAATTGAATTCTTCCATGCTTTTGTACTCCTCTTTACAGGTACATACGTTCCTTCTTCATTAATTTTCATCACTTTGTCGAAAGTTTTGAAAAGAAAATCTGGTAATTTTGTTCTTCTTTTGAAAACTTTAACAACTCGCAATTTTTAGAAAGGGGAAGAATATGCAAAATTAGTTATATATTTTAATGCATAAAAAAGACGAAAACTTATTTGTATTTTTTTTTAATTTTTCTTCGGGTAAAGACTTGTTGTGAAAAAGATTTAGAAAAATTTTACAATCTATTGTTAATGGCAGGCATAAATAAATGTAGGTGTTTTCGGGTTAAAAATTGATTTGCTATAGAATTATGGGGACTATTCTAAAAGAAGTGCGTAGATTTGTGAAAGATTACCTACGTGTGTGGTAAGAAATATTTTGAAGGAAAAACATTTTTTAATGAATATTTATACATATAATTTGTTAAATTTAAATAAAAAAAAATTTAAGGGCGATCACGATGGTCATTGTGCCAATTTGCAATTTGTAAATTTGCAGTGCATATTGTTATTGATCGTGAGGATTTTTCTCAAAAATTTATTCTGGCAGCACTAGCATAAGTTGTCAAAAATCTTCATTTGTTTACAATTATACACAAACATATACACAAGCTTTTATTTTATTTTTGAGCGAAAGCATTTACAAATAATTTTAATTAAAATTTTCTTTTTATAAATTTTTTACAATTTTTGAACCCACACTTTTCACTACCCATCGTGATAATTCCATGCAAATACATGTTTATTGTCGACAGTCTTAGAACGATGTCGACCAATTATCTTTCCGAATCATTAAATTTGCGTTAAAATGGCAGCGATTTGTTTTTGAATATCGTTTTTGGCGAAAATGCATATTGTTGCATATTTAGGTTTTAAAAGCATATTTTTCCATATTTGAGTGATTTTTTTTATTAATTTTCATATTAAAAAAGTTCTTAAAACAATTTTCAAATATGTACGCAAAAAAATTTCCAAAAAAATTTCAAGATAATAAAAAAAATTTTTGGAGCTTCGCTTTAAATACAAGATTTTAAGATTTCGACAAAAGATGATTCTATTTTCAACCGATGCATTTTATGCAAAACTATTACAAGTTACTTGATTGGCACAATTCGCTTAGTGCCGGCTCACACACGTCAAGTTTGCCTCGGCAAGTCTTGAACTTTTAGGAGAGAAGGGAAAAGAGAATGCCATTTCTTTTCCCCACTCTCCTAAAAACTCAAGACTTGACGAGTCAAACTTGACGTTTGTGAACCGGCACAAATATTGCAATTTTTATTCCCCTTCCAACGCAGCAAGTAGAAGCAAAATGGTGGCCAGTATAGATGCTTCAGAATTCTAATTAAAAAACCTTCGAGTAATTTAAGAATGTAAGAAGAGGTTGTTGATGCCGAGGATTACGCAAATAAAAAAGGAAAGGAAATATTAAATTTCAATAACATCAGAAGTCAATAAGCATTTGTATTTTCCAATTACGTATATAGTGGTGAAACATAAACTAATTAAGAGGGATTTAGTTCACTTAATACTCAAGTTAAATTAATTGATATTGCAAAAAGTAAAACTAAATTAAAAAAAAAATCAAAAACGTTTTGTAAAAAAAAATTAAGTATTTCAATTCCAAAAACATATTTCAAATATTTTTGATTTGATCTGAAATCAAAGCAAATTTTAAGCCGATATCTTCGATTTTTTAGTGCATGAAAAACTCATCCCTAGTGATAACCCTTTGTATTAAATTTTTAATTTATGTTTAATATTTTCTTTATTTAATGATTAAAATCTCAATAGAGCAAGCAAGACTCACTATAAAAATAAAATTTTGTCGCAAAATAAATTCTAATATTATATGGGTAATTCCATGTCAAATCGACCAAGAGTGGGACCCGACCCCTTTCGATTTTAATTAAATTTTAATTTTTTTTCAAAAGCTAAGTTATATTTGAAATGTCATAATTTCGCCGAATTAGCCGAATTTGTTGAGATTATTTCTTCAATATCTGAAAAACTACTTTACATACGAAAATGATTTGAATGTCATTTTACAGAGAATGCTTGGGGCTACAAACCATATGAGGAGCCGCAGAACAAAACGTACTTTTTCACACATTTAAAATTTTTTGGGAAATTGAGGATTATTTATTTCGACCCCTTAAAAAACAGCATGAACCTGGAAATGAAAACAAGTTTTTTGCTTACCAAAAGATGAATCAAACTGCCGTAAGTCAACACATTAAATGTCAAGGATGTTTAATATCAAACCAATTTTATATCGAAAAAGTACGTTTTGTTAAAAAAAAAATGAAAAAGTACGTTTTGTTAAAAAATATAGAAAAAGGAACGTTTTGGTGTGCGTTTTTTTTCTACATTTTTTCTACAGATTCTTGTAATTCTTCCATGTTTTAATTATAATATTGAATTAATTATTTTTTTCAAAACACTCATTCACCAAACAAAAGTTAAATTATTGCAATTGTTGGTGGATATTCTTGAAAACGCGTCGAAGAAATACAAATTTACATTACAACAAAAGCAAATTTTATTTAACAGTTAATTTTAAATAAAATGAAATGATATAAATAAACGTCAAACAAATTAAGAATATTAAGAAGAATATACACGAAGAAATGGCAAAAACAATGAAAAAAGCACGTTTTGAAATGAAAAAAAGTACGTTTTGTTATGAACCAATTTTTTTAGAACCCAATTTCTTGGTAAAAAAAAAAAAAAATATGCTAACTAGATTTTTTCTTAAAGATTTCAACCCAAATATTATAAAAATATCAAAAAACCAATTTGTCAAAAAATGCGAAAAAGTACGTTTTGTTCTGCGGCTCCTCATATATGGAAAAATGTAATATCTGCAAAATTTTTTATTTTAAAAACGGACTAAGTCAAAAACCTATTTTTTTATTTGGCTGATTTTTTTAATTTAATATCTCAAACTGTTCTTTAAAAATCCTGAATCTTTGAAGGAGGTGTTTTTTCTTTTTCTTTTTGAAGATATTATTTTTTTCTTTCGCAGCCTTTAAAAATATAATCTTAAAATAGGATTTTAATATTCACCCCTATTGTAAATAACAAGTGGAATTTTTGTTCCCATGCAATTTTCATTCCACTCGAAGGAAATAAAGCAATCGTGAATCTCATGTGAAAAATTGTTCACGCTATCAGTTCCAGTGAATGTAAAAAAAGAAGAAAGATTAAAAAAGTTAAAAATCAATGAAATTTTTGTTTAAAAATATACACGTATATACTTTAAAGAAAAGTTAAAATAATAAAGCAAAATATTTAGTATTCGAGGGATAGTTTGATTACAACGTTAGTTTTTTGCACCTTTTAAATTAGAAATTTTCACAAATCCGCAGACAATCGACTTGTTGTTTTGCATTTTGTTGACCAATGTATCGGTTGGTGCCTTATAAAAGGATCTAGCCCCTAGGAGGAACTACTTACTTACATATGTATAGCATTCCATAGCAAAAATAAAGTGAGAAATTCTAAGGGAAACGTGAACAAATAACGAGGGAATAAATGTTTCACGATAAAGGTAATTTTTTCACGTGAACAGTTTTTCACGATATTATTCCTCTTTGAATTACCTTATTTTCATGGGAGTCTTTCATGATCGCAAATATTTGAAAATCGGAGAAATTACGAGGGTAAATTTATTCACGATAGGGGCGATTATAATTTGGAGCAATAACTACATTGTGCTAGTTGCAAAAAACAGACAAGCCGCTCACCTTGCATTTTAACCTAATTGGGGCACGCTGAATCCAGTGGTGCCAACCATTTTTTTTTAGGTTAGCTCTTGTTTTCAAGATAAACCATTATTTGGAAAATGTAGGAGGTTGCACTGCATATATTAGCGTAACTCAAAAACGGTTTAGTTTATTGAAATTAGCTAAAAATCCGAAAGTCTGCAATAAATAATAAAGTGGAGTTGGTTATTTATTTGACCCATCTAAGGGCTGCAGGGGCCAAATGGATCAAATGTATAACCAACCCCACTCTTTTATTTATTGCGGAATTTCGGGTTTTTAAGTAATTTCAATAAACTAAACTGTGTGGGGAAGACACCGATTAATATATGCCTGAGTTTTACATATGCTCAGTTTTAATAGGTATAGTTGTATAGCCTTTACACTGCAGTTGAAGAGGCATAATTTAGTCTTTTTCGTGATGTAATTGGTGCGCTAAGCTGTATGCAAGTTAAAAAAATGCAACACGTGCTTTATTTATTCAATGTTAAATACAGAGCCTCCATCTCCGAGATAAGTGAAGGTTTCCGCATATTCTATTTTGATACATCAACGATAAGAGGTATTGTAATGTTGGCACGAATTTGCATCAGCATTGTTTTCTTAAACTTGATTTTTAATCCTACTCTTTTGGCATTTACGGAGAGTCTGTTTATCTTATCTTTAGTATCCATAAAGCGATGGAGTAGACTAAATCTCGTCGGCTTAGTCTACATCAATAGGATATTCCGAAATATTCCATCGATTTCCGAAAGGGTTATTTCTGTTGATTTCTTCAATATCTCCATCCAAAAGCAAAGGGAATAAAGTAAAGACAGAACTCAACCTTGCCTGACGCATGTAGCAGTGGTAAACTGCTGACAAAAGGGCCCATATAAACCCCAAAATCCCTTTAGCACAGAACAAAGAACCAAAGCTGTTTAATTTTATATTAAAAGTGATTATTCGGTTATTTAGGCACAAAGATCATATCGAATAAGGAACGCTTAGAACCATTTTCACCTCATTGAGAGTGTGAATAACAAAAGTTGCACCCAAAATCCAAGAGTAATTTTGAACATAAAATACACCCACTTAGAATCACATATTCTTATCGTATCTATATATTTTCGAATACAAAAAACAAGTTTTTAGGATCCCAGTTGGGGTACAATGCAGAATATTTCTTTACTCTGCTAAAAAGATGAAGACAAATATCACTCAGCTGGTCCAGCAATGGCTCCGCTGCGCGAAATTTTTGTCGGTTGAATTATATCGCGTTATTCTAATTTAAACTGCCACCGCGTCCGATTTTTTTTTAATGGTCACCTGAAGAGTAAAATATGAACCAAAAAGCCAAGATCAATCCAGTAGCTTGAGAAGAATATCCGAGAAAAAGTGAGGCCGTTTGGACACACTAATTGTCTGTATATAGTGTGGTGTAGGGTATTAAATGTTCGGGATTGACCTACTATACATTCTTACTTGTTTTTAATTATGGATTGCAAGAACAACCAGTTTTTAATAAAACAAGAATTTTTAAGATAATTTAATAAACAAAAATAAGAGATTTCTGGAGTCTGTAGTTGATTGATTTTTTTCTCTCCAACCAAAACGCACGATGTTAGTTGTAAATAAAATAAAAAGTTTTCAGAGAATTATCTTAATATTTTTTATTATGATAGAAGGATCAATGACAAATATGTGTAACAAAATATCGGCCAAATGGTCGCCACGGCTTCGGTGGCACACCTCTATCCAATGGACCATATTTTCCATGACTCTGAGATATAATTGTCGTTAATGTGCCAAATTATCTCATACCTTAGCTCTTGAAATGTTCTTGGCCTATTCACGCAAACTTTTCCTTTTACATATCCCCCAAAGAAAGAAGTCCAACGGTGAAAAATTACATGATTGTGGCGGCCAATTAACATCGCCAAGACATGAGATAACACAGCCATTGAATTTCTCGCGCAAAAGAGCCATTACTTCGTTGGCCTTGTGACACCATTCTGTTAGAACTAACTATCGTCCCGGTACATATCCTCAATTTCTGGCCACACGAAGTCCGTTATCATGCGATAGCGAACACCGTTCACTGTAAGTGCTTGGCCGACCACATGGCCCGATGTCGCCGCCAGCAAATAAACCGCACCAAACAGGTGTTTTCACATTTCCCACAGAACCGTTTTGCTGAAATTTTGCGCAGAATTCTCCCGATGGTGGAAACATTTGGTCGATTGTGCTGATCAAAAAGTAATCACGAAGTAACGAAATGCATTTTGGTTAGAACGTCCATTTGCATAAAACCAAACCAAAACAATTCCAACGCGCTGCTCAATTGTGTACCTCTCCATGGTTGAATTTGTCGAACATTATGGTTTCTTTAGTTTCGAAATCAATCTATTTGATAACTTTCACCATAAGTGAAAATGATATATATAAGTTTGGCATTCCATTAGTAATTTCTGCAATATTGCTCATAGGTCACTTAAAGTATACATATTTGTATATGCTGGGTCCGATGTCAGTCTGTCCGTCTGTCTATTGAAGTATGTTTTCCGAAGACCCCAGACTATCTCGACTTCAATGTAAAAAAAATTTTGATTGTAAAAAAATATGAAGTGCAAAAGAATAACCTTACTAAGCCATTTTATTAAAAAAATTTGATTTATTTTTGGAAAAAGCTATTTTTTCAAAAAAAAGTTTTTTTCCAAGGCGGGCAGCCAAATTTTCAAGTTGAGAGGCGCGGATTAGGATTTTGTTTTGGACCCATGGTTTCTTCGGAGAATTTTCTTAGAATTTTATGTAGATTACGTTTTTGCTATACGATTTAAAAAAAAAATCGACCCGCCCTAATATACATATACAAACATACATCTATTTAGCGATAAAATTATAAAATAAACTGAATTTTTTCTAAAATAGTGGCATTTTTACCTTAAACGACAATAGTACAGCTTTTTAAAGTTTATTTTGGAAAATCTCAGCCCTATTAAATGCTGCTGTTATATTTGTTTAAAATAAAACTTGTCCTTTCGGAATTTAGTTCCCCTTCACTAAAATTTTCAAATATCTTTAGCAAACAAAGAAAAAAAACTACTCTAAAATACTATAATTTTAGCATAATTATTAGTTAACTGTTGGTTACTTCATTATAGTCTACAGTAAACTAACTAAAATGTTCATAAGAAAAACTATTTCATTTTCAAGGTTTTTTTTCTTAGCCAAAAAATTATTATATTGAAAATTTTCCTAACATAAAAATTTACTACTAACCTGTTTTAATAAAACAATGTAATAATTTTCCTAAGTCATGGAAAAAAATCATTGACTTTAAAATAGAAAAAAATATTTAGCTGGTACTTTAGTTTCCTGAAACTAAATGAAAGAAATAACAAAAAAAAAAAATATATTGGAGATAAAATAACGTCTTTGGTTGGCCCACTTTTTTTTGGTAAGTTGGTTAAATAAATTTGTTGGCTTGGCTTTGGCTGGCTAAATCTTTTGGCTGTTGGTTGAAGTTGCAAATTGACAATTTAGCCTTTCACCTGTCTTGGTTTATAAATCTGTTACCAATCAAAATAAATATTAGCAAAGAATTGAAAAAACGGTCTATTAAAAAGAGGGAAAATGATTTTTCTCGAATTTAAAGCAGGCTAAATTTAGTTAAGAGCAAAGAAAGGCACTTGTACGAATCAAGAGCCGGGTATTTTCGGAATTTTTTATAAAAATAAGGAACGGGTTATCTATTTTTCGATTTTAAAATTTAAGTTAAATAAAGCACACCTAAAGCTATGATTTATATGAAATTTTTATTTCATTTAATGCTTGGACCTTGCCAATACGTACGAAACACAATGTAATTAAAGTGACTACCCCAAGAGTAGTTGCAGCAATCGATCATTGTTTTCGACCAATTTTTCGCACATTTTGGGCGGTATTTTATGTTATTTTTCATTGGATTGATGTCAATATCCATTGGATCTGTAAAGAAAATTCTTTCAGTGTAGTCAAGATAGTGTAAGCAATCTTCACATGTGTTATGATGAACAATAGCACTATAGCAACCATATTATGGTTAAGTCAGTTCTTCAGTCGAAAGCCAAAATCATATAATGGTTGCCTACACACAATAATTCATGGTAAACATACTATAATTTACCAAAAGATGATCTATGGCAGTCTTAGGTTGGTTTTGGCTACTCTATGGTCAGTACTCCATAGACCGTAAAAGGGTTGTTTGTGACAATAATATGTTTGAAGTAACCATTATATGTTTAAGAATTTTTCAGTTTTTTTTTTCTGGGTGAAGCATAATATTTATCTCTCTAGCTCTCTTCCTTAGCCTTTCTGCACTTTTAAAAGAGAAATAGAGAAAAATCTAAAACATTATCATATCTAGCACTAAATGAGCATCCATCCATCTAATTAAAGCGTCCATCCAAACAGTTTTTTTCATAACAAGTCTCATCTACAACATGATTGCACTTGAGTTTTTGGTTCCATCTAACAATATTTATTGACATTTCTGTCTGTCCTGTCGGCTGTCCGTTCATCGTATTTGCGGGAGATATTTGGTCTAAGCTCTGCCTGCAATAGGTTTTTGGTAAATATTGGCCGAAGTATTTGTTTTCTGAGTATGTGTGTGTGTGTGCATTCAGTTAAATTGTGATACCTGTGTGTTGTTTGGTTAGTTAGTTTTGTTAACTAACTAACTAATCAACTCCCAATTGTATTTGAGCCAACATGTTGTTTGATGTTTTTTCTAACAAAGCTGACTTAAATGCTACACCTTGTTATTTCTCTTTTTCCCCCAGTTTTTATTTTTGTTTGAAAATTTTCAAAGAAAATTGTGAACAAAAATTCACTTTAAATTTCACTTTAGTTGATTTCAAACAGTTGCAGGCTATTTGAGAAAAAGAAAACGAAAGAGTAAAAGTTTTTATTGAACTAGTTAAAGACCTTTAATTGATTTCTTTATTTTGGAAACTGTTTAGTTCTTTTATGGCAATTGAGGTTACCAAATAAAATTGATAGTCTGGAGAGTTAAAATAAATGTTATTAGATGAACTAGGTAGCAACAAGTTATGAAGGCTACAGGTATCGTATTTTTGTACATATAAATTGTTTTATTCAAAATATTTATTTTCATTATATGTTAAGAGTTACAAAAATAAATACAAGTTATGCTCTAATTTAATTAACCGGGCTATCGTAACTTAAATCTTCACCCCGTTGTAGAGAAACTTACTACATTTAAAACTATATTTAAAAACTAAGCGCACAATTATGCGCTACGCAATAACTAAAATAAGGGCTGCTTTTACGACTGTGACCAGTGATGCAGCAAGTGCAGATTTATCTGCATTTGCAGATTTTACATTACAAAATTGCCAAAATCCAGATTTGAAGATTTTTAGCTTAAAAATGCAGATTTTTAAGCCTTTACACTTTGTCACTAATGTATGTATTATTTCCAGTCCTTGCATTGAAAACCCAAAAATATCCAATAATGAAAAAAAATCAATAATAACAAAATCTTTTGAAAAATCAATAGAAAAATTAGTGTTAACATTTTTGGTACTTAAAGAGATTTTTACACTTATAGAACATCATGCGAACTAAATTTGCACAAGAAAAGTTTAAAGAAAGACATACATACATAAGTAAATAAATAGTTCAAAAATGACGTTGCACAGTTTAGAAATTGATTCTTTAGTAGGTATTTTATTTACAATAGATTACTAAAAACTTAAAAATTCGCATTGTTTAGACCATACCTGTTAGATATCGATTACAATTAGTAATCAATTAGATTACTTTTTAAAAAGAATCGTAATGATTATTTAACTCTATAAGATACAATTTCTGATTTATAATTAATTACGATTACAAGTAATCAAAAAATAATCAAAAGTACTGCCGATTACTACAAAATAATCAAAAGTAATCAAAAAGTTATCTGATTACTTTCAACAATTATTTTTGACTATTTTTTATTACATTCAACAATTGTGAATTGAAATATTTTTCTGATAGGAGTATATACATCGCTTGCTGGAATTGCGAGGCGAATGCTTTTATCATCCGTTCGAAGAAGACATCGTAATAAAAATTCAAATCTATTACGACTCATCACTGACACATACACCATTGACATTGTTCTATCAAATAGCTCATCTGTAGTCACGTGGTTGTCCTTTCTCGCTGCTGTCATTACCAAAAACCCAATCAAAGCGCGAATTTCAACTTCGCACGTATCCCGAAATGTAGCGCTGGTCATAGATTTACTTCTTTTCAGAGATATCTCGGCATTAGTCCATTTAACGACTTCCGTAATTATCGCATCAACTAAAAACTTGTTGAAGCATGAAAGGGGATCATGCAGATTGCGACACATCCGTGCAGGACCCCTTTGAGATCTAAACATATTCAATGCTTGGACTCGGTCACTTCCACTTGATTTCGATGTCGACCAACAATGTCTATTCTTTCCTCTTATAGCCTCCTTTGACAAGGTTATTATTCGCCGAGATGCTGACGAAGAAGCTGGCTACTCTACATTAACTTCGTCTATGAACTCGCCTGCGATAGGCGTCGTCTGTTCTTCGGTCTCCACATCTTCGAAAGCATCTTCAACGTCGCTCTGTACATCATCTTCGCTCTCGTTGTTTTCTATCTCGCTATCCGTTTCTTTACAAGTAATCTCGTCATCAGTCTCTAAAAGGGCGGCTAGGATAGCATATTCATCTAAATTCCGACGTGCCATTTTTTTCCAGTCAGGATAGCGACAAATCAAAAGCTACAGTATAAAATTTAACAATATACGCACAATCAGTGGTTGTTAGAAAAACAAACAACACAAATGTTCATAAAAATAAAAATCCTGAAAATCACTCTAAAGATAATCATGCGTAATTTTGACTCACATACCCGTTATATTTTAAAATAAGAAATACCTACCGCAGCGACGCGTGCGTGGCATTAAACCTCTGATCAACGACTGAGATGTCTAAAGAATACAATAGCGAATTCATTGTAATTAAAGAGAAATAACAATATTTTGAAACAGTATGCGTAAATTTTACGCAGATTATCTTTCTCGGCCCTAGAATCTAGGGTTAAACAGTAATTAATAATGCTATCAGAATAAAATTAAATTCTTCACAGTTTTATATGACTAGAAATCACATTAATAAATTGCATGATGATCGGTCCATTATTCACTATAGGCCCCATATTAAGCCCACTCTGGTAAATTAATTAAATACGTCTAAAACCGTAGCAGATATATTTATTGTGGTTAAATTTCTTCCAACTTAGTTTCATATGGCCAGAAAAATGGCATGCAATTTTGTGATTTACGGTCCATAATTTATCTTTGATTCGATATTAAGAAGCCTTCTGAAATTCACTGTAAACGCTAAAACTAATTTCGCCACTGTATTGAAATTTAAAATTTTTAATACCGGAAAACTCTCTGCGGAATTTTGGGATGATTGGTTCATAACTTACCATGGCTCCAATTTAAATTACCTCCTTAAATGTAACGAAATATGATATTTTACTCAAGCTAGTTAAAACTGCTAAAAAAAAGCATAAAACTTTCTGATAGATAAATTAATAATAAATAGACATCTAAAGAATGCACTCCTGAAATATTCGAACTGTGTGTGGAGGGTATCAAAGATTCGGCACAGCCGAATGTAGCACTCTAACTTGTTTTATACTACTAAGAGATGAAGTCTTGAAATTAAGCTCTTTGGAATTCTTATATCACACAAATCGTGAAAACGTCTTATATATCTTATCATAAATTTGAGAAAACTAGAAAAAGTAAGTTTCCATTTTATAAATAAATAATAAATGTGCGATCACTTTAACTTGACATTACAAATTTACTATTTCATCGGAAAATGTTAATAGAAAAACAAAGTTTGAACAAATCGAGTAAAAACCCTAATGTAAAATGTTTGTTACATTTAATACTTTTCCTAACCACTGTTTGTGTGTTTTCGAAAATTTATAGAAATTATTGATTTCCAATCAGTTGTTAGTTTCTAACTGCCACCAACACCACCAGCTGACAACCAAACGCCAGTAACAATTTGTATTTACTGTAATTTTGAATAAATCTATAATTTTCCATAATACACCGGCAACAAAGTGGTGGCACACTTAACAGAGGCACAAAGCCCCACTTTAGATTGAGAGAAAAGTGGCAGCAGTGTCATTATGACAGTTAAAATTGTTGTGGTTATATGGAAATTGTTTTAAGTTTTGTTTTGTTTTCATATTTTTTTTTCTTGTTGTACGCTCCCATTATTGTTGCAGTTGTTTGCCAATAATAAACGAAATTAAATTTTCATATTTAATAGTTATAATTTCGAAAAAAAAAAACAATTGAATCCGAAAAATACAAACTGTAAACTGTAAGAAGAGTTGAGAAATGAAGAAAACAAACATTGATTACAAAATGGTTCAGTGGGTCAAGTAGATGAAATTGTTGCAAAAATAAAGTTAACAAATATTTATAACATTTTTTTCTCCAATTTTTTTTTGTTTTATCTTTGTGTAAATAATCAAATATGCATTTAAATTTTGTGTACTATTTGTTTGTTTACTGCTTTTTTATAGGTCATTACATTGCAATTTTGATCCTTTTCGAACAAAGTATTTCGGTATTTATTTATATTTTTCATTTATATTCTTTTGTGTTCCAATGAACACCCATTAACCGATGAAACGTGTTCGTTTGTCTTTTCAGCTTCTTGCAGTCATGCAGCCAAAATAACACTACTACAAGTGGATGTATGTACATGAACTCTGGCAGCAAAGGAGTCGATGCTGTATTGGGATTCAGTTAAATCCTTGTTTTTCTATGCAAAATATTTTTTAAATAATAGTGGTAAAGGGTAATCGAATTGGGGGTATATTTTAAAGTTGCTCGGCACTACACTTAATTAAGTTAAAAATTAATGAATTATTGCAAATGTTTAGTGTTTATTGTGAAATATTGTTATATACAATATTTATGTTTTAAATGTATTGACATTCGTTAGCTATGATGACCCTGAAGTTTTTTAACATTTTTAATTAAAAATATTTTGTTTGTCGTGCTTAATTTTTAACATTCTAAACAGACCAAGTGATGCCCAACAACCTGCCATTGTATCATTTAACTTGCAACAGGGTAAACAAAGTTTTGAATAAATCAAAATGCCAAAATATTTACTCATCGCTCATTCATGGGTAAGTATGAATGTTTTAAAATTTCGCTGCATATTTTCATTCCTGAACATAAAGGATAAAATATATTTTGCTTTTGTTCGTTCATTCATGAGATAATTTAGTTTCTTCGATTTTTATCATTATTGATAAATAAGTAAAAAGAATGTGAAGTTTTCGGCAATTAAAATGCACATAACCCAGAACGCCTGTGTGCGTGTTGTTTACATACATATTTTGCGTTTTTGAAATTTATTTGCAAAATGGCCAAAAAACTTTAGTAATATAAATAATCTGCGTTGTTGGCGTTCTTTTCACTTATACATTAAAAAAAAATAAAACCAAACATAAATGAATTCACAAAATTAAAACGAGTTTTATTCTTCATATTCAAAAGGAAATAACAAATTTTAGATTTCTTATTCATGAGAAAAATTAAATATTTGAATCTTTTGAGTGCTCATACGCAAATCACTGATTAGGACGACCCTTTTTATGCCCTCCAACATCAGTGGTGTAAAACCGTTTAATTAGCTTGTCATTCCGTCTGCAACTTTTCTAATATTCATGAAACGCACAATTAAGTTCTGGGTCCTCGAGAAACTCTTAGCCATTACCGTCTGTCCGTCTGCTGAAAGACTCAACAGAAAAGAACAATTTTGGTAAATTTGTTTCTAGTTCTCCTTAGCAATACACAGTACAACATTTTTCAGGTGATTAATTCGGGACTATATTCTGATAATTGCTTATGAAAGTAGACCCAAAAAGAAAAACTTCTGCATCATTAGTTTGGTCATGGTACCTCAATAAATAATTTAAAAATTAATTTGAAGTAAGTAAGTATCGTATAGGGGAATTTGTCACGTTTAAGGCTCTTTAATTTGTCATAACTCGAGAACCACTAGTCCGAATAAGCTGCTTTGATTTGTATTTAGTTGGCATTTTATTGCGGTGGCTGATAGAGATTAGTTTCTTAGGTAAAATAAAATTTTGTATTTTTGTGTTTTCTGTGAATTGTGTATTATCACATTGGGAAACAATTATTTTGCATTTGTTGATAGGTAAGCTATGGCCTGGTGATCTTTAATTAAATAGTGTTATAGAATAAATGTAATGTTTTTGAAAAACCGATATGTGGTCAAATGTCTACAACATGCGTTTGTGACATAAAAAATAATAATGGACGGTTACAATTTGATTGTATTTTTAGTTTATTAACTTTGAGAGAGGATTTTCTCTCTTTTCTTG
This sequence comes from Pollenia labialis, assembly GCA_949318255.1. Lineage (NCBI taxonomy): Eukaryota > Metazoa > Arthropoda > Insecta > Diptera > Polleniidae > Pollenia > Pollenia labialis. The sequence continues at coordinate 116,197,277 of OX439143.1, forward strand.
AGGATGGTGATATTTCAGAAGATGAAAAGGATATTGGTGACGAAAACAAAATAGAGTATTTTCCGGACAAAGATCTATTGGAAGAATCGGAAGACATTAGTGATGATGACAAAGAGCTAGGCAGTGCAGAATTAGTTTTAGAAGAGCAAATAGGCGAATTGTTGAATGAGGATCAGTTAGATAATTCAGCTCCTAGTACCTCAAGTATTTCTGGTGTTGCAGCCTGGAAGGAACGTAATAGAAACCTTATATGGAAGAAAAAAAGTTTTGAGTACAATGACGATCGCATAAGTTTTGTGGGCAATACAAATATTTCTGAACGATTACACTATGGAACATTTTTGGGATTATTGTCTGGGGGGTGAGAAATTCCAAGTCAGGGTGATTGTACTAGGTCAGTATAGTAAAACCCTCAAAGGGTTTGGCGTTCGTATGTGTCAGTTTTTTTTTATGACATTTTAAATTTTTTCCTTATCTTGATGTTTTTTTGTTTAACATAACTTGAGAACCACTTGTCCGATTTTGCTAAAGCAAACTGAAAAAAATTTAGAATTACAATTTCTTTAATTCGTTCATATAACGTGTTTCTTTATAATCAACAGTTTTGCCGGTAAAAATAAATTTGTTGAGAAAAAAAATATTTTTTTGCCTAAAAGTACACTATGGAAAAAAAAATTTAAATTTTCAAATATTCGCTTAAGATTACCTCATAAAGGATAACCCAAGAATTCAAAGACTTATATTGTTGACTTTGCATTCACTGGAGATACTCTATGAAGTGTGAAACCTTTGTTTATAGCAAGCTTAAATGGACACCCTACAGTTGGCTTTAGAAACAGCTACGAAAAGTTTGTATAAAAATGTTTTGCAATTTTTTGTTTATAAGCTCTGAGAAAAAAAAGGATTGTAAGCATTATCTCCTATTCTAAAAAAAGACACTTTGATGATGATTTTAATTGAGTTTTGTTTTAATTCGGTTTTCCTCTCAAGGAAAACCTTTTGTTCCCTACTAATTGTGACATTGTTTCATAAAAGCCTATTATTCTGTCACTATTGTTGGAATTCTTATTTTCTAAAAGTCGTACATGCCAGACTTCTTATTTGCAAAGTGCAAAATTTTTATTTAAACATAAAATCGCCTCTTCTCCAAAAGTCCTTTCAAGTAAACTTGTATAAATATTTTACATTTGTTTTAATATTCCAATACACAACACCAAATACAGGAAAATTAATTTCAAATAGTGTCCCGTATGTGTTCCAAATGAATTTGAGCCAAAACTTTTTAAAACAGCAAACAACAACAACAAAAAGAAAATCGTTAATAAAACTTGAAATGATGATGGTAAAATTTTGTCGTTGTTGTCGTCTCAGTACAGAAAACTGAAACAAAAGGTGTTTATAAATACCCATAAGAGTATTTACCCCAACATATCAAGACAAATAAATGCTCAAGTTACTGTGCCATCAAGACAAAAAGTTCTAAAGCAGACAGACACAGCCATTAAAAGAAATGAGAAATACATGTGACACTATTACGTGAAAAAACAGAGTATAAATTTGGCTCAGACTGCAGAAAAATATTCTTAAAAAGTAATTTTAAGGAAATAAAAGTTCAATGCATAAATAGATATTTGGCTGGGCAACAAATAAAAGGAGTTATAAAAAAAATTTAAAGCAAACAACCATCCGATAAATGGAAAAACGTAAATATGACTCTATGAAATTGTAGAGGAAGTCTGTATGTGAAGTTATTGCCAACAAATATTAAAGATTGTAAAACAAAAAGGCTTAAAGGCTGATAAGAAATATTAAAAAAAAAATCTATTAATATTAAAAGTATGTGCTTTTAAATAAAAATTTTTGCGGAAAAACGAAACATCTTTAAAATCCTCTACGAAGCATTTGCACAGTATTTATCGAGAATATTGCATCTTGACGTGCAATTTGAGATAAAGCAAATTATGGACACATTCTTTTTTAAATTTCAAATTATTTTAAAATCTTAAAAAATCCCACAGCACAATTTTTGATTGTATGAAACTCGTTTAAGGGGACCAATTCTGGTAGTTGTGATCTTTTACTTTTTCGATTCGAAAGCAATTTTATTTCTTATTCTTTTCGTCGATACAGAACGAATTGAAATGATTTGTTTAGTATTGTAATGCATTTATTAAATTTTTCACAACAATGAAGAAAAATCTTCTATTAGTTCAGCATCGATTGAAAGAATTAGAAAAAATTTGCTTTCGAATCGAACAAATATTAGATAACAACTGCCAGAATTAGCCCCCTGATGTTATTTTTATTCCAAGCAATTGATATTATAATTTAGTTTAAATAAAAGTTATTTAAAACAAAATTACGTTACTACACTGCATTAAAAATGTTTTATAATATTTGTATATAATAACCCTGCAGGAGATTGAACCTAATTAGTACCAAACTAGTACAAAAATAACCAGTACTAGTTTTGAACTGTTAACTTTTATATACCATCTTAATGCTTAAATAAGCATTTAGTGTGCTTGGAGCATCACTAGTACTATTGGCTCAAGACGTGTACTAGTACACTTGGACCACATTTGGTTGCTTTTTGCATTAGCATTTTGCATTTTAACATTTTTAACCCCGTTAGCACTAGTACTTCTAGTTCTAGTAATTGTACTAGTGATATTTAGACAATATACTTTTATCTTCTGTAGGGAAACAAGTAAAAAAGTATAGTTATTTAGTCAAGCTTACGCCACAGTATTTACAGACAATTTTTTGAGTGTTCATTTTAGGTGTTGTTGATTAATGGACCATCCAAAAAAGAATTGTGTTAGTCATCGTCTAAACTAGCAATTTTTAAACATTCTGCCTTCAATTTAATTTATGCAAAACTACATACTTTATTTAATACTGCCATTGTTTCATATTAATTTCAAAGGAAAAATGCAAAAATTACATTGTTCAGGGTTGGGAATTGTGACTAGATTTCAAAAACTAATATACATAATTTCAAAATTCATTGTAGAAATTTTGCAAAAAAAAAAACTGCAAAAAATTTGTTTATGAGTTTTTGTCAAATATATAAATAAGTTTTAACTTATGCAATAAAATCTTTATTAGACCAATAGTTTATTATTTTCTACACGTTGAAAAAATTATGATTGGAGGTAACCATATTCTTAGAGAAACATACTATAGTTGGATTTTAACAATGTTTATGTTTGCAGCTTACCATATTATGGTTAATTTTGACCAAAATTACAGTGACATTGAAAAGTCGTAATTAATTGTATTTCACGTTTTTGTAAGCCTAGGGATTCTTTTAAATTTCTGTGAGAAATCTGTGCGATTAGTCGGTAAGAATTGCTTCTGACAATCTTTCAGAAATCTATCAGAAAACATTAGGAATGTCGACAAACATATCAGAATTTCCCATGCATTTTTCTTCCGATTTCTTTAAGATATCTATTAGAAATGTCGACAAAAGAACAGAACTTCCCACGACATGTCTGTCAGAATTCGTGTAAACCACTTCATACATTTTTGGGTCAGAGTTCTGACAGAATTCGTATACGATTCCGACTTTTTTGCCGACAATTCTATAAGATATCTGAAAGCAGTCAGATTATTTTGCTGACTGGGTCTATCAACATTTATTCGTTTGTATTTCACAGAAATTTTTTTATATTGATTTTGAAAATTTTTCGCACGAAATACTGATCAGAGTATCAGGCTTAAGAGGTAAAAACGGGGAAAAGTTGGAACTTTTAGCTCTTGTTTTTATTAAAATAATTTTGTATACAGATTCCATATGGTGTAGTTGCCAGACCACCCCTTCAAAACTTAAATGTTTTGCCGAAAAATTAAAAACCTTATAAGGTTTTTTATAGGAATATTTCATTACATAAATTTTATTGATCATCCATGTTCTGGAAATCGAATTCGAGTTAAACTCAAGGCGATCACGTTTTAAATGTTCATAAAATTATTCGGTTTTCAAAAAAACTTAAAAGCACTACTTACAATTCTATTAAAAGGACCACTGAATTTTACAAGGGATGTCCCAAAATGAAAGCATTAAAAAGTAAGTCATTATTTTTTTACCTACATACATCCATAAATAAATAATTATAGAAGCAGTTGTAGAAGAAAACTACTAAATAATGGGTGAGAGAAGCTATTCATTTTGAAAAAGTAAGCGAAAGTTTTACTGGGTACTTCTTTGCTCTAAATACCACTTTTATTAGAATTACTTAAAAAATTAAGAGAAAATACGATACATTGAACTTAAACTGTCCTTCTATTTCAATTCTACTTTATTCCCATTTCCAAAATGTGGCCGTTTATGTTCAGCCCAATTATGAATACAAATTCCCCGGGAGTTTTTTCCCTTTCCTCATTTTTACAATTGAATTTACAAAGGAAAAATGGAAGAAAACTCCCGGGGAATTTTTATTCATAATTGGACTGTTTGTTTAAATTCACTGTGATAAAAATTATAAAAATGCTGCCATTAAAAGATACAAAGGTTTACAAATAACTCACCTTAATAATATAAATACGAGCATTCTTTCCTTTCATTCATTTTTAAAAGAATATTCCTTGTTTTACATTGTCCACAATGCGATTTTCTGTCCTTTAAAATTTAAGCCTTCTGTGCATAAAACGTTTTTTTAGCTTGAATATTTTTGGTGGTATGCCTCAAAAACAGCGTCATGCATTAAAGGCTGCCAGAGTTTAAACATGTTATATTTCACAGAAACTAATCTCATTGTATATCTATGACCACGTAAAAGATTTAAAGTATTTGTTTCTTAATTTTTGCTTTATTTGTTTTTATTTCCAAAAACGCTGCATTAAATTTGGAAAAACTAATGTTTCAGAAATGATGATTCCAAAAACCAACTCTAATGGCCATTTTCTCAATGTACCGTCAAACTGCCTGTTACTTAATGTCGACATAAATTTATTAGACCGATAAACTGTCTGTTAACAATTTTGGGTTTCTCAATATACCGACAAAATACATGGTTTTAAGCTGGCAACACCTCTCAAAATACATGTAAAAGTTGTGAGTCAGCTGATTGAATTTATCTGTACGGCAAATAAAAGGAAAATAAATAATCGGCAGATGAGTGCTGGTTAGCTTTGCGACAGAAGAGAAGCAAATGAGACATTGAGAAAACCAAATTTCTTTAATGTGCAGTTTTTCGAGGGGAAAAAAGTTAATCGTATAATGAGAAAACGGCCATAAATATTATCGTTTGACTAACGCTTAGATAACAACAACGCATTTATCTCACATTCATTCCATCTGCTCTCTGTGCCATCCACTGCTAAATAATGTCTTGAAAAATTTAAACAAAAATTTGTTTTCAAATATAAATATAACATGCCGACTTCTTTAAGCTGAAAATAAATTTGTTTTTCTCTTTTCATTTTCCGAACTTTTTATGTAGAAATAAGGTTATGTTTTGGTAAGAAAAAAACTATGGGTTATTTAATAAGGGGAAACATTTTTACAAATCCAATAAAAGTTAGCAAAGGATTTGAAACTTAAATGTGTAAACAAAAATCTATGGGTCCCTAAGTGCTTATGTGAAAATTGTAGTTCAATTGTATTGCTCTTGTCGTTTTCTAGTTATTTTAAGGTTGGTAAGTTTCTCTTATCAATTTTGATATCAAGAACAAACTAATTTAAGGAATCTAATACTTTTCCTATTTGTCTGCGTCTGTTCAAATGTTTTTGTAAAGCCATGCATTATATCGTCACCTTAAATGCAAAAAGACTTAACTACATTTCAATTTTTTATAACGGGAGATGCAAAAAACTTAACAAAAACACTAATAAGGAACAAAGTATTCTTGGCGTTGGAATTTTTTTTAACTAAGTCGCCATTTTTAAACGCAGGCGAAAGTTTCAGTGAAATTGTAAGTTCCCAATAAAAGATTGAGCGTCAATCGTACACGGGAAAAGAAAAATAAAAAAATGTCTCTAATCACCAAATTCATAGAATCAAGCAAACAATATGTTGATTTTGCACCCATTACCAAAATGATTATGTAGAGTACTAAAAATTGTAAAAAAATAAAAATTTTGAATAATTTTTTCAATGAATGTTATTTTTAATTTTAGTTAAAAAAAATTATCAAACAACTTTGCTATTTCAAACAATGTGTTAATTGATTTAATTAACCCTAGAGTACTAACATGATTTTTTTCTACATTAATACTAAGTGTTAGTCAAATCGGCTAACATGAATATAACTCCGATTTTTTTTGTTAGCTTCACATGAAATAATTTTAATATTTTTTTAATTTGATAACTTATTTTGTCCAGTGTCTAAAACAATAATAATATAAAAGTTTTCTAAAATAATTTAATTTTTGCATTTATTTCATTAAAGGTGCTCTTCTAGGAACACTTTCGCAAACACAAATTTTTTAATGAAAAATAAAAGTAAAAAAATAAAAATTAAAAATTTTAAATTCATTGGATATTTAAGAAAACATGTCAAATAATACTGAAAAGGCAAAAAAAAATATTTTTTAGAGTTTTATTTACATTTGTGAAATGCTCCATTCATTCATTTTGACTAACATGACTTCAAAAACTCAAAAATAGCATTACTTACTGCAGCAAAGTGACCGTTATAAGCAAGAGCGTACCATCAACTGAGATTACAAATAAATGAGATCTTTTCATAGCAGCAAAAAAATTTACACGCAAAAATAAAAACAGTGTTAGTCAAAATGACTAACATTAGTACTGCAGGGTTAAATCTGTGGTATTTTGACCAAAATTTCTTAAATCGAGGTAAGATAGCGAAAAAGTTTTTAAAAAAAACTCGGTGAAAAAATCACATATGCTTAATATTAAAATAAACCACAATTAATGAAAAATTTCGTTTAAAACACATAATTTTAAAAACGTAAGCTAAATGTTTTTTTAATGAAAATTCATATGATTAACAACATTTTTTCCAACTTTTTAAATCTTAAGTCAAAAATGTTTTGTCAAAATCTCACAGAAATATAGCTCAAGTTTTGACAATGCCCAACAACGATTTTATTTTAAATTATTTTATTTTGTTATTTAATAAATATTTTAATTAAATATTTATTTCAAAACAAAAAAAAAATAATTAATTCAATTAACACATTAAATAAATTGAAATACTTATTAAAAAAATTTTTTAATTAATAAAAATCTACTGATAATTTTTTCTGTGAAGCAGGTTTTTAAGGGAGAAATATTAAAGATTTACTAACCATCTCGCTTATGGAAGGCATGAAAAAAATAACGCAAAAAGCTCTAGTAAACAGGTTTGTTAAATTAACTAGAGTTAAATAGACGATTACTATGCATTAAAACTAAATCCAAAATCAGCTGATTCATTAGTTTTCCTTATAAGTATAGCAAAAAGACACTTACGCTCTGTTGTATAAAATCGTTGTAAGCATAACAGATTTATAAACTTAACACAAAGAGTGAACATTTCTAGTTATTTTATAATATTCTTTCTTAAAAACTTGCTTAATAGTGAGCGAACGCAGAGTTTTTTCTGTGCAACGAACTTGGTGAAAAAGTGCCTTTTGTTAAATTGTTGTATCTTTTTTAATAAAATTTTTTAAGCTAAAAAATATAATTTTTGGTCTTATTTTTAAACTTCTACGTACTAACAAAGCTACGACAGATAAACGATATGATGGCAGATACCATCTTATTGAATAATCAAAAACTGAAAAATAATATTGACATTGCGGAAAAAACAAACTTCATTTGCAACAAATCTGAAAATGGGCTTCAGAATAATTAAAAATGTATCATACGTCAAGTGTACTTACTGCGCAGTCTCCCCCAAGGTATGGTCCATAACTCCAAAACTATAACTTTTTTTGAATAAAATGTTTTTGAACCGAATTAATCAGATAGTTTTTCTGTTCTGTTGCGGTTCAGTTTGTTAAAATCAAAAACTTGTTAAGTAATTGTAAGTGACAGCAAAATTAATAATAAAAAATACATATGTATTTATATTGAAATAAACTATTTTTTGATTTTAAGAATTCATAGAATTAAATTTCTTCAAATTTATGTGCATTAAAGTTATTGAAACATAACAATGGACGGTGCATGTGATCCGTTATAAGTTTTTCAAAAAAATTTGGCACAATACTTAATTTGGCAAACCTCGATAATTTGTAATGTCAGACTTGTTTCCAGATTTCCATTTATTTGGAAAATACCCATATTTTATTGATGTATTAAACATAAGTGTCAATGGAACAGCTAAAACATATGCATATTTAATTAAAACAAAAATAGGAATTTGATCAAGTCCACTTTTGTAGAAAAATTTAAGCTTTCATAATCCATTAGAAACTGTAGAAATATCAAGCAATGGAATATTAATTGTTTGATTAGAGGTCAGTGTATATGGATACATGTTTAAATCATTAAAAATTGCATCCGAATATGTAGTTGAGAAAAAGTCCGCTAACAAATTTCTTATAACAGCATCCTCACTGGATCAGTGTCAATAAAAAAAAAATTTAGAAAATTTCCTATTAAAAACATATTTTTGGAAGCATTTCCTATAAAAGCATATTTTTTAAGACTTCCTATAAAAAAGTTAGATATTACTATAAAACATATTTTTGAAAAACAAACTTGATTTTAGGAAATACCTGTTAAAATCATATTGTCACAAAAATTCCTATAAAAAGTAAATATATGAATAATTTTCTATTATAAGAATGTTTTTGGAAATATTTCCTACCAAAAAAAAAACAAATTTGTAAAAAATTTTCTATTAAGAGCAAATTTCCTATAAAAATCAATTTATGCAAATTTTCTAGCTACATTAAATTTTTAAAAAATTGTCCATATATTTTTTACCGAGTGGAGAGGGTATTATTTGTATGTACAGCAAAATTTAAAAAAATTTCCTCTAAATAACAAAATTTCAAAAAAACGTCCAAGAAATTGCAGCTCTTAAAAATGAAAAGCAAATTTTTAAAACTTTCTATAAATGGAGGGCTCAGAGCTGAAGCGAACCAAGTCAAAAAAGAAAATTCGAAAATATATTGAGTTTGACTAAGTAAATTTATATTAATTACTGGAGCCACTGACTTGGGTTTATTACCGTTACCTTAGGAACGAAACTGTTTTTGATTTACCCCATTACAGAACTGGATTGAGTTAAATTTTGCGGAGATTTTCGCACCAGATTACAAATACATATACGTGATATAATTTATGACTTGGCTCGGTTCAGCTCTGAGCCCTCAAAATAGCAAATTTTTAAAATAAAATCTTATTAACTACCGCGTAAAATTTCAAATAAATATGAATAAGCTTTTTTCGTTATAATAATGAATATCTTTAGCTTTAAAATTAATACAAACCTTTACGATTTCTAAAAATAGTTTCAACACAATGAAATCATTTGCCGGACATCTTTTAAAATAAAATCAAAAACTTGTTGCAATTGTTGATGAGTGTTGGTATTAATGGGCTTAAAAAATTTAATTGCAATAAAAATCTACAAAATTGATAAAATTGGGTCAAAAATAAAAACTGAAGAAAAAAATAAAGAATCTTAAATAACATGGATTTATTTTTTAAGGTAAAGAGTTTAAAATATGAAACTTAAGTAAATAATAGCTACTGAATTTAGTTTTTATTTCTAAATAAATATAAAACAAAATTTTTTTAATTTAATAGCTGCGTTCGAGAACACAAAAGTTCTAACAATTTTTTACTGAACTTTACTGCATTTTACTAAATTGCGTTCGGGTACACAAAATACATTAAATGAGAACACAAATTGAGAGCGTAAAGTGTCAGTTCTTGTTTTACTGCAGAAATTTGAAAATATGAAAGATTACATAAAATAATTTGCTTGTATTTTCCAAAAATGTTCGTGTTATACAAAGTATTTAATCGGGTACTGATAAGAAAACGAGTTAAGTAGTCAATTATTGTTATCAGCTGTTGCCTTTATTTTACGAATTTTTACAAATTTTGCGTTCGCGTACTTTTTTGTACGACAGCTTTTTGTGAGATCAAATTTTTCATTTTACTCATTTACTGCATTTTACTGTAAAAGTTCTCAAACGCACCTAATGAAAACAAAAAAACTATAAATGTTTTTTAAATGAAAAATACTATAATTAATTTTTTTTTATATTTAAAAACTTTTTCCCTCTACATTCTTTTTACATTTTCCAAAAATCAGAACACACACTCTGATAATTATAGTGTCAAAAAATCTAATGATTTTATAATCTTTTTTCAAAATTTATAATGTTAAACAACAACTATTTCATCACTTCTTTCCTAAAGATGTTTCGTATTTAAATTCATTGAAAACACTGTAATTAATTACAAATTATCAGTATGGCATCAAATGCCAAGCCAGCAACATGACCACACAAATTACATTTTAGACCATCGAATAAGAGAAATAAGTCATATTATTATCATTGAGCACGAAAATTGACCGAAACAAAAAAAAAAAAAAAACAAAGAACACACATTTGTACACATTCATGTTATAGATTGATCAGGTTTCTATTGGATTCTTCTGTTTTATTTTGTTCATTGATTTTCAATTAATTACAAAATATTTAAAAAGATCCCAGATAAATTGTCTATCAGTGACAAGACTGTATGTAGTACTACACTGTATTCGCATGCAGCAATCATGGACAATGTATGTACCCTACTTTTGCTTTAGAGATAAGAAAGGTTAAAGGTCAAAGAGAGTAATGAAAATATTTTGTGAAACTACAAATTTCGTTCTCACTATCCGTATAAAAAAATTATCTGAAAAAAACAATCGATAACTTGTAATTGTTTCTAAAATTAAACAGCTACTTGAATTTTATATAAAAACCTCACTATCTCACTATCCGTATAAAAAAATTATCTGAAAAAAAACAATCGATAACTTGGCATTGTTTCTAAAATTAAACAGCTACTTGAATTTTAAATAAAAACCATTTAAGATGATAACCTTATTATTTTCGGCACAATCATGATGTTTTCCATTATTTAATAACTTTTTAGACAGCGATAAGTAAAGTTATCGATAAAGATTTTCAGAGTTAGAAAATATATTTGATACAATTTCAATAGACTATAGTAATGTTAATCATTACCTTTCTGTAGATTAGATTTTTGGCACAGTTAAGCCAAAAGATTAGTAAATAAACAGTTAATTGTTCTTTATATTCGAATAGGTATCGAAAGCGCTTCTTTAGATTATTTGAATTATCGACTAGATTAGGAAATTTATCTATAACTTTTGTGAAGTTAACCGATTACTGTACTTTATATTGGAATAGTTATCGTTAGCTGTTCTGTAGATTATCATGGTTATGAGAATAGTTATCTACAAATTTACTATAGATAAGAATTGTTATCGACACATTTTCTGTAGATAAGTACAGTTATTGGTAACTATTTTTTAGATTAGAATTTATAATTTTATCAAAATTTTTTTTTAAAGGTAAGAATATTTATCGAAAACTTTTCTTTACGTAATAAAGTTACTGATAACTCTTCTATAGATAAAAACAGGTATCGATAACAATACAATACGTAAGAACAGTTATCGATAAAATGTCTATAGATAAGAAAAGTGATAAATGTTTTTCTGCAGAAAATATTAGTTATCGATATATTTTTATAAATTGAAAAAGACAAAGTAAAAAATAAGTAAAGTAATCGAGAATTTTTTTGATTAGTTAAGCTTTTTAATTTCCCACAGGTTTTTGAAGTTATCAATTGCTTTACTTTTTAACGATCTGAATTATTGTCGATAAATGTTTTATTGATCTGTTGAAATTTCAAAATTTTTTGTGTTGTTTTGTTAAGTCGTTGATCATCAAACTTTGTACAACTTGACTTAAAAATATATCCTTTGTAAAACTTATCGCTTATTTATAAAAAAAATTATCAATTGTGTAAATTTCCCCTTGAAGAAATTGTCGTTTATTGTTATTTGTTCTCTAATCTTGTTTTATATTCTTTTTTCTCATGTGACCTTTCATTTAATCTGAATTATTAAAAATACTTTTTTCTCGAAAGCAATTTTTATATTTTGAAAATAAATGCGTTTTATTTCATCTCATCAAATTGTAGTTAAAAGAAATTTTAATATTATTATCATTTCATTAATTTAAAGTAAAATTATTTTCCAAACATATTCAATTTAAAAATAATCTATAGCTTATTAATTATGCGATTGACTTTTGTTTAAAGCAATTGCGCAAGAATAATCTGAATAATTTCTGGGAATTTTTTATTTTTGCTTTCCACTTTTAATTGTGCTACGAAACGTTTTATAATTCTGAGAATACATTTATGTAGTTTTTTATATTTCGTAATTGACCTTTTCATTTTGTAAAGTATTAAAGTGCAAAAATACAAACAAATACTGTAAAAGAAAATGGAAAAACTATAAATTTTTATTTGAAATAGTCAATGTCACTGTTTTCGTAATATGTATGTAACTGTAAAAGCATAGTTGTTACGAAAAATGTTCATATTAAAAGTTTGTTTTTTAAACGAAAGAAACGTTTATAAAGTAATGAAATTGGCTCGTGGCTGAGATTTTAAGCAAACTTTAAGATTTTATGATAAGACATTAGTTCAATATACATAGAAATATTTTAAGTTAGGGCCATCGTTAGCTTTGTCTTTTTTTCTTTTATCAGCTGGCAAATGGAGTCCACTCAAAAAGCAATTTTAATTTTTTTATACCCACACGGTAAAAACTGTTGCTTCCTCGGAAGCAGTAATGTAAAGGAGATATCGGAGTGAAGCGGTTACACTTCTATGAAATATAACATGATTTTTTTTTGAAATTCCTCGCGTGGAGAACGCTTATTTCACGCTTTAAAAACTGACACGATATACTTTTAAAAAGTAAGTGAAAAAATGAAGCATTGAAAAAATGGTTATTTCAATGCTTAAACATTGTTTTATAAATCTAAAATATTTTTTTGGAATAAGGCAGAAGGGTAAGGCAAGGCAGTAATTTTTAGAAGCAAAAAAGGAAGCGGTTGGAATGCAGTATACATGTTTATTGCGTTCAAATCTTAAAAAATATTTGCTTAGAATAGTGGCGCTCCCCAGCTTCATTTAAAGTGAATAATTTTTTCTACAGAAATATTTTAATCTATATTGTCTTTGCATGGGAGGTACCGCGCTTACATCTCCAATCTACCTCGGTTTTTTTGTTAATAATAGATTTGAAACTTTTGCTGTAACTGTCCTCGAGACATACAGAAATTTATATTGTTTTTCTATGGGAGGCTTAACTTCCACTTCTCTCACCCAGCCCTCTTTTTGATAGGTGTTTTGTTTTGGTAACCACTCTATTTGTACCAAAATTTTTAAATTTTACTGTGACCGTCCTCAATATATATTGTAATTTATATTTACTTTGTATGAGAGGTGGTATCCCACCCACTTTTCCAATTGAGCCTAGTTTTGACAGATGTAACCAATATATTTGTATACAATTTTAATACAGTGCCAGCTCGCTAATCCGAAGGTGTGTAATCCGAATAGAATTTATGACTTATTACATACTCCATAGTTCGCATTGATTGCAAGTTCGCTAAATCGAATTTTTATTTATTTTATTTTTCGGCTTTTTAATTATTTTAAGAAAGGATTTTCTGTGGAACTTTGAAAATTTGCGGAGAATTCTATCTGCTAGTTATCGAGACTGAAAATCTGATAAAATTATAACGCTAATGCATCTGGACTTTATTGGAAAATGTTTCAAGACAAAACTTTAGTGCATTGTAAAGAAAAGTGTGCTACAGCTTTCAAAATGAGCAAAGAGAGAATAACCTCCTTGTGTTGTGCTAATAAATCTGGAACTTACAAGCTTAACATTGCAGTGGTTGGGAAGTCAAAAACCCATGTTCGTTTAAAAAACAACATTTTGTTGAATATTACGCATAGAAAAATGTATGGATGACAACACATATTTTTAGCGAATGGTTTTATAAATCAAAATGCAAATGTCTGAATGTGGGCAAATAAAATTATGTATTTACTCCCAAATTGTACTAGTATTGTTACTAAGCTGTTTAAAGCTCTGTAGCGGACAATTCAGACATTTTTTTAAACAATTCAGTTTCAAGGACGCTTGTGAATTGCTTAAACGATCTTGGGCCAGGGTTCCCAATTCTTCCATAAAGTCTTGATGGAAGTATATTCATTCTCAATTGCTTAAACTATCTTGGGTCAGGGTTCCCAATTCTTCTATAAATTCTTGATGGAAGCATATTAATTCTCACAGGTGGGCTTCAGAGGATAACATCCCACTATCATTGTTACAACAAGAATTGCCTGAGAATAACTGCGTTAAAGAAACAGAAGAATTTCGTACTATAAACAACTTATTTTAACGCAATAATGGCATGCGAATTTCTGAAGATTAAATTTTTAGCTGGTTTATTAAATTTGACAATACTTCGTGTAGTTCAGTAGTTTAGAGTCAGGCACAGAAAATGTGGAATCAGAACCTACAATTATGAAACACGTTTAAAATCGTGAAGCTGTGCAGGCCTTAAATACTTCAATATATTGGCCAAAGGAATGAGGTATGCAAACATATTTATTATTAACGCTAAAAGAATTGGGGGACATGGCTTTGGGAGCATTTGCACTGCAAGAGAAGCAACCCTACATCCCAAGTTATGTATGTTGAAAAAACATAACATTCTACAAATATATTTGTAGAAAAATGTTCATAGAAATTGTTTGGAAAATACGTTTGATATCTAAATTATTTTTTAAGAATACGAAACTTATGTGCTGTTTCCACAACACAAGTGACTGAACGTCTAGTAAATTTTATATGGAAAACACTCAAATAACTGAGTGCGTTTCATATAAATTATACTACTCGTTCAGTCACTTGTGTTGTGGAAACAGCATTCTTGATTTTCATAATTGAATAAAATGAATTTGTTTTGAAATCCTGGCTTGTGTTATATTTTTTTAAATTCTAAATTTAAAAGAAATAGCTTCAAACACAACTATTGGGCTTTAAGGCCCGATGTTGAATGTGAACCACACCTAAACGTCAAGTTTTTTCTGCATTTCATTTGACATTTCTCAGACTAACTCAATTTAAACCATGGAGTTATTCAGGCTTATTATGAAAATGGGCGTGCAAATCAAAATGCATATCGTGCACTTCGTGATTTTTTCGATCAATTTAATCGTCCAAATGTGCGTACAGTCGGATAAGTTGTCGCATATGGGCGAACGGTTGTCGGAAAACCAATGCATCCACAAAGAGTGACTGTTTGGTGCGGTATATGGGCGGCATCATATACCGCACCGTATTTTTTCCAAATGAGGCCGATCAGGCAGTTACTGTGAATGGTGTTCGCTATCGTGAGATGATATAGAACTTTTTATGGCCGGAATTGGAAGATATGGTTGTGGACGATATGTGGTTTCAACAGGACGGTAACACTTGCCACACAGCTAACGAAACAATGTCTCTTTTCCGCGACAAATTCAATGACCGTGTTATCTCACGTGGTGGCGATGTCAAATGGCCGCCAAGATCATGTGATTTATCACCGGTGGACTTCGTTCTTTGGGGTTATATTAAAGAAAAGTTGTACGACTGATAAGCCAGCAACAATTCAAGAGCTAAAGGATGAGATAATTCGGCACATTAACGGCTTAGAACCTCAATTGAGGCCGTCAGCTCAAAAGTGGTGTAAGCCAGACTACATTTATTTCATATTTGTGTGGTTTATGGGTTCTTTTATATTAAGTAGAGCAAAAATAAATAATTACAATACACATTTTTGCAAGGCTTTCTGTTAGTGCTTGGTAAAACAAGAGATAAACTACACTGATAGAAAAGTTCATCATCATATTGACGATGCCCTTACATCAGAATTGTGATATCAATGTTACTACATGTGGCATCAATGATGCAAAAATGTACATCAATCCGATGACTAACGTCTTCGTAAAATTTTGTCATTTTGTTCGTGTATTTTTTTATGACTATAGTAACATCAATTACGACGGCTTTTCTATCAGTGTTGTTTCTTATTTTATTTTTGCAGCTTTAATTAATTGGGCGTAGATAAGTCAGGTCATGAAAAATTGAGGCTTACACCACTTTTGCGCTGACGGCCTCAATTATGCCTCAGCGTCATCGAAAATTTGGACCATCAGATGGAGGTGTGCCGCCGAGGCCGCGACGGCCATTTGGCCGATATTTTGTCCTATACATAATTGAATCATACCAATACACTATAGGTCAAACGGTCGATTTCACTGGCCAAAAGTCAAATTTCGCACATTGTGTTATAACTTCTTTTGTGTTACAACCTTATAAGAAACACATCAAAGCAAATAAAAATGCATTTGGTTTTTGCAACAAATATTATACAGCTTCATGACAAGCTGTCAAATGTGAATTATTGAAGTGGCATTGAAAACGTGTTCATGTGGTGTGTTTGCTTTTAAACATTTAAAGATAAAATAAAACCAAAATGTTAATATGAATAACGAATTAATAAGTAAGTATTCGATATTTTTTATCAAAAAATGTATCTGTATCGTTATTTTTGTGTATAAATCGTAACATATAGCATGCTGCCTTAGATCGGTCGCCGAAAATTTTAAATTTTGAGGTTATGTATGCTTTTGAAGAGTAGGCAACGTTGGGCAATTGAAAGGAAAATTGAAATTTGATTGTTGATTCGTGCTGGATCTGGAAAATATCATGTGGTTTTGCGATTTTTTGCGGTTTTCTAATTCTACCACTTTTTTCAGGTAAACACATTTTGCCGAATATTGATTTATTCGAAGTCTGGGTTAAACCACGCACCAAAGAAAAAAAGCAAGATGCTGTGTATGGATAAATTGCTAGCCAAATTGGAGTCGATAACATTCCCACTGATTTAAAGGAAAAAGTAAGAAACTTTTGTAAATACTTATCTTTAAAGTGGGATAAATGCCGGAGAAAGCTATCAGATTTTCGTAGTAAGAATGTCGAATGGTTTAAAGGCACATTAACATTAGAATAAAAGCCAAACACAATGGAAACAGGTGCTGCGATAATCGGACGTCCACGCCTTCCATTTTGTGATAAATCTAATCGTGGAAAGAGATTTTAACCAAAAAAGTGAAGTAATAAAATCTTGTTTTTTTAATTTTCCCCCAATGGGTTAATAAAAATTAATATATTTATATACAGATTTATAGAGTTTAAATTACCTTTATAATGATACTAACCGGAACCAGATCAGAGATCAGATAAATAGCTGAGATATGACCGATTATATACCCAAGCTTTAATGTCCCATATCTCAAGAAGTTAAACCGAGCGCCAAAAATTTTTTTCTTCGACACAGCGCAGAAATCTGTGTCGCTGGTAAAATTTTGGTGTAGATCAGAGTGTTGGTATTCCTTATTTATGCGGTTTTGTCTCCGTACGGTTAAGAGACGTAAAAGGCACAACGGCGCCAAAAATGTAAAATATTTTGTTTACTTTTTTCACTTTTTTCCTCACAAAGCATTCAGAACACATTCCAGTTAACCTAACCTAATATTTTGAGTTTTGACCTATAGTGCAATATTATCACAATAAAAAGATATGACAATACTTTCCTAAATAATTTGTGTTTTATTCAAAATCAACATCGGCCCTTACAATTTAACTACCCTTTATATGAAATTAATGCTTGAGCGTATTTAGGTGTCTGGTTAGACAAGAATTGCATTTTGAGTGATGCAGAGTTAAATACAGTATTTTTTTTAATAAACCATTTTATTTTTATTATATACTACTACAAGTAAGCTAAGAGCGTTTATATCCTTTGAAAATTCTTTGAACAGAACAAAACGCAGAAAAAACGTTTAAGACGTGTAGAGATTTCCTGCAACATGAGATGAGTTTAATGATATGAAATTGAATATTAATGTATGTATGTATTTAGAATACATCGACAAAAAATAATCAACTATTTTCAGTTTTTTTCAAAAAGGATAGTTGGTCTCTTATTATTTGAGTTCGTAACATCACTTACATAGCGAGTTAAAATTATTTAATATAGAACAAATAACAGCTCTAACTTTACGTTCCTTGATCCAAAAAGATCCAGTTTTTCTCTCCTTTATAATAAATTTTAGTTAAAGGATCTATGGGTAGGACTCGAATCCTTGCTCCGACATGCGGGAAATTTTAAGTGTTTTTATTTTTTATGAATATAAATCAGTGTGCAAAATATTGTGATTGCGTCATTTTTATGGTCACTCGTGTCAGCCCTTCATTTTGTTTCTACGGAAATAATCTATCAATTTAATAATTTCTTATTCGACCAGTTTAGCCCAAAGAAATTAACCCCATTTCCAGGAAATTTAATTTTCTTAAAAGTTGCTAGCGCATGTCATAAATTTTTAAATTATTTTTCTTTTGTGTAAAAAAAAATTTAAAATAAAATTGATTAATTTAAGTAATTGGCGAAACAAAAATCATATCCAGGGAACCAAAAAAAAAAAAAGTCCATTTTTGGTTGTCTGTCCTTTCCTACATGAATTCATCTTAATACAAACCACAATTGGAGATTTTTATTTTATGCTGCTTTTGTCATACATTTCGTTTTCGTTTTGTTGCTGCACTAAAGAAATTAAACTTATTTAAAGTTTTTAAAGAGTTTTGGATTTTTGTGAGTTTCGTTTTTGATTAATTTGCATACGACAAGAAATTCGTGATCTAAATTATTTGGTCTTTAACGTTCGCATACAATTGTTTAGCCACAAAATGCTGCACAAACTGTCTGCCACATTAAACAAAACAATACAAAACTATTTAAAGAAAAAAAAACTACCTTCAGAGAAAAAAAAGAGACACACCGTCCAGATTTAGAGATTTAAGGTTTTCATTTAAGTTGTGAACTAAATTCTGATTTTAAATATAGTTCTACTATTTTAGGCAGAAAGGAAATAAGCAACAACACAGGCAACACGAGCAATAACAACATCTAAATGCTGCCACAAAACAGATCATTTACAAACAAATGTTTTGTTTTGTTGTCGTCTGTGGCAATTGTGGCAAAAGAAATTCAATATAAATAGGGATCGCCAAAGTAGACGCAGACGTCATCATTAACATCGTCATTATCATCATCACCACCATCATCGTCAATGTTGTAAAGCAGTTTTTTATTTGTTTTGTCTATTTTTTTCTGAGGCATGATTGGATTTTATTTTGTCTAGTCTTTTTTAAATAAGGAGAAGATTAATTCATTTTCAGGGATTGGCCTTTAAGTACTCGTATAACAACTGCCACACAAAAAGCCTTAATAGTATTGTAACATTTGTTTAATTGTTAAAAAAAAATAGTCAAAAACGTTAGAAAAAAACTCTAGAATTAAAGGTTTCAATTTAAATTAACTGTTTTAGCTTAAGAAATCCAACAGAAATAAATTACCAAAAATATTTTTTTTCTTAATGAGATGATTAACAACGATTTTGTTTTCTTTTTTTTTTATTTTGAGATTTCAGAAAATATATTTTGCATTTGATTGAATGAATTTGATGCTGCTTAAAATGGAATTGAATTTTATTTAAATTTTCTGCTTTAATGAAACAAAAAAAAAAAAAAAAAAACAATAGAACTCACGTTGATGTCAAAGTCATCATCTTATTAAGAGACTTTGTTGTTAATTAATGTGAATAACAAATCAAGAGATGAACACGAATCAGAATCATCATTTAATTAAAAAAAAATGTTACAAAATATCTGAAATTAAGATTTTTGTAAAAACAGTGGGCTCTTCTCTTTTTTTTTAAAGAAGAAAATGTAAAACTCACAGCAATAAGAAATGAACTGTCTGAACACGGACTTTGCTTGGGATTTTCTTGCAACAACAATAATTTGCAAAAACAAATTCATTGCATACGGCACACAAGTAAAAATCACAAAATCTCACATGCCAATACTAGGAGATATGGCAACCATTGTTCAAAAATAAACTGAACATTCTTTAGCGTTCGGCTAAATAAATTCCCAAAATCGCTTTGCAATTCTGGAGGATGATTCCTTTGAAGCACCAAACGTCATAAAATCGTCCAAGCCTCCCCCGATATATCTTAGGGAGCATAACTCAAATGATCTAATAAAGAGTTTAATTTCGTTGACTGGTGAAAATTCTTTTTATGTAGCCGCAATAAAGCGAGGTAGTATTAATGTAACGAAAATTCAAGTAAATCATGAAAATGATTTTCGCAAAATAGTGAACAAATTTGAGGCACTTAAAAACGTTTTTATACATACCAACTCAAGAGCAGTAAAGGTCTGCAGGTGGTGATTAGGGGAATTGATTCATGCGTAGACCCAGAGGAAATTAAAACTTTCTTGGAAGAAAAAGGTTTCAAGATAAAACATGTGGTAAATATTAGAAATAGGGAAAAAAATCCACAAAAACGAAACGCATCCCATTTATAGTTCGAAATAAAATCTATACAGAAAAATCACAATTGAGGAGCCGCACAAAAAAACTTGAACTGTTCAGTGCCTAAACTGCCAAGAATTTGGCCATACCAACCATACTGCTACTTACCCCCTGATTGCGTAGTATGTGGTGAACTGCACGGTACAGTTTCTTGCGATAAGTCTAAAACAGAACCCAACGTTAAAAAATGTAGCAACTGTGGCGGTTATCACACTGCCAATTACAGAGGATGCCCTGTATATAATATCGTCAAGCAGACGGTTGGACCGAAAACAAATAACCCTCAAATGCAGATTGCAAATTAAGTAAACACAAATGACATTCAAGCAATAACAGAACCTCTTATGCTAATGTCCTAAAATCAAACCATGTGCCAATGCAAGGTGCTGATTAAACTTCTAATTTAAGTCGTTTAGAAAAAACCATGGAAACATTAGTGCAAACAGTAAACAATTTTACAAACACAATCTGTAATATGATGCAGGAGATTCTTAGAATGCAATCGATGTTATTGCAAGCTGTACTTAACAAGCCATGAACTGTATAAAAATTTGTTTTTGGAACGCAAACGGCATCCGCCAACATAAAAATGAACTAGAATACTTTCTTAAAAATAAACAAATTGATGTCATGATGTTTTCTGAAACTCATTTGACCTCAAGAAATACGTTTAAAATTAATGCTTATATACGATATGATACCAAGGACCCTCGACATAGAGCTTGTGGAGGTTCTGCCATTTTAATAAAAACCAGAGTCAAACACTACCTAATGGGTGATCATCGTGAAGATTATCTTCAAGCAACAAACATTTGCGTTGAAGAATTAAATGGAAACGTACACAGAAAAAATAGAAAATCGACTTTAATTAAACAATTCGTTCAGACAATTAAATATTTAACTAATTTTTCCCCTGCAAAGGAATTGATCATATCAATTAACGGATTTGTATTTTCGAGTCATGGTACACAAATTTAGTCAATTAAAAAATTAATTGCATAAACAAAAAATACACCACATATACACAAACATTTAATTTTATGGGTTTTGATTAAAAAAATTAATTGCAGCAAATAAAAAATTAATTGAATAATTAATGTACACCAATTAATTATTTAATTGAATAATTTTTTGAAAACATTTTTTCTGTGTAGATCGCGCTATTATTAATTTTGACAGTTTTCTGAAGCTAGCTGTGCAGCATTCCAGTATTACCCCAAAAAAAAACTAAAAATATTAAAATTTATTCCACAGATGTTGAGCGTCTCCTATCTGAAAAAATTTAACCACCCTTTATCTCTCGGGACAATATTTGCTAGAGTCATTATTTTAACCGAAATGAAATTATCCATTAAAGGTATTTCAATGACCTGTTACAAAGTGGTAAAAAGATGCCAAATAATCCTCTACTAGGACATCGCGATGTTAAAGTGACTAGTCCCGGTCTCTACCACTTCAGAACTGCCACGTGACAAGTTTGATATTAGTTCCCTTTCCCCTAGGTATGCTCTCTGAATCAAAGCAAAAGGTTTTTATTTTGCAATGGAATTATTAACTTTGATATTTCTTATTGCAAATTCTTATTTTAGATTTTAAACAATCATATTTTAAATAAAAAAAAAAGTTTAAAACCTAAACAATAAAAATTCTGTTAACTTTTATTAACTAGGACACAAGTACATTTTATTGTTTAAAGGAAAAACTTGCAAGCAAAAAAAAAATCATAAAAATATAACTTTTAACTTCTTGTAATTTCCAGCAAACAAAAGATCATTTGCCAACTTAAAACAAAATTATATTTTAGCAAAATTTTCCCCTAATTTGTTTATGTTTAATTTTTTTTTTTGTATAAATGAGGTCTTGAACTTTTCTTTGTTTTCAATTTTTTTTTTGCAATTTCTTCTAAATACTAAAAACTGAAAATGAAACTTTTTTCAAGCATTTGCATTAAAAGAAAAAAAAAACTTTCATTCATTTATTTTGGCATATAATTATGTGCTCTACAGTACATGTTGTCTAGAGAACTGCTGTTGGTTGTTTCTTGCAACATTTTAGCTAAAGGAATCACATTAAACTGGCAACAATAAGTTGTAGTCGTGTCATGTAGCGCTTTACTTTTTAATGGTCATGAAGATATTTTCTATATTTTTCAAAAATGTTTTCTTTCTTTTCTTTTCTTCAACTCAAATTATTTTAACATTTGTTTGTTTGGTCTTAAGTACAATTGCTGTTCAATAACAATAATATTTAGTTAAATTGCTGCCTGATGCTGCTGCCTCTTGTGTTGCCACAATAAAACTTAAATGTTTATTGATATTTGCTACCAAAATCAAACTAAATAGTTAAAGCTTCTTTAGAAAATATTTGCGGCAAGAGTAAAAAAAAAAGAAAATTGGAAAACCCATTTGAGTTAAAGTTAAGGAAGAAAAAAAGACAGTATTTGCCAATTTTTAACAAAATATTAAAATATGAATTGCTGTAGTTGTTGTTTAAAAAAGAAGGTTATGAACTTTAACATGTTTAGAAAGAAACTATTTTTTTTAAGAGAAAAAAATAAGGTCAGTTTTGAGCACTATTAAATTTGTTGGCAATAAAAGTTGCTTTATTTTAAAAGAAGAAATTAATTCTATGCATTAATTCGTTACGGTTCCCGATATCAAGCTCTTATGACCCTTCCGGAAATCACTTTTACCTTAAAAAAATTTCGTGCCAATATTTATATTTACATCAATTTCGGCACGAACAACTATTAAAAAAATCTAAAGCTCACAACTCATTTATTTGGTAATGCATACATATTTCCTCTTGAACTTTAATAAATTTTATCGATTTAATAATATCGCGAAACCCATAAGGTCAGAGATAACATAAGTATTTTGTCAATATCCATGAATCAAAAAAACAAGATTTCGCACTCAGCCGTACAAAATAAAATTTACTGCTCATCTACGTCATCATAGAATATGAGTGTTTGTTGTAAAAAATGCAAGACACACACAAATGCACAAACACAAAGTCTATTGTTTCGTCACTCACAAAAATAACGGACCAGCGCAATCTTGTTTCTTTGATTCATGGTCATAACTTATCAATATCCGAAATATGTGACGCGCTATCCTCTCTGAAAAATCAGATGCAGTCGTAAACTTATCACTCCTTCTCCCCATTATCAAGAACTTTACTAATACAGGCGACTTTTCTTCTGATCTTAAAGAAGGATTAATGACACAAGAGAACAAAATTTAACTTTTTTGTGTTGATTGTATTTGATGCAATTTTCTACTAATTTGAGATCGCTGATTCCAAATCTAATCTCCGTTTTTCTCCATCAGCTGGCATTTGTACGTTGTAGGTACTTATCGTAATTTTGACTTTTTTCCAAAAAAAAGTTCAAAAAATCATAACTTTAATCTTCATTAAGCGATTTACAAAACTTTTTGAAAATCACCGAAAATGTGGCTGAGAAAAAAAAAACAAAAAAATTTTTATTTTAAAAAATCATAAAAAATCCAAAACGGGAAAAAGTTAAGATCTTTTATCTTTCACGTAAATTCACATAACCTTTGAACGAAATGTGACATTAGATTATACAAATCAATGAACTCAATTTTTAAGTAAAGGATAAAAACATTCATAAATAAAGTCTATAGTCTAGTTTCATTTCGCGTTGTAAGTATTTTTTTTTTGTTGCACAGTGTAATCAATGTATTTAAAAAGGGTTACCTGTCTGATTTCTTCAAATGTAGGGTGTAACTTTACTAGGTATGGCTAATAAGGTCATAGCATACAAACTGAATAGCAGGATTTCAGCTGCACCCCCACCTGAAATCAGAAAATATCAAGCCGGCTTTAAGCCGAATCATTCATGTATGGCCCGTATAAACACCCGTCTATGCTTCTAATATTTATAGACTTTCAAATGGCCTTTTGCACTCTGTCGCAGAATGCAATATGGACATCAGTACAATTTAAAGGGGAACCTAAAAAAAGAATTAATTTTTTAAACGCATTTACGACGGCCTTACTGTCCCATTTTACACGATGGTCTGAGTAAGAGAAGGGTGCATCTCCTCCCCGCTTCTTTTTAATATTGTGTTAGACACATTTATTACAGCTGCAATCCGGGAATCTAACGATATTACTTGGGGCTGGTATAGTCGGCTAGATGATCTTGACTGTGCTGATCATAGAAACTGGGAATTATTTCCTTTCGAAGGTTAATTCATATTATATTCAATATTTTTTTTTTCAAATTTACTCTATGAGCTAAATTTCAGTTATGTATTTTATAAAGCTTTCTTGTAATAGTCCAGCGGTTAATAAATATTCAGTACACAAAAAGAATTTTTTTTTTTAAATTAATCAAAAATTGAATAAATCAAAAATAAAATCAAAGGCCCATCTATCAAGTCTGCTTACTTGTACAAAAACAAAAAACGATTATTTTTAGTTGTCAAAAATTTACTACCACTACAATGCAAAAGGAAAAAACGTGTATGTGTATGGTATATACCATAAACGTAAACAAACGTATACATGCACATGTAAGCAAAATGTAAACAACTTTTGACAACTAAAAAGAACATAAGCAATGATCATCAGGCTTCTTGCGCTGTCCTTTTCAATGGGCCTTGGAAAAATCTGTTTAATTTAAAATAAAATCAAATTTAATTCAACGATTAATTATATCATCAAAATAAGTGCAGAATATGTTGTTAATATCAAAAACTATTTAATGGTTATGTTTACTGGTGCAAATTTGACTTATTTTGAATTAATAACACAATTTTAATTAAATTAAAATTTTAAATTAGAATATGAGTGATATTTTGAATTTTGGCTTCCTTAAATTGGGAAAAGTCACACTGAGTGTAAGCTAGAGGGCTTTAATTAAATGATCGGTAAACTCTTGCAAAAATGAAATTTCAAAACAAAAACTAAGTATAATTTAATCTCTGTATGTAAATGTGTTTTGACAAAAAAAAGGCGAAATCAAACCTTTATTTCTGTGTCAGTTTCTGGTAGCCTTTTAGCAACCAAAAATTAACCCCAACCATTAAAAGCACTTATTTAAAACTGCAACTGAAAAAAATTACAAATTTTTTTTTTAACATTTTATCAACATAAATTTGTAAATTATTTCTATTTGAATAGGTTTTAATGTTTGTTGCTTTTTTTCGTTATCATTTTTATTTTATTTAACTAATATAAAAATAAATAAATATTCATGACAAACAAAAATTCTAATAACACAATAAAAATTTATGGTGGTCAGAAATTATTAAAAGTATTTACAAATGGAATTTTTAATTAAATACCTACTAAATATTATAAAAAATATAACAATTATTTAAAATAGTAGAAAGCAAATTTAGGCTATTTATAACTTTAAATAGCTAATTTCCTTCAAACAAGAAATTTCCTTTTAAATACTAAAATTGCGCAAACTTTTTTAAAAACATAAAAATTGACGAACATTTTAACATAGATACAGCAATAATGGCAAATATTTGCCATAAATAGCAAAATTGCACAAATTTTCCTATGAATAGCAAAACTGTGCGAAATTTTAAATGAACAGAAAAACTAATCAAAGATTCATATAAAAAACAAATTTACTTAAAATTTCCTTTAATAAGCAAAATTGCACAAAACTTTCCATTAACAGTAAATTTGCCTTAAATTTCTTTAAAATAGCGATAAATAGTAATATTTCATAAAATTTCCATAATTAGCAAAATTGTGTGAAATTTTATATAAACAGAAAAATTTATCAAGATTTTCTATAAAGAATAAATTAACTCAAACTTTCATATAGAAAGCAAAATTGCATAAAATTTTCAATAAATAGTAAATTTGGGTAAAATTTTCTATTTTGGTGGAAAATTTCCTTAAACTAGCACACTTGCGCCGGACTTCCTATAATAAGAAAATTTTAGCAAACATTTTCTAAAATTGCAAATTTGCTCAAAATTTTCTATAATTGTAAAATTCTATAAAAATCATAACTTCCTTTATATAGAAAAATGGAATGCACAAATGGAATGACGAAAAATTTGCTACAAATAGCGAAATTGATCAAAATTTCCGAAAAAAAGAAAAATTAAAAAATGTTGGCAACATATTGGTAACATTTTCCTGGAAATAATATATTTGCGCAAAGTTTCTTTATGGGTCGCAAATCCTCCCAAAAATTTATACTTATAGTGAATTTTCTGAAACTGACAATTTGCTTCAAATATAAAAAAAAATTAATTGCGCAAAACTTTTCTGCAAAAAGTAAATTAGAGCATACTTATTGAATATTATACCAAATTTGTGCAACTTTTCCGACAAATAGTAAATTTGCACAGAGTTAAGCATAATTTTTTGTGCAAAATTTCCTTTTGAATGCCAAATCTGCACAAAATGTTCTACAAATAGTAAAATTGTGCAAAATTTCATAAAAATTGCAAATTTGTACAAAATTTTCTAAATTTTAGATTTACTTCGAAATTCCTTTAAAAAGCAATTTTGTACAAAATTTCCTATAAAAACAAATCTGTGCAAATTTTCCTAAAAAAAATACTAAACTTACGCAAAGTTCATCAACATTTTTTTTTTTTTGCAAAATATCCTTTGAACTAGCAAATCTGCACAAAATTTCCTTCAAATATTTAAACTCAGCAAAATTTCTAAAAAATTGCATAGTTATGCAAAACTTCCTATAAAAAAATTTAAGCAAAATTTCCTATAAAAGTAACTTTGGTCCAAATTTCCCGTTAAAAGCAAAAACACAGAAAATTTCCTAAAAAAAAAAGCATATATTAGCAAAATGTTCTAAAAATAGCAAATTTGTGCAAATTTCTCTACAAACAGTAAATTTGTGAACAATTTCATGTAAAAAGCTTTGTTGGGCAAAATTTCCTCTGATACCAAATTTACACAAAATTTTCAGGAAAAACTAAATTTTACTCAAAATGTCGTACAAACAGCAAAGTTGTGCAAAATTTCCTACAAATAGCGAATAAAAAATTTAAGCCAAATATTTTTTATAAATAAATAATTTTTATAAAAATCAGATTTATGCCAATTTTTCAGTAGATAACCAATTTATGCAGAATCTTCTAAAGTTGCTGTTATATTTCTATTAATTTCTGCTGTTTGTTCATAATTTTTTTTTTTAATAACAAAATTTGCTTAACAACTTGTTTTTCCTTTGTCTTTTCTATACTAATAATTTGTGATCTAGCTGAAATATTTTTTTAGCACCTAAATATTTTTTTGCAACAAAACATATGCTTAGAATTCTTTACAATTTACGCAAATTGTTGCAATTAAAAACAAACTGATTACATTTAATGTAAATCATTTTATATTTTTGGTTCCTTTTTTATATTTAAACATTTTTACGTTTATTCTCAAAACCTACAGCTCAATGCATTTCAAATCCCGCAAAAAAAGAACAAAAATATACCTGAATATGAAATATATTTAATGGCCAGTTTTACTTTTTTTGTGCGTGTGTGTTTGTTTGAAATTGTTTTTTGTAAATTGTGAATGGCGGTTTCGGTAAAATTTTATCTCTTACGTTATTATGAAAATTGTGAGAGAAATACATATTTTTCAATTTCACGCTTCAAATAATTTACTAATTAGATTTATATACCCAGCCACATGGATTTATCTGTAACATAAAAAAGTTTGTATGTGTGAAAGTACAATTGTAATTTTTGAACTGTATTTTACACAAAAAGTCACTCACTGAGATGCACAAATACGAATTTTTTTAAAAAGTTTTTCATAAATATTAATATGACCAGCATAATTTTTGGCATTATAAATTTATTTTATTTTAATGTTATTAAATATGTTTTCATGATTTTTTTATGTTTGAAACAAACTGTTTTGGACAATTGTAACACTTTTGTTGCTTGTTGCTGGCAAAATACATTTGTGTTGCGTTTAAAACATTTAGAAATAATTTCAATAAATTTAAAAATTATTCCAATAGATTTAATAAAGAAATTTTTTATCTTGACAATCGCATGGAAATATATCAATGATATTTTATAGATTTTAAAACAATTTGCAAAATTTTTATGGAAAGAGTGGAGATTCTTAAGTAAATTTTTTATAAAAAAAAAACTGAGCAAATATTTAAAAAAAAAACTAATTTGAAATAAAATAAACCGTAAAAAGCAAATTTTGGAAAATTTTTTTTACAATATTTGTTTATATTGCCAAAACAAATTCTACTTTTGAGCACAATTCGAGTCAATTCTTTGGTTTTAAAATTTGTGATTTTGAATTTTATTTTTAAACTCTCCAGCACAAATTTTAAAACGAGAGAATTTACTGGTCAAAACTACCAAAATGGAGATGTTACTTTTTTTTTCTTAAGAGAGCCGTATAATAAATTATCGACGATCTGCAGGGACTTTCCAGATAAAAACAGCCAAAAAAGAGTATTTCAATAAAAAAAGTTTCGAGTTTTTTAAAAGTAGTATTTCACATTTTAAAGAAAATAATAAGGCCAAATTTTTTATAAACAAACTACAAATATTAATTCCTGTTTTAAAAATCTGACAAAAAGTTTGCTCCTCATCAGTTTGGCTAATTTTTTCTAATGATTTTCATGTTATTTTCCGACATTTTCTTTTTTTTACCAATTTAAAATTAATTTTAGGTGTTGTTCCCAATTTTGCAATTGTTCGCGAATTTTAGCCATGTTCGCAATAGAAGCGATTTTATCGTATGAGCTTTCTGAGTCTTTAAAGCTTTTAAGATTTTTACCGAATTTTTACCATTCCTTTTAGTTTTAGGGACTTTTAATTAATTTTGTGGCTAGTTTGAAATATGAAAAATGTTCAGTATTTTTTTTGTTGCTATTTTTGCTAACTTTTCCGAATTTTTAAATTTTTGCGTAGCTTTGTTGTTCTTTGAGGCAATCGTCACCGTTTTAAAAATAGCCCCATATATAAACCGAAGTCACCTGTTTTAAAGGACACCACTGCCGATTTATACGAGACGAAAAGCATTATGCCAGTAGTAAGGGCTTCCCTTTTGGAGGGCAAAACATTTTTAAGAAACGATTTTTGAATAAAATGTTACATTTTTTGTAGAATAGAAAATACCATAAGTTATTCAATAAATAAATAATAAAAAAAATATATGTATATAAATAATAACAAGTATGTGTGTATTAGAAAAATTTAACTTTAATTTGTATTAATTACAATCGAAAATCTAATTTTGAAACGTTTTACGAAAACTAACTACTTTTTACGATTGTGCGTTTTTTGTTATGAAATCTTCACTTGAGGTCCATTCCTTAATCTCCGCTTCGAACAAATGCAAAGAAGAAAACATGAAATTGTAAGTTTTAACTTTGAGTCTGTTGCAAAGTCTATTTTTAAGTAAATGCTAATTTAGAAAACATTTGTTCAGCTGAAGCACTACTGTTCAGCAATGTTAACAAAAAAAAAAAAATGTTAGTGTTATTTCCAAAAAGGGTCAAAAAGTTGTGCAGAATAATTAAAAATTTTACAAAAGGTAATTTAACAAAATGGTCATAAAGGGTATCAAGACCGTCGATTTGATACTTTAGTACCATAACAGTAGCGCTGCCGATCTACACAAAAGTTGACAGTGTGTGTGATTAAGGTGCATGTAGACGACGTGTTTTTTACATCTGACTTGTCAAATTTTTAAGTCACATGTGATTCTGCATGTCTGTCAAAACTGCTGTTATATATAAGGTTTATAATATTCGGTCATAAACGTACATGAATTTTGCTTCTGACATTGTTTATGTTTTTTTTTTCGTATAGTCATTGCAGAAACCAAAGTAGTTTTCGGGTTTAAAATAGCGTGCGGCCGCCATACACATTTTTGTTTGCGCCGAAAAAGAGTTCAGCCATCTAAACATTTTTTCCTTTAAGTTGGAAGATACCAATTTAGGATATTGAAATAAAACGTTTTTTCTTAATAAATGTACATAATTTCTATTCAATGGTGAAATTATCATACATATAGCGATATTGCAATATATTAACTTCAGCCGGCTAATAATTCCGTCAATAGTGGACGTCGCTGCCGGTTTCTTCCCGGCATAGATTTCTGACGTCAGATGGCTTGTCAGAAGAAAATAGAGCACGCTCTAAAGTCATCTTTGCGTCTGACTTTACGGGAGCAAATTTAAAAAGATTGTATGTATTTTGCAGTGGGTCAGATGACAAATACATGTCGTGTACGGTCGCCTTTAGAAATCATTAAAAACTGCGACAGACTCAAAATTTATTAAAATATCATTATTTGTTATATGGAGCCAATAGTGAATTTTGCACCGATCATACGGAATTATGCACCGATCATATATCAATGAGTATATGTTTTGTTTTATAACGAATTTATCAATTTAAAGGGTGGCTGTTCCACATTTTGACTTATTACTCTTACCCTACAACGCCAATTTTGCTGAATTTTAATTCCAAACTGCTAAGGAGAACTAGAAACAATTTGACAGCACTATTTTTCTTTTCTTTTGAGTCGTTCGAACATGAGTGATTTAAACACACGGACAGACAGACAGACAGACAGACAGACAGACAGACAGACAGACAGACAGACAGACAGACATGGCTAAATTAACTTACAATTACTGATGAATATTTAAAAAGTTTCACATGGAATGACAAACTAAGTATACCCCCATTTACCATTTTTGCAAAATCAAATTATCTTCAAAATTGCGACTTGTACTTTGCTAACAAGGTTACATGAACAGAAAATAAGCTAGCAGGACGGATGGACATTGTTAGATCGGCTCAGAAAGCGATTCTGAGTCGATCGGTATACTAAAGGAGGGCTTAGATTAAATATTTTTATGTGTTACACACATCAATCCCTTTCTCTATTGTGGTGTGGGTAAAAAAAGTCATGCATTTGTGGGTTAATTGCATTATTTACATTTCTACAAATCGCAAAATTTTCTAAAAATCACAAAATTTCCTTTAAATTGTCAACTTTAACAAATACTTCTGTGAATCGCAAAAATTTATTTTAATTTATTTTAATTCTTAACAAAATATCCACAAAATCGCTTAATAATGCTTTGTTTCTTTCTATTTCTAAAATTAATTTGTTTTCTTAAAATGCCTTTACATTTCACTTAAAACACTTCTTTAAAAGTTTAAATGATTTTTTTTGCTAACTATTAAAATGTAAAAAAAAATTACCATTTAAACATTTGTCAGAGACTGGGAGAAACAATGAATGGAAATCGTTGTAAAACAAAAAGCTCAACTTCAAATCAAATTGACCTTTAACCTCGATTTTGTTTGGCAGTATTATATTGTTTTAAAAATACAAAACTCAAAACTCTTAAAGAGTTTTTTTTTTTTGCTAATGTTTCTTTTTTGTTTAAATGCTGTTTTTTTCTTCAAAATGTAAGTCATATTACATTTTGACTTAAGTACAATACTTACAATCAGTTCAAATACCACAAAATGAGTTTGAAATAAAAAAAAAAATCTTCACAAAAGGCACTTAAAAAAATTGTTGTTGCTGTTATTTTTTTAAACTAAAACTTTTAAAAAGAATTACTTAAGTTTAAAAACATTTACAAAAAAAAAAAAATAAACCCTTTTTAAGATATTTCCAACCAAAAGGAAACGGGCTTGAACAACGACTTTACGAACGATTAGTCGTCATCATCCATATTGCAAGTTTATGTTGCAACTTACTACTCGTAGTTGAATAGCGGTGGTTGGTTTGTTGTTTGGCTGGTTGTTCGTTTGGTGTTGTAGTTAGGTTTCTACTGGCACTCGACTTTAAATGGCTGCATGTACAATTTTTGCATTAAACATTTTGTTGTTGTTGTTGCACGTACATGGATGGCTGTTTTCTTAAATGTCGTGATGATGGCAAATTGTAAATAGTTTAAATGATTTTCAAATGGTTTCAAATTTTTCTTTAAACACAATTTACTGCCTACATTTTGTTGTTGGCGTCTAACATATTTATTTTTTTTAATTTTTCAACAATTTTTCAAATTGTGTTTCTTGTTGTTGTTGCTTTTGGATGTGGTGTTATATTGAGTATAGAAAATAGACATTGAACATAAATGAATAAAAAAAACTTGAATTCAAATTATAATACAGTCTTACCACGGTTAACGCTACCCTTGATAAACGCAACTCCTCGGTAATCGCAACATCCAAATTCTTATTAAGCTGCATTTTAAATAAACAAAACCTTAATTAATGCAACTTTACAATCAAAGTTTTGGAATACTTGCTTCTTGGACCATAATGTTGGTCTTAAAAAAGCTGTGCGAAACTGCAGATCAAACAATTATTTCGGCCCTAATTTTGTAAAACACAACGCAACGACAAAGAATTACATTGAAAGCGAAAACAAATTCATAAATATTTTGTAATTTTGTTGTTGCCTCAAACAGAAATTCACATTGGTTTTTAAGATTTCATACGCCTCATTGCTAGTGGCGTTGAAAATTTTAAAACGGTAAATAAATTTCTGTACAAAGCAACAACAAAATTACAAAATATTTATGAATTTTTTTTGCTTTCAATATAATAATTTGGCGTGCGTTGTGTTTTACAAAATAATGGCCTTCATGTAAGAAACTTGATCGAAAATTTAACACTTTATCGTTTTAAGATGGAAGGAAACTTAATTAAAACTGTCAATAAAAATTTACATACATTAGAACATGTAGTCCGTAAGCCTTGGTATCCATATACGCGTAACTTCCTTTGGTTTATTTTTATTTTAATCAAAATAAATGTATTTGTTTTAAAGTGTTTTTTTATTTATTTAAATATACCCTTAACTTGGATTGTGATAAACTCGTTAATTGAAAAATAGGCCTAATTGACTTGGTTATTGCGTTAATCAGTTGGTTTAAAAAAAATAGCCTAAATGGTTGCGTTAACTGAGGTTGCACTGTACTAGTTATATTTATGAAACGTAAAATTAAAGGTTTAAGATTTGGCAGGAGGATCTTAATATAATATTTGAATTCTGTTTTATTAAAAGCTAAAATGCGAAAAATAGTAGAATTAAATGATTGTTTGAAAAAAGGTGTTTTATGTTGTAAAAAAAGGGTCAAAATTGTAAAATCGCACAATGTAAACTTTAAAACTAATGTAATAGTTTTGATTTTTGATAAATTGACTTTTTGGTTCATTCCATGCAAATGCATGTGTTTTCTCGAACGTTAAAAAATTTAATAAGTAATTTATCCGAATCACTCACTCTTTTTGCTTAGAAATGGCATCGACTTTTCTGTGCTGCAGTCAAAATCAAAAAATTGCTTTTTCTTCCACTTTCTGATTTTTCATTGGACGAAAATAAAACGTTGCCTTTACTTCTGATTCATTAAATGAAAACAGTCGCAATGAAGGCAAAAGCAAAAAACGAAAAGTTGTACACAACAAAGAACATCGACACTCGACATGTTCGGAAGTGTTTCGTTTGACAGACTTAAACCAATGAAACAAATGAAGATGTCGAAGTTACAGCACAATCTTATGACTTTTACTATCTCAACTGCAGCTTTTTAAACGCTGTATTTTATCGTTAATGAATTTTTTGTCATATAATGTTTAAGAATGCATACAAACTCGCACATTGTGTTAATTTTTGCTGAAAAAGCATATTTTTCCATATTTTTTGATTTTATTCAAACGATTTTTGTTTTTATCAAAGACAAATACGTTGAATATCTACAACAAATATTCAAAAATTATTATAAAAATTCTATTGGGGACAAGAAATTATTTTGTAAAAAATTTTAAAATACTATTTGGGGATTCACAAGGTGTGATAAAGTCATATGTCTTAAAATAATAACATGAAAACATACGGCTGTTGTGAATAACCCCTCATAAATTAGTGTGCTATTTTGAATTTAAATCAGCTGATTTAAAACATATATAAAAAAATAAATATTTTCCTAAAATCAAAATATTTTTTTATTCTTATTCATGAATTAATAAATTAAATTAGATCTTTCCTGACTATTTTCCATTTTTCAGACGCAAACCAAACATCAGATCAAAGCCGATCTATTTTGACGCCGCAAGTGTTTTGCCGCAAAAATTACTAGCCGCAGGTTAAATTCGGATGTTAGCCGGATAAAGCTATACCATCAACGGCGACGGCTACAAGAACATAGCCGCTGGGCTCATTCGCTCAGCGTAGGTCTCTTCTGATGAATTACGACAGCACAATAAACATAGCAAGCAAAGTTTTATTAATTTAGGACACTCTTTGTTTACAAAGCAACAACAATATTTTTAAACCATTGTAAAATGTTAGAACATTATGACAATACAACATGATAGCACACCATGTGAGTACCCCATATTATTTTTATGCTTGAACCAGCATTTTCGATGTGCAAGCCAGCGTTCGATGCTTATCTGCTGTTTTATTTTTAACCAATTTGCAATTGGGGGATTCACAAGGTGTGAATAATGTCCTAAATAATATTTTACAATTGTTTAAAAAACATATTGTTGTGTTTCAAACAAAATAAAAATTTTAATGCGGTTTTCATTAAATCGTCAAAACTATACAGTAGAAATCTAAATTATAAGCGGTCGCCTACAGCAGTCATATAAATTTCTTGTAATAATTATTTTAAGACATATGACTTTACAATTTCATGACAACCTTGTAAATCCGCCAAATATGTTTTTGTGTTTGACGAAAATTTTTAAATCAGTGTCTTAATTTTTTAAAGGCCCAACCATAATATGCATAGCCTTGCTTTACCTACAGTCAAAAATTAACAAAAATTATCTCAAATGTATTTAAAAAAACAAAATCATTTGATTCCGTACGGAATGTGCGATCAGTTTCGCACTTTGCTTAAGCAAATGACAGTTTCAGAAAACTTAACAAAAAGTTTCCTTAATTTCAATATGGTTGGCCTCATATGATTTATATGTAGTTGTACATTTGCTTAAGCCAACTTAAGCACATTATGGTGGGGCCTTAAGTTTCGAGCACAAAATCTCATTAAGAGGAATAGAAAGCAAGCCATAAAATTTCTCAAGTTTAGGTTCAATTTCAACAGCACTTTATTATTAAGAAAAATTCGTGGTAGAAACCCTTCTTTGATCCAAGTTTGTTGATTTTTTAATGCAACAAAACACATATTATTGTGAAAAAATAAAAATTTAGGAATATATTAAATAAAGAAATATTAAAAAGATATTAAAAAAAAACAGTTACAGAAAGTAAGTATAGATTATTTTTGACATTTTCTCTTTAAATAATAAATGCATAAAACTATTACACAAGGCAACTTAATCGAAAAAACTTTAAAGGCTTGTAAACCCACTATAAAATTTTTATGTATTGTGGTTCCAGTAGTAATAATGTCCAAATTTGAAATTCTATGGAGAGGTTTTTTTTTAATTTTTAAGTAAAGTTACAAATTTTTTAAGACGTTTCTCCACATAATTAAGGATAACTCAAAACGGTTAGTGCGATAGTATTAAAATAAATTTAGAAAAATGTATACTTATATTCGACCCCTTATCGTAATTTTTTTTGAAATTGAGTTTTTGATGCAATCTTGTTCTACATTCAAAGAGACATCACCTGACAAAATATTGTAGGCGAATTCCTCTTCGTTGCTCCAAAAATTGAATGTTTATTTTCATTTTGATATTGCAAGCGATAGCTGTCCTATAAAATTTGGTTTTTGTAACATACGATAATTTCGCGCAAATGGGTCGATACAACCTTTACTCCGTTTAATGGATTTAGTAAATATGTGGTATTTTTTTTTATCAACTACAACTATATATAAATAAACGTGAAGCGCCCTGTTCAAAATAACTTCAAAAATTTAATATTAAATCATACTGGCAATGAATCTAATTTTTAACTGGTTACAAAAAGAAGTCGGAAGTAACTATATGTTACATGCCACATATTGCGTTTCAATTAGGGATGCCAATCCCGAAATAACGAACACCGAAATCCCGCGATTAATTTAAAAATTTAAGTCTCGAATTCCGGGATTTTTTTGTAAAACGTTTAAAAGAATACATTAAACTGTTTTATTTTGAAGTGAGTTTAATTTTCTTCATGAACTAATTTGTTTTAATACTTATACATAAACATTAAGGGGGTAATTTTCTCAACGCAAAGTGAAGTGAACAACAAAATTACCCCCTAAATTATAATTATGTACATATATGAATTTTAAAAATTGGCTTTTATATATGAAATCCTGATCCGTCCTGGGATCCCGTTTTTTTAAATAAAAAAATCCCGAATCCTAAATTTCAAAAAACCTGGTACCATTTGGCATCCCTAGTTTCAATCGGCGCAGTAGTTTCGGAGTTACAATATCAAATTAAAGCAAAAAATATATCTTTTACGTAAAAATAGCAATTTTTTTTAAATCATGAAAAATGAAAGTCGCCTAAAATTGTTCAGATTTATTGTTTTATCGCAAAGCGGCATCGATAATTTGATCGATTGATTTTTTTCGAATTTATTCACAATTGAGTGAATTCGCTTAGATTTACAAAATTTTAGTTTTTCGTTTGATGTAGATAAAACTGAGTAGTTAAAAACCCTACCTGCAATACTGATATATACATTAGGCTGGGTCAAAAAAAATATTTTTTCTCTTATCGACTTCTAATAGCGTAAATATGTTGTATTTTTGTCTGAATTAGATCCCTGTTAAATATTATTAATTTATTTTTAGTGTAAGAGCCCGCGCTTTGACCTTCAATTTTGTTAAATTTTTAATATAGCAACAATAGCATTGTATTGCAGAAAAGCATATTACTGTATTTTAACGACTTTTAGGTTCGTGAAAACAGTGTCAGAAGCATTCATGACTCTTTGCGCTAAAAAAGTCAAGCGATGGTTTAATATAGACGAAACTTGAATCAAGGCGAGAGATGCCCTGATCTGACAGTAAACAAGATTTTGTGACCTAAAAGGATTTTATTGTTTTATGTTGTATAAGAACCAAATTTTTATTTTTTTTTAAGTTTATTTCAAAATAGTTTAAGTTTTAATTAATAATAATTGATAGTAAATAAAATATTAAAATTTAAAAAATTGACTTTTTTCAAATATTCTTAATTCTTAGGAGCTCATGCGCGGGCTCAAGATGTCACTTTTTTGAACTGTTTTTTTTGCAACTTTTATTTGTTTTAACGTAATACAAAAAAATATTGCTATAAGAATATGATTCGAGAACTTTTATTTTTTCTCATATATCAGTGACCCACCCTAATATACATATAAATGTATTAAAGAGTAAACAAATTCATATTTTATTATTTAAATTTATTTAAGGAAATAAAATAAGAAAATTAATAAATAAATTAATTATTATTCGAATGTGTATTCTAAGTCAAATTACCATCACCAAAAGCTTTTATACTTTAATAGTCTTATTCTTTCAATATTTTCCAGGAATATTTTCTATGCACTATCAAAATTTTAGTTTGTATATTTATATTTCTGACGAAACCCATATCGGGCCATTCTGCTGGTATCTTTTCATTGTGGGTGCTTCTGTGATCAAAGGGGAAAACAAAAAAGTAAAACATGTGTTACAGGAAAATAAATAATTATATTCTCTTTCTCTCTCTTTCTGGTTATACGGGTACGTGTTTAGAATGTTTCTTAAAGTAATGCAAACTCAAACTAATTCAATTCTACATGAAATTCAAGTTGTTTCAACTTAAAATAACTTTCATTCAACGTGAAGCGGAGTGTTATTTTAATATGAATGTCATTTTTCTCTAACCTTACGGGAATGTTAAAATAGCGTGAATTATAGTTATTTTAAAAGAAAATAATGTTGTTCGTTATTTATTGTAAAATCAGGTTAAATTAACATGCAGTAACTATGAAGAAGAATCACTAACGAACAATTTAAAATCAACCTTGTTTTCGAGGATTTTGCATTGATTTTTTTTTGTGTGTTTGCTGTTGGGTTATCTTTTTGTTGTAAAAGTATATTTTCGTTCAACAAGTATAATTTTGTAAAAGAATTTATTTTTGTAGAAACAAATATCTGTTAATATAATTTACTTCCGCTTCTTAAATCAATCTTAAAAATTTTTCTGCCTCAGGAATTCTTGTTCAACTCGTTTAAAAATCTTTTAAAATTATTTTTGTTAAAAATCTTTGTTTTTAATCACTTCATTATCTCAGCTAAAGTTTTTGTTTGTTTTTTAAGTTTTTCATGTATTTAATCAAAAAGTTTTCATCTTTAGCAAAAAAAAAATACAAATAAAGAAACAGAAATAAAATCCTTCAACACGAACAAATCCCAACTAACCGCTAAGACAAATCATTGAAAAACGATCTGAGCCCTAAGCGATTTGTCTAGAGCAATGAAATGTGATTAAAATAAATAAATTTTTTATTGTCTGGAAAAAAGGCCCCCCGTTTAAATTTAAAAAAAACAAAACAAGATTGTTAAAGCGATGAAAAGAGAAACGAGTTGAAAAAAAATGTTAGCATGCCAGCCGCCACCATGAACGTTGTCGATAATGTCAACGATTCATTAGTGCAGTTTAATTTGAATTTTCCCATCATAATTTGCATTAAATTTTGGCCAAAAGGAGTTTAGGTTTTAGGTTTCTCTTGATTTTTATTTAGTGGATTTTTGCGATTTAAAATCAATTTAGTAGAGTGCAATGAAGTATCAGGCTTAAGGAAATGGTAACTAAAATGGATAAAAGTCGATTATATAGATTGCTTCATAGTTGTTAATGCCTAAATAAGTTAAGCCAATTGGGCCTGCCTTTCCTTCTTGGTGAAAACTTTTCATAACAAAAAATATAATAAAAATGTCGAGGCTTTTATCAAAGCCTTATCTGCTACCTGGAACCTCGGCTCTAAATGAATCCAGGATGCAAGGGTGAATGCAGCCTTCTTCGTGGAGGGGAGTTAACAAAGTGAAAATTCAGTATAGATGGCCTTTAAGCCTTATTTATGATTTTAGAATATGGTGCGTTAGAACTAAGCTGGGGGGGCATAATTCCCTGAAAAAAAGAGTGGATGCAGCCTTCAGTTTAGGGGGTCAGGATAGCCTAGTCAATGATTTTTGAATGCCCGTCCTTGACAAGCTCAGGGGAAGCATGACCACCCCTTCCCTTGGATCTGCGCTTGGTTGCATAGGCTACTGATAAGGCGTTTTTGTGAATTCCGAGTTTAGTTTAAGACGAGTCAAAGAGAAAAGAATGTTCTTAAGGGCATTAAACTAAAGGTTGCTTTTCGCCCTAAATCATTGATTCGTAAAATATGAACTGTGGTTGTATTGCTGCATATTAGTATAGTGAAAAAGCGGGTCTACCTAGCAAACACAAAGCAAGCGTTTGAAATATTATGCTTCATTGTATTTACTAAGGTAATAGTTCCAACTAAGAAAACACATTTTCTTAATAGTTAAGTTCAGAGAACGTAACGATTATGGGAAATATAAGAATTACAGTTTGTTTTTTCTAAATTTAATTTTTGCTAAACCATTTTTTTTTAAGTTATCAAAATGTCTTTTAATAAAAAATCCTCCCTCTCGTTTTCCAATGTAATATAAAATTAGAGGCAATTCATCTTGCCAAAAACATTTCAAATTGCATCATTCTATTATTTCGACTGAATTGTACTGAATGAAAGAGCGTGAGAATGCGTGTGAAAAAAATTATGTGAATAATTTCGACAATTGTAGTATTGGCTACGCATTAATGTCCTAGAATCTAGAGCCTACTGGTAAAGATTGGCTTGCAAATGATTTATTCTTAGACAGTAAAAGTATCACACGAAGCTATCGCCATCATATAAAGCTCGTGGTTAAAAACTTGACATTTGGAGTCACATTTTAAAAATATGTTTGTATTGAATCCAGTGCTGTGGAGTCGGAGTCGGTGTTGAAGAGTCGGAGTCGAAGTACCCACAAAAACTCGCGGCTTCGACTCCAAAATTTTTCAGCATAAAAATGTTTCCAATATATTACAAAATAAAAGAGTTATTAAGTTTAATTTCTTCGACTTTTTTAATATTATTTCTTCACAATAAATCTTTAAGCTCAAGTTCAAGGTCACTTTAATAGAAAAAATAGTAATTATTCTTTATCTCAATTGACAACTTCTTTAGGGATTTTTGGTTTTTTAATGTTAAACTAATTTTTTAAAACTAAATTTAATGTAACAACAAAATTGTTAATTTTTTATTTTTTTTATTTTTTAATTTTCCTGCTTGTCTGCAGGAAAGAAACTAGAGTCTCTGGCGGGAATCGAACCCGCAACCCCGGCGCTGATAGACTAGAATAACTGTTAAGTTATTAATCAAGAATGGCATAACACTTCAGAATCAAAAAGTTCAACTCATTAGCTGCATTAAATCGGGCGCTATAGGTTTTTTGCATTTTCCCAAAATTCGAAACGAGTCTTGCATCTCACCACTCATATGTAAATTACTATATTAAAGCTCAATGCGGCATTACAGAATCATTTTCTTTCTAAATTTAACTATTTAAAAGGTGTTGCATTAAAAAAAGTTCTTATATATATTCACCGTCAAGGTTAGACTAGGAGTCGGAGACGTACTTAAAAAATTTCAGCGGACGGAGTCCGTTTCTAAGAAGAAATTTCTAACGCATTGCGGCTATCTAGTTTTTTCAAAAATGCTACCAACTTTAGGATAAACTAATATTATTTAATTTTTTGAAGTAATAGATTTCAAAAGATGCTTGATTTAGCTTTTGGTATAACAATTTTTGAATGTTTTCTTATTTTAGGTGAAGATGCATCAGTTAAAGCTCTTGTTTTTTTATTGTTTGTTTCCTTAAAACGATTTTACAGATTGTTAAACTCTTAAACAAATTTGCATTTAAATCTCAAACAATAAGATTTAAATTTACTTTTTTTTAAACAGAGATCTTTTCAATTGATTTTGGTGGATAGTAATAAGACGACTCAAGGAATTTCAGTGCTAAAACTGTTAACAATAATTTTTAATGAATATAATTTATATTTTTGAAAATAAATAAAATTAATTTAAAATTAAAAAAATATTTAAATTAAAATTTTAAATATATATATTCCTCTAGGGCGCCAACTTTCAGCATAGGTGGACGTAGTGCGGAAAGTTTTCTGACTATCGTTCACTTGGGAGTGACCAGTAACGATTCCTCTGGTTGACTGTCCAAGCACCAAACTACTTTCGGTCCTACCCCAAGTAATACCCGGGCAATCGCTTTTCAGATTCCTCTGAAAGCTAGTCATGTAGCCTGAATGGTTAAAGTACATCTTAAAGTCTCAGGCACGAACGCAAATTACATGAATATTTACTGAAGCATGACTGCATCTTGGGATTGGACTCGAAGATAGCAGCCCTATGTTCAATTAGTATAACATCGTATTTCTGTGCTATAGGCCTCTGTAGAGTGAAGTACAGGGTGGATCAAAAGTAACCATTGGGTTTTTTTTGTTTATTAATTTTTTTTTTCAGATTATATAAATATCACTTGGAGAATTAATAATGGATGGATACACAACTGACCAAACATCCAAAATAATAGAAGCTGGCTTTCCCTCAACAATAAATTTTAGTGTATTTTTCAAATATGAAAATTTGGGAATTTAGCACGTCATACAGAAATCTTATTAATAATGAATTTTGTATTCCCGAAAATATTTTTGATAATATACATACTTGCATGCGCCCGCGCAAAAAAAAATTTAATTGGTTAATTGGTTTTTTTCTTGTTTACTTACGATGACAAAAAATGAAGCAATTTGGTTTTTAATTTTGTTTTTTCTTTTATTCACTTACAACTACAATTCGAGTCGCGAAAAAGCCAAATAATTGTAGGGGAGTGTAAGAAAAAATAAACTCACTGTTTATTTTTGGAGCTTTGTTTAAGCTTTGATATTGTTACAAGTATGGCTTTGGGTGTTTATAATTCTTATTCGCTTTAAGGTTTTATTTGTTTAATACTTTTAGCTTTTCTAATATCTTTGGAAAAGGGTTCCTGACGAAGCCAAGAGAACATATGCCACTGCATTCCCTTACTTCGAAGAAGGTTTGTAAGGGAAAATACTAAAAATAAATGTAACAAGACACTCAGCGTGTAAAT
The DNA here is from genome assembly GCA_949318255.1 of Pollenia labialis. Classification (NCBI taxonomy): domain Eukaryota; kingdom Metazoa; phylum Arthropoda; class Insecta; order Diptera; family Polleniidae; genus Pollenia; species Pollenia labialis. The sequence goes on from OX439143.1 coordinate 116,239,930, forward strand.
CGGATAGCTACATTCACCATAATGAAAATTAAATTTAATTAACTTCAGCCTGATTTGGATTAAAAACCATAAACACTTTAATAAAATAACCCCAATACTAATTATTGTTTATAAAAAAATTAAGATTTTTCAAAATTATTTAAACTTATCAACATATTTCCTTCTGCTGAATACAAATCAATAAAAAAGAATTGGTTTTCAAAATTTAGTATGATAAATTTTAAAATCCTTTTTTGAAACTCAAAATTGAAAAACATTGTAAAACTTTCAAATAAAGTTGGAATTTATGAATAGCAATTGCCTTTAAAAACTTAAACTTAGTGACAGCTAATCCTTTGTCATCTAAACTCATTACCATAGACCACATAATTTTTACTTTAAAAGAAACACAAAACCCAACCAAATAAAAAAGAGTTAACAAATGCACAATGGCATAAACTTTTAAAAAATGCTTGGCAATAAAGATAGAACTTTTTAGCAACAGTTTTCAGATAAATTTTTCCCAGATATAAAATATTTTCCCTATATATTTTACGGCCAATTTCACAAAGTTCAGTTAAAACTTACTACTACTATTACTTTAAATTCCAGTTAACAATATGTTTTTAAGAGTTATAAGTATTAGTTAACTAAAAATGAACTTGTTGAAATTGGCCGTTAAACATAAAAATATTTTGGTTATAGGAAATGTTATAGAAATTATATATCTATGGATAGGACTTGTGTATTTTTTTTCGGAGATATGAAAAAGTGAAAAAATTAATATGCCAAATATAATTGGGGAATTCACACGGTAGTCATAACGTTGTAAAGTCGTATGTCTTAAAATAATTACGAAAAATATATATGACTACTGTGGGCAACCGCTTATAATTTAGATTTCTACTGTACAGTTATGACGAATCAGTGAACACAGTATTACATATTTTAGTTTGTTTGAAATACAACAATATTTTTTTAAAACAGTTGCAAAATATTATTTAGGACATTATGACGAAATGAGTTGAAAGCAACCCTTGTGAATCCAACAAATATTGTATATCCAAAGCAAAGGACTTTTGAACTAGAATTTGTTTTATGCAAATTAACTTTTAAAAATAATGCCACTGTGCGCAGTAAATAAAGCCACAAAATCTCCATAAACAAATTCCATTTTTTTTTTCTTTAAAAAAAATAAAAAATTTGCATTCACCGTACGTACCACAATATAACATTTCAAAATCCAAACAGTAGCTTCTTTTCAAACACAAATGAATTAAATAAAAATCTTAGAGATGATGATGTTGATGACGACAGAAAAAAAAAATTGCAATTGCTCGGTAGGTAGCAAATTGGAACAATTTTAATATAATTTTTGTATTCTTTAACAACATCTACATATGACTAAGCCACCAAAACAAAACAAACAAAATAAGGAGAAGTATTTGTAAATTCTCTATGTGATCATATGCAAAATTCAAAAATGTTGCAATCAAAAAAAAAAATTCGTTAACATTTATTGCATACATGTGGGCCGCGCAAAAAAAGTAGTGCTTGCCACAAAATCAAGTAACCTCCTGATGCGCTGACATGTCTCGTTGTCGTTGTTGTTGTAAGAGTATGCAGAATGGAGTATGAATATAGGCATATATATCATTGAGAAATCATACCATGAAAGTAACAGTACCAACAACTACAATAAAGCTCTCAAAACTAAAAGATTCCGCTCTAAATTCCTAAAACTTAAGTTCAACTTAGCTGGTTACATTTTGCCTTTTGCAACAATAAATTTCTAAATTTTTCACAATTTTGAATGCCATCAACTTCAAATATAAAATAGTAGAAAAATAAAATTGCAAGATGATCAAAACAGAAAAAAGGAACAAATGAAATGAACAACAATTGTGCGGAGGAGATGACAAACATAAACTATGCCTCTGTTGAAAAATAAACGTACGCAATTTCTGTCAGTTTTTCTTTTTCGCATTATTTATATATTTTTTTTTTTGGAAATTGTATTGGAACGCAACATTAACTAAGGAGAATACCAATCTTTTACAAAACAAGGAATGAACGGAAAGATATTCGAAGGGTCTTAACAAAGCAACTATTCGTTGAATACAAATTGCACTGTGCTGTGATAAATAAGAGGAACTATTGCGATGCAAATGAATAAGACTAATTGTGCGCTACTTTATAAGTACTGGCTTTAGGCTTGACAATAGTCAAGGCCATAGTCAAGACTATAGTCATAGCTACGTCCCTTTTGGTCATCGATAGTAGAGACATGGTTCTTTCTTGCTGGGCCACAATTGTCTGGCAATACTGCACCCAGAGTTCGCGGCCAATCTGTCATTAACAATATCGATCGCCAAAGTTCGAGTTTGCCGGTAAGCGGAGTCGTCGATAGTAGAGACATGATTCGCCATGAGGGGCCTTAATTGACGGGAAATACTGCATACATTGTTCGCAGCGTATCTGTCATTAGCCGATCACTGAAGTTAAAGTTTGCAGGAGAGCGGAGTCACCCCAACGCCATCTAGATCCAGTGGAACCTGTAAGGTAGGGCCAAGTCTAGCAAGCTGATCTGATCTTACGTGATCCAGTATATCCCCGTGCCCTGGTACCCATACGATCCTGATATCAAACTGGCCAACCATCTCGCGTAGAGATAAGTGGTAGTCAAGGGCTGCATAACGGCGGCATGGCTATCAGTGGAAATATCCACAGCAGATATTTTGAGCCAGACTGCATATTTCTTGATCGCAAATATTGCCGCCTAGCTTCCTTGATTGTACTCTGAAGCCCACTCTTGCTCGTCACTTTGAGCTAATCATGTAAATAGCATTTGAGGGGAATTGCCGAGCTTGGTGCCATATCTTCCCACCAGATCCTTGGGACGGGGGGGAGGATGAAAAATAACATCCAGCGCATGGGTAGGAGTGGCGGGAAGAGCTCCTGTAATGCACAGCGAGGCCTTTCTCTGTACCTTCCTCAGTTTTCCAAAGTAAGTTCTTCTATCCAAGATTGACCACCATACGAGTATGTTGTATGGAAGCATTGAAAGAACTAGGATCGTATAGATCCAGTGTGCTTTCCCTATGGCTGATCCTTACAATCTGCCAAAGATCATTTTGTAGGTTTACAGGGCAACGGTTTCCCTCCTGACTCGCTACGTTATATTTTGTCAAGGGCTGGAATAAAGATATGAAGGTTTTAAGCTTTATTATAGTCCATATAATAGACTTGATTATATTCTACATTATGGAGTCAATTATACTTTTAAAGAATCAACTGCAGTCTTAATTATAAGCCTGACCAAATTCAGACTTTTGCTTGGACCAAAGCCTTTACTCTAGAATTAACTAAAGCCTAGACTAATTTAAGTTTAGTTTAATTAATAATTCATATTCCCTAATATTTACTCTTGATAACTACAGTCATTTTCCAAAATTACCTAAATTTAAAATGCAGACTATTGCCAACATTTGCAGCCTTTATGACGTCTTTGTGACATTATTATTTTTTTTTTTGGTTGTACTTTGGTTGGCGGCAACAGTATGTTACACGCTTCGTTGCCTTCCCAAAAAAAACAAAAAAAAAATACAAAAAAAACAGCCAAAGAAGCAAAATCAGATTTGCAATGTTACAGAGGCGTGCATTATGATTATAAACAGCAACATGAGGCATAAACATAAAATTATTTTAAGTTGTTTTTTGTTTTTTTTTTCGCTTATTTCTTGTTGTTGTGTTGTCATCATTGCCATCATACGCATGATCGCTAAGCTTTACACTCCCTTAACCAAAGTGCTCTTGCTCCACTACACATGTGTTTATGTTAAAGATTTTCCCTGGTTTTTTTCTCTTTTAGAAACGCATGAATAATCTTTATCATTTATGGAGGCAACTTTTCTGGTGCATCAGGATTTAGACCCTCTTTCAGCTCTTGCTGCCTTTCAAACGCATCATTTCAATGTGTTTATTTTGCCTTGATTAAGTTTTTGAAAAACAAAAAGAAAAAAAAACGCAAAAAAAGTCACACAATTTTAAATCTTTTTTTCATCTGTGCGTTTTTTGTAGCCACGTTGCCTGTTGGTTGCCTTTTGGTTTCTAGTTTGGTGGCACTTATCTGGTTGTTTGTTGTTGCATTTATACATTTATTATTATTGTATTATTATTTGCTTGTTGCATTAATTCAATAAAAGAGTGCGTGTAAGCGTTGTCATCTCTTTGGCTGATGACGGTGATGATGATGATGACGATGTTGATGATGGTGGTGGGATTTGGTTGGATTGTGTCTCCTTTTCCCCAGTAGTTGTTGCAGATACAGGAAAGTAGTCGTTCATTTTTATCATTTGACATAATATGCCTACATTAAGTCATAAAATTACATTAAACATTGTCATTTGTTCTATTTGTATGCCTTAAAAAATGTGTAGTAAGAGATAATTGCAACAAGGATTAGAAATTTTGCTTGTCATGTTTTATTTTTCCTAGAAGGAGAAAAAAAATCAAAGACGTTAAACCAACCTACACATTTCAAAACTGACTCAATTATATCCAAGTGTAAGTTACAAAAAATTTAAAGATAAATTAAATAATTAATTATAAAATTAGTAGCATGCATTTAAAAAGGGAAAATTAAATTATAACTAAGTGGGAGAGATTTTATAAAAAAAAAACAGTATGCTATATTCGGTTGTGACGAATCTTTGATACTCTCGAACGAGAGTTCAAATATTTCATGAGTGGACTTTATACGAGAAGCACGCCCAAAGGCTAGGGCTCTCGTAATATGACCTATGTAGAAGTTGCTGGACGAGAAGGAGGAAGAGTCAACGAAAATATTCCCTGTCATTGTCCGGCATTCGCAGATCTAAGACTTGAACTGTTTGGTCGATGAACCTTTGGGGACAAAACTTGTCTCTCTAATATTGATTTAAACAGAATCCACTCATTTATTAAATCAACCGGGTGGCTGAGTAAAAATATAAGCAGACAGGTAACGTAGGACCCTTGGGAGACGGTGATACATAGTAACACAACGCAAATTAATAAATGGACCCACGTGAGCTATGCTTGATTGCAGCTGCCAATGGTACATAACCTAACTTACGGGATCTATAAATTATCTTTTCACCTAATCATAATTACCTAATTATTGTAAGAACTAACCTCAGAGTATTTTAATTTTTTTCGCTTTAACCCTTTATAGCCCAACATTATAAATATCTAAATTAATAAAAAATAACGTTGGCTTATGAAAAGATAACAAACACATATTTTTAGAATTTAAAAATCAAATCTATAGCAGAGGTGCTATGCATTGAGTAAAGGACTCCAGCTGGCGTCCAGTTCGAAGCGGCGCACAGTGGTAATCATAGAGTAAGACCAGCCCATAATTCATTTTCAAAAAGGTTCGAATTACACCAAAAATTTTTTTCATCGAAAAGCTAAGATGTCGAACTTAATAATTTGAGGAAAATATTTGATGTTTGGTCAATAGCAATACTCGGAAATAAGGACCGTATTCACATCTTTTTACGACAACGATTTATAACTATAAAAATAAAACGTATTTCAGAGCATATTTTTAATATAATTCACATTACGATTAAGGAGTTATATACCTTATTGGAAAGATGATTTAATGTAGATTCCGATTTTATAAATAGCGTATCAGGTTTTAGTGAAAACGTTTGAAATTTTAGCATCTGAATGATGTAATGTTGTTTTGGCTGTATGTAAAACTTTGATAAAGCTTTTAATTAGGAGCTCTGCTTAGCTCTGCGCTCATATGTAAAAAATTGTAAAGCTTGATATATAAGTAAAATACTATAAAAATATGAGCTGCGTATTCCTGCCTTAACAGAAGTTACATTCAATAATGTTAAAAAACTCAGTTATTTAAATAATTGAACAAATGATTTTTGTTGAAGTAGCTTTGCATTGTTATGTAATTTTTTTTTTGCTAGATTATAAAAAATTTTTAAAATCGAGCAAAAAAAAAAGTTAACTTGTAGGCTATTGATGGAAAGTTAAAAAATTGTCACAATTAATATATGTTTTTTGGTTATACTGTTTTTTTTTTTTTTTTTTTTTTGTGAAGAGATTATTAAAAATCAGTATTACATTAATGAAAAATGAATAATTTTAAGTGTTCAGTGCGTCAAATAATTGATACATATATTGAAAGTGGGAGGAATACACAAAGTATTAACTTTTTTGTTGAAAAAAATTATCAACTTTCTGAAGAAAATATAAAAAATATATAGTGAATAATATAAAAAAAACCTATCAAACAGATCTTTAAAAAAAAAAAAAATGCTGAGGTGTGGGTTAAGGTTACATCACATAAATTAAAAACATTACAAATGTTAATATAATAAAAAAAATTATTTCAAGTTAAAGTTACTATTTTGTACCAAATACATATTCAAGTCATCTCTATATACAAAAACTAAAATTCTTACCTTAATTGTAAATTAAGTTCTGGTTTAATTTGGCTCATATTTTACAGAATAATAGCAAATACATTTAAGATTATTCGTGCAAAATTTCAGAACTCTATCTCTAAGAACAAAAAAGTAACAGATTTTTGATCTGATAAGGACTAAAATTTTCCACTTTGCGGCGCTATGTACAATTTACATTGTACACACTTATAAAAACGCATATTTTTCTATATTTATACATAATAATTTATTTTAATTTATATGGATTTTCAATTAATTAATTAGTTAACATTTGGCAACCATAATAAGGTTGTGGCTTCTTGATGGCGATCATCAAGTTATTTGTACCAACTTTGGAAATTTTAGCTGTTACCGTTTTCTGGATATACTGAAATCTGTTTTGTGCCTTCAAATGCGAGGAACCTTGCCCACTTATCCACTCCCACCTTCTTTTTGTCAGATGTTTCGTATGGAAAAACCAGCGCTGTTTTTCTTACCGTACATTCGATAAAAAAGAGATATTTTTTTTGCCACGTCTACTTCTCCAACTCCTCCCAAAACTTGTCGGACATTTTGTATTGATAACCAAGATGGTTGTACATAGTTTTATAAACTTTAGCTCTTTCCGTTCTCCATATATACAGAAATTTATATTGTCTTTGTATGGGAGGTGCCAAGCAGGGTTGTTAGATGTGACGATTTTTCGTCATTTTGACGATTTTTTTTGAGAAAATGCAGTAAAATGACGATTGACGATTTTTTAACTAAAAGTAATAGTGTTATGACGAATTTCTGGCATCAATAAAACACTTACAAGAAATATGTACAATTATATTGGGAACTGTTGAAAACGTAAAAATCAATTTTTCGAAATACAAACATTTTTGGAAATTAAACAAAAAAAATCTTCCCCCATCACAAACCAGGTGGCTTTCATTATAATTTCATATAAATGCCATCGATACTGCAAAAAATATTTACACTAGAGCCCCGATTTGCGTCGGTTCTATTTGGTACACTTTTTAAAATTTGGATAAATCCACTTTGCGTTTTTATGATTTCGATTTCTACATACGATTGCATTTTTCGATGAAGTTCTGTTAGGTAAGTTATTCTAAGTATTGTTGCGTGTAAGGAAGTAAGAAGTTAGTTCTTAATAATAAGTTGTGTAGAAAAATGGGTGCAAAGAGAAGATAAAGCATTAGTTTGGAACTAAAATTGGACGTAATAAAACGTTTTGGATAAAAAGTTTGTTGATATAGACAGAACCCTTGGTTTAGCACTTTCAACAGTAAAAACAATTTGCAAAAGCGATAGCGCTAAAAAATTAATCATTTAAAGATAGCTCGAGTAAATAGCAAATGAGATTTTATTTTTTATTTAATTTTTATAAATGAAATAAATAAATTTTTGTTATGTATTTATGAAAATATATTTTTTCTTATGTATTTCTTTTCAAATAATAAATATATTTTAGTTCACTTGCTGAAATAAATAGAATACAACTTAACCATGTCACTTTCTTCAACATAAATATAATTTATTGCTAACAATTTTTATTTTTGAACTAAACAATGCAATTAACTGTCTCTAATTTGTAAAATAAAAATATTTGACGATTTGTTGACGATTTTGTTAAATGTTCGTGACGATTTTGACGAATTTTGTTAAAACTTTTGACGATTTTTGAAGAAAAAAGCCTAACAACCCTGGTGCCAAGCTAAAGCCTGGTACTTTGTTCAACATTTCACGTGAAATGCTGTCAAAACACATTTGAAAATAACTACAATGTTGATAGAGTTGTACTCTGTTCATTTTGTGAAAAAGTTCCGAAATGTGTCTGGCAACATTTTTTTACAACTGCGAAATAATGTAAGCTGCACTTGTTTCACGCGGAATTTCAAGCAAAAGCCAGAAATAATGAGCTGATATTTAAATTAGAAATTAAAAATTAAAACAACGCAACCGGTAACAGTTTCTTATTCTTTATTCCTCCTATTTTATTCAATTTTTTAATTAAAAAAAAATCATTTTTAGTAAAATACACGTGGGGTTTGTTGGCGTACGCAAAACAATGTCGCATACTATGTAGGAATAAAAACGTCAATTTGCATAAACTCACAAGATAGGTAACATTGATACATGTCGAAATATTCGTGTGAAATAATCAATTTTGCTCAAAATTTTTCACAAATTTGAAAAGAGTACTAGGCTTAATACCCGAAAGGTATTTAACGCATTCTTCGATTGCTAATTCATGGCAAACTTTTCACTAAATAAATAGAACTTCAAATGACAGATATTTAATAGCTGACAGCCTTGACTGACCGGCGGTTTTGGATAACCCAGAATATTGTACCAATATTCCACAATAAACGTTTAAAATTTGCCAAAAATCCCACGTTTCTTATGGTGTTTTCTTTTCTACAAAAAAATCTAATTTGGTGTCTGTTTCTTAAAAATTTTGCTCCCGAAAAGCATGAGTTTTTTAGAATAAAACAAGCCACCCTTTTCGGTAGCAAAATTTTTAAGAAAATTACACCAAATTGAATTTTTTTAAAAAAAGGCACATTTTTTGTAGGAAAGAAAATACCATTAATATAAACTTTAATATGATATATTAAAGTCTTTTTTTTGTGGCAGTGAAATTATTTTAGTTTTTATTTTCCCAAAAGAAAAAAAAAATATTGACCCCAACAAAATGCAATTTTAAATACCAGTGGGCATTTACAATTTTATTTATTTATGCTCTTTTTCTTTTTTTTGGTCGGTAAACCAATATTCACTATCGCTGGCTATGGAAATCGATAAAATTGACACCTGGTAAACAAAAAACACACACACAAATTATTATTAAAATAAATCTCCTAACTTTTTGTTTAAAGTTCCCTAAGCTGATTTATATTTTTGCTCTTGTTTATTTTTGGGAATTATTTTGTATTGTGAAAATAATAATTATAATAAAATATTTTTTTTTTGTAGGATTTCCACGGTATTTTTGGGTTTTAAAATTGAATGCATAATTAGATAAATTATCCAATATAAACAAATTAAGTGCATAGAAAAACATGTTAAAGTTTTATATTGGGTTACAGAGAAACCTTAATACCCTACAGCAGCAATCGAAAGTGATGTTATGGTTGAAATCTGAGAAAATGTAATGCCGCTATTTCCTTAAAAGTAATCGTAAAAGATTTATGGTCAATAAATATTACCAAAATGTTCGAAATGTAACAGCAGGATTAAAAAAAAATATCCATTGAAAACAAGTTTAAAGAAATGAAAAAAAAATAAAGTAATTGTATTTACTTTAAAAAAAATGTAAGGGCCAAAAAATTAAAATTCAATGCACACCACTGTATTATAATATGATTACTTCTAAACTTATTATGATTTAAGCCTACTACTCTGTTCAAATTTGTGAAAAATGTTGAGCAACATAAATTATTTCACACGAAAATGTTGAGATGCATCAATGTTACCTATCATGCGAGTTTGTACAATTTGACGTTTTAATTCCTGCAAAGTATGCGACATTGTTTTGCATATGTAAACAAACCTCACATGTATTAAATTAAAAATTATTTTTTTAATAAAAAATTAAATAAAAGAAAGTAAAAATGGATAGAAAACTGTTACGGGTTGTGTTATTTTAATGTTTTAATTCTTATTTCATAATCAGTTCATACTTTAACACGTGAAATAAGTGCAGCTTACATTATTTCGCAGTTGTAAAAAAATGTTGCCAGAAACATATCGCAACTTTTTCACAAACTGAACAGAGTTTAACTCTATCAACATTATTTCATAGATATTCCGCACAAGTTTTTTTCATATGCGTTTTGACAGCATTTCACGTGAAATGTTGAACAGAGTACCACGCTTTACACGATAAAAATATGATTAAGGGAAAAATATTATGATGTTATATTTCGAATATATTTGGTCATAATATTATTCAATAATAATCGTAATATGGTGACTACAATCATGATTCTTATCATAATATGTTGCTCTTTGAATATTTTTATCACAATCATGTTTTTTCTTTTTTGTTTCATATTGAGACTTTTTTGCTTAGTTTAACAGGCATGATGTGGAAATTTGAATAGGTGAAAAAGGATTATCTATCCATCGTGCCATTCGACACTCCTCACCTACGAAAGATTCTTCACTGTTTCCCGAAGAAAAAATTCTAACGAAAATCCAGTCTTAAGGTATAAGTACATAACACGCGTTAGTGCGCGCGCGCTCTGTAGACTTCTGTCAAAAAAAAGTTAAACTAGTGTATTTTAATAGAACAAGCTACATCCAAAATATTTTGACGCGTTTGCGCCAGAAAGTTGGTTAACTTTGAACTTTTTAACGCGTTGTGTATTTGTGACAAGTAATCAGCTGACAATAAAAAAAAATTTTAACAAATTTGCGAATCGTGAAAGAAAAATGTATTGAAGAGCTTCAAAAACATACAACTTTTATATAAAAATAATACATTCAATAAAATAAATAAATCTTGATACACTTTCGACTCCGTTTTCAATGCACAAATAAGTAAACAAATAAAAAACAGCTGACAGGAACGGCTTTTGTAACGCGTGTTGTGTAACTTTGCAATTTTTCAAGCGCTAAAGTTTTTAAACGCACGACAAACGTCAACGAATGAACGCGTGTTATGTACTTCTACCTGTAACGTACTAACAACGCCATTAAATTTTGACTTGAACCTGTAAACTTTCTAGGATTCAAGATCAAATAAATTTTTAAAGTTACGCAAGGAATAACAAACCAATTATGCCCTTATTAACCTCTTAAGATGGTGAAGGGTATCAAAAAAACAAATAAACTAATATGCTCATACATAAACACGAAAATTCATGTTTAAAACAGTATTAACTCATTATCAAATATGACAAAAAAAAAACTCTTCCACATGCTTGATTGAAAAATCACCACAAATTGATTAACATTTAAATATGTATGTATGTATGTTAAATAGTGTCATTGTTGTAACAATAACACAAAAAACAACAATATGTAGCAACTAAAACAAAAAAATATTTTTTATATTGAATGGCATAACTGACGTTCAGCGATTATTATAAAATATTTGACATATTTAAAATTTTAACATTTAAAACTCCAAAAAAAAAGCAAAAAACATTTGTTTATTTGTTAATTTATGTTGTTTCAGGCATGCATTTTCATGCATGCTTGCATGTCTGCTACTCGTATTCATTCTGAATGCATTAAAATACATGTGTTCATTCAAGTGTGTGCGTATATTAACTTTGTATATTTGGCTAAAAGATTGAAACAATTTTTAAGTTAAAGTAAAATACACACAAAACTACATCCATACAAATGTATTTGTATTAATTCTTGAATTTTTGTTATAGACAAAATAATTATTTCTGTTTGTTATTCTCACTATTTTATTTAAGTTCTTTTTTGACTCTATTTTCCCCCTTATTCAATTTGGTGGGTTAAAGCCATGGGTGTTGGTTGTTTGTGTTGCCTGATATTGGAAAATTTATATGTTTTGTTAAGTCTTTAATTACCAAAGACACTAAATCCATTTCAACTGTCTTAAATTTGACAATTTTAATGCTTACATACCACCCAGTTTTTCTTAATTTCAACTCAAGTTTTTTGTGGCTCATGTTGAAGTTGATACGGTTGTTGTTGCTGTTGAATGTTGCATCCTTTACAATACATTGCTTATACATATGTATAGTGTAATATCTGTATGGCTCACTATTTATACAAGTGATTGTGTGCAGTTTGTATTGGAATCTTTTGTAGATCTAGTTAAGAAATGGTTTAAGCAAATCAACACCATTTCCAAAATGAGCCATCGATGCCTTTTTGTTTAAGACCTGCTTCAGACATTGCGACATGTTGCACATACATATGTACATTTTTTATGAAACAAAATATTTAGAATGAAGGGTGTAAAGACCCTTGCGGGGTAGACGAAGTGGTACCAAAATTTTGCCCAGAATAATATTATTGGGGGATTCACGAGGTAGTCATATAGTTGTAAAGTCATATGTCTTAAAATAATTACAAGAAACATATATGACTGCTGTGGGCAATCACTTATAATTTAGATTTCTACTGTACAATTATGACGGATCAATGAACAAAGCATTAACATTTTTATTTTGTTTTAATCACAACAATATTTTTTTTAAACAATTGTAAAATATTATTTAGGACATTTTGACAATATTACTTGAATTTATTTTTTTTTGAACATATTGTTAAAATTTTCATTCAAAACTAAATATAAGCGTTCAATTTCATACATATTGTTGCTGAAGGAGATTTAGGGGGTAATTTTGTTGTTCACTTCAACTCGCGTTGAGAAAATTTTTATATAAAATTTTTTTAATTTTCAAAAATTGAAAAAAAAACTTTAGTTACATTTTTGTTCGAAAAATTAAAGGAAAATATATGAAATACTTGGGGAATAAATAAGATAGCAGAAAAAACGAAATTGTTGATCCCATTGTAATTAAATCTTTGTTTACAATAAGAGCAACATTCATTTTTCAAACAAAAATGTAACTAAAGTTTTTTTTAATAAGTTGAGGCAACTTCTACTTCAGCAACAATTTGTATGAAATTCTTTATGACGTTTATAATAATTTTATTTAGTTTTGAATGAAAATTAAAAAAAGTGTTTTAACAATAATAATTAAAACATAATATTGTTGTGGGCAAAATTTGCAAACGGTTTCTTGACTTAAAATGTGTGGGGTCGCGAAAAAAATTGTTGATCTATTATGAACACCATTGAAAATATTGCTGCCTATTGTGAACAAAGCTCAAGGCTTTAATATTTTTTTTTTTAACAAAAATTTAAACTAAAGTTTATTATAAATTGATTATGATAATTGGCAACAATGCGTGTCACATTTTAAATTACGTTTATGGTGGTATGAAATAAGCCCCCCAAAAAAATAATAAAGTAACCTCCCAAGGTGTGGGGCCTGATTTCATATGCAATAAAATCCCAATTTTGAAAATGAAATCAAAACACCCAACGAAATGAAATAACGCCCCAAACGGAAATTATATAATGCCCTTATTTTTGGGGGATTATTTCATATTAAATAAGACCCCAATATGTACAATGCAATATGTATAATACCTTCAATAGCGTTATAGATAGCGTGGTTGGGAATTCGGCCGAGCGCAAGGACTTCGATGCCGGTGTTTGGTATACCATAGAAGAGAAATTCCTTGCACGCGCCAGCAGGCCGGCTATGCATAGAAGCTTTAGATAGCGAAGCCGGTGTTTTTTATACTATAAAGAGAAAATCTTAGCATCCAAAAACATTTTTTTATAAATTTAAAAATGAAATTATTCCCGAAAAAAATATACTGGGGATTTATTCATAACGGTTTTTGGGGGATAGTTTCATAAATATAGAAATAGTCCCCTAATAAAAAAGCTATATAATACCCCGAATTAAATTCAATAGCCCCCTAAAAAACGTTGTTGTTGTCTTCTGAACAAACTTTTGGGGGGTTATTTCATTATTTTTTGTGGGGATTTTTTTAATGCCTTCAACGTTAATTAACAAGGGCCAAATTACGGCATCGACAGAAATTTCATTTAAGTTGTATTGTTATTTCGATCGCTAATGACACCCCAGGTGTGTGATGAACAGGGTCGAGACTTTTATGCAGTTTAAATCGCGTTTTATGCGCATAAAAAATGCTATACAAATAGAAAAATATATGCGCTTGAAACTAAAAAAATATGCAGTTAAAATAATCTAAAATTTTTTTTATTAGTGACAAAAAAACATAAAAATAACAAAAAAAAAATGAACAACGTCTCATTAACGTAAGTAAGTCACAATAACCACAAAAGTAGTAGTTAAAATAAAGTAAAACACAAATATATAAAGAAACATTAACACAATCATGTCAATTAAGTCACTTGTAAAGACCCAACTATAATACACACAAGCTGGCTTGAGCAACTGTGCAAATACATGATAATCATAAGTGTGAAAACATATTGAACTTAAAAAAACTTTTTTAAATTTTTTTAAATTGTCATTTGCTTAAAGTGCAAAACTGATCGCAATTACATACGAATCAAATGTTAATTGATTTTGTTTTTTAAAATGACTTTAGAGATATATTTGACCCTACATTTTTCAAAATAAAAGTTTACTGCCTGTTTTTCAAAACAAAATAAAACGGAAGTGATAGGAGCATGATTAAATGCTGATAGTTTCTCTGTGGTATATTAATTTTCATTATCCTGGTTTCGAAAACAATTTAAATTAAATATGCAAGCAGGTAAGGATTTAAGACAATAAATTCAAATCCTTAATTTTTGTTTAATCTTTATCAAGCTTGCTACGAATTTGTTAACTTAACCTACCGTCCAAAAAATACATCTTATGTATGGCAATATCAATTAACATAAAGTCACCATTGTTAAATCCTTTTGCAACATCTTCGAATCGGCAAAAGTTTTCAGCATAATACATAATTGCTTTCAACTACGTCTCCTATCTGGTTGTTATAGGCTGTACTGGAAGACATTAATCCGGATAATTCTTTTTATATGCGGCAACGTGCAAAGGTGCTTTACAAAATATTTTTCCCATAAGAAATATCATATCATCGAAGTTGTCTTTTACCTCTTCTGCGGAAGGGTGCATGGCAAAATAAAGAAATTAAAACATGGTTTTTTAAATATGCATCAAAAATATGCAAAAATATGCATTCAAAGCAAAATATGCAAAAATATGCACTAACAAATCGATGCAATTTTACTGGAAATTATTTCATTCGCAAAGATATTTTGTTTGTGGTAATCTCCGACCGACGAGAACAAATATGCATTTGCATAAAAATACGGGCCTTGGTGATGAAATTCGATCGATTTCAAAACAAATATTTTTGCAAGCTGTGATGAATTTTGAGCGATTTGAAAATCTATTTCTAAACTAAATTCTAAATTTTATATAATCAATTTTAAAAGATGGTACAAACGATATTTTCAATCTCAAATCGTTTAAAGTTTAACGTCAATTTCGATTACATACCTGTATAAATTAAGTTAAATTTAATGATATATGAAAATTTGGATTGAAAGCCATAAACAGTCCAAATGTGTTTTTTTTGGGATTGAAAAATAGTTTGTTTGTAAAAATATTTATGCTTTCTTTGTAAACACCCAGTGGAAATGTCGCTTCTATTATAATTCTTACTATAAATATTAAACTGTCGCTTGGGGCTGTCAACTAAAACCATAATAACGTCTGAACGTGTACGAGTTTTGGAAGGAACACATAAGGGTAGGTGTGTTTCCTTGGCAGACATCGAAAAGACAGCTCACTTGGGAACTTCAGTGGTTCCTTTGTGATGCCCAACACCAATGTCCATACTACAGAGCAGCTACTTAAAAGGCTTCGCTACAGAATTCAACAAATTCGTCTTCCTAATGAAGTGGAGTAGAGGTTTTATTAGGTATCTCTCCTTAATGTCCCGAATTGCAGGACACTGGCAAAAAAATCCAACACAATTTTTTTCTTCCTCCACATGAAAAGTTCTGCAGTAGTTATTGAATTCCAGACCCATTCTCCTCGCCTGAGTCCCCACCGGCTAGTGGCCGGTTAACACAGACCAGTGGCGTACCCCTAGTCCCTATTTAAGTAGAGAGCTTGTTATCCGCTCATCAAAGCCAGGCTCTAATGTCCTCGATACGGAGCAAGTAGATTTGCGAGTCCACCCCCACTGTGCTAGTCATTAAGGCTCGCGTTTGATCAGTGACTTACAATAAGCCAGTGGTCAAGGGTCACCAGAAGAAAATAAGGGCATAGTCTAAAAGCGTTTAAAGAAAAAAGAAAGTAACAATAACCACCTTTAAATTTAACGCCAAAACAAAAAAAAATAATCGATTCAGAAGTTGTTTACAAATAAGTGACAGAGAGATAAACATTTTGTAAATGGTGTATTGATTAAAAAAGGGCATACGTATTTATGTATTCAAATGAATTGTATGCTGCGTTTGTTTTTCTTATTGTATCTGTTCCTATTTTTCTACTTTTGTTGTTGTTATTTGTAACTGAAGCTCTTAAATCACATCATTTCTATCTGTATCTAGTCTGATATATAGATATTTTGTTCTAGTAGATACGTGTGTTTAAAATAGTGTTGGCTTGCAATAGCAACAATAACAAACTATTCCCAATGTACGCAATAAGCTCGATTAAATGTTTGACTGTATATTTGTATTTGTTCATGTGTGTTTGCTTGTTTGTGTTTATTTGTTATTCAAGAGGTATCGGTTTTAGTTCTAGTTCTTCTTTGGCTTAGCTTTTTTCTCCCGAAAAACTCTGTGATTTGAATTGAGTTTTGTAGTCTTGCAACAATGTTGTTGTTGTTGTTGTTTTTGCAATAGCAGTTTCATACAGCATAAAAAAATGTATCGAGTATGGAGACACTAGTTCAAAAGATTTGCAGTTATAGATTGTAAATTGTAGTACCACGCATTGGATAACAGAACGGAATAAAAATTGTAGATGAAAAAAAAAGTTACAGTATGCAAATTAACACAGTAGGACAGAAGAAGAAAGAAGTGGTAAGTTTTGGTTTTCAATTACCAGATGTTTTTTTTTCATGATTTTGTTTCCATGCGACATACTGTGGTGAAATTATATTTTATTGGATAACATTTTATTTTTAATAATGCTCCACTGTAGAAACCTTCCACATCCTTTAGCTCACTATGTCTGTATGTTAAACGGAAAAACGTTTTCTGTATTAAAAATAAACAAACTTGCAAAAAAACTGAACTGAACTGAAAAATAAAACTAGAACACAGCAGGATGACAATTTTAACAATAACAAAAAAAAAGAAGAAAAATCTACAACAATATGCCTATAAAAGCTCAAAGTCTATAAAATTTCAATACCGACACACTTCTTACTGCCTTTATGCCACATGCAACTCTACCCAACACAGCTTAAATTAAGGCCTTAAATCTTTTTATTTAAAAAAAAAAGAAAAAAAAAATAAACCACTGCCAACACAAGAGTTTAGATGACTAAAAGGAACTGTTTGAAGAAAAATTTAGAGTCTATACTATACGAATGTATGGGTGGAATCCTTAGAAGAAGCTAAATTAATACAACAATTTATGAACACTATATACGAAATTGTTTAACAATTTATGTCTTGGGAGGAATAAGACATAAGGAAAAAATGCCAAATACAATTCAAAAAGAAGAAAATCTTATAAAATCATTAAGATTTTGTTTAAATTCCTTTTCAGCATTTAGAGTACAATTCACAAATTGAGTTCATGAAAAATACAAATTTTAAAAAAATACGATATTTTTAAGAAACATTTTAATTTGATATTAACAGGGGTCTAATCACCGCATACGATATCGAGCAAAATTTATCGAAATTATTTATTTTGGTATCATGAATCTCGATATAGAATGAAATATATTGAATTTGAAATAATAGCATTCGATATCGAGTAACTCGACATACATTTCTCGAGTTTTCATTCGATACGTCAGTGTCTATCGTATGCAAAAACATTCGATATTTTATTCGATACGATAGTATCGAATGCGGTGATTAGACCCCAGAACTTCTTCTTAAAATTTTTCAACAGAATTGCTATTTATTGTAAATTTTTAATGCCTGTATTCATAAAAAATTTATAAATTTAATAAAGGCTTAAGAACAAATTTACTATGGAAATTATCCTTAATAAACGTTTATTAGATTTAATAATGGTTTATGAATTTATATCACTAGAGGGAAGCGAACTGACACCAACTTTGTCCCATTATAGCTCTTTTGTGATAGAGACCGGTTCTAGTTCTAAAACTTTATTTGAACAAGACCTATCACTTTTACATGGGGTTGTCACTGGAGGGGGTCAATTGGCAACATTTCACCAGTCACAGATCTATTCTCAATGAACGTGCTTAGTGTCAGCTACTAAAATGTAGTATTATTTCAATAAAACGAGTCCTAGAATTAAATTCAAGAACCAAATTTTAGAAAGTACCAAAAAATGTGTCACAGCACCGTTGAAGACTGTACTGTAATTCAATACTTTTTCTACCTTTTTGCTATTTCTATTTAAAGAACATTTTCTATATAAAAAAATTTTCTAAAAATTATCCAAAAATTTTTTATATAAAGAAAATTGTCCAAAAATTTTACTACTTATAGAAAGTTATGCGCAAATTTGATATTCATAGGAAATTTTTCGCAAATTTAGTTTTTATAAAACATTTACGAAAAATAACTATTAAAATTTATAGTAAATTTTGCAAATATTTACTTCTTATTGGCCATTTTGTGCAAAGTTCACTAACCTTTAAATGGGATATTTTTAAGCTTAGTCAGGGCGGCTGAACACGAATATGGCAATCATTTATTTCTCTTAAAAAGTGTTTTCGATATATACGCGAAAATCGTATTTTTCAGGAGTTATATTAGATATTTTCCAGAATCTCGAGAACTTTTCATATGAATTGTACCAAATTTAAGCTATTGAATAAATATGTCTTTCCCCTTTCAGCACATATTTATATTGTATTAATCGAATAAAAATTCACTAAAATTTGTACAATTCAGATGAAAAATTCTTGAGATTTTTCGAAATAGCTAAACCAACTGCAGAAAAACACAATTTTCCCGAATATCTCGAAAACGCTTCTTGAGAGAAACCAATTAGTGCCATATTCGTGTTCAGCAGCCCCAATTTACCTTAAAAAATCTTATTTTTGAGGTTATGCTAAAAAGATTAAAATTTGTATACCAGTGTTTTCTACTTCTAGTAACATTTTCGGAAATTTACTATTAAAAAGTAAAATTTGCTTTAATTTACTATTTAAAAAAAAAATTGAGCAAATGCACTACGTATAGGAAATTTTGCTCTAATTTATTTAGGCATGAAGACGGTGGTAATGGGATGGGGATTCGACATGTAGGATTAATGTAATAATTGAATAATTGAAACAGGTGTGATTGCAGGCCAATGTGTCTCAGTTAATGAAGTTGTTAAAATTATAGAAAAAAATGTAGGTTGTGCGAGGATACACAAGAGATATTTACAGTTGAGCACATTTTGTGTCACTGTCTTAGGCTACATTTCAGGGCCTGTAGTAAAACATATTGAGTAAATAAGACTAGTCGATGTTACATTCACTGGAAAAAATAGGTATCGTTAATGCCTGAATTCGAGAGGATTCCAAATTGACCGGCTAGCTTTTGGTGAATTAGTCTATCAGAGCGGCGGTGGCGCGTTCGATTACCGCCAGAGACTCTGGTCTCTTGCAGACAAGGGTAGAGCTTCGTGGGATTAGCTTAGGGACCAAAAACAGGACGCGTCCATACACTTATAAAATTATTACAGTAACTGATTGTGGGTTATTAAATTCGTTTTCCGTACTGTTAAAATTAAATAAAAATATGTATAGTTATTTTACAAATAATTTTATTTTTCAACATTTGTGTTTGTTATTCAAAAAACAAACTATCAAAAAATAATGTTTTTCCGTATATATTTTGTTATGTAGTTTGATTTTTTTCGGTTAAAATATATTTTTTAAAAGTAAAAACTATTCAATTTTACGAAATATGCTGGTAAATAAATAAAGAAATTAAAAATTAATGTAAAAATCATTTGTTTTAAATGAAATGTAAATGATCCGTTTTTTAAATGAATTTTAAGTTGTTTCAAATGAATTTTCGTTTGAATTTAACTACATAATTTTTTGAGTGTAGAGAAGACGTCGAGTAGTATCGAAAGAATTATTTTTCTGTTTTTTAGTTGCCGTGGAGTTATTTTAAGAGAGATATGGTAGATGGGATATGGAGCAATTTTTTTTTATTTATTTTTTTTATTAAAACTTTCTTATCGAAAATTACAATATGTATTCAAAGCCAGGGTTTAAAAAACTGCAGTCAAAACCAAAAACTGTCGAACAAAAAACAACAATTTGTGTACAACTTTTCGCTTTTTGAGTTGATTTAACAGCGACTGTTTATATTTAATGAATTAGAAATAAAAGCAACAGTTTTTCTTTGGCGAATGACAAATTAAGAAGTGGAAGAAATGGCAGTTTTTCTACGTTGACTGCAGTTTCTTAAAAGCTGTTCAAAGCATAATCCTAATAGTTATTTTTAAGTTATTAGCAATGTAACTGCTATTTAACTGCGTTCAAATTTAAAAAAAGCCAGCTAGGCTCAAAATGTCGGTTCTTTTTAACCTCTGGTGACCTTCGCACTCTATCAGTTCCCGAGCGATGACATATTCTGTTGTGTCGATATGCCTTCATCGTATATTGATATTGGGATGCAACAAAACTTAAAAATGTAAGGGCTCATAAAGTTTTCGTGATTTATTGAGACGGGGTTTCTTACCAGGTACCTCGTTATCTGGTACTACGGGAGAGTCAGTAGCGCCCGGTAAAGATGCCGCAGACTGACTATTGGCCTTCGTTAGTATGCTTATGGCAAGAAATGCTACTTGTCATTCAGGAAGCCTTTCTTACGTTTGTTCCCAAAGCAGCAGGAAGTGAGACTTCTACATGGAAAGCTGATTTTTCACACAAAAGTGATATTTCAGCCTCTGGAGGTCCACAAGGTGCTCTTAATATTCGACAGATGCTGCTGGATTTTTTTATAGCAGTGGAGATTAAATAGCTATGGCTCATAAACAAGTGGAGAGTGTACAATTTTTGTCGCATTATAAAGTCAAATTTGCTACCTGTGTGGAGAATCCGTGTACAGATGGCGGCATATGGTAAATAATTTTACACCAACGTCGATTGGATCCAACACGGTATTAGGCCGCAAGGCAGGTAGTCATGTACATCATTTTCACAACGGTCATACGCTTAAGAAAAGCAAGAAGAGATGACTGGGTAGTACGTTAATTGGCGAATTGGATGATGTCTTGATTTGTGGTCTTGAGAATCTGATGAAATTCTTAATGGACATGACCCGGCTGCATACTATACGGCATGGGATTAACATTATGTAGGGTATTGTGTTTTGTAAGGGTGTCTTTCTTATTCCGATATTATCTTTCACTACATCTAATGCTTTAAGCCCTTATTGTCATAATTTTTTCTTTTTAGAATTCTGTTAAAGTAGAATCGCCATAATTTGTACCCCGTTAAATCCAAAATTTCAATAATTCGTAACAAGCTGTTGGTCCCTTAAAAAATCGTATTAAATCGCAACAATTCAACACATATCCCTCGATAACTCTATATTTTTTTTTCAATAAAAATCTATTTAGGCCCGTTTTCACCACTTACCGATAGCTAAAGAAAGGATTTTATCGGCCGTATAAAAAGTGTCCCATTATTACAACTTTACTTAAGTATGAGCCTTAATTTACTTTATCGCTCACTTCTGGTTAAAATAAAATTTTAATAATGGAACACTTTTAAAAATGCCGGTTAAGGTATACTTTTAGTTATCGGTAAGTTGTGAACGCCTCTTATAAATCATAATTTCCTGTTGAAAACTTCTTATAACAGGTAAAAAAGAATGAACATACATATTTAAAAGTAAAGCTGGATGTTGTATTTGCTTTTTTAAGGATTTTGTGTTTTTTTTATTTTTGTGGTCAATTTCTAATTTTATTTTCATCCTTCTAATTGTAATTCTAGTTGTATTTTTTGTTCATTCTAATAAATTAAAAGGATTACCCTGTTAATTCGTAAGTTTCTTATTTTAACCTCGTTTAACCGAAATCGCATTTAATCAAAAATTCCTGTAATTTGTAAAAAAAAAGCTGGTACCTTGCGATTATGAGTTATCGGGATTCTACTGTACTGCCTAGGGCGTCACAATTTACCATAATAGGAAGTTTTGCGCAAGTAATTATTTGTGGGAAGTTTTGCGCAAATTTACACATATTGCAAATTTTGCGGAAATTACACTGAAATATATAAAAAGTTTTTCGAGCTCGAGGCCAATGTGGAATATTGAATGAAGAGATTGTAATACTTGTAACTCATTCCTTGATAATGATAGCCAATGGATATCGAAATATTGAACAAATAATTTAATAAATAATATATATATTTTACAAATAATTGGCCTCGAACTCGAAAAGACTTTTTATTTCTATTAAAAAAATTTATTTTATTTCAATTAAAAAATTTGTAAAAGTAATTAAAAAATTAATTTAATTTGCAGCAGTTAACAAATTAATAGCATCAATTAAATGTTTTCTGCAGTAATGTTGTCGATATAAGCAAACGTGTTATTTATTTGATTAAATTTTTAATCAAAACTGGTTTCATTTTGATTAATGGTTTAATTGAAAGATGAATTGGCGAGAATTTATTCTGTGCAGTTTTAATATGAGCACTTAAGTATATTTTCAATTTATATATTTGACAATTTTGTTAGATTTTGTGATATGAAAAAAACATTTCAGTCTCTGCTCTGTAAATATATCATCTCAACTATATTAAGATTTATTTTTGATCAATTTTTAAAGTATTTGTCTATTTAAGTTTTCTTTCAGCTCTTTTTCTATTTCACTTTACTAAATGACTTGTATCTTTTATTTGTCTTTCCTTAAGCCGTCGGTTTTTTGCCATTTTCTTCTTTGAAGTACATTTTTTCATAGAAATGCACAGAAAAAAAAAATTAAAACATTTTAAAAGCTGAAAAAAATAAAATATTCCTACACTCACTTACAAATCATCAAATAGACAAAGATATCAAGTGAATTTCTTGAAATGAGAAATCATTTTTTTTTTGTTTTTACGAATTTAAAATGTACTTCAATTAAGAATTATTGGGTTAAAGAAAAAGTTGGAATATTCCTTTATTTAAACAGGAAAAACTTTTACTTTAAAGAGAAATTTACTTTTTCCCCTACCATCTCTCACATAAGTTAAGTGTTTCTTTGTGAGGTTTTTAAATTACAATTAAAAGAAAAAACACTTGTCATTTCTTATTTATTTTTCAAAATGATTACGAAAAAGTACAACAAAAAAATAATAAAGAAACAAACAACCTTCGTGGCTTTTTTTTTCTCCAGGTTAGAGAGTTTTTGCTGTAAACACTTGCCACCAAGTAATTTAAATGTAATTGATACTGTTGTCTGCATATTAATGATTTAACTACACTTTCAACATTCGGCTAAAACCAAAGAATTAAACTTTTGGTGTCTATTCTTAAAAGAGTTTTTGCTCCGGTGCATCCACAACAAACTTCAACTACAATTAAAATTAAAATTATGTTTAGTTCGCCCTCCTTTTATTATACACTTCAACGTCAGTAGGAGTGTATGAACTTATCGTTGAGTTTGTTAGCTGTTAACGATTAGTTTGCTGTTCTTTAAGGCAATTCTAGAAGTTGTGGAATTTTTGAAAACCAAGAAAGTTATATTAAATACTTCCATATCCCGCAAATAAATTAAATTTAGCAAAAATCTCGTAATCACAGATATAATATCGCTCCTTCTCGTATTAAAAACAAAGACTTTTTATGATTATTATTATTAAAAGGCCAATAATGTCTATTATAAAAATACGCCCAGTGAAATATGTAGGGTAGACCCATGCCCTGGAAATGCTTTCCTTTAATGTTCACCTGTACACCCAGGACCGCCCGGGAGTTTTTAGCGATAATCTCTAGTATATTTTACCTTCTGGTGTTAAAAACTCTGGGGACATCATACACGAGATTCGGAGAAAATCCAAAGTTGGCATATCCGAGGAGATCTACACAGATATCTTGAGATCGCGGCTGACCAGAGATCCTATCTTTTACCACGGGAGTCAGAAGTCTCTGGTGGTGCGTCACCAGACTGACTATTGGTTGAGTTTTCTGAAAGTATACTTCTTGTGGGAAATGATTCAAGTTTTTTAGGCAGATTGTCTTTGTAGTGAGTTTTACTTTTCCGTTTAAATTATACTTTCGCTGCTAACCCGGTTGTTTTGGTTTTATACCAAAGTAGTGGGAAGGGATATCATGAAAAACCCCAAATAGTGCTGTTTTTCACCACTTGTGGGAGAGTTTGGCCTGAGGGACGGATCATCCCTAGTTGATGTTCCTACTTAACAGATGCCCCTGGCATATTTCGAAAAGCAGCGGAGGGTAGAATGCTCCAGCTTCAAACAAGAGGAGAGTGTAGCGGCAGTTGGTAAACGCATTGTTGGTCCCCTAGTGGCTTAGATCCACCATGAGGTAGGGCCATATGGCAGGTAGTCGTGTAAATCTTCTCCACACCTGTACAGTGTACACCCAAGAACAAAATGTGGTTAATATGAAGATTAACCAAATGCCTGTTACTTATTATGATAAATCCCTTTTGTGTGCATCATAACAATATTATAGTTACCCGCAACCATTTAATAATATATTGTATCCATTCATTTTATTCCAATTTAAGCAATAACATTTTGCTTGTTTTTTATTATATTTCACGTTCAGTATTACGCAATAATTTGTGGTCAAAATATCGACTTCTTTATGCGAAATGATATTAAGTGCCAAATTTCGATTAAATCAACCATCTTATATATTGAAAGTCATTAACAATTTTTATATTTTGTTGATAAGAAAACATAAATAGATCCATTAAATTTTAATTTTAATCACAATTTTTTTTTTGCCTTTTTCTTTCAAAGTGCCGCTAACGCGAAAAGGGGTCGATACATAAATACATGCTCGTAGATAGCCATAATATGGCTGTGGCGCCTAAAGGAGGCATGATTTCGCATTAATAACAACACGGTGACTATAATAGGTTTAACATAGCAACAATATCTATAGGATTTTTTTTTTTTTTAAATATTTTAGCATTTGTAAAAGCATCACTGCAAATGCCAGCTGTTCGAAAATACATAACAAAAGCAGATGTTGCGCAAACATATCTAAAACACGCATCACAAAAATGGCTGATCCATATTGTGTTAAAAACGTTACCAAACTGCGCAACAAGCATATTTGCACGACCGCAGTTCAAGTAACGACCAGTGTTACCGTTATGCGACTAAAGTCGCATTTTTGCCCCTTTTTGACTGCCGTGCGACTTTTTTGACCCCTTTGTTTTAAATCCCCTTTTGTATCATTTTGTAGTTTTTTATGCCCCTTTTGCCCCTTTTTGAACCAAATTGTTTTTATACTGTCAATCAATGAATCCGAGCTCAATTTGAAGAGAAAATAGCATCTAATTTGGAAAAAATTAAAATAATTCAGGAAAGGCTATCTATTAACAATAAAATTTACCTCAAATTTCTAGTATATGTATTAAATATTATGAATAAATTAAACCTTAATTTTCAAAACGAATCAAATTATATATTTAGTTTCATCCACGAAAGATATTGTATTAGAAATTTTTAAAAATTTTTAAAAAAAAAAATATGTTATGCAAACAAATATAGAACAAATTGATTTTGTTGATGTTCTGCATATAAAAGAAACTCTTAATATATATATCGGCCACGAAGCCGAGCTAGAAATATGTACTAACAACATCTTAAGTAGTGATATTGTAGAAATTAAAAACAACATTTTACTTTTTTACCAAAAGCTGTGCAAAGAAATTTTATCAAGAATTAATATTAGCGATAAGAGGCTGAGTTCATTAAAGGTTTTAGATCCAGTATTTATTAAGTCAGCTGAAGACATAAATTACTTTGAAATTGTTACCGTTTTTATTGATATAAATACTAGCCCAGATGATTTTGTAAAAGAGTTCAAACTTTTAGAAACCAGATCAAACGATAAAATCTATGAAGCAATTTTTAAAATATCTAAGCCTGAAACATTTTGGTACGAAATTAGCAATTTAAAAAACTGTTTGGGTGACAATTTATATCCAAACTTGTATAAATTTGCTTCGTATATTTTTACTTTACCACATAGTAGTGCATCCGCTGAGCGGATTTTTTCTAAGTTAGCATATTTAAAAAATAAAGTGACAAATAGACTGAAAGTAGATACCTGTCAGTCTATGTTATCCGCTTTAAATTTGTATCAAAATGACTTGGAAGATTGGATTACAAGTGATGAATTGATTAATAAATATAGATTTACGTTTTCAAAAAAATAGATATTTAATAGTTGAAGAAACAACATAACACTGCAATTTTAAAACAATGGATCTGTACATGATATTAACTATCTTCCTATCAATACTTTTATATGCTATTTTCTCGAGGTTTTTTCGTAACTTAATTTTTTTGGTAAAAAAGTAAAATAATCCAAGTGCCAAATATTTATGTACATATACTTACATATATACATATCTCTATCTATTTAAATGTAAAGTTTTTTTGTATCAAATCATATTATGAACCATTTTTTGTTTTTGTAAGTATTGTTATTACACTATTTTAAGCTCGTTTTATTTACAAGTAATTAGTAACTGTTTTTGTATAAATAATTGAAATAAAAATTTTATGCAACAGTTCATTATCGTTTAATTGCAAACAATACATGTATTTTCACGATATATACACATATATATATGTATATATATATATGTGTGTTTTTCCCAAACAATTTGTATTATATACCTACATATAATGTATTTTTTTTATAAATATGAAGTTTATTTTTTGTTATGTTTAGTTTTCGATGAAAATAATTTAATAAATACATACGTTTTTTTTTAAATTTTCCTGTTTTTAAAGTTGCCCCTTTTTTTCTCAGAATTCCCCTTTTTGTGACACTTTTTTTTTTGAAATCCCCTTTTTCTGCCCCTTTTTGAAAATTTTGAACGGTAACACTGGTAACGACGAGCAACTAACAAGTTTTTGCTAAAAAGTCACTTATTGTAAATATTCACACATGAAAGCAAAGAAAAATGCACAAGTCTTTGCTTAAACACCCGTTATTTTAAGTATTCATGCATAACAACAATTTAAAATGGGAAACAGCGCAAGTAAAATACAAATAAAACGAAAAAACACTAACAACAATATGTACTTGTATACCCGGGTATGTTTGCTGTTGACGTAAGTATAATTTTTCAGCTGTTGACATAATGGTTAAATTGTCATATTTTGAAACTTGTAGAGTGTCCACTCTACTGCAAGGTAAATTTCGAGTTCAAGCTAATTAAATCAAAAGTCAAAGTTTTTGTCAATATAGTGCAAACGGCAGTTCCGAGCAACAAAAAAAAAACGCTTTCTTAGGAGCAGTTCGGTAAAGGACACAATACAGAAAAATCAAAAAATTGATTTCAATTGAATGATTTGTTATTTTAATTAAAAATTTTAATTAAATTTTTATTAATAGCATTTTTTTCAGCAATGTTGATGATATAACCAAACGCTTTATTCACTTGATTAAATTTTTAATTAAAATTGATTTTATTTTTGATTAATTGAAAGAACATTTTTTCAGTAAATCTTACGGAATTACTTACCAATGCGCATTTATACGGCATAATTTTTTCTGCTTAAAAGCAACAGTGTCTGTTGCCTATAATTATTCATAAATTTAAAATTGTGTTTGAAATCTATTTTAAGGAAATGTAGTTGTTAGACATGTATGTAGGTTAGAAATCTAAATTATGTATATTTTATGAATACGGCAAGTATTATATAATCGTTCTCTTACTTTACCGCATTTTTAAATCAATGTTCTAGGTAAAAAATTTATTTTGCTGGGTTGTAATACTTATCTAAGCCACTCTCTGTACCTTTCTTTGCCTTTCTAAATAAATCTATTTCTCAAGGAACTTACACACAAATCAATAACAAGATAGGGCATCCAAAGTTCCTTAAAGCCGTCGTATTTTCCTTATTTTTTTATAAACCCTATGTAAATTATTTATATTACTTTTACACTATAATTCATAATGGGTAACATTTTTTTAATTTTCTTCACAGCTGAAGGCAGGAAGAGAACGAACGCATTCATTTAACATAATCTATGGCAACGCCTGCCTAACTAAGAAACTTACTCACATGCTTTATATGCTAGTATGGACTCAGAAGAATGAAGAATTCTTCAGGCTGTGTAGACACAACGTATTTAAACAATTTTTTAATGGGTGGCCTAAGATTTGGCGACACAATTTCTTGGAGTTATTTTTTTTTTTGCTTTTCTTTCTTAAACTAATGTCTCTTTATAAATTAATAATAGAGTTTTATTAAGGAATTCTATTTTTTTCAATACACGCAGCTGATTTTTTTATTATTTTTGTGGAAACTTGGCAAAATGTGTGCAGAATATTGATTTATAAGTTAAAATATTTAAAGGTAAAATTATAGACGATTATCTTGTTTATAGAGGTTTAATGTTAAGATTTATGCACTTTTTATTTTTTTACATACATTGTAAACTGAATGAGGATAATCAATTTTGATTAAAGGAATGAAAGATGACCAAGAAAAGAGTTGAAGTAAGAATTTTGCATACACTAAATCAAAATTTGATTTGTAGATTTAAAAAAACTTACCACTATTCATGTAACGAAATTTTAATAAACTTCAACAAGAATTAAGGATAAAAACGCGTTTAATAAAATATATAAAACTTAACAAAAAATTTATGAATTTGTCGTTTTTTAATAGAATTGCAATTTTTATTTATTTCAATAAAAAATACACATATACAAAAGACTATCAAGGTAAATAAAAAAATATATTACAAGAGCAAAAAATACAAGTGGCTCCCCAGCCAAGGGTTGTAGGAAATTATATTTAGAAATATTAATTTATCAGTTAACAGGTCTCAAAATCAATTAGAAATTCTTTTTTACAACATTATGTTTGAAATAAATACACACTAAATTCATTGAACATAAGACTGAACAGACAAGGGGGAAAAATCAAAAAGGAAGTCATAATCCTTAACAGAAAAATATGCCATAATGTTCGAACTAGGGAATATTCGAAGGTTCACTATTAAATAATTCCAACAACGAGCTATTCTAACTATAAACGACCTTTCAAAACAACTACAGCGAATTGTAGGTATAAAAAGTTGGGGGTCCTAGTTGAATGTGTGAAAAAAAACCAAGTCGAGAAGTCTGTCCAGTTTTACTAACTCTAAAAATCTTTTAACCAAAATCCCTCCGGTTGAAAGATTAATGTTTAACTATAGACTGACAACCGTTGCAGTTTCTGAAAGGATAAAACTGCAAAGAACTCTGCTGATGAGAATGGGATTATTCTCGAAACATGTAAGTTTGACCTGAGTTCAGTCAAAAATAAAAATTATCAATAAATTGCCTGATTTAAAATAAAGAAATTAATTGCATAATTTAAAAGAAAACTTGTAAATTTTAACAAAATTAATGATTTATATTTATTGTAGGTCCTGTATTTTTCTCTTAGCAACAAAGTAACAATGAAAATTTATTATTGGTAAAACTAAGGAAATTTCATTAATTTTGTTGGGCTTTTAAGAGAAAGAAAATTCACATATAAATTTACAAAATGTTTTTGGTCAAATTTACTATTTACTAAATGTCAAATTTACTTAATTGTGTTATATTTACTATATTTGGTTAAATTTATTAAATTTTGTCATATTTATTAAATATTGTGAAATTTACTAAATTTTGTAAAATTGATTATATGTGACCTTCTCCGAGAAAATAGACCTAGTGTGTCAAAAAACGGGTTTGGAGTTAAGAGTGGATTCTGGTACCTAAAAGTGTGTAGAATAAGATGAAATGAGTTTTTCTCAAAACTTCATTTTCACACACTAGGTCCCTTTTCTCGGAGAAGGTCACATATGAGTCGTTCAGTGGATAATGGGAATGAGTCCAAAAATTTGAAATGGAGAAAAACGACAGAACAGTTGACGTTGACCTTAAAACTGTTGTTGTTGTTACAACAAAACTCAAAACTAAAATTGCAAAATTAATTATAAGGGCTTCTTTTACAATTTGTAAATATATAATGTTAGTATGTAAGTGTATGTGTTCACAAAACCTGTTAATATGATACAAATACGTTTTTATTGATAAGAGTTTCAGTGGAAAAAGGGAATAAGTCCACAAAATTTTTTGTTGTTACAATCGATAGCGTTTTAACAAATAGAAAATGGGAATTTGTAACTCAAAACAAGCAAATCGTTTTTTATAGATAAAAAAAAATTTATTTTAGGTAGTTAAATTACATAAAATACCTGAATCTTTATTTGGTTTAACGGAATATGTAGCTAATTTTTTGCCAGTAAAATTTTATAAAATAACTGAGTATTCCTTTGTTTTTATACGGAATATTTAGTTAATTTTTTGACAGTTAATTTATATAAAATAACTGAATATTCCTCTTTTTTACGGAATTCGCGGTTGAATTTTTGACCGTAAAAATTAAATGAATTTTTCCCTATTTCAAATTACATTTGCATTTTATTTTACATAAGTAAAAAAGAAATTAACTAAATCAGCGGACAATATTAACTGCAACTTATCTTTACATATCCGGTAAAAGTAGTTTGGTAATGTCAACGTTAATTTTGCCTACGTGTGTTTTCCTTTAAGTTTTCTTTTAAAATATGGTAACATTTGTATTTTTATTAATATTTTTAATCAACTGTCAAAAATCGATGACGTAAAATACACTACAGTTTGACCAGTGGGTAAGACATAAGTTTTAAAATTATGAAAAATTCATTGCACCATAGATATCTATATATAGATAGATATACATATATTTGTAGAAATTACGGGCATTAGCAGGAAGGTCAAATTTACCAAATTGGTTTATATTTACTATATTTGGTTAAATTTATTACATTTTGTAATATTTATTTATTATTATTAAATTAATCAAATTTGTTCTTATTCGACCTTTCGAAATTTAAATAAATAAAAGTTAATCAAGCTCGAGGCCAGTGTTTTTTTGTAAATAAAAATTCCTTTTTATTTGCTTCCAATATTTCGATCTTCTTTGAAGATCATCCTCATCAAGCAAATAAAAAGGAATTTTTATTTACAAAAAAACCCTGTTTGTTTAATTTTTATTTATTATTAAATTTACTAAATTTTGTAATATATATTTAATATGTATTGTGAAATTTAATAAATTTTTTAATATATATTCAATTTTATTAATATTACTAAATTTTGTTAAATTTTGTAAAATTTAATTAATATTGTAAAATTTACTTAATTTTGTAAAATTAAAATTTACTATATTTTGTAAAATATATTTAATATTAGAAAATTTACTTAATTTTAGAATTTATATTAAATATTTTACTAAATTTTGTAATATTTAATAAATTTTGAAAAATTTAATTAATTTTGTAAAATTAAATAAATATTGTAATATTTATTAAATATTATTAAATTAACTATATTATATAAAATATATTTAATATTGAACACTTATTTTCTTCCATTGACTACTCTTAAATATAAACTTGTGCAAAAGCTTTAAAATATGAACAACTATAATTTTTTTTAACAATTTTTATCTATCTACACAGTGCTTGAATCAAAATCAATTTTGATTCAAAAGCATAATAACTTGGAGATTTCCCTAGCTATTTGCTTTAAAATTGTCTTCAATTGTTAATCAAAATGTTAAACATACATGTTCTAATTAGTGCTCACATTAACATGGATTCCTATATATGTACATCTTTAAATATAATTTTAACTTGAAAAATTCTTTAATATGAATTAAAAAAAGCATAAGTTTTGAACTTTAAGAAGAAAAATCAGAAAAGTAAGAAAATTTAAAACATTTAGGAAAAGGTGCTAGTGTTATTAATTTAGCGAATAAATTTGTTTTTTTTTAATGTGCTAACGATACGCTTATTTGACCTGGAAAAAGAAAAATGTGCGGTCTTCCGAGCACCCAAAACATGAAAAATTCATGCACTTTTGTTTGTTGAAAATGAGATCACTGTTAGCGGACACGTTAAATATATTTATTAATACATGTGATATATATCAGGAGATTGTTAAGAGAGCGGGGCGGCGTTTTTAAGAAGATTGAACGGAAGAAAATCACAGATTTTGCGCATAATAACTTTAGGTTTGTTTTACTTTTTTTAAAAATTAATAATTTTAAAATCCAATGAACAATAAATAAAAAAATTTTAACATAATAAACTTTTATTTTTATGGGAGAAACGTTTTTGAAGGGAAATAAGATGACATTCGCAAATATGAACAATTTTGCTAAAGTAACTGGCTTTGTTTTAATTAATTGTTTTATTATCGTGAGTGCACTGTATAAATTGTAAAATTTACTAAATTTTGTAAAATATACTCAATTTTGTAAAATTTACTCAATTTTGTAAAATTTAATAAATTTTGTAACATTTAAAAAATTTCGATAAAAATTATAGGGGCATTTTATCAAAAATTTTGTTAATAAAAAAAAATTCGGTTCATATCAGTTAAACTTAATTAAATACAATTTTAAATAATAAGATTAACTTAATTAAACAATACTTAATTAAATAAAATTATAAATAATAATATGGCTTAAAATAAATATATTTTTTTAATTCAAAAAAATTTGTTGATATAAAAATTTTTTTATAAAATTAAATAGAATAATCTTTGTTTATAATAGTCTTGCATAGATTTAGTAAGTTTTAATATGAGTATATTTAATTATTTAAATTTAGTTCAGTTAAGCAATTTTTTTTTATAAAATAAAAGATTGTTAAGAGCTAAGTGGATTAACAAATTCTTGTCCAAATCAATGAAATTTAGTGATGTCTATTATATATCTTTTTTCTTGTTAATAAGTTAGATAACTTGATTTACCACGTTTTTTTTTTACTAAATCCATTTTCTCAGCTATTGTCTTTAATTTCGCAGAAAAACTCTGTTTGTTAAATAAATCTTAAAGAAATTTAACTTAAAGCGGAAATCTCTTACTAACTCTGGTATTAAATTTCAATTTAACACCATAAATTTTAAAGTTTTGCGCTTATCCAGGAAATGAAATTACTCCAATGGTTGGGTTTTTAATCTATATTTAAGACACTCTCGCTCAAACTTGCATATTTGCTTAACTTGATGAACTTCTTTTAATCTTTTTGGTTGATACTGATACACTGGAGAGAAAACAACAAAAAAAAAATACCAAACACACATACAACTAGACAACATAAAGTCCATAACAAATTTAAATTAGGGGTCTACAGATTAAAAAACAAGACTAAGCAGTTGGAAACAAAATTTCCTTCAACTATTAATGGCAGCCTAATATTTTAGTTTATTTTGTACCTTAACAAGCTGACAAAAAACTATTCCTCAAAGGTTTTACTTTCTGCCAAACAGAGCAAGCGACCGAACGACCAGAAGACCAACTCGAAATTTAAACAAACTTTTGTATATGCAAAATATATTTTTCAACTGATTTCTGCCTCCTCCTACCTTGAAAGTAGTTAAAAAAGTAAACAAAAAGTAATTTTTAACTTCTCACTTGAAACGTATGAATATAAAAAAAGAAAAAAAAATATAGAAAAATTATACGTAACACATGGTTCAGACCAAACACATACTTGATCAAAATGCCAAAACAATTTGCATATTTTAATTAAATTCACATGCATTTATATTATTCACCTTTTCATCTTTCTTCTTTATTATTTTTCAGTTTAAGTCTTCTGTATAGTTTTTGTATTTTCAGCCAGAAGGGGAAAAGGAAGCTCGAACTGCTGGCGGTAGTTGCCATTAAATGGTTGGCCGACGGACGTAAATGTCTTTTAAGAAGCATATGAGAAAAATGACATAAATGGTATGAAGAATAAATTAAACAAATTTGTAATTAAATCTAATATTTTTGCCAATTAAAAACCATACTTTAAAGGAGCAACCAAACAAAAATAAAAATAAATACTTAGAACTTTTTTGCAAAAAGATGGACTTTTTTTTGCAATAGATCACATTTTAAAATCAAGTGATATTTTTTATATATTATCAAGTGATCTACAAAAAATAAAGTGACCTTTTGTGAGTCAAGTGATATTTTGTGAGTGAAATCTTGATATTTTTGGTAATCAAGTGACAATTCCAGAGCTTTTCTAAGTTAAAATAACTTTTTTGCAATTAAGAAATACAAAAATATATTTGCGAAAAAAACAAAATTTGTACAGAGGTAATTTTATTACCTCTCAATAAAAAGAAAGAAATACATAGTGCGTTTAAAATTTTTGAAGATAATTGCATTTCAGTCACATCATCTTTTTTAAAAACACAAATAACGGTTATTTTGGAATATCTCAAAAACTGTTCTACTTTTGATGATTTTGACTTCATATTCGGATTACATAAAGATAAGCTGTTAGATTCATTTGGTCACGACTTTGTTGAAAATTTGTCACGTAGTGTAACCACCAGGCAAATAATGTGTAGATATGTGAATATTTCGGTGTTATTTTTTAATTTGGCTTTTTCGGGATTAAATATTAATGTTAAAGAAAACTAATACAGAGCAACATTGTTCATAAGATATAGCCCTTGATTATTTGTGAATAAGGTTTTCTCTAAAATAAATATTGCTGAAGTTATCAACAATTATAGCGAAACATAGTGGGAAAAATAGCATTTTTAGCAAACTTTGTGGGCTCAAGGCACGCCCAATAACTATGCAAACGATCTAAAATTTTTTATATATTATTTTTTTCTAATTTGGAACCAATCTAAGGAGTATGCCAAGTGGAAATACAAAAAAAATAATAACGGCCACCCTAGTGTAAATGCATGTGTGATGAAAATTACAAGTATTATGAAAAAAAGGCTGACATCCCATACGACTTCATCGTTTTTTTTTTAATTTCTAAACAATAATACTTTTCATTGCATTTTGTTTCATGTGTGAGTGTTTATACTTTGTGTGATGGTGTGAACACAAACGCAACAAAACTCATTAGACTTCTATCTCACAAAGTATTATGGAATACGTATGTATGACTTGTGAGATAGTGTAAACTAGCCTTTACTGATAAACAATCTAATTTTTAACCCAAAACGTGGTTATGTTTCTGCTTTATTAGAGGCATCTGAGGAATTAAGAACTAAAGTTGTTTATTGCAACCAGAGAAAAAACATGTTTAAATAATGTCATATCCAACAAAACTAGTTTTAAAGACAATTGTGAATTCTTTCCGTTTTCCTTTTTTCCAAACAATATATCAAGGCCCATCTATCAGGTCTGCTTACTTGTACAAAAACAAAATACAATTCTTTTTAGTTGTCAAAAATTTACTACCGCATATACAAAGCAAAAGGAAAAAACGAGTATGTGTGGCATACCATAAACGTATACATGCACATGTAAGCAAAATGTAAACAACTTTTGACAACTAAAAAGAACATAAACAATGATCATCAGGCTTCTTGCACAGACCTTTTCAATGGGCCTTGCAATATATTTTATTAATGAAAAAATATGACCAAAAAACCAAAGTACATAAGATTTTTAATATTTAATATTAAATTTACAATTATGAATTGTTTCATTTTCGTCAGGCAAGTTCATCAACAATTTTAAACATATTATGTTTAATCTAACCATATTATTGCCACAACCATATTATGGTTGCCTTCGAAAATCTTATAGTTAATTATGATAAGGTACCCCAAACGGTACTATACTTTGTCCCCTTTTATATTCTGTATAATCGAATGATTTACCTTCTCAACTTAACACTGTGGAATACAAATGTATGCGAATGATGTAGAACTATATATCGGTTGTCAACCATCCGAAACCACCGAATTCTAAGGTAATTGGTAGGAGCAAACTAATCCCAATATCTTTGCCTCCGAATAAAATTGACAAACTAAGTATAGATTCCGCTATTCCTAAAAAATAATTTCCGTATTCACAAAACCCTTTGTATCGTTGTATCGATTGTACTTTGCTAAAAAAATAATATTGAACTAAGTATACTTTAATACAACATCCAATCGATACAATGATACAAGAGGTTTGTGAATACGGCAATTGGTGTTATATTTAATTCTAAGCTTGACTGGTCTAATCACATAAATGCAATCTGTGGTAGGTAGAAAGTTTTCTATGTTGCGAAATCTGTGGATGACTCAATATTACACTTCCTTTGAAATCCGTACGCCACACATTGGTTGAAGACTGGCCAAAATTAATTTTTTTCATGTTCGCAGATTTGGATAATTTTTTGGCATTTTGTTGGCAGATATCTGAATACAATGATTCCGTAATATTAGGCTGATATATTTATTATATGTTTGGATTGTAACGCTCGAAGTTCATATATGCTCGCTTGTTTAAAATGGCTTGCAAATTTACTGTATATTCAATCTTTTGGTACAATCACAGTAAACTTATCATTTGACTTTGTTGTATATTTTCGTAACTGACAATTGTCAAAGATGAGATTTGCATTAAAAAAAAGTTGGAAAAAGCGCCATATAAAAAATTTCGTAGAACAAAATATAAACAACATCAAAATTTCAATGTTCATCAACTTCAATAGGCTGTATCTTTTTAGCGCTGTGGAGCGCTGTTTAACGAATGATGTCAAATTACAGCTTGAAGTCTCAGCTAAAAGTTAAAAAAATTCAGCTGCACATATTTGCACTTTTCCAAAAAAAAACAGTAAAAACTATAAAGTGATAAAGTAACAAAACATGAATTTTCGTTCATGCTTGTTGTTGTTGCCATAATTCTTAACTGTTTAAAATTATTACAAAATGTAATTTACATACTAGTCAATAGGTATGTCTCTATCTAAAGGCCCTTATTCAACGATTTGATTTTTTACATTTTAATTAATTATTTGTATCAGGTATGCTGTCCGAAAAAGCTCAGGAAGCAAGGAATAAAGACTATGGAGCCTATAGATTACATCACTCACGAAAAACTGGATGTGTAGCCACTTATGAAGACGTAATGCATAATCTTTTATTGTCTTCAGACCCATTTATAAACACATTTCGCTCAAAGTTGCAAATCAAAAAAATTGGAGTACCTACGATTATGATGTCAAAAAATTATTAAAAGACTATGCTTAAAATTCATATTCATGTTTTTTTAATTTGTTTTTTCTGTGGGAGGTGGGCGTAAAAGTGGGCGGATCAGGTATATATTTTCAGGAGCCCATTCTACAAGTATAATATTTATTTTTAGTGAAAATTGAGTTGATACAAATAAAATCAAGGGAGTTATGCCACTTTTTCCATACAAGTTGTATGGGAGGTGGGCGTAAAAGTGGGGGGATCAGTTATATATTTTCAGGATACCATTCTACAATTATAATATTTATTTTTAGTGAAAATTGAGTTGATACAATTAAAATGAAGGGAGTTATGCCACTTTTTCAATACAAGTTGTATGGGAGGTGGGCGTAAAAGTGGGCGGATCAGGTATATATTTTCAGGAGCCAATTCTACAATTATAATATTAATTTTTAGTGAAAATTAAGTTGATACAATCAAAATCAAGGGATTTACTATATTCAAGAATTTTTCGTTATGCAAAGCAGTTATAAAGGATGGTTAAATTTTAAGGGCCGATGTAAAGTTTGAACCACACCTAAACGTCAAGTTTTTTTCGGCACTTCATTTGCCATTTGTCAATTTTAGAGTAATTCAAATTGAACCATGGAAAGATATACACTCGAGTGATGCGTTAAAGTAATACAGGCGTATTATGAAAATAGGCGATCAAATCAAAATGAATTTCGTGCACTTCATCTTCAGTGATGAGGCACATTTTCACCTCAGTGGATTTGTCAATAAGCAGAATTGCCGCATTTGGGCTAATGATAATTCAAGAGTGATTGCCGAAAAACCAATGCACCTACAAAGAGTGACTGCTTGGTGCGGTTTATGGGCTGGCGGCATCATAGGGCCGATTTTTTTTTAAAAAGAGGCCGGTCAGGCAGTTACTGTGAATGGTGTACGCTATCGTGAGATGATAACGAACTTTTTATGGCCCGAATTGGAAGATATGGATGTGGACGAAATGTGGTCTCAACAGGACGGTGCCACTTACTGCACAGCTAACGAAACAATGACTCTTTTGCCTGAAGAATTCAATGGCCGTTGTATCTCACGTGGTGGTGAAGTCATATCATGTCATTTGGTACCGTTGGAGTTCTTTCTTTGGGGTTATTAGAAAGAAAAGGTGTACGATGATTAGTCAGCAACAATTCGAGAGCTTAAGAATGAGATAATTCGGCACATTAACGGCATAGAACCTCAGTTATGCCGCAGCGTCATCGAAAATTTGGACCTCGGCGGCACACCTCCATCCGTATTCATAAAAATAACACAAGTTTGAAATGTGTTTAAAAGCTAAATTTTAATACAAATTTTTCTTAAAATGCATTTCATATTTATTTTAATTTTTTATGAATATGGCAGTTAGTATTTTCATTAAATCACTATAAATAACATTTGTGATTAACGTTCAATGTCCAGTGCTTTAAACAGACTCGTTCTTGGTGCACTGGGTAATAAATAAATAAATAAATAAAAAATAAGTTCCTTTGAAAACCTCAAGCAATTTAATTATTTTCTAATAACTTCAAGAATGTTATTTATTAATAATAAATTAACTTTACTCCTATTTTGTCCTCCATTACCCTATAAATCTTAATAAATTTAAACTCTCCCCAATTAGTGGATCAGTTCATATCCTTTAGCAACAACTTAAATTCAATTTGAAAATTATTAAATATATTCTCATCTCCTTTAGATAAAAACAAAATAATTCTTTGGCACTAAACAGCTTAAGTATCTATTTCATAAATGAACGATAAGGCAGGAAAAATAGTAAAAGTAAAACATTAATTTTGCAGCAATTACCCATTGAATGAAACAGAATCAGCAGCAGCAGCAACAACAACAACAACAGCAATAGTTTAAGTGTTGCACTTGTGAACGGGTTTCCATTGATTGATTTCTAATCATTAAACCTGAAAGTGTTTTATAATTTGTGCAATTAACGCGCTCC
Source organism: Pollenia labialis (assembly GCA_949318255.1). Taxonomy (NCBI): domain Eukaryota; kingdom Metazoa; phylum Arthropoda; class Insecta; order Diptera; family Polleniidae; genus Pollenia; species Pollenia labialis. The sequence goes on from OX439143.1 coordinate 116,279,292, forward strand.
AATGATAATCACAAAGTGAAGGAATAAAGAATAAACTGGAATCTTAAAGAAGTGACAGAGACAGCAAAGACAAAATCGTAAATGCGAGCAGCAGAATTGTAGATAATATAGAATCGATAAGATATAAAGGAATAGTAGCATTTTGTATAAATTCTTTATACCTCTACACTATTAACTTTGATCAGATACTTTAATTTAATGTGTAGAGGAAAAAATAAAACTAGAAGAAAAGAAAACTGGTAACCAAACCAAACCAAAACAACCAATTCATTCATCTATTCATCCATCCATTAATTTTTCCATCCATCTATTCAACAACAAGTTGACGAGGTGGAGCTGTATGTTAACATGTCACTTATAGTTAGGAACACATTGTTGCCGCGGAAACACAAAATAACAGCGAGAAATGGAAAATTATAGGAAAAAAATTGCACAAAATTTAAACTACAAAGAAGAATTGCACTTGCTAAAAATTCATAGAGCTGCATATTCATGGTTTTAGAGACATTCATTCAAATTCACTCCTAAACTGGTATCTACATGTTACTCAAACAATCGAACTCTTGCAGCAGCAGCAGCAGCTACTAAAAAATCATTCGTAAAAGTATAAAAGACTTGTATATTTCCGGCAGTGTTGAAGTACGCATCCGGTGTAGTTATGGCAAACACTGCATTTATACACACTCACATTATAGATAGTTTATGCATGCTTTACTCTATTATTCTTTACGTTACTCTACTTACACATACACTGTCCCTCAACTACATTCCAGCGGGAAAAAGAAGGAGTACGAAAGCCTTCTAGAAGGCCGTTGTACCTCTTCTTTTGGATGTATAAGGCCTGCTCGCTCCATTCTATACTCATTTCTTTTTTACAAGTTTTTATTGCGGAGTAGGCGTTCTGCTCTCGCTTCTTTGGCAACGGGATAAAAACAAAAATTTTATTTTGCTTTTGCTTGTGCTCATAGAAGCGAGTTGGGTAGATGCATCTTATATTTTATACCAAGGAGTCGAGGCCGCCTTCTATGAGGCATTCTTTACACAGAAAAAAATAACAAAAGTTATTAAGCAATTGAAGAAAATTTACTAAAGATTTTCTAATATTCTAAACAATTTTCTTAATTAATATGTTTGTAAATTGTCATATCAACAATTTGTATATTTTTTTGTAGAAAATTAATTTGTATTTCGTAGTAAAAAACTATTTTGTGTCAAAAAGATTAAAATGTAGAATAAAAAAAAAACTCTGGTTCAAAATCTTTAAAGTAATAAAGTGGTTTTATGTATACATTCTAGTATTTCAAGTATCACCAACAATAAGGCCAAAAATTCGGTTTGTGGTGATGTCGGAACTTCCTAGCCCATCCAGGAATAAGGCTGTTGCTGAAATAGCTTATAATGTTATTAGTGATGTGACTAAAAAATTAATAAAAACAACTCTTAAATGAAATTTAGTATTCAAATCAATAAGCAATAATATATTTTGTTAATATGATTAACTCCAAATAAAACTTTTTTTAACTGTTAACAAATATTTTATTCAATACAACAAACTTATTGTTAAAAATATTTGTTGAGTTTTAACAATTCTAATTAACAAAGGAATTTTTTATATGCACAAATTCGGTTGTTGGTGCCATTTCAATTAAAAAGTTAATTGTATTGACGAATAAGATATTCAATATGATCAGAATCGCAATTGAATCCAAAAAATGTTTAAGCAGGCCATTAAAAAGGCCTGAAGTAAGGAGGTCTTCTGAGTTTTCCCGCTGGAATTCAGTTATGCAAATGCACAGACTTAAATACGTGCATGTGTAGTACATACATATGTATATTCTTACGATGTGATGTGAGCAAAACGGTGTATGAATGTTATAATTCTGTCTCACACATACAGTTACATAACAAAAAAAAAGTTTTTAAACACAAAAAAATGACCAAAATATTTGGTAAATTCCGAAAAAATAAAGCAACCGAAAAAAAGTATGAAAACATAATTCTTAGCTTGGTTGTGTTGGCACAGTGGAATGATTTTTAGAAAAAATAGGCACATACATATAAAAATAATTTTCTAGCAAAATTGATGCTGATGAATTGGCTTTAATGTAACTTTTTCAGCGGGTCTATATATTAAAACGGTTATCAAATTACTTTTTAAAAATCAAAAATTGCTTGTAAAAAAAAATATATAACAAAATTGTTTTGAATCAAATTATTTGTATACTCTCCACCACTAGTGGGGTATACTTAGTTTGTAATTTCATGTGAAATTTTTTTAATATTCATCTTAGATTCTATAAAAAAGGCATATTCTCGGGGTTCGATAAAGTCTAAATTGATTTAGCCATGTTTGTCTCTTAAAAACACGCTCTCTTGCGAAAGTCTAAACAGAAAAGAATAATTTTGGTGTCAAATTATTTATTGTTCTCTTTAAAACTGGAGTAGACAGAACACACTATGTCCGTTATGGCTCAACGACAGAACCACATGCGCATGTTGCTTTTCTTATTCCGTGTACACTAGGCTTAAGTCCGTATTATGAAATATTTGCTGCATAAGCTTTTTCCAATTCTATGTTAAAACTGCATTCGTGCCCATACAATAAAACACAGTTTGTTAAAAATAAAATTTTGGGTCCACAAATTATTTATTTGATTCAATGAAAAAATTAATCGAAATTACACTGTGCAAAATAGTACTCAATAAAATATATTTAATAATGAAATAATTAAATATTTCTTTATAGTCAATAAAAAAAATATTTGAATCAAAGTAAAGACAGTCCACAACTTATGTCCGTTTTTTAGCTAATAATTCTCATTCGCTTTACTGTTTTATTTGTATAATATACTGAGTTTTGCCAAAGTCTTTGGAAAAAGGTTTCCTGATGATCTGGCCTAAGCATCCAGCGAAATGCAAAAAGGAACCTGCAAATAAAAATTAGGAATTTAGCACATCATAATTAATTTATAAAAAAAAAAATTCGATAAACATTTTGTTTGATTTATTCAACATTTCCAACAATTTATTCTAACAAATCACGTAAACATTTTGTTAAAAAAAATTATTTTTGGCAACAATTTTTTTATTGACTCAATAAACTTGGTTGTTGACTAAAGATTCAACAATTTTACCTGCAAACTATTTTATTAAATATGCGATTTTCGGAACATGGAATATGTCCATAATTAACTATTGGCACTCTTGCAAAACGCTTTGATACGCCTAATATTGTAACGAATAATGCTGTTTTTGTACAATTTTTTCTGTCAAAGTTTTATAATACTAGAAGTCATAATCAGTGAAGATTCGTGAAGATCGGTCCATAATTTCTATATGCCCCATATAAATCCCACTGTCGGAAAACATTTTATTATATTAAAATTTCATCTGTGGTAGGGGCAGTCCATAATTTAGCATAAACCTCATATAAAGATCACTCTCTGAAACAAGTTTAGTACGCCTAAAAGCGTAACAAATAATGCTATTGTAGTAAACCATTAAATTTTGGGATGAGAAAACGTCCTTGCAAAATTTACTTTAAAACAAAAAGCAAAAACGCTATTTGTGCTTTAAAGTTTTTTAATACAAGAAATAATTTTGTCGAATTTCATGATGATCGGTATACAATTTCCCATAGATCTAATAAAAAACTCCTCCTTAAATTAACGAAACCGGCCCAGCCGTATATAGCACTTTTACTTTTCTTGTTTTTGTTTGTATGTGTATATCGGACACAAAATCATAAACAGGCACACAACTCAGGATTTTTCAAAATCGTTTTTTTTTGGGTTTTTATAAACCAGTTCATAACTCAAAACATAACGACTACGAAAACTTTATTTGGGTCACTTTCTTCCTAAACATTTGGGAAACTCAGTTTGATAAACAAAAGTAAAATGCAACCCTGTTTTCCAAGCCTGTTTTCTGCCTCTCCTAAATATTTTTGAATTTTAAGTTGCTACTGCTTATGATTTGATTATTAATTCATTGATTTGTTTATAAATCAAGTAATTTATTTGTAAAAGACGATGTTGTTTTATAGATCGAAAAATTGCCTTTTTTGTGAAACAATAATTTTTTTGAAAATCAAATGTCGAAATTTAGTTTTTTACAAAAGTGATTTCTACAATTCAACTGACTTAATTAACACAAAGTAGACTCATTTGGGAGTGTAGACATGCTGCTGATCTATAAAAATACCCACATGCCCACAGATAAGTCTACTTTTTGTAATGTTACACCACCAAGACTTTTAAGGTTTTTCTCAACAAAATTTTAGCAAAAAAAGAACAAAGCGAGTGATTTTAATTAAAATTATACTGATTCGTTACATTGTTCCATACAAAAATCTAGACCCACACCGTCAACGTAATGATATTGTTGCCTACAACTTTGCTATTTTTTTTTTTTTTTTTTGCTGTTGGTTCTCTTAGTGATGTCGTCATAATCACTCTGAGAGTCAGTGATGTTATACACTTTTTCGAAAAATCCTTACGCAACCCAAAAAAAATCCCTACTTTTAAATGTTAATGTATCAATACAAATAAAACCATTGCACACTGGGAAATTCCGGCCAAAAATGATTTTTTTTTTTTTAATATCAATAAAATTTTAATGACAGATTATAGCGAACACTTCAAAACATACAACTCATTTCTTATTTTAGCTCTTGGATAACTATTTTACTGTTAATACTGGAGCAAAGTAGATAATTTTTTTCTTACAAATTTCAGGGTTTCAAAGTTGATTTTTGTACTTTGAAATAAAAGTAAGCTACAATTTATCCTTTAAAGTTTTCTTTGTAAATAAGCACTTTATGTTTAAACCGTATTAGTAATTAATCATTTCATGTGATAATTGTGATTTTGTGCGCGTTATCTTTTCGGATAAGTGAAGTGATTGTGAGTCACTTTAAATATAAATAAAACCTAAAGTAAGCCAAATTTAAAGAGACCATAACAAAAAAGGTGGGACTAGGGGAGGTTAAGTGATAATTATATCGAGCACTTTTAAGTATCAAAAGTAAGTACTATACATTTTAGCTGCAACCACCTGCGAGCCTAGTCACCAGATCATTTTTAGTGATTTTTTATATATTTTTATAAGATTAGCGTGACTGACTGGGCGATCATCGCCCAGCCCAAAAAACTTAATCCAGACACTAGAAATTTTGTAGGTAGACTCCCCTCCCAATGTGTAAATAAAAAAGTAGTGTAACCATTAAGTTTTCCTTACTACTAAATCCCTTAACCAACACTAACATCATTTATCAATAACAACTTAATTCTCTAACCAACACTTATAATACTTATTGCAGGTGGCAATGTTCTGATTGACCAATGAGCAAAGAGATTCTAAATAGAATCTTAACGAAATTCGTTTACTTGCCATTGACCAATCAGATCAAAGCTTCTAAACATTAGTTAAGTTTTTAAAAATTTTAAGAAAAGACAAATGTGAAAGAAGTCGTCAAAGTGACTGGACGTTTTGAAAAGAAAGAAATAAATAAAATTAAAATAAAATTAAATTTTTAAAACTACTAGCTTACAGCTCAGGTGTGGGGTCCTTTAAAAAAAAAATATACTTAAAATGACTTCTCGACTCTCCAAACAGCAGATTTTGGACGGATTAAAAACTGCTGGTGTGGAAATTCCGGCAAATGCTCCTACATCCAGACTTCGTGAGCTCTATGATAGCGTATTGTTTGGTAAAGAAGCTGGAGAACCTGCAGTTTTGTCAGGCAAATCTACTGCTGCAACTATTACTTCTGCTGTATTAAGTACAGAAGACACCGCTGCAAATTTAAAAAATGACGCTTCTGGCTCCACTGTATCTCATGCAAGAGCTAATAAAGATGCAAAATCTGATGTCGATGGTAAACATGAGGCTGAAGTCCAACAAGATTCCGAAGCCAAAGTAAAATCTGATGCCACAGAAAAGGAAAGCCAGCTATCTGCAACCGCTGTTGCTTCAACTCAAGATTCTGTTAATGAAGTCGATGGCTTGGACCGTCAGTTAGAAATTTTGCGGAAAAGACATGAGTTATTAAAACTCCAACATGCGATCGCTGATTTAGAAAATGGCGGTTCATTGCAGACCGAAGTAGCACAAATATCAACATCAAGCCGATTGACCTTCCGTGACATTGAGCACGCTATTGTCAAGTTCGATGGAGAAAACCGAGCATATGGTGTGCATGACTTTCTCCGAAATTTTGATCGCGTAATGAATATGGTCGCTGCCGATGAACTTTTTAAATACACCTCTCTGTGTAACTCGCTTACGGGTACGGCACGGCTTTTATTAAACAAAACCGATGTTATAAGTTATGCTCAACTTAAGAACACGCTGGTTAAAGAATTTGGTAGAGCCATAAATCGCGGCGAAATTTATAAAATTTTAGCTAACCACAAGTGGAATAAAAAAGAAAACATCCGACGCTATGTGTTGGAGATGGAAAATATTGCGGCCCGATGCGGCGATATCGACGAATTTGAACTTATTGGCTTTATAATTGACGGCATGCAAGACACTTCACCCGAGGCGTATTTGCTAATGAATGCTCGTACATTGGATCAATTTAAAGAATCTTTAGATTTGTATGAGCAGCGACGTGCAAGTCGTCCTCTCAGCAATCGTCTTGCAGATTCTGGCAGTAAACCAATGGTGTCAAAAAAGTTACCTGAGTCGAATACTGCTCAGTCCGACACCGCCAGTATACGATGCTATAATTGTACACAAATGGGGCATTATCAAAGTAAATGCCCATACGATAAGCGGCCTGATGGAAGCTGTTTCCGCTGTTGGCAGATGGGCCATGATCATCGTAATTGCAGTAATCCCAAGAAGTTGCTGACTACACGTAGGAAGGAAATTGCCGCTGTAAGTTCCGATAATGATGACGCTGAAGATGTTTTTCCTGAAGATACTATAAGTGCTATAAATAATGTAAGTATTGCCTTTTGTGATAGTGAGATCAAGTGCAAAAGATTTATGAATTGTTTTTCTCTTTTTGATACCGGCAGTGCAACTAATTTTGTAAAGAAATCTTATGTTCCTTTTACTGTAAACAATGCTGCAATAAAGTCGAAATATTACGGCCTATGCAAGTCTGATTTGATGACTTATGGAACAACAGTAGCAGAAATTAAATTTAGAAACCAATGCGAGAAAATAGTATTGAATATTGTGCCGGACACAACTATGTCTATCCCACTTATACTGGGACGAGAATTTCTTAATAAATTTAACATTCACTTGTACCAAAAGTTGAAAGAAAAAAAGTTTTTGAATAAATGTAATGAATTCTTGGATAATAACCAATCATTTTTCTGTGCACTTGATCTAAATAGGGAAATTAAAACAAATAGTCATTCAGTTGTTAAAAGTGATGGGGGAAAGACATTTCTTTGTAAACGTTCTTGTTTTAATCCCCAGGGCCCGACTCGGGGTGAATCGCTTTCTTTAAATAAGACTTTGGCCAATGAAAATTTAGACAGGGTCGATGCGTTTAAACGGGAAATATTATGTGAGACTGAATATGTTGCTGATGAATACTGTGATTTAGAAAACATTTTATTTGATGCTTGTTGTGTATATAAGACTTTATCGGATGTTGATATCGATCCAAATCTTAGTCAAAAGCATTTTGATAATATGCGTGACGTTATTAACAAAAACTATCTTGAAGCTAATGACATCGAGGTAAAACCTTATTCGTATGAAATGAACATAAGATTAACAAATGATAATCCATTTCATTTCTTGCCGCGCCGCTTATCTTATTATGAAAGAAAAGAGTTGCAGAACATTACGGACAAATTAGTGGCACAAAATATCATTAGACCCAGTGAGTCTCCGTACGCATCTGCCGTAGTTTTAGTGAAAAAGAAAAATGGGGAAATTCGGAAATGTGTAGACTATCGTGCTTTAAATAAGCTTACTATTAGGGATAATTTCCCACTGCCCCTAATTGAGGATTGTATAGAATATCTGGGCGGCAAGAGGTTTTTCACTACCCTTGATCTAAAAAATGGATTTTTCCATGTAAAAATGGCTCAAGACTCAATAAAATATACGTCTTTCGTAACACCCTACGGGCAGTTCGAGTACTTGCGTATGCCCTTCGGTCTGAAAAATGCACCCGCAATTTTTCAACGTTATATTTATAACATATTTAGGGATTATGTTGATAAGGGATTGATAATAATTTACATGGATGATATTATTATCGCCACATCGGATTTTGAGACACACTTGCGATTGACTTCTAAAGTTTTGCGTAGGATAAAAGAAAAGGGACTGAAGTTGCAGTTGGCCAAATGTAAATTTGGCTACAGTAAGATAGACTATTTGGGATATTCTGTAAGCCCAGAGGGCATACGCCCAGGTGATTCTCATTTGGCTGCAATAAAGCTTTATCCATTTCCTCGTAATCAAGCGGAGATGAAGACCTGTTTAGGACTGTTTTCGTACTTTAGGAAGTTCATACCGAATCACGCACGAATTTCAAATGTTTTGAGGCAGTTGACGCGGGATGGGAAGTATATACCAACGGAAGAGTGCTACAGGGCATTTAATTTGTTGAAAGAGGTGATTTCATCGGGCCCTGTACTCGCTATTTATAATCCACAAAAACAAACAGAATTACATTGTGACGCAAGTTCATCTGGGTTTGGTGCAGTACTTTTACAACGTCAATTGGATGGAAAGTTTCATCCGGTAATGTTTTTTTCTAGAGCGACTACTGCTGCTGAAATGCGTTATCATAGCTTCGAATTGGAAACGTTGGCCATCATTTATGCTTTACGTCGCTTTAGGGTCTACCTACAGGGAATACCCTTTAAAATTGTGACTGACTGTAACTCATTGACGCTAACCTTGGGTAAGAAACAATTAAATCCTAGAATTTCTCGATGGGCCCTGGAGCTGGAAAATTTCAATTTTACCATACAGCACCGTGGTGGTATTAGTATGGGACACGTTGATGCCCTTAGTCGCTGCCAAACCGCTGGGACTGGAAATGTTACTAGTGCTTGCGTCGCTGCTGTTGAATATAGGCCAGAACGGGGAAAATCCGAACTGATTGCCGCTGTGGATTGTGAGGAAGTAGATTTTTATGTTCAGGTTGCTCAAAATCGCGACAAAGAAATTTCTCAATTAAAACAGAGGTTAGAAAACGGGAAAGTAGACGATTTTGAATTAAGGGATGGATTGGTTTTTAGAGTAGGGAAAGATAAAGCTCTGCAGTTATTTGTACCTTCTGGGATGGAACTTAACGTAATAAGGCTCGTACATGAGAAAATATGCCATTTAGGGGTAGAGAAAACCTGCAATCAGATAAGGAAAAACTACTGGTTTCCGAAAATGCAACTTAAAGTAAGCCAATTTATAGGAAATTGCATTCCGTGTATCATGTTTTCCGCCCCAGCGAGAATTAGCGAACATAATTTACATAGCATTCCCAAGAGACCGCTTCCTTTTGACACTATACACATAGATCATTTTGGTCCATTGCCATCTATTAATTCAAAGAGGAAACACGTCCTTGTAATAATTGACGCCTTTACAAAGTATGTTCGTCTTTATCCGGTCATTTCCACAAGTACAAAGGAAGTTATTGCGTGCTTGGACAAATATTTTAGTTACTATAGTAGACCGAGACGTCTTGTGTCAGATCGTGGGACCTGCTTCACTTCCCTTGATTTCAGCGCCTACCTATTGGAGAATAACATATCGCATATAAAAGTGGCTACGGCCTCTCCGCAGGCTAATGGGCAGGTAGAGCGCGTTAATAGGGTAATAAAGGCCATGTTAGGTAAAATAACAGAACCTGTTAGTCATGCAAATTGGTCCGCTATGCTAGGAAGGGTTGAATACGGTTTAAATAATACTATACATTCAACTACAAAGGAAGCTCCTAGTAAGCTGCTATTCGGTGTTTACCAACGAGGGCAGGAAATTGATAAACTTACAGAATACCTTGAGGAAAAGCTTGATGCAAGTACGGAATGTGATTTGACAGAGATTCGGTTGTCTGCTTTAGACGCAATAGAAAAATCACAAGATTATGCTCAGCAACATTTTCAGCGTCGCAATAAGCCAGCAAGGAAGTTTAAAGAGGGTGATTTTGTTGTCATCCGAAACATAAATACCGATGTTGGCATCAATAGGAAATTTATTCCAAAATACCGCGGCCCCTACATTATTCATAAAGTTTTGCCACATGACCGTTATGTTGTAAGGGATATTGAGAACTGTCAACTAACTCAACTACCATATGATGGTGTTATAGAAGCATCTAGAATAAAAAAATGGTTAATAGAAGACTCAGCAGAATGACTTTTTTTCAAACCCTATACAAAAGGCAATATTTTAGGTATATGTAGTCAATATTATATTTATAATACTAGTTAAGTTGTCGGGTTACAATCGAGGTCGATTGATTGGTCAGGTCGGCCGAAGCTGTAACCATTAAGTTTTCCTTACTACTAAATCCCTTAACCAACACTAACATCATTTATCAATAACAACTTAATTCTCTAACCAACACTTATAATACTTATTGCAGGTGGCAATGTTCTGATTGACCAATGAGCAAAGAGATTCTAAATAGAATCTTAACGAAATTCGTTTACTTGCCATTGACCAATCAGATCAAAGCTTCTAAACATTAGTTAAGTTTTTAAAAATTTTAAGAAAAGACAAATGTGAAAGAAGTCGTCAAAGTGACTGGACGTTTTGAAAAGAAAGAAATAAATAAAATTAAAATAAAATTAAATTTTTAAAACTACTAGCTTACAGTAGAGACCTTTGAAAATTCAAGGGGTTAGAAATGGGTTAAAACGGGTAAAATTAGTAACATTATATCTCGTGATCTAACAGAGGTAGACGTAAAATTCATAAAATATCATTATTAAATCGAATATTAAATTGTCACGTGTTTGGTCCTTTTTTGAAATTTGCACATTTTGGGTATAAAAAAGTGCAAAAATATAATTTTAGAACTTTTTTGGTAATCGATTTATCTTTTTAAGTAAGAAAGACAAAAATTAAATTTAAATTGTGTTCTCTTCTCTTTAAAAGCTCTCATATAAATTTTGGTACCTTTTGGAAATTCTAATTTATAAAATATAATTTTCACTTTTTTCTGTTTAACTATTTTTATTTTTATACTGAATATATTCCCAATATATGAATGCCAAATTTCAGCTATTTACTGAAAGAAATAAGAAAGCTATGAGGTTTGGTATTTGTTATATATTGTTATGCAGTCGCGAGTACAGGGGAAGAAAAATTAATTTGTACTCATCTCAACCCCACCTTAAACGGAAAAATATATACCATTTCTAGTCATTCCAAAAGAAATTTTGCAAAATGGTATGTTTCAGTTGAAGGTTCCAAATCAGTCCCCCTCACCCATCCCAAAGGTTGGGGTCGGATCAAGTATGAGTTATGTAAAGATATACATACATGCATATGTTTATGAATATAATCCATAAGTTTACATATTATATTTTAACCATATATGTATGATCATATCATATTTTATTTGTTCAGGTTGGCAAAAAAAGGGCGACAGGAGATGAGCATTTATAGATATTCCACAAACTATTAATATAATCGCTACAAATGGTCATATTTTATTACATCTCCAAAGCCATTTTTTAGTTTTTTTTCGATACTTTTGGGTCGTCCATGATTATTTGGCCAACCCCTGTGTGTACGTATCCAAAATATATACCTAGGAATCAAGCATGCTATTCTTAAGTTTGATACCAAATTTCAGCCATTTACGTAAAGAAATAAAGAAGTTATGGATTTTTGGCCGGAATTTCCCAGTGTACATTGGTATTAATGTTTATACATACATATTATTTTATTTGAGTGATAACATTTTGTAAAAATCACCTTAATGAATCTTCCCAATTTACTTTTGATCATTGAAAACTGATTTATCACTTAAGCGATTGAAAAAGCATTCATATATGAATAATAAGAATCCCAAAAAGGATTGTCAATAAATGATAACATGACGAAATGATTTAAAATATAATTAAAAAGTATATCAAGAAGTAAAATTAGAAATTAAGCACGACAAACAAAATCTTATTAGTTGAAATCAATTTTTCAAAATATCGATATTTTAAAAAAAATAATCGATATATATCGACGATATTATTTAAGTTTATTTTTAATCGACCTTTTTATTCTAACATAAAAGAAGTAATTAATTAAGCTCGAGGCCAAGTTTTTTGTTTTTTAAAAAATCATATTTGATTTTCCAATATTTCGCTACAAAACATCGATTAGCATCATCAGGATTAAAGATATAATTTAAACATTTTTTTCAAAACCAAAACATTAAAAAAGTAGTTATAACTACTTCTTCTGATATTGTACTCGAAGTTTTGTAGCGAGATATTGGAAAATAAAATATGATTTTTTAAAAAAACAAAAACCTGGACCTCGAGCTTAATTAATTACTTCTTTTATATATAGACGATATTTAAATTACCGATACATCGATATATCGGTATTGAAATACGACTATCAAATTCGATATTTTTTAAAGACAATCTTCAATAAAAACCCAAAATTTTTGCCGTTTTTCAAACAATATGTTTTTTAAGAATTGGCATCACTGCATGCATCATATGTTTTTTTAAACTAATATGAAGATCCAAAATAATTGGCATTGATAAGAAGAAGAAATAAAAAAAAGCGGGGTTTTCACATTGCATATTTCTAATTAAAACAGTAAAGTCAAACGAACTTGAAAAAATTGATTTTAAGCTATTTTGGAACAATATACATATGTGACTAAATATATTTGGAATAATAAGATTTGTGCATAATTTTTATATTAAATTTTTTAATTTGGTAAAAGTTTCAGCAAAATACGTTCGATATATCGATATTTTTCAAAATTATAAATATCGATACTCTTATAAAATATCGATTATATATATATCGATAAGGTTTTCAATTTGCCCATCCCTACTCTATTATGACCACCAAGTGAAAATGTTTCTGGGATTGTGAAGGAGGCTTAAATTGTTTAAAAAGAGATCAGAAAATTGTATCACAAATTATTCTTTGAGGTGATTCATCGGTAGGGTACAATTTTCTCACAACGAGAGTATCATTTATGATCGAAAAATTCCCTGCAGGAGATTAATCGTTAAATCTCAAAAGTAGTAGTACAATTACTAAAACAATTACAATTACTAGTGCTAATGGGGTTAGAGTTTTTATAAATGAAACGGTCTTTATTGGATAGAAATTTTTATAACATTCATGTTTAAATATGATTTCGGCCATGTGGCAGCCACGGCTGGCGCGTAGAAGGCACAACCTCAATAATAATTTTCAACAACTTTTCGCATTCAGACCATCAGACTTCGCCAGCCCATAAAGCGCTCCAAACAGTAATTTTCTGTGAATGTAACGGTGTTTCGACAAAAGCTTGTGGATTATCCTCACTTCAAATGCGACAATTCCGCTTATTTACGTACCCATTCAACCAGAAATGGGCTCCATCGGAAAATAAAATTTTTAATGGAAATTCAAAATCAATATCAATTTGTGCTTTAGCCCATTCGCCGAATTATTTCGATTACAAATTTCAACAATTTGCACGCGTTGCTCTGGTGTAAGTCGATCCATAATGAAATGTCAAAGCAACTATCAGCTGTTAAATGGGTGGTCAGCAGTGATGCCAACTCAAAATTGTATCACTCCAAGAAAAACAACCTTTTTAAAAATTCTAGTACCAGTACATGATGTAGTTCAAGGGCACCACTTGTAGACTAATAGAATTTTTTGTAACAAAAATTTTAAAATGCTAAATGCTTATTTTTTCTATACACAAGAACTAGTAACAGACTGGTTCTTAAACATCCAATGTGGTTCAAGTGTACTAGTTAGCACACGTCTAGAATCAATAGCACTTGTGATTTTCCAAGCACACACAACAGGGAGAAAAAAGTCAATGTTAAATTAACACTGCGCAATGTTGATTAAAGATCATAGTAAATTTCTGCAAAGTATGTACATTATTTAAAATTATCATTGTTTCATATTTATTTTAAACAAAAAATGTTTAAATAACTATCTGTCCGTCTGTCTATCTGTCCGTCCGTTGAAATGTGTTTTCAGATGATGGGGATTTGGTGGTTATATTTTTATGTCACATATAGTCCGGAATTATTCGCTATTGAAATTCAGCCTGATCGATCGATGGACAAATGGCTTAGATATGAGCAAAAAAACACGACTGCCTCTGAATTTGACCAAAAAGTCCTTGTTGTTGTGTTTATATTTTATTTTTATGTACATATGTATGGAGAACCCTAAGAGCCAAAGTTTCTAAATTAGGTACAAGTATCTTGGTTGTCAATTTACAATTTCTGACATAATGTGGGCGTTGTACAAAGTTGAATTATTTATATTTAAAAAACGGTATTTAATTAACTTTCTGTTATTATCTCACCATGTTGACGGGCATTTAGGATTCGGCATAGCCGAATATAGTACTCTTACTTGTTTTCCCTACGTTAATTTTTTTTAGAAGAAAATCCCTACATATATGGATTTTTCCTTACATATAAAAGCACTGGCTCCAACACAAATCTACTCCCCAAAATTGCTTAAAATGACATAACTTCCTTATTAATATTGGTATTCACATACAAATTGGCAATAATAAGTTCTACGATATCTACTACGTCATGAAAAAATATTGTCCTGGTAGGTCCAAGATTAAAAATAGGTCCCATATAAATCCTTATCCTAAAATTTAATACGAATGAAGATACACTCAGAACTCGTTTTATGCGGATTCAAATTTATGCGATGTTTTTTAGAATTTTAACAAATTTTGAAATCTAAGAAGTTTTTTAAGCTTTTTTACCGTTTTTATATTAAACCAAGTTTGCAGCACTGCTATAATCGTTATAGTTTGTTTTATTTTGAGTTTTTTCTATGAATAGCCGTTACGTATATATGAGTGTTTTCAAACTTATGAAGCGAACACAATAAAATTTTAGAATATAATAAGTACGCCGGAAGCGAATTTCGGTAAAAATAAAATCAAAACATATGGTCGGAATTAGAAAAATTCCAATTTAAACTGGTTCTTTCCTGTCTTTTACGGTACAACATTGCAATAACCACATTTACGAGTGCAGAGAAATTTGCATAACTTTTAAACTAATTGAGGTCCCATAAAAAAACTTTTACAATATAATAAGAACACTATTGGCTAATTTAGGTAAAAAAAAAATAAGGACTTAGTTTGAAAAATTTTGATTAACTTGGTCATTTTCGGTTTTGCAAAAAAAAAATTTCTTTTTCAAATTAATTTTTTTTAGTTAAAATCAATCAATTTTTTATAAGAATCACTTTAAATTTTTTTTTCCTGTTTCATTAGTTTTAAGTTCGAAAAAATAATTTAAAAAAACATTTTTTTGAAAAAGGCAACACTTTGCTCGACAAATCAACATCATAAAATAAAAATTATTTCGCACACATATTTATATCTACTAGAACTTTAGTTGTGCGAAATATAAATGAAGTCCAACAAAAATTTTTTTTATTACAAATAATGGCCCAAATATATTTTTGTTTTTGTTTTTGCGATTTTGTTTTGATTTTTTAATTCAAATTTTAATTGAAGCGGTTTTTCAATATTTCGGAACGAACTTTTAGTTTTTAGGCTCAAATAGGGTAAAATAACAAAAATGGTTTGTATATTCAGTTAAGTAGGGTACCAAGTGGTCGGACTTGACCGACTATACTTTATTACTCGTTTGTAATGAAACGGCTGGTTTAAAAATTATTTTTCATATGTCTTTAATGTAAAATTAAAAAAATTTTAAGTTTTAAGTTAATACAGTATGGTTGAACAAGTGCAATATCGCTCATTTATTGCAACATAGTCATATCTCAAAAAAATCAAAAATATGAAGTTACTAAAGCAAAACTCCTCATTCATACCGTCTCTATATGTCAAACAAAAATCAGTGTTTTATCTTAAACTGAACCGCAGTAAAGCAAAATATATTTTATTGACAGCCTGTTCGACGATTTCGAAAGTTAACGATCGCATAGAAAATTACATTTTAAACAAAAACAAATTTTCGAATTTTGTTTTTGTTTTAAATAAAATTTTCTAAGCGGACGTTAATGTTCGAAATCGACAAACAAGCTGTGAATCTGTATAAAAAGGTACATTATAAAAACTTAAATCGCATTTTGCCAAGTTTGATTTTTTTTTTTGAGATACATATAACTTTGTTGCAATAAATAAGCGATATGTATTTGTTTAAACAGTAAAGCTTTCTACAGATCATAAAATTGAGTTTTAAATTTAGGTTACATAAGCATTTTGAATGTGACCAACAGGAGTGGAATTGTCAATAACGTAGTACTAATTGATGCAGCGCCACTACGTTGACTTAGATATTGAAAAAGTTTGCTCACATGTAAAGCAGCCCATTGGAGATTGTGTTCTATTTTTTTAATTGAATTTTCTAAAATATTAACAGATGTTCCAAATAGATGACCTTTCTCACGCGTAAATTGCTGAAACATATTCAATTGTTCTTGAGTGGTTAGGTATTCAGATATACCACTAATAACAGAAGCTGTGGTGGACCAACTTTGTAAACTAAATGAAAATAAAATAAAAGTTATCAATGAAAAATTTCGTAGGATGAATAAGTTTAAATCTTTTTTTTTGACTTACGCTTCCGATAACTCCTCAACATTTTCAATCATCAATTGAAATACGGTCATTATGTTTTCGGGAGTTTGCATGTACAAACTAGTTAAGGCAATAGTCTTAAGGTCCTGGGGAACTTTATTAGATAATATAAATGTATAATGATGATTCACATTATAACGTGTACAACCCATGGCACGCACAATTTTTTCCTTTTCACTTAACAAGTCCTCATGTTTAAACATTTCCTTTAAAAACCCATAAATATCGGACTTATCATTGCGACAAGCAGCACAATATAAAGTTTCACGGAAATCTGGTGGTGGTTTTGTACTCTTCGATAAATAAGAGAGGAATATATGCCTTGCATGGGTATTGCAATCCTCATGATGATACTTACAAAGCCAGCTGATAACTTTATTACGATTGTAGACATCTAGGACAGAATCATATGAATTTTGAAAACTTAACTTGTTATACACTTTGTCTAGCAGCTCATACAAGAATTGACCAAAATCCCCATGTTGTTTCAATGTCATGCGTACATACAACGTACTGATACCCTTAAAAGCTGCATACCAGGGAGTGTATTCAGTTTCGGTAGCTAAATACTCCATGAACTCAAAAATTTCATCATAACCCTTAAGGCCGGCTTGACCAAAAGTAAAAAGATCATCAACAACACTGGCACGATTACTAACATGTATAGCCGAGTGATTGGGCTGCTCAAATGCTACTCGTAAGTGTTTTAATAAGTCCAAATCATAGAAAACTCTATAATAATTAGATTGCTGGGTATTAACTATGACCCAATCATGATGGGTTGTGTTTCCAAATTGCACTTCTTCAAGAGTTTTATTAAAATAGAATTTAGGTGTAAAATCGCTGTAATTCGTTCTCATATCATCATTAAAGGTTATGGGTATTGTGTATCTTATGGAGGCATCACTGCCATCATTAGGATCCAATAAAAATCTTTTTTGTTTTAAAGAAAATCTGCCATTTGAACTGGGCGATACTGTGACCACTGGGTAGCCAACTTGTTCAGTCCAGTCCTTAAAAAACTCATCCAAATCTACATTATGCTCCTTGGGCCAATGTTTTTTCAGATATTTGAATAAATCCTCGGGTACAACATTTCTCAAGTGGCTGCAGGTAAGAGGAATAATAATTTTCTTCCATTAATTGTATGAATTTCACTTACTTTTCCTGTAAATATTCTCTTATAGATCGATCAAAATTTCCTGTACCCATTAAATTGGCAAACATGCGTACAATCGATGCGCCCTTGGCATAAGTAATGCCACTAAATTTGTAGCCTAATTCAGTTGGAGTATTTATGGATTGCTCAGGACTACTCAAAGGCTGCGTATTATTTGATGCATCTGTACCAAATATAAGTTGCACTTGATTCACAACGAATTGTTTGTCTAATTCATATTCAGGATAAATCTTAAAGGTAACATGAAAATCATTAGAAATATTTGATAAACAAAATAATACAAATTTATAGTGTACCTCATGTGACAAGAAGTATTGGTAATAACGCGCAAAAGCCTCGTTCAACCAGAAATAGCTCCACCATTTAAATGTTACACTATTGCCGAACCACATGTGTGAAGTTTCATGAGCCAAAATTGTAAGAGTGTATTGTTTGTCAGACCAACCGTCTGTATAACCAGGTTCATGCACCAATACAGAGTCCCTTTGAGAAATTTGTTCCAAATGTTATACATTTTCTTTTTTGCATGTTGCCAACTTTCTTACTTGTATATGACTAAGCCCCAATTTTCCATGCCATTGTGGGGAAAACGTGGAGAGCCGACCTTTTGCATAATCGAGTTGCCCAAAGTCTTATATGGTATTTGCGTGTAGTTATCATAAGCCTCCAATATCCTCAAACCTACTTGAAAGGTGAAGTTGGTTTTATTATTGAACTTTGAGTGCATAATTAATTTGAAATCCTCATTTCCATTAGATTGAAAATCACTAATAAGGAATGCTACCAAATATGTTGACATCAAGGGAGTGTCTTCAAAATGATCCACATAACGATCGGTACTAAAATAAAAAATCTATTGGCATAAATTTGCTTTTATAATAAAACTCAGATTTACCCTTCGACTATGGATTTTATTAGTTTTGTATTAAACAAAGAATTATATTCTCTGGGGCGACTTATTTGCATGCGGAATTTCGCCTTAAAATCGGGCTCATCAAAGCAGGGGAATGCTGTGCGTGCATCAATTCTTTGCAACTGTGTTATACCATACCAACTTAAATGAAAATTAACATAAAAGTTTCAACGAATAATAGCTTAACAGTGAAATTTGTAGAAAACTTAGTATATTGGATTTTAACCAAAATTCTTGGACTGCTGCACAGTGGTCCCAATGGCATCTTTAGGGTTTTTGGGGATTATACATAAGTAAAAAACTTTGCTGATTTTTAATGACAACTACCCACCGCGCCAAGCGTTATACATTTTTATTTTTATATTTGCAATATTATCACTGTAGTATAACTGCACAAATAATTGCTTAATTTTGTTTTTAATAAGAGATCTGTCGATAATTGTCTGTGGTTTGGAGAGCTAATAAAATAAAGCGAAAATATTTTCTCTAATATTTGTTGGTTTTATTTAAACAAGAGAGGTTGTTTGTATTTTTTTTATTTAAAAAGGTGTAAAAATCTAAATACATTTCTGAATTGTGCAATTTTATCCGTATTATAAATTTATTAGACGTTTAAATGTGACTTTTACCAGCTCGTTATTATCTTTAACATGTGAATTGTTAAATGTTTAAGCTATAAGTTGCTTATTTTTGCCTTAACACTTTATATCGAATCTTAAGACTGCAATGTTTATCACCAAAAGTAATTTGTTCAATGTTTGGGTACACAGAAAAAATAAAAATTAATTTCAATTAAAAAATTTGTGATATTAATTAAAAAATAAATTAAATTTGCACCAGTAAACAAATCAATAGTATCAATTAAACGTATAATTTACTTGATTAAACGTTTAATTCAATTGATTAAATTTTTAATTAAAACTGATTTTATTTTTGATTAATACTTTAATTAGCGAAACATTTTTTAAATTTTTTTCTGTGTACGATGAAAAAGATCAAAATAATTATTTTTATTTTTTTTTAAATTCCCTTAGCTAATCCCCGCGAGGCTCTGCGCTTGTCAGCAGGAAAGGTGTAAGAGTCTCTGGCGGGAATCGAACCCGCAACCCCGGCGCTGATAATATTGGACTACTTGATCCAATTTGATCAAATAGACTACTCCCTGGACTGATCCTATGTAAGCATGGACAATGTTATTGTTAAAAAGAGTTTGTAGTGAGACGACATGTCGAGCCCTTATAGCAAAAATAATGTAACCAACAACATTTTAGATTTTTGTTTTTTGATGAAAATCGATAATTTTTGATCATTTGCATCATCTCTAAAAATCTCATATCTCTTGGAAGTACCGTTACAAAATAAGAGCAAAAGCAATTTCAAATGAACCCCTAGCCTTGAAGGAAAAATATTTACAAAAACCTTCTCCTGTAAAATTTTATTTTTGTTGGTTACATCATTTTTGCCATTAGGTCTTCGTTTTTAACGACATGTTTTCGTTTTTAAATGACTTCAAAACTAATCCTCTTAAGTATACCATGGAGTATAAGTTTGGGTTACTTTTGGACTAGTCCTAGTCCCTTGTGGTCTACATTTCACACGTGTGTTTGAACTAGTCCTACCGGGACACTCTAAAAAAAATGTTACGGTGTCATATTGTACGTTTTCATCAAAAGTAGTATAGCAAATGATAAAAATAAAAACCATGAAAATAAAATAAAGAGGAAGAGGATGCAGGCTCATCGAACAAAAAATGTTTTCGACTCTATTTTCAAATGTTGGTTGGATGAATATTTCCTCTTTCCTAGTAAAGACTTGTCGATGTTTTTCTTAGAAGCCTCGGGGGATGAAGCGTCAACAAACTAGAATTTGTTCCAGCTTAGTTTCATATAGCCAGAAAAAATGTCATGCAATTGTGTGACATACGGTCCATAATTTACCATAGATCCTATTTTCAGCAGCCTTCTGAAATTCACTGTAAACGCTAAAACTAATTTCACCGCTATATTAAAATTTATTAAAATTTATGTTTTTAGTTAATACCAGAAATAACTCTGCGGAATTTTGGGACGATTGGTTCATAACTTGTCATGGCTCCAATATAAATCCCCCTTCTGAAAATCATTAAAGTTTAGCTTAAGCTGCTACGAATCATGATATTTTACTTAAGATTGTCTGTCAATACATTTATATAGGTCTAAGCCGCAACCAATTTTAATGCTGACGTTTTTAAAAAATAACTGATAATAAATAGATATAATATAGATATGGGTGTTTCCACAGAAAAATACCCATATAGCTCAAAAATGAAGTTATTATTTTGAATTTTTTTTCCGCTTAAAATAACTATACAAAATAAATCTATCTGTCATTTTCCGAAAGATTAACTTTAATTTTCTTTATACTAACAAACATATGCTACTTTGATTTATTTAACTGTTAACTTTTTAATATGTAACGACCGTTTTTTTTTTTTTTTTGGTATCTAATTTCTTTGGTTTGAAAATAAATCTATTCCTTAAACAAAACATTTCAAAGAATTTTGATCAGATATTTTACTTGATATGTCCTGCGCAAAATTTTACAATACATGATGTTTCTTTTCGATATTTAAAGACAGTACATTTATAAGTAATTTAATGGTCAAAAAAATGTATTGAAATTACATTTTTTATGAATTCTTTCGATTGCTGCCGTTGCTTGAACTTTCGTAAGTTCAAAATGGAGCAATCCTCGTGGCATATTTGGGCAGGTTGGAATTTTATTTAAAAAATCTCGGAAAATCGTTAAAGACCGTTACTTTGGAAACACCCATATCACGGCTGAAATATTTGAACTGTCGGTGGAGGGTATCAAAGATTCTCACTCCAACTTGTTTTTTGATGAAGATGATTTTATCACCGAGTTTTTTTATAAAAACTTTTTTTCTATCTTATCTCGACTTAAGATGTTTTGTCAAAATGCCACAGAAATTATTTTACTGATTTTATGACAGCTAATTTTATATGTAAAGTGCACCATCCACTCAACCAACTTCATTGTTTGTACTAATTGTAATGCTTATAGATACTTATAAAATAGAGTTATGACTTTTTTTGCGCTTAACTTACCATTGCGACCACTGTGTGCTGCCAACTTTTTTTGAAGAATTCCCTTTAAGAAAGAAAGAATTAACTTAAAGACGGATCCCTCCTGCTATAATTTTTGGTGAAACTATTTTGTTTTTCGAAAATTGATGAATCCGCCTTCTTTATTTGTTAGTATGCATACCAACTTACTTGACATTATCATATGTGGCTCTGAAAACTCCTGCTAAACCACTGCGTATCTGACCTTGATATTTAAAGTACACGGTGTATGCTGTATTCACCTCCAATGGCATTAATAAATAAAGCGTAAGCTTATTTGTTAAGCATTCATAGAGCATAGATCCACTAGTGATATTCTCAACCACTATTCCATTGGAATCATACAAAACTGCTTTCAAAATATCAATATTATCTTTGTGAAGCGTTATCGTCCTAAGGTTATGCTTATTTGCACGAATAGTTATATTGACTTCACCATCAAATGTAAACTGTTTATCATCATCTGCTTGTGTCAGATGTGGTTTAAGGTAAATATTATAAAAATCCGGTATAATGTCCTTAGTTAAACGATATTCCGCATTGCGTAGAGTCAGATAATTCATTAACTTTCCTAGATGAAAAGATGACCATATCAAATTGCTTTCGACTATCTGAATAGCTTTTTCTAAAACATTAACAAATTGGCCAAAAAGCGGACCTTTTTGTTTGGTGAATTGATTTAAACGTGTTAATTGTTCCTGAGTTGTTAAGTATCGTGCAATATCTTCAATGACGGCAGCAGTAGAGTCCCAGCCTTGCAAACTAATTAAAAAAAATTAATTTAAAATAAAATCTGTGGCATTTTGACAAAACATCTTAAGTCGATATAGTATAGCAAAAAATTTTTAAGAAAAAAATGTAAAAAAATAATTTTTATCAAAAAATAAAATAAACCAAAATTAAAGAAAAATACAAAATTATTAAAACTAAAATAGAAAAATGTTTGTTTCAATGAAAATTCGTATGGTTAGCAATATTTTTTTTCAACTTTTTAAATTTGACTTCAGATGTTTTGTCAAACTGCAACAGAAATGTATGTATGTATGTTCTTACACTTCTGCCAACTTTTCTGGATATTCCATTATTAAATCAAATACTACTAAAATGTTTTCGGGAGTTTGACTATACAAATTTTTCAATCCAAGTATCTTCAAACTAAGAGTGACACTATTACTCAAAACAAATTCAAAATGATCTTGAACAAAGTAACGCGTACAACCCATGGCCTGCAAAATCTTCTGCTTTTCGCTCGTCAATTGCGTACTTAAGAACATTTTCTTCAAATTTGCATAAATATCTGATTTATCATCGCGAACTGCAGCACAATATAAAGTTTCTCGGAAATCGGGACTTGGTTTGGTATTAACTGACAAATGTAAACGAAATATTTCTTGAGCTTGTGTATTGCAATCGTCATGATGATATTTACAAAGCCAGCTTATTACTTTATTACGGTTATAGATATCCGGAACAGTATCCTTTGGATTTTCAAAGCCCAATTTCTTGTAAACTTTATCAAGAATTTCAAAAAGGAAATCTTTAAATTTATCATGTTGGGCCAAAGTCAAACGATAGTAAAGAGTATCAAAACCTTTAAAAGCTGCTTGCCAGGGTAAATATTCTACTTCCGTAGCTAAATACTCCATAAAGTCCAAGACTTCATCATAACCTCTTAAGCCATTACGACTGAAAGCGAAAAGATCATCGATTATGCCGGCACGATTATTAACATGTATGCCTGCGTGTTTAGTTTTCTTTAGAACGCCTTTAATTTGCTTTAAAAGTTCGGTATCATAGAAAACTCTATAATAATTAGATTGTTGGGTATTAACTATAAACCACTTGTAATGGGATGCATTACCAAATAATATTTCATCTTGATCTTTTGTCAAATAGAATTTCGGTACCAAATTGTTAAAATCGTCCATTTTATCGCTATTAAATGTGATTGGTATGGTGTATTTTACGGTGGCATTGCTGCCATCATTAGGATCTAAAAGGAATCTTTGTTGTTTAACCGAATAACGACCACTGGGGCTGATCGAAGCAATGACCAAAGGATAACCCTCTTGTTCAGTCCAATCTTTGAGAAATGTATTCAGATCTACGATTTGTTTGGAAGGCCAATGATGTTTTAAGTGTTTAAAAAGATCTTCAGGCACAGAAGTTTTTAAGTGGCTGTAGGAGGAAATTATTTGAGGAATTTGTTGAATTGTAAACTTATAAACTTACTTTTCTTTCAAATAATTTCTTATAGCCTTGTCGAAATTTTCTTTACCCATTAAATTACTAAACATGCGTAGAACGGCTGCTCCTTTAGAATAAGCGATATTACTGAATTTTGAACCGATTTCGTGGGGTGTATTAATAGATTTCTCGAGACTAGTCATTGGCTGAGTATTATTAGAAGCATCAACATCAAATATAGGATAAAGTTCTTTAATAAGAAATTGTTTATCAAATTCATATTCCGGATAAAACTAAAATATCAATTAAACGAAATTGGGATTATTGAGATTAATGTGATGATGTTTTATATTCATTAACTTACCTCATGCGCTAAAAAATACTGATAATAGTTGGGGAAAGCTTCATTTAACCAAAAATAACTCCACCACTTATGAGTTACACTGTCGCCGAACCACATGTGAGCAGTTTCATGCATTACTAAACTAACAGTCTGTTGTTTGTTAGACCAACCATCGGTAAAGCCAGGTTCATGAGCTAAAGCAGAATCCCTTAAAAAAATAGATACTTTTTAATGATAGTTAAAAATAATAACACTACACAGAAAAAATGTTTGCAAAAAATTATTCAATTAAATTATTAATTGGTGTACATTAATTATTCAATTAATTTTTTGTTTGCTGCAATTAAATTTCTTAATCAAAACCCATAAAATTAAATGTTTGTGTATATTTGGTGTATTTTTTAGTTTATGCAATTAATTTTTTAATTGACTAAATTTGTGTCCCATGATTCGAAAATGCAAATCCGTTAATTGATATGATCAATTCCTTTGCAGGGGCAAAATTAGTTAAATATTTAATTGTCTGAACGAATTGTTTAATTAAAATTGATTTTCTATTTTTTCTGTGTATGCTAGGTGAAAAAACAGACAAGCCGGGCACATGGTGTTTTAACGTAATTCGGGTACGCTCAATCCAGTGGATTTCGAGATATACCGTTATTTTGAAAATGGAGGAGGTTGCAAAACATGTATTTGCGTAACTCAAAAACGGTTTAGTTTATTGAAATTATTAAAAAAAATCCGCAATAAAATTTCCTTTAAGAAAAGAAAAATTTTTTTCTAATAAGAGCAGTCGTTTTTGATACATAATTTTTTATAAAAAAGTTAATTTTTGTTTCAAAATTTCGAAATTTTTGGTTTTTTAAAAATTTATAAAAAATTTAAATGATTTTGTTATTCGTGCTTAATTCCCAATTTTTATTATTTGATAAAAACCCTGAAATTTATTTTAGAAAAACTAAAGATATTAAACCAAATAAAACTGTTAAGCGTATAAGAATTACAGAAACAGTTCTATATGTAACAATATCAAACTTTAAACAAAATCATCAACAATAAACAGTTAGTTTATCCCTCCTTACATTCCCCACTACAATTGATTGGAATTCTTCCAACATTAATTGTAGTTGTAAGTAGGTTAAGAAAAAACAAAATAAAAACAAAAACAACTCGCTTTATTTAAAAACGGGTTGCCAGTCAGTTTTTTTAGGCCATGCACCTGCCAGTTTATTATCATAATAATTTTCGCGGGAACACAAAATTTAATTTAAATGATTTTGTTATTCGTGCTTAATTCCCAATATTTATTATTTGATAAAAACACTGAAATTTATTGTTGATGGGATTAGATATTCCTATGTGTATTTCACTGGTTGATATTTAAGCACGAATAACAAAATCATTTAAATTAAATTTTGTATTCCCACGAAAATTATTTTGATATTTATAAAAATAATTTTTTGCATACGAAGCTGCAAACAAAACAAGCTATAAATGATTAAAATCTATAACCAACTTTTGATTTTATTCACAAAAGTCGAAATTTTAATTAATTTAAGAATTTCATAAAACGCAATATTTGTATGGGAGCCCCCCTAAAAAGTGGTTGACAAGGGGCAAGTATGTCTCGAGAAATTGTTGAGGACAAAAAACTTATTGAGGTCGATAATTTTTTGCATACGAAGCTGCAAACAAAACAAGCCATAAATGATTAAAATTTATAACCAACTCTTGATTTTATTCACAAAAGTGAATATATTCAATATATTTCAATACATTTCTAGTCTGCATTGAAATTTTGTATGGGAGCCCCCTTAAAGAATTTAGATAGTGGGTAGGTATGTTAGATATAAATGATTGAGATTACAAATATAGTGGGGTTGGGCATACATTTGAACCATCTAGAGACATCCTAGGCGCTGCAGGGGCAAATTTTATTGCGAAATTTCGTTTTTTTTTTAGTAATTTCAATAAACTCAACCGTTTTTGTTGTGCAACCTCCTCCATTTTCGAAATAACGGTATATTTTGAAAACCAGAGCTAATCTAAAAAACGGAGAGCATCACTGGATTCAGCGTACCCGAATAATGTTAAAACGCCATGTGCCCGGCTTGTCTCAAAAAAAGTGTAAATTTCTTGCACAGAGTGTAATTAGTATTGCGGTTATTTTTGTTAAACTGTTTATGGTCTTTAATCAAAATTTTGATATTTTTAATTAGGCTAAAGTTCATCAAATTTAATTTTTATTAAATAATTTTTTATAAAGAAAGGAATTCTACAACATGAAATTAATTAAAATTTTGCATTCTTAACTACCGCGGGGCTCGAACCCAGGCTTTCGCGGACAGGTTGCCTAACATGTTCCAATCTCCCCATAAGCCTTTGCCGTTTAACACTCATTACCACTGACGACTGCTGGCAGTCAATAGTCAAGCATCAATCTTTAAGCCACTATTGACCGCGCGACTCGAACCCAGGCTTTCTAAACATGTTTCTTCAGAGTGTTTTGCCGTTTTACACCCACAGCCATTGACGACTGCTGGCAGTCAATAGTCAAGCATCAATCTTTAAACCACTGCCAGCAGTCGTCAATGGCTGTGAGTGTAAAACGGCAAAACACTCTGCAGAAACATGTCCATGACAGCCTGGGTTCGAGCCCCGCGGTTTTAATTAATTTCATGTCGTAGAATTCCTTTTTTTATAAAAAATAATTGAATGAAAATGAAATTTGATGAACTTTAGACTAATTAAAAATATCAAAATTTGGATTTAAAATAGTTAAAAATGTTTTACAATTAATTAAACATTTAAGAAACATACTTGTAAATCACCAAACCCCAATTCTCCATACCACTATGGGGAAAATGATTAGAACCAACTTTTTGCATGATTGTATTACCCATGGATTTATAGGGCAGCTGAGTATAGTTATCATAGGCCTCTAAAGCTTTTAATCCCACCTCATAGGCTAAATTTGTTTTGTTGTGGAATTTTGAATGCATTATGATTTTTAAATCCTCATTGCCATACGATTCGAAATCACTTATTACAAACGCTACTAGATATGTAGACATCAAAGGAGTCTCCTCGAAATGATCAATAGAACGATTGATTCTAAAACAAAAACAACAATATAGTTTATGATCGCTTAATTTATTTTGTGTGAACTTACCCATCCTTTGTTGTGTGAACTAGACGGGTATTAAATACTGAATTATATTGATTGGGACGACTTATGTGCATACGAAATTTCGCCTTAAATTCGGGCTCATCAAAGCAAGGAAATACTGCGCGTGCATCGATTCTATGAAGTTGAGTTGTTCCATACCAACTGAAATGTTACAATTTTCACTTACAATCTACTTAGTTACAATATAAGAAAATATTTTATGTCTCTACGTTTCTTGATTTTAACAAAAAATTACCAATATTTTTCATTTTGTAGGATCACATTTACTCAGGACCATGCACCTTTAATTTTATGTTTCTGACCCCCAATTTCACCAAGTTTAGTTATAATTAGCTTTCAGTTATAGCTATCAAAATATATTGTTAACTGAAAGATAAAATATTAGTAACTTTAACTGAACTTTGTGAAATTGGGGATAATTATAATTGTTACGGGGCATTTACACGGTGTCTTTCCAGACATGTCTGTTTTTGACATTCTCTTTTGAACATGCTACGAAGAACCATTTGTCTTTTTCCAAACATGTCTGTTTTTATGTATAATTGCCTTATCTTCTTTATATACAGAAACAAAAATACGATTGCCAAACATGAAAACTCATTTCGTGTCTATTTGGCAACCCCTATTTTTTCTCTACCTCGATCAATAACAAACATGTTTGTTAGACATGCCTGAAAAGACACCGTGTGAACTCTCTCTTAGGCCCGTTTTCACAACTTACCGATAGCTAAAAGTAGAATTTAACCGGGCTTATAAAAAGTGTTCAATTATGAAAACTTTTCTTTAACCTAAAGCGAGCGATAAAGTAAATTTAGGTTCATCCTACCTGGTATGTTAAAGTAAAATTGTAATAATGGAACACTTTTTATACGACCGATAAAATCCTACCTTTAGCTATCAGTAAGTGGTGAAAACAGGCCTTAATCTAGTTACTTACTCTCATAAACGCTATTAACAAGTCAGAAAGTATATACGGTCAAGCTTGAACATTTGATTCCCTACACCAGATATTACTTCGAGAGTGTATCCTACTTGAGACTACTTCGAGAGTGTATCCTACTTGAGACCCATGGTATTATGGACCCGGCAAAACAAAATTTCGTCATAAGGCTAAAATTCATATAAGTATTATTTGTGCCGAATATTTTCTAAATGTCGACATCTATATAAGATTTGTTCGTCTAAAAGCGATTTTGGAGAGGGGCTTATGTTTTTTACCGATTTTCAAAAAATTTTACTAATGCCCAATTTTCAGGATTGTATATAATTCTATATTAAGTTAATTTTCATAAAAACTTAAATCGTATTTAAATACAGATTGGTTTTTTGATTTTAAAAATATATGTGTTTTAATATCAATCCTGAAATTGGCCATAAATGATGTTGCTTGCAATAATCATTTAGTATAATAAGATGGTTTATGGGCACAAAGACTCTATTCCAGAAAGATGTTTGTACACAGAAAAACACTCTGGATAAATAAAGATTCTTATACTTACTTTAAGAACGAGTCGTACTCAAAACTTCAAGTACGAATACCACTAAAACGTACTTAAAATAATCCTAAACGGGATAACTTTCGAAAATCAATTCCGGAAATTCTTAAAATAAATAAGTACCAAATTCTTAAACAAAGTAAAAAAAGATTAAATTGTTCGTTGATAGTGGCACTCTGAGAGTAAAATTACAAAGTGAGCGCTTTAAATCTCATTTAGTTTACCAAAGAAGCTACAACAACACCATGCAAGTAGTAAGTCTGCGTTTATACAGCTCATGTTTTATTGACATTATTCTACCTTTTTCTTCTTTGAACATGCATTGGCGTTCAAATGATTCATGTCGTGTTGACGACATGTTTTTTATTTTGTATAGTCGTCCGTATGCATGAGTGCTTTTTTGATATTGAAAACAAAAACAAAATTAAGCAACGAATGAAAAAGCAAAGCGTACTGACAGTACATGCATCTGTGTACTCGTTTCTTTTCCCCTCGTCCCTCTTGCCAATAAAGTAGCAATCATGTCATTAAAACATGAGCCGTATGAACACAGACTTAAGAAACGATTTATTAAGGGTTGTGGTTCCACATTTGGACTCAAGCTCTCTTTTTACTGATCTAATTTTGATGGATTCCAATCCCAAATTGCTTAGGATAACTAGACGTAATTTGAGACCTTTGACTTTGATCTTTTTTTATTAATTTTTTGAAAGTGCGCGCGTTTTCAACAGACGAGCATGGCTTAATCGACATAGAATTACCCAAGGAGTCAGAATAAATACTTTATGATGTCTAAGATGAATAATAAAAAAATTTCACACGGAATGGCAAACATAGAATACCCTCATTCACTCCTAGAAGTGGTGTAGGGTTAAAAAAATTTGTCCGGACAAAAAGTGTTCGGCAACAATGGGTGAATTTATGTTAAAAATTAAAATTGCTGTTGTTGCATATTTCTACCGGAATGATGTTACTACTTTGATTTGATTACCATAGCATAAGCGATTAATTTTTGCTAAATGGGAATAATAAAAAACTATAAACAATTTCAATACTTGTGTAAAAGATTTAACAATTTTATGTTTATATGTATACTCTACACTTACTTGACATTATCATAAGTAGCTCTATAGAACCCCGCCATGCCGTCACGTATCTCACCATAATACTTAAAATATAAAATATAACTTTTACCCACAATTAACGACGCGGATAAATTTATTGTCAGCTTATCAGTTTCAGAGTCATAAACTAAAAATTCGCTATTTATCTTTTGCACAACGAGTCCATTTGTATCGTAAAGTACTGAGTCCGATATGACAATGAGATCTTTGTGCAACGTTATCTCCTTTAAATTGTTTACAACAGAGTGTAATGTTATATTGACTTCGCCGTCAAATGTAAATTGTTTTCTACCGGATTCTAATCGCAGATAAGGTTTAATATGTATGTCATACAAATCGGGTATGACATCTTTGCTTAAACGATATTCTTGGGCAAACGAAGAAATTCTCGTTAGATGGTATAAAAAGAATAGAATTTTACAGACTCTCATTTTACTGAACCCGACACAGAGAGAATGGGAGTGCAATACATGCGGCCTCTCCGAAACAATTTAGACAACTAAATTCTAAATTTTTTTAACTTCACCAAGTAAATCAAATAATGCAAAGAAATTAAATATTTGTTTTGAGTTTATTTTTGTATAATTAACATAAGATTAGATTAATGGGTTATTTAAATGCGCTTTGTTTATTTGTTTCTAGATAAACGAACTTATCAATTTTCAAAAGTAAATTTAATAAATAAATGAAAAAGTTATTGCAACCTGTTATTGAAAATGAAATCTAATATGGCACCTCTATCCTCCTTCCCATAAACTATTTTTCTAGTTCCAACACAATGCAGTGCTGGTCCTAACAGAAAAAAAAAATTCGACCCTACAATGCACAGTGTGGCAAAATCAAAAATTTTAGTAAAAAAACATATGGACAACTTTAGCTCTGTTTCTAAACTCTACTTTTAGAGCAGGGGTGCTAGGCGATTTTGATTAAAAATCGGCATATTCAAAAAAAATCGTTATTGTGCCGATTCAATAAAAAAAATCGGCAAATTAAATTAAAAACAATAAAAGGTATTCTTATTAAAGCAAAAAAATAACAAAATAGAACAATTCAATGATTGTAAGAGGTAATCTCCGGGACTGCCGGTCCGATTTTAAAAATGTATTCTACAAAATCATGAATAGAACATCCTTACGAACATGGGCTGCATAAGGTTCCACTAAAGTGCTTAGGACCCCCCATTTTAACCTCGCTCTAAAACTAAAAAAATAAAGAAAACAAATGTAATACTTATCGTTGTTCTTAAGAAAAATAAGCGGAAAAGTATCTTTTGAAATTCGGCCCATTTAGGAAGTAAACGGGTAAAACCTGAATTTGGCTACTTTTTTTCACCCCGGCTATCTTTTAAGCCAATCAACTTAATCAATTTGTTGTATGTAAAGCAATTAGAACGATTGAAGTTAGCAGTAAGATGTTACGTTAAGGTCTTACGTTATAAAGGTTAAGTTAAGTTACTCCCGGCTAAGTCAGCCTTTAACATTATATCACAATCAAAACTTTTCTAAAAATGTAACTACAAATTTAGTACTTTTAAGAAAACCGAACGGTTAAGGGATGAAATTCGTAAATATTGTTGGTACTTTTGTCTCCATGGGTTCAATGAATGAGAATCTGTAAAAATAATTTGTTTTGGCACTTCGTATTTCTCAAAATGTTACTAACTTACGATAGAGTTAAGGGCCGCTAACCCTTCTATATTCAGAAAATATTAATAATCGTTTAGAAGAGATCTATTAAAACGATAGTTTCCGTACTCAAAAGCAAAAGAAAGCCATTTAAACCTGAGTACGCTGCTCATCCATCAACCACCAAGAGGGGACATACGAAGACTTACTGCCACTCCGAAAATATCTAACCAATTTTGATGAAATTTTAATAGAAAGATCAGCGTTATATAAACACACACAGTTTATCAATAAATTTTAATAAAATTCCAAGTTGTAAAATTCCTTCATTCAGTAAAAATAATTTAATGAAAATTAAATTTGATGAACTCAAGCCTAACTAAAAATATAAAAATCACAATTTTTCTTAGGTTTATATGTTTTTCAAAGCCAGGAATATAAAGGAACAGCCCAGAAAAATGTTTTTAAGATTTGGAAGCAATAAACACGTATACTGCATCCCAACCGCTTCCTTTTTTGCTTCTAAAAATAACTGCTTTACTCTACTGCTGTAAGATAAGGCATACAATCCTACAATTGTTAAATACGGTGCTAAATACTAGAAGTGAAGCGCTGTTTATTCGTTTTTTTAAGATTACATTTTCTACTGCTTTATTGAAGCAGTGATATCATTTATTCTGTTAATAAAAAATACAAATTTTTACATCATTTTACAAAAATCATACATAATTATTATAAAACTATAATCCTTTTAATTCAAAAAAATATTTAAGATTTTTAAAAAAAAAATTGAACGCTGAAATAAGAATCTTTTAAATGCTTAATTTTTTTCACTTACTTTATACACGTCAATCATGTCAGTTTTCAAAGCATGAAATAAGCGTTCTTCAGATCTCTACAGCAGAGCTTCTACGCGAGGAATTCCAAACAAAAATCATGTAATATTTCATAGAAGTGTTAGCGCTTCATTCTGAATTCTCCCTTACATTATTGCTTCCGAGGAAGCATCAGTTTTTGCTGGGAGATGGGCAATTTCGATTTTGATGAAATTTAAAACTTATGTAGATCGATCTACATACAAAAACACACAGGCTTTATATTACTTTATAGTTAATTAAAAATTCATTCTGAGCGGGCAACGCTTCGGGAACGTTTAAATTGTAGTTAATAAACAATATTTTTTTAATAA
Organism: Pollenia labialis; assembly: GCA_949318255.1. NCBI lineage: Eukaryota > Metazoa > Arthropoda > Insecta > Diptera > Polleniidae > Pollenia > Pollenia labialis. The sequence continues at coordinate 116,312,435 of OX439143.1, forward strand.
TTTTTTGTATTTAAACACAAACATATGTGTGTATATTCTATAAGTATATTTTTGAGTTTAAAATTTTTGCTAAAACCTTTTTAATATCAGCATCAAAATAGTTAGAATTATTAAATTTTCAATAATCCTTAAAAAAAAAGAATAACTTGCAAGGATTATTTCTCCAGAGAACATCAACATTTTGTCATATTAAATAATTCTTTCCACATTCGCAAAAGAATGTGGAAGAACCAACAATTTTAGGAAATACAGCCGTATAATCCTTATGCTTTAAATCTGAAATTTTAGCCAAAAAGTCTTCAAGTTTACTTAATTCACACTAGATTGCCTCACTTATTTTCTTAAGTATAAGCGCTGTCTTAATAACAGTTGTATATTTTCATTGTAATAAGTTTTTCAGTGTCACCCAAAATTATTTAATTATTCCAAACTAACCTAAATTATCGAAAAATGTACCTTTTTGGAGCAAAAATAGGCAAATTTAAAGGGAAACAAATCAGCAAAATTACGATTAATCGATAAATATGGCAGGCCTGTTTGGGAGCCCTCAGAATAACAATTTGCATGAAAAGCGTACTTTAAATTTGTGTAAATGAGAGCGGGTATGAGAGAATAAAATTTGTCTTCTTCTTACACGAAATCGCCCAGGCTTTTACTTGATGCAAATTGCGTAGATTTTCAAACAGCTGTGCCGAATCTCTGATGCCCACTACAGACAGGCGTTGGTCCTATATGCGATCTTTGTTTTTTTTTTAATTAATTTTCATACCAGTGTTGCTGGGGGAAAAATAAAAAAGTTACGCTCTTTTCGTTAAAAAGTTACGTTTTTTCGTCAAACATTACATATTGAAATATATTTTGAATTATTAGTACATTTATATTTTTATACAAAATAAATATTTGTATTCCATATTTCACACAGAGGTAAAAAGGCGAATCTACGCTCATCGAAAAATACGTTTTCAGATTGATGATGCACTAACATCAGAATTGTGACATCAATGTTATTACAAATGGCATCAATGAGGCACTTATGAGCCATCGTATTTTACTTGTAGATTTGTAAGTTTTGAGAAACAGTGCCCATAATATTATTTAAGAAGATATGAGTTTTCCGCTTCTATATTGGCTTTATTTTCCAGTGTCAATAACAAGACAACAAAATCATTTATGGAACAAAAACATAACTCAGAATAAAAATAGATAAACGTGTGAACTTGTTAATTTAAAAATTAAACCTTTTTAAAAATTTTTAAATAACGGTTCATGTATGAAGTACTTTATTAAAAATATTACATACATACATACATACATACATACATACATACATACATACATACATACATACATACATGCATACATACATACATACATACATACATGCATACATACATACATATACATACAACCAAAAGTTAGGAAAATTTGGCCAAAAATTAGCAACATTAGACATGTTACGTTGGGCCTTCAAAAGCTACGAAAAATGTAACATCACGGCATCACTGCCTCATACACCACTGCTGATTAAGGGTATTTCTCCTTCATGCTGAATTTATCAAACGGTTGTTTCAAAATTCCTAGTTCGTAATGTTCAGCTTTACTTTCATATTCGACCTTTAAGAAATTGTATTACCATAAAGTATTTCATTTTACCCTAATTATGCAAATTTTGAACATATCCGCGCAGAATGAACTCTGAACTTAACCATGATTTTACGTATATTGATTTTTATGATCCTATTGGCATTAAAAATAACCTCTGGCGGCATCATCTGGCCGGGCCGTATTTTTCCAAAATGAGACAGGTCAGACAGTTGCTGTAAATGGTGTTCGCTATCGTCAGATGATAACGAACTTTTTATGGCCCGAATGGGAAGATATGGAAGTGGACGATATGTGGTTTCAACAGGACGGTGCCACTTGCCACACAGCTAACAAACAACGGCTCTTTTGCGCGACGAATTCAATGGTCGTGTTATCTCACGTGGTGGCGATGTCAATTGGTCGCCAAGATCATGTAATTTGACACCGTTGGAACTCTTTTTTTGGGGTTATTTGAAGAAAAGGTGTACGTCGATAAGCCAGCAACAATTCAAGAGCTAAAGGATTCGATAATTCGGTACATTAACGTCATAGAACCTCAATTATGCCTCACCTCAGCGCCACCGAAAGTATGGACCATTGGATGGAGGTGTGCCGCCGAGATCGCGACGGCCATTTGGCCGATATTTTGTTCCATACCTAATTTAACCATACCAATATTATCATAATCAAAATCAACATCGGCCCTTAAACTTTAACCACCTTACATATATACAAAAAATAATATTGAATACCTTTTTGTGGTGCTTTTATAAACAACTAGAAATAATATTTTAGTACAGTTAAGGTCAAAAAAAAGTACAATTTTTAGTGGTTGTTGGTACATTTTTAAAATTCCCAATGCCATCTCTGCAACGTATTTAGTATACGACTCTTCGTTAACATGTTGTTGTAGTATTGCTCAAATTTATTGTCATAGAGTATTTTGTTGTTATTGTTGACGGCCTCATCGTCATCACTAGTGTCGCCAACATTGTTGTTGTTGCTGTTATTAAACTTGTATCACCCGCAGCGTAAATCTTGTGGATTAATCCAATTTAACACTTTATGTGCCAGCCGGTAGGATTGTATTTTAATTTCGTTCTTTTTCCCCCACAATGATACCTATTTACGTGATTTTTTTAAATCATTGTTTGGTGTTGTATTCATTTTATTTAAATTTATATTAACAAAAAACCAAAATTTAAATAAATATTCATGAGCCTTCTCGTGCGAATATTCTGCTGTACTTGTAAATGGTGTACTTATTTATTACCAGCGAATGTTTGGTCTATTAAATAATTTATGACCTTGAAAGAATAAAATAAAAAAGTGGTCTGTTTAACAGCATTAAAGAATTACATTTATATTGATTTAATTTGTATTGTATTTATTGCAGGATTTTTTCACAAAAATTATTTTACAAAACACTTAAATGAAATTACAAATTAAATAGGAAAATGCAAGACGTTTAATTATAAGGATTATGTAGACAATTTCCGACGTAAAGCTTTTTTTGTCACAATTTTGATGTTAAAAACCAGACAATTTTCAGAAAAAAATCACAAGTTGCTTTTTAAGAAAACAAGAATTTTTTTCACCATAAAAAAATTTTTTAATTAAAAAGTATCTTTCTCAAAAAAAGAAAAGCTGTTTCACATAAAATAACTTTTCCCGAATAAAAGTACTTTCCAAGGTACACAAGGTAGACTCAAAATTTTTGACAAGTCGGGTATTTTTATAGAGCAGCATGTCTTCACTCCTAAATGAGTATACATTGTGTTAATGTGCCTTGGTACTTTCTACAATAAATAGCTTTTTGATTTTTTCTATGTGTTTGCGTAGGGTAGGTATCATATTTGGAAGCTTATAACTAAAAAACTTAGCACCCGAATTTAAAAAATTGTCAATAAAACGATACAAAAACACTTTAATTTTCTAGATCCAAAGTTTTTATACTATCCGCCATGTCACAGAGCACAATTCCGTTCCGAATAGATGAAAACAAATTTGTTTATTGATAGAAAGTGTATTTTGATAGTTTTTTTGGCGTTACGGATACAGAAAATTCCAATTCCGTTCATGAAAACAAGAATGGTTTCAATCCGAAAATTTTTTTCGTCATATTCTGAAGCAACAAAATACGGAATGAATTCCGTTTTCGAACGGAATTACACTCTGTGACATGCCTGAATATTCCAATTAATTTTGCAGCTAAAAACGTAACAAATCGGTTCCCGGTCATGCATTCTAGGATTAAGTCACAAAAACACAATTGTTTGACATAAAGTTCTCGCATCGAAAAAATGTGAAACAAAATATTCCATTGTTTCTCAAAAAGTGAGAAAAAAATGTGTCGCTAACTCATGTCGAAAACTATCAAAAGATTTTACGTCGTAACGTTATAAATGTGATAAAAGGCGTTGGGAACGTCATTCACATATTCCGTTGACGGCGATCACAATTTACTAAAATTAAAAATTTTTTCAATGAAGGCGGCGAAAATACGCACAATCGCGCCTGTAGAATAAGTGGGTTTGCAAAAATTAAAAATTTCATGTACCCCTACCAAATATTAAATGAACCTATTTTACAGGAAATTGTCTAACAATTTCAAATATGCTACTTTTATTAAAATCAGATTTTTTGTTTAAAAGATATTGCTTTTCAAATTTGACAGATTTTCAATTTTCAAAAAAACAGACCATTTTTAGCTTTTTTCATTAAAATAAATTCTTAAAATGTTTCACTGTTCAACATTGTGTTAATCAAATGTTTGCTTCATTAATGCGACGACAAATAGTCACAGTCTAAATAAAATTCTTGCATTAAGTTAATGAAAATTTTTAATAGAATTAATGAAAAATGTCATTAACTGGGGGCTAATGATACATTCTTCATTGTTCCAATGACACGTTATATAGGTTGACTTTTAATGTAAATTTTCATTGGATTCATGTCGAAATCCATTGGATTTCTGAAGAAAATTCTTTCAGTGTAACAAATTCGTTTATAAATAATAAAACTTGGCTTAAATATCATCGTATAAATGCCGCTTAATTTTTATTATTTTTATAAAACCACATGATTTTCTTAAAAAGCATTTTACTCCAAAAATTTATGAGGAGGGATTTGGTTAAAGAAAATATCGCCTAATTAGCTAAACAAGTCTTTGTTACATAGTTAGTGGCAAAAAGTGTTATTATTATTATTATTATTATTATTATTATTATTATTATTATTATTATTATTATTATTATTATTATTATTATTATTATTATTATTATTATTATTATTATTATTATTATTATTATTATTATTATTATTATTATTATTATTATTATTGTTATTATAATTATTATTATTATTATTATTATTATTATTATTATTATTATTATTATTATTATTATTATTATTATTATTATTAACCATAGCATGTTCGAATGTAACCATAATATGGTTTAAAAATGGTTTGTTAAAAATAGTTTTGTTTGAGGTGAACATATAGCAAAATGGGTTTCATCTGCGAGCAAGTGTGACTTATAAAAAATTTAATTTTCTAGAAAATTAGGGCATCAACAATTCGACTTTTAATATGATTTTTCCTTAAATTCTCAAAAATAGTCTGTGTATGACTTTGAAAATTGTTTCGGGTCTCGCTGCTTTTAATTCATTCTTTATTTTTTGTAATTTTTTTGCACATTTTGTAAATTGTTTTCATTTAAAATTCTTAACAATGCGTTGGTGTGTTACGAAATTTATTACAACTTAATTGTTAATGTTATTTACGCCTTCATATTGTTTGCCATGTGCTGTAGATCTTTTTGTTTTTGTTAATGTTGTTGCTGCTGTTATTTTTAATGTTGTTGTTAATGTTGCTATTATTGCTGTGCATGGTCGAGCCATTTATATGACTTAATTTTATAGACGTCTGAAATTATTGTCTTCCGTTTATTTAAAAAAAAAAACAAAACAGCAAAAAAAAGCCTTGTTCCCAGAAAACCCTGGCCATGAAAACAACGAAAATCACATAGTCAAAGTTATTTCTGCTTTTCTGGCCATTCAAAAGATTTATACATGAATACATAAAACAAAAAAAAAAAAACTTTCCTGCTTAAAAAAAATTAAAAAATTGTAAACAAAATAAATGAAAAAAATTAACAAAAAACAAAAACATTCAAGAATGGAAGAAATAAAAATTCAAACGCCCACATAAATGAGTTATTAAAAAAGGAACGTTTGGCAGACCACCAGGCTTAAGTGGTTTTCTTTTTAAATCATTTGAGGTTAATGCAATTAATACTTATAAAGAAAAAACTATAAAATTATATATTAATGAAAATAATAAAGTAAATTTAAATATAGAACAAATTAAAAATGCTATTAAAAAAGCTAATCGAATTTTATTCTGTGTATAATTTAAAAATGCGGGACTAACAAAATAGGGGTTGTGTCTTAAATAACTTATATGGCATTTTGGAATATACATTTTTATGCTCACTTACGCCCAAGCTAGCAAATAAAAAAAATTGTACCTTATAAAATATTATTTACAGCTATTTCTTAACCATAAGTTAAACAGTCAAATGTTATTGGTTAGCTTCTAGTTAGACACCACCTGTTCTGTTGAAAATTTTTATTTACATTTTGTCAGCTAATTATTCGTTTGACCATTTTAATAAAAATTAAGTTAGGTATATTCCCGTTTTGATTTTGAATATTCCCGTTCTGAATCCAAAACCTGTTTCGCGTAAATTTGTATGGTTTCTGAGCTTTTAAGCAATCATTTTACTCCATATCTCCTATTTTAAAGTTTTTTAAGAATTGTTTTGCTTTATACGCCATTGCTTGGCGATTGCACCAAATTCTTCATACAAAAACGAACAAATTTGATTTCACTCTTGTTTTAATTTTTTGAAGATTTGTGTTATTTTCGTCCAATTATTTTAGTAGCAATTGTTTTTTACAATCTTTATCATGTTATACAAAAACCTAATACGAATGATTTTTTCTAATTTTGAATTGTTGTAGTTTTGCATGGATCTACACCTTTTCCAATTGTAATTCAGAAAGCGTCACCTGTAATTCAGAAAGCGTCAATTGTAATTCAGATTAGTCAGTTGTAATTCAGAAAGCGTCAATTGTAATTCAGATTAGTCAATTGTAATTCAGAAAGCGTCAATTGTAATTCAGATTAGTCACTTGTAATTCAGAAAGCGTCAATTGTAATTCAGATTAGTCAGTTGCAATTCAGAAAGCGTCAATTGTAAATCAGAAATTGTCAATTGTAATTCAGAAAACATCAATTGTAAATCAGAAATTGTCAATTGTAATTCAGAAAGCAAAAAACTTGCATTAACTATTTATTTTTATTTTTTTATAACAAAAGAAAAAAATGTACACTAAAGAGCTAATATTTGGTTGTATTTTTAAATGCATATATTTATGATTATCGACCGACCGCCATGTCATTCATTGAGGACGCAGAAGCTTGGTGAACCGTACAGTGTTGCACAGCACGAGCGCAATCACCCCCAGTTATGGTATTTGTTGCACGATCTATAATTTCCTCCAAGTAGATCAATCTTTGTTCTATCACGCCAGGACCTGTAACGTTTGGAACACGAATGTTGCTTTTGGCATAGGCTTTAACTTTCGACCAAATATTTTCAATGGGATTTAGCATTGGAGAGTAGGGTCCGAGCCGCAAAAGAGATGCTGGCGTACTATTAATTACTCTTTCAAGGTTTGAATGACAAGGTGCGTTGTCAGCAACAATCACCAAATCTTCCAGCAGATTACCCATATCTTGCCACTTTTGCATTAATGTAATCACCCAGTCATTTGCTAATTGTGCAGTAAATGAACCCCTTCTACGTTCCACGTGTACGATTCCTGTAGTTGAAATTGCTCCTATTAAATGTATGTTAGGACCTCTTGATGCTGGAAGGTGTTGTACTGCTCTTTCCCCAGCTCTTGCACGGCCTCTCGTTCGACGGCAAAACATATTAAAATTGGTTTCATCCATCCAAACAATTTGCTTTCCATGCTGTATGTAGTGGTTCAAGGATTGAACATATTCAGCTCTTTTCCTTTTATTTGCCTCAGAGTTCATTGTAACTGGTTCAAAGTGTACTTGTTTTGTAGTGAACATTCGGCCTTCTAAATAATTACCTATTGTTGACACAGATAACGATTTGTTGAAATGACTTATAACCTTTTCTTTAAGCTGCATTAATGTTATGGTAGAGTCTTCTTCTACCCACGAAAGCATCAAATCAATTTCATCATTAGAAAGGATTTTTGGCTTTGTACCACCTTTTGGTTTCATTTCGGTATCACCAGATTGGATCCAAAAATATGCGGTCTTATATTTAATTCCTAGTGATGTAGCCAAACCTATCCAATCTTCACCTCTGTTAGCACAATTAACTATCCTTTCACGGTCTTTTGCACAATGTTTTTTATATTTTTTTCTTTCAATTTCATATTTTCCAGTCACTATTGCTCTGCAGATTGGACAAGCACTATCTTCAACATCCGTTATGGGCTGTGCGCACTTCTTGTGAAAGAAATGCAGGCATGGTAGCAAGCGTATAACTGAATTCCTTGTCATAACAGATTGGCAAATTGCACAATTATCCTTAAATTCCATTTTTTTTTTATTTATGTCAATATTACGTTTTAAACTGTTTAAAGTTTTAAATAGACTATGTATTTACATATATTTAAATGGATTCAGAAATTTTATTGCAAAAAAAAAAAATCACGGGCTACTATGTTTATAATTTTTCCTCACAAAACTTTTAGTGATTTTTCTTTTTTACATTTATTTTATTCTGAATTACAATTGACGCTTTCTGAATTACAATTGACAATTGCTGATTTACAATTGACGTTTTCTGAATTACAATTGACAATTTCTGATTTACAATTGACGCTTTCTGAATTACAACTGACTAATCTGAATTACAATTGACGCTTTCTGAATTACAATTGACTAATCTGAATTACAATTGACGCTTTCTGAATTTCAACTGACTAATCTGAATTACAATTGACGCTTTCTGAATTACAACTGACTAATCTGAATTACAATTGACGCTTTCTGAATTACAACTGGAAAAGGTGTAGTAATATTGTGCTAGAATTCGATACGTTTTTTCTGGAAAGCGGGGCACCTGAAGGATTAACCAAATTCGAGTACACTGAATCATATTTGCGTATCCCAAAAACTCAAAAAAGCTGGAATGTAAGAAAAGATAAACTTACTGTTTATTGTTGGTGTTTTTTCGAAGCTTTGATATCCTTTGCAAGTAAAACTTGAATGTTTGTAATTCTCGTTCATTTTACTGCCTTATTTTAATAATATATTTAGCTTTAGAAAGTCTGAAAAAAAAGGTTTCCGAATGATCTGGCCTTATCAACCATAGCATGTTGTTCATGGAAAAGAGGAAAATATCTTTAAATTTTAAAACAAATTATTGTCATATTTAACCATAACATGTTTAGAGGCAACCATAATATGGTTGTGGCTTCTTGATTATATATAATATTATATTAACCATAATATGTTTAAAATTTTATTTAAAAATAGTTTTGTTGGAGGTGAACATATATAAACATGTTTTTCCTTTGCGTGTTGGAATTAGCTTTTCTCTCAAATATAAATTTCAGTATATAATTATTATTTATAAAAACCCGAAATTCCGTAATAAAATATAAAAATACCTTTAAGCTAAACTTTTATTTCTAATCTGCGCAGTTTATGAAACATAATTTTATTTTGGCAACCAAAAAATAATTCATTCGCATAACCTTGGCTTGGCTGCAGTTTAGCCGGCTTTCCTTCCCAATTTTGTAACCATCAGGCCTGTCATAGAATTCCATTTCGATCGAAAGTGGTTTAAATTCCGTATTTTGCTTCTTCAGAAAACGAAAAATTTTTTCGGAATGAAACCACTTTTGGTTTTCTAAGTAGAATTGATTGTTTCAGTATTTTATAACCGAAAAAACTACTTAAAACTATTTTTTATGGATAAATAAATGTTTGTTTTTAATAAAGATTGAAGAAATAACACACTTTTGATTTATTTATTTTACTTTATATTGATTTTATTAAAAACATAATAAATTCTTTACCGTTGCGTTGCCACCTTTTTTTTCCTCACAAACCACTTTTTTCCGAACATTGCCATACTTAACACAAAAATCATATGGTTTTTATGTAAAGTTGCCATATCCAGTTGTAAAACCACAGTTGTTAATAAAAAAACACACTAAGCAAAATCGATCGGAATCTGAAGAAGCTAAAACTAAATCCATCGGAATTGAACATACGGAATTAAAACCATTCCGATCGGAATTTGTGACATGCCTGTATATTAGGCTTGATCGACATTTCTGCAAAGTTGTGGGCGATTTAACATATATAATTAAACAGTAATAAGTTAAATGGATGAGAAAGAACACTTGTTTGGGCAATATGTCAAACTTTGACCCCTCTAACTCTGAAACTTTTTTAACGATCTTGTTGAAAATTTTCGTCTAAACTACTATCCAATAGGACTAACCTTGGTGCAAAATATCCAAATCGGAAGACATTGATTTTAAAATTGGGTCACTTGACATGAAATCCCCCATATATAATTGTATAAATCATTTATCCTTGTTGAGTGTTACTAGCTAAGTACATTTGAGGTTAATTTAAATTTGAATAAGAAATCTTTGGATTTAAATATTTTTCTTTAAAATTATATCTGATTTTTTTGTAATAATACTTTCGAAATTTGACCGGATTTTAAAATATTTTCCTTTTTCTTTAGTTTTTTTTTTAATTTTTATAAATATCCACCCAATTTCCTTTTAATATTTTATCATAGAAAATTGAAAGTTTATTTCTGTGGCAATTTTTCTCTTTGTTATATTTTAACAATTGTTTTTTAAAGGTTTCATATCATGATTTATGTTGACCAGGATCATAAAGCGAAAATATCGTTCGATCGTTTTAGTTGATTAAGAAAAAAAATCAAAGAAAAAGGTAACAAATAACAATGAACTTTTCTTTAACAAACAATAAAATTTAAAGGTGTGATTTTTTTTTTTATCTTTGAATTAAAATGGCCAAAACTAAACAAGAAGTTTAATAAAAAAATTTAATCGAGAATCACAAAGTTCCCAAATGAACTCAATTGCTATTGTTTTCATTGTTGATATTAAATGAAATTTAATAAGCGGCGACATAAACTTTGTCACGTGGTTGCTATAAATTTTCTCTTTAAGAAAACATTTTTAGGAATAAATGTACATGACCAACTACTGAAGCAGATTATTTGGTTGCAATCATTTGCTGACGCTGCCGCAATACACAAATAAGGAGGTCCTTTCACTTATTTGTAGTTTCTTTTATAAAATTTAAACAACAAAAATAGAAAGAATGTTCTTTTACTTACAAGCCGATCTTGCAATACCCTACAAAGGGCATATGAGACTTTCACAAGACTAACAAGCAACTTTGGCCTTAAATTTTTTAAAAAAGTAATTTAAGTTAGATTTTTCGGTACTTATTTCTACAGAAGAAAATTCTGTTCTAATTTTTTCAAAAATTTGTTAAAAGAAAATTTTTTTTTTTTACAACAAACGGTCTCTATTCTAGTCCAAAATCTTGCTTAATTTTTTATTAAATTAAGAAAAATTTTTCTTAAAATTTGATATACATTGAAAAATAAAATGTCTAAATACGACCGAAAAAGTTGATTTTGTTTCAAAACTAACACTATTTGAAAATGTAGTCCCCATCTAAGTATAAGGTGTTTTTAAGGCCCGGAAAACTTGAAATTGTATAAAATAACACTAAAAGCTAAATTTCAGCAAAGGAAAGATTTAATCGAAAGATTATTACAGGCCATATTTTTTAACGAAGCGCATTTTAGATGTGCAATTTTCTCCTTTTTTAAAAAAAGAGGTCCGATTATGCCACCAGCGTGTAAACGTCACCAAACTTTTTTTTTTTTTTTGATGTAATGGAGACTTAATGCTGTGTTGTTGATTGGTCCATATGCGGCAGTTTTATTTATTAGCAAACCCGTTAAGCCAAACATCAGCCGATACAACCCCGAAGTCCTCTATCAGTTAAATCAGAAATAATGACTGATAATTTGGTAGCATTGCTCAAGCGTAAATCTTTTCATAATGATTTGCCAGAGACTTCTGATCATAAGTCTCAAAAAATGAGCGCAGTATGAAGTTCTATCAGGCTAGCAAAATCACCCTTTGCAATGTCTATAAAAGAAAACTTTGTGCCCAGTTCGGCAAAGATATATTTCTATTTTCTAAACTATTTAAATTCTTTTTAAAAGAAAATTGTGTCCCAAATTTGAGACACAATTTTCGATAAAAGAAAATTTTCTAAATATTTTGTTTCAGTAAAAATGTTGTTGTGAAGTTGTGACAAAATTTTCTATAAAAAATTGTAAAAAACAATTTAGTCCAAGTTTCCTAAAGAATTTAATTTTCCCAATAAGCAATTTTACTGCAAACCAAGTACAAAATAATTGGTATCCAAGTTTAAATTTCAAGTTTCAAGGGTCGATATATACTTTTGTTGCACTTTATTTCAATAGCAGCCTCCAGTAGAATGGAAATTTGAAATCAAGTGAACGTTAGTAAAATATTTTGAAAGTTTATTTCCAGTTAAATTTTAAGCTCTTGAATGTATTTTTTAGTGCTTATTTGGTTAATTCAAAAGTATAAGTTGCTGTAGCAAGCAATTGGGGCAAATTGTTAAAGAAATTTTTTGTAAAAGATAATTTTGTGCCAAAATTTCTAACCTGGCTTTTTTAAACAAGAAATTTTTCTGACAATTTTGATAACAGAAGAAGACAGTAAAGTCGATTTATTACAATATTTTCTATAAAGGAACTTAGAAAAGTTGTCACAAAATGGTCGAGAGTAGAATTTTTGAACTTTTCATTATTTTTTCAATGAAGATTTAGTTAAAGAAAATAATTTGTCACAAAATGTTTATATATGTAAAATGATATAGATAAATTTTTAGTCCAAAATTTCAATTATCAAATTTCTATAAAATTAAATTTAGTTTAAATTTTGGACCAAATGTTTTTATACCTTAAAAATTTGTCGGAAATGTTTGAAGAAATTTTTAATAAATGAACATTTTCTGCCAAATAAGCTAAAAACTTCCAACGATACTACAAATAAAAAAACATTTCGCAACAATTTTAATAACCTAAGAAAATAGTAAGGCCGATTTATGACAATATTTTCTACAAAGGAAATAGCACAGTTGTCACAAAATTATCGAATATAGACATTTTGAACACTTAGTTTTTTTTCCGTGAAGAGTTTAGTTCAATAACAAGATGTGTCACAAAATGTTTTACAGATAACATTTTGGCCCGAATTATTTTATATTGTAAATGAGAATATGGTCCTAATTTTAATAAACAATTTTGTATACATAAAATTTAGTTGTAATTATAAATAAAATGTTTCTGTAGCATAAAAGTTCGTGACAAATTTAGCACAAAATTTCATAAACAACATAATTTTGTACCAAATTAGTTAAAAGGGAGGATCTTAAGAAATTTTCTAAATCAATATTTTGTGGCAATAATGTTAGTGCCGGTTCACACCCGTCAAGTTTGACTCGTCAAGTCTTGAGTTTTTAGGAGAGAGGGGATGTGGCATTCTCTTTTCCCTTCTCTCCTAAAAGCTCAAGACTTGACGGCTAAAACTTGAAGAGTGTGAACCAGCACTTAACAGAAGAACATTGCAAAGCCGAATCATGACCAAGTTCTATAATAAGAAGCTGAGGAAAATATTCACAAAAATTGTCAACAGCAGGAATTTTAAATATTTTATTACTTTCCCATGAAATATTTAGTTACATAAAATGATTTGTCACAACATTTTAAATATATAAAATTTAAGGACATTTTTTTTTTTTTGTATTGTAAGTCCCAAATTTCATAATCAAAGTTGTAAAGAATAAAATTATTTTCTATTTTAAATAAAATATTATTGAAGAAAGAAATTTATCACAAAATGTTTTATAAAATATAATTTTGTACCAAATTAGTTATAAAGGAGATTTTCTATACAAAAAATTTGTGACAATAATGATAACAGAAAAAAATTGCAAAGCCGATTTATGACAAAGTTTTCTATTAAAGACTGTCACACACTGTGAAAAAATTGTCGACAGAAGAAATTTAAAACCTTCCGTTATTTTTCATCAAATATGCAGTTAAATAAAATGATTTGTCACAAAATGTTAAAAAATGTAGCCCGCATTTGTTTACAATGTAAATGAAAAATTGGTCCCAATTTTGATAATCAAATTTGTATACACCCAACAAAGCAAAATGCATCTTCATATTGATGATGCCCTTACTTCAGAATTGTGCCATTAATGTTATTTCAAGTGACATCAATGAGACAAAAAGTGCCAACAATCCAATGTGGAATGTCATCATAAAATGTTATTATATTTTAAGCGTCATCTATGCTATGACAGTAACATCAATTCGATTCCACATTTTGTGTATTATTAACATTTTTTGTATGTTTAAAAAGATCGCAATAATTTCAATATTCTATTTGTTACATTTTTAAGTTAAAGACATCAAATTTTGATAGTAGAATGATTACAAAAACCACATCGGGCATGCAACTGGTTTCTTTTAATTGAAACTTCTTCTGTAAACAAAGGGCGGAATAGGTACAACAAAAGTGAAACACACATGTGTAACAGGTATGTAAATAATAAATAATTTTCTCTGACTTTGACCTCAATCATTTACAATAACTCCATTTAATGACAGTTCGCCATTTAATTAAGCCTGATGAGTCTTTTCTCCGATGTTACTAAGTCATCGCACAGATGACATTTTTTATTAAACCGATTCTGATTCGTTATTTCTGTGATGCCGATGTGTCATTCCTTGATGACAGTTTGGCCAAGTGATGTTAAAGCTGACAAAATCGAAGGCACTTGTCATAGTACTAATCTCAAAATACATCAGCGTCATAACTTTTTGTATCAGCGTAGAATAAAATTGATTTTCTATTTTAAATAAAATATTTCCGTGGAAAAAAAGTTTGCCACAAATTTACCACAAACTGTTCTATAAAATATAATTTTGTACCACATAAATTAAAAAGAGATTCCTACGAACTTTTTTATATAAAAAAAGACTTTGTTACAATAATGAAAAAGTTTGTTATACTTTAATTTAGGAAAATGGTCGCAAAATTGTTGACAGCAGAAATTTTGCACATTTCATTAATTTTCCTTGAAGTTTTCAGTTGAATGAAACGAGAGCCTTTCTATGAAAGGTATCTCAAAGTCGTCTAATATCTTCTGCCAAATTACTGTTCTTTTTTTCAAAATACAAATGATTTAATATAATGATGGTAATATACAATTTGGGTTTGAAGTTGAACTGTGACAAAATAAAAAAAAAAACTAAATTGAGAATAATAAAATTTAATGCAAAAGATGATGACAATAAGCTGAATTGGTTGCTAATATATATTAAACCTTTCAACGAAAACCTTAAAAAAAACATATAAATAAAGAATAAATTCAAATTTATGCAAAAATACTCGAGAACACAAATGCATTTGACTTTATTTCGTGGCTTCTTTTTTTAATATCAATGCCTGTCTCAATGTCTGGCTGTTATTTTTGACTCGTTCAGTTTCAGAGCCCAAAAGCCTGCTGGAAGAAGTTCCAATAAACTCTGCTGTTCTGCATGATTTTTGAAGTTTTATTTTATTTTTGATATTTTTATAAATATATTTTTTTGGTAGTGTTAAAAAAGGCAGTCAACCAGTAAGTGAAAAATGTATGGCAATTTAATTGGAAATGATATGTAAACAATGAGACACTATTTAAAAAATAACAATAAGATTCAAAAAAAATAAATTTTTTTTTAATTCTTTGAAATAAAAATGAAGAAGAAAGACTGCTGAAGCAAACAAAAAATAAAAGGAAATATCAAATAAATATAATTTGAAGTTGCTAAAGCTTAACATGTGTGGAATTTTATTAGTTGGTACTCCCAAATGTGCATAATTTAACAAATTTAAAAGATTTTTAATCAGAGATCTGAAAATGAGCTCAGAACGCACCCTTAAAGTAAAAAAAATAAACTTTTTTTAGTCGAACAAAGTTTCGAGATAATTGCTACAGCTTTGTCAATCTAATAATGAAAACAACAAATTTAAATTAATTTAAATTTTTAGAAAAAATATTTTTATAGAATTATATGTATACAGCCAACATGATACATAAAAGAACAAAAAAAACTTTACACAGAAGGTAAACTTTTAATCATTACCTTATTGTCAAGCATTTTACTTTGGAAAAATTACAAACCTAAATTCGTCAAAAAAATGTCTATGAAAGTGAATTTGCGAATCAAAAATGTTTCCAATATAACGAACTCGCAAAATTATAGCAAAATTTTACTTTCAAAAGTTCTCAGTTCAAATTTTACCTGAAATTTTCTATAAAAATAATGGGAGTTCGAAAAATTCCAAAGAAAAAAGTACAGTTTAAAATTTCCTGAACAAATTTAAGCAAAATAATATCAAGGACATACAATAAATTACCAAATTTAAAAAAAAAAAAAATAACTGAAATAATTTTGAAAACATTTGACCGCTATCGATCGCTTGCATTTTCTACGACTTAACCCAATTATGAATTCGAACTTACAGTTCGCATATTTCTGGAGTGATATCTATATGATACCTAATTATTATTAGTTTTTCTTTATAAAAACAGACGTCAGCATTAAAATTGGTTGCAGTTTAGTCCCATATTAAATTATTGAACGACAATCTAGAGTAAAATATCATGATTCGTAACAGCTTAAGCCGAACTTAAATGATTTTCAGGAGGTGGATTTATATTGGAGCAATGTTTAGCTATGAATCAATCATCCCGAAATGTCCCGAATTTCTGGTATTAAAAACATAAATTTGAATAAAAATCAATACAGCGGTAAAATATTTTAGCGTTTACAGTGAATTTTAGAAGGCTGCTTATTAAGGGATCTAAGTTAAATTATGGACCGTTATATCACAAAATTGCATGACATTTTTCTGGCCATATGAAACTAAGTTGGAAGAAATTTTACAGCAATATCTGTATCTGCTACGGATTTAAGCGTATTTAATAAATTTACCAGAGTGGGCTTTATATTGGGCCTATACTAAATTATGGACCGATCATCACGAAATTTATTAGTGTGATTTCTAGACATATAAAACTGCGAAGTATTAAATTTTATTCTGATAGCATTATCTAGTACGGTTAAATCACGAAATTTCAGTGTCCTTTCTAGTCCTATAAAACTATGACCTACCAATTCCTATAAGTTATGGTTTTAGGCGTACTAAACTGTTTTCCGGGAGAAGGTTTAATATGGAGCCTAGGGTAAATTATGGACCGTTCTTCACGAAACATTACAGTGTGATTTCCAGTCGAATAAAACGAACTTTGGCAAAATCTTATATTATTCCGTGCATTATTCCACCATTTATGTTACTTTTTGTAAGAAAAGTATCAATTTTTTAAGGTGGTACTGATCCGATTTTGCTGGATTTTTATCCCAAACTGCTTAGGATCACTACAAGCATTTTGACACCAAGGTTGTTAATTTCATTTGAGTTTTTCGAAAGTGAGCGTGTTTTCAACAGACGGACAGACAGACGGACATGGCTAAATCGACTAAGAATTATTCAGGAGCCAGAATATATACATATCATCATCTAAAAGACCTAATAACCTATCTGCAAAAATTTCAAAATTGATTTTTTTATGGATTTTTATTCCTTATATCATAACGCATATGTGTGCAAAATTTTGAACATATAATATTACAAATGACAACGTTTTTCTACCTAGAGGACCGTTAAGCACAAAAAAATATCGTTAATAGTTCCCATTTTATAACATTTTTCCCCTCTCCTATAAACTTTTAAAAACTGCAGATTCGTCTTTTAGGTGACGATATACTATATGGGGTCTGACATGAATAATGAATAATAAAAAAGATTCACGCGGAATGATAAACTTAGTATACCTTCTTCACAATTAATTTTGATGGAGGATATAAAAATTAAACGACCACAAATGTCAAAATTAGTCACTTGTGTTTAGGGATACCAATCGGGACTGGTTTTCGCAAATCCCGGGATTCGGGATTTCAAAAATCAAATGCGGAATTTCCAAATTCTTGCGTTTTGCGTTTGTGATTACCAGCACACCCCTGATTGTAATTGAACAGAGCAAACTTGTAATTGATTTATATGTAAGATTCTACTAAAATTTTTATTAAATAAATTAGAATGAATAATTCAAATTTTAATTCAAAATTAATTATCGAAATCAATTTATTTATTTAACCATAAAATCTTATTTTAACAAAAACACATTTTTATGCCCGCCAAAAAAGTGATAGGAGTTATGTAGTGTGTAAAATACATTTCTTAATTTCGTAAAATCACTCAATAAATTGTCGTAGTTGCTTGGCCTACTCCAGTAAAACACTTTAATGATTTAATTTCTAAGAAAAGTAAAGTTTCAGTTTCGAATTTGGTGCACCAGTGAAATGCTTTGTGCATTTCAAAAGATATTTTTTTCTTTTATTTATTTTCTTCTTTAATTATTTTCTGCACTTCTCGTTAAAATTTCATATATTTGTTGTACATTAGGGCGGGTCGATTTTTTTTTTAAAAATCGTATAGCAAAAACGTAATCTACATAAAATTCTAAGAAAATTCTCCGAAGAAACCATGGGTCTAAAACAAAATCCTAATCCGCGCCTCTCGACTTGAAAATTTGGCTGCCCGCCTTGGAAAAAAAAATTTTTTTTTGAAAAAATAGCTTTTTCCAAAAAGAAATCGAATTTTTTTTATAAAATGGTTTAGTAAGGTTATTCTTTTGCACTTTATATTTTTTTACAATCAAAATTTTTTTTACATTGAAAAAATTTTCAACCAAGTAAAAAAATTTTCAAGTCGAGAGGCGCGGATTAGGATTTTGTTTTAGACCCATGGTTTCTTCGGAGAATTTTCGTTGAATTTTATGTAGATTACGTGTTTGCTATACGATTTTTAATTTTTTTTCATCCATACAAATCGACCCGCCCTATTGTACATGCTTAAAAAGAATAACAAAGTTTAACTTTTTTTTCGTTTTCAATGATAGTATTAACAGAATTAATCAAATAAATTTTACAGATCAATATTTTGTTCCCTATCCTCTCAAGGGGGAATGTCATGATGAGTTTGTTTTTATAAATAGAGGTAAAACGGAAAAATTTTGGTAACAATTTCGGGATTGACTAAATCCCAAAAATCCCGGGATTACAAAATTTCGGGATCGGAATTTCGGGATTGGCATCCCTACTTGTGTTGTTGTTGTAGACAGATTGTTGCATTATTAAACGGAATTACTCCTTTAATATTGCTTAAGAAACTAAATATTTTTTTATACACAACGGAAGATAGGATGGACCCCATAAGGCAATAAAGAAATTAAATGACGTGGTGTATCGAATCCAGAAATATAAAAAGAGTCCGAGATTAAAAATTAAAATGGTATATTAGGAACGAGTAGCCTGTTGTGGAAAAGGAGAATCTAAGACTACGCGGGACAGAGCTTAGTAGGAGGGCAGTGTAACGAAACTAGATTGATCGAAGAATTTTTTATAGTTTTAGTTAAAAGTTATCTTGTAAGTTATAGTTGCATGTCGTATTAGCATAGAATTATTATGAACTCCACTGTATTGTAATATAACATTTGTTACGCCTAAGGCTAAGGAACAGAAAGTTCTGGAATCGACTAGAAAGGTTGTGTACTACAAAACAGACTAACTCATAAATGTTTATTTATGTTTGCTTGGAGATATTAAACGAATCAGTTTGTAAAGGGCCACTTGCCAAATGCTTGTCCAGCGGGCAAATTCACTCGTGTACGTGTGGTGGACGTTATATTCGCCGTCATATCTAAATTTTTGATCAGTGTATTTGGGACTTTACTTACAACTAAAATTTGGCAAGTTTACATTAAAGTAAATTTTGTAACCAATTTTTTCTACGAATATTCGCTTTAATATTTGTTTTAATGTTTTCAAGATAATAAGGTTTTTGACCAAAATTTAGAGCAACCTTTTTGTCAACAGAAATGGCCAACAAAAATTAAGCTTAACGACTTAAATTAACACTAAGTGCAAAATTTGGCAGATAATTTTTTTTTATAAAATTCTATCTAAATTTTGTGACAGTTTTATAATGGTCAATAATGTAATCAGAATTCTTTACAAAATGTGATGAAATTTTTTCCAGAAATTAACATTTACTAGAAAATTTATCCAAAAAAATATTGCCCCATTTTGCAAAAAAAAAGTGTTGCAATTTTGAATCGGAATTACGTTGTCCCAAAGTTACCTACAAAACTAAAATTTTATTCAGAGTTTTGCATTGCTTTTCTAGAGACTAAAATTTTAGAGAAAAATGTTCTTAGGTTTGAGTTTGTATCTAAATTTTGTTTTTCTTTTGTGTATTAAATCAATAAACGTCTTGTTTGAATTTCAAACGAATATTCTGAGACAAATTTAAAATAAAATTTTATTTGGAACAAAAATTGTATCCCAATTTTGGGATGTTTTGTTAAGATGAACCATTTTCATTAAGGAAAACAACTATCAAAATTTTGAATAAAAATCTACCCCAATTGTTAATAAATGATGACCCCAAATTTAAGACAAACTTTTCTAAAAATTCAAATCTAAAAATAAAATTTTCAATAGCCCTAAACTCTGATCTAATTTTAAAGCAAATTTTTTTATGGACCCAATTTATGTATAAAATGTTTTAGGACAAACATTTAAACAAAAGAAAAATCTATTTAATTTTGAGACAACTTTTTAGCCATATTTTATTTAATATTTTCATTAAAAAATCTGTTTCTATTATCGAATTAATATACATATGTACATATGTATTCTACATACTCAGAATTCTGTGATAACTTGGGGATAAACGAAATTCAATATTTATTTTAGGAAAACCTTCTTTCAAAAATGTTTACCTTGACTATCATACATATTTGTTTTATTTGTATTATATTTATTAACACTTTTATGACTTTAACACCTTCTAATCCATACCGCACACTAACGTTTGTTCGTTTCTTCACTTTCCAATTCAAAAGGAATAATGGCAACCAGCTAAAGGATGCTTAAAATTTTTTGGAATTGCACCTTTAAAGCAACAAAACAAAAACTATAAAAATAAGCAAGTGGTTGAATTTAAAACTAAAGGAAGCTGAAGCCCCCACCTCAGATACAAATCCGCAATAGTAGCAAGCGCATAAACTCAGAGCAGAGATATGAAGTGGATATGAAGCCAATTGTACTTTTACCTTGTTGTTCTTTACATTATTGTAGGATTTTTGCTTTATTTGAGCTTTTTCTGGCCGCATCACTAGTTGTGGAGATTATGTGCTCGGTTATGAATAAATATGAATGTATGTTAAGTATTTCTTTTGACTCTTATGAATTCACTATGATTTGGTGTAGATATTTTTTCATTTGGAAAACGAAAGAAGAAATTTTTATCCAAGCAAACCCAATACTAGAGGTGTCCTCTCTCTCTATCTCTGTCTCTATATGTGGAACCATATAGAGCAAAAAGTTCATCGACAGCAACTACAGCCAAACAGTTGGCCATTAAAGCTCCTTTAAAAATGCATACTACATTTGTGTGAATGTATTCTACAGAGCATACATAGATGGGGGTAGTGCACTCATTTTGCAGTTTCAACTCACAGTTAGTGATAGTGCAAAACTATTGCAATCATTTTGTTGATGTTGAGTGATGAATTGAAAATTGGCAGCCTCACTGAACATGAGTGATAGTGATGCTAAAAAATGTTGCACTCAAAAAAAAAATAGTTTGATTTAAAAAAAGCGATCATCAGTTTATTGCAACTTTTTTTTCTTCACTCTTTTGAGTGCATCTAAAATTGTTGCACTAAATTTAAAATCAAAAACTTGTTACCATTATTGACAAAATTTCATTTTGTTTAATGTTCTTTGCTGATGCAAAACCCCCCCAAAAAAAAAATCAAAAACCATGCACATACAAAATTACATTTTTTTCAAATTTTAGTGATACGATATTTGTATGCAGCTTTTTTGATAACAAGTTCAAATTGTGCACTATTTGAATTGTGTGCAGATTTTTGCATTCAATCTGCGTTTAGTGATAGTGAAAAAATTTGCAATATTACAAAATTTTTTTTGTGGTAGTTAACAAATTGCAATCATCACTAACTAATTTCTTTGCAGTTTGACTTAGTGATAGTGCACTGCTGACTTAAATCAATATTAAGTGCACTACCCCCAACTATGCTACAGAGTTTTTGTTACAATTGGCGAGTTTCATTTAGGGTTTCATTGGTAATTTTGGTGTGAATATTGTTGGGAAAGGGTTTTCCGAAAAGTGATAAAATAATGTTTAAAAGATGATAGATATTTGCAGTTTTTAATTCGTTAAGATTTCAAATCTTACATAATACATTGAAGTCTAAATAATATCACTAAATTTTTCGTAAAAGATTTTTTAAGGTAGAAGACTTTAAAAAAAAATCGACATATTTCGTTGACCGCTATATTTTGAAAGGATTAAGTGTTGGTTGTATTATTTTACAGTGATAGTCCGGTTTCAATCTTTTAATCCAACCAAATACAAACTATTTCTTAGCGCATTAGATGTTCTGCTTTGATGCGGTTTTGTTTGTTGAAACGATTTGCAGGCTTGGTTTTGAGATTACTGAAAGAGATAAATTGTTCTTGGTCATGGTTTTCGGCTTTTAATTACCCTCTGCTTTAGCTCGATTTTTTTTAATTTTTTGGAATATTTAATGCTTCAAAGGAAATGTGATTTTCTGTTGCATTTATCGCCGCAGACATGCGTAAGCATCTTAGGAATTTCCTACCTTCTGGCCTTGATGCCTCGAGCAAATTTAAGAGCTACACAGAAAAAATTATTGCCGAATTATTTTCAAACAAACGATTGTTTGAAATATTTTTTAATTTCTACAAATTTTTTTACTGATTCAATTAATATTTTTGTTTGATTTTTATTTAACCAACAAAAATGTTAACAACTTTTCAATAATATAATATACGCGCTATTGGTTTCAATTTTTCATAATTTTGTATGAAATATTTAAAGCTCTTTAATGTTGTCGTTTTTTGCATTTTTTATTTGATCGTAAGCAACACTTCTTTATACGAAATATAAGAACAACAACACAAAACACATACAGTTTATTTTTGGACACTTTAAAAAAGTACAACAAGAAGAGAGATGATAAAATAGCGCGACGATGTTATTAGTAAAAAAACAAAAAAATAGCAGGTAAAAAAAAGGTTTCATTCATTTTTAAACAACAGAAACAACAACAACATTATAAGAAACAAAATAAATTTTTGGTTGGTTTCAAAGTTGGAAAAAAAAGAATGAAAAACAAAATCCCGTATTCAATTTTTGAAAACTGTTTACTTAAATACATCAAATACAAAAATAAAATGATGACGAAAAACATATCGAGACGGTCTGTCTGCTGCCGTTGTTTGTTACATTTCTTCTTCTTTAGCCAAGGAAAGGATACAGCAACAGTGAGTGTTGAAGAAAAACATTGTGTGTATAAACAAGACTTCGTTCAAAAATAATGCCAACAAAACATGTGTCTCAAAGCCAGCCGCCGATCTGCTTCTGCCATCATCTTCTCCTTCAGTGATAGCTTGGGTGCGCGTCATTGCTTGTGCAAAAAATTTTTGTTTGATTCAGCAAAATTATTTGTTTGAAATTTATATGAATTTCAGTAAACTTTTTGTTTGATTCTGTAAATTATTTGTTTGAAAAAATCAGTGTTTTTTTTAGTAAACAAAATGCAAATAAATTGTTTGAATATGCGAATTTGTTTGTAGGACCGATTTCAGACAAAAAATGTTTTGATACTACAAATTTTTTGTTTGAATTCGAAAAATAAGTTTTTCTGTGTAATGGCTTAAGATTGTGTGGGATTTGAAATTAATTGGTATCAACTAAATCCTGGCTGCCACCAAACAACCCTAGAAAATACGCCCAAAGCAATGTTTGTAATATTCCCAAAAAAATCCCAAAAAATAATGAAAAATTTTATTTTCTTATTTTTATTAATAATTCATACAAAGTTGTTTTAAACACACATACTTGTTGCTGGGGCATATACCCGAAACTTTAAATCCCGAATTTCAAAATCCATTATCACTAAATAAAACTTCTCTGCATGGACTGCCTTCTCCCTGGCGCAAGTATATTTTCCTCTATTGTATAATAATCACAGGTTTCGCTAACCAGAGCTTCTCCCCATTGCTGGTCCTCTTCTTCGGCTTCGCTCAGAGTCGGATTTATAAGCTTTAAACTGCAAATCCATTGTTGGTTATATCATAGTGGAGAAAATCCTTGCGGCCGACAAAAGGCCGGATATGCAGACAAGCTTAAGTTAGCAGATTCAGGTTCTTAAAATTAATAAAAGAACTTGTTTCTCCTCGAGCCCGAAAGAGAAACAAGTTCTTTTATTAATACATATTAAAGGTCGAATAAAACACAAAATAAGGTTCTTAAAATTTTTTAAAAAAAAAACTAAAAATCCCCTATATTAACAAAAAATAACGAAAAATTGGCAAAAAATTATGCAAAATCGTCCAAAATTTTTGGCCGATTTTTCACAAATTGATTTTGACAATTTTCCTTAGGGTCATTTTTCTAGCACTTTTTTTAAATAATAAAACACAACTAATTCAGTGGAATGTCCTAAGTTTTAGCATTACGTGTTTAGTAATAGTTTCTGCCATATGGCCTCACCGACTTTGCATTATAAGGGCCACCATGTCGGTCTAATTTTGCACGACTTTTTCAAGCATACCCGGTCTAATTTCGCCAATAGTGTTTCGAATGTTGGCTTCTTAATTATCAATTGACGTACCCCTACAAAAAGTTGGTGTAAATGCACAACGAAATGGCCTATTAGCTGGTCGATCTCTTGAGATAATTCGGTCAACAAACGTTTGGCGCTGTGAGGCATTTATTCTTCAAATTATCTGCATTGACATGCTAAATAAACAATCACGAATAATTTGCCTATAGAGTTCGCCATTCGCAGTAATGTTGGCACCGGTTTGGGGTTTAAAGACAAATGAGCGGATGATGCCTTTGGCATGTAAGCTACACCAAACAGTTATTTTTTCGGGTTGTAAAGGAGTCTCAAGGCCCTATGCTTCTTATTTTAATGAAAGTAAACAATATATTTATACACATATAAATATATGTATAGATTCCCAAGGGTCCCATGAGGACTGTGATCTCTCTATAAACGACAATTATGCTTGTTTAAAACCCCGTTAAGCCAGAAGCATAGCATACATCTAGTATGCCGACTCTTTGACAGGTACCTAACTAAATTGTCAAAGTACATAGGTGATGTTTGTATTCGTGAGATTTTTTTTCAAATGTATTGGGGCTTGAAACTCTTTTTACCACTAAACATAGTTAAATAAAATCGTAAAATAAAATTTTCTAAAATCAAAAATTTTTATTTTTTTTATGTTGTCTGCATTTATAAACTTTTAAAAACCATGGGGTTTATAATTCTTATTCGCTTAACAGTTTTATTTGTATAATATATTTAGTTTTTCTAAAATCTTTGGATGAAGCTTCCTGACGATCTGGCCTAAGCAACCAGTGAATTGCGCATAGGAATAGCTTATACCTTCAACAATAAATTTCAGTGTTTTTATCAAGAATAAAATTTTTTGTGTTCCCACAAAATTACTTTGATAATAAACTGGCAAGTGCACGGCTAAAAAACTAAACTGGCAACATGCATTATTTTTTTTTGCGAGTTGTTTTCATTTAGTTTTTTTCCTAACCTACTAAAGGGTCCGCCAAATAACTTTTTTTTGAAAATAAAAAAACTACTTAATATTTTCTCAAATTTCTTTTTTTATTTGAAAGTACAATCCTTCCGGTTAATAATGGAAAATACTTTCATTCAAATGGCTGCCTCGGCTGGCCATGCAGTAGCCTACACGATCGGTCCAATTTTTAAGCACATTATCGATTGTGTGCAGCTGTATTTCACCAATGGCTTCACGTATATTGTCCTTTAAAGCGTCAATTGTCTCTGGCTTGTCGGTGTTACACTTATCTTTGACGGTACCCCACAAATAATAGTCCAACGGTATCAAATCGCAGCTCCGAGGTGGCCAAACGACATCAGATCTGCGGCTGATAATGTGATCTTCAAAAACAGGACGCAAAACACCGAGTGTAGCTGCGATGTTGCCAATATCCTCCTCTTCAATTTTTGTGAACAAAAATTCGTTCAACATGGCCCGATAACGATCGCCATTGACTGTAACGGTCACTCCTTGCTCATTTTCGATGGCCAAATTATTCCTCCGGACCAAAATCCGCACCAAACAGTGACTCGTTTTGGGTGCATCGGCTTTTCAATGTATGCGTGCGGGTTTTCTGTGCCCCAAATGCGACAATTTTGCTTGTTTACATACCCACCAAGATCAAAATGAGCTTAATCCAAAATCCCTACGCAATTTTCGCACACATTCTGCAACATTACAATGATTTTCAAAGTAAGCTAAGTGTTACCATTCACGAAAAAAGCACTAGTTGCAAAAAAACCGTTAGATGGCGGACCCGTTACTTACAACTACAATTAATGTTGGAAGAGTTCCAACCAATTGTAGTGGGGAATGTAAGAAAAAATAAACTCGCTGTTTATTGTTGTTGTTATTGTTTAAGCTTTGATATTTTTATAAGTAAATTTGTTGCTTATAATTCTTATTCGCTTAACAGTTTCATTACTTTAACATCTTTAGTTTTTCTAAAATCTTTGGATGAAGTTTCCTGACGTGATGGGAATTTGGCACATTTAAACGATACCTTGTTAATTAATTTCTTGAATCCCAAAAAAAATTTCTAAAATGTTTGTTTAATATTTATTCTGCAATATCGGAAAATATTTATTTAATTTAAGACTTCAAAAATGTTTTTCATTCCACAAAATGCTGCTCTGCTGGCTTTAATAATATAAACAACAGAAAAAAAATCAGTGCCCAAAGAATTTACAGCAAAAAATCAGTGCCAAAAGAATTTACATATTTAAAATTTTACTTTGTAAAAAACAAAAACATTTTGCAAAAGCAAGAAAGCATAATTATAAATTAATTGTTTGTGTTAATGTTGTTTTTAGGTGTCTTGAATTCACACAGAATTATATGTGCGAAAGGTGAAATTAAAAATTGAAAACGCTCTCTCCAGTCGACATACTAGTTGTATACTATGGCCAGAATTGAGGCTCTTCTTTGATGATGAAAATCTGGTTTAAACCTTAGTTGACTCTTAGCCCATTTACCGTATACACGACGCAATTGATTATCCGCTGGCTTTAGTTCTTGCACCAGTTGGATTTTAATATTGATGTAGGGCAAGATCTTTCCTCAAAATCGATAAATTCGGGTCCTCTGCCACACTTATGTCTACAGCGGCGATGGCTTCTTCTGTACGCACGATATGGACTCAATTTGGATCAATTTTATCCAAGAGGTAAATGTATTCATGATTCGAAGCACCGTTAAGTTGACGAAGTTTGGCGGACGGAGCCCGAATTTTGGGAAAAAATTTGTAAACATTGTTCTGGTGTAAGTCTATGTATCTATGGTGATTTTGCAAAGGTAACTGAAAAAAGTTCAATATACTTCATTAGTTTGGTAACTTGTTTTACAATTATCCTTAACGGAAGTTATAGACGCCTAGAAAAACAAAAACATGCATAATACTCCCGAACGTAGTTCGATTGCAAATTTAATTAAGTAAAGCCGATTATGGTCTAACTGCTACATACTTATGTTACTGAAATTCAATAAACTAAATTTTAATAAAAAATTTCTATATTTTAAGCGTCATTGCTAAGTTGCAAAGAACAAACATGTCTGCCATAAACTGCCATAAACAAGATTTAAGCAACTTTCTGGCGAACTTTTTTCATATTAATAAAACGATTTATTGTTTTTCGAAAAACAATTCTTTCACAGTATATGAAGGCATAATGTTCTTTATAATGTTGCCAGATGTCTTAACATTCGGACGAAAAATAACGTATGGCAACTTTATTACTACATAACATTTTAATCCATCCTTTGACATTTTTTCAATCCTGCACACTTTCTTAATTCGTAAATTCCACCTCTTTTTCCAAGACACGTTTTCGCAACTTTCAATACCAATTTCTATGTATTTAAACATGTTGAGGTTTAACAATTTTGCTTTTGATTTTCTTGCTGTTGCAGTTATTTTAACTTTTATTTAACACATACAAATAAAAAATTGTTTCTTTTGCTCCTTTCGGCTGCAGCAAAGCCGGCACACACATCATCATCGATTATAATCGAAATGGGATTGTAAATCAAATCGTATTGAATGGTAGTGACTTTAAAATGGGGTTCATTATCGCGCCAGTGAGCTTCACTTATGATTATTTTCTTTTATTTGCGATTTGTTGCTGTTGTTTGTTATCGAAACTAAAACAGCATTAAAAGTTTTAATTTAAAACCCAGCAATATTGGTGGGTTTTTATCTCTGCGCTTAAACGAGTGGGGCAGTAATGATGCTTGGTTGCATTTATTTTTTTTTTGTTCAGTTTATACATGTATGACCAATTATTGTCAGAATATGGTGCGAGGTTTTAGAGAGGATAATTTTTAGGAATTTTAAAAAAAGTACCACAGATGTACAACGGCAAGATAAGCCGTTTTAGGAAACGACTTTAAGCGTTTTAGTATTTTTTTAAGCACATTTAAATTTGTTCTCAGTCTGACTAATTTCGAATTTAATGTCATTCCAAACAAAAATTTATTTTGCTAAAGACGAACTTCAGAGCCGGTCAAGAAATTAAAACTCAAAAACTAAATTATCGAAACAATTTCAAAATAAATCGATCGAATTAATTTACATTAAGCGGACACTGGTATCTTAATATTAATAGTTCATTTGCAATATACAGTCGAACTTCCTTATAGTGAACTTCTATACAATGAAGTTCTCCTTATTATGAACTTAAATCAAGAACACAACTTTTTCGTTCCACTTTGAATGTATTTTGATCTCCGTATAATGAATTTCCATACAGTGAATTTTTCTTTACAATGAACAAAATTTTGGAACCAAAAATACATTTTACGTGTGTTTTTGCCTCCATATAGTGAACTATTTTTTGCAGCTTTATTTTACACTTGTTAGCAACACTATTTATTAAGAAAATAAGAAATGTACCGTAAACGAAAACAAAAAAGTTAATGATTTGACTTTTAACACCAGTCGCCCGAGTTCAGTGAACGAAAATGACGCACCGGAGTAGCATTTCTTTTGAAAATAGTTGTTTGTAATTAATAAAGTTGAAGAAGGGACATCAAAGAAAAAAGATATAGGTAGCTAAAGAGTTTGGAATTCTTCACAGTACATTATCAAACATTTAAAAAAACAGGTCAGTTATATGTATGTAGTTCAAACAAAAATACCTGATTATTTTAAATAAATAAAAAACAAAAAAAAAATTTCTTTATAATGAAGTTTCTATATAGTGAAATAATTGTCTGTCCCCGTGGAGATTCATTATAAGGAAGTTCGACTGTATTAAAAAGGGAGGACATTGAGGAGGTTGGTATAAATAAATGCTTTGGTAGTTAATTCTCTTGGCTGTGCTGGGGCTTGAACCTGGGTTGAATTTACATGTTTCAAGAATCACCACATTATTTCATCAGAATTCTTTGAGTTCTAACCTCTGCACCACTGCGGTGCCAGCAAACCAACAGTTAAACATCAATCTTTAACCAGTGATACTGGAAGTTCGAAATTTTCTGTAATTATCATTTTGAATTTTTTCACATGTTGCTTTATTTTTTCTCTTTTTTCGTACTCTTTCTCTCAAGACTTTGTCTTGAAATCCTGAATACATTTGTTTATTATGTTTTTTTTTGTCCACTTTGATGAACTCAAGGCTAAATAAAAATATCAAAATTAAAATTAACAGTTCCACTAAAAATCACAATTGTTCTTAAAAATAGCTATGGCACAAGCTCTAATGTTTACATTTGTACTTCAATTTAATGAAAATTAAATTTGGTGAACGAAAAATGTTTCTAAACCTTTAAGAGAGTCGCAAAGCCATGTTTTGTGAAAAAAATTTGTTTTAAAGCCCATATTTTTCTGAAAAACGAGTTGTTGGCGCGTGTTTTAAGAAGAAACGAAACGATCTATTGTATGAAATATAACTAAACAAAATTTTGGTACTTCTACTTTTAAAATAGACAAAAAAAAACAACATCACAATAATATGGGAAAATGCTTCCATCTTATAATTGAATCAATGCTGGCTGGTTGCATACAATCAACCACTAAAAATAGCTAAGGCTGATTTCATAAACGCAGTGTTTCAATGCATCCCTATAAGGAATATGTTCATAAACTCCATAACCTTTATCTAGCCAATACCTTGAGGACAATTTTGCACGGTAACCGTATTGACTGCACAACGGTTGCGAAATTTGTGCATAGTTTATTTGTGATGATTTGTCAATTTTATGAAGTCAGCCTTTAAAT
Organism: Pollenia labialis; assembly: GCA_949318255.1. Taxonomy (NCBI): domain Eukaryota; kingdom Metazoa; phylum Arthropoda; class Insecta; order Diptera; family Polleniidae; genus Pollenia; species Pollenia labialis. The sequence goes on from OX439143.1 coordinate 116,342,783, forward strand.
GTGCTCTTACGAACAGTAAATAAACGAAATATAGCTGGGTTTTAACTAGCAACTGGAAAAACGTTTTTTTAATTATCTCCAATAAACATATTTCAAATTGCTACTCTGATATATTTTAAGCTTAAAACAATGTTCCTAATCCAAACTTCATTCCTACCAACCACCAAATCAAATCACATGTTTATTTATTTACCATTTCTCATATTTATTACTCATTGCTCATGTAGCACGCCACTTTTGAGAATCCATTTGCGATATCATTAAGCCACAAAAATTCCTTTCCTTAGATCCTTATTAACATATGTCCCATATCTACATGGTTTTGTAAGTGTAACAAATGTAGAAAATAGTCAATGATAACTTTTGTTTAGTTCATCCGTCTATACTTCTGTGCAGTGTGTTTATCTGTTAGCCAGCATGCCAGTCTGTTCTTCCGTCCTACCAGTACACATTTGCCTGTGTTTATTCACTATAGTATTATTAAAAAGTTCTTGTTGGTCCATAGTGGCTGCAGATTCTTGCCAAATATTTATTTACTAGTTTAGTACACCGAACAAAAATATTTGGAAAATAGTGCAAAAAAAAAAAAAATTTTTGAGCGAATTGAATAATTGTGGTTTTTTGAAAGCAGAAAATCTGTCTTTCATTGGCATCATAATAAATTTATTAAGTATGAACTTGTAAGAGTTTCATGTAAAAGTTTTAAAATTTTTGATGTTTTGTTGGATAGATAATAGACATTTTTCAAAATATGTATTTCTTTTAAAATCGACCGAAAATTTTTAAGATTAAATGTTCTGGAAGTCTTATTTTCGCTTCAAAAATTTCTACCAGTATTTATCTAACTTTATTGGAGATGAAAGTGAAAAAAGTGGTTCATAAATTTAAAGATTTCAAAAATTTTTGTTTTATGGGTAAAAATTGGAGGCAGCCGTTGTATTTCTCAGTTATTTGTAAACCGATCTGGCTGAATTCCGACAGTATGCGGAAAATATTTAATATAAATTTAAACAATCTAGTCGGAAACTTATCGGTGGTCTTCGAAAACCCACTAATCCAACAAACGAACAGACAATTGACAAAATATATACATTTTATAGGGTCTAAAATTGATATTGTAAATATTAAAGAGGGCGTAATAAACTCAAGAGACGTGTTTTTATCTAGAAGCGTAGAACTTCTTTTTTTTATTAATAAAACATAACAAAGTCAATGGAATGAACAAAGTTTTGGCCAATGCCAATTTCACGATGTCTAAAGAAACCTTCTTTTTGCACAAATACATTTTAAACAAAAACAAAGTTTTTAGAATTAGTTTGTGCGAAGAAAAAGTTCTTCGCCTTTACTTAAACAGGCAGTTAAATTTAAAAATAATTTCTGGCATATGACCTCCTGCGCCTTATGAACGCCGTTCTGTCAGTCCGATATTGCCACTAATTTCTAAGCATCGAGTATTGGCTTCCAAATGGTCAATCGTGTCTGCACGCAGAAAAAACATGTTTAAATAAAATCACCTCCAACAAAAGTAGTTTTAAAGAAAATTTTAAACATATTATGTTTAATATACCCATATTATTATCAATCAGGATGCCCCAACCATATTGTGGTTGTCTGTAAACATGTTATGGTTAAATATGACAATTATTTGTTTTAAAATTTACAATAGCATATTTTTCTTTTCCGAGAGAAACATGCGATGGTTGAAAACCAACCATGCTATTTTAAGTGTTAAATACATTTTGTGTCATCTTGATGGAGAACTTATTTAACTATAAAATATGATTGCCGGTGACAATGATATGATAAAATGAAAAATAATTTGTTTAAAATTTTCTTTAAAAAAGGTTTTGTTGGAGGTGACCATATTTAAACGTGTATTTTCTCTGGTTGTGGCTTATCAGCAAAGAGCAAAGATTAAAGGTATTTACCACCCAAAAAAGGTAGCACATAAAACTAACGAGTTGGCTAATTCGCAGGTCCATTTCTTGCAATAATTCGGTTACCAAAAGTTTGGCTCAACGAACTAATGGTTAATGGTCCATTTCATTTGCAAAACAAGAGGAATACAAAAATCCCAAATCACTTGCCTAAAACGGTCACCAATCAGGGTAATGTTGACACTGTATTAATATTTAAAAATCAATGGGTCGATGTCGTCTATGGCAGTGATTTTTCGTATGTATTGAAGTCTTGCGAGGATTTTCCTGTCTCTACAAAAACGACAATTCTGCTTGTTTACACATCCGTTGAGCCAGAAATGAGCCTCGTCCTTGAAGATACTTTGACAATATATATCGGGTTCAACTTTCAGTTGGATCTCGATCTATTTACTGAGAACACGACGCAATCGAGGGTCCGATGGCTAATTTCTTGCAGCAGTTTGGTTTTATATATATTGGCCAAGAGCTCTCCTCAAAATATTCCAAGAAGTGGACGTGCAGTAACGGAGTTTCTGAGAACTGCGTAGGATCGATAAATTGTAGTTCTCTGCCACACTTACATCTACAGCGGCGATGGTTTTTTCCAGGGCTGCAGAGTCGGAGTTGATGTTTTTATGCCGGAGTCGGAGTCGTAGTACCCACAAAAACTGGAGACTCCGACTTCAAAGTTTTTCGGCATAAAAAAATTTAAAAAAAATTTCCAAAATAAAAATTATCTTCTTAAAACACATTTAAAATTTAAATAAATGGTTTATGAATACTGCTCTTTTGTGCTGTTTTGAAATGACAGGCGATGGACTGAGTGCTTTTCATACACAGTGGTGTGCTGGAAATCGCAAACGTAAAACGCAAGAATTTTAAAAGTCGTTTTTAAATAAGATTTTGTAATTTAAGAATTTTATGACAAATATTTAACAAATATTTTCCTATTAAACAGGATTGTAAACCAAAAATTATAAGAATTAGGTTTAAAGTTTATTAAAAACAACTTCCAAATTCTTGCGTTTTGCGTTTGCGATTTCCAGCACACCCCTAATAAATTTTGCTACATAATCGCCTGTCATTTGGAAACAGCACATTAATGTTTGCCTACTGTAATTGCTTCTCAAAGACTCTAATTTTTAGAAGGCCGAAAGGTAATGAAAAAATAAAAGATAACATCACTGAGTCTCATATACATTTAGCATCAAGATTATAGTTGGAGTCGGAGTAGGAGTCGGAGTCGGAATCGGAGTAGGAGTAGGAGTAGGAGTAGGAGTCGGAGTCGCACTTAAAAAATTTCAGCATTTGGAGTCGGAGTCGGAGTTAGTACTTTTTCGAACGACTGGTTTTTTCAGTACTCACGGAATGGGCTCTTTTTGGATGAGTATTATCCAAAAAAAGAAACGTGGTCACGAATCGATCTAAATTATTGTGAATCAGCTATTCAAATTTGCGAACAGAACGTGAAGTTCGGAAAAAAATTTTTTCGATTTGAAAACGGTGTTCTGGTGTAAGGTGTTGCATAGGAGAAAAAACTGGAAAAGGCTTCAATGTCTGATCTTATTGATTTTACCATTTTTCTAAATTTAAGGATCTACTCAAAGTTTATCCATAATTTTATAAACATAATTTGGTTCAGTGTAGAGCAGAAAATTTACCTTTTATTGGTATACTTGCAAACACATTTAGTTTGGATGAGAAACAGTAAAAAGCAAAAGTAAACAAAGGTTTTATAAACTCTTATATAAAAACTATTAGCATTACTTATTTAAAGGAAAGCTTTATTAAACCATTTTAACTTAAAGCTAAAGATTTTTAAGCTTTTCATTCCTATTGTCTTGCAACTTTTGCTCTTCATTGTATTTGTATCTAGACAAGGCGGGTTTGTGATACTAAAAGTGTTGTGTGCAAATGACATTCAATGTTGTGCTACTCATAATTTATGAGTTTATCATTTTACGTGCTTAAAATAGTGCAAATCGTACTTGTACTATAATTTTTTTTTATTTTATTTTATATGAATATTGCTTGCATGTCCGTCTGTCTGTCCATCTTTGTATTTATAACTACAATTCCATATGAATTTTACATAAATTTGAACACAAAAAAAAACAACTTCCATCCTTAACATACAAAACCATATAATATTGATCGTATATTTCTTTTATAGTTTTATAGTATTTGGATTTTTAGTTTTTATTTTATTAAACAAAATAAAAAAAAAAAAAAACAGAAAATAAAAATCAATGCTGTTACTTTGTGCCCAGGGATTTTGACCAGTATTTAGATTTCTGTGCCAATGCAAAATGCATTATTACTTAAATGCTTTACTGCCATGACTAACGGCGTCCATGTGTTGTATTCTGACACTGGCCTAGGCCAGAAATTGTGAGCCTGTATCTTTTTCCCCCTCTCTCTTTAAATTGTAAGCAATTAAAGGTGGACATAATTGATGTTTATATTTTGACAGGAAGTCATAATTAAGTAAAACATGCATACATTTATGGTGTAAAATGAAAGAAAAAAGTTTACTATAAAAATTGACTTATTTTAAAAATAATACCATTAATCTTTTTCTAGAAATAAATTGGAAAAGAATGCTGGAGTTTAAAAGTGTTTTAAATGAATATTAACGATAAGCAGGAGCCTAAGAAGATACCGGGAGTTTATAAAATGTGTGTTTAAAGATTCTCGCGGATAAGTTTCTTAAATTATTAAAAATAATTAAAAATAGTTTGTCTTAGTGGATTCATTCATTCAAAGGTCTTGGAAATTATAATTAAACTTAACAAATCATTATAACTAACTTAAACAAATTTAAATACTAAAATACTAAAAAATGTTCAAGGTTTTACGTGCCTCTTCATACAGCTTGTGCTTTTAAATCCTTATAAATTTTTTATACAAATCAAAAGCTAACGTCAAGAAAGCGAAAATGTACTAGACGTTTTTTATGAGTTATAATCAGGGACCGAAAATAAGAGTTATTTTTCAATTTTTGAAAAAAAAAATCATACATAAATGAACATCGTGGAAAACTTTTAATTACACCATCAAGATTTTTAGAGTTATTTTTGATTTTTATTTTTTTAAATAAAAAATAAAAGTTATTTTTGATTTTTATATTTTTAAATAAAAAATAAAAGTTATTTTTGATTTTTATATTTTTAAATCAAGAAATAAGAGTTATTTTTGATTTTTATATTTTTATATCAATAATAAAAATCAATTCAAAACTCTTATTTATTTGTTGATGCCGTATGTATAATAATATGCTGCTTCATTCAAATTTCTATATGAATATAATATATTATGTGACTTATCCATTATCAGCTATAAAAACATGAATGCATAGAAATAGCTTATAAGTTTTGGCTACCATTCATGTCAGTGTAGAAAGGTAATTTTCAGCACTCAGATTAATATTGGAAGATTTGAGATATAATTTATCTGCGGAACATTTAAAATCAATTATGATGGTAAAATTGAACACCTGAAAACGACCTCTTAACACTGACTTGAATGGCAGCCAAATTTTATAAGATATTTCTATGCATTCATGTTTTTATAGCTGATAATGGATAATTCACATAATCTATATATATAAAATTGTAACGTTACTGACTGACTCACTGATTCATCATCGCACAGCCTAAACGCCTGAAGCTAATAACTTGAAATTTGGACCAGAGATTGGCCACTCTCCAAATCGATCCACTAAGACGGGATTTTTGGAAATTCAAATGTTTAGGGGGTAAAAAATGTAATACTTATCGTTGTTCTTTAGAAAAATAAGCGGACAGGTGTCTGGTACTTTTTTGAAATTCGGCCCTTAAGGGAGGTTTTACCCGTTAACCTGCATTTTGGTACTTTTTTGACACCCCATCTATCTTTTGAACCAATAAACAAAAATCTACAATTTTGAAAAAATTTTGATTTTTCTTTTTTAAATTATTTACATAAATTAATATTGTTCATTTGCAAAAAGAATAAAAAATTTTATAAACAGCTTTCAACACGAATTTATCCCAATGTTCACTTTGTGCAATTTTCAAAAAAAAAATCCACAATTTTGAAAAAAATCAAAATTTTTTTTATCAAATTTTTAGTTAAGCTTATTATTGTTCATAATCAAAAAAAAATTTTAAAAATTTTATTTAGAACCGAAGTTATGAATTTTTTAATTTTTCAAAAACTGAAATTGGCGGTGAAGTTACACGTAACTATCTATACCCAGTAAAAAAATTTAAGGTTTCTGGAAGCACGAAACCTACATGAGCGCTGATATATGCGCTGGCTAAGACACACTACAAAACAGCAGCAGAGAAGCGAATACCATTCAAGTGAATTTTTCATTTAAGTTAATAAAAATGATTGAATAGCTTTGCTTTATCCTTTATAAGTAAGCAGGTGGTAAGTGAATAATTAAAATCATTATTTAAAAAAAAAATTCACGAACAATGTTCTAAGTGCTTCTGTAATTCCCTTACATGGAAGCAGGTTGTATTGCAATGATTTTAAAATGCGTTTACGATCATTCCCGAAATATTACCGAAGATAGAAATTACATTTCTTTATAACGCAATCAGTCATCAAATTGTTTTTAAGCAGAGAGGAAAAAAGGTAGTGCTTCCAAGTGGAAATTCACCATATAAAAATCATGCCTCTTGTAAGCAGGTTTGTAAGGGGGTATTGTGCTTCTCTCCCTTACAAAACTGCTTACCAGTAAGCTCCATTTTTTACTGGGTAAGAACTTGCTTATGAAAAGCAAGTCGACAAAAAAAATCGTCAATATCAAAAATTGCATATTGAATTGTTAAATGTAATTCACTTGATATTGGATGGGTTTTTGTTTAAATACAAATTCTGCGTAATATTTTATGTTTATAATCCGATGGGAATGTTTTCGTAAATTGTTGGGGTGTATGCTATTTTTTTAGCGTATAACTAGCGTTATATTTTATGTTGTCTTAAGTAATTTGTCATATAGGAAGGAAGTAATTTTTTCATTATATGATGAACGAAAAATCTAAAAATTGGATGTTTCTTGAAAATATTTATTAAAATACTAAGTAGTAAGCTGAATAATATACCTCTAAGCTAAGGTGCTATAAGAGGGCATATAAAAGCTTCTATATTTTGAAGAAGTATAATTCTTAATTGTACACCAAAACACTTACCATATGATAAGAAAATTATATTTGGTTAGCAATGAAATTAAATAAATGAAATAAAAAAATATTCCGCAAATTCTGTGAGAATGGTAAAATTGAAAAAATGACGTGCACGCAGTAGGCAATGGCTGAATGTCCGTTATTTTTAATTAATATTTTTGAAATATTATTCTTGTTGATCCTGCCAGTAGTTATATGCTTGTATATTATATTCATATAGAAATTTGAATGAAGCAGCATATTATTATACATACGGCATCAACAAATAAATAAGAGTTTTGAATTGATTTTTATTATTGATATTAAAATATAAAAATCAAAAATAACTCTTATTTCTTGATTTAAAAATATAAAAATCAAAAATAACTTTTATTTTTTATTTAAAAATATAAAAATCAAAAATAACTTTTATTTTTCATTTAAACGAATAAAAATCAAAAATAACTCTTATTTTCTATCTAAAAATATAAAAATCAAAAATAACTCTTATTTCTTGATTTTTATGATAAAAGTCATAACAGTTACGGTCCCTGGTTATAATAATCCCAGCAAACACAGAAATACACCCTATGTATTGCCAAACGTATTGCCTGGATGAAAAATATTATTGCGGCAATAATCGATTTCGTATTGCGGAAGATACTTCCTTCGGGAAGAAACGTGTCTCGATAGCAATACTCCTTAGCAATACGAAAGCGATTCTGCTAGATGATAAACTGGCAATATCGCCAGATAACCACATATAAGAAAATAAGAAGATATCGCCAAAATATCATTGGGATGATAAAAAGAAGATTTTGCATTTTGAAAAACATTCATTTTATTTAACATACATTTTTTTATCACAAACATACATATACAGAAGTAAATTATACTTACAAATAAAATAAATTAAAATAAAATAATTTTGTAATTTCCAACAAATTCCTTTAAAATTATGAGGGTTGAGTAATATCTGGATTAAGTTGAAAAGGAAACAGATTAATATATTACAGATTTATTTAATTTATATATTTACCTTCTGCAGAATATTTTAGATTTAATTTTTCTTATTTTTTTATTTATGACGTACAAGTATCTTATAAATTTGTTTTCTCTAGAAAATAAAAAATTGCTTTGATTATTTCCTTTTAGATGACAAATTGGGGATATTGCTAAACTATTGCCATAGGGGATATCTTCCGTTTGTTTGCAGGGATATATTCTGTTTTTCAAAAACTTTTTTTATGTAAGTATATGTTAAAATATAGTTACATACATACATATGTCAAAAATTAAATGAAATAAAATGGTATGTATGTTTAAAAAAATATTTAAAAATTTATTCTTTTTATTTTTCTCATATTTTCTCAGTACAAATTTAGGGGGTATTTTTTGATTTGGGGTAATTTCTTTAATTTTACTTGGCAACACTGGTCTGTATTGACAATTTTGTATTGGAGCCCCCTTAAGAAATGGAAAAAGCGGGTAGATATGGTAGAAACAAATGATATGCGTTTAACTATTTTTTTATTTTTTTTTTGTAAGCAAATATTAAAGCTAAATTGACGAGTATAAGAACAAATAGTTCTAAAGAAAAAATTCGCATCAATTCTGCTTTTTGCTCTTTTTTTTGGTTTCCTTTTGTTACATATGAGATTTAGAGAAAACTTATTAAGACAAAAGTTGTTGAAAACTTCACTAATAACAACTTCTTTGTAAACGATTTTTATGTAAAATTAATACTTTGCAAGTTATAAGGCATAAAAGACGGACTTGACGATTTTTCTCAAGCTTTGGCGGACGTGAGAGATAGTTTAGGCTTCGCCGATTGTCCTAAAACTTTTTTTGGTACTGTTTTTATCAATAGAGTGCCCCGGTAGGCTAGCTAGGGGTTGCGGGTTCGATTCCCGCCAGAGACTCCGAATTCTTTCCTGCAGACAAGCGTAGAGCTTCGCGGGTTTAGCTTAGGGAATAAAAAAATACCCACCGAATTAGGGGGAGGAGAGCATGGAAAAATAGAAAACAAATATACTCCATACAGTTAATGACCACCTTAATAATATGCAAACCTGCTAAATACACTTTTTAAGTAAATTGAGATTTTGCTGTCGTGTGGTAGAGAAAGATATGCCTCGTCGCCCAGCATGTAGTTTTTTTTCAATTTAAGTCTTGAAGTGTTTCAAATCAACTATATTCTTGGTTTTCCTCTCAAGCAGCAAATAGGAAAAATAAAAAGTTTTTTGTCTCTCATGTAAAATTTGTTGAAAGGGAGTTAGCAGGTTTGCATATTAAGGCGACGTTATGCAAAAACAATTTGTGCAAAAAGCTTAACAGCTTCTTAAGTAAAACAAAAATATTGGAAGCTTCTATCCGGAAATTAACAAATTAACAAAACATTTAAGATCTAAAAGTTTTTAAGAAACAATGCAGAAAACAAATTTAAACTACGTTCTAAAATATGGGTGTACAGAGTTATTGAAACACAAACTAAGAAAATTAAAAATTTTTAAAGCTCAATTTAATTGTTTTACAAAGTTTTTAAACATTGTTTTCTTTCTTTCTAAAACATTCCATTAAAATGAGATCATCATTATAATAATTATATGCATCATTTCCCAAACCAACTTTATCTTTTACTCAACTCACATCGCAGAAATTTTATCTCACAATTACAATCACTGCTCCAAACAAGCCCATACGCAGACACACTTTACATTTGTACATGAATGCGTAAGAAAAACATCGCATACAACAATCGAACTCATAAATAATCACACCAAACAAACATTACGGCATAAAGAACCTACAATTTAAATCCAAACCAAATATAACAGAGACTAGAATTTGCATACAAAAATCCAGAATCTCTTGGAGTTGAAAGCGAAGTTAAAAAAAAAGAAATATTTATTCATATTTATCTGAACCAGTTTCATGATGAACTAAATTGAAGTCATATAAAAGAAATATTTACATTTCACGCAGCTGTGACTCACGCGGCTGGCTACTCCATTCTACTTGCAGTTTTACGAAAATATCGGGATACAGTGGCAAAGAATTCGAAAAGTAATGTCATAACTTTAGAACTATTAAAATGATATAAGAGAAATACTCTATAGTGTATACCCTCTAGTTGTATGTAGGGAGTATCTTAAGGATATTTCACGTTCTGCTATTTCATCCTCTGGGAGAAATTAGGTTTAGACCAGAGATCACTGGGATAGACCGGTATATTGGGATAGATCGGTTGATAGCTTCCTGTAGCTCATTTCTGTATTTTTCCCATTGTAAAATTTCTCACACAAACAATGAAACAAAAAATTCCATCGTTTCTCGATTTGTGAGAAAAAAGTGTTTCTGTATTTGAATGCGAAAACAGACAACACAGATTTTGTTTTAACTGGAATATTTATAGTACTTAATTGTCAAATGAAAGCAAAACATCTACGAAAGAAATACATATAATAAAACCAGGGCTGCCAGATTTGACTATTTAATGTCATTTTGACGATTTTTTTGTTCCGAAATTAGCAAAGTGCAAATTTGCGGATTTTTTCTTAAAAAGTGACGATATGATTTATTCTTCGAAATTAAACAATTTTAAACATTTTTATATGTTCGTTTATTAGGCACCACAAAAAAGATATCTTTGGAAACAAGGAAGCTTAAATTTTTTTTAATTATCCCTATTGTGAAAATTGTCCTCGAAATTGTTTGTATTTTCCCTAAAAAATTATCGGTAAAAGCAAAATTTCGAGGGAAAGTGTTTGCTATTAATTCCCGTGATTATTTCTTACAATTATGTATGACTTCTTCAGGGTAAAATTACAATTTAAAATCATTATTGGATTAAAGAAAATAAATAAATTTATAAAAAAATAGACCTCAAGCTTAAGAAAATTAATATAAATTTAAAAAAAATTAATGTCGAACAATAGACAATTTATATGTATGTATGCATAAAATAATTATAGTATGTTTTTGTTTAACTATGTTTTAATCAAAATTGAACAAAATTTGTTTAAAATAATTTTCAATTGTCCGATTTTTTAAAACTAAAAAGACGATATTTTTATTTTTTCTCCGGAAATTGACGATTTTTACCGAAATTTATCTGGTAGCCCTGAATAAAACCAAAATAAAAGGAAAGGCTAAACAAATTTTTAAATAACAAATAATAAACAAACAATTGCGTTTTATTTATTTTCGCCATTTAAATTCTTTCTATTTATACCCACACCACACCTTAAAATATTGGTCCTAGACCCACCTTAAAGTATACCGATCGACTCAGAATCTGAGTCAAACTAACAATGTCCGTCCGGCTGGATGGCTGGATGGCTGGCTGGCTGTCCATGTAACCTTGTGCGCGAAGTAAAGTTTTGGAAATAATTTGATAAAATTTGGGACATAGGTTCCTAGGCTCAAGGACCAAGCCTATTGAAAATGGGCCGAATCGTAGGACAACGAGGGAAGATAGGGGGAAATTTCTGCCTCTGAGAAACTATCAAACCGATTTTAATAAAATATAAAACATAAATAAAAATATATTAATATGGACACATAAGCTATGCAGTTTTTTAAAGATAGGACCACAAGGGGTGGTAGGGGGCAATTTCTGCCTCTCACAAACTTTCAAACCGATTTTAATGAAGTTTATAAACAAAGATAAATCCATATTTATATGGACATATAAGCATGATGTCTTTTTAAATACTGTGGTGTAGAGTATTATATGGTTGGGCTTGACTGACTATACTTTTTTACTTGTGTGTATTTATATTATTAAAATAAATTAAAATAAACCAATTTTAAATTTAAAATATCTATGTATATTTAGTTTTTCTCGCACCAATTTCAAATGTGACTTCTTTTGCCAGTTCTTGTGAGAAACTTTTCGCAAACTATTGTTACAGAAACACTTTTTCTCCCATCCTTCCAATAATTGCTGGAAAATTATTTAAATTACAGATAATTCTCGCAAAGGAAAGATACAGAAACACTTGTGGGAGAAAATCCATTTTTTGTTTCAATTTACTCGTTTCTTGTGAAAAATTTTACGATGTGAGATATACAGAAACGGGCTTCTGGGGTGAGAGGGAAAATCTACAATTGCCTGTAATGTTTGCCCAACAATTTTCCACAAGAGAGAAAAGTCACTTGAATAACCAATATGAAATTTACCTATTTGGGTTTTTTATTGTATTGATGTGCCTTAAACTTGGTTAACTCTCTCACACAAGTCTTATGTATTCCATAGTACTTTGTAAGATAGAAATCTAATGAGATTTGTTGCAACTATCAACAATTCTAATTTAACATTGCAGTTTGTATTCACACTATCACTCATGAACGCACTTTTGTAAGAATGCAACCCTGATCAAATGAAAAGTATTGTTGTTAAAAAAAAAAACGATCAAACTGTTTGCGTAATAGTTGTCATTTCCATTACACTTTGCATTCACACTATCACACTTTTATATATTACTTGAGTTTTGGACATGTATTAATACAATGTACAAAAGTGTAAACTAGCCTTTAGCTGCTATTTTTATACACTCCATGACCATTGGTGAATGAGAGTGAGTGAGTGACAAATTAGTTTGGAAATAAAAACAAAATTTCACTTGTTTACGTTTTCTGAAAACAGGCAGTTAGTCTGCCATTTAGTGTGACCCCATAAAGTAAATAAATATATGCTACGTCCTTGCGTAATTCTTAGTCGATTTAGCCAAGTCCGCCTGTCTGTCCGTCTGTTAAAAACAGCATCACTTTCGTAAGTGTTCAAAGAGAACTGCGTCGAGACCACATTTTCTATACAATTGAACATACGAATTTGTCGAAGAAAGCCATCGTGAAATAAAATCTATTTTATTTGAGAACGTTTTTTCATATAGACCCGTATTCTCGCAACAATACTTTCATTAAATTTCATAAATTTTGTAAACAGAAAATAAAAAACAAGGGAATATTAAAACAACAAAACGAGACAGAATTTAAGATTACTGCCGACGTTTTAACTATGGGCTTTAAGATTTTTGCCTGAAGTTAAAGGCTTAATTCTGTTTGAACTCTAAGACTTAACAAAAAAAATAATAAAAATTTTAATGACAAATTGCTTCGAGTTGTTCTGAACAGGTGGAGATTGAAACCCAGCACAATCAGTTTAGTTGGAGAGGAGTTATGAGCCCAAATGTGGAGCAAGGTCCTTAAAAAATTGATAATTTTGTTAAAAAAAACTCACATAAATGGTGGCATAATGCACGGATTGAACTAAGATTTTGTTCAAATTCGTTCTGCATAACAAGAAATCAAATTTCGTGAAGAGCGGTCCATTATTTACAATTGATTTTATATAAAGCATACTCTCGGAAAACAGTTGATAGTTCTATTCCAGGCGTCATTGAGAATGAAATGATTTTTAGTTTTTAACCGATTACGGTGTATTACGACTTAACATATTTGTTTTCAAATGGACTATACAAGAAAGTTATAAGACTTTGAATTTTGTTATTAATTGTGTCCGAAAACGTTAAAATTTTAATAAAAACTAAGATTTGATTTTAATTTTTTATCCGATTAAGGGCAATTAGCCAGTATTTGTCGAACCAGCATTTCATTCTGGATGGCGCCTTATCTCGCAAGTATGACGTGCTATAAATCATATCAATATCGTTTGCCATTACTTTTACAACGATAAAAGTTTGAAAACAAAATTTTCAAAAACTATAATTTCGCCGTCTCTGAGACCGAATAGAAGCAAATGCAACATTGGCAAAACCAAATTTCTCTAATCTACAGTTTCTTGTTGGGAAAAAAACAAATTCGCCTAATGAGAAAACGGTCATAAAGCTTTCCTTTAAAAAAAGTTTTAAAGTTTTTGATTTATTTTGATAATATACGCCACTGTGCTTTAGTAATTTCAAAAATGGAATGAATTGTTTGCGTAGCCCAAATGAATGATGGTGGTAATAAATGACTACGACGATACGCGTAGTATGTAGAAAATCACTAGACGCCACCTTAAATATAACAAAATTTTGAATGTCTTTTTTTTTAATTTTAACACCAGGATAATGAAAGCTTCCATATTATGATGGATGGTTAAAATTGTGGCAGTTTATTTATACGGGCATTTTTCTGTATAGTTAAAGGAATTTGTTTGTTGTTTTAAGATCGATTGATTGTTTAATGTGAGTGTATTAAGGTAGAATTAATATATTTTAATAAACATATGACTGCTGTATGATTTTATGTCCTTAAGATAAAACAAAAGAAACGTATCTTGGCTAATGACAAAGTTTTAAGCCAAAGTTGTTCATATCAATTGTATAGTCATAAACACTAGTCACAATAATTCTTTTTATAGAATTTTTAAATCTTTTGCTGTATCGACTTAAAAACCAGGCAACAGAAGTCAATATACTTATGGCTAGAAAGTATTTTGCTCGTCTATAATTTAAAACTCAGACATTAGACGACATTTATTTCGAATGCTTTGGTGAATAAGGCAACAACAGTCAGCTCCAGTCATAAACGATGACAGTTGAGTTTGAATATATTTCCATGACTTAATGTATTTTCTATACTTAGAGTTTTTATTTAGAATTACATATATGCCAAATGGCTTTTTGCTTTGGTTTGATTTTTTTGCGGACCTTTTAAATATTTTCTTTTCCTTAAAAAAAAATCTCTCCCTATTGATGTATAAAGTATGTAGCTGAAGTCATATGTTAAGAAAATCTCTAAAATACCATTGAAATCTTTACAAAAATATTTTTTTTTAGAACAAAAAACTTTCAAAGAAAAGCAAGTCCAAGACAAATCCAATAATAAAAGCAAATGTATTTTTGATTTAAGGAAAGCAAGCAAATGCAACGCTTTATTAAGGCTTTTTTGCCATTTTTGCATCGCCAGCATCTGCTATACTCAACACACTTGTACTCTCGCACTGGGATATTTGGACAATTGTCCATGTCCATAATACATCTGTACATTGAAACGGACAAACAAATATAAAAATCTTCTAAAGGCTGCTGTTGCTGTTGCTGTTACTGCAAATGCCGCAATAAAACCCCAAGGTTTGTTAAGATAAATCAAATTGTCACTTTTGTATTGCAGAAAATTGCGCCACATGATGGCATATGAATATTGCAATGCTAAGCTAAATTCAACTAAACTAAATCGGGAATGGGAAAAAAAATTTTAAAAATACGAAATAAGAACAACAATATTAATGGCAGAGTTTCTAAAACTGTTATCGCTTTTTAACAGTGCTCGGCTACATGTTGCAATATAAGTGCCGGTTCACACACGTCAAGTTTGACTCGTCAAGTCTTTAGCTATTAGGATATAAGGGAAAAGAGAATGCAATTTCTTTTCCCCTCTTTCCTAAAAACTCAAGCCTTGACGAGTCAAACCTGACCATTAAGCAAATTAACTAAAAACGCAATGTTAAGCATTTTTCTTCGGCTTACTAGTGATGGTAATTTAACTTCAGAATGATTCCAAGTTGAGTTTCCTAAGCAAGTTTCCTATTCGGTTTATGTGAACATCATAATCAGGATCCCAGATATTAGAGCCATATTCGATGATAGGTCTTACCAAAGATGTATATAACAGCTTTGTAATCATAGGATCAGTGAACTCCTTCGCCCAACGTTTTATAAAGGCAAGTACACCCCGTGCTTTATTTATCGTTGATGTAATGTGTTTTATAAAATCTAATTTTGGATCAAGTAAAACACCAAGATCCAAAGTCTCTTTAACTAATTCAAGTCGGCAGTCACCCAAAGTATAGATACCCAGAGGATTCCATTTTCTACAAAAGCGCATATGCTTACATTTTGTTAAATTGAGATTCATGATGTTGATATTGCACCAGTTATAAAAATTATCCAAATCATGTTGAAGATTGAGCATTTCCGATGATTTGTTGTAGCTTAAAAAGATTCTTACATCATCGGCATACATTAACACATTACAATTGTGCATTGCACTCGGCAGATCATTTATAAAAAGTGAAAATAAGATTGGACCAAGGTGGCTTCCTTGCGGTACTCCAGAATGGACGATGATGCTCTTTGATCTTGTATTATTAAAACGAACACTTTGTTTCCTGTAAGTAAGGTATGACTCAAGCCAGCAAAGACTGTTGTTAGTAAAACCTTTTATGGAAAGTTTTTTAAGAAGAAGGCTTTACTGAAGTCTGTGTATATAACGTCCGTTATTTGGGTATTATTGAATCCATTATGAATAAAACTGGTTAGTGGTAATAGGTTGGTAATTGCTGAGCAACCTTTTCTAAAACCATGTTGAAAAGGTAAAAGTAATGATTTAATAAGTGAACAAATTTTGTGTTTTCGTTTTTTTTTTTTTTTTGTTTTTTGAATTGTCTTTAAAAAACTTAAGAAATTTATGAGGAAAAGACTCAGCACAGGGGGGTTACTGCGTATTTAGAATCAAAAGAAATAACTTACGAGTTCGAACAATTTGTACTGTGTATTACGATTTTCGCAATCGTTCGAAACGATGACAGAACTTGTATTTTTTAAAAAATGGGAAATTTAATGAAAACTTCTTGTTGGTAATAGAGAGTGGCTGTTAAGAAGGGGATCTTTTGGTTTCAATAAAGTATAAAAACGTCCGTTTTTTCGAAACAGATATATATGGCACGAAGTAGAGTACAATCCACAAATGTGGTTCCAATAACATGGAGCCTTAGCGCACACAGCTCGTCCTACCATATTTTTTGGCGGTCAAATAATATAGCGTTTTTCTGATTTTAACTGGCAACCAAGTTTAACTGATTTAACGGCTCCCAAATTTTTTTCTTTGGGATTATTAAAAGGGCAAAGAGTATGCCAATAAGTCAAGAATCATTTAAGAGCCAAGCCGATTATCTGAAAAGAAGGAAGGGCGCTGGGACCTGAAATTCTAAGAAAAGCTTTGGGAATTGCTTTCTAATTATAATAATTCCATGAGACAGTTTTGTTCCACTTCAAACTTGTGTTTGGTTGCCAACGGTATACCTACACATTATAGCACACAATATATAAGTTATTTTGTGATTGACTACTTTTTAGTATCTAAAATGGATTAAGTGTCCAAAAAGGCTCAATTTCAAATACCTGCACTGAATTCATATGATATAGAATGTTAAAGGGAACCTGATTTTTTTAAAAATAGAAAACTATAATCCCAGCGGGAAAATGAGGAATTAATTACAAAAATAACTTAAAAAATAATGTATTATTTTCGAAAGAATAATAATGCATTCACTGGAATCGAAAAGGTTATTTTTTCAGACAAAATAAATTGGCATTAATTACCACGTATATTTCCACATTTGCAGAACAAGGAATGTATTGTTTTTGTTCGTGACAAATTTTCGTGTTTTTATATATTTTCTTAATAAAAATTGGTTATTTTATGCAGCCTTTATGTCATTTGCAAACATTGATAAAGGATGCATTATTTAATTCATTCGCAGGATACATTAAAATAATTTATTACAATCCTAGGACATGTTCCGTGTTAGGAATAATGAATTCTGGAGTCAAATATTATACAAGATATGTATTACATTCTCGATACCTATTGATAACATTTTCTTGCTGGGATAGTTGTGGCTTCTCGATGGTGGACTAATTCAACCATTATATGGTTGAAGGTGATAATAATTTGGCTATATTAACCATAATATGTTTAAAATTGTCTTTAAAAATAGTTTTGTGGAATGTGACCATATTCAAAGATGTTTTTTCTCTGCGTGTATGTTATCGATCATATTTTAATACCATACCCATATTCGTGTAAAATGACAAATTAGGTTTACAATACTCAATTATAATACATTGTTAATCTGTTACAAAATAAAAATGTGCTTGAATTTTAAGTTTATATTGTAATCTGTTTTTGATAACGTTCAGTTGAAGAAATAAATAAATAAAATAATATGGTGACTACAATCATGTTTTTTCTTTGCGTGTATATATGTAAATAAGTAAAGTGTAATTTAGGAATGATATTTTTAAGGGCGGTTAGTGAAAAAATAGTCCATTTTAGTGGCAAAAAACTTCTAAAACACTACTAAAGCAAATCACATAGCCAAGCCTGATTTATGAAGTCGCAATAATCTTATTTCTTAGCCGATTTTGCTTATTTTATACACTATAAATACTTTATATAGGGTCTCGTTGAATGAAAGCTATACGGTTTGAATTCTCTACAACTCTTTTAATTATTATTTGTCTTTTTGCCATTGTGACGACGCAATTTTGCTGGGTGCTTGGGCAGCTCATCAGGCCAGTGTCGAAGTCGTATGCCCACTTCAAATGAAAGACGGCCGGTTACAAACGTTATAAACCGTAACTTTATTAACACGTTACAATCACATATGTACTTATCTACACAAAACACAACCACGCTGCGCACGGAGCCAGTAATGAGCGTTTGGGGATATATAATCTCCCTCCACACCACTGTCACGGACGCACTTAAACGGTCAACTGGCGGTGAAGGGCCCACGTTCGAAGTCGCTTCGGTTGTGTGGGCACGGTAGTAGAACTAGAAGTGTTACCTCTGGTTTGCCTACTCCACGCACTTGTTGGCTTTTTAAGCACTCGCATAAGAAAAAAACACTGAGGGAAATGTAATCTCCTCGACAGTGGTAGTTCTTTTCATCATTTTGTGAAGAAGACTTGGGGAATTAATTGTGAATAACTTACGATCAAACAAAAATAATTATTTGCGAAGCAAATATTATCAGACTTAAAATGAGCGAACTGCATAATAAAAAAATAAGTTTTTGTTTTTTCTGGGGTCTTTGGAAAATTCAATTACCATGCAACCAGGCTTTTCTACAACTTTTCTCGTGTGGTAAAGGGTAGAAAAATGTACTTTCTACAAAATAAGTACCTTATTAAAGAAAAATATATCTGTGTCATTTAAAGAAAACCTCTTAAGTCTAATTTAAAAAGTTGTTAACCATACGAATTTTCATTCAGAAAATATTTTTGTTTATGTTTTTAAAATTTTTTATTTTAAACGAAATTTTTCTTAAATTTGGTTTATTTAATTTTTTGATAAAAATGATTTTTCACCGATTTTTTCTTAAAAACTTGTTAGCTGTAATATTTCGACTTAAGATATTTTGTCAAAATGCCGCAGATATTACACAAATAAGAGTGTTAGATTCTGCTAATCCAAACCTTATACACCCTTCATCACGCTTTACAAAAATCTATAATGTCTTTGAAGGCAAACTTCTCCCACACGCCCACTTCTCCAATCCCGCCCACCTTTTGTCGGATGTTGTGTATTGATAACCTAGATGCTTGCACCTAATTTGGAAACTTTGCCTTTTGCCGTACCCCAGATATACAGAAAAAAGGAATAAAAAAACTACAACAACAAGCGACTTATGGGTGTATTTGCCTCTAAATTCTTGTCTTGGTTTTTTGCTCATATACCAGTCATTTATGGACCGATATAGCTGAATTTCAATAGCAAAACTTCATTTCTAAAGACGGATGGACAAACGGTTACCGCAATAGAACTTCTCATAAGTATATAAATAACATAAAGGGTCTAGTGTGGTAGTTACAAGCGAAATGAAAAACTCATATATACACTTACCCTCGGCGAAGGGTATACAAATAATTAAGCTACACTGAAAATAATCCACATTACAAAAAAAAATAAAATTTTCTTGATTTTACATGTTTACCCCGCAGGCGGTTCTACATCCCTTCGACAACAATCTTCTGTGTCATGAAACATTTCTGTACGGCATGTCAAATAGTGTGAGACCTTTATTTGTTGAATGTAATTTAAAATATATTTAATTCTTTTAAAGTTTCAAGACAAGATTGAGTTTCCCTGCGTTACCTTAATGCATTAAGTGGACTCTGGTACATTAAACATTATTTGGTAGTTAAAGTTTTGGTCTTGATTTTTTATATTCAAACATTTGTATGTATGAATTTTGGTCTGGCACTTTGTTTTATTTCTTCAGAAGACGATTTTTAGTTGTAGCAATATTTTTTTTTTTTGGAATTGCATACAAGCGGGCAACAAACTCATATGGACTTTATTTTCCTGTTGTCTGCAAAAATGGCAAAAACCTCAAATAAAATTTATTTTGTATAAAATCTTATAATATTTTTAAACGCATAACATTAACTGAAGGTTACTATATGTCAAAAGGTTTACTTTCAGCTGTTTCCAAAGAATATGTGTCAGGGCAGAAATATTTGTTGGTTTACGAGTTTAAAGGGAATTTTTGGAAAAAAAAACTTAAAACATTGAAAATTTAAGGCAACAAGTGGATTTTTTTGGGTGATGAAAAAAATGCCAATACACCTTCTAAAACAAGCTTTAAGCCTTTAAAAAACTTATAAGCTTTGAAAAATAACAATGTTTATTTGAAAATGTTTTAAAACTATTTAATTTTTAGCTTTAAATATGATGCAAATATTATTATATTTATTAACGTTATAAGCTGTTTTATTACCTGCAGAACTATTAGAATAAATTTAATAGAACAATTTCTTTTATTAAGCCTTCACCACAGGTAGAACGGGTTGTGATTTACATAAGCCTCTGCCCTGTGGCCAAATCTCATGGTGACATAGGCCGGGAAGACTTTGTACTTGCCCTTGTTTAGGAGCTGGATCTATCTTACCTCCCACGCTTTCGGATAACAGTTAGCAGTATCTGTTGAGCAACAGCAGCACCTTGGGATAAAACTCAGGATATCCCTTTGCCCGACTTTGGGTAGTTAACCACAGCCACCACTTGATTCCCAAAAGTATTATTTTTGTGGACAGGTGGAGTTCTTAACCAATAGGCAGTCGAGTGCCGTTCTATCGTAGTACCGGTAGACCAGCTAGAAGCGAGCTAGTTTATCAGCGCCGGGGTAGCGGGTTCTCTGGTTTCTTTCCTGCGGACAAGCATAAAGCTTCGCGGGATAAGCTTAGGAAATTAAAAAAAAAAAAAGATAGGATCTCTGGTCTAATATGTCAATTTGGATTTTTGTTGAATCTCAGGTTTTAGCTGCATCTTACTATGCCTCTAAGGATGTAACAACACCTAAACGTGAAATATCCTTAGATAATCTCTTCCAGGATTTACAAAACTGCAGTCGAAGCCAAAAACTACCGAACAAAAAACGAAAATTTGTGTAAAACTTTTCGCTTTATGAATTGGTTTGACAGCGACCAATAGGATAATTTATTAATTTATTAACGACCAAGTTTAAATTACACAAATTAAAATTAATGTCAATAATAAATTTAATAATTAGAAATTATTTAGTTTTCTCATTTTTTTATCTAATGTAATATATACACACTTTAATAAATGTTCCCCTGAAGAAGTCAACAAAAAATTGACGAAACGTTGGGAAAAATGTAATTAAATGTGTTTTTAATTTACAATGAAAAAAATTTAGGCCTTATTAGCTTACGTAAATATTTAAAAGCGACTGTTTACATTTATAATTTTTTTTTTGGCAATGACAAACGAAGAAGTGGAAGAAATGGCAGTTTTTCTACTTTGACTGCAGTTTTTTTAACGCTGATTCTACACCACCGGGACTTGTGGAAGTAATTAAGTTATAAATAAGTTTGTCATTTGGCCTGTAAGTTTTACAATATTGATCTTAGACCGTACACTGAAAAAATGTTCACCAAAATTTTTTCAATTAATTCAATATTGCTGTTTCAAACAATTTTTTTAATTGTTCCAATTAATTTGCCTTAATTGAAAATAAAAATTATAATGTTTGTGTGTATATTTGCAAATACGTAAACATACACACAAACTTCAAAATATTTTAAAGTTTCAAACAATTTTTTAATTGTTTCAATTAAATGTGTTGATTGAAAAAAATATTTCGATTTGTGTTTACGTTTTATGTAACCCCTTTTGCTGGTGGTCATATTTCAATTAAACCTATTGATTGTAACTGAACAGCAAGAAAACTTACTTACAAATGTGTTAATTGATATGATCAATTTGTTTGCTGGCGGAAAATCAGTACGGAATTTAATTAATAGTACAAATGTCTAACAAATACGTTAATTGAAGTTGATTTTCCATTTTTTCTGTGTATAAAATATATATAGCTATTCTGGGTCCTAATGAGTCGCGAAGTAGATTTAATGGTAACCATCTGTAAGTGTGTATGGTTAAAAGGGGTGTTTCCGAAGAACTTAGATATGACGGGGACTTAATTGTTATATATTTATTTCCCATATAGTTCGAAAAGGATTCCTATTAAAATTCAACCTAATTGCACCACAAATGGATGGTATATGAGTGAAAACCTATGACTTCCTCTAAACAAAAAAAAAATTAAAAATTGTCTCTAATCACCAAACTCAGACCAAATTCATAAAATCAAGCAAACAATTGGTTGATTTTGCACCTATTACCAAAATAATTATATAGATTACTAAGTATTGTAAAAATTTAAAATTGTGAATATATTTTAAATTTTAATTAAAAAATGATCAAATACCATTGCCGTTTCAAACAATGTGTTCATTGATTTAATTAAATATTAAATATAGCTCAGGTTTTGACAATTTCCAACAACAAGCTTAAATTATTTTATTTTACACGAAAAAATCAATTAAGATTTTCTGTTATTTCAAAATTTATTTCAAAACAACTAAAATGTTTATTAAATTAAAATTATATTTTTAATTTTCTTTTAACAAAAAAAAATTGATTCAATTATCGCATTAATTTAATTATAATACTTTTTAATTCATTTTTTTAATGAGAAAAAAACTACTGATATTTTTTTCTGTGTGATTTTAACCATAAATTCAAAATTGTTCCTTATACCCTGAACTTATTTTTTTCACACTCGCCTTAAACACAGACAAAATCAAAAATTGTCTCTAATCACCAAATTTATTCGTAGAATCAAGCAAACAATTTCTTGATTTTGCTCCTATGCAATACCAAAATGATTGTATTGATTACTAATAATTGCAAAAATGTTAAAATTTTTTTTTTTAATAAATGATATTATGGTTTTAATTAAATTAATTATTAAAAAAAATTTTTTAAATCAAAATCAGGTTTTGACAATTCCCAACAATAATTTTAAAATTTTAAGTTATTTTATTTTAAATGAAAAAATCCATTAATGTTTTTTTGTTATTTGATTAAATTTAATTAAGAAATTTATTTCAAAAGAAATAAAATGTTAGTTAAATCAAAATTATATTTTTAATTTTCTTTCAACAAAAAAAAAACAATTGATTCAATTATCACATTAATTAAATTAAAATTCTTTTTAAACAATTTTTTTATTGATAAAAATCTACATATAAGTTTTTCAAGAAACTTAGCAGAATATTCACAGAAAAAATAGAAAATCGACTTCAATTAAACAATTCGTTCAGACAATTAAATATTTAACTAATTTTGCCCCTGCAAAGGAATTGATCATATCAACTAACGGATTTGTATTTTCGAGTCATGGGACATAAATTTAGTCAATTAAAAAATTAATTGCATAAACAAAAACTACACCACATATACACAAACATTTAATTTTATGGGTTTTGATTAAAAAAATTAATTGCAGCAAACAAAAAATTAATTGAATAATTAATGTACACCAATTAATTATTTAATTGAATAATTTTTTGCAAACATTTTTTCTGTGTTGGTAGTGATTATTAACATATTCGGTACATACTTAAATAACCGCATGATAGGCAAATTACTACTTTTTTCTTCCTAATATTTACAACGGTTTTGGCACAGTTGTAGAAACAATTTACATGAGGCTTCAATCCACATAATAAAAAATGGTGGATGCAATCCACATAATCCGGCAAAATTATACACTCGCCCCTTATTTAGAAGGTGGCATTTTTTTACCTCCATTGCTTTTGAAAAATCCCAGCAGATTCTGTTGAAAAGTAACACCACCAAGGGATAATCCTCACTCAGCCCGAACTCTCAGGGGAATAACACAGGCAAACAAATTTTAAACCCAGGGCCAGAGTAAACATTTTGAAGGTTTGAGCTAAAAAGTTGAGTTGAAAACCGGTTTTCCCCAAATTCGAAACGTTTGAACCGCACGAATTAATCTTTACTTATAAGACCTGATATTAGTTCTGAAAGTCCAACCGACTATCTTTAAAATAAACGGCAAAGATTTCTGAAGAAAAATTTCAAATCAAGCAGCCCGTGGGTTCAATCTCGTATTCAGTAAAAAATTAAAAATGATCAACAAATTGCTTTGTTCTTTTAAATAATTTAATGAACATCAATTTTGACGAGCTTAAGCCTGATTAAAAATATAAAATTTGGATTACAAATAATAAACAGTTCAATAAAATAACCACAATACTAATTTTTTTTTTTTGAAGAAGATTTCCAACGGAAATCGAAATATTCAGAAATAAAAATATTTTAATTTAAGTATTAAACAAACAAAATGTGACCTAAGCGTAAGGCATATATTAAAATATAATATTGATTAGAAAAAGGTCGAAGAAATAAGAATATAATTAATTGTTTTATATTTTCGTTTATTATTTAAAAACATGGCCTCTGGGACGAAATTAGACAAACACGCTGGCGAAGAAAAGAACCGAAATTGAAGGTATGACAGTGTAAAATGTGAATCAACGTGTGAATAAAAAAACATGAAAGCTTAATCGGTTCCATAAAAAAAATTTGTGCGTATTGTAGAGGCAACAATATTAAAATTGTCCGAAATGTAGAAGCGGCCGAATAATTGAAATGGCTGGACCGGCGCATGTCACGGCTATCAAAGATGCACTGTGATAAAAATAGAAAGTCAATATTACGTGAATATGACAATAAATTTAGTTTTAAAGCTAAGAATAAGAAAGATCAGATAACACGTGCCGCATTTAGCTTTAATACACATAGTTATTTACAAAGGTAAAGTAGAAAAATTTTGGATTCGGAGTTGTGAGTTTTTGTAGATACTTCGACTCCGGTGCAAAAACCACAACTCCGCAGCACTGCTTTATAGGATGTAGGAATTACAAACGGGATGACAAACTTGTATAAAATATTATGCATATCCACCTGTGGTGAAGTGTATAAAAAAACATAAACGTACATATACATACATATTTGTATACGTATCTCAACAGCCTGAAGAAAAGGGTTCTAATTAGTTAAAATAAAGTAAAAGAAACTGAAACAGAGAGATACATACATACATATATGAACCTGCCATGATTGCTGTCCGTTCAAATTATTGAAATCTCATTAAAAACGTGAAAACTGATAACAATTTTTATCTTTTATTTTGACATACCAATTTACGTTAGCACCTTCGAAAAATAAAATCGAATCGTTTTCAGGTACAATATTTAAAAACAAAAAAAAAAGGAAATCAAAATGGTACTGCTCTGGAAAGCAAAATGTTTCCAAAAGAAATAAGTTGCTTTATTTTGTTTTAAAATTTCAATTCATGCAAACAAAAACGCGAAAATGCAATGAAATCAAAAACGTTAAAAAACAGCGCAAAGAATATTAAAATGAACAACAACATGTAATTTAAATCAATGTCAAAAATTCTTTTTTTTAATTTTTTTGCTTTATAAGACAAAAACTACAATGCTCAAGTGTATGAAAAATATATTTAAAACAGAAAAAAGATCCCTTGATGTTGGTGATGTAGAAGAATTTATATGGTGGACTCCTGCACGTGCTTATCTGTAATAAAAAAAAACTTAAATCAAAAAGAAAATAAACCGAACAGAGAATATAAAAATAAAATAAAACAAAATTTACAATTTAGGCTTCATATGCCACTTGTGTTTTAAATACAAAAAAATAAAACTCTTAAAACAAAAATACTCTGTAATGATAAGAACACTTTAACATTTAACGAAACGAAAGACTGAATGTCAGTAAAACGTACACAAGACGGAAAGAAAGTTGGTTTAGATTCAGGTCGGTTAAGAGTTCCAAGTAAAATAGAATGCAACACGCACTGCATACAAATCATTTCTTTATTAATTTCAAAGCGAATTTGTTAAGTTAAATTTATATTTATTAATTTATACTTATTATTAACACAAAAAACAAAAACGAATTTGGGAGTGGAACATATAGAGAAGCCATGATCGATGGTGAAAAGTCTCTTTGCGCACCCAGAGAAGAAATATGTTTATAATAATTTGGTTTTCTTACTTCTTATGCTTGTAGAAAATTGAAAAATATTATGATTACTGTAATCATAATTAATGTTGCTGCTTTCGAATTATAAATAACCGAATAACATAAAGTCCTAAATAAGTTTTAAAACAAAATCTCCTGAATTCCTGTTGAAAGCCCTTTTTTTTTTTGTTTCATTTAGAATTAAGGAATGGTATCAAGAGAAATAAAAAAGAACAAATCTATGTGGCTACCTGTCAAGTCGGCCTTAATAATAAAACAAAGTACAGGGTGCAAGTTACGACATTCTATATCGATCGAAATTTTATAGTAATTTCGATTGATATTGAATGCTTTAATTTCCCCCAGTATTGCAAAGATTTACATGAGCACCTGCCTTACGACTTATGGTGTTTTCTTTTCAACAAAAAATGTCACATTTTATTTAAAAAAATGCAATTTGGTGTTCGTTTCTTAAAAATAATTTGCTCTCTAAAAGGGCAGCGTGTTTTATTCTAAAAAAAATCACCCTTATAAATCGAGAGTGTTGATAATGCCCTGTAAAAAGAAGGCTTCTGTTTATATATGGGGCTACCAGACAAAGTTGGGAAAAAATCGCCTCTAACCAGGACAGTAAACATTTTAAGTTTTTAATAGTTATTTTTCTATTATTTTATAGTAAAAACAAAAGAAAGCATTACATTGTTAATTTAGGTTGTCAGTGATATAAAATTAAAATGGATTCGGTGTTATAAAATTGTTTTTGAAAAAAAAACGTCAAATCAAGAAATCGTATAAACTTTGTGTTAATAAATCGGCAGTCTGGCAAAGGTATTTTCTTGTTTACATATTTTATAAAAAATAAACACAAGAAATTGGAGTTTCATCTTTCATCTTTCATTTTGATCATTTATTTATTTATTTATTACCACTGCTTAAAGCAGCATCTGTTGAATAGCAAGAGAACACAGGGAGATCCCTTAGTAGCCCGACTTTCCCACACAGCAAGTGATAAATCAGCCCATGGAGATCTCACCCTCCTCGATTTTAGAAATAAGCCACTGCTTCTACATCATTTTGCACACCGCTTCGACGATATGGCGCATATGTTTCATCGCCTATTCTTCAATGCACATAAAGTTGGCTTCAAAACAAACATAAAGAAAACTAAACTAATGCGGATTGACACTAGTCACACAACCCCCCTAGTACTGCAAGGATAGCTGATCGAAGATGAAGACTCCTTTTCATATCTCGGCAGCACAATTTTCAAAACGGAGGCTCCAATGCCGATATAACTGACAGAATCAACAAAGCCCGGACCGCATTTCCTGCATAAAATATGGAGGGCGAACAATATAACCACCTACAAAGCTGAGAATGTTTAACTGTAGTGTCAAATCGGTAAATGCATGAAACAAGTTTTGCGAAGTTTCTGGCCGAACTGTGTAACCAATGAACAACACCTCTTGATGGCTAACTGCAAATTAATCGAGTACGAAATTTGCAGGCGCAAATGGGCTTGGATAGGTCACATCCAAAGAAGTCCACCTGACGAAATCGCAAGGCATGCACTGGACTGGAATCCACAGGCCCATAGAAATCCCGGAAGGCCCAGAAACACATAGATACGAATGGTGAATAACGAAGGCAAATCTCATAATGTGACTTGGAACCAAGCAAAGATCCTAGCTAATGATCGAGTAAAGTCGAGAGAATGTGTTGATGCCCTATGTTCTTTGTGAACTTTTATCTAATTTACAATTAGCACGTTTTAAGTTTTATGAGGAAAGGAAATATACGTATATACTTATATGCACTACGCCATTCCCGAAGCAACTGTAACCAATAACTATCCCAAGACAGGTTATTACAGGGGCTTACAGATTTCCGTGGTACCAGATCGCATCAGTGGTCAGCTGCGCTTAACGTCTTAGAAAGAAAGAAGCCCAGTCAATTTCACCATGCTGAGCCAAATATTGACTGCACCTGTCACCACTTAAACATGCATTCCTATTAAAAAAAGTACAAATGTGGAAACATATTCACATGAGCACTTGCCATACGGACTAATCTCATGTTGGATTTTAGCCAATGGGTGACTAACATTATGTTTACCAACCGCCACTTACATTTGTGCTTCATCCACCCCTTGTTAAGGAGCCAGAGCTATCTAACCTTCGCTGCTTTGAGAATAACCAACAGCATCTGTCGAATAGAAACAGCAGTTAGGATTCATGACACCTCCTCTCGCGGTTTTGGGTATGAAAGTGTTTCTTCATCAAATAAAATCTGCCTTTCGCCGAACACTTTTGTGTGTTCATGCCTTAAAAAGTTTCTGCTCCAACGGAGGATAACAACTTGATGAAAAGCAAACTTCATTCAGAATATTAAAGCTTCCAAACAGATAATCATCTTGAAATACAGGTAGCATTTCTCGGAAGAAACACACTATCGGAGTCCTCAACCAATAGTCAGACCGGTGCCGTGGCATCAGAATGAACCCCATACGCAGAAAATATTGGACTTCAAGAGTCCTGTCGTTTCGGATGTTTGTCACATTCGAGGTGTACGTGCACCTGCTTTACCCATGAAAATGTACCACCAACAGCTTAAATACCCTCGTGATGATCCCTAAACCCCACGGGGGTGTAAAAATCATAAAATAGACGTGGACAAATATGAGCTAAGACCTCTTAAATGAAAACCTTTTTTTTAAATTATATACGTCCCTAATCCCGATATCAAATCCTGCATTTAGAAGCTCTAGTTTGCGAAGCCGGTGTTTTTGTTACACCATAGAGGAGAAAATCCTTGACCCGGCCAAAGTCCTACTATTCAGTGAAGGTTTAGTTAGCGGGGCAGAACTTTGTTATACCATAGATGAGATAATCCTTCCCTGCCGAAAGCCGGCTATGCATAGAAACTTTAGTTAGCGATTCGGGAATTTGTAATTCCGAACAATGTTGTGAAATCACTTGAGGTCTCAAAAGATAATTTTTTTTTATGATTCTGCTTGGCTTATTTTGAGTTTAAGGCAATACTTGAAAATGGAGATTTATCTTCACAGTCCCCTGTATACGAGATAGAATTAGTCCAAATAGCAACGCAGTTATCATTTGTAAAGAATTTCCAAACTTTTTAAAACAAGTATAATTTCTTTGAATATTTTGTGATATGAATTATTTCAATCGGCTTTAAATCCTAAAACACTTTTTGAAAAAAGACGAAATGAAAGTTTGTCGTTTAAAACTGATTACTATGCACAACATTTATATGTTTACAATTATTTTTGCTAAACAAAATATTAAGAAAAATCAACATACTTTGCGCTCTTATGACCTACAAAGTTTAAATGAGTATTCAATTCTTAAAATACCAATACCGGCTTAAAATAGTTTGGCAGAAAAAAATCATTCTAGATATTCTAATAAAACAAAAGAAATTACTTCAGTGTAATTCGTATTCAAATTCATGCATTTTTTTATGCAGAAAGTTCGGAAAACTTGCCCTTTAAAATAAAAATTTTAAATTATTAAAAAAAAATTTACTTTCCACATAAAAATATGCAAAAATTAACATTCATCTCAAAAAAGTGTTCAGTGTTAACATTTTGACAGCAGTTTGATGTATTTAAAACACTTCCAGCAGTTTATTCTTTAAGGAACATTTTGAACGCAAATTTAATTTTTGGTTTTTTAGTTTTTTTTTTTTAAATACCCACTGTGTGGTCTTAATTTTTAGCGTGAAATATTAAATGTTTGTTCCTGTTTTTTGAAAATTTAATTTTGAAAACAAACACTTTAAACCAACAGCAGTTCTTCCACATATATTTTCTTCAAAAAGGCCATAATTCATTAAACTCTTCTTTCTTATAACCTAAAAGAAGAAGAAAAAACAGTTACAGCAACAATAACAACAAAACCATCACCAATAACTGCAGCAACTTATCAACATTGATGATGACGTTTTGTATGACATGCTAAGACAGACAGGCAGACAGACGCACCGCACCGACAAACCCATGTGTGATATTGTTGTGAGGCGTTGAAATTATGACACAAACCCACATCAAACAAAAACCAAAAAAAAAAACGGTCTTAAATGTATCTTTAAGTAAAAGAATTTATACATTGTTGTTTGCTTGAAAGACCTTAAACAACATCTCAGAATCACACGCGTTTGGATTGTAAAGCGCCTGAGAAAACAGCAACTAAAGCCCTTTGCGTATATGTCGTAAAAGTACTTTAGAACTGAATGTACGTCATCAAAGGATGTGTTTTTTTCTGTGTGAATTTGAAGTGAGTTTTTTGTATGGAAAAAGGTGTGGGCTTAAGTTTTCACAAAACTTTAAACAAAAAACACTTTCACAAGACTTCTCAAGAAACATTGAATGCATTGCTCAAAATACGTTGAACGATTTTTAAAACTTTTGCTTATCAAAGTTCTCAAGAGGATATAAAAACGTCATAGGAATATTTTAATTTACAGAAAGGGTTAAAGTACATATCGCACACTAAACCATAAGCAGTCACAACTCAAAATTCAAAAACGTCAAAGCGAGGCAAAAAAACTGGCTTCAAAATCATGGTTGCAGTTTTTTTTTCAAATCAAATTTACATATGATGCAAATAAAATGCTTTGGAACGTTAAAGATTTCATGTGCGCTGATTTATGAAAAAATTAAAGGTTCTAATAAACTTAGACTTGTGACTGTTTGTGATTTAATGCGCGATATGTACTTATTTATGTATACAAAGCATGCATACAAACATATATCGTATATGAAAATAAGACATATTGGCTCATAATCGTAGCCAAAAATTAAGTCCACTTTTTTTAAAGTATACTGTAGAACATGCTTTAAAAGCCGCTCTCATGCACTTGCTGTGCATGTGCCATTGAAATTACTAACTATCATGTAAAGATACTTCAGGGGAAAGGCACTTACACCAAACTTGTGACGTGACAGTTCTTAAGTGGCAGGGACCGGTTCTAGTTCTAACAATTTATGTGAAGATAACTTGTCACTTTAACATGACGATGTTCTAGGAGGAGGTTTATTCGCAATATTTTGACACTTTGTAACAGGTGACTGAAATAAAATTAATGGAAACATTCAATTTCGGGTATTATAATGCCTGTCGCAGATATTGTCCCAAGTGAACCATGTTAACATGATAGATCTTCTATATACCTGCACTACCAGCACAAAATCCAGTCACATAACTAGTTTTGTGTCAATTACCTTTCCTCTGGTGTACTTACACTTCACTTTTAAAATAGAAAATCTTCCCAACATGTTCCTACAGGGAGCAAATTTTCGAATAATAATTTTTTAAACAGCAAATTTTAAGAAAAATTTCCTATAAATAGTAAACTTTTGAAAAATTTCCTATAAATAGGATATATTCTCACCCCCATATTCATAAAAAATATTTTTGTTTTATTAAAGGTTTATTGAACAAATTTTCATAGGAAATTCTTTCAATAAACCTTTTATTAATCAAAAATATTTTTTATGAATATGGGGGTTAATATTTTGTCTTCAAATTCACGCCAATTTTAAGCGTTTTCTAAGTGAAGGTCTTTCTTGTTTATAAACTTGTATGTAGCACCAAAAACAAAACAAAAAAACTGAACAGTTTTTGGGGCCACGAGTTAATCAATCCAGTTTCGAATATCTAAAGTCAAACATATATCAGATAGTGTTCTGCATCGATCGCAATAAATGTTAGTCGGATGGGGCAACATTTTTACAATAATGCGGGCTTAGGCAAAACTTTCCACCCACTTTATCTGAATAGTATTTAACTGGTTCTGCAAAGTGTGGCCAATCTGTGTCATGATATAATACTACGACTTCATGTCTGACACCATGTTGCAAATCAGTTGTAGCACCTAAAAATAGATTGCACCTCTCTGGACCCACCAAATACAAAGCACTTGTATGGCGCTATAGATATCCGTCCTTAACGTTCATTCGGATGGTTAACCGGGCTTCTTTCGGGTTATCGTAGTAGATCTATTTTCGTCTCTAGTTACAAAGAGTGGTTAAATTTTAAGGGCCGATGTTGATTTTGAATAAAACAAAAATAATTTTGGAGCTAATTGTCATTTCTTTTTATTATGATAATATTAGTTCAATTATGTATGGAACAAAATATCGGCCAAATGGCCTTTAAGGCAGTTACTGTGAATGGTGTTTGAGATGATAACGAACTTTTTATGGCCCGAATTGGACGATATGTGGTTTCAACAGGACGGTGCCACTTGCCACACAGCCAGGGTTGTTAGACTTTTTTTTCCCAAAAATCGTCAAAAGTTTTAACAAAATTCGTCAAAATCGTCACGAAAAATTAACAAAATCGTCAACAAAACGTCAATGATATAAATTTTACAAATTAAAGACAATTTATTGCATGGAATGATTCGAAAATATAAATTTTTAACAAGAAATTATATTTATGATGAAGCAAGAGATATGGTTAAGTTTTATTCTATTTATTTCAGCAAGTGAGCTAAATATGTTTATCATTTAAAAAGAAAACATACGAAAAAATATATTTGCATAAATGCATAGCAAAAATTTGTTTATTTCATTTATCCATATTCAGAAAAATATTAAATAATAAAAAAAATCTCATTTGCTTTTAACTCGAACTATTTTTAAATGATTTACTTTTAGCGCTATCTTTATTGCATATTGTTTTTATTGTTAAAGGTGCTAAAACCCAAGGATTCTGTCTATATCAACCGACTTGAAACGTTTTATTACGTCCAATATTAGTTCCAAACTAATACATTTTCTTCTCATTGCACTCATTTTTCTACACAACTTCTTATTAAAAGGCAACTTCTTACTTCCTAACACGCAATTTTACTAAGAACAACTTACCCAACAGAATTAAATGGGATTTGCCTTTTTACACACAAATAGAAAAATTGTTCACATGTGATTATGACTTCATCGAAAAATGCATTCGTATGTGGCGACGCAAATCGAAATCATAAAAACGCAAAGCGGATTTAACCAATTGTTTAAAAGCGGACCAAATAGAACAGACGCAAATTAGGGCTCTAGTGTATATTTTTGCAGCATTGATGGCATTTCTATAATTGTAGAATTTGAATTACTAATGCTTCTAATGAAAACAACCTGGTTTTTGATGGGGGGGCGGGGGGAATTTTTTTGTTTAATTTCCAAAAATTTTTGTATTTCGAAAAATTGATTTTTAAGTTTTGGACTGTTTTCAATATAATTGTTAATATTTCTTGTGTGTTTTATCGATGCCAGAAAATCGTCATAACACTATTACTTTTAGTCAAAAAACGCAAATCGTCATTTTACTGTATTTTCTCAAAAAAATCGTCAAAATTACGAAAAATCGTCACATCTACTAAGCCTGCTTGGCAGATTAAAGTGCTATAAAATTGATGCCAGATTAAAGTATAAAGTAAATTTATTGACGGGATTAAATCGTCAAAACATAAGTAACTCTACATCAAAAATCGTCAATCGTCATTTTGGTAAATTCTTCGAAAAAAATCGTCAAAATGACGTAAAATCGTCACACCTAACGTCCCTGCACACAGCTAACGAAACAATAACTAGTTTGCGCGACAAATTCAATAGCCGTGTTATCTCACGTGCTGGCGATGTCAATTGGCAGCCAAGATTATGTGATTTGACACCGTTGGACTTATTTCTTTGGGGCTATTTGAAGGAAAAGGTGTACGTCGATAATCCAGCAACAATTCAAGAGCTAAAGGATGAGATCATTCGGCACATTAACGGCATATATCCTCAATTATGCCTTAGCATCATCGAAAATTTTGACCATCGGATGGAGGTGTGCCGCCGGGGTCGTGGCGTGCCATTTGGCCGAAATGTTATTCCATACATAATTGAACCATACCAATATTATCATAATAAGAAGAAATTACAATAATTTGTGTTTTATGCAAAATCAACATCGGCCCTTAAATTTAACCACACTTTATTTGAAAATATTGAGCTTTTCTTATTGAATTGTAATATTTGCATAAAGCTTTTGACGAATATTTAGTTGGTTTAATCTATTTTTTAAACACATGATTTGACTTTCCAAGCCTTTCTATACTATTGACCCAAGCAAAAAATGTGTACACATATCAAATTGAAAAAAAGACGGAACGAGAGGATAAAAACGGGAGTATTTACGGATAGATGTTAAAAGTGTCTGAAAACAGCCCTTTTTTTAAAAAAGAGCTAACGGAAAAAATTACGAGCCTGGAATAATCAAAAAGAGCTAAATCTAGCCCCATAATAGCTAACCCAATAAAAATTTTTATCATTTTGCGAAGCACTAATGGCACATTTAAAAAAATAAGCGCTCAATTATGCGCTACGCAATAAGACATACATAAATGCAGTAAAGTAAGTGAAAGAACTCTCAACAACTTTTATAAAAAAAAAAAAAAAAAATTGCAAGTGCTACGGCATTCCCTTACTACGAAGCAGGTTTGTAAGGGAGAATACTAAAAAATAACTGTATCAAAACATTCAGTGTGTAGGGCCGATCGTTAAATACAACAATTTTTACATGCGCTGAGTAATGCGCTTTGTGTATTAAAAATGTATTGCTTCAAAGTGGGAACTCGCCATATAAAATTCATGTCTTCCGCCAGCGCAATGGTAAGCGAAACGTTTATGTTTCTCCCTTACAAACCCGCTTCGTTGGAAGCTCCATTTTTTATTGGGAAGTTGGTATCACTGGAAATTCATATTGAATTTTTCAATTTCAAACTCTTCATATCTGGTGGCGTTGAACATTTTAAAAAGCAATATGCATTTCTGTAGAAAGCAACAACAGTATTATGAAATATTTTTGACTTTGTTATCGCTTTTAATGCAATTTTTGGCGTTGCGTTGAGTTTGACAAAATTAGGGACTTAATTTAAGGGTGTCTCACTTTATCATTTGTTCGTTGTTCTTTCGTAAAGCCCTTCATTTTTTATAATCGCAATAAACATATGTGACAGCTGCTAAGTTTCCGAGCTGACACTTGCACAAAAAAGTTACACTAAATTTAAAAAGTTTACTCTTACTAATACACCCTTACATATTTGTTATGTAAGTGAATTATAAAAAGAGTATTAACTATTAACAGTATATAAAGAATGAAATGTATATAATCGCCAACATCCAGACGTGGATTTGCAAATAAAGGAGATAAGAGAATTCTTCAAAATTAATAATAAAAAAATACAGTTCATAAAATCGCATTAGCATTAACGAACTTTTTTCATCTTGTAAAGGATCAATTGTTATGGCGGACCGATAATATCGTCAATGTATTAATTCAAGATCAGCTTCCATGGTCATAATGATTAGGCATTGAGTCAGGCATTTGGAGGTACGGGTTTAAGTGATCGACCGCATGGAAGAAGTTCTTATATTCTTACTTAAGGCAAAGGAAGCTGTGCGGCATAGTGTTGAAAATAATCCTTCTGTCTTTACTCGCCGTGAATCCCGCCAATATTGCAAAATCTTCAAATTTGAATCTTAAGATGCCTCTATACAAAAATTTAAAACGACAATGGTAGCTATTATTTGGCCAACCCGTATTTATTGACAAGAATCTTGTCTAAAAACAAGTTTGTTTTACAAAACTATCCTTTAACTTACCGTATAACAAATAAATATCATGTTTGCATTTGACTGTAACCTCAAAAATAATAAAATTGCCTTAAAATTCTGCTTAAATATTTACCTATCACATATATTAACCTCAAAAATCTACCTATCATTCATTCCTGTTTTTAAATGTATGTCCATCTTCAAATCAGACAGGAAAAAGTCATCGTAGCACAGTTAAGAATTATTACCCACAACAAATATGTATCTTCTTATAAACGTTCTTCTGTATTAGTATTATTTTAAAGTTGTGTTTATTTTATTTCCTCTACTCTCTACTAAAACACTCCTTTATTTCTTAAGTTTTTGACATATTTATGGCAATTTTATCAAAGACCATATAACTTGTCTCTTGCATTATAAACAAACAACTGCAAAAAACCTCAAAACAGACAAACTGTATGACAAACTTACACATATGCCAATATGTATTACAAAGATCCACGCACACACACACACACACACACAAACTCACTTCAACGTTAAACTAGAATGAACATTCTTATACTGTGTTACATGTCATTTGATGGTTACAATATTTTGATATATTGATTTAAAATTGATGTACGATGCTTTTACGCACTTTTAACATAATACTCGTATGTAGAAGACATTCAAAAGCTCTAAGGCAACGACAGCAGGAACAACAAAAAAAAAACACCAATAAAAACAAACAAAAAACAGCTTGACGAGCGTCAGGAAAATATAAAGAAGATGCACTTAATCCCAGGAATAAGTACAAAAAGGAAAGAAAGAAAGACGTTTTAACTAAAACAAACAAGTTGTCTTGGCTTTTTTAACTCTTCACTACCAATAGGAAGACAGGAAATTATGATGTTGTGCTAAAGTTTGTAACACATAAAAATAGGACACAAGAAAGGGACCATCTTGCTGGCTGCCCAAGGAACCTAAGATAGGGTATCCTTGTTTAAAAAAAAAAGATCGCAGTTTTAAGGAGAATTAAATTAAATTTAGCACAAAAATAATAAGGACACGCACTCAGAGGAGGACCCCTACTAATGCATTGCATTGTGTTCGAACTAGGAAATTTGATTATGAGATGGAGGATAAAGGGAGTAGTTGTTTTGAACAATCGACTTGTACTTATTCATGTTGATAGTAAGAGGGAAGACTTCCGGAGAAAGGTTATTCTACATACGAACAGTCCGGCTAAAAATCGAATTTTAAATGTAATGCGCTGTACGATACACCCGCCAATTGAAAACCGTGTATTTAGAACAACCGCACGCGTCTCGTGAACCAGAACCCTAATTTCGTAAGAACACATCCTATTGTAGTAACGATAAAATTGGCAAATTAAACACCAATTGCGTCAATGCTCAAGGAAATTAATAGAATTGGATACCCTACTGTCCCCAATGAAAACCTTCGCCCTCTACTACACGCGCTCGGTTATCTCCAAAATAGACTTTGAAGCAGCGGCCGACACATGAGAGTTGTATTCCATTCGCAGTCGACTATGGATAGTAAAAATAATAAGGAGATGAGATAAAGTGAGGTATGTATCTCTTAAACTGTTTTAAAAAAACCAAGGCACTTCTTTTGACACCTTAAATATATGTTTTGTCCATCGGACATCATATTGTTAAACCTGGCACAGAACAGCAAGATATTCTGAATCCTCAATTATAATACCACCCATATTTTAGCGTTTAAGCGCCTGCATGCAACATTGGGTAATTCGAGCATTAAGATCGATCGTATTCGCACGAACACATTCCGAGATTAAATCAATATTTGGTCATGACTTAATCTATGTTCACCTCTATTACATATTTGATGTCCTACACGTAACCACTAGATTAATTAAAAACAATGGTTTTATTTTGCAAACGTTTGCTAGATCAAACACCATTAAATAGTTTTTAAATTGCATTATACAAATATCGTCTTACAAATAAAGTCAAGTAAGTCAATAAAATTTTTTAAAAATTAAGCGACAGTTTAATAAATTTATCGGTCATGCTTTTTTAGATTTTTTCGTCAAATATGTATATGTCAGGTCTAAACATACCTTTTAAAACTGACCCAATTTCTAAAATAAACTGCAGGGCAAATCTCGGCACAAATAAGTTTATAGTGACAAAAATATTATTAGGCCATCGTACGGTCGTGGTTCCTTCACAAATAATACATACACTCATAAATTTATTACAGTAACTGATTGTGGGTTATTAATTTCGCTTTCCGTACTGTTGAAATTTAATAAAAATATAGTTATTTTACGAATAATTTTATTTCTTAACATTTATGTTTGTTATTGAAAAAACAAACTTTTAAAAAAATAATGTTTTTTCTTTGTTATGTAGTTTAATTTTTGTCGGTTACAATATTTTTTTTTAACAAATAGAAACTGGGAATTATTTCCTTCCGAAGGTTACTTTATATTACATTCATAACTGAAATTTAGCTCATAGAAAAAATTCGAAAAATAAAATATGTTGAATTTTTTTTTTTTTTAATATAAATTTTCATATTATTCGAATGTATACTTTTTATACTTTAATAGTCTTATTCCTTCAATATTTTCCAGGAATATTTTGTATGCACTAGCAAAATTTTTGTTTGTATATTTCTGTTACGAGGCTTACTTAAACTATCCTTTGGCTAGCAATGAATTAAATTGTAAAGAAAATTTGTACAACTAATAGATACCAGCAGAATGCAATGCATTTTCTAGCCCGCTACGGCCTTCGTCAGCATTCTTTGTATTTTATAACTGGATAGCGCCAATTGTAAATTTTATGTATTTTACTTTATTATTTTAACAAACAGAATTCGGGTTTTTATTTCTCATGTTGAGTAACATTTATTATTTATAAATTTTCATATTATTCGAATGTGTATTCTCGCGTTTGTGCGCGAGCGCTCTGTAGACTTTTGTCAAAGTAAGTTAAACTAGTGTTACACAAAAAATATTTTTATTTGGACTTTTTAACGCGTTGGGTATTTTTGAGAAGTAATCAGCAGACAAAAAAAAATCTAATTTAACAAATCTGTAAATCATGGAGGAACACTTATTGAAAAGTTTATAAAACATATGGTATTGAATAAAACAAGTGTTAAACAAATAAAAAAGCAGCTGAAAGGAAAGGCTTTTATAACGCTTGTTATGTAACTTGCCAGTTTGCATGCAATAAAGTTTCTAAGCGCGCGATTAACGGCGACGAATTAACGCGTGTTATGTAGTTCTACCTTAAGGCCAATCTAGTGGCGAAAATCTCATATCTTCCAAACAAATAGTCTGATGCACAAAAAATGTAAGGATAAATTATAAGGATTGATATACACAGGAAAAAATAAAAATTAATTTCAATTTTAAAATGTGTGATATTAATTAAAAAATTATTTAAATTTGCACCAGTGAACAGATTAATAGCATCAATTTAATATTTTTTGATATTAACAAAATTTTCTGTAGTAATGTTTTTGATTTAAGTAAACGTTTAATACACTTGATACAATTTTTAATTAAAACTGATTTTATTTTTGATTAATGGTTACGATAAAATAAGGCAGTTATTTTTTACACAGTGGCTGCTAGATGTCAGATAAGAACTGTTTTGGCGATAAAATTCTTAAGTTGACAACTGTATCAGCTTCCAGTTTTACTTCCTTATTTTTCTTTTTATTGCTATTGAAAACTATGCCAGATCTTGGTACCCTACATACAGTATTATTCCAATAGATAATTTAAACGAAGCACAAACTACGAAATTTGATATACAATTTAGTTAATTAAAAAAAAGTGGTTGCAGCGTTACCCCTTAAGTCACTTGTGGATTCTGAATCTTCTTGGATTTTCGATTTTGACAATAAATCTTGTACGGCTTGAGAAGGACGACCAGTGTGTTCACGCGATGTTTTTGAAGTTATGATGATATAACGGGATGCGAAGTATAGAGTTACGGATTTAATAGAACCCCAATGGCTAATTCGCGTGACAGAAGAAGATTGTAATATTTTTTTTATTTTATGTAGGCTGGATGGAATGTTATACTAGCGATATACATTTTTATGGTTATTTTATTGAACTTTTTATGGTTTTTAATATTTTTTAATCAGGCTAAAGTTAATCAAATTTAATGTTCATTAAATTATTTTAACGAAGAAAGCAATTTTACAACATAAAATTTATTGATAATTTTAATTCTTGACTGAACGGGAATCGTGTAATCACACAATGTCTTTAGAGAGGTTTGCCGTTTAACACGCACCGCCATTTGCTTTTTGAATGATTATCTATTTTAATTGATTTTCATGTTTCTTAAGAATTTATCTTGAATTCCAAAGTATATTTTTCTGTTTTTCATGATTTTGTCTTTATTTTTCTTGTTAACCTTTTTCAGCACAACTTGAAGGGCAAATGTTAACCTAGAGCTTAAGTCTTAGCTGTTAACAATAATTAGTATTGTGGTTTTTTTATTGAACTATTTATAGTTTTAAATCCAAATTTAAATATATTTTAAAAAGGATAAAGTTCATCAAATTTAATTTGCATTAAAATATTTTTATGAAGAAAGGAATTTTACAACATGCAGGCCCCGCAGTGGTGCAGAGGTTAGAACGTCAAAGAATTCTGATGAAAGAATGTGGTGATTCTTTAAACATGTAAATTCAACCGGAGTTCGATTCCCAACTCAGCCAAGAATAAAAATTATCAATAAATTTTTATAAATTTCATGTTGTAAAATTCCTTCCTTCAGTAAAAATAATTTAATGAAAATTAAATTTGATGAACTCAAGTCTGATATTGTGTGAGTATATTTCTTTAAGAAATTCGTCTAATAATCGCATTATTTTTTTAAGGAAATTTGTACGACTAAAGCACTTTGATACGAACTTTATTCGATTATTGTTGCGATAAGTATTAAGCTCTGTAAATTATAATCTGACACTTTCGTTTACTTTGTTTATGGCAATTATCATAAGGAAGTATTTTTCTCTTTCTTATTTAATAACTTGCCCCTTCGTATATCAATGTCTCATAATCATTTCATTTATTCACTTAAATAGAGTTCTCATAAATTTATTAAAACACTTAATGTCACAACATTTTCATTTGACATTTTGACAGATGCAAAATGTTGTAAAATGGCAGAGGACAGCTAATATTGAGTCACCAGGACGATATTAAAATATTTCTCCTTTCAAACTTAAATTCATTTCGTACTAAGAAACCATATTTCTGAAGAAACGACATTCCCATAGTCATTATCGTTATTTATCATATCCATCTATAAGGAAGGAAATCAATAATGTCAAAAATATTTCTTTTTAATCTTTTGCTTTTTGCTTAAAGTCGTAACCAGGACGACATCAGCAACAGCTATACCAACAGCAACAATAAAAATCAGTTAAAAATCTTTAAGTAGCATCTGTATGGCCAAAAGCTATTTGTAAAAGTATTGTCAACTCAGCTCAGCAGCAACAGCAGAAAAACAAATGAATTTAAAGCAACATCAAAAAAACAGTAACCAACCACACAAACAAGCAAACAAACGAAAATAAAGAAAAATCCACTGATAACATTCGTATCGAACAAATACCACAAACAATATTGTGTTGGCTTCTAGTTGTTGCTGTCTGTCGTACTCGTCAGTGAATAAGTATTTTATTTGGTTTATCAAGATTTTCGACTTCTGCTCTTCACTAACCACACTAAACCACATTTTTGATGGGATGAGACCAAAAACCACCGCTTGTTGGCTGTGATGAGTTTTTGTTATTGTTTATTTCAACGATTTGGGTTTGGACAAGTTTAAGTTTATCGCTTTTGCTTACCGAAATGCGGCTAGTAAGCAAATTGTGATATTTTTGCTGTTTTGGGAACAAAGAATGGTTGTGTTTCGAAGAAAAACATGCATGACAAGTTTTGACGAACAAAAGATTTTTTAGCGAAATCGTGAAGTTAATGCTAAAAGTTGATCTAGTTTGGCTGCGAAAATTTTAGGAACAACAAAAGCGAAGTTAGTACAACATAATTAAAATTATGGCAAATACGTATCTTTAATAATCGCATGATATTCTTCCACTAAATCAAACGAACAATCAATCGCATTTACATATTATCGATAATCTTCATTCTAAAATTTAAATTTTAACAGCAACATTTTCTACTAGAAAATTTTTGCGAATGCCACAGAAAAATTTTAAAGGAAAATTCTGCGATAATCTTGAATAAAATCCTGCGATAATCGCAAAGAGTTCAGATAAAAAAATTACCGTAACGATTACACGAATTTCTAGATTAATTTTTTAAAAGAAAATCACTTCAAAAACTTACGAATTTTTAAAGGAAAATTGCTGTAGCTTCAAGTTGTAAAATATTGCTACAGGCAATTGCACAAGTATCCTTATACAAATTCCAGCGAAAATCGCTTAAATTTGTTTACAAATTACTGCGTAATGCCGGCCAAACACCACACAAGGTCGGGCCTCAAGTCTGGCACTATGAACTGCGTAAAAATCAAAACTAGTTTGGTATTATCTTAAGCTTGTAACAGAGAAAAAAAATTTTTACCAACTAAAGCATTGATCAAAAATTAAATCAGTTTTAATTAAAAAATTTAATCAATTGAATTAAACGTTTAATTGATGCTATTAATTTGCACCTGTAAACAAATTCACAAATTTACTTGATTAAACGTTTAATTCATTTGATTACATATTTAATTAAAACTCATTTTATTTTGATTAATAATTAATTGGTGAAAAAAATGCCAGACCTGAACACTGGACTTTTATGAGAATGGCCGGCTTTAATCACACTTATGGCCTTAAAAATTACAAAAGAAAATCACTGCTATCCTTCTAGTTTTTAACAGTTTCTAGATAACAGTTTATGATAACGAATGCGATAATCGTTGATAATTTATGGTACAAATCATATCAGAAAATCGCTTGAATCTTTACAAAAAAAAAAAAAAAACAATGCGTTAATCTGGAATTTTTAGGAATAAAATCACCGCGATTATCCCACATATTTTAAGAAGGGAAAGAATCCCTGCGATAACTGCACGAAATTTGTGGAAAAAAATTCTTGCGATATTCGCAAAAATACTAAGAAAAAAATTACTGCAATAATCGCAGGACTTTTAAAATTGCTACAAACATCGGTCGAAGTTAAAAAAACTGCTTTTATTGACCGAAGTTTTAAACAATAATTACTGAGCGTTGCGATTTTCGCTTGAAATTTCATACAAAAAACTGCATTAATGTAGCAAAAAATCACTGCAAAAACCATAAAATTTTTTAAAAGAAAATCGCTGCGATAATCGCAGAAACTTAAATAGAAAATATTTGCAAAATCCGACGAATTTCCAAAAAAAAAAAAACTTTCCGATAATTAAAGGCATTTCTAGAAAACAATCAATGCGCTATTTACACGAATTTCTATGTAAAATCATTGCGATTATGACATGAATTTCTGACTCACAAGGATTGCTTTTGGAAAGCATGACTTTCAATTTACTCTCTTATTTAATTTTCGCTTAAATATGAAAAATAAGAACTTTTAAATAAAATTAATTTATTTTTCTTACGTTTTTCTTAAATTGCTTTCCTTTTACTCAAATAACTTCCAATTTAAATTTGTTTTTTTTTCAGTTAACTGCTTAAATGTTTTCTACGTGCCACTTTTCGTATAAAATTTTATACATCATGTCTGAATTGTTTCACTGAAAAATTACAATTAAAGTTTTAGTTTTAATTTTATTATGACAAAGTATTTTCCAAAAGAAGCAAAATAACTTTAGGGTAAAATAATAGTAAAAAAATGCAAAACGTGACTATAAACTTTAGAGACTGATAGATAATTTTGTTGGCAATTATTTGCCTTATTTGGGTTCATTATTCAATATCCGTAAGGTATTTCTTTTAAACATAAAGAAAAATATATTTTACAAAAGATTTAAAATCTTTTAAGTTTGCAAACTGATTTAAATTTTCTAATAGAATTTTATTTAAAACTCTTTGATTATCTTGGCAGCAATTTAATATTGCTGGGATTTACTTTGGAATAAACCTTTTTATGATTTCATACACATTTCTTAAATCAAGTGTCAAAATGTTAACAAAAAATCTTTACTTGAGGGTGTTTGATAAAATTTTTTGGTATGTTTTATTTAGGGGTTTTATTTTTTATTTTCAATTTTCAACTTCAAAAATTGTCAGTAATATAATGTTCCACAATAAAATGGAACACAAGAATAAGAAATTTTGGTAAAACAACTTTAAAATGAAATAATTTTACTACTGGTTGTATTTGTTTATCTAGAGTTATGCAACAATTTTTAATTTACATGATTTTGTTTGTCGTGCTTAATTCCCAGCTTTTATTCCTGATACAAATAATAGAATTAAGCACGACAAGCAAAACCTTGTAATTTACAATAATTTTTGTATTTCCAAAAAAATTACTTTGATAATAAGCTGGCTAGTGCACGGCTAAGAAAACTAAACTGGCAACATGCTTGATTTTTTGCGAAAACAATAAAGCAAGTTGTTTTTGTTTTCATTTTGTTTTTTCTTAACCAACTTACAATTACAATTAATGTTGGAAGAATTCCAACCAATTAAAGTGGGGAATGTAAGAAAAAAAACTTACTGTTTATTGTTGTTGTTTTTGTTGTTGCTAATATACTTGCAATAAAATTGTTCAATTTTACGTATTGTACAATTATATCGCCAATGTGTATGTGATATTCGAAGGTGACACAATATATTGGCAAAATCAAAAGACTTTTGAATTTTGTTG
Organism: Pollenia labialis; assembly: GCA_949318255.1. Taxonomy (NCBI): domain Eukaryota; kingdom Metazoa; phylum Arthropoda; class Insecta; order Diptera; family Polleniidae; genus Pollenia; species Pollenia labialis. The sequence goes on from OX439143.1 coordinate 116,387,489, forward strand.
CACAACGAAAATAAAGTGAAATGTGTTGACAACATTGTAAAATGCTGTTTATGTTATTCCTTTAGGTTATGATCACCTTCATATTGAATAAACGAAACTATTGTGCGACTTTTTGCATAATATACGACAAAATGGAAATAATATGGCAAACACCATATATACAATAATATTGCGAGTATATGGGCCGCTTAAGCTTTGATATTGTTACAAGTAAAGCTGTTGCTTATAATTCTTATTCGCTTAGCAGTTCTATTTCTTTAATATCTTTAGTTTTTCTGAAATCTTTGTATGTGTAATGCACATAGGAATAGCTTATCCCTTCAACAATAAATTTCAGTGTTTTTATCAAGAATAAAAATTGAGAATTAAGCACGACAAACAAAATCTTGTAAATTCAAAATTTTTGTATTCCCAAAAAAAAAAATTACTTTGGTTATGCAATAATATTTGATTTATATAGGCACCTTAACGCATGCCTTAGTGCTGCTTATTACTCGCTGAATTCGTAGAGGCAAAGAACATCAGGGCCTTATTTCCCTAAACTACAAGTTCACAAAAACAAGCGTTTTTGCCTGTAAAATTGTCAACTTGTGAATAATTGTGTTTCATAAAAACACAGTTACAAGTTTAAGGCTACATGTGAATTGTACAAGTCACATTTCTACAAGTCATACTTCTACAAGTGGTTTGGTTTCACAAAACTAAACTTGCTCTTGTAGAATTGTAGAAAAAAGCTTAGGGCCAGAAAAAATTTTACAAGTAACAAGTAAATGATAAATTGAATTAAAATTTGATTTGTAACAATTTTTAAAAAAACATTAGTTCAAATTAACACGAAATCCAAAAATTTAAATACTAATAAGCATTTACTTACATATTTATTTTTTTAATATGTGGTTATCAGCCATCTCCATGATAGAGAGTGCATTTTGATAGTTTTTTGGAAATATATTATATTTAGAAATACACACAGAAAAAAATCAATTTAAAAACGTAGAAAACAAGGTTGATTTAAAATTTTTCGGTGTTGATTTTGCTTCATACGTTTTTATGTTAATTCAACCTGATTTTACAATTACTTGCGAACAACATTTTTCTCTCTTAAAATAACTATAATTCATGTCAATTTAACATTGCAGTAATGTTAGAGCAAAATGTCATTTATATTGAAATAACAATCCGAATAAAGTTGAATGAAAGTTATTTCAAGTTGAAACAACGTGAAGCTTCAGAGGCAACATATGCATTTATTTAAGTATAATTCAACACACTTACCCCTGTAACACATGCTTCACTTATTTTGTATTCTCCTTTGTCAACAGAAGCATCAGCAGAATCACCCGATATGGTTTTCGTCATCATTCTATTTTGAAAACTTGATGTACTATTTAACTTAATAATTTTAATTAAAAGAATACGGGAATTGTCTTCTTTTTATAACATATTTTAAGAATGAAAATAATAAAATTAACATAAATTTGCATGTTAATTTAACAGGTTTTTTAATGGATTCAATATTGAATCCATATTTATTTATATTTTAATATTTTTTTAATTTTTTTTACAGTGAATAATATTTAATAAGCGTGTTTTAAGATTATTTTAATATTTTTCATTTAAAATTAATATGAAATAATGATAAATTTAAATATTGGACATACTTTTGCAGAAATTTACTATGATTCTCAATCAACAATTTTCCATGTTAATTTTACATTGGCATTTTTCTGTGTGCATAATATAAGAAATATTATTAAAATGTATTATACAGTAGAATCCCGATAATTCGTAATCGCAAGGTATCGGTCATTTCTTACGAATTATAGGGGTTTTCGATTTAGAGGGGGTTCGATTTAACGGGGTTAAAATAAAATAAATACGAGTTAACGGGGTTTTTCAATTTATTTACTAAAACGATAAAAAAAACAATTGTTAAAAATAAAATATATAAAAATGATTCATGTAACAAACTGATTTTAAGAAAATAAACCCACACACAAGCAAATGCAAAAACAAAAAATCATTCTTTAAATGTTTCTGTAGTTTTTATTACGAATTAAAAGTGGTAGTTAGCAAACAATAACGATTTATTAGAGGTAAGGAATATTTTATTTAAACAAAGTAACGACAGTTTATTTCGAATTATCGGGAAATACGATTTATCGGGGTACGAATTATCGGGATTTTACTGTATTGCCAATGTTATTTTCGGGAATACGAAATTTATTATCAAAAAGATTTCTGAATGACGTGCTAAATTCCCAATTTTCTCATATTTGATAAATACACTGAAATTTGTTGTTGCGTTTTTAAAGGATATTTTTATATTTTGAGTAACAATAAACAATAATTTTAAAATTAATATCACAACATATACAAGAACTTGTAATTGTAGTTTACAATTGCAAAAAGCTACAAGTGTTTGGAAAATTTTAATAAAACACAACTAGGGAGATCGATCGAATATTATTCGACCGGTTTTAACCGATTATTTTAGTTTTGCCCAAGTTGAATATTTTAAACAGTCCATTTTTAGAATATAGAATAAACCGTTTATTTAAGTAAAATAAACCGGTTATTTTAGTTATGTGTAATGAATGTACCCGTAATTTAAGTATTTTTCTATTTGAATATTTGCCAAACTTAAACTTTTTTTAAAAAATGTCAAAACAAAATGTAACGAAAGTCAAAGAAACATTATGAGCAATGTAAATACAAATCGATTTTATAAGCGGGTGTTCTTGTGGCAAAAATCAAAAGCATTTCGAAAAACTACAAAAAAAAAATTCAGCTTAAAAAGTAATTATTGGTTATTTTGTTGAACTATTTATGGTTTTTAATCCATAATAGTGTAAGACGCAAATCCATCTGAGGAGATCGAGTGGTTGCGATCGAAACATGTCATGGTAACCAGCCGCCTGGGTTCGAATCTCAGGTCAGTCAAGAATGAATGATTATCAATAACAATTTTAATTAATTTTCATGTTGTAAAAATTTCTCTCTTCATAAAAACAATTTAATGAAAATTAAATTTGATGAACTTAAGCCTGATTAAAATATTAAAAATTATTTATATTTGTATAAAGATGTCATCGATGGTGATATTTCGAACTGATTTAAAAGACAATAACCACCATTGTATTTTAAATCAAGTGCCCTAAAATGATAAGTTGCAAAAGTTCTTCACCGTCAAGACTTATTAATCACTTTTAATTAGTCTACAAGCTTGACATAAATATACGCCAAGTAAAACTTGACTCTGTTCCACGTAGTCTTTAAGAGCCTGCAAATAATACTTTACTAAGCATATCTTCATGCTTAAAACTACACCATACCGGCGAAATCAACGATATGGGAAAATTCATCAGTTTTATTTATTAAAACACCAAGAACTCAAAACAAAATTGAAGGAATCAAACAATCTCATGGAAGGGTGTAAATTGTGATCGACGTATTACCGGATATTTCATACAAAATGCATGTTCATATTACTATTGTTTCTATAATGCTGACACAAAAAAAAATTTAAATATATAATCCTGGATAAGTGATTTTGTTTGCAATTTTTTAAAAATATGGCTGAAGTTTACTGATTTACATAGACATGCTTAGCCACCAACAAATTAAAATTCATTAAAAATAAATTTGGGAAAATATCTCAAATAAGAAATTTATTAAATTCCTAGAATTTTTTAAAACCAGAGTTTTTCAAAATTTCTACATCATGTTCACACCTATTAAATATTTAACGTCCTTCACGTAAGCACTAGTTTTCTTAAAGAATTGTTTGCTTTTGCAAAACGTTTGGCTAGAGAAAATTTTATTTGACGGTTTCCTAACTACATTATACATAAATACAATTATCATCTTAGGCATACGGTTTAGCAAATAAATAGAAGTTGTTAAATTGTTAAAGCTTAAGTTTAATCAATCTACTTGTTACGCTATTTTTTGATTTTTTTGGCAAATATTTGTTAGGTCTGAACATACCATAAGTCATACCTTCGTGAATTGTTTTATTTTTCTTTTATATAACTTTTTATTACAAAAACTAATTTGATTTTTCTATTCGAATTAAAACCGGTTAACCGGTTATTTTTAAAATGCTTAACCAAAACCCGGTTTTTTTGAAATTAGCAACTATTCGGAATATTCCAAAACCGGTTATTAAAAAAAAGTCGAATAATCGATCTCCCTGAACATAACTCATCAGCACTTGTACTAATTAGACTTGTGATTGTAACTTGTTAACTCGTAAAATTGTAACGTAGAATTGTACTCGTAGAATTGTAAATTGTCTTCTTTGACAAATTGTCCAATAAACCTTTCAAAAATCAAAAAATTTTGTTATGAATATGGGGGTCAGGGCTGCCAGTTTAGGGGGTTTGACCCCAAATTAGGGGTTTGCTTGTTGCTAAAAGGGACAGAAAATTTTATTTGGGGTTTGGGGTTTGCATTGGGGATATTAAAAAAATAACTTGGGATTTTTTGGGGAAATAAAAAATATGAGCTTAATTTTTCTATTAAAGACAACTAAGCTTAATGCACACATAAGTAGTATGTGTCACATACACATTACAGTGGATTTTTTTCAACATCACTTGATATCAATGAGCACCGGGCAAAAAAAGTTTCGTTTTTATTAAAAAAAATAACTGATAAGTTTGAAGTTAATCTGTCAATAAGTACAAAATTTGCATTTTCCTGGACAACTTCATGTGTATAAGAGGTGTTCAAAAAAATTAAAATGAACTCGAAAGCCAATGAATGGGCTTATTGGTTCCTTTCTATATGAAAACATTTAATATGAAGTTTGGGAAAAGAAAAGTCGATTGAAATGTCAAATAGTGTGTACAAGGCAAAACAATCACTTATTTAAGTTTTTGGAAAATTGTTTAAATGTCGTAAAAGTTTTTTGTCTAGATTATTAACAATTCGAAATGTTTTTAAAAAAGAAATAAAAAAAATCGGTTTAGAATTAGTAATAAATGATGCCCCAGACCACTTATGTGCCAATTATTGCTTGTCAAATAATAATTACGCATTACAGAAAATACAGTACGTTACGGTACGTTACATTGCATTTCACAACATTTACGGTCGACTAAAGCAACCTTAATTCTTAAAATGTAGAATGCAAACAATTAAGCATGAAATGCAAGAGCCTTCAAACCTTTGTTTGTAGAGAAACAAATAAAGCAATTCTCAAATGGATAACTGGTGCGAGTGGGAATGTAATCCAAACTAGAACAGCCTCATTATTTTTTAATAAAAGTAAAAATAAAATTCATTTTGTATAATAAACTTCTTAAAAATTTAGTGATTTTGTGGTCCCATGCAAATTCATTATAGGAAAGTTCGACTGTATATATATATGGGGGATTTCGTGTCAAGTGACCCAACTTTGAAATCGATGTCTTCCGATTTGGAAATAAGTTAGTCCTATTGGATAGTACTTTAGACACAAATTTTCAACCAGATCGGTCAAAAAGTTCCTGAGTTAGAGGAGGTCAAAGTTTGACATTTTGGGCATACAGGTGTTCTTTCTCATCCATGTAACTTATTACCTATTGGTGTTAGCAAAATTTGTCCCAAGTAGCTTCGATAGCTAAAAGTTCGATTTAAAAGTTGGGTCACTTGACACGAAATCCCCCATATGTATACATATATTTAAAAAACAACAACATATTTCCTTTCGATAAAAATGATCTCTTGTAGAACATGGTACAAGTAAAACTTAAATAAATATTCCAATTATCCGTTAAAAATTATGTATTTTTTTACAGGGGCTTTTTTTTGCGGATTCTTGGTTTTATTAGGGGGATATTTGGGGAAATTTATTTTTAAATTTGGGGAGAACGAAAAAAAGTACCTGGCAGCCCTGATGGGGGTTAATGTCTGTAATAATTAACAAATGTCGAGAATAATTAACAAAGTTGGTCGAAATATTTGACTAAAAAAATAAAATGATTTCAAAATAGCATATTAAAAACAAAAAAAAGACTCCTGGGACCTATTTAACTAAACTTTATAACTAAATATTATAAAAAAAAAACTATTGAATATTTTCTCAAATTTCTTTTTTTATTTGAAGTTACAATCCTTCCGGTTAATAATGGAAAATAATTTCATTCGAATGGCTGCCTCGGTTGGCCATGCAGTAGCCTACACGATCGGTAAAATTTTTAAGCACATTATCGATTGTGTGCAGCTGTATTTCACCAATGGCTTCACGAATATTGTCCTTTAAAGCGTCAATTGTCTCTGGCTTATCGGCGTAACACTTATCTTTGACGGCACCCTACAAATAATAGTCCAACGGTATCAAATCGCAGCTCCGAGGTAGCCAAACGGCACCAGCTCTGCGGCTGATAATGTGATCTGTAAAAACAGGTCGCAAAACATCGAGTGTAGCTTCGGCTGTGTGGCACGTAGCGCCATTCTGTTGAAACCAAATGTTGCCAATATCCTCCTTTTTAATTTTTGTGAACAAAAATTCGTTCAACATGGCCCGATGACAATCGCCATTGACTGTAACAGCCACTCCTTGCTCATTTTCGAAGAAAATTTGCCCATTTATGCCTCTGGAATAAAATCCGCACCAAACAGTGACTCGTTTAGGGTTATCCAAATGCGACAATTTTGCTAGTTTACATACCCGCCAAGATCAAAATGAGCTTCAAAGTAATGTCGCAATATTTCCCACACAACCATATTCGTTCAGCGGAAGGATAGAACTAATAATCTGTCAAATCAGACATGAGATAAGTATTACCATTCACGAAATAAGCACTAGTTGAAAAAAACGTTAGATGGCGGACCCGTTATATCCGTTTTTTTTTAGAATTTTTATTTTAAAGGTTTACGTATTTTTTAGGATTTAAGCATTATTTAAGAAACTGCAGTCATATCCGTTTATTTTAACTTTCTGTAAAAAAATATATTTGTAAGAATATAAATGACATCTACTTTAAATTTTATAATAATTTGTTTAGCATTTTTAGTTTTTCTAATTTTCGCAAAAGACACCTGATTTTAAATAAATCCTCACAAATTATCGGGGTTTTCTAAGTTTAAGACTTGTGAAAAAAGGAAGCTTTCTTTTGTATAAAAAAGATATAAGCAAACACAAATTAATATCATTTTCCATTTTGGCCTCTTTTAAACTTTTATTACAAAAACATCATCATTTTAGTTTTTAACTTTAAGTCGTTTAACATCATAATCCCTTTTTTTAACTTATCTAACCTTAAGGGCTTCTGTTAACCAAGAAGCATTAAATCTCCATTGTTTATTTCATAACATTATCATTAAAGAGTTTTTGTTTATAAAGATTTAGTCTTATTTTCAACATAACAATAACCTTAATACTAATCTTCAGAAAATAATCTACAAAATGCCAAAAGAAACAAAAATAAATTCAATAACGCATTAAAGTATACAACTTTAAAACAAATACCACAGACACCCATATGACGAATACATGAAAAAACAGAACTTTAAGATCTCTCTGTGATCATTAAATTTTACTCTTTTTTTACGTTATTGACTTTCAAAGGCAAAAGGAAGTTGTTATTTATTTAACCACCTTTTGGGAGATAAGAAAAATAAGCCTTTTACAAAGCAGCATTTCGACTAAAAAAATACTTTTAAAATTATGACCATTGACTTAAACAAGTAGCCCTGGTAGGTGACTTTAAACTCCTACCACAAAAAAAGGGAATTTACCAAAAAGAGAAAAAATGATGTTATCACTTTTCAAAAAGGTAATTTATGAACTGAGAATTATATTATAGTCTAAATGCTGATAATGTAATTTTTTTTTATTTGCAAATGCCATAAATGTAAAAAACTAAAAAAAATATTTTTTTTTTATAAAGTTTAACGTCCTTTTCTTGATTTGATAAAGAATTATATGAGTAATCTTATTTCAATGTTCTTTTCTCGGTCTAAGCGTTGTTTATTAAACTGCAGACAGCAATTTAAAGATTGTTTTTATTTTTTTAAAGTTTGTGAAAAATGAAAAATATTATTGATCTCTTAATAACGTACTTTTTTGATGTAAGTGTTATTTTGCAAACTTCAGCCAGTTTTTTTCACATTTTTGGTGAAAAGGTAAACTTGTGCTGAAAATAATGAGTAATCAATGTTACCGCTTTCTTAGAAACTAATGGCCAATTTCACCAATTTATTTAAATATCAATTAATGTTTAAAATTCGTTTTTAATGTCAAATAAAAATAAAATTATATAAAAAAATTTTTGTTAATATTAATTGATAGAACAATAAAAGAATTCGTGAAATTGGCCAAAAGAACGGTGACCATTTGTCCTTTTAAGCGGACAGTCCTTTTTTTTTTTTGATACGATGTCCTTTAAGAGGACAGTAGATTGTTATTTTCCCAAAACCGAAAAATTTCAACATTAATACAGCAAAACACGCTGGTTAACAGTAATGCCAGCGTTAGATCGAATTCTAGAATTATTTGTTTCATTGAAAGAATATTTTCTCTCTCAACTTAGGAGCCCGAGGACATTGCAAAAATTATTTTTATGATCCATGTGCTGGATTGTGGTTACTTTCGGGATAGAAACAAGCCTTTATATTCCATTTTTATATTTGTCGTCTAGAGTCACAACATATTTCAATGCCTGAGGTTGCTCTAAAAACGAAACGAATTGCACGCAACGAAAATGTGGTTTTACCTTTGGTTATTTAAACCATTTCGGCATACTAATCTGGCAGGTAGTATTCTGTATTGCCGATTTAAACCAATCGGCTGCAGTGTTTACAAAAATTTAACATTTTGATTAGCTGTGAAGTGGAAAAGAGACGATACATCAGTGTTTCAAATAAAGATGGAACATTTTGGCTATTTCAATGAGATTTTAAAAAGATTACTTTAATTGCTAATCATTTTTGGATTATCGAAAAGTCCCAATTAAAAATGGCTACTTAAGAATCAGTTTTAATAACAAAGTGCAAATTTCAAATGGACTGTGCAAAATGTAAATTAGTCTTATGTTAAAACAGTCATATTTAAAAACAAATTGAATACTTCTACAAAAATATATCAATTATTTTTAATTATTGCATATTTTTGTTTAAAAGACTTTTACATAATTTTTTTATATGAATTTCTAAGTATGTTTCTTTTTTAATTTTTTAATCTACAATAAAATTAGTATATATACACAGAAAAAATATCAAAAGTCATTTAGTAATTAAAGAAAATTTGTTAAAACTTTTCTAATATTTTTAACAATTTTCTTAATTAACATGTTTGTAAATTGTCATATCAACAATTTGTTTCATTTGTAGAAAATTAATAATTATATCATAGAAAAAAATTATTTTGTGTCAAAAAATTAAAAATATAAAATAAAATAAATCTGGATTTTCGATCTAAAATCTTTAAAAGAATAAACGCTATGATGATTATTGCAAAATATAATCAATCTATACGGTAAGTAATGTTATTATCTAATGATTTATAAAAAAATGTTAACCCTTCTTTTATAAATTATAGATTTTGAAATATTACTGATAATGGTGCCAAGATTCCATTTTGTGCTGATGTATGAACCTTCCTGTGCATCCAGGTCTTAATCTATCGCCTAAATATATTATACTTATAATGTTATAAGTGAATTTATTTAATATGCATATGTATTTTGCTAAAAAAAAAAAATAATAAAAACAACTTTTAATTGCATCTTTTTTATCAACTAAGTTAGCAACAAAATATTTTGTTAATATGACAAACTCAAAATAAAAAATTATATTTAATTGTTAACAAATATTTCACTCAATACTACAAACTCAATATTAAAAATATTTGTTGAGTTTTAACAATTTTAATTAACAAAATAATTTTTTGTATTTACAAATTTAGTTGTTGGTGCCTTCTCAATTAAAAGTTAATTGTAATGACGAATATGGTATTCAATATGACAATTGATTTGTTGTAATTTTTTCTGTGTATTAATAGTAGTTCTTTGAATTATCTTATTACCTATCCAATAACGTTGATACTATTAATAATTTTTACTACATTTCGAAATGTCCTTTTTTTAGTTTTAAAAAAATATGGTCATTGTAGCCATAAGCCAATTTTTGCAATTTTTTTTAAATATTTTAGTAATTAGAAGTGCATTTTTGATGATAAATATGATTAATCACTAATTGTAGAATTTTTCGATTTGAGCGCTAGTTTTTAGCTTTTCTACATTTTCTTATGAAAAAGTCGATTTTTGAAGAAAAATATAAGTGATCAAAGGTTTAAGTCCTTTTATCGTTTTGAAGGATTTTTTTATTTACAGTCATTTTATACACATTTTTGAATGCAAAATATGAGAAACGTAAGAAATTTTTAATTATTTGTTCAATTCTTCGCATTAAAATCTAGATTTATTTTTCGATTTATGCATGTATAAACTAAGGAAATTTTACATATTTTTATTAAATATTTGTGTATTAGAAAGTTGATTTTTAAGGAAAATATGATTAATGGATCACATAATTACATCCTTTTTCCCTGCGGGAAATTTGTGTCAATTGGTCCAACAGACTGGTCCTGGGATTTGTGAAAATAGAACAAGTACAAAAAAAAAGGACTCATGACCAGTGAAAGAAGAACCAATCCCTTAACTGGTTTATAAAGAACAAAAGGGTAGAAAAAGTAATGAATTACAGTACAGTCTTAACTAGTGCTGGGACACATTTTTTGGTAATTTCTAAAATTTGGCTCTTAAAAAAAACTACATTGTTTTTAAATAATACTACATATTAGTAACTGGCACTAAGCAGGTTCATTGAGAATAGATCTGTGATTGGTTAAATGGTGTCAATTGACCCCCACCAATGACAACCCCATGTAAAAGTGATAGGTCTTATTCATATAAAGTGTTAGAACAAGAACCGGTCCCTACCACCAAAGACCTCTCACGGGACTACTTTGGTGTCAGTTCGCTTCCCTGTAGGGTAGCTACAGCTATTTTTAGTTTTTCCATTTTTTACGAAATAGATGATTTTTAGAGTTTTTTTTTAACTTACAGCCATTTTTTTTTTTGTTTTTAAATAATTCTGAATGAAAAAGATGGTTTTTGTGTTATTTGAACGATATTTCAGTCAATCGGTTTTAATTATTTTTAAAATTTTCGCTTTCAAATCTATTTACATACACTCACAATATTATTACAGTAACGGACTGTAGTTTATTTAAGAAGTATTCCGTTCAGTAATTTTTAAGTAAATAAACATTTAAACTTCCAAGGAAATTTATTTTTAACTGATTCTAACAGTTATTTAAAAAACTAAGTGCATATTAATACGGATTTTCAGTTGCTGGTAATATTGTCCGTTGATTAAGTTAAATTCTTCTTTATGTAAAATTAAATGAAAATGTAATTTAAAGTAACGAAAAGTTAATTTAATTTTTACTGTCAAAAATTCAATCGCGAATTCCGTAAAAACAAATGAAATTTCAGTTATTTTATATAAATTAACAACCAAAAATTAACAACAAATTCCGTAAAAACAAAGGAATATTCAGTTACAACTAAAAATTAGTTTTTACTTAGCTTTTAAACGATGTGCTTGTTTTGTGTAACAAATTCCCATTTTCTATTTGCTAAAATGATTTACTTAAAAACGTCAAATTTTTAAAGTAAAATAATTGTGAAACCATATCGGTTATGCTGCTGGTATCTTATGATTGTGAGTTCTTCTGTAAACAAACGAGGTCAGTACAACCAGTGTTACCGTTCAAAATTTTCAAAAGGGGCACAAAAAGGGGATTTTCAAAAAAAAAGTGTCACAAAAAGGGGAATTCTGAGAAAAAAAGGGGCAACTTTAAAAACAGGAAAATTTAAAAAAAAACTTATGTATTTATTAAATTATTTTCATCGAAAAATAAACATAACAAAAATAAATTTCATATTTATAAAATAATACATTATAGGTACATATATAATACAAATTGTTTGGGAAAAACACACATATATATTTACATATATATACATATATCGTGAAAATACATGTCTTGTTTGCAAGTAAACGATAATGAACTGTTGCATAAAATTTTTATTTCAATTATTTATACAAAAACAGTTACTAATTACTTGTAAATAAAACGAGCTTAAAATAGTGTAATAACAATACTTACAAAAACAAAAATTAGTTCATAATATGATTTGATACAAAACAACTTTACATTTAAATAGATAGAGATATGTATATATGTAAGTATATGTACATAAATATTTGGCACTTGGATTATTTTACTTTTTTACCAAAAAAATTAAGTTACGAAAAAACCTCGAGGAAAAAGCATATAAAAGTATTGATAGGAAGATAGTTAATATCAGGTACAGATCCATTTTTTTATAAATTGCAGTGTTATGTGGTTTCTTCAACTATTAAATATCTATTTTTTTGAAAACGTAAATCAATATTTATTAATCAATTCATCACTTGGAATCCAATCTTCCAAGTCATTTTGATACAAATTTAAAGCGGATAACATAGACTGACAGGTATCTACTTTCAGTCTATTTGTCACTTTATTTTTTAAATATGCTAACTAAGAAAAAATCCGCTCAGCGGATGCACTACTATGTGGGAAAGTAAAAACATACGAAGCAAATTTATACAAGTTTGGATATAAATTGTCACCCAAACAGTTTTTTAAATTGCCAATTTCGTACCAAAATGTTTCAGGCTTCGATATTTTAAAAATTGCTTCATAGCTCTTATCGTTTGATCTGGTTTCTAAAAGTTTGAACTCTTTTACAAAATCATCTGGGTTAGTAATTATATCAATAAAAACGGTAACAATTTCAAAGTAATTTATATCTTCAGCTGACTAAATAAATACTGGATCTAAAACCTTTAATGAACTCAGCCAGTTATCGCTAATATTAATTCTTGATAAAATTTCTTTGCACAGCTTTTGGTAAAAAAGTAAAATGTTGTTTTTAATTTCTACAATATACTTAAGATGTTGTTAGTACATATTTCTAGCTCGGCTTCGTGGCCGATATATATACTAAGAGTTTCTTTTATATGCAGAACATCAACAAAATCAATTTGTTCTATATTTGTTTGCATAACATACTCTTTTTTTAAAAAATTTTTAAAAATTTCTAATACAATATCTTTCGTGGATGAAACTAAATACATATGTATATAATTTGTGATGATTCGTTTTGAAAATTAAGGTTTAATTTATTCATAATATTTAATACATATACTAGAAATTTGAGGTAAATTTTATTGTTAATAGATAGCCCTTCCTGAATTATTTTAATTTTTTCCAAATTAGATGCTATTTTCTCTTCAAATTGAGCTCGGATTCATTGATTGACAGTATAAAAAAAATTTGGTTCAAAAAGGGGCAGAAGGGGCACAAAAAACTACAAAATGATACAATAGGGGATTTAAAACAAAGGGGTCAAAAAAGTGGCACGGCAGTCAAAAAGGGGCAAAAATGCGACTTTAGTCGCATAACGGTAACACTGAGTACAACAAAAGGAAAACTTACGTGTGTAACGGGATAAGTAACTAATAATAATCTCTATCTCTCATTAGAAAAACAAGGGGATAGGTGTCTGTCTGGTGTTTTTTAGAAATTCGGTTTTTTTGTGGAGTAAACGAAAATTACTGAATTTAATAAAACAACTGATTTTTTTTTTGTTTTTACGGAATATTCAGTTAATTTTTTGATAGTTAATTTATATAAAAAAAAAACTGAAAATTTATTTGTTTTTACGGAACATGGGGTTGAATTTTTGACAGTAAAAATTAAAAGAACTTTTCGTTAAAAATAAATGAAAAATAAGTAGACCGGTTTTTAACTGAATTTTCATTTATTTTATATTACAAATTCAGTTAATTTTACTAACAGAATATTGTGAGTGTATATTTTTTTCTAAAAAACACGACTAACCAGAGATTAGCGTTTTTTTCGATTTTAGCGCTTTTTGTTTAGAAATTAAGTCAAATAAAAATTTTTTTTTTATATTCGTGTATTAAAAGTTAATTTTTGAAAAAAAAATAATTGATCACATACATACATACGAACTTTTTTTATTGAAGTGTTATTTTAGAAACTACAGCCGTTTTTAGTTTTTGCAGGAAAAAGTTTATGTTTGTTGAAAAATATAGGTGATGACTAGGGCAACCAAAAAAAAGCTCTTTAAAAAAGCGTTTAAAAACATGGAAATAAAATTGGACTCGCAAGTCCGCTTGCCTCCTAACATAAACCTAATATCTTTTAGTACCGAAAATTCTTAATTTTTAAATAAAACTGATTCAAATTTTGTATTCACCTTGTCTCCTATGTACATCCCCGGACATTTTTCTTACGGTGTCCATAACTACACAGAAAAAATAGAAAATCGACTTTAATTAAACAATTCGTTCAGACAATTAAATATTTTACTAATTTTGCCCCTGCAAAGGAATTGATCATATAAATTAACGAATTTGTAAATTCGAGTCATGGGACACAAATTTAGTCAATTAAAAAATTAATTGCATAAACTAAAAAATACACCACACATACACAAACATTTAATTTTATGCGTTTTGATTAAAAAACTTAATTGCAGCAAACAAAAAATTAATTGAATAATTAATGTACACCAATTAATTATTTAATTGAATAATTTCTTGCAAACATTTTTTCTGTGTATATCCACTTGGGAAAGAAATGAAAAATTTTTTGTTTAAAATTTGGTTACAAGTGAACAAAATTTGGTTCCGCAAATTATTTTCATTCATTAAAGCCTGTCATATGCAAACATATGCAAAGGCCCTATGCTCCTTATAGGATCGAGGGGAATATATATGTATATGCAAACTGCTGAAGAATCTGTAGAGTTTAAATTTGAAAAAATGTTAACGATATTATCAAAATATTTGGTATAGTAATTAACAGTCATTATCCACGTTCCCCATCGAGTTATCACTGGTTGTCAAGGTAGTGGTATATCTGGTGCTGTTTCTCGTAAAATATGAACCCTTGCAGGAAATTTAAGGAACGTTTTTTTTTTGCATTTTAAATACATTTGAGTAGCATTCCCTTATATCTTCACAAAGTCTGTGAACTCCATGTGCAAGAAAGGTTACGTGAGTTATATATGGGTAAAATACAGCAATGGCTTTTGCAGCTTTCACCATATTTGGTGCGGCATTACTAACAAAAAGAAGAATTTTCTCTTTATCTATGTCAAATTCTCTCAATCAATCATCAAACATGCGTGCAATCATGATATTTGAAGCTTGATACAAATAAAAACTTCAAATAATTCCAATAAAATTCAAAAAATTATTTCTGAGAGAGAAGTGGAACTACCTTGTGTATTTGTATCATGCGTGCAATAGTGGAATGATTGACTTTTTCTAATACAACTGTTTTAATTAAAAATCTTTTTTTTTTAATATTTTCTTCCACATGCAGTATACCCACAATAACGTTTGCCACAAATCTGTTCGACGCATCTGTGGTTTCGTCTCTAAAGATCCAAATAAAATGTTTGTGTATTTCTTCCTTTATTTTGTTTACTACCGAATCATACACTATTTTTGTATATTTGTTTCGAAGAGACGATTCGGATGGGATATGGAATGATGTATAGTTCTGAAGATATTGTTGAAGAAACGTTTGATGTAAATACATTTTTTTTTTTTTTTTGTTCTCTTTCTTTTAGATCTTTGTGCTTTTTTGAATCCAGGTGTTGTTTTATGTTGTAATTTTTATCAACTTATAAAGGTTTTGAGCTGACGTTACACACTAAAGATAATCCATCAGTTTTTAAATCTGGATACTGTTTGACCAGCTTGCGCAAGTAAACCGATTTGCTTTTCTTGACTTTAGGCATTTTCTAAATCAAAAAACAATAAGCAATATTTTAACAAAGGTTTTAAAAAATTGAAAAATAATTTTAACTTACATCCAAAACGCAGAGGTTTTGTAGGTAATTTTATCTGTTTTTAAACTAAGACAACTTTAAAAAGTTTTAAAAATGTTATGCTTTCAACAATTCAATGAAAATTTTAAAATGTAAACTGGTTGACAGTAAAAGCTTGGCTACTTTGATTTAAACGTTTTTTTTTTGTTCAACCAGACCAAGGCGAATTCATAAAGGTGACCGCATCATGAGATAGAGCTATGCTAGCTATCCCTTTTTTTTTGAAAAAATGCTATGTATTTTGTTTATGTAAAAAGTTAGAGTGAATGTCAAAATTATTTGTTTATAAAATGTACACAATTGCTTTAGAATGTAAATTTTTTTCCTGTATTGCAAATTAATTGTGTTTAAATTTTATGTTCACTTTTTTGTTTTATAACATTTAAAAAGGGGTTTTTTAAGAATTTATATTTTTATTGAATTTTAAATTTTAACAAATTTTTTTTCTTAAAATGTAAACAACGCTTGAAATTCAGTATACACACAAGGAAATAAATATTTAACATATGACTTGAAAATGTCACCTTTATGAATTCGCCTTGAACCAGACTGTTTTAGTACTTATAAAAAAAAATTTGCCACATAAAAAATAATGGCAAAATAAGTAAAAATAACCGATATTGCAAAAATAACTAAAAAAAAAATTCGTAAACCAAAAAATAAGCATTTGCTTTTTTTTTGGTTGACCTAGTGAAGACACATTATCATCCTTTGTTCGTTTTGAGTGTTTTATTTATTTTTTTTTAATTTAAAGCCATTTTTAGTTTTTCCAGATTTTTGTATGAAAAGGAAGATTTAGTTGTAAAAAAAATGAGGAATACCAGATTAAACTTTTTGCTCAATTTAAGGGATATTTTTTGATTTTTTAAAATTTCTGCATGAAAATCTAGAGTAACCACTGAAAAATATGAGTAACCACAGATTTACTACAGATTTGCTACAAGATTTTGGCAGTTTTTGTTTTAAGCAGTTGATTTTTGATAAAAAAAAATGAATTTGTCACACAACTACGTTTGTCTTTTGATTTATGCGTCATATTTTTGTATAAAAGAGCAGATTTTGAAGAAGAATATGAATGATCACAGATAAACGTCCTTTATATTGCATATTTGTAGAAAAGTGGCGTATGCAGCGCAAAATAATATTTTTCACTTTCAATTGAAACAAATTTATATTTTCCTTTGAAACATATCGAGCCATAACCACAAAAAAAGCTTAAGCGACAAAAACAAAATTTTACAGAAAAAATTTTTTTAATTAATTTCATATAAATTTTGTATGAAATAAAATAAAATTGTTTTTGCTATAATTATGTGAACATGATATTTTAGGAGATGATGCAAGTGTTGCCAGTTTAGTAATTTATTAAAAAAACGAAAATTTAAAATGATGTCACTTGAGCTTTTTCTGCGGTAATGGCTCGATATGCCGGAAGCAGCAGGGCGATTCTATTCTGACGGGTGCAACATATAGACGCTTTAATCGTCTTTTACTAATAGAAAGAAACACATTTGCAATTAAGTTAGCTCTTGAAGGGGTAACATTTTGTTATATACTATTGTTATCTATTTACAAGAATTTATATGAAAGGATCAAAAAGCCACGAGAGAGCTTTAAAGTGCATGACGGGTGCAACCAAATTGGCCAACTTTCATAAGATCATATCACATTAACACAAAACTCTGTTAATTTTTAAACTTTTTTTGTATTATTCTTTTTTATTGTGAAAGATGAGATATCAGACGATGATTATCAAATCAAACATCGTAGAGAAGTATAATCCAATAATAAAAAATTTGCTCTTTAAGCCATGACGGGTGCAACATGCAATGCATTTTCGGTTCGCACCAAATCTATGAATCTTAATGGTTCGAAGTGCACAACAAATTTATATCTAAGCTTACGTCTATAAAAATCATATTATTATAAAATATAGATATTTTACTTTAAATTGGCATCAAAAAAGTATCAAATAGTGTGATTTGAAAATTGATGTTAAAAGTTGTCTAGAATAGAATCGCCCAGCACAGAAAATATGAAAATATGTTATCGCAATAATTTTAATAAATCTTCATGTAAGCCTTCTTCGTCATGTTTCTCCACTCCGACTTTTTGTCATATGCGCCAAGCCAATAATGAGCTAACGATTTACAAATGGCACATAGAACTGCCATTGTAACACGCACAGACAAGCATAGTCTATGGTAACAAGTACAGCTGACATAAAATGTAATGATATATGTATGTCAACAAAATTGTCTTTTCTTTACATCGTGCACATAAATTTGCCTTGGTGGCGTACATGATGAACGATTTTGCCGGAATGTCGCTGCATTTCAAAGGTTCTGTCAAGGTAGATGGGAGCCTGCTATGCCCGCAGCATACTGTGGGAGCCACTTAAATAACCTTGCCTTTTCACTACAAACAAAAAAGAACAAATTAATTAATTCCTGTAATTAAAATGTGCCAGAAAGTGTTCATTCAAATAAAATTTAAAGTTTTTTTGGCAGTGTAATAATCTAATGTGCTACCAATAAATAGAGTTTGCTTTTTACTATAAATGAAATTTGTATAGAAATAAGTCTATGTTAAATACTATTTTTTATTTATTAATATTTCAGTTGAAAGAACAAAAAATTACTGATTAAGCAAAGCTTTTGTTTATTAGTAAATTCAATTTTTTTTTTCGTTTTGGTCTTTACTTTGACTCTCTTTGTTGGAGTTTAAGTCGTACTACACCCATAAAACAGTCATATACTATAAAATTGTACATTTATCCTCGGAAAAAAGAACCCTACTAGCAACTACCACATACTATTTTGTTTTTGTGATGCTGCCATTTGTGGCAGCAACTGGTTGGTATGTTAGCGGCAAAGCTTTTTTGTGTCAATTAAATGTTGGCTGAGTACAATGTTTTCCTTATTTTTTAAAAAAAAAAAGGCTAAAAAAATATTACATAAACTAAGTCATAGTAGTGGAAACTGTTGCAGCAGTGGTGGTAGTAACTTTAGCTGCATACGTATATAAATATAGAAAAACATTAGTATACACACACAATATACTATTTTCACTTGTGGCAAACTATTGTGGTGGCTGTTTGTTGAGGTTTGAGAGGAAACAGGCTGCAAAAAGGGTTCCTTATTTAACAGGAGCACAAAGTCAATGGCTTCTTTAAAACTCGTAATTCTTTTTTTAACTAAAGAAAAATTCAAAAAAAGCAAAACTGAAAGAAACTTAAAAAATACTGTTAGCGACTTGGTAGCCTTAAATATAAATAAAACAACAACATATCCGTATAATGTATTTATTGTTATTTTGTTTAGCTCTCATCGTAGCTACCAGATTGTGATGAGCTGATGCTAAAACATACAAAAAAAAAAAACAGTCAGGCCGCTTCAAAAAACACAACATCATCAAACAAAACTTGGTTCCAATATTAACAATTTTATCTTTTGGCCACATCTGAACCAAATAAAATAATTGAAAGTAGCGATAAGAATCACCGCTGTTGCAGCTTTGTTTTTTTTCTGTTTTGTTTTTAACTCCCCTGCTTCCCCATGTGATTGCTTTACTTTGGCTTCATATAAAAAGTTTGTGAAAAAAAAAACATTGTTCAATTCATACGACAGGCCAAAAAGATGTTGTAAGAATTTATAGTTAATGTAACCGAAAGAGAATACGTAAGCATTAGCAGCCAGATCTGCTTAAGCTGCAGCTTAACTCTTTGGCTCATTTTGGTAGCTGTCAATATTCCATTGTATGTTAAAAGTGTAGAGGCCAGACCTTAAATTACCTCCGAAACAAGAAATGTCATGTTGCAAGTCAAAAACAAGGAACTAAATAAAATATGTACTTATGTATAGACAAATAAAATTGAAAAAGCTTTAGGGAAAATAATTTCTTTTTGTAATGTGAGAAAATTGGAAAAGTTATCTTATAGTTAAATTAATTGCTTTGATTAAAATATTTAATAAAAAAAAAAAAAAAAAAAATTTAAAAACTCTTCTCTTATAAATGAAAACAAAAAAGAAAAACTTAAAAAACTGAGTAAAATAATTGGCTAAGCTAAAAATAAGCCAATTTTTTTTTTGGAAATATCGTTACATAAAACTCAAAAGGCCCTTACGAACAAACAATTAAAAACCTACATTTTTACAAATTCCGACTTGTTTTAACGAGATACATCGCGCTTTGCATTTTTGGTAAAGATATGCCTTTAAACTAAAATATTAAAGTAAATTATTTTAATAAGTAAAGGACTAACGAAATATCATACTGCTCTCACTTCTTGATATGTTTAATTAGTATACTTGGCAAATAATCATTAATAGATTTACGCTTGAGGAATGCCACCAAATTATCCAAAATAACGTTGAAAATCAGTTATCGATTCAAGCAACTCTAGAGACGACCGTGATATTTATGCCGCACGGCTGATTTTTGCTGTAACGAGTTTGCTAATAAACTAAATTGCCGCATATGGAGCTTCCCACTCAACAACAGACACTACAGACTGCTACATCCAGAAAAATTAAAATTTTTGGGCGGTTTACACTCTGACGGCATTATCGGACCTTATTTCTACCAAAAATAGGTCGGAGCCCTCGTTACAGTCAATGCAGATCGAAACCTCACCACGATCAGTGATACACAGAAAAAAATTATTCAATTAAATAATTAATTGGTGTACATTAATTATTCAATTAATTTTTTATTTGCTGCAATTCATTTTTTTAATCAAAACCCATAAAATTAAATTTTTTGTGTATATGTGGTGTATATTTTGTTTATACAATTAATTTTTTAATTGACTAAATTTGTGTCCCATGACTCGAAAATACAAATCCGTTAATTGATATGATCAATTCCTTTGCAGGGGCAAAATTAGTTAAATATTTAATTGTCTGAATGAATTGAAGTCGATTTTCTATTTTTTCTGTGTATTTTGTTTGAAAATATAGCCGACATTGATCCGTAGATGTGGTTTTAAAAGGAGGGCGCACAGTATTGAGAGGGTGGCCATAAATAGTAAAATCTAAAGTGTGAAAATAAAACACGTAATGAATTCGATTTAAAGTTTTTCAAAGATATACCGAATAGATAAGGAAATATAGCTCTTTAAATATGAGGTTTTTAAATTCTCTATTTGTATACCCTACACCGAAAGTATTTATATGCTTGTCCTTCCGTTTGTAATTTCTCAATAAAATACAATAGACTGTATAAAGTAAATATATTCTGAAGCCTAATGATGATCGGTGTTGATTTAATGCTGTCCATCTGTCCGTATGTTCGTTGAAATGGGGTTTCCGAAGGCGACAGATTCGATAGCGACTAGCTGGTTATATATTTATATTTTATATAGTCCGGAATTATTTGCTATTCGAATTCAGACTGATCGGTCTCTCATTTGGCCATAAATGCCTTGTTGTTGTTGGTTTTCTTTGTTTGTTTAATTTTTATCTAGATTACGACAAGAGCTGAAGTTTCCAAGTTTGGTACACTCATCGATATACAATATACAAAAATATGGGCGGATTGCATAAATGGTCGCAGCACTTCCCATACAAATACATTAAAGATAACTGTATAACTGTAGAGCGGCAAGAGTTAAAGTTTCCAAATAAGGTACAAGCATTTTGGTTATAACATTCGACACAATCTGGGCGGGATTGGAGAAGTGGTCGTGGTACAATAAAGATTTATGTATATCTCAAGAACAGTAAGAGAACAATTGTCCAAATTTGGTTCACATAGCTGAATGGTATTTATATAACTTTCAGTTCTTATTGCACCATGGTTAAGGGTATATAATATTCGGTATAAATAGCCGAATATAGCACTCTTACTTGTTTCTGTTAAAAATGTGTTAAATACATACGTTTAAGAAAGGGCGTGATAATAAAATCAGGTCAACAATGTAATATTATTTAACTTGGTTTTTATAATCCTGTTAACGATTTGTATGAAAATGCAAAATTTGGACATTAGCTTTTATCGTTTGTAATGAATTCGCAATAGAGTGTATCAAAAAACCGAATACTTTTTCGATTTGAAAGTAATTTTATTTTTAATTCTTTCTGCCGATACTGAATGATTCGTATTTATTAAAAAATGTTAAAGCTTCATCAGTATCAACTGAAAAAATATAAAATAAAATTGCTTTGATCACGGCTGCCAGAGTTAGAATACGAAGGAACAGAGGAAAGGAGGCGACATGTAATTTGAAATTTAAAAAATGATAATAACAGCAAATTTCGAACCACCAGTACTACTGGTTAAAAGATTGATATTAAACTGTTGGCTGGCGGGCACCGCAGTGGTGCAGTGGCTAGAACTCAAAGATTTTCTGAGGATAGAATGTAAAAATCAACCTGGGTTCAAATCTTAGCTCAGCCAGGAAAAATTATCAATTAATTTTAATAAAAAATTTTAGGTTGTAGAAAAAAATTCCTTCCTCAGTGAAAATAACTTAATGAAAATTAAATTTAATGAACTCAATCAAGGCTAATTAAAAAAAAAAATAAAAAAATATCAAGAAACTTTGAAGAATCTTTTAATTTAAATGATGCTATCATGTATCTTGACGGCGATAATTTCAGAGTTCACCCTAGACCGCAATTATTTTAGAAAAATCACGAATCCTTTTTTCGATCAAATGATTTAAAAATAAACCAAAATTTTTAGAAATTCATTATTTTTTTTTTTTTTAAATATAAAAATCTGTTTAAGGTATCGAGTATTATTAAGTAATTTAATAAAATGTATTGCGTATCGTGTATTTTCGAAAAGTTTTCGTAAAATCTTTCCCATTTTCGAAAACTGTTAATTTTGGCTTTCCATCATTTTTAATCTAATTATGTTTGATTTAGGAAGATTAGAAATTTAGTCATCTTTAATCTGTGTTTTTAGCTTTTAAGATGACGATTAATTACTTTTATTCGCCAGTTTATGCGGCCAATGTTGGTGGTTTAAACTTAATCATCACATGTCAACACATGCACATGTAGAACAAAAGCAGCTGTAAAATTTTTTTTTAGAAAACAGAAAAATGGATTATTCTTGTAATGATGAACACTTAAGTCATTCTAAAACACATGAAAAATTAAATAATTTATTTTCAGATTAATTAATTATAGTTTACCGCTAAGATTAAACTCGATGTTAAAAACCCACTCTAAGTAGGGATTTCATAACAAAATCGGGTACGTCGTTCCAAAGTTACGACAAGATGTATGAAGCAGCCTTTTTTAAAATCTCAAATTTTAGAAAATTAAAAAAAGAACTTACCATAGAATTTTAAATAATGAAGAATTTGCAGAAAGGTGACTATAGAAGATCAAAAAAATATATTGGTTATTTATGGAAAAAAATTGCCCATAAACTTGCGGCAAAAAATGTGGTTATAGCTACTGTAACCTGTTTGCATAGCTGTATTTTAAATAAAAATATCGATTATGAATTTTTGTATCGATATTTTAAGACTATCGAAAGTTTCCCAGCACTACTGTGTAGCGCTACGTGCTATACGGCGTAACGCTACTATAGACTTGTAAAAATAAAAATTTGGCGATAAGTTGCTCTCGTGAAATGGACTTGTCAATTTGACTCCAAAGTCTTGTGATTTCACACCTCTTGATTATTTTCTGTAGGTCATCGTGAAGTCATTGGTTACTGCTTATAGGCCAATAGCAATCGACTCATTGGAACCCAACATTGCTCGTGTTATTAGTGACATATGTTCAGAATACGCTTTGTCAAGAACAGCCGCGGTGACCATATGCCATTGATCATTCGAGTAACATTTTTTTTATTAAACTTAATTTTGTTTTTTTTTTAAGGAGCTTTAAAATTATATTAACAATTTTTTCTAATGGTCTTCCATGAGTGAAATTTATATGTTTAAAGCTTTTTATTATAGACTTATTTCCAATTTATGAAAAAGAAACAATTCCAAAATTCTATTTGCGCCCGTAATTTCTTCAAACAGATATCAAGCTGTGTATAGATATCTATGGTGTAACGAATTTTTGATAATTTTAACATGTTTGTCTTACCTACTGGTTGAACTGTAGTGTATTTTACACCATCGATTTTTGACAGTTAGTTAAAAATATTAATAAAAATACAAATGTTGCCATATTTTAAAAGAAAATTGAAAGGAAAAAACACGTAGGCAAAATAGACGTTGAAATTACCAAACTACTTTTACCGGATAGGTAAAGATAACTGTTAGGTACGAACACGACCAGATATCTGTTTGTTGAAATTACGGGCATTGTTCAAACTTTAAAATTTTAGCTTATTTCTATTTTAAAAGTTTTTCTAAATTATAAACCACTTTTGAAGTAAATAAAATACTATTTTATTCAAATATTTGATGAAAAAACGGGACCAACAAGCATTTCCTTTAATTGCTATATTTATTTCGATTATAATACCACACCTTACGAAAAACAGTATTTTGCTATGTCTAGTAGTATAATTAGTTAATTTTGAGATATTACGACCATGTTACATCTCACTAATTATTAACAAAAGTAGCGGCTACGATTATTTGGTCAAATATTTAATAACTGCGACCGTAGCCTAACAACTCTGTCAAAGGTTTCTTAAAAAAATTTGTTGCAATTCTGCTATAGTTTATTTTTATTATAAGCGCCCTAACATATGCAATTCTCATAAGTTTTTCTGTAATAACTAAGAATTCAATATTTACACATCTATTTAATATTTTCCATTAAATTTATTCAAGCAAATACTATTATTCATTTACTTTGCAACTCTAGTTTGATCTCCTCAATTTCCCTGAAAAGTATGCTAGTAATTTTATATTATTAACTTTTTCCACATCTTTGCAAACATGGCAATTTTAGTTATTTTTTTTTTTATTATTTCCATATCTATCAGCAAAAACTGTTTTTGCATGCAAAACAAATTGAAAATATTTTTATTTGTTTCCCTATTTAAAAATTATAATAATTGGCGATTTTTTTTTTACCATATTTTTAAGAGAGGGAGAAGATTTACTCATAAAATAAACTGTATAATTTTTATTTTCTCTTCTTTGGGTTTTGGTCTATTTAGAGAACAGCAAGCAGTAAATTTGTTAAAACTCAGTAAAATACCAATCAAAACTTTGGCTATTTAAAAATCATATAGAAGGAAAAAATAAAAAGAAAAAGAAATTTACAAAAAAAAAACCAAAATATATATATGTATATAAGCTTTAGGAAAATGTTTGATTTTCTGCATCAGAGCTTAAAGAAATTTTAACAAAATAAGAAAAAGAAGTTAAAAACTAAAATATGTTTCGAATGTTGCAAAAATTCAAGTTACCAAACTATGCTTGTGGTTAATCACAAAAATGAAAGAAACCAGCCAAGAGCAGAGAGAGACATACAATAGAAAGAAGAAGAAAAACAACAAAACTTTTTACGAATTTTGAAACAAGTTAAAGAACAAGAAATAAATGTTTTCTTAATAAAATAATATAAAAGCGGAATGTATTTAAATTTTAAAAGCAGGCAGCGAAAAAAAATTTCTTTAAGCTCCTAAAAGTATGATTTAAATTTTGGAAAAACCAATGAAATTGCTATGTGGGGCATTATTTGTGAAGCGGAAACCCCATTAAAATATTTGGCTCAACTATAGTTCTAGTAGATATGAATTAGTGTGCGAAATATTTTTTTCTATAACTTTTATTTGTCGAGTTACGGGGTGGTAAAGTGTTGCCGGTTTCAAAAAAAGTTTTTTTAAATTACACTGTGTCACAAATTTTCAACAAAGCCATGACCAAATGAATCTGAAACCTAATCTTTATGTTAAATTGTCCGCTGAGTCCGAATGTTAAGTCATGATAGTCAAAAGCCGAACAGTTTTCGAGATAACTTTTAAACTTATAAAGAGCACATAATAAAAGTTGTACAATATAATAATTTTAGGGCTCAGAGCTGAACCGAACCAAGTCATAAAATATATCACGTATATGTATTTGAAATCTGGTGCGAGAATCTCCGCAAAATTTAACTCAATCCAGTTATGTAATGGGGTAAATCGAAAACCGTTTCGTTCCTAAGGTAACGGTAATAAACCCAAGTCAGTGGTTTCAGTAATTAATGACAATTTACTTACTTAAACTCAATATATATTCGAATTTTCTTTTTTGACTTGGTTCGCTTCAGCTCTGATCCCTCAAATTGTGCTATACATTTTTAATGCTATTTAACGCCTTGAACATGGAAGGTCTCTTTAGTAACGATAATCTTAAAACCAGGATAAGATTATACAAAAGTTGGCTCATACAGGCATATTAATTTATGTCTAATTAGTGTCGAAACCAACCCCGGTTTTAAATGATAGTGATGTATTCCAAACTATTAATATAATTCTAGATGAAAATACAGCACAGTTGAACAAACAAATAGAATGTTTATAATAAAAGCCTTTTCGCTCTGCGCTCTTCATCGATGTTTCTCAAGCTTTTTATTAAGTCTGGCACGAAGGCTTTTTACATTAATTAAAGCTTAAGTTGCAAGTTAACACACACAATCTGTTAGAAAGAAACTTGATCGGTCGAAAATGTATTATTAGAGAAATCGATTTTTAACTTTTGCTCAGCAAATTGCCGCTGGAGTCCCACAAGGAAGCATCTTGGGCCCTCTTTTATACTTAATATGTACTTTGGACATGCCAACAAACAACTATATGGAATCTTTACCTTTTGCTAATACAGCTTTTCTAAGCGTTTACGAAAACCCTCATGAATCATCTCGTTACTTAGAGGATCAAATATTTCAACTAGAAATAAGTGAAAAGTGTAATACAATTAAAGATAAAGATCAAGGAGCAAAAAGGCACACATATAAGATTCACTTTGCGTCGGGAAAAATCAACTATAATATACATAAAATACCTCAAAATTCGAAAATGCTCGAATTGCACCCAAATCCGCTAGCGCGATATATATTAAATGATGGCGGTTATACTCTGTTAAGAAGGAGAGGCCTCGATAAGAAGATAAGAAGAACGCTAAACACCAACATACGTAAAGAGAAACCGTGAGGGAAAATATTAGAAAAAGCACATGTAACAATAAACTAAATACACCCATATTTACCACTTGCATTTGTTGAGGCAATAATAATTGCTGAAAAAATTCTTAAATTTAAGATTTTCTTTAATTTTTTTTTTATTACTAAGCCAAATTTTAAACATGCCTTTGGCTTAAACTGGAAATTATGTAATAAATATGCCTGCACTAATGAAAAAACACTTCAGCAAAATTTTCCAATATTATTTGTTTGAATTCCTAAAGTATAGTTTAAGGCGGTTGATTAATAATGCATACAAAATATATTGCTTATGTCCAAAATTGCATTAATAAGTAATAAAGCTTTCGAAATAAAGCCAAATTTTTGGTAACTTGTACAGGGTGGCCCAAAATAAACGAAGGGGTTTGAATTCGTTATGACTTTTTATATAAGAAATAATTATTAATTTTTTTTTAATACTTTAAATGGGGAATATTATTAGTTTAATTATGAAAAATAATATCTCGCAAGTGGTCTTCGTGCTCCTTCCAACACATTTTCAATAACCCCCGTGTTCATTTTCAAAAAAATAAGGACCAATTATCCTTTCCGATGAAACACCGCACCAAACCGTACACTTAGGTGGTGTAATTCTCGCTGTTGAACTACTCTCGGATTTTCAGTGGCCCATATCCTGCAGTTTTGCTTATTAGCGAACCCACTTAATTGGAAATAAGCTTCGTCGCTCATAATTAAATTATGAATAAAATTATGATTTAATAAAGCTCAACAATTTCGGCACGTTGTTCCATTGAGTACTGCTCCATTTTAAATTCCCCAAGTCTTCTTTATAAAATACTAAAAAGAAAAGAAGAAAAAAATCATATTAAAGCAATTCAACCCCTTCGATAATTTTGGGCCACCCTATATATCTTTTTGTTGTACAAACACTTACACATTTTATCAATTACATACTAAATAGATAATTTTGTACCAATTTAGAGTTAACTTTTGGGAAACCTTAAAATTGTATACACATTTAATTTAAATGTGTGCCTTGTACAAGACCAGCATGGAAACATTTGAATTAAAATTTCATTATGGTAATTTTCTTCAATTATTGATTTTATATAAATCAAATAAAACTTGCAACAATAACGCAAAAATATTTACAAACACAGGATGAGCATTCTTACATAATTTTCCCAGCTCTATCTTTCTCTCCTTCCACTTTCCCATACAAAAAAACAAGAAAAAATATTTATGTAGTTAAATGCCAAAAGAATGAATTTGGGAAAATTTTCTCATTACCCAAAAGTGTAAGCAAATATGCATTCTTGAAAGCAAAGTAAACACCCTCCTGGCCTCCTGCTCAAAATGAATACTCTAAGAAATTTATATCTGGTGGTTTATTCATTAGGTTTAAGCCCGCACAAACACACACACTTACTTACTCACACACACATATATATGAAATGACACAATATCTTCTATGCAACTGATACATACTCCATATACACTGAATACAACAACTGCATCCTTACCAGCTTAATACCACATTGGATTTGGCTAAAAGTATCTGTGTATAGAAAATAAATACCATAAAATGTTAAAACCACTGACATAAGCAATTCCCAAATGCTAAGTACACAAAGAATTGGGAAGTATTTCAAGTTGGCCGCCTGCAATGATAGTTGTTTTTTCTTTCTTTTTTTTTCTTACTGCAGCTTTGCCGTTGCTGTTGTTGTTTTCTGTGCCATTTATATTTTGTTTTTGTATTTGTTAATTCGTAGTTTTGTGAACAGGCCTATAAAATAAGGAAATACACAATTGAGATGAACGCATTCTACAATTACACAAAATAACCAAAAACAAAAAAAAAACTAAAAGTAAAAAATAAACAAACAAAATTGTATTGATATCTAGAGAATGCTGGGAAAGCACAATGGGTTAAAAGAAAATTTTTAGGCAAGCGTGGAGAATTCAGTGCTCTTTTACTTTTTGTAGTAGTTTTCAAGATAAAAACACTGCAGTTACACCGAAGAAAAAAGGACTTTTTCCTTTGCCTTAAAAGTGGTGTTGATTTGAGAGGCCTACAAATCGTTTAAGATAAATATAAAACACAACAAATTCAATTAAATGACCAACATTTTGCTATACGTCTAAAAAAAACGCCCTTTATAAGCAATAATTGAATTTTTAATAACTGAAGTCCTTTCAGTTTTTGAAAATTTCTTATTGACAACAAGATAGAGGTAACATGAAGGAAGAGGACATTTAGAATAAAGTTGTTGTAGTCAATCTAAAAGTCGACAACGAATAGGACCTTGAAGGTAACAATTTATAGGGTAAAAGGTAAGAAATTGAATTCAGCTTGTTACGATTAAATGGGCTTGTCAAAAGACTCTGCTTTTAAGGCAGTTGCAACAGAGATGGATAAGGTTTATCTTGACTCTGGTATAAGATGTAATAGCAATGTGTTTTCGGCTCACAAATGGGAATCGCAAGATGAACACGTTAGCTGCTGTTATGTTATGAAAAGTATTAGACTGCCATGAGCAAGAGCAAACTATTGCAAATCTCAGTATACTAAAAATAAGAAAATCCGCTTGGATTCTTGAGAATTAATTTTTTACCAAAATCATTCTTTTTTTGGTGCGATGCTCGATACTGAGACGAACGGACACAAAATATATATACTTTATTGGGTCTTAGATAGATATATATCTTAGTGTTACATATTAAATGGCAAACTTAATATTTCTTTTTTGTCACTCATAGTTGAGAGAGATAACTACAAACAAGATTTGACCCAATATCAAATTCCTTACACATGAAAAATCGTTAGTATTGGATCTAAATATGTGTGATAATTGGCCCACTTTCATATTAACCGGAAGGATGGTACTTTCAAATAAAAAAAGAAATTGGAGAAAATATTCAGTAGTTTTTTTTATAGCATTTTCAAAAAAAAAATGTTATATTATCGGACCCTTTACTACAAAGGGCTATACAATTGTATTTTTGCAAAATATTGGGGAAATCGATCTAAGATTTTTACAGTGTGTAAATGTGACCACTGTACATCGATTTCTGGCAAAAAGTGCAAATTGAAAAATTTTGGCTACGTCGATAACGCTGCAGATAACTTTCAAGCTGTTTACTCAAACTGCTTGTTGAAGTTCATTTGAATTGACAGCCGTGTCAAAGGCTGCTAACCAACTGGTAGTCAGTTTTATTTTAAAAATGCCGCCGACGAAGAAACAACTCAAAAATCAAAAGAGGC
The DNA here is from genome assembly GCA_949318255.1 of Pollenia labialis. Classification (NCBI taxonomy): domain Eukaryota; kingdom Metazoa; phylum Arthropoda; class Insecta; order Diptera; family Polleniidae; genus Pollenia; species Pollenia labialis. The sequence continues at coordinate 116,417,782 of OX439143.1, forward strand.
AACCAGAAATCTTATACAAAAAATAAATGCCACGCAATTATCTACCAGATGACAAAAACAAGATTGCATTCCAACAATATTTCTGTCTTCCATTGTGATTTAAGAAACACCCTTTACTTGCAGATATATAGAAGTCTCGTATGGAATTCAACTGGGCATTCATCTCGGACGTCTTTTTTTATTACTGATCTCCCAAAAAGCCATTGGGAACTGCAATGTCCCAATGTATGCCGCTGATATTAAAGTTTTTCAAGTATCACAAAATATATATATATTAGTTCCTTTAAACTCCTACAAGGAGCATAGGGCCAAAACAAGTTGCTTCCAATATTCTCGATCCGATTCTCGATGTTTAAATTCATTCCAATTTAGGTTTAGTTTGGACATCTCAATTGAATCGTTTATTTCAGAAACCCGTCAAGTGTGCCTATTTTCAATGAGAGTTGACGGGTTTCTGAAATAAACGATTCAATTGTTATCTGGCGTTTCCAGGTATGCGATGGACGTCCTGAACGGCGACTGCCTTGTGGGTTCCACTCTAAAGCTTGTTTTGCTATATCTTCTGGTGGTTTTCGCAAAGTGTGACCTATCCAGGACCATTTTCGCTTGCGGATTTCATTTTGAATCGGTGGTTGGTTGGTTTCTGACCACAGTCGAGTGTTGGAAATTGTTGAGGGCCAGTATACCCGCAGAATCTTGCGAACACATTTATTTATGAAAACTTGTATGGCTTGTATGTCTCGAGTTGCTGCATTCCACCTCTCGCATCCATATAACAAGGTGGATTTTACATTTGAATTAAACAAAATATGGGGATGCCATATATCTTCCGGATGATTTAAATAAGTTTAATAAAGGGGTTTATATATAAACCTAACCGAATTTAAATTAAACACAATAGATAGTTATTATCATCAAATGTGTCTTCTATAAATTGTACTAATTGTGTGTGTTATGGATTCAATTTTGTATTAAGGCATTTACTTTATAGAAAGCCTTAAATTGAACTCTCATGTCATATTTCATATAAAGTTGGCCACCCGAATTTAATAGTCCTATAAGCCCTTATAAGCCTCCCAGCTTTGAAGAGCCTATGGATTGTTTCCAACATTTAATTTTTCTCGAACCTGCTTCAAGGTAGAATTAATTCAACACAGTAATATATATACTCGTCAAAGGCAAATTAGATCGCCATTATATCTCAAATTCCATAGACGAAATTTCAGTAATTTTGATCCTTTTCGAAGAACTTTTGCGAAAATCAATATATTTTATGACTTTATTGACTTCTCGGATAACTCAAGAAAAAACCAGACATATCTCAACTCAAATGCTTATTCGTAAAATTTTTTGAAACTACCTATTTTTACTTTTCAGCTGTAATTATAATGCAGCTGTAAATTAAATAAGTAAATATAGTCTGTTTAACCGATGTCGAGTTTACTTTCTGTATAATTTATTTTAATTTTAATATCTATCAACAATCCTGTATTGGTCTTTTAGTGCATTACTTATAAATTGTCTTCTTTGCGGTCTGATTTTTGATTTCTTTAATTATTTTTTGCCATTTGTGGAATTTTTAACATCAAGCCCATTGTGCAAATGGCAGGCATTTAAGCAAATAAGCAAGTATCACCACCATATGAAGCTATATAAAACTGACATATCTTTTCGATATTGTTGCGAATTGCTCTAGTGGCTGTTGTTATCGTTGTTGGTAACAGTTGTATTGGTAAAAGTACTAAAAATTTTTCTAATATTACAGAACAATTCTCAAGCTTTATTTATTTACAGATACATGTACACACGTATATTAATTTTTTTTTTTTGTTGCTATTGGATTTGTTTGTAACTTGTTGTTTTATTTGTTTGTTTTTTTTTATAGAAAACTACATTTATAACCATATCTGTGTTTATGGCAAATGCAATTGCCAATACATAGTCAATTATATATATACATTAATATTAGAACATAAAAGTGCATACACTGAAACAAAAAATTGTAGTTAGATACCCTGCAGGAAATGTCACTAGTTAATCTGTACTGATTCGCTATTGACACAATCACCAGTGCTCGGGACTTATTATACCCCAGACAATTTGATTTACTATAAGTAGACATTGAACATGTGCGTGTCATTGGAAATCTACTACAGACGTTGGCACTACTGGCTAGGTTTTTCCTTTGGGAGAATCACTAGTACATTTATGTAGTAAATGTAGTCTACACTTTTGGTACGAATACGAAATCATAAAAAATTTTTTTATAATTTCTTCAAATTTTATAGGAATTGTACTTTCTCAGTTATTATTGGTAAAACAATTTTCGTTTTAAAGCAAAATATAGTGATAAATGTAGTGTAGCGTAGACACTTCGTTGACAATGCCACCAAAATAGTCGACAAAACTGGTGACTTGGAGGCACTTGCACCCAGGTTTCCTTCAGGGTAAAGACAAATAGTTGGATATTTATAAAAAATTAGAAACTGGGAATTATTTTCCTATCGAAGGTTACTTTATATTATATTCATTATATTTATTCACTTTATATTTATTTTTCGAATTTATTCTATGAGCTAAATTTCAGTTAAGTATTTTATAAAGCTTTTTTTTGTAATAGTCCTATTCCTTCAATTTTTTAGAAATTACTTTTTTATACACTACCAGACTATTATATTGTATCTATTTATAAAGTATCACTATGCAGTGTGACACAAAAAATGCTGACGAAGGCCGTAGCAGGCCAGAATATGCATTACATTCTGCTGGTGTCTAATAATTGTAAAATTTTCTGTACATACAATATACTTCATTGCTGTCCAAAGGAAAGCTAAGGTAAAATGTAACAAGAAGATACAGTATAATAGTCTGGTAGTGTATAAAAAAGTCATTTCTGAAAAATTGAAGGAATAGGACTATTACAAAAAAAGCTTTATAAAATACATAACTGAAATTTAGCTCATAGAATAAAATCGAAAAATAAAAAATGTTGAATAAAAAAAAATAAGTAAATAACACAGTGCAACATTTTTGAAGTCATTGAGTGTAAACTGCTTCTCCTGTGGAATTTCTTAAAGTAGGTACTTATCGAACCTAGCAACACATCATTTAGGTTTTGCTAGTTTTAGCTCACGTCCGTATTTTATAACCTCATGTATATTTTTTGGCAAAAACTCGGTAACCAATTGGAATTTTTTTTATGTCTAGGAGAAAAAAATATGTTTAACAAACTAACCCATACATCATTGCATATAATTTCTCAAAATTGATTTAATGTAGAGCATTATGATTTTCTTATCGTTTTTCACTATTTTGGCCCAAAGCTGCCGAGCTGTGGAAAATACCAGGGCTGTGGAGTCGTCCGAAAAAAGTACTAACTCCGACTCCGACTCCAAATGCTGAAATTTTTTAAGTGCGACTCCGACTCCTACTCCTACTATAATCTTGATGCTAAATGTATATGAGACTCAGTGATGTTAACTTTTATTTTTTCATTACCGTACGGCCTTCTAAACATTAGAGTTTTTGAGAAGCATAATGTGCTGTTTCCAAATGACAGGCGATTGATTATGTAGCAAAATTTATCAGGGGTGTGCTGGAAATCGCAAACGCAAAACGCAAGAATTTGGAAGTTGTTTTTAATAAACTTTAAACCTAATTCTTATAATTTTTGGTTTAAAATCCTGTTTTATAGGAAAATATTTGTTAAATATTTGTCATAAAATTCTTTTATTACAAAAATCTTATTTAAAAACGACTTTTAAAATTCTTGCGTTTTACGTTTGCGATTTCCAGCACACCCCTGTATATGAAAAGCACTCAGTCCATCGCCTGTCATTTTGGAAACAGCCATAAGAGCAGTATTCATAAACCATTTATTTAAATTTTAAATGTGTTTTAAGAAGATAATTTTTATTTTGGAAATTTTTTTTAAATTTTTTATGCCGAAAAACTTTGGAGTCGGAGTCGCGAGTTTTTGTGGGTACTACGACTTCGACTCCGGCACAAAAACATCAACTCCGACTCCGACTCCACAGCTCTGGAAAATACAGTAAATGAAAATTAAGAAAAAATATTTCTTACAATATAATTCATATGTCTCAAAACATATTCATATGTCGAAAACTCACTTTTACCATTTTCCAGCTGTATTTTACCTCGAAGATACGAGAATTTTATGAAAAATGTAAAAAAAGGCAAAAAACCTTTTTTTTTGTAATATTTTACAATTGTATTTTTTTTTCTTTTTTTTTTTTGCAAAATATTAAAGAAACTGATCTAAGATTTTTACAGTGCGGAGATATGATTTCGATTTTTTGCAAAAAGTGAATATTTTGAGTTGACTCTCTTTACAAGAAGCAGTGCGCGATATGGTACCTAATAGAGTATCCAATTATTTGGCTTTTGGTTTTAATCGAGTAAGAAAGAAATCGATTTTTGAGTTTTAAATTTGCTCGATTAATCGAGTAAGGTTTTTAAATTGCTTGAATTACTCGAGTAATTCAAATAATTTTATCCAATGGGAAAAAAACATAAATCTCTACATGAACTGTTACTTTTATTATATTAATAAACACAAAAAAACAATAAAACAAACATGTAGTTTAACAATAAACAATTAAATAACACCGATGATGCTGAATGGAAAAATCAAAAAAAAATCGATATGGCAGTGAGTATTATGTCCAGCACACGTACATACGCGAGTGAATATGCTTGCCAGGCAAGCATTTGAAATTTGAATTTGGCCCTTAACAGACTATAAAATTATCTGAAAGCCAAAGTTTAGTATATTTATATTTATTAGCGGGCGGGAACCAATTATTGTTTTCGGTTTATAATTTGCAATTGTGTCCCGCCTGCTTACCTTAATGCGGGTATTAAATATGGGCTTGAGCTCATATTTTTTAATGAATTTTTTTATTTACTTCTTATATTTTTGTCTTTTTAGTTCCGGCATATTTTGTGAGAGGTGACAGTAAGTTATGAAAAACTTTTAAAACCAATTTATTATTTCTAGAAATCGAGTAAAATTGAAGTCGATGAACATTCTAAGTTAAAAATTTTTTTTAAATCACGAAATTTTTTTATAAATTCTTTTTTTCTTATACTCTTAATTTTTTAAAATTACTATGATTTCAATTTCACTGATAACTTATTAAATTTTTGTAATCTCCTTTAATTTACACCTTTTTTTACGATAAATGTTAAACTATATATGAAAAATGTGCTATTAAATTGCCAAATTTTTAACGTACGGAAATAGACGTTTATAATGATATCCATACATATATAACTTCGTCCCCTCAATATAACAATAGCGTATAATTTGTTGGGGGTTTGGAGAAAATCGTGTTTAAAGTTTTTGTCAAATCGGATGTCTATTAAAACCTCAATATCGCGGTAAATAAAAATTCTTCATATTGGATTTTTCGACGAATACATAATACCGTTTCTTGTCTTTAAATTGACCAATTTTTTTTATTCTACGCATCCTTTAAAACCATCCATATGTCATTCAAAGTGCAAGTCTTCCATATAGGCTGTTTGATTTTTTAAGAAATTCGGATGATGAATCTGATACACTATTTTATTTTGTATGGTATGCGCTGTTTTTTTCAATAATTTTACGATATTTTTATTAAAATATTTGATCTCAAAAATATCAATTTGTAACATTATAAAACAGTGATTAATTCATAGTTTTGTTAATTCAGTGTCATATATTCATTACTTTTCAATTTGGGTTATTAAAAACAAAAAATTATGACAAATTAAGGTATAAATTGCGTAAATCAAAAATAACTAGAAGTTAATTCGTCTTCTTTCTCTTCCTCTGCTTCATCTGGCTCATCTAAACATTTTCGCTTTTTTCCACCTTGTAAGTTATTAAAAAAATGACTGCGAGCTACGACGAATTACATTCTTCTTGCACAAATTTTGGAGATCATGCAGCTTTCGATGGTCGGAATGAAACTATTTCTCAAACAATAGTGTATATTATTATATTATATTTTATGAGTTAAAGTTTTCATAAATTGTATTTTTTTTCTACAGACTAAAATGGAGTATAATTGTTATTCTTTTAACAATTTTGGAGTGGCAATTTCAAGTAAAATAGCGCATATGAGCTTACACACTTATTGAAGGAAAATTTTGAACAAGAAATTATACACTATTTTTTCCAACGACATTTTGACCCACTTTTTTGGAGTAGAATTTGACGAAATTTTGACCAGACATAAAATCAATGGTGGAGATTCTAATATGCAATAAAAAATAATAGTGTATGAGCACATACGCTACTGTTATATTAAGGGGGCGATTTGTCTCTCACACATCAACATCTAAAAAGTGTCTGAAATATACTCAAAAGTTAGTGTGTTAACAATATATGTAGAAGTTAAGAACATGTAATTTAGTTTTAAATAATATTAAACAGTTAAAAATATAAAAACAAATATTTTTATTTAAAAAAGTAGATTTTTTACAAATATTCATCTTAATCGATTAATTGACATAAATTGTTCGAGTTATTCGTTATTGGCTATTTCGATCATTCGATCAAATAATGACGGAAAAATTCCTTGATTAATCGAACAACGTTTAATTAATTTTTTATAGATTTGGTAGAAATATTAATACTAACAAAAGCTGATTGGTTCTAAAATATGTGTTGGTTAAGGTCATATTGATATTATTTATAAGTATTACCATTAAAATTTGTTTTAGTGTACGATTTAATACGATACATTTGCGATACACTACAGACATTGTCTTATGCCAATTTATGTAACACTGGCATATGTGATTACAATCAAATTAGATACCGAAACTTCATCAATTATTAAAAAGACAGCCAATACTATTATGTTTTGAGGTTGGAAAATTTTTTCTCCACTTTTTTTCTTTCTTTCTTTCTTTCATTTAACAGAAAACAACAATAACTGCCAGAACAAATAGAAAAGTTGCAAGTAGTTAAGTAGAAAAGGAAAATAACTACTATTTGTACTAAATAGAGAAAAAAAAGGATAAACTGCATATTTAGATATGCGGTGTCAAAGAGTTTTCTGTTTATGGTAAAACAGATGCTAATGTTACTTTATAACTCGTATTCAATTCCAAAACATTCAATATATTTAGGCAACCATACGTTGTAAGCTTATTGGAAAAGATTTTTTTTTGTTGTATTCTGTTCAGTTCTATAATCTGTGACAGTTAAAGACAATAAGGAAGTATTTTATAAGTAGTTTGTAGAAAAGCAACTAAATGCATAGAAAAACAAACAAGTAAACAATAATACATAATTAATTATGGAGACTTTTTGCTATGAATAGATTAATAATTGATAGCAAAAGATTGATTTGATTTGTAAATGTAACAATTTTTAGAAGTAGAGATAGCAAAATAACTTGCCAAAATCTTATTTAATTAGAAATCTTTAGATTGATAGAAATAAAAAAAAAATTTCATAGATTCACTCAAGTTGTTGTAAGAATTGAACTAAGGAAAAATTGAAAAACGCCACAATTATTTAACTTAACTTTATCATATAAGATTATTTAATTCCTTTTGTAGTTACCCAATAAAAAATTTCATCATTTCGTCGTGCCGGAATTTAGATAAGACCATTTCCTGTGGTAATTTTATCAGGTCTATCGCAGTATGCGCAACCCTCATGTTTCAATCAACATTTAAACGAATTTTTTTATTATTTATTTTTATTATTATTTATTTTTATTATTTTTGATTTGATAAACCCTTTTCGTAAAAGGCTTCAACAGTCTTAACGCGCTGCTCAATTCTGCACATCTCCATTGTTCAATTTGACACGGATACAAAGAAATGTCAAATAAAGTTAAACTAAAATTTGGCGTAAAGGTGTGCATTATGGTTGGACCACCCTTTAGTAATAATAAACCTAAAAAGTATTCATACATAAGAAAATTCGATAATAAAGGATGGTTCAATTTTAAGACCGTTGTTGATTTTGAATAAAACACAAAATATTTAGGAAATTATTGGCATTTCTTTTTATTATGATAATATTGGTATGGTTCAATTATGTATGGAATATAATATCGTCCAAATGGCCGCTGCGACCTCGGCGGCACATATCCATCCGATGGTCCACATTTTCGATGACGCTGAGGCAGAATTGATGTTCTTTGCCGTTAATGTGCCGAAATATCTTATCATTTAGCTCCTGAATTGTTGCTGGCTTATCGACGTACACTTTTTTTCAAATAACCCCAAAGAAAGAAGTCTAACGGTGTCAAATCACATGATCTTGGCGGCCAATCAACTTTATTTTTCGAGATTTTCTTTGCAAGCACTTTTATTTGATACCCATATTGTAAAAGTGGATTAAAAATAACTAATCCGCCATGTTGTGTTTGTCCGCCAAATTGGATTTAGAGTGACCACTTAATTTTTTGACACATCCTTATCAAGCCCTTTCATTTGATACCCATATTGTAGAATTCATTAAAAATAACTAGTCCGTCACGTTGTGTGAGAATAAAATATGTTTGTATGAGTTAAAAAAATAAACAATTAAGAAAGTATAGTCGCACATGACCTGACCATTTGATCCCGTGGGAAATCATGGACCCTGCAAAACAAAATTATTCATAGGAAGGAAGCATTATTCATGGAGCAGCCGCCCCAAAAAAATATTTTAGGCGGAATTTCTTTATATTCGACATAACTACACTTCTAGTAGATATCGAGCCCTAATATCAAAAATGATGTAACCAACAAGATTTTAGATTTTTGTATTTTCGCCGCCCTCGTGACGCGTCATTGAATATTTTTCAATTTCAGTAAATTTTGACCGCCGTCAACGATTTGTGTGACTTGCGTTATCAACGTCTGTTATTTCACAATGGGTTCGAGTGGAATATTATGACGTTTATAACGTTACGAAATAATCTCTTTTAATAGTTTTCAACATGAGTAACAGACACACTTTTTTCTCACTTTTCGAGGAACGATGGAATATTTTGTTTCACATCTTTTCCATAAATGTGAAACAAAATCGAAATTTGTGTAAAATTTGTATAGAAAAATTTGGCAAAACGAGTTTTGTTGCAACAGAATATTTTTGGATCAAATTAATATTAAATATCAATATAATAAGATATTTTAAGGACACAAAAGAAATTTTTCGGAAAGAAGTATGGGGACCATGTATAATTATGCACTGTCTCCCGCCTTTTCAATAAGCTTCGTCCTTATGATTATTACAACGTATGTACTAAATTTCAATTAATTATCTTTAAATTTGCGGCACGTACTTTGCGCATAATATTTACAAGGACATATAACCAGCCGGGCAAAAATAAATAATTCTGACTACATCGGTATACTAAAAGGTGGGTCCAGCTTAGGAATGGGCAAAAAATATAGATATATCAAAATATCGATATTTGAAAAAAAATATAATCGATATATATCGCCGATATTTTAAATACCGATATATCGATGTATCGATATTGAAATACGACTATCGAATTCGATATTTTTTAAAGTCAGTCTTCATTAAGAACTCAAAATTTTAGCCGTTTTTCAAACAATATGTTTTTTAAGAATTGGAATCATTGCATGCATCATATGTTTTTTTTAACAAATATGAAGATCTAAAATAATTGGCATTTATAAGAAGCAGTGCCGGATACAAGAAGCAGATTGGCTGGAGTGGATATAAAACAGAGAGTGCTCCTGGTGTCCATATCTGATGATTAGTGGTTTGACTAAAACCAGTTGGTACTTGGTAATTTTGGGGTGCAATTCAAATTTTAAGGAAAGTTGGTACTTCCATGACTTATTTACTTCCATTTAAATTTTTCGTAATTTATTTTATTTTTCTTATGGTTTTTTTGTATTCTTCCCTTTTGTTTTTGTTATACGTAATTGAATTTTTTGTTTTGATTAAATATTTTTGTTTTTATTAATTTTTTTTTGAAAAAAATGAAACAATAAAAAGTAACAATGTAATTACACATATAATTTGTTCATACATATGTTTGTACAAAGGTATACTGAGTTTTTTAATTTGGTAAAAGTTTCAGCAAAATACGTTCGATATATCGATATTTTTGAAATAATTAATATCGATACTCTAAAAAATATCGATTCGATATATATCGACATATTTTTTCAACTTGCCCATCCCTAGTCCAGCTAGAACTAATATTTTTAATATTTAAAACAGATAAGCAAACACGCATAATACATTTTCCAGTATTGTTGTGTGGGTATAATTAAAACAATTTTTATAAAAATATTAACGAACGTGAGCATTTTTTGTTTGCCATTGAAAAATATTTACTTTAGCAAACTTTTATCAATATTTCACATCACTGTCACATGCAGTTTCAAGAGCATTTCATAATATTTTATTTTTTAATTATTAATTAATTTTAATAAATTTACTCAAGTAGCATAATAAGCTAAACAAGTTCTGCTATTATGCAAAAAAAACATTTTATATAAAATATACCACTTCAAAAAGACCTTGAGTTTTGCATTTCGACATTTTAAGTAGATTCGTGCTTGCACTGTAAATTTCCTCAAATACTTGGTAATTACACTGTGCTAGTTGCAAAATAAGACAAGCCAGTCAGGTACATGGTGTTTTAACATATTTCGGATGCGCTGAATCCAATGGTGCTAGCCGTTTTTTAAGTTAGCTCTTGTTTTCGAGATAAACCGTTATTTCGAAAATGGAAGAGGATGCACAAAATACATTCGCGTAAGTTAAAAACGGCCAAGTTTATTAAAATTACTAAAAAAAATATTTTTTTTTTATCAAAATTTCTAAATTTTTGTTTTTTAAAAATTCATAAAAAATTGGAAAATACAGATTGGCTACTTATTTTTTACAGACATATAAAGCTATAAATGGTAAATCTGTTGGCAACTTTTGATTTTATTCAGAAAAGTCTTAAAATTTTAATTAATTTAAGAATTTAAATTTACGCGAATATATGTTGTGCAACTTCCTCCATTTTCGAAATAACGGTATATCTCGAAAACAAAAGCTAACCTAAACAAACGGATAGCACCGCTGGATTCAGCGTACCCGAATTATGTTAAAACGCCAAGTGCCCAGCTTGTCTAAAAAAGTGTCAACTTCGAGCACAGTGTTATTAAATAATAAAGAGGTATTAGCTAAAGTCATTGATAGCTGATATGCCACACAACAAAGTATCTGATGTAATTAGGATTGTTGTATGTAGTTGGCATCGTTGTGTAAGTATTATGAGTATAATTAGAAAATCTATACTGTTCAGTAAGAGTACCATTATAATAATTTTGAATGGCATCCTTTTATTTATAAAATGTTATAGACTAATGAAAAAGATAAGAAAAAGTGTAAAATGTTAAAAAAAAAGGAAAAGCTATTCATTTCATTTTATTAAATGTATAGCCAGAATTCTTAGTCACTCTTTTTAATGGCAAAGTTTCCAATAAAAAGCAAATTTTCGAAAAATTTTCAAATAATTGGAAATATTTAAAAGTTTTCTAAAGCTAACCACCATTTTTATTAAAAATTTTTTTGAAAAATTTATTTACACAACGTTTGCCAAATCAAACATCCCTAAACGCTTTATAAATTAATTTTTACTTAAATTTCTTTTAATATTTGGTAAATAAAAACAATGGTTTTGAAACAAACTATCGGCATTGTTGAGCCAATCTTACGATTTGAAATCGCAAACCGCAATATTTATTTTATGGTGTTGTCGTGCGTTTTGCTTTCCCTCAGCCATAGTTTCTTTAAAATATTTTTGTTCCTTTTAGTAAATTTTTGCAATTTTAAGTCGCCAAACTTCTAGCCTATCATGCGATTTGACATAAAAATCGCAGTTTTATAGTGTCTTGCTAATGTCAGAACATGTTCGTATATTCTTAAAAAATTTAGTGGTCACACTTTTTGCGCCACACATTTGTTGAGTGTGAACATGCCTTAAAATTTGCAAAATTTCTTAAAACATCCTAGGAGTCGCCTATTTCTGAAAAATGTTCTTTAAAACGCAAATTCTTGGAAAACTATACATTGAAAAGCCAATTATTAGAAACAATTTTTTAATAGGTAATTTTGGACAACAACGCCCTCAGTGTATTTGTGGTGAAGTGATGAGGAACCTTGCTAATCCTTGATTCCTACCTTTTTTTCCAGGGGCTGGCGTCTGCCTGACCTTTGCCATGATGTTATCCTCTTTTCCAGGGGAAGTTGGGTGGGAAGCAATCGAATTTGGGGTTCTTGGTTTTGTATGTAAGCTCTTTAACCACTACACCACTCAACCACCGATACCGTTCTTAAGATATAAATAAATGTGACACGCCTTTTTCTCCAATACCGCTCACATTTTGCCTGATATTGTGTATTGACGAACAAGATCCTCGTGCCAAATTTTAAAACTGTGGCTCTTTCCATTCTCCAGCTATACAAAAATCTATAATGTACCTAAGCTGCCACGCCCACTTCTTTAATCCCGCCTATTTTTAGAAGGGTGTATTTTGATAACCCAGCATTGTATACCAAATTTTAACAATTTTTCTGTTAACGTTCTTAAGATATAAATAAATATATTCTGTTTTTTATCCAAATTTTTAATATTTTAATCAGGCTTAAGTTCATCAAATTAATATATTAAAAATTTGGATTAAAAACCATAAATAGTTCAACAAAATAACCACAATTCTAATTATTGTTAAATATATTCTGTGTTACGAACACATCGCCAATCCCGCCCAAATTTTGTCGGATGTTGTCTATTGATAACCAAGATGCTTGAAGCCAGGAAACGTTTTGAAGGATGTTTTCGGACAAATAATCACGACAATCCGAATCAAAATTAAATGAAACGTATCAATCTGAAATGTCGAATAACCTGTTAAAATTTAAAAAACCTGACACAAAACCGAATCGTAAAAAATCCCCAAAGCCGATACGTGCTTTTTTTACAAAGTAGAGTTTAAAAAAATTTCCTTAAAGAAAATTTTAAAGCGTTCTTCAAATTCCCAAAAAATTTGTTTCGTTCATCAAATAATGACCTCTTTTTTTCTTTCAAAAAATGTGTTTTCAACAAGAAATTAATCAAACTAATGGATGTATGTTTTGTGCTCGCTTTGAAATAAATATGTACATATGTGCAAAGCATTTTTTAAAACATTTGTATAAAAACCCCAAAAATATGCTTTAAAAAATGTTGTGAAATTTTTACTAATTTAAGCCTTTTATAAGTATTTACACATTTACACACACTCCGACAAACATGAATCCATGCGACTAATAAAAAACATTTACAGTAATTTTGACTTAGCTGCACAATTTCGTTTGAGGGATTTTTTGTCAAAAATGCTGCTATCTTAAATGCTGCCTTAATTGTGGTTACCTGCTGAAAAGTGCATTTAAATTAAAGGGTTTGAAAGACGAGTTACAACGTTTTTATTAATAAATTGATAGTAACAATGACGTTCAAACAACCTGTAGTCATTTGTTATGTATTTTTATAATGAACGAGGTAGCCACATTTGTAACAATAAAGTGGGATAAAGAATAATCACTGTATACACTGTATTCTTAACTTTGTGTTTTGTTCTGTTCCGGGCCTAAGATTTGCTATTCGTTTCATATAATCGTGGCAAAGTTGCTGTAACCACAAAGCATAAATGAAGGTACATGGAAACAAAATAAATGAATTATAATGATGCCAACTTGATTTTTGTTTTTAATAACAGCTTAAATTTGGTATTTATGTGAAAAAGTGGCCACCATATTTTTTATGTGTGCAGCCAACTTTCATGTTTTTTATGAAAATATTTTAAAATTGCCCAATAATATGACAAATACGCAGGTATACAAAAGGCACGTAAGCAAGGATTTTTAAGAATAATTACAGAAAATATGTATTTTGGGCAGTTAAGTCTTTGATTTTAAATTGCCAAAAATGTTGGGCATTTATCTCAAATGTGCAGGTATATAAAGTGCACTTAAAAACGGAATTTGTTTGGTATTTTAAACAAATTTGACAAAAAAATTTTAATTTTGTGCAGTTAAGTCAAAAGTGCACTTAAACAAGAGGCAGTTAAGTCAAAACTACTGTACAAGAAATTTTTAAAATATTTCTTTTAAAATGCATCCTTTTTTTAAACTACATTAACTCACATAACACAGCACTTTTGAATACGTGTGCATGTTATTACTAACACAAGTTCTTTTTCATGACACTGTCGTTATATTTGTTGTTTTTTGGTTGTTTAAAACTAAACAGAGTGAGAAAGTGTTTTTTTCTTCTAAATTTTGGTTGTCTTAATTTCAGAAACATTAAAAGTTGTTAATGACTTGTTATGTAGTCGTATTTGTATCAGAACATTTTAGTAATAGAGAACAAACAGTTAAAACCATAAACACAATGACAGTCAGCTACTTAATTTTATATAAGAAACATTAACACACTTGCATAATATGTGCACACAAACAAACGTATTATAAAACACACTCATTAACTTGAGACACTGTTAAGCCACTAAAATTTGAGAATTAATGAATGACATTGTTTGTGCTAGAGAAAATCAGAAGGCATTATAAGTACAGGAAAAACAACGCTTACCAACCTTTACCAAAATCAAAAATTAACGAAGGAGCAAAAGAACTGTGAAAGGGAAAGGTTTCTTTAAGATATTAATGTAGTTCCAGTCATGGTAAAATAAGTACCAGTGTTCGAAAATTAACACTAAATATTGCTGCTTAGTGTTCGGTTCGGTATATTTTTGGAATACACAAACGCTAAAAGTGTTTGTGTAGAAAATCATTAAAACAAAATAACGTTTCCCTGTTAGTAATCTTTCGAACACAAAAATTATACTGTTTTTATCAAACTCAACAAAAGATGAAAACATTTAATTCCGTTCGGTTTTCTTTTAAATCCACAAACTTCATTGTGTACGGTTCGGCTTATTAATGTTCGTCCCTTTTGGCTGTCAAAAAAAAAACCAAATATTTTTTACAAAAACAAAATACACATACGAAAAAAGGCAGTAAAATAATTTTACACAAACAAAACATATACACATAAGCTGTTCGTGGTGCGGTCGTTGTTAAAATTATTTGTTTCTTCACATTATCAATGTAAAAAAAAAAACATTATAGAACATTAAAATATTATGTTTGTCTACAGTATCACTACAATTGTTCTGTTTTTTTTAACGAAGAATAGAACTCTTTGGTTCGGTCCTTTCTTGAAAATAGTTCCGAACGTTATTAAGGGTTGTGCTCGTCTACACAATAATTAAAAAAAAAATTGATATCGTTCATGGGTCTGTGGGGATTTTGTGTAAATTTTTCTTTTCATAGAAAATTTTGCAAAAATTTACGTTTAATAAGGTATTTTGCAAAAATATGCTATTTATATGAAATTTTGCGAAAATTCGATTTTTATAGGAAATTTAAAGAAAATTTGCAAAAATATGCTATTGTTGGGAAATTTTGCGAAAATTTGTAATAAATAGCAATTTTGCAAAAATATGCTCTTTATATGATATTTTTCGCAAATTTGCTTTTTGATATTAGCTTGGTTTCCCTTGCTAAGAACATAATTTTTTTAGTGCTTTTATAGTAAGGTTGACATTATGTATAAATATTTTCCTTCATTCACTTCTTAGTTTTTGCAATTTTTCGAAACTTATTTTTAGTTGTTTAACAACTACTTAATGCAACAACAAAAACAAAATCTTACCATAAAATAAACGTTCATGTTTATGGTTAAACGACGAACACTAATTGAGATCAAGCAGTAATTAGCGTTTAAACTTATAAACAAAAAACTTTTAACAAAATTCCGTTTAAAACATAACCAAAGTAAAGGGAAATTTTTAAAAGGACAAAAATATATTTGCAAACATTAAAAATTTAAAAGGATCATTTTGCATTTTACACAGCAAAGAAAATTAACGTCAAAATACAGAGCATTAAATTGACAATTGAGGCCAAGAAATCTTAAGAGTTCTTGGGTTACATTTGTTGTGCACGTATTAAGTATTTATTGACTTTAGTTAGAGCGACGACGTAGTAAGTGGGTATATAAAGAAAATATTTCTTGGCTAGAAATTCTTTATTCTCTTTTTCCTTGCGCTTATATAAAGTAAAATAAAATTGTTTTCTTGCTAAAAAAATATAGCTTACAATTTTTAAAGAAACTCTACAAAACTTACAAGAATAAAAGAAAAATAAGTTGTTCTTAACAAAAGTAATATTAAGACGAAAACAACATGAAATATTAATAAATGAAAGACACCAATAGCAACGACAACAACAGCAAGAGTTTGAAAAAGAACAAAAATAAAGTATTAAAACTTAAACAAACGGAAACGTCATTGGTAAATTTATTGCAATAAAATTGGCTAAAAGCTCTTGTTCTATAGAAAACGTTGAAAGTATTTATGCATATCACTTGTGTTGCCACATAGCTTGCAATAAATGCCAAAAACAACTACGTATAACAACAATTTTTAAGCATAGCAACAACTAGAAAATGCCATATATTTTAACACTACAAAAATTTTAGATGCTCAACAATTGCTGTTATTTTAAATTTTTGTAATATAAATGAAAGTTTTCTTTCAAAATCGGCTTTTTAAAAGACAGAATTCAATGTTCTTAAAATCTTCTTTGATGTAGAATTTTTCCGGCATGACATAAATTCTTTACAAAAGTAAGTGTTCAACATAAAAATCCAGGAAAGAATTAAGACAGTTTTGCAAAGCCTGTTCTGATGTAACACGTTAAAAAACTATGTATGTCCTTGTACTGACTTACACAAAACTTCAATCGTTTTTTTGATGATCATGTCCATGAATTGGATGAACGGTACATTTAGCTTATAGTCCACTACTATAGTTGCACAATTTTTGTAGACTAAAAGCGAATTTGGTCTATAACCAATTTTTTATAAGCCATTTTATGGATAATGAGTGAATCCTAGTATAATCCACATATAAAAATTATTTTCTTCAATAAAACCACTCCTTTTAAACAAAAGAAAAGTTTATTTAAAACATAACAAAATAAATAAATAGTTAAAACAAAAATTTTTAGTTTTTCTTAAATCCGCATGGGAATAACTTATCCCATCGACAATAAATTTTATTTTGTCAATTGTATGAAATGGGAATTTAGCACATTTAAAAAAAAATCTTTTTTACTAATTTATTCAAATGCTTTAAAAGCTTACAATAAAAACAAAAATGTAAATAATTTCAATGCTACATAAGCCTTAAGTATGAGACTAATTTTAATTTTTTGGATGACGAAATCAAACACAACATAAATAGCATTTTTATTGGTTCTTTACATTTTTTGTGATACCAAACGTCAAAGTCTGTATAAAAAAAACTCTATTATTTTTGTCAACGTTATTTTTATAAAAGTTTGACGTTTATTATGACAAAAACCCGATTTATGAAATATAAATTTCGAAATTTGCCATTTATCAGGGGTGTCATGGAAATAGAAAACGTAAAACGAATGAATTTGGCAGTTCTTTTTATAAACCTTTTAGGCCCAGGCCCACGATGTCGACACGAAATTTTCTTTCGTATATTTGTATTGAAAACAAAAACAAATTAAAGTTTTTTATATTTGTTTTCAATATAAATATGCGAAAGAAATGTTCTTGTCGACATCGTGGGCCTGGCAGTTAATCTAATTTTTACAATTTTTGTTAAAGAATTCTGTTTAGTAGAGCATTATTTGTATAATAATTGTCAAAAAATTTTTTTATTACAGAAATCTTATTGAAAAACGACTCTTAAAATTCTTTCGTTTTACGTTTTCGTTTTCGATTTCCATGACACCCCTGATACAATGGTAGAAAATAGAAAATTATTTAACGTTCGGCTCACACACCCAGGAACAATATTTATTTTTTAGTGTTTGTGTAGACGAACACAACCCGTAATACCGTTCGTAACTTTTTTCAAGAAAAAATCGAACCGTATATAGCGTTCTGTTCTTCGCGGGTTAGATTCCCGCGAGAGACTTTGGTTTCTTTCCTGTAGACAAGCTTCGCGTGATTAGATTCGAGAATTAAAAAAAAAATATTAAAAAAAACATGTTTCTTGTACGGACACATTTCAATGATCCATTCGGTGACCGGTAACCAAGAAAGAGCCTTAACTGTATGGGCAGTTGTTTACACCCCAAAATTCAATATTAGTTATTTAAGACACAAACCATATCTAAAATACGTAATCGATTGCATTAATAAATCTACAAAAAATACAACAAACATTTTATTTCATTTCGCTTGTTTTGTAAAATCTCATAAAGAAATTTTACATTAAAAATTTTTATTTGTAACATTTTCAAAAAAATAATTCTCTCACTGCACATTTTTCTACATGTGTTAATGTTGTAATTTTACAATTGTTTGTTTTTTTCTATTCAAATTATTTATATGTATGTGTGTGCATATTTCTGAATGTGCTTGTATTTTATTTCTTTGCTGGTATATGTGCGCAAAATGTTGCAGCCAATGAACTCAACAACAGTGCAGGCAAAATCCTAACACACATTTATTAACATCTTTTACTCTGGGAGATAGAAATAAAAAATAGTTGAATTAAAAAAATCATAAGCACAGTGGTCAAAATAACATTAAATATTCTCTAAGTTGGTAAAAAAACAAAATCTTAAAATTTTTCAACTCACAGGTTTTTAATAAAAAAAAAGGATTTTGTATATAAAATTTTTAATGTTAGTATATTGAAAAAATATTTAAAGAAAGTTTTTCGTTACCAATATTGTTGATATACCCTATAGTGTATATATACATACATATATATGTAGATGGGGGATTTCATGTCGAGTGACCCAACTTTTGAAACCGATGTCTTCCGAGAGTTTCACCATGGTTAGTCCTATTGGATAGTAGTTGGGACACACATTTTAAACAAGATCGGTCAAGAACACTATTCGAAGTGTATTGAGTGTAAAAAGAGGAAAATTTACTGTTTTATAGGTGGCATGTTCATAACGTCCAGTGTCATAGTGTCCATGGACTTTATGACACGTGTCATACTGTCCACAACTTAACTTAAAACCAAAAAATATTAAAATGTGTAAAATTGTCTGCACAGCCGGCCTTCGGCCGGGCGCAAGGATTTTCTCCTCTTCGGTACAACAAACACCGTCATCGCTAACTAAAGCTTCTCAGTCCATTTACACTATGACACTGGACGTTATGATATGCCACCGTTTTATATCAATATGATATATTGTAAATCGAATGAATCAAGTTTGAATGAAAAAAAAAATTGCGGCCCATTATGCGCTAAGTTCAAATTAACTACAAGAAAAAAAAACGCAAAACTCGATTCAGATGAGGTAGATTAAATAATAAAATTATATGATTAATTCGTATAATTCAAAATAAAAAGAATACGTTCAATATAAGAAAAATACTTCTTATTGAATTGGGGTTTTATAGTCATTCTAATTGTGGTCTAGACAGACAAAGAGGAGAACTTAGTGGTAAAGAGTTACTGACAATTCTTAATAAAAATTCTGGAAAGCTCATGGTGGTATTAGGAATGGGGAAAAAATATCGATATATCAACCTATCGTTATTTAAATACAAAAAAATCGATATATATCGCCGATATTTAAAATACCGATATATCGAACTTGATATTTTTTAAAGTCAGTCTTCATTAAAAACTCAAAATTTTAGCCGAATGGGCATCATTGCATGCATCATATGTTTTTTTTAAACTAATATGAAGATCTAAAATAATTGGCATTTATAATAAGCAGTGCCGGATACAAGAAGCAGATTGTCAAGAGAGCACATAAAACAGAGAGTGCTCCTGTGGTGCGATTCACTAACTTTTAACGATCCGACAATCGTTATATTTGTCGACATACATTAATATTCAGTTGCAGTAACGATAGTGTGATTCAGTAACTTATTTTTAACGATTGTTAACAGCTGTTTTTTTTTGTAACATCTCTGTCTACAAAATGTTAAAAAAAAACGAAAAGCACAAAAGAGAATAAAATAAAAACAAATGAAATTGTTCGTAACCCCCCGTGTTACACATGTTTTTTCATTCAAAATACATTGAAAAAGGTCTGGCCAGACTCATGAGTAAGACAAAGGGTTAATTTGTTTTTTTTTATATTATTTTTTTTTGTTAATTTTACATTTAGAACAGTGATGCTCATTCAAGCAAACAATTGTTTAGAAGCCCCACCCGTTTGTTTTTAACTCTCATTAATTGAGTTGCACATGTACGGAAGCTGTGTTGATCATGTTTCAAATACAGTGTGTAAGATAAGTAATATATTAAAAAAAATATTTTTATGCTTTTACCAAACTGTCATAAAAGCATAAATGTAGAAGATTTTAGTGAAGTTTTTTTTAGATAAATTTCTTAATTTTATTTTCCAGAATTTCCAATTCTTACTCTTTTTTAAAAATTTTTAAATATTAAAATTTTAAAAGTCAATTTAATAAATAGAAAATTTAGTTTGGATTGTATTATTATAAATGTTTTACAGCCAAAACAATTTCTTTCTATTAAATTTAAATAAATTTTGTGCGCTTAGTTTTGCGTATCTCTGTAATTTAAAGTTCTCTCGAAATACATATGCAAAAGCACGACAACATATGCAAAACATTTTTGAGCACCCCTGATTTAGAATTTTGTTTTTGTTCCTAATTTGCTTATTTTGTAAATTTTAAATTTAGGATTTTGTTTTTGTTCATTCATATGAATATATCTTTGTATGTATGTGAGTTATTTTAATCATAAAATACATTTTATCGATTAAATAAACACAACTTAAATTATTGTCGCTAAAGTATCGACAAAAAATTGCTTAAAGTAACAGCTGGCTTTTAACGGCAGCGAATATCGTTAAAAAATTTACTGAATAGCATATTTGATAAATTTTCGTTATATTTTTTTTAACGATTCGATTATCGTTATAAAAGTTAGTGAATCGCACTACTGATGTCCATATCTGATGGTTACTGGTATGACTAAATCAATCAAAATCATTTACAGTTAAAGTTGGTACTTTTGGGGTGGAATTCAAATTTTATGCTTAGTTGGTACTTAAATGACTTATTTACTTCCATTTAAATTTTTCGTTATTTACTTTTTTGGATTTTTTGCATTCTTCCCTTTTGTTTTTGTTATAATCAAATTTTTTGTTTTGATTGAATTTTTGTTTTTATTAATTTTTTGAAATAAAATGAAACAATAAAAAGTAACAATGTAATTACATATAATATGTTTGTTCATAAATATGTATGTACAAAGGTATATTTAATTATTTAATTTGGTAACAGTTTCAGTAAAATACGTTCCCTAGGTGGTATGCTGTTATTTTTTTTACTAGTTTTATAAAAATTATTCTTTAACAGATGTTCTCTTAATGTTCTCCACTTAATTTTTGCCCCACTGTTTACAAATGCATGTTAACAATTTGTTTTTTTTTTTAAATTTCACAAAATTATGCAAAAATTACAATTGCACAAACACATTGGCAAGGCATTTATTTTTTAACCAAGTCAGTTTATTCGTTTTAATTTAAGTTTTATTTTTCGAATATTCAAAATATCCCACAACCAATGAAGATTAAATTGTTTGTTTTCTTTTTAATTTTGGAAATTTTGTCATTAATATTTTGGTCAAAATTCAATAGCAATCGAAATAAGTTCTTTGGTAAATGTTTGTATATTTATACCCTTCACAACTAGTTGTGAATAGAGTATACTAAGTTTGTTTTTTTTTCAATTATGTTATTGTATAACCTAAATAAACTAACTAAAGAATATTGGTTGGTGCATATTAGATATTTGAAAGTTTGGTAACATATAAAATAAATGTTTAAATTAAGAGAAATTTTAGGAAAATCTTAAAACTTTATAGGAAAAACACTCAGTTTTTGGTTTACAATAAGCCCTTCAGTTGTTATTTTCAGATTTTTTTTTTTGTATTTTTCTATTCAAAATGATTTATAAAAGTTTCCGAAATAAAGGGTGGTACAGGGCCGATGTTGAATGTGAACCACACCTAAACTTCAAGTTTTTTTCTGTATTTCATTTGACTCAATACAAATCGAGCAACGCGTTAAAGTTGTGCTGAAAAAGGTCAAAAAGAAAAAGAAAGACAAACATGAAAAAAACCAAAAATTTACTTTGAACTTCAATAGGAATTATTGCCAAAAAGTACGAAAAAACGGAGGTAAAGGAAAAACATGTAAAATCAATTAAAAATGTAAAATCTTTAAAAAAAAACGCAAATTTCGATCTACCAAAGGGTTAAAATACAATTTGGTTTTGGGATTGATGTTTGACTATTGACGTCAGCAGTTGTCGATGGCTGCGAGTGTAAGACGGCAAATCCCTCTGAGGAGATCGAGTGGTAGCGATCTAAACATGTCAGGGTAACCAGCCGCCTGGGTTCGAATATCAGGTCAGTCAGGAATGAATGATTATCAATAACAATTTTAATTAATTCTGCTGTTGTAAGATTCCTTTCTTCATAAAAATAATTAAATGAAAATTAAATTTAATTTTTCAATTTAATCATCCAAATGTGCGTACAGTTGGAAAAATCGTGCAAAAATTTGAGCAAACCGGATCTGTAGGAGATGTGAAAACACCAGTATATGCTCGTACAGCCCGTACTGCAGAAAATATTGCTGCTTTTCGCAAAAGTGTGGCTGAAGAGCCATCCACACCAACTCGTCGTCGTGTCCAACAATTGCACCTCTCACGCTCGTCGTTGATGAGCAAAAAGACTTGCATTTACACGCTTACAATTTGCAATTGACTCAAGAACTAAAGCCTCTTGACCATTCCAAACGTCGTCAATGGTCAGAATGGTGGCAAGAAATGTCAACAGTGGATGACCAGTTTTCAAAGAAAATCATTTTCAGTGATGAGGCACATTTTCAATAAGCAGAATTGCCGCATTTGGGGGAATGGTAATTCAAGAGTAATTGTCGAAAAACCAATGCATCCACAAAGAGCGACCGTTTGTTGCGGTTTATGGGCTGGCGGCATCATCGGGCCATATTTTTTTCCAGTTCTCTAAGCAATTTAATAAAAAACTGGTTTTAAAAAAAATCGCGACTACAAGACTATAATTTTTTTTAAGTTTTTTCCTTCTCCTGTAAAGTAAGGAAAATATTAGTTAGGGCTTTTCTATATTAAAGTAACGATATGTACTTAGATATACTATATCTTCATCATATATGGCCGAATTTCGACAATTAGACAAGCACTTGTCATAATAAAAAGAAATGATAATAATTTCCTAAATAATTTGTGTTTTATTCCAAATCAACATCGTATTATTAATTATTTGCTGCAGAAAATTTCTGCAATCCTCTTTTAAAAGTGCGTAATGCCAGGTCTACACCAAATGTGTAAAGAAAACTTTTGTTAAATATTTTAACAAAATGACTCTGTTGACAACTACAACACAAGTGACTGATTATAACATTTTTGTTCGCAAATGTTTCTTTTTGGGCCGAAAAATTGTATGAAAACTGTAACGTTATCGGTCGCTTGCATTGTCGATCGACTTGTCGTGCTGAAAATTCTAAGTGGGCCGCAAATCAGCTGTTTGTCGTTGAAAATTCAAGCGAACGATAGCGAGCGACATCCACGGGCAAGGCTGTTAATTTTCACTTAGTTAAATTAATTTTATTGTTGCTTCTTGTGTAGGGGATTAAAAATTTCGCTCTTGACTTGTTTTAATATCGACCTATCATTTCATATCTCTTCTCTTATAATAATTTTTGTTTATTTTCTTTTAAAACTGCATAGAAATAAAATTTTGTTCTTTATAAACTTTAGGATTTACTGCCAATATTTTGTTTATTTTTATACAACAAACAAAGGAATTTTCATTTAACCTCAATTAAAAGTAAAACTTGTACAGTTAGAATAAATGAAGTTGCAAATTTATATGTAACGAGTACAAAACACACTTGATCTTCGAGAGGGTTTTAACTCATAATTTTAATTTTTCACTTCTCGAAAAAATCGACGCGTAATATTCATATCTACCCGCTGCGAAAAGAACCTGCTCTTTTGTGTATTTTTTGGTAATAAAACAGTTGGTTAAAAAATTATTTTTTCTTATTCCTTTAATATTAAATTAAAATTGTTTTGCTTCTACCAACAATTTTTAAATTTCCAGTTAACACTCTCTTGTTGATCAATTGCTAAATATTAAATGAATTTAAATTGAAATTCATTGCAATTTTTCAGAATTAGACAGAACTTTTGTTATAGAATTGGTAATTGCATATGAAGATAGAAAAATATTGTTTAAACTATAGTTAAAAGCAAAAATACATTACATATTTCTAGGAGATGTGTTCCTAATGAATTTATAGTTAAATTGTAGCATACTTCAAGGATTTAAATTGATATCTGTTTGAGTTTTAAATATGGAATCCTAATGAATTTGGTTTGCTGTTTGTAATAATTACAGAGCTACTTAACTTTTGAGCAGAAATTTAATACAGTACGATTAATAAGCCTGCTCCATGGAAAACATTTTTCTTACTTATTAACTAAAGTTGGCTCTGCAGCCAACCTGATTTGCCTGATTAATGGATTATTTTCAAGTACTTATGTAGGTCCTGTACGAGCTTTCTTCAGCTCATTATAAAAAGGATTTGCATGTCTTCTTCCACTTGGTCCTTCCACCGGAGTTTCGGTCTTCCTCGCCTGCCTTTCCGTTGCAGTTGTCATCCAAGCGCATCCAAATACAGCGCAGTCGCTATGTTTTTAAGCTCTTAACATCGTTTTTGACGGGAAATAGCTCATAGAGCTCACGGTTCGTTCGAACCCTAAAGTTCTTGTTAACACAGATCGTTCCATAGACTTAGCGAAGGATTTTTGCCTTGAGTCTAGTACTCTGTTCAAATTCGTGAAAAATGTTGAGCAACATTGATTATTTCACACGAAAATTTTGGCATATGTTAGCTATCATGCGAGTTTGTACAATTTGATGTTTTTATTCCTGCAAAGTATGCGACATTATTTTGCGTATGTAAACAAACCGCACATGTATTTAACCAAAAATTAAATGTGAATAAAAAACTGTTACCGCACAGGAAAAATTTTTGCAAAAAATTATTCAATTAAATAATTAATTGGTGTACATTAATTATTCAATTAATTTTTTGTTTGCTGCAATTAATTTTTTTAATCAAAACCCATAAAATTAAATGTTTGTGTATATGTGGTGTATTTTTTGTTTATGTAATTAATTTTTTAATTGACTAAATTTGTGTCCCATGACTCGAAAATACAAATCCGTTAATTGATATGATCAATTCCTTTGCAGGGGCAAAATTAGTTAACTATTTAATTGTCTGAACGAATTGTTTAATTAAAGTCGATTTTCTATTTTTTCTGTGCGGTTGTGTTATTTTAAATTTTTAATTTTTATTTTATAATCAGTTCATACTTTTTTGCTTTTGCTTAAAATGCCACGTGCAGCTTACAATATTTCGTAGTTGTAAAAAATGTTACCAAAAAGATTTCGGAATTTTTCACAAAATGAACAGAGTACAACTCTATCAACATTATTTCATAGATGTTCCGCACAAGTTTTTTTCATATGCGTTTTGACAGCATTTCACGTGAAATATTGAACAGAGTACCAGGCTTTAAAAAAACCACAACACCGCTTCGTCTGCATTAGCAAGTACCCATGTTTCATTGGTATAGAGAATCAGAGGTAGAATAAGAGTGTTGCATAAACTTATTTTAGTTCGTAGAGGGAGGGCTCTGTTCTTTAATTGTCTGCTAAGTCCAAAATAGCATCTACATATTTGCCAACGTGATCATTCGCATTATTTCTCTGATGGCATCATCATTTTTATGGATGGCGAAACGAAACGCTTTTACCAGCTATACCTCGGTTTATCCTTCCGAAGATGTCAATGTTAATTTTTGTTAAATACTTTATCAGTAAATACATTGCACGAAGTTGTACAATAAACACTTTATAGTTTGAACGAATGCGTAGAAATTAAGAGAGTATTGGCGATATTGGCTTGAAATTGGATATCAACACGATTTATACGACTAGAGAATTTTAATCCAGGACCCATTATTAGCCATAGACTCTACAAAGTCTACTCCCGACCTTGTGTCTGATATTTTGACTAACATTTTAGTGCCAAAAGCTAGTTGTATCAGTTTTAAGAACAATATTACCATGTCCTTGCAATGAAATCTTGTTTAGACTTTTTTTTGGCTAAAAGTTAAGTTGAGTGACATCTTTGTCAATTTAACAAGGTAAAAAGAAAATATTTACTTAAATTAATAGATATTAAAGACTTTTTTTAGAAACAACTTTTTGCACAATGTTTAAATATGTAATCTTCTGCAAAGTTCTCTTGTTTCTCTTGATAGTTAATGCAAACTGTGTTATGTAAAAATACTTTATTTGCTTTTTTTTAGGAGAAATAACCAAATAACTTTCCTTTTTTCCATGAACTTATGTAGAATTTAAATGTAAAAAATACTTTTGAAAATTGTCATTGATAAGACTGTTTGTTATTCTTTTTCTATTTTCAAAATAGTTTAGTCTGTTTGATGCAAAGTTTAAAACTTTTTTTATGTTCTATTTTCCTTAAAAAAAGCAAATAAGAAAGTATAGTCTGTCAAGCCAGACCATTTTGTACCCCGCACCACAGTTCATGCAGATGGGCAATATTGGCCCCGGCAAAACAAAATTATGTTATGGAATCAATGGCCACCAATTCTATTTAAGTAACAATTCATATTCAAATATAGTTTTTCATATAATTTTATTTTTATTTGACATAAAAAACGAAATTTAAACATAGATTGATATTATAATAAATTGGTGAAATTGGCCATTAGAGTTATAAAGAGCTCTTTGTGCCGTATATTATCAAAAGCATACATCTATTCGTCCCATGTGATTGAGGTAAGGGGATTTATATGGGACCTGTATTTAATTCTCAACGTACCGTAACGTACAAAAAAATTTTGCCATTACATAACATATTTTATACAAGTGATAGTCGCTAAATTCTATATAATTGCCAAATTTTGTTTAAGGAAGTTTAGAAATATGGACTAATGCCAATACAATTTGATAAGATAATTTTTAATATTTTTGGTTTAAATTATTAAGATTAGGCCTGTAATTTCTACAAAAAAAATCTAGCAGTGCATACACAGAAAAAATTATTAGTAGTTTTTTATCAATTAAAAAAATGATTTAAAAAGTATATAAACTTAATTAATGTAATAATTGAATCAATTATTTTTTTGGTTAAACGAAAATTAATAATATAATTTTGATTTAATTAACATTTTAGTTGTTTTGAAATAAATTTTGAATTAAAATAATAATCCAATAACAAAAAATTATTTCGTTTAAAATAAAATAATTTAAACTTGTGAAATTGTTGTTGGAAATTGTCAACATCAATCAACACATTGTTTGAAATGGCATAGTTTTTTGATAATTTTTTTAATTAAAATTTAAAATATAATTTATTGAACAAAAAAAATATTCAAAAAATAAAATTTTTACAATTTTTAGTAATCAATATAATCATTTTGGTAATAGGAGCAAAATCAACAAATTTGTTGCTTGATTCTATGAATTCAGTATAAAATTGGTGATTAGAGACAATTTTTAATTTTTTCTGTGTAGAAATCTATGGGGTAAAAGCTGCCATATTTTAAAAGAAAGCTGACGTAGGCAAAATAAACGTTGAAATAGGTAAAGATAACTGTTAGGTACGAACACGACCTTCTTTCTTTTTGTTGAAATTACGGGCATTAATACCAATATGGGACCTATGGAAAACAATTGGCTGATTCTCACTTTGTTGGATAATCTTCGTCCTTAGGACAAGTAAAACTTATGTACCGAATTATATTCAAAATTGCTAGCTGTACTTTGCGCACAAGGTAGCCAGCTGCAAGAACGGGCCCCGTAAGAGCGACTCGAAATTGATTCTGAGTCAATCGGTATATACTCAAAAGTCTAGAAGCAATATTTCTATGTCGTACACATATCATCTCAAACGCACAATACCCTCCCCTCTATTGTGGGGTGGGTATAGCAAAGTTTTAATACACATTGCATGGCAATAGTTATGAAATATGAACAGAAATACATGTACAAAATGTCTAAGTGACCATTTACAAACAATTTGATGCCTTATTAAGTAAAATCAAAGAAAAATCTGATATTGGAAATGGGAAGAAATAAAACTTGAACAATGCTGTCATATCAATGGACAAACAAAATAATTGTTTGAAAGAAGGAAACAGTTCAATAGATAACAATGAACAGGTATGTAAGATTGCAATGTCAATTCCAGTTTAACTACATTTTTGATAAGTAACTATTTTTGGAATATTAAGAGAAAATACAAAGAAAATTTTACAAAAATTTGCTATATGGGGGAGAATTCAGGTAATTTTTGGCAAAATGGACAGCGATGACTTGCTAAATAGAGAAAGCTATGCCAAAGATTTTGGGCCTGTTCGTTCGTCGATATCGTATGAAGACTTCGTTTGCTTAACTAAAACGTTTTTTTTTTTTTTTTTTTTTTGTTCATTATTTATTTAATGAATCTTCATATATTAAATACCCAGTAAAAACTTCGCTTACTTTTTCAAAATAAATAGCTTCTTTAACTCATTATTTAGTAGCTTTCTTCTATAACTACATCTATAACAACTTCTATAACTACTTTCTTCTGGATGTATTAATGTAAAAAAATAATGACTTACTTTTGAATGCGTTATTTTTGGGACATCCCATATAAAATTCATTGGTTATTTCAGGAGAATTGTAAGTAGTGCTCTTATGTTTTTCTGATTACTTAACACATTATTTTGTAGGCGAAGTTTTTACTGGATATGAACTAACAATAATTAATCAAACCTTATCCTAATTCATTATACATGTATGTCCAGCCAGTGTCAGACAAAATTTCGTAATAACGGTTTATCTTCACATATAAGTGTGGCCGCCATGATTTGAAAGTTGAATACCGTTGCACCAGATAGGCTTTAAGATAGAGTTGTAAAGTAGAAGCTTGCAATCGAGACTAAGGACAGAGTTTCTTTCAGTAAGTCAATGAATTTGAATGGCTTTAAGTTTCATTTGAGTTAATTTTGCCTCTAAATGGCATTTCCACGTTAATCGCCGATCCAGATGTATACAGAGACATTTTACATGCGAATGTTGAGGAATTATTTGATTTTTGATTGTAATAGGGGGGCAAGAGATTTTAGAAAAACTATGGATAATTTCTTTTTGTTTTAAATGTTATTTAAGCTTACGAAGTCTTCGTTCGAAATCGACGAACATACATTTTTTACAGAAATTTAGTGCGTAAAGGAAGTTTTACGAAGATATGTATATTGTAGAAATCATACAAAAATTTGCTATATAAAGCAATTTTAAGGATTTTTCCTATATAATATTTAATATCGATAAAGGAAATTTTATAAAAATTTGCTTAATAAGGGTTATTTTACGACAACTTACTAGATAAAACAAAATTAAAAAGCGGATTTTTTACAAATTAGTGAACAATTTTTAGATAAATTATATAGAAAATTTGCGAATAAATGCAAAGTATGGAAAAATTTCCTATAAATAGAAAATGTTAGGTAAATTTCCTAAAAATAGCTACTTTTAGCTAAATTTCTTATAAATAGCTAATTTTGGCTGATTTCCCCATTTATAGCATATTTTAAGTATATTTTCGATAAATATTTTTTTTGATTCAATATAAAGAAAGGAATTTTACAACATGAAATTAATAAAAATATATTGATAATTTTTCATTGAATGAAATTTCATGAAATTTAATGAAAAATTATAAATAAAGTTTAATAATGTTGTAAAATTATTAAAAAATTTAATGAAAAATTATATATAAATAAATTATAAATTTCATGTTGTAAAATTTCTTTCTTCATAAAAATTATTTAATAAAAATTAAATTTGATGTACTTTAGCCGAATTAAAAATATCAAAATTTGTATAAAAAAAAATAAACAGTTCAACAAAACTAACCACAAAAGTCATTATTATTTTCTATAAATAGCAAATTTTAGGTAAATTTCCTATTAATACCCAATTTTAGGTAAATTTCCTACACAGAAAAAAATACCAATGTAAAATTATCATGGAAAAATGTTGATTGGGAATCATAGTAAATTTCTGCAAAAGTATGCCCATTATTTAAATTTATCATTATTTCATATTAATTTTAAATGAAAAATATTAAAATAATCTTAAATCACGCTTATTTAATATTATTCACTGTTATAATAAAAAAAAAATATTAAAATAAAAATAAATATGGATTCGATATTGAATCCATTAAAAAACCTGTTTTATATTAAAATCAAAAGTTTATCATGTAAATATGTTATAAAAGGAAGACAATTCCCGTATTCTTTTAATTAAAATTATTTAGTTAAATAGTACATCAAGTTTTCAAAGTAGCATGCTGACGAAACCCATATCGGGCGATTCTGCTGTTGACAAAGGAGAATACAAAATAAGTGAAGCATGTGTTACAGGGGTAAGTGTATTGAATTATTCTTATATAAATGCATATGTTGTCTCTGAAGCTTCTTCACACTGTTTTAACACACTCAAACCAATTTGGTTCTACATGAAATTCACGTTGTTTCAACTTGAAATAACTTTCATTCAACGTGATTTGGACATTTTGCTCTAACTTTACTGCAATGTTAAATTAACATGAATTATAGTTATTTTAAAAGAAAAAAATGTTGTTCGCAAGTAATTGTAAAATCAGGTTGAATTAACATAAAAAACGTATGAAGCAACATCAACACCGAAAAATTTTAAATCAACCTTGTTTTCTACGTTTTTAACTTGATTTTTTTCTGAGTGTATAAATAGCAAATTTTAGATTACTTATAGGACAGTGATAACCGAACGCACGCACACAAAGATATTATGTGCTTGTGTGCGTGGTGTTGCTTTCACAACCCTGCAAAAAATAGGACTAGTCCAAACACGTGTGTAAAATGTAGCCCATAAGGGACTAGGACTAGTCCAAAAGTAACCCAAACGTATGAAAAAAACATTGTTTATTTAACATTACGATGTCCTAGGGCAGGACCATATAACCCAGCTTTGGATTACAAAGGAGTAGTCTTAAAACTACTCTATTGTGTACACAAGAGGATTAGTTTAAACATCGTTTAAAAACGAAGACATTTCGCCTCACTTTATCAATGATATGGTCAATGCTGGCATTACATCGGACCAGTCCATGGAGTAGTCCATTTAATCAAATTGGATCAGGTGGTCCAATTATATTTGCCGGATATGTGAATTGCTGACCGTGTCTGTGTGAAAAATATGGAGTGGCTATCACTGCTATAGGAGTATATAGAAAATGTTTAGTAAATATCCTAGAAAAAGCACATTGTAGCATAATTTCCTAAAAGTAGGAAATTTCAGGTAAATTACCTATCAGCCAATTTTAGCTAAATTTCCTATAATCAGCAAAATTCAGTTGTATATCCTATCAACACCAAATTTTTGAAAATTATCCATTAGATTTGCTACTTATGGGAAAATTTTCTATAAACAGCAATCGTTTACAAAAAATACCTACAGAAAAGAATTATTACAAAAATGTTTTTTTTTACATAATTTTAAGGGAAATTTTACGAAAATTTGTTATTTACAAAATATTAAATTTGCTATTGATAAAAAAAAGGCTTTGCACTTAACTTACTTACTTACGTTTAGTACGAGTCGCACTCAAAAGTTCAAGTACGAATAAAACTAAAACGTACTTAAATAATCATAAATTGGATTTATGTCAAAAATCAATCCGGGATTTTCTTAAAATAAATAAATAATAAATTCTCAAATCAAGTAAAATAAGATTAAACTTTTCGTTGGCGGTGCTGCTTTGAGAGTAAAATTACAATGTGAGTATTTTAATCTCATTTAACTTATCAACGTTTGTTGTAGACGCTACAACAACACCACACACATAGTTAAAAAACGATTTGCTTGTTGTGTGTAGAAACAACAGAACAAGACGAACCCACATTATTTTCATGTTTTAAAAGTAAAATTGTTTATATTTGCAGTTATGTATGTATATAAAGTTTTTAAAGTAAAAACCCATATCGGAGGTGATGCTGGTGTTTTATAATTCTGTAAGGTGTAAAGCGGGTAAGTAAATCAATCATAATAAAATTCTCCTTCTTATTTCACTTTTGGTTTATTTGAAGTACGGATTCGGGATTCCATAAAGCTTATTATAAGTGAATCAAGATTGGTTCAATCGTACCTTTATTGAAATTTCAACTACAAATTCGGGATTGAATATGGATTAGTTAAGTATTTCGCGATTGAGAATCCAATCCGTACTTGAATCAATATTGATTTATGGTAAAACTTCTTAAAAATTGAAGTAATTTTACGGAAATTTGTTATAATAAGATTAAAAAGTACATCATTTACAATAACAAAAAATTATGCAGTTTTAATTTTCTCTTTTTCTTTTTTGAGTATAAAGATTTTTTTGAAATTATTGACTGCTAAGATTCGTTGCCACTTCCAAAAAAATTACTTGGCATTTTGCTAGAGATACTAAAACAAAATTGAAAAATGTTTTTTTTTTTTTTTTTTTTTTTTTTTTAAAGCATTTAGTTTAAGTCAGTCATTGAAAATTACAAATAAGGATATTAAAGACATAAACGCTTATATGAATATAAATATGCACTAAAAGACACGCACACAAAATAAAATAGACGATACTTAAGAAAATAAAAAACTTTGAAAAAAGTCACAAATTTTGTTATTGATTATTTAGCAGCAGTTTAAAGGAGTGTGCTCAAGTTTGCTACATTCTTGGGACTTAAAAGAAAAATTTCCAAAATTTTTTACATCTGTGAAATTTGGCTTAGAACACAGTGCAACAAAATTCGGGTCATTGCCGCCAGCCTCAACACTGGCAACACGAAATGAAAGTAGACTACTAGTAGAGCAAATCTGCTAAAGGGTTTTGAAAAGTTAACTCGGGCTCCCGAAATATGGGCCCCTAAAATTTTGAATTTTTTTAAAAGGCGTTTGGTATAAGTCAAAAAAAAATATTCTAAAGTATACTAAACGGCACTTTAGAGGGTTAAAATGATCTACGAATATTTTCTGCGTCAAATTTCACTAGGGTCTTCTAAAACCAAAAGTTCGTGCTATGTATGTAAAACGGATTTTCAAAATTCCGGGCCTGGAAGAAGACTGGCTAAAACATATGGGAAATATCGCCAACATTTTCTTTGTGCAAAATTGCTATTTATGAAAAATGTTTGCCGCAAATTTGCTTTTAATAGCAAATTTTGCGCAATTTAATAAGAAGTTTTTTCCAAATTTGCTTTTTTAAAGAAAAGTTTTCTTTTTGCATTTTGCATTTTTTTCTTACCAATTTTTTCCATTGACAAACTTTATTGATTCATAGTTCTGCCTACCACAAATTTTAAGTCTTTCGTTTTTTATTTATTTGCTATAAATTGTATGTGTATTGGTATAGTGCTTGTTTTATGCTGACAACTTATCAGACAACAACAACAACAAAATAAATGTTGCTAACATTTTTTAGTCACTGTTTCAAAGTAAACTGAGTAGCAGCAATAAGTGCTGCAAAAGTCCTAGACATATGATTCTAGTAGTCGTAGTATTTATTCTTTTAGTGGCAGTATATTTTTTTTTATTTATTTTTTAGTTTTGTTGTTGTCAGTAGTTTTTTGAAGCCATTGTTTTTGCTATTGCTGCTGACTTAAGTTACAACCGCAACGATTTTGTGCAGCATACATGCATATATGTACGAGTTGGTGTAGCTATTGATGCTACTTGCATGTTATTTGTTGTTGCTGTGCATTTAACTATTACTATGGTGGCATTGGCTGTTGTTGACTAATAACGGAAAGCAATTAGTCAACTCAACTTTGTCTAAATGGCATGAATGCCAGTTAATGTCAATTGTTCTACAACGTGATATGGTGGCATGAACACGTGATAAAATATTTACCACACGTGCAGCCGTAACTCAGTCATAGTCAAACTTCCATTTTACTTTACACTACAACAAATACTATTTGTTCTTTTTTTTACTAAACTACTATTCCATATATTTACAACATTAAATTTGTTCGTTCTTCGTTGTTTTTTTATTGTGTTAGTTTAGTTTAGTTCAATTGAGTTCACTTCAGCAACATCACACAAAGAAATTAGCAACAGCAACATCGATAATTGCAGTTTTAGTTGTTGGCAACAAAAATTTTTCTAAATTTAGAATAATAGAGAAAATACATGTAAGCCCTGATAAAAAATAATAAAAAAGTCAACAACAATTGAAAATAGAAAACAGTTAACAACAGCATTTAATGTTCTTTTATAAAAGGAGATAATGCTGTCAAAGGTAAAGGTAAAGGATTAAAGGATTCTCTGAATTGAATATTTTTTTCAAATAGCTTTAAATAATGTAACCCAACAACTGACAAACAAAACGGTTTTTCAAAAACAAAAAAAAAAAATTAAAATAATTTAATTGTAACATTTAACAAAACAATGGAGTTTTCAAAAGGTGTGAATGAAAACTTTATAATGACTGCAGTTATTGAAAGCAGATATTTTGAAAATAAATATTTAAGGAGCAATGGGATTAAGAACATTAATTTTGCAAACAAATTTGCTTGTTATAGGAAGTTTAACTAAAGTTTGCTATCACACAGTGCAACATTTAAAATGTACACCACATTTTGACCTCAGGTTCTAATAGTACTTATCGAAACTAGAAAAATCATTAGATGCAGTTTTTTTCGAATCAGTTTGTGTTGCACTTTTTTGCAGTTTCCATTACAATGGCGCTGAAGACAGGAAACAACCTTTCAATCGGTTCACGAAATATTTTTTTTCTCATTATTTATTGAATCTTCATATATTCAAAATGAACGGGTTCTGTTCACATATATAGGAGTTTATCGCTCATATAATTGGGTAAGTGCTGCAGTGTCTCTTCTTCTTAAGCGAGTGTGGCCGCCATAATTTAAAATATTTCGAGCTAGTGGATTTGGGTGTTGTTCAAGGCTTTTTAAATATTTTACTGCATATTTTGTAATCATAGTTTATACTAATGGCACATTGAGATCCTTACGAATGTATGAGTTGTTGATGTACCAGGGAGCGGCTCTGATTATTCGAAGAAGTTTATTTTGACGACTTTGAATTTTTTTGATATTAGAGGCCGAGGCGGTGCCCCATAGTTGAATACTGTAGCACCAGATAGGCTTTAAGATAGAGTTGTAAAGTAGAAGCTTGCAATCGAGACTAAGGACAGAGTTTCTTCCAGTAAGCCAATGAATTTGAATGGCTTACTACTCGGTCCCGGCAGGGACCGGTTGAGGACAGCTATATCGGTCATTACGGGTCACTGGGTGATAGGGACTCATGCTAGGAGGATGGGTCTTGCGTATAATGATTACTGTAGGAGTTGTCATGATGAGGAGGAGGAGGAGGAGGAGGAGGAGACGGTGTTTCACTTTCTCTGCCAATGCCCCGGTCCGGGGAGCATTAGGTTTGGTCATTTTGGGAGACCAGAATTGCCATGTCTGAACGATATGTCTAATGTGGGACTGAAATCGATCTCCCTATTCTTTAGGGAGTCGGGGTGGTTCGAGGCTGCAGTGACCTATGGGGAATAGTCTGGTGGATACTGGCTGACTCCTGTCTCTAGCTAGGGGTATCACAAAGGGAAACACTATAAGGACCCAAGTGAGTCGTCATCTTGACGGCTGCCCATTTAACCTAACCTAACCTTTACGTTTTTTAAATTTTATTAATTGCGCGTATTGTTGAACGATATATACTGTCCGTAGGGATATGGCGAAAGATTTTGGGGAAATGGGAGCGATTTGAAAGATTAAGTTCAGCATTATGCTTGCTGTCAACAGTTTAAAGTCAGAATATCCTATTTGAAGATTTAAAGTTAAGGCAATTATACAAAAATTTGCTATTTCAAAATGTTCCAGTAACTAACACTAAACACGTTCATTGAGAATAGACGTGTGACTTGTCAAATGGTGTCAATTGACCCCCTCCAATGACAGCCCCATGTAAAAGTGATAAGTCCCATTCAAGTGTTAGAACTAGAACCGGTCTCTACCACCAAAGACCTATCACGGGACTACTTTGGTATCAGTTCACTTCTCTCAGATCCCACTTTGATTCCAGATCAGCTTAAAAATATTTGAAATAAATTTTTTTTACTCGTCGTGCTATTCTTCCTTCCACATTGTTTATTTTACTTTCTGCAATATCAATTAATTTGACTTGAGTATTTATTGAACTAAAACCCTCCTTATACAAATGCTAATTTACTTCTGATGTTATTTAAATTTAATACTTCTTTTACTTTTTT
The DNA here is from genome assembly GCA_949318255.1 of Pollenia labialis. Taxonomy (NCBI): domain Eukaryota; kingdom Metazoa; phylum Arthropoda; class Insecta; order Diptera; family Polleniidae; genus Pollenia; species Pollenia labialis. The sequence goes on from OX439143.1 coordinate 116,454,317, forward strand.
AATTGCATAATCATCGGTATCAGCAAGCTCTTCTAAAATTCTTTAATTACTCAAAGTTTTTTGAATGCAATTCTGTAGCATCTATCCAGGTCCCCATATTGTTACTACTGGCTTCGGTGGAATATTACCGAATTGGCTTCTAATTTCCTCTGCAACGCGGTATAACCATGTGCCAAGCAAGTAACTTGCAACAATTTTGTATAAAATATTTAAAACTCAATGCTCCAAAAGAATTCATATTTTAATTTTAAGATTTTTTTGAAAGTTTTTTTTTTATGTATTTAAAATTTTTTTGTAAAATGGAAATTAAAAAAATCACTCAAAATATGCAAAAATATGCATTTACAAAATAAATATGCAAAAATATGAATTTTTACTAAAATATGCAACAATATGCAAAAACAAATCGATGCCATATTAACGCAGATTTAATGATAATTGGTCGGCATCCTTCTGAGACTATCGACAAAAAACATGCATTTGCATGGAAATCGCATCACTACTATTGAATGTCTTAAATTATCTCTGTTTAATTTATTTCACAAGTTCTTAAGAGTTTATAAGTTCGGTTGTTGCCTTCATAAGAATATTAAAAATAAATATTAAATTTGTTTTATTGTACCAGATTTCCTTCATTTTAATATAACGAATATTTGTCGATAATCTCAAAGGTTCATTGATGATTTCAATAAGTGGAAAAGTATAACTAAAAAAATCCAAATAACAAAATGATTTTAAGAAAATTGCTTGCAAAAAGACTATTGCCATGTAAAATATTCTCCTCGAATAGTTACAGCTTCATATGCAAAATACGAATATTAAATGAAAAAAAACTTTATTATAATTTAATGTAAGTTGTTTGCCAAAGAAACTTCATTACTTTACCAAAAAGACAAGAAATAATAAAAAAAACTGAAGTAAACATGAGCAATAAATCAGCATTTAATTTGGTTAATGTTCTTTTTAACATTATAAAAGATAGATGGTAAAAATAGCATAAATATGGTTCCTATTTAATAAATGGAAATGATAATTTACTTAAAAAGCATAAAAACATGTTACTGCAATTTCAGATTGAAAAGATAATACGAAAAAAAACCAGAGAATTGAAAGCTACTTCGAGCAAAATTTAAGTATAATTTAATAATTCATAACGAGCTAAATGCGTCAAAATAGTGTCGTCGTCACGTCCCAAACGGAAACAAAACAACGCAATAAATTATCTTCGTCTCTTCAGGAAAAAACAAACGAGAATGAAAGAAATAAAATAAAGTTGCAAAAATTTACACATTTTCATTCATGAGTTAGAGACAAACTATTTGTAAATAAACCGCAAAGACTCTGTGTCAAAAACGTTTAAAGGGAAAACGAAAATATAAAAAGTCCTTGCTAGTTTTTAAACCAATAATATTAAAGCAGCAGAATGCTGAAAGAGAGTATAATTTAAATATATGAATGTATATTTGAGATTTTGAATACATTCCAGAACAAGGCATATCGCTTCTTATTTTTTGTGTTTGCCGAAAATTTCAAATTGTCAATTGTCAAACGCGGCGTTTCCATAATTTTTTGAGGAAAACTCAGGTTTTTTACATGCAAAAAACCTGAGTTTTTACATGCAAAAAACCTGAGTTTTACTTTAAAAAACTGCACAAAAAACCTCTCCTAAAAAAGATAAATAACTTATTTAATATTTTTAAATATTTTTACTAATAACGAAAATCGTTTCTTTATTGTCTAGAGAAGAGAGTGGAATAAGAAGGGCTACAATGGTGTATCGACTCTTAAAATTAGTTTTGTTCCCTCATTTGACACAAAATTTATTGTAATTTGGGCGCAAATTTGTTAATTGTTAAGTGTTGATACATGAATAATTGCAGCAAATTTAACCTTCGCTTTACCAAAGATTTTTATATACATGGTTCACCAATACTGCGGCTGTAACTGCTTCTTTTTGAGTATAATTGGGCTATTGACAAGGTAGTCATAAAGTTGTAAAGTCATATGTCTTAAAATGTTTAAGAGACATATATATGACTGCTGTGGGCATTTTTGCCAACTTTTTTTTGAAGACTTCCCGTCAAATCGCACTTCAAAAACCGCTAGAAACCTCTAAATTTTTTATTTAGCTTAAATTGTTTTAAAAATATCGCTTAAATCTAAATATTATGTGAAATGTTTACACAAATCTAGATATTGGGTTTCACTGACTCTTTTAGTCCCGCGAACGTAGAAAATGTTGATATGAATATTCTGGGATTTGTATTGCTTGAAATCTATTCAGACATTAAAGTTAAGTGCACTTAATATAGTTTTGGTTATGATGACAAGCATTTTAGACCGTAGACCAAGATTTAAAAAAATTGCTAAAAGAAAGAAGGAAGTAAATGCAAGACAATCGATTTGAAATTTTGCACCATTTTATATTTGATATATATTTACATTTACTTTCTGAGGGACATTAATTCCAAAAGGTTGAATAAACATATGTATATATGGATAACATGGCCACTACTGCTTTATTACGCTTATAATTTTTAAAAGTTTTTGCTGGCCATTATTTCAAACATTCATGCTAGAAAACTGTTTACAATCCTTACAAACGAATAGATAATTTTTGTTTCGCTCCGAAGACTTCGCTTAGATTTATACAAACTATTTTTCACTTTTTTAGGAGAACTAGAAATAAGGTTTGTATCCGTTAACTAAAATAAAAATATAGAAGAATTTTGGCATATCTAGTTACAAGCTGGCTTATACTGAGCAAGTAACTTATATAAGCCAATGTAAAGGCGTAAAATGGCACTTTTTTGTTGTTTTTTAAAGCATCGCAAACAGTATTTCTTAAATTCTCGAATTACAGTACATTGTTTGGCATTAGCTTTGACAACCGTGTGGAAGTTTTTTTTTTTTTGTTTTTTAATTTCCTAAGCTATTCCAGTCTCTGGCGGGAATCGAACCCGCAACCCCGGCGCTGATAGACTAGCTCGCTACCAGCTAGCCTACCGGGGCACTCCGAGGGATAATAAAAAATATTTTTAATTTTTGGTTGCTTAAATCTTTAATATAAACATTCATTTGCTGTAGGCAACACCCTTTTAACTTTACCTTTGACTATAGATTATATTTTGATCGATAAAAGTTGATAACACTGGTCTGCCGTGAAAATTGTTTTAAATAAATTCAAGTGCGTTTTCCGGTTTATTTTTCTATTACGTCTAGTTTTTGTTTGTGCTGGACAAATATTTCGCGGTTATGTTAATACATTTCAAATTAACTTCCTAATAAGAAAATTTATAAAATCTGCTTAAAACGTTGTAAAATTTTTTATTGTGGAAACAAATTTGATTTCCACAAAAACTACTTTAATTGAAAACAAATATTTGAAATCTCTTATTTTGAAATATTTTAATTTTCAAATGCCTAGAACAAAAATTGTATTTTCTAATGACATTAAAAAACCGCTAGATTTCCCGCTAACCGCCAAAACGGAAATTTTAACCCAATTGACACGTAAAAACCGCTAGAATCACGGTAATACCGTCAAATTGGCAACAGTGGCTGTGGGCAAGCGCTTATAGTTTAGATTTATAATGTACAATTACGACAAAATAATGAACACAGCATTAATATGTTTATTTTTTTCAAACACAACAATATTTTTTTTAAACAATTGCAAACTTTTTTTTAGGACATTATGACGATATTACTTCATAGCACACCTTGTAAATAGCAAAAAAATTTTTATTTTTTCATTTTTTTGGTACAATTTTTTTCAGTTTTGTTTTAAAGAAAACAATTTATTCAGTGAGTAAAGGTAGATTCATCTATGCGTTCCGAACAATAGAATAATTTTATTACTGAGAGTGTTCTGAAGAACGATTCACCCATTTCCTAAAATTTTTCCGGAAAAACAAGGCTACCATATGGTAAAAAACTATACAAAATGGCAGCACAACTAGAAAATGTCTTATACTGAGTTGTTTTCTAAAAGAAAATGGAAAAAAGGAAAGTCATTTTATTATATTTAATTATCTCTATCTTTATTTTTAATTATTCAGCAAACAAACAATTGTTGTAATACAATTGCAAAAACACTAAATGATTTGGCACCTCATTTCAACTCTTACGTAAAAGTGGCATCCCAGTTCATTTTGTTCTGAATAAAGGCGCAACCATAATTTGCTTAAGTTGGCTGAAGCAAATGTACGAATACATGTAAATCATATGAGTCAAACCATATTGAGCTTAAGGAAACTTTTTGTTAAATTTTATGAAACTGTAATTTGCTTAAGCAAAGTGCGAAACTCATCGCACATTCTGTACTAGACATTCCGTTAATTTTTGACAGTAGGTTAAGCAAGGCTGTGCATATTATGGTTGGGCCTCAAGAATTGTAATTAAACCAATTCAAGAAAAAACTTGCCGAGCAAAATAATTTCTCTTCCTCAACTCAATATAAAAACAAATTGTCGGGACAAAAATATTGTTCGGAATTCATGGGTGAAATTTTCTTTTTATTGAAGAAAATTTAAGAAATTAAACCGAAATACTCACCCGGGTGGGTATTGGTAAGGCTAAGATTCAACAAAAAAGAGTGCTATATTCGGCGCTGTCGACTCATACAAACCGCGCACCATGGTGAGCTGGGAACAGAAGTTAGATAAATACCGTTCTTTAGAAATTAATAAATGATATTGTGACGCCCACATTTTGGCGGGAGATGGATAATGGGTACCAAGATGTTTGTACCTTTTTTTTTGGACACTTTGGCTCTTATAGTTCTCCAGATATGCGGACAAAAAGAAAAAAAACAAGGAATTTTATATAAAATAAGAGGCATTCGTGGTTTTTTGTTCATATCTCAGCTATTTGTGAACCGTTTGCCGAAATTTCAATAGTAAAAAGGACAGGAGCATATGCGGGTCTAATATCAATATTGTGGAAACTACAAAAGGAATGACAAACTTATAAATACATACCTTCGGTGAAGGGTATAAAAAGAAACAACAAAATATCAGCTACAAAAATCACCCAGACATAAAATGGAATATAATTGTACCATTAAATTTAAAGCCAAATAAACTACACAAACGACTTGGGAAACATGTCAAATTTGTTCGTTTGTACAAACCTTCTCAATTTTGTTAGTTTTTACAAACCTTGGAAAGCATGTCAAATTTGTTCGTGTTAAATATTTTTTAAACTGTTTCAGCTACCGAGTGCTCAATAAATTGACGTTTTTTTCCAAAAACAATTTTATAACACCGTTTCCATTTTAATTTTATATCACTGACAACCTACCATTAACAATGTAATGCTTTCTTTTGTTTTTACTATAAAATACTAGAAAAAATAATTATTAAAAGTTAAAATGTTTACTGTCCTGATTAGAGGAAATTTTTTCCCAACTTTGTCTGGTAACCCTATACATATATATAAACAGAAGCCAACTTTTAACAGGGCAATATTAACACTTTCGATTTTTACGGGGCGTAAAGTGCAATGCCTTATGACCAAAGCCCGGATTTTTATGCAAATGCATATTTTTTCTCGTCAGTCTGAGATCAACCTAAACTTAATATCTTTCCGAATCAAGAAATTTTAAATAAGATGGCATCGATTTGTGAGTGCATATTTTTGCATTTTATGCTTTAACTGCATATTTTTGCATAAATTGCTGACATTGCATATTTTTGGTGCATTTTTGGGGAAAAATGGGGAAAAAATATTTTTCAAATCACATCGCGTTTTGTCGCATATTAGGAGAAGTATCCTTTAACAACAATGCGGGGAAATTGGTTAAAATCAGTTGTGTATTATGCTGAAAATTTTGAACAATTCAAGGATGTGATGGAACGATGGTAATGCAGTACAAAAAATAACAAATTTACAAAATATAAAATTTCGGATTAATTTTAAGTCTTCAAATTACGTTTTTATATCTGAGACTATTGTAAAATTAGAGAATTCAAATCCATTGAGAATGCAAATTAAATTAATTGATAATGTCATAAATAGAATGTATGCAGTTAAGGGTAACTTAAGTAAACAAATTCGTATCAAACTTGATAACGTTTTTAGAAATATGAAGGACACAAAACAATAACACAAACTGCTGGCATATTTAATTTAAATTTTTACGAAAACAGCGTAGTGGAAAATGAGTATTGTTCTTAATTAATTTTATATGAAGGTAGATATGTGAACCTTCATATAAAATTAATTGAGAACAATACTCTCAATCTAACAAGTGACTTAATTTACATTATTGTTTTACTTTATATGTTGTGTTTTACTATATTTTTACTTCTGCTTTTTTGGTGTACCTAATTTTCGTTAACGAGAATGAATTTTTAGGGGTTTTATGTTATTTGTTTATGATTAAAAATGTGAAAAATTTAAAGTGCATATTTTTTCAATTTATAGCGCATATTTTTCTATTTTAAGTGTATGTTTTATGCATAAAAATCCGGTCCCTACTTATGACATTTAAGTGTGCATTTTTTTAGAGTAAAACACGCTGCCCTTTTAGAGAGCAAAGCCTTTTTAAGAAACGAACACCAAATTGCATTTTTTTAAATAAAATGTGATATTTTTTATAGAAAAGAAACCATCATTAGGGATTCGTTTTGGAGAGCGACCAACCTTCGGTTCATATTATATCTTCCACGTGTGTTAATTTAATTTTGTAAGTTAAATATTAAAAAATATCAGAAAATGGCCTAAAAAAGATTGTTTAAGCTTGCCACTATTATACGAGTATGTGAAATGCGCTTAGGAATAGCTTAACCCTTCAACAATAAATTTCAGTGTTTTTATCAATAATAAAAATTGGGATTAAGCACGACTAACAAAATCTTGTAAATTTTGTATTCCCAAAAATTACTTTGTTAGTATGTGTTCAGTTTATGGCTTTAAAAATAACAAATGATATAACAAAAATGAAGTTAAACAAAATAGAAAGGTAAAAACAGCAAAATCTGTACAATTTACAAAAACTTAATTTTTTAATCAAGACAATATCAAAGTGGTCAATGCTTAGAAAAACAGCACAATGCAGATAAATCTGAACATTTGGTTCATACATGCGAAATAAAACCATTTTTGACAATTTGGAATTATGAATGCACCTTGTTCTCTCTAATGCACCTACCTTATTTATGTTCCTTGTGCCAGACAGAAAAGTAAGTTTAATATCTGCCTTTTTCGTTGATAAATAACATTCTCTCTTGTAAATTTCGCAGCTTTTCTTAAAGTTTTTGTTAAAACTCTTAATTTTAATCGGCCCCCTCTTGTCTTTGACTGCTTTCCAGTGTCCTTAAGTAATAACAACATTACCATCAACACTTATACCGTCTGCCGTCTTGTCGTTAAAAATACCACCAGTATCATAAAGTATTTAAAAGGCAGTCAAGCTGGTAATGCTGAAATCATTTATTAAATCAGTAAAATAAAAATATTTTTAAGGCAACAGCATTCAGAGCCATTTTAGACACGAATAATTTGCACTCGAGTGAATTATATAAAAAATTTAATCAAAATAAATAAGTTGTGAATTTTAAGAAATCGATAATATTTAAAAATTTTGTGTTTATAAAAACGTGTGTTTATTGCATTTAATTTTATTAAGCTTAAAAAAATCAAGAAATAATCAATGTCCGTTTCTAAAAAAATTAATCATTGCAAAAAAAAAACACATTATTAACATTATAAAATGCATATTAATATGTTAAACTATTACTTAATATTGTGTTCAGCTAGCTGAATACCTAAAATGTTATATTTAGCTAGCTGAATAAAGAAAATATTTGAAAATTTCATCGAAATCGTCTAAAACTAAAGATCATTTTTAACATTAGCCAGCCAGCTTCATAATTTCTTAAAGAAGATAGTTGCTTAAAACCAAATTCAGCTTGCCCAATACACAATATTAGAAAAAGAATGAGTAAAAAACGAAATATATTAATTGGTTTGTGTATAAGAAGTACAGTAAATAAGCTGAAATAAAAAAGGAGCTGAAATAGATTTAAAAATATATTTGGTTCTCTCAATAGCAGAAATATTAGAAAATATAAAAAAGTTAAATAATAATATAATTATAATGATTTAATTTTGTCAGCCAACATTAAGGTGTTAATATTAAAAACTCTTAATAATTAAATTTTTTTAGTTAGCTGGACTTATTTTGTTTTGAAGATTTTTGAATTTTACACAAGAAAATTAAATATCTTACACAAATAATTGTTTAAAACAAACTGAAGCTGGCTGAATATAAAATTTTGCGATAAGAAATAGTAAAAAATTAATAATTGAAATTAGTTTATTCAAGCTAAAGTTCATTAAATTTAATTTTCATTAAATAATTTTTATTAAGAAAGGAATTTTACAACATTAAATCAATTAAAATTTATTGATAATTTTTCATTCTTGACTGCCGCGGGAATCGAACCCAGAATTTCACGGACAGGTTGCCCTTACATGTTTCAATTTTAACCACTCAATCTCTTCAGAGGGATTTGTCGTTTAATACTCACAGCCATTGACGACTGCTGGCAGTCAATAGTCAATCCTTAATCTTTAAACCAAATTGTATTTAACCTTTGCCAAATTCCTCTGAAGAGATTGTGTGGTTGCAATTGAAACATGTAAGGGTAACCTGTCCGTAAAATCCGGTTTCGATTCCCGCGGCAGTCTATAATTAATAAATTTTAATAAATCTCATGTTTTAAAATTCCTTTCTTAATAAAAATTATTAAATGAAAATTAAATATGATGAACTTTAGCCTGATTAAAATATCAAAATTTGGATTAAAAACCATAAACAGTTCAACAAAATAACCCCAATACTCATTATTAAAATTAATTTATTTTGAAAAAAACTTTTTATTTACTAGAAGAACTTGTATTGCAAATGGAAATTAAGCCAGTTGAATATAAAATAATTAAGAACCCAAACCAAAAAAAAAATAATACTATGTAGGGTACCATAAAAGATACAGTGACATTTTTTGGAAATCGAAAGAAATTTCCCATTAAATGAAAGTTTAAAAAAACCTATTGGGAAAAAATATCATAAAATTTTTTTTGCAAAGATTAACGACACCAAATGCAAAAAGCAGGGGGAAAAATACAAATGTACAGCTTTCAACAGCTTTACAGTAAAGAAAATTTTTGTTTGTAAAATAAAAAGTATACTGGCAAAGGAAAAAGCTAATAAATTAAATTACAATTAAATTGATATGCTTCAGTAACTTATTGATACATTTTTCCCATTTCTTACAATTCGAACAACATATTTGTAAAAGCAGGGAAATATTCAATGGAAAAATTGTGGTTTAGTTTTCCTTTTTCTCCAATAAATATTTATTGCATAAAGAGTCTTTATTTAAATAAACCATAGAAAATATTTGAATTGAAATTTAAACAGAATAAAATTGGTAAACTGATGTTTTTGGCTTTACTTAAACTCAGTGTTGCCAGAAGTTGGGTAAAATCTCTACAACTTTTAAAAGTGTCATAATCAGTTAAACTGTCAATATGCAATTGCATTTATTTTCTGGTGTAAACTATGAAGGCAGAAACAACATACATATATTTTATTTTTAAACTTTGGTTAAAAAATGGCTTTTCTGTTTTGAAAATCTACTTGTATATCCCAGGTGTTGCTTCAATTTCGCCGTCTACATATTATTTCAATTGTTAGTCAAAGCAGGTTATCATTAAAGATAAATGTTATTTAAATTCGACCAAAAATTATTTTTCTGCAGATTAAACTCTTTTTAGAATCGGCTCCCATCCATAAATATTAATGTAAAACTTGACTGACGGTCGTCCCTAAAATCTCTTTAATAAAAAAAATTCATATGGATGATGTATCTTAAGTTTAGAAATGTTTGGTATGTCTTTGTATGTTAATCTACCCGGTTTAATATAATATTTATGTGCAAGAGAAAGAATGGGGCGTATTTTTAAGTCGTGGCATAAAAGTGAGCAAATTATAACCATGATTAGAAGGGCTTTCTTGCTACATACCACTAATTGGACTTTAGAAGGGAAGGATCCGAGATGTTATAAGTGGTGCGATGTCGGATTAAAAAGTCACCAAACACAAAAATAAAGCCATAGTGAGGCCATTAATAATGATATGCGATACAATAAAATTGGACTTTAAACGTCGGGGCTATTAAAAAAAAAACAAAAAGTTTAATTTTATATTTAAATTCAGTTTTAATTGACCTTTTTAAATAATATTTTGAATGTAATTAATTTTAAGCTCCTGGTCTTTTTATATTAAGATATTTATTTTTTCGATATTTCGCTAAACTTTGGTTAGCATCTTCAGGAAACAATTAACAATATTTTAAAAAACAAAAATAATTAAATAAATAAATATTTTTATATAAAACGACCTGGAGCTTAAAAATAAATACATTCAAAATGTTAAATGTAATATATGTATAAGAAAAGAAAAGTGGGCCAAATTTTGAGGCGTGGCATAAAAGTGATTACATTAAAGCCTAGAAGTACAAAGTTTTAGAAGGGCTTTCTTGCCACGTGCAAAAAATTGGACATTAGGGTTGAACGTTTCGAGATGGCATAAGTGGCGCCCAGAATTTTATGAGCAAAATGTCACCAAAAGCAAAAATGATGCCATAGACAAGCCATGAATAACGTTATGTTATGATCGGTCTTTAAATGGCGACGCAGTATACCAAAAACTAAAAGGGAGGTATCCAGAGGCGTGGCAAAAAATTAAAAAAAAATTTTCTGGAATTCTTTTGAAATAATCTTTAATCTTAGGGGGTGACTGGCTCAACTTTTTTTCGAACCACTTTATTTTGTATCAAATAAATAAAAAAATCTGTATTATTTGAAGTCTAGTAAACCCTCTAATGCTTAAGTCCGCCAGTAGGCGGGGTAGCAAAAACCCGTCATAAGATTTTGAATTTTGACAATATATCCCTAATAAATAATTCTAGTTGTAAATCAAAGCTTATTTTATCAAAAAGTTTTCATTCAGTGGCAACACTCTTACGAGTTTCACAAAAAGTACATTGTCATCTTGAATTTGAAAGGCAACGTTCATTTTTTATTCTTTGTGAAGAAAGTTTATATTGTGCATCGAAAAAATAATATTTCAAAGCTTTAGATCGGGCCAAAAAAAACCGGTGAGTATCAAAACGTTTAATAGAAATATGTATTAAGTTTTCATTTTAAAAAATATAATCGCTGATGAATATGGATGTTTTTGCTGAACCCGTCTAGAGGCGGGCTAGGGCATTAACATAGAAAATGCCGGAATGTGCATTAATATTGTGCATAGAAAAAAATAATACTTCAAAGCTTTAGATCGGGCCGAAAAAATCACTGGTGCGAAACGTTCAATTGAAATAAATAATCGGCCTTATTGTGGTTGTCGTTATCGTATACGACTGTGTAATAGATTAAAGTAATACACAACATGTGTTCTTTAATCTGCTACAAAAAACGACACGTTTGTTTACGAAAACGACAACCACAATAAGGCTGAATAAGTCGGCAGTTTAACGCCTTACAGATCAAAAGAAAAAACTGAAGTCAGATTCCTGTTTCTCATCCTAAAATTAGCTTAATTTGTTCTTTTCAGGGCAAACAAAAAATGTGGCATTAGAGGGTTAAATGGATGTCCTGTAATTACAGAAGCACACATGTCATTGAAACTGTGTTCTCTTTAACACTTTTTATTGTAACGAACAAGGTCTTGCAGTAATGGAAAAACATTAATGGAAAAACATTATCATTGGGATCAGACCATGATGGGAAAATACTGCTGAATGCAAATTTGTGAAACCTCATCGCAAAATAAAAGGATAAATCGAAAGCGAAAAATATAAAATTTTTGACCAAAAATAGAATTATGTAAACAAATTAAATTGTCTCTTAACACTTAATCTAAATCCAATAATTCAACCAAACACCAAAAATTTTTTTATTGAAAATTTATTTTGGATGTTTTTGATAATTATTTTGGATCTTTATAATTATATTAGATATTTTTTGTCCGATGATAAGTATTTTGTTACAAATTTTTTCAAAACAAAATTGTCTTTAAGAATTAAAAATTTTTTTTTTTTTTTTTTGCCTTAACAGAAGAACTGAAAATGTTGAATTTTGAAAAAAAAACGTCTTAAGGCATGTAACTCAGTGAATTTTTGTCCGACTAACACAGTATAGATATCTTCTAAAAGAGAAAATAGATATCTTTATAACAGTGTAAAATTTGCGTAATTAAAAAATCAGTTCTAAAACTTTTTGGAAACATCCTTATAAACTGCAAAAAAAACTAGTTTTTTGCATGTATCCCGATTTATATTGGAAAACATCTCATTTTTGAGGTTATGGCAAATAGTTAAAAATTTGTGAACCAGTGTAATTTGTTAAAAACTATTTTTACCGTCATGCTCATTAATAAGAGTATTTAAGAACTTTTAAAACGACCCTGATTAAAAGGCTCATAAAAAATGCACTTTTTTAAATGCTTTAAGTGACAATTATCTTTATCAGAACTATGCTGAAAACCAGGAAAAATTACGGTGATTTTTTTAAAATTGAACCAACAAATCTCTATTGATTTCAATACCACTTGGCTTCGAAATCTAGAACATGACTCTATAACAGCATTTTTTATCAAAATTTTAAGATTCTTAACCAAAATATAAAGCTAATCTTCTAACAGGCTCGTTGCACCTAAAATTTACTACAAAACAATCAAGTTAAACTTACTTTGCACAAGTGTTATAACATATTTAAAATATACCTAAATTTACCTTTAAAAATTTATAACCAAAATCGAAACAAAAATATATTTCGCTATTTATGACAAACGATGCAAATGTTAATTCTCTTAAGGCAGAATATTTAAAATAAACATTTTCGGAAATTTGGAGATTTTTTTTATTGTTCTGCTTTTAGGCATTCAACAAAATATTCAAATCATTTATATACATGGCATACATTTAGGCTATTAAACAAACATTAGAAATTTATTTTATGCTTCAATGCAGTTTTAATATTTTGCATAAAATTTTTTTTTTTTTTTAACTTAATTTTTATATTGAGCACCTGATGTTTGGGGAAACTATTGAATCGCTATTCATGCAACATGTTACCAAAGAGAAATATATTTTGTAAATTAATAAAATAGAAAAAAATTTTATTTAAAACCAATATAAATTTCTATATTAAAGAAAATAGTCATCTCTGGCATCATGTGTTTAGCCAGAAAAAATCAATATATTTTTAACTAAAACCTTTAGAAGCAAACGAAACCTCTAAAACCTGTTGACCGCATGCAAACTTGTATATCCACCTGCTGAAGTACACATTTAATCAATAACATTTTGAATAAAGTTTTTGGTTTAACATTTTCTCACTCCCATTTACTTTCGCAAATACGAGAAGAGATAGTATTTTCTTTTTTATTTAACTACAGACATTGACAGTTGCCAATCAGAGATTGAGAGAAATTGAAAGAAAAGTTGGTCAAAATTGCAAATGATTCTTAGGCACAATGCTGCCAGGTGAGGCGATTTTTTTCCAAATTAGGGATTTCTACATTAATTTAGGAACAGATTTTCGTTGGGTGGAATACAGAAATTTTTGCAAAATTTTTTATTATTTGTATTATGCGTTAGTGCTGATGTTTATAACACCTTAAAGTATTGGTCCTAGACTCACCTTTTAGCATACCGATCAAATCCAAATCACTTTCTAAATCGATCTAACGATGTCTGGCCGCCTGACCGGTTGTTTGTTTATGCAACTTTCTGCGCAAAGTGCAAGTCGAAATTTTGAAGATAATTTGATAAGATATGTAACATACGTACTAATTGGCCTAAGTAAGAAATCTATTAAAACAAAATATAGCCGGTCAAACCCGACGACACAATACCCTCCCCACTGTATTAGCACACAACTTTTCGAGAGCGTACCCTGTTCTAGACCCATTGGTGCACATTGACTCGCCAAAAAAGAAATTATGAAATGAGGTTAATATTCGTATTAAAGTAAATATTCGTCTAAGAGTTCTCTATGCGAAATATTGTCTAAATATTTATATCCTTGGTCGCGGCGTGCTGTAATGGTGAAAGTGCTTGCCTACAATGGTTTTCGAGTGGTTCCAACTAGGGATTGCTGTCCGGTTTTAACCAAAATCGCGGTTTTAAATGCCTCAAAACCAAAAAACCAACAACAAAACTTTGATGTTAGCTTTTACTTTAACAATATAGTTATGCTTAAAGGAATTGCAAATTATACAAATTACTCGAACTTCGTATACAAAAACTTTGTACATAACAGCCTGCAACAATCGCAAGGTATTTCAAAATTCTTAAAATTTAAAATAAGTGCTAAGAAAAATAAATGTTACCTTTTAACTCTTAAGTGGACACCTAATTTGTGTGGCACAAACTACCACCTGGGCCTGGCTGGGACCACTAGCATTTTGTTTGGAGGTTTTGTGGCTATAGAAAAAACTCACACTAACAAGCCTATGGGCAAGGCTGGGACTACTTTTATATGTATGGGATCTTATGTCTATATCATAAAAGGGCCAGACCCAGGTGGATACAATATGCACGAAACTTTCATTTGGCCAGTTGCGATGCCCATGGTGTTTACACTTTTTCTCATTTTCTTGTAAAAAAAACACTATGATTGAGGAATACATAAAGTTTCGTTCAAATTTACTTAACCCTTTCGCGGACACCCCTTTTAACGAAGGGTTTCCCGTGGGCATTTTGCTATATCTACGTCATTTTTCTTGATAGCAAAATTCTGAAAACACCAAACTGCTCAAAATTAAAAATATAATCTATCTAAAAGATAAAAAGGACATAAGATTTTTGACGTTTATTTCCCTGATGATGCTCCTTGTACCTCAGCGATGACGTTGGAGACCATGACGTCGATAGCCGTCAGACGGATATATACGTCTAGGCACGTATAAAACATAAATAGCTTTGAAGTTCAGCTGTAACATTTATACACGTCAATGTAAATTTTTAAATTAGCAGCTATTTTAGAAAAATAAAACAACATATTTCGTTAAAACATAAAAATATTTAATTCATAAAATTCAGTCTTTGGTAGTAAAAGAAATAAAACTTAATAAAAGCGAAAAAAATTTTTATATTCCCACAAACACGCGTATTCTACAACTGAACAAATTTCCACATAAACTTGACGTGTATAGCCGTCATGTGTTTGTTGGATACAATAATATGTTTTTTTTTATACTTCGCAACAGGTGAACATCTAATATGATATCATGACTTAAACCTTGTTTATAAACATTCATTATATGCAAAAGCAATGTATCAAACAAAGTTGCTGATCTTTTGTTGAAAAGCTTCAATATTAAACGTTTTTTAGCCTGGTACTCTGTTCAAATTTGTGAAAAATGTTGAGCAACATTAATTATTTCACACGAAAATTTTGATATGTATCAATGTTACCTTTCATGCGAGTTTGTACAGTTTGACGTTTTTAGTCCTGCAAAGAATGCGACATTGTTTTGCGTATGTAAACAAACCGCACATGTATTTAACTAAAAATTATTTTTTTATTAAAAAATTTAATAAAAAAGAATATAAATATGGATAAAAAACTGTTACCGGTTGTGTTATTTTAATTTTTTATTTCTTATTTTATAATCAGTTGATACTTTTTTGCTTTTGCTTAAAATTCCACGTGAAATAAGTGCAGCTTACATTATTTCGCAGTTGTAAAAAAATGTTGCCAGAAACATTTCCTAACTTTTTCACAAAATGAACAGAGTACAACTCTATCAACATTATTTCATAGATATTCCGTACAAGTTTTTTTCATATGCGTTTTAACAGCATTTCACGTGAAATGTTGAACACAGTACCAGGCTTTAGCAGCAAAAATGTTTTTGATGTGTATGAACGTCATGTCCCACCAGAAACCTTTGTTATGACGGCTATACACGTCACTGCCCGCGAAAGGGTTAGTAATTATATAAAACAACTGGAAAAATGTCTGGACAGGCCCAGGTATACACTTAAGGACGAATAAAAGTACCTGAATTAATAAATAAAGTTTAACTTTGATATTTTCAAAACCGAAAACCGAACCGAAACCGACCGGTTTTAATCATTTTGAAACCGCGGTTTTACAATTTTTACGGTTTTTAACAAACTTTAGTTTCAACCTCCCTCCAAACAATCCGTCCAAGAAGCTCCCTGGCGACCCATTCACCTAGAAAAGAGGATAACATCATGACAAAGGACAGGCAGCCGCCACCACCTGTGAACAACGGTAGTAATCGAAGATTAGCCATTACACCAAATACACGGATGGCGTTGTTTCTAGGCAACAACAGATGGCACCCCCTTTATCCTAGGACCTGCTAAAGTATACCAGCAGCCATATTCTGTAATTCGCTTAGCTAAAGCTAAGTCTCTATCGCTAAAATGCCTTAGAAAATAAAAAATTGAAAAATTTTAGCAATGAAATTAAAAGCTAAAATTGCTGCGAATTAAATTTTTATGGCATTGCCAAATTTATCAATACACGTTCCAGTATTGCATTCGTAGCCAAAAATCGCTAAATCAACTTTTTAGATTTTTAACGATAGAGATTTAGCTTTAGCGAATCACAGAATACGGCCACAGTCTTCTACTTAACTGCAACAACAACCGATTAACGAAACTAATACAAGGCAAAATAAAAATAGACTGTTCGGTAATTTAAGAACTTGAACAATGCAATCTTACCTGCTACAGCATACCAATCATCTACTTAGCTGGAACAACAACCGATCAATGAAACTGATAGAAGACGATCGAAAATAACAACACTGATTGGATCGATATTCGAAGCACTAGTACAGTGAAATCTTACATGGCAAGAAGCGAAAACGACTGCAACAAATTGTTTAAATTAAAAATGCTTTGTGGAAGCCATATGCTCGCAAAGGGGTAATTGAGAAAAAAATGTATTTCCGTATGAGATTTATTCGTCTTTAAATATTTTTAGGAAGGGGGAATATAGGACCGATGGTTAATTCTAGGGACACCAGCACAAAATTTTTTCTGACATAGTAGCAATCATGTACGTTATTGTCTTTAGTAAATTGTATGTTAATACCTATTTAAGAATGTTAAAGCATATAAGATATTTTCGGAGCTACTTTATTTCGGAAAGAAACTAAAATGGGGCATATGCGAAATTTTGGTCCAGCTGTCATAATTTTCAATAGAGTTGATCGTTATAACAAAGTTTCAACAAATTATCTTCAACAAATGCGTTTTTTGCGTACAAGGTTTACAAGGAGAGTCAGACAGCCTGCTGAACAAGCGAACATCGTTAGATTAATTCAAAAAGTGATTCTGATACGATCGGGGGGTTTTGATGTCGTACACACATCAGCATAAGCATTTATAACATTACCACTTCTTTATACCCTTCAACAAAGATGAATGGGCATATATAAGTTTGTCATTTCGTTTTTAATTTCTACAATATTGATCTTATGTTGGGTCCTTATGATTAACGAAGTAGATTTAACTATGTCCATCTGTCCGTGTGTATATTAAAATGGGGTTTCCGAAGACCCCAGAAATTATGGGGACTAGGTTGCTATTAAAATTCAGCTAGATCGCTAAATGACTAAGATATCAGCAAAAAACTACGACTGGCTCTAATTTTTTCCTGTTGTTTTTTGTATCTTGTTTATTTTTTAATGTTTATTAGAAACACCGCCAGAGCAAAAAGTATTCAAACGAGGTACAACCATCTTGGTTATCAATACGATAAAGTTTCCAAATTAGATTCCAGCATCTTGGTTATCAATGTACAACATCCGACAAAACGTGGGCGGGATTGGAAAAGTGGGCGTGCCACAAAATAGATTTATTTATTTCTAAGAACAGTACATATTTATAAAACTTTCTCTTCTTATCGAATATTGGTGAGGGGAAATAAGATTCGGCTTAGCCGAATATTGCACACTTACTTGTTTTCTATTACTTCTTTCCAAATTAATTTCCATATAAGGAACAAGATACCAATCACAAAAATCAATGTGCAACCTCTTTAAAAAAATAGCCGAGATTATATAACTAGGCACTTCGCATACCAAAACATTAATTTTTATACCCACACCACAATAGTGGAGAGGGTTTATGCATTTGTGCTGATGAGTGTAACACCTTCAAATATTGGTCCTAGATCCACCTTAAAATATACCGATCGACTCAGAATCACATAGGTTCTTATTGGCAGAAGGACCAAGCCTATTCAAAATGGGCCGAATCAGAGGACCACGGGGGAGATAGGGGGCAATTTCTGCCTCTCAGCAACTATTAAACCAATTTTAGAGAAATTTAAAACATATATAGATCCATATTTGTTCGGATACATTAGCTATGGATTTTTAAAAAATAAGACCACGAGGGGAGATGGGGGGCAATATTTGCCTCTCAGAAACTATTAAACCTATTTTAATGGAATTTAAAACATAGATAGATCTCTACTCATATAGCCATACATTCTCAAAAATTTGTTTTTAAATACAGTGGTGCAGGGTATCATATGGTAGGTCTTGACAGTCTAAACTTTGTTACTTGTTTATGAATATGGCAGATTATCCCTAAACTTTTATTTTTTTATTTATTTATTTTACTTAGAAATATATTGCGTTTAATAACATCAACATATAAAGAAAAATCTATAAAGTTCATCATTTCATTAAACGGATCTGCCATCTCGTAGTTTGTTCGAAAAGTTTTAACACTGGGGGATTGCATCGAAATGGGCATTGGGGAACATTCAATATTTAGAAAATCTGATAAAACTATTCCGCTTAAAAGATTTACAAGAAATGAAACGTTAAGCATAATTCTTTGAGTTTTTAATGTTGGCAGTAGAATCAAAGCAAGTCGTGATGAATATGATGGAAGCGCAGAATATCCTCGATAAACATCTCTTAAACAAAAAAGTAAAAACTGTTTCTGATCAGATTCTATAAGATTAATGTGAACGCAATAGCAGGGTTCTTTCAAGTGTCGTGAATAATCTTTTGGTGATAAAGGGATCCTTAAATTATTTTGCCAAAATTGATTTGATGAAAGCCAACATTCCTCGAGCTACTTAAAACACAATACACAACACAATAAGGCCAATTTACTTTTATTTAACTTGTATTTTCCAATGTTAAATAAAGCTGCTTTAATATTTCTAGTGTTCGCCTTATGGCCAAAATTCGACCATAAATTTGTATGTACAATGTACTAGTTACAAACCACCAGTTTTTGTTAATGCGACTCTGTTTTTTCAAATTTTGTTCTGGCAACGCTGGTGATATTTGACATTTCATCAAGAATAAAAAATGTTACTTAACTCTCTAAGATGCTGATGTAAACGGTATAGTTTATGAAAGTAGCTTACGATCATAAACTAGTTTGAAAATTACAAGTATAAATGCACTATAAGTTCAATATAAAAAAAACAGGGCTGTGGAGTCGTCCAAAAAAAGTACTAACTCCGACTCCAAACGCTGAAATTTTTTAAGTGCGACTCCGACCCCTACTATAATGAGACTCAGTGATGTTACCTTTATTTTGTCATTACCGTACGGCCTTCTGATGCTAAATGTATATGAGACTCAGTGATGTTAAGTTTTATTTTTTCATTACGGTACGGCCTTCTAAAAATTAGAGGTTTTGAGAAGAAATTACACATACATTAATGTGCTGTTTCTAAATGACAGGCGATTGATTATGTAGTAAAATTTATATGAAGAGCACTCAGTCCATCGCCTATCATTTGGAAACAACACATAAGAGCAGTATTCATAAACCATTTATTTAAATTTTTAATGTGTTTTAAGAAGATAATTTTTATTTTGAATTTTTTTTTTCAATTTTTTAGGCCGAAAAACTTTGGTGTCGGAGTCGCGAGTTTTTGTGGGTACCACGACTCCGACTCTGACTCCGGCACAAAAACCTCAACTCCGGCTCTTCAACTCCGACTCCACAGCCCTGATAAAAAATATCAGAAAATATGTATTGAAAAACAAGAAAGTACCAAAAACTCTCCTTTATAGATTGACATTCTCTCAGGACATTGCATGTTTAATTTTTCTATGTCTAATATTAACAAAAATTAATCAAAGTACCAAAACGTTCTTATTCACCCAGTTTAATGTATATTTTATCTTTATGTAGGTCGAATATTTACATATATGTTCTGTATATGTGTTAGCAGCAAATTTGAACGGTAAAAACTCCGAAAATATTGAAAAGATTTTAATAAAAATTGTTTAATATTTAATTCGGCTCAAGTTCATCAAATTTAATTTTTATTTAATTATTTTTATGAAGAAAGGAATTTTACAACATGAAAATTAATTAAAATTGTTATTGATAATATTTCATTTTTTTGACCGTGGCCGGGGCTCGAACCCTGGCCGGCAGGTTACCATGACATGTTTCGATCGCAACCACTCGATCTCCTCAGATGGATTTGTCGTCTTACACTCGCAGCCATCGACGACTGCTGACGTCAATAGTCAAACATCAATCCTTAAACCAAATTGTATTTTTAACTTTTGGTAGATCGAAATTTGCTTTTTCGAATGATTATCCATTTTAATCGATTTTACATGTTTTTCCTAACTTCTGTTTTTTCCGTACTTTTGTCAAGAATTTTTCTAGAAGTCCAAAGTACATTTTTTGTTTTTTCATTTTTGTCTTTCTTTTTCTTGTTTTCAGCACAACTTGAAGGACATATGTACACATAGAGCTCGTGCCTTAGCCTTAACAATAATTAGAATTGTGGTTATTTTGTTGAACTATTTATGGTTTTTAATCCAAATTTTTTAATATTTAATTCGGCTCAAGTTCACGGTAAAAAAAAAATGAAAGATTATCAATAACAATTTTAATTAATTTTCATGTTTTAAAATTCCTTTCTTCATAAAAATAATTTAATAAAAATTAAATTTAATGAACTTGAGCCGAATTAAATATTAAAAAATTTGGATTAAAAACCATAAATAGTTCAACAAAATAACCATAATACTAATGATTTTAATAAAATATACCTTGTGCACTTCTGTAAGTAAATATCTTCAAATAGTGGTGGAAAGTGTTCTTAACTGTTTTGTCTTTGCCGATTTATACATAGATTATATAGTAAGTATAATAGTTATTCAGGTATTTATCTAATTGAATTACTAAATAACAGAATTCTAACTATAATTTAATAATTTTCTTTTTTTCCACTTTTACTCCTTGATGTATGCTTTAATTTATGTTGCCCCCAAAACTATGCTTTAGTTTTTCCAACATACTTTATATATATATATATTTTTTCCCCTAGCTCATCTGTAGATGTTAGATTTAAGATGTTAATACAATTTTAAATATTAAACCATTATCTAACGTTAGCAAATTTCCACTGTTTCCCTTTTAGAGTAGCAAATTTTAGTTTTCCTTATTTGTTTATCTCCCTATTTTTAAGAATATTAAAAAATAATATTTTATTTGACAGATTTTTAGCATATTGTTGAATTTATATTTTCTCTATATAAAAGAAATATATATGTAATATTACTTATTCATAGATGGATGTATCAACACTTTGTCATTGAAATGTTTAAAAAAAATAATAAAAATAGCACAAAAACTAAAAATATATGGGTTTGTAGCCAAATATGTATGTACTATACATGAGCTCCTGACAAGAATTGCAAAGTGCCACGAATAGTTGAATAAGAGAAATTACTAAAACAGCAGGGGATTGTCAGAGTCTTGTATTTTTAACAGCTTCATCGCATTTCAATGACAACAGACAAGAATTGTACTTCATCTTTTTTTTGGCAATATCAACAACTGTCAACAACTATTTAACAATGCGAAAAATGATTTGTCAGAAAATAAATAAAATAAAATCAAAAATGGTGTTAATATGACGATGATGTTAGAAAACTAATAAATTAGATTTAAATTAAATTTTGAAACAGGGGTGATCTCTTGAAAGTGATTTTAAAAAAGAAATTTGTGAATGATTTTGGGGAAGATTATAAATTTTTTTAAGGAAATTCGTAAGTTATGATATTAAAGCTTAATAATTTTTAAAAACATTGCTTCAAAAGTATCTATTAAAAATGGAACGTTCAGAAGTTTTTTTTAAAAAAGTACCTTAACATATATTCCTGAAACTCCTACAAACATTATAGGGCCTCTGAAAAACAACCTTAAAAAAGATCCCTTAGTAAGCAGCTTTAAAATATACATTTTAAAAAAGTACGTTTAAAGCAGTACCATCTAGAAGATATCTCATAAGAAAGTACCTTTAAAAAATACTTTGAAAAAGTACATTTGAAACCCATGCATTAAAAACACCTTTAAATAAGTACATTAAGCAGTCCTTTTAAAAAAGTAGACTAATAGAAGTACCTTTAAAAAAAATATATTATTTATATTCCCGTTGCTCCAATGTGGAACTGCCATTCGGGTCTATTAAGCGCTTTTTTTTGGAAAAATACCCACGCGTACCAAAAAAATCTAATTTTTCCGTACTCGTTGAAAAACTTTCCCTGCCAAAAGCCCGATTTTGCCTACTCGTTGAAAAAATTTCTCCTACAAAAATCCCTAAGCGTTTTAGTCATTGGCAGGATGCACAATAAACTCATTAGCGCCCAATGATCCCATTTTTTTTTTGTTTTTTTTTTTTTTTTTTTTTTAATTCCCTAATCTAATCCCGCGAAGCTCTACGCTTGTCTGCAGGAACCAGAGTCTAGCTCACTACCAGCTAGCCTACCGGGGCACTCATTTGGGTACATGCACAAATAATTGAATAACTAAATAAAATTATATTTTTCGAAAACAGCTAACAATTTCAAAAATTAAATTTGATTTAGTTTTGATTAATAATTTTTTTAGTTCATATTCTTATGTATGGGCATTTCCTCAGAATGGTCAACTAGGATGGACAAATAAAATGTTGATAACATTGTGTCAAAAATATTCAACAAAGTCGTCACCAAAGAAATCTGACGCTTAACCTTTATGTAAAATGGTCAAATGTTGAACAGTTTTCGAGATATTCCAAAATAACCGTTATTGGCGGTGTTTAAAAAGATGTTTATTTTAATGTTGTAAAAAATGCAAAGGCAATTGCGAGCATAAGGCGATACAATGAACTCCCATTAGAGGAAAAGACCTCTAGACTGATTACATTTTGGGCCGAAAATCAAAACCAATTAAGAAAATATCTGAAAATATTTATAGTCCCTGCTACTTCGGTGCTATTCAGCAGCCGGTGAATTACTTATATGTATGCATATTCCACTGTTAAATTTGACAACTCATATGTAAAAACTATCGCGTATGGCAGGCCTTAGGGTGTATACTGCTATATAAAAACTCCTTAAATCATACTACAGTTTTTCTATAGGCAACTTTAAATCCCCAGAGAAAATTGTTTTCGATGCAAACTTTTGTTTCAAACTTATTCTAACAAAACAATTTGCTAAGCTCTGTAAAACAATTTAATTGCAACTACAACTATTGTTTCTAGTCAATAGAAAGGAATTTGAAAATAAAAAATTTTAAACTTGAAGTAAAAAACCTAAATCTATAAAATAAATGAAAACTATTTTGTGTTTTTTTTGCACAACTTGTGCCATTGAGGTTGAATTTGGTCAGTAGTGTATTGTTCGAAATCAAAGCCACAAAATGAATTTTAGTTTAACTGAAAAACGTAGACACAGTTGTAAATGTTGGAGTAACTTTACTTACCAATAGTTTACAATTTCTTTTTCAGACCATTTTTCTTTCTTTTTTTTAACTCCAGTCTCTCTGCAGACTGACCAATAAAATGTCAAAAAATCACAAATAAAAAATTCGAACGAATGAAATAAATAAAGAAAAAAAGTAAGCTAAAGGAAAATCATAAAAGTTTTTGCTGTAACACACAAAAACCTCAAGAAAAAGTTTCGTAATTAAAACTGTCATGCGAGTTTGTTAACCATAATAGTTCAACATCATGTCGAGTTAAATATTGTAAATGAACTGAAGATGTAGTTACATGAAAACGAACGAGCGAACGAACGAACAAAAAACAGAACTGAACTGAAAATTTGTAATACAAGTACAAAAAAAAAAATTCTGTGCCAAAGAAAACTATAAAGTATGACACAGACATTGTGTTCATTGACCAAAACATTTTGGCTTTAATTGTCATTTCTTTTAAGAGCATGATATACAATCAATTACATTGGAAGATTTTAAAGGGAGGCATTCAGAAATTTGGACAAAAGTAAGAAAAGAAAAGCTGATAAATTCAATTTTCTAATGGTTTTTAGGACTTGAAAAAATAAATGAAAAATAAAAATGTGAACTATAGCATTAATGGTGGAAGGGTATTGTTAGTTTATAAGTTATAGAAATTTCATTAAAATTGGTGTATTACTGGTCACAGCTTCCACATTGTAGCCGTCCCTAAGAAATATTTTTTGTCCAATTGAATTTTATAGGGAAACATTAGCAGAACAACTCTAAGAATGCGCCGCAGATTGTCCAGTATATTGGGCCTTGTCCAGTTACCAGCTCAAATACAATTTTTCCAGTTAAAATAGAATTTCTTTCATATTAAAAAATAATTTTGTTTATTAATTACATACTTAATATTAAGAAGCAATTTATGTCTTGCTCAAAGATATTCCAATTAATCATATATGAACCTCGTTTTTATTTTCCATACCATACTTTTTCGAATGTACTTTAAGTATATGAAATAATCTATACCCACAAGAAAGTAAAATTATGTCCTATGGAGATTTTAATACAAAATGTTGATGAAAGTTTGAAAAATTTTCAATTATATTTGCTTGCAACTAAAACAAGAGTTAGGAAATTCTTTAATTCGTAAGCGACACACAGTAAGAAATTTAAGAACAAAAAAAAGAATCTATTCTAGTAAAATTCGTGATTCCGCGCTAACGACTATTAAGCCTAGAACTCTGTTCGAAAAATGTTGAGCAACATTGATTGATTTCATACGAAAATGTTGTCATGTATCTTGCGGTTGTTAAAAACTTAACGTTTTAATTAGTTTTGAAGGTAAACAAAAACCATAGTTGGGGGTAGTGCACTAAATGTTGATTTAAATCAACATTGCGCTCTTACTTAATAAAACTGCAAAAAATTAGTTTTTAAAATTTTTTTACCAGCTTTAGTGATGATTGGTATTTTTTTTACTAGCACTTAAAAAAATTAATTGGTATTGAACATTTTTTCACTATCGCTAACTGTGATTGTATGCATAAAATCTGCATTCAATCCAAACTTGTAGTTCAAAATTTGAACTTGCAATCAA
This sequence comes from Pollenia labialis, assembly GCA_949318255.1. NCBI lineage: Eukaryota > Metazoa > Arthropoda > Insecta > Diptera > Polleniidae > Pollenia > Pollenia labialis. The sequence continues at coordinate 116,479,709 of OX439143.1, forward strand.
AAAGCTGTACGAAAACATAATATCACTAAAATTTAAATAAATTTAATTTTGTAAGTGCTGGTTCTTGATTTGTCCGATTAGGGATGGGCAAGTTGAAAAAATATATCGATATATATCGAATCAATATTTTTTTTAAGTGTCGATATTTATTATTTCAAAAATATCGATATATCGAACGTATTTTGCTGAAACTAATACCAAATTAAAAAATTCAATATACCTTTGTACAAACATATGTAATTACATTGCTAATTTTTATTGTTTTATTTTATTTAAAAAAATTAATAAAATCAAAAAAAAATTTAATTAAAACAAAAAATTCAATTATAACAAAAACAAAAGGGAAGAATACAAAATAACCATAAGCAAAAAAAAAATAAATTACGAAAAATTTTAATAGAAGTAAATAAGTCATGGAAGTACCAACTTTCCTTAAAATTTGAATTGCACCCCAAAAGTACCAACTGGTTTTAGTCAAACCAGTAATCATCAGATATGGACATCAGGAGCACTCTCTGTTTTATGTGCACTCCAGACAATCTGCATTTTGTATCCGGCACTGCTTCTTATAAATGCCAATTTATTTAGATCTACATATTTGTTTAAAAAAACATATGATGCAATGATTCCAATTCTTAAAAAAACATATTGTTTGAAAAACGGCTAAAATTTTGAGTTCTTAATGAAGACTGACTTTTAAAAATATCAAATTCGATAGTCGTATTTCAATATCGATACATCGATATATCGGTATTTAAAATATCGGCGATATATTTCGATTATATTTTTTTTATATATCGATATTTTTTGCCCATTCCTATGTCCGATGATATGCATAATCAAAGGAAATTAAACTAAATGAAATTCTGTCAATAACGGAATAACTCTTTGATTTAATCATTACGTTGGGTCTCCACGTAGCAATTTTTATCGCTAAGTACAAGCAAAAACGTCGGCAGAACAATGACAGAACAATGGAGCAATAATTGCTAATTATATTGCTGGAGAACACTTGATATTGCTTTGCCATAAATTTGCAATTTTCACCGCGAGTTGTTGTATAATGTTTTGTGCCTGTATTTATAACAAATGTTTTATGTTGTGTTTTGAAGTGGTTGTTAAATTTTCTTTTTTAAATTAATAAAATAATTAATTAAGTTAAAATGCTTAGATTTGATGCTGAAACGTGAAGAGCTATTACTCCTTTATTCTGGTCAATGTAAATTTTAATTACTCATTCCCTGATGATGATATTCGAAGAATATCGAAATATCGGAAATAAATAAAGAAAAATTTTACATACAACAGACCTCGAGCTTAAGAATTTTAACTTAGTTTTGAATTTTAAAGGTCGAATAAAAATACAACTTAAGAAAAATAAAATAATTAATTGTAATTGCCGTAGCTGTGTTTTGTATTACTTTTTTGTTTATTTGCGTTTGAAAAAAAAAAATAAAATTGTACTGTTCTATTGAAAAAATAAAAAAATTGCCGTTCTTTTGATATTGGCGTTTATTTAAAAACATAATATATAATAATATATTTAAAAATATAAAGTATAGGTACATGTATCAAATAGTTCTAAAATGTCCGTACACAGAAATTTAATGTTAGATAAATGAAAACTGATTTGACAGCAAATTGCTAAGCAATAATTGATCAAGCAATCAGAATTGCCATGAGTGGTAATATGCGGTCTATACGTCGCAAATTCATTGGAGCAATCAAATTTGACGTTTGCCGCAATAAATGTTGCTACGTGGAGACCCGGGGTTAAAACACAAGTTTTGTATTTTAAATTGTGTGCAAAATTTTTAGTCAAATAAGTGAAGAAAAAAAACTGCAATTATCTGATGATTGCTTTTTTTAAATCAAACTATTTTTTTAGCGCAAAATGTTTTAACATTACAATCACTTATGTGTAGTGAAACTGCTAATTTTCAATTCAACACCTTAACATCAACCAAATGCTATAAACACATTCGAGACAGCAAGCTACCGACTTCAATATGTCAAACATAGAATACATGTGTGTATATGGAAATGATTATTTTCACGACGACACGGCTACATGGCTGCAGGTTGTTGTCTGTGCTTATTTTGTCGTTGTAGTCAAATTAAACTAATTTGTATTTTTGTCCACTACAAAACAGAAAAAGTGTTGCTAATATTAAAAAATATTTAAGGAATAAGTGCTTGAAAATATTTTTTTGTTTAACAGAAAAGAATACGCTTGAAATTGAAAAAATTATATAACTTTTTAGTATCCTTGAAAGAAGTTCTATAGCAATTATTATCTAACCCTTAGATATTTGCTTAATAACGTTTTGCGGGTTTTCAGCGTTGCGGAACACTTATTAATTATGTACACATTGCAATAATTAAATTTGTAACTAGTACATTAATTACTACCACATATATATTTTTACTCAATAAATCTTAATAAATTTAAAATTTTACATGATGGAGTTACTAATATGTAATATGTTTGATTAAATATTTTGACAAAATTTTAAGTGTTGTTGAAAAATCTATCAAGAAATATTAATATTTTAAATTGGTTCTTAACAGGCTTATAAATCGGAATTTTTAATTCATTATGTGAAAGATATTTCGAAGTAGTTTCTTATAATACCAATACTATTTAGATCCAGTTTTCAAAATTATTGATAAGGGGCACGTTCGTAAATGCAGTTGTTGGGTGTCTCTTGCGCAGAAGTTAAGTTTAATGTTCATAAAAGCATCACTTGTAAGAAACTTGGCATCACTCTCATATTTCAAAAGTTTTTTTTATGCTGTCATGCCGCAGCTCTGCAGTATATTTTTTTCTGATGCAATAAATTTTGACATAAAAAAAATCGTTTTATTTTTCTTTTGTGATGCTTTTTCTTGTAATTTATAAGAACACTGTCACTTTTTTCAATATTTTCAATAGAATTTGTCATCGATATTGTTGATAACATTTATTTATTATTTTATGTTTGCCCATTAAACTTTTGAAATTTAGCTCGTGTTCAAAAATTCAAACTTTGCACAGCTGTTGTGCAGTAAAAAAGTATTAAGGCCCAACCATAATGTGCTTAAGTTGGCTTAATCAAATGTGCGAAAACATGTAAATTAAATAATGCAAACCATATTGAACTTAAGGCAACTTTTTACTAAATTTAATGAAACTGTCATTTGCTTAAGCAAGGTGCGAATCTAATCGCACATTCTGTACGGAATCAAATGTTTTTTTATTTGTTGTTTTTTAAAGTACATTTGAGATACTTTTTGTTAATTTTTGACAGTAGGTTAAGCAAGGCTATGCATATTATGGTTGGGCCTTTAGCATTACAACTGCAACTGGTAACCACGCATCAGCAACAACATTTTGCATCACTGCAGCAGTGATGCATAGCTTCATATATTTACGTACGTACCCAACGTGTTCTGAAACTTTTATGACGTGCGTTGACGGAACAAAATTTTTATTTTAAAAGCAGTATATATTTTTTTTATTTAATCTGCTGTTAAAATTATATTGCTTATTAGTTCCAAAAAAACAGACAAAATTAAAATATTTTAAATGATTTTTAATAAATTCGTTTGTTTAAACGCTATAAAATGTATTATAAATAAGTGTTTATATATTTATTGGCTTAAATTAAGTTTGTTACGAGTCTTGAATAATGCATGTTTTTCCATTTCATAAAAGTTTAAAAAAATGATAGTGGCACCACTGAAATACAAATACACAATAAAAAAACAGCTGTTTTTAATTTTTCAATTGTAGCTGTCGTCTTCAAAATAATTCAGTAGCTGTCTACACGACTGTAATTGCACCCAGCAGCATTTGTAGTCGTGTGTTCGTGTATCCTGCTGTGGTGAATGTGTTTAATGCAAAATTATTGCAATCATTTTAAACTAGTGCACTACCCCCATCTATGACAAAAACCATGTGTTTTGATAATTGTCATTAAAAATAGTAAACAATTTTATTTTAATAATTTTCTATAGTAAAAAACAAAAAAAAATTTAATTTTATTATTATTTGTTGCACTTTTCTACATTTTTCTTTTTGAAACGCTTGTTATAAACCCCACCTCACTCATACAAAATAAAATATTACAAAAAATGATTAGCTGTTGGCATTGCTGCCAGACTTGGGGATTTATCCCCAAAGTTGGGGATTTCATGCGAGCAAAAAGGACAGAGAAAGTCAATTTGGGATTGGGGATTTTTTCGGTGATTTAAAAAAAAAAATTCGGAGATTTTTTGGGGATTTTATACATTTTAAATATAATTTTCCCTACTTTTATTATTTACGCTTATTTTTCTTTGTTTCGTACATAAAATAAGAAAAAATTAGTAAAACGTTTACCTTACTCTTACCAACAACTAATACAGTGTAGAGCGTCTTAATTAAGATTACCATTTTTCTTAAGTGTGTAAAAGGTGCTTAAAAGCTTCAACAATTTTGAGTGAGTGTTTTAAAAAGGACGAATTATAAAAAATAATCTTAAACCTGTCAACGGTTTAATTCAACACATACAATTTTTGATTTTTTAAAGACAATTTTCAAGCAAACATGTAAGTAAATCGTTACCTGAAACGCAAAAGAAACTTAATAACGAAAAATTAAGAATCAACGTTTTCATTGATTCTGATCCATTGCATCAACACAAATGTCCACCAAAAAAATCTTTCGACTAAAATGTCCGATTTTATTATTAAAAAACAAAAGGCCATATCTACAAAAGATACTCTGATAAACGCTAAAAGGCATAACTGACAGTTTGCATAATATGCTACAACTGGAATGTTTTACAGGAAAAATAAAAGAAATTTAAGTATAAACCTTAAGGTGATTTATTAATTTATAATTTTGAATAGTTATTACTTCTGCTGTAAAAGTTTCAAAATGTTAGATAGGGCCTTTTGCGTATTAGGTGTCGAAATATAAAAGACAATATAATAAAGTTTGGGCAAAAGAATGCGGGGCTATTGGTTAGTACTTATTATGCTTCGAAGTATTAAATAAATAAGTATTAAAGCTCCAAATTCTTATAAATTGGCTCATATGTCTTCAAACACAGCATATTGCTCTGCTTGTAATTCCTCACTGGAATTACATAAAAAGGATTAAAAAAAAACATGTCGAAACCAGTCGCTACAAACAAAATAAATAATTTCTTTACTAAAATTTTTTATTTGGGGATTTTTGGGGATTTCCTATTAAGATTTTTCTTTCTATTTTTAAAAAAATTTAAAATTTTTAATTAACAAGATTAAAAATTGTTTCAGAAAAAATTAATTAATTTTTTGGGGACAAGGCAAAAAAGTACCTGGTAGAACTGGCTGTTGCTTAAAATTCCGTGCAAAATAATATGAGTTGCACTTGTTTCGCACGGAAAATATAAATGTTGCTAGAAACATTTCGCATGTTTTTCGTTATATAAACAGAGTATAACTCTGTCAACATTTTTTCGGTTGTAACTATTTCACAGAAATTTTTTTTATATTGAGTTTGATTTTAGGTGACGATATATAAAACGACGTTAAACTGAATTTTTATTGTTACGTTTCCTCGTTTTTTTTAACGTTATGGTATCAAAATTACATCAAACTTTATTTTGTTTTGTACTTTTTAGATTTTCCAGTTATTTTTACAAAATTCAGTTGAATTTTTTACATTGTCCAGTTATTTGAATATTGGTTTCTGGAAACCCTAAATGAGTGTGATGACATTGGGGTTCTCACGATGCTCACTGTGCAAATTTTCAATTTGTAAATATGGAGTGCATATTATGATTGATCGTGAGCTCACCGGTTTTTTTTTTTTTTTGTTTTGGGAAATGAGCCTATTTTTCTAAAAATTCATTCTGCAGACACATAAAAATTCTGTCAGCACTGATAAAAATCTGCATACAAGCATATTTATTAATCTATATCTTTTCTTTTTTAATAAATTTATATTTATTTTTCTATTTTATATAAAATCCCCCGACGAAAAATATGGCGCTGAATGTGTCAAATGTTGTTATTTACATTTGTTTGCAACTAAGTAATTTTGCAGGCATCTTTGCGCTCAAGGTGTATTTTATAGTCCAACTTTCTTACAGGGTTAGGCAGTATTTCAAATATTTTCATTTGAAATTGCAATTTAACATCAGTTTGTGAGCCGGACTTGATAGAATGTTTTTTAGTCAATTTAATTGAACGTCAAATTTTCTTAATTTTTAAGAAACGTGGTCCGATGAACTCACACAAAAGGTACAATTTTTCTGGATAAAATAGTCTATGGGTTCTGTTGCGGATTGGTCCCACTCCAAATGTGGCAATTTAGTTTTACTGATTTTAAAATGAAATTCTTAAATTTGGTAACGTTTTTAAGTTTGAATCTATTCATGATAATATTCCAGAGTTTACACGCAGAGAAAAAACATGTTAAAATATGTTCACCTCCAACAAAATTTTAAACATATAATGGTTAATTTAATCATATTATTATCACCTTTAACCATATTATAGTTGAATTAGTCATCCATCAAGAAGCCACAACAATATTATGGTTGCTTCTAAAAATGTCATGGTTAAATATGACAATAATTTGTTTTAAAATTAACAATATTTTTTTCTCTTTTCCAAGAGCAACATGCTATGGTTGAAAACCAACCATGCTATTATAAGTGTTGAACATGTTTTGGTTTTTTTTGACCATAACATTTTGGGAGGCAACCATAATATGTTTAAAATTGCACGAAAATTACAAAAATATACATGTTGTTATTTAATAAACATTAAGTTTATTATGTTTTTGATTGTATAGTACAATATTATCTTTCTTAGTCTCGTTTTCACAACTTGCCGATAGCTAAAGGTAGGATTTTATCGGCCGTATAACAAGTGTTCCATAATTACAACTTTACTTTAACCTACCAGGTAGGACGAACCTTAATTTACTTTATCGCTCACTTTGGGCTAAAGTAAAGTTTTAATAATGGAACAGTTTTTATAAGGCCACTTTAAGTCTACTTTTAGTTATCGGTAAGTCGTGAAAACGGGCCTTAAAATTGTAAGAAATAAATAATCTCCTTTTATTGCGTAAAACATTTCAATAAATGGAAAATACTCTTTCAGCATCGCAAGGTGTAACTATTTGAACGCTTAAAGTTCAGATGCAGAAAGGTTGTCAATAAAATCATCCGTCGCCCTTTCATTAGTTAAAAAAAACAAAATTCTGAGAAAATCGATTAAAACTGTTTTTTAAAATTTAAATGCCAAGCCAAATAGAGAGTTTGGAAAAATAATAATTAACCAGAAATTGCACGTAACTTACTGAGTTTTGTACGAGATTGATAATAGCTTGGGGAGGAATTTTACAAAACAAATAAAAGGGCGGCTTTTACAGAATATTTTTTTATTTTAATTAGCTGTGTTTGCAAATGGACTAGTCACATAAGCTATTTCTTATTTTAATTAATCTTGTTATCCGGTACTACGATCTTAAACTTTTTTTGAACTTTAAACAAAATCTTTTTTACTGAAATCTTTGATATTTACTTATGCACTGTCTATTAACTGCCTGTTTTTGAACGCGAGTGCAAAAGTGACTCGTTTAACTAACATTTCAAACTAAAACAATATTTCAAAATTTGTTTTTGTTTTAACTGTTAGGTAAACGAGTCACTTTTGCACTCGCGTTCTAAAAACAGGCAGTAAGTTTAAGCTTTTGTTAGTAAATTCAAGAGACTTGAGCAGAGGTTTGACAGTCTTTAGTTATTTCTATCGAGTTTAAAAAAACACCCTTTTCATTAAAAAATTCAGTGTTCATAAAAGGAAATATTACTTGTATTGCGCTGGGCCTGTTACTAAAGTAAATATCGCTTATTTTCTACATCGTAGTCATAACTCAAAAAAATAGATTTCGAAATAAACGTGTTTTAAGTTTTTGATTTGCTTGCATCACTTAGAAAAAATAAAGATACATTTTCTTCAAACGGGAAAATTTGATACGCAATATAAAAAAATCAAGGTGAATAATTTGGCATCACTTACTCTTAAATTTAATTTTTTGACGACGTTGCAACAATTGAGCGATAAATTGTAGATTAATTAATAATAAAAATAAAGAATTTAGTATTAAATATTAAATATTCTAAGTACACTATTCAAATGTATTTTGTATTTTAAAAACATTTTAGTCGTGTAGTAAATGTATTTAGTATTTTAAATACACTATTCAAATGTATTTTGCATTTTAAATACATTTTAATCGTGCATTCAATGTATTTTGTATTTTAAATAAACGATTTAAATGTATTTTGAATTTAAAATGCATAAAGCATTGTTTCCCCAACCCTGCTTTCTTAATTATTTTAGAATATATTTTAAAACCATTTTATTAACATTTTCAAAAACTGCCCATAAAACTCGTTATCTAGTTATTATATAAAAAAAATCCAAATCGAATACGCTCACATTTAACGCAATTTTCTACCAAATTTGTTTATTACTTTATTATTTAATCTTTCTCTAATATTTTATGGATTAGCTTTATGCAAATGCAAAACTACAAAAACTGCTATTTATTTGCGTAAAACAGCACAGATGTATTTAAAATTTATATTGTTTTAAATAATTCAGTTTTTAGACGCAATATGTCCGACTATGAATTCTTTATTTATCTCATTGCAACAAAAATACGTTGGCATTTAAATGAAAATTATACACTCTGTAAAGTAATAAATTTTATTATACAAATTAGTAAAATGGCATTTAAAGCTTAGAGTAAAATAATAATAAGCCCATAAATAAAAACAGAAATTTATGAAAACAAATATCAACGTATTTGTTATAAATGACCAAGCAGGTGTAAATTAAGCCGAGAAATTTTAAATTACTTTTAAATAGTTCTAAATACTCGAAATTTTATGTAACTAACAATTTTGAAAAGTAATATTCAATTAAAGTACACAAAAGCTTTTACACTTTTGTGGTCTTTAGTTTTAAATGACTTTTCTGTATTTTTAGTAACTTGAGTGATTCTAGAAACATATGTATGTATATTTATAAAATAAATGTCTAAATAATGTAAGTAATTAGTTACCGACTATTTAACAGCACATTACCATTCACTATGTCTAATTTAACGGCTCTATGCTCCAATTTGGAACGACGGGAATAAATATAAAAATATATATGTCTAATTACTTGACTGAGTATTTGTAATCAGTGTTCCAAAATAAACATTAAATATCGTTCATTAGTGTTCGGCTCGGTAGATTAGTTGAAAACACAAACGCCAATTGTGTTTGTGTAGTAAATCATAAAAAAATAACGAACATTTAATTGCGTTCTGTTTTTTTTTAACCACAAACTTCGTTGTGTTCGGTTCAACACATTAATGTTCGTTCGTTTCAGTTGTGCTTAGCACTCTTTTGGCTGGGAAAAAAATTTACACAAATAAATCATGTGCACAATACACACACAAGCTATTCGTGCTTTGGTCGTTGCTAAAATTTGTTGTTTGCTTATTCCTTCATCAATGTAAAAAAAAGAAACTATGGAACATTAAAATAAAATGTATCCCTACAGAACTACTACAATTGTTCTGTTTTAAAACGAAGAACAGAACACTTTAACATTATATCACTATAACATTAGAACACTATAAGATTCTTGAAAATAGTAACGAACGGCATTAAGGTTCTGTTCGTATTCCCAAACGTTTCTGGGTGTGTGAGCCGTACGCCTTAAATGTTCTGTTCAATTGATGTTAGAATATTTTTTTTTAAATCACTTATTCACTGAGCTGATCTGAAATGTAAAATTTTGTTAAGTACCTAATGTGCCCGTTTTTACATTGTTAAAGATCAGTTTTTACATTGTTATAGGTCGCTTAGGAATAAACAAAGTAACCAAATCAAGTAGTTCTCTTAAGTCTAGACTTTGAACACTTGCATACAATTCAGAGGAACTCATGGAAGATGTTGAAAATGTCAAATACGCGTTCACACTTGAAACATCTAACAGTAGATGTTAGATCAATAAAAAATGTCACCATTTCTGAAAAAAAACTTTTTGTTTTTTAAATACTTTTTTTTACAAAAGTACCAAAATTTTAAAAGATAACATTAAAATGTATTTAGAACTCATATTGGTTAATAATATAAAAAAAATCAATTAACATAAGGCTGGCAAAAAAGGAAAAACTTGAGAAATGGTAACGCTGCTTTTAAACCAAATGCCATTTTGTCAGTGATCCCACAATAATAGTAGAATATATTGCCACTTTTCTTCGTTACACTTAAGTAAATAATCAGAAGGTGTAGAAAAAAATACAATGAGATAGGAAAATTTTGTAAAGATGTTAAAACATTTTGATTGTATTTCTTATGGGAAAATTTCAACATCTTCGCAAATTAATGTTAGATGTAAAGATGACAAGTGTGAAAAGGCGTTAACTGTTATCCACTTTTACTTGTAACTATTAGCTGACAAGCAGTCCCCAGATCTACTGGGTCTTAGTACAACCAACACATAGTAACATCGAAATGTTTATTATTACAATATTGTAAATAACCATGAATTACTAAGTGATAAATTGTGATAATTTTAATTGCAAATAAATCGAGTATGTTTTAGAATATTTTTTTCTTATTTTTGTTGTTGTGATTTTCATACCATCGCCACAATAGTGCAGAGAGTATTTGTGGTTGCCCTGATGTACATAACACCTTAGAATAACTTTTTTCTGGGAGGTCCATTATTTCCCATAGGTTCCCAATACATGTAGGGTATCTATATATATATATGGGGGATTCACAAGGTGTCATAGAGTCATATGTCTTAAAATAATAACATAAAAAAATCCCACTGTTGTGAACAATCCCTTAAATTAGATCTTACCTGACTATTTTATATTTTACAGACGCAAATCAGAAATAAATTTTATTTTGTTTGTTTACCAAACAGCAGAGTCCTAAGCCGAGCTAATTTGACTTCGCAAGTGATTTGTTGCAAAAATTGCTAGCCGCAGGTTAAATTCGGATGTTGGCCGGATAAATTTTACCATCAACGGCGACGGCTTACAAAAACTAATGCGGGTCGGCTCAGCCGTTCAGCGCAGGTTTCTTCGGACTAATTACGACAGCACAATAAACATTACAAGCAAAGTTATATTTATTTAAGACACCACCCTAAAAAAAAACAATGCAAGCTGTGTTCTTTAAAATTGTATACCCAGCTATTTTTTCTTTTGCATGTGGGATGATACTATATTTTGTTTTAGAACATTTTGCACTGTCATTTTGTGACATAGTAAATCGTAATCAATAAAAAAAAGTCAATTTCGAATTTTTTGATGATACTTTGTTTGGCATTGTTTTGCAAATTTTGTATTTTTGTAATTTATTATTCATTTAAAATATTTGATTAACTTTAAAAAGTTCACTTACTTTGAAATAACATTAATGAGAATGCAATTACACTATAGGGGTATTCACAAGGTAGCCATAACGTTGTAAAGTCATGTGTCTTAAAATAATTACAAGAAATATATATGACTTCTGTGGGCTATCGCTTATAATTTAGATTTCTACCGTACAGTTATGACGTATCAATGAACACAGCATTAAATTTTTTTTTTTTTTTTTTGAATCACAACAACATTTATTTTAAACAATTGTAAAAAATTATTTAGGACATTATGACGATATGACTTGATAGCACACCTTGTGAATCGCCCATATGTAAAAAAATCGAAAAAATTTAAGATACTTTTGTGTGCGTACTGCAGTTGATAATTTTGCCATTAAAAGAAATTCAATTACACATTTGACATTGTGACGTTTGACGAAGCAACTGATTTTAACAAAAAAGCTAGTTGTTTTTCAGAGCGAATTCGGACAAGTCTACCTGTTTTGAATTTTCCTTGATTACAAATTCAGCAGGCTTTTCACCGTCACCTTTAGTAAATTGGACTTCAAATTTATTTAGTTCTCTATTTATTTCCTCTTTTATGCAACCACGTTTTTGTATAAATTCCTTTCAGAATAAAAGATTTGCTAAACCTGTGGATAAAATTTAGCTCCAAGTTTTTTCTAAAGTTGTTTGTAAATTAGTATTAGCAAAAGTCTTAAAAACCTGCGGCAATAAAAGTTTTAGCTCTAAATGGGTGGTCTGTATTTGAAAAACGGGCTTGCAAATTTAAATTTCACCCCTCCTTTAAAGTTGCTGTTTTTCTAAAATACCAAGTTAACTTTACAAAATATTTAAATTAACTTGAGACTAATTTTGCTTTTAAACAGCCAAGCGAGTAATGTTTATATTTTTCCTTTGAGCTTATGTTTGATAAAAAAAAGAAAAAACTTTGTTAAACCAAAAGAAAATATTAAAAATTTTGCAAAAAAAAAAAAGAGTACTTGCTTTGTTGATTTTTTACAGAAGGATAGAGGATCCTCATTAAGCTTAAGGGTAGATTTTTTTTTGCGTTTTGCTAACAAATATTTGTCACACTTTTTCATCGACGACTTACTTATGCGAAAACAAAAAATGTTTAATCAAAATTTCGTTTTTAAGGGGAACATTTTACAAAAGTTAACTTGAACTTTTTATAAATTACAAATTATAAAGCAAAATGTGTATGACATACGCATTTACATACTACTAAAAGCATTTAATATTCACTTAGTTTCCACCTCAACTGTAAACAATTGAGCGAAATTGTATCGAACTTACACAAGTTTTTTCGATGTGTGCGTTAAGTCAAAGCACATTAAGGGATAAACATAATAGTCCTGATACATTATCATACAGTAGGGATGCCAATCCCGAAATCCCCATCTAGCGAATCCCGAATCCCGGGATTTAAATTTTTTAATCCCGAGATTTTCGGGATTTTGTCAATCCCGAAATTGTTAACTTAATTTTTCTGTTTTACCTTTTTTATAAAAAGAAATTCATTATGGCATTCCCCATGAGAGGATAGGGAACACAATATTGATCTTTAATATTTATTTGATTAATTTTGTTAATATTGTCATTGAAAACGTAAGAAAGTAGTTACACTTTGTTATTCTTTTCAAGCGTGTCCAATAATACTAAAGGAATTTTAACGTGAGAAGTGCTGAAAATAATTAAACAAGAAAATTTATTAAAGAAAAAAATGTTTTTGAAATGCACAAAACTATTCACTGGTGCACCAAATACAAAATTTAAACTTTACTCTTCACAGGGTTAGGATTATTAAAGTGTTCTCCGAGAGTTGACATCGAACCTACGGTAATTAATGGAGCGATTTCACAATATTAAGTAATCTATTTTATACACTACATAATTCCTACCGCAAGTAGTGGTGGTTATAAAAATGCGCTTTTGTTAAAATAAGATTTTAATGGTAAACTAAATAAATTGATTTTTTTAGTTAATTTCGAATTAAAATTTCAATTATTTATTTTAATTAATTTAATAAAATTTTAATAAAATTTTACAAATAAATCAACTTCTATGTTGCGTTGTTCAATTAGAATTTTAATTATTTTTTTTATTTAGCTTGAATGAACTGAGGTAATTGAATAAAATATTGATTTTATGGTAATTATTTTTTTTATTGAATCAAGTAGCACATTGTTTGAAATCGTACGTTGTTTTTTTATCATATTTTTTATTAAATTAGTCATTAAATAAGAAAAGTCACAATTTGAAATTTTTACAAATTTAAGTAATATTTACCTTTAAAATAATAAATTAATTATAAAACCTTCGTTTGTAAACTTCTTTTAAAGACGTTTTTTTTAAATAAATATCTATAAAAAGCATTTATCTCTTAATTTTCAAAAATCCCTAATCCCGATATCCCGTAAAATCCCGGAATCCCGGGATTTGATTTTTTTAATCCCGAATCCCGGGATTTGCGAAAACCAGTCCCGATTGGCATCCTTATCATACAGGTACTTAAATCTAAACATATGTATACATTATGGTGGGTCGAAAAAAAGTTCTGGCAGTCACCCTCTAGAATGAAAGATATGTCAATGAAGTTTCGAAAAAGTACCACGCCCCAAAGTAAAGCCCTTTTGGGTTTTTATATGTAGCGCTGCCATTTTAAGTCCGATCTCATCATATCATATATCGTCTATCATGGCGTTAATTTTGCCTTGGATGACTTTTAAATCCGACCTCAAATTCTGGGCGCCACTTACGCCATCTTGTATCCTTCCCCCAAGTGTCCATTTTTTTTAACTTGCCAAGAAAGTTCTTCTAAAACTACGTTCCTATAGATTTTTATGACACGCCTCCAAATTAAGCCGCTTTTTCTTTTTCACAAACATACTACATTAAATCTGGTAGAAGCCATTACAAACCAGAAAATGTTCATCAGTCACGCCCTAGACTAAAGGGTATAATTATTAAGTTTTAAGAACTTCAAAAAAAATTGTTTTGCCACGCCCTAAATTACAGAGCTTTTTGTTTTTATGCAGCTTCGCCAATTAATGTCCAATTGTAAATGGCTAGAATATAGCTTTATTTTTGTATTTTAGAAGGACTTTCTTGGCACGTAAAAAAAATTGGATATTGGAGGGAAGGATCCAAGATAGCGTTAGTGGCACCCAGATTTGAGGTTCGATTAAAAAGTTATCCAAGGCAAAAATGAGGCCCCTGTCAAGCCATGAACAACAATATGTAATTGGATGAGATCGGATTTTAAATGGCAGCGCTACATATAAACAAATTAAAAGGGCGGTATTTTGGGGCGTGGTAAAAAAATTGGGTTTCCTTTTTTAGAAACTTCATTGACATATCTTTCATTCTAGGGGGTGGCTGGCACAATTTTTATTTTTTTTTTGTATGGAGGTCGACCCGGTCTAATCTACATACAGGTATTTTGTTGCTACACTAAGCTTTTTCTGTGCAAAAATGTAAGACAGCTTTATTTGGCTGTGCCTTATCTTTGCAACCCTCCACCGAATATTTGAATACATAAAAACTGGACTACATTTACACATTGGACCTGAGTTAAATAAGGGATCGATCATCACCAAATTCAGTAGAGTGCTCCCTGGATTTTAAGATTTTAATTGAACCTAATTTGATGACAGAAATGCAATTTTTTTAACGTCTTTTGCCTTTAAAAGTTTTTTTTTTAATGTCACTTTATACGCGATCTTTCGCAAATTATGAACCGAATCTGAAAAATTTTTATGGTGTTATTTCTAGCCATATAAATCTTCATTTGACAAAATTTCAACACAATACCGATATTTGTTACGGGCTTAAGCGTATTAAACTGATTACCCAGAGTGGTAAATCTTTACGAAATTACGACGAATTATAACAAGAACAGACATATAAAAGAAGCTTGTGCAAAATTTAATGACGATTGGAGCACTCCGATACCAATTTTTATTAGATTTTGAAACAGAAAAATCCATTTTCTGGGAAGTTGTTCTACTTTTGGGTCTATACTTTTTTCTGGTATGAAGTAATTGACTTGAATTCCAAGCTGCTTAACAGTTCACACGGGGGCTTTTACGACGTCTCTTTTTGTTTGGTGGCAAACGGTTTGTGTTTTTCATGTCGTTTTTAATATTTCTCCTTAAAAAAGTAATTTTGACAGAACATG
Organism: Pollenia labialis; assembly: GCA_949318255.1. Classification (NCBI taxonomy): domain Eukaryota; kingdom Metazoa; phylum Arthropoda; class Insecta; order Diptera; family Polleniidae; genus Pollenia; species Pollenia labialis. The sequence continues at coordinate 116,495,316 of OX439143.1, forward strand.
CTTCCAGTACTCAAAGGTTTTCTTGGGATTCAAAAATTAATTAACAAGGTTTCTTTCAAATGTGCTAACTTCCCATTTCATACTATTGAGAAAATGAAATTTCTTGTTGAAGGGATAAGCTAATCCTATGTGCATTTCACTGGTTGCTTAGGCCAGATCATCAGGAAACTTCATCCAAAGATTTTAGAAAAGCTAAAGATATTATACAAATAAAACTGTTAAGCGACTAAGAATTATAAACCTCAGTTTTACCTGTAACAATATCAAAGCTTTAACAAAATTATGGGAAATTCTCTTTCTGCGTTTAATGAAGTTTTGTTTTTTAATTGTCCTAAAGTAAGCGAAACAAAGATAATTTGTTTATAATTTCGGATAACAGAGGTAACGCCGAATATTAGAGGTTATCGTTGCAAAAAAATGTAATCAATGCAAAAAAAAATTGTTTTATTTATAATCAAGGCCATACTGTAAATAAAAAAAAATCATAGTATAAACCAAGGTATATTTACACAAGGTTAACTCGTTGGCCCATATGTTTGTCAGCTGTTTACCTAAGTTGGAACACCAATGTCAAATTCCGTGTATATGAGCCAAAATTTGTACATGTGTGCGTTAAATTTATATGAAGACAATTTTGACAATTCCGTTCCACTCGGTTATTTTTATAGAGCAGCATGTCTACACTCCCAAATGAGTCTACCTTGTGTAAATATACCTTGGTATAAACGCAAAAGGTTTTTGGAAGTTGCTTCAAAAGGGAATAAAGCAAAAACGAAACGCTCATGTGAATTGAGTGTAAGAAAACTACGCTCAAAATATTATGTAGTTAAATTCAAACGAAAATTCATTTTATACAACTTAAAATTCATTTAAAAAACGGATAATTTACATTTCATTTAAAACAAATGATTTTTACATTCATTTTTAAATTTTTTATTTATTAAACAGCATATTCCGTAAAATTGAATAGTTTAAACTTTTAAAAAATATATTTTAACTGACAAAAATCAAACTATGTACATAATAAAATAAATACGGAAAAACGTTATTTTTTGGTAGTTTGTTTTTTGAATAACAAATGCAAATGTTGAAAAATAAAATTTTTCGTAAAATAACTATATTTTTATTCAATTTTAACAGTACGAAAAACGAATTTAACAACCTACAATCAGTTACTGTAATTATTTTATAAGTGTAGAAACTATTTCATATACATATCGGGCCCTAACCGCGAAAATAGTGTAAGCGACATAAATTTCAGTTTTCGTTTTTTTTTAATAAATGACTTTGTTGGCAAGACTTGCATCATCTCCTAAAATGTCATGGTCACAGAAGGTACCGTTACGATTTTATAGCAATAACAATTATATTGTAAGCGACAAATTTCATACAAAATGTATATGAAATAAAATAAAATAAAAAAGCTCTCTCCTGTAAAATTTGATTTTTGGCGCTTACACTATTTTCGCGGTTAGGGCTCGATATGTATATTTTTTTGATTGTATTCACAATTTACTGAGAAAACTGAATATAGATTTTTAATTTTTGTATAGAAATCGTTATTCAGTTTACTCAGTAAATTGTAAATAAATTCATAGGCTGTAGACCGATTTCAATGAAATAAAACTCATATTATTCGAAATTATGTTAATACTACATTTACATTAGGCCGAAATCTTGTAGATTTGATTTAAAATCTTCTTCGAAATCTTGTGAATTTACATTACACTTTTTTGGCAATAGCGAGATTTTGTTTTTATAACAAAACAACTAACTAAAAGTCTTTTCGTTACATACACAAACACAAAAAGAAATAAACATTAAAAAATTTGCATTGCTTTTTATTAATAATCAACGATATTTATTTTATCAATGTTATTCGTCTTTTTTATTTTTTTACACTTTTTTATTTATTTTTTTTATAAAACTTTTTAATTTTTTTTTTAACAATTTTTGTTTTGTTTTTTTTTAAATGTCATTTTTTCTTGAGCAGAGAAGTATTTTTTAGTACTATATTGAAAAACCATAGTTGCATCATTAAGTTCTACTAGATTTTGAGTAGATTTCGTCAAAATCTAGTCACGAAGTAGATTTTGTTTTGTATGGGAAATCTAGTCAAAAACAACTAGATTTGGCTCGAAATCTCGTAAGAACTTGATTTTGCGTAGGTGTAAATGTAGTATAAGCCAAATGTTTTTCGACCAAAAATTTTTGTCGCATTTTAATTTTTTTTAATTTTAAAGGAACAAAAAATTAGTTTTTTCAAAATTTTCCTTATTTTAAAATTTAAAGATATTTGTGAAACTACTGGGAAAATTGAAAAACAATGTAAGCACGGATTTTTTTTTTTAATCGAATATGGTCAACCGTTTTCAAGTTATTCCAATATATGAAGTGAAAGTGCCTTAATTTTGGATGTGACGGTATATCTCAAAAAGTTTAACTTTTTTAAATTTCTTTTTAGGGTGTCAAAGATTCGGTACAGTTGCTGATAGCATTCTCACTTGTTACGATTGTATTTTGTTACAAAAACAATATAACAAACTTTTCGTTGATCCAATTGTGCTTTATTAGAAATAAACATTTTTAATTAAAATTACGTTGAAGCTGTATAATTATGAGTTTGAGATGAAAAGTGCCATAAGCAAATAACAATTATGTGGAATATTTAAAGATGAGTTGTTTGTTGAAGCATTTTTTGTTTTTTTTTTTTTTTGCATTTTCTGTCAAGTTTCGTTTGCAACAAAATGTTTTAGCGTTTCCTTTTTTTTAACCAATACGGCAGAGATTAAATGCAGATTCTTTTATATATTTGTTGCATGAAAACGATGGAAAAACAACAAGCAGCCCTGGGACTACATAATAGATTTGTTAGTTCATAATTGTGTGGAATATAACTCTATTTGTTTTTGAAACTTATTTGCTGAAATTATGTGATGTGAGGTAAATTCTTTTTATGACTAGAGCAAATATCACCCCGCTGGTGCCGGTTAAGGGAAGGGGGAAAAGTAAGAATGTAGGCAGAAATGTATAAAAATGTTATATTAGCTTAACACAAACCTAATTTTCATTTATAATTATGTTTAGTTTAACACATGAGTGAAGTAATGAAACATAATTTGCTTGGAACTGTGTGTGTGTGTGTGTGTGCTTTTGTGTGTGTATGCAGTTGTTATACATTCATTTCGTTAAACCTCTTTTCTTTAAAAGGATCAAATTAGTGGTGTGGAGTAATGAAAAGTGTTTGTAAGGTTACTTTTAATTAGTTGTAAGAAAATATTAGCAAAGAAATACGAAAGAATGGAAAAACAGTCAATATTTATAAAGATTTGGTTTAACGCAAAGTTTTTTTCAAAGAAGTTTGGTTATATGTATAAAGAAATTATAAAAGAGAAACAAAATTTGATTTAAAACCAATAAAGAATAATAAATATAATTTGGCCAAGGACATGGTACTTAGCTCAAAATACCATTTAATAATAAAAAAAAATTTATATATTTTATATAACCCTTATCAAAAACTAAGACTAAGTCATTTCCGACCCTAGAACCTCCAAAAATAAATAGTTTGGGAAATATTGTTATACAAAAATATTTAAATGCTCAGACTTTTAGAAAATTGTATTGAAAATTCTACAAAGACTCAAAAAAGATATAGAAAATTAACTGCCTGTTTTTGTAACAGAAATAAAAATGTTCGTTTAGGATTTTTTATAAAAACAAAAACAAATTTGAGTTTCTTTTATTGTTGTTTCAATGTAAAATCTTAATTAAAGTGGTTCCTAGTGCATCTTTTGATATTTCTATAATTAAAAAAAAAAAATCGAAATCTCCAAAAAAATCTTAAGTCGACTGGAGTTTATAGAGAAATTAATATTCGGATTCAGATTTCTGCAAAACAATTTGAATGTGACTTAAAATTAAACTTTTTACAGGAAATATTAAGTAGCAGAGGTTTCAATGGAAGATCATGCTAAAACTTGCAATTGTCTAAGAAAGTCTTAAATCGACTTAAATTTTAAGAGAAAATCCCAAACAGGCTTAAGCATCCCTAGAAATCTTGTGAAACGTAAAGCTTCTGTTGAAGTATTGAAAACAATCCGGGATAAACTGGCTCTCGGTGGATATTACCGCTGGACAGATTGATCTATTCTCGGTGGTATGTCTGGACAAGGCGCACAGCTGGTCGTCTATAGCCACTCCAGGATAGTCAATCACTCGATTGTTCCTTGGCGTTGTAGACTACAGCACATATAGCACATACTGCATACGAAAATAGGCTGTGTATTGCAATGCCTTTCCGTGAACTGGCCCTACAGGTATATACTGATGGTTCGCCAAAATGAGGTAAAGTTGACTGGGGTTTCTTCTTAGAGGAACTAGATAAAAAGGTTCCCTTTTCCTGCAGGTCAAAATCTCGGGTGGCTAACTGTCGCAAATCGATGGATATATTTATATTTACCGATAGCAAGGCTGCCATTACATCCCTAGCGAGCGTCTATCTGAGAGTTAGGATAACTGCCGAATGCCTGATGTCTGTAAATAAGATTACGAAGCACTCGAAAGTAAAGCTAATGTGGATACGAACTGCCAGGGCAACCAGATAATAGATAAGCTTGCGAAACGAGTTGGTCTTTAGAATGACAGATTCATCGATCAATTCGTTGGATTTCCAGCGGCTCAATGTAAGTCACTCATCCACATCACTTGCACAGTTGAGTTAGACTCTCGAATCCTCATGCTCCGTATTCAGGGTTTTGTGGCCTGCCTATGATGATCGAATAAGCACCAAAGTTTAATACCAGATTAAAACAGTGGTCTCAATGATAACTCAATGTATTGCATTTCCTGTGTCACTGTCTTGGAATCAGGACATTAGGGTGAAATACCTTCAAAAACCGTTGTTTGCCCGCTTGTCTGATTTATCTAAGATTCAACTAAGGTTACTTCTTCTCTTTATTGGGAAGACGTATTTGTTGAATTTTGCAATGACGCCTGTTGAGAAGCTGCTCTGTAGAATAGGCATTGGCGCTAGGTATAACAAAGTAACCACTGCAGGATTTATGTGAGCTCTCTGCTCGATGGCCGCCAAGGAATATTTCCTAACCACAGATCCCCTTGCTTTTTACGTGTTTTTAGATCGTTTCCTGTTGCCTTATTGTGGGTTCCATTCGATAGACATCACAGCTTTGTCATCATCTGAAAATGTGATCAATCCAATTTAATTTTCTTCGATTTCTTTTCGAATATACGCTTTTTCTGCTCTTACCCACAAGTCCCTGTTTAAACATCTTAAGTCAAATTTAAGATTTTTTTTGCTTTGAAATTTTTTTAAAAAACCCTAAGCTACCTGAAGATTTCAATATATTTTAAGTCGACTTTATAAGAAATATTGATTTGACAACAATTTTCTATAGATCTCTTTAGGAATTCCTAATTGACTAGAAATGTTGTATGTATTAGAAGTCCTTTGGCCTCTATCGTTCTTTAGAAGTTATCTTGATAATTTGTTAATAGTCAAGTTGCCTAGAAATAATTTTGTTTAGATTTGAATCTTGCTGCATAATATTGAACAAGTTCTTTAAGCTAACAAAACGAAACTTCCATTACGTAATTTTTTTTTTAAACATTAAACATTTTGTCAAATATGAAAGTGTTATAAATAGCAAATATCCTTATGCACCATTTAATAAAATTAACATTTATTCCTAAAACCATAAAAAAAATTTTTTAGCAAATTTATTTTCCTAGAAAACAAAAATAAATATATGTTTAATGCGAATACAAATTAATGTATTTAAAATATTACAAACTTTTATTTACGACCACATGCTGAACAATATAAATTACATTCAAATATATTAAATACAATTACAAAATTCAGAAATTTATGCTGCAAATATTTTGTAACAAATAAATTAATTCGATTATTTTTAAATATATTAGTTTGTTATAAATAAATAAACATTTAAAGCTTTGCTACGTATTTTAATTAAATTTATTTAACCAATATTCTGGGTGTTAAAAAAGATGATAATAAAAATTTTAAGATTTAGTTTATGAAGAAAAAAAAAAAAATTTGTAGTAGTTTTGCACAAATTTTATTATTTTCCTTAAACTTAACGTCATTGTTGAAATATTTGCCAATATTTATTCAAATGACTGTTTTCATTACTGGTGTTTTCATGTCTTTTAATTCAAACTAGAGCTGTAAACTATTTTAAACTGGCAAAAGTATTTGTTGAAGACTTGTTCACAATGTTCGCACACAAACACACGAACAAGAGCAAAGGCAAAAATCAAATATACTTCTTCCAACAATAATACGAGAGTAGCCTGAAAAGAACTTTTATTTTGCTAGCAAATGGAACCGTAAGAACAGATAAACTAACTGTTTATTGTTGTTGTTTTTGTTTAAGCTTTGATATTTTTACAAGTAAAACTGGGGTTCATAATTCTTATTCGCTTAACAGTTTTTTCTTTTTTTTATATTCAGGGGTGTTCTGGAAATCGAAAACGCAAAACGCAAGAATTTTAAACGTCGTTTTTTAATAAGATTTCTGTTATAAAAGAATTTTATGAAGAATATTATACAAATATTTTTCTATTAAACAGAATTTTATAACAAAACTTATAAAAATGTGTTTTAAAGTGTATTAAAAACAACTTCCAAATTCTTGCCATTTGCGTTTTTAATTTCCAGAACACCCCTGATTATCTTTAGTTTTTCTAAAATCTTTGGATGAAGTTTCCTGATGATCTGGCCTAAGCAACTAGTGAAATGCGCATGGGAATACCTTATCCCATCAACAATAAATTTCGGTTTATCAATAGTATGCAATGGTAGTTTAGCACATTTAAACGAAACCTTGTTAAAAAGTTTTTAGTTCAGCATTTTCTTAACCACCACTTTAGTTTACAAAATCAATTTTTCAGATTGCCTTCGTTTTAAATAGTTTAAGTATATTTGAGTTTCAGCAATTGTAAACTATTACTTTATTTATGGCAAATGCCATAAAACAAATGTAAATAAAATATGCCAAGCAATAAACGGAATGTTTGCTTAAACTCTAAATAGTTTAAAATTCACACACACACGTAAACATTCAAAAAACATACACACACACACACACTCTAATAAACAAATATATAATGCAAACACATGTATTTAAGAGGACATAAAAATATGCCAGCATATATATTTTGTACCCAAAACTACTGTCTTGCCCACTTGTACTACATCCTTTACACTTCCTGTACAAGATATAAAAATATTCACATAAAAATAACACATTGGAATTAAAAAAAAATAAATTAAACTTTATACAATAAAATTTAAATAATTCTATTTAAGAGGCAATAACCCTGAAATCTAAACAATTTAAAAAAAAACCTTCAATTAGTTAAGTCAGCCAACAGTTTTTATAGAAAATATTTCGTTAGACTTTATACTATTATTTTCAATACGAAAATCTCGAGTCGACTCAATATTGTCTGTAAAAATATCTCAATAGAAATTTCGAGTCGACTTCAGATTGTCGATAGAGATTTCGAGATGACTAAAATTTTTCTATACAATTCAATCTCGAGTAATCTCAATAATTTCTCGAACGGACTCAATATTGTCTGTAAAAATAACTCAATATTTCAGTAAAAATCTGGAGTGGACTTCAGATTGTCGATAAAGATTTCGAAATGACTAAAATTTTTCTATATAATTCAATCTCTACCCAACGCAAGAATGTTTTGAGTGGACTCAATATTGTCTGTTAAAATATCTTAATATAATTTAATAAAAATCTCTAGTCGACATAATTATCGAAAATTATATCGAGATGACTAACATTTTTCTATATAATTCAATATTCTCATTAATTCAATAATCTCAATAACTGCTCGGGCGAACTCAATATTATCTATAAAAATATATCGATATTTCAATAAAAATCTCTAGTTGACTTCAGATTGTCGACAAAAATTTCGAGATGACTAACATTTTTCTATATAATTATTCTTGAGCCATCTCAATAGTATCTCGAGTGTATTCAATATTGTCTGCTTAAATATCTTAATATAATTTAATAAAAATCTCTAGTCGACAGATTATCGAAAATGATATCGAAATGAGTAACATTTTTCTATATAATTCAATATTCTCAATATTATCTATAAAAATATATCAATATTTCAATAAAAATCTCTAGTTGACTTCAGATTGTCGACAAAGATTTCGAGATGACTAACATTTTTCTATATAATTATTCTTGAGCCATCTCAAAAGTATCTCGAGTGTATTCAATATTGTCTGCTTAAATATCTTAATATAATTTAATAAAAATCTCTAGTCGACAGATTATCGAAAATAATATCGAAATGAGTAACATTTTTCTATATAATTCAATATTGAGCCATCTTAATAATTTCTCGGGTGAACTCAATATTATCTATAAAAATATATCAATATTTCAATAAAAATCTCTAGTTGACTTCAGATTGTCGACAAAAATTTCGAGATGACTAACATTTTTCTATATAATTATCCTCGAGCCATCTCAATGATATCTCGAGTGTTTTTAATGTTGTCTGCTTAAATATCTTAATATAATTTAATAAAAATCTCTAGTCGACAGATTATCGAAAATGATATCGAAATGACTAACATTTTTCTCGGGTGAACTCAATTTCAATAAAAATTTCGAGTCGACTTCAGATTGTCGATAGAGATTTCTAGATGACTAAAAATTTTTTAATATTTCAGTAAAAATCTGGAGTCGATAAAGATTTCGAGATGACTAAAATTTTTCTATATAATTCAATATCTACCCCTCGCAAGAATGTTTTGAGTGGACTCAATATTGTCTGTTAAAATATTTGATTATAATTTAATACAAATCTCTAGTCGACTTCAGATTATCGAAAATGATATCAAGATGACTAACATTTTTCTATATAATTTAATCTCTAGCTCGAGTCTACTTAAGATCGCTGACAGAGATCTTGAGATGAATAAATTTTTCTTTAAATATCAGTCTCGAGCCATCTTAAGATTGTCTCGAGCCAACTATTATCTGCGCAAATATCTAATCGGCTTAAGGTTGTCTATAGAAATTTAAAAATAAACCAAATTGCCTTTTAAAATCTCAGTCGCCTCAATATTGTTTTTTAAAATACTTAGTCGACTCAAGCTTTTTTTTTGGAAATCTTGAATTGTCTGTAATTCTCAAAATTTCTATAAAAACTTAGGTCGATTGTAAATTTGTTTGACTAGACTTAGGAAATTTTAACTTCACTACAGATCCTCAATAGAAATCGTGAGTTAAAAAATAAACTAGAAAATTAAACCAAATCAAGAAATCATAGAAAGTAAATTTTAAAAATTTGGAAATCTCGACCCAACCTTAAATTTCTATAAAAAATATCGACTCAATGTAGAAACCTCGAGTTAACGTTATATTTTTTATAAAAGCCCTAAATTAAATACTGTTTCTTCTCTTGAAATCATTCAAAAAAAATTTCGAATTGAATTATTCTAGAAAACTGAAAATTTAAAGTCAGTATACAATGTTGTAAAGACATACTTAAATTCAATTTTTATTTAAGAAATCTCGATATCCGCAATACCAAATTGACTTAATTCTATGATTTTTCTATATATTTTTTTTATAAGGGGGGTTTTTTTAGTGGCATAAGTAGAATTTTTTATTTAAATAATGCAAAACAAATTGAATGAAATGAATTTCATGTCATTTTTAAAAATAATTCCGGGCATATGGTCTCCGCGATTGCGTCTTTGAACGCCAATTTTGCACAACTATTTCGAGCATATCCGGTCTTATTTCGTCAAGTTTTAGCCTACAAGTCTTGAGTTTTAAGAAGAGAGAGGAAAAAATAGCGTTCTCTTTTCCATTCTCTTTTTAAAGCTCAAGAATTGACGGATAAAAATTGAAGAGTGTAAGCTAGCACAAAGACAGCTAGTTTTACAGATATCTCCATTTAATAAATGCTAACAAATTAGAGTTATAAAATATATTCTAACTCAATTTACCAATCAAAAGTAATCTAGATCTTCAGCCTGTTGTAGAGGTTAAGGTCAAATCCATTGGCGGGAATCGAACTCGCAACACTCGACTAGATTGGCTAACTACCATGAAAATTCAGTTATCTAATGATTTGTTAATAGAAATTCAAAAATATTCTAAAGAAATCTTGAGCCATTAAAAGTTTCCGATAGAAATCTCTTTGTATAAAGTCAGCACTATAACATTTCTATCGGACATATTTTGCGAGCCAGGGCTATAAGATTTATAAGTAGGAATTTTCAAGTAGCCGAGTCCTCTGGATTTCTGGAGGAAAATTCTAAAACTTCAATGCATAGATTTCCATTTATTTTTGCAAAAGATTTGCAGGTTTAAAGTTTAAGCATTTGTATATTTTTTTATTTATTTCATTTTCTTTATCACTGCATTTTATTTATTTATATAAACACTTGAATTTCAAAAAGAAGAATGCTAAAGGGTAAATGAAAAATGAAAAATGCTTTGTAATACGTCATCTTATCAGACATTTATGCATCTAATTTTCCATTTTTTGTTTAAATATTTTCTATATTTTTCTTTCTTTATGAAATGTTTTTATTTTAAGAGATCATACAAATTGGCTATGATGACCTTAAGAAGAGTTTTTTTTTAAATTTTTATAAAACTTGAAAGACTCAAATTAATCCTTTATATTTTAAGGTTTCCGTTTTTTGTTTCGAATTTTAGATTAACAAATTTCTGAAATTTAAATTTTGTGGCTTGAGAACTTACGATGCCACAAAAATGAAACGAACTCTACATTAAACTTTTCAATTGCTTCTCCCTAAAGGGTTAACACTTTTAAGTCTGCATGCTGTAATTTACTCATGCATCTGTGGCATTTCGACAAAACATCTTAAGTCGAGATAAGATAGCAAAAACGTTTTTAAAAAAGCTCAGAGACAAAAGCATTTTTATTAAATAATAAAATAAACCAAAATTAACGAAACATTTCGTTTATAATACAACATTTCAAAAACATAAACAAAAATGTTTTTTGAATGAAAATTCGTAAAATTAACATTATTTTTTCAACTTTTTAAATCTGACTTGAGACGCTTTGGAAAAATGCCACAGGTATATAAAATTTTTTATTTTACTGACCTCTATAATGTCATGTTATTTACTTGGTTAAATGCCAATACATATTTTAAAATACAACAGAAGTATTAAGTATAATATAAAAGAATATAATCTGAAAGAAAGTCTTTACGCAAAACAAAAATATTCAATAGAATTTAGATTATTTATTTGCCAGAAAGAGCTTAGATCAGTGGTCTGCATTCATACTAACCAGAAGACGAACACAATCCAGCAAGAAAAAATCTCTTAACTGGACCTCTATAAATGTTGAGCTTGGGCTTGTTTTTCATCACATATAAACTACTAAAAAATAAAAATTAATTTATTTTGATATCTTTCTGCCAAACACTTTCCTTAAAAATTACAAGAAACTCTCACAAAATATACATTTATATCAATTCTCTTCAAACTGCCTTTACACAAATTGCAAATTAAAACAAACAGCATTGAAGTAGAGTTTTTCAGAAACGACTTAGTTTAAAGATTACACACATTGAAAAAATGTACACAAAATTACACAACTCACTTCTACAGCAACACTTAAGTATCGTTGAGTATTTCTGTAAGTGTTTTTTTATAGAATTTTCTCTCAGTTTCCGTTTCCTGTGGTATTTTTTTTTTATTATGAAACGATTTGATTTAAGTACGAGAACTGAAACTATTAAAGTGGAATATCAACAACAAATATTTCCATATATGGGATTTATTGAATGCGTTAGTAATTTGTAATACTCTTGAATTACATTTAAAGTTTAATATAAATTAAATCAAATTTTAACTTAAATTTATTTACATAAATTCATAAGCTTAAACAATTTTCCATAGAAATCCGGAAAAAAGTTTTTAAGTAATTATAAAATAATCTGGAAAAAAATTTCTGGAGGAATATTGAATGGCTTGAAAATAATTGTTTTCTTCTTAAAAAAAAACCCAAAACAAATTAAAGTTTTTTGTAGAAATCTTTAGTCAACTCCATATTGCATACGTAAAAGTATAGTCGTCTTAAGATTTTCTACAGATATTTTATGTTTTTTTTTTTTTTGTTCAATTCTCAAGTCGGTTTTATATTTTTCATGCCGTTCTTTAATGTTTAATAAAGATTTTTAGAAATCACTAGATATTTTTTTTATGAAAAGTTAAGTCACTTTTAGATTTTCTATTTCATATATAATTTTTGCGTTTCTATAGAAATGTCGATTTTTTTTTTAAAGAAATCTTTAGGTATGTTTTTATAGAAATATCGAATAATCTATGAATATTTTATAGAAATCTCTGTTTTTAAGAATTCTAAAGTTATCTCTAGATTTTTTGTAGACACCTAGAGCCGTCTTTACATTTTCTATAAATCTTAAAACCGCCTCTAGGTTTTTCATAAAAATCTAGAGTCGCCTCAAATTTGTTTTAAAAGAGATTGAAAGTCCTCTAGATTATCAAAAGAAATGTCGAGTCATCTTTTATTTTATTTATACAACTGTTGAGTCGACTCCAAATTTGTTTTAGAAATCTCGCGGGGCATCTACAAGCCTAAATTAAATTTTAGATATTCTATGGAATCTCGACTTTGCTTTTCTATAGAAATCCTTAATATTTTTAAGAAATCTCTAGATTTTTTTTGTAAAAATCTCAAATCACTCTTTGATTTTATGTAGAAGTGTCTAGTTTTCTTTTATAGAATCCAAGTGTCGTCTCAAGTTTCTTTTAGAAATCTCAAATGGCCTCTAGATTATCTAAAGAAATCTCGTCTCGTTCAAATTTTTTCTAAGAAATCTCGAGTTGCCTCTAGATTTTCTAGAGACATCTTAAGCCCCCATATTCATAAACGATTATTAAATTTAACAAACGTTTATTAGGAATAATTTTCATAGTAAATTTGTTCGTTAAACCTTTATTAAATTAAAAAAATTTTTGTGAAATTTAAATTTCTATTTAATCGAGCTTTTTGTCAAAAAAATAGAAATTAAAATTATGCATCAGTGTTGCCAAAACTTGGTGACCAGAAATGGCTGAATTTACGAGAAAAAATGTCTAAATACTTTATTTTTAATAAAAACACATTAAAATTTAATAACAAAACTAAAATAATTCTTTTAGCAATTTTTACAATGAAATTGTAAATTGAGATTATTTTTGTTACATAAGAATAAACGTAAATTAAATATTTTAGCATTTAAAAAATTGAATCGTAGTTAAATTCGATATCGTATTAAGAATTTCCTATGCCAATAAGTTTTAAATATTTTGAAGGTAAATCATAACCTTGACAAATTTTATCCAACATTTTGAGTACAAATCTACCCCTGTTTCAGGGGTGTGCTGGAAACCGCAAACGAAAAACGCAAGAATTTTAAACGTCGTTTTTTAATAAGATTTCTGTAATTAAATAATTTTATAACAATTATTTCCCTATTAAACAGGATTTTAAACAAAAAATTATAAGAATTAGTTTTAAATTTTATTGAAAACAACTTCCAAATTCTTGCGTTTTGCGTTTGCTATTTCCAGCAAACCCCTGAAAGACTATTTTATTTTTATGGTAAAAATATTTTCCTAATTGATAAAATCGAATTAACTGCTGCTAATGTTCTCAAAATCACATTTTATTAAAGTTATTTGAAATCACAAGAAACGTGTTCTGGGCATATTATTTTTTTATTTTAAAACGTTCAGCTACGTTAACGACTTTTTGAAATCACTTTGTGATTTTTGCGACTATTGTAAGATGACTGTCATAATGAATAACTTAAATAAAATATTCAATGTGTGTTTTATAAATTTTTAAAAATACCCTTTCTACTTCAGGACTACACCATGGAAGTGAGGGCAACTTTATAGTAAATTGTAAAATTTCTAAAAAAAAATTTTGTTGTCGCCTGCATCTCCATATTAAAGTACTTTCGCCCAGAAAGAAACGGTGTTTGTTGTGTTGATCAATTTTATAAATTGAGTTTTAGACTTCTGTTCCTTTAGTTGTTTATAGCCATTTTCATCATTTGTAAGAGTTAAATAAAATGCGTTTTAATTGTCAAAAATGTTAATTTTACTTTAGCAATTTCATAAATTTTTATCAGAATATAAAAATTATTATTTTACAAGAAAAACGTCAGAAATAATTTTATGGCTAAACAAGTTGAGAAATTGATAAAAAAAAATTGCTAATGGCTAAACTAATTTTTTAACGACTAGACGAGGTGAAAAATTGCTAAATCTAGCCACTAATGGCCAAATTGGCAACACTATTATAGATCGTCTTTAATTTTTTTTAGAAATCTCGGGTGACCTAATCTAAAGAAATTTCGAGTAGCTTCTAGAATTTTTTAAGAAATCACGCGTTGCTTCTACCAATCTTGAGTCAATTTTAGATTTTCTAAAAATTCTTACATCTCCATTCTTTAAAGAAATCTCGTGTTTTTTAATGAAAATCTGAAATCACATTTTGATTTTTAATAAAAATCGAAATTTTTTTTTTTATAAAAACAAAGAGTTTTCTCAAGTTTATTTAAGAAATCTCGAAGTGCCTCTAGATTATTTGAAGGATTCTCGAGTCGTATTTATATTTGTTTGTTAAAATCTTGAGTCGCCTCGAAATTTCTTTTAGAAATCTAAAGTGGCTTCTAGATTTTCTAAAGAAATCTGGCGTAGTCCTATATTTTTTTTTATAAAAATCTCGACCCGCCTCCAAATTTGTTTTAGAAATCTTGCACAGAGTTTAAATATTCAATAGAAAACGCAAGTGGCATAAAGATATTTTATAGACAGCTCGATGAAACTCAATTTATCGATAAAAAATATCGAACAATAGCTCTCAGAGAAAGCTGGAGTCATTTTTAGATTTTCTATTCGATACAAACTGCCGCTCAGTGGGTCGAAACATAAGTAAACTAAGGATTGATATAGGGAAGCCCATTATTATCAATATTTATATTTTTTTTTTGGAACAACTATACATTATTAAGTAAAAAAATAGTTTTTAAAAAAAGATATCTAAAAAAATATGAGTGCAACAGTTAACAACAACAAAATACAATAATATTTATTTTATAGGCAAACAAGTGTATTGTGCACAGTTTAAGCAAATGAGCCCAAAAAATGACATTTTATGACTTTTTCCAAATTAAACATTTGAATTTATTTGGCAAGACACTTCTATAGTTTAAATTTAAATTTCTTTAACATAGAAACTAAAACACTTACTAATAGTGTTTTCACACTTAAGGTTTTACCACAAATTTTGGTTTTAACGATAAAACCAATCATTAAACCAGGTTTTACCTAGCGTTTCCACATGCAAGTACAAGTTCGAAAAACTCAATACACTCACACTTTTTTACTTACACCATCACATTTTTCGTACTTTCAGCCAATCGGCTGCTTCCTCGATTTTTCGTCGATAATACGTATACACTACTTGCAAGTAATTACTTGCATGTGGAAACGCCGGGTTACCATACAAAATAATTTTGTTAAAACCATCTTTAAACCTCTTTTGATTTGGTTTTAAGTAGATTTTATGAAATACAACCATGTTTTAGTTGTACTAAATTCAGTGCTACCAAGTTAAAAAGATTGAAAACAGCTGATAAAGTTTAATCCCAGCTAGCATTTTATATCACAATCGAATCTTTTAGGAATGAGCTCATATTTCGATCACAAATGATACTCTTGTTGGGAGGAAAAGCTACACTACCGATCAATCACCTCAAAGAATTATTCGTGATGCAATTATCTGATTCTTTTTTGATCAATTTAATGGTAGGTTTTATAATCATTAGTTAGTATTTTTCGTCGCAGTTTTTAATCGTAAATTATAAAGCTTTTAATTATATTTTACAAAATTTTTAAATTTTCATGTTTTGAATGTATTTTTGGATTTCTTTGTTAAAAGTAACCCCTGATTATTTGAACCAATTTTATTATGAGCCAAACAAATTTTATTGGGTTCTCGAAAAGGAAATAAGAAACTATATTTTTCTCTTTTAATTTGACAAGACGAATGAACAAAAATACAAAATATAAAGAAATAATTATTATAACATATTGACGATTTTATCGGTACCAAAAACGCAAAAGACCCTATCTAACATCTGGAAAGTTTTACATGAGAAGCAAAAAAAACTATTTAAAATCATAAATTGAGAAATCTACTTAAAATGTTTATAATTAATTTTTCATCTATTTTCCTAGTAAAATCCCTTTTCAGCCATTTAGCGTTAATCATTTACGGCCTAATTTATAAAAAATAAAACAGGTTAATAAAGAGAAAATTGGATTTTCATACAAAATCTGTTTCATAAACCCTTTATTAACATGTTTTGTTTTTTATAAATAAGGCAGTTAATCTTTTGCATATTGGGTCATTGGTTTTTTGTTTATGAAATCGCAAGTTTTTGTCGAAAGATTCCAAAATTTCCAAATTATGAGTACATTTGTGTTAATGCAATACATCAGAATCAATGATTTTTAATTTTTTGTCAATAAGGTCTTTTGCGTTTTAGGTAACGGTATATGAACTAGCAATCGTTCAAGTGATAAATCAGGATTTAATCATCAAATAGGATCTAAGAAGACTCATTTAGGTAATATTTACAAAATATTATCACCCAAATGCTAGCTGGGATGGCGCTCAATAAAAATAAATAAATTTAAAAAAATAAAAAACTTCAAACCGATGAAATATTCTAAAATTAATTATTTATACAAAAATGTTTGATTTCCAAGCATTCAATTCATTCACTTCTTTTAGAAATTTTTTTATTCCTACTAGAAATTAATTTTATTTTGGAGAAAATAATTAGCCAAACTGTGATTTAAAACCTGATTTAATAAAACTTGTAATGTGAACGCAAAATCAGCTGTTAATAGATTTAATGTTAAAATCAGGTTTTAACTTTAGGTGTGAAAACACTATAACGCAAATTTGATTCAAGTAAATCCAATTAAATGTAAAGCATTTAAATCAAAAATATATTTTAATCGAAATCTCTGGGTATTTAATAATAAATAACAACTACAATTTTCATTCATTTCACACAAATTTATATTGTTATTAAACATAAGAATCAAATGGAACTAGGCATCCTTTACATTAAACAAATAATTTGAATTTATATTGATAATTTGTTTTATAATCTTTTGCAACTGTACTCTGATTAACAATAATAATAATAATAGAAGTGAAACTAACTAAATAAATAATATTGATGCAAATGCATCAATAAATCGACGTTACTATGAAATGGATATTATTTGTTTAATTTGGAAGTGTTTGATTTAAGAACACAAACACTTTTTAGATTTTATATGCAAAACAATTTTTAAATTTAATTGTGCAAAATCTTGTTGTATTTTTAATAAATATGCTTTACAATTGATATTTATTCTTATTTATTTGACCATTATTTTATAATTACTTTTAGTTATTTAAGCTTGAGGTCTTTTTATTTAAATATACTTTACTTTTCAACAAATACTACTCTTAAACTTTCTGTTGCAAGTTAAAAAAAAAATACACCAGGAATCTCAAAAATTGTATGTTCCAAGCAAAAACAAAAATTAGCGTCAAAGCTTATTATTAAACTAATGTAGTAGTTACCTATAAGTACAAAAATTTCTTACATAAACTAGCACATACTTTGAGGGGCGAATAAAAAAGCCTATAAAACGTAGAATTTTATGAGGTTATAATAGAAAACAGCACATCATTGACCACTACACCCTCATCTACTGCCAATAGCACACGAGTAATAACAATAATCCAAAAAGGATCAATACACTTTTTCCTTAATACAGGGTGGCCCAAAATTAACGAAGGGGTTTGAATTCGTTATAACTTTTTATTTAAGAAATAATTATTAATTTTTTTTTAATACAGTAATTTAATGGGGAATATTTTAAGTTTAGTTATGAAAAATAATATCTCGCAAGTGGTGGCCATTTTCTGCTTCGCAAATTCGGGCAAATTCCAACACATTTTCCATAACCTTTCGCAAAACTTTATGAACCTGCAGGTGTTATGTTGTTTATTTCGTCGCGTACATTGCTTTTTAATTGCTTCTAGTCTTATTAATGTAGACTTGTCCTTTCAAATAACCCCAAAGAAAACAGTCTGGGGCGGTTAAATCCGGTGTATTGGAAATTAATAATTAAATTATGAATAAAATTATGATTTTCATCTGAATTTTGCCCAAAAAAAAACTGCATAATCAAGTCGTTGCTGGTAATCTGTCGGTTTCAATTCTTGGTCAAGCTGAATCTTGTATGGAAACATTCCTATTGAGTGCAAAATTCTCTACAGCGACGCTCGTGAGAAGCCAAGTGGTGTCGAACGTCTCCTGGTTGATATTTCTCCATCATCTCGAAAACTCCTCTGTACCAGTTCAATATTGTCATCCGTGCGCACCGTTTGTCTTCTGCCAGCACCAGGAAGGTTCCTTACTGCCCCTTATAGTCGAAAATTTGCAACCAGACGGTTTATTGTTGACTCTGAGGGTCGAACCCGCACATTAAAACAACGTCGATATGCACGCTGAGTCAAAACAATGGATCGTTGATTTGAAAAATAAAGCTCAGCAATTTGGGCACGTCGTTCAATTGAGTACTGCTCCATTTTAAATACCCCAAGTCTTCTTTACAAAATACTGAAAAGAAAGGAAAAAAATATTATTATAAAAAAGTTGTAAGCAATTCAAACCCCTTCGGTAATTTTGGGCCGCCCTTTATACACACGAAAAGGAATACTTGGAAGCAATAACAAAAAAATACTATGTACTTACAAAATCCTAAAAGAATTGCCAAAGCTGTAAATTTCATATAAAATGTCTGTATCTTTACTTTTGTAGAGAATGTCATTTTCACAAATAAGTATTTTTGAACCAAATTATATGAAAATCTATAAAGAAACAGGTGGTTTCAAAAACAAAATGTGTCGTTTTTTTATAAACCTAAATTAAAATGAAAAAAAAACCGGCAAGAAAGTATAGTCAGTCAAGATGCCCTACACCACAGTAATTACTGACAAATTTTTCACAGTGTACCCCATTTGTCATCGAAGAGAAAATGTTTTTTTTGTGACAAAAGGGTTCCATGCATGCTGCCATTCGCGTAGGGTTTCGTTTCATTTTAAAAATATATGAAAAAGTGAGAAGTTATCTTTTACCTTTCTAAATATATTGCAAAAATAAATGGTACATTTGTTTCATATCTAACTCCAAGTTATATTAAGAGCCTAGTATTCCGTTAAATTTTGTTGAGTAACATTTATTATTTCGGTTGTGTATGAAAGTTCTATGGAGAATTAAAATTGTCAAACATTTATACGCTAGTGTCAATGTTTATACTCCATCCATATCTAGTGAAATTTTATTCACCTCAACATTGTCAACAATTTACTTCCATGAGTACTTTGCTACCATTTCAAACACAACCTCCATACGAGAAATTTGGCATGTGTCAAAAACGCGAGTTTGACCTTTTATTCCTTTGAAGTATGCGATATTTTTTTGCGTATGTAAACAAGTGTTCCTTAAACCCAGAAAAAACATGTTTAATTATGGTCACCTGCAACAAAACTATTTTTAAAGAAAATTTCATATATTATGTTTAATGTAACCATATTATTGTTACCGACAACCATATTATGGTTAAATTAGTCCACCATCAAGAAGCCACAACCATGGTTGCCTCTAAACGTATTAGCGTTTAGTGTTCGGTTCGGTAAATGTGTGGAAAATACAAACGCTAATAGTGTTTGTGTAGTAACTCATTAAAAGAAATAACGTTTCCCTGTTTGTCATCTTTTGAACACAAAACTTATACTGTTCTTATCCAAGGCCCATTGAAAAGGTCTGCGCAAGAAGCCTGATGATCATTGTTTATGTTCTTTTTAGTTGTCAAAAGTTGTTTACATTTTGCTTATATGTGCATGTATACGTTTATGGTATGCCACACATACACGTCTTTTCCTTTTGCTTTGTATATGTGGTAGTAAATTTTTGACAAATAAAAAGAATCGTTTTTTGTTTTTGTACAAGTAAGCAGACCTGATAGATGGGCCTTGTTCTTATCCAACTCAACCAGGGTAATCGTTGCGAATTATGAAAAAGTCGCACAAAAAGTCGTTTTTAAAACAAAAAGTCGCACAAAAAGTCGTTTTTTCAAATTTAAGTCTCCCACTTTTTTGAACATTTTAATTACTTTAATTTAATTACCACCCGGGTGACAACTTCGGATTTATTTCTTTAATAACTCTCTTAAATTTGATTTAGTAAAAAAGAAATTTTTACTCACAGAACAAATTGTTTTCGTTATAAAAAAAAACTGAGAAAAATTTGTATGACGAAAACTTCTATTAAAAAACCCCGAAAAAGTTGTATGACGATAACGTGTTCTCATCGCTTATAGACATGCAGTAACAGCGGGTTTGTATTGGTAAAGGATGTATATAAAAATCTTTGGTATGGCGATGTTTAATCAAAAAAACACAAAACAAAAGGTAATTAACAATTTAAACGATATAAATAGCTGAGAAATGATTCATTACTTGGCATCCAACCTTCTATTTCAGTGTCTAGAAAATTTTGAGTTGATATCATTGACTCACAAGTTTCTACTTTTAACCTGTTGGTAAAGTTATTTTTCATTAATTCTAATTTTGAAAAAAAAAAATTGATATAAACCAAAAATGAAATTAGATGGAAAATGTGATTATGATTGATTTACTAATCCGTTTTACACCATACAGAATTTCAATTATAAAACACTGCCATCATTCAGGAAATGGGTTTTAGTTTTAAAACTTAATATACATATAAAACTGAAAATTTAAACTAAATGAGAAGCAAGAGTTCTTAATTTTATTGTTCTGTTGTTTTTGTTGTTTCTACGCACAACAAGCATATCGTTTTTAAACTACGTGTGTGGCGTTGTTGTAATATCTGCAACAAACATTGATAAATTAATTGAGAATTAAACTCTTACGTTGTAATTTTACTCTTCGAGTGGAACTACCAACGAAAAGTTTAATCTTTTTTTTTACTTGGTTTAAGAGTTTTGTACAATTTTTAATTTTTTCTGTGTATGTTAAAATATGGACGTATTTCCCAAAAAATGTTGTGTAATAATTTAGATTGCAATAAAATATTTTTGGATCAAATCTTATCTAACTGCTAACATAAAAACTCGACTTATCGAAACAAAGACTTTATTTCGTAAAAAAAGTTGATGCGGGACCATGTGAAATTATGAAACGAATCTCCCCATTTTCATCAGCCCTTGCCCTTACGACTATTTAAATGTATGTACCAAATTTAATCAAATTATATTCAAAACTACAACCTTTAGTTTGCGCACAAAGTTATTGTTATATCGATGCAGAAAGTGATTCTGAGTCGTTGACTGTACTAAATGGCACCAAAATTTGTTTATTGAACACACATCAGCACAAGCGCATAGTATCCTCCCCACCAATGGTTGTATGGTGAGAAAACTGAAAATAAGTGCTGGTTCACACACATTAAGTTTGACCCGTCATGTCTTGAGTTTTTAGAAGCGAGGGAAATAGAGAATGGATAGGGATACAGGCTTGACCTTACTCGTCAATATTTTTTCCTTTTGTTTTTGTATTCGTAATATGAGTTTAAGTTCTTTAGAAATGTTTGAACAAAAATTTCAAAATTTTCACAAAATCACCCCTTATTGAACAACACTTCATAATGCACTCATCTGCTTATTATAAAATAATCTTAGAATAGTATTGATGTTTATAGTTGTTTCCTCGTTACTATATAAAACAAATAAATAACATTATAAACTTGACATAAATACTAGATATAAAATAGAAAATATAAGATTCATTAGTAGGCCATAAATATTTTTTGTTTTTTTTTTTCAATACAGTCTCCAAACACACAGCAAAAATATTAAGGAAGACTAGAAAAATTTTTCCAACATTGATAAGCATGTAGTCTAAATAAATGAACTCAAACCAGCAGATACATGTTGATAGCAGTTTTTGACATGAAGTCGTAAATTCATATTGACCATAAAAAAGGTACATATATACATTAGACTGACTCAAAAAAAAAAAAAAATTTGTTGATGTATACCCCTCAAAACTTCCCTCAGGCTCGAGATAGCGAGGTCTTATGTCAGTTTTTTTGACGCTTTTCAATTCGGTTTTAATGAAAATTTTAATGACTAAACGATTTTTTAATTTTTCATTCCTTAAAACATCACCAAAAACTCTTTTTATAACAACAAAAAGCATGTATTTGCCCAGGAAACACGTTCTATAAATAACTATATCAAGCTTCTATTGAATTAACCGGTTCATGACCGACATTTTTAAATGGACATTAAAAAAAAAATTTTTTTATTAAATACAGTTGTATGCAAAAAAATAGCATAATTGCTATCAAGGCACATTAAACTAGACAACCTTGAAAACCAGTTGTTTAACTACAAAAAGTGTATCTCGTTTATCAAATATATAATATAATATCGCTATAGTGAAACAATTTAATTGTTTTAAGGCCAACATGCCAACAACATTAATAAAAAGGAATTAAGAAAAAATATCTTAAGAAAAATCTTTTCGAGAATTTTGTTCTGTGTATTGCGTAACCATACCTTGTTAAATGTGCTTTGATAGCAATTCTATGTTTTTGAAGCATTCAACTTGACTTAAATTTTTAAAGGTTGGTCATGAACGGGTAAGTTTATTAGTAGCTTTATTTATATACATATGTATACAAATATACAATTTTTGTGGCTATGAAATGGGTTTTTAGTGATGTTTTAATGAATGTTATAAAATAGTAAGATTAGCAGTTAAGGGTTAATTGCATTTAATCTAAAGCCGTGGCCAACACCTTTTTAACGACGTATTGGAAATGAAAATCGAACAAAAAAAGGTTAAGTTATTTAAATTTTTATTAAAATCGAATTGAAAAGCATCAAAAAACCGACATAAACACCTCGCTATCTCGAATCTGTGAAGAGATTTTTAAAATGTTTTAATGCAGAATCAAATAATTCCTTAATATCTATTATATTCCATAATTCATTGTACAAAAAAAAAACTTAGCAAACTTTTTATTCATGAGAGATTATCTTAGGCTTAGCTCACGGGAGATTATCGCTTAGGCCAAAATATTTTGAGAATCTTCATAAAACATGTCAAAGTTAATTTTCAGTGGGGGCACAACTTTAACTTTTTTTTTTGCCCATATAAGGTGAGTCAGTCTAATGTACATATTTTATTTCTCTTTAGTTTATTAGCGTTTAATGGTTTATATATTATTTTTATTACAATTTTCGTCCTTTTTTGTGTTTCTATTTTTTGTCTTGCCTACGTGCCAAACTGTCTAAGTGCTAGTTAAAGTACTTGACCCAAAAAGTTAAAAGCAAAAAGGACTTGAAAATATGGTCAAAAAGAAATGAACTAAGTTTTTTATTGTAAATCAAGTTGACGCTTTAAGGTGAAATGTTTATGAGTGTTTGAGCCACAGCTTAGGTGAATCGGGCTCTATTTAGAAAATTAGTTTTGTTCAATTTTGTGTACGCTAAAAAAGATCAAAAGAAAAAAATGTGATGCTGCTATATTTATATTTTTATCAAAGTTGTATAAAAAATGTTGACTATAAACGTAAATTAAAAAAGCAGCTCTTAATTTCGTTAGAAAACTGTCGAAAAATAAATGTTGGTGGGATGCATTTTTCCTCTTTCCAAGTAAAGCTTCGTTGATGTTTTAGGAAGAAATTTTGGAGGACCGACCGTCAACATCGAAACACGGACTTGTAGAAGGAAGGCAAAGACCTAAACTATCAAAAATTAAGTCTCTTGTTAACACTTTTAACATTTGCTGGTGCAAGTTGTTTTTATAAAGTACGTAAATAAGTTGATGCAGACGATATTCACAATGCTGCCCTGACCACTGGAATGTTACCCGTAGCGAAACGCTGTATGAACAGATTAAAGGAATTGTAATTCTTAATTTTTTTTCTCGAGTTATGACAAACAAAAGAGCCTAAAACGTGACAAATTCCCCTATACGATACTTACTAACTTCAAATTAATTTTTAAATTATTTATTGAAGTACCATGACCAAACTAATGATGCAAAAGTTCTTCTTTTTGGGTCTACTTTCATAAGCAATTATCAGAATTAAGTCACCTGAAAAATTTTGTACTGTGTAAGGATGCAATACTCTTGCCTACGGCTGTGAATCATATGCCCGTTCTTCTCCAAGGAAAATCCGAGTACAGGCTACAGAAATAAAATACTAATAAAAAAGAGGACGAAGATGAGTGGGGTAATACAACAAATACATTCGTGAATCATGGTGTTGATCCTAACAATACAAAAACCATGGCTCAGAACTGAAGCCGCAGAGAACAGGTGAGCAATAAGTAAACAAGTTTTTCAGGATTTCATCAAAGCAATTGGTCAATAGAAGGAAAACCTTCCCATTTGCATTTAGTGTATTTTCGGGCGAATACTAATAAAGTGGCCGACATTGTTGTTAGTAACGGTTGATTTTTTTTTTGTTTGGGTTTTGAAAATTTAAGCAAAAACACAGAAAATTGCAAATGTGAATGAAAAATTAATTAAGAACGATAAATGAATGTCTGTAATTTACTTTTTACAGATAATTTCATGTAAATGCTGCCCGCAGATTAACCTAAGGTTTTCCATCCGTGAGCTCCGATTTTGACATACTTTACTCAGCATTTCGGGTTATCTATAATTTTGTCTTCCAAGGTTGGAATTGCCCATAGACACGAGATACTTCATCATATTCCCACAAAAATAAATTCTAGTAAGGTAAAATCGCTTGATCTTGGCGGTCAATGGGCTGCTCCAAAACGTGCGATTATCTGCACGCACCATAAAATGGGCGGAATTTACGAAGGATATTTCTCACACAGACCGAGCATTGATGATAAAAATCAATGACTTGCGGCCGTGTTAATTTGTTAGTCAATTAATGGTTAAATTACGAACTTTACTTTTTTTGCATCGTCTCGAATTTTTTTTTTATCATTGGAGTAAAATTAATAACGGTTTTCGCGATGATCATTGTTCATTTTGCAATTTAAATATTTGTAGTGCATATTGTGATTGGTTGTGAGCAACAATTAGTTGTGAAGAGGGTATATTAAGTTTGTCATTCCGTGTGAAACTTTTTTATTATTCATCTCAGACCCCATAAAGTATATATGTATATTCTGGGTCATTGAGTGATTATAAGTCGATTTAGCCATATCCGTCTGTTGAAAACACGCTCACTTTCGAACAACTCAAAAGAAATTAACAAACTTGATGCCAAATTGCTTGTAGTTATCCTAAGCAGTTTGGGATTGAAATTCAGCAAAATCGGTGCAGTAGGACCAGAGCTATGAATCAAAATGTGGAACCACCACCTAAAAAAAATGATAATTTTGTTACAAAAAATAACATAAATGGTGGAACAAGGCACGGAATGAGAGAAGATTTTGCAAACATTTGTTTTATTCGACTGGAAATCATGCTGTTAAATTTCTTGAAGATTTTTCCATTATTTACCCTAGGCCCCATAGAAACCCTACTCTCGGAAAACAGTTTAGTACGCCTAAGACCGTAATTAATAATTCTATCATAACAAAATTTGGCACGGCACAGTTTTATAGTACTAGAAATTACACTGTGAATTATCGTGATGACCGGTCCAAATTTAGCCTAGGCCTCAAATAAACCCTTCTCCCGGAAAACAGTTTAGTACGCCTAAAGCCGTAATAAATAATGCTAACAAAATAAAATAAATACTTCACTACTCACACTAATAAATTTCGTGATGCTCGGTTCATAATTTACTATAGGCCCCATATAAAGCCCACTGAGCTGTCGGTGGAGGGTATCAAAGATTCGGCACAGCCGAATATAGCGCTCTAACTTGTTTTTTGTGCAAATGATATTTTTCTAAAAATTTATTCTGACAACACGAAATATTTCTTTCAGCACTAGCATAAGTTGACAAAAACTTGCATTTGTTTACAATTATACACAATAGGGTGGGTCAATTTTTTTTGTAAGTAGGCGTATAGCAAAAACGTAATCTATAGTAAATTCTAAGAAAACTTGACTTAGAAAGTATGGGTCTAAAATCAAAACCTAGCTCCCGCCGAGAGACATAATGGAATCTTGAAAATTGGTTTCAAAAAATAATAGGTAATGAGAAAAAATACTGTTTTATGCAAAAATTACACATTTTTAATGTTCCGTACTCAAAGAGTGAAAATGAAACCTTATTTCTGAGACTTCTTTGTACGTGCGTCCATCCATCCGTCCGTCCGTCCGTCCGTCACAGTGCCTATTCTCCGGAACGGTGAGGAAACGGTAAGAACTAAAGAGCTAAACTTAAGACAGAATATGTAGAGTTAGTTGGCCGCTACAACAACAAACACTGAAAACAACAAAAATAGGAAGGCTTACAGGAGTCCCCATTGAAGAAACTGTATTTTGGAGCATGCCATTGTTTTTGTGCAAGTGCATTTACTGATATAAAATATGTATATCACTCAACGATGTCTCAAATACTGAAAATGTATTACATCTTGATATGTTTTTTACACCTCTTTATGATATTTGTTGAGAAATATATTCAGTTTTCTTAAAATGCTTTTTCTATTTATCAGTGCAAAATTAATTTTTTCCCAAATTTCAATTATTTTGTTTGCAATTATCGGAGAAAATCTTGAATACGATTGTTGTTTTTTTTTGATTTTTCTTTTTCGCGTTCACTTAAGAAAAAATAATACTTTAAAATATCACGATAACTTGGCAAATTTAATCCACTAAATTCACTTGGCATGCCAATGATACTAGCGTTCTGATTAGTCAGATAAGTTGCCCCGTTAGAGTCAATCGACATCGCTGATGATTCCATAATTTAATGATTACTTTTTTTAAAAATAAATTATAACACGCTTACTTTTTGAAAGTTAACTATCAATATCAATGCATAAGTCAATCAAAACAAATGTTTAACACCACGTTTTTATAAAATGCATTAACGGTAAAGTTTTACAAAGACTAGAGCTATTAATAACATTGAATTCTAATTACTCTTACGGGGCTTAAAAAAATCATTCTCTTTTTAAATCTTCATAATTCGTATAAAAATTAAAACATTATATCGATCCAACAACATACATCTTGATCAATAGTTAGTGGGAACATAACAATTTATTTGTAATCAAATAAGGTTTAAAAAATGCAATAAAAAGGTCCAAAAAAGCAACCATATTTGTGTTTTGTGTATGGATATACCAGATGTTGCTACTTTTTTATTTTTCATAATCAAGACTCTCGGCGGGAGCTAGGTTTTCATTTTAGACCCATACTTTCTATGGGTAATTTTCTTAGAATTTTACGTAGATTTCGATTTTGGTATACGCCTGTCACGTTTTTTCTCCCCCGAACAAATTGACCCACCCTAATACACAATCATTTTATCCTCTTTTTAATTTTTAAATATGTTATATTTCATTTTCTATTTTAAATTAATGCCCACGAAAAATTTAAATAAATAAAATGAAGCAAATTATGAATACGTAGGTACATTTTGTCTTTGGCAAATTTGTGTATTTTTGCACACATTTACATCGTTTGTCAAACTTTGCACTACCCATCGTGAAAATCCTTAATATTTCATTTGCTCACTTTTAGTTTGCTTTATCCAAAAGAAATCAAAATATTTTTCTAGTTTGCTATTTAAGGTTATTTATTTTCAAAAATATGTTGTACATTGTGGATATTTATGTAGCAAAATCAATTTGTGTTATTTTTATTATTCTTATTTTTCTAATTTTTATTTTATCTTTTTTTCTAATGCGTTTGTGTTTATGTGTATTTAAGTGTGTGTAAAAACAAAGAAAATTTATGGTAAATAAAACACATGTTATTTTAGCCTGGCAAATAAGTAATTAATGTTTTCTTAAGGTATTCATTAGTAAAAACATGTTAAGAATAATAAATAAGAATTTTCTTGAAATTATTCGTTAAGAAATAAGAAATCAAGAAACAACAGCAAAAGCAAAAAATTAGAAATTCATATAAATAAATTAAATGAACATTGTAAGAAGCTTTTTATACGCTTAAATGAATAGGAATATGCAATTAAGAAAAACTTTAATACATTGCTTTTTAATAATAAAACATGTTTAATTTGTAGATAAAACTAATAAGGATTTATGAAAGTTGAACAAAAAACACATGAAACAGATTTCAATTCAGAAACACATCAAACATGACAACGAAAAGATTTGAATACATACAAAAATCGAAAAAGAATTTGTTTTTGGAGGAAACA
Organism: Pollenia labialis; assembly: GCA_949318255.1. NCBI lineage: Eukaryota > Metazoa > Arthropoda > Insecta > Diptera > Polleniidae > Pollenia > Pollenia labialis. The sequence goes on from OX439143.1 coordinate 116,523,820, forward strand.
TTTTGCTGTGTAAAAACTTCTTTCCTTTAGTTTTAAGATCAAATATTGACTTATAGAATTTTCAATATTTTGGTGATGGAAATTATCTTATCCTTTTGACCCTATTTCGACGCTCTAGACAGCTTTAATGATCCTTTTTATACCCACACCACAATAGTGAAGAGAGTATTATTCATTTGTGCTGATGTTTGTTACACCTTAAAGGTGGGTCTAGGCCCAATTTTTATGGTGTTTAAATATCGATGACTGTCCGGCTGTCTGGCTAGCTGGCTGGCTGTCCATGTAAGCCTTGTGCGTTAAGTACAGGTCGCAATTTTGGAGAAAATTTCATAAGGTTTGGTGCATAGGTTCTAATTTCTACAAGGACCAAGTTATTGAAAATGGGGCGAATCGGTCGAAAATTTCAAGTAGCCCCACACAAGCTTCTTTCCGGAATAAGGTTTTTGTGTCCATAAACCATGTATTTAGATATGGTATTTAGAATTTGGTCAAATTTATTGTGTTGCAATTAAAAGCATCTCACCAAATTTTATTGGGATCAGTCCATATTTGACCAAAGCTATAATAAAAGCACTACTCGCGAAAATAGCTCTTAATGCCATAACTTCCTTATAAATGTTAGTAATGACATGAAAATTGAATGAGAAAAAGAAGTTCATGAGAAAATGTTGTGCTGGTAAGTCCAAAATTATCCATAGTTCTCATATAAACCCCCTTTTCTTAAATCACTTAAAAGCAAACAAAGTACATAAAGATGAAGATATCTAAATAATATTTGGTACAAAGCACTTTTAAATTAGATTTAAACTTAAATCCATTTTATTCTGGCGGGTCACTGCCCATAGGTATCAAAAAGGGTAGGTGTTAATGAGTAGAGTAATCATTTGTACAGATTGTTTTGTAAATTCTATTGGAAATAGAATCATACAACGATTATAAAGAGTGATTAAATTTTAAGGGCCGATTTTGATTTTGAATAAAACACAAATTATTGCCATTTCTTTTTGTTATGATAATATTGGTATGGTTTAATTATGCATGGAACAAAAAATCGGTCAAATAGCCGCCGCAACCTCAGCGGCACACCTCCATCCGATGGTCCAAATATTCGACGACGCTGATGCAAAATGAAGGTTCTAAGCCGTTAATGTGCCGAATAATCCCATCCCTTAGCTCTTGCATTGTTAAATTGTGGCTAATCGGCGTACACCTTTTCTTTCAAATAACCCCAAAGAAAAAAGTCCAACGGTGTCAAATCACATTATCTTGGCGGCCAATTGACATCGCCACCACGTGAGATAACACGGCCAATGAATTTGTCGCGCAAAAGAACCATTGTTTCGTTAGCTGTGTGGCAAGTTTCACCGTCCTGTTGAAACCACATATTTTCCACATCCATAACTTCCAGTTCGAGCCTTTTAAAGTTCGTTATTATCTCACGATAGTGAACACCATTCACAGTAACTGCCTGACCGGCCTCATTTTGAAAACAATACGGTCCGATAATGCCGCTAGCCCATAAACCGCACCAAACAGTTGATTTGTGTGGGTGCATTAATTGTTCGACAATCACTCTTGGATTATCATTTGCCCAAATGCGGCAATTCTGCTTATAGACGAATCCACTTAAGAAGATTTTCTTCGAAAGTGCACGATATGCATTTGATTTGAACGCCCATTTTCATAATAAGCCTGTATAATTTAAACGCGTGCTCGATTGCGTATCTTTCTGTGGTTCAAATTGAGTTAAGCCTAATTAGTACTGTTTTCATATTTGTGAAAATGCGAGTTTGTACAATTTGACGTTTTTATTTTTTTTTTTTAAAGTATGCGATATTGGTTTCCGTATGTAAACAAACCGCACATGTATTTAACCAAAAATTATTTTTTTAATAAAAAAGAAAGTAAATATGGATAAAAAACTGTTACCGGTTGTGTTATTTTAATTTTGTATTTCTTATTTAATGATCTGTTCATACTGGTTTCCTTTAGCTTAAAATTTCACGTGAAATAAGTGCAGCTTACATTATTTCGCAGTTGTAAAAAAATGTTGCCAGAAACATTTCGGAACTTTTTCGCAAAATGAACAGAGTACAGCTCTATCAACATTATTTAATAGATATTTAGCACAATATCTATTGACAGTATTTAACGTACCAGGCTTGATAAATGTCAAATGAAATACAGAAAAAAACTTGACGTTTAGGTGGGGTTCACATTCAACATCGGCCCTTAAAATATAACCACCCGTTATTTATGTTATCGATCGAAATGGTCGACCAAGCCCCTTTTTGATTGTAGACTGCTTTCCAGAACTATAAACTTTAAGAGCTAGCCATTCCCAAACATTTTAAATGATGTCAAGTTCCGGCGAGTTAGGGGGCCAGTTGCCATGACTTAACCACCCGGGCAGTATGAATTGTTGCATTGTCATGCTGGAATGTCTACTGTCAGCTTCTAAAAATGTTCTTAAAATGAGGAAAATCTTATTGTAGCACTCCAATATAGCAATAAGCGTTCATGGTGCTGGACCAAAATTTTAGCTCGAATTTACGATAATAGGATATGGGCATTTCCGTCAAAAGGTCCACCGTGACCGAAAATTTAAAAGTTATTTTAAAAGCTGATTATTTTACGATATTGTTATAGAGAAATATTAAGATTTTACTAATTTTATAAATTTACCCATAAATTTGTTCACTAAGATGAACAATGAGATTGCAAAGTTGTGCAAGCGTAATTTTTTATTTGTTAGAATGTTTTATTGTATGTTTTCATTTATATTGTCTTCCTTAAAAGAGTTGATATTTGATAAAAAATTATTCCGAAAAAATTTTCTTACATGCCATGTAATCTAAGAAAGAGTTCAAAGAGAAATATTTTGTTCGGATTAACGGTAATTTTTTATTTTGTTTTAATCATTATTTCGTTAAGTTATTATGAAAAAAATTTCACGTTCAAAATGTCACGTATCGACCCAGATTTTGGCTTAAAAAAAATTCAGAAGATTTTGAAATCAAACCAAAGACATTGTAATGTTACATTGCTACGTAAAATTCTGAAAGTAGTTTGACTAAAAAAATTGTGACAGGTTACGCTGAATTACGCCTTTTTATAAATGGCCACAAAAAATACTTCTATTTTTTTCACGTTCGAACCGCTTCTTCTTTTGCCATCATCTTTGACCTAGAATCGCGCCCTCCATAAACTTAAGCATAGATAACAATGCTTTCTTAGCGCTATAATTTAAGGGTTAAAAGGACTTAAAAATATTTGTTGTGTAAAATTTCATTGCATTTTTGAGGCGTACGACTGTCACGTTCAACACTTTGGAATTACACATATGGCTTCTCACACCATAACCCCTCTTACCCTTCTATGCAAACGATCCAATTGATGCTCCTCTATTCGGAGATCGTGAAAATAATAATTTAATCCATCAGGGGTTTCTTGTTATTCCACGTCATTCGAGTTCGACAAAACCCCAAGCGCATATTTTTCTTACGCTTGCCAAAACGCCAGTTTTAGCTTTAATTTGTGCAGACGAGTGGTAAGAATTTGATGCTGATTTGAGAATATCACGTTTATCAGTTGTCGAAAGTGCACTGTTAGTACGGCCTTTCATGTTTTTCCCGTAGTTTGAGTTGTTCCGTAAAAAAATAGATACCACATTTCGACATCTTTCGATTCGTTCAGCAATTTTGTGGATCGATTATCCTGATTCTTTAAACACTAAAATTTTTTATTTTTTCAGTCTCTGTTAAGGGTTTTCCTCTACTCATTTAAGCAAAAAAATTATACATTATAATAAATTGCACTTGTTCGCTTGCTTAAGAAAACTAAAATTATTGCAGGGTATCCTAATTAAGTAACTTAAATATAACAACAATTTTGGTCAATCCCAAAACAAAATATAAAAAAAAATATCACAGGACTTTTCCAGAACACAAATCTGATTTCAGAGCAAGTAAACTTAGGCACCTTTAAAACACAAAATAAAACACCGATAATTGCTTGCAAATATCGAATAGAATTGCAGTTTTACAAAGTACAACATGGTGTCCTATTGATGTGACGGGGAGTGTATGTCTCCCTAAATCAATTTTCTCTATTGCTGCCAAATTATTTTCCTTAAATATGATATGACGCATAAAACACAACGTAACGACGATATCTAAAATTCCAAAACTAATCTTGGATGTCTCGTGTCCTGAATAAGGCAAATTACTCAATTGTTCTTATTAAGCACATTTTATCCATACTTTTTAATATTGAATTAATTTTTTTTTATTTATGTATTTACAATTTTACAAATTTATTTACTAATTTAATTACTATTACAAATTCAAACACATTCCTTAGGGCTGCTTTTATTAACGAAATTTTTTGAGAAAAATGCATAAGCAGGAAACCCATAAATATGCAATTGCATGTTTTTCATTGTGCGACCAATGAAGGCAGAAATATAATATTTATCGGTTTTAGAGCTTTTTATGAATTTTGGCATCGATTGCTTAGTTGATATCCTTATCCCATTCTTTTGCATGCATATTTTAGTTCAAATAGCATTTTTTCAAGTTTATGGAGCATATTTTGATAATTTTAATTTTTTGAATGCTAAAGGCAGAAATCGATCTGTTCTCAAACATAATAAAACATCTCGCTCGTTACCTGTTTTGAAAGGAGAGCCACAATGATCAATACTTGGGCCATTTCTTTTTACACTTTAAAATAAATGATTTAGAAAAAATCTACAATACTGTAATGTACACATAAACGCTGCCGACGTTCAACTTTATATAAGTACGGATCTTAAACATATTACTGAATGGGCAAATACACATGGATTATTTATAAATCCCAAGAAGTCCAAATGTTTGGTGATTACTAAGAAAAATTTTAAGTTAGCCTAAAAACCTTGGTATCACTTTTAATTTCACACTCACCTGGTCTGACCACATAAATGCTGCTGCTGGAAAAACTTATATCACATTATACACGTCAGACATCAAAGTTCAATATCTGAGTGGCAATTTAACGTTAATTCTGTCCGTCTTTGGAACACGCTACCTTCGTCCATTGGATCTATAAGCAACGCTCTGCATTTTAAAAAAGAACTCTTTAAGTTTTATGCATAATAAAGGCCTAACTATAATATGCTTAGGCTGGCTTAAGCTACTGTCAAAAATTAACGAAAAGCCTGTCAAATGCTTAAGCAAATTATTGTGGGCTTTTGGGTGACTATATTGTACTTTTTGAACTTAAGTAACTTAAACGCTTAGTTGAAAACTTTTGTTCTTTTGCAAAAATTATTTTCCTCTTATATTTCCTTAAAATATCAATTCTTTGACATAATTTTTTTAGTGTCAATTAATTACAATTAATAGATATACTTCCATGAGCATGCTTATTTTTATTAATTTTAAAAACAATTAAACACAAAAATAAAAGAGTACTAAAATATGCAATTGTGTGTGTCAAGGCCCATTGAAAAGGTCTGCGCAAGAAGCCTGATGATCATTGTTTATGTTCTTTTTAGTTGTCAAAAGTTGTTTACATTTTGCTTACATGCGCATGTATACGTTTGTTTTCGTTTATGGTATGCCACACATACACGTTTTTTCCTTTTGTTTTGTATATGTGGTAGTAAATTTTTGACAACTAAAAAGAATCGTTTTTTGTTTTTGTACAAGTAAGCAGACCTGATAGATTGGCCTTGGTGTGTGTTTTTTTTAATAACTTTCAATATCTAACCAAGAAACAGCTGATTCCTTAAGCAAAGTACGATAAGTTTCGCTCTTTTGCTTAAGTACATTATAGTTGTGTACATTTGATTATATGTATTTGCATATTTGCTTATGTAAGCTTAAGCACATTGTAGTTAGCCCTTAACAATTTTCCACTTTGATTTTTGATTCTTCATGTTATTGTAATTTTTATTAATTTTTGTATAATTAATTTCGAAATTTTAATAATTTTTTTTAAATTTAAATTTATTTTTATTTTTTAATCCAAATTTTTAATATTTTAATCAGGCTTAAGTTCATCAAATTTAATTTTCATTAAATTATTTTTATGAAGGAAGGAATTTTACAACATGAAAATTAATTAAAATTGTTATTGATAATCATTCATTCTTGACTGACCTGAGATTCGAACCCAGGCGGCTGGTAACCATGACATGTTTCGATCGCAACCACTCGATCTTCTCAGATGGATTTGCCGTCTTACACTCGCAGCCATCGACGGCTGCTGACGTCAATAGTCAAATATCAATCCTTAAACCAAATTGTATTTTTAGCTTTTGGTAGATCGAAATTTGCTTTTTGAATGATTATCCATTTTTTAATCAATTTTACATGTTTTTCCTAACTTCTGTTTTTTCGTACTTATGTCAAGAATTCTTCTTGAAGTCCAAAGTACATTTTTTTGTTTTTTTTTCATTTTGTCTTTCTTTTTCTTGTTGACCTTTTTCAGCACAACTTGAAGGACAAATGTACACATAGAGCTCGTGCCTTAGCTTTACTTTCTTCATAAAAATAATTTAATGAAAATTAAATTTGATGAACTTAAGCCTGATTAAAAATATTAAAAATTTGGATTAAAAACCAAAAATAGTTCAACAAAATAACCACAATTCTAATTATTTTTATTTTTATTATGTTTAAGTAAACTTATTAAATTATATAAAAATCTTTACTTTAATTATAAGATTATAAATCTTGTTGTATTGGAAAACAATTAAACAATTAAGATAGCAAAAATGTTAAAAAAAAAAGCTCAGTGAAGCAATAAATTTATTATTTAATAAAATAAAATAAACCAAAATTAATGAAAAAAAAGGCTAGTTTACACTATTATACATACTTTGTATTAATACATGTCAAAAACTCAAGTAACAAGTAAAAGTGTGATAGTGTAAATGCATGTGCGATGAAAATGACAAGTATTATGAAAAAAAGTTTTACATCCCATACGACTTCATCGTTTTTTGAAAAATTTCTAAACAATAATACTTTTCAAAGTTATTTTCGGGAATACAAAATTTATTATTAATACGATTTCCGTATGACGTGCTAAATTCCCAGTTTTTCATATTTGATAAATACACTGAAATTTATTGTTAAGGGAAAGCTAGCTTCTATGCGCATTTCACTGGTTGCTTAGGCCAGCTCATCAGGAAACCTTTTCCAAAGATTTTAGAAAGGCCAAAAATATTATACAAATAAAACCCTAAAGCGAATAAGAATTATAAACACTCAAAGTCTTACTTGTAACAATATCAAAGCCAAAACAAAACACCAACAATAAACAGTGAGTTTATCTTTTCTTACATTCCCCTACAATTGGTTGGGTTCTTTCCGACTCGAATTGTAGTCATTAGGGTTGCATTTTATTTCATGTGTGAGTGTTTATACTTTGTGTGATGGTGTGAACACAAACCGTCATGTTAAATTAGATTTTTTGACAGTCGCAACAAAACTCATTAGATTTCAGTCTCACAAAGTATTATGGAATACGTAGGACTTGTGAGATGTGTAAACTAGCCTTTACAGGTGTTTTAAATTATGGTTAAAACAATTTCTTTCTAAATCGAGCTGGCTGCAAGGTCCAGTTTGCTAGCAATTTACTGGTCGCACTTTCAGAAATAATTTGGTGAAACTTGGAACATTTCGATATGTAATTGCTACAGGGACAAAGAATACTGAAAATGGTGAAAAACGGTATAATATTTGGTACAAATTTTATTTTGATGGGTCCATGACTGCCTACGGGTTCCAAATACAGAACCATGTTGAAAATTATGTCTGTTTACACTGCGCTGTAGGTTATCATAAGGTTAGGATAAGGTTTATATGCAAATATGTATTACTAAATTGTTGAAGTTTTTGTTTTTAAATATATTTCTACCAATTTTAAGAGTATATTTTTAGGTTTCTACTGCATATTTAATGCGTATGAAACAATTTAGAGCCCATTTCCGGTTTCCCTGTTCGCAAGCAATGTCTCAAATATTCCTGCTTAATTTAGTTATTTAAATTTGAAATATAGGCACAAACCTCTTTTTATACATTTCATGTTATTCTTTAAAGTCCAATTAATTTTTGCAAAATAAACCAATATAATAATTACATAATTAACTTCTTTCTCATATTTAAAACATAAAATGGTAAAATTGTAATAACAATTCGAAACTTAATTAAATTAAAATGTTTATTTTCAAATACAACACGCTAAAAGTAACACAAATTCACATACGTTTATATGTGCATATGTGTGTGATTCTTTTGTTAAATTTATCTTAAATTTGCCATTAAAACAGCTTTTACTTTTTCGTATTTATTAAATAGGAAAACTAAAACAAACAAAAAACAATTTTAGTTTAACCGAGTTTAGAATGTCGAAACTTTAACCTAAAAGATCTTACCATCCAATCCCTCCCACCAAAAAATCCTATTTTTTTCTAAGTTTGTTGTTGTAAAATGCACAACCGCAACAGATGTCTTTAAGTCAGGATTGGAAAAGTTAGTTCAATTGTAATTTGTATATCCTCCACCAACACGGGTGGTAAATAAAGGTAAAAACACTTTGTAATTTCCTGTCTTGAAATATTTATCTAAATTATATACATTATGGATCTTTGGGTAAGTCTTTCACCAAGTTCAGTAAAATATAACTATTACTGAAACTGCGCTTCACTCATTGGCGGGTCACATAAAGAGATCCCTGCACTACAAGGAATTTGCTTTAGTTGCATTCCTGGATATTGAGGGAGCTTTCAACAACGTTAGACCAGAATCGGTTATTAACGCTTTGAGACTTTTAGAAATCGACCCAGCGATCATTCAAACTGTCAACAGTATCTTGTACTTCAGGTGTATCGAATCCAACTGGGGCGCCTCGAACATTTCCAAGGTTGCGACTAGGGGCACCCCGCAAGGTGGAATCTGAATATAAATACCTTACTCAGGGCCATGGAAAGGACGTGCTGCAGAACGGTTGTGTATGCGGATGACGTTGCAGTTGTGGCTATGGGTAAAGATCCCAGACTATTTTCTGAACTTATGGAATCCACATTGGACGTCCTAAGAAAATGGGGCTGGTCGTAAACCCTGCCAAAATAGGACTGGTACTTTTCACATGGAGATACAAAATTCCCAAATTTTACGCCCCGAAGATAAAGGGGATCTCACTGGAACTGTCTGACAGCGGCAAGTATCATGGGCTTATATTGGACAGAAAACTGAACTGGAGGATGAACACCATTTCTACACGCAGAGAAAAAATATGGTTGGGCATGGTTACGGCAACCACACTGTGTTTAGTGTAACAATATATTGTTGTTGTAAACAAATAATTGTTATTTTTATTAAATATCAGCAATACTATAGTTACTGTAAACATATTAATGTTTATCGCAATTATAAATTTGAGTATTGTTGACCGAAAAATAATTATTTTTCTGACAACTAAATTATGATAACTTTCAAAACATATTATATTACTCACAGCCATAACATGATATTTAATAGCCATAACATGATAACTTTATATACATTTATCATAATAAGTTTAAGATGCAATCAAAATATCGTTACTCTAATAATATTTTGGTATCGCCATTTGTAAAATAATTTTGTATCAGTTGTGTCGTGTTTTACATAAACATATCGAATTATTTGTTAGTGAGTGGCTAAATAATAAAAAAATAACCATTAAAATAAACAAGAAATTAAAAAAAAAATAAAGAAAAATATTAAAAACGAAATAACAAAATAACCATTAAAATAAACAAGAAATTAAAAAAAAATAAAAAAAACATTAAAAATCGGTTGTAGTGTCACAAAATAAAATATCTTTGCTTAAAAATTTTAATAATCTTAAAGTGGTGGAAAAATTTGTGAAATATTGGTGCAAAATATTCACCATTACTGGTAAGTTTTGTGTTATTTTAAGAGAAAAATAATGAAAACTCCATAAAATAATTTATAAATAATTGCGACCTACGACAAAAAGATTACAGTAACTATATTATGTTTTTTATTTTATCATAAGTATTTTTTTCCAATAAAAATATTATTTTTAAAGTTGTATCATATTATGATTTAAAAAATTTATGTATAACAGTTCATATCACTTTGCATCATAATATGATTACTTCTAAACTTATTATGATTGACATGACAATAATATGATTACTTCTAAACTTATTATGATTGTCATGACAATAATATGATTACTTCTAAACTTATTATGATTGCCATGACAATAATATGATTACTTCTAAACTAATTATGATTGCCATGACAATAATATGATTACTTCTAAACTAATTATGATTGCCATGACAATAATATGATTACTTCTTATCTTATTATGATTACCATGACAGTAATATGATTACTTCTTAACTTATTATGATTACCATGACAGTAATATTATAACTTCTTAACGTTTTATGATTAACAGGATAACAATATGATTAAGGGAAAAATATTATGATGTAATATTACGAACATATTTGGTCATAATATGATTTAATAACAATCGTAATATGGTGACTACAATCATGAATCTTATCATAATATGTTTTTTTCATACTGTGTGGCATTTATCAGCAATTTTAACTCTATTTTTTTTTTTTTATAATTTCCTAGCTTATCCCGCGAAGCTTTATGCTTGTCTGCAGGAAAGAAACCAGAGTCTGCAATTAGCTCCTTAGAATATGTTTACCACAACCATGTTTTTTCTTTGCTGCAAAAGGGCCATTGGCCCAAACTCGGGAATAAACCCGAAGAATGTATACTGGCAATACGAGTGTGTCATTAAACCCATTCTATTCTACGGGGTAGCTGTTTGGTGGCCGGCGCTCAAGGTGAAGAGTCATCAAACTAGGATTGAACGTACAATAAGAATAGTGGCGATATCAGTAACAGGTGTCATTAGAACCACTCCGTCTAAGGCATTGTTTACGAACTGGTTACAACCAGCCATTTTGGCTAAAAGGCTAGCTGCGAATGCGGCGGTAAGACTAAGGGCCACTGGAGCATGGAGGGATTAGAATATGGGACATATTAGTATAATGAACGAAATAAATTAGCACATGGGTGTTGACTATGTCACACCCGAGCCAATCTTTGATCCTGGCTTCACGGTGAGTAATCTGGATAACGTGGTGCACTATGATGACCTACAAATTCCCGCGAATGGGATGGGCACGATGAAACTACCTGTCGGGATACCAGGAAAATCTGGCCCAATATAGATAAAAAAAGGACACGGCAGAACCTATCTAGAAGTTGCGGCGACGAGGATGAGAAAGAGTCAACGAAACATCTTCTCTGTAATTGTCCAGCATTCGGAGATTTAAGACTTGAAAAGTTTGGCCGAAGAGCCCTTGGGGACAAAACTTGTCCCTCTAATATTGATTTAAACAGGATCCACTCCTTTGTTGAATCGACCGGGTGGATGCGTGGGAACACTAGCAGCCAGATAACGAAGGACTAATGGGAGACGGTGGGACATGGTAGCACAACGGGAACCAATTAATGGACCCACGTGAGCTGTGCTTGAATTCGAAAAACCTAACCTAACTATTACTTTAACTTCCAGTTAACAATATGTTTTTGACAGTTTTAACTGATGGTTAATTATAAATGAAATTGGCCGTTAGTCGATGAAACTTTTTCATCTGTCTGTGCGTCCGCATGCCTGCCTGTCTGGAAAATCACTCTCACTGTCTACGGACTAAACAAAGAAGAATGATTTTTATTGCCAAAGTATTTCCAATTAAGCTAAGCAATTTGGCTCTGAAGTCGGCAAAGCAATATACGTACGAAAAATCGCCCAACAATTTTCCTTACGAATTTAGAGTTGGGAAGGCTGGATATAGGAATTCGGAATTTTTTGATTCAGAATTTTAATTTTCGGGCATATGACCGCCAAACCTAAATGTTTATGAAAGTTTAAAACTACTTTGTAAGAATTATTAAAAACAAAGGGTGTGTGTGAAACGGTAGCAAAGTACTCATGGAAGTCAAATTTTGATACTGTTGACACGAGCCCTGGGGGCTAGTATAAATTTTGACATTAACGTTGAAATTCTTGAAAATAAGAATTGGGCGATTTTTCATTTTTTTTTTTTTTTGCCATGTTTCACCATTTTTAGGTTTAATTTCCATATTAATTTTTTGGTCCATTTTTCGCTTACGTTGTGCTATTTTTCGTTAATTTGCTGGCAGCCATGAAGTCAAGCACAATCGTTTATGTAGAAAAGAAAAAAATATGGACCAATAGCACAAAGTCAATGTCTCATATTTCGAAAACAATGAATGATACGAGCAAACTGATGACACAAATTGACAAATCTCTAAAAGTTTACCTAAAATTCAATCTTATGTCAATTTTTTATATTTTGCGGTATAGAACACAATAACTTTCGAACGACGATATGATAACAATTATTCCAAAAAAAATATGTAATTCCGATTAACGGTAAGATTTTTTTAACCATTTTTCAGTAAAATTATTATTGAAAAAATTTCACGTTCGAAATGTCACGTATCGAACCAGTTTTTAGCTTAAAAAAAATACAGAAGATTTTAGAATCAAACTAAAGGCATTTTAATGTTACATAAAATTCTGAAAGTAGTTTGACTAAAAAATTGTGCCAGGTTTCTCTGAATTGGGCCTTTTTATACATGGCCATAAAAAACTACTTCTATTTTTTCCCGTTCGAACCGCTACTTTTTTGCTATTATCTTTGACCTTAAACTTAAACAAAGATAACAATGCTTTCTAAGTGCTATAATTTAAGGTTAAATATTTGTTGTATACTGTATATTTGTATGTTCCGCGATACGTAAAAAAAGATATCTGCAATTAGCTACAGTGTCTAACATTTACAGATTTTTTTGATCAATAATTTGTTTGTAAAAACCAAATAATTTCAAAAACAACAATACAAAAATATGGTTTGGCACAATTAACCTGAACATGAATTATCGAAAGTTTAATCATTTGAAACTTGCTTTACCATCCCTGATGTATGTTTTATTTATTTAATATATGTATATACGAATATATTTTTATGTGTGTCGAAGTGATTCTCTGAAAAAGATTTGGCTTATTTATTTTGCATGTAAGTGCTGGTAAATATTTCTATGTAGTTGTATATTTAAATATGTATGTGTTAAAGAAAAAGCTTTTACAAGAAATTTTCTGCTGCAAACTGGCGATAAATTGTCACAATTTTGAACATTTTTATTTTTTTAACCCTACTGCATTTCTGTTTTATGCGTTTAGGGTGGTTTTTGTAACAGTGACAAATATATGTACTGCGCTAAGAGAAAAACCAATCAAACCGTATTCAAATCAATCTGAAACGGTAGCAACAGTACGGTAAGTAGGATTTTCTCGAATCAAGTATAGAAAAATTGATTTAAGTATGGATTATTAACGATACTAAACGTATCCATATTTAACCCGAATTCGTACTTGAAATCCAAATGAGAAATTGATTTATGAAAAACTATCATTGTAAAATAAAGTTGATTCTATCCCGAATTCGTACTTGAAATAATCTGATAGTGAATTATTATGATTGGTTTACTTACCTGTGGAATTACCTTGCGGAATTTAAATTTCAAAAACCAGAATCATTCCCGACATGTTTTAGACCTTTAAAATTGTATATACAAATTTAATTGAAAATATAAACTAAATAGGAACTTTTGCTGTTTGTTTTACTTTTTTGTTCTTTCTGCACAAAACAAGTAAATCATGTTTTACTTTCATAGTCAGCATGGTCAACTCGGTGCTTTTCTAAATGTTGTGTTCGGAATATTCCCTCGTCGGTGCGTGGTTTCAATGGGATGTACAATAAAATAAATTTAAAAATAAAACAAAAGTTTAAAAGTTTATAAGACTCAAATTTAACATAACGACGCCGTTTCCAATACAACCTAAATATAATTTAGAAAAGGAACCTAAAATTTCAGAAGAAGCAGAAAGTGTTGATAAAACTAAATATCAAGAAATTATTGTTTTGCTTTTACACTTGTATGTTTTAAGTCGATCTGATAAAGCTTGTTCAGTAAATTTGTTGTCGCAATTTTGTCAAGATCCACGTAAACAGCATTGGAAGTCAGCATTGCAAATAGTCAGATATTTAAATACAACAAAAAACTTTAAGTTGGTTTATCGTAAATTGAATGGCCCGTTAGTCGGTTATGTTGATACGAATGGGGCCACAGATATAAATTACAGAAAATCTCAAACTGGTTTTTGTTTCTTTCTAGCAGGTGGTGTTATTTCTTGGGAATCCAGGAAACAATGCGTTTTAGGAACATCCAGCGCAGAGTCAGAATATAAAGCCGTGGCAGAAGCAGCTAAAGAGGCATACTACTTGCGATATTTGATAAATGAAAGGGAATAACCGCCTGGATATTCAAGATTACTATACAGTGATTCTCAAAGTGCTCAGCAAATGGCTAAGCTTGGAGGTCATCTTTCAAGGACAAAGCACATTGATTAAAAATATCATTTTATACGGCAAGCAATTGAAGAAAAAGTAAAAGAAGTTCAATACAAACCTACTACTGAGATGGTGACGGATGTTTTGAAAAAGCCACTACCTGACATTAAACATAGTTTCTGTATTTCATCAATGGGTATTCAAGAAACCTTTTAAGTTGAGGAGGCGTGTTGAAATATATTGTTTTATTTCCAACTTAAATAATTTACTTTGCATATTTGTACCATTATTTTTTTTAATTAAGTTATTCTTTGTGAAATATGCATTTAGAATTAAATAATTTTTCATTCTGTTTTTCATTTTGGTCAATAAACTTAATATCAAATATATGCAGATTAAAATTTTTACATTAACCCTTTAAATAAGTTTTAGTCCTCCTTTAACAATATCAATACCCAAGAGCTTAGTAGAGTATCATACGGTCGAAGTTGAATGACTTAATTTAAACATCCAAAGAGCCATAGAGTTCCATAGTTATGGAGTACAAAAATTTATAAAAAGCGAATAAAGAGATTTCTATGGAGAAGAATCAACTTGTTTTACTTTTTTTAATAACCAAATCTGGGTAAATGGCTGTGTATGAGTGAAATTTGTTTTTCTTTTAGATATTTTAAACAAATTTCCTTTTTTGATTTGTTTTTTTTTTTTTTTTTTTTTTGGGGCAAAACAAATACAACTTCTTTGTAAGAGCATTAAACCACCAAGTAAATTTTTTAAAAGCTTTTTAAAACCTCAACATGTTTTTTCTCTCAGTTTTAAAATTTATTTACTACAGAAATCAAACATGATGGAAACTTGTTAAGACATGTCGAAAAAGTACAATGTCTTGTCAATATAAATATACGAAACAATTTGCAAATAAATTAATTTAATTTAAAAATTAATTGGTTTAGAATTTAAAAGAATTGTGGTTTTAGTGAAATAATAAACTATGATTTTATTAAGATAATAAAGATTATCTTCAAAGTTTCATAAAATTAACAATTATCTAGTGGTGGTAGTTATTTATCAAAAGTTAAATAATATTAGGAAACTTAAGAAATTTCACACAGTGCTACATAAAAGGATGAAGATTTTGCAGAGCATTTAAACGAATAGCCCAACCAATGGTCTAAGTGAATCAATAAATATCGATTTGCATATGAACACTACAAATATGAATTCTACAAATTTTGAGAGTTTGTTTTTGTCTTTCAGTAAAATAAAATTACAAACATAATTTTCATAAACATAATTTTTTTATTATTTAAAATTATATTAATTTGTTTAAATTTGAGTTATTTTATTATATAGGAATATTAATTTTACATAAACAAAAACAAAATTAATAAACATAATATTATTATATTAAAAAAGACCTAAAGCTTAAATAAATTAATATACATTTAAATAATAAAGTCGAATAAGAACGAATTTATACAAATAAAAACAATTTTTGCAAGCTAACGCCAGTTTTTATACTGCACCTTTTTCCTTGAATTTTTTCAAATTATGACTTAACATAAATACGTTTCCCCATGCCTTTAACATAAGCTGAGCAATAAGAAATAATGCTCTGTTATTCGGCTGACGTTGTTGCCAATATGCTGAGATATTTGTCTTTAGTGTATAATTGGGGTCTTTTAACTTCAACTCTATCATCATCCAAAACACTATTAGCTTACTACTTTGTCTACCGAAGATATTCGAAAGGTACTTAAATTAAAAATTATTCCTTATATAAAAGAGATAATATTCCTTCTCAGTTTACCAGTTTTGTTTCCGTGAACATCACGGAACTATAGAACTGGTTAACCGCTTGACTGGAGAGATAAGAAAATCCTTTCAATTAAAACAAATAAGAAAGTATAGTCTGTCAAGCTTGGCCATAAGATACCCTACACCACAGTATATTAAATCAGGTTTTCTTTGCCAAATTTCAGTTTTAATAGAAAATTTTACCAAATTTTGGTTTTTATAGGAATTTTTTTTAAATTTGAATTTTCAGTTTCTGTAAAAAATTTTGCAAAAATTTAATATTTCATAGAAAATTTTCACAGAAAATACTGTTCTAGTTTTTAAATTAAACTTATTTAATTATTTTTAAGAAATTTTCAAAAACTTCTTTAAATGACCTGAATGACAAAATGCTTTTAAACTTTTTATTTTGAAATATCTGCTTTTTGTTTCAATTAAAGGCATTCATAAAAAATTACTAAATTTACCAAACGCTTATTAAGGAAATTTTTGATTCAAAATTTGTTTTGTAAACGTTTATTAAATTTAAAAGTATGTTAGGCATACAGGCTTAAAGTAAAAACTTTGAACTGTTATGTTTTTAATTTGGTGAATAGAATTTTAAATAACTTTTTTTGTTGTTTTTTATATTTACATTTTAAACCCCTTTGAGCCTTTGCGAAATTGCAGAAAAATAATTATTCTTATTCTAAACAAATTGTTAACAAATCAGGCGTCATAGAAAGTTTTTCATCTGTGTTCCTTAACATTCATTTTGTTGTGAAATTGTAGAGAGCAAAAACTCGTTGTAAAATAAAAATTCTAAAAATTCATTGTGTTTTTAGCAGGAAAATAGAAAAAAAAATTAAATTTGAGTTAACCCACAAACAGCATTTAGATTTTTGTTGTACAATATTTTGCATTTTGGGGTTACGCGACCACAAATACATCCGGTTCATTCATTTCCGCAGGATTAACAACAAACGTCATGTGTAGCAAAAATGGATGCAGACTTAAAAAAATTTTTTTTTTATTTTGAAAAAAATACCTTTTAATGCAGTTAACTATATATTCGTGTGTTAGGTATAGGAGGTTGATTTGAAAAATAGTTAGAATTTAGTAACAAGTGATTCTACCTTTTCACTGTTTCTTAAGTAAAAAACCTAAGATTTTTCAAAAAATAAATTTATAAAACTACAAAGAACCAAGTGACTTATCACACAGTTTAAGGTTTTAAATCAGTCCAAATAGGGATCACTTTAAATGCAATAATTTAAATACTTGGCCGAACTTGGTAACCCTCTTTAGCATATAAAAACTCCTAAAAAAATCTGCTAATCAAACTTTGTACTTTTCTATTGTTTTTTTATTTCAATCAGGCATCAGTTCATCAAATTTAATTTTCATTAAATTATTTTTATGAAGAAAGGAATTTTACAACATGAAAATTAATTAAAATTGTTATTGATAATCATTCATTCTTGACTGACCTGAGATTCGAACCCAGGCGGCTGGTTACCATGACATGTTTCGATCGCAACCACTCGATCTCCTCAGATGGATTTGCCGTCTTACACTCGCAGCCATCGACGACTGCTGACGTTAATAGTCAAACATCAATCCTTAAACCAAATAGTATTTTAACCTTTGGTAGATCGAAATTTGCTTTTTTGAATGATTATCCATTTAAATTGATTTTACATGTTTTTCCTAACTTCTGTTTTTTTCTCCGTACTTATGTCAAGAATTCTTCTTGAAGTCCAAAGTACATTTTTTTGTTTTTTCATTTTGTCTTTCTAGATTTAACTTAACACGACAATGAGGTTGATCTCTGGAACTCTCCGCCCGACTCTAACTCTAAGAATGGCTGCCAAAAATATGTTATTTAGACTCACCAGAATTGAGCAGAAAACAGGCATAGGGATTGTCTTAATTACGACTTACGTAACGCTCTCAGCCGAAGGCTGCAGTCCAGACATGCTCTACAATACCTCGTCTAAAAGCTATTTAACGAAAATTTTGATCCCAACGCATCTTGAACTATTCAATCTTAATCATATAGATCCAGCCTTATAGGTAAAAACAAAGCAGCAAAGCAGACCTTTTATTACCTAGGAAAGCACCTGAACAGATTGCGAACTGATACTGGTAGAACCCTAGAAACTCTTTACTAAAGGGCCAAGTGGATGACCCAACATGCCCATGTTGATCCCCCTGCAAAACAACCAATCACATAACTAAAGAATGCCTAAGCTTATCCTACAAAGGATCATTGCTCAAAGGCCAAATAATTGTTATAAAAACGAATAATGAAATAAGCTTACTTTCCGGCGCATCTGCAGTCTCTATTTAGCTCCAATATTGAATCAATTTTTTTTTAAAAAATCCAAATAAAATTTAAGGTTTTAGCCGAAATATACCTTTGAACAGTGAAGTGAAACAGGCCTGAAATTCTGGCGGGAATCAAACCCTCAACACTTGTACTGATAGACTCATTAGCAACTAGCCTACCATCCCATCATCCCAAAAAAAATGTTTATCTCTTCTTAAAGACTTTTCAGACTGTCCATATTTACAACGAAAAAACCATGTATGTATGCCCTTACATAAACACATATACAATACTCATGTAAAAGAACATATATGTATATTTATATCCTGTATTGATTCTTTATACACATTCAGAGCAAATGTATTTACAGGTGTTTTTCTTTTTTTCTAGTTAGTTTTACCAGCGCAAGCTGATCTGGATGTGGGTGTGTGTGTTTTACGTTTTTTCTTTACAAATACCTGATTGTATATAGTTTTTTGTTAGTTATTCGTTTTATGTTTAATGGTGTTGTTGTAATTGAATCACGTTTTGTATTAAATAAACTTTTCAAATTATCACATAAAAGCCAAATATTTATACACATATTACAACAACTACCAACTACTGCAACAAAAATCAAATAAGAAATTTGAAAAAAAAATACATATACGAGGGCAGTTTTTTTTTAAAAAATTTTTTAATGAAAATAAACAAAAAATTTCAGTAGTTTTTTATTAATCAAAAAAATTGTTTAAAAAGTATTCGTATTTAATTATGTGATCATTGAATCAATTATAATATTTTTTTTTTTTTTGGTTGAATGAAAATAATAAATCTAATTTTGATTTAGTTAAAATCTTAGTTGTTTTGAAATAAATTTTTAATTAAAATATTAATTAAATAACAAAAAATCTTAATTGATTTTTTCGTTTAAAATAAAATAATTTAAACTTGCAGAATTGTTGTTGGGAACTGCCAAAACCTGAGGCATATTTAGTTAAATCAAGTAACACTTTGTTTGAAACGGCAAAGTGTCTTCATCATATTTATACCCTTCACCGAAGGTAAGAGGGTATATACATATAACTTAATTTCTACAATATCGATCTTATGCCCAATTTTCAGGATTGATATTAAAAAACATTTATTTTTAAAATCGTTTTAAATACAAAATTCTCTTCTTCACTAAAAACTTAAGTGAAACTTAAGTCACCGATGTGGTACACTTAATTTCAACTTAAATTTCCATTGTAATATTTTAGCAAGGTGGCCTGAATATCACAAAAATACAACAACAACAGGCAAAGCATTAACAGTCAGCTGTTTTTTCAGACCACCTTGTAGATAATTACACTTTTTTATATTTTTTTTTTTTGTATTTAGTAGTGCTACCATACTTTTATCTTAATTAAATAAGACTTTTCAAATAAAACTCAAAAAACCAATCTGTTTTAAATACGATTTAAGTTTGTTATGAAAATTAACTTAATATAGATTTAAATACTATCCTGAAAACTGGGCATTAGACCCTTTAAGTGTATGAGAAGGAAAGAGAAGGAAAGTTCAAATCCGGTTGTCCGGCTGTCCGTCTGTCTGTTGAAATGGGTTTTCCGAAGCCCCCAGATATGATAGGGGCTTGATTAGTATGTATTTCTGTCAGATATTCTTATCATAATATTGCTATTGAAATTCTGCCAGATCGTACCAGAAATCGGTTCTCTAATTTTTTCTAAAAATCCCTTGTTGTAGTTGTATTTTTATTACATTTTTCTGTATATCTGGAGAACGCCAAGAGCCAAAGTTTACAAATTTGGTGCACACATTTAGGTTATCTATACACAGCATCCCACAAAATGTGGGCGGGATTGGAGAAGTTGGCGTGGCATATATCGTACAAAAAATATCAAAAATTGTATAAAAGCCTGAATTTATTTTCTGAAAATTTCGGAAAAATCGGTTCAGATACAAAAAAGATATGACCAAAATATAAATTATTTTTTTTGAAAAATACCCATTTTCGACAACCATAGATCTTCACGTGTCCAAGTTTTATGGCCCAAATGCATGGTAAATTTCTTCTTAAACACGTCGGTATATAAATCTGTCAAATCGGTTAAAAAATGGCTGCGTTATAATCATAATACTTAATATATTAAATGAGCACGCAAACATTTGCAAATAATTAAATGCAATTAAGCGATTAATACTACATTTATAAATACACAAATATATTGACATACGTATATATAGACTTCTGTTCTTTCCCAACCATGGTGAAGGGTATATAAGATTGGGCACAGCCGAATATACTTTGTTCTAATTAAAATTAAAAATATCAATTATTGAAAAAAAATATTCACAATTTTAAATTTTTACAATAATTAGTTATCTAATCATTTGGTAATAATTGCAAAATCAACAAATTGTTTGCTTGATTCTATGAACTTGGTGATTAGCAGGGAAACCATAAATATGCAATTGCATGTTTTTCCTTGTGCGACCAATGAAGGCAGAAACAATATATTTATCCGTTTAAGAGCTTTTTCAGCCTTTTGGCATCGATTTGTTAGTGCATATTTTACCGTTTGAAGCATTGTTTTGCATAACTTGGTTAAAAGAGATTTTTTAAGTTTATAGTGCATATTTCGCCTTTTTTATAACCATGTTAAATTTTTTATATGCCTATTTTTTTTACGAAATTTTGGCTTTCCTGTTTTAAATATGTATCATTATACCAAACGTGTTGCTTAACTTTCGACATTTACTGCCATGCCCACGATGTCGACAAGAACATTTCTTTCGCATATTTATATTGCAAACAATAATAAAAAACTTAAATTTGTTTTTGTTTTCAATACAAATATACGAAAAAAATGTGCTTGTCGAGATCGTGGGCCTGGGTCTTAATTTTTACTCGAAACTTTAAAATTTTAGTATACCGATCTAACATTGTCCATCCGTCCGTCTGGATGGTTGTCTGTTCAAAGTACAAGTTGAAATCTTGTAGATAATTTGATTAAATTTGTTAAGTACATTATAATTGTAATAAGGACGATGTCTATCTAAATGTGAGAATCGGTCTATAATTTGACATATTCCTCATTAAAACTTCTTTCTAAATCTTATCCATCCATCTATCCATCTAATTAGGTTGGCATTTAGATTAAATTCGCCTCAAAAATATTTTACTGCAAATTAAATTATTTTCGAATCAGTTCACATTTGCCCTAAGCTTCCATCTATAAACAGCTTTAACTTCTCTTTATATTTTAACATAAAAAACAATTTAGTGTGGCGGCCCTTTTAGACAAAAACACCCCATGGATGTCACTATATAAACTTCGTTTTTTTGATCATATTTTTAGTAAATTATGAAAGAACACAGTAATTAACAGAAAATCTAGTCAGTGTTTACACTGATGGATGGCATTTTCTTTACGCAAATAATTTAGCAAAGATTTATAACGCAATTTATTTTTCCTATAAGGAAATTGTAGTTCATATTTCACTTAGGCTTTGAACTTAATTTTAACAATACCATTATTTAGTTAACAATTTTGATAACTTGTGTTCGCTTTTGTTAAGCATTTAATAAATTTTATTAGTTAAATATATTAATATTAGGGTAAATTTTTCAAGGTTTTTGCATATTTCGCTGGACTATTATTGGAAAATATGTGTTAAAAATAAATTTATTTAAAGCTTAAGCCATCGTCAAGTATGACTTTTGTAACTTTTTGCCAGCATATCGATTGCACGCTAAAATAAGTGTTTGTTTTTTTAAGATTCACAATAAACCAGGCCCTGTTATGAAGCATATGGCAGTAAGGAGTTCGATTGAAACCAAAAGTAGTTGGACGGGCGATTGTTTGGTCTATAAGGAGGGTGTGGCAAATACTTTTTATCGCTAATTCCTAAGAAGTTTTTAACTGGGACTAAAACATGAAACCGAATGTTTTCCTTATAGAATATTACGGCTTTATGTCTCGTGCCATACTCCAGGCATATTTCGGTCAATCAAGTTATTTGTATTCGGTACAGGTCCCTTGTGGTCGTCCAGCCTTATTTCCAACCACAGGCTAGGATAGGTAGTTAAGGCAGTCAGTACTCATCTGACATACTAACCTGGTATTTACGTGTGCAAGTGTAAGTTCGAAAACCTCAATACCCCAGTTGGCCCCGTCTTTAAGACATGCTCGAAGAAGGATGCACGACAATGTTAATTCCGGCACGACAAGTGAGGGACAGCAGAAACAAATCGTCAACGACAAGACAATGTCGGCTACTTTGTCGTCAACGACTGTATGCATGACAATGTCGTCTATTTTGACGTCCACGACAAAATTTATTATATGCTTATCTATTTCAGATGGTTTTTTAGTATAGTTGGAATTTAATTTCTGTCATTTGTTTTATATTCGACTCTTATAAGAAATCCTTAAGTTGATAGTGAAGTGTTAACTGCATGTAATCTATTTTCCAGCCCGCGAATAACTTCATCAGCATTTTTCGGTCTTACTGGTTAGAGCTAATTTGAAAATTGTTTGTACTTATTTATATCGACAATTAAAAAAAAAGAATATGAGTATTTTAAGAAATCCAAGAAAGTGATTAAATAGTATCCAAGAAAACTTATGTGCTGTTTTCACAACTCAAGGGACTGAACGTGTAGTAAAATTTATATGAAAAGCCCTCAGTTTTTTTAGAATTAAGCCAGTGGTTCACTATCTAATTAAGTCATACAATATCTTAAAAAATAGTCATGTGTGCTCAAAAAGTAGTAGTCATATAATTTTTCGCCTTTTTGTGAAATTTTTTTAACGAAAAGAATTCTTTCAGATTTTCGTTTAAAGCAATCCTACGATTGTGTAGGATACTAAATCCCGGTCTTTAGGCGTCCTTTTTATTTCTTTTTCAAAACCGTAAAATCAACTGCACGTAAATGATAGTTTGACCGCACAATTTTGTTTGAGAACTAAATGAGAATAAAAGGCCTACATAAATGTCATCTGTTGTGAATTCCACATTTCGAGAATCAAAAAATAATAAAAAATTGCTTTGTAGGCCCATTAAGAGTGCTTAGAGCTAAAGCAAACGAAGTCAAAAAAAATTCGAAAATACTTTTAGGTTTAATAAGTGACTGCCATCGATTTCTGGAGCCAATAACTTGGGTTTATGGCCGTTAAATTAGGAATGAAACTCCTTTTGATTTAGTCCATTACAGACATTAATAGAGTAACACCTTGAGAAGAATGTCACGCAAGTTTTAAACTTTATATATATAACAGATGTTTAGTCTGTCTGTGAGCCCCAAGGTAAGTACCATATGCTTACCAATTCTTAGCTTCATTGGTCTTAAGGAGACTTCAAATTAGCTGAAATGTAAAATGCCACAACTTTTCCACTAATTCTCCTATAAATACAATACACACAGAAAAAATATCAGTGTTTAATTAACATTGCGCAATGTTTATTTAAAATCATAGTAAATTATTGAAAATGTATGGGCAATATTTAAAATAATCATTGTTGCATATTATTTGCAATGACAATGATTTAAATGAAAAATGTTAAAAGAACATTGTTCAATATCGAATCCATAAAATCCTGTTTTATTTGTTTTGTATAAAAATATAAAAATAAAAACATAAACATTCTATTTTCATGTTTAAAATTATTTTATAAAAAGAAAAAAAGTTCCCGTATTCTTTTTATTAAAATTATTTAGTTAAATAGCACATCAAATTTTTAAAGTAGAATTATGACGAAACCCATACAACCCTTCTGCTGGTGTCTTTTAATTGTGAGTGCTTCTGTATGCAAAGGGGAAAACAAAAAAGTGAAACATGTGTTACAGGAAAATAAACAATTATATTCTATCTCTCTCTCTCTCTCTCTCTCTCTCTCTGGTTCCGCGGATAAGTGTTTAGAATGGTTCTTAAATTAACGCATATGTTGTCTCTGAAGCTTCTTCTCTTCTACTATTTCAAAAGAATTCGATAATAAATTAAATTCAGGTTGTCTCATTTGGAAATAACTTTCATTCAACGTGATTCGGAGTATTATTTTAATATCACTGTCATTTTGCTCCCACTTTACGGGAATGTTAAACTAACATGAATTAAAGTTATGTTAAAAGAAAATAATGTTGTTTCGCAAGTTCTTGTAAAATCAAGTTAAATTAACATGAAGTAACTATGAAGCAAACCACTACCGAAAAATGTAAAATCAACCTTGTTTTCGAGGATTTTACATTGATTTTTCACTGTATGTATGCTAGGCAATCTTTCTATGTCATTAGGAAACTTTAAAATAAGCTTAAATGTTAAAACATTTAATTTTTCACGCCCCTTTTTTTCTCTTAATTCTCCGCCCACAGCCAAAAAAAAAAAAAAAATGCAACATTAGGAGTTGACCTAGGTACTTTACTATATGCATGCCAATTTGGAGCTTTGTAGCCCGGCTTAAAATATTTCGCAATCAATTTCTTAAAAATATTGTAACTTTTTGCCATTAATGGCTCTATTACCAATCTCCAAATGAATCTCTGATAATCAAAAAACAAGTGGCAATTATGGCGTTTAATATTAAGGCCCAGGTCCACGATGTCGACAACAACATTTCTTTCGATTATTTATATTAAAAACAAAAACAAATTTTAGTTTTTTATTATTGTTTTCAATATAAATATGCGATAGAAATGTTCTTGTCGACATCGTGGGCCTGTCATTAAATTAAATAAAATATTTCCCATATTTCTATTGATTTGTACAATAATTATTATAATTTATAATTTTTAATTAAAAAAAATTAAATATATTGTTCTTTACTTTTTAATCAATTATTTTCTAAAAAAAACTTATTTCTGCTTGCATATTTATATTTTTTGTATTCAAAAACTTGCCCTCATTCTTATAAACAATTGCTTACGGCATAATTTGTTTATTTTCATTTAAAATATTTTGCTTTAATGAACATTTTAAATGAAGAAAAACAATAAATATAAATATTTGCCTTTCTTAAGATATTTAATGTTGTGGAAGAAGAAATATTAAGAATTCATTAAAAAAAAATGTCAAAATTTTAAAATATTTAAGAAAATGTTTTAAAAAATTAAGAAAATATGTTTAATGTTATGAATTGCACTACAAGGCGTATGATTATTAAAAGATAGAATTTGTAAACGGAACTATGAGGCGTATGATTTATTTATTATAAAATAATTACACTGTGCTAGAATTTGATACTTTTTTCTGACAAGCGGGGCACCTGGCCAGAATCCAGTGGTGCTAACCGTTCTTTAAGTTTTCGAAATATACCGTTATTTCGAAAATGGTGGACGTTGCACAACATAAATGACAAATAATTCGAAATTTCGTAATTTCATGTCTGTCAAAATTGCTGTTTTGCATAAGGTTTATAATATTCGGTCAAAAAAGTACATGTAATTTGCCCCTGGCATTGTCTCTGTTTTTTTTTTCATAGTTATTGCAGAAACCAAAGTAGTTCTCAGTTTCAAAGTAGCGTGCGGCCGCCAGAAAATTTTAACATTTCTTTCTATAAATTCGAAGATACGTTTTATTATCGTTTTTTCTATATCTATGTACATAATTTCTATAAAATGGTAAAATGATCATACACTCAAAATAGTTTTACATTAACTGTTTCTTATTTATTTTAAAAGTTTTCCGTTATGTCGAAATTAAACCAAAATATAGTCATTTCAGAACGAAACTTACTTTTTAACTTTTTAGGCACTACAAAAAAAGAATGAATTTCCGTTCATTTAAAATATAATTTTGTTTTCATTTTTCCTTAAAAAAAATTATATGTATTTTATATACATATAAAAAATTTTATATTTATTATTGTAGTTTGTTTTTTGATAATAAAAATTTTGAAACAAAAGTTAAAATCAGTAATTTCTACTGTAATTAGTGAGTTTTTTTTATAACATTTAAAAATAAACTGATGTTTAGTTTGATTTAAAGGAAAAATGAGTTGACCGGGGTTTAAATGAATTTTCATTTGTTTTATATTTCATTTTCCGTTGATTTTACCTACATAATATTTTGAGTGTACATATATCGGTATTGTAAAATATTAACTTCAGCCGGCTAATTATTCCGTCAATACTGAAACGCCGCTACCGTTTTCTTTCCGGCATAGATTTCTGACACAGCTGATGTCAGATGGATTGTCAGAAGAAAATAGAGCACACTTTAATTGAAATTTTGTCGGATGTCTTTGGATCTGACTTTTATAGCAGCAATCTTATAAAGGTAACACACGACATGTATGTATTTTGCAGTGGGAAATTTTACAAGTCAGATGCAAAAAACCTGTGTACATGCTGCTTTAATGTTTAATGATCTGAAATTTCGAAAGAAGAAGAGTAAAAATGTATAGAATTTTTAATTTGTTTAAAGGGTTTATTTTATTTTTTTTTTCTTTTTTTTCATTATTTATTTATTGAATCTTCATATATTAAATATGAACTAATAATAATTAAATCAAATATTATCCTAAAACTTTATTTTATGTCCTGCCAGCGCCAGACAAAAATTTTCTTCAACACGAGTTCTGTTCACTTATATATGTAGGTGTTTATCGCTCATCTAGTTGGATAAATGCTGTACTTCGAGCTAGTGGATTCGGATGCAATTCGAGCGTTTTTAAGTTTTTTTACTGCATATTTCGTAATAACAGTTTTAACTAATGGAACATTGGGAGAGATCCTTGTGAATATTTGAGTTTTAACATACCAAGGGGCAGCTGTGATTATTCGAAGAAGTTTATTTTGGCGCCTTTCAATTTTTTCGATATTAGAGGCTTTGAATTAGTTGGCAATAAGTGCTTAGGTATTTTTTTTTTAGTTTAATAGGAAAACAATTAAAAACTTTAAAGGTGGCTTTTGGAAATTTAATATAATCATTAGTTCTCTGCGGCTATAGTTTTTTAAATGTGCTTATTCCTAAACACTCCTAATGGCACAGATCGTAAGTTTTAAATAATATTCCAAATGTTATTGCACATTGAAAAAAGTATAACCAAAAAGCCATTTTGCTATAACTTCCACAAAAATCATACAAAATAATGTGTACTTTTGAACATGAAGATCTTAAAGTGCCATTAGGCACTTTTTCCTTTTTGCCACAGAAAGAAAAAAGTTTAGTGCATTTTTTAACTTATTTAATTGATCTCAGAATATGTAATTTGTTCAAAAAAATTAAATTCAGTAGTATTTTGCATCGATTTGTATGACACCTTTCACCCTCGGCAAGTTACATGCGCAAGTCTGTTGCGCAACTCTGGTCGGGGTAAGGAAAAAAAGTTTGTACATACTTTTTTCTTCTCGGCAAGTAACTTTCGCAACAAACTTTACCAGTCTGAAAGGAGCCTATTGAGCGGGAATTCCCGGCATCCCGCTATATCCCATACAACATTTTCAATACAGACTAAAAATATATGTGGGATTGGGTAGTAACGGACGAACGACAAGGAGTGGCAACTCTTTTTAGACATGCAACACTGACATAATAAACGAGAATAACGGGCGAGTGACGATAGAACAGACGAATGGACGGTTGATCGACGTGTACAGGACGGGATTGTAGGGAGTGGTAGTTGAGACATCGGACAATAAACACGACACTAAGCCTAATAAACTATTATCAAAATATTATAATAAATAAATACATCTATAAAACCTTATTTTAAATTTAAGCTTAATATGATAATAAATAAATAATTTAATAAAAATTAATAAAAAGTGTTTTCGTTAAAAAACCCTACAATTTTGGGGGCTCAACCGGGATAGTGATAAAGTTTGTTTAATTGTCCGGATGTGTAAAAGAAGATTCTGAGTGAAATTGAGACGCAAAAAAAAAATAAGTAAGAACTTTGTAATTGAAAAGAAAAAACGGCTGAGTGCCTTTGGAAAATTGGAAGTGAACAAATTAATTTGAAAAATTCTAAGTGAATTTGAATTAAAGGAAATATATTGCGTGTGAATTAGAAATTTTACTGTGTGCATTTCATTTCATTTTACGAGCATAAAAACAAGAGACATTCTGAGTGAATTTTAAATTAATTCTGGGTGAATTTAAAGTAAATTCTGAGTGAATTTAAGTTGCAACAAAATTAATTCTGTGTGAATTAGAAACGAAAAAATTCTGTGTGAATTGTAAACATTTTATTAGTGGGCTGAGTGCTAAAATACTAAAGAGGTCCTATGTTTTAGGAACAATTGTGAGTTAAGAAATAGCTGAGTGCGTCGAAACAAGAAAACATTAATGAGAAAATAAAAAAAAGAGAAATTTAATTTGGCTTGTAAGCATAATTTGCCTGTGTGCAAATTACGCAGCGAACAGTGATCACTGAGTGTGTAAAATCCAAAGAGAGTAAAGTTTTTATTTCTTCAAAGGAAGGCAAATATTTTCAAAACAAAACAACGAAAAAGAGAGAACAGCTAAATAACTAACAGAAAAAACACAGTGGATTTGTAAAAAAAAAAAAAAACTGATAAAAAAAAAAAAAACGTTATTTTCAAAATAAAACAGCGAACACAAAAAAAGAGAGAACATTTAAGTAACGAAAAGAGAGAAACACAGTTGTTGTGTGAGTAAATAAAACTAAAGAAGAGAAATATAAAAAAAACAGCGAATAGAAAAAACAACAAGTGTATGTAAAAACATTGTAAAACTAAAAATAAGAAAGACAACAAGCTCAGAAAAACGGTAATTCTTTATTAACAGAAAAAAAACTTG
This sequence comes from Pollenia labialis, assembly GCA_949318255.1. Taxonomy (NCBI): domain Eukaryota; kingdom Metazoa; phylum Arthropoda; class Insecta; order Diptera; family Polleniidae; genus Pollenia; species Pollenia labialis. Next base: position 116,553,152 of record OX439143.1, read on the forward strand.
TTTTCTAAAATATACATTTGTATGCAAAAACAACGTTGTCGAAAGAGAAACATTTGGTGGTTAACTGAGAAAAAGCAACAAAAAATATTTATTGTATTACGCATTTGGTGCAGCAGGAAAAAACAAAGCAAAAAAAAAAATCACACTTATTTGGTGAGGATCGATAAGAAGAAAAATTGCCTAGTGACGTGAAGTGAAGAGACGATTGTATGTTGCTGTGTACATTGCCGTTAATAAGCTAAATGATTGGAGTATATTTTTGTATGTATTTTTTTTCAAAACATTGTAAACATTTTCAATTTGATTTAGGTATAACATTTTGAGAAGAAAAAAGTACAGTTGATTTTTTCTTTGTTTTTGTGCGTTTATTTTGAGTTTCAACATTAAATTGGAATTTGTTCTTTATATTTGAATATACATATGTTATTGTAGTCGTTTTTTTTCGTGTAGTTTCTGGATATTTTGAATTTAAACGTAATTTCAATTAACGATTTTTGAATTCTTGGAAAATAATTGGATTTTAATAATTTGATTCTATAATATTTTAACGTTTTTGTGGTGATTTTAATTTTTGATCTATTTTAATTATTTTTGATTTAAATATTTTAATTCTTTTTGGTTCTTTTGATATTGTATTAGTGGACAGTATGGATTTACGGGAGGTTATGACGTTGACTGTAGAAGGGTTGAAGGGAAAGTTGACTGAGTTAGGGTTGGCTACGACGGGACTTAAGGGTGAACTGCAACAGAGGCTTTTGGGACACTTCGGTTTGGTGGCAGGTGAATCAGACTCTGAATATGATGATGTTGCATCGGCGAGGGCAGTAAACGCTGTTAACGTTGAGAGAAGTATGTTTACGTTGCGAGATATTGAGGATTCTTTAACTTCTTTTTGCGGTACTGATAATATGAATGTTAGAAATTGGCTAGAAGAATTTGAATACAATGCTGAAGCCGTCGGTTGGAACCAATTGCAGAGATTCATATATGCCAAACAACTTTTAAAAGGTGCAGCTCGAATATTTATTCGTAGCCAAAATGGAATCGGAAGTTTTAATTTATTGAAGGAAGCGTTAATTAAAGAATTTGGTACCAAGTTAGCTTCTATTGACATCCACAAACAGTTAAAGGCGCGTAAGAAGAAAAGTAATGAAAGTTTAAGGGAATACCTTTACACGTTAATGGAGATTGGTAAGCCTATTAAACTGGAGGAAGAGAGCTTGATTCAGTATTTCATAGAGGGAATACCTGACTCAAAATTCGGAAAGAGTATTTTATACCAAGCTAGAGATATAGATGATTTGAAGGATAAACTAAAAACTTATGAGAAGATCAGAGGATCCGTATATGAAGCATCAACCTCTAAAAAGACCTCAGATACCAGTAAAGTTGAGAAAGATAAGACTATCACCAGCGGAAAAAGAAAATGCTATAAGTGTGGCGACGATAATCACATTGCCAAAGATTGTAAATCTTCGACCTTTAAATGTTTCAAATGTGGAAAAGCAGGTCACAAGTCATTTGAATGTAAGGACAAGGCGCAACCGAATGTAAAAACTGAGGCGACCAATACGTGCATGATTAAATCTTTTAGAATTTCCACCAATGAAATACAAACAACTGCGAACCGGAATTTTAAGAGTATTGAAATAAACGGCGTAAAATTTTCAGCCATAATAGACTCTGGAAGTGATATTTCGTTAGTTCGATTGGACGTGTTTGAGTGTTTAGGTGATGTATGTATTACTTTGGAGAATAGAAATTTTATTACTGCGGGAGACTATACGTTAAAGACAATTGGATATTTTAATAGGATAGTGAGCATAGATGGCGATGAGTTCGATATTAAATTTTTTGTTGCTAGGAATTTTGTCTATCCGGCAGCAATCGGTAACGACATATTTCAGCAAGCTGATGTAATTATGAGTAGTGCGGGCGCAAAATTCCAGAAGAAGCCCGATAGTAAGAAGGATGATGGGCAATCAAGTACACAAAAAGGGTCGTTGGATGAATTTGATGAATTTTGTTCAACAGTGACCATAGGAGAATTGGACGATGAGTATGATTTATCCCATTTACAGAGGGATAGAGCACTAGAGGTAAAAAATTTGATTGGTACTTATAGTCCGAGTAAACTGAAGTTATCGCCAATTAATATGAAAATTATTCTTGCTGATGAAATACCAATTTACCAGAGGCCCCGACGTTTGCCTTATAATGATCAACGTTTTGTGGAACAACAGGTCGAAGAGTGGCTACGAGATGAGATTATACGCCCAAGTACATCAGAATATGCTTCGCCAGTGGTTGTAGTACCTAAGAAAAATGGCGATAAACGGTTGTGTTGTGATTTTCGCAAGTTAAACGAAAAAATAATGAGGGACAATTTTCCAATGGTACTGATTGACGATGTTCTGCATAGGCTGCAATCCGCTAAGATTTATACTACGTTGGATTTGAAAAATGGCTTCTTTCACGTACCTGTTGAGGAGGAATCTCGAAAGTATACTGCATTTGTGACCCACAATGGTCAGTATGAGTTTATGTACGTGCCGTTCGGAATTTCCAACTCGCCAGCTGTATTTTCCCGATTTGTTTTTTCAATATATAGAGACTTAATTCAGGATGGTACAATTGTTGTATACATTGATGATATAATTATTCCGTCAGTATGTGAAGAGGAAGGTCTGGAAAAGCTGGAGAAAGTGCTAAGAGTAGCTGAAAGTTACAATCTGAAGATAAAGTGGGAGAAGTGTCAGTTTTTAAAGACAAAGGTGAACTTTTTGGGGTATATTGTGGAAAATTCGACAATTCAACCATCGATGGAGAAAACTGCTGCGGTGGCAAAGTTTCCAGTACCAAAGGATAAGAAAGCGCTTCAACGTTTCTTAGGCCTGACATCATACTTCAGGAGGTTCGTAAGCGGTTTTGCCACTATTGCAAAACCACTATCCGATTTATTGAAAAAGGATGTGCAGTTCGTGTTTGGGGATACGCAAATTGTTGCATTTGAACAACTAAAGTCGAACTTGATGGACGCGCCAGTCTTAAAATTGTACAACCCAAAGTCGGAAACAGAAGTTCATACCGATGCAAGCATGTTTGGATATGGGGGAGTTTTGTTGCAAAAGGATGATGAGGACCAACAATTCCATCCAGTGGAATTTATGAGCCGCAAAACTACCGCCACTCAGGAAAAATATCATTCATACGAACTGAAAGTACTTGCTATAATTGAAGCTTTAAAGAAATGGAGGGTATATTTGATGGGGTCGAGAGTCAAGATAGTGACAGACTGTAATGCATTCACAATGACGATGAAGAAAAAAGACGTACCTTTAAGAGTGTCGAGATGGGCTATGTTCATGCAAGAGTTTGACTACACTATAGAGCATAGATCTGGTAGTAAGATGAAGCATGTTGATGCATTAAGCAGAGTTTCCTGTCTGCTAGTCGAGGATTCAATAAAACATCGACTCAAGGATGCCCAATTACAAGATGAATGGGTAAAAGCTGTTAGAAAAATTGTAGAAAAGGGGACATATGAGGATTTTTATTTAAAATTTGATTTGCTGTACAAGGACCCAAATCGCGAGCTCATAGTGATTCCAGCTGCAATGGAGGAGGAAATAATAAAAATAGCTCATAGAGAAGGTCACTTTGGTGCTAAAAAGACAAAGGATTTAGTTGAAAGAGAGTTCTATATTCCAAATATAGCGTCGAAGGTGAATAACGTAGTACGGAGTTGTATAGAATGTATTGTAAGCGAGGCAAAAACTGGTAAGGGAGAAGGGCTTCTAAGTCCGATAGATAAATCGGACAGACCATTGAGAACTTTCCATATAGATCACGTGGGACCTATGGAGCTTACGAAAAAGCGTTACAATCATATTTTCGTAGTAGTAGACGCCTTCTCAAAGTTTGTGTGGTTATATCCCACAAGAAGTACTGGATCGGAAGAGGTTGTTGAGAGATTAAATAGGCAATCCACGATTTTTGGTAATCCAGAGAGAATTATTTCCGACCGTGGGACTGCCTTTACATCCAATCTTTTTAAGGAATATTGTGAGCGGAACAATATTCAACATTTACTTATTGCAACAGGTGTGCCCAGGGGTAATGGTCAGGTGGAGAGAATAAACAAGATCGTTATATCTTTGCTCTCAAAGCTGTGTGTAAATGATTCTCAACAGTGGTATAAGCATGTTGAAAGAGTTCAACAATACATCAATAATTCTCCACCACGCAGTACAAAATACTCACCATTTAGAATTTTAACCGGTTTGGACATGAAAATTACAGCTCATGAGGACATTCGAGATTTAATTGAAGAAAATGTAAAGCAGGAACTGAATGAAGAAAGAGAGGAAATACGTACCATAGCTAAGGAAAATATCGCGAAGATCCAAGCTAAGAATAGGAAAAACTTCAACAAAAGGAGAGTTGACGCACCAGTGTATAAGCTCAATGATCTCGTGGCAATAAAACGCACACAATTTGGGGCAGGTTTAAAATTAAAGCCAAAATATTTTGGACCTTACAAAATAGTCAAGAGACTTAACCACGACCGTTATGAAGTGGAGAAAGTTGGCGACGGTGAAGGCCCTGCGAAATCGAATACAGTCGCTGAGTACCTAAAGCGGTGGAACACATCATTCGGGTCGAATGAACCTGCAGGACGGCCAAATGTGGGATTGGGTAGTAACGGACGAACGACAAGGAGTGGCAACTCTTTTTAGACATGCAACACTGACATAATAAACGAGAATAACGGGCGAGTGACGATAGAACAGACGAATGGACGGTTGATCGACGTGTACAGGACGGGATTGTAGGGAGTGGTAGTTGAGACATCGGACAATAAACACGACACTAAGCCTAATAAACTATTATCAAAATATTATAATAAATAAATACATCTATAAAACCTTATTTTAAATTTAAGCTTAATATGATAATAAATAAATAATTTAATAAAAATTAATAAAAAGTGTTTTCGTTAAAAAACCCTACATATATTAAAGAACAAGTCCCACAACTGCCCAGGTGACGCCCCTCGGGGGATAAAATGTATGACCAACCTCAATTAGTTTTTCGTCCTTAACATTTTCTTAAACAAACTTATCTTTTATCTCCACCCTTTAGGGGATACCCCATACAAACTAAGCTTGTTATGAAAACCTTACTTTTTAATTAAATTTAATTTATATGTTTCATATTTTTTTTAATAAAATTAAAAGTTGTAGACAGATTTTAATCATTTACGCCTTGTGTTGTTTCGAACTTTCTAAATTTAGCTAAAAGGACATTTTCTTTTTTGCCAAAATAACAAAAGTTATATTTTTAAAATAACTCCGCTTATTAGAAAAAAGTTTAACTTTACTTTAAAGTTATGGTGCAGAGTTTCGGTTTTTTTATCGTATTTAATAAACTAAACCGTTTTTGAGTTACGCGAATATACTCCTCCATTTTTGAAATAACGGTATATCTCAAAAACAAGAGCGAACCTTAAAAAAAAAACTGTTAGCACCGCTGGATTTAGCATACCCGAATTAGTTAAAAACGCTAGTTAACCCGTTTTTTTTTTAGTTTTTTTAACTAGCATTCCACATATTAATTTTTTTTTTTATTTGCTTTTTCTTTTTTTCCATTTAATTTTAAAACAAAATTATTGATTTTACTTATAAGTTCTTAATACAAAACAATACCAAGCCACCATACATAATGTTGAATACACTTGAATATAACTTATAAACCCATTAAAAATTAACTGACCAAAAACATGTTCAATTTACTGGAAAAAAAAATTCCATAATAAGTCTTAAATGATGTAAAGAATTATAACAGAGTTGCCAGCTCTTCACGACCTAAATTGCTTAAAAATGGCTAAACTCTGCAAATGTTGCTTAATAAAATTAGCATTCCAATTTTAAAATAAGGAAACTTATTTTTTCATGGCTACAACAGATGAATAATGATTAAATCTAGCTTTAATGGCAACACTAGATTACAATATTTACGCAGAATATCATTTTCTACTTAATTGTATTTAAAATAACATTTACCACTTTTATTTATTCCCTTTTGTTATCGCTTTCATTTTTGTTCTCTTTCTTTCATACTAAAGTTTATAAAAAGAAAAACAAGCAATAAGAAAAACTGCAGCAGCAAAAAGAAATTACCCCAAAATGCACTTTGTAATGTTAAAAGGAAACGGAAATAAAAATACATTTGCATACTTTGTAAACATTTTTTTAAAACTTTTTTCCTTTTTTTTTATTTTGTTGTTGTAAATTTTTCTTGTTTATTTGTGGCTGTTTGTTTACTCCTTATGCTGAAGTCTTTAATAACATTTTTTTGTTATATACAAATATTTTTTTTTTTTTTTAATTTTCATTTTGAAAACTTTTTTGAAAAAAAAAAAAACTTTTAAAGAAAACCATTGTCTTCTTGTTTTTTATGACCAACACTTTTGTTAACAATATTAAGAGCTTCCACACATTTCTGGCATAAAATAAGCACAATGTTATCATTTATAAAGGAAAGAGGCAAAAAAGGGAAATGCTCAGTAAATTACAGGGGGGACAATAGGAAAAAATAACGTGTAAATGGTCAAATTTGCAAAATCTAAATTATATTATTACACTGTGCTACAAAATTAATATGCAGAGGTTTTAATACGGCAATTACAAATTGTGTGAGCCCACTGTTTAATTTTTTGTATCATTTTTTTAGAAAAATAATAGTTTTGTACTGGGTAGCGCATGATGAGGTACATGGTTTAAATTCTTTATAAATGTTCTAATTATAATTTTTTCTTTGCTTTTTTCAGCAGTTTTTAAAGAAGACTTGGGGAATTTACTATGAACAACTGTACAATCGAACAAAAAATATTTCGGATGTATGTGCGAAATAGAAAATGGATATCACTGACAGGATATTATCTTTCAAATAAATAAAAAAAAATGTTCCCTTATAATATACTGTATTTGAAAAATTCTCATTATTTTGTTCCAAATTTCTTATTTTGCCAAATTCTTCAATCAGATAGTAATAAATAACAATTGACGGGCCTATTCACATCCAATGCCCATACTGCCGAACAGTAGTATATAAATCAAGGAAAAGACACAATTCCAAAATTTGTTTTCAATTCTAAACCTCAAAACGCCGAATTTAATAATCCTGATCCGATATCAAGGAAAGTATCACAATTCCAAATTTTTTTTTTTATTCTAAACCTCAAAACGCCGAATTTTATAATCCTGAATTTTGAAAAGCTTAATTTAAAAATACCGAATTCAAGCCCCGAATTTGAAAGCTAAAGTTAGCGAAGCCGGTTTTTGTGTCCCACCAAGCATGCATGCATTTGATGATGATGCCATAGAAAAATCTTGAAGATTTTCTTGCCAAATCTATACCGAAAAGGGCTGAGTTGACAACATTGCTTTGGCCAATTATGTGGTATCGATCAAGGCGAATTCATTTTTCAGGTGGCGTTGAAAGCACAGCTGTGCTACTTTTTTTTCTTAATTAGAGAGAGGAATGTCAAAAGTTACTTGTGTTTTTCACATACCGGCCAACGAAAGCAACAAAAAAATACGTTGTTGTGTTGTTGGTGTTGTTACTTGTTGTAGTATTGACACCACCGTTTACATGAAGTCGCCTTGGTATCGATTTTCAAACTTTAATAAACGACAAAATTTTGTGAGCGTAATTTGAGTTTTTGTTTTTGAAATTATTTTTAAATTGCTTTGAATTTTATATAAAAAAAATTAAAATTTTGGAAGGAAATTTTTGATTATTAAAATAAATTTGTTTTAAAAATACGAATCGGAAAATAAATTTACTTTTTTTTAAAAAATTTTGGATATCTAAATACTAAATTAACTTTGTGATTGGGAGCAAAATTAATATCCTTCGGTTTTTTGAATATCAATTATATTCTGGACTCGCATATGAAGGGCTAGATTATGCCGGTTCCTAAATTTTTGTGTGACGTTAGAGAATTTTATCATCGATCAATTCCATTAATTATCAACAATCAAAAAATAAGTTTACAAGGAGAAAAGTTTTGAGTTCATATTAGGGAATATTTGAGGTGACCACCTTATGTGCCTTAAAAGCAAATAAACACATATGAGAGAAAAGAAAATAAAAATAATAATAAAATGGAAAAATTAAAATACTATTAACACATTACTAAACTATTCAGGGTCGTAAAAATAGTTGTACTCTTAACTTTTAATACCTTAAATATAAATGAAACTTAATTCTTGTTCACTATAATTTTACTTGACTAAAATCCTAATATAATTCAAAACATAATAATCTTAAACTCTTAATTTAAATGATCAATTTAAATATTAAATTAACACTCTTAATTCAACCTTAATTTTCTCTAATAAAATAATTTTTGATAATTAACCATAATTTATTCATGTAAATAATATTGAATTAAAATAATTAATTAAAATTTGTTATCTATTTCAACCTACTTTAGCTTATATTATTAACTTCTCTTATGTAATTAAAATATTTTTCTATTTCTAATTTAAAACCCATTTCATTATGATTTAAATTCTCTTATTTTTTCCTAATAGTTATACCATGTTAAAATAAAATATGGTCACCTTAAGTTTGATTTTTGCTTGTTTAAAAGAAATTTAATTGAGTAGTTTCACCTGTAATTTTTTTATTTTTTGAGATTTATAAAAAATTTTGTACTGATTTCACAATACTGAAATATTAAATGCATTTATAGATATAAAAATTTCATATTAAAATAAAACTCATTTACATGCACGTATAACTTATTAATTTTGGGTATTTAAAACGAAATTTCACAGTCGTCTACGAGCGCTTGCAGACATCGTTGGGATTAAATGTGTATGTAAGTTGATAAATACGGGTGTGTTCTAGAATCCGAATTCACTCGAAAGTGGATTACTTTAGCATTATTGGTGTTCTGCATTTCACATCCAAATGTTTTTATTCGTTTTCATTTAGAGTAGATATAGGTTGGTGAAAGTAAACTGATTATATTTTTAACAAAAAAAATTAATTTTGCTTTTAGCTTAAAATCTTCTTAATCCAATTTAAACAAAAATATATCGTTATCTAAAACGAAAAAATTTAAAATCGACTTTTTCATTAATTTTGATGTTATTATAGCTAATTTTTTTTAACGATTTGTTTTTTTAATCGATTTAGCGATCTCTTTGTTTTTGGGTTTGTATAAAATTTTGCAATTTTTCGCGAATTTTAGCCATGTTCGCGATATAAGCGATTTGTTCGTGGAATTTTTCTGATTCTTTACAGCTTTAACGATTTATAATAAATAGTAGACTTTGCTATCATGCCGCTGTTAGCAAATTTTGGCGAATTTCCGTGAATTTAGTAATTTTTGCCATTCCTTATAGTAGCCATAAAGGCTGGTTTGAAATATTAAAAATATTCGCGAATTTTCGCTATTTTTTGAATCTTTTTTGTTATTTTTGGACATTTGTTTTTTTACCCATTTAGAGATTTCAAATAAATTTTAGCGTTTGTTTAAAAGTTTGCAATTTTTCGAGAATTTTAGCCATGTAAGCTATTTTTTCCTATGATTCTTTACAGCTTTCACGATTTTTAACAAATATTAGATATTGCTATCATACTGCGGATTTGCTAACGACGATCATAGCCGGTATAATAGATAGCCCCGTCCTTTAAAAGTACAATTATTATATCATTACACGAAAAACAACAAGCCCCAAATAATCCCAATAAAAACCCAGATTTTTGCCAGCCCTGATTTAAATGCTTCTTTTCGTTCATTAGAGATATTTTAAAAAAATTTTAATTTAGTGTCCTTGTCCAGTTATAAGAGTGGGATGTATTCCAATTTATGTGTTTAATTTTTAAAAATGCTTGTGTTTTGTTTGTTTTTTAACAACTCAGCAGAACTTTTGCATTTTATTTTTGTTAATTATGTTCCACTTCGCCACTCTACACAATTGCTTAAAAATTGATAAGGTTTATTAAATTCGTAAAGCTGAATATAGCGCTCTAACTTTTTCCATTAATTTTTGTTTAGTTAAAAATTTAACCTTAAAGTAACGTTTATTTAAAAGGTTTCAATAAATAAACATCATTGTCTCTCTCTTGTTGGCAAATAGTTTAAACAGGCATTTCCGGCATTTGTTGCGAAGTAGCAGTCCAGACAAAAGCAAAAAAAAACACATACAAAGCCATATGAAGTATGATAATGTTGGTTAAACCGGAAATTGCAAACACTTTAAAGGCCATAAATCCCTTGCAAATGTGTGATAAAGTAAAAGTATTGTGTATTAAACTTATAGAGTTTGCGAAAGAAAAGCTTAAAGCGTTTGTTTATTTAATGAAAGAATATCAATGTATACATGTGCAAAGTAATATGAAAAAGTTCAATTCAAATGAAATATATTTAAAATTAAACACATTACTGTCAATGGAATATAGTCTTGAATATAGGAATATATTACGCCAGCCAAATTATATTAAGTCCATGGTCAAAATATGGTCAGAATTTTCATCAGCCTACGGCAGCCTTCGTTTGAATCTAACCAGAAACAAATTTCAATGCCTAGATAAATTGTTACCTAGACTATGACTAGACTATGACTAGGCTAAGACTAGACTATAATTAGACTATGGCTATTGGTAGAATGTGGCTAATCTATATGTAGATAAAACGTGGCTAAATTAAAAATAATATTATTGAGCCCTAACCGCAGAAAACTTTAGGGAAAACACAAAATTTTACACGAGAAGGATCTTTAACAATATTCACCCATATTATGTAAGTCGTCGTCGACGTCGACATTAATATTAAATTGTTGTCACATCAAGTCGACGACTACATCACTTCGGCATTAATTTGGTATTTTATATATTTTGTACTGTAAGTTCAATTTTATGGCTTGTTTGAAATATTAAAAATTTTCGCGAATTTTCGCTATTTTTGCATAAAAATATTTTTTATTATTTCGCGACATTTTGTTTTTTTTGCCGGCTTAGCGGTTTCAAATCAATTCATAGGTTTGTTTCAAAGTTTTCAAATTTCGGGAATTTTAGCCATGTTCGCGATAGAAGCAAACTTTTCCGAATTTTCGCGTTAAATTCACTAATAAAATTTGTGCCCATAACTTCTTTTAAATTTGCATTTTTTATTTAAAACGTATTCAGCAAATATGTTGACATTTCATTTAAAATTTCTTTAACTTTCATTTGAGTCGTCGCAAATTTCCTGTCGACTAAAACAGCGACAATAATACTCGACGTCGACTTAAAAGCGCCTTAGGAAATATCAATTGACTGTAAATAGTAATCGATTATTGCCATTACTCTTCAGGTGCCGTCGACTAGTGTGGACGTCGACTTTCATAGTAGGGGTAAATATCTTGTTTAAATCCCGTAAATTCAATCAAATTTTGTATGTGTTGTCAAAGCTTGAAATAGATCTAAGTTTTTTCACATTTTAGAAGGATAACTGATATTTTTGGCACTCAAGCTTTTTTGCCGCCACTTTGATGAGATTGGGTTGGTTAAGATAATAAACTCTTAAACTTAAGTACGACTTAAAACGTAAAGAATAATGCTGTCATAGTTCCATTAGACTAGAAATCACAACGCCAAATTTTGTGAATACCGGTCAATAATTGGCTTTATACGGCTAGAAATAATCGGTTCATAGAACGCTAACAAATTACAACACTTTATTACAATTTGGTTTAATTCAGTTTTTCTTATATTAAAAAGGATTAAGTTTAAACTTATGGTGTTTTCTTTTCTACAAAAAAATGTGCCTTTTTTTAAAAAAAATGCAATTTGGTGTCTGTTTCTTAAAAATGTTGCTCCCGAAAAGCATGAGTTTTTTAGAATAAAACAAGCCACCCTTTTCGGGAGCAAAATTTTTAAGAAAAATAAAGGCCGGACAGGGGGAGCAATACCCCCATAGGATGCATAGATTAAATATCGCGTAACTGATGATGAACGTGGTTAAAGTCACTATTATGGTTCACTACAAATTTCAAAATAAAAATGGGCGGGGTAGACGGCAGAAGAGGAGTACCCCTCTGAGAACGAAAATATTAAATACGGAATATCTGAAGACAAAATTGTGTAAATAATAAAAGTTTTTATGTTATAATAAAACGAGTAAGCAACAATATGCTCTAAATACATTATTTTATGCGGGTTTTTTGTACATCTGGGATAAAAGATTCCATTGGTTTTGTTTGACCCTCATAATAATAATAGTGAATAAAAACAAATCTGGTGGAAGACTGAAGGAAGGAGAAATCTCTGCGATAAATAATTTCAGTGACTCTAATCTTGGAGATTTTATGGCCTCTAATACAGAAAATAATCTCACAGAAAATATTATTGTCATAGAAAAACTTCCAATGGGATATTTAGTCCCAATTTATGAGGTTTAAAAAACATAGTGGGACATGCCTATTTAATCCCAGGACACATCTTATTTCTAAAGGATTGTAAATTTCTTTAAAAAAAATTATTGGCGCTTTTTAATATCACATCTACACGAAAAAATTACTTAGATTTGTCAAATTTCACTGCTTATAGTACGGTAGTGAAAGGGTTAAAGCAAGCATTGGCACTCAGGGTATGACACCTACTAATGCATTGCAATGTGTTCAAACTAAGAAAATATGTTATGGCATGTAGGATAGAGGGACTAGTGTTTGTGAACATTCGACTTGAACTTATTCATGTTGAAAGTGAGAGAAAAGACTTCAGCAGGAAGGTTATTCCACATACGAACAGTCGAATTTTCCCTGTAATACGTTGTACGATTAACCTGCCAATCGACCACAACAGGATGTGCTCTTGAGGAAAAACGAGTATTACGAACAAACGTACGGGTTTCGGAAACCAGATTTTTAATTTCATCAGAGCACATTCGATTGTAGTAAAGATAAAAGAGGCAAATGCAACCCACATTGTAACGGTGCTCAAGGGAGTCAGAATAATTGGATACCCTTCTGTCACCAATAAGCACCTTCGCCCTCTCCTGCAAGCGGTCGGGAAGCGCCAAAACAGACTTTGAAGCTCCGGTCCACACATGAGAGTTGCATTCCATACGTGGTCAGATAAAGGTGGTATAAATAGTAAGGAAATGAGATGGAGTGAAGGATATATGTAAGTCTTAAAAAGCCGAGGCACATGAATGCTTCTTTCGACACCTTCAATATATGTTCCGTCCCTCGGACATCACATTGTATCTTCATGCCGGGAACATCAAGAGATTCTGATTCCTTAAAAATTATACCACCCAAATATACAGATGAGGCACCTTGATCTGTCGCGCGTTTATGCGTCAGCATGCAACATTGGGTTTTTCGGGCATTCAAAATCGACCCTATTTGCACGACCCCATTCAAAGTCTAAGTCAAGCTTTACTGCCTGTTTAACGATTTCGAACGTCAACGTTCGCATAGAAAACAACATTTAAAAAAAACCAATTTTCGAATATTGTTTTTGTTTTACATATAATTTTCTATGCGAACGTTAACGTTCGAAATCGATGAACAGGCTGTTACTATTTGTTTAATCTAAAAGAATTTTGTACCAATTTTTTAAATTCTTAAAATTTTTATTTTATTTTTTTATTAGTTGTAGAACTTTTTTAGAAATTAAACCAATTACAATGTAACATTTCCATACACTTCACTAACCTTATTTTCGCCAAGTAATTGATGAATTTTCGAAACACAATAAAACTACCAGAGAACAGCGAAAAATAGTTGTTCATTTATAAAAATTGTTTGCAGGAAAACTTTTAATTGATTTAGTTCTGTGCTTACGAAGTCCCTAAATAATGTAATAAAACTGCAGCACAATGTTTCTATTAAATATTTTCAATGTGTTACATGAAAAAATAGTTTTATTATGCTTTTATTTAAATATTAATATATTTTTATATGGCAAAAAAAAAAACAAAATGCAGCAAGTTGGGGTAAAACAATTTTTGAATATTTTTGCAACATTAACAGCAGCTTAAAATTTAAATCATGTGACATGAGTTGGAAAATTCTGTTAGCACGTGATTGTTTTCGCTTACAAAAAAAAAACTCTTGCGTTTTGCTGCTGCTTTAAAAATACACGAACTGTGATAAAAAAAAAGTAAATATGCATTTTCATAAATGGAAATGAACCCCCCGCCCAAAAATTTTACAACCAAATAAACGTATAACCAAGTTATCGAAAACATTGTGGGGTTGATTTTGTTGTTAATGTTATTGATACAACCCCAGGATTTTGCCATTTGTTTGTTATTCCATTGCTGTTCAATTATGTGTAAAATACGAAGGAAATAATATTAAATGCTAAGGGAATTCAACTGTTTTATAGTTTGCTCTTTGGTTTGTTGCAAGAAAGTTTTTTATTTAATTTGCTATAAAGTATTTTTAACAATAATTATGATGGCTTTTAGCTTAATAAGCAATTATAAAGTAAACGTAGTAAAATTGAGTAGGAATTTCATTAAATCAAGTACTTTAATTATGGTGTACATTAAATTATAGTTTTAAGCTCCTATTTTTATACACTCCCCTACCATGAGTAATGAACAAGGCCCGGATTTTTATGCAAATGCATATTTGTTGTCGTCAGTCTGAGATCAACATAAACTTAATATCTTTTCAAATCAAGAAATTTTAAATAAAATGGCATCGATTTGTTAGTGCATATTTTTGCATATTTTGCAAAAAATATTTTGCAAAGCATATCGCGTTTTGTCGCATATTAGGAGAAGTATCCTATAACAACAATGCGGGGAAAGTGGTTGAAATCAGTTGTGTATTATTCTGAAAATTTTGAACAATTCAAGGATGTGATGGAACGATGGTAATGCAGTACAAAAAATAACAAATTTACCAAATATAAAATTTCGAATAATTTTTAAGGCTTCAAATTACGGATTTTTCTCTGAGACTATTGTAAAATTAGAGAAATCAAATCCATTGAGAATACAAATTAAATTAATTGATAATGTCATAAATAGAATGCATGCAGTTAAGGGTAACTTAAGTAAACAAATTCGTATCAAACTTGATAACGTTTTTAGAAATATGAAGGACACAAAACAATACCACAAACTACTGGCATATTTAATTTAAATTTTTACGAAAACAGCGTAGTGGAAAACGAATGTATATGAAAATGAGTATTGTTCTTAACTAATTTTATATCAAGGTTCAAATATCTATCTAACAAGTGACTTAATTTACATTATTGTTTTACTTTATATTTTGTGTTTTTCTATATTTTTACTTCTGCTTTTTTGGTTTACCTTATTTTCGTTAACGAGACTGTATTTTTAGGGGTTTTATGTTATTTTAATGTTTTGTTTATGATTAAAAAATGTGTTAAGAAAAATTTAAAGTGCATATTTTTTCAATTTATAGCGCATATTTTTCTATTTTAAGTGTATGTTTTATGCGCATAAAACTCGATTGTAACTGCATAAAAATCCGGTCCCTAGTAATGAATATGTATGTTTACGTCTAAAGTGAAGGCAGTGGTGTTTGCATCCCTGAGGTCTATTTTATTTGCGGAGGTATCGCTAACTAGAGGCGCCAACGTCATTATATATCGTAAGCTTATATTCAAATAGTGCTATCTGCAAAATCACCATTTCACAGGAAAGCGAAAAACGGATTTGTTCGATAACTTTGAGAGTAATAACTAAACTTTATTTTACAATGTTATTTAAAAACAACGTCTTAAGCATACATTTGTTAATTTCTTGAATTCCAGATATTCGCGCTTATATGTATGTCTGGTAGTTCTAGTTACTAATTAAAATGAAATAAGCAGATATGTGGCACTATTTGAACAAAAATAAAAATGAGCTGTAATGACAACAATTTGAGACTTTAATTTCAGTAACACGAATTTTTATTAACAACACAATATATAATATATTATGGAAAAGTAAAATATTAAGAAACGCGTTGAAATAAAGTTGAAATTTTATTCTATTCTGAAAAGCAATAAAAATTCAAACTTGATCAATGCATTGAGCAAGTGCTTCCGTTTGCTGAGGTGAAAAGGACGTGGTCCAGAGTGAAAGGTTTTTGCTTCTATCTACTGTGTGGGAAATAGGTTTTAAAAATCGGACACCTCGGGTATAACAAAAACTAAAAGCAATCTTTAACTCCTAATTTTAAGCTCGATGTTAAAAATTATTTTTTGGTGAAATGCGCTTATCGAGTTCTTGATAATTTATCTCTTAAAGTTTAGGAAATAACCGACTTTGAAAAAAATACTTGCTATTCTTGACCACCCAGTATTTTGCAAATAGACTTAAATTTATCATGATTTTTTGCAATATTTTTTTGCGAAATTACCAGCAAATCAATTAATATAATTCATTTTGCAAATTTTGAAAAAAAGCTTTTTTAAGAAGTTTTATGCATTTGATATCCAAATTCTGGGAAAGTCGATTTTTGCAATTTTTATCTAAAAAAGTATATTTTTTATTTATAGAAAAAAATTGCTTAACCCTTTCGCGGACACTGACGTCTATAGACGTCAAAACAAAGACTTCTGGTGGGACATGACGTGTATAGACGTCAAAAAATGTTTCGGCAACAAAATCTTTGCAAATGAATTTTTCTATGAGAAACTTAGCTGTTATGATGTGTGCAACTATTATGCTTATAACAACATGTTAGGCAAAAATGTTGCATGTTTATAACAAAACAAAAATAAAGCAACACTAAAAGCCGTTACAAAATCGCAATATTTTTTTGGGGGTTTCCCATAGACACATGACGTGTATAGACGTCTTGTTTCTATGAGATTTTCTTCAATAGTAAAAAGTGTGTGTTTACGAGTAGCCGCATGAAAAAGCAAAGGCTCGTAATTGTTTAGCTTGTAAGTATGTATATATTTTTTTGTAACTTTTTTGCTGGCGAAATCTACTGATAAATTTTATTTTTCATGTGTAGGCATTAAAAATGGCTTATGAAAATCAAAAGAAAAAATTAGAGAAGTTGTTTGCTGAAGCAGTCTGTAGTGAAAGCTTCTCTGAAATAGACTCAGATTCATCTGATCCATTTGCTGATGGCGGAGAATATTCTGGGAAAGATCCAAATTATGTATATACCAGAAAGACAAAGCTCAGACACCTTTTCTATTAGATCAAAAGAAGAGGAATTTGTTAAACCATCTGAAGAAACTGCAGTTAATGGTGGGGAAGTAAATTTAGATAAATCCGTTCTGACGTCTATTTACGTCATAACGCAGCACATCAATTCCAGAATACAAGCAGAGTCAAAAAATATATTTCAGCATTCCAGTTTCTGTTCAACCCACTGATGGAAAATTCAGTACTATGGTACTATTTTTAGTACTTTTTAAATATATAAATAAATAAATACCACGGTGCCCCCACGTCCGTTTTATTACTCTTTTCTTTTTTAGAAATTAAGCGTTGATATTTTTTTAACATTGACAACCACGGCTGTAGTCAACAAAAACTTATAACTCCGGCTCTTACCGCTATAATTCCATCTCAAAATGTATTTGGGACTGGCCCTTATTCGACTTTAATCTCTTTATTTAATACAGTTCCTTTTAAATGATTAAATATAGCAAGAAAAAGATTTAGTAAAAATTTCGAATCAATATTTTAAATATTGTATCGTCAATTTCGAAGTATTTTTTAATTGGAAATTATTAGAAAATTTATCTAAATTTTTGTATGCCGAAAAATTTTGGAGTAGTAGTCACGAATTTTTTGTTGGTACTTTGACTCCGACTCCGGTACAACAACCTCTACTCCGACTCTACAACACCGACTTCACAGCCTTCTTGACAACATTGCCTAGACAAAATTTATTCTTATCAAAAGTATATATGCTTGTTGGTATATTTTAATTAAAAAAAATATATATATATTTTTAATTTTTTTATTTTTAAATTTATTTTGAAAAAAGTACCAAAATGTTGGAAAAAAGTACTCAGTGCCATATACATTTTTCAATTTTCCATCACTGGTTCACAAATGAACATGCTTTTGTTAAAATGCAACCCTGACCAAATAAAAAGTATTAGCTCTGTTTCTTTACTCTACTTTAGGAAAAGCTTTAACGTACTTTTAATTTGTGTAAATGAGAGCGGATTTGAGAGAATAAAATTCTTCTTCTTCTTGCACGAAACAGCCCAGACTTTTTCTTCGTGCAAATTGTGTAAATTGTCAAACAGCTGTAAAACATAAACCAAACCAAAAAAAAAAGGAAAAAGTTCATGATCCAAATTCTGGAAAAAGTGTTGTGGAATAAAACAATGTACTTAAATAAAAAATTTTGTACTGCAGTATTAGGGAAACATAATGTGAGTTATTGTAAAAGTGTTTGTTTTGTTTTATTTTCAGTAAAAGTAGTTTAATTCTAGAGCCAATATAAAATTTTTCAAAAGTGGCGCAAATTTTTTTGGTGTTGTAAAGACTGTCAAAACACTGAATTTTTATTTTGTGCTTAATATTTTGTTTTTTCTGTTCCTCTACTTTTGTGTAATGTTGCCTTTTTATGAGAGGAATATATGCTTGCTCTTATTTGCACGAACTTTACCCAGAAAGTAAAGAAACAGAGCTATTATTGTTTTGAAAAATTGTGAAAAATTGTGAAGTCGTATGGGATGTCAAATTGTTTTTCGTAATACTTGCCAATTTCATGACACATTGCATTCACACTCATGCTACTTGAATTTTTGACCTGTATTAATACAAAGTATATTAATGTAAACTAGCGTTTAGCAACGTATATATTGTTTATAATTTTGTGAAATTTTGTATAATATTGCTATGCAAAAAATTTTAAATCACTGCGGACACAAGGCTTTTCCGAAAAAGATCTATTTTTTTACAAATTTCCACTGACATATTCCATAATCGCATGAAAAGATTCAAAAATTTTGAGCACAGTTTGTATGACACAATGTGCTTATAATAGCTGCGTTCGTTTACCCCAAAATTTGCAAACATTTGTTCAAATTTATACTGGATTTTACTGAAATGCGTACGCGTAAGCATAGATTTGCAAAAGAGAGCATCAACGGAGAGAGTAAAGTGACAGTTGTCAGCAAGGAGACTGCAAATTTTAACTGAACCAATTTTTGCCCCTAACATTGTATTAATATTTTTGAGATTTAAACCTAATAGATATATGCTTTGCTGCTCTTTCATCGCAAACTATATAAATAAATTTTTTTTGTACTTTTAATAAATTTGCTTTACATTTTTACAAAACAATAAAATTGCAGAAATGCAAATTATATAACGACGGCATTTATTTCAAATGTTTACTGTCTTATCATTCTTATTTTCTTTTTATTAAAAACAAACAAAAATTGTTTTTAAAGCAGTAAACACATGCTCCAAAATATAAAACAGATTATTCGAATGTCGGTTTTATTTGTATTCGAAAACAACAAAACCGACTTGTTTTCATGACACCAAATGAAACCAATATTGGTTTACAAAACCGACAAACAGCAAAACCGACTTGGATTTTATGACTCTTAAATAAATTTTTTGCACTTTTTTTAAAAATGTCTTCCACGAATTTTAAACTTATATTGGATTTTATAATCTAGACAAAATTCCCAACCCTTTAATTTGTCTACTTTGGTATAACAATTTTTATTATATACACTAATATTTTTTATGCAGATAGCACTTTTTTACCAAAAAAAAAAAAAAAAAAAAAAAAAAAAAAAAAAAACGTGAGTGTTATATATTTGTATATATTTTCTTTCAAATTTAAATAATAGATGACACCCTTCAGTCAGTGAACTCGTTTCTATAAAAAACACATTTTCGAAAAATTGCAGATAGCACTATTTGAATATAAGCTCATGATACTATTAATATTAAATTTTAAGTTTTACTTTTGAAGTTTTGTGTATTTTCTTGTAAACGATTTTATTTTTTAAATTGAATAATTTATGAAATCGGATCCACTTTATAGTAACGGGTCCGCCCTCTAACGTTTTTTTCAACTAGTGCTTATTTCGTGAATGGTAACACTGAGCTCATGTCTGATTTGACAGATAATTAGTTTAATCCTACCGCTGAACGAATATGGTTGTGTATACGCTTGAACAACGCTGGGAAATATTGCGACATTACTTTTAAAATCATGGTAATGTTGCAGAATGTGTGCGATAATTGCGTACGGATTTCAGATGAAGCTCATTTTAATCTTAGCGGGCATACAAACAAGCAAAATTGTCGCATTTGGGGCACAGAAAACCCGCACGCATACATTGAAAAGCCGATGCACCCAAAACGAGTCACTGTTTGGTGCGGATTTTGGTCCAGAGGCATAATTGGGCCATTTTGCTTCGAAAATGAGCAGGGAGTGGCCGTTACAGTCAATGGCGATCGGACCATGTTGAACGAGTTTTTGTTCACAAAAATTGAAGTGGAAGATATTTGGTTTCAACAGGACGGCGCTACGCGTCACTCAACCGAAGCTACACTCGATGTTTTGCGCCCTGTTTTTAAAAATCGCATTATCAGATGCAGAGCTGATGTCGTTTGGCCTCCTCGGAGCTGCGATTTGACACCGTTGGACTATTATTTGTGGGGTACCGTCAAAGATAAGTGTTACACCGATAAGCCAGAGACGCTTTAAAGGAAAATATTCGTGAAGCCATTAATGAAATACAGCTGTGTAGGCTACTGCATGGCCAGCCGAGGCAGCCGTTTGAAATAAATTATTTTCCATTATTAACGGGAAGGATTGTACTTTCAAATAAAAAAAGAAATTTGAGAAAATATTCAGTAGTTTTTTTTATAGCATTTTCAAAAAAAAAAGGTTATTTGGCGGACCCTTTAATTAAATTGGTTTAAAAATTAAAGTCTATAAATGAACTAATTTATTGGTTTTGTAGACCTTTGTTTCCAATAAAGGAACCATAGGACATAATATATTTTTCTATATATTTTCTCGCAGTTCCTTTTAGGAGCAAAGCGCCTCAACAAAGCATTTTTATCTGAGTTGGTCGTTAGCAATGTGTTTAATTGTAAGCAAAGATACACCAGGCTCCGCTCTTTATATTTCCACTTATCTACTCCAGGCTTTGGATGGGCGGCCCTCTTTCTGCTTCCTTAGATGCCTGCTTAGATGCCTTCTCGATACCATGTCTTGTAACACCACCTTATGATTTGGATGCGTGCTAGCCAGGACCATTTACAACGTTTTATTTCTGTACAGTTGAGCGTCTGCCGCGTGCGTCGCGAAGTCAACTTAAGCTTTAAAAAAACGAGACTTTATATCTTCACAACCGCCATTACTGGCGATATTACTTCCGAGGTATGTGAAGGAGGTTTCATCAACATTTATTTTTAACCTGCACTTCGCTCGTAGTTTTGATAACAAATGGCAATTTTTATAAACAAAAAAGACAAGTGTCGTCTTTATAATCTAACAAATTTTGTAAAATGCTTAAAATATAATTTTCTATGCGAACGTTAGCGTTCGAAATCGATGAAGAGGCTGTTAGATTATGAAGACGACACTTCTCTTTTTGTTCATAAAAGTAACCATTTATCATCTAAACTACGAGCGAGGTGCAGGTTAAAACTTAATAAAAATAAATTTTACCAAATTTGTTTTTGTCTTAAATGTAATTTTGTATGCGAACACTAACGTTCGAAATCGTTAAGCAGGCAGTAAGTCAGCTAGCATATCATGAATACCCCATGTTTTTCTAGTGTTTGTTGGGATTTCCTGCTTATTGATTTTGTGTGGCACTCCATTTAATTAAAGTGTGTTTCATATATCCTGATGTTGTAGTCTATCAATTGATTTTTTAAAAATCTATAAAGTTGAGATAAAGCGGAGACGACCATTGCCCGACTATTATGTGTACTATCTTGATATGATCTATGCATGATCAATGGATACAAAAATTCGATTGTTCCCTTTTTAAATTGGGGTCAAGAGCAGCATCTGCTATTTTTTTTCTGTTAACATGCAAACCTGCTAAATCCACTTTTCAAGTAAATTGAGATTTTGATGCCGTGTGGTAGAGAAATATACAACTCGTCGACCAGCATGTAGTTTTTCTTCAATTTGCGTCTTGAAGTTTGTGAAACAAACAATATTCTTGGTTTTCCTCTCAAGCGGCAAAAATTATATATAAAAAATGTGCTGAAAGGGACTACGCAGGTTTGCCTTTTAAGCCGGCGACACATAACTTTGATAAGAAATAATGTTTAAGTAAATGATTTAAAAAAAATACAAATTTCACAAACTTTTTCTAGGATAAGTCATTAAATGTTGGCATCACGTGTTATTTTGTGCCCTTTTTTCTTTAACACTTTCCAAGTTCGTTGGAAATTTGTATTGGGCTTTTTGCCGATTAAAACACCCTTTGTTAATCTGTTATTTCGCAAATTTGTCCATCTTTTTTCGGATGGTTTCTATGAAAGATGTATTTTCATTAACGTTTTTTTCAGACGAATTTGTGCTGTGTTGCTTTTAAAACAGCGTTAGGCTTCCAAATTTACTAGAATGCGAAATAATCAAATATCATTTTAAGCACAACACAACAATAATCATCGAATCAAACAACTCAGAAGCTTTTAAAATTAAAATTACATCAATAAAACACACACTTTAAGAAAAACTTTAATATGTTCTCTCTTTATACAAACTCTCTTTGTGTCTATCACTTCTTAA
The DNA here is from genome assembly GCA_949318255.1 of Pollenia labialis. Lineage (NCBI taxonomy): Eukaryota > Metazoa > Arthropoda > Insecta > Diptera > Polleniidae > Pollenia > Pollenia labialis. The sequence continues at coordinate 116,575,894 of OX439143.1, forward strand.
ATTGTTACTCCATATTATTCCATGGCATTTTTGGTAAAATCGCAAAAATAATGTGTCCATGTTGTAACATGGTTGCAACCAGTATCACAAACGTTTTAATTAAAATGGACACCTGCGTTAAGTGGGAATATATATTTGGTCCAAGTGAAAAACGAACATAAAAATACAATTCGCTGTAAAGCAGGGACAAAGACACAAGATGTTGTATTAAAAGGATTGTTAAGGGATCAGTTTGATGCACACAGTCATGTATAATTTAACACACACACACACATATGCTTGTGAATATACAACAACAAAAAGGTCGTAATCATATTAACGAAAAAGATTTATTTTTTTTTAATTATAGATAAAACCGGGTGCCTGGAGAACAATTTTTTTCTTTATTGGATTCAAATGAAAAAAATACGTTTTTTTTTAAGTACTCTTTTTAAAGGGCTTAAAGAAAAAGGCAGATTTGTTTTAAAAGTAATTAAGGTTTTGTAAGAACAGAAAGGATTTTCTGCCAAATTCTTAACAATTTAAATATATGGCAAAATAAAAAGTTTTAATTAGCTTTTACACTTGAAACAAAAAAGCGAAAAGTATTAGTTTTGCCAATTCTATGGAAAAATTTTGCTATTTAAAAGAATTGTACGCAAATTTGCTTTTCATAAAAAATTTTGTAAATTTTTTTTATAATTAGAATTGTGGTTATTATGTTGAACTATTTATGGTTTTTAATCCAAATTTTTAATATTTTAATCAGGCTTAAGTTCATCAAATTTAATTTTCATTAAATTATTTTTATGAAGAAAGGAATTTTACAACATGAAAATTAATTAAAATTGTTATTGATAATCTTTCATACTTGACCGTGGCCGGGGCTCGAAAAAAAACAGAAGTAAGAAAAAACATGTAAAATCTATTAAAATGGATAATCATTCAAAAAAAAAGCAAATTTTGATCTACCAAAGGTTAAAATACAATTTGGTTTAAGGATTGATGTTTGACTATTGACGTCAGCAGTCGTCGATGGCTGCGAGTGTAAGACGGCAAATCCATCTGAGGAGATCGAGTGGTTGCGATCGAAACATGTCATGGTAACCAGCCGCCTGGGTTCGAATCTCAGGTCAGTCAAGAATTAATCATTATCAATAACAATTTTAATTAATTTTCATGTTGTAAAATTCCTTTCTTCATAAAAATAATTTAATGAAAATTAAATTTGATGAACTTAAGCCTGATTAAAATATTAAAAAATTTTTATAAATAACAAATCTAGGCAAAATTTCCTAAAAATTAAAATTTAAGGCAATATCTTCTATCTATATATGCATATATATGTATCTACATGTACACCCAGAGAACAAAACATGTTAATATCAACGTTTAAAAAACTGCAGTCAAAGTAAAAAACTGCCATTTTTCCACTTCATCATTTGTCATTGGCCAAATAAAAACTGTTGAGTCGTTGTCAAACCAACTCAAAAAGCGAAAAGTTGTACACAAATTTTCGTTTTTGTTCGAAAGTTTTTGGTTTTGACTGCAGTTTGTTAAGCCCTGGCTTAAATATGATCACCTCCAACAAAACTAGCTTTAAAGAAAATTTTTAACATATTGTGTTAATTTTAACCATATAATTGTTACCGAAAACCATATTATGGTTAAATTAGTCCTCCATCAAGGAGCCACAACTATATTAAGGTTGCCTTCGAACATGTTATGGTTAATAAAAGCTAAAATATGTTTGAATCTTATAAAAACATGGTTTGTTTTCGAACAAAGCGTGTTGCTCTTGGAAAGAGGTGACCATGTTATAGTTGTTGCTTTTTAATGGAGGAGTAATTTAACAATAATATGGTTGTAGGTGACAATAATATGGTTATATTAAACATAATATATTTTAAATTGTCTATAAAAATAGTATTGTTGAAGTTGACCATATCTTAACATTTAACCATATAATTGTTACCGAAAACAATATTATGGTTAAATTAGTCCTCCATCAAGGAGCCACGACTATATTACGGTTGCCTCCGAATATGTTATGGTTAATAAAAGCTAAAATATGTTTGAATATGTTGCTCTTGGAAAGAGGTGACGATGTTATCGTTGTTGCTTTTTAATGGAGGAGTAATTTAACAATAATATGGTTATATTAAACTTAATATATTTTAAATTTTCTATAAATATAGTATTGTTGAAATAGACCATATTATCTTAACATGTCTATCTAATCTCCATCTAATTTCCATATTTGTGTGTTTCTCTTTTTTATCTATCCAGAGCTTTTTTTTAGACCAATGATGGACTAGAACATCTATTTTTGATTTTTGGCCTGTGGGCGGAGAATTAAAAGGAAAAAGGGCGTGTCAAAATTAAATTATTTTTTTTAATTTTAGCTCATATTGATCACCGCTAATTACATAGGAAACCGAAAACTTCCCAGCATATATTCCCAACGACGGAGCATAGCCTGAAGAAGTCGGATCTCAGTTTTGGGACTACGCGTGAAGAATTGAAAGAAAAAGGGGTGTAGCAATATTGTGTTATTTAACATTTCAGCTAATTTTAAAGCCCTCTAAAGGCCAATGAACCTAGGAATTGCCAAGCATATGGTACTGACGTAGAGGCTTCCCTTAAAGTAGTTTTTCTTCCTGGCTGGCAGGAACAGGCTTAACAGCTAGTACATATATAAAATCACTTGTGTGCTTGTTAGTAGCGCTTCATCTCCGTAACTACAATTTCAAATATGCCACTCTTAATAATATCACATTTTAAGTTTAGAAGATACAACCGTTCAAAGTTGACCGACTTTCGGTTTTCAAAAAAACACACAATTTTTAGTCAATTTGTTGCGATTTCAGGTGTAATATCACGAAAAATAGAAAACGAATCGCCTTATTTTTTGTTTGTATTGATTGATGTATTTATTATATGTATAATGATAAAAAAAATTAACTGTTTGCTTTGTGTTTCTCCTGGTAAATCACTATTTAAAAACTATCCGTTTTTTCACTATTTTTCAACATTGACGGAAAATAAAAAAAATCTATATTTTTCTATATTTGCCATATTTGCAAAACCTGTTCTTTGATTATTTCTTTACATAATTCAAAAGGTTTTAACTGCCCGTACGTGCCCGTTTGGCTTCTAGAGGTAAAAAAGGTTAAAAAGACATGGTTTGATCTAATAGTTTGAAAAAAACTACTCATTGAAATTAGCAGGTACGTACCTCACTTAAACAATACTTTGGCGTACAAATGGTCAAGAACAATATTGACTTATGGTCCCTACAGGTAGGCACAAATCTTATTTGGACACGTGCATAATATCAAAATTGCATTATTCAGCCTAAATCCATATGTATGCAGGGAACAGGTAAATTTTTAGGCATGGTAGCATAAGCCTATATATTGCAAAATAAGCATAATGCCTGGCATGTAAAGTCACGAATAGAGTTTGAAAAAATTATAGTTTAGAAATGGTTAGTCTTTTAGATATACCTTCTCTTACGAATTGTGATGAATATTTTACAGAAAATTGAAAAACTAAATATAAAAAAAAATTATTTTTTTTTTAATTTTTTGGGTAATAATTTAAAACCCTAAAGAAAAAAATCTAAAATGTAAAAATTATTTTTTTTTAGTTACCATAAAATTGATTTGTCTACTAATTTTAACTTTGATAACCCATAAGTAGGCCCCTACAAAGCGTAGCACCCTTCCCATGCTCATTTCATAGGCTGAACAGTTATCTATCATATGCTGTTCAAGCTGTTCAATTATCTTATTCGGTTCAAAAGATATGATTTTTGCAACGAAAAAACTCAAATGGCGCCACTGTGCGCTGGGGCAAATAGTTTGGAACCCCTTTTTTGTAGTAAAAACAAAAGGCTATAATATAAAATGATTCTTAAATTAAACTGGCATTAAATTTCGAATAATTTATAGTCTATATTTTTCCCGAAATGTTAGATCAAGAAGGGTCGAAAATTAAACTTTTTTTTATTAATTTTTTTTTTTTTAAATAACCATTTTTCTTAAACCGAAATTTTTATTTCTTTCTTTTATACAAAGAAGTACGTTTTCAAATCTGCCATTCAAGGGGAGTTTTGGGTTAGTTAAGTCATTGAGTTAAGCCAATATAAACTGGCAAATTTTAAAATTGTATGTATTTAATTGCTTATTCTTAAACTTTTGCTAGGGACATCCATTTAAAAAAGTTTAACTAAAAGGGGCAAAACAGGCTTGAATTTCGTAATAGTGGTACCTTTTTTAAGCACGAATTTGTTTTAAATAACTTGGTACTTTTTGTAAAGAGGTTTTAAAATAATTTTGCACAAACTTGAAAAATTAAAGTACACTTGTGTGCAATACTGGAATTGTGGCATAAAATGGATAAAAGAGAATCTGTTGTAATCATTGTTCGGAAATAAACTCTAAATATCGCTTTTAAGTGCAGTTTCCCCATTTAAGCTTATTTTCTGCTAGATTTTGCAGATTGAGTTGGGAAATATTTCCTTGTCCCAAAACAGATTTTTTAGCACATTTTTAATTTTATAAAAAGCAGAATTTTTTATTTTGAAATATATACCAGGTATTAAAATTCTTTTTTTTTTTCACAGATTTTTAGCATAATATTTTTTATAAAAATTCGGCAGATGTTTTTTTTTCTTTTTTGTACAAATTTAAAATATTTTTAGAAAATTAAAAATATTCAATATTTTGCTTAAATCTTAGCAGATTTTAGCATATTTTTTTAAAGTTTTGACATATTCTCATTAATCAGATATGGCAACACTGCCTTAGGCTCGATTCAACCATGCGTTCCGAACAATATTTTTGTCCGGACAAAATTTTTTTTATATTGAGTTTGACGTTTTACTTTTGAGAGAGAGAGAGACATTATTTTGCTCGGTACGTTTTTTCTTGAATTGGTTTAATTTTAATTCTTGTTCCGCACAAAATGAACTGAGATGCCACTTTTTTCAATTTGTACATAAAAGTTGAATTAAGCTGCCACATAAGTATGTAGTGTTATTACATTTTTCGCTTTGAGCTGAATAATTTAATAAAAAAAATTAAACAAAAATGGATTGTATGGGATAATATCGTACAAATAGTAATATACATATGAAATGTTTTTTCTTTACCAATCTATATACATATGTTTATATAATAATATATATGTATATATAATATATATATGTATATATAATATATATATATTATATATATATATATAAAATTGTAACATAACTGACTGACTGCTTCATCATCGTACAGCCTAAATGCCTGAAGCTAAAAAATTTGAAATTTGGACCGAATGTTGGTCACTCCCCAAATCGATCCACTCAGATCGAATTTTTGGAAATTCGAATATTTAGAGGGTTAAAAAAAGTTAAAAACGGTTTAATTCGGTTACCTTATATCTCCAAAACTAAAATAGATACAATAAAAAATTAAAACTTATGAATTTAGCTTAGAAAAATAAACGGTATCTGGTATTTTTTTGAAATTGGGCTCTTTTAGGGAGTAAATGAAAAACCTGTATGTTGGCACTTTTTTGTCACCCTATCTATCTTTTAAACCAATTAATATATAGAAATAAAGGCTATTTTACATTCGAAACTTATCTAAAAAATACAAATATAGGTTTGGTACTTTTTCAAAATTCGAACGTTTAAGGGTTAAAAATCGTAACTATTGTTGGTTATTTTTCTTACAAAACATTTTTCTCCATTCATTATATACGTATTAAATTATGGGCTCCCACTACAATATTGAAATTTTTGATACTTCAGTGGGGATAAAAAAAGTACCAAATATGGAAAATACGGGAAATGAAATTTCTTTCCTTAGCTTTTTTGTTCCACAACTTGTCCTTTTTGTAACTTTTGCTAATATTGGACCCAGAAACATAAAATTCAACATGCAGTGTCCTGAGTATATAAGGCTCCATGAGGGAACCTTTTGGTACTTTTTGACCTTTAACTGGTACTTTTTGAATTTTCGTTAGTATTGGACCTAAAAACATGAAATTTAACATTCAAGGTCTCGAATGAATGAAAATCTTTAAGAGAGTTTTTGTTACTTTTTTTTCTTTGACTGGTACATTTTAAAATTATGTTAGTATTGGGCTTAGAAACACAAAATTATTCGGGTGCAGAAAAATGTTGGAACTTTTTTTTAATATAGAAATAAATAAATAATTCGAAACTTAGTATTTAAAAAAAACTTTCTCTTTACTTTTTTTTTACTTTTTACTTTCAACCTTTTTTGATAAATTTGTTTTGCTAGTAAATGGTTTTATGCGATGCAATTAAAAATGGCATTGCATTTCGTCCATTTTCTTTAACACACTTTTATTAAAAAAAATTAATAATTATTTTGGTTATTTATTTCACCCATTTTTTTATTTGTCTGTAGTGTCAAATTATTATTTTATTTAATTGTTTATTCCTGATAGGTGTTATGTTCCACTTCAATGAAAAATCCCCTTTGATTCATATTCCAACCTGTGACGACCTTCATTACCATTTTTTTCTTTTCTACTATTTTATTCTACGTAAATTTATGTATTTTAATCAATAATTAAAATAAAATGAATGAGAATTTTAAGCAAACCAAGTAAAATGCAAACGACCAGAATGTTGTTGCTTTGTATTAAATAACCATAAAGGATTAACGCCGAACATCAAGTCTCCCCTAAAATTTAAATTATGCAAAATTTCCTAATAAGTAAAATTTGGGCAGCATTTCTTATGAATACCAAATTTTTTGGAAAACTTCCTATAAACGGCCAACATTTTATAAAATATTTTCTAGCTGCCCTGAACAGCTAAATTTAGCTTTGTCATAAAATTTTTTTTTTTTGCATTCCATTTAAAAAAAACCATTTAATAACTTTTGCGAAAAAAAATCCCAGCACGATTTTGATATTTTCTCACCATTTAAACTGACTACTGCAATCGATTGCAACAAAAGCTTTTTAATTGAACACTTCTTGATGTAGTTATCGAGTCTGTTTTTCAGATTTGCTCTTTTCTCTTGTTTTTTTTTGTAATTTTCCCAATTTTATTTAAATGTTTTTTTGGTAAAAAGGACTGCAACGGCTGATTTAAATTATTTCATGAATTTACACTCGCGCACAGGAGATGTAGTCAAGTTAATTTTTGTGTGTTTGAAAGTTTTCTTTTATGTTTGGTTGTGTTTGTTGGAAAGAGTTTTTGTTTGTGTAGCTGTGTGTTTTAATAACAAGCGTATGTGATTTAAACTTTATGGCTGATTGGAGTTCCGTTTCCGTTTTTTTTTTTTGCGTGTTTTAATTGAAGGATTTTTTTATTATTATTTGTTTCCTTTTTATAAAAAGTCAGTAAAATAATTTTGCTCTAACATATTTTTTTCGACAAATTGCTAAAATTGTTTTTAGAAAAGAATGTCTTCAAAGTGGTTATTGTTCAAACTATTTGATCGAATGTTAATTAAAATTTAGTACTTAATTTAACTTTAACTGTTAAAAAAAAACAGGAAACTTAGCAAACATTTAAATAAGACAAATAAGATATTTAAGCAAACAATGTAAATTAATAAATTAAGAAGTACCCATTTGAACTATAAATTAAATAAAATACTTTTTATACTAAGAACTACTTTGCTATTTTAAGAAATTTGTTCTTAACCTTGCTATTTATAGGAAACTTTTTAAAAACTTGTGAAATTCCCGCCTTCGGAATTTACCTAGGCATTTAAATTTATTGGTTAGTGTTATTCTCTGGGAAGCACAACTGAGTGATATCTGGCTCTTTCACAGGTTGCGAATAGTGGAAAGTTTGCTATTTATAGGAAATTTTACAAAACTTGCTTTTTTATGAAATTTAACAAAAATTTGTTATTTACAGGATCGTTTGCTAATATTTACTATTTATAAGAAATTTAACAAAAATTTGCTATTTATAAAACAAAATAAAATTTGCTATTTATAGGAAATTTTACAAAAATTTGCTATTAATTAATTAAAATTAATAAAAATGTGCTATTAATAGGAAAATTAATAAAAATGTGCTATTAACACAAAATTCTGCAAAAATTTGGTATTTTATTAGATTTTTCACAAATTTGATATTCATAGGAAATTTGAAAAATATAATTGTCCTTAATAGAAAATTTTCTATTTAAATTTTGCAAAAATGTGCTATTTAAACAGCAAATTTTTAAAAAACTTTAAATTTGTAGGAAACCCTGTAAAAATTGTTTGATTGGTTTTAATTCTTTTCTCTTGAATTTGTTATCTTATAATATCAAGTTTCGTAGAAAGTAGAACAAATTAAATCATAAATTAAATTTCATATAAAAAATCTACTGTTTCACCCAGAGCCAAAAACTATAAACAAAAACGAAAAAACCAACTGAAATAATAATAATTTTGTTAAATAATTTTCATTTCCGTTGTGCCAACAATTGACAACAGGTGTTACCTGCAGGAATATTTCAACAAAGCACTCAACACAAATCTTTCATCAAACCAAATAAACGTTGCAAGCATCCAACTAACCAGCCAGCCAGCCGACAACCAACAAACCATTCAACCAGACAGATAACAAAAAAAAAAAAAAAACAGGAGAAACTTTCATAAGCATGTAAGTGGGGTCAAATGTAGAATAATGCCTTTGGCGATTTTATACAACTCAAGAAAAAGAGCACTTCCATACATTCACACACCCGCACAAACTCTGATACTGACTAACACATAAATAAGAAAGTATGAAGAGAAAAAACGAACAAAAGAAGGACACAATGGCTGAGTTCGTTTGAGCGTAGCATGAAAATAAAATGGAAAAAAAATTAACTGATATAAAATAAAAAGTTGTCTAAAGCAAAAACTCAAAGACAAACTTAAAGAAAATGTGCAACACTTGTTTTAGCAATTTCCATAATTTTTCAGTTGTAACTTTATGTACGAAAAGACAGCAAACGCCCTCTAACCAGGCGAAATTGCTAAAGAAGAAAACTAAAACTTTGTTCACTTGTTCTAATTTTTTGCGTATTTTTCCAGGCAGTTTTGCTACTTTACAAGATTTTTTCTATTAAGTATTTTTAATATTTTACAATTTGTTTTTTTTACGTTTTGCTCTTTTAGATTTTGTTTTTTTTGTTTTTTTTTTTTTTGTTCTTGCTGCTGTGGTTAATGCCACAATTTAGTTACAATATTTTTGTGGTAATGACTTTAAGTAGTGGACAGTAGCTTAGAAATGCAAAAATAAAGAAAAAAAAGGATTAAATTATTAAAACGATTGAGTTCAATACTTATTTTTTAAAAACGAAAAGGAAGGTTGTTTTCTAAGCCCGATAGAACTTCCCAGGAAAAACTTTTTGAATTTTTGTAAGAGGTGTAAGCTACTTCATACATTACCTGGTAAGTAGTTGTCATTACAATAAGTACTTACTAGTAATGACCTCAGCAACTACTTATACTTCTATTATTTTCACTTCTGAATATTTGCTTACTAATAACCAGTTCAAGTACTTACTAGTTGTGTTGTTTTTAGAACTGAATATTGACTTACTGGTAAAGTACTCAATAACTACTTATAAGGTCTATTTACTAGTAAGTACTCAATTCTGTGGACACGTGGTACAAAAATAAGTAGTTATTCAGCCGAAAAATAAGTAGCGTTCATGTTCTCCAATATTACACTCACAATATTCTGTACGTAAAATTAACTGAAATTGTAATATAAAAAAAATGAATGTTCAATTAAAAACCGGTCTACCTATTTTTCATTTATTTTTAACAAAAAGTTCATTTAATTTTTACTGTCAAAAATTCAACACCATATTCCGTAAAATCAAATAAATATTCAGTTATTTAATTAAATTTTCGTTTACTCCACAAAAGAGCCGAATTTCTAAAAAATTCCAGACAGATACCTGTCCGCTTGTTTTTCTTATAAGCGAGAGAGGGAGAATATTTTTATTTACTTACCCAGTTACACACGTTTGTTTTACTTTTGTTGTACTGACCACGTTGTTTACAGAAGAACTCTCAATTATAAGACACCAGCAGCATGACCGATATGGGTTCGCAATTATTTTACTTTTAAAATTTGATATATTTAACTAAATTATTTTAACAAATAGAAAATGGGAATTGCTTTCACAAAACAAGCAATTCATTTTTTATAGATAAGTAAAAATTAATTTTTGGTAATAAAATTATATAAAATAACTGAATATTTAATTGTTTTTACGGAATATGTAGTTAATTTTTTGACAGTTAATTTATAAAAGATAACTGAATATTGATTTGTTTTTACGGAATTCGCGGTTGAATTTTTGACAGTAAAAATTAAATGAACTTTTCGTTGCTTTAAATTACATTTTTATTTACTTTAACATAAAGAAGAATTTAACTCAATCAACGGACAATATTAACTGCAACTGAAAATCCGTATTAATATGCACTTAGTTTTTTGAATAACTGTTAGAATCAGTTAAAAATAAATTTGCTTGGAAGTTTAAATGTTTATTTATTTAAAAATGACTGAACGGAATATTTCTTAAATAAACTACAGTCCGTTACTGTAATAATATTGTAATAATATTGTGAGTGTACTTGCTAACTATTCAGGTAAGTAAAGTTTTTGCTGGGTTAATCTGGATTCACACTATGATTGGTTTCTTTCAGAAAGTCAGAGCTTGTGGGTGAGAGGGGAGAGAAGAAAAGCATGTTCTCCTCCCCTCTCGCTAATTTATCTAAATTTACTTTAAAAATCCGTCTTTTTTGTCTTATCGCTAAATTGTGCTATGCGATAAGACTCATTTTTGGCAAACGGGCTAGTCACTAAACAAAGTTGTAGCATATTAAGTAAGACTAACTGCCTGTTTGTAGAACGCGAGCGCAAAAGTGACTCGTTTAACTAACATTCAAAACAACAACAAATTTTGAATTTTTGTTTTTGTTTTAAATGTTAATTAAACGAGTCACTTTTGCACTCGCGTTCTACAAACAGGCAGTAAGTTCTAACAGATGTTACAGACTCCATTTAATTCAGAAAAAATTTACATTTGTTTAAAAATTCTATGAAATAATTCCGGGCGAAATATAGTTTAAATAGGATGGCGCTACGTTCCATGCAACCGCAATTCTAGAAATGGGTTGGCCTCAAAAGTCTTGTAATTTGACACCTCTCGATTATTTCTTGCCACTGGTTTATTCTAATAAACCAGCAAAAATAAAATGCTTGTTAACCAACATTAGATGTGCTATTCGTAGCATACGGTCTGCGATGCTCTAATTTTCCCAAAATCGGAAGTACATACTTCGCTCCAGGGCTGTGGAGTCGTCCGAAAAAAGTACTAACTCCGACTCCGACTCCAAATGCTGAAATTTTTTAAGTGCGACTCCGACTATTACTCCGACTCCTACTATAATCTTGATGCTAAATTTATATGAGACTCAGTAATGTTAATGTAAAAAAATTAGAGATTTTGAGAAGCAATTACCGTACGCAAACATTAATGTGCTGTTTCCAAATGACAGGCGATTGATTATGTAGCAAAATTTATCAGGGGTGTGCTGGAAATCGCAAACGCAAAACGCAAGAATTTGGAACTTGTTTTTAATAAACTTTAAACATAATTCTTATAATTTTTGGTTTAAAATCCTGTTTAATAGGAAAATATTTGTTGAATATTTGTCATAAAATTCTTTTATTACAAAAATCTTATTTAAAAACGACTTTTAAAATTCTTGCGTTTTACGTTTGCGATTTCCAGCACACCCCTGTATATGAAAAGCACTCAGTCCATCGCCTGTCATTTGGAAACAGCACATAAGAGCAGTATTCATAAACCATTTATTTAAATTTTAATTTTTATTTTGAAAATTTTTTTTAAATTTTTTATGCCGAAAAACTTTGGAGTCGGAGTCACGAGTTTTTGAGGGTACTACGACTCCGAATCCGACTCCGAATCCGTCTCCGGCACAAAAACATCAACTCCGACTCTGACTCCACAGCCCTGCTGCGCTGTGTCAACTACAGCGGTGCCCATATGCTCGAAATGTATATTGGCCATTTTTTTTTCTTTTGAATTAAAAAATATTTTGTGCTTAAAATTTAATTTGTTATAGATTTTTTTTTAATTTTAACATCTTTTACCCTTAAAAACCGCCCTTTTCATAGAGCAGCGAAAATTTAAGCGCCTTCATGGCTTAAAGTAAGCAGATCACTAAACGAATTAGCTTAAAAAGAACTCAGTGTTGAACAAATGAAACGAGGGGTTAAATTGCGGTTTGCGGTTTCTATTAAAATTACAATACAACTTATATGGAAATTACGATCGATATCGAATGCCATAATTTGGCCCCAGTATATTATTTCGACACTTAGTTTGCATTTATTACTACATATTTCGACTTCTCCGAGCCACTGTCCTTCTACAGCGTGTCAAAACAAAAAATGGTAAACTTATAATTGAATTTTTACATTCTTTTCTTAATATTCCTGACTCTCATTTTTATGATTTTATTATCAACTTAAAGTTTTAAAATTTATTAATATCTAAGCAAAATAAAGATAAAAGAAGTGAAAGAACTCTCCAGCTAAACTAATTTAAACAGTCATGAATTTTTATGCAAATACTTTAACAACCAAAATGAAATAAACAAACAAAACTTTGTCTGTCTATTTATACGGATGCATATGAAAACAGGAAAATACACTAACAAACAAAGCCAAACACAAATTCATAAACACTTTTCCTTATACAGTTATTTTAGGTAAAAAAAAAAAATATGGTTATAAATCTTAAGGGAAAATAAACATACACGCAAAGAAAAAACATGGTTGTGGTTAACATATTCTAAAACCAACATTTATATTAGGATAAGATTCATGATTGTAGTCACAATATTACGATTATTATTGAATCATACTATGACCAAATATAAATCATTATATTTTTCACTTAATCATATTCTTGTCGTGTTAATCATAATAAGTTAAGAAGTTATCATATTATCGTCATGTTAATCATAATAAGGTAAGATGCAGTCATATTATTATCATTTCAATCATAATAAGTTAAGAAGTAATTAAATTATTGTAATTTTAATCATTACAAATTTAGAAGAAATCATATTATGATACACTGGTGCTGTCACAAAAATAAAAAAAATTAAATTTTTTGCATCAATTTTTTATTTTGTGGCACTTTAACACTTTTTTTAATTTTAATACAATTTCTTTTTTTAAATTTTTTTTAAAATTGTTTTTTTAATGGACATTGTTTTTAATTGTTAAACCACTCACTAACAAATAATTCGATAGGCATATTTAAAACAAACGACACATCTGATTGAAAATTTTTTCTACAAATTTTACAAATAACAAATTATGATTAGAGTAAAGATATTTTGATTGCATCTTAAGCATACTATGAGTATACCTAAAGAAAGTTATCATATTATGGCTATAAAACATCCTGAAATGGTTGTGGGTAGTATAATTTTTTTTTCAAAATTATCATTATTTAGTTGTTAGAAAATAATTTATTTTTCAGTCAACAATACTCAAATTAATAATTGCGAAAACCATTGATATGTTTACAGTAACTATAATATTGCTGACATTAAATTTAAATAACAAATATTTGTGTACGACAACAATGTATTGTTACAATAAACAAAGTGGAGTTGCCGTAACCATGCCCAACCATATTTTTTCTCTGCGTGTACTACAAACCAATATTGTCAGATTTAAAGATTTATCAGAATTTTGGTGATTTTTTTTTTACCGAAAAACTTTGAATTGACGATTTTTGTTTTATCTTCTAAGATTTTTTTTTATACCATTTACCACCATGAGTGTTTTATTAAGTTTGTTACTTTGTGTGTTACACGCAAAAATTAAATATTCATTTAAGACCTTATAAGGTAAATATTCTGAATCTGAGTAATTTTCAGACGATTTAGCCATGTCTGTAAGTCTGTGCAAAACACTTGCATTTCCAAAATTCTGAACAGAAAAGAATGATTTTTGTATTAAAAAAAATTCTAACAAATTGGCATTGAAATCGAGAACAATAATCAGGGATGTGCTGGAAATCGCAAACGTAAAACGCAAGAATTTTAAACGTCGTTTTTTAATAAGATTTCTGTAATAAAATAATTTTATGACAAATATTAAACAAATATTTCCTTATAAAACAGGATTTTAAACCAAGAATTATAAGAATTAGGTTTAAAGTTTATTAAAAACAATTTCCAAGTTCTTGCGTTTTGCGTTTGCGATTCCCAGCACACCTCTGAATAGATTAAAAAGGAAAAAAATTAATATATACACATTTTGTTGTTATTAGACCCTGTAGCGAAATATAGGCCTTGAATTTAAATTTTACATAAATTATCTTTTATATCACTAGAAATTATACTCCCAACTTTCCCGATGATCAGCGCATAAGTACAACTTACCATACGTCCCATATAAGTCCCCCTTTAAAACCCGTTTTAAATGTCTTAAACGCTAACAAATGACGATATTGTAATAAATTATGGTCTTATTAGCAGGGCTGTAGAGTCGGAGTTGAGGTTTCTGGTCCGGAGTCAAAGTACCAACAAAAACTCACGACTTGGACTGCAAAATTTGTCGACATTACAAATTGAAAAAAATTTTCTAATTTTTCCCAAAATAGAATAGAAATAGAATCAAAATATCGAATGGTCCAAACGTGAAGTCGTCACACATGTACGTCCACTTCTGGGTTAAGACAGTCCTAGAGATTTGTGACACAAAGCCGTGGCAAGGTAGGTAAGCTAATTCAGCTTGAGAAGGTAGAAAAGTCAGGGCATCTGCTCAGCTGCTGTCTGGCCTTGAGGACTTCTAGGCGGAAATTTTTCGGGGGGTAAATGATGAACCCAACTAAAATGTATGTAATATGCGTAGTCTAAACATGGCATGATGAGATACATACATAGGCTGCACAAAATATCATCGGGGTCGTGGGGCTTATGGCCTTTCACATATCTTGCAAATCAATAATAATACACTAATGAAATTTGGAATACGTACATAAGTTGATTGTGATTTCAGACTTTATCCCATGTTAAGTTTACTCTCCAAACTCCGTACATACCGTACATGTGAATAAAGGATTCTTTACTTGTTTTGAACTTAAATCATTATTGACAATAGCTCCTCCATAATTTTGCTTTCAATTACACAAATCGCAAATGGCGGTCTAGGTAGACAATAATTTTTATACACAAAAGTCTTAAGGTCGGAATATACCAACTTTAGTTTTTATACGCTTCACCACAGGTGATGGAAAAGGAGGTATATAAGTTTGTCATTTCGTTTGTAATTTCTGAAATATTGATGTTAGACCCTATAAAGCAGTATAAAGGTCCATAGTGTTCGGTTCGGTAGATTTGTGAAGAACACAAACGTTAATAGTGTTTGTGTAGGAAATCATTAAAAAAATAACGCTTCCCTGTTAGTCATCTTTCGAACACAAAAAGAATACTATTTTTATCCAACTCAACAAACGATGAGAACATTTTATTCCGTTCGGTTTTTCTTTAAATCCACAAACTTCATTGTGCTCGGTTCGCCTCATTAATGTTGGTCTCTTTTGGCTGGTAAAAAAACCAAAAAGCCATCAAAATAATTTTACACAAACAAAGCATTTACGCAATACACACACAAGCTGTTCGTGCTGCGGTCGTTGCTTAAATTTTTTGTTTGTTCATATCTGTATCAATGTAAAAAAAAAAACATTAAATAACATAAAAAAATAGTATTTGCTACAGTATCACTACAATTGTTCTGTTTTTTTAACGAAGAACAGAACATTATTTAATGTGCGGCTCTCTCTTGAAAATAGATACGAACGGTATTAAGGGTTGTGTTCGTCTACACAATCACTAAAAAAATAGATATCATTCTTGGGTGTGTGAGCCGAACGCTAAATAGTGTACTATTTATTTTCGAACACTGCTATAAAGTATAAATATTCTGAGAAGTTGATTTAACGATGTCCGTCAGTCTGTATGTCTGTTGTCTGTCCGTTGAAATGGGTTTTCCGAAGACCCCAGATATGATGGGGACTTTGTGGTTATATATTTATGTCGTGCATAATGCGGAATTATTTGCTTTTTCAATTCAGACTGATTGGGCAGCAAATGGCTGAGATTTGAGCAAAAAACCTCGTCTGCCTTTAATTTTACCTTAAAATTTTACCTTGAAATTTTTAACTGGAGCACTTATTTATTAATACATTGGCACTTCCCATTCAATGACATTCATGATTTCTGTATATCTGGAGAACGGCAAGAGCCATATTTTAAAATTAGGTACAAGTATATTGGTTAGTAATTCACATCATCCGACAAAATGTTGCCAGGATTCGACAAGTGGGCATGGCACAAAGTTGTTTTATTCATATGTAAAGGGCGGTATTTAAGGGTATATAAGATTCGGCATAGCCGAATATAAGAGTGCTTGTTTTGTTTTATTTTTAGAATCCCATATTATCTTAAAAATTCTTTCCGCAAAATTTTAAATTACACGTTATTCTTTATATTAAATCCGGCAACTCTTGCAAAACCTCATGTTTATACAGTCCTTTAAGAAAAGTGTAAAAAAAGAAAATCTACTCTCCCAGCGACAAACAAAGTCTCACATATGTAAACAACTGTTTATACCTACACACAATAGCACACACACACACAAACAATCGTAGTCATGTACAAACAACCATAAATAAATTTAAAGGAAACTTAAATCTAAAGGAATGTGCTAATATGTGTGACTGTAAAATGTGTGGATGTGTAAAGAAAGTGTTTTTTGTAAATTAAGTGTTCGTAAATTGTAAAATATGTATGTAAAAAAATTCTTAAGGAAGCTGCTACTTGGTTTTGTATTATTTCCGGTTTCCGTTTTCCCTTTACTTTCCCTGTTAGACAAACAAAATCTTGTTAAGGTTTCTGAGTTTCTCTTTCCGAAAATTATTTATTTTTTTAAGTTATTTTCTGCTGTTGGTCTTGGTATTTTTAGAATTTTAACAATCACTGTGTAAATTTACATAATTTGTCAATTGTTTTCAAATTGCAATAACAATTTTAAGTTTTAATTGTTTTATTTTTCTCTTAAACTTTGTTTGTATTTTATGAGACTTATTCGTAATTTGATTTTAAATTGCGTTCAGTTATTTGTATTTTATTTCTCCCTTTTTTCGGTTACAACTACTTAAATTTTGTCGTCGTTTCTTTGCAAAATAAACTTTTTATTGCTTGAGAACAAGTTTTTTCGGCATTTAGTTAAGAGAACATTTTTATTGTTGGAAAAAAAATTAAAATAAAACTAAAAAAACCCATTGTGTTGTTATTTTTTTGGAACAATTAATTTTGATTTATAGGATTTTAATAGAGGTGATAGAATAAGAATTTTAATTTTATTCCTTTTGTTAAAAGAGTTGTCATCTGTTATAAAAAAGTTCTTATCAAACCATTTTAAATACGAAGATGTTCTTAGCTGAAATGCTTAAAAATATAAAGATTTTGATATTGAACACAAAAAAAGTTTGAGAAGACCATAAACGTGTGAGAATAGGGAATTAGAAAAATTAAGCGATCCTATTAAATTCTGAAGAATTCTCAGATTTATTGGCTGTCTCTAAACCAAAAATGTTAGCTGTAAAACTTTTGCAATCTTTTAAAAATTAAGAGAATTGGTTATCAAAAAAAACTAAACCATACTGTTGTGAAGTGAATTGATAAACTTATCGGACTGTTAAATTAAATTTCTTAAATTTTTATTTTGTATAATTTGTTTAAAATCGCTCATTATTATTAACTGAATTGTTTTGTTTTAACTCTTTTCAATTTGATAGCCTGTGTACTCTGGTTCTGACTTCCCTGCAGATAATATTGGACTACGTGATCCATTTTGATGAAATGGACTACTCCCTGCCCTGTTCCAATGTTATGCAAGCATGGACCATGTCATTGTTAAAACGTGTTTGAAGTGAGACGACATGTTTTCGTTTTTTAGCGACATGTTTTCGTTTTTAAACGAAGTTAAAACTAATCATCTGGAGTTGAACATGTTAACATGGTGTAGTTTTAAGACTAATCCGCTGTAATGCAAGATACACTTTCCATTTTTGGCAAAATTGCTTTTAATTGATAAACATATTAGCACAACAGCTGATAAAAAAAAAAAAATTTGGCGCATAAAACGCATGGCATGTAACTTGAATTTAGAAACGCATAAAATGCATAGAAAGTATCATACGCATCTACGCATGAACGCATGGTGTGGACCTTCAGCTTCAGGAGATGGCAAATTTTTTTTGTTTAAAATAAAAACAAATTTAAGTTAAGCTATCCTCATGTTTTTTATTCTTCAATTTTTGTATAAGATTTATTCCTAAACCTCGGAGGGAACTTGGTTCAAACTTTCTATTTATTTTCTTCTAATATGTTTGAACCAAATAGAAAAACAGCATCGCTTTTTTACAGAGAAAAATCGGCATTACACAAATTACTTAAATGCGCTTTTATTTTCAATTGTTATTAAATAATTATTTAATTAAGTCTTTATATACCCATATAGAGAAAGGCAATGTACATATAAAAAAAATCTATTCCAAATTCTTGCGTTCTATATCAACTAAAAGCCAAGAAATTAAAAAGCAATATTGGGTTGTTTTTCGTTGGAATATTTTAGGGATCCTGTGACATTTAAAATTTGCTCCGCTTTTCCGGGCAATAAAAAGGTGCAAAAAAAGCAATATGTAATAGGTATTATATATTTTTACTATCTTACCGCCGTGTTTGTGTAATTTAAATTAACAGATAATATTTTAATAAATAAGGCTGGCAGCATTTCAATGCTAAATTTCATAAACTCTACTAAATTGTATAAACTCTACAACTTTAATTAGGAGTTCGCCCTATAATGTATTTATTAAAGACATCAACCTTCTGTATTTCAGACAACTGCCGTAGTTCAGGTAATACAGTTTATGCAACTGTTGTACCATTTTATTTATACATATAACGAAATACCCAAGGCGAATTCATACAAGGTGGGCTTGTTTTGAAAACGTTAACAGCACTGTAAAATTTATTAACGTTGTGTCAAAAATAATACAACACTGTAGTAAATAATTTAAACAAATATTTCATTTTCTTTTTAGTTTAAAATTGTTTGTTTTCAAATGGAATAATTTAAGAAAATTTTAAATTACATAATTTTAAGCGAAAATTATAAAAATAAATATTCCCCAGAACCACATGAACGGTATATCATTTTGGCACAAGGTTAGTAAATAGCTGTTGCTTACGTACATATGTACATAGGTCACCTGGTGTAAACTCGCCTTGCGAAAAACGTTTACTTATTTTAAAAAGAAAAACCTTTTATGAAAAGAAATATTTTGGAAATGTTATAGTTTTGTAAAAATTATATTGGGACAAACTGCTCACTCTTATAGGCAGCAGTTGTTAGTGCTAAATACGATACGAATTTGTACTAATAATTTTAGGGCTTTAAGAAGACCAATTGAAAACATTTTGGATGGTAATTCTCAAGGCCCATTGAATGCAAAATATTTCAGTTTTAAGTCAGAGATTTTTGATATCAGATTTTAAAGTGGGAAAATAAATATATAGGTAGAGAGTCAGCTTTGTTTGTATTGACTTTTTAGACAGCACACATTCTATAATTTTATTAGGGAAGTAAGAATGCGCATTTTTGCCGATACGATACCGATACTCTAAAAGTACATCAATAATTGTTTTCAAAAATCCAAAAAAAAATTTGAGGTCCTTGATGCAAAGCAAAACAGCTAAGAATGAAGAAAGAATTTCGATTTTAAAATCTTCTCATTTTAATGTTTTATTTCTCTAATTGAGCTTAATACATGACTAATACGTCAAAACTTTTCTTTTAATAATTTTACTGCTGAAGCAAACAATTAAGCACTTAATTAAAATACTAAAAGCTAACAAAGAGTGCTACAAAATTGTTTTTTTTTTTAAATTACCGAAGTATTGATCTGACAACAAGACGTTGTTGATCTAAAAGCGAAGCATTCATGATTTAACAGCAAATAAAAATTGTAACGTTGATTTTAAAAAATTTTAATTCAAGTAAAAAAACAAATCTGAAATCACAACAACAGTCAGCAGCAAAAGCAAATATCATTTTTGTAGGGTCGTAGAATTTTCTTAATTTTAAAAGATTTGTTCATAAAATACCTAGCTTATTGCATAAAAAATTAATCAACAACACATTGAATATTTATTAAAACGGTCACCTTACAATAGTCGCAAAAATAACAATGTGATTTCAAAAAGTTGTGTACGTAGCTGAACGTTTCGAAATCACAAAATGTATGCCCAGAACACATTTCTTGTGTTTTCAAACATTTTCATAAAATGTGATTTTCAGAACAGGCCTGATAAAAAATTTAAAGCGAATAATTTTAATTGAATTACCGGAATTGTTTTCTTTCATATGTATGTGCATATGTATGTATGTACATATTTAATGTGAACTAATCAAAATTACTTTCATCTTATTCTAATTCCTAAGTCCTGCCAATGCCATATTTTTACTGATGGCACATTAAGGGCTTTCTGAATGTTAAAGTTTTTTACGTACCTGGGACCGGATGTGATGATTTGAAGAATCTTATTTTGCCTCCTTTGGATTTTTCTATATTGGAGGCAGTGCCTCATAACTGAATACTAGGGTATTTATTTAATCGACATTTTGCTTTAATCGGTTCATCGCTCATTTCATTTTGTTTTTGATCGATTAACCAATTAATAAAGTTTTTTTTTTAT
Organism: Pollenia labialis; assembly: GCA_949318255.1. Taxonomy (NCBI): domain Eukaryota; kingdom Metazoa; phylum Arthropoda; class Insecta; order Diptera; family Polleniidae; genus Pollenia; species Pollenia labialis. Next base: position 116,596,735 of record OX439143.1, read on the forward strand.
AAATGAAGTACCTATTTTCATTATATTAAAAATGCATTAATTATCTATTGCTTGGAATTTATTAGTAAAAAATAACAATTACATACCAAACATAACAATTCTTGAACTAAAACGAGCAATTAAAAAACAATTCATGAATATTTAACATGCTTTTTTCAATTAATACATAATTGGGGGATTCACAAGGTGTGCTATCAAGTCATATCGTCATAATGTCCTAAATATTAATTTACAATTTTTTAAAATAAATATTGTTGTGTGTCAAACAAAATAAAAATTCTAATGCTGTGTTCATTGATTCGTCATAACTGTACAGTAGAAATCTAAATTATAAGCGGTAGCCCACAACAGTCACATCGTCGGCTTAATATGCAAACCTCCTAGCTCCCTTTCAGCTAATTTTACAGGACAAACAAACGACTTTTTATTTTTCCTATTTGCAGCTTGATAGAAAATTAATAATTTTTACACACTTAAAGGCTTAAATAGAAGAAAAACTACTTGCTGGTCGACGAGGCGTAAATTTCTCTACCACACGGCATCAAAATCTCAATTTACTTAAAAAGTGATCTTGGTATTATTTTAAGGCATACGCCGTTAAAACTTTATGACTACCTTGGGAATCCCCCAAATATGTATTTATTAAAAATATACTGAGATAATTTAATTAGTTATTTCAATAGTTAAAGGAGATCTTATAAAATAATCTTTTAAAAAAGTAATTTGGTTTAAATGTGTAGGATAAAAGCGATTCTTTTCTTTAGTTTTGACAAAACTTGACTTGGAAAAAATTCTTTCACTTATCGTAGATGAATATTTAATTTCTCAGTCCCTTTCCAGGATTTCTCTTAACATTTAAAATACTCCGTTATACCAATTGTTTTGGTTAATTCTGTTAAAAAACTGATATGAGAAGATATGAGAAGTAACAAATAACTAAACACTTACATATAAAAAGTTCGTGAAACAAAAAAAAAAAACGCGTTCACAGAAAAAAATAAAAACAGATTTCAATTAAAAAATTTGTGATATTAATTAAATTTGCACCAGTAAACAAAATAATAGTATCAATTAAACGTTTAATTCACTTGATTAAACATTTAATTCACTTGATTAAATTCTTAATTAAAACTGATTTTATTTTTGATTATTGCTTTAATTAGTAAACAATTTTGAAAAAAAAATTCTGTGTTGGCAATCTATCATTTAAGCCATTTGTCGCCGCACTCCTGTTGATCGATGATGAAGATAAAAAAAACATTAAAAAATATGAGTAATAGTTCTTGTAATTTTAATCACAAGTCGGCGGAAAATGTGTTAAAATGAAGATCACTGAGCACCTTTTTTGCTTGTATAAAAAATATTTCTTACACACATACCTTTTGTATATGAGACGAAACAAATAATTAAAAACACAAAAAATATGCTTTAATTAGAAAAAAACCAATTTTAAATTAACCGATCAGTTAATCGGGTGGTAATTAACCAGTTTACCGATTGACGGTTAACGGAATGAATACCCTACTGAATACCGAAGGCTTTAAGATAGAGTTAAAAGGTAGGAGTTTATTGAATTAATTTAAGTTTCTTTTGAATTTGTTTTGCTTCTTTATGGTAATTCCATGTTAAACGTCGATCTAGATGTTTATTGAGGTGTCTTACATTCGATTGTTGTGGAATTATTTGATTATTTATTTTAATGGGGGGCATGATTCTCTATGTTAAGTAAATCTTATATCGTCGGCTTTATATGCAAACCTACTAACTCCCTTTTAGTAAATGTAACAGGAGAGACAAAACAAATTTTATATTTCATATGTGCAGCTTGAGAGGAAAACCAAAAATATTGTTGGTTTAACACACTTCAAGGCACAAATTGAAGAACTTAAAAAATGTTTTTCTTTAATAATTAATTTTTGACCAATCAATAGCTCTCCAGCAGCTTGTGAGTATTTATGAGTAAGTTTAGCTTCAGATTATGTATTAATCCTACATGCCACACTTTATCAAAAGCTTAGGAAACATCAGTGAAGAACGCAGAACAATATGTTTTCTTCTTCTGTTAACAAATATTTCATTCAATATTGCAAACGCATTGTTAAAAATATTTGTTGAGTTTTAACAATTTTAATTAACAAAATAATTTTTTGTATTCACAAATTTAGTTGTTGGTGCCTTTTCAATTAAAAAGTTTTTTTTTTTGATTTGTCGTAATTTTTTTCTGTGTATGTGAATGGGGCTATTTTTATAACGGCGACGATTGTCGAAAAGAGCAACAAAAAGTTCCGCGAAAATTTCAAACATTCGTAAAATTTGGAAAAGTAGCGAAAATTCCCGAAAATGTTTAATACTTCGAACAAGCCATAAAATTAATTAAAAATCCCTAAAAACATAAGAATGGCAAAAATTTCATAACAATGGTTAAATTATCGGAAATTCGCAGAACATTGCTAATTGTGTTATGATAGCAAAGTTTAATATTTATTAAAAATTGTTAAAGCTGCAAAGAATCACACGAAAAAATGTCGAAAAAAATAACCGAAAAAAAACTTGTATTTTTACTTTTCAGTTAATATTTTTTTTCTTGTATTTAATTAAAATAATAGTTTTTTTTTCAAATACATTAATTACTTAAAAGTAAACGAATAACTAAAGTTAATTAAATTGTAGATATAAAATGTTTTCTTTTCTCTTATTATAATATTAATTAATTAATAATAAAGTTATATTAATATAATTTAAAAACTATTAAAAACTAAAAACTTGACTGATTTCATAGAAATTCTTTTATTTTGATTTTCAGCAGCAAAATAAAAAAATTTGTTAAATTCAATTGTTTCAATTAAAGCTAAACATAAAGTTCAGAATCTTTTGATATAATTTAAAAAAAAATTAAGAAAATTTCCATAAATTTTAAAAATTTTTCAAAAAATAGAGGCACATAATTTTGTTAAAAAATATTGGAAGGAAATTAAAAAATACAATAAATATTAAGAAAATTAAAATTTAAAGAGCATCATTAGTTTAAAATAATTAAACTTAAAAACTATTTATATCAAATTTGAACAATTTGCATTAGAGTTAGTTTAGAAATGTTAAAAAAAAGAACATGTAGATTAAGAATTTGAAGAAAGTATTTTGCAGATAGTTTATATACATGTTGTCTTTAATTTAATTTAAACTAAAAATCGGGATCATAATCACGTGGATAACGTGATGATCTACTATTCGTTTGATTATTATACGTATACATTTGATGGGCATCCGCAAAGGCATCGGGATACTGATGTCCACCGTACAGCGACTGTTGATGCTGTGAGTGATTGGAGTATTGGGAGTGGGGGTGATGTTTAAGAGATCTTTGCAATGAGTCACCCTTTTGAGAGGAAAAATTATTTTGATTATCGTAATAATAGTCACCATGGCGAGTTGAACGCCAACTGTCATAGATATTGGAACCGCTGCTGTCATTCATGGAGTTGGTAAAGCGCTGTAATATAGGAAAATAGTTAGTTAAGTTTGTATTTAGTAGACTTGGGTCATTTTAGAAATCGGCAAAAGTGTTACAACTTGAAAAGAATTCTGCTTAAGTGGCATAACATAAAATAATTCGGAAACTTGTGCAAATATTACATCATCAAAAATGGCACAACTAAAAATTGTTCATTATCAAGTGTATAAATATTAAAAAAAAATCTTTTTATATCATAATCTGTATGGATTTTTTACCGAATTGTCCAAAGATTTGTTTTTGACTAATTTTTTATTTTATATTATTTTTTTTTTTTTTTTTTGAGGTCAATAACTATTTTTTTTTTATTTCTGAAAAATTTACTTTGAAACATTTTACCATGCTTTCGACGGACTCGAATAAGCATTTGAAATGAGAATCAACCATATAACCGCATATCCCTTGGTAATTTGGAGGATCGTGAATAACTGCGAAGAATTCTGACAATGGGATGTGGTTATTCTCGAAACATGTTAATTCGACCGAGTTCAATACAACACAACTTCAGTTTTTTTGCTGGCTGCTAAATGTATTATACTTTTATTTGCTGCATTAAAATAAATACATATGAAGGTATTTATGTACACATGTTTAATTTAAAAAAAAAATTCGGAAAAAACACAACGTCCCATCTTCGGTAATTACGGGATTTTTTAAAAGTTTTATGGCCGTTTTCTCATTACACGATTAACTTTTTTCCCAACGAAAAACTGCACATTAAAGAAATTTGGTTTTCTCAATGTCTCATTTGCTTCTATTCTGTCGCAAAGCTAACCAGCACTCATCTGCCGATTATTTATTTTCCTTTTATTTGCCGTACAGATAAATTCAATCAGCTGACTCTCAACTTTTACATGTATTTTGAGAGGTGTTGCCAGCTTAAAACCATGTTTTTTGTCGGTATATTGAGAAACCCAAAATTGTTAACAGACAGTTTTTCGGTCTAATAAATTTATGTTGACATTAAGTAACAGGCAGTTTAACGGTACATTGAGAAAATGGCCATTAGTCTGTCAAACCAAACACTTTCGAATATGTCGACTGCCGATGTTCTTTGTTGTGTACAACTTTTCGTTTTTTGCTTTTGCCTTTACTGCGACTGTTTTCATTAAATGAATCAGAAGTAAAAGCAACAGTTTATTTTTGTCCAATGACAAATGAAGATATTTCTTTAATTGTAGATTTTAAAATTAAAAAAAAAAAGTTTTAATTTTATATTCATGAAATGAAAAATAATAGTGGTGTTCAGTATTGTGGGGAAATAAAGCCGTGCACTGAATCTACATGGAAGCGTATTTCAGAAACATTTAACAGTTTAAGACCACCGATACGTTCACCTGATGAGGTACAGCAAGTGTGGGTACATTTTTAGGCAAAATTAGAGAAAAATGGGAAAATTTTTTTTTAATTTAATTTAACTTTCTATTCACTTTTTTTTTTGTCAATTTGTTATATTTATTTTTAGTTGCCAAGCTGTCAAAATGGCATTATCGATAACTTTTTGGCAACTAAGGAAGGTTGCCGTACCCAATACCAATCTAAATTTTCTGTTGTGTTTCCATCCGTAATTAACTCATCAGTTTGTCATTCCATGTGAATCTTTATTTAATATTCATTTAAGACCCTATTAAGTTTATTCTGGGTCCATCAGTAATTCTAAGTCGATCTAGCTATTTGGGTATCAATTTGTTTCTAGTTCTCCTAAGCAATTTGGGATTGAATTCCAGCAGAATCGGTTCATTGTAAAAATAGTTAGCAAGCAAATGTGGCACAAACGACCTAAAAAACTAACATAAATTAATGGCGGAATGCACCATTTTTCATTTAGCTTCAACAAATTCGTTTCATATGTCACCAAATTTTGTAAAGGTACGTTCATTATTTACCTACGGCCCTATATTAAGATCACTCTTGAAAATCACGTTAGTATGGCTGACGACTAAGCGCAACGAATAATGCTTTTTTTAGTAAAATTTGGCATAATATACGTTTGTCATAAAACTCGAAACCACACCACTAGATTTCGTGAAGTTCGCGTCTTATGGGTCACTTACGGATATCAACACAACTGAAGTTGAGCTGCCACCAGCGAAATTAGGCAACGGCGCTCATGTCAAAATATACAAACATTTCTTAGTTTATATTCTAACATGAGCGGCGTTGCCTGATTTCGATGCTATCAACTCAACTTCAGTTCAGTCGTCATCCGTTATCGACCCATTAATTTATCATACTCCCAAAAAACATTAATATTATTTTAAAATTTGGCCCATTACAGTTGACTAAAATAAAAAATGAAATTTTGTGAAGATAGGTCTACAATTTACCATATAAACCGCAGCATATTTTAATATTGTGGTGAAAGTTAGTTTAAAAAAACAACTAATAAATTTGCTAAAGATAAAAAAAAAAAAGGTTTTTTTAAAATTTCACGGAAATCCCGCAATTCATTTCCTGGAAAGCGGGAGTTGACAACATTTGCGTATCCCGGGAATCCCCAGGACGAGAAATCCCGAGAACAAACTCTAATTATGTATAAGCTTTTACTTATGTTATACAGATAATAGTTACATTCCTGGTAATCAAAAGATAAGCAAGATAATTATAAAGGCCCGTTTTTCTTATTTAACTATCTCATTGTAATCTGTAAAATAAAAGTAAAAATATGTGAAGCAAAAAGATACAAAATGCACTTCGATAAGAAATGGAGTGCTATGCTCCTTAAGAACGCGGAATTATTCTTTCTATATTTAAACTTAACCGCGCTCTGAAAAGGAAGACGACAATCATTATGAGCTACGGGGCCTATTTTTATCTCTATAGATACGTGAATAATTCATGAGTCTATGTCAATATTTGAAGTTCGCAAAGAAAGTGTCCGTCAGTAGTGTAGTCAATTAATTTTTTTACACGTTACAGTTTCTTGGCAACCGGTAATCGTGAAAAAAATCCAATCTATGAGGCTCTGAGTTTTTAAATTTTTTAAATTATTTACCTTTGGCTTAATCGGCTGTTTTGTATCATTCCAGGCATCATCTATATTATAGAAATCTTCCACACCATAATTGTCTACACCACCCATGTGATTAATTTTCAATTCATTCAACATGTCATTGGTCAAAGGTATTGGAGTCTTTTTAGCACGATTCTGGCGATTGAGTAACTGAAGAACAAAGAGAAGCAAGATAAAATTAATAGAAAGTTCTTTTATTTAGAACTACAAAATAGATGAGTAGGTGAGTTGCAAAACTCGTTCGTTACAAAATAAAAAATACGAGATGACAATTGATTCTAACAGTTCTTTAGGCGCTTTATGAGAAGAATTATACAAATTGTTTCAATGCATGTCCTCTTCCATGTTTTTCAAAGGATATGCATTGATGCAATCAGAATATTTCTTCTCATAAAACGCCAAGAGAACCGTGAGAATCACTTGCCATCTCATATTTTTAATTTGGTAACAAACGATATAACAAAATAATTAAATTTTTTATTATTAACGATGTCAATCAATGCAATGCAAATTTAGTCAATAGAATTCAAATTTTTCATTCAAACATTTTTTAAAACCAATTTATTTCTTTGATAACAAATTAACAAAAGACAATAAATCCCTTTCATTGATTCATAAAAAAGCAACCATTTAAAATAAAGTACGAATTTTTCAACAACGAAAATATTAATCCAATCAATGAAATTTTGGTAAACCAAATATAAATTTTGTTTAAAAAAAAATTGGTTATTTAATTAACAAAAAATGTTATTAACACAATAAATCTGGGCGCTAATTGTGGCATTCAACATCGATCGAAATTTCCATTTAAATTGTATTGTAATTTCGATCGATATCGAATGTCGTAATTTGCCCTCTATTTTAGTTTGCTTTTATTGGAAGCACAACTTACCACTGTTATACCAAATATGACCACAAATACCAAAGAACCAACACCTATGACTATGACCACTATGGCCCATTGGGGAATTAGTAAATCCTCTTCGGCAAATTCCACATTTGGAGTCAATGGTTTTGGAATGACTTTAATTAATTAAATTAATTAAAATCAAATGTATTACAAAAAAACTTTTCCAATTTATCAAAGGCAATAAAATATTTACCTGAAAAATCTGTAGCCACTGGATCTATAATATATTTACCCATTAGGAAAGTTTCTTTGACTAGTTTTTCCTCTTTTATATCCTGGTAACTGCTATCCTCCTCATTATCGGTTTCATTTTCAGTTTCGGGCTTATGGGGCAACAACGGCTGAGGTGTCAAGGCCTCATGGAATAATTTCTTAATTTCCAAAGTATTGACATCCTTGGAAATATTGGCTAATTCTACATAATAGTCCACTAAAACACTGCCTTTGCTGAAGCTATCAATGCGTACTTTCTTATACCACTTGCTTAGTTGAGGAGCAGAGGAATAGACTTCGTTTAACTTGAATTTAAAATAATAAATAGTTAACATTTTTTAATTAAATTTAAACAACTTATCGACTTACTTGTGCCTCCACTTCTCTGGCCAAATTCTTCCATTCGGCTGTATTGTGATCCAATAATTCTGGTTTCCAGGCTACACCATCTATAATCTTTATAGTGGCTGCCAAATCACAATCAGCCGTGCAATAGCCGGGCTTAGTGGGTCTGGGTGTTGTGGTGGTAGTAGTTGTGGTAGTAGTGGTTGTTGTAGTAGAGGTAGTGGAGGATGACAGCAACTCTTCAAAATTAATTGAAGCCGTCTTGGCTTGCTCCAATAGCTTTTCTATGGAAATTGGTGTAGTAGAGGGTGTAGGCCAGCCTGTAAACTCTGTAGTAGCTCTAGTAGGAGGACCTTTCCTAACAACCACAGGCGGTGAACCTGGCATATTTTCTTCTGAGTCTACACTTCTTGGTGTTGTTAGGCGTTGAGCTCCTAAACGTTTATGTATACCTTTTGGGAAGACCACCTTGAAACCAGCGCTGGAGGAGGAAGTGCTATTGCTACTAGCTTCCTCACCTGGTATGGCAGTTGTAGTTGAGGTTGTACTGGTAGAGGCTGGATGTTTGGACATAAAGTCTTCACTGTTATTCATTTTAAAACCAGGAGGCAATAGGGATCCAACTTCTTTTAGTTCTATTTTCTTGAAAACATCCATATCAACTCTCTCCTTTTCCTCCGAAGTCTTAAAACCCTTGGGCAATAATTGGGAAATGTCAATAGCTTCTGGTTCAACTTTAGGCAAAGGTTTTCTAGTAGTTCTTAACTTATAACCAGGAGGCAAGAATTTAGTAATATCATCAGCTTCAGCTACTGTAACAGCAGACAATTGTTGTTTCTTTTGTTCATTTTGCTCCTCTCTTTGAAGAGGTATTGTAGGTGTTGTTGTCAGCTTGTAACCTGGTGGTAAAAATTTTGATATATCATCTACCAAAGTTACCGCAGGTTTGGCCGTAGTAGCCTTTTCTTTATAGTCTTTGGGCAGCAATTTATCGAGGTTATCATCAAACTTGATTTTGCTTAAAATATCTTGTAAATCGTTCTTGGGGTTTTCGGTAGTCGAAGGCAGTTTATAGCCCTTGGGCAATAAACCGGCCAAAGAAACATCTTGCGCTACAGGGGTGTTTTTAAAGGAACGGCTTATAGTGGAATTCCTTAAGGGCTTTTTAAATTCAATTTCTTGTTGGGGTTTCTTGGTAGTGGTTGTGCTGGTGGTTAGTTTACGATTTTTATATGAAGTTCTTTTAAAGCCTTCGGGCAATAAGCTGGCCAATTCATCCATTTCAGTTTCATCAATATGATGTACCTTGACCTTGGCAGCAGATGGTTCATCAAAATGATGTACTTTAACTTTAGGGGCTGCTGTGGACTTTGGTTGGAATTTGCGTATATTGGGAGCAAATCTATTGCCGGAAGTCGATGTAGTAGAGGGTGTTGATACCCCCATTTGACTGATAATGGGATATTTTCCGGCCAATAGGCCACTGGATAACTCTGATTGTACTCTATCCAATTTATCTATGATACTTTCAGTAGACGAAGAGGCCTGTGTAGAGGTTGTACTTTCAGTTGTAGATTCAGTTTGTGCCGAAGTTGTAGAACCTATTTCACCACTTTCATTGGTCTGTTCGGAGGCAGAATCTTGGCTATTCTTATTAGCCCTCGCTTTGGCATTGCGTTCTAATTCCGATAAAGATTTCTTTGACTCTTCTTGTTGTATAGCTGGGAAGGGAAGGAAACGGGCACCATTGATACTTCTACTTGTTTGTATGGAAGCAACTACTACATAGCCCTCCGTAGTATTAATCAAGCCTTCCTCACTAGCAGCTCTAGGAGTTGAGGTGGTGGACTCGTAAGTTTCCTCTCCTGACTCGTCAGAGGCAGGTGATACTTTTGTTTCGGTAAATATGGCTTCCTCTTCCATAGACAAAGTAGTGGATTTTGGAGTTATGGGAGAAGGAAAAGCAGTTGAACCATTAACTACACTCTTTGTGGTCACAACTGATATAACTTCCCGATCCAAGATCAAAGGACTGGGTTCCAATGTTGTGGTGGTGATTGAAGAGGTAGTTGTCACAGGGTCTTCAGTACTTTCCAAACTATGAGCCGATCCCTCATGCTCATGTTCTTCTTCATGCTCTTCATTTTCTCCGTCCTCTTCCTCACCCTCTACATCATCACCGCTTTCTTCATCACCACTTTCTTCCTCATAGTCTTCTTCGTCATAATCCGCACTAGATTCTTCTTCATTTTGATGGTCCTCCTTTTCTCCCGAAGTTTTCGTAGTTGTTATTAGAACTGTTGGCGTTATTTTGTCAGCTTTAGCTGCTTCATGAGATTCTGTAGTGGTTATGATCTGGGCCTCTTCTTGTTTGTTGGAGGTAGAAGTTTCTATTACAGGCATTACAGTTGCCTTTAAGCTTTCCTCATTTTCTTCTTCCTCATGGTACTCTTCATCATTTGTTTGGGCTAGCTCTGTTGTATGTTCACCTTCTTCATGAGAAACATGTGTAGCAAATTCTTTATTATCTTTTTCTAAATCTTGAGCTTCTTCTTGGGAATACTCATCGGAATAGTTTTCTCCGCCCTCTTCATCATTTTCATCCGATTTCTGTATCTCTTTACTTTGAGACGCATTAGCAGAATTTTGAGCCTGCACGTCCTCAGTTTCATCTTTGGCACTTGGTTTAGATTCTAAAGTGGTAGTAATAATCTCCGTAGACTTGGCCGTGCTGTCAGGAACTGGTGGTTTTGCTTCAGCCTCTTGCAACTGAAGTTTTTCCAAAACTGGATCCTTTCCTTCTTGTTTAATCAGCTCAACTTCTTGGGTATCCTCATATTCAGCACTTTCTTTCTGAGCAGCAAAAGGTAAGGCTGGCCTAAAAGATGTGGAAGATGCTAAGACCTGCTGCTTAAGCAATTTTTCTTTTAGGGGCAGCTTAACTCTTCCCTGCTTTACTGGATAACTCTTTTGTAGTTTACTCGCTTGTATTGGCTCATTTACTTCACGGCTTACAAAAGGTGGTCGGCGATTGCTTGATTTAAAACTTTGTCTACTAAGTTCGGGATTATTAGCTTGAGTGGTAGTTTGTGTTGTGGACTTAAAGCCGCCCGAAGATAAATTTTGTGTGCGGCCTCCAAAACGATTATATTTGCGGCTCGATGTGGGAAATTCTGTGGTTGTTGACGTTGAAGACGTCGTAGTAGTTGTTGCCGCACTAGGCTGGAAACGATTTCTGGTGTTTCGGAATGGAAGTTGTTGCGCTTGTGGTCCTACAGGAGAATCAGAGTTGTAGCTTGAAGCTGCAGGGCGATTACGATTTGAACTTGGAGAGAATCCACCATTGCCAAAAGGTCTTGCTATTGAATTGCCAAAACCTGTTGATGCCGACAAACGGTTCGAAGATGAAGGCTTATCCACCTAGAACGAGAAGACAAAAATATTTTAAAGAAGACAAATATCGTAATTTTTTTTTATAATTTGAAAATTTTTGCAAAATATTTTACAAAAAGGCTAACGGGCACCGCAGTGGTGCAGTGGGTAGAACACAAAGATCTTCTGACGATAGAAAGTGGTGTTTCTTGAAACATGTAAAGATCAACCCGGGTTCAAATCCCAGCTCAGCCAGGAAAAATTATCAATAAATTTTAATAAAAATTCCAAGTTGTAAAATTCCTTCCCTCAGTGAAAATAATTTAATGAAAATTAAATTTGATGAACTCAAGCCTAATTAAAGAATATCAAAAAAAAAAGGAAAATTTTTTAAAATTTAAAGTTTTAGAAAAACTTTTTTTAATCGAAATTTTCAAAAAATTTCATTAAAATTTAAATTTTTGAAAGAATTGTCTATTAATCAATTAATTATGAATCAACAGTCTTCCAAAAAATGTCCTCAAAATGTTTAAATTATCTATAAATCGAATAATTTCTTATAAGTTAAAAATTTTCCTTCAAATAGAGCTTTTTCGAATAATTTTCTGTATTTAGAAAAACTTCATATAAATTAAGGGGGTAATTTTGTTGTTCACTTCACCTTGCGTTGAGAAAATGTTCATATAAAATTTTTTAAATTTTTGAAAATTCATATAAAATTTTTTAAATTTTTGAAAATTCATATAAAATTTTTTAAATTTTTGAAAATTTAAAAAATTTTATATGAAAATTTTCTCAACGCAAGGTGAAGTGAACAACAAAATTACCCCCTTAATATCTAAAAAAAATTCCAAAAATCTAAAATTTTCTAAAATCCAAAATTTTGAAAAAGAAGCCATAAAAAGAACAGCAAATGTGTAGATGGGTAATTTGTGCTATTTCGGGAGCAAAAAATCCTGATCCCAATGCTATTAATCACGCCATTTTGAAAAATTACAGACGACTATGTCGCTACAGATCGATTTCATGAATAAAAACTAAGTTGTTAATTATCCCATAGAGTTTTTAAACTCCTTGAATGTGCATCGCTTGAATTGTTACTAAAAGTTGTCCTGCTAAGTACTCTTTTGCTAAACATTAATCCACTGCTGTGCAATAGAACAAGGCTTGCTAAGAAAAAAAATATTGCCAAATGTCACCGAGGCAACTATGTGTACTTAATGGGAAGTCGAAAGGATTAGATGTGCTTATTTTACGTATTGCCTGTACTCCAAGCGGCATAAGTTCAACCGATTGCAGTTCCCGTTTCATCTTGCTTTTTCAATTACAATTAACAAGTCGCAGGAGCAGTCATTACTAATTCTGGCATTCGCGATCGATTATTTTTTCGATACGAAAGCAATATTATTTCAAATTCTTACAGTCGATACTGAACGAATCGATATAATTTTTTCAGTGTTATAAAGCATTTACAACATATAATAAAGCGGTCGTAAGATCCCTTGAGAGTGTGTTTATCATATCGAAAATCTTCCAAAAATACCAGAAGTCTCTGGAGGAGATAGCGAGACATTCGTTGGTTACCCTTGATTTGGTCCCTGGACACAGGGGCATACATGAAAACTGAGTCGTAGCGGTTCGACACATATTATAGATGTTTCGCTCACAAGGAGTTAGCAACTTATTGCACACAAATTTTATCTAATTGCTAATCAGAGGTGGTTTGATGAAACTACAAGTGGGGAAACCAGAAAAATCTAGCCCATCAAAGACAAAATGAGAACACGACGCGCATTAAAGCTGCTAAGAGTGCACCTCAGAAACCAAATCGCGGTTATAACTGTCCACTAGCCCATTGGGAAACTCGCCCAAAGGTTAGGACTCCCTTAAAATGGCCTATGTAGGGGTTGCGGCGACGATAAAGAGGAGAAGTCAACGCAACATTCTCTCTCTGTCACTGCCCAGCATTGGGACACCTAAAACTCAAGCTATTTAGTCAAAATGTATATCTCTAAAATTGATTTTAACAGGAGCCATTCCTTCATTAAATAAAGCGGATGGCTGAGTGAGAATGTCAATAGTCAGGAAACGTAGAAACATTGGAAGAAGGTGTAACATGGTATCACGACAGGAACTAATTACTGGACCCACGTGAGCTGTGCTTAATTGCGGCTGCCAGTGGAACCTAACCTGAAGCATTTATTTATGTTTTTACAACACAAAAAAATAATTTCGATCGACTGAAAATATTGGGCATAAAAAGCTTTCGAATCGAAAAGGTATTTGATCACGACTGCCCCCGGGTGTGCGGATTGAATTTGGAAAATCCATGTTTTTTGCATGGATGTTCAACAGTTGGACAGCCAAAAAAATTTTATAATCTTGCTGAAGGAAGTAAATCAAAGAAGTATTCTCTACCCTGAAGCACTTAAGTAGCAAAATAATTCTTAACTAAGTATATAAATATTATTTTTTTAAGTATTTTGTCATTTTATGTAATTGATCGCGGCATTAATGCGCAGGGTATAGCTAGATTCCTATAAATAGTAAATTTGCTAAACGTTTTGCTAGAAAAATGTTTAGATATATTTACTATTAAGAGATTATTTTTGTAAAATTTTCTTAAAATGTGCCTCTTAAAACTTATAAAAATTGAAAATCAGCAATACATTAGACTACATACATTCATTAACCCCATTTTGCCTAAAATCTCCACAATTTTGATCTAAATATATATTTTGCAAGACAACAATTCTCCATAACAATCTTTTTAAATTGCCAAAGTTGCTGTAAACTTATTCAATTGCTTGCCCTTTTCTCTCAGTTAAATGAAATAAATTCATTTACAAATTCTTATACAATTCCAAATCTATCAAATTCATATGCATTACGGTTTGATTATATACAGCGCTACATACACCTGCCTTAGGCGGGAACCCCGAAACTATAGCAATTTGCAACATGCTGAGTGGTGAACAGCTCCCACAAACTGCAGTTTATAAATAAAGAAATCGATACACAAACAAACCAACAACTCATTATTAAAAGCAAAAGCAATATGAATGAGATTCCATTTAATATTTTTCTCAATTTTTTTTTTTTAAATGTATGTAACAATAGAAAAAAACTGTAACAAACGTAACGAAAAATAGAAAAAAATGAAAGTAAAATACGTAGACCAAAAGTTTTGACCAAATAAAACAGTAAAAATACTTTAAACGCCACAAAACTATTAAAATTGCATAACAAGAGCGTTAAAGCATCATGTTTCAAAAAAATGAAATAAAAAAAACAAACAACTACCAGAAATATCTATAAAACCGAACATGAATTATTTTAAATGAACTGAACAAGAAATATTAGTTTTTTTTGCACATTAAAAAGTAAACCAAACCACGCAGACCACAGACCAGTCGGTCTCTTGCTCCATTAAAATTGGAGCATTGAGTATCAATGAGAACTACGAAAAACAAAAATATTAAAAACTTTAAACTAGACAAATACTTAAAAGTTAATGTTGTAAGTAAAATAATTTATCTGATTTGCTTGATTACTTTTTTTATTGCTTAAACAAAAAGGGGAAAATAAAGGCGCCCAATACACATTTTGTGGGTTAAACTAAAGGTCCCGTTCCTCATACGTAAATGTTGCGGACACGTAAATCATGCCTTCGACTAAAATGGTTGAATGTTACTAAAAATACGAAAACGTATTTAGACAGAAAATTGGTCAATATTATAACCCATAAATTGTATTTTTTTGTTTTTTGTGCGTTTTGTATAAAAATATTAAAAAAGAACGTCGTTCTTTTACGTCAAGAAAATGTTCGCTTTATCAATAAACATTAACAAACATAAAATTCTTTAACAGCTGAGAAGTAAAAACAAAAAAAAATTATAATTTTATTAGTTTATTATACAGTGACAGCTCGCTAATCCGAAGGTGTGTAATCCGAATTATCCAGTAATCCGAATTGAATTTATGACGTATTACATACTCTATAGTTGGCATTGATTGCAAGTTCGCTAAACCGAAATTTTATTTATTTTAATTTTCTGCTTTTTTATAATTTTAAGAACCGATTTTGAAAATTTGCAACTAATTTTACCGCAATAATGTCGTGTGAATTTCTGAATAGGAAATTCTTAGATGGATTATTAAATCTGACAATACTTCGTGGGAGCATGTGCACTGCAAGAGAAGCATCCCTACACCACAAATTATGGAAGTTAAAAAACATAACATTTCAAAAAAGCTTTACTGCCGTATTCATTAAAAACTAAATTGGTCTTGAAATATATATAAAAGAAAAATTTGTATAGAAATTTTGTTTGAAAATACGTTTGATACAAGGCGAATTCATACAAGGTGGTCTTATTTTGAAAACGTTTGCAACACCTTAAAATATTTTAACGTTGTGTCAAATATTCAAAGAAATATTTCCTTTTGTTTTTAATTTAAAATTGTGTGTTTTGAAATATAATAACTTACAAAAATTTTAAATTTCATTTTCATTTCATTTTGACACAAGGTTAGTTATCAGCTGTTGCTTACGTAGCAAGATAAGGTCACCTGGTGTAAATTCGCCTTTATTTGATATCAAAATTATTTTTTTAGAATAAACAACTTAATTTTTAAATTCTTGATTAATAAAAATAAAATAAATTTGTTTTAAAATCCTAGTCTGTTTTATTATCGGATAAAGTGCATTAAAATACATAATAACAGCACATCCAGTAATCCGAATATCTCGTTAATCCGAATTAAGGTCTGCAATCATTAAATCGAATTAGCGAGCTGGCACTGTATTTAAAAGTTGCTTTAAAATGACGTTTTTCGAAAACTTTCTAATTATAGCGAACTTTTCGAAAAATTTCTATAAGTGATTTGATTGAACTTTTACTATTAATTAGATATTGTTTTGAAAATTTGCTTTTATAGGAAATTTTTCCAAAATTTGCTATTGGCAAATTAATTTCGATAATTTAAAAATTTGTTAGTTAGTAGAATGTTTCGAAATTAGTTTTTTTTTTAGAAAGTTATTTTAAAATTGGATCTTAATAGGAAATTTTACAAGAAATTCCCATTTATTTAAAATTTGTTAAAAAAAAAATATTTAAAACTTGTTACAAATAATTAATTTTCAAAACTTTGTTAAAAGCAGGGCTGTGGAGTCGGAGTTTAAGAGTCGGAGTTTAAGAGTCGGAGTTGATGTTTTTGTGCCGGAGTCGGAGTCGTAGTACCCACAAAAACTCGTGACTCCGATTCCAAAGTTTTTCGGCATAAAAAATTTAAAAAAAATTTCCAAAATAAAAATTATCTTCTTAAAACGCATTTAAAATTTAAATAAATGGTTTATGAATACTGCTCTTATGTGCTGTTTCCAAATGACAGGCGATGGACTGAGTGCTTTTCATATGCAGGGGTGTGCTGCAAATCGCAAACGTAAAACGCAAGAATTAAGTTTTTAAATAAGATTTTTGTAATAAAAGAATTTTATGACAAATATTTAACAAATATTTTCCTATTAAACAGGATTTTAAACCAAAAATTATAAGAATTAGGTTTAAAGTTTATTAAAAACAACTTCCAAATTCTTGCGTTTGCGATTTCCAGCACACCCCTGATAAATTTTGCTACATAATCAATCGCCTGTCATATGGAAACAGCACATTAATGTTTGCGTACGGTAATTGCTTCTCAAAAACTTTAATTTTTAGAAGGCCGTACGGTAATGAAAAAATAAAAGTTAACATCACTGAGTCTCATATACATTTAGCATCAAGATTATAGTAGGAGTCTGAGTAGGAGTCGCACTTAAAAAATTTCAGCATTTGGAGTCGGAGTTATTGCTTTTTTTGGACGACTCCACAGCCCTGGTTAAAAATTTTTGTCAGACATTTTTATAAAGAAGGGTTTAATTGAAATAAGTTTGATTTAAAGAAGATTTTTAAAAATTTTTTTGTTATTTGATTCAAAGGAATGTTTAGAAAATTCTCCATTTGCTTAAGGTTTTCCAAAAATTTAATTTATTCGAAAATTTACGTTTGATAATCTTCTAGTTATATTTATATATAAGTTTGTGCCGTGTATGTGCTCCTAAAACTCAGGAACCGCTGTACAGATTGACACCAAACTTGGCCAATAAATTAGTTTAGTCTAGAGGCGGGTTTCTCTTAAGCATAATCCCGATAAGTGGCGCCGTTGTTTTTTAATTAACAAGATTTTGTTTGTCGTGCTTAATTTCCAATTTTTATCCTTAATAATTTTTTTATGGTACGATTTGGCTGACATTCACAAAATATATTTATTAAACAAAAATAAGTTTTCTTGATAAATTTTGACCCAGTACATAGCGCTGGGGTCAAGTTATAAACAAAGTTCTTCAATATTTAATTTTTTTATGGAAAATACCGAGCACCGCCGGGACCATAAAGCTAGTTTTCTATATAAAAAAAATTCATTTCCTATTAAAAGGAACTTTGTGTGAATAAGTATTTATAGAAGATTGTTTTAAAAAAATTTTATTTAACGAATTTTTCAGTAAATTTTATCTATGCTATATTTTCTTTCATAAGTGTTGCTCTACTTTTAATAGTTATGAATGTTCAGACAGGCCTGAGTACTATTTACCTCTTGAGATGAGTTAAATAGTATTTTAAACATTTTATTAACGCGTGCAGAAAATTTATGTTTTTCATGTTACTTTAAAGCAGCAACAACAAGCGAAAATAAAACCAAATGAATTTCGCAATAAATTATTAATGAATTTCAATTAAATTAAATGTTTATTATGTTTTATATTCAAAACATTTCAAAATTCTTAAGAAAACAACAAACTGGAGGGGATTTTGTGCAAAAAATATAAAATTGAGCAAAAACAACAACATGTTTTAGCAACAATATTAAACAATTGTGGCAAATATTATGAAACACAACATTCCCACGTAAAGTACCTTTGCACGGTTCGTATTTTTTGAAACTTGTTGAAATCTTAGAATGGTGGAGGAAGGGAGGGAAGGGTTGGAGGTGTATTGTTGGTATCATGAACATTTTACTCTACATTTGTATTCGCATTTATTGTGTTAAAAAAAAAGGTTCACTACATTTACAATTTATTTTTAATTTTTCTGCTGGTTTTTTTTTCTTTCTTCTGAAGTTGTTGTTGTTGCTCATTGTTGTTGGTATGGCTTTTTGTATATTTAATTAGTGGTTTCAATTCAATTTTTATTTATTTTTTAGAGTAGTTTACTTCATTTGTAATTCATATAAATTTCATGGATTTCTAATATTTCACACAGTTTAGTTGGTTGGATATAGACAAAACCGACAGTGATATACTACACATATACATACATACTTCAGATATGTGGTAATTCCTAAGTTAAACTATTGTCTTAAGCTCTCTTCGTTCAAAAGACAACATATGAGCCATGTGATGGAAGTGACATTGTAAAAAAAATCACAGCCATTTTAAAAATACCACAAATTTTTAACAAAAAAAAAAACTGTATCACGTGTTGCAATAATCAAACAACAAATTGATGAGTTTGGATTTTTTTTTTTTGCTATTCAACTTTAAATACCTACCAGAAACTGTTAATTCAAGAAAAAAAACAAGTTCAACTAACATGATTTACAATAAAAAAACTGGGTGTTGATTTGAAAAATTACAAAAAAGAGAATGTTTTTACATACATTTCCCCTTCAGCGATATAATTATGCATAATTTTTTTAATTAAACAATTTCTGGCAAGGTTAGATAATGCAAAATGTCTTTGAATTTGTTAAAAATTGTTGACTTACCGCTGGTTCATTGAATTGCTGTAGAAATTGTGTCTGCTGGTGTGGCACATTGACTCGTTGTGGCACAAACCCACTGTTTGGTGTAAAACTGCTACTGGGCTTAAATGACTTGGAACGTGTAAAGGTGTTTGATGAGGCTGAGCCTGTAGCAGAGCCAGCTACGCCAAAGGGACGTGGAGAAATTTCATAGAAGTCATTGTTGCGAGTATTCTAAAAGTAAGATAAAATTATTAAAAAAACATTTATTAAAAAAATAATAGTGATACCCTCCACTGAGAGTAAGAATATTTAGGGAGTGGAGTTTTTATGGGGCCTACGGTAAGTTATGGACCGATTTTCTTGAGATTTGGCAGTGTGATTTCTAGTCTTATGACACTATGGCAGAAAAATTTTATATAAGAGCATTATTAGTTACATGTTTTCCGATCCCTCATATAAGGCCTACCTTATATGTGGCCTATGGTAAATTATGAACCGACCAGCATTAAACTCAGCAGTGTGATTTCTAAAAATATGAAATTATGGCAGAACAAATTTTACTACGAAAACGATATGAGTAGGTGAGTTGCAAAACTCGTTCGCTTAAAAATTAAAAATATGAGATTACAAATGATTCTAACGGTTCTTTTGGCGCTTTATGAGAAGAAATATTCTGATTGCAAATAATTGAGCACGAATAACAAAATCATTTAAATTAAATTTTGTATTCCCACGAAAATTATTTTGATAATAATTGAAACTTTCAACAAAAGAGGTAGTTCAATCGTGGTTACTTTTTGAGTATTACGTGTGATAATCGTCGTCCAAATCGACCTATTGCACAAGGAATACGCAAGTATATAAAGAAATTTGAAGAGATTAGAAAAGTTACACATGTGGTCAGACCTGTGCATCATAACAATGTGCGCACTGCCGTAAATATCGCTTTTGTAGTGAAAGTGTGGCGATTTTTCAATTCCACTGCGTTCTCAGCAATTAGGATTATCTAACGACTCATTATGGCGTGCTATGGATTAGGATTTGCACCCCTTCTATATAAACTCCAAGTCATGCAACAGTTAAAGCCGGCTGACTATTCACAGCGCCGTAGAAATGCTGATTGGGTATTAGAGCAACAGGCTTTAAATACTAGTTTTTTTTTTACAAAATTTGCTTAAGCCATTATTCTCATTTCTCACTTGGAGGTGACATAAACAAGCAAAATTTTCGTATATGGGGCTCGGAGAACCCAAAAGTGATTTTGGAAACCTCGTTACATTCAGGGAAATTACTGTTTGGTGCAAATTATGGTCTAGAGGTGTCATTTGGCTTTGTTTGCCTATAATTGAGGATTATATGTGGGTTCTTTAAGACCATGGCATGTGCCACACAACTCAACCGATTTTGGCTTTCATTTTACATTTTGGGGACAACAGTTGACCACCGACATCATGTTTTTTTGTAGGGTTACCCCAATAAAAAATGGAGCTTCCAACGAAGCAGGTTTGTAAGGGAGAAACATAAACGTTTCGCTTACCATTGCGCAGACGGAAGACATGAATTTTATATGGCGAGTTCCCACTTTGAAGCAATACTTTTTTGACACATAAATCGCATTATTCAGCGCATATAAAAATTGTTGTATGTAACGATCGCCCTTACACACTGAATGTTTTGAAACAGGTTTTTTTAGTACTCTCCCTTACAACCCTGCTTCGCAGTAAGGGAATGCCGTAGCACTTGAAATGTTATGTTTTTTTTATAAAAGTTTTTGAGAGTTCTTTCACTTACTTTACTGCATTTCTGTATGTCTTATTGCGTAGCGCATAATTGTGCGCTTATTTTTTTAAATGTGCCATTAGTGCTTCGCAAAATGATAAAATTTTTTATTGGGACGTCAAAGATCGTGTCAACGAGGAAAGTTGTCAATTATCAAAAAAGTGGTAGAAGGCTACAAATAAAATCAGTTTAAACATAAAATTTAATCAAGTGAATTAGTTAGTACTTATACTTATACCAACAACATATCGAGCCCTAATAGCAAAAATGATGTAACCAACAATGATAAAAATCGATCATTTTTAATCATTGCTTCATCTCTAAAAATCTTATATCTCTGGGAAGTACCGTTACAAAATAAGAGCAAAAGCAATTTCAAACGAAACCCTAGCCTTAAGGCAAAAATTTTTTGAAAAAAACCTTCTCCTGTAAAATTTTATTTTTGTTGGTTACATCATTTTTGCTATTAGGGCTCGATATTCCAGTAAATGTTGTTAATATTAAAAAATGTTTAGTTGGTATTATTAATTGGTGTACTGATGCGAATTTAAATAATTTTTTAATTTATATCACAAATTTTTTAATTGAATTCAATTTTTTTTCGGGATTTTTGAAAGCATCGACTGCTCCAACCAATCTAGAGGCTGTCATTTAAATTATGTGTGTTTTATTTAACCTTAAAATGGATAACCCGTTACTTCAATATACTGACATGAATCAATTGATACTTCCTTATAATAAAGTCATGATGTAAACTAAATAATAACATTCAAATTTAATAAACGAACAAATTTAAACAACAAACTATAAAATTAAATTAATCAGTTTTAACAATTTTCCATCAAAATTCTTTAAAAAATTACCAGTCAAAAATGTGTTCCCCTTAAATAGATTTTACTTTCCAAATTTGTTGTTTTTTTTTTTTTTTTTTTTCTTTTAATTTAAGCCGCAAAATTTTATGATTTATGATCATTTTAATTTGGTTTAAATTTACCCAAGCCAGCAATAAAAAAGCATTTAACCCAATTTAAATAATTAAATAGGGTACTTTTTTAAACTAAATGTATAATTGGTAATTGTACAAAAGAGTCAAATTTCTTTCAATAAAGTTATTCAAACAATTAATACTTTGATATCATTGAAAACTTTAAATCGATTGTTGAAATTATCTTATTATATTTCCCATTTGTTTTATTTTTTTTTATTTAATGATTTCCTTGAACTCAAATATATTAAATTTAACAAATTTTTAACATAATCTTTATGACCTTGTTATACATTCATGTATTTATCTTGTATTATTTTCATTTTCTTTCCTTTATTTTCTTTTTCAAAGCTCAAGTGTTTTTTTTTTTTATTTTGAATTTTCACTCTAACACAAGCCTCTAAGTCTTTGCCATAGACAATAATAGAGCCATTAAATGTAAAATTTCAGTAATAAGAAAGTTGAACACAATCACGAGGGCAAGTTTTTAAGTTTTTTCCGTGAAAAATCTAATTTTGCTTATTTCGCAAGGTTGTTTTCTAATACAATGGCATGTTTTGCTCATTACCCAGAAAGAAAAACACTCGGGATAAATCAAGTTTTTTTATGATTACTTTAAGTACGAGTCGTACTCAAAAATTAAAGTACGAATAACACCAAAACGTTCTCAAAACCATCCTAAATGGGATAACTTTCGAAAATCAATCCCGGAATTTCTTGAAAAAGGTATAACATTTTTAAATCAAGTAAAAAAAGGATTGAACTTTCGTTGGTAGTGCCACTCTGAGAATAAAATTACAAAATGGGGGTTTTAATCTCATAAAAATTATTAGTCTCATCTCTCAGCATTGTTTGTTGTAGATATACAACAACACCACACGAGTTAAAAAAAACACCAGAACAATAAAAAAATACATATATTTATTATGTTCATGTTAAGCCCTCCGTCTTAGGGATGTGTTGATTTTTTATACAAATTGAAAAAAGGTCTGGCTAGACTCATGTGTACCACGAATGGTTGAAAAGTAAATTTGAACTCTTGCTTCTCATTTAGTTTATATTTTTGGTTAAATGCGTAACTTTTTAAATGAATAACAAGCTTTTGGATAAAAAAAATCATTTAAAATTTAAATGATTAAAATTTAATGTTGAAATAACATAATCTTCTTTGTGCCTTGTCCTACGTTTTTTCAGCTTTCTATTCATTTTAAAAAAAATTATCAGGTCATTGAAAAAGGTATTTGTTTGTAAGATGATGTTATCGGTGGAGTCAGAGGTCTTGCCACCGAGCCATTTCTTTAGGGTTGGAAATAGTCATTTAGGACTAGATAATTTTTTCGATTTTTTCCTGCAGTCGCAAGTTAATAAAGAAACTGAACTGGGGTTGACCTATGTTTTCCATACAGAATGCGGTCGTGAAATAAAATCTCTTTTATTTTGAGAACGTTTTGTCTAATGCTCTCACATATAGAGACTTAATCTCTTAGTGCCTGTTCACACACGTCAAGTTTGACTCGGCAAATCTTGAGCTTATAGGAGAGAAGGGAAAAGAGAATCCCATTTCTTTCCCCCTCTCTCCTAAAAACTCAAGACTTGACGAGTCAATCTTGACGTGTGTGAATCGGCACTTAACAATGCTACCATACTTTCATTCAATGTCAAACATTTTGTAAACAAAGAAAAATAAGAACAAAAGAAAAAGAAAGAAACGAGAGAGAATTTGAAGTGATCGCCTACGTTTTAATTATGGGATCTAGGATTTTTGCTTAAAGTGTAAGACCCAATTCTGTTTAATCATTAAGTCTCCAATCAATGGCTATTAAGCACAAAATAAATGATGCAGCTTCTTATTATATTGACAGGAGTGTTGCGCTTTTAATTAAGGGACGGAAAATTCAAATATTCACAAACTTATTGACCCGCCCTCGTACTATTAACCAATTTTTTTACTTATTATTGAAAGTAAGTGAGAATTTTCGATTTTTTAATTTAATCTATGTAATTATTTATAAACCTTATTTAAAAACTAGAAACAAAAACCCTTTCTAAATTTTCAGGTCTGCTTTTAATATTAATGCTTTTAAAGTTCACTTTTTGAAAGGATTTTAAATATTTTTTTAACAATTATGTGCAATAAAACTTGTCATGATTGTTACGTTAAAAATAATAATAATAAATATATGTGTAGCTAAAACTAACGCAATAAAAAGAAGAAACCAAGAAAGTATTGTTGAATGAAAGCAACATAAACATTGAACTTTTGTGGTTAAGAAAAAAATCAAAAAAAAAATTTAAAAAAAATAATATACAAAAAGAAATTACAAACAAATAACAGGTCGAAAATGTTTCTATGAATCTCTAATGGTCAAAAAAAATAATATGCTTTAATTAATTTTCATATTTTATTCTTGATAGAAATTCAGTTAATACCAATATTTTTGTTAAACAAATTTAATTCTCTTTTATTAAGTCCTTGGTAAAATGATGGGTAAGCGAAAGTGGGTAGTGAGATTACGAATAGTTGTCCTTTCATGTACAAGCCCCACCGATCCGGGAGGCTTAAAACATGAAAAACGAAAAACCCATCTACAAAACTTTTACACTGGCTGTATTGCTCTAATCTGATTATTCTAAATCAACCAAACTCATATCCGTTTGATTGATTGGCCTTGCCAATTGGTTAACAAAATTATTTAAATTTTGAAAAATTGCTAAAGATTTCTTTTAACTGATGCTGCTGAGTTACGATTTTTGATTGAACCACATTTCGAAAACAAAGTAAATCGGAATGCAAACGACGCAAAGCGGATCGTACTAAATTTGAAATAGCGACGCAAATCGAAACAACGCGATTCGTACACTAACGTCTATAGTTTGAAATGTCAACTTTTCTTAAGGTATGTGTTCAGACCTTACAATCTCTAAAACAAAAAATTGTTCATAATATTAACGCACAACGATTATTTAAATAGTTTTCGTTTGCTCAGTGATTTGTTCGTTAATATAATTAAAAATAAAATTTTCCAGGTACTGAAATTTAAGTACTGTTTATTGACACAATGAACATGCATTTATTTAATATTTCGTATAACAGGAACGTTAAAGAAAATAAAATGTTCTTTGAGGAAACGAAACATTTATTAAGTCTTGTTAGCACAAACGCCCATTAATTTTATAAACTCGAACGTGAACATAAATGAAGTGTACGTTGGCCTGTTATACAGAACTCGTACGTTAAAATGTATGTAGTGTTCGTGCAGTTTACAAAACCTTAATAAAGTGTTATGCCCATGCATACAATTTACGGCTCAACGAACTCGTACGTTGAAGTCAAAAAAGTTTCATGGGGGTAACGATACGTTTGTTAAATTTGTTTTTAAAACAGTGTTAGATAAACATTTTTGGCATTCGAACTGTTTCTACTTAAAATATTATTTTATCCCTGCAAATAATAGGACTAGTCCAAGCACGCGCGTATAATGTATCCCACAAGGGACTAGGACTACTCCAAATGTAACCCAAACGTATGTAAAAAACATGGTCTATTTAACATTAAGATGTCCTAGGGCAGGACCATATAATCCAGCTTGGGATTACAAAGGAGCAGTCTTAAAACTACTCCATTGCATACACCAGAGGATAAGTTTTAACTTCGTTTAAAAACGAAAACATGTCGTTAAAAAACGAATACATGTCGTCTCACTACAAACACTTTTTAACAAGGACATGGTCCATGCTTGCATTACATCGGACCAGTCCATGGAGTAGTCCATTTAATCAAATTGGATCAGGTGATCCAATAATATTTGCTGGGATCATTTAAAAATATTGTTGTGTCTGTAAAAAAGTTCATTGAGACAATGTTCTGTGTACGTTGAGTCAACAAATTTGTTAAATAAAATTGTGCGTTGAATAAACGTAAAGGTTTACTAAGTTCACGAAATATATTATTGAATTGAAAAATTATTTCATTGAATTATAATTATAAATTTATGATAATTTTTCGTTATATCAAAGAACAGTTGATTAAATTATTAAAATGAAATCATTTAAAGAACGGTCATTTATTGTTTCACCGAACAAATTCATTGGACGAAAATTAATAAATTTTTCGTTTCCATAACGTACATTTTAATTGTCTCCACGAACATTTTTGGTTCAGTTTAATATTTGACAAAAAAAAAACAAAAAAATG
The DNA here is from genome assembly GCA_949318255.1 of Pollenia labialis. Taxonomy (NCBI): domain Eukaryota; kingdom Metazoa; phylum Arthropoda; class Insecta; order Diptera; family Polleniidae; genus Pollenia; species Pollenia labialis. Next base: position 116,622,843 of record OX439143.1, read on the forward strand.
GGCATTTAATTGATCAAACTTAAGCTTTAGACTTTAGACCCAACTATAATATGCATAAGCTTGCTTAAGCTTCTGTCAAAAATTAACAGAAACAAATTAAAAAAATCATTTAAAAAAACAAAACTAAAATCAAGAAATATTTTATTCCGTACAGCAGGTGCGATCTGTTTCGCACCTTTTTTAAGCAAAGGCCACTTATTAACCAAAATGTTTTCTTAAGTTCAATATGGTACGACTCATATGAATCACTTGTATTCGCACAATTGCCTAAGCCAACTTAAGCATATTATAGTTGGGCCTTAATACGTTAAAATAAAGTAAACAGTTTCTTATATATTTTATTGATTTACTGCATTAAATGCAATTTAAAATTAAAAAATAAGAAAGTTGTAAAATATCATACCACTTTTTCCCATTTACTAAATAAATTTATTGATAAAATAGCAATTAAAGGTTTTTTATTAGAGATTTTTTTTAACACTTTGAGGCATCTTTTTTTTTGAGCTTTTTTGCTTGCATATTTTTAATTTTTTCTTTTGTGCCTACAAAACTCTTGCCACCTTAATTAAGCATTTCTAAACCTTTATTTTCTCTTATTATCCAAACATCAATCATTTCTTAACATTAAATATTTTATGTGCATTTCACCGGCTAACGACTATATTGTCGTGAACTCTTTGTGTATTTTTGTTAAACTTTATTAATTTAATCATATGCCATCAATAGGGCAAGTTAAAGTCAAACAAATACTCACATACGTTACGCTTCACAAAATACATATTTCACCAAAATTGTAGACTACTTGAATTTATAATTGATTTGCTGCGCTAATTTAGTCTGCCTGTATATTTTTTTTTTTTTTTTTTGTAAATTGAATTCCATTATTTTTTACATGATTGTATGACTTAATAACTGCTATTTAACTTTCACTTGACCAAATGCAGTTTGGTTTTTTTTTAGTTTTCTTTTCTGTCTTCTTCATTTCTCTGGCTTTAAGTTTTTCTACCTGTTTCTAAAATTTTACTGATGGTTTATTGTGTTGATTTTTTCATTGTTAATAATTGTTTTTAATAAAATATTTAACTATAAATTGTTAACATATACATATCGTTACTTTAAACGCAAAAAGCCCCACCTTACATTTTTGTAGGGGAATATTGAACTAGAAATTGTTAATATATAAATATCGTTACCTTAAACGCAAAAGGCGTTTGTAGGAGAAGCAAAAACAATACAAATTGATTAATTGCCTTAAAATGTTTATAATTTACTTGTCTTCTATAGTTCTTGTAAAACCTACCAGTTGTTCTAGAAATGGACAATGTTGCATATAACGCAAACTAAAAGTATCGTCATTATTGTCATATTACAGGAACTTTTCTTTTTTTGTTAATAAAATCGCTCATTTTTGTCGAATGATTCCAAAATAAGTTGTGGATATTTGTGACGATGCAAAACATAAGAATCAATGAAAGATTCGAATTTAATTTTTGGTCCGTTAGAGCCTGTTGCGTTTTAGATAACGATAGGTATTCAAGACATAAAATGATTTTGTTATTCTAAAGGTAACAGGCCAAGAAATTTTCACCAAGGACTTAATAAATTATTTATATTCTATATCCTTGATTAATTCTTCATCGATTTTGCTATGTTCGTCTGTTAAAAACACTTTCACTTTCTAAAAATTTAACTGAAAACTATTATTATAATGTCAAATTAATTTGACTACTTCTCAGCAGTTATCAATTAAAAACCAGCAAAATCGTTCTAGTAGAAAAACAGTTTTACCGAAATGTGCTCCGATTCCCAAAAAAATTATGCATTTCTCTTGTATTATAACTTAACAATGCAGTATTTACAACAGATGATGTATCTTTTACACATGGTTTGTGTCTTTAATAACTTTTATGATTGTTTGCGAGAGAGATAAGCGTCTGTCATTTATTGCCAAGGCAATTGTACACTGATTCTACGAATTGAAGCCAAAAGAAGTCTAAATACGGCTTTCCTGTCCGTTGTGATACTTGAACGGCATTAAATAGAGTAACTTTTAGTTGAAACATTGCTGGCAACACTGGCTCCATTACAATAACTCGAAGCACAAAAAATGTATGCTAAGTCTAGTTAACTAGCAATATCAACGCCAAAGCCAAAATCCGAATGTTGCAAATTATTGTTTTATCGTTTCGTTTGTTCTTCAACATTAAAAAGATTGCCTTCTCTCCGCCTTATGTAAAAAACGTTAAAGTTTACATTAGTTAACCTAAACTCTAACAACCATATTCATAAAAAGTTCTTATTTTAAGCTTATAGCATGTAATAACTATCAAACGCTTTTTGTCTAATAAACCTCCTATAAAAATGTGTATTCATAAACGTACCTTAACAGTTTTATAACTATTAACTGTTTGTGGCGATTTTGTGTTTCAGTATGGCAACTTTCTTTATATTTTGCTGCCATTTTATTGCTAGTGATGCATGAAACTTCTATTCAGCTCACATGATATTCTATATTTAATTTTGTTTTATAGTTTTCTTAAATTGTAGAACTTAAAAGTTATTCTTATCAAATAAAACTACATTTTATTTTAGTTTCTGAACAAAATGTTGCCGAAAGGTATCATAAACACTTTTGTTTGAACCTTTTTTAAATATACGATAAGAAAGTATTCGAATAAAAAGATTGTTTACTTTTTATTAACATCACTATTATTATGATTCGTTTATATTTTTTTTTAATATTTTTGAACAATAATTCGTTGGTTTAACCAAAAAAAAAAACTAGTTGCAGTAATTTAATAAGTAATTAAAGATAATATCTGCATTTGCCCCTGAACATATACATATTCTTTTAAATCATATAAAAATGTTTTAAATAATTAACCATTTAACTTTAATTGGTTGTCTAAAATAAAAAAAAAATTGGTTAAATGTTTTTAACATGTCCATTAGGGGTATAACCAAAAAAAATACCTATCACGACGGGGTGGCCACTGATGTATATATCAAGAAAACAGTTTTTTGAGATCAATTTGTATAAAAAACCTCCCCCCCAAACCGTTTTTTCTAAAAGCTTTTAAAAAATAATAATATTTGAATTTTTTAAATACCATACATACAGTCATGTACTATGTATTTACTTCAGATACTACAAATTATCTTTGTTGTAGGAAATAAACTATGAGATCAAAGTGCGTGTTGTTTTGCAATGTTGAAAAATATCGTTTGAAATTTGCCAAAATTTTGGGTCCAGATTTCCGATTTTTCCGGTTACAAATTAGAGCACTTCTATTAAACATTTTATAAACTTAAATGTCACTACGCACTGACACAAAAATCAACAGAACCTCTCTGTCTTAGCGAAACTGTAAACAAATGAAAATAAAAGTAAACAATTGGGATTGTGAGGTTGGTTTCATTTTGTTCAAAAAAAGAGTTTCCGTGTTATTTTAACATAATTTTAACTGTTTGGATGTAGTATAATTAGTGGTATAAGGCTTATTTGTGAAATAGTATTAAAATATAAATGAATGTTTTTTGTTTTTACAATAGGGAAATTGTATTTTTAATTAAAAAAAAAACAATCCAAATACTAAACTTCAAAGTGATTTGGGGTGGGGGACTTTTTTAACGCCCGGGAAAAAGTGACCCCCTTTTTATCATAGATTTTCATGGTCTATATGGCATGGATAGGTATTTTTTGATAATTTAAAAAATTGTTCAAAAGTTATGCCCCTAATCTCCATATTAACAAATAAAACATTTTTTCATTATTTTTCAACATATTTCACAAAAATAATATCATAAAATGCAGACACTTATCAAAATGTCATTTTATTTTTGGTTTAAAGAAGGGTAAATCGAACAATAAATTTTCTTACTTTATGAATGGTTCATTAAAGGTTTAATAGACTATTTTTCGTTTATGAATACAACTTTAGCAATTTTGCCTTATAAAACCATTAATAAGTTTTTATGAATACGGCTGTGAGCCTATACCCTTTTGCTGGGCTTAATGTATTGTTTAACTACTGTGAACTTTAAAATTTATTTTGATAAGGGGATCTGTCCTTTACCATCTGATCTCGGTTCATTCTTTGATTAGCAAGGCGCCCTGTCAGTCGAGAAAGGTATCTTATGTTATTTGCTCCTGTGTCTATTTCTGTGGGCCTGGCAATATTTTTAAGGGATTTTCTTGTCCTTCCCGGCTGATGCCAATAGCGGGTCATCTAGAATTATTTTGCTTCATGATGTTCCTTTTTTGTATCAGTTTCCAAGTTTTGCCTTAAATAGTGCATTTTTACGTTATACACCCAATTAAAAACTTTAATGAAGTTCAGTTATGTCTGATTTATAGATCACGTTTAAACATTTTTTTCAATTCTGCATAACTTTAACAAATAATTATGCAATCATGAATTTTCGTCCAGTTCAATTTTATATTACTGAAAATTGCACTTCCATGGGAGACCGTTAGTTCTGTATAAAGTGAATTTTAAACTTTGTGATACATAATTGCCCACTCAGAATGGAATAATATTTTTTTGTTCGCACAAAATATTGGGAAAAAAGATATACATAGTAACAAAAAGTGTGCTATAATTGGATGTTCCAATATTTCCAATAAATACAAATCAAATTCTTTCTAAAGGCTACCACTACAGCCGAATGTAACATTTTGAAAGATGTTAAAGACTTACCGTATATTGTTGTCCAAAAGGTGTAAAAGCCGCCGAGGTTAAAGGTTGACTGTGGGGCTGTTTGCTTTCATTGCCTATAAATAAAATCTGCTCTTGATAGGAACCAGGACTGCCCGCCGGCGACGTAGAAGAGCTTCCACGGTTCAAATGTCTAGTATTTTGATATTGTGAGGATGGCACAAAACGATTTTGTGAATTTGGATTAGAAAAGTAGTAATCTGCAAAGAAAAAACGACATAAAAAAATAAAAAGAAATTAGTAAAACCATAAAGTTAAAAAGTATTTTAAACGCTTAAAATTTTGAACATAAAAATAAGACCGTTTAAAAAATTAATGTCTTTTTTTTAACACTTTTCACATTTTGTTTTTTTTTATAACTTTTCTGCCATAATTGTAATGTTAATTTTTTTGAAAATCTTTACACAGGTGTTTAAAGCATAAAAAAGTAAAATGTTAAAACGTTTAGGTATGACTTTTTATTTATATTCATAAGTTTATTTTACATTTTATCATGTTTTTATTTAACAAACCATAATGGAGCAAAATTTTGTAATAAATTATAATTTAAGGGGCATAAATAATTAATATAATTTTTTGTTTTGTAGAAAAAAACGATTAAAAGCGAAAGTTAAAATTATTATTTTAAGTAAAAATATCCATTATAGATTGTGTAATAAATTTTAGAGAAAATTAAATTTCTGGAAAAAAATTGTTTTTTATAAAATGTTTTAAAAGCATGACAATAAAATTAATTTATACCTGCTTCACCACACAGAATGAGAATCCAGTCTAATCAAAGTCATAAGAAATTTTTGAAATACAAAAGACTTAAGACCAAATTTTTAAAAAAAATCAATATTTCTATAGTTCTTTAGTGCGAATTAACATATCGCATTTGGTCATAAAGAGAGCAATAATGTGAAATTTTTTTCGAATTAAAATAAGAAAGAGAGAGAGAGTTGTAAAAGGATATATAATAGCGAGAAAACGTTGTCTTTTAATTTATTATAGCCGATTTGATGCCATCTGGTCTTAAGCAGTTTATTCTAGAATTTATTACAGCAGAATTAAGTAGAAGTGAAACATTTTCGCAGTGAAACAGTTTTAGTAAAATTAATTTACAAAACATATAATTAATAAAAATTTTAAAAAACATGTGCTGTAGTCAACTATAGGATGCTTTTTTAGCTGCATGAGAACTTAAACTCATAATAAGAATCAGAAATATTATCATTTGGTTTTGTTATTATAGTCTAGTATATCATTTTATGGCATTAATCTTTTAAATATGATTATGGGCATATGTCCACCGCGGCTAAGAGTTCATTCAATCAGTCCAATCTTTGACTTCTTTTTTTAATAAATCTGGCCGTATGACGGCAATGGTCGCACAAATTTCAATGTTTTAGGACATGACTTAACTTATCCGCTTTAAAAGTAATCCAGAGGTTTTAAATTCCTACGAACGACGGGGCCACTGAACAGGACAACTTATGGAAATAAAGTTGTCACAAAATTGATTTTGCAATAAATCGTTTGTTCGGCACGTCCCTCTTGTTGGAAACGAAAATTCAGTCAGCATAACCCGAAAGCGCTCGCATTTTACCTTATTGGTAGCACCTTGCTCATTTCGAAAGAGCGTGTAAAACACACGAAAGATCTCCATTTTAATGAATTTAATGGTGATTCGTTAACGGCTTTAGGATTGTTTTCGCCCCAAATTCGACAATTTTACTTATTGATATAGTCATTTAATTAGAAATGAGATTCGTAAAATTTACGAAGTGCTATATGAGCTTTGCTAACAGATTTGTTTATTTTTTATAGTATATTTTTACAATTGGTTAGCATCGCCGTTAAACGATTCATGATGACTCGCCAAGCTAAACGGCTTCTGTTCAGTTTAAATACAGTTTTACATTCTCAGCTGTAAAATCAAAGTTGTGGATATCGAAAGCTCTTATGAAGTTGAAGAAACTTTCCTACATCCTAAAACTGCATTTTTAAGTTACTTTAGGCTATCGTAAGACAGCAGCGTCCTCCAGGCGAAATTTTCTGCTACTAATCCGGCGGCTAGTTCAGGACCCATCGTATTTTAAGAGATATGTAAATATTTAGAAATAGTAAAGCCTCCATAAGAGCTTTTCGTGTTGACTTTACCACATCTAAGATAACTGCAAAATGCCGCATATTTCAACAAAGTGGCTGTCTGCTAAACCATACTACAGACAACCTAGCCAAACAGGGAATTTCTTTTGGACGACGTACTCATGCAATGTGAAAGCATCAATCGAGGTGGGTGGGTAAAAACACCTGCTATTTTGTCGGGATTCTATGGCAAGGCCCACCAGCTACTTAGATTTGTAAGGAATCAAATTTAGAATAGAAACATCAGTCACAACCTGTCACTAGGCGCTACAAAACCATGCAATAAGACTGGGCCTAAATTATAATGATTTCTGCAGAAGTTGTCAGAATGAAAAGTAGATAAAGATAAGACTTCACTTTTATATCAATGTCTTTTGGATATTAGAGTTCAACCTTTTTGATCCAAGAATTGCTCTTTTTAATCTTTAGTTTTGAAGTTGGACAAGATTCAATATTTCTTTCCAGCAAGGTAAAAAGATGCAGTGATATGGAGTAATCTAGTGCCTACCCTGGTTACTGACTTGGGGCACCACTAGAAGGCCATTGTACGGACCCAAATGAGCTGTTCTCGTATTTTTTTTAATAATATTTTTATAATTTTGTAATTAATTAATGAATCAATTTTATAATATTTTTATTTAAAATGTTTAAAGAGATTTTTGGAGAAACATTTTTTACAAAAAATATGTTGGGTGAAATATTTTTAAAAATAATGTTCATTTTGGAGACTACAGGCTTCCAAAATTGTTTTTACAATTTCGAACGTTAACGTCCGCATTAACATTTTCTAACAAAAACACAAAATTTTAAAAATGATTTCCATGAAAAATTCTATACGAACTTTAACGTTCGAAATTGTTAAACAGACAGTGAGTAGAAAAATGTTTGAGTGACAAAAATAATTTTTTTTTTTTTTGTAAACAACTTTGTAAAAATCCATTTGTACAAAATTTTATTGTTAATAATTATTTGGAAATTGTGTTTTTTAAAACATTTATGTGCTGTTTTCACAACACAAGTGACTGAACGTGTAGTTAAATTTATATGAAAAGCACTCAGTTTTTTGAGTGTTTTCCATATAAATTTTACTACACGTTCAGTCACTTGTGTTGTGAAAACAGCACATTAATAATCTTATGTGCTGTTTTCACAACACAAGTGACTGAACGTGTAGTAAAATTTATATGAAAAGCACTCAGTTTTTTGAGTATTTTCCATATAAATTTTACTACACGTTCAGTCACTTGTGTTGTGAAAACAGCACTTTAAAGTTTTGAAATACTAGTTCAATAACTCAAACCAGCAGCTGTAACAGCCAGCAGCACCCAAAACCTACCATGTTTGTGCCTTAAGTCTTTTGTTTTATTTGAAAGCATTCCACAATATGCTGACACATTTGTATTGTTATCAGTTTATCACCCTGTTTTTTTCTAAGACAATAAAACATTTTGTTGTTTGGTAAACATTCCCAGTAAAAACTTCGCCTACAAAATACTTCTTCCAATTATACTAAAAGAACCACTGCATTTTACAAAGTACGTCCAAAAATTAACGCATTTCAATGTTAGTCCCTATTTTTTAACCTACATACATCTGAAAATTAAGGAGTTATAGTAATAATATATAAGAAAGCTACTAAACAATAACAAAAATAAGAAAAAGATCTTGTACCAATAAAAAAAATGGTTATTATTACCTTGTAACACACATTTTCTAACAAAATCGAACACGTGCTTTTGCAAATTATTCACAATGTAACATTTTAGCCTAAACAATCCATAAATACATAGCAAATATAAACAAAAAATTGAAAATTTATACAAATATTTTTAATGCCTAAAAGAAATATTGCTAATAAAATTACTTTGTTAAATGTCATATAAACTAACAGACACATAATCGTATGAATCATATCAAACAAATACATACAATCCTACATTTCTCGGTATGACCACCATCACAAATGCATTCTCACACATTCTCAATCAAATAAGCAATGAATTCTTGAAAATACAAATACAAACACTTGTGCATGTGTTCAGTTATTGTTTGAGTTCGCAAATAAAATTAAATAAATTTAAACGGAAAAAAAACTCAAAATTTAAATTCTTACAAGCGAATCAATATTCGTAAAGTTTTGCAGTAGAATTGACCTAAATTGTTGCTTTTTTTTATTATTGTGGCTTAAACAAATTTTTTAAAAATAAAATAAAAACAAAAAAAAAATAAAGAATTATTCAGAATGTAGAAAATGTGTGGATTTTATTAAGGTGCGGTAAAAGTACTGTGGGCTTTTGTTTAAAGCGTCGCTATTTAATTGATAAGACAATTTAATTAAGAGAAATTTTCTCTTTTTATACAACTTTTTTCATATTTGGTCTTTTGAAAATTATAATATATTAAGAAAATAATAGCAAAAGCACGAACTGTGACCATAATTAGGGCTATTGTCAATGTTAAAAATAAGATTTTGATCATATCTTTGATTACAAATATGACTGCGATAAAACATTAGCTAATGCATAAATATGAGGCCCTATGCTCCACAGGGAGTCAAGCGGACTAAACAAGTAGAAGACTGGGGCTACAAAATTACATTGGCGTCGTTTATACGACGATTTTTAAAATATGTCTTTTTTATTTTTCTTTCAAAGCTGCTACCAAAATCTTTTTACATTTACATGATGACTTTTGAGACACGTCGTTTTTTATTTTAATTTAAAAAAACGAACGAAAATAAAACGTAACAGCAAAATTTGAAGTGATAGTAAAAGAAAATTAGAAAAAAAAAACACGAAGAATAGAAACTATATATTTTTTCTACCCCTCTTTCTTTTTAACCAAATTCGTCTATAAATAAAAAAAAACAAATGACGCCTTAGACTTAAACAATAACGACGAATATAATTGAATCGATATATATCGACCCCTAACCGCGAAAATAGTGTAAGCGCCAAAAATCAAATTTAACAGGAGAGAGCTTTTTTTATTTTATTTCATATAAATTTTGTATGAAATTTGTCGCTTATAATAAAACTGTTCTTGCTATAAAATCGTAACGGTACCTTATGTGACCATGACATTTTAGGAGATGATGCAAGTGTTGCCAATAAAGTCATTTATTAAAAAAAAACGAAAACTGAAATTTATGTCGCTTACGTTAGTTTCGCGGTTAGGGCTCGATATAATTGAATCATTTCGAAAAGGTCTCAGGTACAAATTTTTGGGAATTTGGGTTTTTGCTATTTTTGGAGGTAGACGTATAGACCGATATGCTGTGAGAATGAAAGGTTATATACTCCCTTCCATAGCGGTGGCTTTTAAAAATGAATTTCGAAAAGGGCTCATCTCCACATTAACTTAGAAAATTTAATATGTGTATTTAAGTTAGCAAATGAAAAAAACTAGCATTCAAAATTTTTGCAGTGAGATGTAAGTTTTGACTATCTGTTAAATTTATTAAAAAAACTATTTTTGATTTTGCCATTATAAAAAAAATTAGAAGAAAAATTCAAATAATAACACAATTTTTGTTTACCTTCATTTTGAAAATGTGTGAATGCAGTTGCTCGGAGAATATTGATGTCCAGATTGTCGATTTCGAAAATTTGTATGAAGATATTATGCAATGGCCAACCAGTATGCATTCACAGGTACATTTAGCAAAGAAGATTTATAACTCATATAATTATCTTGATAAAATATTTTCGTTTTTAGTCCACGAATGTATATGTTTTTTTAATTTTTATCTTAAGGCAAATAAAACTATAACGAAATGTTCTTAATGTTCCTTTATAATAAAAAGTTTTCGTTGAAATTGTTGTTTACTTTTATTGAAATTTAGGAGTTCTTATGTGAATCTTCTAAGGGGTTAATCTTATTTTATAATGCAAATTTATATTTAAACGTGTAAGACGGCAAATCCATCTGAGGAGATCGAGTGGTTGCGATCGAAACATGTCATGGTAACCAGCCGCCTGGGTTCGAATCTCACGTCAGTCAAGAATGAATGATTATCAATAACAATTTTAATTAATTTTCATGTTGTAAAATTCCTTCCTTCATAAAAATAATTTAATGAAAATTAAATGAACTTAAGCCTGATTAAATAGTTCAACAAAATAACCACAAATTCTTTTAGATTATTTTAATATTTATGTGTTTCAATAAACTACATACCTTTAAGAACCACTTTGCTACTAAAACCACGAAAATTCAAAAATAATTTTCGAAAAGGACTCATCTTCGGAAACCGCACGTAAAGAAAAAACCATGTTTAAATATGGTCACCTACAAAAAAAACTATTTTTTTAAGGAAAATTTAAAATATTATTATTTTTAATTTAACCATATTATTGTCACCGACAACCATATTATGGTTAAATTAGTCCTCCATCAAGAAGCAACAACCATATTATGGTTGAAGCATGTTATGGTTAAATTTGACAATTTTTTTTCAAATTAACAATAGTATTTTCCTCTTTTCTAAGTGTTAAACATATTTTAGTTATAATTAACCATAACATGTTCGGAGACAACAATAAAATGGTTGGGGCTTCTTGATGGACGACTAATTTAACCATAATATGGTTGTCAGTAACAATAATATGGTAAAAGTAACCATAATAGTTAAAATTTGCTTTAAAAATAGGTTTTGTTGGCGGTGATTACATTTAAAAATGTTTTGTCTTTGGATGCGTAATGACAATTTTTTCCTTCAAATATTGTTTTAAATAGTTTTTTTGCTTTTACTATTATAAGTAACATTAACAGAGGCTAACAATTTTAGGAAAAAAATTTGCATCAAAAGGGCGATTGGTTTAAGAGATATTCAGTTTTATGTGTTTCCTAAACACTTTATATTTTTGTACCTGAGCCTTCTTTTAGATAAGGATTCCATTATTAGTACTGTATAATAACGCTGTACTAGTAGCAAGTTTCAACAAGCTGGGCACCCTACTGTAAAAGCTAGTACGAGTACGCGGGATTCAATGATGATAACCGTTTTTTTAAAGTTAGTGAATGAATTCGTAATATTCGCGATTAAATATTTAAATTCTTAAGTACCATAAAGCCATATTTTTTATACTCTTGGAGGAATCATTGTTCCATTTAAATCAATCCAACTCTGTGAAATGCGATTTTTCGTTATTTTTTAAAGGAATTTTTTTTAATTCTATCGTAAATAATATTGCTTAAGCCCTATTAAATATATATTGAAATTAGCATAACATTGTAGTTTTTATTTAAAACAGGGAATCCAACTTGTTTCCACTGTGCTAGTGTTCAAGTCTAGCTACCCCGTGATGGAATCTTTCTCCATCACATGTCTTACAAAACATAACACTTTTTTTCAGCGACAAAAATCAGCGTTTAAAAACATCAGTCAAAGTAGAAAACCTGCCATTTCTTCCATGTCTTCATTTGTCATTGGCTAAAAAAAACTTTTTCTTTAGCTTCTGTTTCACTAAATGCTTACAGTCGCTGTCAAAGCAAATCAAAAAGCGAAAAGTTGAACACAAATTTTCGTTTTTTGTTCGACAGATTTAAGTTTCGACTGCAGTTTTTTTAAGCCCTGAATAAAATAACAAAACATTGTATTTAACAGAGTTGGATTGATTAACATTGAACAATGATCACAACTTACCGATTGCTAAAGGTCGGATTTTGTCGGCCGTAAAAAAGTGTTGCGTTATTAAAACTTTTATTTAACCTACCAGGTAGGATGGGCCGTTAACTTATCGCTCACTTACGGTTGAAGTTAAGTTTTAATGATGCAACCTTTTTAACATGACTTTGACTATAACTAAGACTATGACTTAGATATTGTTTGGCAATTTTAAGTTTTTAATTTTTAGTTAGGCAGGATCGAAATTGGGCAGGATTGCCATGTAGTATTAAAATTTTGTGTATTCTTTCAGTGTATTGTTTCTGTTTGTATTCTGAAGTAGTTGGTGTTCAATGATGTTAGTCCCTAAATTTGAGTTTTTATCTGAGCACCCCTGCCGCTTCTGTCGAGCATCAAAATGTCCTTTCTATAAGAGCTAAAATGAAACACAATAACTTTTGTCTTTTGAGCTCTAGAATTATTCTGATTTTATTCACATAATTGAATTGATTATTTTTCCGGACTTAGCAAGGTTCAACAGCTTTGACATAGTGTCTTTGCACTAGTGGTCATTACACTAAATTCAATTGTGCTGACGTTTTAACTGAACAATAAAAATAAAAACAAAATAATTTTAACAAATAAAATAACTTAAATTACCTTCAGTGTGGTAGGTAAGTATACGTACACTACATCAGACATGGCTATGACTGTATAGTAAACACTTTTATCAGAACTGTTAAGTTGATTTCGATTTGAAGTATTAAATATTGTGTTATTACTTCGTGCAAAAAAAAAGCTTAAGCGACATAACTTTCAATTTTCGTTTGTTTTAATAAATGACTTTACTGGCAGCACCTGCATCATCTCCTAAAATATCATGGTCTCGTAAGGTACCGTAACGATTTTTTAGCAAATACAATTTTACCTCAAGCGACAACCTTCATACAAAATTCTTATAAAATAAAAAAAACCTCCTGTAAAATATTGTTTTTGTCGCTTAAGCTTTTTGATGGCTCCACTTGTTGAAGTAATAAATATTGTATTATTACTTCAGCTAAACTTAACTTGATTATTACTTTAATAATGTATTCAGCTACGACTATGACAATGCCTTTAACTGTAGCAATGACTTTGATTACGCTATGCAACATATAAATATGCAATTTTGCTCGGAAATCCATTGAAATTTGGTTCTCTTGTCTTCGGCACAATTGCAGCTATAGACAAGAAGAAAAAAGTGTGTAACAAACTAACGCGAAAAAAACTCTAAAATTTCGAAAACTATTAATTACTTTTATATCTTTATAAATCATTTTTGGCATAAAGCTGCCAACAGGTTGACTATTAAATAATGTTTTATTCAGAAAATATATTCCTTTTTTCCGAGGTGCAAACGTGAGAAATTTGGCATGTTCTTCGGAAAAAAACAGTATTAGCTAAAATATTCACGAAACCATAAAATCTGCGGCAGCCAGACTTGCAGAGCCCAAGTGAGTTTTGTTGAGCTCAAAAGTTCTTAGAGAAATTCCACACAAGAAAGAGTTTGCCAAAGATGACTTCAAAAATGTTGCACAGTGTTATTAATAAGACGATGATTTTAATTATTACACAGAAGAAATTTTTGCCAAAAAATATTCAATTAAATTATTAATTGGTGTACATTAATTATTCAATTGATTTTTTGTTTGCTGCAATTAATTTTTTTTATCAAACCCCATAAAATTAAATGTTTGTGTATATGTGGTGTATTTTTTAGTGTATGCAATTAATTTATTAGTTGACTAAATTTGTGTCTCATGACTCGAAAATACAAATTCGTTAATTGATATGATCAATTCCTTTGCAGGGGCAAAATTAGTTAAATATTTAATTGTCTGAACGAATTGTTTAACTAAAATCGATTTTCTATTTTTTCTGTGTACTTTGAGTTTGACTTGGGCTATGTCTTCCACTATGACTTTAATATTCATTTTATTTATGACAATGACTTTATTATGACTTCGTCCTTTACAATGGCATGACAATAACTTTAATTTGAACCTAGATTTGAACTACCACTTGGACTGAAGTAATGTTTTCGCTGTCCCTTTTACCATGATTTTGAGTTTGACTATGGCTTTACTATGATTATGACAATGATTTCTGCTTTCATTATGAATTTTTCTTCGGCTTTAAAAATGATTTTGGCAATTACTTTGGCAATTTCTTTGATTATGGTTTTGAAAAAACTTTAATAGGACTATGACTTTGGCTATTACTATAGTTTTAACCATGACTGTGACTCTGACAAAAGCTTTGATTTTAACTATGACTTTGACTATATCTTAGACTACGACGTGATTGTGACTCTCACTATGGCTAAGGGTTCGACTATGGCTTTGACTATGACTAGACTTTCACTTTGACCAAGACTTTGCCTACAACTTTGATAATTTCTTTGATTTAAACTTTGACTATAAATTTTTCGATGATTTTGACGAAGCCTTTGAATTTGCCAGTGACTTTGACTTACTTTGATTTGGACTACATCTCTGACCATCCCATGACCATGACGTATGACTGTTTGTTTATTTACAGATAGCCACGTTTATCACTTATTTGGCTATAGCTTTGGCTATAAATATGCACATAACTTTGACTTTAAATATATTTTTGACTTTAACTTGAGTTTTAACGGTGACCTTTGCTATGACTTTAAATCTTGCTATGGTTTTGACTACAACTTTACATATAACTTTCATAATAACTACAACTTTGATTTGACTCTGACTATGGCTTAGAATATACTCAAGACTTTGACTATGACAATGTATAAGACTTTGATTATGACCAAGACTTTGACTACAACTTTGATAATGTTTTGGATTTGATTTAAGCTTTTACTATGCATTAGACAATGATTTTGACAAACACTTTGACTAACTGTAATTTTGACTGTATCTTTAACTATGACATTTGCTTGTTTGTTGTTTACTGGCAGGCACGTTAATCATTTATTTGACTATGATTTATTCCATAACTTTGACTATAACTTTTACTTCGAATATAACTTTGGCTTATGTCATCAGTACACTTTTGACTATGAAATTAACTTTGACTAGAATTTTAAATCTTTTTTTGACTTTTGCAAATTTTGCTTTGATAACATATTAATGAACAAAATTCGAAATATAACTGGGCCTGTAGACAACTTTACGACAACAAAATAATTTCCTTTGCTTAAACTTACGTGGAACTGGTTTTAGTTATTTCAATTTTTCACTAACAATAATTTTTCTTAAGGAAATTACTAAAAATTATTTTATCGATTAAAGTTCAAAACTTTTAAACTATTTGCTGCAATTATATATAATTTTTTGATTATTTTTATTGCCAATAAGTATTTCTTGCATGCCATATTATTAACAAAAATAAAGTATATTGGCAAAACATGATTTGGTTCGTAATTTTAAGAAAAAAAAAACACTTTGTTTTTGAAATTTCAAATATCATAATCTTCTCTAGTGAACCAGGTTTGTTGCTAAAAGATTATGTATTCTATTGAGATCTGCAATGTGAACTTGTTGGCATTTCCACTTGTTTTTCATATTTTTTTCATGATTTTCTAAGTCATTTTTGTTTCCATTTAATGAAAAACAAAAAAAAAAAAGAAACTTGTAGCTTGTTCTGTATAATAAATAAAAACCAGAAATTAAAATCTAGTTTCAAAAAGTTAATTTACAAGAAATTCTCTAATTATGTATGAAAATTACTTTGTAAAGTTAAAAATTAAAAGTATTTGTAATACATTTTATTAAAAAAAATTTGCTTTATTTTTATCTAAAAAAATATTTATTTAGCAAATTCATGTCATTTTGCCATAAATTTTATGATGTAATAAGATGCGTTGCCATGATTCTCTCACTTTTTGTTGTTGTCTAAGTTCTCATATCAAAATATCATAATAATTTTTTAAATTATTGACTGTAATATATTCTTCAAAAAATAGTAAAAAAAAATTTACTTCAAAAAAGTGAAGGTTATTTTTTGATTGTCTTAGATGATTGTGCATCTTGAGATTGCTAAATGTTGTAGTTTTTGGAGGAATGAATGTATAATTGAAAGGCTTGAGGCTGTTAGTTTATCAACAACAAGTATAATAAAATGAACATGTCAAAAAAAAACAATCATTTAAAGTGCAACTATTGCTTTACCTTAAAAACTGTCATTTTGTTTACATATATAATTGTACAACACTATTGTTAAATAAAACAGTTCAGATATTTAGGCCCTTTTCACAACTTACCGATAGCTAAAGGTAGGATTAAAAGTGTTCCATTATTAAAACTTTACTTTAAACTACCAGGTAGGATAAACCGTTATCTGCTTTATCGCTCACTTTAGGATAAAGTAAAGTTTTTATAATGGAACACTTTTTATAAGGCCGGTTAAAGTCTACTTTTAGCTATCGGTATGTTGTGAAAAAGGGCAAATTAAAGTAAAATTAAATTTTAAAAAAGTAGGTTTGAAAGTTTAAGCTTTACTAGGAATTACACTATAGCTAAGATTATCCCTTCGTTGAAAGTTACAACTTAAATTGTGAACCGTAAATATTATCATGACTATGAATTTAACATAGACAAAAGCTAAAATTTATTGTGACTATTTCTATAACTTAAACTAGACTTAGGGGGTAATTTTGTTGTTCACTTCACCTTGCGTTGAGAAAATTTTCATATAAAATTTTTTGATTTTTCAAAAATTTCAAAAATTTTATATGAAAATTATGAATATGACTTGACTTTGACTATGACTTTGAGATCTATTATGACTTTCACCATGATGTTGACTATGGCTATAACAATGACTATGACTTGGACTTAGACTATGGCTTTGAGTATGACGTGGCTATGACTTTGATGATGGGTTTGAGTATGACCATGACTCTGAATTTGAATATAATTGTAACTATGACTTTAATTATGACTCCGACTATGACTTTCAATATTAATATTATATGACTTTATCTATTACGAACCGTTTGGTCTGGCGAGGTTTCCCACTAGCTCTTCTTCATTTTTTCTCTCGGGGGGTTCCAACCCTCCTCACCAGCCTCGTATCCGAACACAAAAAAAATATGAAATTAAAGAAAACTGACAACTACACAACAATCTACGATCACATAAAGAATTTTACGACTGATGTTGGTCTCATTTTGCCCTCCCAACCACGTCATGGATGCATCCGCACAATTAAGTCACATGACCCAAATATGACTTTGATTTTGACTTTGACTATGGCTTTAAGTATGACTTTGACTATGAATTTTAATATGATTGTAACTATGGTGTTGACTTTGACTGACTGTTACTTCACTATATCTTGACTATGACTTGAGTATGACTTGACTTTGACTATGACTTTTACCTTAAATATGACTTTGACTCTGAATTGGACTATGACTTTCACCATGTTGTTGACAATGGGTTTGAGTATGACGTGGCTATGACTTTGATGATGGGTTTGAGTATGACCATTACTCTGAATTTGACTATAATTGTGACTATGACTTCAATTATGACTCCGACTATGACTTTCAATATGACTATAAATATGACTTTGATTTTGACTTTGACTATGGCTTTAAGTATGAATTTAACTATGAATTTTAATATGATTTTAACTATGGTGTTGACTTTGACTGACTGTTACTTCACTATATCTTGACTATGACTTGAGTATGACTTGACTTTGACTATGACTTTGACCTTAAATATGACTTTGACTCTGAATTTGACTATGACTCGACTATGACTTTCACTATGATGTTGACTATGGCTATAACAATGACTATGACTTGGACTGAGACTATGGCTTTGAGTATGACGTGGCTATGACTTTGATGATGGGTTTGAGTATGACCATGACTCTGAATTTGACTATAATTGTGACTATGACTTAAATTATGACTCCGACTATGACTTTCAATATGACTTTGACTATGGATATGACTATAACTTTGATTATGACTTTGACTATGGCTTTAAGTATGACTTTGACTATGAATTTTAATATGATTTTAACTATACTGTTGACTTTGATTGATTGTTACTTCACTATATCTTGACTATGACTTGAGTATGACTTGACTTTGACTATGACTTTGACCTTAAATATAACTTTGACCCTGAATTTGACAGTGATTCGAATATGACTTTCATTATGATGTTGACTATGCCTAAAAATATGATTATGACGTAGACTTAGACTATGGCTTTGAGTATGACGTGCCTATGACTTTGATGATGGCTTTGTGAATGACTTTGACTTTGAATTTGACTATAATTGTGACTATAATGTTGACTATGACTTTAATTATGACTTTAACTATGGCTTCGACTATGACTTTGACTATGACTCTGACAACTGCTTTGAGTATGACGCGACTATGACTTTGAATATGACCTGACTATGACTTTGACTCTGACTTTCACTATTATGTTGACTATGAATTTGATTATGACTTGTATATGACGTTGACTATGGCTTTATCTATGACTATGATGACCACTATAACATTAACTATGACTTTGACTATGATTTTGAACATAACTTTGACTATGACTCGACTATGACCTGACTAAAACTGGACTATGACTTGATTACAACTGATGCCATGACTGCTGTGACTTACCTTTGACTTGGGCTAGCATTTTGCAATCGGCTTTAACTATGGCATTGATTTTAATTTAATTTTTAATGTCTATCACTTCATCCCTGTCCGTAGCTTCAAATTTATACTTCTTTTTCCCACCAAATCCATCTGTTACTCTTCCATAATATTTATACAAAAACTGAATATAATTATCATCTCCTCAAATGTTTAAAATAAATATAAATTTCCAATATCTTACTTCGATATCTTCCGTTGAACATATCAATCTATCAAGCTATAAATTTCATGATGGCATTACATGTCTTCAATAAATAAATAAAAATATTACAACTTAACGCTTTTTGATTTTTTGTTTATTTTATTTATATGTTTTTTCATATCAATTAACATATTTAAAAAAATAAAAACTTTATTTCAACTTTTAAAAAAATACCGAAGATTTACAGTATTAATAAATATTGATTTAGGAGTATTAATTCACACCAAGTTTCAAAATTTAAACAATATTTGAATATAAATGTAAATTTGTAATGGCATGTAACGATTTCTTTAAATTTATGTTCATTTATTTGAATCTGAAAACACGGATAACAAAATTAAACAATAAACGAAAAAAATAAATGAACATTTGTTATAAAATAAACATTATAAAAATTACAAATGTCAATTAAAAACTGAAAACTTTAAAGCAAAAATACTTTGGTTGTTTATAGAAATTTTACAAATTTAATTTGCTATGTAAATGTGTAATAAATTATTTACGGTTATATTACAACTCTATTACAGCAAGTACTGGGGAAGTATTTGTCTTAATTTTGGTTTTTTTTTTTTGTTTTTTCCCACAATTTGTTATACATATATTTTAAGATATTATTTATCATATTGATTACATACTGTTGATCTGTGTTTGACTTTTTTTTAAGTGAAATAGCCACAATTTATTACAGTTCAAATTTTCCCATTTAAAAGCCTGAAGGTGTAGTTACACTAGTACCATAAAACATCAGTGAAAAAGATAAATAGTTGCTTAACTTCCATCAGCAAGAATTAAACAGAGCAAATGTATAAAATATAGTTTAAACAGACTTAAGAAGAAAAACTAGCACTGAAGTCATAAACGACTAAAACAAGAACTTGTTTTATTTAAAGTTTAAAGTTGAAGTTTTACGATATAGAAAATAAAACTTAGTAAATAATAGAAAATGGGAGTGGAAACGATAAAGAAGACTAGAATTAAGTTCAAAATATTTAAATAAATAGTATTTATAGCAAGTTTAGCTTTAAAGAGCAGTTGATTTGCTAAGTTAGGTTTTAATTGAAAATTTTGCAAAATTTCAAACAAATAAAAAAAATTAAATAAATTTTTGTAAAACTAAATTTTCCAAAACTTTCCTTAAAAATTTCAATTTTAATAATTCTTGTAGGCTTAACAGTTTTATTTGGTTTAATATCTTTAGGTTTTATAAAATCTTAAGGCAGAATTAGTCTTTACTTTCTGTTCTGTTACGAATCAGCTGATTTGTTTTTGTTATTAAAAAACCTGTGATATTGGGCACGTTCATAAGACGTAACAGTTGTGTAACCGTTTAGTGTTTGTCTTAGAAACGCATAGTTGAGCACTTCCGCTCAACACAACAGTTGGGTATTTGAAGCCATTTAATTCATCATAAAATTTTTTAGCTACCTAAAGTCAACATGTTGTGCTCAACCTCAACAGCTGAAACTCAGATATAAATTCTGTATTATCCATACTTTTTAGCTAAACTAATAAATTTAATTATCTAATACATACTAATAAATTTTATTATTATTTTTTTTTTTTTTTTTCAATTGTTTATATTTATCAGCTGTTAATTTTTTTTATACATATAATGCCGTTTCTAAGACGAAAGTGTTCGGCTCAACAGTTGTCAACAGTTTTCTAGCAGATGAGCTCAACAGCTACGTCTTATGAACGTGCCCATTGATTAGTTGTTCTGTTCTGTTACGGTCCAATCTGTAATATTTAAAACTTTAACAATTAATTGCAGTGTTTTTATCAAGAAGGAAAATTGGGAATTGAGCACGACAAGCAAAATCTTGAAAATTACAAATATCTCAGCACTAATAATAATGAGTAAAGAGGCCCAATGAAGACCTTATTAAGCAGACACAAGCCCTCCTCGCCGCATTCCATACCTTTTTATATTTTACACAAGTTGTCATTGGGAGAAAGCCCTTCCAGACTCCCTTTGTTAACAACTTCGTTTTCTTCCCAAAGAATGGAGCAAGAAAGGTCACTTAAAAAAAATAAACTGAACAACTTCATTTCTCCCTTCTTAAAGAAGGGGGTAGCGCATGTGTACAGAATATTTTGGAAGGTCTTTCAAAAAGAAATTTATGCCATCTAGAAGGCATACTTCTGAAGGCAGGATATCATACGAAGCAAATCTTTTAGGAAGGAGTATAGAGGCCTGCCACTTGAGATCCTTGCCATATTTACCGCTGGGATCGTATAAAGATAAAATATTCTTTCTATTTATTCAATTCGCCAATGAAACTTATATTTCTTACTATTAATTAAATCTAAAGTATTTAGTAATAAAAAATGAAAATTTTGACTTATTTTAAAACACTTATAATTATAAAAGTTTTTAAATTCAGAGCTCATTCTGAGGATAGGATCAAAATTTGTATAATTAGATCGAATTTATTACAGTTATTAATATCAAGTCATTTAATTAAAAAAAAATTGCTGGCATTTGGCCTTCGCGACTGCAACTTACATATAATCGCCATCCTGTTGGTCCTATTATGCTTCACTTTTTCGAGCGTAGGCTTGTTAAAAGAATGTTGGCTTCTAAATGATCAATCATTGCTTGTTTATGAGCACATTCCAGAGATTTTACGTAGCACCACAAAATAAGGTTCAAAGGTTTGAAATCACACGACGGAGTTGGCTATTTCCCATGTCCATGTCTGGTTAGAATTATTTATCCTTAAAATGATTTGCAATGACATGAGGATTAAAAAAAACGTTCGACATTTGCAGTTATGTTTGTATCGGGGTCGGATTTAAACACAAATGGTCCGAAGACGTCTTTAGCATGTAAGCCGTAAAAACAGTGTTTTTTCGAGATGTAATGTAGTCTCATAACGATAACTCTTTGTAAAATTGTTTGGCAATTGAGCAAAATTTAACCGAAAGTTATTGGTCGCTCTTCTAGAAATTACACAGAAATTCACAGGATGGCGATTATTAGTTGCAGTCGCGACGGCCAAATGCCAGCAATTTTTTTTGTAATAAAGCCAATATTTTGGTAATTTTATTTTGTTGAATGACTTTGAATATGAATATGACCTTGACTATGACTTTGGTTATGAGTATGACTTCGACTATGACTCTGACTATAACTTTGAATATCACTTTGACTATGAGTTTGACTATGACTTTGACAATGACTCTGACTATGACTTTGACTTTGAATATCAATTTGGCTTTGACTATGAATATGACTTTGGCTATGAGTTTGACTATGACTTTGACTACGACTCTGACTATGAGTTTGACTTTGACTATGACTTTGAATATGACTCTGACTATGACTTTGACTATGAATATGACTTTGGCTATGAGTTTGACTATGACTTTGACTTTGAAAATGACTCTGACAATGACTATGACTTTAATTATGAATGTGACTCTGACTATGGCTATGACTTTGACTATGAACATGACTATGGCTGTGAGTTTGACTATCACATTGACTATGACTTTGACTATCAATGACTCTGACTTTGACTTAAACTATGACTTTGGGTAAGCCTTTAACTACGACTTTGACTATGACTTTGGCTATGACAGCACCCCTAATTTGAATATAACGAATCGATTTCAAAAAAAAATCACTTTAATATTTTTTTATTTTTTAATATTTTATAAATCTTAAAATTGTATTTTTTTTACCAAAATCACCTCAACATACATTTTTAATGAATACAAAATTAGTTAATTTAACTTTTAAGACACACCACTAACCTAAAGAATTATGAATAAATATTCTTAAAATTATAAACACAAAAAATACAATCATCATTTGGATGTGTTTTTTTTTTGGGTTTTATGAGTTTGAACAATAATTAAGGTATTTCCTTTTTTCTCAAAACTGTAAAAACCACAATAAATTTAAAAATTTATGAACAACAAATTAATAACCATTTTTTCTTCTTTCCTTTCTTATGATATCATATTTTAGTTCTTAAGAATTTTATTTAGAGACTTTTAAAAACAAAAGACTTAAGACACAAAAAAAATTAAACAAAGAAATTAAACTGTATTAAGAATTAATTGCAAGTTGTTTGTTTTTAAGCTGGGTGCTAAATTATTCAACTTATTTCAAAAATAGCAAATTTATAAATACTAATTTGAAAAAATATGTAATTAAATAATTTTTGCTGGAGCAATGCCATTCTTTAAATAGTTCAATTAGAAGAACTTTTAATTTTCATTAATAGAATAAAACATTTATTACTTTTTTAGAAGTTTGATTAGTTTTGCTTGATTGCATAATTATGTTTCAAATTTTATGTATATATTTTTTTTTATTAATCCATTTGTTTTAAATGTATTTGTTTGTTAAAGTAGAAGAAAATAGATAAAACAAAATGCCGCATTTATAAATTTTAAACCTTGATATATTTTTTTAACATAAACTTTTTCTATGTTTATTGCATATAAGACATTAAAAGTCGATTGAAATAGTAATTTAAGTAGCAAAGAATGTTTAAAAATTGTTAAATGGTTAAAATCAACTACAATGGGTTGAATTAAGCCTTAATCGCTTAACTGTGCACGACTTTAAAAAAAAGAAAATATCTGTTTCTTGTTCATTTTAATGAAAAGCTTTGTTTAAATTTATTATCAAACCATTCCTTTAAAATACACGCAATTTGTTTTAAGCTTTCCCTCCATATGTTTATAAAATCTAGCAACGCCTTCTTTATAATGTTTGATAACTTTGGTTTGTTGTTGTTTTAAAACCAAATTATTTAAAATAGAAAACACTTGAAATTTAGCAAATTTTATTGAAAATCGTAGCTCAGTTTGAAAATATTAATTATTTGTTTTTTTTCTCAACTTTTACGAAAATTTTCTTTAAAAAGAAATTTTATCTCTTTAATGAAATTATCCCAGCGCATCCCAAGCAAACAAACGCCATAACCTTGGCTGCAAATGTAACCTATAAACACCTTATTTGGACACGAAACACACAAAAACAGAGCTCTATTGGCGCAAAGCATTATCAAACACTCTTTTGAAGTATCTAAGCGACACTGTTTTTGTTCCATTGTGAGAAAATGCGTCACTTATCTTGCGCTCAGCATCTTATCTTGAATTGTTTGCTCATATAGCTCGTTCTGAAATGCTTTTTATATCATCTAGACCATGCACCTTCCAATACAATTTTGTGGATTTTATTTCGGCGTAAACACATCAACCGATCGAACACTACAGTGTTCCTCCTGACAGCTCGTATGGCTTCGTTTTAACTCTGCCGTTCAAAATTTTGTAGCCGTAAAACTCTCCCAGGGTAATATCTAGCTTCGTTTAAATATAAGTTTTCCTAAAACCTTTTAACGGAAAGTATTGAATTATCATGTTTATAAATTAACTGAAATCTAAGAAGATATTCTTGGTCTGCAGATTCCATTTCGAATGTTAGCGATTTTAAAATGCAATAATTATTTGTTGTTGGTCATCTCACTACAGTTTTCTCTGTATTGACCCGTTGATTGTAGATCTCTAATATTGCGAATTCCAGTGCAGTTTCGGATATTGGTGCCTCTTTTGCCTTCGATTTTACCTTGAAGAATTAGTTTGATAATTTCGTATTTTTTATTACGCATATTGTGTGCAAGATATGTTGGTTTTTTTTCTTCTAATAGTAGAAAGAAATGCGCTTTTATGTCCAATTATTTGTAGAAATTCTGCGTTTATTTAACATGGATCCACAAAGATACTTAAAAAGGTGTTAAGGGTTTAATATGTTTACCAAAAAAAAATTTTTTTTAACTACTGCCGTGATCTTAAGTTAAGAAAGTTTATGGGCCGAAGGGCACACCTCCACAGAGACCAATGCAGTCCATTCTGAATCCCCTCAATATAGGGGAAGAAGAAAAAGATAAGAAGAGAAGAAAATAATTGATAGGTATATTGAAGATAGATTGTAGACAGTATATTTAACAATACTCATCCTAGAGTCCTCTCATCAGAAATAACCATCCTATTTCCCTTATAAGCCCCAGTAATTCGACTGGATTACATTCACAGCATCCTCGCATAATCTGCAGAAGTCCGGTATGGTATTGTCCCATTTACTTGTAGAAGCCCTAACAGAACCATGACACGTCAAGAACCTGTGAGGCTGCTATTTAAATTTTTTTTTTTTTTTACCTTAAATATTTTCACTTTAGTATTTATTTTATTTGAATCAAATTTGTTTAGAAAATTTTGTTAAGAAATTTTCAAAATTTTTTCATTTCAATTTGATTATTGGGAAAAATTTCAATTTGTTAAGAAGTTTAATGTACATATATTATCATTTAAAAAAAAAAAAAAGAGAAAAAGTATTTTAATTTTGTGATTTTGTTTTGTGCATATATGTATTCATCTATTTGAATTGATGTTAATGTTGATATTATTTCAACATCAACAATCTTCAATTTAATTATCCATATTTCAAAACCATCTTAAGTCACCTCTACTTATTTTCGGAAATCAGATTCTGTGGTCTGCGGAGAGGAAACTAAAAGCTATTTTTTTTTGTTGTTCCTTTGACTTATTTTAATGGCTTTTGTTAATAGCGAAGTACCTACACAGATTCTTAGCCGCATTTGTAGGTCACAAATTTGTTTTGATTAAACTAGTCAAATATTCCATTACCCCTATATGTCATCTTAAAACTGAATTATTTTTTTTTGCACGGGTTACAATGTTAACAGTTGTTTTTTTATGGGCACATTATTCAGAAAGTTTGAACGTCTGAAGGAAATAAAAATCAAAAGAAATCATTGATGCGCTGATAAGTATCATTTTGTGATTAAATAATGACTTATATACAAAAAAAAAAAAAACAATTAATTAATTAAGCTTTAATTTTCATTTTTTTCCTTTTCTATATATGTATATAATTAATTACCTATGTATGTAAAAACAAATAAGACTCCATTTATACACAACATCACCAAGTGGAAATTAACCTAGATTCATCAGTTCGAAATTTCAAGACAACAGGCCTGCGGTCTTCGTAATGAATTAAGTGGTGAGTTTTGGTGTTTTGATAAATTTAATTGTTTATATTTTAATTTTCACTTAAATCACAAAAACAATATATGATTTAAACTTAATTATTATTTTAATAGCAATACAACCTCTAACTTAATTATTATCGTATAAACAATACAACTTTTACTATTATTTTGGACATAACTGTTAATTTTATTTCATTAATGTTATTTATTAACATTGTTTTTACATATGTAAATAACATTCCCTATGATTAAATCTTTTGAATCATACATTTCTTTATAGTTCAAATCATGTTTAATTTTTATTTTTTTTTATTTTAATAAAATAATGTTAATTTACATCATGAAATATTAAACGTTTGAATTATAATCTCATGAAACATTAGGGTCAGTATTAGTTAGATCATTAACGGGCTATCTTAATTATAGACTTATGTTAGATAGCAAGGTATGGGAGGGTAAAGAATACAAAGGAGGAACCAACACCTAAACCTCTTTGACTATGTTGTTTTTTTTGCTTTTGTTTTGTTTAATTTTAAATTCTTTTAATTTTGTGGTCGAATTTGCAAATAGCTACCTATTATTAAATAATTGTGTAATAGACCTTAGTCTTTCTTAAAAGGGATAAGATCCACCCCAATTTCCATGAGCACGGCCGGTATCAAAGGTAGCATTGTCCCTTACGAGATAGAGCCAACAGGGTTCGGTTCGTTACATAAATTTAATTGGCGCCCAACGTGGGGCACATCAGCTTAGCTTTAACATTTTGCAGCACAACTTCAATTTTGCTGTGGGTAATTAAAAAAAAAAAATTTTTTTTAATAAATATACCGTATACTGATGGTTTCACAAATAAATACTTAAACATCCGTGTGTCGGCTTTTATTTATTTTTTTCCCCCTTTGTTTTTTTTGATTTTTTTTATCAATTTTGGATTCAAAAGTTATTAACAATTGATTACTTTTGACCAATTGATAATGCAGACATTTTTTTTTAAGTAGTTGTTTTCTGTTGAGATTTTTTTTATTTTGAGTTTAACTTGAAATTTTACTTACAGAAATTTACACTATTTTTGTTTTGATTTTGGCTTTATAATTATTATTTTTTTTTACATTTCAAAAGAAAAATTAACTTTAAGATAACGTGTGATTGAGATTTTTGTTTTTGATTTACATCGATTATTTACTCTTACACTAATCTTTAAGTATATTTGTTTTTGGGTATGGTATTTGAGATTGAGATTTATATTTTCAACTGGAAATAGTTTTAATATATACTCATTTTAAATACATATCAATTAATTGTTTTTTTTAATTTATCTTTTTATTTTATTTTAAAGATAGCATAGTCCTTTATTACAGATTTTTTTTTTTTATATTTTTTTCCCGAATATTTTGACCTTAGTGGAGTAATGAGATTATAATATTGATTAATTAATTGTTTATAAGAAAAAAAAAAATGCCGGTTACTAGAAGCCAGGAAAATTTATTTAGTTTAGAAGAAGCAGCGAATTGTAGTTTCACAATTCCTGTTAACGTAGCAAGTACTTCTCAGGTTGCTTTTCAAGGACGTTCAAAAGATAAATCACAATCTAATAGTAAACAGAATACTACGGGTAATAGTAATCAACAAGTAATAAGAAAAATTGTAACGGAATCAATGGCTAGTTTTCGTATTGAGATGTCAGAATTTATTAGTAGTGAATTAAGGTCTATAATGAATGGTATGAATATTGGTAGCAATACCAATAATTCTACAAATCATGGGGAAAATGAGCCAGTTTCTCCCGCCAGAACAAATTCTTCTCAAGAATCTTTTGTTGGAGAAAAAGTTTCTAATATTGTACGCAACTGGCATATTAAATTTACTGGATGTGACGATCAAATGACAGTGGATGAATTCATTTATAGGATAAATGTACTGACTACAAATAATTTAGGTGGTAATTTTGATTTACTGTGCAAACACGCTCACGGTTTGTTTGAGGGCAAGGCCTTAGACTGGTACTGGCGATATCACCGACGAGACAACGATTTAGATTGGTTTAATTTAACCAGAGCTTTACGTGATCAGTACAAGGGTGATTACAGCGACTTTGATGTAATGGAAGATATACACAGGCGAAAACAGCGAGCCGGTGAGAATTTTGACGAATTTTTCAATTGCATTTCAACACTAACGGACAGACTAAGGAATCCAATTTCTGATAGCAATTTGTGTGCTATTTTACTACGTAATCTTAGAAATGAGATCAGACATGAACTTATTCATATTGAGATTACTGGTGTAGCTCAACTTCGTCGTGAAGTCAAACGACACGAAAAATTTGTTAACGACATTCACGGCCATAATTTTCGCAAACCTATAACAGGGAAAGTGGCCGAGATAGAAAATTCTGATAATTTGGAAAATGATGATCTAGGTTCATACATTTGTGCAATTCGTAGTGAGATCAAGTGTTGGAACTGTGACAAAACAGGACATACTTTTTTCGATTGTTTGGATGTTAAACGAATATTTTGCTATGGATGTGGCGCAAAAAACATATATAAACCCAACTGTTCTAAATGTATTTCGAAAACGCAGGGAAACGGACAGAAGGATGTCCGTCAAAACTAATGCGGACATCCGAAACTGATTTTGCGCACACCACGCAGTCCGTAATTAATTGTGATTCTACAAATATTAACCTTAATTCTGACAATGACAAATATAAACACCCTCTTATGAGACCATACCATGTGCGATTAATGGAATATAAAAAGGCTCGTGAGAAAATATTTGGGCCTGGAAAACCTTTAAGACGAAAACGTTCTTCTATGCGTATTCAAAATTATTATAGGAAATTGAAATTGTTACGTTCTTGTATAATTTCTCCCATTATTGCACAAGATGATGATAGTAGACCATTTATAAATTTAAAAATTGATGACAAAAAGTATTTAGCATTATTGGATAGTGGAGCCAATAGAAGTGTAATTGGAGGTTGTTTAGCTTCTGAGATACAGGCATCGGGATATTTTGACAAATGCAGAGGAAATGTTAGGACGGCTGACGGCCAAAGACAAAATATTTTAGGGACTGTATCCAAATCTGTGACTTTTCGAGGACTTATGAAAACTATCAATTTCTTGTTAGTACCATCAATCCAACAAGACATTATATGTGGGTATGATTTTTGGAATGAGTTTGGCCTAAAAATTTCCATTCCTGAAATTGTTGAGATTAAAAGTGTTGAATTTGAATCCGATAAACTTGAGCTTACACAATTTCAGACACAAAAATTAAATAAAGTTATTGCTTCGTTTCCAAATTCTGAAACAGAAGGTTTAGGTTGCACAACCCTAATTGAGCACTATATAGATACAGGTAACGCAAAACCTATAAAGCAGAGGTATTATCCCATATCTCCTGCAATTGAGAAAAAGCTTTGTATAGAGCTAGACAGGATGATTTCTTTGGGAGTTATTGAAGAAGCTCCTAGTTCTCCTTGGTCTTCTCCAACAGTGGTGGTCATAAAACCAGATAAAATTAGGATGTGTGTAGACAGTAGAAAACTTAATTCAGTGACTATTAAGGACGCGTACCCTATACCAAATATTGACGGACTTTTATCGAGACTTCCTTCAGTTTATTGCATTTCTAAAATTGATTTGAAAGATGCGTTTTGGCAAATTAAGCTGGAGGAAAGCTCAAGACCAAAGACTGCATTCACAGTTCCTAATCGGCCATTGTACCAGTTTACAAGAATGCCGTTTGGACTATGTAACGCACCGCAAACGTTGTGCAGACTTATGGACATGGTAATTCCGTATACATTGAAGACACACGTGTTTGTTTACTTAGACGACCTTTTAGTTGTTTCCGCAAACTTTGACGAACATTTGACGCATCTTATGGAAGTGGCTACCCAGTTAAGGAAATCAGGTTTAACTATTAATGTTAAGAAAAGTTGTTTTGCTTTAAGTAAAGTTAAATACCTTGGGTATGTTGTTGGAAATGGTACTTTACAAGTAGACAACGACAAAGTTAGGGCAATTCAAGACTTTCCGGTACCACAGTCTATTCGGCACTTAAGGCGGTTTTTAGGTATGACAGGTTGGTACCGACGTTTTATACAGGACTACTCAAAGTTAACTTTTCCTTTGACGGAACTATTGACTAAGAAATGGGTTTTTAAGTGGACAGACGATGCGAAAGTTGCGTTCGATAAATTGAAGACCAGACTGACGTCTGCGCCATTACTTGTTCATCCAAATTACGAAAAGCCCTTTATTTTACAATGCGATGCAAGCACGTATGGCATAGGTGCAGTACTGGCGCAGAGGGACGACAAGGACATCGAAAGACCAATAGCATATATGTCCCAGAAGCTAAACAAAGCACAACGAAATTATACGATCACGGAACTTGAGTGTTTGGCTGTAGTGGTGGCTATAAAGAAATTTCGACCTTATATTGAGGGTCAAGAGTTTAAAGTAGTCACGGATCATGCGAGCCTTAAATGGCTCATGGGTCAAAGAGATTTAGCAGGACGACTTGCGAGATGGTCTCTCAAATTGCAAGGCTTTAACTTTTCAATTGAGCATCGGAGCGGAAAGGACAACATTGTCCCTGATACTTTGTCACGGGCACATGAAGGTGAAACATTTGTGAACTCCCTTGATACAGACACATTACCTTTAATTGATTTAGATTCAAAAGCTTTTGATAGTAATGAATTTGTAAAGTTAAGAGATGATTATTCAAATTTAGGCTTGCCAGATTTTAAGGTGATAGGCAAATATGTTTATAAACGAGTAAATTTTTCTTCCGGAGAGTTAGATGAATCAGAGTCCTGGAAACTTTTTGTACCCAAAGAATTACGCCATGAAGTAATTTACACATCTCATGATGTGCCAAATTCTGCGCATGGTGGTATTGCAAAAACTTTGGAACGGATCAGGCGATATTTTTATTGGCCAGGACTGGTTACGGACGTTAAAACCTATGTTTTAAATTGTGAATTGTGTAAGTCATCGAAGACTCCAACAATGACGTTACGACCACCAATGGGTAAGATGGTAATGACTGAAAGACCTTTTCAACGGTTATATATCGACTTAATTGGACCATTACCCAGGACTAAATCGGGAAACATTGGCATATTGATAGTATTGGACCATTTTTCTAAATTTACTTTTTTAAAACCACTTAGGAAATTGGTAACAGGAAAAATTATTGAATATTTAGACAATGAAATCTTTTGTTGTTACGGCGTTCCGGAAGCAATTGTATCTGACAATGGTTCTCAATTTAAAAGCAAAGATTTTGGAAATTTTCTTAAAAAGAAAGGTGTTGGTCATATTTTAACAGCTGTATATAGTCCCCAATCAAATGCTAGCGAAAGAGTAAATCGCACAATAAATGAAGCATTAAGAAGCTATGTGAGGGATGATCAACGTAAATGGGATTTTTATATCCCCAGTATTAATTGCTCGTTGCGAAATAGTGTACACCAGTCTATTGGAAGAACGCCTTACCAGGTTGTTTTTGGACAGAATATGATTACTAATGGAAAAGACTTCGAAATTTTACGTAAACTAAACATTTTAGCAGAAACCGACTCTGTTGTTGAACGTCAAGACGAATTTACTTTAATTCGAGATAAAATTAGCGATTATATGCGTAAGGCATACGAGAAAAATGTTCGGACTTATAACCTACGATCTAGAACAAAAGATTTCACAATTGGACAAACAGTTTTTAGACGAACTTTCAATCAAAGCTCAAAAGCAGATCATTTTAATTCAAA
This sequence comes from Pollenia labialis, assembly GCA_949318255.1. Classification (NCBI taxonomy): domain Eukaryota; kingdom Metazoa; phylum Arthropoda; class Insecta; order Diptera; family Polleniidae; genus Pollenia; species Pollenia labialis. Next base: position 116,655,038 of record OX439143.1, read on the forward strand.
ACTTGCTCCAATTGGAGTAAAAGCCAAAGTTTTGCGCAAAATTGGAAATATAAATTATGAGCTGCAAGATATTAATTCAGGGAGCAAGAGTATCTACCACGCAAAAGATATTTGGGATTAGGAATTTTGAGAATTCTTTAGCCTTTCCAGATTCAGTTGTACAAGTATTACTTTAAACTGTTTCTGTTTTGTGAGGCTGCTATTTAAATTTTTTTTTTTTTTTACCTTAAATATTTTCACTTTAGTATTTATTTTATTTGAATCAAATTTGTTTAGAAAATTTTGTTAAGAAATTTTCAAAATTTTTTCATTTCAATTTGATTATTGGGAAAAATTTCAATTTGTTAAGAAGTTTAATGTACATATATTATCATTTAAAAAAAAAAAAAAAGAGAAAAAGTATTTTAATTTTGTGATTTTGTTTTGTGCATATATTCATCTATTTGAATTGATGTTAATGTTGATATTATTTCAACATCAACAATCTTCAATTTAATTATCCATATTTCAAAACCATCTTAAGTCACCTCTACTTATTTTCGGAAATCAGATTCTGTGGTCTGCGGAGAGGAAACTAAAAGCTATTTTTTTTTGTTGTTCCTTTGACTTATTTTAATGGCTTTTGTTAATAGCGAAGTACCTACACAGATTCTTAGCCGCATTTGTAGGTCACAAATTTGTTTTGATTAAACTAGTCAAATATTCCATTACCCCTATATGTCATCTTAAAACTGAATTATTTTTTTTTGCACGGGTTACAATGTTAACAGTTGTTTTTTTATGGGCACATTATTCAGAAAGTTTGAACGTCTGAAGGAAATAAAAATCAAAAGAAATCATTGATGCGCTGATAAGTATCATTTTGTGATTAAATAATGACTTATATACAAAAAAAAAAAAAACAATTAATTAATTAAGCTTTAATTTTCATTTTTTTCCTTTTCTATATATGTATATAATTAATTACCTATGTATGTAAAAACAAATAAGACTCCATTTATACACAACATCACCAAGTGGAAATTAACCTAGATTCATCAGTTCGAAATTTCAAGACAACAGGCCTGCGGTCTTCGTAATGAATTAAGTGGTGAGTTTTGGTGTTTTGATAAATTTAATTGTTTATATTTTAATTTTCACTTAAATCACAAAAACAATATATGATTTAAACTTAATTATTATTTTAATAGCAATACAACCTCTAACTTAATTATTATCGTATAAACAATACAACTTTTACTATTATTTTGGACATAACTGTTAATTTTATTTCATTAATGTTATTTATTAACATTGTTTTTACATATGTAAATAACATTCCCTATGATTAAATCTTTTGAATCATACATTTCTTTATAGTTCAAATCATGTTTAATTTTTATTTTTTTTTATTTTAATAAAATAATGTTAATTTACATCATGAAATATTAAACGTTTGAATTATAATCTCATGAAACATTAGGGTCAGTATTAGTTAGATCATTAACGGGCTATCTTAATTATAGACTTATGTTAGATAGCAAGGTATGGGAGGGTAAAGAATACAAAGGAGGAACCAACACCTAAACCTCTTTGACTATGTTGTTTTTTTTGCTTTTGTTTTGTTTAATTTTAAATTCTTTTAATTTTGTGGTCGAATTTGCAAATAGCTACCTATTATTAAATAATTGTGTAATAGACCTTAGTCTTTCTTAAAAGGGATAAGATCCACCCCAATTTCCATGAGCACGGCCGGTATCAAAGGTAGCATTGTCCCTTACGAGATAGAGCCAACAGGGTTCGGTTCGTTACAAACCCTAAACGAGGCCTGAGCCTCTGCTATACAAGCTTAAGAGAATCTTGGTTGCATTTGCATCCAAGCCGGGCCAAAATGCACTACATACCCTACAATACATTCTATCTATTCAAGGAAGGTAAATGGCATCGTGAAATCTATTCCCGATCACCTTATATCCGGATAACAGGAAGTGGATTTTACCCCCCAACCCTTAACACTAAGTCAAGGTTTGAAACCTGTCCCGTAAGCTCGTCCGCAGCATCACTACCATCCACCCTGCAGTGGCCGGGTGCCAAACATAACCTTCTGTGAATAGACTCGTGAGAGCATTACTTCACCGGGCAAAATCGCACCGTATAACCTGTCAATGCTCTGAACGCAGCCTATCGACTGCTGACTAAATTGTCACGGTGTACCACCTTCTTAACCGTCCTCCTATTTTAACTAAATATTCTATTCCATTCAAAAATTATCCCCTATTTTTGCTCAATAAGCTTATCTTAAGGTTAACTTTTATTCAAATTTAATTTTAAAACGTCTACTGGAGAATCACAATCGACACCTTGACTCCATCAAATGTATTGCGATTTATTTAAAATCCAGAAATTAAAATCACACAATTTAAATCACACATGCATAAAATGAAGTTGAAAGAAATTAAATGCCAATTTTACCTTCGAGAATTTCTAAAACAGCAATTTGAACTTTTTACCGTAGCCAAACTGTGGACTAAAACGTTTCCTTCTGACTACTATTTGTTTCGATGACTATAGACAAATTACTTTAAACTTAAGTCAGAGGTATCAAATGGTATATCATTCCCATTCATCCATAAAAAACAAAAAAATGCATTCTAAAATCTGCCTTAAGTACTCTCAAAAAATAACTAATCGGCCGATTTTATTCAAATAAAATTATCTACCACTTTACTGGGATAGTTCTCTTTAAAAAAAGATATGGTCCATCATTCCCGGTCCCCTGGTTGGTCCACATTCGTAAAAAAACACCTGTTGTCGTCTAGACTATTCTTGTATTTATAAACTTTTTATTGCTTTTCTATTTGCATAGAATGGATTTTTTTAGAAGTGTACAGTAGATAAGGAAGTCCAATGCTTTGTATGATAATGTTAGGGCAAGTTTTTGCATGAAAAAAAAAATATTTTGTATGTATCGCAAAACTTTAATAAAATCCTTTTTGGAATAAAGTGGCTTATTTTACAATTTAGCAATAAATAAGACTCAACCAGGGCTGCCAGATACATTTGTGGGAAAATCGTCCGTTTTCCTGAGAAAAAATAAAAAATCGTCTTAATTGTTTCGAAAAATCGTCAAAAAATCGGACAACTTAAAATTTAGTTTTTTAACAATTTTTGTTCGATTTTTATAAAAAAAAACATTTAAACAAAAACATAATTACTTCATACCCATCTAGCTTTTTCAATCGTGTAAGATCTACTTGGAGTCTCATTAAGAGCGTCTTTGACCGTCGATGACAGCATTTTTTTAATCGTAGAAGATTCCTTACATGGGAAAAACTGTAACACGAGTATGATTATTCCATAACACAGCGAAAGACGCTTCATCAGGTGTTGTTGGAAGCTTTTAAGACGTGGGTAAAGATTATCTTACGAGTCTTTTATGTCAAGAATCGTATAAGACTCATATTGATATTCTCTTAGAACTCGTGAAGTGCTTGCCGTATAATTGCTGAAAATTTGATTAATACAGAGAGCCGTAAATGGTTCATTCGATGACGGTTTGACGAAAGAAAAACAAAGTGTAACAATGTTGCTTTTGTACTCTGAAAATAATCAAAGATTTTCTTAAGACTTGAATATTACAGCCGCACCTAAACAAAAGCGGCACGTGTTTTCTAGTTTTGAATACAGCTTTGCAATTGGAAACCCCGATTTTCATAGCTTGTTTAGTAGTGAAGTGTGCTACTATTGTTAATTAATAATGGCAATTTAGCTATTTTTTGGTCAATCTAGCGTTTTCATCTCTATTTTTATTTATAATTTGTGGGTTTTATTGAACAAGAAAGCTATCACTACTGTTCGTGACACAACGTTGACGCCCTTGCTTTGGTATGGCATATCAGCGTAAAAGCTTAGAGAAAGAAAACGTTCCGCTTTCCGGTCTTGTTAAGATACGGCTGTTGAACTTTCCAAGAATAAAAAACAAAATTGTCAGGAAATGTAATGTTTTATTCAGACTTTGGAGACTGAAAAAAAATCGTCACTTTTTAGAAAAAAATCAGCAAATCGGCACTTTGCTAATTTCGGAACAAAAAATCGTCAAAATGACGATAAATCGTCCAATCTGGCAGCCCTGGACTCAACTATTTTTGCCGTTAACGACTGTATTAGAGTTTTGGAAGGGAATTCTGTTATTCTTCATACTACTGCCAAATTGTTTCTTATTACTAAATTTAAGTGTATATTTTCTATATATTCCATTGATCTTTACGATAATTGATAATTTTTATAAAAATTAAATTATTAAAACCCGTAATTGTGAACGATAGGGGTTTTTAACTTCCCAGAAAAAATAATCGCTAATTTTTTAAAATTATTCAATTAATCAAAAATAAAATCAGGGGGCAAATTACGGCATTCGATATCGATCGAAAATTCCATTTAAACTGTATTGTATTTTCGATCTATATCGAATGCTGTAATTTGCCCCCAGTTAAAATGAAAAATTTTATCAAGTACATTAAACGTTTACTTAAATCAACAAAATTACTGCATAAATGTTGTTAATAATTTGTTTATTGGTATAAATTTAATGAGTTTTTTTAATTTATATCACAAATTTTTAAATTAAGATCAATTTTATTGTTTTCTGTGTGGTTTCAAATCAAGTTTGTGTTTTTAACTGGTCCGTTTTTTACAATTAAATTTTTTTAAATGCCGAAGATATCGGGATTTTGCTCATAAATCCGTTTTTTTCTTTCCTGTTCACATTTAAATATTTGTAAATCATTCAAAACCCGGTTTTTTAAAACTCAAATATTCAAATACACATATATAATTTGTTTATAAATTTTTGCTGACTAATCTTAAATGTTACGTTACCAATTATCTCAACTTAATTAGATCTTAGCAAAAACCCCACCTTTAATTTAATTTTATTATTTTAAACAATTTTCTTTTCATAACTTGCTATTTATTTAAATAATAGCACTTGTGTAGAAAATAAAAAACCATTCTAATCAATCATATTCTGAAATGAAAAAAAACTTTAAAAACTTTTTATTATCTCAAGGACTAATATTGACTTAACTCTTAGTTATTTTTTTTTTAAATGAAACCAGTTTCGATTTGATATTAAAGAAAAAGCTAAAAAAAAATTGGTGTTTAGCGTACCAGAAATCAAGTAAGTACCACCCCCACATATACAGGGTAACGCATAAATAAAAAATATGAACAATTGTGATTTTTAGTTGAACTGTTAATTTTAATTTTAATAATTTTTTTAGTAAGGCTTGAGTTCATCAAATTGAATTTTTCATTAAATTATTTTTACTAAAGGAATGAATTTTTACAACTTGAAATTTTATTAAAATTTATTGATTATTTTCTTTTCAAGACAAGGACAGAAAGAATACGAAAATCAGAAGAAAGGAAGCAACATGTGAATGAATTGAAAATGATTATTAATTTTATGTTATAAAATTCCTTCCTTCAGTAAAAATAATTTAATGAAAAATTAAATTTGATGAACTCAAGCCTAACTAAAAAAATTATTAAAATTAAAATTAACAGTTCAACTAAAAATCACAATTGTTCTTAAAAATAGCTATGGCACAAGCTCTAATGTTTACATTTGTACTTCTAGTTGTACAATTAAAATGTCGACAAAAGTGGACAAAAAAAAACAAATGTATTCAGGTTTTCAAGACAAAGTCTTGACAGAAAGAATACGATAAACAGAAGAAAGGAAGCAACATGTGAATGAATTAAAAATGATAATTACAGCAATTTTCGAACCCCCAGTAAGAATTCTGATGAAAGAATGTGGTGATTCTTGAAACATGTAAATTCAACCCAGGTTCGAGCCCCAGCTCAGCCAAGAAAATTATCAATAAATTTTAATAAAATTCCAGGTTGTAAAAATTCCTTCCTTCAGTAAAAATAATTTAATGAAAAATTTAATTTGATGAACTCAAGCCTAACTAAAACAATTATCAAAAATAAAAAATTCACTTTAAAATTCAGGGAGAATTAAAATAGAAAGAATCATAACAGAACAAAAAACAAAGATGGTCAATTTATTTTTTAAAGTTAGCATTTAAATAAACAAATATTCAGAGTAAAATATAACAACATTTTCCACATTAATGTTATTGATAAAAGTAAACGTTTAATTCGCTTAATAACACTTTTAGCTCAAACTGATTTTATATTTGATTAATGGTTTAAACGAAAAAAATTTACGAGAATTGGTTTTTATGAATAAGAAGATATCTGTAAAGTTTGAAATGCTTTAAACATTGTTCAAGTACAAGTAGGCTTGCCAGATGGCCTTGATTTTTTTCGATTTACAAGAGTTTTTAGTGTTCGTCAAGAGTCAAAAAAAAATATGTTTTGTCAAAATTTTTTTAAGCCCAACCAAAAAAAACGTTATTTTTAAAATTCATTTAAAGTTTTTCTTTAAAAACAAGTTGTGTAAAAGTCAACACTGAGATGCTGATTTGAAACAGAAACCCGTATAAATAATTGTATGTATTTCCGTCCTTACTCAATACTGATAATAAAAAACGCTGACAAAAAACACCGAAGCATATTAAAATCAAGGCGAATTGTAAAAAGGCCTCATAAGCCTACGTCATCATCAGCTGTGCAAAGCAAATTTGCTATTCAAACCCATAAATTGCTTATGTTTTTATGTTCACAGAAAAAAAAATTTCACAGAAAAAATAACAATTGATTTCAATTAAAAAATTTGTGATATTAATTAAAAAATTATTAAATTAATAACACTGTGCTAGTTGCAAAATTAGACAAGCTGGGCGTTTAACATAATTCGGGTACGCTTCGGGTACATTTGACCCTTCTAGGGGCATCCTAGGCGCTGCAGGGGTCAAATTTAAGAATTTTATTAAACCGTCATATGTGTATGGTTAAAATCATTGTTATAATTTTATTCACAAACTCCTATTAACAATGAGAGCCATCTCACATTACTGCTCATATGAATAAATCAAATTGCAGGGTATAGGGAACCGACAATGCACCCACTTGTAGAAACAGTATAGTGGGAAATAACTTGAGAAAGGATCATCGGACTATATTTCCCCAAAAAAGAAAAACCAGCTTCCTCAAGAGCTCATCCTTTTGTGGTCGATTGGCAGGCGAATCGTAAAATGCAATACAGGAAGAATTCGTTTTTTGGCCGGAATATTTTTAAGTGGAATAACCTTCCTGCTGAAGTCTTCCCTCTCACGATCAACATGAATAAGTTCAAGTCGAATGTTCACAAACACTACTCCCTCAATCCTACTTCCCAAAATCTCTTTTCCCAGATCCAATACCATGCAATGCTTTAGTAGGGGTCATCCCCTGAGTGCTAGTCGTAACGGAATAAATTTATTAATATTGAATTTTTCTGAGCAAAGATCTGGCCTCTGTGATTCCCTGCCTTAATGGCTTCCGTCTCTTGGGGCTTCCTAAAGGTTCGAATAAGACCATAACAAGCAATCTTAATTTTAATAAAAATCAACATTTATTGAAATTAGAATGCAAAAATTTATTCACTGAATTGATCATAACGCGCCACCCTGTAGAACATTTAACAAAAGTGTTCTAACTTTCTGTGTTCAAAAACAAACATGAAATTTCTTGGAAATTGTTTTTATTTGTGGTTGGTTATTTATTTGTTGTTCAACAAAATGACCATAGTCAAACATTGTAAGTACATTTACTAGAAGTTATTGTTGCATGTTCTCTATTGCCCGTAACTAGAACCTGTTAAACGAGTTCAATAACAAAGAAACGTTATAAAAGTTTTAAGTCAACTTTTTGTTTTTTTTTTCTTCAAAGTTTATTAAATGTAATACAGTGTTACTTTTAATAGTGTTTTATTAAAATAAAAAAAATGTATATATTGGCAAAAGCTTATTTGGTGTGTAAGCTTGCGGTTATTTTGACGTCAACAATTATTTAACATAATTGTTAAGAACGAACAAGAAATTGTTATTAATTATATAAACAATATCATGGTCAGTTGGAGAGCTAAAACAAGTTAAGGAAACCTGAACCCTAATAGTTTATCTTATGTAAGTATCTATAAGTGATTTATGAGTTTTTGCAAAAAAGAAAAAAAAAAGCAAATCAGAATTTAAACAGCTCAGAAATGTTTAACCTGTCATTTAAAAATTATAATTTTAAACAATTCATAAACAAAAAAAAACATAATTTTCTTTCCGCATACATTTTAATAACAAACATACATGTGCACATATGAAAATTTTTTAGGAGCACAGTCATTAGTTTATATTTAGAATAAGTTTAAAGTTAATAAGGCTTATTATCTTAAATGGAATTTCAAGGTGACTTACAGCAAACAACATATAGAAAAAAATATTATAATTGATATCAATTAAGAGATTTGTGATACTAATTAAAAAATTAATTAAATATGCACCAGTAAACATAATAATTGTATCAGTTAAATATTTCTTTTTTAATTTTTTTATATTAACAACATTTTCTTCAGTAATGTTGTTGATATAAATAAAACATTTAATTCACTTGATTAAATTTTTTAATTAAAACTGGTTTTATTTTTGATTGAAGGTTTAATTGAAAAAAAAAATTGGCTAGAATTTGTTTTGCAAATTTATAGTGGTATAATAAAATACTAAAGGTATGTTCAGACCTAATATTTTAAGAGAAAATCCAAAGAAAAAAGGGTGGCCGGCAAATTGATTAAGTTTTATTTTTAACAAACTTTAGTGATTTACTTAACATTATTCGTAAGAAGATAAATGTAAAATTTAATATAGAAACTGTTAAATGATGTCTGATCTAGCAAACCCATAAAATTTTTTAATAAAACTAGTGGTTACGAAATTTGTAACTAAATCAATGGACTAGATAGACAAAATATTGGCTGTATAACTGGGAAATGCCAGATGTTTGCCAATTTTGCTATAAAATATTGACATAGTTAGTATATGTTTATTTAGTTCTCCATCTGTCCGCATATTGCTTCCGAAAAAAAAATAACTTTAAATGTTTTAAGCCAGCCTAAATCAAGCCAACATTGAATACGCTGCTTTAGAGTAAAACAAATTCCTATTGTGAATACCCTGTTCTAAAGAAAAGCATATTCAATTGAACCTAATAAAAGTCAGATGAAGCGATTTCTGGACTATAAGTAGTAAAAGGTAAAACTTGTCGATGGCCAGAAGTGACTCATTTATTGAATTTACCAAGTAACTCATACTTCCGGTTTTAGACCAACTGTCGCCTGGAAATGCTGTATATACACCCGTTTATCATTAGCTTACGTAAAAACGTGAGCAACAGTTCACGAGCAACCTTACCGGCATCGTCTTTGTATGGTGCTTCTCAGGCAATTAGGTAACAATCGTACCAATAAGTTTCACAGAAGCTCTGTTGCTTTAACAAAGAGGTATTATTGGCAAGCCCAACACTAGAATAGGATGATTTGGTGTATTTGCCCACACATCCTAAATCCAACTTACTACCGAAACAATAATAGTTCTCCTGTGATCGTATGGCCTGCTTTCAATAGCTCATAATAGATTTAACGCTTAGCGTCCCACCAAATACAGAGTATTACATTGGCACAAATGTAAAAACAGATTTACATGAGCACCTGCCATATGGCGTAATCTCATGGTGGATCAGTGGTTAATTACAAACAATTTGTTTACCAACCGCCCCCGTATGTGCTCAGCTAAAGAACACAGGCAGCAATTTAAGTGTGCAATCTGACAAAAATTGTACACCCCTTGTTTAGGAGCCGGAGTTATGTTATCTTTGCTGTTTTGGGTATAGCCAGGCTGTATCTGTTCAAGAGACACAGCACCTAGGAATGATTTGCCTCACACATGGCAGCCTCCACTAGTCGCTAGCTCTGCTGACGATTTGATCACCGAAAGTATCCCTCCGCCAAAAAATCCGCCTTTCGTTGTGACTTCATGCCTTGAAACAGGCATTTTTCCATCGGAGGGAAAAAACTTGATGAAACGTAACCTTTTATCAGCAAAGTAAAGCTTCTGCAAAGACAATTTTCCTTAAAGAAAGGAAGCATTTCTAGAAAGAAACATACTAACGAGAGCCTCAACCAATAGCCACCAAATGTGCCGTGGCACCAGCTAGCTATGATCTCTAGTGGGCCTTTAGTCAGAATAAATTACGAAGACTTTAGAAGACCTCTCGCTTTGTCGAATCCCAGGTATGCATACTTCTGATTATGCCGTGGAAGATGCCAACAGCACAAGATAAAATATATATCTTTCACACCCGTGGGGGATAACTGTAATACAATGGATATTCGGAATTGATTTCAATCCATCTGGTTGAAGGAAACTAACATACTTTGGGTTATCGTTTTGGTATTTTTTATCGCCAGGAATTTTTTAATTGAAAATGATTTTTTTCTATGGTCGTTTAATCTCCAAAATCTCCTTTCAACGTCTCTCGGCTTTTACTCTTGAAGTACTCAATTTGTTTGCTTAAGGATAAATTCTGCGTCTTTAAAATTTTTTTGATAGTAATCCTTGAAAGGCTTCTAGTGATTAAGGCTCACTATTGAGCTTGACAACAGTTTTCAAAGATAACTGACATTAATTTAACATTTTCTATATTTATACCCTCCACCGCAATTAGTTTTAAAGAGGGTATACTAAGTTTGTCATTCTGGCTCCTTGAGTAATTCTAAGTCGATTTAACCATGTCCGTTAGTATGTCCGTCTGTTGAAAACACGCTCACTTTCGAAAAACTCTAAAGAAATAAACAAACTTGGTGTCAAATTGCTTGTAGTTATCCTAAGCAGTTTAGGATTGAACAATTTGGTGTTATTTTCTTAAAAATGCTTTGCTCTCTAAAAGAGCAGCGTGTTTTATTCTAAAAAAATCACTCTTAAATGTCATAAGGCATTGCACTTTACGCCCCGTATAAAAAGAGAGTGTTGATAATGCCCTGTTAAGAGATGGCTTCTGTTTATATATGGGGTTACCAGACGAAGTTGGGAAAAAATCGTCTCTTATCAGGATAATAAAAATATTTAATTTTAATAGTTATTTTTTCTATTATTTTATAGTAAAAACAAAAGAAAGCATTACATTGTTAATGGTAGGTTGTCATTGGTATAAAATTTAAATGAATTCGGTGTTATAAAATTATTTTTGAAAAAAACGTCAAATCAAGAAATCGTAAAAACTTGGTGTAAATCAATCGGCAATCTGGCAAAGGTATTTTCTTGTTTACATATTTTATGAGAAACAAACTAAAGAAATTGGAATTTCGTCATTCATTTTGTTCATTTATTTATTTATTTTATTATTTATTATTATAAATCTATTAATAAATTAAGGTGTATGTATATATATTTTATATTTTGACGAACACACTTTTTGATTTATGTACATACATACTTTTTTTTATATATTGAAGAACAAACTTTTTGTCAGCTGTTAAAAACCGGGCGATCCAATTTTGTGTTTTGTTCTCGTCAAATGAAAATTGCAATATTCCATGTTCGGCAAGACATTTTATGCATGCACCTTTTAAAATGTGGTATTTTTTTGTAGAAAAGAAAACAACATAAGACTAATTTCACCGCTGTTTTGAAATTTATCATGATAGTTAAAATTGCTAAAAAACAAAAAAAAAAGCATACAACTTTCCGATTGTCGGTCAATAATATAATTCAGGTATAAACCGCAACCAATTTTAATGCTGATGTGTGTGTTTTTATAAAGATAAATTAATAATAAATAGATATCACTCCTGTAATATTCGCACTGTCGGTGGAGGGTATCAAAGATTCGGTACAGCTGAATATAGCGATCTAACTTGTTTCTAGCTGATTTTGGCGGTACAAGCAATAAACCCCGTCTCTTTCAAGTCAATATTGTATACTCAGGATCAGATTCGGTGAGCAATCGATATGAGTCGACTGCTTTTTAAATTGCACACCAGCACAACATTATACATTATCAAGACAAAAATTAAAAATCTATTAATGACTAAGGGAAGATAAATTACGAAATGACAAATCAGTTATTAAACCCACAAACCATTTGTAAGAAATTTGTAGCGAATATTGCATTTTTTTATTTTATATTGTTTTAGATACAATAAAATTTGATTAAATATCATTTTAGGGTACTTTACTCTATCACACAAGTCTTACGTATTTTGACAAAAATGCTACAGTATTCTGATTATTGTTTGAAAGATTTCAAAAACCAATAACAACTTATAATTTTCCTCAAAATACGTAAAATTTGTGTGAAAGTGTTAGGAAGCCTTTAGAAATATGAACAAAAATTTGTCAACATTTTTAAAGATTGTGATTTTCAATCTTATACTTTGATTAGTACTTTTTTATGCCATAAATGATCCTTTTAATTATATAATTTAACTTTGTTCAATCCAATGTTTATTTAAGTTAAATACATCCAAATTTCAAATAAATAATTTATAATTAATGATGTTGATTAATTATTTGAAATTAAATTAAAAATGCCAGACCTTAAGCTTTTAAATTCCATTTTAAAACATTAAAATACAGAACTTTTAAATCAAACTAAAAAAAAAGCCATAAATTTGTATTAAATGATTAAACTTTAATTTTTAACATCTAAACAATCGATTTCGCTTTTCTAATTTTGAAAATCTTAAACAAATTAACTACATATATTTTTTATTTTGCTTTAGTTATACTTAATTTAGTTTCGTTTACTTTAATACCAGCTCCGGCCACTTGAATAGAAGTTAGTAAACATTTTAAATTTAATATATACAAAAGTTAACCGCATATTTTAGACGCTCTAATTGTTGATTTATTTCAACAATTACATGCAAGTAAAATAACGATTGCAAATCTGCATAAATTAACTATCTTAAAAAAATGTTTAAGAAATATTAAAAAAAATCATGCACATACTTGAATAAATTTAAGGAAAAACCAACAACAAAAAAGTGTTAGTTAAACAAAGAAAAAAGATATCATTTTTAGTTAATACTATTTCATACTATACGAACTACAAATTGTAATGGCTTTTAAAAGCAAGAGCCAGACAAAAAGGAAGACTTTGAAAATAAACTTGTTAGAGATTTACGAAAAAAAACAAATTAAACCAATTTTAAATATTTGAAATTTTTTTAAATAGTTTTTAAAGCAAAATTCATTATGTTTTCTTAATAAAAGTTTGGAACAAAAAGACTTAAATTGAGCAAGTAAGAATTCTAAATTCGGCTGTGTCGAATCTTTGAAAGCCTTCGATTTTCGATGAACCGATCTTTACAAAATTTGGTGGTGCTAGTTTTAGTCCTATAGAACTATGAAAGACTAAGTTTTACGAAAATAGCATTATCTGTTACGGTTTTAGGCATACTAAAGTGTTTTTGAAAGTATAGGGGCAATTGTAAATTATTCACCGATTTTCACGAATTTTTTCGGTAAGATTTTTAGCCATACAAAAAAAATTCGTGCAAAATTTAATTACAACCGTTTTTTGTTATAAAAATATCCGCTTTATGGGGTGGTTGTTCCACATTTGGCTCTGAAACCCTTTCATACTGAACTGGTTATGCTGGATTTAAATCCAAAATTGCTTAAAAGAACTAAATATTTGACACCAAAACAGTTATTTTTTTTCTTTTTAGTTGTTTTAGTTGAATTCAACAGAGAGACAGACAGACAGAAAGACGGACATGGCTAAATCGACATAAAATTACTCAAGGACCAAGAAAATATATTCTTTATGACTTCTTAAATTAATATTAAAATAGTTTCACACGTAATGCCAAACTAAGTATGCCGTCATTCACAATGAGTAGCCAAGGTTTTCAGAACGAAAGACTTAAGAAGCAAACTTTTTTTTTATTAAAAAAAACTGAAAAAAAGTTTTTATGGGCGTTGTTTGTCACAATGTAAGAAATTGCAACAAAATATATATAAAAACAAATTTTAAAATGTTGTTTTTGTTTTAAATGTTAATTAAACGAAAGGGTTTTCTCGCTCATGTTCTAAAAACAAACAGGCAAGACTTTAGAGACAAACTTACAAACCCTAATGCAAAGATCACAAAAACACAACTTGAAATATTGCAAATTAAAAAAAAAATTAAATGTCAAATAAAAAAATATGTCAAATAAAAAAAAACGACATTACAAAATCCCCGCAAATTCCAAAGCACATACATAAGTTATATGCATCAGAGAGTGAGAGAGAGGGAGACAGCCAGCATTCTCAATATATCTGGCCAGTGATGCCAACTTATCTATTATAGGGCTAGATTAATTAATTTTAATTACTCCTGGCTCGTAATTAAAAAAAAAACAAGAGCTAGCACGGGCTCTTTTCAAACGTGATATTGGAACGTTAGACACTTTTAACATCTATCTATGAGTGCCCCGGTAGGCTAGCTGGTAGCGAGCTAGTCTATCATCGCCGGGGTTGCGGGTTCGATTCCCGCCAGGGACTCTGGTTTCTTTCCTGCAGATAAGCATAAAGCTTCGCGGGATTAGCTTAGGAAATTAAAAAATAAAAAATAAAAAATCAGTAAATGTTACCGTTTTCACCTTTATGTTATGTCTCCGGTTCAATTTTGTATGAGTACATTTCTTTTGCTTCGATCAAAAGTATAGAAAGGCTTGGGAATCAAATCCTGTGTTTAAACAATGGATTAAACTAACAAAAGATCCGTCAAATGCTTTATGCAAATATCACAATTCAATAAAAAAAAAGCTTAACAGTTTAAATTATTACTCCATTCGGAGGCTCAAAAACATAAAAATTTGGCGCCATTTAACGATGTTGTACTATCCCAACCAGATATATAATTTTCGCCAGATGCTCGGACAGAAACGTAAATTGCCCACGCAAATCTTTCTTTATATGCACCATTTTTAGCAATGAATAACCTTTGCAAAGCAAGCGTTTTTGTAAAAATAAATTAAATTGATGCTAGGAACACAACTGGGACGAACGACGAATTTCGTCCAGCACGACGAATTATTCGGAAGAAGTTCGCTGTATAAATTCGTCGTACGAAACACAATAACGACGAAAAAACAAAATGGAAATAAAATATTTTGTATTAACAAGAAATAGTGGTACCATATGAACAAAAAATACTTCACAAACAAAACATTAAGAACAACTTAATTAAAATACTTTTTTATTGTTAATTTTTTTTCAATTTGAATTTTATATGATATTCAGTTAAAACTTTACAATTTCTAAAGTAAAAAGTAACTTTATTTACTAAAACACTTACAGCCTTATTCAAAAAAAATGTTAATTTTGGTTTAAAGAACATATTAGTTAATAAGCACTTTACGCTTAATAACCTTATTGTAAAAATTTGTATACAAAAAACGTATATTAGTTAATAATGACTTTTAGAATTTTTTTAGTTTAAGACTGGTAACACCGGTTCATGCACTTATGTGTGTGAAGTTAAATTTTAAAATTTATAACCCTAGACACATTCTGTTATGTTTACAGAGCAATGTTAACCACTTAACAGAACTTAAGTTAACGCTGTTATGATGCATGATTCCAGATTTCTGGAAAAGGAGTCAACGTGGGCGATAAAAAATGATTAGGATTTGTGGACAATACTATTCTCCATCGTTCCCCATCCCCACAATTTGTAACAGAGCGAGTTGGAGTGACTTATGGCCAATTTACTCTTTTGAAGTCTCTAGGGGATGAGTCCAGATTTCTGGAAAAGGAGTCAACGTGGGCGATAAAAAATGATTATGATTTGTGGACAATACTATTCTCCATCGTTCTCCATCCCCAGAATTTGTAACAGAGCGAGTTGGAGTGACTTATGGCCAATTTACTCTTTTGAAGTCTCTAGGGGATGAGTCCAGATTTCTGGAAAAGGAGTCAACGTGGGCGATAAAAAATGATTAGGATTTGTGGACAATACTGTTCTCCATCGTTCTCCATACCCAGAATTTGTAACAGAGCGAGTTGGAGTGACTTATGGCCAATTTACTCTTTTGAAGTCTCTAGGGGATGAGTCCAGATTTCTGGAAAAGGAGTCAACGTGGGCGATAAAAAATGATTAGGATTTGTGGACAATACTGTTCTCCATCGTTCTCCATCCCCAGAATTTGTAACAGAGCGAGTTGGAGTGACTTATGGCCAATTTACTCTTTTGAAGTCTCTAGGGGATGAGTCCAGATTTCTGGAAAAGGAGTCAACGTGGGCGATAAAAAATGATTAGGATTTGTGGACAATACTATTCTCCATCGTTCTCCATACCCAGAATTTGTAACAGAGCGAGTTGGAGTGACTTATGGCCAATTTACTCTTTTGAAGTCTCTAGGGGATGAGTCCAGATTTCTGGAAAAGGAGTCAACATGGGCGATAAAAAATGATTAGGATTTGTGGACAATACTGTTCTCCATCGTTCTCCATCCCCAGAATTTGTAACAGAGCGAGTTGGAGTGACTTATGGCCAATTTACTCTTTTGAAGTCTCTAGGGGATGAGTCCAGATTTCTGGAAAAGGAGTCAACGTGGGGCGATAAAAAATGATAAGGATTTGTGGACAATACTATTCTCCATCGTTCTCCATCCCCAGAATTTTTAACAGAGCGAGTTGGAGTTACTTATGGCCAATTTACTCTTTTGAAGTCTCTAGGGGATGAGTCCAGATTTCTGGAAAAGGAGTCAACGTGGGCGATAAAAAATGATTAGGATTTGTGGACAATACTATTCTCCATCGTTCTCCATCCCCAGAATTTTTAACAGAGCGAGTTGGAATGACTTATGGCCAATTTACTCTTTTGAAGTCTCTAGGGGATGAGTCCAGATTTCTGGAAAAGGAGTCACATGGGCGATAAAAAATGATTAGGATTTGTGGACAATACTATTCTCCATCGTTCTCCATCCCCAGAATTTGTAACAGAGCGAGTTGGAGTGACTTATGGCCAATTTACTCTTTTGAAGTCTCTAGGGGATGAGTCCAGATTTCTGGAAAAGGAGTCAACGTGGGCGATAAAAAATGATTAGGATTTGTGGACAATACTATTCTCCATCGTTCTCCATCCCCAGAATTTTTAACAGAGCGAGTTGGAGTTACTTATGGCCAATTTACTCTTTTGAAGTCTCTAGGGGATGAGTCCAGATTTCTGGAAAAGGAGTCAACGTGGGCGATAAAAAATGATTAGGATTTGTGGACAATACTATTCTCCATCGTTCTCCATCCCCAGAATTTTTAACAGAGCGAGTTGGAATGACTTATGGCCAATTTACTCTTTTGAAGTCTCTAGGGGATGAGTCCAGATTTCTGGAAAAGGAGTCAACGTGGGCGATAAAAAATGATTAGGATTTGTGGACAATACTGTTCTCCATCGTTCTCCATACCCAGAATTTGTAACAGAGCGAGTTGAAGTGACTTATGGCCAATTTACTCTTTTGAAGTCTCTAGGGGATGAGTCCAGAATTCTGGAAAAGGAGTCAACGTGGGCGATAAAAAATGATTAGGATTTGTGGACAATACTATTCTCCATCGTTCTCCATCCCCAGAATTTGTAACAGAGCGAGTTGGAGTGACTTATGGCCAATTTACTCTTTTGAAGTCTCTAGGGGATGAGTCCAGATTTCTGGAAAAGGAGTCAACGTGGGCGATAAAAAATGATTAGGATTTGTGGACAATACTATTCTCCATCGTTCTCCATACCCAGAATTTGTAACAGAGCGAGTTGGAGTGACTTATGGCCAATTTACTCTTTTGAAGTCTCTAGGGGATGAGTCCAGATTTCTGGAAAAGGAGTCAACGTGGGCGATAAAAAATGATTAGGATTTGTGGACAATACTATTCTCCATCGTTCTCCATCCCCAGAATTTGTAACAGAGCGAGTTGGAGTGACTTATGGCCAATTTACTCTTTTGAAGTCTCTAGGGGATGAGTCCAGATTTCTGGAAAAGGAGTCAACGTGGGGCGATAAAAAATGATTAGGATTTGTGGACAATACTATTCTCCATCGTTCTCCATCCCCAGAATTTTTAACAGAGCGAGTTGGAGTTACTTATGGCCAATTTACTCTTTTGAAGTCTCTAGGGGATGAGTCCAGATTTCTGGAAAAGGAGTCAACGTGGGCGATAAAAAATGATTAGGATTTGTGGACAATACTATTCTCCATCGTTCTCCATCCCCAGAATTTTTAACAGAGCGAGTTGGAATGACTTATGGCCAATTTACTCTTTTGAAGTCTCTAGGGGATGAGTCCAGATTTCTGGAAAAGGAGTCACATGGGCGATAAAAAATGATTAGGATTTGTGGACAATACTATTCTCCATCGTTCTCCATCCCCAGAATTTGTAACAGAGCGAGTTGGAGTGACTTATGGCCAATTTACTCTTTTGAAGTCTCTAGGGGATGAGTCCAGATTTCTGGAAAAGGAGTCAACGTGGGCGATAAAAAATGATTAGGATTTGTGGACAATACTATTCTCCATCGTTCTCCATCCCCAGAATTTTTAACAGAGCGAGTTGGAGTTACTTATGGCCAATTTACTCTTTTGAAGTCTCTAGGGGATGAGTCCAGATTTCTGGAAAAGGAGTCAACGTGGGCGATAAAAAATGATTAGGATTTGTGGACAATACTATTCTCCATCGTTCTCCATCCCCAGAATTTTTAACAGAGCGAGTTGGAATGACTTATGGCAAATTTACTCTTTTGAAGTCTCTAGGGGATGAGTCCAGATTTCTGGAAAAGGAGTCAACGTGGGCGATAAAAAATGATTAGGATTTGTGGACAATACTGTTCTCCATCGTTCTCCATACCCAGAATTTGTAACAGAGCGAGTTGAAGTGACTTATGGCCAATTTACTCTTTTGAAGTCTCTAGGGGATGAGTCCAGAATTCTGGAAAAGGAGTCAACGTGGGCGATAAAAAATGATTAGGATTTGTGGACAATACTATTCTCCATCGTTCTCCATCCCCAGAATTTTTAACAGAGCGAGTTGGAGTTACTTATGGCCAATTTACTCTTTTGAAGTCTCTAGGGGATGAGTCCAGATTTCTGGAAAAGGAGTCAACGTGGGCGATAAAAAATGATTAGGATTTGTGGACAATACTATTCTCCATCGTTCTCCATCCCCAGAATTTTTAACAGAGCGAGTTGGAATGACTTATGGCCAATTTACTCTTTTGAAGTCTCTAGGGGATGAGTCCAGATTTCTGGAAAAGGAGTCAACGTGGGCGATAAAAAATGATTAGGATTTGTGGACAATACTGTTCTCCATCGTTCTCCATACCCAGAATTTGTAACAGAGCGAGTTGAAGTGACTTATGGCCAATTTACTCTTTTGAAGTCTCTAGGGGATGAGTCCAGAATTCTGGAAAAGGAGTCAACGTGGGCGATAAAAAATGATTAGGATTTGTGGACAATACTATTCTCCATCGTTCTCCATCCCCAGAATTTGTAACAGAGCGAGTTGGAGTGACTTATGGCCAATTTACTCTTTTGAAGTCTCTAGGGGATGAGTCCAGATTTCTGGAAAAGGAGTCAACGTGGGCGATAAAAAATGATTAGGATTTGTGGACAATACTATTCTCCATCGTTCTCCATACCCAGAATTTGTAACAGAGCGAGTTGGAGTGACTTATGGCCAATTTACTCTTTTGAAGTCTCTAGGGGATGAGTCCAGATTTCTGGAAAAGGAGTCAACGTGGGCGATAAAAAATGATTAGGATTTGTGGACAATACTATTCTCCATCGTTCTCCATCCCCAGAATTTGTAACAGAGCGAGTTGGAGTGACTTATGGCCAATTTACTCTTTTGAAGTCTCTAGGGGATGAGTCCAGATTTCTGGAAAAGGAGTCAACGTGGGGCGATAAAAAATGATTAGGATTTGTGGACAATACTATTCTCCATCGTTCTCCATCCCCAGAATTTTTAACAGAGCGAGTTGGAGTTACTTATGGCCAATTTACTCTTTTGAAGTCTCTAGGGGATGAGTCCAGATTTCTGGAAAAGGAGTCAACGTGGGCGATAAAAAATGATTAGGATTTGTGGACAATACTATTCTCCATCGTTCTCCATCCCCAGAATTTTTAACAGAGCGAGTTGGAATGACTTATGGCCAATTTACTCTTTTGAAGTCTCTAGGGGATGAGTCCAGATTTCTGGAAAAGGAGTCACATGGGCGATAAAAAATGATTAGGATTTGTGGACAATACTATTCTCCATCGTTCTCCATCCCCAGAATTTGTAACAGAGCGAGTTGGAGTGACTTATGGCCAATTTACTCTTTTGAAGTCTCTAGGGGATGAGTCCAGATTTCTGGAAAAGGAGTCAACGTGGGCGATAAAAAATGATTAGGATTTGTGGACAATACTATTCTCCATCGTTCTCCATCCCCAGAATTTTTAACAGAGCGAGTTGGAGTTACTTATGGCCAATTTACTCTTTTGAAGTCTCTAGGGGATGAGTCCAGATTTCTGGAAAAGGAGTCAACGTGGGCGATAAAAAATGATTAGGATTTGTGGACAATACTATTCTCCATCGTTCTCCATCCCCAGAATTTTTAACAGAGCGAGTTGGAATGACTTATGGCCAATTTACTCTTTTGAAGTCTCTAGGGGATGAGTCCAGATTTCTGGAAAAGGAGTCAACGTGGGCGATAAAAAATGATTAGGATTTGTGGACAATACTGTTCTCCATCGTTCTCCATACCCAGAATTTGTAACAGAGCGAGTTGAAGTGACTTATGGCCAATTTACTCTTTTGAAGTCTCTAGGGGATGAGTCCAGAATTCTGGAAAAGGAGTCAACGTGGGCGATAAAAAATGATTAGGATTTGTGGACAATACTATTCTCCATCGTTCTCCATCCCCAGAATTTGTAACAGAGCGAGTTGGAGTGACTTATGGCCAATTTACTCTTTTGAAGTCTCTAGGGGATGAGTCCAGATTTCTGGAAAAGGAGTCAACGTGGGCGATAAAAAATGATTAGGATTTGTGGACAATACTATTCTCCATCGTTCTCCATACCCAGAATTTGTAACAGAGCGAGTTGGAGTGACTTATGGCCAATTTACTCTTTTGAAGTCTCTAGGGGATGAGTCCAGATTTCTGGAAAAGGAGTCAACGTGGGCGATAAAAAATGATTAGGATTTGTGGACAATACTATTCTCCATCGTTCTCCATCCCCAGAATTTGTAACAGAGCGAGTTGGAGTGACTTATGGCCAATTTACTCTTTTGAAGTCTCTAGGGGATGAGTCCAGATTTCTGGAAAAGGAGTCAACGTGGGGCGATAAAAAATGATTAGGATTTGTGGACAATACTATTCTCCATCGTTCTCCATCCCCAGAATTTTTAACAGAGCGAGTTGGAGTTACTTATGGCCAATTTACTCTTTTGAAGTCTCTAGGGGATGAGTCCAGATTTCTGGAAAAGGAGTCAACGTGGGCGATAAAAAATGATTAGGATTTGTGGACAATACTATTCTCCATCGTTCTCCATCCCCAGAATTTTTAACAGAGCGAGTTGGAATGACTTATGGCCAATTTACTCTTTTGAAGTCTCTAGGGGATGAGTCCAGATTTCTGGAAAAGGAGTCACATGGGCGATAAAAAATGATTAGGATTTGTGGACAATACTATTCTCCATCGTTCTCCATCCCCAGAATTTTAAACATTCGTTCTATAAAACTTAGTGTTTCCATTTTAAATACCAATATAATATTGTAAAATTTATATTTTTATTATTTTGTTAGTTTTCTCAAAGTTTGTTGTGTTTGTAATATTATTAATTTTGGTTTAAAGTAGGGTTGAAGGTACTTTAAAATTCTTTCTTTTAATATTGAGTTACTAAACGTATTTTAGACTAATAATTGTTTTTGAATAATACTTTAACGATTTTTACTTAATAAGTCTTGGTAAACCTTTAGTAACTTTTTTTGAATAAGGCTGTTTCCCATTTTGAAACAATATGGCTACCCAGTACTGATTTGTTCATCGTTCGCCGGAGCAAGAATTAGAATTAAACCTATTTAAAGTTTGCAACGACCGGCGAATTTTCGTCGGAGCCCTGATTGTGTGTATTTTCATATACACAAAAATTTTTTATTTTTGACGAATGTTCGCGGCCAAAAATTCGTCGTTCGTCCCACTTGTGTACCTAGCATTAAACATATATAGAGTCAAAATTATATAAAAACAAACATTTGGCCAGAAGATGAATTTAACACTTTTTAAAATGACTGTTCATATTTTTAATTCTATTTATTGAAATGTTACATATTGTAGTGTAAATATTTGAATACAATTTTTAAGTAGTAATTTTATTAAACATTATTATTAAATAAATGAGTTTGAAGTACAAAAATGAATAATAAATGGATTTAAAACAGAACAATCTTTGATTTTTAAATTTAGCACTTTTTGACTGCTCGGTCGGCACGTTTTGCCATTGAATAGTTGGCATCTCTGTATCTGGTATCGAATTTTGACATTCAACATAAATAACCAGGGCTGTCAGATATGGCGATTTTGAAACGTGTTTGGCGGTGAGAATTTCCATTTGGCGACTGGCTACTTTTTTGGCAATTTTTTATATAACTGGCGATTTACTTGGCTATTTTTTCCTTTTATATTATTTCAGCGATTTTTTTAACAGTTTGTCATATTTTGTTATAATTACTAATTTAAAAAAATATGGCAACTTTTTTTCACATGATTTTGTTTATCATTTTAAATGAATTTTATATTCAGTCACTATTAAATTCTAATTCAATGAGGCTGAAGTGTACGATCTTATAGACTTGTGAACTTAATTTTAGTTTTTAACTGAATATATCGTCCCCTCAATATAACAATAGCGTATAATTTTTTTGGGGTTTTGAGAAAATCGTGTTTAAAGTTTTTGTCAAATCGGATGTCTATTAAAACCTCAATATCGCGGTAAATAAAAATTCTTCACATTGGATTTTTCGACCGTTCTTGTCTTTAAATTGACCAATTTTTTTTATTCTACGCATCCTTTAAGACCATCCATATGTCATTCAAAGTGCAAGTCTTCCATATAGGCTATTTTATTTTTTAAGGAATTCGTATGATGAATCTGATACACTATTTTATTTTGTATGGTATACGCTGTTTTATTCAATAATTTTACGATATTTTTATTAAAATATTTGATCTCAAACATATCAATTTGTAATATTATAAAACAGTGATTAACTCATAGTTTTGTTAATTCAGTGGCATATATTCATTACTTTTCAATTTGGGTTATTAAAAACAAAAAATTATGACAAATTAAGGTATTCATTGCGTAAATCAAAAAAAAACTAGAAGTTCATTCGTCTTCTTTCTCTTTCTCTGCTTTATCTGGCTCATCTAAACAATTTCGCTTCTTTCCACCTTGTAAGTTATAAAAAAATGACTGCGAGCCACGACGAATTACATTCTTCTTGCACAAATTTTGAAGATCATGCAGCTTTCGATGGTCGAAATGAAACTATTTCTCAAACAATAGTGTATATTATTATAAGCTATTTTATGAGTTAAAGTTTTCATAAATTTCTACAGACTAAAATGGAGTATAATGCATATACACTATTATTCTTTCAACAATTTTGGAGTGGCAATTTCAAGTAAAATAGCGCATATGAGCCTACACACTTATTGAAGGAAAATTTTGAACAAGAAATTATACACTATTTTTCCCAACGACATTTTGACCCACTTTTTGGAAGTAGAATTTGACGAAATTTTGACCAGACATAAAATCAATGATGGAGATTCTAAATATGCAATAAAAAAATAATAGCGTATGAGCACATACGCTATTGTTATATTAAGGGGACGATATGATCTCCATTTTATGTTATTTAATAAAAAAAATAACAGAAACTAAATAAAATTTACTTTCGGTGACTTTTTTGTATTTTATCTCAATTTTTGGCGATTTTTGACTGTAATTTTACACTACCTTGTTTTTTAAAGAAAAAAATGTTACGAAAACTGAACAAAATTGACATTTGCCGATATTTGGCGATTTATGACATCCGGTTTGGCGATGGAGGTGAAGGAAATCTGACAACCCTGTAACTATTTGCCTGTTCAACAATTTCAAACGTTAACGTTCGCATAAAAAATTTGTATGAAAAACAATCAGTTTTAAAAAATATTTTCGATAAAAAATTCTATGCGAACGTTTACGTTCGAAATTATTGAGCAGGCAATAAGTTCATACAGATACAAAAACGACCTGCCGGGATGATGTGACTGTATTGTTGTCGAAAAAGAAAATTAAAAATATAAAATAAAATTACTATTGCATTTTTAAATTAAATAATTAATATACGTAATGACATTATCCAAAGGGATCTTAACATCCCTACCATCCAGGAAAAAATTTAAAAGTATTCAGCCAAAGGCTGAAAAGAACCGACACTTTGAGCCTAGCAAGCTTTTTTGGCACTTGAATGCAATTAATTAGCAGTTAAATTGGTAATGGCTAATAAATAATAATTAGGATTAAGCTTTGAACACATATTGTAATTTTCGACAAGAAAGATTCAATAAAAGAAAAAAAATTGTTTTCGAAAGAAAACACGATGCAATTGCGGCGTTACGTAATACTTCCTTACGACCTGCGATTGAATTTTGTTCCTCGCATAAAATTAATAAAAAAACAAGTAAGAAAGTATAGTGGCTCAAGCCTGGCCATTAAGAACCTTATACCACAGTATACACAGACAAGTTTTCAAGTGAGAACAGTACCTATGGGCAATCATGGACCCGGCATAACAAAATTATGTTATGCGGTTAGGATTCATATATGTAAGTGTTTTTAATGCCGAATATTATTCAGATATCAACATTTATGTATTTAGAGTGGGAGCTTATATAGAACCAATGGTTAATTTTTAACCTACAATACAAAATTTTGCCATGATATTGTTTTTATTATAAAAGTTTTCGTCGCTAAATTTTATAGCAAAAACAGCATTTATAAGGCAGCATATATAAGGGATTTATAGTCAAATATGGATAGATTTTAATCAGTTTTGGCAGCATAATTAAGACTACAAGTTGTCCGAAATGATTTTTATATGGAGACCCTGTTAAAATATTGACCAATTTACGCTATTTTTTTTATTTTTTTTTTTTTTTTTATTAATATTATATAATACAATAAATGACACTATATAATATGAGTTTGGAGTGCTAGCTACTATGGCCTTCGACTCCAAAGGCTATTTTTAACTGAAGACTTGCTGAAGAATGAAAAATTATCAATAAATTTTAATTGATTTCATGTTGTAAAATTCCTTTCACCATAAGAATAATTTAATAAAAATTAAATTTGATGAACTTTAGCCTAATTAAAATATCAAGATTTTATAGTAAACCAATTTTGTTAAATATTTTTTTAAAGCAAAATATACTTAAAAAGTCTTTGCCTGTTAAATTTGTTTTAACAAAATCCAAGGTCTTTCTAAAGTTTTTTTTTTTTTTTTGTCATGATATATGACTTTTGTTCATATCCTTCTTAACTGTTTTTAAAAATCAAGAAAACTACTTCTACTCTCATTTATAAATTACAATTCTTGTCTAGATTTATCAACATCACCGCAGTTTTTTTTAATGACTTGCGTTAAAAGGCACAAGATGACAGAAGTTGTTACTTGAAATTAAATGTTACTTATTCAAGTTCCTGCTACAAGCGTATACGTATAATATTTGTTTGTATGTCTCTTGGTCATTCTGTTACAAAAGCTTTAAAACTCATAAAATTCCCGTTGTATTTGTCAGCTTTAAGCTGTTTCTTTTAAACATAATCATTAATTTTGGATCTCTTTTTTATAATATTTTCTTTTTTTTTCTTTGTTTTATTTTTGCATTGCTGCCTTTTTTAAACTTCCATCCTACATAGCTGTAAAGTGAGTTTCTTTTTAATTTTGCGAAATAAAAAAAAATTTATTCAACAAGGGACATTATTACAAAGTTGTTACCGTATATTGTTTGCAGAACAAAGAGATATTGAAGTTGGCTTGCTTTGTATTATTTTACTCATATAATATTTTATTCAATTGACTGGTTTTTGGTGGACTTTTTTAAAAAAAGTTGCTTTATTTCAAGGATAACAAGTGTAGGCTCCCAGAGAAGGCAAAATACGTCTTTGGGTTTGTTAAATATAATTAATAAGAAGAAAATTGTAGGCTCATGTAAATTTATTATGGAACTCACATTACTATTAATCGATCTTTATTTCATAGCTCAAAAATATTTAAAATTTTTTAGGAAAACAGGCAGATTTTTTTCAAGTTAAAAATTTTATAAAAGTTTCTAAAAACTTGCTTGATTGAGCTAGTCTCTAAGTTAAAGCGCTGCGGGTTTTAAAGCAACAACAGGCTGAAGTTCCACAAAACCGGTATTTAGCTTTGAATATAGTTTAAAATTGTTTTAATTAACCATTAAAAAAATTTATACATAAATATTCCTTACACAGAAAAAATTCTCGCCAATTTTTTTCAATTAAACTTTTAATCAAAAATAATATCGATTTCAATTAAAAATTTAATCAAGTAAATAAAACATTTACTTATAACAACAACATTACTGCACAAAATGTTGTTAATATCAAAAAAACATTTAACTGATACTATCAATTTGTTTACTTAATTAACTAATTAATTTTTTTTACAAAATCACAAATTTTTTTAATTGAAATCAATTTTTATTTTAGTTTTGGCCATCGTTAGCTTAAACTTTTCTTATTTTTGTGATGCCAACAATGAATCAAGCCAATTTTGGTTAACCTGTTCTAAAGTCAAGGGTATTTCAGTAGAGAGGTTTAATAGTCAGTTGGGGCAGGGTCTACACTATTAGACAGATGATGAGCCAAAACTTCCCAAGAAAATAGATTTAAATAAATGGTATACCATGTCAAGCCTCCACGCAAAAATTCACACCAGAACTTAGAAATTTATTTTCAAAATTCGCCTTCTGTTCGCCAAACATCGTAAATTTTAAGGTGGTTTATACAAGCAGCTAATACGCAAAACTATGTATCGATTCATGACCACATTTATTCTTTGGTAATATATTATTATATTTATTCAAATCGGGCCCGAACGCTGCGTACAGAAGAAGCGATCAAAGGGCTCAAACTTATCAATACGCCGCCGTTCTGTCTGTCCTTCCACTAACTGGAAAACTTTAAAGAAAGATCCTTGGCCCACATTAATAGAAATTCCAAATGGTTCACGAATTCGGAAAATTGGCTGAGAACAACTGGAATTTGAACAAGATTTTTATCGTCAAATCACCTTCGGCGATGAGGCTCACTTTAGGCTTAACGGGTGTGCAAACAAGCAGAATAGTAGTTTTTGGAGTGCCAACATTACCGTGAATAATGAATGCTAAAGCAAAGTGCTTTGTGAGTTTTTTATTCCTCATGTCATAGCAAAATTGTCACATCAAATAGACCTCCATCAAGAAGCCACAACCATATTATGGTTGCCTCTAAGCATGTTATGGATTAATATGACAATATTTTGATTTTAAATTTTCCTTTTTCCCAACATGCTATGGTTGGAAATCAACCATGCTATTTTAAGTTTCAAACATAATAAGCCATTGTCAACCAAAACATGTTCGAAGGCAACCATAGTATTCTAATGGCTTCTTTTCACCAAAATATGGTTGTCGGTGACAATAATACGGTTAAATTTTAAATTAAATTTAAATTTTTTTTGTTTAAAATTTTCTTTAAAAATATTAATGATGGAGGTGACCATATTTAAACATGTTTTTTCTCTGCTCGTTTTTTTGGCAAAGGCTCGTAATGATGTTACAAGTTGAGCTTGAGAGCAATCTCCATTAAAACATGCTTCTAATTTATCCCCTTTAAACTTCTATCTGAACTGTACAAATCATTTGCAATAAAGTCTATAGATAACGTGTTTGCCTCGGTGAGAAATCGATGTGCTTCAGTTGCACTTTTTTTGAATTAAAAAAGTTAAGCAAAACTTCACGTAAATAATGCTTTGTTGACACAAAATTTTGTCAATTTTGAACTAAAAACAACTCTGTTGTATACGTTATCTTGTTCAATGTCTAAGAGCGGGTTTTTTACTTAGAGTTTAAACCAGGATCAATAGTAAGATTTGTTAATCTTATAATAAAATTAATCTAGCCTTAATCTTCTGTGGCGTTTTTGAGTGAAAGATTAAAGCTTTTAGCATTGCCATATGAATTGACAATACTTTTATGTATAAGTATGGCAGTTTAAAACAAATACCAAAAATTGTCATCAAATGACTGTTCTTAACGTGAAAAAGAAGAAGAAAAGGCGAGAATTTTGTATTGTGTTATATAATATTATATATTTATAAATAGATATTTATTCTTATTTGCCCTTTATTTTATAATTACTTTTAATTATTTAAGCTTGAGGGTGGAATATTTAATAAAATTTTAAATAAAAAAAATATAAAAAATATTTCCTTTCATAAGCTGTTCGTACTTTTGAAAGTTCTGTCGCAAGTTTAAACCGGAAACAAAATGAAATAATCGACTACCCAAAAACGAATTTCAAAGATTAGTTCTAATTTAATCGCTGATCTTTATGTCAAAAACTGGCTCTAAGTGAGATTAACTGACAGATGTTTACCCTTTTATATATGTAAGTGAGTTCAGACAAAAACCATGTGTAAAAGACACGCCACTTGTTGTGAATCCTGCTTTTTTGTGTTTAATCGTTTTCGTCCTGATTTCCACAAAACAATATTTAAAGTATTTGGAGATTATCATTCATATAATAACCTTGCAAACGACCTTACTTGTAAGTGTTTTTCTTTTGTAAATCAACAAAAGATATTTTATGTTTCGGACATAATTTGTTTTACAAGTACAAGAAAATACCAAAATAAACATTAAACCTGACCCCCTTTTCGGTCAAGAAAAACATTAAACTAGAACAGAAAAAAACTTTACCGCAAACTACAAATACTTTTGTTATTTTGTAAATGCAAAATACCAAAAAAAAGAAAAAATTACGATCAATAAACAACCCCGTTCTTTTTATGTTTTTATTTTTTTCACTATGACTTCAATACAAAATCTTAACCTTTAAACAATTTCCGTTCTAAACTCAGCGCTTGATAGCCGGTCAAAACCACCATAAAATGTTTCTAAAAAATTACATACATGAATTAAATTCAGTTTCTTTTTTTTTATTGTGTTTATAATTTTTTATAACGAAGTGTTGATAATATTAATGTTTAATCCTACAACCACATAATTGCACAAAAAGTTTTTGTAAAACAAAAATAAAAATATCCAATAGGCCACAAAACTACAAACATCCGGTTTAACATTATTTTAAGTAGCTGTGTGTGTGTGTGTTTGAAAATATTTTACAGGCAGTGACAAGAAAACGTTTGACTTAAGACAACAAATTCGATTGGGTAGCAAAAGATTCAAGGGCCGGTAAACAAACGATTTTCTAATTTATTCGCCTTCTCTCAAAATTTTTATTGACTTAAAATTTATTTCCCATATTATAAGTAGAATTTTAAAATTTTTTCAATTAGATTCTTTGTTTAATAGCACTTGGTATGGTTTTTAATCCAAATTTTGATTTTTATTTTAAATCAGACTCAATTTCATTATATTAAATTTTCGTTAAATTATTTAAATGCAGGAAGGAATTATACATCATAAAATTAATTAAAATTTATTGATAATTTTTTCTTGAAACATGTCAATTCAACCCAAGTTCGAGCCCCAGTCAAAAAAATTATCAATAAATTTTAATAAAATTCCAAGTTGTTAAAATTCCTTCCGTCATTAAAAACAATTTAATGAAAATTAAATTTGATGAACTCAAGCCTAAATAAAAATACCAAATTAAAATTAACAGTTCAAGTAAAAATCACAATTGTTCTTAAATTTTTTCATTCTTGACTGAACAGGAGATTGAACTCGGCTCGAACTTAAATGTTTCGAGTATAACCACATTCTCACCATCAGAGAGCTTTGCAGTTTTACTCTTTCCACCAATGCGACGGCTGTTATTCTATAGTCAAACATCAAACATTCCTCAAAACATCAGGAGATTTTTTTTTAATTTTTTGCGTTCCTTACTTCCTCTCACCGACTGTATAAATAAATTTCCATAGTTATACATAAATACAAATTGTTGACGTTTAATGCATTTGTTCAAGCGTTTATTTCTATTTTACTAAAAAAAAAACAAAATCAAAATTGCAGATATTTAAGTATGTGTGTATATAAAAATCTTATTTTGGGAATTTACTGTTGGATGATTTATGACAAAAAAAAAAAATTAGCAGTGGTGTTGCTTTAATGAAGACATTATGACGGAAGAGACATTGATGGAGGAAATATTTCATATACTGCTATTCGAAGTGACTTCTCAGAAAAAAATCATAACGAAAATGATAATTAATTAGTTGTTTAAGATTTCAAGAAAAATACAAACATTAAAATTTTGTTAAATATTTAAAAAATTCTAGTGCCAAGTTTTTAAATTTTAGATGTTTTGATGTATAAAAGCCATCGCGATTAATGGAAAAATATTTTTTTCTACATAGAAAAAACACTGTTTTACAAAAAGTCTCTCGTTACCAAAAAAATTTGTTTTGTTTTTTTAAAAAAAAATTAACAGCTTTTCTACATAAAGTCGTACGTTCAATAAAATAGTTTTTTTTCCAGCAGACGAAATTCGACCTTAATTATTTATGCAAATATGAAGAACACTAACATATATATAAGTACAAATAAATTTACATATTGCGATCATTTGTTTTTTCCGCCCGAGTAAATCGATTTGGCGAATGACCAACTTTCGGTTCAAATGTTATCATCCACTCAACTCCGTGAATGTTTAATTTAATTTTGTACGTTTAATAATAAAAACAAAAATGTACCAAAGTCACCCCTTTCAGTTCTCACTCTGGACTCTGCATGTTAAATTTTACGTTGCTTGGTTCAGAGTTAATTATATTTCAAAAAGTACCAGTCATATCACGAAAAAGTACCAAAAAGACCCCTTTTACAGATTCTCGTTCACTTAGGACTTTTCATGCTTAATTTCATGTTTCTAGGTTCAATATTAACAAAAATTAAAAAAGTACCAGTTATAGAACGAAAAGTACCAAAAATCTCCCCCTTACAGATTCTTATTCACTCAGGACCATGCATGTTTAATTTCATGTTTCAAGTTTTAGAATAACGAAACTTCAAAAAGTACTTGTTTACGACCATAAAAGTACCAAAATTGTTCATCTTATAGATTTTCATTCACTCAGGACCCTCCGCCTATTATTGTATGCTTCTAAGTTTAATATTATAAAAAAATTCAAAAATTACGACTACAGCACGGAAAAGTAAAATAAAGAAATTTAATTTTCCTTATTTCCCCCTTTTTGATAATTTTTTTCTCCGCATTGAAGTATCGCAAATTTCAAAATTGTAGTGGGAGCCCATTATTTAATATGTAAATGTTAATGAATTGAGAAAAATGTTTTTTATAAAAAAAGTTCCAAAACTGGGTTAGATTTTCACTTCTATAACTTCCGATTTTTTACAAGAAGTCACCACTTCCACAAAAAGTCTCTTTTTCACAAAAAGCCACTTCATCCACTAAAAGTAAACCTTTCCATAAAAAAAAAACTCTTCCAAGAAAAATTACTTTTTCCAAAAAAAAGACACTTTTTTGACAAAAACTCCTTTGTTCTCAAAAGTCAACTTGTTGGCAAAAACTCCGTTAGTTTTACAAAATTTTTAAAAATATTAATTTTTACGTAAAAAAGGCAAACACAGTTTCTTTATAATTATTTTATTTTTTGTTTATTTTTAGTTTAACACACCTTTTCATTTTTTTGTTCAACATTATTCAACTAAAATTTATTTAATTTAGCAAACACTCAGGAAAAACTCCACTGCTAAATCTTACAAAAATGTCAACCGCTCAGCAACAATATCAAAAATCAACATTTAAAGAACTTTAAGTAAAAGAAATGACATTTAAGAAAATGCCAGTAACAGAAATTTAAACCAAAAAGCTTGATTTTTTTTTGAAAACAAAAACAATTCATACACAAATGACTAATAAAAGGTAGCAAAAAAGTATGAATGAAGAAAAATAGCAACAGAATTTGCAATGCAAATGCTACTTAAATAAAATAATGGCTGTAAGTTAATAAAAGAAGAAATAAAAATCTTAATGATAGTTCATAGAATTAATGAGATAAAGCAAATGAATAAACAAGTCCACCTTAGACACAAACCCAACATTGTTTGGAAAAGTATTAAAGGCTAGTTTACACTATTTCACAAGTCTTACGTATTCCATGATACTTTGTGAGATAGAAACCTAATGAGTTTTGTTGCGACTGTCAAAAAATCTAATTTAACATAACAGTTTGTGTTCACACCCCTGCAAATAAAATTGGACCACCTGATCCATTTTGATTAAATGGACTACTCCACGGACTGATCTGATGAAATGCAAGAATGGATCATGTCATTGTTAAAAAGTGTTTGTAACGAGACGACATGTCTTCGTTTTTTCACGACATGTTTTCGGTTTTAAACGAAGTTAAAACAAATCCTCTTGTGTATACAATAGAGTAGTTTTAAGACTTCTCCTTTGTAATCCAAAGCTGGGTTATATGGTCCTGCCTTAGGACATCGTAATGTTAAAAATACCATGTTTTCCATACGTTTGGGTTACTTTTGGACTAGTCCTAGTCCCTTGTAGGCTACATTTTACACGAGTGTTTGGACTAGTCCCATTATTTGCAGGGTAAGCAAGTCTCTAAACTGTATTGGAGCTTACCACACAGAAAAAATCAAGCCATATGAATAAACGTTAATATCGCAAATGAAGGCACAATTCCAAATTTATCACAATCGTTTTTTTGGGGCCCTATGCTCCTTATAGGATCTTCGAGAACATATATATATATATACAATATATATTTTTTTTCAGGGCTGTGGAGTCGGATTTGAAATTTGTGTACCCACAAACACCTGTGACTCCGACTTTGGCATAAAAAATTTAAAAAAATTTTCTGATATTCTCCAAAATAAAAATTCTTCGAAATTAGCGATGCAATATTTAAAATATCGATGTAAAAGTTAAACCGAATAATTTTCTTGCTATATTTAACCATTTAAAAGGTACTGCATTAAAAAACAGGGTTAAAAGTAAAAAAAGGACCAGTCTTATAAACATTTATCATCAATGTAAGAGTTGATATCGCAATCGGACTTGTAGTTGGAGTTGGAGTCGGACTTAAAAAATGTCAGTGGTTGGAGTCAGCGTCGGAGCTAGAAATAATTTTTGAGGACTCCACAGCCCTGGTTTTTTTATAATTCAGTTCACAAATCAAAATCACTGGCTTCTCAAACATTTCTGAAAGTCAAATTGATTAAAAACTTCCAACCAAATTTTTTGAACTAGTTTTCCACCACTCCTAAAGATTTTTGAGATCTGCCTGTTTATGACCATGTGTGCGATATGTACAGGCATATATGTATATGCATTACAGGGGTTCTTAAAATTAAGTTAAATTAGATTAAAAAATTCTTAAAAAATATTTCCAAAAATATTTGTTTTAATTTTTTGCTACGCCTTTGGATACCGCCCTTTAAGTTTTTTGTACACTTCGTCACCAATTGTAGCCCGATCATAAGATACTGCAATATTGAATCTTCCTCCGTAATGTCCAATTTGTTGCACGTTGCAAGAACGTGCTTTTTTCTCACTAAACTGTGTCTGTTACTTTTTTTGGCGAGTACTAGCTGTCACGTAAGGAAACTACTCGCCAATTTACAAAAAAAATGTGTGTGTAACATTTATCTGAGAAAATGTCCCGCTTTGAAATGTCGAATAAATAAAAATGGGGTGGAAAAAATTTCAACACTTAAAAACAATTAAAAATGCAAAATACAAAGATTAATAACAATAATATTTTGTTCTTGTCACATTTTTTTTAGTGTTTAATTATTTTGCTTTTAACATTTTTATAAAGTACTAGCTTAACCCGGTGCGCTTCGCTACACAGCTTTAACCACTTTATCTTTTGAGAGATATTTAATATATGCATCCTATGGAAGGTATTTGCCCTCCTACGCCTACCCGCTTTATTTCTATTTTCAAAAGTGTAGTATACCCTAAGAGTGACATCTGCAAATTTTGAACATTCCCACTATAACAGTTCTTAAGATATGCGGTATTAAACATTGATGTCCTATGGTGGGCACCACTTCCCCCGTTGCTATTTTATTTCAATTTTTTGGCTCAGAAGATCCTACTACCAAAAGTTCAACAAAATGTGTGCAGTGGCTTTTATTTATATTTCTATCTATGAGGGGTACTGCTCCTCCCCTGTTTACCCCGCCCATTTTTATACTGAAATTGATAGTTTGCCATAGTAGTAGCTTTAACCACGTTTGAAGACGCCCCCTTTAATAGTTCTTCAGTTGAGCGATATTTAATATATGCATCCTATGGGAGGTTTTTCCCCCCTGCGCCTACCCGCTTTATTTTTATTTTCAAAAGTGTAGTATACCATAAGAGTGACTTCCACAAAGTTTGAACATTCTCACTTTAACAGTTCATTAGATATGCGATATTAAGCATTGGCGTCCTATGGGGGGAACCACTTCCCCCGCTGCTATTTTATTTCAATTTGGGGACTCAAAAGATCATACTACGAAAAGTTCAACAAAATGCGTGCAGCGGCTCTTAAGATATGCGATATTTACTATTGGCATCCAATGGGGGGTACCAATTCCCCTGCCCCTATTATTTTTAGCCTATTTTATTTTTAGGGTGATGCTACTGTAAAAATTTCAGGAAAATCGGTTCAGTAGTTTAGGAGTCTAAGCCAACAAACAAACAAACAAACAAACTGACAAACAAACACACAAACATTTTTCATTTTTATATATATAGAAGAAGAAGATAGAAGAAGATAGATACAAATGTATTTAAAGCTCGTTTGCACACAACAAACATTAAAGTCGCACTTTACATTATTTGGTGTAGCCGACGGTTGTATTTTTGCCGCCGTCATTGAAAAATGTCCCATTTCAATAAATGTTGGACGACGTTAACGATATGTGTTACTGGCGTTCTCAACGTCTGCAATTTCACATCGGCATCGAGTGTAAAGGCCCAGTTAGGCGAACGTTGCTATACCCGTAATGTTCCGCACCGTACTGAAAGCACGTTGATGCACTTATAGAACATTAAAAAAGGTGTCATATGTTTTTCCAATACATAAACAAAAAGCAAGAGTATACATAAAACAATACACACAGTGATGGGAATCAAAAATGTTTAAATGGTGACTGCTGTGCAGAAAAAGTACCACTTGATTTAAATGGTATTAAAATAGTCTTTTGTGTATGTAAAAAACGTTAATAATTTAATATTTATATTATAGATTAACCATAAACAAATTTGTATTTTAGCATATATATTTTTGCATAAATTTTTTGTAAATGTGCATACACCAAATAAGGTTTTGATACCATTTAAAGCCTTTTATATGTTTCACATTTACATTGTATGTGTATATAAATCTTAACATATGTATATTTGTATCTATGAAAAAATGTTGTATTGTAAGTTGTTTTGTTACAATTCCATAGCTATCCTGAAAAGGTACCAAAAAAAAAGAGCAAAAATACCCGCATTCCAAGTAATATACAAGCCGTTCATCACAGTTTTACAAATGTCACGTAACAACGGTATGAAATTCTATTTTATACAGAATGGTACGTTGCAACTACGGTACATTGCATTTCGGTAAGCTTTTGTATTGGTTTTCATATAACAAGAAGCGAACAGCTGATTGATACAGTACAGATACGGTACAGCAACGTTCGCCTAACTGAGCCTTAATATTATGATATTTATAACGTAACGACGTAATATCTTTTGATATTTTTTGAATTGAGTTACAGACACAGTTTTGGAATATTTTGTTTCACATCTTTTCGATACGAGAAGTTCTCACTAAAGTTACAAAACATGGGTACAGGTCACGAAAATTTTTTTAAAATTAATTGAATTTGACCGCTAGCTGCCAACAAAGTAAGTTACCCCAAGTAATAGTTTTAGCTTTTAGTGATGCAGAATTACATTAAGTGTTACCCAATACTAAGCATAACTGTGTCATAATAAAATCCTCACTTTTAGGAATTTTGCTTCAGACTGGTTGGTACTGAAAATTTTAATGTATCAAAAACAATACGCTTAGCCCCATGGTGCGATGATATACAAAAGTTGATTGCTTATATCCTTTTCACACTTTTCAACATTTAACATCTAACATTATATTTGCGAAGTTGTCGAAATGCTCTTTCTCATTGTATTCCATTCTACATCAATAATTCTAATATTATTGAGGCATCACTGCCAAATTGGCATTTACTTTTAAAGCAGCGTTACCATTTCTTAATTTTTTTTTTGCAAGCCTTATGTTACTTGATTTTTTTATATTATAAATTTTGGCTGTTTTGTAGAAAAAAAGGATTTAAAAAACATAAAAGTTTTTTGTCAGAATAATAGTGAATTTATTTTATTGGTAGTAGATGTTAGATGTTTCAAGTGTGAAAGCGTATTTCACATTTCATGCGTTCCTCCAAATGTATGCAAGTGTACAAAGGGTATTCATAAAATGTTTCATATAAGTACTTATTTTATTAAAGCAAAAATTTGTGAGTTTAGCCCCAGTGTGTGCTGTATAGCCAGCCAGTATTTAAAAAACGTTATATTGTTTCTGTTTTAAATTAAAAGAAATGCAAATTTTAATATTGTTTTGGTTTTATAATTTTTAAAGGAATTTTTTATTTAAGTTTCTTTAATAATAACGCCCATGCATTATGCATTAAGTAAATGCACCAAAATTTATTTTAAGACACCACCAAAATACTTACAGATAATAATAAAAAACAAAAAGAGTTAAGATGGTTGTAGTTAAATATGCAGAAAAAAAGGTAAACAAAATGATTTACAGTGAATGACACTAGATACAATGAAGACTTTTTTATAGTAATTTATTTTGTTTAAATTTAAACCTTTTTTTTTTTTGACAAATTAATATGTAGATTGATGACAGACTGAAACTGAAAAAGAGATTTCCTTTAAAGAAATAAATTAAACAGTCATAAATGATTCATACGATAACACATTTTTCAATTTTAAAAATTTTTAAAGTTTAACTTAAATATTTTTCTCTACAAAATTGTTTATTGACCTTTTGGACTCAATTTGTTTTAAGCCTAAAACTTAAAGCCCAAGAGATAAAAATAACTGAAACTGAAGAAATAAATGAAATTTATTTGATTCTAAATGTTTTTTAGCGTTTTTCAAATAATGTCAAATTTTAAAATTTTGAAGTATGGATTAAGGTAAAAAAAACACTCCCACCTTTTTTCTTTTTTCTAATGACAGGGCATTAGTTCAGAAAAAAAACTTTGTCAAAAGCACAAAAAAATTTACGTTTGTCCTCTCAACATGAATTAAAGACATGTTTTGTTATTTTGCCATCATTTAAGTTTAATGAACTTTCAAAAAGTTGTCTTAGCAAAATTTACTTTTAAGATAGAAAATCAACAATGAAACAAAATATACGAGTAGGAAGAAAATTTTAAAAGTGCTAAAGCTTAAAAGAAGTTAGGAAGTTTATTTAAGACATGACTGTTGTTCTTAATTTTCTTTAAGTAAATTCAAAGAATTCTTTACTCTCTGTTCTATACTCTATTTCATTTCTTTCTGAATGTCTTTTGTCAGTTTTCTAATCCTTAAATATAGAAAGACAAATTTGATTTTTATAAAAACTTAATTTTTTCAGTTTATTCAGATCAAGGCGAATTTACACCAGGTGACCTTATCTTGCTACGTAAGCAACAGCTGATTACTAACCTTGTGTCAAAATGTTATACCGTTCATGTGGTTCTGGAGAATTTTTACTAAATTTTATTAGTTTCGCTTAAAATAATGAAATTTAAAATTTTTTTAAATCATTAAATTTCAAAATAAACAATTTAAAATTAAAAAGAAAATGAAATATTTGTTTAAATTGTTTACTACTGTGTTGTATTATTTTTGACACAACGTTAAAATATTTTACAGTGTTGTAAACGTTTTCAAAATAAGACCACCTTGTATGAATTCGCCTTGATTCAGATGCTTTTTTTTTGAAAACGTGACTTTCAACACTTTTTATTTTATGTATATAACTTACTTTTTATACATAAGCTCATGCTTTTTTACAATTTTCCAACTCACAAGCTCTGTTGTATGGCTTAGTCTAAAAAAATAAGATTTTGGCTTACGAACTTGTGAACAAACAAATTTGTTGTATCGTTTATCTTTATTATTGTATTAGAAATTCACTTTGAATAAGCCATTTAGAAAATAAAAATATTTAATTTTTAAATAAAAATTGTAATTTTTAATAAAAATTGCATATACATTTCGCTAAAAATTATATTTTTCACAAATAGAATCTGGGAATATTCTTTTTTTTATAAATTATTTTTATTATTGAAACAGTTTGGCATGTGAAATATAGCGGTGCGGAAAATGACCCCAGAAAACATGCCCCCAAAAGAAAAAAAGAAAATATCCCCAAAGTTTTACAATTTGGGGCAATTTTAGGGATTCTTTTAATGTTTTCGATGGTTTTTTTTGCATTTTAAGTGATGTAAAAAATTACCGCAATATTAAGTAATGAAAAATTGCCTCAAATTTAATTGACATTTTTACTTAAGGGCTATTTTTCATTTACTAATATAAAATTCAATTTTTAAGAAAAGAAAAACTACACCTAAAAATGTTTGTGATTTTTAAATTAGGCTTAAGCTCATCAAATTAAATTTTCAATAATTCATTTTAGTAAAAGATGGAATTTACAACGTGAAATTAATTGAAATTTTTTTGGATAATTTTATTCTTGACTGAACACGATGGGATTGAACTCGGGTCCAAGCTATATGTTTCGAGAAGAATTCTTTGCCGTTCTACTTCAATTAAACACCAACAGTTCAATGAAAAATCACAATTGTAATAAATTTTATAAGATAATGTTTAAAAAGAAAAGAAAATCATTGCCGGCTATGCACAGATGCATTTTTGTGCGAAGTCGGTGCTTCCTATGCCTTAGAGGAGAAAATCCCTGGGCCCGGCCGAACGCCTTTTAAAATAAAAATTAAGGATCTTCAAATTCTGAGTTTTAAACTTTGGATTTTCAAATTTGGTGTTTTAAATAGGGTATTTTAAGTTTCGGGCAAATGAATCCAATTCAAATTATTAATATAACTTTTTTGTGTTTTAAGCGTAGTACTCTGTTCGAACTTGCGAGCAACATTGATTATTTCACACGAAAATTGTGTCATGTATCAATATTATCATTCTTGCGGTTT
Organism: Pollenia labialis; assembly: GCA_949318255.1. Classification (NCBI taxonomy): domain Eukaryota; kingdom Metazoa; phylum Arthropoda; class Insecta; order Diptera; family Polleniidae; genus Pollenia; species Pollenia labialis. Next base: position 116,694,482 of record OX439143.1, read on the forward strand.
TTCAAAAATTTAACGTTTTAATTAGTTACAATTTATAAACATTTTATAAACAAAAACCATAGGTGGGGGTAGTGCACTAAATTTTGATTTAAATCAACATTGCACTCTTACTAAATAAAACTGCAAAAAAATTAGTTCTTGTTTTTTCCAGCTTTAGTGATGGTTGTTATTTTTTTACTAGCACTTAAAAAATTAATTGGTATTTAAAATTTTTTCACTATCACTAACTGTGAATGAATCATAAAATTTGCACTCAATTCAAAAATGTAGTTCAAAATTTAAACTTGCAATCAAAGAGCTGTAAAAAACGTCATATCACTAAAATTTAATAAAAATTTAATTTTGTACGTGCATGGTTTTTGATTTTTCTGATGATATGCATAAGCAAAGGAAATTAAACTTTTTTTAATTTTGTGCAAAATTTTTAGTCAACTGAGTGAAGAAAAAAAAATTGCAATCAACTGATGATTGCTCAAACTATTTTTTTAGCGCAAAATGTTTTAACATTACAATCACTCATGTTTAGTGAGGTTGCTAATTTTAAATTTTTCACTCAACATCAACAAAATTATTGCAATCATTTTGAACTAGTGCACTACTCCCATCTATGGGATGGGAGTAAAACAATTTTATTTTAATAATTTTCTAAAGTTAAAAACAAAAAATTTAATTTTCCTATTAATTTTTGCACTTTTCTTAAGCCCCACTTCACAACTACAAAATTAAAAATTACAAAAAATTATTATCTGTTGCTAAAAATTCCATATGAGATGCACTTGTTTCGCACGGAAAATAAGAATGTTGCTAGAAACATTTAGCATGTTTTTCGTAATATAAATAGAGTACAACTCTATCAACATTTTTGGTTTTTTCACAGAATTTTTTTTATACTGAGTTTTAAAACATAAAATAGTTGATTTTTGGTTATTGCAAGTAAGCATTAACCTAAAAAGTGTCTGATAAGCTAACAGTAGTTTACTTTACAAATCAAGTTTAAGAATTTGAAGTTGCCATATTTTCTGCTGAAGATATAGTAACTTCAATGACAGTTTTATGTCAAATTAAATTATTCAAACTTTTTCAAAAAAAATCATAATTAATTACAAAAATAAAACAATTTTATTATAAAAAACCAAAATAAAGAACAAAAATTTACTTCTGCTTTTGATTAAAGAAACAAACAAAAGTAAGTCATTGCCACTGCGCATTTTAAACAACCAAAAGAAGTCGGTATCTACTGCAATGTTGCCACAGTTTTTACATTTTTCATTTTATCGGACAGTTGTAATAATGGAGAAAACATAATGGTCACTATAGTTCACGATATCTTTCGTCTACGTTAACTATCAGGAACTTTACTATCAGGTTGTAATAATAGCCCTAATAAGAATAATGTTTATGGCGTAAGTTATCATATTCTAAAAATATTTTTACAAATTCACCAACAAATCGAGCATTTCCAGCCCTGGTACAAATACAAAATTTTTCAAAGCTTATAAAAATCAATCGTATTATAAGACAACACACTTTTATCTGAATATTAACAAAAACTTATATACAAAATTTCATAATTAGACGATTAGAAACCGAATACGACTTAAATGCGAGCTTGTGAATTGAACAAATAAGTCATAATTTTACAACAAAAAGTTATATTTAGCGAAAAAAAATGTTAAAACAAATCTTTGTTTTTATTTTGTTTCAACAAAGAATTCCGTTAGAATTGCTCTTTTAAAAATCCGGAAAAATGTTTTCTTAATAACAAAAAACTTCATTCCATTTTAATGATTTATGTATTTGATTAAACTCAATTTATAAATTTAAAACGAAACATGTGTGAGAATTTTTAAATTGCCTCAAACTTTTCATAATTATTTTGAATACATCAAATAACAAGTGATTAATTAAGGAAGAAAAAAAAAACAAAAGGCGTTAGAAAGAAACTTTATAAAGGGTGGTTCAACCATAATGTATGATGTTAATTTTGAGTCACACCTTAAAGTCCGGCTTTTTCCCCAACTTAATTTGGCATTTCTTTGTTTAAGGGTTTGACAAATTCAAGGTACACAATTGAGCAGCGCGTAAAGATTGTTGAAGCTTTTAACGAAAATTAGCGTTCGAATAAAAATGCATTTCCTGCACTTCATGATTTTTTCGTTCACCCCAGTGGATTCGTTAACAAGCAGAATTGCCGCATTTGGGCAAATGAGAACCCACGAATGATTGTTGAAAAGCCGATGCATCCACAACGAGTGACTTTTTGCGTATGGGCTGGCAGCTTAATCGGACCCCGTTGTGGTGTTCGCTATCGCAAGAAGATAACGGATTTATTTTGGCCAGAAATTGAGGATATAGACCTGGGCGATATGTCGTTCCAACAGGAAGGTGCCACTTGCCACACAACCAACGAAACAATGGCTCTTCGATGGCGAGAAATTCAATGGCCGTGTTATCTCACGTAGCGATGTTAATTGGCTGCCACAACTATGAGATTTGACACCGTTTGGCTTCTTTCTTTGGGGAAATTTAGTAGGAAAAGTGGACGTCAATAAGCCGAGTTAACAATTCAAGAGTTAAAGGATTGGATTGGATTTGGCACATTAACGACATTGAACATCAATTATGTCTCAATATTTACCATCGAATAGAGGCATGCCACCAAAGCCATGGCAAGCATTTGGCCGATGGTTTGTTTAACGAATAATTGTTATAAATCCTTCTATTAAAATAAAAAATATTAAGATAATTCTCTGAAAACGTTTTGATTTATTTACAATGAACATCGTGCGTTTTAGTTGGACCACCCTTTGTATGGTTTTAATTACTATCCCCCGTATTTATAAATTTACCAAACGTTTATTAAGGCAAAATTTTCATACAAAATTTGTTTTGTAAACCTTTATTAAATTTAAAAATTTTTTATAAATACGGGCGTAAAAGTTTAATAAAAAATTTTTTTAATAATTTCAGTCATAATATTTTTTTAAACAAAAGATTTAAGAAACAAACCCGTAAAATTATTTTTATAATTAAAGATTTTGCAGAATTTCTTATCATTATTAATTTGTTTTTTAATTAAACTTTTGCTGAGATATGGCATTTAATGGAATGTTTAAACTCCGGTGGCTTTATTTATTTATTTTTTTATACTAAATTTAAATATTTAATTTAATTAGTTCTTTTTAAACAAATATAGTTTATGGCGTCATTTTAGTTTATTTTTGAATATTTATTGTTTTGTTTTGCCAAATATACACACCAGCTCATCATCATCATCATGATTTTGAACATCATGATCATAATTATTGGTGTTATTAACCAATAGCTATAATAACATTATTATTAAATTTTAATAGTTTTGTCTTGAAGCGCAAACAAAACATGTTAAAGAAACAAATGTTTTTTTTTATAGATTAAGTTGCAAAACAAAAAAATAACAGAAAAAAAGAGTCTAAAGAAAATAAAGAGAGCTAAATATTAAAGCTTATTTTAAGAGAATTAAACCTTAATTATCTTTATAGCTATTGAAAATATTAAAGAAGATTTTTTTATAATTTCGTTTGTATAAAAAATGAATTTTAGGAATTGCAATATTTGTTTTTTTCTTAGTTTTCTTATATACTTTGTTTTACTGCGATTTTTGTATTGTAATTGTCCAAGTTTAACATCAATTTAAAACACCAAAATACCAACAACAGCATCATCATCATAACCTACAAACTTTTCATACAGATAAGTAAATATTAAATAAAAAATATTGTAATAATGACGGGCGCTGTTGTTAATGCTGGTGGTTCTTTTTTTCTCCTGCAGCTCGATGCTTAAATAACTTGTTTTCTGTTTGTGGTACGAGTTTGTTGTATGTTTATCATCGTCATTATCATAATGATGATGTTGTCAAAATGAAAGTAGGCCATTCACAGCATTCATGTGGTAGACAACCGCTTTATTTGCAAACACCACCAACGAATAGTCGTTGTCTATCTACTCAATGCACTTTTTGCAAAAAGTTAACAGCCCGTAAGCAAAATTTTAAACCAAACACCACGCTGTTAATAATTCTTCAAAGCACTTTATCTCTATTTGTTTTTAGCTTATTGTGGCACATCTTTAAAATTAATTTGATGTGGTTAAATTTTTCAAGTTTTTCTTTAATTTTAGTTTTACTCCCCAAACACTTACAGAAAATTTTTTTGGTTAATGTTTATCTAATACTTTTTTTTAAAAAGTGAAAATTTCTTTCAGAAAAAAAAAATTCATTTGAAAAATTAAGTGGACTATTAAGAAAATGTTCCGCTTTAAAATGATTAAATAAAATTTTGCTTGAAATTCAAATGTAATGTTTCTACTATTAAAGCAAAATTCATTTTTAATTGATTTAAACTAAAAATTATTTACTGGATTTGAGAATTTATATAAAACCAAAGAGTAAAACAAAAGACTTAAGAAACATACTTTAAATTATTTCCAAAAACTTTAATATATAAAATTAAATAAATCAATATCTTCCGAAGAGAATAAAACAAAAAGTCAATACTGACTTTTTTCAAACATTCAGTTTCTCCACACAAACTGATTTTTATGCAAATAAGTCAGGTTTTACGAAATAAATACTTTTCGTAAAGTGTGGTCCAACCAAAACGCACGATATTAATCGTAAATAAAACAGCAAGTTTTCAGAGAATTATCTTAATATTTTTAAACATGATAGATGGATCTATGACAATTATGTGTGAAACATAAAATCGACCAAATGCTCGCCATGGCTTCGGTGGCATACCTCTGTCCGAAAGTCCATCTTTTAAATGACTCTGAGACATAATCCTTTAGCTCTTGAATTGTTCTTGGCTTATTGACGTCCCCTTTTTTTTAAATATACCCAAGAAAGAAGACCAACGGTGTCAAATCTCATGATCGTGACGGCCAATTAACATCGCCACGACGTGAGATAACACGGCCATTGAATTTCTCGCGCAAAAGAGCCATTGTTTCGTTGGTTGTGTGGCAAGTGGGACCATCCTGTTACAACGACATATCGTCCAGGTCCATATCCTTAACTTCTGGCCACAATAAATCCGTCATCATCTTGCGACAGCGAATACCATTTACGATAACTGCTTGGCCGACCTCATTTTCGAAAAAGTACGGCCCGATGAGGCTGTCAGCCCATAAACCGCACCAAACAGTCACTCTTTTTGGTTACATCGGCTTTTCAACAATCACTCCTGGATTCACATTTGCCCAAATGTGGTAATTCTCCTTGTTTACGAATTCACTGAGGTGAAAGTGTGCCACTAAATGCTTTTTGATTTGAATGCCCATTTTCGTAAAGGGGTTCAACAGCTTTACGCCCTGCTCAACTGATTACCACTCAATGGTTGAATTAATTAAACACTGAAACAAAGAAATGTCAAATTAAAAAAACTTGATTTAAAGGTATGACTGACATTTAACATTGTGCCTTGTAGTTGGACCACCCATTACAAAAAAATATTTTTTCGACGAAAAACTTACTTTTTTCAAAAAAAGCCTTTTTTCCTCAAAAACCGAATTTTGCCACAAAATGTGAAACAAAAATTGATTTTCTCACAAAAAAAATCACTTCCTTAACAAACCTGATTTCTAAGCCAATAACGTCTCTTTTTCAACAATAATAGATTTTTTTTACTAAAAAGTTACTTTTTCCTTTGCGGGTTTTAGTCAGTGGCAATTCTAGTTAGTATCGATGAGCCATGTGTGCCCCGGTAGGCAAGCTGGTAGTGAGCTAGTATTTCAGCGCCGGAGTTGCAGGTTCGATCCCCGCCAGAAACTCTGGTTTCTTTCCTGCAGACAAGCGTAGAGCTTCGCGGGATTAGCTTAGGGAATTTAAAATTGCGTCTTCTTACTTCTTACTTCAATCGATAGGGTTTGTTGGCCTGTTCTCCAACAAAGCGTATGATTATATGTATATGTTTGTATGGTTTTGACTAAAACACACATAGGATTTTCCGAAGACAGCAACTCACAAATACTTGCATGCCACGAGTGGCAGGGCTCTAGATTTATCAGCCGTACAAAAGCCAATATTTTATTTTCGCATTGAAGATTGCCATTTTTGTTCGCAAAGATAGAGAGGAAGATTTTCAATTAAATTTTAGGTGGCCAAATGTTTGTTGCAATAGATTCTAGATGTCCTTGCAAAATGCTTGATAGGTATAAGCTCCCAAGATAACAAAATTTGCTGGCATCTTCTATTTTGCTTGCAACAAAAAGTTATAAAAGAATCCTTGAGATGTCCTCACAGCATCTCGCTACAGTTCTCGAGAGTTCATTTGAGGACCGTTTCCTCCTATTCCAACTTCCACTGTTCCAGGTTTTTTCGTACAACAGACGTTGCTGTATAGACTCTTTATGTGGCGTCTGAGCTTGTGAGTGATTCTCCTACATGCCCACGAACTTCAAATCTCATCGTGGCTTAGTTAATCGCCTGAAATAATAGACTTTAAATAATTTAAATCACATGGAAGCCTAAGTCGACAATGTTTGAATCGTTTTTTTCTTTTCTTTTTTTTTTGCAAAAACTAGTAAAGCAACCTTAAAATCAGTGTTCAAAAATAACCACAACATTATTTAGCGTACGGATCACACACCCAAAAAGAATATCTATTGTTTTAGTGTTTGTTTAGACAAACACAACCCTCTAAAGTGTTCGTAACTATTTTCAAGCAAACATTTAATAGTGTTCTGTTCTCCGTTATATAACAGAAAAATTGTAGTGGTTTTTTGGACATACATTCTATTTTAATGTTCAATAGTGTTTCTTTTTTACATTGAATAAAAAATCTGCAATAACAAATTTGTTGTTAGTGTAAAATTTTCAATGATCAAAGAAACGTTATGTTTTTACAGATTTACTACACACAAATCTAACGAACCGATCACTAAGAAAAGATATTTAATGTTTATTTTCGAACTCTGCTTAAAATAATCTTAACAAAACTAAAAATGTTCGCATTTTTCCGCTTTGAATTTTTTGCATTAAAGGATGTATTTACCATTATAAGACAGTAGTCGCCCAATAACTCAAAATGACCGATTCAATTGTAAGAATACTCTCTCTTTTTAGGGACGTTGTTAAATTATAAAAATTGGGAAAATCGGTCAATTATTTAGCTAAAATTGTATATTTGCAAACGCGTCTTTCAATCTTAGATTTTTTTATGGGGGAGAGTAGGACTTTTAAAGCTCTATTCAAATTTGTATGAATTTTGCTTTTTTATATTCTTTAACTGCCAATTTTTATTTCCATGTGCCCCTTTAAAACTAACTACTGCACAGCCCTGCATTGAAATAAATAGTTAAGTAATGTTGACTTTTTCTGAGGAGTGTTTCTGCAAATGACTTGATTTACCACATTTTTTCTATGCTAATGTGCAATTGTTACAAACTGCAAACAAAAATGGAACAAAATAAAAGCTGAAATATAGAAAAAACCAACAAATTTAAGTTGAAACTTACTCATGAATTCTAGTTTTCAATCCCGATTACTGATACCTTTTCATATACATATAAAATTGGCAGGAAAAAAGAATACGAAAATCTTGATAATATATAAACTACATTAAAAAATAATATTCAAGTAATAATAATATTTTTTTTTTCTTTCGGCTTATAAGAAAAGATTAAGTAATATTTTTGAAGTATGTATGTAAGTTTGTGGCTTAAATTCAAATAGAATCACTTCTAGTGGGATTAATAATATTGAGTTTTTATTCTTGTGTTAGAGTTTGTGCCTTAAATCTTTTGATTGTGTTATTAAGAAATTCCTGATTAAAGGGAATTTGTTATAAATACTTTACTTCTCTTTAAGCGAGTATTTTGTACAGATTCCAGTTTTCTCTTTTTCTATTATTAGCTGTTATATAATAATTTTATTTATTACTTCCTTTTAAAATTGTTTGTTATTATTTTGCCTGTATGAATTTTCTTTTTATTAAATATTTTCGTGTGCGCTTTTATTTGCCCAAATGAGAGTTTAATTTCTTGGCAATTTCCTTAAAACAAAAATTTTGCAACTTTAATTGCTTTCACATAAAAATATTTGTAGGTTTTTTCAAATATATTTTCATAATTTTGAGCAAAATTAACGACACAAAAATAGCTATTTATATATTTTTACTTTTAAATAAGCCAAAGTCAGACGTTTTGTGTTTATAAAAGTTATTATTTTAAAAACAAATAATATAAAATTTTTCCCACAGTTTTAATTTTGAAATTTTAATTTGAAATTTTAATTTTACAACTTTATGACAAAAATGAGGTTATCAGAAAGAAATTAATATTAACACGAAGATAATCATAAATACTCAATAACACAAAACAGTCAAAACATAATAAGTTGAATTCTGTAATGGGTCAAGTTAAGCCACTGAATGTCCTCCTTTTGTTTGCTTTGGCAGGGCATATAGCAAATTTTACAAACTACAAAACTTTTAAAGTTAACAAAAAAAAAAACTCGTTTCCAAAATGTTTAATGGGTTTTAAATTTAAATTTTTTTTTTTGTAATCATGTCATTTTGAATGTCAAGTTAATTTACAATATTTCATTTTTGTAAACCCCAAAATTATATTGAGTGATTAATGATTTCTTATTGGACTTTCTAGTTAACAAGATCGTGGATTGCTGAAAGCTTAGTATGCCAAAATCTGCAACAAATTTGATAATTGTTAGAAAATTTTGCACCAATTTGCTTTTCATTAGAAATTTTGTGAAATTTTTTTATTTGTAGTCGATTTTGCCATAATTTTCTGTTTGTAGCAAATCGTGCAAAATACCCTATTTACAGGAAAGTTTGCCAAAATTCACCCTTTTTCAAAAAGTTTGCCAAATTTCGCTTTTAATAGAAGATCTTGCAAAAATTGGTTAATTATAGGTAAATTTGCAAAAAATTTGCTTTTTATAGGATGTATCGCAAAAATTTTCTATTTATAGGAACTTTTGCAAAAATTTGGTATTTATAGGAATACATGTTTGCAAAATTTTTTTATTTATAGGAAATTTTGCTAAAACTTTTCATATAATGGAAATTTTGCTATTTTTAGTAAATTTTTTAAATATTACTTTTTATAGGAAATTACGCTATTTTTAGAAAATTTTGCAAATATTTGCTATTTATTTACAGGAAATTTTGCTAAAAAAATTCTAATTGTAGAATATTTTGCGATTTTTGCATACAATTTTTCAAAATCTTGATAAATATTTATAATATTTTTATGCAAATTTGCTATTTAAATGAAATTTTTTGAAAATTAGCTATTTATAGTAAATTTTTCAAAAATTCGCTATTTATAGCTAATATTTCAAAAATTGGCTATTAAAAATAAATTTTTGAAAAATTGGCTATTTATAATAAATTTTTGAAAAATTGGCTTTTTATAGTAAATTTTTGAAAAATTGGCTATTTGTAGCAAATTTTCAAAAATGGGCTTTTTATAGTAAATTTTTCAAAGATTGGCTATTTATAGTAAATTTTTCAAAAATTGGCTATTTATAGTAAATATTTTAAAAATTGTCTATTTATAATTAATTTTTGAAAAATTGGCTATTTATAAAAAATTTTCGAAAAATTGGCTATTTATAAAAAATTGGCTATTAAAATAAATTTTTGAAAAATTGGGTTTTTATAGTAAATTTTTGATAAATTGGCTATTTATAGAAAAATTCTTAAAAAATTGTCTATTTACAATAAATTTTTCAAAAAATTCACTATTTACAGAAAAATTTTTCAAAAATTGGCTATTTATAGTTAATATGTATTTCAAAAATTGGCTATTTATAAAAAATTGTTAAAAATTGGCTATTTATAATAAATTTTTGAAAAATTGGCTTTTTATAGTAAATTTTTGAAAAATGGACTATTTATAGTAAATATTTGAAAAATTGGCTATTTATAGAAAATATTTGAAAAATTGGTTATTTACACTAAATTTTTCAAAAATTAGCTATTTACAGTAAATTTTTCAAAAATTGGCTATTTATAAGAAATTGTTAAAAAATTGGCTATTTATAATAAATTTTTGAAAAATTGGCTTTTATAGTAAGTTTTTGAAAAATTGGATATTTATAGTAAATTTTTGAAAAATTGGCTATTTGTAGTAAATATTTAAAAAATTAGCTATTTATAGTAAATTTTTCAAAAATTTTCTATGTATAGTTAATATTTCAAAAATTGCCTATTAATAATAAATTTTTGAAAAATTGGCTATTTATAATAAATTTTTGAAAAATTGGCTTTTTATAGTAAATTTTTGAAAAATTGGCTATTTCTAGTAAATATTTCAAAAATTGGCTATTTATAGTAAATTTTTGGAAAATTGGCTATTTATAGCAAATTTTCAAAAATGGGCTTTTTATAGTAAATTTTTAAGATTGGCTATTTATAGTAAATTTTTCAAAAATTGGATATTTATAGTTAATATTTTAAAAATTGCCTATTTATAATTAATTTTTGAAAAATTGGCTATTTATAAAAAATTTTTGAAAAATTGGCTATTTATAAAAAATTGGCTATTTATAATAAATTTTTGAAAAATTGGGTTTTTATAGTAAATTTTTGAAAAATTGGCTATTTGTAGTAAATATTTCAAAAATTGGCTTTTATAGACCCCTTTCACACTCGGCAAGTTACTTGCGCAAGTCTCTTGCGCAACTCTTGGTTTGTAGACGTGAGCGGTAAGGTCGGGGTAAGGAAAAAAATATTTAGTACAGACTTTGTTGTACTCGGCAAGTTACTTGCGCAACTAACTTGCCGAGTCTGAAAGGGGTCATAGTAAGTCTTTGAAAAATTGGATATTTATAGTAAATTTTTGAAAAATTGGCTATTTGTAGTAAATATTTAAAAAATTAGCTATTTATAGTAAATTTTTCAAAAATTTTCTTTTTATAGTTAATATTTCAAAAATTGCCTATTAATAATAAATTTTTGAAAAATTGGCTATTTATAATAAATTTTTGAAAAATTGTCTTTTTATAGTAAATTTTTGAAAAAATGGCTATTTCTAAATATTTAAAAAATTGGCTATTTATAGTGAATTTTTGGAAAATTTGCTATTTATAGCAAATTTTCAAAAATGGGCTTTATATAGTAAATTTTTAAAAGATTGGCTATTTATAGTAAATTTTTCAAAAATTGGCTATTTATAGTTAATATTTTAAAAATTGTCTATTTATAATTAATTTTTGAAAAATTGGCTATTTATAAAAAATTTTTGAAAAATTGGCTATTTATAGTAAATATTTTAAAAATTGGCTATTTATAGTAAATATTTAAAAAATTAGCTATTTATAGTAAATTTTTTAAAAATTTTCTATTTATAGTTAATATTTCAAAAATTGCCTATTAATAATAAATTTTTGAAAAATTGGCTATTTATAATAAATTTTTGAAAAATTGGCTTTTTATAGTAAATTTTTGAAAAATTGGCTATTTCTAGTAAATATTTCAAAAATTGGCTATTTATAGTAAATTTTTGGAAAATTGGCTATTTATAGCAAATTTTCAAAAATGGGCTTTTTATAGTAAATTTTTAAGATTGGCTATTTATAGTAAATTTTTCAAAAATTGGATATTTATAGTTAATATTTTAAAAATTGCCTATTTATAATTAATTTTTGAAAAATTGGCTATTTATAAAAAATTTTTGAAAAATTGGCTATTTATAAAAAATTGGCTATTTATAATAAATTTTTGAAAAATTGGGTTTTTATAGTAAATTTTTGAAAAATTGGCTATTTGTAGTAAATATTTCAAAAATTGGCTTTTATAGTAAGTCTTTGAAAAATTGGATATTTATAGTAAATTTTTGAAAAATTGGCTATTTGTAGTAAATATTTAAAAAATTAGCTATTTATAGTAAATTTTTCAAAAATTTTCTATTTATAGTTAATATTTCAAAAATTGCCTATTAATAATAAATTTTTGAAAAATTGGCTATTTATAATAAATTTTTGAAAAATTGTCTTTTTATAGTAAATTTTTGAAAAATTGGCTATTTCTAAATATTTAAAAAATTGGCTATTTATAGTAAATTTTTGGAAAATTTGCTATTTATAGCAAATTTTCAAAAATAGGCTTTATATAGTAAATTTTTAAAAGATTGGCTATTTATAGTAAATTTTTCAAAAATTGGCTATTTATAGTTAATATTTTAAAAATTGTCTATTTATAATTAATTTTTGAAAAATTGGCTATTTATAAAAAATTTTTGAAAAATTGGCTATTTATAGTAAATATTTTAAAAATTGGCTATTTATAGTAAATATTTAAAAAATTAGCTATTTATAGTAAATTTTTCAAAAATTTTCTATTTATAGTTAATATTTCAAAAATTGCCTATTAATAATAAATTTTTGAAAAATTGGCTATTTATAATAAATTTTTGAAAAATTGGCTTTTTATAGTAAATTTTTGAAAAATTGGCTATTTCTAGTAAATATTTCAAAAATTGGCTATTTATAGTAAATTTTTGGAAAATTGGCTATTTATAGCAAATTTTCAAAAATGGGCTTTATATAGTAAATTTTTAAAAGATTGGCTATTTTAATTTTACAACTTTATGACAAAAATGAGGTTATCAGAAAGAAATTAATATTAACACGAAGATAATCATAAATACTCAATAACACAAAACAGTCAAAACATAATAAGTTGAATTCTGTAATGGGTCAAGTTAAGCCACTGAATGTCCTCCTTTTGTTTGCTTTGGCAGGGCATATAACAAATTTTACAAACTACAAAACTTTTAAAGTTAACAAAAAAAAAACTCGTTTCCAAAATGTTTAATGGGTTTTAAATTTAAATTTTTTTTTGTAATCATGTCATTTTGAATGTCAAGTTAATTTACAATATTTCATTTTTGTAAACCCCAAAATTATATTGAGTGATTAATGATTTCTTATTGGACTTTCTAGTTAACAAGATCGTGGATTGCTGAAAGCTTAGTATGCCAAAATCTGCAACAAATTTGATAATTGTTAGAAAATTTTGCACCAATTTGCTTTTCATTAGAAATTTTGTGAAATTTTTTTATTTGTAGTCGATTTTGCCATAATTTTCTGTTTGTAGCAAATCGTGCAAAATACCCTATTTACAGGAAAGTTTGCCAAAATTCACCCTTTTTCAAAAAGTTTGCCAAATTTCGCTTTTAATAGAAGATCTTGCAAAAATTGGTTAATTATAGGTAAATTTGCAAAAAATTTGCTTTTTATAGGATGTATCGCAAAAATTTTCTATTTATAGGAACTTTTGCAAAAATTTGGTATTTATAGGAATACATGTTTGCAAAATTTTTTTATTTATAGGAAATTTTGCTAAAACTTTTCATATAATGGAAATTTTGCTATTTTTAGTAAATTTTTTAAATATTACTTTTTATAGGAAATTACGCTATTTTTAGAAAATTTTGCAAATATTTGCTATTTATTTACAGGAAATTTTGCTAAAAAAATTCTAATTGTAGAATATTTTGCGATTTTTGCATACAATTTTTCAAAATCTTGATAAATATTTATAATATTTTTATGCAAATTTGCTATTTAAATGAAATTTTTTGAAAATTAGCTATTTATAGTAAATTTTTAAAAAATTCGCTATATATAGCTAATATTTCAAAAATTGGCTATTAAAAATAAATTTTTGAAAAATTGGCTATTTATAATAAATTTTTGAAAAATTGGCTTTTTATAGTAAATTTTTGAAAAATTGGCTATTTGTAGCAAATTTTCAAAAATGGGCTTTTTATAGTAAATTTTTCAAAGATTGGCTATTTATAGTAAATTTTTCAAAAATTGGCTATTTATAGTAAATATTTTAAAAATTGTCTATTTATAATTAATTTTTGAAAAATTGGCTATTTATAAAAAATTTTCGAAAAATTGGCTATTTATAAAAAATTGGCTATTAAAATAAATTTTTGAAAAATTGGGTTTTTATAGTAAATTTTTGATAAATTGGCTATTTATAGAAAAATTCTTAAAAAATTGTCTATTTACAATAAATTTTTCAAAAAATTCACTATTTACAGAAAAATTTTTCAAAAATTGGCTATTTATAATTAATATGTATTTCAAAAATTGGCTATTTATAAAAAATTGTTAAAAATTGGCTATTTATAATAAATTTTTGAAAAATTGGCTTTTTATAGTAAATTTTTGAAAAATGGACTATTTATAGTAAATATTTAAAAAATTGGCTATTTATAGAAAATATTTGAAAAATTGGTTATTTACACTAAATTTTTCAAAAATTAGCTATTTACAGTAAATTTTTCAAAAATTGGCTATTTATAAGAAATTGTTAAAAAATTGGCTATTTATAATAAATTTTTGAAAAATTGGCTTTTATAGTAAGTTTTTGAAAAATTGGATATTTATAGTAAATTTTTGAAAAATTGGCTATTTGTAGTAAATATTTAAAAAATTAGCTATTTATAGTAAATTTTTCAAAAATTTTCTATGTATAGTTAATATTTCAAAAATTGCCTATTAATAATAAATTTTTGAAAAATTGGCTATTTATAATAAATTTTTGAAAAATTGGCTTTTTATAGTAAATTTTTAATTGGCTATTTCTAGTAAATATTTCAAAAATTGGCTATTTATAGTAAATTTTTGGAAAATTGGCTATTTATAGCAAATTTTCAAAAATGGGCTTTTTATAGTAAATTTTTAAGATTGGCTATTTATAGTAAATTTTTCAAAAATTGGATATTTATAGTTAATAGTTTAAAAATTGCCTATTTATAATTAATTTTTGAAAAATTGGCTATTTACAAAAAATTTTTGAAAAATTGGCTATTTATAAAAAATTGGCTATTTATAATAAATTTTTGAAAAATTGGGTTTTTATAGTAAATTTTTGAAAAATTGGCTATTTGTAGTAAATATTTCAAAAATTGGCTTTTATAGTAAGTTTTTGAAAAATTGGATATTAATAGTAAGTCTTTGAAAAATTGGATATTTATAGTAAATTTTTGAAAAATTGGCTATTTGTAGTAAATATTTAAAAAATTAGCTATTTATAGTAAATTTTTCAAAAATTTTCTATTTATAGTTAATATTTCAAAAATTGCCTATTAATAATAAATTTTTGAAAAATTGTCTATTTATAATAAATTTTTGAAAAATTGTCTTTTTATAGTAAATTTTTGAAAAATTGGCTATTTCTAAATATTTAAAAAATTGGCTATTTATAGTAAATTTTTGGAAAATTTGCTATTTATAGCAAATTTTCAAAAATGGGCTTTATATAGTAAATTTTTAAAAGATTGGCTATTTATAGTAAATTTTTCAAAAATTGGCTATTTATAGTTAATATTTTAAAAATTGTCTATTTATAATTAATTTTTGAAAAATTGGCTATTTATAAAAAATTTTTGAAAAATTGGCTATTTATAGTAAATATTTTAAAAATTGGCTATTTATAGTAAATATTTAAAAAATTAGCTATTTATAGTAAATTTTTCAAAAATTTTCTATTTATAGTTAATATTTCAAAAATTGCCTATTAATAATAAATTTTTGAAAAATGGGCTATTTATAATAAATTTTTGAAAAATTGGCTTTTTATAGTAAATTTTTGAAAAATTGGCTATTTCTAGTAAATATTTCAAAAATTGTCTATTTATAGTAAATTTTTGGAAAATTGGCTCATTTATAGCAAATTTTCAAAAATGGGCTTTATATAGTAAATTTTTAAAAGATTGGCTATTTATAGTAAATTTTTCAAAAATTGGCTATTTATAGTTAATATTTTAAAAATTGTCTATTTATAATTAATTTTTGAAAAATTGGCTATTTATAAAAAATTTTTAAAAAATTGGGTTTTAATAGTAAATTTTTGAAAAATTGGGTTTTTATAGTAAATTTTTGAAAAATTGGCTATTTATAGTAAATTTTTGAAAAATTGGCTATTTGTAGTAAATTTTTAAAATATTGGCTATTTATAGTAAATATTTTAAAAATTGGCTATTTATAGTAAATATTTTAAAAATTGGCTTTTTATAGTTAATATTTCAAAAATTGTCTATTTATAATAAATTTTTGGAAAATTGACTATTTATAGTAAATTTTTAAAATATTGGCTATTTATAGTAAATATTTTAAAAATTGGCTATTTATAGTAAATATTTTAAAAATTGGCTTTTTATAGTAAATTTTCCAAAAATTTATTAATTATAGGATATTTAGCAGAAATTTGTTATTTATAGGAATATTTGCAAAAATTTTTTTATTTATAGGAAATGTTGCTAAAACTTTTTATTTAACGGAAACTTTGCTAAAATTTGCTATTTATAGTAAATTTTTTATATATTATTTTATATATATATATATATATATACATAAACTTTTAAACACATCTATTTTTTAATCTTTTCATTAAAAAATCAGGTATTTATATTTGAGTACCCATTAAAAAAAAAATTAATAAAGAATTTAGGCGGTCGTAGGTTTTTATTAAAAATATTCAACATTTTTCGACAAATCTGTGAAAAACATTTAAATTTTCATTTAAATAAAAGTTTTCACCACCTTCTGTTTGCGGCTTAACGACCTTAGAAGTGTGTATTTACACTATTTCCATGCCTCATTCCACATCAATAGTCAATACATACACTTGCATATCTCGGCAATAAACCAAAATTTCGATGACGTATTTGATTTGGTATTTATTTACAGGAAATTTTGCAAAAAAAAATTTGCTATTTCTGGAGAATATTGCGATATTTTTATAATTAACAAATGTTTAATAAAATTCTTCGCTTATCCCAAATAAAATGTCAACATATTTCACTGAATAAACTCGTTAGTTTTTTGTTTATTAATGTCTACTAAAATTTTGATGATTATAAAATATGCCTGTCCACCTTTTTATGATTTGCATAAACAAAAATCTTTAAATTAATTTGAAGTTATTTGTTTAAAATTGTTAAAGCTTCTTTTAAATATTAGTTTTTTTTACTGGTTTTTTAAAATTTTTTCTTTTTTTTTATCTCTTTTTGTCCCATCTTTTGTGGTGCAATAATTTTATACCAAAATTAGTTTTTTATTTGTTTTATTGATTAATTTAAATAAAAACAAGATTTAAATTTTTAACATTTTTATACAACTTTCTGTGCCATAATCATGATTTTATTAGCATAAATTTTTGTATTTAGTGTGTTTGACTTGGTAACACAAGAGTGCTAATTAAGTATTAGATAATAAAAGAGACTAAAAGATGGAAAATAAATTTTGTGTAAAAGTGTGAAAGGCTTTTAAAATTTATTTTGAAATTATTAATGGAAGAGGTAAACAAAAAACTATGCCTTAAAATCTTATTAAGTCTTTTGTTATTTAAATCTATTTTTTTAGGAGAAAAAGAAACGCACTTTTAGTTTATTTTCATATTTTTTTTTTTTAAATATTTATTTAAACATTTTTAAAAGGTATATTTCAGTTTTAATTTTAACAATAGATGATTTAAGTATAAGAAATTGCATTATGCAATTTAATCGGGGAAAGTTTAATTGTTTAAACAAAAATATTTACTATTTATTTTTTTAAATAACCTTTTAAGGGAAATTTTCCATAAACATTTTTTAATTTTGAAATAATATTCATTTGCTTATGATTTTTGATTTAGTTTCCCACAGACTTTAATATTTATGTCAAATATTTGCATTTAAATGGATTGTTATTTTTTTTTAAAGTAAATTAAACAAAACACAAAGTTATTAGGACTTAACAATTTTCGAAATAAATGGTATTTTATGTAGAAAGTTTTACATTGTCTATAGTTAAAGAAGTGAGTTTTGAAAGACCCTAAAATTTTGAAATTTCGTTACCTAAAAAAATTACTAAAAAGTCTTTTTTTAAATAAAAAAGTTAAAAAGTATAGTCGGTCAAGGCCGATCATATGCTACCCTAAACCAATAATTTTCTGAGACGAACTTTCGAAAATGTACCCTATTTGGGGCCCATCATGCTACCAGTGGTCAATACCTCTTCGCGGAAGTGTTGTTTGTATACGAGCTACGGTCACGTATAGACTGATTCCCACGAAATTTGGCAGCATTATTTAAGTTCCAATAGAATAATTTTATGCAAAAGAGGCTAAGAAAATTACTGCAGTATTAGAAAACTGCTTCCCTGGAAAAATACATCAACGAACTTGATGCAACTCCACAAGCAGAGTGCTTTCTAGCGTGCAGCTAGAAATCTCAAAAGGCCAGTATTAAAATTATTATTAACAAAACCTACCTCGCATAGTAAAGAAAATTATGCTTTTTATTTTGAAAGCTATTTTATGCTTTAAATACTACCCTCAAGAATGGAAGGTTTCCTTAGTAACCATGATACCATAGAAAGGAAAGCACCTTACAAAAATTGAGTCATATAGGCCTATTAGTTTGGTAGCTAATATTTCAAAGCTATTTGAGAAACTATAAGTGTCAAAAATAACACCGATTTTAAATGAAAAAAAATGTTTTCCAAACCAAGGCGAATTCATCCCTGGTAATCTCGGTACTACAACAAGTACAACTCGTAAAAAAAACACAAGCAATTTGTTGTAAAATCATTGTACAATGTCAAAAACAGAAATAAAACAAAACAGAAACAAAGATAATAAAAGAAAATAAACAATATTTTGACATCCAACAGTGATTTAAGCTAATATCAGCAGGGCTTTTAAGACCACCTGTAATAAATTCGCCTTGATTCCAAACCATCAATTCGGTTTTAGAACAAATAGAATAATTGAACAAACTGATAGAATAGTAAATGACAGCACTCTTCCTAGATGTTTCTCAAGTCTTACATAAAGGCTTATTACACAAATTTAAGCTTTACTTACCAACAGACACACACAATTTGTTAGAAAGCTACTTAGTCGGTCGTTTATTTATTATTTAACAAGGCAGCATCCTGGGCTCTCTATTCTACTTTATTTATACTTCGGACATGCCAACAAACAACAACAACCAAACTTCAACATTTGCAGACGATACAGCTTTTCTGGGCGTGCACAAAACCCGTCATGAAGCATCTTGTTACTTACAGGATCATATATTTTAACTAGAAATATGGTCAAAACAATGGAGGATAAAGGTCAATGGGAAAAAATGCGTACATATACCATTCACCTTGCGTCGGTAATCACGCCTCCCTATTAAAATCAATAATCAAATCATACCTCAAAATTAGCATGTAAAATTTCTCGGAATACATTTAGATCGCCTTTTTACGTGGAATGGCCATATAGAGGTAAAATTTACTCAAATGAAACTAAAAGCCATTCAAATTCCTTGACTTATTGGAAGAATTTCTCTCCTTAGTCACGATTGCAAGCTTATACTTTACAACTCTCTCTCTCTTAATCAATTAAGTGCTACGGTATTTAGTTATGGGGCACTGGCTCGGCCTTAATATGCAAAAAATTCAAAGGCGCCAAAATAAACTTTTTTGAATAATTACAGCCTCACCCTTGTAAAAACTCAAATATCCACAAGGATCTCATTGTGCCATTAGTAAAAACTATTATTACGAAAAATGCAGTAAATATATTAAAAGGCTTAACCAGCACCAAACTCCACTAGCTAGAAATGTTTTAAATTATGGCGGCCACACTCGCATCACTCCACCAATCAGAAGAGTGATAAACACCTTCATATGTCCAAAGAAGCAGTGATGACGAAATTTTTCCTGGCACTGGCAGGACATGAAACAAAGTTCATATTTAATGTATGAAGTTCAAGAAATAAAAAAGTGAGAAAGAGACAATTGCCACCACCCAGTAAAAACTTTACTTACAATCCTACTTTAAATGACTGCCTGAATTCATTACTTTGTAGCTTTATTCGAAAATTTTTGGATTATTATTATTATTAAATAATAACTTAATTATTATATCTTAAATAAGTCATAATTATACATTACAAAAAAAAATAATATTATTCTATGATTTTAAATAACTACACCAGCCAACAAGGTTTTGGACTGGAGTAACCAAATATCTTTCCTAGGGTAATTTGGTGGGCTGAATTCGAATCTGTAATTGGTTTTTCTCTACCATGTCGAGCTACAAAAAAATGTTTTTTACATATTCGTTTCTTACATAAAAAATTATTAGTTTTTTTAAAAATTTAATAAATTTTCAAAAGTGAATTGCGTTATTTCAACATCGCACAGACGGGTATTTGGCCCTAAAAGTCGCTCAAAAGTTTTTTTTTTCATTTATAATTTTATATTAATATTTTATTGTAGATTACGGTATTTCAGTGTAGAAAAAGGCAAAAACATAATTTTAAATCTTATTTATTCGTCATATTCCACAGTATCGTCTTCACTTTCAATATTTATGTTACAAGGGTCGTTTTTATGAAGTAAATTTAAGACTTCAATCAAAAGGGGTTTCATCTTTTTCGATTTGGTCTTCCTCATTCCTGTCAAAAGGGGGTTCGACGTCAAAAGCAACCTGTTCAGCACATCTTGGTTGCTTTATATTCTTGAACATTTTCTAGAATAATCCATCCTGTATGTCCGAACATGTTTATTACGGGCTTCCGCCGCTTCTTCGGAGAGTTGACTGTTTGGCAGAATCGCCTCCCTTATTACGGCTGCTTTATGGCGCAACACCTTGTGAAATGTCGGTGGCATAGGGTGAAATTGATAAGGGGAAAGATAAATTTTAGCAGTTTCCTTACAGTAAGCCACCAACTTTTCTGTGGTTACTCATTAGAAGTCACTGTACTCAAATGAGTGCAGCTGGTATTTTACAAGTTTCCAAGCAAAAACAAAGAATTTGTTATAGTTGTACCGCTATTTAGGTTCACAACAATAATACCAAAAGCAGCTAAAACAGAATTTGTGTATCTTTTTTATTTTTGGGTACAAAAATTATAAGTCTGATTTGTGTCACGAAAGCATTGTGAATATATGAACACTATATTAGATATGGTTACATTTAGCTACTCTCCATTGTTTTCTAGTAATCTGGGCTTTGTGTTCTGCTTAAATTGGTATCGTACAATCGACAATTTCTGTTTCACTACAGCAATGTTTGTGTCATGTTCGGAATAATGATTCAGAATCTCTGACTCCATAAATTTAAATTTTTCGTTGAAATATTTAGCATCTGAGCGTTCTATAATAAGTTGTTTCAGGTTAATACCCTCATTCCAGAAGAGCCTCTCATAAAAAATGGCATTTTATTGAAATTCTAAAAAAATCGCTTAAAATTTAGGGGTGGATTGGGCTGGCTGTTTTTAGCTTCTTAAATCTCTGGAGTGTCTATTCTATAAAATACTATCAAACTTTAAGCTCAGAAAAGAACAGAAATAGTTTAAAGCCTTTATGATATGTGAAGATTAATGTTTTTTTTTTGCATGTGTAGAGCTTAACCATTGAGGGCGTAAAAACTAGTAAGTAAAGAATCAATGCAAAACTTAAGTTTTATATAAAGCACATTTCCGATTGTACGCAATCCATGATAGAAACTAACACAGAATCCACTTTATCACCAAAAAATAAATATTTTAAGACAGTAAAGTTTTGAGCGTATCGAACGAACTCATGAACACATTTGGCGAACGGTTACTTCCGACAGACTGCATGCAGCTGGTGAAAAGTGCAAGCGCGCCATGTTGGTTCTATTGTTTGGAGGAGTTACCTGACTTTTGAAAAGTAACAGTAAAAAGGGTGTAGTGCTAATATAAAAAAAAAATGCATTTTGATCGACTTTTGGGCCAAATACCAGTCTGTGCATCGTTTGTATTTTGTTGGTTGGGTTTCACGTATTAGAGTCCAGCAATAGTCTCCCTTTCAATTTTCAATAAATCCTGGTGATCACACTCCCCTTGTTCGCTCTCACTGCATTTTTTTTTTTTTTTAGAAAAAATCTAAATGCTAATGAAGAATATGCAAACATTGTCGGTGTCAACGGTTTGGCCAAGTTTCTGGCTGCAAAACCAAAGTAATGTAAATATACATATTTTAATGATTCTTATATTGCATATCCTTTTTTCCTGCCAAATATTCACCACACACAAAGCAAAAATAGCTTGAATCAGTAACACGCCATCTCCCTGGCATGATTAAACGCTTTTATTATGAAGATTTAGAATGAATGTTGGCTTGTGTCAAATAAATAATTGTGAAATTGTAGTATTGACTGTTTTTGAGGTTAAAAATGAACAAGTCGTGAAAGCCAAATTTGTATGCCAGATTCGAATTAAAAGCACCCAGATTAGTTAAAACGAATGCATCGTTTCTGCAGTCAATTTGTTTTCCAAATTTGTAGGCCAGTGTTATTTAAATCAATTTGCAGTATATTCCGTTAATACTTGTAAGACATTCGGTGAAACTATATAATTTTAACAATAATTTTGATGTTAAATGCAAAAATCAATCAAATGTATGTAACTATATACACAAATATTTTCCAAAATAACCCCCACAGTATATTTTTGTTATAAGAACACTAGTAGTTATATCGATCTAATGTAAACGATGTTTTTTGAACAACATAACATTTACATAACACACATTTGTATTACAGTGATAGAGCCATAAATGATTTTACTCTTTATTAAATGTTTTTTACATTTCGAAAAATTTATTATTGTGTTCACTTTCATGCATACAAGAGGAATTTTAATAAGTGTGTTTTAACCTTTTTGAATTAATTTGCAATAACTTATTTTTGGCCTTTTTTTGTAACTAGATATTTTTATAAAACTTTTAAGTATAAAAAAAACATATTATTTTTTAGGTTATAATTGGCCAAATTTTAAGGGATTACTTTTGGTACATCTCGAACAAAAATGAGTACTTTTTCTAGTAGTATGTAAGTAGTCTTCTCGTCAATTTCTCATTAGTTTTCTGCTTATTTTGTAAGCAAAGTTTTTGCAGGGCACTTACTGGATATCATTTTTCAAAACACTAAATTTAAAAAAAAAAAACAAGTATAATAGTCGCAAAAATAAAAAGGTTATAAACAATTTAAATTGTATATATGGGCACTTACACACAGGGTCACGTTACGCCATCAAGCAATTAATCTTGTATTTTAGCCCCATGTTGTTCAAATGTTTCCTCTCTTCCACAAAATTGCGTTTTACACTAAAATACGAAAATTTATATAATCGTGGCTATTCTGAAATACGCGTTGAAGAAAACAAAATAAACCCAAATTGTTTTTGTTTGTAATACAAAATTTACAGTTTTTAAAAGAGAAAGAAACGCGTTATAACACTCGCGTTAATTTGATTTAAGAAGTGTATAGAAAACAAAAACTATTTTTGTAAATTTTGTTTTCATGTAAATGTTCACTTCTCCGACTCGTATTTCAGAATAGCCACGAATATATAAATTATTTTTTGGGACAAATTTGGGAAAAGTAAATATTCCTGTGGAAATAACCATATGTAGCTTATTTTGCGCCAAACTGTTTTAAATTAATATTTATTTATTTTTTTTTTGTGTCTTTTGACTTTATAAAAACGAGTTTGTTGCCTAAGTTTTTCGTTTTCGTTTAATGTTTTTAATATATTTTTTACATTTGCTTGTTTTTTGTTGTCATTTTGTTAAATGCATTAAAAGTCTTCTAAAATTTAAAGATTTATTTCATATATTGCCTTAAGCTATTTAAAAACATAAAAGAAAACTTGATTCTTACAGTGTTTTTTTTTTATTTTTAATTCTTGCAAATTGTTTTACCAGACTTTTATATTAAGGGCAGAGTTAAATAACAGTATATGTTTGTTGTTATTTATAATAGTTTTTCAAAAATTATTTTTAATTATATACACATATTTTAATTATACAAAATGGTATTCAAACTCGTTACACTTTATGACTTTTTTACCAAAAACTGAAACGGCAACATCTTTATTTAACACAACAGTTTAACAAAAAAGACATAAAAAAAATCACCTGTTATTTACAACCTGCTTGTTTTAAACCTAAAATAAAGAGACATGGGGTTGTTTCTCAATTTTGTACATACGATAGCCCCACGTGTTATAATTTCTTGAAAAAAAAAGCTGAAGACAAAAAAAACGTTATAAATTTCTTTTATTAAACCTTTTTCAACACTTTTGCTTTTAACAGTTTCCACAACACATTAATTCAAAAGTCAATACAGTAGCACAAAAGAAACCACTACAAGTTTAAAATTGTTTTCAATGTTAACAATTTTTTTTTCATCTGCTTTAAACGAAAGAGCTCATTTTTATTGTTTGTCTTTGTAAAAAAAAAATAAAGAAAAAATTAGTTCATATATGAATAGACGAATGAATTAAATAAAAAAAAAATACATAAAGTGTTGTAATTTTACTTTCATTCACTTTCATTTTCATACAACTACTTTGTTAGAAAGACATACGAGTTTAATTCAAAACATTTTGAGTTGTAAATTTAAAAAAAAAGACT
Organism: Pollenia labialis; assembly: GCA_949318255.1. NCBI lineage: Eukaryota > Metazoa > Arthropoda > Insecta > Diptera > Polleniidae > Pollenia > Pollenia labialis. Next base: position 116,718,930 of record OX439143.1, read on the forward strand.
TAAACAACAAACTCTAATTTCTTTAAAACAAAAAGTTCCGGTTTGAATAAACCAAAGTCACTTTTAGACAACCTGACTAATGAAAAAAAATTCATTCAAACAAAAATTTTTTAACAATAGATTTTCTATAAAGCTCGTGTTATTTGTGTTATTCAAGGTTTAGGGTTTTTTTAAACTAAAAAATCATAAAAATTTTATTTGATAACAAAAAATCTAAATAAAAAATAAGACCAGATTTTATTTAAAAAATGATATAAAAATTAAACATAAAAAATAAACTGGTTTTCAAAGAATTGTTAAGACCAGCTTAAGAAAAAAAAACTTTAAATTAGAATTATTTTTTAATGTTGAAACAAAATATGCACACGGAAATGTTTTAAAGTAAAAGTGTAGACAATCTGAGAGACAACAAGTTAAAAAGTCATATTCGTCTTAGCCGCATTTTCGATACCCTCCACTTAGAGTAAGAATATTTTAGGATTTGACTTTCTAACTAAAATGTATGAACCTAGTAAATTAATATCATACTGCTACTTATAGGAAATTTAAAAATTTGCTCTTAATCCAGTTGTAAACAAACCATTTGTTTTAAATACACAGCTATTACACCATTAAGCCCCTTGTGTTTTCTACTGTCAACACGAGATTTGTTTGTAAACAGATCTAACAAAAGTCTAACAGTACAAAAAAAACACTTACTACTCTCTTTTCAATAGACATCGGTCACCTAAAACCTGTTGACCAAGTTACACAAATAAGATTAATTGATTTAAAGGAAAACGCAGTTAATTTTTTAAATTGAATAATAAAAAAATAGCAATATTAAAAAAAAGATTGCGATAAATAAAAAATCAAATTACGAAAAATAAAACAAGATTTTGCAGCAACAAAAAAAAGTGCAAAAACTTGTATTAAACTTTTGGAGTTTAATAAACCAAATATGAGTTTGGATCAAAAGCAAATTGATTAAGGAAGAAAAACATACTTTTGCGTATGTTTTCAGAAAAGCAAAAGAAGGAAATGAAAAATAAAAATAATTAAAGATGATATATTTGTCGATGACGAATCTTTGATATCCCCTCCATCATCAATTCGAATAGTAAATATTTCTTGCTTTAATAGGAACTTGCTATAATAATAAATCTATTATCAAATGAGGATGAACTGTAAATACTTTAATGCTTAAGAGAATGCTTCGTTTATTTAATTGTTTCGAAAGACTGGCATGGCTTCGACCAATAATTCTTCAAGCAACTATAATAAAAAGTATGCACTTTATATCGTCGCCTTATAGAGCAAACAGGCTAACTGACTTCAAGAAAATTTAACAGGGCAGATAAAAAACTTCTAATGATTTATATTTCTACCTTAAGAAGAAAGCCTGTATGTATTTGGTTTATTTTCTAATATGCTATTTAGGCGCAAATTGAAGTAAATATTTTTCTAACTCGATAGGTCTTCTCTTTTTCGTTCGAACGGTTAAAAATGGGTTTAGTAGGTTTACACTCTAAGCCGACAATATAATTGTGTATAACACGCGACACGAAAAAATCCATATAACCCCCATTTAATACTTGTGATGGTAGATGGTTTAAAATATACATAAACGAGGATAAAATTTAAAATTGTACACGTAGAGAAAAAACATGTCCAACAAAACTGTTTTATATTTTAACCATAGCTGCTGAAATTAAGCCAGACAATTGCCGAGAACTTGTAGCGAACGCGGTTGATTTGCCAAAAGCAATCACTAGCAGAAAGTCCCATGAGTATGCGACCACATATTAGCCTGTAATATTCCATCATGATAATGCTGAACTACTAACACGATATAGGACTGTTAAAAGGTTTCATTTCACCCTCCTTAGTCCACGTCTAAATTATAAGATATTTGCTGCAAAAACTTTCTTTGATGCTCTTTTGAAACTGCATTCGCTTCGCTATAGTAAAACTTTTCTTTGTATATTTTAAATACCTTCCTTCTTTTTCTTCTTCCTCTCAATAACAAACTCATAACAACTGCACGTACGCACAAAACAAAGCACACTTTTCCATTCGCCTTTCCTCTTTCACTTGTAAACTGAAATGTTTCGCATTAGATGTAACCAGGGCTTAAAAAATTGCAGTCAAAACCAAAAACTGTCGAACAAAAAACGAAAATTTTGTTTACAACTTTTTGCTTCCTGGGTTGGTTTGACTTGACAGCGATTGTTTAGAGTTAATGAATCAGAAGTAAAAGCAACAGTTTTTTTTGCCAACGACAAATAAAGAAGTGGCAGAAAAGGCAAATTTTCTACTGCAGTTTTTTAAACGCTGGATGTTTCATAAAACGTACAAGAACTTTCACTAGTTACCTTCCCCCTATCGCCTACCATTTGTTTTAATTAATGCAAAACGATCTCACTGTAAAAGTCTTTGCTTTAGTACAGGGTATTCGAAATTGGCGTGATTTGTTCTAGGCCTTAAAAAATATGGTTTTTTTTATTTTTTGTACGGAACCATACGTGTCCAGCTTACGATAACCAAAACTTTGAACAAATTTTTCTGAAAGTTTACCCAAAATATTGAATTTTTAAGTATGTATTTTATATACACCCCATGTACAGGAAACTTAAAAATATAATATTTGATAATTATATTTATAAAGGGTGGTCCAACCAAATCGCACGATGTTTATTGTAAATAAAACAAATAGTTTTCGGAAAATTATCTTAATATTTTTTATTATTATATATGAAACCAAATATCGGCCAAATGCTCGCCACGGCTTCGGTGACATACCTCTATCCGATGGTCCATATTTTCAAAGACTGTGAGACATTATTGAGGTTCAATGTCGTAAATGTGTCGAATTATCTCATCCTTTAGCTCTTGAACTATTCTTGGCTTATTGACGTACACTTTTTCTTTTAAATAACCCCAAAGAAAGAAGTCCAACGATGTCAAATCAGATGATCGTGGCAGCAATTTAAAATTGCCAAGACATCAGATAACACGGCCATTGAATTTCTCGCGCAAAGAGTCAATGCTTCATTGGCTGTGTGGCAAGTGGCATCATCCTGTTGAAACCACAAACCGTCCAGGTCCAGGTCCATATCCTCCATTTCAGGGCATAAGAAGTCCGTTATCATCTCGCGATAGCGAACACTATTCACGGTAATTTTTTTGCCGACCTCATTTCCGAAGTAGTTCGGCCCAATTGTGGACACATTTGATTGATTTTGCTGACCAAAAAAACACGAAGTGCATGAATTGCGTTTTGATTTGAACGCCATTTTCGTAAAAGACTACAACAATCTCAATTGTAAAACTCTCTTTGGTTGAATTTGCCAAACACTGAAACTAAGAAATGACAAATAAAATTGGCCAAAAAACCTTGACGTTAAGGTGTGACTCAAAATTAGCATCTTGCATTATGGTTGGACAGCTCTTTTTATATTTTAAATACAACCAATTTACAGGAAATTAAAAACCAAATTGGATTTTTACATTTATATAAGAATCAATAAAGTGTTCAATTGTATACGTTATTGATTATTTTTTTATCAGAAATAATTTATTTCAAACGTTTCATTTTTCATCACTTCTTGATTGACTTAACATTAAAGTTTGTGTCTTAAGTCTTTTGATTTTATCAAACAAATATTCAATTTATTTCTTTAATTTTGGTTTCTATCTCTCTTTCTTTAAAAAAAAAAACCAATTATTTTATACAAAACTTGTTATAGCCATTAGCAAACTAATGCTATAGCAGCTTTTCCGAAAACTCATAATAATAACAATAATGAAACAAACAGCAATAGAAAAACAAAAGTGAATTAAATTTAACAGCCTCGTATTTTTCTTAATAAACACAACAGCAAAACACAAAACAATCTTTTTTTGTTTTGTTTCTCTCCGTATTAAAATGCTATTTTTGTAGTCATACTAATATGGTTTTTCTAGAGCATAACACAGACTTTAGATTTAGATTTAAATTTAAATGTATCAAGTTAAACTTACGAATTCGCGTACGTACGTATCTTTTCAATTGTATCTTTGAAATGCTTTTTTACAAGTACGAATGTATTAAGTGTATTTGTAATAAAAATTGTAAATAAACAAATTTTCCAACAAGTTTTTCTAGTTTTTTTTTTTATGAATATTTTGTTTAAGCTCAAAGTTTTTGTGGCTGTTACATATTTGAAAAGTCGTAAAAGATTGTGTTTATAAAGATTTTTATGAAAGTTAACAAAAAAAACTAAAGCAGTAGATATTGGTTTGCTGCTGTAACGAAATAAAATTAAAGCAAGAAGAAAATGCTATAAAAATCTACCACTTTGGCGATTTATTTTCCTTTAAAAAAACGTCTAAAAAACTTCCATAAATTTAGACACCTGTTGAAGAGGTTTTGTTTTTTAAAAAATTAAATAAACAAAAGGAAATTTAAATTTTATGACCAAAGCTAAAACAATTTGCCTAAAAACATTAACAACTATTTAAATATGCTCTAATTAATTTCATTAAAAACTTAATAAATAACAAGCCATTCAGGCTTTTAGCTTAAACAAAAGTTTAAAGTTTTTTTAAAATTTAAGCTTCCTTTTGTTTAAATTTTACAAAAAAAATAGAAAAAGTTTTCATGTTTTTTTTTACAAATTCCATAAAAAAATCATTTTTTTTAAAAAAACCAAAATGTACTCATCCATTAAGTCTCAGTCAGTCATGAGCATCAGTGTGAAAATCACAAAACCATCATCATCATCATGTTTTTTATTGTTTCTTTTATTTATTTATTTTTTGTTTTTTTTTTAAAGAAAACTACTAATTTTTTGTAAATTTTTCCTGCTACCCAGACAATGCGTTTTTTAATTTTCCATTTACTAGGCTTTTCCAAATGGAAACTTTTTTCTTGGCAAAAGTTTAAACAAAAAAGACATGGCATTGAAACAGTTAAACCACACTCAGATACAGTTTAATAACAGAGTCAAACAATGTCAAGTGAAAATTTAGTAAAAAAAAAAATAGAAAGTTTTTGTGGTTTTGGAAAATTTACAAAATAAAAAAACATATTGCTAATATTCGCTATTTGAGTTACTAAATTTTGCAGCTTTTGAGAAATGTATACGATTAAGAAAAAGACACCACCAAATCAAATAAAACGCTTTAAAAAAATATAAAAAACTTTAAACTTTGAAATCTTTAAAAACGAGCATTTTTTAAAAAAGTGATAAAAAGCACCAACATAAAAAACGCTTAAATCAAAAAGTTTTAGGAAAAATCGTTAAAACTTATATCCACGAAAATTAAAGAAAATGCCTTAATTAAAAACTTGTTGACCAACTATAAAAGTAAATTGTAAAATCAGTATGGCGTTGCCTTTCTGTCTGCTATTGGTCCAAGTTTTGAATAAATGTAAGCCTGTGTGTTTTATTGTATGTAGATCGATCTACAAGCGTTTTAAATTTCATCAAAATCGGTAAGATAGTTTTGGATTGGCAGAAATTGCCCATCTGTCCTCTCATATTTCTAGATTCGAAAAAAAATATAAACCCTGTGTGTTTTAATTTCACTGATCTATTTAGGATTCAAATTTCATAAAAATTGGTTAGATATTTTCGGAGAGGCAGTAATTCTTCCTATGTCCCTCTCTTGGTCCAAGTTTTAAAAGAATAAAAAGCCTTTATTTTTCAATTTCATCAAAATAGGTACAGCTATTTAGGCGATAAAACGTAGCAAACGCAAAAGTAACTTTCGGATTTGTTCAGGCTACGGTCGAGACGTGAACAAAGAGACTGGAGGCGGAATGGAGGGTGAACATCCTAGTTACGTTAAAATGGCTTTGTTTTGCTTTTGAGTACGGAAACTATGGCTTTAAAAGTTCTCTTCTAAAACGGCAAATAATATTTTCTGAGTATTTAAGGTTTAGCGCCCCTAGACCCTATCCTAAGCACCAATATGGAACCTTATATATGTAGTTAGGAGGTTTCATTTTTCATTTTGTTGGAAAATATCTCTAAAATTGGACTGGCAGTTACAGTGATTAACTCTTACAAACATACAAACTTTTCAGCTTTGTAATATTAGTATAGATACATATATGGGGCATTCCAAGCCAAATCAGATTGCTTCAAAGAAAAAAATTTTTTTTTGTTTCTCCAATTTTGTGCTATTTTTAAGGGCACTTCCAAAGAGCCTTCCTGGTAAATTATGTCATATTTTTATCACTCCTCAAAGGAATTTTTTTAGTTTTTTCTTCATAATGGTCCAAATTGGATTTTTTTTTTTTTTTGTGAAATATTTTAAATCGTGTTTTTGAATATCAGTGTATCTTTTGATTTTTTGAAAATGTGTAATTTAAAACTTTTTTCCACCGAACATCTTTTAAGCCCGGTCCGGTAGTGGGCCTTCCATAACTATTATTTCCAATTTGGATTATTATTTGGAAAGTTGTGAACAAAAAACTAAAAGAGAAGTCCTCTGAAGGAATAATCAGAAAAAATTTACCAGGAAGGCTCTTTTGAAGTGTACTAAAAAAATATCACAAAATTGGGGAAATAAAAAAAAATTGTTTTTAAAGAGTCCGATTTGGCGTGGAATGCCCCATATATATACATATATATTAGTTTAACTCGGTGCGTTGCGCTACCCCATGACTAACCTCCAGATATTCAAACATTATTGCCGCAAAATGTATTTGGACCACGGCCACTTCTCCAATTCCGCTCACTTTTTGCCAGATGTGATGCGTTGTCATGGAAGCTTTGTGCACTACATATGACATGTAAGCTATTTGTAATACATAAATTTATTTATTGTTTGTATAGGAGAAGCCACTTCAACTTCGCCAATTTTAGGGAGTTTGTGTATTGCTAACCCAGCTTTATGCTCCTCACTTTGAAAACATTTTTCTTATCGTTCTTTAGATATAAATAAATCTGTTTTGTGACACGCCCACTTCTCCAATCCCGCCCATATTTTTCATATATTATCAATTTGAAACCATAATGATTGTATCTAATTTAAAAATTTTGGCTCTTGCCGTTCACCATTTACACAAAAAAAAGTCAGCAAAGGATATGGGGTAAAATAAGAGGCAGTAGTGGTGTTTTGTTCATATTGCAAGGAACACAACTGGGACGAACGACGAATTTCGTCTAGCACGACGAATTATTCGGAACGAATTCGCTGTATAAATTCGGCGCATGAAACACAATAACGACGAAAAAGCATAATGGAAATAAAATATGTTGTATAAACAAGAAATAGTGGTGCCATATGAACAAAAAATACTTCACAAACAAAACATTAAGAACAACTTAATTCAAATACTTTTTTATTGTTAATTTTTTTTCAATTTGAATTTTATATGATATTCAGTTAAAATGTTACAATTTCTAAAGTAAAAAGTAACTTTATTTACTAAAACACTTACCCATTTTGAAACAATATGGCTACCCAGTACTGATTTGTTCGTCGTTCGCCGGAGCAAGAATTAGAACTAAACCAAATATTTTTTATTTTTGGCGACGAATGTTCGCGGCCGAAAATTCGTCGTTCGTCCCAGTTGTGTTCCTAGCTATTTGTGCACCAATCTGGCTGAATTTTAATAGCAAATTTGTTGGAACTATGTATATCGGTCATATGCTGCAGTAAAAACTCGCAAAGTTTGACTTAATATCACTAATGCCTGGTAAAACAGGTGTTTTTGGTTGAAGTGGTCATTATTCCATATGAAGATATTGTAAACTCAACTCTTGAGAGAAGAAGGCGGTCAGGCATCTCCGGTAGAGAGGTTGTTCACAACCCTTAATTGTGGAACTTTCAAATGAATCATTATTGTAAAATTAAAACCAAATTTTTTTTAGTTTTGACAATGTTGCAGCAAATAAGCGATATGTGATGTTAATACAGCAATCTACTCCTCATCATATTTGGAGAAAACTTGATTTTTCCAAAGAACATGAAATTTTCCTAGCGGAAACCAATTGAAATTTTCTTTTCCTGTCTTCGGCATTGTAGCAATATACTTGGAAAAAGAGTTTTAAGCAAACTAAACCTTGAAAACTGAATCTAGTGCCTTAAGATTGTACCTTTTTCACCATTTTTGGGCTATAGCTGTCAAACTGTTTGAAATTCGGTAAAGTAATCTTCAGGAGAAATATAACTCATAATCATGTATGGGCATATGCAAAATGAAAATGCAAAAAGAGCGAACGATGTGTATACATACACAAAAAACAAAGAGCATAAAACCAAAAAATGCAAACGTAAATAGACCAATACAATGTCACACATGCAAAGCTTTCAATGTAGTGGTGCCCTGCTCATAATATAATTCAGAATGTACTTACAAAGTCACCTCGCAAGCGCGGTGTTTGCAGTGATTTTCTTCGTGGTGTGACGTTAAGTGTCTTTGCTTTTTGTTTATTTATATTTTTTAATAAGGCATTTTGACAATTGCCGTCTCAATTCTAGCAACAAAATGTCTCTTGTTTTTTCTATTGTTTCATTGTTGTAGTACTGAGGTCACTTTATTAATACATTTTAATACAATTCATAATTTTTCAGAGCATTATTGTACTGGAAACAGCTTTTTTACATTTTCCAGCTGTATTTATATCGAAAATTCGATAAATGTATAACAAATGTAGCAAACGCCAAAAAAAATATTGATATAATTAATATCATGTTTTTTTAAGAAATTTTGTAACAAAGTCCTGTTTTATTGTAAACTTTCTGCAACAGCACATTTTTTCAAAGGTCGTTTTTATAAAGGATTTTCCGTGAAAATTTTCTTTTTGCAAAAAAAAGTTCTTTTGTAAAAAATTTTTACTTAGAGATAACTTGTCTGAAAAATATACTTTTTGTTAAAGTGATTTTTTTTTTAATAAAATAATCCTTTATATAAAAAAAAAAATTCTCTTTTATAAAGTGTATTAAACCATTTTTCATAAAAAAATACTTTTTTAAGAAAGAAAAATAAATTTTTCCATTTTTGGCTTTAAAATAAAATCAACTTCATGGCATATACAAAAAAATTTTTTTAAGTTAACCAAAACGTGTGCCTTCGTTAACTTCTCCTTATTGATTATCATCTTAAAGTGTAATAATTATAAGGCACACAAAACCACAACCACCCAGACCACCAACTAGCAGCATCAGTCCACTTCCCCCTGCAAGACTCCACTACCTTAAATCAAGAAAAATACGTTTCTAAGGTAAACCGCTTGTTTAACTACTAGTTTTCAGCGATTTTTTTCTAACTTGACTAGGTAGATATCTTCTCTATTTCTTGTTAGAGTCATCATTATCTTCTTCTTCTTCCAAACTGTCAAAGTTGTTTGTTTAGCTATTTTTTTTACAGTAGAATTGTTATTTTCTTTGTTGTCTTTATGAATTTGTTTACAAAACAATAAAGTATACATCGCTTAATGCACGCACACACACACTCCTATACACTTAAAATAAAGATGGACAATAAGCAAAAAGTTATTTCGTTAGACCCACTATCTGTCCACTGTCTTTGATTTGATTTTCAATGGTTGAAGTTTTTTTTTTTAACGAAGAAAAAAGTAGCAGGCGCTTTATTGAGATTTTCGACTCTTTTTCTTTGGTTTTATTTTTCATTTATTTTCAATTGTTGCTGTTGTTTGTTTTATTAACATGCTTTATTTTTGTTTACTTTTTTAGTGCTTTTATACAAAATGTCAGTTTGTATATGTTGTTTATTTGTAAAATTTGTTTGCTATTTGCAATAGTTTTTTTTTTTTCTTTCTTTTGTTTATTCGGGTTTAGTTATTTATGGCACAAGCCCGCCATGAGCAAATAATTGTACAGGGCAGTAGTTTGGTCATACAATAATGAATGTACCAGAAAATTGTTAAACATAATAATAAAAGTTGAAATAGCCAAAAAACTTAACATCTTTATTATTATGTTTTAAAAAATTTAAAAGGTTATTAAAATGAAGAAGTATGTTTTTCGTATTTTAGTTTTTAACGCAAATAATTTGCTATTTAAAGCAAAGAATTTTTTTAAAAAAACTGCAGTCAAAGAAGAAAAACTGCCATTTCTTCCACTTCTTCATTTGTCATTGGCTAAAAATAACGGTTGCTTTTACCTCTGATTCATTAAATATAAACAGTCGCTGTCAAACCAACTCAAAAAGAGAAAAGTTGTACAGTTATTTTAGTTCTTAGTTTGGCAGTTTTGATTTCGACTGCAGTTTTTTAAACCCTGGAAATATGAAGAAATTTAAAAAGTAGCAATTAAAAAGGTCATTATAAAGAAATATGAAATTAAAGATTTGCCAGCATTTTTTGCGTTTTGGCATTTTAAGGAGAAAATTTGAATTTTCAAATACTTACAAAAACTTTTTAATAAAAAAGTATATTGCTTTCAAAAAGTGGTTTCTAATCAAGTTTAATAAAACCCAGCAAGAGTGTTATATTCGGCTATGCCGCATCTTGCACAACCTTCCCAATAAAGCGATAAGAACAGAAAGTTCTTATATATTTATTCTACGCTCGCTACTCAACTCCCACCCATATTTTGTCAGATGTTGTCTATTGATAGCCAAGATGCTGGTTCCTTATTTTGAAACTTTGGCCTCTACCGTTTTCCGGATATACAGAAATTTATTATGTCTATGTAAGGGAGGTGCCACGCCCACTTCTGAAAGCCCGTTCATATTTTTAGAAAGGTTGTTTCTCTTACCGTTCTTTAGATATAAATAAATCTTTTTTGAGCCTCGCCCATTTCTTAACTGCCGCACACATATTGTCGGATATTGTCTATTGATAACCACGATGATTGTACCTAATATGAAGACTTTAACTCTTACATTTCCTAAGATATAAAAAAAAACAAGCAGTGGACCGATTTTAATAGCAAAATTTAACAGATTATATGTGACATAAATATATTCCAACCAAGGCCCCATTATATGTATATGGGGTCTTTGTAAAACCCATTTCAACTGACAGACGGATATCGTTAAATCAACTTCGATTCTCATAAGAACCTAGAATATATATATTTTGTAGGGTCTTAGATCAATATTGTGGAAATTACAAATGGAATGACAAACTTATAAATACCCTTTTATCTTTGGCGAAGAATATTAAAATAACTTTTAGAGGATTTAATTTCAAAAAAGAATTTTTAAAAGACAAATTATAAAAAATTTCATTTTCCAGTACGCAATTCCTAAAAAAAACTATTTCTATGAAAAAAAGTACTTTTTTAATTTTTGAAAAAGTACTTTAATTGTGCACCCTTTTTTGCATATGAAAAAAATCCCTAAAAAAATTGGAGAATAATTTTATAGAATAAATACATTAAAAATAGTGCCTTTTGAAAAAAAAGTACTTTTTTACAACTTTTCCTTTTGTAAAGAAATGTTGATAAAAAATAAATGGCATTTAAACACTTTTTATTAACACAGAGTGCTTTTTTATTCGCCTGTGGCAAATATTAACAAAATTAATTTCTCTATGTAAGAAGATAATCATGTACGTATTATGTTGTTATATCAAAAATAAACCAAAAAAAACAACGGCAATAGGGAATTTTTTGACAAATATTAGACGCAATCGTGCTCTTTTGCTTATATCTCAGCCATTTATGGACCTATCTGGCCGAATAGAAAAACACAACAAAGCATATGTGATAGAAATATGCAACAACATAGTTCCTTTTATTTCTTGGGTCTTCGGAAACCCCATTTCAACAGACAGACCGACATAGTTAAGTCAATTTCGCTCCTTAAAAATACCCAGAATATATACAAAAACCTTAACAGCAACATTGTAAAACATTTTAACAGAATGACGAACTTAGATAAGTCCTTTCCACCTGTAGTGAAGTGTTTGAAATATACATTTATAGAAGCTAGAAGCCTTTATTAAAATAGTTTTATTTAACAAAAAAAAGTTTAAATAATTTTGTCAAAAGAAATTTTTTAGCAGTTCATATTAAAATTTTTTAAAAAATTATGTACATTGATATTTTCTAAATATTTGCAATTTTAAATTTTCAAAAAAGGTACCTTGTTATCTTTAAAAAAGTTTTAAAAAGTTTTTTTAATATATATTTAAAAAGTAAATAGTGCATTTTTAAGAAAAGTAATAAAAAAGTACCCGAAATTCAGTTTTATTAAAGCTAAAAGTGCATTTCTTGAAAGTAACCATTTTCAAGAATATTTTCACAAAACAAATTGTTAGATGCAGTTTTTAAAATAATTTTTTTTAAAGTCAAAAAGAACCTTTTTTCTTTTTTAGAATAGACCTTTATAGAGAAACATAGGCTAGAAAACGTCATAAGAAAAGCCGTTGAAGAACAAAAATATTGCCCTGAAATTTTCATCGATGTTTTTTTTAATCCACACTCGCTTAAGCCTGGTACTTAATTCATCATTTCACGTGAAATGCTGTCAAAACTCATATGAAAATATCTATGTAATAATGTTGATAGAGTTGTACTCTGTTCATTTTGTGAAAAATTTCAGAAATGTTTTTTTGGCAACATTTTTTTACAACTGTGAAATAATGTAACCTGCACTTGGTGGAAATTTAAATGAGAAATAAAAAATTTAAACTACACAACCGGTAACAGTTTTTTATCCATATTTACTTTCTGTTTTATTAAAGTTTTTATTAAAAAAAATAATTTTTAGTAAAATACATGTGGGGTTTCTTTACGTACACAAAACAAAGTTGAAAGTACTTTGCAGGAATAAAAACGTCAAATTGTACAAAATCGCATGACAGGTAACATTGACATAAGTCAAAATATTCGTGTGAAACAATCAATGTTGCTCAACATTTTTCACAAATTTGAACAGAGTACTTTTTATTCTATATTTGAACATAAACCGTGATGGAGGAAATTATTGTCCGGCACTGTATTTCTTAAAGATTTAAAAAAAAATGAGAACAAAAGAGAACTTATAAAAGGGTTTTTTTCCTTTTTAAAAGAAGCAACTGTTAAATATTGTCCTTCTAAAGTAAAATTATTTTAACCAGAATTCTTCGACAAGCCATTCTATTCACTTTGCGTCGCACTCTTCCCTTTTTCATTCCATTTATTATTTGTTTCCCAAGTGTGATATAACACTTGAAGGATGAAAAATATTTATTTACATTTTCTCATTTCTTAAGTTTCTTGACAAAATAAATACCATAAATAAGGTTGATGACTTTACTTGTGCAAAATAAAAGAAAATAAAATCTCATGTTATGTCAACCTAAAGGTTTTTATTCTTTTTGTTTTAACTCATATGGGGGACTCCTTAAAAAATTCTTGGAAATTTTATTAAAATCCTAAAACTGGCAATTATTTTTGTGTCAAAAATAACCAAATATAATTAAATTTTTGTTCTCAATCACAAAATATTCTGTTAAAGAAGAAGAGGTTTTGGCAGAAATAAAGAAGAAAATTAAAATATCAATTTCAAGATGTTTTGTTTCATTATAATTGTGTTTTTCCAAACAAGTGTAAAAAAGCTACTCACCTTGTGCGTTAACGTAACTACTCATCATCGTCAGCTGCAGCATTAGCAGCAGCACTATGGGCAGCATTATGCCTGCCGTCGACATGTTAAACATTTTTAAATACCAACAACTAAAACGTATGTATCTGTTGTTGTTGTTGTAGTAACGTTGTAGCTGTTGTTGTTTTAAAGCTGATTGTTTTAAAGCCGGTAAAGTCATTATTTTTTTTGTTTTTAAGTTTTTAAATTTGTTTTTGATAAACAAAAAACAAGTTAAAGCGCAATTTTATTAAAATTTTTTTAAGGTAAATTTTTAACATAAAAAAAATCAAAATTATAAAACAAAATAAATATAAGAAAAAATTTAAAAAACAATTAACCAGTTTTTTAAGAAAAAAAATGTCTTTTACTAAATTACAAAAAAAAAATTATAAAACAGCGATTTTGGTAGCTAAAATTTAATAGAACGTTTAGCTAAATTTAGTCACTAAATTTTTTTTTTTATTTTTTATATATTTTTGTAACAAAGCAAATAACGGTGTTTTTTAAATATTTTATTTTTTTGAAGAAAACTTGTTTTAGTTGTTAATTTAGTTCATATATTGTGTAATTTCTTGTTTTTTTTTTTGACTTGTAAGTCACCTTGATTTAATTTAAATTTACTAATTTTTTTTTATATTATTTAAAAAAATTTCTTAACTAACTTTACTATTGCTTATTGGCATTTATAAAATTTTAATATTTTCATGATTATTTTTCACGTAAAAAGAAACAAATACACCAAAAAAAAACATAAAAGAATTGTTAAAACTTTTAATTTTCTTAAAGCTTAAAAGTTATTGGTTACTTTTTCATGATAATTCTCAAAAACAAAAAAACTTAATTCGTGTTGTTTTCACTTGTTTGCCACTTAAAACGCGTTTAATAACTTAAAGGTCATTTGTTTCAATATTGCATTTTTATATTTAATTTTTCTTTTAAACTTATATTCTCACTGCAACAGAAATTTTAAAAAAAACAACAAATATTTTACTTTTAAAATTTTAAATTTTGTTATGAAATTGTAATGGCAAAACAAATTCTATACAAATATTTGTCATTAACATTATTTATTGTGTATCAAGTTAATAAACAAAAGATTTGAGACACGAACTTGATTTCTATATAAAAAAATTTATTTTGCTATTTTGCCAAAGCTTTTTTTTCTATTCTTAGAAATGGCAAGGCTTTCATAGCAAAAAATTTAAAGTCATTAAAAACTGTATTGGGTTGTTATTAAAACGTTCTTTAAGCAAAATATTGCAAAAATGTTAAATTTAAAAGAAACCACGCCCTTCTTTAAAAAGTAACAAGTGTAAAAACCAAAAAAGTAAAGAGTCAAGTTTATAAACTAATATATGTGACCTTCTCCGAGAAAAGGAACCTAGTGTGTCAAAAAACGGGATTGGACTTAAGAGTGGATTCTGGTACCTAAAAGGGTGTAGAATAAGATGAAATGCGTTTTTCTCAAAACTTAATTTTCACACACCAGGTCCCTTTTTTCGGAAAAGGTCACATATAGTGTAGAGTACACACAGTTATTTGCCATAGTTTGCTCTTTAGTTGAGTATATTTTGGATATATAACATAAAAATGCAGAATCACAACAGTTGTCATATCTTTCAGAAGTGAATATTTATTCACTTAAGTCAAAAACCAGACAAAAAGATTGGATATTGGATGATTGTTGTCGAACTCAAGAAAAATTTGCAAAGTTATTTAAAGCCTCAGAACTATTTGCAGTATAAACTTCAAAAGGTTTCAAGCAGCACAATTCATACGAAAGCAATTTGCATTCCACACGTTTTGAAACCGAGAGACGTAGAAAGACGATGTTGATAGTACGCAATGCTGCTTAAGCACCATTTAAAAAGTATTTTTTGCATCCAATCATTAACGGCGGTAATAAATAGATTTATTACAAGACCCTGAAACGTAATTAATCGTATCCAAAGATCGGTAATAAATAATAGAACCAGAAGGATCCCATCTTATTAAAGCTACTAAAATCGAGCCAGATTATTACAAACGATTTGTACACCGAACACAGTGGCTATATTTAAAGCGACCTTTGTATAGAACCAGACTTAAAGCTGTAATAATTCTTCGGTACAAGAGGCAAGATCACTTATAACTCTTAAGATAATAGAATTTGAGAGTATTGTCTTAAATTGCCTTAATACGTTCTTGAACTTGTGAGTTCTGGAAATTAATATTTTTCTATTCTGAAAATTTTTTACTTGCTTTAATTAAAATAAGTAGCATTTATAATTGTATTTTTTTTTTTTTTTTGTAGAAATTTTTTGTCAAAAATTTTTATTTAGAATTCAATTTTTTTAGTGTGTGATTTGAAAAGTTAAGTGCGCAAACAATTTTTTTTTTTTTGGTTTGCTAAATTTTATTGTTTGGATATTTTCTTTTGAAGAAGGGACGACAATTTTAATTGAAAATTTAAGAAATAATTGGTTCAAAGGTATGGTCACTGTAAATTGTGCGGTAACTTTGTTTTATGAATGTAGATTGTTCAAGAAGGGGAAAAATTCCATTAAAAATTCTTTCTTTGAACGAAAGCTCAAATCCAGAATAAAGAATTAAACCTCTGGACAATTGTGTGATATTATTGATATAAAAATCAAAAATAACTTTTATTTTTCATTTAAAAATATAAAAATCAAAAATAACTTTTATTTTTCATTTAAAAATATAAAAAGATTGTTCAAGAAGGGGAAAAATTCCATTAAAAATTCTTCCTTTGAACGAAAGCTTAAATCCTGTATAAAGAATTAAACCTCTGGACAATTGTGTGATTACCAAGATAATCCTCTTCGTTCCAGTTTTCAAAATTTTGCTTCCGTGGTGGAAGTGTTTTGGGGCTAAGCATACGATAGTTAATACAGGTCACCCTACACCAAGTGCACATAAGGCTCAAAAGGATTAGAAATTGCGGAGTAATAATATTTTCTTTATAAAACATTAAATTTCTTTTGTTGGTTTTGCTGGCCTACATTGTATCCTACGTAACTATCATAAAACCAAACTTACGTCGAGATAACAGCGCTGGGATCTTCGATGGATTTTGTTTGGTAAGTGAACATTTATAAGAACTATTATTTTTAATGCTAACTATTAAAATATAAATTGAACAATAATGGGAAAATTTGATTTACATACTTATACTACATACATTTACATATAGAGACAGAGGGCTAATTCTATCTTTGTCCTCAACATGAACTCCTTTTTCGTATTTTCTTTTTTTTCCTACCTGGTTTTTTTATTTTTTTTTTTTTTAATATAAATTATTTGTTTGTGATCGACTTAGAAAATTAATTTTCTGCTACCTTAATTAAACTATTTTGTTAATGGTTTAGTCTACCTATAAGGAAGAAAAAACACCCCTCATTTTCCCTGAGCACGGCCGAATTCATAGGTAGCATATTTTCCGAAGTGGTAGGACTAGTTCGTCCGTTACAAGCTCAAGAAATAATCGTTTTTTATGGTGTAAAATCCCATAGGGACATTGCTAACGATGGCTCTTACTTTTAACTAATTAACATTGTATTAATGTTTTACAATAAACGCATTTTAAGCTTAGAAAAAAGACAGCAAAGTATAAAAATTAAAATTAGAGAAAACTGAAACTTAAATTGTGTACTTGTTTTTGTTATTAATTGATAATTGATTGTTATTACTTTTTTCATAAAAGTCAGTCCAAAAGATTTATTTTTTAATTTTTTTTACAAAAATAGCAGTTATTTTTTGATTTTTTTCCGAGCAAAAAAAGTTATTCTCTAAAGAAATGTACGTGTTTTAATGATTTAGTTGACTTTAAATATTTATTTTAATGTACACAAGAAATCCTAATGATGATTACACATTAAAATAAACATTTAAAGTCAACTAAATTATTATTACACGTACATTACTTTAAAGAATAACTTTTATTTTTGCTCGAAAAAATAATAATCAAAAAATAACTGTTACTTTTGTTCAAAAAAAATTAAAATCAAAAAAAAATTTTATTTTCGATCGAAAGAATAAAAATTTATTTATTTTATCATAGACAAGTGTAAGAGCATAATTGCACGGCTTCTTATACAAGTACATAAGGATCAATATGGTATAAATGATTCACCTTTTCGACATTTACTTCTATATGTGACCTTCTCCGATATTAGGGACTTAATGTGTGAAAATGAAGTCTTGAGAAAAACGCATTTCATCATATTCTACATGCTTTTAGATACCAGAATCCACTCAAGTCCAAACCCGTTTTTTAGACACACTAGGTTCCTTTTCTCGGAGAAGCTCACATATGCTTTTTTTGTTTTAAAATTCTACTAACTGTTATTTTCGGTCCCTGTTAAATTGAGCCTAATGAGTCCTTTCTCCGATGGCACTGAGTCATCGCACTAATGACATTTTTTATTAAACTGATGACAATTTGGCCAAGTGATGTTAGAGTTGACAACACAATGATACAAAATTTCATGGGGTGAAAACGAAGACACCTGTCATAGTACTGATGTCAAAATACATCTATCAGTTATTAGTATTGTGGTTATTTTGTTGAACTGTTCTATGGTTTTTAATCCAAATTTTGATCAGGGTATAACCTAAACTATAGTCTAATTTGTAACTGACTTTAGTCTAATATCTATTCATAGCCCAATCGATGCCTCTTAATAACAACTCTTTACATATTTTTTCTTTAATTTTTTTGTTTTACAAAATTTACTTTAATTACTGTAGATTAACTCAATACATTTAAATTTAGCAAATCATTTATGATTTCATATGATTTTCCATAAAAAAAAAATACTTAGAAATAAAGGTACTTACATTCACACAAGGTAGCAGTACTAGAAATCTATCTGACCATTTTTATGTATGGGCTTGACATATAGAAGAAGCCTTATAAAACTACATGCACAAAAAGAGGCAGCCAGTAAAGACTTCTCTAGTGCTGCTACCATGTGTAAATGTACCTTGCATATAAATGGGGACAAATTTATAATTAAGACTCCATTAATTTGGAAGATAATATGCCAAACAGGTGGAATTTTTAAGCATTTTATGATTAAGCAAAATAAAATTTGCTAAATTAATTAATACCATTTAAATAAATTTAAATGTTGTCATATATTTATTAGAAAAAAAACAAATTAGGATTTTATATTAATAATGCATTCAGTTTTTCGAGAGTTTTTCATATAAATTTTACTACACGTTCATTCACTTGTATTTCTTAAATTAATAATTAATTTTGATATTTTTAAAATGTCGACAAAAGTGGACAAAAAGCATAATAAACAAATGCATTCAGGTTTTCAACACAAAGTCTTGACAGAAAGAATACGACACAGAAGAAAGGAAGCAACATGTGAATGAATTAAAAATGATAATTACAGCAAATTTCGAACCACCAGTATCACTGGTTAAAGATTGATGTTTGCCTGTTGGTTGGCAGGCACTGCAGTGGTGCAGAGGTTAAAACTCAAAGAAATCTGATGAAAGAATGTGGTGATTCTTGAA
Source organism: Pollenia labialis (assembly GCA_949318255.1). Lineage (NCBI taxonomy): Eukaryota > Metazoa > Arthropoda > Insecta > Diptera > Polleniidae > Pollenia > Pollenia labialis. The sequence goes on from OX439143.1 coordinate 116,737,978, forward strand.
ACATGTTAATTCAACCCAGGTTCGAGCCCCAGCTCAGCCAAGAAAATTATCAATAAATTTTAATAAAATTCCAAGTTGTAAAATTCCTTCCTTCAGTAAAAATTATTTAATGAAAATTCAATTTGATGAACTCAAGAATAACTAAAAATATCAAAATTAAAATTAATAGTTCGACTAAAAATCACAATTGTTCTTATTAATAATTAATTTAAAGCAACTCTTTTTAATTTTGTTTAATTTTTAAACCGCTGAAAGAGAAACCATCTGAAAACTCAGAGTGTCATTATCACTCTTAACATTTTCTTAAATCTATTTGTTCGCTTTCAAATACTTTTATTTGTTTGCCTAAAAATCAAATAGAGTAGTTAACACAATTTGCATTTAAGCAAATAAAATTGTTAATAATTTTAACAAATATTTAGCAATTTTTTTTAACGTCTACACATTTTGCTAAAAGTTTAAGACAACGTTAACTTTTATATATCGAAACACTTCTATTAAAATTCTTATTATTAAACTCATTTTTAATTTTAGTTATTGTATTGTAATTATTACTTAGTTGTTTTTTTTTTAAATATGATTGCTTTTAATTTTTTAAAAGTATTGTTTTTGAGTAATTAAATTAGATCATTGATTAGGTTTCCTTTCTAAAAAAATATCATAAAAAAACAAAAGACTTAAGACCCACACAAGCAAACACTGTTTAGAGTATTTAAGCGTTTTAAATAGTTTTTGTTTAGTTTCTTTTTTTTTTTTTTGTTATATTTTAATTATTTTTTTGTAATATAAGCAAATTTTAAATTTTTTGTTATTATACGCTTGAATGCAAGAATGCATTTGATTATAATAATTTTTATGATTATAAAATATTGTTGAAAGCTAAATAACACTTGATTACAGCAACAGCAGCAAAAAAATAATCCATTAGTTAGCAATTTTTTGTTGAAACGAAAAATAAATCATATTTTGTTACATATGGTCAAACTTTTTTTGATAGGCAAAAGCTGTTTTTCATTTTCATTTATAACTTTTAAGCTGATTAAGGGTAGTTGTTTAAATAGGTAAAGTATTTTTTTTTTTAGTTTTGTTTAATTGTTAGTGTAATTTCTGACACATACACACTTATTTGAATTCATTTAGACTCTTATATTATTTTCATTATTTTTTTAAAATCAAAATTCAAAACCATATTTAATTTTTTTTTTGTATAGAAAACGCGTTGGTGTTACGTCTGCTAAAGAAAAATGCAAACAAACGTTGTTTGCATTTAAATTAAAAAAACCAACAACAACAGAAAATGTTAAAGAAAACAAACACAAAAGCAATTTTTTTTTTAAGTATTTTATTTATACAACACCACACATAAAAATAGTTTTACTTGTTTTTACTTGTTTTAATTTAATTATTTAATTAAACTTTTCAATTTCTTTTGTTTTTTTCTTTTTTTTCCAAAAACACCAAAGAAAAAAAAACGTACACACACACCAAAAATCCAAAAAAAAAAACTGAAACGCACGTTTGTCACCAATTGTTTTCCTCCCCAAAATCGTTGAAAAATCCACAGAAAAAAACTCTAAATCAAAAAAAAATGTATCCAAATGTTTTGAAACGTTCGACCAACCGTAAATTTTACTCGTACCACGTCTCATAAACGCGTATCACGACTGACTAACTCAAGGTGGTTTACAACCGAAAGCTAAAAGACTAAAAGTCTTGAACAAAAAAGCAGCTTAATAACGACAATAACAACAACCACAGCTTAAAAATTAAAAAAGCCACAACTAAAAAAATAAAAAAAGAGTTAACAAAAAACTTCGAAACCATATGTGCCGGAGTATGAGAGTAAAAGACTTGATTTCTTGTAAGAAATACTGTTGTTGAGAGAATTTTTTAACGTAGTCAGTTACGTTATAAAGTGGACTAGTTTTAAGACATGTTTTAGTAAAACAGATTACTATTAGAACATGCTTAATGAGACCAACTAATTTTAAATTGTGTAGCTCCTTAAGTTTGAGAGGATGAGAAGGGGAATCAATGCCTACTATGCAGGAACTCCATAGTTATGAACTGGGGTCTGAGGCCGGATATGGTAAAATGGATTTACACATCGGTGGTTAGATCTATACTTACCTATAGGGAGATGCTCAGCAATGTTCAAAGGAGTGCATCTCTTGGCATCACAGGGCAAGTAGAATCACTCTACAGGCAGCGCTGGACATCCTACTATATCTGTCCCCTATTGATCATTATGTGAGGAGGCTTCCAGGAACTAACTTAGACTTAACGAGTCTTCCTTAGTTAGACCTAGGCGGGATGATCAAAGGAGAATTTTGTAGGAGGTGGGTCTGCTTGATCGGGGTATTATTTTCGAGGGAATTTCTGATGATAGGGCTATAACCCTGGACTTCGGTGTAACACCACCAGTGGAGTTCCCGGATAGGGGAAATTCGGGTGGATCCAATGGTCTGTTTGATGGGTGGGCAGTATTTACGAATGGATCCCAGATTGAAACCGGCACTGGTGCCGGTGTATATATCGAGGACACCGTAAAAGGTCATTCAGACTCCCTGATGAGTGCAGTTTCTTCCAGGATGAGATCCTAGCGATATGGAGGCCGATAGTAGTGATACTGGATCACATCGTGTGTAGATCTGTAGTGATACTTTACGTCGATAGTCAGGCGGCGCTTAGGGCATTGACAAATTATACGGTGCGACCATACCTGGTCGCTCGGTGTAGGAATGCTCTTAGGGAACTCATGAAGGCAGTCAATGTAAGGCTGTGTTGTATACCTGGACACTGCATGGTTGATGGAAATGTGGTGGCGGACGAACTCGCGAGAGGGGGTTAGAATCTAGGCTTAGTGGTAAGGGACAGGGGGTAAAGCCCCGCTATGTTACTACTATGGGGTGATACGGGAAAAATTCCGTGATCATGTTAACCGATCCTGGAGGGACAGAATGGATTGCAGAGTGTGTAGGGCGCTATGGCCCAGGAAACCAGGTTTCTAGTGGGATTGGATAGGGGTGGTCTTAGATGACTTGCAGGGTTCTTGACGGATCATTATCCTGTTAGGGCTTTTTCGGGCAAATGGGACAACATCACACCGGACTTCTGCAGATTATGCGCTGATTCTGAGGAGCTGGAGACGATTGAGCATGTATTGCGCCTTTGTCCTAGGGTGCAGGGTCGCAGACAGAAGTGGCTAGGGTAATAGTTCTACGTGGTACCTACTAACTTTTTTAATTCTATCCAGCTCATACATTTTTTCTTTACTTTTATCTTTCTCTACTATTTTTCAATGAAGGGATTCTCCGATTGGAAGTGTGCCCTTGGGCACATAACCCATCTTAACATAACCTAACCTACGCTGATATAATTTTATTAAATACTAGACCAAAATATACTCTTATACCGTCTTTTTTACAGACAGCAGTCTTATAAAATAGATTATATAATTTAAATTAGAGTACTATATGCCAAATTCAATTAATTCCAAAACATTCCTTAAATTTCTTCTAATGGCTTTTACCTTTCTTTGCAAATTAAAATCTTTATGCTAACAAATATAGAGTACTTTTTTCTGCAAACTTTTGTCTTACACAGTCTCTGTTTTCGTATATATATTGTTATACAAATATATTATATTACAGCTTCAGAGTTTAGCCTATAATAATAAGTACTACATTATTCTCCTACATAAACCGCAATATTTTATTGTACAGGCAAATTGCAATTTTAGTCAGTAGGCATTCTAACAAATAAACTACCGTCTAGAATTGACACCTGTGTTATACGTCTTTTGCAGTCTCAAGTCTTTTACGAAAAGTAGTCCCTAACAGATTTCAGACTTTTGCATGCAGTACAATCTTACCACAATTACTTATTACTAACTGTTAAAATCCGGCGCTGCCCTGGGTCGACCCGTTATGGACTAAAATATATAAAAATAAAATCATTGTCTTTTATCACTTTGTAAAAATATTATGGGATAAACGACCAATTGTTCGGACAATTTTCAGTTACAGCTCTTCAGATATACATACAGATTTCTAGTTTGTGCTTTTCCCACTGATTAATCCTGCCCACTTTTCGACTGATGTTACGCACTGATAACTAAGTTATTTGTCAGTGTTGCCAATTTAGCCATTTAGTGACTAGATTTAGCCTTTTTTACCCTGTTTAGCCATTAAAATATGAGCTTAGCAATGAAATTGTTTTTGCCATTTTTCTATTTTTCTTTTAAAATAATGGTTTTTAATTTTCTTATAAAATTTTATAAAAGTAAAATAAACATTTTTAACAATTTAAACGCATTTAATTTAAATCCCAACTTTTACAAATGTTGAAAATCGCTATAAACGATGATGATGAAGCATCCATCAAAATAAAGGAACAGTATTTCAATATTAAATTTTTAAAATAGATCAACAGAAAGAACACTGTTTCTTTCTGGTCGCAAGTATTTCAATATGTATAGAGATGCAGGCGGCAACAAAAAACGCGTAAACATTTCATAAATTACTATAAAGTTGCTCACACTTCCATGGTCTAATGCTGAAGTAGAGAGGATATTTAGCCAAGTAAATTACGTTTTAAGTAACCGTTAATTTGATAACAATTAGGTAAATATTTTTACCATAACAATAAACATAAAAATTTACCAACACCACAATAGTTGAGAGGGTGCTGATGTTTGTAACAGCTTAAAATATTGGTCCTAGACCCTTTAAGCATACCGATCGAATCACTTCAGGTCGAATTTTTGGAAATAATTTGGTACATAGGTTCTAATGTGGTGTAGGGTATCATAAAGTTGGGTTTGACCGACTATACTTTCTTACTTGTTTACATGTAGATTTGAACTCAAAAGGTTGGGTAAATGTTTGCATGATTATGATTTGACCTCAAATATTTATAGTGAGTTATTCCTATGAGACAAACAATAACGACATTGAACTTATTTAAATGATTTTTAAATGCTAAAATATAAATTTACGTTTAATCTTATGTAACAAATTGATCTCAACTTGCAATTTCATTGGAAATAATGTTTAATGAATTATTTCTAAATTTTAATGTGTTTTAATTTAAAAAAAGTCTTTAGCCATTTTTAACCATTTTTCCGCTTTTTTTAAATCAAACTTTTTATTGCAAAAGTTTTTAACATCCCTATCACTCATGTTTAGTCAGGCTTCAAATTTTCAATTCATCACTCAACATCAACAAAATTATTGCAATATTTTTGCACTATCACTAAGTGTGAGTTGAAACTGCAAAATGAGTGCACTACCCCCATCTATGGTAAATATAATTGGGGGATTCACAAGGTAGTCGTAAAGTTGTAAGGTCGTATGTCTTAAAATAATAACAAGAAATATATTTGACTGCTGTGGGAAACCGCTTCTAATTTGGATTTTTACTGTACAGTTATGACGAATCAATGAGCACATCATTTAAATTTTTATTTTGTTTGAAACACAACAGTATTTTTTTTAAACAATTTTAAAATATTATTTAGTACATAATGACGATATGACTTAATAGCACACGTTGTGAATGCCCCAATTGTATTTCTTTCTGCAAAATATTGTAAAATATTATTAATTTATTTTTAGTGTAAGAGCCCGCTCCCGGTTTAATATAGACGAAACTTGAATAAAGACGACAGATGCCCAGATTTGACAGTAAGCAAGATTTTGTGACCAAAAAATTATTTTATTGTTTTATTTTGTAAAGGAAAAAAAGTTTTATTTTCTTTTAAGTTTAATTCAAAATGTTTTCAGTTTTAATTAATAATATTAATGATAGATAATAAAATATAAAAATTTTAAAAATGGACTATGCTTAATTCTTAGGAGCTCTTGCGCTGGCTCAATAATTGACCTTTTTACTTTTATTTGCAATTTGTATTTGTTTGAACGTAAGAAAAAAAAATATTGCTATTAGAATATGATTCGAGAACTTTTTTTCTCATATAACAGTGACCCACCCTAATGTGTGTGCTTGCTGCTGTTCGTTTTTCCTTCACTTAAAAATGGGGTACCTTCACTTAATTCCCAGTAAAAAATGTGTTCCAAGTTTTATGTATGAATTTTTACCTCAAATCGCTTCAAATCTAATAATAGGATGCCTGATTTTTGTATGAGGTGTTCCCGGTTTGGAGGACTATTTTCTGCTGATAATAAGCGCTTCTTTTAACATGCAAACAAAGCACTCCTAGAGTGCTTCTTAAAAGGCTAACTATCAGGGGTGTCATGGAAATCGAAAACGTAAAACGAAAGAATTTTGATGTCTTTTTTATTTAACTTTTAATCTAATTTTTACAATTTTTATTAAAGAATTCTGTTTAATAGAACATTATTTGTATAATAATTGTCATAAAATTTTTTCATTACAGAAACCTTATTAAAAAACGACACTTAAAATTCTTTCGTTTTACGTTTCCGATTTCCATGACACCCCTGTATATTAACGTATTCATTAATGATTTGCTTTTACATATTTGCTTAAATGCCTTTTTAATTATATTCGTAAACCATAATATATTTTTTTCCGGTTTAAAAACTTCTTCGTTGTCAGCACTTAAATAGCAGCTTTTTGTATATTTTATTCTTTATTATTTACTGCTGTATAAAAGCTCTCTTTTTGAAGCGCTCGATTATGCGCTTTTTCTTATAAGTGCTTCAAAAACCCCAAATTTTTTTTACTGGGTTGTTAATAAAAGCGAAACGCGTTCATCGATCTATATCTCATTGTCAAAAGATATTTTCGGGAATACAAAATTTAATACCAAAAAGATTCCTGTAAGACGTGCTAAATTTCCAATTTTTTTCATATTTGATAAATACACTGAAATTTATTGTTGGTAGGTTATGTGACTTAACGTGGAAGTGAAAAGACTTTAACTTTTTCTCGTTTTGGATTTTTCATCATTCATTCACTTAAGCCAATGACTTATAATAAAAAATATCTTGAAAATTTTCTTTCTTATGGTATTTAATACAACCCTTAAGAATATTGTTCAGGGTACTTTTTGCCTTACTCTCGTATTTTATAAAGCCCTTAATTTGTCATAATGTCTAAAGGGCCTCCTTAACACATTTTATATTTGTAGTTCTTATTTTTAAGCATTTTGAAAAATAAAGTAATTTTTTAAAAAAACTTAATCACAACATTTTAGCTTAATACCTTAACAAATGACTACTAAACTATATGTTTTCTTTTTTTTTTTTTTTTTTTGTTTTACATGTTTTCAATTAAATCTTTATCCATTAATTTTCTACTTTTCAGCGAAACTAATCCTCTTCGGTATGCACATATGTAGAAGTGAGTGCTGAGTGAATAAGTGAATGAATGAACTACTAAAGTGACTAAATAAGTGTTTATATATGTGTGTGTAAGCATGTAAATAAATCTATAAGCAACAATAAAATACACACACATAAGTATGTACATTCATTGTTAAATGGAAAATTGCATTTTGTCGTGACCTAATCACACATAAATCTACTAAACGACATTTTATCACTTCACATTTGCAGACAGAGAGTGAGTGCACGGGTACTTTGTATTAATGGTGTCTTTTAAGTTTTATTTAATTTTTGTTTTGTTTTTTCGGGTATTTTATATATAATCAAGCCATCTTTGTGCGCTCTTCTGCTTTGGCAATTGAAATGATGATCCCTTCACCAAGAAAATTTAAACCGGCAAAAAATAAATTCATTTCGTAGTTTTTGTAAAAGATCATTTTCAATTTTACAAGTGACAGATTTATCGATTGTCAAAAGTGAATTGAAAATATTTTGTTAATAAATTGTTTGCCAAAAGTTTAGCTTAAAAAGCATTTTTAAAATCTTTTGCACGATTTAATGAAAAAAAAACAAATTCGCAATTCAACACTTTAGTATTGAATAAAAAAGAGAAAAAAGAAAAATTTAATGTAATATTTTTGGTTTTATAAATGAAAGGAGAAACTAGGAAATTATTAATAATAGCGATTACAAGGTTAATAAAATTTTCTTCATATTTCTTTTGATCTTTTCCGGCTTTTATTTTATAGATTTATAAAATTTTTTTTTAATTTCTTGAATAGACAAAGAACACCCTCATTATCGAGTCAACTATATTTCCGGTTTGTTTGCAACCACACTTCTTTTGTAAAAATTTTGTGATTTTTTTACGTGATAACACACAATTTCGAACCAGTAGTTTTTTTTAAAAATGTTTGAAAATTTTATATATTTTTAAAACTGTTTTTATCTTTAAACACGTTTAAACATGAGAGCACATTTTGTTGTCATCTTCATGCACAAACTGTTTAATACCACCTACAATTTTTTTTTTTTTTTGATACATTTACAAAAAAAAATATTTTACAAATTATGGTAACATGTACGTGTTTATAAGAAAAGTTCATTATCATTTTTTCAAATCAACCTACTAACAAGGTATTTATTAATAGAATGTGTACCCAACCTGTTCCTGTTGTGATAACGTGGCTTAATGATTCATTAATATTTAAGGTACTTCACCTAAATTTTTAACCTAAATGATAAAAATTCCTGCTGGCTTAAAATTAAAAATTTGCATACAGTCAACTCTCGATAATTTGAAATTTCAGGGACTAGAGAAAAAGTTAAAATTATCGAAAACACAAGTTCAAATAATAAAGCAAGATGGCATTCCACTGACTGATTGCCTTACTGAGTCATTATCGCTCAGCCTAAGCGCCTTTAGCTGAAAACTTGAATTTTGGACCGGTGGTTGGTCTTTTTGAAATTCGAATGCTTAGGGGGCAAGAAAGGGTAAAAACGGGCAAATTCGATAGTGTTTTACCTTCAAAACTTAAAGAGATACAAAAAAATTCAATGCTTATCGGTGTTCTTTAGAAAACAAAGTATGCAGGTGTCTGGAATTTTTTTGAAATTCTGCCCTTTTTTGAGAGTAAACGGGTAAAACCTGACACACCACCTTTCTTTTAAACCAATAAACATAGAAACAAAACTTATATGACATTCGAAATTTATCTAAAAAATACAAACACATATTTGGTACTTTTTCGAAATTCGAACGTTTAAGGAATGAAAATCCTGACTCTATTCATTGACATAACGTTATTAAATTATGGGCTCCCACTACAATATAGAAAGTTTTGATACTTTATTGGGATGGAAATGAAATACTGGAAATTAAATTGCTCTCTTTAGCTTTTCGGTTCTACAACTGTTACTTTTTAAATTATCGACCTAAACATAACGTGGATAAGAATCTAAAAGACAGACTTTGTTGGTACTTTTTTGTTTTTTAACTGGTATTTTTTTTTAATTCTCGTTAATATTAATTACACTTAAAAACATAAAATTAAACATGCAAGGTCCTGAGTGAATGAGAGTCTGTATGAGGGATGTTTTTGAAGCTTTTCGTCCTTTTTTGTATTCGGTTATATTAAACTGTAAGGCGTTTGTATATAACGTCACCTAAAACGCAAAAGGCCCTAACTAACGTAAAAATTAAAAACAGACTTTCATTAAACCGTATGTCCACAAAAAATTTGGAATCTTTCGACCAACATTAGCGATTTTATTGACAAAAACAAACGGCCCTATCTACAAAAGATTATATGATTAACGCTAAAAGACCGCTAAAAGTTTGTAGAATATGCAACATTGTTAATTTTCCAAAAAACTGGTAGGTTTTATTAGAAATATAGAAGAAAAATTAATTATATACAGTTTAATGCAATTTATCGATTTATCACGTTAAATAGCTTTTTTCTTCTCCTGAAAATTTTTCAAAATGCTATATAGGGCCTTTGGCGTTTTAGGTGACGATATATAAAGTTGTGCAAAAAAACTAAAACAAATAATTATTTCGTTTTTATTATATTTTTTTTATCAAATACAGCACATTAAAATAATTAAAATTATTGAGTGTAAAGCCGAAAAAATTAAATTATAGAGAGTCAGGGAGCCACATGACATTCAATTTATTTCAAATTGCCGAGGGGACCAAATTTTATGGATTTTTTTATTTTTTTATTTTGTAAAACATTTAATATGAATGACCTGGAAAATTATCCAAGCTATCGAGAGATTCAAATGAACAGATTTCAAATAATCGAGAGTCGACTGTATTTAATTAACTTACTGTCAGATGAATCACAAAAATTACACAGAACCAGTGTGACCAGATCTCAAAATATTTTACAGCTAAATCGGCTTCAAAATCATGCTAAAAAATGCCAAAAGCCATTTAAAAAAGTGCTAAAAATAATGCTAAAATTTTTTTATATTTTAATTACATTAAAATGTATAAAAACTCCACATTATTATGTAAAATAAAAGAATATTTTTATTATACACCAAAATCTGTAATTTATTGAACAAAAAATATACTTCAAGTACATATAACAGTTTAAAAATTATAAAAAAACAAAAATAATATTTTTATATTTCCATTATTCATCGAAAACCTAGAAAAATATTGTAAGTTTTTTATTTGTTATTGAAATACGTTCAAAGATAATTGTAACAAAAATAATTAGCTTTCTTAAAGCTTTAATTAAATTTGTTTAACGAAAACAAAATTTTTACAAGTTAAATTCTTCATTGAACGAATATTCCTCAACGTCTGAAGAATCTGCAAAATGATCGTCATTATTATATATATTTTTGTCACAGTTTCTTATGAGATCTTTAGTTATTTGAAAGCCCTTACAACATTTATTAATTCTTTTTAATCCGCATCTGATGTATAAAAGTGAATTCATTGTATTTAGAACTAGTCTATTTCTAATCTTTGTTTTTATTAAATTCATTCCACTGAATACTCGTTCCACCTCAGCGTTACTAAATGGCAAAACTAAAAATTTCATAACAAAGGAAGACAATTCATGAAAAGGGTTTTCATTCATTGCATTATTGTATTCATAAACGTTTACCCAAAACTCAACAGTTGTCTTTTGGTAAAGCCATTTATAAGAATTTAAATTTTGACACTGTATTTCTAAATTTGTTATATAATCAACAGTTAATTTAGTCATCTCTTCTTTAAAATGATCATATAGTTTACTTTTATTACGTTTTAGACTATTTTCCACCGAAAAAAAATTTATATTTTTTAAAGTCTCAAAATTTTTTGGTAATCGTTGTCTTAGTTGGTAGATTAATTTTGCAACAAAATTTCGACAAGTAATTCTTATTTCTTTTTCGGTTTCATTATCAATTGTTTGTCTTTTTGAATTTATAAAATTTTCGAAATTATAATTAAAATGTGGTGTATCAATATAAAAATTTTCTAAGTTTGAGTTAAGTTCATCAAAGTTGTCGGGTTTCAAAACAATTTGGTTGGAAAGGTTCTTTAACAAAATATTCAGCTCTGTAAACAATAGGTTTGGGTCTGCATCATTACTTTCAAACATTTTATTTGTTTTCTGTACCTCCGATAACAAAGGTTTTAAAAATTTCAAATATAACAAATTTTTATCGTTGTATAGTTGTTTCAAAATTTTGGCTTGATGGCACGATTCTAAGGTTGCAGCTATATCAAAATGGGTCTTTAATTCCAGCCATTGGTTTTCTATACGATTTACGGCGAATTCAACTGACAACCATCGAGTGTCACAAGCTCTTACTAGCTTCAATGGCTGTAAATCATCATTAATGGCTGCATAAATGTTTTTATAATTTTTTCGTCGTAAACTTGACTTAGCAAACCAGTTATATGTTTCTGATATCAAATATTCAATTTCGTCCGGAAGACATTTTGATGCAGCAGACACGGCCAATTGAATGGAATGACATATGCAAGGAACAAGAATAATGTTTTCGTTTTTTTCTTTTAAGAGGGAAATTACACCACGATTAACTCCGGTCATTACTTTGGCGTTATCTGTGCCCAAACCTACCATATTCGATATATTCAATTTAAAATCTTTTAAAACTTTTAAAATTTTTGTCGTTATTCCACGAGCTGTAGTATCTTCCAGTACACATAAATGTAAAAATGTAGTAATGATTTTTTGTTGAGACTTGCTAAAATATCGAATTACGATTCCTAAATATTTGTCTACTGTTATATCCGTTGACTCATCTATAATTAGACTGTAATTGCAATCACTTATATCTTCCGCTAGCAATTTTTGAAAATGAGGTGCTAAAACGGACTTAATTAAAGCCGTGCACTTTGTCCTACCTAACGACATTTCGACTGCGGCTTTGCTTTCAAAGAAAACATGCTTTTGTAATTGAACTAAATGCTCTACGGACCTAATTGAAGTATGGACTGCTATATACAAAGCTTCTTTTAATTCAGCTTCTTTTGTTTTACAACTACCGCTTACCGGTTGATATTCAAGAGTTTTTTGGTTGTTGTTTTGAAATGGTGATGAAGCCTCAATATGTTTTCTGGTTTTCCCATGGGCGAGAAGGATACTTAATTTTGATTTTAAAATACATTGGCGGTATTTTCATTGTACCTGTAGATCGTTAAGTTCTATAATCCACTTACGAAGTCTAAAATCCTTTAACCATCGTTTTCTCACTTTTTGTACATATTTTCTGTAAAATAGGTAAACCGTTTAAAAAAAATTATAATTAATTAATTAATAAGTCACTTGAATAAACAAATATGTATATTTTGTACCTCTTGCTGGTGGTAGGCAGAGATAAATCTTCCTCGGAGTCACTGCTACTACATATTTCAACATCAATATTTGGTTCAGCCCTTTTCAAATACCTGTAAAAAGTTATTTGAATTACTTAAATGTAATCCATTTTATTAATAATATAATACTGACCTTTCCATTTTTAAGCAAATCAATGTTTTGTTATTTTGTAGCTTTATTCTTTTTTTCCTCAACAATGTACTTTACATAAAGCGACAGGCATACTTTGTGCATAAAACAAAAACAATAACTGAAACAAGACTAAAGTACGTTACGAATGAAAGGTGGTAGCAATTGTTAAAAACGTTAAAAAACATCTAATGCTTTGCTGACAAAAAAAGCATGTTGTTGTTAAATTTCATAAAAAATAACAATTCTACTGAGCCACTGACACAATCTTTTTATGTTCTATTTATGCGCTACCAGATTTCAGTACTTGCGCTGCCAGATTTTTTTCTGTGCGTTTTTAACTATTTACGACATTAAAAATTTGTATATTTAATTAAATCGATTTTTTAATAAAAAAAAATGCTAACGAAAATGCCAAATGCTAAATGTAAAATTTGCGGCTAAATAAGCCGCAAAAATGCTAAAATGGCCACACTGCACAGAACTACAAAAATATACAGGGGTGTGCTGGAAACCGTAAACGGAATTTGGAAGTTGTTTTTAATGAACTTTTTATTTAATTTTTAACATTTTTCTTATAAATTTCTGTTAAATAGAGATATATTTGTATAATGTTTATCAAAAAAATCTTTTATTACAGAAATTTTATTGAAAAACGGCATTTAAAATTCTTGCGTTTTACGTTTTCGATTTCCAGCACATCAATGATATTCTTTGATTTCGTCCCTTATATGATTTTATAAACAATTATACACAGTACTTCATTCACACTTAGCACGTAACTTTTAACATCCTGTACCGGGTAAAGGCTAATTTACTTAGTTATACAGTGTATTACGACATGTCTAAAAATGATGTACAATGAAATAAGATATTTTTGTAGAACTGTAACCAACAGCTTTTTTCGTTATTAACTCAGCTGTTTATTATCTTTGCTTTGATTTTACTTAACTGATCCGTATAAAAATGCAAAATACTTACAACAGGCTTTTATTCTATTTTTTTTTAACACGGAGAGAATTTCATAATATTACATTGTAAACATGTCTTAAATAATTCTGCTTATAAAAGTTACTAACTAACAACTATCATCTTATAATAAATACTACAATTTATACCAAAGATTACAGTCTTTTACTAAAGTTAGCTGTATTTATGGAAGATTACCGTCTTACACTAAAGATTACTATCTAACGCCAATGCTATCAGCAAGGCTCGGTTTTTTATGCACATGCGTATTTGTTCTCGTCAGCCGGAGATTACCATATACAAAACATCTTTGCGAATCAAGAAATTTGCAGTAAAATTGCATCGATTTGTTAGTGCAAATTTTTCCATATTTTGCTTTGAATGTATATTTTTGAATATATTTCTGATATTGCATATTTTTGTTGCATATTTTGAAAAAACTTGTTTTAATTGATTTATTTTGCCATGCAACCTTCCGCAGAAGAGGTAAAAGACAACTTCGTTGATATTTATTTATTGATTTCTTATGGAAAAAATATTTTGTAAAGCACCTTCGCGTGTTGCCGCATATAAAAAGAATTATCCGTATTAATGTCTTACTCTACAGCCTATAACGACCAGATGGGGGACGTGGTTGAAAGCAATTATGTATTATGCTGAAAACTTTTGAAAAAACAAAAAAATTTACTTTGGACTTCAATAAGAATTATTGACAAAAAGTACGAAAAAACAGAGGTAAAGGAAAAACTTGTAAAATCAATTAAAAATGGATGATCATTCAAAAAGGCAAATTTCGATCTACCAAAAGGGTTAAAATACAATTTGGTTTAAGGATTGATGTTTGACTATTGACGTCAGCAGTCGTCGAGGGCTGCGAGTGTAAGACGGCAAATCCCTCTGAGGAGATCGAGTGGAACCCAGCCGCCTGGGTTCGAATCTCAGGTCAGTCAAGAATGAATGATTATCAATAACAATTTTAATTAATTTTCATGTTAAAAAATTCCTTTCTTCATAAAAAATAATTTAATAAAAATTTAATTTGATGAACTTAAGCCTGGTTATAAATATTGAAAATTTGGATTAAAAACCATAAATAGTTCAACAAAATTACCACAATACTAATTATAAAAAGAGTCTTAAAAAAAATACCGTGTTGCAGAGGAAATTTGGAGCCAATTCGATAATATTACAATTTTAAATGAAATGTATCCCTTGATTCCCCTTCCACCGCAACCAGTAGTAACAAGATGGTGGCCTGGCTGATAACGTTGGCTAACAAGGCCACCTAGTATTCAATTCGCCTTGATGTTGGTTTAATAAAGATTCAGGCGTGGATGAGAGAGTACATCCCAATATTTGCTATTAGTGTGAACAAAAGTATAAGAAATAGTTACCGACTTATAAGAAAGATAATTGTGTAATACTAGAGACGACAGATCTGTACCTTTTACACTTCAACAAATGTCCCATTAAGGGGAGTTCTGTGTTTACTAAGAAATACTTTTTTATAACAACGATTACCTTGTTATATCTAAGACTGCCGTAATACACTAAAGTCTACAGTCCTTTGCAAAAGTTTTATTTATCTATGTAATATTAATCATTAATATTTTATATACTAAAATTTTTATTATAAGAATTACGAATATATATTTTTAATTTTATTCTGTTTTTTCATACTCTTCTTTGCAGCAATAAATTTTTATTACAATTAAATAATATATTTTTGTTTTTATTAAAAAAAAATTCAACAACTTGTTAACATTCCTTATTACAACAACTTGGCTTAATCTTAATAAACAATAAACGAATAAAAAATTACTATTGTTAAAGTAAACAATCATTAATTGGGAGATTTTGTTTCTTCAATTAAATTATTTCTTTTAATTAAGCTTGTTTAAAGTTAAAAAAAATTATTATTTTAATCTACCAGTACGTCTAAATAAATTATAACTTGTATTTGCTTTATAAAGAAATATAGAAAAATTAAAAAAAAATAAAAAGCGCTAACGTGGCTTTAAATGACGGCAAATGGTATTTAATTAAACACAAATTGTTATCAAGGTCATTTGGTTTATTCATGCGCTCGTTGCTTATGGAGAAGAGGTGGTGACAGTAACAACAGTAAATTATACATTAAATTGGCGTGGTTGTCTTAGAGGTTGGTCTTTATTACATTTCATTTTTGTTGGTACTCGTATGTAGACATAATAGCATTTTTATGGATATTTAAATAACATCTAAATGCGTATTTTTATTATTTTTAAGAAACTGAAATAAAAAAAAATTAATGATGTGTCATCTAAATCATAAAGTATGTCTAGTTTAATCATTCATAAAGATAAAACAGCAACTTTGTAAGTAACAAAACGGAAATAAAAAGTTTGTGAAGGCAACACGAGTGTCTTCAAATTTGAGAAGCATGACAAATTGTAATCATTAATAACAAAAACGCCTAAGCTAAATTTTCAAGATGAGTTTTATTGTTTTTTTTTCTCTCCTACTAATTGTTACATTTATTAATGTCGGTGTTAATAGTTTTCCATGTTCACGTATTATTTTCTTTACCATCAACAAAATTTATGAACAGAATTTGTCATTAATTTGCTACTCTAATTTTAGCTTTTTATATGGTCGAAATTTTTTTTAACTTTTTAGATTTTCTCTTTAGATTCTATAGTTTTTTGCTACTGCGCATTCATAAATTGCAGTGCAATTTTTTTACACCAACACTTTATTGTGAATTGTGTTTAAATTGAGCATTTGTTCCACAATCTTTGTAGATGGCGGGCTGACTAGTTGGCTGCTTGCTTGATTGGTGGTGTTCTTCTGTTAAAACTTTTTGAAGAATTTAAATATTCAACTAAATGGTATATTAAGGTGTCAAGCAGCAGGAGTAGCTAGCTGGCTGCCACACAGCTTAAGGCTGTTATTTGTGCCTAAAGTTGTTAATAAACTTGAGTGGTTTAGAAATAAAATGCACAGTGGAAAAAATAGCGATGAATAGAAAATAATTCTTTTCTAGAAGAATAAGCTGTAGTCTTTTGTACAAGATGATATCCTTGAATAGATAACGTTATAATCAACAGTTTTCTTTAGTATAGGAAGGCAGTCTTAATTGAAATATCATACTTTTCAGTATACGGCGGTATTCATTAGGACTAGTAAGACGCACCACGACCCAGATGATCTTTTGTGCAGCCCTGTGTCTCACCATGTCAGGTTTGAGTTGCGTATAAAGCCTATTACCCTGCCCGGTGAAAGATCATAAATATCAGACGGGCCTAGAAGTCCCCAAGGCGGGACAGCAGCAGAGCAGATGTTTCGACGTTTCGTCATCCATCTCACAGAATCTGCATATAGATCAATTACCCAGCTTAAACTGACCCAGAGCCGCAAAGCAGTCCATGACCAGCCTGGACTTTTTCTCCAAAGAAAATAAATAAATAAAAGAGCGGCCTGGCTATCCGACATTATATACAGCCTCAAGCCCCTTGCCCTCCTCCTCAGACAGTAAGACGTATAAGTCTAAGACTTTAGTCTAACACGGTAATCTTTCGTCTTAGACGGTAAAAATGTAATCTTTAGGCTTAGACGGTAGTCTTAGTCTATGACGGTAGTCTTAAGTCTGAGACGGTAGTCTTTAGTATAAAATGGTAGAGTTAAATAAGAGTCTGTAGTCTTAATTTTTTGTTGTATAATTAAATCATATTTTTTTACTTCTATTATCCCACTGTTCTTTTAAAGCCACCATGCCACCACCGCTTTATGTTCTAAGCCTTATAAGAACTTTTTCTAAACGATAAGTTGGGTAAAACTATGTTGAAAAGTAATAAAGTACAAAATACTTAAGAAACTAATTGAATTCTAAGTTCTTTGTTCTTTTCATTTCCAATTGAAGATGCTGATAAGGAAGGTAATTTACTCTAAGTGGAATAAAAACTCACAATAGCTAATCTTAAGTGAATTAATTCAAGAAGCTTTATTTTTTTCGTAATAACCTTGACTGTAAATTGTAATTCCCCTTTTCATAAAAAGGGGAAACTTCTCATAAACAAACACTTTAAATAGTTCCCATAACTGACCTTCATAAATATGAGACTTAAAATTTGAAATGATTTATTTTCTTTTAACGGTTAAATACTTTTTTATTATTATATAGAAGCGTTTAAAAGTTATAAGCCACGCCATTTTTTAGGCGCCTTAATCAACTTGTTTGATTTCTTTTTAACTCTTTATGCTAAACAAATTAGTTAAATTAGTTCAGAATAATAAATGTATACGTACATATATACAAAGCAAGGTCAAAAGGCAAAATTAAAGGGTTACACATTTAAAAATTAACATAAAATGAATATTTTATTAAGGTGGGAAAATTTTAAGATTTTCCTAAAACAAAAAGAAATAATGAAATTTTTTAAAACAAATTTTAAATAAAAGTAATGTCAAATGGAATCTGATACTAGGAATTTTAATTATGGGGAAAAATCTATAATTTAGAATTATGTCTGACAGCATATTGTGTTAAAGACAGTATTGTTTGTTATTGAGGAAGTCTATAATTTAGTTACAAGACAGACAGTCATCCGTTAATAAGATGGTAATATGCATAAAAATCGGTAGTTTGTATAAAAGGCAGCATTTTTATAATTTTGAAATACATGTAGTAATTTGTCTTCAAACTAAAAGTCTATGAATAGCACAAGTTAAATTTGCATAAAACTTTAATTTGTACAGAAAAACGCCTGTTGATGAGACTGTATTCTGGGTGTAAGTTTGTACTTTTTGTATAAAATAGTAACCCCTTTAAAAGATGTTAGTAGGTTTATAAGAAGGTAGTAAGTATTTGTATAAAATAGCTTTACGTACAAAAAACTGTAGTTGGTGTTAAGGCCCGAAGTCTGTACTTGGTGTTGAGGCTTTAGTTTGCGTATAAGACTTTAATTAGCGCAAAAAACAGTATTTTGTAGTATATGTTTAAAAGGCTGAAGATTGTGTTGCAAACAATCCCTTCAAACATTTTTGAAATTATTTGGCGATTACTTGTTTGGCGATGATGACGCGATTCCATTCAGGGAATACGAATCGCTAACCACACACATGCGAGCGTTTTCGCGATTCGCCAGAGGATCGCATTAGCTTCCACGCGATGCATCGCAGCGATGTTAGGCAACTTGCCGGCGATTCGCGGGCAATAATTCGGCGATGGAAATTGTTTGCAGGGATAGTTTGTGTATATATAAAACAAATTTGTTTGTATAAGATGGTAATTTGTGTATAAGACTGTAGTTTGTGAGACTGTTGCCTGTCGGCACACAAGATAAAACAAGTATAACTGTGTATAGAATTCACCATTGTGCGATAAGATCAGAAAGTTAAAGAAAGAAAAGCTCTTAATAAATTTAAGTTTTCCCAACTTACTTTTAGTACGAGTCGTAGTCGAAGCAAAAAAAAACGATCTTTCTATTTATATTAAAAAATATATACACGAAATTTGTAGAGTAAGAATTTAATTAATTTTTGTTTTGGGTGTCAGACATCGTTAAATAAACTTCGCTACTCATAAGGACCCAGAATTTATATCTGTGGCAATAAATAATAATGGCTTACGTTGACATAAGTGCTTTTTAATTATTTACATATTCTAATTCTCTTAAAGATCTATCACTCAGCTAAATTTCAAGAATAAAATGTCATTATAAATAAAACTCTACGCACTTACATTTTAACTTACACAAAAGCACACACAATTTATTTTAGACAAAACCCTTAATATCTCAAAACACGAAATTTCGACTTAAGCCATTATTATCTATTGCCACAAATATACTTTAAAGGTCTTAGCTCAATATTGTTTAAATTACAAATGGAATAACAAACTTACACATAATACCTCTTCCACCTGTGGTGAAGGATATAAAAACTGTAGAATGGGCATGAAACTGAAATTTGTATATAAATAAAACAGCTGTGTGTGTAGGAAACGATATTATGTATGGGTATAAAAAACAGTAGTATATGCATGGTGTGTAAGATCGTAGTTTGTTTATAAGTTTTTACGATGCACATAAGACTGTATTTAGTGTGTAAGAATAAGTTTCGTGTACAAATCATAAATAGGGAGTCCAATACCTGTGTAACCGATACCGAAATACCAGTATTACCGGCTAAAATCGAATACCGAAATTGGATTGAATAATATAATATAATTGGAAAATTGTTTTATTCTTGGTGATTTCTGGTGCTTTGTATTTAGATATTTTTATTCCATAAATAATATTGAAAATGCCGATAATACCGGTGTCGAGATTTGATCAATACCGAAAATACCGAAACCTTCGGTATTGGAATCCCTAATCATAAAGCTTGACACTATTCGAAATTTCTCATAATCTCTTTCTAGCCTCTTTCTTTAAATATAAATTCTATCACATGTTTATTTCCCGTAGTCAACCTAAAATTTATAGTGGGTGTTAAATAATGGTTGTTCTCACTAACTTTAACATGTATTCTGCATGTTCCACACTCTAAACATTAAGTTTTATAATGATTTATTCCCATTTTATTTACCGATAATTATAAAAAAAAATGCTGTTAACATTTTGTATTTTAAAGAACATGGGTGAGTGTATGATTTTATTTATGCCAAAATTAAATTTATTATTCCCTAGAATAAATTAAACAAGATTCTTGATTAGCCAAAAACATAATTTGTTCAGACATTATCGTAAAATAAAAATCACCAAGGCACAACAACTAAACAGTTCGTACAAATGCGTGTGGAAGAAGTTCTTGTTGTTTGAAGAAAAAAGAATCACGCATATATAATCTGTATATTTTATACTAAACTAGACACAATAATCTCTTATACTAGGCATATACAAGCCACTACAACAATTTGTATTAACTTGTCTTTATATGTATGTAAGATGTTTGTTGACATTTGTGCCCTACGGTAAAAATTAAACAAATTAGTCATAACTAATTGGTGTAACACGTGAAATTTAAAAAGGTGAGCAAATAATCGAGTAGATCTCAAAATTCAAAATTTTTAAACAGTTTTAAAAGAAAGCTTTACAAAGATACTTTGACAAATTATAGATCGACATTTTTTAAATGTGATGCATACCCAATTTTAAAACCCAGCAAAAATTTTTTTAATTGTGATGCGTACCCAGCAAAAAATTTTGAAAAAGGTAATCGAGTTTGGAATTAAGCATTTTAAGCGGAATGGCTTCTCAACCGGATTACCATATTAATTATTTTTTCTAGGCATGAGACTAAAATAATAAGTGCCTCAGAATTTATTACTTTCCTTACTTCTTTTATTTTAAAAGAAGTTAGTAGTGAATTTTTTTACAAAATAATAACGTAGGTAAATACAGATATTCGTATAATTTTCTTTTTATAATTACTTTTACAGTTAAAATTTTTCAGTCATTCTTATATTGTTTAAAAAATTAGTTCTTTTTTACTTCATATTTTTATGAACTAATGTAATGCGTTTGGTAATCGAGCGATAAAACTTGGCATTAAGTCATTATGTGTCAAGCCGTTCTTTTGGTAATGTCTAATTTGTTGCTGGGTAACTTTGCGGCCGTATTATTTTATCGGAGTTACAGTCAATTGTTGTCTTTTAAAGAAGTTATGTGCACATAAAATGATAAGTTAGTGCATAAGACAATATATAGTTAGTTTATAAGACTGTCATAAGATTAATGTGCTGTTTTCACAACACAAGTAACTGAACGTGTAGGTAAATTTATATGGGAAACACTCAAAAAACTGAGTGCTTTTCATATAAATTTCACTAAACGTTCAGTCACTTGTGTTGTGAAAACAGCACATAAGGGTTCACTGTTCGTCTGTCTATAACAAAAAACGAAAATTTTTTTTTTTTTTTTCAATATAATTTCTCACTCACTCATTTGTTTACGTTTTCTAAAAACGAAAATTTGTTTTTATTTTCAATATAATTTCTCACTCACTCACTTGTTTACCATCCAGCTGGTTGTCTGGCCATGTAACCTTGTGCTCAAAGTACAGGTTGCAATCGTTAAGGTAAATCGGTGAAATATTTTACATAGATTTCAATTCATAAGGACAAAGCCTTCTGAAAATAGTGAGAATCGGTTCATAATATTACATGGCCCCCATACCAACTTCTTTTCGAACAGTGTTTGTGCCTATAAACTATCTTATTACGTTGGTATTTAGATCAAATTTGTACCAGACTTACTTCCTTATAAAAGTTGGTATTGATGTAAAAATTGGCGACAATAACTTTTTTTATAGTCCAAAATTTACCATAGATCCCATATAAGCCCTCTTTCTAAAATCATTGCCCTTAAGTGAATCTCATATAGATGAAGATATCTAAATAATATTTGGCGCAATGAACTTTCACATGAATCTTAACGCCCTAACATAATTTTGTTCTGATTGCCTATGGGTTCCTAATAGGGTACACTATTGAAAATTTGTCATTTTAATTTGGAGTTACTTCTTCTGGGACTTTTTGGTGTATTCGAGAATGCGAGTTTTTTGGAAATTTTTGTATATAAAAATTTTTAAATTTTAATAAATCATTTCACCTTGTTTATATATTTCGATAAAAGTCACTTATTGGAGCTTTTACCGCAAAAAAGCTTAAGCTACATAATTTTCAATTTTCGTTTTTTTTTTTAAATAAGTGAATTAGTTGACAGCACTTGCAACATTTCCTAAAATGTCTTGGTCTCATAAGGTACCGTTACGATTTTAAAGCAAAAACAATTTAAGCTTAAGCGACAACATTCAAACAAACTTTTTATGAAATAAAATAAAAAAAAAACCTTCTCCTCTTAAATTGTGTTTTGTCGCTTAAGCTGTTTTGGCGGTAAGAGATCGAAGTATTGTAATACATATTTTATTTAACTAGCACGTTTCAATGTTATCTATTGAAGCTTTGTTTTCATTTAACATTTATAAAATTACCAAAAACCTTTAAAAACTTAAGAATTCGATAGATTTGGTATTGACAGCCAAGCGTTTTTGATTAAAACCTTTCCAATAAGGCAATCGCTTTTGTTAAGAAATGAGTGTGTGTATATATGATTAAAAACAAACACTGTATGACTGACATGCAGTTCTGAAATTCTCTCTTGTACAAACACGTACGTCGCTTTTATTATTCTATTGTTTGTTTTCATTCAGTTGAGACTTCTTAATCAAAAATCACAAAAGAAATCCCAACAATACAACGTGGCATTCAATGTGTTAACGGACACCTTTCTTAAGCGGACACCCACTTTACCATGACACTGTTGCCTGGTCCCGGTAGCGTTCCATAAGGAAAGCACTAAGTTCTTTTGAAACAACAACCCCCTTGTACGGACACATTTTATTGGTCCCTTCAATGTTTGGTCTTGGGAAATAGTACTGTATCTTTATATTTTTCTTTGCATCTTCGATTTTCGGAATTCCGAGAAATTCATAATATTATCCTTGCCTTTCCTGGAAGTTAAAAAGTGTAACATAAAAACCCCTCTTCGCATGGTCAATTACAAGCCGATCCTTATAAATGTTAGTAGCATGATTTTTAGCTTTATACTGATAATTCCTAAAGAACCTTGTCTGGTCTGGCAGAAACTAGACGAAATAATGAAAATGTTACTACAAATATTTTTTAAGGTTTTTTATAGCGCTTTAAAATTTCGACTCTTTTTTTCAAAAGATTCTTACATGTTATTTAACTTTACTCTACCCTCAGTCGTGTATAGTGTTAATTTCATTATCTTGTATCTTGTTTTTTGTGTTTTTTTTTTGTTCTGGGATGCGTAGAACATTTTAATTTATTTACAATTTGGCTTTTTAAAGTTTTTTCCGTCAATCCACACTCTATAAAATAAAATAAAACAAAATTAAAGATTTAAAACATAATAAGATAAAAATTGTCTTTAACATTCTTAAACAAGTCATGTCCAGTAAAATAAAAACAAACAAAAATCACCCGCATCGTAAATGAACCCAACATAAGCTTGAACACTTTTTTAAGTCTCAGAGAAGAAAGGCGGCGGCTAAAGAAATATCCGAAATCGTATGGCATATTGCTTACTGCCGGAAACTATGGCAATTTTACATTAACTCTATTGCAACTTCTTCTCTTTTCTTTCTAGCCATGAATAGAATTTATTTTCTTAGTGTTGGATGTGTCAGAGGGGAAGGCGGTATAAAATATTGATTTAAAGAAGAATTTATTCATTATGACTTCATAGTCGCAACTCGCAAAAATAAAGTGAAGACAACGACCTTTTTCTTGTTTTATTTTTTAATTAATTGCTAATTTGCTATATCAGCTTTAATTTTATTATAATATTGTTATTAAGACATTTGTTTTTGTTTTTTTGAAAGCGGGTTTAATTCACAGTAAGTATTAGGGTGTTAACAGTATAGTATTGTTAAAAAAAATATTAATGAAAATTATTATTTATTAAATTAAATTAAAATATAGTTATCTATTAAGCATAAATATTAATAAACTAATACAGCATTTTTTTAAAAAAATTTCCATTATGAACACCCCTTATACTTAAAATTCATATTAAAACTTTTGTTATTTTTTATAACATTTTAACATTTTTTTTTTTCAAAAAAAAAATAAACACCAACACTTTTTATAAAATTAAATGACAACAAAAAGTTCATAATTTGTCATAAATTTGTAACAATTAGTAAGAACGGTTTGTGTTAACATAAACAAAAACAAAGTAAATGGAATGTTACAATTACAATTGAACTTGTTTAGGTAATTGAAAGTATGTATACTTAATTATCGTTATGGTTGGGAGATCTTTTGTAAAAATTATACAAAAAAATAAAAGGATTTTGCAAAACACTTAAGAAAATAAGTAAATGAGCACAATGGGATAAAAAAATGAAGAAGCTTAAGCACGTGATAGTACATATTTAGAAAATAAGAAATTATTTCCAATTTTGCCAAAATATGTAATTTTTTCTAATTTTTGCGAAAAATTTAATTTTCTACAAAAAACATTAGGGAAAATTTTTTAAAAAATATTTGGCGTTTACACTGAATATCTAAGGATACAAAACTTTGTTGTGTAATATTCTGCATTTATTCTACATTTTTAATTTCTTAACGTTCTTTTTCTGAAAATTAAAAGTGCAACGAGTTTTTTTTTATCATGTTCCTCTTAAAAAGAAAAAATGCTACATGTTCAACACTCATTTAAATTGAAAGGACATGAGTACAGCACTAGATTTAAAGCTGGTTTAGTTATTATTATAGAAAAAATAAATTATTTCTTTAATACGTCTCTCGTGGTTATTATATGTTTTTTGTACTTTTTTTACTTGAAATTTAGTGGTATTAAAGAACTTCAAATTTAAGACGCTAATTGTACTTCATTGTTTTATGCGGAAACTTATGTTCCTTTGTAAACGTAAAATATGCAACACTTATTAAAAATCAGGCCAGCATTTAAAAATGGGGCCGAATCACATGTTAAATGTCGGCCAAAAAGTATTACACTGAAAGAATTTTCTTCACAGATCCAATGGATTTTGACATTAATTCAATGAAAAATTACATTAAAAGTCAACCTATGTAACCCTTCATTGGATTAATGAAGAATGTTACATTAGCCCCCCGTTAATGAAATGTTTCATAAAATCGATGACAATTTTGCATCGCATTGAAACATTTCATTAACATAATGATAAAGACTCAAACATTAGAAGAATTATATCTGAATGAAATTTTTAGTTAATTCAGTGACATAAATTCATTAAATTAATGATTAAATTTGGAAATTTTATGACAGTCTTTTATTACTTTAATGATTTTTATGGTTATATATAGAGTTTTTCTTTTCCCGAACTTTTTCATTAAAACCGAAATGGTAAATTTTTCAAACAAATTATTACAAAATATTTCTGTTAAAATAGTTCAAAATAAGCATTTACAGAATCGTTTGAAAGCCTATTTCTAATTTTTATCAAGAAGATTTCAATGATTAACCCCGTTTCTTTTCTACGGATCTGGGTCTTTTAACAAATTAAATATTCTGTACATTTTTATTCTTTTTCTTTCTAAATTTCAAAAACGACACTTAAAATTCTTTCGTTTTACGTTTCCGATTTCCATGACACCCCTGTATATTAACGTATTCATTAATGATTTGCTTTTACATATTTGCTTAAATGCCTTTTTAATTATATTCGTAAACCATAATATATTTTTTTCCGGTTTAAAAACTTCTTCGTTGTCAGCACTTAAATAGCAGCTTTTTGTATATTTTATTCTTTATTATTTACTGCTGTATAAAAGCTCTCTTTTTGAAGCGCTCGATTATGCGCTTTTTCTTATAAGTGCTTCAAAAACCCCAAATTTTTTTTACTGGGTTGTTAATAAAAGCGAAACGCGTTCATCGATCTATATCTCATTGTCAAAAGATATTTTCGGGAATACAAAATTTAATACCAAAAAGATTCCTGTAAGACGTGCTAAATTTCCAATTTTTTTCATATTTGATAAATACACTGAAATTTATTGTTGGTAGGTTATGTGACTTAACGTGGAAGTGAAAAGACTTTAACTTTTTCTCGTTTTGGATTTTTCATCATTCATTCACTTAAGCCAATGACTTATAATAAAAAATATCTTGAAAATTTTCTTTCTTATGGTATTTAATACAACCCTTAAGAATATTGTTCAGGGTACTTTTTGCCTTACTCTCGTATTTTATAAAGCCCTTAATTTGTCATAATGTCTAAAGGGCCTCCTTAACACATTTTATATTTGTAGTTCTTATTTTTAAGCATTTTGAAAAATAAAGTAATTTTTTAAAAAAACTTAATCACAACATTTTAGCTTAATACCTTAACAAATGACTACTAAACTATATGTTTTCTTTTTTTTTTTTTTTTTTTGTTTTACATGTTTTCAATTAAATCTTTATCCATTAATTTTCTACTTTTCAGCGAAACTAATCCTCTTCGGTATGCACATATGTAGAAGTGAGTGCTGAGTGAATAAGTGAATGAATGAACTACTAAAGTGACTAAATAAGTGTTTATATATGTGTGTGTAAGCATGTAAATAAATCTATAAGCAACAATAAAATACACACACATAAGTATGTACATTCATTGTTAAATGGAAAATTGCATTTTGTCGTGACCTAATCACACATAAATCTACTAAACGACATTTTATCACTTCACATTTGCAGACAGAGAGTGAGTGCACGGGTACTTTGTATTAATGGTGTCTTTTAAGTTTTATTTAATTTTTGTTTTGTTTTTTCGGGTATTTTATATATAATCAAGCCATCTTTGTGCGCTCTTCTGCTTTGGCAATTGAAATGATGATCCCTTCACCAAGAAAATTTAAACCGGCAAAAAATAAATTCATTTCGTAGTTTTTGTAAAAGATCATTTTCAATTTTACAAGTGACAGATTTATCGATTGTCAAAAGTGAATTGAAAATATTTTGTTAATAAATTGTTTGCCAAAAGTTTAGCTTAAAAAGCATTTTTAAAATCTTTTGCACGATTTAATGAAAAAAAAACAAATTCGCAATTCAACACTTTAGTATTGAATAAAAAAGAGAAAAAAGAAAAATTTAATGTAATATTTTTGGTTTTATAAATGAAAGGAGAAACTAGGAAATTATTAATAATAGCGATTACAAGGTTAATAAAATTTTCTTCATATTTCTTTTGATCTTTTCCGGCTTTTATTTTATAGATTTATAAAATTTTTTTTTAATTTCTTGAATAGACAAAGAACACCCTCATTATCGAGTCAACTATATTTCCGGTTTGTTTGCAACCACACTTCTTTTGTAAAAATTTTGTGATTTTTTTACGTGATAACACACAATTTCGAACCAGTAGTTTTTTTTAAAAATGTTTGAAAATTTTATATATTTTTAAAACTGTTTTTATCTTTAAACACGTTTAAACATGAGAGCACATTTTGTTGTCATCTTCATGCACAAACTGTTTAATACCACCTACAATTTTTTTTTTTTTTTGATACATTTACAAAAAAAAATATTTTACAAATTATGGTAACATGTACGTGTTTATAAGAAAAGTTCATTATCATTTTTTCAAATCAACCTACTAACAAGGTATTTATTAATAGAATGTGTACCCAACCTGTTCCTGTTGTGATAACGTGGCTTAATGATTCATTAATATTTAAGGTACTTCACCTAAATTTTTAACCTAAATGATAAAAATTCCTGCTGGCTTAAAATTAAAAATTTGCATACAGTCAACTCTCGATAATTTGAAATTTCAGGGACTAGAGAAAAAGTTAAAATTATCGAAAACACAAGTTCAAATAATAAAGCAAGATGGCATTCCACTGACTGATTGCCTTACTGAGTCATTATCGCTCAGCCTAAGCGCCTTTAGCTGAAAACTTGAATTTTGGACCGGTGGTTGGTCTTTTTGAAATTCGAATGCTTAGGGGGCAAGAAAGGGTAAAAACGGGCAAATTCGATAGTGTTTTACCTTCAAAACTTAAAGAGATACAAAAAAATTCAATGCTTATCGGTGTTCTTTAGAAAACAAAGTATGCAGGTGTCTGGAATTTTTTTGAAATTCTGCCCTTTTTTGAGAGTAAACGGGTAAAACCTGACACACCACCTTTCTTTTAAACCAATAAACATAGAAACAAAACTTATATGACATTCGAAATTTATCTAAAAAATACAAACACATATTTGGTACTTTTTCGAAATTCGAACGTTTAAGGAATGAAAATCCTGACTCTATTCATTGACATAACGTTATTAAATTATGGGCTCCCACTACAATATAGAAAGTTTTGATACTTTATTGGGATGGAAATGAAATACTGGAAATTAAATTGCTCTCTTTAGCTTTTCGGTTCTACAACTGTTACTTTTTAAATTATCGACCTAAACATAACGTGGATAAGAATCTAAAAGACAGACTTTGTTGGTACTTTTTTGTTTTTTAACTGGTATTTTTTTTTAATTCTCGTTAATATTAATTACACTTAAAAACATAAAATTAAACATGCAAGGTCCTGAGTGAATGAGAGTCTGTATGAGGGATGTTTTTGAAGCTTTTCGTCCTTTTTTGTATTCGGTTATATTAAACTGTAAGGCGTTTGTATATAACGTCACCTAAAACGCAAAAGGCCCTAACTAACGTAAAAATTAAAAACAGACTTTCATTAAACCGTATGTCCACAAAAAATTTGGAATCTTTCGACCAACATTAGCGATTTTATTGACAAAAACAAACGGCCCTATCTACAAAAGATTATATGATTAACGCTAAAAGACCGCTAAAAGTTTGTAGAATATGCAACATTGTTAATTTTCCAAAAAACTGGTAGGTTTTATTAGAAATATAGAAGAAAAATTAATTATATACAGTTTAATGCAATTTATCGATTTATCACGTTAAATAGCTTTTTTCTTCTCCTGAAAATTTTTCAAAATGCTATATAGGGCCTTTGGCGTTTTAGGTGACGATATATAAAGTTGTGCAAAAAAACTAAAACAAATAATTATTTCGTTTTTATTATATTTTTTTTATCAAATACAGCACATTAAAATAATTAAAATTATTGAGTGTAAAGCCGAAAAAATTAAATTATAGAGAGTCAGGGAGCCACATGACATTCAATTTATTTCAAATTGCCGAGGGGACCAAATTTTATGGATTTTTTTATTTTTTTATTTTGTAAAACATTTAATATGAATGACCTGGAAAATTATCCAAGCTATCGAGAGATTCAAATGAACAGATTTCAAATAATCGAGAGTCGACTGTATTTAATTAACTTACTGTCAGATGAATCACAAAAATTACACAGAACCAGTGTGACCAGATCTCAAAATATTTTACAGCTAAATCGGCTTCAAAATCATGCTAAAAAATGCCAAAAGCCATTTAAAAAAGTGCTAAAAATAATGCTAAAATTTTTTTATATTTTAATTACATTAAAATGTATAAAAACTCCACATTATTATGTAAAATAAAAGAATATTTTTATTATACACCAAAATCTGTAATTTATTGAACAAAAAATATACTTCAAGTACATATAACAGTTTAAAAATTATAAAAAAACAAAAATAATATTTTTATATTTCCATTATTCATCGAAAACCTAGAAAAATATTGTAAGTTTTTTATTTGTTATTGAAATACGTTCAAAGATAATTGTAACAAAAATAATTAGCTTTCTTAAAGCTTTAATTAAATTTGTTTAACGAAAACAAAATTTTTACAAGTTAAATTCTTCATTGAACGAATATTCCTCAACGTCTGAAGAATCTGCAAAATGATCGTCATTATTATATATATTTTTGTCACAGTTTCTTATGAGATCTTTAGTTATTTGAAAGCCCTTACAACATTTATTAATTCTTTTTAATCCGCATCTGATGTATAAAAGTGAATTCATTGTATTTAGAACTAGTCTATTTCTAATCTTTGTTTTTATTAAATTCATTCCACTGAATACTCGTTCCACCTCAGCGTTACTAAATGGCAAAACTAAAAATTTCATAACAAAGGAAGACAATTCATGAAAAGGGTTTTCATTCATTGCATTATTGTATTCATAAACGTTTACCCAAAACTCAACAGTTGTCTTTTGGTAAAGCCATTTATAAGAATTTAAATTTTGACACTGTATTTCTAAATTTGTTATATAATCAACAGTTAATTTAGTCATCTCTTCTTTAAAATGATCATATAGTTTACTTTTATTACGTTTTAGACTATTTTCCACCGAAAAAAAATTTATATTTTTTAAAGTCTCAAAATTTTTTGGTAATCGTTGTCTTAGTTGGTAGATTAATTTTGCAACAAAATTTCGACAAGTAATTCTTATTTCTTTTTCGGTTTCATTATCAATTGTTTGTCTTTTTGAATTTATAAAATTTTCGAAATTATAATTAAAATGTGGTGTATCAATATAAAAATTTTCTAAGTTTGAGTTAAGTTCATCAAAGTTGTCGGGTTTCAAAACAATTTGGTTGGAAAGGTTCTTTAACAAAATATTCAGCTCTGTAAACAATAGGTTTGGGTCTGCATCATTACTTTCAAACATTTTATTTGTTTTCTGTACCTCCGATAACAAAGGTTTTAAAAATTTCAAATATAACAAATTTTTATCGTTGTATAGTTGTTTCAAAATTTTGGCTTGATGGCACGATTCTAAGGTTGCAGCTATATCAAAATGGGTCTTTAATTCCAGCCATTGGTTTTCTATACGATTTACGGCGAATTCAACTGACAACCATCGAGTGTCACAAGCTCTTACTAGCTTCAATGGCTGTAAATCATCATTAATGGCTGCATAAATGTTTTTATAATTTTTTCGTCGTAAACTTGACTTAGCAAACCAGTTATATGTTTCTGATATCAAATATTCAATTTCGTCCGGAAGACATTTTGATGCAGCAGACACGGCCAATTGAATGGAATGACATATGCAAGGAACAAGAATAATGTTTTCGTTTTTTTCTTTTAAGAGGGAAATTACACCACGATTAACTCCGGTCATTACTTTGG
This sequence comes from Pollenia labialis, assembly GCA_949318255.1. Classification (NCBI taxonomy): domain Eukaryota; kingdom Metazoa; phylum Arthropoda; class Insecta; order Diptera; family Polleniidae; genus Pollenia; species Pollenia labialis. The sequence goes on from OX439143.1 coordinate 116,769,320, forward strand.
CGTTATCTGTGCCCAAACCTACCATATTCGATATATTCAATTTAAAATCTTTTAAAACTTTTAAAATTTTTGTCGTTATTCCACGAGCTGTAGTATCTTCCAGTACACATAAATGTAAAAATGTAGTAATGATTTTTTGTTGAGACTTGCTAAAATATCGAATTACGATTCCTAAATATTTGTCTACTGTTATATCCGTTGACTCATCTATAATTAGACTGTAATTGCAATCACTTATATCTTCCGCTAGCAATTTTTGAAAATGAGGTGCTAAAACGGACTTAATTAAAGCCGTGCACTTTGTCCTACCTAACGACATTTCGACTGCGGCTTTGCTTTCAAAGAAAACATGCTTTTGTAATTGAACTAAATGCTCTACGGACCTAATTGAAGTATGGACTGCTATATACAAAGCTTCTTTTAATTCAGCTTCTTTTGTTTTACAACTACCGCTTACCGGTTGATATTCAAGAGTTTTTTGGTTGTTGTTTTGAAATGGTGATGAAGCCTCAATATGTTTTCTGGTTTTCCCATGGGCGAGAAGGATACTTAATTTTGATTTTAAAATACATTGGCGGTATTTTCATTGTACCTGTAGATCGTTAAGTTCTATAATCCACTTACGAAGTCTAAAATCCTTTAACCATCGTTTTCTCACTTTTTGTACATATTTTCTGTAAAATAGGTAAACCGTTTAAAAAAAATTATAATTAATTAATTAATAAGTCACTTGAATAAACAAATATGTATATTTTGTACCTCTTGCTGGTGGTAGGCAGAGATAAATCTTCCTCGGAGTCACTGCTACTACATATTTCAACATCAATATTTGGTTCAGCCCTTTTCAAATACCTGTAAAAAGTTATTTGAATTACTTAAATGTAATCCATTTTATTAATAATATAATACTGACCTTTCCATTTTTAAGCAAATCAATGTTTTGTTATTTTGTAGCTTTATTCTTTTTTTCCTCAACAATGTACTTTACATAAAGCGACAGGCATACTTTGTGCATAAAACAAAAACAATAACTGAAACAAGACTAAAGTACGTTACGAATGAAAGGTGGTAGCAATTGTTAAAAACGTTAAAAAACATCTAATGCTTTGCTGACAAAAAAAGCATGTTGTTGTTAAATTTCATAAAAAATAACAATTCTACTGAGCCACTGACACAATCTTTTTATGTTCTATTTATGCGCTACCAGATTTCAGTACTTGCGCTGCCAGATTTTTTTCTGTGCGTTTTTAACTATTTACGACATTAAAAATTTGTATATTTAATTAAATCGATTTTTTAATAAAAAAAAATGCTAACGAAAATGCCAAATGCTAAATGTAAAATTTGCGGCTAAATAAGCCGCAAAAATGCTAAAATGGCCACACTGCACAGAACTACAAAAATATACAGGGGTGTGCTGGAAACCGTAAACGGAATTTGGAAGTTGTTTTTAATGAACTTTTTATTTAATTTTTAACATTTTTCTTATAAATTTCTGTTAAATAGAGATATATTTGTATAATGTTTATCAAAAAAATCTTTTATTACAGAAATTTTATTGAAAAACGGCATTTAAAATTCTTGCGTTTTACGTTTTCGATTTCCAGCACATCAATGATATTCTTTGATTTCGTCCCTTATATGATTTTATAAACAATTATACACAGTACTTCATTCACACTTAGCACGTAACTTTTAACATCCTGTACCGGGTAAAGGCTAATTTACTTAGTTATACAGTGTATTACGACATGTCTAAAAATGATGTACAATGAAATAAGATATTTTTGTAGAACTGTAACCAACAGCTTTTTTCGTTATTAACTCAGCTGTTTATTATCTTTGCTTTGATTTTACTTAACTGATCCGTATAAAAATGCAAAATACTTACAACAGGCTTTTATTCTATTTTTTTTTAACACGGAGAGAATTTCATAATATTACATTGTAAACATGTCTTAAATAATTCTGCTTATAAAAGTTACTAACTAACAACTATCATCTTATAATAAATACTACAATTTATACCAAAGATTACAGTCTTTTACTAAAGTTAGCTGTATTTATGGAAGATTACCGTCTTACACTAAAGATTACTATCTAACGCCAATGCTATCAGCAAGGCTCGGTTTTTTATGCACATGCGTATTTGTTCTCGTCAGCCGGAGATTACCATATACAAAACATCTTTGCGAATCAAGAAATTTGCAGTAAAATTGCATCGATTTGTTAGTGCAAATTTTTCCATATTTTGCTTTGAATGTATATTTTTGAATATATTTCTGATATTGCATATTTTTGTTGCATATTTTGAAAAAACTTGTTTTAATTGATTTATTTTGCCATGCAACCTTCCGCAGAAGAGGTAAAAGACAACTTCGTTGATATTTATTTATTGATTTCTTATGGAAAAAATATTTTGTAAAGCACCTTCGCGTGTTGCCGCATATAAAAAGAATTATCCGTATTAATGTCTTACTCTACAGCCTATAACGACCAGATGGGGGACGTGGTTGAAAGCAATTATGTATTATGCTGAAAACTTTTGAAAAAACAAAAAAATTTACTTTGGACTTCAATAAGAATTATTGACAAAAAGTACGAAAAAACAGAGGTAAAGGAAAAACTTGTAAAATCAATTAAAAATGGATGATCATTCAAAAAGGCAAATTTCGATCTACCAAAAGGGTTAAAATACAATTTGGTTTAAGGATTGATGTTTGACTATTGACGTCAGCAGTCGTCGAGGGCTGCGAGTGTAAGACGGCAAATCCCTCTGAGGAGATCGAGTGGAACCCAGCCGCCTGGGTTCGAATCTCAGGTCAGTCAAGAATGAATGATTATCAATAACAATTTTAATTAATTTTCATGTTAAAAAATTCCTTTCTTCATAAAAAATAATTTAATAAAAATTTAATTTGATGAACTTAAGCCTGGTTATAAATATTGAAAATTTGGATTAAAAACCATAAATAGTTCAACAAAATTACCACAATACTAATTATAAAAAGAGTCTTAAAAAAAATACCGTGTTGCAGAGGAAATTTGGAGCCAATTCGATAATATTACAATTTTAAATGAAATGGAGCCCTTGATTCCCCTTCCACCGCAACCAGTAGTAACAAGATGGTGGCCTGGCTGATAACGTTGGCTAACAAGGCCACCTAGTATTCAATTCGCCTTGATGTTGGTTTAATAAAGATTCAGGCGTGGATGAGAGAGTACATCCCAATATTTGCTATTAGTGTGAACAAAAGTATAAGAAATAGTTACCGACTTATAAGAAAGATAATTGTGTAATACTAGAGACGACAGATCTGTACCTTTTACACTTCAACAAATGTCCCATTAAGGGGAGTTCTGTGTTTACTAAGAAATACTTTTTTATAACAACGATTACCTTGTTATATCTAAGACTGCCGTAATACACTAAAGTCTACAGTCCTTTGCAAAAGTTTTATTTATCTATGTAATATTAATCATTAATATTTTATATACTAAAATTTTTATTATAAGAATTACGAATATATATTTTTAATTTTATTCTGTTTTTTCATACTCTTCTTTGCAGCAATAAATTTTTATTACAATTAAATAATATATTTTTGTTTTTATTAAAAAAAAATTCAACAACTTGTTAACATTCCTTATTACAACAACTTGGCTTAATCTTAATAAACAATAAACGAATAAAAAATTACTATTGTTAAAGTAAACAATCATTAATTGGGAGATTTTGTTTCTTCAATTAAATTATTTCTTTTAATTAAGCTTGTTTAAAGTTAAAAAAAATTATTATTTTAATCTACCAGTACGTCTAAATAAATTATAACTTGTATTTGCTTTATAAAGAAATATAGAAAAATTAAAAAAAAATAAAAAGCGCTAACGTGGCTTTAAATGACGGCAAATGGTATTTAATTAAACACAAATTGTTATCAAGGTCATTTGGTTTATTCATGCGCTCGTTGCTTATGGAGAAGAGGTGGTGACAGTAACAACAGTAAATTATACATTAAATTGGCGTGGTTGTCTTAGAGGTTGGTCTTTATTACATTTCATTTTTGTTGGTACTCGTATGTAGACATAATAGCATTTTTATGGATATTTAAATAACATCTAAATGCGTATTTTTATTATTTTTAAGAAACTGAAATAAAAAAAAATTAATGATGTGTCATCTAAATCATAAAGTATGTCTAGTTTAATCATTCATAAAGATAAAACAGCAACTTTGTAAGTAACAAAACGGAAATAAAAAGTTTGTGAAGGCAACACGAGTGTCTTCAAATTTGAGAAGCATGACAAATTGTAATCATTAATAACAAAAACGCCTAAGCTAAATTTTCAAGATGAGTTTTATTGTTTTTTTTTCTCTCCTACTAATTGTTACATTTATTAATGTCGGTGTTAATAGTTTTCCATGTTCACGTATTATTTTCTTTACCATCAACAAAATTTATGAACAGAATTTGTCATTAATTTGCTACTCTAATTTTAGCTTTTTATATGGTCGAAATTTTTTTTAACTTTTTAGATTTTCTCTTTAGATTCTATAGTTTTTTGCTACTGCGCATTCATAAATTGCAGTGCAATTTTTTTACACCAACACTTTATTGTGAATTGTGTTTAAATTGAGCATTTGTTCCACAATCTTTGTAGATGGCGGGCTGACTAGTTGGCTGCTTGCTTGATTGGTGGTGTTCTTCTGTTAAAACTTTTTGAAGAATTTAAATATTCAACTAAATGGTATATTAAGGTGTCAAGCAGCAGGAGTAGCTAGCTGGCTGCCACACAGCTTAAGGCTGTTATTTGTGCCTAAAGTTGTTAATAAACTTGAGTGGTTTAGAAATAAAATGCACAGTGGAAAAAATAGCGATGAATAGAAAATAATTCTTTTCTAGAAGAATAAGCTGTAGTCTTTTGTACAAGATGATATCCTTGAATAGATAACGTTATAATCAACAGTTTTCTTTAGTATAGGAAGGCAGTCTTAATTGAAATATCATACTTTTCAGTATACGGCGGTATTCATTAGGACTAGTAAGACGCACCACGACCCAGATGATCTTTTGTGCAGCCCTGTGTCTCACCATGTCAGGTTTGAGTTGCGTATAAAGCCTATTACCCTGCCCGGTGAAAGATCATAAATATCAGACGGGCCTAGAAGTCCCCAAGGCGGGACAGCAGCAGAGCAGATGTTTCGACGTTTCGTCATCCATCTCACAGAATCTGCATATAGATCAATTACCCAGCTTAAACTGACCCAGAGCCGCAAAGCAGTCCATGACCAGCCTGGACTTTTTCTCCAAAGAAAATAAATAAATAAAAGAGCGGCCTGGCTATCCGACATTATATACAGCCTCAAGCCCCTTGCCCTCCTCCTCAGACAGTAAGACGTATAAGTCTAAGACTTTAGTCTAACACGGTAATCTTTCGTCTTAGACGGTAAAAATGTAATCTTTAGGCTTAGACGGTAGTCTTAGTCTATGACGGTAGTCTTAAGTCTGAGACGGTAGTCTTTAGTATAAAATGGTAGAGTTAAATAAGAGTCTGTAGTCTTAATTTTTTGTTGTATAATTAAATCATATTTTTTTACTTCTATTATCCCACTGTTCTTTTAAAGCCACCATGCCACCACCGCTTTATGTTCTAAGCCTTATAAGAACTTTTTCTAAACGATAAGTTGGGTAAAACTATGTTGAAAAGTAATAAAGTACAAAATACTTAAGAAACTAATTGAATTCTAAGTTCTTTGTTCTTTTCATTTCCAATTGAAGATGCTGATAAGGAAGGTAATTTACTCTAAGTGGAATAAAAACTCACAATAGCTAATCTTAAGTGAATTAATTCAAGAAGCTTTATTTTTTTCGTAATAACCTTGACTGTAAATTGTAATTCCCCTTTTCATAAAAAGGGGAAACTTCTCATAAACAAACACTTTAAATAGTTCCCATAACTGACCTTCATAAATATGAGACTTAAAATTTGAAATGATTTATTTTCTTTTAACGGTTAAATACTTTTTTATTATTATATAGAAGCGTTTAAAAGTTATAAGCCACGCCATTTTTTAGGCGCCTTAATCAACTTGTTTGATTTCTTTTTAACTCTTTATGCTAAACAAATTAGTTAAATTAGTTCAGAATAATAAATGTATACGTACATATATACAAAGCAAGGTCAAAAGGCAAAATTAAAGGGTTACACATTTAAAAATTAACATAAAATGAATATTTTATTAAGGTGGGAAAATTTTAAGATTTTCCTAAAACAAAAAGAAATAATGAAATTTTTTAAAACAAATTTTAAATAAAAGTAATGTCAAATGGAATCTGATACTAGGAATTTTAATTATGGGGAAAAATCTATAATTTAGAATTATGTCTGACAGCATATTGTGTTAAAGACAGTATTGTTTGTTATTGAGGAAGTCTATAATTTAGTTACAAGACAGACAGTCATCCGTTAATAAGATGGTAATATGCATAAAAATCGGTAGTTTGTATAAAAGGCAGCATTTTTATAATTTTGAAATACATGTAGTAATTTGTCTTCAAACTAAAAGTCTATGAATAGCACAAGTTAAATTTGCATAAAACTTTAATTTGTACAGAAAAACGCCTGTTGATGAGACTGTATTCTGGGTGTAAGTTTGTACTTTTTGTATAAAATAGTAACCCCTTTAAAAGATGTTAGTAGGTTTATAAGAAGGTAGTAAGTATTTGTATAAAATAGCTTTACGTACAAAAAACTGTAGTTGGTGTTAAGGCCCGAAGTCTGTACTTGGTGTTGAGGCTTTAGTTTGCGTATAAGACTTTAATTAGCGCAAAAAACAGTATTTTGTAGTATATGTTTAAAAGGCTGAAGATTGTGTTGCAAACAATCCCTTCAAACATTTTTGAAATTATTTGGCGATTACTTGTTTGGCGATGATGACGCGATTCCATTCAGGGAATACGAATCGCTAACCACACACATGCGAGCGTTTTCGCGATTCGCCAGAGGATCGCATTAGCTTCCACGCGATGCATCGCAGCGATGTTAGGCAACTTGCCGGCGATTCGCGGGCAATAATTCGGCGATGGAAATTGTTTGCAGGGATAGTTTGTGTATATATAAAACAAATTTGTTTGTATAAGATGGTAATTTGTGTATAAGACTGTAGTTTGTGAGACTGTTGCCTGTCGGCACACAAGATAAAACAAGTATAACTGTGTATAGAATTCACCATTGTGCGATAAGATCAGAAAGTTAAAGAAAGAAAAGCTCTTAATAAATTTAAGTTTTCCCAACTTACTTTTAGTACGAGTCGTAGTCGAAGCAAAAAAAAACGATCTTTCTATTTATATTAAAAAATATATACACGAAATTTGTAGAGTAAGAATTTAATTAATTTTTGTTTTGGGTGTCAGACATCGTTAAATAAACTTCGCTACTCATAAGGACCCAGAATTTATATCTGTGGCAATAAATAATAATGGCTTACGTTGACATAAGTGCTTTTTAATTATTTACATATTCTAATTCTCTTAAAGATCTATCACTCAGCTAAATTTCAAGAATAAAATGTCATTATAAATAAAACTCTACGCACTTACATTTTAACTTACACAAAAGCACACACAATTTATTTTAGACAAAACCCTTAATATCTCAAAACACGAAATTTCGACTTAAGCCATTATTATCTATTGCCACAAATATACTTTAAAGGTCTTAGCTCAATATTGTTTAAATTACAAATGGAATAACAAACTTACACATAATACCTCTTCCACCTGTGGTGAAGGATATAAAAACTGTAGAATGGGCATGAAACTGAAATTTGTATATAAATAAAACAGCTGTGTGTGTAGGAAACGATATTATGTATGGGTATAAAAAACAGTAGTATATGCATGGTGTGTAAGATCGTAGTTTGTTTATAAGTTTTTACGATGCACATAAGACTGTATTTAGTGTGTAAGAATAAGTTTCGTGTACAAATCATAAATAGGGAGTCCAATACCTGTGTAACCGATACCGAAATACCAGTATTACCGGCTAAAATCGAATACCGAAATTGGATTGAATAATATAATATAATTGGAAAATTGTTTTATTCTTGGTGATTTCTGGTGCTTTGTATTTAGATATTTTTATTCCATAAATAATATTGAAAATGCCGATAATACCGGTGTCGAGATTTGATCAATACCGAAAATACCGAAACCTTCGGTATTGGAATCCCTAATCATAAAGCTTGACACTATTCGAAATTTCTCATAATCTCTTTCTAGCCTCTTTCTTTAAATATAAATTCTATCACATGTTTATTTCCCGTAGTCAACCTAAAATTTATAGTGGGTGTTAAATAATGGTTGTTCTCACTAACTTTAACATGTATTCTGCATGTTCCACACTCTAAACATTAAGTTTTATAATGATTTATTCCCATTTTATTTACCGATAATTATAAAAAAAAATGCTGTTAACATTTTGTATTTTAAAGAACATGGGTGAGTGTATGATTTTATTTATGCCAAAATTAAATTTATTATTCCCTAGAATAAATTAAACAAGATTCTTGATTAGCCAAAAACATAATTTGTTCAGACATTATCGTAAAATAAAAATCACCAAGGCACAACAACTAAACAGTTCGTACAAATGCGTGTGGAAGAAGTTCTTGTTGTTTGAAGAAAAAAGAATCACGCATATATAATCTGTATATTTTATACTAAACTAGACACAATAATCTCTTATACTAGGCATATACAAGCCACTACAACAATTTGTATTAACTTGTCTTTATATGTATGTAAGATGTTTGTTGACATTTGTGCCCTACGGTAAAAATTAAACAAATTAGTCATAACTAATTGGTGTAACACGTGAAATTTAAAAAGGTGAGCAAATAATCGAGTAGATCTCAAAATTCAAAATTTTTAAACAGTTTTAAAAGAAAGCTTTACAAAGATACTTTGACAAATTATAGATCGACATTTTTTAAATGTGATGCATACCCAATTTTAAAACCCAGCAAAAATTTTTTTAATTGTGATGCGTACCCAGCAAAAAATTTTGAAAAAGGTAATCGAGTTTGGAATTAAGCATTTTAAGCGGAATGGCTTCTCAACCGGATTACCATATTAATTATTTTTTCTAGGCATGAGACTAAAATAATAAGTGCCTCAGAATTTATTACTTTCCTTACTTCTTTTATTTTAAAAGAAGTTAGTAGTGAATTTTTTTACAAAATAATAACGTAGGTAAATACAGATATTCGTATAATTTTCTTTTTATAATTACTTTTACAGTTAAAATTTTTCAGTCATTCTTATATTGTTTAAAAAATTAGTTCTTTTTTACTTCATATTTTTATGAACTAATGTAATGCGTTTGGTAATCGAGCGATAAAACTTGGCATTAAGTCATTATGTGTCAAGCCGTTCTTTTGGTAATGTCTAATTTGTTGCTGGGTAACTTTGCGGCCGTATTATTTTATCGGAGTTACAGTCAATTGTTGTCTTTTAAAGAAGTTATGTGCACATAAAATGATAAGTTAGTGCATAAGACAATATATAGTTAGTTTATAAGACTGTCATAAGATTAATGTGCTGTTTTCACAACACAAGTAACTGAACGTGTAGGTAAATTTATATGGGAAACACTCAAAAAACTGAGTGCTTTTCATATAAATTTCACTAAACGTTCAGTCACTTGTGTTGTGAAAACAGCACATAAGGGTTCACTGTTCGTCTGTCTATAACAAAAAACGAAAATTTTTTTTTTTTTTTTCAATATAATTTCTCACTCACTCATTTGTTTACGTTTTCTAAAAACGAAAATTTGTTTTTATTTTCAATATAATTTCTCACTCACTCACTTGTTTACCATCCAGCTGGTTGTCTGGCCATGTAACCTTGTGCTCAAAGTACAGGTTGCAATCGTTAAGGTAAATCGGTGAAATATTTTACATAGATTTCAATTCATAAGGACAAAGCCTTCTGAAAATAGTGAGAATCGGTTCATAATATTACATGGCCCCCATACCAACTTCTTTTCGAACAGTGTTTGTGCCTATAAACTATCTTATTACGTTGGTATTTAGATCAAATTTGTACCAGACTTACTTCCTTATAAAAGTTGGTATTGATGTAAAAATTGGCGACAATAACTTTTTTTATAGTCCAAAATTTACCATAGATCCCATATAAGCCCTCTTTCTAAAATCATTGCCCTTAAGTGAATCTCATATAGATGAAGATATCTAAATAATATTTGGCGCAATGAACTTTCACATGAATCTTAACGCCCTAACATAATTTTGTTCTGATTGCCTATGGGTTCCTAATAGGGTACACTATTGAAAATTTGTCATTTTAATTTGGAGTTACTTCTTCTGGGACTTTTTGGTGTATTCGAGAATGCGAGTTTTTTGGAAATTTTTGTATATAAAAATTTTTAAATTTTAATAAATCATTTCACCTTGTTTATATATTTCGATAAAAGTCACTTATTGGAGCTTTTACCGCAAAAAAGCTTAAGCTACATAATTTTCAATTTTCGTTTTTTTTTTTAAATAAGTGAATTAGTTGACAGCACTTGCAACATTTCCTAAAATGTCTTGGTCTCATAAGGTACCGTTACGATTTTAAAGCAAAAACAATTTAAGCTTAAGCGACAACATTCAAACAAACTTTTTATGAAATAAAATAAAAAAAAAACCTTCTCCTCTTAAATTGTGTTTTGTCGCTTAAGCTGTTTTGGCGGTAAGAGATCGAAGTATTGTAATACATATTTTATTTAACTAGCACGTTTCAATGTTATCTATTGAAGCTTTGTTTTCATTTAACATTTATAAAATTACCAAAAACCTTTAAAAACTTAAGAATTCGATAGATTTGGTATTGACAGCCAAGCGTTTTTGATTAAAACCTTTCCAATAAGGCAATCGCTTTTGTTAAGAAATGAGTGTGTGTATATATGATTAAAAACAAACACTGTATGACTGACATGCAGTTCTGAAATTCTCTCTTGTACAAACACGTACGTCGCTTTTATTATTCTATTGTTTGTTTTCATTCAGTTGAGACTTCTTAATCAAAAATCACAAAAGAAATCCCAACAATACAACGTGGCATTCAATGTGTTAACGGACACCTTTCTTAAGCGGACACCCACTTTACCATGACACTGTTGCCTGGTCCCGGTAGCGTTCCATAAGGAAAGCACTAAGTTCTTTTGAAACAACAACCCCCTTGTACGGACACATTTTATTGGTCCCTTCAATGTTTGGTCTTGGGAAATAGTACTGTATCTTTATATTTTTCTTTGCATCTTCGATTTTCGGAATTCCGAGAAATTCATAATATTATCCTTGCCTTTCCTGGAAGTTAAAAAGTGTAACATAAAAACCCCTCTTCGCATGGTCAATTACAAGCCGATCCTTATAAATGTTAGTAGCATGATTTTTAGCTTTATACTGATAATTCCTAAAGAACCTTGTCTGGTCTGGCAGAAACTAGACGAAATAATGAAAATGTTACTACAAATATTTTTTAAGGTTTTTTATAGCGCTTTAAAATTTCGACTCTTTTTTTCAAAAGATTCTTACATGTTATTTAACTTTACTCTACCCTCAGTCGTGTATAGTGTTAATTTCATTATCTTGTATCTTGTTTTTTGTGTTTTTTTTTTGTTCTGGGATGCGTAGAACATTTTAATTTATTTACAATTTGGCTTTTTAAAGTTTTTTCCGTCAATCCACACTCTATAAAATAAAATAAAACAAAATTAAAGATTTAAAACATAATAAGATAAAAATTGTCTTTAACATTCTTAAACAAGTCATGTCCAGTAAAATAAAAACAAACAAAAATCACCCGCATCGTAAATGAACCCAACATAAGCTTGAACACTTTTTTAAGTCTCAGAGAAGAAAGGCGGCGGCTAAAGAAATATCCGAAATCGTATGGCATATTGCTTACTGCCGGAAACTATGGCAATTTTACATTAACTCTATTGCAACTTCTTCTCTTTTCTTTCTAGCCATGAATAGAATTTATTTTCTTAGTGTTGGATGTGTCAGAGGGGAAGGCGGTATAAAATATTGATTTAAAGAAGAATTTATTCATTATGACTTCATAGTCGCAACTCGCAAAAATAAAGTGAAGACAACGACCTTTTTCTTGTTTTATTTTTTAATTAATTGCTAATTTGCTATATCAGCTTTAATTTTATTATAATATTGTTATTAAGACATTTGTTTTTGTTTTTTTGAAAGCGGGTTTAATTCACAGTAAGTATTAGGGTGTTAACAGTATAGTATTGTTAAAAAAAATATTAATGAAAATTATTATTTATTAAATTAAATTAAAATATAGTTATCTATTAAGCATAAATATTAATAAACTAATACAGCATTTTTTTAAAAAAATTTCCATTATGAACACCCCTTATACTTAAAATTCATATTAAAACTTTTGTTATTTTTTATAACATTTTAACATTTTTTTTTTTCAAAAAAAAAATAAACACCAACACTTTTTATAAAATTAAATGACAACAAAAAGTTCATAATTTGTCATAAATTTGTAACAATTAGTAAGAACGGTTTGTGTTAACATAAACAAAAACAAAGTAAATGGAATGTTACAATTACAATTGAACTTGTTTAGGTAATTGAAAGTATGTATACTTAATTATCGTTATGGTTGGGAGATCTTTTGTAAAAATTATACAAAAAAATAAAAGGATTTTGCAAAACACTTAAGAAAATAAGTAAATGAGCACAATGGGATAAAAAAATGAAGAAGCTTAAGCACGTGATAGTACATATTTAGAAAATAAGAAATTATTTCCAATTTTGCCAAAATATGTAATTTTTTCTAATTTTTGCGAAAAATTTAATTTTCTACAAAAAACATTAGGGAAAATTTTTTAAAAAATATTTGGCGTTTACACTGAATATCTAAGGATACAAAACTTTGTTGTGTAATATTCTGCATTTATTCTACATTTTTAATTTCTTAACGTTCTTTTTCTGAAAATTAAAAGTGCAACGAGTTTTTTTTTATCATGTTCCTCTTAAAAAGAAAAAATGCTACATGTTCAACACTCATTTAAATTGAAAGGACATGAGTACAGCACTAGATTTAAAGCTGGTTTAGTTATTATTATAGAAAAAATAAATTATTTCTTTAATACGTCTCTCGTGGTTATTATATGTTTTTTGTACTTTTTTTACTTGAAATTTAGTGGTATTAAAGAACTTCAAATTTAAGACGCTAATTGTACTTCATTGTTTTATGCGGAAACTTATGTTCCTTTGTAAACGTAAAATATGCAACACTTATTAAAAATCAGGCCAGCATTTAAAAATGGGGCCGAATCACATGTTAAATGTCGGCCAAAAAGTATTACACTGAAAGAATTTTCTTCACAGATCCAATGGATTTTGACATTAATTCAATGAAAAATTACATTAAAAGTCAACCTATGTAACCCTTCATTGGATTAATGAAGAATGTTACATTAGCCCCCCGTTAATGAAATGTTTCATAAAATCGATGACAATTTTGCATCGCATTGAAACATTTCATTAACATAATGATAAAGACTCAAACATTAGAAGAATTATATCTGAATGAAATTTTTAGTTAATTCAGTGACATAAATTCATTAAATTAATGATTAAATTTGGAAATTTTATGACAGTCTTTTATTACTTTAATGATTTTTATGGTTATATATAGAGTTTTTCTTTTCCCGAACTTTTTCATTAAAACCGAAATGGTAAATTTTTCAAACAAATTATTACAAAATATTTCTGTTAAAATAGTTCAAAATAAGCATTTACAGAATCGTTTGAAAGCCTATTTCTAATTTTTATCAAGAAGATTTCAATGATTAACCCCGTTTCTTTTCTACGGATCTGGGTCTTTTAACAAATTAAATATTCTGTACATTTTTATTCTTTTTCTTTCTAAATTTCAAAGCATTAAACATTATCGGATATGAATATGGTCCATTTTCAACTGTGATACTGACATTAAGAGTTTAAACTTTTCTGTGATATTTTTTATTAATTATACATTTATATTTTTGTTTTATTTGTGTGTTTAATTGTACTATGTGTATTGTTTAAAACCACATTTAAATTAGATATGGAAATGTAAATACAAATTTAAGATTTTATATTTCAATAAAAATAATCCCTGAAGAGGTAGGAAAACAGCCTACGAAACGTCGGAGGAAAATATGAAATAAATCTTTTATTTACATATAGAAAAAGTGAATATAAGAAAATCTCCCGGACCTGACCGCATCACAGGGTCAATGATAAGAAACTTACCATCGACTGCTTCCAGAATCTTGCTACTCATTTTTAACGCTATATTAAGAGTCGGATACTTCCCATCCTCATGGAAGAGGTCTATAATTGTTATGATTCCAAAGCCAGGAAAAGATGCTAGCCAGGTTGCGTCGTACAGACCGATAAGCTTATTATCAATTCTATCGAAGCTTTTCGAAAAAATATTCATTTTAAGTATAACTCCTCATCTAAATGAACACGACATCATCCCGGATCACCAGTTCGGATTCAGAGCGAAACATGGTACAATAGAACAAGTGCATAGAATTGTCACCCTTATTAGATCGGCGTTTGAGAAAAAGCAATACTGCTCAGCCCTGTTTATAGACATTTCCCAAGCATTTGACAAAGTTTGGCATGATGGGCTACTCATCAAAATAACACGAATGCTTCCTCAAAACACTCACAAGCTTCTAGAGAGCTATCTAACAGGCAGAACATTCATAGTAAGGTCGCAAGATAAATACTCCCCCCTCAAGAAAATTACTGCTGGTGTCCCCCAAGGCAGCATATTAGGACCGCTTCTATATATAATATACACAGCGGATATGCCAACAAACCTGAGCACGCACACCTCTACATTTGCAGACGACACAGCATTTATTAGTGTTAACCATGACCCAAAAGTCGCATCGCAAAATCTGCAGTCCCACATCAATGAACTAGAGGCATGGCTAGAAAAATGGAGAATAAAGGTTAACCCGGCTAAATGTGCTCATTTAACTTTCACGCTCAGAAGACAAACGTGCCCAGCAGTAAAAATAAATAACATCACTGTTCCGGTAGAAAACCATGTTAAGTACTTGGGAATTCATATAGATAGACGCTTGACCTGGTCTCGTCATATTGAAGCGAAAATAACGGCTATGAAACTTAAAGCAGCTCAACTACATTGGCTTCTCGGTAGAAACTCAAACTTGTCTTTAGACAACAAACTTCTTTTATACAAGTCCATCATAAAACCAACATGGACATATGGCATCCAATTATGGGGTACTGCATGCGCATCTAACATCCAAAAGCTTCAAAGAAGACAGTCAAGAATATTACGACAAATTGTCTGCGCCCCATGGTATATAAGTAATGATATTATCCACAGAGATCTCAACGTCCCCACTATCCAGGAGGAAATTAAAAAATATTCAATAAGCTACATCGATAAACTAATGGCCCACCCTAACTACCTCGCTCGGGGTCTGCTTCAGTTCGAAGGTCACCAGAGGCTAAAAAGAACCGATACTTTGAGCCTAACTAGAAGACAGTTTTAAAATTTGAATACAGCAGTTAGTGGTTACACTGGTAACAACTAATAAACAACAAGTAGAATTAAGATTTGAATACATATTGTAAATTTCGATAAGAAAGATTCAATAATAAAAATAAAAATTTAAAAAAAAAAAAAAAAAAAAAAAAAATATAGGAAATAATTAGACCTTGAAAGCCTGTTTGGAAATCCCAAAAAACATTGATATTTCTTTGGTTTTTGGCAAAAATGTTTTGAGTCAGAAACTGTAGATTTATATTTAGTGTATTTCCTAAAGATTAGAATACAGTTGTGCTAGACTTGGTCATAATATGATTCAATAATAAATGTATTATGATGACTACAATCATAACTCTTATCATAATATGCTCTTAGAATATATTTACCACAACCATGTTTTTTCTTTGCGTGTACAAAGAGTTGCTGTTTGGTGAGGCATATGGACTTCTTCGAAAATGAAATCGACGAAGCATTTACCGTGAAAGCTGTTTGCTATCGCGGATAACGGATTTCTTGTGGCCAGAAATTAAGGATGTAGACCTGGACGATATGTGGTTTTTACAGTATGGTGCCAATTGCCACACAGCCAACGAAACCATGGCTCTTTTGCGCGAACATTGTTCGTCACGATCATGTGATTTGACACCGTTGGACTTCATTCTTGTTTAAAAGAATATTTAAAAGAAAAAGTGTACGTCAATTATCCAAGAACAATTCCAGAGATAAGGATGAGATAATTCTGCACATTAACGACATTTAACCTCAATAATATCTCAGAGTCATTAAAAATGTCGACCATCGGATGGAGGTATGCCACCGAGGCCGTGGTGAGCATTTGGTCAATATTTTGTTTCACACATAATTGCCATAGAACCTTCTATCATAATAATAAAAATATTAAGATAATTCTCTGAAAACTTTTTGTTTTATTTACGGTGCGTTTTGGTGGGACCATCAATTATACTCAAATGTTTTTTTTTTTCATAAATAAAACAAAAACTGCACTTTGGATTAAAATGATTAATAAGAATCCTATAATTTTCCATGAATGTATTCAAATATGTGAATGAGTTTCCCGGTATGAACTTTATGAATGTGGAGCACAGTTTTTCCTCCAATTCTTCTATACATTTTGGTACGTATTTACTTGTGTATAGTATGTACTTTGGTACATGTCCACAAAGCAATGATTTTCAACAATTTGCTGGAAATTTTTACCAGCTACAAGTTACAGTGTAGCTACTACTTGGAGGTTGGTTGGTGAAGCTGGTTAAATCGAGTTAAGACAAGTTTAGAATAAAATATATGTAGTATAAAAAAAACAAAGCAAAAACATCTTTTATATTAAAAAAAATCAATTCAAACTCTATCGAATGCCGCCGCAATCAGGTTTTTGATAAGTTACGAAGTTTTATTCGATACGAAACCTTTTTGCTCACGATTTTAACGATTTGGCCCCTGATTTTAAGTTCAGTTCTTGAATTAAATAATACAAAAACTTGTCTTTTTATTATATAACACATTCTAAATGAGTTAACCTTTTTTTATTTTGTCATAGTTTTCTTAAGAAAAAGCTATAAAAATGTATTTAAACTAATAAACTTGTTTGTGTTTTTTTTTGTAAACTATTAATCTATTTTATGTAGTAGGTGTGGTATTTATTGCACATATTTTTCTATGTAGATCACTTGAACAAATAATTTTAATAACACTTTTCTTGTATCAAAAGCAAGTTTCAAAGTTGGTGTTTCTTTTTTTCCTACAACAACTTTTAAAGTAGTTTAACCATAAAAGTGGACAAGCAAATACGTACATGTAAAATTATTTGCTGAAGTCAGCATTAATAAAAAAGGCATTAAAAGATAATCGAAATTTTTTTAAATAATATGCATTCTTAAATATTTTTTAAAGCCATTAAAAATGTGATAAAGCTTTTCCGGAGCTTGATAGAAACTTTTTTAAAGAAATGTATAAATTTACAAATTTTTTTTTTTTATTGCAGTAGAATCCCGATAATTCGTAATCGCAAGGGACCGGTCATTTTTTACGAATTATAGGGGTTTTCGAATTAACGGGGTTTCGATTAAACGGGGTTAAAATAAAATAAATACGAATTAACGGGGTTTTTCAATTTATTTACTAACACGATAAAAAAAAACTTAGAAAACAATTGTAAAAAATAAAATATATAAAAGTTATTTTTTTTTAGATGTTTATTTATTTGAAAACGGCCACACAAGCAGAAGCAAAAACCCTAGCAAAACAATAGCGGTAAACAAAAAATCATTCTTTCAATGATTCTGTTGTTTTTATTATGAACTATAAGTGGTAGTTAGCAAACAATTACGATTTATAAGAGGTTAAGAAGATTTTATTTGAAAAAAAAAATACGAATTAGCGAGGGGACCAAAACGTATGGAAATTTTACGAATTAACGAGGACCGACAGTTTATTAAGAAGTATCGGGAATTACGATTTATCGGGGTACGAATTATCGGGATTTGACTGTACATATTTTTAATTTCAAAGCTTATAATTTACTTTGTGTGAAAAAAGTTTCTTTAATTCTTACTTAAGTACACCAGCAGCAGAAGTTAAGTCTGTTTCCCTTAAATGTGACTTAAATGTGATTTGTAAGAAACCACAACATGTAATGAAAGACTTAAGCAACATAACTGCTGAGAATAATTTTAGTTTTTTTCTCTTCATCTAACATGGAGTTGAATATTAAATACAAAAGACTTAAGACACCAACCTGCTGCTGTTATGCTACAAATAAATTTATTTTAACAGTTTTTTTATTATTATTTTTTTAATTTACCATAATATTGCGGAATATTTATATATTTTATACCCACATTTTTATTTAAATTTTTTTTGTATTCAGTTTAGTTCTGTGTTTTTATAAAAGTAGTTTAATAGTAGTTTACACTAATCCAAAACAAGTAAGAGTGCTATATACGGTTTTGCCGAATCTGTAAAAGCCTCTACCGAGAGTGCGTATATTTCAAGAAATGTGAGCTTTATATAGGATCTTTAAATTATCAACCAATCTAAAAGATTTCAGAGCATTGTCTTAATATTTTTTATTATGCTCACGGCTTCGGTGACATTATTAAGGTTCAATGTCGCTAATGTTTTCTTTTAAATATCCCCAAAGAAAGAAGTCTCATAGTGTCAAATCCACTCCTGGCGTTTAATTAACAACGCCACGAGGAAAGACAACAAGGCCATTGAATTTCTCGCTATTAATTCTTATTCGCTTAACAGTTTTATTTGTATAATATCTTTAGTTTTTCTAAAGTCTTTTTATGAAGTTTCCTGACGATCTGGCCTAAGCAACCAGTGAAATGCGTATAGGAATAGCTTATCCCATCAACAATAAATTTCAGTTTATCAATAGTATGAAATGAGAATTTAGCACATTAAAACGAAACTTTGTTAGCTATTGTTTCATCGCCTGTGTGGCAAGTGGAACCGTCGTGTAGGAACTACGTAACGTCCAACTCCATATCCTCAATTTCTGGCCACATGAAATCCATTATCATCTCGTGATGGCGAACACCATTCACGATCACTGCTTGGCTGACCTCATTTTCAGAGAAGAACGGAAAGATGACGCAGAGAGCCGCACCAAACAGGTGTTTTCATGTTTCCTACAAACATTTGGTCGATTATGCTGACCAAAAAAATCACGAAGTGCACGAAATGCATTTTGATTTGAACGCCCATTTTCGTAAAAGTCTATAGCAATCTTAACGCGCTGCTCAATTGTGTACCTCTCCATGTTTGAATTTGTCAAACACTGAAACAAAGAAATGTCAAATTAAGTTGGGCAAAAAAATTGCGTTCAAGTGTTACTCACAGTTAACGTCGTGCATTATGGTTGGACGTCCCTTTATAAAAAAAACTTGATTTAATTTCAACACATAAATACAAATTTTTAAGGATATGATGCTTCCTAAATTGCTTTTTATAAGACCGCTTTATATAAGATCTATGGTAAATTATGTGTAAAAACACACATTTCTAGCCATACAATACTAAATTGGAAAATATTTTACAACATAACGTATAATTGTTACGGTTTTAGTTTTATCTAAATGATTTCACAGAATGTGCTCAATATGGAGCATATGGTAAATTATGGACCGATCTTAAAAACAGTTTGCAGAGTGATTTCTTATCTTATGAAGCTGTGGCCGGCCAAATTTTACTGCAATAGCAATATTTTTTTTACAGATTTAAGCATACTAAAGTGTCTCTTCCTAGAGTGTTCTTTATAAGGGGCCTATGGTAAATTATTGACCAATCTGTACGGAATTTGGAAGTGTGATTTCTAGTCTAATTAAACTATGATAGACTAAATATTACTTTTATAGAGTCATTCGTTACAGTTTAGGCATACTAAAGTGTTTTCCGACAATGTGCTTTATATGGGGCCTATGGTTGATATGGGCCGAGGCGGAAGTTAGCGAATTTTTAACAGATGGACAGCCAGGCAGACGGACATGGCTACTTCGACTTAAAATTCCTCAAGGTCTCAAAATATATACACTTTATGAGGCCTTAGATGAATTTTAAAAAAGTTTCAGACGGAATGGCAAACTAAGGTTACCCTCATTCTCCACAAATGGTGGAGGGTATAATGAACTTATTCGAATTTTAGTGTTTTAGTTGTACATATTTAAATTAAATAAAATAAAATAAAACAAACCTTAAAACCAGCCACAGAAATCTCTTTACCATGCACCACAAAATCTTTTGTAACTTTCGTGACTTCAATAAATAAAAATAAAACCAAAAAATCGACTTGAAAAAAACCAAAACCAAAAACAAAATGCCATACTTAGTAAAAAAAAAACACATTAAATAAAATAATAAAACCAAAAACCCCAAACAGCAATTGCAGTCAATCAACTGGTAAAAATAACTGCATTTTAAATATTTCAACTCTGAAATATAAAATAAATGTAGTTTGAGTACTAAATGTTAACATAAGCCAAAACAATAAAATATAAAACAAAACGAAACAAACTTTACCATATTAGGCGGGTTTTTTCTACCATAATATGACCACAGAAGGGGCGGGTCTAATTAAAAAGGAATAGGAAAATTTTATAGTTTTTTTGGGTAAAAAACATAATAAAAATTTAAAACCAGAGCATGAAATAAAAAAGCTTAAAATACTGTAATACAAAGTCAAAGGCCAGTTATATGACGAACTACCATCACCTCTGAAAAAAGCGTTTTTAATACTCACAATCTAAGCTATCAAGACCATGAAAAAATAATGGATAGTATTGGATGTATAACATAAAAATACTAGATTCACATCTTTTACAAATGCTTTTAGCCCTTAGTAACTTATTAAGCATTCAGGAGGATAAACTTCTATAATTAAAACTCACAAAGTCATTAAACGAAATAGTGTAGAGAACAAATATTCATATTTTTTGCTCCAGAAATGGTGAATTTGGTGCCGACAAAGCAGTATTAGGTGCAACTAAAGCACATCCCAGTAAAAACTTTTCTTACTGTTTCAAAATAAATAGCTTCTTTCACTCATTATAAAGACGCTTTCTTCTTTGCCTACTTCTACAACAACTTCCATAACTACTTTTTTCTGGATGTATGAACGTAAACAAATAATGACTAACTTTTGAATGCGTTTATTTTGAGACATCCCTTGTAAACTTCATTGGTTCTTTCAGTAAAATTCTAAGTAGTCTCTTTATTTTTTTCTGATTACTCAACACATTATTTTGTAGGCGAAGTTTTTACTGGGATCTAATATTAAGCGAAGCTTTTTCTTAATATGTTCCATCGATTTTAATATGTGAGAGACGGTTTGTGCAGTTCAGAAGTGATGATTTTGAAACAAAAGGCAGGCGAGCCAAAAAAAAGTTCGAAAATTATGAATTGAAGGCATAACTCCGTAAAGTTTGTTGCCAAACTCAAGAAGAACGTGCAATACCAATGGGAGTCACTTAAGCAGCAATTTTAAAACGTTTGTAAGAACAGGCAGAGATATGATCACCTCCAACGAAACTACACGCAGAGAAAAAATATGGTTGGGCATGGTTACGGCAACCACACTGTGTTTATTGTAACAATATATTGTTGTTGTACAGAAATAATTGTTATTTTTATTAAATATCAGCAATATTATAATTACTGTAAACATATTAATGTTTATCGCAATTATAAATTTGAGTATTGTTGACCGAAAAATAATTATTTTTCTAACAACTTAATTATGATAACTTTGAAAACATATTATATTACTCACAGCCATAACATGATATTTAATAGCCATAACATGATAACTTTATATATATTTATCATAATAAGTTTAAGATGCAATCAAAATATCGTTACTCTTATAATGTTTTGGTATCGCCATTTGTAAAATAATTTTGTATCAGTTGTGTCGTGTTTTACATAAACATATCGAATTATTTGTTAGTGATTGGCTAAATAATAAAAAAATAACCATTAAAGTAAACAAGAAATTAAAAAAAAAATAAAGAAAAATATTAAAAAGAAATAACAAAATAACCATTAAAATAAACAAGAAATTAAAAAAAAATAAAGAAAAAACATTAAAAAAGGGTTGTAGTGTCACAAAATAAAATATCTTTTCTAAAAAATTTTAATAATCTTAAAGTGGTGGAAAAATTTGTGAAATATTGGTGCAAAATATTAACCATTACTGGTAAGTTTTGTGTTGTTTTAAGAAAAAAATAATGAAAACTCCATAAAATAATTTATAAATAATTGCGTCCTACGACAAAAAGATTACAGTAACTATATTATGTTTTTTATTTTATCATAAGTATTTTTTTCCAATAAAAATATTATGTTTAAAGTTGTATCATATTATGATGTAAAAAATTTATGTATAACAGTTCATATCCCTTTGCATCATAATATGATTACTTCTAAACTTATTATGATTGCCATGACAATAATATGATTACTTCTAAACTTATTATGATTGTCATGACAATAATATAATTACTTTTAAACTTATTATGATTGCCATGACAATAATATGATTACTTCTAAACTAATTATGATTGCCATGACAATAATATGATTACTTCTAAACTAATTATGATTGCCATGACAGTAATATGATTACTTCTTAACTTATTATGGTTACCATGACAACAATATGATTACTTCTTATCTTATTATGGTTACCATGACAGTAATATGATAACTTCTTAACTTATTATGATTACCATGACAGTAATATTATAACTTCTTAACGTTTTATGATTAACAGGATAACAATATGATTAAGGGAAAAATATTATGATGTAATATTACGAACATATTTGGTCATAATATGTTTTAATAACAATCGTAATATGGTGACTACAATCATGAATCTTATCATAATATGTTGCTCTTAGAATATGTTTACCACAACCATGTTTTTTCTTTGCGTGTATGTTTTTGGGAAAAACTATAAAACATACTATGGTATGCTATAATTTGGTCTTCGACAACCGTAAATACGAAATAATATCTATATAAAAATATAAAATTAACGGAAAATGTCCTTAAAAAAAATAGTAAATTTACGAAAAATTTCTTATAAATTTTCTTATAAAAATCCCAAATTTACTACAAATTTTCCATAAAATTAGCAAATTTATGCAAAATTTCCTATTAAAATAGCATATTTACGCAAAATTTTCTTTAAAAAAATAGCAAATTTTCCCAAAATTTACTATAAAAATAGGAAATTTACGCAAAATTTACTATAAAAATAGGAAATTTACTATAAAAATATGAAATTTATGCAAAATTTACTATAAAAATAGGAAATGTGCAAAATTTACTTTAAAAATAGCAAATTTACACCAAATTTAATATAAAAATAGGAAATTTATGCAAAATTTACTCAAAATTTACTACAAAAATAGAAAATTTGCTATGAAATAGGAAATTTGTGCAAAATTTACTATAAAAATAGGATATTCATTATAAAAGTAGGAAATTTACTATAAAAATCGGAAATTTACTTAAAATGTGCTATAAAAATTGTAAATTTACTATAAAAATAGGAAATTTACTTAAAATATGCTATAAAAATAGGAAACTTATGCAAAATTTACTATAAAAATAGGAAATTTATGCAAAATTTACTATAAAAATAGCAACTTTACGCAAATTTTTCTATAAAAATCGCTAATTTAGTCACCGTAGGATTACGATTGGTTCATACCATAGAAATATACTAAAAACTTCCTATAAAAATAGTAAAAATGTTTTCGAGAATTTCGAAAATGGAGGAGTTATGGGGCTTTTTCCTTAATATATTCCTAGTCTGTATTGAAAATTTTGTATATTTGTATATTCCCTTAAGGAATAGATATAGCGGGTATGGCAAGTATGTTTTAAGAAAATGTTTACCACAAAAAAAAAACTAATGAAGGTCCGGCACACATTTTATGTCCCTAGAAGCGGTGCCTTGGCAGTTATGGGCCTTTTTCTTCAACAAATTTCTAGTCTGTATTGACAATTTTGTATGGGAGCCCCCTTAAGAAATTGAGAAAGCGGGTAGGTATGGTAGAAACAAATGATATGCGTTTGACTATTTTTTTATTGTAAGCAAACGCACACAAACGCAAATATTGAAGCTGAATTCACATGTGTAAGAAAAAATAGTTCTAAAGAAAAAATTCGTATCAATGCTGCTGTTTGCTCTTTTTTTTCCTTTAGTTAAATATGAGATTTAGAGAAAACTTATTAAGACAAAAGTTGTTGAAAACTTCACTAGTAACAACTTCTTTGTAAACGATTTTTGTGTAAAATTAATATTTTCCAAGTTATAATGCATAGTAGTCGGACTTAACGCTTTTTCTCAAACTTTGGCGGACGTGAAGGACGGTTTAGCCTTCGCCGATTGTCCTTAAACCTTTTTGGTGTCGTTTTTATCAATACTCATCGAATTGGGGGGTTAGAGCATGGAAAAATAGAAGAAAAATATGCTCAATACAGTTAACGACGACCACCCCAATATAACATAAATAATAATAAACAATATAATATAAGTTAATTTAAAAATCACCAGAAAATTACAAATTAGTGCAATAAAAAAACAGAAATTTTAAGAATTAAATTAATTATTAGTATATACGGCTGTGCCGAATCTTTGATACCCTCCACCGACAACTCAGTGGGCTTTATATGGGGCCTATAGTAAATTATGAACCGAGCATCACGAAATTTATTAGTGTGAGTAGTGAAGTATTTAATTTTATTTTGATAGCATTATTTATTACGGCTTTAGGCATTCTAAACTGTTTTCCGGGAGAAGGGTTTATTTGAGGCCTAGGGTAAATTATGGACCGGTCATCACGAAAATTCACAGTGTAATTTCTAGTATTATAAAACTGTGTCGTGCCAAATTTTGTTATGATAGCATTATTAATTACGGTCTTAGGCGTACTAAACTGTTTTCCGAGAGTAGGGTTTCTAGGGGGCCTAGGGTAAATTATGGACGGATCTTAACGAAATTTAACAGCGTGTTTTCCAGTCGAATAAAACACATTTTTGCAAAATCTTATCTCATTCCGTGCCTTGTTCCACCATTTATGTTATTTTTTGTAATAAAATTATAATTTTTTTTAGGTGGTGGTTCCACATTTTGATTCATAGCTCTGGTCCTACTGCACTGATTTTGCTGAATTTCAATCGCAAACTGCTTAGGATAACTACAAGCAATTTGGCAACAAGTTTGTTAATTTTTTTTTGAGTTGTTCGAAAGTGAGCGTGTTTTCAACAGACGGACAGACAGAGGGACATGGCTAAATCGACTTAGAATCACTCAAGGACCCAGAATATATTAACTTTATGGGGTCTGAGATGAATAATAAAAAAAATGTCACACGGAATGACAACTTAATATACCCTCTTCACAACTAATTGTGGTGGAGGGTATAAAAATGTACTTTGGACTTCAAGAAAAATTCTTGACAAAAGGTACGAAAAAGCAGAAGTGAGGAGGAACATGTAAAATCAATTATAATAGATAATCATTCAAAGCAAATTTCGATCTACCAAAGGTTAAATACAATTTGGTTTAAAGATTGATGTTTGACTATTGACTGCCAGCAGTCATCGATGGCTGCGAGTGTTAAACGGCAAACCAATCTGAAGAGATTGAGTGGTTGCAATCGAAACATGTAAGGGTAACCTGTCCGTAAAACGCCTGGGTTCGAATCGCAGGTCAGTCAAGAATGAAAAATTATCAATAAATTTTAATTAATTTGATGTTGTAAAATTCCTTTCTTCATAAAAATGCTTTAATGAACATTAATTATAGAAAATATTCGCAATATGTCTTTAATCAAACTAACGCAACATTTTCATAAAAAAAAAATTTACGCATAATTTCCCATAAAAAAAGAATATTTACGAAAAATTTCCCATAAAAGAAGCAAATTTAACCAAAATTTTTGCTAAGATGTCTAATACCGAATTTTCGTTTTAAAATTATAAATCTTTGCATTGATCTTTCGCAAATAATTTATAGATGGGTATTTCCACAGGAAAGTCTATTTTATATCACGTTACACCACCAAGCTTAAAGAAAAATTACATATTTTATCTTTTTTTATTTTGGTGTAAAATTTGTCTGTTTTTACTTCAGTTGTGTTTGTTTTAAACAACGGATCGGACCGAAGCTTCTTAATTCATTATAATTGCACTACATTTTACTTGGATTTGCATTGGCTTTAGTTACAACTTCTATAAATGAAATTGTTTAACACAGACAATTTGTTGTTTTGTTTTCTTGGATTTTATTGACTGGTCAAAAAAGCAAAAGTTATAAAACCAAATGAGTGGGCTTAATTTTGTTAAAGGTATTATTCGAATGCAATTTCATGGGGAACTAACTCATTGTGCATTAACTACAATACATTTTTTTCTTACATGTTTAATTGTGGCCTGCCATAAGTGCAATAATGCATAAAAATAATGTATTAACCAATTTCTCTGAACTAAATTACATAAGTTTTATTATTGGTAAAATTTCTACTAAAGACACAAAAAAAAACAAAGGAAAATGTGTAACAAAACTTTGCTATAAAAGTCTATTTAAAAGTACCAATAAAAAATATATGTACGTTGCCAAATGCTATAATCCAATATTTAGTGTCAAGTCTATTGTCTAAAGAATGGTTTTTTACTTTTTGCTTGTTATTTTTTGTTTTCTTCATATTTTTAAAACAAGTTTGTCTTAAAATACCTTAAGGCTAAAACAAAGGAAACAACAAAAAATTTTTAAAAAAAAATCTTGTAATAAAAAGTCGTGGGTGCTGTTTAAGCGTGCCTGGTCAAAAGGGTTAAGTGGTAATAGCTTTAAAACACAAGACAATATAGAGTCAAGGCATAGACTCTACAAAGCTTAGTGGATTTTTTTTTAACTAATAACTGTAAAAAATATGAGACGAGCAACAACTTACCACATTTCAACGTCTAATGCAACTGGCTGGCTGACACACATTAATATTTGTCTAGGGAAATCTTGTTACAGAATAATAAATATGATAACTTTTAAAAAATTTTGCATGAAAATAACAAATTCTACTTTAACTGGATTTTTTTATATTATAAATATAAGAATTTTACATTACTAAGTGCTGGTTCACACTCTTTAAGTTTTAGCCGTCAAGTCTTGAGCTTTTTGGAGAGAAGGGAACATAGAATGCCATTTCTTTTCCTCTCTCTCCCAAAAACTTAAGACTTGATGGCTAAAAATAGAAGGTTCTTCTGTTTAAATTTTTAAAGTCTTTTTCCAAAAAAAATTTATTTATTGATCTTAAAATTTTTTTTGAAAGACTTTTTTTGTATAAATTTATTTTATAATATGGAAATTTAAAAATATATCACTCAAAAATGTTAAAATATGCATTTAAAATCAAAATATGCAAAAACATGCATTTTCACAAAAATATGCAACAATATGCAAAAACAAATCGATGCCATTTTAACGCAAATTTAATGATTCGGAAAGATAATTGGTCGAAATCGATCTTAGACTATCGACAAAAAACATACATTCGCATGGAAATCGCATCCCATATCATCACTGTTAATCAGCAACTTTAACGTATTTATACGTGGGCACCGGCAATGGGTTTGGAAATAAATCCTAAAAACTCTAAATGCCTAGTTATTTAAAGGCAATTTAATAAACAAAATATTATTCCTAATATATTTATAAATAACCAACAAATTGATATAGTCAAATCTGTTAAGAATCTCGGACTATTTTTTTAATGACACTCTTACATGGTCGAACCACGTTAACTATGCTTGTGGTCGCACCTTTCCTTTGATTAGAACTCTTTGGCGGACAAAGCATTGTACACCTTAAAGAATAAGAATGCTTCGTGACAAAACGTATCTGATGCCCGTTTTACTGTATGGTTGTAAGCTAGTTGCTAAATGTGAACGTTGCATTTAATAACATAGTCCGTTAAGTGTATGGACTTAATAGGTGTTCTAGTATATCTTTGTTTCCATCTCGACTATATGGCATTTCTTAAGATAATCTGCTAAACATCACAGAAAAAATTATTAGTAGTTTTTTATCAATTAAAAAAACTTAATTAATGTAATAATTGAATCAATTATTTCTTTTTTTTTTTTGTTGAACGAAAATTAAAAATATAATTTTGATTTAATTAACATTTTAGTTGTTTTGAAATAATTTTGAAATAAAATAATAATCAAATAACCAAAAATTATTTCGTTTAAAATTAAATAATTTAAACTTGTGAAATTGTTGTTGGAAATTGTCAAAATCAATCAACACATCGGTTGAAACAGCAAAGTTATTTGATCCTTTTTTTAATTAAAATTAAAAATATCATTTATTAAAAAAAAAATATTCAAATTATTAAATTTTTACAATTTTTAGTAATCAATATAATCATTTTTGTAATAGGTGCAAAATCAACAAATGGGTTGCTTGATTCTACTTATTTGGTATAAAATCGGTGATTAGAGAAAATTTTTAATTTTTCCTGTGATGAGAGTTTTAGTTTTTTTTTTTTACATAAGATAATATATACCCACAAACCTGATCATCTGTGCGGCAAACTTTGTATTTCAGATATAAGCAGGGGAAAAAGAATTAGATCGTTTGGATACAAAAGTTTAATTTCGGAGTGGTATTTTTAAATATTTTCAGTATCTCTCTGGAATTTCATACCCCATAGCTTTCAACTTTTAAATAACGCACAAAAATTAAAGGGAAAATATTTTTAAGCTGTTTTCAGCATAAAAATTTGACACATAATTATTTGAGATTAAAAAACATACCCAGTAAAAAAAAATTAAGTATTTTGAAGCATTTAAGAGAAAAAGCGCATAATCGAGCGCTTCAATAAGATTGCTTTTATACAGCAGTAAATGATAAGGAATGAAATACACAAAAAGCTGCTATTTTATTGCTGACAACGAAGAAGGTTTTTAAGCGAAAAAAACGAAAATATATTATGGTTTACGAAATTTATTGAAAAAAGGCATATAAGCAAGTAAAAGCAAAATATTACAGAATATGTTAATATAGATATAGATAGATATAGATATTTCGAACAGAATGTGGTGGAATCAACTATTAGAAGGTTCTTGAATCTACTAATCTACTATTAGTTCTGGTTGTGAACTATAAAAACAGCCCAACCCACTTACAACTACGATTCGAGTCGGAAAAAAGAGAACCAATTGAAGGGGAATGTAAGGAAAGATAAACTCACTGTTTATTGTAAGTGTTTTGTTTAAGCTTTAATATTGTTACAAGTAGAATTTTAAGTGTTTATAATTCTTATTCGCTTTAAAGTTTTATTTGTATAATATTTTTAGCTTGGAAAAGGGTTTCCTGATGATCTGGCCTCAGCAACCAGTTAAATGCGCATAGCAACTAGCTTTCCCGCATCAATAAATTTAAGTGTATTTATCAAAAATAAAAATTGGGAATTTAGAACGTCATAGAGAAATCTTATTAATTATAAATTTTGTATTCCCGAAAATATAAGGCTAACTATAATGTGCTTAAATTTACATACGCAAATGTGCAAATATGTACATATAATCAAATGTACACAGCTATAATGTTCTTAAGCAACTTTTCGTTAAGTTCGGTCAAGTGCCATTTGCCTAAGCAAAGAGCGAAACTTATCATAATTTGCTTAATAAATCAGCTGTTTCTTGGTTATAGAAGATAATAATTTTTGCAAAAGTACAAATGTTTGCAACTAAGCGTTTAAGTTATTTAACTTCAAAAAGTACAGTTTAGTAACCCAAAAGTGCACAATAATTTGCTTAAGCATTTGACAAGCTTTTCGTTAATTTTTGACAGTAGCTTAAGCTAGAGTAAGCATATTATTGTTTTTTTTTGTGACATTAAACGATTCAGGTCATTACTTACAATAGCGAGTACATTTTGTGAACATTATAATTAATTTCAATAACGTTTGTTAAGTTTAATACGTGTGTTAACATGCTTCTTTGAAAGACCTAAAAGTAGCGTTGATGGTTGCAGTTTACATAAGTACTAAATTGTGCGCTTCTTGCAACGTTTTACTGAAATTCATTCCCCTAGCGCTTAATTTAAGCCATAACAAACTCTCTTTAAGAAGCGCTTTCTAATACGTATGAAAACAGAAGTTCTTACTGAGCACATGAAAACGTGCTTCTCGATAATGTAAAACTCACCGCTTTTTATATGCCTTGAATAAAGCGCTTTTTGTGTCAAAAATTTATTTCTTCAAAGTGGGAACTCGCCATATTAAATGCATGTCTTCCGTAGGCGAGTTGGTATGCGAATCTTTTACATTTCTCTCCTTTATAAACCTGCTTCGACCGAAGCTCAATTTTTTATTGGGTTTATTTTGTTTTGCAATTAAAAGAACT
Source organism: Pollenia labialis (assembly GCA_949318255.1). Lineage (NCBI taxonomy): Eukaryota > Metazoa > Arthropoda > Insecta > Diptera > Polleniidae > Pollenia > Pollenia labialis. The sequence goes on from OX439143.1 coordinate 116,799,892, forward strand.
CAAACGCTATTATTAAAGAAATTGTTTTGTGTTGCATTACGAATTAAAAAAGGGTTATCAAGAGCCAATTACTATTTTTAAGAGGTTAAAACAATTTTGTGTTGAAAAAATACGAATTAACGAGGGGACCGAAATGTATGGAAATACTGTAATTTAGAGGGATTTTTTTCACGGGAAAAAACAATTTATTACGAATTATTTAGACTTTGCCATTAACAGGGTACGAATTATTGGGAGTCTACTGTACATAAACATTATTCGACACAAAGAACTTTTACAGGAATCTAAACCTCATAATATGGTTTCGTTCTAGCGGGTCCATTATTGCAAAATTTGGTTGTTAATAATGTGGTGAAGGGTATCATGTGGCCGGGCTAGACCGACTATAGTTTTTAATAATTACATTTGTATGTTGGTTTCATCAATAAATTATTATCTATTATTATTATTATTTTTATTAATTTTTTTTTTTTACTTAAAGTTATTATTTATTTTAATGGAAATAAATAATAAAAACAACTACTGCGAATTTTGTAAATTATACTTTTGCTGTAACTTTAGAGATCCCTTAAGGCCTTTATGTCACTTTTTTTAATAAATATATGTTGGGTATTTAAAAATGATGTCAGTCACAAACATAAAATATTATAAAATAATTTTTCAGTCATTTTTGTAAAAAAAAATAAAAATGATGATAATTTATTCTATGAACTCATGTTCTGGCGGAACGTTTTCTAAAGCAAGTGCGTGAGCGGAATTTTAATAAGATGAATAAGAACTTTAAAGTAATTATTCGAATAGTTTCTATCCGGGAGTTTGTAAATTAAAAGAAAACTATGTAGAATATTTCGATTGTAGTATTTGAATTTTGCTTTAAAGTAATTGTAAAAGATTGTGTCTTTTTTTTTGTTTATCCAAAATCAATTTCATTAATATTCTTTAAACATTTGACCTACATAAACTCAGTTCTTTAATTTTTTTTAATTTAAATTACAATAGTGATTCTGACTGAACATTTATTTAAAGCAATTGAAGACAAATTAATGGTCTGTTTCCAAATGACAGGCAAGTGATTGAGTAGCCAAATTTATATAAAAAGCACTCAGTTTTTTGAGTAATTTCCATATAAATTTTACTACACAATCACTTGTCTTTTATTTAGAAATAGCACATAAAACATTTATTGGTAGTAAAAGTTTCTTTAAATTCTTTAGCTGAAGGTCCACACCACGCGTTTTATGTTACTTTCTTGATTTTTTTAAGTCGCATTCTAAAGTAGAAAGTAATTGTACTTCATGCTTTCGATACGTATAGGCATTCTACTAGCACTCAGTTTTTGAGTGTTTATCATCTAAATTTTACTACACGTTCAATCACTTGTGTTGTGAAAACTGCACATTAATTTTGTGAAGTTGGTAAATTGTTTAGTAAAGTACTTAGTACTGAACTTGTTTTTACGTTATCAATAACAAAAGAAGTATTAACGAACTATTGAAAAAATTTAACCGGACACAAATTAGCAAAATTTATTTATTTAATGATTTTCTAATACAACAAGATACATTATCTTAATTAATTATAATATTATTAAAGTATTAGAATCAGAGAAGTTAGTTCAATCAAATCAAATCAAATAAAATAAAATAAAACAAATAAACAAGTATACTCACAATATTATGTACGTAAAATTAACTGAAATTGTAATATAAAATAAATGAAAGTTCAATTAAAAACCGGTCTACCTATTTTTCATTTATTTTTAATAAACAGTTCATTTAATTTTTATTGTCAAAAATTCAACACCATATTCAGTAAAAACGATTAAATATTCAGTTATTTATTAAAATTTAACTGTCAATTTTTTACTGTCAAATTGACCCCATATTCAGTAAAAACAATTAAATATTCAGTTATTTTATTAAATTTTCGTTTACTCCACAAAAGAGCCGAATTTCTAAAAAATACCAGACAGACACCTGTCCGCTTGTTTTTCTTATAAGCGAGAGAGGGAGAATATTTTTATTTACTTACCCAGTTACACACGTTTGTTTTACTTTTGTTGTACTGACCACGTTGTTTACAGAAGAACTCTCAATTATAAGACACCAGCAGCATGACCGATATGGCTTCGCAATTATTTTACTTTTAGAATTTGATGTATTTAACTAAATTATTTCATCACTGTTTTTAACCTGTCAAAACGCACAAAGTTCTTGCTGTGAAATTAATTAATTAATTTTCTTTTTAAATCAAGATAAATTCGGTAAAAACTATTAAAATATTTATATTTGGGTGATTTGTCTTTGCTGTCTGTTGGAGTACATCACATTTATTGGATATCAACACCTGTTACTAAAAGTGGCTGCTGTGTACATATTTGGTGTTTTCAAGTTATCTCTTTTGTTTATTGTTCTTCGCCGTAGCAGCCATTAGATTATTGTTACTGCTGATCATTATATTACATTGGTTGATTTTTCTGATAATTTTTAGGCTTCTGCCTAAAAGTATGCTTTGAAAATATATGAACAATAAACGTAGCAATAGTCAGTTGTCTCCTGAACAGCTGTTTAATAACCAAAACAAAAAATAAAATACAGAAACTATTCAAAGTAAACAATTTCAACAAAATATGAACAATAGTCAAAATTCTGCTGCCGCTGATGCTTTTTCATGGAACAAACTTTGTAACTTGCTTGATGACAAACTGAAGGATGTTGCTAAAAAAGAAGATGTTCTTTCGATAAAAAAAGAAATAGATGAGCTAAGAGAGGAAAATGTTGTGCTTAGAAATGAAGTTAAAATGCTTTCTTCACGTATTGAACAAATTGATCGCAGATCTCGTTTAGCAAACATTGTTGTTAGTGGAATGGCTAGTGCTAACGCAACAGCAGCTAAATTAGATTTTAATAATTTATGCAGAAATAATCTAAACGTAAATGCAAATGTAGTAACAGTTCGTGCATTACCATCTAAAGGTACTTTTATTTTTACATTGGAAACGTATTTGCAAGCCAATAATATTCTAGCTGCCAAAGACAAATTAAAGGGGGGTACGATCTTTATACAAAAGGATTATACCAAGGAAGAACAAAATACTCGTTATAATTTAAGACAATTAAACAAAAAAATTTCAAATCTAAATTTAAACATAAAAGTGAGACTTGGTGAATTTTGTACTTTTATCAACAACAAAAAATACTCTTGGCTGCCGGGAAAATTTGTCGCCTACTCTAATGCGGATGCCGATTATTTAAAAAACCTGCTGGTTCAAGCTAATTACTCCATGGATGTCATTACGAAAGTCAATATAGCTGCAATTTCAAATGCGATTAACAATGCTTATGCAAATGAACAATAGCAATACAATTTATGTCGTGTCCTGTCTTATAATGTCGCTAATCTTGCTAAAAGTGTTAATTTTGGAAATTTTATAACTTATATTAATAAATTTGATATATTTTTTCTATTCGAAACTCATGTTTTGCCAGATAAACAAATGTGGTTCTCTAATTATTTACAAAATTACAATTTGCACTGGATCGAAGCCAAGAAAATTCACAATGCTGGTCGTGCTAGTGGTGGGTGTTTGTATGGTTACAAAAAAGAATTAAGAAAATTATTTAATCTAAAATTCTTGAATCTTTCAAATGGTAATGTCGTATTAACTGCTAGACTAAATAATGATCTTTTTTACTTTATCCCACGATATCTTAACTGCACAAGCTGGAATGTTGATTTTGAGTCGTTTGAAAATTTCTTAAATGATCTTTGCCCTACAAATTTTTGCATTGTTGGTGACTTAAATGCTCGCATCGGAGAAGGACAATATATATTGGATACTAATCTATTAACTAATCTACCACACGTTAACAAAATCAGATGTTCTAAGGATAAAGTAACAAATAGTCAAGGAAGAAGATTAATGGATTTAATAGAAAGCATAGGTGGTATTGTCGTGAATGGCAGAATGGATGGTGATGTTGAAGGTGATTTAAGCTTTTATGGAGGTAGAGGTAACTCGTTAATTGACTACTGTATTTGCTCCGATAGCTTTTTGCTGTTTTTTGAGAATTTTAAAATTGATTGTAAGCCCTATTCAGACCATATGCCTATAGACTTTAAACTTAAATTTCCTAATATCAACAATAATACACTGAGAACTAATTTACGTCCACATAAAATACATTGGAATAAAAATAATGCTGAAAGATATATTGAAAAACTTAGTCAGCTAGCATGTACTCCATATTTCGATCAAACTAATTCAGTTGATAACCTGGTTCTCTCAATTAAGAACAAAATTCTTGATGCTACCGTTAAAACAAAATCAAATTTTAGCTTCGAACCCAAGCAAAAATGGTTCAATTGGAACTGTGCCCGTTCTCGTAGAAAAATGCTTAAAAATCTTAAAAAGTACAGAAAAAAACATTCATCTGCAAATAAACTAAAATATATGTTATCAAAAAGCAAATACTTGAATGTGTGTCAAAAAAGTAAACTGCAACACTACAATTCTAACCTTAATAAATTGAATAATATACGTTGCAGCAAAGAGTGGTGGAAATTGTCTAATGATTTAAAGTCTCGTCCATATCTCATACGTGGTGATTTAAATGCTGATGATTTTCTTCAACACTTTAGCAGCATTTTACAAGATTCAAATCCAATAACTACATTTCATTGGTGCATGCCTTACAACATTGATGCATTTCTTGATTCTCCATTTGAATTATGTGAACTTATCTCTGTTCTAAAAAATTTAAAGGACAATAAATCACCTGGACAGGATGGTATCAGCTACGAATTTTTTAAATATGCGCCAGTAAACTTTATTATTGAGGTACTTTATGTTTTAAATGTTATATTTCTTAAAGAAAATATACCAGCTAGTTTTAAAACAGCAATTCTTATTCCACTACTGAAAAAAGGTGATCCAAACATTCCTTCTAATTATCGCGGACTGTCTCTAATAGATACTCTATGCAAAATTTTTAATAGCATAATAATGAATCGTATATCGTACTGGATTGTCGAACATAATATTTTAAATGAATACCAAGCTGGGTTTAGAAAACAATATTCAACCGTGGATAATGTCTTCAATCTAACAAATATTGTTCACTTAAATAAACTCAATGGTAAGAACACGTATGCCTTTTTTGTTGATTTTACTTGTGCATTTGATTCGATTCCCAGGAATTCATTGTTCTATAAACTTGCAAATATGGGATTGTCATCAAAAATAATACGAATACTGCAACAATCGTATGAAAACACCTCCAGTCAAATATTGTTCGGAAACTCACTCTCCAATTCTTTTAATGTGAACCTTGGTGTCAAACAGGGTTGCATATTAAGCCCAATTCTGTTTGCATTATACTTGAACGACTTAGCCGACGTTCTTACTGGCGGGATAATTGTTGACAACATCGCAGTAAAAGTTCTTCTTTACGCAGACGACATTGTCATACTATCTGACTCACCCAGTGGTCTCCAAACGATGATTGATTCCCTTCATGTGTATAGTAACTTATGGCATTTAAAAGTCAACCTTGCTAAATCCAAAGTATTAGTTTTTCGCAGTGGCACTAGAATATCAAACAACTTAAAGTGGAAATTTGGAGAAAATGAAATTGAAATCGTAAATTCATATAAATATCTTGGTATGGACCTGTGTTACAATTTATCCTTTAGAAAACATTTGGAAAATAAACTAACTACATCAAAAATGGCAATATCTTCATCTTGGTTAAAATATATAAACCATCCCAAAATATCTAATAAAAATAAACTTAAAATCTTCAGCGCTGTATCTCGGTCAATCATGTTTTACGGAGCCCAAGTATGGGGTTACATGAAATACGAAATAGTTGAAAAACTATTTAGATTTTTTATTAAAAAGATGTTACTTTTACCTAGCAACACTCCAAACTATATGCTCTTTTTAGAAACGGGTTTAAGCTCTTTATACATAGATACGTTAAAATTGCATTTTGATTACATCAACAAAGTTCTTAACATGCCTTGCGACAGATTACCTCGAAAGCTTGCAGAAATAATAATCGCTAAACAAACTTTTTGGGCTGAGGATTGGACGAACCTGTGTGCTAAAATTAATTTTGTGCCACATAATAATTCTGTACCACTAAGCAAATATTGCAAATCAATTTTACCACTTGTTAAAATTTATGAATATCAAAACTTTATTGCCGACGCTAGAAACTCTCAGTTTCATGACTTATACTCACAATTAAATTATTCTTTACTTCAAATCACTACTACGGAGCTCTCGTCTCGTGCGATAAGTCTATTGATAAGAGCAAGAGGAGGACTGTTGGATATAAATGCTAGATCTTTTAGAAGTACATCCGACGGAATCTGTACTCTCTGCAATCTAGATGCAACGGAAAATACTCTACACTTTATTGGTACATGCCCCATTTATAGTGAATTTAGAAGTATATTTTTCAATAAACATCAACTAAACCTACTCGACGTTCTAAATATTCTGAATGGGGATGTCTTTAATTTTGGTTCCCTTGTTAAGTACCTGGAAGCTTGCCTCAAATACAGAAAAGTGATATTAAATGAATTTGCTTAGTTCCTTTTTACATTTTATATTTTTGAATTTGTTTAGTTCCTTTTTATATTTTATAATTTATATAAATATTTGTACTTAGTTCTTTTGTTAAACAAATTTTATGCTGTTAATTAGTTAACAAATTTATCTTTTTGAATTTTTGTTTTTTAACAGCTTTAATTTTGCCAATCTGGCTCACAACTGTATGTTATGCCAGTTATAGATCATTATTTAAATTTAAACAAATTTTGTTATTATATTAGTAAATGAATCTATTAAATAAATAAAAAAAAAAAAAAAAAAAATAAAATTATTTCAACAAATAGAAAATGGGTATTGCTTACACAAAACAAGCAATTCATTTTTTATAGATAAGTAAAAATTAATTTTTGGTAGTAAAATTATATAAAATAACTGAATATTTAATTGTTTTTACTGAATATGGTGTTGAATTTTTGACAGTAAAATTTTATAAAATAATTGCATATTTATTTGTTTTTACGGAATATGTAGTTAATTTTTTGACAATTAATTTATAAAAGATAACTGAATATTGATTTGTTTTTACGGAATTCGCGGTTGAATTTTTGACAGTAAAAATTAAATGAACTTTTCGTTGCCTTAAATTACATTTTTATTTACTTTAACATAAAGAAGAATTTAACTCAATCAACGGACAATATCAACTGCAACTGAAAATCCGTATAAATATTCACTTAGTTTTTTGAATAACTGTTAGAATCAGTTAAAAATAAATTTGCTTGGAATTTTAAATGTTTATTTATTTAAAAATGACTGAACGGAATATTTCTTAAATAAACTACAGTCCGTTACTGTAATAATATTGTGAGTGTATGAATGATTGCATCAAATAAATTGTATGTATTTTCCTAAAATGTTCGTGTTATAAAACTAATTTTATCGAGTACCGATAAGAAAACGAGCTGGGTTGTTCAAATTATACAATTTTTAACTCTGCCTTTAAATTTCCATCAGCTGTTGCCTAAAATTTACGAAATTTTACAAATGTTTCGCTCGCGTACTTTTTTGGCAACAGCTTTTTTGAGAGTAATCCTTCAGTTTAATCAATTTAATTACTCATTTACTGCTTTTTACTGTAGAAGTCAGTGTGACCAGATCCTAAAAAAGTTGGCTTCAAAAAAAAGCTAAAAAATTAAATTAATTACTAAAACATAAATCTAAAACTTAATTTAACTTCTTCTTAAGAAAATTGTTTCGTATAAATCGCTTATTTTTGCCATTTCTGCAAAAACCCCAATAAACACAAAATATTTTTTTACAAACGTATAATTTTAACATTTTTGCCACGCAATTTGTGTAGATTATTTTACCCTTACCATATAGCAAGGTTCTGCCAGATACATATATATATGCATACGTTCACATCAATGCAATGGTTACACGTAAAAATTCTAATATACCGAAAATTGCATACATTATATTTTTAAAAAATTGTGTAAATTCTATTATAAAAAATGCGAAATAAATAATGCATTTCCCAATTAGTAGGTCTGCGCGCAACTACAACAATCCAACAATAGAAAAAACAACACGCATTTTGTTTGTGTAAAAAATTATAAAGATGTCAAGAACAAAAACATTTGTAAAAAATTGTAAAAATGTCAAAAATAATTGCACGTAAAAACACAGCTCTACAAAAAATCAGCAGACGTTTCGGACCTATTAATTGAATCATGATTAACACAGGCTGCACAAAAGATCCTCTGTGTCGTCGTGATCATGGCCTTCACTTATAAATACATACTATATACATATAAACGCAGGTCAACAGCGAAAAAGGGCTTGAATAACCACTATATAGATTTGATGGATCATGGCTATCTAATTACAAAAATTATCAAATTTTTCAATTCTATTTTTAAATAATTTTTAAGTAAAATATTCAATATTTTGAGACATTTCTCCACTTACATATGTTTTCATAATTTTGTTAAAATAAATTTACAAATGTTTTTCTTTAAATGCTGTATACAACTGTTTTTAATGCGATCAATAGTTTCTAAATTATGAAACAAATTGTAAGGCAAAAAATAAAAAATTGGTAGAAAAAAAAATTGGAAAAATTCGAAATCTGCAAAAACTGCAAAAAGAATTAAATTTTATTTATTTGTTGTGAAGATATTAGATATGGATCATGAAAATCGATGCATGCTTTTACAATTAATTAATTTAGTATAATGAAAATGGAGAACATAGAAAAACTGGTATCCGTTAAATACCTAAAACGGATGGCTTTTTTGCATAAAATTCCTTAATGTTTTTTATCATTCAAAATGAAAAATTTAAAGCAAACACAAACTGTACGCACTAAAAGGGGTATCCCAAATTAAAGTATCAGTATTTATAAGAACCCCTTAAATAATTAAATTTCATTCAAGAAGTTATTGTGATAACGGAAACATCATTGTATGGCTACATAAAGATTAGAGCCATTCAGCTTACAAGTTAAAAACAAATTTCAAGTACATATTAATAAAATTGAGCAAGAAAGCCGGAACATTTTCATGTAAAAACAATCCGGATTCATTTTGTTGTGTGTGCGGCTAATATATCATCGAGAAAAAACAGAACTGCTTTTGGGTACTATTTATATGCATTTCATGTTGATTGAATTTATCTATGAGGTTAACGTTAAGTAAGTATAGGTTATACGTTTGGAATTTTTTATGCTTACAGTATTTCTTAATTAAATTTTTAATTCTATTATGTATTCCTTATTTAAAATTCTTTGATTTTACATACGACACTTGGAAATTTCGAAGCCTATGCTTTTGTTTAAGTACAAGCCCCGATTTCGGAAAACATACCCCACGAAGTCTGCTGATGGGTTTGCACTTGCAGTTCTACATTCACAAGAAATTGAATATACTCAAGATGGGGTCCAAGCTGTAGTCAAGTTCTTTCATCTTTACCTGGGCACTCAAGCTCAAGTATGTGTTGTCAATAAGATAGTTCAGATGCAGATGGTAGTGCTGGATCTAAACTATCTAATTGACATTTAATTGAATTGATAATTGAAAAATTTGTTCGATTTTAATTTTACTCGAATGCGATTTTTAGAACATGGCTCAGAATTTTTGGATATTTTTACATTTAAAATATCTATCAAAATATAATTACTCAGGCTGAGTAAGGATTAATCACATCTTTGTTATTTTTTACAACAAATTAAAACTTAATTGCTTCACATGCTATTTAAACTATCAAGGATCTTATTGAAAATTTACAAGAGATCAAATATTGAAACTATTTAAGATATTAATGCATGGGTATATCCACAGAAAATTACCCCTTATAGCCAAAAATGAAATTATTATTTTGAATTTATTTTTCCGCCGATATTATAAAAAATAAATGTGCACAGAGCCAAAACTGCCTAATAGAATCAAGAAGATTTTCTCTATGAAACGTTTTTAGGCTAAGGGGTATCCCAGCAGAAAGAAGCGAAGATTTTTCCAAAGAGATTCCTTATTATGTATTTCCATGTTGTAAATCTTCTTAATTTTATCAAGAAGGAAAAAACATAAAATCAAGAAGGAAACTTGTTATTCGTAATTTTTTTCACTCTATTACCGTTATTTTGGCACAAAAAAAAACAATCCATAGAGACAAACTTTTTGATTCTATTAGGTTTTCTTCTAAATTATATAAAAATAGATTTCTTATTGATTTCATTAGGCTACCTAATAGATTTTTTCAAAAAGGTTTTCCTTATTGATTTCATTAGGTTCCTATATGATCATGTGTAAATCCAGCGTTTAAAAAGCTGCAGTTGAGATATTAAAAGTTATAAGATTGTGCTGTAACTTCGACATCTTCATTTGTCATTGGACGAAAATAAACCGTTGCCTTAACTTTTGATTCATTAAATGAAAAAAGTCGCAGTAAAGGCAAAAGCAAAAAACGAAAAGTTGTACACAACAAAGAACATGGGCAGTTGACATGTTCGAAAGTGTTTGGTTTGACAGACTGAAACTTTTAAAAAAATCCCGTAGTTACCGAAGATGGGACGTTGTGTTTTTTCCGAATTTTTTTTTTATATAATACATGTGTACATAAATACATACATATGTATTTATTTTAATGCTTAACAATCTTTTTAATTTTTTGAAATTAAATAAAACATCTTATTAAAATAATACGACTTCCTTCTGGAAAAAAACCATAGAGCTATCTTATTAATTTTGTTCTATTTTATTAGGTATTTATTAGGCACTGTTTTCTCTGTGTATCTGTCATTTTACGAAAGATTAACTTTTATTTTCTTTATACTAACAAAAATATGCTATTTCGAGTTACCCATAATAAATGAATTCAAACACAAAAAAGTGTTAACTGTTTTAAATGTAACGACCGTTACTTTTTAAAAAAAAAAATTTTTTTTGGTAGCTAATTTCTTTGGTTTGAAAATAAATCCATTTCTTAAACAAAACATTTCAAAGAATTTAATCAGATATTTTACTTGACATATCCTGCGCAAAATTTTTCAATACATGATGTTTGTTTCCGACATTTGAAAACAGCACATTTATAAAGTAACGACCGTTACTTTTTTAATGATTAAATAAAGTATTTAAATTACATTTTTTATGAATTCTTTCGGTTGTCCTAAATAGAGCAAACCTTGTGTCATATTTGGGTAGGTTGGAATTTTATTTAAAAAATCTCCGAAAATCGGTAACGTCCGTTACTTTGGAAACACCCACATACATATGAATATATATGTACGTACATATGCATATTATTTCTTGTTACCGTAGGTTTCCACATGCAAGTAATAACTTGCGAGTAGTGCATACGTATTATCAACGAAAAATGAAGGAAACAGCCGATTGGGTGTAAGTACAAAAATTGTGTTAGTCTGGGATCACACTATGAAAGTTTTATTTCAGAAAGTCTGAGTTTATGGGTGAGAGGGGAAAAATGAACAGCATGTTCTCTTCCCCTCTCACCAGTAAACTCAGACTTTCTGAAAGAAAACTTTCATAGTGTGAACCCAGACTTATTGATTAGTCATTATGAATTACCATGCCAACTACAAACAAATCATTGTCATCACTAACTTTTATCGAAGGCTGTAGAAAAACAAAACAAAACAAATAAGAAAAAACATAAAATCAAGGCGAATTCATGTAATATTAATTGGTCTTGCATAAAGTTTTAAAAATGTGGTTTCTTTGTAAAATGTAAAACAACAAATGGAGGGCTCAGAGCTGAAGCGAACCAAGTCAAAAAAGAATATTCGAATATATATTTTGTTTGACTAAGTAAATTGCCATTAATTACTGTAGCCACCTGACTTGGGTTTATTACCGTTACCTTAGGAACGAAACTGTTTTCGATTTACCCCATTACATAACTGGATTGAGTTAAATTTTGCGGAAATTTTCGCACCAGATTTCAAATACACATACGTGATATATTTTATGACTTGGTTCGGTTCAGCTTTGAGCCCTCCAAATAAAGAAACAAAATAGGAATTGTTAAAAAGCGTGACATTTTAAACTGTTGCTTGTTGAATTATGAAGATGCCGTGTGAACAGCGTAATTCGTATTTGTAATTCAATAAGCGAAAAAGTATGTAATTCAAGATGCTATGCGAACATAGTAGCTTCAAAAACTTAATAATTTTACTTAAAAATTTTTTAAAAAAATCTCTATATAGAATTTAAAATTTGGAACATATGTATGTACATACCATACCACCACAATACATCTAAATTGTATAGTGGTTTTTCAAGCCTTTAAAGCTTTTTTTGATTTTGTTGTGTAATTGAAATTGCAAAAATGCCAAAGAATATGCTAATGCTAAATCGGAAAATTTTTAATTAAATCAACAAATAAAATGGTAAATTTAGCTCCAAAATTATGAATAAAAATACTCGAACGAAAAAAAAATTTTTTATACGCGCTGTTAGTTTTTACGGGTACCGTGCAAAGCCAAATGACGACCATTCACGGGTACGGCGAACGAGCGAGCGATTTTATCTACCTTCTTTGATTAGAGTTTTCAATCGTGAATGATTTTCTAAAAACTCCTGCCAAACCAAGAAGGAAAAACTTTACATACATATGTTTGCCCTCAATACGATATGAACTCGGACCTAACCAAACATGTATAATTTCTTGTAACAAAGCGCTCTAACCAATTGCGCCACTGAAGCACTAACGACATTGAGTACAAAAGTACAATATGTTTTTATCAAAAAAAAAACAAGAACAATTTTGTTAAAGGTGGATTTTCTATTTATATAAACTAGTGGTGAATTAAATTAGAATTCCTGATTTGAAGAGATGCCACATTGTTTTAACAAAAACATACTACACATATGTAAAAGAAAATATAAAGGTTAGAATGGCATAAATAAAAAAAAATTATTATTACATATTTATCATTTAAAACGAATTTTTATTATTTTTTTTTAAATAATTACGATTAAAAAAGTGACTTTTTATGGAATAAGAAAATTATACATACATATGTTGTTTTTGTTTAGCGATTTTTGAAAAAATTCAAAATTATTTGTAAAACCCTGAATAAAAACGTTTATGGTTTAAAGTAGTCTTAACGATTTATTTTTTTAAATTACCTTTCAAAAATAATTTTTTCTAATTAAAACTTTACACTAAAAATGTCATTAAAAATTGCTATTTTTATGCTTCCCACAATTGAGGCAAAATTAGTTGAATCATGGGCATGTTTCAAAAAATACATTTTATATTTTTTTTTTAGAAAATTATCTAATTTAAGTTTTGTAGAAGAACATAGGTTTTAGGCAAATTTACTACTGTTTTCTTTTATAAACTATGCATTTTTTAAAAAACAAGTTCTATATATTTTTTTTTTAAGTTTATTTCAATAGTAAAATCATTAAGGAGAGTTGTTTTTTCTGCCCAAGTAATGACAAACAACGAAATAGTACTCTATTACAAATATGTATTTAAATTTCAACATATTTTGCACTGTTAAGATATTGCAAACTTGCTTTTTTATATAAAACTAGCATTTAACCCGCTACTTCGTTGGCGTATTCTTTTCCTTCGTGGACATATTTTTATGCCAAAGTTTATTAAGAAATACCACTTGTAGAATCAAAAAGCTAAAGAAAAATATAAAATTTCCCGTATTTCCTTTTTTGGGTACTATTTTTCCCCCCCATTAAAGTATCAAAAATTTCAGTATTGTAGTGGCAGTTCATAATTTAGTTCGAATATGTCAATGAATGGGGAAAAATATTTTGTAAAAAAAGTACCAAACATAGTTACGATTTTCACTGCTTAAATGTTCGAACTTCGAAAAAGTACCAAATTCATATTCGTATTTTTTGATAAGTTTCGAATGTGGTATTAACTTTGTTTCTATGTTCATTGGTACAAAAGATAGATTAGGTGTCAAAAAAGTACAAAAATTCAGGTTTTACCCGTTTACTCCCTAATAGAGCCGAGTTTCAAAAAAGTACCAGACACCTGTCCGCTTATTTTTTTAAAGAACAACGATAAGTATTAATTTTTTTTTTTTGTTTTTTTTTATCTCTTTTAGTTTTGGAGATATATATAAGGTTTCCGAATTTTCCCCTTTTTACCCCCTAAACATTGGAATTTCCAAAAATACCGTCTTAGTGGATCGATTTGGGGAGTGACCAATCTCTGGTACAAAATTCAAGTTTATAGCTTCATGCGTTTAGGCTGTGCGATGATGAATCAGTCAGTAACGTTACAATTTTATTAAAATATGTATATGGATGGGCATTTCCGTATCGTATCGTATCGCCAGAAGTAATTTCTCAAAAACTAGCAACTAGCTCTACATTTAGTAACAAAAGGGATAACGATTGAACAACATGGTCCGAAAATACAACCTTATTTGCAATCTGGCGTTACATTAAAAAAAAAGTAGACTTTTCGCTCAAAATGCCCATATATACTTTAAAACGAGCACAGATTTATAAATTTTATAGCTTTTATATTTTCAACACCTCCGAAGTTGTTTAGAAATAAGTGGCGATAAACTTTAACAAATCGCGACCTTAGGACAACAAGGTTCTATTTGCCCCTAAACTACATGTAAGATAGAACCTTGTTGTCCTAAGGTCGCGAAATTCATTTGAATTGCAAACGATAGAATAACAAGTAACTTGAAAAATTTGGCCAGTAACAGTGATTAATTCACAGGTACAGAAATATCGCTCATCTCTAGTGTAAACATTTTAAATCAAAGTTACTGTCTGGTCACTACGGTCAATAACTTTAGCAAAAATGTATTAAAAACTGTTTTCTTACATAACCCCTTATAAGCATTTAAAATAAAATTTTCTTTTTGAACAAATATTTTGTTTTAATCATTATTTTATTAATTATTACTTCGTAACAATTGTTAATTTGTATACAAGAATATTCTTAAAATAGTATATGGATAATATTTAAGGATAATAAGTTAATTTGTTAAAGTAAAACTTAGTTTAAATAACTTTGCAACAAATTAACCTCAAAAGCATAGTTAAAAACATAAAAAAAACTTAGAAGAATGTTAAACAAAACATTTTAATTTCATTTAATCATAGAAAAACAAACGAAAAATAAATAAAAAAAAGATGTTTCTTTAATATATAACAAAAAACTTACAAGGAAATCCTTCTTTTGCTGTACAAATTTGGTTTACGTTTGCCAACTTGAGTCTTGAATCTTGATTAATATCTTGAGTTTGTTTTAAATCAAATCTGAGTTTCCGTAGCTATTTTTTGTTCATAACTAGTGTTGAGAAATAAAAAGAAACTAATAATGATCAGGGAAATTATAAAGATACTTTAAAACTTAAGAACTAGTTGATTACAACAGAAATTAAGGAAAATAAAGGAAAGTAATTACTTTCCACTTGTGAATTTCGAGAGACTTTCTAGTAAGCCAATGTAAGAAGAATGTTCATAGGCAGTGGCAAAATCGGACATCTTTTCAACAAATTCATTGCTAACGCCCTTCTCTTCCAACAAGTTCATTAACAAATCATAAAGATACTGAAAAATAATAGGAAAACAGTAGAACAAAATTTGTTCTTTTAAATTTAAAAAAAAAATACTTACACCATCCAAAACATCACCAGCTACAGCATATACTTTCTCGTGCCATTCACCTTGATAAATGGTCATTTCGTCAATGCCAAAGATGTCATCTGAAATAAATTAAAATGGGTTTTTAATATTTTGAATTAAATATATTATATAAAACTTACTATACTCTCCTTCTTGTGGAGTGCCTTGCAAGAAAGAGCAAGTAAAAGAGAGTGTGGTGGGACCCCTAACAATGTCAACTTCAAATTGTGGTTTGCTGCGCATTTCTCCCATATCGGGCTTGTCAGCAGAAGGGTTCACTTCAGGCTCATCTTCAGAATCAACGGTGTGATTTACATTAAAATTAATAATAATTCTAAAAGAAATTAGTAAAGTTAAAAGTTAGACGTGCTAATTTGCATGTTTTTTATTGTATAATTGTGCAGGGTACAATAAATTAATGAATGTGCCTTGTGCTTTTAAGTTTTATTTTTACATGTTTTATAAGGTTTGGAGAAAGCATCAGAATAAAGTTTTTCAATATTTATATTCCCATGAAATATACATATGTATGTAGGTACACAAATATTATGTGTTTTGATTTTTAAAGAAATTTACTAGTTCCAGGATTCGAAGTACCAACAAAAACTTGCAACTGCGACTCCAAAATTTTTCGGCATAAAAAAAATAAAGGGACATTTTCTTTATTTTTTAAAATAAAAATTTTTTAAATTTGCAATGCAGTATTAAAAATATCAATTTGAAAGTTTTACAGAATAATTTTCTTATGATATATTTAACCATTTAAAAGGTACTGCATTAAAAAGGGTTTAAAGCCAAATAAGGACCAGTCTCAAATAAGTTTAGTATCAATGTTAGAGCCGGAGTCGGATTTGAATAATTTCAAAGGTTGGAGTCAGAGTTAGAACTATTTTTTGGCAACTCCACAGCACTGGAATTTACACGTCTCTAAAGTACTCACTTTTCCTTTTCAGATTGTTTGTTCAACTCAACTTCGGCACCATTCAATTTTACAGCAAATCCATCCAAATTAGTGGGTACAGTTTTAATTTTTTGGGCTTTACGCTCGGCCAATATTTCTTCTGTAAGAAATTCTACCAATTCACGTTCACCTTACAAAGAAATATGAAAATTTTAATTACATATTGCCGGCTTCCCAAAAACATTGTTTGCCTCAAAAATAGTTAGGTTATGTAAGTCCTGGTTTTCTTTATGAAAATTTCCATGAAGATAATTTCACCTTACCTTTGGTGTGCATATGCTTCATGCCACAACCGCAACTGCAGTTCAAGGTAGGTGTTTGTATCTGCAATACACTACCCTTTTGGCTGCCGGAAAATTCTGGATTTTTGGACATGTGCCACAAAGTGCGGGTAAAATCGCGTTTGCCACCGAAAACATTTTTTAATGAGGTGTTTGCCACAAAGCGCAAGGCAGTTTTACTTAAATTATTCATATTTTAATTGATATTTTATTAAATAATTTATGAAAATTCACAAAAATAAAAAACTAAATGCAATTTCGCGTGCCAAGTTATGTCAACTGAGTAAAAGAGTATTAAAATTAAAAAATATAACCTCAAAATTAAATTTGACAGTTTGAAAATGAAGTAATGCCAAGTTTTAATCGCATGATGACTCTGTTTTAATCTAAATGATGTTTGTTTTGTTATCATTTTCTTGCAATTTATTAAAGTTCAATAGGAAGGTGTTTTATTGGAAAAATTTGTTACTTTTGCAAAATACTTGATTTTATAACTGAAATTGTTAGTTAAGAGTGAAAAAACTATTAGTTTAAAAAATGAATAGCTTGGGTGATGATTGCAACGAATTGAAACGTAAATATGATGAATGTTTTAATTTATGGTTCTCTGAAAGATTTTTAAAAGGAAACAACGACGATAGCATGTGTGCTCCAATATTCAAGGTCTATCAAGAGTGTGTCAAGGTAGGTGTTAAATATTTACTTTTGTATTTTAAGTACTGAATTTATAAATTTCTTATATATTTAGAAAGCCATGCAGGAACAGAAAATAGAATTACGAGAAATAGAGGCAGACTACACTACTGATAACGAATATAGCAGCAAACAAGAACAAACTAAGAGCTGACCCATACTTGATAGTGACCATGCCTCATGGGATAGTGAACATACATACCAATTGCCCTCAACATCTCGCAATACGAGTTCAACAGATGATGGTGGTATACGTGGTTTTAAGTCGCATAAAAGAGGCACTTCTATTTAATTAAGTAAAATTTGTTATTAATTGTCAAATACAGTTACAGTATATTTATAGAGCTATTCAACAATTTTAATACTACATAATATGTACAAAACAAACTTATGAAGAATTTGAATTCTGTATTAGAAAACAAACAAAACAAAATATATGAAAGGTCTAAAATTCCTGTAAAAACAAGATCTTTTAAAATATTTTTAATTTAAATAAAATTGGTCTGATGTTTAAAAGTCACGTGATTTTTTTTTATTTGGCCAGAAATATGACAAAATGTTTCAAAAGTAAGTTATAATAACAACCATGATACAAAAAAGGACAAATTTTCTGTGATAATTTTTTAAATTTACATACCTACATTTATTTTAAAATTTTAAGTTTTGTGTTATGTTGTCCCCCTATACAAAAAACTGTGATATAATTTTTAGATGATGTAAACTTACGAAAAAGATTATTATTTTAATAAAAACTCAATCCCTGAAGAAGTTGGAAAGAATACCAAAGAAACGTCGGATTTTAATGAAAATGAAATAAATAATCTTTTATTTACATTAAATTAATGACCTTGAAAGCCTGCATATGGAAAACTATATAAACTATTTCGAGTTAGTTACTTAAGACCCCAACAGTTATTTCACAAATGAATTTTAAAAAACGCTGCATTATTCTAAAGAAACAGTTTCTTTCTAAATGTTATAAAATTATATCCAAATATTAAAGAAAAACGAATTTTAGTTTCTGTCAAGTTAATAGTAATATTCTTTTTTAATTACTTAAATGCTATTACTAAGATATTCTGTAAAAAATGATAAGCCAACTTTGTGTTAAACTTAAAACTAGTGTTAAAATAATTATAATTATTTATTATCTATTAACTGTGTTTCACTCATAAAGGTGAATTCTTTCAGAAACAAATCTCTCTTATCACACAACATTTCGTTGTGACCTTTAACCTTACACAACAGACATACGATTTCCGTTTCTTTTGGATTTAAGTTCTGACGAGGAAAAATATTTCTACATTGAGTTTTTCTTTGCCAAAATAAACAATTGTTCTCCGTATGACCAACTTTGCGGCATATCCAACATTTCTGTTTATTTTGATAATCCAAACAGTTGTGGCCCTCTAATTGTGTACAACGACGACAATTATTGCAATGCACATAGTAGGGTTTGACGCAAAGGCCACACATATCACAGTGCTTATAGGTAGCACCATTTTTGGAGGGGCAGAAATTACATTTCGGGCAATGGCGATTTTCCAAAGCTGTATATTTTTCACATTTTGAACAATATTTATATTGTTCTTGTATGGGTAATTTTAAAAGCTGCAAGGGGACATTGGTAAAAATGCGTACTGGTGAACCTAATTTACGGGATTTATTTCCCATATCGGTATAAGAACTGTGATTAGTATAATTTATTTTATAATCAGACATTTGCAGGGCAGGCATTTGTTGTTGAATATAGTGTGCTGAAAAATAGGGAAATATCCAGAATATAGGCAAAGGTTGATATGGTAATTGATTGATACGATTGAAGAGCTTAGTAAGTTTTAGTAAAGTTGCAGCTACAGGCTCTGTGCGACAGCCAAAGGGAGGATCGGTAAAAATTAACAGCCTTTCATTGCTAAAAAAAATAATGTATTTTACAAAACAGTAATATTTCCAAAACTTTTGATTCACTTTACCTTTTACATTTCAAAAATCGAAAAAATTCCTGCTTTTGCAATTCGTCGAAGAAATAATTGTTGCACATATTAAACCAGGCAAACTCATGATCACCATAAAAGTAATAAAAACGGTAATCAAAATCTAATAGGAAACTTTTTATACTCGCTGAGCACATTTTCGTCAAATGGGCATGTAAACGAGGAGCTCCTATACAAACTACTTTGCTGTAAGAAATGATCTTGCAACATACAATTTTCTTTTAAATTATAAAAATAACCTTACCTTATTTTTAAGTCATTGAAACAATTCTCAAAGAAATGCAAAGCTTTGTCATCAAAAAAGTATTGAGCTTGAGCCTTATCATTATCCATAGGCGCTAAAAATGTAGTTGGGTTCTTTAAAAATCTTGTGGCAAGGTTGCGTTTAAGTTCATGTTTAAGATGTGGTTGCATGTCACTTTCCCTTAGGGGTTCATTACAAGTTAAACAATAATGTTTTTGTGATCCATAACTGGAATCTTGAAACTGGAAAAACAAAAAGTTTTAAGGAAAACCCAAATTTATCATACATACATTTTCATGAAGTCTACATATTTTCCCCCCGTATTTCACCTACCTTTGCTCTTAAAGCCCTTAACTGCAAAGTGGACACATCGTAGATACGATTTAAATGTTTAGCAGTCAAATCCTTGGCCGGTAAATGAAAGGAACATAATTTTTTTTCTCTATAAGCGGAACAGGCATAATAACCGTCTTTGGGACCCTTGTCATCATAGTAAAACAATAAAGTAGGTCCATGGGCGCAATGAGGATGTGGTTCGCCTTCTTCTTCATCTTCACATTTTAACAAGAGTTTGCCATTTGCTTCTGTAAATGAAATACATATTTAAAATAATATTCTTATGTAAAAACTATTAAATATTTAATTACTTTCTGCTAAAAATTTCATTTTAAATTTAGAAATTAATTGGATACAAATGCCAAAAATGTACAACTTAAATTTCACACCAAACACAAATGTTTGTTTTTTGTTTTTTTTTTTAAACCGTTGACATTTACACGTGCGCCAAGATAGCGTCGATAATAATCCATGAATACCCAAAATTGAATTGGTGCTTTTGGGGAATGCATAAAAAATGTGAATTTAATAATTTTGGGAGTTTTGCTTTTGGGAATTCAAAATTTAGGAATTTAAGAATTAGGGTGTTCGAATAAAAATGAGAAATTGAAATTTAAAGCAAATAATTACGCAAAAATGGAGTCAAAAATTAATAAACAATAATAAAAATTGAATATTATATATAAAAGTATTCAAATAATTAAATTAAGTGTATTTATAATTAAAAACAAAAATTTTTACTTATAAAAAAAACTTCTTTATCATAAAAAGCAAATAATTACGCAAAAATGGAGTCAAAAATTAATAAACAATAACAAAAATTGAATATATATATATATATAAAAGTATTCAAATAATTAAATGAAGTGTATTTATAATTAAAAACAAAAATTTTTTCTTATAAAAAAAGACTTCTTTATCATAAAAAGACAAATCATAAGTATTTAATAAAAATATAAAGTATGTATTAATAAAGCCGAATTTAGTGTTTAATTTTTTTGGGGTAAGAGCTAACGTCAAGGAAGAAACTCTAGTTTTCCAGATATATGGCTTCCTCCAAAATGGTCAGTAAAAACAGGGATTCAATTTTTAAGGGGTTTAGAGGCAACGTCAAAAAAACTGCATAGATTATGAAAGTAGGTGTTCTATAGAATATAAATCGATTTCCGTGCAATAAATTGCCTGGGATTTAATTTTTAAGGGGTTTAGAGGCAACGTCAAGGAAAAACTGCATAGATTATGAAAGTAGGTGTACTATAACGGGTCCGCCATTTAACATTTTTTTTCAACTAGTGCTTATTTCGTGAATGGTAACACTTAGCTCATGTCTGATTTGACAGATAATTAGTTTTATCCTTCCCCTGAACGAATATGGTTGTGTATACATACGCTTGAACAACGCTGGGAAATATTGCGACATTACTTTGAAAATCATGGTAATGTTGCAGAATGTGTGCGAAAATTGCGTACGGATTTTGGAAGAAAAGAAACACCGTCAGCTCCGTATGTTCGTTATCTTGTGAAAAAGTGAAAGAAACTGGCATCCTCATCCATAAACCAAAGCGTGAAAAGCCAAAAACAGTGCGTACACCCGAGAATATTGCTGCTGTGGCAGAAAGTGTGCGTGAAGCGCCACCAACATCATTCACCTTCGTTCTCAACAATTGAACATTTCGGAGACATCATTGAGACGAATTTTGCATAAAGACCTTGGTATGACGCCATACAAAGTCCAATTGGTTCAGGGGATGAAGCCAACTGACCATTCAAGGCGTTTTCGCTTTGCTAAGTGGGCCTGCGATCGACTTACAGAAGATGCCGATTTTGCCAAAATAATCATCTTTTCAGATGAAGCTCATTTTGATCTTGGCGGGTATGTAAACAAGCAAAATTGTCGCATTAGTGGCACAGAAAACCCGCACGGACAATTTGAAAAGCCGTTGCACCCAAAACGAGTCACTGTTTGGTGCGGATTTTGGTCCAGAGGCATAATTGGGCCATTTTTCTTAGAAAATGAGCAAGGAGTGGCCGTTACAGGTAATGGCGATCGTTATCGGGCCATCTTGAACGAATTTTTGTTCACAAAAATTAAAAGGAGGATATTGGCAACATTTGATTTCAACAGGACGGCGTTACGTACCACACAGCCGAAGCTACACTCGATGTTTGCGCACTGTTTTCGAAGATCGAACTATCAGCCGCAGAGCTGATGTCGCCACCTCGGAGCTGCGATTTGACACCGTTGGACTTTTATTTGTGGGGTGCCGTCAAAGATAAGCGATTTATATTCTATAGTACACCTTCTTTCATAATCTATGCAGGTTTTTCCTTGACGTTGCCTCTAAACCCCTTAAAAATTAAATCCCAGTTTTTACTGACCATTTTGGAGGAACCTAGATTTCTGGAAAACTGGCCCGGCAATTTTTGCACGGAAAGCGATTTATAATCTGTAGTACACCTTCTTTCATAATCTATGCAGTTTTTTCCTTGACGTTGCCTCTAAACCCCTTAAAAATGAAATCCCAGTTTTTACTGACCATTTTGGAGGAACCCAGCTTTCTGGAAAACTAGAGATTCTTCCTTGACGTTACCTCTTGCCCCAAAAAAAATTAAACACCAAATAGGGTTTTATTAATACATACTTTATATTTTTATTAAATATTTATGGTTTTTCTTTCTAAAGAAGTCTTTTTTTATAAGTAAAAATTTTTGTTTTTAATTATATATATGTACATATGTGACGCGCAAAATAGAAATGGACCTAAGGGTAAAGACCGGTTTTTTTGTGACATGGGATCGGTCTCATTCGATGCTCAGATATTGTCCACATCAAAAAAAAATGATTTTTTTTTACCCTTAGGTCCCTTACTCTATGCGCTGTCACATATGTTAGATTTTTATTATTGTTTATTAATTTTTTATTCCTTTTTTGCGCAATTATTTGCTTTAAATTACAATTTCTCATTTTTATCCGAACACCCAGATTCTTAAATTCCTAAATTTTGAATTCCCAAAAGCAAAACTCCCATTATCATTTAAATTCCCAAAAGCATTAAATTCCTATTTTCAATTCAATCCCTAAAAGCACCAATTAATTTTGCGCTTTCGTGGTGAATTATCGACGCTATCTTGGTGCACGTGACATTTACAGGGGATTGATAACAACAGCTGGTATCAACAAAAAAAACCATGCTATTTTTTTAACCCTAGATCTACACTAAAGATAAATATTTCAGCAAGTTGGCAATAACGTCGGCAGAATAAGTGCTGGTTCACACACGCCAAGTTTGACTCGTCAAGTCTTGAGCATTTAGGAGAGAAGGGAACAGAGAAGGTCATTTCTTTTCCCCTCTCTCCTAAAAACTCAAGACTTGACGAGACAAACTTGACGTGTGTAAACCGGCACTAACAGAGCAATATTTCTTACTGGTCAGCTTATGTTAAAGGCATGGAAAACAGGGTTGTGAACTATTTCTAATCAAAAAACGCCGTGACCCCAATCAAAAAGCGCTAAATAAAATACTTAATGAAATGTAACTTTAGTTTATTTTTTTAAAAATCGTTATATACATATATATTGATAATCAACTAGATATGAAACTCGGTTTTTTAAAACCTAATAATACGTTTCCACCTACATGTTTTGGGCCACAAAACTAGTTTTGCAGCAAAACAAGTGTTTTGCTACTTGTTTTCCGATACATTTTTCAAGTTCGAAAATCTTAAACAAAAACTAGTTTTGCTTCAAAATATGTCAAAAATCATGAATACAACTCTTTGTTATCCATTGTTGGTGATTGACAATTTCGAAAAAGTGACATATTTACCAAAATATCAAGACTTATTAAATAGGTTTATGCAACGCTCCAGTTGATTTGTTTGCAGCGAAAAAATAATAAAATAATATAATAAAAAGTTAGCAAATTATGTGATTTTATATACGTACATATATGTACAAATGTGTATTCAAGAACCAACAAGGAAATTTCATGTTAAAGAAAAATATTTTTTTTACAACGCATATTTTTTTCGCTCTCATGTCTGTTTACAACATAAATGTCAAATTGATTTCGAAAATCAAAACCAGTTTCTGTGGTGGAAACATAGTAAATCGTGGGTCAATATTTTAAAGGCCGATGTACGAAAATGAGCCGAAAAAAACTGCCTACTGATTTTAAAAACTACCACAAATTTGTTTTAAAAGGTAGGGTACGATTTTATCGCAACGAGAATATAATTTATGATCGAAAATGTAGATCATACGCGGTTATCTTGCTCGCGAAGTTGATTTCTAGAAGATTCTATTATGATACAAAATGCTAACTGGGAATATGTATAAAAATCCGCTTAAGAGCAACTTAAATTTTTGATTTAAAAAAAAATCATTTTTTTTGCTTAATGCAAAATTAAAACGCACTGAATTTTCTTTATTTTAAAAATTAAGACTTTTTTATTTCTATTTAAAAATAAAACACACTAAAAACAAAAAAATAATATTATTAAACATTTAAATTAGCCTTGACAAGCAGTTGTCTTATTAATACATTTAAAAAATCTCATGCTTTTTTATTTTTATTAGTTAGCTAAGCTTCTTATTTTCCTAGGAAGACCATAAAACTTAGCCTCTAAACAAACTGCTTTTAAGAAATAAAATTTATTAAACACCAGTGTGTAGATAAAAGAAAAATTCAAAAGTTTACAAATACAAGCTATCACAACAAGGTTTTTTTAATTATAAATAATTTTGTTTAGTTTTAGAATTATTTTTTTTCAGAGAAGTGTTTAAAAATCAAATTATGTTTTTAAAGAGAATAGTTAGTTAATAAAAAACAAAATTTAAAGAAACTAAACTAATTTAAAATCGAAAACTGGCTTACAAATTATTTACAATTTAATATGCTAAAACAAAACTATACAAGAAGTTTGTTATAGAAAAATACATATGTATATAAAAATTAAATTTAAATTAAAGTTTAACTAAATTTAAGTTGAATACTTAATTTTAAATACATACATAATTTGTTGGTTTGAATTCATTTATTAGACTAAAAGAAAACTCATACAATGTACAATGACGTTAGTTTGAAATAAAGCAGAGTTGCAAAGATAAGGGTTTAAACTAAACATACTAAAAACAAGTGTGTATTATAAAGTGCAGAAGAAATACAATGATTAAGTTTTCGTTCATTCTCAACACTCTCCCTGAATGACAACTTTAGAAAAACAAATAATTTCTTATGCACCTTTCACAAAATTATAAAATACAATTCAAAAGAAAAAATAAAATTAACATTTCAATTTAAATATTCAAAAAAAACAAAAAGTTTAGTAAAGTCCAAATTTAGTTCCAAAATCTTCTAGTTTCCGAGGAGTAACAGCCTTGGTAAATACATCTGCAACCATTTCGCCTGTACACAGGTATTCCAAAACGACTTCCTTCATATCGATTTTTTGACGGATAAATTTGGCTTTAATATCCACATGTTTTGTTCTGTGTGAATAATTATTATTAAGGGCGACTTGTAAGGCACCCTTGTTGTCACAATATATCAACATACTTTTACAGCTTCTGGGATTAAGTTCAGCTTCTAGACGTTTCAGCCAAACTGATTCCTGTATTGCAGCAGTAAGTGACATAAACTCGGCTTCTGTCGAAGATAATGCCACTGTCTTTTGTTTTTTTGTCGACCATGAAATTGCACCAGATTGATACACAAAAACGTAGCCAGTTGTAGATTGGCGGTCGTCAACATCTCCAGCCCAATCAGCATCACAGAAGCCTTTCATTTCTATATCGGTCTGCTTCTTATATACAATACCTTTGTCGATTGTACCTTTTAAATATCTCATAACGCGTTTAAGTGCCTCCCAGTGGGCTTTACCAGGATTGGTACCAAAACGACTTAAAAAATTCACTGCATAGCAAATATCGGGTCGAGTAATTTGGGCTGCAAACAACAAGCACCCAATTGCCTGCATATAGGGAACACGTGACATTTCACGCTTTGCATCTTCATCTTTGGGGCACATACTTGAAGATAGTTTTTGGTTGTAGTCCATTGGGGTTGAAGTTGGGTTGCAATCACTCATACCGAAACGTACCAAGATATTTGAAATATATTGCGATTGATCGATCTTAATAGTATCTTCACTTCTTGTTATTTTCATACCCAGCACTGACGACATCTCTCCCAAGTCCTTCATTTTAAATTTGTTGGCTAGCCTGGATTTCACAGAATTGATTGTAGTCATGTTGTTGGAAAATATCAAAACGTCGTCAACATAAATAGCGACGTACAACATAAGGCCATCACTTATTTTATAATAGACGCACTGGTCTACTTCACCTCTTGTAAGACCCATCTTTAGCAACTCGTTGTTTATAGTCTCATTCCAAACGCGCCCCGACTGTTTGAGACCATAAATGGATTTTTTCAACAAACATACCCTATCGGAGCCATCATCAAACATTTCCGGTTGTTGCATATAAACAGTTTCCTTAAGTGTACCATTCAAATATGCACTCACAGCGTCCATTTGGTGTACGTACATATTGTGTTTAACAGTCAGTGCCAATAGATAACGAATGGAATCATATCGGACAACAGGTGAGAAGGTTTCATTGAAATCGATTCCTTCTCGTTGTGAGAAACCTTTGGACACTAACCTCGCTTTCCACCGTATAGCATTACCATGTTCATCTCGTTTAGTTTTGAACACCCATTTAGATTTAACAGCCTTTTCCCCCGGTAGTAAATTGGTAAGTACCCACGTGTTATTTGTCATCAACGAATCAATCTCTTCCTGCATGGCAGCTTTCCACTCCGCTGAGTGGTTTGATGACATTGCATCCTTCACATTACTTGGGTCATCGGAAACGAATTGCATTGCACTAAAGTTTTGCGATTGTTGAGTTTTGTTGGCTATACGATTTGATCGACGTACTATATTTCCGTCCGCAGGAATATTTTGGGCCTCGTATGGATTCGGAGCCCATTCACTATCCTCTACTTCAACGGGTGATGGCAAAGGTGATGACCACTCAGAGTCAACATAATCACTTTCAACGGCTTCATCGTCCGCCAGTGCATCATCATTGTCAGACACAATTTCATGTGTTAATTTAACCACGTTTCCGCTTTCCCCTGAATTAACACCGTCATTACATTGAAGCAGTTCTGGGTAATAAAAATCACTATCGATGTTCAGGTTCACTTTACTTCCCTCCAAGAACACCACATCACGACTTATTATTATGCCGTTGTCCACTGGATTGAATAGGCGATAGCCTTTGCTTTCGCAACTGTACCCCATCATGATACATTCTATGGATTTTGTATCCAGTTTACGACGCTTTTCTTTAGGTATGTGTACGAGAGCTGGACACCCGAAGACTCTTAAAAATTTTAGGTTGGGACGGCGACTTGACCAAATTTCTTCAGGACTTTTGTCTTCACCACGGCAAGGAACTCTGTTTATCAGATAGCAGGCTGTGTTTGCAGCTTCAGCCCAAAAACGGTGGTCTAACCCGCTATCAATGAGCATACATCGAACACGTTCCATCAAGGTTCGATTAATTCTTTCCGCCGTACCATTTTGTTCCGGAGAATATGCGCACGTTTTTTGGTGAATAACTCCGCAGTCCTGCAAAAAATTTTTAAATTTTTCATTAACATACTCGCCTCCGTTGTCGGTTCTGAGAATTTGAATTTTTGTCAAGCACTGATTTTCAGCCATTTTCTTAAACAACACAAACGTATCAAAGACATCCGATTTTCTTTTAAGCGGGTACACAAAAAACTTTCTGGAATAGTCGTCAACAAAAGTTACCAAATACCGAGCTCCAGAAAAAGAGTTCACACTTAGTGGGCCAACAACATCGGAATGCACCAATTCAAGTAACTTCGTAGCTCTTGTACCATCTTCCCTAATTGGCTTCCTGGTTTGTTTTCCTTTTACACAAACTACACAAGGCTCCTTTCCTTCGTTTTCAAAATTTACTCCAATTGATGATTTTCTTACTTCAGCTAGGTTCTTATCGCAAATGTGTCCCATTCTTCTGTGCCATAAACCAATTTCTTTCTTTGCGACAAGTGCATTATTCTGCTTTAATTGCGTTTCACTGTCAATACGATATAATTCGTTGTAAACCGTAGCAGAGGTAACTAGTGTACCATCTTCATTTAATATGCAGCATGTTTCGCCTTCAAAAACAACTTTTTTACCGCTACTAGTCATTTGCCTTACAGACAGAAGATTTGCACATAAATTAGGTACATATTCAACGTTCTTCACCGTTACTTCTTTTTTTTCACTTCCACTTAAAATATGTAAGTCGACGTCGCCTGCGCATTCAACGTTCAGTTCGCTCTTGTTAGCAACCACCACCTTTTTACCTTCTATTGTGTGTACGTTATACAAATTCTTGTTGTTGTTAATCATATGGTTGCTGGCGCCACTGTCAACATACCAATACATGAAGTTCTCATCGTTGTTGTTGTAACGGTCATTTGTGTTTGCACTGTGCATGCTTGTGCCCGATGCTATTAGCGTTGATGAAACTTCTCTTTTCTTGTTATGCTTACCGTTGCTTTTGTTGTTGCTGTTGTTGCTGCTATTGTTGTTGATTTTTAGCTGGCAGTTCCTGGAAATGTGACCATACTCTTTGCAGTTGTAGCACTGAACTGGCTTTTTCTTCCTTATGTTGGAATTTTTTGTGTATAGCACAGCTTCCTTTTCCATGCTTGGAGCATCAAATTTCGCATCTTGTAAAAGAAGATTTTTAACCATGTCGACCGTCAACTTCTCCTTCGAATTTTCAACGGCCATTACCAAAGGCTTAAAATCGTCTGTCAGCCCAGCTAACATTAATGAAGCAGTAAGTTCGTCGTCTATGTTGAGTCCTGCATTTTTCACCTTCAGAGCAATTATAACCAACTCGTTTACATATTCCTGAATAGAACTATAATTCCGCAGCTTCATATTCACCAACTGCTTAAGCAATTCCACTTTTCTCGTGAGGCCAGTGTCTTCATAAACACTCATTAAAGCGTCCCATGCTTCTTTCGCTGTTTCGGCTGCAGCAATGTGTCCGTAATTACAAGGATCCACCATTAAAGTTATTTCTGCCAAGGCACGCTCATTTAATACCGCATCACCGTTAGCAGGCAAACCGCTTTCTACAATTTTCCAGCATCCTTTTATAACAAGACAAGACTTTGCTTGTCTCTTCCACACATCGAAATTCTCGCGTCCTCTTAAACGCTCCAACGAAAATCCTACAGGAAGGTTTGCCATTTCAATCCCTTCGTGAATAAAAAACGTTTACTTTGACAAAAAAAAAAACACTTTACGAATCTAATTTAACCGCGTGACATGTAGCCCATAACCTGTTGGTTTGAATTCATTTATTAGACTAAAAGAAAACTCATACAATGTACAATGACGTTAGTTTGAAATAAAGCAGAGTTGCAAAGATAAGGGTTTAAACTAAACATACTAAAAACAAGTGTGTATTATAAAGTGCAGAAGAAATACAATGATTAAGTTTTCGTTCATTCTCAACATAATTTTGTTTTAATTTCAATTTTTTTTTGTTAAAAATTAGTGGGACGGACATGCTTTTTTTTGTTAATATTTTTATAATAAGTTTACAAAAAATTTGAGCTTTTCTATTTATTAATTATTTATACATGGTATTTTTATTTTATTTAAAAAGAATTATTTATGTATATTTTGTAATTAAAAATATTTTTTTATTTGTTTTTCTTTTATGGTTAATTGACAATAAGGCCATATTTTTAAATTTTGTTTTTGTTTTATTTATATTTTGAACCTATACAGGTTTGTTTTTTAGAATTTATAAAATTTCAAATTAAATTTGTTTATATATATATTTTTTTTTTTTTAAATTGCTTTAAATTTCTTTTATACAGTCTTTTTTAAATTTATTTTAAGCCAAAATGTTGTATTTTTTATAATTTTTTGTATACAAAAAGGCCTCTTACATGTTTTGTGGAAAATTGCTAGCAAAATTTGTATTATTTTAAGCAATTTTTGTTGTTTTTTTCATATAATTTTTACTGTGTTTGTGCTTCAATGACCCTGTTTTGTTTGTAGAAAAATATGTTTTTTTTATAATTACGAATAACTAAATCTTTTGAAAATTTAATTATCGGTTTATTTGAACAAATATCAATTCCCTTTTTGACAATATTTTAAGTTTATTAAAAAATATAAATAGATTTTTTAAGTTTGTTATGTATTTATATTAGTCAGAATTTAGATAACAAGAAATGTTAGATAAAGAATTTGTGGAAAACTTTTTATATATTTAAAGCTTTAAAGACTTGAAAATATTGAAAATGGTTTTCAAAATAAATCTTGACGGTTGGGTTCTTGAGATCTCAGTTAAACTAGGTTTAGTTAATCTGAAAGCAGATTTGTGCCGCCATTACCAAGATTGTCTACAAAACTTTGACGGAATAGCTTATTTTTGCTTACAATTTTGGTCTTGTATGAAACGACTAGAGAGTAAACTCCCTTAAAACGAAATACTAAATTATCTCTCAAAAATTCCGTACGTGAGAAATTACAACAAAGTAAACAAATTTCTTACTAACAAAATCATTGTGTTAGGTGTTTTGACAACTGAGTTAAGGTCCAACTATAATATATTCTGTTGTATTTTGACAAAACATCTTAAGTCGAATTTAAAAAGTTGAAACAAATTTTGTTAATCATATGAATTTTCATTCAAAAACCTTTTTGTTTACGTTTTAAAAATTTTTTATTTTAAACGAAATTTTTCTTGATGCATATTATAGTTTGGCCTTAAGATTTTTTTTTTTTTCCAGAATACCGAAATGCCATAGCTCATTCATGAGTGAGGATGAACGTTTTTAAATTTCGTTGCTTATTTTAATATTCTTGAATATGAAGAATAAAAAAACATGTTGCTTTTGATCATTCATATAAAAGATAATTTAGTTAATACGATTTTAATTATTTTCCATAAATAAGGGAAACGATTGTGAAAAACGCCGATTATTTATTTAGTGAAATTTTTGGCAATTTACACGCACAAAGCACCAACAGCCTGTGCGTGTGTACAGTGTACATATTTTGTTATTGTCAAGTTTATTTGTTGTCTTAACTTGCTAAAATGTTAAAACATATTTAAGTAAATTGCCAAAAAAACTTCAAAAGAATTTTAGATTCTTGTTCATGAGAAATATCAAAAGTGTGTGCTTTTTAGCATCAACACGCGAAAAATGCTGAATTCTGTTTTTTCTCACCTTCTGTTGTATTCCTTGTCTATGTTTTGAAGGTTATACTTTGGTCCAAGTTGTACTTTCGCTTCTCTACCCTGCAAATAATAGGACCAGTCCAAACACGCGTGTAAAGAGTAGCCCACAAGGGACTAGGACTATTCCAAAAGTAACCCAAACGTATGGAAAAAACATGGTCTATTTAACATTACGATGTCCTAGGGCAGGACCATATAACCCATCTTTGGACTACAAAGCAGTAGTTTTAAAACTACTCCATTGTGCACACAAGAGGATTAGTTTTAACTTCGTTTAAAAACGCAATTTTCGTTTGAAAACTTTTTTTTTTTGTTATTCCACAAATTCTTTCTTTTTTAAAGAAAAGATCTGGGGGATTAGTGATGATTTCTAAACACACATTATAAATATTTTGTTTTTCTTTTAAATAAGGATGTGGGTATTGCTAAAAGGATGGACATTTAGTTAGTTTAAACTATAAATAGTTATTGACAAGAATACTAGCCATTTACTTGGTAACTGTTGAACAATATACTAGTTTTATTAATGCTTTTTAGAGAGCATTAATTTATACCATTTTGTTGCATCCTTAAAAAATAGTAATAGTTATTTAATTTAAAAATAAAATATCTTTATGTGTGTATGAGTTCTAAATCATTAAATAATAGTATATTCAGTCTAATAAAGTTATTTTTGTTTTTTTTTTTTTTTTTTGTAAAAAAATACTTGTATTTGTAAAAGTGTTTCTGTATAAAAGGTAGGCCATCTTAAAACAAAGGTTCATTATGATAATCTTAGATAAAAGAGATTTAGGCTGGGTTTTTGAGATCTCAGTTCAACTAAGTTTAGTTAATGTGAAAACAGATTTGTGTCGCCATTACCAAGTTTGTACACACAATTTTGACGGAACAGCTTATTTTTGCTAAAAATTTTGGTCTTTAACGAAATAAAAATATCACATTTCGCCGGAAAAGCCCGAGTTTAAACTTAATTCACATCTCAAAAACCCGGTCTTAGAGCTTTAAATTATATGCCCCTATTACGGTTTATAACTCAAATATGTATTATTGTTTACAGCCCTGTTTTAGTGCGGTTAATGAAGTTGTAACCCGTAAAAGGGAAATAATAATATTTTTTTGCATATTTCTATATTAAGCTCCTATTAGATGCAATCATACTCGGGTATTAGCAAAAAAATTCGTATATGTTAGTTTGGTATGTTGAAAATCAACAATACTCTCTCGCAACAGACCAAGAATGTCATACGAAGTTTGACCGTCTACTACTAGGCGCTTTATGTCGGCAAATCTGATTATGTAAAATTTACTTATAAAAAATGTAGGTCTTTTAAAAGCAAACTAGTTTAATTTAAAAAAAAAATCTTTTAAGCCTGGCTTAACACTTTTAAGTAAGTGTTTTTCTTTCTATATATCGTCTACACATTGCGTTTTACAATTCGTTAAAAAAGTTTTTTTCTTTATTATTTGTTCTATTTTAGAAAACATGCATAAAAAGTTTTTGCATAATTAAAAAAAAAAAAATAAAAATTCACATGTGTTTATGTTGTCAAGAATCTTGTTGACTTTCAAAAACGATATGTATATATAAAACTATCAAATCGAGATTACTTTTTTTTATCGTAAGACTACATAGCATATCATATAAAAATTGTTAAACATACTTAATTTGTACTTAAGCTTAGTTAATATATAAAAATAACACTATTTATCAATTAAAATTACTAATATTTATATTCATGTATGTATAAAAAATATTTTACTGTATAAATTTATAAACTAAGGACTTCTTTTAAAAAAAGTTAATTATTTATATCTTAAAAACGTTTCAAACGTTTCTAACAGGGCCTAAATAAAATTCTCTTTTAAATAGCCTTAGCAAATAGACTTAATAAAACAAAATATTAACAGTTACTAAATAAAATTTAATATTTTTAAAACGATACTTAAAAAAGGATATGAAATTCAAGTAGAGTTTTTTCTTTCATAAAATCTAAAACAA
Source organism: Pollenia labialis (assembly GCA_949318255.1). NCBI lineage: Eukaryota > Metazoa > Arthropoda > Insecta > Diptera > Polleniidae > Pollenia > Pollenia labialis. The sequence goes on from OX439143.1 coordinate 116,833,416, forward strand.
ACAGATAACACTGTTTAAAATTTTGTCCAAAAAGTTTATAACTATTAACAACAATAAGTAGTAAAACATAAAAATTAATATGTTGATAAACCAAAATATCTTTATTTTTTTTGAACGTTTGTTGCTTTTCATCTCAATTCCTCTTAACTTTTATAATTTTTCTCTTTAAAGTCTAATAAAACTATACAATAGTTTTTGAGTCCTATTTACATTTGTTACCAAAAACTCTATTCGAATATACATATCCTTTTTTTTAAGTTCGTTAAAAATCAGTAACGCATTACATTAAATAGAAAATTTAAGAAAAATTTCTTCGCGTATAAAATTAAAACTAAAAAAAAAAAACTTTAAACTAAGAAGAACAAAAAAAAAATACTTTGTTTGTATAAAAAAATTTTACTAAAGAAATATAATTATTTATATGATTTTCGTACCCTTTGTGATTTTCTTTATCTCTTTTAAAATCCAGAGTATAGACATAGATGCCAGCATACATTTGAGTTTAATCATATATATGTGCGTTTAACTTTTGTTAGTGTTGATGTTTTACATGGTAATTCCTTTTCAAGATTCTCTGTAGAGTTTTTGCACTCATGACTACGATCTTTTTCCAAATCCAGGCTGGGTTTGCCAGGATGACAATAGTGATTAGTATTCATGAGCAGATTAATATCTTTGCCATGCTTAAGGCCAAAAGTGCTGCAACAGAAAAAATTATACAAATAAAATTTTTAATTACAATTTAAAATTTAAAAAAAAAATATTAGGAAAAATTATACAAAAACTTCGTTTTTCACTATTTCAAAATGTATTTTAAATATTCATTAATTTACGTAAACATTTTTAAAACTGCCAATTTTGAAATCAGAATTTATAGCTTATGATTCAAAAATGTTGATACTAGTTAAAAATTTTCTATTCATAGAAAACTTCGCCAAAAATTAACTATTTCCACGAAATTTTGCTACAGATTTGCTACTTAAAGAAAAGTTTCATAAAAACTTATTATTCATGGGAAATTTGGCAAATTTAGGATTTTTTATAGAAAATTTCCGATTTAGTAAAATTTTTTACGAATGTTTAAGAAAAATTTTGAATTTCAATGAAATTTTGCAAAAATTTTGATTATTAATTCTCTAACCGGCAATAATAATAATAAATACGTTGCTATGCAGCTCTTTTTCTTAAAGCTCAGTATCCCAATCTTGAGAGTTACTGGTCCAAACATTCCTTCGAGCCAATAAGAAACGCCATTACTTCCAAACAGTTTTTTTCAATAAGAAAATATCTTCACTTTTATGACACCACAAAAATGAAAAAACTGCAGGAAGCAAGATATGATGACCTGCACAAATTTTGTCCAATTATTCACAGACTCTATATGCAATTTGATGCTGTGCCAAAAACACCTCGGCTATGTATTGATGAACAAAAATGTTGACAAAATTTCGGCAATATATGCCTGCAAAGCCTCACAAGTATGGCATGAAACTTTTTGCCCTTTGCGACTCGGACGGTTATCGTACAGATTTTAAATATACAAAAGAGCTGGAGATAATGAAGTGATAATGAAGTAACACCCCTGATTTAGGAGCAACAGCTAATTTGGTCATAAGGTTGTCACACACAATTCCAGATTTCAAAAATCATATATTTTACTTTGATAATTTTTATACCTCTCTGCCACTTTATGTTTATTTACGGAGCAGAGGAATTTATGCATTAGGAACCGTTCGATCTAACAGGATACCCAACTGCAAGCTGAAAAAGGAAGTGGAATGTAAAGATAAGGAACGTGGATACTCAGAGGAGTTTGTTGCCCGTGCCTTTGGAGTAGACATATCTTGTGTTCAATGGAAGGATACAAAATATGTACGATAGGTATCCACGTATGCTGGAATTAAGCCTTTTCAAACACTGAATAACAATTCACAACCATTAAAAATATGCCGCTATGATTGAAAAAATAAATCCTTCGTTGATGTAGACTGTCCTGACATAATTAAAGAGTATTGAGGTGGCTGATGTACTTTGTCGTTATGAGAATGGTAATGCCAAAAAAGCTGTTGGTAGACCTCAGAGCCAAAGCCCAAAAATACTAAAACCAAAGAAATCATACGGTCCACCAAATGACATTCGTTTTGATGGAATGTAGTGGTAAAGTATGCAAACTACAGGGATGCAAGTCCGAAACAACAAATGTATTGTAGTAAATGTAAATTAAATCTTTGTTTATCAAACAATAAATAATGTTTCCAAATTTATCACACAAACCAATAAAAAAAAAACTGCATAAAATTTCAAGTCAAATCATCCCTTAATTAACTTTTTTTATTACGTTACCAGACGGGTCCGCCTTTTGGTGGCCAACAAATTTTCTCACCTGGAAGGTAAGTTTTACATTTTTTTCAACTTTTAACATTACTATCAATAAATAATTTTTTAATCGGAAAAAAATTTCTAATATTTTCCAAAATAAAAATCCTCGCAATTGGCGATGCAATATTCAAATAATATATGTATGTATTTGTATTTTGTACAGAATAATTTCTTTGCTTTTTTACCCATTTAAAAGGTACTGCGTTAAAAAAAAAGAGTTTTAAGTCATTTAAGGACCAGTCTCATACACATTTTACATCAATGTACGAGTAGGAGTCGGAGTCGGTTTTAAAAAAATTTCAGCGGTTGGAGTCGGAGTAAGAATAATTTTTAACGACTCCACAGCCCTGCTTACAATAAAATTGTAGTCTATATATAAGTAAAGTCTTTGCAAGAATTTAAATTTTTTAACAAAAAGTATGTATGTATTGCGAAAATTTGGAACTAACAGAAAATTTTTAATTTATGTAAAATTTTGTAAAAGTTTTCGAAAAAAATTCTAACTTTTTTTAATTTTATTTCTTAACTACTTACGGATTTGAATTAAATTGATTGCGATGTGAACTGTGCATAGAGGGAGTTTTGCAATTGCGTTTGGATACATGTTGACCCACTACTATGCCAATAATAAACACTAAAGCCAATGCCAAGACACCAAAGCCCCAGTAAAAACTTTTGCCAGCCAATTGCAGTTTTTGTTCGTCACCCACTACTGTAGCTTGCAAAGGATCTAAAAATGAAGAAAGAAAAAAACGAAAGTAAAATATGTAATATATAAAAAATATCTTTTCATATCCCTCGAAAATAACTTACCATTAACCGAATTCATTAAGTCATGAGGATCCACTGAATGCAGCGTTATTTTATTATCATCATTAAAATTATTCAATAGGAAATCACCACCCATTGCTGTGGGCAGATCTAATTCGGGAGAACTTATATCAGGTACTATGGGATTTGAAACGCCTCCAATAGAACCCATATTGGCATACACATGTTTCTTAGCTAAATCTTCCTCAATATGAACCTGAGTATTGGCTTGTGAATCCAAATTATTGTCGGTTACAGCACCCAGATTAATAACAGGTCCCTCAGCAATAACTGTGCCACGTGATGAAGTTTTGGGACATAGATTTTTAGCGGCTTTTTTTGTGGTATTTAAAGATTGAAGGAATGTTTTTGTACCAAATTTATGATTTGAAATGGAAAGACTTTTGCATTCATGAGTTTGTTGATCCCAGGCACAATTTGGATCTTGTAGACCTAAACAACTGGCACAATCCACTATGTGGGCACAGTGGTGCAATGGTACTGTCACAAGACTACCATCACTAACTACTAATAAAGTGTTGGTTTTGGATGACACCACCAACTCGCGCACTGGTGTACCCACAGGTAATACTTGTAATTCTGAAATTAATACAGTTTTTAGATTATCAATACTGACTGAGGAGCCGCCATTCGATGCAGTGGGTATATTAATGAATTTGGTAACTTTGCCGTCATCTGTACCGCTATAGATGACATCATGAAATTGACCATTTAAGGCATGTACTTGGGGATCTATGGCTATGGTGGTAAGACGATGGTGTAAATTGACTTTTGTTAAGAGAGGACGAGCATACACCGATGGTACTGACATTTCCATGAGGGGATGATTTTTAACAAAGTTCACTGCTATGGAGGAAAGAGTACGAGAATCTTCAACACATTGTCCGGGACGTGGCTCTGGTACTTGTTCTTCTTGTATAGGTAACCATTGGGATTGACTGTCCTTTTGAGATTTAAAACGACCCTGGAAGGCTTCCATAATGTCGTCAACATTAAAAGCGCATACAGCCGAGCCTGGTATAGCATTCGCAGAGGTGGTGAAAACGGCATAAACCAAAGGATTTGTTCCACTTTCAACAACTGGTGAAATGGCCTCTGTGGAATAAAACATTTTTAAAGTTGGGGTAAAAAAATTGTAATGAAAAAAAATTTTTTTTTCGTTATTTATTAATAAAAAAAAAAAATTAAAAACAATGGCCCATATTCATAGTCAAAAATAAAGTCGACTTTAAATAAAAACCGGTTTTAAATGCATGTGAAAAAGTCGACTTTATTTTTGACTATGAATATGGGCCATTGTTTTTGTTAAATTTTTTTGGATCAATTATTTTTAAGTGATTTCCAACGGAAATCGAAATATCGAAAATAAAAGTATTTTAATTAATTTTATAACAAAGTCCCCTTAAGCTTAAACAATTTATAAAAGAATAATATTCTTTAAAAAAAACTTACGTATTTCATCAAAATAAAACGGAAACTCTCCGGGCACCGAACAATTTAATCTGGCCTTTAAAAATGAAGTCCAACTTTTGCTTAACGTATAGGGGCCTCCTCTGTCATTTTTACAAACTCTGCCGACCCGAGAATAAACGGTCTGTATTCAAAATAGATAAAAAGTTAAAAAAAAAATATTATATTTTTTAATCTTTTACGTTTCAAATACCTTTCCAGAATTCATAAACTCCATGGCTATTTCACGGAAAAAGAACATAATAAAACCATTACGCTCTATAGCACCCACAAAATCTGGCTGATTCAATTGTTTTAAATCGTATTGTTCTGTGCGCAAATTTTCCCTATAAATTAAAGGATCTCCCCCGGAAAAGTCCGCCACAGTCGCACTATATAATTGACCATCTGCATAGGCATATGAACTATTGTGAACGGGACTATAAGGACACAGACCCTGGGCCTCAACATCACGTACGATTTCATAAGTGGGTGCTGCTCCAGCCTTTTGTGTTTCATCCACAATCGGAGCATAATGGCGGCATCTGGGCTTGTAGGAATTAGTACCACACAATAGTATTTGACCATCTTCAAGGCGGGCAAATACTCTTATATAGTTGTGGCAATCTGATTCACGTTTACCCTTAAGGGCACACAATTCGCGATCAGCATCTGATGAATGCCACTCAATGCGGCTGTTTTCACGTAAACCGTTAAGACTTATATTGTATATAACATTTCTGCGTACGATAAATAGGGGGATAAAATTATGAAAAGAGATAAAGTTATTACAATTTCAAGATAAGATTTGGAGAGTTAAGTAAATATGAATAATAAAAATGTGAATGGGAAGTAATCTTAATTAAATAGTTACTGTTTAAAAAAAGATAAAACAATGATGTATGTATTTAAAATGTTAACAAAATAAGGCAGTGATTTAAATTTAGATTGCATATAAGATTTATCAAATATGACAGATTAACATTTGTAGAGTAACAGTTATACTTGTGTTTAAAATATTTCCTTTTTTCAATTATACAAAAACTTCAGGTAACATAAAATGAATTTGAGACGTTTTTAGCTATGAATTTTACTAACTGAAGTTAAAATTTTTTCTGAAAATTTTACTACATTTTTAGACATTTTAACATGAAAATTTTTGCAAAAGTGTGTCAAACACAGTTTCCTAGTGTAAACCAAGCCTTTAAGACTCCATTCACACTATGATACGTTTGCTACAAATCATTTAAGTTTGTAATTGAAAGGGGAAAGAAGAGTGGAAAAGCGTTCTTTGCTTCGTGTACAAGAAGTTGTTGTGTTCTTAATCCATACAATGAAACATTTGAGGTTGTTGTTGAAAGTAAGATTAATTGAAAAGTATACTACGTTTCTTGTACATGCAGTTGTTTTGAGTTTGTTATTGAGAGGAAAAAGGAAGAAAGAGAGATGGTATACAAAAAAATTAAATGTTGCCAAACAAAAGTTTTATTGTATGGACACAAATGCAATTTTAAAAGATAATTGAAGAAAGTTCCTGCAGCAAATGTTTCATAATATGGACAAGGATTAATTAAGTTAATTAAGCTTTTAAGAATAATTTGTAACAAATATGAAACCTTTACAAATGTCCAACTATTCTCCCAGCAAACAAGCAATCTTGATAACTAATATAATTTACTTGAAATCAAACACATTCTCAAACTTAAAGCGTTAAAAAATTCTTTCATAATTGCTTGTAAAGAAAGCTTTCTGAATTGTTAAATAATATTTAAAAAATATTTAATTTAACATTTATTTTTTTTTTGCCGGGGCTCGCTTCCCTGTAATAAAAATTTATTATCTTCTAAAACCATTTCTAGAAATGACTGCGAAAATCATGTAGTAACTGTTATAATCTAAATACACTTTTAGGCTGTAATACAGTTGTGTTGAAAATTATGCATGACAATTTTAAGTTACTAATATGACTTACAAGATAACTTATAACTATAAATAATTCTTAGATAATTTAATTTTCGTAACAATATATTAAAAAAGTTATGATTCTGAATTAAAATAAATAAATATAAAATCACGTACCTAGCGCCAACTAAAATCGTCGTATCATCATGATTTAATACTTTAAAATAGTCGGTTGTATTGCCAAAGAATTTGGCTAAAATTTTATCTTGTTCTGTAAATAAAAAAAAATGTGTGAATTAAAATATAATATGCATATGTATGTATGTATCTATATAATAGGAAGTACTTTTTTTCTATAAAGTACATTGTAAATATGTATACTGTGACCGATAAAAAAAATTATAAGAAACAGTAAAAAAAAATACACAACAAAACCGCAAACTATTCTTTTATAAAACCGCAAATCAAATCAGTAAACAACTCGATATTCATTCATGATTATGTTTAAAACAAATTCATTAAAATACTATAAAAAAAAGTTGTTGAAATATAAAAAGAATATTTTACACAAACTAAAATTATTATGTATACATAAAATGTAGGACTACTGTGTTTAAATGGAGTGTTTTTCTTTCTCCTTCGTTGTTAAATTACACTATATCTTAGGCTTTCATTCTTTACTTTCTTCTTTATCTCCTCTTATTACCTAAGGCGTCACATTGGGCCATACTGGTCTTTGGGTAAGTGTTTAAAGATTGATTTCACACCAGCCTTTCTACCTTACCTTACCTTACCTTATGTTAAGACTTACATAGTTCTTAAAATGAAATGAAACTAATTCTTTAAACCTGTTTTAAATAACTTTAGAATAGTTCTTAAATTATTTATGATAAAATTAGATTAAGGGAAAGGAAATAAAACTTAAGTACAATAAAACAGATAACCATGTTTTGGAATCTTATTCAAGTGAAATTGAAACTGAACAAAGTTTAAAAGTCCTATTTTAAAAGTTCATAAAAATATTTCCTTTTTATATACAGTATAACCTCTCAAATCCGGTCAGATATAGTTTTAGCTACTGTCCGGATTATTGGATCGTCCGAACTAAAGTTGAAATAAAACTTTTATCGTTATACGTTTATGTACATAAATTTACTTTTTTTTTATGTTTTATGTTGTCTTTTATTTACAGGTGCCATATTTTCGTCTTAACTCCACGCGGTCTAGCGGTAAAAAAACGCACAAATTTTACTGTAAAAAAACACTTGTCCGGACTATAGAGGAAAAATTACTAAACTGTCCGAAAAATGCAAATATCCGGATTACTGGATAGGACGGATTTGAAAGGTTATTCTCTACTTGATTCATACTTTAAGTACCAATTAACTTTAACAGTTGTTTTTTATAATCAGGAAAAATTACGGTAATTTTTAAAAACAAATTTAACTAAAAATCTCCTTTAAATTTGGTTTCCAGAACATTGCCGAATTTTCCCAATATTATGGTTGTCTTAAAATTTATTCGATTTTTAAAATATAGTTAAATTAAAAAAAAACTAATTAAATACTTCAATATTTTTATTGATTAATCTAAAATTGTTTATTTTAAAATTATATAAAAGATGTTTTAAAACCTAAAAAACTTAAGCTTTGTATCCAATTCTAGTTACACAAATTTCTAAAAATTTTAATTACATGGAGAGAGTTTTAAACAAAAACAAATTGTAAAATTAAAGAGATTCAATTTCACAAAATTCTCGTGACAATGTTGGCCAAAAAATCAAGAGCACTGAACAAAACAACTTAATTGGTCACGTTATCTTTACATGCATATTATAATTAATTGAGAAATTCTCAAACCAAAAATAATTGAATAGAAATTAAAAAAAAAATCTGAAAACAGTTGTAAAAGTAAATGCCAATGGCACATATACTTACTATATTGTAAATCTGGTCTAACATCAGGCATCCATGCTCTGATGGGGCATATTAAATAAGCCATACAAATTAAGAATAAAAATAATACGTTTGCACATTTTGTGGCTGCTGCTGTAGTTGCTGTCGTTGTTGGTGATGATGATGATCTGGTTTTTGTGGTTGGCATGTTGGTGATGTTGCTACGGCTGAGCTTATTTGAACTAAATAGAGCTTGTAATTTAAACATTTTTGAGTTGGGTGTAGTAGTTAAATTGTTGCACAAAAATTTCCCGTAATTATTTTAATTTCAAGAAATTAACAACAGCTTTTTAATACGATTTTTTTCTGCTGTCGTAGTTATTGTATTTGCTGACTGTAGAAAAATTCCAACCAGAAAACAATAAACCTTGAAGGTGATAAATTTCGTTTGGTTGGTGGTGGCTTTAGTTGTGGGTTGTTGGCTATTTTTCGGTTTAGCCAAATTGTTTTAATTGGGGGTGATGATGATTCACTTTATTACTGTAGGGTTGCAATAAACCCCCCCTTTGTTTTTGTTGAAAAGCAAAGGGGTGCTTTAGTTTATTATTAACTCCATTGTTTTAAATTTTTTTTGTTGTGTTTTTTTTGCCAAACTTATTAAAATTGTTAATATGGCTGGATATTTGCTCAATATTGTTGGGTTTTTCTCTTTTTTAAATTGAAGTCAATGTCGTGTAAATTTAAATAAAAGGGGTTTTCAATTACACTCAATATAGCAATAGCAAACATGTATGCACAAGTACTTATAATACTTTAGATTGAATTTAAATTTAAGAGAAACAAAATATAATAAAAGAACCACAAAAAGTTTTTACACGCAAATTATAGGTTGTTTGGTGGCAAACGTCTGGTTTTTTGTAAGTAGAACGTTGTTTGGTCTGAAAATAAATTAAAAAAAAAAAATTATCATTTTTTTGCATTTAACTTTACATTGACATACATTATAGTTTAAAAATTTATTTTGTTTTAAAACCTTTATAGAGGTTTTAAAATATCAATTACTTATACATATTCAATATGTTTCTAATAGTGTTCAGTTCTTTTTATTGTTGTGTTAAATTTCAAATAGAAATTAATTGGCATAGGATATAAAAGTATTAATAAGGGTATTCATTTCAGAGTTTTTTTGGTTGGAAAAATGGAAAAAAGAAAAATTACACTCTTATTGACGTGAACGGGTTTTTTTTTATTTTTTTTTTGTAAAAAGTACAAACTGTCAAAAAAAATCTGCCAAATAATTCGTGGAGGTAATTGATATTTTCAATATGCCAAATAAGTGCAAAAAGTGAATTAATTAATTTATTTAATTGTCACATCATTAACAAAAATTGATAATATTTGCGAAAATAAAGGTATGTAAAGATACATTTTCATGAAAACAATACAATATAAACTTTGAAATATTAAATTGCAGAAATGTTTACTTCATTAATTTCATTTCTTTTTTTGTAATTCTTTTTTAATAACTTTTTTTTATTGAACCCATTCTTAATATGTGTTTTTCTTTTTGAAAGTTAAATGAGAAAGAAGTTATGTTTAAAATGTTGTAACTATAACAAATAATTTTTAAAATCAGAGTTGTACAATTCAAGATTTTATAAAAAGAGATGTAATTTTTCGTACTTTGTATTAAAAATTAGCAATTTTTTATGAATGGCAACATTATTTCGTTTGACGTTTATAGTGGAAAATTACATCTTTTTATCCTGACTTTTTTACACTTGGTTATAGTTTGACAAAAATGTAACTTTTGGTGGAATTTTTTTTCTTGTGGTTGTTGTAATAAAAATTACATTTTTCCACTTTTCCATTTTTCCAACATATAAATAAACTGAAATGAATACCCTTTATATTTCACATTTTTTTAACAATTTCAAAGAAAATTTAATTTAACAAAAAAATTCATTATAAACTTAAACAAGAATTAATTAAATGTTATCAAAAAAGATGGATGTGCAGAGTTGTATACAAAACTAAACCAAAATATTAATAAACAAAATAATAAATAAACTTTAACCCCCGTATTTATAAACGATTATTTAATTTTACAAACGTTTATTAAGGCAAATTTTCATACAAAATTTGTTTTGTAAACCTTTATTAAATCTAAAAAAAATTTATAAATACGGGCGTAAACGTTTAGAGAAAAACTTTTAAAATTCAAGGTACATACATATTTAATTTAATTTTCTTTAGGGAGCTAACGTTTTATCTGTTTTCTTGGTTTAAGTTTGCATTCAGCACGATTCATTTAAGTAATTTTGACTTTATTTTAACTAACCCTAGTTCTATTATCTTTTTTGCAATTCCCTTTTTTAAAGGGAACAAGCATTGTTAAAAAAATTACATTATTTTTGTTTTATTGAAATCAGAACTACTTGGGACAAATGCATTTAATAAGCTAATGCATGGAAATCTTTTCTACATTAAACTTAAAATTAGATTGTTTTATATTTTGTTTTCATTTTTATATTGCAATTGTAGAAGTTGCGGCGACGAGGAGGAGGAAGAGTCAACGGAACATCTTCTCTGAAATTGGTCGGCATTCGGAGATTTAAGACTTGAAATGTTTGGTCAAAGAGCCCTTGGGGACAAAACTTGTCTCTCTGATGTTGATGTAAACAGGATCCACTCCTTTATTGAATCGACCGGATGGCTGTATGGGAATACTAGTAGCCAGATAACATAGGACCCATAGGAGCCGGTGTGACATGGTAACACAACGGGAACTAATTAATGGACCAACGTGAGCTGTGCTTGATCACGGCTGCCATTGGGACCTAACCTAACCTACGGTCTCTGCTTATTTGAGTTATATGATCAAAAAAATTTAAAGTTTTATATAAGTGTATTGTTCACAATATTTTTTAGTGGTAATGCAATAATAGTGCATTATTAATGTTCACTATTTCTAGTCATAATGCAATAATAATGCACCATTCATGATGTTTTTGAATAATAATGCATAAGTAGTGTATTAATTGGCATACACTTTTAGACGGGGGTTTTGGATCTCAGCTAAACTAGGATTAGTTAATTTGAAAACAGATTTGTGCCGTCATTACCATGTTTTTATGCAAAATAGAGAGATCGAACGGTTATTCGACCGGTTAAGTTTTGCCCAAGTCGGATATTTTAAAAGGTTCTTTTTTCGAATATCAAATAAACCGGCTATTTTGGTAAATTAAACCGGTTATTTTAGAAATGCGTAATTTATATACGTTATCCTTACTTTTGTTATTAATGTACCCGTTATTTAAGTATTTTTCTAATTGAATATTGGGCAAACTTAAACTGTTTATGAAGAATTTCAAAACAAAATGTAAAAAGTCAAAAAATTTTATGAGCAATGTAAAGACAAATCGCTTATATAAGCGTGTGTTCTTGTTACAAAAACAATTCAAAATACTCAAAAAAAAAAATGTTTAGCTTATAAAGTAACTAGAAATTTGACAGTATTCTAAATATTATATATATTTTCAAAAGATTTTGTTATTCGTGCTTAATTCCCAGTTTTTATTATTGATAAAAACACTTGAAATTTATTGTTGATGGGATAAGCTATTCCTATGCGCATTTCACTGGTTGCTTAGGCCAGATCATCAGGAAACTTCATCCATAAAGATTTTAGAAAAACTAAAGATATTAAACCAAATAAAACTGTTAAACGTATAAGAATTATAGCAACAGTTCTACTTGTAACAATATCAAAGCTTAAACAAAACAACATCAACAATAAACAGTGGCTTCATCTCATCTTACATTCCCCACTACAATTAGTTGAAATTCTCCCAACATTAATTGTAGTTGTAAGTAGGTTAAGAGCCACTTTTTGGGTTAGAGATTAGCGATTAAATTAACTTTAATCTCCGTATTTACTTTTTGAGTTGTAGTTTTTAAACTTTTTTTGCTAGTTTAAGCGGCCATTGGTGGTGGTTTAAGCCTTAACTTAAACTGTCAACATACACATGTTTAACATAAATAATTAATGCAAAAATATAAACAAAAAATAATTTTTAAAATAGAATATATTGCTAAGCACTTTTATATAATTTTTCTTTCTATATTTTTTCATTAATATATTTTTTTTAACGTAAAAAATTTCTACCTTGTAAAAAATATTAAATTCGCATATTTTCTTCTTCTTCTTTGAAAACATCCATCTTGCTTTGATAAAAAGTTTACATTTGCAAAAAAAATATTGCCATTTATTTGTGCTCAGTATGGTAACACTACATGGTTTAAGCCACAACCCAAAAATATCAAATTCAATTTATGCAAGATTACCTTAATTCTCAGATTATCTAATTATAGAATTAAATTAACTTTAATCTCAAACCCAAAAAGTGGCTCTAAGAAAAACAAAATAAAAACAACAACAACTTACAAAAGATGTTGTCAATTAAGTGTTTTTTAGGCCGTGCATATATATATTTTTATAAAGATGTCATCCCTGGTGATATTTCAATCAGATTTAAAAGACAAAGGTGCTTAAAGGACCCTAAAATGATAAGTTGCAACGGTTTTTCAAAGTCACGACTTATTAATCACCTTAAATTATTCCGCAAGCTTGACATAAATATACGCCAAGTAAAACTTGACTCGATTCCAAGTAGTTCTTAAGAGACTTCAAATAATACTTTACTAAAACCCAAAAATCAATCATTGGGTGAAATATTAGCCTGTTGTATTGCGGTGGAAGGAATGCCCATTAAGGCACTAAAATATCTTAGGTAATTCTACCGTATATTCTTGCTTAAAACTACAACATAACGGCGGAATCAATTATGGGAAAATACATCAGTTTATTTATTAAAACACCAAGAACCTAACCTAACAAAATTGAAGCAATCAAACAATGTCATGGAAGGTTTAAAATTGTGATAGACGAATTGAGAGATATTTCATACAAAAAGCATGTTCGTATTACTATTCATTTCTATAATGCTGAAACAAAATAATTTGAAATATGTATATAATCCTGGCTAAGAGGCTTTGTTTGCAACTTTTCAAAAATATGGTTGAAGCCTACTTATTCATATAGACGTGTTTAGCCACCAACAAATTAAAACTGATTTAAAATAAATTTGTGAGAATATCTCAAATAATAAATTTTTAAAACCAAAGTTTTTCAATAATTATAAAGCAATGTTCAACACATATTAAATATTTGCTTTTGCAAAACATTTGGCTAATGCAAACATTATTAAACAGTTTCTTAACTACATAACACAATCATCATCTTTAAAATCAAGTTTAGTAAATATATAAAAAATGTTAAAAATAAAGCTTAAGATTGATTAATTTACTGGTCACGTTTTTTTTTTTTGTTTTATCGTCAAATATTTGTTAGGTCTGAACATACTTTAATCATATCTATGTATTTTGTTGGTTCCTTACCTTCGCGAATTATTTTGTTTTTATTCAAATTAACTTTTAATTACAAAAACTAATTTGATTTTTGTATATTTATGTATTCGAATTAAAACCGGTTAACCGATTATTTTTGAAATGCCGAAAACCGGGTTGTTTAAAATACCAGCTATTTGGAATATACGAAAACCGGTTTTTGAAAAAAGTCGAATAATTGATCTCCCTAATACAAAACTTTGACGGAACAGCTTATTTTTGCTAAAAATGTTGGTCTTAACGAAATAATAAAATAAAAAAATCATATTTCGCTGGAAAAATCCGAGTTTCAGAAATGCACTGTTTTGATAAGAAAATAAAGTAGTGCAAAACAAAGTGCATTAAAAGTGTTAAAGTAAGTGGTAATGTATTAATTTTGCAATAAAAAATTGTTGATCAATTTAATGTTAATGCAAATTTAGAGCGAATCGCCCAAGTCTGGCTGAAATTTTCAATGATTAAAAACTTCACAGATTTTAAAATTTTGAGCACTTTGATCTACAATTTTTTATTTGCAAAGGTTTTTATAATACAAAATAGTAGGTATTAAATTTTTTTTTTCTGATTTTTTTAATAAAAATAAAAGTACTTATGTATACAACATGTAAGCTTAAAAAAACTTTAAGGCCAAAACCATAATTTGTATAACCTTGCTTAACCTACTGTCAAAAATTAACAAAAAATGGATTTAAAAAAACAAATACAAAATAAAAAAACATTTTATTCCTTACGGAATGTGCGATTAGATTCGCACCTTGCTTAAGCAAATGACAGTTTCATTAAACTTAGCAAAAAGTTTCGTTAAGTTCAATATGGTTGGCCTCATATAATTAACATGTATTCGCACATTTGCTTAATCCAACTTAAGCACATTATGGTTGGGCCTTTAGTTTGTAATTTTAAAATTACAAATTTTAGAAAAAACATGCACATTTATTTATTTAAAAAATTTGAAATCACTTGTTGAACATGTTAGCTTAAACAAACTTCAGTTTTTACACGATTTTAAAAACTTGTTTTGTAATTAATATATTCAAGAGATATGGATGTATGTATGCAAGCACTTTAAGATTTAATAAAAGTTTTTGAATCAAATTAATTGTGAGTTTACATAAAATATTTAAATTATTTCCTTCTTATCCATTTCAATTAAACGGCAATTCTTTAATTTTTATACGTTTATATGTATATTGTAATTGTCTATTTGACAGTTATTTAAAGTTTGACAGCAACACTGACAATTGTTATTATAAAACAGTTTTAGAATATTTTATTTATGTACATCAATCAAAACCATTATTTAAATTATAGCTTGAACAAAAAGTTTTGCCGCCAATATTGATTTGAGCTATAAAAAGCTACACTTAACCTGTTTAAAGGGGTTTTGGGTTTGTTAATTACTTTTTTGTATATTTGAAATACCTATTTCGAATTAGTTTTTTTTTTAAGATGGAACTTAAAAGTTCAATTATAGTAGGTATTTTTTTTTTAATTAAACATAAATCTTAAAAATCTTGCTTTACTCCTCTTGATGCTTTTAACAATATCTCGACATAATTAAGCCTCCGGCTCTTGTTATTTATTCAAGCATTAGAAAAAAACACACTTTTTCAACAAAAAAGAACATAAAACAACAACAAACACTTTTAAGAATGAATAAGAAATTTTTTTTGTAATCAAGAAAAAAAGAAACCAATTTTTATATGTAATTCTTCTTGTTTTTTGGCTTATTACTTTTAAACTTCCTTATAGCACCAAAGTCTTTTAACAACTACTTTAAGGTTGTTTACATTTTGTCAACTCATCATAATTTTCTACATGAATTTCTTTACATTCTCACACACAGAGTTTAGTGTTAACAATACTTTGCCATTTAGTTTTTTTTTGTTGTTGTCTTTTTTTGTGGTAAGTTAAACAACAATTTTACACACGTTTTAGTTACAACAATAACAAGTGGTTTATTAATACAACAAACACTTCAGCAGAGAGGGAGTGTTGAGAGAATTTAGGAGAAATTACAGGTAACTAATATACTCTGCAATGTAAGCACGAGTAATTACACTAACAATTATTGCCATTCATAAAAATTTCCCATAGAGCAATAGAAGAAAGTATGTACAAGTAGGGTGGTTGTGATAGAAATAGAAAAAATATGAGGGAAGACATGTAGAGGGTCCGCCAAATAACTTTTTTTTTTGAAAACGCTATAAAAAAAACTACTGAATATTTTCTCAAATTTCTTTTTTTATTTGAAAGTATAATCCTTCCGGTTATTAATGGAAAATAATTTCATTCAAATGGCTGCCTCGGCTGGCCATGCAGTAGCCCAAACGATCGGTCCAATTTTTAAGCACATTATCGATTGTGTGCAGCTGTATTTCACCAATGGCTTCACGAATATTGTCCTTTAAAGCGTCAATTGTCTCTGGCTTGTCGGCGTAACACTTATCTTTGACGGCACCCCACAAATAAAAGTCCAACGGTGTCAAATTGCAGCTCCGAGATGGCCAAACGACATCAGCTCTGCGGCTGATAATGCGATCTTCAAAAACAGGGCGCAAAACAACGAGTGTAGCTTCGGCTGTGTGGGACGTAGCGCCGTCCTGTTGAAACCAAATGTGGCCAATATCCTCCTCTTCAATTTTTGTGAACAAAAATTCGTTCAACATGGCCCGATAACGATGGCCATTGACTGTAACGGCCACTCCTTGCTCATTTTCGAAGAAAAATGGCCCAATTATGCCTCTGGACCAAAATCCGCACCAAACAGTGACTCGTTTTGGGTGCATCGGCTTTTCAATATATGCGTGCGGGTTTACTGTGCCCAAAATGCGGCAATTTGGCTTGTTTACATACCCGCCAAGATCAAAATGAGCTTCATCTGAAAAGATGATTTTTTTTTGGCAAAATCGGCATCTTCTGTAAGTCGATCGCAGGCAATATTTCCCAGCGTTGTTCAAGCGTATACACAACCATATTCGTTCAGCGGAAGGATACAACTAATTATCTGTCAAATCAAACATGAGCTAAGTGTTACCATTCACGAAATAAGCACTAATTGAAAAAAAAAAACGTTAGATGGCGGACCTGTTATGTAAGTATGAAAGTATTATTGTAGTTTTGTTGTTAAAATAAAAGTCCAAGCAATAACAATAATAACACAAGCAATGGTTCCCATATTAGTGAAGTGAAATCTCATAAAAATTTCCCATATAAAGTATTTATGTATGTCAAAATGTGTTATCGCTATTCACAGAATTAACAATAATTTAGAATTGATAACTATTTAAATATTTGGATAGTAATATTTTATCAGTTTAAAATTTTAAAATTCCTATACATACATATGTACATTTACACGTACAGATGTAAATATATTTAGGCTGAGAAATGCATAAAACTTTCATTTAAACATTTAACGCCCCGACTTTATTCGTTGGTAGCATAAATAATATGTCAAAGTTATTTAAATGTTTTCCTAAATAAGTAACTTGTCCAAATTAAACAACATCACAGTCAATAAAGACAAATTTCGAACTTGTACCCTTTAACGGAGCCATGGCTGATTTCTAATTTCATCAAATTATCTTCAAAATTGCGATCTGTACTTTGCGAACAAAGTTACAGAAAACCAGCCGGATGGACACCGTTAGATCGATTCATTATAAACGGATAGGTGTCTAGTACTTTTCTGAAATTCGGCCCTTTTGGGGAAAAACGGTTAAAACCGGTATTTTGGAACTTTTTTGCCAACCCATCTATATTTTAAACTAATAAACATAGAAATTAAAATTATATCACAATTATCTACAGTAATGAAATTTTTGATACTTCAATGAGGAGAAAAAAAGTTTCAAAAAGGAGAAATACGGGAAATTAAATTTCTTTTTTTTACTTTTCCGTTCTTCATATGGTAGTTTTTTATAATATTGAGCTTAGAAATATAAAATTAGAGGTACAGGGTCCGAAGTAAATGATAAACTATAACAAGAAAAATGTTGGTAATTTTTTGATAAAACCTAGAAATATAAGCTTTGGCATATAAATATTAGGGCATTAAAGGTTAACCGATTAAATACTACCTGATTAACTGATCGTTTCATTTAAAATTGGATTTTTTCGATTAACGATTAATTCGGTTAATTTCGGTCGATTACCCGATGTAATAAAATGTTGAATTTTTTGTAGTATTAAACCTTATTTTTGGTTTTACGGGTGAGTTCCAAAACGTCGGTTGCAAAGCAACTCGCTTTTTTAAATGAATTCTACAATGCAACCATGTAGAATTTTACAATGGAATCTATACCAAAGTTTTCCAAAAAAGTAACCAAAGTGCACCAAAAAAGTTGTGTTTAGAAATATTTTTTATACAATATATTTTCTTCTGGAAATACATTTTTAAAATACAGTACAAAAATAGAAATTACAGAATTCGGAAATAAACTTTTTTGCAGAATGTTCGGTGCTGAGCTTTGTCATGATGAGTAAGATGATGACCTGACAACAGAAGAAACTCTCGATAATAACACAACAACAGAATTAACCGAAACATTTAGATGTGTTAAACATTTAAAAAAATTAAAACTGAACTCTAATGGAAGATTTTATATTTCACGAGAAATCCAGGAAAAGAACTGAGAAATAAGATAATCTGTATTATGGGTTGCTTTCGATTTCTCCAACATCTTCGATAAGTGATAGAATTTTTTCCAAGTCAAGTTTTTTCAAAATTAATGAAAATAGTCGCTTTAATCCTAAACATTTAAACATTTATTACTTGAAAACCGTAACCCAGACTAAAAATATCAACCCGTTAAATAATTCTTTTATTTAATGAGGATCGTAATAAATTTAGTTGACATGTCATTAAGTTAGTTAGTAAACTGCACAGAAAAAAATAAAAATTAATTTCAATTAAAAAATTTGTGATATTAATTAAAAAATTAATTAATTTGCACCAGTAAACAAATTAATAGTATCAATTAAACGTTTAATTTACTTGATTTAACGTTTAATTCACTTGATTAAACGTTTAATTCAATTGATTAAATTTTTAATTAAAACTGATTTTATTTTTGATTAATACTTTAAATAGTGAAAAATTTTTAAAAGTTTTTTCTGTGTGTTCTGGGTTAAATTAGACATTTGCCGAGTATTAATGAATATTTTTTGTAATAATATAAGATTTCAAAAAGAGAAATTCTGTAGACTTTTTTGTTGCTTTTAAGAAAAAAAAGCATTTTAATTTATTTAACGCAACACTGGTAAACTTTATAATTTCTTTAAAATTACAACTAAAAAAGTAGCTACAAGAAATATAGAGTTCATTTATAGAAAGAGAGCAAATTAAAAGGGCACCGCCATATACATTCTGATATACACACTAATATAAGTACGTAGGAACATATATAAAAATGTGTATATTTGTAAGACATTTACGTTTTTAAAGGTGAATGAGATTAAAAGTGAAATAAAATAACAGAAAAAACCAACTGTCACACATGATTTTTTTTACAAAGAGCTGGTATTCACATTTCTTCTACATTTGTAACTAGGTAAGAAAGGGAGAGAGTAAATTGTAGGTGAGTGTACCTTGAAGATTTGGAAAAACAAAACAAACACATACAGAAAATAGTAGAAAAATCACGTGCGGAAAATTTACTCTGGTTACTTTAAAATACACAAAATTTGTTTGTGATAATAGTAGAGTTTGAGCGTTAAAAATGTTGTATCTTGAAAATAGCAAATAACAACTTTATGCTTTAAAATACGTGACATTTTCACGGCTGCTGTTTCGAAATGGTATTCAGAAAATGTCTTTAAACAATTAGTGTTTTCAGATGCATTTTATTTACCCTACATGCAGTTAGTTGGAGAGTTTTATAGATAAATGCGCAAACATGTGTGTGGGATTTTTGATAAACATTTTTTTAATTATGTGTAATATTCTTCTGCTGTTAAAATACATAATTGTTTACAAACACGTAAAATTTACTTGATCAGTTAATGAAAAAGTTAAAAAAACAGATAGATTTGTGTGTGGACCGACTAAGTATCAGTGCACAGATACTACATTATACATATGTATGTAGTACAAAATCTTACAAGAATTAATTAAATGAAAAAAAAATGAATGGCATGGCATGATTTTGAATTTCAGTGAATCTGCATGAGATCGTCAATCGTATGTGAGAATGTGACATAGTGATGATTATGGTTGTACACTGTGTACGTGTGTGATAAAAATATGATGGATTTGTATGTATGTATGTGCTTTAGTTCAAATACATCTGTATACATATGCTAAACTAGTAATTTACAGAATTATGTAGGTATCAGAAATGTTTTATAAGGTTAATTACACAGAGATTTATTGTTTAAGCTTAGGGTTTAGGGGTTTCTAGTTGGCAAAAAATATTTTTGAATTGACCGGAAATTTAAGATGGGAAATTCTGGGAATTTACCTGCAAATTCTTTGACTCAAATTAAAGGCTTTGTAACATTCAATGAATGCTATTATTTGCCAGTTTATAAATGTCAAAAATTTTTTGGTCAAAAAAATATTTGTGCAGAAATATGTATAAAGCGTACAAATTTTGAGAGAGAACGTGATATTTGACTTATTTTTCGCTTTAATAGCCAACTTTACTAAACGTTAAATATAATAAAATATTATCTTCTTAACCCTTGGAATTTACTAATTGCAAAGTCCTGACGTCGCATTATTTGGTGTTGCTTTTTACATTTTTTATGGTAATGAAATTTTTTGACAGATAGAAATAGCTTGGCGTGCTGATTTAGGTTGTTCTGTTAAAAAACATCGCGAGAATTCCAGGGAATGAAAAATGGAGTTAGAAACCCTACTACTCGTATATGACGGCAGTTTCGAAAGTATTTTACAAGTTAAACTTTGAAAAATTTAAATTTCATTTGCACGATGTTTAATGGGCGTTTAAATTAAAATGCATTTAGCGCACTTCGTGATTTTTTTTGGTCAGCAAAAACACGTGTGTGAAGATAAATATGAAAAGTTAAATTCGTTTTTAAAAAATATCGCATGCGATAAAAAATATTTTAAAAAAATATCGCATGCGTATTATAAAGAAAATACGAATATTTACGCGAAATTTTGCAATTTTTATTAAAAATAAATAATTTTTATTTAATATTTAACAATAATAAGATAATTATTAGTCTTTTAATATTAAAATGTATGATTTTTCAAAAAATACGACTTATAGTGAAATTCTCATGAAAGTGCTGTGTGAGGGATATGGCCACTGTGTCCAAACCCTTCGACCTCAGGGAATCAAACATAATGGAAAATAAAGCTTATGGATAGGGCTACAATAACCTATAACCACTTTTTCCGAATTGTATTTGTGAAAATTTTTATACATTTTTGAAAATTTGACTTAGAGTGAAATTCTCATGAAAGTCCTGTGTGAGGGATATGGCCACTGTGTCCAAACCCTTCGACCTCAGGGAATCAAACATAATGGAAAATGAAGCTTATGGATAGGGCTACAATAACCTATAACCACTTTTTCCGAATTGTATTTGTGAAAATTTTTATACATTTTTGAAAATTTGACTTAGAGTGAAATTCTCATGAAAGTGCTGTGTGAGGGATATGGCCACTGTGTCCAAACCCTTCGACCTCAGGGAATCAAACATAATGGAAAATGAAGCTTATGGATAGGGCTACAATAACCTATAACCACTTTTTCCGAATTGTATTTGTGAAAATTTTTATACATTTTTGAAAATTTGACTTAGAGTGAAATTCTCATGAAAGTGCTGTGTGAGGGATATGGCCACTGTGTCCAAACCCTTCGACCTCAGGGAATCAAACATAATGGAAAATGAAGCTTATGGATAGGGCTACAATAACCTATAACCACTTTTTCCGAATTGTATTTGTGAAAATTTTTATACATTTTTGAAAATTTGACTTAGAGTGAAATTCTCATGAAAGTCCTGTGTGAGGGATATGGCCACTGTGTCCAAACCCTTCGACCTCAGGGAATCAAACATAATGGAAAATGAAGCTTATGGATAGGGCTACAATAACCTATAACCACTTTTTCCGAATTGTATTTGTGAAAATTTTTATACATTTTTGAAAATTTGACTTAGAGTGAAATTCTCATGAAAGTCCTGTGTGAGAGATATGGCCACTGTGTCCAAGCCCTTCGACCTCAGGGAATCACACATAATGGAAAATGAAGCTTATGGATAGGGCTACAATAACTTATAAGCACTTTTTCCAAATTGTATTTGTGAAAATTTTTATACATTTTTGAAAATTTGACTTAGAGTGAAATTCTCATGAAAGTCCTGTGTGAGGGATATGGCCACTGTGTCCAAACCCTTCGACCTCAGGGAATCAAACATAATGGAAAATGAAGCTTATGGATAGGGCTACAATAACCAATAAGCACTTTTTCCGAATTGTATTTGTGAAAATTTTTATACATTTTTGAAAATTTGACTTAGAGTGAAATTCTCATGAAAGTCCTGTGTGAGGGATATGGCCACTGTGTCCAAACCCTTCGACCTCAGGGAATCAAACATAATGGAAAATGAAGCTTATGGATAGGGCTACAATAACCTATAACCACTTTTTCCGAATTGTATTTGTGAAAATTTTTATACATTTTTGAAAATTTGACTTAGAGTGAAATTCTCATGAAAGTGCTGTGTGAGGGATATGGCCACTGTGTCCAAACCCTTCGACCTCAGGGAATCAAACATAATGGAAAATGAAGCTTATGGATAGGGCTACAATAACCTATAACCACTTTTTCCGAATTGTATTTGTGAAAATTTTTATACATTTTTGAAAATTTGACTTAGAGTGAAATTCTCATGAAAGTCCTGTGTGAGGGATATGGCCACTGTGTCCAAACCCTTCGACCTCAGGGAATCAAACATAATGGAAAATGAAGCTTATGGATAGGGCTACAATAACCTATAACCACTTTTTCCGAATTGTATTTGTGAAAATTTTTATACATTTTTGAAAATTTGACTTAGAGTGAAATTCTCATGAAAGTCCTGTGTGAGGGATATGGCCACTGTGTCCAAACCCTTCGACCTCAGGGAATCAAACATAATGGAAAATGAAGCTTATGGATAGGGCTACAATAACCTATAACCACTTTTTCCGAATTGTATTTGTGAAAATTTTTATACATTTTTGAAAATTTGACTTAGAGTGAAATTCTCATGAAAGTGCTGTGTGAGGGATATGGCCACTGTGTCCAAACCCTTCGACCTCAGGGAATCAAACATAATGGAAAATGAAGCTTATGGATAGGGCTACAATAACCTATAACCACTTTTTCCGAATTGTATTTGTGAAAATTTTTATACATTTTTGAAAATTTGACTTAGAGTGAAATTCTCATGAAAGTCCTGTGTGAGAGATATGGCCACTGTGTCCAAGCCCTTCGACCTCAGGGAATCACACATAATGGAAAATGAAGCTTATGGATAGGGCTACAATAACTTATAAGCACTTTTTCCAAATTGTATTTGTGAAAATTTTTATACATTTTTGAAAATTTGACTTAGAGTGAAATTCTCATGAAAGTCCTGTGTGAGGGATATGGCCACTGTGTCCAAACCCTTCGACCTCAGGGAATCAAACATAATGGAAAATGAAGCTTATGGATAGGGCTACAATAACCAATAAGCACTTTTTCCGAATTGTATTTGTGAAAATTTTTATACATTTTTGAAAATTTGACTTAGAGTGAAATTCTCATGAAAGTCCTGTGTGAGGGATATGGCCACTGTGTCCAAACCCTTCGACCTCAGGGAATCAAACATAATGGAAAATGAAGCTTATGGATAGGGCTACAATAACCTATAACCACTTTTTCCGAATTGTATTTGTGAAAATTTTTATACATTTTTGAAAATTTGACTTAGAGTGAAATTCTCATGAAAGTGCTGTGTGAGGGATATGGCCACTGTGTCCAAACCCTTCGACCTCAGGGAATCAAACATAATGGAAAATGAAGCTTATGGATAGGGCTACAATAACCTATAACCACTTTTTCCGAATTGTATTTGTGAAAATTTTTATACATTTTTGAAAATTTGACTTAGAGTGAAATTCTCATGAAAGTCCTGTGTGAGGGATATGGCCACTGTGTCCAAACCCTTCGACCTCAGGGAATCAAACATAATGGAAAATGAAGCTTATGGATAGGGCTACAATAACCTATAACCACTTTTTCCGAATTGTATTTGTGAAAATTTTTATACATTTTTGAAAATTTGACTTAGAGTGAAATTCTCATGAAAGTCCTGTGTGAGGGATATGGCCACTGTGTCCAAACCCTTCGACCTCAGGGAATCAAACATAATGGAAAATGAAGCTTATGGATAGGGCTACAATAACCTATAACCACTTTTTCCGAATTGTATTTGTGAAAATTTTTATACATTTTTGAAAATTTGACTTAGAGTGAAATTCTCATGAAAGTGCTGTGTGAGGGATATGGCCACTGTGTCCAAACCCTTCGACCTCAGGGAATCAAACATAATGGAAAATGAAGCTTATGGATAGGGCTACAATAACCTATAACCACTTTTTCCGAATTGTATTTGTGAAAATTTTTATACATTTTTGAAAATTTGACTTAGAGTGAAATTCTCATGAAAGTCCTGTGTGAGGGATATGGCCACTGTGTCCAAACCCTTCGACCTCAGGGAATCAAACATAATGGAAAATGAAGCTTATGGATAGGGCTACAATAACCTATAACCACTTTTTCCGAATTGTATTTGTGAAAATTTTTATACATTTTTGAAAATTTGACTTAGAGTGAAATTCTCATGAAAGTGCTGTGTGAGGGATATGGCCACTGTGTCCAAACCCTTCGACCTCAGGGAATCAAACATAATGGAAAATGAAGCTTATGGATAGGGCTACAATAACCTATAACCACTTTTTCCGAATTGTATTTGTGAAAATTTTTATACATTTTTGAAAATTTGACTTAGAGTGAAATTCTCATGAAAGTCCTGTGTGAGGGATATGGCCACTGTGTCCAAACCCTTCGACCTCAGGGAATCAAACATAATGGAAAATGAAGCTTATGGATAGGGCTACAATAACCTATAACCACTTTTTCCGAATTGTATTTGTGAAAATTTTTATACATTTTTGAAAATTTGACTTAGAGTGAAATTCTCATGAAAGTGCTGTGTGAGGGATATGGCCACTGTGTCCAAACCCTTCGACCTCAGGGAATCAAACATAATGGAAAATGAAGCTTATGGATAGGGCTACAATAACCTATAACCACTTTTTCCGAATTGTATTTGTGAAAATTTTTATACATTTTTGAAAATTTGACTTAGAGTGAAATTCTCATGAAAGTCATGTGTGAGGGATATGGCCACTGTGTCCAAACCCTTCGACCTCAGGGAATCACACATAATGGAAAATGAAGCTTATGGATAGGGCTACAATAACTTATAAGCACTTTTTCCAAATTGTATTTGTGAAAATTTTTATACATTTTTGAAAATTTGACTTAGAGTGAAATTCTCATGAAAGTCCTGTGTGAGGGATATGGGCACTGTGTCCAAACCCTTCGACCTCAGGGAATCAAACATAATGGAAAATGAAGCTTATGGATAGGGCTACAATAACCTATAAGCACTTTTTCCGAATTGTATTTGTGAAAATTTTTATACATTTTTGAAAATTTGACTTAGAGTGAAATTCTCATGAAAGTCCTGTGTGAGGGATATGGCCACTGTGTCCAAACCCTTCGACCTCAGGGAATCAAACATAATGGAAAATGAAGCTTATGGATAGGGCTACAATAACCTATAAGCACTTTTTCCGAATTGTATTTGTGAAAATTTTTATACATTTTTGAAAATTTGTCTTAGAGTGAAATTCTCATGAAAGTCCTGTGTGAGGGATATGGCCACTGTGTCCAAACCCTTCGACCTCAGGGAATCAAACATAATGGAAAATGAAGCTTATGGATAGGGCTACAATAACCTATAAGCACTTTTTCCGAATTGTATTTGTGAAAATTTTTATACATTTTTGAAAATTTGACTTAGAGTGAAATTCTCATGAAAGTCCTGTGTGAGGGATATGGCCACTGTGTCCAAACCCTTCGACCTCAGGGAATCAAACATAATGGAAAATGAAGCTTATGGATAGGGCTACAATAACCTATAACCACTTTTTCCGAATTGTATTTGTGAAAATTTTTATACATTTTTGAAAATTTGACTTAGAGTGAAATTCTCATGAAAGTGCTGTGTGAGGGATATGGCCACTGTGTCCAAACCCTTCGACCTCAGGGAATCAAACATAATGGAAAATGAAGCTTATGGATAGGGCTACAATAACCTATAACCACTTTTTCCGAATTGTATTTGTGAAAATTTTTATACATTTTTGAAAATTTGACTTAGAGTGAAATTCTCATGAAAGTCCTGTGTGAGGGATATGGCCACTGTGTCCAAACCCTTCGACCTCAGGGAATCAAACATAATGGAAAATGAAGCTTATGGATAGGGCTACAATAACCTATAACCACTTTTTCCGAATTGTATTTGTGAAAATTTTTATACATTTTTGAAAATTTGACTTAGAGTGAAATTCTCATGAAAGTCCTGTGTGAGAGATATGGCCACTGTGTCCAAACCCTTCGACCTCAGGGAATCAAACATAATGGAAAATGAAGCTTATGGATAGGGCTACAATAACCTATAACCACTTTTTCCGAATTGTATTTGTGAAAATTTTTATACATTTTTGAAAATTTGACTTAGAGTGAAATTCTCATGAAAGTCCTGTGTGAGGGATATGGCCACTGTGTCCAAACCCTTCGACCTCAGGGAATCAAACATAATGGAAAATGAAGCTTATGGATAGGGCTACAATAACCTATAACCACTTTTTCCGAATTGTATTTGTGAAAATTTTTATACATTTTTGAAAATTTGACTTAGAGTGAAATTCTCATGAAAGTCCTGTGTGAGAGATATGGCCACTGTGTCCAAACCCTTCGACCTCAGGGAATCACACATAATGGAAAATGAAGCTTATGGATAGGGCTACAATAACCTATAACCACTTTTTCCGAATTGTATTTGTGAAAATTTTTATACATTTTTGAAAATTTGACTTAGAGTGAAATTCTCATGAAAGTGCTGTGTGAGGGATATGGCCACTGTGTCCAAACCCTTCGACCTCAGGGAATCAAACATAATGGAAAATGAAGCTTATGGATAGGGCTACAATAACCTATAACCACTTTTTCCGAATTGTATTTGTGAAAATTTTTATACATTTTTGAAAATTTGACTTAGAGTGAAATTCTCATGAAAGTCCTGTGTGAGGGATATGGCCACTGTGTCCAAACCCTTCGACCTCAGGGAATCAAACATAATGGAAAATGAAGCTTATGGATAGGGCTACAATAACCTATAACCACTTTTTCCGAATTGTATTTGTGAAAATTTTTATACATTTTTGAAAATTTGACTTAGAGTGAAATTCTCATGAAAGTCCTGTGTGAGAGATATGGCCACTGTGTCCAAACCCTTCGACCTCAGGGAATCACACATAATGGAAAATGAAGCTTATGGATAGGGCTACAATAACTTATAAGCACTTTTTCCAAATTGTATTTGTGAAAATTTTTATACATTTTTGAAAATTTGACTTAGAGTGAAATTCTCATGAAAGTCCTGTGTGAGGGATATGGCCACTGTGTCCAAACCCTTCGACCTCAGGGAATCAAACATAATGGAAAATGAAGCTTATGGATAGGGCTACAATAACCAATAAGCACTTTTTCCGAATTGTATTTGTGAAAATTTTTATACATTTTTGAAAATTTGACTTAGAGTGCAATTCTCATGAAAGTCCTGTGTGAGGGATATGGCCACTGTGTCCAAACCCTTCGACCTCAGGGAATCAAACATAATGGAAAATGAAGCTTATGGATAGGGCTACAATAACCTATAACCACTTTTTCCGAATTGTATTTGTGAAAATTTTTATACATTTTTGAAAATTTGACTTAGAGTGAAATTCTCATGAAAGTGCTGTGTGAGGGATATGGCCACTGTGTCCAAACCCTTCGACCTCAGGGAATCAAACATAATGGAAAATGAAGCTTATGGATAGGGCTACAATAACCTATAACCACTTTTTCCGAATTGTATTTGTGAAAATTTTTATACATTTTTGAAAATTTGACTTAGAGTGAAATTCTCATGAAAGTCCTGTGTGAGGGATATGGCCACTGTGTCCAAACCCTTCGACCTCAGGGAATCAAACATAATGGAAAATGAAGCTTATGGATAGGGCTACAATAACCTATAACCACTTTTTCCGAATTGTATTTGTGAAAATTTTTATACATTTTTGAAAATTTGACTTAGAGTGAAATTCTCATGAAAGTCCTGTGTGAGGGATATGGCCACTGTGTCCAAACCCTTCGACCTCAGGGAATCAAACATAATGGAAAATGAAGCTTATGGATAGGGCTACAATAACCTATAACCACTTTTTCCGAATTGTATTTGTGAAAATTTTTATACATTTTTGAAAATTTGACTTAGAGTGAAATTCTCATGAAAGTCCTGTGTGAGGGATATGGCCACTGTGTCCAAACCCTTCGACCTCAGGGAATCAAACATAATGGAAAATGAAGCTTATGGATAGGGCTACAATAACCTATAACCACTTTTTCCGAATTGTATTTGTGAAAATTTTTATACATTTTTGAAAATTTGACTTAGAGTGAAATTCTCATGAAAGTGCTGTGTGAGGGATATGGCCACTGTGTCCAAACCCTTCGACCTCAGGGAATCAAACATAATGGAAAATGAAGCTTATGGATAGGGCTACAATAACCTATAACCACTTTTTCCGAATTGTATTTGTGAAAATTTTTATACATTTTTGAAAATTTGACTTAGAGTGAAATTCTCATGAAAGTCCTGTGTGAGGGATATGGCCACTGTGTCCAAACCCTTCGACCTCAGGGAATCAAACATAATGGAAAATGAAGCTTATGGATAGGGCTACAATAACCTATAACCACTTTTTCCGAATTGTATTTGTGAAAATTTTTATACATTTTTGAAAATTTGACTTAGAGTGAAATTCTCATGAAAGTGCTGTGTGAGGGATATGGCCACTGTGTCCAAACCCTTCGACCTCAGGGAATCAAACATAATGGAAAATGAAGCTTATGGATAGGGCTACAATAACCTATAACCACTTTTTCCGAATTGTATTTGTGAAAATTTTTATACATTTTTGAAAATTTGACTTAGAGTGAAATTCTCATGAAAGTCCTGTGTGAGGGATATGGCCACTGTGTCCAAACCCTTCGACCTCAGGGAATCAAACATAATGGAAAATGAAGCTTATGGATAGGGCTACAATAACCTATAACCACTTTTTCCGAATTGTATTTGTGAAAATTTTTATACATTTTTGAAAATTTGACTTAGAGTGAAATTCTCATGAAAGTGCTGTGTGAGGGATATGGCCACTGTGTCCAAACCCTTCGACCTCAGGGAATCAAACATAATGGAAAATGAAGCTTATGGATAGGGCTACAATAACCTATAACCACTTTTTCCGAATTGTATTTGTGAAAATTTTTATACATTTTTGAAAATTTGACTTAGAGTGAAATTCTCATGAAAGTCCTGTGTGAGGGATATGGCCACTGTGTCCAAACCCTTCGACCTCAGGGAATCAAACATAATGGAAAATGAAGCTTATGGATAGGGCTACAATAACCTATAACCACTTTTTCCGAATTGTATTTGTGAAAATTTTTATACATTTTTGAAAATTTGACTTAGAGTGAAATTCTCATGAAAGTCCTGTGTGAGAGATATGGCCACTGTGTCCAAACCCTTCGACCTCAGGGAATCACACATAATGGAAAATGAAGCTTATGGATAGGGCTACAATAACTTATAAGCACTTTTTCCAAATTGTATTTGTGAAAATTTTTATACATTTTTGAAAATTTGACTTAGAGTGAAATTCTCATGAAAGTCCTGTGTGAGGGATATGGCCACTGTGTCCAAACCCTTCGACCTCAGGGAATCAAACATAATGGAAAATGAAGCTTATGGATAGGGCTACAATAACCAATAAGCACTTTTTCCGAATTGTATTTGTGAAAATTTTTATACATTTTTGAAAATTTGACTTAGAGTGCAATTCTCATGAAAGTCCTGTGTGAGGGATATGGCCACTGTGTCCAAACCCTTCGACCTCAGGGAATCAAACATAATGGAAAATGAAGCTTATGGATAGGGCTACAATAACCTATAACCACTTTTTCCGAATTGTATTTGTGAAAATTTTTATACATTTTTGAAAATTTGACTTAGAGTGAAATTCTCATGAAAGTGCTGTGTGAGGGATATGGCCACTGTGTCCAAACCCT
Organism: Pollenia labialis; assembly: GCA_949318255.1. Taxonomy (NCBI): domain Eukaryota; kingdom Metazoa; phylum Arthropoda; class Insecta; order Diptera; family Polleniidae; genus Pollenia; species Pollenia labialis. The sequence goes on from OX439143.1 coordinate 116,863,816, forward strand.
TCGACCTCAGGGAATCAAACATAATGGAAAATGAAGCTTATGGATAGGGCTACAATAACCTATAACCACTTTTTCCGAATTGTATTTGTGAACATTTTTATACATTTTTGAAAATTTGACTTAGAGTGAAATTCTCATGAAAGTCCTGTGTGAGGGATATGGCCACTGTGTCCAAACCCTTCGACCTCAGGGAATCAAACATAATGGAAAATGAAGCTTATGGATAGGGCTACAATAACCTATAACCACTTTTTCCGAATTGTATTTGTGAAAATTTTTATACATTTTTGAAAATTTGACTTAGAGTGAAATTCTCATGAAAGTCCTGTGTGAGGGATATGGCCACTGTGTCCAAACCCTTCGACCTCAGGGAATCAAACATAATGGAAAATGAAGCTTATGGATAGGGCTACAATAACCTATAACCACTTTTTCCGAATTGTATTTGTGAAAATTTTTATACATTTTTGAAAATTTGACTTAGAGTGAAATTCTCATGAAAGTCCTGTGTGAGGGATATGGCCACTGTGTCCAAACCCTTCGACCTCAGGGAATCAAACATAATGGAAAATGAAGCTTATGGATAGGGCTACAATAACCTATAACCACTTTTTCCGAATTGTATTTGTGAAAATTTTTATACATTTTTGAAAATTTGACTTAGAGTGAAATTCTCATGAAAGTGCTGTGTGAGGGATATGGCCACTGTGTCCAAACCCTTCGACCTCAGGGAATCAAACATAATGGAAAATGAAGCTTATGGATAGGGCTACAATAACCTATAACCACTTTTTCCGAATTGTATTTGTGAAAATTTTTATACATTTTTGAAAATTTGACTTAGAGTGAAATTCTCATGAAAGTCCTGTGTGAGGGATATGGCCACTGTGTCCAAACCCTTCGACCTCAGGGAATCAAACATAATGGAAAATGAAGCTTATGGATAGGGCTACAATAACCTATAACCACTTTTTCCGAATTGTATTTGTGAAAATTTTTATACATTTTTGAAAATTTGACTTAGAGTGAAATTCTCATGAAAGTGCTGTGTGAGGGATATGGCCACTGTGTCCAAACCCTTCGACCTCAGGGAATCAAACATAATGGAAAATGAAGCTTATGGATAGGGCTACAATAACCTATAACCACTTTTTCCGAATTGTATTTGTGAAAATTTTTATACATTTTTGAAAATTTGACTTAGAGTGAAATTCTCATGAAAGTCCTGTGTGAGGGATATGGCCACTGTGTCCAAACCCTTCGACCTCAGGGAATCAAACATAATGGAAAATGAAGCTTATGGATAGGGCTACAATAACCTATAACCACTTTTTCCGAATTGTATTTGTGAAAATTTTTATACATTTTTGAAAATTTGACTTAGAGTGAAATTCTCATGAAAGTGCTGTGTGAGGGATATGGCCACTGTGTCCAAACCCTTCGACCTCAGGGAATCAAACATAATGGAAAATGAAGCTTATGGATAGGGCTACAATAACCTATAACCACTTTTTCCGAATTGTATTTGTGAAAATTTTTATACATTTTTGAAAATTTGACTTAGAGTGAAATTCTCATGAAAGTCCTGTGTGAGGGATATGGCCACTGTGTCCAAACCCTTCGACCTCAGGGAATCACACATAATGGAAAATGAAGCTTATGGATAGGGCTACAATAACTTATAAGCACTTTTTCCAAATTGTATTTGTGAAAATTTTTATACATTTTTGAAAATTTGACTTAGAGTGAAATTCTCATGAAAGTCCTGTGTGAGGGATATGGGCACTGTGTCCAAACCCTTCGACCTCAGGGAATCAAACATAATGGAAAATGAAGCTTATGGATAGGGCTACAATAACCTATAAGCACTTTTTCCGAATTGTATTTGTGAAAATTTTTATACATTTTTGAAAATTTGACTTAGAGTGAAATTCTCATGAAAGTCCTGTGTGAGGGATATGGCCACTGTGTCCAAACCCTTCGACCTCAGGGAATCAAACATAATGGAAAATGAAGCTTATGGATAGGGCTACAATAACCTATAAGCACTTTTTCCGAATTGTATTTGTGAAAATTTTTATACATTTTTGAAAATTTGTCTTAGAGTGAAATTCTCATGAAAGTCCTGTGTGAGGGATATGGCCACTGTGTCCAAACCCTTCGACCTCAGGGAATCAAACATAATGGAAAATGAAGCTTATGGATAGGGCTACAATAACCTATAACCACTTTTTCCGAATTGTATTTGTGAAAATTTTTATACATTTTTGAAAATTTGACTTAGAGTGAAATTCTCATGAAAGTCCTGTGTGAGGGATATGGCCACTGTGTCCAAACCCTTCGACCTCAGGGAATCAAACATAATGGAAAATGAAGCTTATGGATAGGGCTACAATAACCTATAACCACTTTTTCCGAATTGTATTTGTGAAAGTTTTTATACATTTTTGAAAATTTGACTTAGAGTGAAATTCTCATGAAAGTGCTGTGTGAGGGATATGGCCACTGTGTCCAAACCCTTCGACCTCAGGGAATCACACATAATGGAAAATGAAGCTTATGGATAGGGCTACTTTCACTCTAAGTCAAATTTTCAAAAATGTATAAAAAATTTCACAAATACAATTCGGAAAAAGTGCTTATAGGTTATTGTAGCCCTATCCATAAGCTTCATTTTCCATTATGTTTGATTCCCTGAGGTCGAAGGGTTTGGACACAGTGGCCATATCCCTCACACAGCACTTTCATGAGAATTTCACTATAAGTCGTATTTTTTGAAAAATCATACATTTTAATATTAAAAGACTAATAAAATATCTTATTATTGTTAAATATTAAATAAAAATTATTTATTTTTAATAAAAATTGCAAAATTTCGCGTAAATATTCGTATTTTCTTTATAATACGCATGCGATATTTTTTTAAAATATTTTTTATCGCATGCGATATTTTTTAAAAACGAATTTAACTTTTCATATTTATCTTCACACACGTCGCAAAAACGATAAAATGTGCTCACAATCGGTAGAATTGTGGTTAATTTGACACCGTTGGACTTCTTTCTTTATGTAAATTTAAAAGAAAAAGTGTACGTCAATAAGCCAAGAACAATTTAAGAGCTAAAGGATTAGATAATTTGGTACATTAAAGACATTGAACCCTAATTATCAGGGGTGTTCTGGAAATCGAAAACGCAAGAATTTTGAAGTTATTTTCAATACACTTTGAATCTAATTTTTATAATTTTTTTTATAAAATTCATTTTAATAGAGCAATATTTCTGTATGATAATTGTCATAAAATTCTTTTAGAAATTTAAGAATTCTTATTAAAACTCGAAGTTTAAAATTCTTGCGTTTTCGTTTTCCAGAATACCCCTGTATGTCTCAGAGTCATTGAAAATATGGACCATGGGATAGAGGTATGCTACCACAGCCGTGGCGAGTATTTGGCCGATATTTTGTTTTACACATATGTAATTGTCTTAGAACTTTGTACCGTTATAAACAAATATTAGGATAATTCTCTGAAAACTTTTTGTTTTATTTACAATAACATCTTAAAAAACAAAAATTATGGGGAACTAAAAAATATGTACGCTTTGGTAAAGAACTTTTTAGTCCACTCTCGTATGCATTACTATTTTAAAACAAGGTTAGCGTTAATTTACTTATTTAGCTTATTTGTACAAGTTTTTTGTTTATTTTACTTAAATATTTTGCTTAAATTAATGGGGGTGTAGCGGTAATTAATTAAATGTTTACTAAGAAGATGTTGTAGCTTTATTTTAATATAAATAAATTTTTTGCAATTTACATACCAGAGACAATCAGTTTTAAGTAGTTTTTTTTATATAAATAATTTTAATTCCTTTTAAGCGTGCTACCAGCAATTGTTTGAAATAATAATCAAGTCTGAAAGAATTAAAAAAAAATACATAAATTATAAAAGAAAAATGTAAACAAAAGCAATAAAAAGAACTAGTAACCGCCTAGATTTTATTATATTGTATAATATATAAAATATGGTTAACATTTTTTTTTTGTTATTCTTAAACTTTTAATCAAATACAACATTATGCCAATCAAAAGAAATAGCACAGAAGAATTATAATTTATTAAAAAAAAACACACACACAAAAACAATATTGTTGTAAAAAAAATTATAAAATGTTTTTGGCAAACGTAATTTTTTAGCATAAAAGCTTTGCTGCTAGACTTCTGTACGACAGACTCGCTCTAAAAATACTTTCAACAACAATAAACAGGTAGAATAAAAAAACATATATGTATGTATATTGTTGTTGTATATAAACAAAAATGTTAACAACACTTCAAACAAAAGTAATAAAATGATTGAAAATATATATTTTTTATTGCACGACCATTTAAACTTGCTTATAACTTTTTTAAGCATTAAAAATGTTGAGTTAAGCATAATAAATTTGTGGTATAATTTGTTAGAACAATTGTTTTTAAAAGAATTCTTTCTTACACCTAAAGAAATTTAAAAATTTAATTTTTTAAATGTATGTATAACTTCTTTTAAATTGGATTCTTTTTTTTAATTTCTTTTTAAAATATGTAAATAAAAAGAATTTCAATCATATACATGATTTCCGTTTTATTTGTTTAAATTAAATGTGCGGTTTTCACAATGCTATTGATATTGATTGTGGAAACCGCACATGAAAAAAAATGTTAATGTTTAAAAACTTTCGAACTTGAATTAAAAAATTCTTCTTTTCAATTTCACTATTTTGAAATAAATGATTTTCTTCTCTTAACTTAATTTCTATTTATTCTCAATTTGTATATATTAAATAATAATGCAATGTATTCGAATTATCAAACTTTATTTCGAATTCTTATTATTTATTTTAATATTTTCGAAATTTCAGAATCTAATATCGTTTGTACTGAAGTTTTTTACACCCTAAAGTTTTGGATTTAGACCTTGTTAAATATTATAAATTTGAATGTTCGAAATTAATTTTAACATTCTGAAAGAAATGTAAGAAATAAAATCTTAATAGTTTAATGAAAATTAAATTTGATAAGTTTTAGCCTGATTAAATTATTATTTAAATTTTGATAAAATCTTAATTTAAAAATTTTTTAAATTTCTTAAATATTGTTAAATTTTGTCAAATAATTAAGAAAAAAAATTTCGAACCCAAACTTTCTAGAAGAAATGTAAGAAATAAAATCATAAATATGTATCCTTAAAAAAAAATTTTAATAAAATTTTCCCTAAGCTAAGCCCCGCGAAGCTCTGCGCTTGTCTGCAGGAAAGAAACCAGAGGCCCCGGCGGTGATAGCCTAACTCACTACCAGCTAGCCTACCGGGGCACTCAAACTATGTGATTATTTAAAATTAAACAGCTGTCAAAGTATACTTTATATATATTTATAAATACAGATCATTAGCGATGCTAACCGAAATATTGGGAACAAAATTAAAATATAAAAAACAAAAATTACGAGTTTTTATTTTATTTATTTACGTGGACCTATAGTTAAACAAAACAACTAATTTCAAATAAAAATATTAAAAATCGGTGCAGTTTTATTACTAGAACTGCAGGAAAATTACGAGATGCTTCAAATCCTCTGGAACTGCCGAGTGTACAATAAGACCAGTTATAATTATGTTGCATCTAGATTTTACAAGCATTTTAGAATGAACAAAGCCGTGTTTGCTTAGGTTTAGAAAAAACTTACGAATGATCTACTGGTTCCAAAATACAGATCTGCCCCAATCATTAAACTTTTTCATTATTCAAAATGGGAACGTGCTATGGACAGAGGAATCAAAAATGGTCCTTTTTGGTGTTTTCAATATTGCAATTTTTTACGAGTTTTAGCCGTGTTCGTGATAGAGGCAATTTTTTATGTTAGTTTTCTGATTTTTTCACCTTTGACGATTTTTATTAAAAATTAGACTGTTAGCAAATTTTTGCGAATTTCAGCTAGTTTAGCAAGTTTTATTGAACTTTGGCCATTCCTTATAGTTTAAGGGACTTTTAATCAATTTTTAAAATTTTCGCAAATTTTTCTATTTTTAAAAACTTTTCCATTCTTAGAAAAAAAGTTCTTAGTGCATTTACTCTGAACTTCTATTCTTAAAATTGCAAAATTTACAAAAATTTAATTACATATTGATTGCTTGGTTCTATTTAATAGCAAAATTTAAACATTATTATTGATTGTGGTATTGTTTTTAAAATGATTTGTTCTTTTGTCTCCTTAATTCATTTTTTATTTATATATGCATATATAAATAAATGTTTATTTATTATCTATTATAAACAAATACATACATGTATGTTTGTAGATATTAAAAACATTCGTATTCAACTTAAAATTTTATTTTCAATACAACGATAAGTTACAAGCAAACAAAAAAAACATGTTAAAAAAGCTTGACTCATAGTTAAATTTAATAGTTTAAAGCAATATCTACTGCTGCTTTTTAATAAAAAAAAAAAACAATAAAAGATAAAAAACAAAACAAAAATCTCAACAAAAGAAACTTAACAAAATACTAATGGCATTTCAAACTAAAATGTAAGGTTTTTGATTCATTAAAGCTATGTATAACAGTTTGAAGCTGAACCTTTTTTTCCAGCCACACATGAAGTAAAAATTATGTTAGAGTTTTTATATTTGTTTCAAATATAAAATTTTGAAAATATTCATATATGTCAAATTAACATGGGGTGTGTATGCATTTGCATGGGAGAGTTAAGCAGCAGGGAAAACCTAATTTTTATTAAAACTTTCTCTAGAGAAGAATTCTATATATTTTTTTAAATTTTTGTAAATAAATTATTTTGTTAGTTTTATTTATTGACGTAACTTGTAACTTTTTTTATTTGCTGTATACACAAAGCCTTATTAAAAAATACTTTATAATATTGTTCTAAAATCTTTTATAAAAAGGTTACATTTTTGTTGAAAATATTTTTAATTATAAATACATAAACATTTTACAAGATCTATGAATTTTTAAAAAAAATATTATTTATTTCACTAAACAACAGCTTTTTTATTTGGATCTATTGTCAACCATATTGTTACCTTGAATAATTTATGTGAAACGTAATAAATCATAAGTTTTATTACAAATTTTGAGGTTAAGTTATACATACAAACGGGTTAACTTTGTTTCTCAGGCAGTTTGTGGGAAAGTTATTAAAACCGTAGCATTAACAGTCAATGAAGTGATGCAAATAGCGGCCCAAATAGTTTCGATTAAAAAATTATTTGTATTAATACAAGGTGATTAAGAGCGTATCATAGTTGACCACACCCAGCTTTAAGCAAAATATGATTCGATATGGTCACAGACAATTTATTTGGTGGTTACTGACGCAATCATATAATGATTCAATGAACATTGATAAAATGCATCTATATTTTTTAATGTAATGAATCGCATTCAGGCATCGATGTTATATCGATATATAGAAAAATACATCGACAGGAATTTCATAACAAAAAGCTTTATTACGTTTACAATTATAAAAAGTAATCAATTTTTTTACGTTTTTACACATGAATCGTAAACAGCAATTTTTTACTTCTGTCCACATTTCTTGAACGTTGCCAGACGCTTTTGGTGCAAAACTAAAATAAAGTACCAACAATTCGTAATTTTAGGCCCTAATTGTGTAAAACCCAACGCAAAATTACATTGAAAACAAAATCAAAAATATTCAATAATTTTGTTGTTGTTTTCTACAGAAATTTATATTGAATCTTTAAATTTCAAACGCTGCATTTCTTGTGGCTTTGGAAATTTTAAAACGCAATATGAATTTCTGTAGAAAGCAACAACAAAATTAAGACACATTTTTGACATTGTTTTTGTTTTCAATGTTATTTTTGGCGTTGCGTTGCTTTTAACAGAAATCTGGGCGCTTAAAAACTACAAGTTAAAAATCTACAAGTAAAATACATTCGAAACAAAAAATAAAACATCGATGTAAATCGTCCACCACTACTAATAGAGCAATCATTGTTGGGCAGAGCTATTTATTTGATGGTGACAACAACTATATCTGTGGCATTTTGACAAAACATCTTTAGTCAAATTCAAAAAGTTGAAAAAAATGTTGTTAATCATACGAATTTTCATTCAAAAATCATTTTTGTTTACATTTTTAAAATTTTGTATTATAAACGAAATTTTTCTTTAATTTTGGTTTTTTTTATTATTTGATAAAAATGATTTTTTCAGCGAGAGTTTTTTTAAAGATTTTTTGATATCTTATCTCGACTTAAGATGTTTTGTAAAAATGCCACAGATATATATATGTATGGAGTATGAAACAATTTCCTTTAAAAATAGGTTAATTATCCGACCTTTTCTTTGCTGCGTGTGCATCGATACATGAAATTTACGGTGTTATTTTTTTAATCCAACAACAAAAGCACGAAAGGAATCATTTGTGTTTAGAGGATAACTACCTTTATCGATATCAAATGAGTCACATAAGTTTTCTATGACATTAGATAAAAGGTTTGTTTGTCAATCGATAAACGTGACAAATACAAATTTCTGAGGAATACTAATGAGTGGAAAATACACAACTGCACAAAAATTCAGACATAAATATTAGTTCGAAAAACTACATTAAATGGTAATGAATGCATGCCATATTAATTCATTATAGTTAAATAAAAAGTACTTTAATTATTTTTTTTAATACCCTTCGCCACAGGCGGAAGAGAATTTATATATAAGTTTGTTATTCCGTTTGTTATATCTATTTAATAAAATTAAATTTGACTCATGCAGCCCAATTATGAATGCAAATTCCCCGCGAGTATTTTGCCTTTCCCAATTTTTACAATTGAATTTACATAGGAAAAATGGGAGAAAACTCCCGGGGAATTTTAATTCATAATTGGGCTGATAGAAAAAACATTCGGAAAATGTGTTTAAAATAATTAATAAATTTATTAAATAGAAACTGGGAATTATTTCCTTCTGGAGGTTACTTTATATTATATTCAACATTTTTATATTTTTCGAATTTATTCTATGAGCTAAATTTCAGTTATGTATTTTATAAAGCTTTTTTGTAATAGTCATATTCCTTAAATTTTTCAGAAATTACTTTATACACTATCAGACTATTATATTGTATTTTCTTGTTACATTTTACCTTAGCTTTCCGTTGGAAAGCAATGAGGTATATTGTATGAATAGAAAAATTTACAATTATTAGACACCAGCAGAATGTAATGCATTTTCTGGCCCGCTACGGCCGTCGTCAGCATTCTTTGTGTCACACTGGATAGTGATACTTTATAAATTGAATGTATTTAACTCAACTATTTTAACAAATAGAAACTGGGAATTATTTCCTTCTGGAGGTTACTTTATATTATATTCAACATTTTTATATTTTTCGAATTTATTCTATGAGCTAAATTTCAGTTATGTATTTTATAAAGCTTTTTTGTAATAGTCATATTCCTTATTTTTTTCATTTCAATTTCTGCAATATTTTCCAGGAATATTTTGTATGCAATATCAGAATTATTGTTTGTATGTTACTCAACATGAGAAATAAATTCCCAGATTCTAATTGTTAAATTTATTTATTTGTTTTTTTTTTAAATTTTGGCAGCCCGCTTTATATTTTGTTTGCGAAAACAGTAAAGCGAGTTGTTTTTATTTTGTTTTTTCTTAACCTACTTACAACTACAAGATTGGAAGAATTCCAATCAATTGTAGTGGGGAATGTAAGGAGAGTTGAACTCACTGTTTATTGTTGATGATTTTGTTCAAACTTTGATATTGTTACAAGGAGAACTGTTGCTGTAATTCTTATACGCTTAACAGTTTTATTTGGTTTAATATCTTTAGTTTTTCTAAAATCATTATGGATGAAGCAGCCAGAGAAATCTGCATAGGAATAGCTTATCCCATCAACAATTAATTTCACTGTTTTTATCAAAAATAAAAATTGGGAAATTAAGCACGAATAACAAAATCATTTAGATTAAATTTTGTATTCCCACGAAAATTATTTTTTCTGCAGGAAAGAAACCAGAGTCTCTGGCGGGAAACGCACTTGTACTCCGGTACTGATACACTAGCTCACTTCCAGCTAGACTACCGCCTATAAGGCCTACAAAATCCAAAAGTGCACAATGCCTTTAGTATATTGTAAAACAAATTTTTAACTATTTATATTCCATATAGTCTAGATTGCTTGATAACTATCGAACACATCTCTCCACAAATGGCTGAGATATGAGCAAAAACCACGACTCCCTCTAATTTTTTTTTACTATTAAATCTATAATTTTTCCCATAAACTTTACCTTTAAAAGTCATCCTGTCTATGAATTTTTACCTAAAATAAAATAAGGAGACTACTAGTAGTAAAAAAAAGATAGCGTCCCTAACATATGAGCCAGGGAACAATTGGCTTTTCCATATTATAATGAAGGGTACATAGACTCTGCTTTTTTTATATCCACACCACAATATTGGAAAGGGTGTTATGCATTTGTGGTGATGTGTGTAATATCTTAAAATATTTGTCTCTAGACCCACTTTAAAATATGGCAAAAGTGATTCTGAGTTGATCTTACCATATCCGTACAGCTGGCTGTCCATGAAAACTTGTTCGCAAAGTACCGGTCGAAATTTTGAACATAATTTGATGAATTTCGGTACAAAGGTTAATAAGCACAAGGACCAAGCTTTTTGAAAAGTAACATAATTTCATCGTTACATAATTTCATATATCCCCCATACAAGTGGCTTTCCGGAATAGGGTATTTGTGCCAACTAACAAACCAATTTAAATGGAATTAAGAACAAAGACACATAAGCTATGCATTTTTGAAAAGTAGGGCCACGAGGGGAGATATATATAAATATATATATGTATATGTATATTATATGAACACATAAGCTTTAAATTTTTTATAAAAATAGGACCACGAGAGGGCAATTTCAGCCTATCAAAAACTATCAAACATATTTCAGCCATACACTCTAGAAAATTTAATTTTAAATACTGTGGTGCAGGTTATCATATGGTCGGGCTTGACCGACTATACTTTCTTATTTGTTATGATTCATTTTGTTTTCTAACTCCGAGGAATAAACATTTTGTAAAATCAAATTTCCTTAAAACAACATTATTTTGTTTAACATACAACAGAAAGACAAAATATTTAAGCCCTTTTGAGTTTTCAGGGGTTGTAAATAAATGTTATTTATAAATTTATATAATGTTATTCCAAGTACGTTAGAAATTTAAATAAACAATTAATTTATCTATTCGTAATGATACAAAACGCAATTAAAGAGTTTTATTACACTTAAAAAAAAAGAACTTTAAAGGCCTAAACCAGTTTTACAAATATAATTTTTGGAAATAATTTATGTATTTCAAATGCCTTAATACAATGTTTGGGAATTTATACAAAACGCAATTTTTATCTTAAATGACGTTTTACTCTTTTTTATTTTGTGAATATTTTTGATTGTTTGCGTTATGAATTGCTAGAATTTTAATGAATGAATAATCTAGTAAGTTTTCTATGACGGCTTTTTTTGTATAGTCCACTAAATATAGTACGAAAATAAATTTTTAATATATGTATATGGCTATATATATACTACATACTTATTGTACATACAAATACAGCATGTACAAAACAATTGTTTAATTGCTGAATATATTCTTTATAGATACAAAAATGTGCATGTATCTGATAAATAATGAATGTATCTCGTTGTTTTGCATCTATAATTTTAATATTTCGAGGAATTAATTATTAAAAAAAATAACACATGCGTTTTAGTTCTGGCTAGAGCGTTTTACGAGGTGATAAGTTTTATGTAAGGAAAAACTGATGTTTTGTATTTTTAATTAAATTCTCTTGAATCAACATAGATGTAGAAAAGGTGTGCAATGAAATAAAATTGTTTTTAATACGAGCTATATGGTTAGAATTAAGTAGAATTCTTTGTTTAGATAACAGCAATAGAAAATAATAAACAGGGAAACCAAAAATATGCAATTGCATATTTTTCCTAGTGCGACCAATGAAGGCAGAAACATTAAATTTATCAGTTTTACAGCCCAATTATGGATAAAAATTCCCCGGGAGTTTTCTCCCATTTTTCCTATGTAAATTCAATTGTAATAATGAGAAAAGGGAAAAACTCCCGGGGAATTTTTATTCATAATTGGGCTGTAAAAAAATTTAATTTCATTGCAGAGTTTTTTATGATTTTTGGCATCGATTTGTTAGTGCATATTTTTGCATTTTTTACCGTTCAGAGCATTTTTTGCATAATTTGGTAAAAAAAGAACCTTTTTGCAGCATTTATTTAAGTTTTTAGCGCATATTTATCCATTTTGAGGCATATTTTGATACATGTAAAATTTTTTTTAGACGCCTACAAGAGCTTTCGCAACAGATTATTTTTTTCTTCTTTTTTTGCGATGTTTTGGCTTTTCTATTTTAAATATATATCTGTATACCCAAGGTGTTGCTTCAATTTCACCATCTACATTTAATTTTTGCTCGAAAATTGTGAGACAAAGCAGGTTGTCATTAAAGATTAATGTTATTTTAAACTTTAAAATTTTATATATGAATAAGCAAAAATTTGGCGATGTGTGTTATACATAGAAATCCGGATCAATCTTTTAGCATACCGACCAATTTAGAACCACTTATCTAACGATAACCATCCATCCGTCTGGCTAGTTGCCTGTCCATGTTAATTTAAAATCCCTTTAAGAGAAAAAATATCCTATGGATGTTGGTATCTAGATAATATTAGACAAAAATAACTCTCATATGAATTTTAATTTCTTAACGTGACTTTATTTTTGTGAGCCGATGACTGCCTATCGTTTCCAAATAGGGTCAAATCTCGAAAACTTGTCTCTAAATACTATGGTGTTTGGGCTTTACCGATAATAATTTCAAGATTATTATCAAATGGAACTGTTATTAAATTTGACTATTTCGTTTTCGAATTAGCAATTTTTGAATTTTTTGGTGCATATTTTTAACAATTTTGAGGGCATATTTTTAAGTTTTTACTGCATATTTAATGCGCATAAAACGTGTTTTTTAGAACATATTTCTGGTTTCCCTGATAATAAATATTCAAAAAAAATTTTATAATTAAAAAAGGAAACTGTATAAACATTTAATACTTGTTCTGCTAACTGAAAATCAAGTAATTCCAGCGAATTAAAAGGAAAATAAATAAATTAATTAAAAAAATAATATTTGCAGATACATATTTACATATTAAAAAAAAAACAATTATTTAAATTAATAAACTTACTATGTGCAAATAACAATGATGACGCTGAATTTAAAAATTATTCTCAATATTCAAAATTAATTTTTTGTTTAAAATTAAAAAAATTTTAAACTTACTTTGAATTAAAAAAATTATATAAATTTATTTTTTTTATATTTGTCTGCCAGAATACACAAAAAAACGCCATTTAAAATAATGTGTTACGTCTTTTTTCTATTACGCCATCGATTCACAGAAAAAATAGAAACTCGACTTTAATTAAACAATTTGTTCAGACAATTAAATATTTTACTAATTTTGCCCCTGCAAAGAATTGATCATATCAATTAACGGATTTGTATTTTCAAGTCATGGGACACAAATTTAGTCAATTAAAAAATTAATTGCATAAACAAAAAAATACACCACATAATTAATTATTTAATTAAATAATTTTTTGCAAACATATTTTCTGTGTATGTGACTTCATGTTTTATTTATTAAATGTCACATATACAATAAGTTATATAATTCTAACTTTATTCACCAAACAATAGTAACGTAGACCTTTAGTCATGTATGAAACAGACCAGAGTCTTTAGATGGAATCGAACCCACAACCTAGCAATTATAGACTAGCTCGTTAGGTACACACTAGCCTGCCGGAGCATTCGATTTTGATACGTATATCGTTACCTTTAGTTGTAAAGGAGCTTATCTCACATTTTTTGAAAATTCAGTTTTTGATACAGTTTAAAAAAATACATAGTTTGCAAAAAAAATTGTATTTTAAATTATTTGCTGTTTTGCAATGGTGCGTCGTAAAAGTGCTTAGACCAAAAATGTTAAAGAAAATGTGGTAAGTCCACTTTCAATTTAAAATTTTATAACAATATACTAAAACTTATTGTTTTTAAATAAGTAAAATAAGATTAATCAAAATAAATAAAAAAAAAATTCATTTGCACATTTAACCCTCTATAACTCAACATCTTAAAACTACAAATTTTCAATTAATTCACATAAAAAATACGTTTTTTTTTAAATTTAAAAAAAAAATTTTTAAAGGATTAATTTCATTAAAACGGAGTGTGTCCTACAGGCACAACAAGGGAAAGGAAAAGTTAAAAAGTTATGAAAAAGCTTAAGGTAAAAAATTTAAAGCATTTCATATGTATGCTACATAATTGGATCAAATAAGACGAGTGAAAACTCTTGAAATAGTTTTTTGTTTCCGAGTAGCATAAATCTACGACGCATATCTCACGCAGAATGAGTAAATTTTACATATTTTGGATAGTTGCGTCGAATTCTTTTTCGCCCATTGAGGCCAGTGATCGATCAACTTGATTCTGGCGGACTACTAGCGAAGACAAGTGTTGAGGAGGTTTTCTATTCGCTTTTGCTTGGATTTAACCTTATAAAAGTCGGCGTGTCAGGGTGGGTTAAGTTCTCATTCTAGGCGAAAATTTCTCGATAACATAATGGACCTTAATTTGCATTCGCTCTTATTAATCAACTAAAAGTTAGACATGGAGACGTCTAAATAGTAATTCTCAACCAAAAAATATAAAATAGCACTATAATCAATTTGCTGGAGGCTGTAAAAAATAGATTCCCTTTTCGCTCAATGTAGCCCACAACACACAAACACTAAATTTCGTGTTTTACGCAAATAAGTCATAAATATTAAAAGTACTATAGTAATGACTAATATCTGGACACTAACCTTACAGAGATTTCCACAAAAAAAAAAAAACGGAGCAGCGAATTTAAAAATATTTTTTATTAATTATTTATTATAACGCATTTTCACTTTTTAAAATTTTTCTAAAGTCCAAATGATCTTTCTAAAGCTGCTTGAAGATATATTATTTTAATTAATTAATAATATTTTAATTAAAAATCTTTTGCCGACCATTGTAATGTTTGTATTTTTTAAGATCATAAAGTTGTTGCAACCTGGTCGGAACGCTGAATTGATAAGAATTTATTTGACATTTCAATTAAAACTTGAATATCGAAATGTTCGAATAAGTTATTTTTTATAAGATTCTCTATTTTTATATATGATTTTTTGGGATAACATTTTTATTTTAAAATTTTATTACCAAAGGAAATATTTTTTTTTTAAAGAATAGATATGATAGTTTCAAACCTATTCTTAGGATTTTTTATTTTTGACTTAAATTTTTGAACTTCGGAATTAATG
The DNA here is from genome assembly GCA_949318255.1 of Pollenia labialis. NCBI lineage: Eukaryota > Metazoa > Arthropoda > Insecta > Diptera > Polleniidae > Pollenia > Pollenia labialis. The sequence continues at coordinate 116,879,334 of OX439143.1, forward strand.
TTCGATATTTCTTAAAATATCATACTTAAAGCAAATTTCTAATGAAATTTTTGGGGTAATTATTATAATTATAAATTTGAAAAGAAATTATGTTTGTTATACATTAATATGTTTTATTCTAGCCGCAAAATAATTACATTATTGTAAATTTAAATATGTACGTTTAAATTCCAATGTATTACTTTCAATACCTCAATATAAATTAAAAAATTTGCAAAAACCATAAAAAATCTAGGCGCTTGCCATCATTATAAAAGACTAGAAATGCTTTCAAGTCATTCGTATTAAAAAATATTGAATGAATTTGAACTTATTAAACCGCTAAACAGAAATACAGAAATAAGTCGATCATTCTGGTAGTGCTTCAAAAAAAAAAAAAAAAAAAAAAAAAAACAAATAACGGTAATAAATATAGAAGAAATGTTCTATCATCTAGTATATACTTACCTAGCCTACATTAAAGAAAAATTTATAGAAAAATACTAATAAAATCTATTATTTTACGTTTAACTTTTCTTTATACACATAAATATTCTTGTAGATGAAAAAATATATACATACATACACACTTCTATATAAAAACACTTCAATACACAATTTAAAAATAGATATGTATGTATGTACCTATAAACATAATTTGCATTTCAATTTAGAAACTATACAAGAGAAAACAGGTCTCTGTCAGTGGTTGTCTAACAGACAGACAGACAAGCTAACTGACTAAATAACTTGACTAGAAGTCTGTATGATTGCCGGTGCGTCTGCTGTTTGATGCGTCTGTTTGGCTTGCTTTTAGTTAGTTTGCTGGTTATTTAAACTTATAAGGTTGCTCGATTTTGATACCTCTCAATATGTTCTTGAATCCATATTGTAAAGAAATAAAAGAATAACAAAAATATCGAAGAAAAAAAAAACATTTTTTATAATGGTTTGATTAGCTTATGTGTATGTTTGTGCATACATACATATAAACATTAATTGGGTTACAAACATACAATTTTTTTCTATACAAGAGAGAAAAAAAACAACTTCAACTCGATTAAGCCAACATAAGGCACTTGTTTAACGGCTGGCTTGTAATTTATGGATACATATTTTGAACACAAAAAACAGAAAAAAAATTATACCTACTTATTTACTATTTAAAAAGTTATGCACATCTAAAAATAATCAATAAAGAAAAACTCTCCAGCTTTTTTCAGGCTTAAGTGTTCCAGCCTGTATGCAACACTGTGCTTGCTCAGCAGTATGGTGTAAAAATCAAACAAATAAATAAACAACCAGACTGACGGAGAAGTAAGCACTTGAGAAATTTTTACAATATGTTGTTTTATTTTTCTTTACGTGTATCCCCCGTACGTGTAACATGGAGCAACATAACAACATAATGATTGTTGTCGAAGATGAAGAAATTGTATATACTTAGCATGGAGTAAAAGAAAACAAAAACAATTTATACAAGATAGACAGACTCATACACACAATCGCACTTTTATATATGTATTTCTTTGCATAGAACAAGAAAAAATATATAAAACAACAACTTTAGAAAAAAAACTTGATCAGCGGAAGTTGTTTGAGTTGAATACTTGTATGAGTATGATGTTGCTGATTTTTATATAAAACCCAAGCAACTTACGTTTGCAACTTAACTAAACGAGAACAGTGATGCCAGAATGTACCACTATTAATTAATTAATACACATTTAATAAACTTTTTTTGACAAATCTTCAATTTAAACTCCATTTTTAAGAAAATAATATAGTCTGCGTCTAAAGAGTTACCTTTGTTGAAAACGATTTTTGTACATACTACGACCAAAATACTTGTCAAGAACGTTTCTATCCAATTTGACTTTAAAAACCATTCGTCGATTGCGCAACTTATAGACGACTTTGTGATTTTGATGGCATATGGCTAATTTTTGGCTTGCCAGCTTTGATAATAATAAACCAAATTGACGTATTTGGAGTTAGATCAACTCACAACAGGTGCTACAGACATCATTACATCCAGAAAACTGCAACGTTTTCCTGTCAAAAAAATTTAACGATATTAAATCTCAGCATCCAATTCTGAGAAAGCCAATAAGGCTCGCCGAAGTCAGTAAAACACGACCGGGAAATGGCTCATGCTGTAACTGAATTATTTTCGCGGAATGTATAACACATTAGAAACATTAATGAAATCCAATTTAGGTAGGAAGAACTGTGTTATAATGTCACGACATCGAGCCCCAGTAACAGTCCCTTAACCAGACTAATTTTTGGCAAATACTTTTGGGTTCATCGAACCCCGTGTGCGGGAAATTAAGCGATTTACAAAACCATCAAGGCGAAAAAGTGCTTCATTTACGATTTATCTTTGTGCATTATTTTTAGTAGCTTTGTGTAGACTGGATACCGTCCTAAATTATATACATAATCTGATTGGTTCAACAGTTAAACCGTATCCTAAATACACATTTTTGTAAATTTTTATGTTTCAAAATCTGGCAACTTTATAATGATCACTTCAAAGAGGCGTACTTACTATTACTATTTAGTGCTATGAGTAATTTTATAATTTCTTGTTACTTACAAGTCTTTTTTTTTTCTTGTCACTGAAAAAAAATCATAATTTTAATTTAATGCACAAATAATTGTATTAAAGCAACAAATTATAGTAAATAAATTAGTCATTTTATAACTTGTAGTTATTTAATGGTTAGTAGTATAAAACTACTGAAAATTACCGCTTTTGGAATAAATAAAAAAGGAAATAAGATAACAATTTGTTTGTTAAGCTCTTTAGAGCACAATGAAATATTTAATGGTCAGTCACTACAAGAACAAGTACTGCAAAGTTACATAATAAGCATAATTTATAGGAAAAGCTAAATCCACATTTTTTTTTTCTTTTTTTTTGTAGAAGTTTTAAACAAACTATTACGATTATGATGGTAATAATGATGAAAATTTAAGCAAATACAGGTCAATGTCAAAAAATAAAATTATATTTGTGTATAAATGATAAAAGTTGAGTTTACAAAACTAACTTTAGCATTTAGAAAATAAATTCAGATTTGTAAAAGTACAAGTTTCTACTATTTTGTCGGTTTAGGCTTCAGTTTTATTTATTTCCGGATAAATACAGGAAATGCTGCAACTACAAAAAATAATTTAAGGTTTTGTTTTGCAGTTATCAGTAAAATTGTTGTTAAAAATTTATAAATAAATAAACAATTGATACTTTGGTGTCGGCAATTATACATATTATTGCATGCATTTATCTCTAAAGTAGACATTATTTAATTTTTTTGTATGTATTGTAAATTTTAGCGAATACTAAAACAAAAAATACAAGATAACTTTTTCATTTATTTGCATTTTTAACTTTTAAATAGTTTTAAATGTTAATAATAAAGCTTATTATTATTTCATTTAGATCGTTTATGGATGCAACTTTTTTTTCGCTAAGTGCATTATACACGTAAATGTCAATTGGTAATGACATTTGTCAATATTATGAGGTTACTCTAATTTCCTGTTGATACACTCAACTGTAAAGACCGCCAGATTTTTTTTAATAGAAAAAAATAAGTAGATGTTAGAACAAAACGTAAATAAAGGGTGTTTTCTATGCTCGATAGATATAACGAAAAGCTAAGCTGCCACACAAACTGTCATTCGGATCTCACTTTTTGGCATTTATGATTAGTATTATCGTAAATAGATTGACGCTTGGACAACGCTACCAAAATATCCAAATGCACTTTAAAAAGCAGTCATTGATTCGCGCAACTTGTTGAAAACTTCGTAATTTTTATTGCACACGGTTAATTTTTAAATGAAGTGATTTGCTAATAAATAATGAACGAAAAAAATTCACCGAAAAAAAACAGCCGCGATCCCCATATGCCCGAAATTATTTTCTAGTGTTTATGCCATGTATTGGATCCTTTGATTAAAATTTAATTTTTTGTGTTACTTTTCACAACTTCAACTTCTGTTGGGCTTAAAAAACACCCTTTAGATTACGGAACAAGAGGTACTTAAAATTAGATGTAATTAACTCTACTTTCGTAATCTTTAACCTCCAATTTGAAGCCCTCCCGTTCCGTAAAATTCTTTGGTTCGGTCGTATCTCTCCCATATACACCAACCGAAATTTATGTGCTGTTTTCACAACACAAGTGACTGAACGTGTAGTAAAATGTATATGAAAAGCTCTCAGTTTTTTGAGTGTTTTCCATATAAATTTTACTACACGTTCAGTCTGCATTTTAAGATTGATTAAGGCCCTAATTTTGTAAAACACAACGCAACGACAAAGAATTACATTGAAAGCAAAAACAAATATAATATATAAATAAATATTTTGTAATTTTGTTGTTGCCTCTAACAAAAATTCACATTGGTTTTTAAGATTTCATACGCCTCATTGCTTGTGGCGTTGAAAATTTTAAAACGGTAAATAAATTTCTGTACAAAGCAACAACAAAATTACAAAATATTTATGAATTTGTTTTTGCTTTCAATATAATACTTTGGCGTGCGTTGTGTTTTACAAAATTAGGGCCTTAATCTTAGTTTTACTCAAATCAATCTCAGTTTTGGATTGTTTCAAGTACGTATTCCGGATTAAATATGGATACGTTAAGCATTTCGCAATTAAATAATCCGTACTTGAATCGATCTTTCTGTACTTGATGCACTTACCGTACTATTGATACCGCTTAGGATTGATTTTAGTACGGATGGACTGATTTATCTTTTCAGTGTAAATGTTAAGATAAAACGTTATGTGATAGCTAAAGAAACAGATTTAAAGTATTTTTTCATAAGTTCTTATCATTCCAAACATTAACATGACATTAGAAAATATGTCATCTTTATGACACACTTTTCTTAAACACATAAAAACTTCCGCCATTTTATCGCCCCAAGTCTCAACAACACTCAATAACTCTTAAAAACTTCCATATTTGTATACATTTGGATTTTTGAAAATATGATTCAATTTATGTTTTTAAAATTAAGAAACGAAAAAGATATTTACAAGACAAACACAAAAAGGAAATGATACCGCAAACTGTAAATATAAGCCATAGATATTTATTTAGCATCTGAGTGTAAATGTATCTTGACACATGAATGAGTCATAGCAATAAGAAAGTATGTTGGCTTAACATTTGTATGTATGTGGCAGAGATGTTGGTAAATTAAACAACATTATTGGCAGGATATGCAAACAATCACTGGTATAATAGTCAGCCATTAACAAGTCTAAAGTAAAATAATCCAATATTAAAGTAACAAACATAAAACTAGAAAATTAAGTTAATAAAAATATGAAATTTATGCAAATCAATTATGATAAGATTTCTTAGTCATTCTTGGAATAAACAAAATAACCCTAAAGTTTAAGATGGTAATAACTTTGTGTTAAAATTAGAGCTTTTAATGTTAAAAAACGTTAAAAATCTGTTTGCAACTTAAATTTTAAGAAATTAAAAACCAAATCTAAATTTTTTTTTTTTAATTTCTTTTATAAATAACTTTTTAAATATAAATATTATTTTCAAGAACTCCATTTTGTGTTAAAATTCGATATATTTAACAATATATGAAATTTTTTTCTTCAAATTAATAAGTTTTATTAAATTTCGAAATTAAGTTTGAAAATTTTATTTTCTTAAATTTTCCTCCAATATTGAATATTAAGTTTAAAATAAATTAAATAAGTATTAAAAGTTGAGTTCGAAAACTCGATATTTTAAAAAAATAAGATCTATTAAATTTCAAAATTAACTTCGAATACTTGAATTTAATAAATTTGCATTTAAAACTTCAATAACATTTAAATTTGTAATATTTTTAAAAGCATTTATGCCTGTATTCATAAAAATATTTTAAATTTAATAAAGGTTTACAAAACAAAATTTTCCTAAATATGTATACATACGTTATTTAAATTTAATAATCATTAATAAATACGGGGTTTGGTTATAAAAAACAATAAATTTCATATATTAATAAAAATTTTAAATTACAAATTTACATTAGGATTAAGCGTCGGTGCATTAAGGGAAAAAAGTTCATCCAATAGATTTCGAATACCTCCAAAATGATGCATCTACCCAAATAATATACAAAATTAGGGCTACTTTAAGGACTGGAAGACAGAGCGCTATTTAATATATTTTATTTAAATTTGCTTAATAAATATGAAAATTTTATTAATTATTTCGTTTTAGCCTTTTAACATGTAAAAAACAATTTTGTGCTGAATAAAAGAAACTTAAAATCGATAAGAAACCATTTTAAGCTGCCCACAAACGAGTGATTTGTGCGTGTGATTTGTATGCGCTCGACATTTTGTTACTTGTCAATGAGGCTGTGCGCGAACAAATCACAAGTAAATGAAAACTTTAAATTTCTTGTGATTTGTACAATGCGTCAGTGAGCTTGTGCGCGAATATTTTAGAATTTTTTTCATTTTAGAGTACATACAACGAAACGTCAAATTGTATCTATTGCGGAGATTTTTAGCATTCAAACATTTTTTGTATTCTTCTTTAATTATTATTTTTGTTTACAACGAAAAGCTAAAGCATTGTTTGTGGTAAAAGTGATTGCGGAAAAAAATTTTATAGTGTTCTGGAGGTGTTATTTCCATATATTTTAAAAAAATTACAAAAAATTTTCTTCTTAAAAGCCAGTCAGTTATTTGTTGATTTACTTCTTTTTTAATTTATTTTTTGTTGTGTACACAAATAAATTATCAAAAGTTGAATTGCATTAATAAAAAAATTTAAAATCGAAATAGGTAGGCAGTTCTCTAATAAAAAATTTTAACTTAAAATATGTTGTTGTAAAATTTAATAACAGAATTTGTGCTTTAGTTCGAAACCTAAAAGATTTGGTAAAAAATGTCTCGTATCTATTGTAGAGAATTTAATTTTTAGACTTGAAATATATCTAAAGAAATCTAATAGCAAACTTATCATTTAACAACTTGTTCACACTTAAATATTTTCAAAAAGGATGGTTAATCTTTTTTTCTATTTTTTTCTTTTTTTACATAAAAAAGGGTGGGGTTCTTTAAAAAAAAACTACTCGTACCATTACAGGAAAGTGCAAATAAAACCAAAATGGAAAAAAACCATTAACAATAATAAATTATGAATTTGTATTTGTTATTTTACTTTCTTTTGTTTTCAGGGAGAGATTATTGACGCCTTAAAGCGGTATGACATTTAGATTTTATTAATTTTTTGATAAAACTTCTTTTTTTTGGTGGTGGTGTTAAATAGCATCATAAAAAAACACAAAGAAACATTAAATTTTGTTGAATAAATAAAAATAATAATAATGAAAAAAAATTTGAGTTTTGCGTTCAATATCCCAATTTAATTCTATAAAATTAACTGTATATTTTACGCTTCCACGCTTCTGTAAAAAATCAATTGATTTTCAATCTCCCCCTTTTATTTTCTATTTCTTCGTTTGAGTCTGAGTAGTTTTCTTTGATTCAATAAAATTATGTATTTGTTTGCATGGGTTGCGTAGATTTTATTTGTTTTAATCAAAGATAACAGATTTTTTACATTTAACGGATAAAATGGAAAAAATAAAGGCATGTGAATTTATAGATTAATTGTTGAAAGGTTGCAATAAGCTTAAATTTTAGACTCTTATAGAATAAGAAGATTCTAAAGGGAGAACTACGTTATTAACAGGGCAAGTTTTAATATGCTTTAATATGTTTAAAATATGCATGAAAATATACCAAAAATAAGTGAAAGTATGCACGCGAAAAAACAAAACCTAATAATTTTTAATTAGTTTTATTTGAACAAATGTTTATTAAAAAAAATATGTATAATTGTCTGTTTTTAAGGTCTTAAATTGAAACGAATTTCGATTGTTACACAAAACCGTAGAATATATTGAAGATAAATGTATAACATCAAGTCGATAATAAAATAATATGTATTAGTGCCGGTTCATACACGTCAAGTTTGACTCGTCGCATCTTCTGCTTTAAGAAGAGAAGGGAAAAGAGAATGCCATGTAATTTCCCCTCTTCCACAGAAACTCAAGACTTGACAAGTCAAACTTGACGTGTGTGAACCGGCACTTAGTTCACGTGGAGATAGTATGTCAATCGGGCATGTTCTGTAAATCGAAATGAAGTGGATTTAAAATCGCACAAATTTTGAAAACGATCCTGTACAGAAGGTTCATGAAACTATTTCTTTTTATATACTTCATACTTTGGGTACTAATTGTCTTTATAAGAACCACTGTTGAAAACCGGGTAAACTTCAGCCATTTTGTTAATTATTGAGATCAAAATCTCGTTCGATTTCAATTCCACTTCATTTCGATTTGTAGAACATGCCCGTATATATTTATCGGTTTCGCTTTTATTAAAACATATTTTGTTTTTTAACCTGGTCAATTTTTGAAGACCAAAGGCACAACCATAATGTGCATAACCTGCCTTAAGCAACTGCACGCATACAGGTAATTCATATGTGTTAAACTACATTCAACGGAACGAAAGTTTTTGTTTAGTTTTATAAACGTGCCGTTTACTTAAGCAAAGTGCGAAACTGATCGGGCATTACTACGCACAGAATCTGATGTTTTTTTATTTCAATTTTTTAAATGTATTTGATAGGCTTTTCGTAAATGTTTGAGAGTAGCTTAAGCTAGCTTATGCATTATTTGGCCTTAACATTTCGACTACAAACTTTGTTAAATTTTTCAATAAATATTTATTCTTAATATTTTGAGCATTTTCTTTTACGTCTTCTATGACGGATAGAAAATCATGCTAATCACGCAAACCAGAACGGAACAATGCAGTCTTAAAGTTCTGAGTTATCTCTTACCATAAGAACATTTAAGATTTTTTTAGTTTCTTTTGTCATTTTTAAATAAATCACTATCATAAATAAAACATCCAAAATTGTTCAGTAACTGGTAATTTTAGAAAAATTAACACTGATGTGATTTCTCTTAGTTTATGTTAAAAATTTCGAAAAGCACTGGTTATTAACATTTTAGAGGAGTTAAATGGAAACGGCTTTTTGCATAAAATTTGTCAAAAGATATATAGATAAATAGATTTTAAAATAAAGTTGAAGTTTATTTAAAAAAACTAAAATAATGGAATGATTTTAAAGCAAATCAATATTCTACATAAAATTTAATATTGTGTTTCATGATATTTGAATTAAAATAAAGTTTTTTATGTTCCAAATGAATCACGATTTTTGAAAATCTTTTAAAGATAAAAATTTATATTTTAAAAGTTTTAAGTGTTAATGTATTTTGTATAAATTTAAAAGTAGACAATAATATTTTTTTTAACATAGGTCAACTTTTAATATTTAACCAGTTTTTTGTAATTTGCTTTCAAAGTTTAAAATCTAATCACAACTATTTTCAGAAAAAACACATACAAAGGTACTCTAATACTTGCAAGTGTTAAAGACCAACCAAAATGAGCGCATCATGCGTTTTCTATCTGTTGAAAATTCTTAAGCTTATTTAAAATGTAGAAAGCAAACCAATTTTTTTGGCATAGTACCATGAGGCCAACCATGTCCTAGTAACCACGAAAATCATAATCTTTTGTAATTTTTCTCAAAAAAGTTCACGCACCAATTGGTTTTTCTAAACAGGTGTATTAAAAATTTTTTAAAAATTTATTATTTTTTAAATTAAAGCACGGACTTGAACTAACAAAAATATTATTTTACATAATTTAAAATTTTTTTAAGGCGGCCTTCTTAATGCAATATTGAATATTCATATTTTATACGGTGTTTTTTTTTATTCATTTTTAAGTTTTTTTCGTTAAACAAGGTTAAAGATATGTTTGGGTTTGCGGAAAAATCTCTTATAACATCTCTAAATATTAATGAAATTTCATACTTGAGCTATTTTTTGTTTTAAATAAACATATTATTAATTTTTCTTAACCAAAAAGAAAATTAAAAATTTTCCAAACTTCATCACGGTTAGTGCGTGAACTTTTTTGACCTTAGCGAAAAAAGAAATATACGTTCCCTTATAGTTGTTTATGCTCTATCGGACTGTGCTATGCCAATTTTGATATTTTTAAAAAGTTATATCCCTAATGTACATGTCTTGACAAAATTTTACACTTCATCGATCAAAAATTACGCTTTTATTAACAAAAATCAAAGGGACGTAACTACGAGTGTTTTTATTTTACAAATGCAAAACGACGTAATTACACAAAATATAATAAAATGATTTTCTTTGAACATTTTTTGAAGAATTACATGAACGGCTCAACAATGTATGTTTTTCTGACATGTTTATAGTTTTCATTTTATAAAGTTTTTTTTCTTCTCCTGAAAAATTATATTTTTGTTAGTTACGCCTTTTTGCATTTTAGCTAACGATATGTACATATTGATTAATTTACAATATTTTGGTATCTATATTTGGCATAACGTAAATGTTGTAAGCCAGCTTGGCATAATGCTAGATATTATTTTTATTTTAAATAATTAATTTCTTTTAATTTCATTGAGAACAAAGTTTATAAAAATTTATAAATTCAAGCTAAACTATTTTTGTAAAAGGAAGACTACAATTCGAATTCAGTTCAACCCAACGATCGCTCAGCTGGCCCTATGATCGAAATGTAGGCATTTCGATTATATGCAGAGCTTTTATTACACAAAATTTAATCGCACAAATTCTAATAGTCGATGCTGTAAAATTGATTTCTCTTATGACGCAGATTAGGTTAGGAAACGAAGCAGCTCTTTTACAAATACATGTACCCTGTTTCACCTGTTCTAGTTTCAACTTTAAAATAATCGGTTTTGTATTTATTTAGTCATTGATTCGTAAAAAATATAACATGTTTATAAAACGAATTTTCTATAAAAATTTATGCAATAAACCTTATATAAATTTGTTTTATTACCACTGTTAAGTATTGTTGTCAGTTCTAACAAATTAGTCGAAGTTGAGCATTCTTTACCAAAAACTTGCTGGAAATGTGTAATTATAGAAGAGAATTTATGACTTAAAAATTTAGTAAGATATTTTTCAATTAGTTTAAGAATGATTCTTAATTTGGCAATAACTCTGTAGTGATTTATTTTAGATTTGTTTCCCTATTTAAACAGTGGAATAATAAAAGATTTTTTTCATAATTTCTGTTCTATTTATTCAAATTTCTCTTCACTAAAAATACTTTTTAAATAAAACCTAATTCTTTTTCTTTAAAAAATCTTATTTAAACTAATTGATTTTTTTTAAGTGGTAAGAAAATCACAGTAACATTTACTACAATCATCTGTCAATGTTAACAAAAATGATTTATGACTCTTATATCAAAGCAAAAGATTAGTGTAATTTAATAACTGTGAAGGAAGAGCAGACAAAATAAAATTGCATTAAACGGGGAAAGATTTTAATGATTTTTGCATTCCGTATACGTTTGCTAATGTGGAAAGGGGTTTTTATATCAAAATATTATAAAAACTAAAGAAAGCAACAGACTGTAAGTGCGTACAGTTTCGAACCTGATACAACAATTCGTAATAATTATAATAATGCAAATATATTTATGATTAATCTCTATTATAAGACGTTAAAAATGTATAAAATACATACAAATATTTAAAAGTATTGTAGTTTTTTATGTTTTTTTTAACGTACAAGTAAACCTTTTTTACGACATTTTGTTTATTTTATTTAAAAAAAATCTTGGTTTTTAATTTGGCATTTCGAAAACATATCTTAAGTCTAGATAAGATAAAAAGTTTTAAAAAAGAACTCGGTGAAAAAATAATTTTTATCAAATAACACAATAAACCAAAATTAAAGAAAAATTTCGTCTGTAATATAAAATTTTAAAAAAGTAAAAAAAAAATGTTTTTTAAGGAAAATTCGTATGATTAACAACATTTTTTTTCAACTTTTTAAATTTAACTTAAGATGTTTTGTCAAAATGACACAGATAAGTATTTTTTTGTTATTAAAATAAATTTTTATTTTTGTATAATTGAGGTCCGAAGTATATTTTTTTGTTCTGCTTTGTGTGCTTTACATGAATTTTTATCCGTAATAGAAGACGTAAAAGAAAAAGTTAAAAATCTTAAGAATAAAATATTTATTAAAAAATTTAATAAAGTTTTTAATCGAAATAATTAAGCCCAACTATATTATGCATGAGCTGGCATAAGCTTCATTCAAAACTTAACGAAAAGATTATCAAATGTATTTTAAAAAAAACAAATATAAAAAATGTTTGATTCCGTACAGTATATGCGATCAGATTCACACTTTGCTTAAGCTAATGATAGTTTCATAAAACTTAAAAAAAGTTCCTTATGTTTACTATTGTTTGGCACATAAGATTTACATGTGAAATAAGTTAAAAAAAGCTACAAATATATGTATGTATTTTAATAAAAGCGAAATTTATTGGCACACTATCTCCATAAGAACATCGACTGTGTGACAATCGAAGATCATTTCAATTTGAAAACTTGAAAAAACACATGATCATACTTTTTAATAAACATATGTTCAAATTAAACGATTTTAAAATGTATGCATATTTTAAAAATGTTTAATCCAAAAACTATCATAATTAGATTTTCAACTCGGCCTAATTTTATTGATTATTTCTAAAAAGTGAAAATTGTATACCAATTAAAAAAGAAAAATTAAAATAGAAACTCAAAACTATTTATGAAAATATATTCTTTCATTTTGAAGAATTTGAAATTTGGAAAAAAACAATAAATGAAAATTATTACTGAATTTAAAAATATTTTAACTAGGTAGATACCTATCGTCACGTTTCTTTGTAAACTACGTAAGCCCCAACCAAGGCCCATTGAAAAGGTCTGCGCAAGAAGCCTGATCATCATTGTTTATGTTCTTTTTAGTTGTCAAAAGTTGTTTACATTTTGCTTACATGTGCATGTATACGTTTGTTTACGTTTATGGTATGCCACACATACACGTTTTTTTATTTTTGCTTTGTATATGTGGTAGTAAATTTTTGACAACTAAAAAGAATCGTTTTTTGTTTTTGTACAAGTAAGCAGACCTGATAGATGGGCCTTGGCCCCAACTAATAGAGCATTTTTCAGAAAACGAAAAAAATATAAGTTTGAAAGCAAATTTTTTTACAGAACATGGGTTTGCGACTCTGGAAGGAAAAAAATTTGTTACTTACAAGTAACTGCTGTAGCTAAATTTTTAAATTTTAATTTTTTTTTTTTTGCTAAAAAATTAAATAGGTATCCCTTCTTTATCTCTTAGCAAAAAAGAATTTCTATGCAAAATTTAGTTGCTATGTATTTAGATGAAAAGTTCAGTTTTAATTTGTTGCTTTAAATTCATAAATTAGCCCAAAAATTAAACCTTAGATTAAAATTAAAAAATTGTTTACCTATTTCAACAAATTAAATAACAAGGAGATACTACAACAAGTAACAACACCAAAAACTCAACAATATTTTTTTTGTTGCTTTCGTTGACCGATATTTTAAAAACACAAGCAACTTTTGACATTTCTCTCCCTAATCAAGAAAAAAAGTAGCACAGCTGTGCTTTTAACGCCATTTGAAAAATGAATTCGCCTTGTTTATTAATTTGTTTATAATGTTTTGATAGATAGAAAGCTAAAAATTTGTTTTACCAAAAATACAAATTTGGTTTAAAATTTAAATAATAGCTAACAGAATTTGATAAGTCTTTTAATAAGTTATTTATACATATAATTTATATTAAGGGGTTTCATGATATCGCTTAAAATTGCCATTTGTGCAAATGAGCAAACTTGCGTGACTCGTTCATGAAAAACCTTTTAATTTTTGTGTAATTTGAAACAATTAATGTCAGTTTATAACAAACGTCAATACAAAAATTAAAAGAGAAAATTCAAAAATATAAAAGTTAAAATTTGTGAATTATATGTGAAATTTGTTTTTAAAAATGCACAAAGAAAGCCAAGGCCCATTGAAAAGGTCTGCGCAAGAAGCCTGATTATCATTGTTTATGTTCTTTTTAGTTGTCAAAAGTTGTTTACATTTTGCATGTATACATTTGTTTTCGTTTATGGTATGCCACACATACACGTTTTTTCCTTTTGCTTTGTATATGTGGTAGTAAATTTTTGACAACTAAAAAGAATCGTTTTTTGTTTTTGTACAACTAAGCAGACCTGATAGATGGGCCTTGAAGAAAGCCAAAAGACTAATTGGCTCAAATTATTGCTGGAATTTATTGTTTGTGATTTTTAAACACTTGGATTTTTCATAGAAAACTTCGTTAAAAGCACTAAAAGATCTGTTTGTATAAATGCACAATTGAACTGCGCAAGTTTACGAGTCAAAGTTGTTAGGCAAATTTACGAAGTTTGTGCAAATGAATTCTCATATAATTTTTGACACTTTATTTGCGAGGGCGTAAAAATGCACAGATTGCTAGACTTTTAAGCGATATCATGAAAAGCCTTATTACATTCAATTTGGTGTTGAGAAGATTAATTCTTGTTCGATTAATCGAACATTTTTAGACGATTAATTATTCGAATAATTTAAAATTTTTAATTTCGATTAAAAGATTGATCGAAGAATTTATACCGATTAATCCAATAATAATAATATATAGTATTTCTGTTAAATGTATAATTTTTTAAAGTTTTAAGTTGAATGAACAAACAGTTATGTTTAATTTGTTACTTAGCTTATATTTTTGTGTAATTTTTTTAACACAATTTAATTATTCATTTCACAAAAGAAACGAGTAAGAAAGTATAGTCGGTCAAGCTCGACAATATGATACCCAACACCACAGTATTTAAAAACAAATTTTCGAAAGGGTATGGCTATATGAATAGGGATCTATCTATGTTTTAAATTTCATTTAAATCGGTTTGATAGTTTCAGAGAGGCAAATGTTGCACCCCCATCTCCCCTCGTGGTCTCATTTTTTTATTAAATTATATCCAAAATTTACGCACAAGGTTACATGGACAGCCAGCCGGACGAACATCGTTAGATCAACTCAGAAAGTGATTCTAAGTCGTCCGGTATACTTTAATATTTTAAGGCGTTACACACATCAGCACTAATGCATAATAAACTCTACACTATTGTGGTGTGGGTATAAAAACAATAAATGTATGTTAACTCAAAGATTTATATTAATTTATCGGGCATGTTCTAGAAATCGAAATGAAGTGAAATTGAAATGGAACGATAATTTAAATTAAATTATTAGCAAAATGACCGTAGTTTTTCGTGTTTTTAGTGTTGTTCTTCCAAAAATTCAAGATACTTAAAGAGTGAAGTAAATAAAATCAAATATTTTTATGAACTTTCAGTACAGAATTTATAAAATTTCTGTACCTATTAAGAATTATTCGATTAAACGATTAATTTTGAAATTTTATTTATTTAATCGAATAAGTTAAAAATGCCAAATATCGATTAATCGTTTAATCGAAGAAAAATAAAACCCGATTAATTGAACAGCCTACTATTCAATCAATCAAATTTAAAAAGCTTTCTTGCAATATTTAATAATAATACCTAGGTAAATAATTTTATTAAATAAACGAAAAATTAAAATAGGTAGGTAGGTACCTACCTAGGTTTTTATGGTAAATTTTTCTATTGTTTACTTTTAATTTATTTTATTTTGCTTATTAATTTTTGTAATAATCTTTATTCTTTTAATTTTAATTGAATTTTTGCCTGGATTGTAATTTTGATTTTCAAGGTTTCTTTTGCTTTTAATTTGTTACACTTTTTTCAAAATCTCCCCTAACTTTTTTCGGCACTGTGGGAGTTTTTTGTTTTAAAATAAATATTTTCACTTCACTAACATAATTTTGTTGTTGGTAAATGGTTCCACTTAAAAAATTAAATTTCATACATTCTGTTTCATTTGTTAAAAACGGAGTTTAAAGGCTTTTTCAGTTTTTTTTATAGGTAGGTAGGTACATAGATATATTTTTTGATTTTCTATACTACACACTCCCTTGTTTGTTTTCATATAATAATGTTGTTACTTTTTTTTTGTACCTACCTATAAAAGACTTTTTATTTTCAAAGAACTATTTTAAACACACAAAACTTAAAACAACACTACAAATACAGTGTTCGAACTCTACTAAGTAGAGTAGAGAAAAAACGAACATGATGATAATAAATAAAATAAAAAGTGCATGCACACACTCAACAACTTATACGAAACACTAGCATTAAAACGTACA
The DNA here is from genome assembly GCA_949318255.1 of Pollenia labialis. Taxonomy (NCBI): domain Eukaryota; kingdom Metazoa; phylum Arthropoda; class Insecta; order Diptera; family Polleniidae; genus Pollenia; species Pollenia labialis. The sequence goes on from OX439143.1 coordinate 116,895,616, forward strand.
TGTAGGTAGGTACAATTATAATAAATTTACACCCGTCACTAAATGCAATGCAGCAGCTAGCTTGTCCAGCCAGCCAGATTAAGTAAATAGGTATACTATATGTATATTCCATATAGAACAGACAAAACGTCGTCTTGTTTGGTTATTAGGCAAGAAGGGGGGTGAAAATATTTTATTTTATTACAATAATAATTAACCTTAAGATGATAATTATTTTCCGTTTTTTAATCCTTTCCTTTTTAAAATTTATCTTTGTTATTTTTGTAAATGAAGATGCCTATGTAGGTATTCTAAGCAAAATTGAGGCCATTACCCTAAATTCAATGAAAATTTTGTCAATCTGTGTAAAAATTATAATTAATATACACCTGTAGCTTCAATTTGTTGACTAGTTTTCGTTAGTGGTTTTAAATTTTCTGTATTCGTTTAACTAACAAGAACACACTATGTTTACACTATCATACCTACTATTTTGTTGTCGTAGATTTACTGGTCTTACTGGCTTTATGTAGTTGTTGTTCTGCATAAATTAAAAACAACTTAACAAAATGCAGATACATAGATACAACACATTCAAAGAGTTTAATATAAAAAAAAGAGAAACCCCAGAAGTTAATGCTCTTTTTAATATTAATACAAAAGAAGAAAAAAAATAATACTCTATCAATAACAGCAAAAAGATTTTACCATAAAAGCAACATAATAAACATACACAATTTAACTCATATTAAACTCAACACTCACATTTATTTTCTTAAAAAAGCACACATATTGTTATACCATAGAAAAAAAAAACCAACAAGTTAAAATAAAACTGGAAACTTGATTGCAACCAAAAGTAACTCCCAAAAACCTGTTTGCTCTTTTTTACGTATCCATAAAGTTTATGGATGTTTGTGGCATAAACATAAAAACCCATACATAGATACATGTACGTATAAAAAAACATAATACATACATACATATACTATATACATATAAACATAAACAAATATGTACATAATTGTTTTTATTTGTTTTCTTACGCTTTTGTATTTTCTTAATGCAGTTAACTAACGTTTTCTTATTTTCTTTAAACACACTCACACAAAAGCACTAGTATCACCTCTACGCTTTAATAACAAATATTGTACAACTGTATACACAACGTTGTATTTCTGGTACATTTTTTATGTTAAAATATAAGCATCATTTTTAGTGGATTTTTTTTTATTATATTTATTTTTATGCTGGTTTTTTTTCCTTCAAATGATTTTCTTCATTTTATTTTTCATTCTATTTATAATTATTACATATTTTTGTTTCATAAACATACATCTTATTAAACCTTTTAATTTTCTACACTCACCAAATAATTTTATAACGTTTATAGTTTTGTTTTTATTATTTTATTTAGTTTATTAGAAAATCTTTAGAAAAAAGATAAATTTTAGAAAATAACACAAAAACACAATAAAAATTTAACACTTCTTTACACTACTTGTTACTACTGTAGGCGGCCATTACTAACTAAATTATTTGTGGGTATACATAAAACCAACGTTGTACATTTTGCGTTTTTTTACTGTTTTCCTAGCATGTTTTAGAAAAATACGCAACATTGTTAAAACTTTATTAACATTGTTCTAATTATAATATATAAGCTGTTGCATGCAAAACCTAAAAAACTACGTTAAAAAAATAATAATTATTTTTTAAGAACTTATTTCTAATTTTTTTTCTATCAAAGTTCATATTATATACATATGAACCTACCATAATTTTCCATATTAAATACCTATCTGTTTAAAAATAGAGTAGCGAAAAAAGCAAAAAATTAACACCACTGGCAGCGATGAAATACATTACAGGGCGAATTCACTATTCAATTCGCCTTGATACATTATTGCCAAGTGCCTTTGTTCCCGACCACACGAGCAATAAGTTAAGCATTTCTTTTTTGTGGTACAAAATCCTATAAAAAGAAAAACAAATAAAAAAAGGGGAAAACCGGTATAAATTGCATGCTTTTAAACAAGTAAATATTTTATGGTTTTGTTTTTTAACGCTCATCTTTTTTCGCAATGAATCAACATTTCCACAGCATAGTTTTAAGATATATATGTAAGTATGAATTTGACGCAGGTATTCTGCCGGCGTTATTGCTTGTGTTAACCCATGGTCCAATTGCTCGAAACGCCTTCTAATTTATTGCAGAGTTGTATTTTTTATGTGCAATTGTTTTTGAAATTACTTCAATTTTTTTACACAAATAAATACTTTTGTTCTTAACATTTTTATAATTTTTTACACAGTCAAAATGCGTATTGTTTTTCTATTGTTGTAGTTGCGCGCCATGCATTAATTGTAGAAAACATAATCAAAAAATACCATGCAAAAACAAAACCAGGATACACTTGTACCCCATTATAATTTTTAATAATTTTCAGCTTCACAGCAAAAATTATTTGATTTAAATGCAGTTAAATAAAAATACATATGTATAAGCAAATTAAATAAATAACTTATTGATTGTTTATTAATTATTACAACAAAAAATGGTGCTAATAACTATTAATCAATGAACATTTAGTTAGCAAACATAATCAAATAATACCACGCAAACACATAATCATAAAAAGACTTTTATATCTTAGATCCGAAGTTTTAATGATCTATTAGTATTGGTTTTCAAGCTACAAATGTATTAAGTAGCAAGTAGACATATTTTTACCCGGTTATGCATTCTACGGTTAACTTTTTACGGCAGAGTAGCTTTTTTAAAATCTTTGAACTGCAGGCGCAAGAGTAAACCATCGAGTATACACATTGCTTTCAGATTTCCAGTCGTTTTAGTGGATGTCGAAAATTCTTTCTTGAGAATGTACTAGCTGACCCGGCAAACGTTGTTTTGCCATATAACTTTTTTCTAGTAAAAGAAAGAGGAATGAAAGTTAAACATAAGAAAGTGATGTATTTTTTATCCTGAAGTATGAAAATCAAGCAGAGCTAATCCATTTTCATTACGAAAAGCAATTGCGTGTACGATGTGTTTTTGTCAGTCCGTCTTTAGTTAACTCAAATAAGCTCGATGGCTTGCCGTGTGAAAAACATGGTGTGCCCAAATCAAAGCCGCAAACAGACTTATTACTTGTCATTGCAAATACCAATCTAATAGAATATCAATTCAATTGGGACGTCTGTGGCAATAATTGGAGTTCGTGGCAGCAAAACATTTTCGTCTCGGAATTACCCGACCGATCGTGTACAATTGCATAATCGTAATGGGTACGAATTCCGAAGTAAAAACCCGGGGAAAAATTTGTCAAAAAAATACATAAACTTTTCAAATGAATCGCTTAATTATTTATGTTAGTGCCCATTCACATTATGCGATTTTTGTCGTTTCGATTCTTAGTCCCAATTTCCACAATGCAAGTCTTATTGATAAACTTATCACATTTTCTTCTTTGAATCAGCTTCGGCGTTTTCACGAGTCAAGTCTTATTATTTATCTGTTATTCCATTTGTATGAATGTATATGTGCGTTTTGACATTTCGTTTAAAACATATTTCTTATTAAAATGTGTTTAAATTCAAATTCGTGTTGAATATTTTAACAGTTGTTAAATTTAAAATTAAAGTTGTGTAAAATGTACTTTTAATTATAAATTTCTTTTATTTTGTTAAATAACAAATATTAAAAAAAAATTCACACACGCTACGAAATTAACTTTGTACAACGAAATTAAATATGAAAGATAATTGTCAAAATAGACCTGCATATGACGAGTACAGCAAGCTGAGTACTCGTTTCTTTTCCCCTCTTCACTCTCGCCTTCAAAGTAGCAAGCTGATCAATAAGACTTGCATTGTGGAAATTGGAACTTACTTTATTGAATTCTGTTAGGTAAGTTATTCTTAGTAAAATTACGTGTAAGGAAGTTACTATTTAATAAGAAGTTGTGTAGAAAAATGAGTGCAATGAGAAGAAAATGTATTAATTTGGAACTAATATTGGCCGTAATAAAACGTTTCAAGTCGGGTAAAAGGACTGTTGATATAGACAGAATCCTTGGTGTTTAGATAGGCAATAGAGACAGCGCTAAAAGTTAATCATTTAAAAATAGCTCGAGTTAAAAGCAAATGAGATTTTATTTATTATTTAATATTTTTCTGAATATGGATAAATGAAATAAAAAAATTTTTGTTATGTATTTATGCAAATACATATATTTTTTCTTGTTTTCTTTTTTAATGATAAATATATTCAGCTCACTTGCTGAAATAAATAGAATAAAATTTAACCATATCACTTTCTTCATCATAAATAGAATTTCTTGCTAAAAATGTATATTTTCGAACCAATTCATGCAATAAATTGTCTTTAATTTGTAAAATTATTTATTTGACGTTTTGTTGACGATTTTGTTCAATTTTCGTGACGATTTTGACGAATTTTGTTAAAACTTTTTACGATTGTTGCGGAAAAAAGTCTAACAAGCCTGCTTGGAGTCTACATTAATGTAATACAACTCTGTACTTACTGCTATTTTACTCAAGTTTTTAACGCTTTTTAATACAACTCTGTTGTAATACCAACAACAAAAACACCAATAAAATACCTTTAGTGCATTCAGTCAATACACAAAACACATAAGTGCAGTGGAATTTTATTGATAAAACAAAATAATAAAGGGAGAAATGTTGTGAAAGTTTTAACACAAATTATTTAATTAATTAATTTTAGAAAAATTTTAATAAAAGCGAACAAAAATTCCTTGTAAAAATGGCAAAGTGAGTATTGGATCAGAAATAAAAAGACGATTGTAAAGCAGTAACGCCCCTCTTTGGCAAACAACACGACCGACATGCATGAAAAATGTTGCGAATTTTGTTAGTATGTATATAGTTTTTTTCCTTAAGTTTTATTTAATTTGATTAATATTTAATTTTATAATTATTTACTTTATTTACAGATAATTTAATCGTTAAACGTTAAAAAACAATGATTTTCTTAAATTCGGTTTTTAATAATTTTGTTGTTTTTATGGACAGTTTTATTGGCGATGATAAGAGGTTGTTAATTTTTTATTTTTTTTATAATTTCATTGATTTTTCAGTATTGTTGTTATTTAATAATGAAAGGAAGAATAAATAATTGGACTAATAAGATTTAATGTCTTTTATACAGCTAAGTTAAGTTGTAATAATTAGAAGTTATACTAATTTATCTTCAAACCGAAGAGTTTTGAATAAAAAATTGCATGCAAAAGTTTTTGTTCTCGTTTAATATTGTGAGATATAACGTAAAATCAAATACATATAGGTATAATATAATTTTCGAAACTAACAAAACGAAATCTTAAGCATTTAGTTCATAATCCATAGTAGGTATATTTAAAAAAGGTACCTATTTAAACCATTTTAAACAGAGTGGAATTAAATATCACCCGGCTGGAAAATCTTATTTGATAGATCGCTTCATCGTTATATTTTATTGAAAATGTTTTCGCAATAGAATTTTCCTGTTTAAAAAAACGCTTGCCGGTCTTGTTTAGGAAGCTCAGTAAGAATTTTAATTTTTAGTAGAGTTTTTGTTGGTATGTATGTATTAGGGTTTCTATTCGGGAATATTTTGGAAAATTATTTGCTAAAATATCTGGTCATCGATCAGAATTTAAAACAGTTATGTACTGCATGACCCAGTGTTTCCAGAACTTTAAGAGGTAAAACCAGCAAAAAACCATAATTTTTCATCAAAAAATTGCAAAATCTGCGCCAAGATTTGAAAAATCTTCTAAACACCTTTATTACATTTTGTATGCAGTTTATTTAGAAAAAGATATAACAATTCATTTCAAAAAATACGGCCACTGTTCTGGAATTTGGAATCGATGGTAGTTTAAAAAGTAGTTCGTGCTAATATCTATATAAAATTGTATTTATTAGAACTTGGCGTTAGCTGTTATCCGGCTGATAACATACGCTTTTTGACAGATAATACATTACTATCTGTCAACTTGATCTTAACTTTTGCTGACTGCAAGTTTAAATAATGACCCTTAGTGGTCCTCGAAGTACGAGGTATAAAAAAGGAAATTGTTTATGAAAGTAGACCAACAAGAAGAACTTCTGCATCATTAGTTTGGTCATGGTACATCAATAAATAATTTGAAGTTAGTAAGTATCGTATAGGGGAATTTGTCACGTTTTAGGCTCTGTTATTTGTCATAACTCGAGAACCACTAGTCCGAATAAGCTGAAAAAATATAAAAAAAATTAAGAATTACAATTCCTTTAATCTGTGCATACAGTTTCGCTACATAAGCAACAGTTTCGCAGTTATAAATACATTTATGAAGAAAAAAAAATATTTTTTGCCCAAAAATTTAAATTTTTTATTTTTAATTCACAAAAAATCCAAAACGGTACAAAAAAGTGTCAATTCCTATTACTTTCACGTAAAGCCGCATAACCTATGAACAAAATGACACATAAATCATGAAAATTGATGAACGCGTTTCGCTTTTATACACAATTAGTTAAAGGAATGGGTTTCAAAAATTTGCTCGAGATATCCACATACAAGATTAAAGGAATTGTAATTCTTAATTTTTTTATATTTTTTCAGCTTATTCGGACTAGTGGTTCTCGAGTTATGACAAACAACAGAGCATAAAACGTGACAAATTCCCCTATACGATACTTACTAACTTCAAATTATTTATTGATGTACCATGACCAAACTAATGATGCAGAAGTTCTTCTTTTTGGGTCTACTTTCATAACAAATTATCAGAATTGAGCCCCGAATCAATCACCTGAAAAATGTTGTACTGTGATATACAAAGCAATGAAGTAATACTATATACAGAAAAACATTACAGTTATCGACGCTAAGGATTTGCAGATATAAGCAAAAATCTGCACTGGCGTGACGTTAAACAAACGGAAGTGGATTGTGACTTGCATTACAAAACTGAATAAGACTGCGAATTGAGCAAGATGTTTTGTATAAAACCTTGTTTAGTTAGTTTTGGACTAATACATATTTATTTTTCAAGCTATAAAATTTATAAATCTTTGCTCGTTTTAAGGTAAATGTGGGCATTTTCAGCGAAAAGTATACTTTTTTATTGTAACGCCAGATTGTAAATTAGGTTGTATTTTCGGACCATGTTGTTCAATCATTATCCCTTTTGTTACTATTTGTAGAGCTAGTTGCGCTTTACACCAAAATATAAAAAAGTAAACTATAAATATAAAATTTTTGGAGAAACAATTTAAAATACTTCTGGCGTTACGTTACAAAAAGTAGAATTTTCGCTGAAAATTCCCATATTTATATTGAATACAAAAACAAAATTTCGTTTTTTATTTTTTTTTTCAATATAAATCGAGCCCCAATAGCAAAAATGATGTAACCAACAACATTTAAGAATTTTGTTTTTGATGAAAATCGATATTTTTTGATCATTTGCATCGTCTCTTAAAATCTAACATCTCTGGGAAGTACCGTTAAGAAATAGGAGCAAAAGCAATTTCAAACGAAACCCTAGACTTCAAGCAAAAATATTTAAAAAAAACCTTCTCCTGTAAAATTTTATTTTTGTTGGTTACATCATGTTTGCTATTAGGGCTCGAAATATACGCAAGAAATGTTCTTGTCGACATTGTGGGCCAGGCAGTTAATTCTGTTATTCATAATATCATTGTTAACTTAATTTTATAAAAAACTAGCATACATACAAACATATACCCGCTACTTAGTTAGCGTCTCCTTTTTCTTCGTGGACATGCATATTTTTTTGCCAAAGTGTATTTTTCTAGGTTTAAACTTGTTTAAATTCTAGCATTTAACCTGCTACTTTTGTAGAACCAAAAAGTTAAAGAAAAATATCAAATTTCCCGTATTTCCTTTTTTGGGTGCTATATTTCCCCTCCATTAAAGTATCACAAATTTCAGTGTTGTAATGTCAGCCCATAATTTAGTACGAATATGTCAATGAATGGAGAAAAATGTTTTGTAAAAAAAGTACCAAAAATAGTTACGATTTTTACCCCTTAAATGTTCGAATTTCGTAAAAGTACCAAATTTGTATACGTATTTATTTTTCCAAAGAACAACGATAAGTATTTATTTTTTAATCTCTTTTAGATTTGGAGATACAAGGTTACCGAATTTTCCCGTTTTTACCTTTTTACCCCCTAAACATTCGAATTTCGAAAAATCCAGGTTTAGTGGATCGATTTGGGGAGTGACCAATCGCTAGTCCAAATTTCAAGTTTCTAGGGTCAGCGTTTTGGGCTGGGCGATGATGAATGAGTCAGTTACTCACGTAACACTTTTATATATATATATATATATATATAGATGTATTTGTTGGAAGTTCATATGTTTTTTGTTAATATTTGTCGGTAATGTTGGTTTCTTTACGCCAATTTTCCTTTTAATTTTGTTAAAAAAAATTAATTACAAATCTTATAATAAAAAGCTTAACTTTTGCAATTTTATAACAATCCTTTTTCATCTTTAAAGAAATATTTTATACGCTTTTATTTTTATTTATTTATTTATTTATTTCATCAAATGTAATATAAAAAGCCACTCTTGGCCAATTAAAATATATATTACAAAGCAGTTTGCCTGAATACAGTTATAAACTAACTAATAACACAAAAATTATTAAAAATATACATAATAAAATAGAAAAAAAATGATTTTATTATTTTAATTAAATTATTCCTAAAAACGGTTTAGTTTTTTTGTATTCATTACCAAAGAATTTAACAAAAACTAAAAGTTTTAATATTAATATTTTTATGTCTCCGCAAAGTCTAGAACCCCCATTCACCACCTTCCATTTCTACTGCCACAATGCATATAATTGATATTTTAGGGCTGTAAAATTTTCACTCAACCGTACAATATATCAATCACAAGTTACCAAGACTGAGGTTATTTAAACAACTATTAAAATACTCATACTTTTATGTTTAAGAAGAATGAGATGAAATGACAATGATGATGTTGGCAGTGTGTCATTATATAGAATAGTAGTACTGAGTAGTAGATAAATGGGGGTTGGCATTATTGGCCTTTACTATGTTATTATCAGTTAATAGCAGACGTTTGAATGTGTTAATGATAAAGCAAGGAATTCTTCTTGTAGTTTATCAAAAAAACGAAACGAAAATCGAAATAATAAAGCAAGATAAGATTTGTTTTCATAAGCAAATATTAAAAGAAAATCAATTAAAAACAATTAAAAGAGAGAAAAAGTAAAAATGTTTAAAACCTGGCGTAAAATAGAATTGAAACGTTGGTCTTCCATACAACAGAACTTAGAAAATGAAAAATTTATGAAATTATACAAAGAGAGGTTTTGAATAAAAAAAATGGCCCATATTCGTAGTCAAATATAAAGTCGACTTTTTCTAAAGTATACTTTAGATCAATGGTGTTGACATCCATTTAAAGCCGGTTTTAACTTTAAGTATACATTATTAGACTATGAATATGGGCCAATGTGTTTAAAATTAATTTAATATGTATACTAAATATGTGATTTAAAATTTTAGGGAAACAATGATTGTATTTGTTTACGATACTGAGTGCTTAAAGGAGGAAGCTGATGATCCAGTTAAGGCTGTTTTATATTTTCATCCGAGTTGGGTGTCAGATACCCAAAAAGTGGCTTTGTGTGGTCAGTTAATGGGTTCTTCGTATTTCCTTAAAGATTGTTTCTTTAAGCCGCGCGTTATAGCTCTACAAAATGGTAAATTTGTTTTCAAAGAATTTGGAAGATTTATTTTGGTAAGTGTTTTTTTTTTTAATTAAATTACAACATTTTTAATAAATTATTGCTTTAGGCCGTTGGAACCGATCGCAATATTTCAGAGTATCTTTTACAGCATCGTGCTGATTTGTTATCGTCTCTGGTTAAATTTTATCATCGTGATTTACAACTGGTCTACGATCAATTTCCTTTACAGTCTCAGTACAAGAATTTATCGGAAAAACTATATCATATATTTGAAACATATCTACCAATTTTACAATACAATGGCAATATTTTTCAAAATACTCCTAAACTACGTATGCCCAAAACGGCTAGCAATATCTTTTTGGAAGCTATACAAACATTGCAGTCTTGTCAACAGACAAAAGGTGTTTTGGGTGGTGCCATTCTCTATCACAACAAGTGAGTAATTCTGTTTTTAAGAAAACAATTTTTTTTTTATATCCTTAGCTTTATTTAAATGGCTTTAACATTTTTCAGAGTGGTTGCTTCTCAACTAAGTGATGCTATTACTAAACAAATTGTGCTAACTAATCCTTTGCATATAAGAACGACGGGGGAACAATTGAATTCTACTGAATTTCACATTCCCAATGGTGTACAAATGTTGGTGGTCTATTTGGAAGCCCTTCAATATCGTAAACTGCAATCTGAAGCACAAAGAGCACAGAATTTGCAGACCACTCAATTGGGTCAGGGACCTTTGCCATTTCAGTATAATAAACGTAAAATGAAAAGGGATAAATCTCTAATATTTACCCACATACCCGAAGAACATACTACACAAACCATTAATGAACATCCAGAGGAACAAGGGGAAGAAGCCACCTCTGCCCTTCTAACAATAGCAGCTCCAGCACCAACAAGGCCAAAAAGTCTTATGATGACACGGCCTACACATTTGCCATTGCGCATAAAAAATTATTCCAACAAGGAATTGCCTGAATCGGGCATTGCTTCCATTAACTTTGATGAAACCGATTCTTATCCAGAATTTATAGGGCGTACTAGTGTTTGTTCCACCCCAATGGCTGAGAATAAGGTTTTGGCTGTGGTTAATATAATGTCTATATGCGCCAATCCAGAAGATGAAAATAATTCCAACAAACAAGTGGAACAAAATAACACTCTGCAACAAATTAATAGACGCAATTCTTTAAAAAAAGATTTTGAAAAATTCTTCCATAACTTCATAACAAATCCCAACAAAATAGAACGCCGTAACTCTCTAACCGATATTCATGATTCTTTAAAAAAGTTTTCCAAAAAGATTACTTTAAAGCAAATCTCACAAAGTTTTAAGACTGATGTTAATCGCAATGGCAATGGGGCGGGTGATGTGTCCCCCGATTTTATAGAAAACGACGATGAAGAAGACGTTAATTCCGATAACTCCGATGAGAATAATAAAACTTCCCGCACTATAACAGATCCCACCAACCCTGTATTTAATTCCAATGGCCAACCCATATCCCGCAGTTTGTTTCAGGAGTTTCTAGAGAAATACTATAAATTATGGGGTGAGACCAGTGAGGAAACTAATAAACAAGACGAAGAGATAGCAAAACTCATAGAAGAGTTCAAAGAGTTTGACAATGAACTAAAGAAATTAGATGAATCTCTACGAAATCCTAACTCCAATAATATGATTAACAACAAACCAGATCGTAATTTAAATTTAGAAAACTCCATTAATCAACAAATGCCCAAGACACCTCTGGATAAAAAATCTCTTAGTTTACCTTTAAAGTCAATATCCGATGCTACACCTTCAGGTGAACGTCCCGCTTTGATTTCCTCACGCAAATCATTGGGTGGTGTACCTTTGACTCCTCTTATGGCTAAGCTGTCGGTGTTGGCTCTAAATGAAGAACGTCCTGCTTGGGATGCTACACCTGGGGCTAATATAGAAATTCAGACACCTTTGAACTCTTCCAAAACTCTTGCCAAACGTAATTCACTGAAATGTGATGATGCTGTTGATGTTTTGACTTGTTTGCCATCAAATTTGAGCAATCAGGATGGTTTACAAAAAGCTGAATTATATATTTGTGGCCAGCAAAATATGACACTGCTATTAATTATGGAGGAAGGATGTTCGCAGCAATCTAAAATTGTACAGAAAATGGTGAGAATTATATTATTTACATTTTGAATATTTTTCAAAGAAAATTGTTTGTCCTGAATTCGAATTAAACATTTACAAACGGAAATTGTGTTGCACCGGATCTAATTTGAAAACGTTGCAGTTTGAACGTCTTCTAAGAAAACATTTTTCCTGAATTCGAACGTTTTCTACTGAACATGATTTTCCCGAATTAAAAAATCTTCTATAAACGATGTTTTGCTTTCAATTTGGTTTAAACATATGCTATAGAAAATGTTTTGATTCAACTTTTTTTTATCTTTTTCGAGTTAAGCATTTTCTATAGAACTCGTTTTAGATGCAAAATCGATTTGAAGATTTTCTATGAAAAACGCTTCGCCCTGAGTCCGATTTTTAACATATTTTATAGAAAATAATTCGTTCCGGAGTTGTTTAGCAACTTATTTTATAAAATAATTTATTTTAACATTTTGTATAGAAAATGTTTTGTCCCAAATCGGATTTAACCTGATGTTTACTACGACGAATACGGAGATTAAAGAAATGAAAACTTTTAACTATTATACATATTTTTCTTTAAATTTCAGTTCGACATTTGCGTTTCCAAATTTCCACACATGGAATCTCATCTTAGTCAAACCCTAAACATAAATGTCGAGGGAGAGAAACGTGACGGCAGTTATAGTTTCATGTGCATCGATTCTAAGTGGGATGCTTTAGAAAGTAATGGTCCCTGGAATCCAGTAGAAATTAATACACTAGAATGCATGCATCGCGACATGTTGAATAATAAACAAGTAACCGACTTAATATTGCGTTCATATGATTCTGTTTATTATGGCTACAAATCGGGTAGAACAGAAATTTTTTACAAGGAACCAGCTCGAGAAATTAGTGGTATACCACCACCCTCCGACCCTATGGGTAATGTAGCAATGAGAGCTAAAAACAGATTAGAACGCGATCATTCTTATGTATTGTTTTAAACACATATTTTGCAGGCGTAGAATTACTATATGTGACGTAATTTAAGATAAAAAAAAACTCGCCAAAAAGATACCCGAGAGTAAATTTGAAAAATTAATGTTAATTATACAATTAAAGAATCATTCCTTTAAAACAAATAGTATAAATATTATAGAGACGTTTATATTTTAAACAGACCTTTTTATAAAAAAGGTTTTATTTTATAAAAAAAAACTTAAATACACAAAACATCTCTTAAGCATTTTATAGTAAAAAACCTTCAATTAACTTATTCATAAAAAACGTTTTATTTTATCAAGACCCCTAAATGTTTAGTATTTGTATGATCTTTTAACCGTTATGATTATTAATTTATTGTCGAACTAGTGTTTTTAATTTTTTTTTTGTCTTAAACGTAAGAGCTTTTTTAAATTAAGCTATTTATTAATTTTAATTGTTGGCTTATTGAGTACAAAAATTGTTTTGCTAAATTTTGTTATTTATTTTTTAAAAGAGAATTAACTTAATATAATTTACTTTGTACCTAATCCTAAAAACTATTTAGTTTAAACATTCCCTTAATAAAATACGAATTAAATATCCAAATTTTATACACAGCAAGTTTTCATGTGCAAGTAGAAAGTTCCCTTTGTTTCATTCTTTCTGTTGCGCGTTTTAGAAAAGGCAAAAAGGGGAATGGAAATCGTTTCCAATTCTTATTCTTAAGAAAAGTTGTTGTACAGTAATTACAGAAAGTAAAGGCTGAGTAATCAATTTCGATGTAATACGTGAGATTAAGATATAAATTACTTCAACTTAAAATTTGCTTAAATTTTTTTTGTTTATAATAATATTGTTTGATTATTTAAATAAAACTTAGTTTTTGTTTCTTGTGCCAATTAAAAGTAAATAAAGTGTTAGAAAAGTAATATGCCGTCAAAAAGCTTTATAGCAATTATAATATAAAGCTTATTTTTAATATTTATTATATAAGAAAAGAAAGTTAAATGATAAAAATCAAATTTCAAATATTTTTGCGTCCTAAAAAACAAAGAATTTTAAGAAAAAAATATTTTTTTAATATTAAAAAGGCCACAAGATCGACAAGCAATCTTGTAAAACTATGTAATATTATTACATTAAATAGCATAGTTTCATTAAAACTGCGTCATTTTTTTTTAATTTTTTCGTTTTTAACGTAAATATTTAAAGGTTTATAAGAACTATTTTTCCTACAAAACAAAATTGTGCAATTTTACTTTAAGTTTATTATTGCTGTAATAACGTAATTAATCTTTATTGTGATTGTAATTATGTTTACATTAATATTTTTTTTATAACTTAAATATTATATCAGTTGCTTTTTGCAATTTTTTTTATTATAATTTGTAGCAAATATACTGTTATTATCCACAAATAGTTGGAAATAAAAAAAATAAAAGTTTTTTCAGTTGTAGTGAATTTAAATGAACACAAGAAAAATAAAAGTGAATTAACAAAATAAAAATAATCAAATGTTTGGAATAAACTGTTTTTAAAGTATTTTTAATTCAAATTAAAAAAAAAAATATTTCTATATTCGGCTGTGCCGAATCTTTGATACCCTCCACCGACAGTTCGAATATTTCAGGTTCGCCCAAGGGCACACTTCCACTCGAAGACCCGTGCGGTCCCTTTTGAATCCCTTTAAGAAGAAAGGTGTTAACAGATGGAGTTAGGATAGTTGATAGATAATAGATACCACATAGAACAAAAACTCCCTCTACAGTCCCTTTATCAGAAACAACCAACCTATTTATCTGACAAACCCTAGTATATCGACTGGATTACATTCAGTGATGGACCCCAGTTCGTCGTGAAATCTATCTCCTAGCCATTTCTGGTTGAGAGCCTGCATCCTAGGACAGTGGCACTGTACATGCTCAATCATCTCTAGCTCCTCAGAATCGTCGCATAACCTGCAGAAGTCGGGTATAGTATTATCCCACTTAATCGTAAAAGCCGAAATAGAACAATGACCAGTTAAGAACCCTATACGCGTCCTAAGACCACTACTATCTAATCCGAATAGAACCCTGGTTGCCCCTGCGTCAAAACCAGGCTATAGTGCCCTAGACACCCTGCAGTTCGTATTATCCCTCTAGGACCGGTTAACTGCATCGCGGAATACATTCCCGTATTGCCTCATAAAAGTGGGTAAAACCTTACCCACCGTCCCTTACCACTATGTCAAGATTCGATACCTCTCTCGCGAGTTCGTTCGCCACCTCATGTACAAATCTGTTTTCCGGCAGCAGCGTTATATGGGGCCTGGGGTAGATTATGGACCGATCTTAACAACATTTTACTAAGATTTCTGGTTCAATAACATTGTGACGTAGGAATTTTTACAATGATAGCATTATTTATTACGGTTTTAGCCGTACTAAACTGTTTTCCGAGAGTTGTTATTACATACATACATATATGGGGCCTATGGTAAATTATGGACCGATCTTCACGAAATTTGCCAGTATGATTTCCAGTCGTATAAAACGTATTTTTGCAAAATCTTATATCATTTCGTGCATTATTCCACCATTTAGTTTAGTTTTTGTAACAGTATTATCAATTTTTTTAGGGTGGTTGTTTCACATTTTGTTTTTCGTTTATTTATTGACAATTTTGAAAACTTAAACTGGGCCTGTTCGGAAATGCATCACTGCGCTGCATCAGTGATTTCAAATGCTTAAATATATATCTGTGAAGTAGATGTGAACCAAAAAATTGTCAAATACTCCACAAAAATAATAGCCACACTATAAAAAAAAAAATTAAATTATTTTTTATCGGCATTAAAAAAAGTTTGCTTTTCTGATGCAGCGCAGTGATGCATTTCCGAACAGGCCCACTATTAGAGCAAGGCCCATTGAAAAGGTCTGCGCAAGAAGCTTGATGATCATTGTTTATGTTCTTTTTAGTTGTCAAAAGTTGTTTACATTTTGCTTACATGTGCATGTATACGTTGGTTTACGTTTATGGTATGCCACACATACACGTTTTTGCCTTTTGCTTTGTATATGTGGTAGTAAATTTTTGATAACTAAAAAGAATCGTTTTTTGTTTTTGTACAAGTAAGCAGACCTGATAGATGGGCCTTGTATTAGAGTAACAAATGATGAACGTACTTCAAATGAAGAAAACTTTATTGGAGTTTATTCTGATAGCATTATTAAGTACGGTTTTAGGCGTACTTAACTATTTTCCGGCAGTAGGGTTTATATGGGGCCAAGGGTAAATTATGGACCGATCTTAACGAAATTTTACAGGGTGATTTCCAGTCGATAAAACGAATTTTTGCAAATTCTTATATCATTCCGTGCATTGTTTCATCATTTGTGTCAGATTTTGTAACAAAATTTTCAATTTTTTAAGGTGGTGGTTCCACATTTTGATTCATAACTCTGATCCTACTGAACCGATTTTGCTGGATTTCAATCCCAAACTGCTTAGGATAACTACAAGCAATTTGAAAACAAGTTTTTCTTATGAGTTTTTCTAACGAAGAACAGAACACTATATATAGCCCAATAATGAACAAAAATTCCCCGGGAGTTTTTTCCCTTCTCCCATTTTTCCTATGTAAATTCAATTGTAAAAATGGGGAAAGGGAAAAAAAACTCCCGGGGAGTTTGTATTCATAATTGGGTTGATAATGTTCGGCTCTTTGGTGAAAATATTTACGAACGCTATTAAGGGTTGTGTCCGTCTACACAATCACTAAAAAAATAGATATCGTTTTTTGGTGTGTGAGCCGAACGCTAAATAATGTACATTTTATTTTCGAACACTGGTTTAAACGGTAAATCATGTATATATGTTTATGTGTGTTATTGTTATGTGCACAAAATGCAAAAGAAATCACATTAAAATATAAAAAAGAATAAAAATCAACAAATAAGAGGCAGTCGTGGGGTTTTTTTTAATTATATCTCAGCCATTACATACATTTCAATAACAAACAATTTCGGACTATATGTGATATACATATATATATATAATAACCTAGCCCCCATCATATCTGGGTTGTTAAGAAACTCCATTTCAACGGACAGACGAAATCGTTAAATAAACTTTTGTGAACTCATTGTGATCCAGAATTTATACATACATATGTATATTTTAGGGTCTAAGATCAATATAGTATAGCTTACAAACGGAATGACAAACTTATGTATACCCTTCCCACCTGTGGTAAAGTGTGTAATTAACACTTTAATAGAAAAAATTTAAATAAATAAATCAAACACACGAAATTAATTATAATAAAACTGGTTTTGTATTACAAAGGGAAAAAAAAGAATTTAAAAAAAAATTACAAAAACAAAAAATAAGTACATATACATTTCCGAGACCTTAAGATCAATCACCTTTTTGGGATTTGAAACATGAATAATTGTTGTAAAAAAAAATATATTTAAACCTTTTTATTTCAACTTAAAGTCGAATGAGTTTTGAAAACAACATTAATAAAGATCTAAGAAAAATTGTATAAAGTAAAGGTCGACTTTTAAGAAAGCTTTGCAATTTGCTGAAATTATTTTCAAAAATGTATCGAGTAGTTTTGTGTACATCGTAAGATCACTTTAAAAAGTGTTGGAGAAATTGAAGCAACAGAAAGGAAAATTTGATGAACTTAAGCCTGATTAAAAAATATTTAAAATTTGGATTAAAAACCATAAATAGTTCAACAAAATAACCACAATTCTAATTATTAATAACCACAATTTTAATTATAATTACAGAAAGATATTTAAACAGAATTTCGCAAAAATAAATTTGTTTATTTATTGCGAAAGCTTTTTAGGCACCAAAAAAAATCTCAAATGTATCAAAATATGTCTTAAAAAGGCAAAATATATGCGCTATAAGCTTTAAAAAAAATGCTGCATAAAAGCTTAAACTAAATTATTCAAAAAAAAATGCAGCAAACGGTAAAATATGCACTTCACACAGAAAAAAATCAAGTTAAAAACGTCGAAAACAAGGTTGATTTAAAAATTTTCGATGGTGATTTTGCTCCATACGTGTTTCATTTTAATTCAACCTGATTTTATAATTGCTTGCGAACAACATTTTTTTCTTTTAAAATAACTATGATTCGTGTTAATTTCACATTGCAGTAAAGTTAGAGAAAAATGTCATTTATATTGAAATAACAATCCGAAACACGTTGAATGAAAGTTATTTCATGTTGAAACAACGTGAATTTCATGTAGAAACTAATTGGTGTGAAGAAGCTTCAGAGACAACATATATGTACATTTATTTAAGAATAATTCAAAACACTTACCCCTGTAACACATGTTTCACTTATTTTGTAGTCTCCTTTGTTAACAGATCAGCAGAATGGCCCGATATGGGTTTCGTCATCATTCTACTTTGAAAACTTGATGTACTATTTAACTAAATAATTTTAATTAAAAGAATACTGGAATTGTCTTCTTATTTAAGAATCAAGATAAAAAAATTAAGATACTTAACTATGTATGCATGTTAATTTAACAAGATAAACTTTTAATTTTAATATAAAACAGGTGTTTATGGATTCAATATCGAATCCATATTTATTTATATTTTAATATTTTTTTTTTATTTATTTTACCAGTGAATAATATTAAATAAGCGTGATTTAGGATTATTTTAATATTTTTAATTTAAAATTAATATGAAATAATGATAAATTTAAATAATGGGCATACTTTTGCAGAAATTTAACATGATTCTCAATCAAAATTTTTCCATGTTAATTTTACATTGGTATTTTTTTCTGTGTGTTCCAAATCGATGCCAAAATTCATAAAAAGCTCTAAGGGCCATTATTACAACTTGCCAATAGTTAAAAGTCGGATTTTGTCGGATCGATAAATAGCTTTGCATTATAAAACCTTCATTTATTATGTTTTCATCTACTAAATATTATTATTATTATTATTGAAAATGACAGCAATAAAAAATGGAAGTTGTAATAATGCAAAGCTATTTATTGGCAAGTTGTAATAATGGCCCTAAAACGGATAAATATATTGTTTTTGCCTTCATTGGTCGTACATGCAATTGCATATTTATGGTTTCCCTGGTAATGTGTAACCACTTTTTTTTTGGGACTTTTTACAACTACTTACTTTTCGGATGTATGAAGGTTCAAAAATAATGATCTACTTTTTCATCGATTTCGAGCGTTAACGTTCGCATAGGAAATTATATTTAAAACAAAAACAAAATTCGAAAGATGTCGCAAGCCCAATCATCAAACCAATAATATTTAATACCGCAGCAATAAAGTGTAGGGCAATATAACTAAAAAATAATATTAAGTTAAAGCTAACGAAACAACGCTTTACACATAAACGTTTAGACAATTTAAATTCAGTACAAAATTTGATGCTACCGGTATATGTAGTAAGAAAAGAGAATAAAATAAAACATTTTATTTAAATAATTTAATAAAAAGCGCAAAAATTAAAACAAAAAATTCGGGAAATAAACGAAATTTTCTAAAATAAAACATTAAAAAATAACATAAAATAAAAAAATATCTAAAAAGATAAAAAAATAAATAATACATTATAATTTTTTAGCTCATAAATAAATTCAATGTTTATTTCCCAAATAATCGCGAAACATCAATTATGTGGCGGTGGCAAATTTCGTTTTCCATTCAATATTTTGAAAATCAAAAATTCCTTAAATGTTTTTTGTTGTATATGGCTGATGATTTGTTTAAGAAGGTGCGTGTTAAAATCTATTAATAGTTCTAATGTTATTGTTGTGGTAAAAAAAAAACAAATTCATTAGACGAGCTAAAATGACAAATGATCAATTGAACTTTTTTTGCTGATTGTGTTACAAAATAGTCCATATCACAAAAAACCACAAACAGGAAAATTGTTTAGTAAAATAAACTTGAAAATAATACAAAATCAATAAAAATTAAAAAAGTAAATATGTATGTATTAGGGTATTCATTTAATCGGGCTTGTGGTTTAATCGGTTAATTCTTTCACTTGTCGAAGATGTTGGAGAACACCAAAGCAACCCATAATACACAACATCTTATTTCTCAGTATTTTTCCTTTATTTCTTTAAACATCTTTACAATCTTCCATTATGCCTTTAGAGTACTGTTTTAATTTTTTAAAATTATGAACATTTTTAATTGTTTCTGCTACTATCGATAGTTTCTTCTGTTGTCATTCTACTTTGACAAAGCTCAGCACCGAACATTCTGCAAAGCAGTTATTTCCGAATCCCTTATTTTCTGTTTTTGTACTGTATTTTATTAATGTATTGCTAGAAGAAAATATATTGTATGAAAAAATATTTTCTGAACACATATCTTTTAAATATGAGACGAAACAAATACATAATAAACAAGTAAGAGTGCTATATTCGGCTGTGCCGAATCTTATATACCCTTCACCATTGTGCGAGCTGAATACAGAGCAACTAGACAAACACTAAATAATTTTTACATATACATACATATTCACATTTCTAAAATAAAATATTTCCGGCATTTTGGTATATAAGTCATATCCATTTGACATATGGCATTTACAATTTTTTTTTGTACGGGAGGTACCACGCCCACTTCTCCAATCCCGCCCACATTTTGTAGGATGGTGTGTATTGGCAACCTAAATGTATTTACCTAATTTGGAAACTTTGGCTCTTGCCGTTCCCCAGATATACAGCAAAAAGTATTAAAAATACCACAACCACAAGGGATTTTTGGGAAAAATTAGGGGTAGTCGTGGTTTTTTGCTCATATCTCAGCCATTTGTGGACCGATCTTTTTGAATTTCAATAGCAAACAATTCCGGACCATATGTGACATAAATGTATAATAACCTGGCCCCTATCATTTATGGGGTCTTCGGAAAACCCATTTCAACGGAAAGACAGATAGACGGACATCGTTAAATCAGCTTCGCTTTTCATAAGGACCCAAAATATATATACTTTATAGGGTGTAGGATCAATATTGTAGATATTACAAACGGAATGACAAACTTATATATACCCTTTTACCTTCGGTGAAGGGTATAAAAACACAAAAAAAATTCAAAATTTTGTTATATCGGTTAATCGACTGAAATTAACCGGTTTAACCGTTAATCGATAAAACCAATTTTAAATTAACCGATCAGTTAGTCGGGTAGTAATTAATCGGTTAACCGAATGAATACCTTAGTATGTGTGTATGTGTGCACTCTTATTTTATTAAAAAAAATTACTGATCATAAAATGGAACCATATTTCAAAAAATATTAATTCTTTTGTCGCAAAATAGGATCTAATATAAAAGCAAGTAAAAAGGCCATATTCGGCTATGACGAATCTAATATACCCTTCCCATGGTGCAATGAAAACAGAACGTTATATAAAAACCGTTCTAAAGATACAAATAAATCATGTTTTGCTACGCCCACTTATCCAATGTCGCCCACATTTTTCGTGTATTAATAACCAAGATGCTTGTACGTTATCTGGAAACTTTTGCTCTTTCCGTTTTCTAGATACATATACAGAAAAACAGACGGACAGACGGATATTTTTTTTATTTAACTGCGCTCTAGATATATGTATTTATAATGTGTCAAAAAGCAATAAAAGTCTTAGACATTAAAAAAGATCAAAAAGTGTTTCGTTCCTCTTTGATACTTTTTTCTCCCCATTTATGTGCCAAAAATGGCAATGTTGAAGAGGGAGCCCATAATTTAATACGTATACATATGTCAATGAATGAGGAAAATGTTTTGGTTTAAAATAAAGATGGCGTAAAAAAAAATTCCAAAAGATGTACAGGTTTTACGCGTTTACTTTCCAAAAGGACAAAATTTCAAAAACGTGCCAGACACCTGTCTACTTATTCTTTTAATGAACAACAATAAGTGTTAAATTTCTTGGATCTCTTTTCGTTTAGGAGGTATGTGCGATAAAAGATAAATAGATGGAGAAAAAATCTTTTGAAAAAATAACAAACAAAGGTTCAATTTTTATTCCTTAAACTAAAAAGTATCATACATGCATTTGTATTTTTTAGAAAAGTTACAAATGTTATATGCTTTTTATTTCTATGGATGGTGAACAAAAAAGTTCCAAAATAGAGGTTTTACCCGTTTACTACCTAAAAGGGATGAATATCAAAAAAGTACCGTTCACATGCTTGCCTTTTTAATTTAATGAACAACAATAAGTATTAAATTAAAAAAAGTACCAATTTAATAAAAAAAAGAACCAGTTAGAGAACAACAAAGTACCAAAAAATCCCTCTTACAGATTCTCATTCACTTATGAGCTTGCATGTTTAATTTTATTTTTCTAGGTCTAATAACTACAGAAATTTAAAAAGTACCAGTTTAAGAATAAAAAAGTACCAAAAAGATCCCTTTAACAGATTCTCACACACACACGATCGTACATGTTTAATTTTATGTTTCAACGGAAATTCAAAAAGTACCAGTTAAAAAAAAAAAGTACCAAAACCTTCCTTCTTGTAGATTCTTATCAAATCACAATATTGCATCTTGAATTTTATGTTTCTAGGTCCAATATTAACTGAAATTTAAAAAGTACCAGCTAAAGAACAAAAAAAGTACCAAAAAGCCCTCTTACAGATTCTCGTATACTTAGGACCTTGCATGTTTTATTTTATGTTTCTAGGTCCAATACTGACGGAAATTCAAAAAGTACCAGTTAATGTACAAAAAAGTACCACAAACTTTCCTCTTATAGATTCTTATCCACTCAGGACATTGCATCTTGAATTTTATGTTTCTAGGTCCAATACTGACGGAAATTAAAGAAGTGCCAGTTAAAGAACAAAAAAGTTCCCTCATAGATTCGTATCGACTCAGGACATTGCATGTTGAATTTTATGTTTTAATTAACGATAATTAAAAAAAATACCAGTTTTAGCATTTAAAAGCTGAAGAAAGATACTATTTTTCCCCCATTAAAGAATAAAATATTGTAGTATTGTAGTGGGGGCCCATAATTTACTGCGAATATGAATGTAGAAAAATGTTTTGTAAAAAAGTACCTAAAATAGTTACGATTTTCACCTCTTAAGCGTTCGAATTTCGAAAAAGTACCAAATTCATATTCGTATTTTTTTGATAAGTTTCGAATGTGGTATAAACTTTATTCTAGGTTTATTGATTCAGAAGAAGTTGGGATAATAAAGAAGTACCAAAATACAAGTTTTACCCGTTTTCTCTCTAAAAGAGCTGAATTTCAAAAAGTACCAGACAACTGTCAGCTTATTTTTCTAAAGAACAAAGATAAGTATTACGTTTTTTATCTCTTTTAGTTTTGCAGATATATTGTTATCGAATTTACCCGTTTTTACCTCCTAAACATTCTAATTTCCAAGACCCATCTCCGGTCCAAATTTCAAGTTTTTAACTGTGGTATTTAGGCTGTGCGATGATGCATCAGTCAGTCAGTAACGTTACAATTTTATATATATAGATAAGTTATCGTTACTACTTGTAGTATTTTTTATACTTTTTTTTTTTGGTTTGGGGCACTTTGTTGTAATACCCCAGTAAACCAAGCGATATTATAACGATATTGAAACAATATCATATAGGTGATAGAAAGTATCACAAGTGATAATCGTTTACGAATCGAAAACGATAGTTTTTACGGACTAAATTGTACCTTTCCTTATAATATCATTTTTCCATTAAATTATAATATCGTTTTCGATATCATAATTTCCAAAAATAACGATAGTGGAATCGCATTTTTAAATTTCTTGAAAAACTATCGTTTTGTTATACTGATAATGATATCTAGCTAATGAAAAGTTGCAAATTTATATATGTACATATGTATATGTGATAATAATAATAATATTAAATTCAAGCTAGAGTAACAAAATAATATTCTTAAAATTTTTATATCTATTTTTGTGTGAATAATTTTCTATGATTAAAAAATGTTTGATGTTTTTTTCAAATGTTTGTTTTTAAATTGGAAAAAATATTTCGAAAAGTGATATCGTAACGATAACGTTTTAAATAATAGTACATAATATTATAAACGCCGTAAAATATAATATCGTTTTCGCTATCATATCGTTCTATGGTTTATTGGGTATGTAGTAAAAAAAGGTTTGTTTACATAAAAAACTAGTTTGTGTACAAACTTTGACAACTTGACCACCGAAAAAACACTATATGTTGACTTGACTCCACCTTCTAGTGCATTCGCCTTGATACAGCTCTTACTTATTAATTTTTAATGCTGCTTTCTAATTAGTAATTGCTCCAAAGTAAGGCCCATTCTTTTATATTTTTTTGGATATTTTAGATTTCTTACGTTCGCTTAAAATAAACTTCCCAATTTATGGAGAATGAGATAATGTCAATTATTTTTAATCTTACTGCTAAATTTTTTTCATAATTTAACATTGTTTACTTTCCGAAATCTAAAAACATTTTTGTTTACCAAAAAAAAAAAATTATTTTTTGTTTATGACTATGTTGCCATTAAACTTATAAGTTAAAATAATTTCTTTTCAAACACCTGTATGTACAAAAAAATTTAATGTACAATTTAATGTTTTTAAATTATAATAAATGTTACTCACCATTTATTTAATGTTTTCTTAAAAATTATAATTTCTATTATAAATTCTAAAATAAAAATGTTTAGACATTTATTTTTATATCCACACTACTATAGTGGGTATTATGCGTTTGTGCTGATGTGTGTAACACACATACTGATCGACTCAGAATCACTTTCTGATTCGTCCCATATAAACCCCCTACTTATAATCGGTTAAGTATCAACATCTTATAGATGTTGATATTTAGATGATATTCGGCACAAAGAATTCTTATATGGTTTTTAACCTAATATCTTAATTTTGTTTTACCGGATCCATGATTGGCTCCCAAAAAGGCCAAACTCTCGAAAAAATTGTCTATATATACTGTAGCGTAGATGTATGAAATGGCCGGACTTGACCGACTACACTTTCTTACTTATATTTACATATATAAAATTTTTAACTATTTAAAAACAAATTGCAATACGTATCACTGATGGGATTTGTGGTACAATTGTACCAAATTTGGTACAATCGAAACCTCATTGGTACACCGGTACAATTTATCCCTTTTTGGTACAATTAAAAAAAATACCGGCGAAGTTGTATAATTTCCTTGAGGTGGATTTACTCACTTTTCAATAATAACATTTTTAATAACATATCGCCAGCCGTGACCAGAACTACCAAAAATTTTAGAATTGTTAATTATTGTTCGGATAAAATTCTAACATATAAAGTTCATACATACACAAGTATATGTACTCGTATCCCTGCAGAAACCTATGATTAAGTGCCTCCAAATCGCCACTTGAGTTGATTGTTTTGGTGACACTGTCAACCAAGCGTCTACATTTTTATCTGCCTTTGAGAAAAAAGAGAAATAGAAAAATTTTAGCTTTTTCTTAATTTTTATACCCACACCACGATTATGTGTGTGTCACACTACAAAATAATACTTTCTGAGCCAATTTAACGACTTCCCTGCTTCCGGCTGGCTGGATGTCGATCATGTTACCTTCTGCGTTAAGTAGAGGTCGCAATTTTTAAGGTAATGCGATTAAACTTTGAACATAGGTTTAAATTCATATGGACGTGTCCCCATACAAACTCTTCCCGGAATAGTGTTTGTGCCTATTTCGTTGTGATTTACACTAAATTTGGACCAGACTTATTTTATAGCAATCTAAATCATCTTACCATTTTTCTATTGGAATCGGTCAAAATTTGACGACTACCTTATAAATGTTGGTATTGATATTAAAATTGGCGACAGTAACTTTTACGATAGCCACTTTGTAAGCACAAAATATTGCGGTGACGGGACCAAAATTATCCATAGGTCCGATATAAGACCCCTTCCTAAAATCACTTAAAGGTAAATAAATCTCATATAGATGAAGATATCATAATAATAGTCGACACAAAAACTTTTTCATAAATCTTAACTTCATAACATAATTTATTTTGGCTGGTCCATGATTGCCCATGGGTCTCACTCTTCAAAAATATATCTATATACACTGTGGTGTAGGGTATAAAATGCTCGGCCTTGACGGACTATAGTTTCTTACTTGTTTTTTTTTTATTATTATTTCATTTATATGTACAAAAGTTGCTTATTTACATTTAAGTTTGGTCCCAGCGCCCAGAGTCATTGTTGGGAAAAGTTGACAAGACTTCTACTTAAAACAAACTTTACTTAGTACAAACTTTAAAAATGTGTAAATATTTATGTTCAAAAATATTATTATAATTAAGTATAATATATGAAAAAAAGTGTTACAATGTACGCTTTTTTATTTTATAGCGAAATTTCGGTACAATTTATGTCAATTTGGTACAATTTTGCTATTGAGACGGTACAATTAAAGAATTGTCAGATCCCAACAGTGATACGTATTGCAATAAATAGCACGAATATTATTGAGTTTTTATTAACACTTGAGGAATTGCAATTTGTTTATACCGTATGCACTTTTGCACTTCAATTAATTGTAAAAGAAATTAGGTCAATAATATTGAAAATTTATAACAAACTAAAAGAATGGAAGTTTTTTGTTTGTATGTAAACATTAATTTACGTTTGTACTAAACAAAATTTAAAAGTACAACAGTTGTTTCTGATAATTGAAATTATTTTTTAGAAATACATTCTTTTATTAGAAATATTATAAAAAAACTTAAAGAAATTATATATGTAGGAACTAAAAATGAGACTTAAAAACCCCTTTATGGTTATAAAATGTATTGGTTTGAACAGACAACGCTCAAAATGCAGAACACTTGCATTGGGTTTGTATTAGGGTGTTCAATTAATCGGGTTTTATTTTTATTCGATTAAACGATTAATCAATATTTGGCATTTTTAACTTATTCGATTAAATTAATAAAATTGTAAAATTAATCGATTAATCGAATAATTCTAAGTCATACGTTTATAAATTATGAGATTTTTCTTGTTGATAATTTTAGAAAAATAAAATAAATAAAAAAACTTTGAATTTTTGTTTTTATTTTTCACGGACATTCCATCCTCTGCAATGCTTCTGCAAATAATTTCCTCTAAAGAATCGACCGAAATATCTAGTTTAAAATATTTATTCATTGGGCCCACTTGTAGTCCATTTTGATATTGTTGGTGGATCATCTTCTTTAAGTACTATGTTATAGTCACTGTGTAAGTGGTGAATTAGTGAAGTTGTTGAAGAACATTAACGTTAATACATTTTTAGACACCTGTTACATTTAGCATTTTAAGATTTATCCTTCGTACAATGTTTTTAAACCAAACTCATTTTAAAGAGAGAAACCCATGAACTTTTGTTAAAAAATACGGACGTGTTCTAGAAATCGAAATGAAGTGAATTTAAAATCGAGAAAATTCTAAAAACGACCCTGTAATGAAAGTTCATTAAAATATTCCATTTTATCTACTTCATTCTTTAAGTATATGTTATTTTTGCAAGAACAAAACTTAAAATCACGAAAAACTACGGTCATTTTGTAATAATTGAATTTAAATAATCGTTCGATTTCAATTATGCTTCATTTCGATTTCTAGAACATACCCAATAAATTAATATAAATCTTTGAGTTAACAAACCTTTGTCCTTTTTTGTTTTGTAAAATAAATTATTAATCGTGCTGAGAAAATGTAAAAAATAATATAAACAAAATTTCTCACTAAGCATGACTGTTTTTTTATAATTACAACGAACACATACATACATTTGGTTTGCTTATTCGACTTAAAACTTTAAAAAAAAATTATACATTTAACAGAAATATAATAAATTATTATTTTTCGAATAATCGGTATAAATTATTCGATTAATCCTTTAATCGAAATTAGCAATTTTAAATTATTCGAACAATTAATCGTCTAAAGTTGGTCGATTAATCGAACAAGAATTAATCAACCGAACACTCTAGGTCGTATCAAGATAAATTTATTTCTTTAAATCGGATCAAAACTCAACAATTTCAAATATGCCTTCTAAATAGTTTCAAAATTAGCTGGCAGATAAATGAAATTATTAATGATTTTTAATAAAATAGTAGAACACTGTTTTACCACAGCTGACTTTAATTAACATTAGTTTTTTATCCAAAAAATTGTTATAGTGGATACAACATAAAATTTAAAGGAATAAAGACAGGTAACAAAAGAAAAATGTATAAGAAATAAACTTTTAAACATACTGATACTGTTTTTTACATAAAAATCAATTTTTATCACTACCGCATTTTACAAATTTTATTGTTTTGGCAGACAAATCTTATTTATTTAATTTCCCTTTTATTATACCCTTCAACAAAGGTAAAAGGTTATATATAAGTTTGTCATTCCGTTTGTAATTTCTACAATATTGGTATTAGACTCTAAAAAGTATATTTTCTGGGTCCTTATGAGGAGCTAAGTTGATTTAACAATTTCCGTCTGTCCGCGACTCCGTTGAAATGGGCTTTTCGAAGACTCCAGATAAGATGGGGACTTGGTAGTTATAGTATATTTATGCCACACATAGTATGGAAGTGTTTGATATTGAACGGCCCACAAATGGCTGAGATGTGAGCAAAACCACGACTGCCTATAATTTTACCCAAAAATCTCTTGCTGTTGTTGTGGTTTTTTTTATCAATATTTGGAGAACGGCAAGGGCCAAAGTTTCCAAATTAGGTAAAAGCATCTTGGTTGTTAATTCACAAAATCCAACAAAATTTTGGGTGGGATTGGACAAGTTAGCGTGGGATTTCCCATACAAAGACATTGTAGAAATCTGGAGAACAGCAAGAGCTAGGGTTTCCAAATTAGGTACAAACATCTTGGTTATCAATACACAACAGCCGACAAAATTTTGGCGGGATTTGACAAGTGGGCGTGGCACAAAGTTGATTTATTTAAACCTGAGGAACGGTATTAATAACGACATCCAACAAAATGTGTGCGGGATTGGACAAGTGGCCGTGGCACAAAATAGACTTATTTATATCTATAGAACGGTATTAATATAACTTTCTGTTATTATCGTACCATAGTGAAGGGTATATGTATATAATTATTTAGGGGGAAAGAAAGAAATACTATAAAATAATAATTAAATGGCTTATACATATGTATACAATATACATATGTATACCCGAATTAAAAAGCTGGTGCCAAATGAAATTTTTTATTAGCGAAATAAAGAAAACATATTTTAATTATTTAGGGGGTAATGTTTTTACCCCCCCCCCCCCCCATGAGTTGAATGGGTATGAGTTATAATATCATAAACTGGGTACAAAGCTGAAAACCGTTATAACTCAGGAACGGTAAGAGCATATAAAAAATAAATGTTTCTAAATTGATTAGAATGAATTCATCTTTCAAACTGCGTTGTTAGTTTTTTTCATCTTCACAAAAATTTTAAAAGTTATTAAGCGGATTTTATAAAATGTATGGAAAAATTACGAAAAATTGTAATGTAGGGTACCTGAATGAGCAAATTCATTGCAAAAACTTAGAGTGAATACACACAAAACTAAAGCTTGGACATTTTTTTTAATTATTTCCTCAAAAGTGTAGAAAATCGTGGTTTTTGACAAAGTTATGAAGAAAACTCAAAAAAGACCGGCAAACACGATTTTTGGCAATAAATCGACTTGAGCGACCTCTAACCTCTTCCTAAAAATCTGAAAAAATCTCAAAAATATAATATATTTAATTCTTTAATTCCCAGTGGTGTCAATTGCCATATCTTTTCTTCATAATCCCTGCAAACAAATGGAAGATATGCCCTTAGGCAATAGTTAAGCAATATCCCCAAATTGTCATCTAGAAGAAAATAATAAAGCAATTTTTTATTTTCTTTCTTTTACCTAGCGTTTCCACATGCAAGTAAAAGTTCGAAAAACTCAATACACTCACACTTTTTTACTTACACCATCACATTTTTCGTACTTTCAGCCAATCGGCTGCTTCCTCGATTTTTCGTCGATAATACGTATACACTACTTGCAAGTAATTACTTGCATGTGGAAACGCCGGGTTATAGTTTTTTAAAAAAAATACAAAATGTATACAAAAAAAATTAAAATTATTTATTAAAATACATCCATATTTACATTTAATGTATATCAAAAACATACTAAAAAGGGGTAACTGCAAAATTTATTGATAAATACGGAGAACTAAGAAAGATTTAACTCAAAGACCGGCCGTACATGGGGTAAATAAAGAAAATGTTTGTTTTTTTCTTCATCAAAGTAATACTTTCTGGTTTTCTATTCTTTCTCAATTTTTGCTATTTATTTTATACATCTTTATTTTAATTATAAATTCTATTAATTGCAAAATCTTCTTTATATCATCCTAATGATATTTGGTGATATCTTATTTTCTTAAAAGTGGTTATCTGGCAATATTGCTTGTTTTTCATCTAGCAGAATTGCTTTCGTATTGCCAAGGAGTATTTCCATCGAGACACGTTTCTTCCCGAAGGATGTTTCTTCCGCAATACGAAATCGATAATTGCCGCAATAATATTTTCTATTCAGGCAATACGTTTCGCAAAACATGGGGTGAATTTCTGTGTTTGCTGGGTTATGTAAAAATTTCAAACAACTATCTTATATTTGTCCCCAACTCTAGACATATCGACCAAAGGCTCGATATTTTTTTTTTTAATAATATGGGGTATTAGTTTTTATTACTTATTACTTGACGTAAAAAAAGTACATATTTAAGAAAATTTAAATAAACGCCATAAAAATCGTTGTTACGAAAATATAAAAGCCATACAAATCGTTTGTTTATTTTACTTATAAAGGGTGTCCCAACTAGAACGTAATTTTTAAATTTGGATCCATTCGAAGTGTCATTGTTTGACATTTGAACAATTGTTATTGTTTGCTAGTAGATGGTACGAGGTTAGTAAAAATGGAGCGCTACACGAATGAACAACGCATTCTCATTGTGAAATTGTTTTACCAAAATGGTGAAAGTTTTGCGGCTACAGTTCGCAAATTGCGATAAATTTGGGGTCACAATAATGCTCCAAAAGAGTCAACTGTAAAGAGATTAATGGATAAATTTGCCGAAACTGGGTCTGTTAGTGATGTAAAGACAACAACGCGCCTTCGACCAGGTCGATCGACCGAAAATGTCGCAGCTGTACGTGATTATGTCGCTCAAACTCCATCCACCTCAATTCGACACCGAGCTCAGCAAATTGGTGTCTCCAAATCCACTATGCAGCGAATTTTGACGAAAGATTTGCATCTTCATGCATACAAAGTTCAATTGACTCAGGAACTGAAGCCAGCTGACCATGGACAGCGAAGGGAGTTCGTTAATTGGGTATTGGAGAGACAACATGAAAATGCTGATTTTGCCGATAAAATCATCTTCAGTGGCGATGCCCATTTTCATCTTGATGGCTTCGTCAATAGGCAAAATTGCCGCATTTGGGGTGAGGAAAATCCTCGAGTGATTCACGAGAAGCAAATGCATCCTCAACGTGTCACTGTGTGGTGTGGTTTTTGGGCTGGAGGAATCATTGGACCTTTTTTTATGAAAATGAGGCAGGTCAAGCGCAAACAGTCAATGGTGTTCGGTATCGTGAAATGATAACCAGTTTTTTCTTGCCTAGAATTGAAGAAATGAATGTGGAGGGCATGTGGTTTCAACAAGACCAAAGGCTCGATATTTATTTTTTTTTAATAATCTGGGGTATTAGTTTTTATTACTTATTACTTGACGTAAAAAAAGTACATATTTAAGAAAATATAAACGCCATAAAAATCGTTTTTACGAATATATAAAAGCCATAAAAATCGCTTGTTTATTATACTTATATAACTTTTTATGTACATACATTTTTTTATGATCTAACTTGATTCCGGACGAGGATTGTTGTTTGATAGTTAGCAATTTTTTACAGTTGTTCTTTAACACTGTTCATTAACATTCGGTGTTAACATGCTTCATAGATAAAATACCTATAGTCTCTTATGCTGATTATACCAATAAGTTAAAATCCTTACACAATTTAAGCTTACTAATTGCAAAATTAGTAAGCTTAAAATAAATACACACTTAAATAAGTAGTGTCAGTCGGTCAAGCCGTTATCTATTAATATAAGAAAAAAGTCTATGAAATTTACCAAATAAATATTATTCTATTTAACATAAAGTTTTACTAACCGCCAAAGAGATGTCAATAACCGATAAGGAAGGCAAGGTTTAATGTTTAACGTTCTAAAATTTCGAAAGAAGAAGTGTAAAAATGTACAGACTTTGTAATTTGTTTAATGATTTTATATGCAGAGCAGCTGCATTAAAGATTTTTCGGATTAGATTCTGTAAGAGGTGATGACGAAAGTTTTTAATAAAGAAAACGTTTATTCGATTCGAAAAAATATTTTTTTTTTTTAAAGGAATTACAAGTTTTAAAGGAGGTGCTTAGAAAACTTAAAGAGTCAAGAGATTATATAATGCTCCTTTGACTATAAAGGCAAACAATCGTAGATAGGCAACGTGTTACCTCATTGAAATCTTCTTGATAAAAATAAATAAAATAGAAAGCATTTTAAACGATTCTGTAAACGCTAAACACTTATTTAAATTAAAGAACTATTTGTAACAATTTGCTTAAAAAATTTTACTTTTTTGGTTTTATACAAATGCTGAGACTTTGAATTAGTTCTGTGGCAATAAGTTTTGAAGTCTATTTGTTTAGTTTTATAAGAGAACAATTTAAAACTTTAAAGGTGGCTTTTGAAACTTTACTCTGAATTTAATATAATCATCAGTTCTCTGCGGTTATATTTTTTTAAATTTTTATTCCTAAGCCTTGCTAATGTCACAGATCGGAAGGTTTTATTATTCCAAACGTTATTGAAAATTGAAAAAAGATAACCAAAAAGTAATAATTAAAATTTTGCCAATGTGTACTTTTGAACATGAAGATCTTAAGGTGCCACTGAGCACTTTTTTCATTTGTCACAGAAATAAAATAGTTGAATGCATTTATAAACTTATTTAATTGATCTCAGGAACTGTTCCCGGAAATTGAAAAATAAATCCCGCTTTCCCGAGAAAAAACCTCTCATAATAACATTCGGTCATAATTCTTAAGGACAAAACAAGCCACAGAAATGGCTTGGCAAACACACACTTTGCTTTCGTTCCCCGTCAAAGACTCTGGTCTGTTTTAAAACAACATTTTTTATAAAACATTGCTTTACGACTCTTAAAGGGAGTAGAAAATATTTTTTAAAAAGTTTTTTACTTGCAAGAAACTGCAGCCAAATTTGTCGCTTACGTGTTCGTAGTGCAAACAGCAATTTGCAAATTAAATTGAATTTTAAGTTCTTTTTATTTTTGCTAAATAAAATAAATCAGGTACCCCAATTTTTCTAGATTCTAGGATTATGGATTCACGTGAAAATTTTCGTTTTCAAAATATTTCAAAAATAACTCAAATTCGAAAAATGTTTTTTCCATACATTTTACGGTTTGTATGCAAGCTTCTATTAGGATCAGAGATAGAGCTTTGAATCCTTTTATATTTACTCAATAATAATAATAACCTTATTTCATAATTAACACTTACTCTATTTTTATCTTAAAGTTTTCATTAATTTCTGAACGTTCCTAATATGTATTTTAACTTAAAAAGATATTTACCTTAGCTCACATGATTCTAACCAGCAATTGTTAATTTGCAAAATATGTTTTTTTTATACACCTCTCTCTACTGATGAGCTCTAATTAGTTTAATGTCAAATAAGAAAAAAGTTCCTCTCGCTATTTTTAAAAGATATATTTGTTTTATTAATTATGACATTTTTTGTTTACATCTTTATATAAAAAAATGTGTTAATTTCTTTGTCACAACTAAAAGTTATGAATATTTTTATGGCTAGGTGTTAAAGAAAGCTCTACACATAGGTAATATTACAGACGTTGTAAGCAAAGCAAAATATAGGTAGATAATATTATTAAAACTAAAGTGTCTCGGGTTATGAAGCTACACCCAGAGAAAAAACATGTTCAAATAGGGTCACCTCCAACAAAACCATTTTTAAAGAAAAATTTAAGCATTTAATTTAACCATTTTATTGTCACCGACAACCATATTAAGGTTAAATTAGTCCTCCATCAAGAAACCACAACCATATTATGGTTGCCTTCAAACATGTTATGGTTAATAATAACTAAAATATGTTTAACACTTATAATAGCATGCTTAGATTTCAACAATTGCATGCTGCTCTTATAAAAGAGGAAAATACTATTGTTAATTTAAAAACATATTATTGTCATATTCAACCATAACATGTTTAGAGGCAACCATAATATTGTTGTAGCTTCTATATGAAGAACTAATTTAACCATAAAATGGTTGTCGGTGACAATAAGGTTAAATTAAACAAAATATGCTTAAATTTTTCTTTAAAAATAGTTTTGTTGGAGATGACCATATTTAAACATATTTTTTCTCTAAGTGTAGCTTGACTCACATAGGGGTATTTTCCCATTTTGGCCCAGTGATGTTAACCGTACGGCAATTACCCTTTTTTACGGTAATTTTAGGCCGCAAAAGGTAGTAAGTTAATTCTCTTCAAAATACGGTAATTTAAAGAAATTTGGATTTTTGAAATACATATGTATATAAACTTACATAAATATGGGCATTTCTCTAATGTCGAATGCGACATTCGTACGCCTTAAAAGTGAAAAAAACATATACCAAAACATTAATTTTTTTTTGACAAAAGGCGAAACTTATAGCTCTTGATTAGCTCTATAATTTGTGCTAAAGGTTGGTTTTGAGCAATTGTTTGTTTTCAAGAAAATTAAAAAAAAACAAGGCATTTGCATGCGACAAAAACAGAAGTCGCTTTTACGGCAAACAGTTCAAACACTGATTTCAGCGAAACCTGATGAAATATTTTAATGCGTCTAATTTTAAAATGTTATGCATTGATGTATCTTAATAATGCTTTTTATTTGATTCAAAAATATTGTGTAGCTTATTTTTAATATAATTTTAATCCATGTCGCACGCTACATGTTGCATGTGACATTTTGTTCCATCATACTTTTATGTTTACGTTTTTACTTTTTATGTAACAAGACATCCTTAAGATGACTCTTCTTTATTTTAAATACATTTAATATATTTATTTTCCGAACAAAAATTATAAACTTAAAAAAATATCTTCAATAAAGAAAAATACAAATATAGAACAAAAACTAACTTAACTGAAAATAGTATTGCTATTCTCAAATAAGGTTTTTTTTAATGGAATAAGCTTTCCTTGCTGCTTGTAGTTATTGGCCATCGCAAATAAAAATATTTTAGAAATTTTTTTTTTTGAATTTATGCATTTTACACTTACGATGTCGCACGCTACAAATTTAAAATAAGTACCAAGAGAAAAGCACTGATTATTTTCCTGCAAAATTTTTTTTATTAAATTTGCAACAAAAATATCTGTTTGTTACTAATATTTGATGCGCATTGTACAAATACCCTCGCCGCACTGATAACAAATGTTCTTTTTCAATGTTGCACGCTACATCGAATTATACGGTAAAGCAAAGAAAAAAATTACCGTAACTGGCAATCGCATCGTTCCGTTTACATTTTTCTTATATTGTTTGAATATAAATCAAGGTTTAAAAAGCAATTGTCAATGCATAATGTTTCTCATAAGGATCATTTAGCAAAACAAAACGTGCAATAGAAATGTTCAAAACAGAACTTTTGCACTTGTTCGACTTTGCATTTGAATATTTCAAAGTGTGTTATGATTTAATGTAAAATTTGTTTACATTATTAAAAGTTGATAGATTGCCTATAAAAATATTTGAAAACAACATACTTTTATAGACTTTGAATTTTTTGGCTGTGGTTGACATTTCTGGAGAAATGCCCATATGTAGGTTTTATAATTTTAGCTTTTGAGAGGTGATTTTCAATTTAAAAATTTTCATTGGTTTAAGTACGGATGGATTGATTTTTCTTGTGACTATTCAAAAATTTTTTTTTAATGTATAAATTTAAATGAATTAAACAAAACATTTTTTTTTAATGTTCTTCACATACATATGTACGCTAAGCCTATTAAATAAAAAATATTTTGAGTTGAATGAATATACACATGTACCTATTTTATTCAGAATTATTTTACCTCCGTATCCATAATATATACAATAATTTTGGTTTAAATTGTATTTTATGACAAAACTTTCCATTTAAATTTTTCCTAAAACTTTTATTAAAAACATTTACGTACGGTAATTTCGTCTCAAAATCGGTCATTTTTAGAGGGCCGTAAGGTAATGAAAAAATAAAAGTTAACATCACTGATCTGGCCGGAGATTAGGCTAACAATAAAATTTAAGATATGTAAAAAATTTAAGCACGCAGTTCGACT
This sequence comes from Pollenia labialis, assembly GCA_949318255.1. Taxonomy (NCBI): domain Eukaryota; kingdom Metazoa; phylum Arthropoda; class Insecta; order Diptera; family Polleniidae; genus Pollenia; species Pollenia labialis. Next base: position 116,932,016 of record OX439143.1, read on the forward strand.
GACAACAAAATTCTGCATCGTATATTGAATTTTCAAGTCTTTTGCTTGAGATTTGTCGTTTTGGGACACGGTTTAAGTCAGGAAAGTTGAGTAAACTGAATGCGTTTTCATTGACTTTTTACGGTTTTGAGAGGTTTACAATACATATACATACATACATATTTTTTTGTGGCTAAACGAATATATTGTTTAGTTATTTAGCCGATAAACCAAAGCAGACGCAAAAGTAACTTTCGCATTCGGTCAGGAGACTGTTGCGTTGACATGTGGAATAAAGGCAGAATGGATGGTAAACAACGTACACAGAAAAAAAATAACAAAAGCTATTAAGTAATTAAAGAAAATTTGTTAAATTTTTGTGATATTTTTAACAATTTTTTTAATTAACATGTTTGTAAATTGTCATATTAACAATTTGTTTTATTTGTAGAAAATTAATATGTACGTACATATATCATAGAAAAAATTTTTAGTGTCAAAAAATTCAAAACTGAAATAAAAAAATCTTTATTTTCAATTAAAAATCTTTTAAAGAATAAACTCTATGGAATAAACGATGCGATAAGTGTTTTGGAATTAAGTCAATCTATACGGTGAGTAAAGTTATTATTATATATATATTCTATATTCTAGTTTTACAAATAAAACTGTTAAAGATGCCAAGATTCCATGTTGTGTTGATGTCAGAACCTTATGGGGCATCCAGGTCTATATATGGTTTGCTTAAATAATGTTAAATGCTGTTTGTGATGTGATGTTAAATAAATTTTACCAAGAAAAACTAATAAAATCCACCTTTAACTGCATCTTTTATTTCAATTTATTTAGCAACCAAATATTTTGTTAATGTGACAATTTCGTAGCAAAAATTTATATTTAACGGTTAACAAATATTTTAATTAATATCACATATTAATTGTTAAAAATATTTGTTAGGTTTTAACAATTGTCATTAACAAAATAATTTTTTGTATTTACAAATTTGGTTGTTGGTGCCTTTTGAATTAAAAAGTTAATTGTATTGACGAATTTGGTATTCAATATGACAATTGATTTGTCGTAATTTTTTTCTGTGTACGTTTAAATTGCTTTATTTTTATTTCGAGTTCGAAAAATATTGCTTTAAAAGATCCCTTTTAAAACGATAGTAAATCATTTCTGAATTTAGGAGGTTGAGCTGCCCTGAACCCTATCTTATTCACTTTTGTAAAGCCTTATATAGCGTATGTCCGTTATGAGGTTCCATTCTTCATTTTGTTGAAAACAATTTTTAAAATCTGACCCGCAGTTCCGGAGATTACCTCTTACAAACAGTTACATACACACTATTTAGCTTTATTATATCGTCCCCTCAATATAACAATAGCGTATAATTTTTTTAGGGTTTTGAGAAAATCGTGTTTAAAGTTTTTGTCAAATCGGATGTCTTTTAAAACCTCAATATCGCGGTAAATAAAAATTCTTATACATAATACCGTTTCTTGTCTTTAAATTGACCAATTTTTTTTTATTCTACGCATCCTTAAAGACCATCCATATGTCATTCAAAGTGCATGTACTCCATATAGGCTATTTTATTTTTTAAGGAATTCGGATAATGAATCTGATACACTATTTTATTTTGTATGGTATACGCTGTTTTATTCAATAATTTTACGGTATTTTTATTAAAATATTTGATCTCAAAAATATAAATTTGTAACATAATAAAACAGTGATGATTAATTCATACTTTTGTTAATTCAGTGGCATATATTCATTACTTTTCAATTTGGGTTATTAAAAACAAAAAATTATGACAAATTAAGGTATACATTGCGTAAATCAAAAATAACTAGAAGTTCATTCGTCTTCTTTCTCTTCCTTTGCTTCATCTGGCTCATCTAAACCATTTCGCTTCTTTCCACCTTGTAAGTTATAAAAAAATGACTGCGAGCCACGACGAATTACATTCTTCTTGCACAAATTTTGGAGATCATGCAGCTTTCGATGGTCGGAATGAAACTATTTCTCAAACAATAGTGTATATTATTATAAGCTATTTTATGAGTTATAGTTTTCATAAATTGAATTTTTTCTCTACAGACTAAAATGGAGTATAATGCGTATACACTATTATTCTTTTAACAATTTTGGAGTGGCAATTTCAAGTAAAATAGCGCATATGAGCTTACACACTTATTGAAGGAAATTTTGAACAAGAAATTATACACTATTTTTTCCAACGACATTTTGACCCACTTTTTGGAAGTAGAATTTGACGAAATTTTGACCAGACATAAAATCAGTGATGGAGATTCTTAATATGCAATAAAAAACACATACGCTATTGTTATATTAAGGGGACGATATTAGTATAGATATATGGTATAGCCGTGCCCGTTGGACCAAGGGTTAAAAAATACATACAGCCTAATTATGAATAAAAATTCCCCGGGAGAAGGGAGAAAACTTCCCGGGAATTTTTATTCATAATTGGGCTGATAAAGCCCGTGTGTTTTTATTGTATGTAGATCGATCTACATATGTTTTAAATTTCATCAAAATTTGTAAGATAGTTTCGGATAGGCAGACATTACCCATCTGTCCTCTCATATTCCTAGCTTTTAAAAAAATATGACTCTGTGTGTTTTATTTACGTTGATTTATCTATGATTCAAATTTCATCATGTGTCCCTCTTGGTCCTGGTAATAAAAAATTAAATGCCTATATTTCCAATTTAATCAAAATCGGTTCAGCTGCTAAGCCAATAAAGCGAAGCAAACGCGAAAATCACTTTCGATCAGGGGACGGTCGAGCGGAAAAATTGACTGGAGGCGGAATGAAAGTTGTGCGAAATATTATTGGTAACGTTATAAAAACTCTAAATTTATGGATATATTCAAAAAACATGATTAAACATTTGTATATTGTAACGTGACGTTACAAACTGACCATACATATACATTTAATCCTAACATCATGAAGTATGAGTAACTTCTAAGCTAATAAAGTATTAAACACTAGTATGTAGATTATTATTTGTGTAGTTAAAAAAAATACCACGTATGTAATTAAGACTTAATTAAATACAACACAATCAAGTTTTTTTTATTTCGATATGTAATAGCAAAAAATCTTGTAATATTTAACAGCTTTACTGGCACATATTTTGAACTTGTGCTCTTATTTGTAGTAGAAATTAACACCTGGTGGAATCGTTTTGAAAATATAAGTCAAATCTTTAAAATACTTGTTGTAAATATGTAGTTAATTATTTAAGGCACTATGGTCTGAAAACATATAAATATATTAGAACAATTATTTAATATATCTGCGGCAACTAGGAAAAAGTGCTTAATAGCCTGTTTTTTGATACTTCAATGGGGAGAAAAAAGTACAAAAAATGGGAAATACGTAAAATTAAATTTCGTTCTTTAGCTTATTAGTTATACACCTGGTACTTTTTTAATAACCGGTAATATTGGACATAGGAACATAAAATTCAACATGCAATATCCTAAGTGAAAATACTATATGGGGGAACTTTTTGGTCTTTAAATGGTACTTTTTGAATTTCCGTTAGTATTGGACCTAGAAGCATTGAATTAAACATGCAAGTACCGGACTGATTTATAATCTGTTAGAGGGAATTTTTTGGTACTTTGTATTTATCTAACTGGTACTTACTTAGGACAGGGTTCAGGGCTGCTTAACCTCATAAATTAAGAAAATATTAATAATCGTTTAAGAAGAGATCTATTAACCTTTGTGTCAACAGCTGAAAAATTATACTAGTGTACGTCAACAGCAAGCATGCCCGGGTATACAGGCACATACAGGTATGTGATGGAAATCGTGTTAAAAAACGAAACGATTTAAAACCGAAACTATCGTTTTCAGTATCTTTTAAATAGATTTTATATACATATTGCTTTTATTTTCAGTCTCTATTCTTTTAAATTGTATATTATATACGCTAATTGTATATTATATTCTGAACGAAAAATTAAGACTATAATTCAGAAATGTATTTTAAAATCGCTCGAAATTCATCACACCTTTTTAAAAACGTTCGTTTTAAAATCGACCGAATTTAATCACATACCTGATATTGGTGCTATTGTTTTTACGTTTTATTTGTATTTTATTTGCATTTGTTTCCTATTTTAAATTGTTTTTATGCATGAATACTTCAAATAACGGGTGTTTTAGCAATGACTTGTACATTTTTTCTTTGATTTCATTTATGCATATTAACAATGAGTGACTTTTTAGCAAAAACTTGTTAGTTGCTCGTCGTTACTTGAACCGAGGTTGACGTAAGGGGTAGGAATGTAAAAATTACCATATCCATGGTCTGATTTGCCCAATTTTATTCAAACATCAGAATATGTTAAAAAAAACTCTTTTAGTGAGGATATCATGAAGTTTGAGAGCGATTTAATAGCCGCTTCCAGAGATACAGAGTTTTTAAAATTAAAAACATACCCGGGTATGAAGCTGTTGACATAAAGGTTAAAGCAATAGTTTCCGTACTCAAAAGAAAAAGGAAGCCATTTTAACATGATTACGCTGTTCACACTCTATTCCGCCTCCAGTCTATCTCTCCGATCTACTATCCACCAAATGCGAAAGCGACCATGTAGGGGCATACGGAGTATTGCTACCACTCCGAAAGTATCTAACCAATTTTAATGATATTTGAATAGGTAGATCAGCGTAATTAAAATACAGGGTTTTATGTTTTTCAAAGCTGGGTATATGAACGAACATATGGACAATTTTGATTTTGATGAAATTTAAAACTTTTGTAGTTCGATCTACACACAAAACAACACCCAGGCTTTATATTTCTTTATAGAAAATAATATTTTCTGAGGGGGAAACGCACGGTGCTTTTTCCCATAGACACCCTTCATTGTTGAATAAAATTTTTTGAGTGTTTGATACAAATTGTTTACCGACTATCCTTTAAGATTTGGCGAGTCGGTAAAGAAAATAAAGAACAGTTTTCGAAAATAAAAAAAGAATTCAAAATCAATTCAAAAGAGGAACAGGGCTAATAAAATACCAAGTACAGCATGGATTTGGTAACACTAATTACGGAAATACCGCTCGAAGATTTTTTCGAACTGTGCAGTAACTGCCGAAATAACCTTGATGAGAGTTTTTGATAACTTTGCCATTATATTAAAGGTACGTTCAGACTAATGAAATATTCGACGAAAATATTCTGATATTTGCTCAAACTAAGCTCAAATATTTGGCAATTTTTGTTCGTTAAAACGGTTGGCAAATAGTGTCAAATAAAATAAATTAAATAATGTTTGCCATGCGTTCAGACTAAAACAAATATTTGCATCAAATAATTATTTAATGAAAGTGTTCAGAAATAAATATGCATATATTTCACAAATAATAAAAATGAGCGCAGAAGCTAATTTATTTGTGTTATTCTGTGGAGCAGCATCACTTATAGTGTTAGAACAGGAGAATGTAAAAGAAAAAAACTGAAAGACGATGGGTAACGGGAACATGGCTTAAATTTGCAAAAAATTGCAAACTTGGAAATAAACCCTAAAATATATTTGAAATCGCTTAAGCGGTTAAAAAACAAAATGTTGGGGGGGAAAACAAATTTCCAAAAATAGCGAAGTTTCTGGAAAAATTAAGATATTTCAAACAAGCCATAAAATTTATTAAAAGTGCAAAATTATCTCTATCGGTTCAAAAGTTACAGATTTTTGGCCGATGAAAAACGATTTTCAGCCACTGTGCGGCGCTGATAGACTAGCAGCAGACTACCAGCTAGCCTACCTGAGCAACATTAATGACGGAAATTATATTCTGTGACGGAAATACAGCTCGAAGATTTTTTCGAACTGTGCAGTAACTGCCAAAATAATATTGATGAGGGGCTCAACACTCAAAAATATTTTTTGTTCAGACTACGTTAATGAAATATTTGATGTTTGCTACCAAATATTTCATCAGTCTGAACGTACCTTAAGAGTGTTATCCTGTGGATTGCCAATTAATGTAAACAAATTTAAGGACTTGTTAACAACCACCAGAAACATGTATTTAATACATTATGAGTGGTATTATATGCCAAGCACTGTCCATAAAGTTTAAGTTCACGGATCTGATGTTATTAAGTACTTAATTTACCAATAAATATGCAAATAATTGTACTTTCAAAAACAAATTTATTCATATGGAATTGTTTTATCCCAGGATGTTGGTCAGAAGAAGCACTAGAAGCCAACCATAAAAACGTAAGAAGATTTATCTCATATGAGAAAAAATTCATGAGAATATACAAATAAAGAATTGATGACGTATAGGTTATTGCATACAAGAACATAAAGAGTCAACATATGTAAATTTGTTTCAGCCGATATCGAGAAATACATACAGAAGGAAAATTATGATTTAGAAGATGAAGTATATCTTTATACAGGGTCCGCCAAATAACTTTTTTTTTTTGAAAATGCTATAAAAAAACTACTGAATATTTTCTGTGCCCCAAATGCGACAATTTTGCTTGTTTACATACCCGTCTAAATCAAAATGAGCTTCATCTGAAAAGATGATTTTTTTTTGGCATAATCGGCATCGCAATTTTCGCACACACGATTTTCAAAGTAATGTCGCAATATTTCCCAGAGTTGTTCAAGCATATACACAACCATAATCGTTCAGCGGAAGGATAAAACTAATTATCTATCATACCAGTGATGTTAACCGTACGGTAATTACCCTTTTTTAGATTAATTTTGGGCCACAAAAGGTAGAAAGGTAATTTTATTTAAAATACGGTAATTTAAAGAAATTTGGATTTTTGGTATAAATAAACATATGTAGGGTTTAAAGTTTTAACTTTTGAGAGGTGATTTTCAATTTAAAAATACATATGTAGATAAATATTATAACAAAAAAATTAACATTATCATGTTTTTATAAATGTTTTCGTAACACCGATAAGTGCAAAATTAGAAAAATTAAATTACTCTTGTATATTATTAATTTCATATTTAAACATATGAAATGGCCGCAATGTTATAAATTTAACTATAATTTTTGGATTATTGTAAGTACGGATCAAGTACTAAATTATTTTACTACCTTATTTATAAAAAAATACAATAATTTTGGTTAAAAATGTATTTTAAGACAAAAATTCCCATTCAAATTTTTCTTTAAATACATTTAATGGTTTATAAAAACACACTTACAGTTTTAAACACATTTCGCTAGTTATTTAATATGAATTAATGTTACTATGTATGCGCATTAAACAAACCATAATTTTAATTAATGTTAAAGCTTTTTGGTTCTATTGAACTAATTTTAGGACATTAAAACAGAAAATGAACGGGAGTTATCTTGTTTTTTTTTCGAAAAATGGAGTTGTCTAGTTTTTCCGGAAAAAACTTTTTTTTTAATTTATTTTAAAATTTTCGGAATAAAGTGAACTTAAGTAATGATTTCTGGAAAAACATTAACTATTTGACTCAGCACGTTAATTTACAATTTGTTTTACGAAAAAAATGGGTAACCTAGTTTTTCCAAAAACTTTTTTTTCCTTTTTTGCTTATATATCTAAAACTAGCATTAATTTCGCTACTTCGTGAGCTTCTCCCTTTTTTTCGTGGACATATGTATTTATATGCGAAAGTTTATGTTTCTAGATTAAAAAACAAACAAGTACCAAACAGTTATTCTCATCCGTTCAGGACATTGCATGTTTAATTTTATGTTTCTAGATCCATTACTAAGTGCCGGTTCACACAAGTCAAGTCAAGTCAAGTCTTGAGTTTTTAGGAGAGAAGGGAAAAGAGAATGCCATTTCATTTCCCCTCTCTCCTAAAAACTCAAGACTTGACGAGTCAAACTTGACGTGTGTGAACCGGCACTAACAAAAATTCAAAAAATTCCAGTTAAAGAACATAAAAGTACCAAAAAAGTCCCTCACAGGCACTTATCCATTCAGGTTCACACACGTCAAGTTTGACTCGTCAAGTCTTGAGTTTTTAGGAGAGAAGGGAAATGAAATGGCATTCTCTTTACCCTTCTTTCCTAAAAGCTCAAGACTTGACGAGTCAAACTTGACTTGTGTGAACCGGAACTAAATTGGGACTTACAAAAGCTGTTACAGTAGCGGTGCCAAAAAACAAAATGTATCTTGTATTTCTTAAAAGGGTTTAAAACAGTGTTCGAAAATAAATACTAAATATCGCTTCTTTGTGTTCGGTTCGGTAAATTTGTGGAAAACACAAACTTTAAAAGTGTTTGTGTAGAAAATCATTAAAAAAATAACGTTTTCCTGTGTGTTGTCTTTCGAACACAAAAATAATACTGTTTTTATCCAACTCAACAAAAGATGAGAACAATTAATTACTTTCGGGTTTTTTAGAAACCACAAACTTCATTGTGTTCGGTTTGGCTCATTAATGTTCGTCCCATTTGGCTGGTAAAAAACCCAAACAATATTTACAAAAACAAAATACACATACGAAAAAAACAAAAAGCCAGAAAAATAATTTTACAAAATACACACACAAGCTGTTCTTCCTGCGGTCGTTGCAAAAACTTTTTGTTTGTTCATTTCTTTATCAATGTAAAAAAAAGAATCATTATAGAACATAAAAATATAATGTTTGTCTGCAGTATCACTACAATCATTCTGTTTTTAACGAAGAACAGAACACTATATAATGTTAAAAAAGGGTCATACAAGATATTTAGAGCGTCGAAAAAGTGTCAAATTGATATTTTAGCATCACAACGGTAACGCTGACTGTAGTACATTTCAAAATGTCATAAATGACAAATATATACAGACAATCAGAAAAAACCAAGCGTTTTAATATTTTTCTACAATAATTAACTAATCATTTGCGAAAAAATTATAGGTATTATGGATTTAAAAAATAAAAAGTGGTAAATAAACGCATTTTACGATATATGTATTAATATGTTAATTAAATTACATGTATGTATGTACCAAACTTCGATTCTAGTCTAAAAAAGACGACCTATGTGCAATTTCAAAAATTGGTAGATTTAATGGAGGAATTTCCACAACTGGCAAACGGCACCACTTCATTTGGAAAGAAAAGAGCTACGGTAGAACAGACATGGGATGCTGTGGCCGAAAGAGTGAATACTTTGGGCCCACCTACTAGAAGCGGATGGGAGTGGAAAAAGGTAGCTTGTTATTTAATAAAGAACCTACATAAGTATGTTATTACAATGTGCAATTTGGTTGATTAACAATTGTTTTTATTACAGGTGTGGCATGATCAAAAGTGTAGATTAAAAAAAAAGATAAGCGAAAACAACAAAAGCCTCAACGGAACGGGAGGTGGTCAATTTGCAATTAATAATTTAACCCAACTGGAATTACATATTGACAGAATATGCCACCTTTCATCCGCTGGAGCACCTAGTGGTAACTTTTTGAGTTACTCATCTGCCAAAAAATTTGTTGAGCTAACACCATCCAAAACTCATTTTAATATAGCTGTTGTAGCACCAACTATATCAAAACGAAAAAATGAACAGAAAAAATATAAATTATTGCCAGAGATCTTTACACCAAATACTTTAAGCATAATACCAATTGAACAATCACCTTTGAAAACAACACAAACGCATTCACAAGAATCATTGCTTTCATCACAACAAATAACACTACCATCAACAGAAACAGAAGAAGGAAAGGAAGTTGAAGAAAGAAGACCATTTCACCAAAATAAACAAAGGAAAAACATTGACAGTAACTATGACAAACATAAATTTTTACGTCAACGAATAAAGATACAAAACAAAACACTGGACATTATGAAAAAACAATTGAAAGCGGCTAAAATACAAGCTAAAGCAGTAAAGATTCAAGCTGAAGCTTCAAAAGAACAGGCTATAGCTTTAAAAGAAATAGCTGATTCTTCAAAAGTTATGGCACAGTGTTTGGTAGACATAGTTGAACATTTTAAAGATAAAGATTAATTGTACAAAAAATTTTTATATTTATGCATATACATACATACTTATTTTACTTTAGCAATCAATTAATATTTTATTTCTTTTTTTTAATATTAGCTTTAGGCCCGTTTTCACAACTTACTGATAGCTAAAAGAAGACTTTAACCGGCCTTATAAAAAGTGTTCCATAATCCTACCTGGTAGGTTAAAACAAAGTTGTAATAATGGAACACTTTATACGGCCGATAAAATCCTACCTTTAACTAACGGTATGTTGTGAAAACAGGCCTTATTGTTTTGTTATTTAATATGTTTTTTAATTAATAAATAACTGAAACTATAAATAATGTTTTGTTGTATTTTTAATGAAGATTTCTAGAAATTTCATCTCTTACAGCTTTTGCTAAGCATTCATTTCTTTCCATTATAATTTAAAGGTTCTAAATTTCTGTCCGTCATCTAATTATTTTACTAAGAAACACACACATACGTTGTGTAAAGTGGATCTTGTATTTATAATTTGTGTGGTTTTTTCGAGGATAGAATGCAGTCCTCTTTATCCAATAATACACCTTAAATAAATTGTATCTTTACAGTTTCCACGCTGATTACATTTCGCATTACCATCACCATTACTTTTCCTGTGTAGATTGGAAACAAGCGCCCGAGGCCACGGTCGGCAATTGCACCAGATATGGTCGGTATGGTGCTGTGAGATGTTACGGTGGCATTAATAATTTGTTAACATCAAAGTAAGTATTCAAAACGTTTCTGCCGTATTCATAAAAAATTTTTGATTTTAAACTGTATTTTAATTATCATACAAAATTTCATTAAAATAGATTTCAAATCCAATTTAGTTTTTTCTGAATACGATAGCTTAACTTTTTTTTATCCTTAAAATTTAAAAATATGAGGTAAATTTCTTAAGTCTTCAAAAATTTAAAAGAAATAATTCAGGTATTTTCTAAGTTTTATACACAACATTATATTATTAGCGATTTTTACAGCGATCAAAAAGTACGTAAAATGGAAGAAATTATATTTTGTGGCTGGCCCGAACAAGTATTTAATCCGGTCGTAGACTTGCAACTATTTCCAAAAATAAAATCCCTAACAATTGAGTATAGTGACATGACAGAAATAATATATGATTTCCCAGAAATGATATATTTGCAGGTAAATTACTAAACTGTTATAAAAAAACTGAACTGAACTAATGCTTGTTATTATTTTCCCTTAGACCATTAATATATCCTGGACCAATTTATCTCACATTGCACCCAGGACCTTTAAGAGAATTTATAATTTAAGAATTGTTGATTTACGATGGAACCAACTAATACAATTGGATAGTCCTTTGGCTTTGCCTAGATCTTTTCAAGAATTGTATTTGGCTGGTAAATGATTGAGTATTTAAAAAAAAAATCGCTAAAAGAAATTTTCTTATAATTTTACAGTTTCTTCTTAGGTAATCCTTGGAATTGTACCAGAAATTTTAAATGGCTTTTAATACCGGAAGAAGCCAATGTGGTGGCTGATCGTGATGTAATATCGTGCTCCGATCGTAAATATAAAGACAGACTATTATTGACGGTGATGAATTATAAATGGGTTAGTTATTCTATTACTTAATAAATATTTATTTTAATAAAGACTTAAAATGGATTTTGTAAAATGTGTTTAACTGGTGGAACACTATGGAATATGAAAATTTTGTTAAAAAAAAAATCCCTTAATATTTTTTTAGACTTTGAAAAATGACTGTCAGTCTCATGCGGATACACAAAATTGTACTTGCACTATGCATCATATTATACCTAAATCTCATATACCATTGTATACTGTGAATTGTTCCAATTTGGGCTTTGAACGGCTGCCAAGTTATCTGCCCGAAAATACTACAATGTTTTTTGCTAATAACAATAAGGTAAGATTATATAAAGAACAATTTTTTTTTTTAAATTTTTATTAATACAAAATATTCCAAAATTTTCATTTAAATATTTCCCATTAAGATGAAGTTTTTGCTAAATTTTTCAAAAAAAAAAAATAGTAAAAAATTTTTGCATGATTTTCCAAAATAATAAGTTTTCACCGAATTTCTCGCAAATGATTTTTTTTTTGCAAAATTTGCCAAAATTTGATTTTTTGCAAAACTTCCCGAATATAGTAAACCCTGCACGATTGTTTGAAAATAATTAATTTGCTCAAAACTTCCCATAATATCATATAAATAGTGAAAATAGTACATTTTGAAAAATTTTCCAAAAAAATTTTTTTTTAAAAATTATTTGGTTTAATATCTTTAGTTTTTCTAAAATCTTTATGGATGAAGTTTCCTGATGATCTGGCCTAAGCAACCAGTGAAATGCGCATAGGAATAGCTTATCCCATCAACAATAAATTTCAGTGTTTTTTATCAAATAATAAAAATTGGGTATTAAGCACGAATAACAAAATCATTTAAATTAAATAATTTTCCAAAATTTTCTATTAAAAAAGAAATTATTTTAGAATTTCCACAAAAAAGTAAATTTTTGCCAAATTTCCCGAATTAGAATATTTTTGCAAAATATCCCTAAAATTCTAGTAAAATTTACCAGCAAAAAAATTAATTTTCGCGTAATTTCCATAAAATAGTTTTTCGCAAGATTTCCCAAAAACATTCATTAGCTGAAAATGGTATGTTCTGTAAAGTTTTCTGAAATTAGTAAATTTTTTGCAATATAGCAAATTTCCTCCAATTGCTTACAATAAGAAAATTTTTGCAAAATTTCACAAAAATTTAAATTTTTTGCAAAATTACAATACAAATTTCGAAAATAGGAAACAAAGTAAATTTCGTCAAATTTTTATAAAATAGTGAATTTTCGAAAAATGGTAAATTGTTTGCAAAATTTTCCGATAATAGAAAATTTTTGACAAATTTTTTGAAAATTGTAAATGTATGTCAAATTTTTGCAACATACATATCTCGAAAATACCTTGCTTTTGAAAAACTTCAAAAAATAGAAACATTTTCGAATACATATACATATTTCTAATAAAAGGTTAATTTTCGAAAAATTTCAAAATAATGTCAAAATTCAAATATTTGCGAAATTTAATATGTATAAGCAGCAAATTTTTATTACAAATTATTTTCCAGATCACCGATGTTTCACCTCTACGCAATAATATACATTATCGTTATGTGGTGGATGTACATTTGGAAAATAATTCAGTGGAAAACATAGATGTTTTAGAGGGTGGCTATTGGTTGGAACATTTTCGTTTGCTAAATTTAAAAAACAACAAACTTAAAAAGGTAAAAAACAATAATCCCTAAAAACCCCTATTTAACTAAAATTTTTTCTTATCCAGATACCCGTGTATGCTTTAGATAATGCCTTGGACGATAATCCCAATGCTAATCTTTTGCTGTTAAGCAGAAATCCTTGGCATTGTTCTTGCAAATTTGCCATGAGATTTAGGGAGATATTAAATAAATACAATGCAATTTTAAGAGATGCCTGGAATATTTCCTGTACTTATATACAAGGAGATGAAATAAAAACTTCCAAAGTTTTAGCCATTAGCAGAGAAGATGTTTGTAAACCAAAAGATGAATCTAAAATACATGCTTTAGATTGGGTTAATGGTTTATTAGCCTCGATGATTGTGTTTATTTTAGGTAAATTGGCTTATGATTATTACTATTACAAAAATTATGGTCGTGTGCCTTGGATAGTAATGAAATTACCTTAAAAGAAATTGAAAAGGAAAATATTTAATTTGTGATAAAAAAAATTATTCGGCTAACCGAATATTTTTTATTTTGTTAAGTTTTAAAGTATTTATTTCTTTTTTCTTATTTTAAAGTATTCATAAATATTTCTTTTATTTAAGTAAATTTGTAGCGTTTGTACATTAAATGTATGTAAATATTATTTTTCTTTTTAATAATTTTTGGAAAAATTACGACTTTTTTTATAAAAGTAAAATCAAACAAATTCAAAATAGGAAACTTTTTAGACAAATAAGTTAAGCTTATTTGTTCTGTTTTAAGCTAAACCAATTACGTATGTAAGTATAGACTTTGTGCAAAATAACAAAACCTACGCACTATAAAAAAAGCTGCATTTGTATGTTATGTAAATAGCTTTTAAAAAACAAAATTAAAGTTTATTCTAAAGGAACACCTGAGTATGTCTATTTTGGACTCTTTTTCGTACGATTTAATTGATAGTGTTTTTTAGCACAGTCTAGCAAGCTAACTTTGGACTAACATTTTAATTTTTTTTTTTTTACAACTAATCAATATTATTTAAAATGTCTTTTTTCTCTTCATTTTCCTCCTCATTTGTCTTATCTTCTATTTGCTTGTTATTTTCTGTGTCAGTGGCATTGGCATTGGCTTGATTCATTTTTCTATTAGTTTCCTCTTGTATTTTAAGTTCATATTCTCTTACATTTTCTAAAGTCATGCCATACCAATCATCGATCCAGGTAAAAGCCTGGCGATGACCTAATAATAAGACATCCCTAATAGAGCGTTGTATAAAGTCTTCCACTTTAGTTTGTAGGCCCCAGACCTCAAAGCAAGCATCCACCAGTTTATAGGAACACATAATGGGTTTGTCAGTATCACGCCAACCCTCCACTAAAAGACCGCGATCTTTACAAAACAAAAAAGTTAATAAAAATAAATTTGAACATGTAAAAAAACATACCTGTTTTTGTTGATTTGAAAAATTTTGGATCTTCTTCCTTTTTATAGTGTTTATTGTTTGGCAATTCATCAAAGGCTATATCTACATTATCTACAAAACGTTGTTTTAACTGATCTTCAGTTAAATTTAAAGACTTAAAAAGAATAATTTTTTGGAATTTTACAAAAATTTGAATTTGATTACAAAATACTAACATTTTCTGAGCTACCATTATTATCTTCGTATTTTGTTTTTATAGAAACATTTAGTTTAGGTACAAAGGAACACTAAAACAAGAATTATTTTTGTGTCAAATATATTTTGCGTAAATGATATAAAATTTTTCAAAAACTTACTGTGTATTCTTTAATGTTTAAAAATGGCAAGCAATTAATTATTGGAGAGAAAAGAAATCACAATTTTAATAAAACTCTTAAAATAATTTAAATTTAAGATATAATAAAAATGTTGTAAGATACATTTGATGTTATTTAAAATTCTTAAGATTATTTTTAAAGTTGTAATTATGTTACACAAACAAGCGAACGAACTAAAAATGAACTAAACTGAAACTAAAATAGAACTTAACAAGACCTAAACTAGAGCTATACAACAACTTAAGTAGAACTAAACTACATATTTAATTTAATTAAAACTGACATAGAACTTATATAGAATTGAATTGAAACTGAACAAAAAAAAAATATAACTGATCCAGAAAATATATGTTTCTAAACGAAAAATTCGCTATTATCACAAAATCTGATAGGTAGAACTGTCTCGAAAATCAAGCTATATAAAACGTTTTAAACAATAGATTTCTATTATCTAACTGTCATCTAACAAATAAACAATAAATTACCAATATTCATATAAAACATAAACAATGACTTTGGGTTGATGTTTTATTGCATAAATAAAACAGATGTATACATTCACACGTTTTACATACACATTTTGTAATGGCCAAAAAAAGCAAAATATTTATAATTCGCAAAAAATAAACAACATAAAGAGTGGGAAAAGTAGAACGGCATTTGATTATAAATGACAATATAGACAAGAGGAATATAAAAAGTTTCATATTGATAATAAAGTAGAAGTGTGAGAATTAATATTTATGGAATAACAAAATTAAATTTCACGAATATTAAATGCTATTAAAAAAAAAGAATGTAATAAAAAAATATAGAAAAAGTTAAAACAATTAAATTATTTAATATCTGTGGCATGATGGATAAATCATTTTTAGTAAATAATAAAATAAACCAAAATTAAAGAAAAATTTCGTTTTTAATACAAAATTTAAAAAAAGGAAACAAAAATGTTTTTTGAATGAAAGTCCGTATGATTAACAACATTTTTTTCAACTTTTTAAATTTGACTTTAGATCTTTTGTCAAAATGCCACAGATATTATTTTTAAACATAATCAAATTAATCCCCAAACACAATATAAATTAATTCGTATACAGAGTTCTGCCTAGTAGAATGTTGTAGCTATTTTAATAACAACAAGTGTATAGGACCCTAAACTTATGAACATCCTTTAACCCATAAATACAAAAATATAAAATGACAAAGCAGTCATGAAAATAATTCAGTGTGATTTACGTAATACTCAAGGTCAATCTATAAAAAAACTTTGAAGATATAAATACAACAAGCAAACAAATTAAAGAATATATTTCATTATGTTCCCTGCTCCTGCTTTTGTATTTTTTGTTATAGCTTCATTTTCTATCACTCTATTATTTTTTTTAGCTTAATGAGTTTAATGTGTAATGTAAGTTTTATTTAATATGAAAAGAATCTAGTTATGTACCTGTTTTTGTAAAAGGGAAGAAATTCCATGACTTTTCTGTGACGTAAAATACACGTGGACATATGGCTTGTATCCAGTATGGCAAACGGCTGCAAAGTTAGGAAAGTAAAAAAAAAAAAAAATAATTTAAACAAAGAACCTTTTTGATCTTTTTAATTTATTGCAAATATAAATAAATAAAAATCCAATTTATATTATGTATTGGTTTATTGATTGATATTACTGAAGGTAAATTGGTTTTACTGGCGTTGAATTAAAAAAAATCTAATAAAAATTCTTATAAAGAATAAAGAGTTTGTTCCCAGTTTTTCCCATCCAGGGAATTCCAATTTTTTTTTTAAATTTTAAATTTTTATTCAATTTTCGCTTTCCCGTGAGTTATTTGCGGGATTCCAGGAAATTTTGTTATGAAACTTAAATAAATCTATGTGAGACTCCAGTCTTTAGTTGTTTTATCCAACTAAATTTCACGCAATACCTATTAAAATTTTGCTGCAGTTTAAGAATGAGCTTTATATAGAGCCTTTGGTAAATTCTTTTTTTTTTTTTTTTTTTTGACTTAGCAAACTGTAGTGGGCTATATTTAACAACAATATTATAAAGTTTTGCTGTTCAAGGCGTTGTAAAGTGTTTTCCGATATGATAAAATAATACTCGATCTTCACAAAATCTAGTGTTGTGATTTCAAGTCTTATTTGTTACGTTTTTATCCATGGATCGACCTTTGCGAAATTTATTTATATTTAACCGTAAGCCAATAAAGGACAAATTGACTAAATTACATTATTTGATAATTCATTTACAAAATAATCATTTAACTGCTGATATAAAATATAAAACATACCTATAAACCGAATTTATTGATTTGCGTGCATAACTCTTTTCCTACTCAACTGATTCTGCTGGAATTCAGTTTAAAACTGTCTAGGAGAACTAGAAACAATTTGAAACCCAAATGGCTTAATCGACTAATGATGTTTTCTTTTCTACCCAAAAAATATCACCTTCTCAAAAGGTGTATGTATAATATGTCTTGCCAACCCTGTTATACTCAGGGGTGTCATAGAAACCAATTTTATTGGAATTGGATTTGAAACCGACAAAAAAATACGTTGGTGTCGTGAAATCCAATGTTGTCGGTTTTTTGTTCGAACTAAAATTAGTGTCGGTTTTAGGTGTCACAGAAACCAATATTATCGGTTTTTTATTGAAAACAAACCGCTATTTTTTCCTTAAGTTTTCTGATTCTTTAAAGCTTCAACGAAATTAAATAAATATTTGACTTTGCTTTCATGACGGTATTAGCAAATTTTTGCGAACTTACACATATTTAGCAATTTTTGCCATTCCTTATCGTTTTAGGGACATTTAATTATTTTTACGGCTTGTTAAACATTTTTTATATTTTTGCAAACTTTTTTTGTGTTATTTTCCTACATTTTGTTTAAACAAACCGATTTCAAATAAATTTAAGGGTTTGTATCCAACTTTGCAAATTTTATGATATTTAAGCGATAGAAACGATTTTTGCTGTAAGTATTCTGATTCTTTACATATTCAATGATTTTTGATAAATATTAGACTTTTTGCTTTAGGCCGCCGCTAAACCACTTTCAGACTCGGCAAGTTACTTGAGAAACTCTTGGTTTTTAGATGTCAGCGGTAAGGTGGGTTAAGGAAAGAATTCCGTACAGAATTTCGAGCCTTAACCGCGAAAATAACCTAAGCGACATCATTTTAAATTTTCATTTTTGAAATGTGAAATGCGCATAGGAATAGCTTATCCCATCAACAATAAATTTCAAGTGTTTTTATCAATAATAAAAACTGGGAATTAAGCACGAATAACAAAATCTTTTGAAATTTAAATTTTGTATTCCCAAAAATTGAAATTACTTTTTGATTTTCGTTTTTTTTAATAAATGACTTTAATGGCAACACTTGCATCATCTCCTTAAATGTCATATGATATCATAAAGTACCGTTACGATTTTATAGTAAGCGACAAATTTCATACAAAATTTATATAAAATAAAATAAAAAACACTTGTAAAATTTGATTTTTGGCGCTTTCGTTATATTTGCGGTTAGGGCTCGCTTTGTTGTATGTTCTCGGCAAGTAACTTGCGAAACTAACTTTAACTTAAAATACAGAAAATTTAATATTCTTGCTTTTTATCCCTTTTTAATAAAACTATCATTCTTACCTCGATAAATGTATTCTTTTTTCCGTAAATTGTCCTTTACCATGTTCCGAATCTTCACAGGGTTCGTTAGAAATAATTTCTACACCTTCGCCATCGCCCGACTGTTCCAAGCTGTGGCGGGCTATCATATACAATTGGCCAATTTGATACTGCATAACAAAACAACAAAATATTACTGAAGTTGATTTAAATGCAATTGAATTTAACATTTTCTTAACAAATGTTTAAGTAACACATGCATAATAAATATCAACCAACCTCTTCACACGACAAAGGCATACAAATGCGATATTCTTTAGTTAAAACCATGATAAATTCTTAAAATATTTACTGTTTTACAAGAAGTTATAAATAACAAACTACCCAAAAAAATTGGGGGCAAGATATGCACGAAAATATCTCGGACTGCGCGCCTCAAAACAACGTTTAATGAGAAGAAAAAAAATATACTGGTATAAAAATCCAATATGAAAATAAGTTAAAAAATTAGAAAATTATGTAGAAACGCCCTTACAATCAGCTGTGTAAAAAGTATGATAAGTGTTATTACTTCGTGGTAGATGTTTATAAAATAAATGTTATTTTTAAAAATATTTAAAAAAAAATATGTTTTTTAAATAAAAATATGTGATCGTATGTACATATGTATATAAAATTGTAACTTTACTGATTGACTCAATGACTGATTCATTATCGCACAGCCTAAACGCCTGAAGCTAAAAACTTGAAATTTTGACTGGTTTATGCCAGTGATGCTCATTCAAGCAAACAATTGTTTAGAAGCCCCACCCCTTTGTTTTTAACTCTCATTAATTGAGTTGCACATGTACGGAAGCTGTGTTGATCATGTTTCAAATACAGTGTGTAAGATAAGTAATATATTAAAAAAAATATTTTTATGATTTTACGAAACTGTCATAAAAGCATAAATGTAGAAGATTTTAGTGAAGTTGTTTTTAGATAAATTTCTTACTTTTAATTTCCAAACATGCTCGCAGTTCACACTAAATTTTTTTAAAAGTAATATTGGAAAATTTCCAATTCTTACTGTTTTTTAAAAATTTTTAAATATTAAAATTTTAAGTCAATTTAATAAATAGAAAATTTAGTTTGGATTGTATTATTATAAATGTTTTACAGCCAAAACAATTTCTTTCTATTAAATTTAAATAAATTTTGTGCGCTTAGTTTTGCGTGTCTCTGTAATTTAAAGTTCTCTCGAAATACATATGCAAAAGCACGACACCATATGCAAAACATTTTTGAGCACCCCTGGTTTATGCCCAAATTGATCCACCAAGACGGGATTTTTGAAAATTCGAATGTTTAGGGGTTAAAAAAGGGTAAAAACGGGAAAATTTGGTAACCTTAGGTTAGGTTCCATGGGCAGCCATCAAAGGACAGCTCACTTGGGTCCTTTATTGGTCCCTTTGTGATACCCTGCGCCAATGCCCATCCCTTAGAGCAGTTACTCAGATGGCGTCACTGCAAAGTCCAACCACCTCGTCTTCCTAGTGAAGAGAAGGAGCGATTTTAGTTCCATACCAGATAAATCCTCCAAGCAGGCAAATACCGGTTCCCCCAGGCATTCCCTTCTAATGCGCCGCAATCCAGGACAATGACAGAGAAAGTGAAGCACAGTCTCCTCTTCCTCCTCGTTTTGACAACTTCTACAGTAGTCGTTAAATTCCAGACCCATTCTTCCAGCATGAGTCCCCACCGGCCAGTGTCCAGTTACAACAGATATCACCGTACTAATCTGGTCCCTACTGAACCCAAGTAGAGAGCTAGTTCTCTGTCCATCATATCCAGGCCAAAGGGCCCTGGATATCGAGCAGGTTGATTCACAGGTCCACCGCATCTGCGCAACTCTATAAGACTCGCGCCCTATAAGTGATTTACAGTGAGCCATTTTAAGGCCAATGAATTGGTCAATGTATGCATCATCCATGCGACCACCTTGTTTGGCCAGCTCATCTGCTACCTGATTGCCCGGGCACCCAGAGTGCCCCGGTATCCAAATTAGCGTTACCCTTAAATGTTTCGCAATCTTATCCAAAGACATCAGACATTCTGCAGTTAACATAGATGTCGTATAGACACCCGCTAGGGAAGCAAGGGCAACCTTGCTGTCAGTAAATATACGCATATCTGCCGATATGCGATGATACCTCAGCCAGTTTTGCCGCCCGCCTTATAGCCGAGATTTCCGCCTGCAGGACACTACATCCATCCGGCAGACGAAAGGAAACCTTCACATTCAGTTCCTCTATGAAGAAACCTCCGCCGACCCTCTCACCTTTCCTCGAACCATCAGTATAGACCCCTAGGGTTGGTTCACGGAAAGTATCCAACAGCACACTGCCGTGCGCCACTTGTGTCACGAACCCCGCACCAAAGAACGGCACCGGGGTGCAGTAATCCACTCCATCAGGGACAATCGTACGTTTGATTATCCCGGCGTGTCCAAAGTCACGTATCGACCAGCTGTTCACCGCGTGCAACCGTGTCGCCGAACAAAGAGCCAACTGTCTAGCCATTATATCTACCGGGAGCCAGTTCAATATCGTGAACAGCGCCTTCGTTGGAGTAGATCGCATTGATCCCATAATCATCAACGCGACAAGCCTGTATACTTTCTCAAGCATCGCGCGGTGTATGCCCTTATCCAGTGCAGTCCACCATACTACGACCCCATAATACAGGGTCGGCTTTACCACAGCCTCAAAGTTCCAATTGACGCACCACGGGCTCATACCCCAGTTTCTGCCGATTGCACCCCTACACGCATATATGGCAACTATTGCCTTTTCCACTCTCATCCGGACATTTATTCCCCATGACAGCCTGCTATCTAGAACCACGCCCAGATATTTTGCACTGTGAGATATCCGAAGCTCAGTTCCATTTAACCTCGGAAGCCTAAAGTCCTCGGTCTTATACCTCCTCGTAAAGAGTACCAGTTCCGTCTTAGACGGATTTACACCCAGACCGCATGATCCACTCCAGATACTGAGTTCCTTCAAAGCAGCCTCCATACACTGGGACATGTTAGGGACGAAATTGTCGGGGAGCAAGTCTGCAGGGCGAGTGCAGTCGGTAGGCTAGCTGGTAGAGAGCTATTCTAGCAGCGCTGGGGTTGCGGGTTCGATTCCCGCCAGAGACTCTGGTTTCTTTCCTGCAGACAAGCGTAGAGCTTCGCGGGATTAGCTTAGGAAATTAAAAAAAAAAAAAAAACATTACGCCCAAATGCCTCCCTGTTATGGCCACTGCAACATCATCAGCCGTTTTGATCCTCATGTCGTCCATCCTTGTCAACATGGTGTTCATAGTCAGGTTCCACAATAGTGGGGATAGAACTCTCCCTTGGGGAGTACCCCTGTTCACCAGCCTTTGAACTATGGTTTCACCTATCGTGGAGCAAATGACCCTATTCCGTAGTAGATTGTCCACAAATCTACATATGCCAGCGTCGATGCCAGACTCATCATGGACGTCACGATAGAGTCCGGGTTGACATTGTTGAAGGCCCCCTCAATATCGAGAAAGGCCACAAGTGTGTTCTTTCTAAATTCGAGCGATCTCTCAATGGTTCCGACCAGAGAATGAAGAGCCGTCTCAACAGACCTGCTCCTTGTGTAGGCTTGTTGAGCTGCAGAGAGTAAGCCCCTTGGGATGGTCATCGTCAAGTGTTTATCGATAACCCTCTCAAGAGTCTTAAGAAGAAAGGATGCAAGACTAATCGGTCTGTAGTCCTTCGGCTCGGTGTGAGAAGCCTTACCCACTTTGGGTATAAAGACCACCCTACACTGGGTCCATTTCACAGGAAGATACGAAAATCTTGCGCATCCCCTGTATATGGCCAGCAACCAGGGTATTATCAGGGTCGAATTCCTCTGCAGGTCCGCCGGAATTATACCATCCATACCCGGAGATTTATATGGACTAAAGCTGTCGATAGCCCACTTAATCCTATCATAGTCCAATGGGATGGACATAGGAATGGGAGTCACCTCCCGCGCCTGATCCCGCAAACCCCATTGGGAGTTTCCAGGAAAATGAGTACCAATCAACACCTCCAGTGTTTCTTGACTATTCGTGGTTCAACTACCATCCGATTTCCGGACATAGGTCAGGACAACCGGGCTCGAGGCCTTGGTAACCTTATATGTATCTCCAAAATTAAAATTAAAAAGTAATACTTATCGTTGTTCTTTAGAAAAATTAGCGGACAGGTATCTGGAACTTTTTTGAAATTCGGCACTATTAGGGATAAACCTGAATTTTAAAACTTTCTTGACACCCTATCTATATTTTTAACCAATAAAAATAGAAACAAAGTTTATACCACATCCGAAACTTATCAAAAAAAAATACGAATACGAATTTGAAAATCGTAACTATTTTTGGTAGGTTTTTACAAAACATTTTTTTCCATTTATTAACATATTCGTACAAAATTATGGGCTCCCACTACAATACTGAAATTTTTAACACTTTAATGGGGGAAAAAAATAGTACCAAAAAGGGGAAATACGGGAGATTTGATATTTTACTTTAGCTTTTTGGCTCTACAACTGGTATTTTTTAATAATGTTGTACCTTAAAACATAAGATTCAACATGCAATGTCCTGAGTGGATAAGAATCTATGACGGAACTTTTTGGTACTTTTTTGTTCTCTAACTGGTACTTTTTGAATTTCCGTTAGTATTGGACCTAGAAACATAAATATCAAGATGCAATGTCCTGGGTGGATGAGAGTCTATGAGAGGGAACTTTTTGGTAAATTTGTATTCATTGACTGGTACTTTTTGAATTTCCGTTGGTGTTGGACCTAGAAAGATAAAATTAAACATGCAAAGTCCTGAGTGAATGAGAATCTGTAAGAGGGCTTTTTGGTACTTTTTGTTCTTTAACTGGTACTTTTTGAATTTCCGTTATTATTGGACCTAGAAACATTAAATTCAACATGCAATGTCCTGAGTGGATAGGATCTATGAGGGTACTTTTTTGTTCTTTAATTGGTAATTTTTGAACTTCCGTTAGTATTGGACCTAGAAGCATAAAATTAAACATGCAAGATATTAGGTGAATGGGTTTTCTTTCAGAAAGTCTGAGTTTATGAGTGAGAGAGGAGAAAAGAAAAGCATGTTCTCTTCCCCTCTCACCAATAAACTCAGACTTTCTGAAAGAAAACTTTCATAGTGTGATCCCAGACTTAATAACTTTTATTTAATACTCATGAAATATTTGTTGTTTTTTTGAATATTTTTAAAACAAGTTTTTAAATATATTTCCTTTTATTTTTGTTTAATATTTGCTTAAGAGTCATAAACGTGTCAGTAGAATCGAAATAATTTTTTCGATGTTGTCAAAACTCAATAAATGCTTTACAAAATTAAAAAAATAATTTCGATTCGTAGTAACCACACGAAGATACATTATGTGGTTTCTATTTAGTGTTTGCTCTAACAAATACTTTGACTTATTTGAAAGATATTTAAAAATATTTGTGTTGTCGTTTTAAGTTCTCTTCACTGAAGAAGTGAAGAGACAACATCGGACAACACTGCATTAAATCAAAATTTTTTCCCTGACTCCACGTCTACAACTGACATGGTTTGCTGTTATAACATGATGTTATAAAAGCGTTGTTAAAACATTTGCATTAACAACCGTGTTATAACATGAGAAAACCTCTAACATGATGAGTCTATACTTAACACTACCATCATATTAGTGTTAATGTTAAACATTTCATGTCAGTTGTAGACTGCATGTGAGGATGACCAACAAAGTTGGTCGAAATATTGGAACAAATAAATAATAAAAATTAAAACAAAATCAAGAGTTTTTATTTTTATTGTATTTTATAATTAGACCTCAAGCCGAATAATATAACCATAACACATTTAACAAGTGAAAAGGTCAACATACACACTTAACAAAAAATAGTTAAAAAACACATTTTAAATTTCAAATATCTATATTTTTTAAAATGTTGTTTTTGGCGGATCTATTTTAATTGTGACTTATTTTGACAGATCTTGTTTGAAACTCTTCGCAAAGTGTTGTTACAGAAACGCTTTATCTCACATTCTTCTCATAATTGCTGGAAAATTCAATTTAAATGACGGATAGTTCTAGCAAAGTAAAGGTACACTAGCCCTTGTGTGAGAAAAAACATTTTTTGATTCGTTTTACTTTGTTTTTGTTGAAATTCACTCGTTTTATTACGGTTTCAGAAGTTTTAAAAAATTGCTAGACTTGACGATGACAAAGGTATCGTTAAAGTACTTTGCATCTCTTTTATTATTGTTCATCATAGATTTCTAGTGTTAATAGTTCTTAGTGAATATCTTAAAGAAAACTTCAAAAAAGAGTCGGAAAACAAAACAAAAAGAGGGTGACAATTTTTGTCTGTATTGCGTTTTAATATTTCAGTTAAATATCGCGTATTAAAAGCTTATTAAGCTTAGAAAAAATTTTAAATAATAATTATTAGTACATTTTTTTTAATACTTCTACGAAAAGGTATATATTTTACTTTTATAAGAACAAAAAGTCATGTGAAAAATAAAAAAAATATTTTGGTAAAAAAATTTCACAATTCTTTTGTGCCAATTTTTCTTATGTATTCATTTCTTTAAGATGTGTTGATAAAAGTGAAGTGGAAAAAGTTAAAAATTTTCTTAAAAAATTCCTTTACAGATAAACATTGGTGGTTAATAATTTTAAACAAAGTTAAAACAAAAAAAGAAGGAGTAAATTCCTAACAGATTTCTTAACCAGCCAGTCGGCAATGCTAAGGATCCGTCTCAAAATGGGTCCCCGACAGCAGTTGCAGCGCAGCAAGGAGTGGACATGTTGTTTTGGCCTACATGTTCATACCGCCACCATTATGATTGGCCTTTGGCATTTGGTAAGCTATTTAGAAAAGCAATAATAGTAGAAACTATATTAAAAAATCTTATAAAAAAGAAACAGAAGAAACTGCAATTTTACAAATTAAATGGAAAATTCGTTCTTAAATATATTTATTTCTATGTATTGTTAACAAGTAAATAGGAGAACTTAATTAATTAATAAAGTGTACAAAGAGGTACTCCTTTTTGTCGTCGAGGTTGTTGTGTTTGTGTGTTTTTTTGTCGTTTTTGTTCTATTTCAATAATACGTGGCCTTGTTCAGGGTCATAATAGAGTTGTTATTGTTGTTGGATGGTTTGAGATGTTTCTTGCATTTCAATTTACGTAGATCGAATTTTTTCTATAGATACATACATACATATGCTCCCATGTTTTTAATATAACTTTTTAGGTACATTTTATATTTATATGTGTATGTTCATATGTATATTGCTCAATCTCTCTTTTTACTATCTTTTAAAATTTTGTTGTTTTCATTGGTTGTCAATTCTTATTTGTTTAATCGAGGTTGACTAAGTTTGTAGTTCAAGCTAACTAACATAAGCCGTAGGCTAAGAAAAGTGTTGGGATTACTATTATAAAAGGCTTATTAATAATTTTTTAATAATGAAAACTGATCCCTTGCGATAGTATTACTTGTCTATAATATAATGTAAGCTTAGACGTCTAATCATAGAGTAAGCTTACAGAAAAATACTTTTCTAATCTATAATAAGATTAAATTCTTTACGAACACAATCGGGGTGTCATGGGAATTAAAAACGAAAAACGAAAGAATTTTAATTTTATGGCAATTAATATACATACAACTAATGCTCTATTAAACAGAATTTTTTAACAAAAATTGTAGAAATTAGATTAAAAGTTTAATAAAAAGAACTGCCAAATTCTTTCGTTTTACGTTTTCGATTTCCATGACACCCATCCATGGCATATTTACAAAAACTTTTTTACTTATATAATATTTAATTACTTTTTTAAAATTGTGCAGTTTTTAAAACTCTCATATATCACTTCACTCTTTGTACAAAACACAAAAATAAAAATAGTTCTCAAAACACTTACAAAATTATTGCGAGAATAAGTCATTTGCAAATCTCTTATTTACATGTTGCTCTGTTTTGGTAAGTTGGGTGAATTAGAAATACACATAGTACATTCATACATCTGTATATGTCAGCCATCAAATTAAAAGGATTTAGAACTACCTTATAACAAGCTTACTTACCTAATTCTTAACGTTAGAAATGTGTTGTGAATACTATTGTAAAACACTTATTAAAAATTATTTAAGTAGAAAACTGAGTATAATATTGCTTGTCTGTAGTATACAAAAAGAGTTTATAGAAAAAAAGTAGCATAGCTGTGCTTTCAACGCCACCTGAAAAACGAATTCGCCTTGCTTTAAACTCTAATGATAGTAGAAAAAGCTTACATAAAAATAGTTGCGTTATTATATCTGGACAAAAACCTTGTCAGAACAACATGAATGAATCGACCTTTACACGTTGTTGAATATCGTTTATGATAAGCCTATTCTCCAATTCAGATACATTTCTAAATCGTTTTATAAGATATTGCGACTTTTTAAATTGGGAAAACAGACACGTCTTTCTGTTTTGTTTGTTATTCCCCAGTATCTGGGGGCTTATACTGGCAGTCGTGATCGAATATTTTTTCGATTGGAAAGCAATTTTACTTCTAATTTTTTTATTCGACACTGAATGAATCGAAGTTATTTTTTAGTGTTGTAAAGCAATTATCTGAGTCTGAAAGAATTAAAAAAAAATTTGCTTTCGTATCGAAAAAGTATTCGATCACGACTGACAGAATCTGCCCCCTATTTTTTTTTTTAAATATGTAGTATATTATGCAAATTTTCAAAAGTTTCACTTCCGTTTTGAGCTGAATTGCTACTTTATATTGTATTCAATACTTCAACAAAAAGGTTTTATATATCGCGCTTTATTCTTAACAAATGTTTTGTTTACAATATGCTTTCCAATATTATTGTAAATGCTTAAGTAAGCAATTAAAAAAATTTGATTCCTTATTAATATACATATCGCAAACTAAATCATAAACAGGACAAACCCAAAATTTTCCAAATCGGTTTTTATTTTAAACCAGTTCACAAATCAAATCGTTAGCGACCACGAAAATTTCGCTTTCGCCACAGTCCTCCTTAACTTTTCTTATTTAACATGTGTAAAATTCAATTTGATTAAAAAATTGCAACCATATTTTTAAAGCCAATTTTCTGCCTCTCCTCAATTTAGGGTGCGATATGTATGTACATACATACATATCGCTCCCGTTCAACAATACTGTATTAACTCAAAATTTAAAAATTTTCAGTAGAAGCAAAACAATTTTCAATTTAACATTACAGGCATATGAAAAAGAATTTTTAAAGCAGCCGTTTCATTACAAAAAAGTGGACAAAATTGCACAATATTTTTACAGTGAATGAATATGAATATTACGTATCCATTTTTTCCAAAAAGTGAAAAAATAAAAATTTTGAGTTAATACAGTATTGTTGAACGAGTGCGATATGTACGTTCTGCTTGTATAAAAAAAATAAATGTAAAGAAAACGTTGCTATGAATATATTTAATAGATTTGTTTATTCGTCCATTTTTTTCATAAAACTTTTTTCTTTTTTTACAATAATAATTCTAAACTAATTATTTTATAATTATTATGGTTTTTAATATCTATTTTTAGAGTGTAAACTGCCTTTTAAAAACTTGTTATAGTTTTGTTTCCATAGTAGGAGTTTTATGCAATTAATTGAGAAAATTGTAAACTATTCTACCAAACCGAACACTAAGGAGCGATATTTAGTGTTTATTTTCGAACACTGAATTAAACTATTTTTTTGATTACTTTGTATTTAAACAGTTGTTACTGAACCAAAATGTTTTTGTTTATTAATAAACTACGTGCTTGAAAAAAAATTATAGTTCTGTTTGAGATCTCTTAGAATTAAATATCTTTTTATGTCTATTAACAATAAGAAATAGTAACAACTGTTTAAATACAAAGTAAGCAAAAAAATAGTTTAATTCAGTGTTCGAAAATAAACACTAAATATCGCTCCTTAGTGTTCGGTTTGGTTTGATTTGTGGAAAACTCAAACGCTAATAGTGTTTGTTCTGAAAATCATTAAAAAAAATAACATTTCCTTGTTAGTCATCTTTCGAACACAAAAATAATACTGTTTTTATCAAGCTCATCAAAAGATGAGAACATTTAATTCCGTTCGTTTTTTTTTAAATCCACAAACTTCATTGTGATCGGTTCGGCTCATTAATGTTCGCCCCTTTTGGCTGGGAAAAACCAAACATTTTTTACAAAAACAAAATACACATACGAAAAACAAAACAAAAAGCCAGCAAAATATTTTACACAAACAAAACACATACACAATACACACACAAGCTGTTCGTGGTGCGGTCGTTGCTAAAATTTCTTGTTTGTTCATTTCTTTATCAATGTAAAAAAAGAAACATTATAGAACATTAAAACATATCACTACAATTGTTCTGTTTTTTTTTTAACAAAGAACAGAAAAATATTTAATGTTCGGCTCTTTCATGAAAAAAGTTACGAACGGTATTAAGGATTGTGTTCGTCTACACAATCACTAACAAAATAGATATCGTTCTTGGGTGTGTGAGCCGAACGCTAAACAATGTACTGTTTAACTCGAATGGTTTAATGTACTTGACTTCAGGAACTTTTAATAAATTTTAAATGATATTCCTTTAAAAAAGGCACTTTTGAGGCCTACGTTTTTTCTAAAAGTAAGTATGTAAGTATAATAAGAAAAAATATTACCCAAGACCTTTAGCCGAAGCAAATAAATAATCCCACTTAATAACACTGGTCAATAAAAGTGAAACATCCTACATAATAGTAATTATGTAAATTTTTAATATTGCCTTTTAAGTTTTTTTTAAAGAGATAATTATTAAATATTTTTAATAAAAAAGATACATTTTCAAATTGAACTTTTTTAATAGTACCTAGAGAGGTATTTATTTGTTCAAACGGTTTTACCCCAGGCGCTCTCTTAATTTTTTGTGTTTACAGAAAATTCGAAATTGTCAAAATTAAATGCACACATGCATATTACGAAATAAAATTTTTTTTTCATATATTTCTCCACTTGATAATTGTGAACTTTCAGTAACATTGTGCTAGCTGAAAAAACTTTCAAGCGGGGAACCTGGCGGGTAATTGGAGTACGCTGAATCCTGTCGTGCTAACGGTTTTAGGTGAGCTCTTGTTTTCAAGATATACCGTTATTTCGAAAATGGAGGAGTTTGTATAACATACATTCGCATAACTCAAAAATGGCTTAGTTTA
Source organism: Pollenia labialis (assembly GCA_949318255.1). Lineage (NCBI taxonomy): Eukaryota > Metazoa > Arthropoda > Insecta > Diptera > Polleniidae > Pollenia > Pollenia labialis. The sequence goes on from OX439143.1 coordinate 116,962,019, forward strand.
TTGAATAGACTAAAAAACAAAAAACAAATGGAGGTCGTTCTTACATTTTATCTTCCTAGGAGCGACTCATCGGCAGTTATGGTACTTGTTCTGTATTATAATATATATATATATATATATATATATATATATATATGTATATATATATATATATATATAATATATATTATATAAATTATATTCTACCTACATATACATATATTGAGGAAAAAGTGATAAGGTTCCGTAACTGCCTAGGAAGATAAAATGTATGACCGACCTCCATTAGTTTATTGTCTTAACATTTTCTCCAAACATACTTGCCCTTTATCACCATCCATTAGGTGGGTATCCATACAAATTTGGCGGTTTAATGAAATTCTTCAATTTGGCCCCTGCAGCTTCTAGGATACCCCTAGACGGGTCAAATGTTTGACCACTCCCATTTTATTTTTCGTTGCCTTCATTTGTTTCTAACGAAGCTACCAGCTATCTCTATTTCTTAAGGGAGTTCGCATACAACATTTTCAATACAGGCTGAAATATATTGAAGAAAAAGAATCATAACTGCTTAGGGTTCGCTCTAATAGGATTAAAATGTATGACCGATCTCAATTTTCGTCATAAACATTTATTCAACACATACTTGTCCTTATCTGCACCCCTTAGGGGGGCTCCCATGCTAATATAACGTTTTATGAAATTCGTTGATCTTTTGTGAATACATAAAATCAAATGTTGTAGACAGATTTTAATTATTTATGGCTTGTTTAGTTTGGAACTTTGGTTTCCATATGTGTAGAAAAAATAGAAACATATATAGCTGTGTTTTTCAATTTTTATGCCTTTTTAAAAAACTAAAATTTAGAAATTTTGATAATAAATTATCTTTTTTTACGGTCACACTTGTCAAATATTTGACGAAAAAAAACGGAACCAACAAGCGAACTAAATAATAATTTCCCCTAATTTCAATATTTATTTTGATTATAATTCCACATCTTACAGAAAACAGTTTTTTGCTATGTCTAGCAGTATAATAAGCTTTATTTTGTGACATTAAGAGTTTGTTAAAGCTCATTAACTATTAACAAAAGTAGTGGTTACGCTTATTTGGTCAAATATTTAATAAGTGTAACCGTAGCTTAAAACGACTAGCCAAATTTGAATTAGTTTTTTAGTAATTTTTGCGGAACTTCGACTTTTTTAATTATTACAATATACCAAACCGATTTTGAGTTCTGTAAAGATATGTTGTGCAAACTCTTCCATTTTCGAAATAACGCTATATCTCAAAAACAAGAGCTAACAAAAAAAAAAAAAAAATTAAAAACGGGTAGCATCACTGCATTCACAAATGCGGAACTCTGTGTATTTTATTGTTGGATTTTACAAAAGAGCTACGATATTTTGCATTTGCACTTTTGCAAGCCTAATACTGATCTCCGCTCATATTAATTGTATTCATGTCACAAGTTGCACCCTTGCAAAAAAGCAAAAAAGCAAAATTGCAAACAAATAACAACAACCACAAAGAAAATTATTTACGCACAACTAATTGTCTGTGTGGTTGTTGTTTTATATTTTTGCACTTTTGCTTTTTCGCAAGGGTGCAACTTGTGACGTGAATACCCTTATTGTTTACTTGAAATTGATTTATGGTTAATATTGACATCAAAAAATTTTCAATAAAAATCAAGGCGAATTTATTACAGGTTGGATGTCAAAATTTTGTTTTTTCTCTTTTATCATCTTTGTTTCTGTTTTGTTTTATTTCTATTTTTGACATTGTACAATTATTTTACAAAAACAAATTGCTTGTGGTTTTTGTACGGGTTGTACTTGTTGTAGTACCAAGATTACCTGGGATGAATTCGCTTTGATAAAAATTAAATTCATTTATTTTTTGACGCTTGTTTTGTTTTAAAATTGAGAACTTTTTCTCAAATTATAATACCATGTATTTTACCCATGGACAATTAATAAGGTAATCCTAGTATATTGTTTACGAACCTTAAGCTCCCCATTCTATTTTCAATCCAATTACCAAATTAGTCGGTTGTTGTCCAAATCGAGGCGTATATGTCACGGTCAATTGATTAGTTTTGCAGTGGTCGAGTTGGTTGAAGAAAAATCAAAAGATTTTGATTTTTTTCAAGTTGGATTGCAAGTTTTTCAATTCGATTGTGCTGTGTGTATCGTGTCTTTTGATCTGCTGTCAAAATTTATGTTTGTAGTTTTCTTTTGCAAAAAAAAGTTCCCTTATTAAATTTTAATTTTTTTTCTTGTCCTTCAACCTTTCGTTTGACAAAATTCTTCGTCTCTTTTCAGTTTTTGGTTGACAATTTTGTTCGATTACAAATAAGAGTACTTATGGTTGCTAGAAATACACATATTTTATTTTCTACCCACAAAATACATGTTGTTTTTGCTTTGTTGTAGAACTATGTTTACCTTATTCATTATACCATGGATTTTACCATGCAACCTTATTAAACTAAAAGGTTTTTTTATACAAAAAATATAATTTTTAATATTTTACATTAAACAAATAAATAAATATTTATATTTGCTTTTAAATGCAGAATTATAAAAACATATTAAAATGCAATGTTTATTATGTTTAATCAATAAATGACTAAAGCTATATTTATTTTGTTCCTTGTGCAAAAAAATCAAACCGAAACGAGCATATCAATTTTATTTTCAAGTATGTACCTGAAAAAATTGATAATGAAATAAATAAAAATTAAACTGTCATTGAACTTGCAGGTGTTTTTGATTGGTTTGTTTTTAATAATCACCAAAATATTTATAAATTCTTAATGAAAATTTCTAAAAGAAAATAAATGTGCTGGAAGACAGGTCGATACACCGAAAAACATAAATGTACAGTTATCTGATAAATGTGAGGTGATGGAAGTATAAGTATAATTAACACCAACAAAATACATTTCGTCTGCTCATTATTGTTTTGGCGCATATGCCAAAAAGTCGAAGTGGAGAAAAACGACACAGGTTAGGTTAGGTTAGTTGTATTAGTTGTATTTTCACCCTTGCTTTCTTCTTTCTTTTCTAAATTTATTTTTAAAAAGTACCTTTTTGTGCTGCATACGTATATTACTGCAGTGTATTGAGTTGTTGACATTTTATTTTGCTTTCCTGTATGTACATTCTATGATTTTATACAAATGGAATTAAAAAAGAAACAAAAAATCTACAAAAGTTAACTCATGGAAATAAAAATTGGCTCTAAACATCTCGTTTGTCATGTTTTCGTAGACATCTTTGTATTTTTGGCCAATTGTCATCTACTGCGATATCAAGCATTTTTTCCAGCGGTTCTTCTATTTTAGAATAAGGGCAATCTATTAGCATATGAGGAATAGTAAGTTTCTCGTAGTAATGTTTTGAGTTAAAAAGGGCTTTGTCCACTCTATGTCGGGCAAGCGTTATACACTGTGGCCGTGTTAAATTTCTGCTGTACTTAGGCCTTTTAGGTGTTGAGTTTTGTTCTGATTCTATTTTATTAAAAGGTTTGGTTAACGTCATAAGAAAACATGGCACTTCTTTAATCTGGGATAAATTTAAGGCTTCTTTAGCACTTTAACAGCCTTCTCATTGCCTTGAATTCCAATGTGAGAAGGAATCTAAAGAACCCGGACATGATGGTAAACGCTATGCAGTTGAAGTATATCATCATAGGCTCCATTTTGATTTTTAATTAAGGCCTTTGTGGCACTTAAGCTATCCGTGCTGATTAATGTTCTCTCGCAGTGTACGGTGGAAAAGTTAATGGCAGTTTTGATAGCTGCAATTTCAGCGGTAAAAATTCCGGTATGGTCCGGTAAACGAGCTTCATTTCTTACTTCGAACTCTTTTTTTTTTAAATTTAAACGAACAAATTCTGGACTCCCACAAGCCACGGTAAATATATTGTCTGCATAAATACCAACGTAGTCAATACCAGACAGATTCTCCACTGCCCTTGCCAAAGAATTCGCATATTCGGTGTACAAAACCACTGAAAGTAGAGAGCCTTGGGGAACTCCGTTGTTCTGCGAGTAAGTCATAGAAAAATGTACGTTTTTGTATGAGGAATTTGCAGCAATCGCCACACAGTTGCGTGTAGAGCAAAACCATACTTCGTAAACTTTAAAAAAGCCGATATAAAGCAAAATAAATGATTAGTATCCCAGAAACCATAAACAAATTTCGTGAAACAGGTTTTGGATTCAGAAACGGGGTATTCAAAATAAACATATGTATATGTATACCCCAAACCTAATTTATTTTTTTTAAATGGTTGTTAGGTCAAACCAGTAATGGTCTGAAGATTTATTAAATAAATTACTATCAAAAACAAAACATCCAAATCTGTTCAGTTATCGTTTATTTTAAAAAAACTCGATATAAGAAAAGGACCGATGCATGTTTGTATATTTATTTTGTGATTGCCACAGATTGACTCAAAAGCAATTCTTTTGTTAAAAACGGCTGCTAACCTGGGTAAAACGCAAATGTATGCAAGCATATACTTTTGGAAAAAACTTGACAAATATGCAAATGCAAGTGCATATTTTTCTTGCAAAAATCATTACGAACTTGCCCTGCTCATAAAAATGCCAATTTCACCTTTAATTTTTTTTTTTTTTTTTTTAAATTACAATTTAAATTTAGTTGAATTTCCTTATAGAAACCTATTCATTAAAGTATGCAAACTCTTTTCCTTGCTACCATTAAAAATATACGGTTTACTCGTTTCCAATACATGTGAATAAATATTTGCCAAGTGATATAAAACACATGCATTATTAATTGACGTCTATTTACTTTGCAAATTTGTTTGGTGTTAATAGATAAGCAAACAAAGTTTGATCATGGTGATAACACGACAATTCCGTTAAATTCATTAACGAAATATGTTAATTTATATGAAAATAATTGTGAATAACTAAAGTCAACTTATCTTGAACACGTTTTTTTTATTTTGATATCGTTTTATAGTTTCTTAATATTTTGGCTTTAAGTTTATTGGCGGTTATTATGCGTAATCCGCATATGATGGAAGAATTGGAAAATAGCTATGATTATAATGTGGACCTAAATGCACCGGCCTTGCCAACACCTTTAAGTAAAGTTGATCCCCCTTATGCGTATCGTGACCATTCTTTGAATTATCGTAAACAATATCGTAAGTTGTTTTTATTATAAAACATATTTTTTAAGCATATTTTTTTAATATTTGTGTTTTTAAACTAGAAAACTATGATATGGGTGGCTTAGTCTGTACTTGTATGATAGCCATTACTATGATGATGATTTATGGTGCCATTAAGGGTAAACCCTCACATCTATTGCCCTTTTTTTGTTTGCAACTATTTGATTTTGCAATTACAACGTAAGTATTAATTTTGAAAATATATGTTATAGAATGAATTGTTAAATTATTCTAATTATTCTTCTTTTAAGTTTAACAGCGGCCGGTTATTTGTGCTATTTACAAGCAATTCATCATTTAATTGATGAATCTCATCGTCTGCCTTGGCGTGAAAAGTTATTGGAATTGTCTCCTGAAGAATTGGTTATTGTGGTTTTGATTGTTTTCGTTTGCATTGTATTTCTTAAAGCCTATTCCATTGGTATTGTTTGGCGTTGTTATAAGTACTTGACTTTGCGTCAACAAAGCATGCGTACTTTATTGCCTCTGGGCATACCCGATTTAACTTCAAATAGTTTGGGTAGTGAGGAAAGAGCTTACTCTACCCTTTTGCCCAATTATGATGAAGCTGTTGCTCAATATATGAAACAGGCACCACCACCCTCCTATCAAGTGGCCATGTCTAATTATCAAACACAGGAGCAGCAAAATAATTTACCTGGTTCTGCTGCCGGTGAAGAAGAGGATAATAATAATGATTCGTCTAATAATAACAATACAGTACATGTTAACAACAATACACCACCCATGAGGCGTAATGAGAACACTTCTGTTATAAATATTACCGAAGAAATGGGTGCTGTCGGTGGTAGTACTACCGTTGGTACTACTGAAAATGAAGACGCTTTGGTGCCACCTTCTTATAATGAAGTTATTATTGAACCGGTTTTACCCGCTACAGGGCCAGCAACTAAAGTTAATGGTGTAGCGGCTACTAATAAAAACTCTATTACCCCAACTGCGCCCAATAATGCTCAAGTAAATAATAGTAACGAAAGTCAAGCTTAAAAAGTTTTTTTGTAAGACAGGCATTCTTGACTTTTAGAGGTAACTTTGTTTGGGGGTTGTGGTTAAGAAATAAACGAAGAGGTGAGTTTGTTTATTAACAAAAATGTGGTAGTTTTTTTTTTGTAAATTGTTATATAAACTTTAAAAAAAAATTGTAATTTTTTTTAAACATTTTGAAATTGCTTACAATACATATTTTATGGGTAGATTATGGATGGCAACTGAAGTTGGGTTGCCAGGAGCGAAATCAGGCAACGCCGCACATGTTAAAATAATTTTTTTTTGTATATTTCAAAATGAGCGGCGTTGCCTGATTTCGCTGCTGGAAACTTAACTTCGGTTGTGCTACCATCCGTAATCGACCAATTAATAATTTAAACTGGTGCGTTCAATAACAGAAAATGATTGCTTATTTTCAATAATTGTTACTAGTAAGTGTTCACGTTTTTGACAAACTTTCAACGAGAGAGTGAAAAAAGAGCATACAAATTTAAAAGACCATAACTTTTTTTATTTCTGCTAGTTAAATTTTTACTTATAAGAATTATTCAAACGCCTGTGGACAACTCTTTATATGCAATTTCGATAAGAAAGATAAATACGATAAAAGGAAAATTAAGCACTCTATTGCTTTCGCAAACCCTTTCTCAAAGTTTTTGAAAACTAAAACACGCAATAAAAATTTAATATTTACAATAATGAAATGTCAAAATAAGTAAAAATAGAAAAGGTTGAGCCGCTTAACGTGTTTTTGTTCGAAAACTTAAATGAAAAAAATAAGAGTGTAATGCAAACGCATTAAAGAGTGCCTATCACCCGATTTTTCTTTTGCATCGCAGTTTCATGATTTTGTTTACTGGCTAACCGGTAAGAGCGGTAAGTCCGGTGTTTTAATTGCGTTACGTAGGTTTGTTTAGTATAAATGGCAAAAAGAAAACGCTTACCGCTCTTATTTAGGTTAATATATTTTACAAAACAAGCTTTTGAAAATGGGTAAACTATAATTTTTTAATTAAACGTTTTTTAAAAACAAAAAATATTTTTATTCTTAAATTAAGGAACAATAGCAAGTTCAAAATAATTTATTTGAGGAAGACAGAATCTGTCATTGTGCCTAATTGTCTAGTTTTTGCTGGCAAAGCGTTTATTTATGTTTTTTTATATTGTTTTTAATTGGTAGAAAAATGAAGTAACTTTTAAATTTACTTTCTCGTTGCAAGTTTTTGCCTCTAAAGCAAATGAACGCATTAGAAAAAAGTGTGACATTTTTTTATGGAATTTTTAGATTTTTTTAATATTTAACTTGATTTTATACACTACAATATCATTAGAGGAGAAGAGTATTATGCATTTGTACAGATCAGTTAAAAATTACTTTGGCTGCCTTCCAAACGTCTGTATGTCAAATCAGTGTTTTAATCAAGCAATTATGTATACATACTCTACAACAGGGTTCCGAAACGTTCACTCATTATTTATTCATGAGCGAGCGTGAACGTTGCTGCTGATTCATCCCCATGAGGGTAAAGAATAAAAAGAAATTTAATTTCTTCACTCATAAAAAGTGAGCAACAAACAAATTCATGTGTGAATTTTTCAGATATAACAAATTTGATTTATTCATATTAAAATATTCTTCACAAGGAAAAAAATAAACAAAACATGTATAAAATTTTTAGTTTGCTTATTCCTCATGAGTGAGGAAATTCAACTTTTTTTCAATTTCTCATGTTCATGAGTAAATGCGCAAAAATTTAATGATTGTAAATAAAAAAGTTAAACATTTTTGATTTCCTAAGCGAATGTACATACTTTCATTTAAAACTTGGCAAAAGCATTGTCAATTTAAAAAATGTACTAGTAACGTTTGATTGTATATCTGCTGCGAAACTGTTGACTTTAGGAACGCCATACTTTGTCAATGGTTGCACGGTTGCCTTTGGGAATACCAGACATTGTTGCACTTTAAAGCAACATGCATTAGGAAGGCTTTAACCTGCGTAAATAGTTAAAACAAGTTAGTACCACAAAAACATTGTTACGTACATATGTATGTATATATGGCTTTTCTTTATACAGGAAAACTTTTTCAAATTTCAAGGGAAATGGGTTTTATATAACCCTAGCCCTCTCATAGATTCCAAAAAAAGGTGGCACAAGTATTTTTTAAAAAGTCAGTACAAGGGCTAAATTCAAACTATTTTTTTTACATAAACCTTAACTACCTAATTAACCTACCAAACCCAACTTTATTACCTTCAGCGGTGTCGAGTTTAATGCGGGCGGTTTTGACCGTCACATTTAAAATTTATGTAAATTCTTTAATTTACTTCCAAACGAACATCATTTCTTCAAATATTTCTTAACATAAAACAAAATTAAATTGGTTTGTAAACAAAATTTATAATACATATTTAGTAATTTAAAAATATAAACAATAACAGATTTAAAAAAATATAATAATATGCAGGACCTTTTATAAAATCTCTATAATCTTTAAAAACAACATTAAATTAAACTTAAATTATTCCTGAAAGAAATAAGAAAAATAAACACAAAAAAAATACACAACCACGCCTATTGTGAATAAAAACTAAACAGTTGGTCCCTTGTTTTTCCTTATACATTTTTTAGGAAGAAGGGAATAAAGTTTGTTCGAAGAAAATTGTATGCACGATAGGGGTGAACATTTTTAAAACAAAACAATTAAATAAAAAAGTGCTTTTCTTTCTTCTAACAAAGCACTTATTCAAATCTTATCTTAATGCTTAAAAATGTTTAAATAAAAATAAAAAAAGAAAACCCAAACAAAATTAAGACATCATAAATTATAATATAATTCTTCTTTTAATATAAAAAAGCATTAAATATTATGTTTATGTTTATTCTTATTTAATTTATATTTACTGTAATTTGATCGAAAGAAAAAAGAAAACAACAACAACATACATAAAAAAAATCTACATATACATATATTATTTATACATACATATAACTTAAACAAAAAAGAAGACAAACAAATAATAAATATTGAAAATCTAAACCCCTACAAACGATAAGATTTTAATAACACAAACTATAAATGGATGCATAAAATATTAAAAAAAGGAAAAAATAAACAATTGTCTAGTTGTTTTTTTTTAATAAAAAAAAAACGAAACAAAATTCTCTATTTAAAGATTTTTAGTAGTAAATTTTAAATTTTCACCAAATAAGTAGTTTTACATTTGGAAAAACAAATTATGCACTTTTTTTTAAACATATCTTTTTATAAATATTGATTTTTTTTTTGTTTAAACTATTGTGAATTGATTTCATTATTATTGTTTCATTTATATTATTATGTACTTTTTTATTATTATTATTATTATTATTATTATTATTATTATCAATTTCTTTTACATAAATATTTATACTTATATCATTAACTAATAAGACTTTTTATGAAAAACAAAATTCATTATATTATTATAAATACATATATTATTATTATTGTATTGTATGTAAAATGTTATACACTAACAACAAAGAAAAATACACATACACACTAAAAGGAAGACAACAACAAACAAACCAGAAAAAATATTCGAATATTATAGTTTTTAAATAAAGAAATAAATTAAACCACAAATTTTTATTGTTAAATTTTAAGGCTTTTTTTAATAACAGCTTTACTATGACTTTTAGAAATTTGTGGCAATCAAAAAAATATATATCAAAAGGGGTTTTATTGTTTCAATTTAATATTAATTTAATAATTAATATTAATTTCTGTCAGAATTTATAACTTCCTTGTAGTGGAACGGATGGATGCAAGTCCCACCCCCCCCCCCCCCCAGTGGTAATAAATTGGATTTTCGTTTTAAAAATTTTTTTCTAGTTATTTTCAAAGTTTTTTTTTGTTAACTTTTTTTTGAGCACGAGGTCTTTTTTATTCTTATTTTACAATAAGTTATTTATTTGTGCCGATATTTAATTTTTCGAATTCTTTGGTTTATATTTTTCATAATTAAAATGTAATTTATTAATCAGATTGACCGGAAAATTGTTGTCGCTCAGTATCTTTCTGATTTTCTTTAAATTGTTTCTGGGGTGATCTGTGTCACTTTTTGTTTACACCCCTCTTATTAAATTGTTTGCCGTGTTGATTATTATTCTTTTAGTTTTAAAAATAGAATTCTCTTTCTAAGGAATATAATTTAATAAACTTGAATAATTTGCTAATATAATTGTTTACAATATAATATTTAAAATATGTACTTAAAAAATCCGAAATAATTCATAAAGTTTTACTAAAAATATTTTTTAAAAATGTTTTTTTTACTCGGAATAAGTTGTTTTGAAAAGTAATTGTAATATTTTCAAAATAAAGTCTACCAACATCTTATTACTGGTTACATTAAAATAAAATTTTGAATACTGATTATTTAAAAAGATTGGTTACCTATTATTCATTTTTTTTGTTCAAATTGTTTTCATTCGTTTGAAAAATTTAAATAAAAGTGTTCCTCATTACAAGTGTTGTGTAATAAAATTTATCAATGAGTCGAAAAATAGAAAACTGCAAAAGAAGTGGCAACAATAGTTTTGAACGAACGCACAGGAAGTGAGTCATTAGTCTGGGACTATTTTGGAACACTGACTCTGCACGGCAAATCAAAATTCGACAAGTTTTGATTCTGCAAGCTTCTTCTGATTTCTTCAGGGAAAATTAACAATTCAAAATTTTTAAAAAAAATTATGGAGTTATGCTTTTTATTTTAAAATTTGTAAATAAAAATAAAATTTAAAAATAAATTTAAAATGCCTGATAATGTTTTCAAAATTTAAGAAAATCTTAATGATCTAACAAGGTATTTGCTGTAAATAATATATTTTTCTAAAAAATTTAATTAACTTTTATAAAATTTTTAGTTTTTAAATGAACAAATCATTATTTGTCCTTTTGTTTAACCTGGTTATTAATCTATATTTTTCTCTACATACAGTTCGACGCAGCCGAATATTTTTTTTAGTCGTCAAAAAGTTCGGCACAAAGCAGCTCAGCCGCCGCTGCCGAATATTGTTGGTCCTTAGCCGCCGCCGGAAATTTTTAATCGGCTTGCTTCTCTGATTCTGAGTGTACCATTTCTCCTTATCACCATTGTGTCCAGATATGGTTACTTTTTATTGGACTCATTCTCCATAGCAAACTTAATACTAGGGTGAAAAGCGTCCAGACTCGACATTATTTCTTATATTGCACTCTCCTTCACAATTCCAAAAAGATCATCTATATATTTAGACAGAAACTTAGGTTTAGTTTTAAATATTCCAATACTGGAAGGCTACCGCGTATTTCTATTCGATAGAAATAATTTACGAGTTCAAACACTTCAAACTTTTTGTTCCGAATGAACGGAAGCTGTTTATTTATTTATTTATTCACAAAAAATAATATAATAAGCCTCATAGGCCAAAACAATTTTATATTACAAGTATATATGGGCATTTCCATTTTGACGTGCCGTGATATTTGTACCACAAAATGTAAAAAAATTAAATGACGAAGTCAAATTTGTAAAAAGGTATGAAAAAAGTAATGAAGTAGCTCTATATTCAGAAAAAAAAATTACAGTAATCGACGCTATGGATTTGCAGATAAAAGCAAAAATCTGCGCTGGCGTGACGTTAAAAAAACGGAAGTGGGTTTTGACTTGCATTACAAAACTGAATAAGACTGCGAATTGAACAAGGTGTTTTGCACAAACCCTTTTTTAGTAAACTTAGGACTTATATAGATTTATCTTGCAAGCTATCAAATTTAAAAATCTTTGCTCGTTTTAAGGTAAATATGGGAATTTTCAGCTAAAAGTCTACTTTTTTTTAATGTAACGCCAGATTGCAAATAAGGTTGTATTTTCGGACCATGTTGTTCAATCGTTATCCCTTTTGTTACTTAATGTAGAGCTTGTTGCGCTTTACACCAAAATATAAAAAAGTAAACGATACATATACAATTTTTTGAGATACAATTTAAAATACTTCTGGCGTTACGTGACAAAAAGTAGACTTTTCGCTGGAAATGCCCATATATATGTATATACCTGATTGGATATTCAATAAATTACTTATAAAAATACACATACCATATGGACCACTTTTGGCTCCCCAGCCGGTAACAAAAAAAATCCAACATAATAATAAAAAATGTCCCAAAGTAGTAGGTCATCAAAATTAAAGCAACACTGGCATTAAATCATCCTTTAACCCGCTCAATATATGTATACGTGTAAAGTTAGCATATTAGTTACTTTATAAATTCGTGAGTCTAAATAAATGTCAGTAACGCAATCCCAGAAGACGGTAAAATAAAATACATATGTACATATATAAGTGAATATTGATTTACAGAGCAGATAAGTTAACCAAAAGTTTCAAACGAAATGAATTATTAGAGTGAGAAAAAGTGCCACCCTCACAACGAAAGATCTCTCAAATAAACTATATCTTATTCTAGGTATAAAGATCTGGGGATTCCTACTAGATGAGGAAAATTTAAATTCAGAACAAAGAAGACAAGGAACACCACTTCTAATCACCCTATAAAAAAGTAATAAGCAACGAATCCTGACAAAATTACCAAAATTACATCCCATAAAAGTTTTCACATAATTAGAAATATGTACTCTGCTAGAAATATTATTATATATGTACATAACGCGTAATAATATTAACTAAGAGCTTCAATTTGTTCAATATGCAAGCAAGAGTACATAACAGACACAACCTCTAGTCCGTAAAAAACAAAAAGTCCTTTTCGAAACGGCAATTCTATACATATTACAATCTATATATAAAAAGAGTTGAGTGAGTGACTGACTCATTCATCATCGCCCAGCCCAAACCGATGACCCTAGAAATTTTAAATTTAGACTATCGATTGGTCACTCCCCAAAGGTAAAAACGGGAAAATTCGGTAACCTTGTATCTCCAAAACTAAATGAGATGCAAAATAAATGTAATACTTATCGTTGTTCTTTAAAAAAATAAGCGGAAAGGTGTCTGGTACTTTTTTGAAATTCGGCCCTATAAGGGAGTAAACGGGTAAAATCTGTATTTTAGTACTTTTTTGCCCCCCCATCTATCTATTAAACCAATAAACATAGAAACAAAGTTAATACCACATTCGAAACTTATTAAAAAAATAAGTATACTTATTTGGTACTTTTTCGAAATTCAAACATTTAAGGGGTGAAAATCGTAACTATTTTTGGTACTTTTTTTACAAAACATTTTCCTTCATTCATGGACATATTCGTACTAAATTATGGGCTGCCATTACAATACTGAAATTTTTGATACTTTAATGGGGGAAAAATATAGTACCAAAAATAGGAAATACGGGAAATTTTATATTTTTCTTAAGCCTTTTGGTTCTACTAAAGTAGCGGGTTAAATGCTAGAATTTAAACAAGTTTAAACCTAGAAAAATAAACTTTTGCATAAAAATATGTCCACGAAGAAAAAGGAGACGCTAACGAAGTAGCGGGTATATAATAGTTTCATATATACATAATTACATATTATTATAGGGCAACAATATATGAAATTGTATTACAATTTAAGAAATGTGATAATAGTCTTTGAAACCGTGGACCGATTTTGCTAATTTTTTACACTTTACATCTGAGAACAAAGTATTTAAGCAACAAATCTGGCATCTTGATTAACGAGTGTGGGTGTAATCGAAACTTTTGAAACTGTCATTTGCTTAAGCAAAGTGCGAAACTGATCGCGATAAATCTTTTTAAAACATCTTTGAATTGGCAAAAGTTTTTAGCATAATACATAATTGCTTTCGACCACGTCCCCCTTCTGTAGGCTGTTGAGGAAGACATTAGTCCGGATACAAAATATTTTTTCCATAAGAAATCAATAAATAAATATCGACGAAGTTGTCTTTTACCTCTTCTGCGGAGGGAAAATGTAGCAATTAAAACAAGGTTTTTCAAAATATGCAACAAAAATATGCAATATCAGCAATATATGCAAAAATATGCATTCAAAGCAAAATATGCCCTAACAAATCGATGCCATTTTACTGCAAATTTCTTGATTCGCAAAGATATTTTGTGTATGGTAATCTCCGACTGACGAGAACAAATATGCATTTGCATACAAATCCGGGCCTTGGTCATAACAATTTAATTCATAAAACAATAATAAAAACAAAAAAAAATTGAGGTACTTAAGATATGAGTTCAAAAAGTTAGTTCATAAAATATTTTAATAAATATACGTATTAACATTTTTTAACGGCTTAGGACGCTCAAAGCGCTTATAAAGAGTATAATTCTGATTTTATTTACTGATTACCATGTTTCCGAAAAATTTCGTTCACTTTTTTACTGAAGTTTGACAAATAGTTAAAAGTGCACCGCTGTCGCATGCTTCTGATGTCAAGGTTGATGCCAAAAATAGCATCATTCGAACTACTTCCTACAAACCTTTTCTTTTCATTAGGTCTATCTGTAATCTTTAGGACATTGTGTTTTTCAAATTGTATGTTGTAGTATCTAGAACAAGTTTCATTATCTTTTTTATTTCGGTTTCTTCGCGCTTCCCGGGTATATGTATTGCCAAGCTCGAGATTTTTGGTAGATTTGAATATTTTGCAATAAAGGTGCGATATGTTTAGGTATCTCCTATTTTTAAGACTTGTCCATGGACAACGAGAATTTACTGCCTGCATCTTATTTTGAAATTATGTTCTTTATCAACTCTTCACTTCAATAAATTTATTAATTATCAACTCTTGCACTGCCTCTCCTGCTTTTAATAGATTTATTGCAGCAGGAGACATTGATTTACGTATCTACTCACTTCTTGTAATTGACAACCCTTCACACAGATGCTAATTTTTAGAGAAAAGAAAACTAAATTTTAGAATAAAAAGAGCTGTTGTCTGAAACTATGAGCAATTATTTATTTTCCGGGATCCCGCAAACAAAAGTCCCGGGAAAGCGAGAAATATAATATTTGAAATTCCCGGGGTAGGAAATTCCGGGAAAAACCCTAATTTCAACCCATTACATTAAAAGGGTTTAAGGCTTTACTAAATTATATTTACGTTTGTGCTAATATTTAATACATTTAGCTGAACAAAAGTATATAATTTATGGTTTTTAATCAATAATTTCTGTGCTAAATTTTATTTCAATGAACATTCTATAAAGGTTACAAGCAAGGATAAATTATAGAGTGGACATAAAATGATTTTTATGTACGACGTATAGCAAAATCTATGTGTTTTTTTATAAATGGCTGACTGCATACATGGATTATAGCAATTGAGCTATAATTAGTACAGAATTTAAAAACAAAATGGCTTCTTACTTTAGTAAAATTTCTTTTCGCAGGACTTTTTTCCATTTATGTCCTTTTTATTTTTAATACTCAAAAAATAAAATTCCCTTTTATCCTTGACACCGCTTTCGTTTATATAAAAAACAACTAGAAAAATACTTGGAAATAATATAAACTGGTATAAAAAAATTCCCATAGGGGAATACCTAAAAATTTTTTCTGAAAACAATGCTAATCTTAATTTTTTTTTAATGAATGTATAGTATGCATAATCTTCTAGTGCAAATCTTATAAATCAGGGGGTCTACTCTCTATTGCGATGCGAAAGCATAATGCCAACTTGGTACTCTCTATCACTTTCGCAAAATTTTCTGAAAAAGATGCTGAATAGTGGCAATAAAAATTAAAGATGGCCCGGATTTACAGTATTAAAATGCCAAAGTGTGTTAAAATATTTGAAATTGGAAAATTTAAATAAAATAAAGTGTTGATGAAAAGAAAAAAAATTTAATGGTGCGAACGACATATGCGCAAACGTATTAAAGAGTACCAATCGCTAGATTTGCTACAATTTTCTTTCCCATCACAATAGAGAGTAGACCCCCAGGTATGTGATGGAAAACAAAACGATTTGAAATGTATAACGTTGTTTAATTACTGATTTTTAATGAAATATATTTTAACTTTTTTTTTTGTTTTTAAAATCGATGATTAGAGCAGCATGTCTACGCTCGCAAATGACTCTACCTTGTATTAATGTACCTTGATAGCTTTGTTAATTGAACGGGATTTTAAAATCGGTCGAAAGCCATCACACCTGCTAAAAACTATTGTTTTGTAGTCGATCGATTTTCATTACATACGTATGTACCCAATAACAAAATGGAGCTTCAACGAAGCAGGTTTGTAAGGGAGAAACATAAAAGTTTCGCTTACCATTGCGCTTACGGAAGACATGAATTTTATATGTCGAGTTTCCACTTTGAAGCAATACATTTTTGACACATAAAGCGCATTATTCAGCGCATATACAAATTGTTGGATGTAACGATCAGCTTTGCAGACTGAATGTTTTGATACATTTATTTTTTAGTATTCTCCCTTACAAACCTTCGTAATCAGGTAATGCCGTGGCGCTTGAAATGTTATTTTTATACCTTCCACCACAATTAGTGTGAAACTTTTTATTATTAATCTCAGACCCCATAAAGTATATATGTTCCGGGTCCTTGAGTGATTCTAAGTCGATTCAGCCATGTCCGTCTGTCTGTCCGTCTATCCGTCTGTTGAAAACACTTTCACTTTCGAACAACTGGAAGTGCCGATTCACACAAGTCAAGTCAAGTCAAGTCTTGAGCTTTTAAATGAGAAGGGAAAAGAGAATGCCATTTCTTTTCCCCTCTCTCCTAAAAACTCAAGACTTGACGAGTCAAACTTGATGTGTGTGAACCAGCACAAAAGAAATGAACAAACTTGATGCCAAATTGCTTGTAGTTATCCTAAGCAGTTTGGGATTGAAATTCTGCAAAATCGGTGCAGTAGGACCAGACCTATGAATCAAAATGTGGAACCAACACCTAAAAAAAATGATAATTTTGATACAAAAAATAACAAAAATAATGGAACAAGGCACGGATTGAGATAAGATTTTGCAAAAGTTTGTTTTATTCGACTGGAAATCACGCTGTTAAATTTCGTGAAGATCCGTCCATAATTTACCCTAAGCCCCATATAACCACTACTCCCGGAAAACAGTTTAGTACACCTAAAACCATAATTAATAATGCTATCATAACAGAAATTGGTACGTCACAGTTTTAAAGGACTAGAAATAACGCAGTGAAATTTCGTGAAGATCGGTACATAATTTACCCTAGGCCCCATTGAAACCCTACTTCAGGTAGCAGGTAGTAAACGTAAAAAAGATCATCGATCTTAACTACTAGATGTATTTATATTTATTTTTAATCTAATTTACTTATTTAGGTATGTATATCTAATATTCTTTTTTATTTGGGCCTATTTTTATTTCCTTTGGCTGCATTTTGTAGCAGCCGTTGTATTGTAAAAAAGGTTCGTGATTGATAATTAAAAATAAATAAAATTACTTTGTTTCTTGATGGAGGGTATCAAAGATTCGGCACAGCCGAATATAGTACTCTAACTTGTTTATATAAAAGTTGTTGAGAGTTCTTTCACTTACTTTACTGCATTTCTGTATGTGTTATTGGGTAGAGCATAATTGTGCGCTTATTTTTTTATATTTACCAATAGTGCTTCGCAAAATGATCAAATTTTTTATTGGATACTTATTATCTTATACGCAAATCTACTAAAAATGAATTTAAAAAATAAACTTTAACTTTATTTAAATCTATAATACTTTTACTGAAAAAGTTGTGTATATTTTTAAGATACCATATTCCTAATACTTGATTTAAGCAATCCAGTTAGACCATTTATTGATTTCATTATATAAATTGTTGCCAGGGCATTCAGTAGAACCAACTTGACGGTGGCCGTACAAAATATAATCCGATTTGATTTGACCGCAAGAAACAGCATCAGCCAGTAAGCCTTTAGCAGCGGAGATTTGAGCAGCAGTGGGTTTATCGTTATTATAGTTACCCATAAAGGAAATACCAATAGCTTTAGAGTTCCAGCTGGTGGCATGGGCACCCATAACATTCCAGCCACGACCTTCATAAACATTACCATCACCACCGATCAAGAAGTTGTAACCAATATCAGCCCAACCCAAAGTCTTTTGGTGATAACTTTGTATATTTTTCATTTGTTGAATGCAGCTAGCCTTGGTGGAGCAATAGGCACCAGCGGTATGATGGATGACAACATAAGACAAACCATTAGCCAAGGAAGTTTTAATAGAAGCAGCAGCACCACCCCATTCCGATTTGGAAATAATGGCGACACCGAAAACGGCTTGAGAACACACAAGTAAGGTCATTAGCCCAAATACTACTTTTAACATCATGTTGTAGAGAAAGTTTAGCGAAAACTAATAATTTTCTGGTTACTCAATGAATCTTTTATAGTGTTTTTTTTCCAAAAATCTAAAAGTATCTCGATTATTAAGATTTCTTATCAATTAGTGAGTAGCGTGTGATTTTTTTGGCGGAGTGTATTAAGGTGTTTCATTAATTTTAGAAAATGCAATTTCTTATGATTTTGCTTAGAGGTTGTCAAGACTATAACATGAGTTCAATGTTTTTTTGGCTCATGAAATCTGTTAAATGCATTACCATCCCAGCAAAAATTTTTTAAGATTAACAATAAACACGTATAATGCATTCCAACCGCTTCCTTTTTTGCTTCTAAAAAATACTGCCCTGCACAGAAAAAATGGAAAATCAACTTCAATTAACGTATTTGTTAGAAATTTGTACTGTTAATTAAATTCCGTACTGATTTTCCGCCAGCAAGCAAATTGATCATATCAATTAACACATTTGTAAGTTTGAGATTTTCTTGCTGTTCAGTTTCAATCAATAGGTTTAATTGAAATGTGACCACCAGCAAAAGGGGCTACATCAAACGTAAACACAAATCAAAATATTTTTTTTCAATCAACACATTTAATTGAAACAATTAAAAAATTGTTTGAAACTATTTTGAAGTTTGTTTGTATGTTTTCGTATTTGCAAATACACAAACATTATAATTTTTATTTTCAATTAAGTCAAATTAATTGGAACAATTGAAAAAGTTGTTTAAAACAGCATTATTGAATTAATTGTAAAAATTTTGGTGAAAATTGTTTCTGTGTACTCTACTGCTGTAAGATAAGGCATACAATCCTACAATTGTTAACTGCGGTGCTAAATACTAGAAGTGCTAAATACTAGACTTTCTACTGCTTTATTGAAGCAGTGATATCATTTATTCTTTTGATAAAAAATAAATAATTTTAACTTAATTTTACAAAAAAAACCTACATAATCTTATATATAAATACGGGAACAATTGTTTTGTGGTTGATTTTTAAGTATCTTATCGTCCACCGATTTTAATGAAATATATGTATGTATATCGTTTCAAGGTTATTTTTGTGTAGATATGCACAAGATAATTTTGTTTCTTAATCTTAAGAATTAAAGGGTTTAAAAAGCGTTTTCAATTTGCTTGCAAACACACGCACATACATGTATAAACAGTAGTTGAGTTTTTTTTTTCATTCAGATCTCTACAGCAGACCTTATACGCGAGGAATTCCAAACAAAAACCATGTAATATATCATAGAACACGCAGAGAAAAAACATGGTTGGAGTATGGTTAAAAAAAAACATATTATGGTCCCTGCAATGGCAACAAACAAACTTTTGTTGTTTTAAACAAAACTTTTATCACGATTGATAATATTTTGTTTCTATTTAACAATAAAGTGTTTACTCCCCTTGAAACTTCATATATGGTTGAATTCAACAATACATTGTTTTAATAAAATAAAGCTAATCTTAAACATATTATGGTAACCTTAACCATATTATTATCACGGCAACCATATTATGTTTAAATTCATCCATCGAAAAGCTATAACCATATTATGGTTGCTTCCGAACATGCTATGGATAATTTTTAATACCAATAATATGTTTAAAATTATAATATTTTAAAACATTGTATGTTTAACTTTAAATTTTAAATAATATGTTTAAAAAGCAACAACATTCTGGTCGTTTGCATTTTACTTGGTTTGCTTAAAATTCTCATTCATTTTATTTTTATTATTGATTAAAATACATAAATTTACGTAGAATAAAATAGTAGAAAAGAAAAAATTGTAATTAAGGTCGTCACAGGCTTGCATATGAATCAAATGGGATTTTTTTCCTAAAAGTGGAACATAACACCTATCAGGAATAAAAATTTAAATTAAATTGTAATTTTACACTACAATCATAAAAAATAATTAATGAAATAAATACCAATAATATGATTAACATTGACCATATTATTGTTAATTCTGACCATAATATGGTTACTTTTGTCAAAATTCAGGGTCATTTTGATTATATTATGGTAAATTTTAAACATAACATGGTTAGTTTTGATAGTTATTATGGTTAATATTAACCAAAATATGGTCAATAATGACCATATTATGGTTGATTTCGGGCACATTTTTGTTGATTTTAACCATACCGTGGTCATAGTTAAACATAATATGGTAAACTACAAACATAAACTTTGTTAAAATCCAACCATAGTATGTTGCTCGTAGAATATGGTTACCTCCAACCATATTTTTTTTCTACGTGAAGTGTAAGCGCTTCACTCCGAATTCTCCCTTAAGCCCATAGTACACGGAATGTAAAAAAGCTACATGCGCATGTGGTTTGACGTAATTTTGTCGTCATCACACAACACGAACTTGCTATTGTGGCTTTGTAGTGTCGTCAAAATTACGTCAGAACCGCTTGCGCATGTGACTTTTTACATTCCGTGTACTTTAGGCTTTACATTATTGCTTCCGAGGAAGCATACATTTTTGATGGGATATTTTGCGCGACGTAATAAATGTTTCCTTTTTTTCGCTTGTTGTAACTCTTCTATGCTGTTTGACTACCCGCAAAACGAATTTTTTTTTAAAGTTTATGTATCTTCTTCTATCTTCTATCTTCTATCTTCTATATATATAAAAATGAAAAATGTTTGTATGTTTGTGTGTTTGTTTGTTTGTTGGCTTATAGACTCCGAAACTACTGAACCGATTTTCTTGAAATTTTTACAGTAACATCACGTGAGCCCTAAAAATAAAATAGGCTACTTATTTTTTCGATAGGGGCAGGGGAATTGGTACCCCCCATAGGATGCCAATATTTATTATCGCATATCTTAAGAGCCGCTGGCGGCATTTTGCTGAACTTTTTGTAGTAGGATCTTCTGAGCCCCAAAATTGAATTAAAATAGCAGCGGGGGAAGTGGTTCCCCCCATAGGACGCCAATGCTTAATATCGCATATCTTATGAACTGTTATAGTAAGAATGTTCAAACTTTGTGGAAGTCACTCTTATGGTATACTACACTTTTGGAAATAAAAATAAAGCCGGTAGGGGAGGGGGGGTGGGAAAAACCTCCCATAGGATGCATATATTAAATATCGCTTAACTGAAGAACTATTAAAGGGGGAGTCTTCAAACGTGGTTAAAGCAACTACTATGGCAAACTATAAATTTCAGTATAAAAATGGGCGGGGTAAACAGGGGAGGAGCAGTACCCCTCATAGATAGAAATATAAATAAGAGCCACTGCACGCATTTTGTTGAACTTTTGGTAGTAGGATCTTCTGAGCCCCGAAATTGAAATAAAGTAGCAGCGGGGGAAGTGGTTTTCCCCATAGGACGCCAATGTTTACCATCGCATATCTTAAGAACTGTAATAGTGAGAATGTTCAAACTTTCTAGAAGTCACTCTTATGGTATACTTCACTTTTGAAAATAAAAATAAAGCGGGTAGGCGCAGGGGGGGAAATACCTCCCATAGGATGCATACATTAAATATCGCTCAACTGAAGAACTATTAAAGGGAGAGTATTCAAACGTAGTTAAAGCTACTATTATGGTTAACTATAAATTTCAATATAGAAATGGGCGGGGTAGCCAGAGGATGAGCAGTACCCCTCATAGATAGAAATATTAATAAGAGCCGCTGCAAGCAATTTGTTGAACTTTTGGTAGTAGGATCTTCTGAGCCCCAAAATTGAAATAAAATAGCAGCGGGGAAAGTGTTACCCACCATAGGACGCCAATGTTTAATATCGGATATCTTAAAAACTGTTATAGTGAGAAAGTTCAAACTTTGTAGAAGTCACTCTTATGGTATACTTCACTTTGAAAATAAAAATAAAGCGGGTAGGCGCAGGGGGGAACTACCTTCCATAGGATGCATATATTAAATATCTCTCAACCGATAAAGTGGTTAAAGCAGTGTAGCGAAGCGCACCGGGTTAAGCTAGTTTACAATATAATTCAAATAACAATTGTCTCGCGCCAGAGATGGCTTTGTGAGGCGAGTTAAAAAAAATTATAAAAAAATTATGTAGCAATAAGATTTATATGTACATATTTTTTATATTTTTACATCTTTTCTTAAAAGAACAAAAAAAAATTATTCGAGAAGCATTTCTATTCGTTCTAAAATATGTATATTCCTTTACATTTTTCTTAAAGATTGATAACCGATAACGCGTTTTTAAACTTTTTTTGTTGCTCGTCCCTTACAGATTCTTTCCTGTTTTTCTTTTCTTTGATGTCATGAGTTTAAAAAATTTTGAAAAACATCTTTATTGATTGGTGATGAAATAAACTAAAGCTTTTTTCTTCAAAATCTACGAAATGTTTCAACCTTCCTCCTAGGTAGAGGTGACATTTTAGTCTTCTCTTCGGTGATTTCCCTCTTTTAGGACATCCTGAAGTTAATTTTCCAACGCACACATTGTTCTTCGACATACATTTCAAAGAAATTTTCTTTATCTATGGTGTCGTATAAACGCTTTTAAATAGTGGACTCCAGATGCTTTTTAACTGTTAAAAATATAAGTGGTTGGACCTCGCGGACCTTTCATCAGTGTGATGCCGGCAAGCAAACCACGGCAATTTTCGACCGCATTCCGTTTCCATTTAAAACAACAGGTACGCTAAGCATATGTATACTCAAAATCGTTTTACCTTTACTTAGTAAATACAAGTACTATATGAATCAAACAATCATCAATATTAGAATTTTTTCTAATTTAAGATAATGTAAATCATTATGTGCAACCTGTTAATATTATTTACTTCCAATTTCACTATATGCGAAAGAACTCTTACTTTCAGAGACCGTAACAGTAATAAGTGACACCAAAAAAGTTCTTTTATAACAGATATTTTGTGAATTATGAACAAAAAAATCCATCTATCCATCCAAGGCGAATTGACTAGAAGGTGAGGTCAACTCTACACCAACACTGCTTCTGTGGTCGGGTTGTCAAAAAAATTGCTAGTAAAAAAAATTGGTTTGTTTACATAAAAAACTAGTTTGTATACAAACTTTGACAAGTCGACCACCGAAAAAAACGCCATATGTTGACTTCACCCCACCTTCTAGTCAATTCGCCTTGTATCCATCCATCATTTTCAACATTAAAATAAAAAGTCGAATAACACTCTTAAAAAGAGAGTTTTATTTAGCCGTCATATAAATAAAATTCTTTCACGAATTTGATTTTTTCCGTCAGAAAATAAAACTCTTCATATGCTTGCCGCTGGTCAGATCATTTTAATTTGTAAAGCGGTGTAATCTAATCACCTTGCATTGCAATTGAATCAATCGTCCTTAAAAAAAAGAAGAAGCTGAACAAAATAAGTTTGGTTTAGATGAAAACAATAAAACTCCTTCCTCAACAGAGTTTTATTTCATGAAGGGAAAAATAAAAGTCCTTAACAAATTCTATATTAGACGGAAATAATAAAACTCCTCAAAAGAGTTCTATTTTATGACAGCGAACTAAAACTCTCTTTTTAGGAGTTTCATCTAAACTTCTATTTATTTTGTTGAAAAATAAGTCTAAACTGTGGAGTTGAGATCGTTTTTAGGATCACCATAGATTCTGAAAGATCACTTCAATACGAATCTATTACATATAGGTATAGATAAACATTTACAGGTACGCCAGTATAGGTCTTCCTTAACTCTAATATGGACAGTTTTTGAGTTAAAATGGATAACTTTTATTAACGGTCCTTCCTTTCTTTCGCACAATAACATGTAAAACATAAGACAAATTCTAAAAACTTTGTTTTTGTTTCAAATGCATTTGTGCGAAAGTAAGCTAGCGACCTTTTAAAGCTTCTTACGTATGTATAGCTTTTATATCACCGGACACTGGGACGTGAGCAAAGTCATATGAAAAGCAAAACTTTGGAAAACATGAAACACCCTAGTGTGCATATAGAGAAGCTACTTTGTTGGTCAAGAGCATTTAAAAATAATAAATAACAAATTAATGCATCAACAACAAGAGTATACAATTCTTAAATAAATTTTACGCGATATGAGCTTAAAAAGGGTCAATAAATTTTTAATGTCATGTGTGAAGTCCCTTTTAGTAAAAGAACACTTACTAAAGCGTAAATAAAAAACAAACCATTAAAAATTTAAATGTTAAATAATAGAATTTTTCAAAGTTTTTCTTGGGATTCAAAAATTAATTAACAAGGTTTATTTTTAAATGTGCTAAATTCCCATTTCATACTGTTGATAAACTGAAATTTATTGTTGATGGGATAAGATATTCCTATGCGCATTTCACTGGTTGCTTAGGCCAGATCGTCAGGAAACTTCATCCAAAGATTTTAGAAAAGCTAAAGATGTTACACAAATAAAACTGTTAAGCTAATAAGAATTATAAACCTTACTTACTTAAAGATTTTCTCGTATTAAGGTCTAATTATATTAGAAATAATTATTGAGATTAAAAATTCTTATAATTTTACTAATCTTTTAAATAATCTAAAATGCTACCTACATTTATATACTTTTAATTTAAAATAACAACACCATAACATACAGTCTACAACTGACATAAAATGCTTAACTTTAACACTAATATGATGTTAGTGCAAGTCATGTCAGTTGTAGACGGGCAGTAAAGTAAATCTCTTAATTCTTATAAATATAATCGATTGATATTTGTACATATGAAAATCGATATTCAGTTTTCTCAGTAAATTGTGAAAAAAATCAAAAGTTGAGCACCGATTACAATGAAACAAACCTCATTTCATTCGAAATTGTGCTAAGCTAAATGTTTTTAGACCAAAACTGTGCTTTTTGTCGCGTTTTTATTTTTAATGAATTTTTAAATTAATTTTTTTTTTAAATTTTCCTATTTTTTCTTCAAGAACTCAACGAGGTCTCTGAAACTACAGGGCATATTTAAAAACAATGTAAGCATGGCTTAAAGATAATATTGTTGCAGAGTTTCGGATTTTTTAACTGAATATGGTCAACCGTTTTCAAGTTATTCCAATATATGTAGTGAAAAAGCCTTAATTTTAGACATAACGGTATATCTCGAAAACTAGAGCTGATAGAGAAAAATGGAGATTAGATTCGAAATCAGCTACCTCAAATTAGTAAGAATTTGCAATAAACTTCCCGACCGCAAACTAATTGTTCCGCAGTATAGTGTTTTCAAAATCATTTGATAATAATAGCATTCTCAACAAAAAGGGGAAATTATTTTCAAATTGAGACTTGCTTTTATTTTGAACATGCTTTCAAACGTGATTCTAAAATGTTTTTCAAATGTAGATTTTAATACAATGTGGGAGCATAAAAAAAATATTTTTTGTTTTAATTTAAATTAATTATTTATTTAAATAAACTGTCAGATAAACATTCGGCAACATAGCTAAAATATGAAATAGTGTTCTTTCCGCCCGCTAATTCTTGGAAAGACAAAATACTTGGCTCCTTTTCGTTTTAAGGATTGTCATGCCGTAGCACCCCAATCGTACAATAAACTTATATTTTCAACACTTTCCCGTTTTATTTTTATTCACATTCTTTCCCTTTGTAAATAATTTTGTACTCACAAATGTGGCACACTGTAACGGTTCTTTAATTGTGTAACTAGGAATGCAAACGATACATCAATGTTTAGAAAACATCGACTTATCGTTCATAAACATCGATGCCTATCATCAATGTTTTGATTGACGATATATCGGCGAAACAACGGCGTCAAAACTAAAAACATCGACCTCGTCCACTTAATATGTTCATTTACTACATTTTTTTGAAAAATTATTTTTACAATTTTTAATTTTCTCAATTAAAGCCTTCTTTTAAAAATATAATAAAAAAAATTTATTTCAAAGCATATACATATGTATGTGTATACATGCATACTATGCATTGCATAACTATATGTAATAAGGGGAACGAACCTCTTATAGGTATAAACTAAAAAAAGGTTAAAACAATTTTGGAGACCGTGTGAACAAGTGTGAATGAACTATAATTTGCTTAAGTTGGCTAAAGAAACTGTGCGAATACATGTTAATCACATTATACTTAAGTAAGCTTTTTGTTAAGTTTTATGAATCTATCATTTGCTTAAGCAAAGTGCGAAAATCAAATGTTTTTTGATTTTATTTTTTAAAGAGAATTCTTAAAAAAGCGCTTATTCTTTTTTTTATTATTTGATTTTTTTTCCAAAATTTTGTTGTTCTATGTTAAATTTAATTTTTAAAAACTTATGCCATTTTCTTAAATAAACGGGTGTGTTATAGAATCCGCATATGAGCTAATTTTTTGATCATCAGGATACTCTCGTTATTAAAAAATGGTACCCTACCGATGAATCAAATAAAATAATCATTTATGATACAATTTTCTGATTCCTCCTTGCGCATTTAAATGAATCGATTGTAAATCCTTTTGCTCTGGTGATAAATCAGTTTTAAATTTAACATATGAATGAATGATATGTGAATTTTTTTTTCAATCGCTCTAGTGATGAACCAGTTTGAAATCATCAAAAGTGATCAGAGAAGAGTTATTTAGGTGATTTTCACAAAAAATGTGATCCCAGATAGCATTTGGGTGACAAATGATTCATATATGATTCATTCATATGTTCAAATAATGATTTCTATCGTTTTGAAAAAGTGGTACCCTACCGATTAATAACTTTCAAAAAACATTTGTAAAACAATCTTCTGATTCCTTTTTGAGCATATGCATGAATCATATGTGAATTCTTTTTAAACATGAAAATTCATATTAAGGCTTGTTTACACTATCTCACAAGTCTTACGTATTCCATAATACTTTGTGAGAGTGAAATCTAATAAGTTTAGTTGCGACTGTCAAAAAATCTAATTTAACATAACAGTTTGTGTTCACACCATCACACAAAGTATAAACACTCACACATGAAATAAAATGCAACCTTAATCCAATGAAATGTATTGTTGTTTAGAAGTTTTTCAAAAAACGATAAAGTCGTATGGGATGTCAAACTTTTTTCATATTACTTGTCATTTTTATCTATTACATATTACTTGAGTTTTTGACATGTATTTTTACAAAGTATAATAGTGTAAACTAGCCTTTAACAAACATGAAATTTCGATTCGTGTCTGTTTGCAATGCCCACTTTCTTCTCTAACCCGATCGCAAACAAAACAGTCGTGTTGGTTAGACATGTCTGAAACTGTACTTGGCTTAACAACAAAAAAACAATATTTTGGTTTTTTTCGGATTTATGAAAACTTACGAATGCTAAAGAAGCAAACTAAAAACAGTGCGAATTGAAAAATTTCTAAATTTTAATTTTCATACAAATTCTGTGACATACTTAAATGTAACATTTTGAAAAAAGTGCATTATAATTATTTATAGAAAATCTGGATGAAACATTATTGTTCGATCTCATTTTGCAAATAAAAAGGTAAAATCTAAAAGAAATCACAAGCAGTTTGAGAACAACAACAAGATGTTTGTGAGAATATTAACAAATTGTATTACATATTTACACAAACATGCTCCATATTTGTTTGCATATGTTTGTGTTACCGTTTGTGTTGTGTATTTGGTTCTTAAGTTTAAAGTGTGCCTTACAGTGTCTTACAGCAAAAGAAAGTACCTACAACTTTTTTAATTAAAAAAAAACAAACTATATACACCTTATTTTTTTAATATAAATTTTTTATTTCATTAAATTTTACAAACAAATTGCCTTTAACTCAAGCCTTCCAGTTAGACCATTTCTTGATTTCATTATACAAATTAGTGCCAGGGCATTCAGTAGAGCCAACTTGACGATGACCGTACAAAATATAGCCCGATTTGATTTGACCACGAGAGACAGCATCAGCCAGTAAACCTTTAGCTGCGGAAATTTGAGCAGCAGTGGGTTTATCGTTATTATAGTTACCCATAAAGGAAATACCAATAGCTTTAGAGTTCCAGCTGGTGGCATGGGCACCCATAACATTCCAGCCACGACCTTCATAAACATTACCATCACCACCGATCAAAAAGTTGTAACCAATATCAGCCCAACCCAAAGTCTTTTGATGATAACTTTGTATATTTTTCATTTGCTGAATGCAGCTAGCCTTGGTGGAGCAATAGGCACCAGCGGTATGATGGATGACAACATAAGACAAACCATTAGCCAAGGAAGTTTTACTAGAAGCAGCAGCACCACCCCATTCTGTTTTGGAAACGATGACGACACCAAAAACGGCTTGAATACATACAAGTACGGCTAAGAGACCGGATAAAGTGTTGGGCACCATTTTTTAGTTTGAAAAAGAGAAAGACACTAATGTTTATTTTGATTTTAAAGAAAGTTTTTATAGTAGACAAAATCAAAGGGTTTGGAACTGATAAGCAATGAAGTATTAACGCGTGTAATAAATGATAAGGCAGAATAGTGATTGTGATGTCTGACTGAAATTTATTTGGATGGATTTTTCATTTATGTTCTAATACTTAATGGAATTATAGAAATATTCTAACTTTTCATTAAGTTATGTGTAATACAAAATATTTATTTTATTAAAGCTACTAATGCTCGTAATTTCTACAAAAAGAAATCTAGCTGTGTAAAAGCTGTCATATTTTAAAAGAAAACTTAAGGTAAAAACACGTAGGCCAAATAAACGTTGAAGTCTGGAGGTAAAGATAACTGTTAGGTACGAACACGACCAACTTTCTTTTTGTAGAAATTACGGGCATAAGTATGTATCGTTAAACTATTGAATTCTTTAGCAAATAATCTGTAAATCAACATTTAAAATCTTAAACAATTTAAACTTATAAGCCAAATCTGCTTCATGGTTAAAAAAATATATTTTCATATTTAGCCTTAATCCGTTTTCCTGGCTGAAAATAAATTTTAAATGAAATAATGTTTAATACAAATACAAGAAAATATTTAAAAGGCAAAAATATTTAATTTCCTATTACGTAACCAACTGAACGTTCCTCTTCACATCACTTTATTGTGATAGTGTAGTTGTTGTTATTACCGTTTTTGTTGTCGTTGGCTAGGGATGCTACTAGAGTTGCTATTGCCATTGCTACTGTCAGCAAAAACCATCATCACTATTGATTTCTATTGATGTGCTTTCTAATGTCATCAAACCATTGAATTCTGTCTTGTTACATGGTGCATTGAGCTTTCCCCAACTGACACGGCTCCAGTGGTGTGTGGCACAAGTCATTGTTGTTGTACCAAATGTCAAAGTAAATGTTGTAGTGGCCGTAGTAGGGGTTGTAATTTGAACAGTAATTTGAATAACACCAGCAGCTTAAAAGGACTTGCATCGATAAAAAAAAATAATAAGATACAAAAAAAAAATAATAATAATGGCATGTCCAAAAAGTGACATCAAAGTTTTTTGTTGTTTTTGCTATAAAATGCTAACATGGGATATTATAGAAATGACGTTAATTTTACAAGATTAAGTTTCATGCTTCAAAACAGTTTTTTTAGTAATCAAATATTGTAACTATAAAAGCAAAACAAAAAAAATTTAAAACAGACAGGAACCTTGTTAAAGAAAACTCCACTTGTGAAAACATCGTTTAAAAGGCGAATTTTTTGTTTTCAAAAGAGTATAAAAAACGTCCGTTTGTTCGAAACAAATATTACGAAATCGTAATACGCAGTACAAATTTGTTCGAATCCGAAAATGATTTCTTTCGAATCGAAATATGCGGTAACCCCCAAACTTTTACATATTACTTGAGTTTTTGACGTGTATAAATACAATGTATAATAGTGTAAACTAGCCTTTAGAGAGGGATATGTCAGAAATTGCCTGTGCTTTTGACGTAGCGTTCAACTAAAGGCTCAGTTAGCCAGGAGTAACAGTAACGTTGCAAATCACCTGCATCATTTTGTTGTTAAGCAATTAGAACGGTTACAGTTAGCAGTCAGATGTTACGTCTCAATCTGTAAGAAATAGATTGGTCTTACTTTTTTACTCAAAAAACTGAGTGCTTTTCATATAAATTTTACTACACGTTCAGTCACTTGTGTTGTGAAAACAGCACATAAGTTTTCTCAAGTATTTTCTGAAAAATTTTAAGAAGTCCCTAGCATTTGTTTCTTGATGCAGGCGACGATAACAACTGCCCATTAAGTCGATGACGTTCATAAAATCACAAAAGAATAAACATTGTTATCTATAAATTCTAGTATTTTTCTCATTTCATTATTTTATTAGGAGGGTATATGCGTTCGTGCTGATGTTCGTAACAATTACAAATATTGATCAAACCCCGCAACAGACCGATCGATTTGAAATTATTTCATCGCCTAATTGATTGAACGTGTAAATCATGCGCTCAAAGTCGCAGTTGGAAATAACTTAGTGAAATTTGGTGCATGCGTTTATGTTGTCATAAGGACAAAGTCTATTGAACATGGTAAAATTACGCCCATTACTTCACCTGGCCTCCATACATAGTATTTCTTCTCGGAGTAGAGATTTTGAATTAAACATATTTGTAAATATGTTGGTGTGCGTGTATATTTGGTAATCTTCTATAAAGACTCACTTACTTGCATCACTCATTCGGATATAATTTTATTTATGAAATTTTATTTTGGCAACAAATGTTACAAGACTTGTTTTATGTATGACAAAGTTCCACTTTTAAATGTTGTACATATAGGTCACTACATGATCGTAGCTCCCATTTATAAGACCAACTTTAAAATAGTCAGAAAGTGTATATCAAATTGCTTTTATTACACTAAAATATTAATAAAGTTTCTGGTGCCCCGATAGGCTAGTTAGTTGGTAGTGAGCAGTCCAACAGTTCGATGCCTGCCAGGAACTCTGTTCTGTTTTACAACAACGGGCTGAAGGTTAATTAAGTTAGAAAATAATATGTTAATTTATTATAAATAAGTTTTTTTTAAAGTAATTTTAACCATACACACCGAAAAAAATTTAATTAAACATGATTTTACAATAACTTGCGAACAACATTATTTTTTTTTAAAATAACTATAATTCATGTAAATTTAACATTTCCGTAAAGTTAGAGCTTAATGACATTCATATTGAAATAACACTCCGAATCACGTTGAATGAAAGTTATTTCGAGTTGAAACAACGTCAATTTCATATAAAATCGAATTTGTTTGGCCTTGGAATAACAGTGAGAAGAGACTTCAGAGACAACATATGCGTTAATTTAAGAAAAAACATTCTAAACTTACCCGCGGAACCAGA
The DNA here is from genome assembly GCA_949318255.1 of Pollenia labialis. Classification (NCBI taxonomy): domain Eukaryota; kingdom Metazoa; phylum Arthropoda; class Insecta; order Diptera; family Polleniidae; genus Pollenia; species Pollenia labialis. Next base: position 116,993,847 of record OX439143.1, read on the forward strand.
GAGAGAGAGAGAGAAAGAGAATACAATTATTTATTTTCCTGCAACACCGGTTTCACTTTTTTGTTTTCCCCTTTGTTTAAAGAAGCACTCACAATTAAAAGACGCCAGCATGGTGGACCGCTATAGTTTTTGTCATCATTTTACTTTTAAAATTTGAAATACTTTTAACTAAATAATTTTAACAAAAACAATACGGGAGTTTTCTTTTCTTTTTATAAATAATTTTAAACACGAACATAAAAAAAGTTATGTTTTTCTCTTTAAAGTGTTGTTATTGTTTCTATACAAAACAAATAAAACAGGATTTTATGGATTCAATAATTATTTTAACATTCTTCGTTTAAAATTAATATGAAACAATTATAATTTTAAATAATGTCGATACTTTTTCAGAAATTTACTATGATTTTTAATCAACATTGCGCAATGTTAATTGATATTTTTTCAGTATGTATGTCTAATATAATGAACTTGTTGTGTAGGGCATTCTATCGCTGGAAATGTCCCGACTTTATTTTTTTTTATTAATTTATATTGGCCTGATTAAAGTTTTAGTGGGCCATAAAATACGAATAAACAGTTCCAGTAGCCTCCGCCATTCATTATTTTATTTGTTGATCCCATAAATCATGATAATGCACTTTGTTGTTGCTGCTGTGTATTTTGCAAAAGTTTCAAAACATAAACAAATCAAAAATCAGAGTATTTTTTGTTTCTTTTTTTTAAAGGCTGATAAATATATAAACAAATATTAGACTATAAATAAAAAAGCAGATAAAATAAATAAAACTGATGGGAAAAAGTTAAATATATATTAAATAAAAAAAAAAAACAAACGCTAAGTGTGTTTTCTTTTTTATCTTGGTTATTTGAATTATGCAAAATCATGCTGGGGGATTTTATTTAATAAACAATACATCAAAAATGTTGCTAGTTATAAATAATGTTTTGGGTGTGTGTGAAACGGTAGCAAAGTACTCATCATGGTGAAATTACTACTGTAGTAATTTCACCATGGTACTCATGGTAGTACATTTTTGACACTATTGAGGTGAATAAAATTTCACTAGCCCTGGGGGCTAGTATAAATTTTGACATTAGCGTTGAAATTTTTAACAATTTTAGTTCACCATATAACTTTGCTACCGTTTCACACACACCCTTTGTATTATAATTTAAAATATTTTTTAAGTACACTTTTTAAAAAAATATTACTTTGGTCTAGGGCTCTATTAATACAATTTTTTCCTATTCGCTATCATTTGTATTTTTAATTTTTAACATATTGTTTTAGCCATCTTTGTGTTCTTTAAAGGTTTTTATGAAAATTTTAATATAAATACTCACGAACAGCTCTTTCAGCCAGACAGCTTCCATTAGGGAACGATTTTCTGAGATACCGTATGACACATTATAACCAACGATCCCGTAGACGGACATTTTCCGTCAGCGGAAAAAATTGCACCGACGTAAGGTGGTCGTTAATGGAAAATTTAATAAAAATCGAAATATAATCAATCGTAAGATTCTTAAAAAGTCCACTCACGAAAATTAAATTAACGGCAATAAAATCAAAATAAAATTGACTGTTACATACTGAAATCCTTATAAATAACGCTTTTGTAAAAGACTTCAAATTATGAGAGGTGCCGTATTCACAAAAGCCCTTGCAGCGTTGTATCGTTTGTATTGCATTAAAAAAAATAGTTTACTATTGTTACAAAAGTTTTAGTGAATACGGCAAGTATATTTTATGAGGATCATATCTGACAGTAGGACTTATAGATATAAGGTTAAGTCCCTAAGAACACTTCAGGCACAATTAATTTATGAGAATAGGTCTGTAATCGGTCACGATTTTGAAAATCCATAATAGTTTCTTGGTTTTAACTTATTTCGTTCGTATTTAGTAAAATTTTCTTAAATAAGAAGCATTTTGCTTTAACCAAGTCACAGATATATTTAGAATAAGTAATTTTTGCTTGGATGAGAGTTTTCTTGGTTCAAACCATATTTTTTGGTGATTTAGTAAATAATTATTTCCGTTAACAGCTGATTTACTTGTGTTGTGGTTGTCGACAAGGGCAAACTAGTGGAATATTAACATGTGTATAAGTACTTCTTACTGCATTGATAGCATACCAACTAAGAAACCTGCTTCTTCTCCATATTACCTAAATATAAATGGATTACGTTAGAAATGTAAAACCAGACGACCGACAAGTCAACAGTTAGTGCGGCGCCTATGAGAAATGGGTGACTTGTAGTCGATCGACATCGTGGGCCAGGCTGTAAATGTGTCGTTTTTAAACACTTCAGCGAAGGTAAAAGGAAATATAATGGGTCCTCCATCTAACGTTTTTTCTCTTTTTTTGTTATAAAAATCTGTTGTTTTTGATTTTACATTATCTTCGCATTTGATTTTAAATTCAAAAGATTTCATTTTTATGCATACAGTTGTAATGGTATGCAAACATCAAGCATAATATTCAAATTTTTAAACGTTTTTTTCCCTTGTCAGAAAAACAAATGTTAGAAAAATCAAATATAAAGAAGCAAAACGGAATTAGTTAGTATGCTATTATTTCTCAACCCATTCATATGTATGTAGCGAGCAAATATGTATACAATTTTGTCTTTAAAAACATGCAGCTGTTCTTTTATTTGTTTAACATGTAGAGATGAATATTGATGTTTTTTATTACTTAATGTATTTGAACCCTACAACACAATGACTCAGGAGTAATAAATGTTTAGGAATAAAATTGAATTTGAGCCATCCAAATAACATTTGTTATAATTTTTTTTATTTTAAATGTCAAATTAAATTATTTTAATAATGAAAGGAATTCTACAATATCAAGGCCCATTGAAAAGGTCTGTGCAAGAAGCCTGATGATCATTGTTTTTGTTCTTTTTAGTTGTCAAAAGTTGTTTACATTTTGCTTACATGTGCATGTATACGTTTATGGTATGCCACACATACACGTTTCTTCCTTTTGCTTTGTATATGCGGTAGTAAATTTTTGACAACTAAAAAGAATCGTATGTATTTTGTTTTTGTACAAGTAAGCAGACCTTATAGATGGGCCTTGTACAATATGAAATGAATTTTAATTATATGATCATTTTTTATCTAGACTGAACATCAGAGTTCTTTGCAGTTTTACCCTTTCTGCCACTGCGACGGCTGTCAGTCTACAATCAAACATCAATATATTAGCCTAAAATTATAAGGCCAACACTTTTACATTTACATATATCATTTATCAGAAAGCCAGATTTATTACGAATAAAATAAGCCATACATCGTGAATATTCCGTATTATTTGTAAGTATTTTGTTCAAAAGCGGACAAATATTTCTTAAGTTATTTAAAGCAAATTATTATAAAAAATATAGACGTGTTTGAAAAAACTGATAACGGTTTTGAATTAATTATTTGTAAAGGTACGGTCACATATGGCAAACAATTTTCAAATTTTATTTGCCGGCATTTTTTAAAATTTGTTAAAAAAAAATAAAAATTTTATTTGCTGGTCACACTACGCACATTTATTTGCCCATTTTTGTTTGTTCAAATATATATTAAATACCTTCAAATAAAAAATGGGAAAACATGTTTGCCCAGTGTTCACATATAAAAATATTTGCCTAAAAATAAATATTTGATCAAATTGTCAAAAATAAAAATTAAATAAATAAAATTACTTTTTATTAAAACAAAAAATTACATTTTTATGCAAAATATGGAAACTTTTGTGGTTTTATGGTACAGAAGAGCGAGAACAGCAGTTTTAAAAATAAAAGAGGATTAAGATAACAAATAAAGGCAATTTGGCAAAGTAATTTCCAGTCTTATACAACTAAAGTAAAATACATTATTACGGTTTTAGACGCAAGAAATAAAGTGTTTTAGAGAGTGGATCAATTGTTAATAATAGACCGATCTTCACGAAATTCAGTTATATGATTTCTAGGCATATAAATTGAATTTGTGCAAAATTTAACGATAAAAGGTGCATTCCGCCACCAATTTACATGTCGCAATTTTTGAAATAATCAGGTGTGTTCTAGAATCCGAATTCACTCGAAAGTGGATTACTTCAGCATTTTTTGTGTTCCACAATTCACCTCCACATGTTTTTATTCATTTTCAATTAGAGTGGTAAGGGGTTAGTGAAAGTAAAACGAATCGACTTTAATTCTTATATGTGAGAACATTTTTAGCAAAAAAACATAATTTTGGTTTTTAGTTTGAAATGTTCTTTATATAATGAAAACAATACGTATTTTCACACAAATATTGCAAATTTTTGCAAATTTCCACTGATTTAGCAATATTTACAGAATTTTTTCCATTCCTTTTAGTTTGAGGGACTTTTAATAAATTTTATGGGTTGTTTGAAATATTAAAAATTTTCGCGAATTTTCGCTACTTTTGTAATTTTTTTTTTGTTTTTTTCCGACATTTTGTTTTTTAACCGATTTGGCAATTTCAAATAAATTTTTGGGTTTGCAATTTTTCGTGAATGTTCGCGATAGATGCAATTGTTTCCTCTGATTCTTTACAGCTTTAACGATTTTTAATAAATACATATTAAACATTGCTATCATGCTGCTATTAGCAAATTTTTGCAAATTTCCGCTAATTTATCCACTTTTATCGAATTTTTGCCATTCCTTATAGTTTTAGGGACTTAAAGTCAATTTTATGGCTTGTTTGAAATATGAAAAATGATCGCTATTTTTGCAATTTTGGCGTATCGTTTTTGCTCATAAAAACTTATTTCTGGAGAAAAGTTTTGTGCCCACAAACAATCTTTTATCACCTTACCAAACGTTATTGTAATCCATTCATATTTTTCCATAGCTCTTATACAAATACCCCTTCTGTAAATAGCTTTTAATGTCATAATAATCTTATAAATGTTGGTTTTGGAAAAAATTTCTATAATAGCTTGTAAATGTTGTCTTGGTAGGCCGAGAATCGGTTCTAGGTCACTTGCTACAATCACTTCAAGACGAAAAAATCTCATAAAGATGTCGATGTCGGTAAATTATTCGGCACTAATAAGTTTTATATAAATCTTAAATTCATTATTAAATTTTATTTTGGCTGGTCCATGATTGTCCACTGACCCCAAACTATTTATATAGACACGCCATTTTTGCAATGCATAATTCGTAACATTAGCTCATATATGTATTATAAGCATATTAAATAAATTACCCATTTACTTAAGAAAAATGTATTTTGTAACATCTTGAAACCTACTTACCGCGCAACTCTTTGCTAAAAAGAGAACACAGCAAAAATCGTTTTATATAAATAAGTTTTTATGTAATTAAAAAATTATTTAATTCTGTTAATTTTTTCAATTTTATTCAATAGTTTTTATTTCAAAGCTTTTTTATTTGCCGCTGTTTGGTCTTACAAAATTTTTGTAAGAACAAATATTTATTTGCCTAAAATCGAGGAAAATATTTGACGTTAAATGGTCACATTAGGAGTATTTTTGTTTGCTAGCAAATAATTTTGTTTGCCCAAAATCAGCTGTTTTTCTGTTTGCCCCTCAAAAATATTTTGTGGTCAGATTAGGGCAAACAAATATTTGATATTTTTTGACAAATGTTTGCCATATGTGACCGTACCTTAAGTCTTTATATTCCATATACATACATATTTTTTTAAAATAATTTTCTTTGCCGACCAGTGTTATTGGCCAAAATTTAACTGAAAACTAGCTGGTATGGCAGACATTGTTTTGCCATACAAATTATTTCTATTGAATATTTTATTTTGGTTGTAAAATAAAAAAACGAAGGAAGGAACCGCTGAAGACGATGACCTAGAGTTTCTACGCGGGAAAGAATTCCCGGGAATCCCGGGACATTATTTTTAAATTATTCCCGGGAAATTGTTTCCGGGAATTTTCGGGAATTTCAAATTAAATTTTTTGAAATCTTAATTTGTTTGCATCGTTAAAATCAAAAACGAGCAATAAAAATTTAATCTTTACTAAAAACTACCTACAAATCGAACTATTTTTCCTACTCCAATAAAAATTTTTAATTGCTGATGAAATGTCTAAAAAGCTTCTTGTAGTAGAAAATGAAAATGTACACGATCACCAATACCAGAACCATCTAAAAATTCTAAAAAAATAATTAAATAAAAAAAGAATTGGACGTCTATTAAGTCACGGGTAACAGGCCAACAAATTTATAATCTTTGTATCGTGCGCTTCTTACTATAAAACCAACGTCTGTAGAGAACGAGAGCACGTTTTCGGTAGCATATCAACAAGGATTAGAAATAGAATCTCTGATGAGCTTTTAAATGCTTTAATAATACTAAAAAATAAATTTTCTTAAAAGGAATTTAATTTTACCAAGTTGCTATTAAAAACAACTACTAAATATTAATAAGTTTTAAACATTCGTGATCTCAAAAAAAAAAAATATACATATACATATATATAAACATACATATATAATATACATGTGCATATGGATGTAACAATTTATTTGGTTTTGTTTTGGTTTTCTGTGGTATTATTTAAGCTAATTTTTTTAGACTGTTGTATGTGTATATTCTTTTAAAAAAGTTAAAACTTTTGTCTTTAACTCATTTAATGAAATCATTGTTTTATTCAAAAAATCCAGGGATTAAGATTTTTTTTGTTTCGTTTCCCGGGAATAGAAAAAGACCGGAAAATTAGAAGCCCTACGATGACCGCAAAAAACACCAATAACGACGATAATATCAACTTAGATGACTTCTTTTATACAAACAAAAAATTTTGCCCAAAAAATAGGAAATTTTATTCTGGATAGGGACACTCTAATAACCTAGTGGTATGAAATATACTTCACGATCATTCTCATATTGTATACCAAATATGTATATGTACATAAGAAATTTCATAAAAATTGGTAGAGACGTTTTGTTCTGTTTGAAATGATTTGACTATTATTGTTATTATTATTTGGTTTACAAAATGGTGAGGGTAGGAGGGTCAAAATTTGGCGTAATTGGTATTTTTGACATAATAAATTGCGAAGAAAGTTTTTGGCAAAAAATTCAAAAAAAAATTTTTGACCTAGCGGTTATATATGTATATATATCCGTGGCATTTTGACAAAACATCTTAAATCGAGATAAGATAGCAAAAAAGTTTTTAAAAACCAAAATTAAAGAAAAATTTCTTTTAAAATACAATAGGTTAAATACAATTTGGTTTAAAGATTGATGTTTGACTATTGACTGCCAGCAGTCGTCGATGGCTGCGAGAGTTAAACGGCAAAACCCTCTGAAGAGATTGAGTGGTTGCAATCGAAACATGTAAGGGTAACCTGTCCGTAAAACGCCTGGGTTCGAATCTCAGGTCAGTCAAGAATGAAAAATTATCAATAAATTTTAATTAATTTCATGTTGTAAAATTCCTTTCTTCATAAAAATAATTTAATTAAAATTAAATTTAATGAACTTTAGCCTAATTAAAATATCAAAATTTGGATTAAAAAAACATAGAACAGTTCAACAAAATAACCACAATACTAATAATACAAAAATTTAAAAACGTTAAAATGTTTTTCTGCCAAGGAATCGCCTCTAGGGGGATAAAATGTATGACCGACCTCCATTAGTTTTTTGTTCTTAACATTTTCTTAAAACATACTTGCCATATATCTTCAACCCATACAAATATGGCCGTTTAATGAAGTTCTTAAATTGGGCCCCTGCAGCGCCTATGATTCTCCTATATGGCTCAAATGTATGACCAAACCCACTTTATTTTACATCTCACTCATTTATTTCTACCATACCTTCCGCTATTTTCATTCCTTAAGAGGGCTCCCATACAAAATGTTCAATGCAGATTATAAATATATTGAAGAAAAAGCCCCATAACTGCCAAGGAATCGCCCCTAGCGGGATAAAATGTATGACCGACCTCAATTAGTTTTTTGTCCTTAACAATTTTCGAGACATACTTGACCCTTATCTCCACTTCTTAGGGGGGCTCCCATACAAATATTGCGTCTTATGAAATTCTTAAATTAATTAAAATTGTTCGACTTTTGTGAATAAAATCAAAAGTTGCAAACATATTTTAATCATTTATGGCTTGTTGTGTTTGCAGCTTCGTTTTTTATATGTCTACAATTTTTTTATAAATTTTCAACAACAAAAAATTCGAAGTTTTTTTTCCAAAATAAAATTATGTTTCTAAAACGACTGCGCACATTTGAAAAAAGTTTTACCTTTCTTTAATGAAATTTTATTGCGTAATTTCGAGTTTTTAGTTTTTTCAATAAGCTAAAGCGTTTTTGAGTTACGCAATATCTCGAAAACCAGAGCTAACCTAAAAAAAAACGGCTAGCACCGCTGGATTCTGCGTACCCGAATTAGGTTAAAACGCCAGGTGCCCAGGTTGTCTGTTTTTTCAACTATTATTTTTATTAAAAGAACTTGTATTGGGTATACAAAACACAGGGTGGCGCAGAATGAGCTACATGGTTTGAATTCTTTAAAACTAATTTAATCATTATTTTTTCTTTGTTTTTTTCAGCATTTTGTGAAGAACGTTTGGGGAATAATTAATGAATAACTATACAATCGAACAAAAATAATGACCCGAAAAGTTATGGATAATATGCAAAATAGAAAATGGATATCACTTACAGGGTATGATTTTTCAAAAAAAAAAATTATAATAATCGCATAAATAAAAAAGTTCATTCTGCGCCACCCTGTACTTATACATTACATAAAACATTTAACAAAAATCGGTTGAGCCATCTCAGAGGCAGCGATGCCAATTTAGCGCTTTTTGCCATAGATAAATACTTTTTAGTTATATCGCTTTTTATTACAAAAAAAAAATGTCGTGTTTTTATCAAAGTAAATATCAATGCACGAATTCAATATTTTCTTAATCTTTTTATCTAAATTTTTTCAGTACTATTTTTTACAACTATTTAAAGCATTTCGTGTAGTTTAATGCATGATATATTTGCGTATTTGATTTGATAGATATAACTTATGAATGCATGTTACTTATGATTAAGCCTTAAGTTTTTCTTAATAATTTTATAATTTTTTTATAGGAACTGGGAAATTTAACATTAATCGAAAGCAATGGTAGTTAAAAGAGACGAACTCCAGTATACAAGGGCAATGGGACTAAGCTTCCGAGATCTGGGGGCCAAATTACTGTACTAAATATCAATCGAAATTCGAATACAATTAAAATGGGAATTTCGACCCAATCGAATTTCCTAATTAGATAATTTGCAGCGCTAAAACAGAAATTTCTATATGCTTTAGATCAGTTTAAGGGTCCTAAATAAAAGTCAGATGTTTCAAGTGGCATTAAATGTTGGGTACCCCTGTTCTTTAGAATAGGGAAAACACAAATAAAATCAACATTTATCATGTCTTAAAGCAGTTTATATTGCATTAATAGATATATTTGTATGTGGCTAAAAATAAAAGTATTTTTGATTAAGTCTGATTTTTTGACAGATGTTTTCAAAACATTTTCCGCTCATTTAACAAGAATATTTTGAAATAGTGTTGAAAGCAACAAAAGTTGCCAAGGAAAATAGAGAGGGTTTATACAAGGATAAAGTATGTATGTATAGAAAATTGCTAAAAGTTTCGGCAGGGAGACCGTTGTTTTTACAACACTTAATCTCATTTTCTTACATGTGAAAGGGAGTAAGTGAGTGTAACATTGGCAAAGTGTATAAATATTTTTTAATGCTTAAAGAAGCTTGGAGAAAGTTACCATCTAAATGTATGTATGTTTGTATAAGTGTTTATGTTTTCTTGCTGTTCATATGATTTTTTAAAAACAAACTCATACTTCCACACGCCATTTTTAAAAATTGAATGCACCATAGAGTGTTATAGTTTTTTTTTTTGTTGCAAACATCAAATTGATGTTGGTGATGTTAGAAGCAAAACGAAAAACAACGAAGAAAGAGAAAATATTTTCCTGAATGCCATCATTCACAAAATTAAAGCTCTAAAAATGTGTTCAAATGCAGCTTTAACAACTACAACTGCAACTACTGCCATTTTCCGTTTAAATGTTGTTATAAATGTTAATGATGTTGTCAGTTTAATGAGCTCATCTTATGTTTGTTGTTCTTCTGTATTTTTTTTTTTTTTTTTGAACTGTAGCAGGAATTGATGCTGCCACTGCTGCAGTTGTGTCTTATAATGTTGTTGATGTAGTGCAAGCTTCATGTTCTATCTAAAACATCTTGTTTTTGTTGCTGTTTTTTTTAAATCTAGATTTTTGTTAAATGTTGATGTTGTGATTTCCGACATAAGTGAACTTTTAAATGCGTTTAAATTGAGATTTTTTTTCTTTGCATAACAAATCTTTTTTTTTTTTTTTTTGTTAGTCATTAATTTAAAATTAATGAAATTATTTTTTAACGCTTTTTGGAAATAAAGAGATTTTTTCAGTGAGAAAAATAGAAAATCTTTAATAGTTTTTAACTTAATTTGTTACAAGAGATGTGTAAAAGCTAAAATAATAGGCTTTACTTAGAAACCCATGAAGTCCATAGATTGTTTTTGAAGAACGAAGAAAATTCCAGATTTTAAATTCTACATTTTGTATTAATACAATAGTTAGGAGAGTGTTATACTTTTGTGATTATGTTTGTAATACAAAATTCAAAATATTGCGCCTTTAATAATGCCGATCGAATTTTTGTGTCGACCTAACGATATCAACAAAAAACTAAAATTTGTTTTCAATATAAATTCCCTAACGAAAATTTTTAATTTTCTTACAATAACGGAGATTTAGAAGTTTTTTTAGTTTTAAACATAAATTCATTATTTAAAAGTTTCTTAAGATGGCCGCACACTTGCAGATCACAAGTGATTGAACATTGTTAATTTCTTGTGACTTGTTCAATGTGTTTCTATTGCGGAGTGGTTTAGCATACAAAAATTTTTTTAATTCTTCCAAATTTTTTTATTTTTTTTTTTAATAAATTTTTTTGTTGTGTAAACAAATGGTACGCTAACAAAACAAAAGAACAAATCACTAGTGTATGGTCAGCTTTACAGAGCTTCCGGTATACACTATGAGTCTAATTTGTAATGCAATTGAGAAATTTTTTTCGTAAAATTTCGTTAATATCAAGTTCTATACAGGAAAAGTATCTGCAAGAATATAATCCGATTCCATCAATTTTATTTTTGTGAATATGACAGAACTATAGAACGGGTTAACCGGAGCGATAAAAATATCCTTTGAACTAAAAAATATTGTTCAGCAGCTTTTTTTTATTTTTCTCAGGCTTTTGACAAGGTATGCTGTAAAGGCCATGCGCCAAATTACGGCTTTTGATATCAATCAAATTTTCATTAAAATTGTACAGTAATTTCGATCGGTATTAAATATGTATATGGATTTGCTCTTTGGTAACTCAAATCAAATGTCTGCTGCAACCAGTCACCGTAAAATACACATTTTTCATATTTTCGGGCGATACAGCTTTTCTAATTTCTCATGTTATTATTAATGGCTAGAGTTTTGTCGGTCATGAACGACATCGTTCAATTGAATGACTCACACAACTGAACAAAATGAACCGGATGTTTTACTTAAAAAGTTATTTAAACGTATAAGTTATATTTATTTAAATCACTTAAATTTTATTAAGTATACGATCCGATTCCTTTATTAAAACTTTATTATTTTTCAAAACTGTTTTAAAATCAATTCATATTGCCCAACGCTATTTTAAAGACCAACAGAAAATGTTTGACACTTTCAACTACCAGGAGATTTTTAATAAATTTACCTAAAAAAGTATTTAATTTTCTTAATGATAAACAATCCTACCATTCATAATTATTATAAAAAAACACAAACACATTTATCTCAATTAATAATGATTGCTCTTTTATGAAAATCATCAACAACAACAAAATAGCATTTAGTACTTTTTTCGTTTTTTTTGAAAAACATTTTAAAAATGTTGCAGTTGCAAATGTAAATACAGTATGAGCACTTTTAAACAAGTTCCCTTGAACAGATATATCTGGGTATGCCAAGCAAACATTTAATATCGCAGATTTTAAGAAATAAAGTTAACACCTAAGGATGTCCCAAATTTGAATCAAGGCGAACGAACTCAGCACAAGGTGGTGGCAGATTTATAATTTAATTTAAAATGCATCCACAACCTGTCACCATTTAGTCCCGATTTTGACATGAACCATAGAAATTCGAAACAGAGGCTGGCTGATACTGAAAGACGTTACATATTCCTTTGTTTTTTACGGAATATGTAGTAAATTTTTTGACAGTTAATTTATATAAAATAACTGAATATTCATTTGGTTTTACGGAATTCGCGTTTGATCTTTTGACAATGAAAATTACATGAACTTTTCGTTATTTTAAATTACATTTTCATTTAATTTTACATAAAGAAGAATTTAACTTAATAAACGGTCAATATTAACTGCAACTGAAAATCCGTATTAATATGCACTTAGTTTTTTTAATAAATGCTAGAATCAGTTAAAACAATTTTTGTAATTTCAACGTTCATTTTGCCTTCATTTTTTTTTTAAATATGGCAACAGTTGTATATTTTTTAATTATTTTAATTAACTGTCAATAATCGATGGTGTAAAATACAGTTTAATCAGTGGTAAGACATACGTGTTAAAATTATGAAAAATTCGTTATACCGTTACACCGGCAGGTGTACCAGATTTGACGATTTTTTGTTCCGAAATTAGCAAAGTGCCGATTTGATCATTTTTTTCAAAAAAGTGACGATTTCTTTCTTTTACGCTGATATGCCATACCAAAGCAAAAGCGTCAACATTGTGTCACGAACAGTAGTGATCGATTTCTTGTTTAATAAAACCCCTAAATTATAAATAAAAATAGCGATAAAAACGCTAGATTGAGCAAAAAATAGCTAAATTGCCATTATTAATTAACAATAGCAGCAAATTTGACTAAAAAAATTTAAAAACTGGAAAACGCGTGCCGCTTTTTTATGTACGGCTGCAATTTGCAAGTCTTAAAAACAACCTTTGCTTATTTTCAGACTACAAAAACAACAATGTTATACTTTGTTTATCTTTCGTCGAACCATCATCGAATGAACCATTAACGGCTCTCTGTATAAGTCAAATTTTCAGCAATAATAAGGCAAGCATTTCACGAGCTGTAAGAGAATATCTACATGAGTCTCATACGATTCTTGACATGAAAGTCTCGTTAGATTATCTTTACTCATGTCTTAAACGATTCCCACAATGATTGACGAAGAGTCTTTCGCTGTGCTATGGAAGAATCTCACTCGTGTTACAGTTTTTCCTGTCATCGACGATCAAAGACACTCTTCATGAGACTCCCAGTAGCTCTTACACATTTTAAAATGCTAGCTGGGTATGAAGCTATTATGTTTTTGTTTGAATGTTTTTTTTTTTATAAAAATCGAACAAAAATTGTTTAAAAAAAACTAAATTTCAAGTTGTCCGATTTTTTGACGATATTTCGAAAATATAAAGACGATTTTTTTTATTTTTTTTTCTCAGGAAACTGACGATTTTCTCACAAATTTATCTGGCAGCCCTGATCACCGGTAAAAATTGCCTAGGGAGAAAATGTTTACAGCCAATATATAAAGAGATAAAAAATAAAAATACATTTTTTAAATCATGTTCCTAAGGTGTATAGTTTTTGTGATATGAATTGTTTTCTACTTTCTTTCATACAGGTTTTTTGGCTCTGGTGAACATTTTATGTTTTGTCAGTCACAGCCTTCTTTAATTCTTGCGACGATATATACATACATACATACTTATATGAATTAATACATAAAAAAGGGCCATAACGAGATTTTTCTAAGAAATTCAATCATATGCGCGGTGTGTAACTTTATTTCATTACAGGTATTTTTTGGTAAAAACACATAATCTCTATGAATCACAATCTCTGTGTTCATGTTTCACAGCCATATAGTAGAGCGTTATTTTAAACGGGAATTTCAAATTCTCAGTTTAGTACTTTCCGTTATTTTTGAGGAGGACCACACTGCCATTTACTGCCTTAACGTAATTCTCACTCTGTTGATCCTTTTAGATATGTCAGTCGATGACCTATTCAACGCGTGACCTAAAAGGCCTAAGTACAACAGAAATTTAACACGGCCACAGTGTATAACGCTTGCCCGACTTAGAGTGGGTAAAGCCCTTTTTAGCTCAAAACATTACTACGAGAAAACAGAACCTCCAAAATTGAGCCATTTCGATGTCATACTTACTATTCCTCATATACTAATAGATTGCCCTTATTCTAAAATAGAAGAACCGCTGGCAAAAATTCCTTGATTGCGCAGTAGATGACAATTTTCCAAAAATCCAAAGACGTCTACGGAAACATAACATACGAGATGTTTGTTTCTTTTTTACCCGGCGCTTTTTAACATACATATATTTTGTAAATTTATTTGTAAAATAACAATAAATAAATTAGTAAATAAATATTAACAGCCGTATTCATAAAATCTTATTGATGAATTATTAAACGTTTTTAAACAAAAATTTCTAAAGTTGTATTTATAAACAAAAATTAGTCTATTAAACCTTTAATAAAAAATTCATAAAGTAAGAAAATTTATTGTTGGATTTACTCTTCGTTAAACCAAAAATAAAATGAAATTGTGATAAGTGTTTGCTTTTGTGAAATATGTTGAAAAATAATGAAAAAATGTTTTATTTATTAATCAGGGTTGTCATAGAAACCAATATTGTCAGAATTGGTTTTAAAACCGACAAGAAAAAATGCTTTGGTGTCATAGAAACCAATGTTATTGGTTTTATGTTCGAACTAGAATTAGTGTCGGTTTTAGGTGTCACAGAAACCAATGTTATCGGTTTTTTATTTTATTGGAAATAAATATAGTTGCTAAAAGCTTAATTATGTATTTAATTTTTTTTACCAGTTAGATTTTTTCTACATATAGAAGTAAATAAAATTGATAGATTGGTAAAATAGTATTTTTTGCATGTTTCCGGTAGTCTCCGGCAGCGGGCTGCTGCAAATTTGCAAAATTCTTCTTCTCACTTTTTTGCTAACAGCAAATATGCAACAACAGCACAATACTTATTTATAACGTTAAATAACAAATTTGTTTATATTTTTAATAAATTCACTTTTTAATTACATATTTTTACAAAACAATAAAATTACAGAAATTAAAACAGCAATGCAATAAGAAAAATGCTACAACTGCTGATGTAATTTTATTTTATTTATAAGCACATCACCTTATAATTATTTAATATCAATTATTTTCACAAAAAACCTTTTACTGATATTTTAATGAAAAATATATAATATTTTGTAAATTTTCTGCAAAAAAAGTAAAATAAAAAATAATAAAAATGTAAACAACAGCTGTTTCGATATTGGTTTTATTTACATTCGAAATTCACCAAACCAACTGGGTTTCGTGACACAAATGAAACCAATATTGGTTTCAAAACCGACAATTAGCAAAACCAATATTGGTTTCTATGACAACCCTGAATATGAACATTTAAATACATTTTTTTTATTTTAGTCAACCAATTGAAAGTTATATTGTTTGTTATAAAAAAACATTATATGATTTAAATGAATATGTATGTTTAGGGGCAGATGCAGAATATTTTTTAAATTATTGCAACTAGTTGTTTATTTGTTTAAAACAACAAATTATTGTTCAAAAATATTGAAAAGAAAAAAATAAACAAATCATAATAATAGTGATGTTAAAAAAAAGTAAACAAACTAGTTTTATTTGTTAAGAATAATTTTTAAGGTCTACAATTAAAAAATATTATAAAACAAAATTAAATATAGAATAGATGTGAACCGACAAGAAGTTTCATGCATCACTAGCAAGAAAATGTCAGCAAAATATAAAGAAAGTTGCCATACTTTAACACAAAATCGCTACAAACAGTTAATAGTAAAAAAGCTGTTAATGTACGTATATGAATACACATTTTTAAAAGAGGTTTATAAGACAAAAAGCGTTTGATAGTTATTACATACAATAAGCTTAAAATAAGAACTTTTTATGAATACGGCTGTAAATGTTTTGTAAAATGTGTGAATCTTATAAAAGTTTATTTAATGAACGTCTTTTGGTATCCATCTTCAAACTGGCCATTAGACGTTACCTTTGAAACTCTTCTGTCCGATTAAAAAGAAGAGTTGTATATTAATCACAAAACAAAAGTGTGTTCGTCAAAATATAAAAAAAATATACATAAACATTAATATGTTAATAGATTGATATTAAATAAATAAATTAATGAACAAAATGAATGACGAAATTCCAATTTCTTTAGTTTGTTTCTCATAAAATATGTAAACAAGAAAATACCTTTGCCATATTGCCGATTTATTAACATCAAGTTTTTACGATTTCTTGATTTGACGTTTTTTCAAAAATAATTTTATAACACCGAATTCATTTAAATTTTATGCCACTGACAACCTACCATTAACAATGTAATGCTTTTATTTGTTTTTACTATAAAATAATAGAAAAAATAACTATTAAAACTTGAAATTTTTACTGTCCTGATAAGAGGCGATTTTTTCCCAACTTCGTCTGGTTGTCCCATATATAAACAGAAGCCATCTCTTTACATGACATTATCAACACTCTCTTTTTATACGGGGCGTAAAGTGCTTATGACATTTAAGGGTGATTTTTTTTTAGAATAGAACACCAAATTGCATTTTTTTAAATAAAATGTGACATTTTTTTTAGAAAAGAAAACACCATTATTCTCTTCTTGGTGAAGGTAAACAAAAATGATTGAATTTCAATTGTCGGTCAGAAGAATATTTTTCGAGTTTCAGCTCACACAGGAACCACTGCAGGACCCAAGTGATGGCTGCGCAAGGAACCTCAGCTTGAGTCTCAGATATAATTTTCCATTATAAAGAAATATTACAGCAATAAAAGTTGGATGATTTAACTGGCGATGATTTTAATGCAGTAGCGACTCTTTTGTTTCGCTCAAATACTTGCCAGTTAAAACCTTTAAAAATGCTGACAGGAAAAAAATGTTCTGCCTATAAGCGTGAATGGATATACATATTTACATTTGTATAACTATCATTATAATGTTGTCTACATTATTACAATTATATAATTATGTTTTATTTATCACACGAAATGTCTGCCATTAATTTCATTTGGTTAAATAAATGACATGTCGAGGGAAAAAAATCTTTCAATACAAAAAAAAAAAATTAATTAATATGTAAGTAGGAATTTATTTAAAAAAAATT
The DNA here is from genome assembly GCA_949318255.1 of Pollenia labialis. Lineage (NCBI taxonomy): Eukaryota > Metazoa > Arthropoda > Insecta > Diptera > Polleniidae > Pollenia > Pollenia labialis. The sequence continues at coordinate 117,011,210 of OX439143.1, forward strand.
TATTTTTAATAAAGTTTTTTCATTATAAACAGCTTAAATTTATAAAATTTGATTTATAACAACCTAAAGGATTGTTATATAACTCATAAATGTTAAAGTGATTACATAATTTTTTTAATAATTCATAATTTGTATAAAGTAAAAAACACATACATACATTACATGTTACAAATTAATCAGAATAAACGAATTATTTTATCCCAATTTTTTTAAGGTTCTTGTTGACATTGTGATTTAAGGGCAGACATGAAAAATTAAAGTTATTTTTATAATAAATCATTTTTTTGTTACGACTTTTTTTAATAATTGTATGACTTACAAACGCTTACAAGATTTACATATGTACAAATGTGTTAAAAAAAAACACTTAAGTTTTATCAGTGTAATATTATCAAAAGCTTTAAGGACTCGACACTACGTAAATGTATTGGGAAACAAAATGGCGCTGACGTTCAGTGTTATCTTGTATATGCAAAAAACCCTTTATTTAAGAGTACTGCGAAGAATCAAAAATTATTTTTCGATACACTTAAGTGGTGCTGGGTACCAAATAGTCGGGCTTGACTGAATAAAATCCCTTATTAATGCTTTTTTAGGCTTAAAAATTTAATGCTATTTAAAAAGATCTTTAAATGATTATGAAAAATAATAAAAAATAATAAGCTAAGGAGAAGAAATATGTATGTATGTTAAATTTACGTACATATGTACATATTTACATTGTAAATACCGGTAAAATAAATTTCTTCTCTTTATGAATAAGTATTTTTTTAGAAACCCAGTTCTTGTATTTATTTTTTTAAATCCTCCACCACATTAAGGCCCCTATTATGAGTTACATTCGATAAACGATTTTCGCTGGCTATCGAACATCGACTATTAAATGTAAATTTGGTATTATGAGTTGTGCATCGAATTTTTTTAACGAAAACAAATTTGCTTTGGACGGTGCAAATAAATGTAAAAAACATGTTGAAAATGTTACTGTTTGTAAATTGTTTGTGTTCGTATACCAAATACCATATTCTATTTCAGTTTTGCTCATTTTATGCAAGTCCAACGTCGTAAACAGCAATTGGAAACGCTCATATTCCTTATAGAACAAACTTCTTGTTTGACCAAATGATTTGCAGCAAGGTTCAGCATTTAAAAATGTGGGATGAAGCTGAAGCTAAATTATTTAAAAACAACCATAATTCCGCCGTGGTCACGTTTAACTTGAATTTTATTTTTTAAATTTCTAAACAAAAATTTTTTTATTTTAAGTGACCGCTGATCGAAAATGTACTACTGTGAATTAACAAAATCACAATAGTTAATTTTTACCGAATGCGCGCCATAATACCAAATAAAAAAGACGGTATTCTAAGTTTGTCATTCCGTGTGCAACTTTTTTATTATTCATCTCAGACCCAAATTACAGACAAAATTACCCCCTAAATTCCGTGATGATCGGTCCATAATTTTCTATAGGCCCAATATAAAGCCCACTACTCTGGTACATTAATCAAATACGCCTAAAATTGCAGCAGATTACTTATTGTGGTAAAATTGTTTCCAACTTAGTTTCATATGGCCAGATGTTGTGCAATTTTGTGATATACGGTCTATAATCAGATCTCATAATTAGAAGCCTTCTGAAATTCACTGTAAACGCTAAAACTAATTTCACCGCTGTTTTGAAATTTATGTTTTTAATACCAGAAATCACTCTGCAGAATTTTGGGATAACTGGTTCATAACTTTTTGCAATAATTATTTTCTTCTTAACCAGCTGTTTTTTTAAGTAGATTAAAAAGAAAAGCAACGGTTTTAAAGGATTTTAAGTACATACATGGTTATTGCAGCAATACATCAACAAAATTAATAAATTTTTCCTTTTCTTATGCACTCATCATGGCTGTAGTCAACTTAAAACCTCCCTTCTAATCATAGTCTTTTTACTCCTTATATCATTGTTAATGTCCTTGAGAAGAAAAGACAACTTTTTGCTTACTCTAATTCCACTGAACTTTGGTTGGTTTCATTTTAATTTAGTTTCCGCTTTTATTTTTATTTTTCAAGATTTTTTTTAAGTTTTCTTTTTTAACTGTTAATTTTTTTTTTTTGTATTCTGTAATTAACCAATTAAAATGACTGAGCAAATACTTTGGTCAAGAGAAAAAAGCTTGAATGAAACTTGTTATAGAATTTTCTTTCGTTTTCTTTTAATTGTTCTTTGTTTTCTTTTTATTTCTTTAAGAAGAGCTTCTTTTTATAAGTTTCACTTTTAAAGAGTTTATTTTGTTGTGTATTTTGGCATTATTCTTTCTTATTTTCTTCATTTAAACATTTACCACTCAGTTTGTTAACAAAATAGTAATTATATTTTGTTTTTCATCATTCTTTCTTTCAGTTCCTCAGGAATTCAATATTGTATTTGTATTTTTGTTAACACTTTGTTAATGAACAGTGCTTTTAAAATTTAATGGTTTTTTCACTTCCCGGTAAAGCCAAACAATTTTTAAAATTCTCTGGGATACCAAGAATTGCCGCTATTTAGCAAAATAAGATTATACAAATATATGTTTAAATTTGACTATATGGATGGCTAAATCTAAAAAGGCGTAACTCAGTTTTTTAATCGCTGTTTTTTGTGTATCCTGGTAGCATTTTTTTAATTTGTTGCATATTTTTTTAAAAAATTGAATTAAACATTTTTTTTTATCTAAAATTTAACGGATTTTATTAAGTTAAATTTTTCCCCTATAAGCAAAATTGCGCCTTTTTTATATTAAGCCATCGATATAAAGTTTTTAATAAAAAAAAACAATTAACAACAATAAAAAAATTAATAAAAGTGCTACACTCGGACTGTGGCGAATCTATGATACGTTTATATTTCAGGATTGGGACATAAATTAATATGATTACCATATAAATACGATTAGCACTTATAATATCATGTTTGTTTTTCAATAATAGCATGTTCCTCTTGAAAAAAAAGAAAACTACTATTGTTAATTTTAAAACAAATTATTGTCATATTTAACCATAATATCAAAGTTTTTTTTGGTAATGCAAAATTTATTATTAATAAAATTTCTTTATGTCGTTTTTGATAAATACATTAAAATTTATTGTTAAGAGAGATCATCTTTTTTTTTGTTCATTGTTTATTTATTGAATCTTCATATATTAAATATGAACTAACAATAATTAATCAAATCTTATCCTAATACTTTATTTATGTCCTGCCAGTGCCAGACAAAAATTTTCTTTATCACGGGTTCTGTTCACATATATAGGTGCTTATCGCTCTTCTAGTTGGGTAAGTGCTGCAGTGTCTCTTCTTCTTAATCGAGTGTGGCCGCCATGATTTAAAATATTTCGAGCTAGTGGATTTGGGTGTTGTTCAAGCCTTTTTAAATATTTTACTGCATATTTTGTAATCATAGTTTTTACTAATGGCACATTGAGATCCTTATGAATGTTTGAGTTTTTAACGTACCAGGGAGCTGCTGTGATTATTCGAAGAAGTTTATTTTGACGCCTTTGAATTTTTTCGATATTAGAGGCCGAGGCGGTGCCCCATAGTTGAATACCGTAGCACCAGATAGGCTTTAAGATAGAGTTATAAAGTAGAAGCTTGCAATCGAGACTAAGGACAGAATTTCTTCCAATAAGCCAATGAATTTGAATGGCTTTTAGTTTCATTTGAGTTAATTTTGCCTCTATATGGCATTTCCACGTTAATCGCCTATCCAGATGTAAACCGAGATATTTTACATGCGAATGTTGGGGAATTCTTTGATTATTGATTGTAATAGGGGGGCAAGATTCCCGGCGCAAGGTGAATGTTATATGTACGCATTTTTGCTCATTTACCATTATCCTCCATTGTCTTAGCCATATTTCTAGTTGAAATATATGATCCTGCAAATAACGAGATGCTTCATAACTGTTTTCGTGTACGCTTAGAAAAGCTGTATCGTCTGCAAATGTTGAAGTTTGTGTGTAGTTGTTTGTTGGCATGTCCGAAGTATAAATTAAGTATAAAAGAGGGCCAAGGATGCTGCCTTGTGGAACTCCAGCGCCAATTGGCTTAGGTGAACTTAAAAAATCTCCTTCTTTAATAATAAATTGACGGCCGACTAAGTAGCTTTCTAACAGTTTGTGAGTGTTTGCTGGTAAATTTTGCTTCAATTTATGTAGTAAGCCTTCATGCCAGACTTTATCAAAAGCTTGCGAAACATCGATGAAGAGTGCTGAGCAATATTTTTTTTCTTCAAATGCTTTTCTTATAACATTTACTATTCGATGAGTTTGTTCAATTGTGCTGTGTTTTCTTCTAAATCCAAACTGATGGTTTGGAATACATCTATTGTCATTTAAAATTGGTGTTAATTTTGAAACTAATAATTTCTCAAACAGCTTTGACATATTTGATAATAAGCTAATAGGCCTATATGACTCAACTTTTGTATGATCTTTCCCTGGCTTTGGTATCATGGTAACTAAGGAAACCTTCCATTCTTGCGGGTAGTATTCAAGCCGTAAAATAGCATTAAAAATAAAAAGTATAATTTTCTTTGCTATGCGAGGTAGCTCTAAAAGCATTTTATTACTGATCTTATCAATACCAGGTGCCTTCTTAGTGTTTAAGTCACAAATAGCCTTTTCGATTTCTCTTATTTCAAATCTTATGGGAATAGATGCTCTGGCAGCAATAGGTGGTAACTCGACCGCAATATCGTTAGATAAATTTGGTGTAAATACGTTTTTCAAGTGACTCACAAACAGATTTCCTTTTTCAATATCGTTTCTTGCCCAACTACCATTCAAGTTTCTTAATGGTGGCTTTGATATAACTGGCCTTTTTAGATTTCTAGCTGCACGCCATAATGAGTAGTCAGATTGTGGAGTTGCATCAAGTTCCATAAGATATTTTTCTAGAGAAGCCGTTTTCTGGGTCTGCAGTAAGTTTCTAAGCCTTTTTGTGCACTCTTTTAATAAATTCTTAAGTTGCGGGGATCTGTAAAGTTGCCACTCTCTTCGAACTCTCCTTTTTTCAGTCAAGAGCCGCTCGACATCTGTGGAATATATTTTAATATTTTTTGTTTTTTTGGGGGCAGTACTAGAATGTTGAACAGCTAGTTTCAGATAACTGTCAAAATTCACAATAGAGCGATCTACGTTCTCCGGTGTTCTAAGCGGAATATTTTCTGTGCAATGGGTACTGAGATATTTTTTAAATTTTAACCAATTAATTTGTGTGGCTGACGTCGCAAAATAACCAGTCGGAGATACAATTCTATTGGGGTTCATTATAGTAATAACTGTAGGTGTGTGGTCGGAGGATAATTCTAAGGAAGATTCAACACGAATAGCCTCTGTGGGGATGTTTTTAATCACGCCAAAATCTATAACATCTGGAATTTTTTGCTGATCAGTAGGCCAATATGTTGGTTGTCCGCTCGCGACCACATTTAAATCCATTTTAGAGATTGAATTAAACAAAACACGACCCTTTGGTGTTATAAGTCGTGACCCCCAGAAGGTATGTTTAGCATTATAATCACCAGCGGCCAGAAAACAGGGTCCTAGTGATTTATAATATTCACAATATTGGCTTTCTGATATTGAAAATCTAGGTGGAGAGTATAAAGATGAAATTACTATGTTTCGATTTAACTCTTCAACACAAACGTTTGTTGCTTGCAGATAGTCCTCACGATGATCACACATTAAGTAGTGTTTGACTCGAGTTTTTATCAAAATGGCAGAACCTCCACAAGCTCTATCTCGAGGGTCCTTGGTATCATACAGTATATAACTATTAATTTTAAAACTATTTCTTGAGGTCAAATGAGTTTCAGAAACCATCATGACATCAATTTGTTTACTTTTAAGAAAATATTCTAATTCATTTTTATGTTGGCGGATGCCGTTTGCGTTCCAAAAACAAATTTTTAAACAGTTCATGGCTTGTTAAGTACAGCTTGCAATAACATCGATTGCATTCTGAGCATTTCCTGCATCATATTACCCATTGTGTTAGTAAAATTATTTACTGTTTGCACTAATGTTTCCATGGTTTTTTCTAGACGACTTAAATTAGGAGTTTCTTCGTTACTTGGCGCAGCACCTTGCATTGAAACATGGTTTGATTTAAGGACGTTAGCGTAAGAGGTTCTGTTACTACCAGGCTGCGGAGCCTGAGTGTCATTAGTGTTTACTTGATTTGTTACCTGCGTTTGAGGGGGATTAGGTTTCGGTCCAGACGACTGCTTGACGATAGTGTATACAGGGCATCCTCTATAATTGGCAGTGTGATTACCGCCACAGTTGCTGCATTTCTTTACGTTGGGGTCGGTTTTAGACTTATCGCAAAGAACTGTACCATGTAATTCACCACATACTACGCAAACAGGGGGTAAGTAGCAGTATGCCTTAGTATGACCAAATTCTTGGCAGTTTAAACACTGAACGGGTCCATTTCTTTTGTGCGGCTCCTCTATCGTGATTTTCCTGTACAGAATATATCTCAAACTGTATATAGGATGAGTTTCGTTTTTTTTTAGCTTAACATCGCCGGGCTCTAACTCCACTCGAAATAGTGGTTGTGGATTTTTTTCCCTATTTTTGATATTTACAACATATTTTAATTTGAAGCCTTTCCCTTCAAGGAATGCTTTTATTTCTTCAGGGTCCACATATGAGTCAATTCCCTTAATCACTACTTGAAGACCTTTGCTGCTCTTCAGTTGGTATGTATAAAAACTTTTTTTTAATGTCTCAAATTGGTTAGTAATTTTGCGAAAGTCATTCTCATGATTTACTTGAATTTTTGTCTCGTTTATACTACCACGTTTGATTGCCGCTACGTAAAACGAATTTTCACCAATTAACGAAACTAAACTCTTTATTAGCTCGTTTGAGTTTTGCTCCCTAAGATATATAGGGGGAGGCTTGGACGATCTTATGACATTTGGTGCTTCAGAGGATTCATCCTCCAGAATTGCAAAACGGTTTTGAGAATTTATCTTATCAAAAGATGGTACTTTTGAGGCCGAAGCAACTGCTGCAGAGGTAGGGCTGCGACCCCGTTTAAGCACTGTAATGTACCTGTCCATACCAACTTGTACTTGAGGCTTTTGACAACTTTTTAATTGTGATTTTTCCATTGCGTCTGTGTTTGTATTCATGGTAACATTTGTTACTAAAAAAACACTTGCAGGCACTAGCGAGAGATTAATATTTTTTAATGTCTCAGCATCAACCGACTTTGTAAAAACAGAGGGCGAAAGGGAACGTGTACGAACAATTGGTTTAGCCGTTAGGTAGTTAATATTGTTTTGTTTTGTTTTATTTGTTTCAGGATTGCACTCTTTAGCATTAACTGTTACGTATGCATTTCTTTCATCTAGTTTTATTGTTGTTACATTGTGACTGCTCATGCAAAAAGTTGTTTTTGTTTTTTCACCGTTTTGCTGTGCTTTTTTATTTTTATTATTTATTGTATTCCACCAAAAATAAGAATTTTAAACTAAATGTTTTTGTTCAGTATATGTATACATACATACATTTATACATATATTTTTTTTTAATTTTTGTTTATTAAATTTTTCGTTTTTGATAATTGTTCACTTTTATTTTAAGAATTTATTTAAAAAATGCGTCCATTCGCTAAATTGTTATATTAAAATGTTATTAATAATTAAAATTTTAATGCGGGGTTAAGAATACGCGTCTGTATCACAACAAAGCACAAAACTGAGAGATCATCTGGAAACCTATTTTCAAAGATTTAAGAAAAGCTAAAAATATTATACAAATAAAACTCTAAAGCAAAAAATAATTATAAGCATTCAAATTTTTACCTTAAACAAAACACCAACAATAAATAGTGAGTTTAACTTTTCTTACATTACATGCTTAGAGATAATCATAATATGGTTGTGGCTTCTTGATAGAGGGCCAATTTGGCCATAATATGGTTGTCGGTGACAACAATATGTTTAAATTAAACATAAAATGTTTAAAATTTCCCTAGAGGGAAGCGAGCTGACACCAAAGTAGTCCCGTGATAGGCCTTTGGTGGAAGAGACCGGTTCTTGTTCAAACACTTTATATGAATAAGACATGGGGTTGTCATTGGAGGGGGTCAATTGTTTTTGCGTTAAGGGCTCGATATGTTGTTACATAAGATTTTACCGATAAAATTCTTTAATTGATGGGAAACTCATATCTTTCAAACTTATAGTCTGATCCACAAAAAATGTATGGGTGAATTATAGATATTTTTAACAAAGTGGTTGCAATTAGGGCTTGCATTACCGATTAACCGGTTAAAATATAAAAATTTCTTTCTTTATCTCGCACCTACGAAAAAATAAAACAAATTTTGGTTTCTTGTTGTGTGTTGTATACAGAGTTTAAAAGCAAACATCAGCTGAATTGCCAAATTAACGCGATTAAAAAGCTTTCCCAGTTCCACCGGGAGCGTCTAGAAAAAAATTCCCTCCAGCTTCATCTTTCACAGCTTTCATGAGGGTGTCGTATGCATATTTTTGTTGTCGATTCAACAGTGGATCGTAAAGTGGGCGTAAAAGTTGGCGTGTTAAATTTTTCTTTCGATGAAAACTTAAAATGAATTAAAACGAAAATTTAAAAAAATTAGTCAAATCGATAGAGCCGTTTTCTGATTTTAGGTAAATCGAAAAAAGTGGGCGGGGCAAAATGTTCTTTCCGTACAAACCTAAGTTGGACCATGGCGATCATTTTAAAGAAAAACTCATCCAAATCGGTCAAGCCGTTCTCAAGTTATGAGATTAGCAACGGACAACATTTCATTTTTATTTATATATGTATGTGACGCGCAAAATTGAAAGGGACCTAAGGGTAAAACCGTTTTTTTTTTGGGCATGGGATCGGTCTCATTCGATGATCAGATGTTGTTCACATCAAAAAAAAAATGTATGTATGTATATGTTTATTTAAAATAAAGAATAACAAATTCGTTAAATTTATCAGGATTTCTCGTTACTTAACGATAACGGTAGTTAAGTTCAAAAGGTTACAGAATTGCGGTACAGGTGTAAATACACATTAATTGAGTAATTTTACTTCCTGTCAAGTGTAAATTAAAATGTTGCTGGTGGTTACACTGATTTTACTATTTAGAGAATATCATGCGTATGATTATTTTTATTTTTTTAATATTTAACATACCGTCAGCTTAGAGTGCAAAGGTGCTAAGTCCACTTTTTATACAAATTTACATTTTGATGCAGAACGAAAGATAAATGAAAAATACATCATACTAAACAAAAAAAAGTACAGTTATTTCGCTTATGATTGTTTGTAAACACTGATGTGCAAAAGTGCTAAGTCCACACCTGCCATATCGCACGTGCTAAGTCCCGTTAAAAAAAAACCTACTTGTTCTTTTTAATCAAATTTTTCAATCGCAGTAATGAAACTAATTTTTATTGCTTAATAAACATTCACGTGAAAGAAAACTTCTAGTATTATCAGTTTGCCAATTTCATTTTATCACCAAAAGGTAAGTAACAATTTGCTTTTTTTGTTGTTTTTTTACGAATATGTCTTTCAAATATTTTTTTTTTCATAGAATGTTAAAATGTCTCTTCATAACAGCAATAGCACTGGTCCACAACCGCTTCAATGCAACAATTACGACAACTATGGCATTGAACCAGATGATGGAGTTGTTGGGCTAGTTCCTTATGGTTTTAATAGCGATTCTGACGACTCTTTTGACTTACCGACTAAGACCCAAAATCGCAAAAAGAGAGTTCAGGTGCAGAAGTCAGCTTGGTTTGCGGCCAAAAATAAGAAATCCAGAGAAAGAGGAAAACGTTATTATGGGAAACAAAAAGAGAGCGACATTTGGAATTATGAAAAAATTAAAGAACCACGAGCCATTAAACAAAGATGTAAGTGTAAAAGTGATGCTTCTACCATAAAATGTGCCCAAATCAATGATGAAGAAAGACAAAAAATATTTAAACAATTCTGGCAAATGGATTGGAATGCAAAAAAAGTTTATGTAAACACATTGATACAAACAACTGCACCTTCAAGATCCCGAAATAGAAAGGTAAGCAACGAATCCAGAAGGAGCGTTACTTTACAATATCACCTCAAAGTGCAAAATAAATATATACGTGTATGCAGAACATTTTTTTTAAATACATTGAACGTAGGTCGACGTGCTGTGCTTAATTGGCTAAAGAAACCTCTGGTTTCAAAATCTAATTTAAATGAAAGTGTTCCGAAAAAATGTAGTCAAGACAGACAATCCCTTAACTCATTTTTTGACTCGCTACCATCTATGGAATCCCATTATTGTCGTGCTTCAACGAATAAAAGATATCTTTTGCCTGAATGGCGTTCGAAAAAATGATTTACGACTTTTATGTTAATGATTGGTGTAAAAGCCAAAAAGTGCACCCGCTCTCGATTTCGGTATTCTACGAAATATTTGATATCAAAAATCTTAGCTTATTCTCACCAAAGAAGGATCAATGTGAAACCTGTTCACGTTATTCAGTCGACAACCTTTCATATGAAGACTACACTCTTCACCAAGAAAAAAAAGAAGAAGCTAGAAATGAAAAAAACCAAGACAGAAATGAAGAAGCAAATGTGTTCACCGTTGATCTTCAAGCTGTCTTAATGGCTCCAAAATCTCAAGTCAGCAGTCTCTACTACCGGACAAAGTTGCAGGTGCACAATTTGGTTTTTCATAATCTTATAAACCAAAAGGCATACTGTTTCTTATGGAATGAAGCTGAAGGCGGAGTAACTGCTGAGGAATTTGCAAGCATATGGGTTTTTTTTATTGAAGAAAAAATTATCCGTGGAAATGACCCTAAAAAAATTATTTTTTACAGCGATGGGTGTAATTATCAAAATCGTAATTGCTTAATGAGTAACGCCCTGTTAAATACAGCAATCAAACATAATGTTACTATAGAACAAAAAATTCTTGAAACCGGGCATACCCAAATGGAGGCAGATAGCGTTCATTCTACAATTGAGCGTGCTATGAAAAATAGAAATATTGATGTTCCTGCGGAATATATTGGAATATGTAAAGGAGCCCGAAAAAACCCCGAACCATATGATGTTACCTATTTGGATCATTCCTTTTTTAAAACATTTAAAAACGTTAAATTTATCAAAAATATTCGACCTGGTCGTGGAAAAGGCGATGCAAAAGTAACGGATATTCGTGGTATTAAATATACACCGAATGGTGAAATATATTTTAAGCTCAGATTTCCTGATCCATGGGAAGTACTACCCCAAAGAATAGATGGTAATGTAGTGGCGTTGGACTGGTCAAATTTTCAACAGCTTTACCAGGAAAGAAGAAAAATAACAGCTAAAAAATATGAAGACCTGCAATATTTAAAAACTACTTTGCCGAAAGATCACCACAAATTCTACGACGATTTACCTCACGAATGATTAATTAATAATTAATTAATTAATTAATAATTAATGTGATATTTTTTTATTTAACAGCAATGAAATAAGACTGTCTTTAATGTTTTTTGTTACAATAAAAGAAAAAAAAAATTATAAAATTGTTTTTTTTTTTCATAAATATTTAACAAATGATTTTAAGAAAATGTGCTAAGTCCAATGCACAAACATAAAACAAGTTACAGAAAATGAGCTAAGTCCCGAAAATGCTTCAAAATCAGCAGCGTGTGCTATTTTTCAATTGCTCCTTTTTGATAATTAAAAAATGAACCAACACCGATAAAATTACGTTTAAAGTTTTATAGAATATTTCCATAGATTCATTTAGGAAAGTTTTATGTCTCTCCTGTAAAGTCTTAAAATGTGGACTTAGCACCTTTGCACTCTAAGCTGACGATACGCCTTAGCTTTTTCCTTTCAAAACTTATGGTGTTTTTTTTTCTACAAAAAATGTCACATTTTATTTAAAAAAATGCAATTTGGTGTTCGTTTCTTAAAAATGCTTTGCTCTCTCTAAAAAGGCAGCGTGTTTTATTCTAAAAAAAATTCACCCTTAATTCGATACTGTTGAAAATGCCCTGTAAAAAGATGGCTTCTGTTTATATATGGGGCTACCAGACGAAGTTGGAAAAAATCGCCTCTAATCAGGACAGTATAAATTTTAAGTTTTAATAGTTATTTTTTCTATTATTTTATAGTAAAAACAAAAGAAAGCATTACTTTGTTAATGGTAGGTTGTCAGTGTTATAAAATTTAAGTTAATTCGGTGTTATAAAATTATTTTTGAAAAAAAAGTCAAATCAAGGAATCGTAAAAACTTGGTGTTAATAAATCGGCAATCTGGCAAAGGTATTTTTTTGTTTACATATTTTATGAGAAACAAACTAAAGAAATTGGAATTTCGTCATTCATTTTGTTAATTTATTGCAGTATTACATCGGCAAGACATTTTATACATGTACCTTTTAAAATGTGGTATTTTTTTGTAGTAAGAAAACACCATTAATTTAAACCTGTACCTGTAAATTGTTTTATATTAATTTCTAAAGATTTCTTTTTAAAAAAAGTTCTTTTAACAATTTTCCAATTTTATTTTCTTACATTTTTTATTCACTTCATTTAATGTAATTTGTTAAGCGTATTAAAATGTTACGCAAAGAATCGCAGTAAGAAATAACTTAAATACACTTAATTATTCATTAACTCTAAAATGGAAAACAGAGAAAACCGCAGTAGAAAAGAAAAATAAGGAATTAAGGTTGGTAAAAGTAAACAACTATTCGCAGTTTAATCAGGATAATGAAAGAATTTACCAAGACAAGTTAAAAAATGTTTTTCTTTAAATAAAGAAAAATATTGTTAGTTTTCATTATGTTTTAAAGAAAGCTTTTGCAATATAAAACTCATAAAATTTTATAATATTAAACATTTTTACGAATGTTTTTCTATTAGTCAAATTTCAATTTATAAAGCTTTCCTGCAATAGTCCTTTTCCCTCAAAATTTCACATACTTTATGCTAATGCCAACCTTTGGTTAACATTGAAGCTATAGATATGTGCATATAACGGGTCCGCCATTTAACGTTTTTTTCAACTAATGCTTATTTCGTGAATGGTAACACTTAGGTCATGTCTGATTTGACAGATAATTAGTTTTATCCTTCCGCTGAACGAATATAGTTGTGTATACGCTTGAACAACTCTGGGAAATATTGCGACATTACTTGGAACAGAAGATGCCGATTTTGCCAAAAAAAAATCATCTTTTCAGATGAAGCTCATTTTGATTTTGGTGGGTATGTAAACAAGCAAAATTGTAGCATTTGGGTCACAGAAAACCCGCACGCATACATTGAAAAGACGTTGCACCTAAAACGAGTCACTGTTTGGTGCGGACTTTGGTCCAGAGGCATAATTGGGCCATTTTTCTTCGAAAATGAGCAAGGAGTGGCCGTTACAGTCAATGGCGATCGTTATCGGGCCATGTTGAACGAATTTTTGTTCACAAAAATTGAAGAGGAGGATATTGGCAACATTTGGTTTCAACAGGACGGCGCTACGTGCCATACTTAGGAAGGAACTATCTCCTTAGTTACGATTGCAAACTTCTACTTTTCAACTCCATCTTAGAGCCAATCTGGTGCAACGGTATTCAGTTATGGGGTACCACTCTACCTCTAATATCGAAAAAATGCAAAGGCGCCAAATTGAACTTTTTCAAATAATCAAAGCTGGTCCTTGGTATGTTAAAAACTCAAACATTCACAAAGATCTCAATGTGCTATTAGTTAAAACTATGACTACGAAATATGCAGTAAAAGTCTTGAACTGCGCCCAAATCCATTAGCTTCAAATATTTAAATATTGGCGGCCACACTCGCTTAAGCAGAAGAGATACTGCAGGACTCATCAAAATCGAAGGGGTCTAAACACCTACCTACATAAGTGAACAAACACTGTGATGGAGAAAATTTTCATCCGGCACTTGCAGGACATAAAATGAAGTATTAGAATAAGATTTGATTAGAGGAAGATTTTAATATTTCTGATGTTAATGAAAAAAAATCCATAAAAATTCGTTTGCCATGTTGCTGATGACAAAAAATTTTCGCATTGATAACATTAAATTTTGAATGAAAAATTATTTGTCTTATTGATGGCAAGTAATTACCTATTAAAAATTTGTTTTTTTCTTTATTCACAGAATATTTTTTATGAAAATTTGCTTGTTATACTGATGATTTTCTTCTAATTTTATTTATTTGCTATTAACGGCCAATTTCACAAAGTTCAGTTAAAGCTAACTATCACTTTAACTATATGTTTTTGACAGTTATAACTGATAGTTAATTATAGCTGAACTTGGGTTATCGTACATTAAACAAAACAATGTTTTCCCGCTTGTTCGGCAAATAGCAATTGTCGCTTTGCAAATAGTTATATAAGCAGCAACCCTACACTAGTAATTTCACTATCTCTAAGTAATGCATAAAAGCGACAGTTGTCCACACTGTTTTGAAACAGCTGTTGCACGCTCCTCTTTGATATTTTATTTCGTCATTCGTTTTGTGAAAATTTGCGAAAAAGGTCGTCTTTGTGTTAAGTTGTCTCAAAAAAATTTGTAAACTTTCTTTAAATGAACTGATTTTTAATTTAATTTCAATTTAATTTAATAAAATATGAAGTATATAATTTTCAGAAAACATGTTTTTTCCTTTTTCATTCATATTCCCAATTTCACTAGCTATTTAGCTGGTTAGAAAATACCATTAAATTCATATTGCGGCTTTCACTAGTGAAATAACCCGAGAAAAGTAATGCAATGGGTAGACAATTATACCCCTCGTAGGACAACTCCATGTTAAATTCACCAGTCTAATACATGTAAAGTAGATTGGACAATAACTAGTGCTGGTTCCTAATGTATAGACAAATTGATAGTTCGGCACTAGTAACACGAACAAGCGGGTTTTGTTCCAAAAAAACAAACATTACTCGACAAATTTCTTATGTTAAATTTTGAAGGAAATTGAAAATGAATTTAAACCTATTTTTCATTAAATTTTTTTTAGGTTTTATGCAACCAGTATAATATTATATTATACAGATCTCAAAACATCATGGACATAACAGTTATAACCAATATTTGAAAAAATCCTGAAATAATAATTGATCACGAATTTTTGAAACCTGCTCTATGAATAAATGTTACAAATAACCAATATTTTTTTGGTCTTTGAAAACCGTTATAGTTTGTTTTTTTTTTGCTTCCATAACATGTAGTCTACAACAGACATGAAATGCTTAACATTAACACTAACATGATGTTAGTGTTAAGTATAGACTCATCATGTTAGAGTTTTTCTCATGTTTTAACACAACTCTTTTATAACATTAAATAACGTTTAAGCTTGACAGAAGTAATTTTGTTGCTTTTTTCATTTCACACACACTATTGTTTGGAATATGCTTCGACGACAATCAAAAAATAATGAAATTTCTTAACATTAACATGAGTACTATACTCCACCATTACCATATTAAAAATTCAACATGGAGTCTTAACATCAAGTTTTAACTTTTATACTTATTTTATACTTATTATACTTTTTATTTTTAATGCTATTTTACGGCTTGAATACTACCCGCAAGAATGGAAGGTTTCCTTAGTTACCATGATACCAAAGCCAGGGAAAGATGATACAAAAGTTGAGTCATATAGGCCTATTAGCTTATTATCAAATATGTCAAAGCTGTTTGAGAAATTATTAGTTTCAAAATTAACACCAATTTTAAATGACAATAGATGTATTCCAAACCATCAGTTTGGATTTAGAAGAAAACACAGCACAATTGAACAAACTCATCGAATAGTAAATGTTATAAGAAAAGCATTTGAAGAAAAAAAATATTGCTCAGCACTCTTCATCGATGTTTCGCAAGCTTTTGATAAAGTCTGGCATGAAGGCTTACTACATAAATTGAAGCAAAATTTACCAGCAAACACTCACAAACTGTTAGAAAGCTACTTAGTCGGCCGTCAATTTATTATTAAAGAAGGAGATTTCTTAAGTTCACCTCAGCCAATTGGCGCTGGAGTTCCAGAAGGCAGCATCCTTGGCCCTCTTTTATACTTAATTTATACTTCGGACATGCCAACAAACAACTACACACAAACTTCAACATTTGCAGACGATACAGCTTTTCTAAGCGTACACGAAAACAGTTATGAAGCATCTCGTTATTTACAGGATCATATATTTCAAATAGAAATATGGCTAAGACAATGGAGGATAATGGTAAATGAGCAAAAATGCGTACATATAACATTCACCTTGCGCCGGGAATCTTGCCCCCCTATTACAATCAATAATCAAATAATTCCTCAACATTCGCATGTAAAATATCTCGGTTTACATCTGGATAGGCGATTAACGTGGAAATGCCATATAGAGGCAAAATTAACTCAAATCAAACTAAAAGCCATTCAAATTCATTGGCTTATTGGAAGAAATTCTGTCCTTAGTCTCGATTGCAAGCTTCTACTTTATAACTCTATCTTAAAGCCTATCTGGTGCTACGGTATTCAGTTATGGGGCACTGCCTCGGCCTCTAATATCGAAAAAATTCAAAGGCGTCAAAATAAACTTCTTCGAATAATCACAGCTGCCCCTTGGTACGTTAAAAACTCAAACATTCATAAGGATCTCAATGTGCCATTAGTAAAATCTATGATTACAAAATATGCAATAAAATATTTAAAAAGGCTTGAACAACACCCAAATCCAAAAGAAGAGACACTGCAGCACTTACCCAACTAGAAGAGCGATAAGAACCTACATATATATGTGAACAGAACCCGTGATAAAGAAAATTTTTGTCTGGCACTGGCAGGACATAAATAAAGTATTAGGATAAGATTTGATTAATTATTGTTAGTTCATATTTAATATATGAAGATTCAATAAATAAACAATGAACAGGAAAAAAAATGTTTTAACAGAATTTCATGTCAGTTGTAGACTCGGTGTAACCATTACAAAAGATTTTAATATTTTTTTGGTCTTCCGTAACCATTACAAAAGACTGTAATTTTTTTGGTCTTCTATAACCATTATAAAAGATTTTTATTTTTAATGGTCTTCCATATTCATTATGAAAGATTTTTCATTTTTTGGCCTTCCTGCATTCAAAAAAATGTTCTTTCTTTTTTTTCGTTTCTGTTATTAGGGAATTATCTTCTTTTCATTTCTGAATTTCTTCACAAATTTTATGAAATTATTCGTTGGAGTTCAGCCAATGTCACTCCTAATAAAATCTATGAAACAGGTTTCGTTACAGTTAATGTTTATAAAAAGCTTCATAGAATTAATAAATCTCTTTACAGAAACAATCAATCGTCAGGTAATTAATCATTTTATAGAATCTATGAAACAGTTTCATAAAAATCATTCCTAAAAAGTGTTGCGGTTTTTGTTTAAGATTTTTTCATCCTCACTTTAGAATCGATGAGATTTTCATAAATTTTAAGCGCTTGTTTACACTCATAAAAAAATGTCAGTAGAAATAGCGAAAACTTCCGCAGAAATAATTGATAACAGTACCAGTATTTTCGGCTGTAGAAAAATCAATGAAGCTAAGAATCATTGTCTGCTATATTTAGATGAGCTAAATTTTAGAAAAAAAATAGTTAATATTTAAAATTAATTAAACTAAAACCGGTCTTTTAAATTTACCTGAAATTTCAAATGAATTAGCTAAATTTGTAGCAAAATTTACAAACAGTGTTTAATGATATTAGGAATATGTTCTGCTAAAATTTCGAAAAAAAACTCTGGGTTTTTGAACCCTCCGAATTTATTTTTGGAAATATAGTTAGTTTAATTAGTCCAATTGAATAAGAACACGTTTTACAGACTTTTATACTATATTTTTTTTCGAGTATTTATAAAATGGTATATTTTTATGTTTTGCTTTTAATTATGTTCCTATAAGTCAGTGTGCGAAATTTTATAAAAATATCTTAAGATTTGCGAACTGAAGCGTGGTTATAGAAGACCAATAAGAATAAAAATCTTTTACAATGGTCACCAAAGACCAAAAAAATAATAATCTTTCATAATGTTTATGGCAGAACTATAATTTTCTGGGTAATTTATAATTACACTGTGTCTAATTTTTTAAGTCATGGGAAAATAACCATATACGGATAAAAAATAACCATAAAGGACCAAAAAAAAATAGACCCGTGTCTCCTAGTTTTGACCAAAGTCATACACTTTTTAATTTATGGGCCCTTAAAGATTTGGGGCCTCGGTGTCATTTTTGCAAAAAAAGTGACCGTTTTCTCAGGCTCATATATTGTAAATCGTTTGGAATTTTGATTTACACTTTGAGACAAAGTTGTAGGCTATTGCCATAAAGAACAAAAGTTGTGAACATATAAAATCTATAAAAATTCATCTTTCAGATCAAAATCGCAAAAAACCTTAAAAAATTCGATTTTGTTTACCTTTTTCCCCCTGTTTAGGTCCATAGATAGCAAACCGTTCAAAATTCAAGGAAACAATCAACTACAAAAATGTTCCTAAGATCTCAATAAACATCTTTTTAGAGCATATGAACTTCCTAGGAATGTTTCTTAACACCGTTTAGGTAGCACCAATAGTCAAAAATTTCCCGAAAATTCGATTTTTTACCTTTTTCCCCAGTTCAGGTCCTTAGGTAGCAAACCGTTCAAAATTCAAGGAAACAATCAACGACAAAAATATACTTAAGATATCAGTTAACAACTTTCTAGAACATATGAACTTCCTAGAAATGATTCGTGTTGCACTGTGTTATTATTACAGGACCAATTTTTCCAGTTATTTTTTCCATAACCTATTGGATATTTAAAAAATAATATGAGTTATTTTGGGTCTCTGCAAAACATATTTCAAAATAAACGACAAATAATACAGTTCTAGTCATGATACAAATACACAAGGTAGTCCCACTTCTCTCTCAGAAATTATTTTTTGAAGTTTATCGGAATTATTTGAAGCTTGATACAAATAAAAACTTCAAATAATTCCAATAAACTTCAAAAAATAATATCTGAGAGAGAAGTGGAACTACCTTGTGTATTTGTATCATGGTTCTAGTTATTTATTTATTCATAACATGGGTATTAGACATACGTATGGCACATAAAGAACTTTTCAGTTTAACGAACAGGCCTGACAAAGTACAGGTTCGTTAAAACGGAAAAGTACTGTATATTTATTGCATTTTATTTATTGTTTTTTATCTTTCATGTTCTTGCCGATTAAACAATATCTTATTTAAGTCAAAGTTTTTCAAATTCAAGTGTCTGAAAGCATTAAATTTATTGCAGCTTCTTTCACTTTATTTATGCGCTGTTAGAATACCAAAACCCTTGCAGCCAAATTGAATGTAAGAAGTTGATTGCCTTGGTTTAATATGAAATTTAAAAACAAAAATTCCATTTACTTTTATCAACATACTGGCAAATAGATATCAGAATTTTTAAAGAATTCAAGCAGTAATAAACATTAGCAGCAACAGTAATAGATAAATAGTTAAGCACCACGACTTGTTTTAAAGGAAATATGTTAGCTATTCATTGGATTATGAGACTCACATGTTATAAGGAACGTTTAACGGGAGTGTAGTGTAAAGTGTAAAAGAAATATATGTATGTATGTACATACATAGATAGAAATCTACATAAAAATAAAATTTGTCTGGAAAACTAAAACACTACATCAAAAAGCTTTTTGCATAAAACAAAATGAAAATAAATATAAAAGGAAAATATTAAACGAAAATCTATTTTTAATTTAAACACAGAAAAAATTTGTTTTTTAACTTCAAATAGCTTTAACTGAGTTGGCTACAAAAATTAAAAAAAAACCGCTTCAAGCGAAAAATTTTATTTCTTTCCTGCTAATATTATTGGACCACCTGATCCAATTTCATGAAATGGACTACTCAATGGACTGGTCCGATGTAATGCAAGCATGGGCCTAGTCATTTTTAAAAATGTTTATAGTGAGACATGTCTTCGTTTTTTAACGAAGTTAAAACTAATCCTCTTGTGTACACAATGGAGTAGTGTAGTTTTGAAACTACTCCATTGTAGTCCAAAGATGGGTTATATGGTCCTGCCCTAGGACATCGTAATGTTAAATAGACCATGTTTTTCCCATACGTTTGGGTTACTTTTGGACTAGTCCTAGTCTCTTGTGGGCTACTCTTTACACGCGTGTTTGGAATGGTCCTATTATTTGCAGGGTTTCTATGCTCCTTGAAAGATGCACTAATACACTGGTCTACAAATTTGGAAAAAAATTGACTGCAGAAACGAAGCATGTATTTACTAATCTGGGTGCGCTGAATTGGAATCTGGCGTAAAAATTAGGCTATCACGTCTTGTTAATTGTTTATCTCATGCTGGCAATACTGTACAACAGTCAATACTGACACTACAATTTCACAAATTTTTATTTGACATAAGCCCACATTCATTCTAAATCTTCATAATGGTAGCGTTTAAGCATGCCAGGGAGATCGTGTGTTACTGATTCAAGCAATTTTTGCTTTGTGTGTGGTGAATATTTGGATCAGAACCATTAAAATATGAAACTTGGACAAATCGTGGATACCAACAATGTTTTGCATATTCATCATTCGCATTTAGATTTTTTTAAGCTAGGTGCAGTGAGCGCGAACAAGGAGAGCGTACTCACCAAGATTTAATGAAAATTGAAAGAATTTATCAAGGATTTTGAAACCAAAGCATGCTGGGAGACTATTGCTGGACTCTAATACGTGAAACCGAACCAACAAAATACAAACGACGTTCAATAACGCCATTCAATTTTGAAAATTTATTGATTTTTAAATAAACTAGTGATTTTTTATGTAAGAAACGAACCTGACTTGATAGAGAAAAACCAATTACAGATTCGAATTCAGCCCACCAAATTACCCTAGGAAAGATATTGGGTTGTTCCAGTCCAAAACCTTGTTGGCTAGTGTAATTTAGCTATTTTCGAATTGTAAACACACATTCATGCAAATTTTTATTGAACCCACTAAACTATTTGATTGCTTTTGGTTACAATTAAATTTTTATGTCTCAGCTCTCCCCCCGTTTGTCATTTAAATAGTAGTTTGGTTTACAATTTGTAGCCATGTTTTAATATGTTGATTAGATAAATAGCAAAACAATGATGTATACAATTTTTCTTGTTGTTATATAAATGGAAAAACACCATGGAAAATAACTGTGGTCAACTTTTAATAACGTAGTCGTTCCGATTAACGGTAAATTTTTATTTTGTTTTAAGGCCAAAATACACTGATCAAAGTACCCAGTAAACAATATGAGTCCTAAAAGAGTCTTTTAGGACTCCTTTTTATGAGCAAAACGCTCAGAAAAAAACTCCTAAAACCCTCAGATATGAGCGTGTTTTCCTATGAAACCGTCAAAAAATTTTGTACTGAATATGAGCGTTTTAGAACTCCTAAATTTAACGATTTGTATGGAAAATTGTGAGCCTTTTTGCTCACAAATCAATCATAAAAACCTCTTAAAAGAGTCATAAAAGAGGGATTTCGGAGCCAAAAAAGAGTGATATAGGAGTGTTTCTTTTTCTTAAAATTAGGGTATTCATTTTATTTGTAAATTTATGCTTGTTAGCTTTTAAGGGAAAAGTTTTATTAATATATGTTTTGTGCATGGAAATAATGATCATTTTAAACCAATTTCAACGAACAAAGGCTTCAAATGGATAGTTTTGTCTAATGAAAAGATTTAAAAGGACAATGTTTAGTCAGCTATTTACACATAAAGTACACAAAAAACATTAGTGAATTACTGAGCTCAATCCAAGTGACAAAATATCGGAGGTTGTTATGCCAACAAGACCTGATTTTAAAGGAGAATCAAAAAAAAATTCTCAAAGATTTTATCAAAATCACAACCGAACAGCGCAAAATGATCACAATAATGACAGACAAACGAAAAATATTGAAATTATTAAGAATAAGAAAACAAACTACCGTTGCCCCTCAGAAAACCCTCATAAATAAGAGTTTTTTTAGGAATGTGCTCCTAAATTGCTCATAAAAATGAGTCTTTTAGGAGTCCTGAATTCTACAGGCTCCGAAATCAATCAGAATTGCTCATAAATTAGGAGGGTAATCATAAAACCCTTAAGAGTCATATTTAGGAGCGCTCCGAAAATTGTTTGGTGGGTACTCATCAAGTATTGTGGTAGTATTAGTGAAAATGTGTTGGGATGTGTGACACCGACAACGCTTGATGAAAAATCAAAAAATTTAGATATGACGGCGAATATTACGTCCAGCACACGTACACGTTGAATTCGCCGGCTGGACAAGCATTTGACAAGTGTATTTGGCCCTTTAATCATTTTTCAGTTAAATTATTATGGAAAAAATTTCACGTTGGAAATGTCACGTATCCACCCAGATTTTGGCTTAAAAAAAATACAGAAGATTTTGGAATCAATCCAAATCCAGGTTTCTCTGAATTGCGCCTTTTTTGCCATTATGTTTGACCTAGAATAGCGCCCTCCATCAACTTTAACATAGATAACAATGCTTTCTAAGTGCTATAATTTAAGAGTTTAAAGAACGTTAAAATATTTGTTGTTTAAAATGTTATTGCATTTTTGATGCGTACGAATGTCACGTTCAACACTTATGGAATTACCCATATTAGTTTTGTTTTCTATTAGGGAAATTGTACATTAATTTTTACTTTACTATCGATAATCTGTTTCTTAAAAATTTTGCTCCCGAAAAGCATGAGTTTTTTAGAATAAAACAAGCCACCCTTTTCGGGAGCAAAATTTTTAAGAAAAAGACACCAAATTGAATTTTTTTTTAAAAAAAGGCAAATTTTTTTGTAGAAAAGAAAACACCAAATTGTATTGATAAAACAGTGTGCGTGCATTGTTGCTAACTTTTTTTGAAGACTTCCCGTCAAATCGCACTTCAAAACCCGCTAGAAACCGTAAAATTTTTTATTAACCTTAAAATGTTTTAAAATATCGCTAAAATCGTGTAGACTCTCAAATAGTGTTAATATTAATATTATAATAAATATTATGAGACAGTTGTTATGAGAAATCTTATAACAACCATCTTATAAGATGAGCTGTCAAAAATACACATACATACATACATATAATACAAAAAAAGACGCATTCATTAAATTGTTTAATTTTTAAGTGCAAATAGTGAAAATCTTGTAATAAATGTTTAAAAAACAATATTTTTAACTAAAACAATAGAAAAAACTAAAAAAATAATAAAAACGACACAAGTTTACTGTACGAGAATCATTCGATTATGAAATCTTATAACATACGTGTTCCCCTTGTTTAAGATTAAGATTAACATGAAGAAATTTGTTCTCTCATTCTGCCGACGTTCTCTCACATATTATATCAGATATTATCTCAGGTGAAGACCCCATGTTATAACTTCCTAATAAGAAAATTTATAAAATCAGCTTAAAACGTTTATTTCTATTGAGGTTGTAAAAAACCTCTAGATTTCCCGCTAACCGTCAAAACGGAAATTTTACCTCGATAGAGACGTAAAAACCGCTAGAATCGCGGTGAAACCGTCAAATTGGCAACAGTGATTAAAACTTGATAGGCAAAACTTGATCGTGAACCCCTCAAGACATCATAAATTGCTCATGTGGTCGGTGGGTAATGCAGTATTATCAACAACAACCCTGTATTAATAATTCAAATTACTGCTTCCAAAAAATCAATCGAACAGCTGTCAGCAGTGCTGCCATTGTGACCCTAAAGTTGAAATGTTTCTGTTTTTAGCTGCAATGGCCATCAGATCAATAACTCATATAACTCTAAACTTTTTCAGTTTTAATTGCTATACATACAGTTTTTTAATTTAAGCATATATGTATTTTATTTGAAATAACTTTTACCGTTTTCCTATGTATTTAATTAATAAATTCCTTGTTTTTTACTAAAACTGAAAAAAGATGTAAGCTTTTTCTTCATTTTATGCACCGTTTCGAAATTTTTAAATGGCAACGCTGGCAGTCAGCTGCGGTGTTATTGTAATTAAATTTGGAAGTGGTTAAGAATTTTTTAATTTTATCAAGAATAATTCCATAAAAAAAGTAAGGTTTTCTTTTAAAACGTAAATTAAATATAAATATTGACTTAAAACTAATTAAACAATTTGTGTGTAAGTATTGTTGTTTTACAAAATTTACGAACATAATTTAAACAAAAATTTCTGTTATTGATGTAATAAAATTTGTATTGAAAATGTTGTTAAAAAAGAAAATAAGATAAACAAACTCAATGATGTTGAAATACTAAAGTCAAGGTCAGTTACATTGAAAATAAACGAAAAATTTAATTGCATTGCATTTAACAAGTTATATATTATGTAGAGATATATTGTGTAGTTGTACTATTGTTTTGAGTTTCTTTTTATACCCTTCACCAAAGGTAAAAGGGTATATACATATAACTTTGTCATTCCGTTTGTAATTTCTACAATATTGATCTTAGACCCTATAGTGTATATATATTCTGGATCCTTATGAGAAAGGAAGTTTAAATCCGGTTGTCCCTCTGACTGTTGAAATGGGTTTTCCGAAGCCCCCAGATATGATGGAGGCTTGGTTGGTATATATTTCTGTCAGGTATTCTTATTATAATTTTGCTATTGAAAAATGGCTGAGATATGAGAAAAAAACCACGACTACCTCTACTTTTTTCCAAAATCCCTTGTTATTGTATTTTTATTACTTTTTCTGTATATCTGGAGAACGGCAAAAGCCAAATTTCCAAATTAGGTACACACTTTTAGGTTATCAATACACAGCATCCCATAACATGTGGACGGGATTGGAGAAGTGGGCGTGATGCCTCCGTATAAAAAAATATCAAACATTTTATAAAAACCTGAATTTTTGGACGGTCATATGAACTATGATTAGCATTTATATAGCAAAAGATCGGAAGCCATAGATCTTCCCGAGTCCAAGTTTTATAGCCCAAGTTAATTCAAAATTTGTTCTTTAACACGTCGGTATATAAATCTGTCAAATCGGTTAAAAAATGGGCAAGTTATGAGTAAAGTACTCATAAATTGATCAAAAAAACTTTTAGGAGCTGTCATATGGCCTATGGTTATCTCTTATATGTATATCAAAACAACGGAAATCTTTAGTAGAACAATTTTCTAAAAAACTCGAAAAAATCGGTCCAGATACGAAAAAATTATGACCAAAATATAATATTTTTTAATATAGATTTCCGGGAACCATAGATCTTTCCGAGTCCAAATTTTATAACCCAAGTGAATGGTAATTATTAATCTGTCAAATCGGTTAAAGTAAATAGCCGATTTATAACCAAAATACTGAAATCCCAAAAATTACTCTTATTTTTTATAATTAGGTTTGTTTCTTAATATATTTAATACCACGCAAACATGTGCAAATAAATAAATGCAATTGTGAACTTAAATTTTTACCTTCGTTGTATTGTATATGAATATGGTTTGCATCTACATTATTTTAAATGCTTTTTTTGCTTTTCTCTGCGAAGTGACTACTACTAATTGAAGACAAATTTTCGAAATTGTACTCTCTTTCAAGCCCATCTAGATATATGGGACTTTTTCGTTCTAAAGTGATTTTAGGCACGGTCGGGTAATTTTAAAGGAAGGTTTGGAATATAAAACTATTTTTGGGAATAATATTCTTTTGAGAGCTATAGCCAAATGTGAAGCGATTCCAATAAAATTAAAATATATAA
The DNA here is from genome assembly GCA_949318255.1 of Pollenia labialis. Classification (NCBI taxonomy): domain Eukaryota; kingdom Metazoa; phylum Arthropoda; class Insecta; order Diptera; family Polleniidae; genus Pollenia; species Pollenia labialis. The sequence continues at coordinate 117,037,061 of OX439143.1, forward strand.
CTAGATGACTTAAAGGCACAAAGAATTTTTCGGAAAAACATATGTTAACAAGGTTTTAAAACATCTATTTTTATTTGCTGCAAAATCACTTGAAAGTATTTAAAACATTTTAACAACTACAAAATATGCTACAAAAAGGTGAAATATGCGCTACGAATTAAAAAAAAACTGCCCTTTGAACTGAAATATACAGAATTATTGCAAAGGGTAAAATATGCACTAACAAATCGATTCCAAAATTCTTAGAAGCGGTCGCACAAGAAAAACATGCAATTTTTATTTACGATTTCCCTGTATATTACAAAGTGCTTTTTAACAGAAATATTTAAAACACAAATCATTGCATAAAGAGAGTGGTCCATTATGTATTGTGGCAGAGTCGCAAAGTGTTCATACAATCGCGGTTAGATCTTGTTATATTACACTGCTAGTTCAAAAAATAGACAATCCGGGCACATGGCGTTTTAACATAATTCGGGTACGCTGAATCCAATGTTGCTAACCGTTTTTTAAGTTAGCTCTTGTTTTCGAGATATATCGTTATTTTGAAAATGGAGGAGGTTGCACAACATATATTCGCGTAACCCAAAAAACTTTTTTCTAATATGCGCAGTCGTTTTAGAAACATGATTTTTTTTTATCAAAATTTCGAAATTTTTGTTTTTTAAAAATTCATAAATATTTTACCCAAGGCCCATCTATCAGGTCTGCTTACTTGTACAAAAACAAAAAACGATTCTTTTTAATTTTCAAAAATTTACTACCACATATACAAAGCAAAAGGAAAAAACGTGTATGGGTGGCATACCATAAACGTAAACAAACGTATACATGCACATGTAAGCAAAATGTAAACAACTTTTGACAACTAAAAAGAACATAAGCAATGATCATCAGGCTTCTTGCACAGGCCTTTTCAATGGGCCTTGATTTTACCAACTTTTGATTTTATTCACAAAAGTCGAAAAATTTTAATTAATTTAAGAATTTTATTAAACGCAATATTTGTATGCGAGCCCCCCTAAGAAAATGTTATAAAGGGCAATCATGTCTCGAGAAAATGTTAAGGACAAAAAATTAATTAATTATGACCGACCTATACATTATATCCCACTAGGGGCGACTTCTGGGCATTTATGGGACTTTCCTTCAATGAATTTCTAGTCTGCATTAAACATTTTGTATGGGAGCCCTCTTAAGGAATAGGTAGAGGGAAGGTATGTTAGAAATAAATGATTTAGATGAAAAATAAAAAAAGTTTTACTTTTCTTAAATGAAATTTTATTGCGGAATTTTGGGTTTTTTAGTTTTTTTAATAAGCTAAAGCGTTTTTGAGTTACGCGAACATATGTTGTGCAACCTCTTCCATTTTCGAAATAACGGTATATCTCGAAAACGAGAGCTAACCTAAAATAACGGCTAGCACCACCGAATTAGGTTAAAACGACAAGTGCCCAGCTTGTCTATAAAAAGTGTCAATTCCTAGCACAGTGTTATTTATGAATAGTCAAGATATTTATATCTAAAGGTACGTTCAGACAAATGAAATATTTGACAAAAATATTTGTTCTGATATTTGCTTCAAACTGTGTGAAACAAAAACATATTTTGTTTGATGTTCAGACTAAGCTCAAATATTTGACAATTTTTGTTTGTTGAAACAGTTGGCAAATAGTGTCAAATAAAATAAATTAATTCATGTTTGCCATGCGTTCAGACTAAAACAAATATTTGCATCAAATAATTATTTAATGAAAGTGTTCAAAAATAAAAATATATTTCACAATAGTAAAAATTCGTGCAGAAGCCTAATTATTTGTTTTATTCTGTGGAGCAGCATCTATTATTTTGTTAGAACAGGAGTATGTAAAAGAAAAACAAAACTGGAAGACAAATGGTTAACGAAAACATGGCTAAAATTTGCGAAAAATTGGTAACAACCTCTAAAATATATGGTTCGGTTAAAAACAAAATGTCGGGAAAATAACAACAAAAAAATGATGCAAAAACAGCCATAAAATTGACTAAAAGTCCCCAAAAGTATAAGGAATGGCAAAAATTTGGTGAAAATGGCTAACTTAGCAAAAATTCGCAAAAATTGGCTAATAGCAAACCCTAAAATTTATTTGAAATCGCTAAATCGGTTAAAAAACAAAATGTCGGGGAAAAACCAAATAAAAAAATGTTGCAAAAATAGCGAAAATTCGCGAAAAATTCTGATATTTCAAACAAGCCATAAAATTGATTAAAAGTCCCTAAAAGTATAAGGAATGGCAAAAATTCGGTGAAAATTGCTAAATTAGCAAAAATTCGCAAAAATTGGCTAATAGCAAACCCTTAAATTTATTTGAAATCGCTAAATCGGTTAAAAAATCAAAATGTCGGGGGAAAACCAAATAAAAAAATGTTGCAAAAATAGCGAAAATTCGCGAAAAATTCTGATATTTCAAACAAGCCATAAAATTGATTAAAAGTCCCTAAAAGTATAAGGAATGGCAAAAATTCGGTGAAAATTGCTAAATTAGCAAAAATTCGCAAAAATTGGCTAATAGCAAACCCTACAATTTATTTGAAATCGCTAAATCGGTTAAAAAATCAAAATGTCGGGGGAAAACCAAATAAAAAAATGTTGCAAAAATAGCGAAAATTCGCGAAAAATTCTGATATTTCAAACAAGCCATAAAATTGACTAAAAGTCCCCAAAAGTATAAGGAATGGCAAAAATTCGGTGAAAATTGCTAAATTAGCAAAAATGCGCAAAAATTGGCTAATAGCGGCATGATAGCAAAGTCTAATAATTATTAAAAATCTTTAAAACTGTAAAAAATCCGAAAACTTACAGGAAAAATTGCTTCTATCTGGTACATGGCTAAAATTATTTGTCGTTGTTTGTTCTTACAATTTCTTTGTAATATCAAATAAATGTTTGCTCAAAAATTACTAAAATATTTGATTTTTTGTGTTCACACTATGTTCACATTGGACAAATATTTGTTTGCCGGCAAATACTTTTATTTGCTCAAAATCAGCTGTTATTTTATTTGACACTCAAAAATATTTTGTGTTCAGACTACGTTAATGAAATATTTGATGTTTGCTATCAAATATTTCATCAGTCTGAACGTACCTTAAGACTAATAATAGTGTCGTTTCTTTCAAAATGAACAGAACGCAGTTTTCAATAATAATTAAGTTGCACTGGGAAATATCGCTGGAGAAACGACGAAGTGATTGAATATACATACAGGGCATTTTCAGACGTCTGAATTCGTTCTTAAGTTTGGTGATCAAAGAACAATTCACGCCAAAAATACTCAATGGTACTTTAAATAGTGTCAAATAATGTTGCAAATTTTATAACATCCTCTCATCAAGCTCTCCCCATAATAAGCAATAATTGTTTTTAGAATATAATAAAGTTAAGATTTTTTTTAATGGGATGTATTTAAAACTTGTTGGAGTTTAAATCTTACTCACAACAATATGGAATTTGTTGTACCGTGCAGAAATATTTCTTTAAAGATGTCATTAAATACACATCAAAGTACATAAATAAGTTCGTACATCTCTCAAATTTGCAAATAAAATAAATAAAAATAAAATGCCCAAAATGTTCTTTTAAGAAAATGTTACTTTATTTTTTTACAAATTTTAGAAATCTTTTTTTTTTTAATTTTGTACATCTTAATACATTTAGAACCAGTGTTAGAAAATAAACACATAGCATAGTATCTCAATCTTGAAGTAAAGAAAAAACAAATAAAATTAAAAAATGTTCAGGAAATTTTTCACTTTTGCGGCTACCCATGCGCTACCTAAACGGTGTTAGGAATCATTCCTAGGAAGTTCATATGCTCTAGAAAGTTGTTTATTGAGATCTTAGGTACATTTTTATAGTTTATTGTTTCCTTGAATTTTCAACGGTATGCTACCTATTTTTGTTCTTTATGGCAAGAGGGTAAATCGAAATTCCGAACGGTTTGCAAAATATGAGCCTGAGAAAATGACACCGAGGCCCCAAATCTTTCGAAGCCCATAAAAAATGGCATAACTTTGGGAAAAACTGGGAGACACGGTTCTTTTTGTTGGTCTTTTATCACGTAGTTTTGTACGTATATGGTTATTTTTCCATGATAAAAAAATTACACTCACTGTTATAGAACATTAAAATATAATGTTTGTCTACAGTATCACTACAATTGTTCTGTTTTTTTTTTAACGAAGAACAGAACACTATAATCTTTCTTGAAAATAGTTACGAACGGTCTACACAAACACTAAAAGATATACATACATCGTTCTTGGGTGTGTGAGCCGAACGATAAATAATGTTCTCTTTATTTTCGAGCACTGTATACCAATTATATGTAATACATTCTGACTGAAAGTTTTCGAAATATAAACGCATATTTTTCTTAATTTGTTTCAATTATAATTGTAAAGTTTTATAAGGTTTCAAATACATGCAATAAGGGTATTCACGTCACATGTTGCACGCTTGCGAAAAAGCAAAAATATAAAAACAACCACACAGACAATTAGTTGTGCGTAAATAATTTTCTTTGTGGTTGTTGTTATGTGTTTGCACTTTTGCTTTTTTGCAAGGGTGCAACTTGTGACGTGAATACCCTTTATAAGTTGTATTTTTCATTAACTGTTGTCGCAATAAAATTAACATTTTGTATTTAACTAGACATTCTTTTAAATTTTGTGTATGTCTAATTGCTTTAATGTCGTTTGTACATCTGTTGGCCCATAATTGTTTTGCGGGCGTTATCGCTTACATTAATTTTTTTTTGTTCTTTACTTTCGTAAATTGTCTATAACTTAGGTAACTTTTTTAGGTGAGTCAGTGAGTATCTTTTTTTATTTAAAATAGTATTACCGCAACATTTGTTTTATAAAATTGTTGTTCCCATGATTTTTTTTAAATACAATAGTATTATAATTAACTTTTAATATTTAATGAGGTTCTCCGTAAATACAATTTGAAATATAAAATAATTTAATACAATAAATTATTAATTTAATTAAAAACTAATGAGAATTTTACTTAAATATTAAATTATTTCTACTTCCTTATTTCGTTACAGATTTTTGTGCTTTTCAAAACATAGTCTACCTTCACCACTGTAAATAGAAACTATTGTGTGCTATGTATTTAAGTCGTCTATTGTTTTATTATTATTAACAAAAAAATTAAACAATATTAAAAAAGCACTTATAAAGCGCAATCTTTAAAACTAAAAAGTATTATAATTTTAATTTTCGTTTGTTTATAATTTAGGTAATTTTTTGTTCCTAATTTAGGTAATTTTTTGTTCTTAATTTAGGTAATTTTTTGTTTATGATTATTATAATTTTGTAATTAACTAACATTATTTAACAAAAAGCTTATTAGCCCAATTATGAATACGAATTCCCCGGGAGTTTTTTCCCCTTTCCGCATATTTACAATAGAAATTACATAGGAAAAATGGGAGAAGAGAAAAAACTCCAGGGGAATTTTTTTTCATAATTGGGCTGTATGTGTTTAATGTGACAAGAATATATGATACAACAATTTTAACAGAACAATTTACCTAAATTAAAAGTAATCTATTAAATAAATTCTTTATTTCTGTTAGATGTTTTCAAAATTTCTCAATTATAAAAATTCCCGGGAATTTTTTCTCTATTCCCACTTTTACAATTGAATTTGAATAGAAAATAAATAAGAGCACTGCATTCGGCTTGTCCAAATCGTATACATCCTTCACCATGGTGCGATCAAAACAGAAAGATATCGCGACCTTAGGACAACAAGGTTCTGTTTGCACCTTATCTACATATAAGATAAAACTAACGCAAATTGAATTTAAGCTACAAATCATGTACGTGTTTGTTATGTGTAAAAAATGCAAAAAACAAACAACAAGGGGTTTTATGGTTAAAAATGAGAGGCAGTCGTGGTTTTTTTTTAACATATCTCAGCCATTTGTGGACCGATCTGGCTGGACTTCAATAGTAAACTTTAACGGAGTATGTATATGTGATATAAATATATAAAAATCCTGTCCCCCATCATTTGTGGGGTCTTCGGAAAATCCATTTTAACATACACCGGACATCGTTTAACTCATATGGACCAATAATGTCTATACTTCGTAAGGTCTTAGATCAATATTGTAAAAATTTCCACCTGTGCTGAAGGGCATAAAATAAGAAGAGGGAAATGCTTAGGAACGTTTTTATTCATGAGTGTGTTGTATATGTACAATGTACATACATCTTTAAGAAATTTCAGTTTTATCCGTTTTAACAAAATTATATGTTTCAAAACTGCAATTACCGTATATCTGTTACTGAATCCAATCAAGTCTAAAGCTACGGTCAGACTTGTCAAATATGTGACGAAAAAAACGGGACCAACAAGCAAACTAAATAATCATTTCCTTTAATTCCAATATTTATATTGATTATAATACCACATCTTAAGCTACGGTCACATTTGTCAAATATTTGACGAAAAAACGCGACCAACAAGCAAAGTAAATAATCATTTCCTTTAATTCCAATATTTATTATGACCACATCTTACAAAAAAACAGCTTTCTGTTATGTCTAGTAGTATAATTTGTTTATTTTGTGTTAAATCTCACAAACTATTATGAAAAGTAGGGGCTACGCTTATTTGTTCAAATATTTAATAAGTGTGACCGTAGCTTATATGACTTTGAAAATAAGTACAAAATAAAGACAAACAATTAGAGTTAATACATAGTCTAGGACCTAGCACACTTACAATTGGTCGAGTAGTCAAAATAATTAGTGCACTGTAATATAAAAAAGTTACACTATCAGATACTACCATTTAATTAAGATCTAACCGATTAAGAATTAATTTCAGAATAGGATTTAAAAATCGGTCGAAATTCACGTTTTCATCACAAACCGAAGTATTCACCCTTATCGTGGTTGGCGTATTTAAAATACGCCTGCGACTGTTTCGTAATAGATTAAAGAGAAGGTGAACTTATTTTCTTTAATCTATTACCAAACAGTCGTAGGCGTATTTTAAATACGCCAACCACGATAAGGGTGATTGAGTTACTCTATCTCGACAAACGTTTTATTACTAACTAGCTTAACCCGGTGCGCTTTGTTACCCCATAGAAATACAATTTGTAAAATTTTTTTAAAACAGATCTCGTATATTGATAACAAAGCATCTTGTACCAAATTTTATTGCTTTTGCAGAACCCGCTCTACTGATATGTATACAGAAATCGCATGTGTTCGTATGGGAGGTGCCATGACTACTTTTCCTATTGAACCTACTTTTGGAAGATGTTGTGTAATTTTATCTAAGCTATTTGTAAAAAATTGGAACAACTTCACTGTAAAAGTACTCCAACTATGAAGAAATTTTTATTGTCATTGTATGACTTAAAAATTATAAAATATTAATTGCCTATGTTAAGAGCCGGGTTAGAAGTCTATAGGGAACAAAATTTCATACGCTTTTTTACTTATATATTATTGATTGCTCCTCCTGCACCTTACCCCTTAATTTTGAAAGGTGTAGTTTACCATAAGAGTGGATCCTATAAAGCTTGAAGACATTTGTCTTCAGATATTCGGCATTTAATAATTTCGTTCTAGGGAGGTACCGCTCTTCCTTCCTCTACCCCGCCGATTGTTATTTCAAAATTTAAAGTTCACTATAATAGTGGCTTTAACTACGTTTGAAGACTCTAGCTAAGATAGTTCTTCAGTTACGCGATATTTAACATATACATCCTATAGGGGTATTGCTCCAGCTGCACCTTCCCCCCTAATTTTTTTCATATTGCGCCCTTTTATGAGTGAGCCCTGCTTTCAACATCAACATACAAACATATGTATCTCATATCCCAGTAACCATCGTCATATAAAAATTTTGCACCCCATACTTATAGACAAAATAAAAAAATTAAGTATTGCGACAGCTATTGCACTTCCAGCAAAAGTACTATTGTTCCTGATTGTATGTATAACTTATAATTGATACGAAAGTAGATAGTTTTTAAAATCAGTCAGATATATGTGATGAAATTTAACAATTTCAAAATGATCGTTTATAAAGTTGTCATAAATTTCGAGCAGTTTTAAAATCCATTTTCGAATCATAAATATGGAATATAAAGACGAAAATTTATAAGAAATACAGTATTTAAGATATTGAAAACGATATTTTCGGTTTTATATCGTTTCGTTTTGAAAATCAATTTCCATCACATACCTGATTAGCTCTTAAAAATCATCGATACTTTATTCATGTATGTGATAGAAATCGATTTTGAAAACGAAACGATTTAAAACCCATACATATATTTACCTTATTTTTTGTATATCGTCATCTAAAATGCTACTAAATTAAAAAATTAAATAAATAGAAAGTGTTGTTACGCTCTTTTGCATTTTAGAGGACATACAGGGACATGAGAAAAGGGAAAAAACTCCCGGGGAATTTTTATTCATAATTGGGCTGTATATATATTCTTTTAAATTTTATATAATATAATAATGTATTTTAATTCAGAAATGGATTTTAAAATTACTGGAAATTCATCACACCTTTTAAAAACGTTTTTTTTTTTTGAAATCGATCGATTTTTATCACATACCTGATTATCTACAGTAGGGGTAACTAATAAAGTTTAGCAATAAAACTTAAAACAAAATCATAATTAATAACACAACCATTTTCTTATTAATTATGTATTATTTTTTAGAATTTAACTAACTTTATAAATTGAACTTAAATAATTCATAATTTCATTGTAGTTCAATTAAATTCCTCTCTTAAGAAAACGCTCGATTGTCAATCAAACAATAATACACTCACATTCAAAAATAGTCTACACACTTTTTTAATGGTGCAACAAAAAAATATGAAAGTGAGCACTCCAGAAACTAAATTTGCACATGTTGCCATTAAGTCTGTAACGGTCGGTCTTGAGAAAAGCAAGTAGTAGTGAAACGTTAAACAAATACTCGGACAAAATTAAACAAAAAGCAAATTTATTTGTTAGTGTTATTAAATTTTATTTAAAATAATGCATAAGAAAACAAAAAAAAAATCTTACAATGCAGATAATTATTTTTTTGTTGCAAATGTTTTTTTTTATTATCAGGTCTAAAGTTCTTCTCGTATTTCAATAAAAAAAGTATACCCTTTCCCGACTTCTCTTAGTGTAGTTGTTTTCCTTATGATATCATAATTGAAATTAGTGGATAATAAATATGTATAAAGAATAATTTAGAAATAATAATAAGAAAGTGCGTTTTGTTATTATTGTTCTCCTTTGTTTGGATCTTTGTCAGTGAAAATAAATTATATTAAAATTATTTGTTTTAAGAATATAAATTTACATAAACAAATTTTGAATAAAATTTATTTTTTTTTTTATAAATTTATAAACTGGAATTTCTTAAATGATGCTATAAATATGAAAATTAACTTTGTTTATTGACATCCATATATAAAAAGGATATCTTTGTGATAAAAAAAATGGAATGATTTAACGAGATTTATAGGTTAAAAACTAAATGGACATGCAAACACTTGTAGGGGACGTGGGAAATTATGTAGGACAGAAGCAAATCGGACCGATCTGGCTTAACCATTAAGGTAAGGCACAGAAGTTGGCAATGTCGAAGCAAAATTACTACTAAGTTGGGACAAAATTTCATTGCACAGGGAGTAACAAACTTTGTATTCGTTCAAAATGATAGCAGAGTTATATTTATAATCAAATCAAAAATTTAATAAAAAGTTATTGTGCGTAATAGAATGTTGCTATTTGAAAAGGAATTTTTTGTTTTCATTAATAACTGCCATGCCCACAATGTCGACAAGAACATTTATTTCGCATATGAAACAATAATAAAAAAACTAAAATTTGTTTTTGTTTTCAATATAAATATACGAAAGAAATGTTCTTGTCGACATCGTGGGCCAGGCAGTAAATTATAAAAAACTTCAATTCATTCAAAACAAATAATCACGCTTATTCTAGATTTCGATTACGTTTCCGCATTCAGTTACGCATCAATCGAAAAAAGGTATTTCAACAAAAAACTGAATCGAAATAAAAAGAAGTAGACAAGATTTGCAGTGTAAATTTAAGTACAAAAAAAAATAAATTAAAAAATAGAATGTAGGATTAATTTCTTTTTCATAAATTATTTTAATTATATTAACCATTTTTTCGAATGTTCTTCTATGAGTTGAAGTATGTGAAAAATGGATGGAATAAGACTCTTGTAAAAAGCTTTATAAATATAAATTCAGCTCATAGAAGAAAATGGTTAATATATTAAAAAAAATATTTATTGTCTTTAATTTTACTTGCATTTTTTTAATTACACATTTTCTAAACAAAATAAACAAAAACTCGATTAACTTTCCGTTACTAAAGGTACGTTCAGACTAATGAAATATTTGACAAAAATATTTGTTCTGATATTTGCTTCAAACTGTGTGAAACAAAAAAATATTTTGTTTGATGTTCAGACTAAGCTCAAATATTTGACAATTTTTGTTTGTTGAAACAGTTGGCAAATAGTGTCAAATAAAATAAATTAATTCATGTTTGCCATGCGTTCAGACTAAAACAAATATTTGCATCAAATAATTATTTAATGAATGTGTTCAAAAATAAAAATATATTTCACACATAGTAAAAATTCGTGCAGAAGCCTAATTATTTGTTTTATTCTGTTGGGCAGCATCTATTATATTGTTAGAACAGGAGTATGTAAAAGAAAAACAAAACTGGAAGACAAATGGTTAACGGAAACATGGCTAAAATTTGCGAAAAATTGGTAACAACCCCTAAAATATATGGTTCGGTTAAAAACAAAATGTCGGGAAAAGAACAACAAAAAAATGTTGCAAAAACAGCCATAAAATTGACTAAAAGTCCCCAAAAGTATAAGGAATGGCAAAAACTCGGTGAAAATTGCTAAATTAGCAAAAATTCGCAAAAATTGGCTAATAGCAAACCCTAAAATTTATTTGAAATCGCTAAATCGGTTAAAAAAACAAAATGTCGGGGAAAAACCAAATAAAAAAATGTTGCAAAAATAGCGAAAATACGCGAAAAATTTTGATATTTCAAACAAGCCATAAAATTGACTAAAAGTCCCCAAAAGTATAAGGAATGGCAAAAATTCGGTGAAAATTGCTAAATTAGCAAAAAATCGCAAAAATTGGCTAATAGCGGTATGATAGCAAAGTCTAATAATTATTAAAAATCTTTAAAACTGTAAAAAATCCGAAAACTTACAGGAAAAATTGCTTCTATCGGGTACATGGCTAAAATTATTTGTCGTTGTTTGCTCTTACAATTTTTTTGTAATATCAAATAAATGTTTGCTCAAAAATTACTAAAATATTTGATTTTTTGTGTTCACACTATGTTCACATTGGACAAATATTTGTTTGCCGTCAAATACTTTTATTTGCTCAAAATCAGCTGTTATTTTATTTGACACTCAAAAATATTTTGTGTTCAGACTACGGTAATGAAATATTTGATGTTTGCTATCAAATATTTCATCAGTCTGAACGTACCTTAAGGCTGGGTTTCTTGAGATCTAAAGTTTTGCTTTAATTGTTAGTAAGTAATGAAATAAAAAAATTCAAATTTTGCGGGAAAAATCCGAGTTTCAGACTACGTTAAACTAAGTTTGAACTTAATCCACATCTCATAAGCCCGACCTAAGTAAACAACTACAAAAAACGTAGCTACGATCGTAATGCAGAATTCTTGCAATCGAAAGAAAAAAATTGAACCGAAACAAAACGGTACGCAGAATACCAAAGTTGCCAAACTGAGAAAATTTTGATCCGAATCGAAACGCAGAATAAAGGTTTTTATTCTGATTCTAACAGGTATCGAAAGCCTTCGTTTGTCCCTTGGCAATCCAACGACTTTCCACTAGGTGAAACTGGAGCCACCCAGAGCCTTACTATAGTTTCACCTAGTTGAGAGTCGTTGGCTAGCCCTAAAAGTTGGTTCGAAATCAGAGGTTCAAAAGCGGCATTCGATACCGATGTAAATTTTTTTTTAAATTAAATTTTAATTCCGTTTCTCATGACTCTAATAAAGAGCTTAATATTAACGTCTGTCTGCTGGCTCTGAATTAAGAGAGAGTAGCGGAAAATTTGTAAATTTGCTTAAGCAACCATCTTCCGTAAGACGTTTTTGTTTTGTTATCGATAACAAAACTTTTCGTTAGAAAATAGCATTTTTCATCAACAACAAAAATTATCTGATTTTTAAGCAAATATTTTTTTATTAATAAAAAACATTGTTTGCTATTTAAACGTACGATTTGATTTTAATGACAAATAAATCTTTTTTTTAATATTTGCCCAATTATTATGATTAATAAATATAAAAGTCGAGTTAAATTGATCATATATTTTTAAGTTTGTTGTACTCATGTATTGAATTTATTATCACATGCACCGTTCTAAAATTGTCTATAATTATTGTTGTTTTTTGTTTGGCTTAAGGTCATATCGACCCCTATGCGCGAAATTATCGTATGTTACAAAAACCAAATTTTACAGGACAGCCATTTTTCTACTTTTCTCTGCTTGCGCTTGCACTATCAAAATGAAAATATACATTCAATTTTTGGAGCAACGAAGTGGAATTCGCCTACAATATTTTGTCAGGTGACGTCTGTTTGAATGTAGAACAATATTGCATCAAAAACTCAATTTCAAAACAATTGGCATATGCGATAATTTCGCGCAAAGGGGTCGATATATTAAATTATAAATAAAAAATCCACAAATTTTTGTATTTTTAATTTATTTTTTTTATTTTTCATCCGATATTTCGAAAAAGTTGATACGTCCTCACTGCTTGTCATATTTTCATCAACAGTTGACCTTAAGCCAAACAAAAAACAACAACATATATAATCGACACAGGTCAACAATAAATATTGAACATTACCTATAATTATTTTTATTTAGTTATTATAAAGTGGAAAAAATGTGTTAAATATTTTATGTCTTGTTTTTATTTAACTCATTATTTCTTTAAAAAATAAATTGTGTTTCCTACTTTCTTTTTCTAGTTATGCTTTTTACGCGTAGACGGACTTCCATTAAAAGGTGACCATTTTTTCTACTAGATATGTATTACAATTTTTTGTTTTTGTTATAATTAATTGTATTTTTTATAAATTATTTTAACTATTTTTAAGTATATACTAACGCTATAAACATTTTGTTTAAGTTTCTTTAATTTTCGTTTCAGTTTGAAAAAAAAACTAAAACTGAATTTACATTATGACGTTTTTACTTGGGGGGAATAGGCATGAGTTTTGTAGTGAGAGAAGAATGAAAATAGGCATGCGTAGATAAGTAAAGAAAGTTTTTTACACCCTTCGCATATAAATTTAAAAGTATTTCCTGTTCTCCCAAGTAAAAAAAGTCTTAATTAAAATCTGTTTTAATTATAAGTTTTTTGCTTGCAGCAATAGGCATGATTTTTAATTTTTATGAAAAAAGGATTTAAAAAGGCACGCGTGTATAAGTAGATAAAATTTGTTACACCCTTCGCCTACAAAATTCAAAGTCTTGCCTGTTCTTCCAAACAAATAAAATCATAATTAAAAACTAGTATAAATAACATACCGGCAATTAATAAAATACACTTTTCTTTCTAGCAACTCTTAGCAATTTAGTTTCCAAAGACTTATGATTTGTTTATCATGTTTTAATTTTTTTTAATTATGTATGTATGTCATTTTATTTTATTGATTTTCGAATCCTTGTTAAAATTTTTTTAACAACCTCAAACCGTACATATCGCCACCTTAAATTCAAACGGACGTTACTACACCTTAATTTATTATACGGGAGAAGCAAACAACTTTACAAAATCAATAATAATTAAAGTTGCCCGATTACTAATTTTATTGTAATAACGTCGTTTGCATTTAAGGTGGCGATATTTTTACTTAACCCTAATAAAACACCAAAAAAAATTAATACAAAACAACAATAATAATTATACTTTTTCTATTATTTTTTCTTCTTTTATTTTTCCCCCTAAAAAAATGAAAAAAATTTTGAATGTTGTTTTCCATATCAATAATTTTGAAAATTTGATTTACAATATTTAAGTTAAACACAAATTGGTTCAAACATTTGAGACGCAGTATTTACGAAAACGCTTTAATAAGTTTAAACTAAAACAATTAAATTAAAAATATAAAAACTAAATTAAGTAAAACAAATAAAATAAAAATTTTTACAAATCACTTATTTAAATTCGTCATCATTGGCATCACCATCATAATAATATAATATCAGTAATTTTATTATTACTTAAATTAAAAAGTAAAGTGTTTGCAATCGTCATTTGTTTCTGTGGTTTAGAATAACACGCTTATTTATTAAAAAAAAAAAAACAAAAAAACATAATTAATAAAGAATCAGTGCTTTTTCATTATAATTATTATTATTCTATAGAAAATACAAACAAAATACAAAGAGTAATTTATAAAACGCGCTATGTACGAAAGTTATAGATTTTTAAATTCACTTTTTCGCGCCACAATCATTCCCGGAGTATTTATTATAATTTGGCTAACTGGGTTGTAAGTATTGCTCTCTCCCATAAATCCTGTATCTCATATTTAATTTTTTTTGTTTTTATTTTACACAATTGTTGACAAATCTGAAGTTTTTTTTTATAAATATAATTTTTTTACATACATTTTTTTTATTAGATATTAAATTTGTATTAATTCTTTTTTAATTTACAGCCATTTTATAGGTTTAAATTGTCGAAACAAGAATTACATAAAAAAATTAGTAAAAATTAAATGTTTTTGAGATTTCTATCAAAAGATAAAGCCGTTTAGCTAATATTCGAAAATTCGAATATAATTTCGAAAAACGTATTTCTAACCAAAAAAGAAATTTTTTATGTAAATCTAATATTTTTCCAATTTTTTGATTTTCGAAATTCAAAATTTGATTCAATTTGTAGCTTTTAGCAGTTCTTAAGCAAATTATAAAAATTAAACTGATTCAAAATAACAAAAAAAAATCTTTAAATCTGTCACATTCATTTAATTTTATATTCACTAACAAATCATTTTTCACTTTTGCCTGTCAACGTTTTTAAGTTTTTATAAAATTAGCTTCAATGTTATTCAACGTTTTATTGTTTTGTTTATTTCCGTTGTTATTTTTGTTTGTTATCTATAAAATTAAGTTTAGTAGTACAGCACAATAAGAAGAATAAGAAACTCCACAAAACATTTTAAATTTACAGTGGTTGTAACAAAACGCCTCCTAAAAATATTTACTTTCTTGGGGGAAGTGTTAACCTGCGATTTTTTAACTGTTAACATTAATTGGCCCGAATTACATTTAGACGTTGAATTGTAGGATGTTTTTAACTGCATGAGAACGTTTGATATCGATAACTATAGTTTGAGAGATGAAAACGTTAAACTGTGTTGACATTTTTTTTCAGGAAAATTTAGCAAGTCATCTTGAATAGTTTAGCCCTTAAACAACGCTTTCAAATTGTGGAAATTTACTTTGAGAAAAAAAACAAATCCGTTTGCGAAGTTCATAGAGCACTTCGTCCATTTTACGAAGCTAATTTCTGGTTAAATGGCTACATCAATAAGCAAATTTGCTGTATTTGGAGCGAAAACCGTCCTTAAGCCGTTAATGAATCAACATAACATCCATTAAAATTTACTGTTTTGTGGGGTTAACCTTTTTTTTTTTGAAATGAGCAAAGAACTGTCGTTACGGTGAATGCCGAGCGCTTTCGCGGACTGAACTTCTGTTTCCAAAAAATTAATCAGCTAAAATCAACGACATTTGGTTTTAACAAGATGTATGCTTAACAATCGATTTATTGCAAACTCAATTTGGTGACAACCAGAAGTGGCTATGTTAACTGACCCTTTCGTTCGTGCCATTTATTGCCTTTTGATTGGGAAAGTGGAAGCCAATATTCAGGCCCCATTGACGCCATACGGCCAGATTTATTGGAAAAAGTAGCCAAAAAATTGGACTGATCGGTAAAATTATTATTTTAAAGTAGCTAAAAAAACACCCTATATATAACACGTCCACTTGGAGCTCATTGTTTTTTTTTGTCAATTTTCTGCCATTCGTTCTGATTCACATTTATAATTTACAAATTGAATTTTTGCTCTGAACAGAATTCTGTATAGAAACTTCGGGTAGTTAGTTATGAAGCGTTTAGACAAATCGAATAGGTTAGTTAAGCTTTCTAATATGGACTAGAAAATATGATTATTAATCCATCCGCCCGCTATTGTTTAAACGAATATAAAAAATTTCTAATCTTTTAAACATTTAAAAGATTACATTACTTTTCCTTTTTTTTGTCTGATTGGAAAGGATGCGAGGAGTAAAGCTAAAATAAATACATAACTTACAAGCACCATTACGAAAGAAATAGAATGTCATAGATTGGTTAAAGCAGTCGATCTTTTTAAGGTAGTTTTCGACCACTTTTTCGCACATTTCGGGCATTATCTCAGCGATAACTTGACGAACTTTGGTATTAAAATACTCCAAGGTTGGCGGGTTATCCGCGTAGACACAGCCTTTGACATAGCCCCATAAAAAAGCAAGTTACGGTGCAAAAAACTGTAATTTGTTTTTTCTTTTCGAAGTCGAAATTTAAGAGATAATGTACATACATAAATACTGCAAATAACTTAAAAACACAAAATTCGGGATTTGATATCGGGATTTTGATATTCAGAATTCTTAAAATTCGGGATATAAATAATTTAGGATTTTGAAATAAGGTCTTTTGTTGCTATCCCAATGTTTTTATAGTTGGCCTTTGGACTTTATACAATTCTCTAAAAATCAACTGGATCGGTTAAAAATGACGTAAGTTATGAAGATGTTTCTGTAGAACAAAATTTTTACTCATTTTCAACCTTTTCATACACACACATGAATCAATTAATTTATGGTCACTTTTCAGTATATAGTTATTTTATAATTTTTTTAATTCATTGTATAAAAACACTTATAAACTTGAAATCAACATAAATTGCAGTAAAAACATACAAAGAAGTCTTCGTACAGTTAACCGTTTTAGGGCATGGAATGCAATAACATTGCTGTTGCCAGGGAATCAAAATATATTCCTTTACTAATCTGGAGGTGTGTTTGGGATTGTTGTCTTGTAAGGTTAGGTTCAATGGTCAGCCGACACGAGGACGGCTCACTTAGGTCTAGCCAGTTGTAAGAGCCAGCCAGTATCCACCAGATTATTTCCCAGAAATCACTGCAGCCTCGAATCATCCCGACGCCCTGCATAACAGGATTTAAGTACCACAATAGACATATCGTCCAAACATGGCAATTCCGGTCTCACAAAATGTTTAAACCTTATATCCCCGAGACCGGGGCATTAGCAGAGACAATGAAACGCCGTCTCCTCCTCCTCCTCGTTGTCTTGTTAGAAGCAATACAAACGTCCCAAGCCCAATTTTTCTGCGCTTTCTTTAAAGTTTTCTTTTAATATATTAAGGTATGCATATTTATCCATCGTGCTTTCAATAAAAATACGATTGCCCACCTCAAACCACAATGTTACCTGCTCCATGCTCTGAGGAAGGAGTCAAATGCTTCTGATGCATTTTAGTATACATATATTTGGCTTACTCCATGCCATTTTTCTTCCATCAGAACCAACAACATTTAATTTTCTTTTGTCGCTGAAAATAAACAGGGGTCCCAAAATAAAAAATCTTTGTCAATACGCTCGATAGCGTAATCTAATATCTTTTTCATATTCACTTTTGGAACAAGGCGCTTCTTACGTCTTTCAAGGCCGTTATATCCATTTCGTTTAAGAGCGTTTTTTATAGTTTGTTATTCCATCGCTAGTTTTCAAGATTTCCGCAATTACATATGGGCTAATTTTTGGATTACCTTCCACAGTTCGTATAATTTTTTTTTTTCTAGGTGGCGGTTTATTTTTCTGGGACGGCAAGTTTTTTGATGAGGAAATGAAAAATTAAATGTGAAGTTTAATTATGTTTTGTCTCAAGATTAATGGATATATAGGAGCATTTCTTCGAAAAGGAAAAAAATGTAAATATGTCACACAGTGTTATTTTTGAAATTGAATTTTTATATGTTTTTTGGTTTTTTTTCTTGCTGTTATAAATGCTTTAATTTTAATACTAACAAATAGTTAACAGAATATGTATTTGTTTGCCCGTTGGTAAAAAATTAATATCCTATTTCCGATGTGCGAAAGAATTCTTTTATTCGAACAAAGTTTTTAGAATTTGTTTTGTTTTAAATGTAGTTGTACGAAAGAAAGAGTTCTTTGGCAAATCGGAAATTTTTGACGTAGGGATAATTTTTTTTTGTTGTAGGGAAAAGAAGGGATTTTGTTTATAAAAATTATCGGCGCACAGTGCAAAATTTCTTGAGTTTAGCGGAACTTAATTATTTAAACCAGTAAACCAGTTCTATTTGTGATTTTTTTAAATTTTTAATAAAAATTAATGTGTTTTTTTTAGTCTTTGAGTTGCATTTTTTTTTTTTAGAAATGATGCTAAATTTCGACTGGATTCCCACCACCTTTTTTGTATTTTACAAACTAGCGCACGAACAGGTGCCTTTAAACTGCACAGAGCGTCAGATGTTAGCACTGGTAAGCCTATTTTTTCCAAAACAAAACCAATGATGGCGTCCGATGTCGGTTCTTCCTTCCACTTTTAGAAAATGCAGTTATATGAAATTTGCAAAGTCATTCTGGAAAAAGTTTAATTTAAGAGAAGATCGCAAAATATCGCAGAAGATATTTTGTGTTCCCAATAGAGGAAAAACATACCTTTAAAATGTTGTGGGTTTTAAGATGGTATTATGCGGTATCACCTTTTAAAGTCTCCAACGAAGTTAAAAAACTAAATTTACTTACTTCTTAAAAATCACTTTTTTAACGAACAAATCACACACGAGTACGAAACGATTTTGCAATTATTTAAATGCCAATAATTGACAATTTTCTCATAAAATAAATTATGTAAAAATCATGGCCTACTGAAC
The DNA here is from genome assembly GCA_949318255.1 of Pollenia labialis. Taxonomy (NCBI): domain Eukaryota; kingdom Metazoa; phylum Arthropoda; class Insecta; order Diptera; family Polleniidae; genus Pollenia; species Pollenia labialis. The sequence goes on from OX439143.1 coordinate 117,056,196, forward strand.
TGCCGTTTGTATATACCACTCTATTAACTGAAACAAATCGAAAATCTTTCTGTATGCAAAAAGTATAATTGAATAAGAAATGCAACTTTCAGGTGTATTTTGGAGTTGTTTCGCAGGGTAAATCCCCAATCTGAGTATGAGGTTTTTGAGGTGGGATATTAATCAACCGCAATAATGAGTAATCTTATGCATTTTATGTATTTAAAAAATTTAATAAAGTTCCGCTAAACTTCCTGAATTTCGCACTGTGCGGCGGCGGCTACAAATTTATTTATCGGCGGCTGACTTAAGCGGCTGTTACCTGGTTCGGCGCAGGTCTCTGTAGACCGGGCTACCGTTGGGGTCAAAAAAAAGGGTCAAGATTTTATAAGCGTGAATGGTAACACTTAGCTCATGTCTGATTTGACAGATAATTAGTTGTATCCTTCCGCTGAACGAATATGGTTGTGTATACGCTCGAGTCACTGTTTGGTGCGGATTTTGGTCCAGAAGCACAATTGGGCCATTTTTCTTCCAAAATGGACAAGGAGTGGCCGATACAGTCAATGGCGATCGTTATCGGGCTATGTTGGCAAATTTTTGTTCACAAAAATTGAAGAAGAGGATATTGGCAACATTTGGTTTCAAAAGCACGGCGCTTCGTGCCACACAGCCGAAGCTACACTCGATGTTTTGCGCCCTGTTTTTGAAGATCTCACTATCAGCCGCAGAGCTGATGTCGTTTAGCCACCTCGGAGCTGCGATTTGACACCGTTGGACTATTATTTGTGGGGTGCCGTCAAAGATAAGAGTTATGCCGACAAGCCAGAGACAATTGACGCTTTAAAGGACAATATTCGTGAAGCCATTGGTGAAATACAGCTGCACACAATCGATAATGTGCTTACAAATTGGACCGATCGTGTAGGCTACTGCATGGCCAGCCGAGGCAGCCATTTGAATGAAATTATTTTCCATTATTAACCGGAACGATTGTACTTTCAAGTAAAAAAAGAAATTTGAGAAAATATTCAGTAGTTTTTTTTTATAGCATTTAAAAAAAAAAGTTATTTTGTGGACCCTGTAAATAATTTTTTTATGTAAGTTTTCTGACTCTGTAAAGCTTTTACGTTTTTTAATAATTATAAGGCTTTGCTATTATACCGCTGATTCCGAATTTTTGGGAATTTCCGCTAATTTGGCAATTTTGGCTTGTTTGAATTGAAATACATATAAAAAATGTTCGATAATTTTTGCAAACTTTGCCGAGTTTTTGCGTAGCTTTGTTGCTATTTGAGGCATTCGTCGCCATTCAAAAAATAGCCCCGTATATAAACCGAAAAGTTCAATGACTTATGTGATTAATAAAGGTGAATTTTTAAGCATAAAACATTCTACCCTTTTAGAGAGCAAAACAGTTTTAAGAAACAAAAACCAAATTACATTTTTTAAATACAATTTCACATTTTTTTAGGCAAGAAACCACATAAGTTATTCAAATATAACCGAAATAACATACTTATGTATATGAGTTAGTTCCAGGCGAATTAATAGAGGTGACATTTTCGAGTCATCTGTTTAATGTTTATTTTCTTGTGTGTATACTGAATGTCAAGCGTTGTTTACATTTTATGAAAAAAGTTTGTTAAAATTTAATCAAAATATAAATTCTTAAAAAAAAACCCTTTTTAAATATTATAAAACAATAAAGTGAACATAGTGGAGCCACAATAAATTTGCAATACAGGAAAAAAATTACCTCCTAAAGCAATTGTGTATATTTTGTAAACAAATAATTTTGAAATATACTCTAACTTTTTACAAAACCAAATACATAGCATTTTTTCAAAAAAAGGGATAGCTCTATCTCATGATGCGGTCACCTTTATGAATTCGCCTTGAGTTAGTATGTGTTCATACGGCTCACGTTTTTATGACATGATTGCTACTTTCTAGGCGAGAGGGACGAGGGGAAAAGAAACGAGTACACAGATGCATGTACTGTCAGTACGCCTTACTTTTTCATTTGTTGTTTAATTTTGTTTTTGTTATCAATATCAAAAAGCTCACATGCATACGCACGACTATACAAAATAAAAAAACATGTCGTCAACATGACTTGAATCATTTGAATGCCAATTCATGTTCAAAGAAGAAAAAGGAAGAATCATGTCAATAAAACATGAGCCGTATAAACGCAGACTTATGTTTGCCATTAGGGAAACTGTACTTTAATTTGTACTTTACAATCGAAAATCTAATTTAGAAGTCGTAAAAAATGTTTTTTTAACACAAACTTTTTACGAATAATAACTACTTTTTAAGAATGTGCGTTTTACATTTTGTTATTTAATCTTCACTTGAAGGCCATTCCTCTATCTGCGCTTTGAACAAATTATGTGAAGAAAGCATGGAATTTGAAGTTTCTACTTTAAGTCTGTACAAAGTTTATTTTTAAGCAATGCTTATTTCGAGAACATTTATTTAGCAGCAGCACTATTGTTGAGCCGTGTTGGCAAAAACCAAATGCGGGTGCTATTTCCAAAAAGGGTCAAAAAATGGCTCAAATTAGTTAAAAATGATACAAAAGGGTATTAGCAATATTTCAGTTTTTTAGGCAAATAGGTACATATGTTTGATAAATTAAAAATAAATTAGCTGTACGGAGACTTATTTAATTCAGTTTACATATTCGAAAATTCTAGTCAAAAGATAAATTTTTGTGGATGTAATCCCAGTTAATTTTAATAATTTAACTATTATTTTCTTTTTCGACTTTTAACAACTTAATATTTCTTAAAGCCTACATTAATGTCAAAAACGTTTGCTTTTCCCCGCGATTTAAAGTTTTGAGGGCTTATATTGCTGAGCATTTTTAAAAGTGTTTGCACATTATTTAACTGCACTGTAAATAGAAGGAATGATAAACAACATTTTTGTTTAAATTGAATAATAATAGTAAACATTTTTGCTTTATCTACAAATCACCTTAAAACTGCATACGTTTATATTACAACTTTGCAAAATTGTTTTAGATAAAAATAACACAATTTACACAAATATTAACTGAAAGTAAATATTTGTTGTTGCAGGGTAGAATTCCGTTCGGAATTGAAGAAAAAATATTTTTTTATTGATAGAAAGTGTAGGTTTTTAGTTTTTTGTCCTTTCAGATACAGATAACTCCCATTTCGTTCATGAAAACAAAAATGGTTTAATTTCTGAAGCACCAAATTACGGAATGAATTCCGTTTCCGAACGAAATTGTACTCTGTGACATGGCTGATTATTACATTTCACTTTTTATTTACAATTAACTTTTTTAATAATAAATCGTATATGTTGTATGTTTTTTGTTCATGGGTTCATATTTCATACATTGTTTTTTCTTTTCTTTATTTTTTTACGATTAAAAATAAAATTTTAATAAACTCTATTTAATCTAAAATGTATTTCTTTCTTACTATTTGTTTTCTGGTTTTATTTTCTTATATTTTTAGAATATCTTTAGCATCAGTACAATTATGTTTAATTGGATTCTCAGTTGTATTTATAGTCTTACCTTTGATATTTCGTTATTCCGTAACGATACAAAGAGGCATATTATTTTTAACATTTAGTAAGTATTTTAATGTTTAATTTTATATTAAAAAATTATTGATTTAATTTGTTTTCATTTGAAGTCACATATCCTAGAGATCTCGATTTAAGTAATCCCTCCAGTGTTGGACTTTATGCTACAAGAAGTTTTTTCCTAGATGTTACCGATTCAGATGTAGAAAACGAAAAGGATGATGAAGATCACAATGGAGTAGTCAAAAAACCAGCCAGCGTTCGTATTGGCTTATGGCATGTTTTGCCCAAACATATGGTAAAACGTTTTACAAAAGAAATGCAATTGGGAGAGGTTAGAAAATTTATTTCTTTAATGTATTGTTTAAATTACTATTTTTTTTTATCTCTTCGTATGTCTAGGAAGCCCACGAAGATTTACAAAATGTGACTGATATTAAGGATACAATTCTAGATCAATTAGAGCCGGTTATCAAATCTAGTTTTCCTAACGTTAACTCCGAAAATGAACAACTTTTCTATGAACGCCTGCTTAAAATACCCGATAATAATATTGTAATGTATTGCCATGGCAATACGGCCTCTAGGGGATCCGGTCATCGTATAGATGTCTATAAATTACTACGTAAATTAGGCTATCATGTCATTTCATTCGATTATAGAGGCTATGGTGATTCTGATGCAGTGTCACCTACAGAGGAAGGTGTAGTACGAGATGCCTTGGCTGTGTATTATTATATACGTAATTTAACAACAAATCCCATATTTATATGGGGCCATTCATTGGGCACAGGAGTAGCAACAAATATGCTATCAAAATTGAATAATTTGAATGAGAAAGGTGTAAGAGGTGTGATCCTGGAGGCACCATTTACGAACATAAGAGATGAAATTAAAATGCATCCTTTTGCCAGGGTAACTGTTATTTAATTAATTTATTAAGAAAAAAAAAATTGATTTTATATTAAATTCTTGTCAATTTTCAGCCTTTTAAGCATTTACCCTGGTTTGATCATACTATCTCGCGGCCCATGTATGCCAATTCTTTACGCTTCGAATCCGATCAGCATATCAGCGAATTTCGTCAACCCATATTAATAGTACATGCTGAAGATGACTATGTGGTACCCTTTCAGCTGGGTTATAGATTATATCGCATTGCTTTAGATACTCGTGGCAAAGCTTGGGGTCCTGTAGAATTTCATCGTTTCGAGGGTTCTCGCCAATATGGCCATAAACTCATTTGTCATGCACCCGAATTGCCAGACTTAATTAAGAATTTTATAAATAACTACCGTAATGAAATTTTTTAAGGCTTCTTATACGTTGACACGCATAAAATATTATTTACCCAAAAAAAAACATTAAAACCATTAATAGTTAATGATAATTTATATATTGTATTAAACAAATATTTGCTTAAGATTTAAAACAAGTTTTTAATGAATTTTAGCTGTAACAAAAACTATTGTGCGTAACATTTACTTTATATTTCTTTTATATTGGTAATATACATATTTCTATTCCCTGCTTAGCTGCAATAATATTTTCTCTCTAAAATATTTTAAATATTTTTAATTATTTCAATTATAATTATACTGATTTCAAGCAAGGCCCATCTATCAGGTCTGCTTACTTGTACAAAAACAAAATACGATTCTTTTTAGTTGTCAAAAAATTTACTACCACATATACAAAGCAAAAGGAAAAAACGTGTATGTGTGGCATACCGTAAACGTATACATGCACATGTAAGCAAAATGTAAACAACTTTGACAACTAAAAAGAACATAAACAATGATCATCAGGCTTCTTGCACAGACCTTTTCAATGGGCCTTGATTTCAAGGTCTAAGTTAAATTATACATACCTACTACATAATTGCACATTTATTTATAGATGAATGAAAAAAGCAGACCAAACCCATTAAAATTGTTTATGTGTGTAAATTTTTGTTTTGAGTATATTTGTTTTTCAAATATTACTTTGTATGATCTTTATTATTTTCTAAGTCATTAGTATTATTAATATTTTTAAACGAGTAATTTTAGATGTGTATCAAAATTAGTTAATAAAAAAAATGGACAACTCAATTGAAATTAGGTTTTAATGTTTTTAATTGATATTTTAAATAGATTTTTAAACTAAAATTAAAAAATAATTCTAAGTAGGGGGTCACTGCGTATTTCGATTCGAAAGAAATAATTTACGAGTTCGAACAATTTGTACTGTGAATTACGATTTTCGCAATCGTTCGAAACGATGGCAGAGCTTGTATTTTTCAAAAAATTCTAAATTTGATGCAAACTTTTTGTTCGTAATAGTGAGTGGCTGTTAAGAAAGGGATTTTTTGTTTTCAATAAAGTATAAAAAACGTCCATTTATTCGAAACAAATATTGCAAAAATCGTAATACACAGTACAAATTGTTTGAGTCCATAAATGATTTCTTTCGAATTGAAATACGAAATAACCCCCTAAATTTTTTATTTTTAAAAATATGCTCATAGGTTTGGAATTTATGTCTGTCCGCTAACGAGTCTATCTAGTGTAAATATACCTTGAGTTAAATACTGAAAAATTATTGAAATTAAAATTGGCAATTCAATTCCTTTAAAATTAATTACAAATTTTCTCTATTCTTAATTCCAGAAGAGTTAGAATTAAAAACTGGGCAGTCTTCTCAACTTTGTTGCAAGTTTTTCTTTAAAAAAAGGATAGCTAGCATAACGCTATCTCATGATGCGTTTACCTGTATGAATTCGCCTTGGGTTGAATGGGTTGAACTGTAGTGTATTTTACAGTCAAACAAATCTCATTTATTTGAAGATATCGACCTCAGCGCGAAATTGTCGTATATGCCAATTTTTTTGAAATTGAGATTTGATCCAATCTTGTTCTACATTCAAAGAGACGTCAACTGACAAAATATTGTAGGCGAATTCCACTTCGTTGCGGCAAAAATTTAATGTATATTTTTGTTATGATATTGCAAGCGAAAGCAGAGAATAGTAGAAAATGGCTGTCCTGTAAAATTTGGTTTTTGTAACATACGATAATTTCGCGCAAAGGTGCCGATATATAGGATTTCTTTGGGGTTTGGTTTTTAGAGGGGAATTTTTTTTTAAATTTGGGTAGGGTGAAAAAACGCATCTGGCAGCACTGACCTATAAGATAAAAAATGGTGGCACTTTTTTTGTTCACAACCGTTCCCATGGTTAAATTATTTACCAGGTAGGTACACTAGAAGAAACAACAAATTTACAATATAAATAAATAAAAGGGCTTATCATGGTAAAATAATAAAGGTGGCAGCAATATGCAGATGACGATTTTTTGTTCTAGTCTAGTTGTTTGTCTAGTCTTATGTCAAATTTTTGGTTATGTTTTCAAAAAGTCAACGTTTTGTGCTGTAATTATTGTATTTTATTAAAATTGTTGGTAATTTTAAATTAAAATAAATAAGATATTGACCATAATTAAATAAAAATTTGCTAAAAATTTATTTATTTCATCACGTTCAGCGGCGCGCTTTGATTTTTGTTTAAAGTATTTTTTGACGTAAACGGTGATATAATTTTCATTTTTGTTTTAATATTGTATTTGTTGCCGTAACGATGTCACCTGCTTATTCCACCATGGAGCTTATTAAAGTTCTTTTGTTATAGAAAATTACAAATTTAATTTATGTTATTATACAGTATTTGCATGGCCCAATTAGTAGGTCTGCGTACACCTACAACAATCCAACAACAAGAAAAATAACACGCATTTTGTTTGTGTAAAAAATGATGAAGATGTCAAGAACAAAAGCATTTTTTGTGTAAAAAATTGTAAAAATGTCAAAAATAATTGCACAATTGGCATTTCGTGCAGACCAGCACAGGTGGTGTCAAAACGCCCTCGGATTTTGACAGTTTGAACCTATTTGTTTTGATTTGTTAGTGTTTTGCTAAGAATGGTTAAAGGTTGATGACTTCTGTGTACAGATGTGGTATTTAATATATCTATCTATCAGGGGTACTGCTCCTCCTCTGTCTATCCCGCCCATTTTCATATTGAAATTTAAAGTTTACCATAATAGTAGCTTTAACCACGTTTGAACCCTGCCTTTAATAGTTCTGCAGTTGAGTGATATTTAATATATGCATCCTATTTGAGGCATTTCCCCCCTGGTGCTCAGAAGATCCTACTACCAAAAGTTTAACAAAATGCGTGCAGTGGCTCTTAAAATATGCGATATTTAATATTGGCATCCAATGGGAGTTTTTGATTCCCCTGTCCCTATCGAAAAAATGAGTAGCCTATTTTATTTTTAGGGCTCACGTGATGTTACTGTAAAAATTTCAGGAAAATCGGTTCAGTAGTTTATGAGTCTATAAGCCAACATACAAACAGACACACATTTTCCATTTTTATATACACATTTATATAGTACATATGTAGATAGATAGATACAAAGAAAACATACACAAGTATGTTTAAAAATAAAACAGAAACATCATTAGAATTAAACTTAATTCCGTAAATACATTAAAAATTAAGGGATACAAGGCAAATGAAGAATAGAAAATAAAACTAGCTTAAATAAGCTTTTTGTAGCTAGGTTACATGTACATATGTATTTGCATATTTTTTTCACAATTTATATTAAGGGTAATCACGATGGTCATTGTGAAAATTTGCAATGTGTATATTTGCTGTGCATATTATGATTGATCGTGAGCATACCACTTTTATTTTTTGTGCAAATGTGCTATTTGTCTAAAAATTTATTCTGGCAACACCAAAAACTTCTGGCAGCACTGCAAAAAATCTGCATTTGTTTACAATTATACACAATTGTGTATAATTAAAATAAATTTAAATTAAAATAAATTTTTTTTTTAATTAACTTAAATTAAATTCTCTATTTTATAATAAAACCTACGAAAGTGTTAAATTTATAAGTTTTCTTAAAAACAATATGGCGCTCCATATGTCAAATGTTATTGTGTACATTTGTTTGCAACGTAGCAAATATGCACTACTAATTTTGCTCATGGTTTTTTTTAGTGCAAACGAAGTAAAATAGAGCAAATTGCATATACATACGTACATTTTGTTGTTGTGTTGTGCAAATGTGTGTATTTTTGCACGCATTTGCATCGTTTGCACACTTTGCACTACCCATCGTGATTTCCCTTATTCTTAAAAAGTTTTGAGATGTTGATGTTATGCGCTGACAGTCTAGAATTTTTTATCTGCCATATATGTACCTAAATTTATTCTGATAAACTGTTTTATTTATTTTGAAATATAAATTAATTACACACAATTCCAATTAAAGAAAAAGCTAACTGCATTTTTGAAAAAAGCTTTAAAATAGCGAAAGCTAAATGAAATATATATCATGCTTAACGTGAAAATATAAAACTAAAATTAGCCCGAAAAAATCGTATATGGTCTCACTGGTCTCTTACATCAAGACAGAGTCATGGTGAAATTACTAGAAGGTGGCAGCACTAGGAGTTGTTGTACAACAATACAACAAAAACAGGCAAATTTGTTTGTGTAAAATAGTCCATTATGTCAAAAATATGGATTTTCACCACACCAAAATATATTGTTTTTATTCTTTCTGATATATTATAACAAATAAATTACAATTTCTACTTAGTTGAAACACGGGTACGTTTGTTCCAAGAAAAGTTTACTCCATAATTCTTAACACGTTCCTTTTTGGGGTTTTCGTCAGCCTCGACAAACCAACGCCAACAACTTCTTTCATCTACTAAAATGTATTTAAGTGGCATAACCTCAAAAAAAAACAAATAATTTTGACATAAAGGAAGTTCACCATGCATCGAGAAAAAATAATTGATTCTGTAGTGCTGCCACCTTCTAATTATTTCACCATGGACAGAGTTGTACAATTCATGGTGAAATAATTAGAAGGTGGCAGCACTACAGAATCAATTATTTTTTGCTCAATGCATGGTGAACTTCCTTTATGTCAAAATTATTTGTTTTTTTTTGAGGTTATGCCACTTAAATACATTTTAGTAGATGAAAGAAGTTGTTGGCGTTGGTTTGTCGAGGCTGACGAAAACCCCAAAAAGGAACGTGTTAAGAATAATGGAGTAAACTTTTCTTGGAACAAACGTACTCGTGTTTCAACTAAGTAGAAATTGTAATTTATGTGTTATAATATATCGGAAAGAATAAAAACAATACATTTTGGTGTGGTGAAAATCCATATTTTTGACATAATGGACTATTTTACACAAACAAATTTGCCTGTTTTTGTTGTATTGTTGTACAACAACTCCTAGTGCTGCCACCTTCTAGTAATTTCACCATGGTACAATTTTATTACATTACCGATAGTGCAGTGCGTCGGTATTGCCTTGATAATTGGGATACAATTTTTGTGGTGAATAAATTTTTATTTACCACATAAAAGAAAGATTGTTTTTAAAATTAAACAAAATTGAGCGGTTTCAAAGGATTTTGGTAGGTTTAATAGAAAATGTTGGTCGGATAGAAACATTTTTATGTAGCAATCCTGACCAGCGTTCGCACGACCAAAAAAAATGTTTAACCAAAATGTAAAAAATTTTTAACTAAAAGCGCAAAAAAATCTCATCCACCCAGGACCTTGCATGCTTAATTTCATGTTTCTAGGTCCAAAACTAACGGAAATTCAAAAAATAACAGTTAATGAACAAAAAAGTACCAAAAAGATCCCTCTAATAGATTATCATTCACTCAAGACCTTGCATGTTTAATATCTTTTTCTAGGTCCAATATGTTTGCCAAAATACTATGAAAGTTTTCTTTCAGAAAGTCTGAGTTTACTGGTGAGAGGGGAAGAGAACATGCTGTTCCTTTTTCCCCTCTCACCCATAAACTCAGACTTTCTGAAAAAAAACTTTCATAGTGTGATTAGTTGGCAACCAAATTTAACGTTTTATGTTAATGTCGACGAAAATTGACTAGCAATTATTAGAACATAAATTGCCAGTAAAAAATATGTACAAAAAGTGCTGTCTACACAAAAGATAACATATTTTGACATTTACCTGAATATATGTCGAAATATTTATGTATCTCTGATATATACGGTCAGTTTTGACCAGTGCTTCCAATTTAGCAATTTTCATGATAGATCTAGCATTTTTTAAAGTAATTTGGCATGAAAAAACTGATTTAGCTTGTAGCATATTTTCTAGCATTATTTAAACATTTCTGGCATTTTTTAGATCTTGTGGTATATTTAAAATTTTCTTATTGTTGATTTCAATATAATTTCTCACTCACTCACTTGATTACGTTTTCTAAAAACAGGCAGTTAATTCGAGTTGTGACAAATCAAGTTTTCTATAATTTCTTCTATCATTTTCTTAACGCTAACCAGCGTTGCCAGAATTAAGATTTTATCTTATTTTTAAAGATTTTTTGACCAAAATAAGATTTGAAGATTTTTTTCTCAAATTAAGATTTTTTATTTTTAGAAATAAAGATTTTAAACTTTAAGTTTGTACAAAATACATAATTTTTTTACAGTTTTTTAAACAGTAAATTTTTAAAACAATGAGGTTTTGTATCATATTTGTTGTCTAACTATTGGTTTTGCACACTTGTGAACCCATTGTCTGGCATACACAAAAATACATCTTTATTTCTGGGCATACAAAATAATAACAAAGGCATCTTAGATTAGCAGTTGTTCATTTTGGGAATACGGATGAAAAAAAATTATTTGTGAAAAGAAAAAACGCATTTGTATAAAGTTTCATATATTAAAGAACAAAAAAGTTCAGGTATTTATTACCAAAAGGTAAAACTAATGGAACTTAAGAAGCTTTTAGTTTGAAAATTCCACATTCAATGTTTATAATAATTTTTAAACAAAGTATATAAACATAAGTGCGTAAGAATGCCTTTTTAAAAGGTGTACCAACATTATTTCAATAACAATTCCATTAGGAATTTATTTAAGAAAATCCATATATTTTCAATGAGCTCTTTTTAAATGCAATTTTAAACAAATATAATTTTAAATTAAAAACCCTCCCAAACTAAAACATTCTTGCCCAAAATTTATATGCATATCTCTAATTTTAGAGTTTAATTACATTGAATGAAACTTCTTTATTTAGATGGACTTTTTTAAGTTCTTATTTATTAAAATTTAAATGGATTTAAAATGTATTTTTAGAAAGAATTTTATGGAAAATATAGGTTAAAAACACAATTGAAACCTGCAATATAATATTGTATAAAATTAAAAAATTAATAATTTTTACTTTTTTGCCCTTGTTATAAAAAAATTTAAGATTTTTCTTTTTAAAATAAGATTTTTTTTTCGCCAAATAAAGATTTTCCTTCCAAATCTTCTGGCAACGCTGACGCTAACGTAAAAAATATGATGATTCGCTCATTCAATTCTTGAAGGCAGTATTCTGCTAGGGAACCGCCTTATTAATTGTACCATGATTGAAAGTAACCGATTTTTGTTGTCTTAAATGTAGAAAAGGTGGCAACTGTAATAAAAATAATCGTTGATTAAATGAATGGAAAAATTATTTCAAAATATTGAGTTACTTTTCAAATGCCATGTCAATATAAAATTATTTGTATTTTACAAAATAATAATGAGTTATAATAATAATAGATATTTACATAAAATCTTATAGTACATATTCTTTAAATTTGAATTGGCAGCACTGGTAGTACATCAACTCGCTGGTTGTAGTTAGTTGTTTACTTTTTTTGAGTGCGGTCGAACGAATTTGGTTGGTTGTCGTTAACGTTGCGGGTTGTTGAAAAAAGTTGAAAAAAAACAACTAAAATCGTGTAAAAATATTAAAAAATTAATAAAGTTAACAAAGAATTTCAATAAATAAAAAAGTGCAAAAAGCTCAAGTGGCAAATGCTTTAAAAATAGTTCCTAAAACTATAACAAAGAAAAAACTGCAAAAAATTTGTTTTAAACGTCTCTTAACATACAAACAATACAGGAACAAAATTTAGTGGAGTTAAATTTTTTTCTCGTGTCAAAAAGTGCAGTGCTGCAGAAAATTAAGAAAAAAGTAATTAATTTTAATAGAAAGTTATTTAAGTGAAGTTGTGTTAAAGAAAATTAAAATTAGTCATTTTGCCAATTGCAAAAAGGCATACAAAATTTTTGCTTGTCATAAAAACCGAAAACAGGCAGCGGCTATAAAAATTTATTAAGGAAGTTTTTTTCAGTGAGAAGTTGATCATTTTTCCCTTATATTCACCGCCTTACTGCGCTGCTGCAGCGTCTGTAAAGTGCTATAAAATATTCTGTTTATGCTATAACAGTGTTGTTAATTTGATAATATTTTTGTAGAATTTACAGCTTATTGAATTAATGCTGTAGAACAAAAAGAATTTAATAAGACCGAAACTATACAAAAGCTATTAAGATCAATCAATAGTTTTGAATTGAATTTTAATTATTTTAACGAATTCTTCTAAAGTTTGCTGTAATTAGGTAATTTTATTGTTAATTTTATTTATAAGCCGTTTTCGTAGTGTACATTAAAAACGGAGTAACGAATTAATTGTTAATGAAAATTTAGAAGATACCTATTTTGCTAAAAATCAATTTTCATGACTTTCTTAAATACTGTTTTATATCTATGATGTTTAACATCTAAACTTTGATTCGATTAAATGGGTTAATTTTAGTATTAATTTTAAAATAATTAAAGAATTAAAAAACGAGCATTTCAATTAAATAATTTCAATACTTTCCTCTCAATTCTCCGCCCGTAATACCCCCTACTTCTATGATATGCTCCATTGTTAGGACTTTATGCTAGACAATTTTTAGCGTCCTATGTCATCAGGGGCCTTTAATATAAGATAAAATATAAAATGTAAACATTGAATTTTTTCCACTTTTAATTATCCATCCACAGGCCAACAATCAAACATCTGGCTACGTTGGGATTTGACCGTGTTGTTTACTATATGCATATATAGTATATATAATATATATAATGGTATTCCTTACATAAAATCTCCAAATATTTCTTCCATATAAGTAATTATGTTAAATTTTGGAATCAGTACTTGTACGTCTTCCAGAATTTTGCGATCTTACTTTACATGTTGATTCAGCGTATAAAATTTATATTTTAATATTTGAGCAATGGTAGAAACCTTTTTAGTTAGACTAATGCCCAATTTTTAGGATTGTACTTAAGTCTATTTTAAGTAAATTATCATATAAAATTAAAGTATTTCATGAACTAAATAGGTAGTATAAATTTTTCTTTAATCCTTACATTAAAAGCATGCCAGCCTTATTAATCCGATTCTTGCATGTGTCGAAAAGCAGATTTGTTAGGTGAATTATACTTCTTCTACACATGGGCCTGCTTCAAAACAATTCTAGATAAAGTTTGTCAATATAAAATAATTTTTCAAAGATTTATCTTTTATGCAACCAACGGTTATAACTATCTGTTATAACTGTTAAAACATATTGTTAACTGGAAGCAGGGATGTTAGATGTGACGATTTTACGTCATTTTGACGATTTTTTCGATGAATTTACCAAAATGACGATTGATGATTTTTGATGTAGAGTCACTAATGTTTTGACGATTTAGTCCCGTCAATACATTTACTTTAAACTTTAATATGGCATCAATTTTATAACACTTTTATCTGGCAAGCAGGTTTGGTAGATGTGATGATTTTTCGTCATTTTAACGATTTTTTTGAGAAAATACAATAATATGACGATTGACGATTTTTTGACTAAAAGAAAAAGTGTTATGACGATTTTCTGACATCGATAAAACACACAAGAAATATTTACAATTATATTGAAAACAGTCCAAAACTTAAAAATCAATTTTTCGAAATATAAAAATTTTTGGAAATTAAACAAAAAAATTCCTTCCCCATCACAAACCAGGTGGAGTTCATTAGAAGCATTAGTAATTCAAATTCTACTATTATAGAAATGCCATCGGTACTGCAAAAAATATACACTATAGCCCCGATTTGCGTCAGTCCTATCTGGTCCGCTTTTAAAAAATTGGTTAAATACGCTTTGCGTTTTTATGATTTCGATTTGCGTCGCCACATACGAATGCATTTTTCGATGAAGTCATAATCACATGTGAAAAATTTTTCTATTTGTGTGTAAAAAGGCAAATCCCATTTAATTCCGTTGGGTAAGTTATTCTTAGTAAAATTGCTTGTTAGGAAGTACGAAGTTACTTTTTAATAAGAAGTTGTGTAGAAAAATGAGTGCAATGAGAAAAAAAGTATTAGTTTGGAACTAATATTGGGCGTAATGAAACGTTTGAAGTCGGTTGATATAGACAGGATCCTTGGTTTTTAGCACCTTCAACAATAAAAACAATATGCAATAGATATAGCGCTAAAATCTAATCATTTAAAAATAGCTCGAGTTAAAAGCAAATGAGATTTTATTTATTATTTAATATTTTTCTGAATATGGATAAATCAAATAATAAATATGTTTGTTATGCATTAATGCAAATATATTTTTTCTTATGTTTTCTTTTTAAATAAAAAATATATTCAGCTTAATTGCTGAAATAAATAGAATAAAACTTAACAATAGCACTTTCTTCTTCATAAATAGAATTTCTTGCTAAAAATTTATATTTTCGAACCAATACATGCAATAAATTGTCTTTAATTTGTAAAAATTATATATTTGACGTTTTGTTGACGATTTTGTTCAATTTTCGTGACGATTTTGACAAATTTTGTTAAAACTTTTGACGATTTTTGAGGAAAAAAGTCTAACAACCCTGACTGGAAGTTACAGTTGAGATTCGCCGTTAGATGTTAAAGATAAAATTTTAGACTCAGATATTAATAACTCCAAAGCTCATGTCTTTTTAATAAAATAAAAAAAATAAAAATTTTCGACATTTTAGTTATTTTTATGCAGTTTTTTCGGGTTAGTTTGTTTACAATTTTTTTCTCTAGTCTATAGCTTCAATTGTGCAGAAGACTGGAAAACAAAATTCTAATTGGTTTTCGAATTATAGCCAAGATACATTTTATCCAAAACATACATACATGATCCCATAAAATTCGAACAGCAGGTAACCTAGCAAAACCCAAATTGGGGTTTAGTATTTCGAGAAACTTTACCCGAGAAGCAGTTTACAATTTATGTATTGCCCTGTGTTATAAAATAAACAATTTCATTCCTAGTCCTAGAGTCAAAAGCAATTCGTTTTATAAGTACCTACATATGTAGGTACAAATATTCTGATTCATTTTATAGTTTCGATCAACATTTAACTTTTATTTGTAGATATTTTGAACTTCTTGTAAAATAGCGATTTTTAATAAAATCATGAGGCCTTATCCACTTTCTTTTTTCTCTTGTATTTTGTTTTCACAAATTTTCTGTTTTAATTTTTTTGCTCTTTCTCTGTAAACTCCTATTAAAATTTGCAGCACTGGCTGAACGTCAACTCGTTATTTAGTTGTTTGTTTACTTTTTTTGAGTGCGGTCGAATGAAATTTATTCACTTTAACGTCGCGGGTAGTTTAGAAAAAAAACAAGTTGCAAAAAAATTTAATTAAAATAAAAATTTACCGAAAAAATTGGGGAAAAACAAATACCAAATAAAGAAAAAGGTGTGAAAAGTGTTTTTTTCTCAGAAATATTGTGAAAGAACTTGTTATAAATATTGGCTATACGTCCCTAACTTTTATCGCATAAAATAGAACACTAAAGTTTTTTTTCTTCTAGAGATAAGAAGAAAGAAGCCTAAGAAAATTTAAAGATAAAAGTTTTATTTAAACAAATATTTTCAACAGTAAATAAAAAACTCCAAAAATATCCAGTAAATTTTATTATGACAATAAAATGAAAAAGAAGCATTAAGGAAGTTCTTATACAGAGTTTTTTGTGTGAAATTGCTTGCAAGTTTTTTTCCCTTAATTCACCGCCCTACTGCTGTCACTGCAAGGCCTGCAAGCAGCTATAAAAAATTCTGCTTATTCCACACATTTTTAAATCATCATCATATACTAACAAGAATTTCTTATGTTTTGTGTATTTGCTGTTGTTAATGCTATTGTTTTTATAAAGAGGTTGCCTCTCTAATACCGATTCCCTTTTTTACAAAAAATGTACAGAGTGTGTGTTGGTTAGTTTTCATTAGGCAGTGTTTTTTGTTGTTGGTTGGGTTTGTGATAATGTGTTTTGGTTTTATTATTGCGTGGATGTGTATGTTATGTTAAAAGCAAAGTTTTGACAGCAAATGCTTTAATAAGAAAAAAGTCTGTTTTTTTTTTTAAAGAAAACCATAAATTTATATGTAACTTTTTAGAAAATATTTAAAAATTTTAAAAATTATTTAATAAAACTAATGAAATATCAATTTAATAAAGAATTAAATCTCCAAATAGCAGTTAATCATATGAATCTAATAAAATAATTCTAATAATTAGAAAAAGGGAGTTATTTTCTAATAAAAAGTGTGAGTTCTTAACAAAAAAAAAAAAAATACCTACCTACCTATAAGAAAAACAAAAAAATTAAATTTTTTTGACAGTGTAAAAGAAAAACAGAGAGTGTTTTTTGCAGACATACATTTTTTTCTCTAATCTTCCTCTCTTTTGAAATTTTATTTACAACTTCACTCTCTTTTTCTTACTGTTTTAGCAAAAAGGAGCTGTTTGTTTTTATACAACAAGGAAAACAAGAATAATTAATATTTTATTGAATTAACCAAATAATGTGGTAAGTTTTTATTTTTAATAAATTCTTTATTTCAAAATAATAAATCCTTTTAGAATGTATATTTTTTAAAAAAAGATCAAAAAAAGGAATATAAAAATAATGTCATCGCGCATGTTAAATGTTCCTCTTTATTTGTTTCCATATAAAATTTTTTTCTTTCCATTTTATTCATTCATTTTCAATACATTTTGCCAGTAAATATGCTAACACGCCCTTTTTTGTTATTGTTTTTATTTTTGTCTAATATACCTACATACATCTACAAAAATGTAAAATTTTTAAATAAGTTTCATTAAAATATGTAAAAGTTTTTCGTGCCGAATATTATTTAGATATCTTCATCTACATATGTGAGACCCTAGGATGGGGGTTTATATGGGACCTTTGGGTAACTTCACCAAATGTAAACCGTCTTGAAAGAGAAATACTTATTAGAGGATGAATAGGGTACTCGATGGCTACTACACATGCAGCAACTCCATCAGTAAGAATTATGGACCACGACCGGATATGGTAAACTGGATTTATACATCGGCTTTAGGCCTAATCTCTCACTAATGGATGTACTGTTTGGTTGGATGAGCTGAGGATGGACAACTATAGGAAGATGCTCAACAAGACTCAAAGGAGTTCATTTCTTGGTATCACGCGTACAAGGAAAACCACGCCACAGGCAGTATGTGAAAAGTGTGGCTGCTAGGAACTTATATAGACTCTACGAGTCTTCGTTGGTTATCCCAAGTCGGTATGATCACACTAGAATCTAGAACGAAGTGGGTCTGCTTGCTCAGGGTACTATTCTCGATGAAATTTCAGATCATAGGATTAGCACCTTAGGTGTAACATTACCAGTGAAGCTCCCGGAAAGGGAAGTTTGGCGTGGATCCAACGGACAGTTTGACTGGGGGCAGTATTGCCGGTGTTTATATTGCTCACAATGACGTGAAAAGGTAATTCAGACTCACGTATGAGTGCAGTGTCTGCCCGACTGAGATACTCAGGCCTGCTCTGAAAATCACTTTAACTCAAATCACGTGATTTCAAATCACATGTGCCTACTAAAATCACACGTGTGATATTTTATTATCCCGTTTTTGTGTATTTTGGTGTGATCTTCAATTACCGAAAGCACACCTAGAAACGCAAAAACAGTATGACTTTCAGAACACCACAAAATCACACTCATGATTTCAAAAACACGTGATTTCCAGAACAAGTCCGACTAGCGATCTGATCGGTGACGGAGGTAAAACTGGGTGACATCGTAGGGGGTTCTGTAGTCATTATGCGCTCAGAGCATTAACAAATTATACGGTGCGATAGTGCCTGGTCGTACGGTGTAGGAATGCTCTTAGAGAGCTTATAGAGGAGGTTGGTAATGAGGTGGCGGACGAATTCGCGAGATAGGGTTCGAATTTTGACTTAGTGGTAAGGGACGGGGGTCCCTTTTTTTTCTCTAATTCTCTATATTGAAGGGATTCACAATGGTTCGCATTTGTCTCCTAATAGAGGTATGCCCTTGTTCGCATTACCTTTTCTAACCTAACTATGGGACCTATGGTTAAGTTTGGACCTATCAGGACAACATTTTATCCTGACATAGAAACTACCATAAAAGTTATTATCGCCAATTTGTATGTTAATACCAACATTTTTAAGAAAGTTATGGTATTAAAATCGTATTTCAGGAGTATTATTTATATGTAAGTTATGGTAAAATATGGACCGATGCCAATAAAATTTGGAAAGAGTATTTTGATTGCAATAAAATGACCAAATTCTCCCATTTCAATGTTCCTTGTGCTAATTAGAACCTATGTACCAAATTTCCTCAAATTATCGTTCAAATTGCGAACTGTACTTTGCGCCCAAGATTTACATGGGCAGCCAGCCAGCTGGACGTACATCGTTGATTCGGCTCAGAAAGTGACACTGAGTAGAACGGTATACATATTTAAAGTTGGGGGTAGGGCCGAAATTTCAAGGTGATACAAACATCAGCACAAACGCATAATACCTTCTCTACTATAATGCTGTGGGTATAAATATAAGAAATATATATATGTATGTAGGTATATATTTACATATTGAATCTAAGTTAATTCTGCATCACCTACCAATTGAAGAATATGTTATGAGCATGGATGCGAAGAGTCTCATTTGATTGAGAGGAATTAAGTTTAGTATGAACTTCAGGAGCAGGTTATTTCATCATCAATTTAAACCAAGTTGACTTTATTCGTCTAACAGGGTGTTCGAATTTAATAGGAAATTGAGGCGAATACTTTGATTCTATTAAAACCATCTACTATTCAATTAAGTTACTTAAAAAAGACTCGGAGGTAACTTAATTCAATCATAAGTAATAACAGTAAAGTTAAGCTGGGCACTGGCCAAGGCGAATTAACTACAGGTGGTGTCGAAACGCCTTCTGATTTTGACAGTCTAGCCTATTTGTTTTGAGTTGTTAGTGTTTTGCTTAGAATGGTTGACATTTCGAGCCGTAAACACTAACAATGCAATGCAAAACCCCCTATGTTGTTTCTGTTGTTTTTGGATTGTTGTAGTTGCGACACCACCTTTAGTTGAATTCGCCTTGGCACTGGCAAACTGGAACGTCATGGCCAACGAAACGGTTGACGAACTTGCACAGTTAGGCTCAGCACTAAATAGGATGGCAAGTATAACCTATGTTAAACCTCCATTACCATTCTATTTTGCAAAAATAATAAAAAGGATCCTACACACACCTAATAAAGCAAAATAATGCAGAAAGACAGCAAATTATCACGGACTTTGTGGCCGGAATTAAACAAAGAAGATGCGAAGAAAATTGTATGCAGAATATTGTCGTATATAAACGTAAGGGTTTTACGTATTTTGGGTAAAAACAACCCTGGCTTGATAATTTCTTACTGTTTTTTTAACATTTTCAAGCCATAATGAGATTAGGAAATCCGTCAAAATACTTAAGACTGATTGTGTAAACGGCCAAAATTAGGAATTATAAAAACAAATTAATTGCGAATGGCAAATAATATGAGAATTATTTCTAAATATTTGCAAGAATCAATCAAATAATTTTTAAGCCTAATATTTCCTGTTAATTACGTTTTATGTTGAATTTTTGGCAGAGTCTGTTGTTTTATTTGAAGGACTAAGATTAAGTAAGGTTCAATGGTCTGCCGACAAGAGGACGGCTAACTTGAACCAGTGAGAAGAGCCAAGCCAGTGTTAACCACATTACTCTCCAGACATCACTGTAGCCTCCTACCATTTTGATTTCCTGCAGAAACGAAAGATCGACCTTAGTCCTACCTTAAATATAAACTCTAAGCATGGCAATTTCGGTCTCCCAAAATATCTCAGCCTAATATCCCCGAGACCGGGCATTGGCAGAGAAAGAAAAACACGCATTATTTTGTGGTCCCATATTTTAAGAATTTCTTAAGGCATCCCAACATGGTAATACATACATACATGTATTATGGCATGTCGAAATTTTATGTTGAATAAAAAAAAACTCTTCTCAAATAAAAAAACTTAATACATTTTGAGTAGGAGCTAATACGGATGCAAAATTTGACAAGTGGTCGGTAAATGTTTATTTTCTAAACCATTATATAAATTTATGTAATCTCATCACACTAGAGGTGTATTTTAGAGTAAACATGTGCAGTATTTCCCATATATTTTGAAGTTGTTATAATTTTTATACAATTGCTATAATAATTAAAATCAACTTGGTTGTTTTTGTAAATATTGTAGAAAAGTAACCATCAGATTTTTTGTAATTAACTCAACATTAAAATACTTACAACAGATTTTTGTTCTCTTTTCTTAAAGACGAAGATAATTTTATAATATTTTGATTTTTCAAAGTTGTAATATTTTGTATTACCATGTAAACATGCCTTTAGTTACACGGTTATAAGCGATAAATTTAATTACTCCTCATCATGATAACTTTTCCAGTAGTCATTATAACCTAGGCCCCTCCTACCCATACGATTGCATATTAAACAGAGATCTGCCATTACCGATATAACTGGTCGGTCCTATTTTTTTGAAAAAAGCTTAGCTTATGTGTCAAAATAAATGTGGATCTATCTATGTTTTAAATTTCATTAAAATCGGTTTGATAGTTTCTTAGAAGCAGAAATTGGCCCAAATCTCCCCTCGTGATCCAATTTTTTTTAAATGCATAGCTTAGGTGTCAATATAAATATGGATCTGTCTATGTTTTAAATTTCATTAAAAATGGCTTGATAGTTTCTGAGAGGCAGAATTTGCCCCCTATCTCCCCTCGTGGTCAAATTTTTTAAAAAATGCATAGCTTATCTGCCTGTTTTTAGAAAACGTAAACAAGTGAGTGAGTGAGAAATTATATTGAAAACAAAAACAAATTTTCGTTTTTTATTATTGTTTTCAATATAATTTC
Source organism: Pollenia labialis (assembly GCA_949318255.1). Classification (NCBI taxonomy): domain Eukaryota; kingdom Metazoa; phylum Arthropoda; class Insecta; order Diptera; family Polleniidae; genus Pollenia; species Pollenia labialis. The sequence goes on from OX439143.1 coordinate 117,077,956, forward strand.
TCACTCACTCACTTTTTTAGCTTTTCTAAAAACAGGCAGTGTGTCTATGTTTTAAATTTGATTAAAATTGGCAGCTTGTATGGGGCCTCTATGAAATTATGGACCATTTTCAAAAGGTTTGGTCACTGTGCCAATTAGAACCAATGTACCAAATTTAATCAAATTACCTTTAAAATTACGACCTGGGGTCTAATCACCGCATACGATATCGAGCAAAATTTATTGATATTATTTATTTTGGTTTTGAATCTCGATAAAGAATGAAATTTATTGAATTTGAAATAATAGCATTCGATATTGAGTAACTAGACATTAAATTTCTCGAGTTTTCATTCGATACGTCAGTGTCTATCGTATGCAAAAACATTCGATAGTTTATTTGATACGATAGTATCGAATGCGGTGATAAGACCCCTATAGTTTGCGCACAAGGGTTCATGGACAACCAGCCAGCCGGCCGGACACTGTTAGATCGACTCATAAAGTGATTCTAAGGTATTACACACATTAGCACAAATGCATAATTCCCTATTCACTATTGTGGTGTGGTATAAAAATACCAGCAACGATTTGTTAATTCGATAACTTGGAAAATAAATCTTTATAAGTCCAGAGCTATTTAAAAAAGGTGTTTTTCAAAAAGTCTTGCCCAATTTGCAGAGTTGTGCAATTTTGTAATGGAAGTTAAAACCCACTTCTGTTTTTCTGTAATGTCACGCCAGCGCTTTAATTTTTTTGCTTATGTCTTCAAATCTTAAGGTTCGATTATTTGTTTTAAGTATATTGCTACTTAATTACTTTTCAAATATAAAAAAAAACCTTTTTACAAATTTGACTTCATTTAATTTTTTAACATTTTTGTGTTGTTTTCACAACACAAGTGACTGAACGTGTAGTAAAATTTATATGAAAAGCACTCAGGTTTTTGAGTGTTTTCCATATACATTTTTCTACACGTTCAGTCACTTGTGTTGTGAAAACAGCACATTTGTCGTACAAATGACACGTCACGTCACAATGGAAATATCTAAATTTAATTAAGGTGTTTTTTCTATATTTTACTTAAGTTTATTTTGCAAAAATTTTTAAAAATATTCGCTTGAATTTGGCGAATACGAATGTCATGAAATAGGCGAATATTCGTATAACATCACCAGTTGGTACATATACATAATTAATTAATACAGCAAAAAACTACTTTTTATTTAAAAAAATGCACGAACTCTAAACTAAACCATGTTTCCAAAGATTCGATTTGCAAAACAAAACAAAAAAAAAATTTTAAAAACACAGCTGTGTGAATATTTGTTTTCTTTTTTGTGAGCAGAGTTGGAGTTTTAGTTTTGTTGTCTGTTTAGTGTTTAGTGTTATTTTTTTTTTTTTGAAAAAAAAGAATCAAAAAACTTCTTATAACAATTTAATAAAAAAAAAATTTTATTATAAAAACAAAAAACTATCTGCGTGTAAAATTTTTCAGAAAACACAAACTGGTTTTCGATGGTATTGTTTTTCTTTTGCTTTTGCCAAAGTAAAGTTTCATACCTATTGAAAGTCGCAAAAACAAAATTAAACTCTTAAAAGAAGTCATCTGTAAATAATTTTAACAGAGTTGATTATTTGTAGATGGCTTTTTAGTATTTGTCAATGTATTTGAGCATTTTATGCAATTGGCAACAATTTTTTTTTACTGTAGAGCAAAACAAAAAATGACAGATGTTAAAACAGGTAATAACATTTTTTTAATAAACTTATAATGAAGTTTGTGTTTTAAATAAAATAATGTATTTTACACAGAAAAGAGTCACAAAGTCTCACTTTTTCAATAAAAACTAAATTTTTACACAAAAATTTAACTTTAAAAATTCACGGTACACTTTTTAGATAAAAAGTACAAATTTTTTTTAACAAAAACTTTTTACACCGAAAAATTTTAAAACAAAAGGTTTTTCCTCAAAAGCTTTTTACCTAAAAATTACGTTTATTACTTATAAAGATACCTACACCATTTACATCAAAAATTACACTACATATTTAAACCAAAGCTCATCCCACGGCTTCGGTGGCATAACTCTATCCGATGGTCAATATTTTTAATGATTCTAAGACATAATTAAGGTTTCATATCGGTAATGTGCCAAACACAGGTGTTTTCACATTTTCTACAGACCTGGTTTGTAATTTGCGCACAATTCTCCCGATGGACAAATCTGGGCCATTATGATCACAAAAAAAAAACATGAAGTGTACGAAGAGCATTTTGATTCGAACGCCTATTTTCGTAAACAATCTTAACGAGCTGCTCAATAGTGTTGCTCTTTATGGTTGAATTTGCTAAACACTGAAACATAGACCGTTTTAGACAAAATCAATCTTTTGATTTAAAATTTTGAACTTTTTACACTTTTACACCAAAAGCCACATTTTTGCACAAGATGTCATAAAAATAATAGATCACTATTATTTTCTCTTATCTCCTTAAGGTGGTTTAGTCATACAAATTTCTTCCGTTCACTTTATTTGAAAAAGTCTAGAAAAAGTTTTGTTACCCTCAAACAATTAATTTGATTTATTAATTCGTCATTTGTTTATTGACTTAAGGTACATACATATCTTATCAATTTTTTCAAGCGAAATTCCTTTTAAAAACTTAAATTATTTATCGTCACCTAAAAATGTATCGAAGTTCTTTTTTCTGTTGATTCGCCGGCCGTTAGTAAGATTGACATAATTTTTACTTTCTATAGAATTATAAATTCTTATCTTATTAATATCGATTTTAAATACGAACAAAATTTACTGTATTTAAAAAATGCATTACAAATGATTTTTCAATTCAAAAGGTAATATTTTATTTAAATAATGGACTTCTATATAAAAGATATCCGGAAATTTGAATTAAATTGTTGGGAGGTAATTAATACAGCAACGTTTTAAATGAGATCATTTCGTATTTTTTTACTTTTAAAATAAGTTCGTTCATGCCACTAGTTGCACCCTAGTATTTGTGCGAAATAATTGTCCATGTGGTTGTTGCTATGTTTTTGCACTTTTGCTTTTTCGACAGGGTGCAACTTGTGACGTGAACAACCTTAATATAACATTTAAATATATATTAGAGATATCAAATTTGAGTTAATTGTTTAAACAAACTACAGATTTTTTTTAAATACATTTTAGTCTTTGCTTAATTATACCTCAATTTAGAATTACAACATTTTTCTTCAGAACTTTATGACTAATTTCAATAAATTTTTATGATTGCATCATTTTTTGTTTATATGTATGTATGACGATTTTTAGTAATTCACTAAAATATTTTATCTCGCTTCTCTAAATGTTTTCATATGCTGACTCATTTGTTCAATTTGTGATCTTCTTTGCAAATAAAAAAAATCCTGGACTTAAATGTTTAAAACGAATTGAAACCAGTTTAAACATTAAGAGCAAAATACACAAACCTTTTCTCCTCATAATATCTTTAATAAAAAATCGGCTACAAGATTCCGTTTGATTTGCTAATACATAGTTGAAAAGCTTAAGCTAATTATTTTTCTTTATTTAAAAACTATTTAATTAAACTTGTATCTTTTTTACTGAAACAGGGTGGGTCATAAGTCACTGAACATTGCATTTTTGATATAATTGTTTCCCAAAATCTCAAGCGGGTTGCATAGGTTGCATCAGGAAACCTTTTCCAAAGACTTTAGAAAAGCTAAACATATAAGGAAAATAAAACTGCAGAGTGAATGAGAATTACAAACACCCAAGTCTTATCTAAAGCGACATCAAAGATTAGATAAAACTGCAACAGTAAACAGTGAGCTTAACTTACTTACATTCCCGACTACAATTGGTTCGCTATTTTGCGAATTTTATTGTTTGCTCAAGAAAACCAAAATAAAGCGATTTCCCAGTTTAGTTTTTTTTTTTTTTTTAGCAAATTTACTATCAAAGTGCTAAATTTTTGTAATTAAAAAAATATATATTTTGTTGTCAAAAACTTTTGTTTTGTTGTGCTAAATTTTTGTAATTAAACAAAAAAATGTTTTATTGTCAAAAACCAAATAAAAAGTTTAGGCGATTTTTGACATTAAATTTGGCGAAAAAGGTCAAAATAAATCTGACAACCCTGTTTTGTTATAGTCCATTTCTGGTTCTAAAAAAATTTCGAAATTTCATGGCTTTCTGACTAGCAACATAAAACTCAACAAGTATTGCTCGTTAATCAGGCGTTTACATGGCTAATAAATGTCCCAGTCATTGTTTCTAAAATATACTGAAAAATAAAGAATGAAATATGTACCAAAAAAAAAACTTATATCAAAAATCCAAACTTCAGTTTCTTATGATCTACCCAGTAGTTAAAACTACGCTAATAGAAAAGGCGTCATAACGCTGATGTATTTTGACATCAGTACTATGACAATTGACTTCGCTTCGGGATGACACATCATCATCACAGAATTGACGAATCGGAGTCAGTTTAATAAAATATGCCATCAGTGTGATGACGCAGTAACATCGGAGAAAGGATATTTACTTACGCATTACACATGTTTGTTGTATTCCGCCCTTTGTTTACAGGAGAACTCTCTATTTAAACCCACCAGCAGCATGCCCAAAATGGTTTTCGTAATCATCCTATTTTGAAATTTTTACGTCTTTAACTAAACAATTAAAACAAATAGAATATGGGATGCATAGATGACGCATAAAATATGACAAAATCTTATTATGACCGTCATTGGATTAATGTCACTTTTTATGTCATTTTTGCCATTTGTAATAACATTGATGTCACAATTCTGTAAGAGTGGATTTTCATTATGACTTTTTTGTGATAAGTCTGACTTTTTTTTTTTTTGTAAAAAATGTGTTTTGGGGAATTTAAGTGCAAAAGTAATGACAATTTTTGTGTAAAAGAGCAACGTTTTTATAAAAAGTGTTGCTTAAGTGTGTGACTTTCTTTTTTGTTAAGTGTGACTTTTTGTGTCAAAAATGTATGTATTTTTATAAAAAGTATAAATTTGTGGCTCCTTTAAAAAAAATCTATATGTAAAAAGTGGTGAGAGTGAATTTTCATTATCCTCCTTGCTTTTAAGGTATGCTTGTGCCTTTAAGTAAAAAACTCATAAATATACTCCAGTCGTAGGAAATATGACTAATCTGCATTTAATGCAGTGAAATATTCTACTTTTTTTTTAATTTATTCACACTATTTACAAAGTACATCTTCTTTAAAGTATTTTTTCCAGCAAAATATTGTAGCTTAGTAACATTTATCTTTATCTTTATGTTTCTTTGTTTTTGTTTTTACACAAGTACACGATACTTACTGTATTTTAATTTAAATTCAGTTAAATTTTTGTCCTCCTTTTTGTTTGTTTTTTCATCTGCAATCTAAACAACTATTTTGCATTCAGGAAATTATAAATTGTGTACAAAAGAATGCAAGAAAAACTAAGAAAATGTAGACACAATGAAACCAAATTATTCAACACCTTTTCTTTTTTTATTTGGTCGTATTTTCTCTTTTAAATTTTATAGGACTTGTGGTTAAAGTAACAAATTTTCTTTAAGTTTTTGTTATGGAAATAAAAATGGCAAGAAATAAGTGTGTTAAATTTATATGGAGTTGAAATACAACAAAATTAATTTAAATTTTAGTTTTTAAAACCTTTTTTTAAACTTGCTCGTGTGCAAGAAAAATAAACAATTTAAATTCGCAAGATTTGATTTTTAAATTATGAACTTAAATTTTGCATAAAAAAATAATTTTTTTACATTTTATAAATAATTTTAAATATCGTAAGTTTTACGTTTGCACCTGACCCTATTAATAAGCTTTATAAAATGATGATTCATTATTTAGTAATATTGTTTCTTGTCACACCGTTAGCCAGTAACCACACACGTTACATTTCCTGAATGAGCAATTGTTGTTTAATATAAAAATTCGAATAAAACAACTCAATAACTTTTCTCTATCCTATTCTTTCTTTCTATTTACTTTCTATACTTCAATTATTTATTATAATCTGTTAACAGCAAATAAGCGAAATTTTAAAATTCAAATAAGTTTTCAAAAATATGCACTTTTATTTGTGTAAATAGAACATTTTCCTTTTAAGTAAAAAAAATTTGGCTTTCTGTATAAAAAGTGGAACTAAAAAGTGTGACTTTTTGTATAAAAAGTCTGACTGTTTGTTATACAAACTTGACTTTTCTATAAAAAGTGTGACTTTTTGTTTTACACATGTGACTTTTTTATAAAAAGTGTAATTTTGTGTATAAAAAGTTTAATTTTTTGTTTAAAAAGTGCAACTTTATTTGTAAAAAGTGTATCTTTTTGCATAAAAAATATGTATATTTCTTTGTGTAAAATGTGTAATTTTTTGTATAAAAAGTGTAACTTTTTGAAAAATTGTGAATTTTTGTATAAAGTGTAAATTTTTGTATAAAAAGTGTGACTTTTGTGTTTAAAAAGTGTGAATTTTTGTATAAAGTGCACTTTTTTTGTCAAAAAGACAGTCAAAATATCGAGTTTAATGTATTTTTCCCCCATTGTCTTTATTCTTACTTTGCAGAGTGTAATTTGGTCTAAAGATTTCCGATTTCTATTTGTAGCATTATTTGTTTTTCTTTTCGTTTTTTTTTCAGATAATTTTATTAAAGTTAATTTAATACTTTAAACAAAACACGTATGTCGTACGCATCCGCGTCGTTTAATTTATGAATGAAATTATTTTTTGTTGTCTTAATTGTTGTTGTAAAATTCAAGCTATTGTTGTTGTTGTAGCTGAGGTTGGCATACGACCAACCAACTAACAACTGGCTTAAGAAGATTTAATATTAAAAAGAAAAAGAATTGCTTCATAAATTATTCAAAATTAAAAAAGAAAAATTGTGATTATTAATAAAAAAAAAAATGAAAACAACAATGATAACAACAGCGAAAATTGTAGACAAAAAAAACCCATTTTACAGAAAAAACAATAACAACAACAGAAAATTGTGCAATTGTGTCTTGTTTTGCCGTTTGCCGCCTGCTTCTAGACTCGTAGAGACAGTGATTTGTAAACTTACGAGGAAATAATTAAGAAATATTGAATAAAATTACACATGACTATAAATTGAGTACAAGTGTTAGTTGTATTTGAAATTCCACAAGTTTCTATTACAAAGTCGTAAAACAAGTTGAAATAAATTCTAAATTATCATGTAAACAAGTTCTGATAAAAATTCAACCAACAACAATTAAGATAACAAGTGATATTCATAATTAATGTGTAGTAGAGTCAAAAAATGGGTCAAGTATTTTCAAGTACGGAGAGTAAATAAGGCATGAGCTTAAGAAATAAAGATGACCTAAAAAAATAAAAATTTATTAAACAATATGCAGGTGACATTGAGGGGTGAAAATCACCATTTATTTTCCGTTCTTTGTTGGAATTTTTGTGAATATATTTTTTGAAAATGGGATATTTTATTTAAAATGGTACATTTTGTGTGAAACATAGTGGAGTTTCTTGAAAATAAACTTTTTTTAGACATTGAGACATTTTCATAAAAAAGTATTTTGAAGTTTTAAAAATTTGAATGAAAATATTTTTTAAGTGAAGTGTTAAAGAAAACAAGGGAGTTTGCAACCTTTTAAGTAAATTTTTTTTAAAAGGTTTGAATTTGTCGCAAAAAAACGCCCCTTTTTCGATTCACACCCAACTCTGTTAAACCGCGATATTATAGAGTTGTTAACCATAAAAAAAAGGAAAATTTCATTCAACTGAACTAGATTTGAGTTGTAAACCGTAATAGGAGTTTGTATGTAGTGTGACATTTTGTATCTAAAGTGTAACATTTAAATAAAAAGTGTGTCTTTTTGTGAAAAAATGTGTGAGATTTGTGTAAAAAGTTGGGTTTTTTTGTCTAAAATGTGTAAAATTTTGCAAAAAAAAAAAATAATAATAAAATATTATGTTATGTGCAAAATAAAGTAGTTATTGTGTAAAAGTTTGATTTTTTTTTACAAAAATTATGATTTTTCTATCTTTATTTATTAAGAGTTACAAATACATCTAAAAATTATATTCTAACTTAAATAACCGAGCAGTAGTAATTTAGAAATTTAGTGTAACTCTCTATGTAAATAAAACCGTTTTCCAAAAAGTCAATTTCTGTTAAAAGAGGGTGTTTTGTGAAGATACTTTTTTTAATTTTTTCGTCTCTAATTCTTATGGCAAACATGTTGCAAATATTTCCTTTTTTGAAGTGGTATTAAGTTTAAAAAAAACAAAATCTGCTTAAGTAGCTTAACTTTGAAATTGTACTGTATGAATGTTTCAATGGCTGACTGACTTTGACTTTGTATTGTTGTTTTGCAAACCGAGTAAAACGAAAAAAAAGAAATTGAAAATGTAAGAAAAAAAGAAGTACATATTATGAACAAAATTTTAAACCAAGTTCTAGAATTTAAACAAATAACGATGAATAAGCGAAAAAGAAGAAAATAAAATGTTAAAAGCGGAATTCCTCTACATGCAATTTTAGATATTAATACACTGAAAGAATTTTTTTTATAATAAGATAAGATAAGAATAATCATTTTTATTTTATCACGTTAAGGCCCGTTTTTACAACAAGCCGAAAGCTAAAAGTAGACTTTGATCGGTCTTATAAAAGGTGTTGTTTTATTAAAACTTTACTTTAACCTAAAGTGAGCAATAAAGTAAATTAAGGTTCATCTTACCTGGTAGGTAAAAGTAAAGTTGTAATAATGGAACACGTTTTATACGGCCGATAAAATCCTACCTTTAGCTATCGGTAAGTTGTGAAAACGGGCCTAAATGTTATTTTTTGAAAGAATTGTTTTTTGCATTAATTTTTTTCAGTGTACTTTAGCAATCCAAATATTTTTCGTTGATATTCACTACATTAATTTTTTTAATTTACACATCTCTTTATCTAAATAGAAGTGTAACTACAGTAAGAATTTATCTAGTTGTCAGACAATGTTAATAATATTTGTAGAGCACTTTATTTATCTCCACAGTGGAGTTAAGAAGAATAAGGACGCTAGAGAATTATTTTAATTAAATAACTTTATTTGGCATAATAGTAATATAAATTTCTTTAAAGATCAATTTTCAATTAGTTCAAAGTTGTGCGAAAGTTTTTAAACATTTTTTAGTTTATTACTACTAAGTTTTTGTCTCCACTGTTCATAATTAGGAAAAAGTTATGCAGTGAAAGAGTTATTAAATCTTTGTTTGAGTGTTTGTTTCTGCTCTAACGCTTTTTTTTATCACAAGAGACGTGCAAAACAATTAATTAAAATAGAAATTACTGTTGATTTAAGACTACAACCACTATTTAAGCTCTTCTAAACTAATTAAATGCAATAACAATTAGTCATAATTCATAATTTTTATCTGAAATTCTCATCAAATTTATAAAGTGAAAATTGCTTTTGGTTTGTTTTTTTCTCTCTTTTGATTGAATCGGACTTAAAACTTAAAAAAAGTAAAATTAATATCAAAAGTTATTTAAAAATTTTTTTTTTTTGAAGTTTAATATTTTCTCTTTACTAAATAAGAAAAAAAAAGTAACATTTTGTAAACAATTGAGCAGTTGTATTTTAAAAATATAATATAAGTAAACAAATTTAAAAATATCTAACGGGTCTGCCACCTAACGTTTTTTGTCAACTAGTGCTTATTTCGTGAATGGCAACACTTAGCTCATGTCCGACTTGACAGACAATTAGTTTTATCCTTCCGCTGAACGAATATGTGCTGTGTATACGCTTGAACAACGCTGGGAAATATGCTTTTTCGCTTCGCTAAGTGGGCCTGCGATCGACTGATCGACGAGAAGATGCCGATTTTAACCAAAAAATCATCTTTTCAGATGAAGCTCATTTTGATCTTGGCGGATATGTAAACAAGCAAAATTATCACATTTGGGGCACAGAAAACACGCATGCATACATTGAAAAGCCGTTGCACCCAAAACGAGTCACTGTTTGGTGCGGATTTTGTTCCAGAGGCATTCTTTGAAAATGGACAAGGAGTGGCCGTTACAGTCAATGGCGATCGTTATCGGGCCATGTTGAACGAATTTTTGTTCACAAAAATTGAAGAGGAGGATATTGGCAACATTTGGTTGCAACAGGATGGCGCTACGTGCCACACAGCCGAAGCTACACTCGATGTTTTGCGCCCTGTTTTTGAAGATCGCATTATCAGCCGCAGAGCTGATGTCGTTTGGCCACCTCGGAGCTGCGATTTGACACCGTTTGTGGGGTGCCGTCAAAGATAAGTGTTACGCCGACAAGCCAGAGACAATTGACGCTTTAAAGGACAATATTCGTGAAGCCATTGGTGAAATACAGTTGCACACAATCGATAATGTGCTTAAAAATTGGACCGATCGTGTAGGCTGCAGCATGGCCAGCCGAGGCAGCCATTTGAATGAAATTATTATCCATTATTAACCGGAAGGATTGTACTTTCAAATAAAAGAAGAAATTTGAGAAAATATTCAGTAGTTTTTTTTATAGCATTTTCAAAAAAAAAGTTGTTTCGCGGACCCTGTATTATTCAAATATAGAAAAACTAATTTATTCAATTGATGGATGGAAAGCATTGCAATTTTTTTTAAAAAAAAAGGTAACGAATTAAATTTTAATCGATTTTCTCGGACATAAAAATTAAATATATTCACCCTTATTCCATTTAGCGTCATCAATACGAAACGATAACGTTTTGTATCGATTCTTGCAAATCGGTATGCCCATTGTCAATATTAAGTTGTATCGATAAGCGTCGATGTATATTTGGTATGCCGTACGCAACGTTAACGATGGCATCGATATAAATTCACTCTGATTTTGTCGTCAGTCTAATTGGTATCGAAACAGTTTTATTCCTTTTTAACTTTACAATAATAATAATGGTAAATTAAAAAAATGTAAAATGAGCAACAAAGCTACGCGAAAATTGCAAAAAATTGCCAAAAATAACGAAAATTCGCGAAAATTTTTAATATTTCAAACAAGCCCTAAAATTGATTAAAAGTCCCTAAAACTATAAGGAATAGCAAAAATTCCATAAAAATTTCTAAATAAGCGGAAATTGGCGAATTTAAGCCATGTGTCTGATAGACGAAACTGTTCGTCTAAGTTTTCTGATTCTTTAGAGCTTTAACGATTTTTAATAGATATTAAACTTTTCTATCATACCGCTATTTTGCGAATTTCTGCTTATTTTGCAATTTTTTTTTATCGAATATTTGTATGTAATTTCTTATAGTTTTAGGAATTTTTTTTTATAAATTTTATGGCTTTTTTGAAATATTGAAAACTTTCACTAATTTTTGCAAATTTTTTTTTTTTTTATTTTTCCGACATTATGTTTTTAACCGATTAAACGGCTTTAAATAAATGTTTGGGGTTTGTTTTCATGTTTGCAATTTTTCGCGAATTTAAGCCATGTTCGCGAAAGAAGTGATTTTTTCATGTGATTCTTTACAGCTTTAACGTTTGTTAATAAATATTAAATTTTGCTATTATACCGCAATTAGAATTTCCAAATATTTAGCCATTTTTATGAAACTTTTGCATTCCTTATGTTTTAGGGACTCGAAATCAATTACAATGTTTGCAATTTTCGCGTAACTTTTTGTTGCTGTTTTTGGCAATCGTCGCCGTTATAAAGATAGCCCCACATATAAACCGAAGTCTATATTTTACAGGCCACAATCAACACTGTCGATTTATACGGGGCATTAGTAATTGTGAATTTCTTAGAATAAATCAAGCTTCCCTTTTTTAGAGCACAACATTTTTAAGAAATGAACATCAAATTGCATTTTTTTTATAAAAACTGAAAAAAAAACAAACCAACTGTCTATGTTATTAGATATGTGCTTTAAAAAACGATAAACAATCGACATCGTTACACTGCTGTTATAGAATACAAGTTTTGTATCGAATTGATGACGACGTCGATGAAAATTGATGTTGATATTTAATTGATGACGATGACTACGACGTTAAATGGAATAAGGGTGATTAGAATTTTAAATACAAAATTTTATACATTTCTGTTTCTTTTCTTTCTTAGAGTTTAAATTTTGGGTTTCTCATAATAGTATAATGTCTTTTTCTTTATGACGGTAAAAAGCTCTCTTTCGCAGTGCATTTTTTTAATAGTTCGGTACTTTTCAATATTCTCCTATAAGGGCACAAGCCCTGTTATATCTTAATGTCAGAGGATTTTATAGTCCATGTAGATAGTGAAACTGCATATGATTTAATGAAACATGATTTCGTTTCAAGATTAATATCGTATTTTGTGAGTTTTTCTTTATACTTATAAAAAGCTTCTCGAGCCATTTCGAGATCATACAATCCCCAATCTTTTCACCTCTCTCACCTTTAAACTCAAGAATTGCAACATAAATTACAAGTCTAGAAAGGGACTAACTAACTTATGTATGTGTGTGTCTTAAACTTTTGCGTTTTGTATGCAATGAAAAACTGACAGTTCTTGGCTACTTAATGCTTTAGCTGGCTTTCTCGCTTTTTATCGGCCTTTTTCCAACAGGATAATCTTTGATTTCAATATCGTCTAAATTTCTGTAGTTGTCGTATTTTGTTCGATTGTCCAATACTTTCAGCAGAATTTTTTATTTTTATTTTCTCTTTGCTGCCATTATTTTTTCAACAAATATTTCATCACATTAATAAATCGTTAATCAATTATAATTTAATTGTAAATAAACACAATCATATGAACTTGACACAATAAATCTGTAAAATAAAACAATGGCCCCTATAATGTAATAATTGCTAAAGAGGTTTTTTCTCTCATTAAGTTATGTGGAGCAACAAAAGGAAATGTACAACAAAATGTTGCCCAAATTTTTTTTGCGGACATTTTAGTGATAACTTGAAGAAAAAAAAAAAGAAATGAAAAACCCAAAGTCAGCTAAAATGCAATCTAGAAAATTACTTTTATGAAAAAAAGAAGAACCTAATCAAAGCGGGGGTTTTCATTTTTTTTAAGCTGCTTTATATAAAAATTTTACACCAGCAGAATTTTAAATTTATACCCGGCCTGTCGCAGTCGATTTAAAACCCTTCGTCACATTTTTCGGATAAGTTTTTTTTTCAATATTTGGAGCAATTTTTTTTTATTTTTTGAGGAAGTGTTTTTCTCAATTATTTTTGAAATCGTTTTTAAACGCATGATATTTGAGAATTGGTTTAATTTCAAAAAATTCTCAAATTGGAGCAAAGATCAATTCAGATAAAGCTCAAAATAAATTTGGCAATTTGTTATTTATCTTAATATATTTCAATCACTTTTTATTGAACATTAAACATTTAAGAATGGCTCTGATTTCAAATCTCACCCAATTTTAAATCAAATTAGAAATAGTTTTAAATTTCAAGAAAATGTTTCGATACACCAAAAGTTTAAACCAACTTTTGTTGTCCAACCCCTTTAAAATCATAAACATTAATTTTGGATTTTATAAACAAAGATTAAAGTAAATTACATTTTTAACCAAACGAAAAAAAAGAAAAGCGAATTTATGTCATTTTGTAAGAGGAACATCCCAAATCCCGCATGACGGCAAAATGAGTCATATCGATTGTGTTCAGAGAAATGTGAGTTCGTTTTGCTACTCAAGAGTACAATTATCTTTAGCTCTATACAAAATGCATCATCTTGTTGCATCTCCAAGAAGTGATTTTGTTGTTACTTTTTCACATAATATTTGTTTTTATGCTTTTTTTTGTCGTTTGTGGGCTTTATAGTGTCCATTTAGCTTTTAATGGTGTTTGTTTAACAAGATTTATGAGTTTATTAACATTTTGAGAATTACTTGGATGTTTTGTTTGACAACGAAAATCATAAATGACAAAAAAAGAATGATGTTTAAATTTTTGTAAATGTTTATGTATGTATTTAGTGGCGATCCAGAGAGCAATGCACTTGAATTCGATGGCGATGTGTTAGTAATTTTATTTATTAGAAAACTTTAGAAGCAGAAATCGAAAAAAAGGATTACTCAATGCTTAAATGAAAAATACCAAGTTGTTTGTAAGATCGTGTTTGAATCGTTCTGAGAATTCTAATTAGAATTTTTCATTAAATTCTTCCCGGATTTGAACATGGATCGGGTCTGAGAGTTCCAATTTTCAATGACCCCGAGCGATTTCTTTGGTTCTGTGGACTTTAAGAACATAATCGTTTGTGAATTATGCTGGTCTGTTCCAAAAATCAATTCCGATCGAAAGTCCTTACAAAAATTGAATGAAAAAGGCTAAAACAAATTCGAAATAAAAACCATTTCAATTGGAATGGACATTAACTTGCAACATTAGAAAACGTTACTGTTGAATGATTTTACTGGCCATATTCATTTTACCTTCGCGAAAGATATAAATACCCTTAAATCGTTTATTATAAAAATCCTCTGTTGCAATCGCAGTGTGGCCTTCTGGAACCAGATGTCGACCATGCCAACATAGTCCAAATTTTTATATTTAGTAGAAGCCGAATTTATCTAATTTTCTATACCAAAGCAGTTTCTCTTGAACAGCAATAGCACGCAAAGATATCGATACCATTAAGATCTATATTCCCACGATTTGGATATTAACCACGGAAGTAGTCACTAGGAACTAGTTTGGGTCCTATTAACCCTTTCCGACCCAAGCAATTTCAAAGTTGGCGGATTTCAATGAAATTTTCAGTATATAATAATTCGCCTTAGTATAACGTAAAAATTAACTTTTAATGTACATACAAAGCCCATGTCCTTTGAAACAGGACATACACATATGTGTACCTTGGGATTTCTCTTGGACAAAATATAAGCATTTTTTGGCAAAAGTGTAGTTTACACGGCACTCGAAAAAAAATTGGAAAACCTCTGAAAATAAAAATAAAAAACAAAACAAAATTAAAATTTAAAGGGGCTTAGGCCCGTGGGCCCCCTGAATCCGAAAAACGGTCCCGTCCACTTAGTGTTATGTTTAGGTACTTGAATTAAAGGTAATTTTACAAGAACAAAACATTAAGAGTGGGCGGGACTTTTAGAGCCCTCTGGGGCAAAAAACAGTGCCCCCTCTAGTTATATCTATATTAGGGTACTTAAATTAAAGGTAATTTGCTCACGATAGTAAATATTTTGATAAAATTTTGTTTTTTTTTTAATGTTTTATGGACTATTTTTTCCAAAAATGTTCCTTGTTTTTGTTTGCGCAAATGACTTGTTAGTTTAGGCGCAAACGATTTTTTTGTATGGTGCCAGTTCCATGGACATTCATTTCCGACAATCGCCCCAAAAGTAGTAAGCTGGTAAAATTCCGAACAAAGAATACAAAGGAATTATTCGGCGAGGTCCTCACCAAGCGCTTACACCTAATCACAGTTTTCTTACGCAAAATTGAGGTAGTAGAAACCCATATTACACATATGTGTAGGTACACATTGGCCGCCTAAAAATACAACAAATTCTTTGTGTATTTAAAAATATTTGCATATAATTTAAATATATGATGCTTTTGTTACAAAATAATAACAAAATCTTCATATATTTAGTGTAATTTAAACAAAATAATGATAATTCCATATTTTGTCTTCCGCACTGCGAAACATGATCATCTTTTTTGCACGCGGCCACACAAATACTAAAATATACCTCCCAAAAAATTATAAAACATCGATGAAGAGATAACACATAATATGTAGAGACTAAAAGAAGTAAGAAAAGTAAGATATTTATATATAAACTCCTCTCTTCAAAAAACGTAAAATTTACCTACACGTTTGTGTAGCCAGGGCCGGAAAGGGTTAAGGCCCGGTGTAAATTGTTCGCCTAGTACCAAATTTGCTACGCTTTTGAAACCAGGACGATCAGGCAGCAGGTCGAACTTCTCTTACAAGTGGTGAAAAATCAGTCCTAAATTTTAAGAACTCCTTTCCCTCGACTTTGGGTGTAAACCACGACTACCTAGAGATGGCTGAGGAGTCCTCACCAGTAGTCAGTCCGGAGTAGTGGTACCAGATATGATCTCTGGTTAGCCGCGATCTCACGATATCTGTTAATTTGGAACCCTCCCGAATTTAGGTATTGAGTGCATCTAATTTCCCCGTAGGATGTAACACTTTAAGGTGGAATATACTTCTAATGTTTCCCTACATAACCTCAGGGGGAGGTGTTTAATGTTGGGCCGAATCAAAATTGGCCAATGAATCGTGGAATGTAGACCTTAAGAAACAACCGAATTTGCTCCTTGGCCGATTTGATATGAGTAACAGATTAATCTAAATTAACATCGACATGTTCTTGTCAGAAACTAAATTATAATGAAAAACTGATCTAAATGTTTGTGTCAAAATTAAAAATTACTTCAATTGTTAAACAGTTTTATTTCACTTATTTATATATTTAATAGTTTCTTAATTGTTTTTCGCAATTGCTCTCAGTTTTATACTCAAATTAAAACGATAAAACATTTAATTATAGCATTTTTTTTTCTACACATAAGCATGCGATTAATAATTCTATATTTAACATTGACTCTGCGGAAATTAATGTCAGATTAAACCACATGCAACACTTGTTTCGTTTTCATACAAAAAATTAATTGAAATTTCAATACGTTTCTTCGTTTAGTCGTATTATGGTTTATTCGGAAGTCTCTCTGTAATGAAATAGTGGTCATTAAAGTAGTGGGGGTGATGGTAGTGCTGACCTTTGCGAAATCCCCACAACATATACAAGTACATGGTTACATTAAACGGCCAAAAATTGACGGACGGACGGACGGTCAGACTGACTGATTGTTTACACAACAATTTTATCAGTCGAATAACGAAAAGTGATTTATGGTTGTGCTTTATTAATATATTTTTTTTTCGTAAAAAAATTTAAAACATTGTAGCATGGTACTGGTGCTTCTCGTATGCTTGAATTGATGTCAAAGAATTTTAAGAGTTTGTATTTTTCATTTTCTTTGGTTGAACAGTCATTTGTGTTAATTTGTGGCGTTTAGTGTTGAGTTTGCTTTAGTTTTTGGTAAAAAAAAGGTGAAGATTTTTCTTTGATTTTATTTATTTTATAATTTTAATGCAAACATTTTGGTCAATTATTAAAATTCCGACCACGTCAATACGGTTTCTTGTTTCAACATAAACATAAATTTATTAATTTTTAATGTGAACCACACATCCTTTTACCATAAAGTGTGTTCGTTTTAAAGTTATGATTCATTCGGTGAAAAAGATTCAATGCGCTATAAGAAGAATTTTTTTGGATTATGTGTCAATAGTTCCTGGAATTTTGTTAAAAGGTGGGTAAAAGAATGATTTTGATAATCAGAGAATGCGATTACTTTTGAAATTTGTTTTAAAAAACTTTTAATGATTTCGCTCGATTAAAATTTTCATCAAAAGATCATTAGATCTTCTGTCATAAGGAGATGTTATGATAATTTCTTTATTTTGTGGCCTGCTGTCTTCGCGAGAAATGATAAGGACACTCCTTCCAGTTTAAACCGGTTTTGACAGAAGTTTCTTTTCTTTTGTTCTTTTAAATAAGACAACTAAAGAAAAAGAAACAAAGAAAAAGAGCAATTCTTCTCTTGGTGCCGGTTCACACACGTCAAGTTTGACTCGTCAAGTCTGGAACTTTTAGGAGAGAAGGGAAAAGAGAATGCCGTATCTTTTCCCCTTTCTCCTAAAAACTCAAGACTTGACGAGTCTAACTTGATGTGTGTGAACGGGCAATTAAAAAAAAATGAAATGGAAACCAACAAAAAAAAATGGAGGTTTTTAACCATATAAAATCATTTATTCTAGCAAAATTGTCCCTTAAAAGAGAGTTTCGATATCAATTGCTGTTATTTAAGCCCTAATGTTATGTCTCAGTAGGTGTATCTTGGAACCCTTTCCCGTAGAACTTGACAATCAAAATTTTATTTCAAGTTTTCGTTAAGCATCACTGGTTGTTGCTGATTTAAAGATAAATTTAAATTGGCTTCAAAAGTTCTGGTCTGGCAAGGCTGTCAGCTGTTAAAAATTTTTCATATAAACTGTAATTTATTTAGTGAAAAGCTTGCCATTTAAGGATATGGATCGTTTAACAACCGAAGAAAGCATAAAAATAGTTAAAACTTACTACCAAAATGTGGTGGTTCAAACATGGCCACGTTTTGAGCATTACGGGATGATAATGGTCGTCATAATCGATCTACTGTGTAAGGAATTGGCAAGATTATAAGGAAATGTGAAAAGACTAGAAGCTCTAAAAATGAGGTCAGGCCTGTGCATCATTGCCATGTCGCACTGCCAAAAATATCACTTCTGTTAGTGAAAGTGTGGCGGATAATCCAAATTTGTCGATTACACGACACAAAGCACAATGCACGTGTGATAACCGACTATTTTTTGGCCTGTAATTGAAGACTGATTTTGGCTTTATTGCATGAAAAGCTTCCAGAACTCGTTATTTCACGTTTTGGCGACATCAGTTGGCCACTAAGACCATGCGACTTCACGCCGTTCGATGTTTTTACATCATAGTCCATGTCAACGCGGATAATCCCCTATCGTTGGAGCGTCTAACACCAACATTCTTCAAGTAATCGCCGAGATGTCGCTCTAAATATGGAAAAAAGTGTTCGAAAACTACCTTAAAAGGATCGACTGCTGCAACCAATTAAAGAGGCGGTCAGCGTTGCCACGACAAAAAAAAAATGTTTAACCAAAGTGTAAACATAAAGTAACCAAAATCGAAAAAAGGTAACCAAATTATTATTTATCAGAAGTTTTATTTTATTCGCACTTCAGTTGGAAAATATGTCCAAAGAAGAAACTGTGTGCGTTTCTATTTTGTAGGATTATAAACCCCTCGACCTATTTTTATAAAGTTTTGAGTATATACCGATGGTCTGGAATGAACAATCGAAAATTTTTCAAAATTTTTTGTACACGTGATTAGAGCTTTCAACCCTTTTATTTAATGAGCTCTTACATGTAAAACTTTTTAAGTCTTGCTGTGTTATAATGCTTTCAAAGTGTAAATTTAAGCTAAATTATGCGGAAGATTTTGTATATATGGATGATTTTTGCCCTGTAGAAATAGAATCGTATTATACCGGGTGTGATCGGAAGGGCCTTTCACCTTATCGTCTATCTAGAAAAGCATTTAAAGTAGCAGTTAATAGTCATCTACAATTCTAAGCATATACCTTATGTTGTTAATTCAATGGTCTGTTGAAGTTTAAGCTTCTAAAAAAAAATTTTTAATTAGCGGAGCGGATAATTCTTGTTCCAAAATAAAAAAATGGTTATTTTTGTGTTGAAAAAAGCAACCAAAATGGAAAAAAGTACACAAGTACACATTTGAAAAAATTAACCATGTTTGATTAAAAGTAACCAAAACGGCAACGCTGCTTACTTTAAGTACGAGTCGTACTTAAGTAGTTAAGTACGAATAACATTAAACGTACTTAAAACAATCCTAAAGGAATTTCTTAAAATAAGTACCAAATCTCTAAACCACGTAAAAAAAATTGATTTTTTCGTTAATTGTGCCACTCTGAGAGTAAAATTACAAAGTCCCGTTAGTTGTCTCATCTCACAGCATTATATTCTTTATGCGTGCATAAGCTTGTGTTTGTCAAAATTTGTATGTGGCTTGTTGTGAGTAGAAACAAGACAATAGAACGAAAAGAAAAACATACATTATGTTCATGTTTAACAAGTAAAATCAACAGCATAAGTTCTTCTTTAGTTTATATTTTTAGTTAAATAAGTACATTAAATTTTTAAGCAGAAAACATGATATTCGCCGTCTGTCTCTGGGATAAATGTTTTAGGTTAGAATCAATCTTATTTCTCTTTCGGATTATTTTAAGTACGAATTCGGAATTAAATCAACATTATCATGCTTGAATCAAGCGAATTTGAGATTGATTCGGTATTAAATATGAGGATTGTAATTTGACTTAGAATACACATTCGAATAATATGAAAATGTATACACGCAGAGAAAAAATATGGTTGGGCATGGTTACGGCAACAACATTATATTTAATGTAACAATATATTGTTGTCGTACATAAATAATTGTTATTTTTATTTAATATCAACATTATTATAGTTACTGTAAACATATCAATGTTTATCGCAATTATAAATTTGAGTATTGTTGACCGAATAATAATTATTTTTCTTAAAACTAAATTATGATAACTTTCAAAACATATTATGTTACTCACAACCATATCATGATATTTAATAGCCATAACATGATAACTTGCTATAAATTTATCATATTATGTTTAAGATGCAATCAAACCATTTTTACTCTAATAATATTATGTTAGCGCCATTTGTAAAATGGTTTTGTATCACTTATGTCCTTTATTTTATATGTGAGCGGTTAAACAATTTCAAGATAAATTCCAAAAAAAAAAAATAAGTTTACAGAAATTAAAAACATTTAAATATTAGCGGAGTTCATTCAGTATTAGTGATTTAATAGTGCAAATGCAAAATATCGTAGTTTTTGTGTAAAATCCAACAACAAAACACACAGAGATTTCGTTATATTTGATAAAAGTGTGTCGATATTTCTGTGGTTTTCATGGTCAAGATGAAATTATGGGCTACGTATTGGTCTTTTTAAACTTTGTCATAACGTTTAAAAATCGTAATTGATCCACCTTTTTTCAACAATTTTGAGAAATATGTAAAGAGCGTTTAACATTATGCAATATGGCATCAACATCTCAAAATCGGAAAAATGGACATACGCGGTTGCCCGTGAAACCCACAGATTTTGCATTTGCTCTTTTGCAAGCCTTATATTATTCTCCGATATTTGATTTATATTAAGAAAAATTTTAAAAAGCCACAAAATAAAAATCGAGGCAAAAAATTTAATTTATTTTATATTTGTATGACAGTTATGAGTGGTGCTGTATCATAATATGATTGCTTCTAAATGTATAATGATTAACATGACAATAATATGATTAATTTCTTAGCTTATTATCATTAACATGATAATAATATGATTGCTTCTTAACTTATTATGATAAACATGACCATAATATGATTAGTTCTTAACTTAGTATGATTAACAGAATTTTAATATGATTAAGGGAAAAATATTATGATGTAATATTACGAGTATGTTTAGTCATAATATGATTCAAAAATAATCTTAATATGGTGACTACAATCATGAATCTTATCATAATATGTTGCTCTTAGAATATGTTTACCACAACCATGTTTTTTCTTTGCGTGTAGATAAGTAAAGCGTTTTGCACTTAAATCCGTACTTGAATGTGCTTGATTCAAAAAATCAGTACTTGTCGTACTATTGACACCGCTTCAGATTGATTTAAGTACACAGAAAAAATTTTTGCAAAAATTTATTCAATTAAATAATTAATTGGTGTACATTAATTATTCAATTAATTTTTTGTTTGCTGCAATTAATTTTTTTAATCAAAACCCATAAAATTAAATGTTTGTGTATATGTGGGGTATTTTTTGTTTATACAATTAATTTTTTAATTGACTAAATTTGTGTCGCATGACTCGAAAATACAAATCCGTTAATTGATATGATCAATTCCTTTGCAGGGGCAAAATTAGTTAACTATTTAATTGTCTGAACGAATTGTTTAATTGAAATCGATTTTCTATTTTTTCTGTGTACGGATGTATTGATTTTTCTTTTCAGTGTAGCTTTATGTGTCTTTATAAAACGTTACTTTTGAACAAGAAAAATGGACAACTTATAACAACCCAGCCAGTAAAATATTCCGACATCTTCCCGATATCTAAGAAACGTCGACAAAAAAGGAATCGTATATGAATTCTGTCAGATTTCTAATGCAAAAATTTTTGATATCTGCCATAAATCTAATATAAAAAAAATCCATGGAAAATTCTAATGTGTTAGCCGACTTTCTTATTGTTTTCTGAAAGATAACTGAAAGAATTAATTTTATTGCAAAACAAAAAAAAAAAAAAAAAAAAATTAAAATTATTTTCAGCTTAATGACAGTCGCCTAATGTTCACACAAAAATCGTTCTCTTTCGACACATCTTTATGTATTCATTCAGAAATCTAAATAGACACATCGTTAAAAAAAATTCCCCCAAAAATATCCATGTGATTTGGATCAGAAAGCGGTCGGACAATACGTATATTCAATGCAGGGGTTTCCATTTCTTTGCACAATTGTGCAAACCACTACAAACACATATTTTTATGCTCTTCAATTCAGTCGTCGGTGTGACTTCGACAAATGTACATGTTTAGCGGATGCTATATTATTTTGTTTCAGCTTACACTCAAAAATATTGTGCGGTCAAAAATGCTTTTGGTAACATCCAATGCCTTGCGTGCAATATTTAGAGTCTAAATTTTAAAACTTAAATGCAGAGTAATATAACATTTCTATTTAATTTTAACACAATTTAAATTGTTGAAAATATTTAACAGCAAAGCTAACGTAAATTTAATTAAGTAACATTTTTTAACAATAACATTTACTGCAACGTTTAAGCTAACGATATGTGTTTTGTTTGTGAAAAAAAATTCTTTGATACCTGTAAAAGGGTCCCTTTTGCTTTCTTTAAAAAGACGTACCTAAATGCAGAAATGATTAAAAAAATAGCCAAAAGAATTTGTTGGTATTTTGCTTGTAAAAATATTTTGGTTTCTGTACCAATCGCGTCGGTGGGTTTTTTCTTTCTTTGAAAACACTTTTCTTAAGTAAGTAGAAATATTTAAAAAACAAATAAAAAAGTCTTGTTTTGCTACAATTTATGTGTAAATAACCTCTACACATAAAAGCAAATGTGTTTGGGTAAGAAGATTGTTTTATTGATGTATTAACGAAACTTTATTGTTTCGCACTATTTTTATTGCTTACTTTTTTATGCTACAATTATTTGACCGAGCCCAAAGAGTTAAGGCTCAGTAAGTCTTTCTTTCTGTTCTGTTACGAACCAGCTGATTTGTTTTTGTTATTAAAAAACCTGTGAAATTGATTAGTTGTTCTGTTGCGGTTCAGTTTGATAAAATCAAAAACTTGTAAAGTAATTGTAAGTGACCGCAAAATAAATGATAAAAAATACATTAATTAAATTTTATTTTTTCAAATTTATGTGCATAAAAGTTATTGAAATAAAACAATGGATGGTGCAAAACTAAAAAATTTGTCATAAATGGCTAATAAGTTGCTACAGAAAAAGTAACTTTTACAATTTTGAAACAGAACGGCACGGAACAGAACAGAAACAGAAAGTAAAGACTAATTCTGCCTTTAACCTTACTAATTTATGGTAACTATTTAACGTAACTTTGACCTGTTATAATGACTTTATACATTTTTGCAGGCAAACTCATATGCGCATTTTGTATTTTCTAAAAAGTTATGATATACCATTAGCTAGAATAAAAATGTATGCACAGATGTTTGAAGTATGAGCAACCCAACACCGTGAATACCATTTCTATATTACTTACCACTATGAATACCCTAACTGTTTACAAAAATAACTTTTTCACGTTATAATTCTCATATTGAATTTAAAAAATGGTTATTAGAAGAGGAAATTAATGAACCAAAATCAGTTCCCAAACTGAAAATGGAGATTTCAAGTTTAGTAATATTGGAAATTGTTAAGAAAGGAAGACCATTGTGGGATGGTGTTTTTATCAAGCAATTGCTGAAGAAAATTTGGAAAAGGCTTAATTATAATACTAAATTTATAGAGTCTCTTCCCCTGTCCAGTCAAACGGTAGGCCGTCGTACTGTTCAATTTGGAACTTGAATCTGCAATAAGGGACAATTTTTCTATCAGCTGTGATTTGCGTGCAATATTTATTTTTTATGAATTTTTTAAACATAAAAAACTTTAATTTTTTACAATTGTTTGATAAGATATTTGAAACTGATTTAGAGTCAAAAAGCTTCCGAATAAAAAAAAGGGTAGTTTTAAAATCAGCGACATTGAATTGGTAAAGAATTGCTACAAATTTTTTATCAACACAAAAAATTTTTAATTTTGTACCTTTGTGTTATACAACTTAAAATATGTATTACTAACATTTTATTTCGGCTGTAAATAAATGCTTTCTCTCATTTTGCTTACTCTCTGGTACTCACTAATACACAACCAAAAAAATTTTGGAAATCCCTGATTCAATGTCTGACAGAAATCTAAACGAAGTCTCCAAGAATGAAGTCAGTTATTTGCAAGAAATTTCTGATTCAGACAACATTTTGCTGGCTGGGAATTAACACCTCTTTCCATAAAACACTGTTAGAAAATTTCCAATTTTAGCATATGGAGTATTGAAAAAAATTGTTTAATTCCTACCAAAAAATACTTGTATCTAACATCAGTTTTATTTTCTCCTTTACTTTATAAATTTGATTACTTTTTGTTTAAATTTAAAGCACATTATTTCACAATATAGAATCCTATTTTTGCTGTGTGTCATGAATAGTCAGTCTACAAGATTGTGAAGCACAACAAATGTAGGAATTTGTGTAATAAACTGTGACTATAAACTTTATCGTCAAATTACTTACACCAACGACACAATATGACAATAACCCATAGAAAGACAGACCGTCTAATAGACAAACATTATTATATTTTAGTAGTTTATAAACTAAAACAGCACTCACAAACATTTATTACGAAATAAATGAAAGATTTTTGTCGTTTTGTTTAAACTATAAAACTTTAATGAGTTTATGCTTTTAAACAACAGCAAAAAGTGGAAAAAATAAGAGACAAACAACAATTTGTTTTGTTATTTCCCTTTTATTTCATATCTAAAGGTTTTTCAATGACTTTCAACAGGCAAAAAGTCAAATCGTTTTTTTTTTATAAGAATAAAAAAAACTTTCAATCAGTTTTTGCCTTGTATTTCTCTGTGAATTTTTTTCCTTGCGCGTATCCTCTGCTTTTTGTGCTGATTCTATTTGAGCAAAAGTCAAAGACCTAAAAAGTCATTGATTTTTTAGTAGGTAGATTTTATTCTGTTTTTACCGATGTTCTTGTTGTTGTTTTCATAGTTTTCTACTCCATTTGAAGGATACAAAAAATCCCATCGAAGGCAAAAGGAAATAGATAAAGAAAAATACAAAACTAGGTCTTTGCTATGTTAAGCTTTCAGTGGACTCAAAGTGTAAATGTGTGGAAAGAATTTTAGAAAGGAACTATGTATGCACTGTCTATGTCTGTATTATTGATGTTTGTCTTTAAAAGGATACATAGGCATGTTGACTGGGCATCTTATACTGAGAGTCTGCACATTGATCTGAAGTATTGAAAAACCACTAACAGATCTAGCTGCCTTTTTACGGGAGCAAGAAGCTTTTGGGTAATAAAAAAAAAAAATTTATTAGACAACGAGAGAATTTGCGCTTTGAATTTGAACTTTTATATTCTAAGACACTAACTTAAACTGACCCTGTTGCACCTCCGAGGGTGAAGGGATCATATGAATGCAACATGTAATGCACAAAACATTCAAAAGACAGAGCTCCTTGGGGTCCAATGGATTTCATTGGGTTCGAAGTTGTACCTCAGTAACTGAGGAGTTACGGGTTTCAGTAGGCCCCGCTGAAACGCACCGGTCAGACTATTGGTGAGTTGTCCGTTAGTATGCTTCTTGCGAGAAATGTTTCCAATATTTCAGGATGATTGCCTTTATGAAAGCCCGTAGTGGTTGTGGCTTAAACCCAATGTCTCGGGTAGGATGTCGTCCTTTTGGATGACTGATATTTGCCGTGCAGTAAAGTTTAGCTAGTAAAGGGATCCCTAAGTGCTGTTACTATTCAGCAGAAGCTGATGGAATTATGAATAGCAGTGGAGGTTAGATAGCTTCGGCTCCTAAACAAGGGATGGATGTAAATTTTTGGTGAATTATACACTCGAATGTGAAAATGATCCTTCACTCACACAGGGGCATTTAATAAGTGCTTAATGGGTCGATTAGGGATGGCAACTAATCTGAAGTTGAGTTGCCAGTAAGGAAATCAGGCAACTCCGCTCATGTTAAAATATAAAATAAAATAATTTTTTTTGTATTTTTTAACATGAGTGACGTTGCTGCATCAGTTGTGTTAATAGCAGCACAACTGAAGTTGTTTTGCTATCCGTTATCGACCCATAATATTCACACACCATGTGTTTGGGATTCACCTTGAAGTAAGGTTGCAAGACAGGTATTCACGTAAACCAAATCATAGTTGTCTTTCAGGAAGATTGTCACATCTGACCCTGTTGGACGTCTACATTTTCGAATTTAGTCTTGGAGGTTTCTTTAAGACCGCGCCTTTAAGCGGACCGGGTGAGTCTCTGAGGCTTCCGTCGTGGCAATGGTTTAAACTTTAATCGCAAAAAGGTAATTATTGACCAGCTTCTAGCAGGGCTGTGGAGTCGGATCTGGAGTTAAAGAGTCGGAGTTGATGTTTTTGTATCGGAGTCGGACTGAAAAAACCCACAAAAACACGTCATTCCGACTCCAAAATTATTCGACATGAAAAATTTTCTAATATTTTTAAAAATATGCTTTTAAAATTTTGACGTCTGAAAATAAGGACCAGTCTTCTTTACATGTGTATGTAAATAACTATATAAAAGCTCAATGCGGCACCTTGTTAGAATTAAAATATCGATTTGAAATTTTTACAGAATCATGTTCTTGCTATATTTAACTATTTCAAAGGTACTGCATAAAAAAAGTCATAAAAAGTCAAATAAGAACCCGTCTCACATACATTTAGCATCAAGGTTGGAGTAGGTGTCGGAGTTGGAGTCGTACTTCAAAAATTTTTATACTAGATAGGACTTCTAACGATTGTCTTAGATTCGAGGACTGTCCCAGGGTTATTCAAGCGTTTTTACATTTAGTTTCGAATGATTCAAACCCAATTCGAAAATGATTCTTTTCTTAAATATTTAAACTTTCTTTTTTTACATTATCTATTTTTCAATCTTCCAAATTAAAAATGTATTAATTAATTAAAAACACACCCAGTCAAAGGTAAACTACACCCTACATTAACTACAACATAACCTTAATAGAGCCTCCCCATGACAACCTCCAACATGTCTCATATTCGTTATTATTAGTTAATAACCCTTATTTTTCTAGTTTCATTTGCTTAAGAATAATTAATGTTTGTGAACTTTTTATAACGTAAGATTCTGTTGGAAAAATAAAAAAAAGATGTTTTCACACAAAATAAAATTCTTTTGAAATCTATTTTACTGTTTCTGATGACAAGGTACCGCCAAACATACAACCCAACTCTTTTCAAATTATATACATTTTCGGGTGGGTGTGTTTTCATATTGTGTTTTTTTTTTTGAACAAGAAAAATATTAATTGTCTAACTAATTTTAATTCAACATTTATGCTCCATTTATTACAATAATTGTTAGTGATTTTTTGGCATTGACTAGAAAGTTTTTCCTGTTTATTTTTGTTCTTTTGTTTGGCTTTTGACTTAAAGATTGGGCGAGAATGGAACTATGAAGTTTTTTTTAAGAAAGTTCAATAAACTTTTAAGTTTACACGCCTCTTTTTTTTGTAAGGGACAACAAAATATATAATAATGAAGTAGAAGAGCACCTTGTAGAAAGTACTTTTTTAAAATAGATTAACAAAGTATCTTTAAGATTATCTTTGTAATGCAATTTTGTAGGAAATTTCCTACAAAATGTTTTCTGGGTAATGTAAAATAAAATAATAAATCATACTCTTTTTTTTTCTTTTTGCCTCTTAATTGCACTAATATTTTTTGACCTTTTGCCACTTTAAAAAATGAACAAAAAACCAGATACCAACCAGACACTTGAGGTAAAACTGATACAAAATGAAAAAACCAAAAAACTATATATTTAAAATGCAATTTTACATAAATCAAATAGTCGGTTACTAAGGGCAACAAACCAGTTCTATATTTTACTTATTACGGCCAAAATTTAAATTATTAATACTCTCCATACTTCCAACCACCATTGTTCCAAGCCATTCCATACAATGTTGTATTGGTACATACTTTAAAGCAGCAAGGTATGAATACGAATATTGTACAAGTATTATAGAAATTCATATTCAAAAGTCATTGTAGTTTTTGAAGAAAGAAAAAATCTAAAAAGGCGCTACAAGAATTGTAGAAGGGAGGATAGAAGGACAAGAAGGTGTATTAAAAGGCCAAAGAGGTAATTTGGTTTTACTGGAACATATTAATAACGTACCAGCCAGCTACCCACCAAGCTGGCAAATTAAAAGTTCATATAAGTAAATTAAAGTTTGGTTAATTTAGTTTTTTATGTGATAGAGGAAATTTTTAATACCCTACGAGAAATAAAATTTTTCAAAAGCGTAATTTGTACCATTGCAAAGGGGATATTTAAGGGATTTACTTTTTAAAAGGAACAAACAACATTTTATAGGCTCATCTTCTTACGTATTCCATAATACTTTGTGAGATAGAAATCAAATAAGTTTTATTGCGACTGTCAAAAAATCTAATTTAACATGAAAGTTTGTATTCACACTTTCACACATAAACATGATTTTGATCCAATGAAAAGTATTATTTAATAACAAGATGTCGTTTAAATATGCTAAATTTCCATTTCATGCCATTGACAAACTGAAATTTATTGTTGATGGGACCAAGCTATTTCTATGCGCGGTTCACTGGTTGATTAGGCCAGATCGTCAGAAAACTTCATCCAAAGATTTAAAAAAAAACTAAAGATATTTTACAAATAAAACTGTTAAGCGAATAAGAATTATTAACCATAGTTTTGCCTGTAACTATATCAAAGCTTAAATAAAAACAACAACAATAAACAGTGACTTTATCTCTTCTTACAGTATTATTGTTTATAAAAATTTCAAAACACGATGAAGTCGTATGGGACTTAAATTTTTTTTCGTAATACTTGTCATTTTCATAACACATTGCATTCACACTTTTCATTATAGGTACTTGAGATTTTGACTTGTATTAATGCAATAAAGTCTTTTATAACATAAATTGATTGCTCTCTCTCTCTCTCTTTCCCTTTATTTTTTTACCGATATTCATAAAGGGCGTTAAATGAAGAAAATGTCCATCAAGATTAAATTGCAAGACTTTCGTAAAACGATAAAAATCTATTTTTATATAATTTTAATGTTAAAAAATCAGAAAAATACTGCAAATTGCACCTTTTTTGCGGATATCTTGTACCCATGTACATAAAATTAATACACTGGTACCTCAGGAGCAGGACAAATATAAACCCCTTAAGCATCTTTAAGATATCTCACCTCAAAGAACAGACCAAACTGAGGTGAAAATGTGATGTATGTTAAATGCCCAAATCAGTTGCAAGGCAACTTTCGAAGAAAGAGACAGAAAGAGTGAAAGTCATGTAGAAATAGCAAACAAAAAAAATATATAATTCTGCATTTTGATTACGTTTGCACATTCACTGCGAAAAGATATTCCAAGAAAAAGCAAAGGCGTTGTCGTTAATAACTAAGTCGTTTTTTTGTAATAGATTAAATTATTACACAACCTGTGTTCATTAATCTGGTACAAGAAACGACGCATACGTTAACGACAACACCTTACACAGCAAAGCCGAATATCTTGTGTACTTTGCGCCTCAAAGTACGGACTTAAACCACTACCAACATAAGATCTTTAAACAGTTTTACCAATAACGAGTACAAAATTCTAAGGTCGGTCCAGTGAGCTACACATTCATGTGATATCAGATTGGTCTTAATCTTCTCTATTAACTGCCTATTTCACGATATCTCTCGAACGCTGTCGTTCGCATAAATTACATGTAAAACAAAAACAAATCCTCAAAATAAGTTAGCTAATGGCGATTTTTTTTCTGAGAAATCGCCATAAGTCTGCAAGTTATAACCTATTTACACTTGAGCACATCTTAGAGAAATGCGTGGAAGATGTGAAAATTGAAAAAACTTTTTTACATTTGTAACATCTTTCATCTTTCATCATAAAAATATTTATTCTTACGTGTAAGAGCGAATAAAAACTAAATTAATGAAATTACTGTCCTGCTCTTTTGTATTTTTTTCTAGTTATTGTAAAAATTATTTGTTTTTTCTAGTGATGACACTAAAATAATCGAAAGATGTTGAATGAAACAACATGAGATAGAAACATCTTTTAAAGATGAAGAAATATGAATATGTCGTTTCAGTATCTTTAAAAATCAATGTAAATTTTTTTTCTCCTTTTCCCTGTATATATTTTAAATTTTATTTTGTACTAGCCGTGCTGCGGCGTTGCCCGTCCACAGTTAATTTTTGACTAACTATAAAAGTAAAATTAAAATCGTTTGGATAAAGGCAGAAATGGCACTTTTGTCTCCTATTGGTCCAAGACTTGAAAAAATATAAAGCGTGTGATGTTTATTGTATGTAGATCATTCTACATATGTTTTAAATTTTTTAAAAACCTGTAAGATAGTTTCAGTTAGGCAAAAATTGTCCATGTATGTTTTTTATGCTGATCTATCTATGATTGAAATTTAATCAAAATTGGTTAGATATTTTCGGAGAGGCAGTAATTCTCCCTATCTCCCCCTCTTGGTCCTAGTTTAAACAAAATATAAAACCTATATTTCCAATTTCTTTTAAATCGATTCAGCTATTTAGACGATGAAACGTAGCAAACGCAAAAGTCACCTTCGCATTCAGCCAGGAGACGTTCGAGCGGACAGATAGACTGGAGGTGGAATGGAGAGTGAACAGCGTATCCACGTATTTTTCTTTTAAGTACGGAAACTATTGCTTCAATAGATCTCTTCTAAAACGATAATTAATATTTTGTGAGTATAGGAGGCTTAGCGCGCCTCGCTCCTATTCTAAGCACTTAAGGGTAACCTGGAAAGACAAGACAAGAAAAGAAACAAGATTATTTGCTTTATTATCGGGCCTGTTCTGAAAATCACGTGTTTTTGAAAACACGCATGTGATTTGAAATCACGTGATTTGAGTAAAAGTGATTTGCAGAACAGGCCTGTATATACGTCAATTTGGGCTAGAAACCACATAATTCGTTGATCATGAAAGAAACGGGACCAATTAAAGCTGCAGACATTTTTAAAAAATAATGAGAAAGCCTTCCTTTAATTCTTGAAAGAATAGAATTTTTAAATGTAAAAATTGAATTTCTTAAATCGAGTTTCACAACCCAGTCTACCAATCGCATTATCAACGAATTTTTCAACATTTTTGTTGTAGCATACAAAAAGAATCAAATAAAAAGTAGGAATTATGTTAAAGTTATACATATTTTATGACTTTGCCACGGTGAAGTAAAGAAAGGCAGACAGACAGAAGCTTTATTCAGCATACATTGTTTTGCGATTTTCTTTTTATTCTTTTACCACAGCCTTCAGCTACTTTCAGTTAATTTCATTTCGCCACAAAGAAATCAGAAAATCAAAAAGAAAAATAAATTACCACAAAAAGGTGGCAACAAGATAAATTAATACAAACATCATGCTACAAAATAAAACCCCAACAATGACTTGGCGTTGATTTGATAAATAAATAAAAAAAAAAACAATTACAATGGTTTGAATAAAAAAAATCTCTTTTTATTCGCTCTTTTATAAAAAAAATCAAAAAAAAATATTCAATATGACCTAAATTTTATAAAGTTGCTCGAACGCCGAACGCACATAATATTATTTTTGATTTGAATTTACAATTTTACAGGAAATCCGTTTAAAAACCGTTTACACTGTAATACTTGTTATTCTAATTGAAAAAATTTTGTTGTGTAAAACTTTAAACCCCTGCCTTTTTAAGTAAGAAAGAAACACTTAATAATTTCTTTAATTTTTTTTCTTGAAGTTTTCAAATATAAATTTGAAGTGATAAAAAATTGTAAATAAATAGTTTATTTGCTTCTGTTAATATTTTTTATTTTAACAAATTCGTAAAAACTAAAGCATTCAATGTCATTTTCAAAATGCACTCAGTCATTTAGTTATTTGCTTTATAATAATTCATCAATTACACACATCATGTAATATTGTATGATGTGTGCTATGATGCCCGACCTTAATTTTTTTATAAAATTGTATAATTGGTTTAAAACAAAATAAATAATAAAAAAAATGTTCCAAATATGTCAAGTCTTTAAACTACTAGCGTGCCGAAGCATTAAAAGCCCGAAGTTTTGAAATACCAACCTCTTCAGTTAAACCCAGCAATCCAACAATCAAGTGGCGAGCAATAAACTACTTGATTGTTCTTTCACAAAATCTAATCAAAAAATAATTAAAATATTACAACTTTTAATGAAAACTTGAAAATTTACCAAATAAACTAATTTTATAAAATTTTACAAAATAAACTAACTTTTAAAATCTATTTTGTCTTTGCAGGTATGTGAACAATGCATTACTAAAGAAATATTGAAATAAAGAGTTTTTAAATTCAAAAAGGTTAGTTGAAAAAAAAATACTTTTTCTATTGTAAAATAAAGTTAATACAAAATTGTGTTTATTGAAAATGGGTTGTATAGACTTTTTCCTATAAAAAAGAATTTTCTAAAGAAAAAAGTCTGTTTAACTTTCTTCCATCTGTAGAAAGAGTTTTTTCTTTAGAAAACAATTTTGTACAAAAAACATTATTCTAAAGAAAAAGTTTCTGTAGGAAATTTTTCTTTGCAAAAAGTTCAGTATAAGACTTTAGATAGGATAAATTCTCTTTATATAAGACTTTTGTGACTAAAACTAGATTGTTTTCTATAAAAAGTTCTGTATTACATTTTTTCCATATAGAAAATTATTTTTTAAACTTATTTATAGAAAAAATATATTATAAGAAGAAAAGAATGTGTATAAGAATTTATGTGTAAGAGTTTTTTTATAAAAAAAATTTTGTGTGTATAAAGTTCTGTTTATGACATTTTTCTTTTGAAACATTTCTGTATAAGACATTCTGTACATAAGTATGTCTCCTTTCTATTAAAATAGCTCTGTTGAAATTTTATGTCTTTAAAACCGTTAGTTGTTTTATAAATAGTTCTGTATAAGACTTTTTCTTTTCTAACCAGAAAGTAAGTTCTTTCTATATAAGAATTATGTTTAAGAATTTTCCATAAAAAATTTTTTGTAGTATACTTTTCTTTAAAAATAGTTTTATTTGATCATTTTATAGCAAAAGTTCTCTACAAAAGCTCTGCACAATAATTTTTGTTAACAAAAATTTCCAAAGAAAACTTTCTATAGAAAAATTTGTGTATAAGACATACAAGACTTATTGCTTTCAAATCGAAAAAGAATTCGATCACGACTGCCATAATTTGCCCCCTGATCTAGCTGTAAAAATCGATTGTTTCAGAGTTGTCAACTCGGTGCGTTTCGCACCGGTTTGGTGCTTTTTTAAATTTGTTCTGCGATAACAATAATGATGAAAATATAATCTTTATTCATTTGGAATAATTATTATTAATTTTTGATCTCTTTTTAAAAATTTTGAAGAGAATTTATTAAATAATTTTTGAATATGGGCAGTTCCAGCGAAAAGTCTACTTTTTGTAACGTAGACAAAACGTCTTGCTCAATTCGCTGTCTTATTCAGTTTTGTAATGCAAGTCAAAATCCACTTCTGTTTTTTTAACGAATATAGTGCTACTTCATTACTTTGTATATATAAAAACCCCTTTTACAAATTTGACTTCTTCATTTAATTTTTTTTACATTTTGTGGTACAAATATCACGACATGTCAAAATGGAAATGCCCATATGGATCATCTATGTATCATTTATGTACAAATTTGTTTATTTTTTTTAATAAAGTTTTTGGTTTTTCTTTTTTAACTATTTATGATGTAATAGGCTGTTTTATTGCTATAATTTTAATATAAAAATATTAAACTTCTGAAAAAAAAAATTAATTTTTAACAATATTTTAATAAAAGGGTAATTCCATGTCAAAACGACTAAGAGTGGGACACGACCCCTTCCGATTTTAATGAAATTTGGCGAGAAGGTTCCTTTTATCTTATAAGGAACATATATCAACGAAAAAAAATTTTTAAATTTATTTTTCGAAAGTTATGTCATATTCAAAATGTCATAATTTCGCCGAATTAGCCGAATGTGTTGAGATTATTTCTTCAATATCTCGAAAACTACATGACATACGAAGATGATTTTAATGTCATTTTAAGGAGAATACTTGGGGCTACAAACCATATATTGAAAAAAACACCTCCTTCAAAGTTTCAGGATTTTTAAAGAACAGTTTGAGGTATTATATAAAAAAAAATCAGCCAAATAAAAAAAAAGGTTTTTGAATTATTCCGTTTTTAAAATTTAATATTTTGCAGATATTACATTTTTCAAAAAAATTATTTCTTTTCAATATATGGTTTGTAGTCTCAAGCATTCTCTTTAAAATGAAATTAAAATCATCTTCGTATGTCAAGTAGTTCTCGAGATATTGATGAAATAAGCTCAACACATTCGACTAATTCTGCGAAATTATGACATTTTGAATATGACATAACTTTTGAAAAAAAATTAAAAAATTTTTTTTCGTTCATATGTATATGTATGTTCCTTAGAAGATAAAAGGAACCTTCTCACCAAATTTCATTAAAATCGGAAGGGGTCGTGTCCCACTCTTGGTCGTTTTGACATGGAATTACCCAAAACGATAAATACTGAACTATAGTTCATTTTGAATCCCTACTAGATATTTATAGTTGATCTCTTTTTAAAAAAATTTGTATATATTTTATGGAACTAACAAAAATTTATATAGAACATATGAATACCGAGTCGAATTCAACAAGGTAAAGTCTTCGCTACAACAATTACAACTCTAGCAAAAATAACAGCAATTTTGTTAGTTTAACAAATCCAATTTGTCAAAATAGTTGTTTACAAAAAGTGTGATAAAAATGTAAATAATCACCCTTATTGTGTTTGGCGTAATTAAAATACGCCTACGACTGTTTGGTAATAGATTAAAGAGAACGTGAACTTATTTCCTTTAATCTATTACCAAACAGTCGTAGGCGTATTTTAAAGAGAACGTGAACTTATTTCCTTTAATCTATTACCAAACAGTCGTAGGCGTATTTTAAATACAAAAAAAAAAAAAAATAAAAAATATTTTTTGACAAATTGGATTTAACAGCTGGTCTAAAGATTTTACCTTATTGAATTCGCTTTAAATGAATACAAACAAATTTGTGTAGTATTTTTTTGTTTGTTAAGTTTTACTTTTTTTCTATAAACTCTGAACTGTAAAAAGACTGCTTTATTCTTATACAGTAGACTCGCGAAAAAGTAAACCAAAATATTCCACGGGTTGTTAACTTGTTCGAACTATTACAAAATGCAAAAATGCAATAATAAACAAAGATTTTTCCAAAATAAAACACTAAATTTATATAAATTACTATTTTTTAATAAATTAACTTAAATTAAATTTGCACCGGCTGGTTTAAAGTGCACAACTCCTCTACTGTATTTTTAATATAAAAATATTATGCAAAATTAATTCAATAAATATTTTAAATAAAAAAGAAAGTTTTTTCTCCAATTTGGTGCGTTTTTAAAATGCACAGTTGACAACGCTGATTTGTTTATTAAAGACAACTGTCAAATCGAAGCAAGTATATCAGTCGTGTAAACACTGTGATTCATTAACATGATTCAGAGAGCGAAGCAGGAGATTCAAATCGTCGTGGAAACATGGCATAAGTCACACAAATTAAGAAATTTCACGGCGCAGCTGCTGTCATTGGCGGCTTTAATTGAGCCGTCTAAGCCTAGTAAGTCGGCGGCAGCGCGGCTTGTAGAAATCAATCGGCGGTGGCTTAAACATTTTATTAAACAACTAGTTTTTTTATGCAAAAATAATGTATAAAACTTTCTTTCTTTAAAAATAAAAGGTTTTTTAATAATACATTTAGTATTTTTGACTGCCCAACTTCTTAATAAATTTTTAACGTATTATTTTTTTATCTAGGGTTTTCATGTATTATTGTTTTGACAAACAACAGTCAAAAGGTAATTTGTTTGTTTTGATCATGTTACGAACTTTGTATAATTCTAATCTAATTTCGTGTCAAAGGTATTTTGAGTTTTAAACAAAGCTTCTGTGATTGTTTCTACTTTTTAAAAACGTTTATTAATCCCATAATCGTATTATCTATTAAGTAGATATTTAAAAACTTGTTGAATCGGTTATTAATATAGAAAAAGAAAAGAACGCAAAAAACGTACAAAATAATTCCATTGACCTTTATTGTCATTATTATTATTATTTTCCATCAAGTGGGTTGGTATGTCTTCTTAGCCTCCTCAATGAAATGAGCATGATACTGATGATGATTATAATAAAAAAAAAAATTACAAAAAAAAAATTATAATAAAGATATGAGAAGAATAATAAAATAATACAATACTCGTATTCGTTTTCGTATTCATTCCTTTAACAACTTTGACGTTTCACTTACTTTACTGATGATGGTGTTGATGTTGTCTGTCTCAATTGCCTGAATAAATTGAATTGAATTTGATTTGTTTATTATTTTGTTTTTGATTTCATTTCATTACAATTTTCTTTCTTCTTAATTCGCATTTTTTTTTATAAAAAATGAACTTTGACTTTTAAGTAGCTGCAATGCCTGTTTGCCTTTCTTGAATAATTTTTAAGGTATTTTCTGTGTTTTATGTCATGAGAGATCTTTTGATTATATACTGGATCTTATAAAGTAATCATATTTTATTTTTACTAATTAAATGATGGATAGATGTCAAATCATTAAGAGATTTGTGTGATTTTTAAATTAAAATAAATTTAGAAATAAAAGCGTTGTGGATGTTCTTTGGTTGATTAGGTGCATGTGAGTAAAAAAAATGATTGCTTGGGAATGATTTCATAAAAAAGTTTTACTTGCTGTCATAATTAAAACAATATTTGCTAATTATAGCAAATAGTTTGGAATTTTTTTAATTTTTTTATAAAATATTAGTTTCGTACAATTTTACTATAAATAAAAATTATTGCTATAAAAAAAAAAATTCAAGATTCTAATGGTGTTTTCTTTTCTACAAAAAATGTGACATTTTATTTAAAAAAAAATGCAATTTGGTGTCTTTTTCTTAAAAATGTTGCTCCCTAAAAGGGTGGCTTGTTTTAT
This sequence comes from Pollenia labialis, assembly GCA_949318255.1. NCBI lineage: Eukaryota > Metazoa > Arthropoda > Insecta > Diptera > Polleniidae > Pollenia > Pollenia labialis. The sequence continues at coordinate 117,115,251 of OX439143.1, forward strand.
TCTAAAAAACTCATGCTTTTCGGGAGCAACATTTTTGAGAAACAGACACCAAATTGCATTTTTTTAAACAAAATGTCATATTTTTTTGTAGAAAAGAAAACACCATAAGAAAACTACATATAGTAAGTAGTTAATTAAAAAATTAAAATTTTTCTATTTACAGTAAATATTGTGAAAATTAATTATAAACAGTCAATTTTGAGAAAATTTTCTATAAAATAGCATCTTTTCTTCCCCTCTCACGAATAATCTAAGACTTTCTGAGAAAAAACTTTCATAGTGTAAAGCAAGACTTAGGAAAACTTTTGAAAACATTTCCTTAAAATTTGAAAATTTTCTACAATAGATATATTTATATTTGGTAAAATAATAAAAAATAAAAATAAAGTTTAAAAAAATTTCATGTAATTTTAAAGAAGTTTTCGTAAGATTACCAATAAAAATAAATTTTAAAAAATTTTCTTATATCTACATATATAATAAAATTTGACAAAGTTTCCTTAAAAAATATAAAAAGTTTCCATTAAAAGTTTTGCAAAAATTTCCTATAAATAGTAAATGTTAAGAAAAGTCTCTATAAAGAGAAAATATTCCGAAATTTTCATATAAAAATAAATACATATTAAGAAAATTTCATAAAAATAGTAAGTTTAAAGAAAATTTTCTATAAATAGCAAAGAAGAGGGAAATTTAGAGAATATTTCCAATTTTACAAACGTAACCAAAATTTTAAGAAAATTCCCGACAAAAAAAAAATTTTAACAAAATTTCATAGAAATAATATATGTATGTATTTAAAAAAAAAATTGAAGAGTTTTTTCTTAATAAAAAGTTCTGCGCTATACTTTTTTATATTTATATATAAGACTTTTCTATAAAAAGAGCTTATACGACTGTTTTCTTTAAAAATATATATATAAATTATACCCTTCAACGAAGGTAAGAAGGTATATATTACTTTTTTATTCCGTTTGTAAATCCACAATATTGATCCTACAGTATATATATTCTGAATCCTTATGAAAAGCAAAGTAAAAATTGTGTGTCTGTCCGTGTGTATGTTGAAATCGGGTTTCCGAAGAACCCAGAAATTACGGGGACTAGGTTGGCATATATTTATGTCACATATACTCCGTTTAAGTTTGCTATTGAAATTCAGCCAGATCGGTCTAAAAATGGCTTAGATATGACCAAAAAACTACGACTACCTCTAATTTTTTCCAAAAATACCTTTTTGTTGTAATTTTATTACTTTTTTCTGTATATCTGGAGAATGGCAAGAGCCAGCTTCTAAATTAGGTACACACATTTAGGTTTTCAATACACAGTATCCCATAAAATGTTGGCGGGATTGGAAAAGTGGGAAGGTACCACTTCCGTACAAAAATATCAAAAATTGTATTAAAACTTGAATTTTTGGACTGTCATATGACCTTTGGTTATTCCGTATATGTATATCCAAAGAGCGGAAATCCTTAGTAGAAAATATTTTCTGAAAAACTCTGAAAAATCGGTTTAGGTTCAAACAAATTATGACCAAAATTAAATTATTTTTTAAATACCCATTTTTGGGAACTTTAGATCTTCCCGAGTCCAAGTTTTATAACCCAAGTAAATTGTAAATTTCTTTTTAAATACGTCGGTATATAAATCTGTCAAATCGGTTATAAAAAAGGCTGAGTTATAATCAAAATACTGAAATCCCTTAAATTACTCTTTTTATTCCCTAACGATGTCCCTTTTATTCATTTGAATAAATTCAAAATCAATTTAAATATATAATTCGTTTGAATTGATTTAAATTTCATTCAATTCATTTTTTTGTGTGAAAAAAAAATTAATTCAAAATTTGCTAATTCAGTGAATGAATGATTCGCGAATTAATTCATAAATTAATGATTCACACACACACACACTTCCTTTTATGAAATCGTGATAAATATAACTTAGCACAAAGAGTGAAAATTGCTAAAATATTTTAAGCAACATTTCATATGAAAATAACTCATTTTTAAAAAACTAACTTTAAAAATAGCAAATTAAAAAATGAAAATCCTATAAAACAGCAAAGCTTTTGCATATTTTATGGTTAATATCAATACTTATCACGATTTTTGTTTTGTAACTAGCAAAAGTATTTGTAAATAGCACATGCTATCGCAATAATTTGTTACGTTTAAAAACAAAAACCGATAAAAAAAATAGTTAAATTTTAATCACAAAATGATAAATAGTCGACAAATAGCGGCTAGAAAAAGTGACAAAAATAATTTTCTTTAATAGCTGAATCTAACCACTAAATTGCCAAATTGGCAACACTGCTCTTAGTCCACTTGCAATCATTTGTTTATTTTTTTCCTGCAAAACTAAATATTTTCAGGGAATTACATTTTTTAATTTTTTAACAAATTGCTAACAATTATCATAAAAATATTTAAAAAAAAATTAAGTTTTTCTGCTTAAATCTAAAAGAATAACACTTTCTTTAAGGCAGTCAAATGAGTTTTGCCATGTTCTATGACGCGTGTCATAAAAATGAAAATGTTTAAAACACGCAAACTTAACATTAACTAGTAGCAAACACATTGCGTTTTTAAAATTAGTAGTAGTTAAGCTACTAAATTTAGAAATAGTGACCTTATCCTTAAGAGAAATCCATTCATATTGAAAAAAAGAGTTAACAGAGGATTTTTTTATGCGGGGTCAGTCATGACACAGACGTTTTGGACTAAACCTTGTGCTTGTATTTAAAAAAAGAAAAAAAAAATGGTGATTCAAATAAAATTCCTCCCTTTTTTTACATATATTGTTGTTGTTTGTTGTACATATTACGTGTCCTAACAAAAGAGAGTTGAAATGGAAAAAATACTCGTAATGAAAAGCACAAAAAAAAAAAGAAAACTCGTAAAATTCTTTTGAAAATAAATGACAAATACGTGTTTCGAAAATATTTTATTACGACAAATTGGTGTTAAAAGATTTGTGTGATTGAAGGATGACTGAATACAACTCAATGGTTATTTCCGATTGGAAAGGATTTTTAAGCTACATACAGCCAGCTGTGGCTGTAATTCGGTTATAATATTTATAGATTCGTATTATGCATGGTGAAATAATTAGAAGGTGGCAGCACTACAGAATCAATTATTTTTTGCTCAATGCATGGTGAACTTCCTTTATGTCAAAATTATTTGTTTTTTTTTTGAGGTAATGTCACTGAAATACATTTTAGTAGATGAAAGAAATTGTTGGCGTTGGTTTGTCGAGGCTGACGAAAACCCCAAAAAGGAACGTGTTAAGAATTATGGAGTAAACTTTTCTTGGAACAAACGAACCCGTGTTTCAACTAAGTAGAAATTGTAATTTATTTGTTATAATATATCAGAAAGAATAAAAACAATATATTTTGGTGTGGTGAAAATACATATTTTTGACATAATGGACTATTTTGCACAAACAAATTTGCCTGTTTTTGTTGTATTGTTGTACAACAACTCCTAGTGCTGCCACCTTCTAGTAATTTCACCATGGTATTATGTATATCAATAGTAGTTAATTTTGTAAATTGATTAAATATTTTGCGTAATATTTATTAGAATTAATTAAAGATTGCTTAAGAAATGTCTACACATGGCTATCGGCTCTATCGTAAGTGGGAGAGAGACTAAAAAACGAAAGTGTTTGATTAATTGCTTGCTATTAGCGTTGTCAACTTTTTATAACCAAAACGAGCTCTTCCCCTTCCTAAAACGCGCTTAATCACAGCGTTTACAATCATTTATAAACAAAAGCTCTAAAGTATATGGGGGTAACCCGAAATTTAAAAATTTTGGTTAATTTTTTTGCATGAAAACGATATACAGTAAAAATCTTACATTGTTTTCTCTACTCATTTTCTTTCATATCAACAGCTCAATTCCAAAATTTTTAATATTTTAATATTTTTTTAAAGTTTTTAAATTAGGTATGGTTCAACTTAAATTCTGTCAAATTTTTGATTTGATTGGCTTATCCTATCCAAATTTAAGAGCTTATCCTGCAAAAAATCAATTTTTTGACTTAGCATGTTTTGGAATTAAGCTGTGGATATAAAAAATATAGTATTTTGCCTGAACTGAAAATTTATAAGTATTATTGAGTTAAACCTTCTTATAGAAACCGGTCCCATATATTAGAAAATATAAAACCATGTTCTGGCAATCGCACGATTTAAAATCACAAAACGCCGGATTTATTTTATGGTGTTCGGAAATTTCTGCGTGGTGCTTATGATCTGCCATAGTTTCTCAAAAATTTTCTAGTTCCCCTGAGCATACTTTTGCAATTTTAAGTCGCCAAACTTCTTATGATTGCGATTTACAGAACACCTATTGCACGATTTCAAGTCAGAATCGCAAATGTTAAGCAAATGTTTTCAATTGTCAGAACATGCCAGATATGCATCATGAACAAAGAAATATATTAGGAATAAAACTACACAAAATGCTTTAAATAGTTGTAAAAAATAGTACTGTTTCCATGTTCTGTAACTCCCGCGTCAAGAAACTTTTCGATTGAAACGTGAGAAATTAAACAAAAATTACATAAATTGCAACAAACAACTGCTTTTCTCACTTAACTGCGTCTTTAAAATTTTTGGCGAGTTATAGCTAGGAAATAACTCGCCGATTTACAGAAAAAGTGTCTGTACAACTTTTGTGAGAAAGTTCTCGCTTTGAACTTTCAAATGAACTCACTATTAAAAATGGGTATATTAAAACTGCAATGAAGAATAACACGGAAGAGATAACTATTTTGTTCTTGATTGATTTTTTCATGGTTTATTTATTTTGCTTTCCATATTTTTAAAAATACGAAAATTTTAAAGCCATTTTGTAAACAACAAACATTAAAGTTGTACTTTACATAATTTGGTAGGCGGCATTTAATAACCCCCCAAAATATTACTCTCCAAAAAAATAATGAAATAACCTCTTAAAAGTTGGTACAGAGAACAACAAAACCGATTTTTGGGTTGTTATTTCATTTTATTAATTAAGGGTTATATCATATGAAATAATCCCCCAAAAACTCATCAAAGTTACAAAACATGGGTACTGGAAAAATGTAGAGAAAAAGATTACGAAAACCTTGCGAATTACTTTGACAAAGACACGTCAATTTTGCATAGTTTAAACGCACTAAATCTTGGGCGAAACGCGCTAAATTGACATCGCTGCTTGCTAACTTACAATATTCACATACGGGCATGTTCTCGAAATAGAAATGAAGTGGATTTGAAATCGAGCAAATTTTAAAAATGACGCTGTAGTGAAAGTTCATACAAATATTCCATTTCATAATCAACCCACGATTGTGTAAAGCAACAAATTTACCAGATATGAGCTGATTACAGAGCAATCGGATTAAAGTATCCACTCGATTAATCGTTGTTCGATGAATATCTTTAAAAAATCTCCTTTTTTTAAATAAAAATATTATTTTTAGATTTCTTATTGTTAAATATTATTTAAAACTAAATTACATGTTCTTAACTTCTACACTCACAATATTCTGTACGTAAAATTAACTGAAATTGTAATATAAAATAAATGAAAGTTCAATTAAAAACCGGTCTACCTATTTTTCATTTATTTTTAACAAAAATTTCATTTAATTTTTACTGTCAAAAATTCAACACCATATTCCTTAAAATCAAATAAATATTCAGTTATTTTGTAAAATTTTACTGTCAAAAATTCAACACCATATTCAGTAAAAACGATTAAACACGATCGGTCCAATTTTTAAGCACATTATCGATTGTGTGCACCAATGGCTTCACGAATATTGTCCTTTAAAGCGTCAATTGTCTCTGGCTTGTCGGCGTAACACTTATCTTTGACGGCACCCCACAAATAATAGTCCAACGGTGTCAAATCGCAGCTCCGAGGTGGCCAAACGACATCAGCTCTGCGGCTGATAATGCGATCTTCAAAAACAGGGCGCAAAACATCGAGTGTAGCTTCGGCTGTGTGGCACGTAGCGCCGTCCTGTTGAAACCAAATGTTGCCAATATCCTTCTCTTCAATTGTTGTGAACAAAAATTCGTTCAACATGGCCCGATAACGATCGCCATTGACTGCAACGGCCACTCCTTGTTCATTTTCGAAGAAAAATGGCCCAATTATGCCTCTGGGCCAAAATCCGCACCAAACAGTGACTCGTTTTGGGTGCAACGGCTTTTCACTGTATGCGTGCCCTAAATGCGACAATTTTGCTTGTTTTCATATCCTCCAAGATCAAAATGAGCTTCATCTGAAAAGATGATTTTTTTGGCAAAATTGGCATCTTTTGTAAGTCGATCGCAGGCCCACTTAGCGAAGTGAAAACGCGTATTTCCCAGCGTTGTTCGCGTATATTCCACCATATTCTTTCAGCGGAAGGATAAAACCAATTATCTGTCAAATCAGACATGAGCTAAGTGTTACGATTCACGAAATAAGCACTAGTTGAAAAAAAACGTTAGATGGCGGACCCCTTACAAATAGCATCAATGATGCAAAAAGTAACATCAAACCAATGACTAACGTCTTCGTACAATTTTGTAATTTCTTACGTGTCATCTATTTTATGACTTTAGTGACATCAATTCGATGCCATATTTTGTATATTATTTATTAACATTATTTTCATGACTGCAATGTAATTTAAGAAGCAAAAATTCCTACATTCTATTTTTTTAAATAATTTCGTTAAATACATCAAAAACGCCGAAAATTACTGTGAAAATATCAGGAAAAATGGTTAAATAGTTAAGGAGTCTCTAGGGAACAAACAAACATACACTTTTTCATTTATGTATATATTCACCCCTATCGTGAATAAAAATTCCTTGGAAGTTTTTCCCTGTTTCCATTTTTCCTATGTTAATTTAATTGTAAAAATGGGAAAAGGAAAAAAAACTCCCAAGGAATTGTTATTCACTATAGGGGTGATTATTTATTGCTCTCCTGCACTATATACAGAGTGCCGAAACTGATTCGGTATCGTTTAAAGGCGGGCTAAAATAAATGAAATAACGGTATCGCAAAATTTTAATCCCAACAATATTTTTATTTAGAAATTAAAAACAGTGTTGTCGCTATTGCGCCAAACTCGCCATTTCGCAAGGACATTTACTTTGAGCTATGAAAAATAATGAACCGGTTTGGTTCATTCCCATTACGAACTTCTTTTTTTACAGTCTTTAATTGCGAGTGGCTTCAAGATTGAGTTTAAGTTATGTGGAAGTTAAGACATTACCGTTCAAATTGATAGATTGGTACCGATTTTTTTTATGTTCCATCCCTAATGTGCCATTTCTTCATTTTACTTAACTTTCGTCATTGTGTCCCTTTAGGGCTTAAACCTAAAGAGTTTTTTTGTTGAATTCTTTTCGTGTTTGCTTACGAAATTTAACCTTGAGGTTAAATAGGAAATTTAAACTTGAAATAAACTACACCATTCACATATTCCAATTAAAAATATAAAAACCAAAGTATTTTTAAAGGAAACCTTATTTTAACATGAACTCCCCCACTACTCTAAGATATGAGCTAACGTGTGTTCGTAGGTATGAAAAGTAATTTTATACCAACTCTTACTTAAAAATTTACCCCACCATTAAATGTTTCCATTGCTAGAGCTAATATTTTGTTGACACATAATCCTTTATTTAACCTTATTGGATTTTGCTACTCGATTTCAGATTTTAAGGGAAGTTTTGTTTTGTGTACTCAGCTTTAAACCGTTAATTGTAAACATAAACTTTATCACCAGGCAGACACCGAGACAGACAATGATGTGTTAAAATCAATTGTTTTTGTTTTTTGAACGAATCCTTTATTAAGATTTGTTTAGTTTTTCGTCACGAAATTACAATTTAAACAACAGATGTAATAAACAAACTAATACAAAAGAAACACATGGTGTCAATTTTTTTTCCATGATATCGACAGATATCATTTCATTATTTATTTTATAGTTTTAATACATTTTATTTAATATTATTATTTTAGTCAATTAAATCAATTAACACTTTTTCTATTTGAAATTTTAAGGCTATTCCATTCTATAACGTTAGCTAAAATGAAAAAAGGCGTAACTAGCAAAAATATAATTTTTCAGAAGAAGTAAGAAACTTTTTAAAATGAAAACTACAAACATGTCAGAAAACATGCATAGATATAAGTAGTCCATGGAATTCTTTAAATAATTTTAAAAGGAAATATAATGGTTGCCTCTAAACATGTAATGGTTAAATATGACAATAATTTGTTTTAAAATATAGTACAATAGTATTTTCTTCTTTTCCAAGAGCGACATCATATGGTTGAAAACCAACCATGCTATTATAAGTGTTTAACATGTTTTAGTTATTTTTGAACATAACATGTTCAAAGGCAACCATAACATGGTTGTGGCTTCTTGATGGATGACTAATAAGGAATAGCTTAACCCATCAACAATAAATTTCATTTTCTCAATATTATGAAATGGGAATTTAGCACATTTGAAAGAAACCTTGTTAAGTAATTTTTGAATCCCAAGAAAAACTTTGATAACTAATATGCATGTGACAAAGCAAATAAACAGAACTGACAAAGTAAAATAAAGTAATTTGTTTTTATTTTTGTTTTTTCTTAACCCACTTACAACTACATTTGAATTGACTAAAGATCAACCAATTGTAGTCGGGTTGTGTCTCAAAAAAACATGTGTTCATTTATTGTTGAATTTTTAATGAAAATTAATTGCAAAAATATTATTTTGATATATTTCACATTTTTCGGTTTTGGAATATTTATGCCCGTAATTTCAACAAATAGATATCTAGCTGTGATTTTCATAAAGTTATAACGTTTTTCTTACCTATAAGTTAAAGTGTAATGTATTTTACACCAACGATTTTCGTTACAAAAAAGTTACAAAAAAAACAGAGATTTTTCTGCAAAGGACTAATTTGTTGTTGCTGTTGTAATAGAATAATTTGTTGATCATTGAAGGGAAAAGCGTTGTTTTGTATAAAATTGCGTCTTTTTAACTAAAACGGGTTAATTTTTGTATAAAAAATTCGTGTTTTTATGCAAAAAGTGTTACTTCAAAAAAGGTGTAACTTTTTGTATAAAACGTGTTACTTTTTCTATAAAAGCTATATGGTTTAAATGGTTTATAACTTTTTTTTGCGATTATTATATATTTTTTTAATGATATCCTGCAAGTGATGCCCATTTTCTGCTTCGCACATACGTGCTCTTTTAAGCATATTTTCCAAACTTTTCGCAAAAGTTCGGGTGTAATGGCCATGATTTCATTTGGAATGTTGGTTTTTAGTTGTAGCAGGGTTCTTGGTTCGTAAAAGGAAAAGAGAATGCTATTTCTTTTCCCATCTCTCCTAACACACAAGACTTGACGAGGCAAACTTGACATGTGTGAACCGGCTATTTCTTTCCCCTATCTGCTAACACACAAGACTTGACGAGTCAAACTTGGTATGTGTGAACCGGCACAAAGTGTCTTTTGTGTAAAAAGTATGACATTTTGTGAAGAAAGTGTGCATTTTTTTAATATGTTTAAATAGAATTCTTTTGTAAAATGTTAATTGTTTAATAATTAAATTTTTTTAATTATTTTTTTTGTTGCAAAAACTAATAACTTGTACAATACATTTTTTTTGTATATGAAATCGATTTAAATATGTCCTTCAATTTCCTTTAGGCCTCTAACACATTTTCTTCATACATATAATTTCACTTTTATTTACACATTTTTGTAATAATTTCCCTTTTGTTATTAAACTAGAGAATACTTTTGGTTTTTAATGTGTTACACGTGTCCAAAACACATGATAACGATTTGTGTTTGTGTGTGTGTGTGTGTGTAAATGTCCAGAAAATCGAATACGAAATATAGTTATTTAACTATAAACCCGTTTGACTATCCAACCACTTTTTATTAAACATATGCCTTTAATATGAACGCAATAGTTGGTTATTAAGTGTCCGTCTGTCTTTCTCTTACTATTGTTTGGAATTTTTAAATAAAGAAAATCAATATTTTTTTTTAATAATTCAAACACACATTCGTATTGAGTTAGGACTTTATAAACCTGGTATATTAGAAAGGAAACATTGTTCTTGTGGCTTGTTTTATCTTGATGGTGAAAATTTTCATTTTAGTTTTATTCTCTTTTATTTGACTTTTTTTAGTTTATTATTTTATATTATTTTGTATTGTAGTCTATTGTTAAATTAGTTGTCAATGAATTTCAATTTGATAGAGGAGGTATCTTCGACATTTGGTTTCGTTTTTTGTTTTATTGTACATTTTATGTTCTTTTTTTTCAAGGTTACTTTTAACTAGAATTGTCATTAAAATAATTGTTTAAAAATGGGACAAAGGAAAATAATAAAAATGTTTGTTTTGATTATATTATTATATATGTATATGAATGTATATGTATGTACATATATAAATTTGTAACGTTACTGACTGACTCATCATTGCACAGGACCCGAGGTTGGTTTTGCGCCAAATCGATTCACTAAGACCGGATTTTTGGAAGTTCCAATGTTTAGGGGGTAAAAACAGTTAGAACATTAAAATTAGCCAAGTCTGGGTTCACACGATAAAAGTTTTCTTTAACAAAGTCTGAGTTCGTTGGTGAGAGGGGAGAGAATAATAGCAAGGCCTCTTCCTCTCTCTCTCTCTCACCAATAAACCCAGACTAAGCTCATATACTAGAGATACTTAAAATGTTTCATAATTGTCATTGTTCATTAAAAAAAAAGCGGAGAAGTATCTGGTATTTTCTTGGAATTCGGCCATTTTGGGGATTAATCAGGTAAAATCTGTATTGAGTAGCTTTTTTTGTCACCCCATCTTTCTTTTAAACCAATAAACATAGAAATAAAAATTATTTTACATTAGTAACTTATCTTAAAATAAATACTTATATAAATTTGGTACTTTTTCGAAATTCGAACGTTTAGGGGCGAAACTCCATTCCTTGACATATACTTATTTCATTAAGGACTACCACTACAATAATGAAATTTTTGATATTTCAATGGTAAGAAAAGAAGTATAAAAAAAGGAGAAACAGGAAATAAAATATCTTTCTTTAATGGCCTGTTCGTCGATTTCGTTCGCTTCAGTGACATGTGAAACAAGAACAATATTTTATAATTTGTTTTTGTTTTAAATGTAAGTTAAGCAAACGATGTGCTCGTTCGAAATCGATGAAAAGGCCCTTACTTTTCAGTTCTTCATGTAGGACTTTTTGAATTTTCTATAATATTGAACTTAGAAACATTAAATTATAGGTGCAGGGTTCTGAGTGAATGAACTCTTTGTTAAAACCTATAAAATTTGGGATGTTAATATATTCACGAAAGAATGGGAGACGCTAACGAAGTAGCGGCTTAAATGCTTCTCATTAAATAAAAGTAAAAATATAAATTTTTTTTTATATTTTAATCAGGCTAAAGTTTATTAAATTTAATATTTATTAAATTATTTATATGAAGAAAACTTAACACTTTTGATAATTTTTCATTCTTGACTGATGGGGCGATCAAATCCACGTTTACGGACAGGTTGCTTTGACATATTTCTATTGTAACCACACACACAGAAAAAAATCAAGTTAAAAACGTCGAAATCAAGGTTGATTTAAAATTTTTCGGTGGTGATTTTGCTTCATACGTGTTTCATGTTAATTCAACCTGATTTTATAATTGCTTGCGAACAACATTTTTTTCTTTTGAAATAACTATTATTCATGTTAATTTAACATTGCAGTAAAGTTAGAGCAAAATGTCATTTATATTGAAATCAAAATCCGAATCACGTTGAATGAAAGTTATTTCAAGTTGATACAACGTGAATTTCATGTAGAATCAAATTGGTTTGAGTGTGTTATAACAGTGTGAAGAAGCTTCACAGACAACATATACATTTATTTAAGAATAATTCAAAACACTTACCCCTGTAACACATGTTTCACTTATTTTGCAGTCTCCTTTGTTAACAGATCAATCAGCAGAATGGCCCGATATGGTTTTCATCCTCATTCTACTTTGAAAACTTGATGTACTATTTAACTAAATAATTTTAATTAAATGAATACGGGAATTGTCTTCTTTTTATAACATATTTTAAGAATGAAAATTAAAAAATTAACATACTTAACTATGTATGCATGTTAATTTTACAAGATAAACTTTTGATTTTAATATAAAACAGGTTTTTTAATGGATTCAATATCGAATCCATATTTATTTAAATTTTAATATTTTTTTTATTTATTTTAACAGTGATTAATATTAAATAGGCGTGATTTAGGATTATTTTAATATTTTTAATTTAAAATTAATATGAAATAATGATAAATTTAAATAAAAGGCATACTTTTGCAGAAATTTAACATGATTCTCAATCAACATTTTTCCAAGTTAATTTTACATTGGTATTTTTTTCTGTGTGCACTCTCTCTTCAGATATCTTTCCCGTTTAACACTCACCGCCATTGACGACGGCTGGCAGTCAATAGTCAAATATCACTCAATTTACATGATGAATTTTATAACGTCCAATTTTGGACGTCATTTTTTTGTTTGGTAGCAAGCGGTGTAGAGAAGAAAGAGATTTCTGTTTTCTCTTCCTCTTTCTTCACTACACCGCTTGCTATCAAACAAAAAATTACGTCTAAAATTGGACGTCATAAAATTCATCATGTAAATTGAGTGTAAGTATCTTTAATTGGATTAAAAACAATAAATAGTTCAATAAAATTCACAAAATACGTATTATTATTGAAGAGTAAAAATTTTATTATGTTTTAAGAATATTAAATTCTTAAATATAATTTTTCCCTTTTTCTACATTTCCAAGAGTATGTTTAATAAAGTCAATATATCGATCGTCTAATTCGCAAATGTGTTAAGTCCCTTTTTCAAATTTTACAGGAGACACAAAAAACATTGTAGCTTTTTCAGTTTTTAAAATTTGTAAACTTTTTCAACAGAATTATTTTGAAAAATAGCTCTATTTTAAATGACCTAGATCAAAAATTTATTTCCACAAAATCTAGGGAGAGAAATTCGCACTTTTTGGACTTTGCAGTTTTGCGTTGTTAACTTATTCGTTTTATTGTGGACTTAGCACATATTCCTACAATCAGTTTTAATTTTAAAAATAAGTTTGATTTAATTTTCTATATTAATTTTATTAAAAACAGCAGAAACTTAAGACTAGCTCAGTTCATTTCCTATAAAAAAGATATCAAAATTTAACTATATAAATTTTTAAGCTCATTTATTGTAAAACTAAAAGTAGAAACAATTCAAAGGTGAGGCAAATCATCGTAAAATTTGTGGTGTTCATTGCGTAAGTTTGACTTGAGAAATTGTAAGTCGTCATACTATCTTGCAGTAAGTTTTCTTTATTCTTGATAAAGTTACTACAAATTCAAAATAATTTTCGTGGGAATACAAAATTTAATTTCAAACGATTTTGTTATTCGTGCTTAATTTCCCAATTTTTATTGATAAAAACACTGAAATTTATTGTTGATGGGATAAGCTATTCCCATGCGCATTTCATTGGTTGCTTAGGCCAGATCATCAGGAAACTTCATCCATAAAGATTTTAGAAAAACTAAAGATATTACACCAAATAAAACTGTTAAGCGTATGAGAATTATCGCAACAGTTTCATTTTAAACAATATCAAAGTTTTAACAAAATCATCAACAATAAACAGTCTTATCATCAATAAATTTCAGTGTTTTTATCAAAAATAAAAATTCAATGTTATCATTTATTTGGTTAAAGTTTTTCGACTTATTCCCAACGAAGTCAAAAAATAATGTCTTACAAAGCCTTTTACAACTCAACTCAGTTGAGTTTTGCAATTTCTGTATTATGGTTAACAACTTTGCTATATTGCGGTGAACAAAAACATTACAAATATTACAACTGATCACGACCAGATGTCTTAATTACAACTTAACCGAGTTGAGTTGTAAACCGTAATAGGGGCCTTATATTTTGGTTATCTACTATCAAATAATATTGCCGAGTTTGACATCTTTTAGATTTATTTTCCTCTTCTATTTCTGGGCCTTTTAATTGGATAGACTTGAATATTCGTATTTACATACAGGTTTTTTTTTCGCTCCAACTAATTTTCCAAAAATTGTCAAAAATTTGTCTCCTTTTTTACTTCAGAGGTCTCTGTGCACTTAAACGCAGTATTTCCTGTTTGTTTTTTACTGAATTCCAAGAAAGGGTTTCTAATGGCGTTTTCTTTTCTAAAAAAGTGTTGCATAAGTGTTACAAGTGACCTGACAACATTTATAAATTCTCCCATAATTTTTAAGAAGTGTTTCATATTTAACGTTTACAAAAGAACAGAAATTTCGGCATTAAACAATAAAGTACAATTAGCGCAAGGTAAATTCAATTACAGGTAGTGGCAAGACTACAACAATCCAAAGCCACCAGAAACAACAGATTGTTAGTGTTTACAGATCGAAACTTACCACCAACTTGTACTGAATTCGCCTTGATGTAGTGCTGCACTCATGCCCCTTTAATTAAAATGAGTGTTGAGCATGTAGCATTTTTTTTTTAATTTTGAAGGGAACATCATCAGAAAAGAACGCTTTACACTTTTAAAATAACTCATGTTTTTCAGAAAAGAACATAAAAAAATGTAAAAGGCATAATAAATGCAGAATTTTATTCAGAAAAGAAAAACCCATTAGCGAAACCTCTTTCGACAAGTTCTCATAATCCAGTTTAAGTAATATAAAACAAGTGGATTCATCTGTTAACAGCGATTAAATAAAATTATCCTTCTCATATAGAAAAGTTTCTAAAAATATGAATCGTCTTTTTTGTTTGTATGCGCTTTAAATTTGTTTGATTTTTTTTGTAAAAATTTGTCGTTTTTTTCTTGACTTTTTATTATTTTACAAAAAAAATTCATAAAAGGCTAAAACCAATATGAAACTTCTATTAACAAAAAAATAAAAAAATCTCATTAAATTTAATTTCCTGTCATGTACTTTAATATACTTTTAGGAATATATACTCAACTGATAAAGTATTGCCTAGTTTTAGGTAAACACCAATAAAAATACAATTTTATGTTTTCGGCTTTAAATATTTATTACAAAAATTTAACACTTGCTTTCAACAAATTCTCGTAAAGCTTTTTTTTTTGAATTTCGCAAGCTCTGCCAAATAGAGAAAACAAAACTTAGAAAACGAAGCCAACCGACATTTATTTATTAATCGGTCAGACACTTTAGCAAAGAATGTAATTTCATTTTCAACAAATTCCCTTGTGTGTGTTTCGGCTAAAATGAAAAATATTTAATGGGAAAAAACATTTATCAAACATTCACTTGCATTTACAAGTATCTATCTATCTTTATATGTAAGTTAGTATTATAATATTTAATAGAACTACAGATACATAAAAATATTTATATGTACATACTAGCATTTATACGAACCAACATATTTGTGGCTTCAGGAAAAATTCTCGTTTTACTCTAGTTCAGTTTTTTATTCTTTATTTTAACACTAACATAGATATTACATATTTATATATATCAAATATGCTTGTAAGTATTTCGTATGAACTTAAGGGCGAACCAAAGAAAGGATTTAAGACTGTTTCGTTCTTAAGCCTAAACAAAAATTAACAAAAGTCCGGACTTTGAAGTTATTTTGGGGTAAACAGATTTAACATAGTTTTAGCTCTCGACTTTTTGTTTAGCTAAACTGTTTTTGGTTTCATAAGTGGCACTTTTTGTGTAAGAAGCGTGTCTTTTTGTGTAGAAATATGACTCTTTATACCTTAAGTGTGACTTTTTGAAAAAATATTATTTTTTTTAGGGTCAGTAGTTTTGTGTTAAATATCACTTTTTATCTAAAAAAATGATTTTGTTTTACTAAAAGGTATTCTTTAATTTTTAGTTAAAAATGTATTATTATTTCTGTAACAACATATGACTTTTTTAAGAAAATTATGACTGTTATTGTAAAATAAGTGATTTTTTGCATAAAAAAGTAATTTTTTGCAAAAACTGTCACATCTTGTATAAAAATATTTCGTTTTATGTACAAATTGCGACTTTTTGTATAAAAAAACCATGATTTTTTTGTGTAAAATGCATGGATTTTCGTAGGAATTGATTATTGCGATGCGAAAAAATGGTAGCAAATCGAGCGATTGGTATTCTTTAAAATGGCATGTCAGTGACACAGTGTCCATGGACGTTATGACGCTCTTAAAAGTGCCATTGTGTCCATGAACAATATGATGCTTTTAAAAGTGTCATAATGTCCGTCAGAGCAGTTTCGTAATGCCCGCGGACGTTATGACACTTTGCATAGTGTAATAATGTGAACAACATGTTTACAAACTCTAAAGTGTCCATTGACACTGTATCACTGGACGTAATGACATGCCACCCTCTTTAATGCGTTTGCGTATTTATCTTTCGCACATTTTACGCCAATCCTAAGCAGCTTAGCTTTCCTTTTTTATGTATTTTTTTTTTTTTAACATTTTTTGACATTTCATTACTGTCCATCTCTAAGTTTTCGGCTCCATTTATAAGATGTCTTTTCAGACATGTCTGTTTTATTTCTACTCTTTTGAACATGCTACCAAAAACATTTTGCAATTTTCACGATGTCTTTTTAAAAATGTCTGTTTTCATGTCTAATATAAATATCACAGAACACACAGAGACTTCACGAAACAGTAAATATTGTGTTTGTTCTGTCTTTTTCTTTGAAAGCTGCTTTTTTTGGCATTCTTGTTTTGATCACGCAATTTGTGTTGATTGCGACGGCCTATTTTTACACTTTGCCACTTAAGCTGCCCTCACAAATGATTTGGGCATTTTTCATACGTCACTTTTTTCATCTCTGTATGCTCTGTGGTTAATATATTAATAAACATAAAAACTCATTTCATGTCTGTTTGGCAACCCCACTTTCTTCTCTAAACCGATCGATAGCCTACAAACAAAACAAACGTGTTTGTTAGACATGTCTGAAAAGACATCGTATAAATGCCGACTTATTCATTAACGTTTGCAAAAGCTATAAAGAGTACCTTATCTTATTAAGATTTCGGATCGAAATTGACTGGTTGACAAAAAGCGGAAGATTTTAATATTTTATTTTTTATGAATTTAAAGTATGAGTTATTTTTTTATGAACTTTAACTTAATATTTTCTGAACACCCTTAAGTATTTTATCATATATGTATAAAAAATTCGCATTTCATGTCACAGTACATAAACACATACAATAGAAGAAGTTGTAGGAACTACAAAAAAGCAATATTGAATTGCATTTGCTAAGAATTTGAAGAAACTAAATCCCGAACGACATGCAATGCGCAAAATAAAAAAAAAAAAATAAAAATTTGATGAAAGCAGGAAAAACAGAAAAGTGAGGAAAAAAAGCATTTTACTACGATCAATTCTATTTCGGTCAAATAAGGAGATTAAAAACTCGAAGTGTCAGGCTATGAAGGGAAATTGTTTTTTGTTTTCTTCTTTTTCTCCATACATATTTTGCAACATACTTATTCTTTAAAAACAAACTCTCACAATATATTTTATATTTCAACATATGTAATTGTACTTTACCAAAAGGGTTATTGACTTTAGGGCAAGAAAATCTTTTTAAATGGTATAAATAAAGTTTAAAAGTATGACTAAAAAAATTAATCAGTAGAATAGCGAAAAATTTAACACTCCAACAAGTTTATCTCGCGGATAAGTTAACCGAATTATATCGTCCCTGCGTCGCTCTAAAAAAAATAAAATTTTAGCTAACTTTTCTGAACGTTTTAATAAAAAACATCGTATATGAGAAGAAAGTAGAGAGTTTGAGCAAAATTAACTAAGAAATTCAAGGGAAACTATTATCGTTGGATAATGGATCTAAAAAAAAAGAAAATCATTTTTTGAAATTCTCGAGGCTGTGGCGAATGCATATAAAAAATCAAAGTTACTTTTTGGTTATGATGAAAACTTAGCCATTGGAATAAGCTTATTGTGTTATTTTCGATAGATTCATGTTTATAATTGTATATTTTTCAAATTTAAACCCTTGGGACATTTTGGTTAACTTTTTCGCGATTCTACTGCATATCTGGTCTGTGTGGCTTTTTAAATAAATAATGTGATTTAAAAAAAAAGTCTTTTTATAAAACAGTGTAATATTTTATATAACTTTTTATATAAAAAGCATAAGATTTTAATATAAAAAGTATAAGCTTCTATATAAGAAGCGTAACATTTTATGTAGGAAGTGTAACATTTTATGTAAGAAGTGTAACATTTTACATAAAAAATGTAACATTTTATATAAAAAGTGTAAAATTTTATATAAAAAGTGTAATATTTTATATAAAAAGTGTAACATTTTATATAAAAAGAGTTTCATTTTTAATTAAAAGGATTAGATTTCTTATTAAAAGGATTATATTTTGTATAAAATGTGTTACATTTTGTAAAAAAGCTGTACATTAATGTTATGTTAAAAAATTTTTTATAAGTGAGACTACATACATATATTAAAGAGAGACTTTTTATATGAAAGTAATAGTTTTTACATTTAAGTAGACTTTTTATATTAAAGTGAGACTTTTTATCTTAAAGTAAAACTTTTTGTATAAAAGTGAGCCTTTTAATATTATAGTGAGACTTTGTATATTTAAGTTAGACTTTTTATAAAAAAGTGTAGCATTTTATATAAAAGTGTAGCATTTTATTTTAAAAGTGTAACATTTTAAATAAAAAGTGTAACATTTTCTATTAAAAGTGTAACATTTTAAATAAAACGGTAACAGTTTATATAAACAGTGTAACATTTTATATAAAAAGTGTAAAATTGTCTATTAAAAGTGTATCATTTTATATAAAAAGTGTTACATTTTATATAAAGAGTGTAACATTTTCTATAAAAAGTGTAACATTTTATATAAAAAGTATAACATTTTATATTAAAAGTTTAACTTTTTATATCAAAAGAACAATTTCTTATGTAAAAATTAGACTTTATTTTAAAAAGTGAGACTTTTAAGAAACCCGCATTTTAAATATAATTTTATAAAATTTCTAACCCTCATACTTTTTTTTTCTCTTTTTGCAGATCTCATAACATAAAAAGAAAACTCTCAAAACTATTTCCATCATATAGACAACAACTCCATTTAGAAAAAATCTATATATCAAAGATATAAAACTAAAACTTTCCTAGGAACTATTCTGCATTACTTTATATAAAATCTCAAATAATAAAAAACAACAGAAGACTTAAACTGAAATACAACAAGGCTTTCTTTTAAACACAATTGCTAGATACTCGCCACATTCAACGAAATACAAAAAACAATATAAAAACCATTTTATTGTATTAATTAAAAAACAATTTTATTTATTTATGTATTTTTTTTGAAAATTGTACACAATTTTTTTAATATACATTGAGCCTTAAAAACCAACCAGCACAGATTTCTGGAGCGAAAAAGAAAGTTGAAAAAACTTCGTTGGATTTCGTGCAGATATAAGAAGAAATCATCATAAACGTTTTAAAATAATTTTACAAAAATGGCGTAAGTACCTTTAATTTTGTAAAACCCGTATTTATTTTAGTTTTAATACAAAAAAATCTTCCAATGTATTATAAAATTTGCATTTTACTAGGGCTTTTAATTTATTCGGACGTTCTTTAAACATTGTTGTAAATGATATAGTTAATTGCAAATCTACTTCTATTATGTAGTAATATTTGTATGTCAAATAGACTGAGAAGCGGCCCTATGCTCCCCAGAGGAGTAAAAGGAACATATATATATATATATATATATATATATATATATATAGACTGAGAAGGAAAATAAATAAAAGTCTGGGTACCAAAAAATATTTGAGTTTCTATGTAACTTGTTCTATAAGTAGTTTGACAATTTAATTAAAATAAATGGGGCTTTTTTGCGTGACTTGTGATTGTGATGTAAAAAGTTATTTTTTATATAAAAAGTAATATTTGTGTAAAAAGTGAGATTTATATAAAAAGTAATTTTTGTGTAAATTTTGTGCAAGTTTTTGTGTAAAAGATATACATTTTTGTTAAAAATTACATTTTATGTTTAAGAGGTTATTTTGTGTTGAAATTGTGTATTACATAAATATTTTAGAATTTTAATGCTTTTCATTAAAAAAAATTCCTTAAACAGAAATTTGTTCGCCCCTTAGGTTGTTTACTTACTTGCCCCATTGGAAAATTGTATGCTTACTATTACTGTACATCATGGTACCAAACCTATTGTCGTCATCATCATAGAAAGTTATGCATTTTTTTGGTTCAAGGGCGTTCATATGAGCAGCATTCATGCAAATGAACATATTTCTAATTTTTCTTCTATGGAAGAAAGAGCACATATTTCATATTTGCATTTTTGTTGCTGGGGATGATGATGACGTTGATGGTAATGTAACGTTTTCAATGAAATTTTTGTAAGCAATTTACGACATAAATATTTTTACTAACATTTTACAATAAAATTGTGTTTGTTGAAGCAAAAAGAAAAGAAAAAAATAAGTACGACAAATTTATAAAACAAAAACTATGCTGATCAAAAGCTTTTAAAATAAATTGCAAAGACTTGAAGTGAGTTAACATACATAAATGCTTTTTATTGTTTTACAAGAACTTACAAAATAGGTGGCAACTTGTATACACGACATTAAGAACATTAATGAACTTCCTGTTAAAATGTAAAACATGTTATTTCCGTAGTGATTTTGTTTGCTAACAATTTGTTAATTAAGTTTTAGACCCTTTTTTTGTTTTTCTTTGCATTTAATTTTAAAATTTAGTTTAATATTTCTAATTTCGTATAATAAAATTTCCAAAAAGCTTTAAATGAACATTTTTCTTTTTGTCCCTATTTTTTTGTTGTTATTGTTTCTATGAGAGTTAATTTTTGCGCTGTTTCCGTTGTGTCACTCTAAATACCCCACTGGGTGAGGTCTATTAAGCCCCTCCCTTTTTTAAGAAAAATGACAAAAGCAGCAATTTAAAAAAATATCCTCATTGCTAAATGCTTATTAAAAGTTTAGACAAAAGAAATTATTTCGCTAACATTAAAACGTAAACAGAAGATACACTTAGAGAATTTATGTGTGCAATTTTTATTTGGGAGTTAGACGAGTCTGTAGGCTAGACTCAAGGCCAATGAAGTGCACGATTTATTTGAACGTCAATTTTCGGAAAGGGCTTTAACAATTTTAAAACGCTGCTCAATTGTGTAACTCTCCAGGGTTAAATTTGTCAAACACTGAAACATAGAATTGTCAAATTAAATGCAGAATGAATTATTACTTACGGCCAATTTCACCAAGTTTGGTTATAATAAACTATCAGTAGTTATAGATGTCAAAACATATTGGTAATTGGAACTTTAATTAAAGGTTAGTTTTAACTGAACTTGATGAAATTAGAAATTAGCCGTTAAAGTGTTTTCTCTTAACATGGGGTCTTCTCCTGAAAATTTTTTGTCATATCGAACGTCAAAGTCTATATAAAAAACTCTAAGGGGGTAATTTTGCGCATTTTTTGACGTTTCTCAACGCAAGGTGAAGTGAACAACAACATTACCCCCTAAATTTTCCGCATTTTTTATTTTTTTGACGTTTATTATCACAAAAAATTTTCAGGTGAAGACACCACCCAATTTATAAGAGCTAATTTTGAATTTGTTACCTGTAGGTAACAGTTTTACGTTCGATTTATTATTTTTGTCAGCTTAATTAATGATCGAACGGTTTTGTTTAATGCTTACATTAATTACACTTTGAATAATTTATAACTTGCAAATATAATTTTCTAAGTGTCTGTCTGTCCGTCTGTATTTTGTATCCTTAGAGGCAACAAGGTGTGCGTGATAACACCTTGGGCTTCTTAACGCATTTTGTTGTTGTTTTATTCCCAACATTCATCAAAATATAAACAAGCTCAAGTTTTTATGTGTTCTGTTAAATTATTTTGTTTCAAAAAAAAAAAAATACGTAAAAACTACCAAAAACAACAGTATTTTTTCTAACTTTTCAAAATGTCTTTTATTGCTAAAAAAAAAACTTTTAATTTGTTTTTTTTTTAGATTTTACTTTGATCACTTACCAAAAATGGTAGTGAATGCGTAACGCAGGTTGAAATTACTAGTTAAGATAATTTGTTTTTGTTTTGAAAAGGAATCTTTTTTAAATGGGTAACTTTTGTCCGCAAGAGCAGTAAGTTTCTTTCCTTAAAAATTGGTGATAGAACAAAGAATAACTTTTTAAAAATAAAATATTGTGTGATAAAGAATTTGTATAAAGAAAAGCAAAAAGTTGCGCATTTATAGCTGAGATTGAAAAAAAAATTATATGGAAAAAAATTTTTATAAAAAGGAATTAAAATAAAAAAGAACTTAACAGTGAGTGTTTAAATTAAGGAAGTTACTGACGTTTCTCAAAAAATAATACAATTTTTGAATATAAAGCAAAAATTAATTTGAAAATTTGTTTTCAGTTTTAATTTCAGTGGCAAAATTTATTCAAAATAGAGTAAACACAAAATATTGCATACTCTTAGGCGGCAGTAATTCAAAACAACGTGTGGAATAAAAATATTTAATACTAGTAAAGTTGAAATTATAATTAACTTTTTATACGACCGACAAAATGCTACCTTTAACTAACGTCGAGTTGTAATAATGATCCTAAATACTATCTATATACTTAAAAATTTAAAAAATTGCTTAAGTGTTGGTTTATACTCTTCAAATTTTAAGCGTCAAGTCTTGAGATTTTAGGATAGAGAGAAAAATAAATGGCATACTCATTTCCCTTCTTACCTTAAAGCTAAAGACTTGACGGCTGAAACTAATAGACTTAATTCAGAAAAACGTTATTATAATGACGCCCAAATGTAGGCAAATGTATTTATGGTTTATTTCTTTAAAGTGTATACAGAAATTAAAAACAAAATATATTTTTTATAACTGATTGTTCCTGCAAAATATTTGTGTATATCTATTTATGTACTGAATAATTGTTGTTATAATTGTTTATAAATATATTGCTCTGCTTGCGTTTTCAAGTGATAAAACAAAAGTTGTTTTTTATAATTTAAAAGTGGAAAAAAAATTCATTTAAAAAAAAAATAATAAATAAAATGTGATTGTTTAATGCTAAATCTACATAGTAAAAATTGCGATAAAATGGTTTTGTTATATTTCATATGAAAGCAAAAATATATAATATCATTGGCGGTTTTTGGTTTTATTTCCTCATTCGTTTTTTTAAACACTTTAATTAGCGCTCTACAAATTATTAAGTACTATTTTTACTTGTTAATATTTGTTGTTTTTTTTTCTGTTTCTGTGAAATAAGTGAAATTCGTATTTTGGTTTTAAAATTTATTTTCGTTTTCCATCAGCATCCCCAAAACACCGTTATTTATTTGTTTGTTCGTTTATCATCTGTATAGTATTTGTTCTATTTACCACATGATGCATTATCTGAAACCAAAAAAAAAGAAGCAGCAGCAAAAACTTTTTTATATGTGCAACACTTACTACTGCTCTTGTATAATTTGAAGAATGTACCACATGAAATTAAAAAGTTTTTTTTTAGATAAAAAAAAAGTAATTAGGATTATAACGACTTCTTAGTAAGCTACACACATCTTTTATTTCGAATACTTTAAACTAATTAAAAAGACACATTTTTAATAAAAATGTTCGGAAGAAATTAATTAAATAAGATTTACCTTTAATTAAAAGGCGAATTCACCCATGGTGTCCATGGTTTTTGTCCGGACAAAACGCGTTTTACTACGCGTTTTCTGCAGTACTACTCACTACTGATTGGTCCGGAAAATTAAACCTGCCAACTCTACACAAAATTCATTAATTTAATTTGGTAGCAGTACTTCAGCTTCTGTTTGTGTTTGTTTTTTGCTGTGTTTATATTTTAATAATGCAAGAAACAAGATAATAACTGCCTGTTTGTAGAACGCGAGCACAAAAGTGACTCGTTTAATTTACATTTAAAACAAAAACAAATTTTGAAATTTTGTTTTTGTTTTAAATGTAAGTTGAACGAGTCACTTTTGCACTCGCGTTCTACAAACAGGCAGTAACTCCCAATTTCATTTTACAAAAACAAACTTTGACAAAAAAAATTTAAGCTATTGGCAACGTGGACTAACGTTTGTCCGGGCAACACTGTTGATAAATTTCTCAACAATTTGGCAATAACGTCGGGAGAAAAATAGGCATGGGAAAACGTATTTGTGTTAACTCATAATTTGCAAAAATCAAGGAAGAAGGTACCCTGTTAAAAGTGATGCCATCTTTCAAAAATTATTATTGTTGATATAAATTTTTTTTATTCGACCTTTATTATTTAAATGTAAATTAATTTTTGAAGCTTGATGTCTTTTTTAATATTAATTTTATTTAACATGTTTTTTTTTTCGTTAAAATTAATGTTTTTATATAAAAAAGGCCTCAAGCTTAAACAAATTTATATAAATTTTAATATTAAAGATCGAATAAGAAAAAATATTAACAAAATTAATTTTTGCAATTTTATTTTAGTGATTATTATTTAAAAAAAAAAATAAATTATTAGTGTTTATTTTTAATCCTTTGTTAATAAACAAGCTATATACAGCCAAGAATATATATGTACAGTAAAAATATATACAGTAGAATCTCACAAATTAGAACCACTTTGTGCACCGGGCAGTTCGAATTTCTGAAAAGTTTGAATTTCTGGACATTTTTTTTTTTACAGAAAATGATAAAAATATAATGAAATAATGATAGATATGAATAAATGTGTAAGTTTTTATTTAATACATTTAATTAATTGAACATATTAAATATATATTTTTTTATCTTTCACACGAATAAACGCTTCACGCTTGTACAAACAAATAAAATTTTATACGCATGTGACAAAATTATACACACCACCAATAACTCGGTGCGAAAAAAATAATTTGTAGTGAAAATACAAAAAAAAAATCCAGAAATTAGAACCCCCTGTTCTAATTTTAGAGCATTTGGGTTTTCGCCTATTAAGTTCAGAAACATAAAAAAAATTTTTCCTAGTATAGAGAAATAAAAAAAACACTTCCAGAAATTAGAACCACAGGCTCTAATATCAAAGCGTCCAAAACATTGAAATGGCCGGTTCTTATTTCTGGACGGTTCGAATTTGTGATATTTGTTTGTTTTTAATTATTTACTTCAATTATTATTTGCTACCATTTTACAAACTTAATTTCTTTTCCACACAATTTGCATTTTTTTTCTTTTTGCTTCTTTTTTTACAATTGACAACCAAATTTTACGTTTTATGTTAGCAATAATTGTCAACGAAAATTGATTAACAATTATTGCAACATAAATTGCCGGCAATTAATATGAACAAAAAAGTCCTGTCTACATTAAAGTTAACGTAATCAGTCATTTGGTAATTGTGCAATATATAAAATTAGAATTCAGAAATCATGTTTAAAATAAAACAAAGGATGATCTAGCCTAAGCTAATAGGCCTTGCTTAGATCAAATTGTAATTTTAAGTATTTCAAAAACACCCGTAAGTCTAAAATAAACAATAAAAAAAAAGATTTTTGAGATTTAATTAAGCTAAGCTAAACTCTGTTCTTTGATTGAAAATTTTTACGGGGTTTTAAATGACAACATATAAAATTAGCTCATTAGCGCCCAATGAAACCATTTGGGAACATAGACAAATGATTAAATAAATAAAAATTAAAAATATGGAATAAATAATTTTTTTTTCGAAAATAGCTAACAATCTTTAAAATAAAAATTGGGCGCTAATGGATGAAACCAATTCAAGCTAAGAGCAGTGTTGCCAGAAAATTTAGAGGTAAAATCAGCAAAAAAAAAACCATTATTTTTTAACAAAAAAGCTGCAAAATCTGCGTCAAGATTTTAAAAATCTTCAATAAATCTTCAAAACACATTTATTTGATTTTCTAAGTAGTTTATTTAAAAAGCGAAATAACAATTCATTATTAATAAGATTTCCTTAAGACGTGCTAAATTCCCAATTTTTCATATTTGATAAATACACTGAAATTTATTGTTGAGGGAAAGCTAGATTCTATTTTAAAATATACGGCCATGTTCTGGAATTTGAAATCGATGGTAAATATGGTCCTCGAAGTATGAGCAAATATTTTTTTTGAACTTTCAACACAGAAAAGTTTTAAAAATTTGTTCTATTTTCATTTCTCGAATGCGATTTTTAGAACATGGCTGATAATTTTTGGATATTTTTACATTTAAAATATCTTTCCAAATTTATCTTCCCAGTCTGAGTAGGGATTAATCACACCTTTGGTATTTTAAACAAGAAATTAAAAGACACCTTTGGTATTTTAAACAACAAATTAAAAGATAATTGCTTGACATGTCAAGGGTCTTATTGAAAATTTTCAAGAGATCAAATATTGCAACTATTAAAGATATTTATACATAAGTACATATGAATATATACGTACATATGAATGTTTCTTCTTTATAAAATCAGATAACATAAGTCCGGCGATTTTAATGTGTCAAGATAATGCGAATTTTGAATTTGTAAATAATCTTTAGTGAATAAAATTCCTTCTAATGAATCTATTTCCAAACAGTTCTTCCATGAATGGTTTATTTATTTTGTTTATCAATACAAGAAATGGAAATAGTACACACGTATGTAAGTGAAAATGTAAAGAAGTTTCCACCGAGGTAAAATCTGCATATTTAAACCAAAAATCTTCATATCTGCATTTTGGAAATTTTGGGGTATAAAATCTGCACTTCTGGCATCGCTGGCTAAGAGTTGTTCGTATAAATATATTCTATCCTTCTCTTTAAAAAAGAGAGACGTCAAAATACAAATAAAACAATGTTTTTCGGCAGTGATACATAATGTGGTATAATTGGGCCATTTGCGGCACATTTCCATGTTTGATGGCCCTGTGGTACTTTCTTATCTCTATAGACCCTTTCAGATTTAAATTCAACTAACTAAATTAAACTGTTTTTTAAATTTTTCAATCTAATTTTCACACTGTTTCCAGCATTACTTTCATTAACAATATTCGGTCATGTCCTTACAATTGCAAAACGCTTACCATTGGCGATTTTGACTTGAAATCGCATAACAGGTGTTCTGTTAATCGCAATAGCAAGAATTTTTGGCGACTTCAAATTGTAAAAGTATGCTCAAGGGAACTAGAATATTTATAAGAAACTTTGGCAGATCGCAAGCTAAGTTCACGAGTTTCAGAAAACCATAAACTACATTTGGCGTTTTGCGATTTCAAACCGTGAACATGCGGCCATTGTTAAGGGACAAATAAACCACACATGATCAAAGATATAAGAAAACAAACAAATTCCCACACATATCTTGTAGTTCCTATCAAACCGCTTATGTAGTCTAGATTGACCAATAAATAGCTAAACTGGCAATAATAAAAAAATAGCGTCCAACTGCACTATAAAACGCGCTGTCATAATAGGATTTTCCAATTGAAAAGCGCTGAAGCAGTTCTATTTTGAGATGCTTCATATAAATTGTATGAGCATGGCATGGCAAGGTACGGCTCTTCAGAATAAAGTAGTTTTAGTAGTAGCTGAAGAATGATACATATGTAGCGCAACAAAGTTCAAAATTTCGAATTTGCGCTTGAACTTTAACTGCAACGACTACTACAACTACGAATTTGGTTGATACTACTTTTTTTTACCGTTTTCTACCGTTTTAAACTTACGACCGTTTGCAGCGCTATTTGTAACATTGTACTACAGCAACTATTCTTTTCCCCACTTTACTTTTAATTTGAGCGAAATTTCTATAGAAAATTTCCAAAAAATTTAAGAGAAATATTAATAGAAAATTTCCTCTTCATTTGAGAGAAATTTTAATAGAAAATTTCTCTTTTTGAGAAAAATTGATATAAAAAAATCCAAAAGAAATATAGAAGAAACTGCTCTTCATTTAAGAAAAATTTCTTTTAAAATCTTCAATCATTGTATTTTTTTGTTCAAATTATTAATAAAAAAATTATTTTTATCATGTAAAAATTTTCTATAGAAATTTTGTCTCACTGTGTTACAATTTTTTAAAGGAAACGTCCTCTCATTTATTATGAATTTTCTTTATAAAGTTTCTTTCATTTAATAAAAATTGCTTATAGAAAATATTTTCTTAAGAATTGAATTCTCTTATTTAGTAAGAATTTTCTATGGAAACTTTTCTCATTTAGTGAGAAGTTTCAAAAGATAATTTCTTCAATTAAAAGACAATTTTCTAAAGAAAATTTGTTCGCATTTAGTTACGTTAATTTAAAGAAATGTTTCTCTTATTTATGAGAGAATTTTTTTAAAATAATGTTCGAAAGAAAATTTCCTCTCATAGCGAGAAATAGCAAAACGCTTTAGTGCTTGAAATTGATAAAGTACTGTGTTCCATTTGCCATAATGTTGGGCATTTTAAAGCTCATTCTAAAAAATTTGTTTTTTAAAATACCTTAATTGTTTTCAAGTGTTTTTACAACTATCTGTTTAAGTAATGTTTACTCTGTTATACAAAAAATTTCCGTAAACTACCATTAAGTTGGAATTTTTTTCTTAAATTAATTCTAACTACACCCAAAAAAAAATATAGGTTAATCTAACCAATTTTGTTGGTTGAAATTGCACCAACCATGAAAATTGGTTAAAACTACCGATGTCAATCGGTAACACAAATTTTAACAAAAAAACTTGGTTATGGTACAATTAAACAGTTGTTTAACAAAAAAATAGTAAAATATACCATTTATTATGGTGAGTTTACAATTAAAGTTGTAAAATAACTTTTATAATTGTAACATTACTATTAAATATGTAAAGGAACAATTTTTTTTGTAATTTTACAATTTTAGTGTTCTGTAACCAACTTTTTGTAATTGTATAATTTTATTGTAATGTAACCAATTATTTTTGTTATTATACAGTTTTATTGGTAATATTACTATAAAATAGTTATATTACATTTTTATTGTAAAAGTACAATATAATTTGTAATACTTTACCTGTAATAATTCTCAATAAGGAATAAATTCACAATAAATGATTTAATTTGGTAATATTGTTTTATTAATTAAATTAAATACAATATTAAATTTTACAGTTAAGTTAAATAAAATGTTTTATAAAAGAAAAAAATATGTTAAATCTAAGGTAAGTACAGAAAAATAAAAAGGTATACATATTTATATTTCAATAATACTTTGGTCGGATATATTTTTTTCCATTAGGAGAATAACTTAAATGTAACGGAGATTTAAAAAATTCAGTTGGTTTCAAAAGATATATATTTTCTTCTTCTAAAACCTGCTCACATTTGAAACAAGAAATAATTTTTTGAAAAAGTTACTTAAGGTCGTTAATTAAACATAAAATATTTGGAGATATTTGGTCTTCTTTAAGTTTAATACAGTAAAAATATCTTTGGATAAAAGTCCAAACTTCAGTACAATCACGAGGATATTTTAAATTTAAAACTTGGAAAATTTTGAAACAAGTATTTAAACTAGTTAAAAACGATGGCAATTTGTATTTAATTTCATCATAGTATACGTAAAATGTTGCATCGCAGATGTTGTATCCTACTGCTACAATGAGTGGCTGTAAAGTCTCACCTCGTTTAAATAATGAAGTTTTAAATTGGTCCAACTGATTTTGTACATCATTGAAAGTAATTGCATGTAGTAAAAACGATCTTTGAGAGTCCTTGATAGTTGATCTATATAGAATATTTGAGGCTTTTCTTTTTACACTTGGACGTAGAATGACATGAAGCAGAAGAAAGATAAGCTGCTCGTATCCTGTGAAGCAAAATTAAGAATAAATAGAAAATAAAAAGAGTGTAACAATTTGCCTACCTTTGTCATTAGCATTGATCTTCTGCAAGTATTCCAAGCTTCCTGCGTCTTTGATTTTTTGATTTAAAATTGGTATAATTTTACTTTTAAAACTTTCCCAATTTTCAGTAATAAAGCCTGATGCGGGATAAAGTATGCTAAAATCTATATCAATCTGTTGGATATAAGAATGTATTGTATTTAACGAAAAATTATTAAAAATAAAATCACGAAATACTTACTAAGGTGTATCCTAATGAATGTGAAAAAAGCTTCCAGTTATCCAAGACACAGATAATATTATTTCCATCAACAGCTTGGTTAATATCATTCTTCCTTTTAAAATAACATATACGCCAATTTTTCGTTACTTCACTCCAGGGCTCTGTGAAAACTTTAAGCCACTCATGTGCTTTTCTTACTTCTAAAAAATATTGACTATGAAAAAAGTTCCCAAATCGGATGTAACATAGTTTTACCTGCTTCTTCATTGCAATCGAGCAGTGGGCTGTTATTTTCCAGTAAGTTTACTGAATTATTATTATTATTTGAACATGTCCACTCTCCATTTTTTTTTAAACGCTTTAGTGTGTTGTAATACTTATCAAATAGTCTTCCGGATGATCTGGAACCCACTTTCCGAAAATATACTTCCTTTATAAATAAAAAATAGCGGTTACAAATTTGTACTATTTTATCTATGTAAGTATTTATATGTACTATAATACCTTGTCTTCACAGAAGTCTTTTTCAATTTGAGAAGAAATTTTCTCAAAGTAATTTTTTGTCAGTTTACTTTTTCTTTTTATAGCCCAAGTTATTATTGCGTCCACCAATATTTTTCTGGCTGTATCGTCGAGTTTACCATTTTCAGAAAAAGTTCGTATAACATAATCACCAGTGGGATGTTCTTTTAAAATACTTTGTAAATCCTTAAATAGAAAAGAGTTAATTAAAATATTTTTTTTAATTGGACCCAACAATACTTACAAAATTGCCGGATGAAATAGGGTTCTCCGACTCATCCAGATTAAAATTCATTGAACTATTTGATACATTAGTGTTTAAAGAGACGTTATCACAAAATCCCTAGGCGAATTTAAAAGTTTATAATAAAATATCTTAAGCTGGAGATTTGATGTCACCTTTTGTTTTTTCCATTCCAACAAACGAAAACGAAATTCTGCCTTTTCACCAATTTTTTTGGTTTGAAATAATTGGTCCAAGTCAGCTTCTGTTAAAAATCTAAGTCTTTCTACTGTAACTGCTTCAGCTACAAATAAAAGCAGTAGACTAAAATTTATTACTCTTTTAATTATTAGAAAATTTTAATTTACTGCAAAAATTGTTGCTTTACTGTTGATTTACAGTTGATTTACTATTAAAATTGTAACGTTACTGATTTTGCAGTAAATAAAATATTTTATAGCTTAAACAATAACAAATAAGGCACGCCAAAAAATGCCGTTATGATGTACATGTTTATCAATGTAGAATGTAAGTATGTACGTATGCATACTATTTATATGCACATGTGCTTTGGAACATTCAGTTATTTTTTAAAACAAAAAAAATATATATGTATGTATATACATATATGTTTTCCAATTATTTCTTTTAAGAAGTTATTAACAAAAAAGTTTTTTTTTTAGTTGAATGTGTACTTA
This sequence comes from Pollenia labialis, assembly GCA_949318255.1. Lineage (NCBI taxonomy): Eukaryota > Metazoa > Arthropoda > Insecta > Diptera > Polleniidae > Pollenia > Pollenia labialis. The sequence goes on from OX439143.1 coordinate 117,146,972, forward strand.
CATTGTAATTTGTCCAGCATGTACCCAAAGTTCCAACTGTCTAATAATTTAGAAAGCTCCTCTTCCTGGATAGAAATATAAAATGTTGATGAACAGGGACTGCTTTCTTTACTCTCACATTGCATTTTACCACTTTTTTATCACTTTAATTTTAATTATTTTATTATATGTATGTCATAATTTATTAAATTTAATTATTTAAAACCTTTTCACTTCACTTGTAAAATAAACGTTTGCAAAAGAGAAAGACGTACAGCATACTAAAACATAAAAGAAATAAAATGATCAACATCGTGCTTTTAAGGTGGCCATCGTCGAACTGCAGCGCGGCGAAGAAACAAAATTCATTAAGCATACGGTTTAAACCAGTACATGGCCTCCCTTGTACACATTTGTGAAAGACGCAAAAATTTAAGTTCCGTTATTTTAAGAAGGTTGAACAATTTTTTTTTGTAAGTTTTACTAATAAAATTGTGCTTTTTATATATGAACCACATGTGTTAGTTAAAAATACCAATAAAATTAGTAAAAATAACACAACAATTTGCAATTAAAGTCTTTAACCAATTAACAATAGTTAATTTTACTAATGTGGTACTTACAAAAATTGTAAAAAATTTTCTATCACTTAATCATGGTTATTTTAACCTACAAAATTTGTAAAAATTACAAAAACAATTTACATTAGCAGAATATTTACCATTAAGAAAGGTAGTTTTAACCAAGCAAAATAGTTCGTTAAAAAAAATTTCCAACAACAATTTACATTAGTAGTTCGGTTACTTATGCATCTTGGTTACTTTAACCAACAACATTGTTCTTCATCAAAAATTTGCAAAAACAATTTACATTAATAGTTCAGTTACCGCCATGACTTGGTTAGCTTAACCAACAAATTTATTGTTCTCCTTAAATTTCCAACAACAATTTGCACTAACAGTTAATTAACAACTCAAGTTGGTTAGAATAACCTGTGAAATTTTTTTGGGTGTACAATACTACTTTAAGAAGCACTTCACGTCTTCCATTCATCATTATCATAAAAACTACAAAAAACAAGATAAAATTAATTTGAATAATAGAAACAAAAATTGGGTCAAAACTAATGAGGTCGAATTAGAAAAAATTATTTTTTTTTTCGTTTGAAAGTTGTACAAATTTATAAATATCAATAAACGGAAACAATGTTTTAATTTTGGACTTAAATTTTTTTCTTAAAAAAAGGTGTGTCCTTGTTGTTATTGTAAATGCAAATATTCCTGACATCAATTAAGGTTTTTAGGACTAAACTTTCGTTTTTAAGTTTTTTTTTATTGCTGCAAAAGTTTTGTTGAATTTTGTTCGAAATTTAAAAAAAATTCATTTGGATTTTTGAATGGGAAAATTATTCTTAGAAACTTAAAATCTTCAACACCTAAGGGATATTTACAACATTTCTTTATTGCCTAAACTGTTGCATACTTTTGGGCAGCCTTGGAAAAGGAAAGATCAAATTTCCTAAATTAAGTAAATTATTAACATTTCTTTCCCTTATTAAATTAAAAAAATATATAAATAAATTAATGTATGTGTTGCAAGTCAATAACTTTTTAAAAAAGGGTATTTTTTTTAGCCCGATAGAATTTGAAAATGTAAGAATATGATTTAACTAAATTTCAATAAAAAAAAATTTTTAAAAAGGTTACTAATATCTAATATACTAATCGTTCTGATAAGTTTTTGATATTCGGCACTTTTAGGGAGTTAACGGGTAAAACCTGTATTTTAGTACTCCTTTGTTGCCCCATCTTGCTTTTAAACCAATTTACATAGAAATAAAATACGAATTTGGTACTTCTTAGAAATTCAAACGTTTAAGAGGTAAAAATCGTAACTATTGTTGGTACTTTTTTTACAAAACATTTTCCTCAATGCATTAACATTTGCATGCGTATTAAATATTAAAATTTTTGATACGAGGAAAAAAGTACCAAAATGGGGAAATACGGAATATTTCATTTCTTTCTTTAGCTTTTTAGTTATATAACTAGTAATTTTCTTAATTATCGGTAAAATTTGAGCTTTACACATACAATTCAACATGTCCTGAGTGAATAAGAATCTCTAACAAGGAACTTTTTGGTGCTTTTTTGCTCTTTAACTGGAACTTTTCGAAATTCCGTTAGTATTGGACCTAGAATCACAGTCCACGACTTTGGTCATTGTGTGCCACGAAAAGCACGAGCAATTTTCGCCACCATGGCGTCAGTAATGGCTGGTTTATACAGGCCTGTTCAAATCACGTGATTTCAAATCACGAGTGCCTACTTAAATCACAAGAGTGATATTTTTGTGTCCCGTTTTTGTGTGTTTTGGTGTGACCTTCAATTGCCGAAAGCACACCAAGAAACACAAAAACGGTATGACTTTCAGAACACCACAAAAGCACACTTGTGATTTTAAAAACACGTGATTTCAAATCACGTGATTTTCAGAACAGGCCCGATAAGCTAAAACTTATGACTTCACGTATTGCAACAGGCAATAATCGAGAGGTGTTAAATCGCACGACCTTTGGGGCCATTTTTATTTCAATAAGTCGATGGTTGCGGTCGCCGAATGGGACGTAGCGCCATCCTGTTAAAAACACATCTGCCACGAATAAATGCCATTCATATTTTCAAACAAAAAATCATTGATGTAATGAAATCGGTAGGATCTGTCTTTTGGTTTGGTTTCACTCCAAATGATTGAAAACTTTGTGTATTAACAAACCTGTTAAGCCAAAAATATTCATTAATCTATAAAAGTAACGAAGTCGCATATACGTTGCGCGAATCGATGAATGTTTTTTAAAGTGAATTTAAATAATTTGGTAGTGTTGCTCAAGCGTGAATATGATCATGACAATTTGTCAGATTATACTAATCATAATTGTCAAAAAGTGAGCGCAGTAACACAGTTCGTTTAGTATCCCAACTTTCATAAGTTCTACTAGGGCTTAAAAAGCACCCTTTATATTCTTCAAATTTTATTATTTCAATCATACAAATTTGTATGAAATTTTTTTGTCATTCGCAATTTTAGTTATGTGCAAATTACAATAAAGTTCTACTTACTAGCTTTTGCTTTTTTAATTTGTAATTAAAATTGGCACTATGACGTATTTACTGTTTGTAGCCAAAGAAAATTGTTGCAATATACAATCATTATAATGACAAACCAAATTTGGAAAAATAATTTTTTTAAATAATAGTTTTTTCTTTAATCGTTAATTGCTTTTTGCCTGTTTGTTGTCTTTATTGATTCTTAATGAATATTTATTTGTCTTCCATATTTGACGATCGTTAACCACTTTAAATTCAATGAGTTAAAATGGCCAATAGATGGCAAAAACGTTAAAATATTTTTTATTTGTTCATAAGTTTAATGTTTATTTAACAAAAAAATATGGTCAGAATTAAAGACAAAATAAAGTTTGCAAAAAGATCTTTGTTGACTTTAAAAAATTTTAAAAAAATGGTTGATAATTGAAAAATTATTTTTAAATTAAAACAAATAACGATGGAAATTTGTCTCATTCGGAAAGATGATATAGAGAGCGACATACAGAGAAGATACAGAAATTTCTATAGAAAATCTTCTCTTATTTACTAAAAATTTTCTTTATAAAAGTTACTCTCATTTAAAGAATTCGTTTTTATTTTATAGAAACAATAAAAATTAAAATGAATTTATACAAAAGTTTTGTCTCATTTAAGGTAACAGTAAGATTAAAAGAATCAAGAGAAATCAAAAGAATTTTCAATAAATTTAAAGACAACATACAATTTTTTTCTATTTTTGCCTACGGGGGTGTTCTGGAAATCGAAAACGCAAAACGCAAGAATTTTAAACGTCGTTTTCTTATAACATTTCTGTAATAAAAGAATTTTTTTGTCAAATATTATACAAATATTTCTCTATCAGGGTTATATTTTGTTGTATGTTGTATGAAACAATTTTCTACATTTGAGGAGGCAAATTAAATTATGAAAACATAATTTAATTTCGACTATTGGGTGTGTGTGAAACGGTAGCAAAGTACTCATGGAAGTAAAATTTTGACACTGTTAAGGTGAATTAAATTTCACTAGCCCTGGGGGCTAGTAGAATTTTTGACACAACCAAAAAAATTCTGACAACCAGGAAATTAAAAGTTTAAATTAAAAAAAAAAATCAAAAACGTTGAAAAATTTTAATAAAGTTTAAATAAAATGGTGAGAGTGCCACCTTCTGTAACGATTTCTTTAGCGTTTGACTATGATTATGGGCTATTTAAAACTCAAGTGGGGTTCACACTCATCGATCATGGGTGGCAGTTCTTTTTTTTTAAATTTTCGCTCGCTCCATCAAGCTCAATTTTTTTTCTGGTTAACTTTAAAGTAAACTTTAAAGTAAAAGTGAATTTCTTACTGCCCTGAAAAATATTTGAACACAATGAATATGTAAGAAAAGAATTGAATTTATAGATTGTAAAACCCATTAAAAATCAACATAAAACGAATTAAACCACAATAATCCGAATTTCAACATGTGCCATACAGTGTTGTGTGCTGTCAGTTTCTTAAGAATGTAGTATGTAAAACCTGTAATTGTTACTAAATCATGATGACGTACTCATTTCATCATCACCATATTATCACTAATAACAACACTTGGTTTTGCCTTAACACCACCACCACCGTCGCCGCCAGCAGCTGATTGATGATAAAATCTTATATTATGCGGCAATAATGTAGTTTTTAAAAGTTCATACGAGTATAAAGAAATAACAACTTTAATAGATTTTTTTTTTAAGAAATGTAAAGAATGCTTTATATATAAAAGTTTTCCTTTTGAGCCACATATATTTTTTTGTGGAGCAATTGTTATATTATTGATTCAATTTATTATATACCTTAAGAAATGTGAGTAGGGTTTTTGTGTCAGCAATTTCTAATAATACCCAAAACTTCCAAAGTAGGGCATCTCGAATGCTATTTGCTAGTTTGATCAAATCTTATACGTAAAAATGTTGCGGAAATGTAAACGTTTCGGGGGATATCTATCGTTGGTAGTTACTCAAATACGTAAAAAGAAAACGTTGTGTGCGTCGATGGATTGTTCGCACATAAACATATTGTTACGAAAGTAACTTTAGTTAAGAATTAGATTAATTTATTAGTTATCTTGTATTGATTAGTTATTTAGTATTTGTTAGTTATTTTATTAGTTATGCACACTTCAAGTGTAAAAATCAATGTACAGATGTAATGTTAAAATTGTTGTGCATAATTTTACTTAACCCCACTGTAAATACTAGACTGTTCGTTATAGATTAATTAACACCTAAAAGTATACCTTAGTTTATTATGCATATTAACTTAATTTTAATTCAGCAATATAGATAATGCGCAATGTTAATAACTATAGATGAATAAGTTTAATTAAAAAAATAGCCGTTAGAAGGCGAACTTTCTAGAGCCATCTAGACGTTACTAGTATCATCTACACGTCTGGGCTAGATTATAAATAGAATCGTAAGAGATGGCATAAGATCATTCTAAGTTCAGACTTGTCAATAACGCATAACGCGGAGACAATTATAAACATTGAAGTTGTGAAGAAAAGCTGTAAACTACGGTTGTTAAAGTGACTAAGTTCTAAATAAAGCTGTGTAAATAATAATTAAGTGTTTTACATTAAAGTGTTGTTTTATTTTATTTTATTAAAGTGCAATAAAGAACTCAACTGGTTTATTATAAAGGAAATAAACCAAAACGTTATTGAAAGGCAGTAACGTAACAATATACATAAGTTTGGTAAATAAAACGAAACAGCTGATCCGCAACGTGTACGCCTACGTAAGGGTATACATATTCATTCCCGTCGTAACTAATTGGAGAATAGGGCCACTAAAAATGTATTTCATGGTGAACTTTGTCAAGTCATTAGTTTTATTTCACTCCAGGGCTTCCACGTTACCGCTACTTCAGAATCCAGATCTGTTCACGTGTGTCAGGGTCTTCTTCTGAAACCATTGAGGTTCAACTAAATGGTTGCCCGTGTTATGTCACCTGGCTGCTTACGTAGTGTGTGACTTTAGAGAAAAGAGTCCTTTATAGTTTATCTACGGAATGTTCGACTTTGAAAATGAGAATTTTTTTAATCTATAACCTGTTTGTAAACTCCACCACAATTAGTTGTGAAGAGGGTGTACTAAGTTTGTCATTCCGTGTAAAACTTTTTATTATTTATCGCAGACTTCTTGAGTAATTCTAAGTCGATTTATCAATGTCCGTCTGTTAAAAACACGCTCACTTTCAAAAAACTCAAAAGAAATACATATACAAACTTGGTGTCAAATTGCTTCTAGTTATCCTAAGCAGTTTAGGATTGAAATCCAGCAAAATCGGTTCAGTAGGATCAGAGCTATGAATCAAAATGTGGAACCACCACCTTAAAAAATTGACAATTTTGTTACAAGAACTAACAAAAATGTTGGAACAATGCACGGAATAATATAAGATTTTGCAAAAATTAGTTTTATTCGACTTGAAATCACGCTGTAAAATTTCGGTCCATATTTTACCCTACGCCCCATATAAACCCTTCTCCCGGAAACCAGTTTAGTACGCCTTAAAGCGTAATAAATAATGCCATCAGAATAAAATTTAATACGTCACAGTTTCATATGACAAGAAATCACACTTACAAATTTCGTGATGATCGGTCCATAATTTAGTATAGGCCCCACCCATATAATGCCCACTCTGGTAAATTAATTAAATACGCCTAAAAACGTAGATATAACGGAAAATTTCTTCCAACTTAGCTTCATATGGCCAGCAAAAATTTCATGCATTTTTGTGATATACGGTCCTTCATTTACCTTAGATATGTTTTTAATACCAGACATCACTGCAGAATTTTGGGATGATTGGTTCATAAGTTACCATGGCTCCAGTATAAATCCCCCCCCCCCCCCCTGAAAATCATTCAAGTTCGGCTTAAACTGTTACGAATCATGATATTTTACTCAAGCTAGTTAAAATTGCTAAAAAAAAAAGCATACAACTTTCTGATTGTAATTTAATATATCGGCGGCTGATAATTTAATTTTCGTATGTGGATCTTTCCTGACTATTTTCTATTTTTCAGGCGCCAACCACAAATAAATATTATTTTGTTTGTTTACTAAACATCAGAGTCCTAAGCCGATCTAATTTGACGCCGCAATTGTTTTGTTGCAAATATTGCTAGCCGCAGGTTCAATTCGGATGTTAGCCGGATAAAACTATACTATCAACGACGATGGCTACAGAAACTAATGCGGTTCGGCTCAGCCGCTCAGCGCAGGCCTCTTCTGATTAATTATGACATCACAATAAACATACCAAGCAAAGTTCTATTAATTTAGGACACTTTTTGTTTACAAAGCAACGACAATTTTTTTAAACCATTGTAAAATGTTAGAACATTATGACAATATAACATGATAGTACACTTTGTGAATACCCCAAATAAGTCAATATTTTTGTCGTTTTATATGGAAATTTATCCTATGTGGCGTTTGGCAGTTACATACGACATTTAATTTGTAAATTGCTTCAGCAAATACCACATACGACAAACTTAACACTCCATATCTCGAAAACCGTATGGCGTCTCGAAAAACTTATTACGCCAAATAAAAGCTGAGGTCGGAAAACCTAGGGAATCGATCTTAACTCAAAACCGCAACAAATCCATATACGACAATTAAATTATCAACCGACGATATGTCTATACCGCAACCAATTTTAATGCTGATGTCTGTTTTTATAAAAATAAATTAATAATAAATAGACATCATATAGATATCACTCCTGAAATATTCGAACTGTCGGTGGAGGTATCAAAGATTCGGTACAGCCGAATATAGCACTCTAACTTGTTTTAGGATATTTTTCCACTGCATAAACTAATTGCATTATTTCAAATCCTAAGTTAACTTAACGTTTCTAATAATTTTCAACTCAGCATGTTTCAATTAAATTCTTTAAAATTTCTATTTAACCTTTTATTTCATCTCTTCTTGAAAAAAGAAAAATGTAATAAATTCTTTTAAAAAACTTTCATTTAAAATCTTTTGTTAGACTTAAAACTTTTACTACTTGAAGTAATTTTCCAATCCAACCATTAAATCGTAATGTACCAAACAGAACTAAACCTTAAATAAAATGTAATTCTTTTTTTTCTCTCTCATCATAATTATTAATCATTTTAATGATACGGGATTTTCATCATTCCACGCAGAGTTGAAAAGTAACAAGCGCATCAAATCGAAATGATTTCTTTAGATTCTTTTTTTCTTGTTCTTCTTAAGATTTAAGAAGAGTTTAAAAAGTTTTCTATAATTATTTTTGTGTTCTGCTTTTTTTTCAATAGCGATGATGATGCTGAATGTTATAGACAGGCATTTAGATGATTACATTGGTAAATGGCCTGAATGACTGACGTATTAACAACAAGTGCAATGAATTAAATAATTCACCATTTCTTTAGTTTGAAGATAAAATAATAGTTTACTCTTTTTAAAATAATTGTGTGAACTAAAGTTTTTAAAATTATTTATTGTTTTCCTTTTTTTTTTGTCTTTAAGAAACATCTTTCTATAAAAAAATTTTTCTTATTAAACTTGAGTTTTTCTATTAAATGGTTTTTAGAAAATTATTCGTCCTTAGACTGAAAAACGACAATTTCCTATTAAATACATTATATTCGTTCATAAAGAAACGAAAAAATTTTCAGGAGAACATTTTTCGTCTTTAGACTAGAGATGTTCATTTTCTAGAAAAACTTTTATTCTTTAGACTTACCACCCGCTTTCACATGCAAGTGCAAGTTCGAAAAACTCAATACATACACTCACAATTTTTCACTAACATTCACACAATTTTTGTACTTTCAGCCAATCAGCTTTTTCCTCGATTTTCGTTGAGAATACGTATACACTACTTGCATGTGGAAACGTAGAGTTGGTGACGACCATTTTCTATAGAAAAATTTCAATCTTTAGACTAAAAAAAATTGTCGTCTCTAAGTCGAACGACGAAAAAATTTTTATAAAAGATTATCGCCTCTTAAAAGAAACATATTCGTCTTTCGACTAAGAGACGATAATTTTCTATAGGAAACTCGATCGAACACTGAAGGCCCAATTTTTATATGCTTAAGTTGACTTAATCAATTGAGCGAAAACATGTGATTCATATGTGTCAAACCATATTGAACTTGAACTTTTTGGCTATTTTTATGAAACTGGCATTTGCTTTTGCGAAACAGATCGCACTTTCCGTACGGAATAAAATATATTTTGATTTTATTTTTGTGTTTTTAAATGTATTTGAGAAGCTTTTTGTTAATTTTTGACAGTAGCTAAAGTGAACTTATTCATATTATAGTTGGGCCTTTAAGTAAGTGACGACAAGCCTCTCAATATCGTTCTCTTTAGCGGACCACTAACTATGTACACTGTGGAACAAAAAAAAAAAAACCAGCCTCAATACTTGCAACGCGAAATGGAAGTAGGCTATTGCTAGAGCAAATCTACCAAAGGTTTCCGAAATATCGGCCCCTAAAGTTTTTAAATTTTTTGAAAAGGCGTTTGGTATAAGTCAAAAAAAAGTATACTAAATGTACTTCTGAGCAAAAATACTATTTCAGATGGCTTCAGTAGAATTGTGTGGCGATTATATAAGACGATAATTTATTTTATTAAAAGACGATAATTAACTATAGAAAATTGTTTGTCCTTCGATCATTTTTATAGCAAATTTTCTGTCTTGAAACTAAGAGATGATCAGTTTTGTTTTTAGACTCAAAGACGACAATTTTTGCATTTTAAAATACGTCTTAACTAAGAGGCGGCAATTCTCTAAACTTAACATTTCGTCTGTAGATACGAGACGACAACTTCGTAAATTTTCTAATAAAGATTTTTTGTCTTTGACTAAAAGCTGTTTTCTAAGAAAGATGTTTTGTCGTCGACTAAATATTAATTTTATTTTGGAATTTTAACATATTTTTAATACACTTTTCAAAATTTTATTCTTAAGGTCTTTAAAAAAACTTTTTCGTCTTTTAAATTGTTATTGGAAATGGTGTTAGTTAACGATAATTGTAATAGATTTTCTTTTGTTCTATTATTTTACTAGAAGTTTTTTTTGTATTAAAGTTTTCTTAAACTTTTAACCAGGTGCTTAAGAACGATTTACAAATAAAAGAAACCAGACAAAATCATTATCACATTTAACATGACAAGAATATTAATCATGACTTTCTCACAATTCACCGGTAGTCTACTGGCTTTCTGGTCGGTCGTGTTAAAATTATGTGCAATGCAGTCAGTCAGAGATTAAATTATGGGCCGGACAGTAATTTTTTTTTTCAGTTTATTAAATGTTTCAAATGAACACTTGTTTCCTTAAAAACATGAGCAATAGTTAAAGGAAAATTTAAGTTCTTATTATTTTCAAGATCCTTTTCAAGAAATACTAAGGAGGGTGGTGCGAAAAGGAAAATAACAACAGACACACTACTACTACTACTTAATTACCGCCAGAGACGGATCTTTTTCACTATAATGGGCTAAAGGTCTACTTTACTATTGTTCGGTAAATTAATTCCAACTTAATTTCGTATTAATTACTTTGTATAAAAACATATTATTTAGACGTATTTTATTTATTTCGAGAACCAAATAGATCAGCATAAGCAAACATCTTCGACTTCGATCGTCAGATATTTCGCAATTGCCATATCAGTGGCCATGTTCTGTAACTTTTGCGTCGAGAAACTTTTCGATTGAATTGTGTGAAAATGCCAAATATTGAAACAAACAGCTGTTATTCACACTAAAGTGTGTCAGACATTTTTTTGGAGAGCACTAGCTGTCACGTAAGGAAGAAAAAGTTTTGAACTTTGAACTGTCAAATAAACTCACGAATAAAAATGGGGCGAGAAAAATATTTTACAATAAAACACAATTAAAACTGCAAAATACAAAGAATAATAAAAATAATATTTTGTTCTTGGCACAATTTTTTATTGTTTAATTATTTTGCTTTTAACATTTTTATAAAATATACGAATGTTTGCAAAGCTATTTTATAAACAACAAACACTTAAGTCGCACTTTACATTATTTGGTATAGCCGACGGTTGTATTTTCGCCGCCGTCGTTGAAAATGTTTAAATTTTAGTAAATTTTGATCGCCGTCAACGATTTGTGTGACTGGCGCTCTCAACGTCTGCAATTTCATATCGGCTGCGAGTGCAATATTATGACATTTATAACGTAACGACGCAATCTCTTTTGGTAGTTTTCGACATGAGTTACAGACGCACCTTTTCTCAATTTTCGAGAAATGATGGAATATTTCGTTTCACATCTTTTCGATGCGAGAAGCTCTCACTAAAGTTACAGAACATGGGTACAGGATTTATTAAATATATTAACAGCCGCGCTTATGCTTAAAGGCTCAGTTAGTCGGGAGTAACAGTAACGTTGCAAATCAGCTGCTTCATTTTGTTGTATGTAAAGCAATTAGAACGATTATAGTAAGCAGTAAGATGTTACGTTACTGCTACTCCCGGCTAACTGAGCCTTAATACCTTTAATTTCTCTTATGAAAGTCTTCCCGAATAAAATTGAAAAATCTATGTAAGCAGTCTTGCTAACAGACTTTTGTGATTTTATAATTTTAATTAAATATCGTTAAAAATCTGCTATATGGAAATTATTTCTCTTCAATTAAACATTTTTTTATAAATCAATCTTTGACTTAAACAAGTTAGAGTGCTATACTCTTGGTGCCGCGCCTATTTCTCCCAGTCCGTCCACAAAAATGTTGTAATTCTTACTGGTTACTGTCTATTTTATGTTTGTATAGGAGGTGCCACGCCCACTTCGTAGATACCGCTCACTCTATTTAGATGTCATACATCGAATCTAATTGTACCAAATTTGGAAACTTTTACTGATACAGTTTGGTAGAAGCCACTCCCATTTCTACAGTCCTGCCCATTTTTTATAGAGGTTTTGTGTTGATAACCCAGCAATGCGTACCAAAATTGGAAGATTTTTCCCTTACCGTTCCTTAGACTTAAATAAATCTCGCGTGTCACAACGTCCACTTCTTCAATCCCGCTCCTATTTTGTGGGACGTTGTGTATTGATAACCAATATGCTTGTACCTAATTTGGAACTTTGACGCTTGCGGTTCTCCAGATATAGAGAAAAAAACAACAAGGAATTTGTGGGTAAAATTACAGGCAGTTGTGGTTTTTTGTTCATTTCTCATCCATTTCCGATCTGGCTGAATTTCAATAGATTACAATTCGGGTAAATATATTAACACCTAGTTCCTATCATATGGGGTCTTCGGAAAACCCATTTCAACTGACACACTGACAGATGGACATCGTTAAATCAACTTCGCTAATTATAAGGACCCCGAATATATACATACTTTATAGGGTCTAAGATCAGTATTGTAGAAACAATGACAATTTAATCGCAACCGGCGTATGAAATAGAATTAGATCTTAGCCAACGTTCGTGTCAGCTATTGTGTGACTTTTTAAAAAATATACGTTTTAATTTGACAACTTATCTAAAACGTACGCCACTCCCTGATTATAATATTGGACAATGTAATACGATAAATGTTATAAGTTTTTTTATAAAAAGAAAACCTTAAGCTTAATAAAAAGACAAGAATTTAAAAATTTCATGACTTGTCTTTCCACAAGTTTTTCTTCTTATAATTAATGGCCCTCGTATATCATCATAATAAAATTCTATGATTTAATTTACTTTTGTTAAGGTTTATTTTCCCTGTGACATTTTATTCATTCTATCAACACAATAATTTCACAGTTATGGTTACGTTTTTTTTTATTACAAGATTTTTTCTATTGTATAGTTTTTATATAAAATTCTTGTAAGAAAATTAAAAACATTTTTTAAATGCGGTAGTAGACATAAACTATAAAAATACTTGAAATTCCAATGAACTTCACAGATAAAAAATTTATTTCCGGAATTTTTTTTTTAAGAACTTTGAAAAATAATAATGCTTAAGAATTTCTATTAAATGTTATTAATAGGTGTTAAGGAAAAAAAGAAATTGAAATTAATTTTTTATTGAATTCAGTTGTTTTCCTTCAATAAAACCTGGATAATCCCCAATTGATTTTTCTTTTTAAAGTGTTAATCTCCCCACGTGAGTCAATAAACTCATTTCTTAACAACAATGAAGGCCAAAATTATATTTTTTTTTTCTTTTACATCTTTTTGGCTTTAAGTATTTTTTTTGTTGGAGCGTATACTGTTGGTTGATTTTAAATGAACCCATGATTTTATGACTGACTTCCATTAGATGAGAGAGAAATGAAGCTTGAAATAATGGCGATGATTTAAAAAAGGGTCGTTTGTTCTGCGTTTCTTTTTAATAAAAAGTATGTAAAACTTTACGAATAAGAGTCTGCTGCGTTTAAAGACTTGTGCCTGAACTTAAATTTAAAATTTTATGAGGTGCTTAAGACAGATTATTACCAGCCAAGCGCATAATGTGTATGTCTAGGCGTTTTAAGAGAAAAACAGAGCTGGTTTACATGGGTAAAATTTAAAAAAGGTACTTGAAGGAAAAGTACTAATATTAACAAGAAAGTGTGTTATATTCGGCTATGTCGAATTTTATATACCTTTTACCATGGTACGACAAGAACAGTTTTATTTATATGTACCGTTCTTTGGATGAAAATAAATCTATTTTGTGCCACACCCACTTCTCCAATACCGCTCACATTTTGTCGGATGTTGTGTATGGATAACCAAGGTGCTTGAACCTTATTTGAAATCTATAAATTATTTGTACGAAAGGTCCAAGCCCACTTCTATAATCCCGCCCTTACCGTTTTTAGAAATAATTAAACTTTAATTTGGAAACTTTGCCCTTGTCTGGATATATAGAAATCTATAATGTCTTTGTATGAAAGGTGCCACGCCCTCTTCTCCAATACCACATTTTGTCGGATATTGTTTGTTGATAACCAAGATGCTTGAGCCTAATTTGCAATCTTTTGATCTTGTCGTTCACCAAATATACATAAGAAAATTAAAAAAAAAACAACAACAACAACATCAAGGGATTTATGGGTAAATTTGAGGCACTCGTGTTTTTGCTCATATCTTATTCATTTGTTAACCAATCAGGGGAATTTCAATAGCAAACAATTACGGACTATATGGGACATAAATGTATATCTACCAAGTCCCCATAATATCTGGGGGCTTCGATAACCAATTTAAACATATACGCGGACATTTAGACCCCTATTAGGGTTCACAACTCAACATAGTTGTGTTCAGTTGTATTTTTTTTTTTGATATTTTTGTTCGCCGCAATATAGCGAAGTTTTAAACCATAATACAAAAAGTAAAAAAAATTACAACTCAACTGAGTTGAGTTTTGAACCGTAATAGGAGCTTGTTTTTCAAAATAAAACAAAAGTTTTCACTTGGAAAATTCTAAACGAAAATTTTAATATAATTTTCAAAAAACAGGCAGTTAAACTTTTCTTCTCATAAGGAAATTTTTTTTTAACTTTACATAGCCGACAATTTTATACATGATATTTCTTGATCTAGATTTTGCTATTCAAAAGCTTTGGAGGGTTATTTAAATTATATTAAACCCCAAATTCAATGGAGAACAGTCATGACTTTAATTTGATTTAAGACGAAAGGGACTAAAAGAGATGAAAGATTTATTGGGTTTTTTACACACTTCGCCTACAAAATTCAAAGTCATGTTTGTTTATCCGTGAAAAAGATCATAATAAAAAATCAGTCTCAAGTAAAATTCTAACGAAATACTTACATATAAAAGGTTTTCGTTTCAAATAAATTTACACAATACACTTTTATACCCTTCACAACTAGTTGTTTTCTTATTCCCTGAGTAATTCTTAGTCGATTTATCCATGTCCGTCTGTCTGTGCGTCCGTTTAAATTACTTTAATTTTCAAACGACTCAAAAGAAAAGAACAATATTGGTGTCAAATTCTTTCTAGTTGCCCTAAGCAGTTTAAGATTGAAATCCAGCACAATCGGCTTAGTTGGAAAATAAATCCTGATGTGGGAAACAAACCCAATATTAATTGGTGGCGGGATGCACCGATTGTTATTTTGCACAAACTCGTTATACATATACATACATATGACTAGAAATTCTTATTAGTTGTTTCGTGATGATGGGTTCATAATTAGGCCCCATATGGGTTTTGCTTGTTTTAGCTGCAGTTCGGATTTTATGGCCTCATGTATATTTTGGCTAGAACTTGATATTTCCGAAGAACATGCACTTTTTCTTATGTCTGTATCTCGAAAAACAATTGGAATTTAAATTCTTCTATGTATATTTTTCACCATTTTTGCCCCATAGCTGCCAAATTGTTGGAAATTTAATAAAATTCAATATTCTTCAAAACATTATATTACTGGCAAATATTTTTATACTATATTTAACAAAATATGTGAAATGTATGAAACATTTAGCAAAAGGCGAAAAAACATGATTTGATCGATATCAAAAATAATGAAATAATGAAATAACTAACTCAATGTCTAAAATTTATAAAGGGTGTTTTTTTTAGAGTGTCACAACTTTAAGTTGGCGCCAGCCGTGGCGGCCACATGGCAGAAATCATATTTAAACATTAATTTCATCAAATTTTCTTTCCAACAAAGCCCGTTTAATTAATATTAAAAATATGTTATCTTGTTTTTTTATGATTTCACTTGTGTCACTCTATAAGAAACACCCTTTTTTGAATTAATTTAAAGTTTTTCGTACTTTATTCCTATAAAAAGTACCAATTTTATTGAGTTGCTCATGCCAGACCTACATAAATGACCAGTTTAAAAAAAAGAACTCATTTGTTAAGTCGCGCAAGGAAAACGCCTCTGTTTCTTTTTTCTGGTCTTTTTTCTTAGTTGCTGAAATTAAAAAAAAATTGTTATTACTGTTGTTAATGTTGTTGTTGTCTTAAATGCATCACTTGTGAGCTTAAAAACTAGATAAAAATATATTTTTTGGACCATAAATGCCAATTCTTCTTATTAAAACATGAACCCAACCAACCATATTGAACACGCCAAATATGAGCACAACAACACTCATGTAAACAAAACTCAATAGAAACACAACAAAAGCAACAAAAAGAAAACACAAACATTGATTACCCATTGAACTGCTGTTCACTTAATCACATATTCACGCATACATACAAGCACTCTACTAGTACTCGCATTTTGTGTTTAGGAGAGTCAAGTAGCAAACTAAAAAATAATTACAACAACTCTTACAGTACAATAATGAATTGCTACCAGGGATGGAAAATGGGTTTTCAGATTGTGTACGAACTTTTTAGTTCTTTGATGCACTATTAGGCTAGGCTGGTGCGAAGCCAATCTTCACACTCCCACCCAGAGGCCAATATGGTCCATTGTGACGCCTAAGGTAATAATAAAATACTAAAAGGAAAAAAACTAAGAAAGTAAAGGATAAACCTACCTAATTTCGACATTACCCATAACGTCCTGCCTATAATGCAGTGTCCCGTAATAATGCTATCCTAACGCATACCCAACTCTTACCCAGCAGCGCCTCGGGACGTAATATTTCACATGACCCGATTATGCCCGCTAAGAACCCATTCGCTAATGTTTCCAAAAAAGCCTATTGGAGGTCTGTCTCCACACAGTCTGGATTCTCGATTTCCGGTCACGGACTCGCCAACTAACCGACCATTTCATTACCGGTGATGTTGCAGTGACCCGGTACGCAGCATAGCCTCACCACGCACCACCCTAAAATTTCCTTCATACACTAGCCTGGAATTCGCAAAAAACCCCATCTAGGCCGTAAGAGTCGCTTAGCTTTCCTCCTCCGGGCACCTATCAATGTTGTCCCTTATTAATTCTATGGCCTTAAAGTTCCCTACAGCCTTTATGACCTTCTTATGCACCCGTGGCCCTCATCTTCGAGCCATCAGTAAAAACAGCAAACCCATCGTACAAGCTGCCCTGATCAGCTCTACCTAGACGGTAATTCCCCCGTTGGCATGCCGAAAGACGACTCCAGTGCCCACATAATCTGTGGAGCAGAGCGAGCCCAGACAATAATAACCAATGAAAGCAACATTATTTTGTACGAATAAGAAAGGACGCAGCTTGCGCGTTTGCTGACGAATGCGAAATATATACATACATATGTAGATCACTTTCCAAATATTTTAAAATATCCAGAAACAAAAGTCAGTATTTATCAGGAAATCTGACAACTTTAGGCAGTTTCACAGCATAATACAAGTTTTAAGTATTTTGAGGAAAATACAACCTTGGGGGCTACTCTCTATTGCCATGCGAAAACAATTTCGTTGCAAAAGCTAAGTCCCAACTTGGTATTTTCTATAACTTTCGCTGCGCCGCTAAGAACCAAATTAATGTTATTCAACGATTTCAAAATAAAGTACTTAAGAATGTTCTTAATGCACCCAACTATATAAGAAATAATGATCTTCACAGAGATCTTGGAGTAAGGAAAATCTCAGAAGGAATACAAAAATTTGCAGCTAATCACGCATATAGACTTCAAACCCATGCTAATCCAAAAGCAGCCATGTTATGTAATGATAAAATCTACTCATGGAGACTAAAGAGAACTAAGCCACAAGATCTGGTGGCTGCTATTGAGTCTATGACTAGGTGTAATGAGATGAAATGTACATAATTTCTGCAAATAAAAAAATATATATATATATTATAATAGCTTTCACATTTATCGAATAAGCCGCGGTGGTATCGCGGTGCCAACAAGTATTAAATGTATAAAAAAATACATTTGTAAAAAGTTTTCCATCCCTGATGGAAACTAAACAAAAACAATGTTTGTTTTATAAAAGTCATAACTTGAAACAACTTTTGTTGTTTATAAATATTGGTCTAGTGCTGTTGTTTTTTTCTTTATGTATGCATGTATATACAAATTGTAATACAAGTAATGAATTTGACTGAAAACGACCAACAGCAATATCCCCAACATTAACAACAACATCAAATACATACAAGTAGTAAACAGAATTTTATGACTAAAAATTTGTATCTCTCTTTTTTAGACTTATAAGATTAGTTTTAGTTGTTGTGAGAAGTTTGTTGAGATTTGAGCTCGTTTGCGCATGCATGATTTTTGTTGATCATCAGCTTCTTTGAAATTAAATTTTTTTTCGCTTAAAATTTCAAACGGGCACGCGAATTAAAAAAAAGTGAATTTGTTAAAAAGCGAAAATTCTCTTCAATAAAAAAGTTATATATTAAGTACAAAAAAGTGAAAATTTCGTGAGTTAAAAAAATGGGAGAATTTTTGTCTTTTTTACTCATGTTCCAAACATAGAATGCGTGGGAAAAACAAGTGCTCTGAATTCAAAAATTAAAGTTAACAAAAAAAAAAAAAAAAAAATAAAAAAAGGTTTACCTCAAAGCAGTTTAATTTCAATACAGGGCGTCACAAAAATGTTGAACTTGGCCTTGACATTTAAAACTAAAACGAAAGAGTATTAAAACGAAAAAAAAAGATATAAGAAACTTTCCCAAATAAAACCATTTTTTGAAATATTAAAAACTTACTTTTTATGGTACTTTAAAAAAGTACCACATAGATGTGAAAAGGTACTTTTAAAAAGGTGCATACAAATATACTAAAAAAAAACTGGGGCCTGATTCTGGCAGTCGTGATCATGTACTTTCTCGAATCGAAAGCAATTTAATATCCAATTTTTTCAGTCAATACTGAACGAATCGTAATTATTTTTTCATTGTTTGAAAGCATTAATTTGAGTTTCACAACACTGAAAAAATAATTTCGATTTCTTCAGTACTATCGACGGAAAGAATTACAAATAAAATTGCTTTCGAATCAAGAAAGGACAAAAAATGGGGAAAGGACAAAAATGGCCCCTTAAAATGAGTGTTAGAGGGTTAATATATTCTAAGCAAAGATACGCCATACAATTCTACTGAAGACATCTAAAATAGAATATTAGCTCAGAAGTACTTACATTAAGTATATTTTTTTTTGACTTATACCCGAACTAACTTTTCAAAACCCTTTGGCGGCGATGCCCCGAACTTTGTTGCACTGTGTAATAGCCAAATTACTATCCAAAAATTTGCAGTTTATTTAATTTAAGTGATAAAACAAACACTTGAGTTTAGGCGACAAATTCATTGAAAATTGGATCTCTCGGAAAATTCACAACGGTCTTAGCTGGAAAGCGCTTTACATTGTTACTTATAATTTTGTAAGCAAAAAGTCTTTCTATTCGTTTTTCAAAAAGTTTCTTTTATAAAAAAAGTTTTAATTAAAGTTAAAAAAATAAATTTTTTAAAACAAATTTCTAAGCAACATTTTGTAACGCCCCGCTCACATTTATTATTCACAAATTCTAGATAAAGAAATAAAATTAATTTTATAAGAAAATAAATTTAAATCAATATTCTTTTGTTAACCCTAAAAAAAAAGAAATTACACATTAAAAAAAAACATGAAAAAACTTTATGCAAAAACCTCATTCTCAAGTAAAAATCGTTCAACAAAATCCAATCATAAAGCGGAGAACGAAACATTATCAACATCCTCTTCCTCTCAAGCGGAAATCTACAAATATCATGATCCAATACTGGCCTATCAGACAACACCAGCAAAATCAAAAGATACAAATATGAAATATACACCCAAACATCCATTTGTAAGTAAATTTCACAATTTAGATGCAACCTCAGCGACAGCAGCATCAGCGGCTGTAGCAGTGGCATCATCACCAACACTCTATAATAATGAATCTCCATACTATTATACAATAACGGAATTGGAAAACCTACATATGTTGGATCATCGACACCCTCATTTTCATCATTTACAAAGAATGCAACAACTACAACACTCTGCTTATAATAACAACACCAACAACAAAGTTCAGTACCATCAGCATAATCAATTGGTATTGCAACTTCCTCCGGCTTCATCGGCTACATCTAATGATGTCGTAGATGGTTTTCAGCAACAACAAAAACATCAGCCACGTTTAATTTCTCCCATCTACGAAGCACCACAAATGAATTCGAATTCACAGTCTCAGCCCTATAATTATAATCAGCATAATCACAATAATGCGAACACAAATACATCTTTATCTGCCACAACAAAATCTTCTTTGGTTTCAGAAATATCTTCCACAACGCCACCACCTCCACCGCCTCCACACCATTTGATCTCTTCTCCGCATTGTGCAACAGCTCGAACACCATCATCATCAGCAGCAACATTATCAGCAACGCCACTTGATGTCTATAATCAGAATTGTAATAATAACTATGATCAAAATCAGCCTCAATTGGCAATGTCGATGCTGTCGTCTCCATCCTCATCGATGTCGTTATCTTCCATTTCAACTTCGTCATCGTCATCGTTGTCTACGCCGCGTGATAATTTGTCGTCTAAAACGGATTTTATGACCAGCACCAGTAATACAACCATATCGCCAACAATATTTGCGTATGTTTTTTTATTATTGTATAATTTTTTTCCTTCTAGTTTTACTATTATGTATTTTTTTTTTTTAATTTTGATATCTAAATCACTCTACACGAGTTGTGATGGTAATATGAATCAAACGAGAGCTCTAAAAAGAGCGCCTATGATATAAAATGGACTGGAACTAAATTAAAATTTTAACTATAAATATAACTGTAATTCTTACCTTTATTTTTGTTCAAAATAGGACTGATTTAAAACTTGAATATTAAATAATTTTGAACTTCAGTTTTAACCAAACATTTTATGAGCGAATGACACATACAATAATAGTGTGTAGTGAACGGGGCGCTTTAGACTAATGTACTCTAGCGAATACTAGATTACTTTTCATGGAAAAGTGCTAAAGTATTTGAAAAAGTACTATTAATATAAAAGTACTAATACATAAAAGTACTGGAGCCTACCTCAACGAAAAGCTCTAAAATTCGTTTAATAAAATGTTCTACTAGAGTACTTCGTAATTAAACTGAATTCTCTGTTACATATTATTACCGTTCAATAAAATTTACTGGAGTACTTTTTAAATAAATGAATCAGAGTACTTTTGACTGTCATATACTGGAGAATTTTTTAATAACGAACTTTTTAATGTAGGAGAAGTAATTGAGCAACTTTTAACAACAAAATATAAAAGTACATTTCCAGGGTTAAAACATGCTTGACTATTTTTAATAACCAACTTTTAAATGTTAAAAAATACAATGTTGTGTTTTTGGTCCACCACCGTTTACATGAATTCGCATTGCTCACTGTGCTTTTTTTCTCTGCTTAAGCAGTCGGCAAAGCAACAATTTTAAAAAGAATGTTGCTGTAAGTACTGGTTGACTTTTAAACTAAAAGAATTGCAATACTTTTCAGTGAAAAATACTTTAGTGCTTTTCAACGAAAAGTGCTACAGTATTTTTCAACGAAAAGTACCACAGAATTACTAGAGTACTTTTCAGAGAAGACTTCCAAAGAACTTTTGGAACCGGAGCACTTTGCACTTTGCACGGAGCACTGGAGTACTTCAAAGAAAAAAGTACAAGATGCGTTTTCATTGAAAGTTTAAAAGCATTTGTAATTGAAAAGCCTTAAAGAATTTTCCATCGAAAAGTATTTATTGAAGATGACTTTTCACAAGAATTTTAAAAGACATTTTAATTTATAAGTTTCGGAGTACCCGTAATAGAAACGTATGTATGTATGCATATGATGTGTATGCTTCAGGGACATTTTATAAAGTGATAAAGTTATTTTTTTATCGAAAACTGCTTGTGTATGTTTCAATCTAAAATCCCTTTCCATCTGAAAGTACTTTCTATAAAAAAGTACTAAATGATTTTAGATATTTAGTTATAAAGTATTTTTTATTGGAGTTTTGGGTAAATCTTAACAAAAATATTTGCTTAAGGCCTGTTTAGATTCGATTTGACTGTTAGTTAAACTCGTTTCAATAATTTTGGACCAACTAGTTTTTTTTAATTTTTTTTTATTATTGCATTTATATTTGTTATTGCCCTTTATTTATGCACTTTATTTAATTTGTTTTGTGTGGGTTATAAGCGTTTCTGTTTCTGATTTCAGTTGTCTCGCCTTGAATTTTAAAACTAGAGTTGCATTTTTATTTGCTCTCGTTCGGTTGTAGTCGAACATGTTCGAATATTTATTTTATCTTTAAAATTTTCATCGACTTTTGTTATTGTTCCTTTAATTCTGGTTGATTGGTTTGGATTTGAATAATTTTATAATTGAATTACTAATTTGCATATTTTGTCATTGTATGAAATGTGTCGAATTAATCACTTTCAAAGAATTTGGATTTTAGAAAACAACTACAATTTTTAAAAGATTTAAATTTACATTAAATTTAAATAAGTAAAAAAAAAATTTGTTTAAGCTTAAAATAATTTTGAAGGCGCTTGAAGGATATTAAGTTTAACATTTATCTTTATATATTAAATTGTAACGTTACTGACTGACTCACTGACTGATTCATCATCGCACAGCCTAAACGCCTGAAGCTAAATACTTCAAATTTGGACCAGAGATTGGTCACTCCCCAAATCGATCCACTAAAGCCTAGTACTCTGTTCAGATTTGTGAAAAATGTTGAGCAACATTAATTATTTCACACAAAAACTTTGACATGCATCAATGTTACCTATCATGCGAGTTTGTACATTTTGACGTTTTTAAACAAACCCTACATGTATTTAACTAAAAATTATTTTTTTTTTTATAAAAAGTTTATTAAAAAAGAAAGTAAACATGGTTAAAAAACGGTTTCCGGTTGTGTTATCTTAATTTCTTATTTAATTATCAGTTCATACTTTTTTGCTTTTGCTTAAAATTCAACGTGAAATAAGTGCAGCTTACATTATTCCGCAGTTGTAAAAAAATGTTGCCAGAAATATTTCGGAACTTTTTCACAAAATGAACAGAGTACAACTCTATCAACATTATATCATACATAGATATTCCGCACAAGTTTTTTTCAGACGCGTATTAAAGGAAAGAGGTGTCTGGTACTTTTTTGAAATTCGGCGCTATACCTGAATTTTGGTACTTTTTTGACACCCCATCTATCTTTTGAACCATTAAACATAGAAACAAAGTTTATACCACATTCGAAACTTATCGAACATTTAAGGGGTCAAAATCGATTTTTTTTTTGGTACTTATGTTCTCCCACTACAATACTGAAATTTTTAATATTTTAATGGGGGAAAAAATAGTACCAAAAATGGGAAATACGGAAAATTTGATTTTTTACTTTAGCGTTTTGGTTCTACAAGTGGTATTTTTTTAATTATCATTAAAAAATATGCAATGCCCTAAGTGGATAAGAATCTATAACAGAACTTTTTGGTACTTTTTTTGTTCTTTAACTGGTACTTTTTGAATTTCCGTTAGTATTAGATCCAAAAAATAAAATTTAAGATGCAATATGACCTGGGTGGATGAAAGTCTATAAGAGGGAACTTTTTGGTAATTTCTATTCATCAACTGGTACTTTTTGAATTTCCGTTGGCATAAAAAGGAAATACGAGAAATTTGATCATTTTCTTTAGCTTTTTGGTTCTACAACTGGTATTTTTTTAATAAACTTTGGCATAAAAATATATCCACGCAGGACAAGGAGACGCTAACGAAGTAGCGGGTTAAATGCCAATAATACATAAATTTTAAACCCTCTAAGATACGATTCGGCTATTTATCTTACAAATATGTTAAATAAATCTTCTATTATGTCATCAATCTTGAGTTAAAGCCCCAAGGCAGACTTTGATTCCTTTTGTTTAAACTTAAACTTCACACATATAAAGCTAAGAATAACCAAAGGGGTAAAATCTGTCAAATCACCCAACAGTCATATTTGACTTATATTTTTTATTTAATTTTGTTTATTAAAGTACATACATACATACATATGTACATAAAATAAACAAATCTAGCTATAAGTACCCATACACACCTTTACTTAGATGACTTATGAGTTGAATTTTTCTCTCTACTACATTTTCTATGAAACATCTATACATCCATCCATCTAAACAAGTCACAAAAGAACGTTATAGTACTGGCTTTTTAATGCAAAAAACAACATTCTCAACAAATGTAACTTAAATAAACTTGACAACTGAGCAGCAGTTATCAGTTTGGTTGTTTGTTTGGTCTGTCGGTTGGTTGGACATTTTTGGTTTTGTTTATATTACCGGCTTTTTATTACAGAAAATCATAAATCTGTCAACTTAGCAGTTTTTTTCCTTTCAACTTCTTTACAATTGTGTTGAGCTTCGCAAAAACTTAAGTTGAATTTGTTTGTTTTGAGTGTGGTTTTAGAAAAAGTGTGTGAAATATTATAGCAGAGAAATAGTAAAAAATTAAAATTTAAAACCTTTGCTACTTAAAAACATTCTAAAACGTTTAATTAAAATGCCGGTAGACAAAAACTAAACCAAAAAAAACCTTTGGTTCTCATAAGGGCGTAGAATTTCATATCAGTGTTTTCTCGAAGGCTTAAATTCAATAAGTTATTTATCCGAATCACAACTTTTGCCGAAAAATGGAATTGATTTGTTAGTGCATATTTTTGCATATTTCATCGTTTATGCATTATTTATTTATTTTATAGTGTTTAGGAAGGAATATAAGTACGAATATTATGTTAGTTTTTGCAGAAAAAATCATATTTTGCATATTTTTTATTCAAATAAATTATTTTAAAATCTGGGGACAATAAATGACTTGATTAAAATTTAAAAAATAACTTTCAGTTTAATGCTTAAATAGCATACTCCGATCTGCAAAGTCACCGTTTGGTGTCTATCTGCTGTAATTTTTAAAATGTGGCAAAAAATGTTTCCTGTATTAGAAACTTCAGTTACGTATCTCTCATTTTAGGAGGTGACTGGCACAACTTTATATTTTTATGTGCAGTCCGACTTGCTTCAATAAATATTCTTAACTTAATATTATGAAGAAAATAGTTTCTATTATAGACAATGAAATCTCCCCCCCCCCCCCCCCCCCAAAAAAAATCCTAAAAGGGGGTTTAAAGTTTTTTTTCTAGATGTAATAAAAGGGAGTTGATCGTAAGAACCGGCATATTTAATTGAGCTTGAATGATTGATTGTTATTACGCGACCGATGTCGCGACGTCGCGACGTTACCAATTATCTCAGTAGCTCGATTTGTTTATTTGTTTTTAGCATTCCACGCTATTAATATTAAGTAGTTGCACGACGAATGTTCTGAGTGTTAAGCTGATGGTCCACAACACGCGTTGATGCGATTATGCATCTCTCAAAAAAGTAGAATCAGTGTTAAATTTTATTGACAAGTTACTAAGCACACGCGTTGAATGCATATACGCATCGATCGCATGAAGTAGGACTTCACTCTGCTTTTGTATGCGTCGAAACGTCTTGAAAAAAGTCAAGAAAATATGAAACGCATTGAACGCATTTTGTGGACCTCCAGTTTAAGACGTACTAAAAGCTAAATGAGACTAAGTTCAACAAAATATTTAATGGGTTGATTAAATATAAAATAAAAAAATTTTTATATATTTTAACATGAGCGACGTTGCCCATTTCCGCTGCTGGTAACTCAACTTCAGTTGTTTTGTTATCCGTAATCGACCCATAAGACTCACCCCACCATTTTTGTAACAATTTTCTATCCGCCTGACGCGTGATTAAATTAAATCTTTCGATATTGATGAGAAATAAAGCTAGATAATAACAAAGAAATATCTCTGCTGACTCTGACTCTATGTCGAACTAGTCATTCTGAAGATCGTCCACAAATTTTGCAAAGTCAACTTTAAAAGGACCGCTGCCGGCACCGTTGTAGATCTTAACAATTAGGAGTGCTGTACAGAAAGCTTTATATGCGTTTAAGCTTGGAACCAGTAGAATGCGTGTCTAACGCAGCACCTTAGACCACCCAGCCACTAACGCACATTGTTAAAAAAACATTAAAATAAAATATATTGAGTACGGTTGTTCATTTAGTACACATTTCTCTACATGAGCTGCAAATCTTGCATGTTTTCGTTATGTGGAAAAAAGGAAAAAAAAAATCAACAAATTAAAATAAAAAATAAATTAATAAAAAAACAACAACAAGGGATTTTATGGGAAAATAATTAAGGGCAATCGTGGTTTTTTGCTCATATCTAAGCCATTTATGGATCGATCTGGCTGAATTTCAATAGAAAATAATTCCGAACTATACATCACTATGTGATGTAAAACTATTACAACCTGGACACATCTACAGACAGACATCTATTAATCAACTTTGTTACTCCTAAGGACCCAGAATATCTTTTCACCTGTGTTGAAGGATATTAATATGAAGTGAACTTTGTAAATCTGGTAGTTTTAAACATTTTTCTGGGTCCTTTATAAGTCAAATGGAAGCATATATTTTTTTTTCGTTTACAAAAAAAAAAAAAAAAAACACATGTTCCTGGTACTGACTGGAACATGTTTTGGCGAATGTTCTCTTTTATACGGAATTTATGCTAAATTTTTGTTTCCAACTGTTCTCTCTTTTTAAAGATACGACCCACTGTTTAGCAAACAAATAATAACTTTGTTTCTTGAACTAGAAACATACAACTTGAAGGTGTTTTCTATACAATCAGGCGGATGTGTTAAATTCTTTACTCATTTTCTTCTAGATTCTTAATGGCCAATATTTTACCTTTTTTTAAGTTTTTAAAGTTGGCAAACAATTTTTTCCACACTTTTAACTAAAATTGTTTGCTCAAAA
The DNA here is from genome assembly GCA_949318255.1 of Pollenia labialis. Lineage (NCBI taxonomy): Eukaryota > Metazoa > Arthropoda > Insecta > Diptera > Polleniidae > Pollenia > Pollenia labialis. Next base: position 117,173,944 of record OX439143.1, read on the forward strand.
GACAAAAACGTTTAAAAAAAAGTAGAGAAAGAAATGAAAAACCAACAATTGTAAAACAAAAACTCAACATCATTGTCGTCATAACAAACCATAAATGTCTAGATATTTAATAATTTCCTTAGAAGAACTTCAAGTGCCACTTTAAATGTCGGGCGCATAGTTTAGAAAGAAATAAAATAAAATAGAATAGAGTGGAGTGGAGTAAAACAAAGAAAGAAAAGCTGTTAGAGTTGAGTAATTTAAAAACTTGAGTAAAACGTTATAAACTTTATGCTTTTTTATTTTTTTGTTTGCTTGTATGTATCTCTTAATCTATACGTGCTGTTGCTTCTGAAATTCTCACCTTTATCTTAAAAGTTCATCTCATGTATCCAGTTATCATTAACTGTCATATACATATGCTGTTTATAGATACGTACATGTACTCGTTGCAAGTATCTGATAAATGCTTTATAATTTTTTTTTTTTATTATTTTGTTCTTATTTTTCTCTGATTGTTTCTTAGATCTTTATTGTGTATTTGTATTATCGTTTTGCCATTTTACAACAAGTATTTACACTGGTTTCACTGGTGATTAAACTACTTAGTATTTCTTTCGTATTAGAAAATTATTTTTTAGTTCTCATTTAAATGATTCATATGCCTTGTTCGATCATATCAGGTGTTCTTTTGCAGTTGTATTTTATTCTAAGTTAGAAAATTATTGCTGAGAAATTTTGTTTTACTCATTATTTTACAAAATCAACTTCCTGCTTTTCATTTCAAACCATTTAAATTCTAAAGGAATCTTTAGAAAAATGTGTTTTAAAATGGACGAGAAGAGTTAGAAGACATATTAAGCCGGATATAGGCGTTATATACTTTGATGTTCTTTGTTTAAAGAAAATAAAAAAAATTAAATATTTAATGAATAAATTTTTAATTTTAATAACTAATAAAATTAAACTAAAATAAAAAAGTTATAAACTTGGCAATTTAAAAAGTTAAGTTTAGCGAAAAAATTTTCTCACATTTTTTTTTTTAATGCACCTAAAATCGTAACAAATAACGATAACGTGATGAAAATTAAACACAAATTATTTGTACACGACTAGAAATAATAATGGATTTAAAATTGTTCCGGGTGTACTTCCCATCAATGTAGGTCATAACCCGAAAAATTATTTGAGAATACTTTTAATTACACACTTTTGGGAAAATTGGAAAGAAAATAAAGACTTGCAATTTTATATTTCGGTCTTGGACAATAATAATATTGATTATGGAATGGAAAAAACAATGAGGAAATAATGATATGTTGAAAATCACAAATTCTTCTATTTCTGTATTTAAAATTTTGCCTTGTTCCGAATATTTTTTATGACTCTAATGTGTTTTTTTCATGTCGATGATATCCTCAATAAAATTCCGTCATATCATGTTACATTTACTTATTAAATTGGACTTGGTGTTCTTTACCTCCCATGAGACAAACAGCACCAAGTCCAACAACAAAAGGTTTGCTATTTCCCAAAAATAATTTAAGGCTTACAACAATTTGGTTTAACCTTACTTCTCTCTTCAAAATGTGTTGTACAAATTATTAATCATTTTCACTAAAAACGAAAATTACAAGTGTAACAATTGAAGGCGCAGCGACATGTTTAGATAAAAATATATTTATTTTCGTGAGAATGATTAACAAGTTCGTTGAAATATTCGACTAAATAAATTAAATGAAATCAAAATGGCAGTTTTTTTAATTTCTCTTTATTAAAAACAAGAGACCTCTCTTCACAACTTACAAAAAAGGACACTTGATGTTCTTTGCCTCTAAGCACATTCTCCTTACTGTCTGCAAATTCAGTGGTAAATAACAAGAACATTTGATGCGTTTTACCTCCAAACAAGTGGGACTTGGTGTTGTTTTCATTAATTTCTCAAAAACTACATTAGATTTAACTTATTAGAATTCACCCCTTCGATAGAGGAAAAATAATTCAGATTCCAACAGTATAAAAAACGTATTTGAAAAAGAAATGTGAATTGGTGTAGTTTAACCTCTAACCTACAGAACTATTGTTAAATTTTTAAGCACTGTTTGCATAATTTTAATAGATAATTATAACCAGGGAAACCAAAAATATGCAATTGCATGTTTTTCCTTGGGCGACCCATGAAGGCAGAAACAATCGTGGCTATTCTAAAATACGCGGTGAAAAAGTGAACATTTACATGAAAACAAAAGCAAAACCAAGTTGACAAAAATTGTTTTTGTTTATCATACAAAATTTACAGTTTTTAAAAGAGTAAGAAATGCGTTATACCTCTCGCGTTAATTTGATTTTAGAAGTGTATAGATAACAAAAACAATTTTCTTAAATTTTGTTTTGTTTTTGTTTTCATACACATACATAAATGTCAGTTATTCGATGCGTATTTCAGAATAGCCACGAATATATTTTACCGTTTTAGAGCTTTTTATGAAATTTGACAGCGATATGTTAGTGCATATTTTTGCACATTTTACCGTATGCAGCATTTTTTTGCATTATTTATTGAAAAGCTATTTTTTGCAGCATTTTTCATGTTTTTAGCGCATATATTTGCATTTTGATGCATATTTTGAAACATTTAAAATTTGTTTAGATGCCTTCAAGAGCTTTCGCAGCAAATACATTTTTTTTTGCGAAATTTTTGCTTTTCGGTTTTCAATTTCTATCTGTATACCCAACGTGTTGCTTCATTTTCGCAATCTACTTTTAATTTTTACTCGAAAATTGTAAGACAAAGCAGGTTGTCATTAAAGATAAATGTTATTTTATTAATTTTATATATAAAGAAACATTTAAGAAGAAATAAAAATCTGGACCAATCAAGAAGTATACCGATCGATTTAGAATCACTTTTTAAAATGATCTAACGATAACCATCCGTCCGTCTGGCTATATACATTAAATACATTTTAATTTTACTAAGGACGAAGTCTATGTATATGTTGAGAAACGATCTATAATTTTACATGTTCCCCATAAAAACTTCTTTCCAAATAAGACTTTGTGTCCATACACCATCTTATTATGTTGGCATTTTGATTAAATTCGCCCCATAAATATTTTACTGCAAATTAAATTCTTTTCGAATCAGTTCACATTTGCCCAAAGCTCCCATCCATAAATAGCTTTAACTTCATTTTAATTGTTTGCATTAATAAATAATTTAGCGAACGTCCCTAAAATCCCTTTAAGACAAAAAGTCTCATATGGGTGTTAATCAGTGTTGCCATTAGGATACGAAAGATACATTTTTCGTATCTTTTGATGACTTCAAGTACCATGTATAATCCTGACTTGTTTCGTATCTTTTGAATCTGTACGCAAAATGTACATAAATAAAATATGCAGGGGCCAAATTAAAGAATTTTATTAAGCTGCCATATTTGTATGGCGTAGGATGCTTTTTGATGGGTCATTATTATTTATTGCTGAATTTCGGTTGTTTAAGTAATTTATATAAACTAAACCGTTTTTGAGTTACGCGAATAAAAAACCGTTAGCAACACTGGATTCAGCGTTCCCCAATTAGGTTAAAAAGCCAGTTGCCCGGCTTGTTTGTTTTTGCATCTAGCACAGTGTACTTATTGCTCAAAATTACAATGATTATTTTTTAAAGGTTGCGAATGAAAAAAAATCATGTTCGCGACAGAAGCGATTTGCTCCTGTAGGTTTTCTAATTCTTTACACCTTTGATGTTTTATAATAAATAGGACTTTGCTATCATGCCGCTGTTAGCAAATTTTTGCGAATTTCCGCTAGTTTAGCAATTTTGACCGAATTTTTGCCATTCCTTATTGTTTTAGGAACTTTTAATCAATTTTATGGCTTGTTTGAAATATTAAAAATTTTAGCGAAATTTCGCAATTTTTGAAATTTTTTTAACCCATTTACCGATTTCAAATAAATTTTAGTATTTGTTTAAAAGTTTGCAATTTTTCGCGAATTTAAGTCATGTTCGCTAACGAAGCGATATTATCCTTTTATTCTTTACAGCTTTCACGATTTTTAATAAATATTAGACTTCGCTATCATGCGCGTTTTGCAAATTAGCGATCTTTATGAATTATGCGGATTCAAGAAATTTTTCGTTTGTAATTCGAGTCAAAACCTTGTATATACCTGATAATTTTCTTAACAATATTCATTAAATATAAAATTAAAATGCTATGTTAAACGTTAAAAATGCATTTTCAATTTTTTTTAAATGTATCTTTTTGGGAAAAAGTGTATCTCTTTGGAAACTAAAATGTATCTTTCTCGAAATTTCACTGGCAACACTGTTGTTAATATCTAGATAATGTTCGGCACATATAACTCGTATATGAATTTTAACCTTTAAATATAACTTTGTTTTTGTGAGCACATGATCGTTTCCAAATAGGGTAAAATCTCCGCTTATAATTTTAGAATTGTTTTTATTAAATGGAAATAAAACGCGTTTTTAGAGCATATTTTTGGTTTCCCCGATTATAACTTTCAAAATATACTAAAGTTCAATGATTTATTTTTCTAGTGTGATATAGTGTGATTCAAAACTAGTTCGATGGTTTGTAGCAAAACTCGTATCTTTTTGAAAATTCGTAGCATAACTCGTTCGTTCCAAAATTAAATCTATTATTTTTCTATATTTTGGTTAGTTTAAAATTTTCAACCCTTGTGTATTTTATCAAGAATGGCATAATACTTCAGACTTAAATGTTTTTTGCATTTTCTCCAAATACGATTAAAGTGTAACGAACGAGTTTTGCAACTCACCTCCATTTTTTTTTTAATTTTTATGAAACCAAAGAATGACTTAATTTCATTAAGTTTATTTCTAATTAATTTTCTCACCGCAAATATAAAATCATCTATTTGAATTAATTAATGTTTTCATACTTCCACCGTTAATCGTGTCCAGCTCTTTTTAGTAGCTGTCTATTAAGTTTGAAAGTATAGCATTTCATTTTCTTAATGCCTTTCAGTTTCAAAGTTTCATTAGATAAATACAACTACAATTTAAATTTTTTAATTGTTTTCTTGCTCATCATTTTCAGATCTTTCGATGTAAAAAAACGCAACTTTTATAAGACTTTAACTAATAAATAAATTTAATTGTTTAATAAACTAAAAACAACTAGTTAAAAAAAGTTTTCGCTAATTAGTTATTGATAGTTTAAAGATGATATGTAGCGTATAATTACAAATAATTAATAATAGAGGACAATGAACTGTTTAGAAATGTTTCTTTAGTTTCTTTAACAACTTTATTAAATTGGTTTCTTTAGTAATTTATTTATTTCTCTTGTTTATTTTAGTGAACAAAGTATTATCGGAGCTCGAGCCTCCGTTATGGTTTACGATGACAACCAAAAGAAATGGGTACCATCGGGTACCTCATCCGGTCTTAGTAAGGTTCAAATATTTCATCATCCACAGAATAATACATTTCGTGTGGTGGGACGTAAATTACAAGATCACGAAGTTGTAATTAATTGTTCCATCTTAAAAGGACTGAAATATAATCAAGCCACTGCCACATTTCATCAATGGCGAGACTCAAAATTTGTTTATGGTCTTAACTTTTCCAGTCAAAATGATGCTGAGGCATTTGCTAGAGCTATGATGCATGCCTTAGATGTAAGTTTTTCTTTGTTATAGTCTTTACTAAAAGTAAAATGTATTTAATGTGCGCATTTTTCTTTTTTAGGTGCTAAGTGGTCGTGTACCCACAAATCCAGGCCAACCTACAAATGGCAATGGCTATGAGGAGGATATGGGCTATCGTACCATGACCAGTGAAGATGCTGCCATTTTAAGACAACAACAACAAATTACCGGTCAGGTAACACCATCAGCTCAAACACCAACTTCACAAACAAATCAAAATAATATACCACAAAGCCCACCGACACCACAACAGGGTCACCATCGTACTAGCAGGTTAGTACTCAGTTTTATGTAAAACAACCGAGTCCAACAAACTTGTTTTTTTCATTTTATTGGGTCAGATAATGTAATGAAAGCTAAAAAAACCAAAATGTCAGGCCTGTTCTGAAAATCACTTGATTTAAAAAATCACATGTAGTTTTAAAATCACATGTGTGATATGGTGGTGTTTCGTTTTGTGTATTTTTAATTGCCGAAAGCACACCGAAACAATCATTGTGATTTTCAGAACACCACAAAATCTTGCTCCGAGATCAATTTTCTAAACAAAGGGTGATTTAATCACAACAAAAATTTTTTAAGGATCCCCAAAGAAAGAAGCCCTGCGGTTTCAAATCACAGGATCGTGACGGCCAACTAGCATCGTCACGAAGTGAGATAACACGGCCATTGAATTTCTCTCGCAAAAGAGCCCTTGTTTCGTTGGCTGTGTGGCAAGTGTCACCATCCTGTTGGAACTATATATCGAAAATGACGATGCCAGCCCATAAACCGCACCAAACAGGTGTTTTCACATTACCTACAGACCCGGTTTGCTGAAATTTGCGCAAGATTCTCCCTATTATGGACACATTTGGTCGATTATGTTGGCCAAAAAAATCACGAAATGCAATTTGATTTGAAGGCCCGTTTTCGAAAAAGGCTTCAACAATCTTTACGCGCTTCTTAATTGTGTACCTCTCCATGGTTGAATTTGTCAAACAATGAAACAAAAAAAATATATATGGGGGATTCACAATAACATGAAAAAATACGACTGTTGTGAACATCCCCTCATAATTTAGTGTGCTATCTTGAATTTAAATCAGCTGATTTAAAACAAATATAAAAAATAAATATTTACCTAACATCAAAATACTTTTTAGTTCTAATCCATGAATTAATAAATTAAATTAGATCTTTCCTGACTATTTTCCATTTTTCAGACGCAAATCATAAATAAATTTTATTTTGTTTGTTTACCAAGCATCAGAGTCCTAGGCCGATCTAATGTGACGCCGCAAGTGATTTGTTGCAAAAATTGCTAGCCGCAGGTTAAATACGGACTTTAGCCGGATAAAACTATACAATTAACGGCTACAAAAACTAATGCGGCACGGCTCAGCCGCTCAGCGCTTATCTCTTCTGGCTAATTACGACAGCAAAATAAACATAGCAAGAGAAGTTCTATTTATTTAAGACACTTTTTGTTTACAAAGTAACAACAATATTTTTAAACCATTGTAAAATGTTAGAACATTATGACAATATAACATGACTTGTGAATACCCCAATAATTTCCTATACTCTTTCGCAAAAAAAAAATATGATGTAAGAGTACATGTAAAAAAGATTTACAAATTTTAAGTAAACCGGTGCGATATAAAGGATTTTTTCTATGATTAATTTCTTTTGTAAAAAAGACGTTAAATTTCCTATAGAAATAAATGTTTACTGTGTCGGTAGTAATAACCGATTGGTTTTTGAAAAGCTTTGATTATATTATCTTTCCTATTTTAAGGGCCTAGATCTAATTTATGTTGTAATAGCTAGTTTAATAGAATCTTAAATGTACCATAATAATTTTTCCTAACTAGAATGCATTTCTATTTTATTTATATTTTACTTTTTTTCTATTTTTTTCTTTTTGTTGGTTATTTCTGTATAATTTGTTAAAAAAATTCAACAAACGTTCAACGTCATCTATCGCCATAAATATATAAAACTTGTCATTGCTAAATCAATCAACCCAACAACTATTTTAAAACAAAAACAACAACGCTTGCTACTAATGTCAACTTTAAAAAAAAACTAAACAACTGTCATCACCTTTAACACCTTTGTAACTTTATCCTCAACACACTTTAACACTCTCTGACTAACCCGCAATTCAAAACACCTCATCACTTTTCTCTTTCATAACGAATGAAAAATCCTTTTTTATAATTTAAAAAATAATAATTGTTATTTGTCTTAATACTAACCTCTATGTCCTCGTTTGTAATGCCACTCACTCATTCTTTACTCTATAATTCACATATACAATCTCATTGAAATTGGCTCTAAATTTTATCAATTTAAAAAAAAAATTCCAAAACAAAAAATCGAAAACAAAAAATATTATTTTTCCTACAAAACATTAAACACTAAAGGAATTCCCTTAGTGCTCCTCCGGCTCCCCAGCCCCAACAACAAATGCTACAGCAACAACAACAACAGCAGCAACAACAACAAGCTTTATATGGTCATACTGGTAATGGGCCAATTCAGAACGGTGGCATGCAACAGCAACAACAACAACAGCAGCAGCCAACCCAACAAATACAGCCACCACCAGTACCAGGTCAAACACAATATCATACTCCCCAACAGCTGCAGCAGCAACAACAGCAACCGTCTCAACATCAACAACATTCCATTTATGCCTCACAACAAATGGTCAATGCTGCCGGTTATCCCCCACAACCAAATCAGGTTAGTTTCAATAATTTTTCCCATTTTGTTTTTTTTTTTGTTTTTATTTAATTTACTTTGGCTTTCGTCTCTAACATTTGTGTTACAATGTTACAAGTTTATTTACAACCATAATTTACTACCGGGCTTAAATATCTTGTATACATTAGTGTGTCCCAAAAAAATTTTTTTTATATTCATTGGTGCTCATGCATTATTTTAAAGCTTATATGGTACAGTACAGGGATGATAAATGGCATTTTCTAAATTGTACTTATTTAAGTAAAAAATTGTACTTTTTTCAACCCTAATTGTACTAAAAATATTTTTTAATAGTTTTATTATTAAAATAACAGAAAATGTACGAACATATGTACATTAAAATTCACTTGCACTATACTTTTATGCATACGTATTTGAAATACACCTTTGGAAATTAACAAAAAAAAAAGCAAAAAGGCCCTAATTTTGTAAAACACAACGCGCGCCAATGTATTATATTGAAAGCAAAAACTAAATTCATAAATATTTTGTAATTTTGTTGTTGCTTTGTACAAAAATTTATTTACCCTTTTAAAGTTTTCAACGCCACAAGCAATGTGGCGTATGAAATCTTAAAAACCAATGTGAATTTCTGTTAGAGGCAACAACAAAATATTTATGAATTTGTTTTTGCTTTCAATGTAATTCATTGTTGTTGCGTTGTGTTTTACAAAATTAGGGCCTAAGTTAACACGTAATAAGGAATTTAGACGATACTTTTTATCTGGCTTTTTTAAAGTTGATAGTGGAACAGGGTATTTTTTTATATTCATCTTACTCCCACTGGAGCATAGGGCGCCAGGGTATAAATACGTATAACCCAGTAATAAGCCCAAAAGATATTGTCTAAGGGCCCTTATGCGGCCGATACACGTTGTAACTGGTCGTACAATTGAGTTAAATAGACCAGTTCGCAGCACATGCTAGAATTTTTTTAGCCAACTTTTCATTAAGCTTTATTAAGAAACTATTTTTATAGAGTCAACATGAGTACCGATATTTAGCTCTAGTGGCGTAAATGAAGTGGAGTAAGAAGAGAAGCAAGAAAAGAAAATAAATAAAGGTTCCCGTAGTTTTTATATTCTTTATTAAAATTGTGCATTGGAATTTCGTATTTGTTTTCTAAAATATTAGCAACATCGTGCGAAGTAAAGCACGATGTTGCTTTCAAAACGTCAGTACTTAAGAAAAAATCGCCATCACACGTACCAATTTGAAAGCTCAAATCAAATTGACTTTTTATTCAACCGATGGCCAACCACACCTCTAACGTAACAAATGATTCTACAACTTGATCGAATTGTACAACAACTATACCCTGTTTCACCATACTTTAAGAAATCAAGGTTAAAAGTTTTCGTTTATTTATAGCAACAAGATTCATTAGACTGTAGTATGATGAAATTATCCCAAAAAGGCGGTTTTTTCGCTTTGTTTTTATCATATTTTGCTCCGAAAACATTTATTTGATATTTAGAAATTTTTAAATTGTACTAAATAAGTCATTGGCGTACTTCAGTACTTTTGCAATGCAAATAGTACTGAAAAAAGTACAATTGTACTAACTTTATCATCCCTGGTACAGTATTTTTGCGATTTTTCGAAAGAGGTTTAGAGGTCGCTCAATTCGATTTTTTTGCCAAAAATCGGGTTTGCCGGTATTTTTTGAGGTTTCTTCCTTTTTTGGTCAAAATCACGATTTTCTTCACTTCTTAAGAAATAATTTAAAAGAAAAAGGTCCAAGCTTTATTTTTTTTTGTGCAAATGCTATAAGTTGTAAATAAGTTGCTATAAGAATGAAACAGAATAACAACACAGTTTAAAAGATAAATTGATGCTAAATAATTTAGAAACAATTACTTTTGAATTTGCTCATACCGTACCTGTGTTATACCGGTTTTCAGCTTTATCTTAATGATATTATTACTTATACCCAACAAACAATTTAAAATCAAGCGTTTTATTTTGCTTTGTTCAAAAATCATTTATTGGGCTATGCAGAGAAGCTTTAGTTAGCGAAGCCGGTGTTTGTTATACCACAGAGAAGAAATTTTTGCGTCCGGCCGAAGGGCGGCTAAACATGAAGTGTATGCTTGCGACATTGGTGTTTGTTATTTTATAAAATTTGTACCTATCACTTTCAGAAGCTGTGACATTGAAGTAAGTTTTAGTTAGCCAAAGCCACACCTCGCTCTGCCACATCATTTACCAAACAAGAAAGCCTTTAACTTCTGCTTGAGCCCCAATTTTTTTTTTTTTGGACACACTAATAATGTACATGCATATGTAGAAATTTTTTATTTACTTCTTATGTATATTTCTTTTATGTTCGTATATTTTAAAAATAGTTAACTGTCAATTATGTTATTTACGTTTTTTTTTTATTTATATAGAGAATAAACTTATTGCTCTTTAATTAACTGTTGATCTGAATTGCCCAACCCAAATCAAGTATTTTTAAGTATAATTATTTTTAGGTAGAGATTATAAAACTGAAGTATGAAAAATTAACGTTTCAGCTGTATAAATGTTTTTGTAATAAAAGATAAATTATCAAAGTAATTTTTGGGAATACAAAATTTTTTCAATTAACAAGATTTCCTTGGTCGTGCTTAATTCGCAATTTTTATTCCTGAAAAAAAAACACTGAAATTTATTGTTGATGGGATAAGCTATTTCTATGCGCATTTCACTACTTGCTTAGGCCAGATCATCAGGAAACATCATCTAAAGATTTTAAGAAAAACTTAAGATATACAAATAAAACTGTTAAGCGAATAAGAATTATAAGCACCAGTTTTACTTGTAACAATTTCAAAGCTTAAACATATACAACACAAATAAACAGTGAGTTTATCTTTTCTTACATTGTCCAATACAATTGGTTGGAAGTCCGCCAACATTAATTATAGTTTTTGGCAATACAAAATTTTTTTCCCATTAACAAGATTTCGTTGGTCGTGATTAATTCCCAATTTTTATAATTCTTATGCGCTTAAGAGTTTTTTTCTATAATGTCTTTAGTTTTTCTAAAAATCTTTGGATGACGTTTCCTGATGATTTCAGTGTTTTTTTTCAGGAACAAAAATTGGGAATTAAACACGACCAACGAAATCTTGTTTAAAATTTTTATGTTAACTGAAAAAAAATAGACGTTTTGTATAAAAAACACTGTAATGTTTCAACTCAAACAAGTAAATTTCGAAGGGACTTTTGCATTGAAATTGAAAAATTAAGGGTCATTTTAACAACTTGACAATAGTTAAAGGTAGGATTTTGTCCCTCGTATAAAAAGTTGTTCACTACTATAACTTGGTCTTAAACTAAAGTGAGAAATAAGTAAAAGGCAAGTTTATCTTGCCAGGTAGGATAAAGTTAAGTTAAAATAATATATAACTTGTTCAACGTTCGACAAAATTCTACCTTTAACACACGGCAAAGTGAAATAATGTCCCTTAGTCTATGAATGTGTTTAATAAAAATATGTATTAACTTTTAAGTATTTGAATATTAAAAAAATTCTAATTTTAAGTAAAATTAATTTTAATGTTGTTTCCAGGTGACAAGTAATTGATTGTATAGTAAAATTTATTTCATATCAAACACTCCAAATGCTGAGTGATTTTCATTTAAATGTTTCTACACAATCAATTGTTTGTCACCTAGAAACAGCACATAAGTGAACAAAAAACTCCTTTATTTCAACTTATTGCATGTTTTTTTAAGTTGGAAAAGTTTTTAAGTATAAATATTTTCATTATTTCTTTATTTTATTTCCTTTTTTTCTCATTTCATTTCATGCCTGAACGCTTTTCCAACCTTTACAAAAAAAAAAAAAAAATCAATATTATTAAAAAAAAACCCAAACTACTGCTTGATCTGAACTCCTATCATCAAAACAAATAAAAACATTAAATCCTGCAATTTGTAATTTTACCCATCAACAAAAAAAAAAAATTGTATAAAAATCAAACATCAATTTGCAATTTTAAAATCTGGCTGAAAACTCTTGAAATCCTCCTTTCTTTAAATTGAATCCTTCCATTCAATTATATTCAATATTCAACAATTAAAAAACAGTATCCACAATCACATTATGTTCTATCAAATTCTAATCCCAATCTTAATATGCATCAATATTCACAACAGCAGCCCGGAGTAATGCCACCTAACGTTTCACAACCTCCCATGCCTCCACCGCATCAAAATCAAAACGGAGGAGTACCAATTTATGTGTCTTCGCAGCAACAATTGGGACCAGGTATACCGAATTCACAAAGCGCCAACAGTGTTGTTTACGCCAGTCAAGCACAAGTTGGAGGCGCCGGCATTGTAGTTGGAGGAGGCGGTGGCATACCTATGCCCCCACAACCACCCCAGCCACCAGCAATGCCTAATGGACCGCCCGTACCACCAAATGCTTATGGGCAAATGAATGGCGGTGGTCAGATACAACAACAGGAGAATCCCTATGGCCAGGTGCCAGCAGCACCACCTATGATGCCACAGCAAAGTAATGCTCCCGGTGGTAATGCACCTATGCCACCTCCACTTAATCGTATGAGCAGTACTGGTTGTCCAGGTGGCGCCCCTAATGCAGGGGCACCAGCACCGCCACCACCACCAACATTTGGTGGTGCCGCGCCTCAAATGTTTAATAATAATGCTAATGCTGGCAGTGGTCCAGCAGCACCACCTCCACCACAACCGCCTGCACCACCGGCACCACCAGCTATGGGAGGCAGCGGTGGTCCTGCCGCACCTCCACCGCCGCCCCCACCTCCAATGGGCGGTTTAGCAGCGAAAAAGGATGATCCTCAATCAGATTTAATGGGCTCGTTAGCTGCTCAATTGCAACAGGCTAAATTGAAAAAGAAGGTTGGTTAATGTTCTTATTTCTTTCAAAATACTTTTTTAAATTGTTATTGTTTTTATTAATTTAGAGTCCCCCACCACCTACGGAGAACAGTGGTAGCAGTACACCTAGCGGCGGCAGTGGTAATTATGGCACGATTGGACGCAGTACTAATGGCATGGCCTCAATGATGGACGAAATGGCAAAAACATTAGCACGACGACGAGCTCAGGCTGAAAAGAAAGATGTGAGTAGACAAGTTTCTGTTTCAAATTTTTTTCGTTATTGCCATTATTACCGCATCAATAAAAATCTGTCGAAATAGAATGTTTATCATTTTCTATTATACTAGTATTTCAGAATTTTTCTCGTTGAAAATAATCCAGCTATTTAGATTGCATTTTGAAAACGATGTTGACTATTTTGGCATTTATTTTTACAAATAACGAAATGAAAATAGATCGGAATAAACCTTATGTGCCCTCTATCGAAGTTTTACATAAAACTGCCCCCTAGCTCATATCGTGTTTCTGTTTTTAAGAACATTCCTAGCTTATGTATCCAACTGAATGGGTATATACCAATGTTTGAAATTTCAGTAAAATCTATTAGAAAGTTTCGAAAAGGCAAAAAGTGCCCCATTTCCTCATCTGGTCGTCCTATTATTGAAAATGCATTGCTTATGTGTCCATCTAAATAAGTATCTATCCATGTTTTAAGAGAGGCAGAAATTACCCTACCTCCCCTCGAAGTCATAGCTTTGAAAAATATATGCATCTATCGTGTGTTGACATTCGTTAGTATTTTGGAGGTCAGCATCTTGTTCCATTTACTGCCAGCTCCATATGTCAAAGCTCGGCTGCAGAAGAATACGAATTGAAAAAAATAAAACGGGAAAGTAAAGAAATTATAAGTTTTTTATATGATCGCGATTCTACAATCCTCAAAATAAAAGGGAACCAAGTATTTCGTCTTTCCAGAAATTAGAAGACGGAAAGAACATTATTTTATCTTTTAGCTATTGCGCCGAATGTTTATCTCACAGTTTATTTAAATTAATAATAAATTTAAATTAAAAAAGTAAAACATTTTTATTTATGTTCCACATTGTATTATAGTTCACATTTGAAAAAAATTTGAGAATTACGTTTGAAAGCAAGTGGAAAACTAAGGCATTTTTCAATTTGAAAATAATTTCCCCTTTTTGTTGAGAATGCAATGATTTTCAAATGATTATCAAAAGTTTGTCGTTTGAGAAAACGTTTGATTTCAAATCATTTTCAATTTAAAATCAATCCTCCGTGTTTGTTGGGCAATGTTGTTACATTCTCTTCAATGTGTGTGCACACGTACGTAATAAAAGAGAAAACGCGGCGCCCTGAATTTGCCTATCGCAGCTTTATTCACATCTTTGATTTTTTCGGTAATAGCTGACTTTTTGTATAAATAACCATTACAATTTTAATTTTGTTTATTAATAACGAAAACTGTTTGAATACTCGGGTATGATACATACATACATACTTCAAAATCTGTTCAACGATATACTAAACTGAATAGCATATGATCTTAAAAATTTTTCGATTAAGTGCTGAATATGTTCCCTTTTTGCACTTAATGGAAATTTGTAAACTTTTAAAATTTATTAATAATCAAACAAATAATTTTCGCTTCATTTTTTTATGATTTGGCAGAACGAATACCTAAACAACTAATTTTCTTTTTTTTACAGCCCGAACCAGAACCAGAAGTTAAACAACGACCCTGGGAAAAATCCAATACTCTGCCACACAAATTGGGCAATTCCAATTCCAGCAATTCAAATGTAAACTCAAATAATACATCGAACAGTGGCGGTGAATCACCCAGGCCCATGCGCAAACGTTTTGGCAGTGCAAGTGAAGAAACGATACTTAAGGTAATGTCAAGAGAATAAGCACTACCTTTTTTTAGCTAACAAATTCTTTAAATTAATAAAAAAAAAACTCCTTTTTAGCAGGTCAATGGTGATGGTTTATCGGTAGCATTATCTGGTAGTGATTTGGAACAATTAAAGGCTGAAATTGTTAGAGAAATGAAACAAGAAATACAAAAAGTTAAACAAGAAATAATAGATGGTAAATATTTTTTTATTAATTACTTACAAATAAAAAGTTAATGAAACTTTATGTCTATCTTTTCCAGCTATCAAATCTGAATTTAACAGAAGATAAAATGATTATCTCTAGGTAAATAATTTTGGATCTGATTAAACGTATTTTATATAAATATATATATAATAATAAAAACCCCATATATATTATACATAATTATTATAAACATAGAATACAACACACAAAATAAGAGAGAAATAAAAAAAAGAAAAACAGCATTAAACTGCTAAACAATTTTTTACCCTAAAAAAAACTTAAAAAAGAAAAACATTAAGCCGTGTTTTTTTTATATAAATAAATTTACATTTAAATTTAAATTATGAAATATGTTTTTTTATAAGGCAATTATTAAATTAAAACACAATTTAAGCATATTATATACTTATACAAACTATATTCATAATAATTATCATACCATTATATATTAATATTAAAAATATAAAATAATTATTATAAAAAATCAAATTTATTATAAATTATAAAAAATCAATCAACAAAAAAATTACGAAAATAATAGTTCGCAAAACAAACACAAACAAACCACTTTTTTATTAAGACATTTTAAGATTTATTTTTTTATTACTCACTTCATTATTTAAGTTGGTTTTTAGTTAAAACATTTTATATTTTGTAAAATAAAACATCTTTTTTTAACTTTCATCGTAATTTGGTTTAAAAAACATGTTTTGGTTTAAAAAAGATTTTGTCGGGATAATTTAATTGAATGTTTAAGCAGAAACAAGGGAGTTGTACAATCTAACGATTTTATTTTTTTTAAAGAAATTCATTTGAAATCTTGTTTGCTTGTACGAGTCATACGGTCTTCAAAATTTTAGGAAAGGCGGATTGAAAACTTTTGAAGTAAAAAACGGAAGATTACATAAAATAAAGAATTTGGTTTTTAGCAAGTTACATTAACAAGATACATATACGCATCCAAGATACTTTTTTCTGTCTGTAAATTTTTTGTTATTTTGACACACAGAAAAAAAAAGATCAGCTGGACGAATTCGTTTACCTGATTGGTGTATCCTGGATTTTAAGAAATTTAAAATATGATTTAAAAATGAAGGTAAAAGGATTTCTTAAGCTTAAATGAATATTTTGGGTCATCATTAAACAAGTATGTGATGAAAATCGATCGGTTGCAGTTTAATTTACAATATTTAAAGCCATATCCATAAAAATAATTTAACAGAAATGTTCTGACAATCGAAAAAGTCAAACATTTACGATTCTAACTTTGAATCGCATAACAGGTGCTCTCTAAATCGCAAGAAGTTTGGCGACTTCAAATTGCTAAAGTATGCTCAAGGTAACTAGAATATTTATAAGAAACTATGGCAGATCACAAGCAAAACGCAAGAGTTTTAGAACACTATAAAATAAATCGGGCGTTTTGCGATTTTAAATCGATTTAAAATGTATAAGAACTCAATTTTTAAAAATACTAAAAACGGCTTAAAATATTTTATTTTTCAAAATCTCGACGAAAATGCCGTGGTCTTTTATAGGAGGGAGGAGGAAAAATTACCATTTTAAAAGTATTTAAAGGCAATTGAATAGTCGTGAAATACATTTAAAATAACTTAAATGACACCTTATTGTAATACTTAAAAAAATATGAAACATGTTGGTCATATCGACCCAATTCATATACGATGGAAATCCTGCTGGTTTATCGAGCAAATGTTGTTTAGGAAAATCAGTAATTTCTTTTTAATGGTATTGTTTTTATTTCAAATCTATATATTTCAAATGGTTTTGCTACATTCATTTCATATACAGTGGGTAACCGATATAAGAAAATAATAAAAATCCGCACGAAAATTGTTCGCTTTAGCAATTATTTTTTATAAAAATTTGTTTCTTAGAAAAGTTTAACACGGACATTCAAATGTACTCACTGTAATAATGCATTATAATTGTGTAATATATTTATCAGGTTACACGCACCCTTACAAAGTGATACATTTTTCTAAATTGAATCGTTTATTTTAGAAACCCGTCAGTGTGCCTTTTATAAATGACAGTTAGCGGGTTTCGGAAATAAACGATTCAATTGCAATGGAACAAAATAATGTCTACGTTTTACACTCAACACTAATGTGTATTTAGCGTGTTAAATACTGAATGCAAAGTTTGTACAAATATGCGGTTTTTACCACGGTTGAAACCATAAGTTGGATATTTTGTGCAAGCAAGTATGTACGCACTTGATTAGATATTTTGCATGAGCAAATGCAGTTTTGAAAAAGTTTCTTAAAAGCGGTTTGTTCTTATATCCGTTATCTACTGTATAAAACTTGACTTATTACAAAAGTTTGTGTAAGTCTTAAAAAAAAGTCAATTAAAAATCATCTAGCTACTTCAATTCAATACATTTTAGTGCGATCATTATACCATCACTTACGATACAAAGGTTTAATTCGAAAAAGCACTTGCTACAAAAAGCAGTTGCTACAAAAAGTACAGTTCAATACATATTTTCGGTTTTTTGTTAACAGCCTGTTTTTAAAAAATTTAAACGAATTGTTTTGGATAAATGTGTAAGGGCTACAACAATAAAATGCAAATTTTTATTGGTTTTGTAAGAGGTTTTCTGTCATCGCAAGTTCTTTACTAAAACTTCAAAAATAAATTGTAATTCTTTGTGCTTTTGTCCTTCGGTGGTCCTAACCAAAGGTCTGTTGGGCGCTAGTTTGGGAGCCTATTGGGATTTGGACTGTATAATAAGGTATTTTAAGGCAGATAGAGCGACGATTTTGAGAACAATTCGTTGGAGGTAACAGTAAAGAATACGGCAACAAACAAATCGTAATTGTGGCAAAGTTGATCGGGTTTGCGTGGGTAAATGTCGCTTATTGTCCAAAACTATGGGAGGGTGTTCGTTAGAACTTTAGCATCTTGTAGCCATTTAGTGTTTCTGTAACCGTAAATTGATATAATCCCAGCAGGAAAACTCAAAAGACCTTCTTATTTTAGGTCTTATAAAAGGCCTGCTTAAATTTTTTTTGATTCAATTACTATTCTTATCTACCTGCTAACGAATGCCTAATAGAAGGTCTCGGCTCTTTCGTATAAAAGATAAGATACACATTCCACATTTCCTTCTATGAGAACATTTTTTGTTTTTTTTTTGTGCCAAACCAAAAAAATATTATAATTTTGATCCAGTTACCATTCTTATGTAACTGCGCAAGAAGCGAGAGCGGAAGGCCTACCCCGCAATGACAACGTGTGTAAAAAAGATATGAGTACGGAATGGAGCGAGCCGGCCTTCTAAAAGGCATCCGTACTTCTTCTTTTATCTACTGGAATGCATTCGAAACGTTTAACAGTGACACACGGTTAACGTATTGTTGTTTGGGATCTTTCACAAACTTGTAACTGTAAAAAATCTATTGCGATTAAGAACCTGAGTCGATCAAAGATACGATCACAAATTGATTTATTTAAAAATTTAAAAAAAAACCAAGTCCTGCCATGTTATTACATATTCCAAGTTCAATAAATTTTGCATATAAATTGGAACACATATCTTTTCCAATTAAGATATACAAGTGCACAACTGATCAGATTGAGAAGTTATTACTAGAAATTATACGGTTTTGAGTTGAAAACGTTTGTGATGATTTTGTAATTTTCATTTGTTTGAAATTTTGTTTTTTGGCTTGAAAATTTATGAAAAATGGTTAATTTTAATTAAACATTTAAAACCCAATCGATTTTATCACATGATCAATAAATAAGTTTTTAATCGTTCGATTCGAAAGAAAACACTTGAAATACAGTGTACAATATAATGCGAATAAATTTTGTAATAAAAATTCTTTAAAATTTATTATTTTTCACAAAAACATAATTCATTTTGTACATTTCTTTTCACCTCATTTACAATAATTATTCGTATATTTCATATCGTTTCATATTTTATATATTTAACAATAAATGAACTGATTACAATTTTGTATTATTTTAAAATAAGTTTCGTTTTAAACTGTGTTTTAAGAAAATTTTATACAAATTTAGATAAACTGAAAAATTTTATAAAAAAAACACAAATTATAACAAATTTAGCTAAATCCCACAAAGAAGCGTCTAACGATTTACAAAAAGAAAAAAATTTAATAAAACAAATTCGAAACAGCAAACACAAAATAAAAAAAAACACAAAGAAAATATTTTTTAAAATTAAGTTAAATAAAAAGAAAATATATAAAATCAAAAACTAATATTTTATTAAAAAATAAAATTTAAATTGAAAAAATTGTAGACACACATTTCGAAATGTATTTATACAGTTAAGGGCATAATAATAGCACAAATTATGTGATTTTTTTGTAATATAAATTTTATTTCTATTTTTTAGTCGTAAAAATTATTTTTTTTTTTATTTAACAAAGTAAAAGTCTAAGTATTAAAAATTCGTTTTAATCTAAATTTAGTTTTTAGTACTTGCTTATTTAAAAAAAATGATATTTTATTTAGTTATTATGATCTTATAAATATTTTATAAAAGTCATTTTGATCATTTAATTTGTTTAACATATAGTTTTACTATCTAAATCTGCTATTAATTTGCCCTTTTCTGTTACTCTACTTATATGACTAATTAATATTAAGTTTTTTGTATTATTTCTTTTTATAAGTTTATAACTTTTTGTTAGGGAATAAAATAAAAACAAAAACAATTCTATAAAAATAAAACTACAAAAAAAAAACATGTTTTCCACTTTCATTGTAGTAAATAAAAATATGAAATTTAAGATATTTATTACAAATATCTGCTATAAATGTAGGAATTTTTTACATGAACTAAAAGCGAAAAAAAATAATATAAAAAAAAATTTATGTAAGAAATTAAAAATAAAAATAATAATAAAAAAAAAACAAACTAAAAGTTGTCTAAAGATTTGTGAATGTTTTAGGGCATTGAAAAAATTTTGAAATGATCCATGTTAAGATTTATTTTAAAACATTTCTTACCCAGACTTCAATTTAAACCCTTTCGAATTTAATGACATTCAATCGAAAATAATCGAACTACGTATTTAAAATCGTAAGCTTAAATAAAGTAACTAAATAATAAAAAGAAGAAAGAAAGAATTGAAAGAAGAATATTTTTAAATCCGATGTTAACGGTTTTTCGTTCGGAAATTTAAATTTTTTTTATAGAATTTTAAATTTGTTCTTCAATTAGACAGAATTACAATATGAAATTTTCTTAATATTTGAAATTTTTGTTTAGAAATCGAAATATGTATTTTGAAATTCGAAATTTTTATTTCTCCTGTTTTTTTTAAATTAATTTTTACTACTTTTAAACATCGAAATTTTTTCAATCAAGATAGAATACAAAAACCAGTCTTAACAAATTACAATTTCAAATGTGTTGCTACATTTTGCAAATTTTTTAATTCTTTAAAAAATTTTTTATTATATTTTAAAATATTGTTATGTACTCCATTTTGAATTTCGAAAAATTTTGTTTTTATTTAAAATAGAATGTAGAAAAAACTCTTAACGAATGACA
This sequence comes from Pollenia labialis, assembly GCA_949318255.1. Classification (NCBI taxonomy): domain Eukaryota; kingdom Metazoa; phylum Arthropoda; class Insecta; order Diptera; family Polleniidae; genus Pollenia; species Pollenia labialis. Next base: position 117,194,927 of record OX439143.1, read on the forward strand.
ATTCAAAATTTGTTCAACAGTTTTGGGAAATTTGAAATTTTTACTTCTACTGTTTTTTTTTAAATTTTCAATTCATTTTAACTCCTTTTTAAAGCTTTTAAAATTTTTTTAATGACAATTTGAAATGTTTTGTTTTATTTTAAAATTTTTAATTTGTTCTTTAGTATTTCAAATTATACTACAGACAATTTCAAATGATTCTTTCACCTCCGATAGATTTTCTTTTCCAATTGAAGTCGTTTTGTTTATACGATGCGATGTAAAAATCTGTTGATATAATGAATTTATTACGGTTTTACAGCCGGGCAAGTTCGGACTAGAGAGAGTAAAATTAAATTGACAAAATTGTTGAAACGCAAAAAGCAATTTTTTCAAATACTAATGCTTAACAGTCATAACATAATGACGACAAAACATTTTCATTATTGTCATTTTTTATGTTCTATTTTTTATATTAAATAAAGGAAATATGTATGCACTAATGTTGTTATCACTTTAATTTTTTTCATTAAAACCTTCTATTTTGCTTTTTAATAAATATATTTTTTAATAAAAATTTAACTTTTTTGCTTGGAAATTTTCTGATAATTTATCTGTTTCATATGTAAACAAAAAAAAATCAGATTGTTTAATTCTTGCCCGAACTTACCCAAAGAAAAAAAATTTTTACAGATAATGAAAAAAATTACCTTCTCTTAATTACTCTCTTAGTTGCACAAAAATTGTTATGTGGAACGCTTTTGGGTAACTTTGTGCAAGATCGGACTTTTCCATTATGCATGTGGAACAGAGCTATTGTCAAACAATTTTGTTTTTCTTTTTTAATTTAATTTAATTTTTATTTAATTTATTTTAATTTTTAGAAATCCAGCGAAGCTGCAAAACCTGTTGCATTTTTAAGCAATATAATGTGGCATTATTTATATTCAGAGTTGATTTATTAAAAGTTAGCAGACGGATAAACGTTTGTTTAGAATTAACTCTGTGCTAACAACATTCGAACATGCTTACATATTTATATACATATAGTGGATGGTTTTCAAAATAATAATTATTCGTTATTTGTGCAATTAAATTTTAAAAGAAAGTCGTTCGAATTGTATTTAAAAGAGGCAGATGTTTAACTTCTGAAAGATTATTAAGGCTTAAGGTTTTTGTACCTATTAAACAATTTTTAATAATCTTCCAGGTGTATTTTTGTGTATCCTTAGTTTCTTTTATTTTTTCAACTTTTTAAATTTGACTTAAGATATTTCGTCAAAATGCCACAAATATATTTATTCACAAATCTTTTGAAACTTAATTAAAGGTCTCATTTTAAATCAAAGTAGAATTAATATCATGACAAAAAAAATAAAATATAAAAAAAAAAATTACAAAAAAAAAACAAAAAAAAATTCAACAAACATTCAAATATGTAAAATAGTCTTCGATATCAACCAACCAATAAAAGAAAATTTAAAGAATGGCAGATAAAATTTTTTTTACAAGAGAAACAAAACGAAATATAAAGCATACTTTAAGGCTCACACAAAGAAAAAATATAGTGGGTACTTGATTAAAGCAATTAACAGCAAAAATAAAAGCCTTATATTCTTAAATCGCTATACATGCAAATTTTTTTATTTTAAAATCAATTTTAGTTTTAGATTCTTAAAAATGGGTTATAATATACAATTTAAGATGATTGATAGAATGGTTTGAAATTTCAGAAAGTCGTTATTAAGCTTTTGGGTTACAAACGTAAAACAATTCTGAAAAAGTTTAGAATAAATGAACCCTGTCTAGACTCTAGAGTAACTTTACAACAAAACTGCTTCTGTGGTCGGATTGTCAAAAATATTGATAGTAAAAAAACAGGGTTGTTTACATAAAAAACACTATGTGTTGACTTGACCACACCTTCTTGAGAATTTGCCTTGGCTAATTAGTTTTAAAGCTTTAAGCCAGTATCACAATGACAGCTACATTTTCCCTTGATGTTCACAATGAAAACAGAAGTTTTTCTACAAGCCCACACAATTTTAATACAATATTACGTATTAGTTATTCGGGCATGCTCTAACACTCGTATCTTGCATTATATTTGCGATTGTGACTTGAACTCGTGTTCAGTATGTTCTGTAAGACAAAATCACAAGGGTAAATAAATTTAATTTAATCAGGGGTGTGCTGGAAATCGCAAACGTAAAACGCAAGAATTTTAATAATTCCAGCGATTTCCAGCACACCCCTGAATATGTTGAAATTTAAAATACATTCTGTAGTTTTATTCATTGTTCTCTTTTGCTTTGGTGATTTAAATAAACAGTTGATCTAAACAATGTTCGATTAATGAATGTTGGCAGTGCTCAGCACAATTTGAACAAAGTGCAGAATCGTAAGAAAAAGGTGAGAGTTTCAGAACATGCTTGGCGATTTCCAACTCACATGCAATTTGAGAATCATGTGAATGTCTAAAAAAAATTTTTCATTCAAAACTTTAAAAACAATTTCAAAGAAATTTTGAAAACAAAGATTCAGTCAGCATACTCGATAGCGCTCGCCGTTCGGCCGTAACGGCAGCGCTTTGCTCCTTTCGGAAGAACGTGTAAACCACGCCAAACAGTCAATTTTAATGGATGTAATGTTGATTCGTTAACGGATTGAGGATTGCCTTCGCTCCAATTACGGCAATTTTGTTTATTGACGTAGCGATTTAACCAGAAATTTTATTAATTATAAACTTCGCGAACAGATTTATTTGTTTTAAAGTAAATTTCCACAATTTGAAAGTGTTGTTCTAGCATTAAACGATTCGTGATGACTTGTCAAACCTTACTGAACAGGAATATCAACCTGGTTTGACATTATCAGCTGTCAAACCGTAGTTATAGATATCGTAAATTCTCATGCAGCTACAAAAAAACATCCGATATATTTAGCGTATCGAATAGTGCATGCATTTAATATTCCATTCGTTTGGTAAGCAGCACTGCTTTTTTATAATAATAAAAGGTATCTACTGTTAAAACTTTTTTGTTATACATTTCTGTTAACATTACACATTCACAATATTAAACCAATTGTATGCAGTCACATGAATAAAGTAAATAAGCAAACATTTGCTTGCATAAAACAGAACTTAACGCAGCTGCAAAAAAGGGTATATTCTCACCCTGATATTGAACTAGGGGTAAAATATGGAACATATTTACCTTTTCTTTGTGCCACATAATTATTTTGAAAGGAAAACGACAACTTTTTACATTTTTGCATATACTTTTAGAATAAAACATAATCACCCGCGAACATTTTTGTCAGAAAAGAAAACACCATTTATTGGCAATCGACCCAACATCGTAAAACAATATCGATTGTTTGTTTTTCTAGCAAGATAAAATTTCTTTCTTTCATAATTGCTTAAAATAATTTTAATGCAACAACAGGATTTTTATATGAGATAATACTAGCGACCGTTATTGAAAAATCAGAAATAAGAATTTTGAATTTTGTTCCACCTTTATACATACAAACATTAGTCATATCATAGTCGATAGTAAAAAATAGAAGAAAAGAACTTAAATTTCGTTAAATTTCTCGCCGAGAAGTATAAACCTGGGGCCAAATTATGACATTTGATATCGAATGAATTTGGAATACAACTTAAATGGGAATTTCAATCGATATCGAATGCCGTAATTTGGCTCCTGCTTTATTATTTTAACTGACAATCTTTGAAGTTTCTTTAACATTTCCATACTTATGTTGAATGTTAAATTTTTATTTTCCAAATTATCTTTTATTTTATGTCAAAATTTTGTATTTTTAATAAATTATGGAGGCTATTTTGTAAAACCATTTACCTTGAAATTTTTCATATAAAATATTTTGAGTGTTCAAAAATTTTTATGAAAATATTTTTCAAGTGAGGTGAAGTGTTTCACAAAATAACGGACGTATGTATAACTATTTTCTTTACACTAAACTAGAATTGATTTTTTTTTTACTAAAGTTAAGTTATATTTAAAAAAAAAATACACTCGGGTTATTTAAATATGCAGGCCTTTCACACAATTTCTATACGATCGAAACTGGAATTCATTCTTGAATTTTTTTTATTTTTTTTTTTTTAACAAAACTAAATTTACCGCCAGTTCAGCGAATTCGAACGTTATCGTTCGCATAAAAAAATTATATGAAAAGCACTCAGTTTTAAAAATATTTTCCATACAAAATTCTATGCGAACGTCTACGTTCGAAATCGTTGAACAGGCAGTTAAACTAAATTAACCAAATTCTGTTTGTAATTGTGTATTTTTAATCGAAATTATGTTATTATCCCTGCAAATATTATTGGACCACCTGATCCAATTTCATGAAATGGACTACTCCATGGCCTGGTCCGATGTAATGCAAGCATGGACCATGTCATTGTTAAAAAGTGTTTGTAGTGAGACAACATGTCTTCGTTTTTTATCGACGTGCTTTCGTTTTTAAACGACTTCAAAACTAATCCTCTTGAGTATACCATGGAGTAGTTTTGAAACTACTCCTCTGTAGTCCAAAGATGGGTTATATGGTCCTGCCCTAGGACATCGTAATGTTAAATAGACCATGTTTTTTCCATACGTTTGGGTTACTTTTGGACTAGTTCTAGTCCCTTGTGGGCTACTCCTTACACGCGTGTTTGGACTGGTCCTATTATTTGCAGGGCTGCTGTCCATATTGTAATGATCTGACTAGCGGCAAGCCTTGGGTATCAATCAGAGACCTGCGCCGTGGAATTTTATACATAATACACTAACCAAACATTTGCTAAACTCTTGTTAACGAGCCGCCAAACGTTTGCCAACTTGTGAAAAACAGCCGTTTAATGACAAACACTTTTGTTGGTTTTTTTAATTAACCACTTTTTTTTAATTTACTCTCTTTTACTTAATTTATTTTAATTTTAAAAACTTTTTAAAATTTTTATATTTGAAGGAAAAACAAAAAAAAAAAAAAAGGAAAAAATTACAAATTCAGCTATGATTATTGCAAAACTTTTTACATTTTTGAGTAATACAATGTGGCATCACAAAATGTAAGAGTTGATTTATTAAAAGTTGGCAGATGGAGAAGAGTTCGTTATGAATTAACTCTGTGCCAACAAGCTTAATCACACACGCCAAGTTTGACTCATCAAGTCACAGTTTGTTGGAGAGAGGGGAAAAGAAATGGCATTCTCTTTTCTCTTCTCTCTCAAAAGCTCAAGAGTTGACGAGTTAAACTTAATGCTAGGAACCAGGGCTGCCAGAAATTTTCAGCAAAAAATCTTGATTTCACCAAAAAAAATCTTATATTTGAAGAAAAAATCTTATTTTTGGTAAAAAGTAGTTATTTTATTATAAATAATAAAAACAATTCATATTTTATTTAATACATAAAATAAACAAAACAAAAAATTTAATTTCTTATATTAAATTGTATAATTTATACCGCATTTAGAGTATGCAATTAACGCCGAGTTTTTTTTTGCATTTTCTTTTAAAACAGTTGCTACGAAACTCTTTTCACATTTATATTTACATTTTTTTCAAGCATTTTTTCAACGTTTTCAATCCCTTGTTCTTCCCTACACCTCTTACTAACAAACAAAAAGTTGCATGCGAAAATTGCGGCGTTGATTGCATAGTGTAAATATGGTCTTGGTTTATTTTTAAATGCTTTGTTTTTTTTAATTGAACCTAACCTTCGTCTAGGCGAAACAAAAAGTCTTGTTTTTGGGGAAAAAATCTTAAAATCTTTTTTCGGGTATAAAATCTTAAAAAATAAGGTAAAATCTTACTTCTGGCAGCGCTGCTAGGAACACAACTGGGACGAACGACGAATTTTTGGCCGCGAATATTCGTCGCCAAAAATAAAAAATATTTGTGCATATGAAAATGCACACAATTAGGGCGCCGACGAAAATTCGCCGGACGATTCATACTTTAAATAGATGTAATTCTAATTCTTACGCCGGCGTACGACGAACAAATCAGTACTGGGTAGCCATATTGTTTCAAAATGGTAAGTGTTTTAGTAAATAAAGTTACTTTTTACTTTAGAAATTGTAAAATTTTAACTGAATATCATATAAAATACAAATTGAAAAACAATTTACAATAAAAAAGTATTTTAGTTAAGTTGTTTTTAATGTTTTATTTGTGAAGTATTTTTTGTTCATATGGTACCACTATTTCTTGTTTATACAAAATATTTTGTTTCCATTTTGTTTTTTCGTCGTTATTCTGTTTCACACGCCGAATTTATGCAGCGAATTTCTTCCGAATAATTCGTCGTGCTGGACGAATTTCGCCGTTCGTCCCAGTTGTGTTCCTAGCATAACGTGTGTTAACCGGCACTTACAAAATTTTAATTCAATATAATGCTAAATATGTTTAAACTAGTTTTGCCCTCCCTTTTGAATAACATTTTTAGTCAAGGCCTGTTTTTGATTTTTTAAATTTGTATATTGCGTTTACCTTTTTCTAAATTTAAATTAAAAATTTTGTACAATTATTTAATGCATGTACATAATTAAAATAATAAAAAAAAATTAAGGAACTTGTTTATATTTACACTATTTACTTACTATTATTCATCAAAAAACTCTATTTAATCATTAAAAACAAACAAAATTTATAAAAAAAAATCATTCATACATAAACTATATGTAACCTAAACTTTAAAACTATCTATCAAACAAATAAATTATTATTATAAAAACTACTTCTATCTATTAAAAGTTTTCTTTATTTTTTTTAAAAGAAAATCTTACAAATAATTAACTGAAATTAATTAACAAAATACATTTTAGAAATATGCTGCATTTAGTTTGTTGCAATTTCTTCTGTCTGCGAAAAAAAACACATCTTTTGAAAAAAAATATATATAATAAATAAATTAAAGCTAAATGTTACTAAATATTTATAATTATACAAATAAAAAACCAACAAAATACATAAATTAACAAAATTCAAATCAAATTACATATTAAAATAAATTAAATACAAAAATCGTAAGAAAAAAACATACTGACATTTTATTGACATCATAAATGAATCATTGGAATGATCGTTCGTGTATGAAAATAATATTTTAACAGTTAAGTTGTACTAATTAATTATTTAAATTAACAAAAAAAAAAAAAAAAAAAAAATTAATGAATACAAAACAAATAAAAACATATTGGATCAAACAAAAAACTCACACACACACACACACACACACATACAACCAATTAGTTATTTAAGTATTCGAAATAATAATAAAACAAATATAATAAACAAAAATATTATAATAATAATTAAAATGAAAATGTGAAAATATTTCATAAATATAAAAATCTTTAAAATGTATTAAAAAAATGTTATTTTATTTTTGAATAATGGAGTCGAATTTGTTGTTCCTATTCTGGAGAAATATTTTTTTTTAATTCCAGGAATTTTACGTCAAAGCAGTCATTTACTTAATATTTTGGCAGTGTTCTTGATATCGTTGTCCTGCTAAAGTTCATTTTCGATCCAAGCCCAATTTTGCGGCGCTCTGTGCAAAGTTATCTTTTAAAATGTTATATTCATATTTCCTACACGATTGGCGCCCAAAGAACCCCACACTATGATCGAACTACCACTATGCTCCACTGCGGACTAGAGTGTCTCTTTTCCCGGACTTTTTCATTTCCCGGGAAAACGAGATTTATTTTTAAATTTCCCGGCTAACCCGGGAATTCCCGCTTAATACAAATTCATGCAAAATATTATTTAATTTAATTTACTTGAACAAAAAACAAATAAAAATTTCTGAGATCGTTGGGGCTTCTAGATTGAGGCCTAATTTAACCATAATATGGTTACCGCTGACAATAATATGGTTATATTAAACATAATAAGTTTAAAATTTTCTTTAAAAATAAAAATGTTTTTTCTCTACGTCATATATGACGAATTTTTACAAAAAAAAAATTAAAAAACAAAATAGAATTAATGCAAACATATTTGCATCCTCTTCTCTTTTGAGAAGAGATGTATTTGCTTTTCTTACAAAGAAAGCAAAGAAAACACCTGCTCTTCAAAATGAAAATTTGTACGTTACAAAGTAATTTTTTACTTTTGTTTACAAAACAAATATTTGTTTTCCGTTTAAAATTTTACGTAATTTTTGTGAAGTTTTTGTAAAGTTGACAACAAAATGGCTTAAAGAAAACGTTTAATTCTTCTTAAAGAAAAATTAAACATTTTTGACGACTATGAAAAGGGCCAGCGACTAAGTGCTTTATTTAATAAATATCAGCTGCTAAAGTCATCAATATGCACAATTTTACAATCAAAACCGAAACTTTTGAGTGAAATGAAAAAGACTAATTTCGGATCAAAGAATAGAAGGGCCTTAAAAACAGGTGCGTTTCCAAGAATGAACACAGAATTGCTTAATTGGTTTCAGAACAAGATGAAGGCGAACATTCCTTTAAGTGGTCCTATATAAAAATCAAAAACCCTAGATCTACACACTTTGTTTTATTTAAATATTATTGTGTTATCCCTTCAATAATTTCTCAAGCTCAAGGTCCGTTTTATATAAAGAATATACAAATTTGTTTGAAATATAAAAAAACCAAAAATTCCCTGAAGAAGCTATCCATTGAGATAGCGAAATATTGGATAAATTTTAAATAAATATTCTTTATATAAAACTGACCTTCAGCTTGAGAAATTATTGAAAGGAAATAGTATTAAGAAGGTCGAAGAAATTCAGCTGAATAATTATTGTTTTATTAATAAAAATTTAAAAAAAAAAAAAATTCGGGATTTAACGAATTTTTCGATATAACGAAAGGGCCTGACAAAATATAATTCGTTAAACCGGCATATCACTGTAATTTGTTAGATTTTTGAGGAAGTTATAGCAAAATTACTTTCTGGCTATCTTTTTCCAATGTGCAATAACAATTGGAATAAAAGCTAAAACTCACTTCCGATCTGGGGCATTCAGGGTATTAGCGAATAAAAACTTGAAAAAAACTATGTAACTGCAGAGAAGTGATATGTAATTATATATATGTATATGTCCTTTATTTATTTTTAAATATTCATAAAAAAGAAATACATATGTATATGTAATATAAAAAAATTAAAGTTCATGGTGAACATAGGGCGTAAATTATATTGGAATAGGAATACATAATTAAAAATCACCTTTAAAGTTTAACAGTGATCTCCTACAAAACAAAAGAACAAAATAGACTTCCGCACGTTTTTTTTATTGCCACAGATTTTACTCAAAGCCTCGATATAAAAACAAGAAGGTTAAATTATTTATGGGTCGATTACAGAGGTAGCTTAATTGAAGTGGAGTTGCCAGCAACGAAATTCAGTTGTGTTGCCATCCGTAATCGACCCATTAAATAAATTATTACAAAATATTTCTTTGAAAAAAGGATTTTAGTTCAGAATAAACATTTACAGAAACGTTTGAAAGCCTTTTTTTTAATTTTAATCAAGAAGATGTTTATGTGAAAACACGTTCCTTTTCTATGGATGTTTGCCTCAAGTGAAAATTATACAATATCTGGTAGAGATGAGCGATCCCGTGATTTTTAAGGAACATCGTGATTAGTGAACGTGATTTTAAAATCACTGTTATTTAAAACTGTGATTGTGATCACAACTTTTATTTTTGTTCTTGGATATTTGAAAATGTTTTGTTATGGAGTTTGACAAAGAAATAAGGCAACAAAAACGATCACCTGTTTAGTTGGACATACTTGAACAAATAAACATTGGCTGTAAAAAAATTCTAAAAAGGAAGAAGAGAGAACAAAAGAAAAAATAGCAACAATTACATTCATGAGTGCAAAAAACGGTATTACCCACACAAACAGTGAAATATCATAAATTTGTGTATGAAACAAAATAAGAAAATAACAACTTAGCAAGTACCTGTTACTTAACAGATTTGGTCACAACTGTGATTCGTGATTTTTCAGTAACAGTGATTTAATCACAGGTACGGAAATATCGCTCATCTCTAATATCTGGACACTCTTAGTTTTTACCACTTTCTTCAAAAACTTGTCATTCTTTTCTTAAAGAAGATTTTTTTCTTGGATTCGAACAAGCGTTTTTTACTTATCACTTTTGCCACCATCTCTGACAGAATCTAATTCAAAAAATCTTTTATGCAGCTGCTTTAGATGAAAAATCATTAAACTTTTTGAAGCAGGTGGATAAAACATTTTTTTTTTTGTTTTTATAAAATAAATTCTAACAAAAAAAGAAAAAAAAAATCCGTGCTTTAGATCCCAGCAGGAACAAAAGTAGTAAAGAGGCCTTCTCTTTCTAGTCGCATTTCAATTATATTTCTATTTTACACGTAGTGTAATTGGAGACCAAGGCCTTGTCTTCTTACATCTACGTTTAAGGTTTCTAGAAGGCCTTCTGATATGACGTCGCCTGCATCAGTAAGAGAAACTTTTGCTGACTGTCGCATATTTTTTGTATAATTAAAAAAAAAGAAGAAGAATATCAAATTTTTTCATCAAAATTTAATTTGCTAAATCTTAATTTAACTTCGAATGTAAAGCGTGTTTTTTTAAAGTATCACAACTTTGAGTTGGCCATTTCTTTTCCCCTCTCTCCTAAAAACTCAAGACTTGACGAGTCAAACTAGACGTGTGTGAACCGGCACTTTCCTTTGCAACTTCATTATGAATAGACTTATACCCAAGCATCGCGTGCAGTTGAAATTTTCATTCAAAATTTAATTTTCCAGTGAAACGCATTTCCGGTTGAATGGTTACGTAAATAAGCAGAATTGCCGCATTCTCCTCACAATCCACAAGCTTTTGTCGAAACCCCATTACACCCACTGAGCGGAGTCATTGGCCCATATGTCTTCAAAAACGATGATCAGAATGTTACTGTCAATGATGAACGCTATAAGATCATGATTCGAAATTTTTCGTACCTCAATTACGTGGCATTAATCTTGCTGATATGTGGTTCCAAAAGAAGATTTTGATGAAAATATAATTTCACGTTACGGCCCAACTTATTGGCCACCAAGATCGTGTGATTTAATCCCATTGGATTATTTTCTTTGGGTTTATGTTAAGTCAATTGTCTACGTCTATAAACCATAAACAATTGAAGTCCTGGAAATCAACATTCGAAGAGTTATCGGCGAAATACGGCCGCAAATGCTGCAAAAAGTTGTTGAAAATTGGTAGAGATATTGTGCGGGCCTTGCATTTTTAGCAATTCCAATACATAATTGTGGGATTCACAAGGTGTGCTATCAAGTAATACTGTCATAATATCCTATGGTACAATAGTTTAAAAAAAATATTGTTGTTTTTCATACAAAAAAAGTCCTAAAATAAAAATACTTTTTATGCTGTGTTTGGTATTTTTTCATAACTCCTCTCATTTGTATTTTAAGGCATATGACTTTATGACTACCTTGTGAATACCTTATATATTTTTATTGAAATAAATATGTTTTGGGGCAAAATCGTATTTAACCCAATTATCAAAACTAAAATTATTACGAAGTTTAATTAATAAAACACTCAAAAATTCTCGTGCCAATTTTTTTTTCTTAACCAGCAAAGTCAAAAAAAAGTTCGATGAACTTTCAGCACATTTAACAACACATTTAACTGCATTTAAATTGAGTGGAGGTCTTTAAAATCAAGTAAGGCCATTTGCTAAATTGTGAAGGCGTTTTATCCCAAAATTTAATAGAAATTACATGCAGCAGTTTGAACGAAAAGAAAACAATGGGTTAATGATCGTCACTACATTTAAATAGTCTAGAATTTATGCTCACTTGTTAACCGAGCGATTAAAATATTATCAGTCTCAAAAATATGGATGAAGTCAAGGCCTATCGAATAGGTCTGCTTACTTCTACAACAATACAACAACACAAAAAACAACAGGCATTTTGCTTGTGTAAAATTTCCCGCCGTTGTCAAAATCTTACTACTACATAGGCGAAACAAAAGGAAAAATGTGTTTTGTGTGCATGTATGTGTTGCAAAAAACAAAAAACGTAAACAAAAATATATGTACATGTATAAGAAAATGTAAACAACTTTTGACATCGTTGAGGGATAAACCAAATTAACATCTGGCTTCTTGCGCAAACCTATTGGATAGACCTTGGATGAAGTCAAACATACAACTTTATTATTTATAATTTATGTTCACTTGTTTACAGAGCGATTAAAATATTATAAGTCTCAAAAATATGGATGTAGACAAACATACAACTTTTTTTAATTTTACTTTTAGCAAAATAAAATCCATGTATATATTGTGAAATAAAAATGCAATTCACATTCAGTCAGATTAAACAATTTGATCTGAACATGAGTTGACTGTTATTAATGCCTATCCCAGCAAAGATAATATAACAAATTACCGAGATGTAGCGGTAATAAATATGCTTGATATACAAAATGGTAAACTGTAACTAAATAATTTAAATCTTAAAAATAATTTTATTTTTTCTTTATTTTTATACCCAGATTTTGTAGCAGGAGCTCAAGTGGAACGTAATGTATGGGCCGACATGACTTTTCTCTCCGATTTTTTTTTAACAAATGTCACTTTAACGGTTATGAAAAACCCTGAAGAACAAAATTTAATAAAAACCGAAACATTCGATTTGCTTATGTATATTGGAGGGCATAAAAACGGATGCCTGGTTTAGTTATGCAGCTCATTTTAAGGCTCCTATTATAGGCGTTTCTTCCTACACGTAGAGAAAAAACATGGTGGAATGGTTAAAAAAACATATTATGGCCTCTGCAATGGCAACAAACAAACTTTTGTTATTAAAAAAAAACTTTTCACGATTTATAATATTTTGTTTCTATTTAACAATAAAGTGTTTAACTCCCTTGAAACTTCAAATATGGTTGATTTTAACAATATAATGTTTAAATAAAATTAAACTACAACCATACACTTAAACATATTATGGTTACCTTAACCATATTATTATCAAGGTAACCATATTATGGTTAAATTCATCCATCTAACAGATATAATCATATTATGGTTGCCTCCAAACATGTTATGGTTAATATTTAATAACAATAATATGTTCGAAATTATATTATTTTAAAACATTGTATGATTTATTTTAAATTTAAAATTTTATGTTTAAAAAGCAACAACATTCTGGTCGTTTGCATTTTACTTGGTTTGCTTAAAATTCTCATTAATTTCATTTTAATTATTGATTAAAAAACATAAATTTACGTAGAAAAAACTAGTAAAACAGAAAAAATGACAAAATGAAGGTTGTCACAGGCTGGAATATGAACCTGACCATAATATGGTTACTTTTCTCAAAATTCTAGGAAATTTTGACCATATTATGGTTAATTTAGGAAAAAATTTTGTTGATTTTAAACTTACCTTGGTCATATTGAAACATAATATGGTAACCTGCAAACATAAAAATTGTTAAAAACCAACCATAGTATGTTGCCATATTTTTTTCTACGTGTACGGTAGTGATCCTATAATAGATGAACTTATGGGCAATATATCGCCTTTTACTTATGTGCCCTTAATGTCTACGGGATTTACTGAAAAAATGCCCTATCAAGAGCGTATGATCAATTTATTACAGAAACTTTTAGAATTAATACACAATCGTTTGGTACATTTGCCCAGACATCAACGTATTAAAGAATTATTAATGCCCCACATTAAAGAAGGTATTTGGTCTTTGCGTCGCTCGTATGCACCGAATATGGTAGAAGTTGGTGGTTTTTAAATACAACACGAAGCCAAACCTTTACCTCAAGAAGTACAGGACTTTCTGAACAATTCCCCACAAGATGCAATATACTTTTCTATGGGCTCAAATATAAAATGTAAAGATATTCCTGAAGAAACTTTAAAAATATTTAACGAAGTATTTGACGAATTGCCTTATAGCATACTATGGAAATGGGAAGATCATAATTTAAAGGGAAAGCCAGAAAATGTCTTTATATCTCCTTGGTTCCCACAAGGTGATATATTGGCCCATCCAAAGGTAAAACTTTACATATCTCATGGAGGCCTTTTGTCCACATTCGAAACTATTTATCGTGGCAAACCAATATTGGGTCTACCCGTGTTTTTCGATCAACAATTAAATGTGAATAAAGCCAAACAACAAGGATATGCTTTGAAATTGGACTGTACGTAATTTGACAAAAATCAGCTGAAGAGTACTATTTTGGAATTGTTAAGTAATCCCCAGTATAGTCAGGGAGCTAGAGAAATGTCTTTAAATATTATTATTAATAAAGAATAAAATTTATTAAAAATCAATTGTGGCCTCGAGCTTGTTTATTAACATAGGACTGAAATGTCTTTAAGATATTACGATCAACCCATAAAACCTTTAGACTTGGCGGTGTATTGGACGAAATATGTAAGTTTTGCGACATAAAGGTGCCCAACCAACATTTACAAAGTCCAGCTCAGAAAATGAGTTTCATAACAAGGCATGGCTTGGATTGCTTAGCAAGTTTAGCAGCGGTTGTATTTAGTGTTTTAGCTTTAATTTTTTGGTTATTTATTAAATTCTGTAAATTAGTTTTTGGTAAAAATACTCAAAAAATAAAAATAAATTAAAATTTTAAATTTAGAATATGGTTTACTTTTAACCTTATTCTTTTATTTTTTTAACATTAATTTAAATATTAGAATTACACTATGTTAATTAAGATTACCATAACAAAATGTTAGCTGCATAATGTTAGCAAAGCTTTTAATATTTAAATATGTATGTTACCGCATTACCGTTGGATATTTTCAAAAAGTACCAAAAAAGGGGATATTTACAAAAAAGTGGCACCAATAAGGGGATTTAAGAAAAAAAATGAGACACTTCTTCTAAAATCAGAATAAGTACACAGAAATTTCTCAGTAAGCTTGGCAAGATTTAGGAATATTATTCTAAAAAATATTTTAGATAATGTGCTATGATTGTTACTGACTAGCTTCAAATATTATTAATGAACTTTTAGTAGTGCGGTTAAGGTAAAGGTAAAATAAAGAATAATGTAATATAAGGTGTAATTAATCTATTTTAAGGAGTAATTTTTCTTACTCTAAATTTTGAATATGTAATCGCTTTTGGCCTAGGTTGGCTTTTTGATTATTAATGAATAAATAAATAAAATAAATAAATAATGTTTCCATGTATTTTGTTTAATTTATTTAAAATTTCAAATAACATTTTATAAATGGTTAAAAAAAATTCGTGGCTTAGAGCAATATTTCGCCCGAAATAAGGCAGTTATGCTAATATATTTTATCATAACTTGAGATCGATTTGACCGATTTCGTCAAAACAATTACAGATGAATATTAATAAAATTTACTTTGAGTTATCCAAATACACTTTTTTTATATTTTCAACTGTTTCGAAATTATTCAAAAATTAGTAGCGATACATTTTTTTGCAAAATAAGTGCTATTTTTGTTTTCAAAAATTTATACAAATATGATAAGGATAGAAGTTAAAATAAAAAAAAGCTGACAACCCTGATTAATACAGAGATAGTATACGCAATGGTATACGCATTAAAACAAGTGTACTTGCCTGCAATATGTACATGCTTACATAATTTATTTACAATAAATACATAAGCTAACCACGCATTACAAGAAAAAAGGTTTCATATAAGCTTGCTTACATATATATGTAACTTTCATTAAGGATGGGGGCAAATTGCTAGTTAATAATTAATAATCTTAATAATTATATTCTTTGCCACGGCCACTTCTCAAACATCGCCCTAATTTTGTCGGATGTCCATACTGTCCATAATTTGGAAGCTTTATCTCTTGCCGTTCTCCAGATATACAGAAAACTTAAATGGAAAATGCTACGCCCACTTTTTCAATCCCACCCATTTTTTATATTAGACACTATTTCTGGGGTCTTCGAAAAACCCATTTAACATACACACGGACGGACGCATAGTTAAATCAACTTCGCTACTCTAAAGGCCCCAGAATATATCTGTGGCAATAAATAATAAGGGTTTTGTCTAAAATAAATTGATAAGAAGAGAATAAGAATATGGAATGAAAAAGAACTTATGTCAACTTGAGCCATTATTATTTATTGCCACAGACATACTTATACACTTAAGTCTGTTTTTATGCGGATTTGAATTTATGCGGTTTTCAATTCGATTTTTTTACATATTTTTTTTTATTGATTTTTTATATTTTTCTTGTCGTATTAAACATTTTTAAACGTTGGCATCACTTATGAAAAGTAGTTTTCAAAATTTAATGACGAATTATTTAAAAAAAAACTGCCGAAACCCTTCCAAATAAAGATTGTATGAATGTTCCGACTTTACCAACTGCTAATGTGTATGTTGTCTTATCTAGCGACAAGGATTTGATTGGGTCCTCTAGCGATGAAAGTGATTTTGCACCAATTAAAGAGCGGAATATAACGCTGCCAAGTAGTGATTCCGATAACATGTAATGTTTTACTTTTAAATATTAAATATTAATTTAAGTTTTAGAAATATTTTTTTTTGTTTCTTATTCATTACTAATTTACGTATTAATTTAAATGTATGCCTTTAACTATTTGTTAACTTTCATAAAACTGGCTTATATTGTAGTTTTTCTCTTCTTATGTATTTTTTATAATAAACAAATGAATTGGTTTTGATTAATTTTTTTATATAATGACTTTTTTTATGCGGTTTTGGTCTAATTTTTACTCCCAGATTTGAAGTTATGCGGTTTTTTAACTTTTCGGAACGAATCATCCGTTTTGTGTGAAAATGGAGTCTTTTTTATGCGGATTTCATTTATGCGGTTTTTTTGGGAACGCATCTACCGCATAAAAAAAGACCTGAGCGTACTTATATTTGTACTTTATAGGATCTAAGATGTCTGAAAATAGGAAACAAAATTTTGCTTTTTATGTCCTCTACCACTATTGGTTAATGAGGGTATATCAACTTAGTTTATTATTCCTTGCAAAACTTTTTTTAATAATCATGTAAGACCCCATTAAGAATTTATTTTCTTGGTCCTTTAGTAATTCTATGTCGATTTCACCATCTCCGTCTGTCTGTTTGTTAAAAATACGCTCACTTTCGAACAATTTTGGTGTAAAATTGTTTCTAGATCTATTTCTGGGGATTAAAATCCAGCACAATTAGCAGGAAAAGAGTTTTGAACCAAAATGTGGAACAACCCCCTAAAAAATTTATATTTTTTTTTACAAAAACTGCATAAATTCTTATTAAAATTCGTATGAATTTGTTGTATATGACTATAAGTTACACTCCTAAATTTTATGAAGATTACTAGATAATTTTCCATAGGTCCCATATAAGGCTACTCTCGGAAAACGCCTTAGTGTGCCTAAAATCGTAACGAATAATGCTATTTTTAGTCAAATTTAGGATGTCACTTCATGAAAACCGGTCCATAATAGCCCCATATAAAGCTCACTCTCGGACAACATTTAAGTACGCCTTAAACCGCAACGAATAATGCTTTTGTAGTAAATATTAGTCTGCCATTGTTCTTAATCTACCAAAGACTCGAAATAAAGGCTACTCTTGGAAAACAATATGTACGCATGAAAACGTAACAAATAATGGTATTGTAACAGGTGGCGCATTTGTAACGTTACTATTTATTTAATAAATTGCTTTTTAATTCTGATTCTATGAAAGTTGGCATTTATTTAAATTTAGTTTTTAGTTTGGAAATACATACGTTCACATTATGTTTTGAAGATGATATCTTTCAAATGGTGTCCATTGTTTGCTTTAACCTGACGTGCTTTTTTGGAACCATTTCACAAAGCCCTCACTACTTTTCGGATTCTTGGCATACACTTTACCCTTTAGGTAGGTAACCCCAAAGAAAAAAAACCGGGAGCCTTTTAGTTAGGCCAGTTAAAATCAGAAAAGAAAAATATTATTTGATCGCCAAAAATTTCGCGCTGGTGAGCCATAGTTAGACGAGCTATGTGAGCTGTGGTACCATCTTGCCGAAACCACAATTCTGGATTGTTCTCTACCTCGGGCCTTAAAAAAATTTCAATCGATGCCTGATATTAAATGCCATTTCTACTTAATGTCAAAAGTCTCTTTGGTCTTATTTAAAACAATCGCTTTTGGGTTGCCTCAACTGAAATTAACTTTAAGCGGATTTACTGACATGCCAATTCAGCCAAAAATAATGACGAATTTATACCTGTGCTCAAAACCGGTCGAATTCGTATAGAAATTAAATTACCACTTTTTGCCAACATTTTATTTATTTTCAAATTCTTATTAAGCTTGTTTAATTGTTGTGACGTTCCGATGTAAATCTGAACATTGCAATTTTTAAAATCAATTTTTGTTATCAAAATATATTGTTACCTCTTATGATATGCATACTATACCTTTACATTTTATTCCATTGTTCAGATGAAATTAACTATCAGCTATAGCTGTCAAAACATATTGTTAACTGGAAGTTAAAGTAATTGGTAGTTTTACCTGAACTTGGTGAAATTAGTCGTTAGCTATTAAAACACTTCTATCGATATACGAACATTTCAGTTTTAAGACCTTCAGAATTTAAGACATATAATCTTACCATTTGTAAGCTGAATACCTATTCCGTTAAGACAATTAACTAACGTTTTCTATGTAAATCTGCACAGCTTTCAATCGTTGATATGTGCATGATAAATATTAAACAGTGGCCAAATCTGACAATATAATTTTATAACTTTCGAAAAAATAAATCTTGAAAAACATTCCCTTTATTCAAATTCAAAACACACAAGTTATTGCTTCCCTATTTATATGGAAATAACACCATATGGCAACAATTCGCATTAAAGCTTTTAATAACCAGCGTTGCCGTTTTGGTTACTTTTTTTCCAACTTGTGTACTTTTTTAATTTTGGTTACATTTTCCAACACAAAAATAACCAATTTTTGGTTTTGGAACAAGAACTACCCGCTCCGCTTTTTTGATCATTAAAATTGTGTGTGGTATTTGTGCATATAAAACCAATTCTTTTTTCATCTTCTTAAAAATTAAGTTCTAAATAAAACGTCACTCAAATGGCCTCCACAACTTCTTCTGCGAATTCGATTAACACAATTGTCTATTGTTCTTTCCAGATCATCGGTAATATACTGTCAAAACTTATAAAAACTCGGTCCAGCGGTTTATGAGCCTACAAGATACAAACATCAATTCTTTTTTAGACACACAATTTTAAACTGAAGTGCGAATAAAATAGTACTTTTTATACAAAATTATTTTGGTTACTATTTTCGCTTTTGGTTGCTTAATTTTAACGTTTTGGTTACAAAATTTTGGTCATGGCAACGCTGTTAATAACAGAAAGCTTTTTTCTTTCTCTCTGTCTCTCTCTTTTTTTTTTTGCTCAATTAATGTGTTATTAAAACAAGCTCCACTAACCTCGCTCCCCAACATTAAAACTAGTGGATGTTTGTCAGTTTTGTGCTATTTTTTTAAGTGAAATAAGAAACAAACAAAAACAAACGAATAACGACAAGTGGCTGAAAATACAAAATAACAATACAAAAGTCCAAAATATTGGACACTTTTAGTTTAGAATCAAACGTCAACGAGTAAGGTACGTGAGCGATTAATCGGTGTGAGGCTATTTTGTGAATCCAAAAGATACACAGTATTTTTTTTCTGATATCTAAGATACAAATTTGTTTTTGGTAACAACAATCAAGTTGCGGTAACTTGAGAAAAATTGCAATAGAAAACTATTTATAAAAATGCATATGTAGATACAAACGGAGAAAAATCAAAACAAAATAAAAGCTTCAGAAACAAAATTTGTATTAAAAAAATAATAAATAAAAAAAAAGAAAGAAGAAAAAAGAATGAAAAAACAAAAACAAAATGAAAATAAAATATTGTAAATAAAAAAAAAAATAGGTACCAGAATTTACAAAAACAAAAAGTACATTAATATATTTAAAAAAAGGTTGTGTTGTTATTGTTGTTTTTGTGCCGAAAGTGTTTCAAAAAATATAAAAAAAAATAATTTTAAATACATATGTAGATACATATGTATGTATGTACATACCTACCTACCTAAAAACAATCATGAAAAAATACTTACATACATATGTAAAATAGTTCAGAGATCTAAAGAAAAGATATATTTTAGTGAATTTTTGTAAAACTATTTATTAGAATTTGAAAAAAAAAAATAAAGATGTTTATAAATTTTATTTAGTTTAAAACCAAAAACCCGCAAAACCCCCAACAGCTGACATACATTTTGCTTTAACGAATACTCATACCCATAACCATTGCTTTTCAGCATTAACTAAAAGAATTAATACTTTCTTCAAGAAATTATTGTAAAACCCTCCACCTGCATTTTATAAATATAAAGATTTATATGTCCATATGCAATTCGGTCCAAATATAGAATTAAACCTAGGAAATCCTAGACAAAACTTTTAAGAGTCAAAAACTTTAATCGAGTTTATTTAATAAAATTTTACGATTTCTATTTTTATTATTGCTGTTAATTTTTTAGCAAAAAATTAATTTAAACTTTTAAAAACCAATCAAATACAAATGACTTAAAAAACTGTTTTAAAAAAATTATTTGCTCACAAAATAGATATTTTGGTATTGAGAAAGCTTTTACGAATTTTTTAATTCGCGGTTTTCTTATAATTTTGGACTTTGGATTCTGGTAATAGATCGATTTTTATCCATTTTTTTTTAACACTGAAAGATTGTTAATAGTAAGAATTGGGAACTAAGCTCATTTAAACTAAATCTTATTAATGACATTTTTTGACTCTCAAGAAAACCTATGATAACAATAATTTCTATAATTTTGTGATGGTAGGTCAAGAATTGACCATTGATCCCAAAAAACTCCATCCCTTAAATCATTTAGAGGTAGTTATCTAGATAATATTTGCACAAACATAATTTGTTTTGTCGGTTTCATGATTGCCCATTGGCCCAAATTAATTTTACTGTAAGTACTGTGGTGTAGGGTATCATATGGTCAAGCTTGACCGACTTGTGTTTTAATAAAAAAAAAACTATTCGAAAGGTCAATACATGACATTAACATTCGAAAATGATTGCTGCCGTATGGGCACCTCGGCTGTTCTATTTTAAAGCGCATTCTGGACGTGCAACGAATAACACGAACAATGTTGTTCTACAAAGCGTCAATTGTTACTGTTTTATCAGCATAAGCCAGTAAATTCACGTAGCCCCATAAAAAATAATCGTGAGGTGTCAAATCGCACGTCTTTGGAGGCCAATTGAACAGTCCATTTCTGGAAATCAACTTATCGTCAAATTTTTTTACTTGTGTTGTATATTAAATATTTTTTATTATACAAATTTTCATATTATTCGAATGGCTATTCTAAGTCAAATTACAATCCTCAAAAGCTTTTTTTTATACTTTAATAGTCTTATTCCTTATGAAAATTTGTATAATAAAAATGTTATTCAACATGAGAAATAAATTCCCAAATTCTATTTGTTAAAATATTTTTTTTTTATTAAATTTTGCTAAACACGAAGAGTTGTATTTTAGGGCTTGGCAAACAGTTTTTTTTATTTTTCTAAACCTTTTGATCTATCTTTTGTGTTAGGGGGTTTTCTGTCCAAAAATATTTTTTTGATCCACCCTTATGCCTACCGTAGAACTTATTCCTTTCAACCTCTGAACCCCTTTACACACATACTTTACAAGTTCTACTTGTAGGTACATATTTGTTTATGCATTGGTAGTTGGTGTTGTGTATAACTCTTCTCAAGCATTTTGAGGGCCAAGTTAGTTGTCAATGTTGTTTGTTATCTGCAAAACAAAATCTGAAAACAATGAAATAAAATTTAATTTACTATAAACATATGTATGTATGTAAGTTAAACAACAATTGTTTATATTATTTTTTTAACAAAAGCATTAATGAAAATATATACTTTGTATATAAAAAATAATTCAAAAAAAGAGAATTTTTTTTTTAAATAATTTTTTCATTTTCTTATCAATATATTTTTGTTTAAATTAATTTACCAATAACACTGGTGCCCTACAGTCTATCTTAGAAGTTTGAATATAAGTGATCTGTAATTAATTTAAACTTTTGCTTCAAATTCTAACAACAAACTTTCAGGAACTTGTTTTTTGATTTTATTTTGAACATCTTTTGTTTTGTTTTCCGGTTTTAAATAATACAACTAAAATGTTTTATACTAACGAAAAAAAAACTTCCGTTTAATGTTTGAAGCCAATAACTGGTTTAATAGAGCACACGAAGAGAATTTTTTGTTGATTACACTGAATCAATAATTGTGAAAAAAATGAGGATAAATAACAACAAAATTTAAAATAAAATCAACAACATTTTTATTTAGTTTGAAATGTTTTCTTCTGGGTTGAGTTTGTTATATTGACAAATATTCTTCAATTTGATTACGGGCTCCCCGATAAGAAAGTTGGCCGTTAGAGTATCATTTGATAATATTTAAGTTAAACTGACTACATAAATTGTTTAAAATACAAAAAATGTTTTTTATCTTGAAAAAACTTTAAATAAGAATTATTTCGTTTCTTGATATTTAAAAGGTTTTCTTATACTTTACAAAACTTTTGCCAATTAAAAAGAATACTTAATTAAAATAAAATGCATTATTAAGTTTTAAAGAAAAGTTCGTTAAATTTACAAATTTACAAAAGATGCTAAAACCTTTTCCAATAGTTTATTTTTGGCTTGAAGAAATCCAATAACATTTAGAAATCAAAAATTAATAAACTTGTTCCGAATTTTCTCAAATATTAGGAGACTACAAGTTCTAATGCGGAAAGCTCTTTTTCAAATGTTTTTAGTCCAATAACTCTAAATATTTGTAAACTTATTACATACTAGATAATTTAAAAAGAATATAAAGGGTGTTTTTTTTAAACATTCCATGTATTAATTGCTGAAAACAATACAAAAAAATTTAATCGAAAGATTAATACATGACATTAACATTTCAAACTGATTTCGGCTTCATGAGCCATGCGGCTGAACGTCTAAATATCGGCCACTTTTACGAGTATTGCATTCGTATGTCACGAATAATGTTGACCTCTAAGACGTCAATTGTTGCTGGTTTATCGGCATAAGCCAGTGTCCTCACGTAGCCGCACAGTAAATAATCGGATGTTTTTAAATCGAACGACCTTGGCGGCCAGTTGAAAGGTCCATTTCTCGCAATTAACTTAAAGCCAAATTTTGATTTGAATAAATCGAACCGTTGAAACCACATCCCACCCGGATCAATGTTATCCATATTTTTAAACAAAAAACTCATTATGGCGCGGCAACAATCTCCATTGACCGTAACGTGAGCTCCGGCTTCATTTTTGATAACATAAGGTCCAATGATGCACCAGCGTGTAAACCTCACCAAACAGTGCATGTTTCTATACTTAGAAGATTGGTCTCACTCTATTGGGGGCAATTGTTTTACTAACAATCCCGCTGCGGCAAAACCCTCATTGCTGAACACAATTTATAATTTATAAGTTGCTTAAATCGAAGACTTATTATTTCCTTAAGCGAAGGTAAGGGGGTGTTTATAGGTTTGTCATTCCGTTTGTAATTTCCACCAATATTGCTCTTAGACCCTAAAAATAATATTTATTCTGGGTCCTTATGAGGAACGAAGTTGATTTAACGATGTCTGTCTGTCCGTGTGTCCGCTGAAATGGGTTGTCCGAAGACACCAGATATGACGGGGACTTGGTAGTTTAATATGTATGTCCCATATAGTCTGGAATTTTTAGCAATTGAAATTCAGCCTGATCGGTCCACAAATGAGATATGATCAAAAAATCATGACTGCCTCTAATTTTACCCAAAAATTCCTTGGTGTTGTTGTTTTTAACGGCAAGAGCCAAAGTTTACAAATTAGATGCAAGCATCTTTGCTATCAAAATACAACAGCCGACAAAATTGGAGAAGAGTGCGTGCCACTTCCCCTACAAAGACATTATATACTTCGGCATATTTGGAGAGCGGCAAGAGCCAAGGTTTTCAAATTGAGTACTAAAATCTTGTTTACTAAAACACAACATTTGACAATATTTTGGCGGAATTGAACAAGTGAGCGTGGTACAAAGTTGATTTATTTATATCTAAAGAACGGTTTTTGTAAACAAATTTCTGTTATTATCGCACCTTGGAGAAGGGTATATAAGATACGGTATAGCCGAATATAGCAGTCTAACTTGTTTTAACAGTAAATTTGGATAATTTATCAGCATCGTTCAAGCGTGAATATCTTTAGGATGATTTGTCGAAGTACACTTATACAATTCATTTGAGCTTGCCCTCTCGTAAGTTCTATTTAAAAAAAAACATCCTTTGAAGATTTCATTTAAAGAAGAAAAAGTTCGAAGAAGAACTTCAGAACGATTTGTTATTGAACTAGTTCTTTTTTTCTAATATGAAAGTTCCTGACTAAACTTTACATTTTTATCTTAAAGGTAAAAGTTTTTATTCTTTACACGACAAAGGTAAAAATTTCCAAAAATTCTTTTATTTTTTTTTTAATTTCTCGGATCTTCAATATTATTAATTTTGCCTAAAAAGTTTAAAGTTTAAAAAACAATAATAAACAAACACTAAAAAAATTTCAAGCCTCACACAACAATAGGCCCTGAGATTGATAAGAATTTCGTTAATTTTTTTTTATTGTTTTTGTTAAGGTTAATAAAAATTTTATTAACATTTAATGGGCATAATCAAATAAAAACTCAAGCTTTTGAACTACATACATTCAACTGCCATATCTAAGTTTATTAATTTTATTACTGAATGGCTTTTGTTTTAATACTTGTACATATTAACTATTTTTTCAATAG
Source organism: Pollenia labialis (assembly GCA_949318255.1). NCBI lineage: Eukaryota > Metazoa > Arthropoda > Insecta > Diptera > Polleniidae > Pollenia > Pollenia labialis. The sequence goes on from OX439143.1 coordinate 117,219,884, forward strand.
AGTATTATCTTAAACATAAGTGGCTATTGTCACTAACTTGTTCAAGAGGCAATACAAATTTAAATTAATGAATTGTTAAAAAAGTTCAATTATTAGTGTTAAACATTAGTAATTAATAGTTTAAGCTTTGTAGTTCATATCGCTTTAAGTTTTTAGGATCCGGTTTTAAGTGTTTCAATTCAATGTTATGCCAATGAACTTCCGGGAAACAGATTGTAGGTAAAAATGATAGAGAAATCGAAACTTTTTTTAAAATGATGTATTCCTAATTCAATTTCTCTCACGCTACGCTTTTTTTCCCTTAACTGATTTCAAATCCAGAGTTCAGAAACCACTCCTACAATCGTTTATTTATGATATCGCGAAAAGTTTTGGTTGGTTTTCAAGAGCCGGTTTTACAAGAGACCTTTAACAAGGCGCATTCATACATTAGGGAATTTTTTTGTTTTATTAGCTGCTGGTAAATTCCAAAATCCGTTACAAAATGTAAAAAAACAAGTAAAAGAGCTTGATTGGACACAGCCGAATGGACCGATTTGACTTATTTTCAATATTTGATACTCTTTATATTTAAGATATGTTTGACACAAATTGTGTCAAATTGTGCCATACACCCGGCTAGGCTAGCTAGTCTATCAGCACCGAGGTTGCGGGTTAGATTCCCGCTAGAGTGCTAGAGTATCTGGTTTCTTTCCTGCAGACAAGTGCAGAGTTTCGCGGGGTTTAGCTTAGGGAATTAAAATAAAAAAACCATTATTTTGGGAAAATAAAAAGTAGTTATACGAACGAGGTGGCGCAAATTTAATCATACAATTTTATTTATGAATGACTTTTTTACAAAACAAAAAAAAAAAATAATTAATAATTTTTGCTGTTATGTGAAAAAGATGATGTTGATACACATTTGTGCCAGTTTTATCTAATTTTCCATGAATTTCCGCAAGATTTAGATAAGACGCCGAATATTATGTCAATCACACGTACACGACTGAATTCGCAGTGATGTCAAGCACTTTGACCCTTTAAAAGTACTCGCTTGATTTGGGTTGCTTGATGTTGAAAGCAAACAAATTTGTTTCATATTTTGCTTGGTGGAGGGTTTTTCTTATGCGGCACTGCCGATAAGATTTATGCTTTCTTCTTCGGTTTAGCCGTTAAGATGTTAATATGATATAAAATCTATTATATATACATGCATAAATTTAACTAGTCCTTTTATTTTCATTTTCTATTTTAGTAAATTTTACACTTAAGGTAAAATTCAACATACAGCAACTATACTCGCAATAAAAGAAAAAAAAAACGAATTAGAAATTATTTTTAAAAAAGTGCGTATAAACCAAAAAATATTTTTTCTTAACTTACACAAATACAAAAAACACATTCACCCAAAAAGACTTACTTAAATATTTTTAAAACAAATTTTTTTTGCCAATTTTATTTTTATCTCATTTTCTTTTTGGCTTGTTTTCTATTATTAATTTATTTTGGCAGACAATTTGGCTTAGATTTCTTCTATGGAATATAAAGAAAATAATTAAAAAAATTTTTTTTTATTTTTCGTTGTCCAACGAAATACGAAATTGAATAAAGTGATTAAAACAAAAACAAAAAATTGGTAAAAGAAAGCAATAAAAAAATTAATAATTTAACAATAACTTTACCGAAACAAAACAAATTAACAAAATATAATTACACTAAATAAAATTTTGTAAAAATTAATTAACGTTTTACTTGTCTTTACTAAATTTTAATTTTGCTTTTTATTTTTAATTAATAAACAAAAAACAATCAAAAATTTTTAAAACTTTGATTTAAAAAAAATTCATTTTCAAAATTCTGACTTTGATTTCCTTTGCCTGTTGGTTCATCACTTATTCAAACGCCTGCTGCAATTTTCATCAACAAATTTTGGATTCGCCTCATTATTCAATTCAAAATATTACGTTTTGGCTTTGTTGCATTATTACGTCTTGAAATGTAAGTAAAATATCAATTTTGTTATAATTTGTTATGTTATGTTATTACAATATGAATCCCTTTCCTTAAATTCGTTTTTTTCCTCCCTTATATTGTTCCTTACCACTTTTGTTTTCCCTGTATTGTTTTGAATTGTTCAATACTTGTCCTTTAATAAGAGATGTCTAGAGTTATTATTAATACGTAACAAAAAAAAAAAGTACCCTTAAGTCTTTTAAACGTGATTTTCTTTTGTTATTTTACATAAAAAGATTTTTGTCAAACATTTTTTGTATTAATAGAAATAAGGAAGAAAAAAATATTGATTTTTTTAGTATTTTTTTTTTAATACAAAAATGTTCAAATTTAGTTTTAAATGTGTGATATTGAATAACATTGTTTTTCTTAAAGATAGTAAACAAGGTATATTTACACAAGGTAAACTCGTTGGCCCATATGTTTGTCAGCTGTTTACCTAAGTTGGAACACCAATGTCAAATTTCGTGTATATGAGCCAAAATTTGTACATGTGTGCGTTAAATTTATATGAAGACAATTTTGACAATTCCGTTCCACACGGTTATTTTTATAGAGCAGCATGTCTACACTCCCAAATGAGTCTACCTTGTGTAAATATACCTTGATAGTAAATACAAATTTTCTCAACTCGAATGTCAGGTGAAAGTATTTGAAATACTTTTGATTTAACTTTTTATGAAAAACTACAACGGCGTTTAAATCTGTAACCAGCGGCCATTATCAACAATTTTAACTCCGTCATTACCAATAAATATAGAGAAAGTGTTCTTGTAAATGATGTATTTTTTAAACCAGATAGTATTACTTATTCAGCGTGTCAAGCGTAAGTTTTCTGGCGTCTAGTCTTAACGCTAAAACTTAAATAAAAAGGTTTACGTTGTAACACGACCAAAATTGTTAAAATAAGTTAATAGAACCCGCAAGATATTAATAAAAATGGAAAAGCAACCGCTTGATTGACTTAAAAATAGCTAAATAGCTGCTACTTAACGCGCTTTCAAAATCGGATTTTCCAATTGCTAAGCATTAACGCCGCGCTATTTGGGTTTGCTTCATAAATTTTGTGAGAGCATATATGCCCAAATACACTGCTCAAAATACTCATCAAGCATTGTGGTGAAATTTGTTTGTATGCGTCATACCGACAATGCTGGATGGAAAAAAACAAATTTAGATATGACGGTGAATCTTACGTCCAACACACGTACACGTGTGAATTCGCCTGCTGGATAAGCATTTGACAAGTGACCCTTTAATATTTTTAACCAATAAAAAAACGCTTAATGCGCTTTAAGCTGGAGGTCCATACCACGCGTTTGCGCATCCGTGTGTTGCATGTTTTTCATGCTTTACTTGCGTTCTACGTTTTAAGTTACACGTAACGCTTTTTATGCGGCATCACCACAAGAAAAAATAAAATTGCATATGTCAAAATCAGCTGATTTGTTCTTACTAAAGTAGAAAGTACACATTCTTTTCGCATTTAACACTTCAAGGCATCTTACGCTTTTGTGCATGTAACTTGCTACGTAAAACAACACAGATTGTACTTTTTGACAGCTGCGTAGGCAGCGAGAAACAGTTTGGTACACTTTACACGCTGGTGGCATCATGGGGCCTTATTGCTTCAAAAAACGATCAATGCAGATCGTTACCCTACCATTATCAATGATATTTTGCTTGGAAATATGGATGACGTTGATCTGCTGCAAATGTAGTCTTAACTGAATTGCCCTTTGGGCCATACGGCTATCTATTGCTACTTGTTATAACCCAAACAGCTTATTAATTGTTAATGTAGAAAAGTAGTAGAAACTTGGCGGCTACATGACAGAAATTTTATTTAAACATTTATTTCATAAAATTTTCTTTTCAATAAAGCCCGTTTCATTGATATTTAAAATATAAAGGGTAATCACGATGGTCATTGTGCAAATTTGCAGTGCCTATTATAATTGATCGTGATAATCGTTTATGGTATTTAATCAAAATTTTGATATTTTTACTGCTTGACTGCCAGCAGTCGTCAATGGCTGTGAGTGTTAAACGGCAAAACACTCTGAAGGTGGGTAGCCTGTCCGTGAAAGCCTGGGTTCGAGCCCCGCGACAGTCAAGAATAAAAAATTATCAATAAATTTTAATTAATTTAATGTTTTTTTCTTCATAAGAATAATTCAATGAAAATTAAATTTGATGAACTTTAGCCTAATCAAAATTTTAGTATAATTTAAACTTGTGTCACTCTCTATAAAAAAACACCCTTTATTACATTTTGTTGTAGTTCATTAATCATTCTAGTTCCGAAAAAATTCTAAATGACGACATACGTTTGCCAGACCCTGTTGTTTACTTTTTTAGAGTTTGTTATTTTTGTAATTTCTTTCAGTTTTTTTATGTCTTGAAATAAAATATGAGTTTTACTATTTAGTTGACCTTTTTAACTTAATACTCAAAATACATTGTTGCCACTATAAATGTTATAAAAAATTTATAAAAGTTATTTAAGTTAAGCTACTTTTTGTTTTTGTTTTAACAATTTTTGTCTTAAGCTTTTACGGCTCCAATGTTCATTTCATTCTGCCTTTATTTTTTTTAATACTGACACAAAACTTATTCAAATGATGTCATCGCTGTTTTGTGAAGAAAGCAATAAGTTTTGTATTTAATTTAAATTTTAAAATTATTTGTAATAGTTTCTTTCTAGACGTTGTTTTATAAATTATGTATGGATGTATGTATATGTAAAATGTTTTTTAAAACGATGTCTTCTTAGTTTGTAATTATTAATTAAACAAATGTATTTATTAATTTTTAAATTGAATTTTTTTACCATTGTTTTTTGTTGAGTGGAGAAATAAAACACGTGTTTAAATAAATTTTCTTTAAACCGACCTCCCCTTTTTTTGTTCATAATTTTCAAATAATTATTTGTTTTCCAACATGTTGAAGTTTACATATGTATGTAAGTCAAATGTTATTGAACCTTGAACTAGTTTTACCGATTTGTCTCTTAAAAGTAATAAAGGCATTTCTTACAAGACAGTTTTAAGTTGTAATTTTGATTAAGATCGAACATTATGTTTAAAATTTTTTTAAATTACATATATTGTACTTCAATTTCAACACCTTTTTTTTAAAAAACACATTTTATGACTTGAGTATTTGAGCTTTTGGTTTGTTATTAAATATTACAGATTTTTGTTGTTGTTGTTGTTGTTGTTGGCATACAAATTCCTTTTAGTATTTGTCGCGTTATTTAACCGCTTCAAGGTGTGTGTTTAACTTGGAATAGGTATGTTTACAAATTCTATTCACATATTTAGACACACGATCTGTTACTATAATTGTACTAAATTCAGAACTTTAAAAGAATTTTTTTTTTAATTTTCATGTCGTCGTTTTTCAGAAAAAAAACTTAATAAAAATTTTTTACAAAATATGGCTGTGCAACTCTCTGAAGGGTTTAGAGAAATTATTTAGAAAAATTTGTTACTTACAAGTAACTGTAGCCAAATTTGCCGCTAACGGGGTTTGACTCAAACAGCAATTGGTAAATTAAATTAAATTTTTAATTAATATTTTTTAATTTTATTATTTTCGCTAAAAAATTAAATCAGTACTCACACTCACAATATTCTGTAAGTATAATTAACTGAAATTGTGATATAAAATAAATGAAAATTCAGTTAAAAACCGGTCTACTTATTTTTCATTTATTTTTGACGAAAAGTTCATTTAATTTTTACTGCCAAAAATTCAACCCCATGTTCCGTACAAACAAATTAATTTTCAATTAATAAAAATAACTGAATATTCCTTTGTTTTTACGGAATTCGCGGTTGAATTGTTGACAGTAAAAAATAAATTAACTTTTCGTTATTTTAAATTACATTTTCATTTAATTTTACATAAAAAAGAAATTGACTTTATCAACGAACAATATTAACTGAAAATCCGTATTAGTTTTTTTAACTGTTAGATTCAGTTAAAAATAAATTTGCTTGGAATTTGAAATGTTTTTTTTTATTTAAAAATGACTGAATACATACTTCTTAAATAAACTGCAGTCCGTTACAGCCATACCTAAACAAGAGCGGAAAGCGTTTTCTAGCTGTCAAAAATTCTCACGCCCATACAATTTGTATAAAGCATCCCTAAATAGCGCGGCGTCAACGCTTTACAATTGGAAAATCCGATTTTGACAGCGCGTTTATTAGTGAAGTTGGCCGCTATTAATAATAAATAATTACAATGTAGCTATTTTTTTGTCAATCTAGCGGGTTTTTCTCTTCTTTTTATTTCTATTATATGGGTTTTATTAAACAAGAATGTTAACACTACTGTTTGTGGCACAACGTTGACGCTCTTGTTTAGGTATGGCATATCAGCATTAAAGCTTAGCGGAAGAAAACGTTCCGCCTTCCGCTCTTGTTTAGGTACGGTAATAATATTGTGAGTGTATTGCATGCTCTGTTACTTTGGTAGGAACTTTTCGCATCGAAAAGATGGAAAACAAAATATTCCATCGTTTCTCGAAAAGTGAGAAAAAGTGTGTCTCTTACTAATGTGTCGAAAGCTATCAAAAGAGATTACGTCGTTACGTTATAAATGTCATAATATTCCACTCAAAGCCGATGTGAAATGGGAGAAGTTGAGAACACCAGTCACATCATATGCTTGACGGCGATCAAAGTTTACTAAAATTAAAAAATTTCAACGGAGGCGCCGAAAACACAACCAAATAATAAGCCTGTTCGGAAATGCATCGCTGCGCTGCATGAGTGATTTAAAAAGCTTAAATATATATCAGCGAAGTAGATGTGGATAAAAAAAAATTGTCAAATACTCCACAAAAATAATAGTCAAACCATAAAAAAAATTTAAATTATATTTTCATCGGCATTAAAAAAAGTTTGCTTTTCTGATGCAGCGCAGTGATGAATTTACGAACATACCCAATGTCACGAGCGTCTTTAATGTTTGATGTTTAAAAAAATAGACATGAAAACATTCGTATATTTTTCAATAGTGTTAAAAGCAAAATAATTAGGCCATGAACAAAATACTAATCTCTTCCGTGTTATTATTCATTGCATTTTTAATATATTTTTTAAGTGTTTAAATGTTTTCTCATCCCGTTTTTATTCTTGAGTTTCAAAGCGGGAACTATTTCACAAAAATTTTACAGACACACCTTTCCTGTAAATCGGCGGGTAATTCCCCGTGACAGCTATAACTCGCCACAGTTAAGTGAGAAAAACAGTTGCTTGTTTCAATTTTTGGCATTTTGTTTCATTTCTCACGTTTCAATCGAAAAGTTTCTCAACGCGGGAGTTACAGAACAAGGGCACAGGGAGCGGATTTGAGATTTGGAAGAATTTTGTTTTGCCGACTTTTTATTTGTTCTATATTAGAGGCTGAGGCAATGGCTCATAACCAGGGCTGCCGTTTTTGGTTATTTCTAACCAAAATTTTTTATATTTCTTTTCAATGTGGAGATGTGAATATTTTTTTAATTTTGGTTACTTTTTTCTAAAATAATAATGTGTACGAATATGTTTTTCTTGATACAATTATTTACGAGCTCAAATAATTTGTACTGTGTACTACGATTTTTTCATTATTTGTTAACAATGAACGGACGTTTTTTATAATTTATCGAAAACAAAAAATCCCTTTCAAAACAGCAACCTAATATTTTTTTTAAGATTTTTGCTAAGAAAATATTGCCATTTGTGATTTTTATATCAAAAACGCCATGGTCTGAAATCGAAAACAAACAAAGTTTTAATCAATGGAAATTTTTAATTATTTTTTTTAAATGAGCGTAGTTTTTATTGATTTTAAGAGTAGTAAAGGCTTAAGGTAGGAAGTGCATAAAATCATGGGGAATCGATTTCAGAAAATTCCTTTTAGTGTTTCTAAAAACTTGAAAATAAGTTTAATGTTCTGAATTTAGGTTATTTTCAGAAGTATATTTTTATACAAATTTGAAAATACACATATCAATATAACTTTAAAATTTATGGAATTTTCTTTAAGAAATGGGTGTAAGTTTTAAGAAATTTGAAATTTTACTGTTTATAACTTGTCGGTATGTATATTTTTTAATATTTTTTAAAATAATTGTTTGGTAAAAAAAAAAATACTTTGGACTGTCATATACTTTTTCCCCATTGAATGTACATACATTACGAAAGGCGAATTTGTTTATATTCGCCACAATATTTTTCAATGATTCACAAAATATATCACAAAGAACCATTTTGAAACAGTTATTTATAATAAGAATTATAAATTTTAAATAAAATTTAAAAACAAGAGAATTAAGTTTTTATAATATTTTAGATACATACATACATATGTATATGGTAATTATAAAATATTTACATAAAAAGCATTTCGCATATCGCCATATCGCCAAACGCAAATTTCCATCGAAATTAAGAAATCGTCACATTTGACAGTCCTGCCAATAACAGCTAAAAAGCGGAAAACAATTTCCTATTTTTGTTATTTTTAACGGGCATATTAAAAAATATTCCATTATTAACTTTCAATATACTGAATTTTGTATGGAAATTTTACGGGGTTTTTTCACGAAAAAAGTCTCAAATAAATAAAAACTTTTAATTAAGTTTCTCGTTATTTTTTTAACATGTAAATGAATTACGTTTCATGTTTGGTTTTTTGATTTATAATTACAGTGCACTCTGGAAAACGTCAACTAATTAAAACCGCGGGTGTTGACGTTTAACAAATTGTTGACGGTTACGAATGTAAAATGTTTATATAAAAAACATATCGATAATGTGCTTTTAAACGTTTTTATTAATTATAAACTAAATCCAAACATAAACAAATTCAAAAAGGAAATAAAAAAGGCATTCAACCTGACTAAAACCATAGAAGACAACTGGAACTAAAAGAATACATTTTAAATGAGATCATATTTTTAATTTTACATGCACACATATGCATTTAAAAAAAATCTGTTATTTTTTTCTGCTGTTTTTTTTCTATCCAACACTTGGAAGAGAGCCTTCTCTCTTAAACGTCTTAATACATTTGAGTCATTTTGCTCAACATTCTCGCATTGAGCCCAATCCAAAACCCTGTTAAATATTTCGACGGCTTCGCTTGGTTTTATTGTCTGCACAAAAAAGCAACTGAACATAAATAAAAAGACAATACAGACATACAGTTGTAATTTTTTTTTACTCTACTTACAAGGTGGATCCCCAATTTCTGAATTGATTTCATAAAATAAATGTGTGTGTGTACAAATGTGTGTATTTTAACTGCTGCTTAATTCGAAATTTTATTTTATTCAGAGTTGACGTTTTAGAGGTTTATGGTTGGGTTGACGTTTTAGAGTAGGCAATGTAAAAAAAAAGGGTTGACGTTTTGGGATGTTGACGTAAACGAGTGTTGACGTTTTCCCGAGTGCACTGTATTATTTTACAAATAACCTTTGAATTGCAATGCAACTTAAAATAAAGTTTAATGATTTTCGCAATTAATAAAAGCCATTTAAAATTTGGTTATATTTTTATTCATTTGGTAACTTTTTCAAAAATGTTGGTTGTAAAAATTGAATTGGTTGTGGCAGCACTGCTCATAACCACCCAGCGGGAAAAAGAAGGGGTACGGATGCCTTCTAGAAGGCCTCTGTACTGCTTCTTTTGGATATACAAGGCCTGCTCGCTCCATTCCATACTCATATCTTTTTTACACACGTTGTCATTGCGGAGAAGGCCTTCCGCTCTCGCTTCTTTAGCAGGTACATAAGAATGGCAACGGGATCAAAAAAATAATTGTTTTGCTTTTGCTTGTGCAAAAAAAAAAACAATACAAAAAATGTTACTCCTTCTCGATTCTCTTCTCATAGAAGCGAGTGTGGAAAGTGTATCTTATCTTTTACACCAAAGAGCCGAGGCCTTCTATGAGGCATTCTTTAGCAGTTAGATAAGAATAGGAATTTAATCAAAACAATTTTTAAGCAGGCCTTTTAAAAGGCCTGAAGTAAGAAGGTCTTCTGAGTTTTACCGCTGGGCAGGTATGGCACCACCACATTGAAAACTTTGCATGTGTGGCATTGTATTGGTTTGTTTACGTAGACCACGGAAGTGAGTTCAACTTTATAGTAAATTCTGGGGTCTAATCACCGCATTCGATACTATCGTATCGAATAAACTATTGATTTTTTTTGCATACGATAGACACTGGCGTATCGAATGAAAACTCGATAAATGTAATGTCGAGTTACTCGATGTCGAATGCTATTATTTCAAATTCAATACATTTCATTCGATGTCGAGTTTCAAGATACCAAAATAAATAATTTCGATGAATTTTGCTCGATATCGTATGCAGTGATTAGACCCCTGTTTTTGATTGCCCGCCCTGGAAGAAAAAGTGTTGTTTGTGTTGATCCATTTTGTAACTTTATTTTTGGAATACTGTTCTTTATTTTGAAAGATGTATCATCATCATCGTTTATAGCGATTTTCAACATTTGTAAAAGTTGTGATTTATATTTAAAAGAAAAATGGCAAAAAAGCTAATGGCTAAACTTATTTTTAATGGCTAAACAATGTAAAAAATGTCTAAATCTAGGCACTAAATGGCTAAATTGGCAACACTGACCTGGGCACAAAATTGGCTTTAAGATAGAGTTGTGAAGTAAAATTTTAGAATCCAGACTGTGGGCATGAGCCAATTAATTTGAATTGCTCTCAGTTTCATTTCAGTTAGTTTTGCCTCTATATGGCATTTCCATTGTAAACATTGATTAAGATCGGTATAGTACGAGATATTTTACATTTGAATGGTGAGGTGTCACTTCATTATTGATTTTATAATGTGGGGTGGGCGTGGTTCTTTACGCAAAGTAAATGTTATAAATATACAGAAAAAATTCTCGCCAATTTATTTCAATTAAAGAAATGTCGTTTGGTATTTTAGCAGTTAATACAAAATTCTTCGAGTTTTGCAAAAGTAATTAAGAAGTCACTGGTCTTTTAAGAATTTTAGTTGCTCGCCATAATGAGCAGTCAGATTGTGGAGTTGCATTAAGTTCTTTAAAATAACTTTCCAAGGATGTTTCAACTCGAAGTAACTTCCGAAGCTTTTTTTGTGCACTCTTTCAGCATATTTTTAAACTGTGGGGATCTAAAAAGATGCCATTCTCTATTCTTTTTTTTAATTACGAATCGTTCGACATCTGAAAAATATATTTTATTATGTATATCTGGTTTGTTTGTTTACTATGGAAAACGAAGTTTGAAATTTGACTTGCAACCTTGCACACTGGGTACGATTCGTCATCACCACGTTACATTTTATGTCCATCGGTAAGTTAATTATTTAAAATCAGGAGTAAAGATAATCACTGATTAACACAACTTAAAACAACTAACAAATTTTCTTTAGGCTTGTCTGCATTCATTTAAATCACCGAGATTACTTGCAAACACGATGAACCCGAACGTTGTAGTAGTAATGGCGTCTGCTTTGCGTGCAGCTTGTAAATATTTAATAGTCTTGGAAAACGCTAAATAGTATCTACTACACACTTACAACCATAACAACAAAATTAACAGCAATCAAAATAATTGTTGCTATTTTTTTTTTTGGTTTGATATCTACGCAAAAAGACACTAGTTAGATTTTTAGTACCATACACAATAATTCGTCAAAGGAACTTATTATTTTTGGAGAAAAATAGGCGTGCAACAAAAGTCCTAGTTTGTGTGGGTGAAAATTATGTTTTAGTATAACGATTTCGCTTTTTGTTTTCTTTGTATTTTTAAAGCGTTTAAGTCTGAATAAATGATGTCAGTTTTTTTTCAACTTCAATTTTGATAATAAAAAATTGTGAGATTTCTTTTTTGCTCACACAAAAAAAGGTACGTACTATTTATTTATAGAATGTGAGTCAAATGAAATTCCATCTATAAATATAAATATGAAGCAATTGTGATTATGGAATGAATTTAAATTAATAATGCATTTGCTTTGTTTTCATAAATCTTTGTATATAAATCTGAGTTTTTTTCTTGCTTTAAAAATTTTCAATTGAGACATTAGAATTTTAATGTTTTCATTATTCGTTTGAAAACAATTGGATCGTAATATTGAGCCATTTTCCAGTCTGAAAAAAATTCGTGTTAACTATACAGTCTTTCATGACTTTCAAATTAAAGTTTGAAATGATTTAAAACTATTAGATTAAGTCCGAGTATGTAAAATGAGTCAAAATTTTATTTAAAATAAATCACTTTTTCGTAAAATTTCATTGTTTTCGAGTTTTGTACAAACGTATTTTTCTTTGAGCAGAGACAAAATATGTTTTTATATGATCACGGATAAATATAGTATACATGCTTATTACCACACCCATACTAAAATTCGTCCTCTATATGGCCACCTGAACTTATTATGGCTTCTAACGGTCATTTTATAGTTGTCACAATCATTTATAAATATTCTAAAAATAATTCTACAGTAGCTGGGACAGAGAAAAATCAACTAAAATTTCCTCAAATTACATCATTTTAATAAAAAAACGTCATTAATATTAATATGTAAAGGGTGGTCCAACCAAAACGCATGATTATGCTGACCAAAAAAAAAAAAACAATCACGAAGTGCACGAAATGCATTTTGATTTGAACGCCCATTTTTGTAAAAAGCTTAACGCGCTGCTCAAAAGTGCACATATCCATGGTTGAATTTGTCAAACTCTGAAACAAGGAAATGTCAAATTAAGTTGGGCAAAAAACTCGACGTTAAGGTGTGACTCACAACTAACATCGTGCAGGTTGGATCATCCATAAATTAACTTAAACTTTCGCAGTTTACATCTTCTTATCATAAAACGTCATTATTTTAATTGAAGTATGTGTATATCGCTCATTTGCTGCAACATCGTCATAACTCAAAAATATTAGTTTTACATAAAATGACTTTCTTAAATTTACACATAACAAAATGAAAAATAAAATTTTAGTCTTCTCTCAAGAGTTAAGTTTACAATATCTTCAAAAGAAATATTACCAATATCTTCATAAGAATGATTTACTTGGCATTGGTGAGATAAAGTCAAAATTTGCGATATTTGACTTAAGACGTTGTTGCAAAAAATTAGCGGTATATCCTTCAGTATTACAAATTTACAAAATTTTGAATAAATATAGAAAACTTTTAGTTAAATTATTGTGATTTAAACATTTTTAACCCACTTTACAATTTTAATTTTCTTTTCTATTGCCTCATATTTTTCGTAGTCAAAACCACTTTCTTCAAATTTTACCGAAACAGCATTAACCCATATTTTTTTTGGCAGATAACCTTTAAAGATAATTTTTTGTGTGTGATACACTCACACACTTTAAAATATTTCTACATAAGTGTGTGTATTTGGTAAACTTCGGTGTCATTACTTTCTTCAAAGCATTTGAACCATAAAAAAAGAATTAATGTCAGTGCGCAGGACACGCAACTTTTATATTTGCTTGTTACTCTGTAAAAGCATGTAAGGTTTAATAATGAGAGAGAGAGAAAGAGCTCGTGATATTTATTATACATACAATTTTCTGATTTTAGAGAATTTAAATGAAATTTTACAAAAAGTACTTAATTGGATAATGACATTCTGATGCATAGTAAAATACTTGAGTCAATAGAAAATTTGTTTACGAAGGGGTCCCAAAAAAGAATGTAATTGATTAAAATGGTTCTTTAATCCTTATAAATATTATAATTATATAGCAAATATTTAAATTATAACGATATTTAGTGAGTTATACTTATTACAAAGCTTAAATCGGTGTAAAATTGGATCATTGACAAAACCTTGAGTAAATAAACCCATAAAATTTGATGTCGTTTTAAAGGTTTATGCAGATATTTTTAATAAAAATCTTATAAAAATCAGAGAGTTTCGTCCATTTTTACTCTTAATACTTTTAACAATATGAAATTCGATCCCATATTACAATCCAACCTTCAGCTTCGTAAGCTTACATTCTTTATTCTGCAGTACTGTGCTTAACATCAACACTACACTGTTTTACTGTACACTTTTGCTTTGTACTCTCTCTACTCTGAAAAATTTGCGATTCGTTTGCGCATCGATAACTTTTATTAAACATTTAGGAACGTTTTCTTAAATGCTTGCCTTTAGGAATGCATGACTCTGTTTAGTTGCACTGTATATGGAAATTGCCGAAAGTTTCAATGACTTTAGCTAAATTTTTACCAATAGCATGTTTAAGGTCATGATACACTATTACACAACTCGTACGTATTTTGACGAAAATACATCTCTGATATAATTATTGTTTGAAAAAACCAACTTACCATGACAGGGTTGTATTTTCCTTAGAACGACGTACGACTTGTGTAAGTGTGTATCATGGCCTTTAATGATGTCTTTGACAGTTGGTGTAGATTGTGGCTTATCCGCATAGGTCTGCGACTTAAAACAACGCTACAAGGAAAAGTCTAGCAGGTTGCAACCGTACGATATCGATGGCTAGTTCAAATAACGTTCACGAGAGTTGGTTATGCCTTCAAATCGGTCGTGCTGAATCTCCAGTGTGGCATGAGCTGTGGACACGTAGTGCCTTTCTGTTCAGACCACATTTCGTTTGTGTCCATATCAACCAATTTAGGACAAACAAAAGTTTGTAATCATCAAAACTGTGTAGTCGCTGATAACGGCAATGGTCTGGCCAATGTCATTCTCAAAAAAATATGGGCTGCCAGTCTTCAATGTTAACCCTTAAATAAATATGTAATTGCTATGAGTCTTAGTACTCCATACCCTGATTACATGATGTCTTTAATATTCTACAATAAAAGCAGTTCTCCCTTGAATTTATTTAATTTTATGGATTTTTATTTTCCACTTCTCTTTCATCTTTACATCCATTAAATTCATTCAAATGGATCATTTTAAAATTTAAATGTTTTAAAGCTGCTTTATATGTCTACATATCAACGTAAAATTCAATTTCAAAGTATGTACATGATGATACACACATACACTCTCTTTCATTTATTTAAAAAAAAACACTCGTTATCCTTGAGCGTTGCCTGTGTTTCGGTAACTTCAAATTAGGTCGTTCGCTTATAAGAAGAAGAAGAAGATGAAGTTTAGTTGAAAGAAAAATCCATATTTAGTGTATTCATTTGTTGTATATTTTTGTTGTTCTGTTTTATTGTATTTATTTCTTTTGCGCGGCAGCAAAAACGTGCCACAGAAACGTGTTGTAAAGATATTTACCAGCTCAGCCGATTTCTTTGATTAAATCGATTGTTACTGTTATTTTTTTTTTTTTGTTAAATTCTTTTAGAACTTTTGGAATTAAAGTCAAATACATTACAATACATCAAAAATATTTTACTACATATTAATTTTAGTAATGTCAAATTGATGAAATAGAAAAGGGAGCGGACCTCATTAAAATACTTAATGGAAATAAAAATAATAAAAAGGATGTATTGGTATTTTTTTTAAAAGAAAAGTAAATTTATTGAATTATGCGAACCAGAATATGTTACCAGCATTTAATTTTTAAGAATGAAATGTTACTTAAAAATATGACAGAATTTAATATACCAAGAACACAAAACAGTTTGGAAATGTAGCTAAGCTTTACTCTATTCAGATCTACTCAATATTTTCTGAGCTGGAAACTAGATAACTGTGCTCAAGGCGAATTTACACCAGGTGACCTTATCTTGCTGCGTAAGCAACATCTGATTGCTAACCTTGTGTCAAAATGTTATACCGTTCATGTGGTACTGGGGAATATTTACTAAATTTTATAAGTTTCGCTTAAAATTATGAAATGAAAAATTTTTTTAAATTATTACATTTCAAACAAAGAATTTAAAATTAAAAAGAAAATGAAATATTTGCTTTAATTGTATACTACAGTGTTGTATTATTTTTGACACAACGTTAAAATACTTTACAGTGTTGTAAACGTTTTCAAAATAAGACCACCTTGTATGAATTCGCCTTGACTGCACTTTACCTCTACAGTTCGTTCTTAAAGGCCAGTTTACACGGTAATACAATGTATTACGACTTTGTAGAATCAAAATATTATGAAATTCTCTCCGGGTTTAAAAGAAAAAAATAAAAATCTGTTGTATGTATTTTTCATGTTTACACGGATGGTACAAGTAAAATCAAAAATAATAACAAAAAATCAGATGGTTGCAGCTTTACAATTTTTACGCCATATATGTTAAGCTTCCATGAAGACATTTGCGAAGAACATTAAACCCGCATTTTCAGAGATATCTAAGAAAATATTGCAAATCCCATCAGACACGACTTTAACAAATGTGCAGGTAATGTCGTACACCATATGCTGGTAAAGTGGTATAGTGAACTGCTTTACTATCACATCGAATTTTCTTTAAAAAAAAGCAATTAAAAGAAGAAGCAAAAAATATTCAGGTAAAAAAAACACAATTTATTTAACGTTTTTTTTGGAAGATAATGTGGTACACTATAAAAAATTTGCTGACTTAATGTGTACCACAAGAGGTTTTCTTGGGCTTAGTAGAGATATTTATTTATTTTAAAATATTTACTACAGCTGTACAGCATTTGCATAAATTATTCATTATATTGGTTTTTTTAGTTAGGCTAAAGTTCATCAAATTTAATTTTCATATAATTATTTTTATGAAGAAAGAAATTTTACAACATGAAATTAATTAAAATTAATTTTATTCTTAGCTGCCGCGGGGCTCAAACCCAGGCTTTCACGGACAGGTTACCCTTACGTGTTTCAATTGTAACCACTCAATCTCTTCAGAGGGTTTTGCCTTTAAGAAAGGAATTTCTTCATAAAAATAATTTAATGAAAATTAAATTTGATGAACTTAAGCTTAATTAAAAATATCAAAATTTGGATTAAAAACCATAAACAGTTCAATAAAAATAACCACAATATTAATCATTATATTGATTTTAACCAATTACTTTAATATTACGCTTAAGAATTCAAAATGCACATTTAAAACAAAAATTTATTTTTTTTAAATCAGCCAAAGAAAGATTCTCGAATTTTTTGCAACTGACTCTAATGCCCAATTTTCAGGATTGCGATTAAAACACATTTATGTTTAAAATCGTTTTAAATACAAAATTCTCTTCTTCACTGAATACTTAAATCAAACTTAATTCACCGATGTGGTACACTTAATTTCAACTTAAGTTTACATTGTAATATTTTAGCAAGGTGGCTTTAATATCACAACAATACAACAACAACAGGCAAAGCAATAACATTCAGTTGTTTTTTGAGACCACCTTGCAAATAAATAAACTTTTTTATGATATTTTTTGTATTTAGTAGTGCTACCATACTCTTTTATCTTAATTAAATAAGACTTTTGAAATAAAATTTAAAAAATTTAATCTGTATTTAAATACGATTTAAATTTATATGAAAATTAACTTAATATAGATTTAAATACCATCCGGAAGATTGGGCATAAGAATGGCTTGAAAAAATTAAACAGATCAAAGCTCCTTTAATTTTTTGAGAACGGCAAGCCATTAAGAATGATTCGGACATTCTTAACTTGTTTGCTTAAAAAAAGACACTGTACCACATTACCCCACTAACTCTAATTTAGTATGTAATTAGTTCTACAGCGCACTCAACTATAAAGTTATCAGTTCCATTGCATTTTGCTCTATAATCATCTGTTCTTAAGTACTCAAATTTGTTTTAAATAACTTAATTACTGTGAGCAGTGACCAATAGAGTAAACGTTTCTAAACTACGTACTCTACAGGTAATTTATAAATAAGTCAATTAATAATGATTTAAAAGTCCGATGTAACAAAGCATTTAGTTTATCATTTAAACTATGACATTGAATTCTACAAAATTTGTTAATAATAGATATTTTTGTTATAAAATTTAATAGTATTTAATTTTAGGTTATCACGCACTCTATTCAAAAAGCAATACTCTTCCAAAAATAAATACGAACAGTGTAACGACTTCATAGGAAATAAATAAATATTTACTTAACTCTTGTTATACCAATTTCTGCGCAAAAAACGGAATTAGCACTTGAATTTCAAGCAGAAGAATAATTTATTTTTGTAATTATGTTTATGTTGTTGTAATTTTTTTTGTTGTTGTTGTATTTATTGTGTATTGAACTTGTCAGTTTATTTATAGCCAACTTGTAGAAAAAATAGCAATAAAAAAATAAACAGAAATGGAAAAACTAAAACTTAACATTAAACATTAACATTTCCATTTAACGAAATTGAAAAACCAGGTTGACCGGAAACTTGCAAGAGCTTATTAAAATTTTTACAAATTAAACTTAAAAAAGCTTTTTAAAAAATGTTCCAGTTGTTTTTTAAACATATTTATAAAAATAAGTTTTATTGTTTATTTTTATGTAGATAAATTCGAATCATTAAAATTGTATCGGGTTACTCTGCCTTAAGTAAAAAACAAATTAAATAATGATTTAGCGAAATGTCAAGCAAATTACAATATGTACTGCAATATGTTCTTTTAGATGAAAATTATATAAATAATGAAGACAATTTTTCTGACAGTAATTGTTTGTTAAACAAAATTAAGAAAATGAAAAAAAAATGTATAAGCCACAGTATATTTGTCCAATTTTTACGATTGGTGAATAATAACCGTCTTTTAATATTTTTCTTACTTAATAAAGGTGCTTTTCTTCTGTAAGTATATTGTACAACTTGTAACAGATGCACATAAATCGATTTTTGTTTTACTCGATGACTTAAAAGGATTTTTTTAGAGTTCTTACTATAATTAGGTCCAAGCGTGCTATATTAATCATATTATTCATTTATGTTTAACATATATGTTATATGTTATAAAAGGCAAAAAATAATATTATTAATATTATTTTTTTCCAACACTGTACATATACCGTTATAATCGTTTACATGTACGGGTATATCAATACCGACCTAATATTAAATATCGTTATCAAAATTCATTTCGATTGCTTGCTGTTTTTTCTGTGTCCAATTTTACTTCTACAGTAGTTTTGACTTAGCTGCACAATCACCTTTGCACGATTTTTTGTGCAGGTAAATCAAAAATGCAGTTATCTTAAATGCATTTACCTGCCTTAATGTGCAGGTACACAATTGTGGTTACCTGCACAAAAGTGCAGCTAAAGTAAAGTGTTTGATTTAAAAGAAGAATAAAAAAATGATTTTTTTAATACATAAATTTATATTTTATTAAAATTTTATTTCAACCCAGGAGCTTACTGGGAATCTCACAAAGAGTCTTTTTGATCGTCGACGAGCTCATTTTTTAATTGTAGACGATTCCTAGCACGGGAGAAACTGTTACAAGTGCTGATTCGTAAGAGAGATTCTTCCATGACGCTGCGAAAAACGCTTATATTAATCGTAAAGGGAATCGTTTATGATGTTTGTTGAGATTATCTAACGAGTCTTTAAAAAAGCATGCTAAGAGTATTTTACAACTCGTGAAATACTCAGCCGTATGACAAAGCTACCTAAATAAGGGCATCAGGCGTATTTTTCATGCCAAAACTTCTAATTTTCATACAATTTCTATAGAACAAACCTTAAGGTCGCGAAATCAATACCATCCTGTCGGAAATTCATTTACCAACTTTAAAAAGCCGCTGAACAATGCTGAATGTCATATTTGTTATCAATCTAATTAATGGAAATATTTGCACGGAGTTCCTGTTAAACAGTTTATTTTTTAATGTTCCCCAACGTCCTACACGTTATTACCAGCCGTTATCAATTGAATACTTCCAACAAAATTATGCAAATGCTGACCCTTTTCGTTGAATATGTGTAAACTTTAATGATCTGTAAGGTATTATTGATATGACTTTGAATATTAATATGTACTATCAAACTGAATTTAATTTTATATTTAAATAGATGATGTTAAATTTGTTTGTTTAATTTTGTAATTTTTGTCTGAAAGGAGGTAATCCATAGACTAAATAAATAAATAAAAAAAAAATCCTTTTTTGCAGATCCTTAGACCGGTTTGTTTTATTAAAATTGTATTGGCAATAGCATTTTCATACTTCAAAAACTGTCTTATTTAGGTAGCTCAGTTCATTTCAAGATTCAAAGACGAGCGTGTCAAAAAATATATAAAAAAATTAATAAATTAAAAAAAGATTTAGATGTTTTTGTTACTCGTCAGATAATCACCAGAAGATTCTTTAAGGAGTTGTATATTAAACATAATCGTCTAACAAACAGCCTATGCTAGTTGTTTATTTAATATAAAAGAAACATTAACAAAAACAATGAGAATTCACAAAGAACATAAAACATAAAAAACAAAATAATTGCGATTTATATTTTTATAAACAGCTTAAATTGGATATTTATGTGAAAAAGTGGCCACCATATATTTTTATGTGTGCAGCTAACTTTGATGTTTTGTATGAAAAATATTTTAAAGCTGCCCAAAAATATGAAAAATGTGCAGGTATACAAAATGCACGTAAACAAGGATTTTGAAGAATAATTCCAGAAAATATTTATATTGGGCAGTTAAGTCAAAGTGCAGCTAACTTTGATATTTTGTATGAAAATAATTTTAAAATGCCAAAAATTTTGTGCATTTATCTTAAATGTGCAGGTATAGAAAGTGCACTTAAAAAAGGAATTTGTATGGAATTAGAAAGAATAATTCCAAAAATTATCAATTTTGTGCAGTTAAGTCAAAAGTGCACGTATACAAAAGGCAGTTAAGTCAAAACTACTGTACTACTACTGTGCATTAATAGCAAAAATAGTCGTCGACCCGAAAACGTAAACTCAGAAAATAAAATATGATTGGAAGTCACCATATTCTAAGAACAATATACTATGGTTGTGTTTTTAACAATGTCTATGCTTGTAGGTAGCCATATAATCTTTCAACATTACCATAATATAGTTTAAATCAACCAAAATTTAATTCAAATTAACCATAATATGATAAAAAATAAACGTAATATCGTCAAAATATACCGTTATTTGGTCAAAATTAACAAAAATATGGTTAAATATTATCTATATTATGGTCAAAATTAAACACAATACGGCCAAAATGTCTAGGTCTATGTTAATCTATTATGGTCGAAATGAACCATAAAATACATTGAAAAAGTCCCATAACTGCCTAGGAGTCGCCCCTTAAGGGGTAAAATGTATGACCGACCTCCACAAGTTTAGCCTTAATAAAGGTAATTTTATTGCGAAATTTAGTTTTTTTTTTAGTTTATTTAAAAAACTTATCCGTTTTTTTGTTACGCCATATCTCGAAAACAAGAGCTAACCTAAAAAAAAGTGTAAGCATCAATGGATTCAGCGTACTTAAATTAGGTTTTGCCGCTGATTGTCCCGCTTGACACAAAAAAGTGTATAATTCGAACACAGCGTAATTAAAAGCATACCGAGCAAGTGATTAAAAAGCAATTAACTTCTGTAGAGAGCAAAATCACCATTATTCGGTTCCTTTTAAGCATTTTATTTAAAATTTAAATATTCTTCACTTAGCGCCCATATCCGGAATATAATCTTTGTGCCCCTGAATCATCTTTTTATGTTGGTACCTAGATTAAATTTTTTGGAATCGGAATAGAAATATTACTTTCGAAAATAGCTTTTAACGCCATTACATCCTTATAAATGATGGTTTTGACACACAAATTGGCGACTCTTAGTTTGACGATAGCAATTATGTCATGTCAAAATATTGTGTTGTTAGGTTCAGAATTAAGATCACTTAGGGCCATTATTATAACTTGTGGTTACTGTTAGCGGGCATATAACAGAAGCTTTTTGACAGATAACACATTACTATATGCCAACTTCATATTTTCTCTAGCTAACGCCAAGTTATAATAATGACTCTTAGAGGCGAACAAATCTCATGAATAAAACTTTTACATGAATCATAATCTCTTAACATAATTTTGTTGATTGCCCATGGGTCCCATATTGGGTACACTCTCAAACATTTTTCTCTATATTCTGTGTTGTAGGGCACGAGATGGTCGGGCTTGACCGACTATACTTTCTTACCTTTTTTAAAAAGATAACCGCAAGAATGTACTTATCGCAACAATATGTTTATCCAAAAATAGTATATTTGTAAAATGAACTACTTATTAATATAAAAAATATGTTGGTAGACAAATAAGTCTTATAAACATATTTATTAACTTTTTTTTTTTTTTTTTTTTTTTTTAACGATAAACCAACACTCAGGGGATGCCCCCTATATATGCAGTGCATTGTGTTGATCAGGAAAATAAGGTTTGGGAAGGAGGAATTTTATATAGTTTACGAATTTTGCTTATTTTAGAGAAATATTAATGAAGGCTAAATAATTTTTGTTTGATAAAATGTACTAAGAGTTTTTTCGAAATATTTAAATATTAAAATCAGTACGATTAAAAAGGTTTGCTTTTCAGTTTAAACTTGAAAGTGTTTAAAAGCAAATTATATTTGTTGTCTTTTAAATTTAAATATAAATTGTATTAGTTTTTGTTAATTTTGATTGACAAACTGGCTGACAGTTGAAGTGACAGGTCCAAACCCTATCCAAATATCAGGTTTGTGCCGGAGTCGGAGTCGTAGTACCTACAAAAACTCGCGACTCCGACTCCAAAGTTTTCGGCATAAAAAATTTAAAAAAAATTTTCCAAAATAAAAATTATCTTCTTAAAACACATTAAAAAATTTATATAAATGGTTTATGAATACTGCTCTTATGTACTGTTTCCAAATGACAGGCGATGGACTGAGTGCTCTTCATATAAATTTTACTACATGATCAATCGTCTGTCATTTGGAAACAGCATATTAATGTTTAGGTACGGTAATTTCTTCTCAAAAACTTTAATTTTTAGAAGGCCGTACGGTAATGAAAAACATCATTGAGTCTCATATACATTTAGCATCAAGATAATAGTGGGTGTCGTGAGTCGGAATCGGAGTCGGAGTCGCACTTAAAAAATTTCAGCGTTTGGAGTCGGAGTCGGAGTTAGTACTTTTTTCGAACGACTCCACAGTCCTGCAAAATATAAATGTGTTTGTTTACGATTTTGAGCGGAGCCTTTAAATGGGTTTTGTATTTTAATTTGATTTTTTGTTTGTTTTTAAATTGTTTTATTTTTATTACTTTTGCAAAATTCACATTTAAATGACGGCAATTTAATTTTAATTAAAATTACATTTGCGTTTTTTGTTTAATAAACTTTTAGGTTTGTAATTTTGTTCTTTTTTTTTGGTAATTTATTATAAAAAAATGCGTGTTAAACATAATTGGGTTTCTTTTTTTTATACACATGCCCCATATTATTCAAACCGCAAAGGGATATATGCAAAGTACCATCATTTGTTAACATTAAATTGTGCAGTTACCCAGCAAACAAGAGTGGTGAGGGCAAGAAATAATAAAATAAAAAGCAGTGCTTAAATTTTTTTTTTCGAGAAAAAGCTTTTTTCTTATCCTAAATTAGTGTGAGCAATACGAGGGCAGGACACCGGTTTTTGGATAAAAAATCCTTCTGATTTTCAACGTTAATCCAATTTTTTGCTATCCCTTTAAAAAAATAAGATTTGTCAGGAAAGCAATAAAGATATTTGTTTGTGAGATTATTTTGTTGTTGGAGTCAAATCTTTTTCTGCCCAGCTATTTACTTAAGTTTGGAAACAAGAAACTGATACTAGGAGTTTAATTCGGAAAATAGAGGGGTTTGAGAGCAATTCAAAACGTTATTAAAGGATTTCTGTCATGAATTGATTAATGTGCATACGAAATTAATTTTTTTAAATTTTCTCTACAAATCACGAAGAAGAATATGTTCCGAAATGAATCGCTGCGCTGCATCCGATGTGCAGTAAGCATCGTTTGGCATCACTGAAAATATCAGATTTTCGAAAATGCATAACATACCGTAATCTAGCATCTCTATGTTAAAATTTGGATCGTGAAGACTGCTGTTGCCGATGTTTTGGTATTGTCTGCTTAGGGCTGTTTAAATATTTGTTCGAACAATGATGTCTTACATCACCGCAGTATTGCCATATAAAATTGCAATCTTGTGAGTTTCTTCCTGCTTTCGGTAATCCTGGCAACGTTTTGTTTTTGTGCAAAAACAAAAATCTAAGCACGCAACAATCTAAACATACAAACAAATCTAAGACATGCGTCTCAAAAATAGCTAATCAATATTGCGTTCAAAAATATAACCAAACTGCGCAACAGACAAGCACCAGTATCAGCTGATTTGCATGAGCATCACAAACTAAGTTTTGAAAAGTTCTAGACGTTTTTTGCTTAAAAACTGCAACAACAACCAAAATTTTTAACTTAAAAAATTTTTGTTAAAACTGTTTTTTGTCGAAAACATTTTTCTGGAAACCGGTGTTTTAAACAGGGACCGTAACAGTTATAAGTGATATCAAAAATGTTATTTTGTGAAATAAAAACTTTTTTAAAAATAATTTTATTTCGCCTTCTCTACGGTCCCTGGTTTTAAAGGAAAGGCTTTGTGTAAAAACTTTTTTCAAACTTCAATTCTTTTTATATACAATATTGATACGTTTCCTAAAAATATATTTGGGGGATTCACAAGGTGTCATAAAGTCATATGTCTTAAAATAATAACATAAAAAAATACGATTGTTGTGAACAGTTATAGTTAAGTGTGCTGTGAACAACCCCTCATAATTCAGTGAGCTATTTTGAATTTAAAGCAGCTGATTTTAATCAAATATAAAAAATAAATATTAACAAATAGAAACTGGGAATTATTTCCTTCTGAAGGTTACTTTATATTATATTCAACATTTTTTATTTTTCGAATTTATTCTATGAGCTAAATTTCAGTTATGTATTTTATAAAGCTTTTTGTAATAGTCATATTCCTTCAATTTTTCAGAAATGACTTTATACACTATCAGACTATTATATTGTATTTTCTTGTTACATTTTACCTTAGCTTTCCGTTGGAAAGCAATGAGGTATATTGTATGAACAGAAAAATTTACAATTATTAGACACCAGCAGAATGTAATGCATTTTCTGGCCCGCTACGGCCTTCGTCAGCATTCTTTGTGTCACACTGGATAGTGATACTTTATAAATTGAATGTATTTAACTCAACTTTTTTTAACAAATAGAAACTGGGAATTATTTCCTTCTGAAGGTTACTTTATATTATATTCAACATTTTTTATTTTTCGAATTTATTCTATGAGCTAAATTTCAGTTATGTATTTTATATACCTCATTGCTTTCCAACGGAAAGCTAAGGTAAAATGTAACAAGAAAATACAATATAATAGTCTGATAGTGTATAAAGTCATTTCTGAAAAATTGAAGGAATATGACTATTACAAAAAGCTTTATAAAATACATAACTGAAATTTAGCTCATAGAATAAATTCGAAAAATAAAAAATGTTGAATATAATATAAAGTAACCTTCAGAAGGAAATAATTCCCAGTTTCTATTTGTTAAAAAAAGTTGAGTTAAATACATTCAATTTATAAAGTATCACTATCCAGTGTGACACAAAGAATGCTGACGAAGGCCGTAGCGGGCCAGAAAATGCATTACATTCTGCTGGTGTCTAATAATTGTAAATTTTTCTGTTCATACAATATACCTCATTGCTTTCCAACGGAAAGCTAAGGTAAAATGTAACAAGAAAATACAATATAATAGTCTGATAGTGTATAAAGTCATTTCTGAAAAATTGAAGGAATATGACTATTACAAAAAGCTTTATAAAATACATAACTGAAATTTAGCTCATAGAATAAATTCGAAAAATAAAAAATGTTGAATAAATATTAACCTTAAATAAAAATATTTTTTATTCTAAAGTTTAAAATCTAAACCATGAATTAATAAATTAAATTAGATCTTACCGGACTATTTTCCATTTTTCAGACGCAAATCCAAAATCAATTTTGCTTTGTTAGTTTACCAAACAGCAGAGTCCTTCGCCGATCTAATTTGACGCCGTAAGTGATTTGTTGCAAAAATTACTAGCCGCAGGCTAAATTCGGATGTTAGCAGGATACAATTTTACCATCAACGGCGACGGCTTACAAAAACTAATGCGGCTCGGAAAAGACGTACGCGGCAAGCTAATAAAACTGAGCAGAAATTGGGTAGTGGAATATCGATTTTGTTGTAGCAGCGAGACCTCGGGATTAATTCTGGCAGTTGTGGTTTAGCATTTGGATAAATAAGTTATAGTAACACTTACAAAAAACGAATCATAATGACTCATCAAGAAGAGTTGCGGGTAGGGTACCATTTCTCCCTACAAAAGAAACTTTTGTAATCAGAAAATGAGCGCATATTCTTGTTTTGCATTTATCGCGCTGAAGTGTCAAAAAGACCCGAATATGATAAACAATTTATCATAATTGAATATTTGAGGAAACAGCTCCACGAATAAAAAGATAAACGATTTTGAGCTCATTTTCTGATATTAAATGATACACTCGTTGTGAAAAAATGGTACCCTACCGATGAATCACCTCAAAGAATAATTTGTGATACAATTATTTGATTCCTTTTTGAGAATATGAATGAATCATATGTCAATCCTTTTCCAATCATTTTATATGATTGAATAATATATGAATGCTTTATCAATTATATAATCATCAAAAGTGATCTGAGAATACTCATTTGGGAGATTTTTACAAAAAAAATTTCGCCCAAATGCTCGCTGGGTTAAAACCAATAAAAAAATTGTATTAAGTACATACAATATTGTATATGTAGTTTTTTTTTGGATATTTTTAAACCCGAAAACCGAACCGAAACCGACCGGTTTTAATCATTTTTAAACCGAAACCGCGGTTTCACATTTTTACGGTTTTATTAATTTCGGTAATAATGATTTCGATTTATTTAGTATCGACTGAAAGAATTAGAAATGAAATTACTTTCGAATCGAAAACTCATTTGATAACGACTGCCAGAATTAGCTCCCTTAAGAACAGGTTGCTGAGTTGATATTCCGGTTCGCAGGAACTTAACGATTTTGTCATGGGTTTTGGTAAAAAAGAATTTTTTAAAAATCTGTGATATTTTTTATTGCGTAACAAATGTGTACTGGGCTATTGTACAGTTTATCAAATATAATACATTAAAGAATTTCCGTTCTAATGCAGAAAATAAAATTAAACAAATGTTAATGTAATTTATTTTAATAATTTTTATTTGTTGTTTTTTTTTTAAATTTTATGAATGAACGTCTAAATGAATGGGAATAAATGAATTCAAAATATGGAAAAAGAAAAGCGAAAAATTAATAAATAAAAGTGTGTCATTGAAGTCAATTTTATTATGTATATTTATATTTGTACTTAGCAAAAAGTGTTATCTAAATACTTATATTAATAGCCATAAAAAAACTGTCATAATTTTACACAGCTTAACTACATTATCCCATACTCATATATCTTGCCACACACTGCGACCATCCCAAATGTTTGTGTCAGTTCCATTATATTTAAATGCAATCAAACTCATTTATCTTTATATGGATTTGAAATAAAAATTTTCTTTCTATGGAGTTTGCCTTGACTTAAAGTATTGTATATAAAAACAAAAATAAAAAAACAAAATTAAATGGATTTTGATATGCAAAATTAATTTAAAAGTGTTCGAGTATGTATTTCTATATAAAAAATAAACGTAAAAATAGTTCAATGTCCAAAGTATAAAATAAATAAATATTGTCTTTTTAAAATTTCCATAGTTAAATATTTAAGCGAGTTATTAAGCTAATAACTGGCATAAATTAATTAATAACAATTCAATATGTTTTAATTGTTGCCAATTAGTTATAACGTTTAAATTTTCTTTGATTTTTTTATTAAAAAACTTATCACGTACTAAATCAATTATTTGCACTTAAAGCTCAAGCTTTTATTAATTTAAATGATCTCATCTTTAAAACCTTTATGGTTTCATTGAAATAAAATACAATAAAAAGTGCTAATTTCAAAATCTAAATAAATACCTTTAAAAGATCTTGTTTTTATTTTTTTATTTTTTTTTTTTATATATTTTATTTATTTATTTATTTGTCGTTCCATACACAAGACTAAAGGCTTAACTATAATATGCATAGCCGTCGAAAATTAACAAAAATCTCTCAAATGTATTTAAATTTAAAAAACAAACTCAAAAAACATTGAATTCCGTACGGAATGTGCGATCATTTTCGCACTTTGCTCAAGCAAATAACAGTTTCATACAACTTAACAAAAAGTTTCCTTCAGTTCAATATGATTTGACAAATACGATTTACATGTATTCGCTGAGTTGCAGCATGAAAATGTAAGTAATAGGAATCGAGAATGTAAAACATATCTTGTATTATATTTGATTCCAGAATTCATTATTCTTAATACGGATCATGTCCTAGAATTGTAATGAATTATTTTAATGCATCCGGCGAATGTATTAAATAATGCATTCGTAATGTTAAAAATTTGTAAACGACATAATGACAGCAAAAATTAACGAATTTTTATTTAGAAAACTAGCTGACCCGGTCCGCGTAACTGGCCCTAAGCAAACATTAGTGTAGTATTACCAGACGATTTAAATTGATCTTTAAACGAAATTTACGGCCTTTAAATAAAAATCCATGAAATACCTATCATAAAGTTTTTTTACAGAATAACTTACAAATGGTGTAGATATGGGCTCAATCAAAAAAGAAACGCATGTATTTAAGGCAAATTGGAAATAATATTTATTTATTAATTCATCTTAATACCGTGTTCAGATATGTTTTCCCAGTTCCACCGAGAGCGTTTAGAAAAAAAATCCCTCCAGCTTCATCTTTCACAGCTTTCATGAGGGTGTCGTATGCCTATTTTTGTTGTCGATTCAACAGTGGAAATTTTGTTCGAACTGATTCCCTTAGGGCTTCGCAAAATCGATGCAACTGTTTTCCGATTTTAGATAAATAGAAAAAGTAGCGTGGTATATTTTTCTTTCGATGAAAACTTAAAATGGATTAATACAAACATTTGAAAGAAAAATTTGTCAAATCGATGGAGCCGTTTTCTGATTTTAGGTAATTCGAAAAAAGTGGGCGTAAAAGTGGGCAGGGCAACATTTTCTTTCCGCAAAACCTAAGTTAGACCATGGCGATAATTTTAAAGAAAAAATCGTCCAAATCGGTCAAGCCGTTCCCCAGTTATGCGCTTAATAGAAAAAGTGGGCGTAAAAGTAGGCGTGGTATATTTTTCTTTCGATGAAAACTTAAAGTTGATTAATACTAACATTTGAAAGAAAAATTAGTCAACTCGATGGAGCCGTTTTCTGATTTTAGGTAAATCGAAAAAAGTGGGCGTAAAATTGGGCGTGGCAAAATTTTCTTTCCGTAAAAACCTAAGTTGGACCATGGCGATCATTTTAAAGAACCTTTTTCGCCCATTTTCTTTGACACACTTTTATAAAACAATTCAATAAATGCAGTTTGCTAGTTGTGCTGCCATTTTGTATAATTGCTCACATCTGTTTCTCCGGACAAATTTTCCGAAATAGGTGAATCGTTCTGCAGAACACTTTCAGTAAAAATATTATTCTCCGGACAAAAATATTTTTCGGAACGCATGGATGCATCCACCTTTACATGGATTCGCA
The DNA here is from genome assembly GCA_949318255.1 of Pollenia labialis. Taxonomy (NCBI): domain Eukaryota; kingdom Metazoa; phylum Arthropoda; class Insecta; order Diptera; family Polleniidae; genus Pollenia; species Pollenia labialis. The sequence goes on from OX439143.1 coordinate 117,249,625, forward strand.
AAGTTGCTTAAGCCAACTTAAGCACATTATGGCTGGGTCTTAAGAGTCTCTCATATTGTAGTGCAGAACTAACAGCCTGTTCATCGATTTCGAACGTTAACGTTCGCATAGAAAATTATGTTTAAAACAAAAACCAAATTCGAATATTTGTTTTTGTTTTAAATGGCGTTAAACCGGCAGTTAGTAAAGGGTGTTTTTAAAGAGTGCCACAGTCTTATATCATAATAAAACAAGGAAATACATATATTATTAATATCAATGAAATGAGCTCTATTGGAAAGAAAATTGAATGAAATTAATGTTTAAATAACACCAATTTGCAACAACTTTTCGCACCATTTGCTGCCGTATTTCGCCGATAACTCATCGAATGTTGATTTCCAGGTGTTCAATTGTTTGTGGTTTATCGACGTAGACAAGTGACTTAACAAAACCCCAATGAAAATAATCCAATGGGATTAAATCACATGATCTTGGTGGCCAATTAATTGCGCCATTACGTGTAGTTATTTTTTCAACAAAAGTTTCTTAGAGTAAATCAATTGTAGCGCTCGCTTTGTGGCATGTGACTCCGTCCTATTGGAACCACATATCAGCAAGTTTAATGTAACGTAATTAAGGAACGAACAAATTTCGAATCATGTTCCTATACCGTTCTCCATTGACAGTAACATTCTGACCATCATCGTTTTTGAAGAGATATGGGCCAATGACTCCGCCAGCCCATAAAGCGCACAAAACAGTAATTTTCTGTAGATGTTATGGTGTTTCGACAAAAGCTTTTGGATTCTCCTCACTCCAAATGCTACAATTGTGCTTATTAACGTACCCATTCAAACAGAAATGGGCTTCATCGGAAAATAAAATTTTGAATTTTGAATTGAACAATTATTTTGATTAAAAATTTCAACAATTTGCACCCGTTGCTCTGGTGTAATTCGATTCATAGTGAAATTTTAAAGCAAACTAAACAAAAATCACCTATCAGCTGGTAAATGGGTGCTCAAATAAAGCAGTGATGCCTACTCAAAATTATTACACTCTATAGAAAAATCTTAAAGCTAAAACTTAACACTAGTTACAAAATTCAAAAATGTTCGATATATTAATTAATAATTTTAATTTTAAATATTTAACGTAGGCTGAAATGATAAATACAGATGCCTAAATTTGTTTTTAATATAAATCTTAAATGTCATAAAAATCAAATGATGTTGCAATCGTTATTTGTTTTAATTTCGAAAATGTGATAAAAATTGAATTGTTTAATAAAAAAATTTACTTAAATCAATACATTTTGTGTTTAAATATAGAAAAGACAACGTTTTATTTAATATAATGAATATTAAATATTGGCACATTTTTATTTACAAACTAAAAATAAATTCAATAAAACTATTAAAGAGTTTAAACAAATTAAACACACACCCTAAACAACAATTACTTCGTCATACATAAAAGCACCAAAATGGCATTTTGGCCTTACGGCTGATTAATTTATTTAAAATGCCGACTATTTTGCCATTCATGTTAATTGAATTTTCATAAAAAAAAATCGATTTAATTTTAGAATTGGAAATGTGTGTTTCTTAGTACAATTTAAAAAATTTAAAAGGAAGACTAAAATTAGAGCCCAAAGTTTCATACAAACAACACAATTTTTTAATTTACAACAATGAAAGTTTTTCATTCGCCTGTAAAACTTTTACAAACGACTTGTATAAGTATAAAAGTACATATGTATAAGAAATGCTTTTTAAATTCAAGGAGTTCATTCACCTTTGATTCTTTAAACAAAATTACTAGAGATGAAAAGTGAAAATTTCGAATTGTACCGAAAAAGTACTTTTTAGGCTGGTTATATTTCAATCAAAGTTCGAACAAAAACTGTTGTATTTAATTTTTTCTTGAAAGACACAAACTCTTCTTGTGTTTGGGAATTTGTACACAAAAAAAAATACGGCACACACACAGAAAAAATAGAAAATCGACTTCAATTAAACAATTCGTTCAGACAATAAAATATTTAACTAATTTTGCCCCTCCAAAGGAATTGATCATATCAATTAACGGATTTGTATTTTCGAGTCATGGGACACAAATTTAGTCAATTAAAAAATTAATTGTATAAACAAAAAATACACCAAATATACACAAACATTTAATTTTATGGGTTTTGATTAAAAAAATTAATTGCAGCAAACAAAAAATTAATTGAATTATTAATGTACACCAATTAATTATTTAATTGAATAGTTTTTTGCAAAAATTTTTTCTGTGCAACCATTGCTAGTACGTGCACTCGCGGTAATATGAACTAATTAAAACAAAGCCAGTTCACTTTTGCAAGATTGTTCATATTTGCGAATGGCATCAAATTTCCCTTAAAATATGTTTTTTCCATAAAAATAAAAGTTTCTTATTTCTTTTTTTTGTTCATTGGATTTAAAAAACTATTGATTTTAAAAAAGAGAAACAATCTTAAAGTTATTGTGCGAAAAAGTCTGTGATATTCACGCTAAAATTATATTTAAAGATGTTCATAGAATTTCATGTTAATGTGAGCACTAACTAAAACGGGTATGTAAAACATTTTGATTAACAATTGCAATTTTAAAGCAGATAGCTAGGGAAATCCCGAAGTAGATAAAACCCCTTAAAAACAATTATAAGTTGTTCATATTTTAAAGCTTTTGCACAAGTTCATAATTTAGAGTAGTCAATGGAAAAAAAGTGTTCATATTTTGGGGTGCTCATATATTAGGGTGTTCGTAACATCGCGAGTGCACTGTAACTGCATTTCTTTTGGCTTATAAATTCAAGCTGCCCTGCAAATAATATTGGAGTACCCGATCCATTTTCCATACATTGGAGTTACGTTTTGGACCAGTCCGGGCGTGTATGGACTAGTCGCATTATTTGCAGGGTGAGCAAATCAAGATAGTTGTTGTTTAATTGTGGGGCTGCCAGCTGTAATTAAGTGCATACATATATTATAAGCAGGGCTGTGGAGTCGGAGTTGAGGAGTCGAAGTTGATGTTTTTGTGCCGGAGTCGGAGTCGTACTCCGACTCCAAAGTTTTTCGGCTTAAAAAATTTAAAAAAAATTTCCAAAATAAAAATAAAATTATCTTCTTAAAACACATTTAAATTTTAAATAAATGGTTTATGAATACTGCTCTTATGTGCTGTTTCCAAATGACAGGCGATGGACTGAGTGCTTTTCATACACAGGGGTGTGCTGGAAATCGCAAACGTAAAACGCAGGAATTTTAAAAGTCGTTTTTAAATAAGATTTTTATAATAAAAGAATTTTATGACAAATATTTACACATATTTTCCTATTAAACAGGATTTTAAACCAAAAATTATAAGAATTAGGTTTAAAGTTTATTAAAAACAACTTCCAAGTTCTTGCGTTCTGCGATTTCCAGCACACCCCTGATAAATTTTGCTACATAATCAATCGCCTGTCATTTGGAAACAGCACATTAATGTTTGCGTGCGGTAATTGCTTCTCAAAAACTCTAATTTTTAGAAGGCCGTAGGGTAATAAAAAAATAAAAGTTAACATCACTGAGTCTCATATACATTTAGCATCAAGATTATAGTAAGAGTCGGAGTCGGAGTAGGAGTAGGAGTCGGAGTCGCACTTAAAAAAATTCAGCATTTGGAGTCGGAGTCGGAGTTAGTACTTTTTTCGGACGATTCCACAGCCCTGATTATAAGAAATGAAAGAATTTACAGACTACGTTATCTTAGAGGCAATCATGCGCATGTCCTAATTTTTAAAACTATAGAATGATTAAATTTCGTATAAATCCCTTTATATTTGAAAGGTTTTCCCTCGGAACGTTTTACCTTTTTTTGGTTCAATTACCATCATCAATTTCTAAACCATGCACCGAATAGAACTTTTCTAAAAGATTGAAAATTTTATTCAGAACTTCCCCATTACATCAGGTTATTTCGCTTAAGCGAAGAATTAAAGTTTAAAACCCCTGTTTTTCGCCATATTCGCGACTTTATAGCTGCGCGAATTTATCTTTATTTAAAAAACCTGATATGCGGTCTGAAAGTCCTAGCAATTACCTTCAAAATTAAGTTTTAACCTTTTTAACACATTGTTCTTTCTCTGAGATATAATTAATTTTTAATTAATTTAATTATTTAATTAATTTGTATTTTATTGATTTTTTATAGTTTGGACTTAATTTTGGGATATTTTAGGATTGATTTTATTATTTTTTTTTGTGATTGATAAAAACGATAAAAAGATTCGGAATCAGCGCAACTCAAACCGTTAGAAAATATACGTTAGTCACAGGGTTTTGACGTTTTTCAAATTTAGCAAGCCTCTGTTATCTTCCAAAAGTACTATTTTTCTCCCCTTAACTTATTTTGAACTTCATTGTGTTGATTTGCATATCAAATTTTTTTTTTTTTGTAGTTTCATTCCACTTCTTATCCACAATTATTTGTGTATACAAGTATGTATGTATGTTCTATTCTACTGAAATCGTATTTAAATACTTTAGCACTTTTTCTACTCGAATCTACTACTACCATTCATTCATTCTACTCCATTCTAGTCCACTTTACTCTATTCATGTCTACCTAGTTAAACATTTTTACAAAACAATTTATTGCAGCAACACGTTTTATATTGTTATTTTTTTTCTCGAGCTACTAAAATTTGTTAACTAAAACTGTTTTTATAACGGTTTTAAATGTTGAAAGTGACACTATTAAATTTATTTAAAAAATTTACAGAATAAAAAAAGCGCTCAACGGTGGTGGCATGCAGAAGTACATTGAAAATGTAATGCATGAGTTTTTGCTTATGTTAAAGTATTTGGCTTGAAAGAGTTCCAGTCTTGTACGATTTATGTAAATTTGAGAATATTTTAAGAAAACACGATATTGGGTTGATAAGTGTTTAAAACTCCAAAGTCTTATAATTTAAATTAAACGATTGAAGCTGAAATTTGATTTTATTAAGATATTCAATTAAAGTAGGGATGAGCTATTTGACTAGAAATCCAAAAAATTTCCTTTTATATTTAAAGGTTCAAATTTGCCTACTTAGCTAATTAAACTTAAGTCTTTTTCTAATAAAACTCAAGTTTAATTATCAAAATATCTTCTATTAACGTTTAAATTTGATGACATAAAGTCTTGCAACTTAAGCCTTAATCATTTAAATATGCTTTTCTCTATTTAAAGGGCAAACTACACTTATCAAATGCTTGTCCAGCAGACAAATTTACTCGTGTACGTGTGCTGGACTTAATATTCGCCGTCATATCTAAATTTTTTGATTTTCCATCCAGCATCGTCGGTATGACACATACAAATACATTTTCACTAATGCAACCACAATGCTTGATGATTCTTTTGATCAGTGTATTTGGGCCTACAGCTTAAATTTACTAGAAAGCTTTCCGCTACATAAGCTAAAATTTATGTAGTCAAGGCGAATTCATGTTAATGTTTGGTGGTAATACTACAACAAATACAACACCAAAAACAAAACATTGTATTTTTAATGCTTTCGCTGGTCGATATGTCAAAAACATAAGCAACTTTTGACATTTCACTCGCCAAGTAAGAAAATAAAGATACCTGAAAAGTGATTACGCCTTGGTTTAAGTCTAATAACTATAAAGTTATCTCAAATTTAAAACTTCAACAATAAATTTCAGTTTCTCAAAAGTATGAAATGGCAATTTAGCACATTTGAAAGAAACCTTGTTAATTAATTTTGGAATCCCAAGAAAAACTTTGATAAATTCGATAATGTTTCTAAAAAGCACTGCAATTTGAGCTACTTAAGTTTCAATATGGCTATAGAGCTAATTGCTACTTAGGCCTTAAAGTATTAGAAAGCTTTCAGCTAATTTAGCTTTTGACAAAAAAAACCATATGGTATTAAAAACAAAATTGTTTTATAAAGTTATTTTCTTGTTAAACTTAAATGTTAGATTAGAAAACTTAAGCTTCTTTAGCTTAAGTTGGACTAGAAAGCATTGCTTTATTTTGGCTTAAGTATGACCAAAAAGCTTTAAGCTACTTTAACTAACCTTTGACTAGAAAGATTTATGGTATTTCATTGAAATGATTATTTGTCATTAAAGCTTAAAATTTACTAAAAAGAATAATGCTATTTTAATTAATTAATTTTGAATTTAAAATGCCATTCTATGTTAATTCTATAAGTAACTAAAGCTTGACTGAAAAAACAGTTTGTTTTTCGGTTTAAGTTTGAAAAAATTTTTTGAAAAATCGAATGCTTTCCTTTCATTTTCTGTACTGTTAAGCATTTTTAAACCAAACCCAAATTAGGTCAATAATCTAATGTTAGGGAGACTATAATTTAACACTTTTCAATTACTAATTTCATGCTATAGACAATTTAATGATCAAATTATTTTTAAAATTATCCATATCCATAAGTATGAGTGCAACAACAAAAACCACAAACAAAAATAACGCTGAAAATAAAACTGTCTAATTTAAAGAGTTCATTGTTGGATTTTTTTGTTGTTGTTTATGGTGTTGGCGGTGAATTTTCATTGTACAATGTACTACATGTTTATAAAAACGATGACAATAATGTTGCAGCTACTGATGGCAATATAGTTGTGAGTGTCGCTTCTTGCTTTGAAGCGTAACAATAAATAATTTATTTTTTTGTTGCTTTTTTTGTTTTTGTTTTAAAACAAAAGACTTTGACACATTGGTATGGGAATCAACCATGTGGTACTACCTCTTGGGTTTTAAGTGAAAAAGTAACCGGTAGTTCTGATGCTTAAATTACGTTTTATTAAATAATTCAATAATTTAAGTAGTGGACAGGCTGCAATGGTCTAAAATTAGTCCACTTAAAAGTATATAAAGGCTTTTAAAGTTTATGTAACTATTTTAAACACCACAAGTAATCTATAGGTTGGCTAAGGGCTAATAAATGAGTGAAAATTAAACTCTCTTTTTGGCTTAAAATGTATTTAAACCAGCAAATCTTTAATTCATAAATCATGTCTAAACCCATATAATTCGGCGGTTAAACTACCAATACAAACCATATGAATTTGACAACATTTATCGTAGTGCTGCCACATGTTATTTTTTAAACTACATATAACAAATGAGACACTGATTTACAGCTGTTAAGTTTTAACGACATATAGATTTATGATTTGGGCAAAGTAGCAGACATATTCTAATTCGGAGGTATTAATATGGGTTTAATTTATATTTTTTAATTTTCTATTACTTTAAATTCTATGAAGTGGTTACCAGCAGTAAATTTTGTTACTTATTGCCTTAAAACGCGAGAACTAAAGGGTATTTCAATTAAAAATAGGTTTTTTTTTTATATATTGCATTTAATTAGAATATTATTATTTTGAAAAGTTTAAGTGTCTGTGAAAAAAAAAAATATTTAGTGAAAACTTTTTTACTCAAACACTTGTTTGCTTTTTTGCAAACATTTTAGAATTTAATTTCTTGTAAAAGTTTCTTTTTTGTAACATTTAAAAAAGCGTGTTAATTAATTTTTTTCCCAGCTCAAACTATAAACTGGCTTTTTAAATGTATCTTATGGCCATGTATATAAAAATTATAAATGATTGCAAAAAGATTAATGACCTCACAAAAGTTTTTCAAGATTTTTTTTAAAGACAGAAAAAGTTTTAGTAAGACTGAAAGCTTAATACTCAGAAATAATTAAATTTATGTAAAAGCCAACTAAGTTATTTAAAAAAACATTCTGACCATTTGCAAGCAGATCATTTTAGCTCATAATTTTTAGTTTTTCACTTTTCACTCTTAAAGAAAGATTTTTTTATTTTTATCAATCTGTTAAGTCATCGTTATTTGTTGATGCAATTTTTTAAATATTTGCTTTGAAATTGCATTTGTATTTTAATCTTGTCTTTTGTCTTCCCTTTTTTATTTAACATAAGTATACATAGATACAAATAAACTTGCAGCCAACTTTAAGTTGAAAAGGGTAAAAATTTCAAAACAAAACAGATTTGCAGAGAACTTAAAACTGAGTACCCCTCCCAAATCTTCTCAACTCTATAACTTTAATACTCAGGAATTGCTGCAACAAAAATTGCAAGTCTGGACGGTGACTAAGTAAAATACTTTTTGCTGACTTGTGACTTTCTTATTTTATTATTTTATCTATTCAAAGTTACAAATAAGAATTCTTCTGAGATATTAAAAAAATTTTATATAATAGTTTTTTACAAAAAATTATGTCGGTGAAGTGCCCCACCCCCCCCCCCCCCCTTCTCGCCACGGCAGGCTCCCAATCGTTTATCAAAAATTCTTGATCACTACTCCTCTACGAGAAATAATGCGTTTTTTACACTTTTCTTTCAAAAGATCCATTGTTCTTCTTGCTGTGTGGCATGTGGCACATTCCTGTTGAAACCACATATCCTCTACGTCTAAATCATCCATTTTCCGCCACAAAAAGCTTCGGATCATCTCCCTGTAGAGATTTCCATTGACCTACGGTACTTCAAATTTCGACTCCCATTAAATTTAGTCTAACTAAATTGACCGAGCAGTAACGTAGACCTTTAGAACGTTGTAACGAAACAGACCTCTGGCGGGAATTGAACCCCAAACCAAAACACTGATAGGCTAGCTTATTACGAACTAGGCTACCGGGGCTAAATGGATTTGTTGCTTGCAAGTTCATTTAGCGACTACTTTTTTTAAATCCAAAAATATACTTCCATTTTTATACCCTTTACCTTCACAGGTAAAATGACCACTGTTATCAATATACAACATCCGATAAAATGTGGGCGGGAGTAAGGAAGAGGGTGTGGCACAAAAAAAATTTATTTATATATAAATTTGGTACACAAGCTGGGTAAACAATACACAGCATCTCTAAAAATATGGGCGGGAGTGGAGAAGTGAGCGTGGAACCTTCCATGCAAAGGACAATATAGATTTCTATATATCAAGAGAACCGTAAAAGCCAAAGTTTCCAAATTAAATACAAGTTTATTAATACACAACATCCGACAACAATGGGCGGGATGGGAGAAGTGCGTGTGGCAAAAAAAACGTTTATTTATATCTATAGAACGGTATTTTTATACTTTTCTGTTCTTATTACACCACGTTGAAGGGTATAACAGATTTAGCATAGCCAAAAATAAAGCACTCTTGTTATTTGTTGGAAGTTTCTTGGATTGTTGCAAAAACCATATGATTATTAACAAGTAAATCGTCATAACTCCAAACTATTAATTTTCCCTTCAGTGCTATTAATACTTTTCTCAAACAAATTGACTACAGCAATTATATAAATTTGTTTAGTTAAACTCTGTTTTTCGACTTATGTCTATTTTACCACAAAGGAACGAAAACTACGATACATACTCATATCACAGGTTTGCACCAAAATAAGTAGCTACCCAACAAACCAAAACGATATAGAAAGTACTTGTAGCAAGCTTACTTACATAAGCCTTATGCTTAGAAAAGTGTAGTGATTACTATTATTAAAGGCTAGTTAATAATTATTTAATAATGAAAACTGATCCCTTGCGATAATATTACTTGTCTATAATATAATGTAAGCTTAGAAGTCTAAATATAGAATAAGCTTACAGAAAAATACTTTTCTAATCTATAATAAGATTAAATTCTTTACGAACGCTCTGTTTTAAGTTATAAGGCATGCCTATTTATAAAAAGTTTTTTTTTAATTATTAACTACTTTTATTTATTTATTAATTACTTTTTTTAAATTGTACACTGTTTAAAACTCTTTAAAACACTTCACTCTTTGAACAAAACACTAATACATACTGAAAACTTTAACTAATAATGCAAAAGTTAGGCACGCGTCAAATAACACTTACAAAACTATTGCGATAATAAGTAATTTGCAATCATATTGTAAGGAATCTCTTATGATAAGCTTATTCTACAACTCATTTATATTTTGCTCTGTTTAGGTCTGTTGGGTACCATTTCGTTCCAACAAAATCAAATTCACCTTTAGACCTGCTTTTCATTACGATTCACAGTTAAGTGAGAAATTTTTAAAACAAATACTTAAACCAAAATTTATTAAACCAATTTTTTCTTTTAACTCACTCAAAACAAAAGTTTTTATGTAAATAAACAACAACAAAGTGTAAACTTTAGAAAAATGTTAAATATCTTGTTTAGATTAAAATGCAAGTGATTTATTTTATACATCTGCTGAATGTTTTCACAAAACTATAAAAATAAATAAAAAAAAAACAACTTAAAATTATTTTTTGGGATATTTTATAGAGTACGAGTCATAGACAGCGATGCCAACTTAGTGCTTTTGGCACTATTTATGGTGCTTTTTGATGTCTCAAAACGCCAAAATTTAACCTTAGTGTCAAACCTAGAAAAAGCACTAACTTGGTACTCTTTAAATTTTTCGTTAGTGCATTTAGTGCTTTTTACAATTTTAATTTTTTTTCTACCATTTTTTAAAACTACGATTATACTTACATATGTATGTAGGGGATGATCTAGATGATCTTTGCTATTTGGATTACAATTTTGAGAAAGCCTGTAAATATTTTAAGATTTCAAATGATAAAAAAAAGTGATAAAAGAAAGTTGCATTCGTTTTGCCAAAAACTTTATTTACGAGGTTAGAGCAAGGCTTCCTAGCATTTTGGAAATTTTACAAAACGTTTCACTTTTTAGCGATGACAACATATTTAGTAATCGTAATAAAAAACGATGTATTTGTTTGCGATACAAATTTTTTTAAAGATATAGACGCTGTTTCAAAAATAGAAAATGGCTTGGAAAATATTAGGAATTGTGAATGGAAAAAATAAACAAAGATTTTGAGTCATGTAGAAAAGTTAAAAAATATGCAGTAGGAAACCGTACAAAAGAACGCAAAGACTTTAAAAACAAAAAAGTCGTAACTTAGTATTAACAAAGTGTTAAATAAATTAAAAACAGCTGCCATTTTTCATGCGCTTTAGTTTTCAAACGCACAACACTCGTTTCCAAATAACCGCGTGTTGTACACTTCTACGTCTAGTACTATTGCAAAAAGGTTTGGCTAAGTATCAAAATGCAAACGTACATGTTTTTTTCTATTTTAAACCTTTTGTGTGTTTTTTATATTTAGAAGTGTACATAGGTAAAAATAATTGGATAATGTCATACGCCAATTATTTTATTAAACTTTGCACGATTTTAAATAAAAATGATCGCTCATTGCAAATTTTCGGTAATTGCATAGTCACCATAAACGCCATCGCCTTTTTTAAATTTTAAAGGTATATAATATTCGGCTTAGCCGAATGCAACTTGTTTTGTGTTTAATTAAATTGTAAAAATGGCTTAGTGCTTCTTTACGGTTTTTGTTTTGCTCGAAATAGCTTTTTTAGTGCTTTTTGCTCTCAAAAAGTTGGCATCACTGGTCATAGAGGAAGTGGTGCTCTTAAAAAAATCTCTAAAACTCTTAAAAACAAATTCTAAAGTTCTCTTTGTTAACTTTAATATTATTATTCTCTGAAAATCATTGTCTGTATGGAAATGAGCATATTTTTTACATAAAAATTAACATAAATTTTCATTGTTTATTTGTTTTTTTTTCTTTTTTTTGTTTTGAACTAGTTTTATTTTGTTTAATTTTTTTTTATGAAAATAATATACACATTTTTTTGTGAAGAACCGGAAGAATTATCTTGAGTTTCTTTTTTCACAGTGAATAAAGATAATCAGGTCAACTTATTGCTTCACTGCCTGTTTAAATAGAAAAACTTTTAACAAATTTTGACAAATTTTTGTGTTTTGTTATTGATAGAATTCGAAGTTTGGCTTAACTTATGAAAACTTTGTTAATAATTTTACTATAAAAGGACCCGTGATTATAGTTATTTATAGCGCTGTCGTGAAACATAAAGTTATACAAATAATGAAAAACTTGCCTCGAGCTCAAGAGAATCTTTTTTTATTATTTGGAATACATATGTATATCGAAATGTCGAAGAAATACCTTTATAACAATAAAGTTTTACTATAAACAGACCTGTTAGGCCCTAAAAACAACCGAAGAGCTTTAATTAAAGGTTACATTTTGTTACTATTTGACTCTATAGAAATATGATTAAAAGCAAATTTTTACAAAATAGCTTATACATCTTTCAATACAGTAGGTAAACTATTAACTAAAACGAAAGACAAAATAAAGAGGATGTAAGGGTAATGATAGTGGACAATGTAATAAGGTACAACAAAGAATAAACTGAAAACTAGGATAGCAGGACATAAGTCAGATCAGAAGTATAGAAATATTTCACAAAAAAACAGCTTTATCAACTCATTATGCCAATCTAAACCACTATCCAGATTTTGGTAACGGGTGCCGTGTCGTCGGGGGCTATTGAAACCAGTAGCGCCTTAGTTAAGCCCTGAAGTACAACTTCGAAACCAATACAGTTCATTGGACCCCAAGGAGCTCTGTCATTTGAATGTTTAATGCATTCCAGGTTGCATTTCGAAAATTTTTTAGAGATTTCGAAGAATGTTAGTACCTTTAAGCGCCACTCACACTTTTTTACTTAAAAACTCAATTTTGCATGCCACTGAATGTCAAAACGATTAACCATCCCTACAAGAAATAAATGAACGAGTAGTCACATTTTTCATTTTGGTGTTGAGAAAATGGTAGAAAAAAATTAACGATTGTGACTGAACACTTGATTTCGGTCATTTATTTCTAGCATTTTCTTAACACCAAAATAAAAAATGTGACTACTCGCTCAATCATTTCTTGTAGGGATATTACCCTGTTACAAATTTAATCCAAATTTACTGGATTATTATAAAATTTTAATTAATGTTTTAACTTGTTAAATGTATTATTATGATTAATTTTTTGAAACGTGATTTAATAAATGCAAGTTTGTTAATAATAGAGCATTTATATTATAAAATGTTGCTAATATAAATAAATGTAAGTCATTTCCCCAAAAATGTGGCTATATGATTGGCTTGGTAACTCTATTTTGTTTTCCGGTACTTTTTTCATTTGGGAAGGAAACAAATTTTCTCGAGTTGACACTTCAACGACAGGGACAGAAAAGGCAATGGCATGAGAATCGACTGTTTCGAAAAATTCTTGCATGTGTAAAGGCAGCGTTAACTAAATTAAAAAGGCAGAACTCATTTACTACAAACTACTACACACACTAAGAGGCGCAGAGCATCCTCCGGGGGTCCCAGAGCACACTGGGCTACATTTGGGCGCATGAGCTTTCTAGATTTGGAACTACCTAACGTCCATAATGCACTTCTTCAAAAACAGCAACGATGCCCATTTTTTTTAAATATTAATAAAGAAACTTTTTGGATTTAAATTTAATTTAACACACATCAATTTAACTGTGTAAAAACTAAAATCTCGTTATAAATAATCCAAAATTTGATTACATACAGACAAACAGACCTATAGTTATCCAAATATCTGTGTGAACTCTCTTATATTTGCTCATCGTAACATTTGTGTTTGTTTGCTTGTATATACATATGATTATTTGGATTGAAAATATTTTTAAACAATTTTCTTTAATACATATACGTTTACATATATGAATTATATATTTCAGTATGAATAATCTAATTTTAATTGCCGTCTGAAAATGGTACATTCATTTTTCTACGCTGTCACAAAATATTAGGGGTATTCATCGGATATAGGCAAAGTATTTAGAAATAGATAAAAAATTAAAACTATTGAATCGACTTTGATCCGGCTAAAAAAAAACTTAATAATAGTTTATCTAAAATTGAAAAATGAAAAAAAGAAAAAAAATGTACTTTGGACTTCAAGTAGAATTCTTGACAAAAAGTACCAAAAACCGAAGTAAGGAAGAATATCTAAATCAATTAAAATAGATAATCATTCAAAGCAAATTTCGATCTACCAAAGGTTAAATACAATTTGGTTTAAAGATTGATGTTTGACTATTGACTGCCAGCAGTCGTCAATGGCTGTGAGTGTTAAACGGCAAAACCCTCTGAAGAGATTGAGTGGTTACAATTGAAACACGTACGGGTAACCTGTCCGTAAAGGCCTGGGTTCGAGCACAGCAGCAGTTAAGAATGAAAAATTATCAATAAATTTTTATTAATTTTCATGTTGTAAAATTCCTTCTTCATAAAAATTATTTTAAATATAAAACCAATTTGTTAAAATCCTAATTTTCTGGACACTCTTAATAACAATTTTATTTCTCACGCTTGACATATTTAAAATTTTGTTTTTTCAATCAAACATATTTTTAAGTTATCAATTACAAGATCTAATAAACTAATAATTAATATCTAATAATTAAAAAATATAATATATAAACTAATTAAATAGAGAAATGTAATTTAAGAAAAATTCAACACTGCGTAAAAATATTTACATACGTTGTTATATGATTATTACTTCGTAAAATTTTTCAATTTTCAATCCAATCTCAAAGAAAATTAAACAAAAAAAAATAAGAAAATAAAATCAAAATAAAATTCAAATAAGTTTTTTTTTCTAAAATATTGCACAACTATATAATTTTATAATAATTACAAAAACCAATCTAACAAATACAGATTGTTGTTATGTTTGTGTTTAGATGCAAATATTTATTGTATTCATAATAAGATCTCATCATACTACACAGTATCACTAATTTCACTTTAATACAACTAGACAGATATTACGTTGAAAAGATTTCAATGAAATTGTATTCAAAAAAATGATTTAAGCTGTTTTAGCTATATTTTTTTATTTGTTTTGCAGTTAGTACCAAGATTTGTTTTTAGATTTTCATGTTGCACGAAGATTTTAGATAAACGTTTGTATATTTTGTTTTAGTACATGTATTTTTGTTTTCTTCAAGAAAACTATTACACTGTGGGAAAAATTTGGTTTTAATTGGGTGAAATGTTTAAGAAAGTTTCATCAATTTTTGCATAACTCCTGATTTAAACTTTTGTTTTTTTTAGGAGAATAGCAAAAAAAAATAAATAAAGGTACAATTGACGTTATAATTTGGCTATATACTAAGCTACGGTTGAAGTTAAAATTTGAAAATATATAGAGCTGCTATTGGGGCTAAAATTTAATTGTATTTAGAGGTAGGCTTAAATCTAAAATTTGGCTCTTTGTAGAGTTAATCGTATAACATTTTTAAATATAATTCTCTCAACGGATACCTGCCTTAAGTGGATATTCTCAACAGTGTTCCATAAGGAAAGTATTTATCTCTTGAGAAAGGACCGCTAGTGTTGGGTCATGAACAATTCTTCTACACATAGAGAAAAAATATGGTCACCTCCAACAAAACCATTTTTAAATTATTATTATGATTATTTTAACCATATTATTGTCACCGACAACCGTATTATGGTTGAATTAGTCCTCCATCAAGAAGCCTCTAAAAATGTGGTGGTTAAATATGACAATAAATTGTTTTTAAATTAACGAGAGTATTTTTCTCTTTTAAAAGAGCAGCATGCTATGGTTGAAAACTAACCATGCTATTACAAGTGTTAAACATATTTTAGTTATTATTAACCATAACATGTTTGAAGACAACCATAATATGGTTGTGGTTTCTTGATGGAGGACTAATTTAACCATTATATGGTTGTCGGTGACCATATTTAAGCTGCCACTACCCCCGAGAGGTTTCTGTGGGCTATCTTTAGTAAAGTTCACCTTTTGGTGCTTCATCCTCCGAAGAAATCAGGTACAGTCAATACCTAGGATTCGACCACAATCCAATATGGACAGATCTTAAGAGCTCTATAAGATTTTTTGCGATCGCGGTGGATCAGAGATCCTTTCTGCTACCTCGGACTGCCAATTGATTGAGGGATCCGAAGGAATGCTTCTTGCGGGAAATGCTTTTTGTGTTTCAGGAAGATTGTCTTCGCGGGAGCTCCGATTTTCCTTTGAAAATATACTTTCGAAGATTACGTGGTGGATGCGGGTTTAACTCAAAGTCGTGGGACGGTAGATTCTCCTACTTAAAGGCTGATTTGTTTAGCACTTGTGAGAGAGTTCAGTCTGGGGAAGGATTATCACTAAGTGACGTTGGTACTCAACAGATGCTGCTAGCATACTTCCAAAAGCTGCGGAGGTTGGATAGCTTCAGCTCCTAAACAAGAGGCAAGTTTATAATCTTGCCGAATTATGCACTAAAATTGGAACCTGTGTGTGCTGTTTGCTCTCACACTCGAGTGGTAAACACATTGCTTGTCACCCAGTGTAAAATATTCACTATGGATAGGCCCCTGGGGCAGGTATCCATATAGATCTTTTCCACAGCTGTATACTTAACTAAAACTTTTCAAAGAATAAAAATTGGAAGCTTTATAAATAAATAAAAAAAGATTCGATAAACATTTTTTTTGATTTATTCAACATTTCTAACAATTTACGTATTTTAACAAATCACGTAAACATTTTGTTGAATTTAAATTATTTGGGCACCAACTTTTTTTATTGACTCAAATATGCGATTTTTCGTATTAAAATATGAAAATTATTTTTTCCTGTGTACACATAACTTTGATTTGTCTAAAAGCTTGTTATTAAGTAACGAATAAAGCTAAAACTTTATAAAGGGTGGTCCAAACAAAACGCACGTTGCTAATTGTTAATAAAACAAAAAGTTTTCAGACACTTATGTGATACAAAATATCGGTCAAATACTCGCTATGGCTTCGGGGCATATCTCCTTGCGATGGTCCATATTTTCAATGACTAAGGCATAATTGAGGTTCAATGTTGTTAATGTGCCGAATTATCCCATTATTTAGCTCTTGAATTGTATTTGAATTTTTGATGTACACTTCTCGAGCAAAAGAGCCATTGTTTCGTTGGCTTTGCGGCAAGTGGCACCATTATGTTGTAACCACATATCGTCCAGGTGCATATCCTCAATTTCTGGCCACAAGAAGTCCGCTATCATCTCGCGATACCAAACACTATTCACGGGACTTCGTTTTCGAAAAAAGTACGGCCCGATGACTCCACCAGCCAATAAATCGATACGGCCGATAAAATCCTACCTTTAGCCATCGGTAGGTTGTGAAAACGGGCCTTCAATTAAGAGTTAAAGTTAGCTACCATTAAGGCTACTTAAATTTGTGACTTAAAATAAAGCTTCAATCTGTTCTCATTAAGTCCTTCATCTACAAATAAAGTTAAAAATTGTTTTCTTACAAAAAGCTGTCAACTTTCCGTATTTTATTCAAACATGGAAATTTTCAAAAGTTTCTAAAGCGCTCCGGGGCTTTTGAAAGAGAAATGGTGGTCATATACAAAATATGTAATTTTTATCAAGTAAAATAAATTTTCTTTTAAAAATTTGTTACATTTTTTTTTAAATAAGTTCAAATGGCCAATAAGTTTTACACAGTTGTAAGAATTTGGCATTTGTTGATCAAAAACTAGACAGCAAACATCTTTAACAAAAACGAAATTTATACGAGGCAACAAATATAAAACAAAATTAATTTTCTTTTTTTTTTTAATTCAGCACATTATTTTATTTTCTTTTAATTATCAACAACAAAAAAAAGTTCACATAATGACGTCAGCTATATGAGGTGTGTTAAAAAACTGTGATGTAATTTTCATAATAAAACTTCTTGCCACACATGCCACCACTTTCAATTAACAACCAAAAACACAATGGCGTAGTTTTATCTCTTTTTCTTTTATTTATTCAACTCAAAACTTTTGAGTTTTTTTAAAGTAACAAACACATTAAATATATGATGTCGTCATTATTATTATTTAGATTTTATTATTTATTCATTAAACTTTTCATAAATATTTATCTCTATGATTCGACGCACTAAACATTACGATCGATTTTGAAGCTCTTTTGGGGGTTTTCAAATAAAAATTTTTAAATTCAATTCAGTTTTCTTTTGATTTTTGAAGGCAATAAAAATTTCGGTTTTTTCGCTTGTTTATTTTTACATTTCTTCTTTCTTTGCCGTTCTGTTTCATTTGCAATTTTCGATATAATTTTTTTATTTTATATATATTTTTTTTTAATTCAGTTGAAATTAAGTTTTGTTTTTAAAAATTATATTGAAAAAAATTTGCTAAAGTGAGTGTGTTTTCAAAATATTTTTAAAAAGGAAATTATTTGAAAAACAAAAATTATTTCAAAAAATATATTGAAAATTCTATAAATAGGTTTTCGAATATAGTTAAAATTGTTGTGTACTAAAAGAGATTCCCAGCAATATGTTTAAAATTAAAATTGTTATACCCGAGTCGAAGAAATGGGAGACCACTTAAAACATTGGGAGAAAAAATAAGAGAAAAAGTGAAAAAATTTGTTAAAAAAAAATTCGCAGTTTTGAAAAATTTTCATTTTTGTTACTATGAGACCCACTGTAAAACTTTGAGAGTTAAAATTTGTTATTGACTTAACAAACGGATTATGGAAAACCGGTATTAAGAGTAATTACGTTAATTCGTCTGTTTTTTCGGGTTTGTTAATATTAAAAATGTTTTCGAATTAAAGAAAATCGGTGTTTTCTTTGTTTTTGTGAATTTTTAATATATTCGAATATGTTTATTAATTGTCTTAACTTTATAAGTTTTTTCTTTTTGCTTGTAAAGATTTTTTTCCTTCCTTTTTCCTTCTTTTAGTTTCTTATACTAGACCTAAAACCACAACGGAACCTTATAAATTTCTAAAATTTCTCGATTAAAGAATGCACCAGTTCTCAAAAGAGGACCAGATAAAAGTTAAAATTTTTAAGGGATCTTTTTAGTGTTTGTGAAATTTTAACCCGCTACGAACCATCCCCTTTTCATTCGTGGACATATTTATATGTTTATATTTCTAGTTTTAAATAGAAAAGTACCAACGTTTTTCATCTTAAAAATTATCATTCACTCAGGACCCTGCACCAAAAATTTCATGCTTTTAAGTTATTCATGTTTCTACGTACACTTTTTTTGAACATTCAAAAGTTTACAAATATAGAACGGAAAAGTTAAAGAAAGAAATTTTATTTCCCATATATCCCCTTTTTGATACATTTGTCCGCTTATTTTTTTAATGAATAACAATAACTATTATATTTGTTTGTACATATATCTTTGGCTCAGAAGATTCTAAGTTATCGAATTTACCCGGCTTAACACTTTTTTAACCCCTAAACATTCGAATTTCAAAAAACCCCTCTTAGTGGATTAATTAAGCGAGAGACCAACCTGCGGTCCAAATTTTATTTTTTGGGCTCAGTCGCTTAGGCTGTACGATTATGAATCAAGCAGTCTGCAATTCATTTCGTTACGCTTTAAACCACGATGCCGCCTATTTCGAATTTGTAACACTTTAAAATATTGGTCTATCCGGCTGGCAACCTTGTGTGCAACGTTCAGGTCGCAATTCTGGGGATTATTTGATGAAAATTAATTGTCACAATAGTGTTGAAAATAGAGAGAATAGGTCCATAATTTTACATTGCCCCCATACAAGCTTCTTTCCGGAATAGAGTCTTTTTGATTACACTGTGCAACAAAAAAACAACCAGCCTCAACACTTGCAACGCGAAATGAAAGTAGACTACTAGTAGAGCAAATCTGCCAAAGGGTTTTGAATAGGGTTGTGGCATCTTGATGGAGGACTAATTCAACCATAACATGGTTTTCGGTGTCAATAATATTGTCAAATGAATCATAATATGTTTAAAATTTTCTTTAAAAATAGTTTTGTTGGATGTGACAATATTTTAACAAGCTTTTTCTCTGGGTGTACATAAACAAATAACGGTACTATGTTTCGAAAATATACATATTTATCTCATCCATTTAATACTTATTTAAAGGCTGGTTTTTTGAGATCTCAGTCAAACTAGATTAACTTAATCTGAAAACAGATTTGTGCCGCCATTACAAAGTTTGTATACAAAATTTTAACTGAACAGCTTAGTTCTGCTTAAAATGTTGGTCTTAAACAGCCGTATTCAAAACAAAAAGTAAGCCACCGTTTTTACACTACGTACAACCAGCTGCTAACTAGAATGCCGACTAAACCTAGCAGCTTGTAAGCACAGAGTTTACTCATAACAAACGTTTGCCCATATGCTAACTTTTAATAAATCAAGTCTGAATTCATTGTCTTTTTTAAAAATTTTTTTTTTTGTTTTTTCCTCCACATATAACAATTTTAAAATGTTTTTAATAGTAAAATAATATACAAAAAATATAGAAAAATAAAATAAAACAGTAATTTTCTGTTTTTCACAAGTTGGCAACGTTAAGCAGCTCGTTAACAGGGTTTTAGCAAATCGTTAGTCAGAGTTTGGTAAGTGTATTATAAATAAACGTTGTGCTAACTTCATGCCAAATTTTCATTGTGAATACGGCTGCAATAAAATAATAAAAAAAATTTTATTTTCGCCGGAAAATGCGAGTTTTAGTCTAGTTAAACTAAGTTTAAACATAATCCACATCTCAAAAACCTGCTCTTAGCGGTTATTTCTAAAATAAACTATTCTCTGGGTTGAAGGATCCGTAGATCTGTTGTTTTTCTTCTTATTTCATGTCTTTCATTTCTGTTATTTTATTGTTTATTTGAAAAATCCCAGATGTAGTTTTTCATTTGTTGTTTTTTGTTTTTGTTCAAACTAATGCAAAAACAAATATTAATTTTAAACGAAAATTTTATTTTTATTTCTTCACGTTCTTTTGGTTTATAAAACTTTATTTTGGCAAAAAATATAAATGAACATACATTGTAAATATTTCTGTAATTTATTCTGAAAATCAACCACATAATTTACATAATTTTACTCAAGATTTTTTAAATTTAAAAATAAATAATAATAAAAAAGAAAAGCCTCAGAAAGTAGCTGAAAATTTTGGAAACCCCTGAGGGAGTTTTGAAATTATTAAATAAATATATAAATTAGGAATCGGGTATTAATTAGAAATTAATTAGAATTGAAATCGAACGAGATTTCGATTTAAAGTTTTTACAAAATGACTGTCCCGTAACTGGATGTTATATAATTATTTTCTATAATATTGTATTCTGTCCTACTGTGCAAAATAAAATAAGATTTTGTTTGATTGTCTGTTTTTTGACAAATGTATGAATGCATTATTTATATTTACATATAAAATACATATTTATTTAATTTTGACACTTTGCAAATAACAACAACTGGATGGCAGTTTTATCGAAAGTGTGATATAAAGAATAAATAAAGCAACTAGTACCCTGCAGTTCTGATCGTTATACACTTACTTGTAATGAAAAGCGATAAGCTAGCATACAGTTCAAGCAGGCAAATAGTAAAATGTATAATAAAAAAAAAACAGTACTGACCACTGTTTACTCATTATTGCTTAAAAGTGATTGCGAAATGGATTACAAAGACTAGTAGATAGCACTTCCACGGAAGCGTTGCATTACGCCACCAAGGAACTAATCTTGTATTTTAGACACATGTTGTTAAAATTGTTCCTCTCTTTCTCCTTATTACTTTTCACACTAAATCCCAAAAAATATTTAATAAACCCATATACATAGATTTAAGATACAGGGATTCAAAATTTAGAGTCAACACAATTTAGTTTATCTATACAATCATCATTTGTTTTACATTTTTAAATACTTTTTTTATGCCATTTTAATTTTTCAAAATTAATTTATTAGTAGCATTTAACCCGCTACTTCGTTAGCGTCTCCTTTTCCTTCGTTGACATATTTTTATGCCAAAGTTTATTAAAAAAATACCAGTTGTAGAAGCAAAAAGCTTAAGAAAAATATCAAATTTCCCGTATTTCCTTTTTTGGGTACTATTTTTCCACCCCATTAAAGTCCATAATTTAGTACGAATATGTCAATGAATGGAGAAAAATGTTTTGTAAAAAAAAGTACCCAAAATAGTTACGATTTTCACCCCTTAAATGCTTAAATTTCAAAAAAGTTCTAAACTCGTATTTGTATTTTTCTGATAAGTTTCGAGTGTGATATTAACTTTGTTTCTTTGTTTATTGGTTCAAATGATAGATGGGGTGTCAAAAGAGTACCAACATTCAGGTTTTACCCGTTTAATTCCTAATAGGGCCGAATTGCAAACAAGTACCAGACACCTTGCCACTTATTTTTCTAAAGAACAACGATAAGTATTACATCTTTTAGTTTTGGAGAAATAAGGTTACCGAATTTTCCCGTTTTTACTCTTTTTTACCCCCTAAACATTTTTCCAAAAATCCTGTCTTAGTGGATCGATTTAGGGAGTGGCCCATCTCTGGTCCAAATTTCAAGTTTTTAGCTTCAGGCGTTTAAGCTGTGCGATGATGAATCAGTGAGTAACGTTACAATTTTATATAAATAGATTAAGTCTGCAACCTTTCTCTACACTGGGTATTATGGAATCCAATAGCTAAAGTAGATAAATTTTCATAACCTGAAAACTTATGGATATCCCATTTCAAAACTTTTTCAATAAATTTAGAACACCGTATGCTTATTTTGGGTAAAAAAAAAATATTTGGTTTAGGTTAGAAAATTTTAATTGAAATGGTGACTTCCGGCTTCAACAACTTCAAAACGTTTGCAGTATTATTTCGGATAAAAAAAAATTGGGTCTAAATTAGAAAATTAGAATTCAAAATGATCACTTCCGGTTATTTGTATATAAAGAACATCCTAGGCTGCTTTAAGTAAAAATTATAAAAGAAAAATATATGTTTTTTCTTAAAGATCAAACGATTTCCTATAAGAATCAGTTATCTTAACTTTTTTGTTTGTTTTTTGTTTTTAGTGCGAAACAAAAATTTAAAAAAGTCATTTTTGAAAAACGGCAACTCTTTAGCATTTCATATCTCAAAAAATAAACACAATGCAAAAAAAATTTGGCACACACATTCATATCTAAAGGGTGGTTAAATTTTAAGGACCGATGTTGATTTTGCATAAAACACAAACGCCCGTATTTATAAAATTTTTTTAAATATAATAAAGGTTTATAAATCAAATTTTGTATGAAAATTTGCCTTAACAAACGTTTGTTAAATTTAATTATCGTTTATAAATACGGGGGAAATTATTTACGAAATTATTGTCATTTCTTTTTATTATGATAATATTAAGTAAGATTCAATTATGTATGCAACATAATATCGGCCAAATGACCGCCGCGACCTAGACGGCACACCTCCGTCCGATGGTCCAAATTTTCGATGACGCTGAGACATAATTTAGGTTCTATGCCGTTAATGTACCAAATTATATTATCCTTTAGAACTTGAATTGTTGCTGGCTTATCGACGTACACCTTTTCTTTCAAATAACCCCAAAGAAAGAAGTCCAACGGTGTCACATCTTGGCGGCAAATTGACATCGCTACCACGTGAGATGACACGGCCATTTAATTTGTCGTGCAAAAGAGCCATTGTTTCGTTCGATGTTTGGCAAGTGACACAGTCATGTTGAAACCACATATATTCCACATCCATATCTTCCAATTCGGGCAATGAAAAGTTCGTTATCATCTCACGATTGCTAACACCATTCACAGTAACTGCTTGACCGGCCTGATTTTGGAAAAAATACGGCCCGATGATTCCGCCAGCCCATAAACCGCACCAAACAGTAACTCTTTGTGGGTGCATTGGTTTTTCGACAATCACTCTTGGATTATCATTTACCCAAATGCGGCAATTCTGCTTATTGGCGAATACACTGAGGTGAAAATATGATTTTCTTCAAAAATTTATCATCCACTGCTGTCATTTCTTTCCACCGTTCTGACCATTGACGACGTTTGGAATGGTCGGGTGGCTTTAGTTCGTGAGTCAATTGCACCTTGTAAGCGTATAAATGCAAGTCTTTATGCATAATGTTCGTCAACGCCGAGCGTGAGAGGTGCAATTGTTGGGCACGACATCGAGTTGAGGTGGACGGCTCTTCAGCCACACTATCGCGAACAGCAGCAATATTTTCTGCAGTACGAGCTATACGAGCATACACTGTTTACACATCTCCTACAGACCCGGTATGCTTACATTTTTGCACCATTTTTCCATTTGGACGATTAAATTGACGGAAAAAATCACGAAGTGCACGATATGCATTTTGATTTGAACGCCCATGTTCATAATAAGTCTGAATTGAAAATTGAGGAAATTCAAATTAAATGCAGAAAAAAAGTTGACGTTTAGGTGTTTTACTAGATGCATGATTACGCCAAATAAAGGGAGCTCCAATCAAAACGCACGATGTTAATTGAAAATAAAATAAAAAGCTATCAGAGAATTATCTCCATATTTTTTATTATGATAGAAGGACCAATAAAAATTATTTGTGAAACAAAATATCAGCCAAATGCTCGCCACGGCCATATGTTCAATGACTCTGATACATAATTAAGGTTCAATGTCGTTAATATGCCGAATTATCTTATCCATTAGCTCTTAAATTGTTCTTGGCTTATTGATGTCCACCTTTTTTTCAATTTGTATATCCCCAAGGAAAGAAGTCCAACGGTGTCAAATCACATGATCGTGGCGGCATCATCCGCAGTACCAATATACCAGAAATCATTTTCAAATGTTAATTGTGCTATATTTTACAGTTTTAAACTCTACCGGCTTAAAAAAAACACCCTTTATATAAGCCTTATAGTCAATTTTGGATATGTGCAATATAATTTTAATTTTTTAATAATTTGAAACCTTTAAAACTGATAAAATGTCTGCTTAAAAATGAGGTCATATTAGCAGAAGCTTTAAGGAATCAGTTTAATTATCATAAATCTGCAACATTGGACTCATTGAAATCTTTTTTTCCATCCACTTTCAGTTATGATGCCCATGGCGCACTCCATTTAAAACCCAAACGTTTTAAAATATTATGGATTTAGCAGATCAAGTCGATGATTATATTTGTACATTTGAAGGTCTCGGTGATATAACAATGGATTCATTAGCGATGTTTATATTTATATGGGCCGTATTGGCTCTCTTCTTAGTATGGCTGTGTAAATTTTTATACCAAAAATATGTATTGAAAGAAAAACCCGCCAGTGCCAGCAATAGTCGACAGAGCAGTGTTGCCCCTGCAGCCGGTGGTAATAAAAGCGAAAAACGTCTGTCGGAGCCACGTGATGTTCTTGCAAGTAAAAGTGAAATTAAAGATTTACTAACAAAACCGGCTGGTGGTGGTAGTGGTCGTGGTCGACCACCGGTGGGTGGGGCTGCTGCTGGTGGACCAGGTGTACGTAGACGAATGGTGAGGCAGGGATCGACAGGACCGGAAAATCGTAAAAAACGTTATGTGCCACCGCCCTCAAATGTTGTTGGACCAGAAACGGTAAGTCTTGTAACATTTTATTAGTTTTGTGTTTTTATACCCTCCATCACAATTAGTTGTTTGTCATTCCATGTGAAACTTTTTTATTATTCATCTCAGACCCCATAAAGTATATATATTCTGGCTCCTTAAGTAATTCTAAGTCGATTTAGCCATGTCCGTATGTCTGTCCATCTGTCCGTGTGTTGAAAACACGCTCATTTTCGAACAACTCAAAAGAAATGAACAAACTTGGTGCCAAATTGCTTCTAGTTGTCCTAAGTAGTTTGGGATCGAAATCCAGCAAAATCGTTGCAGTAGAACCAGAGCTATTAACTAAAATGTGGAACCACCACCTTAAAAAATTTATAATTTTGTTAGAAAAAATAACATAAATGGTCGAACAAGGCACGGAATGAGATAAGTTTTTGCAAAAATTCGTTTTATTCGACTGGAAATCACGCTCTAAAATTTCGTAAAGATCCGTCCATAATTTACCCTAGGCCCCATAAAAACACTACTCTAAAACCGTAAAAAATAATGCTATCATAGCAAAATTTGGTACGTCACAGTTTTTTAGGACTAGAAACACTGTGAAATTTCGTGACGATCGGTCCATAATTTTGTATAGGCCCCATATAAAGTCCACTCTGGCAAATTAATTAAATACGCCTAAAACCTAAGCAGATATATTTATTGTGGCAACATTTCTTCCAACTAAGTTTCATATGACCAGAAAAAATGTCAGCCTTCTGAAATTCACTGTAAATTCACTGTAAGCACTTAAACTTATTTCACCGCTGTATTGAAATTTATGTTTTTTAAAACCAAATATCACTCTGCAGAATTTGGGTTCATAACTTACTATGGCTCCAATATAAATTTCCCTCCTGAAAATCATTAAAGTTCGGCTCAAGCTAGTAAAAATTGCTATAAATAGCATAAAACTTTCTGATGGTCGGTCTAAACCGCAACCAATTTTAATGGTCTGTTTATAAAAAAAAAAAACTAATAATAAATAGATGTCACTCCTGAAATATTCGAACTGTCGGTGGAGGGTATCAAAGATTCGGCACAGACGAATGTCGCACTCTAACTTGTTTTTTCTAAAATAGTATCTGCCTGTTCAACAATTTCGAACATAAAGGTTCGCAAAGAATTTTGTATAAAAAATATATTTAAAACTGAGTTTTTTTTCATACAAATGTTCTATGCGAACGTTAACGTTCGAAATTGTTAAATAGGCAGTTTAATTTTATGTTAATTTTTTTTATAAGAACTCGATTTTTTTAAATTTATTTTTATTGTTTTTTTCTGGTTTTTAGACCTCCGTTACTTGGACAAGCCAAGTTTTTCGTTGGCTTTATAGTGATTTGGTGATTGTTAACGAATTATTAATGTCTTGGGTTATCGCACTTAATGATACTTTGCATAAAAACGAAGAAGAGGTAAGTTGCTGTTTAAATTTTAATTCATGGTTTAAATTTATGTATTTAAAAGTTGAGTGACTTTTTTTTAAGAATGAGGTAGTTAATTAAAATTTATTTCAATAAAATTAAGTTTGGGTGTAAACGTTTAAAGTAGGTTTTTGCATCTAAAAACGTTTTGTAAAAAGTACTTTTTCTTATCCGCAAAAGAGTACCTACCTCTTTTTATTTACTGTAAAAGAGTATTTTGTAAAATAACAGCCTATTCATCTATTTCCGAAAGAAAACTTCGTTCGCTTAACTAACTTTTAAAACAAATTCTAAAATGCTATTTTTTTACGTGTGGGTAATTTCATGTCAAATCGACCAAGAGTGGGACACTACCTACCCCTTTTAATTTTAATGAAATTTGGTGAAAGGTTCCTTTTATCCTATTAGGAACATATATGTATGAACAACAAAAAAAATTTTAATTTATTTTTTTCAAAAATTATGTCGTATTCAAAATGTAATATGTTCGTTGAATTGGCCAAATATGTTGAACTAAAAAACTTCTAAAACGTCTTTACATACGAAGATAATTTTTATGTAATTTTAAAGAGAATACTTGGGGCTACAAACAAAATTCATTTTTTTTTAATGTAATATGTATCTGCAAAATATTAAATTTTAAAAACGAACTAATTCAAAAACTTATTTTTTTATTTGGCTGATTTTTTTTTACATGATACCTCAAACCATTCTTTAAAAATCCTGAGTCTTTGAATCTTTTTTTTTCTTTTTTAAGATATGATTTTTTTTTTCTTTCGCAACCTTAAACAAATAATTTTAAAAAAGACTTTTATGTGCTGTTTCACAAGTGACTGAACGTGTAGTAAATTTTATATGAAAAACACTCAAAAAACTGGGTGCTTTTCATATAAATTTTTCTACACGTTCAATCAATTGTGTTGTAAAAATAGCACAAGGTGTGCTATCAAGTCATAATGTCCTAAATAATATTTAACAATTGTTTAAACAAAATATTGTTGTGTTTTAAACAAAATAAATATTTTTCAGTAGAAATCTAAATTATATGCGGTTGCCCACAGCAGTCATATATATTTCTTGTAATTATTTAAAGACATATAACTTTACAACTTTATGACAACCTTGTGAATCCCCGCATTGTAATTCAGACAAGCCGGTCACTAAGCGTTTAAGCCTAATTCGAGTGCGCTGAATCCAGTGGTGCTAACCGTTTTTTTTAGGTTATCTCTTGTTTTCGAGATATACCGTTATTTCTAAAATGGAGGAGGCTGCCCAACATATATTCGCGGAACTCAAAAACTTATTGAAATTAATAAAAAAAACCGAAATTCCGCAATAAATAATAAAGTAGGGTTGGTCATACATTTGACCCATCCAGGAGCATTCTATGCGCTGTACCATACAAATATGGCGGTTTAATAAAATTCCTTAATTTGGCCCCTGCAGCGCTTAGGATACTCCTAGATCAAGTGTACCGAACCGAACACTAAGGAGCAATATTTAGAGTTTATTTTCGAACACTGGTCTAAACACACCAGTTCCATATTAACCATTTTATACAAAACTAAATTTTCTTAATTATTCATTGACAAAATTAAAGTTTTGTGTACTTTTTATAAAAAAAGGAACATAAAAAACAAAAACGAGTTTTCTTTTAATAAAAGTACTTGTTTCTGAAAAAAGTGCTTCTATACACTAGCTGAAATTTTTTGTGGACTTTTTATAAAAAGAAAATGGAATAGATTTAAATATTTTAACAAGTACACCTTTTCCTTAAAACAGACCTTCTTTGCAAAAAAATACCCTTATTTTGAAATTTGGAACTTGAAAAGAAATTATTTTGTAAAAAATATATTTTATCCATAAATATGTAATAATATTTTATTAAGGGACTTTTTTGAAAAAGAGGAACTTTTTTAAAAAAGGGACCTGTTTGATGGTACTTGTTTTGTTATTATATTAAAAGTCCTTTTAATGACTTTATTGCCAAAGACTGTGTTTAAAATAAGATTATTAAACAATTCCAATTTCTTTTGTATCCCGAATCGTGACATCACCTGTTTTTTACATTTTTAATTGTTTTCGTTTCAAGAATTATAGTCTTTCGCTCCAATGCATACATATGATGTCATTAAGACC
Source organism: Pollenia labialis (assembly GCA_949318255.1). Classification (NCBI taxonomy): domain Eukaryota; kingdom Metazoa; phylum Arthropoda; class Insecta; order Diptera; family Polleniidae; genus Pollenia; species Pollenia labialis. Next base: position 117,278,599 of record OX439143.1, read on the forward strand.
ATTTTAAAAACAATTTGAATGAACATTTAAACATGCACACATACTACATACCAATCGTACTAATTTCTATATTTTACATCATTTTATACCAAGAAGATTCATACATATTTTTTTTTTTTTTATTTTAATATCTGGAATTCGTTTTTAATAAACAATTCAATTATTTATATTTTATTTATTTAAACGAATAAACAAGAATTCTATTAAATATTTAATAATAGGGGTGTTCATCGAATAAATACCAAGGTTGCAATATATTGGTGTTGCATACTGAAAATGGCGAACTAGTGATGGGACATACATTTTTTTCCACTCAAATTCTTTGCAGAATATTAATTTATTCTACATTCGCTAAGTCTGCTACGATATGTATATATTTTTTCATTAACAACTTTTTGTTATTTTACTATTTTTTTTAATTACAAGTACACATACAACTACATATTTGGTCCGTGGCATTGTATTAACAATTTTTTTAAATTTTTTATACGTCACGCTTGCTTTGATTTTCCATATTTATACATGACACGTATCAATAGATTTTATTTTTGTTTTTTGTTTCAAATCATCTTTTAGTTTCGATTTACATTATGTGTTCACTAGATGTTCATTAAATGTATTGAATAGTACCAGTATTAATGCCCATATCAATGTGACTGACGACTTGTGCCACAATTTGTTGTTCAGTAAATGTCAATGTTAATGAAAGGTTTTTTTTATCAATTCGTTCACCCGTCTACTCTTTTGAGTGGCACTTGTTAGTTTTATGGTATTTAACATGCTATTGGGGTCATACAATTAAGTGACAAAATTTAATTATAGCAAAATATTTGTTATTGTTTTGATTTATATGATCTGACCTCTTGTTTTAAAAGTGGTTACTCCACAAACGATGCGTTAGAGGTGCTAAAGGTTTACAATACGTGTCAATGCACTGCACGCCTTACTTGCGTTCAACATTTAAAATAACATGACACGCTTTCTACGCGGCATCACAAAAATAAAATTTAATATGTCAAAATCAGTTGATTTTTTTGAACGTCGCACAGTGGGAGATTTAAAAAAAAATGGAAATAATTCTGTCTTTTGTAAACTGTTTGTCCAATTGAAATAAAATCAATTTAGGACTTGTATTCGAGTTTTAGTTTTGGATTGGGGTCTTCAGGAGGACCGCCTTAGGTTCCCAAAGTAGGGCATCTCGGGTAGGCAAGACCAAAGGGCTTTGCAGGTTCTACATTATATTTCGAATTGTTAATTAATGCCCGATTTTAAAAAAAAATTTATCAATGAAATCTTCAAGTCGAGTTTTACAAAAACACGCATAGTTAATCTCTTATAGTTTGGGAAATATTGGACTTTGAAAGGTAAAATTTGCTATTTTTGTCCTGCCTTGATCTATAATGACACAAATTTATCAAGATTTTTTCGAAAAAAGTTTTTTGTGAATTACTTACAAAGAATAAATATCATACAGAAAAAACTGTGAAAACGATCCTTTGAAATTAAAAAGAGAGAGAGAGAGAAGAGATAATATTGTAATTTATTGCCCTGTTATGCAGGACTTTTGTTGTATTACCGTTTGTTGACTGAAGCAGCAGGGTTCCCGGTTTTATTTTATACCGTATTGCCAATTTACGATTTTTCATCCCCCAAAATCTTCAAAATAGCCATTTTCTTATCCCCAAAAATCCCTACAGATGCTTACAAATAAAATAATATTATGTCAAATAAAAAATATGCATACATTTATTTATTTTATTTAATCCATTTATTTAATATTCACCCTTATTCCATTTAGCGTCGTCAATACGAAACGATAACGTTTTGTGTCGATTCTTGCAAATCGGTATGCCCATTGTCAATATCAAGTTTTATCGATAAGCGTCGATGTATTTTGGGTATGCCGTACGCAACGTTAACGATGGCATCGATATAAATTGACTCTGATTTTGTCGTCAGTCTTATTGGTGTCGAAACAGTTTTATTCCTTTTTAACTTTACAATAATAATAATGTTAAATTAAAAAAATGAAAAATGAGCAACAAAGCTACGCAAAAATTGCAAAAATTTGCAAAAATAGCGAAAATTGGCGAAAATTTTTAAAATTTCAAACAAGCCATAAAATTGATTAAAAGCTCATAAATCTATAAGGAATAGCAAAAATTCCATACAAATTTCTAAATTAGTGGAAATTCGCGAATTTAAGTCATGTGTCTGATAGACGAAACTTTTCGGCTAAGTTTTCTGATTCTTTAGAGCTTTAACGATTTTTAATAGATATCAAACTTTTCTATCATACCGCTATTTTTGCGAAGTTCCCATTTTTATCGAATATTTGTAATTTCTTATAGTCTAAGGATTTTTTTTTAATCAATTTTATGGCTTTTTTGAAATATTGAAATCTTTCACGAATTTCCGCTATTTCAGCAAATTTTCGCGTAACTTTTTGTTGCGCTTTTTGGGAATCGTCGCCGTTATGAAGATAGCTCCATATATAAACCGAAGTCTGTATTTTACAGGGCACAATCAACACTTTCGATTTATACGGGGCATTAGTAATTGTGAATTTTTTAGCATAAATAAAGCTTCCCTTTTTTAGAGCAAAACATTTTTAAAAAATGAACATCAAATTGCATTTTTTTTTTGATAAAAACTGAAAACAAAACAAACCAACTGTCTAAGTTATTAGAGATGTGCTTTAAAAAACGATAAACAATCGACATCGTTACACTGCTGTTATAGAATACAAGTTTTGTATCGAATTGATGACGACGTCGATGAAAATTGATATTGATATTTAATGGATGACGATGGCGAAGACGTTAATGGGAATAAGGGTGATTATTAAAACTAAAATTTCTTTGTACTTTGAGTTCTATATGTCTACATACACATGAATATAAAAAGAGTAAAAACGCACAAAAAAAATAATTATGCATCAATATTTATGATTTCAAAAACTTCTAAAACAAAATCTAGTTATTCGTCATCAGCCAATGCAATTTAATTTCAAGTTGGTTGTTTAAGAACTTTGTCACAGCAAACTGAATTAGTTTGAAAATGTGTTTTTATTCTAAAGAGAGTTTCTTATAACTCATACTGCATTCGGTTGCGAGTTTTGTTAAAATTCATAACAGAAAAGGCGCGTTCAAAAGCGTTACTTGTTGGTAGAGAAAGCATATTGAAAACTGTTTTTGCGAGCTCTTGAAAAGGTTTCGAATCACCATTTTTTTACCTCCAAAAAAATCTCCTTTCGATTTTCACGAAGATTTTATCCCCAATTTCAAAAGAAAATCCCCTATTTGGGAACAAAGCCCCAGTAGAATGGCCCATATGGTTTTTTGTCGTCATTCTACTTTAAAAATTTTATGTATATAACCAAATAGCTTAAACAAAATGAATACGGGAATTTCTGTTCATTTTATAAATTATTTTAAACATGAAAATTAAAAAAATTTATGTTTTTCTACTTTAAGCGTTGTTGTTTCTACACAAAGCAAGTAAAACAGTGGTATAATCACCGCATACGATATCGAGCAAAATTGATCGAAATCTTTTATTCTGGTATCATGACACTCGATGTCGAATTAAGTATATCGTAATTAGAGATATTAGCATTCGATATCGAGTAACCAAAGACATCACATCTCTCGAGTTTTCATTCGATACATCAGTGTCTATCGTATTCAGAAAAATACGATAGATTTTTCGATACGATAGTTTACTCGATATCTAATGCGGTGATTAGACCCCAGGATTTCATGGATTCAATATTGAACAATGTTTTTTTAACATTTTTTATATAAAATTATGTCATATGTAACAGTGATGGTTAGGGCTGGTTCTAACGTTCTGATGATGGGTCCCGTACCCTTCTATGGGTTAATTTGGGCAGGGGTCCAGTCCCTCATGGAGGACTGGGCTCTGGGGGAACATAGGGGATGCGTCAGGCAAGGGAATTCATCTCTCCCGGGAATGTAATGCGACTGTTGGTGGCTTATCTGACTGGTCACCACACGATCAGATACCACCTTTATCGGATGGACCTGGCAGAGGACCAGGAATGCAGACTATGTCTAGACGGGGACTAGTCGACGAAGCATATACTGTGTGACTGCCCGGCGCTGACATGGGCCAGAAGGAGGCACTTGGGGTACGGTATAATGGGTGCGTCCCGAATCGGTTCTTTATTGGCAAAGGTCCTGGTTGGGTTCCTTTGGTAAGCGGAGGGTATTTTGGCCAACTAAGGGGAGTGGGTACAATAGACCTAACCTGGTCGCGGTACTCGTCACTGTGGGGGGAACCTCCTTGCTTTATCGTTAAAAAAAAACAGTGATAATTTTAAACAAAGACCATACTTTTAAATTTTTATCAATATTGCGCCATGTTAATTTATTGTGTGAATGTCTAGTTTGTGGATACATTGAAAAATTGGGGAAAAATTAGAATTTTTAAAGTTTTCGGGACTAACCTACAAAAACTAAATTTTGATCATCCTTGCAATACAAGTTAGATATCCCGATGTACCCATCAATGTTAGTCTTACCAAATGAAATGAAAGATTTTTGTGCCGATTAATATTCCAGAAAATATTCTGAGGTTTGTAGGGTCGCTTGAGAAATATAAAGGAAATAATGCAAAAAGTGGCAAATAAATTAAAGGTCACTAAATCTTTGAAACTTTAAGCTGCTAGATAAAAATCTGAGGATGCCATTGCAATCAACACTCAGCATCAGCAAAAATTTGACCGAAAACAATGGACAGAAATCTGAAAAATTTTGGTGTGGTGCCCTTTATTTTTGTACGTAATTTAAAACTTCACTTAAAATTTATTACAGAATCATAATTATCTGGGCATGTTTTTTTTAAAGTATTTTTGCGTTAAAAAAAAATTTCTAACTTGCATATAAATGCATATTTTGCATTCAAGCAATTGAATTCTTAACAAATAAACGATTTTGGGATCCTGTGGTAGAGCTGCAAAACAATCGTTAGTACTATTTGTTGGCCGACTGTCAATAGGTATTCGCTATCGATACTGTCGGCAAACTCGTCTATCGGGGATTCCTCACCAAACTGTGGCAATTTTTTAACTTGTTTGTATTATTTTTTTTTACAAAAATTTAAGAAAATTTGGTGATTTAAGTGAAAGTGCAAAAAAACAGACAACCGCCTTGATTTTAATTTAAGCCACAAATGACACTGCAATTATGCTGATATTTTATAAGTCAAAAACAGTTCCTGGGGACGAAGTTAAAACTTAAAAATTTTTCACTACCTACATCCACCGATGTAACACAAAACAAAATTTCGGTACTCTCGATAGTTTTTAAACTAACTATCGAATGGACCGACTATCGATAGTTTTGCATTAATGACTGTGTTGGGATGCTGGAGAACATCTCTGATAGTCAAAGTTGTATCTATCCATCATATTTTGCTGGTATTTACACAGAAAAAAAAAAATTGATTTCAATTAAAAAATTTTTGATATTAATTAAAAACATAATTAAATTTGCACCAGTAAACAAATTAATATTATCAATTAAACGTTTAATTCTATTGATTAAACGCTTAATTCGCTTGATTAAATTTTTAATTAAAACTGATTTTACTTTTGATTAATGCTTTAATTGAAAAAAAAATATTTTATTGCAATTTAAATAATGTTACAAAATTTCATTAGAATCGGACATATTTGCTCATTGCTTCAAATATTGTGTTGATAGGTCTACAATTTTAACACAGGTCCTTTGTAAACCCCCTCACTGAAATAACTAATAAAATCTCATATAGATAAAGATATCAAAATAATATTTGGCACAAAGAACCTTTGCATGAATCTTAACCACGTAATACAATTTTGTTCTTGTGGAGCCATTATTGCCCATGGGTTCCAAATAGGATACACCATCGAAAATGTGTCTCTAAATTCTGTGATGTAGGGTACGGTCTTAACCAACTATACTGTCTTACTTGTTTTTGCTTACATAATTTCAATAAATTTGTATGCCTATTAAAACAAGTTTTAACCATTATCGTGTCATTTTTTCGAACAACTTAATTGTGACACTATTAATATTGATTTAATAAAAACTTAATTTGAATATTAAATAAAAAAAAATCTAGGTCAAATAATAGCAATATGTTAATATGAATATGAATATTGACCATATATAAATTAAGTTTTTTTTTATCTTTACGTTTAAACCGCAACATACGGCAAAAGAGTTTTTTGCCCCATTTTTTGCTAGAGTACCTTAAATTCTATAAATTGCTATCGAGCGGTTGGTTGGCTGGCTACTTTTGGTTTTCATTTGCGTATGGGAAACAAATTTCAGAATTAATAATAATTAAATGCAAATAATTTTATCAGTATATGATTCTTATTTTTAGTTCGCTTAAATATTTATTTAATAAATTCATTTTATAAATAGCAAAAATTTAAAAAGTATGAAGTTGCAGTTGGATTGTAAAAATCTAGATTAGTCTGGGATCACACTATGAAAGTTTTATTTCAGAAAGTCTGAGTATATGGGTGAGAGGGGAAAAAGGAACAGCATGTTCTCTTCCCCTCTCACCAGTAAACTCAGACTTTCTGAAAGAAAACTTTCATAGTGTAAACCCAGACTTAGGGCTAAAAAATCAGAGCGAGTTAAACTCTCTTTTTGGTTTAAAATGTGTTTAAACCAACAAATCTATAAATCACCACAGAGATAAACTATTTTTAAACGCATAAAATTGGGCGTTTAAACTACCAATACATACCATATGAATTTGCTAAGATTTATCGTAGTGCTGCCACATGTTTTTTTTTTAACAACATATAATACATGGGACACTGATTTATAGTTGTTAAGTTTAGTTCAACTAAACCAACGTTTAAACCATCAGCGATTTATTAGCCATTAGTGTAAGTTTGAAACAGTACTGCCAGAATGCAAACCGATTTCTACCTAAACAAAAAAAAAAAAGTTTTTCCTACATAAATTTAAAGTAAATTAATTTGAGTTATACTTTGTTCACACTTGAGTTTTAAAACGCGTTTAAGCAAAATGTTGATTAAGTTAATCAAAGCCGTTCACATTACATTTGAGATGATTAAGATGACAGATGATAAAGAAAAAAACAAATTTATATTTCTTTAAAGTATTAAAAATTGATAAAAAAAAAAAATTTTTATAAAGTTATCAGAAGATTATTTTAAACATATTAATGACGAAATTGTGAAAATTTATGAATTATTTAAGGAAAAAATAAAAACATTATGATAGGAACACAACTGGGACGAACGACGAATTTTTGGCCGCGAATATTCGTCGCCAAAAATAAAAATATTTGTGTATATGAAAATGCACACAATCAGGGCGCCGACGAAAATTCGGCGGACGCTGCAAACTTTAAATAGATTTAATTCTAATTCGAACGCCGTGTTTCATACGCCGAATTTTTACAGCGAATTTCTTCCGAATAATTCGTCGTGCTGGACGAAATTCGTCGTTCGTCCCAGTTGTGTTCCTAGCATTAAGCAGAAATCGTGGTCGGTTGTTCAGTTAATGCTGGCCGATTCTACATTATACTAAGTTTGAGGTATGTTCAGTGGATTATATGTAATTAATGAAGTGATTTAGTTGTAAACATGTCAATTTGAAGTGATAACAAATCACTTAAATGTATGGGAAATCATCTCGATTTTGATGTGATTAGAGCTCGATCACGTTCGAGTTGCTTAAACGCGTTTAAGAACCCAAGTGTATTACACGAATATATGTTGTGCAACCTCAACGGTATATCTCGAAAACAAGAGCTAACCTAAAAAAAACGGTTAGCTCCATTGGATTCAGCGTACCCGAATTATGATAAAACGCCATGTACCCGTCTTGTCTAATTTTGCAACTATCACAATGTTATTAATGAATCGATTTTTCATTAGAATTAAAGATACGAGAAATCGGTTGTTTTATATGGATGTGGGACTTGGCTAATGACGGAAGCACTTGGAAAGATACTTTAAATTGTCGTAAACAAATGCTAAGGGAAAATTTTGAAGGTCTGGTGGCTAAATACCATATGCAACAAATTACTTTTTGAGAAATGCAGCAAAATTACAATACAAATCGAAGTGAAAAAGAGACAATTGAATTGTATTGGTCACACCCTGTCGTCTGTCCCTTTTTCAACGCTCTTTGCTTTTAATTCGTTTGATTTTCGGATACCTAGAATTTCTGTCTAAAAACCGCTGTAGCCATCAGAAAGTTTTTATTAAATTCGGGAGTAGTTATTCTTTATGAAGGCTTCTATTCCTATTTTTTCCGTTGGTGAGTACCGCGTAATCATTATGAAGTATACCCGATCGTTCCCATTAATCTCTATTAGGAATCTCCAGTTAAGGAGTTTCCTCAAAGTAAATTTTTTTGAAAATGCTTTTTTAACTACCCAGAATTTAAAAAATCTATCTGATTTCCCCTCTTTACTAGTTAAGTAAAGAAAGTAACTTCATATATGGGGATATTTTCCCTACTTCTAACAACACTGGTTTGAAACCATGTTCTTGATAGATTGGTGATGTTAAAAAATATTTCAAGCAAACCAAAAATGTAAGCTGATTCATTTCAAAGAGTAGAACACATTTATTTTTGGAACACTCTAAAAAAAGAAAAAATTATAATAAAATAAAATTACGTAAGCTTTTACCAAAGCTGCTTTATAAAAAATTTAATATGAAATCTTTTGAGAACGAGTTCCAAGAATTTGTTAATCATCATTAGACATGCTACTTGCACATTATTAAGGTTTGCCTGACTCTCTGTCTGTTCGTCTGAGATAAAACATTAAAAAAACAAAAATTTTAAAAAAGACCTTGACCTTAGTATTGAAATTAAAATGAATGAAATGAAAAACCAAGTAAGCGTGCTATATTCGACTATGCCGAATCTTATATACCCTCCACTATGGTGCTATAAGAACAGAAAGTTATATAAGTAAATAGCGTCCATTTTTTTCTGAAAGTCTTGTATTGGCATCGAAGCTATTTGTACTAAATTTTGTAACTTTTGCTTAAACTAATCTATTTTGTATTTGTGTGGGAGGTGCCACACCCACTTATTCAATAACACCCACTTTCTGACGGATTTTGTGTATAGACAAAAAATTGTTCTCCTTCTCCTTTTCACATTCGCCGGTAATAAAGAAATCTATTTTATGCCACGCCCACTTCATCAATATCGCCCACTTTTTGCCAGATGTCATGCATTGATACCAAAGCTTTGTGTACCAAACTTGGACACTTGACCTGCTACGATTCGCCAATTAAACAGAAATTTGTTTGTATTTGTATGGTGCCACTCCCACTTCTTCAATGCCGCCCAATTTGTTAAAAGAGATTGTTTGTTGGACACTTTTTCTTTCACCGTTATTCAGATATAACCAGGGCTGTGGAGTTATCAAGAAAAAGTTCTAACTCCGACTCCGACTACATCCGTTGAAATTTTTTAGGTACGACTCCGACTCCGACTCCTACTCTAACCTTGATTCTCAGTGTATATGTATATGAGACTTCTCCCTTTTTGACTTTAAACTCTTTTTTTAATGCCTTTAAATGGTTAAATATAGCGAGAAGATAATTCTCTATATATGAGTAGGTGAGATGCAAAACTTATTCGTTTCACTTTATTCGAATTTTGAGAAAATGCAATAAACATACAGCGCCCGATTAGATGGACGAAATCAGTTGAACTATTTTGATTCTGATGTGTTATGCCATTCTTGATAAATAACTCAACAGTTGAAAAATGTAAACCATCTGAATTATAGAAAAAAAAATAGATTTAATTTTGGAACGAATGAGTTTTGCTACGAATTTTCGCAAGAAACGAGTTTTGCTACAATCCATATGGGATTGATCTAATTTTGCAACACACTTTAGCCCACAAGCAAAATTAATCATTGAGCTTTAGTATATTTTGAAAGTTATATTAATTTATTAAAATTCTGCAAACAGTGCTAAAAAAATGCAACAATAGTTCTGTTGGGGAGAGATAAACTACACCAATTTACACTTTTTTTTTAAAATACGTATTATACTATTGGAATTAGAATCTTTACCCTATCGGTGGGTGGATTCCCATAAGTCCTATCTAATGTAGTTTTCGAGGTGGAAAAGTTAAAAACAACAGCAGGTCAAACTTGTTTAGACGTAAACGGCATCAAGTCCATTAAGTGTGGTTTTCTGAATGTGTAGACAATTTTTATTTAAACATGCAAATGCGCCTTCAGTTGTTATCTTGAATAATTTGTAGGCATAACACATTTCAAAGAGAAAAGTAGGGTACAAAAATTGTTGTAAGCCATGTATTATTTTTGGTAAATAGCAGACTTTTTGTTGATGGATTTGGTGCTGTTTGTCTAAAGGAATTGAACGGTACAAATACCTGCATTGGAGGTAAAGAACACCAAGTCAAATTAAATAAGTGAAGGTATATAACGTAATTTTATTAAGGATATCATCGACATAAAAAAATATATAAGTCACATAAAATATTCGAACAAAGGCAAATTTTTAATACAGAAATAAAAGCATTCGAGCATTTTCAATATGTTTTGCAGTCTGTTGTAAAGTTTCCAAAATGTGGTTTGGTGTAGTTTATCTCCCACCTGCAGAGTTAAAAAATATGAATTTTTAAACAAATAAATTGAAATGTTTATTTTTCAGTGTACTCGGCATATTTTTTTCGTCCCTTAATCAATATTATTATTGTCCAAGACAAAAATATAAAATTCCAAGTCTTTATTTTCTCTCCAATTTTCCCCAAAGTGAGTAGAAAAAGTATTCTCAAATCATTTTTCTGGTTAACTCCCACATATCTGGAACAATGGCACGTATTTTTTCCAGAAGCTACAGCAAATTTTATGTACTAACGTCTAATATAAAGTAACCTTCTAAAGGAAATAATTCCCAGTTTCTATTTGTTAAAATTGTTGAGTTAAATACATTCAATTTTTAAAGTATCACTATCCAGTGTGACCTAAGAAAGCTGACGAATGCCGTAGCGGGCCAGAAAATGCATTACATTCTGCTGGTGTCCAATAATTGTAAATTTGTCTGTACTATTTCTGTCCAAAGGAAAGCTAAGGTAAAATGTAACAAGAAGATACAATATAATAGTCTGGTAGTGTATAAAAAAGTCATTTCTGCAAATTGAAGGAATAGGACTATTACAAAAAAGCTTTATAAAATACATAACTGAAATTTAGCTCATAGAATAAATTCGAAAAATAAAAAATGTTGAATGTATTAACATCGCTACAAAAATATTTTTCAATACACGATTTATAAAAAACGAATATGTCCAAGCGAACTTGTTTACAAATTTGCATGCTTAAATTCTCTAAATTGACTCTTTTTCATCAACAATACCTTGGCGCACTTCACACAGAAAGGTTAAGACAGCGAACCATCGAATTTTGTTACAGAAAATGCAAAGAGGTAATTTTGCAAACGTCTGGTGAGTGGATTGAACCAGTTTTGTTTTACCAACTTTACACATAAAAACACAGAAAAGAACATGCTTCGATACAATCTAAATGTTTATTCTAATAAAGTTCTAAATATTTTGTCAAAATCAATTGTTATCTCAATTTTTTAATTTTTGAAACTCACCTACTCATATATAAGTGCTCCTTATTTTCTGACTACAAAATTTTTAAAGCACAATCTCTTAAAAAAATTATATTTTTTAAGCCAAAAAATTTGAAGTCGGAGTCGTGAGTTTTTGTGGCTACTACGACTCCGACTCCAGTACAAAAACATGAACCCCGACTCTTCAACTCTGACTCCGACTCCACAGCGCTGGACATAAGTATATATCGCACCCTAAATACAAAAGAGTCACAACTCAAAATACTAAAATGTTCAGGAGAGGCAAAAAACTGTTTATGTAAAAATGATTGTAATATTTAAAGAAAATATTGTTCCATTATGAAAACATGCAATATTGAAGAAGGTTCTGCTATATTTTTTTCAATTTTATATTATATTTGCAAAAATAAAACAAAATTTTGATTTATGACTCTTTAACTGAAATTTTTTCGATTAGCTCGTGATATTATCTCAAGTTGTGTCTCTTTAACTGATAAAATGTTTTAATTTTGTAAGTTTCCTACTTACTTTTTACAACTAAAGAAGCACAACTCAAAATAATATACCCTGAAATTTATCACTTTTTACAGTAATAGAGTCAAAACTCAAAATAAAACTCTTTATGTGTAATAAAAGTAATCAGTGGTTCTTGAACACAGTAACGTAACTAAAAATAATTCTCTTCAGTTCATCGTGCAGAAGCAACACACTTAACATAAAAATAGACATAACTGCATTTTTCCAGTTAAAGAAGATAGTAATGTGAAAGAAATTTTTGCTGCAGTTAGAGATGTGTATTCTGAATTCATTTATGGAAAAAAGTCAGTTTTGGAAAATTTTGAGTTGTGACCCTTTTGTATTTAGGGTGCGATATATTTGCTGCCACGCCCACTTCTCCAATCCCGCCTTCATTATTTCAAATTTTGTGTATTGATTACCAAGATGCTTTTACCTTATTTAGAAACATTGGCTCTTTTCGTTCTCTAGATGTTTATATTCGAACACTGCTTCGAAGTAACCTAGTGGCTACAGCAAATGTGCGAATTAATGTAAACTTGAGGAAACATTTTGTTTAGACGGCGCTGCGAAATATGGCCCCAAAAATTAAATGAAAATTTACCCCAAATTTGGGGATATTTTTCATAATGAAATATGACCTCATTTTTGATGAAAAATTACCCCAACAAAATGAAAAATAACCCTTAAAACAAAATTAAATATAACCCCAAGGCGAATTTATTACAGGTGGTCTTAAAAGCCCTGCTGATTTTAGCTAAATCACTGTTGGATGTCAAAATTTTGTTTATTCTCTTTTATTATCTTTGTTTTGTTTTATTTCTGTTTTTGACATTGTACAATGATTTTACAAAAACAAATTGCTTGTGGATTTTTTACGAGTTGTACTTGTTGTAGTACCGAGATTACCTGGGATGAATTCGCCTTGTATAACCCTTAATTTGGGGAAATTCTTCATTATGAAAAATTACCTCAAAATTTATAATGAATTTTTCCCCAAAAAAGAACACAAAGAAAGTTATATTAAAAATCCCAAACTTAGAATCCCGATTTCAAAATACGAATAATTATACAGTTTTGGTTTTAAAAATCGTGCGAGTGATAGCATGGTTGGGCTTTCGGCCGGGCGCAACGATTTTCTTTCCTATGGAATAACGAGTACTGTTTTCGCTCAGTAAAGCTTGTTTTAATAGCAGGCCTTCGGCCGGGCGTTAGGATTTCTTCCTCTATGGTATAACAAACAAAGGCTTCGCTAACTAAAGACTCTCTGCATAACCGTCAAGGTATTCTCTACTTTGATATAAGAATTCGGGTTTTTTATACTGTCCCTAGAAACTTTTACATAAAATGTGTGTAAAAATGTTTGGGGTGATTTTTCATTTCTTAAAATTTGCATTTTTTATTAGAAAACGAAAAATATTTGGGCCATATTTCATTCCTTGATATTTGGGCCATTTTTCATTTGACTTAAAATGCAAAAACACCCTAACGGAAAAACAAATGGCCCCCAAATTGCGTGTTGTTGTGGCTCATGTAAAATTTTTTGGGCGTTCTTTACTTTCCTTTAGGGACCATATTTCCTGGGGTCATTTTGCGAACCGCCTTTTATAACACCGTCATTTGCTTAAGCAAAGTGCGAAACTGATCGCACATTCCGTACGGCATCAGATGTTTTTTTATTTTGTTTTTTTTTTAATACATTTGAGAGGCTTTTTGTATTTTTTGACAGCAGCAAATAAAGCTTAGAAAATTAAATTGTTTGTTCAAAAAATTCTAGAAAATACTAAAGAAATATTGTCCTATCAAGTAAAGTATCGCAGATACAGATATATCGGCAAACCTGAAATATCACCGATATATATTCGGTATGGTTTACATCCCTAGTTTTTATATTCTTCATAAACCTTATTATAATCCTTAGTGCCCATTCACATTATACGATTTTTGTCGTTGCGATTCTTACCTTTTGGACGAGAGGGGAGAGAGGAATTAAAAGGGGTACACAAGCGAGTGTACTCTTCGATTCATTTTGTTCGCTCATTCGTTCTCTCAATGTTCTCTCATTTGACGAAAAATGTATTGAAGTTCGGTTGCAAAAGAAAAAGTCGTAACGACAATGTAAACATCAGACCGACTTCAAAGAGGAAACGACAATAATCGCAACGACAAAAATCGTATAATGTGAATTGGGACTTAGCTAGTGATATTAAAAATTCGAAATAGCTCTTTTTTCAGATACAACTAATTTTCAAAACTCAATTTTGTTTTTTTTCCTTTCAGGGTCTTGCTATTGAAATTGTGCGTGTTCTGCCCGACAGTCCTCCACCTGGCTTAAGTAATATTTTCTGTAATGCCGACGAGGCCAATCCAGCTGATATGGTGAGCCAATAAAAATTACCCACAATTATTTTTATATAAAACAAAAATTGCCTTCAACAGCTTATAACTTTCGATTGTGATGCCATGCCGGTTCTGCAAGTGAAAAGTTTCCGCCAGAAATCGGGCAAAGTTGAGACCTCACATTACAAGGTGACCGTATCAAGATTCCGTGCACGCATAGCAAATGGCATGAACTACAATACCTTAAAAGGTGATATGCGCGTAGAAGGTTTTCCAGATGTAAGTAGATTTTTTATTTTATTTATTCCATTTTTATTTCTATAAATTTTTATTGGGTCTTAAAATACATTTCCAGATACGTATTGCCATGAATAGTGTGGGTGCTATTAAGCCCATGGACCACGATGAGCAACAGTTTCAGGCCCAAGTTTCCGAACATCTAACAAAAGCCCTGCGTGATACCATCTATCCAGTAGATTTCTCCATTTATGCTACTTGTCCTCGAGCCGATATTGATCCCATGGATTTGCCTGTAATATATCCAATTCCATATGATAATATGGCGGTGAGCGTAAGAACATTGAGAAGAGTTTACATACAAAGCCATGTGTATGATGACATAAACATTACATTGTCATTTAAAGACAAAATGACAACCACATTTTCACAATTATTTCCAATACCTTTACAGTTATTAACTTGTTTAAACAAAAATTTAGTTTATTTTTATGGTGTCATTGAATCAGTTTGTCCACTTTACATTTATGTTTAATGGATTTGGTTTTTATTTTCATTATTTAGTTTTAATAATTCCAACCCTACACTTCTCTATGTTCTTAACCCTTTACCACCCCTTTTCAGAGTTTTTCTCATTTAAGTTTTTCATTCTTAGGGCTAATAAATCAGTGTAAGTTAAACACTCTTTTCGCTATAAAATGCAAATCTTTGAATCAGTAAACATTTAAAGCATCTCTAAACGCATAAAATTGGGCTTTAAAACTACCAATGCAGACCATATTAATTTGACAATATATTTGATACTGATTTACAGCTTTTAAGTTTAAACTACATACAAATTGAAGTTTATTTCAACTAAGCCAGTGTTTTAACCTTCACTTATTTATTAACCATAAATGTTGTTAATATTGTTAAAGTTTAAACCTAAAAAAATATGCCTTTGATAACTGTCATTTTCACTAATTTTATTTAGTGTTGTTTCAAAATTTTGGATCTATTTGTTTTTGTGTTTTAAAATTTGTTTTATTTTGTCTTCTCTTTCTTCCTTTACAGGGTCGTTTTCAATATTATTACAATTACTAAAAAAAAATTTCATAAAAACAAAGCTCCCTAAATATTAATTATACCAAATCAATTAGAAATGTTTGTAGATTTCAATAAAAAATTTCGAATTGCATATAAAGATATCAAAGGCTTATTTTTAGGTTAATTTTTATAAAGAACAATGCTCTAATTCATTTAGTTAGTTAAACAAAAATCTTTACATTTCCTTAACACTATACATTTCCCAGAATCAAATGGACATGCAGCAGGGTGGTGGTGGTTTACAGCCCATGATCTCGGGTCGACGCTTATTGGTGAAGATCGTGAAAGGGGAAGCGCTTAAAGAAGCCAAAGATCCATTTGTGGTAGTAGAAATGGATGAGCCAGCTCAAAAGAATCAAACAGGAGCCAGACAAGGCAATAATCCCTATTGGGATGAACATTTCTTGTTGTAAGTTTTCTTCGATATTAAAATTTAAAATGTCATTTACAAATTTCTTTTTTTTTAGTGACTTGGCACCCCAATCTGCTGAAATTCTTTTTGAAGTTTATGATCGCCCTCACGATCCCTTAGATGCTCCCAAGTTTTTGGGTCTAGGTTTGGTTGGCATCGATGAATTGGCTGTGGGTCCTGCCTCGACTCAAGTCCTTACATTGCAACCCCGCCCCTATGAAACGCAACCAGTTTTTGGTTCCATTACCGTCGATTTTGTGTTTATTGAGGGCGCTGAAATACCTGCCGGTCCTAGACCATATAAACTTAAGGAAGCTTTGCATATAAGTACACCAGCCATTAATGAGCACATGAAAAATGGTTCAAACTTGGCTGATGCTGCCGTACGTGCCTTACAGGAAGGTGCCTTGGCCACCAATGGCCAGCCCAGCAAGAGTACACTGATTATACACAGTGTTCAGAGGGTGAGTTCTTTGGTATTAAGGAGGAAAAATTGCTTCCTGAAATATGTATGTAGTTTTAAGTAGACTTTAGTTAGAGAGATGAATAAAGAAATGTTGGAGAGTATTGTTGAAAAGAATTTTAATTTCAATTTGATCAAATAAAGAGCTTAAAAGCTTCTTTATAGTTGAACTTTGACAACACCTTCTATCGTTGTTTAGAATTCTTTTTTGTCCTTTTAATGTTTTAAATCTTTTAAATTAAAAAAATAATAATTTTATTACAAAAAAAGACCAAGCTAATTAAAAATTTCCTCTATGGAATTTAAAGATTTATTAATAAGCTTTAAAAGCTTTTCTAAAGATTTTTTTAAACAAAAAGAATTATTTAAAGCTTACACTAAAATTCAAAAAAAGCTCAAAGAGCTTAAGAAAACATTAACATGTGAACATAAGTTTAAAATATTGCTTAAAAGCATTTTTAAAGCTTTTAAAAGAAGATAAGAAATTTGTTAAATTAAAAAAATTCCTTGGGATTTTTATATAACAAATTTCTATTTAAAATTATAAAAATACCCTGGAATAAATAAAAGCAATAACACTTAAATAAATAAAGTTACCTTAGTTTATGATAATCTTTTAAGTTCAATCATTATAATTAAAGAGCTTTTTTTAAAAAGAAAATTTTAAATACATACCTTTTTTGTTAGGTTATTTAACATATTAAAAAGCTTTTAATAATACTATTGAATTTTAAAAGGTCAAAAAAGTTTTCTAATTTTTATAATACGAAAAACTTTTTAAAGTTCAATAAAGTTTTGTAAATATTACAAAAAACTTAATGCGTCAAAAACTTTTAAGAAAAATATATTAAGCTTAAAATAAAAAAGCTTTCATAACAGCTTAATCTTTTAAGTTTAAAGAAGACTGACTAATGGCCAATTTTCAGGATTTATATTAAAACACATTTATGTTTAAAATCGTTTTAAATATAAAATTCTCTTCTTAACTAAATACTTAAATGGAACTGAATTCACCGATATGGTACACTTAATTTCATCTCAAGTGTCCATTCTAATATTTTAGCAATATCACAACAATACAACAACCACCTTGTAAATAATTATACGATTTTATGATATTTTTTTGTATTTAGTAGTGCTACCATACTTTTATTTAATTTAAATAAGACTTTTCAAATAAAACTCAAAAAATCAATCTGTATTTAAATACGATTTAAGTTTTTATAAAAATTAACTTAATTTAAATTTAAATTCTATCCCGAAAATTGGGCATTAGATATGAAATAGTTGAAGAAATTAAAGAAACAATTAAACTTATGCCCAATTTTCAGGATAGTATTTAAATCTATATTAAGTTAATTTTCATATAAACTTAAATCGTACTTAAAAACAGATTGATTTTTTGAGTTTTATTTGAAAACCCTTATTTGATTAACATAAAAGTATGGTAGCACTACTAAATACAAAAAAAATATCATAAAAAAGTGTAATTATATACAAGGTGGTTAAGAAAAATAGCTGTCTGTTATTGCTTTGCCTGTTGTTGTCTTGTTGTGAATTAAGTTGCATTTAAGTGATTAATGAAGAACTGAATTTTGTATTTAAAACGATTTTAAATATAAATGTGATATAATATCAAACCTAAAAATTGGCCGTTAGAACATAAAATGTTTAAAAGAATAAGATTCTTAAGCTTTAAAAGCTTTTACTGTTAAAATTTTAAACAAGTTTCTTTGGGTTATGAAATTGAGCTTTAAAGCAAAAAAACTTATATTACAAAATAAGCTTTTTTTTAAACGTAAAGCTTAGAAATAAAAACTTAATAGAAATTTTATACTTCCTTGAAAAATTCCTAAAGTTTCTAAAATATTCAACAATTTTTTATTCACCTCTGACAAAATTTTATCACTCCACTTTTCGCTTTTTCTCCACCAAAATTTGTGCACTTTATTTGTATATTTTGTTAATATTTTTTCAAATTGGTTTATATCTTTTCATGAAATTCTGTGAATCATACATATCACACATTTTCTACATTCAATTCAAAATCATCACGATTTCTTATACTACTCTATTTATCCTAAACTCGCACAAAAAAAAAAAAAACAAAATCATCAAGCAGAATTCAACAAATCCAAATGCATTTAAGGTAATTATTGAAACTAAAACATCTTTCAAATATTTTTCCAATAACATTCAAATCAAAGTTTCGTTTTGAGTTTTATTTTTAACATTTTACTTTTATTTTAAGTTTAAGTTTGTTTAAAATTTAAGTTGCTAATTCACAAAATTTACATAAAATTTTCAAATTTGTGAATAACTTTCTATTTAGTTTTAGAATGTTTTGAAATGCTAACAAAAAGTTTTTCTCTTTCTATAAACAAAAAAATTTCTTTTGAAATTTTTTTTTCATTTGTTAAACAAAAACTGCGCTTTATTAACCCTGCCCTGAAACCAAAAACAAAAAACTAAATTGCTTCATAATATATAAATAAATATAAAACACAAAACGCCTGTTAAAAAAGGTGGAAGTTAATAAAGATGGTCAAATCGAGGTTATAGAATCTCCAGATGTTCTTAATGCCGCCGTAACAAAAGCTTTAGAAAGTTCGGAGCTTGTTAGCCAACCAGAAGCTTTAACTGTCGAACAAAACACAGATGAAATAGAACAAATTGTAGCGGATACATCAGAGACTACAGATATAACAGCAAGTCCAACTGATTCGTATCCTAAAAACGAGTGCCTAAATACAGAAACAGCGTCCCTAGACAACACAGGTAACGATAGTGCTTTGGGAGAATCCACCTCTGAGGTAAGTTATTAAAAGCTTTTTCTCTCTTTAAAATACTAAAACAAATTGCATGTTTAGTTTTTTTTTTAAATAAATAATTTTAAATTACTAACTATTTTATAATTTAAATGAAAAAATAATTTTTTTTTAATTTTAATAGTTTGGTCAACCGAATGCTGCCTCTTCACCAAATGGCCATAATACTTATCCAACCAATGGTGCCTCTGCCGGTTATTCCAATGGCCATAATATTTCCTCTTATTCGAATAATGGCTTCAGTAAAACTGGTAGTTTACCTCGCAATGGCATGTCGCCTGATAACAATTTCAATTTACATGAGTCGGAAGACTTGACGGGTACAGCTGGTTTCGATGATCGTGGCCGCAGTAAAAAACGTAATTTCTTTGGTACACTGAAAAAACGTTTAAGCCGCTCCAAAACACGCACCCATTCTGCTGATCGTGGCGCTTTAACGTCACAACAAAATAATAATCTTACAACCCCTACAGGAACACTAAACGGTGATTCACGTTCATTATCTGTCGATCGTGCTGTCTTGTCTAAAAGCAATTCACTTGGTAATTACCATAGATCCCAACACCATTACCCACCAACCACTACCTCATCTACTCATTTCTTAAGCCTATAGTACACGGAATGTAAAAAGCTTCATGCGCAGGTTGTTCTGACGTAATTTTGTCGTCATCACACCACACGAACTTGCTATTGTGGCTTTGTAGCGTTGTCAAAATTACGTCAGAACCACATGCGCATGTCGCTTTTTACATTCCGTGTAAAACCACTTAACCCATTCGTTATTAATTGTGTTGAAAAATTTTATTATTAATTTTATGTTTCATAAAGCTCTTTAGTATTTTTTTTGTTTGTTTTGGACTAGGAAAACAGGCATAACTTTGAAATTTTGTAGAAAAATGGTGTAGAAAGATATTTGGAGTAGATAACCCTTCCCCTGCATATTTTTAAATCATTTTTTCTTACACAGGGTCTCCACCTGAGATAAGATATAAGATTTTTACATAAGCAACCTTCAAATTCAATCGCAGAGAGTATTACCTTACCTTACGTGTTTCAAATAGTGTCAGTATTAATAATAAATATTATGAGACAGTTGTTATAAGAAATCTTATAACAACTATCTCAAGGCAAATTCATACAAGGTAGTCTTATTTTGATAACGCTTACAACACTATAAAATATGTAAACGTTTTGTTAAAAATAATATAACACTGTAGTAAGCAATTTAAGCAAATATTTCATTTTCTTTTCAATTTAAATTATTTGTTTTGAAATATAATAATTTAAAAAAATATTTTAAATATCACAATTTTAAGCGAAAATTATAAAATTTATAATGTAGACAGCAGTTTTTTGTACATATTTATTGCCGGCAATTTATGTTGCAATAATTGTTAATCCATTTTTCTTGACAATTATTGCTAACATAAAACGTCAAATTTGGTTGTCAATTGAAAAAAAGAAGCAAAATAGAAAAAAATAGAAGCAATTTGCGTGGGAAAGAAATTAAGTTTGTGAAATTGTAGCAAATTATAATTGTAGTAAAATAATTAAATTAAAGAAATAATTAAAAGTAACACTAAAATAAAATTGCAAAAAATATTTTTATTAAAATAATTTTTTCCTTATTCGATCTTTATTATTTAAATTAATATTAATTTGTTTTCGTTTGAGTTCTTTTTTATATAAAACTAATAATTTTACTTTAACAAAAATAAAAAAATTAATAAAATTAATATTTGTATATAAAAAAGACCTCAAGCTTAAACAAATTAATAATTTTATTTTAGTGTTTCTTAAATTCTTTAATTAAATTTTTTTACTACAAATATAATTTGCTACCATTTCACAAATTTAATTTCTTTCTCACACAATTTGAATCTATTTTTTTCGTTTTTGTTTCTTTTTTCTCAAGTGACAAAAAAAAATTGACGTTTTAAAAAAATTTTGCTTGCAAAAATTGAATTGGTTGTGGCAGCACTGTATGTGTGTGCAAACCCTGCAAATGTTATTGGACCACCTGATCCAATTTCATAAAATGGACTACTCCATGGACTGGTCCGATGTAATGCAAGCATGGACCATGTCATTGTTAAAAAGTGTTTGTAGTGAGACGACATGTTAAATAATGTTAAATAGACTATGTTTTTTCCATACGTTTGGGTTACTTTTGGACTAGTCCTACTAAGTCCCTTGTGGACTAATTTTTACACGCGTGTTTGGACTCGACCTATGATTTGCAGGGAAACGTTTTTGGACAACCACAATGATAAAAAAAATTTTGTGTTTTTTTTAAGTTTTGATTAAATTTGATGTTAGATTTTTTTTAGTTTTTTTTTTTGAAACATTTAGCATTTTCATTTCCCTTCCCTTAGTAAAATTTTAAAAGAATTGTTTCTCTCTTTTTTTATGTTTCTTTGTCTCTGTCTCTTTACAATAACAATTAACACTTAACATTTTCAATTTATTACTAACAAAAACTCGACTTAATTGTACACTAAACGTTAAACTAAATGTTTTATTAAAATGTCTATTTAAAAAACTACTACAACAACAACTGTATGTATAAAAAAATTTAACCAACAACAAATACCCACATACACCTAAAAACTATTGCTTAAACATGCACATCTACACATACACCTACACACGCACACTAATTTAAAATAAAAAAAAATTTAATTTCTTTATTAAAATTTTATTTTAAAAATTGCTTTAAAACAAACAAAAATTATACATTTTGTTTTTTACTTATGAAAAAATGTTTAATATTATTTTTTTCTTTTCTTTTTAATTTCTCATTTCATATTACAAAAAAAAAAAAAAAAAAAAAAAAAAAAAAAAACAATTTATAAAAAATTAAACAAAATAAACTTTTAATTTACGTTTTGATTTTGGGTTTCTAACTTGGCCTCCTCAACTTGACAACAACATAATTTTATCAACTCACCACTACCAACTATTTTCCTGAAATATTTTGTGATTTTTTATTTTGAAAACAACTTTAATTAAATGTCAATAACTGGTGTAATGGTTAAAAATTTATTTTAAATTATTATTTAATTTTATGTAATTACTTAAAATTACTTTTTTTAATTATTTGTAAATATTTGCTGCAAAAACAACCCTGCACGTTTAATTTTATTTAAAATTTTTTTGCGTATTCTACATTATGTTTAATTTTGGTAAAAAAAAATCCACTGGTTAATTTGTGTAATCCAAAATATTGTACAACAAATAAATTGGGGTTTTAGGACCTCGCGCGGGCATTTCACCCCCATTAGATCACTCAAGACGCTCTTCAATTTCAGAGTCCTCAGCAATCTCAGGTTTCTCCTCGGCCAGCACAAAAACTTTTGTGCATGAAGCATCAACATTGGTGCTGGAAACTATCGAAAATGGTATTAAGAGGTAAGTGGAATATTCTTAAAATAAACTTAAGCTTTGTTATTATTTTTGATATTTTAATTAGGCTTAAGATCATCAACTTTAATTTTCATTAAATTATTTTTAATGATTGAAGGAATTGACAGCATGAAATGAATTAAAATATATTTGATAATTTTATTTTTGACTGAACACGGGATTGAAATCGGGTCGAATTTATATGCTTCGAGAATAAGCACAATCCCATCATCAGAATTATTTGCCGTTCTACCGTTTGCGCCACTGTGGCACCTGCCAGTCTATAGTCAAACCAACCAATGGTATTGGTGGATCGAAATTTTGCTGTAATTGATTATCAATTTTCAATTTTATTTATGTACCTGTTTCTTGCTTTCTTCTGTTTTTTCGTACTTTTTGTCTTGAAAACTTATGTCAATTTGTTTTTTATGATTTTTTTCTTTTTTTCATTTTCTGGTTGACCTTTCTTGTACAACTCAAAGGATAAATGTAAACATATGTGACCTTTTCCGACAAAAGGGACCTAGTGTGTCAAAAAACGGGTTTGGACTTAAGAGCAGTGTAGAGAGTGTAGAATAAGATGAAATGCGTTTTTCTCAAAACTTCATTTTCACACACTAGATCCCTTTTCTCGGAGAAGATCACATACATATAGAGCTTGTTCGAGACGGGTTCAATCCCGTGTTCAGTCAAAAATAAAATTATCAAAAAAAAATGTTTATTCAGTTTATGTTGTAAATTCCTTACTTCACTAAAAAAAAATATGATAAACTTCTAAATAAAAAAAAAACTTTTCCAAAAAGTACCTTTTCAAAAGAAGTACTTCCAAAATGTAAATTACTCTAACGGCCAATTTCACCAAAGTTCAGTTATAATTAAATATCAGTTATAACTGTCGAAAAACATTGTTAACTGAAAGTTAAAGTAATAGTTTGCTTTAACTGAACTTGGTGGGGAAGATCATCTTAAAACTTTAAAAGTTCTTATTGTCTAATTTCAATTCAACTTTGATGATTTTCCAAAAAGATTTTTCATGTAAAATAAAAAGTACAATTTTTTTTTATTTATTTCCGTTTAAAAAAATTTTTTATACAAGGCAGTTCTCAAATAAAACTTAATTTTTATTCAAAACTTTTTGAATAATATTTTTAAACTTTACATTTTTTTTTTCTCCCCAGACACTTTATTGTACCTCTGAATATTGCCCAACGTCCCAGATGGCGCCGTAAAGGCACAAAATTACACATTTACAATGATCATACCTTTATTGCCAAGCATTTAAGCGGGTAAGTAAAAAAAGCTTTCAGTTTAAACTTTATAAAAAAATTAAGGAAAAAAGCTAATTTATTTTATTTGCATTATTTTTTTAAAATCTGGTCTATAGATAACAGACTAAAATTAAGATTTAACTAAAATATATTATTGCCTCAACTTTGGACTAAACTATAATTAAGACCACAGACTAAACTGAAGTCTTGACTTTAGGTTAAATTGCGTCTAGGCTACAAACTTAACTAGAGTCTCTACTACACAGGGCTGTCAGATATGGTGATTTCTCGCCAAACGTGGCGATTTTGAAATGTGTATGGCGGTGGGATTTTCCATTTGGTGACTGGCGATTTTTGCTGCAACTGGCGATGTTCTTGGCTATTTTGACCATTAATATTATTTCAGAGATTTTTTTAACAGTTTGTCTTTTTAAATAATTTAAAAAAAAATCTGGCTAAGTTTTTTCTCATGATTTTTGTTTTGTTATCATTTTAAGTGAATTTTATATTCAGCCACTATTTAATTCTAATAGTATGTATGCAAGTCAAAATTATACTAGGTTTTTTTGTGTGCAACATTTAATTTACGAAAAATGAATAAAATTGACGTTTTGGCGATTTCTGACATCCAATCTGGCGATGGAGCTCAAAAAAATCTGACAACCCTGCTACTACAGACTTAACTATAGCCTTGACTACAGACAAAACTGCAGTCTGAACTATCCCTAGGGGAAAGGGAACTAGCACCAAATTGTTAACGTGACAGTTCTAAAGTGAAAGGGACCAGTACTGGCTCAATTTCTAACACAATTTATATGAAGGGGACTTGTCACCTTAACATGGTGATGTTAGAGGGGGTTAATTTGAACCTTTTTGACAATTCGTAACAGGTCACTGAAGTAAACTAAATGGACACATTCAATGTAGGCTAAAATAATGCCTGAGAAAGCATCAGCCCGCACAAAATCCAGTCCCATGACTAGTTTTGTGTCAATTACCTTTCCTCTGAATGTATTGGTTTTCCTATTTGGGATATTTGATCCATTTTATTAAAACATTCTGTTCACTGGTCACAGGATGACTGAAGAAACGAAGCATGTTTTTTAACTAATCTCGGTGCTCTGAATTCGAATCTGGTATAAAAATTTGGCTATCACGTCTTATTCTTTTTTCATTGCATGCTGGCAATATTGTACAACAGTCAATACTGATTAGGGATGTCAAATGGGACCAGGTTTTTTGAAACCCGGGATTCTGGACTTTTAATTCAAAAAAACGGGATCCCGGGACGGATCGGGATTTCATATATAAAAGCCATATACTAATTATAATTTAATGCTAACGTATTAGTATTAAAACAAATTAATTCATGAAGAAAATTAAACTCATTACAAAATAAAACAGTTTAATGTATTCTTTTAAAGTAATATGGAAGAATTATGTATTAAAACTTATATTTAAAAAAAGTTCTGAAACAAATTAATGACGTCTGATAATCGATATATTATTTTTATGTTCGCATTCCACACTTCTGGGTGGTATCGTAAATAAATAGCTACATATGACAATATTTAATTTATTTTGTCTCAAAAATATATGCAAGAATTAATCTAATAAAATTAACTTAAACAAATATGTATGTATCAAAAGTTAGAACCCCTAAGGTTGTTACCACCTTTTTGCGCAACTTGCATTTTGCATGCGCAGTTCTATTATCATTCACTTGGAAAAAAGACCACAACGAACTTTTTATTCTGATTTTGTTTTGTGTGGTACAAAATGCATTGCATGTAATATTTATTCACTTGCGACTTTTTTTTGTAACCAGTTTAACATTCGATTCATTGCAAGTATGATTTAATATTAAATTTTTGAAGTTATTTTTAACAGTGTGACTCACGTTTATTTAAATGTAGTCGTATTTGATAAAAAAAAAATACCACATTTTTACTAAGCCCAAATTCGGGACTAAAATTCAGGATTTCGGGATTGGCTTCCCTAATACTAATACAACAATTTCACAATTGTTTATTTGACAGAAGGCCACATTCATTCTTAATCTTCATAATAGTAGCGCGCTAAGCATGTCAGGGAGATCGTGTGTTACTGATTCAAGCTATTTTTGCTTTGTGTGTGGTGAATATTTGGTTGGAAAAAAGGATATGCAATATTAGAATCATTAAAATATGCATATTTGCAATATTTTGGTTTTGGACACCGACAATGTTTTGCATATTCTTCATAAGAAGTACAATGAAGAAACAATAAAAAAAATTGTTATGATTTCGTATTCGTACCAAAAGTGCACAGACTACATTTGCTAAAATGTACTAGTGATTCTCTGGTTCCAATGCCTACATATATTCCCAAAGGAACTACCTAGTCAGTAGATTTCCAATGACACGCTATTGTTAAATGTCTATAGTAAATAATATTGTCTGGGGTATAATAATTCACTAGTACTGGTGACTGTGTCAATAGTGAATCAGTACCGATTCACTAGTGACATTTCCTGCAGGAAATTTATCAAGAATTTTGAGACAAAAGCATGCTAGTAGACTTAATACGTGAAACCGAACCAACAAAATACAAACGACGTTCATTTAACGCTTTTGAAAATTCATTAATTTGAAAAAAAAACTTGTGATTTTTTATGTAGGAAACGAATATGTAAAAACATTTTTTTGTGTCTCGAGAACCTGACGTGATAGAGAAAACCCAATAACAGATTCAAATTTAGCCCACCAAATTACCTTAGGGAAGACATTTGGTTGCTCCAGTCCAAAACCTTGTTGGCTAGTGTTGTTAGACCTAAGAAAATCGGATATAATAAATGAATGTTTTTCAAAACTTTGATTTTCTTAATTTGAAATTTTCTTGTTTTTTTTAGAAGCGGCTTGCAATGTTCTATATGTATGAAATCAATACCTCGACGACCCGGTAAACAGGGCTATGAGTGTCGCGACTGTCATTTAATTTGTCACAAACAATGTCACGTCCGTGCACCACAAGCGTGTCCCAATCCTACTGTACTCTCTATGGAATTGTAAGTATTTTGTTTTCTTTTTTTATTTAAATCACTACTAAATTTTATACTGATAATTTTAATTTTAAAAGAGACATCAATTTAAGAGAGAAGTTTTTTTTTAATTATTCAATAATAAAATTACAATCCACATATTTGGATTCAACATTTAAAAAAGTGTAGAAAATTTCTGTTTATAAAATTAAACTTGATCAAAATAAAAACACTATGCAACAAATCGAAATTTTTTGTTCCTCAATAGCCGCTATATTTTTGATCCGCTATATTCACCTAATTGCAAAAATCATAATGTTTTTTTTAAAAAAATTTTTTCTAAAATTTGAGATTTTTGACGAGGCTTCTTTCTCCCTTCATCTTGTCGTTACTTTGGAACGACGTACCCGATTATGCAAAAAAAAAAACGCCAGATTAAAGTTTTTCTAATATAAAATTTTTTTAATTTTGCCATTAGTTTTGGAGTTATTGAGCTTTTTTAAATGCTACGCCCAACTTAGTGGGCAGGTTAAAAGCTTTCTTTCTAAATTAAGGAAAATATACTTTTCATTTTTTAAACCGAAATTTCTTGAAAAAATTTTTGTCTTTTTTAAAAGAAAACTTACTACTAACCCTTTATTATTTAATCTTCTAAACTAATAAATATATTTATTTTTTTATTTCTTACTCTTTCTTTTAATTTATACTTTATTTAAAATAAATTTAAATGGTATTTAAAAGGGCCTCATTTCCGGTACTCACAGATCAAGATTTACACTTAGTTAATTTATCAAAATAATCGTAATTTTTAATTGTTATTCATTTTACATTTAATTTCTGAAACAATATTAATAACTATCTTTACTTAAGTTTAGTAAATACTTTAGTAAAAAAAACAAAGCTTTTAATATAAAAGCTTTTTGTAGAAAAAAAAGTTTATTAAAATATATAAAACATATTTAGAATATTTATTTAAAGTAAAATGCTGCTATTACCTTTGAGTGTTTTTTTTTTAAATGAATTTTGATATGATTTGCTAAAGATTTGAGAATTGTTAAAAGAAATTACAAAATTTTAAAAGCTTTCTTTTATAAACTATTATATTTATGTTTGCTTGTAAAACAAAAAAAGCTTTAACTATGTTTTTAAATTTTATTTTATTTATAAAAAATGTTTTTCTTATGTCTTACTACAGAATGTTTTCAAAAGCTTTTAAATTACATTACATGTAGTCTACAACAGACATGAAATGCTTAACATTAACACTAACATGATGTTAGTGTTAAGTATAGACTCAACATGTTAGAGTTTTTCTCATGTTTTAACACGGCTGTTAAGCCATGTGTTTTAACAACTCTTTTATAACATAAAATGACGTTTAAGCTTGACAGAAGTCATTTTGTTGCTTTTTATCATTTCACACACACTATTGTTTGGAATATGCTTCGACGACAATCAAAAAATAATGAAATTTCTTAACATTAACATGAGTACTATACTCCACCATTAACATATTAAAAATTCAACATGGAGTCTTAACATCATGTTTTAACAGCATTTCATGTCAGTTGTAGGCTCGGTGTTACAAACAATCTAGATTTTTTTGTAAAAGATTTTTATATAAAGCCAAAAAAGCTTTCATAGCTTCGCTCTTATTGAAGTTGTATGGCAGATATTTAAAATTTTATTATTAAAGTTTAACTACAGAAAACTTTTTTAGTATACATATGTACATGCATATTTTCGATATTTTATGAAATTTCGCTTCCAGTAGTGCCAAATTAGGTATTTAGATCTTTTAAAAATTGTCCATAATTCAGTACTTTTTTAAAGCTTTTTCCTTTTCAATATTTATAAAAATTTTACGAAATTTTATAACATTTTAAAATTGAGAAAATATTGAAAACTCTAAAATTTTCAGAATTTTTATATGCTACTTAATTTTGAGACGTTTCTTTTAATTCTTTAAAACAGTTACGTTCAAACTCATACGATACATTGAATACTCTTACAATTTGTTGTTGTTTCTTTGCAAAGTACTTACAATTTGTTGTTCTTTCTTTGCAAAGTAAGCAACAGGCACTGACGTTATCGCAATCTGATTGCCTGTTGTGCTCTCATCGGTGTAAAGGCACAAACGCTCTTTTGCAAAAGCTCTTGAATAGTGCATATGAGCTGGACTTAGCTGCTTTAAAAGCATTTTTTGTTTTCAAATATGACAAAAACTCTTTATTATGTAACATAGAGCTTTTGAAAGCTTTTTATGTATTTTTGCCTCTTGTATTTACAAATTTGTTAAAAGTCAATAGAAATATAAAAATTTTCTGTAAAAACTGCTTCATTTGTAAAAGCTTTTAAAGTTTTCTAAAAGCTTTTAATATTATTAAATTTTTTGAACGATTTTTTAACTTATGGATAAATTGTCTTAACTTTTTCCAATAAATTGCATTAAGAACCTTTTAATCTGCCTTTTCCACATACACTTTTCGTCAAAGATTCTTCTAATTTGCAATTTTTTGCAGTCCAATTAAATGTTTTCTTTTTTTTAATTTTTTTTTTAACTTAAATAAATTTAAGTTTTTTGTCAAATATCAAATATAGATGGAATCTCCAAAAGATTTTTTTTTAATTTTGCAAGCTTTAAAAGCTATATTAAGTACGTTTTAATGTAATATTAAAGTTTTCTTTGAAAGCTTAAATGCATATGTATAACAAACTTTTTTTCGAATCTTTTTTTATTATTTAAGCAAACATATTTTTAATTTGCATTTGAAATAAACAGCTTTAAAAGCTCTTACAATTTTTTTGTTCCTTTGCACAGTAAGCAGCAATCAAGGCGAATTCAACTACAGGTGGTGCCGGAACTACAACAATGCAAAAACAACAGAAACAACATAGGGTTTTTAGCATTGCATTGTTAGTGCCATTAGCTTGAAATGTCAACGATTATTAGCAAAACACTTACAAATCAAAACAAATAAGCTCGAACTGTCAAAATCAGATTCCGTTTCGACATTACCTGTAATTTAATTCGCCTTGGCAGCAATCATAGTTGTCGCTGAGATCTACTTGGCTTTTTTGTTCTCATCGGTGTGAAAGTATAAAGCTGTTTTGTAAAAGCTCGCACATTGTGCTAATTTTTTGGACGTAATATACAAAAGCATTTTTTTAAACAAATAAATTTTAGCTTTTTTATGGAATATCAAGTAGACTTGGTAGAACTCCCTAAAAGTTTTTTTTTAATTTTGCAAACTTCGAATGTTTCTTAGCTTTAAAACAATTTTTTTACCATTCTAAGCAACTAAAAGTTAAATCTTTTTTAGAAAACCCTTTCCATTTTTTACTTAAAGCTTTTCTTTACTACCTAAAGTATATTTAAAGTTACCCTTTTTTTATAGCATAAATACTGAATTATGTTTCTTTTTTCCTTATATGCTCTTTCTCTTCCCAAAATCGTTGTTTATAATAAATTTTCTAATGCCCTCAAATGTCCTTTCACAACAGGATCTTCGAGGTTTAGTATAAATTGAAAATTTTGTATTTCTTTTAAAAATTCTTTAATAACAAATCTAAAAAATTTAAATCAAACTATATAAAAACTTTAATTAATTATTGCGACAAGTAAAATTTTTTTAAAATGAAATCTCCAAACGTCCATTTTAAACGTTTTTGTTGGTAACAAAGATAAAAAAATCATCGTTATGAATTTTAGTCAAAAACTGGGTAAGGAAAAAGAAGTTTTTGCATGCAAAAATTTAATGGTTTTTTTCGTGTGATTGACTTAAAAAAAAAACATTTTTTTCAATCTCAATTAACAGCATGTTTGTTTTCAAATTGTTATAACAAAATTTTAAGCAAAATTGCAATTTTAAAAACGGTACTTTTTTAAGAAAAGTAACTTTTTAAAAACTGCTAATTGCCAAAAGCTTTATCGTGAAATTAGAGCTTTTTGCAATTATATTAATATAGTTTGTTTGAACATCCTTTTTAATCAATATTTTCTGTGAGTTTTTTAGATCCGGATTAAGTTTAAAGCTTAAAAATTTTATTGCTTTTTAATACAAAATATGTTTCATATCAAATAATAAAGTTTTATATTTTTTTTTATTTGTGTCTTGTTTACCTGCAATTTTTTTATGAAAAATTTTGAAAACTTAAAATTCGATTCAAAAGATTTACAGCGTTATGTATAATGAAAAATTGGCAAGAAGTTAGCACAGAGTTGAATTATAATACACTTTCAGACTGTGGATAGCAAACTGCTAAACTCTGACTAGTGAGTTGCCAAATATCTGCTAATTTGGAAAAAACAGCTGTATGAAAACAGTATGAAATGTCAAAATCAGGGATGATTTCAGCAAAAATAATGTTTTTTTTTTAATACAGTATGGCATCTTTATATATCAGAGTTGATTTATTAAAAATTTGCACCAGTGAAAAAGTATATTATACATGAACATTTTGCTAACAAGCTGCTAAGCTTAATCGGTATTCTAGTTGGAAGCTCGTTGTACGTAGTGTATAAACTGTGGCTAACTTTTCATTATACATACCGCTGTTAATGACTAATTCTTAACAATTTCAATAGACAATACACTTTTGAGGAATATAAACCCCATTTCGAAATTCCGACATTCGTAAAACTCCTCTGGACGGGGAAGCAGTTCGCATGACATTGTCATTAAAGGCAATCAGGGCGTCCTTGTTTACCTGCCTTCGAGCATTATACGTTTAATTGTTGTTGCAATAGCATGAACAATGTATAATATTTAATTTCGGGGTTCTGCCAGATCAAGTCCACACAATTAAGGTACTTCCACAGGATGAGTCTATAGGTTACTTGGACACAGCAAAGTAGGGCCTGCTGGACGATTAAATACACTAATCGAAAAGGCGTCATAACGCTGATGTATTTTGACAGTACTATGACTAGTGTCTTCGTTTTTGGCCCCATGACACTTTTCATCATCACTTGGCGAACTTTTCATCAGGGTCAAACATTAAAATTATGTCATCAATGGGATGACACTTCAGTATCAGTAACATAGAAGAATCGACTTAATAGGCTCGATTTAATGACAAATCGTCATTAAATTGAGTCATTGGGTTTGACTTAAGTCAAAGCGAGAGAATGTTATTATTATTTACTTACCAGTTACGCATATTTGTTTAACTTCTGTTATATTCCGCCCTTTGTTTAAGGCTGGTTCACGAAATGGCATTCTCCTTTCCCTTCTCTCCTAAAAGCTCAAGACTTGACAAGTCAAACTTGACGTGTGTGAACCGGCACTTACAGAAGGACTCTTAATTATAAGCCAGCAGCAGCAGAATGCCCCGATATAGTTTTCGTAATCATTCTTCTCTGAAAATTTGATGTATTCGACTAAATAATTTAAACATAAAGAATCTGGGAATTTTACCTTCTCATTTTTAAATATGAAAATAATGTGAATAGTTCCTACACCAAATGTGGCATCGAATTGATGTCACTGTAGTCATAGCATAGATGATGCATTAAATATTACAATATTTTATGTTGCCAATGTTCCAATTGTAATAACATTTATGTCACAATTCATATGTAAGGGCATCATCAATATGAAGATGCATTTTTCTACGAGATCATATGCGGGGCCACATGCCCGGCACAACTTAGGGACGACACGGTCTACGCGGGACCATAAGGTATTAAGCCTATTGATCCATCCTGATCTTAGTTGTGTCAGCATGAATCTTGTTTTACACTTAAGTGTCTTCTTTAGGCGGTGAATTGGTGGCGTCTCTATGAATATCGTTCAAAGTTATCATATACGAGATGCGATGAAATGGACCCTGCATATAACTCTGTTTGCTCTCCTCGTATATATCTACGTAGGCCCTGACCGACATTGGCTCGGAAAGCCTCCAACTGTGCATAACTTCTTCGATGAAATTTCAGAAGGTACTGTTGCGTCAACATGTCGTTGTGTTCTTTGATAGGAAGACCCTCATGAAGATGGTGTTCAGAGGCTATTTGAAGGCAGCCGCATTTTGAATTTTTCTCCACTGTGCATATCAGCATAGTTTACCACTGACCGACCAATCGACTTGTTAGTAGCAAGCAAAGTTTCTTTACCCGTATAACAAGTGCTGCCTGCCGGCTAGCTCTTTGAGAATCTTCTTCCTATTTTGCAATTTGTAGGTGATTTCAGTGGCGTGTGCTACGGAGGTTAAAATGCTATCAAAAGTTACACTAAAAATTTGTACTCCGTCGTCCATGGTTAAGTTTTGCATCTTTCGACCACGTGGTAAAAAGTGCTGCCAATGACTTTTTTGTGTGATAACTGCAGGTTACGTGCAGTAAAGAAATTGTATATTTCTTCGAGATTTCCCATACCGCAAAGCTCATCAACGCTGTCACCAGTCGCCATGATAGGGTCGTTTGCATTGGTTAATGGTTTGGCATCGCATAATTGTCCAATCGCCTTAATCTTAATTTTTGCATATTAATATTTATAAGAAGATGACTTTGGAAGTTTCGGCTGCCTCCATAACAGTATTTAAAAAAAATAAGCTTAGTAGACGTAAGCCGTAATTTGTGATAGATTTATAAAATTTTTTCGAGGCTAAATAATTCATCTTTAGTGGCTTTGCTGTTGAAGGAGGATCGCTTTGGTAAAAAAAAAACATTATACTTATGAATACCCTGTTGATGTACTAAAAAAGCACAATAAGACCATCAGGTCCATTTAGGTTCCCTGTTCTTAATGACACCTTGAAATCCTACCAGTATAAATAATTATTATTAAAGAAGAGAATTAGGAAGACGTTTTTAAGGAACTCTAAATATTTTCCATAAGCAATCCTATTCCCATAACAAACTTAATTACATTCCTTAGCCTTATGCTAGAGATTTCTCTTAATTTATCGAGGAATTGTCTGCCCATCCATTCCAACCTTCGCCTCTGTAACATTGGAAAGTAATATTTTTTAAGAATTTTTAAATGGCAAACATTTTAAAAACATCTTCGAAAAGTTTCGAAATACAACGAAAAACCGCTGTAAATCGCATGTTAAAGTTTTTATTTAAATTTGGATTTTTGTTTGTTTAATGTTTTTTTAACATTTATGAGCTGTTTCCACCGTTTATGCTTAATTTGTTGTTATTATTTTTTTTTATTTTTTAAGTCAAGATGTTTTTTTGATTTTAAACAAAAACTAATAAACAAATGTTTTTTTTTGTTAAATTTTCTTTACAGAACAAAACTTAATTCAGCAGCAGCAGATAGAAGCATAAGAAAATTATGAACAAATTAAATTAATGAACAAATTATTTAATAAAAATAATAATAATTAATGATAATTTTAACATAACAAACGAATAACAAAAAAAAAACAAGTTCTCTCTATTTTAATTTTTTTAAGTAAAAAATGCAACAGATTTTTTAATAAAATAAATAATAAATAAATAAAACAACAAAAAATTTAAATAATTAAAAATATAATTTATAAAAAAGCCTGGATTTAATGATGCCAAAATTTATTATAAAACAAAAACTCAGCATTCGAACGCTGTTTGCAGAAAAAAGTCTGGCATCATATTAACACAAAAATCGCACATCAAATTAAATAAATTACTGATTTTCAAAACGAATTTTTAAAAAACTAAAGCTATAAATAATTATTATTAATTTATAAATTAAAAAAAAAAAAATAATATATTTATGTTTAAATGTTGTCATTAAATTCTTGTGTAATTAATTCTTTATTTTGTTTTTAAACTAAAATAATTATTTTTAAACTTTATCTTCCTTAATATTAAAAAAAAGTGGCAATATTTTCTATACATATTTTTAATTTTATTAAATATTTTTTTATAATAATTTTGTATTCTGTAATTATTTTTTGTATGTAAAAAAAAACTGGAATATTTGAAAATCTCCTTTTATCAAATATTAAAATGTTTTTTTTTTGTTATTAACTTAAAATAAACAAAAATTAGTAATTACAAATTTTTATGAAATTGTTAATTAACGATATGAAAAAAAACTACAAAATTAAAAATAAATATAAAAATGCTAAAGGAAAGAAAAAATTTTTATAAAGTGAAAAGTATCATAAACAAAAAATTATATTTAATAAAGATGGTGGTTTATGATAAACAACAACAACAAAATTTTAAAAAGAGTTTTATTTAAGCCGTGGAAACGACATATTAATCAAATTCGAATTCATAAATCATTAACTAATTCTAACAAACCATTCAAATGATAAACAATTTTCAACAATATGCTGGGAACAGCCCAACCATACACCATGAACCTACCTTGTAAATAACAGAACCGGAGCCATTAGCAGAACAACCTGAACCATTACCAGATCAACATGAACCATTCATTATTCGAACAACCTGAATCCCCGTTTGCAACAGCAACATCACAACCACGCAGATTGATTCGAAAAAAAAACCTGTACGCTACTTAGCCTTAGCAATAACGTCTCAATTTAGACAAGGAGGAATTGATATGTTTTAACTTGTTTAATAAGTTTATAAAAACAACATATTATTCCATGAATTTTTGTTTGAAAAATATTTTCCAAAAATATATGAATTAATAAAAATTTTTCAATAAAGATACGACAATTTCCTTAATAAAACATTGTTTGATATCAAAAGATCAAACCAAGGCGAATTTATTACAGGTGGTCTTAAAAGCCCTGCTGATATTAGCTAAAATCACTGTTGGATGTCAAAATTTTGTTTATTCTCTTTTATAATCTTTGTTTCTGTTTTGTTTTATTTCTGTTTTTGACATTGTACAACGATTTTACAAAAACAAATTGCTTGTGGTTTTTGTACGAGTTGTACTTGTTGTAGTACCGAGATTACCTGGGATGAATTCGCCTTGGATCAAACATTTTACAGACAGGGATGCCAGACTTGGGGATTTATCCCCAAAGTTGGGGATTTCATGCGAGCAAAAAGGACAAAGAAAGTCATTTGGGGATTTTTTCGGGGATTGGAAAAAAAAATTAGGGGATTTTTTGGGGGTTTTATACATTTTAAATATAATGTTCCCTTCTTTTATTATTTACGCTTATTTTTCTTTGTTTCGTACATAAAATATGAAAAAATCAGCAAATTAAGAAGAATTAAAAAAAAGAATCTTAAATCAATTTGATTGGAAACGATAAGAAAACATGGGTAAGGCATCCAAAAATCGCAGTATTGAATTCAGCATGGAGCAAGTAAGATAATGGTGTGGGAATGCTGGCACGGTGTTGGGCCATTATTTTGGATGCAAAGGAACATGGACCAATATTTAAACGTTAAAGTCTTTAATGAAATAATACTGATGTATACAGAGTGGGAAATTCTACTTAATTGCCTGTACCAACAGGCAATCCCTGCGCAATCCCTGGATCTTTATCCCACGGAAAATAAAATAAAGACAAACTGTGAGAGAATATTCAAAAGGCATGCTATGCTATTCCAAATCAGATTTCTCGTGGCTTGGTGGGATCAATGCCAAAACGATGTAAGGCTGTGGTTTCTAATAAAGGACATGTGACCAAATATTAGGATTAAAGTATTTTGTTTTTAACGTTACTGTAATTTTGTTTAAATTCCCCTATTTTTTGCCCATTAAAAATCATAAATATAAATCGACTTACAATTTTTTTTTATAAAATTTAGTGAATTTTTTAAAGTTGTTGTTAAAAATATTAGCAACGAATATAACAAGGAATAAAATAACAAATTTTAAACAAAAATCCCAAGAAAAACTTTGATAAAAAACATGTTCGTTTTTTGAACAATTTTAATTTATCGATAACTTTTTTAAAACATTTAACAGTTTGCTATTTATCTTAATACAGCTGAACTCTTTGCATTTGGTAAATATGTTTATTACATTATATTTTTCCTGTTCACCAAAACTTGAACAATGCATTAAAAATGTAGTGTCATAAGGCCTTAAATTAAGATAATGTTTGTTCGTTTCTGTAACAATGTAATACTTTCTTGTTCTCAATTGTTTCTGAATTTTTCTTATTTACATATATTATATTACTTTATATATAAACAATTTAATTTAATTTAAAATAAAAATCTTATTTTTATCTTCCTAATTAGGTATATTTTGGCTATATCTTCCTATTTTCTTATCTGGGGATATTGCTAGTTTATCATCTAGCAGGTTGCTTAAAAGTATTGCCAACGAGACACGTTTCTTCCCGAAAGAAATATCTTTCGCAATACGAAATCGATTATTGCCGCAATAATGTTTTTCATCCAGGCAATACGTTTGCCAATACATATGGTATACATATTTCTTTGTTTGCTGGGATAATTCAAAAAATATACACCCACATTTTAAAACTTACCATAAAATTTTCGTTAAAATTTCATATTCTCATCACTGCTGCCAATAAGTGAAATTGTGGAACATATAAAAACGATTAAACGGGCTAAAATCAAAATTGATCCAAGTATAATGCCAAAAATATGACGATGTTTTTTACAGCACTGCATTATTTTTTTGGGATTTTTCTTTGGTTTATGTAATTGTTCGAAGAATTTAATAATTTACATTTACGAGATGACTTTATTGGAATGGCAAACATGAGCTGAATCGCTGCAAAAAAAATGTTTATTTTGAAAAGAAAGAACTTAATAGATCAGTGTTGTTAGAATAGGGGATTTATCCCTAAATTAGGGATTTAATTTGGTAAATTGAGATAGAATTGTTTTAACTACCAAATTCCTTTTTGATTTTGGTAAAATGTTCACTAGCAATGTC
Source organism: Pollenia labialis (assembly GCA_949318255.1). Taxonomy (NCBI): domain Eukaryota; kingdom Metazoa; phylum Arthropoda; class Insecta; order Diptera; family Polleniidae; genus Pollenia; species Pollenia labialis. The sequence continues at coordinate 117,316,592 of OX439143.1, forward strand.
TTTTTTAAATGCGATGACGATCTAAGCTCGATGACTACAATGGACGTCTCATAAGAGACGAATGTATATGTGTAAAAACTTGGAAAACGTTATAAAAATGTTTTTTGATACACCACATAGAGAGTACATTTTATAAAAAATATTGTCCAAGTTCCAAACACCGTTTTCCGTCCCTGGTAGGTTCCTATAAAACAGGTGCTGCCAGTAGTTTTATTAAATTGTAGAGTTTTCGATTATTCGAGCTAAAACGATGTTTTGCCCATTTAGCTAATACACAAACCCACACACATCTCTAATTGTTATCGGGCGTCTTAACTTCTTGATGAATTTTTCAAACTGCAAATAATTTGACAGTAATTTCATATTAACGACGAAAAGAAAAAGTAACAGCAGGGCTGCCAGACTTTGAGATTTATCCCCAAAGTTGGGGATTTCATGCGAGCAAAAAGGACATAGAAAGTAGTTTGGGGTTTTTTTTTGAGGATTTAAAAAAAATTCGGAGATTTTTTGGGGATTTTATACATTTAATATATAATTTTCCCTTCTTTTATTATTTACGCTTATTTTTCTTTGCAAACGAGCTTTGAAAAAATTCAAGAGCAAAACAATTAAACAATGAAAAAATGTGCCAAGAACAAAATATTATTATTATTTGCATTTTTCATTTGTTTTTAGAACTAACATTTTTTGCTCGCCCCATTTTTATTATTGAGTTTATTTGACAGTTCAAAGATGGAACTTTCTCACAGAAATTTTATAGACACACGTTTTCTGTAAATTGGCGAGTAATTTCCTTACGTTGACTGCTATTACTCGGCAAAAATGTAAGTGCTGGTTCACACACGTCAAGTTTGACTCGTCAAGTCTTGAGCATTTAGGAGAGAAGGGAAAAGAGAAGGCCATTTATTTTCCCCTCTCTCCCAAAAAATCAAGACTTGACGAGACAAACTTGACGTGTGTGAACAGACCCAGTTAAGTTTCTCGCATTTCAATCAAAAAGTTTCTAGACGTGAACATTACGGAACATGAACACAGTAGTATGTACGAAACATGTTCGTAGTCACCATACTTTGTCAAAGTGCTTTAAAAATAATGGTTGACAAATTTATCTAATAAGAGGTTATTAGTTTATTTTGCATTATGAACTGTTAATGCACAAATATTACTGCCAATGAAGCTTAAAAAAGATCTGAAATTATATGAAAAACTCTTAATTTGCACAACATTTTCAATGTGGAACATCGTCAAATTTAGGGTATAAATTGTCAAAAGTGTCATTTTCGTACCCAAAAACAGTCAACATTACGATAAATCATCACATCTGGCAGCCGTGCAACTTCATTGGTTTTTATTCAACAGCATTGTATTAAATAGTACCTAAAAATTGTTAAAAAAAATCTTATTTTTGTTTAACAATAGCAAATATCTATTAAAGAAATGAGGATCAATTTCATCTATTTGCTTTTCAATATAAATCTTTTCCTGCTTTTTATAAAATTTTATTGTTTGTTCCCTAAAAAATATCCTCTTTTTACTCCTAAATTTAGCACTAGTGCATGTATGGGAAATTCTTGTTTCTCATTTGCTGTCAAAAATTCGAGACGTTCGCGTATGGGTTTCGCACGACGACGACGACAGACAACAAAAAAAATTGTCTAGAAAATAAATTATTTTTAATAGAAAACGTAGTATTTAAATGAAATTTTTTTTGAAGTTTTTTTGTGAAAAATGATTTTAACATAATTTAAACGAATTAAATAAAAAACAAACAAAAATGTTGGCCAATTGAAAAAAATTGAAGTGTTTTGTTAAAGTTTGTAATAAGAATATGTGATTAGTTTTTTCATTATATTTTTTTGCTTTACGTCGGTCGCCCTTGTTTTTTTTGTGGTTTTTCTGTCTTATATTTTTTTTTTTAAATTATTAATTTTGAGAAGAGTTTTAAAGCAAATTTACTGAAAATTAAACATTTTAAAGAATTTCTTTAACAATTTTAGAAATTTTGTAATATTTTTCTTTTTTTTCTCCAGTCAGTTGTCATTTTCATGTGTTTGTGAGTATGTGTGTTGGGCTTGGCGTGTCCAATTTGTTGATAGATAGACCACGCACGCCCTGAGTTAATAATAAAAAATAACGAATAAATTTATTTAATTTAATAACAGTTTAAATTTAAACAAAATTGTTTAATTTTATTTATTTAAAGCCAAAGAGAAGTGAGAGTCAAGGCAAAACGAAAAAAATTACTTTCACAAGAATATAAAACAAGCTTTAAGAAGAAGCAACAGAAAAGCAAATACCAAAAACAAGAATTTGTGGCCACTTGTTTTGCCTGTTTTAGATTAAAAACAAAAACGTAAAATTTTTAAAAAAATATTCTTTTTTGGCCTTAAATGAAAAAATGTGACGACGCCTTTATAGTTACAAAGTAAATAAAAACAACAACCATTCAATTACATATATCAAACTAAAAATAACAACAATTTGCAACCACTTGTGTGAGAGGGGCAAATAAACAAAAAATTTATATTAAAAAGAGCAAAAAGTAAAAAACAACTTTTTTTTTAAATGTTTAATTCAAAAAAATTTACAAAAAATAAAAAAATATTAATTACTCTACATAAAAGTCAAACCAGAAACAAAAATAAATTATGCAATGTTTGTAAATCTCTTATAAAAATTATGTAAAAACAAATATAAAAAGCAAAAGCAAAATACATAAAAAGTATAAAATAAAAAAAATAAAATGAAAAATAACAACAAATGTAATTTATACATAATAAAAAATATGCGTTAAACAACAATGTCTAATATTTAAAAGAAAATCCAAAAAACACAGCTGTTTTCTTATTACAAGAAAACCCGTTTCTTATACCTATATTCTTAAGCACACATATGTACATACATATAATTAAAAGTAAACAAAAAAGGCAGCTTATGTCCATATGAGCGTCCGTGCTTTTAATTAGGTGTTAAAAACCTTTTTTTGTTCCTCTCGCAAAATTTAAATTGTAGTGTTGTTGCAGTTGTTGTTTTTAATTCTTCTTTCTAAACAACGGGTACTTGTGAATTTTTTCAAAATATTTGTAATCTTTCCTTTGTGTATAGAAAATTCACATCAATTTAATATAAAAAAGTGTTTACAAGAGTACATTTCTTTCATAAATTCCATAAACCTTTTCTTCGTTGGCTCCAAAATATTTCTTTAAACTATTTCCTCCAGTAAATCTTAAAAATACACAAAAAAGAAAGAATATTTGCTGTTAAACGTTTTCTACGTCATTTCTAAGAACTTTTCCAACCTTAATAATTGCTACAACAGCAATAAAACTATTCAAAAATGGCCCATCACAATGCAAATCTTTTGAGTTCGGATATATCACGTCGTAATCCACAAGATGAATATGAGCTCATACAGAAAATTGGTTCCGGTACTTATGGTGATGTTTATAAGGTAAGCTATTTATTTAAGTTTTTTGTTTGAAAAAAGTATTTGCACTAATACCTATTAACCTGTAACCAGTGTTGCCAAAACTTGGGGACCAAAAATGGCTTAATTTACGGGGGAAAATGGCTAAAAACTGGCTAAAATTTTTTTATAAATAAAAACACTTAAAAATTCATTAACAAAACAGTAATAATTCATTTAAAGCTGTTAACGAAGAAATTGTAAGTTAATATCAATTTCTTAAACAAGATTAAACGTAAATTAAAATTTTGAAAGATATTTAAAAAATTGATTCATCGATAAATTCGATGTCGTTATTGTTCATCTCATAGGAATCACTATGGCCTATTAGTTTTTACTAATTTGAAAGTAAATCATAATCACGACAACATTTACTCAACCTTTTGAATCCAGATCTAAAATAAAAAACAAGTAAGAAAGTATAGTCGATCAACCACAACTATATGATACCTGTGTACCAAATTTTATTAAATTATCTGCAAATTTGCAACTTGTCCTTTGCGCATAAGGTTTACATGGACAGCCAGCTAGCCAGCCGGACAAACATCGTTAATTCGACTCAGAAAGTAATGCTGAGTTTACGTAAAAAAAGGCTTAGGACCAATATTTTAAGGTGGTACAAATATCAGGGCAAACGCATAGTACCCTGTCCGCTATTGTGGTGTTGGTATGAATATTTTATTGTTATGGTAAACATATTTACCTAATTGATAAAATCGAATTAACGGTTGCTAAATGTAACCTATTTCTCAAATTATTTTTAACAATGTTTACTTGGTAAAATACAATCTCTACTTAAGCATTAGACCATTGAAGTGAGACCAACTTTATAGTCAATTCTGAAATTTCTAAAATAAATGTTGTTGCCACCTACATCTCTTTATTGAAATACATACTTGCAACCAAAAAGAAACACCGATGTTTGTGTTTATCCATTTTATAAATTTAATATTGGAATACAGTTCCTTTATTTTAATAGATGTCTTATCATCATTGTATATAGCGATTTTTAACATTTGTAAAAGTTGTGATTTAAATTAAAGGCGTTTTAATGGTTAAACGTGTTTATTTTACTTTTATGTATTAATTTTTATAATAAAATAAAAAATTTCTTTTAAAAGAAAACATCCAAAAAAATTTTATGGTTAAACAAGTTGAAAAATGGCTAAAAAATGCCTAATGGCTAAACTCATTTTTTAATGGCTAAACAGGTTGAAAAATCGCTAAATCTAGCCATTAAATGGCTAAATTGGCAACACTGCCTGTAACGAACAATTTTTAGATAAAAAGCTTGATTTTAATACATACCTATGTACTTATGTATTTACATATGGGCAAAACCCAATATCGAAATTCGATTAATAATCACAAAATTAGATTAAGAAATGCATTTCATAAAAATATTCACAAAATTTTTTGGCTGCGAACAATTGATTTAAGAATTCTCTAATATTCAGCTTTCTTTTAGGAATTAGATGTTGTATACCTTATGATACAAAATTTGCTAAAAATTAGGAAAACACACTTCAACTTTTAAAGTTACTTCCACTTTTTGTGGTGTGCGTCACAAAACTTTGTGATCAATTATGTCGCAACAAATAGCTTATAAGAAATTATGATATATGCCAGTCGTAAGTACATATTCATCTCACTAAATCTATGTATGTATATGTATATAAAAGAGTTGCTTGAGTGACAGACTGACTGACTCATTCATCATCGCCCAGACCAAACCGCTGGCCAGAGAAACTTGAAATTTCGACTAGCGCTTGGTCACTCCCCAAACAGATCCAATAAGACGGGATTTTTCGAAATTCGAATGTTTAGGGGGTAAAAAAACGTAAAAACTGGAAAATTCGGTAACCTTATAGCTCCAAAACTAAAAGATATACAAAATAAATGTAATACTTATCGGTGTTCTTTAGAAAATAAGCGGACAGGTGTCTGATACTTTTTTGAAATTCGGCCCTATTAGGGAGTTAACGGGTAAAATATGAATTTTAGTACTTTTTTTCCACCCCATCTATCTTTTGAACCAATAAACATAGAAACAACATTATTACCACTTTCGAAACTTATCAAAAAAATACGTACACGAATTTGATACTTTTTCGAAATTTGAACATTTAAGGGGTTAAAATTGTAACTATTTCTTGTACTTTTTTTATAATGCATTTTCCTCTATTCATTGACATATTCGTACTAAATTATGGGCTGCCACTACAATACTGAAGTTTTTGATACTTTAATGGGGGAAACATAAAGTACCCAAAAAAGGAAATACGGGAAATTAGATATTTTCCTTTAGCTTTTTGGTTCTACTGAATTAACGGGTTAAACGCTAGAATTTAAACAAGTTTAAACCTCAACAGACATATACGTCACTTCTGGTGTTCCCCATGGAAGTCATCTTGGCCCTACACTGTTTACGTTATTTATAAATGACCTCCCATCTGTTATCTTGCATTCCAATGTACTCATGTATGCAGATGATGTCAAAATTTTCAAGAGCTATATTGATTATAATCAACAACTTTTAATACAGTCTGATATTGATAAATTTTCCCAATGGTGTACAATTAATTGAATGGACCTTAATATTAAAAAATGTAAACATATGACATTCTAAAGAACTTATAAATTAGATTCTCGATACTATGTTAATGAAATAATACTTGAAAAAGTGGACAGCATAACTGATCTGGGCTTTATGTTGGATCATAGGCTAAATTTCCGTAATCATATTGCGTTAACTGTTAATCCTTACTATTCCATTCATATAAATAGTAGTGAATCAGTACAAAAGCAATTTTTGATTTTTTGTGTACGTGGTCTTGGTTGGAACTCATATGTTCTGCCATCGTATGTTAATAGACTTGCTCTTATTAAGCTGCCAACTTTAAAAAGCCGCCGTATTATGCTCAGTATATCTTTTCTACTTGGATTGATTCATGGTGAAGTTGATTCTTCGTTCCTGCGTAGTAAAATTAACTTTTGGGTTCCAAATAGGCCAACTCGTAACTTTCAGCCTCCTTTCGTCGCATTTGTGAAAATTTTAATAAACTGTATCATATTAAAGATATTTCTGAAAGCAATGATATTTTAAAAAGAAAACTAATTTTGTATTTAAATAGTTAATATATTCACACCTGCATTATATTCTTTAGTCTGTAAGGATTTATAATCTATAGACCAAATAAATAAATAAATAAATTAGAAAAATAAACTTTGGCATAAAAATATGACCACGAAGAAAAAGGAGACGCTATATACATATAAGATAAAGCAATCTCTTTTGAAAGACCAAAAAAGTGTATATATCAATCAGAAAACGCGTGCGAATGTAGCGTTCGTCACGCAAGATTTTCCCATATCGTCACCTAAATTACAAAACTACGTATAATCAAGAAACTCGAAATTGACTTTTGATACATGTTCACAAAGATCCCTAAGGACACTAAGGAACGATTTTAATGTTTATTTTCGAACACTGCTTTTTCACTGTTGATTCGATAAGATAATTTTCGTCATAAATCCTGCCGGATTTTAATTTATGAACAATTAGGGATTTTAGGGAGGTCTCTAAATTGTTTCTTAATGTACATAAACAATTAAAATGAAGTTAAACCTGTTTATGGATGGAAGCTTTGAGCAAATGTGAATTGATTCGAAAATAATTTAATTGCAGTAAAATATTTTATGGGGCGAATTTAATCTAAATGCCAACATTATTAGATGGTTTATGGACACAAAGAGTCTAATTTGGAAAGAAGTTTTTATGAGGAATATGTAAAATTATAGATCGATTCTCACCATTTGCATAGTAAAATTACAAATTTATTTAAACATTTTGATCAAATTATCTACAAAAGTTCAATTTGTACTTCGCGCACAAAATTAACATGGGCAGGTAACCAGCCAGACGGACGGATTGTTATTGGTAGATCAATTTAAAAAGTGATTCTAAATCGATCGGTATACTTATAGATTGGTCCAGATTTCTATGTATTACACACATCAGCAAAAACGTATATAATGGATTCTTCTTTGATGTTTCCTTATATATAAAATTAAAAGGTTTCAAATAAATCTTTATCTTCAATGACAACCTGCTTTGTCTTACAATTTTCGAGTAAAAATTAAAAGATATAGATATTGAAAACAAAACAAAAAAATTTTTTATTTGCTGCGAAAGCTCTTGTAATCTTCTAAACAAATTTTAAATGTATCAAAATATGCTTCAAAAAGGCAAAATATGCAATAAAAACTTAAAAATTGCTGCAAAAAAGCGCATTTCACTAAAAAATGCAAAAAAAAAATGCTGCAAACGGTAAAATATGCAAAAATATGCACTAACAAATCGATGCAAAGCTCATAAAAAGCTCTAAAACGGATAAATATATTGTTTCTGCCTTCATTGGTCGCCCAAGGAAAAACATGCAATTGCATATTTTTGGTTTCCCTGATCATAAGAATTGTAATTCTTAAAAAATTATTAAAAATAAATGACTGCAGCAACACAATTTATTTCGACAGAACTAGTGCGTTATACAGGTGTGTGCTTGCAAGTACTCTGCAAATAATGTTGAAATATTTGATACATTTAAGATAAAATTGACTACTTTCAACATCGTCCAATATAATGCAATCGTGGACCATGACATTGCTAAAAAGATTTTGTAGTTAAACGAATGTTTTCGTTTTAAAACATGTTTTCGTTTTCAAACGAATACGACTAGAACTTACTACCAAGTTATTTTATAGCTCCATTGTCTTAATTTAAATACATATGTATAGACCCTGTTTTCACAATTTACCGATAGCTAAAAGTAGACTTTAACCGGTCTTATAAAAAGTGTTACGTTATTAAAACTTTACTTTAATCTGAATTGAGCGATAAAATAAATTAAGTTTCATCCTACCTGGTAGGTTAAAGTAAAGTTGTAAGAATAGAACACTTTTTATACGGCCGATAAAATCCTACCTTTAGCTATCGGTAAGTTGTAAAAACTGGCCTTAGAGTATTTTGTTTTGAATATTCTTTGAAGTATTTTGTTATTTTGAAAAAAAGACGAAGCTCTCAAATAACATTTCACTTAAGCTAGAGGTCCCTACGTCTATTGCTTTAATGCATCTGTTAAAAAGGAGAATCAGTGTAAAGTTATATTTACAAAATACACAGCATACGTAGGATAACTTTCTATTTATGGATGCGTCGGTTGCACCTTGAAACAAATTTTTGAAAGTATTAAACGCATAGGGCCAAATAAAAAGAACATGCGGTTTGATCTAACTTATAAAACGCATGAAGCAGGTTTGTAGGAAAATAAAAAAAATTTGATATTCACATAAACATCTTGTTGTTGTTGTCAAACTGCTTGTATAGTTTATCTTTGGCCCTCATGACAACGGTTCTCAAAGGGGACCCTTAACCGATTCTAAGGCGTTCCCAAAGCAAATCTATTAGTATATCAAAATTAATGAATTAAAAAAAATAAAAATAAAAAATTTGGAAAACTTGGAGTAATTTTTATTTAGCAAACAACATATGCTGTTTCTTAAGTTATAAACATAAAGTTCATCTTTATTTTTAATTAATTACACAGCGTCGAAGTAATTATCTTTTTAAGTTATTTTCATATTCATAATATTGAACATTTTGTTAAACATTTTAGTTTTTTTTTTGCAACAAATTCTATTAATAAAGTTTTTTTCTTTATTTCAACAAAAATATTTTATGTAATTTAATTAATACAAGAGTAACAAAGAAATCTAATCTTTAAAATCAATTCAGGCAAACGTTTTTATTGTATTTATCATTTAGCAAAACTCAAATAACGACGACACGACTCCTAAATTTGTTTACAATTTATTCATAAAATAAAATAAATAAAAAAAAAAGAAAAATGCAAAGAATAAAAAATCACATCATAAAGAACGAAAAATATATTGTGCTAAAGAGGTTTTCATAAATTTTAAAAAAGCAAGAAGCATAAAAAGTTACAAAAAAATGAAATAAAACTGAAAATAAGAATTTTGAAATATGTATGTATTAATAAAAAAAACATTCACATAAATTTATATTCTACGAATAAGTACTTTTTTTCTTTCTTCTATTTTTTTGCTTTTAAGCCTCGTGTCCTCAAGATGTGGCATGTGTTGTATGCATTTGTGAGCATTTTTGCATTTGATATTGAGAAAAAAAGAAAAAATGAAGCAATAATAGAACAAATATTGAACAAGTACTAGTAATAATATCTCAAATACAGATGTGTGGATTTGTAGTTTTATTTTGTATGCAACGGCATTTACACAATTTTTTTTTATTTTTCTTAAGCCCCCTTCAAAAGTTTTTTTGTGTAAATTTTTTTTGGTCCTATAAAGTAATACATGACACATGGATGATTTAATGAGTAACAAAAAACCTCATGATAATAATATCTAAGCAATAGTAAATACATATTAACAAGTATTTTTTACCCAGTGTTGTAAACAAAAAGAAATCTCAGAATTATCTTTATATTTTTTATTATGATAGAAGGATCTATGACAATTACGTGTTAAACAAAATACCGGTCAAATGGTCCATATTTTCAATGACTTAGACATAATTGAGGTTCAATGTCGATAATGTGCTGAATTATCGCATTCTTTAGCTCTTGAATTGTTCTTGGCATATAGACGTATACTTATTTTTAAATATCCCTAAAGAAGGAGCTCCACGACGTGAGATTTTTTCGCGCAAAAGAGCCATTGTTTCATTGGCTGTGTGGCAAGTGGAACCACATATCGTCCAGGTTCATGTCCCCAATTTCTGGCCACAATAATCTTGCGATGGCGAAAACCATTCACTTAAACTGCTTGGCCGACCTCTTTTTGGAAAAAGTACGGCCCGATGACGCCGCCCACAAACCGCACGAAACAGTCACGCTTTGTGCATGCACCGGCATTTTAAAAATTATTATTTTCAACGAATACACTTATGTAAAAGTGTGTCTCGTTGCTTAAGATTAAGTGCACGTAATGCTTTTTGATTTGATCGCCCCTTTTAGTATAAACTTCAAAAATCTTAGCGCGCTGCTCATTTGTTGAATTTGTCAAACACTGAAACAAAGAAATGTAAAATTTAGTTTGGCAAAAAACTTGACTAAGGTGTTACTCACAATTAACATAGTGCCTTATGGTTGGACCACACTTTACTAAATTTTTTATTTATTTGGTTTTAAAATCGATACAATTCACGTCCCATGATACTTGTATATGCTTATGTAAGTAGTACATATAACACGGTACGACAAATTTATACTTTTGGCCTCACCCATGATTAAACTGAACAGATTCTGAAAATTTAGATTAAAAAATATGCGTATCTTGAGTCGAAATTTCCTTAAGTGATAGACAGTTGGATTTACATTAAAAGTTAAATTTCGCGTAAAACGCAACGCGAAATGAGTTGATCTAGAAAAACTAAGAGATATGTATTTTTTTTTTAAGTTATATATTCAGAATCTGGTCAGTTCGATCATAAGTAAAATATCGTGTCGTAGAGTATAATAAAGAGGGTGCTTTTGCAACTTGAATTTTTTTTTCCAAAAATGTTCCTTCAAGAGTGAGTTAATGCTTTAGGTGCCAACTATAATATTCATAAGCTGGTTTAAGCTACTGTAAAAATTAACAAAAAGCATTTAAAAAAACAAAAATAAAATCAAAAAATATTTCTTTACGTACAGAAAGTGCGGTCTGTTTCGCACTTTGCTTAAGCAAATGACAGTTTCATAAATTTAAACAAAAAGTTTTCTTAGTTTCAACATCGTTCGACACATATGAATCTCATGTATTCGCACCATTGCTTAAGACAACTTAAGCATATTATAGTTGGGCCTTTAAACACCGGGACTTATTGCAGGCACTTTTTAATGGTGCGTCATTATTTTTCGATTCATTACACTCCTCTTTCGATTCCATTTGCATATGTAGATTTATTTTCTTTATTTCCTTTAGTTTTAATTTTTTCTTTCTTTATTGTACGAGTACTTACATTTCATCGTATTTGAACTTAAGATAAAAGCAAGTGATCACATTATGATTATTATTATTATACGTTCTTATAGATACAAACAAACATTTTCATCGCATAATACTTTAGTATCTTTATATACAAAACCAAACATACATTCATTTGTTTAACCATATTTGTGCGTCTGCCTTTCAGTCTGTCTGTTTGTCTGTCCATTTCTCTGGCTTGTTTATTTGGCTGCATAATCATTATTCGTATGCATCAGAACTTTGTTCTTGTGAATATGTTGTTCTCTCTCTTTTCTTCAATATTTGTTTGAGTTTTGTTTTTGTTTCCAATTTACAATTTCCCAACAAACACGAAGTCAAACCTTTGATATGAAATGACTTTATCATTTGACATCAAACGCAATTCTCAAACGTTTTTCAATTGTTTGATTTAACATTTAAATTCAAATTGATAATGATTTGAAAATAAACATTTGATATCAAATGTTTTATCAATTTGATGTCAAATGTTTGTCAAATGTTAAAATCAAATCAAAAATAAACTTGGCAATACTAATAAAGCAATAAAGCGAAAAATAAATGTAAGCATTAAAAATGGCGATTAAAGTTACATTTTTTTACTTTGTGGTTACATGTGTTTTACTATAAAAAATAAATTTTAATATAAAGTAAACAGTTTATTTCTTGTGAAAAATAAAAATTATTTGTGAGAAATTACAATGATTAAAAATACGAAAAAAAATAAAACGGGAAAGTGAAGAAAGTTTGTTGAACGTTAGCGGTGCTACAATCCTCAAAATAAAAGGGAGCCAAGTATTTTGTCTTTCCAAGAATTAGAGGACGGAAAGAACACTATTTCATCTTTTAGCTATAGTACCGAATGCTTATCTCAAAGTTTATTTAAATAAATAATAAATTTAAATTAAAAAAAATTTAATAGTTTTATTTATATTCCACATTGTATTATAATCCACATTTGAAAAACATTTGAGAATTACGTTTGAAAGCAAGTTGAAAATAAAGGCATTTTTCAATTTGAAAATAATTTCCCCTTTTTGTTGAGAACGCTATGATTTTCAAATGATTTTCAAATCATTATCAAACGTTTATCGTTTGAGAAAACGTTTGATTTCAAATCATTTTCAATTTGAAATCAAACCTCCGTGTTTGTTGGGTTGTTGTTATTTGCACATACATAAATACATACAACCAAACATTCATTAATATTAAACTCATCATCATTAACATTTTGTTGTAAATTCTGTCGCTATGCCGATTTGTTTGTTCCTCAATTGTTTTAGAGTTTGACGGCGTAATTACAGCGAAATCAAGAAATTGTCATACAAAATTTAAAACTCGAGAAGTTGTGACAAATTATATAGATTTTCTTTTAAATTTAAATTAATTATATAAAATTTTCGAAGGAAAACATAAACTTGTTGTAGGGTTTGAACTATTATTAAAATCGTAATACGGATTAATTGCACCGTTTACAAAAGTATATAAATGCACAAGGGTATGAAAAATATGGTCTTATGATTAATTAGTGGTATTCGTGGAAGAAGATATTTACAAGATTATTAAAAAAAAAATACAGAAAAAAGAAATTATTTTATTATTATAAGCCAAAACACGCTGGATTTCTATTATTCCAAAGTAAGGCAAAATAGGATTATTAAAAAACTGCATTACAAAAATTTAGATGAAATAAATTCCACATTTCAATCGAACAGTATTTTTTTTTTTTTTTTTTTTTTTAATTGTTTTATTTGCAATCTATTTTACAATCAAAATAATAAGCAAATATCATAACTTTTAAATAACATATGTACATTGAGTTTTCCTTAAAACTCAAAAAAAAAAGAAAAATCAATTCAAGGCCCATCTATCAGGTCTGCTTACTTGTACAAAAACAAAATACGATTCTTTTTAGTTGTCAAAAATTTACTACCACATATACAAAGCAAAAGGAAAAAACGTGTATGTGTGGCATACCACCCTGCAAATAATAAGACCAGTCCAAACACGCGTGTAAAGAGTAGCCCACAAGGGACTAGGACTAGTCCAAAAGTAACCCAAACGTATGGAAAAAACATGGTCCATTTAACATTACGATGTCCTAGGGCAGGACCATATAACCCATTTTTGGACTACAAAGGAGTAGTTTTAAAACTACTCCATTGTGTACACAAGAGGTTTAGTTTTAACTTCGTTTAAAGACGAAAACATGTCGTTAAAAAACGAAGACATGTCGTCTCACTACAAACACTTTTTAACAATGACATGGTCCATGCTTGCATTACATCGGACCAGTCCATGGAGTAGTCCATTTCATGAAATTGGATGAGGTGGTCCAATAATATTTGCAGGGCATAAACGTAAACCAACGTATACATGCACATGTAAGCAAAATGTAAACAACTTTTGACGACTAAAAAGAACATAAACAATGATCATCAGGCTTCTTGCGCAGACCTTTTCAATGGGCCTTGAATCAATTTTTCTTTTGTAATTTAAATAGGATTTGACAAATTAAAATGTTTCTATTTTTGGAAGGGAAGGTCAAGAACATGATGCCTTTTAAGTCTCTGGATTTCATTGCTATCATCTAACAGGTTTATTGCTAACACATTGGAATGATTACTTAGTCTATTAAGGTATCTTTCACTGAAGTTATTGATCTCATTTTTTACCATTAAAATTCGAAGATCTCTGTGTATGTTTTTGTTGCTGATAAACCATGGCGCATTTGTTAAAAGTCTGAGTGTTTTTGACTGGTATCTCTGTAATATCTCAACGTTCGAATTACTTGCAGTTCCCCAAAGTTGGATGCCAATGTCCATATAGGTTTTAGTATTGTTTTGTATAACAGAACCTTATTTTCCAAGCTTAAGCTTGATCTTGGGCCCAATAACCAAAACATTTTTCCTGTTTTTAATTTAAGTTGCTCACGTTTCTTTTTGACATGCTCTTTCCAAGTAAGTCTTCGATCAAGATGAACCCCTAAATATTTTACAGTGTTGCAGCTCGGTATAGCTGTGCCATTTAAATAAACAGGCGAGCAATCATTTTTTCTTAGCGTAAATGTAACATGAACGGACTTTGTGTTATTAACTTTAATATTCCATTTTTGGAGCCAATCTTGAAGAAGATTCAATTGATTTTGAAGCATCTCGGAAGCTATTAAAGGTGATTCATTTGATGCTAATAAAGCAGTATCGTCTGCATACGTAGCAGTAGTAATATTTTCAATTGTTGGCATATCTGCTGTAAAAATTGTGTACAATACTGGTCCCAGGACACTACCCTGTGGAATACCCGCGTTAATACAACCAAAACTTGAATAATTTTCATTTATGCTCACAAAGAAGGATCTGTCTTGAATATATGTTTTTAGTATCAAATAAAATGGGGCTGGGATGAGGTTTTTCAATTTATACAGGAGTCCACTGTGCCAGACTCTGTCAAAAGCCTGTTGAATATCTAAAAATACAGCAGAACAATACAATTTTCTTTCTAAGGCGTCTGAAATTTTATTGACAATCCTATGACACTGTTCTGGTGTTCCATGTTTATGCCTAAACCCGAACTGATAATCAGGTATAATATTTTGTTTTTCTAAGATTGGCATTAATCTCTTTAAAAAGAGCCTTTCAAAAATTTTTGAAAAACTTGACAACAAACTGATTGGTCTATAGGATGCAACATTATTTTCGGGTTTGCCAGGCTTAACAACCATTATTATTTTTGCATATTTCCATTGCGATGGAAAATGGTTTAGCCTTAATATAGAATTGTAAATTGTTGTGAGAAAAACAATTCCTTTTTTCGGCGAAGATTTTAAAACCTTGGAATCGATATTATCGTAACCAGGAGTTTTGTTATTATTCAACTTATCAATTGCTTTTCCTACTTCGCCTGGGGATATTGGTTTTATAGGACGATCCATTTGACAAGGAACATCTAAAAAGTTCTCAATATCAGCCCTTACAATGGGATTGTTTAAAATAAATAGGTTAAATGTTGTTTCTAAGTGTTCCTTAAAAGCATTGGCCTTGCTGATGTTTGATTTACACCACTCACCGCTTAAATTTTTTATTGGGATGTTTCTTTTTATTGGACGTTTTAAATATTTAGTTGCATTCCACTGTTTATATTCGTTATCATTAGTTACCGCAACCAAATTTTTTAAATAATTGTCTAATAATTCGTTTTTATAGTCTTGTATGCGCTTTTTTAGTTGTTGAGATGCTCTGTTAAAATTTGTTTTATCTAATATGCTTCTAGTGCTTTGATATATTCTCCTTAATCGTCTCCTATTTGCAATTAGCTCTCTAATTTCAGTCGATAGACGAAAATAATTACCATTGATTTGCTGCTGCTGCTGCGGAGTAGCTATAAATATATTAATCGAACAATATTAATTTAATTTTGATTATGTTGCTTAACATTGTAACTTATTTTTGGCCGTTGAACACTGGAAGGTCTTTGTAGATCAGATGCAATATTTTTATTTCCTATTATATCCTCAATAAATAATGATGATTCAAAAATTCTGTTTAACAAAATTTTTAAAAATTTCAAAACGGAGTTGTGAATTTGCCGTTAAAAAAATTGTTTTTTTTTTTTTGTTATAACGGCGAAAAGGTTAACGAAGACAAAAACACATAAACAAGTTAAAAACCTCAGGTTTAAAAATAGGTAATTGTTATACCAAAAAATTAAAATTGTTATATTTCTGCAATCGTTTCGGTTACCGAATTTCCGAAAATCTCGTCCCTTTGAATTGATATGGCGATCAACTTTTTAGCTTCAGTCGTTAAGGCTTTGCAATAAAGAATCAATAACTTTATATAGATATCACTGTGTGTAATTTTTTAAGTCATGGAAAAATAACCATATACGGACAAGAAATAACCATAAAGGACCAAAAAAAAAGACCCGTGTCTCCCAGTTTTGCCCAAAGTCATTCACTTTTTTTATGGGCCCTTAAAAATTTGGGGTGTAATTTTTGCAAAAAAGTGATAATTTTTTCAGTCTCATATCTTGCAAACCGTTTGGAATTTAGAAAAACTCTCTGAGACAAAGTTGTAGTTCTTGCCATTAAGAACAAAAACAACATATATAATCAAAAAAACTTCATCTTGAAGATCAAAATCGCAAAAAACTTAAAAAAATCGATTTTTTTACCTTTATTCCTAGTTCAGGTCCATACCGTTCAAAATTCAAGGAAACAATCAACCACAAAAATGTACCTAAGATCTTAATAAACAATTTTCTAGAGCATATTAACTTCGTAGGAATGTTTCTTAACACCGTTTAGGTAGGCAAAAGTGAAAAATTTTCCGAAATCTCGATTTTTTGTTACCTTTTACCCCTGCTTAGGTCCATAGGTAGCAAACCGTTAAAAATTTAAGGAAACAATCAACTACAAAAATTAACTTCCTAGGAATGATTCTTAGCACCGTTTTTTATTGTCCGTATATGGTTATTTTTTTTCGTGTTGCACTGTGTATATGAATGATTATTTTACTGTTGTATTCACAAAAACCACAATAATTTCGGTTTAAAATATTTTTAAAACTAAAATTTTAAATTTAAATAAATTGTCTTTGGAAACTGCTGTTAACGTTTTAATTACAAACATTTACTGACCGTAATTTCTCCTTTAAAACGGTAATTTTTAGTGTGCCGTACCGCAATGGAAAAACAAAAGTTTACATCACTGCGCACGATACGAAATACGCGTACCTTTAATGGGATTTAATTTTCTGTCGACACCATTATTCGATTACGATTTTGGGAACATTACAGTGTGTTTCACGAGCAGGCTTTAAATGGGACACATGTGGGGTATTCACAAGGTGTGCTATCATGTTATATTGTCATAATGTTCTAACATTTAACAAAGGTTTAAAAATATTGTTGTTGCTTTGTAAACAAAAAGTGTCTTAAATATTTAAATATTTAATCAGAAGAGACCTGCGCTGAGCGGCTGAACCGAGCCGCATTAGTTTTTGTAAACGGTAGCCATTGATGATATAATTTTATCCGGCTAACATCCGAATTTAAACTGCGGCTAGCAATTTTTGCAACAAATCACTTTGCGGCGTTAAATCAGATCGGCATAGGTAAACAAACAAAATAAAAGGTATCTGTGATTTGCTTCTGAAAAATAGAAAATAGTCAGGTAAGATCTAATTTAATTTATTAATTCATGGATAAGAATTAAAAAATATTTTTATTTTTGGTAAATATTTATTTTGTATATTTGTTTTAAATCAGCTGATTTAAATTCAAAATAGCACACTGAAATATGAGGGGTTGTTCGCAACAGTCGTATTTTTTCATGTCATTATTTTAAGTCATATGACTTTATGAAACCTTGTGAATCCCCCAATGGTATATTAAAGACATTAATTAAAAAAAAATATGTACTGGAATATCTAATAAAAAACTAATTTGTTCCAAATTTCGTAACAGAATAATTTAGAAATTTTGTTTAACATTTCTTCTAAAATTTTTTTAAATGTCGTAATAATTTTAGATCCCATTGTATTTTAATCTGCATGCATAAACAAATATTTGTGTTTATATTTTATTTATCCATATTTCTTGTCCAGCCTATATCTATTTCTATATTTGTTTATCTGCCGTTATGCATTTCCATATTAGTGAGTGTGTGTAAGTTTGCCTTGTCAGTCTGTCTGTCCGTCCGTCCTTTCCTTTTTTTTTAAGTCTATAGGATGGAGATGCGATTATTTCTTGCTGGATTTTATTTGCTACTTTTTTTCTCATTTTATTTAGCCGTTGCTTTTTACTTGCTTGCAAATTTGTTTCTTCCCTTTTTTCGATTTGGTTTTTCTTTTCAATTTTTTGCGCTTTTTGCACAATTTTTTTTTTATAACTTACAAAACAACTGCTGTTTCGGTGGCGTTTTTTTATACTGAGTTCATTTATGGCAACAAAGTTCATCATCAGCATGTTGAACAAGAGAAAACTTTATTTTTTCATATTGTAGTAGTTTTTCTCGTGTTGTTTGATGAAATATTTCAAATGCTTCAGACATATAAACCCTTGGGTTTTGCAAATTAAAATACATTTCTATTAAAAAATGTACTTTCAGATTTGTATTTCCAGCTTGTAGCTTCTATTCCATTTTCCTTTTTATATTTGGAGTATTAGAGAGTTTAAGTTTAGTTTGAACTCGTTTCTTTTTTAATTTAGTTCTGCAGACATGTCTATTAAGTGCCAAAAGGTTATTATACAGAATATGTTTGGCTATTACAATAAAATAAACCTACAAAACATCTAAAATTGTTTAAACAAATAGTAGTAATGGATTCTCTCCCATTGGCTGTGTATTTAAAAAGTATTGGAGCTTGCAGGAAATGCTAAGTTAAAATTAGATTATAAAGTTTATATGTAGTTAAATTCATTGGGAACACAGAGAGAAAAATAATATATTTGTTTCTATTGAGTAAACGGTGCATTTCTACAGAAATATTTTGGGCCACATTATGGCTATTTCAACCATAATTGGTACTCCATAAGCACTGGAAAATAAATTATTCAAACATAGAATCTGTTCCTACATGGTAAACTTTAACCATATTACACTTGTCCTAGTTGGCCGGTATTCATAACTAACAAGGAAATAGTTGCTATTTATGTGTGTGGCAAGACAGATGGTTCTTTAGTCGGGGACACGGCTGTGGACGCGGCACACAGATGGTCAAATCGTGATTATTATATACTGATCAGTGCCCTCCATGGAAATCAGAATCATATTTAAGCTGTACAATATTTTTCTCACAATCTTTTATATGTTTGACACAAACTGTTTGGTCATCAAGAAATTTTTATAGTAATCGCAAATGTATGTTTAATTGGGAAAGAAAGAAAATGTGATTGTGGTAGAAATTGAAGACACTGAATTAATCATGATGGCCCATAATCACAGTCAAACATAAAGTCGACTTATTCTAAAACATACTGAAGAATAACGAAGTTCGCATGCATTTAAAGCCGGTTTTATTTTAAAGTAAACATTATTTTGACTATGAGTATTGGCCGATATGTTTAGGGGTAACGATTGACTTGAACCTTTAAACATTAATTACTTTTATATTAATGTTAGCGACAATCATATTTTGGTTATCTTAATAATCATTATAACGGGTCCGCCATCTAACGTTTTTTTTTTCAACTAGTGCTTATTTCGTGAATGGTAACACTTAGCTCATGTCTGATTTGACAGAAAATTAGTTTTATCCTTCCGCTGAACGAATATGGTTGAAGCCAACTGACCATCCAATGCATTTTCGCTTCGCTAAGTGGGCCTGCGATCGACTTACAGAAGATGCCGATTTTGCCAAAAAATCATCTTTTCGGATGAAGCTCATTTTGATCTTGGCGGGTATGTAAACAAGCAAAATTGTCGCATTTGGGGCACAGAAAACCCGCACGCGTACATTGAAAAGCCGATGCACCCAAAACGAGTCACTGTTTGGTGCGGATTTTGGTCCAGATGCATAATTGGGCCATTTTTCTTCGAAAATGAGCAGAGAGTGGCCTTTACAGTCAATGGCGATTGTTATCGGGCCATGTTGAACGAATTTTTGTTCACAAAAATTGAAGGGGAGTATATTGGCAACATTTGGTTTCAACAGCACGGCGCTACGTGCCACACAGCCGAAGCTACACTCGATGTTTTGCGCCCTGTTTTTGAAGATCGCATTATCAGCCGCAGAGCTGATGTCGTTTGGCCACCTCGGAGCTGCGATTTGACACCGTTGGACTATTATTTGTGGGGTGCCGCCAAAGATAAGTGTTACGCCGACAAGCCAGATACAATTGACGCTTTAAAGGACAATATTCGTGAAGCCATTGGTGAAATACAGATGCACACAATCGATAATGTGATTAAATTGGACCGATCGTGTAGGCTACTGCATGGCCAGCCGAGGCAGCCATTTGAATGAAATTATTTTCCATTATTAACCGGAAGGATTGTACTTTCAAATAAAAAAAAGAAATTTGAGAAAATATTCAGTAGTTTTGTTTATAGCATTTTCAAAAGAAAAAAAGGTTATTGGCGGACCCTTTATTTAAAAATGTTCACCCACCTTACTGTCTAAATTGCCTCTTACTATTTTTAAAAAATTTTTTTTTCAGTGTAGGATACAAAAAACGTTTTAATTTTTCTCTGTTAAGAAAATTAATAAATTAAAATTTAGATTTACAAAAAAGTTTAAACCAAGACAGACATTCAGCCTTATTCCAGTTGTCGTTGTCGTAATCGATCAAGTCGTTTTTTGTCAGAGATTAAAGTAACTAACAACCAGTGTTCTTTAATCTCTTACAAAAAACGACTTGATCGATTACGACAACGACAACTGGAATAAGGCTGATTGACTTTGGGTTTTGAAAATAAAAATTGCTTGACAACTTTTAAAAAAAATAATTTTTTTTTATAACGAAAGTTTTAACAAAATATTGATTCAACCCATGTCGGTTTTTTATTAAGTTTCAAATGTTTTTTAAGAAAAATGTGTTACTTTAGGAAAATTAACTGGAATAATTTTGGGTTTTTTTTGCTTTTTTTTATTGTTTTTGAAGAAAAAAACAAAATTTTTTTTTAAAAATAGTTTTTAAATTAAAATGTTTTGTTCAAAAAATCAAATTTTGCAATTAAATAAAATATGGGCATTTCCATTTTGACGTGTCGTGATATTTGTACCACAAAATGTAAAAAAATTAAATGAAGAAGTTAAATTTGTAAAATGGGTTTTTATATATACAAAGTAATGAAGTAGCACTATATTCAGAAAAAACATTACAGTTGTCGACGCTAAGGATTTGCAGATATAAGCAAAAATCTGCGCTGGAGTGACGTTGAAAAAACGGAAGTTGATTTCGACTTGCATTACAGAACTGAATAAGACTGCGCATGGAGCCCGATGTTTTGTATAAAACCTTTTTTAGTAAACTTTGGACTAATGTAACGCCAGATCGCAAATAATGTTTTATTTTCGGAAAACGTTGTTCAATCGTTATCCCTTTTGTTACTGTTTGTAGAGCTAGTTGCGCTTTACACAAAAATATAAAAAAGTAAACTATACATATAAAATTTTTTGAGTAACAATTTAAAATACTTCTGGCGTTACGTTACAAAAAGTAGACTTTTCGCTGGAAATACCCATATTTTCACTTTTTTGGAAAACAATTTATTTATTATTATTAAGTTGAATTTTTAAAGAATATTAAAAAAAAACTTCGCAAATCCATTTCTTTTTATAAAAATATGGATTTGATAATAAATTCAACTACATACTAAGTTTAACTATAGCCCATTATTTGTTTGGCGCATAGGCCAAAAAGTCGTAGTGGAGAAAAACGACAACGAAGGTTCACATAAAGTTTTCTGAAAATATACGCGATAAATATTTTTTTGTATTTAACCACTGCTTCTGGTATATGTTTTCCAGAAATATGTACATTTTTGTGAACGTTTATGAACGAATTTAGAAGCTGATAGTATTTTATTGAAAATAAAAATTATTGTTTTTGCCGCATACGCCACTTTTCTAAATTTATTTCGAAAAAGAAGCTTTTTGTGCTGCACACATAACAACTACATAACTACTACTACTTTTTCTTTCTTACGGCATTGAAGCAAGCCTGTAATGTACTTAATAAACATTAAAATAGTTGATATGGAGCAAAATTAATGCTTAATATCTAAGAAGCGATAAAAATTTGTGAAACATGTTTTGGATTCATACATACATATATACCCCATACACAATTCAATTTCTTTAAGAATGGTCGGTAGGTCAAAGCAATAATCAACTGAGGAGTTTTTTAATAAAAATATAATTTTAACATTTTTGTTAATTGTATATATTTCTTATAAGAATAATTTATTTTAAGAGACTAATTAATTAGGTTCTTGTTCATAAATATCGGTTTTTAAAAACAGAATTTTAAAATAAACAAAAAAATATTTTTCATCAAAAGTAAACTTATTACAGATCATGTTTCAAAACACTTTTAACATATTTATTCAACATAAGACTTATAATAATTAGTACCAACCTTCTGTGCATTCAGCATAAAGCTGAACACTGTTACACAATTCTCCCTTAAGCCTGTTAAATGTGTAAAAAAAGAATACCGAAAAACGCTAATTACTCATTTAAAATCTTTTAATTTAATGTCTTTTATTCCCTTTCATCCTCATCCTTTGCAGACACAGTAAATATAAAAAATATACTTTTCAAACCAGTCTTTTTTTTTTTTTTTTGAGAAAAACAAAACGTGGAAAAAATAATCTGAGCCTTAATACACCCTGACGTACCTAACAATGTGGTTCAACATGTTTTATTTGGTATGATTTCATTAAAATGCTAATTTTAAATAAAAAAAATGTGTAGCAATTAAATAAACTACATATGTATGTTCTTACGTATGGGAAATTCCTTACACTGCAAACAATTAAACGCTGTAGTGAAAAGTTAAATAAGATTTGTAGAGATTAGCCGTTAGTTTATACGATAACAATATGAGTAGGAATAAGTTTTTGGTCAAAACATAGAAGAATATTATGTAGTTAAAAAAAAATTCACAATGCATCTATCTACAAATTCGATGAAAAAACCACTAAACATTTTACTTGAACTCAAAAACAAAGGTTTTCTTGGTAATTAAAAAGCATAGAATTTTGGTAAAAACATAGAAATTTTGTAAAAGCATAACATTTGGCTCAAAAACAAAGAACTTTGGTAAAAAATAGATAAAAAGAATAGATTTGGCAAAAACATAGAATTTCAATAAAAACATAGAATTTTAGTAAAAACATAGAATATTACTGAAATCATAGAATTTTGACAAAAACAAAAAAAAAAATTATAAAACGGTAGATACTTTACTTTTACCAAAAACATCGATTTTTTATAAACATGTTTATAAAATACCTTTGTAGAATTTCGTAGAATTAAAGAAATACTTAACATTTAAAAAAAAACGTAGAATTTAGCTAAAAGCATTCAAATTTGTTAAAAGGGCGGAATGCTGAATAACGTTTTAAACTTTCCGTCAACAACAAAGTCTTTTAATGGTAAAAAAAAACAAAATTTGGTACAAACTTTTGTAGAACACATAAAAGTTTAATTGAAAAAAAACATAAAAAATTCGGTGAAAATATAATTTTAGTAAAAAAAATTTTACCTTTTAGTTTTAATATAGACAACATACAACCCAATTACGATTAAAAATTGCTCGGAGTTCTTTTCCCTGCTCCCATTTTTCTTTTTAAAATCAGTTGTAAAAATAGAAAAAGTAAATAAACTCCAGGGGAAAATTAGTCCTCCATTAAGAACCCACAACCAGATTATGGTTCAACCAGAATATGCACATATTGGCTCCGAACATTTTATTGTTAATAATAACAAAAATATGTGTAACGCTTATAATTTCAATCATTGGTGGTAAACAAACAATAGTCATATTTAACCGTAACATGTTGAAGCGCAACCATAATATTGTTGTGGCTTCTTGATGGACGACTAATTTAACCATAATATGTTTGCCGGTGACAATAATATGGTTAAATTAACCATAATATGGTAAAAAAAATGTTCGTTAAAAAAGTTTCGTTACAATCAAAAGAAAAATCAATCCATCCTAACTGAAATCAATCCGAAGCTGAATTAAAAGTATGCTGAGTACGGATTTTCTTGCATCAAGTACAGAAAGATCGATTCAAGTACGGATTTTTAATCGCAAACTAATTAAATTATCCATATCCAATCCCGATTTCGTACTTGAAATAATCTGAAAATGAGATTGATTTAAGTAAAACTAACATTGAATCAATCCCAAAATGCGCTTGATTCAAGTCGTAACTATAAAGTTGATTTTAACCCGAATTAGAAAGAAAAAATTATTATGACTGATTCACTTACCCGTATTACATCTTACGGAATGATAAAACACCAACATCATGCCCCGTATGGTTATTATTTTAGAAATCTTATGTACATATTTAACCAAAAATATAAACTAAATGAAAAGCAAGAGTTCAAATTTACTACTTAGCCCTTCGTGGTATACATGAGTCTGGGCAGACCTTTTTTCAATGTGTATAGAAAATCAAAACATGCGTTAGCCGGAGGGTTAAACACAACGAAAAGTTTAATCTTGTTTTTTTACTTAATTTAAGAGTTTTATTTCAAAAAATTAATCCCATTTAGGATTGTTTTGAGTACGTTTTAGTGTTATTCGTACTTAAATTTTTGAGTAGTTCGCCTCGTACTTAAAGTAATCATAAAAAATCTTAATTTATCCCGAGTTTTTTTCTTTCT
This sequence comes from Pollenia labialis, assembly GCA_949318255.1. Classification (NCBI taxonomy): domain Eukaryota; kingdom Metazoa; phylum Arthropoda; class Insecta; order Diptera; family Polleniidae; genus Pollenia; species Pollenia labialis. Next base: position 117,341,450 of record OX439143.1, read on the forward strand.
GTGTAGAGGTGACCATATTTAATAATGCCTTTTCTCTGCGTTTGTCTCTTCTGTGCATTCCTAATGATTAAGTCTTAAACCAAAATCGAGTTTGTTGCAATTTTGTAAATTATTTAAACAAAAAATATAAATAAAACATCTACTACCCACATTTAAACGCATATAGTCAACTTTTTATATAAAAGACAGGCAGACAGACAGACAGCTTAACACACGAAAACACACACTACACTCTTACACATGAATAGATATTTATAACAGACCTGCTTGCAAGAGGAGCAGCCCCAGTCAAAGTTTGTTGACTGGTTTGTTTGGCAGCCAGGCAGGCTTTAGACATGCATAATATCAAGATTTCCTTTGATAATTTTTATTATTATTTTTTCGCGTTTTTTTTTTTTTTTTTTTATAAAAAATGAGTAACACAACAACGTCACAACTATTTTTAACTACCACAACTTCTACTATATTCATGCTACCGCTGCGCCTCCCTTTCCGCAATCATGACAAAGGAGCGATGAAAAACTACAACAACAAAAAGTAAATAATGAATGAACATACAACAATAACACGAAGTCACTGTCATTTAGTCAGTCACTGGGGTGACCTAATTCTATGATTTACACTAAAAGGAAAACAATGTGTGTATATGAGAAACAGGGAGCAACGTTAGGGATAAAAAAAAGGTGAAACAATACATTTTTTTCCTCTTTTGAGCAGGATTTGGAATATTAAGCTAACAGAGGCATAAAACAACTTGGGCTTTTGTCAGATTTTTTTTATGATATAGGAAACGGTAGTTTATTTTAAACAAATTGTTTCTAGTTCTCCTAAATAGTTCCGGATCGAAATCTTGCAGAATTGATTTTGTAGGTTATAAAGTTATAGACAAAAAAATTTATATTTATATTCTGTTTAAACAGCATTTAGTGCTGGTTCACACGCTTTTAGTTTTAGCCGTCAAGTCTTGAGCTTTTAGAAGAAAGCGAAAAAGATAATGCCATTTCTTTGCATTTACGCCGCAAAATACCATTAGAGAAATTTAGATATTACCATGATATTTGTCATCAATTCGTTCATTATGGCTAGAAATTGTACTACCAACTTTTATGAAGCCTTTTGCGATAACATTTTTCGATAATTTTTAGGTTTCTTGTTAACGAAAATTTAAATTAGTGTTTCTGAATCAATTTAGTCGTCCGTCGCCTTTCTAATGAAAACAACAATTAATGACCTCCATAAGTGCACTACCTGGTCATATATGTTTTATAAAGTGGTTATATTACAAGTTATCAACTGATAACTTCGTTATTAAAAACAGTCTGTTAGTTTTTTTTAAAAAGTCTAATTACTTTATATTAAATTATTGTAATAGTGTTGGTCTTCAGAACTGCTGGGTTATCATCCCTGCTTATTAACGCACTAGTAAGCCAGAATTTGTGCTATTTACTCATTCGTTTACTCGCTTATTTTGTAAAATAAAAAAAACTTCAATGAAGAACAATCATTACAGAAAATTACTGTACAACAATTAGGACTAAATGATCCAAATGTCATATTTACTAATTAATAAAAGGCAAAATATGGTATATATCAGTATAATTTATGCTAAATTACCCAAAACCTAACCTTGCTATTTTTGAAATTTATGAAACTCTTTAGCAGGCCTTTCGTTAGAAATAAAACTTTCTTATTCGAAAATCGAGATTGAAAAGAAATTAATCAAAGAGATCATTAGTGATACATTTTGCAGAAATGGAGTAAATGGATAACGTTTTACACTCTACTCTCGTAAAATAGATACTAGTTCAAAAGCACTTAATAATTAAGTTTTGATACATCGAAATTAAAAATTTACAGCGCGATTGTATCTTTTTCTTGGCCTTGCTTTCTTGGGTGGTAAAAGGGGAAGTCTATGACTTAATTTCGGCAAATCGCTATAAGATAAACTCTAGGCTTCACCAGAATCCAATCTGGTAACATGGAAACTTGTAGTATACAAACGGAGCTGAAGTTAGATTATTAGCACCTAAAAGTGAAAGCACTAAAAATAAATTAAGTAAGTAGCAGATTTTTTTTTTTAAATTTAGTGACGAAACGACTCAATTGGTATTTCTATATACCGTTGCTTTGAACTCAGCTTTATTTTAAATAGAGATGGGATAATTCCGGCTCCTTAGTAAGAGGATACCCAATAACAAATTTTATCAGTTTGCGAAGAACGAATCGTACATTTTATTAAATAAGCCCACAATTATGCGCTGCGCAATAAAACATACAGAGATGCAGTAAAGTAAGTGAACGAACTCTTAACAAGTTTTACATTAAAAAAAATAACATTTAAAGTGCCACGTAAGGGTAAGGGATATAAAGTTCATGCCTTCCGTAAGCGAGATGGTAAGTTCTCCCTTACAAACCTGCTTCGTTTAAAGCACAATTTTTTATTGGGTACCTTGGGGCATTGTTGAATCCGTTTTTCCCGATTTTTTTTGTATATCACCTCGCTGGGGTTTTTTCCGGATACCATAAAGTGTTTATTTCTAGAGAGAAATATCGGTTAAATATCATTAGTGAGCTCAAATATTTAAAAGACTAAGAGGAAACGGTGGAAAGTAGGCAATTAAATCATTGTTTAAAAATATTTGAAGATTGTCTGTATTAATAAAAATATTTAACATTTTATAAAGGCTTACAAACAGAGTTATAATATGGTTGTGACTTCTTGATGGAGGACTAATTCAACCAAACAGTGTTTAGAGGCAACTATAATATGGTTGTGACTTCTTTATGGAGGACTAATTCAACCAAACAGTGTTTAGAGGCAACTATAATATGGTTGTGACTTCTTGATGGAGGACTAATTCAACCAAACAGTGTTTAGAGGCAACTATAATATGGTTGTGACTTCTTTATGGAGGACTAATTCAACCAAACAGTGTTTAGAGGCAACTATAATATGGTTGTGACTTCCTTATGGAGGACTAGTTCAACCATAATATGGTTGTAGGTGACAATAATATGGTTATATTAACCAAAGTTTCCACAGAGTTAAAAAATCTGGAATTTTAAACCAAAAATCTTCAAATCTGCATTTTGACATTTTTGGGGATAAAATCTGCAAAATGCAGATAAATCTGACGTGTGTGAAGATAAATATGAAAAGTTAAATTCGTTTTTAAAAAATATCGTATGCGATAAAAAATATTTTAAAAAAATATCGCATGCGTATTATAAAGAAAATACGAATATTTACGCGAAATTTTGCAATTTTTATTAAAAATAAATAATTTTTATTTAATATTTAACAATAATAAGATATTTTATTAGTCTTTTAATATTAAAATGTATGATTTTTCAAAAAATACGACTTAGAGTGAAATTCTCATGAAAGTGCTGTGTGAGGGATATGGCCACTGTGTCCAAACCCTTCGACCTCAGGGAATCAAACATAATGGAAAATAAAGCTTATGGATAGGGCTACAATAACCTATAACCACTTTTTCCGAATTGTATTTGTGAAAATTTTTATACATTTTTGAAAATTTGACTTAGAGTGAAATTCTCATGAAAGTGCTGTGTGAGGGATATGGCCACTGTGTCCAAACCCTTCGACCTCAGGGAATCAAACATAATGGAAAATGAAGCTTATGGATAGGGCTACAATAACCTATAACCACTTTTTCCGAATTGTATTTGTGAAAATTTTTATACATTTTTGAAAATTTGACTTAGAGTGAAATTCTCATGAAAGTGCTGTGTGAGGGATATGGCCACTGTGTCCAAACCCTTCGACCTCAGGGAATCAAACATAATGGAAAATGAAGCTAATGGATAGGGCTACAATAACCTATTAGCACTTTTTCCGAATTGTATTTGTGAAAATTTTTATACATTTTTGAAAATTTGACTTAGAGTGAAATTCTCATGAAAGTGCTGTGTGAGGGATATGGCCACTGTGTCCAAACCCTTCGACCTCAGGGAATCAAACATAATGGAAAATGAAGCTTATGGATAGGGCTACAATAACCTATAACCACTTTTTCCGAATTGTATTTGTGAAAATTTTTATACATTTTTGAAAATTTGACTTAGAGTGAAATTCTCATGAAAGTCCTGTGTGAGGGATATGGCCACTGTGTCCAAACCCTTCGACCTCAGGGAATCAAACATAATGGAAAATGAAGCTTATGGATAGGGCTACAATAACCTATAACCACTTTTTCCGAATTGTATTTGTGAAAATTTTTATATTTTTTATTTTTATGTTTGATTCCCTGAGGTCGAAGGGTTTGGACACAGTGGCCATATCCCTCACACAGGACTTTCATGAGAATTTCACTCTAAGTCAAATTTTCAAAAATGTATAAAAATTTTCACAAATACAATTCGGAAAAAGTGGTTATAGGTTATTGTAGCCCTATCCATAAGCTTCATTTTCCATTATGTTTGATTCCCTGAGGTCGAAGGGTTTGGACACAGTGGCCATATCCCTCACACAGGACTTTCATGAGAATTTCACTCTAAGTCAAATTTTCAAAAATGTATAAAAATTTTCACAAATACAATTCGGAAAAAGTGGTTATAGGTTATTGTAGCCCTATCCATAAGCTTCATTTTCCATTATGTTTGATTCCCTGAGGTCGAAGGGTTTGGACACAGTGGCCATATCCCTCACACAGGACTTTCATTAGAATTTCACTCTAAGTCAAATTTTCAAAAATGTATAAAAATTTTCACAAATACAATTCGGAAAAAGTGGTTATAGGTTATTGTAGCCCTATCCATAAGCTTCATTTTCCATTATGTTTGATTCCCTGAGGTCGAAGGGTTTGGACACAGTGGCCATATCCCTCACACAGGACTTTCATGAGAATTTCACTCTAAGTAAAATTTTCAAAAATGTATAAAAATTTTCACAAATACAATTCGGAAAAAGTGGTTATAGGTTATTGTAGCCCTATCCATAAGCTTCATTTTCCATTATGTTTGATTCCCTGAGGTCGAAGGGTTTGGACACAGTGGCCATATCCCTCACACAGGACTTTCATGAGAATTTCACTCTAAGTCAAATTTTCAAAAATGTATAAAAATTTTCACAAATACAATTCGGAAAAAGTGGTTATAGGTTATTGTAGCCCTATCCATAAGCTTCATTTTCCATTATGTTTGATTCCCTGAGGTCGAAGGGTTTGGACACAGTGGCCATATCCCTCACACAGCACTTTCATGAGAATTTCACTCTAAGTCAAATTTTCAAAAATGTATAAAAATTTTCACAAATACAATTCGGAAAAAGTGGTTATAGGTTATTGTAGCCCTATCCATAAGCTTCATTTTCCATTATGTTTGATTCCCTGAGGTCGAAGGGTTTGGACACAGTGGCCATATCCCTCACACAGCACTTTCATGAGAATTTCACTCTAAGTCAAATTTTCAAAAATGTATAAAAATTTTCACAAATACAATTCGGAAAAAGTGCTTATAGGTTATTGTAGCCCTATCCATAAGCTTCATTTTCCATTATGTTTGATTCCCTGAGGTCGAAGGGTTTGGACACAGTGGCCATATCCCTCACACAGGACTTTCATGAGAATTTCACTCTAAGTCAAATTTTCAAAAATGTATAAAAATTTTCACAAATACAATTCGGAAAAAGTGGTTATAGGTTATTGTAGCCCTATCCATAAGCTTCATTTTCCATTATGTTTGATTCCCTGAGGTCAAAGGGTTTGGACACAGTGGCCATATCCCACACACAGGACTTTCATGAGAATTTCACTCTAAGTCAAATTTTCAAAAATGTATAAAAATTTTCACAAATACAGTTCGGAAAAAGTGGTTATAGGTTATTGTAGCCCTATCCATAAGCTTCATTTTCCATTATGTTTGATTCCCTGAGGTCGAAGGGTTTGGACACAGTGGCCATATCCCTCACACAGGACTTTCATGAGAATTTCACTCTAAGTCAAATTTTCAAAAATGTATAAAAATTTTCACAAATACAATTCGGAAAAAGTGGTTATAGGTTATTGTAGCCCTATCCATAAGCTTCATTTTCCATTATGTTTGATTCCCTGAGGTCGAAGGGTTTGGACACAGTGGCCATATCCCTCACACAGCACTTTCATGAGAATTTCACTCTAAGTCAAATTTTCAAAAATGTATAAAAATTTTCACAAATACAATTCGGAAAAAGTGGTTATAGGTTATTGTAGCCCTATCCATAAGCTTCATTTTCCATTATGTTTGATTCCCTGAGGTCGAAGGGTTTGGACACAGTGGCCATATCCCTCACACAGGACTTTCATGAGAATTTCACTCTAAGTCAAATTTTCAAAAATGTATAAAAATTTTCACAAATACAATTCGGAAAAAGTGGTTATAGGTTATTGTAGCCCTATCCATAAGCTTCATTTTCCATTATGTTTGATTCCCTGAGGTCGAAGGGTTTGGACACAGTGGCCATATCCCTCACACAGCACTTTCATGAGAATTTCACTCTAAGTCAAATTTTCAAAAATGTATAAAAATTTTCACAAATACAATTCGGAAAAAGTGGTTATAGGTTATTGTAGCCCTATCCATAAGCTTCATTTTCCATTATGTTTGATTCCCTGAGGTCGAAGGGTTTGGACACAGTGGCCATATCCCTCACACAGCACTTTCATGAGAATTTCACTCTAAGTCAAATTTTCAAAAATGTATAAAAATTTTCACAAATACAATTCGGAAAAAGTGGTTATAGGTTATTGTAGCCCTATCCATAAGCTTCATTTTCCATTATGTTTGATTCCCTGAGGTCGAAGGGTTTGGACACAGTGGCCATATCCCTCACACAGCACTTTCATGAGAATTTCACTCTAAGTCAAATTTTCAAAAATGTATAAAAATTTTCACAAATACAATTCGGAAAAAGTGGTTATAGGTTATTGTAGCCCTATCCATAAGCTTCATTTTCCATTATGTTTGATTCCCTGAGGTCGAAGGGTTTGGACACAGTGGCCATATCCCTCACACAGGACTTTCATGAGAATTTCACTCTAAGTCAAATTTTCAAAAATGTATAAAAATTTTCACAAATACAATTCGGAAAAAGTGGTTATAGGTTATTGTAGCCCTATCCATAAGCTTCATTTTCCATTATGTTTGATTCCCTGAGGTCGAAGGGTTTGGACACAGTGGCCATATCCCTCACACAGCACTTTCATGAGAATTTCACTCTAAGTCAAATTTTCAAAAATGTATAAAAATTTTCACAAATACAATTCGGAAAAAGTGGTTATAGGTTATTGTAGCCCTATCCATAAGCTTCATTTTCCATTATGTTTGATTCCCTGAGGTCGAAGGGTTTGGACACAGTGGCCATATCCCTCACACAGCACTTTCATGAGAATTTCACTCTAAGTCAAATTTTCAAAAATGTATAAAAATTTTCACAAATACAATTCGGAAAAAGTGGTTATAGGTTATTGTAGCCCTATCCATAAGCTTCATTTTCCATTATGTTTGATTCCCTGAGGTCGAAGGGTTTGGACACAGTGGCCATATCCCTCACACAGGACTTTCATGAGAATTTCACTCTAAGTCAAATTTTCAAAAATGTATAAAAATTTTCACAAATACAATTCGGAAAAAGTGGTTATAGGTTATTGTAGCCCTATCCATAAGCTTCATTTTCCATTATGTTTGATTCCCTGAGGTCGAAGGGTTTGGACACAGTGGCCATATCCCTCACACAGCACTTTCATGAGAATTTCACTCTAAGTCAAATTTTCAAAAATGTATAAAAATTTTCACAAATACAATTCGGAAAAAGTGGTTATAGGTTATTGTAGCCCTATCCATAAGCTTCATTTTCCATTATGTTTGATTCCCTGAGGTCGAAGGGTTTGGACACAGTGGCCATATCCCTCACACAGCACTTTCATGAGAATTTCACTCTAAGTCAAATTTTCAAAAATGTATAAAAATTTTCACAAATACAATTCGGAAAAAGTGGTTATAGGTTATTGTAGCCCTATCCATAAGCTTCATTTTCCATTATGTTTGATTCCCTGAGGTCGAAGGGTTTGGACACAGTGGCCATATCCCTCACACAGCACTTTCATGAGAATTTCACTCTAAGTCAAATTTTCAAAAATGTATAAAAATTTTCACAAATACAATTCGGAAAAAGTGGTTATAGGTTATTGTAGCCCTATCCATAAGCTTCATTTTCCATTATGTTTGATTCCCTGAGGTCGAAGGGTTTGGACACAGTGGCCATATCCCTCACACAGCACTTTCATGAGAATTTCACTCTAAGTCGTATTTTTTGAAAAATCATACATTTTAATATTAAAAGACTAATAAAATATCTTATTATTGTTAAATATTAAATAAAAATTATTTATTTTTAATAAAAATTGCAAAATTTCGCGTAAATATTCGTATTTTCTTTATAATACGCATGCGATATTTTTTTAAAATATTTTTTATCGCATGCGATATTTTTAAAAACGAATTTAACTTTTAATATTTATCTTCACACACGTATAAATCTGCACTTCTGGCATCGCTGCTTACAAAACAAATTTTCTATGAAAAATTTGTTAAGTTTAATAATCGTTTTTTGAATAAGGGGCTAACCCCAAAATTTCGATAAAGAGAAAAATGCCTCCTGATACATAAACCTTTTCCCGTTTTTACATTTGAATTTACTTAGGTAAAATGGGAAAAGGGGAAAAACTCCCGGGGAATTTTTATTCATAATTGGGCTGAAAACTTCGAGGATTTTTAAATAGGCCTTTCTTTATTTATATACAGGAAAAAAAGAAATATGCTCCAAAAACGTGTTTTATTCGCATTAAAAATGCAGTAAAAACTTCAAAATATGAAAACTATGAAACTATTCAACAATTTTATAGCAGTTCCATTTAATAAAAACAATTCTTAAATTAAAAGCGGTAAAGCCTATACACCATAGTATTTACAGACGAATTATCGAGATTTTACCCTATTTGGAAAATATGGGCAGTCATGTGCTCACAAAAACAAAGTTATATTTAGAGGTTAAAATTCATATACGAGTTAGTTGTGCGGAATATTATCTATATATTAACACATTAAATATATTTAAAGTTATTTATGGATGTGGGCTTTTGGCATATGTGAACTAATTCGAAAAGAATTTAATTGCAGTAAAATATTTATGGGGCGAATTTAATCTAAATTCCAACATACAGGTCTGTTCTGATTTATCTTTAATGACAACCTGCTTTGTATTACAATTTTCGAGTAAAAATTAAAAGTAGATTGCGAAAATGAAGCAACACGTTGGGTATACTGATAGAAATTGAAAAGAGAAAAGCAAAATTTTTAAAAATATTTTTTTTTAATTTGCTGCGAAAGCTCTTGTAGGCATCTAAACAAAATTTTAATGCAACAAAATATGCATCAAAAAGGCAAAATATGCGCTAAAAACTTAAAAAAATGCTGCAAAAAAGCGGTTTTACTAAATAATGCAAAAAAAAAAAAAAATGCTGCAAACGTAATATGCAAAAATATACACTAACAAATCGATGTCAAAATTCATAAAGAGCTCTAAAACGGATAAATACGTTGTTTCCCCCTTCATTGGAAAAACATGCAAGGAAAAACATGCAATTGCATATTTTTGGTTTCCCTGTTTATGTATATATTTTTTTCTCAGTTAAGGGTTAATAAGTATTTGTTCTACATAATCCTCTGAATTACCTTATCTCAATTTCTATATCTCTATAAGTAAACAATTTTACTTTCAAAATAGCTTATTTGTTTGAACATTACTTAAAAAAAGGTGGACTCAAAATGTTGTTTGGATTAACTACTCTTTGCTTCATTACTACATTTTTACGTTATACTCCGCATTACCTTTTCGTAAACAGTAAGCAGCGTTAACACTTAGTTGGTTTCTTTGTAAAAAAGTTTAACAAAAAATAACTATTTAAAAATTTCAGAAATATTTAATGGTATTTTAATACAAATTAATAAATTGTCTTTCTTTGCTTTCAGGTATGTATGTTAAAAATCCTGGATTTCTTTCAAACTCTTTAAAAAAAGTGAGTATTTAATTATTAATTAGCATTTAACCCGCAATCTCGTAAGCATCTTTTTTTTTGGTGGACATATTTCTATTTAAAAGTTTATCAGCCCAATTATGAATAAAAATTCCCCGGAAGTTTTTTCCCATTTCCCATTTTACCTATGTTAATTCAATTGTAAAAGTGGGAAATGGGAAAAAACTCCCGGGGAATTTTTATCCATAATTGGGCTGTATATGTATTTCTATGACTTAACAAAAAAGTACCAACATTTCATTTTATAGGCTCCCATTTACTCCCCAGTAAAAACTTCGCATACTTTTTCAAAATGAATAGCTTCTATCATTCATTATTTAGTACCTTTCTTCACTTCAACTTCTGTAACTACTTTTAAATGCGTTCATTTTGGGACATCCCTTGTAAAATTCATTGATTAATTCAGTGTAGTAGGGTCAGGACAAAAGTTCCAAAATACAATTGTTTACTCTCCAAAATGGCCGCATTTCTGTCCGTTTTTTTTTTAAATTCACCTAACTCTACCATAAGCTTCTTATATTGGTATATTTAAACAACAGGCATTGCTTAAGGCCAAAATATATACAAAACTAAACGTCTGCAGAGCTCATATGGTACGTTCGTAAATGTAGTTGTTGCGCATTAGTTGCGTATTAGTAAAGTTTACTGTTCGTAAATGCATTACTTGTAAGAAACTTGGCATTACTCTCATATGTCAAAAGTTTTTTTATGCAGTGATGCCGCAGCTCTGCAGCAAATGTTGGCAATTATTGCATCAGTTAATTCTCTGATGCAATAACTTTTAGCATAAAAGAAATTATTTTATTTTTCTTTTTTGATGCGTTTTCTTGTTATTTTTAAGAAAACTATTTCTTTTTGGCTCAATATTGGCTATTGTTGATAACATTTTTTGTATTGTTTGATGTTCGCCTTTAAAACTTTTTAAATTTAGCTCGTGTTTGAAAATTTAAACTTTGCACAGCTGTTGTGCAGTAAAAACGCATCAGCATTACAAGTTTAACTGCCGATCACGGATCAGCAACAACATTTTGCACCACTGCAGCAGTGATGTACAGTTTTGATGCATTTACGAACGTACCCATACTCGCAGGTAGCTTCTAGGAGCCAAACGAAACATGTCCCGTTCTGTGCAGAGTTTTATAATGCCAAAAATTAATGAATATTTGTATCCATACCAAATATTGATCCTTCCCCACCTCTCATTATACCAATCGAATTAGAATCCCTTTCAGAGTTGATCTAAGGGTGTTTGCCTATTGAAAATGTTGAGAACTGGTCCATAATTTCACATGCCCACCATACAAATTTCTTTCCGGAGTATTGTTTGCCTTAATGAACCATCTAATTAATGTTGGTATTTAGATAAATGGTCTGTTCGTCAATTTCGAACGAAGACTTCGTTCGCTTAACTTACATTTAAAACAAAAACAATTTATAAAATATTGTTTTTGTAAGCGAACGAAATATTTGTTCGAAATCGACAAACAGGCCATAAATTTGGTCCAGATTTATTTCATTTCAATCTAAATCATCTGAGCAAATTTGATTGGAATCGGTTAATATATGACCTAACAAAGAACTATACTTTCTTACTTGTTTTCTTAAGGCTCGTGCAAATTTTATAAATATAATAAAACACCATTAAAATTTATTTTAAATGCAATCGATTAAATAAAATCAAACTTTTTCAATCAAGTTTGTACAATATTAAACTTTAAGGTTGATATTTGTGCTAGACTGACGTTCGCTTGACAGGCAAGCAGACTCGGTCTGTTACTGTTGTAAAGAACTTAAAACTGAGCAAGCAGAATTTCATCTCTTTTCTAATTACCCAGTCCTTAATTAAACCAGACACAAGTTATTTGGAAATCACCTTCTACGTGATATCTTGCAGGTATCGTGGGTTAATCTAGGAAATATGTTAAAATACAATAACATTAAGTCCAATCTGTGATTCACAATCGGCTTTACTTGATTCAAAGCTTAGCTTTTGTGTGTGTTTCCACGTTAACCAATCCACTAACCAAAAATTTAAAAACTCATTTTGCCATCCCTGATTGGAATGCTATTCACTTTTCAGTCTTTCTTTAGTTTTTTTTGTCAGTTTTGTTTTGCCGTAACAACAACCAACGGCTCTGGTATGTTGCTGACGAATTTGTGCCTTCTGAGAAATTCATTGCAAATCATTTTACTTCCAAACTTGTGGGTGTTCTAAAGTTGTGTAAAATATGCTGAACAGCAGTTTTGTTTTTTAAATGCAAAAAAAAAAACATTGTTTTCTTGGCAAAGAAGTTTGAATAAGGGAAAAGGCGATTTAAAACTTTAAATTGATTTGCAAAAAGCTAGAAAACTTTTAATAAGTCTCGTAATAACAAATCATTTGCAAGAAAATTAAACCCTTTTTTTTTTGAGAGAAAAAAAGGCTAAAATGAAAAAACGTTAAAAAAGTTTACAGAAGATAAAGATTTTTTTTTAATTAATGAAGGTTTAATTAAAAAAGGAGTAGAAGTTTTGAAAGATTTTATTTTATTGCCTAGCAAAATGTAACTTTGAGTTTTAAGAAATATGGATTATGAAACTTTTTTATAAACATTTTGAAATTACCAAAAATGAAAACTTTACGTGTGTGAAGATAAATATGAGAAGTTAAATTAATTTTTAAAAAATATCGCATGCGATAAAAAATATTTTAAAAAATATCGCATGCGTATTTTAAAAAAATACGATTATTTACACGAAATTTTATAGTTTTTATTAAACATCAATAATTTTTATTTAATATTTAACAATAATAAGATATTTTATTAGTCTTTTAATATTAAAATTTATGATTTTTGATAAAATACGACAGAGTGAAATTCTCATGAAAGTGCTGTGTGAGGGATATGACCACTGTGTCCAAACCCCTCGATCTCAGGGAATCAAACATAACAAAAACCTCAACTCCGTCTCCAGAGCCCTGCTTGTCAATGCATATTTTTTTTGAATTGTTTAAAGTTTTTATTTTACAAAGTATTTTGCTTCTCCTGTAAAGTTATATTTTAGTTCGTTATGCCTTTTTGAATTTTAGCTTACGATCTATTTCTCTTTTCTTATTAGACTGAATCCTGTAGAAAATGCATTAATTAATTACAAATGCAAGTTTCCATTCAAAGAATCTGTTTATTTTTCTTTACTCCGCTCTTTTTATGGTTGATTGATCCTGTTTTTCTTTCAAGTGTTTATTTAGATTTTTTTTTTGTTTTTATCAGAATTTTTTCGATTTTAATATTTTTTTTTATATAAAGGAATCTTTTATAATGTCGATGTTTAACTGCGTTTAATAACATCATAAAGGACGACTATTTAGAAAGTGGAAAAAAAAACGGAAAAGAAAATATTTGTATGGTTTTTATTGTGCTAGTGCTTAACACTAACAACTCCCAAACACATGTCCGTAAATAATTCCTCAATCTTCTTAGTCGTGCCATTTCGTTAATTTAAGATATTTTTGATACTTTTTTAATGTGGTTCCATCTTTTGCAGATGTGTTTAGGTTGATTTTTTCGTTTTCTTCCTTTTTCACTGCTTTTCTAGGCGCAGTTACAGTGGTATAAAATTAAAAAATGGGTGACAAATAATAAACTTCTTTAAAGACTTTAATGTTTTTCATGCGAATCTGTTAATTTGTAACTAAAAAGAGTCGGACTTTTAAAATACATATTGGAATTTGTGACAACCTGTTATAGAACAGAACAGTGGGAAAAATGATTAAAGTTAAAAAAATCGTGTGTAAACTTTTGCAATTGTTAAAAGGTTTCAAAATTGTTTTACTAGATAGCTTCGGGTCTTACAGCAAAATCTGGAATTTTTTTTTTTTTATTTTGTTTATTTTTTAAGCGGACCAATTTTTTAATCGTATAATCTGTATACAGCTCTCCGAGAAGGGTTTCAGCAACTTAAAATTCAAATTGCACGTTGGATATTGGCGCAATCGATATTTTGCTTAGGAGTTGATTTGATTGGTAGACATCTTTTTAAATAAGCCAGTTTGTGCTCCGAAAACTTGAAATAGTTATTAACCCTTAAACAACAATTTTGCCAAGAAAAATCGGTGTTCGATGTTACTGATTTCACTCCACGAGGCACTCAATTTCTTGGCTTTATATCGTAATGCTTTTAAATGAAAGAAAAATGTTGATAATGTTGATGATATTTTAAACAAATCATAACCAAGCAATGCCCCAAGTTTTATCTTTGTAGACATTCCGTATTTATCTTCTCATTTCTAATGCAAAAAAAAAAAACGATACGTCCGTTGGAAGTACATATTGCAAAATATTTCATAAAATAAACACTTCAATTTTAAAATTAAATCTGCTTTAACGTGATTTGAAATGTTATAAACAAATGTACGTAAGGTTTTTTTTAGTGTAAGGCTGTCCAATATGCATTAAAAACAAAGTTCGAGAATACTTTATTTACCCCCTTTATACAAAATGACGTGTCCGTTTTACTTCTAGATAAAGCTTATAAGAATTTTAAAATATTTGTATTTGGTTTTATTATTTAACACATCAAATATATGAAAAATAGTTCATATTACATGTATTTTTAATGATTTGTCTTGTGTATTGAACCTTATGCTTTATTACTTCGTTTTGAGTTAACGCATCTATTAGCGACATACACCTAAATAACAGCATCGACTTGTCATTCTTAATGTTTAAAAGTTTTGTAAATTTGTGAAATATTGTTATATTGCAAAAGGTTTTATCGATTGATCATGGTTTGTATCTTAAAAAAAATGTATTGAGTGCTATCCAAAATTTTTAAATTTATTGAACATTTGTTTTGCACAATACACCTCAAATGTTTTGAATTCAAAATCTAGTTTACATTCAGTCTTATTGCGAGTGGCGTTGTCGTAAACGACAGTGTCGTTTTTTATAAAAGATTAAAGTAACACACAATTTGTATTTTTGAATCTGCTACAATAATCGACTTCGTCATTTGCGACAATGACAACCGTAATAAGGCTGATTCTGAAAAAAAAAAAAAAAATTTAAATTCTTAAAAATCATTTGTTCGTTAGTTTTAGCATGGCAAACAAACTTAACACCAGTTAAAAGGATATTTTTTAATGAAGTGGATTACTTACTAAACGAAACATTTTTTGAATCTGCATTCTTCATAAATTGGAGTTCTCAAATTCGCATGTTTTTGTGTACTCGTAGTTTTTGCTCGAAAAAGCTTTAGTTGAACTTATTTTGTTGCAATCTAAATTATCTTAACAAATTTTATTGTAATCGGTCCATATTTAGCAATAGCTCACAAATGTTGACATTAACATAAAAATTGAGATAGTAACTTTTTTTAATAAAAACTTTGTCATGACAAAATGTTGTTCTGGTAGGTTCAAAATTAACCATATGTCCCATATAAACACCTTTCCTAAAATCACTAAAAAGGCAAACAAATCTCATATAGATAAACATATCGAAATAAAATTTTGCACAACGAACTTCTACATGATCATAACCTCATAACATACATTTGTTCTAGCGGGTCCATTGTTGGCCATGGGTCTCAAATACGATACACTCGCGAAAATTTGTTTTTATATACTGTGGTAATACGATAATGTGGTCGGGCTTGACCGACTATACTGTCCCCTATTTTTTTTTTTCATATTTTCTACATTTATAAGCAGGATGTCTAATAGAATTTCCTTGTGTTTTGAAACGGTTTCTTAGACTAAAATTTGCAAAATTAAATCAAATCTAGCAATAATAAAAAAGTTTTAAATTTCTTAGCACTTTTTCGAATTTTAGACCATTGTTTTCGAATTTAGAAAAAAGTTTCTTATTTTGTATGTTTCATTTCTTATCCTAAAACTCTTGCCTGGAATTGTATAATTCTGTTTCCCTTGTTGCAGCTTTTGCTGCTGGGATAGAAAAAAAACCAACCGATCTGACCACTCTTTGACACAGTTGGTTATTTAGTTTTTGGCTTTATGGTTTTCATTCGAAAATTTTTTTTGTTCTCTATGTAAACATTTTGCTTTATATAATTTGGTTGGTGGTGCCTTTCTTTTTTCCACTTGTATTTTATTTAATTTTTTTAATTTGTTTCTACTTTTCTGGTCATATATTTTTTGTGCGGCCAGGGTGTAGTTAAAGGGGTGGACCAAATGGGGCGTTGTGTAGTTCTTTTTGTATTTCGGTTGTTTTATTTAGTATGTGTGTTTTCTTTTTTTTCTCTTTTTGAATTTATTTTATCTTGTATGTTTTTATACCTTTTTTGTTTGGCGATTTTTCCAGCTTTTTAGTATTTTTTGTTGTTGGTTGTTGTAGTTACATTATACTAATGGTTTTGTTTGATTTACGTTTTTATTTTACATTTTTTCAATGTTTTTATGTTGTTATCCTTGATAACATATCAAGGATAGTTGTTCAAAACAAAAGGTTTTTGTCCAGTTCTTGGAAATAAAAGCTGAAAGTAGCTTTGGGAGATGTGTTTCTTTAATGTTGATAATTATGGTGTTTAAAATTTTTTGTTTTTTAAATCAGTAACTTTAATGTGGATATGCTTAAGCTTGTCTAGGAACTCTTGTAATTATCGGACTCTTTGCCAAACAAACTTATTATCTTTTGAATGAAGAAAGTTATTAAGGCAATTAAAGAACAAAGAACATATTTTAGTCTGGTAGTTTTGTAAAGATCGAAACACATGGTAATCACAAGGATACTATCATGAGACATACGACACTGTTGAGCAATCTCGCAGAACATTCTCGGCTAAAAGACTTTTGAGATTAAACCTTACATCTACTTTTTCCAAATAGTTTTTTGCTGGTACAGCAACATACTAAGTTTGTCATACCGTGTTAAAAATTTTTAATATTCATCTAAGACCCCATAAAGTATATACAGAAGTGTTCAAAACATTTGACACTACCGCTACCATATAATCAATAATAGAGATAATTAGGAACATTTGAATAAAAAAGATTTTTTTAACAAGGTTTTGTTTAAATGTGCAAAATTCCCATTTCATACTATTGATGAACTGATCCCATCAACAATAAATTTCAATTTATCAATAGTATGAAATGGGAATTTAGCACATTTAAACGAAACCTTGTTAATCAATTTTTTGAATCCCAAGACAAACTTTGATAACTAATATGCATGTGGCAAAGTAAATAAACAGAACTGCAAAATAAAATAGAAGCTAGCTTTCCCTCAACAATAAATTTCAGTGTATTTATCAAATATGAAAAACTGGGAATTTAGCACGTCATACGGAAATCGTATTAATAATAATTTATTTTTATTTTTGTTTTTCTTAACCCACTTACAACTACATTTAGAGTTGACTAAAAATCAACCAATTGTAGTCGGGACTGTAAGAAAAGATAAACTTACTGTTTATTGTTTTTGTTTAAGCTTTAATATTGTTAGAAGTAAAACTGGGGTTTATAATTCCTATTCGCTTAACAGTTTTATTTGATAATTGTGGGATTCACAAGGTGTCATATAGTCATAAGTCTTAAAATAATAACATGAAAACATACCACTGTTGTGAACAACCCCTCATAATTTAGTGTGCTATTTTGAATTTTAATCAGCTGATTAAAAACAAAAATAAAAAATAAATATTTACCAAAAATAAAAATTTTTTTAATTCAAATCCATGAATTAATAAATTAAATTAGATCTTTCCTGACTATTTTCCATTTTTCAGACGCAAACCACAAATAAATTTTATTTTGTTTGTTTACTAAACATCAGAGTCCTAAGCCGATTTGAGGCCGCAAGTGTTTCGTTGCAAAAATTGCCAGCCGCAGGTTAAATTCGGATATTAACCGGACAAAACTATACCATCAACGGCGACGCTACAAAAACTAATGTGGTTCCGCTCAGCCGCTCAGCGCAGGTCTCTTCAGATTAATTACGACAGCACAATAAACATACCAAGCAAAGTTCTATTAATTTAAGACACTTTTTGTTTACAAAGCAACAACTATTTTTTTTAAACCATTGAAAAATGTTAGAACATTATGACAATATAACATGAATACCCCAAATATCTTTAGTTTTTCTTAAATCTTTGGATAAAGATTCCTGACGATCTGGTCTAAGCAACTAGTGAAATGCGCATAAGAATTGCTTATCCCTTTAAAAATAAATTTCAGTTTATCAATAGTATGAAATGAACGAAACCTTGTTGATAAGTTTTTTTTATTAACTTTAAAATAACGTTTTTTACTAAACGTAGGCAATGTTGCCAATGTTTTGACCTTTACTGCATAAATTCTGGGTTCTTTGGTAATTCCAAGTCGATTAAGATATAGCCGTTTGTTGAAAGCACGCTCACTTTCGAAAAACGTAACGGATTTGATGTCAAATCTACACCCAGAGAAAAAAATATGTTTAAATATGGTCACCTCCAAAAAAATTATTTTTAAAGAAAATTTAAAACATATAATGTTTAATTCAACCATATTGTCGTCAACGACAATCATACTATGGTTAAATTAGTCCTTCTTCAAGAAGCCACAAACATATAATGTGCACGCATATATATTTTATTGAAATCTGTTCAATATTTTCGGAGTAATAAGCGTTCAAATTTGCTACTAACACATGCAAATACAAAATTTGTTTTTCTGCAATTATCAAATAATAAAAACCAGGAGCTTGATTACACAGTACAACAAAATTAGGATCATCGCCGCCAGCCTCAATACTTGCAACGCGAAATGAAACTAGACTATTGGTAGAGCAAATCTGCAAAAGGGTTTGGAAAAAATCGTGCATTGTATTAAAAAATTTCAAGGCACGGAATTTTGAAAATCCGTTCTACATACATTGCACGGTTTTTTGGTCTCAGAAGACCCCTAGTGAAATTTTATGCAGACAATATTAAACCCTCTAAAGTACCGTTTACCGTATACTTTTATGGGTATGTTAAAAAAAAGACAAAAATGACCCCTTAAAATGAGTGTTAGAGGGTTAATATATTCTAAGAAAAGAATCTCCATAAAATTCTACTGCAGACATCTGAAAAGGTATTTTAGCTCAGAAGTACATTTAGTATATTTTTTTTGGCTTATACCAAACGCCTTTTTAAAAAAATTCAAAAACTTTAGGGGCCGATATTTCGGGAACCAGAGGTAACTTTTCAAAACGCTTTGGCAGATTTGCTCCACCAATAGTCTAGTTTCATTTCGCGTTGCAAGTATTGAGAGTTTTTCGTTGCACAGTGTTATTTAACATTTCTTAGCAGACAATTTTCAAATACTTCGACTATATAAATACGGGATATTAAATGTCTTTCTTTTAATTTTCCGTGCTGCATGTGATAATTTTTAAATATTCTATAATATTTAACTTTGTCAATATTCGGGGAGCTTTTTGGTATTTTTTTCGTTCAACATCTGGTACTTTGGTTAATTTTCGTTCATATTAGACAAAGAAAAATAAAATTAAACATGCAATGTCCTGAGTGGATGACAATCTATAAAGGAGATTTTTTGCTACTTTTTTGTTTTTCAATTGATATTTTTTTATTGGACAAAATTAAATTAACTCACGCGGAAGATAAAATATGAACCGGAGGTTGGTCCCTCGCCAAATCTATCCGCTAAGACGGAAAAATGAATGGTCGAAACATGTAAATTCGTATACATATGCTGAGATGTACAGAAAAATAATTTGGTCGTATTTTGACCATTAGGCGAACACTAGTACATATAATTAAACTCAATAGAATTTAAATTTAAATATTAGGAAATATTGATAAAAAAAACAGTAAAAATTTAAATTTATCAGAGCTCAAGTCGAACAAATAATCGGCCTTATTGTGGTTGTCGTTGTCGTATACGACTGTGTAATAGATTAAAGTAATTCACAACATGTGTTCTTTAATCTACTACAAAAAACGACACGTTTGTTTACGAAAACGACAACCACAATAAGGCTGAATTTTTTAATAATAAATTTTAATTTCTAACAATTTTCTTATTCTTTTCAATATTAATTTGATTTAAAAGCTCTACGACTATTAAAATAATTTCCTTTTTTATGTCGTTAGAAACAGGCTGGCATTTTCCGACTGTCCTTAAAAGCCCTTTTATCTTTCATTTGTTCATTTTTCTTTTTTTACTTTCCTCCATTTTGTCTACCACATCATTAATTATGCTGTTTTTTCCATATAAAATTCAATATAACATGACAGAACAAAACATACAAAATGTTGTCTTTAATTAGAGTTTTGATGAAATTGTTCCTATTACGTAACATAAATAAGATTAATTAATAGGTAAAATTAATAAAACATAAAATTCTTTAATTATTTATTCACCTTTAAGGTGTGGGTAACAGTATGTTTAAATATAAGTTTGTATTAGTACCAGGAAGTCTCAGAAAAAATAATTTTTAAGTTCATCGTACAAATAGGAAAATAATACAACTTTAAAATTATTATGGTCCTTCGAAACGGATAAGTTAAACCGAATCGTCCATTTAATGGAAATTGAAATCGAAAATTTTCAATTGAATTTTTGTAAAAACTAAAGCTGCTTTTCCTGATTTCAAAAGTAGTTTAGGAAAAGGAAAGTGGTCCTCAAAGAAAATATTTGTATGAATTTTAAATACGGGAGAGTTTTTAAAACTTGTTCGATTTAAATTTTACGTGATTTCGATTTCCATGACATGGCCAAAATATCAATACAGTAGAATCTCACAAATTCGAACCGTCCAGAAATTAGAACCGGCTATTTCAATGTATTGGACGCTCAGAAATTAGAACCTGTTTTGAGATTCTACTGTAGTACATAATTTTAAAATGCCATAATTTTTTATTTGTTTAAAAGTTTTATTATCGTTGAAAAACAGTATAATTTTGGTTGCCCTTCGAACCGTTTCCTTTTCTCCGCAAACCATTTTATATTGTTAAGGTTGCCATACCTACTTTTTTCTGGACACCAATCGAACTGGAAAATTTTATTTGACAATTTTTTTTTTTCATTATTTTTCGATCCACCTGTGGTGAAAAGTTAGTTTTTATATAAGTTTGTCATTTCTTCTGTAAATTCTACAATATTGGTCTAGTATAAATATATGTGTATATAGGATTCTTATGATTAGCGGAGTTGATTAAGCGATGTCCGTCCGTTAGTTTGTCTCTCCGTGTGTATGTTGAAATGGGTTTTCCATAGACTCTAGAAATGATAGGAACTAAATCACATACAGTCCGTAATAGTTTGCTATTGAAATTAAGCTAGGTCGGCCAATCGGTAGGAATATATACAGTAGAATCCTGATAATTCGTAATCGCAAGGGACCGGCCATTTCTTACGAATTATAGGGGGTTTCGATTTAGTGGGGTTTCGATTTAACGGGGTTAAAATAAAATAAATTCGAATTAACGGGGGTTTTCAATTTATTTACTTAAACGAAAACATAAAAAATGGTTAAAAAAAATATATAAAAATTGTTCATGTAACCAACTGATCTTAAGAAAATAAAGAAACACACAAGAAAAAAACCGACGCAAAAAAAAAAAATAGCGGTAAACAAAAAATAATGCTTTACATGTTTCTGTTGATTTTATTACGAATTATAAGTGGTAGTAACCAAAAAATTACGATTTATAAAAGGCAAAGAAGATTTTATTTGAAAAAAAATTACGAGGGTACCAAAATGTATGGAAATTTCACGAATTAACAAGATTTTTTCAAGGGACCGACAGTTTATTACGAATTATCGGGAATTACGATTTATCGGGGTACGAATTATCGGGATTTGACTGTACAAGCAAAAAACCAGGACTGACTAATTTTTACCCTATACCCTTACTTTCTTAAAATTTCTTATAATTTATGATGTTAATTCTTTCACTTTGACCTGTGGCCGTATTCTGTAATTCGCTAAAGCTAAAAATCTAAAAAGTTGATTTAGCGATTTTTGGCTACGAATGCAAAACTGTACCGTGCATTACTAAATTTGGCATTGCCATAAAAATTTAATTCGCCGCAATTTTAGCTTTAAATTTCATCGCTAAAATTTTTCAATTTTGTATTCTCTAAGGCATTTTAGCGATCGAGATTTAGCTTTAGCTAAGCGAATTACAGAATACGGCTGCTGAAATAAGTTTATTGAAATACTAGTAGTGAAAATTAACAAAATCGGTTATTGGCATAATAATGTTTATTGGAATAATGGTTTTTGCGCAATAGCCCCTTTACAAGTGCTCTATCAAAATTATGGCTTTTGCTACAATAGGACCAATACAAAACAAGCTATATATGAGATGTGTTTGCTTTAAACGCGAACTGTTATTTCACTAATTAAACACCCTATAGAACACAAATACGACAGACTTTCTATTAAGCAATTCACAAAGGGTTCTATTCTGTCGTATTGGTTGTATAATTTAATGAATGTGACATTGAAAAAAAAAAAAATGTCAATACAATTGAAATCTTTGGGAATTGGCTATACATATGTGTTTTACATTGGCACTGTCGTAAATTTTAAATAATATCGAAAAAAAAAATTGTAAACGACTACGACTTTTTTCTTGCTTTGGCGTTGATTTTGCTTTTTGACCTAATTTTAATTATTCAGGTTTGCGGGTTTTCGTACTTTTTACTGAAGAACAAACATGTCAAAATTTTACATATTTAAAAATATTTTGTGCTGTTAATTGGGGTTTTGTGGGAAGAAACCGAGATGGCAAAAGTTGCGCCCAGAATTTGATGTCGGATTAAAAATCACCAAGATGGCAAAAATGAAGCCATTTCAGGCCATTAACAACGATATGCGATATGAAAAGATCGGAACCTAAATGGCCGCGCAATATATAAAAACTAAAATGGTCTGTATTTGAGGAGTGGGAAAAAAATTTGTTTTCCTGTTTTAGAAACTTCATTGACATATCATTCATTTAGGAGGTGACTGGCACAAAATTTATTTTTTGTATGGAGGTCGACCAGCTCTACACCGACACTCATAATAAGTCCAAATGTTTTGTATTTTTATAGTGCCTTAGATTCAAGAACCTGGTCAGACTATCATGAAAAGCATCTACCGACAATTTTTGATTAGTTGTAAATAAGCAGACGATTTAAAATTTTTTTTAAATTACTATAACACAATAATAATTTATTTTCGTAATGACAATGCTTGTCCTCATGTCTCTGTGGTAGTAAACAAATTATTTGGAAACTTTTGACTATTTAGGCCCTAGTTGTATAAAACGCAACACCAAAAATTACATTGAAATTAAAAACAAGTCAAAAATATTGTGTAATTTCGTTGTGGCTTTCTACTAACTTTAAAACGCAATATGACTTTCTGAAAGCAACAACAAAATTATGAAATATTTTTGACTTTGTTGGTACTTTCAATATAATTTTTAAAAATGTGAAAAGTCTTTCGTTTTGAACCATTTTTTTTTTGTTGCTGAATCAATAGTTGTTTTTTTTTTTGGTTTTGAACCGCCTAATGGTTTGCCTCTTAAGTGTTGCCATGTTATATGTATGTACCACCTTAGTTTTATTTTGTATATTTTTTGCTTCAAAAAAAACATTTTTTCCGTCTTCTTTGTGTGTATTTTCTTTTTTTTTTTTTGTTATATAACTACATAATTTTTCCTTGTATTGTATTTTATATTTACCCCATCAGATTTTTTTCGTTCACTATTTCGCACTTGCAGCATAAATCTTCTTCAAGGCCATTGTTATTATATGACTTTTCTTCAGCTTATTTTTCCATTGTATATTTTATATTTTTTCTTGTTAGATTATTTTCTTAACCATTTTTTTCCTATAATAGTTGTTTAGTAGTTTTGAGTTCATTGCAAATAATAAGTTTTTAAGTTTTCTCATCATCATCATCATCATGTCTTTCTAACTTACGACGATGGAGACCAAGAATAAGTTTCAATTGGAAAATACAAGGTTATTAACACTTCTCAAAAGGGAGAGAGGAAGACGACAAGTTCTTTAGAGGAATACAAATTGGGCGAAATTTGGGTTCACTTCATTTTGTTATTTATACAATTTATATTTACACGAATTTTATGTTTGTTCATAAAAAAAGTTTACGTTTTTGAAAAATAGGGTTTTTGCAAAAAACTGAGTTTTAGTTTGTGAATCATTTATTTTCTATCTAAAAAATTTAGTTTTTGTAAAAAACAGTAAAAAAAATGGGTGTTTCTAAAAATATCGAGTTTACGATTTTGTGAAAAGATTGCACCCAGTCTTTTGTGAAAAAATCGAGCTTTTATAACAGAATCGAGGTTTTATGAAGAAAAATTTAGTTTTTGTAAAGAAAAGTATTTTTTTTTGTGAAAGGACTGGATTTTTGTAAAAAAAATTAAATTTTTTGTAAAAAATTGGTTTTGTCTTTGCTAACAAAGTCGAGTTTTCGTAAAAAATCTGGGGTTTGCTTTTTGCGAAAGTAGCGAAAATTCGCGAACATTTTTAATAATTCAAACAAGCCATAAAAGTATAAGGAAATTCTTTAAAAATTGCTAAATAAGGAGAAATTCGCAAAAAATTGCTAACAGCGGCATAATGGCAAAGTCTACCATTTATTAAAAATCGTTAAAGCTGTAAAGAGTCAAAAAACTTACAATATAACAATCGCTTCTATCGCAAATTTGCTAAATTTTGCGAAAAATTGGAAAACTGAATGTTATAATTTTTTTTTATTGCTGAAAAAAGTTTAATATTTACACTTTTAGCTATTTGTTGAAGAAATCTAATAATTATTCCCAAAAAGTGTGTAAATTGTTTATAAAAAAAAACTATAAATGTTTTTACGAAAGTTCTTAACCTATCGAATGGCATCTCGAGTGAACGCATTAGATCGACTACTCGTTATCGAATGACATAATCTCAAATTTCGATAGAAGATTTTTGATAACGAATGGGACGATTTCAAAAAGTAAAATTTCGCTCAAAGTCACTCGATGACGTCTGCGACGATCTGGGCCCAGGCCTGGAAATGTTGGTATCGATCGGTGAATTTATAAAAATCTTTCAAGAATGTGAACTTAATTCTTCTTAATGATTAATAGATGTTTAATTCATTTCAATTGATTTTTTTTTATTTCCTAGCAACGAATAATGTGATTTGGCAAATAACAAAGAAAAAGAAATAAATAAATACCAAGAGTGAGGTATTACCTAAAATAATTATTTTCCTTTTTCAGTTTCACTTTTCATATTTTCTTTATTATTTGGTAAACAAAAGTTATGGATGTTCTTAACCCATTTTCGCCGGCCGGTGATTAAAATTAACAGCACTCTAACGGTTTTTTCAATGTTTTTTTCTTTCTTTTAGTTACTTAGAATCTTAATTCGTAATTATCTTCAACATTGAATGTACATTAAATTGACATTTAGCAAAATACGATAAAATAAAGATACAAAAAATGTGTATATTCACAAGTGCATAAACAAAAACCGTATATATTTTTAAAAGCAAAGCCATACGACAGAGCTTGTGAATTGCACCAATTATTTAAGTACATTTTTGAAAACATATTCTTTCTACAATATTTTCCCTAGATAAATGACATAATCTGTTTTTGCTGCATATAAAATTACGAAGTCTCCAGGGACAAAACTTTATGATTTTTAAAACTGTAAAATTTACACTTTCACACACACGCACAAACCAAAAAAACTTTAAGTTTAATTGATTTAAAAATATACTTGACGTTTGCTCAACTCATTTTCAGTTTATAACGCCATAATTTTATTTATTTTTTAAGTCAATTAATTCCAGTCCCATTTATGTTTTCTTTCTTTTGCAAAAAAAGAATTAAACTTTAAATTTAATAATTTCCTTTTTCTTGTATCTGCCTCCTCATATAAAAGTTGACAGAAATAAAATAAAGTTTTATAACAAAATGTTGCACATTATTTCATTAAAATCCTATATAAATTACAAAATGAGTTAAACCCCTTCACTAACTCACTGGTGACTTACACCAGAAGACAACAATAAAAATATTTTTAAACTTTTAAATTAAATTTCTTGTTTGTCAATTGCTTTACAGGGCGCGCGAGAGAGCATTTTCTCCTCATATGTTCAAAACAATTTTAGTTTTTATTTGTTTTTTGGCATCTCATCCCCAGAAATTTTTTGACTTTAATACGACTTTAAATGAATAAAAAAAGTTTTGTTTTTAAATATTCTGCTCCTCCTTTTTTCAAAACTTTTTCATATTAAACATATTTTTCCTTTTTTTTTTTTTTTTTTGCTTGTCATACTAACAGTAAGTCAGAATGTCTGACTGCTGAGTAGAGTGTGTTGCAAGAGCACTATGCAGTTTTCTAAGAATTTCTATAGATATTTGGCCTTTTGCTTGGTTTTTATTTTGCTTATTATCATACCACATAGACAAGTCGTTGTATACTGACTGTCAAGTTATTTCATAGTAAAAGACATGACACAAAACACGCAAAAATACAAAATATTTTAAAACTGGCTGTGCGACACCAGAGTTAATGGATACAAAATGAAAAATAAACGTCAGCAAAAGTACATTGATGCATTTGCAAGCTGCAAATAGTTTTATAAATGAAACAAAAAAATACTCATTTTTATATAAATAAATATGTATATTATGCTGCGGGTAAAGAAAAAAAAAATAAATAAATATGGGAAAAATATGTTTGCTATTAAGTAAAAAAAAAAACTATTTGTCACCAGTTTTACTTGCCATCATGTGTAAGTATTTTATTGCAAAATGCAACAAGGGTTTGCCGTACTATCAGAGCTTAAAACAGTCTAAAGCCTTTAGGCTAGACAGACTGCTGACAAAATAAATCTTCATATGCTATCTGTATACCAAATTTATATAAAAGGCCAAAGTACCAAAGCTAAGAGAGTACCAAAAGTGCTTTTCTTCAGTTTAGGACCCCTGAAAGTACACTGTACTTTAATGAAGGCTATAATCTGTTTGCGTACCAAATGTATCGAAGAGAGAAAAAGTACTTATTTTATCCAGTTTTTACATTTTAAAAGCACCCTTTATAATCTGGTCCATATGCAAGTGTTCTATTGCATCAAATTGGTTGTATTTGTTATAATTTTAGGTATGTGACATTTAAAAATTTAAAGCAAATACAACCAATATGACAAAATAGAACACTTTGTGAATTGCCAATATATATATGAGGGATTTCATGTCATGTGACCCAATTTTGAAATCGATGTCTTCCGATTTGGATGAAATGAATTATTAATTTGTAATAATAATTAAATTAATATATAAATATATAATAATTGAAAAAAAATTGAAAAACCCTCGTATAGACTTAGAAATTATTTTTTTTTATACATAAGCCGCTCGCATCCCAAAAAGGGACCAAAACTACCTTAAAGGAAAAGACATAAGCTTTCCTTTGAGCAAAAAAAAAAACATTTACGCTAAAAAAAGTTTTTTAAAAAAAATTTTCAAAAGGTGGATCAAATTGCTATCGAAGCTACTTGGGACGAATTTTTGAAAATTTGTTTCTAAATTACTATCCTCTAGGACTAACCTTGGTGCATATTTCATCCAAATCGGAAGACATCGATTTCAAAATTGGGTCACTTAAATCCCCCATATATATATATACATATATATATATATATATATAATCATAACCTTATTCCATAGTAAGTTTAAGACAAAAAAAAAAGATCTCCAAATCACTTTAAATGCAAACGGCTGTAACTACACTTTATTTATTTTTTTTTTGTACAGGAGACGCTAAGAAAATTACAAAGTCAAACATTTTAAAGCATTCTGGGTTTTGGAATTTCTTCAATAAAGGCGCAATTTTTGATGACCGGGGTCTAAATTACGCGAACATGTAGTTTGATAAAACGAATCATACGGGCCTGTTCTGAAAGTCACGTGATTTTAAATAGGTGGTACTACGCCCATACAAATAATGTACACTGATAGAAAAATGCATCTTCATATTGATGATGCCCTAACATCAGAATTGTGTCATCAATGTTACTACAAATGGCATCAATGATGCAAAAAGTAACATCAATCAAATGACTAACGTCTTCGTATAATTTTGTAATTTTTTACGTGTCATATATTTTATGACTATAGTGACATCAATTCGATGCCACATTTTGTGTATCATTTTCATGATAACAATGAATTATAAGAAGCAAAAATTCTTATATTCTATTTTTTTAAATTATTTGGTTAAATACAACAAATTTTTAAAGTATAATGATTACGAAAACCATATGGGGCATGGTGCTGGTGTCTTGTTATTGAGGGTTCTGCTGTAAACAAAGGTCGTAATTCAACAAACGTGAAACAAACATGTGTAACGGGTAAGTAAATTATAATATTCTCTCACTTTGACTTAAGTCTATTCCAATGACTTTGACTTAATGACAAACTGTCATTAAAATGATGCTAATGTGTTCTTTCTCCGATGTTACTTCGTCATCGCACTGAGGACATGTTCGTAATTTCTATGATGCCCATGTATCATCCCATTGGTGACATAATTTCATTTTGACACTGATGACACTTTGGCCAAGTGATGTTAAGGTTGACATCACAATGATGAAAAGTGTCATAGGGTCAAAAACGAAGACACTTGTCATAGTACTGATGTCAAAATACAGTAACGTTATGACGCCTTTTCTTTCAGTGTATACATATTTATTTATTATCTTTAGAACGGCAATAGAAAAGGTATAAATAGCTTAGTTATCAATACATTTAACATCTGTCGAAAAGTGGGCAGGATTGGCACCTTCCTTACAAATACAATATAGATTTCTGACTATCTGGAGAACGGTAACAGTAAAAGTTTCTAAATTTGGTACAAGTAGTTTGGAGTAAAGATCTGTCATAAACATGCATGGGCAAATGCAAAATAAAAAGGCAAAAAGAGCGAACGATGTGTATACATACACAAAAAACAAAGAGCAAAAGAACATACAACCAACAACTGCAAACGTAAATAAACCAATACAATTTCACACATGCAAAGCTTTCAATGTAGTGGTGCCCATACCTGGTCATAAAGCATGATAAATTGGAGAAGTGGGCGTGGCACCTTTAAAGCAAAGACAACATAAATTTCTGTGTATCTGGAGAATGGTTACGGTAAAATGGTACAATGAGCTTGGTTCTTAGTAAACAACATCTGTTAAAAAGTGAGATGATTTGGATAAACTCGCATACAAAGACAACAAAGATTTCTGTATACTTGAGACCGGTTTAAGTAAAAGTAACCAAATTTGGTGCAATTAGCGTGTTTATCAATACACAACATATGTATGTCAAAAGTTATGTGAGATTGAAGCAGTGGGAGTGTTACCTCCCATACAAAGAGAGTATATTTTCTGTATATATGGCAACCAATAAGAGTAAAAGTTTCCAGATTTGGTACAAATATCCTATTCTGTCTATTCTAACAAGTACTTTTCGTAGTCTGTCAAGTTTATAGTCTAACCGATAGTCCAGTCTGCAGTCAAACTACACACAGAAAAAAATCAAGTTAAAAACGTAGAAAACAAGGTTGATTTAAAATTTTTCGGTGGTGATTTTGCTTCATACGTTTTTCATGTTAATTCAACCTGATTTTACAATAACTTGCGATCATCATAACTATATTTCATGTTAATTTAACATTGCAGTTAGAGCAAAATGTCATTTATATTGAAATAACAATCCGAATCACGTTGAATGAAAGTTATTTCAAGTTGAAACAACGTGAATTTCATGTAGAAACTAATTGGTTTGAGTGTGTTATAACAGTGTGAAGAAGCTTCATAGACAACATATGCATTTATTTAAGAATAATTCAAAACACACGTTTCACTTATTTTGTATTCTCCTTTGTTAACAGAAGCAGAATCGCCAGATATGGTTTTCGTTATCATTCTACTTTGAAAACTTGATGTACTATTTAACTAAATAATTTTAATTAAAAGAATACGGGAATTGTTTTCTTGAAAATAAAAAAATTAACATACTTAACTATGTATGCATGTTAATTTAACAAGATAAACTTTTGATTTTAATATAAAACTGGTTTTTATGGATTCAATATTGTATGGATTCAATTATTTATTTATATTTTTATATTTTTTTATTTATTTATTTTAACTGTGAATAATATTAAATAAAAGTGATTTAAGATTATTTTCAGTTGTAGGTATATTAATTTCTAAGCATGTGCATGCTACCTGTGATAAATCAGAGGTAGGTAAATTAACCGCTGGGATGCGGCGACCACTTGGAGACTCAATATTTTGCTGGTTTAAACTCATGATATTTTAGAAAGTAGTATTGGTTAAGACTGTATTCCGGCGATATGTTACAAGCATAAAGCTGGGTCTAACGAATTCAGCCATCACGTGGTTAGACACACCATAAATAGGCCGCTCCTCTGGAATCAGACGCCTTTTGTAGCCGCCCGCTGCGGGTCCAGACGCTACGTTTGCATATTTTCTAGGTTCGCCCCGCATATTTTATTTTTGCGGAATCCGACATAAATGTCGAACGTGCCCCTATCCACCACCCGGGGAGGCGCCCTATGGGAGAGAAATAGCAAAACTCCGCAAGGGAAACGTTTAGGCCCTATGCTCCACAGGGAGCTAAAGGAAATAAGAAGAGAAGAAGATTATTTTAATATTTTTTATTTATTTAAGGGCATACTTTTGCAGAAATTTACTAAGATTCTCAATCAACATTTTTCAATGTTAATTTTACATTGGTATTTTTTTCTGTGTGTATGCAGATCGGTCTATTTAATATGACTATAGCCCAGACTTTAGTTTTTTCTATAGTCTACCAGTTGATATTAAGTTAAGTCTATAACACTATGCCACACAAAAATGAACCACAAAAATTAGTTAGACATTTTCTAAGATAAATTTTCTCAAGAAGCGTTTTCTAGATATACGCTAAAATCGTATTTTTGTGCAGTTGTTTTAGGTATTTCGAAAAATCTCGTTCAACTGAATTGTACACGATTTAACATTTTGCATAGATATCTCTTTTTACTTTCAGAACATATCCAAACTGTGTCGATCGGATTTATTTTATATCTCGAAAACTAGATCTGATAGAGAAAAATAGAGATTAGATT
Organism: Pollenia labialis; assembly: GCA_949318255.1. NCBI lineage: Eukaryota > Metazoa > Arthropoda > Insecta > Diptera > Polleniidae > Pollenia > Pollenia labialis. The sequence goes on from OX439143.1 coordinate 117,372,674, forward strand.
TGAAATCAGCGACCTCAAATTAGTAAAACTTTGCAATCAAATTCCAGACAGAAAACTTACTGTAACGCAGTGTAATACATAGTAGCTAGCATTCATAAAAAAATGCTTTTATGAAAATTCAAATTCGGATGTTTTCAATAAATATGCCGTTATTACGTAATTCTTTGTCCGACGATACCAAATTTACGCCCACTACGTTTGAAACAAAATATTATTTTTTTTATTGCCTTAATGGAACGAATGGTGAATTTAAAAAAAAAAAAATATAAAAAATCACTTTTTTTCAAGTTAAAAGTCCTGCAACTCAGTAAATCTTTATCCGATCAATACAGTTTGGATATGTTCTGAAAGACAAAAGAGATATCTATGCAAAATATTGAATTCAGTTCTCGAGATCTTTCGAAATACCTAAAACAACTGCAGAAAAACACGATTTTCGCGTATATCTCAATAAAGCTTCTTATGAAAAATAAATGAATGCCATATTCGTGATCAGCAACCCTGACTTATCTAATTTTTGAGGTTATGGCAAAAAGTTAAAAATTTGTGAACCAGTGTAATCAGTCAAGTTTTTCTAGCCTACAAACCATCCATTTTATATTTTCACTTGCCGCACAAAAAGCTTTGTGTCTATTTCAAAGATAATATAATAATTAGTTTCCCTTCCAAGCCATAAGGCGAACCCTAACCGTAGATGCATTTTGCATTAAATGATGTTTCATGTTTCAAACATTTGTTTGGTGTGTTCATGAGCGACTATTGCCATGCATCATAGATGCAACTTGTTTGCACTCATAGGTAGATATGTATGTGTTTGTAATTGATTGGTATGAGAGAGATGGAGAGAGGTAGTGAGTGTACAAGTGTTACTAACACTTGTTAGTAATGCGTATCATAAAGCAGTTGTTTAATATTGTTTATTAAAAGCTTAGCTTTTTTTTTAACATATTTAGTGACTACTGCATTGGGTAGGAGAACTCGATCAGTTCGTGATTCTAATTTAAAAAAAAAAAAATATAAAAAAATACTACCGAAGTGCCTTAAGCAGATAAATTTGTGAAAAAATCATCAATTTCCTGATACAAAAAATGGTCTTTCTCGTTTTTGAAAATGGGCAAAAAATCGGACTTAGCCATCAAGTCTTGAGTTTTTAGGTGAGACTTTTCTCCTTAAAGAGTGTGAACCAGCACTTATTTTTTTTAATCATTTTTGTTACTAGAAGTCTTATGAAAAGCGTTTTTGATCGTCCATGAGCGCACTTTTTTTGATCGTAGGCGCTAACTTTGATCGTTGTGTGAATCGTTTGTGATGTGGGTATATTTATAAAACCAATCTTTCAAAAAGCATGTAAATAATCGTATAAGACTCATGTAGATATTATCTTACAGCTCGTAAGACGCGAGCGTTCAAAATAAGATATATACAGAGAGTCGCAAAGGTTCATTTTTGTACTCTGCAAATTATCATTTTAAGATTTTCTTAAATAGTCATGCCCATCAAATTTGTTTGATGCAGCATCCCTTAACTGCGCGACGTCAGCGCTTTGCAATTGCGAATCCTACTTTGACAGCTCGTTAATAGTAAAGTTGGCCGCTATTGTTAATAGATAATGGCAAGTTTGCCATATTTTAGTCAATGTCGTGTTTATATCTGCATTTTCATTACTCACTACTGTTACACTACGTTGACGCTCTTGTCAAGGTATGACATATCAGAGTTACAAATAAAAAAACGTGTCAGAAAATGTTATGTTTTATTTAAATTATCTTGACTCAAAATACCCACTACATTCGCAGAAATGAAAAAAAGGAATGCACTAATAAATCACACTTATCGTGAATAAAAAGTGGACCGTATTTTTCTTTAAAATTTTGCTTTTCAAAATAAATTTCTTTTTAAGAAACTTAAAATGTTTTTTCTATTTAAACATATGAAAACATTTAGGCCCAAATTCTGTAAAACGCAACCGCAACGCCAAAAATTACATTGATAGCAAAAACAAAATAAAAAATATTTCATTATTTTGTTGTTGTTTTCCACAGAAATTCATATTGAATTTTTAAATTTCAAACGCTGCATATCTTGTGGCGATGAAAATTTTAAAACCCAGAATCACGTTGAATGAAAGTTATTTCAAGTTGGAACAACGTGAATTTCATGTGGAATCTAATTGGTTTGAGTGTGTTATAACAGTGTGAAGAAGCTTCAGAGACAATGTGTGTATTTACTTAAGAATAATTCAAAACACTTACCCCTGTAATACATGTTTAACTTATTTTGTATTCTCCTTTGTTAACAGAAGCATCAGCAGAATCACCCGATATGGTTTTCGTCATCATTCTACTTTGAAAACTTGATGTACTATTTAACTAAATAAATAATTTTAATTAAAAGAATACGGGAATTGTCTTCTTTTTATAACATATTTTAAGAATGGAAATAAAAAAATTAACATACTTAAATATGTATGCATGTTAATTTAACAAGATAAACTTTTGATTTTAATATAAAACAGGTTTTTATGGATTCAATATTGAATTTATATTTATTTATATTTTAATATTTTTTTTTATTTATTTTAACAGTGAATAATATTAAATAAACGTAATTTAAGATTATTTTAATATTTTTCATTTAGAATTAAAATGAAATAATGATACATTTAAATAAAGGGCATACTTTTGCAGAAATTTACTATGATTCTCAATCAACATTTTTCCGTGTTAATTTTACATTGGTGTTATTTTCTGTGTGTGCTAATATCGGAACCTTTTTTTTTTTTTTATTTATTATTTTTTTTTTTAATTCCCTAAGCTTATCTCGCGAAGATCTACGCTTGTCTGCAGGAGAGAAAGCAGAGTCTCTGGCGGGAATCGAACCCACAACTCCGGCGCTGATAGACTAGCTCACTACCAGCTAGCCTTCCGGGACCTTAAGACCTTCTTGGTCTTAAGTCTTATTTCTTTAGAAAAATATCTCTTTTTCTCTTCATGTGTGTAATCGTATATTAAACTTTAAAGACCATCCATATTCGCAAACAATATTTGAGGCTTACCTTTTAATACCTAAAAATTTTTTTTTACAATATACTTTTTCCCTAACCCAATTTTAGCATTCATTTCATTTTCTGGTTGTTTAGGCGGCAATTATTTTTAACTTAATTTTTTTTCTTTTCTTCTTCGTTTAAGTTTGTTGAACTATGAATGTACATAGTACCTATATATTTTTATTACACTTATTGTTGCTATTGCTGCCTGCTGCATTTAACTTTGTAGGTATGAAATATTGTTGGCTTTTACCTCATCATTCTTATCATCATCACCAAAATTGCAACTATTTTACCATCAATTAAAAGAAAAGTATTTTGATTGTGATTTGCGTGTGTGAAAGTGTTGTTTATAGTTCAAACGCAAAGAAAACTATTTTTTTTATAATTAATGAATTGCCACACAACATTTTTTTAAGTCGTTAATATATTGTTTATTTTTTTTTTTGTAAAAACAAAAACTTCATGTGTGCAATTAAATAATGAAAAAATGTCATTAAGTTGGTGGAGAAAGACTCTATTAAAAGAGTAATGAGTTTTTCAAATTTTATGAAGAATTTTACCAGCCAAGGATTTTCTTTTATCTTAAAGTGTTTTGCTGTGAGAATATCACAGGTGAAGAAGGCTTCTACGGTTTTTTTTCTTTCTTCTAATTAGTGGGGAAGGTTATACATATGTATAATAAAATGATTTTTACATTTTTTTAAAATATCATCCTGTATTTTATTTGTATCATGTCAATTTAAAGTTTTAACAATACAGGGTGACACGTTTTAAAATATATAATTTTGTTTAAGGCACACTAAATTCTGCACGTTTTAACTGTAAACAGATCATAGTCTACACAGAATAAAAAAATCTGGTATAAAATACCAAAATTTACATAAAATAAAGTGAGCGAGCAGGTCTCTAGTTTGTATTCAATTTGATAACGGATGATGTAAATATTTTTTCACCACCTCATTATTTCAGCGCCAGTTTGTTCCTATTTTGTCTAAAAACTGTTAATATATTATTACCATAATGGTGTCATTCCGACAACATGTCGTTTTCATTTTTGATAACACACCGTTGGTATATCGTTTGACAATTTTTTAAAGTCGCCTTCTGCTGTGTGTAGACATACTATCTCAGTGGTGTTCTAGAAATCTAAATGATTTTAGAAACTTTTGTATTCTTATCACATGGTCATTATTTTGTCCTTAGTGCAAAAATATAAGCTTATCTTTAGTTTCATAACTTAAATAAATGTATCGCTGCAAATCGAGGTGAAGGGATACAAACTAACACGAATTTTGCAACGAGCGTAACACTTGTCTAGCTATGCCTGGAAACAGTTGTGTGCACAGGGATGGTGGTTGACAATTTTAAAGATTACGTAACCCATTAAAACATGAAAGTCTGTTTGGTTCAGACTAAAGTTAGGTTATAACTTATAAGACAAACTTGTTTCTTTACATTCATGTTCCTCTGTCGCTAATAAAAAACAACCTTGAAGCGTTCCTCATCATCAACATCTTCTAAAATGGTGATTGTTTTTAAAATAACCTTGTTCAACAACAAAGTTCTTAGTATGTACTACATAACTGTTATCAAGTTAAAACAATATTCCCTTATAATACAATAAATATTTTTTAACTCGTTCTCTTCAATAAAAATGCAACTAGTTAATATTAGTTTAGGGCCGTAAAAAGCAGACTGCAGTGTACCTACAAAGTTTTATAGTCCTGCATTTATCTCATTTACTGTTTTGTTTCTTGTGTTTTTGGCATAAACATTTACTTTTGTTTCATTAATTAAGCTAAATTAAAACAACAGTTACTTTGCTCTCACCCTTCTGCTACTCTCATTCTTAAATTAAGAATGAACTTTTGTGGCATTTATGTTGTCTCTACTGCTCCGCTGCTGCCTTCCAGCTGGTGTCACTCTTTTTTCTACTTATTTACGCTACTTAAGAGTTCTTGTTTTGTTCTTACGTTTATAGGTACCTACATTTTTTGTATTTTGGTTTGCTGTTTGGTTTTCTTTCTCTTCCATTTAATTAGACTTTGTTGTATTTTTTTTCTCGGTGTATAGAAGACAATAGTAAAAACGACGAAGTTAATTAATGCTGACATGCTTGAATTATTAAAATATTATTTTGCTTGAAAAGAACGAATTGGGGAAAAAAGAAAAGTAAAATAAGTGCACTCTAATTTGGAGGTAAATTTGCATAAAATCGTGTTTTTGGAAATTGAGTTCGAATTTATTCATGAAGTTGTTTTTATATGATTTAATTTAACTAACGTTTTTTTTTTTGGTTAAATTTTCAATAATTAGTATTGAGGTTATTTTTGTTGAACTGTTTATGGGTTTCAATCCAAATTTTGATATTTTTATTAAGGCTGAGTGAAGTTCATCAAATTTAATTATCATTAAATTATTCTTATGAAGAAAGGAATTTTACACCATGAAATCAAATAAAATTTATTGATAATTTTTCATTCTTGACTGACATGAGTCTCGAACCCAGGCTTTCACGAACAGTTTCAATCTATCAGAGGGGTTTGCTGTTTAACACTCATCCTGTGAAAGTAGCGACCTTCCTAAACCTGGTAACCAACACAGCAGAAGGCACATCACAAGGTGAAATAGACAACACGATCACCAGTACTGCTTCAACAACAGCAGCAAATACAACAACAAGTAACTTAGATTTGAGCAATAAAGATTTTTCTTGTTTGGGGACCGTGGAAATACAGTTTTCTGGTGTTTAAATGCTTCACCACCGCTGTGTTTAACTCTAGCCTATTTTTTTATTAAGCCTTTCTTGATATGTAATGGCGGAAAAAATATTTCTTGATCTCATCTTGATCTTAAAAAAAAGTTGAGAGAACTTTACCTGAAAAACAAAATATTTGTGCAGATATTGCTCTCCTTTAATCTGGAATCTAAAAGTTTGGCCTAAGATTTCAAAAGTTCCAAATCGCTGACGAGATTATTAAGTTCAGATTGGTTGAATGCTTCTTTTGTTTAACAAGAAGAACTGCTAAGCGAAACCTCATTTGATTTTAAGAATGGTGATTGGAAAATAGCTTGTTCTTCCGTAGCAGGAACTGCCGCTGGTAATTTTTTATTGCGAGGAATTGGGCCTTAAACCTTAGGAACATTAGAATATTTTATTTTATGTTTATTTTTTCTAGAAAATCCTTTGAAATCTGTCATGCAAAAAAAAATTAATTTGTATGGCTTTTTGCTTTCTCTACATTACAGGCTAGATGGAATCTCCGGAACATGAACCCATATCCCACGTTAAGCCATCAACAGGCACAACTCAACAATGTTTCGGAGAGATTGAAAACTTGTTTTATAAACATTGTTGCAATTTTTTTTTTCAAATTGAGTTTCATAAATGTTTAAGAAGAAAAGTTAAAGAATACAGTGACCCAAACGAAATTTTCGTGGCCGCTATAGATTTGATTTGTGAACTGGTTTATGAAAAACAATTTTTATAAATTTTTAATAAGGCCTCTTTATGATTTAGTGTGCGATATGTATGTTGTTGTTTCTGGTATTGTTAAAAGTTTTCTTACTGAGCAAACATCGTTTGTTGTTATTTACAGGTGCTTATAGCATCAAAATTAGGGATGACAAATGGGAAATCCCGAATTCCGAAATCCCGGAATTTTTCGGGACTTACAAATCTCGAATCCCGGGATTAATTTTTATGAAATCCGGGATTTTTACTTTTCACAAGTTTGTTATATGTATAAAAATTTTCGTTTTTATTGAATTTTTATACTTTCTAATTATTCATTGTCTTATGGCGGTTTTCTCATTACAGGATTATCTTTTTTCCAACCAAAAACTGCACATTAAAGAAATTTTGTTTTCTCAATGTCTCATTTGTTTTCTTTTCTATCGCAAAGCTAACCAGCTCTCATCTGCCAATTATTTATTTTCCTTTTATGTATTTGCCGTACAGATAAATTTAATCAGCTGACTTTTATATGTATTTTGAGAGGTGTACCCAACCGAAAACAATGTTTTTTGTCGGTATATTGAGAAACCCAAAATCGTTAACGGACACTTTATCGGTCTAATACATTTATGTCGACATTAAGTAAGTCTGAGTCCATACGGCTCATGTCTTATTGACACAATTCTTCCTTTTTCTTCTTTATACATGAATTGGCGTTCAAATGATTTATGTCATGTTGACGACATGTTTTTTATTTTGTAAAGTCATGTGTTTTATTTTTTGGTCGATAAAGTAGTTATTAACAATTATTGCAGATTAATGACTGTATTCATAAAAATGTTTAAAACTTAATAAAGGCTTACAAAACAAATTATGTATGAAAATGTCGTTTAATAAACGTTGTTAAATTTAATAACCATTTCAAGCGTTTATACAATTAAGAATTAATTTAAGACACACAACCATAATAATAATTTAAAACTTTTATACAAAATGAATTGTTTTGTTAAGTTTTCTTTTTTTAAAATAAAAAAAAAAATATATAGAAAAATCGCGAATTTTAACGCCCCTGCGTTGCTCTAAAAAGTTAACTATTAGTTAACTTTTCTAAACGTATTCATAAAAAAAAAAATATCGCAAATGAGCAGAAAGGTAGAGAGTTTGAACAAAATTAAATAAGATATTCAAGCAAAACTATTAGAGTCGGATTATGGATCTCAAAAATAAGAAAAATAATTTTTCAAATTCCCGAGGCTGTGGCGAACAGAAATGAATAATCTAAGTTTCTTTTTGGTTATGATGAAAACTAAGCCCTTGGAATAAATTAAGTGTTTTATTTCCGAAAACTCCATGTTTGTTATTGCATAATTTTTTCAAATTTAAACCTGCTTAGAAAAGTTAATAGTTCGAAAAGTTAACAACCCTTGGGAGGTTTTGGTTAACTTTTTCTCTACTGTATTAACTTTTGTTTATAAAAATAAAGCTGTTAATGAATTAGTCTGTTAATTTTTCTTTATTAAAAATTCAAACATAAATAAAGTGTTGTTTATTTAAAAAAGATGTATATTAAAGAACAACATTGATCCCGGAAAATCCCGAAATTCCGGGATTTGTTAAAATCGATCCCGTTTGGCATCCCTAATCAAAACTGATAGATTCTGATTACATACATATGTGGATTTAGCGTGTCAATATGTAACAATTCCACGTATTTTTTGTTAAAATTTTGCATTTCGATTTATAATCGAAAATCTTTTAAAATCACTTTCATGCTTTTTGAAATTGAACATGCGAGAAATTGCAAATCAATTTTAAAAAAGCTTTAATCCAAAACCAAGAAAAACCATTCAAATTGCTAAAAAGCAATTTGTAAATCTATGAGCAAAATATAAAAATACAATCGAATAGAGGAAAAAATAACACAATCTGTCATTTATATTTTTACAATCAATTTGAAACAAAACAATTGCAATAATAATATTTAGTTGGCTACTAGGAAGAGTAAAATAAACAAATAAATAAAAAAGAGAAAATACAAAATATTAACCCTTTTAACAACCAAAGTTTGTAAATGATTTAAACAATTTTAAACCTTAAAAAGCTACAACTTAATACCAACTTTACCGTTTATGGGTTAATTGAAGCGTCATACCTGATCCAAAGTGCGGCTTGGTCTCTTGCTTTGGATGCACATACGTACCACAGTGCCAACGACAGCTGCAAATTGTTGTTTGCAATTTTCCAACAAAACACAATAATAGAAACTGATGAGTTTTCAGTTTTCCATGTTTTTTTTTTCTCTTTCGCGTTTTATTTCATTTTTCTATTATTTTTCCCAGTTTGCAATTTTAGTTTCTTAATTGGGAATTTACTGGCGTTGGTGGTGATGGTTGTTGTTGTTGTTGCTAAAACAAAAATAAATTTTATACAATACAGGTCATCAGGATGTTCGAAATTTCTATGTGGGATAAATTACCAGATTACATACAGCCTCTGTCTACATTATTTACCAACAGAAAACTCTACCATTGTTGGCCACTCATGTCGGTTAGTTGGTTGGTCCTTGCCAAAGAGGTGACTAGAAACAAAAGTAAAAAAAAGAATTTCTTGTAAAACTATTGTTGTTTCTGGCAGGTGTTGCAAAATACTTTTTCTTTAGAATTTCCTTTTTGATACTTTTGTAAGCCACAATCTACATCCCCCCGTTAAATACGGATTTTTGTAAGTGATTTATTAAGGCGATTGGAAATAGTTTTGTAATCATCAGTGACTTTAAAAATGCTTTAATTAATTTCATGATTTGCAGTTTTTATTAGCAGGGTGTTAAAAAAACAATTTATTTATGTATTAATAGCAACAAGGTCGAATGCTCCATTCGGCTGTGTCAAATCTTTAAAATCATTTACAAAGACTTGTATGCAATAATGTTTATTACGATTTATTAAGATAACATTCTGACTATGGAAGTTATACTGTGTCTCCAATCATGTTATGAAAACATAATCATCACATCACCATATTAACTAAAATACTATTGGAAAGCGTTATAACCAAGGCTGTGGAGTCGTCAGAAATCGCTGAAATTTTTTAAGTCTGACTCAGACTCCGACTCCTACTCTAACCTTGATGCTAAATGTAATGAGACTGGTCCTTATTTGACTTAAATTTTTTTTTAATGCAGTACCTTTTAAATGGTTAAATATAGCAAGAAAATAATTTTGTAATAATTTTAAATCCATATTCTAAATATTGCAACGCCAATTAAAATTATTGTATAGAAAAATTTTGGAGGCGGAGTAGCAATTTTTTGTTGGTACTTCGACTTCGATACAAACACCTAAGCTCCGACTTCACAGCCCTGGTAATAGCGTAGTTTGAATTTTGTTGTCCCAAAAAGAAGGCCTGCGGTCCCTTTGGGATCTATTGCAGCCGTTTTTTGAATAAAATGAAGGGGGGAGGGGGGGAACTATGATTAAAAAAGTTGTTCTCGAAAATTTGCGGAACAGGATGACAACTTTAAATTTCTGGTAAAACTCACGACATTTGTCCTTTTTTGCAAAAAAAACTATTGAATTATTGAGTCCAGGAATTTACTAAATAGTGTATATAGCAACAATTTATTAGAAATTGAAGCGAACAAAGTGCATAGAGATAATTAAAAATAATACCATTGAATTTTACGGAGTAGCAAATTATTATTTTATAATTTTTAAGGTAACAAAACATTTGAGATTTTAGTTTTCAAAGCTTTAAAATTTTTATATAGATAACTTCTAAGGCCCAGAACAGACAGTGAATGCTGGCTTGAAACCTGTTTCAATCCTTTCATCTCGTATCGTAACCTTATTTGTACCACAAAGTGAGGAAATTATCACAATCATTTTGAGTTTCTTTGAGAATAGATGAAACGCCAACACGAGGAGTGGTAGAAGCTGGGCATGGCCGATTGTAATGAAACTTGGCATACGTCTTTCTTTTTATTCTAGAAAGTGTGTGTAACAAATTTCGAAAATTTAGCTTGTACATGAAATATTTTATGCGAAAAATCAATTGGGATTGCGTGGTCGGTAGGCATGGTGAAATATTATGTTTGTCTAAATTTAGTCAATATAATGCTCATTGCCAAATTTCAATAACCTACGATCACGCCGTATAGTTGTACAAAAATATATAAAGCCATCCCACTATGCGTTCTAGTGAAACAGGCCAGTCTCTGACAAAAATCGAACCCGGAAACCTCGCACTGATAGAATAGCTTACTTATAACTTGTATATATAATAATTGCTCTAATTCTATATTATAAAATTCGTATGGCCATACAAAGTTTAAGAACTTTTCAATTAAACATTTGGCCAAAAAAGATGTTGCATTTTATTTTAGAAATGGAGAGAGCCCGCTACAAATGGGGAATTTTAAAAGGGGTCCGCAAAGCCAATTTTCAAGAGAGCGTTGTCGCACTATCACAACCAATTTTAAATTATTTAAGTTCATGTGTTATTCCCAGTGTTCCAATAAACATTTTATAATGTTCTTTAGTGTTCATTACGATAGAAATACCTTAAAAAAACTTTTCTCTGTTTGTGATCTTAGTACACAAGGCAAATACTGTACTAAATTTACTCAACATAAAGATAAGAACATTTCATTGCGTTCGGTTTCTCGTAAAAAAGCACAAACTTTTTTGTGTTCGGTTCAGCACATTTATGTCCGTTCGTTTCAGTTGTGCTCAGCGACCTTTTGACTGGTAAACACAATCATTTTTCTACAAAAACAAAATACATAATCATCCCTATTTCGAAGTTCAATGTCGACTTAAATGGCGTTGACATTGCAGTCATGGCATAACCGCCGTCAATATTTACGATTACCGATTACTTTTGACAAAGAATTTGTATTAATACACACAGAAAAAAACACCAATGTAAAATTAACATGGCAAAATGTTGATTGAGAATCATGTTAAATTTCTGCAAAAGTATGCCCATTATTTAATTTTATCATTATTTCATATTAATTTTAAATTAAAAATATTAAAATAATCCTAAATCACGCTTATTTAATATTATTCACTGTTAAAATAAATAAAAAAAATATTAAAATTTAAATAAATATGGATTCAATATTGAATCCATTAACAACCCTGTTTTATATTAAAATCAAAAGTTGATCTTGTTAAATTAACATGCATACATAGTAAAGTATGTTAATTTTTTTATTTTCATTCCTAAAATATGTTATAAAAAGAAGACAATTCCCGTATTCTTTTAATTAAAATGATTTAGTTAAATAGTACATCAAGTTTTCAATGTAGAATGATGACGAAAACCATATCGGGCCATTCTGCTGATTGATCTGTTAACAAAGGAGACTACGAAATAAGTGAAACATGTGTTACAGGGGTAAGTGTTTTGAATTATTCTAAAGTAAATGTATTTGTTGTCTCTGAAGCTTCTTCACACCAATCAGTTCCTACATGAAATTCACGGTGTTTCAACATGAAATAACTTTCATTCAACGTGATTCGGATTGTTATTTCAAAATAAATTACATTTTCCTCTAACTTTACTGCAATGTTAAATTAACATGAATTATAGTTATTTTAAAAGAAAAAAATGTTGTTCGCAAGCAATTATAAAATCAGGTTGAATTAACATGAAACACGTATGAAGCAAAATCACCACCGAAAAATTTTAAATCAACCTTGTTTTCGACGTTTTTAACTTGATTTTTTTCTGTGTGTAAAGTCAATTTAACGCCGACGTTAACACGAACTGCCTTTGATTTTGTAAACAAAGTTTTTACCGTCGTCTAGTGAAATTGTGAAAAAGTTTTGTGAACGTTATTTTAATTGTTTAATTATTTCCCTGACGATGATACACGTTGCTGTATCGAAATATTGGAACTATAAAATAAATGTTATCTAATTTTTTATATAAAAAAGAAAAACCTCAAGCTCAATAAATTATATTGCAATTTAATAAAAAAGGCTAAATAAAATAAAATTTAAATAAAAATAATATTTAAATGGAAAAAAAATTAAAGTAATAAATTTAAAACAATTTGAAATCCTTATTGCTGAACTTGAAAATAAGCCCAGTTTGGCAAAAGGATTTCAACGAAGCTCAACTCCTATCAATTTCAAAAAGGAATGGGAGGAAATAACAACAAAATTAAATTCAATGGGACCACCAATTAGAGGCAGCGAGGGGTGGCAAAAGGTTTGCACTAATACACAAACACTAAAAAATAGATATCCTTTCTGCGTATGTGTACCGCACGCTAAATAATGTTAGGTTTATTTTTGACTATTGGTTATTCCTGATGGTCCTTTGAATGAACACTAAATAAAGTAAAGTGGCATAAAAAAGAAGGGGATAAATAGAAATAAGTGGTTTGTTTTATTTTTTTTCGTAAAATGTTCGTCAGTGGGTGTGTTTTTAACAAACGGACATAGAAATATCGACTCAAAATTACTCAAGGAGTGGGTGTGTTTTTAACAAACGGACATAGAAATATCGATTCAAAATTACTCAAGGATCCAGATTTTATATATAACTCATGAGGTCCAAAATGGGTATTTCTAAGAATGTCAAACTAAATGTGTCCTTACTTTCATTATCTATTTCTATTATTTAATTGTTTCATCCAAGTCTTTCATAAAATGTGTGTACATAGTTTACATACTTTCAAATTATGTATTTCGGATTCTTACAAACGGCTACTAGGCCTATCATTATTTCTGTGTCTTTGTCCACAGAAAATAAGTCAATATCAGCATTGTTGGAATAGGTCACTATCAATGTTAAAAATGTATGTGTTTTAAACAAATAAAAACAGTGAATTGATTGATTGTAATAAAACGGTTGTAAGCTATTCAGGGTTATTCAGATGCTGCTTGTATTTTAAAATTATATTAATTTGTAGATTATCAGTATTAATTTTCTGTCTTTCATCTTTAAATAGATTCATTGTTTTTCTTTAAAGAGTTTGATTTTTCCCAATACATTTAAATCAAGGTCCATGTCAAGAAATTATAATCATTAACATTATCATGTTTGTTTTACTATAAGAATTGTATTTTTACTGCTTCGAAGTTTTATTAAATTTTACAATATTTCCTTTTTCTTTTTAGGTAATTATGGCAATGGCTTTTTTTAATATAAACACATACACAAGTGAGTTACAAATAAAGATTAAATATCAAAAGAATCTACGAATTTTTGTTTTTATTAAAAAAAATAAAAATTATTTCTCCAAGTTTTTTTGGACGGCCAAATTATTTTCTAATTTATTTAAATATCGTCAATACCATGTTAGTGTAACTTTATTACAACATTTGACGTTTTCAAAACAAACAACAACTTTTTCTGAAAAATTTTTTATTTTTAATATTTAAAATATTGAGAGAATAATAAAATATTACCCACTTACAACTACAATTTGAGTCGAAAAGAACCCAACTAATTGTAGGGGAATGTAAGAAAAGATAAACTCACTGTTTATTGTTGGAGTTTTGTTAAAGCTTTGATATTGTTACAAGTAGGACTTTGAGTGCTTAAAATTCTTATTCGCTTTTGGTTTTTATTTGCATAATATTTTTAGCTCTTCTAAAATCTTTGGAAAAGATTTCCTGATGATCTGGCCTAAGCAACCAGTGAAATGCGCATAGGAATAGCTTATCCCTTCAACAATAAATTTCAGTGATTTTATCAATCATAAAAATTGGGAATTAAGCACGACTAACAAAATGTTGACTATAAAAAAAAGATGTCTTTAGTTTAATTTTTTAAAAATTAATTAATTTAAAATTGCGATATCAATTTTGAATCTAAATTTTTAATCATGATATTTAAAAAAAAAATTATAAATTTGAATATTTAGAACTCGGAAAAATATTATTACAATAATCGTGTAAGCCATTTTTATGTGTAAACACTAACCTTAAATTTTGAATTTCGAATTTTGCTCGCATAACGTAATAAATATCGTTTACATACATCAAAAAACTGAACTGTCTTAAAATAATTAACTTTTTCAAGAAAATTATCAAAACTTTTGAAAATTTTGTTAATACATATTAAAAAAAAATTAAAATCAATTAACATTTTACTTTTTCTATTAATTTCGAAACTTGATGAGGAATTAATTTTATAAATTAAATATGTTTATTTTTACTTTAAATGTTGATAAGGCAGTGATTTTATGTAAAATGTTTAATTTCGAATTTATGTTCGAATTTTCGAATGTTCGCTAAAAGGTTTTATTTCAAAAATTTGTTTAACTAAATTGAAATATATTATTTTTAATGATCTCTCCCCCTGAAATAATGCTTTTAAACATTAAAAACTATACAAAAATTGTTTATAAAATTAGAGTCTGTAATTTAATTTATTTATTTGTTATTCGTTTATTTTTAATACCCATAGCCTTTGGCAAATTTATTTCGTGTTCTTAAAAAATAATTAATTTATAAGTTCGATATAAATTTCTAAGTTAAATTTTTATTTTTTACATTCACGAGAATTTAAAACTCAGAAAAATATTAATAATGCACATCTTTTTCGTGTGTCTTTTTTTGAAATAGAATGACTAAATTATTTATCTACCTGTTTCTCCGATATAAATATACAAATATTAATGAAAACAAAATCTTTAAAATTATATTTTTTTCCAAAATAATCACTGAAACTTCATTAAAAATTTCGACAAATTCTCCACAATCTTCTTTCTTTTTTTCATCACTCTATTTCGCTTACTGTCAATTACAAATTTGTAATTAAAATACGTCTATGAAAAAATCCTTTTAACACAACATAAACAAGCCATACCAACAGATTTTCCATAACCTGCAAAAGTTTTTCTTGTTTCGGTGTTTATCTGGCTTAAAACACAGAAATAAAGATGGAATATTTTTTTACTTTCATCATTTGACCGTTTAACACAAGCCTCTTGCAGAGTTTCGTGTACAATGTGTGGTAGACTGAAATTATAATGTTTGCGAAAAAAAGGATGGAGAGCAAAAACAACATATTCATTTGATTTAAACCACTATTTGCACAAATGTTCGTAAATATTTAATATGATGAACATGCTAAATCATAGACAGGCTAAACTAAAAACAATCGTATAAAAATGCTAAGAGTTATTCAAGAATAGAAGCTTAACTTAATTTCAAAATAAAAAAATGTTTGGATTATGTTCATGGAACAGTTTAAATTTTCATTAGTTTTTAACAAACGAACAAATTCGTCGCAAACAGAGACTTGAAACAAGAATACGTGCGGCGGGGTTGTCCTCACAGAGCAACCATTAAGTATGTTATCAGAAGAAAATTAAAAATTATTCTGTTTTACTTAACGAAACATTTTGCTTGAAAAAGCCAATAATAATTTTGTTCTAAAAATATTGGATCTTTTGAATTAGAAATTAGAAAGAAAGAAAGATTAAGATCAAAAAGTCAATATTTCTTAAGAAGATCAAGACACAAAACCATCAGGTCACGTTTAACTTCAGCCAGAGGTATTGAAAATTATCTGAATGCTATTTTTGGTGTAAAACTATTTAATCTTTTGAA
Organism: Pollenia labialis; assembly: GCA_949318255.1. Classification (NCBI taxonomy): domain Eukaryota; kingdom Metazoa; phylum Arthropoda; class Insecta; order Diptera; family Polleniidae; genus Pollenia; species Pollenia labialis. The sequence goes on from OX439143.1 coordinate 117,388,755, forward strand.
TTAGTTCTTTTGTGCCAGACAGAAACATCCAATATTTTTTGAGCCAGAAATGGTAACAAGATCCAAACTTATCTGGTTGGTAAACGTTTTAATTAAGTCAAACTTATCAAAAATTGTCTTGGTATCAATTCTGCCCTAGAAATATGTGACCTCTTAAATCCATACTTTCGTAAAAGAAAGAAAGATCTAAAGCCAATTTTGTGTACCCAAAAAGAAAACAAACCAATTTGTTGGTACCTCCGACTAAATCCAAATGAGTTTGCAATCAGTCAAAACAACCTGAAATCCAAGGTAGTAAAAACTCACTCCCTCTTAGTTTCCCTTCTCTTACTAAATGTTTACTTAAATTTTTGTGCAACGTTTTACTACTACTACTTCAACTGCTACTACTATTTACTCCTACTAAGTACTACTGCATTTACAAAAGCTACTAAATTCAAATAAACACAGTGATATCACTACATATAACATACATACATATACACTAGTGTATAGTAAGTGCACTTTCTCTACTACACAAATACTTTATAAAAGTTTGCGTAACGGACTTTTACAGGAAATTTGAAATATTTCGTTTCCCATATTCTTTTTTGTTTAATTTCTTTTTTATATTTGTTCAAATTACAACACAGTCAGAGTGAGCTAGCCTGGAAAAAAATGAAAGAAATTTAATTTGTCTGGCTTAATAATTTATTTACAAAAGTAATAAATGAGTGCAAAAAAAACCCGCGAAAAACACAAAAAAAAATTGAAAAGGAAAAACAACGGAAAACAGATTCAACCAACAACCCACTTAATCTTCTTTGTTTATTTTATGTTTTTCGGGAATGGCAGTAAAAAATAAAAATTAAATATTAAAAAACTAATGGATAAACATTTATGATTAAAGAAATTACTATTAATACCTTGAGATAACACCTGTTCTACTTTAGAGCTGGCTGTAGCTATTTTGCTTTATAAAAGAAATCTTTTCGTTAGCTTGAGTTTTCTTCTATGTAAAGAAATGCCTATCGCTAGCAGTTGCACTGTTACTACTAATGGACTATCTTGAATTTATGCTTCTAAGCTGAATTTTAACACCGAGCGGGCGTTCTATGCGTTTCATACTTTCTTGTAGTGTTCGAAAATAAACACTAAATATCGCTCCTTAGTTTTCTGTTCTGTAGACTTGTGTTTGTGTAGTAAATCATTAAAAAAAAACGTTTCCCTGTTTGTCATCTTTTGGACAAAAGAATAATAATGTTCTTATCCAACTCAACAAAAAGATGAGAACATTTTATTTCGTTCGGTTTTTTTTAAACCACAAACTTCATTGTGTCCGGTTCAGCTTATTAATACATACACATACGAAAAAACAAAACGAAAAGAAAGCAAAATAAATTTACCCAAACAAAACATATACACAATACACACACAAACTGTTCGTGCTGCGTTCGCTGGTAAAATTTTTTGTTTGTTCATTTCTTTATCAATGCAAAAAAAGAAACACTAAAGAACATTAAAATATAATCTGTTTCTACAGTATCACTACATTTGTTCTGGTTTTTAACCAAAACCAGAACACAATATAATGTTTGGCTCTTTCTTGAAAATAGTAACGAACTGTATTAGAGGTTGTGTTTGTCTACACAAACATTAAAAAAATTTATATCGTTTCTGGGTATGTGAGCCGAACGCTAAATATTGTTCTGTTTATTTTCGAACACTGCTTTCTTGACAATTTTTCAGGACGCACATAAAAGCAGAAAGTAATTCTACTTCATCCGTTCTTAATTTTCTTCAATTTTACATTGATTGTATGTACTTTTTGACTGATTAATATTTAACTCGTGGTGTGTACCTCCAGCTTTAGCGTTAACTCCAAATTGTCTTACCTAAGCAAGAGCGGCAGCGTTGTGCCATAACAGTAATGTTAATTTAAGTTGTTAAATATAACTAACTAAATCAATTTATTTGTATTTAAAAATACATCAATTATTATAATGGTTTAATTGAATAAAAATAAAATCAGTTTTAATTAAAAATTTAATCAAGTGAATTAAACGTTGACTTATATCAACAACATTACTGCAAAAAAGTCCTTAATATAAAAAAATATTTAATTTATACTTTTAATTTGTTACTTGTTAAAAATTTACAGCCTGTTCGTCGATTTCGAACGTTAACGTTCGCATAGAAAATTACATTTAAAACAAAAACAAATTTTCGAATTGTATGCACCTATTTAGAAAGCTTTCACTAGAACACGCTTCACTTCAGAACAGGGTATTCAAAATTGAAGTGATTCATTCTTGGCCTCAAAAACTAAACGGGTTTTAGGTGTAGGAACCATAAAGATACAAAAATTCAAAGCTAACGAAGGAAAAACTTTGAATGAATTTATATGCTTAACAAAAGACGCTCCAAATTTGTCAAATATCTTGTATTTTAAAGTTATACACCCAATAACTACGTTTTTTTTTTATAAAGATAAGACTTCGCTAAATTTAATTCTATTCAAAAGATAAGACTGTCGCTGGTTTCAGTTTTTCTCTATTAAAAAAAAAAAAACTATTGCAAGCTTATATTTTTATACCCTTCACTTCAGCTGAGAACCGATTATATATAAGTTTTTCGTTCCGTTTGTAATTTTCAACAACTTTGAACTTTGACCGTATAAAGTATAGATATTCTGGATTCTGTTGAGGAGCGAAACTGATTTAATGATGTTCGGCTGTCTGTTGAAATGGGTTTCTCGAAGACCGCAGATGTGATAGCGACTAAATTGTAACATATTTATATTACATATGCTTCGCAAAATTTGGCCACTGAAACTTAACCTGATCGAAATGTTATACACCCCTTGTTGTTGGTACAAGCATATCAGCTCACAACATCATACAAAATGATGGCGGGAGAGGAGAAGTGAGCGTGGGTCAAAATATTTTTTTATTTCTAAATAACGATTAGAGCAAAACTGTCCAATTTTGGGACACATAGCTGAGTTATCAATAGACAACCTCTTAAAAATGGCCGGTATTAAAGAACTGTTCGTGGTACCTCCCGTAAAAAGCCATTATAGATTTCTATATATTTGGAGAACAATAAGATCAAAAGATTCCAAATAAGGTATAAACCTTTTGGTTATCGAAACAAAACATATGACAAAATTTGGGAGGGTTCTGGAGAAGTGCCACACCTCCCATACAAAGGCATTAAGTATTTCTGTGTATCTGCAGAAGGCAAGAGCCAAAGTTTCCAAATTAGTTACAAGAATCTTGGTTATAAATACACAACATCCGACGAAATGTGGGTGGGAGTGTAGAAGTGGGCTACGCATAATTAGGTTTATTTATATCTAAAGTACGATAAAAGATAAACTGTCTAAATTTGATACACACACAGAAAAAAATAAGCACCAGTAAACGCATTAATCAAAAATAAAATCAGTTTTAATTAAAAATGTAATCAAGTGAATTAAACGTTTAATCAATTGAATTAAACGTTTAATCATGTGAATTAAACGTTTAATTGATATTATTAATTTGTTTACTGGTGCATATTAATATTGTCAATTAAACGTTTAATACATTTGATTAAAAGTTTAATTCACTTGATTAAACGTTTAATTCAGTTGATTAAATTTTTAATTAAAACTGATTTTATTTTTGATTAATGCGTCTACTGGTGCTTATTTTTTTCTGTGCCTATTTCAATACACCACCATCTATAAAAAAAATGGGCAGGATTGGATCATCTTGACTATCAAAACACAACATCCGACAAAATGTGGGCGGCATTGGAGAAGTTGACGTGGGACAAAATATATTGATTTATAGCTTAAGAATAACATTCTGTTCTTATCGCACCACGTCTTAGGGTGTATAAGATTCGACATAGTCGAAGATGGCACTTTTACTTGTTTTCGTCTATAAAGTTAATACTATCGCTATATTTTCCTTTATGACGAAAAAGTACCGCTGATATTAGCATCTTCATTTACCTCCTCTTTTTCTCTGAAGGCCACACGCTACCATTATTTATTAAAATTCATAATTCTAATAAAAAAGTTATTGGAAAAAGAACCAAAAGCTAAAACTAATAAAACAACTAAAAAAAACTTCTTTTATTATTCTAAAATCACTGAATATAATCAAAAATTTCGTTCAATATTTTACAATATTCCAAACTTATTGTTTTTCTTTGGCAAAAGGGTAAAGTGAAATTTTCTTTTCTCTCAAAAAATACTAGCAAAAAAAGGAAAAAAAAAATAATAAAAACTACAAGCAAAATTAAAAGTTTTTCCCTTAACGAAGTGCTTTTTCCATCAGTAGCTGAGTTTTATATGCATTCGAACTGCAACAGCCATAATGATGACGACAAAAACAATTGAAAAATCCTTTATTGTTCACACAACTTCAAGTTGATGGCATAATAGTTTTGAGTTTCGTTGTTTCGTTATAATGAGCCCACTTCGGAAGGCGTGCTGCTGTGCTATTTTGCGCCGTAACATAAAAAGTTTTTGGAAAAACTACGGAAAATGGTATAAAAGTCATAGCAGAATTTCAGTTACCCTTCAGGAGAAATTGTCATTTACAGAAATATAAAGAAAAAGAAAACATAATTTTCTTTATCTTGATGGTTACTGCAGAAAGTACTTAAAGGAAGTGTTCCGTACATATATTTATATTTCTTTAGCAAAAAATCTTTGTAATTTTTGGCAAATACTTGTGAATTTCGATGCGGCTCTACTAATTTCTACCAAGAGAAAGAAAAAGTATGGCGACATATTTATAAGCAGCAAAAGTTTAATTTTTTTCCTTCTTTGGTTTCCAATACCTTTTTTTTATTTTCTTCTAGTTCTAGTACCAAATCAAAAGTTTAAACAAATAAACAACCTTCATTTTACTATTTACCATCATCTCAATTCACATTTGTGGAGTGTATTTTGTTGTTTTATTTCGTATTTCTTTTCGTTCGTTTAATAAAAGTGCATTTAGTTAATTTGCTGTTAAATGTGGAAAATCCAAGTTGGTAGGTAGTACTTAAGTAGTTTTCTTTTGAAAACAGTTGGCAAAATTGTATGTGCAATGAACAAAAACATCTTTAATTTAAGTAGAGGAAATCAAAAAAATGCTTTATGTGGTTTTTGTGACACGAAAGTATTTTGGGATATTTTATAAAAAAAGTTTTGCTACGAAGTCCCTAGGGAAAAGGAAACTAACACCAACTTTGTCACGTGACAGTTCTTAATTGGTAAGGACTGGATCAAGTTCTAACACTTAATATGAAGGGGACTTGTCACTTTTACATGACAATATCCTAGGAATAGGTTAATTTTAACACGTTGTAACAGGTCACTGAAATAACCTATAAATGGACTCATTTAATTTCGGTTAATATAATTCCTGTCGCTTATATTGTCCCGAGCGAACCAGGTAACAAAGGAGTGTTTTTTATAGTGTGCCACACGTTTAAATCATAATGAAACAAGGAATTATATTTTAATATGAAAAGAAACGGGCTTTATTGGAAAGAAAATTTTATGAAATTGATGTTTAAATATGATTTCTGCATGTGGCCGCCACAGCTGGCGCGTAGGAGGCGCAATCTGGAACATAAATTTTCAACAACTTTCCGCAGCATTTGCGGCCGTATTTCGCTGAAAACTCTGCGAATGTTGATTTTCAGGTGTTCAATTGTTTGTGGTTTATCGACGTAGACAAGTGACTTAACATAACCCCAAAGAAAATAATCCAATGGGGTTAAATCACACGATCTTGGTGGCCAATTAATTGGGCAATTACGTCAAATTATTCAGCCTTATTGTGGTTGTCGTTTTCGTAAACAAACTTGTCGTTTTTTGTAGTAGATTAAAGAATACATGTTGTGTATTACTTAAATCTATTACACAGTCGTATACGACAACGACAACCACAATAAGGCCGATTTTTTTATCAAAAGTTTCGCTGTGCTAATCAATTGTAGCGCCCGCTGTGTGGCATGTGGCTGCGTCCTGTTGGAACCACATATCAGCAAGTTTAATGCAACGTAATTAAGGAACGAAAAAATTTCGAATCATGTTCCTATACCGTTCTCCATTGACAGTAACATTCTGACCATCATTGTTTTTGAAGACATATGGGCCAATGACTCCGCCAGCCCATTAATCGCATCAAACAGTAATTTTCTGTGGATGGAATGGTGTTTCGACAAAAGCTTGTGGATTCTCATCACTCCAAATTCGACAATTTTGGTTATTTATAGTCTTTTGTAGAATCTTCCTTAAAATGGAAGGACTCAACCCTAGTTGCTGAGAACGGACAAATTGATTGATTAAGATCATCTTCAATGCTTTCCTGTACAGCGGCACTGTTCGGCGTCAATGCTCATTGTCATTTACAGTATGTGGTCCGAAAACGATCTATTGTTGTTCGAATTATCCGCTCTGAATGACGATTATGTACTCCATAAAATGGATTATGTATGAGTTTGACGAATAGAACAATTATTTTGATTAAACATTTTAACAATTTGCACGCGTTGCTCTTCAAAGCTAACTAAACAAAAAGCAACTATCAGCTGTTAAATGGGTGGCCAAATAAAGCAGTGATGCCAACTCAAAGTTGTTACACTCTTAAAAAACAAGCTTTTTGATAGATGCCCCTTATATAAATTAATATAACCAGATAGAATCTAATAATCAGGGGTGTGCTGGAAATCGCAAACGTAAAACGCAAGAATTTTGTAATAAAAAATTTTTAAGACAAATATTTAACAAATATTTTCCTATTAAACAGGATTTTAAACCAAAAATTATAAGAATTAGGTTGAAAGTTTATTAAAAACAACTTCCAAATTCTTGCGTTTTGCGTTTGCGATTTCCGGCACACCCCTGAATACCTTTACAAAATCTAGTCACATGACTAGTTTTCTCTCAATCACATTTTCTCTCGAGTAACTACACTATAAACACTTTTAACACCAGTTAGTGATCACAACTCACTCTTTTTTATTATTAGATTTTGTTTACTGGGCACGGATAAGTGAGAAAAATGTTAATCTTTTAGGAGTTGTTTCCTTTAAAAAATAGATCGGCAATATTCTGGAAATCGAATTCAAGTGAAATTAAACTCGAACAAGGATTGAAATATATATATATAACTCATACTTTGAGGACTGCCTTTAAAACTGGAAAATGTTGCCTACGTTCATTAAAAAAATAAATCTCCGTCGATTTCAATTTCAGTTGATTTCGATATCCAGAATATTGCCGATCTATTTCTTAAATGAAACAACTCCCAAAAGACTAACTAGAGTTAGCGTTAGCTTTTCCTTTGTGTAGAGGCAAACGAGAGCTGGCGATTGTAGAAAACTAGTGCTGGCAGTAGTCTTTCCTTTATTGATAATAAAATGGGCAAAGGGCTTGAGTAATAAAAACTTTACTTATTCAGTTTTTGAAGGATTTTTTTCTAGTAATTACAAATTGAACATTACAGGGGAAGGATCCGAGATATTAAAAATGCCATCGAAAATTGTAAGTTGGTTAAAAAAGCATTAAATACAAATATAAAGCCATATGCTAGCCATTAACAATGATATAAGATCCGATTAAATTGGACTTTAAATGGCGAGCCTGCATAAAAAATAAAAAGCGCTGTAATTGAGGACGTGGCAAAACCATTTTTTTTGAAGTTCTTAAAACCTTGTAAATACGTTTACCTTTTAGTCTAGGGCGTGACTGATGAAAATTTTTGGTTTGTAATGGCTTCTACCTGGTTTAATTTAGTATGTGAATAAAGGGGCTTAATTTGGAGGCGTGTCATAAAAGTGAGAATATTAAAATCTTTACATACGTAGTTTTAGAAGGGCTTTCTTGGCACGTAATAAAAAATTTGACATTTTGGGGAAGGATCCAAGATGGCGCCCAGAATTTGAATTCGGATCACAAATTCATCCAAGGCAAAAATTAAGCACCTGTCAAGCCATGAACAACGATATGTGATATGAAGAAATCGGACTTATGGCAGCGCTATATATAAAAAACCAAAGGGGCTGTTGTTTGGGGCGTGACAATAAATTGTTTTCCTGTTTTAGAAACTTCCTTGCCAAAGCTTTCATTCAAGGGAGTGACTGCACAACTTTTTTTTTGTATGGAGGTGGACCCGGTCTAATGTACGTATATATCATTTCCTATAATTCATATAAGAAACAAAGGATCGCAAAAGCTGGCGATTGTCTTTCCTTTATAGAGAAAAACTAGAGTTAGCGATAGGCTTTCTTATATAAAGAAAACCCTGCGCTGGCGATAGTTTGTTCCTTTATATGTAGATTAACTTATGAGCCTCTTATAGAAATCAACCACTGTTTAGTTGCTTCAAATCAGGCAACGCCGCTGATGTTAAGATATACATATATTTATATATTAATTCTCTTATTCAGCTTAAGGTCTCTTTTCCTAATATTTTTTTTATATAAAAAAGAAAAGAGACTTTAAGCTTATTAAGGAAATTTATATAAATTTCTAAAGGTCGAATAAGAGCCAATCTATGTGTATATATATTTTTACATCAGCGGCGTTGCCTGATTTATGCTGCTGGCAACACAACTGATGCTGATGCATCCTTAATCGACCCATAAAACAAGCGATTGTCTTACTGTTTTCTTAAATCAACTCCTTGTATTCGTTCAACAATAAAACATCTTAAATGTTTACTTATGTCCTTAAAAGCTCAATCAATATGTTTCCAAATATATATTTCTTTCCTACCGTTTTCCGTCTCTCACATAGAACAGTATTTCAATGTATATTCGTGTGTTTCGGCTAAAGATACTTTTATCTATGTAGTATATTCTTAATCAATATTTCAATTAAGTGTGCATTTTATTGGCATACGCATTTAAACAAAAGCTCGCAATCATCCATAAACTTGAATACAAACACACAAGTGCTTAAATTTCAAAACTACGCATTATTTATGACTGCATGTATGCAAGCAAAACTTGTAAATTAAGTACTACTGCAACGACACCACCAAATCCTTTTCCCCCTTTCTCGGCTATTTTGAGAAATTATTAGCTGCTTAGTCGCTGTTTGGAAGAACAATTTATTTTTCGTCCCGTCTCTGGGTAATTGTAGTCAACCGAAGTGCTTGAATACATGGTATCGTTAGCAGGAGACCACCACCACTTTCATAAGAACATGTTTGAATTCGAATGCGTTCAAAGCAGCATTCTCAAGTAATTTTATACTTAAGTTGAACATTCATGTGAAATATTATGACACCTGAGACTACCGAATAGAAGGAAATTTTCTTTGGTTTGTCTTGTTTTTTTTTTCTTTTCAGAAAAGGTGTTCAATTGAGATTTTTTGAGGTTGTGATCAATGGTGGAATGATTTAAAAGTAAAGCAGGTTTCATTAAACTTTAAACTTGATTATCTCCAGCTCTAGTCTACTGTTGCAAAGGAAATACATACAGGCCTGTCACAGAAATCTATTCCGATCGAAAGTGGAATTGATTTCGTATTTTGCTTCACAAAAAACGAAGTCACTTTCGATCGGAATTGATTTCTGTGACAGGACTCATAGTCTTTCTTTGTGATGAGAATTAGCTATCACTAGATCTCACTTTGAAGAAAAGCTCTTCATAGTCTAGTACAGTAGCTTAGTGTTTTGATATGCATCTGTTATAACCAGGAAAACCGTAAGTATGCAGTTGTATGCTTTTCCTTGTGCTACCAATGAAGGCAGAAACAAAATATTAATCCGTTTAAGAGCTTTTTATAAACTTTGGCATCGATATTTTAGTGCATATTTTTGCATATTTTAAACTTTGCAGCATTTGGCCGATAAAATGTTTTCTACTTAATAAAAAACGATTTTAGACATCAAGTAAACACGATCCAAAAGCAAACACAGAAAAATAGAAAATCGACTGTAATTAAACAATTCGTTCAGATAATTAAATATATGTATAACTAATTTTGCCCCTGCAAAGGAATTGATCATATAAATTAACGGATTTGTATTTTCGAGTCATGGGACACAAATATAGTCAATTAAAAATTTAATTGCATAAACAAAAAATACACCACATATACACAAACATTTAATTTTATAGGTTTTGATTAAAAAAATTAATTGCAGCAAACAAAAAATTAATTGAATAATTAATGTACACCAAGTTATTATTTAATTGAATAATTTTTTGCAAAAATTTTTTCTGTGAAATTATTAAAAAAATTACAGTCAAAAAGTACATCGGGTTACAATTTTTGCGCCACCGTTCCATGGATTTTTTTCGGTGTAAATAATGATATTTATATTTCAAGCTCCTACGTTAGCTTTTTAGAAACTTTTCCCATTGAAACTTTACAAAAAAAAAGTTACGTTACTCTTGACTAACTACAACAACTTTTTATTATTTATTAACTTGTTTTTTTCATTTTTATATTTTGGCACGAATTTCATTTGTTTTGTTATTAGCATAATTTGGTCCTGTGTCTCGCATATATGCATACACTTGAATGACTTTAAAATTCATAAATTTATTATACAGTTTTCTTTATAATTTATAAACAATTTTCTTACGTTTTCCTCTAGACACTCAGTCATTCAACTCACATTGAATAATCAATTCAATCGAGTAAATGAAACTCAGGTTTTGTGCAGCCGTTGTCGTTGCCCTGGCAGTCTTCATTAAGATACTTTTTTTTTTTAAATTTAATTTCAGTCTCAGATTACCAGGGCATACTCTGGCTGTCAGTTTGTTTGTCTCTCTTTCTTCTAACCCAAATAAATATAGAAAGCAAACAAATAAGCGAACAAATACAAAAACCAATAACTAAATTGACAGGTGTAATGTATTGACTATTGCCACGTCTACTACTGTTTGTTGGTACTTATTTGAAATTTTTTGTGACATATTTTTATGGTTTATTTGGTTTTGGTTTTCATATGGAGCAACCCCTCCCGCCAACTTGACGCACCCAGAAATGTTTATGAAAATTGGAGCGAATAAATGTGTCGTCTTGGCCGCCGTCATCATTTTATATGTTCAAAGAGACGAAAAAATTGAATTATTGAAATTGGCTGGTGTCAGCTGTTATCAGTAGCCGTCATGATACATTAGTTGCCACTTGGAGAAGTGTGGTGAATTGAGTTGATGGTCAGAGGCATAGGCAAAAGGAAAAAGTGGAAAATGATACGATAAGTATTTATAATTTTATTAATATCGTTTTAGTTTAATAATATAATTGAAAACATATGCTACTGACTATTATTTGCTAGCCAACTGAAACTGTTTAAGAACTTAAGCAGCTGTGGTTAAAATAAAAGCACTAATATGTCTCATAGTTTAAAATTAAAAAAAAAAAAAAAAAAACATTTCCTTGAGTAGATTTGTATTAATGCTGTAAAATTAAAAGATTAACAGTTGATAGCGTATAATTTAAATTTAAATTCACAATAAAAATAGAAAATCGACTTTAATTAAACAATTCGTTCAGACAATTAAATATTTAACTAATTTTGCCCCTGCAAAGGAATTGATCATATCAATTAACGGATTTGTATTTTCGATTCATGGGACATAAATTTAGTCAGTTAAAAAATTAATTGCATAAACAAAAAATACACCACATATACACAAACATTTAATTTTATGGGTTTTGATTAAACAAATTAATTGCAGCAAACAAAAAATTAATTGAATAATTAATGTACACCAATTAAATATTTAATTGAATAATTTTTTGCAAACATTTTTTCTGTGTTTAATGGCTTCCAGCAAAATCACTGAAATCTAAATCGTCCAAAGCAATATGTGAAAAATCGCCTAAACGAAAAATGGCTCAACGTAAATGAAAAATGGCGCAAAAATATAAATGAACTTTTGGACTCCCAAGAAAAATTTTAATAATAAATGGAAATAATATCCAAAAATAATAAAAAAAATTGTTTTATAATTCTTTCAAACTAGTTTTAAAATTAAGCTTTTTTATTATAATTAACTAAATAGTTACCGTAGCCGGTGTTTGTTATATCATAGAGGATAGAATTCTTGCGCCCGGCAAAAAGCATTGCTGTGCTGAAAAGCTTTAGTTGCCGAAGCCGGTGTTTGTTATACTAAAAAGATGGTTTTGGGCCACAAAGAATCTATTCCGAAAAGAAAAGATTTGGGGGGGCTATGCGAAATCATAACAATTTTGATTAATTTATGAATTTCATAAAACACAATATTTGTATGGGAGCCCTAAGAAGTGGTGATTAGGAGCAAGTATGCCCCGAGAAAATGTTAAGGACAAAAAACTAATGGAGGTCGGTCATACATTTTATCCCACTAGGGGCGACTCCTGGGCATTTCTTCATATATTTCTAGACTGCATTGAACATTTTGTATGGGAGCCCCTTTATGGAATGGAGATAGCGGGTAGGTATGTTAGAAACAAATGATGCAGATGAAAGATAAAGTGGGGTTGCTCATACATTTAACCCATCTAGGGGCATCCACTTGTTTTTCTAATGACAGAGAGAGAAAATTATTATTTGCTTACCCCGTAATACATGCTTGTATTAATTTTGTTCTACTGACCCCGTTGTTTAAAGAATAAATCTAAATTATAAGCAACCAGCAGCATGACCGATATGGTTTCACAATTATTTTACTTAACGAATTTGATGTATTTAACTAAATAATTTTAACAAATAGAAAATGGGAATTTTTAACACAAAACAAGCAAATCGTTTTTATAGATAAGTAAAAATTTATTTTTTGGTACACTCATAAAATTATTACAGTAACTGGTTTTTGAAAAAAATAATATAGTTATTTTACGAATAGTTTTATAATTTTAACATTTATGTTTGTTGTTCAAAAAACAAATTACCAACAAATAATGTTTTCCGTATTTATTTTGTTTGATTTTTGTCGGTTAAAATATATATTTTTTAAAAGTAAAAACTATTAAATTTTAAGGAATTTGCTGTTTAATAAATAAGAAATTTGTCATTTGTTTTAAATGAATTGCAAATGGTCCGTTTTTTAAATGAATTTTGAGTTGTTTAAAATGAATTTTCGATTGAATTTAACTATGATAATATTTTGAGTGTATATTTTTACAGATACCTGTGCAGACTTTTTTAAAAAACACATTTTTCCAGGTGACTTTTTTTTGTTCAGATCTCTTTAAAAGATGACGTAAGACTCGTTGAAAGAGAGGAAGACAACAATATTCTGGGAGCGAAGATGAAAAAATAACGAATCGTGTTTTTTAAATTCTTGTTTTTCAAAATATAATTGTATTTTTTTTGATAAAAACTCTTTTTAAACAAAAATTTCATTTAAAAGGCGGTTCAATTTTAAAGGCCGATGTTGATTTTGAATAAAACGCAAATTATTTAGGAAATTATTGTCATTTGAGTCTGAATAACTTTAACGCGTTGTGCATCTTTCCATGGTTCAAATTGAGTTAGTCTGAAATTAAGAAATGTCAATTGAAATCCAGAAAAACACTTGACGTTTAGGTGTGGTTCACATTCAACATCGGCCCTTTATGTGTGACTTAATAGAAGTGTTTTAAAATTGTTCGGTCGTGCCCAAACATTTTTTTTTGCAAGAATGTTAGAGTGTGTGTGATAAAACAAAAAAATTTTCCGTGAGAATTCGTGAACGCGCGTGAACAATTGTTTTCCGTGGCAGTGCGTTACTAAAAATGTATGGGCTGTAGGAAGGAGTGTAACTTGCAAACGATTTACATTGTACCAGTGTTTCACAAAAAACCCTCAAAATTTTGCCAAAAATCTGGCATTTTTAAGTTATACACCCTTTTTTAGCATTTTTGAAACTACTGCTATTTTATTGATCGTTACTGCTTCGCTTTCAAATATACCAAAGTATTTTTTTTTTGCTGTGGTTGTATGTATTATTATAACAATTTTCAAATATGCAAAATAGCACGTTTTTCATTCTCTTTTGTATGTTTGCCATTGTCGTTGTTGCTGTTTTTATTATTGCTTGCATCCACTTACGATTGTTGGAATAATATTATTAAAATATTATTTTTGTGTTTTGAGCTTTTCATCAATTGTCAATCAATGGAAATGCTTAATATTATGGCAAGTAGGAAGCAAAAAGCCTGACTACAGTTGGCGTTGGCGTTTTTTGTAGTAGATTAAAGTAAGTCATAACCTGTGTTATTTAATTACCTACAAAAAAATAGACAAACCAAAGCTTACAATTGTGACAAAAGTGATAGTCTTCCTTAGATAAGGTAAACTACAATGAAAAGAAAAATCAATCAAGCAGATTCGGTGTCAATAGTACGGTAAGTAAAGATTTCCTTAAATCATGTTTACAATACGTCTTTCAGATATGGATAATTCAAGTTCCCCGGACTTGAAATAATTGGAAAACGCGATTGACTTAAGTAAAAATAAGATCAAAGTTAATCTTGCTTGATTGAGGAATTTATTTCTTAGTTGGCTTAATCCCAAATTCGTACATGAAATAATCCGAAAGTGTGATTTGATTTTATTCTTAGCTAAACACTTGCCCCGGGGAACCGGAGGTAGAGTGAATTTTATCATTTACTTACCCGTTGCACATGTCTGTTTTAACTTTTGCTATTTTCCGTTCTTTGTTTACAGATTTCCTCTCAATTATGCCCGATGTGATTTTCGTAATCATTCAAATTCGAATATTTGATGTATTTATATAACTAAATAGTGTTAACAAATAGAATTCGAGAATTTTTGCTTTTTATTTTGCTTTTGAAAAAAAATTTATGTTTTTCTTATTGTAGTGTTGTTGTTGTTTTTACACAAAACAAGCAAATGCTAGTTTACCTTCTTTTGTAGTGTTGTTGTTGTTTCTACAACAAACTTTTACAAACACAAGCGTATAAACGCATATTGGCTTTCGAAAGCTATTGATTTTTAGGTTGTTATAAGTATTTTAAGTGTATTCTTACTTAAATTTTACTTAATAGCGATTGTCTTTCTTTGCTAGCGGTAAAGTACAGCTAGCGAAAGTCTTTCCTGTATACAAAGCAAAACTATAGTCTTCCTTTATTTGGGGAAAACTATAACTAGCGATTGTCCTTCAAGGTAAAATCAAAACTAGATCTGGCAAAATTCGTTTCCTTTGAAATTGCAATTTTCTTTTGGTGGACCAAATACCACTTTCTTAATTATTTTTCTTTATTTTATGCAGGTCGTCAGTGCGAAGTAGTAAATTGGGTAAAAAATCGTTCTCCTTTTAGAACAAAATCTTGTATTGACAAAATGTTTTTGCCTAAAAGTTAAGGCTGTAAAAAAGTGGAACCCAATCGCAAAAAGCACAATTGCTAGGGATTATCAGTTACAATTTTCTATAATTTCATTTGATTTATCTTTGGCAAATAAAACTTTCCAAAAATTCCAGAACTTCTGCCAGTATTATAGATACAGTGGGACCGGCAAAGCAAAGCATTTTTTTCATTTCCAAGACTGAGTTGGTACGACCCCTTTTCTTAAACTGTTGCCAATGGTTGTAATTTACTAACGTAGTGGATTCCCATATGTTGGAAGTATCCCTCTATATTTTTCAGCTTCTGGCCAGTTCCGATAAGCGTTCTTCTTCATCAGGCGAATCAATTTAGTTTTTTTTTGTCCTGATAGAAATGTAATTCTGTCAATAAACCAAATCAGTAACAATCGCAATAGTGCTTCTCTTTTTTGAATGTGTTTCATAATAAAAAAAAATAAAAAATCATTCGATCAGGCGACATCGAATTTAGTTTAAAACAGGCCCAATCTTTTCTTAAAAGCGATAGTCTACCCTTGATAGGGAATAACTAAAATAAGCTAGTTTTAATATTTCTTTTTATGACGAATAAAAACTAGAGCTAGCGCTAGTATTTCCTTTTAAGAAAGGGAACTTGAAGCTGGCGATAGTCTCTCCTTTACAAAGGGAAACTGAAGGTAGCGAATAGGAAGGAAAGGAAAACTGGAGATAGCGAATAGTTGTCTTTTGATAAAGGAAAATTATATCTAGGAATAAAAAGTCTTCCTTTTATTAGAGCTGACAATAGTCCTTTTTGGATATTCCCCTTTGATAAAGGAACAGTCGAGCTAGCGACAGTCTTCCCTTGATAAAGGTAAATTATAGCTCGTGAAAGTCTACATTTTTTTTTTTAAAGCTAACGGTTGTCCTCTTTGGTTAGTCCTTTTCGATAAAGAAAAACTGACGCTAGATAGAGGCAAATTTTAACTTGTATTTTGTAGCACCTCATTTTACTTTCCAACCAATTGCACTGAAGTATTGCATCGCATTTAGTATTTCCACAGGAAAAAGTCTACTTTTTGTCACGTTGTTGCTCCAAGCTATTTAAATTGTGTCTCAAAGTATTAATTGTTTATATTATTTAATTTTCTTGTATTTTGGTCTAAAGCGCCCTTTAAACAACATGTGTCGAAAACATAAGATTATTAGCTTGGTGACGTAACGTCATACTTCTGTGGAAGTTCCCATATATTGTTTTAAAACAAACAACGAACATTAATTTTTAAATATTTAACCAAACCATGACCAGAATCTGTATCTGTCTTAAAAAACTTTTAATCAAAAACTACCAAAAACATACCCTAGTAAATGGATGATTAAGTGCAGGAGCAAGAACAATATAAACTGATTACATGTGCTTTATGTTGCGAAGCATGATAATAGTTTTAAATGAAATATGCCAGAGTAACCATCCATCTTTGTTTGCAACACCAAACCAACAAACAAAAAAACAACCATAAAGCCAAAATAATAGAAAGAAATTTCTCGGAAAAACATGGCAAAATTAATGATGACCTAGTTTTTCCACAATTTTGTTTTCTGGCTATTTTTATTATTCTACCTTAAGAGAGTCACAAAAAAAAATATTCTATACTATTTTTCCCATTTTTTATACTTTCGAAGAAACAATTTTTTATCATTTGTTTTCTATTTAGTTTTTTCTTTTTGTTATCCTCACGACGACATATGAGGTCATTTATAGTGGGGTCACTTCTAAGGTAAAAACACTAACTATTAGAATTGCAAACAATAATGATGTTGACGCTCTTCTGAAATTAAGTAAAAGTTACTGGGAAGAGTGAACACCTTCAGTATATTATTTTTTTGCTGTTCTAAAAATATTTATGACTGTTAGACTGACTGTTTTACAAGCAGACTAAATAACTCATGTTTTATAGAAGAAAAAAAAGAATAATAAAAAAATATATATTTTTTATGTGAAATTGGCCAGTTCCAATTACTGATTGCACTGCATGAGTTTAAATGGAAATGGAAAAGAAAATGAAAATTACTTTCGAAATTATAAGCATACTTGGCAAAATGCAGAACTTATAATTTCCCATATAAGGAACAGTGATTAGTTTAAATGGAGGTATTAAAAAAGAAAAAAAATAAAAGTGCTTTGTTGGTCTGTGCCGAATCTTATGTTGTCTTTACAATACTATTGAAAAGCTAATGTTTCGGGAGCTGGTAGCCTTCGTACCAAAACCCTAAAATCGAAAGGACACGCGAATGGGTTCCAGGTGAAATAATCCACAGATTTGGCTTATTTTAAATCCGTGTTTGAAAATAAGCACTTAATATCGCTCCTAATTGTGTTCGGTACGGTAGATTTGTAGAAAAAAACAAACGCTTATCGTGTTTGTGTAGTAAATCATTAAAAGCATAACATTTCGCTGTTTGTCATCTTTCGTACACAAACATAAAACTGTTCTTATCCAACTCAACAATAAGATGAGAACATTTCATTCCGTTCGGGTTTTTTTAAACTACAAACTTCATTGTGTTCGGCTTAGCTCGTTAGTGTTCGTTCGTTTTTGGCTGGTTAAAAAATCCAAACATATTTTACAACAAAATACACATACGAAAAAGCCAGCAACATAATTTTACACAAACAAAACATATACACAATACACACACAAGCGGTTCGTGCAGCGGGCGCTGCTAAAATTGTTTGTTTGTTCATTTCTTTATCAATGAAAAAAAAGAAACATTATAGAACATTAAAATATAATGTTTGCCTACAGTATCACTACAATTGTTCTGTTTTTTTTTAACGAAGAACAGAACACTATATAATGTTCGGCTCTTTCTTGAAAATAGATAAGAACGGTATTAAGGGTTGTGTTCTACACAAACACTAAAAAAATAGATATCGTTCCTGGGTGTGTGAGCCAACCGCTGAATAATGTTCTGTTTATTTTCGAACACTGTTTTAAATATTAAATACTTTTTATACAAGGTGTTCCATGCATAATGCACGATGTTAATTGTGAGTCACACCTTAACGTCAAGTTAGTTGCCAAACTAAATTTTACATATCTTTGTTTAAAAATTGACAAATTCAACCATGGAGACGTACACAATTGAGCAGCGCGTTAAGTTTGTTGAAGCCTTTTACGAAAATAGGCGTTCGAATCGAAATGCATTTCGTGCACTTGGACGAGGTACCCCTTACCTCAGTCGGTTTGTTAACAGGCAGAATTGCCGCATTTGGGCAAATGAGATTCCACGGGTGATTGTTGAAAAGCCGATGCATCCACAAGGAGTGACTGTTTGGTGCAGTTTATGGGCTGGCGGCAAAGCAGGAATCGTGAATGGTGTTCGCTATCGCGAGATGATAAAAGACTTCTTGTGGCTAGAAATTAAGGAAATGGACCAAGACGATATGTGGTTGTTTAAACAGGATGGGGCCATTTGCCCTACAGCCAAATGGCCTAGGTCATATGGCTTTGACGTTATTGTGCCAAAACTATTATTTTGGAAAGAAAAAAAGTAGGTATTTGTCTATAACTCGGTCATTTATCAACCGGTTTAGCTAATTTTTAGCACCAGTATTCTACTTATTAAAGGTTAAAGTCATATTAAAATCAAGCTTATAGATTATAAAGTGTCTTCAAAGGAAAATATAAAAAAAACCTACCTTGGCGATAATTTTTGCTCTCAAAGAAAACTTATAAAGTCGTTTTTTATATCTATGAAATCTAATGCAACTGGCGAAGAAAACAAGCCTCAGGGGTTGTAGGGATCATCTAAAGGATATTTCACCTTTTGGTGTTATCAATAAACAACTGGTAACAGTTGTCGCTTACATTGAGAAGCCGTCGAGTGGTATTGGAAGATTTATCTTTTCTGCACTTCCATGAAGTTCTTCGGAACAGTGGTATGGTAGCGGGCTAGAGGAGTATGAAAGTGCACTGTTGTGTCGATATTCTTTCCTCGAACATTGAAAATATATGCAGGGCCGATTAGGTGAATGCATACCTTACATCCGAAACGACAGGACTTTTTGAGGTCGAATGAGATTTCAAGGAGTTCGAAGTTGAACCTCAGCACTTAACTGATGGTGCTTGGGGATTCAGTTGCCCCAGTCATAGCAATTTGGTCTTAATATTACTGAGGTCTCTGTTAGTATGCCAAAAAATGCTTCCTTAATTTCGAGGACTCGGAAGATGGTCTTGTCCTTAATTAAAGGCATACTTCCGGAGAGCACTAGTTGACTGTCGTTGTACCCACATTGCGGCTTAAAACCGTGGTGACATTATTGGCGCCCATGTGGAGTTGGCACCTGCCGCGATGCTTAAATCATCCTAAGGTTCTCTTGCTATTAGCACGGAAACTGCTTTGAATCAGATTGCCAGTGGAGGTTAGATTGCTCCAGCTGCTTAACAACGGGGAGAGAGTGTGATTTGGCGGTTATACTCCCAAATTTCAACCTGTGTATGAAATATGATTCTCGCATTCGCGGGGGTACTTGGTAAATGGATATGATAAACATCTCCTTCGTTAAGATCCAAATTTAGACTAGGCCAATGTGCAGGTGCTCATGTTAATTAATATTACAGTTGTCAAATAAAACTCTTCCCCGGTTGTTAGACGCGATCATCTTAAGTATATTTTACCTTCTGATGTTACATCATCCGGGGAAATCAGGTGCAGCCAATATCTGGGATTCCAAAAAAAAAATTAACGTCTTAGCAGAAATCCTATCTGTTAGCATGGGAGTCAGTAGCCCCCCAGTGAGTTGGCAACGGACTGAGTATTGGTTGAGGTCTCCGAAAGTATACTTCTTGAAGGAAATGGTTTCTGTCATTTAAGTAGATTGCCTTTTCGGTAAGTTTTAGTTTTCCATTGAAAATATACCTTCGGGTATTACGTGCTGTTAGTGGCTCACTACCTAAAGTCGCTGGAAGGGTTATTCTTAATAACCCCAAGAACTGATTTTGCCTGAGAATCATCCCTAGGTTCTGCTGCCACTCAAGAGAAGCTTCTGAAATGTTTCCAATAGCAGAGGAGCTCTTTCTCCCAAACAAGGGGCAAGGGAAAAATTTTGCCAGAATTTGCCCTCAAATTACTAATCTTTTCCACATCTGTCGAAAAAACTTAAGCAGGTGTTGTTACATTTTTTCTCAATTAAACCCTAAGATTATGATGGTTTTTTTTCTCAACAAGAAAACGTAAGCAAAAAATAGCGACTCTTCTAGTCTCGAAAAAAGAAAATGCTAGCGATTGATTTTTATCTTGAAGAAAACTGAAGCAAGCGATAGATTTCTCTCTCGAAAAAATTTTTAGCCATCGATAATTTTTTCTGGAGAATTTCTTTAAAATTCTTTAAAACGAAAACTTAACTATTTTTTTTAAAATAGAAACCACTGTTTTCGAAATTTTTTTTCGTTCATGTGTTTGTCTTGTTATGGAAACATTACAAGTGCTTTTCTAGAGTTTTTTTTTTTTTTTTTTTTTTTAGTTTTCATTATTATTATTTTGTTTTTATTGTAACATGATGATAGAACACTTGCATACACATAGATAGATGATAGATACATATGGAAACATGAGAACAAACACTTGCACACATTCATCTATCTGTACAGGGAAACATAAATTTCTTGCTTTTTTTACTTGCAAGTCCATAAAAAGCATGAGCTTTGAAATATGTATGTTGAAATGCATGTGTGTGAGGGTGGGTAGAGGGTATATTGTACAAAGTTTTGGGGGCGGCATAACCGCTGGAAGAGGAAACACTTTAAAACAAATATAGAGTAAACTTTTGTAGTAGATGCAGTTTATGAAAATGAAAATTGGGTCAAAATTATCAAAAAGCTATTAAGACAATAAAATACAATAAAAACAACAACAAAAACACAACAGCAATAGCAACATAACTGTAACAAACCCTCACACACATACACACGAACAAATGCCTCTTTGGGTCATAGAAACCAAAAGAGTCGCTGATAATGGGCCAGAAAGACATCAAGAGAAAAAGATGAAGGAAAAATTAACTTAAACACGTACAAATTTAAAACTTAAACACCCGCCCTACATTCGAACGAAAGCAACATTTGCTCCATTTCCTCCTTTTTTGCTATTCCGATTTATAGATAGAAAACGTTTCGAACAAAACACAATTATGTACAAGCGACCATAAACATTACGTGAGTGAGGAGGGCAGTTTCACTAAACAGACATACAAAACATATTATTACTGAAATTAAAATTACAACATGTCGTTTGAACATTAATTTATGTTGCACAAACTACAAATAATTGAGATCAAGTACTTTATAGGCCATAATTATTATTTGTATTTGATGTTAAGTGGGCGGGAATGTACGATAATGTTGTTTATGCGCCATTTCCAAAAAAAGATATAAAGAAGAATATGTTGGGTCTATAACTTAAAAATGAGGGACTCACAAAAGGTGGCGTATCTTCTATGCACCATTTGTGGCTCTAAAAAATTAGATGACATTTAGGAGGATAAACGTGATAACTGAGCTACCTAAATAAGACCGGCAAGCGTTTTTTTTTCATGTCAAAACTTCTCATTTTCACCAAGTTTATACGAAAACAATCCTTAAGAGCGCGAATTCAACACCATCCGGCTAGAAAATCTTATGTGACAAACAGGGTTGCCGTTTGAAAAATTATTATCCGACCAAAATTGTCTGGAAAACCTACCAAAATCCTTTGAACCGACCACATTTCTGTAATATTCAAAAACAATTATATCGTCATAAAAATGCAAAAGGGGCTATCATCATTTAAAAAAAAAAATTTTTAGAAGCGATGAAAAAACCTTAAATATTACATTGAAAAATATTGCATTGCTAAGTAAGATTAAGCTTTCCAAATTTACCAGTCATGGCGTTAGCGCCAATCCGATCAAATTTTTTAAAATATTGTTTGTTTATGAAAAGTTTAAAAAAAAAAAGAAAAATTCAAACGGCATCTGACTTAGTTTATAAAACTAACATTTCATTTCATTGCCACTTCCATAGTTTTATCAACAATTAAAAAAAAGTTTTGTTTGGCAAAAAAGCAAATAGATACAACTTTGAGTTGGCATCACTGCTTTATTTGACCACCCATTTAACAGCTGAAAGTTGCTTTTTGCTTAGTTTGCTTTGACATTTGATTATGGATCGACTTACACCAGAGCAACGCGTGCAAATTGCTCAAATTTTTAATCAAAATAATTCGGCGATTGGGCTGAAATGGGCTGAATGGGTACGTAAATAAGCGGAATTGTCGCATATGGAGTGAGGAGAATCCACAAGCTTTTGTTGAAACACCATTATAACCACAGAAAACTACTGTTTTGTGCGCTTTATGGGCTGGCGGAGTCATTGGCCCATATGTCTTTAAAAAATATGATGGTCAGAATTGTTGGAAATTTTTGTTTCAAATTGCGCCTTTTACGCGCCAGCCGTGGCGGCCACATAACAGAAATCATATTTAAACATTAAAATTTTAAATTTTAAAAATTAAACTATTTAAAATTTTCTATCCAATAAAGATCGTTTCATTGATATCAAAAATATATTACTATGTTTTACTATGGTTTAAACTTGTATCACTCTATAAAAAACACCCTTTATTTCATGTTAAAAAAAAACGCTTGCCGCTCTCGTTTAGGTAGCTCAGTTAGTTATTGAAGGGAAAAGTGTAACAACATTTCAAAAGTTGTGCCAACTTAACATCATTTGCGAATAGTTTTCTTTATTTCTTTAATCCTTAATCTGAATATGTTCCACCGATTTCAACGTGCACGAAATAGCCTATGCGGCTCAGAAGATTTTGACATAGAAGTAAAAGTTCGCCCCAAGTCGTCCAAAAAAGTTTGCTTGATTTGGAGCCATTAGTCCACGAGGTTCGTTGCAAAACTCATTAAGAACTTGCAAAATTTTAAAGCAAGAAACATGTGTTGCACACGAGTTAAAGGCGAGAGACTTTTTTTTTTATTTATTTTTTTATTTAATAAATTTAAAGGTCTATGGATCAATCCTTACAGCCTAATACAACAGATGATTTGACTTAAGTATAATACAACGTTTAAAAATATTTACATCTTTTAAACTATTGCAATTTGTTGCTAATACCATCATGATATACAATCATAAATATATTTTAAAAAATTTGCAAAACCATTTAGATTATTTATCAGCAGTTTGCAAAATTTTAAAACAATATTAATGTTTTTTAGTGAAGTTTGCTTAAAAGCAAATGACCTTTTTAAAAAAAGTTTAACAATATTTTTCAAGAAGTTTTTCTAATTTCTTTGTTCGTTAAGTGTTAAGGTCGTTCATCTGTATGAATTGTATTTTACTCTTATTACTTTTATGATTTATAGTTGAAATATTTCTGGACAATTTATTGCAAATAATTTTTCATTTCTTTGTTTTTTTTTCTTTTACCATAAATTGTTACATTAAAACTGTCAAAACTTTTGTTTCGCATTGGCTTTAAAATGTTAAAAGAAATTCAAATAAATTTTTTTAAATAATTTTACAACTGTTCTTTATACCCATACAACAACAAAGGGGAGGGTATTATGCGTTTTTGCTGATGTTTGTAACACATTAAAATATTGGTACTAAACCCACCGTTTAGTATACCGATCGATTTAGGATCACTTTTTGAATCGATATATAGATGTCCGTCCGTCCGGCTGGCTGGCTGTCTGGGTGTCCTTGTAAACCTTGTGCGCAAAGTACAGGTCGCAATTTTAGCGATTATTGAATGAAAGTTTGTAGATACATATGTTCCATGAATAAAAGAAACAAGATTGCGCATTACGCAGGGCCGTTATTTTTGTGTGCGACGAAGAAATAGAATTTGTGTATGTGCATTTCTGTGTGTCTTACATTTTTTACAGCAAACACTCATATTTAGTCTATGATGACGTAGATGCGCAGTAAAATTTTTTTTGTGCGGCTGAGTGCGCAATCTTGTTTTTTGATTCAAGCATATGTTCTAATTTGAGATTATTTTCATGCACTAAAAAATATGCACTAAAAGGTAAAAAATAAGCACTAACAACTTGAAAAATTTCCATAAAAAATTATTTCTTAATTTAACTAAAAACAAAAACTATTAAAATTCCGTCTATTGCTTTTTAAATATCTTTAAAAAAAACTTTAAAAATTAGTTAAAATGTTTGGTTGTTTAAATTAATAAGTACTGCTTTATTAAAAGTAAACCTTTGCTTTATGCTTGAAGAATGCCATTGCATTTTGAAGGCCCCCATCTTGTTACTTCTGACTGCGGTGGAATTGGGATCAACGGATACATTTGTTTAAAAATTGCAATATTATCGAATTTGCTTCTAATTTCCTCTGCAACGCTGTAAAACCCAGGCAAGTAACTTACAACAGTTTTGGTTAACATATTTTAAACCCATTGGATGCCTTAACCTGGTAAGGAGCTTTTGTTGAAATCTTCAAAATATTTTATTTAAAGCAAAGCCGCAAAAGAATTTATTTATTGATTTTAACATTATTTTGCAAGGTATATTTTATGTGTTCCAAAATTTTTTTAAGAAAAAAAAAATAACTCAAAAATTTCAAAATATGCATTTAAAACCTAAATATGCAAATATAAGCATTTCCACAAACATATGCGAAAAGAAATCGATGCCACTTTAACGCAAATTGAATGATTCTGAAAGTTAATTGGTGGACATCGTTCTTAGACTATCGACAAAAAACATGCATTTGCCTCCAAATCGCATCCCTAGTTATAATCATCACAAGGGCCAAGCCTATTAAAAATTATCGATAATTTCACATAGCCCCATACAAGCTTCTTCCCGGAATGGAGTCTTTGTGCCCATAAACCAACTTGATTTGTTGGTATTTAGATTAAATTTGGTCCAACCTTAGTTTATTGCAATCTAAGGCAATCTCAAACATCCAAAACAATTTTATTAGAATCGGTCCGTTAATGACTATAGATCACCTACAAATACTACTCCCGAAAATAGCTTTTAATGCCATAATTTTCTTATAAAAGTTGATATTGACATACAAATTGGCGACAATAACTTTTACGATATCTACTATGTCATGACAAAATGTTGTGGTAGTGGGTCCAAAATTGATCATAGTTCCCATATAAAACCCTCTCCTAAAATCACATCAAAGCAAACAATTGTCATATAGATGAAGATATATAAATAATATTCGGCACGTAGAACTTTGACATAAATCTGAACCTCATAGGGCACACCCTTGGAAATGTATTTTTTAATACTGTGGTGTAGGGTAGCATATGGCCGGGCTTAACCAACTATACTTTCTAACTCGTTTATTAAAGCGGCTGGGAGGAGGAGGGTGTGTGGGAAGTTTTGTGCTTGATTTTGTTTGCTTAATTCAATTCAATATGTTGCAACATTTTAGAATTAATAAAAATAGCAAAAGAAACAAATAAATTTAGCAAACTTCATGCGGTATTTATTTGAATTTTTTTTCCACAAAACTTTACAATCATCATCATCATCATCTTAACAACATCATCATTGTCATCTATTGTTTGTAGAATTTGTTGATTGTTATCAACGGTGCTATTCGGGAAAAAATTGTCAACACTTGTTTTTTATTGTCCAATTTTTATTCAGTTCTTTAATGTAAACTTTAAATTCAATTTTGTTACTGTTTTATTTTTACAGTTTTTTTTATAGTACCTTTAATCGAAACAGCGTTTATTCACTGTTTTTATTTTATTTAACAACGTTGTTAAAGTTTTTGAGCAAACAAACTGTTTGGAAAATATAATAAAAAAAAAAAAGTTTGTTTGTTAACAAAGTCGCTGTTTTTTTAAGTGTTTATGTGGCCAAATAGTTGTCTGAAAAAATGTTGTTAAACTATTTTACAAAATGGGGAATTCTGTAGCAAAAAATATATATTAAAATGGTAAAATGTAAAATAGCAGGTCCATTGCCGTCTGCTTTATAAACAGGGTTTTTATTCTGAAGAAAAAAAAACTCTTGGGAACTGCGGGGTTCTGGGCAAATTTTGAATGTTTTTTGTGAAACATTAACGAAGTAAAAATTGCTAAAATTATTAGTTATCGTTAGACATCAACATTTTCATATGGATTTCTCGCGATCAAACCAATTTTGTATGCCCTGCACTATCCTTTTCTGACTCACTCTTTATGTGTCGAGTAAATAAACAAGGTTTTTTATCCAGATTATATGCGAATATCAAAAAAGATCCTTCTGTTAGCTTCCTATCGTAATGCTAATTAGAGAAGCGGAAGAAGCAAAAAGTAAGGACTGCAGGAAGTACAGGCTAATGCTTTCTAGGAAATTCAATAGAGTTTCGAAAAACAATGACATTTTCTAAGGTTTACTGGTTTGATCCAACTCTTTTATAACCAGCTTAACACATGAGCCATCCAAAAACGGATTTCGAATGGGACGATGGGGTCAAACAAATGATAGATAAAGAATAAATAAAGTTTTTTGTTATATGATAAACAAAATATAAAAAATCTTCTTATCTATATATGGGTTCCATGAGCGGGGGCTTGATCGATTTGATTGAAACTCGCCGGCATGCGTTTTTTTTCCAAAAATGTATGTAACATATATGAAGACTTTGCTTGAATAAAAAAAAGTTATGCGAAAAAATGGGCGGTAGGCAGTGGGCATGGCCGATGATCTTCGACCGCTTCGTATAGTTTTGCAAAAAAATTTATGAAGCCATCCCACTGTGCAACCGGCTGAAGGTCTGCCTACTTAACTAGTGCTCGGTAAATTAAGTCAGAATACAATTTGTAATTGTATTTGCAACACATTGTAAATAAATAAAATTTTTTTACATTAAAAAATACTTTTTTATTTTTTTTTTTTATTTTTTCAACTCTAATAAAAACTAGAAAAATAACACCTTGAATTGTTTGTTTACAAATAAACTTTTTGTTTAAGTATACATATAAATTTGTTGCTTCTATTTTTAAATTTAAATACGTATGCTTGCGTGCTATTTCAACCCAGCAAACATTCAGACTTGTAATCAAATCTATTCTCAAATGTTAAGTTTTAAAACTTGAAAATTATTTGCAAATAATAAATTTCTCTAAAAAAAACAGGAAAAATTAAGGAACACTATAAAAATATATTAAGTTTTTTTATCTTACGTTTGAGAAAAACTTTAATTTAATGCTTTTGTTTGAGTAGAACTTAGGAATAAATTCTATATAATTTCGACTTGTTCTTTGAGGTTTTTAAAATGTCAATTGTTGTTTTAAAAAACAACAGGAAAAAGAACATTTTAAAATTTTATTTTAAAAATAATTTTATTTGTATGGTCGAGAATATTTTAAATATAAGATTTCCTTAGATTGTGAAATCTTTAAAATCTCAACTTATTCTCGAACGCTTTTTTTAATGCAAAGAAAATTAAACTGCATTTACTTCCCAATTACGAATAAAAATTCCCTGGGATTTTTTTCCCCCTTCTCCCATTTTTCCTGTGTTAATTCAATTGCAAAAATGGTAAAAGGGAAAAAGCTCCCGGGGAATTTTTATTCGTAATTAGGATGTTAGTGTTCTGTTTTCGAAACTATTAATTTTTTGATTTTAGGAAAACTTGCGATTTTCCTTTGATATATAATTGAGAGAGGGACATTTAAAAATTTTCTGTTATATTTAATTAAATTTTTTAATTAATAAAATTCCTTCAATTGGGTATTTGTTGAATATAAATGTTTAACTTTTACAAGGTACTTTGCTGGCACATGGGTGTTACCGCGTTGCAGAGAATTTAGAAGCCAATTCGATAATATTACAATTTTTAGTGAAAAGTATCCCTTGATTCCCCTTCCACCGCTGCCAATAGTAGCAACATGGTGGCCTGGGTAGATGCTTCAAAATTCTTTTAAAAAACTTCGAGAATGTGAGAAGAGCTTGTTGATGTCGATGATTGTGCAATTAAAGAAGGAAAAGAAATATTAAATTTAAATAACATCAATTAGCATTTGTATTATCCTATTACGGTTATCAATTATCATTTGTATTATCCAATTACGGATATATTGGTGAAACAATAACTAATTAGGAGGGATTTAGTTCACTAAATACTCAAGTCAAATTAATTGATATTAAAAAAAGTAAAATTAACAATGTGGAAGGAAGAATTAGCCGAAAGAGTAAAAAAAAAATATCCAAAACGTTTTGCAAAAAAAAAAATTAAGGATTTCAAAAAATAATATAAATTTCAAATACTTTTGAACTGATCTGGAATCAAAGTGGGATCTGAAAATAAATTTTTTCAAAATGCATAAGCATTCTTCAAGTTCAAGACAAAGTTTTACTTTTAATAAATCAATACTGATTTATTTAAACAAACAAAAATTTAAATTACAATATTCTGAATTATTTATATTTTTGTTTTTAGTAAAATTAAAAAGCGATTTTTTATGGAAATTTTTTAAGTTGTTTCTGCATATTTTTCATTTTGGATTTTTTTTTGTGCATATTTTAAGGGCATATTTTCGATTTTTTAGTGCATGAAAATTTTATCCCTAGTCATTAGTCAATCGGTCTGTTTTAAAGTCTTATCCAAATAATATTTTGAAGAATAAACAAACATTGGCTTGAAATATATTTGAAAATAATTTGAGAAATTTTTTTTAGCAAATTTTGAGTAAAATTTAAGCATATTTTTGTATTGCTTACAACTAATTTAATATTAATTTAAGATTTTGTTCAAACTAGTTTGAGAATGATTGGAGAAAAGTTTGAGAAGGATTTTTCAAGTAGTTTAAATATTATTTTACAATAGCTTGAATATAGTGCAAGAACGGTTTAAGAATAACATGATAATGTTTTGAGAATTACTTTAAACAAATTTAATATGTTTTGGAATAATTGAAAAATAGTTCGATAATAGTTTTAAAATAGTTTAAGATTGATTAGATATTAGTTTGAGAATAGCTTTAAAATGTTTTGAGAAAGAGAATCATAATTAAAAAATTTACTTTGCGTTTGTTGGATTATTCTCAAAGTTATTTTACAAGTGTTTAAATATTTTAACAAAAAAAAAAACAACAATTATGTACATTTGTTTAACCTGATACTTATTCTCTATTTTTTCGCACTAACATACATATTATGTAAGTATGTATATACATTTTAAAGAATTTTTGGGCTTTGAAGCTTTTCTTATTTGTTTTAAATAAAAACTTACAAAAAAAAAAAAAAAAAAAAACGAAAAATTTGTTCTTCTTTTGTTTAATTATGGTTAGGAATCTTGTGTGAACTTACAAAATAAGAAAATGAAATTTTTGTTTATTTTAATTTTATTTCTAACGTTTGTATCTTTCTTATCTATTTTCAGGTATGTTTACTTTTAATTCTGTTATTTAATTTGTGATAATGTAAACACTACTCTCAAGTAAGTAAGAAAACCATTTTTTCAACTTTTTCTCCTCCCTTTGTCTTTCTCTCGCTCACTTTCATGTGCTGTCAGTAAAAGTGACAGCTAACTACGCAGAGGTGGAATAGATGCATTGTTGCCAACTTCTTGCTAACACATCCCGTTAAATCGCACTAGAAACTGATAAATTTTTCATTTTGCGGAAAATGTTTCTTTATTTTCGCCATCTGCATTTAATTTTTACTTTTGTAAGAAAAAGCCGGTTGTCATTAAAGACAAGTGTTATATTAAACGCAAAAATTTTATATATGATTAAGCAAAAGTTAAGATAAAATCAATAATATACGTATTCGGCGATGTGTGTGTAATACATAGAAATCTGGACAAATCTTTTAGTCTACAGACAGACAAACAAATGCCCATTCGTACCTAACCGTTATCTTTACCAATCCGGTAAAAGTAGTTTGGTTATTTCAACATTAACTATGCCTACGTGTTTTTTCCTTTGTATTTAAGAAGCTTTTGAATGAACTATCAAAAAAACGATGATGTAAAATACATTACACTTAGACCAGTAGGTAAAAATTACGTGTTTAAATTATGAAAAATTCGTTACACCATAGATATCTATACACAGCCAGATATCTTTTTGTAGAAATAACGGGCATAAGTTTCAAATAAACTTAAATCGTAAACAGTTCGGTTTTTCAGTTTTCTTTAAAAGAGTCTTATTTAATTAAGATAAAAGAATGGTAGCACTGCTAAATAATAAAAAAACAGCTGACTGTTATTGCTTTGTCTGTTGTTGTCATATTCTTGCGATGTTAAGGTCACCTTGCTAAGTTATATACACACCATGGACACTAAGATTAAATTTAAATGTACCACATTGGTGAATGAGGTTTCATTTAAGTGCTTAGTTAAAAACAGAATTTTGTATTTAAAACGATTTTAAATACCTATAAATGTTATTTAAAAATCAAAACTAAAAATTACATTTTTTATGTTATTTAAAAATCAAAACTAAAAATTAAATTTTTTTTTAATACATTTTTTTTTTTAATTTCGGGAACGTACAAAGTTTTTCTTTTGTAAAAATGCGAAGAAGTTTTTATGATTTTGGCAATTAATTTATGGTAAAAGCAACCAAAATTGAGGGATTTGTATTGCTTAAGATCTATCTAGACAGAGTTACTCAAAAGTGTCTCACATTATCATCGAACATTTTCAACATCATTGCCAAATCAAGATATTCTAGATCCTTATTTACTTAAGCATTGACTATGGATAGTCAGCATTATCACCGTTCAGAAAACAAAAGTGTCAGAATAACAAATGATCCCACTTAGAAAAAGTGAGATCAATTAAAAAAAAAATAGAAAAAAATCCTCTTTATAACTTCAATTGAACAAAAATTCAAATATTTTGTTAAAAAAAAATTTAATTTTTAAAAATGATTTTGTTATTCGTGCTTAATTCCCAATTTTTATTCTTGATAAAGAAAACTGTGAAATGCGCATAGGAATAGCTTATCCCATCAACGACAAATTTCAGTGTTTTTATCAAGAATAAAAATTGGGAATTAAGCACGAATAACCAAATCATTTAAATTAAATTTTGTATTTCCACGAAAATTATTTGAAAATTTAAAAAAACCTGAACCGAAATTTTTTAATATTATTGTATTAAAACAACCGCTTGATTTCCCGCTTATCGTCAAAATGCAAATTTTACCGTGATAGACACAAAAAAATCTTTAGAATAGCGGGCAAATCGTCATATGGCTAACAGCGAATAAATAATTTTTATTAAACAAGGTTTCGCTTAAATGTGCTAAATTCCCATTTCATATTATTGATAAACTGAAATTCATTGTTGATTGGGTAAGCTATTCCTATGTGCATGCCACTGGTTGCTTAGGCCAGATCGTCAGGAAACTTCATCCAATGATTTTAGAAAAACTAGAGATATTAAACAAATTGTTAAGCGAATAAGAATTATAAACCCGTTTTACTTGTAACAATATCTTTTCTTACAGTCCCGACTACACTCAAAATAAAAATCAATCCATCCGTACTCAAATCAATCCGAATAGTACGGTGAGTACGGATTTTCTTGAATCAAGTACAGAAAGATTGATTCAAGCACGGATTTTCAATCGCGAACTACTTAAATTATTCATATTCAATTCCGATTCCGTACTTGAAATAATCCGAAAATGAGATTGATTTAAGTAAAAGTAAGATTGAATCAATCTCAAAATACGCTTGATTCAAGTAGTATAAAGTTGATTTTAATCAGAATTCGTACTTAAAATAATCCGAAAATAAGATTGATTTAAGTAAAACTACGATTGAATCAATCTCAAAATGTGCTTGATTCAGTTATTATAAAGTTGATTTTATCGCGAATTAGAAAGAAAAAATTATTATGATTGATTTACTTACTTGTTTACACCTTATATAATGATAAACCACCAACATCATGCCCGAGACATGGTTTTTACTTTAGAAATCTTACGTACATATTTAACCAATAATATAAACTAAATGAGAAGCAAGAGTTCAAAATTATTTTGTAACCCTTCGTGGTACACATGAGTCTGGCCATACATTTTTCAATATTTTTTCAAATAAAACAAGCGTTAGCCGGAGGGATAAACACAACGAAAAGTTTAATCTTTTTTTACTTGATTTAAGAATGTTATACTCATTTCAAGAAACTCCGGGATTGATTTTCGAAAGTAATCCCATTTAGGATTGTTTTTAGTACGTTTTAGTGTTATTCGTACTTGAATTTTTGAGTACGACTCGTACTTAAAGTAGTCATACAAAACTTGATTTATCCCGAGTGGTTTTCTTTCTGGGTGTTTGTGTGTGTTGATTTTTTGTCAACTCTAAATAATGTAGTTGTAAGTGGGTAAAGAAAAAACAAAAATAAAAACAAATTATTTCATTTTATTTTGCCAGCTCAGTTTTATTTACACTGCCACATGCATATTAGTTATCAAAGTTTTCCCTGGGATTCATGGGAATTTAGCACATTTAAGCGAAACCTTGTTAATTAATTTTTTGAATCCCAGGGAATTTTTTTTTTTGTTTAATTTCGAGGTTATTTTTTTTTTTATCAAATGTTAATTAAAGACAGTACAAATTTATCATCTTGGTATTAATATTTGTATGGAAGGCCTTTTAGCTTATTAATGATAATAATATCTTGAAAATATCTTAAATACACAAGTCTTAGGTATGTATTTTGATAAAGATACAACCCTGCCATGATAAGTTGTTATTGTTTTCGGAAAATTTCCAAAAAATAAATTTTGTCAGAATAGTAACGTTAGACTTGTGTTATAGTGTAAGACGGCCTTAAGGAATATTTATTTTCGTTACTCGCATTAGTCTTGTTTAAAGTAAAAAGTCTTTGAACAAAATTTAATTAAAGAGATATTCAGGGGTGTGCTGTGCTGGAAATCGCAAACGCAAAACGCAAGAATTTGGAAGTTGTTTTTAATAAACTTTTAACCTAACTCTTATAATTTTTGGTTTAAAATCCTGCTTATGACGGAAATATTTGCCTTATATTTGTCATAAAATTCTTTTATTACAGAAATCTTATTAAGAAACAAAATTTAAAATTCTTGCGTTTTACGTTTGCGATTTCCAGCACACCCCTGATTAAACTATTTTAAATTAATTTACTTGAAATCGAAAGACATAAAGTTCACCCCAAAAAATTTTAAACTACAATTCAAAATAATAACTAAAGAGACTTACGAAAAGACAAGCTATCAAACGAACTGTCTGTCATACGGCGCTTACTTTTAAAATTTAAATTCAGTATAGTCTGGCAAATCATCATAGATTCACCCTTAAACAGCGCTTCAAAATTATCTAGATTTTCTAAGAAAGTTATCGATTCACGCAACTTATAGGCGTATCCGGATTAACGGGTTTATTAATAAATAAAATTGCCGCGCAGGGAGTGAGAACAATTCACAACAGAACCTGGTGGTATCATCGCACCTTATTTCTTCAAAAATATCGGAGCCAGAGCTCGCGTTTCGTTCGATGAAAATCGTTACACCGCCCTATTATTAATGATTTTTTATATTGAAAAATATGGAGGTGCTGCAAAATATGATCCAAAAAATGTTCCACAAATTTTGGCAAAAAAAAAAAAAAGAAAAAAAGTCTTTAAAAATAAAATAAAATAAATAAAATACTGAACCCTAGAAATGTTTATAGAAGATTTTTTGGGGTCATTTTCCATTTCATAAATTAAAAATAACCCCAAAGTAAAAGTTTTGATTTT
Source organism: Pollenia labialis (assembly GCA_949318255.1). Lineage (NCBI taxonomy): Eukaryota > Metazoa > Arthropoda > Insecta > Diptera > Polleniidae > Pollenia > Pollenia labialis. The sequence goes on from OX439143.1 coordinate 117,422,759, forward strand.
ATTTGGGGTAATTTTACATTTCACTTCAAATGTAAAAACACACCGACGAAAAAATTAAAAAAACCTCACAAAAAATTGCCCCAAAATTGCGTGGTGTTGTGTCACATGTAAAATTTTGGGCCATTCTTCACATTCTTTTTGGTGGAATATTTGATGGGAGTATTTTGCGCAGGGCCCAATATGGATGACTTTGATCTGAGTATCTAAGGCCGGCCTCAACCATTGACTGTTGAAATCAAAATTGGCCTTCAAGGTCGTGCGATTTTACATATCTTGATTATTTCCTGTCAGATTACGTAAAGCCACCAGCAACAAATGACGCCTTGCAGGCCAGCATTGTTCGAGTCATTTCATGATTTACGGCCAAATGCCGTATATGTAACAAATATTGGACGTCCAGAATGTGCTTCGTCAAGAACTTAGAGCAGAAATCTTTCATAATTTAAATAGTTTGCTCTATGAAATTGTTTACTAAATTTTTTTAGCCTCTTTTTTTATATTTTCCTATTTTCTTTATATAATTTTTTAATTTCTATAAAAAAAAATTTCTGCCATTTACAACATTTTCTGCTGATAATTTGGATATGCTAATATATGAAATAAAGTTAAATTGTGCGTTTTTAACGCCTCAAATCCTAGCCATTTAAAAGTTTATGTGTTTTTATTTATTTTTTTGTATTTAAATTTTTAAAATTTTTTTTTTTGCTGAGTAAAGGCAATGAGCTTTTTGGGCAATGAAACGAGGCATAAACTCTGACATTGACAATAAGTCTGCCACTATTAGTGTGTGCATGTGTGGCACGTAGCAACAGTATTACGAGAATGTGTGTGGCCCAAAAATGAGGGGTGGTACTGTGTTAGTTATTGCTTCAAAATCGCTACAAGCCATTCCCATTCACACAGCCATTGTAATAGCAACAAACATTTTAAACTCTTGCCATTGTATATACAGTGACACAGAAAATTCTACATACCATTAGGGTATTAGGGTTACATATTACAAAAATGTAATTTTACAAATTTACAAACAAAAATGTAATTTTACAGGATAAGCAAAAAACTTCGTAAAATGAAAATTATAAACATGTCAGAAAAACATGCATTGATAAGTCGCGTATGTCATTCAACAAATAGTTTTCACGGAGAAGCATTTAGCCCCTTTTACGGTTTACAACTCAACTCGGTTGAGTTGTAATTTAAATGTTTTTGTTTACCGCAATATAGCAAAGTTGGAAACCATAATACAAAAATTAAGAAATTCAGTTGAGAACTCAGTTGAGTTGTAAACCGTAATAGGGACCTAAATGTACATATATAACTGAAAATATAAACTCAATGGGAAGCAAGAGTTCTCAATTTTACTTTTTAAACATGAAAATAATGTGTTTTAGTCTTGTTTTGTTGTTTCTGCACACAACAAGCAAATATATTTTTAACTACTTGTGTGGTGTTGTTGTAGTTTCTACAACAAATTTTGATAATAAAAATAAGATAAAAACTCTCACTGTTTAACTTTAATCTCGGAATGGCACTTCCAACGAAAAGTTTAATATTTTTTTTACATGGCTTAATAATTTTTTACTTATTGTAAAAAATTCCGGGATTTATTTGAAAGTAGTCCCATTTAGGATATTTTTTAAGTAGGTTTAAGTGTTATTCGTACTTGAATTTTTGAGTACGATTCGTAGTTAAAGTAAGTATAAAAAACTTAATTTATCCCGAGTTTTCTTTCGGTGTAGTAACGTTCCTTTGTTTTTTTTTCTAAAAAAGCGTCACTTTTGATCGCAGAAGTGTAAAATTTTGTCAAGACATGTAGTTTAATGTAGTTTAATCTTTATATGCAATCATAAATTCGATTTTGAATTTATTGATAGTTGGACCTTTTTGCATTTTAGCTACGAAATATATGTAGGCTGCTTAAAGGGATTCACTATCCTACACAAACGTACGATACATTCACACAAAAATCTGACATAATTCTATCCGACATAAAAAATGTCTGCAAAATCTGTTACCCATATGCTACACTAGCACACAAAAAAGATACAAATTCATGCGACTCTGCTACTTTGCAAACATTTGCAAGTTGGACAGACTGGTCAGAAAATCTGTCACTAAATTTCAGTTTTAGGCCGTAATTTATGGCAAATCGAACGACTGATTTGGATGATGGTAAATCGCTAGCTTTATAATACCAAAAGTTAAGCTAAGAGGGGAGATTTGCTGACTTCTCTGTCCCACTGTATTGGTGGTTGTATGGCCGGGAATATTTGTTTTAAAGGTTGTTCTTTTTGTAAATCCAAATAGCGAAAACAAACTAGTGCTACATATTTTCAATGTACTACAACAAGTCAAAACGAAAATCTGTTCAAGGTTTTATGTTTTTTTCCTCCAGCTAACACTTGCCAAAATCCTCACAAAAAAAAGAAAAACAACAGGAGATGCTTAAGTAAAAAGGTCACATGCGTGAACTTTGTGTATGAAAATGTGTGTAAAGAATATTTTTTCGTCACTTTCGCATGAAACTTGTAATAAAACTAAACGGCGTGATTTTATAGGAAATTTTAACATTTCATTTAAATGTGAGTTCTGTAGGGAAAGGGCAAAAACAGCTTTTTTTTAACAACAACAACAACATTGACCTTTGCAAAAACTAATAGAATTTTATGTTAAGTGTCGAAAAATTATAATTTAATGGAATAAAGCTAAACATTTATTTAATATGCCATGATCTCTAAAGCCTTCAAAAAAAAAAAAAATTTGTAACGCGCTTTTAATAAGAAATATAAAAAGGCGTAGTATAAAAGAAACAAATAGGATTTTCAATTCATTTTTGGCGGTCACTTATTATCGCAAATTTTAACGATTTTTTTCGGTGCTATAAAAAGTAAATTTTAACAAAATTTCCAATAAAAAAATTTTTTTTACAAAATTTTAACAAAATTTCTTATAAAAAGTACATTTAAACAAAATTTTAGCAAAATTTCATATAAAAAGTAAATTTTAACTAAATTTCCTATAAAAACTGAATTTTAACAAAATTTCCTATAAAAAGTAAATTTTAACAAAACTTCATATGTAAAGTATATTTTAACAAAACTTAATGTAAAAAGTAAATTTTAACAAAACTTCCTATAAAAAATATAAATTTTTTACAAAGCTTCCTGTAAAAAGTAAATTTAAACAAAATTTCCAATAGAAAGTAAATTTTAGCAAAATTTTTTATAAAAAGTAAATTTTAACTCTTATACAAAGTAAATTTTAGATAAATTTCATATAAAAAGGTAATTTTAGCAAAATTTCCTATAAAAAGTAAATTTTAGCAAAATTTCCTATGAAAAGTAACTTTTAGCAAAATTTCCTATAAAAAGTAAATTTTAGCAAAATATCCTATAAAAAGGTAATTTTAGCAAAATTTCCTATAAAAAGTAAATTTTAACAAACTTCATATGAAAAGTAAATTTTAACAAAACTTCCTATAAAAAATGTAAATTTTTACAAAGCTTCCTATAAAAAGTAAGTTTAAACAAAATTTCCAATAGAAAGTAAATTTTAGCAAAATTTTTTATAAAAAGTAAATTTTACAAAGTAAATTTTAGATAAATTTCATATACAAAGAAAATTTTAGCAAAATTTCCTATAAAAAGTAAATTTTAGCAAAATTTCCTATAAAAAGGTAATTTTAGCAAAATTTCATATAAAAACTAAATTTTAACAAAATTTCATATAAAAAGGTAATTTTAGCAAAATTTCATATAAAAACTAAATTTTAACAAAATTTCATATAAAAACTAAATTTTAACAAAATTTCATATAAAAACTAAATTTTAACAAAATTTCCTATAAAAAGTAAATTTTAACAAACTTCATATGAAAAGTAAATTTTAACAAAACTTCCTATAAAAAATGTAAATTTTTACAAAGCTTCCTATAAAAAGTAAGTTTAAACAAAATTTCCAATAGAAAATAAATTTTAGCAAAATTTTTTATAAAAAGTAAATTTTACCTCCTATACAAAGTTAATTTTAGATAAATTTCATATGCATACAATGAAATTTTAGCAAAATTTCCTATAAAAAGTAAATTTTAGCAAAATTTCCTATAAAAAGTAAATTTTAGCAAAATATCTTATAAAAAGTAAATTTTAGGAAAATATCCTATAAAAAGTAAATTTTAGCAAAGTTAATTTCAACTAAATTTCATATAAAAAGTTAATATTAACATAATTTTCTTAAAAATGTAAATTTAAACGAACAGGGGTGTACTGGAAATCGGAAACGTAAAACGAAAGAATTTTTAAAGTCGGTTTTTAATAAGATTTCTGTAATATATGAATTCTATTATAAATATTTCACTATTTAACAGAATTTTATAACAAAAATTAAAAAAATTTATTAAAAGTGTATTAAAAACGACTTCCAAATTCTTGCGTTTTCGTTTTCCAGCACATCCCTGAAAATTTCTTTTAATAAGTAATTTTTAACAAAATTTCCTATAAAAAGTAAATTTTAGCAAAAATTCCTATACAAAGTAAATTTTCGCGAAATTTCCTATAAAAATTAAATTCTGGCTAATTTACTCTTAACAGACAATTTTAGCAAAATTTCCTAAAAAAACAAATTTTAACAAAATTTTCTATAAATATAGCAAAACTTTCTTTAACATCAGGGTTGCTTTTAGCTGTCTAATGTTTGCACGATTTCGGCGCATTTTTTTCTGTCTTAAAAAATACGTGACTTCACATTATCGGCACATGAAATTCAACGAAAATGTTGTATATTGCATCGATAGTGTGATCTTAGCTTAAGGCCCGTTTTCACAACTTACCGATAGCTAAAGGAAGGATTTTATCGGCCGTATATAAAGTGTTCCATGATTACAACTTTACTTTAACCTACCAGGTTAAAGTATGAACCTGAATTTACTTTATCGCCCACTTAATGTTGAAGTAAAGTTTTAATAATACAACACTTTTCATAAGGCCAGTTAAAGTCTACTTTTAGCTATCGGTAAGTTGTGAAAACGGGCCTTAGACTGTTAAACTTGCAAATTTCAAGTTTAAAATTTTAATATGCTCAGGTTCCTTGAATAAAAAAGGCATATCAATTCTACAGAGAATGATGTTAATAAAAAAGTTAAAGCTTTTCAGTTATTTTTTCTCTTTTCAAAAAGTTTCAAAATTAAAATTTGTAAACCTTTCTAAATTTACTTGCACTTTTGATTTCATATCCCTTAAAATCACTTACTTTTACATTTTCTTGATTATCCATCTTTCTTTTAATTTCATTTTCAACTTTTACGTCAGAATAATTTGTTGCGTTTCGTATAACTTTTTTTTCTTTGTTTACTTCAGCTGTTCTTTATAGAAATTTGAGTTTCAGTTGCAAAAGTTGTTGATAATGACGTAAAAGTTAATTGAGTGGACAGGCAGGTGAGCTGGTGCCCAAAAAAAAAACCGTAAAAAATCTTTCCTTCTTCCTAGAAGTTTTGTTTTTGTTTAACAAAAATTTCTGACAAATTGCTGTTTGTTTTTCGCTTTTATGGAGAATTCGTGAAGGATTAAATTTATTTAAATTTTTATTTTTACAACATTCGTGTTGCTGTAGTTTTATTTCCGTTCTCCATGCAACTGTGATTTATTAGGTACACATTTCTTTTTCTGGTAACAAAACCATTTTTTTTGTGTCTACAATTTGACATTAAAGTTTCTCGCCATTATTCCCCTGTTTTTATATTCTCTTGAATATTTTGAGTTGTTAACTTCCAGTATCATTTATTATTTTATGCAAAATTTATTGTTTATTAAAATTTTTCACAAAAAAAAAAGCTCGCTGTTTCCTCATAAATTTCTAATTAAATTTTTGAAACTACAAAATTCTTCTATTCTGCCCTACCGCAATACAGTTTAAAGATTATTCCTTTACGTATTAAAACCAGTCAAGGGCCTGTTAATACGCCCCCCCCCCCCCAACTTTTCCTTTCCAAGTCAAATGTAGAAATAGTTGTAAAAAAAGTTTATTTTTGAATTTGATTACTTACTTAACTATTTATTTAAATTAATTGTTGCTTCATGAAGCATAAAATCTTATTTCTTGTACTCAAAAAGTCGTCGAGTAAGTGGAAATATTTCAAAGTAACCCTTTTAGTTATATTTGCCAAAAAAACAAAACTTAAGAGAAAGAAGAAAGTTTAAATTGGACTGTGGTTGATGAAGTTGTTAAAATGTTTTAAATTTTGGGGGATTTATTTGGAGGTGTCCAGCTTAAAAGAAAACATGTTTCGATATATTTACAGGTCTAGAACTATTTACAATTGTGGTTGCAAATAACTTTCAAACTAAATTAGCTGTCATGCTAATGAAGTGCGTTTGAGTTCTTTTTTCGGTATACTTTGGCAGAACACCATGCAAAAACTTACACCAGAACATCGTTTAAAAATCGTGGAAATTTATTTTCAAAATTCACGCTCTGTTCTCCGAACTTATTAAGGATTTCGTTAAGTTTACACAAAAAAATTCTAGCTAATATTTTTTCATTTAAAGCATTGATCAATAATAAAATCAGTTTTAATTTAAAATGTAATCAAGTGAATTCAACGTTTAATCAAGCAATCTAAACGTTAATCAAGTGAATTAAACGTTTAATTGATACTATTAACTGGTGAAAATTTAATTAATTTTTTAGTTGATATCATAATCGTCTTTCTGAGCAGTTATTACGCAACGCGTAAATTCATGATAAAATTTCCTCTTTTGGATACAGATCGAAACCGTAGCCTACCGTAAAAGGCATCTCTGCTGTAGATGTGAGTTTGACAGAGGACTCGCATGTATATGCCTCTAAAAAAACACCACTTAATTGATGACATCACTCCACCAAGATCGTTGTCAAACTCAAGAAGAACTTGCTGTTTCGTAATATTTGCAAGCAGAAGGATTCATCCACAATCAAGGAAATTGGGTACCACAAAAGTCAAACTGAGAGACGTTGAACGACGATTTCACATAAAAAATTGTATACCTAATTTTTTTATAAAAAAAAAATAACGATGTCCGTCCGTCCTTTCGGATAGCAGGCTAGCTGGCTGTTCTTTGAAACTTTGTGCGCAAAGTACAGCTGGCAATTTAAAACAAAAACTGCGAAAATCTGCTTGAACGTCATAAAAGGATGTAATTTTTGCATTGAATTAATAATGGGGATAATATGTAGATCCATGAGGAGAACTTATAGCGCAGCAAAAATTGTTTAAGAAGCCTGGGCAACCAAGCGAATTCACGTTAAAGGCGAATATCTGTTTATAGTGGCTCCCCTCAATGATTGTTAATTGTTAATTGTTGGCGCCAAACAATTATAGGAAACATGTACCGAACACAATTGATTCGTTTGAAGCGAGTATTGGTCGAAAAACGCCCTCAATATTTGCCCTGCTATAGAGCCTTATTATTCCATAATAACAACGCCCGGCTACATGCTACAAGAAAACTTTAAAACTAATTAAAAAAATGTTTTAAGAAGTTTTGCATTTATTATTCAGACCTTGCCTTGTCGACCATAAATTGTTTCGATTGATTCACAACGCTCTCTCTATAATTCGTTTAATTCACTTCAGAAAAGGGTATCCAAAATTAGCATAATTCCTTCTTAGCCTCAAAGCAGTAAGTAGTTCTTTTGGCATGGAATCCCTAGTTTGCACCTCCAAATAAATTACTCTAAACCAATTTCATCTTATTTATTTCAAAATTAAAAAGCAACAGCAGGCATTTGGTTTTTTGTAAGAATTTTAAATCGTAAAGGAGCAGGAGAAGAATGTTTGATTACTTAAGTAGCCTTTAGTTAAATATAGTATTTATAAGGCCGCAGGGACATAATCAAGAGATACGTTTTGTAAGTAAAAGCAATTTAAGAATATTGGCCTCTTCTGGTGTTAATTAAAGAAAGTAATTTATTTGAAGCATAGCCAGACATTGTTGGCCGGGAGAAAAAAAACGCGAAACTTTTTATAAAACCAGTTCTATCATGACTCATGCATGAGCTATGAACAATTTCTTAGCCGGAGTTCAATTTATGTTTAGATAAGCTTTTTATTTGGTGTTTCAAATCAAAGAGCAAAACAATTTGAATTAGAAATAAAGCTTAAGTTATTTGATCGATTTTGCTGAATTTTCAAATTTTTTTTTAATTTTACAAAGCAATTTATCCGACTTTAATGAATTTGTTTAATTAAATTTTAGGATTCTTTCGATTTTTTTTTTGGCAAATCAGATTTTGGCGATTACTTTTGTTTTTTTCTTTTCTTAAAATTAATATTTAGGTGTTGGTATTTTTATATAATTTAAGTATTTTGTATGATTTTGTCGATTTTTTAGTAAGTTTTTAAAGTTTAATTCATTAAATGAAATGTTGTTTTTTTAGTTTTAGCGTTTTTTCGTTAGTTTTATGAATTTGTTAAAACCTTTTTTTTAATTTTTTCGTTTAATAAGTTTTTGATAATAGTTTTGTATTAAATTTTTGCCGACAATTTTAGGATTCCTTCGATTCTGTCGATTCTGTCGATTTTTGTGATTTTTTTTCAAAGTCGCATTTTGGCGATTATTTTAATTTTTTCTATTTTTGAGTTGGTATTTTTAATTTTATTTAAGTATAATATGTGGTTATTTTATTGAACTGTTTATGGTGTTTAATCCAAATTTTAATATTTTTTTAAGCCTTAAAATTCATAAAATTAACGCCTGTTCAACGATTTCGAACGTTAACGTTCGCATTGTATATTACATTTAAAACAAAAACAAAGTTCTAAAATTTGTTTTTGTTTTGAATGTTATTTTCTATGCGAATGTTAGCGTTCGAACTCGGTGAACTGGCTGTTAATAAGTATTTAATATAATTTTGTCGATTTTTTAGGTATTAGTGATTTTTTAATCGAGGATTAATAAAAATTGATTGATTTTTCCTTTCTTTTAGAGAATAAGATTTGGGGTTTTTTTTTTAAATTATAATTTTACGTTTCGAATTCTGGTATTTTTTTTAGTTGTTGGATTGATTAGCCATACTATTGGCGATTTTTGTGTTTTTTTTTTGTTTAATTTTATAATTTGCTATAACTTTGTCGTTCTTTACGATTTATTTTAGTTTTAGTTTTTTTAATTTAAAATTTTTGCAAATCAGATTTTGGCGATTATTATATGATTTTAGTTGGTATTTTTTATTACTTTTTATATTTAATATAATTTGTAGATTTATGTGATTTTTTAATCAAGGATTAAAAAAAATTCATCAATAAAATGTCGGTTTTTTCTATTTTGGCGATTTTTTTTTTGAATTTGTTAAAACCTTATTTATATTATATTATATTAAATTATATTTTGCTGATCTTTTTTTTAATTTTTTTTTTCATTATTTTGAGAATAAGATTTTGGCTATTTTTGTTAAGTTTAATTTTTAGTTTTGAAATCTGGTTTTTTTAATTTAATTTTAGGATTTGCTTTAATTTTGGAGATGTTTTTTTAAGATTTTAGTGTTTTTTTATTTAATTTTAGAATTTGATATAAATTTGGCATTTATTGGATTTTATGTAATATTTTTAATATTAGAGATTTTTTCAGTTTCAGTCATTTTTTTTCAATTTTGTTTATTACTCAAGTCTCTTATGTAATTTTAACGGGATTATTATGTCGATTAAAAAAGTTTTTTTCCGTTTTTTGTTTGTGTTTTGATAAATTAATTGTTAATTTTTTATATGTTTTGGTTTTTTGTCGATTTAAAAACAAAAATAAAAATATATTTAATTTAGGCATTCTTAGAAGATCTGGAGATTTTTTTCTTTTGCGAATTTTTTATTTTTTTGATTTTTAGTATAAAAAAATTGGATATTTGTGTTGTTGGTAAATTAAATAATGTTTTTTTTTAATTTGGGCGATTTTTTCTTGTTTAAAGTTTTTTTAAGAAATTCATGATTTTTTCCCCGATTTAAAAGATTTCTTATCAAAGTTATTTTCGGGAGTACATAATTTTAAATTATTAAGATTTTGTTTGTCTTGTTAAGCGCCCAATTTTCATTTATGGTTGGAGGATACATCGCCAGATTATCAGGAAAACTTTTTCCAAAGTCTGTAAAATCATTAAAAGCTAACTGTACAAAATATATTACGTAAACAAAACTGCAGAGTGAATAAGAATTACAAACACTCAAATCATATTTGCAACGGTATAAAAGCTTAAACAAACAATAAACAATGAAAAACAGTGAGTTTATCTTTTCTTATTCTTGTCGATTTAACAAAACAGTTTTTAAGTATTTTTTTTTTAAATTTTCAATTGTCGTATTTTTCTTTTTTTCTAAGTTTTCCTTGAATCTAATTTTTGGGACTTTGTGTATTTTTTCCACTTTGTCGTTTTTTTAATGTAATTAATTTAATGGTAAAAGAGTAAGACAAAAACATGAAAAAACAAAAATGTTCTTTGGACTTCAATAAGAATTATTGACAAAAAGTACGAAAAAACAGAGGTAAAGAAAAAACATGTAAAATCAATTAAAAATGGATAATCCTTCAAAAAAGCAAATTTCGATCTACCAAAAAGGTTAAAATACAATTTGGTTTAAGGATTGATGTTTGACTATTGACGTCAGCAGTCGTCGATGGCTGCGAGTGTAAGATGGCAAATACCTCTCAAGAGATCGAGTGGTAGCGATCGAAATGTGTCAGGGTAACCAGCCGCCTGGGTTCGAATCTCAGGTCCGTCAAGAATGAATGATTATCAATAACAATTTTAATTAATTTTCATGTTGTAAAATTTCTTCATAAAAATAATTTAATAAAATTAAATTTGATGAACTTAAGCCAGATTAAAAATATTGAAAATTTGGATTAAAAACCATAAATAGTTCAATAAAATTACCACAATACTAATTATTGGTAAACATTTTGTTTGTTAAGTTTTTTGTAAAAAACCTTGATTTTTGATTTTGGCGATTATAATTAGTGGGTAGCGAGCAGTATTTTGTTAACTGAAATACAAATTATTTAGTTATGTTCTTTTTCAGTCTTGGCGATTTTTTTATTTAAGTTATTTTATGCCAATTTTGTTGCTTATACCCCTGGCAGACATATAGTTTACGTACCATGGTATGCATACTGCAATACTTTCTGAACACAGCTAAAAAGCTGTGTTTAATAAGATACCACATTTATACTACGTCAATTTCCCCGGCAGTTTTCTCCCTTCTCCCATTTTCCTATGTTAATTCAATTTTAAATTTTTTTTTTTACAATTTTACCATTTTTACTAAAAATGGTAAAAGGGGAAAAAACTGCCGGGGAATTTTTATTCGCAATTGGGCTGATAGTTTTTTTTGTGGCGATTTATTTTATTTTGGTGATTTTAAGTTATGATTTTTTTTGTTTAATTTTTATTATTTTTTTTTATCTCATGACTTGTTTAATTAAGTTGCGACGATTTTAACTTGTTTGCGATTTTAACTCGATAATATTTTCGTTTTTTTTTTATGCTAGCGTCGAATTTGTTATTTGTTTACATTTTGTACTGGTTTTTGACAGTGTCAAATTCGTTTTGTTATGATTTTGCACCGCGATTATCTTATATAAATGCTCCTTGATTTATACGATACACTGGCGATTTAATAAATAAAGTTTGGGGATTTTTACACTTTTGTACTTTTTGCGTAGTTTTAACTATTTTGACCGAGTTCGTGGTTTTTTTTAAATATTGGTTGCGATGTACAATTTATATTTTTGTTATGTTTTCTGAAATAAATTTGGTGAATTTTGCATTTTTTTGTTAACTTAATTAAGAAGATTTATTGTTTTGTTGTGTTCTTATTGCAATTTGTTATTTGTTTTTTTAATATCTTTATTTTTCCTAAAAACTGCCAATTAAATTCTCTTTGATTTAAACAGCTGTTTTTATCAAAAGTTGATAACGAACGTTTATAAGAACACATGTAGTTTTTTTTTTTGTCAAATTGTATTAAAAGATTAAATAGTTTTCATAGAAAAAATAGAGCAAAAAAATTAATTTCAACATGATTTTGAATGGTCTGCAATTCAAATATGAAATAAAAATGACAAAAATTTGATATGTGTAAATATATGCTTTTTGTTTTGTTGCATTATCGAAAAATGATTGAATATAGATACAAAACTAATCTGTAAATGTCAAATATTATTTTTGTATGATGAAAAACTTTTCAAATGAAACATAAAACAAATTTTATTAAAGAAATAATCGAATAAAAAGAAACTATTGTAAAAACAAATATCAAACATTTCTAGATTATTAAGGGATTTTTAAATGTGAAAAACAGACAAATAGTTTATTTCTTTTGTTTGTGATTTTCTAGTTTTGTTAATCTGTGTACATGCTATAAATTATTTATTATTTATTTGTTTTGATGTTAAATTATAGAAAAGTACTATTGAAAAAAGAAAAAAACATATTTGAAATTCTTGGTGTAATATTGCACAGTGGAGTAATGCTAAAAATCAAAAGGCGCTTTGAGGAAAAAAACAACAATTTAAGCTCAATTCCACTGTTAACAAACCAACAAAAAATAAAAGGGGAACAAATAAATTTAAAATTTTCTCTCCAATTTTCCTAAAATAAATAAAACCTTAAAAAATATTCGTTTGAATAAACATATAAAACATTTTAAAGTCCAAATGTCGCAAAATGTATCCATTCAGCAAGATGTCTTGCTTCGTGCTTTAAGCGGTGCTCCACTCCGAGATAAGTCACTAAACGAGCGCATAGATTGCGTACTTGATTTTGAGATGGTGCATTTCTGGTCTTATACAAATTTCAAAATTTTCTTTGAGCTTAAATTATTGAATTTTGACTACCAAAACTCGAACAATGTTGGCTCGTTTCCGAATTGTATACATGAATACACTGAATCTCCAAAAAAATAAGAAAATTATTTCAAAAATACAATGTTCAGTGACTTATAGCCCACATTGTATACGTTGCAACTGGTCGTACAAGTAAAGCTGTCTTGCAACCGTGTGAATTGGCCATTTTTGTTTGATAACGTTGCCAGAACCAGCATTGTCAGTCCATTGTGAGACAACAATATTGTTAGACATCTGACAATCGTGTGAACACGTTTCGTAGCAATTGGCAGATCATTGTCTGACGTTGTAAGCTCTGTTTTTATTGCCGGATGTGCGAAGTTTATGCATCTTACCATGGCATCATTGTCAGAGACCTTTTTCCATTGGCAACGATGCAAATGCATATGTATCAGGGATGGAAAAAGAGGTTTTGGATTTTAATATAAATTAAGAAAAAAGACTTTTTATTAATTACGAAAACTTTTTTAAGGAATGTATCAAAAAAAAGTACAATTACACCATAAAAATAAACAAAATAAAATTTTAATTTTGCAAAATTAAAATTAGTTTTAATGAAAATTTAAGAAACCTATTTAAAACAACATAAAACGCGAAAATCCTTGCTCTTGCCTTTTCCCTTCAATATGAATGTTTAAACCTTTTGAATTTATAAAAATATAAGTAGTTTTCATTTTCTGACAATTGTCAACAACCGATCTGGCAATTCTTGCAATGCGATTATCTGAGAACCGTGTGAACTGCGAATTTTTGTTGGCAATTGTCTGGTTTTCTTACAGTCGTCTAAACTGACAATTTCCCTTTGGTGGCAATTTTTCTTTAGCAGTATATTGTCAGCACATTGTCAGATTTTACAATATTAAAAGATCTGACAACCATCTGTACATAGTTAAAGTTGCATAATTCAGTTGGTCACTTGCTGCACAGGCAACAAATTCTCAAGTAACTTTTCATTGAACTTCATTAGGAAATAGATATTTTATAGACTACATGAGTTCCGCTTTTTTCTTTGTCATACTGGCCATAAATTAAGAATTGATAAAATAATGTTTTTGTATTTATCGCTTTTTATATTCCATAATTTCGGCATATTTTTACATTCTTCAAAAAAAAAATATTCTTTGTTTTCACACATTCACAAAAGTCTCAAACAATTCTTTTGTCCGGAGAAAATTTGTTTTCTCTGAGAGTTCTTCTCAACACGATTCACCTATTTCGAACAAGTTGTCTGCAAAAACAAAACTACCATATGAAATACGTGTGTAAACGAGGCGTAAGCTTTTGTGCAATTGATTCGTTTAACTCTAATTAATAAGTTTTCAATGTTTTTTTTTAATGAAAATTGTTTCAAAACAAAACATAAAAACAATTTTTCTAGAAGTATGCTCTGTGATTTAATTATACTTATAATATGATGTGACAGCTCAGTTCAATATTGGCTGGAAAATTAAAATATGTGGCAGCACAGTTCACTTTTGTCCGGACAAAAATTAACACATTTTAAGAATCAAAACAACGCAAAGCGATTTGCACAACATTTAAAAAAAGCGACGCGTTACGAAACCACGCAAATCGGGCGAGCTAATTACGGCATTCGATATCGATCGAAATTACAATACAATTTCAATGGAAATCGGATATCGGATATCGAATGCCGTAATTTGCCTCATTGGTTTTGGTGTATTGTTTGCTCTGCACAAAGTTGCTTACAAAAGTCTCCATCACACGTATCGATTGACCCTAGGGCAAGGGAACTAGCAAAAAATTTGTCACGTGACAGTTCTGAAGTGGTAGGGACCGGTTTCAGTTTTAACACTTTATATGAAGGCGACCTGTCACTTTAACATGATGATGTCCCAGGGGGGGGGGGGGGGGGGTTAGTTGGCCCTTTTTTTGACACTTTGTAACAGATCACTAAAATAACCTAAATAAAATTAAATGTGTCAATTTATGTTAGAATAAAGCCTGTTGCAGATATTGTCCCGAGTAAACCTCTTGAGTAACTGCACTTTATCACCAGTACAGTGATATGGCTTGTTTTCGCCTATCACAATTCGGTCCATTTTATTATAAAATTCTGTGTGGTCATGGGATTATTGCTTTAAGAGAAATTTCCCCAGGGATTTTTCGTAATAAATTTGTATAAATGTAAATTTTTTCTATGAAAATTAAGTTTTCAGTTTTTTAATCAATTTAATTAGCTTGTTCATTAATAATGTTTTGTGATCAAGATAAATTGTTATTAATAACTTAACGTATATATCACTTATCTCATCTGGCCACTAAATTGCATTCCTTTATCTCCTTTTCTTAGAGTCAATTTGTCTTACATTCTTGTACAGTGTAGGTTTCAATCGAAAAAATAATTTTAGCCAATTTTTTTTTTAATTTAATACAATACAATTTTAACAATTTGCCATAAAATTCTTTGTTTGATTTTGAATAATACGAATTTTTTTTTTTTTTTCAAAAAATTCTTCAAGGTGTTGTTCGTTTCTAGTTTCGTTTCAAACTAAATAAATACATTTTTCAAAATTATATTTTACGGCGCAATATTTTATGATTTTTTTTTTTATTCGTGCGAAATTTTTATTGATAGATTTTTAGAAAAAATTTATATTTATTTAGATCGACCAATTTAATGAGTTTTTTCTTTTTCTTTTCGAAGAAAACTATAAGTTCAGTGAACGCAGCACAATGGGGCGGATTGGCTAATATGTGTTAAGATAATAAAATTCGATTACCAAATTAAAAAAAAATTGTATACACCTTTATTTAGCACTGACATATCTTTAGTGGCAGCCACTTTCACGGGGGTATTAAGAAGTGCTGGGATACTTTCGATATTTTCTACTATCGATAGTTCAGATTTCACTATCGACATTACTATCGACTGAATGTTTGCACTTGAGCAGGACAACTTTAACTTGTTTTTTATCAGGCTACAGTTCGTTGTTTTTATCACTTTATTGAACGTATAAGATGTATGTATGTTCAATACTTCAGTTTATAACAGGACGTTTAACAGTTTTTAACAGGATACAAGAGCATAAGAGGTAAAGGCATTGAGTGACAAATCCAGTGATTAGGCCTATACGGCAGGTGCTTCTGTAAATCTTTTCTACTTCCACTTTACGCTTTTATTCAGAGACTCAATTTCAGCATGATTCATATATTTGCAATGTCCATGGCACTAAGATAATGCTCAGTATTAAGTGGTACCAGAAAATTGCTGAAACAGGGCCAGCCAATCACAGGAAACTTGTACCGAACACACAAATGATTTCTTAAAAACCAGAATTGGCCAAAAACGCCCGAAATATGCAACCAGACATGTAGTAGTCATGAATAAATTTGGCCACATGTTGCAAGGTAGGTTATAAACTAGTGTTTGGGAAGCTTAACCTCACTTGCCGTATATTCCAGACCTTGTTATCGTTCGACTACCATTTGTTTTGATAGATACAAAACTATTTTAATTGAACTCGATTTACTTTAAAACTGAATATCCAAAATGTGCTTGACACTTACGTGGCCTATTTGCCTGAAAAATTAACAAAAAGTCACAGCTTAAGAAGTTTAAAGTGGGGAACAGAATAGTCGCTCTAGTGCAACGTTACGAATAGCGCTGCAAGCTCTCAAAAGTTGAAAACGGAAGTTTCAAAGTAATGTCAACAGAATGCGAAGTTGTAGTAATCGTTGCAGTTGAAGCTGAAGTACATAATTCAAATTCTGTTCCAGGCCTAATACTTTGTAGAAATTTGTTTTATAGCAATATTTCACAAAACACTCTAAAACTCCAGGATTTTAAGAGGAATTAATGTTTGATTTTTCAAAGAGTTTATTCTTTATATTATGCTGAATGTTTTATTCATTTATTAGTTTGCCCTTAATTCTCCTGAATGTCCTCATGTATTCTTCATTCCATTGTTTTTTTTATAATTTTTTTTTTTTGGGGGAAAAATGCTCCAGCTGCTGTCCAAGATCTCATCTTAATTTAAGTTTTGTTTTTTTTCAATACACTTGTATCAATTTGTTATTTTTCAAAACATGTGCATGAAGAAATGTTTATATTGATTGGATAACTCAATTAGTTTGGCTTAGCGTTGCCGAGTAGGTATTTTGAATAGAGAAGTGCTGAAATTCAAAAATGTATGTGGTAGAATTAAAAGCTGTTAAAAAATATATAAAACTAAAAAAAATACGTTTATATTCGGACATGTTCTAGAAATCGAAATTTACTTTCTTCATTGAGTACCAGTTTTTTCTACAATAACAACTCTTAAACCCAGAAGAATCTACGGTAATTTTGTAAATAATTGAACTGAAAAACTCGTTCCATTTCAATTTCACTTAATTTCGATTTCTAGAACATGCCCGATTAACTGTTATTTATAGCTAAAAACAAACTTGCCTTGAGGCACCCTGTTTTGGGACAAGTTGGTTCCAACAGATTATCAATGTTGACAACCCAATTTAGGACCCAACAATGGCAACTTTGTTTTGGTAATAAAACTGCAACTGTTACTTGTATTTATTTAAAAAAGAAAACAGCAACGACAAAAACAACAATGTCAGTTCGTTGCAATTGACATTTTTATGGTATGACAATTTATTTTTTTTTTTTGTTCTTTTTACTATTTTACAGTAATAATTTATTATGATAAGTTTTGTTTGTACAGTATTAAATACTGTTCTTATATGGATTTTCAACTCACATATGAAGTTTTTGTTTGCTCTTTTCATTATTTTTGTTGTGAAAGAATTGTATGAAATGTAGTTGTATATTTTATAACATAAATATAAAAGTACAGTGGAACAGTGCTAAGACAAGCCAAGTTAAAAACAATGCGAAGGGAATTAAAATTTTATTTGATAAGAAATTAAATGAAAATTTTGAACTGGAAATAAATGTTAACTAATGATTTAGTTTATTAGAGATGATAGCCATCAAAACCTTGTTCTACTGTGTATATGCATATACATATTTATTATATTGGTGTTTTAAAACCCAGTAGTTTTGAAAAGTGCTCAACGTTTTTTTTGTGAAATCTGGGTACAATATAAAAGGGATCTTTCACCAGTCATATTGTTAAAGCTACATCTGTCGAACTAGATGTTATTTTTGAGTGGTCCTTGTGAAATCGCCATTGACCGATGTAGTGTTCAACTATACAGGGAAATGATATAATATCAAAATTTTTAAAGGTTTTGACCCATTTTTTTTAACAAAAAATAATCTTTAACGTTGAGTTTCCTGGTACGTCAAGAAACAAAATTGTAGAATTTGGAACGATAGCACTCCACATGAGATCTAGAAGCAGAAGAAGACCCTGTTTAGTGTGGTCATCGGTCCATATTTCTTTGAGAACGACGCAATATAAGTCAATGATTACTAACTTATTTTGGTCTAAATTGGATGATATGAACACACACATTTCTGTTTGAGGGAATGTTCATTTAGCGAAGGGGTGATGCGAACTGGCCCTTTGAAGAAATATTTGTTTCCCCAAGCAAAAATGTCTGTGTTAAACAGTGTGCGAAAATAAACACTAAATATCGCTCCTTAGTGTTCGGTTCCGTAGATTTGTGGAAAACACAAACGCTAGTCGTGTTTGTGTAGAAATTCATTTAAAAAATAATGTTTCCCTGTTTTTCATCTTTCGAACACAAAAATCAAAATGTTTTTATCAACCTCAACAAAAGATGAGAACATTTAAATCCGTTCGGGTTTTTTTTTAACCACAAAATTCATTGTGTTCGGTTCGGCTCATCAAAGATCGTTCGTTTCTGTTGTGCGTAGCGCCTTTTTGGCTATTAAAAAAAACCAAAACTTTTTTACAAAAACAAAATACACGTACGAAGAAAAAAACAAAAAGCCAGCCAAATAATTCTACACAAACATATACACAACACACAAGCTGTTCGTGCTGCGGTCGTTGCTAGAATTTTTTAATTTCTTTATCAATGTAAAAAAATAAACATTATTGAACATTAAAATAGAATGTTTGTCTACAGCATCACTACAATTGATATGATTTTTAACGAAGAACAGAACAGTATATAATGTTCGGCTCTTTCTGAAAAAAGTTACGGACGGTATTAAGGGTTGTGTTTGTCTACACAAACACTAAAAAATAGCTACCGTTCAAGGGTGTGGGAGCCGAACGATCAATAATGTTGCGTTTATTTTCTAACACTGGTGTTAAAGCTCAGTCCTCCCCAAGGAGGAGGGCTGTAGTAAATTAACGTTTTGATGTTGCATCCCCTGGGGACAACAGGTGCAGCAATACCTGGAATTCGGCAGCAGTTCAAAATTGCCAGTTTTCTTGAGATCATACGATCTCTAGAAGTCGTGGCTGACAAGAAATCATATCTGCTACCACAGGAGTCAGTAGCTCCTAATATTTTGGAATCAGACTGTCTTTTGGCTGAGACCCCCATGGACATTCTCTGTTCAGCAGAGGTGTCTTTGTGCTTGAGATAAATTCTGTGAAGAATACATTTAAAGTGTAAGTGAAGAAAAATTAATTAAAAAATAGGTGAATCCTTTGTGTGGCGTTCCTGCTCAGACGGAGAACTAGAGCTGTGAAGCTTTTGGATGGAGATCGTAAAGATCGGGCGACTGTGATTGATCGATTAGTTTCGGGGCGGTAAATAGGTGTTAATGTGGATTGAAGTTACGTGCTTGTGGCAAAGACGTAGTAGTGCATGAGTGGACGACGGGTCGAGGGACTTATTATAGCTGGTACATACAAAAGGTGTCCTTGTGCTAGCGATAAGTTCTATGAGGGGTGGTACAATTTATGGGACAATCAAAATGGGTGATGATGATGATGAGGAAGAAGTGTAGGATGTGGTAAAGACTTGTGGGAGTGGTTTTCTTACCGGAGGATGTTTTGGGGGATAACTGGGGGCTGTGGCTTAAACTCAAAAATAAGGGAAGGGATTTCTGAACTACATGCAGATTTCACATGCGAAAATTTAGATTGTGTGTAGAGATCATTCCTAGGTGCTGTTGGTATACAACAGATGCTGTCGACATTTCTCATGCAGCGAAGGTTAGATAGTTCTAGCTCTTAAATAAGAGGCGAGGCTTATTTTACACTCAAATTGCTACCTGTTTTTTGTGTGTTGGATGTTCTCATACTCAAGGGCGTTTGCATAGTTTGTTATCCAAGTGGAAAAGTTCCCCTGTGGAGTAAGCCTTTAACTAGGAATCCACTTTAATCTTTTTCACATTTGTAAAAACTTAGAATTATTAGTTCTTTTAAATTAGTAACATGTAACCATTTCAAATAGAGATTTTTCTCACTACCTCTGCTTACCAAACTGCTGGAAAAGCAAAACCGTTTGGGAAATAAAAAATATGTTGTAGTTTTTTTTTTTTGTTACATAAAAGAAACGTTGTATTTTTTTTCCATCCATTGGGATGAATTTATTTTCTCATATTTACTGATTTTTTTTTATTTATTATACAAAAGTTCAAAATAAAAAAATTATTTTGTAGTTTATTTCATTTTTAAGTTGTTGTTATTGTTGGGGGGGTTTTTTTTTTTGTTACATATTGATGATAATTGATCTGAAAGGATTTTATTACATTATGCCATAAATGCCTGAAAATTTATTTTTTATTACTTTAGATGAGAGAAATAAAATTATGATTTTTCATATAATTTTGGAAATAAAAAATAAATTAAATTTTTTTTTATTAAAACGTCAGTAAATTCATTTACACTGGCGATGAATTGGTTTTTTGTATATTTATTTATTTAATTTATTAAATAATAGTTTCAAAAACATTTAAAAATTATATTTTAACTTAATTTACCGAGCAATTGTAACTTAGACCTTCAGCCTGTTGTAGTTAAACAGACCTGAGTCTCTGACGGGAATCGAACCCGCCGCCCTCGCATTGCTAAACAAACACACAAGCCAACCGGGAAAATAGTTTTGTATAATTGTTGAGAATTGCGCTGTAAACGTTCTAAGGGAAATAAAAATGAGAAAAATTAAATTAATTTGCTGATTCCGAATGACAGGCAATTAATTGTGTAGTAAAATTTATATGAACTAAAGGCTTTTCATATAATTTTTAATACACAATCGATCGTCTGTGACTTGGAAACAGCACATAAAAGTTTTGAATTCTCAACCCCAATTCGATTAAAACTTTAAAACATTAAAAACAAAACACTTTTCTTGTAAATAAAATTCGGTGTAATCTCTTTTAACGGACAACCTCCTTATTCGGACACCCCCTTTTGAATGACACTGTGGACTATTTTTTAGAGAACATCCCTCATGTACCAGCACATTTTAATGATCCCTTCGGTGGCTGGACATGAGGAATCCACTGCAATAAATAAATGGTTTTGTTCTTTTTAAAACCTGGAAGTTGTTAGATGAAACTGCATGTGGGGATACCAAGAAAATCTAGTCCATCATAGATGAAAGGAGGACACGGTGCGCATTAAGGCTGTCCTGGCTTCTCCTTAGAAACCTAATAACTGGCCTTTGCCCATTGGTAAGCACTTCCACAGGTTGGGACTCCCTTACAAAGACATATGCAAAAGTTGCGGCGACGAAAAGGTAGAGCAGTTAACGGAACATATTATCTGTCACTGCCCGGCATTCGGAGATATACGACTCAAACTGTTTTGCCACATAATCCTGAGGGCAAATCTGACTCCTGACATTGATGTGAACAGGATATATTCCTTCGTTTAATCAACCGGATGTTTGGATGAGACTATCAACAGCCAGGTAACGTAGGAACATTGGGAGACGGTGTAACATGGTAAGTAACACAATGGAAACTAATTACTGGACCCACGTAAGCTGTGCTTAATGCGGCTGCCAGCGGAACCTAACCTAAGCTATGTAGCGAACAACTTTTTTTTGTCTCGTGGGGACTGGATAGAAATTCTTTAAAACAATTTCTGGCAAGTCTGGCGTTTTGATATTTAGCAATAAAAAAGTAAAAAGTTAAAGTATTTTTGCAAACAGAGGGCCAATAACATTGGCCACTACTGTGTACTCAATTTTAAACAAGATGTTTTATTATTTAAAATTAAAGCAATTTGAATTTAATTCAGTTGTTATTTATTTAAATATTTTCATTAACAAATTTTTATATTATTCAAATGTGTATTCTAAGCCAAATTACAATCCTCAAAAGCTTTTTATACTTTAATAGTCTTATTCCTTCAATATTTTCCAGAAAAAAAAATTCTGGTAGTGCATAGAAAATATTCCAGGAAAATATTGAAGGAATAAGACTTTTAAAGTATAAAAAGATTTTGAGGATTGTAATTATTTCCATTAACATTTTAACTTCTATTGAACCAACAGCAGCCTGACATCAGAGAAAATTAAATTGGGTTTTCATAATTACTTTATGTCTAACCTGCCTGCCCGCTGGTTTTTTATTCCTGGATGCAGATTTTTTTTTTTTTTATTTTTTGAAAATAATTTTTCATTTAATTTAGAACCGGCTGTTGCTTTTGCATCTTTTTTCTTTTTAAGCAATTTAAAATGAAATATTCAAAAGATCTGTATTAAAAGACAACGACAGACAATTTGTTTTCATTAAATGTGGGCGTTTGAGTGGAATAGTGGGATGGATGACTGGATGGCTGGCTTCTTGCTTTTCTGTCGTTAGCCTGAGGTCAATCTAATGCTTTTTGTTTTTTTTTTAAATACTTTTTTATTTTCCCTTTTTTTTATGTTGGTTTTTTTTTGCTTAAAAGTTGCCGTTTTGTTAAATTTTTATTTAATTGTATTTTATTCATTAAAAGTCATTTAGTATCGTTTGCCTTTTTGTATCTTTTTTCCCCCTGCAAAATCATTTTATGCTGCTATGGATAATTTTTATATTCGTTAAATGTTTTTTTTTTTTTGTTTAAAAGTCCGGGGATAAGCGATTATCTTAAATCCCGTAAAGATTAAAATTTGGAAAACTGAAATTTAAAACTATGGAAGTTGCTTGCTCGCTTTTGCGAAGGGACAAATTTTTATTAATTTTTGGGGCAACTTTGGCTTGGACATTTTCATTTCATTCTGTCAACAAATGGGGTACGTGCAAAAAAAAGCTTAATTTTTGAGACTAAGATAAATCAATGGGAAAGCGTTCTGCATCGATTGAAACAAATCGTATGCGGACGGGTTAATAACTACCACCACAGGCAAAACTTCCTTACCACTTTTTTCTAAATAGTTTTTATCTGCCGCTTTTTTAGGTACGACTGAAAGGCTTCATGTTTGGGCAATACACGCTTCAAACAAACCAGAAAAGGCTAATGTATTCTGACATCAGTACCATAACAAGTGTCTTCGTTTTTGATCCCATGATAATTTTCATCATTGTGAAGTCAGCCTTAACATCACTTGGAGAAAGGACTCATAAGGCTCAATTTAATGAGCAACCGCTCATTAAATTACAATTGAATTAACATAGGAAAAATGGGAAAAACTCCCAAGGAATTTTTTTCGCGATAGGGGTGAATATGTTCAATTAATATAATGCTATTAAATAAAAACTGTTTTGAGTTAAAGTAAATCTTACACAACTATTCATATCTATCACTATTTCATTATATTTTTATCATTTTCTGTAAAAAAATTTCCAGAAATTCGAACTGTCCGGTGCACAAAGTGGTTCTAATTTGTGAGATTCTACTGCATTTACTTACCCGTTACACATGTTTGTTTTGTATTCCGTTCTTTGTTTACAGAAAATCACTCACTAATAAAATACCAGCAGCAGCATGTCCGATATGGTTTTCTTAATCATTCTACTTTGAAAATTTGATGTATTTAACTAAATAATTAAAACAAATAGAATATGGGAATTTTTGCTTCTTATTTTTCTTTTTAAACATGATAATAATGTTAATAATACATAAAATGTGGCATCGAATTGATGTCACTGTAGTCATAGCATAAATAACGCATGAAATATGATAAAATTTTATGGTGACATTCGCTATTGGATTGATGTTGCTTTTTGGCTCATTGATGCTACTTTCAATAACATTGATGCCGCAATTCCGATGTTAGGGCATAATCAATATGAAGCTTGAACTCATGTGGTTTCCTTAATTGTGAATAACTCCTACTGCCTTAAAGTGCAAGTCTTATGTATTTTTAAGGAAAATACAACCCTGTCATTATAAATTGTTATTGTTTTCTGAAACTTTTCAAACAGTAATAAGACCACAGCATCATTTTCGTCCAAATGCGCAAGACTTGTGTGATAGCGTTAAACGGCCTTTGAGTGGCTTCTAATAATTTTGCAAGATTTTTTTAATGCCTCCAATTTACCATCTTTAAACTCTTGTCTGAGCTGGGAGGTCTTTATGCCGTTCAAAACCTCGACTTCTTGACGCACCTTGAAATATATTGAACTTATTCATAATAAGCTTCGGTAAGCAATCGATATGCTTTAGCTGTCCTTTTTCCAAAATATGTAATGCTTTATTTTCACAATTTCCGACATGTCCAAACAAAAAACTAACACTTTTTGTTCAACGACTTATAAAAAGAATCAAATGTTTGCTTTTTAAAATGTCAAAATAGTTATTAAAGACACAAACCATGGGTAAAAATTTAAACATGTGTTTTGAACTCTGCATTTTTAGTTTTCGGAAATATTTTTTTATTACGCAATTTTGAAGCAACAAAAAATTTTTGAAAAAACAAAAAAAAAATTAACTAAAATATTCTTTCTTAATAAAAACAACAAGTTTTTTTAATCGTTTTCGGATTTCATAATAATTTCATGCTTTTTATATTTTTGAAACGTTACCACAACTTTTTTAATTTAAGGAGGGCTTAGACGTAATACAAATTGTAAGTATTTTGACGAAAATGCTTCCCCGATCTAATAATTATTTGATAATTTTTAAAAAAAATAACCTCTTATTATGACAGGGTTGTATTTCCCTCAAAATACATACGACTTGTGTGATCGTGTAAACTACCCTTTTATAGTTAGTTCATTGTCCTGCTGTTGTACTGGTTTACTCTGAATAACTCAATGTTTAGAGAAAATAAGATGCCCTTTTCATCTTTTGCCAGAAATTTAGAAAAAAATTCTCTAAAGTAAAAAAGAAATAAGCTTTTCAAGTAATTTCATTTAAATTAAATCCTTTTATATGTTTTACCTTTTTTTCTAAAATTAAAATTAAAATCAAAGAGAAGTAATAAACATTTAGAATATTTGAAGTTTTTTTTACATTTCTACGGTCATCAAGCATTTACGACTTTGACATTTATTCAAAATGTTTATTTGATAGAAAAGAAAATCAGAAAAAATGTCTTTGTTGTGCAGAGAATTCAAACAGAAAGAGAAATAAAGAAATTAAAAATAAAAGACAACATTTGCTTTAATGAACTGTGTCAGAGATGGAAAAGTTGATGAGATGGTGCTGTTTTTTTAAACTGTACGATATAAAGAAGGTGTTAAGGTACTCCACTATCTGATTTTGCACACACAGGAAGCAATTTTGAGTGTATAATCCGGCAAACATTAAACACTTGCCCGTCCATTATATGAGCCGGTGCTGTCTAACCTTCACTTCTTTATTTAAAAAACCCAGCAGCATCTGTCGAATAGCAACACCACCTAGAGAGAACCACCACAGACCGGGTGAAAACAGCATCCTGGTGATGGGGTTTCTCTTTGCGGTTTTGGGTATAAACCACAATCACCACGTGATCCCCGAAAGTATCCCTTCGTCAAAAAAGCACTGACGTTGAATCATGCTATAAGTAGGATCAACCTCTGGAAGGTACTACTTATCAGGAAGGTTAATCTTCTGCAAAGACAATCCGCTTGCAAGACAGGAAGCATTTCTCACAAGAATCATACTAACGGGGGCCTTAACCAATAGTCATACCGCTACCTTACACTCACCAGGGGCTACTGACTCCCGTAGTATCAGATGAGACGTTACTCTGGCGAGCCCTCGAACTCAATATATCAAAAAGACTTTAAGAGCCCTGTTCTTTTGGATATTTGTTGGATACATGGAATGCGGGAACCCGATTTGCCCAGTAGGATGTCACACCCAAAGGTGGAATGTCCTTAAGATGATCCCTACACTTCCGGGGGACTTTTGGAGGGATAACGGTGCACCCAACACCTGAAGTTTGCCAGGTGCATCAAATGGCTAAATCCCCTAATATCGCGATTGACCAGAGTGCTATTTGGCACTACGGAACAAGTAGCAACCAGTTAATAAAGAAGAGTCCTGCACAGAATATGGATGCTTGTCCTTTTGGGAACGCAGGGAGATTTTGAGAATGCCTGGTTGGGGATAATTTGTAGCCGTTACCTTAAAAGGAGTCCCTGTGTGGTGTTGTCTTTTAATAGAAGCTGCTGTGCACTGAAGCGTAGCTATCTGAAGCTTCTTAGCAAGAGTGAAGGTCTTGGACTAAGCAGCCATGAACTAAAATAGGGTTTGCAGGTGCACAAGAGGAGTTAGTAGACAAAAGTTACACGAAAAAAAGGTACTTATGTTTCTCTAAAAAAGTTCTGTTTCACAGGAATCGAGGGTATGCTCTTTCTAATAACTTTGACAATTATTTCTGTGTTACCAGAATTCTGAAACTGAAATATACTTCCTCATTTTAAATTCGGTTTTTAGTTCTTGGACAGTCAAAAGAGAATTATTTCCCTTGGTTTTATTCTGGCGGAAATAGTTTTTTTCCATCTCTGGACTCTGGCAGTTGAACAAAAATTCATGAAAAAAAATTAAATCAATGAATGAAATGAATGAAGAAGAAAAGCTAAAGCAGTTCACTATTGAAAAGGTCAAAGAGCCAATGTTGTCATTTATATAGTTTCCTTCAACTGCCATTCTAGTAGCAGGCTTGAGCATTTCAAAAAGTACCAGTTGTGAGGGATCTAACTACTTGTCGTATTATAATCATTGTCTTGCTCTAGTAGTGTAGGTGAAGTTAATGAACTTTAAACACTATACTGAGTTTATCGCTCTCTCTTTTACCATCGAGCTTTATTGTATTAACTTTTGTATCCTTTTTTTTTCTTGTGTCCATGTTTTGCACTTGTGTGTGTTGATTATTATTATTTTTTTTAACAGTTTCAAAGTGTTTGCTTCCTTCCTTCTCTGGAATTGTTCCCCGTTTGCTGGTTTTTCATTGGACATTAGTTTAAATTAATGTTTGTTATAAATTGAGTTCTTTTGTTCATTATTCTGTTGTTTTGCAAGGAGAGTTTCGTACAAAAGTTTTATTTAGCTTTTTGGCAAAATGTCAAAGCAAAAAAAAAAAAAAAAAAAATAAAGAATAAATACAATATTTATTTCTGGCATTTTATCCTGGTCAGCCATTTAGTTTATTCCATGTTTTGCATAAAAGCTCGTAATGATAATGTGGAGTTTCGGAAACATAAATGACTTTAGATTTTGTTAATGGTTTTGAATAAAACCACATCAGTTGTTTGAAGTTGGAGTAGAAGATTAACATAATTTTCGTATACAACTTGTCGCATTCAGCAACTATTGACGTATAAAATCTAAAAAGGAGAATGACTGAAAATAATCTTCAACAATACTTTTCTGCAACAAACGGAAACCGGGGAATTGTACTTCCTCCGCCTAATTGACCAAACTTTTCCAGCTTGACTTCTATTTGTTTCTATAGATTTCGAACAATATGTCTCACTTTAGTTGAGGGCTTAGAAAATGACTTGATTAGAAAAAAGGAGAGAAAAAACCTAATTCTATGGTTGTATTAGCATTAAATGTATTTATTTTGTTGTCACTTTACACGTACGATATTTTGAGTAAATTTTGTTAATCCTTTTAGAGAGTTTCTTCTCTAATCGCTTCCCTACGATCGAGTATATCAACAACTTACTTTAGTCGCTATTGACCTTAAGAGATGAGAGTCTTGAGATTATTTTTCGACAGTATCATAAAATGTCAGTCATTGCACGAAATAATAAAAATAGAGAGTTTTTTTCTTTCTTCGATAATGTTTAATTTTGTACCAACTAGCGGAGTTTATCCGCAACATTTTCCATAGATTTCAACCATGCCAGAAATCGTTTATTTGGTTCAGAGATGTTTATTTTAATACGCTTGCCGAAGACCAAACAGGTCAGTCAACAAAAGTTCAAAGGTAAGGTTGAAATCTTACAGACTTACCCCCAATGATCCATGGTGACACCATAGAGTTCAACTAAACAGGACCTCTGCCCTACATTCAACCCGTACGTCTTTGCGCTTCAGTTCAACGCCAGAGATAACGGACAATCCGTCAAAAGTGTCGGATCCCAAAAGTTCAAAGATAAAGTTCAAATTAATGATTAATGTTGTCAAACTCAAGAAGAACTTTCAAACTGTTTGTAGCCACTGCAAGCAGCAGGGTTCATCCAAAACTAAGGAAATTTGGTACCACACGAGTTGAAACCGAGATACTTTGAAAAACGATTTTGCATGTCCGAAATGCAGCTTGAAAGAAGTTACGTTTGTCAATATAAAAAAATGGCCAACCAGCCGAATCATTTCTAAAGCCGAATGTTAAAGATAATGTTCTGTATTCGCAGGGAACGAAAGGGTCCCCTCTATTATGAACTGATGAAATCGGGCCAGGCGAACACAGGAAACAGTGCAGAACTTATTAAATTCGTCCGAGATATACACCTAGACATGAAACCTAACTGTCTGCTCATCTCATCGGTGAACAGGCCATTAGTTTTACGCTTAGCGTTGTTTGCTCAAAAGTAATGCGTAAATGGGTTTTAATTGATTCTTTTTTTTTGTTGCCAATTGTCACTGGTGTCCCACAAGGAAGCATCTTGGGCCCGCTTTTATACTTAACATATTCTTCGAACGTGCCAACAAACAACCACACCCAAGCTTAAACTTTAGCTGATGATACAGCTTTTTTAAACGTACAGAAAACCCCTCAAGAAGCATCTGGCTACTTACAGGATCATATATTTATATATTAGCAAGGGAGTTGAACAAAGGAAGGTGAAGGTCAGTGAATATAATTTTAAATTATGGGAATTATGCCCCCGTCCCCTATTGAAATTAATAAATACTACATTAACACTCGCATGTTAAATAACTCGGAATACCGCGATCTTAGGACAAAAAGGTTCTATTTTTTATGTTGTTTAGGTGCAAATACAACCTTGTTGTCCTAATCGGCGTTTAAGTGGAAATGCCATTTAAAGGCAAAACTAATTTAAATAAAACTAAAAGCAATACAAATTAAGTGGAAGAAATTCTGTATTTAGGCTGGATTGCAAACTTCATTTTTTGTCATTGTTTTGACATTCATTTACTTAATAATGGTGCGAAACTGATTATTATAACTTTGTTGCTGTGAAAAGCTTTGCCGTTACGCTAGCAAATATACAATTTGGTCGTTTTTACACCATGTAAAATTTTACACATTCGAGAAATCCCAATTTCGGAAAAAACTTGCACTTATGTCGATATTGCAATAATGGAGCTGCGATAAGAAGATATGAAAACAAAATAAATATTTAGCCATGTCACAGAGTACAATTCCGTTCCGAAGAAAACATATTTGTTTATTGATACAAAGTGTTTTTTGGTAGTTTTTTGGCCTTTCAGATACCGAAAACTCCCATTCCGTTCATGAAAACAAAAATGGTTTCATTCCGAAATTTTTTTTCGTTACACTCTCACTTTTTAAATTGACCACAAGATTGCTTTCAATTTCACCTTTCCATTTGTTTGGCAATTTTACTTTCAATTTAACAGCTGATTACATGTTTGTCTTTTCAAATTGTTTTCTTGATGACATCTTGTAAGTAAATTGCTTACAAATTGAGTGCAGCCTACGTCACAGCTTTTAATTTATGTAAATTTTGACAAGCAGTAAATATATTTAAAAGACTATCAAGAACAACTTGATCGTGTGGCCGCAGCGTAATGGAAAACTCTTAACAATTTTAAGTGGGTTTCAATATTAATTGGTTTCAGTTAAAATATCAGTAAAAAACAAAAATCCAAACCTCTTGAGTATTTAAATTAAAAAAATTTATTGAAAAACCTACCTGCCTCTTCCTAAAACTTTCAGCATTTATTGCTGATTGCTTCCGGCAAATAATATTTTTCGAGGAATCATTTTCTTCGTTTTTTAAAAAAAAGACTGAGAATAACAATCAATTACATTGTTTTTAACGTTCTTCCCTCATTGATTTTATTAATTAAATTTAAAAGGAAGAGCAGCTGATAAATTATTTACATACATTTTGCTTGTGTTTTAGCAGTTAAAAAATTTTAATGTTTAATAAACGAGTCTATTTAAGGGGAAAACCTGGTAATTTGATTGCACTAAAAGATATTTAATAACCCTTATAAAATAAGTATTCTCAATAAAAATCTTAATTGCCTTTATCAATATCAAACACCGAAAAACCGAAACCCAAGACGGAAAGAAAAAAATCTTAAAATAAAAAGGGGGCTTTTTAAGCCCGATAAAACTTGAAGTTGAAAAAAAATAACAAAAGAAAAATTTAATTTTAACCAAAAAAAAAAATTTTTTTTTTAATACACGTCATTTATATTTAAAATTGTTTCGATAATATGAGTTCCATCGCTTGACAGAGCACATTCTGGACGTCCATTTTTGGGCCACTTTGTCCAGCCTTGCTGGTCCTATGTCACGAAAACCACTAACAATACTGGCCTCAAAGACGTCAATTGTTGCTTGTTCACCATCATAAACGAGTGATTTTACGTAGCCCCATAGAAAAAATCAAGATGTGTCAAATCGCACGATCTTGGAGGCCATTTCCATTTCTCGAAATTATTTGAACGCCAAATTTTTATTTCAATAAGTGGATGACCTGGGTCTCCGTTTGACATGTAGCAAAGTTCAGTTTAAAACACATCTCGCCCGGATAATTTTAATCAGGTTTTCAAACATTGATAATGGGGCGGTAACGACCTCTTTTGACCATAACGCCAGTTCCTGGTAAATTTTTGAAGAAAAGGAGTCTGATGACTCCACCAGGATGTAAAGCGCACAAAACGTCTTTAGAGTATTTGACTTTTGTTTTTCTAATAAATGAAAAACTTAGCACTTAAATTTCGTTTATATGTGCTAAATTCCCTATTCGTACTCTTGATAAACACACTCTAATTTATTGTTGTTAGGATAAGCTCATCAGGCCAGATCATTAGAAAACCTTTTTCCAACGACTTAAGAAAAGCTAAGTTTATTATACAAATAAAACTGTAAGGCGAATGAGAATTACAAACACACAAGTTGTACTTGCAACGATATCAAAGCTTAAACAAGACATCAAAATAAACAGTTGGTTTTTTGTTTGCAAATCTAAATGTTGTTGTAAATGGGTACAGAAAAAACTAAAAAAAAAAAAACGAAATTCCGCAATAAAATTTCAAAAACGACTGCACATATTAGAAAAAAGTTTTACCTTTCTTAAAGGAAATTTTATTGCAGAATTTCGGTTTTTTTTAGTTTAAGCTAAAGCGTTTTTGAGGAACGCGAACATATGCTGTGCAACCTCGGCACTGATAGACTAGCTCACTACCAGCTAGCCTACCGGGGCCTACTTGTAGTGTGTATATTTTCACTTAAACTTTAATGTTTTGTTTTTTACGTTTTAGTAATGCTTGGAATAAACAAATTCAATTACAGATTTTCTCATTCTTAGTTTAAAGATATTTTCAAGAAATTTCATTAATGTAAATTTTTATTGACTGTAAACGACCACAAAAATAATAAAAACAATTCATCATCTAAATTCCTCACAGTTTGAGATATTTAAATAACAAAGTGTAAGACAGTTACACGTCACCGCTATCTCATAGACTAACATTCTTACATAGAATATTAGGGAAGTTCTAATTTAAATAAAACAAATTTATTTTCCATCTCTGCTAAAGCGCCAATTGGAATATCTTTTAAGTAGATATAATTCGTAATGTTCGTAAACTTTTCCGGATTAATAATTTAATATGCATTCTTGATTTGTGTCATAGGAAATTCTGATTCCATAAAACATCGGCACGTTTTTTCTTTAACAACGTAAGCGCATTTTTTTTCGAAATATAACCACCCGCTGGGTTATCATTAAAAATTGAGATGTTCAAAAAAATTTTTTCAAAGATATCAAAACATTTAGTTTTTCATTATATAAAAAGCTCTTAAGAAAGCTTTTGAACAGTTCTAATTTTTGTTATGCACAAAAAAGCTTTTTAAAGTACAAAAAAAAGTTTTTTAATCTTGAAAAGTTTTAACTACTTTCAAAAGCCTATGAAAACTTTTCTCTGATTTTAAAGCTTTTATTTAGCTTAAAGCTTTGGAAAAACCTTTTTAAAAAATATAAAGGTTTTTTAACCAAAAAACAATTTTGTTTAAAATAAAGATTTGCCATATTTTGAATTATCAATAAAACTTTCAATGATTCAAAAGCTTTTTTTAATTCTATAAGTCTGGGATCACACTATGAAAGTTTTCTTTCAGAAAGTCTGAGTTTATTCTTTTCTCCTCTCTCACCCATAAACTCAGACTTTCTTAAAGAAAACTTTCATAGTGTGAACCCAGACTAAGAAATTGTAAAGTTTTTTGCAAATTCCCCTTAAACTTTCTAAAGCCAAACTTCGCTGGATGAAGTCATAAAGAATTGTGGATCCAAAAATAACTCAGGATTATTTT
This sequence comes from Pollenia labialis, assembly GCA_949318255.1. Lineage (NCBI taxonomy): Eukaryota > Metazoa > Arthropoda > Insecta > Diptera > Polleniidae > Pollenia > Pollenia labialis. The sequence goes on from OX439143.1 coordinate 117,455,322, forward strand.
TTTTTTTGAAACCACCTTAATCGCCTACTAACAACATAAGTTTCGTACATTAAAAAATTATTATTGTATATGAAGATGTCTCTGATGACGGTGATGAATAGTAGAAGTGACGTTGTCTGTTATTGTGGTTTTGTTTCCACCAACGTGTTTGAATGAGTGTGATATGTGATGACAATATTGTAATCATGTCTCTTTGTGATATTTTTATTTGTTGTTATTGTGATTGTTTATGTGGTTTTCACATGCAAGGAGCCACAATATTAATGAAAGCCAACAGTTGCTGTGTTGATTTGATATAAGTGTAAATGGAGTGTAGGTGGAGGAATATACTTAAAGGAATGAATTTATCAAAAATTGATAATGAATAATTCTGAAAGAAATCTTGAAGAGAATAAGTCATTAGGAAGATATGAATTCGCGCCTTTAGCAATGCTATTTCTTTACATAAGCAACACTGCACCAAAAAATATAGACTGGAATACAAAAATAGATAAGTAAATCTTACGTAGCTGTCAAAAAACACAACTCTATGATTGTGTTAGTAAGAAATATGTTTACTTGCTTGTTTCATTTCACACCTTCAACATTTTGTTAGAGACAATTTTTTTTTTTTTGAGAGAGAGCTTTGATTCTTGCCCATATTCTATGCACTGAAGTCTTAAACGAAAAATGCCCAAATCACCCAATTTTTATAGTTCCTTAATAATTTTTCACATCTGACCAAATGAGGCAATTATTTTTTATTTCCTTCATAAAATGTTTACATCTACAAACAGGACATCTCTCAAAGAAAATATTTTTTTATCAAAGTTATTTTCGGGAATACAAAATTTATTATTAATACGATTTCCGTATGACGTGCTAAATTCCCAGTTTTTCATATTTGATAAATACACTGAAATTTATTGTTGAGGGAAAGCTAGCTTCTATGCGCATCTCACTGGTTGCTTAGGCCAGCTCATCAGGAAACCTTTTCCAAAGATTTTAGAAAGGCCAAAAATATTATACAAATAAAACACTAAAGCGAATAAGAATTATAAACACAAAAGTCTTACTTGTAGCAATATCAAAGCCAAAACAAAACACCAACAATAAACAGTGAGTTTATCTTTTCTTACATACCCCTACAATTGGTTGGGTTCTTTCCGACTCGAATTGTAGTTGTAAGTGGGTAAAAAGAAAAAACAAGATTAAAAAACAAACTGCTTCATTCTACTGTCTTCGTAAGAAAACAACAAAAAAAAATACAATTTGCCAATTCAGTTTTTTTGCACGGGCACATGCAAGTATGTATATTATCAAAGTTATTTTCGGGAATACAAAATTTATTATTAATACGATTTCCGTATGACGTGCTAAATTCCCAGTTTTTCATATTTGATAAATACACTGAAATTTATTGTTGAGGGAAAGCTAGCTTCTATGCGCATCTCACTGGTTGCTTAGGCCAGCTCATCAGGAAACCTTTTCCAAAGATTTTAGAAAGGCCAAAAATATTATACAAATAAAACACTAAAGCGAATAAGAATTATAAACACAAAAGTCTTACTTGTAGCAATATCAAAGCCAAAACAAAACACCAACAATAAACAGTGAGTTTATCTTTTCTTACATACCCCTACAATTGGTTGGGTTCTTTCCGACTCGAATTGTAGTTGTAAGTGGGTAAAAAGAAAAAACAAAATTAAAAAACAAACTGCTTCATTCTACTGTCTTCGTAAGAAAACAACAAAAAAAAAATACAATTTGCCAATTCAGTTTTTTTGCACGGGCACATGCAAGTATGTATATTATCAAAGTTATTTTCGGGAATACAAAATTTATTATTAATACGATTTCCGTATGACGTGCTAAATTCCCAGTTTTTCATATTTTTTTTTTTTTTTTTTTTTTAATAAACTCGAAACTTGAAAGACTTTGTAATCTTGATTTTATTCCTTAAGAATGCTGTTTAAATCATTAAGTGAAAATAAAGAACGAAATTAAAGAAAAACATTGTATTTTCCAGACAGTAAGATGTCTGTAAAATGTGAAATACATTAATAAAATTATCAACACCTTGTTGTTAGAAGGAATCCTTTTTATTCTATTTTTTTTTTGCTATAAATATTAAATAAATTCCATTTAATCTCTAAAGAAAATATATGAATAATAAAAAATTCTTTTTATTTCAACATTAAACAAACAATGTTACATTCACCTTAAAAGCCCTGGATGAAGAAAATTTTTGCTAAAAGGAAACAATTTCTTAAAAAAAGGATATACTACATGTCTGCAAAGGATCTCTCTTCAAAAGGCTTTCAGTTTATTTTCTTCTTAATACGTTTGAAAAAAACTAAGATATTTAAATTATTAAATAAATTACGAAATGTTGCTAATTTAATTAAAAATTTTTAAAAACCCTGATTTATTTATACATTGAGTTAAATTATTCAATAAAACTTTATTTCGCTTTAACTACAAATATAAAATCCTTAATGTCCTTAATGAATAATAAAATAAGAAAAAAAATGTTTATTTGCTCAGCAGAAAAATTAAATGAAATAGCAATTTATATAACCAGTGTCCTTGAATTGGAAAAAAACATCATCCAATAACATGAAAATTGGCCAATCAAAAAGATTCTCTTCGTTTTTTTTCTGGTTGTCTCTTTAAAGGTCATAACTACCTTTATGGTTACAATGTGAAATGTAATAAGTATACATATTAACTTATGTATATATTAACTTTTTAATGCATTTTTTCTTCTGAAAGACAATCGAAAATTTACTCTCAGTGGACACATTGTATAAAACGTTTAATTCACTTGATTAAATTTTTAATCAAAACTGATTTCATTTTAGATTAGTGCTTTAATTGGTGAAAAATTTTGGAGAATTTTTTCTGTTTTATGTACATTAATCATTCTCCAAGAAATATTGGCCAATAATCGTGTTATTTCTGCTAATGAATCATCCTTGGATAATAATAGAAAATCAGTTTTATATAAATGAATTTTATACCTGAACAAAAATCTTATGCAAACATTTTTCGGGTTTTGGTGAATTTTGCTTTTAACTCTTAACTCTTCAAAATCGTTTACCATAGTTAAGCTTTTTGTGTACCTTATTCCCTGTCCTACTGTTGTAATATTTGAAAATCTATTTTGCTATGCTGGTAATTCATACAACATGTTTCATCCAGCACACCATTTTTTTTTATTGCACACACACTTACAAAATAAAATAATCTCCATAAATTTTTTTGTGTTAAATTTTTCTCCTTTTTTTCATGTCTGTTGAGATTTTAAGTAGAAAAACCTCAAAAACAGCAGAGAAGATGTGAAAAGTTTTTCGTCGTTTTTTTCCTTTCTTACACTTCCCTTCCTGCTTTATTATACAATTTGTTGTACAAAATATTTTCATTTGTCTGTCAAGTACACACACACGCACACAGTCATTTTCGCTTCCCACAACACTTGTGTGTACGTGTCATGGCATTCTTAAGTTATAATCAAAAAAAAAAAAATATAAAAAGGACCTTGAAACCTTAGAGACTTTAATTTTATATAAATGTTTTTTATTTCCAAAAGTGCTAATCTTCGACAGACAATTAAATTTCATTTTGGCAGGACCAATAGACAACAAAAACATGAATAAAAATTAAAACTAAAGCAATTAAATTGTTTTATATTTTCCAGAAAAATTTTTTTACAAACATCTCTAGAGGACTTAAAGTGTTTTTAGATTGTTAGTGGGAGTTTTATGTATTTATTTCACGGAAGCTGTTAAAAATTAAAGTTCTTTTTATTATACCCTACACCGCAAAGATGGGGAGGGGATGGTATTTTGCGTTAATGCTTAAGTTTGTAATTCATTCAAATTCATACAAATATTCGTTATAAACCAACTTTTAAGAAAAATAAACGTCTACGCACAACTTGTAAGACGCAATTTTTAAGACTCTTCAATAAAACTTGCTGAGGTTGAGCCGAGAACGAAAGCTCTTGAAAATAAAAAAGAAATCGTCTAATTTTTTACTTAGCCCCCATACAAAAGATGCTAAGAAACCATCTAATTATTTGTATATATTTATGTAATGTGCGTGAAAATAAATATGAAAAGTTTAATTATTTTTTTTTAAATATTGCATTAGATAAAAATATTTTAAAAAAATATCGCATGCGATAAAAAGTATATTAAAAAATATCGCATGCTATTAAAAATTTCTAAAGAATGTACGTTTATTTACACGAAATTTTAAAGTTTTTATGAAATAATTAGAATTGTGGTTATTTTGTTGAACTATTTATGGTTTTTAATCCAAAATTTTTAATATTTTTAATCAGGCTTAAGTTCATTAAATTTAATTTTCATTAAATTATTTTTATGAAGAAAGGAATTTTACAACATGAAAATTAATTAAAATTGTTATTGATAATCATTCATTCTTGACTGACCTGAGATAAGAACGCAGGCGGCTGGTTACCATGACATGTTTCGATCGCAACCAAACGATCTCCTCAGATGGATTTGCCGTCTTACACTCGCAGCCATCGACGACTGCTGACGTCAATAGTCAAACATCATCAATCCTCTTCAAAAGAATATTTTTTTTTAATTTGTATGTACTAAAAACGATTTTAAAAAAGTGTTTACCAGTTTTAGCTTTTTAAATTTAATTTACAATGAAGCTTAAAGTATTGTAAATACATATGTAAAATTATTTAGTTTTTGTCTAGTTGCTCTGTATTCTGCTTGCACAATGGTGAAGGGTACTGCCGAATATAGCACTCTTACTTGTTTAAATATAGTTTTTCATAAATTTTATTTTAGTTTGTAATGAAAAACGAATTTTAAACATTAATTTATATTTAACTAAATTGGGTAAATCAGGGGGGCTACTCTCTATTGCGATACGAAAACAATTTCGATGCGAAAGCTAAATGCCAACTTGGTACTCTCTATCACTTTCGCAAAATGTTTTGAAAATGGAACAATACTGGCAACAAAAATTAAAGATGGCGGAGATTGACAGTAATGAAATGCTAAAATATGTTAAAATATTTGAAATTGGAAAGTTTAAATAAAATAAATAGTGATGATTTGGGGAAAGAAAAAAAATAATAGATGCGAAAGACAAATGCGCAAACGCATTAAAGAGTACCAATCGCTAGATTTGCTACCATTTTCTTTCGCATCGTAATAGAGAGTAGCCCTCCAACCATTAGACTGAAATTATGAATGTGTTCCTTGAGGGATATGGCCATTGTGTCCTGGAATCAAACCTATTAGAATATAAAGACTATTAACAAGGCTACCAAAATCGGGTTTTAACCGATGTTTTGAACACCGATGCTTATCGTGAAAACAGCGATATTTTCAAACATCGATGTCTTTCCGAACGATGTTGCATTCCTACTCACAGAGCGCTTTCATGAGAATTTCACTCCAAGTCAAATTTTCAAAAATTTATAAAAAAAATTCAAAATTGGATTAGTGTTTATAGGTTATGGTCGACTTGTCCATAGTCTTCATTTAAGTGATATTTTTTTCAAAAATCATAAATTTTTATATTAAAAGACTAATTAAATAAATATCAAATAAGTTTTTCATAAAAATTATAGATATTTCATAAAAACTTTAACATTTCGTGTAAATAATCATATATTCTTTATAATATATTTTATCGCATGCGATATTTTTTTATCGCATGCGATATTTAAAAAAAAAATAAATATAACTGTCGTATTTATCGTCACACACAAAAATAGATATGTATAGATCAAATTCAGCTAAAACATTTTTTATTGCAAACATAATTATTTTATCAAATTTTACGGGCATCAGTCCATATTTCACCTTTTACACATACCACTCCCAATAAATACTGTTTTGTTCTTAAAAATTTCGCTATTTGCATACATTTTGTCAAAAATTGCATACTTTTTTAATTTGTTAAAGCAAAATTTTTTGACAGTAGTTTCAGAATTAACTTTAACTCCCCTACATGCTCCCTTCGGAAAATTATTCTAGAATGTATAAAAATTCCTCTTAAACCTTGTGTTTTACATACAAATCGCAATTCTAAAGAAAAACACAAACGCAGATAGTGTTTGTGTAGTAAATCGTTAAAAAAAAATAAGTTTTCCCTGTTTGTCATCTCTCGATTACAAGAATAATGTTCTTATCAAACTCAAACAAAGAAAAGAGGACAATATTTAATTTCATTCAGGTTTTTTTTTAAACACAAACTTCAGTGTGTTCGGTTCAGCTCATAAATGTTCATTCGTTTCGGTTGTGCTTAGCGCCTTTTTGGTTTGGTAATCAAAAACCCAAAATTTTTTTACAAAAATCAAATTCACATACGAAAAAAACCAGCAAAATAATTTTAGGCAAACAAAACATATACACAATACACACACAAGCTGTTCGTGCTGTGGTCGTTGCTAAAATTTTTTGTTTATTCATTTCTTTATCAATGTAAAAAAAGAAACATTATAGAATATTAAAATATAATGTTAGTCTACAGTATCACTACAATTGTTCTGTTTTTTAACGAAGAACTGAGCACTTATGTAGTGCTCGTCTACACAAACACTAAAAAAATAGATATCGTGCCTGAGTGTGAGCCGAACTCTAAATAATGTTCTGTTTTTTTCAAACACTGGAAAAAATACAGATCGTAATTGTAAAGACATTAAAACAAATTGGATATAAGCTTTCTTAAAGTATAATCTACTCATAATCGTACCAAGTCCTCAAACAAATGTGTTCCCAGAATGGAGTGCCGCTTTTGCCCTTAAACAATCTTATTATTTTAAGCCCTGTGCTTAAAATTCAGATTGACATTCTGAAGACTAATAAATGAAATTTTGTACATTTGCTTTTCTAAAACTCTTTCAAAAATATTAAGAATCGTTTTTTAATTTTACCAAGCCATCCAACAAATAAGTCACAACTAAAGTTCACTTTAAACGATGATTCTGTTAATACCCAGGCTGGCAACCAAAACTAATTTCGGAATCGGTGTTAAAGTATTGGTGTCAGAATCGGTATTTACATTTTATCGGTATCGGTGCGCGAGCAAAGCAGGTTTGTACCGATATATGTAAGTCGGTTTTACAATTTAATTTACCAAACCAAACAAGTATGTCATAAACCATAAAACCGGTCGGTTGGCGACAATTATCAAGGGGATTTTTCCCTAAAATATTATATAAAAATTGTTCTATCCTTGCAAAAAAAAAAAAAATATATAAATTTTATAGCGTAGAAACAAAAAAGATTTCAACACTTCACACGTTCGCTGCAATATCGACGATAGTGAAGTTTTACTTAATGTTGAGAAATCACGTTCTAAGAGCAAAATATAAATCATAATAATAATATAAATTCTAACTATAAAAAATAGTCAGCTATTTTAAGCACTCTGAACGCAATTCTATAGGTCGTTTTAAGGGCGTAATTGTCTGTTCAATATCAAGAAAACTTTGAACTTGATTCCTCAACATTTAACAAAATTGCACTAACGTCAATATTGCACCGAAGTGCGACTAATAAAAAATATGATTGCTGGCAACCAAAACTAATTTCGGTATCGGTATCTTTATCGTTATTAAACTTTTTTATTTTTATTTCGGTTTCGATATCAATACCTGAATTCACTTTCAAACGCAATTTAAACGGTAACGGTATTAAGAACGGTATCGTTTGCCAACCGTGGCTAATATTCACAATTGATGTAGAGTATTTGCAGGTCGAACTTTTCCATTTGTATTTTCTTACCTGTTATTTTCTGCACAACTTTAAACATTTAAGTGATTTATAAATATTTAATGGCAACATTTTATTTTTTCTATTTTCAGGTATGTGTTTTTTTCTATCCAGGAAAATATTTAACAAAAAGGAAAGTATATGTATTGTGTTTAATAAAATTAAGACTCATCTGATTTAAAAGCAAATACATTTCATAAATATTTTGAATAGTATTCATTAAAAAATATGTATACGAAATTGTTTAAATGAAACAGTAGTGGAAAACACTCATGCTATAATTTACGCAGCAAAAAGGCAGAGAATTGTTCTAGGGGAATGACTGCAAGAAAGTGTTATTTACATAATAAAAGAGAGGGATTCCCACCACTGAATTCTCGTCTATTTTTTGAAGGATCTTTAAAGCAAATATTTTGCTTTTTTACAAATACAATCATTTATATCATAGTAGGTGTTATTGTCTACAACTAGGCAATACACATGCTACATACAACCTTTTTTTTTTTTTTAAATAATCCCTGCAGCACCCTTTGTTTACAGAAATGTAACAAACTGGCAGAAAGCCCCAAAATGGTTTTCGCCATTATTCTACACTGTAAATTTGCTGTAATTAATTAAATAATTTTAACAAAAAGAATACGGGAATTATCCTTCTCTTTAGTTATATTTTTAACATGAAAATAATTTGTAAACTTTAAACCAACCGAAAATGTACGGGTTTCTTCTTGTACTGTTGCTGTTGTTTCTACAACAGACAAGTAAATTGTTATTGCTTTTTTTACTTTGGTAGTGCTGTTGTTGTTCCTACAACAAACAACGAACACGTATTAAATCATTTCATCAACCTTTGTAGTGTTGTTGTTTTTCTACGACAAACGGCGTCACGTACAAACCTGCGCAGCCGAAATTTTATCTTCTTTACCATTTTTTAACGCCAAACAACCTTACTAGTAAACATTTTAGCGCACATAACATCAAGAGTCGTCTAAAAAAAAACATTTTTAAAGTTGAAATTTAAAAATAAGTTAAATTTTTTTTTATTTTGTTTAAATCTTAAAAGGGGTTTCCTAAAATTTTAAAAATATTTTAAACAAGATTGAATATTTTGCCTTTTATACAAGCCTTAAAGAATCCCGGAAAATATGTTTTGACGACTTTTTGAAAAAGAACGATGCAAGATTCAGCATTGTTTTTTTTTTAATTCAAAATTTTAATTTTTTTTCTAATATTATACTTTATTTTAGTTATGTATTTTATAAAGCTTTTTTGTCCTATTCCTTTAATTTTTAGGAATAGGACTATTACAAAAAAAGCTTTATAAAATACATAACTGAAATTTAGCTCATAGAATAAATTCGAAAAATAAAAAATGTTGAATATTATACTTTATTTCTAATTTAGAAATAAATGTTCTTTTGAATACTTTACAAAAAAACTTTGTTCCAAAAATAATTAAAAATAAATATTTGGGAATTTTTAAAAATCTTATGGGAATTCTAGGAATCATACATTTTTCCATCTAAAAATTTATTTTTTTTATTAATTCTGCTTATAAATTTTGTAAATGATTATCAAAAAGTAATTTCAATTTTTGGGAAGCACGAATAACAAAATTTTTTGAAAATTTTGTAAATGTTTAAAAAATTAAAAGAAAACAGATTTTGGAATTCTGAGATCACTGGTAATATTTTTCATTAAAAAAATTTTAAAAGTTTAATTTTATATGACCATAATTAAATTGTTGCTAATAAATATGTTATATCTAAATAAAAAAAAAATTGAAACAAATTAAAAAAAAAATAATAAAAAATTAAAAATTAAAAAATAATAAAAAAAATTAAAGAAAAAAAAATAAAAAATCGTTTTTGGAAAACTTTAACAGAATTCTAAAATTTTGATTAAAATATTTTCCCTTAAAAAGTTTTTTAAGCAAAATTGAGAAAGTAGATTTTGGGCAACTTTCGAATGTTTTTTTTTTTTTAAACTCAAAATATTTTTTTCCCTTGGTATTTTTTTTTTAAGTAAAATCAAACATTACCATTTTATGGATTCGGCTTAAAAATTTAATATAATTTAATTTAATTTAATTATAATTGATATCGTTGTAAATAAGACTTTTTGAGTGTTTGCAATTCTCATTCAGTCTGAAGTTTTGTGTGCTAATAAATTTGGATTTTCTAAAATTTTTTGGGAGAAAGTTTCCTAAAGATCTGGCTTAAGCAACCAGTGAAATGCGCATACAAACTTACTTATCCTCCAACAATAAATTTCAATGTACTAATCAAGAATAAAAATTGGGAATTAAGCACGCTAAGCAAAATTTTGTATTCCAAAAATTACTTTGATAAATTTGGGAAATGTTAAAAAAAAAAATTAAAATAATAGAAATTTTTCAAAGACTTTTGAGAATTCTCGGATTTCAATTTTGAAATCTGGAAATAGTTTATTTTTATTTTTTTAGTCTACAAGTTAAATTTCATTTGCAACTGTCAAAAGTTTAACATATTTTTAATTAAAAATGTTTGGAAATCTTTAAACGTTTATTGGGATTTTCTTTATTCAATTTTAGAATTTATTTATTTATTTATTTATTTATTTTATTTTATTAAAAAATATTAATAGACGTTTAAAAAAAAACAATTTATATTTTTTTTTAATTTGAATTTCCTTAAAATTTTAAAATACAAAAAATATTATTAAAATAAGGGACGAGAAAATATCAAATAATGACAAATTGTCTTGTTTAGGTACTTTGATCCGCAACAGAGTTCAGGGATGCCAAATAATTTTTCCATTTTTTTTTTGTTTTTATTGTTTTTTATAATTTTTTAATTTTACGCCTCTGTATTTTGCCATCAGATAATTTGATTTGTAGAATTGCAAATAATATAAATCCTGAAATATGTAATTTAACGGGGGGAAAAAGAATGCAAAACAATTTTTAGAATTTCTTTCTGTTACTAAACATTTTTCCTCACACAAAACCGCACAATATATTGTAAATAGTAGTGGCCCATTTTGCAAAATATGTCTTCTTTTATAATCTCGTTGATATTTACTCATGTATGCTAAAGAGGGAAAATTTAATACGAATTTTGCTGTGTTTTTTGTTTGTTGTACTTTTACATTGTACATGTGTGTATCCCAGAAATTATAATATGCCAGACCTAAAATATTTATTATAATTTTTATACTGCTACGGTTTTCCGTTATGCAAAAAAAATTTTCTGTGAAAATAATCGCAAACATACATATGAGTTGTATAAATAAACAGCTACTTTTACGGTTGTATAGATGCCCAGTAGTTCGTGAAACTAGAACAAAAAATTAGGCGAATTTAATAAATTCTAAAGCATTCCAGTTCTGATGTTTTTAAGCATAAAAAATAGCCAAATAAATATCAATGTCCGGCATTACAATATTTTCCACCTCAGTAAAACAAAAGAAAAAAAACTATTGCTTACACTATTTCGTCTAATAATTAATAGCTAGTTTTAAATACGAAGTAAAAGAACTGGCTCAAAGTGACAATGTATGAGCGATGTTAACCCTCCAAAGTGCCCTATAAGTAATTAAAGACACAAACTTTTATAAAAGAACACGACATCTTTAATAAGTCCCGTAATTATAAGTTGTCATTTTAAACCCTGCCGGGCACTTTCAGGACGAAACTCATATGTGTGTGTAAATGGGTATGTGTGCGTGTGTGCATGTATTTGTTTAAACTTTACAGATACGGTTTTTACACGCACTGCGTAAATTGTAATTTTTTTTTATTTAAAAATAAAACACACAATTTACCCAGAAATGATACGCAGCTTACAGCCAAACCGGCTACTATTGGATGTAACGGACACACTGTGACAGACGAACATTTACACAAACAGACAAGAACAGACATTTTGTTGTAAATGCATGAAAACAAAAAATGTGAAAAAGTAATATTTGGAAGCCAAAGGGAGATTTTCAACATTCCATAAGTGATGATGAGATTATAAACCACATTTTACAACAATATTTCTTACACTTCTTGTCTTATCTGGGAAATGTGGTAGGTCCCATAAGTGGCTGACTTGACTGGCAGTCGGTCGGTCTGTTAATCTGGCTGAATGAATAGGAGGTGTTTATTTGCCTGCTGCTGATGTTGCCGCTAATGCACAGTGGCAAATATGTATAGAAACAAAATTGTAGATATTCGAAAATTCCGCAAATCTGTTGCAATTTTTATGAAATGTTTTCCATATTTGTCTGTTAATGTGGCACATCGAAAATTTGTCGAATTTTGTGGCAAAAAATTAATATTTGCGGGAAATTTTGCTTAACTTCTTTAATTAAAAAAAAAAGAAAAAAACAAGAGTAGCGAAAAAAGGCCAGGTCAATCAAAACATCCGAAGCGCAAGAAATCGTATGTTAAGTACAACGCTCGGCAACATGTTGTAAGGCCATGCGACCAGATATGATGCCGTACTATTTTATTACAACAAAGCTCAGCGACATTTAAAAAAGGATTGTGAAGTTTTTAATCCCCTCCCCTCTAGTTTCATATAGATTCAAGTTTGTCCCGTGCGACTACGATTAAGTTTAATCGATTTAGAACGCTCTCACTTGAATACGCTTTGCTTAAGAACTGGGTGTCTTAAATTGACTTAATTTAGATAGGCCTTATAAAATGAGTGCTTTTTTTGCCACAAAATTCATATGTTGCCAGAAAGATGGGTAAAGTTCGTATCTAACGTAGACAAATACTTCGAAAAAAAAATTTAATTGCACCAAGGAAAAAAGTCGTAATAAAAATCAAGTATAAAAAGATTAAAAATTTTTTATTTCCAACTACTTTTATTATAATTGTATCCTACTGTGCAATGCTTTCTGTCAGTTAATGTGAGTCTTTTGTAAAAGTTTAATGGCCAAAAGGGCAAAAACCAGAGAAAATGTATTTTAATATTAAATTTTTTTTTTATTATTTGTTTGTGTGTAACGCTGTGTGTAAATCCTGTGTGATTATATGAATATAATTATTTATATCTTAACTCAACACTTTGCATAAGTTGCTGCTTTTTAAACGCTAAGATATTTATTTGCATTTAAACTTTGAGTATTATTATTAGAGTATGTATAATAATAAAAAAAACAAACACTTATGTTTAATTTATTTATTAGAAGGGATTAAGTTATTAAAAAAAATTAATTTTAATACCTTCGTTTAAAGAATTAAATGATATTTAAGTTTAAATTACAAGAAATTAAATGTGAGCTTAGCTTCCCTTCTCGTAGTATTCTCTCAATAGGTTACGATTTTTGGTTAACCTAAAAACTTAAGTATTTCATAGTTTCCTTGAAGATTATTTTTTTCTTTTACAATAAATTTCGTTGCCATCTTTTTTCAATCAACCTTTCTTCCAGCACACAAAGAAAAAGTTCATAAATATCAGCTATAAAAACTTTTATTTAAAGTTATCTTTTCGCAATAGTCTCACTAATCCAGAGTTATAACTTGAAAGATAAACTTTCGCCAGTTCATATTAAAACTGTGTCAGAAATTTTTAAATACAGCCTGTAGAGAAAAGTTTTTTATATCTAATAAAACAGAGAAAGATACAATAATATTGGTTATAAAAATTTTATTTATAGACTCATTTGTAAACAAGAATGTTCCTTCTCTTTATGCAAACATATCCAAACCAGGGATGGAAATCATGTTACAATTTTCCTTTTTTTGGGTCATTTAAAACGTTCTTAATATCTTGGGACATTTAAAAGTTTACAATTTGTATTAAAAACAACTCACAGTGAAATTCTAAAGAGATTTTTAATTCATTTTGGAATATCATGAAATCAAAAGTAGACTTTAATAATAAAATAATTTAGCATCAATAAGAAAATTAGGAAAAATTCTAGTGAACATTTTTTCAATCCTGGAACTATAATTTTTAAATTTTTTAGGGAGGTTGTATTACAGTTTTTTAGGGAGGTTGTATCACTCTTTTTCTACTGAATTGATTATCCTAGATTTCAATTTCAAACGGCTTAGAGGAACTAGAAAGAATTTGACACCAATATTGTTATTTTCTGTTGAGTCTTTCGGAAGTAAGCTTTCTTTCAGCAGATGGACAGACGAACATGACTCAATCGACTAAGAATTAGTCAAGTACCCTGAATAAACAAACCTATATAAACTTTATGGGGTCTAAACAAGTTTAACACGGAATAACAAACTATGTATACCTTCATTCACCACAAGGTGTAGAAAGTATAAAAATGACTTCATTTATTATTAACATTAAATATTAATCTAAATAGATGCAACAACTTATCACTACAACAAAACAAAAAATGGATTTTGAAAATCAATACAATACAACACTGGCCCAACATGTAAAGGCTCTAAGTCCACTTTTTTTACATGTTTAGCCAGCGACAAGATGAAAAAAAAAATAGTGCAGCTTTATATGTAAAAACTCATATTGCATCACATTTTAAGCTTAACATTTTTTGGTTTAAACAAACAAATTTCAATACGATTACAATTAAGTAGTAACGGGTGTTCAAAAATTCACAAATCTTTTTAATTTTAATAAAAAAAGAGTTGTTTTTGAGATTTTGAAAATATTTGCATGTCAGTTTATTACAATCAGGTTCCGGTTAAAAATTCAAAAAGATGTCGGTCAAGTGACCCCCCTACTGGCTCGGCTGGCTCACAATCTAATACCAAAATTCCCAGTCACGTTTTTCAATAAACTGTTGTCAATGGTTGATATCTGCTCGATAATGTTGTTTTTAGCTCAACTGCTGTTGTTAGATTATTTGTGTACACTTTTAATTTTGAAAATACCCCCACAAAAAATAGTCCTTAGGTGTCAAATCACACGATCTTGGCTGCCAATTCACTCCTTCCTCCTCTATGAGAAATAATGCGATTTTCGAACTTTTCTTTCGAAAGATCCATTGTTTCTCTAGCTGTGTGGCAAGTGGCACCATCCTCTTCGTCTAAATCATAAATTTTCAGTCACAAAAAGTTTCGCTTTTTCTCTGCATTAGGATACGAATTGGTTAAATTCAGCCGTGTCGCTCTGAAGGATGGGCATTGGCGCTGGGTATCACAAAGGGACCACTGAATGACCCAAGTGAGCTGTCTCTCGATGGCTGCCCATGGAACCTAACCTAACCCAGTATATCCTAAATATGTAACAAATGAAATACAACTAGTTGTTTAAAAAAACTTTTAAAAATGATAAAAACCGTATACCAAAACTTATAAAAGGACTTAAAGTGTCTATATAAAATAAGAAAATATCAATATTTTTAAACTTTATTTTCATAGTTTTAGTTTAGAATCTCCATATATGTTTACTAAAAAAGTTCTTTTAACTTACATATTAGCCAACTTTTTTCTTATATTCATACTTCTTTACCAATATGAGTTCAGTAAATAAAATTTATGGCCCAAAAAATAAAAAATTTTTTTTTTTCTTAATATTTCATCATTTAACATGTAAATCCCTTGCAAATACCCTACAGACACAAAGGCAAACAATAGATTTGGAAGGCAAGCAAAAAATTGAAAATAAAACTTTCGAAAATGTAATGGACAAATATGGAAGTTTGCATATTTGTATTTTTTTTTTTTACAAAACTTACATTTAAATTTCACATATTTCAAACAATTTGTTTAACTACATTTTACATATGTATTTATACACACTACTCTTTACACTTAGAAGCATTTCATACACACATACATATACAAAGAGAGTTGAATACAATAAAATAAATACAGTTAAATTCAAAAATCCTTTTAGCATTGCTTGGTCTTTTCTCCATCTTTCGTTTTTAATTTGCCTAAATGTATGCACTCTAAAAGGCTATTGGATGTTAAATAAAGTGTGATTAAGTGTGTGTGTGTGTGTGTAGAGTTTATTTTGTGTCTGTGTGCATGTTTTTAGGGAGGTTTTTGATGTGTTTGTGCCAATTTCAATATTTATGTAATAAAAATTCAATTTAGCAAAAGTTAAACTTTATTGGCAAACAGAGAAACGTTACAAGTGTAAGTTTCGTTGTGTAAGAACAGTTCAGCGTTGCCACTGAAAAATTTTCTATATGAGGGCAATTCCATGTCAAATCGACCAAGAGTGGGACGCGACCCCTTTCAATTTGAATGGAATTTGGTGAGAAGGTTGCTTTTATCCTATAAGGAGCATATATGAACGAAACAATTTTAAAATTTGTTTTCTCAAAAGTTATGTCATATTCAAAATGTTACAATTTCGCCAAATTATCCAAATGTGTTGGGTTTATTTCTTCAATATCTGCGGTTTGCTTCGCAATTGGGACCGTATTTTTATCGGCGGCTGGCTAAACCGGCTGTTAGCCGCTTCGGCGCAGGTCTCTGAAACTTCTGGATGAGTCAAATTAATGACCAACTCCACTTTATTTTTTTACCTCCATCATTTATTTCTAACATACCTACCAGCTATCTCCATTTCCTAAGAGGGCTCCATACAGACCCATAACCTACGTTAATTAGTTTTTTGTCCTTAACTTTTTCTCGAGGCATACTTGCCATTTATCACCACTTCTTGGGGGAGCTCCCATACAAATATTGCATTTTAAAAAATCGCCTTTTGTGAATAAAATCAAAAGTTGGCAAGAGATTTTAATCATTTAAGGCTTGTTTTGTTTGCAACTTCTTTTTTTATATGTCTGAAATTATGAATTTTTAACAAAAAAAATTTCGAAATGTTGCTAATTTTTTTTTTCAATAACATACTAACGCTGGCAACGCTGGTACAGTTTTGCCTGTGCATGTGCAATCGCTGTCCGTGTAAGTGTCAGCGAAAACAAGAAAAGCAGTTCTTTAAAAGTATCACCACAAATACATACACACAAATAATATCAAAAATACAAAGTTACGTATAAAATTTTTTTTACTCTGGAGGTAACGCATTGAGAAATTCAAAATTATCGATATCCACGATATTATAAAGTAAATCGGCCTAATTATGAGTGTCGTTTTCAAAGTCGAAAACCAGTTGTTTTCGATAATTGGTATGTTAATTGTCTAAGTGTTTCACACTGTCGTTATCGTAAACTCAAAATGATATTGACAAAAACTTCAAAGGACTACGACTTCGATTACGACAACGACAACGACTTCGCCCACGATAACGGCTTTCTGAGTAAGGCTGAATATGTTTATCTATCACTTTGAAATGCATTTACAAAATCTTTAAGAAAAACCTTAAAAAAAAATTAAAAAAAAAAATTTGTTCTTTAAGTCCAATTTTTACCTCACATCTCACATATTAAGCGAGATTTAAACGTTTGAGAACCGGTATGATTTCACATCATTTGTAATTTTATAAAGAGCTGTTTTTAGTGGCAATAAACTGGATCTAAATTCTTAAAAAAGTATCAATGAAATTTTAAATTAATAGATTTCTCAGCAAAAGAAAACTTTATCCCAAAGCAGGGCTGCTATGTACTTTTATCCTTGTCCCCAAAAAATTGAAAAAAAATCCCCAAATTACAAAAATAAAATAACCTTAAAAAGGTAGTATTTTTTTATTGCTTATTTTTTTTTGACCAAATTTATAATATTTTTTAAAAAATAGAAAGAAATATATTATTTAGAAATCCCAAAAATCACCACATAAAAATTTATAGTAAAAAAAAAACATTTTATTTTGTTTGTAGCGACTGGTTTCGGCATGTTTTTTAAATCTTTTTTATGCGATTCCAGTGAGGAATTACAAGCAGAACAATAAGCTGTTTTTGAAGACAAATAAGTCAATTTATAAGAATTTGGAGCTTGTTCAGTCGGCTTTAGCCATCCTTAAAATCAACAATAAAATACATATTTTCCCCAACTTTATTATATTGTCGTTCATATTTACTTAATTTTGGGGTAGACATAATTGCTTGAAAATTGTCTTTAAAAAATCAAAAATTGTATGTGTTTCAACGGTTTTAGATTCTTTTTTAAATTTTTCTTTTTTTAAAAACACTCCCTCTAGAATAATAACATAAGTTTATTAATTACCTTTCACACACTTAACAAAAATATTTATCTTAATTAGGACCCTTTACACCGTATAAGTGGTGATAAGAAAAGTAAGATAAAAGTTTTGCTACTTTTTTTATATTTTGTATACGAAGCAAAGAAAAATAAGCGTTAATAATAAAAGAAGGAAAAATATATTAAAAATGTGTAAAATTCGCAAAAAAAAAATCCCCGATTATCTTTATTAAATCCCCAAATGACTTTCTTTGACATTTTTGCTTGCATGAAATCCCCAACTTTGGGGATAGATACCCAAGCATGGCATCCCTGTCCCGAAGACAAATTTATCTCAATTCACATTTAAAATACATTTTGGAAAAAACCCATTGAGAATAAAATGATAATGAATTCTGTTTCCAAATTAAGAATTTCGTAAATTTATTATCAATTTCTCAATTGTTTTATAAAAAATTATTTCCAACCTTTTTTTTTTTTTTTTTTTTAAAAACTATTTTAAAAAAAAATTGTTTTATAAAAAATTATTTCCAACCTTTTTTTTTTTTAAACTATTTTAAAAAAAAATTTCATTTCAAGTTGATATCAAATCTCGGTTATTGCCAGATTTAAATTCCCCTTAGAATTAATTCTTTGATTTATCTGTCTTTTATTTTTTGCTCAACAGTAGCAAAAATCTATTTATTCTTGTATTTAACGAAAAACGAAAAAAAAATATATAAATAAAATGTAAGAAAGACCGACAAAATATTGTGGAATTGATGTTTACAGTAGAAAAGAAACTAATGGAGCAATATTTCGATAATATAACTAAAGGCAGCAAAAACGAGAAAAAAAAATTATTTTAAGATTTGCTCTATCTTCAACCAACTTTATCCTTAATTTTGAACAAACACCATCAGTGCAGAGCATTCACTTTCGTATGCCGCTTTCTTCAAGAAAATACAATAGAAAAGCGAAATAGATGAAATATTATGCAGCAAATAATAGAAAGTTAGCAATATTTTAAATTGTTAGAAGAAATGAGTTTAAAACTCGCAGAGTTCTGGGTGGCTCTGAAGGGAATGAAAAGTAAAAGATTAGAGATAATTAAAACTCATAAAGGTCAGGTTTCCTTGAATAGCAGTTTGACGAGAAAATGTATTCCCTTATAAATTCAATAGTTTCCCGTTACCAATCCAAAGTTCTCTCTTAGAGTTTTGCAGGTCTCTCTAGTTTTCCATTTTGCGTATTTATAAAATTTTCTAAAATATTTTTTTAAAATTCTTAAATTTTCCTAACAAAAATTTAATTTAAAATCTTACTGGGGTAATTTTTCCTTTTAGCATCTTCTAAGTATTGGAAAAAAAATTGTGTATGTAATAAAATCAATTTCAATATTGCTTATTTTTTTTCTTTAGTCAGTTTTTAGTTGAAACTAAAGTGGTATTATGATGCGATAGATTTCCTATCTAAACTTTCAATATTTCTTTTTGTTATCGTCGTTGTTGTATTTTCGTTTGCCCCTGCAGAAAAAAGGATTATTTGCAAGATAAATTGGAAGAAAATTGCATAAAATGCAAAATACATATAAGTTTGTTGTTGTTGTTGCTATTTCTTTGGCAATAATAGATTTTATTCCTAAACTGATTTTCAGCTTAAATTTAAAAGAAAAATTTGATGCGTTTTTTCTTCGTGTTTTTTTTTAGATATTAAAAAAGGAAATAAAATTGCTTAAAGGGAAAAATGGAAAAATTCGAAGAAAATTCAATGGTAATACGAGTATAACCACTTTTGTCCAGAATCCAAATTCACAAAAACTTAATTTTTATGTAACGTGTTATGCCACATTTAAGTAGAATCTATAATTTTTTTCCAGTTGAAAAAGATAAAAGATTAAAGGCGATTTTAAACAATAGGAGCCGCCTTTTGAGCAGAAAAACTTTTTGTAATAACTTAAAAAAAAGTGGCTTCTTTATGTAAAAGTAACTGTACTGATAGAAAAGGCGTCATAACGCTGATGTATTTTGACATCAGTTCTATGACAAGTGTCTTCGTCTTTGACCTCATGACACTTTTTATCATTTGGCCAAATCAGTGTCAAAAATTTAAATTATATCAACAATGGGATGACACATTAGCATCACAGAAATAACGAAGCGGGCACAGCTAAATTAAAAATGTCATCCGTGCGATGACTCAGTTACATCGGCAAAAGGACTCATTAGGCTTAATTAAATGACAAAACGTCATTAAATTAAGTCATTGGGATTGACTTACGTCAAAGGGAGAGAATATTATTATTTACTTACCCGTTACACATGTTTGTTTCACTTTTGTTGCATTCCGCCCTTTGTTTACAGAAGAACTCTCAATTATAAGTAGTGTTTTTCATACGGGATTTTTGTCCCGGAATCCCGCACATTTTTCGGGAAATTTGTGCGGAAATTATCCGGATTTTGGCAACTTTACTGCTGATATAATTGTAAATAAGTTGTGCGATGAAATACATATGTACATCTGAGACTTTAGGCAAAAAGGTCTTATATAAAAAAAACGCATTTTATGTTTTTGATTGGCTTTAATTAATTTGTTTTTGTCTCTTTTTGTAAGGTTTAAATAACTTTAGTCTAGGACAACTGCTTCTAATCGTTATCATCAGCTCTTAGGAAAAAATTCTATGAAATACACCAACTGAACATTTTTCAATTTAACATAACGAAAAACTACAGTTTCTGACTTAAGGCAGTTTTGCCAAACGCCAAAGAGATGTCAATTCATATCCCATAAGAAGGCAATGTTTAATATTTAACGCTCTGTAGTTTCGAAAGAAAAAGAGTAAAAATGTACAGAATTTTTAATTGGATTAAAGACCCAGATTTATTTCATAACAACAAAAAAGTTTTTCCCACATGCTTCAAAAAATTTAATGATTTAATGCATAAAAGATTTTTCGGATTAGATTCTGTAAGAGATGATGGCAAAAGTTATTAATAAAGAAAACGCTTATCAGATTCTAAGTGAATTATGTTTAAAAAAAATGGGAATTACAAGTTTTGGAGGAAGTTCTAAGTAAACTGAAATTGTCCTAGATATTATATTATGTTCCTTTGACTATAAAGGCAAACATCCGTAGAAAGGAAACGTGTTTTCTCATTGAAATCTTCTTGATAAAAATTAGAAATAGGCCCTCAAATGATTCTGTAAATGAATATTCTGAACTTAAATCTTATTTTAAAAGGAATATGTATTTTTTAATAATTGGTTTATTTGTTTGGGTTAATATAAATATCGTTGGCTTTGAACTAATTCTGTGACAATAAGTGCCTAAATCTATTTGTTTAGTTTTAAAGGACAAACATTTAAAACTTTAAAGGTGGTTTTTGGAAATTTGCTCCGAATTAAATATAATCATCAGTTCTCTTCAGTTATTGTTTTTAAGTTTTTATTCCTAAATACTCATAATGCCACAGATCACATTAAAAAAAAGATAACTAAAAAGTCATAATTGCATTTTTGGATTGAAATCCAGCACAAACGGTTCAGTAGGAAAAGGCCTATGAATCCAAATGTGGAACAATCTCCCTTAAAAAAATTAATAATTTTGTTACAAAGACTAACGCTAATGGTGGCAGAATGAACGGATTGACATATGATTTTGCATAAATGAATTTTGTATGACTACAAAAATAAGAACTAAGTTTCGTGATGATCCGTTCATAATGTACCATAGGCCCCATATAAAGTTTACTCTCGGAAAACACTTAAGTACGCGTAAAACCGTAACGAATAATGCTTTTGCGATAGATTTTATATGACTAGAAATTACACTATCAAATTTCCCATATAAAGCCTACTCCTTTAATATTCGTACTATCGGTGGAGGGTATCAAAGATTCGGCACAGAAGAATATAGCAATCTTATATTTATTTGTTTTTATACCCTCCACCACAATTAGTTGTGAAGAAGGCATATTAAGTTTGTCATTACGTGTGAAATTTTTTTATTATTCATCTCAGACCCCATAAAATATATATATTCTGGGTCCTTGAGTGATTCTAAGTCGATTTAGCCATGTCCGTCCGTCTGCCCGTCTGTTGAAAACACGCTCACTTTCGAACAACTCAAAAAAAATGAACAAACTTGGTGCCAAATTGCTTGTAGTTATCCTAAGCAGTTTGGGATTGAAATTCAGCAAAATCGGTGCAGTAGGACCAGAGCTATGAATTAAAATGTGGAACCACCACCTAAAAAATGATAATTTTGTTACAAAAAATAATATAAATGGTGGAACAAGGCACGGAATGAGATAAGATTTTGCAAAAATTTGTTTTATTGGACTGGAAATCACGCAGTAAAATTTCGTGAAGATCCGTCCATAATTTACCCTAGGCCCCATATAAACAATACTCCCGGAAAACAGTTTAGTACGCCTAAAACCGATAAAAATAATGCTATCATTACAAAATTTGAATTGAAACTGTTACTCAAGCTAGTTTAAATTGCTAAATAATTTAATATAGATCTAAACCTCAAACCAATCAATTTTAATGCTGATGTCTGTTTTTATTAAGATAAATTAATAATAAATAGACATCATATAGATATCCCTCCTGAAATATTCGAACAGTCGGTGGAGGGTTTTAAAGATTCGGCACAGCAGAATTTAGCACTCTAACTTGTTTTTCTTTTGTTTCAAAACCAAAAAAGAAAGAATTTAACATTTTACCAAAATTTTAATTAAAAGGAAAATCGCAAATGGAGGAATGATTTTTTTTGCATTGTACTTAAAAGTATTTCCATTTGAAGAAATATGAACAAACTTGGATTAATAAGAAAATGCTTAATTCGGCTTTTGAAAAACTACGCAAAACTATGGCATTATTCTTTAACATGAGAGCAATCAGTGATGCAGCAAATAACCTACGAAGTACACAACTTTTCTTGGTACAGTTTACATGTAAATTGTACTCTTTAACATTTACATACATATTATTTACATGCTTAAACTTTCATTCCTACAAAAATGAATTTGTATGCGTGTGTTTAAAAAAGAAATTCAGGAAATTCGTCTTGTGTTTGTAGAATATATTTCAAATATTTATGCATTTGTGTGTGTGTGTGTGAAAGAGAGCAAGAGAGATGGCATGAGAATAAGCTTTATTATGTCTTTGCATTATGTGCATTTATTTAACTAACTTAAGTGTGCGTTTTTATTACTGAAACTTTAGCTCTTCAAAAGAATCCTTTGCAAAGGTCTTTCTTCCTCTTTCCTTAAATTTTTTGTTGGCATTTTCTTTATTTCGCTACCAAACAAATACCACCATTTGAGCAACTCTGTATTTGTTGAAATTTTATAGTCGTTAGAAGCACTTATTTCATTGTAATTTTCCTTATTTTTTTCATCTTTTAAAAGGCCTTCTTTTTGTAATAAGAGGATAAAGATTACAAAAGTAGTGCCACTAGTAGTTATTTCCATTTTTGCACCTAAATTTGTTCCTGTATTTTACTTTTTTCTTGCAGAAAAGGCATTTCAAACTATTACACAATAAAGAAACACACTTTTAATTGAGTAGTTGGGAAATTAAATTTGCTGTAAAAATTTGAATTAGAGCCTTATTTGAGAGCTACAAATTTGGAAAAAAAATCCTTTTCTTAAAAAAAAAAAAAAAAAATTAAACAATTTTTTGGTGTGAAAAATTTTAGGAAAATTTAAAAAAAAATTATCAGTTTTAGTAAAAATTTGGAAAAAACATTTTATTAAAAATAATTAGAATTGTGGTTATTTTGTTGAACTATTTATGGTTTTTAATCCAAATTTTAACATTTTAATCAGGCTTAAGTTCATCAAATTTAACTGTCATTTAATTATTTTTATGAAGAAAGAAAATCCATCTGAGGAGATCAAGTGGTTGCGATCGAAACATGTCATGTTAACCAGCCGCCTGGTTTCGAATCTCAGGTCAGTCAAGAATGAATGATTATCAATAACAATTTTAATTAATTTTCATGTTGTAAAATTCCTTTCTTCATAAAAATAATTTATTGAAAATTAAATTTGATGAACTAAGCCTGATTAAAATATTTTGAAAAATTTTCTTTAAAATAGCAAAAATTTTTCAAATTTTCAGCTATTTTTTCTTTCAAATAGGGCCTTTTAAGTTTTCATTCTTTTTTCCCTTGAATCTTAAATTTATTTACTAGTTTGATCCACTTCAAGTGTATTTCTTTCATACTTTTCTTTATATAAACTCGTTTTTTTTCTGCATAAAGAACATTATTTGTCTTTTCCCTTTAGCTGTAATAAATACAGCTTTAATGCAAATTGAAATTCTTAAACATTTTTTAGTAGTTTTTTTTCGTTCAATCTTTAAAGGGTAAAATAAAAAAGAACTATAATGAGCTTCATAATGAAATCTTTTGGCTTTAGTTTGAAGTCAAGTCAAGTGTTTTACTCCTAAAAAAAATCAACTTTAATAGTCGATAGTAAAAAGAAGAAATTTTCAGAAAATTAAATTAAATTTGTTCATGCATTTTGCTTAAAGAATGTTTGACAAAAAAAAACGTTACGTCATAATAAAGAATTAAATTTTCATGTTTTTTTTTTTAAATAAAAAATAAGAAGTTCTTTTTTTATATTACACAAATGTTGTATTTTGTGTAAGAAGTGCATATTTGTTGAGTAAAAAGTGAATTTTTGTGCAAAATGCCCATTTGCGTGTAAAAAGTGCATTTTTCTGGAAAAAGTGCATTTTTTTATGTAAATAGTGCTATTTTTTAATTTTTGTGTAAAAAGTGCACTTTTTAATAAAATACACACTTTATTCTTGCATTTTTGTATAAAAAGTGCATACTTTTTTATAAAAAGTATGTACGCTTTTATGCCAAAGTGAATTTTTTTATATATTTAAAGTGCATTTTTGTAAAAAAGTAAATTTTTGTGAAAAAATTGCACTTTTAAATAAAAGGGCAATTTTAAATAAAAAGTACACTGGTTAATTTTTTTATTATTAATTTTAGTAAAAGGAAGTAAAATTTTTGTGTAAAGAGTATACTTTTAAATGAAACGCACACTTTATATTAGCATTTTCGTACAAAAAGTGAATTTTTAGGTAAAAAGTGCAATTTTTAATAAAAAGTATGTACACATTGTGTAAAAGGTGCATTTTTGTCAAACAAAAAAATTTTTGTGTAGAAAGTGTACTTTTAATTAAAATGCACGATTTATTTTTGAATTTTTGTATTAAAAGTGAATTTTTAGTTATAAAAAGTGCAATTTTAAAGAAAAGTATGTACACTTGACTGGCCATAGCGTTATATAGAAAAAATTTAAAATGTTAAATCCAAAAGTTTTCGCACTGAAAAATATGAGGTTGGGGATAAAAATCATTATGCATATTTTATTTTTTTTTTTTTTTAATTCCGAGTACCTCTGGGTTGAACCCAAACTTTTATTACAATACCCATTTATCACCATTTTTGTTCCTGTTTATATTTAAATAACAACAAAATCTAACTTAATGTTCCCAACTGAATTTCTTCGATACCTATAATTATTACCTTTCCAACGAGCCGCAATAGTCTGCTGATAAACTACGGATAATCTTGCCCGAAATACCCTAAAACCAAAGTCCAAAAAAATTTTTTTAATTTTTTTTTTTTATTGCTGATAATATTATTTTTTATTATTATATTTTTATATTTATATATTTTATATTATTATATTACATTGTACACTTTTGTGTAAAAAGAGAATTTTTGTATATGAAGTGCATTTTTTCATAAAAAAGAAAATTTTTGTGTAAAAAGTGCTCTTTAAAATAAAACATACGCTTTATTTTTGAATTTTTATATACAAATTGCATTTTTGTATATAAAAAAAAATTAAAAGTGCACTTTTTAATCAATTGTACACTTTATGCAGTTTGTTTTTCTAAAAAAAAGTGTTACATGTCATTTGGCAACCTTTTTAAATGCTTACTTAATTTTTAAGATGTGTTGCATCCCAATAAAAAATTGTGCTTTGAGCGAAGCAGGTTTGTAAGGGAGAATTGCAAGAGTTTCGCTTACCATTGCTCTTACTGAAGACATGCATTTTATATGGCGAGTTCCCACTTTGAAGCAATACATTTTGACACATAAAGCGCATTATTCAGCGCATATAAAAATTGTTGGATGTAATGATCAGATTTACTACACACTGAATGTTTTGGATACAGTTATTTTTTTAGTATTCTCCCATTTCTGTATGATAACATTTTTTAGTGAGATATTAACGTTTACAAAAAAAAAAAAAAAAAAAAAAAAAAAAAAAAACACAAACTTCGGCTGAAAACAATAAAGTACAATTAGCGTTTAAAATTTTAAGTTCTTTTATACGCTTATTCCTATGTAGAAAAAAATAATACAAAAGAAGTACTAAAAAATAATTAATTTCTTCAGAAATAATAACAAAACCAGGTGTCAATCTAGTGCTGCATTCATGCCCCTTTAACTACAATGAGTGGTAAACATGTAGCATTCATTTTTTTTTCTTTTTAAGGGGAACATCATGAGAAAAGATCACGTTACACTTTTAAAATAACATGTATGTATTTTTTAGAAAAGAACACAAAGAAAATTAAGGGCAGAATAAATGCAGGCTATTTTTCAGAAAAGAAAACGCCATTAGTGTAAAAAGTGCAATTTTGTACAACAAGTGCATTTATCTGTAAACTCTGTACTTTTTTTTTGTTAAATAAGTACTTAAAGAAACGGTATTTTTATTGTTCTAGAAAGTACCATTTCCTATAAACATTTGTTTTTACAAAAACTTAGAGTTTTAAAAAAAGTACTTTTTTTTGCACAAAAGTACAAATATCTTTTTTTGTCATGAAAGCGGAATTTGGTCTTACAAAAGCTTTGTTTTTTACACAAAATGTTTTATTGCTTTCTAAAAATTTCCTTTTTCTCAAAAATCCTTTCTTTTCGATAAAACTTTTCATTATTCCCAAATATTCGATATCCAGAAGTCTGGCTTTTCAAAAAATTTGCATAGTTTTTTTTAAAGCACAATTTTTACACTTTTTAACTTTCATTACGTAAATACTTTTATTCACAAAAGGGCCTTTTGTTGCCAAAATAAAAGTAAGGGACCAAATTATGGCATTCGAAATCGATCGAAATTTCCATTTAAATTGTATTGTAATTTCGATCGATATCGAATGCCGTAATTTGGGCCCATCATTACACAATATCTTTTAAACAACTACGTCATCTTTAATAAAAAGTGTTTTCCGACAAAACGTACATTTTTAAACAAATTCGTACTATTCTAATTTTTTTCCAATATAACTAAATATATATATATAAATTTTTGTTTTAACTTAAACTATTTGGAATTTTAACGTAAGTCAAATAGGACATCTTTCTCTAAAAACCAAAATTTGTTCATACCTTTCGACTATTGAAAACTTTAGGTTTTAATACTGTTTTAAGAAAGAGCTGGTTTAAAACAGAACAATTGTAGTGATACTGTAGACAAACATTATATTTTAATGTTCTATAATGTTTCTTTTTTTACATTGATAAAGAAATTAACAAACAAACAATTTTAGCAACGACCGCACCACGAACAGCTTATGTGTGCATTGTGCATATGTTTATTTTGTGAAAAATTATTTTGCTGGTTTTTGTAAAAAATTTTTAATAACCCGAACCGAACACAATGGAGTTCGTGGCTTAAAATAGACCGAACGGAATTAAGTGTTCTCATCTCTTGTTGAGTTTGATAAAAACAGTATTATTTTTGTGTTTAAAAGATGACTAACAGGGAAGTGTTATTTTTTTTAATGATTTTCTACACAAACACTATTACCGTTTGTGTTTTCCACAAATATACCAAACCAAACACTAAGGATCTAATCTAGTTTTAAAGCTTTCAAAAATATGGAAATAATATTTACCTTTTTTTTTGTAATTTTATACCTAACAGTGTTGCGTTTGCCTGATGTATAAATGGTTATTTTCTTTTAAAAGATATTGTGTGGTGTTATGTGTTTGTGTTCTCTTCTCTTTTCTTTTCTTATACAAATATTTATTTATTGCCAAACCCCAAACATTAAATAGATAAAAAACAAAATAATTTTTAATACTCGTAATAATAATAAAGATAACAAACGAAGAAGCAAAAAAATAGAATCAATAAAATTTCAAATTCAATGTCCAAAGTTTTTGGGGGTTTTTATCACAAATAAAACAAATTTTTGGTATTAAAAAGCAATTTCTTATTGCCTCTTCGTTCGTCCCAGTTATAATCAGAGGAATCAACCATAAACATGGTTATAAATGACACCGAAATACGTGTGTATCGTTTATATCATCTTCTATAAAAAATAAATAAAAAATAATATTTGCCCATAGCAACACAGTCCCAGGAAAAATATTCAATTGAAAAATGAATATTAAGTGTAACTTTTTCTATTGTTATAAAATAATATTTGTTTTGGGTTATTGGTGAAAGACCTTTTTACCTTTTATCTGTCTTAACTTATGGATTTTGTCTAATTTTGTTCATTTTGTTACTTTTCCTTACACTCATTTCGTCATTTAATGTCAAAAAAAAAAGGTTAAGATTAAACAATATTTTCATACATTATTTCAAATTTTTGTTCAATGAAATGAAAGTTGTGGTAGAAATTAATTTTCCAAACAAATACTGCCGAAAGTAATTAGCCAAATAAAAAAAAATATACTTTGCGCTTTGCAAAAACTTTTTTTTACAAAAAACTTATTTTATACAACAAAATGGTCAAATTTAAAAAAAAAAAAATTACTCGTTTTTACAAAAATTTAACTTGTTTAAAAATGTAAAATTTTTTTAGGATAAAAGGAATCTTCTCACCAAATTTCATTAAAATCTATAAGGTTCGTGTCCCACTCTTGGTCGATTTGACATGGAATTACCCATTTATAAAATTTTTGTAAAAAAAAATATGTTTCATTACAAAAAAGTGTTACATATAAAAAAATTTTACATTTAAAAAAATAATTTTATTTAAAAAAAAAACTTGCATTAAAAAAATTGTATCTAATGTTTGTAAAAAATAATTAACAGTTTAGCAAAATCACTTTGGGGAAAAAATATTACATTTTAGGGTGAAAATGTTACATTTTAGGGTAAAAATGTTACATTTTAGGGTACAAATGTTACATTTTTGGGTAAATATGTTAAATTTTTGGGTAAATATGTTACATTTTTAAACAAGATAAAGTTTTGCAAAAAAAAAGAGTAATTTTTTTTTGTTCATATATGTTCCTAATAGGATAAAAGGAACCTTCCCACCTTATTTTATTAAAATCGAAAGAGGTCGTGTCCCAATCTTGGTCGATTTGACATGAAATAACCCAAATATATATTTTTTTTTTTAGCAAAAAAAATTAACATTCTAGTGTTAAACAATTTTAAACATGAGAAAAATGTAAATTTTTTCAAAAAATAAAAAAAAATATGTTGATAAAAATATAACGTTCAAAAAAGTAAAATTTTGTTTTCAAAATTGAACATTTTATTTAACAAAATATATAATTTTTTCAAAATTTTACCGCCACATTTTATTAACTTTTATTTTGTATTATTTTTTATTATTAATGTGGAATGTAAAATTTTTTCACAAAAAAAATTTTGAATTTTTAGCAAAAAATGTTATCTTTTAACAAAAAATACGTAAATAATGTGTTTTTAGTTACGACTTTCTTTAAATGTATTTACATTTTTCTATCAATTGTTTTACTGTTTCAACAAAACGTAAATGAAAAAGTATCTCATTATGGAATCACTTAATAAACATGCTTTAATTTCTTTACGAAACCATAAATATACATGAGGATTGGTAATATTCAAAGGAAATAAATTTTTTAACATAATTATGCAGATAAATTGAAAATAATTAAAATTAAATTTAACATCTCAAAGGTATTTTGCACTCCAAGGATCTTTTCCTTAAACGCATTATTATATGTAAATTAACTACAGTTTATCAATTGAAACCGTGAAAGAACATACATACACACATAAATACATATAAATAAACTGTAAAGGAATGTGAACAAAACGATTCAGTGATAAAGAAGATCCTTAAGAACAAGTGGTATTAAGAAAATATATAAAATATGTATGTATATAAATAACAAATGAATGCTTAAAGGCCCAAATACATTGATCAAAATACTCATCAAGCATTGTGGTAGTATTAGTGAAAATGTGTTTGGATGTGTGACACGGACAACGCTTGATGAAAAATCAAAAAATTTAGATATGACGGCGAATATTACGTCCAGCACACGTACACGTTGAATTCGCCGGCTGGACAAGCATTTGACAAGTGTATTTGGCCCTTAACAGTTTATCTTTAAATAGCTGTTTGCACTAACACACAAGTCTAACGTTTTTGAAAACATACAATCCTGTCGTGATAATTTGTTTTTTGAAAATGTTCAAACAATATTTCGAACAGAGATACATTTTCGTCAAAATACCTTAGACTAGTGTAAAGAGCCTTAAACGATATATGAATGTGTAGCGTATTTTAGTTTTATAAATACAACAATTAATATGGTCACCTAATTTGAATTACTGTCATTCTTAAGTTTTTATTGCATTGTTTTAAAAAGGAAACAAAGAATAAAAGAACCACTCGTAGACTCAAATCTTAACTGAAAACACGTGTCTTTTTATTGCTTCCAAAACACTACATACAGTATGTATAAATGAAATAATTTTTTAAATGATTCGATTTGGTCTAGATTTTATATATTCTAATATTCCTTTAAAATCTCATTTGATATATTTTTAATGACATATTTGCCCACCACTGTTTTAATTAAAATGTCACCTAAATATTATATCTTACTTAAATCATAATATATGTTTCCTTGCTTACTCTCCGATTTTATTTAATATCCATGTTGCCTTCTGTCAAATATACTAGAAATTCCCCTATAGATACATATGTACGTACATAAATATTTTAATGCTTAAAGCATATAAAAATATAGTCCTGTCTTATTATAGCATTAGGCAGTCTGCCAAGGGGATTTTATTCGGTTGGCTAACATTCACACATTTTCACACAACAATACTAACTCTATGAAAAAAATCGTATCTCAATGTAGCCAAACGAATCTGTGTAAACTGAGAACTTTTCTAGCAACTAAGACAAATTACAATAACAAAAATCTTTTAGAAATTAAATTGAAATTAACTAACAAAAAATTTAAGAAAACAAACAAATTTAAAATAAGTTAAAAAATCTATAGCCAACAATAATAAGAATCGTTCGTATGTGATGATGTCCAAATTGTTATATATCAAAAAAAAAAATGCAACTTTCAAAGCTATGGACTCAATCTCGGCAGCCTTATTTAACCAATCATTGTTATTTCAGTATAATAGTTTAACAGTAGTGATGCCCAATTCGCATATTCCAATACTCGTGAGTAAGGGGCCGGACATTCTGATGCAGTGATGTCTACACACGTTCACATAATATTGTTTGTGTTAATTCCGATGGTTAACATTCGGCAGCTATTTTGTTTACATTTCAACAAAGAAAATCAAATAAACTGTCATTCAGATATCGTTAAAGTGAGTGCTCGCTACGCAGCTTTTTTAAATTACTCAATATTTTAACTTCGTTTTTCTTGCTTCTATCACATGCACATAATTGTTAATGTTGGTTTTCGGCTCAGCTTATAGTTAAGCCTTTATTAGTCATTGCGGTTACTCTATTTTACGAAACCGTTTAAAGCACATTTGCTTAAAAAATTTATTAATAAAAAATTCTGAATGAATTTATGTATATTCGCCTAATATTCCCCATTGATTGTTTTTCAATTTTGAAAAGTAGTCAATGTGCACAGAAAAAAATTGTACACCAGTAAAAGCATTAATCTAAAATAAAATCAGTTTTAATCAAAAGTTAATCAAGTAAATTAAACGTTTAATCAAGTGAATTAAACTGTTAATTAAGTGTGTTAAAACTTTAATTGACAATATTAATTTGCACCAGTTAACAAATTAATAATATCAATTATACGTTGAATTCACTCGATTAAACCTTTAATGCACTTGACTAAACGTTTAATTTACTTGATTAATTTTTTAATTAAAACTGATTTTATTTTTGAGTAATGCTTTTACTAGTGCAACATTTTTTCTGTATGGATTATACTGCGACCCTTAACTTAATTGTCTGACGAACACACCGTGGACTTCTTTGGCGCCGATTCACACCGATAAACCCATTGTTTTGACTTTGATAAGTTTCTGATAAGTTTTAGCTGGAACCCCGTTTCGTCCACGGTATGTGGTCAATGTGCACAGAAAAAAATTGTACACCAGTAAAAGCATTAATCTAAAATAAAATCGGTTTTAATCAAAATTTAATCAAGTGAATTAAACGTTTAATCAAGTAAATTAAACGTTTAATCAAGTGAATTAAACTGTTTATTAAGTGTGTTAAAAGTTTAATTGACAATATTAATTTGCACCAGTATACAAATTAATAATATCAATTATACGTTTAATTCACTCGATTAAACCTTTGATTCACTTGACTAAACGTTTAATTAACTTGATTAATTTTTTAATTAAAACTGATTTTATTTTTGATTAATGCTTTTACTTCTGCACAATTTTTTCTGTGTGGATTATACTGCGACCCTTAACTTAATTGTCTGACGAACACACCGTGGACTTCTTTGGCGCCGATTCACACCGATAAACCCATTGTTTTGACTTTGATAAGTTTCTGATAAGTTTTAGCTGGAACCCCGTTTCGTCCACGGTAAAAAAAACGGCGTAGAAGCTCGTACATATTGCGGTTGATATACGCGAAACACTTGCAAAGCCAACGAAAAAAAGTTCTGTAATACCCAAGTGATCATTTCAAATTGAAACCAATGAGCAATGTGAAATTCCTGCTACGATTTCCACAATCTCGCCTTTCAAT
Source organism: Pollenia labialis (assembly GCA_949318255.1). Lineage (NCBI taxonomy): Eukaryota > Metazoa > Arthropoda > Insecta > Diptera > Polleniidae > Pollenia > Pollenia labialis. The sequence continues at coordinate 117,488,061 of OX439143.1, forward strand.
CTTTATCGTGATTTTTTTTCGTTTGTTTCGATTATAGGAATCTCAACTAGCGTCAACAATGTTAGGCATCTTCCGTGCTTGTACTGCCACAACGAAATTCAGTAAATTCCTTTTTTACCATAGATATCAATGATGTACAGTTTCCATAGTTTTTTTTTAAAGCTTAACCTTGGTGCGCGTAATTTTTTCGGAAGTTATGAAGCTTCAACAATCTCTCGAGGATTGTGCTCTCTCCAAAAACAACACTTCTGCTTGTTTACACATCCGTTAAGCCAGAATTGAGCGCCATCACTGAAGATGATTTGGCGATATAAATCTGGTACAACTTTCAGTTGATTCTCAGGACATTCAACGAACACCCGACTCAACTGATGATCGGCTGGCTTTATTTATTGCAACAATTGGATATTATATGGATGTTAGCCAACATCTTTTCTCAATATTTTTTATGTAATCGATGGACAGAGACCGAGTTTCTGTGAACGCCAAATGATCGATAATTTCGAGTTATCTGTCAACTCATGTCTACAGCTGCGATGGATTCTTCTGTACGCCCGGGCACAGGATCGCTTTGGATGATTATTGTCCAAAGAAAAAATGTGGCCATTAATTATTTCAAAGTTTTGCGTATTAGCTAGTCAGTTAAATAATTATAAGCACCGTAAACTTGGCGAAGTGTTTTTATAAGTTAAGAGAACAGAGCGCGAATTTCGGAAAAAATAAATTTCAACGATTTATAAAGTCTTTGCATGGTGATTCTCTAAAGTATACTGAAGAAAAGTCAAACACACATCATTATTATGAAAGCTAATTTTATAGTTATCTCTATCGAAAGTTCTATACGCATTTATATGTTCCAAAAAGGGAACCATGTGTGAATTTTGTAGACAAAGGATGTAGAAAGCCTTGCCTTTTTGTCATGCCCGCCTACAACTTTCGCCATTAATATGTCTGTTTCCCTTAGCATCAAACCCCTGAAGTATTATTAACACTGAGACAATTATTTTCTTGGTAAAAAAGAAAGTATTTTATGATTCACATATGATCCACAGTAGCGGATAGGGTGTTGCATGTGTACTGATGTTTGTACCATCTTAACATATTTTTCATAGACCCATCTTTAAGTATACCGATCGATTGAGAATCACTTTCTGAGTCCATCTAACGATGTCCGTCCGGCTGGCTGGCTGTCCATATTAACCTTGTGCGCAAAGTACAGTTCGCAATTTTGTAGCCTCCATGCAAGCTTTTTTCCGGATTAGAGTCTTTGTGCACATAAACCATCTTATTACATTGGTATGTATTAAGATTAATTTGGTTTAAGCTGTTGCTCCGATACAAATTCTAGTCCCGAAAATAGCTAACTAGGTAATTGGCGACAATGACTTAAGATATCTACAATGTCATGACAAAATATTGCGCTGGTGGATCGAAAATTAACCGTAAGTCCCATATTAACCCCCATCGTAAAATCTCATATAGATGAAGATATCTGAATAATATTCGGCACAGAAAACTTTTATATGAATCTTAAACTCAATTACATGATTTTTTTCTGGCGGATCCATGATTGTCCACGGGTCCTAAATAGGGCACACTAACAATAATTGTTTTAATATTCTGTGGTGTACAGTATCATAAGGTCGGTCTTGACCGACATTCTTTCTTACTTGTTTTCTTTTAATTTGCGATTAAATCACCTGAAATCTCTTATGGCTGTTGTTTACATTATTGACTTCCTAATTTATTTTTATTAATTAAATCTACTTTCATGGGATCATTTTATGTGGCATAATAAACTTTATTAGTTTTCAATGAAAAAAAAAAACAAAAGAAAATATAAAATATATAAATATCGTATAATTGATAAACTCTAAAAGAATAAATGATGGGTTAAATTCCCTTAAAACCACAGATGATTATTTTTACTGCTCAACTCAAGTCCACAAACACACTGATGGTGTATTTGTAATACAATTTTGTAGTACGCAAACATACTTATAAACAAGATATATACTTGCAAGTGTATACAGTTGTACGTGGTTGGGAAGGAAAAAGGGCACTACGAAAAAGCAATAATACAGTGGCGTAAATTAAAAGAAAAAAAAAATGGTATTTATAGAACATTCGTACCTTATTACAGTGTCTTTAATATTCTGCAGTTCTATGCTCAACAGAGGAGTAAAAGGAACATATAGTAAATATGTATATATAAAGGGTGTTTATAAAAGAGAAACGAAAGTTTGAATCATAATAAAACAAGAAAATATATTGTTAATATCAAACATTTTTATGAAATTAATGTTTAAATATGATCGCTGCCATGTAGCCGCCACGGCTGGCGCGTAGAAGGCGCAATCTGAAACACGAATTTTAAAAAACTTTTCGCCGCATTTGCGGCCGTATTTCGCCGATAAATCTTCGAATGTTGATTTCCATGTGTTCAATTGTTTGTGGTTTATCGACGTAGACAAGTGACTTAACATAACCCCAAAGAAACAAATCCAAAGCGGTTAAATCACACGATCTTGGTGGCCAATTAATTGGGCCATTACGTGAAATTATTTTTTCATCGAAAGATTATTTGAGTAAATCAATTGTCCCGCCTGCTGTGTGGCATGTGGCGGCGCATACGATGGTCGTTTGGCTTTAATTCCTGCACAAGTTTTTTTGATTCATAAGCTAATCTCGCGAAGCTCTACGCTTGTCTGCTGAAAAGAAACCAGAGTCTCTGGCGGGACTCGAACCCACAACCCCGGAGCTGATAGACTAGCTCACTACCAACTAGCCTACCGGGGCACTCAGTTGAATCTTGAAAACTTTTAAGCCAAGATCCTTTCGTTAAATCTTCCATAAAGTGTAAAGGCCACAAGCACCAGTTGCTGAGAACGGTGATGAATTGATGGATTAGGATCATCTTCAATGCTTTCCTCTTCAGCGCGCACTGTTCGGCGTCTTAAGGTATCAGTAACAGTAAATGAGGTCCGAAAACGATCTTTTGTTTTTCGAACTAGCCGCTCTGAAGTACGCTTGTGTATGCCATCAAATTAAAGAAGTGCACGATGAGTTTGACGAGAAGAACAATTGTTTTGATTTAAAATTTCAACAATTTTCATCCGTTGCTCTGGTGTAAGTCGATTTATAATGAAATTTCAAAGCAAACTAAACAAAAACCAACTATCCTACATCTGCTTTAAGAATCTTGCTGCTAATCTTTAATGCGATACTACGAGTTGGGTACTTCCTAACCTCTTGAAAGAGCTCTACAATTGCTATGATTCCAAAGCCAGGAAAATACGCTAGGTAAATTACGTCGAAGAGTCCAATCAACTTACAATTAATCTTATCAAAGCTATTCGAAAAAATATTTCTCCTTAAGTATAACTTCCTATCCGGATCATCAGTTCGGATTCCGAGCAAGGCATGGTACAAGCGAACAAGTGTGCATAGAATTGTTACCCAAATTAGATCGGCGTTTGAGAAAATGGAATATTGCTCAGCATTGCTTACAGACATTTCCCAAGCATGCTTCCTCTTAACACTCACAAACTCAGTTCTCAAAGGCAAAACATTAAAAAAATAAATATTCTCCCCTAAGAAAATATCTGTTGGTGGCCCTCAGCATATTAGGGCCGCTACTGTATATAATACACATAGCAGATATGCCAACAGGCCCGAGCTCATCACATACTCCTACGCTTGCAGACGACACAATATTTATTAATCAGGACCCAAAAGTTTAATCGCAGCAATTACAGCCCCACATCAATAAACTAGAGGGAAAATGGAAAGTAAATCTTAACCCGGCTAAATGTGCCCGCTTAACTTTTACTCTGAGAAGAAAACCGTGCCCAGCGATTCATGTGAAGTACTTGCGAATTTATATAGAAAGGCGCTTGACATGGTCTCGTCATATTGAAGTGGAAATATTGACTGTGAAACTTTAAGCAACTCAACTACATTGGCTCCATGGTCGAAACCTAATTTTAATTGTACTAATGCCCGTAATTTCTACAAAAAGAAATCTAGTAGTGCATAGAAATCTATGGTGTAAAAGCTGCCATATTTTAAAAGAAAACTGAAGGTAAAAACACGTAGGCCAAATAAATGTTGAAATATATGAAGATAACTGTTACGAACACGAACACGACAAGCCTTCTTTTTGTGCAAATTATGGGCATTAGACAACAAAGTTGTCTTTAAGAGGTCTAAAATAACACCAGTATGGACATATGGCTCCAAATTATGGTGCATGCAGCACATCAAACATCCAGAAGCTTCAAAGAAGACAGTCTAGGATATTACGACAAATCGTCTGCACCCTACGGTATATACGTAATGAAATTATCTACAGAGATCTTAACATTCCTACCATTCAGGTGGAAATTAAAAAGTATTCACTCAAATACATTGATAAACTAATGGTCCATCCTAACTACCTCGCTCGGGATCTGCTACGGTTCGAAGTCTTTTGAAACTTAAATACAGTAAATTAGCGGTTACATCGGTAACTAGCATTTATCCCGCTACTTCGTTAGCGTCTCCTTTTTCTTCGTGGACATATCTGTATGTCAAAGATTATTTTCTCATTCACTCAGGACATTTCATGTTTAATTTTATCTTTCTAGGTCCGATACCAACGGAAATTCAAAAAGAACCAGTCAAAGAATAAAAAAAAAGTACCAAAAAGTTCACTCTTATAGAGTCTTATCCACACAGGACATTGCATCTTGAATTTTATGTTTCTAGGTTCAATACTAACGGAAATTCAAAAAGTACCAGCTAAAGAACAAAAAAGTACCAAACAGTTCCGCAATAGATTCTTATCCACTCAGGACATTGCATGATGAATCTTATGTTTTAAGGTCCAATATTAACGATAATTAAAAAAATACTAGTTGTAGATCCAAAAAGCTAAAGAAAAATATCAAATTTCCCGTATTTCCTTTTTTGGGTACTATTTCCCCCCCCCCCCCCCCCCCCCCCCCATTAAAGTATCAAACATTTCAGTATTGTAGTGGCAGCAAATAACTTAGTACGAATATGTCAATGAATGGAGAAAAATATTTTGTAAAAAAAAAAGTACCAAAAATAGTTACGATTTCCACCCCTTAAATGTTCGAATTTCGAAAAAGTACCAAATTCATATTCGTATTTTTTTTGATAAGTTTCGAATGTGGTATAAACTTGGTTTCTATGCTTTTCAGTTCAAAAGATAGATGGGGTGTCAAAAAAGTACCAAAATTCGGGTTTTACTCGTTTACTCCCTAATAGGGCCGAATTTCAAAAAGTACCAGACACCTGCCCGCTTATTTTTCTATAGAACAATGACAAGTATTTATTTTTTGTATCAATTTTAGTTTTGGAGATAAAAGGTAACGGAATTTTCCCGCTTATACCCTTTTTTAACACCCTAAACATTTGAATTTCCAAAAATCCTGTCTTAGTGGATCGATTTGCGGAGTGAGCAATCTCTGGTCAAAATTTCAAGTTTTTAGCTTCAGGCGTTTAGGCTGTGCGATGAAGAATCAGTTAGTCTGAATACATATTTTGGGGATTCACAAGGTAGTCGTAATGTCGTAAATATGTCTAAAAAAAAAATAACTGGTTTATAACTGCGAACAAATAATTTATTTAAAATGTATGAATTCTATTTTTTAAGGATTTAACCTGTCCAAAAGGACACAAAATAAAGAGAAAAAAAAGCTAAACTCCTTCCTATCATAATCCCGTAGCTGCTGTATGCATGTCTTAGCTTCAATTGACCATTTTATATGAATTCATCATCATAGACAAGAAGAACAGTTAAATAAAAAACATATTTATCATATACTAAGCTCCTTTCGTCCCTGATCCCAGACTTTCAAATGAGAATATTCATTAATTCTTGTTGTACAAATATAAATACAAAGTTATCGTTATTGTTTTTGTTGCATGAACGAGTTGTGGTAGTAGCACTCGTAGCAGTTGAATGAGTCTATGTGAAGGTTGTTTACATCAGTTGTGGAAACGGATGTTGCCAACAGGCAAACAAACATGTTTCTTATACCAACGCTTACTACCACACCAAAAAAAAAAAAAAAAAAACTCATGCTTACTCATACTAATGTACACATGTAAACCTTAACATACAAAATTTTTGCTTGAATTGTTACACGTATCCAAAGGACATTTACAATATTATCTCTCTATTAGTTTTAAATGCATGCAGTTTGCTTGGCCAATGTGTGTGAGTGTGCGTCTGTTTTTCATTTTTTTTTAGAACATATTTAGAAAATTTTAAAGCATAATATTAGGACGATGCCGTCCTTCATAATGCTTAAACGGTTTTTATGTATAACCTACCTCTCCTCTTTACTTGCTCATGTCACACTGAAATTGTTATTGATGGGCATTAAAAAAATTCTAAATAGAAGCAAAAAAAAAAAAAAAAAACTGTTGGATTCATATGGCCATTGGCAGAAAATTTTGTTAAATATTAACGAAATTTTTTATTTAAAGAAAATAATGTTTATTTCAAGTGTTAGTACGTAAAATTTAGACCGGAAAATTAGTGAAAAAAATATCTTGTGGCATTTGAAAATTTATGATTTTTATATGACGGCTTTTAACATAAAATGTTTAAATAGATTTAATTGGAAGAATTGAATTATTTTGTCAAACGCTTATAAGTAATTTCTTAAATTTTTTGCTTTTAAGTTTAGGATGCACTTTAATGGCCAATTTTCAGGGTAGATATTAAAAAACATTTATGTTTAAAATCGTTTTAAATACAAAATTCTCTTCTTCACTAAAAACTTAAGTGGAACTTAAGTCACCGATATTGTACACTTAATTTCAAACTAATGGCGTTTTCTTTTCTGAGTAAAATTCTGCATTTATTCTGCCTTTTACATTTTTTTATGTTCTTTTCTGAAATACATGTGTTATTTTAAAAGTGTAAAGCGTTCTTTTCTGATGATGTTCCCTTTAAAATTAAAAAAATGCTACATATTCAACACTCATTTTAATTAAAGGGGCATGAGTGCAGCACTAGATCAAGGTGAATTCAATACAAGGTGGTGGCAAGTTTCGAGCCGTAAACACTAAGAATGCAATACAAAAAACATCTGTTGTTTCTGTTGGCTTTGGATTGTTGTAGTCTTGCCACCACCTGTAATTGAATTAACCTTGCGCTAATTGTACTTTATTGTTTAATGCCGAAATTTGTGTTCTTTTGTAAACGTAAAATATGAAACACTTCTTAAAAATTAGGGGAGCATTTAAAAATGTTGCCAAATCACATGTAACACTTATGCAACAATTTTTTTTAGAAAAGAAAACGTCATAAGTTTCCATTGTAATATTTTAGCAAGGTGGCCTCAATATCACAACAATACAACAACAACAGGCAAAGCATTAACAGTCAGCTGTTCAGGCCACCTTGTAAATAATTACACATTTTTATATTTTTTTTTTGGTATTTAGTAGTGCTACCATACTTTTATCTTAATTAAATAAGACTTTTCAAATAAAACTCAAAAAACCAATATGTTTTTAAATACGATTTAAGTTTGTTATGAAAATTAACTTAATATAGATTTAAATATAATCCTGAAAATTGGGCATAAGACGGACAAAATTAATTTTCTTTAATTGAAAAATAAAGACTAACTCCCATATTTATTATAAATTTGCAACGCTTTAGAAGTTTATAAATATATGCTGTCTCATTTCATTCTGTTTTCAATTTTGTGATTTGAAATGTCATAATTTAAAAACGTTTTAAATTTCATAATTCTCAGTGAAAATTCTAGAATTAAAAACCAGTTTGGCATATTTTAAATTATCAGCTGTTGCTAACGTAGCAAGCTAAGGTCCCCTGGTGTGAACTCTTGTTGTTGTTTGTTTAGCTCGTTTTGTCTGTTTTAGAACAACAAAATGGTTTTCGAAAAGATGGATTCTCATTGCCCACTGAAGATGACTACTGTATTGGAACATTGTAAAGATAAGATAGTCTGTAGACTCTAAAGACGAGATACATGTAGAAATATCTGGGGCCAACACTTCATTCGATATCTATTGAAATTCCCATTTAAGTTGTATTGTTATTTCGTTCGATACCGAATGCCATAATTTGCCACCTGATTTCATAAATTCTTATTAGCATTAAAACAATTTGATTCGGTTGAAGAAATCTTAACAGATTATTATATTAAACCGATCTAAGTTAAAGCAAACTACTCTAAATACATTTTTCAGCCACAATAGTCTAGAGTCTACCATCATTATCATTATGAAATTAAATATTTGAATAATTAAATGGGTACAAGACAAGACACTGCGACTGTGAGTGTTTGGTTTAGGGAGGTTTCACAGTTTACATCGCCGGAAAACAATTAATTATAGCTTAGTATGGAGAAAAAAAGGGTTAATCCTACTATTTAACGCGCTGTCAAAATGGGATTTTCCAGTTGCAAAGCATTGACGCTGTACTATTAAGGGATGCTTCATACAAGTTATATGCACGCAAAGAAAAAACATGGTTGTGGTAAACATATTCTAAGAGCAACATATTATGATAAGATTCATGATTGTAGTCACCATATTACGATTGTTATTAAATCATATTATGACCAAATATGTTCGTAATATTACATCATAATATTTTTCCCTTAACCATATTGTTATCCTGTTAATCATAAATCGGTTAGAAGTTATAATATTACTGTCATGGTAATCATAATAAGATAAGAAGTAATCATATTGTTGTGATGGTAACCATAATAAGTTAAGAAGTAATCATATTATTGTCATGACAATCATAATAAGTTTAGAAGTAATCATATTATTGTCATGACAATCATAATAAGTTTAGAAGTAATCATATTATTGTCATGGCAATCATAATAAGTTTAGAAGTAATCATATTATGATGCAAAGTGATATGAACTGTTACACATAAATTTTTTACATCATAATATGATACAACTTTAAACATAATATTTTTATTGGGAAAAAATACTTATGATAAAATAAAAAACATAATATAGTTACTGTAATCTTTTTGTCGTAGGTCGCAATTATTTATAAATTATTTTATGGAGTTTTCATTATTTTTCTCTTAAAATAACACAAAACTTACCAGTAATGGTTAATATTTTGCACCAATATTTCACAAATATTTCCACCACTTTAAGATTATTAAAATTTTTTAGCAAAGATATTTTATTTTGTGACACTACAACCCTTTTTTAATGTTTTGTCTTTATTTTTTTTTAATTTCTTGTTTATTTTAATGGTTATTTTGTTATTTCTTTTGTAAAATTATTCTTTATTTTTTTTTAATTTCTTGTTTATTTTAATGGTTATTTTTTTATTATTTAGCCACTGACTAACAAATAATTCGAAACGTTTATGTAAAACACGACACAACTGATACAAAATTATTTTACAAATGGCGATACCAAAATATTATTAGAGTAACGATATTTTGATTGCATCTTAAACTTATTATGATAAATGTATATAAAGTTATCATGTTATGGCTATTAAATATCATGTTATGGCTGTGAGTAATATAATATGTTTTGAAAGTTATCATAATTTAGTTGTTAGAAAAATAATTATTTTTCGGTTAACAATACTCAAATTTATAATTGCGATAAACATTAATATGTTTACAGTAACTATAATATTGCTGATATTTAATAAAAATAACAATTATTTGTGTACAACAACAATATATTGTTACAATAAACACAGTGTGGTTGCCGTAACCATGCCCAACCATATTTTTTCTCTGCGTGTGGGCATGACAATTTTTGGCTACTAGAAAACGAGTGCCGCTTTTGTTTAGGTACGGCTGTAAGCCACCCTGCTGTAATACAGAGACAGATTGTTTTTGGCAATTATACGAAATTTGTATGTTATTAGTTTGGTAGTTTAGAAATAACGGATTTAATTCTCAAAATTTAAACTCTGGCCCACTGTATAAAGCCCTTAAGGCAGGTTCACCCATTTACTCCGAACAAATGGTGAATGCGCCTTTTTATAACGTTCTAATTCTTATTAATTAAATATTTATTGATATAAAATTTTGATTAGATACGTATTTCTAAATATCCGTACATTTCATAAGAGTGTATGGTGTCATACCGTTACGCTTAAGCGTTGAGTTTTCTCTGTAAGCACCGATTTGCGAATACTTGAAGAGAACCGAGATCTCTGTTTAGTACAAATGGGCAGATCAGGAAAAGGTTTACAGGAACGGCTGCCATATGGCCTTAACCCTCTGCGTTTACTAACTGTCCCTAATTGTGAGAGCAACCAGTACACACTTTTTAAGGAGCTGCAGCTTTCTAACCTCCGCTGTCTTTGTTAAGTAGCAAAAGCGCCCTCATGCCGAACTCTCTCAAAAGTGGTGGTATTTAAAGAATCAATAACTTGATTTCCATACTGATTTCAATTGGCCAAATCCTTGGCCCGTCTTTCTTATTTCACTAAACACGTCTTTCGGACAGCTGACAGTTTTTGTTATTAGTTCCCGAGGTAGCACAAAAAGTCTTCTTCTACGTTTTGCTGGTCTATTGATGGTTAAACGTATTCTAGGTGTTCAGTCCCATTTAGTTTAATTTTGAAACATTGACATCAAGGCCACATTTAGCTACTGCTTCCACTCGTTTGTTTATCTTCAATTGCATCGCTGAGTGAGTATGTAACAGAAGCCAGATCTCGTCAGCGTATTCGAGGTCTTCTAGACAACCGGCGAGACCCCGCTGTGTAGGTTTTCTTAAATTTTACTTTTATTTTAATGAAAAATGTTTCTTTTAATTAATCTTTTTTATAATTTTGATCAAAAAAAAAAACAAATAAAAAATCAAATAAACTATAAAATAAATTTAAGAATCAAAATTGTATTCGTTCGTTTAATTTACACAAAAATAGAAAAATAAAATCTAAAAGAAATAAATAATAACTAAATAAAAGAAAAGTTGCAGAATATTATTTTTTTTTCTTCAAAAGGTTCAAAAAGTTGTTGGCCTGCTGTATTTAAACACGTAAAATTCATAAAAGAAAAACTTTAAAAAATAAAAACAAAAAACTCAAGAACAAAGTCATGATTGTGAGTTGGGTACTCAAAATACATCCACATAAACATTTAACAGATAAATATGAATTTTCATAGCATACTTTTAGGATTAACAAAAAAAAAATGAATTTTGTACAAACACGTGTTTCTTTTTTTTATTCTATAATTTGCTGTACGAGTTTATGGTTAAAAATGTCCAGCAAGCATTTTAAATAAATGGCAATTTAAAAAAGAATGTTAGTGTGAAATCGCCGAACGGACAAAAAATGTATAAAACCCATTAAACATACATATTTTGTTTTTTGGAAAAAGAGATTGAAAACATCAGGATAATCTTTCTTTGTAATTGTAAACAACTTGACCGAAATTCTTTTAAATATGTTCATATTTGATTACAAGGACCATCTTTCTGAAAGAATAAAAGAATTTCCCACAAGAATATTTAATTTAGGACTTTTGCTGAATTCCAGCTATTGATTTCAACTGATTATACACCGAAGGTAGTAATCTTTAATGACACCACCTGGAGGAAGAAGAGCAGTAACAGTAAATAAACACAAAAAATGAGCTTCAAACGAAGCAGGTTTCTAAGGGAGACACGTAAGAGTTTCGCTTACCATCCCGCTTACGGAAGGCATTCATTTTGTATGGTGAGTTCCCACTTTGAAGCAATACATTGTTGACTTTAAAAGCGTTTTAATCAACGCATATACAAAGTGGTGAGTGTAGCTATCAGCTTTACACACTGAATGTTTTTTTACAGTTATCTCTTAGTATTATACTTTACAAACCTGCTTCTTAATAAGGGTATGCTGTGGCAATTAAAATTTTTTTTTTATAAAACTTGGTAAGATTTCCTTCATTTACTTTAGTGTATCTGTGTATGTCTTATTATTTATTGTTATATCTGGCACAAAGTGAGTGGGATCAAATAATTGGGCGCGACACGACATACATTAATGGATATCTAAGGAATGCCAGCAGTTATAGTGAAAGTGAACATGAAAAGGTTTGTTGCACAAAATTTGTAGAATAAATACTGCTTTAATAAATAAATTTTTAGTCAATTTTTTTTTAATTGTGGTCAATATCTTATTTATTTTAGTTTAAAATTATCAAAAACTTTATTAAAATACAATAATCGCAGCACAAAACGTGGACTTTTTGTAAACATACACATGACATTAACCTAGACAAACAATGCACAAGCAAAAATCGTCATCTGGCGTAGTATTGCCACCTGTTTATTTCACCATGTACATATGTATATACCTAATTAGAATTACTTCACTATCAAAACACATAATTAGTTAAAAACAAAGCAGTATTGCAACAGTGGGCACAACGACAACCGTACACTCTTAAAATTTTTTTTTTGTTAATCTTGAGTTTAGTCATAAGTTTTGCCGCACTATTATTTTATAAACTAAATATTTTATATGGGGCACTGACTTACAGCTCCTGAGTTAAAACAACATATAAATTTAAGTTAAGTTTAACTAAAGCGTTTAAACATTCACTTATTTCTTAGCCATTAGTACAAGATAAACTTAAACTTTACATCCATTAAGGCTGGGTTTTTGAGATCTCAGTTAAACTAGGTTTTGTAAATCTAAAAACAGATTTGTGCCGCCAATAGAAAAGTTTGTATACAAAATTTTGATAAAACAGCTTAGTTTTGCGTAAAATCTTGGTCTTTAATACAAAAATAAAAATAAAATCATATTTCGCCGGAAAAATCCATCCCAGTTTCAGACTACGTAAAACTAAGTTTAAACTTAATCCACATCTCAAAAACCCGGCCTAAATTATTTTTATAATTTTTTTTTTTTTCTTTTGTAACGAAAGCATCTGATCCCTTTGTAAAATAACTTTGTTACCACTATGTGGCAAGGCAGAATTATACAATATATAAAATCTGATTTCTGCAAATGTGAGATCTTAAATTCTAAATTAATTTATTAAAAAGATCAAAAAAACGTGTTATTTTTTTATTTATAGCTAAAAACTTTTCACACCTGTATGCATACAATAAACTTTAACATGAGTCTAAAAAAGTTATGGTTATTTTATTTAATGCATATGTATTTAAAACAAATCATTACTTTTCTAGTCCTTGAATTTATGTTTGCTGGGTGCAGTCATGCATGCAGTAGTACGAGTAACATATATAAAAATTTTAAATTGTAGCAATAAAAAGAATAAATGTATGTATATGAGGCATTCCACGCCAAATCGGATGGGTTAAAAGATTTTTTTTTAATGATTTTTTTATTCGTGCTTAATTCCCAATTTTTATAATTTGATAAAAACACTGCAATTTATTGTTGATGGGATAAGCTATTCCTATGCGCATTTCACTGGTTGCTTAAGTCAGATCATCAGGAAACTTCATCCATAAAGATTTTAGAAAAACGATATTAAACCAAATAAAACCGTTAAGCGTATAAGAATTACAGTAACAGTTCTCCTTGTAACAATATCAAAATTAAATATTTAGATTGGGAATAAAGCACGCATAACAAAATCATTTAAATTAAATTTTGTATTCCCACGGAAATTATTTTGATTTAGATACAGATTATATATTTTTTAAATTTTTAAAAAACGAAAAATAGTAGCATGCTACCACGGTAACGAGATATGGAAAGCCCACTACCGGAACGGGCTTCAAAATTGTTGGGTTGATAGAAGTCTGAAAATACATATTTTCAAAAAATCAAAGGATACAATCATTTTTAAGAACACACTTAGAAACTTTAAATTCTAAAATCTTAATAAACAAACTTGGAATATATTTTTCAATTATTTTCTGAAAAAAAAACCTGAAAATTATAATTTTTTTACCATTATTAAGAAATAAATAAACAAAAGACTATCAGGGGTGTGCTGGAAATCGGAAGCGTAAAACGCAGGAATTTTAAAAGTCGATTTTTAATAAGAAAAGAATTTTGTGACAAATATACAAATGGGGGATTTCGTGTCAAGTGACCCAACTTTTAAATCGATGTCTTCCGATTTGGATGAAATTTGCACCAAGGTCCTATTGGATAGTAGTTTAGACACAAATTTTCAACCAGATCGGTCAAAAAGTTTCGGAGTTAGAGGGGGTCAAAGTTTGACATTTTGGCCATACAGGTGTTCTTTCTCATCCATGTAACTTATTACCTATTGGTGCTAGCATAATTTGTCCCAAATAGCTTCGATAGCTATTTTTAAAAGGTACTAAAAAAATCACAAAGATAAGGAAATAAATATTATTTTATACCATCCGATTTGGCGTGAAATGGCCCATATGTATCTATATAAAATTTGTTAGTTTATGAAACGAACTCATTTCGTTGGTGAAATACACAAGAACTTGAATTTTAGATATACGAATAAGATTGTAACTGTATGGGTAAATCTTTTACCAAGATGGTGGGTGGCAAATGCATACACTAAAAGAAAAATGTTAATATTGAAATTGTGTTATATTAAATGAGTCCTACAACTGAGTTGAGTTGTAAACCGTAATAAGCGCCTGCAGTCCGTTGCTCATTTCAAAAAAGGTTCAAATAAATTAATTTTGCTTACTGGCGTTGCCATTTACCCAGAAATGAGCTTCGTAAAACGCACGAACTGCTCTATGAACTTTGCAAACATATTTAATTTTTTTTAAGTAAACTTACACCCTTTAAAAGTGTTTTTCGTGATGATTTGCCAAACCTTACTGGACAGAAATGTCAACCCCGTTTGACATTCTCAGCTGTTAAACCATAGTTATCGATATTGAAAGTTCTCATGCAGCTAAAAAAAAACCCGGTATATACAAACTGATAGATGACTTTTGTCCAGTTCAGTTTTTTTTTTGGCCAGTGCTGCGAGGTACTTTTTTTCCTGTCCCAAAAAAAAAATCCCCAAATTGAAAAATAAAACCTTAAAAAGTAAATATTTTTTTCTGACCAGATTTAAATTTTTTTCTTGAAAATAGTAAGAAACGTTTTAATGTAAATCCCCAAATAAAAATTTTTAGTAAAAAAAATTATTTTATTTTGTTGGACGTCAGGCTTTTTAGGCGATCCAGTGAGGAATCACAAGCAAAACAATATGCTGTTTTTGAAGACGACTGAGTCAATTTAAAAATATTTGGAGCTTGTTCATTCAGTTTTAGCCATTCTTAAAATCAACAATAAAAATACATCTTTCCGTCATTTATTTAATACTTCGATGCAACATAAATAATTACCAATAGGCCAGCATTCTGTTTCCCAAACTTTATTATATTGTCTTTCATATTGATTTATTTTTGGGGAAGACATATTTGCTTGATAAAATTAAAAATTGTATGTGTTGTCAACGGTTTAAGCTTCTTTTTTTTAATTCTTCTATTTTAAAACACTCACTAAAGAATAGTAACAAAAGTTTATTAAGCACCTTTTACACTCTCAACAAAAATGGTAATCTTAATCAGGACCCTTTACACCGTATAAGTTGTTGATAAGAGTAAGATAAAAGTTTTGCTACTTTTTTCAGATTTTATATACGAAACAAAGAAAAATAAGCGTTAATAATAAAAGAAGGAAAATATATTAAAAATGGATAATATTTTCAAAAATTCCCGAATTTTTTTTTTAAATCCCCAAATGATTTTCTTTGTCCTTTTTGTTCGCATGAAATTCCCAACTTTAAGGATAAATCCCCAAGTCTGGCAGCCCTGTTTTTGGCAATCTCGTTTTTTTTAACTCTTAAACTTTAAAAACCAGTCATAAAAACTCCGAGTGTATTAAAGGTAACATTTGAAACTACTGCTTATTATGAATCATGTCTTTGCATCTGGATGTGTGAGAGAGTCTATAAAATATTGCACATATTCTTCCTAAAATATTTAAACAAACAAACACACACACACACACTTTCATTGAGAATTGCACAGTTATATAAACTTCACTTAACTTTAATATTTATGACCGTGTTGATATGTGAACTATTTTTCATACCACAACGGAACTACAATTTATGAACATAAATTTACGGGTTTTACAAAATAGCAAAAAAAAAAAAAAAAAAAAAACAAGAATTAAAACAAATTAATCAATCCCTTATGAAAATAATGAAATAAATTAATTGCTTGGACGGTGCTTTTTCATTGAAGTACTTTTACCTAAAGGGCTGGAGAGAAAGACAGAGAGAACTGTAGAGAGAGAGAGAGAGACAGAGCTTCTATAACATTCTATTGTACCTTTCTAAAGTGCATATTTTTATTTTATATTGTAAAATAATGATTTTTTTCCTTTTATTTGAAAATAATGCTTTTAGTTTTAAAAGTATAATTGCCAACGTTATTTGTATAATATTGTTTATTGTTGTGTAATATTGTGTTGTAAGGCATTGTTGTATTCTGGAAAAAAGTTTTAACTAACTTCCTTAGTTGTTGTTTTTTAATAACGTGGCTTCCAAAGGCATGGCGATAGTTAGTGAACAATGAAAAAAATTTTGTTTAAAGTTATTTGAAATGGAACCACTACCTTTTTAAATGAATCATGCAACTGTCCTCTATTTTTACGAATCGGTTCCCTTGATGACATTTCAGCAATTGTTGCTATATTTCGGCAATACACAGAGATCGAAAGTTATCTTTGAAGGCTTGAACGGATTCTCGCTTATTAAATTAAAGTTAATCTATAGAATCGCTTCATAGAAAATAGTCAACCCGATTCGATGTTTTACAAGTAGGAAGCAAAAATGTATAACACTGCCGCCTTTTTTGTAGTGAGTACAAGTGTAAATAAAATGAAAATATTTTCTGGAAATTCAAAAAAAAAAAATCACAACAACTACAACAATAGTAAAGACATTGTTATTCCTTAATCATACACAACTGTTTTTTTTTCGTAGTTTTAGTCAGGACAGAGATTAAGCAAAGTTAAGCAAGAAATTTTTGTTTAAAAATTTCTAACTTTAATTAGTATTGTGATTATATTATCAAACTGTTTTATGGGTTATAGTCCAAAATTTAATATTTTAATCATTCATTCATTGAATTGGAGCGAGTTCGATTCCCAGCTTAGTCAAGAATGGAAAATTATCAATAAATTTTAATTCATTTAATTTCATGTTGTTAAATTACTTTCTTCATGACACTAAAATTTCTAACATTTTTATAAAATTATGATGAAATCTAAAAAAAATACTAGGGACCTTTTAAAATTTCAAAGATTTTAAAGTTTTGCTGTCTGGATTTGAAAGTTTTTCTTACTCTTAATCGTAAGATTTGTATGCTGGAGTCTGTAACTGGAGATGATTCGTTTAATGGCCATAAATAACAGTGTCAGACCTAGTTTTTTTAAAGGACGCCGAATCCTTTTATGATCTAACGATAAACGACCCATCCGTAAAGATAATTTGACAAAATTTGTCACACAAACTTTTTTAAATAAGTTTTTTTTAAATTTATTTTGTTGTTAACTGTTGTTGCAAAAAAAACTGTTTTTTAAGTTTTAAGTGGTAAAACGTTACAATGCATAAAAGTGACTTATTTTTAGTTGTGCCAGAAAATATAATGGTAGTAGATCCCTACTGGTAAGTGGTAAATAGTCTTAATTCGAATTGTGACACTTTGGCTAAAAGAAATCTTTGTTATTGTTTATATTTATCAGTTTGCAATTTGGCAAAAGCGTCAAAACTTGAAAAGAATTCAGCTAAAATGGCATAACTTAAAAGAATTCGGTAACTTGTGCAAATAATGCATCATTAAAAATGACACAACTAAAAACTGTTAATTATCTACTGTATACAGACAGGTAAATATCTAAAAAAAAAATTTAGAGATCATAATCTGTATGGCTTTTCTACTAAATGGTCCAAAGATGTGTTTTACACTATGTTTTTTAGGTCTAAAACAGTTTTTTTCGGTTTCTGAAAAATTTTAAGTTTCTTGATTTCATTAAGTCACTTCTGAACAAGGTGTGCGATGTAGTAATGGCTGTTTGTACAATCCTTGTATAGG
Organism: Pollenia labialis; assembly: GCA_949318255.1. Lineage (NCBI taxonomy): Eukaryota > Metazoa > Arthropoda > Insecta > Diptera > Polleniidae > Pollenia > Pollenia labialis. The sequence continues at coordinate 117,506,120 of OX439143.1, forward strand.
GAGTGTAGTTTTTGAAAAATTTTTAATACAGATCGATTGTGCTTAACCTTAAAGAAAAGATAAAAACTATTTTTAAAGCTCTATTCTGGGTATATTGAAGATTTTTGATTGCATTTCGATTTTTTCAAGCGTACATAGCAAAAAAAAATTTTGCAACAGTAAAAGCATTAATCAAAAATAAAAACAGTTTTAGTTAAAAATGTAATCAAGTGAATTAAATGTTTAATCAAGCTAATTTAACGTTTAATCAAGTGAATTGAATTTTATTTAATGTTGCCGTTTGGGATTTAGGTAACGATATGAATTTCCAATAAATGAATAAATATAAAAAAAAATTATTTTATCAAATGCTAAATATTTTATTTCTCTCCATGTGTGAACTGCATCCAATTCTTCTGCTTCTACGAGCCTCTTTCAGGTGTTTGCTGGTTCACCTCGTCTACGGCTGATATCGTCATAAGATTAATTTACACTCAATTTACATGATGAATTTTATGACGTCCAATTTTAGACGTAATTTTTTGTTTGATAGCAAGCGGTGTAGAGAAGAAAGAGGAAGAGAAAACATAAATCATGTCTATTATTCTACCCAGGGCTGTGGAGTCGGAGTCGTAGTACCCACAAAAACTCGCGACTCCGACTCCAAAGTTTTTCGGCATAAAAAATTTAAAAAAAATTTCCAAAATAAAAATAAAATTATCTTCTTAAAACACATTTAAAATTTAAATAAATGGTTTATGAATACTGCTCTTATGTGCTGTTTCCAAATGACAGGCGATGGACTGAGTGCTTTTTATATACAGGGGTGTGCTGGAAATCGCAAACGTATAACGCAAGAATTTTAAACGTCGTTTTTAAATAATATTTTTGTAATAAAAGAATTTTATACAAATATTTAACAAATATTTTCCTATTAAACAGGATTTTAAACCAAAAATTATAAGAATTAGTTTTAAAGTTTATTAAAAACAACTTCCAAATTCTTGCGTTTTGCACACCCCTGATAAATTTTGCTACATAATCAATCGCCTGTCATTTGGAAACAGCACATTAATGTTTGCGTACGGTAATTGCTTCTCAAAAACTATAATTTTTAGAAGGCCGTACGGTAATGAAAAAATAAAAGTTAACATCACTGAGTGTCATATACATTTAGCATCAAGATTATAGTAGGAGTCGGAGTAGGTGTAGGAGTCGCACTTAAAAAAGTTCAGCATTTGGAGTCGGAGTTAGTACTTTTTTCGGACGACTCCACAGCCCTGATTCTACCCCTCTTTCTTCTCTACACCGCTTGCTACCAAACAAAAAAATTACGTCCAAAATTGGATGTCATAAAATTCATCATGTAAATTGAGTGTAACTCAGTGTATGATTTGTATTTGGATAGTCTGAATTTTAAAATCATGCTGGTTACATTAACAAAATTTTCGTCACCCACAACAATATTCACCCCTCTCGTGAATAACAAGTAAAATTTTTGTTCCTCATGTAAAAAATTGTTCCATCAGTTCCAGTGAATGTAAAAAAAGAAGAAAGTTAAAAAAAAAATAAAAAATCAATGAAATCTTTGTTCAAAAATATACACGTATATATTTTAAAGAAAAGTTAAATTAATAAAGAAAAATATTTAATATTGGGGGGATAGTTTAATTACTACGTTAGTTTTTTTGTATTTTTTTAATTTTATGTAGTAAAATGTCTTTTAAAATTCTGCCACCAAGCCTTTCGAAAGCTTCACAAATCCGCAGGCAATCAACCTGTTGTTTTGCATTTGGTTGAGCAATATAATAATTTGTGCCTTATTAACGGATCTTGCCCGGAATATTCGAATTATAAGACGAACGAACTGCTTACCAACAATGTCTGATCCCCAGCAAAAATAAAGTAAAAAAATCAAAGGGAAAAGTAAACAAATTACGAGGGAAAAAACTATTTACGATAAGGAGAATTTTTTCACGTTATTATTCTCCTTTGAATTACCTCAAAAAAAATGTTCATGGTAGTTTTTCATGATCGCAAATATGTATGTGAAAAGGGAAAAAATTTCGAGGGAAAAATTATTCAAAATAGGGGTGCTTATGGTTTAATGGGGTTTTCGATAAAATACAACCATATTAACGTTGCCTCTGTTTATGTTATGGTCAATAATACGAATATAAAGTTAACCACATATAACATTATGGTTGTTAATAAATAGCAAAATGTTTTTATTAATAAAAAAATATACAATTTTTTTTTGGATAGTCCTCAAAACTCTCAGGTTTTTGAAAAATCTACTCTGCAAAAAGTTTGAAAAAAAAAACCAAATTTTGTAGTTTTGTATTCTGCGCTAAACCACACCGTAATTGAATAATAAAACAACTACTATGACAAAAAAAAAGAAAAATATAACACACTGAATTTTAAAAATTCAGCTAAAAAATATTTGGTTGGTTAGAAACCAATTCGAATACAGTAAATCCTAACTATATGAAACAAATGCAACTAAGTCAGTTGGCCTAAAGAATCTAATCAAACACTGGCTTAAATTATTTAGGTCTCTTTGGAAAACCAAACAACAAAATTCAAAATATTTAATCTTTGTATAAAGAAAAGTTCATAAAATTAAATTGGATTTTTCAGCAAGTCAAACAATAGGAATTTAAGTCATCTAAAATAAGAAGCCTACCAATGAACTGCTGGCAACACTATCTGCCTGTTCAACGAATTTTATATGGAAAATGTTTTTTAAAACTGAGTATTTTTCATAGAAATTCATATGCCAACGTTAAGGTTCATAATACAGGGGCCAAATTACGGCAGTCGATATTCATCGAAATTTCGATCGAAATCGAATGCCGTAATTTGGCCCCTACTTTTCATCAGACGAGTGTTCACTGTTTATATTTATGTATATGCACGAGTATGCATGTCGCTTGGGTTTGTTAGTATTGTTGATGTGACAATACTAACAAATGCACTTTGTATTGCATTAATCTTTTATTCTCATTCTTTTTCCATTTTCTCTAGTTTTTCTGCTTGTTTTCTTTATACAATTCAAGGAAACAATTTAGTTTTGTGTGTTAGTAGGGGAAACAAGCTTTCGAGTTGCTTACAAGGCAAAATAAAAAAAAAAAAAAAAAATGAAAATAAATGAATTTGGATAACAATCTCATACATGAATATATACATCCATAATACTCGGTAACACTTACATATGTATTGTGAAAAAATAGTTAAGTTTTTTTTTTATAAAATTAGTTTATAAAAAAAAAATGTTTTTTTTAAAATTGCTATCATTAGATTTTTGCCTTTTTGTGGTCCTTAAATGTTATATTAATTCTATTTTATTATATTATTGGGGGATTCACAAGCAGCCTCATTCAAGTTTTTGTTGTCGTAATCGATCAAGTGGTTTTTTGTAAGAGATTAAAGACCACTGGTTGTGTGTTACTTTAATGTCTGACAAAAAACTACTTGATCGATTAGGCCAACGACAACTGGAATAAGGCTGAAGGTGTAATAAAGTCATGTGTCTTAAAATTATATCATGAAAAATTCGACTGTGAACAACCCCTCATAATTTAGTCTGATATTTTGAATTTAAATCCGCTCATTTAAAACAAATTTACAAAATAAATATTTACCAAAAATAAAAAAAATTTTTAATTCTTATGCATGAATTAATAAATTAAATTAGATCTTACCTGGCTATTTTCGATTTTTCAGACGCAAATCACAGATAAATTTTATTTTGTTTGTATACCAAATTGCTAACCGCAGGTTAAATACGGACGTTAGCCGGATAAAACTACACAATTAACGGCGACGGCTACAAAAACTATTGCGGCACGGCTCAGCCGCTCAGCTGGTCTCTTCTGATTAATTACGACAGCACAATAAACATACCAAGAAAAGCTCTATTAATTTAAGCCACTTTTTGTTTACAAAGCAACAACAATTTTTTTAAACCATTGTAAAATGTTAGAACATTATGACAATATAACATGATAGCACACCTTGTGAATACCCCATATGTATATTATATTATATTATTATGTTGCATTAAAAATGCAGCTTCAATGATACTAAAAGAGGTGTCTTTGTATCAAATTGCTCCTAAAGATAATAATTGCAAAAATTCAAACTAGCAATCAGAATGCTTAAAGCGTATTTAAAGAGCATAGTGATTCAAAAACACTTTTAAAGTTTATTTCAAGTTTTAATTTTATTTATCAGCCCAATTATGAATAAAAACTTCCCGGGAGTTTTTTCCCTTTTCTCATTTTTGCAATTGAAGTTACATAGGAAAAATGGGAAAGGAGAAAATTCCCGGCGAATTTTTATTTATAATTGGGCTGTATATCTATAAACTTATAAACAGCTGTCAAAATTCCGTATGAAATAATGACCATTTGCTTTATCATTTCGTAACTTTTTCACAAATTGAACAGTTTGCCACTCTATCAACATTATTTCGTAGATAGTTTGTACAGGAATTTTGCATATCCTTTTTAACAGCATTTGACGTGAAATGTTGAACTGAGTACCAGGCTTAAGAAAAAGCCAAACTTCACTTCAAGCTTCAAAAGGTCATAAGGTCATAACTTCATTTAACCATTTTTAAGGTGTGTATAGGGGCTTGGTAGAAATTACGGACCGATTTGACAAATTTTTAATGTCAAACACTTTATATAGGGGAAGAATATGTTGGAACAGTACTTTTCGTTTAAAGTCACTTCCGTTTTTAGATACATTAACGGTAGAGTCTACGATTTGGCTGCAACTAACGGATGTGACTATAAGCGAAAAGAACTTTATAGCTCAATTTGTGTTGCCGCCATCACGCCATAAGTCTTATTATGGAACTAGGAGAAATAATAGACCGGTTTGTTCCGTTTTCAGTACCAACTATTTGTCGTATTGTATAAAAATAATCGCGCACAGAAAACACATTTTTCGATATGGTCACTTTCAACAAAATTTTTTTAACGAAAATTGTTTAAACATATTACGGTTACTTTAAAAATATTTTTCTTATTGGCAACAATATTTGGGTTAATAAGGCCTCCATCGAGAAGCTACAGCCATATTAAGGGTGCCTCCATACCATATCGGCCATGCTGCTGGTGTCTTATAATTGAGAGTTCTTCTGTAAACACACGAGGTCAGTACAACAAAAGTAAAACAAGCCTGTTTAACAGGGTAAGTAAACAATAATGTTCTCTCTCTCATTAGAAAAACAAGCGGACAGGTGTCTGTCTGGTGTTTTTTTTTAGAAATTCTGCTCTTTTGTGGAGTAAACGAAAATTACTGAATTTAATAAAACAACTGAATATTTCTTTGTTTTTACGGAATATTCAGTTAATTTTTTGATAGTTAAATTATATAAAATAACTAAAAATGTATTTGTTTTTACGGAACAGGGAGTTGAATTTTTGACATTAAAAATTAAAAGAATTTTTCGTTAAAAATAAATGAAAAATAAGTAGACCGGGTTTTAACTGAATTTTCATTTATTTTATATTACAAACAGGAAAAAAGCCTTTCTTCAAAAATCGTCAAAAGTTTTAACAAAACTCGTCAAAATCGTCACGAACATTTAAAAAAATCGTCAAATATTTAAATTTTACAAGTTAGAGGCAATTGAAACGTTACGTCCATTTTTAGTTCCAAACTGTCTTCTGTCTTGTCTTATTTATGCACTAATTTTTCTACAAAACTTCTTATTAAGAACTAACTTCTTACTTCCTAACACGCAACTATACTAAGAATAACTTTCCTAAGAGAATAAAATGGGAATTCGTCTTTTTACACGCAAATAGAAAAATTGTTCACATGTGGTTATGACTTCATCGAAAAATGCAATCGTATGTAGAAATCGAAATCATAAAAACGCAAAGCGGATTTAACCAATTTTAAAAAAGCAGACCAAATAGAAGCAACTCAAATCGGGGCTCTAGTGAATATTTTTTGCAGTATCGATGGCATACATACATATATGTAATTGAAGAATTTGAATTAGCGTACAGAATATTGTGAGTGTAGTACAAAAGTGACTTAACTCCAAATTTTCAAAAGCTATGCACAATAATATCTAAAAAATACCAGTGCATTATTAATTGGTATATGGTTGCAATTTATAAAAGTGAACTATTTTTAGTTGTGTCGAAAATATAACGGCAGTAGAGCCATTCTGATAATTGTGACAATTTTGTTAAAATAAATCTTTGTTGGAGTTTATATAATTTAGACTTGTGTCAGTTTAGAATTTGGCAAAAGTGTTTAAACTTGAAAAAATTCACCTAAAGTGACATAACTCAAAATAATTCGGTAACTTGTGCAAATAATACATCATCCAAAATTTCACAACTAAAAATTGTTTATTATCTAGTGTAGAAATATCTAAAAAAATTTTTTTTAGATCATAAACTGTATGGATTTTCTAAACTTAATCCAAAGATTTGTGTTTAACTATTTTTTTGTTTTGGTCAAAAACAGTTTTTTTCGATTTCTGAAAAATTCAGTTTTCTGAGTTAAGTCACTTTTGAACTAGGTGTGCGATATCTTTGCTTAGTGCCGCAAATTCGGGAAGAATCGCAAAACATCGAGGCACCTGAAAAATTATTTTACGTTCGGCTAAAGGGACTAAAGTAAACTTCTGTCTCCAAATAATAATTTTCAACTACAATTATCTTAATACACCAAAATGGTGTAGGGTATCATGTGATGGCATTTGACCGACTTTGTTACATATTTTTTTAAAAGCCTTAAAAATAATTTATATCCTTTCCTTTTTTAGAATTGATAAACTTTTTTATTTTTTTTATTTTAAATTTCAATGGACTATTTTAAAATAATTCCTTTTATCTTTTCCTTGCCAGTTGTATGTTCTCTCTACTAGAAGACAAACCACAAGCTTAAAATCTATTTAAATAATTCAATATTATTTAACAAATAAAGGAGAGAGTGTCTTTAGCTCTTCTAAATTAAATAAATTAATCCCATTTTTTGCAATGCGGTTGTGGTAAAATCTCGGCACATAATTTACATACATATGCCAATTCTTTACTCTACTTGTTCCATTAAAAAAATGTTAAACGACCCACAACGTTTTTGGTAAATAAATGTTTTAGACAATTTATTAGTTTTCCCTCAGTTTTTTCTTCGTTAGGGTTATACATTTTAAAGCCAAAAAAAAAATCAAAGGATTCAGTCAATAGGGGTTTTAGGTAGTTATTCAGTTAAATTCTGAATTTAGTTAGATTTGTTTTCCTTTCATTGAGTTTTAACATTAAAGTCTGTCCTGTTTAAATCAACTTTGCGTCTTTTGAGATTTATTTATGATTTTTTTTTATTTAAAATCAAAACGTTTTATTGCGAAAATTAATTTTTCTCTTTTTTTTTTGCTTTCACAGGTCAATAATTTAGACAATTTAACTTCAATGCATTTTTAAAACATTTCATGTTGCATGCAACCATTGCAGAGAATTCTTATTGATTACTTTTCCCTATCATGCAAAATGTATAGAATTAGTGTGAGTAGGGAATTATAACAAATAATTTGAATCAGTTGACGGCAAAAAGAGAAAACATAGAATTTGTAAATATTTTATTTTTCTGAGACCCGAAGTTTATCATTTATTCTCATATTCAAATCTTGAGCCTAGTCCCAATTCACATTATACGATTTTTGTCGTTGCGATTATTGTCGTTTCCTCTTTGAAGTCGGTTTGATGTTTACATTGTACGATTTTTGCCGTTACGACTTTTTCTGTGCAACCGAACTTCAATAAATTTTTCGTCAAATGAGAGAACGAATGAGCGAACAAAACGAATCGAAGAGTACACTCGCTTGTGTACCCCTTTTAATTCCTCTCACCCCTTTTGCCTATAAAGCAGGGATTTCCAAAATTTTTTTGGTTGTGTATTAGTGAGTACCAGAGAGTAAGCAAATTGAGAGAATGCATTTATTTACAGCCGAAATAAAATGTTAGTAATATTTTTTATAAGTTGTATAACACAAAGGTACAAAATTAAAAATTTTTTGTGTTGATAAAAAATTTGTAGCAATTCTTTACCAATTTAATGTCGCTGATTTTAAAACTACACTTTTTTTATTCGAAAGCTTTTTGACTCTAAATCAGTTTCAAATATCTTATCAAACAATTTAAAAAAATTAAAGATTTTTATGTTTTAAAAATTCATAAAAAATAAATATTGCACGCAAATCACAGCTGATAGAAAAATTTTCCCTAATTGCAGATTCAAGTTCCAAATTGAACAGTACGACGGCCAACCGTTTGACTGGACAGGGGAAGAGACTCTATAAATTTAGTATTATAATTAAGCCTTTCCCAAATTTTCTTCAGCAATTGCTTGATAAAAACACCATCCCACAATGGTCTTCCTTTCTTAACAATTTCCAATATTACTAAACTTGAAATCTCCATTTTCAGTTTGGGAGCTTTTTTTTTTTGGTTCATTAATTTCCTCTTCTAATAACCATTTTTTAAATTCAATATGAGAATTATAACGTGAAAAAGTTATTTTAGTAAACAGTTAGGGTATTCATAGTGGTAAGTAATATAGAAATGGTATTCACGGTGTTGCGTTGCTCATACTTCAAACATCTGTACATACATTTTTATTCTAGCTAATGGTATATCATAACTTTTTAGAAAATACCAAATGCGCATATGAGTTTGCCTGCAAAAATGTATAAAGTCATTATAACAGGTCAAAGTTACGTTAAATAGTTACCATAAATTAGTAAGGTTAAAGGCAGAATTAGTCTTTACTTTCTGTTTCAGTTTCTGTTCCGTGCCGTTCTGTTTCAAAATTGTAAAAGTTACTTTTTCTGTAGCAACTTATTAGCCATTTATGACAAATTTATTAGTTTTGCGCCATCCGTTGTTTTATTTCAATAACTTTTATGCACATAAATTTGAAGAAATTAAATTTAATTAATGTATTTTTTATTATTTATCAAACTGAACCGCAAGAGAACAGAACAACTAATCAATTTCACAGGTTTTTTAATAACAAAAACAAATCCGCTGGTTCGTAACAGAACAGAAAGTAACGACTTACTGAGCCTTAACTCTTTGGGCTCGGTCAAATAATTGTAGCATAAAAAAGTAAGCAATAAAAATAGTGCGAAACAATAAAGTTTCATTAATACATCAATAAAACACATCTTCTTACCCAAACATTTTACCTCTGTCACATTTGCTTTTATGTGTACAGGTTATTTACACATAAATTGTAGCAAAACAAGACTTTTTTACTTGTTTTTTAAATATTTCTACTTACTTAAGAAAAGTGTTTTCAAAGAAAGAAAAAACCCACCGACGCGATTGGTACAGAAACCAAAATATTTTCACAAGCAAAATACCAACAAATTCTTTTGGCTATTTTTTTTCTTAATAATTTCTGCATTTAGGTACGTCTTTTTAAAGAAAGCAAAAGGGACCCTTTTACAGGTATCAAAGAATTTTTTTCACAAACAAAACACATACCGTTTGCTTAAACGTTGCAGTAAATATAATTGTTACAAAAAGTTACTTAATAAAATTTAAGTTAGCTTTGCTGTTAAATATTTTCAACAATTTAAATTTTGTTAAAATTAAATAGAAATGTTATATTACTCTGCATTTAAGTCTTAAAATTTAGACTCTAAATATTGCACGCAAGGCATTGGATGTTACCAAAAGCATTTTTGACCGCACAATATTTTTGAGTGTAAGCTGAAACAAAATAATATAGCATCCGCTAAACATGTACACTTGTCGAAGTCACACCGACGACTGAATTGAAGAGCATAAAAATATGTGTTTGTAGTGGTATGCACAATTGTGCAAAGAAATGGAAACCCCTGCTATAAAGTAAGAATCGCAACGACAAAAATCGTATAATGTGAATGGGCACTTAGTAATCAAAAGAGAGAGAGAGCGATAGAGAACGAATTGATAAAATTAACAAAGAGTATTTAAACTTTTTGTCAGGTATGCAAGCATGGTTGTTAGACTTTTTTCCTCAAAAATCGTCAAAAGTTTTAACAAAATTCGTCAAAATCGTCACGAAAATTGAACAAAATCGTCAACAAAACGTCAAACATATAAATTTTACAAATTAAAGACAATTTATTGCATGGATTGGTTCGAAAATATAAATTTTTAGCAAGAAATTCTATTTATGATGAAGAAAGGGATATGCTTAAGTTTTATTCTATTTATTTCAGCAAGTGAGCTGAATATATTTATCATTTAAAAAGAAAACAAGAAAAAATATATTTGCATAAATGCATAACAAAAATTTTTTTTTTCATTTATCCATATTCAGAAAAATAATAAATAAATTCTCATTTGCCTTTAACTCTAGCTATTTTTAGCGCTATCTCTATTGCAAATTGTTTTTATTGTTAAAGGTGATAAAAACCAAGAATTCTGTCTATATCAACAGTCTTTTTACCCGACTTGAAACGTTTTATTACGTCCAATATTAGTTCCAAACTAATACATTTTCTTCTCATTGCACTCATTTTTCTACACAACTTCTTATTTAAAAGTAACTTCTTTCTTCCTAACACGCAATTTCACTAAGAATAACTTACCTAACAGAATTAAATTGGATTTGCCTTTTTACACACAAAGAGAAAAATTCTTCACATGAGATTATGACTTCATCGAAAAATACATTCGTATGTAGCGACGCAAATCGAAATCATAAAAACGCAAAGGGGATTTAACCAATTTTTAAAAAGCGGACCAAATAGAACAGACGCAAATTAGGGCTCTAGTGTATATTTTTGCAGTATCGATGGCATTTCTATAATTGTAGAATTTGAATTATTAATGCTTCTAATGAAATCCACCTGGTTTGTGATGGGGGAGGAATTTTTTTGTTTAATTTCCAAAAAATTTTGTATTTCAAAAAATTGATTTTTAAGTTTTGGACTGTTTTCAATATAATTGTAAATATTTCATGTGTGTTTTATCGATGCCAGAAAATCATCAAAACACTATTAATTTTAGTCAAAAAATCGTAATTTTACTGTATTTTCTCAAAAAAATTGTCAAAATGACGAAAAATCGTCACATCTTCCAACCCTGCTTGCCAGATTAAAGTGTTATAAAATTGATGTTAGATTAAAAAGTTTAAAGTAAATTTATTGACGGGATTAAATCGTCAAAACATAAGTGACTCTACATCAAAAATCGTCATTTTGGTAAATTCATCGAAAAAAATCGTCAAAATGACGTAAAATCGTCACATCTAACATCTCTGGGTGGGTATGTTAGAAATGAATGATTGAAATAAAAAATAATGTAGGGTAAGTCATCATTTGACACATTTAGGAGCATTCTACGCGCTGTAACAACTAAATTTAAAAATGTCAACCATACAAATATGGCAGTTATATAAGATTTTTAAATTTGGCCCCTGCCGATGCCCCTAGATGGGTCAAATGTATGACCAACCCTTCTTTATTTTATCTCCATTCCTTACGGGTGCTCCCATTGAAATATAAAATGCATACTAGAAAGATATTGGAGAAAAAGTCACATATTTAAATGCTCAGGAGTCGCCCATAGGGGAATTAAATGATTGACCGACCGCAATTAGTTTTTTGTCCCTAACATTTTCTGAAAACATACTTGCCCTTTCTCTCCACTCCTTAAGGGGGCTCCCATAAAAATATTAACCTTTCTAAAAGGAAATTTCGGAATTTTGGTTTTTGTTATTTTAATAAACTAAACCGTTTTTGAGTTACAACTACATATGTATGTTGTGCAACCTCCTCCATTTTCGAAATAACCGGATATCTCGAAAACCAGAGCTAACATAAAATAGGCTAGAACCACTGGATTCAGCGTACCGGAATTAGGTTAAAACGACAAGTGCCCAGCTTGTCTAAAAAAGTGTCGATTTCTAGCACTGTGTAATTATTTTTAAGCTCAATACAAACTCTTGTTATACCCTCCACCACAATAAGTTATGAAGAGGGTATACTTTGTTTGTCATTCAGTGTGAAACTTTTTTATTATTATTTGCGTTGTTGTTAAATAAATATTTTAAGTTTTGTATACAAAGAATTTTTATCATATTATTCGCTGTATACAAAACTTAAAATATTTATTTAACAACAACGCATTTAGCTTTTATTGAATCAACAATTTTATTTACATAATGTCACAATAACAAGTTGGAGTGAAACTGAAAATGACGAAAAATCGTCACATCTACCAACCCTGCTTCCCAGATTAAAGTGTTATAAAATTGATGTCAGATTAAAGTTTAAAGTAAATTTATTGACGGGATTAAATCGTCAAAACATAAGTGACTCTACATCAAAAATCGTCAATCGTCATTTTTGTAAATTCATCGAAAAAAATCGTCAAATTGACGTAAAATCGTCACATCTAACATCCCTGTATGCAAGGCGAATTGACTAGCAGGTGAGGTCAACTCTACAACAACACTGCTTCTGTGGTCGGGTTGTCAAACATATTGCTAGTAAAAAAAATAGGTTTGTTTACATAAAAAACTAGTTTGTATACAAACTTTGACAAGTCGACCACCGAAAAAAAACACCATATGTTGACTTGACCCCACCTTCTAGTCAATTTGCCTTGTCAGGTATGTAAGTTTTGGCACAATTGGGCCATTTGTGGCACTTTTGAATGTTTGATGGACCCGTGGTACTTTGTTATCTATTTTGGATCTTTCACACTGTTTCGAACTTTTTTTTTACTAAACACATTGCTTTGTTTGTTAAGGGCCAAATAAACAACACAAGCGGTTTGATCAAATATATGAAAATCGTATAAAGCATATTTGTACGAATATATTGTAAATATTAACACAAACATCTGTTGTTATCAAACCGCTTGTGTCGTTTATTTTAACATATAAAGAATACTTGTTTATTTTACTTACATATGTTTGCAAATCTGTCGTGATGGGACAGTCAAATATATTTCAAAAAAGTTTTACTATCACTTCCTAATCCTAATGCGATACTGATCGCCCATTTCGTACGGAATCAGATCATTTTTGAATTTGTTTTCGTTTGGCATTGCTTCGTTGACAGGATTACGTTTATTTTTCCCAGTAGCTTAAGTTTGCTCATGCGTATTATAGTTGTTTCGCCATTTCTGCAGATTCTTATAATGCTTTTTCTTTGTTAGTTTTTTATTCTTTTAAATTAAAGTTTCTTTAATCCATCCTTTTTTAGAGTACCTACTTTTTTTATAACTACTCATTTAACGTAACTTTCTATCTTCACTTTCTCTTATATTGTAATTATAGTTGAGAATCCATTTTTTAAAAATAAATCGTTCTTGTGCTAATGTTGAATACAACCGAAAGTGTATAATTTTCAAAGCGGAGTTTTTGTCCTTTAACTTTTATTTAATTAACCTTCCACCATTGTTTTAAACAAACTTAATTTCGGTTTTTAAAAATTTAATTGCGGTAAAAACCATACCTTAAAAATCCTTAAGGAAAAACAATAGTTGGTCCTTGATCGTTACGATTTTCTCTCTTTAAAAATCGTGTGCTGTTAAATATGAAAGCCGCTCTATGATTTTAATTATCTTTTAGAATCTTTCAGAGTTTTACTAAAAAAAATTCATTTAAACCAGCCTAATATTTGTTATGTTTGCTTTCGTTCAATTTGTAATTTGATAGCAAAATAAACAGAAATTTTTGCTCTTCAACCACAAAATCAATTTTTTAATAGCAGAATGTAAACACAAACAAATAATAGAGAGAAATTATTTGAATTCAATTATGAAGAGATTTAATCGATGTTGATTTTAAAATTACAAAAACATTTTAAAAATAAAAAAAAAATCGTTAAGAGTGGTATTTTTAGTTGAATACCGAAAGTAAAACAAATATTGATTGCCAATTGTCCAAAAAAACAAAAAAAAAATGACATTCTGTTTTGCTGTAAAATTAAATAAAATGTTTTCCACGTTCTAAATGATTTTAATAATTTTGGGTAACGTTTTGCTTAAAAACAAAAAAATTCAAGGGAATTCGTTGAAGTACCTTAAAAACAAAAAAAAATCGAAAGTTTTATCAGGATCAATGTAAATATGTTGCTGTGTTGAGTCAACGGTTGCATTAGGTTTCTTTCCAGGGCTGTGGAGTCGGAGTCGAAGTACCCACAAAAACTCGGGACTCGGCATAAAAAATTTAAAAAATTTTTTTTAATATTTTCCAAACTAAAAATTCTTTGAAATTGGCGATGCAATATTTTGAACATAAATTTTAATAAGTAGTAATTTATTTTATGAGAGTTAGTTCATTCCAGTACTATACATACTTAAATAGTATAAAAGTTTGTAATAATTTATATTACTTGGGTATATTATTTATACGTGCGGACAAGAGTCTAAATCGAATGAAAAACTTTTACTCAGTAATTGATGTAGTTAGAAAAAGAGATGTGTGGTTTTTTTAAGTCATTTACTTGTACTAAAATATGACAGGAATTGCCAATAATTTTAAAACAGAATTTGTTAACCATCAACACTGAAATATTTTTAACATTGTACAGAATGAATATGTAAATAACTATATTAAAACTCAATGCGGCACAAGTTAGAATTAAAATATCGATTTGAAATTTTTAAAGAATCATTTTCTGTATATGTTGAACCATTTAAAAAGAGTTAAAAGTCAAATAAGAACCAATCTTGTATTCATTTAGTATCAAGGTTAGAGTAGGATTCGGAGTTTGAGTCATAATTAAAAAATTTCAGCGGAAGAAGTCGGAGTTATAACTATTTCTTGACGACTCCACAGCCCTGTTTCTTTCTATACTCTCTTGTATTTTGCTGCAACTGCTTAAGGCTAGTTTACACTATTATACTTTGTATTAACACATGTCAAAAACACAAGCAATATGCAACAGTGTGATAGTGTGAATGCATTTTCTTATGAAAATGAGAAGTAGCACGAATAAAATTTGATATCACATACGACTTTATCGTTTTTTGAAATTTCAGGGTTGCATTTTAACAAAAGCATGTTCATGTGTGATAGTGTGAATACAAACTTAAATATTGAATTAGCTTTTTTGACAGTCGAAATTAAACTCATTAGATTTCTATCTCACAAAGTATTATGGAATACGTAAGACTTGTGTAATAGTTAACCCGGAACAGCTTCATAAGGGTTTTGCTAGCCAATGTCACTAAAGGGTACTTTACACTATCACACTTGTCTTACATATTTTGATGAAATAGCTTTCCTGACCTTATGTTCAAAAAACAATAACAACTTATCATGACAAGGTTTTTTCCCTCAAAATACGTACGACTTTTAAAAAAAAAAACTTCAATTGCAATTTTCCTAAAAGTGAATTCTTTGACATTGGCAATTTTAGCTCCAAGCCAGATATGTATGGCTTCAGATTACTAAGATCGTTGTATCTACTATTTGAAGATTTTTAGCGTGCTTTGATACCATCAACAGGGAGATAATTTGGCACTCCCTTAGAGGAAAAGTGTGCCAGAGAAGAGAATTTCTCTGATACGAGAATAATATAATAAAGCAGAGTGCACTGTTCAGTTCAAAGCGAAAGGTAACTCGGAGAGGTGTAAGACAAGGATGCGTGCTGTGACCACTATAATTTATAGTCGTAATCGATGGCATCTTAATGCAAAACTCACGAGTTTCAGAACACCTTCAAATAAATCTGGCATTTCGCGATTTCAATTCGTGCGATAATCTTATGGCCGTTTTCCCATTACACGATTATCTTTTTTTCATATATTGAAAGACTAAAAATCGTTAACAGACAGTTTATCGCTCTAATAAATTTTTGTTGACATTAAGGCCGTGTTTTTGAAATGTGTTTTAAGTTTAAACTTAGCTGGACGAAGTGTGAAACTCGGATTTTCCCGACGAAATGAGATTATTTATTATGCATTTCATTAAAGAATAATGTTTTAAGCAAAAATAAGCTGTCCCGTCAAAATTTTGTATACAAACTTGGTAATGACGACACAAATCTGTATTCAGATTAACTAAACCTTTTTTAACTGAGATCTCAAAAACCCAGCCTAAGTAACAAACAGTTTATCGATACATTTAGAAAACGGCCATTACACTATTAAATGCCTTAATAAACAACGCAAAATGTTTGTACAAACGTACAATTTCGACGTGTTTGCAAAGCCGTTTGAGTAGTTTACTTGGCTTTTCTTTTTGAAAATGTATCTATCAGGTATGTGATGGAAATCGATCGATTTCAAATCGAACGTTTTTAAAAGTTGTGATGAATTTCGGGGGATTTTAAAAACCATTTCTGAATTAAAGGATTAAGTTTTCGTTCAGAATACACTGCAGTTAACGTATAAAATATAAAATTTAAAAGAATAAAAAATCAAAGGAATGTGTATTTAAAATCCATTTTAAAAGATACTGAAAACGATATTTTCGGTTTCAAATTGTTTCGTTTTTAAAATCGATTTCCATCACATTCCTGTATGTCTCTGTTTAGATTGTGTGATTTTTATCGCTAATATTTTGTTGTTTCTTTTTTAAAATTGCTTCTGAGTATTCATTCAGCCCAATTATGAATAAAAATTCCCCGGGAGTTTTTTCCCCTTCCAAATTTTTGCTATAGAATTTACATAGGAAAAATGAAGAGAAGGAAGAAAACTCCCGGGGAATTTTTATTAAGGGCTGATTGCGAATCTTTGTTTAGCAATTGATGATGCATGTATGTTCACTTGACAAATGACAAATTTGCAACCGAACTAAAATAATTTATCTGTTAAATGCAGTTGTGTTTCCCTCTTAATTCAACTCTCTCCTCTAGCGAACAAAGTAATGATTTTCGTTAATAATTTAAAGTTGTTTATTTTTATAACTCGCGTGTTAATAAAAAATTTAAATAATTTTGGATTTATTATGTGCAGTTTTTAAGCAAAAATCAGTTTTTTTTATTCTTAATATGAAGTTTTTTCCAAAAAAAAATATGGCAACGCTGGATGCAACTACACAATAGCTCTGTTCCACATGCATAACGAAACAGTCCGAACTTGCACAAAGTTACCCAAAAGCGTTCCACACAGCGTTTAAAAAGCTGCAGTTGGGATAGTAAAAGTTTTACGATTGTGCTGTAACTTCGACATCTTCATTTGTCATTGGACAAAAATTAACTGTTGCCTTTACTTCTGATTCATTAAATGAAAATTTGAATTTATGTACACATGTATTAAAAAACAAAAAAAAAATGCGGAAAAAACAAAACGTCCCATCTTCGATTACTTCGGTATTTATTAAAAGTTTCAGTTTGTTAATCGAAACACTTCCGAACATGTCGAGTGCCGATGTTCTTTGTTGTTTTCAACTTTTCGTTTTTTGCTTTTGCCTTCACTACGACTGCTTTCACTTAATGAATCAGAAGTAAAGGCAAAGGTTTCTTTTCGTCCAATAAAAAATCAGAAAGTGGAAGAAAAAGCAATTTTTTGATTTTGACTGCAGCTTTTTAAACCCTGGTTCCACATAACAATTTTTGTGCAATAAAGAGAGTAATTGAAAGAGTATTTTTTTTGCATTTCCTGTACAAATTTGCACGAACTTTTTCCTGTTTTTGTGGTTAAAACGTTTTTGCATACATATTTCCCTTAATCTTTAATATAAAAAAAAATCACAATGATGCAAATGTGTTGACTTTATAATGTTATGAATTTTAAGCGTCTTTAATCACTTAATTATATCTTAATTTGAAAAGTAAGCAGCATTAGTATTTAAAGAAGTGAACAAATGGGTGTTTGCCATCCAGCAATTTTGGGTAGTTTCGGCAAATTTAGAAAGTAATTTTCATTTTACTCATTAGTCCAAACTTACCAGATTGTTTATTGTAAATGGCATCGGGAAACAATAATATAGTTGCGGTGGCCATCTAGAATATTGATGTAATAATACTATGGTTATGGGAACAATAAAATGGTTGATGTAACTGTAACATGAATGAAAATTGTTCTATCAGCGTTAAATCATAAAAAAATCTTGAAAAATTAAAAATTAAAAAACTTAAGAACTCAACAGAAAATTCTAAAAGAATGTATTCCTTTGATGTTCTGGAACAGTCAGTTAATACTTATTTCGTAACCCTACTGTAGCTATTAATTGTGTGCAAGCAATTTTAAT
This sequence comes from Pollenia labialis, assembly GCA_949318255.1. NCBI lineage: Eukaryota > Metazoa > Arthropoda > Insecta > Diptera > Polleniidae > Pollenia > Pollenia labialis. Next base: position 117,524,279 of record OX439143.1, read on the forward strand.
ATAAGTATATAATAAAAACTCTTTATTAATTGCCTTCTCTTTCCCCCTCTCTCACTCTTTTCAGGCAAAACGAATACAGAGCAATGAATTGGCCGCCATAAAAGTGATTAAATTAGAACCCACAGACGACATACAAATTATCCAACAGGAGATCATTATGATGCGTGATTGTCGTCATCCCAATATAATTGCCTACTATGGCTCCTATTTGCGTCGTGACAAATTGTGGATTTGTATGGAGTATTGTGGCGGTGGTAGTTTACAGGATATTTATCAAGTTACAGGACCACTGACAGAACAACAAATTGCCTACATGTGCCGTGAAACATTAAAAGGACTTGAGTACCTGCATTCCATGGGTAAAATGCATCGTGATATTAAAGGAGCCAACATATTGTTAACGGAGTATGGTGATGTGAAACTGGCGGATTTTGGTGTATCGGCACAAATTACAGCCACTATTAATAAGAGAAAAAGTTTTATTGGTAAGTGAAAAAAAAAAGAAATCGAAATGATTGTCGTCATTATTTCGTTACAGTCTCAGTGTGAATGTGTAAGCACAAGAGTTGTAACTATGACAATGTGTTGCATGACAAAAGAAGTATAAACAACAAGAACGAACGAGCGAACGGTCTTGTCGTTGTTGTTTTGCGCAACACAATTTAATTATGAAATCTTTTCTGTTGTTTTTATTTTTTTTTTTTTTTTTTTTTCATATTTTTTGAAATGATATAATTGAACACGTTAGGGATAATTCAATGGTCAGCAACAATGCTCAGGAATACACAATCTAGCGCCACAACAGTCCAGTAATGTTCTGTATCGTTTTCAAGAGAATGCGACTAAAGTAAAATTTAATGAGTAAATCATCAGTTTGTGCATACAAATTTTAATTTGTTAATAATAAGTTGGTGAATAAAATACAATTATTAAAGTAGTGAATGAAGAGCTTAATAAAAATAATTTGAATAAAAAGGAGCTCGATGAGATAAATTGAAACTTTTTAATTAAAAATAAAGTTGAAAAAAGTGTATAAAGGGTGGTTCCAATGTTGAATGTGAACCACACCTAAACGTCAAGTTTTTTTCTGCATTTCATTTGACATTTCTCAACTTGAGACTAACTCAATTTGAACCAATGAAAGACACAAGAATCAAGCAACGCGTTAAAGTTATTTAGGCTTATTATGAAAATGGGCGTTCAAATCAGTCAATTTAATCGTCCAAATGTGCATACTACCGGAAAAATCGTGCAAAAATTTAAGCAAACCGGGTCTGTAGGAGATGTGAAAACACCAGTGCATGTTCGTACTGCAAAAAATATTGCTGCTGTTCGCGATAGTGTGACTGAAGAGCCGTCGTTGATGAACATTATGCATAAAGACTTGCATTTACTCGCTTAAAAGGTGCAATTGACTCAAGAACTAAAGCCTCTTGACCATTCCAAATGTCGTCAATGGTCAGAATGGTGGCAATAAATGGCAGCAGTGGATGATAAATTTTCGAAAAAATATCTTCAGTGATGAGGCACATTTTTACCTAAGTGGATTCGTCAATAAGCAGAATTGCCGTATTTGGGCGAATGATAATCCAAGAGTGATTGTCGAAAAACCAATGCACCCACAAATAGTGGCTGTTTGGTGCGGTTTATGGGCTGGTGGCATCATCGGGCCGTATTTTTTCGAAAATACGGTTCGCTATCGTGAGATGATAACGAACTTTTTATGGCCGAATTGGAAGAGATGTATGTGGACGATAAGTGGTTTCAACAGGCCGGTGCCACTTGCCACACAGCTAACGAAACAATGGCTCTTTTGCGCGACAAATTTAATGACCGTGTTATCTCACGCGGTGGCGATGTCAATTGGCCGCCAAGATTATGTGCTTTTACACCGATGGACTTCATTCTTTGGGGTTATTCGCAAGAAAAGGTGCACGTCGATAAGCCAGAAACAATTGAAGAGCTAAAGGATTATATATTTCGGCACATTACCGACATTAAACTACAATTATCAGCCTGTTCATCGATTCCGAACGTTAATTTTAAGAATTTTGTTTTAAATATAATTTTCTATGCGAAAGTTTACGGTGTTAAATAATGACGTAAAATAACAAGGCCATAGAATTTCTCGCGCAAAGGAGCCATTGTTTCGTTGGCAGTATGGCAAGTGGTACCATCCTCCAAGTCCATATCCTCAATTCCTGTCCACAAGAAGTCTGTTATCACCTCGCGATAGCGAACACCATTCACGGTAACTGCTAATCCTACCTCGATGAAGTACGGCCCAGTGCAGCCGCCAGTCCATAAACCGCACCAAGCAGGTGTTTTCACATTTCCTACACACCCGGGTGACTGAAATTTGCGCACAATTATCCTGATTGTGGACACATTTGGGTGATACGCTGACCAAAAAAGTCACGAAGTGCACGAATTGCAATCCTGCAATTTTGGTTTTAACGTCCATTTTCGTAAAATGCTTCATGAATCTTAACGCTGCTCAATTGTGCATCTATCCATGGTTGAATTTTTCAAGCACTTAAACAAAGAATTGTCAAATTAATTTGAAAAAAATAACTTGAAGTTAAGATGTGACTAACTATTAACATCGTGCATTATGGCTAGACCACCCTTAAAGTTCAACACTTCTGTTGTACTTGAATATTTACACATCAGGTAATTTACCAAAAAACATACAAATGGAAAATGTTAAATGTTAAAAAATTTAGAGAAATTGCAAATAATTGAAAATTAAATATCTCCGACAAAAAATGAAATAACAACAACAAAAGATTAACTAGAATTATACACATTATAAAAATAGAAAAAATCATATTTACAAATAAAGAAAACTCATTGCTCAATGGACTTGAATGTTGAGCAACCCCTCTACCTTCTATAACTCAATCGCCTACAAACAAAACAAACGTGGTTCTTAGACATGTCTGAGAAGACATCGTATAAATGACGCCTTGTTTCATTTGGGTATTATTTCATTATAAAATACCTGTCAGACAAAAAATTAAATAACTTTTTGATATTTTAATAAGGCTTAAGTTCATCAAATTTAATTTTCATTAAGTTATTTGTATGATGAAAGGAATTTTACAACATTAATATTAATTAAAATTGTTATTGATAATCATTCATTCTTGACTGACCTGAGATTCGAACCCAGGCGGCTAGTTACCATGACATGTTTCGATCACAACCACTTGATCTCCTCAGATGGATTTGCCGTCTTACACTCTCAGCCATCGACGACTGCTGACGTCAATAGTCAAACATTAATCCTTAAACCAAATTGCATTTTAACCTTTGGTAGATCGAAATTTGCTTTTTTGAATGATTATCCATTTTAATTGATTTTACATGTTTTTCCTAATTTCTGTTTTTTTTTTTTGTGATCGAAACATGTTATGGTAACCACCCGCCTGGGTTCGAATCTCAGGTCAGTCAAGAAGGAATGATTATCAATAACAATTTTAATTAATTTTCATGTTGTAAAATTCCTTTCTTCATAAAAATAATTTAATGAAAATTAAATTTGACGAACTTAAGCCTGATTAAAATGTTAAAAATTTGGATTAAAAACCATAAATAGTTCAACAAAATAACCACAATTCTAATTAAAATTAAATAACTCCAAAAAAAATTCGAATTTTTTATTTTTTTATATCAAAATTTTGCAGTTTACAATTTCATTAAGAAATTCATTTTAAAATAATAAAAAAATAAACTGTTATTCGACCACTTCAATTCTTGTGATTATAAATTAATACAAAACCGATGGGACATAATGGCCCAACCGGCCCAGAGTAAAAACGGACAAAAACATCAAACATTCATTGGGAACAAATTAAAGCAAATTTACATTTTTGCAACTAAATAAAAAATAAATAAAATTTATTAAATGTTTAATAATGACGAGGCGAAAACATAAAACGTCAACTGAGAGAGAGTTAACAAAAAAAAAATTAATTTATTTAACACGTTTATTTTTCCCCCTTTTATACATATAACCATCACAAAAAAAAAAGTTTAAAACAATAATTTTCATTTCAACTGTTAAAATTCAAACAAATGACCGCAAAATAGCAAAAACTGTAATATTTTAACGTGCACATAAAATATGCTGCAAAATAAAAGCGAACATTTATAAAACTAAATTCTTTTGTCTACTTTTTCGCCACTGCCACATAAAATTATTTTTACCGAAAAATGTTTTATTTAGTCAAAAAAAAAGTGAAAACTAGAAAAAGAAAAAGTATTTTAACGAATATTTGTACAAAAAGTGGTTCATAATATATGAAAACCATGTTGTGGCTTAAAATATTAAAACTTTATTTGTTTCATTTAGATTTTACTCTTCTCTTTTAAGCTCATCATAATAATAGTTAAATTTTTTGTTGAGAACTTTATTTGTTGTTATTTGCCATAAGCAGATTTAATAATATTCATCTAATTAAAAATGGATGAGTAAACTTTTGTTTTATACAAGTATTTGTGGATATGTATAAAAACTCAAAAATTGTTATAATTAGGCGAATATTAAATACAAATTTTTATAAAAAATAAGTAAAACAAAATCAATAATCAAAGTTATTCTCGGGAATAAAAAAATTTATTATTAATACGATTTCCGTATGACGTGCTAAATTCCCAGTTTTTCAAATTTGATAAATACACTGAAATTTATTGTTGAGGTAAAGCTTGCTTCTATGCGCATTTCACTGGTTGCTTAGGCCAGCTCATCAGGAAACCTTTTCCAGAGATTTTAGAGAGGCCAATAATATTATACAAATAAAACCCTAAAGCGAATAAGAATTATAAACACTCAAAGTCTTACTTGTAACAATATCAAAGCCAAAACAAAACACCAACAATAAACAGTGAGTTATCTTTTCGTACATTCTCCCACAATTGGTTGGGTTCTTTCCGACTCGAATTGTAGTTGTAAGTGGGTAAAAAGAAAAAACAAAATTAAAAAACAAACTGCCTCATTCTACTGTCTTCGTAAGAAAACAACAAAAAAAATCAATAAGAAGCAAATTTTTAGAAAACTTGCTGTAGATAGCCAATTTCCAAAGAATTTTCTATAAAAACCAAAAGGTCATTTTCTATAAATATCAAATTGTCATAAAATATTCGATAAATATCAAATTGTCATAAAACACATATAAAAATCTAATTTGCACAAAATTTCCTATAAACAGGAACTTTTCACTTAACTTGCTTTAAATAGCAAATTTCCAAAGAATTTCCAAAAAAAAGCAAATATGTAGTTATAAAATATCCTATGTATATCCAATTGTCATTGAGTACCTATTAAAATAAATAAATAAATTTCCTATAAATAAAAAATTTTGGCAAATTTTCCTATAAATAAAAAATTTTTGCAAAATTTCCTATAAATAACAAATTTTGGCAAAAATATCCATGAATAACAAATTTTGGCAAACTTTCCTATAAATAAAAATTTTTGGCAAAATTTCCTATAAATAACAAATTTATGGCAAAAATTCCTATAAATAACAAATTTTGGCAAAAATTTCCATGAAAACCAAATTTGGCAAACTTTCCTATAAAAAAAATTTTTGAAAAATTTTCCTATAAATTACAAATTTTGGCAAAAATTCCTATAAATAACATATTTTGGCAAAAATTTCCATGAATAACAAATTTATGGCAAAAATTTCCATGAATAACAAATTTATGGCAAAAATTTCATGTAAATAAAAATTTTGGCAAACTCTCCTATAAATAACAAATTTTGGAAAATTTTCCTATCAATTACAAATGTTGGAAAAATTTCCTATAAATAAAAAAATTCTGGCAAAATTTACTATAAATAACAAATTTTGGCAAAAATTTCCATGAATAACAAGTTTTGTCAAAATTTTTATAAATAACACATTTTGGAAAAATTTTCTATTAATAACAAGTTTTGGGAAAATTTCCTATAAAAAACAAATTTTGGGAAAATTTCCTATAAATAACAAGTTTTGGGAAAAGTTCCTTTAAATAAAAAATTTTGGGAAAATTTCCTATAAATAACAAGTTTTTGGGAAAATTTCTTATTAATAACAAATTTTTGGGAAAATTTCCTATAAAAAACAAATTTTGGGAAAATTTCCTATAAATAACAAGTTTTGGGAAAAGTTCCTTTAAATAAAAAATTTTGGGAAAATTTCCTATAAATAACAAGTTTTTGGGAAAATTTCTTATTAATAACAAATTTTTGGGAAAATTTCCTATAAAAAACAAATTTTGGGAAAATTTCCTATAAATAACAAGTTTTGGGAAAAGTTCCTTTAAATAAAACATTTTGGGAAAATTTGCTATAAATAACAAGTTTTTGGGAAAATTTCTTATTAATAACAAATTTTTGGAAAATTTCCTATAAATAACAAATATTGGCAAAATTTCCTTTAATGAAAAAACTTTGTCAAAATTAGCTTTCAAATTGCTTAATGAATTTAATATGCCCTTAACCACAATTGTAGAGCGTTTTGGGTAGTTTTAACTTAAAATAATCGTTATATTCTCATATGTTAATAAACACATTAAATATTTATTATTTTAAATTAGTATGACTAATTCTGTTCTGTTTTTATAACTGATAATGTTAGTGTTTTTGTTATAATTATGTTAAAATTGATTGAAAAGGTTTTCGATTATTTACTGCCTGTTTTTAGAAAACGTAAACAAGTGAGTGAGTGAGAAATTTTATTGAAAATAACAATAAAAAATGAAAATTTGTTTTGGTTTTCAATATAATTTCTCACTCACTCACTTGTTTACGTTTTCTAAAAACAGGCAGTTAAAATCAAATATTAACGAAATTTATAAGAAAAATAAAAATATTGAAATTAAAATTTTTGGAACTGGTAAATGAAAATTTATGAATATAAGTATACTCTAAAAAAAAGTATTATTTTTACACACTCTTAATACCTTTACATACTGCTTTTTAATAAATAACAACATCACTTCTTAAACATCCTGTAGAATCATATAATTTGTTCTTATCGTGTATGAAGTTAAGTTTTCATAATAAAAGTATACAAGTAGTTTTTGAATTATACGCTATTGTTTAAAAGAAATTTCTTTTTTTAAATTATTTTTTTCCTTATTATTCTCCACCAGAGAACCCAGCAATCTGCCACATTCTAACCAACATTAAGTTTTAACTTTCTTAAGAATTGTTTCACCTAAACAGGTTTTTGTGTGGTATTCGGTTAAGTGGATTTTAAATTTTTTGTTTCTCTTCCCTGCTTTTTATTTTCATAGTATTTATGTTTTATTTCAAGTGAAAATTGCTCAAAATGTCCTTAAAACAACAAAAACGACAACAACATTAAAAGCTAGAAAACTGCAACTTGTAAAATAAAAAAAATATAAAATATTATTATTCCATTGTAGAGACTTACAGATAAGTTGTTTTACTTGAAAAAACACACATGTAAAGGTATAACACTTAAATAAATGCGTTTTTTTTTTAGTAATAGTGTTATTTCATTCAAGCTGAACAATTCTCTTAACAAAATAGAAAAAAACGCAGAAATAATAAAGAGAAAAACAAACACTTAACAATACGGTTCTGGCACTAGAGTATTAAATATGAATGTAATTGAAATTGCAAGGCACTACGAAGCACTTCATCATTGTGTTTTAAAATAAAAATACAAAATAAATTGTGCTGCCGAAGTTATTCTAGTTTATAGGTTATTATTCTATTTTATAGGAAAATGTGCATCAAGTTTTTGATTCTATATGAAATTTGGCAAAAAAAAAATTTACATTTTACAATTTTGCAAAAAAAAATTACTTTATAGGAAATTTTATACAAAATGTTCCTTTTTATGTTCCTTTGTGTTTTAAAGGTAATATGGCACAAATTTGAATATTTGTAGGACATTTCGAGCAAATTTTTTCATTTTATAGGAAATTTTACAGAAATTTTATTTATTTTATAGGGAATTTTACACAAAGTTGAAAAACAAAATTGCTTATTTTATAGGAATTTTTACAAAAAATTAATACTTTGTAAGAAATTTTACAAAATTTTTCATAAAAGTTTCTTTTTGTAAAAAATTTGACAAAAAATATTTTATTTTATAAAAAACTTTAAAAAGGAAACTTTTTTGCACAACTTTTTATACGAAATTTAACTGAAAATTTAATATTTTATAGGAAATTTAACACAAAGTGAAATTTTTAAAATAAAATATTACACAGATTTTATTTTATAGGAAATTTTACACAAAATTTTTTGTTTTATAAAAAAAATTTACACAAAATTTTCCATTTTATAGCAAGTTTTTCATAAAATTATCTATTTTACAGAAAAGTTTGCAAAAAAATTTTATATTTTATAGGAAATTTTGCACAAAATTATAACTTTAAATGTTTATGTTGTTACCACCCTTCCGTGAACAACCTATTTGTATATTGTAGAAAATAAATAAATACATAAAAATTAATGCTTTTTGTACAATTGATTTTTGTAGAAATTGTTTTTTATCTAAAAATTTACTCTGTTTTTTGCTTAACATTTTATAACACAACAAACATTTTGAATGGTTAAACTTTTGTTTTAAAATCTTTCCTACCTCAACCCAATGTGCGGTGTCTACTTAAATGTTGTTTTTTTTTATTTCAATTCAGAAATAAAAAAAACCATTTACACATTTCCGGTTTGTAGAGTTGCTAACATCCGTTTTACTTCTTTTTATTGTATCACAGTAGAATTGCGATAATTCGTACCCCGTTAAATCGAGAATCTTAACAATTGGTTTTTTTTTTAATACAAAATCATTATATCATCATTATAATTCGTTGTGTAACGAAAAAAACTAAAACAACAACAAAAATTTACATTTGTACGCATAAATGTTTGCACAAAGTAATTGGAAGTAAAGCTGGATTTACTACTAACTTTTTTTTATGGGTTTTTGTCTTAAATACCTATGTATGTATAAGTGATGTTACGAATATTGGTATTCTTAATACTGAGTTTAAACCTCGTGAAGCCGAAACCCTGTTAAACCAACAACTCCCTTAATTCGTTAATAATGGCTGGTCTCTTGCGATTGGGAATTATCGGAATTCTACTGTCTTATTATTATTTGCAACTACACTTTTATGGCTAAACATTATATTTAATATTTTATTAAATTAAATTTTATAGAACCTGTTTAAAAAATAATGTTTGCCTTGTTCCTGTTATCACACACACACACACAACCGCACGCAATTGCTGGTATATATTTTTCCTACTTCTCTTGCTTTTTGGCTCCCCAACAAACAAAGAGGTTTGATTTCAAATTTAAAATGGTTTGAAATCAAACGTTTTCTCAAACGTCAAACGTTTGATAATGATTTGTAAATAATTTTAAAATCATAGCATTCTCAACAAAAAGCGGCAATTATTATCAAATTGAAAAATGCCTGTATTTTCAACTTGATTTCAAACGTAATTCTCAAATGTAATTCAAATGTGGAATATAAATAAAAATATTTTATTTTTTTAATTTAAATTCATTATTCATTATTAAATAAACTGTGAGATAAACTTTCGGCAACAAAGCTAAAAGATGTTATAATATTCTTTTCGTCCTCTGATTCTTTCAAAGATGAAATAATTCCTTTTTATTTCGAGGATTATAGCACCAGGATCATACAACAAACTTATAATTTCTTCACTTTGTCGTTTTATTTTTTAATTCGTATTGTTAATCATTGTAATTACACAAATAAATAAATAAAATAATTTTTACTATCAAAGTTATTTTCGGGAATTCAAAATTAATTATTAATTCGATTTCCGTATGACGTGCTAAATTCCCAGTTTTTCATATTTGATAAATTTATTGTTGAGGGAAAGCCAGCTTCTATTTTTCACAAGAAATTATAATTTATTTGTTCACTTGAAGGAAACACATTTAACCACGAAGTAAAAATGTAACTTTAATCGCCATTTTTAATGTTTACATTTATTTTTCGCTTTAGTATTGTTAAGTTTAGTTTTGATTTGAATTTAACATTTGATTTCAATTTCACATCATATTGAGAAAACATTTAATGTCAAATGTTTATTTTTTGAAATTATTATCAATTTGAATCTAAATGTTAAAATCAAACAATTGAAAAACGTTTGAGAATTGTGTTTGATGTCAAATGATAAAGTCATTTCCTCTCAAAGGTTTGACCTCATGTTTGTTGGGTCTTATCGTTTCTATTCCTTTAACGCAGGCTCCCAATTTTTATTTTTGATAAAAGCACGGAAATTTATTGTTAAACGCATAAGCTATTCCTATGAGCATTTCACAGGTTGCTTAGGCCAGATTGTCAGGAAACTTCATCCAAAGATTTAAGAAAAACTAAAGATATAAACAAAAAAAAAACTGTTAAGCGAATAAGAATTATAAGCAACAGCTTTAATTGAAACAATATCAAAGCTAAAACAAAAACAACAATAATAAACAGTGAGTTTATCTTTTCTTACATTCCCCACTACAATTGGTTGGAATTCTTCCAACATTAATTGTAGTTGTAGTAGGGAATTAAGTACGATAAACAAAATATTTTAAATTAAAAATTTTTTGATTCCCACGAAATTACTTTGTGAATAAAATATTTTTATTTATGATCCACATTGTATATGTATATAATCCACATTTGAAAAACGTTTGAGAATTACGTTTGCAAGCAAGTTGAAAATAAAGGCAGTTTTCAATTTGAAAATAATTTCCCTTTTTTGTTGAGAACGCTATGATTTTCAAGTGATTTTCATATCATTATCAAACGTTTGTCGTTTGAGAAAAGGATTGATTTCAACTCATTTTTAATTTGAAATCAAACGCCCGTGTTTGTTGGGCTGTCTGTCTATCATTGAGTGTGTGTTATGACAAAGAGAGTGTGCGTGCTTTTTGTGTCTATTTCCGTTTCCTTGAATTTAAATGCAAATGGCTTCAATTTAGGCCAAAAAATAGTCTTTATTTGTTTTTTCTCGCTTGTAAATATTTAATATTTTGTTTCATTTTGTACCTTCGGGAAATCGTTGCCGTTTATTTGTATATTCTAAATTTATTCCTTTATGTTTCTTTTTAGATTTAGGTTTCCTTTTATTTTGCACTATTGACCCATTTTCAAGGTTATTTGCTTAACAACTGCTTTAGATGTAGATTTAGGCCTGTTTATTTAACAATTCTTTAAAGTGTTTTTGTTATTTTTGTTTTTTTTTTCTTTTATAGAAATGTTTGTGTCAGACATTTGTGCTCTTTGCCGTTGATGCCTGTCCTTTTCGATTTTTACTGTCTACTAACCCCGACATTATTATCACTGTTATTTTGTATACTATTTTTCATTGTGCTTTGTTTCTGTTTAAGCTTTTTGTATGGTTATTCTAGTTATTATAATGGTCCTTAATAATGCTAATAACATAAATAATATATAAAAATAACTTTGTGCGCAATTTGTGACCTCCCACATAAAATTTTTATTTCCAGCTTATTAGTATAAATTTATGTATTTAATTTAATAAAATATTTAAGGGTTTGCGTACGAGTGTGTTGATTCATGGCATTGGAATTTTGGGTTTCCAAAAAAAAAAAAAAAAAAAAAAAAAAAAAAAAAAAAAAAAAAAAAAAAAGTTAGTTTAAATCATGAACTTATTACATATTAAGATTAGGAAACATTAATTTTGTTAAGTTGTTATTGACCTTCTCCAAAATGATTTTCCAAAAGCAACGAAAAAAGTTCTAATGATTTATTTGTACTTTAGAACCCTTTTTTAGCATAAAATTTAATGTATGCAAAATTTTTTATTTTTAATTTTTAAATCAAATTAAACAGACTGTCACTATCTTTTAATCTATAAAATGGCGTTCAGTTAAAAGAAATTGCCTTAAGTATTAAAAATTAATGAGAAACTGTCGAAGTTGAGCCACAAAAAGTTTCTCAAAGATATTTTATAAAGATAAATACACTTGAGAAAGAGATAAGAGGGTATAAACAAATTAACATTGTCTAAAGGTCACGTTCACTAACACGAAAACGGAAAATATTAAAAGAACGAAATGAGACAATATTTAAGGATGGTTGTTAAAAATAACTTGAGGGTTTGTTATTGAACTTTAAAGTTAATTGAAAGTAAATTGAATTAATTAAAGAATGAATTAGTTAAAAGATATAATAGGATATAGTCTAGTCTTTATTTTGGCTTGAAGGGTAGCCTCTTGTCTAGTACATACACGCAGGAACAAATCAATGGAAAATTATCGAAAACAAGGTTGATTTTACATTTTTCGGTAGTGATTTTTCTTCATAGTTTTTTTTACAATAACTTTTGCTTTTGACATTCCAGTAAAGTTGAAACAACGTGAATTGTTTGTAGAATTAATTTTATTTGAGTGTAAAAGAACAGTTAGCAGAAGCCACAGAGACATCATCAATGGTTTTTTATTTAGTATAATTCTAAACAGTGATGGCAACTTAGTGCTTTTGGGGCTAGATTTAGGCCTTTTTAAAATACCTGAAACGCTATAAAAAATGTTTAGTCCTAAACTAAAATACGTAAATTTCCGGTCGTTTCTGTTATTTTTATTTAGCCCATTTTTGCGGACTGGTTTCTGGTACGGTTTTGCAATTCGGCTTTTTTAGGAAGTAAACGGGTATAACCTGTATTTTGAAACTTCTTTGCCACCCCATCTATCTTTTAAACTAATAAACATAGAAATAAAGATTAAATCAAATTCGTAACTCTAAAAAATATAAATTTAAATAAAAATATAAATATGGTACTTGAAAATCATACATATTTTTTGTAATTTGCTATCAAACATTTATCTTCATTTATTCTCAAATGCATATTTAATTATGGGCTTCCACTGCAATATTAAAATGTTTTATACTTGAATGGGAGAAAAAGCATCAAAAAGGGGAAATATGAGAAATTTAACTTCTTTCTCTTATTTGTCCGTATTGCGTGTGGTAATTTCTGAATCTTCTATAATATTGAACTTAAAAAACATAAAATCTAAGCCAAAGTAGTCGATTCTATAGCCTATAGACTTGATAGACTTGATTTGGCATGATTTTCAAGCTTTTTCACTGCAACTCAAATTTCAAGAAAAAATATCTATCGAAATATCTGAACAAAATTTAGTCCTTCTATCTCATATGGTATGGGCGTAACTGCACCAAAACAATAGTTTGTGAAGGAAATTGCCTATAATTGGTCATTTATAGCCTGAATTTGGGGTTTTCTATACAACTATTCGAGTAAGGTTATTTTATGATTTAATTTTTTTTAAGTTATTCAAAAAAATTAATAAACAAAAAAAAATTGTAGGGAACCCGATTTAAAGGAATACTTCAAGTTAACATTAATTTTTTGCATAAGGGGGTTGGTTAATTTTTGCTGATATCGCAGCCATTTAAGTTTAGCCTTTTATCAATCATGACTCCCAGTTATTTTATTGTACCAACCGACTTAATTTCTGTTTTCCATACTTTGACACAGATTATCTCTTGTTTTTCCTCGATTACTTCTTAGTACCGCTTCGGTTATATGGTCTGTAAGTTTCAAGCCTGCTTTCTGGAGCCGCGTCTGTACTATCCTAATTGTGTGGTTTGAAGTTATAGCCTAGATTATAGTCCGTTTCTTCAAAATCCGATCGTTTAGGGGGTAAAAAAAGGGCAACACGGGTAATTTCGGCAACCTTATATCTCCAAAACCAAAATAATTACGAGAAAAATCGAATACTTATCGTTGTTCTTTAGAAGAATAAGCAGACAGGTGTCTGGTACTTTTTTAAAATGCGGCCTTTTTAGGGAGCAAATGAGTAAAACGTATATTTTGGTTCTTGTTTGTAACCCCATTTATCTTTTAAAAAAATATACATGCATATAAATGTTAGATCGCATTTGAAACTTATCCAAAATATACAAATACGAACTTTAGTACATTCATTACAAAATATTTTTGTTCATACGTGTTAAATTATGGGCGCCCACTACAATATTGAAATTTTCGATACTTCTATGGGAAGAAAAAAAGTACCAAAGAGGTGAAATGCGGGAAATTAAATTTCTTTCTTTAGAATTTTGGTACTTTTTCGTTGTATAACTGGTACTTTTTTATTCGTCTAAGCATACAAGGTCCTGAGTAAATGAGGATCTATAAGAGGGATCTTGTTGGTACTTTTTTAGTTTTCGTTAATATTGGACCTAAAAACATTAAATTAAACGTGCAATATACTTAGTTAATGAGAATCTGAAAATGTTATTCCAAAGTAAGAGTAATCGTTAAAGTTTGTCAAATATTAAAAAATACATAACAAAATAAAAAATTTAAATCTGAGTTTTTTCCGATTTTATTTTTTACATTTTACTGTCTTTTTACTAAGCACGTTGGTATAGCCCGGGAGTCCAGTTTATTGCATAGCCAACAGCTCGTTTACTATTCTAGCTTTTATTCGATCTATTTTCTACGATGTATAAATAGTATATATGCATATTTTACTAGTTTACTAGTCTACAGTCTTGTCTACAATATCTAACCTGTATTAGCATTTTACATTCAATTTTCATTCACTGTAGATTTAAACTGACATCCAAACTTAAGTGTTGAACACAAATAAGTTGATGGAACCAAAAAATGAAGTTACTTTAAAAATGTTATTAAAAGTTGTCCTTGGAAAAAAATCAAAACCTTTTTCCAATTTAATTATGATGTCAGTCGTCATGTCATTTGAATCAAAAATGTACACCTTGTGCGTATGAGTGATATTTAATTTTTGTCATACAAAAATAATTCACATCATTCATACGCAGTGGTTTCCCACATTTTTATGGTTTTAGTTTACTACAAAATTAATGCCAACAACATCAACAACAATTCTGTCATACAACACAGTTAAAATGAACAAACATCTCATTTATTAAAAATAATGTTTAATTTCATTGTTATTTTTGATTTATTTATTTATTTAATAAATAAAAACAATGAAAATTATACCACTGCAAAATAAACATCATAGAAAAGAGAAAAAAATCATAAAAATGACACGTGTCATTGTTTAAGTGGTTTTAATCTTGTTTTCTTTTTTTTATTATTATAATTATTAAATATTTATGTATATAATTTTTTTAAGCTTTGCAAAAGTCCCTTTAAAGTTTGATGATTTTTATGGGTTTATTGTTGCTTTTTTTACTTTAATGTTTTTAAAATCGTTATTTCATAACATGTTTTTTTTAATGTTTGTTTTCTTTCTCATTTGTCAATGATGTTTGTCAAGTACACTCTTTATTCTTAGTATCCTTGGGCTTTAATGTTTATAAAGCCTTTAACTTTAAAAGATAAATGATGAATGTCGTGGGATTTTTTATAAATGAATACATGAATGCCATAGAGACATTCATTTACTAATACTTAATATTAGGAATGTGTGGGTTTTATTTTAACGAGGGTAGCTAAAATGTTTTGTACTAGTCAAAGTCTAGTCTATATTTTAGACTTTAATCTAATCCGGAGTCTCTGTTCTAAATCCAAAATCATCTTTAAGCCTACAGTGCAGAGTTTGTATACAGTCGATTTTAAAACCTACTGCCGACTTTAGAAAAAAAAAATAGTTGAGATTTTAGTTATTTGAAAACTAAATTTTCATGAACAATTTTTCATAAAATGGACTTTAAATCTAATTTAGTTTTTTCTGAGTACGTCAGTTAGTCTTAAGTCTAGTCTTTAATTTAGTTCGCAGTCTTTTCTGTAGCAAAGTTAAAAGTTTAGTTAATAGGCTCGTCTAAAGTCTAGAATGTTATTTAATCTAGCGTTTTCTATATTCTAGTCTATCGTATATCTTAAGGCATGTCCAAAGTGTGCAGAAATGTCTATCGTCTAGTTTACAGTCTGGTCTATGGCAGGGTTTAAAATGCTATCGCCATATTAGCAAAAGCAGCCAAATTTTGCCTTTTTTCTAGTTAAAATAAAAATAAAAATTAAAAAAACCGACAACTTCAATTGCTAAAATAGCCCACACTTTTCAAAAGCAGCAGCAAAATAAACACACTGTTTTTGAAAAGTAACTTTTTAAAGGGCACTTGCTTCTGCCAAATTTTGCTTTTTTAACAATGCCAAACATTTCTTATTTGATTATTTTCTTTTAGGACAAAGAAAAAAAAAGGAAAAGGCGAAAGAATCATTTTGAGCTTTTGCTTTTTAGGTGGCTGGCACTTCCTGTCGCTAGCAGGTACAAAACCAAAAGTCAAAAAATTAAAATATACAAAAAAGGGATTGACTTTTTTGTACAAACTAAAAAAACAAACTAAAGAAACAAAAAAAAGCAAAAAATGTCAATGGCAGTGGCAAAAGCAAAAATTTAAGGCATCTGGTAGATGGGTGCTTTTAAATACTGGTCTACGGTATAGTGGAGTGCCCCGGCCCAAACGAGGTGGTGAAAACGAAAAACATCAAAAAAGTTCACAAAATCCTTGAAATTTTAAAGATATCAAAGGAACGTATAGGTTTTTTGTTTGTTTTTGAAACGGGTGCCGCTGTTGACCGCAGTGCACCAAAAACAACAACGTGTCAGTGAGATAAAAAGGACTTTTTGTCTGATTTAGTCTGATCGCCCTTGGGAGACTATGTTGATTCAATAGTAGAATTTTGCCAACAAAAAAAAATGTTGTTGCTTTTTAGCAGATGTGATTTAGTAAATTTTGCAGTCTAGCGTTTACAGTCTATACATTCTATAGATATAGATACTGTTAAGTTCTACAGACCAGCGTATTAATCCACAATTTTGCACTTTTTGTTAGTTTTTCAAAATATGTAATAATAATAATACGTAGTTCAAAATAATTATTTTTTCTCTAACACCTATTCAACTCATCCTCGTACATAACTGCGACAATTTTAATCAATGTCATTATTATCTTTTTTTTTAGCATTAAAAAGAAAAGTAAACATTACACTCGTTACTACTCATCGTAATTATGCTTTTAAAAAATATTAGGGTAGTTCCAATTATTATGAAAAAAAAAATCTACAAATATGCAAATTATCGCTTATACCGGGTTCAGATACCCCTTATTTATTGAGTCAATATTCGGTGTATTGACAAAATTATCTCTCTGTTCACACATACGCAATTAAGCTAACTTAATTAGCAATTAACTTAAGCGAAATGTAAACAACTTTTCACATCATTAAAGAAGTAACAAAATAAACATCTGGATTTTGCGCAGACCTAATCGATAAACTTTTGTTCAACACAAAAAGTCTAATTTGGAAAGAAGTTTTTATGGGGAATATGGGAAAATGTAGAACGATTCTCACCATTTACATAAATAAACTTGGGCCTTAGTACAATTAAAAAGTATATTAACCATATTTTATCAAATTATCTACAAGATTGCAACTTGTACTTTGCGCATAAGGTTGACATGACCAGGCAACTAGCTAGACGGACGGATGGATATCGCTTTATCACCTTACAAAGTGATTCTGAGTCGATATACTGAAATATTGGTCCAGATTACACACATCGCCAAAAACGTACATACATAATTGCTTTTTCCTTAACTTTTTCTTACATGTATATAAAATTGTAAAGTTTAAAAACCGTTAATCTTTAAAGACAACCTGCTTTGTGTTACAATTTTCGAGTAAAAATTAAATATTCGTGGTAAAATTAAAGCAACACATTGAGAGATATTTAAATAGATAGAAAGACAGAAAAGCCAAAATATTGCAAAATAATTTTTTTTTATGTAGCGAAAGCTGTTGTGTTCATCTTAAAAATTCAACATGTATCAAAATATGCCTTAAAAAGGCTAAATATGCGCTAAGAATTAAAAAAAATGCTGCAAAAAGGCTCGTTCAACCAAATTATGCAAAAAACGCTCCAAACAGTAAAATATGCAAAAATATGCACTAACAAATCGATGCCAAAATTCAAAAAAAGTTCTAAATATATTGGCGCATATTCAGAAATGATAACTAAAGTCGCAACTTACAAAACAGAAATTAAAAAATAGTTCATAGATAAGTATAGATATTATTCAAAATTCATTACTTACTAAGCAATTGCTTTCAGCTGATTGAATAAATGCAAACATGCATTTGGCATCCCAATAAAAAATGGAGCTTCCAACGAAGCAGGTTAGTAAGGGAGAAACATGAACGTTTCGCTTACCATTGCGCTGACGGAAGACATAAATTTTATATGGCGAGTTCCCACTTTGAAGCAATACATTTTTAATACATAAAGCGCATTATTCAGCGCATATAAAAATCGGCCTTACACACTGAATGTTTTGATACAGTTATTTTTTAGTATTCTCCCTTACAAACCTGCTTCGTAGTAAGGGAATGCCGTAGCACTTGAGCACTTTTATTTTTTTTTATAAAAGTTGCTGAGAGTTCTTTCACTTACTTTACTGCATTTATGTATGTCTTATTGCGTAGCGCATAAATGTGCGCTTATTTTTTTAAATGTACCATTAGTGCTTCGAAAAATGATAAAAATTTTTATTGGGATGCAGAGAAAACAAAATGTCGATAATATTTTGAACGATATATACTGTAGTTAATATAAAAGCTTATTAAGCTATTAAAATACAGTTATTGTTCTTAAAAAAATGCATACAAATTTTAAAAACGTAATTTTTTGGTTGTAGTTTTTATATAAATTAATTTTTTTTAATTTTTCAATAAAATTTGGTGACTAAAAACACATCTCTAGTTTATTTTATTTTATTTTTTTTGTTTGATGTTATTGGCCGCAGTATAAATGGATGCAAGTGGCAAATGAAATAAGGCAAGTTTATTATTTACAAAATTGTAAGAGTATTTAAAGTTTTCTGTATTTTAAAGTGACACAAATTTGGTGCCAAAATTGTTTTGTTATTCAAATAAATTCTAAGATAATATTAATCAGCTGTTCTTTGTATGAATTAGTTAGTTAACATTTAGTTACAGCTTTACCCATAATTAAGTGTATACTTTTTCTGCTGAAAGTAACCAACTGTGAAGAACTAAAAAAGTACTTAAAAAAGTTAACACTTTGTGATTATTTATGAATATGCGCCATTGTTTCTGCCTTCATTGAACGCTCAAAAAAAATGCAATTGCATACTTTTGGTTTCCCTGGTTATAACTATGCAATTAAAGAAAACTGCTTATTAGTCAAAATGCAGATTATGAATACGAATTTTTAACAAAGTTTTTAAGGCTTAAACTATTTTTTAACTAATTTGTATTTGAAACCTGAATAAGGATTTTTTTTTAATAAATACGATTATTTTTGAGCCCTCTTATTGTTAACATAGATTTCCCTTTAACTTTTCTCTCTCTCTCTCTCTTAACTTCTTTATAAACATTAAAACATTAACAAATACACAGTGTGTATAACACACATGTCGTTCATTTGCCGCAACATTGCAATAACTCTTTATTGCTTAAAAACAAAATCAGTTGAAAGTATTTAATACCTTGTGTATTTCTTTTGCTAAATTAAAATTTTTTATTATTTGACTTATGAGATTTTTCCAGCTACTGGGTAATGTTTGTTTATATGTATGAGTATTTTTTTTTTGTGAGTTTTTTTATATGTGCGATTAATGTATGTGTTTCTATTAAAAAAAAAAAAAATTTGTGGGCGGCATGAAATTGAGGCAGCATTTTTAATATTCTGTTAATGACTTTGTAAAATTTTTTTCTAAATTTCATAATGTTTAAAATAACGACAAAAGTATAAAAAGGGAAAATGGTACTTTTTTATTAGGTATAATGTCTCGATTAAAAGTTACATATATATTAACCCGCGTAATCATAAACGATGATTAAATTAAACAAACGTTTGTTAAGTAAATTTTTCATAAGAATTTGGTTTTGTAAACCTTTATATAGTAAATTAAAAATATTTTTATGCATACGGCAATAAGA
This sequence comes from Pollenia labialis, assembly GCA_949318255.1. Classification (NCBI taxonomy): domain Eukaryota; kingdom Metazoa; phylum Arthropoda; class Insecta; order Diptera; family Polleniidae; genus Pollenia; species Pollenia labialis. Next base: position 117,544,230 of record OX439143.1, read on the forward strand.
GCTTAAATATTTATTTTAAATCCAGAAACCTTTTACAATTTCTATACATTTATGAATGGATAAAGAGGTTTTCTTAAATATACTTGGGAAAATGTACCTAACAACTTCATTTTCTATACATTTAAAACCACTTTTAAAATATACTTAATTTGATTCTTTATGATACTCTTTAAAGTACATTTTTATTACATTTTTATATCTTATTTTCTTAGTAAATGATTTAATTCATTTCGCTGATGTCATAACCATTTTACTTTTATCTCAATGTATTTTTGTCTTACCTTTAATTAGTGCAATTTTGTTAAAGATTTTGTGTAGACATACTTTATTTCGTCAAGAGTTTATTCTTAATAGTTAATGCTCATTATGTTGCTTGTTTAACTGGAATTTATTTGGGCAACGACTTAAAAGAAATTCCTTTATTAACGAACAAAAAAAAATCTAAATTTGAAATAAAACATTTAACTGAATTAAACTTCGTTCACAATGGTAGCAAGAATTTCGCTTTTTTGCTATCCTTATTCTTCCCAAAGTATTTCATATATTTTTTTCTGATTTTACGCACAAAAATCTAACTGAAGTTTTTTTTTTAAAGTTGAGTCTGTTTCTAATTCAGCAACAATTTGTATGAAATTATAATTGACGTTTATTATAATTTTATTAGTTTTAAATGAAAAATTTTACAAAATGTTAAAAAAAAAAAATGATAAATACTTAATATCGTTGATGGCAAAATTTGCAAACTTTTTCTTAATTGAAAATGTGTGTTGTGGCGAAAAAAATTGTTGCTTTTTTGTGAACACCAAGTGAAAATATTGCTGCCATTGTCAACCAAGCTTTAATTTTGGCTTTTTAACTTTATATACATACTTATATTACAAACTATATCCCAGACCTTCAGTCGGTTGTAGTGAAACAAACCAGAGTCTCTGGCGGGAATCGAACCCGTAACCCTTGCACTGATAAACTAGCTCATTAACAACTTACCTACCAGGGCACCCCTTTTAAACTTTAAAATTCTGTACAATAAAAAAGATCTGAACGGAAATTCGAAACTTAAGAAATTTTTCTAAACAAATAAATGTATTAAGTTCAAATACAAATCTCAAATATTTTTTTTTGAAATTATCCCCAACTTGCTTTTTAAAATAGAACTTTTACAAAAATGTAAAACAAGAATGCAAATACTTTCCCAGTATCTTTCTATAAACTTCAAAATCAATATTTTCCATCAATTTCCTGAAATAACTATAATAATTTTCAACATTTTCATTTTATTATATTTTCCCTGAACAATTAAGAAAATAAGTAGGTACGTGCTAGAAGGTACTTATTATTGGATTCATCGTATTGCATAGAAATATTGCTTTAAGTACGTAATTCTATTTGTCATTTGCAATTTGATAACAAATGTTACGTTTTCATTTATTATCAAATGTCAAAGGAAATGAAATAAAAAAAAAAAATAAGCTGTAACAAAATTTTTCAATTTAACACTCTTTTGTACAAAATAGCGTTGCATTGAGTGACATTAAACTGCAATTAAAATTGGAAATATATTCCAATAGTGATTATTGTATTATATTAAGTAAGCAATGGCATTGGAAAACAACAAATACAAATTATATTTTATGGCAATCCTTGAGAATTTATTACAGTTTAAATTGAAAATTATATAAAATTGAAAAAAAGAAGAAATTTTTTTTAAAATTTCCAATAAAAAGCAAATTTTTAAAATATCGCCTTTAAAAAAAGAAAAATTTTGAAAAATTTCCTATAAAAAACTTCACTTTGAAAAATCTCCTTTATAATGCAAATTTTTGCAATATTTCCAATAAAAAGCAAATTTTGAAAAAATCTCCTTTAAAAAGCAAAGTGTGAAATAATTTCCTATAAAAACAAATAATTGAAAAATTTCCTAAAACAAAAACAAATTTTTGAAAAATTTCCTATAAAAAGCTGATTTTAAAAAATTTGCTAATAAATAACACATTTTTGAAAAAGATCTTAAAAATACCAAATTTTCTTAAAATTTCCTCATGTTTTTGGAAAAAAAAAATTCAAATTTTCTTAAACTTTCCTATAAAAATATCAAATTTTCTTAAAAATTCCAATAAATAGCAAATTTGTTTAATATTTTCATAAATAAAAAATGTTTATAAAATTTCCTATAAAATAAAAAATATCCTATAAATGTCAAATTTTCTTAAAATTTCCTATAAAAGCCAATTTTCATAAAATTTTTAATAAATAGAAATGTTCATAAAATACCTATAAAAATAGCAAATTTTCTTAAAACTGCGTACTTATTTTCATAAAATTTCCTGTAAATAGCAAATTTGTTTAATATTTTCACAAATAAAAAAATGGTCATAAAATTTCCTATATAAAAAGCAAATTTTTTTAAAATATCCTATAAATGGCAAATTTTCTTAAAATATCTTATAAAAAGCAAATGTTCATAAAATTTCCTATAAATAGCAAATGTTCATAAAATTTCCTATAAAAATTGCTAGTAAATAGCAAATGTTCATAAAATTGCTTATAAATAGCAAATTTTCTTAAAATTGCTTATTAATAGCAAATTTTCATAAAATTTTCTTCAAATAGCAAATATGCATTAAAATTCCTATAAATAGCATATTTTCATAACATTGTCTATGAATAGCAAATTTTCATAAAATATCAAATGTTCACAAAATTTCTTATAAATAGCAAATTCTTGCAACATTTCCTATAAATAACGATTTAAATATGTTTTAAACAAAAGATGGCTTTTTGTTTTACAAATGTAAAGTATTTTCTGCCTCAGGTTTCATTTAAACTTTAAGTTGTTTTGCATTTAAACGATTTAATTTTACTCTAATGCCAAACAATTCCCTTAAGTGTTGTAAAACTGAGTATAAAAAGTAAAAAATCGTCAGTTAACATTATAATCATAATAATCAAAACCAAAAAACCGTTAAACTTTCACATCATTTCAAACACATGTGTGTAACTACTTAGGCACAGCTACAATATAAAATGTCTATATTAACTTGTGCTTATTTTGCACACGCACATCATCAAACACAAAAAACCCACTGATTCGAGAAAAAACACAGGAAATAAAATTAAAAGCATTAAGCTAAATTGAGATCTAGCCTGTGTTCTTCTCAAACTGTTTTAAAAGCAAAGTTAACAAAAAAAAAACAAAAACAAAAATAAAGAAAAGAGTTCAAATCAAAAATAAAAAGCTGCATAAAGTAAATTACACACATAAGGAGGGCTCAACTCAAACGTTAAATAAAAAGAAAAACTAGTGTGAAGGCAAGTGTGTAAAAGCCTCACCCCAACAAAAAAAAACTATTACGGTTATTTAACCAGCAAACATAAATTTAAAGAAGAGTATGATATAAAGGGCGAAATAAGCCACACAAATGGATTGTTTCTGTTTGCAAATAGTCAACACAAACTTATTTCGTACAAACAGTAAATTTTTAATTTCTGTCTTCAATGAATGCAGACGAAATATTAAAGATAGAAAAAGAATTTGGAGTTAAGAGGGATATCTGACTGAAATGATTTTATTTAGCACTGGATAGTGTCTAGTAGACGACACCACCAAAAGGTAAAAATGTTTAATATTTCTACAATCATGCTTCAAATGTTTGTCCAAACAGCAAACGCCAATTATCAACACAAAAGATTAGTAATTTGTTAACCATTTGTGTTGTTTTTTTTTTTTGTCTTAAAAAAGAAGAAATAATTCCTATAAAATAAAAAATTTTGTGCAAAAATCCCATAAAATAAAAAATTTTCTGTAAAGTTTTGTATAAAAGAGAATCATTTATGTAAAATTTCCTATAAAATGGATAATTTTGTGTAAGATTTCCAATATAATAGATATTTTCTGTAAAATGCCCTATAAAATAGAAAAGTTTTTTTTAAAATGTCCTATAAAATAGAAAGTTTTGTGCAAAAATAGAATATACCTTTTGTGTAAAATGTCCTATAAAAAACAGAAACACTTGTGTAAAATTTCCTATAAAACAGAAAATTGTTTGTGTAAAATGTCCTATAAAATAGAAAAGTTTGTTTAAAATGTCCTATAAAAAAGAAAGTTTTGTGCAAAATTTCCTATAAAATAAAACATTTGTGCCAAATCTCATATTAAGTTAAAAAACTTTGTTTAATTTTTCCTATACAAATATATTTTGTGTATCATGTCCTATAAAAAAACAGAAACATTTGTTCACAATTTCCCTTAAAACAGAATATTTTATGTATAATTTAATAGTAAATTTAATAAAATAGAAAATTTTGTGTAAATATTTCTATAAAATAGAAAATTTGTGCCAAATCCTATATTGAATTATAAAATTTGTGGAAAATAAAAAATTTTGTTTAATAAGTATTTCCTATAAAATAGATATTTCGTGTAAAATATCCTATGAAATAGAAAATCTTTTTTAAAATGTCCTATCAAATAGAATTTTTTGTGCAAAATTTTATATAAAATAGAATATTTGTGCCAAATCCCATATAAAATTAAAAATTTGTTTGTAATATTTCATATAAAATAGATATTTTGTGTAAATCGTCCTATAAAAAAGAAAAGTTTGTGTAAAATGTCCTATAAAATAGAAAGTTTTCTGCAAATTTTCATATACAATAGAAATATTTTTGCAATATTTCCTATAAAATGGGGATAAAAACGAAAAGTTTGTGTAGCATTTTTTTTGCAATAATTTGAGATTTCATATTGTCAGTAAAACATTTGAAGTTGTGTGTGTGCTGGGTTAGCTGTAGTGTGTGTAGGTGCAAAAAAAGAATGTTTACAAATAAACAAAGACAATTGCTACAATAACAAACAACAACAAAAAGCAAGTGGCAAAAAGTACTACTTAATAAACCAGTGAACTTTTATTTGATTCTCGTTTTTTTTCTAGTACAGATTTACACAAAATCCTGGCAACATCATACGAAGACGGTATGAAAATTAACTTTGAAACAGAAAGGAAAATAATTAACAGTTGTTAATTTTTGGATACAATTTTAATGTTGTACATTCAAGTCGTTTTTTATTTAGGTCTGAAAGACATTTATGTTTTTAACATGGCCAGGTTTTAGTTTGATTTGTATGAAGCATGAATTTTGCAATTTTGAAAAGAACTTTCATTTTATCTGGGTATATATTTAGATATGTGTATATATGTATGTATATATTCAAACAAATGTTTGCATAGTTTTTCACATGTCAGCCAGATTTTTCCATCGAAAAAAGTTTTTGTATGTGTAGCAGTGATAGAAATAAAAATCTTTTTTTTTTTAGCGACATGAATGTGAACATGAAGAAGTAGATAGACATCAAATATAGAAAAAAAAGAAAACAAACAGACCGAAAGATGGAACAAAAAGACATAAGTATAGATGGGTAAAAATCTCTGTTAGTCCTTTGTATATTTAAATACATAGACATTCAGTTCTTTTGCTGTTCAAAATGATAGCAACGAACAAATACAACTGATGATTGTGTGCAAATCAAACAAAAGAAATTATTGGTATGAAAAGACTTTTCTTTCGTTCCGTGTAAAAAAATAAATTCTTAGCGTTTTTGCACAGGCATGTATGAGAGAACATGTAGCCAATGACTTTCCATACACATACATACATGAGAAAAAACATTCAAACACGAAAATTCCATGAAAGAAATACCTTGTAAAAATTCTTATTGGTAATACAGTATGCAGCAAAAGGTTCCAGCAGTTATTTTTTTGCAAATATTTAAATTTTTGCACATTTTTAAGGCAAGCAATTTTCCTGTTATTTCTACATGCTCTGACTTTTATAACCTTTACCTTCTTATAAACCTAATATTTTAATAATTTGTTATTGTATACTGGCCGTTTGTTCTTCTTTTAAAAAAAAATTCTCAATTTAAAGTATAAACATCATTTCTAATCTTGTACATTTCAATGCATTTATTCCTTGTATTTTTTCTTTTCTTCTTTTCATTCTACTCATATTTGTTTACTCTTGTTTGCAAGAAAACATGCCGCAAGGCAAAAGAACAATTTTAAATGCTGCAATACAGAACAAAAACATCTTTGAGAAACGGGGTGAAAAAACTATGTTAAAGGTTGCATTTTTATTTAAACTTCCCCATTTTACCCCTACCGCCACCGTCTCTTTCTTACCTCATAAGATTTCCAACACAAACAAACGAAAAATAAAGGGATGTGTCGTGTTATTTTCTACTTAAAGTCTTCTAGTAGTTAGTTGAAGTTCTTGTTGTTATTGTAGCTGTCATTGTAGTTGTAAATCCCACATTCACATTCTTTCATTTTTCTTCTTTTTTTTCATTTATTACATTGACATGACAACATAAAATGTTAAGCACACCTACGCATACACGTGCTCACTAGAACACATATACCCGTACTCAATACATATGTACATTTAGCAAACAGGACTACAAAAACATGAAAAAAGAAATAGCAATAACATCAATATGGCATGATATGACAAAATAAACAGACAATTGAAATTAAAGCACAACACAACACAAAACAATACCAGAATTACATGACAGAAATGTACGAGGTGGAAATGAAAATTTTTTAGGGTAGTCATTGTCTAAAGCAAAATTTGCCAATAAAAAGAAATTTTGCTATTTATAGTAAATTTGAGACGTATAGGAAATTTTGCGATATTTTTTTTATTTTTCATATGGAATTTTTTTTTAAAAAATTGGCCCTTTACGAAATTTTGTGAAAATTTGTTATTTATTGGAAATTTTGTGAAAATTTTCTATTTACAGTAAATTTTGCTATTTATAGGAAGTTTTGTGAAAATTATCTATTTAAAGGAAATTTTGTGAAAATTTGATATTTATTGGAAGTTTTGTGAAAATTTTCTATTTATAGGAATTTTTTTGAAAATTTGTTATTTATAGGAAGTTTTGTGAAAATTTTCTATTTATAGGAAGTTTTGTGAAAATTATCTATTTAAAGGAAATTTTGTAAAAATTTGATATTTATTGGAAGTTTTGTGAAAATTTTCTATTTATAGTAATTTTTTTGAAAATTTGTTATTTATAGGAAGTTTTATGAAAATTTGACATTTATAGGAAGTTTTGTGAAAATTTTCTATTTAAAGGAATTTTTTAAAAATTTGCTATTTATAGGAAATTTTGTAAAAAAAATAGGAAGTTTTATGAAAATTTGCCATTTATAGGAAGTTTTGTGAAAATTATCTATTTAAAGTAAATTTTGTGAAAATTCGCTATTTATAGGAAGTTTTGTGAAAATTATCTATTTAAAGGAAATTTTGTGAAAATTCGCTATTTATAGGAAGTTTTCTGAAAATTTGATATTTATTGGAAGTTTTGTGAAAATTTTCTATTTAAAGGAATTATTTTGAAAATTTGCTATTTATAGGAAGTTTTGTGAAAATTATCTATTTAAAGGAAATTTTGTGAAAATTCGCTATTTATAGGAAGTTTTGTAAAAATTTGATATTTATTGGAAGTTTTGTGAAAATTTGCTATTTATAGGAAGTTTTGTGAAAATAATCTATTTACATTCAATTTTGTGAAATTTCGCTATTTATAGGAAGTTTTGTGAAAATTTGATATTTATTGAAAGTATTGTGAAAATTTTCTATTTAAAGGAATTTTTTTGAAAATTTGCTATTTATAGGAAGTTTTGTGAAAATAATCTATTTACATTCAATTTTGTGAAATTTCGCTATTTATAGGAAGTTTTGTGAAAATTTGATATTTATTGGAAGTTTTGTGAAAATTTTCTATTTAAAGGAATTTTTTGAAAATTTGTTATTTATAGGAAATTTTGTGAAAATTATCTATTTAAAGTAAATTTTGTGAAAATTCGCTATTTATAGGAAGTTTTGTGAAAATTTGATATTTATTGGAAGTTTTGTGAAAATAATCTATTTACATTCAATTTTGTGAAATTTCGCTATTTATAGGAAGTTTTGTGAAAATTTGATATTTATTGAAAGTATTGTGAAAATTTTCTATTTAAAGGAATTTTTTTGAAAATTTGCTATTTATAGGAAGTTTTGTGAAAATAATCTATTTACATTCAATTTTGTGAAATTTCGCTATTTATAGGAAGTTTTGTGAAAATTTGATATTTATTGGAAGTTTTGTGAAAATTTTCTATTTAAAGGAATTTTTTGAAAATTTGTTATTTATAGGAAATTTTGTGAAAATTATCTATTTAAAGTAAATTTTGTGAAAATTCGCTATTTATAGGAAGTTTTGTGAAAATTTGATATTTATTGGAAGTTTTGTGAAAATTTTCTATTTAAAGGAATTATTTTGAAAATTTGCTATTTATAGGAAGTTTTGTGAAAATTATCTATTTAAAGGAAATTTTGTGAAAATTCGCTATTTATAGGAAGTTTTGTAAAAATTTGATATTTATTGGAAGTTTTGTGAAAATTTGCTATTTATAGGAAGTTTTGTGAAAATAATCTATTTACATTCAATTTTGTGAAATTTCGCTATTTATAGGAAGTTTTGTGAAAATTTGATATTTATTGAAAGTATTGTGAAAATTTTCTATTTAAAGGAATTTTTTTGAAAATTTGCTATTTATAGGAAGTTTTGTGAAAATAATCTATTTACATTCAATTTTGTGAAATTTCGCTATTTATAGGAAGTTTTGTGAAAATTTGATATTTATTGGAAGTTTTGTGAAAATTTTCTATTTAAAGGAATTTTTTGAAAATTTGTTATTTATAGGAAATTTTGTAAAAAAAAAAATAGGAAGTTTTGTGAAAATTTTCTATTTATAGGAAGTTTTGTGAAAATTATCTATTTAAAGGAAATTTTGTGAAAATTTGATATTTATTGGAAGTTTTGTGAAAACTTTCTATTTATAGTAATTTTTTTGAAAATTTGTTATTTATAGGATGTTTTATGAAAATTTGCCATTTATAGGAAGTTTTGTGAAAATTATCTGTTTACAGTAAATTTTGTGAAAATTCGCTATTTATAGGAAGTTTTGTGAAAATTATCTATTTAAAGGAAATTTTGTGAAAATTCGCTATTTATAGGAAGTTTTCTGAAAATTTGATATATATTGGAAGTTTTGTGAAAATTTTCTATTTGAAGGAATTTTTTTGAAAATTTGCTATTTATAGGAAGTTTTGTGAAAATTGATATTTATTAGAAGTTTTGTGAAAATTTTGTATTTAAAGGAATTTTTTTGAAAATTTGCTATTTATAGGAAGTTTTGTGAAAATAATCTATTTACAGTAAATTTTGTGAAATTTCGCTATTTATAGGAAGTTTTGTGAAAATTTGATATTTATTGGAAGTAGAGGAATGTAATCGTTTGCAGGTGAATTTTTGGGACATCCTTAAATTAAGGGATGTCATGGAGAGACTTCGTCTCTAGTGGGAGGGCCAATCCCGGCACGTCATCAGCCGGAGATGTGTGGAAATGGTGAGGAAGGAGGTGTTTTTGATTGTTTTTATTTTTTTTCAGCTACTTCGAGCCCCAATATTTTCTTTTTTTCAATTTCATAGCTGGTATGAAGTTTTTTGTACCCGGGTTTACGTCAGCTGGTCGGCAAGAACCACCCGCATCCGGCGAGCTTAAGCTGCGCAAACCGCCAGCATACCAGCGCCGCCGACAGTCCGGCCACACTCACACCAGCTGGTAATTTTTCCCCGTCCCGTACAGTACAAAATGAAAGTTTTGTGAAAATTTTCTATTTAAAGGAATTTTTTTGAAAATTTGCTATTTATAGGAAGTTTTGTGAAAATAATCTATTAACAGTAAATTTTGTGAAATTTCGCTATTTATAGGAAGTTTTGTGAAAATTTGATATTTATTGGAAGTTTTGTGAAAATTTTCTATTTAAAGGAATTTTTTTGAAAATTTGCTATTTATAGGAAATTTTGTAAAAAAAAAAATAGGAAGTTTTATGAAAATTTGCCATTTATAGGAATTTTTTGTAAAAATTTGCTATTTATAGGAAATTTTGTAAAAAAAATTAGCTTTTTTTAAGAAATTTTGTAAAAAAAAAAATTAGCTTTTTATAGAAAACTTTTTAAAAAAAATTTGCTCTTTATAAAAAATTTTGTATTTGGAAATCTTGTAAAAAAAATATACAAAAAGTTTGGCGAACATTTTTTTTTAGAATAGATTTCGAAAACTTGCTTCTGGAAAAAATGTATATTATAAGTTAGCCTGTCTTACTTTGGGAAATGTTTTAGTGTATGTGATCAAAGACAAAAACACGAAACAAGAAAATAGAAAATAGAAAAGATAAATAGAAAGCATCTTCTTTTGCTTAGCAAATTTTAAAGAATTTTTTTACTATTTTACACTTTCTGAAAGGGCAAAGTTTGTATGTGTAAATGTGTGCGATTTTCTGTGGCTAGATTTTTCCCCCGAAAGAAGAGAAGGTGTGAAATTTGTTGTGGTAAAAAAAAAGAAATTACAAAATACCCATATACTGTTGTAAGTACAACAAATAAACATGTAATAAATAGAAAATATGTATCATTATAAAGTGATTTGTTGTGTAAATGGTTGTAAGTATAACAATTGGAATGCCAGGGAGTTGTCTCCTATTTTTTCGTTAAGTACTGTGGGAATTTAAAAGATGTTTTAATATAATTTACTAAGGACACATAAACTAGTCTTTGTGTTTTCTGTTATTCATTGGTAGTGATGTTAATAATTGAAATTTTTGTAGAGATTTTAAAAGGTTTGGTGGTAAAAATAATTTGCTTTAAGGACCCTTAAATGTTAGTGAATAGAAAACGACATAGTTTCTTAAAAAAATCTTATGGAAACAATATTGTAAAGAATCTAGTAATGCTATAAATAAGTGATTATTTATGTGGTAATTGTAATAATTTTTGTTTGCGAAACATTTGCTTCTTATTAAAATACATATAATAAAAAAATCTCCGACTATTATTATTAATAATTAAAAACAGGAAATTTTTTAAAAATATGCTACTTGTAGGAATTTCTTAAGATATTTGCTTTGCATAGAAAACTTTGCTATTTATACAAAAATTTGCCAACACTGTCTGTTTATAGGGAATTTTGACAAAAAAAAATTTCTTTGTATAGGAAATACTTGTTGAAAAATTTGCAATTTACAGAGAATTTGCCAAAAATTTGTTGTTTCTAGGAATAAATTTGCTTATTTTAGGAAATTTTTCAAAAATATGCTATTTATAAGAAACTTTTTAAAAATTAGCTCCCGTCTTCATAAATGATTATTAAATTTAACAAACGTTTATTAAGGATAATTTTTAAAGTAGATTTGTTCTTTAAACCTTTATAAAATTTAAAATTTTTTTCTGAATTTAAAGAAATTTTGGCTAAATTATCTATTGATTAGTATTTTGCAAGCATTTGTGCTCTTTATAGGAAATTTTGTAAGTTTGCTTTTTATAGGAAATTTTATAAAAGTTTGCTATTTATAGGACATTTTGTGAAAAATTGCTATTTTTAGAAAGTTTTAAAAAAATTGGCTCTTTATAGTTTAAAAAATTTTGATATTAATAAAAAAATTTCCAAAAATTTGCTTTTTTTTATAAATTTTGTGAAAATCTGCTATTCATACGAAATTATTTATAGGAAATTTTGTGAAAATTTGCTATTTTTAGGAAACTTTGTGAATATTTGCTATTTATATTTTGGTGAATATTTGTAATTTATAGGAAATTTGGTGAATGTTTGTAATTTATAGGAAATTTTGCAAAAATTTGCTATTTGTAGGAGATTTTTTAAAAATTTGCTTTAGAAGTTTTGCGGTAGGAAGTTTGTAAAAATGTTATATATTAATAGTATTTTCTCTGTTGTTTACTAATTGTGACCTTCTCTGAGAAAAGGGACCTTGTGTGAGAAAATTAAGTTGAGTTAAACGCATTTCATCTTATTCTACACCCTTGCAGGTACCAGAATCCACTCTCTAGTCCAAACCCGTTTTTTGACACCTACATCCCTTTTCTCGGAGAAGGTCACATTTTGAGAAAATTAAATAATAATTGGAAATAACTTTTGTTTAAGGAAACAATTCTAATTTTAAATATTTTTCTCCATTTAGAATTCTCTAACAAAAAATATTGTATCGCACACTTAAATGGTTTTACTCGTAAACACAAATAAATTATTAATTGGAAATGCAAATTGGCTTTGTTAAGAATAAAAGCACTGATGTTTTTCTTTATAATTTATGCAGCAAATTTGCATTTAAAAGTTTGATTTAATTTACATCATATTAATCACTCAAAGACAACAAGCAAAGAGAAAACACCTACAGGCACACTCAAATAAACACAACGTTAACACATAAACAAATATACCCTCCAAGCAATTGGCTGAGGTGAGTGTTTTGCGATTATCAGCGAAATTTGAACTACTTCGTCACATTTGGTAGTTAAATAGTAGATTTTGCGGAATTTTACAACAACAAAATACGTTAGAATCGAATAATGAGTTCTAAAATTATACTTTTTCGACACTTTAAAAAGTTGTTTAGATAATTGTAACAGTTATAAAATTACAACAATAGCAAAAATGATCAGTGCCCATGGAATATTGACTTCTTCGCAACGATTTGCAGTTAAAAAGTGAATTTCAAGTACAAAAGCAATTTGCCTAAGTTATGACAGTTTTTATACAAATTTTAGGCCCTAATTTTGTAAAACAGAACGCACGCCACAGTATTATATTGAAAGCAAAAACAAATTCATAAATATTTTGTAATTTTGTTGTTGCTTTGCACAGAAATTTATTTACCGTTTTAAAATGTTCAACGCCACTAGCAATGAGGCGTATGAAATCTTAAAAACCAATGAGAATTTCTGTTAGACGCAACAACAAAATTAAAAAATATTTATGAATTTGTTTTTGCTTTCAATGTAATTCTTTGTCGTTGCGTTGTGTTTTACAAAATTAGGGCCTTAATTTGATCGGTGGTGCGTGAGTGTAAAATAATAAAATAAATATTTTAAAATAAAATAGTTAAATTATACTCAAAGTTAGGACCCCGTTGAAACAAAAAGTTACCATAAAGCGTTCTAGTACACGAAAGTTTTAAAGTACCCAAAACAGCCCAAGCACATTCTTCGGATAGATTGGGTACATTTTTAATTATTTAATTTCTCATACATTCATTTTTTTAGAGCCAATGATTACCCCCTCAAATACAAATTATTAGCAATGCAAACCATTTCAAATCTGCCATATTAGGGCACTTTACATACATAATTATCTTACCTGCTAAATAAGCACCTTTGCCTTAATTTTTGTCTGTTTCTTTATGTTAATTATAAATAAATTAAAATTGTTAGTTATTATTTTGCTTTTTTTATAATTATTATTATTGTTTAAATTTACGATAATATTTACATATCTATAAATATGCCAAATAACTAAGCAATACTTTAATATAAGACTTGTTCTTGTTGTATTGTAATAACATAAATAATAAATAAATAAAATAAAAATAAATAAAGTGAAATAAAAAGGTGGCATGCAACGCCCAGTGTCATAGTGTCCATGGACTCCAAAAAGTGTCACAGTGTCCATGGACTTGGAGCAGTGTCATAACTTCCGTGGATTTTCTCCTCTATGGTATAACAAATACCAGCTTCGCTAACTAAAGCTTCTCTTCACATCCAGCCTTTGGCCGGGCGCAAGGATTTTTTTTCTACGGTATAACAAATACCGGCTTCGCTAATTAAAGCGTCTCTGCTTAGTCGGCAAAAGTGTCGCAGTGTCCATGAACACTAAGACACTGAACGTTATGACATGCCGCTAACTAAAAATATAGGTAATTGCCAGTTTGGTTTTTTAATGACTTTAACAATTTTTATTTAGAATTGTGCTTATTTTGTTGAACTATTTATGGTTTTTAATCCAAATTTTTAATATTTTAATTCGGCTCAAGTTCATCAAAGTTAATGTTCATTAAATTATTTTTATGAAATAAGGAATTTTACAACATGAAAATTAATTAAAATTGTTATTGATAATCGTAATTAGAATTGTGGTTATTTTGTTGAACTATTTATGGTTTTTAATCCAAATTTTTAATATTCTTTTAATCAGGCTCAAGTTCATCAAATTTAAATTATTTTTATGAAGAAAGGAATTTTACAACATGAAAATTAATTAAAATTGTTATTGATAATCATTCATTCTTGACTGACCTGAGATTCGAACCCAGGCGGCTGGTTACCATGACATGTTTCGATCGCAACCACTCGATCTCCTCAGATGGATTTGCCGTCTTACACTCGCAGCCATCAACGACTGATGACGTCAATAGTCAAATATCAATCCTTAAACCAAATTGTATTTTTAACCTTTGGTAGATCGAAAATTGCTTTTTTGAATGATTATCCATTTTTTCCGTACTTATGTCAAGAATTCTTCTTGAAGTCCAAAGTACATTTTTTTGTTTTTTCATTTTGTCTTTCTTTTTCTTGTTGACCTTTTTCAGCACAACTTGAAGGACAAATGTACACATAGAGCCCGTGCCTTAGCTTTAACAATAATTAGAATTGTGGTTATTTTGTTGAACTATTTATGGTTTTTAATCGAAATTTTTAATATTCTTTTAATCAGGCTCAAGTTCATCAAATGTAATTTTCATTAAATTATTTTTATGAAGAAAGGAATTTTACAACATGAAAATTAATTAAAATTGTTATTGATAATCTTTCATTCTTGACCGTGGCCGGGGCTCGAACCCTGGCCTGGCCGGCAGGTTACCATGACATGTTTCGAAAATTAGAGTTCTTATTTTGCTAATGAAAATCAACGTTATCAGTAAAAACAATTTTAAAAATAAGTTTTGCAAAGCATTAAAAAAATCTACTAGGTATAATATCGTCGGCTTAATATGCAAACCTACTAAATCCTTTCTTAAGTAAATTGAGGATTTGATTCCCTGTGTGATTCTTCAATATGAGTCTTGAAGTGTGTAAAACCAACTATATTTTTGGTTTTCCTCTCAAGCTGTAAGTATGAAATATAAAAAGGGTTTTTGCCTCTACTGTAAAATGTGCTGAAAGGGAGTTAGAAGGTTAGCATATTAAGTCGACGATATGATGAAACTTTTATAAAGTTTGTGTTCGAAATAAATTGCGACTTTCTGTAAATTTCTTTAAAACATTAATGGCCGATTTCACAAATTCATTTATGTTAAAAATTCGTTTTTCATGTCAAATAAAATAAAATTATATGATATATTAATACAAATTTAGTAAACAGAATTGGTGAAATTGGCCATAACAATTTTTTTGACTCAATGAATGAACTGTAGATTTTTGAATATTTGTAAAACTTTCAGTTCAGTTCTTTTTTATTTTACTCAGACTCGCCTAACAAAAACAAACAAAGATAAACAGTAAAATGGTCCAATTTGTAATATAAAAAAAATAAGAAAAAAATTAACTTCAAAAGAGTTCTTTTAGAGCTAAAAGCGATACTACTAAATTCAAATGGTATTCAACTACCAAAGTGATCTAATTCGTCATAAAATATCGATACTAAGTAGATTCTTAATATAAATATTACCAAAGTGGGACACTTCTTCCCGAACGATGTCACTACATCGATTAGAATTGAATAGCAAAAGCGATAGGTTTTTGCTAAATGGCGACACTATTTAGATTATTTTTCGGTCGAAATTGTTTGCTGGGTAGGTGCATTACAATTCAATATCACACAAGAGATCCTTTGTATAAATTTATGTGTGTGTGTGATTGTCATTATCAGGGAAATAGGGTAAGAAAGAAAGAGAGTGAGGGAGAGTGTGGAAGGGTAGGAGGGAGTATAACTGCATTAACTGTAAATGTTGCAAGTGTCTATTATATTTGACAAGTAGTTTAAGGTGTCACAGGTGCTTGTGAATTTGATTTATTATGAAGGATGGGTGGGGTTTGTAAACACTGTCTGCTTGTTTGAATTTAATTTTCCAGCTTTAAATTATAGACCTACAATTTTAGATTTTTAAATTGTTTTGTTTAATTGAAAATTTAATTAAATTTAATTGTATTAAAATTTAACTATTATTTATGCCTAATTTTGTGCACTACTTTTTGCGTTTGTTTAACTTTTAATTAAATAAATTTCCGTTTTTTTTTTTAATTTTATAATTAAATTAAAATTACCATTTTACTTATGGTTTAAAATTGGTTAAATAATATTGGCAGTAATTGTTTTTTTTTTTTATAAAATTGGCCTTTAAATTAATTGTAAAATTATAGTTTTAATATAAATTGTGTATTTTTTTGATATCATTGCAGGCACACCATATTGGATGGCTCCCGAAGTGGCTGCTGTTGAACGAAAGGGTGGTTATAATCAATTATGTGATATTTGGGCTTGTGGTATAACAGCAATTGGTAAGTGGATTATTTGTTATATTAACGTTAGTTATAGGAAAATTAACAAGACATTTTTAGAAAAATTTATGTGAAAAGTATTTTTGCAAAAAAAAAAAAAAAAAAGTAAAGACTTTTGGCAAATTACCCAGTAAAAAATGTGCTCCAAAAGGAGCAAGTTTTACGTATGAATGCATACCTCAAATCACTTCAAACCTGCTGATAAGATGCCTGAATTTTGTTTGGATTGTTCCCGGTTTGGAGGACTATTTACTGCTGACAAAAAGCGCCTTTTTTAACATGCAAACAAAGCACTCCTAAAGCGCTTTTGAAGGGATAACTATATTTCCATATTCATTGATTTTTTGCTTTTAATTGCTTAAATGCATTGTTTTAATAATTTTCGTAAACCATTATATATTTGTATTTTTTTTTCGCTTTAAAACCTCATCGTTGTCAGCACTTAAATAGCAGCTTTTTTCTATATTTTATTGTTTATCATTTACTGCTATATAAAAGCTCTCTTATTGAAGCGCTCGATTATGCGCTTTTTCTCTTAAGTGCTTCAAAAAACCCAATTTGTTTTTACTGGATATGGGCGTTAGTACAATATTAAGTTATTTAAAGTATTGACCATCGTTAACTATTGCCTATTTCGCTCTAGTGAATAACAAAAGTGATTTTTTTTTAAGCAATCTCTAGTTTTGTGTTAGTAAAGCAACTTGTACTAAATATAAATAATTTTACTGTTCCAAATTCAAAAACTTTTTCTTGAACTGGTATCCAAATATTCTGTAATTTTTAATTTCTTTGTATGGAAGGTGCCACGCCTACTCCTTTACTCCAGCCCACTTTTCGACAGTTATTTTGTTTTAATAACCAAACAAATTTTTCCAAATTTAAAAACTTTTACTGTAACCGTTTTCCAGATATACTGTAATTCATATTTATTTTTTATGGGATATACCACGCCCACTTTTGCAATTTAGTCTAGTTTTTGACAGATGTTGTGTATTGATAGCCAAGCTATTTATACAAAATTTGAATACTTTTACTGTTACTGTTCTTCAGATAAATAGAAAGCTATATTGTCTTTGTATGGGAGGTGACACACCCACTTCGCAAATCCAGCCTACTCTATGGTAGATGGTGTGTATTTCTAACAAAGTTATTTGTTTCAAAAACAACTTTTAATGTAACTACTTTCCAGGTATAAGATAATTCCTATTTTCTTTGTATGAGAGGTGCCACGCCTACTTATCCAATTTGGCCTAGTTTTTGACAGATGTTGTGTATTGATAATCATGATAATTGCACCAAATTCGGAAAATAAAACCATGAATTATATCTAAAGAACAGCAAGAGCCAAAGTATCCAAATAAGTTACAAGCATCTTGGCTATCATTACACAATATCCGACAAAATGTGGGCGGGATTGGAGAAGTGGATGTGGCACAAAATGTATTAACTTATATCTGAAGAACGGTAGAAGAAAATTTTTCCAAATTTCAAACACGTAGCTGGGTTATCATCACATGACCTTTCAAAAAAAAATGGGCAGGATTGGAGAGTGGCGTGGTACAAAATAACCTTTTTTATATATAATGAACGGTATTTATGTAACTTTCTGTTCTTATAGCACCATGGTCAAGAGTGTATTGTGATTTTAGTGAACATTTTCCAATTTTATTAGAAATAGTTCAAAAAATTTTTATAAATTAAGTTGTTACTCTTGAATAAGTGTTATTTGTCAGTCTCTTTTTCAATTTATGATTTCCAGACTATTTAATGACCATTTTCATACTTATTATTAATGCCACAACGGTTTTGCAATAAAAACTAATTTTGTTTAAATTTTAGCAGTCTTTGTCCCTTTTATTGTCACCACATACACCCGAGTACTAAAAACAATCCAAAGTAATAAAAAAAAAATAATAATAAAATATGTAATAAAAATGAATTTTTTTTATCGTGGAGTTGTTGTTTTATTTATTACTGTGAAACACTATTAAATTTTATGGTCTACTGATAATAAATTGATTTTATTTTAATGTATCGAAACACTTAATTTTTCGTTATGAAATCTTTTACAAGGTACTTCTTAAGCTTTTTTTTTTTCTTAAAAATCTTTTATTGTTTTCTTTTCAGAATTGGCTGAACTACAACCTCCTATGTTTGATTTACATCCCATGCGTGCTTTGTTCCTGATGTCAAAAAGTGGTTTCAAACCTCCAACTCTTAGTAATAAAGACAAATGGAGTCCTACATTTCATAATTTTGTAAAAACAGCTTTAACGAAAAATCCTAAAAAACGTCCCACAGCCGAAAGGCTGCTCCAGCATCCTTTTGTGCAGGGTGAGATGTCGGTGCGGGTGGCCAAAGAATTGCTTAAGAAGTATATGAATCCCAATCAACAATTCTACTATAATTGGGATGGTGATGAAGAGGTAGGAAGTAAAAACAAAAAAAATACGAAACTTTTTATATTTAGAGAAAATTTTGAAAAAAAAATTACGCAAAATTCATCACCCTTTAGGAAGAAAGTATAATTTTTGCAAATGGCGGTAAATTTCAGTTATGCTTTTACATTTTTGAAGTTACATTACAGATGTTCTTCACAAAAGTTAAAGCAAAACTGACATTTACCACAATTTACTATTTATAATTTAATTTTTTTAGGAAATTTTACCAAAATCTACTATTTTTAGGAAATGTTTCTAAAAATGACTATTTATAGACAATTGTTATACAGTCAAGTCCCGATAATTCGTGCACCGATAAATCGGAATTCCCGATAATTCGTAATAAACTGTCGGTCCCTTGAAAAAATCTCGTTAATTCGTAAATTTTCTATACATTTTGGTCCCCTCGCTAATTCGTATTTTTTTTTTTAAATAAAATCTTCTTAGCCTCTTATAAATCGTAATTGTTTGCGAAATACCACTTATAATTCGTAATAAAACAACAGAAACATTGAAAGAATGATTTTTTGTTTACCGCTATTTTTTTTTTGCGTGGGTTTTTTCTTGTGTGTTTCTTTATTTTCTTAAGATCAGTTTTTTACATGAATAAAATTTTTTTTAACACTTGTTTTTTATGTTTTTTTTATCGTTTTAGTAAATAAATTGAAAAACCCCGTTAATTAGAATTTATTTTATTTTATCCCCGTTAATTCGTAACCCCGCTTAATCAAAAACCCCTATAATTCGTAAGAAATGGCCGGTCCCTAGCGATTACGAATTATCGAGATTCTACTGTAGTAAATTTTGCCAAATTTACTTTCTTTAGTATATTTTGCCATAATTTACTTCTTATAGTAAGTTTTTCCATATTTTACTTTTTATGGTACATTTTACCAAATTTTACTTGTATGGTAAATTTTGCCATAATATACTTTTTATAGTTAATTTTGCCATAATCTTCGTTTAAAAGGAAATTTCTCCAATATTTTCTATTTATATAAAATTTTAAACATAATTTACTTTTTAGGAAATTTTGCCGAAATTTACTATTTAAAGGACATTTTTCCTAAATTTACTATTTTAAAGACATGTTTCCTAAATTTATTTTTTAACGATATTTTGCCATAATTTATTTATTTTTTATTTTAAAATGTTGCTACAATTAAATTTTTATAGGAAATTTTGCAAATATGTATTGACATTTAAAGGACATTTTTTTCCTACATTTATTATTTATAGGAAATTTTGCTAAAATTTACTTTTTATAGAAAAATTTGCTAAAAATTTACTTTTTATAGGAGTTTTTGCCAAAATTTACTTTTTTAGGAGTTTTTGCCAACATTTACTTTTTAAAGAAAATTTTGCCAAAATTTACTTTTTATAGGAAGTTTTGATAAAATTACTATTTATAGAAAATTTAGCTTTAATTAATTATTTATAGAAATTTTACTTAATTATAATGACCTTTTTAGTTAAGAATCAATTAATCTTCAAAAATTAAAAACTTGTTAAATCCTTCAATATATAATCCATTCAGCATATTGTGTTTAACATTTGTCAACTTGTTACTGTCTAAAACTTAACTAATTAAAAGTATTTTAATGAATTAATTGTTGCAATATCTATAAATTTAATTTTTTTCTCTTTTCCTTAATGTTTTTGTTGCAACAATTTTTGTACCTGTTAAATGTTGACTGACACTGCATAAACAACTTTTGGAATGGATTTTTCTTGTTTTGATCCTCTCGTGTTCTGTTCTATTTGTTCCATTTTTTTTAAACCCTGGCTACATAATGCAAAAATGTATATTAAAAAAAAAACTAAAATTGATGCACGTTTAGACTGTTGCCAGTGTACCACAACGTATTGCCAGTAAAATGACATCAAGGCCAAATGGTATTTCACCACAAAATCATACTTTAAAAACAGGTAAGTAGAAATAGTTAAATGGATGAAGCAGTGAACGAATAGATATACGATTTTAAAAAGGGATCAGTTTTCCATTTTATATTAAAAAATGTTATCTTTAGGCTTTAAACAGATTTTTTTAAACATGTTAAAATAAAATCAAGTCACAATTTAGTTTTAAATAATTATCTTTATAGTAGTAATTGGCATCACACTACGATTGAAAGTGTGAAGCTGGAAAAATCTTTGCCAGGGTAGACTTTATAATGCTTTCACCCAGCTTTTGGTTTTTTAAATATAGACTTAGTTATATAGTATATGTCTCTTTTATAATAACTCGAGGATGCATTTTTAATTTTTTTTTTTTAATTTTGCAACAAAAATCGAGTTTTTCCTAACCAGACGGTATAACCTCTAGGTTTTCTTAACACTAGTCGAAAATAATGTTGCAGGCTGAACTCTGTCTTATTTACAATTATCAACCAAAATCTTAAAAATAACTTTTAAGTCCTAAAGGCAAATGGTATACGTGTTCATGACTTTGTTAAACTGCGGTCCATTCATATAAGATTGCGTTATTTGTGCAGCTTTATATTTTAAGAGTCCAATGCCAAGAACGAAGTATTGCGCCGGGAAAATACTGGGAGATGAACATTGTTTCTAAATAAATACATTTTTTTATATTTTAAATGGCCCATATAGGTATACTGCATTATCAAGGCCCAATACTATTTCAAAAATATTTTTATATCCTGCAAAAATGTCATCAAATTGTTACATTTTAACCAACTTCGGTGGTAATGATACTTTGTATAGACAACAATTTTAATTTCAACTATTTTTTTAATGCTTTCATCAAATAGTTTTACTTGTTTACGACAGTAAGTTGAAACAACTAAGCCATTAGTGTACATGTATGTGTGAGTGGTAAATCTGTCGTATTAGCCCAGCAAACACAACATAACCGTTTGAAAAATAAGTTAATTTTCTTCAGGTAAAAAAGTCGTATTATAATGGATTAAATTACCCTTTAATTTTTTAAAATTTATTAAACCAATTTCTAAAATTTCAAAGTAAGATTGATTTCATCCCTAAATTAATATTAAGCTTTATGTTTACTGGGTTCTTTTGTATTAACTCGGAAAACACTCATGGGCTAGTATGGTCTATAATGCCGCGTTTGGTAATAAAAGAAGACTAAGAAGAACAGAAAAAAGAAAATAAGAAGTGAAAGCATAAGATAATATCGGACCAGAAAAAAAAATTCCTACTAAGTCAATAGTCCTACATATTTCCAAACCTTCTCCTGTACAGCTAGGTCATGTAAATTACGCTTCAGGTCAGATTCTCGAGCCCACAGCCCGAGCCATTTTCAATTTCGCCTATGAACCTACTATCCAGCCATCTCAGCCTGCTGTTCTGTAGCCTAGGACAGAGACACAGAATATGCTTAACTATCTCTATCTCCTTTGTGGCATCGCACTACCTACATATATAAATCCGGCGATTCGGATTCCATTACCAACGCCATCCTGCATATCATGCAGTGACCCGTGCTAATGCCTCACATGGTTCTAACGCAAACGTTGCTCCTGCTTTTCGAGCCATCCTGCCTGTCATGCAGTTGCCCGTGATAATACCTGTCATATTTCTAACGCAGACCCGGCTCCTGTCTTGTAGTGAGTTCGAAAAGGTCTGCTTAAGCACCGGTTATAACGGCCGCAATACTCTATAAACCATTCGTTTAGAACCGAAATTAAAAGCCTATTGGAGGTCTAACTTTTTACGAAATCAGGATTCTTCATTTTATCACAACATACTTCCTAAGATTCCCCTTAGAGCCCTTTACACTCATCCACTAGCTTGGAGTTCACAAAATAGACCATTACGGTCCTACGATCCGCCTGGCTATTGACATACATATAAAGTAGCCTCCGAGGCCCCAGCAATCTTACCCCATATGAACTTTACGACCTTCAAGATCCTTATCTGTGCCCCAATCAGCTGAAATAGCTAATCCGTAATACAATCTGCCCTGACCTGTCCATCTCTCCGTAGACAGTTATTCCGCCCTTGGCAAATGCTCCTAGTCAATCCTATTGGGCCCGGACAGACCCAGGCTGTAACCACCAATGCATGCAAGATCCACCAAGGATGTTCAGTCAAAAATACTCCTGGCTGCAATTTCCATCACATACTGCGCATCACGTAAAAAATGTTGGAAAAAGTTCTCAGTTTTGTTGAGAATGTTTTTGTTCTCAAATAAATGTTAAACTTTTCGCTAACGTTTAATTTCAATCTAATACACTGCGGAACAGTAAGTTTTCGGCCGGGAATTTGATTGCGAATTCTTACTAATTTGAGGTCGCTGATTTCAAAACTAATCTCAATTTTTCTCTTTCAGCTCTAGTTTTTGAGATATACCGTTATGTCAAAAATTAAGGCACTTTCACTACATATATTGGAATAACTTGAAAACGGTTGACCATATTCAGTTGAAAAAAAATCCGAAACTCGGCAACAATATTATCTTTAAGCCGTGCTTACATTGTTTTAAAATATGCCCTGTAGTTTCAGAGATCTCGTTGAGTTTTTGAAGAAAAAAAGGATAATTTTGAAAAAAAAAAAACAATTTTTTTGATCTTTAAAAAATAATTAAAAATAAAAACGCGCCAAAAATCACAGTTTTGGTCTAAAAGAAAAATCCAGACCGCACAAAAAAAAGTCCAAATTTGTTCTCTTGTGTTATCAATTTGATGTCAAGCATCTTTGTTTTTCGGGTTCGAAATATGAAGGAATTTTTTGAGAATGTTTTTTTTTTAATTTATTTCAAATCATTTTCTAAATCTTGCCGTTAAAGTATGCTGAGAAATAAAAATGATTTTAAATTAAATATCAAACGATTTTTTTTTAAATAATACCACTTTAAGAAGACTTTGAAACCAAGCATATTCTCAAACGACAAACATAAGAATAATAGCTTGAGATGACACTTAAAAACATCGTCAATTTTAAACGTTAAATTTGTGTTCGCTGGGTAGCAGCCTGGGGGTGGGAGTGAGCATGTGTGTGCGTGTTAAAAAACCAAATCTGTCTAATGGATTTTTCTCATACAATGTCAATACAAAACTTAAGTTTTTAGTTAAATCTTAAAACATTTTTTTTGTTTTAAGTTTAATTATTAATACTTTTTAATTTAACTTTTACTAAACTCAAAATGTTGTGTGTGTGTCTGTGTGTGTGTGTTATGTGTACGCGTGTGTGTATGTTTATATAACAAAATGTATGTGATTGAAATTAATTACTATTGTTAGAACTTTAAATTAAAAAATATGTTAATTTTAATTAAATGTTTCTTAGAAAATATGTTTTCCATTCCACTTTTATTTTTCCTCTCTAGGCATGACATCATCTAGTTCACAGTGGAATAATGAACGTTCTTCTAGTCCTGAAACTTTACCAAGTGACATGTAAGTATTGTAATTGTAAAAATTGTTGAAATTATAATTTTTATTCTAGTTTTTCTTTATACTTCTCCTGGGTTTTTTATAATATTTTACTACATATATAAGTATATAGATTTTTTTCTTCCCTTTAAACTATACTACTTGATATATAATACATACATATATGTATTAAAATATAAAACTATGAAGTACAAAAACAATTTACATTGAAAACACTTTTTTTACATTGAAAACATTTATAATGCCTATTTGCTGCAACCTGCTTTCTTTGGTGAAGTACTACATGCAACTTGCATCAGGCGCTCTTGTGTTGTACTTGTTCATGTTGTAAAATTGTGCTTGAACAGAAGTGAATTAAAAAAAAAAAAAAAATATTTAAATGCTTTTAATCATTGTAATTTGAATTTTTTCGCCTGGTGGAGTGTGTTTCTTGCTTTTTTTTATTATAATATTCTATTAAAACTAAAATATTCACATATTGCATTAAGTTTTGTTGCATTCATTTAGTGCATTTTCATTTACTTCTTTATCTGTGGTTAATTGTTAATTATTAAAAGGCTTTTGTATATTTTTTTTTATGAAAAAAGGTGTTTAAGTCATGCATTTTGCTTACATTATAATTACTTTACTAAATTTAGCAATTAAGATACAGTACATAACGGATATAAGAAACTTAAATTTTTTTTACTAAAATGTGTCCTTTAAGCGTGTCTTCTTTTATGCGATTAAATAATTCTAATAAGAAAGTTATTTCTTATAAAACATTTTTTCTTATACCATCAATAATATAATTTTTAGTTTCATATTATAACCGGATTAATTTTTGAATATTTTGTTTACGCATATATTTTCTTCTGTGCATTACACAGTTTAAAACATAAAATAAGATCTCTACTTTGACTTCAGTTCCCAAAAGTACTCTATGAAACAAGCAAAACGTTGTTTGGGTTTTCTGGTTAAGCTCGGATTGACTGCCTGTTTTTCAAAAAAAAAAAAAAAAAAAAAATTATCTCTTGGGAATTTATATTGAAACAACAATAAAGAAACTCAAATTTGTTAATCAAATTTTTAATATAAATTTCTTAACGAAAATTTGTATTTTAGTTGGAAAAACAGGCAGTAAGAGTTTATAGTATTATTAATAAATTTCCCAATCTAATCAGTTTTAACAAACAATAAGTAGATCAGCAAAACGTACGATGTTAATTGTAAATAAAACAAAAAGTTTTTAGAAAATTATCCTTATATTTTTTATTATTATAAAGGATCATTGAGTGAAACAAAATATCGGCAAAATGCTTGACACGGTGGCATACCTCTATCCGATTGTCCATATTTTCAATGACTCTGAGACATTGAGGGGGGTTCAATGTCAGTAATGTGCCGAATTCACTCATCCTTTAGGTCTTTAATAGTTCCTGGCTTATTACTGTACACTTTTACTTTAAAATATCCCCAAAGAAAGAAGTCCAACGGTGTTAAATCGTATGATCGTTGCGGCCAATTAACATCCCAACGACGTGAGATAATACGGCCATTGAATTTTTCGAGCAAAAGAGCTATTGTTTCGTTGGCTGTGTGGCAGGTGGCACCATCCTGTTGGAACCACAAATCGTCCAGGTCCAAATCCTCAATTTCCTGCCACAAGAAGTCCGTTATCAGCTCGCGATAGCGAACACTATTCACGATAACTGCTTGGCCGACATCATTTTCGAAGAAGTACGGCCTCCGGTAGTGCTGTCAGTACACTACCCGCACCAAACAGGTGTTTTCACATTTCCTACAGAGACCCGATTTGCTGAAATTTGCGCGCAATTCTCCCGATTCTGGACACATTTGGTCGATTATGCTGGCCAAAAAAAATCACGAAATGCATTTTGATTTGAACGCCCATTTTCGTAAAAGGCTTCAACAATCTAAACGCGCTGCTCAATTGTGTACCTCTCCATAGTTGAATTTGTCAAACACTGAAACAAAGAAAGGTCAAAGTAAGTTGGGCAAAAAACTTGTAGTTAAGTTGTGACGCACAATTAACATCGTGCATTATGGTTGGACCACCCTTTACTATCAGAAACCAAAATTAAATTGAAGTACACATTAGATGACAATGAAAATGTTGCACTGTGTTATTGGCGTGTAGAAAAATTTCTTATAACAAAAATATTTTTAATGCGTATAGTGGCACAGAAAAGTCTACAAACGCGCCCTTTTTTTAACTCTGGCTATGATAAGCATTAAATTGGTTTACTTCCCATAACAAAAAAAAAAGTTGAACCTGTCACCTTCTACAATTAAAGGTTAATTGAACACAATTCCAGAAATATTATTTTGTAACTTTTGCGTAGCCATTTCCAGTCCGATCATAAAATTGCATATGATCATTTTTGCCATTGGCGACATCAAATTCTTATGCGTATACTTCGCCTCTAAAATGCAGTTTCACGTTGCAAGAAAGCTTTTCTAAATCTTAAGACTTCTAGCTTTTAATATACTCACTTTTATACCACGCGCCAAAAGTACGTTCCATTTTTCTTTTACACATACACACATATTTCACTAAACTAACGGACATATTCTGACAATCGAAAACGCTTAACATTTGCGATACTGACTTGAAATCGTATAAAATGTGTATTGGAATTCGCAACCGCAAGAAGTTTGACGACTTAAAATCGCAAAAGTATGCTAAAGAGAACTTGCATTTTGTTAAAGAAACTGTGGAAGATCGCAAACAAAACGCATGAGTTTCAGAACATCATAAAATAAATCAAGCATTTTGCGATTTAAACTCGTACTATTGTCAGAGCCGTAAGTCGATTTACATACAAAGCAAAAAAAAAAATAGATTGTATCAGTGATATTCTAGAACGAATGTTATACCAATGAAGTCTCTAGAACGTTTTGCTAAACAATTATGGGTTAAGACAAATTCTGGCGAGAACTGATATTGTTATACTGTTCGCGACTTCTTATTTTTAGCAAATTTTGGTCTATGAGCTTTTTGCGGATTGCGCATGTCTTTGCTAAAATAAAAAGTGGCGAACAGTATGATAATCTAAATTTTCGCCACTAAAGCATACATCTGTGCGCCACTGTATAGTTTTTCAGTATTGATGCTTGGCAATCTGTTTCTTGTATCAGCCTTTTTTGTCTTCTTATAAGCATTTTTCTTATACAGAATACTTTTTATATGAAAAAGTCATGTTCTTATATCCGCTATCTACTGTATTTGTCATAATTGCACAGTTTCCGTAATTATTTTCAAATTATTTTGTGCCTTCTCGAAATTTTCGATAAACATTTTTTTTATAATTGTAAAAACTTTTTATTTTTGTGCTGTTTTTACATCAAAAGTGATTAAACATGTAGTAAAATTTATATGAAAAACTGAGTGCTTTTCATATAAATTTAACTAAACGTTCAATCACGTCTGTTGTGAAAACAGCACCTTAATATAAAAACAAGACCACGCAAAGTGTGACCGAATGACGAATCAAGAAAGACATGCTTGTTAGAGTTTTTGTATTTTCTAACCAAAAAACATGACTGTATTTTAGTTTAATTTTTTATTACAACATAATTTTAACGTGGGTCATCGTCAGGTAAAACTTCTTTTTAAAGAACTTTAAATAGATGGATACCAGAAAATTTTGGATCTTAAAGCCTGAAAGTTATTAAACTTATTTTTATAACAGATTTGTTCAAGATCAACCTGACATTACGGCTTTGATTCGCGATAAAAATTCAGCGCAATTTAAGTTATGCTTTTGTGCAGCCTGTTTTACTCAATGGGAGCTTTGGTTGGGCTCAAATGAGACGATGATGAACAGCCGTCGTTTTTATATCTGTCTCTGTCAAGTTTGAGTTATTCAGCCCATATAATGCGTGTCGTTACCGCAGTCGAAAGCCATTTGTTTTCCAAAAATGGTATTACG
Organism: Pollenia labialis; assembly: GCA_949318255.1. Lineage (NCBI taxonomy): Eukaryota > Metazoa > Arthropoda > Insecta > Diptera > Polleniidae > Pollenia > Pollenia labialis. The sequence goes on from OX439143.1 coordinate 117,572,380, forward strand.
ATTGTCGCAAGGGACACAAATGCCCCAAACTTTATATTTGTTTCACATTTTGTTGTAAATTTTTATTTATATCCAAAAAAAATTTAAACGACTACGATTTCGACCACAACAATGACTCTCGTAATTAGGCAAGTTATCTACGCCTACAGCCCTAGAAAGTGTAACGCCAAGAAATAGATACTCCTAAAGGCAAAGACACAACTCCCTGGAGAGCATACTTAAGGCAGAGGTTTATTCATCGCTTTAAAAAAAATTTAATTGGCAGGACAGCCAAAATCTCTCCTTAAGCTCCCCTTCTATTTAGGGTTAATTATGCTAAAGATTTATAGCTTCGTATCTTAAAAATTGAAAGGGTTTTGTGTTAATTAATCAATAGTCACCTTGAACAAATCAGTTGTAGTCGGAACAGTTGGTATTATCATTATTAGCTGCTTTACACTGTCTCACAAGTCTTACGTATTTTGAAAAAAAAAAATACAAAACTGTCATGACAAGTTGTTATTTTTATAAAATACTTGAGACTCTGTGGGATAGTGTATAACGGCCTTAACCAATATATAAATAATTTGAAACTTAGAAGAAAATAACCTTATGTATAACCTTAAACTCAATTTTTAATCCTTTTACGTTAAGCTTTAGTTCAGCTCTAATTTAGTTCTAAGTTAAGTTTGTTTTTAGTTCAGTTCTTGTTATGTTGCAGTTTAGTTTTAGTTCAGTTCTTAAGAATGTGTTCTTAAGAAACGCATTTATGGGACGGACATATGTTAAGGGTCCCACTATATCTTCGATACTAAAGTCGGGACTAAAGGTGAGACTATAGACTAGACTAGACTATAATACAGAATATAGACTAACAGTCAAGACAATATCACAAATAATAGACAAGTTTCCAGACTTTAGCTTTCGACTTGAGCCTAGTCTATAGTGAAAACGATAGACTACATTTAAAGCTTGGTTTCTGCATACACACCGTAATCGGCGCCGAAAACGAAAACCGAAACTGAAAAACGTTGCTGTTCGTCAGCGTCTCCTTTCTGACTTTTTTTCGTTTCAGTTGGGAGCATTGCAGCATAAAACAGAAACTGAAACAGAATTATTGTAAACAATTTGTTAAGTTGTAACTGTGAAGTGTGGAATATAAACAAAAAGAAAAACATTGATATCAGGGTTTAAAAAACTGCAGTCGAAACCAAAAACTGTCGAACAAAAAATGAAAATTTGTGTACAACTTTTCGCTTGTTGAGTTGGTTTGACAGCGACTGTTTACATTTAATAATAAATCAGAAGTAAAAGCAACAGTGTTTTTTTTTTTGGGAAGAAATGAAAGTTGTTCTACGTTTACTGCAGTTTTTAAAAATAATACTAAATATAAATACTAAAAAAAATATAGAAAATTACAATGTCGATGATATAGCGAGTCGAATTGTAGCCTTTAACATGGCGCAGCAGCAATATGAAGAAGATGTGTTAATTTTGAAATCGTGATATACAAACAGCGGCACAGCGAAGATGCACATAATTTCCTAATAAATCGATATTTGATGAATTGTTGTTCTATTCATCGGCCAATTTTAAACACAAGCGATTCATTCCTTCATTGTTGAATTTTGAGTGTCGAACATTGAACAATATTTCATTACTTTTGAAAAACATTTATTTTTCTTTCCTCTTTGAACAAAGAAAATTTCTTCTTGTATTCATTTTGGAACTGTCTTCAATTCTTGAAATTTTGTTACGATGTTGGATTAACTAAGTTTTAATTAGGGCTGTGGATTTGCCAAAAATTATTTCTAACTCCGATTTCAACCGCTAAAATTTTGTAAGTCCGACTCCGACCACTACTCCTCTTACATTGATCCTCAATGTATATGAGACTGGTCCTAATTTGACTTTATACCTTTTTTCAATGCAGTACCTTTTTTAAATGGTTAAATATAGAAAGAAAATGATTCTGTAAAAATTTCAAATCGATATTTTAAATATTGCATCGCCAATTTTGAAGAATTTTTGTTTTGGAAAATATTAGAAAATTTTTTATGCCGAAAATGTTTGGAGTCGTAAGTTTTTGTGTGTACTTCGACTACGGTACAAAAACCTCAACTCCCACTCTGCAACTCCGACTGTGACTTCACACACAGCCCTGGTTTTAACAACAGAACACCTCTGATCACAATGGCATTCATATGATACTTTGTTCCTACACAACCGAAAATCACCCACCCGATAGTGTTTTTGTTCCTTCTCCAAAATGTTAGTTTTTTATTGCTGTTGCGTACCTAATTTGCGTCGCCGATTCCGGAACGAACTTTTTTCTGTTCAAATGTATCGCATATCGTTTTCGGAGTCGATTACGTTGTATGCGGAAACACATCTTAAGTCGACTCGACCATTAACTAGATAATTGTCTCTACTCTAGACTAGGTTAAAGTCACAACGAGAACTCTAGAAATTAATGTGTTCTTTCCAGGTGACAAACAATTGATTGTGTAGTAAAATTTATATGAATTTTCCTACACAATCAATTGCCTGTCACCTGGAAACAGCACATAATTTAAAAAAAAAAAATGTTTATTAAGTGCTGGTTCACACTCTTTATATTTTAGTCGTCAAGTCTAGAGTTTTAAAGAGAGAGAGAGAGATAGAGGAACAGAAATAGCATTCGCCTCTTCCCTTCTCTTCGTAAAGTTTAAGACTTGACCGCTAAAACTTCAATAGTGTGAACCAGCACCAAATAAAGAATTTAAGCTTTTTCTGAGGAGATAGTGTGGTTACTATCGAAACATGTCAAAATGACCTGTCCATGAACGTGAGCTCGGTCCCCCGGTCAGTCAAGAATGAAAAATTATCAACAAATTTTAGTTCATTTCATTTTGTAAAATTCCTTTCTTCATAAAAATAATTGAATGAAAATTAAATTTAATAAACTTTAGCCTGATTAAAATATAAAAATTTGAATTAAAAACAGTAAACAGTTCAATAAAATAACCACAACACTAACTATTATCTAAAATATTTGCAGGGTTTTTTTTTAACTTTTCATTTGTTTTAACGCGCTTTTTTATATTTTAACTCCTTATCAAAGGACATTTACATTCATTACATTTACTTTACCATTAAGACTTTCAAATTAACTTTTCATGACAAACTTAATTAAATTTTATTAACTTTACTTTCGATTTTTTGTCGAGTTCATTCATACTGTCCAATTTCTAAAAGTATTATTTAAGTCATTTTCCTTTATTATTCCTTGATTTTGGTAAAAAAAAAAAAATAATTTTCTTTTTCGTTTTATATACTTTTAGTCCTTTTTTAAAACAACATCAACAATTACAACAAAGAAAACAAAAACTTACTGGAACTTTAATTATGAACATGTCCTTAAGGTCAGAACACTGGCAACTTTGTTCTGTTCTGTTCTTTTCGGTTCAGTTCAGTTTTGGCTACCGTTTCTTTAATTTTTTTATTAAAATTTTTTTTAAATACTTATTTATTCTTTTTAATTTAATTATTGCTGTTTTAGTTCTTTTTTAACGCTTTTTAACAAAAAAAAATTTTGTATTATTTTTTAAGAAATTTTTTCTTATTATTCTTTGCTGGAATTTTGTGGCTTGAGTTGGTTTTGTTCTTTGTTCATTTTTGTTCTTGACTTTGTTTTTGGTGTACGAAAAAAAATGGAAATGTATGCTTAAGAAAAGGAGAAGCCTCCTTTAAGGTTTTAGGCATCTAAAATTAAGTTATTCTAAGAACTATTTCTTTTTCTTTCTTTTTGGGTCTCATTAGATTTTCAGTTCAGTTTCTTAAGAATTATATTAAAAAGAAGAAATATTTAGACAAGATGTTGTTGTTGGCCATGTTTGGTATGCCCTGTTGCATTTTGCATGGCATCCAGCCAACCAACCGACCAACAACAAAACAATGCAGACACAATAAAGTTTTGTCTTCATTTTTCCGGCTTCGTGCAACTTGTGCATCATGCGTAAAATCTAAATAAATACACGCACACAATTGTACGTACGTCCCACGACCACCGCCAGCCCAACAAACAAAAACTAAATTTAAACAAAGGACTGTGGCACTTGTAGACATGACTAAGTCGAAACTGTATGATTGTTAACTTGTCATAACTTCTGTGTATCCTGGCCACAGGATTTGCTATTTTACTTTGTTGCTTTAGCTGCAGTTTTTTCTGTTGAGTTACATAAAACTTGAAATTTTTGGCTGAATGCTGTAGTTTTAATTGCAGCAGGCTTTAACAGGCTTCGTTATGAGGTTTTCAGCTGGTAAACTGAAAAAAAAAGTTAAGTTGGTTAGAAAATGCAATGCTTGCACTATGGCTTGAAATGTTAGAATTGTGGGCAGAAAATATCAAAAACAAGTTCACACTAAAAACTAAGAACATGCATGCGCCTGATCGCAATTTCAAAGATAATTTGAAGGAATTTGGTGAAAATTGAAATTGGTAAAAATCGGTGAATGATTTCACCAGTTAGCACCCGAAATAGCTACAGTGTCGGATAAAAAAATGGGTACACTTTACATTTTTAATTTTTATTTAGTTTTTTTATAAATTAAATTAAATAGATTCAATATATATTTAACTAAAGCTATTCAATAAGGCCTGTTCTAAAAATCACTTGATTTTAAATCACGTAGTTTCAAATCACATGTACGTTTTTAAATCAAACGTATGATATTGTAGTGTTCCGTTTTGTGTTTTTCTTTGTGATATTTTTAAATGCCGAAAGCAAACCGAAAAACAAAAACGGTGTGATTTCCAGAACACCACAAAATCACACGTGTGATTTTAAAATTAAAAGCACGTGATTTGAAATAGCACGATGTTCAGAGAAGGCCTAAATTTGTTAATATCAAAAATTTAAAAAAAAAAGAAACAATCCAGCTGTATTTAAAAAAGTTAATAAAAAACAATCTGGATTTCAATTTTGTTACTTTTTACCATCAAATCCAAATATAATTTGAATATTTGGTAGAAGCTATTTTAATTTCAATTACTTCCTCGCCTCTTTGCTTCATTAAATTTACGAAATTGGCGTAGCTATCCGGAGGAACTGAGTACCAAGCTCCTTTTTAGAATTTTTGAATGAATTTAGAGAAAGTTTCATCAATAAAAGTTCAATGCAAAATTTTTTACTAAAGAGTGTCCAAAACAATAAAGCAATTTGGTTTTTTTATTTTTGTTTTCTTAACCCACTTAGAACTACAATTAATGTTAGGAGAATTCCAACCAATTGTTTTGGGGAAAGTCGGAAAATATAAACTCACTGTCTATTGTTGGTATTTTGTTTAAGCTTTGATATCGTTGAAAATAAAATTTGAGTGTTTGTAATTCTCACTCACTCTACACTCCTACTTTAATATGTTAAGGTTTTCTAAAGTTTTTGAGTAAAGGTTTCCTGATGATCTGGCCTAAGCAACCAGAAATGCCCATAGAACCAGATTATCCTCCAAAAATACATTTCAGTGTATTTATCAAGAATGAAAATTGGGAATTAAGCCCAACAAACAAAATTATATTAATTAAAGATATTTAAGTAATATATGAAATTAAATAATTCCTAGATTTTATTTATTAAAATATATTTATTTCAGTTTATTTCAAATAGGTTCCGGTAAAAAATGAAAAATTATGTCGATTAAGTGACCCCATACTGGTTTTGTAGGCCCCCAATCATTTAATAAAATTCTCAGCTACGGTTTTCATTAAACTGTTGGTCAATGGTTGATTTCTGCTTGGCAATGTTGTTTTTAACCTCATAAGCTGTTGTGGATTTATTGCTGTACACTTTCGATTTTAAAAAACCCCAAAAAAAATAGTCTTAAGGTGTCAAATCACACGATCTTGGCGGCCAATTCACTCCTCCTCTACGATTAATAATGCGATTTTCGAATTTTTTTCCAAATATCTATTGTTTCTCTCGCTGTGTGGCAAGTGGCAACATCCTGTTGGAACCACATATTCTTTACATCTAAATCATCAATTTTCCGCCATAAAAATTTTTCATTGAGCGATGATACCTCAAATTTAGACACACTTTACATATTATTTGGAAGGAAAATATCGTCCCTTTAATTTGTCTACCCTGTAATCTTGTTATAAAGGTAAGATTGCATATTTAAAAATAAAATTTTATGAAATTTCGCACATAAAATTTTGTTTGCACCAAGTTTAGCGCCGATTCTAGTTAGTTAAAAGTGGACCATGATCTCCCAGAAAGGGTATGTACGAATGTTCAACATCAGGAATTGTTCCGACCTCTACGAATATATACGTAACAAGAACGCACTTAGTCGCAAATCCAATTGATGTGTTTAGTTAAAATACAATTCTTTTACGAACTGTAAGAAAAGGGTGTCTTTTTTAGCCCGATAGAAATTTGAATTTTGAAAAAATAACAAAATTTGGTAAAGCTCATTCTGGACGTCCAATTTTGGGTCATTTTTTTAGTGGCTGTTCTTTTTGGACTACTTTTTCGTTAAAAGAAATACAACCAGTATATAAAGGGTATAATAATAAAACAGTTTCTGTCTTTTTTTTTTAGAACGCGAGTACAAAAGTGTCTCGTTTAACAAAATTTCAAAATTTGTTTTGGTTTTAAATGTGCGTTAAATGAGTCACTGTTCGCTCACGTTCTTAAAGCAGGCAGAAAAAATTCTCAAAACATGCACTTTTTCTTTTGAATATCCCCAAAGAAAAAAGTTCAATGTGTCAAATCTCATGATCATGACGGCCAATTTATATCGCCACGAGGTGAGATAAACACGGCCATTGACGTCCGTTATCATCTCGCGATAGCGAACACCATTCACGGTAACTACAGGCCAGTGATGCCGCCAGTCCATAAACTCCAGTAAGCAGTCAATTCTCCCAAATTTATACACATTTGGTCGATTATGCTGAACAAAAAAATCACGAAGTGCTCGAAATGCATTTTGATTTAAACGCCCATTTTCGTTAATCGCTTCAACAATCTTAACGCGTTGCTCAATTGTGTGCCTCTCCATGGTTGAATTTGTCCAACAGTGAAACAAAGAAATGCAAAATTGTGACTCACAATTAACGTCGTGCATTACGGTCGTATCATTACAAATAATTTATTTCGAATTTCATAAACAACTTATTTTTTACTTTAAAAGTTTATTATCCTTATAACATCTCTTTGTCTTCGAATGTCTGTTTAAATTAAATCCTTTTTCTGAAAATGAAAAATCAGAAAAAAAACACAATCATAAATCAATTTATGATTATTTTTTTTACTGTCGACTCAAGTCGAGACATCTCCAGTTTTTCTTTTTTTCTTATTTATTTACAATTTATTTCCAACTTTTTTTTTTCTTAATAAAGATGAAGGCACAATCTCAATGTCAGCAAATGTGTCATTTATGTCAGTTGGAAAAAAAATCTTAAAGTTTCTGTAAAAACATTAAAAACAGCCAGCAAAATAAAAAAGAAAAGACACAAAATCTTTGCAGACGTCTTTTAAGGAAAATATTTTAGTTGAAGGCGTCAAATGATAACTTTATGAAAAATCCCCTCTTTTACTTTCTGTTTAAGTTTCCGCAGTTTCTTATGTCTTGTCCTTAAAATTTTAAATAGAAAAATATTTTTGAGTATGTGTTTTGTGTAGGGTTTTTTATTCCGGCAATTTTTTTGATTCCCGGTAAATGAAAATCATTTTGGCGGAATTCCGGAATTTTTTATTTATTAACTTGAATCTCCAATTTGGGTGTCAAATTATTTCTAGTTCTCCTAAGCAGTTTGGGTCAGTAGGAGATCCAGCAGAATCGCCTCATTAGTAGAAGAATTACACAGTAGACCACATGATATTGGGACTCCATTCTAAGAATTGCACATGAAAGTAGCCCCAAAAATAAGAACTTCTGCATAATTCATTTTGTCCAAAGTAGTCTGCATTAATAATTTAATGGCCATACGAATTTTTTTGCTCAATGTGGATTTTTATCACTTGTTCTATATTTTAACACGGTTATAAATCGTAATAAATAAAATTGGTTGGTTTGAGGTTTAGATCTATATTAAATTATTTAGCAATTTAAACTAGCTTGAGTAACAGTTTCAATTCAAATTTTGTTATGATAGCATTATTTTGTACGGTTTTAGGCGTACTAAGCTGTTTTCCGGGAGTAGTGTTTATATGGGGCCTAGGGTAAATTATGGACGGATCTTCACGAAAAACAAATTTTTGCAAAATCTTATGTCATTCCGTGACTTGTTCCACCATTTATGTTATTTTTTGTAACAAAATTATCATTTTTTTTTAGGTTGTGGTTCCACATTTTGATTCATGGCTCTGGTCCTACTGCATCGATTTTGCTGAATTTCAATCCCAAACTGCTTAGGATTACTACAAGCAATTTGGCACCAAGTTTGTTTATTTATTTTGAGTTGTTCGAAAGTGAGCGTGTTTTCAACAGACGGACAGGCAGACGGACATGGCTAATTCGGCTTAGAATCACTCAAGGACCCAGAATATATGTACTTTATGGGGTCTGAGATGAATAATAAAACGGTTTCACACGGAATGACAAACTTTATTGAAGAGGGTATTCACAACTTATTGTGGTAGAGGGTATAAAAACGGAAAAAACCTACCCGAAAAAAGTGCAACCAGTGCCGGACTGAATCGATTGTCATTTAATTTCAACAAATTCGTTGTATATGTCACCAATTTCGTGGTTAAGAACGTTTTTGCTTAAAATTTCCCGAAAATTAATCCAAATTTTTTTTTTATTTTTATTTTTTTTTTTAATATTTTTAATTAGGCTTAAGTTCATTAAATTTAATTTTCATTAAATTATTTTTATGAAGAAAGGAATTTTACAACATGAAAATTAATTAAAATTTTTATTGATAATTTTTCTCATTCTTGACTCAATCTGGGCTCGAACCCAGGTGTTTACGGACAGGTTACCCTGACATGTTTCGATTGCAACCACTCAATCTCTTCAGAGGGCTTGCCGTTTAACACTCGCAGCCATCGACGACTGCTGACGTCATTAGTCAAACATCAATCCTTAAACCAAATTGTATTCAACCTTTTGGTAGATCGAAATTTGCTTTTGAATGATTATCTATTTTAATTTATTTTAACATGTTATTCCGTAAAATTCCGTAATTAATGCCCGGGAAAGCGGTTCATTAAAATCAATTGCACAAACTCTGGTTTCTTAGTTTGTGTTATTAAATGACAAGTATAAAGGAAAAGTAACTAAATATTTCTGCTGGCAAAATGCCAAAGAACTTTTGCTGGTAGTTTTATTTTTTTTTTTTTTCATTTTTATAGAAATGTAATGTTAAGAGCTACTACTGTTATATCAAATCAGAAAAAAAAATTGAAATAGTGAATTACTGCTCTTAAGTTTTTAACATTTTCGTTTCCCCCCAGTTTTGCTTAAGTGTCATTACAACAAACATCAAGAGACCTTAAGAAAATTTGTATTTTTTCTAAATTCGTGTTATTTTTTATTATAAAACTGTTTTTAATTTTTTTTTTTCACTTTGGGGGCTAAAATGTTGACATTTTTCTTTAGAAAGATGGATTTGATTTTTGGCCTTTAAGTTAATCAAAATAAGGAATTAATTAGACAAAGATTTTTTAGCCAGGGTTTTTGATGCAAAATCTTTTTAAGTGATTTTTTGATTTAAAATTTTAGATTATGTACATATTCTTTATTATTCGAAGATTAAATACTGCAAACGACAATACGAAAAATATTAACTTTCCTAAAAGTAAACTACACTTTTTCAATTTAAACATACATGCTTAATACAGTTCAATCTCTCACGAGCGGGCACCGTTTTCGGTATCAAAAGTAAAATAAAATAAAACACACAAGCAGGGCTGCCAGATAAATTTATAAGGAAATCGTCAATTTCCTGAGAAAAACTTAAAAAATCGTCTCACACGTTTCAAATAATCGTCAAAAAACCGGACAACTTAAAAAAAAGTTTTTTTTGAAATTTTTCTTCGATTTTTATAAAAAAAACAAAACATTCAAACAAAAACATAATTACTCGTTCTTTGTCATTATTCAATAGTGTAAGAGCTACTGGGAGTCTCATTAAGAGCGTCTTTGATCACCGATGACACATGTGTGATTCTTCCATATTGCAGCAAAAGACGTTTCTTCAATCGTTGTGGGAATCGTTTAAGACGTGGATAAAGATTATCTAACGAGTCTTTCAAGTCAATAATCGTAAGGGACTCATGTTGATATTCACCCTTATTATGTTTGGCTTATTTAAAATACGCCAATGACTGTTTGGTAACAGATTAAAGAGAACGTGAACTTGTTTCCTTTAATCTATTACCAAACAGTCGTAGGCGTATTTTAAATACAAAACACAATAAGGGTGGTTATCTTATAACTCGTGAAATGCTCGCCGTATAATTGTTAATAATATGATTTTTACAGTGATTTATACAGTCGTAAAAAGTTCATTCGATGATGGTTTTACGAGAGATAACCAAATATAAAATAGATAAACATTGTTGTTCATGTAGTCTACAAATAATCATTTAAAGATTTTCTTAAGACTTGCATACATATTACAGAAGTACCTGAACAAAAGCCGTACGCGTTTTCTAGTTTTCAAAGTATGGCATTCCAATAAAATTTGTATGAAGCGGCGTCAATTGGAAAACCCGATTTTGACAGCTCGTTTAATAGCGAAGTTGGCCGCTATTGTTAATAATTAATAACAATTTAGCCATCTAGCGTTTTTATTTATTATTTGTGGGTTTTATTAAACAAGAAAGCTATCACTATTGTTCGTGACTCAACGTTGACGCTCTTGCTTAGGTATCGCATGTCAGCGTAAAAGCTTAGCGAGCCCTCCGCTCTTGTTAAAGTACGGCTGTTTAACATTCTAAGATTAAAAAACAAACGTGTCAGATAATGTAATTTTTTATTCAGACTTTGTAGACTGAAAAAATCGTCACTTTTTAGAAAAAAATCAGCTAATTGGCACTTTGGTAATTTCGAAAAAAAAATCGTCAAATCTGGCAGCCCTGCACACAAGCTATGATTTCGATGAAACTTTAATTTCATTATAATGCTTGGTATATCTTGTCATTACGAAGGAAATACACATATTTAAATGATTGGTTGCAGCAGTCGATCCTTTTGAGGCAGTTTTCGACCGGTATCTCTTGGTGACCAATTTACGTCGCCAAAACGTGACGTGCAATAAAGCCGAAATCTGTCGTGTTGTGTGGCTCGTGACACCGTCTTGTTGTAACCACAAATCGTCCAGTTCATTTTCTTCAATTGCAGGCCAAAAAAAGTCGGCAATAGCGCTCTGAATTAACGGCAACGTTTCTTCCGATATTTTTGGCAGTGGTGTACACGTTGCGAGATTTTCCAATTGGCGATATGGTAATTTATAAAATAGTTGCCGGTTTTGTTGGCTGTTTATGATAAGGCTTGAATTTGTTTTGGGAATCGTGAAGCAAATACTAAAAAAATTTTATTTTGAATTTTGATTCATAAAATTTGAGGATTCTTTTAAGCATGAGTATATGCATTTTAGGGTTTAGGAATTTTTTCTATTATGCAATTTGGCAATTTATTATCACAAACAAAATTAATTTTTTTAAAAGATATTTTAAATATTTTTAAGATTTTGTCGATGTGTTTTTTCTCAGATTTTGGCGATTTTTGACTTAAATATTATACAGAGCTTTTTTGAGAAAAATTAATTTTTTTAAATAAAAAAAAATATGGCAAAAACTAAACAAAATCGATTTTTGGCGATTTTTGACACCAAAACTATTTGGTGCCTTTTATGAACTAAATTCGATTTTCGACAGCAGTCGAATTAATTGATCGAACGAATTTTCATTTGGTATTATGGCGGGCATTCGATAAAAATTTACTTTTGTGATTTTGTTAATTCAATTAAAAATTAAAAAAGTTTTGTTTACAATTTTGTTCGATAGCCATCGAAAATCGTTTATCGAATGTAACTCATAATAGGGGCCTTTGTAAATGTTCTTCGGCTGCTAAACGATCCATATTTTTTAATGGCAAACCTTTCACTGAATAAATGACACATGAATTGGCAAATATTTGACAGCTGACAGCCTTGCCAGACCGGTGGTTTTGATACCATTAAATTGTCAACCCTGTACATGGTGAATGTCAACTCAAAAGAACTTAAATAATTTTCTTTAGAACGTTGACTAGACTAGGCAACTGTGTGCCTCGAAAGGCAGTGTCCACTTTAGGAAGGTGTCCGTTAAGGAAGATTGTACTGTACTAGCATTCTTTTTTTTGCAAGTCTTTTTGCTATTATTTATGACATTTGGCTAGTGCTTATTTTAATTTTTCCTTTTTTGTTTACAACAGCCACACACAATTATCAGAAAAAGGATTGTTTTACGACCTTTTCTTTTTCAACATGTTCCTTAGAAGGATTTTGTTTATAATAATGGATTACCCTTTTTTGTATTCCTCGTTGTATATTTAACAACAAAATATTGATTATAATAATGGTGATTACAAAACAATTTTGTAAAAAGTCCTTTTTTTCATTTTAACATTTTTCGATATGACAAAGGTTAATTGGTTATGAATTCATTTGTATGTCAAATTATTTTCAAATTTGTATAAAGCAAATTTTTGTGTTGTCCTGAGAAACAGGATTCGTATTAAAAAGACAAATTTGTTTATGAATTAAATTTGTATTTCTTATTTGTTTTTTTAATGATGAAATAAGAATTAATTATGTGTTAAGTGTTGCTAATGAATAATTCGGAAATTCCACAATAATTAATGACAATAAAATTTGAAAGTTGGTGTTAAACATTATTTCATTAGAAAATGTTTGAACAATTATTTCGCAATATATGTGGAAATAAATGATGTTGCGGTCTACACATGGACATATGGTGTTGTCAATGAGATTTGACAGTTAAGTCCATAAATATTTCGAAGTTTAGTGCTCGTGGAGAGCCCATGTAATATTTATTTATACAACACAAACGGAAAATAAAAATTTCACGGCATAAAAAACAAGTTTAACTGTGCTGGGATCGGAAAAAATAGCGTTAAAACAATATTCGAAAAAACTTTGTCTTGACATGAAGTACGAAAAAATAGAAGTGAGGGAGAAACATGTAAATAAATTGAAAATAGATAATCAATTACATGCAGCAAATCTCGATCCACAAATACCATTCGGAAAGGGTAAAACTGCAAAGAATTTTAATGGTGAGAATGTGGTTATTCCTGAAACATGTAAATTTGACCCGTGTTCAATCAAGTTCAGTCAAGATAAAAAAAAATTATTAAAAATTTTTTATTCATTTCATGTTGTAAAATTCCTTCCTCCACTAAAATAATTTAATGAAAATTAAATTTGATGAACTTAATTTTAAAATATCAAAAAATTAAATGAAAAATTAGGCTGCTAAAAATTACTGCAAGAAGTTAACTCTAAAGCTAAGATCCCACTATCGGCGCAATGTACCAGCTTTTGTCGTATTTCATGTGCCGATAGTGTGAACGGTCAAAATTGTTTTTAGATGCGACAATCTGTGCCAAAATTGTGCTGACTGTGGACAATCAAAATTAACCTTGATGCGCCGATAATGTGAACACTCTTTTGCACAATGTGGAGCAATCAAATTGCTTAATATGTACCGGCCACTTGCGCGCCGATCACAGTCGCCAATCAGCGCCGATACAAGGGATGGCAAAACGAAATTTTTAAATTGCACCAACTGGCTTCTAAAATGTTACTTTTTTGAGATTTATTGTATTAAAAATTCATTTGTTTTATCTATTATTTAGAAAGAAAACAATTCGCTTTAACCAAAACATTGCAGTTGTATCGATGTTGCCATCCCTGGTTTGTAAACATCTGTTTACAACAACTACAAAAAACGGCCAAGTGCAGTAAGTGTGAATGAAATTTAATACATTTTTATTAAAGATTAATATATTATTTAAAATTGTTAGAAAACATACCGGAATATTCAGACGGAGAATTTTGCGAATTTCTAAAGTAAAATTATGTCTGCCAACAAGCAAATAAACAAAAACATATGATTTAATTTGCATTTAAAAAAAAGAATTGAGTTAGGTATGGGGTATAAATATTTTGAATACCCCCTTTTTTAAACCATAACCTGTTTCACGAAATTTTTGTGGTTAATGAGATATTAAGCATTAATTTTGCTGCATATCAAATACTTTAAAGTTTTTTAGCCACTGTTTGGGCGATTGCAGCGAATTCCTCATACAAAAACATAAGAAATAAATTGTAATCTTGCGAAAGCAAAACAAAAGACAACAAAAAATATATTTCACTCTTGCTTTGCTTTAAGAAAAAAATGTAGTAATCGCAAAATTAAATGTCAAAAATTCAATACACATCAGTAAGTAAACGTTTGCAGCACAAACAGATACTTCTTCGAAATAAATTAAGAAAAGTGGCATATTCGGCACAAAACAATAATTTTCACTATCAATAAAATACTATTAACTTCTAATTTCATTCATGAAAGTTGACAAAAAATCCACATTATTCTTTAAAACATATGCCGGAAGCCGCACAGTGGTATTTCTTCCTACATCTAACTGCAAAAAATAGAAGGAGTGATTCTACAACGATGAAATTTTGCACACTTGTTTAAATTTAAGTAGAAAAGAAAAATACAAAAAATTTTTAAAATCCGTCGACTCCTAGGGGTACCTCCCTTGGACCACCATTTTTCCAAGAATTTTTGTCCCCAATGTATAGGTCGCAATTCTTCATGGAATTTTACGAAATTTGGCACACGTCTATTAATTGATCCAAGAAAAAGCACTACAAATTTTGGTTGAAATCCGTCGACTCCTTGGGGTACCTCCCTTGGACCGCCATTTTTCCACGAATTTTTGTCCCCAATGTATAGGTCGCAATTCTTCATGGAATTTTACGAATTTTGAACTGCCTTTTTCACTATTTCAATTTCATCAATAGTAAGCACCGAATTTTTCTGTTTTATAAAATTTGTTAACAAATTGACATTGCTACCACAATCAATAAGTTCCTGGCACAATTCACTATATGACACAGAAAATAAAATCATTTTTAGAATTATATTTTAAATTTTATTACAATATTTATTAACGTTAACGTTAAAATAACCACAATACTAATAATTGTTAAAGCTAAGGCACGAGCTCTATGTTTGCATTTGTCCTTCAAGTTGTGCTGAAAAGTTCAACAAGAAAAAGAAAGACAAAAAAAATGAAAAAACAAAAAAAAAATATATGTACTTTGAACTTCAAGAAGAATTCTTGACAAAAGTACGAAAAAAGAGAAGTAAAGGAATAACATGTTAAAATAAATTAAAATAGATAATCATTCAAAAGCAAATTTCGATCTACCAAAAGGTTGAATACAATTTGGTTTAAGGATTGATGTTTGACTAATGACGTCAGCAGTCGTCGATGGCTGCGAGTGTTAAACGGCAAGCCCTCTGAAGAGATTGAGTGGTTGCAATCGAAACATGTCAGGGTAACCTGTCCGTAAACACCTGGGTTCGAGCCCAGATTGAGTCAAGAATGAAAAATTATCACTAAAAATTTTAATTAATTTTCATGTTGTAAAATTCCTTTCTTCATAAAAATAATTTAATGAAAATTAAATTTAATGAACTTAAGCCTAATTAAAAATATTAAAAATTTGGATTAAAAACCATAAATAGTTCAATAAAATAACCACAATACTAATAATTGTTAAAGCTAAGGCACGAGCTCTATGTTTGCATTTGTCCTTCAAGTTGTGCTGAAAAGTTCAACAAGAAAAAGAAAGACAAAAAAAATGAAAAAACAAAAAAAAAATATATGTACTTTGAACTTCAAGAAGAATTCTTGACAAAAGTACGAAAAAAGAGAAGTAAAGGAATAACATGTTAAAATAAATTAAAATAGATAATCATTCAAAAGCAAATTTCGATCTACCAAAAGGTTGAATACAATTTGGTTTAAGGATTGATGTTTGACTAATGACGTCAGCAGTCGTCGATGGCTGCGAGTGTTAAACGGCAAGCCCTCTGAAGAGATTGAGTGGTTGCAATCGAAACATGTCAGGGTAACCTGTCCGTAAACACCTGGGTTCGAGCCCAGATTGAGTCAAGAATGAAAAATTATCACTAAAAATTTTAATTAATTTTCATGTTGTAAAATTCCTTTCTTCATAAAAATAATTTAATGAAAATTAAATTTAATGAACTTAAGCCTAATTAAAAATATTAAAAATTTGGATTAAAAACCATAAATAGTTCAATAAAATAACCACAATACTAATAATTGTTAAAGCTAAGGCACGAGCTCTATGTTTGCATTTGTCCTTCAAGTTGTGCTGAAAAGTTCAACAAGAAAAAGAAAGACAAAAAAAATGAAAAAACAAAAAAAAATATATGTACTTTGAACTTCAAGAAGAATTCTTGACAAAAGTACGAAAAAAGAGAAGTAAAGGAATAACATGTTAAAATAAATTAAAATAGATAATCATTCAAAAGCAAATTTCGATCTACCAAAAGGTTGAATACAATTTGGTTTAAGGATTGATGTTTGACTAATGACGTCAGCAGTCGTCGATGGCTGCGAGTGTTAAACGGCAAGCCCTCTGAAGAGATTGAGTGGTTGCAATCGAAACATGTCAGGGTAACCTGTCCGTAAACACCTGGGTTCGAGCCCAGATTGAGTCAAGAATGAAAAATTATCACTAAAAATTTTAATTAATTTTCATGTTGTAAAATTCCTTTCTTCATAAAAATAATTTAATGAAAATTAAATTTAATGAACTTAAGCCTAATTAAAAATATTAAAAATTTGGATTAAAAACCATAAATAGTTCAATAAAATAACCACAATACTAATAATTGTTAAAGCTAAGGCACGAGCTCTATGTTTGCATTTGTCCTTCAAGTTGTGCTGAAAAGTTCAACAAGAAAAAGAAAGACAAAAAAAAATGAAAAAACAAAAAAAAAATATATGTACTTTGAACTTCAAGAAGAATTCTTGACAAAAGTACGAAAAAAGAGAAGTAAAGGAATAACATGTTAAAATAAATTAAAATAGATAATCATTCAAAAGCAAATTTCGATCTACCAAAAGGTTGAATACAATTTGGTTTAAGGATTGATGTTTGACTAATGACGTCAGCAGTCGTCGATGGCTGCGAGTGTTAAACGGCAAGCCCTCTGAAGAGATTGAGTGGTTGCAATCGAAACATGTCAGGGTAACCTGTCCGTAAACACCTGGGTTCGAGCCCAGATTGAGTCAAGAATGAAAAATTATCACTAAAAATTTTAATTAATTTTCATGTTGTAAAATTCCTTTCTTCATAAAAATAATTTAATGAAAATTAAATTTAATGAACTTAAGCCTAATTAAAAATATTAAAAATTTGGATTAAAAACCATAAATAGTTCAATAAAATAACCACAATACTAATAATTGTTAAAGCTAAGGCACGAGCTCTATGTTTGCATTTGTCCTTCAAGTTGTGCTGAAAAGTTCAACAAGAAAAAGAAAGACAAAAAAAATGAAAAAACAAAAAAAAAATATATGTACTTTGAACTTCAAGAAGAATTCTTGACAAAAGTACGAAAAAAGAGAAGTAAAGGAATAACATGTTAAAATAAATTAAAATAGATAATCATTCAAAAGCAAATTTCGATCTACCAAAAGGTTGAATACAATTTGGTTTAAGGATTGATGTTTGACTAATGACGTCAGCAGTCGTCGATGGCTGCGAGTGTTAAACGGCAAGCCCTCTGAAGAGATTGAGTGGTTGCAATCGAAACATGTCAGGGTAACCTGTCCGTAAACACCTGGGTTCGAGCCCAGATTGAGTCAAGAATGAAAAATTATCACTAAAAATTTTAATTAATTTTCATGTTGTAAAATTCCTTTCTTCATAAAAATAATTTAATGAAAATTAAATTTAATGAACTTAAGCCTAATTAAAAATATTAAAAATTTGGATTAAAAACCATAAATAGTTCAATAAAATAACCACAATACTAATAATTGTTAAAGCTAAGGCACGAGCTCTATGTTTGCATTTGTCCTTCAAGTTGTGCTGAAAAGTTCAACAAGAAAAAGAAAGACAAAAAAAATGAAAAAACAAAAAAAAATATATGTACTTTGAACTTCAAGAAGAATTCTTGACAAAAGTACGAAAAAAGAGAAGTAAAGGAATAACATGTTAAAATAAATTAAAATAGATAATCATTCAAAAGCAAATTTCGATCTACCAAAAGGTTGAATACAATTTGGTTTAAGGATTGATGTTTGACTAATGACGTCAGCAGTCGTCGATGGCTGCGAGTGTTAAACGGCAAGCCCTCTGAAGAGATTGAGTGGTTGCAATCGAAACATGTCAGGGTAACCTGTCCGTAAACACCTGGGTTCGAGCCCAGATTGAGTCAAGAATGAAAAATTATCACTAAAAATTTTAATTAATTTTCATGTTGTAAAATTCCTTTCTTCATAAAAATAATTTAATGAAAATTAAATTTAATGAACTTAAGCCTAATTAAAAATATTAAAAATTTGGATTAAAAACCATAAATAGTTCAATAAAATAACCACAATACTAATAATTGTTAAAGCTAAGGCACGAGCTCTATGTTTGCATTTGTCCTTCAAGTTGTGCTGAAAAGTTCAACAAGAAAAAGAAAGACAAAAAAAATGAAAAAACAAAAAAAAATATATGTACTTTGAACTTCAAGAAGAATTCTTGACAAAAGTACGAAAAAAGAGAAGTAAA
Organism: Pollenia labialis; assembly: GCA_949318255.1. NCBI lineage: Eukaryota > Metazoa > Arthropoda > Insecta > Diptera > Polleniidae > Pollenia > Pollenia labialis. Next base: position 117,591,194 of record OX439143.1, read on the forward strand.
GGAATAACATGTTAAAATAAATTAAAATAGATAATCATTCAAAAGCAAATTTCGATCTACCAAAAGGTTGAATACAATTTGGTTTAAGGATTGATGTTTGACTAATGACGTCAGCAGTCGTCGATGGCTGCGAGTGTTAAACGGCAAGCCCTCTGAAGAGATTGAGTGGTTGCAATCGAAACATGTCAGGGTAACCTGTCCGTAAACACCTGGGTTCGAGCCCAGATTGAGTCAAGAATGAAAAATTATCACTAAAAATTTTAATTAATTTTCATGTTGTAAAATTCCTTTCTTCATAAAAATAATTTAATGAAAATTAAATTTAATGAACTTAAGCCTAATTAAAAATATTAAAAATTTGGATTAAAAACCATAAATAGTTCAATAAAATAACCACAATACTAATAATTAACGTTAACTATTTACTGGTTGCAAATTTTGTTTTCAATTTAAGCGGGTTTCTTCTATACATTTTCTTTTATTAAAACATATGATTTTGTTTATTTTTTTTTAATCTTATTCACTTTTAAAAACAGCTGTCAACAATTTATTAACAAATTGTTGTTATAATTAATAACTTAAATTTCTTTAAAACATTAAGCCTTAAGGTATGCAAAACTTTTTTATTAAAAATACTAGGGTGCAATAATCGTGACTTTTTTACTAAATTTGGATTTTTTTAAAAGATTGACAAAAGTTGGTGAATTTCTTTGACTAATTCGAAAGAAGAGCCTTTTACCTATCATTTCGTTATACTGAGAGCACGGAGGTAAACCGAGCTAACTGACTTTTTCTCCAACGAAAACAGCCAATGCTGAATTTTTAAGGACAATTTTGATGCACTCATATCTCCCAAACTATGTACGCAATAACTTTTTCTTTTCCTTTAAATTAAAAACAAGGCTTCGGATTTAAATAAAATCGACACTCAGATTTTTCCGCTCGAAACATCTTCGATATATAAATCTCTGAATTTGAACAAAATTACCATATATTTCCCTTTCACAACTTTAACCAGATTTCAACCGATCTTTTCTAAGAACATATATACATATATCTTAAAAGAAATGCAGATTTTTGTTTGCCAGACTCTTCACTACAAAATAGCATCATTAGATTTTTTAAAAGTAATAGTCAAAAAATGCCTTTTTTGCAGCAGAAATCCCATAGTGAGCCGTGATGAAAAAACAAAATCAATTGGGTATATTTTCAGAAAACTTCACGTAAACCTTCATTGTCGTTTTTTTTTTGCACTAAGACTTTTATTGGCATATGCGCCAAACCAATAATAAAAAAAATATTTAAACGCAAAAGGAAAAAAATAAGTATTTCCCTTTTCCTGGGGAATAATTATTCATAATTTGGTTAAATAAGTCCGTTCTTAATTAGAGAATGAAATCAGTTTTGCAAAAATGAATAAAAGATTGCCCACAGATAATAACAAAAATGTAGCAAATGCGAAGAGATGCAATAAAAAGGCAACTTTTTTTGAGTACCGCTATTGAATGGTTGGCAGAGCAAAAAGTAAATTTGAATATTCTAAAATTTTCGATTTTTGTTTTCTTTTGTTTTTTTTTTTTTGTGAAGGTTTTGAAAATGATTGTATTTAAAGATGGGGAAATTTTCGAGTTTTTGAAATAAATAAATATAAAGTGGGGAACATGTTTAAGAATATAAGAGATATGGAAATTTATGACTAATTTTTTTTTTTTTTTTTAATTTATGGTTAGAATTTAATGGCTTACTAGAGTTTTAGTTGTCGTTTTGCTGATTTTGGCAGCTTAAAGTTTATTTAAATTGTGAATTTAAGACAGAAATCTATAACCAAAACAAAAAAACAAAGAATTTAAAAAACTTTATTTTTCAATTTAATTGCTTTTGTTGTTAATAATTTACTTTTAGTATATACAATTAAATATTAAAAAATAAAATGGCTTTTTTAGTTAATTAACCTTTTCTACTTTTATTATAAACAATCTAAAAAGAGTTCCTTTGACTCTCTATCACTATTTAAACTTAAATTAGTTTGTTACATGAACTTTGTTACATTGGGTTTGGTCTTTTAAAAACTAGTTTCTTATTCAAATAACATTGTTGTTGTTTTTTTTTTAATATTTTATTTGTTTTTTTCCACAAACAATTTGGTTTTCTACAAATTTTATATAATTTACTATTTATATTATTTTGTAGGAGTCTCTTACAATATATTGACGAGGAACTAAAATTAAGGTAACTACAACAACAAATACTAAATTCTACAAAACAATTTCTGTATTACACACAAAAATACAAAGTTAACAGCAAAACAAATACATACAAAAAAGTTTTAGCAAACTCTACAACACCGTAAACTGCTACAACTACAAAATGTTACTAAATTATCCAAAACTAAGAAACATTTGTAACACTAACCCCCCTGATTTCTGTTTTTTATAATTGTCCAAAAAAAATAATTATTTAATATTAGAGAGAAAATGTGACTTGTTTTGTATGTTTTGAGTATGGAACTCCCCCTTTTAAGAAAATGTTGTAACTCTGCTTACCCCCTCTCCCTTTATCATTTATATGATTTCAATATTCATTTAGCATTAGAATATCTCATTTAGTATCTCTTTACTCTCACAGTCTCTCATTGTCTCATTTCATTTTATTCATTTGTAAATATGTACATTCATATATCGTTGGCAATGTTCACACAATTCATTTCCTTTGTATAAAATTTAAATTTGTCATGTCATTAATTTTAATAAAATGTTATTTTTCTCTATGTAGATACAAAAATTATTTGCTTAAATTTGGTTTGTTTTTAATTTAATATGTTTGTAATTGTGTATCCACAAATATGAATTTTTTTTATATTTTTTGTCTAAATTATGGTGCTAAAATGGTGAAAAAAGAAAATTATAAATGGCTTTTGTATTAATAAGTTATGGAAATTTATTAGCTTTTTAAACCAATTTAAAGTGTATAACAAAAGTTAACAGACACTTTTACAGTGGAATAATATTTGTTATTTGTGGTGGTGGAAAAAACTGATTAAAATTATAGCGAAATCAAAAAGAAAAAAAATGGACGCATTCTGGAAAACGAAATCGAGTGAAATTGAATTTTGTGAACAGTTCAATTTTGTTTATTGATATGAAAAATAGTTAAGGTCATGGTAGAATAAGTACAAGGTATAGTCATAAGAAATTTCCAAACCCAAAAGAAAATATGGAAAAAAATTAAATCAAGCCTCAAAAATCAAATAAATTAATTTGACATTACATGGGTAAATAATGAAAATTCTCCCTAATGAACATACCTGGTACTTATTATTCTATGGTTTAGGTTAAGATATTTACATAAATGTCACTTATAGTACGAAGTATAAAAAAGGAAATATTTTTATAAACTGTCAAAACAGGATCGCTTCGGAAATTTGTTCGATTTCGATTTCACCTGTTCGATTAGTTTTTAAGAACATGGCTGATTAACATTATTATAAAGAGAAATTCAGCAAACTTATCATGGTTGGCGAATTTTAAATACTCCTGCGACTGTTTGGTAATAGATTAAAAAGAACGTTAACTTATTTCCTTAAATCGATTACCAAACTATCGCAGCGTATTTTTAATCCGCCAACCAATTTTTTTTTTTTACTAAAAATCAATTTTAACGTTTTATTTTTAAAGCATTTAATTGCCAAAAGAACTTATATCTGTAATAACTAGATTATTCAATTAATCGATGTTTTGCATTAATCGATTAATTTCGCGAATAATAATTCGGGGTAAAAATTTAATCGATCAATTGAATATTATTCGGTTAATCGAATAATTTTAATTTTGTTTAGTTTAGAAGTTTAAACATTTTCATATTATTCGAATGTGTGTTCTTAGTCAAATTACAATTCTCAAAAGCTTTTATACTTTAATAGTCTTATTCCTTCAATATTTTCCAGGAATATTTTCTACGCACTATCAGAATTTTTCGTTTGTGCATTTCTGTTACGAGCCTTACTTTAGCTATCCTTTGGCTATTAATAAAGTAAATTGTAAAGAAAATTTATACAACTATTAGATACCAGCAGAATGTAAAGCGTTCAAATTGCTACTAACACATATGCAGAACACATCAATAAAAAATTAGTTTTTTTTACAATTACACAAAGTTTTTTTTATCAAGTACAGTCAAATCCCGATAATTCGTACCCCGATAAATCGTAATTCCCGATAATTCGTAATGAACTGTCGGTCCCTTGAAAAAATCGCGTTAATTCGTAAAATTTCCATACATTTTGGTCCCCTCGCTAATTCGTAATTTTTTTTTCAAATAAAATCTTCTTTGCCTCTTATAAATCGTAATTGTTTGCTAACTACCACTTATAATTCGTAATAAAAACAACAGAAACATGGAAAGAATGATGTTTTGTTTACCACTATTTTTTTCGTGGGTTTTTTCCTTGTGTGTTTCTTTATTTTCTTAAGATCAGTTTGTTACATGAACAATTTTTATATATTTTTTCTTTTTAACCATTTTTTTTTATCGTTTAAGTAAATAAATTGAAAAACCTCGTTAATTCGAATTTATTTTATTTAAGCCCCGTTAAATCGAAACCCCGCTAAATCGAAACCCCCTATAATTCGTAAGAAATGGCCGGTCCCTTGCGATTACGAATTATCGGGATTCTACTGTACTAAAAAAAATATGGTGGTCGATTATCGACATTTTTCAGAAACCAGTTTTTAAAGATTACTGCTATATTAGTCTTATATACAAAATCGGCAAAGGCAAACGAGTTAAGAAAGCTTTCTTCCTTTGTTTGACAACCGAATCTCAATGGGAAAAAAGTATCAAAAAGGGGAAATACAAAAACTAAATTTCTTTTACTTTTCCTTGCTGATAATTTTTGAATTCATTTTAAGATTGAACTTTAAAACATAATATTATAGGTGCAGGTTCCTGAATGAATGAGAGAGAACCTTTAAGATGAAAAATGTTGGTACTTTTTTATTTTTCATCTGGTACTTTTTTAATTTTTGTTAATTTTCGACCTATAAAGAAAAAACTAAACATGCATGGTCCTGAGTGAATAAGAATATGTAAGGGAGAGCTTTTTGGTACTTTTTCGTTCTACAGCTGGTCCTTTTATTATTTTTCATTAATATTAGACAGAGAAACATAAAATTAAATATGCAATGTCCTGAGTGGATGAGAATCTATAAGAGAAGTCTTTTTGATACTTTTTTGTTTTTCAATTGATAGCTTCTGATATTTTTTATATGCAACTTACATTATTAAATTACACATTCACAGACTCGGGTGAAAGATAACACATGGACCGAAGGTTGGCCCCTCAACGAATCGATCCATTAAAATTAAAGAATAATTTCGTTTATAATATAAAATTTTAAAAACATAATCTAAAATGTTTTTCGAATAAGAATTCTTCTGATTAACAACATTGTTTTCAACATTTTAAATTTGACTTAAGATGTTTTTTCAAAATGTCACACATACAAATATACTTAGATGTACCGTGTTTTCTTCATATTTAACTACTAATTTATGGTCGAATGTCGACCATTAGGCAATTAGTAGTCAGAATAATTTCGCCTAAAAATCTTCTCTTCTGTCTTTACAAATTTTATATTTATTATATAAATTTATTTTAGATGTTTATAAGTAAAAATAAAAAATTTAACATCTACATATATCAAACTAATGGAAACTTTTAGCCTTTCATTATTTTTTTTTATTTAACGTAAGCATACTTTGAACATAAAGCATATTTCAAGGATTTTTATGTAAAACCACATTATTTGTTGTTAATTATTAAAAGTAATTTAAATTATAACTTATTAAGTTATTTATCTTTTAAATAATCATAACACCTATAACTTAATTTCATTTAAACAAAATCTAAGCAGTGTTACCGTTATGCGACTAAAGTCGCATTTTTGCCCCTTTTTGACTGCCGTGCAACTTTTTTGACCCCTTCGTTTTAAATCCCCTTTTGTATCATTTTGTAGTTTTGTGTGCCCCTTTTGCCCCTTTTTGAACCAAATTTTTTTTATACTGTCAATCAATGAATCCGATATCTATTTGAAGAGAAAATAGCATCTAATTTGGAAAAAATTAAAATAATCCAGGAAGGGCTATCTATTAACAATAAAATTTACCTCAAATTTCTAGTATATGTATTAAATATTATGAATAAATTAAACCGTAATTTTCAAAACGAATCATCACAAATTATATAATTAGTTTCATCCACGAAAGATATTGTATTAGAATTTTTTAAAAAATTTTTAAAAAAAAAGTATGTTATGCAAACAAATATAGAACAAATTGATTTTGTTGATGTTTTGCATATAAAAGAAACTCTTAATATATGTATATATCGGCCACGAAGCCGAGCTAGAAATATGTACTAACAACATCTTAAGTAGTGATATTGTAGAAATTAAAAACAACATTTTACTTTTTTACCAAAAGCTGTGCAAAGAAATTTTATCAAGAATTAATATTAGCGATAAGAGGCTGAGTTCATTAAAGGTTTTAGATCCAGTATTTATTAAGTCAGCTGAAGACAAAAATTACTTTGAAATTGTTACCATTTTTATTGATATAATTACTAACCCAGATGATTTTGTAAAATAGTTCAAACTATTAGAAACCAGATCAAACGATAAAAGCTATGAAGCAATTTTTAAAATATCTAAGCCTGAAACATTTTGGTACGAAATTGGCAATTTAAAAAACTGTTTGGGTGACAATTTATATCCAAACTTGTATAAATTTGCTTCGTATGTTTTTACTTTACCAAATAGACTGAAAGTAGATACCTGTCAGTCTATGTTATCCGCTTTAAATTTGTATCAAAATGACTTGGAAGATTGGATTCCAAGTGATGAATTGATTAATAAATATAGATTTACGTTTTCAAAAAAATAGATATTTAATAGTTGAAGAAACAACATAACAATGCAATTTATAAAAAAATGGATATGTACCTGATATTAACTATCTTCCTATCAATACTTTTATATGCTTTTTCCTCGAGGTTTTTTCGTAACTTAATTTTTTGGTAAAAAAGTAAAATAATCCAAGTGCCAAATATTTATGTACATATACTTACATATATACATATCTCTATCTATTTAAATTTAAAGTTTTTTTGTATCAAATCATATTATGAACTATTTTTTGTTTTTGTAAGTATTGTTATTACACTATTTTAAGCTCGTTTTATTTACAAGTAATTAGTAACTGTTTTTGTATAAATAATTGAAATAAAAATTTTATGCAACAGTTCATTATCGTTTACTTGCAAACAAGACATGTATTTTCACGATATATGTATATATGTGTGTTTTCCCAAACAATTTGTATTATATACCTACATATAATGTATTTTTTTATAAATATGAAGTTTATTTTTTGTTATGTTTAGTTTTCGATGAAAATAATTTAATAAATACATACGTTTTTTAAATTTCCCTGTTTTTAAAGTTGCCCCTTTTTTTCTCAGAATTCCCCTTTTTGTGACACTTTTTTTTTGAAAATCCCCTTTTTGTGCCCCTTTTTGAAAATTTTGAACGGTAACACTGAATCTAAGCCATCATTATTCTTGCCTTAAGGCACCGAATACTAAATCATACAATCAATATAAAGCATATTTTTGGGATTTATGTACATAATATCAATGCTTAAACGTTATAGTAATGAACAAATTTAGTATGTTAAATGCAGTAACATTTTTCCTATATGATTTATAATAAACTTCTTTTTTTACTTGATGTTTAATTAACATTAATCTTTTGTTTTTTTCTTTCTGAATTTAACTTATTCAATTCCTCATATCGTACAGCATATCTTAAGGCTTTTCTAATAATTATGGCAAATTTGTTTTCGTTTTTGGGATAAATACTTGTTATTAATTGGTTTTACAGAAAAACCTTTTTAATAAAGTTTTCTTTTTTAATTTTTAATAAAAAGAAAATATATGCGCTTATTTAAAATGTTCAAACAAGAAATGTACGTTTGCAAGACTTCAATGCTTAAAGTAAATCTTCAAGATTTTTTTCTCAAATATTTTTTTGTTTTATTTTTTCATTCCACCCCATTTCTTTCTTGTGTGATTCTGAGTACTCGTTCAAAAAAATAGTTTTTGCATCAAACATTATTTAAAGTCCATTTGCATGCAACAAAGGATTCACTCGTTATTTTTTCCGTTTTCTGTTTTAAATTTTTTGCATTTTCACTCTATGTTGCATAAAATAATGTATTTTTCTGTTGTTCTACATTTTGTTTGCAACATTTTTTTTTTTATTTTTCACACAATTAATTTTCGTTCTGTTGTTTTATTTTCTGAGAATTCGTAAGAATTTTCGTGTATTTTTTTCTAACCATAATTATGCAAAATTTTACAATTGTAAATCGTAAAAGAAAATGCCATTATAAGAATAAAATATAGTTAAGTTTTCTTGTTTTTCTAGTCTAGAAATCCAATTTGTACTTAAGACTATTAAATTAAGTTTTCCATAGTTTTCCTTTTTTATGTTGACAGGGTTGAAATTAAAATAACTTAGTGGTTTTTAATGAAACTGCAAGATTGACAAGAAAAAAATAATGAGAAACCCATTGAAATGGAAGTTCATTGATCTTAGAAATATTATGTAAATAAAAGAAATCATGGCTATTAAATAATTAGACATCTTTAAATGGTTTGGAAGATTATTTCCAAAAAAAAAAAAAATAGAATATTTTTCTTTTAAAACATATTAAAATTTTTAATTGAATTTCAGCATATAATTTTAAATAATTTCTATTAACACAAAACCAGTTATGAAGGACAAAAGTTATATAAATTATGATTAAACTTTCAAACAATATTTTATAAATGATTTAGCCACTTACTAGTTTTAATTAGCTCATAACAAAAGCGATATATAGGCAATTAAAGCATACCTTAGGGCTAAGCAAATTATTTTTAATAAAGTATACGTTCAGGAGTAGCGATAAGAGGGCATTAACGAAACATATACATAGTTAAACGAAATTTTCTGTAAATCTTTAAAAACTTATCTATTGAAAATATAAAAAATAAACTTTTTAAGTATTTTCAATGTATTAATTAAGATGGTTGAATTGCTTTATTCAATTGAAATTTTCTAAAATGTAAGGTATACTGAACTTATTTTAGGCAAAAGAATAATTAATTATTTAATTGAATATATCTATATACATATATAAAAATGAAACGGTCCATGTATGTAATCGCATAACGTGAGAACGGCTGGAGCGATTTAACTGATTTTTTTTCTATTCAATTCGAAATTTTCAGGAGATACTTTGTTAAGAAAAATAAATTCAATAATTCCTGGCAAAACCCACACTGTTCCTGTTTCACTTTTCATTAGTAAATTGCTTCCGCGCGATGCCGGAATTATAAACCAATTTATTGTTGAAACATATTGAGAGAAGAGGACTATTGCAAGAAAGCTTTATAAATAGAAATTTGACGCAAAGAGAAGCATATTCGAGAAAATGTTTAACTAACAAAATATATTTATGTATAATATTTATATTTAAAAATTAGGTTGGTCCAACGAAAACGTACGATGTTATCTGTAAATAAAACAAAAAGTGTTCAGTAAATCATCTTAATATTTTTTTATTGTGATAAAAGGATCTATGACAATTATGTGTGAAACAAAATATTGGCCACAAGAAGTCCGTTATTATCTCGCGATAGCGAACACCATTCACGGTAACTGCTTGACCGATCTCCTTTTCGAAGAAGTACGGCCCGATGACGCAGCCAGACCATAAACCGTACCAAACAGTCACTCTTTGTAGATTTCATTTCTTACAGACCCTGTTTGCTTAATTGGCGCACAATTCTCCGGATTGTGGGCACATGCTGACCAAAATAATCACGAAGTGCACGAAATGCGTTTCGATTTGAACACCATTTTCGTAAAAGGCTTCAACAATTCTCACGCGCTGCCCGATTGTGCACTTCTTCCTAGTAGAATTTGTCATAAACTTAAATAAAGAAATGACAAATTAAGTTTAGCAAAAAACTTGATGTTAGGTGTGACTTCAGTTAACATCGTGCATTATGGTTGGGCCACCCTTAACATAGCCCATATAACATTCAGCCTTAAAGTCGTCACTTATCATATTAACTTAAATTTAGACTATTTTGTTGGCTCTAGTTCAAACTTATTGTAGCTTTTAGTTAAACCTATCGTTGCTACATTTTACATGAAAAATTTGATTTTAATATCGACTTAAGTTTGTTTAATAGTCCACAAGGGTTACTGCGTATTTTGATTTAAAAGAAATTATTTACGAGTTCGAACAATTTTAATGCATTAGGATTTTCGTACTATTTGTTTCAAAAGAAAGAAAGTTTTTTGTACTATACTTAAATCAAAAATCAATGTCAAAACAGCAATTCTCTATTGCGAATAATAACTTCTTATCAAATTTCCCAATATTTGATTACAAATACAACTCTCAAACGAGTAAGAAAATCGTTATACACAGTACAAATTGTTCGAACTCGTAAATTATTTCTTTCGAATCGAAATACGTGGCAACTCCCCAAACTAGTATTTAGACTGCGTTCACGAGTACATATACTTAAGACCAGTGCCGTCCGAGCCATATGCACAATGTGCGAGCTTTTACAAAATATCTTTGTGCTTTCAAAACGACAAGAGCACAACAGCCACGAACAACAAACGAACAACAAATTGTAAAAGCTTGTAAAGCTGTTTACCGCAAATGCAAAAATCAAAGTTTGGCTGAATCCGAAAACATCATTTGCAATGCAACTGAGCAAAATCATGCATTTCTAAACGCAACCAACCAAACAAAATCTAATTTTATTTTATAGAGGTCTTCGTTGTGCATACAATGCTTTTTGGCAATGTGTATGGAGAATTAAATTCATTAAGCTTTGATTTTTATGTCAAGGCATTCATATACGAACTAAACTACATTGAAAAAAAATTTGTTTTAAACTGTGCAAAAAATTCGGGGTTGGAAGGGTTATAGTTCAAATTATTAACTATATCGCCTTAAATTATATCATAGTCTCGTTTGAAAAATGTAGTTAAGATTATAGTCAAGTCTGTGGCGAAGATTATAGTCCAGAGTAGGCAATTCTATGGTATGAATTTCGTCTCGTGACCAGCGTTTAAAAAGCTGCAGTTGAGATAGTAAAAGTCATAAGATTGTGCTGTAACTTCGACATCTTCATTTGTCATTGGACAAAAATAAACTGTTGCCTTTACTTCTGATTCATTAAATGAAAACAGTCACAGTAAAGGCAAAAGCAAAAAACGAAAAGTTGTACACAACAAAGAACATCGGCAGTCGACATGTTCGAAAGTGTTTGGTTTGACAGACTGAAACTTTTAAAGAATCCCGTAGTTACCGAAGATGGGACGTTGTGTTTTTTTCCGAATTTTTTTTTTTTTTTTTTTAATAATACATGTGTACATAAATACATACATATGTATTTATTTTAATGCTTAACAATCTTTTTAATTTTTTGAAATTAAATAAAACGTATGTATTTATGAACACATGTATTAAAAAAAAAATGCGGAAAAAAACACAACGTCCCATCTTCGTTAACTTCGGTATTTATTAAAAGTTTCAGTCTGTCAAACGAAACACTTCCGAACATGTCGAGTGCCGATGTTCTATGTTGTTTCAACTTTTCGTTTTTTGCTTTTGCCTTCACTACGACTGTTTTCATTTAATGAATCAGAAGTAAAGCCAACGGTTTATTTTCGTCCAATGAAAAATCAGAAAGTGGAAGAAAAAGCAATTTTTTGATTTTGACTGCAGCTTTTTAAGCCCTGGTCGAGACTCATCTATTTAGTAATCTGGGGTTTTTACTTAGGACTTTAGTAAAAGCTTTAAGGCCCAACTACAATATGCTTAAGCTTGCTTAAGCTGCTGTCAAAAATTAACAAAAAGCCTCTCAAATGCATATATAAAAACAAAAAAAAAAAAATCAAAAAACATTTGATTTCGTGCGGAAAATGCGATCTGTTTCGCACTCTGCTTAAGCAAATGACAGATTTATTAAATTAAACAAAAAGTTTCCTTAAGTTCTGTATATTTTGATTCATGTGATTTACACGTACATATTCGCACAGTTAGTTGCCTTAGCCAACTTAAGCATATTAAAGTTGGGCCCTTAGAAAGCCCAATAATTCAAACTCTTTAAAATTAATCAGAGTAATAACTTAATTAATGGGTCAATTACAGATGACAACTGAACTGAAGTTGAGTTGCCCGAAGCAAAAAAAATAAAAAAAAATTGTAATTCAACATCAGTGGCGTTGCCTGATTTCGCTGCTGGCAACTCAACTTCAGTTGTGTAATCGACCCACAAGTTTTAATTTCTTTTATATTAAACCAATAAATATATACTAACCAAAACGCTCCGATCTATTCTCTTGATATCCTTGAATTTCTTTTGAAGTTTTCATAATATTTTTCAGGCAATTACAAAATTTTTAAAATTTTTGAAAAAATTTTATATGAAAATATTCTCAACGCAAGGTGAAGTGAACAACAAAATTATCCCCTTAGTTTTGTTTTATTATAAAAAAAAAAATAAATAAATACGAAATGTATTAAAAAAGCAACAACAAATTACTAACAACACAATTTGCATAAAATTATACAACATGTAGTACTAACGTTTACATAGAGAACGTTTGTAGTCATCATAATCATCTGCCATCGACATTACAGTAAATATTTAAAACATAAGTTAAAACTATAAAATTATGAATTAAACTAAAAAAAAACTACTACTAACAAAGCCAGCCTGTGTATGTAACAAGCGCATAAATAGTTAACATACACTGAACTCATATTAGTTACATAAACATGTGAATGTGTAGGAAAGCATTCTTTTAAATTTCTTTTTTGTAGTAAACATTTATGCATACAAACATACTTATGCATACCCTGCAAATAATATTGGACCACTCGATCCATTTTGATTAAATGGACTACTCCATGGACCGGTCCGATGTAATGCAAGCATGAACCATGTCATTGTTAAAAAGTGTGTGTAGTGAGACGACATATCTTCGTTTTTTAACGACATGTTTTCGTTTTTAAACGAGGTTAAAACTAATCCTCTTGTGTATACAATGGAGCAGTTTTAAGACTACTCCTTTGTAATCCAAAGCTGGGTTAAATGGTCCTGCCCTAGGACATCGTAATGTTAAATAGACCATGTTTTTCCCATACGTTTGGGTTACTTTTGGAGTAGTCCTATTTCCTTGTGGGCCACATTTTACACGTGTGCTTGGACTAGTCCTATTATTTGCATGGTATATATACTCATATGTTGTACACATACATTCATATTCCTGGTCTTAATTGTCCTTGTGGTCTTTCATGTAAATCTTTTAAATTATAACTAACACATGCTAACGAAGTGTATACTTAAAAAAAAAAAAAAAATTGTGTAGTATGTAAATGTATGTGCATATGCAGATACAAATACATACTCTCGTCCTTATACACCAGCTAGCACACTTACACAAACTAACCCACCTCAAATACAAGCAAACAACCTTAAACTCTTTTAACCCAACAAACCAGCCAATCCAACTTTTATTTGGTTCCTTTGTGTGCATGCATGTGTCAGTGTTTGCGTTTGTACGTGGGAGTGTGTGGATGTGGATGTGTTTCTCTTTAAATTTTTGTTTATTTTCCTTTTGTGTTGTTATTGTACATTACTAAATAAACGTATCCGTTCACTGATACTTGAGTTGTTAAAATGTCATTCACATGCATTTTTAAATTTTAAAACAGGTATTCTCAATCTGTACTTTTTTATACAAACTTTTAGAGAAGTTCGAGGTTGGAAAAGACTTAAGCGTCAACTTTCGACTTCATATAGCTAAGAAATCAAAAACGCAAAATGCAAAATGCAAAAATTTGGAAGTTATTTTTTATACACTGTTGATCAAATTTTTTTAATTTTAACAAATAGAAACTGGGAATTATTTCCTCCCGAAGGTTACTTTATATTATATTCAACATTTTTTTATTTTTCGAATTTATTCTATGAGCTAAATATCAGTTATGTATTTTGTAAAGCTTTTTTGAAATTCTTTTATTATAGAAATCTTATTAAAAAATAACGATTAAAATTCTTGCGTTTTTGGTTTCCAGAACACCCCTGATAGTCTCGACTGCAGTACAGACTCGATTAGAGACGTTGACATAGCAATGACTGTAGTCCCGACTTAAATTTAGTATTCTTTAGGCGACTCTAATAGCTATACCCCTGTCTTTAATCAAGACAGTAGTCAAGACTATCGCTAGGACTTAATTCTCGACTTCAAACGAATAATCCAGGTTAAAGTCTCGACTTTAGTTCCATCTATAGTTCGGGATGGACTTAACTATTATTTATACTAAGTGCTCAACTATATTCTGATCATCATCTCGACTACAGTTCGGACTGTAGTTCTGAACTTAGTTTTTATATGACTTTTGAAGGATATAGCGATAAACAGGTTCCACCATTACTTTTATAAGTACTAGGCCCTGTTTGTCAAAACTGCAAGTTATAAATCAACAAGTAAAATTTATTTGAAACAAAAACAAAAATTGTAAAATTGTTGTCTTCTTAACGTTTTTTACTTGCCGATTTGTAAGTTTAGTTTTGGTCCTGGCACACGATTTGTATACAATAAAAGGTTTTTTTATAACAACTTGTTGTATTTTATTTGTTACATATTTAGGAATGAACTGAGAAAAATATTTTACCATTTGCCTTCCAGCATTAATTAAGTCTAGCAGGACGCACTACATCTATAGAAAAATTGCACATTGCTCGGATAAGGGCACGCCTTACAGATTCCAAATTTGGATGACGTAATAATATTTTTCGTTTTCTTATGAATGCTCATACTTTCCGAGGTTTAATTTCTGAGTGCCTGCTCTTCTAGTTTCTGATACAATTTTTTTTTGTTAACACTTATCAAACAGATTGAGAATACCTGCAACGTACCTCTAATCATTACATAGTTTTTTGTTGCAACGTTTTTTTTCTCTCTCTTTTTCTTTCCGTTGCTTTTGCAGAGCCACTTTGCCATTAACTGATACCAAAGATTTACTAAGCACTGAATGCAATTGTAGCCATAATGGTGGAGGAAATAGTAACCATAACAACACATCATCATCATCAACATCAGCCGCCGCTTCATCAGCAATAATAAAAACAACATCATCATCATCCTCGTTGTCGACGAGTAACAATGGTTGTGCAACTGATGTCACCGCAACAGCAACTACAAACAATTCGATACAGGGAAGTAGTTGCGGCGGACACATGACCACAAATGGTGGAAGTTCTTCAGCATCGGTGGCTTATGGTGTAGGTGGTAGTGGTAGTGGTGGTGGTGGCAACAACGGCTTATCAAACATACGCACAACGGCAGTGGATCATGTTGATAATCATTCATCATTGTTTGCTCACTTTGATATGCTGAGACATGGTGGCCATCACAACAACTACAACAGTACAAGTTACAATCGCCCGACATCAATACCGGCCTCGGGCTTAATAACCAATGCGAATTTATCAACAGCGGGAGGCGCTTCTACAACGAACGGCCAAATGTCGACATCAACTTCAATGTACAGTCATCATATTTCGGACAATTCAAGCTCAGACTTAAGGGGTGGTGGTGGGGTTGATATATACCATGGCGGCGGTGGTGGTGGTGGTAGTAGTGGCGGTGTTGGTAGTAGTAGTATTAATATCAGTAGCGGTACCACAAATGTTGGCGGTATTGGTGTAGGGGGTCATCATCATGGTTCGAGTGTGGGTGGTGGTGGTGGTGTTCTAATTAGTGGCAGTCACTATCATCATCACCATCATCATCACCATCGTCATCATAGTCAAGATAGTTATACATCTTCAGCTTCACCCTCATCTTCGTCAGCATTATCATCGCATCTGCATACTAACATAACTAGTGGTAGTAGTAGTGTTGTTGGTGGTGGTGGTGTTGGTATTGGTGGTCATTTACATTCCTCATCCTCTTCCTCCATTCTTTCCTCATCGAATGCTAACACCTCTTCAGCGTCTACAAATGCTTGCCATACTACAAATATAAATTCCAATTCGATTTCCTATTCCCCCTTGTCTTGCTCCTCTCCTTCGTCTTCCTCCACTTTTACTAACAATCATAATAATCATGTCATGTCAACCATCATGTCTGCGTCCATTTGTTCTAATTCTGCCTCTCCTTCCTCCTACAATTCTACAACAACATCGCATTTTTATAATAATTTACTACGTAATAATGGTTCCAATTATTTAAACAGCAATACGACCAGTGATGTCGTGGCCTCAACTTCTGCCAACTCCTCCTCCAATTTCTCCACTGTCTCTGCGTCAACGAATGATCCGCAAGCCTCCACAACTGCGGCATTAACAACAACAACAACAACAACCACCAATAATATTACAAATAACAGTCATCATAACTGTGATTATCGTCATGAAAGTAATCAGGTTAGTAGCCATTCATTCAATTGCAAGCACTCTGTGACCAGGCCGGCCGCCTTGAGTTTATCGTTTATTTGGTATTTTTATATTTTTAATCAAATTTCTTTTGTTGTTATTTCAGAATGGCTTAGAGGACTCGCCTAGACGCCACAGCTCTATGGATCAATTATTGGGTTTACTCAATGAAATGGGTAAATCATCACGTACACGAAGTCTTAGCGATGGAGGTACACAAGAAGATGACGATGAACGTAAGTAGTTTTTCTTAGGTATCTTAAATTTATGAATGTGAAATGGAAATGGAAAGCCAATGAACTTTGGCTCCAAGCTTTTCTCCAGACAGTAAACATTAAAAAAGAGAAACTTTTTTTTTATTTTTTATTGCCCACAGTCGACAAAGAAGCCCAACCTGATTTACTAAACAATACACCTCCTGTGCCTCCCAAACGTTCCCACAGACGGCGTCATACACCACCACGCCCCATATCGAATGGCCTGCCACCAACACCTAAAGTCCATATGGGTGCTTGTTTTTCAAAAATCTTCAACGGCTGCCCTCTACGAGTACACTGCACAGCTTCGTGGATCCATCCCGAGACGAGAGATCAACATCTGCTGATCGGCGCCGAAGAGGGCATATTCAATTTGAATATGAATGAATTGCATGATGCTGCCATAGATCAATTATTCCCACGTCGTACAACATGGCTGTACGTCATCAAAGATGTCCTAATGAGTCTGTCGGGCAAGTCGTGTCAGCTTTATAGACACGATTTAATAGCTTTGCATTCTAAGCAAACACATCGGTTTTCGTTGCACATGAATAAGATACCGGAGCGTTTGGTGCCACGAAAATTTGCACTGACCACAAAAGTGCCCGATACCAAAGGTTGTACACAGTGTTGCGTTACGCGTAATCCGTACAATGGCTACAAGTATTTGTGTGGTGCCACACCGAATGGTATTTTCCTAATGCAATGGTATGATCCATTGAATAAATTTATGCTGTTGAAACAGTGCGAGTGGCCGGCCACAAGCATACTGGGCGGTGGTCATGGTTGTGTACAAAATGGTCATACTCCGGTTTTCGAGATGATCATAACACCGGAACTGGAATATCCGATTGTGTGTACCGGAGTGCGTAATGCTGCTAATGGATGTCTAAAGTTGGAACTCATCAATATGAACAGTGGTATAGATTTCACTTTATGTCTTGGAGCATTTATATAATAAGTTTCTTTGTTCTTTCTTTTTTTCTCCCTTCACGTTTTTCTTGTCTCTTTCTATACTTTTTTTGGGTGCTACGTCTGTGTGTTTTTGTGACTGATTTAAATCTTTTGCTCCATTTAAATTTATTTAAACATAAACTAACCCCCCCCCCCCCCCAACCCCTCTTAATAATTTTTGTGTGTTTGTCTACTTCTCGGTTGTCTTCTATCCTTGAATTTACTTTATCCCCTACTCCCTTTTTATTGGTTATAAATCCTGAACCCCTCCATAACAGGTGCAAGTTGGTTTCATTCGGACGATTTGGAATATGATGCTATGGCCACTATGGTACCAAGACGAGACTTGCTCAAAGTCGTTAAAGTTCATCAGGTGGAAAAGGATGCGATTATTGTTTGTTATGGCAACATAATACAGGTGGTAACGCTTCAAGGCAATCCAAAGCAACACAAGAAACTGGTCTCACAATTAAATTTTGATTTCAATGTGGATAGTATAGGTAAAGTGGATTTTGCATACATTATATGTGACCTTCTCCGAGAAAAGGGACATAGTGTGTCAAAAAATGGGTTTGGACTAAAGAGTGGATTCTGGTACCCAAAAGGGTGTAGAATAAGACGAAATGCGTTTTTCTCAAAACTTCATTTTCGCACACAAGGTCCCTTTTCTCGGAGAAGGTTACATATGTAGCTCTGTTTCAAAACTTAAATTGTATTGCATTTAAAAAATGTTTTAATATTTTTAAAATATGTATGTGTCTGTATATCCGATAATTCAAATTCAAATTCTATTTGCAATTCTAAAATTATATGTTTTCAAAATGTTTATATGTATTTCTTTAAATTTCAATTCTTGCAAAAGAAAAAATTTTTAAATTTTCCTAAAATTCAAATGAAAGCATTTAAAATTTCACAAATATAAGTAGAAAACTCTGAAATTAACTTAGATGTTTATTTAAATTTACACAATTCGAATTGTAAGTTGCTAAATTTCGGATTACGGACGAGTTCAAATAAATAAAACTGGAATGTGGGAATTTTTCGTTAATTTTTATAAATTGAAATTTTACTCACAGAAGCAAATATAAGAAATAAAAAGCTTAAATTCTAATCATAAGTGGTCAAACATACAATTTGACATGAAACTTTTCCGTAGAAAGCCATCGTGAAATATAATTTCTGTTATATTGAGAGCTTTTTTCTTAAACTCTCACATATAGACAGACACTCAGTCTTTCAGCAATGCTACCATGCTTTCATTAAATTGCATATATTTTGTAAACGAAAATGAAGAATAAAAGAAATAAAAATTAAAACAGTAAAATGGAAGAGAATTTGAAGTTATTGCAGAAGATTTAATTATGGGCTTTAACAACTTTGCTTAAAGTTGAAGACTTAATTCAGTTTGAACACTAAAGTTTTGAAATACAATTCAAACACTTAAAAATACAATTGAAAAGAAGCTCTGGTACACTACTGAATAAAGTGTAGCCAGATTTTAAGACGTCTGTTTTAATGTTTAATTAATTTAATTTTTGACCGGAGCTATTTAAAATGTTTTTTTTTTTTAATTTTATTTTATTGTTATTTATTTATTTATTTATTTATTTTTTTCCAGTGTGTCTGCCAGACAGTGTTTTAGCATTCCACAAGCACGGCATGCAGGGCAAGTCGCTGCGTAATGGTGAAATAACGCAAGAAATTAAAGATATGAGTCGTACATATCGTTTGCTGGGTAGTGATAAGTATGTACAAACTCCCTTTTTTATACTTACTCTCTCTCTCTCTTTTAAGGCCCAATTAGACGTGACCAAAAAAATAATGTCATAGCCGTAACGATGACCGTAACAACCAAAATTTAATTGGTTTTTATGGTTATGATCATGATACAAATACACAAGGTAGTTCCACTTCTCTCTCAGAAATTATTTTTTGAAGTTTATCGGAATTATTTGAAGCTTGATACAAATAAAAACTTCAAATAATTCCAATAAAATTCAAAAAATAATTTCTGAGAGAGAAGTGGAACTACCTTGTGTATTTTTATCATGGTTGATTATGTCGGCATAATAAGTCACCTATAATCAAATACAGTGCTGTCAATAAGGTTGGTTCAAACAGCTGTAATTTATGTTATGCCACGTCTAATTTGAGCTTTAAGAATGTTGCCAATGTTGCCTAGTTAAGTATTTTTGTGTCGCTTATGTACATTTGTCAACCGAACTTCAGTTTCATTGTCAATAGGCAATTTTAATCTGCCAGATTCGCCTTCTGTACTTATTAGCAAATGTTCTTGATTTAGGGCATATTCTTCTCAAAGGTGCTGTGACTTATTAGAAGCGACCACAAACACTGAACCACACAAGAAACCGATATTTTCGTCTTCTCAAAGATCCTGGGACTTATTTAGCAAATACTATAAAGACTTGTGCTGGGAAACTATCGATAGTACTATCGATATTATCGATAACCTCAAAATATCGACAATATCGATAGGACAAATATCAATATCGACAATATTATTATTTAAAATACAGCTATGAAGACATGTAACAGCAGCTATACACACACAGTTTTTGCCGCAAGTTTTTACTTTCTATTATTAATTAGCACTGAATTCCAGCAGTGAATACAAATAACAAGAATGGCATGTGGTATGGATTGCTTAGCCGTTCTTTTAACTGCTAATTAAAGGCTTTTAAGTCAAAATTGGTACAGGTTTCAAAAGTGACTAAAATTTCAAATATTTTCGTAATGTAAATTGCAAGTGCAATTGCAATTAAAAAAAAATTTTGTCGAAAAGAATTGAAGTTGTGGGTTCTTCGTCTCCGACCCCGGTACAAAACCTCAACTCCGACTCCACAGCTCTGGTTATAACTGTCAAAAACATATTGCCAGCTGGAAGTTAAAGTAACAGTTAGTTTTAACTGAACTTGGTGAAATTGGCCGAAAATGTCCAAAATTAAACAAAACAGGGGTCTAATCACCGCATACGATATCGAGCAAAATTTATCGAAATTATTTATTTTGGTATCATGAATCTCGATATAGAATGAAATTTATTGAATTTTAAATAATAACTCGACATTAGATTTCTCGAGTTTTCATTCGATATGTCAGAGTCTATCGTATGCAAAAACATTCGATAGTTTATTCGATACGAAAGTATCGAATGCGGTGATTAGACCCCAGGACTCATAAGCGGTATCCACAATACAGGCGATTGCTTTTGTAGTAAAATGTATATGTATGTATATAACTGAATGCTTTCCATATAAATTTGGCTACACCGTCAATCGTATGTTTTGTGGAAATCGCACATAATTTTTAGCTTATGGTGCCTTTTTACTTTCAAATTCAACAAAGCAGCCAAAACTTTTCGATTGCCTTAATATTTATTATTTGACAACTGAAATCGACATCAGTTTTTCGGTAACTGACAACTCGGTTGCCATACATAAACCACTTTTTCGAATCAGTTAATATGTAGCAAAACTGTTGATAAAGTACACTTTTGAATTGTGAAATTTTCGGCATAAAATGTTTACTTTTCCTGAAGAAAAATTTGCTCAAAATGGCACTTAAAATTGTTCTCAACGAACTAACAACTTTTTGTTAAGAAAAACACTGACAGTTTTTTAAACACAGTCATTCTCAGAAAATGACAACTTTTTTATACGAAGAGTTGATCACTGACTATTTTTTCTAGAGAGATGTTTAGAAACTGACAACTTTATTATTATTATTTTTTGACGAAAAGTCATTCAAAATTAAAACGTTTTCTGTTAAAATAGATGTTTCGCAACTGACCAATTTCTATACGAAAGTTGCATAAAAACTAACAATATGTTTTATAAAAAATTTAATAGAAATTGACAACTTTTGCTCAGAAATTTAAACTAACCCCAGGTCTACACTTAAGATAAATATCTTAGCAAGTTGGCAATAACGTCGGCAGAATAACGGAGCAATAAAGCTTATTGTTCAGCTTATGTTAAAGGCATGAGAAAACGTATTCATAATTTGAAAAAAAAAAACTAAAATCATGCAAAAATTATTTTTATTAATATTAAATCTTTCTTACGGCCATTTTCACCAAGTTCGGTAAAAACTAACTTTCAATTAAAGTTCCGGTTACCAATATGTTTTGACAGCTATAACCGATAGCTAATTATAACCGAACTTGGTGAAAATGGCCGTTATTCGACTAAATGTATATTAATTTGTTTAAGCTTGAGATCTTTTTTTTTTATTTAAAAATATTAATTTTTAGTAAATTTTTTATTTATGTTAAAATAAAATTTATATTTTTTTATAAAATAGAAATCAAGCTTAAACAAATTAATATAAATTTAAATAACAAAGATCGAATAATAAAAAAATTATATTAATAAAAATAATTTTTGTAATTTTATTTTAGTGTTTATTAAATTCTTTAATTTAATTATTTTACTACAATTATAATTTGCTACAATTTCACAAACTTAATTTCTTTCCCACACAATTTGCTACTATTTTTTTTTCTTTTTTTCAATTGACAACCAAATTTTTATGTTAGCAATAATTGTCAACAAAAATGGACTAACAATTATTGCAACATAAATTGCCGGCAATAAATATGTACAAAAAATGGCTGTCTACATTAGGGATAACATAATTTTGACATTTACTGCAATATATGTCGCAATAATTATATCTGGTAGTGACAGGCAGTAATGTAAAAAAGAGAATTAAATTGAATTGATTTAAAGAAAAAATTAATTTTAATTTCCTTGTATATAATTTTAAACAAATTCGGATATTTTACAGTGCTGCCAGAAGTTTTTTTTTGTGTTGCCAGAAATAGTTTTTAGAAAAATAGCACATTTAAACAAAAATAAAATTGGTATGCTCTCGATCAATCATAATATGCACTACAAATTAACACATTGAAAATTTGCACAATGACCATCGTGATTGTCCTTACTATATTCATAATGAAGGTGGTTTTATACTTTTTGTTCAAGTAAATGATTTTTTTTAACTGAATTTGGTTACAACATCCCAAATGAGAACTCAGCTTTACCAGAAATTATGTAATTTATTTCGTAAATAATTTTAAAACTTTTATTAATTTTCTCTTTTACAGAGTGGTGGCATTAGAAAGTCAATTGTTACGTACTGGTTCCTTAGGTAGTGAAGAAGGTCATGATCTTTATATTTTGGCTGGTCATGAGGCCAGCTATTAAATCTGTAATTTTAATCTAAACAAGCAAACAAAAAAAAAAACTTAATATGCTTAAATTAATGTTTCACAAAACAAAACACAACTAAATTTGATGGAAAAAAGTCAAAAAGAAAAAAATATAATAAAAATAATATTTTTAACCTAAAATTAAACAGAGATTGTAAAAAATAATTTAGTATTGTATAACAAAACTTAGAGAGGCAAAATTTATTTATAAAAAAAAAGTTAGAAAATCAAAAACTTCTAACAAAGTTTAAGAAACACACAAAATTATGTAAATTATTAAAAAATATTTTTTATACTCCCTTTTTAAATTATTCTTTTATATAAACTCATGTCCCTTGAACTGAGTTTAAAAAAAAAACAAGACTTTAAATCCTTCCTTTCTTTCTCTCCCCTTAAACTATTTTAACAACTATGTTAAATAATTTTACAACAACAAAAATAAATATAAATATTTAATAAAATCAACCAATAAATATGTTTAATTGTATGTAAATTATTTGTATTTAAAAAAAAACAATAAGTTTTTTATGTTTAATAAATTAATTGATTTATTTTTTATTGTAATTTTTTCTACTATTAATAATTAATTTACTTTACATTATTTTCTATTAGCATTTAAGTTAATGA
This sequence comes from Pollenia labialis, assembly GCA_949318255.1. Taxonomy (NCBI): domain Eukaryota; kingdom Metazoa; phylum Arthropoda; class Insecta; order Diptera; family Polleniidae; genus Pollenia; species Pollenia labialis. The sequence continues at coordinate 117,614,844 of OX439143.1, forward strand.
ATTAATTAATATTTAGCATTAAAGGAAAGTGATTTATTGATTAAATTTAAATAAACAATAATAATTATTAAAAGTAAAATAATTAACCTTAACACTTTATAGAAATTCTATTTACATAAAAAATAATAAACAAACATTCACTCAACTTAAATCACACATAAACACATTTATACAGATATACCAACACACACATCCCCTCTCAAAGAAAACTCACAATTATAAAAAAAAAATTAAACATGATTCTACAACAATAATGATAAAAAAAAAATACATTTAACTATAACAAAAAAAAAAAAAAAATAGATTGTAGTGATGTACGTAAAATAATTTTAGTATTTAAATAAAAAAATTTTAAATATTTATCATAAACAAAACAAATAACAACAAAAAAAAAGCAATTGAGAGAAAAACTTTATTAGTCACATTTAATATTAATTGCTTATATTTATTTGGATTTCATAAAATTTAAATAAATGTTATAAAAAGCAAATTGTTCCGTACAAAATTGTTTTTAATAAGAGTTAATTGCAATCAAAGCATGTATGTATGTACGTACCACCTTGCAAGGAAAAAAAGTTCGCCGTACACCCCCTAATATAAAGTATTATTTTTGAAATTCCAACCATAAAATTCTTAAATTTGGCCCCTGCAGCGCATACGACGCTCCTAGACGGGTCAAATGTATGACCAACCCCACTTTATTTTTAATCTCACTCATTTGTTTCTAACATACCTACCTGTTATCTTCATTTCTTAAGGGTGCCCCTATTCAAAATTTTAAATACTGACTAGAAATATATTGAAGAAAAAGTCCCATAACTGCCCAGGGGTGGGCCCTAGGCATATAAAATGTATGAACGACCTAAATTAGTTTTTTCTCCTTAACATTTGTTAAAAACTTGCTTGCCTTTTTACTCCACCCTTTAGGAGGCACCCATGCAAAAATGGCGTTTTGTGAATAAGTTTAGTTAAAATTGTTCATCTTTTGTGAATAAAATCCAAAGCTGTTAACAGATTTTAATCATTTTAATGATAAAAGCCCCGGCTGCCGACTGTTTTGAAGGAATTATAGAAATATGTACTTCTTTAGCAAAACTATAATGATTTTTTGCGAGCTTTAATTTTCGATTTAAATTTAAAAAAGATTCTGCTGGAATTATCGAATTACTTCCATAGCAAAAGCTTAATAGTTTCTTGCGAGCTTTGAATTTCTGACATAAGGGCGGTACGAACACGAGATACTTGAGTTTAATGGCCCCTAAGGGCAAAACATTGGTCTTCTGGAAAAAAAACATTGTGTTTACTATTTATTTAAATAAATAAACCCGTTGAGCATTTGTATTATACTAAAGGCCTTATTCATAAAATATATTTCAGGTTAATAACAGGTTTATTAAATGAATTTCCTATGGAAATCTGTTTAATAAACCTCTTATAAATCATTATTATTTTTTATGAATTTGGGAGTAAAACTTTATTTGAAAAATTAAACCTTAAGAACTACTTTTAAAAATTTTAAAACTAAAAATAATCTATTTACTGGTCGCATACATGTGTACCAGCCTCTGTTAAGTGTATTTTGTGTTATCACACTGTGTGATAAACACATTTAGGAATTTTCCCATCTCTACCTAAAAATATCATGTTCATGTTTGGACACATTGATATATCATTCTTTAAGATCGGACTGTTAATGCCTATGATATAGAGAAAAATGTAAAAACGTTCGGCAAAAAAAAAAAATATTTTTTGAAATCTTGCAAAAATACTTTCTATTAGAGGGCGTGCGGGCAAACTTTTTTTGAGGTACGGTCTAATGTTAATACGTATGTAAATATTTTAAAAGTTGGCAACATGGCGGCAGCTGATTTTATGTGGCTTTTCCTTCTTCGAGTTAAAGTATATTTGATATTCGTCTAACTGCTCTGTGCAGAGAATCAGTCATTGTCCATTACCCCTATTATATAAGTCGATTTCGACTTCAATTTTAAGTGGTTGTCCCGTCAAGTCGACGTCTACATTACTTCTACGTTTATTTAGTATTTTCTGAAGGGCCGTGGAGACTATTAAATAAACCCATCAACAGTGCTAACTAAGTGTTAGTATCGTTTATTTCATGATTTTTTGGAGACGTACAAATAAACACATCAATCAGCATTTAAAAAAAATATACATGCATGCTTTTTTTTCCAAAGCAAACAAATTTTTTTTTTGTCAATCTCAACAGGAGACTTTAGTTTTCGGTTCGGTAAATTAGTGGGAACACACAAGCGCTAATAATGTTTGTGTAGAAAATCATTAAAAAATAATAACGTTTTCCTGTTAGTCATCTTTCAAACAAAAAAATAAATCTGTATTTATCAAACTTCATTGTGCTCGGTTCGGCTCATTAATGTTCGTCCCTTTTGGCTTGTGAAAAAAACCAAAATTTTTTTAAGAAAAACAAAATACACATACGAAAAAAAAACCAGCAAAATAATTTTTCAAAAAATAAACATATGAACAATGCATACACAAGCTGTTCGTACTGTACGGTCGTTGCTAAAATTTTTTGTTTGTTCATTCCTTTATCAATGTAAAAAAAAGAAACGTTATAGAACATTAAAAAATAATGTTTGTCTACAGTATCACTACAATTGTTCTGTTTTTAACCAACTCTTTCTTGAAAATTGCTACGAACATTATTTAAACCTAAAGTTTTTTATAATCGAAAGGTATGAAAAAAATTTTGGTTTTTAGAGAAAGATGTCCTATTTGACTTACGTTAAAATTCCAAATAGTTTAAGTTAAAACAAAAATATTCATTTGGGGGATTCACAAGGTTGTCATAAAGTTGTAAAGTCATATGTCTTAAAATAATTACAAGAAATATATATGACTACTGTGGGCAACCGCTTATAATTTAGATTTCTACTGTCCATTTATGACAAATCAATGAACACAGAATTACAATTTTTATTTTATTTCAAGCACAACAATATTTTTTTAAACAATTGTTAAATATTATTTAGGACATTATGATGATATGACTTGATAGCACACCTTGTGAATCCCCCAATTATATTTATATATGTATATATATATTTATATATATGTATTTAGTTATATTGGAAAAAATGAGAATAGAACGAATTTGTTTAAAAAAGTACGTTTTGTCGGAAAACACTTTTTATTAAAGATGACGTAGTTGTTTGAAAGAGATTGTAAAATACTGGACCCAAATTAAGTCATTCGATATCGATCGAAATTACAATACAATTTAAATGGAAATTTCGATCGATATCGATTGCCATAATTTGTCCCCTGACTTTTTTTTGGCAACAAAAGGGCTTTTTGTGAAATTTTCAATTATTAAGCCATGTTTTAGAAATCGAAAGCAAGTGAAATTATATTCAAACGATATTTTCAGTTTCGTTATAATAAAAATTACCATATTTTTCCCAAGTTTTAAAATCTTTGATTTTAAATTCACTCGTATTCGTTTTCGAGAACATGGCCGATTGTTTCAAATACATGAGTATAATCAATATTAAATGTGGAATTAAGGTGAATTGTTTTATTACAAGCTAAAAGTACTAAAATCGTAAATTAAATCAGATATATTTTTCTTATTAATTTAAAAATATAAAAAAAAAAAAAGTTATGAACTTAAAAAGTCAACAAAAGAAAGAAGAAAATTTACTACACCACCTTAAAAAGCAAAAAAAAAAACAAACGACGAAAATAATACCAAATTCTGCAACAAAACAATACCTAAAACTTATTAAATAAAAAAAAATACTGAAAAAAATTTAAAATAATTGTTAAAGAAAATCAAATTAATTGTATTATAAAAAAAAAATCAAAAAAAAAATTTAATATTTCCTCTATAAAGTCGTTATTACAAACAAAAAATTAAAATAAAGTTTAAAACTATGTATTAAAAAAAAACTCCAACACTTTGAATAAAAAAAAAAATAATTGTAATTTAGCTGGATCAAAAAATGGCACATTTTATGAAATTGTTGCAAATATTTAAAATTATATATTTAAAAAAAAAAACAAAAAAAAAACCACTAACACTAACAAACAAAATTCTAATTAGAAATTAGTTAAAGCTTAAAAATAAAATTTAAATTTAAAAAAAAAATACGATTGAAAATTTAGTAAGATTAAATTTAAATGTGTTGTTAAAATTTCTATAAAACAAAAAAAAACAATAAAATTAATTAAGAAACAAAAAAAAAACCAAACAACCCTTTACAAAAGGACTACCAACCAACAACAACAACCTACAAAACACAACACTTTTTGCTCATTTTGTGTAGTATTACAACAAAATATTTAATTATTAATAATAATGATAATGATTAAATAATATTTGAAAAGAATAAAAAAAAACTAAAAAAAATAAGCAAAAGAAATTAATTATTTTAAGTATGATGAACAAATAAATTGAAAATTTAAAACAAAATAATGAAAAATAATTATCTTAACTGTGTTTCTTTTATATAACTTTCACTGGAGGTCAAAAAATTTTGCTAAAAGTATATTTAGCTGGTGAAGCCTAACGCCGCTTATGTAAATAAAAATGCAAGTTTTTTATTTCATTTTTTCCCGACGTTTCGTGAATTTTATTTTCACTTCTTCAGGGGATTTGTAGTGAAAAATCCAATTTGAATTACATTAATTTTTTGTTGGATATTTAAACTATTGGCGTCAAGTTTTTCTACGTTCCGTTTCTAAATGTTTGATCTGAGAATCATAAGGTATGTATATAAAGGGTGATCCAACCATAAAGCACGTTGTTAATTGTAAATAAAACAAAAGGCCCAACCAGAACATGAATGAGGTCGCTTAAGTCAACTTAAGTAGCTGTGCGAATACATATAAAACATATATGGCAAGCTACAATGCACTTAATGATGCTTTTCGTCAAGTTTCGTCAGATGTCATTTGCTTAAGCAAAGTGCCAAACTGAACGCACATTCCGTACGAAAACAGCTGTGTATGTATAACAATAAAAAATAAAATAAATTAAAATGGACTTTTACATATTTTAATTTATTTTCCATTTTTTTAAGACACTCACAAACTATCTATTTTTAAATTATTTACAAATTAAATAGCATAAAATAAACAAATACACGGTTGGACTTTTTGGTACTTTTTAGTTTGAAGTACTCGCAAAAAAACAAAATATTGCACAAATATGCAACAATGGTTAAATAGATATTAAGTACATTATGGCCACCTAAAAATCTTTTTTTATTTGCTTATGCATTTGACAAACTTTTCGTTAATTTTTGACAGTTGCTTAAGCTAATACATGCATATTCTGGTTGGGCCTAAAAATTTTTCAGAGAAGTATCTAAATATTTTTTATTATGATAAAAGGATTTATGCCAATTATGTTGAGAAACAAAATATAGGCCAAATGCTCGCCACGGCTTCGGTGCCATGCCCTCTATCCGATGGTCCCTTATCACGGAGAAGGTCACATATTGTTCAGGTCCATATTCTCATATAAGTTAGGATGCTTTTTTGTCCATTTATAAATTATTTGTCAGGCTGAAACTCCCTATTCGCCGTAACCACACCCGTTGAATCCGAAAATGGACACTATTTTGAGCTCCGACGAATTTTTTTTAAAAATCCCATACAAATTTTTAAAACGAGCCCTCAGAAGCATGCTATAGAAATTTCGTATATTAATTATTCGTCACATTCTCAGGAACATGAGAGGGCGAGTGCAGTTGTGTGTGTGTAAAGCCATATTTTTACCAAATTACAGATATTTTACTTTTTTGCGTTTTTCTCCTAAAAACGTCGTCCGATTTGGCTGAAAAAACCTATTCGCTGTAACCCAACCCGTTGAATCCGAAAATGGACACTATTTTGAGCTCCGACGAAATTTTTTTAAAAATCCCATACAAATTTTTAAAACGAGCCCTCAGAAGCATGCTATAGAAATTTCGTATATTAATTATTCGTCACATTCTCAGGAACATGAGAGTGCGAGTGCAGTTGTGTGTGTGTAAAGCCATATTTTTACCAAATTACAGATATTTTACTTTTTTGCGTTTTTCTCCTAAAAACGTCGTCCGATTTGGCTGAAAAAACCTATTCGCTGCAACCCAACCCGTTGAATCCGAAAATGGACACCATTTTGAGCTCCGACGAAATTTTTTTAAAAATCCCATACAAATTTTTAAAACGAGCCCTCAGAAGCATGCTATAGAAATTTCGTATATTAATTATTCGTCACATTCTCAGGAACATGAGAGTGCGATTGCAGTTGTGTGTGTGTAAAGCCATATTTTTACCAAATTACAGATATTTTACTTTTTTGCGTTTTTCTCCTAAAAACGTCGTCCGATTTGGCTGAAAAAACCTATTCGCTGTAACCCAACCCGTTGAATCCGAAAATGGACACTATTTTGAGCTCCGACGAATTTTTTTTAAAAATCCCATACAAATTTTTAAAACGAGCCCTCAGAAGCATGCTATAGAAATTTCGTATATTAATTATTCGTCACATTCTCAGGAACATGAGAGTGCGATTGCAGTTGTGTGTGTGTAAAGCCATATTTTTACCAAATTACAGATATTTTACTTTTTTGCGTTTTTCTCCTAAAAACGTCGTCCGATTTGGCTGAAAAAACCTATTCGCTGTAACCCAACCCGTTGAATCCGAAAATGGACACTATTTTGAGCTCCGACGAATTTTTTTTAAAAATCCCATACAAATTTTTAAAACGAGCCCTCAGAAGCATGCTATAGAAATTTCGTATATTAATTATTCGTCACATTCTCAGGAACATGAGAGTGCGATTGCAGTTGTGTGTGTGTAAAGCCATATTTTTACCAAATTACAGATATTTTACTTTTTTGCGTTTTTCTCCTAAAAACGTCGTCCGATTTGGCTGAAAAAACCTATTCGCTGTAACCCAACCCGTTGAATCCGAAAATGGACACTATTTTGAGCTCCGACGAATTTTTTTTAAAAATCCCATACAAATTTTTAAAACGAGCCCTCAGAAGCATGCTATAGAAATTTCGTATATTAATTATTCGTCACATTCTCAGGAACATGAGAGTGCGAGTGCAGTTGTGTGTGTGTAAAGCCATATTTTTACCAAATTACAGATATTTTACTTTTTTGCGTTTTTCTCCTAAAAACGTCGTCCGATTTGGCTGAAAAAACCTATTCGCTGTAACCCAACCCGTTGAATCCGAAAATGGACACTATTTTGAGCTCCGACGAATTTTTTTTAAAAATCCCATACAAATTTTTAAAACGAGCCCTCAGAAGCATGCTATAGAAATTTCGTATATTAATTATTCGTCACATTCTCAGGAACATGAGAGTGCGAGTGCAGTTGTGTGTGTGTAAAGCCATATTTTTACCAAATTACAGATATTTTACTTTTTTGCGTTTTTCTCCTAAATACGTCGTCCGATTTGGCTGAAAAAACCTATTCGCTGTAACCCAACCCGTTGAATCCGAAAATGGACACTATTTTGAGCTCCGACGAATTTTTTTTAAAAATCCCATACACACAACTGCACTCGCACTCTCATGTTCCTGAGAATGTGACGAATAATTAATATACGAAATTTCTATAGCATGCTTCTGAGGGCTCGTTTTAAAATTTGTATGGGATTTTTAAAAAAATTTCGTCGGAGCTCAAAATGGTGTCCATTTTCGGATTCAACGGGTTGGGTTACAGCGAATAGGTTTTTTCAGCCAAATCGGACGACGTTTTTAGGAGAAAAACGCAAAAAAGTAAAATATCTGTAATTTGGTAAAAATATGGCTTTACACACACACAACTGCACTCGCACTCTCATGTTCCTGAGAATGTGACGAATAATTAATATACGAAATTTCTATAGCATGCTTCTGAGGGCTCGTTTTAAAAATTTTTATGGGATTTTTAAAAAAATTTCGTCGGAGCTCAAATGGTGTCCATTTTCGGATTCAACGGGTTAGGTTACAGCGAATAGGTTTTTTCAGCCAAATCGGACGACGTTTTTAGGAGAAAAACGCAAAAAAGTAAAATATCTGTAATTTGGTAAAAATATGGCTTTACACACACACAACTGCACTCGCACTCTCATGTTCCTGAGAATGTGACGAATAATTAATATACGAAATTTCTATAGCATGCTTCTGAGGGCTCGTTTTAAAAATTTGTATGGGATTTTTAAAAAAATTTCGTCGGAGCTCAAAATGGTGTCCATTTTCGGATTCAACGGGTTAGGTTACAGCGAATAGGTTTTTTCAGCCAAATCGGACGACGTTTTTAGGAGAAAAACGCAAAAAAGTAAAATATCTGTAATTTGGTAAAAATATGGCTTTACACACACACAACTGCACTCGCACTCTCATGTTCCTGAGAATGTGACGAATAATTAATATACGAAATTTCTATAGCATGCTTCTGAGGGCTCGTTTAAAAATTTGTATGGGATTTTTAAAAAAATTTCGTCGGAGCTCAAAATGGTATCCATTTTCGGATTCAACGGGTTAGGTTACAGCGAATAGGTTTTTTCAGCCAAATCGGACGACGTTTTTAGGAGAAAAACGCAAAAAAGTAAAATATCTGTAATTTGGTAAAAATATGGCTTTACACACACACAACTGCACTCGCACTCTCATGTTCCTGAGAATGTGACGAATAATTAATATACGAAATTTCTTTGGCATGCTTCTGAGGGCTCGTTTTAAAAATTTGTATGGGATTTTTAAAAAATTTCGTCGGAGCTCAAAATGGTGTCCATTTTCGGATTCAACGGGTTAGGTTACAGCGAATAGGTTTTTTCAGCCAAATCGGACAACGTTTTTAGGAGAAAAACGCAAAAAAGTAAAATATCTGTAATTTAGTAAAAATATGGCTTTACACACACACAACTGCACTCGCACTCTCATGTTCCTGAGAATATGACGAATAATTAATATACGAAATTTCTATAGCATGCTTCTGAGGGCTCGTTTTAAAAATTTGTATGGGATTTTTAAAAAAAATTCGTCGGAGCTCAAAATGGTATCCATTTTCGGATTCAACGGGTTAGGTTACAGCGAATAGGTTTTTTCAGCCAAATCGGACGACGTTTTTAGGAGAAAAACGCAAAAAAGTAAAATATCTGTAATTTGGTAAAAATATGGCTTTACACACACACAACTGCACTCGCACTCTCATGTTCCTGAGAATGTGACGAATAATTAATATACGAAATTTCTATAGCATGCTTCTGAGGGCTCGTTTTAAAAATTTGTATGGGATTTTAAAAAAAATTCGTCGGAGCTCAAAATAGTGTCCATTTTCGGATTCAACGGGTTGGGTTACAGCGAATAGGTTTTTTCAGCCAAATCGGACGACGTTTTTAGGAGAAAAACGCAAAAAAGTAAAATATCTGTAATTTGGTAAAAATATGGCTTTACACACACACAACTGCAATCGCACTCTCATGTTCCTGAGAATGTGACGAATAATTAATATACGAAATTTCTATAGCATGCTTCTGAGGGCTCGTTTTAAAAATTTGTATGGGATTTTTAAAAAAAATTCGTCGGAGCTCAAAATAGTGTCCATTTTCGGATTCAACGGGTTGGGTTACAGCGAATAGGTTTTTTCAGCCAAATCGGACGACGTTTTTAGGAGAAAAACGCAAAAAAGTAAAATATCTGTAATTTGGTAAAAATATGGCTTTACACACACACAACTGCAATCGCACTCTCATGTTCCTGAGAATGTGACGAATAATTAATATACGAAATTTCTATAGCATGCTTCTGAGGGCTCGTTTTAAAAATTTGTATGGGATTTTTAAAAAAAATTCGTCGGAGCTCAAAATAGTGTCCATTTTCGGATTCAACGGGTTGGGTTACAGCGAATAGGTTTTTTCAGCCAAATCGGACGACGTTTTTAGGAGAAAAACGCAAAAAAGTAAAATATCTGTAATTTGGTAAAAATATGGCTTTACACACACACAACTGCAATCGCACTCTCATGTTCCTGAGAATGTGACGAATAATTAATATACGAAATTTCTATAGCATGCTTCTGAGGGCTCGTTTTAAAATTTGTATGGGATTTTTAAAAAAATTTCGTCGTAGCTCAAAATGGTGTCCATTTTCGGATTCAACGGGTTGGGTTACAGCGAATAGGTTTTTTCAGCCAAATCGGACGACGTTTTTAGGAGAAAAACGCAAAAAAGTAAAATATCTGTAATTTGGTAAAAATATGGCTTTACACACACACAACTGCACTCGCACTCTCATGTTCCTGAGAATGTGACGAATAATTAATATACGAAATTTCTATAGCATGCTTCTGAGGGCTCGTTTTAAAAATTTGTATGGGATTTTTAAAAAAAATTCGTCGGAGCTCAAAATAGTGTCCATTTTCGGATTCAACGGGTTGGGTTACAGCGAATAGGTTTTTTCAGCCAAATCGGACGACGTTTTAGGAGAAAAACGCAAAAAAGTAAAATATCTGTAATTTGGTAAAAATATGGCTTTACACACACACAACTGCAATCGCACTCTCATGTTCCTGAGAATGTGACGAATAATTAATATACGAAATTTCTATAGCATGCTTCTGAGGGCTCGTTTTAAAAATTTGTATGGGATTTTTAAAAAAAATTCGTCGGAGCTCAAAATAGTGTCCATTTTCGGATTCAACGGGTTGGGTTACAGCGAATAGGTTTTTTCAGCCAAATCGGACGACGTTTTTAGGAGAAAAACGCAAAAAAGTAAAATATCTGTAATTTGGTAAAAATATGGCTTTACACACACACAACTGCAATCGCACTCTCATGTTCCTGAGAATGTGACGAATAATTAATATACGAAATTTCTATAGCATGCTTCTGAGGGCTCGTTTTAAAAATTTGTATGGGATTTTTAAAAAAATTCGTCGGAGCTCAAAATAGTGTCCATTTTCGGATTCAACGGGTTGGGTTACAGCGAATAGGTTTTTTCAGCCAAATCGGACGACGTTTTTAGGAGAAAAACGCAAAAAAGTAAAATATCTGTAATTTGGTAAAAATATGGCTTTACACACACACAACTGCAATCGCACTCTCATGTTCCTGAGAATGTGACGAATAATTAATATACGAAATTTCTATAGCATGCTTCTGAGGGCTCGTTTTAAAATTTGTATGGGATTTTTAAAAAAATTTCGTCGTAGCTCAAAATGGTGTCCATTTTCGGATTCAACGGGTTGGGTTACAGCGAATAGGTTTTTTCAGCCAAATCGGACGACGTTTTTTAGGAGAAAAACGCAAAAAAGTAAAATATCTGTAATTTAGTAAAAATATGGCTTTACACACACACAACTGCACTCGCACTCTCATGTTCCTGAGAATGTGACGAATAATTAATATACGAAATTTCTATAGCATGCTTCTGAGGGCTCGTTTTAAAAATTTGTATGGGATTTTTAAAAAAAATTCGTCGGAGCTCAAAATAGTGTCCATTTTCGGATTCAACGGGTTGGGTTACAGCGAATAGGTTTTTTCAGCCAAATCGGACGACGTTTTTAGGAGAAAAACGCAAAAAAGTAAAATATCTGTAATTTGGTAAAAATATGGCTTTACACACACACAACTGCAATCGCACTCTCATGTTCCTGAGAATGTGACGAATAATTAATATACGAAATTTCTATAGCATGCTTCTGAGGGCTCGTTTTAAAAATTTGTATGGGATTTTTAAAAAAATTTCGTCGTAGCTCAAAATGGTGTCCATTTTCGGATTCAACGGGTTGGGTTACAGCGAATAGGTTTTTTCAGCCAAATCGGACGACGTTTTTAGGAGAAAAACGCAAAAAAGTAAAATATCTGTAATTTGGTAAAAATATGGCTTTACACACACACAACTGCACTCGCACTCTCATGTTCCTGAGAATGTGACGAATAATTAATATACGAAATTTCTATAGCATGCTTCTGAGGGCTCGTTTTAAAAATTTGTATGGGATTTTTAAAAAAATTTCGTCGGAGCTCAAAATGGTGTCCATTTTCGGATTCAACGGGTTGGGTTACAGCGAATAGGTTTTTTCAGCCAAATCGGACGACGTTTTTAGGAGAAAAACGCAAAAAAGTAAAATATCTGTAATTTGGTAAAAATATGGCTTTACACACACACAACTGCACTCGCCCTCTCATGTTCCTGAGAATGTGACGAATAATTAATATACGAAATTTCTATAGCATGCTTCTGAGGGCTCGTTTTAAAAATTTGTATGGGATTTTTAAAAAAAATTCGTCGGAGCTCAAAATAGTGTCCATTTTCGGATTCAACGGGTGTGGTTACGGCGAATAGGGAGTTTCAGCCTGACAAATAATTTATAAATGGACAAAAAAGCATCCTAACTTATATGAGAATATGGACCTGAACAATATGTGACCTTCTCCGTGATAAGGGACCATCGGATAGAGGGCATGGCACCGAAGCCGTGGCGAGCATTTGGCCTATATTTTGTTTCTCAACATAATTGGCATAAATCCTTTTATCATAATAAAAAATATTTAGATACTTCTCTGAAAACTTTTTAGGCCCAACCAGAATATGCATGTATTAGCTTAAGCAACTGTCAAAAATTAACGAAAAGTTTGTCAAATGCATAAGCAAATAAAAAAAGATTTTTAGGTGGCCATAATGTACTTAATATCTATTTAACCATTGTTGCATATTTGTGCAATATTTTGTTTTTTTGCGAGTACTTCAAACTAAAAAGTACCAAAAAGTCCAACCGTGTATTTGTTTATTTTATGCTATTTAATTTGTAAATAATTTAAAAATAGATAGTTTGTGAGTGTCTTAAAAAAATGGAAAATAAATTAAAATATGTATGTAAAAGTCCATTTTAATTTATTTTTTATTGTTATACATACACAGCTGTTTTCGTACGGAATGTGCGTTCAGTTTGGCACTTTGCTTAAGCAAATGACATCTGACGAAACTTGACGAAAAGCATCATTAAGTGCATTGTAGCTTGCCATATATGTTTTATATGTATTCGCACAGCTACTTAAGTTGACTTAAGCGACCTCATTCGTGTTCTGGTTGGGCCTTTTGTTTTATTTACAATTAACAACGTTTGAGCTCCGACGAAATTTTTTTAAAAATCCCATAAAAATTTTTAAAACGAGCCCTCAGAAGCATGCTATAGAAATTTCGTATATTAATTATTCGTCACATTCTCAGGAACATGAGAGTGCGAGTGCAGTTGTGTGTGTGTAAAGCCATATTTTTACCAAATTACAGATATTTTACTTTTTTGCGTTTTTCTCCTAAAAACGTCGTCCGATTTGGCTGAAAAAACCTATTCGCTGTAACCTAACCCGTTGAATCCGAAAATGGACACCATTTTGAGCTCCGACGAAATTTTTTTAAAAATCCCATACAAATTTTTAAAACGAGCCCTCAGAAGCATGCTATAGAAATTTCGTATATTAATTATTCGTCACATTCTCAGGAACATGAGAGTGCGAGTGCAGTTGTGTGTGTGTAAAGCCATATTTTTACTAAATTACAGATATTTTACTTTTTTGCGTTTTTCTCCTAAAAACGTTGTCCGATTTGGCTGAAAAAACCTATTCGCTGTAACCTAACCCGTTGAATCCGAAAATGGACACCATTTTGAGCTCCGACGAAATTTTTTTAAAAATCCCATACAAATTTTTAAAACGAGCCCTCAGAAGCATGCTATAGAAATTTCGTATATTAATTATTCGTCACATTCTCAGGAACATGAGAGTGCGAGTGCAGTTGTGTGTGTGTAAAGCCATATTTTTACTAAATTACAGATATTTTACTTTTTTGCGTTTTTCTCCTAAAAACGTTGTCCGATTTGGCTGAAAAAACCTATTCGCTGTAACCTAACCCGTTGAATCCGAAAATGGACACCATTTTGAGCTCCGACGAAATTTTTTTAAAAATCCCATACAAATTTTTAAAACGAGCCCTCAGAAGCATGCTATAGAAATTTCGTATATTAATTATTCGTCACATTCTCAGGAACATGAGAGTGCGAGTGCAGTTGTGTGTGTGTAAAGCCATATTTTTACCAAATTTCAGATATTTTACTCTTTTGCGTTTTTCTCCTAAAAACGTCGTCCGATTTGGCTGAAAAAACCTCTTCGCTGTAACCTAACCCGTTGAATCCGAAAATGGACACCATTTTGAGCTCCGACGAAATTTTTTTAAAAATCCCATACAAATTTTTAAAACGAGCCCTCAGAAGCATGCTATAGAAATTTCGTATATTAATTATTCGTCACATTCTCAGGAACATGAGAGTGCGAGTGCAGTTGTGTGTGTGTAAAGCCATATTTTTACCAAATTACAGATATTTTACTTTTTTGCGTTTTTCTCCTAAAAACGTCGTCCGATTTGGCTGAAAAAACCTATTCGCTGTAACCTAACCCGTTGAATCCGAAAATGGACACCATTTTGAGCTCCGACGAAATTTTTTTAAAAATCCCATACAAATTTTTAAAACGAGCCCTCAGAAGCATGCTATAGAAATTTCGTATATTAATTATTCGTCACATTCTCAGGAACATGAGAGTGCGAGTGCAGTTGTGTGTGTGTAAAGCCATATTTTTACTAAATTACAGATATTTTACTTTTTGCGTTTTTCTCCTAAAAACGTTGTCCGATTTGGCTGAAAAAACCTATTCGCTGTAACCTAACCCGTTGAATCCGAAAATGGACACCATTTTGAGCTCCGACGAAATTTTTTTAAAAATCCCATACAAATTTTTAAAACGAGCCCTCAGAAGCATGCTATAGAAATTTCGTATATTAATTATTCGTCACATTCTCAGGAACATGAGAGTGCGAGTGCAGTTGTGTGTGTGTAAAGCCATATTTTTACTAAATTACAGATATTTACTTTTTTGCGTTTTTCTCCTAAAAACGTTGTCCGATTTGGCTGAAAAAACCTATTCGCTGTAACCTAACCCGTTGAATCCGAAAATGGACACCATTTTGAGCTCCGACGAAATTTTTTTAAAAATCCCATACAAATTTTTAAAACGAGCCCTCAGAAGCATGCTATAGAAATTTCGTATATTAATTATTCGTCACATTCTCAGGAACATGAGAGTGCGAGTGCAGTTGTGTGTGTGTAAAGCCATATTTTTACTAAATTACAGATATTTTACTTTTTTGCGTTTTTCTCCTAAAAAACGTTGTCCGATTTGGCTGAAAAAACCTATTCGCTGTAACCTAACCCGTTGAATCCGAAAATGGACACCATTTTGAGCTCCGACGAAATTTTTTTAAAAATCCCATACAAATTTTTAAAACGAGCCCTCAGAAGCATGCTATAGAAATTTCGTATATTAATTATTCGTCACATTCTCAGGAACATGAGAGTGCGAGTGCAGTTGTGAGTGTGTAAAGCCATATTTTTACTAAATTACAGATATTTTACTTTTTTGCGTTTTTCTCCTAAAAACGTTGTCCGATTTGGCTGAAAAAACCTATTCGCTGTAACCTAACCCGTTGAATCCGAAAATGGACACCATTTTGAGCTCCGACGAAATTTTTTTAAAAATCCCATACAAATTTTTAAAACGAGCCCTCAGAAGCATGCTATAGAAATTTCGTATATTAATTATTCGTCACATTCTCAGGAACATGAGAGTGCGAGTGCAGTTGTGTGTGTGTAAAGCCATATTTTTACCAAATTTCAGATATTTTACTCTTTTGCGTTTTTCTCCTAAAAACGTCGTCCGATTTGGCTGAAAAAACCTCTTCGCTGTAACCTAACCCGTTGAATCCGAAAATGGACACCATTTTGAGCTCCGACGAAATTTTTTTAAAAATCCCATACAAATTTTTAAAACGAGCCCTCAGAAGCATGCTATAGAAATTTCGTATATTAATTATTCGTCACATTCTCAGGAACATGAGAGTGCGAGTGCAGTTGTGTGTGTGTAAAGCCATATTTTTACCAAATTACAGATATTTTACTTTTTTGCGTTTTTCTCCTAAAAACGTCGTCCGATTTGGCTGAAAAAACCTATTCGCTGTAACCTAACCCGTTGAATCCGAAAATGGACACCATTTTGAGCTCCGACGAAATTTTTTTAAAAATCCCATACAAATTTTTAAAACGAGCCCTCAGAAGCATGCTATAGAAATTTCGTATATTAATTATTCGTCACATTCTCAGGAACATGAGAGTGCGAGTGCAGTTGTGTGTGTGTAAAGCCATATTTTTACTAAATTACAGATATTTTACTTTTTTGCGTTTTTCTCCTAAAAACGTTGTCCGATTTGGCTGAAAAAACCTATTCGCTGTAACCTAACCCGTTGAATCCGAAAATGGACACCATTTTGAGCTCCGACGAAATTTTTTTAAAAATCCCATACAAATTTTTAAAACGAGCCCTCAGAAGCATGCTATAGAAATTTCGTATATTAATTATTCGTCACATTCTCAGGAACATGAGAGTGCGAGTGCAGTTGTGTGTGTGTAAAGCCATATTTTTACTAAATTACAGATATTTTACTTTTTTGCGTTTTTCTCCTAAAAACGTTGTCCGATTTGGCTGAAAAAACCTATTCGCTGTAACCTAACCCGTTGAATCCGAAAATGGACACCATTTTGAGCTCCGACGAAATTTTTTTAAAAATCCCATACAAATTTTTAAAACGAGCCCTCAGAAGCATGCTATAGAAATTTCGTATATTAATTATTCGTCACATTCTCAGGAACATGAGAGTGCGAGTGCAGTTGTGTGTGTGTAAAGCCATATTTTTACCAAATTACAGATATTTTACTTTTTTGCGTTTTTCTCCTAAAAACGTCGTCCGATTTGGCTGAAAAAACCTATTCGCTGTAACCTAACCCGTTGAATCCGAAAATGGACACCATTTTGAGCTCCGACGAAATTTTTTAAAAATCCCATACAAATTTTTAAAACGAGCCCTCAGAAGCATGCTATAGAAATTTCGTATATTAATTATTCGTCACATTCTCAGGAACATGAGAGTGCGAGTGCAGTTGTGTGTGTGTAAAGCCATATTTTTACCAAATTTCAGATATTTTACTCTTTTGCGTTTTTCTCCTAAGAACGTCGTCCGATTTGGCTGAAAAAACCTCTTCGCTGTAACCTAACCCGTTGAATCCGAAAATGGACACCATTTTGAGCTCCGACGAAATTTTTTTAAAAATCCCATACAAATTTTTAAAACGAGCCCTCAGAAGCATGCTATAGAAATTTCGTATATTAATTATTCGTCACATTCTCAGGAACATGAGAGTGCGAGTGCAGTTGTGTGTGTGTAAAGCCATATTTTTACTAAATTACAGATATTTTACTTTTTTGCGTTTTTCTCCTAAAAACGTCGTCCGTTTTGGCTGAAAAAACCTATTCGCTGTAACCTAACCCGTTGAATCCGAAAATGGACACCATTTTGAGCTCCGACGAAATTTTTTTAAAAATCCCATACAAATTTTTAAAACGAGCCCTCAGAAGCATGCTATAGAAATTTCGTATATTAATTATTCGTCACATTCTCAGGAACATGAGAGTGCGAGTGCAGTTGTGTGTGTGTAAAGCCATATTTTTACTAAATTACAGATATTTTACTTTTTTGCGTTTTTCTCCTAAAAACGTTGTCCGATTTGGCTGAAAAAACCTATTCGCTGTAACCTAACCCGTTGAATCCGAAAATGGACACCATTTTGAGCTCCGACGAAATTTTTTTAAAAATCCCATACAAATTTTTAAAACGAGCCCTCAGAAGCATGCTATAGAAATTTCGTATATTAATTATTCGTCACATTCTCAGGAACATGAGAGTGCGAGTGCAGTTGTGTGTGTGTAAAGCCATATTTTTACCAAATTACAGATATTTTACTTTTTTGCGTTTTTCTCCTAAAAACGTCGTCCGATTTGGCTGAAAAAACCTATTCGCTGTAACCTAACCCGTTGAATCCGAAAATGGACACCATTTTGAGCTCCGACGAAATTTTTTTAAAAATCCCATACAAATTTTTAAAACGAGCCCTCAGAAGCATGCTATAGAAATTTCGTATATTAATTATTCGTCACATTCTCAGGAACATGAGAGTGCGAGTGCAGTTGTGTGTGTGTAAAGCCATATTTTTACCAAATTTCAGATATTTTACTCTTTTGCGTTTTTCTCCTAAGAACGTCGTCCGATTTGGCTGAAAAAACCTCTTCGCTGTAACCTAACCCGTTGAATCCGAAAATGGACACCATTTTGAGCTCCGACGAAATTTTTTTAAAAATCCCATACAAATTTTTAAAACGAGCCCTCAGAAGCATGCTATAGAAATTTCGTATATTAATTATTCGTCACATTCTCAGGAACATGAGAGTGCGAGTGCAGTTGTGTGTGTGTAAAGCCATATTTTTACTAAATTACAGATATTTTACTTTTTTGCGTTTTTCTCCTAAAAACGTCGTCCGTTTTGGCTGAAAAAACCTATTCGCTGTAACCTAACCCGTTGAATCCGAAAATGGACACCATTTTGAGCTCCGACGAAATTTTTTTAAAAATCCCATACAAATTTTTAAAACGAGCCCTCAGAAGCATGCTATAGAAATTTCGTATATTAATTATTCGTCACATTCTCAGGAACATGAGAGTGCGAGTGCAGTTGTGTGTGTGTAAAGCCATATTTTTACCAAATTACAGATATTTTACTTTTTTGCGTTTTTCTCCTAAAAACGTCGTCCGATTTGGCTGAAAACACCTATTCGCTGTAACCTAACCCGTTGAATCCGAAAATGGACACCATTTTGAGCTCCGACGAAATTTTTTTAAAAATCCCATACAAATTTTTAAAACGAGCCCTCAGAAGCATGCTATAGAAATTTCGTATATTAATTATTCGTCACATTCTCAGGAACATGAGAGTGCGAGTGCAGTTGTGTGTGTGTAAAGCCATATTTTTACCAAATTACAGATATTTTACTTTTTTGCGTTTTTCTCCTAAAAACGTCGTCCGATTTGGCTGAAAAAACCTATTCGCTGTAACCTAACCCGTTGAATCCGAAAATGGACACCATTTTGAGCTCCGACGAAATTTTTTTAAAAATCCCATACAAATTTTTAAAACGAGCCCTCAGAAGCATGCTATAGAAATTTCGTATATTAATTATTCGTCACATTCTCAGGAACATGAGAGTGCGAGTGCAGTTGTGTGTGTGTAAAGCCATATTTTTACCAAATTACAGATATTTTACTTTTTTGCGTTTTTCTCCTAAAAACGTCGTCCGATTTGGCTGAAAAAACCTTTTCGCTGTAACCTAACCCGTTGAATCCGAAAATGAACACCATTTTGAGCTCCGACGAAATTTTTTTAAAAATCCCATACAAATTTTTAAAACGAGCCCTCAGAAGCATGCTATAGAAATTTCGTATATTAATTATTCGTCACATTCTCAGGAACATGAGAGTGCGAGTGCAGTTGTGTGTGTGTAAAGCCATATTTTTACTAAATTACAGATATTTTACTTTTTTGCGTTTTTCTCCTAAAAACGTTCTCCGATTTGGCTGAAAAAACCTATTCGCTGTAACCTAACCCGTTGAATCCGAAAATGGACACCATTTTGAGCTCCGACGAAATTTTTTTAAAAATCCCATACAAATTTTTAAAACGAGCCCTCAGAAGCATGCTATAGAAATTTCGTATATTAATTATTCGTCACATTCTCAGGAACATGAGAGTGCGAGTGCAGTTGTGTGTGTGTAAAGCCATATTTTTACCAAATTACAGATATTTTACTTTTTTGCGTTTTTCTCCTAAAAACGTCGTCCGATTTGGCTGAAAAAACCTATTCGCTGTAACCTAACCCGTTGAATCCGAAAATGGACACCATTTTGAGCTCCGACGAAATTTTTTTAAAAATCCCATACAAATTTTTAAAACGAGCCCTCAGAAGCATGCTATAGAAATTTCGTATATTAATTATTCGTCACATTCTCAGGAACATGAGAGTGCGAGTGCAGTTGTGTGTGTGTAAAGCCATATTTTTACCAAATTTCAGATATTTTACTCTTTTGCGTTTTTCTCCTAAAAACGTCGTCCGATTTGGCTGAAAAAACCTCTTCGCTGTAACCTAACCCGTTGAATCCGAAAATGGACACCATTTTGAGCTCCGACGAAATTTTTTTAAAAATCCCATACAAATTTTTAAAACGAGCCCTCAGAAGCATGCTATAGAAATTTCGTATATTAATTATTCGTCACATTCTCAGGAACATGAGAGTGCGAGTGCAGTTGTGTGTGTGTAAAGCCATATTTTTACTAAATTACAGATATTTTACTTTTTTGCGTTTTTCTCCTAAAAACGTCGTCCGATTTGGCTGAAAAAACCTATTCGCTGTAACCCAACCCGTTGAATCCGAAAGTGGGCACCATTTTGAGCTCCGACAAAATTTTTTAATTGTAAATATTTTTTATTTATCTGCAGCGCTCTCTATTTAATACCAGCAATGTTTCTATGTGGTCTACGCTGTAAACTGAAGCTTTAATGAAATTCAGAAGAAGGTGGCGCCTATCATCAATTAAAAATCCATTAAAAGAAAAAATTTATTCAACGTTGGGACTTATTAGATAAAAGAAGTTATCGTACGAGATTTTTACGATAAAATAAAACAACAATATGCGCCCTCTATTTGTCAATGGAAATTAGATATCACGGCCACAATCCCCTAGCAGAGTCTTACACCCTTAAACATAACATTGCCAACAAGTCCCAGTATTATCATATCGCTTTTTCATGTAATTTTGAATTATAAAGTATACTTTCGGTAGGCACATAAATCTCTAGCTTTGTTCGAACAAATCTTTTAACTCTTACCCTACGTCTATACTCGCAATTTATATTTGTAAACATAAGCAATAACGTCGGCAGAATGACGTCACAGAAATGCTCTATGTTTAATATTTTTTTCCGAGTGGAGAAAACGTGTGTCTTAACACGAAACATGAATTTGTATTTAAATAAATACTTACATTCAGCCTTATATCGGTTCTCGATGGCGGTAACACCGTAAGTCGAATTTTGTAGTAGATTAAAGAACTTTAATTTAATTTACTTTAATCTAATACTGAGTCGTTTTCGACATCGAGAACCGAAATAAGGCTGATTATCTTTGGCAACCAATTTATATTTAATTGTTTTTTTTATTATTATTTTGTAAATTTTGTATTTAAATTTTATATGTATTTTTAAGTTTAAAATTTTTCTATTTTGTTACTGATATGTAATTGATTTTGACAGCTTGTGTTAAAAGATAATTGCTCAGCATGACATTTGTTGATGAACATGTGTTTAAATACATATTTATGCAGTCCTACAGTAATAATTGCCAACCAAATTGCTCGTCTAGACTTAGGGTTAAGTAGACACCTAATTTGTGTGGCACAAACTGCCAACTGGGCCTGCATGGGACCACTTGTATTTAGAATGTAGTTTAAGGGCTACAGCAGGAACATTTTGTTGTCAGCTAGAAAAAAGGCACAGTTAGCCAAAGTAAGACCAATCTTTTTCTTAAAGATTGAGGCGTAATATCTTACTGCTAACTATAATCTTTGTATTTACAACGCTGATTTACAACGTTACTGTTACTCCCGGCTAACTGAGCAGTAATTCTTCGAAATAAATGTTATGTGTTGCGTATGATTTTTGACACGTTTCGTATCGATTTTATTTTATAAGATATATATGTATGTATGTATGTATGTATATAATAGGGCAGGCCCAGGTGGATACAATATGCACAACATTTCCATTTGGCCAATTGCCACGCCAACGGTATTTTAATTTACATTTTTTTTCTCGTTTTCTTGCTAAAAACATTTTGGTTGAGGTTCTAATATATTTAATAACTGGAAAAAAGCAAAAAAAAAAAATGCCTACGCAGGCCCAGGTATACACTTTAGGGTTAAAACAAACTATTTTGTTTTTTTTTTTAATATTGTGTACAATTTTCGCTTTATTAGAATTTTTTGTTAATTTAAATTTTCGTTTAATTATTTTGCATAAATTTTTTTTATCATTAGTTTGTTATTTATTAAAAGTTGTTGTTGGATGTGTGTGTGTGTGTTTTTTTTAAGTTAATTTTAAATTAAAAATTGCTTATAATAAATTTGTTTTTAATTTATATACTACATTATTAGAATACAATATACAATATTTATTTATTTATTTTTATATATATGTATAACTATTTATATACATATGTGTATATAAATACAAAGGACATTTTTTAAGAAAAAAAAAAACATAATGTAAATAAAAACACAAATAAACCATAAAGATACAAATTTTTTAAATAATAAAAAAAAATATTGCGTTTTAGCTAATTTTATATTACAATGTTAAAAATATAATTCAATGAGTGTTTATTAAAAAAAATATTCAGTTACAAGTAAAAATAGTCGGTCATGTTCAGGAAATCCAGTCAAATTTAAACCGAATTGGCCGTTACTTTTTCTGATTCAAAAAGTAGTTCTGGGTTCTAATCACCGCATTCCATACTATCGTATCGAATAAACTATCGTTTTTTTTTTGCATACGATAGACACTGACGTTTCGAATGAAAACTCGAGAAATATACACACTTATGTAAGTGTAAGAAAATGTAAGTTTTTATTTAAAATTAAAAAAAAAACGTTTCAAATGCACAAATTTAACTTATTTCATTTAGCGATCCCAAATTAGTTTTAGGGTTTGTTTAAAATGTTGCAATTTTTCGCGAATTTTAGAAATGTTCGCGATAGAAGCGATTTGTTATTGTAATTTTTCTGATTATTTACAGCTTTACAGCTTTACCGATTTACAATAAATAGTAGACTTTGCCGTAATGCCGCTGTTTGAAATTTTTTGCGAATTTCCGCTAATTTTACAATTTTTACCGAATTTTCGCCATTCCTTATAGTTTTTTGAACTTTTAATTCGTTTTATGGCTTGTTTAAAATATTAAAACTTTTCGCGAATTTTTTACAAGTTTTCAATTTTTCGCGAATTTTAGCCATGTTCCCGATTAAAGCGATTTTTTCCTGTGATTCTTTACAGCTTTAACGATTTTTAATAAATAGTAGACCATGCCGCTGTTTGCAAATTTTTGCGAATTTCCGCTAATATAACATTTTTAACCGAATTTTAACTTTTAATAAATTTTATGGCTTGTTTGAAATATTAAAACTTTTCGCAAATTTCCGCTATTTTTGAAAACTTTTTTTTTGTTATTTCCCGACACTCTGTTCTTTTAGCCCGTTTAGCGAATTCAAATAAATATTAGGGTTTGTTAACAATTTTTTTTTTTTTTGCTATTTTTCGCGAATTTTATCCATGTTCGCAATTTTTAATAAAAATTAGACTGTGCTATCATGCCGCTCTTAGCAAATTAGCGATATTTAATTCAAATATGGAAATAATTCTATAAATTTCCAAAAACACAGTTTTCTTAAATACATTAATTGTTTTTTTTTACAACTCCGAATATAATGACAAAGGTTTTTAAAATCAGGTATGTTATTTTATTCACAGGGAATTCATGATACGAAATTAAAATCCATGTGAATTAAGAATTTCATTCGGAAATTTTCACATGTGGAATTCATGATAAGGGTGGTAATGTCGAGTTACTCGATATCGAATGCTATTTTGAATATTACGAATGTCATGATACAAAAAATAAATAATTTCGATCCATTTTGCTCGATATCATATGCGGTGATAAGACCCCTGGTTAGAAAAAAGAATATTAAAAGTATATAAAAGAGAATATTTTTAAACAATATCGTTTTTAGGATTTGTTCGATTTCAATTCCACTCGAATTTGATTTCCAAAACTGGCTGCTTTTATTCGATTACTAAAAAGTTTGGGGTTTTTTTTCAGATATATAATTTCAAGAGATCGTAAGGAAACTTTTTATAAAAACATTTGTTTTTGTAAATTATTTTAAATCAGCTGCGGTTTCGTGCTATTTGGAGCGGTACATTTTCGAATTTGAATGTATTTATTATTGGAATTCTGTTGTATTGTTTAGGACAAGCAGTGAAAAAATATGTTCGAATGTAAACAAAAACTTTGAAAATTTTAAAAAAAGTTATCAAAATAACAGCTGGATTTTTGAACTAAATTTATTTCAATAACTGTAAAGAATTTAAAAAAGTGGGATGAAACCCCACTGAAGCTAAATTATTTGAAAACAAACATTCCGCCGTGGTCACGTTTAATTTTATTTTTTAAATTTGTAGACAAAAATCATCATCATCATCACTGAATTGTACTCAAGTTTTCAAAGATTTTGAATAAACAGTTAATTGCTACATCTTCCCTAAAATCTCGTTTAATTATTTTTTGTTTTCTTAATAAATTTAATGGTCATGTTCTGAAAATCAAGTCAAATTTATATTGATGTTGTTTTTTCAGTTTAATTTTTCTTTAAATGTCCGTATTTTTTTCTAATTTTTAAAGTATTTCTAAGATTTATACAACCATGTTATGGAAATCGTATTCAAGTGCAATTAAAATTTAACAAATCTTGAAAATAATCCTTCATATAAATATTCTCTTTATATACCTGATACTTTTATAACAACTCATCCTTGTCAGAACCTACTCCTTTAATGAGGAAAAGTAAAGCTTATTATATAAAAAAAAATTTAATTGAAAATCTTCATCGATTTCCAAAACGTGGCCTATAAAATATAAAAACTGTATTATAATCAAGGCGAATTCATTGCAGGTAATCTTGGTACTTCAACAAGTACAACTCCTTCAAACACCAAAAGCAATTTGTTGTTGTTAAATCATTGTACAATTTCAAAAAGAGAAAGAAAAAACAGGACCAATAATATAACTAGGCCTGTTCTGAAAATCACGTGAGTTCAAATTACGTGCTTTTTAAATCGCACGTGTGATTTTGTGGTGTTCTGAAAATTACACCGTTTGTGTTTCTCGGTGTGCTTTCGGCAATTGAAAATCATACCGAAAAACAGAAAAACGAAACATCACAGTATCACACTGTGATTTAAAAAGACACATGTGATATAAAATCACGTGTTTTGAATTAAAGTGATGTTCCGAACAGGCCTGAATTAAAAAAATTTCAGCATCCAACAATTCTACAGCAAAAAATAAAGTTATCAGCGGTGCCGCTAAGTTCACCCGTAACGACTTCGCCTTGATTATAATTGAAGCTTTTTGTAAATTTGTCATTTTTTATAATTTTTTATATTCCTTAGATTTCTGAAATTTTGAAATTTCTTTAAATATCATTAGAATCCAGAGATGTTAATGAATCATTCAATTTTGATTTTAATTCATTACGAATTAGCTAAATTTTGAATTAATTCTTTTCACACAAATAAAATTAATTGAATGAAATTTGAGTCAATTCATTTCCAATTCATTTGAATTGAATTGACTTTGAATTAATTCAAGTGAGTTAGAAAAAATGAATTGCATTTCATTTCCAATTCATTATTAATTCAAAATCAATTCGTTATACTGTATAATTTAATTATTTAAATACATAACTAATAATTTATAATTTGTAATTTTCCAAAAAATTTTCAAACCTTTGTTGTAATTGAAAAGAATTGTTCAAAAAGCAAACTCCTTGGAGAGCAGGGCTGCCAGGTACTTTTTTCTTTCTCCCCAAATTAAAAAATAAATTTTCCCAAATATCCCCCATTAAAAGAAAGAATCCCCAAAATATGCCCCTGTAAAAAAATACATTTTAACGGATAATTTAAATATTCTTTTGAGTTTTACTTGTACCCTGTTCTACTAGAGATTATTTTTATAGAAAGGAAATATGTAGTTGTTTTTTAAATATATATACAGTCGAACTTTCCTATAATGTATTTGCATGGGACCACAAAATCACTTGATTTTTTAAGAAAGTTTATTATACAAAATTAATTGTATATCCACTTTTTTAAAAAATAATGAGGCTGTTCTAGTTTGGATTACATTTACTTCCGTGAGTACTTTGCTACCGTTTCACACGCACCCAAAGAGAAAAATTTGTATAACATTTTCATAAAATTCTTTTGTTAGAGAAGTCTTTACAGCACACCCCTGTATGACTGTCGTAAACGACATAAATACGAAAGACAAACTTTCTATGGACTAATTTATGCAATGATATTTTAGATATGTTTTGAGACATGTGTAATTACACACATCATGTGTAATTTATTTTCATGTGTAGGCCATGTGTAATTTTAAATGATAACATTTTGTAGAACTGATTTTTTTTAGCAATCGAGATTTAGCTTTAGCTAAGCGAAATTCAGAATACCGCTGATGTTAAAATATAAAAAAAATTTATATTTTATAAAATATTCAGCCCATTTTTTCCATTTGTTTGCTCTACTGCCTGTTTTTCAAAATAAAATAAACATTTTATTTTACAATAAAAAAAAAAAAAACAGGCAGATAATTGTAAATTTTTTTCGGTTGCCGATTTGTCAAAATGGTAACTGACAAAAGTCGCCTTAAGGTATGTTTAGACCTTATAAATATTTGACGAAAATATACAAAAAAGCGTTACCAGCAAATTTATCAAACTTTAGCTTTTTAAAAAACATTTATTGATTTACTTAACTTTTTTTGTAAGAAGATAATTATTTTATGTAATTTGGAAACTGTTAAATGATCTAGCAAACGTTTTGTAAAAGCAAAAATTTGTTTAATAAAACTAGTGGTTACATGTAGGACGTCAAATATTGGATAGATGTGAACATAGATTGATTTTCCTTATATAAATCTTTATTTCAGTTGGTTGCGTTGCCATTTGACAACGAAACAGAATCGAATTTAATGTAAATTAAAAATTTTAAAGTTTGTAAAATAATTTTATAAGCTATTTTTCTCTTTAAATTCAAAAAACCATACTAAGAACTCATTGATCATGTTCGAAAAAGAATAAAAGTGAAATTAATACAAATTTCAAAATATATTTTGAAAGTAAGTAATTTAGATTTTAAGCCTACACATTTTTGTGTGTACATATATTAAGCGGAACATATTTT
The DNA here is from genome assembly GCA_949318255.1 of Pollenia labialis. Taxonomy (NCBI): domain Eukaryota; kingdom Metazoa; phylum Arthropoda; class Insecta; order Diptera; family Polleniidae; genus Pollenia; species Pollenia labialis. The sequence continues at coordinate 117,641,892 of OX439143.1, forward strand.
CATCTTTTTTCTCTTTGAATTCAGAACACACATATTAAAATATTATTTATAAAGTTCGAAATCCAGTTAAGGTTAAATTACGAAATATAATGTACATAATCATTTCAAAATATTAAAAAATTCGATCAAGATTGAAAAACTTTTTTAGATAATTTTTTCAATAAAAAAATTAACTATAAATTTCGAATATAAAAAGAATAAAAACTTTTTTAGATACATTTTTGAAGAACAGAAAACCTAATAAGAATATTATTCGAAATTAAAATTATATAAAAATGACAAATTTTCAAAACTTCTGCTTAAAGTTAAATTAAAAAAAATGTTAAAAAGCTTATCGGAAATGTTCTGGAAATCGAGTGAAATTAAAATCGGTTGGGGGTTAAATTTGTTTAAAAATGACAGTTGTTTTTTCTAATTTAAAGAGAAGCTCTGGCAAAGTCTGGCTCCACACTATAATAGCTTAAGTTTATTGGTGAGAGGAGAAGAGAACATGCTTTTTTTCTCTCCCCTCTCACCAATAAATTCCAACTTTGTGAAAGGAAACTTTCATAGTGTGAACCTAGATGAAGATAAGAAGAACTCAAACTTTTAAAACACGAACGTTTTAAAAAATTTTTTTCGATTTTAATTTCACTCGAATTCGGTTTTCAGAGCATGACTCTATATTTTTTTTTGTTTTGATTGTTTTATAAAATTAAAAAAAAATTTAAATATTACACATAGTTTTTTTAAGGTGTATAAATAAATTTTTGCGTTTTTTTTTCGAAATGACTAAACTATCAGTCCATGTTTGTTTGTTGCGTTTTTTTTTTTTTTTTTGTTTAACAAACATTTTTGTTTGTATTTTAAGAAATGCTTTGTTTTCTTTGATAATTGAGTTCTTTTTTGTTCGTAAAGATTTTGTTCTTTTTGTTTGGAGGTGGGGAAATTTTGTTTAAAAATTTACAATTTTTTTAAGGTGTTAGAGGAAAGTTTTTTTTTAAGGAGAGGAAAGGGAAGGAAAGTTAGAGAGTGATGTTTTTTCGTGTTTTGTTGTTCTTAAACTAATAACTTATATATGACTATAATTAAATGGCATAAATTCATTTCATTTTATCTCGAATGTGAAATTTTTTTTTTTGTTTAAATAGTTTAACAAATCTCGTGTGATGTTAATCATCAGAGAATATCGGGTGTGTTGTTGTCATCATGTGAATGTTGTAATAAGCCTTTTCTTTCGTCCGGCGCTGTACTTAAATTATTTTCCGGCACTACTGCCGGCTCCACAATGGCATCAGCATACATGGATTCATAAACAGGATTGGCAAAGTTGCCCTGAATTATAACATTTGAAAACAATTTTTTATGATAATAATATAATTTCGATGAAAGAGAAAGAGGAACAAAATATCTTACCTTATCATCTTCATGTACAAAGGCGGGAGTTTCATCAGCATCACCTCGATACATGGGATTTGTAAGCATAATTTCAACATTTTCCGTAAGGCGGGCGTGAGAGAAGGGTTGTGATATGCGATGTTTTCTGAAAGGATAATTGTAGAGGTAGAACAAATGTAAATTAAAATCTTTATTTTTTTGAAATCTTAAAAATTTTAATATTTAGTATTGTGGTTATTTTGTTGAACTATTTATGCTCGTCGATGGCTGCGAGTGTAAGACGGCAAATCCATCTGAGGAGATCGATTGGTTGCGATCGAAACATGTCATGGTAACCAGCCGCCTGCGTTCGAATCTCAGGTCAGTCAAGAATGAATGATTATCAATAACAATTTTAATTAATTTCCATGTTTTAAAATTCCTTTCTTCATAAAAATAATTTAATGAAAATTAAATTTGATGATCTTGAGCCGAATTAAAATATTGAAAATTTGGATTAAAAACCATAAATAGTTCAACAAAATAACCACAATACTAATTATTGTTAAAGCTAAGGCACGAGCTCTATGTGTACATTTGTCCTTCAAGTTGTGCTAAAAAAAGGTCAACAAGAAAAAGAAAGACAAAAATGAAAAAACACAAAAATAAAAAATGTACTTTGGACTTCAAGAAACATTCTTGACAAAAGTAAGGAAAAAACAGAAGTAAGGAAAAACATGTAAAATCAATAAAAATGGATAATCATTCAAAAACAAAAAAAAAACAAATTTCGAACTACCAAAGGTTAAAATACAATTTGGTTGAAGGATTGATGTTTGACTATTGACATCAGCAGTCGTCGATGGCTGCGAGTGTAAGACGGCAAATCCATCTGAGGAGATCGAGTGGTTGCGATCGAAACATGTCATGGTAACCAGCCGCCTGGGTTCGAATCTCAGGTCAGTCAAGAATGAATGATTATCAATAACAATTTTAATTTATTTTCATGTTGTAAAATTTCTTTCTTCATAAAAATAATTTAATGAAAATTAAATTTGATGAACTTGAGCCGAATTAAAATATTAAAATTTTTATATTTTTCTAAAATTGTTTTACTTTCAAGATTACTTTTTTTAATTTTACCTATTTTTATAAATTGATCAAATTTAATGTGTACTTACTTCAAAAAATATAGACCACCACCGAACAATGCTAATACTAAAATAGCAATAGCCATAATAATGGCTAAAATTGACATAATATTAGCGGAATGTTCGGTTTCACTTCTTAAAGCGTTTGCACTATCAGCCAAACAAGTGGTAACTCTACCATCATCGCATCTGAAAAAAGAAATTACAAAATTTTAAAATTTTTTTAAGATCTAAAATTAAAAAAAAAAATTCAAAAAGTTTATTTTCGAATCTTTATATGTACATCGAGTCATAACCGCAAAAAAAGCTTAAGCGAAAATACAAAATTTTGCTTAAGATGTTTCTTGTTTTATTTCATAAAAAAGGGTACCTTATGTGACCAGTACATTTTAGGAGATGATGCAAGTGTTACCCATAAAGTCATTTATTAAATAAAACCAAAACTTAAAATTATGTCGCTTAAGCTTTTTTTGCCATAATGCCTTGACATACACACAAACATACAGACACATTTTTTTCAATTAAACAAAAGAAGAATTTCAATATTTTTCTTAAACTTACTTGCACTCATTTATAGAACTACCCGTTTGACAGACACCACATTCGCCTACACAGGAGGGCGGTATATCGCAAGCATCTCCCTCCCACTCCCCTATACACGAACAATGCGGTATCGCGTAAGCGTCTAAATGACAAACGCCATTATTTTGACAATAACGTATACAGGGGTTATCTTCTGAAACGGGTCTTTCACAGAAGTCACCATTCCATTGATCAGTACAATTACACATGGCTACGCTTTTGATGACGTGACAGGTGCCACTATTTTGACAAATAATACCGGTACAGGGATTGCGTAAGGGAATGTCAGAAGCATCGCAAACTGAGAGAGAAAGAAAAATGTATTTTTAAGCGGAAATGGGGGAATTATTGGTTAATTCAAAAGTTTTTTCTTACATTGTGGTGGATTGGTTGTCTTACATAAATCAGTTTCACAACGCTCTCCTACATAACGCTCGGAACAGGTACACATTAATTTCTGTTGTTTTTCTGCACAAAGACCTCCATTTAGGCAATAGTTGGCACACGAATCTGATTCACATTGTTCGCCATAGAAACCTTGCAGACATTGGCATTGAGGCCCTCCTTTACTGCCAATATTACAAACACCACCATTTTTGCAAAAACCAGAACAGACATCCACTTCACAACGTTTGCCAGTAAAGCTGAAAATTATAAAAAATTTTAGAAATAAAAAATAATTTAGTTCAATTTTTAAAAAAGAAAAGGAAGCCCTTAAATCAACAGTTTCTGCAACCCAATTTTTCTCAAACCATCATATCGACCAATTAGCGCAAAAAAGCTTTAACGACAAATGCACAATTTTACAGAAGGTTTTTTTTTATTTGATTTCGAAAATTGTTTTTGATATAAAATCATAACGATACCTTAAGTGACCATGACATTTTAGGAGATGATACAAGTTTTCCCAATAAAGTAATTTATTAAAAAAACGATCATTAAAAATTATGTCGCTTAAGCTATTTTTGCGGTAAGGGCTCAATAAGTAAACTTGTAATACTTTTAACTTACCCATCTGGACATTCACATTGAGTTGTACCCGTTAAAGTCTCGCGACAAATGCCACCATTAGCACACGTTAGATTAACACAATGTTCACATTGCTCGCCTATATACATGGGTGGGCAGGTACATTTCATGCGATCATCAGAGATCAAACAAACTCCACCATTATGACAACGTGACTGACATTCGGGTACCGATGTTTCACAGCGAGGTCCTGACCAACCCGGCGTACAACTACATTTAAGTGGTGGTGGTTCCAAAGAGCCCGGTATTTGTGCATCTATAATGCAAAGACCGTAGTTTTTGCAATAATTCGAGCAGCGATAGTGTTCGCAAAATTCACCCTCGAATTGAGGCTGACAAACACATTTCGGTATATGATTGATGACTTTACATGTTCCGAGATTACATTTGAGGGGACAGTAGTCGGGTATAGTAGCATAATCTGCCACGCATTTATCATTCGCGAAATGATAATCCTTAGGACATTTACATCTAAAGCCACTATCGGTCTCAGTGCTGAGTATACACAAAGCACCCATATATTTGCAGGGTTCCTTGGAGCAGGGGTTTGTTACTAAAGAAAAATTATAAAAAAAAATAAGTAACAAGAATTCAATCTAATTTCATTTAATACAAAAACTTACTATTACGATTTTGTTTAAGTGGATGTAAAATACCAATATCGGAGGAACGATAGCCCTTAAGTAAATAAGTGCCATTGTCATTGCCAAATTTGTTCATTTTAATAATACTCTGATCATATAATTTGATATATAAATAATCCTCAAATACATCAATCTTTTGGGGTTTTTCTGTAAGAACAAATATTCAATTTGAAGTAATTTTAAATAAAATCTTTTCAAACGTTTACCTTTATTTGAAAACCTTCGTACCACATTTCGTTCTTTGCCATTCAAACGACAAGTTTCCACTGTGCCTTTACGATAATCAGCCCAGTATAATCGACCAGTTGGATAATCAATGGCCAAACTAATGGGCCAGCCAACATCTCTTTCCACCAGACTTCTTTTATTTTGACCATCCAGTGAAGCCATTAAAATTCCATTTTCTAAAGTCGACCAAATCATAATGCGAGACTCAGGTTCTACTACAATATCGGTGGGATTTAAGCCGGTTGAAACCAATGAAGCAAATTTCTTGCCATCTATATCGGTAACAATGATTTCATTGTGGCGCGAGTCAATTATATACACCAACTGGGTAACCCATTCAATGGCTAAAGATTTAGGATCATCCAAAGCGGGAATCTAAAATAAATCAATGGCATTATACAACTATATTTGAAATTCCTCTTCTTCCAAAGTTTATATTAATTACATCAAAAGCTTTTAATTCCTTGAGATCTCTTCTCACTCGTACAGCTGTAACTTCGGTATTGGGAGTTGCGATTTTCATGGTATGAACTTTACCATGATGAGAATCTATCCAAAATAGTAAAGTATCTTTGGGTCTTATCAAAATATCGAATACATCAATTTTTAAACTATCTGTTTGGAAGAAACCCACTACAGTGGTGCCTTCTTGTTTGGCAGGTAAAATAAAACGAAATTCTTGTTCTGAAGCCAACAGTAAAACTTGATCAGGACCTGAAAAAAATGTTTGACATAACTGAAAACATGCAATTATTTTCAATCACTCACCCGACGCCAAACATGTATCATTTTTCAACGAGCCCTTGAAATAACCATCCGTACATTTACAATTAAAATGCCCAGCCTTTTTCTCGATACAAATCTGAGAGCAAGTACCAAAACCACAGACTGGCGGTTGACAGTTCATTTCATCGGAGCCATCAATGCAATTGTATTGACCGTCACAACGGAATATTTTCGAAATACAGTCCTCATTTTCACACTGGAATTGATCGTGGCGGCATTTGGGAAGGGCAGCGCAGACCTCGTCGGCTTCATCTTCATTAGTACCGCAATCATTGACCCCATCACATAAGGCTGACTTGCGTATGCACTTAAGATTGGAACACTTAAAGGCATTCGCATGGCAATGAACAAGGGCACAGGTCTCATAGCTCTCATCACTGCCATCGGTACAATCATCCCAACCATCACATTTCCAACGAGCCATAATGCATTTGCCATTCGCACAAGTGAAATGATCATGAGGGCAAGTACAGTTGACCTCATCGCTGCCATCAGGACAATCGTCGTCTCCATCACACTGGTATTGTCTAAATTTTAAAAATAGAGCTTGTTAAGAAAAATAAAGTTTTTAAAAATCATTTTAAATACTAACTTGTTAATGCAGGTATTGAAAGCAGCACATTTAAACTGATGCTCTTTACAAGTAATATTACAATTAATCTCATCACTACTGTCATCGCAATGAATTTCGCCATCACATCTATGATCATGTTTAATGCACTTGCCTGTACCGCATCTAAACTCGCTTTCCGAGCAATTGCGCATTTGGCAATTCAATTCATCGCTGCCATCTCCACAATCATTTTCATAGTCGCAGCGCCATCTACCGGGTATACATTTTGAATTGTTGCACTTAAAGTATGTTGGATCACAGTCTTCCTTCGACGAATGACAGGATGGAGGTTCATCTTCACCATTCGGGCAATCATCCTCACCGTCACATCTCCAAGACATAGGTATACAACGACCCGAGTCACATTGAAAATCACTTGAGCCACAAGAAACTCGTCCGCAATTTTGCTCATCTGACTTATCTGGACAATCGATGTCACCATCACAAACCCATATGAAAGGCATGCAACGATTATTGCCACATTGGAATTGATTTTTGGTACAGTTGAGAGGAGCGCAGCCACTTTCATCCTCTCCATTAGGACAGTCTCGAACACCATCACATTTTTTCACATTATCTATGCAGAAGGCAGTGGTATTTTCGGAGGCTTCACATTTCATATGATTTTCGAAACAGGTAAATTTGTCGCAATTTTGTTCATCCGAGTTATCACCGCATTGATTGGTGCCATCACATATAGCCGAGGGATGTATACATTTCTTATTATTGCACTGATACTGTCCTGGTTCGCAATGGAAAGGTGGACAACTTTCGGGTTCATCACTGCCATCGCCACAATCATCTTGGGTATCACATTTCCAATAGAACGGTATGCACTTAAATGTTTGTGAGCATTGGAAATGGGCTGCTGTGCAATTGGCTATGCAAGATTTATTATCACTATCCAAATAAAAATTATTGGGACAGGCACATTTGTAATAGGGAGCTTCAGGCGAAAGCAGACATAAAGTCGAACAATTTGCCATTTCACAAGGATTTCCCCTGTGTGGTTGTTGTTGACGATAAGGATGATAGATTCGTAAATCCATGGGTCTGTGTATGGTGGTTATTAAAGTAGAGCAGTTTTGTCCGGAGAATTTATTACAGTACTCTATGGATTTAGTTTCCCAGTCTGACCAGTAGACCTTGTCTTCCCAAACAGCTATGGCAAATATATGATGAAGATTTAGTTGGGGGTTAAGTTTGCGCGCCATAATCACTTTTATATTTTTGCCATCTAAATCGGATACAGAAATTGTGTCTTCACGGGCATCTCCCCAAAATAGTTGATTACTTTCGAAAGACAATGTTAAGGCATTCGGCCAACCCATATTTTCACGAATTATTACTCGGGAATTAGAACCGTCCATACCTGCTTTACCGATATGGGGATTGTCACCCCAATCGGACCAATATAAATTTCTATTAAAAGGATCTAAAGCAACTCCACGAGGTTCTCGTAGATTCTCATTTATTAAAACCTTGCGATAACGTCCATCCAATTTAGAAACTTCTATGGTATCCAAACCTTTGTCACACCAGTACAGATTTTTCGCCACCCAATCAACTGCCAGTCCATCAGGATTTTTTAACATGGCTTGATGCAAAGTTGTAGTCTTATTCTCCACCATACAAAACCGTTTTATCATGCCCACAGTAGAGGTAACATCTGACCAAAATAAGCACTTTGAGGCCCAGTCGAAGTCCAGAGCCACGGCATTAGATAATTGGTGTATAAGAATAGAACCATTGCCTCTCATATCTACTTGTCTTATATAATAACGATTGGAGAATATTAGCCTGGCCGTTTCATTGCTGGTGGCCTTGCAGGTATGTTGATCGTCTTTGAGCTCATAGCCCTTCATGCACAAGCATTTGTAAGACCCATAGGTATTGGCACAAATTTGAGAACAATGGTGGGTACCACTACATTCATCTATATCATCACATAGGTGGTGGTTGGCATGCAACTTGTAACCAGGATCACATTGACACTCGTAACCAATCTTCTTATCGATACACAGATGTTCACAAATGTCTGGTGTTAAGCATTCATTAACATTGCACAAGGATTCATCGGAGAAATCGCCACAATCGTTGCGGCCATCGCATAAAAAGTCTTCTGAAACACAGGCTCCATTTTTACATTGATATTGTCCATTACCACAAGACATTGTCGATTCGCCACACAATTCCGCGGACTCATCAGAAGCATCAGAGCAATCGGGCCGGGAGTTGCAAGTAAGATTTTTGGATATGCACTCCAAATTATGGCACTGGAATTCTAATTCTTCCAAACAAACTTGAGTATAATTAAAATGTACACAATCTTCATATTCATCCTCTCCATTAGGACAATCGTGATCTCCATCGCAGACCAAGTGGCGATCCAGACAAATTCCATTGGAACATAAAAATGACGGTGCTACACAGTCGGGTATATGAGGCACAGAGGCAACTGCACAGTGATCACCTTCATCTTCGAAACCAGGACCAGGACAATCGCGCTCTCCATCGCAAACCCATTTTTGAGGTATACAACGACCCGACGATTTGCACTGGAACAAATGAGGTCTACATACACGATTAGGGCACTGAGCTCCCTCATCCGAACCATCCTCACAATCTGGTTTGGCGTCACATTGCCAACTTGCTGGTATACACATGTTATCGCATCTGAATTCATTTGGTTTGCACTGCAGCTTACAACCCACTTCATCGGAACTAAAGTTTCCTGTCACAGCATCTATACAATCATCCTCTCCATCACAACGCCACTTTTCATTAATACAACGACCATTAGAGCATTGGAATTGACCAGGTCCACAAGCTACTTTAGCGACATGATCACAGTTTTGTTCATCACTGCCATCGGGGCAGTCTGTGTCACCATCACAACGCCACATAGGCATAATGCAAGCTGTCGAATTGGGACAATGTTCATAGAGGGCATCACCTGCTGGACACTCTGAGACAGGACAGTGTTTTTCATCACTGAAATCTTTGCAATCACGCATCTGATCACACACGAATTGCTGTGATATACACTCACCACTGCCACATCTGAACTTTTCGGGCTCACATTTACAAATCAATTCCGACTCATCGGAACCATCACCACATTGATGCACACCATCACAGGTTTCGTTCTGAGGTATACAACGATGATTGTTGCACATAAAATAGTCATTGGGACACACTCGTATAATGCAATAACTACGTGACTCATCCGAGCCATCCAAACAGTGAGAAATGCTATCACAGGTCAAGTGCAAGGGTATGCATTCTCCAGAATGGCAGGGGAATTGATTCTTCTCACATTTGGTATTCAATTGTTGGATACATCTTTTGCCATCCGAAGCCAGTACACCACGAGTACACTGACAACTGGCCGTACCATTTTTATTTAAAATGCAAACATCTTCACAGCCACCATTTAATATCTTGCACTGATTGGAATCGCAATTAACAGTGGTATTCTGTATTGCCACCACTCCCATGGGACGTTCAATACGATCTCTCAACAGTACCATATCAGAGCCAGTATATTTATTTGCTCTGACCAAGGCCCCCAAAACCCAATCGGACCAAAACAGTAGGTCTCCATAAACTGCTATAGCAAATGGATGTTTGGGAGTCGAATGAGCCAAAACAACTCTGTGTGAGCCATCATAATTAGCACGTTCTATTTTATCGATGCGTGCATCCGCCCAGTATAACTTTTGATCTTCCAAGTCCAAAGTTATGGCATTTGGCATTTTTATGTCCTTCTTTATAATTGATTCCAAACCAAATCCAGTTACATACGCTCGTTGTATAGAAGGAGCTTCTTCATTCCAATTGGTCCAGTAAATCATGCCCAAACAAGGTTCTACGGCAATGCCTCTGGGCTTGTCTTTTGAATTCAATACCCTTATGCGGCTGACCAGTTGAGTATTATTATCGGGATTGTCATTAATATAATGTAAGTCTAAACTGCATATGGAAGCATCATTATTGGAAGTCCAAAATAACATTTGATTTACAATATCAAATGCCAAACCTTCTACTCTTCCTTGATGACTAACCAACACCCGATTGTTACTGCCATTAAAGTTCACCGCATTTATAGTGCTTAACACCATATCCGAGTAATACAATATGCTGTTTTCATAATCATAGGTCAAAGCTATAACATTAACCATCATGGTGGAATTGCGTATACTTCGCACTGGACCATTTTTGTCGGTATGATCTGTCAGATGAACACTCTCTATAGTGCTGCGATGAGAGATAAAGAGAAAAGAAACATAAGGCTCACAAGATACCCCATCACTAGCTACACGGCTGTGAGAACAGGCACATATGGCCGAGGTGCCATTAAACAAACACAATTCTTGGCAACCGCCATTGTTTTCAGCACATAAATTAGTGCCCTTCTGAAGTCTTTTCGAGAAAATTTTCATGTCTTTAATAGAATAGCCTTCGAAGCGTTTAAGTTCTTTGAAATCGCTCAAATTACTTATACTGGCCACCTTGAAGGTACCCTTATTGTAATTATTATCAGCCCAGTAAATGAAATCATCCAGTTTTCCCACTGCAGTTGGGTATTCTAAAGTATGATTCAGTAATACCTCCTTAACATTGCCATCGTAGTCAACTTTCATTATGGCCGGCTGCACAATAGCATTCTTGGGTGTTTCACACCAATACACCTTTGTAGCCTCAATATCCAACACTAGACTGGCTACAATTTTCTGATGACTGACCAAGATAAATGGCTGCGAACCATCCAAGCCCGTTCGTCCTATTATGCCATCAGCAACATAAAATAACAAACCTTGGACGGGATCAACAGCCAAAGCGCTAGGCTTCAGTACATTAGAAATGATAACGTGGCGATAGGATCCATTAAGTCGAGCCACTTCAATAACATTACGCTTTACATCACTGATATAGATATTTTCTGCTATCCAATCGATGGCTATGCCGCCTAACCAATCTAATTGTTTGTTATCCATCCATTCCGGAGATTCTATGATGACTTCTCTTTGGGTACCATCTCGTTTAATGCGCGAAATCGTACCGCTATCATTATCACCCCAATACAGATAATCTTTGGCGGCATCATAATCTATGTAGGAGGCTAAAGAAATACGTGAAATAGGTCCTAAAGCCTGAAAAAGAATTTAGTTTTTTTTACTTTGGTTTAAAATTGGAAGTTATCTTAAAGAATTCGTCCTTAAATTTGAACGGAAACTTACCATTTTTTGCCCTTGCTCATCCAACGTTTTACTTGGGTCATAAACCATTATACCCTTAAGTTCATGATTTGAGTAGAAAACAAATTCCTCCAAGCCAATACACTGTGTAGGATTATTTGGATCAATACGATAACCAATAGAACAACCACAAACATGTTCCTTAGACGAAATAGCTAAACATAAATGAGCACATCCACCATTCCAGGGACCAGCGCAGGTATTCGTACCTTGCTGAGCCTCTGCATAAAACATTTTTAAATACTGTATAGACTTGGTATTTTTACGCAACATAAAATATTCCTGACAGGAATCTTTATCGCAGGACATTATAACACTCTGAATGTTTTCCGGAAAATATAAAGTGCCATTGTACACTGTAACAGAACTAATAGTCATAACTTCACTGGAGGCCAGTGCAACATGAACGATTTTCGTTGCAATGTCATAGTAGGAAATACCAGAATTATCGTAGACATAATACAAACGCAAAGAATCAAAGTCCATAGTAAGAGAAGCCAAAGTTTTGTTGTGCTCGAAAATACTTTGACGATCACTGCCGTCAAGATTACTTTGTTCAATTTGCCATACAAGGGAATTGCGTGCTGAGGATATCCAATACATTTTGCCACTAGGATAACAAAGAAAGAATTTTTGAAAAAAAAGTCCCAAAAACCAAATTATTTCACTTACTTTACAGGATCCAAAGCAATACTCTCTACCATATTTAAATCAGCTAGAATTTCGGTAACATATTCTCCTTTAAGATTGCTAGCCCAGATGTCGCTCTTAACTTTACCCGTGGAAAAATACATATTTTTTGCGATCCAATCAATGGCAAAACCGAATGGGTTTTGTATATCCGTATTAATAATCGTGTCTATGAGACCGTTTGATATTCCTGCCGTTTTTATTTCATTCAATTGTACATCAGACCAATAAAGCCGACTGTCCTCTATCGTGAAATCTATTCGTTGGGGAGCTAATACTTGTGGGGACTGGCGAATAGTGGGGATGGTGTGATGATTGGGCTGCATTAAATCAATGCCTCTTATCTCATCTCCCATTATAAAGAGTAGAACTTGTTCATTGGCAACACAGGTACGGTTATCTGTAGGATCCAACCGCATAACATGAGGACAGGCACATTGAAAGGATTTTTTAACACTGCATTGAAAGAATTTAGAAAATAAACAAATTAATCGATTAAATATTAAATTAAAAACGATGCCCGCTCAAATTTCCTTTACACATATAAACTCAAAATTTATTTTCCTATGAATTTATAACAGATTTTTGTGTGCCGATACGTAAAAGAATTCGCTATGCAAATATCGATCGATAAAGGTTTTATTCCGGATAGGAAGCTAAACATGGACTTATTCAAATTAATATTTTATGGAGAATTTATCTAGATCACATATTTTTGAACGTGATACAGTTTAGCGTTACCTCAATATTAAAGAGTTATTAGATTTTTCACAGCGGACTTATATTGGAGTAATGCTATATACAGGTTGGGTCGTCATAAGTCACTGAACATTGTATTTGATTTTTTCTTTTTTATTGTAGAAACAACGTTTGGAAGATTTAGTAGAATTTCGAAATTTTTTTTAACAACAGAAAAGCACCATCGAGAAATTTAGTATGGATTGGAAGACCGCTTGTAGCACGAAGCTAAAATAATATCGAAAGAGTTCGAGAGAGCATAAATAAGAACTATGAAATATTGACTCATAAACATGCCACTAACCTTTGAATATCCAGAAGTTTATTGCAGAGAAAAATGTATTTCGTACAAGATACATATCGTCGGCTTAGATTTAGAAGGTTTAGACTTCTAACATATTTTACAGGGCAAACCAAAAACTTCTAATGTTTTCTGTTTCTACCTTTAGAAGCAAACCTATAACTATTTGGTTTATTTAAGTAAATGTTATTTTAACTCGATGCGGTGTCTCTTTATCTTTCGAACGGTATCAAAATGTCATACACTGTTAAAAATGGATTAAGCAGGTTTACACTCGAAGCTCCGGAAAGGGTTCATGCAATTTTGCGTCAAAATTTGTTGAAAAATTTAACGAATTAGGTCATTAGGTACTTGTCTTAACATACACCGACCGATTTGTCTTAAATACACGAAATAATAAAATCTAGATACCTGCGTATTTTTAGTAGTGGGTATAAAATTAAAGAACTTACTCCAGTAAACACAAATGTGAACAGCCGCCGTTATTATCTCCACAAGGATTTTCAGCTTGAGGCTGGCGGCTGGAGTGTAAGACTTGTATGCCAAATGGTTGCGTTTGTGTGCGATGTATAACTTGTATATCGGTGCCGTTCCATTTGTTTGCTCGTATCACAGAGGTTGTTCTCCAATCAGTCCAATAAACATAATTTTCAAAAACCGTTATCGAAAAGGGATGTGACAATATCTCACGATCTCTTAGCACCAAATGTATATCTGAGCCATCATATTTTATAGTATAAATCGAATCCGATTTTGCATCCACCCAGTACACACGTTTCTGTGTGTAGTCTAATGATAAGCCATTGGGCCAACCCGCTGCTACCATTGTGGATGTAGTAATTGCTTGTCTATGTTTACCAGCCATTGAACATCTTTCTATACGCGGATAATTATCATCCCAATCTGTCCAGAATAGCAGGCCTTCTCGTGGATCTAAAGCTATGGCACGTGGACTTTCCATATCACCAGCTATTAAGGTACGCCTAAAACTGCCATTTAATTTAGCCACCTCTATTTGATCCAGGTTAGAATCTATCCAATACAGATTCATGCCAATCCAATCCACTGCCAAACCTTCGGTAGTTGATAGTCCCGAATGTACTACAGCCTCAACTTTATGTAAAGCTTCTCCTACCAATTGACCTCTATAAATTTTATCGTCTATAACATCGGTCCAAAATATTTGACTAGATTCATTACTATATAGAAAATCCAAGGCTATTGTGTTTCGAAGTGAAGTATAAAAGTTACTTATCGTACTCTTTTTTAAGTTCAAACCTCTTATTTCTTGGCGGTTGGTAAAAATTACATATGGATCATCTTCGGCTGTACTTTTACAAGTAAAGCGATCGTACTGCAAATCGAAGCCCTCAAAACATTTGCATTCGTAACCCTTGCCCACAGTGGCACAGATTTGTGAACAAGAATCCCAATGATCGCAGGCATGTTGCATGCTGCAACGCTTGTCGTTCGGCAATAAATACATGTGAGCAGGACATGAGCAAATAAAACCTTCCGGAGCATTATGACAATAGTGGGAACATTCATGGGATCGTTCACACAATTTTTCATCGCAAAGAAAACCTTCATCAGTGGCATCCTCACAATCGAATTTGCCATCACAAAGTTGCTGAACTGTAATACATTTATTGGAAACAGCACATAAACGTTCAGGTGGTTCACATATCATAGTTTCGTTAAATTCCAAAGGATGCACTTTGATTTGAGTGCAATTAACTTCATCGGATTTATCGAAACAATGAGGAATGCCATCGCATCTAAAGAAATGTGGTATACATTCGAATGGATCAGAGCAGCCAAATTCAAAGGGACCACAATAATGAGCTTCGCCCAAATCAATAACATGATGATCCGATTTGGTTTCATTGCAATTGGCTTCATCGCTAAAATCCAAACAATCGTGTATACCATCACACATGTGAGTCTCATCATAGCAACCAATGGGAACACAATAACGCTCTCCGGGGCCACATTCAAACTCACAAGAGAGTTCATCAGAGTTATCGCTATATAAAAGAGCATTAATTTAAGTTTAACAATATTTAAAATATAAGAAGATATACATATCTTTGTTCACTTACCCACACTGGTTCACACCATCACAAACATCTGAAAATAAACGGCAAGCACCATTGTGACACTCAAACTCAGCACATTTTTCATCGAATAAATCTTCACTTTCCTCATCCGAAGAGTCATCGGGACCGCAATCGACCATGCCATCATTTACCCATGACAATTGTATACATTTTCCACTCTTAGCACAGGTAAACTCGTTCTCGTTACACGAATGTGTTTCACAATTCTGTTGATCCGTACCGTCCAAACAGTAGTTAATGGAACTGCAGAGCAGAGAACGTTGATAGCAACGTTCATTGCAGACAAAATGCAAATTCAAATCGCATTTCTTTGGATTGCAAGGACCTTCGGCAGCATTACTCTCATCACTACCATCATCACAATCATCGAAACCATCACACAAATCTTTGACATCAACACACTGAGGAGACTTCAAACATTGAAAACCGGTTGTACAGTTTTTTGCTTTCATGTCACCATCTTTGGGATACGGTATACATTGAGTTCCAGTGCCATTTAGTGAAAATTTATCCGGACACCGGCATATTGACGTGTTGGGAGTATTAAAACATACTCCTGGGCACTTTGTTTTACCACAGACATTGCCTAAAGACGTAGGCTGGCTGTTAACATCGAACATTTTCAAGTTGGAGGTGCGACCACGCTCAAATGAAAACAATTGTGAGTGGGTATTGTTTCTGACAGTGCCATTTAGATGATGTACAGAAAATGTCTTGACTGTGCCATTTTTATTGTCCACCCAAAAAACGGTACCTTTGTGAAAAGCTATTGATATAGGATGATACTGAACATCTTTAAAGATGACTTCACGATCGGTACCATCAAAATTTACTCGTTCTATGGTGCTCTCTTTGACATCGCACCTACAAATATTAGTAGAGAAAGCACAAGATTTTAAAAAAATGTGTATAACATTTGTAATAATATTATGAAAGTGTTAAGGGACCACTAAAATTTAATGTCGTTTCAATATAAATTTATTTTGCCGGAATACTTTTAGTAAAAATCTCAATTCCTTTAAATTTAAATAAGCCCTTCTTATTCTGGTATAGTTTAATTCAAATTAAAAAGTAGTTTAGTTCTAGTTTAGATTTATATTTTCTTTAGCTTATTTTTATATCAGTTGTGGCTAAGTTTTAAATCAGTACTAGGTAAGTCTTAGGCCCCTATTATGAGTTACATTCGATAAACGATTTTCGCTGGCTATCGAACATCGACTATAGAATGTTAATTTGGTATTATGAGTTGGCAGCACTGTCGAAAATTTCGTTGTGCATCGAATTTTTCAACGAAAACAAATTTGCTTTCGATGGGGCAAAAAAATGTCAAAAACTTGTTGAAAATGTAATTATTTGTAAATTCTTTTGTGTTCGTATACCAAATACCATATTCTTTATCAGTTTTGTTAATTTTATGCAAGTCCAACGTCGTAAACAGCAAGTGGAAATGCTCATATTCCTTATCGAACAAAATTCTTTTTTGACCAAATGATTTGCATCAAAGTGCAGCATGTAAAAAAGTGGGATGGGGTTTCATCTGAAGCTAAATTATTTGAAAACCGTGCTCACGTTTGACTTTAATTTTATTTTTTAAATTTGTAAACAAAAATTTTTAGTTTTCAGTGACAGCTGATCGAAAATGTACTACTGTGAATTAACAAAATCACAATAGTATATTTTTATCGAATGCGCGCCATAATACCAAATGAAAATTCGTTCGATCAGCTAATTCGACTGCTGTCGAAAATCGAATTTAGTTCATAATAGGCGCCTTAGTTCAGGTCTAGTTAATTATCAGTTTAGTTCTAGTTTCGTTCTAGCTTAGGGGAAGATCTGTTTTGCTCAGTCCTAGTTTAGGTTCAAGTTTAGTTCTAGTTGTGTTCCAATTCAAGTTATAGTTCATATTTAAAGTTCAGGATCTAATTTAGTTTATTTTAATACTATCCCAGTTGAAACTAGAGTTGTGTCGTTCCGGAACGACCTAGTTCAATTGAACGATTCCCTAAAAGGAACGGTGCGGACTTTTTCAATTGTTCCTTTTTTGTGGTTCCTCGTTCCACAATTGCAATTCGTTGCATTATTACATGTTCTTCTGCAGGTTAATTTTTTGCGTATTGATCAGTGTTGCCGACTATTTTTTATTTTTATCGTGACAAAAAATTTCTAATTAAATCAATTACTAATGTGATCCAAAGCAATATATTTTAACAATATACCACTCGTTCACCACCAGCAACGGCATTAGGGTACCCACGCGCAGATTAAAGCAGGTACAGATTTACGAAATTCTTAAAACTTTTTTGAATATAAATAATTTATTATTTTCTACAAACTTTTTAAATAAATACCAAATCCTTATTTAGGTAGTTGTTACGCCACAACATGAAAACAAACAACAGGTGCGTTTGAGTAAACTGAAAAATTTGTTCTCACAAAAAGCTGTTGTCCAAAAAAGTACGCGAACGCAAAATTTGTAAAAATTCGTAAAATAAAGATGATGACAAATAATTGAAAAATGTTTACACTTTTGACTACTTAACTCGTTTTCTTATCGGTACTCGATTAAATAACTCGAACATTTTTGGAAAATACAAACAAATTATTTCATGTAATATTTCATATTTGATTGTTTTCTATCTTATTTGATTTTTTCTAATTTGTAGCGGGTTAAATCATTTAAAGGAACATGAATAAGTTTTTGCTGTTAAGTACCCAAATACTTCACACTTTTACAGCTCTAAAAAAGTAACATAACAAAAAAAGGTTTCAAATGTTGGTATTTAGCCCAATAAATGCTTCACAAACAAGTACAATTAATTAATATTTAATCACTTTTAGTTTTTGTTTAATTTTTTTCAACTTTTGTTTTATTTAAAAATTTTTTCACAATTTGTATGCATTTTATTTGTTACTTTTGTTTGTTTACCTTTTGAAACATATGTTTTTTTGATTTACTAAATTTTACTGCAAAAATTTCTGCAGTAACAATTTGTAAATACTCAGACAAGAACTGTCACTTTACGCTCTCAATTTGTGTTCTCATTTACTGTATTTTGTGTACTCGAACGCAATTTCGTAAAATGCAGTAAAGTTCAGTAAAAAATAGTAAAAACTTTTGTGTTCTCGAACGCAGCTAATAACAAATATTTGTTTGTTGACGTTTTTACGAACGACAGAAAAGTTTTCTTGTTCCTAGTTCCTCGTCCATTCAATGTCCATAGTAAAAAACAGGAACGAAAAATGAAAGAAACGACCTTTGATCTTTTGGATCGGTCGGAACGATTCTACAAAAGTTAAAACCTTTTTTAAAAGATCTCCCTTACAATTTAATAGGAATTAATTCATAAATCGAAGTTACATTTTTTTAATAGGAGTTCGAAAAAGTTTGGTTGCACATTTGACCAAAATTTTGAAACGAGATTTATTAAACCAAATATGTGCCGTTTTGATTGAATACCTTTGCATTTTTGGGGTGTAGAACTGGTTTCTCTGAGTGAAAAACTGATCCAATTGCGTTTTGCAGGCCTCTACGGAATTTAAATTAACACCATTAACACATTTCTGCAGAGATCGAAACAAATAATAATCTGAAGTTGCATTAAAACATCCCTGCCAAACTTTCTCAGTTTCTGCCGCGTTATAAAAGATGTGTGTGGTCTGACGTTGTCATGATGAAATACAACACCTTTTCTGTTGATCAATTCGGGTCATTTTAATTGAATTGCTTGCTTCAATCTCGGGTTATTGTTGAGAGTAGAGATCACAATTAATCGTTTGACCAGATTGTGAATATTTTCCTTCCAATCCATTTTAGCAGCGAATTGCAAATGGAAATAAATTTTTTTTTTACTGGTAATTCATGTTGCAGCTAAACCTCGAGTTTGTATGTGTATCTGGTTTACTTTTAAATAATTAAAAACTATTTTGCGAAGAATGTCTAGTTCCCTAGCTACGTCCACGTTGCTTATGTACCGGTCTTTCTCAATTTGTTCGATGATTTCATCAATTTATTTTGTGATTAGATGACCAGAGCGAGGTACATCTTTAACATGAAATTATTAAATCGAAAACGAGCGAACCATTTTTAGTTAAAGCAGCGTCTCCGTAAACATCACAATTTTTTTTCAGCAGCCTGCGACGCATTCTTACCTTTTTTATAAGGCTTAAAATGTCACATTTCAAACAAACTTTAGTGTTGCCTGATGCAATTAATGTTAACAGAGATTTAATATTTTAGAGCCATTTACTGACCATTTGCAACCGAACTTTTTCGAACTCGATAAAAACAAATAAATTCATTATTCGTGCTAAGAAATGCATATTTGTTACTGTAACTTTTTACACGCAAGCTTCACAAAATAATTTCGAACGTGATTCAAACAAATACTTACCAATATAACTTCTTATGCTGTACATCAACAAATAAACTTAAAGGATATTTCATGGGTTTATCATTCGTTGATTCTACTATCACTTCACGATGAGAACCATCCAACCAGGCACGATATATGGCTGCCTTTTGACTACCAGCCGCCCAATGCGTCCAAAACATGTAACCATCAATAGGATTTAAAGCTAAATTCCTAAAAAATATACAACAAATTTAATACAATTTACAAACAATTCTTTATCAACAATAAAACTTACATGGCTTCTGCTTTCAAAGGCAACGTAACGATTTTAGACATATTGGCAACAGGAGCGACATAGAAACTCTCCACACCACCCCAATACAGATTCGCCGATAGCCAATCGTAAGCCAAAACAGAAATACCCTCTAAGCCGCTTGTTAGCATTTTACGTTGCAAACCATCCGTAGATTGGCTCAATATTGTATAACCAGTTCTAAGTAAATTTAAACAAAAAAGATTACAAATTTAATTCCACAGAAAAAAAAACTTAATAATTTCGTTTAGTTGAACTAGAAAACAACAATAACTTACTTTTGTTGTTGTACATAATAAACCAATTTATGATGGACATTAATGTCGGCTGGCATTATCCAAGTAACATTGTAAATGGGCACCATTGCATCTTCTACAGCAACAGATGCAGCCTCGTTCTGTTGGTTTAAATGACGATCAGCTTGGTTAAGTGGTATGCCCGCTATACTGGCCAAACGTTGTCGAGCCAGTATTAGAAATTTATCAAAATGCTGGAATACGCATTCGTTATTGTTGCGTAATTTATAACCATGTGAACACATGCAGGTTGCACGAGCAAAACCCTTTGTCCACATTGGTATACAAATCTGATTGCATAGGCCATTGTTATCGCGACAAGGATGAGCAACTGCAATGAGGGAAATGAATACAAAACAAATAAACAAAAGTTTTTGTTTAATACATTTTTGTAGAAGATGTCCAAGACAACAAAAGAAAACGTACAGAATAATAAAAAAAAGAAACTAGGACACATGAGTTTGAAAAAAAGATATACAATGTAATTAAATTTAGTTCTACTTTAAGTTCAGTCTTGGTTCTAAGGAGTGTTTTTTAGAGGCATAAATTCAATAGAATGACCAAAATTTTGGTTTATTAGATCAGAAATGTCATGGCATTTGATGTTTGAAAATAATTGATGGAATATGACATCCGCGACTACGCATTATGAACGCCATCCTGTCGGTCCAATTTTGCAAAAAAAATTCGAGCATACCCGGTCTTATTTCGTCAAAAGTGCTTAGAATGTTGGCTAATAAATGATAAATCGTTCCAGAGGCCAAGCAACAGCAATCGATATCGATTGAAATTACAATGCAATTTAAATGGGAGTTTGGATCGATATCGAATTTGGTCCATGGTTTATCAGAATAGACCAGAGATTTGACAGATATCACAGGTCCATTTATTGGCATAATTCGGTCAACAAACGTTTGTCTCAATAAAGTGATGGTCTCACTCACTGTATGCCATGTTGCGCCATCCATTGCTCCTCCAAATGTTTTACAATGACGCATTCGGCATGTAAACTGCAATAAGCAGTGATTTTTTCGGGATGTCATGGAGTCTCATAAGGACTGTGCTCTCTCTCTAAACGACAATTCTATTCTGCTTGTTTACATTTTTTTTTTTTTTTAAATTCCCTAAGCTAATCCCGCGAAGCTCTACGCTTGTCTGAAGATCTACGTTAAGCCTCATCACTGAAGATGATTCGACGATAAAAATCGGTTTAAACAACCAGTTGATTTTCAGCCATTTAACCGAACACAAGTCGCATTTGATGGTCCGCTGGCTTTAATTCTTGCACCAGTTGGCCAAAAGAGGACGGGCACAGACCGAGTAGCTGAGAACGGCGTCGGATCGATAAATTCTGTCGCTGTACGGGCTCCTGTTGAATGAATATTATCCAAAAAAGTAAATGTGGCCATGAATAGATCCATAGTATTGTGTGTAAGCAGCTCAGAAGGACGATTATGTGCACGGTAAACTTGACGAAATGCTATTCAGCGCGAATTTTGATTATTCGATTATTATTCTGGGGTAAAAAAGTCAAGTAAATTTTATAGTTTGACAGTTAGTTTTACAGTTATCCCTATCGGAAGTTCTATTCGTTTAAAAAAACCCCTTTACTTTTGTTCCACTTTTATTGCTAGTTAAGTGTTAATCGCCGTTAGGTTCGAGTTCGAGTTCAGTTCTAATTCAGTTCCTAATATATTTTTTAAAAATGTATCCGTATGTTTTTTAAGGAATAAAATAACTATGTAACACATCGTTTGTAATGTTTTGTCCCTGACCAACCAGCATTTTTCTTTTTTGTTCCACTTTTATTTTTCTTTTTCTCTTTATTGTCATTTTTTTTGCAGTTGGCTTAATATCTCTTTCACTTTTCCTAATGTTTCCAAGTTTCCGAATTAACGAGTTCATATGCAGCAAATCTAATACTTGCAGTACAAGAATCTACTTTTATTTTTTTACATGCAGGGACAATAAAGTAGCACACAACTTACCCTCAGGCTGTTTTTGACGATGAAATATTCTAAAGTCAAACGGACGTTTGACATCTTTTACGATCTGTTTGGCCGTTAATGTGTATTTATCCATGCCAACAATAACAGTATCACTCCATGGTGCTAAGTAGACAGTATTTTCAAATACTTCAACGGCATGCAAGGATTTTAAAGGCACATGTGTCTAGAGAGAAAAAAAAAGAATTAATGCGTAAGTTAGAAGAAAGGAGAGAAAAAATTACAAAAATGAAATGTAAGATTAAAGAGGGAATATTTTATGATTAATAGCAAATGCTACACACATATGTATGTATGTATGTAGACCATAAACCATATTGAAAAAATGACAATAGGGTCGAGGTCATTAATCGCAACTAGAAAATGTTAGGAAGAAAGTAGAGAAGGATAGAATACGTTTTAAGGAATGTGTTTTTTCTTAGAAAATTTAATGTTCTCTTTAAAGTTTTTCATATAGAATTTAATCCGGGTAGTTATTTTTGCAAAATATTTAGGAGTCTTTATGGGATTTTCGGCAGCGTACTTTGCATAGGAGTTGTGATTAATTATATACATACATACATACAGTAGAATCCCGATAATTCGTAATCGCAAGGGACTGGCCATTTCTTACGAATTATATTGGTTTTCGATTTAGCGGGGTTTCGATTTAACGGGGTTAAAATAAAATAAATACGAATTAACGGGGTTTTTCAATTTATCTACTAAAACGATAAAAAAACACATAAAAAACAATTGTTAAAAATAAAATATGTATATAAAAATTGTATATAAAAATTATTCATGTAACAAACTGATCTTAAGAAAATAAACACACACGCAAGCAAAAACCGACGCAAAAAATAGCGGTGAACAAAAAATCTTTCTTTTCATGTTTCTATTGTTTTTATTACGAAGTATAAGTGGTAGTTAGCAAACAATTACGATTTATAAGAGACTAAGAAGTTTTTATTTGAAAAAAATTACGAATTAGCGAGGGGACCAAAATGTATGGAAATTTTACGAATTAACGAGATTTTTTCAAGGGACCGACAGTGTGTTACGAATTATTGGGAATAACGATTTATCGGGGTACGAATTATCGGGATTTGAATGTACAGTAGACTCGCCGTAACGTGAACTATTAACACCTAAGCGTGTTCACGTTTGCGAAGTTGTTCATGTTTACGAAGGTGTAATTTTTAACATCTTAAAAATAAAATAGACATATATTTAACTCAAATTCATATATTTTTTTTATTAATTCATATTCATTAAATCATATTCGTATTTGCTTTGTTAAGAAAAACAATTTACATTTAAATTATTTAAAAAATTGGGGTATCTTTTTTTGGATTTTCTTTTTTTGCAAAAAGCTGAACACCGCCTTTTCTCGGAGACCTCTTTTTATTTTTTCTATTACATCATCTTTTTCCTTTCAAGTTAAAGAATTTGTTAGTTTTTGCGACATTTTTCACGACACACTTTATATTAACCTAAAAACAAAATAAACAAATCAACAGCTCGCGTTACACAAAATGCCAGAATATATTCATTAGCAATCATTTACGGGGATTCCCAGTTTTTAAAAAAGTAGTGATTGCATAAAAATGTTTAAAAGAAAACAACGTTTTCTATGTTCCATGAATTTTACATTTGTTCACGTTATAAGCCTTTCTTACTGTGTTCACGCTACAGAGTAGTCAGTGTAAAAAAAATTATGTTCATGCTAGCCGGTGTTCACGTAAGGCGGTGTTTTTGTTATCGCGAGTCTACTGTATATAGATTTATTATAGTCTAAGCGAATTTTAAAGAAGTTATTCGATTAAATTTTATTGTTCAACTAACATTTTTGGTGATTTTTGTCCGCTTATGCGATTTCTGAAAGTGGAAACTAGATCAATTTTGAATTTTTTTAAAGATATTGCAAATTTTATTCCTAAAATGGGTCCTGAATAAGACCTTTTTAAAGGATTTTGTGTCCCGATACGAGCCTCTAATAAATTTTCGTACATCAAAGCGATAATCGGGAGTAGATTTTTAATGAGGGTTGCGATCAATTATGTATCAAATTCTTTACGTAATAATAAATACAAAATTTGTCTTTTAGATTAAAATAGAAACAAAGAAAAGGCTATCTCCATTTTTGTAGTTTCTATAATAACACTAGCCAACAAGGTTTGGACTGGAGGAAGCAAATATCTTTCCTAGTGTAATTTAGTGAGCTGAATTCGAAACTGTAATTGGTTTTTCTCTATCACGTCAGGTTTTCGAGACACAAAAAATGTTTTTATTTGTTTCTTACAAAAAAATCACTAGTTTATTTAAAAATCAATGAATTTTCAAAAGTGATTGGCGTTATTTGAAAGTCATTTGTATTTTATTGGTTCGGTTTCACGTATTAGAGTACAGCAATAGTCTCCCAGCATGCTTTTGTCTAAAAATCCTTGATAAATTCTTTAAATTTTCATTAATGGCCATGTTCGCACGAGTTGAAATCGCATTCAAAAAATAAAAATGTGCAAGAAAAATGCGGAAAAAATTTGCATTTCAGTATGATTACGCTCTCATAAAGCGGCTATCTCCACCAATTTCAATGTTCTTATGCCCTTAAAAAAATGTCCATGTGAGTTTTAAACAAAATTTTAAAATAAACACTAAATAACGATCCTTAGTGTTCGGTTCAGTAGATTTGTGGAAAACACAAATGGGTGTGTGAGCCGAAAGCCAAATAATGAACTGTTTATTTTCGAAGACTGGTTTTAAAGCACAACACTTTTTCTTTGACTTCATTTTCGAATATTCCATTTTTTCAATTAAATTAATTTTCCTGCTGTTGGTTTATTCCTTTTGTTGCCTTTGCGTATTCAATGTTTATAAATACACAAGACGTTAATTAAAATTCATGTGATTTTATGGTTGTATGGTGTATGGTGGCATTGATGGAAAATGAACAGCCAAATAAAAAATCTTCCACAAATGCTTTTGATACCAAATGGCAACATGACCAAAATCCGAGTTAAGTATTGCCAAGCAACCAAAGGCACACAGATTCGCATTAAACCCCAATATGTTGGTGGAAAATATAATATGTACATTTGTATGTTTGTAGACAAACATACACATTAAAACGCACACAAACAAACGTTTATAAAATAAGCAGCAGAATGACTGACAGTCATGCATCTAACCCATTCAAATCGAAGTTACATACATACATACATACATATGTACTTATTAAACTACAACACAGAAACACATGCACAAATATATTTAATTATTAACAAATGTATGTATGGATGTGAATTTACATCCATACAGTGTAAATAAACTTACATCTGGTGTTTTTTTCATGGCCCAACGATTGCGTCCTTCATAATCGACTCTCTCCACAAAATCCTTATAGATATCAATCCAATAGACATGTTCATTGGGTAAATCCAATGTCAGGCGGCTGGGATAATAAATTTGGGTGGAAATCAGTATGGTACGATTTGTACCATCTAGATTTGAACGCGATAAACTGGGACTCCACTCGGTGAAAAAGATGAAACTGTAAAATGTTTCAAAAGGAATTCAAAATAATGCAATAAAAAGTGGAACCAAAAATTATATGAAACTGAAATGTATGCAAATGGTATAAAAGCGAATCCGTTTTAAATTTTATTCATACAAAAACAAAAAAAAAATGAAAGAAAAGAAAATGTATACAAAATGGATAAATAATTTATAAAACAATCATGAATAAATATAAGCCCGGGGCACAGTGGGCAAAGTGGCAAAACAAGTAAAAATATTTTTTTTATAAAAATACTCCGCATCACAGGCCTCGTTTAAGCAATTAAGCAGGCATAACAAGAATTTTCACTAAAACATATGATTTTAATCCGGATCTTAAAGTAGACTTTAATAAATTTGAAAATTACTACAAGAACCAGAAAAGAGATTTTTGACTTTCGTCTGCAACAAAAATCAAAAGTGTGAATAATGACATATTTTTTCCTAAAATTTGTTAATTTTTACGTTTGATTTTTAAACGGATTTGTTAAAAATTCTTGTTTATTTTTTCCTTTTTATTTATAACTTTAACAAACTTAAAAATAAGCAAATATTATTTCGAAGAAACTTATAAAGATGTAAAAAAATCAAACGTAAAAATGCACGATTTTTAATTCGTCAACATACTTATGCCGACTAGTGTATTTCACTTGGTTTGTGTCTTTAATATTATATATGGTATTTTAGAAAGTAACATCTGTCATTTATTCTCACTTTGAGTGTTTTCTTTTCAGAATAAAATGTCCCATGTATTCTACCATTTACTCAATTTTAAAAATGCAAAAATTTAAAAAGTTGTAGTTTTAAAAAGCTAAATAAGTTTTAGAAAGCTTATTGGAGGGCGACATAACACTCTTTTTTGCAACTGCGTTAAGTACTTTTTTATGCAAACGAATAGTTTGTTTATTTTCTTTATTCGTGTGTTTGCGTGCAATTAGTTTTATATGGTGAAAGTTAAGTTAACCAATATTGTAGTTTAAAAAGTTTTTCTTTTGATTTGATTAAAACATTTTTTTTACTTTTTTAAGCAATTGTGGAACACAATTTTTTACAACAGGTGACTTTTAATACTGAAAATCAGTGTTGTTAAACTTTAATTGGCATCCACACAAAATTTAATATTGATAATCGCTTCAAACGTGCTGAATATCGCTTATTAATACACGTTTAATATGCATTAGTGTAAGGTAATTGAAATGTATAAAAATGTACCACTTTTTAAGGGTGTGTGTGTAAAATGATAAAAATATTTCACATTCATGAGGCAGCATTTTTTTCTTTTAGAGAAAAAAAACATCATAAGTCATTGAAAAAAATAGTGTAAACAACAAAAAATTGGGTTTGCTTTGAAAATCTTTTTTAAACTTTCAGTTTGATGATAATTTTTAGCCAAATTGATGTCAAACGATATTATTGCAATTTAATAAGACAGGTTTTTTCAAAAAATTCTCAAAACTCTTTATCAAGTTGTTATTTAAGTCTCTCAAATCTAAAAAAAACATTTTTGTTCAAAAAATTACTACTCATGTCCTACAGTTTTTTCTGTATCTTGTTTAACAAACAGTTTTTTATATTATTAATTTTTTTTTTAAGTTAAAATAAATATATAAAGTAGCAAAGATCTCTGAAGAGATAGTGTGTTTTTTCCCCACGATAGAGCGGGGAGGTTTCCCCACAATGACAGGTACCGCGACCAGGTTAGGTCTATTGTACCCACTCCCCTTAGTTGGCCAAAAGACCCTCTGCTTCCCATAGGAACCCAACCAGGGCCTTTGCCGATATATTACCGATTCGGGACGCACACAATATACCATGCCCTAAGTGCCTCCTCCTGGCCCATGCCAGCGCCGGGCAGTCACAGAGTACATGCTCCGTCGTCTCGCCCCCGTCTAGACATAGTCTGCATTCCTGATCCTCAGCCAGGCCCATCCGATAAAGGTGGTATTTGATCGTGTGGTGGCCAGTCAAATAGGCCACCAGCAGTCGCAGATCCTGTCTGTCGAGACCATTCGTCCTCATTACCTTCCCGGGAGATAAATCTCCTTGCCTGACGCATTCCCGGAAGCGATACCCAGTATCCCCTATGTTCGCCCAGAGCCCAGTCCTCCATGATGGACTGGAGCCCTGCCCAACTTAGTCCACAGAAGGGCTCGGGACCCATCATTCGCGCGTTAGAACCAGCCCTTGCCAGCTCATCAGCCATTTTATTACCCGGGGTCCCTGAGAGCCCCGGCACCCCCCTTGTCCCCAGCTCCTGTAGCTTTACACGGCACTCCGCCACCAGCTTCGAGGACATTCTCCAAGAAGAGATTGCTTTTATGGCCGCTTGGCTATCAGTGTGGTTACTCTCGAAACATGTCGGATCAACCTGTCCGCGAACGTGAGTTCAATCCCAGCTTCAGTCAAGAATGAAAAATTATCAATAAATTTTAGTTCAATTTATGTTGTAAAAATTACTTTCTTCAAAAAATAATTTAATGAAAATTAAATTTAATGACCTTAGCCTGATTAATATATTGAAAATTTGGATTAAAAAGATTAAACTTTAAATTATTTTCTAATGTTCGCCAATAAATGTTTTAATTTAGATGAATTTGGAAAGGTTTTATGGTTACAACAGATTCTTATTTTATTTTATTTAAACTTTCCCTCTTTCTATACAACTGTACCCAGCTGCATTTATATTATTACGCAGATTCGCATTCATTTTCAAATGGAAGAGTAAAAAAAGTGTTATTGTATGTTTGTGTGCGAGTGTGTACATACCCTTTTGTAGGATCCAAAACCATCGATGAGGGATTCTGTACATCCTGCAATATAATGCTACAGTATTGCATTGTATTGGTGCACATAAATATTAAACCAGGCTCATTACTCAAAAAATACCAATTGCCAGTTATCCAATCGAGACGTAATTTATCGATTGCTATAAAAAAAATAATTCAAAAATATGAAAAAGGACAAAGAAGCTACGTAACAAAAAAAAAAAAAAAGAAATATAGAAGAGAAAATGTTGTGATGATAACGAGAATGTTGAACGCTGATGAATAAAACAACAAACAATGTCATTGAAGTTGCAGCCACTACATAAATAAGTGCATCATCACGAAACTCATCATCACACATAAGTAAAGAGAGGAGGCTGCATTAAATTAAATTTTTTTTTTTTTTCGTTTTAAAGAGTCTCCTTGCAGTTGCTTGCAACAAACAAAAAATGAGCAAATAATGCAGCCAGTGTGCAACCAGGGCAACTACCATACAAACAAATAAGCAAATAACTTCATTTACGGTCAGTACTTACAGTGTGTACTCGTAATTAGTTCCGGCAAAGGCATCGACCATGTTGCATTGAAATCATCAATACGATAACATTTCATATCAACCGCTATCCAGGGACTTGAATACATTGCACACAAAGTGCGATTACGATGCCAAATCTCAATAGCTGATATATCATTCGAATTCAAATTAGCTAACAGTGTGCCATTGTAAGGATCAATGCGACGCACATTCGACTGTGTAAGGAATATCAGTGAAGCCATTTCATCTTTGGGCGCTGAAAATTAAAGACAATTGGAAGGAAAAAATGAAAATAAATTAAAAATCAAGGTGATGATAGGATGAACTTAAATTTAGAAGATTGGCAAAATAGAAATAATTTATTTATTTATTTAATGTCTTTTACCTAACAGAAAGCTTTACTATTTTAAATGGTTTAAAATATCATAAAGTATGAAATTTTTATGTTTTAAATTAATAAAATATTTCAAAAGTAATTGCATTAATTACATCGGCTTTCTAAACAAAAATGTTTTAAATTTGTTTAAGTAACATTTTTTTAGCTGCATTAACTCAAAACAAACTAAAGTATGCATCAAATAATAAATTGACAGAAAAAATGGTTTGCTCTATAAAAATAATACTAAAATAAAACCAATCTACGGTTACATTTTATTTTTCCTAAAAGTAAACAAGACTTTTTTAATTGATATAAAATGCTTTTAAGTATGCTAATTAGTTTTTTTATTAATTACGTGTACAAAAAAAAATTAATTTGTACAGTTTGTTCTCCCTGAAGTAGACTTTAATAGTCATTCCTTTTTTTAGTCTAAAAGTATGCTATGAAAAATTATTTTATAAGTAACGGATCCGCCATCTAACGTTATTTTTTTCAACTAGTGCTAATTTCGTGAATGGTAGCACTTAGCTCATGTCTGATTTGACAGATAATTAGTTTTATCCTTCCGCTGAACGAATATGGTTGTGTATACGCTTGAACAACGCTGGGAAATATTGCGTTTTCGCTTTGATAAGTGGGCCTGCGATCGACTTACAGAAGGTTCCGATTTTGCCAAAAAAAATCATCTTTTCAGATGAAACTCATTTTGATCTAGGCGGTTATGTAAACAAGCAAAATTATCGCATTTGGGGCATAGAAAACCCGCACGCATACATTGAAAAGCCGTTGCACCCAAAACGAGTCACTGTTTGGTGCGGATTTTGGTCCAGAGGCATAATTGGGCCATTTTCTTCGAAAATGAGCAAGGAGTGGCCGTTACAATCAATGGCGATCGTTATCGGGCCATGTTGAACGAGTTTTTGTTCACAAAAATTGAAGAGGAGGATATTGGCAACATTTGGTTTCACACATCCGAAGCTACACTCGATGTTTTGCGCCTTGTTTTTGAAGATCGCATTATCAGCCGCAGGCTGATGTCGTTTGGCCACCTCGGAGCTGCGATTTGACACCGTTGGACTATTATTTGTGGGTTGCCGTCAAAGATAAGTGTTACGCCGACAAGCCAGAGACAATTGACGCTTTAAAGGACAATATTCGTGAAGGCATTGGTGAAATACAGCTGCACACAATCGATAATGTGCTTAAAAATTGGACTGATCGTGTAGGCTACTGCATGGCCAGCCGAGGCAGCCATTTGAATGAAATTATTTTTCATTATTCACCGAAAGGATTGTACTTTCAAATAAAATTTGAGAAAATATTCAGTAGTTTTTTTTATAGCATTTTCAAAAAAAAAAAAGTTATTTGGAGGACCCTTTAGTATTTTTTTTTTAGATTTATTGAAAAAAGTATTAATGTTTTTAATATTTAAAACAAAAATTGTACCGTTAATATTATTTGTAAATATAAAAAGGGACTTTAAAAATTAAAAAAAAAATAAATAAAATAATATACATATGATTAGCATTTTAAAATGTCTCAATATTAGAGACGTTTCAATTTTAATTTCTTGGTATGGTATAAATGAAATTTTATACCAAGGACAAAATTTAAAATTCAGACAAGCCCATCATTTTCAATATGGCAATATGTTGATAGTATAATAAAGCAATAATTTTAATTTTTGCTGTCTTTAGGCATTTTGCAGAAGAAAAGTTTTTTTTGGAAAAATTTTTCGAATAATTAAATTTTTATTTGAAAAATTTTGTTATTTTAATACTTCAATATACGGTTCTTTATGCCAGGAACACAACTGAGACGAACGACGAAATTCGACTTTGCAAAAGATATGTGTATTTCTATTTCATACGTCGGCAAATGACGAACAAATCCGTACCAGTACCCATGTTCTGTAACTTAAGTAAGAATTTCTAGCATCGAAAAGATGTGAAACAAAATGTTCCATCGTTTTTCGAAAAGTGAGGGGATAAACGAAAAATTTAATAGGCATATGATAGATGATTGATCAATCTATGAAATGATTGTTTTTAAAAGGGTCTACGCCTTTTAGGTGCCTACTTATGGGTTAGCAAAGTTGAATTTTGCCGAAAAATCAATTTTATTTTTATAAAATTATTATTCCAGAAAAGAAATAAATAACATTTTTTTTTATTTATTTTTAAATTTTTTTGTAAAATATTGGTCACAATTCGTAAAAGAAGGTTTATCTAACAAACTAATCATTTCTGAACTACAATTATTTTCTAACTCTTTTCGTGACTTAACATGCTGCAGTGATGAGATTAGTGGATCGGAAGATGCTGCTAACATGTTTAAGAGGTGCCCATTTTGTCTCACCCTTGATGAAATGACAGTGTTCAGCAATCTATATTTTTTATAGAAATTGTTAAGGGGCTCCTGTACTTCTTCAGAAAGCTCTCTAATTGGCAAAGTCTGATTTTCAGTTATTTTTTTGCCATGCGACAATATTTTATCAACTGTCGGGGTCAACTTTTTCTGTGGGTATAATTATGCTAAAAGTGTTGCAGTTTTAAAGGCATATTCTTTATATTTTCCAGAGTCAACAATTTTCTTGCAGTTTAAAACATTCAAGATCGTTCCAAATCCCTTAACGATTTGATTGTTTATTCCAGTGATTCGAGTTACAGCCTCATAATTTTCAAATAATCTCCTCAAAGTCTACTTTTAGTCCAACTTGTTTGAAAACCCCCATCCTCACAGAAAAAATGTTTGCAAAAAATTATTCAATTAAATACTTAATTGGTGTACATTAATTATTCAATTAATTTTTTGTTTGCAGCAATTAATTTTTTTAATCAAAACCCATAAAATTAAATGTTTGTGCATCTGTAGTGTATTGTTTAGTTTATGCAATTTATTTTTTAATTGAGTTAATTTGTGTCCCATGACTCGGAAATACAAATCCGTTAATTGATATAATCAATTCCTTTGCAGGGGCAAAATTAGTTAAATATTTAATTGTCTGAACGAATTGTTTAATTAAAGTCGATTTTCTATTTTTTCTGTGCTGTATTCAATTCTTTCTGATCCTTTCCTTATCTTTGTTTGATGTATTTTCATCAAAGTGTTCCCGCCCTTGTGGAAGCGTAAACTCTAATTTAAACAAGAACTTCATACACCTTATTCTTCAATGCAATGATGAGATTCCATATTCATAGTTTTTTCGTTTATTTAATTTAAACCATTCTAAATTGCCAAAGTTCTTTTACTTCTTTTTGCAAATTAGGTATGACAATGTTGAGGTTGTAGTTGTAGTGTGTTCTGAATTATTAAAGCTGTTAGTTACTCGTCGTTATTGCAACTTTTACGGAAAAATTCGTCGTAAAGGCCAAAATGCATCGTTCCCAGTTGTGTTTCTAGCATTTAATCGTTGACGCATTAAAATTTCAAGATACTCATTGTGAATTTCCTTTATATATTTGAAAAAAAAATTCATACAAATATTTTAATTTTAAAAAGGTTTACAAAACAATTTTTTTATTAAAATGTTGCTTAATAAACGTTTGTCAAATTTAATGATTATTTATGAATATTTGTTTATTTTTTGTTTAACCTAGAGCCCTTTAGCTTACTATCATAACAATTTATGGTTTAGTATTTTTAGTGTTGTTTCTAGCTTTCTTGAAAAATTTGAAAATCCTAACAAAAAATTGTAAACATTTTTAAGAAAAATTAACTGGGAAAAAACTTTTAAAGGGCCGATGTTGATTTTGAATAAAACACAAATTATGTTCATTTCTTTTAATTATGATAACATTGGTACACGCAAAGAAAAAACATGGTTGATGCAATCACAATCGCAAACTATCATTAATGTTTGTGGTTATGATTGTGTCAAACACGTCTTGCGTAACAATATATGTTCAGACATAATGTTTTTAGCTTATTATTCCCTCAAACATATTATTATGCTCAGAAGAAAACGCAAACGACTATTCCAACCATGTTTCTATATTTCCCAAAACCATGCAAGATGTCTATTTCAACACATCACATGGTTCTCACAATAAAAACAATAACAAATTTATTCTAAAAAATTTATTTTTTATGAAAAATACAAAAATATAAAAAATAAAATTAAATACATACATATATTGGCCGTTTTCTCATTACGCGATTATCTTTTTTTTCTAACGAAAAACTGCACATTAAAGAAATTTGGTTTTCTCAATGTCTCATTTGCTTCTATTCTGTCGCAAAGCTTACCAGCACTAATCTGCCAATTATTTATTTTCCTTTTTTTGCCGTACAGATAAATTCAATCAGCTAACTCCCAACTTTTTTTAATGTTGTAGGTGTTTTCGGCTGCAAGAAAGACAACGTTTATACATGTTTGTATGTATTTTAATAATTATATATAAATAACTTACCTGTTTAAATAAACGTATAAGTTCTTTCCTTTTTCTTAATTATTTTGTAATAATTTAAGTATGTATCCCGATTAACTGATGCTCGCAGACTAAATACTCATTGTTTTTTTTTTTGACAATAAATGTTTGCTCAATTAGAGAATGTGTTTTTAAGCAAACAAATATTATGGTAATAAACATTCCTTTTGTGTGCAACTTATATTATGATTTTAATATAATATGTTCAGCTAGATCAGAGTAACTTTTTAGGTGTTAAACACCAGATAATATTATTATAGTGAATTAAAAAATGTTAAGGACAAAAAATATTTGTTCAAGTTATATTAGGACTATAATAAACTTATAAGGGTAAACATATTAGGTAAATATGAATAAAAATGTTCGTAGTGACCATTTATTAATCATGTTTTTTCTCTGCGTGTATGGTTCAATTACGTATGGAACAAAGTATCGGCCGAATGACCGCCGCACAGTGGCTCCTGTAGAGCAAACGAGGTTGCATAAATCAAAATTATCATGAGCGCCGACGAAGCTTTGAATAAACCTATGTTATAGAAAACTTTTCAACGATTTCAAATATGCCATTCTTAATAATATCACATTTTTAGTTTAGAAGATATAACCGTTCAAAGTTGACCGACTGTCGGTTTTCAAAAAAACACACAATTTTTAGTCAATTTGTTGCGATTTCAGGTGTAATATTACGAAAAATACGTAACGAATCGCCTTATTTTTTGTTTGTATTGATTGATGTATTTATTAAATGTATAATGATAAAAAAAATTAACTGTTTGCTTTGTGTTTCTCCTGGTAAATCACCATTTAAAAACTATCCGTTTTTTCACTATTTTTCAACTTTGACGGAAAATAAAAAAAATATATATTTTTTTATATTTGCCATATTTGCAAAACCTGTTCTTTGATTATTTCTTTACATAATTCAAAAGGTTTTATCTGCCCGTACGTGCCCGTTTGGCTTCTAGAGGTAAAAAAGGTTAAAAAAGACATGGTTGCAGAAATTGTATGGCGTCCATCCCTTATAGGTTTTGACTGACAGTAGTTTGTTCTAATAGTTTGAAAAAAACTACTCATTGAAATTAACAGGTACGATCCTCACTTAAACAATACTTTGGCGTACAAATGCTCAAGAACAATATTGACTTATGGTCCCTACAGGTAGGCACAAACCTTATTTGGACACGTGCATAATATCAACATTTCATTATTCAGCCTAAGTCCATATGTACGCAGGAAACAGGTAAATTTTTAGGCATGGTAGCATAAGCCTATATATTGCAAAATAAGATTAATGCCTGGATTAGTCTACGACTGAAAGTTGGCGCAACAATTACTAAAACCATTAATTAATAATTATAGTTTAGAAATGGTTAGTCTTTTAGATATACCATCTCTTACGAATTGTGATGAATATTTTACAGAAAATTGAAAAAATTTTTTTTTTTGTTGGGTAATAATTTAAAACATAAAACCCTAAAGAAAAAAAATAAAAACAATCTAAAAATGTAAAAATAATTTTTTTTTAGTTACCATAAAATTGATTTTTCTACTAATTATAACTTTGATAACCCATAAGTAGGCCCCTAGAAAGCGTAGCACCCTTTCCAAACGCTCATTTCATAGGCTGAACAGTTATCTATCATATGCTGCTTAAACTGTTCAATTATCTTATTCGGTTCAAAAGATATGATTTTTGCAACGAAAAAACTCAAATGGCGCCACTGTGCGCCGCGACTTCGGCGGTACACCTCCATACGATTTTCCAAACTGAGCAATTTGGGACTGTGACTCACAGCGCTGTCAGGTTTTTGGGGATTTATCCCCAAAAAAATCCCCAAATCGACTTTGTCTTACAATAACTTCTGTTCATTAGAATTTAAATATTTTTTAATTTTGGACTTTTTTAATTCTTTAACATCTGCTTTACAAAAATATTCCAGAAATCTATTTTTTTTCTTGAAATTAAAATTTTTGTATCATAAATTCTATGGTTATATCGAACAGATTTTTTTTAGCAGAAAGATGACACAAGTAACGCTCTATACCACAAAAGTCTTTAACTCTGCTTCAAGTTTTGTAAGATAATGTAATAAAGAAAATGTTCAGAATTTGAAATTGACTAAATTTGCGATTATTCGACTTTTATCAAAGAATTTAAAAGGAGTTAAAGTAGATTTTGGGAATTTTTTTGGGAATAAATCCCCAAAAACCTGACAGCGCTGACTGTGAGAGATGTGCATGCACGCTCGTACAGCTCGTACTGATGAAGAGCCGTCCACCTCAACTCGTCGTCGTGCCTAACAATTGCACCTCTCACGCTCGTCATTATTTCAAACGTCGTCAATGGTCAGAATGGTGGCAAGAAATGGCAACAGTAGATGATCAATTTTCGAAGAAAATCATCTTCAGTGATGAGGCACATTTTCACCCCAGTGGATTCGTCAATAAGCAGAATTGCCGCATTTCGGCGAATGATAATTCAATAGTGATTGTTGAAAAACCAATGCACCCACAATGAGTGACTGTTTAGTGCGGTTTGTGGGCTGGCGGCATCATCGGTCCGTATTTTTTTTCCAAAATGAGGCCGGTCAGGCAGTTACTGTTAATGGTGTTCGCTATCGTGAGATGGTAACGAACTTTTTATGGCCCGAAATAGATGATTTGGATGTGGACGATATGTGGTTTCAACAAGACGGTACCAATTGCCACGCAGCTAACGAAACAATGGCTCTTTTTCGCCACAAATTCTATGGCCGTGTAATCTCACGTGGTGGCGAAGTCACTTGGCCGCCAAGATCATGTGATTTGGCACCATTGAACTCTTTCTTGGGATTATGTGAAATAAAAGGTATACGTCGATTAGCCAGCAACAATTCAAGAACTTAAGGATGAGATAATTCGGCACATTAACGGCATAGAACCTCAATTATGCCTCAGCGTCATTGAAAATTTGGACCATCGGATATTTGCAGATATTTGTTCCATACATTATTGTACCATACCAATATTATCATAATAAAAGGAAATAACAATAATTTTCTAAATAGTTTGTGTTTTACTCAAAATCAACATCGGCCCTTAAAAATTACTACAATGAAAACATATTTTTTCCTTAATGTAGATTTATTTTGTTGATTAACTTTAAATGTCTTAAAGTTAGCTACTGATTTTATTTAACTATCAAAGGGTTAATAATTTAAAAGAAAAATAAATAAATATTCTAAAAATGTAAAATTTAATTTACTTCCATACATTTTACCACTCTACTAACTTACAATATCTCACTTAATTCAAAATAAATCCTTTAAATAATATACACATGTATATAAAAAACTGTAAAATAAATAAACAAAGTTAAAACAAAATGCTAACAATAACTTACCATTTACGGCATGGCAGCGATTCTTTTGCTTCACGTAACCCGAAACACAAGAACACTCATAGGAACCAGGCGTATTGCGACACAGCTGATCGCACATTCCCTCAATAGAACACTCATCGAAGTCCATGCATTGTGTTACATTAACAGGCACCTGGCCGGGCGCACAATAACATTTGGGACCCTGGGGTGTTAATTTGCAGTTGAACGAACAATTTAAGGTGGCGCACTGAGTTTCTTGGTTATCTGCAGTGTAAACGAAAAATTGTCATCAGCATTATAATAATCAGAGACAACGTCATCATCATCGTCAAACGCAGTCATAGTCGAGATAGCACAGTCATCACAGTCAAAGACAAAGTTTGGAGATAAAGAAATACAAAGTTGATAAAGGGAAAACATATGAAAATATTTAAAAAAAAACATGAATTAAATAGGATTTTTTTGGGAAATAAAAGATAAAAGTGTTTATTAGTTCGTCTTTACTTACCACATTTAACTTCATCATTGCTGCAATCCCATGTGCCATCACAAAATCTCGCAATATCCAAGCACATACCATTGCTGCATTCGCTTTGATAGGAACGACACTTTAATGCATCCGAATGACCTGGGAAATAAACACAGACAGGTTTAGAAAATTTGTATCAAATAAGCGAATAATGGAGGAATTTAGATAAATTTCTTAATATGTTTTTTAAAACCATTTTATATAGAATTTAGAACAAACTTATTAAACTAAAGAAGATTTTAAAAAATTTGCCATTTATAAAAAAAAATTTTGAAAATTTTTCTTTTACTACTTACAATTTATTTCATCTGAAACATCTGAAGTACCACAATCATATTCTCCATCACATACCCAATTATTGGGTATACATTTGTGTGTAACACTGCACTGGAATTGACCTTCATTACATTTGGAAACATTGGCTAAAAATAAAAAAGAAACAAAAAGTCAAAAAAATTTGTTTTAGATTTAACATTTTTTTTAGCCCCAATCTGGGGGTTCTTGAGCCAAAATACCATTAAACAATCAGAAACAAGAAAGAAAGTATAGTCGGTTTAGCCCGATCATTTGATACCCAACCCAAGGGATGATAAAGTTAGTACAATTGTACTTTTGTCAGTACTATTAGCATGGCAAAAGTACTGAAGTACTCCAAAGAAATATTAAGTACTATTTGGAAGTTTCAGCCACTTTAACATTTAAACTTCTTGGTGTAGGGTTGGAGTAATGAAATTAATGAACTAATATTTTTAGATATCAATAGAATTACCAAAGATATATTCGCGGTCGAATGTGGAACGGATTTTTTCATACCAAAATATGTAAAAACAAAGCAAAGAAATCGCTTTCTTCTTACTCGGTTAAACGTAATTTCACTCGGTTCCACAACACAATACAACATTTTTGAAGTCATCGTGTGTAAATTTCCCGAAGCAACAATCGAAACTAATAAAACCTTAATTGGGGTTTATTAGTAAAACTGCTGTTTGGATTTTATAGCATCATGTATATTTTGGCTAAAACTTGATTTTCCGCAGAACATGCAATTATATCACGGAAACCAATTGGAATTTTACATGTTTTCGGCAAAATTGTTTCTATAGACTAGGAAAAAATGTGTAAAACAGAATAACGCGAAAAAGGAATCTAGTATTTCAAAATGTCGCAAAATGATAATTCTTTTAAATCTTCCACCATTTTTGGCCTGTAAAAACATTATTTTTTTGGGTTAAAGTATAATGAGGTTCAAAAAAGTACAATTTTTTACTGAGTAAAGTACATTTTTGAAAATGTCATTTATCATCCCTGGCCTGGTAGGGTATAAAGTCATTCCTAAAAATTGAAGGAATAGGACTATTACAAGAAAGCTTAATAAAATACCTTACTGAAATTTAGCTCATAGAATAAATTCGAAAAATAAAAAATGTTAAATTTATTAAAAATTTGTAAAATC
The DNA here is from genome assembly GCA_949318255.1 of Pollenia labialis. Taxonomy (NCBI): domain Eukaryota; kingdom Metazoa; phylum Arthropoda; class Insecta; order Diptera; family Polleniidae; genus Pollenia; species Pollenia labialis. The sequence continues at coordinate 117,681,347 of OX439143.1, forward strand.
CCCAAAAAAATCCCCGAATTTTTTTAAAATCCCCAATCCCCAAATTTCTTTTTTTGTCATTTTTTTCGCATGAATCCCCAACTTTGGGGATAAATACTCAAGTCTGGCAGTAAATAGTGTACATAGAAAAAGTGTGTCTGTAAAATTTTTGTTGAGAAAGCTCCCGATTCGAACTGCCGAATAAGCTCACGAATAAAAAGAGGGTGAGAAAAATTTCAACACACCGCTGTAGCTTAAATATTTCAAATTTAGTAAATTTTGGTCGCCGTCAACGATGTGTGTGATTGGCGTTCTCAACATCTGTAATTTAACATCGGCTTCGAGTGGAATATTATGACATTTAAAACGTAACCACATAATCTCTTTTGATGGTTTTCGACATTAGTTCATTTCTGAAAATAAAGTAAATACAATTTCTGTAAGAGCAAAATTCAGCAAAATTTAATGCAGTGAAGAAAATTATTTAAAAAAAAAAACGGAACTACAAGTTTATGAAGGAAGTGGTAAGAAAACTGAAAGCTTCCAGAGATTACATAATGTTCTTTTGACTATGAAGGCAAACAAACATTCGAAGAAAGGGAATGTGTTTTCTCATTGACAGGACTCGTCCTTATTACAGTTATTTATAAGATGTCAAACGATTCTGTAAATGCGTATTCTGCATTGTAATGTTCTGTCCATAATAGAGGAAAGGGTATTATTTTGCATTTGTGCCAATGTTTGTAACACCTGAAAATATTGGTCATAGACCAGAGCTGGCAAACAATCGATAGCACTATCGATAGTTTTATTTCCGTTGGACCATCGACGGTCTCTTTCCGATAGCGATAATATCGGGAAAAAAATTTTTTTTTTGAGGAAATTGTGCCTAAATTTCTGCTAGTATCTAAGAACGACATGTCTTCGTTTAGTGAAAAAAAAATTAAAACAATAATTTAATCTTCTTACTGTACCTGATTTTTCTAAATTTGTAATTTAATTATAGGGTATCACAGTAAGAATGCACATCTTCATTTTAACGTACTTTTTTTTCACAATTATAACGTGTTCTTTAATAAACAGCCCAATTTTTCATAATCGGAATAAACAAAAAAAGACTGCTGCCAAGTTTCAGATTTACCAAAAAATTGACACTAAATTTAAAAAGCTGAGACACCCTTTAGTTTACCCAAACTTAAGATATGGACTCCAAAATTTTACCATTAAAAAACTGTGAGTTCGAAATAAATATAATTTTTTGGCGGTGACCATTATATCTCCAGTTATGGACTCCTTAATTTTAAATATACTCATTAACGGCCTTATGCAATAAAATTAATGTGAATTCAAAGAGTTCGTTAAGCAAAAAAAAAATGCATAGAAACCCGGTTTTACCAAGCACTTCAAGTTCACATTGACTTTTTTTGCATAAAAGCGCATATCTTTAATATTACTTGTCTAATCGGAGAAATATTGGTATCATGTAATAGTTTAAGAAATTAACTACCTTTAAAATTTGACAATTCCGTTAACAACTAAATAAAGGAAAAGAAAAATTTAAATATATTTAAATTAATATTAACAGCCGTATTCATAATAAAAACTAAATTCACGTTTTAGCTACATTTTAGTTAAAAAACATTTTAAGCCTTAAAAAGCTTTTTTCTAAATTCATATTCATAATCAGCATTTTAACTAATAAACGTTATACGCTATTTTTTGATTGGAAGGTGGCAACACTATCTCTTTTATTTGTCACTTGAATCATAATGATGCAAACCAGTGGTTATTAATTCATATTCGTACTCGTGTCTACAATTTTTTTTGTCGTGTGTGAGAAAAAATTGCTTTTTATAAATGAATAATTGTACGATAGTTTTTCTTTTATTTAACAAAATAAACAGAGTTCAAAAATTATTTAGTAAAAGTGCAATTTAGATGATGATTTAATTGCTGATAAAATAAGTATTCAAAAAACGAGTTTTACTTTATTTGTTTTGATTGTTTACACATCACTAGATCATTTTGTACAATTAATTATTTTTTTTAGCTTTAATTTGTGAAATTGAAAAATATATTTATAATGAACATACAAGCTTACATATTTTTGAATTTAATTTTATTATTAACGTATAAACCATAATAATATACCTATTGAATGAACATTTCTCGAAAAAATGTTCAAAATGACCATAAACACAACGAAAAAAGCAAAAATTTCATTTTAAAATAGGTTTAAACAAGGGTCGAACCAATTTTAAAATTCGTTTATTTACTTACACGTGGTTTAAAATGGGATTTTTAAGGTAATATTCTTTTATGAATACAATTTTTACGATTATTGCTTAAAACAGATTTGAAATTATGTTTTAAATGTTTATGAATACGGCTGTAAATATATAAGTTACTGAAAAACTAGATTTAACCAATTTCTAAAAGAATTCGATACAAACTATCGAATGTTGCGACTATCGATAGTTTGCCAGCTCTATCATAGACCCACCTTTAAGCAATGCCCGACGCACCTTTCAGCGATGTCCGTCCGACTGGCAGGCTGGCTGGCTGTCCATGTAAACCTTGTGCGCAAATTACAGCAATTTTGGAGATAATTTGATGAGGTTCTAATCGATACAAGGACCAAGCCTTTTGAAAATTGGGGGAATCGGTTTATAATTTCGCATAGCCCCGATACAAGTTTTTTTTTCCGAAATAGGGTCTTTGTGCATCTAAACCATCTTATTATGGTGGTATTTAGATTACATTTGGTCAAAAATCATTTTATTGCAATCAAAATCATCTTACCAAATTTTATTGGAATCGGTCCATATTTGACCAGAGCTCCCACACAAATACGACTCCCGAAAAAAGCTTTAAATACCAAAACTTCCGTATAAATGTTGGTATTAACATACAAATTGGCAATAATAGCTTTTACAACATCTTCACTTTCATGACAAAATGTTGTCCTGGTAAGTCCAAAATTAACCAAAGGTCCCATATAAAACCTCATCCTTAAATCTCATATAGATGAAGATATCTAAATAATATTCGGCACAAAGAGCTTTTATATTTATAATTACATAATTTTGTTCTGGCGGGTCCATGATTGCCCATAAGTCTCAAAAAGGGTACTCTTGCAATAATTTGTTCTTATATACTGTGGTGTAGGGTATCACATAGTCGAGCTTGACCGACTATACTTTCTTACTTCATTTAAAGAAATATTTTGTTAAAATCATTTAACTTTTTTGGTTTTATGTGAATGCTGGTGACTTTGCATATGAAGAATTGATATTTTTAAACTTATTTCATAGATCTCATGCACTGTTATTTTATTTTATTTATTTTTTTTTTGTTGATCAACTACATATATTAAAGTAAATTATATTTTGCACCGTTTTATATTAAGCGATAATTTGAGGGAAATATAAAAATAAATCCCGCATTCCCGGGAAATAAAAAAGACCCAGAAAAGAAAACTTAAAATATTTTTTCAGCGAACACACATCATTATACCCTTTGCACTATTCTTGTGTACGTATAAAAACATTAACTCCTTTACACTTTTTTTCTCTAGTTGTTGTTGCTAAATAGCTAATATCCTTAATCTCTAATTATCTAATTGACTTTCAAAATGTATTTAAGTTTAAATGAAACACAAGCAAAAAAAGAACAAATTTTTTCACACACAAAATGTTTAACAAAGGACAAAATGGCGTAACTTCAAGGGGACAACAAAAAGTTTATACTGTATACAATTTGCAAATGAGATAAAATGCATTCTGTATGCAAAATAATTCCTGTGTTAGTGAAAATATGTGGCTGTAACCCAGCAAACATAAAAACTCAAATTTAGTGTTTTATCTAAATTGTGTTTTTTTTATTCATTTTACTTAGCTTCCTAAATAAGAGCGGCAAGCGTTTTTTTCAACATGAAAAATCTATTGCAAATAAATTTTCAATAAAACAAGCCGACAAAGCGATCTGCTAAATAAGATTTTTCAAGCCGGGTGGTGTTAAAGTCTAAATGCTTGTTTCAATAAACTTTATGAAAATGAGAAGTTTTGACAAAAAAAGGCTTCAAGGATGCCCATTAAGAAGAAATTTAGTAAAAAGAAAATAGATTTCATAATTTTTCGATTTACCAAGTTTTTTTCGCTTTACAGTGCTTTTGAATTTACAACAGTTTTTTGTCGTAATCCTACTGTAATTTTAACAAAATTTTAATTGAATGTACATATTTAAAATTGGATCGGTTGGTTTTTTAAACTTAATTGTTAATTAATTGAAATCATTAATTTTTTGTGATATCTTAGATTTCTTTAACAAAATCCGGCAGCGCCGCTCATGTTAAAATATAAAATAAAATTTTGCAAATATAAAATAAAATTTTACATATTTTAACATGAGCGGCGTTGCCGGATTTCGCTGCTGGAAATTCAACTTCAGTGTAGTTGCCTTCCGTAATCGACTCATAAGTTTTTTTCAGTTTTAGCGATTTTTTGTAAGATTTGCAATTGAAGCTATAAAACGCATTACTATTCTTTATACCCTTCACAATGGTGTATTGGATGTGGAAACAAATATACATGAGTACCTGGAGTGTTGGTCGTAACTCATAGACCCTAACTACTGGGCAAGGCGTTTACCAAACCCACCCGGTTGTAAGAGACACCATCACTCACTCGCCCCTTGTTAAAGAGCTGGATATATTTAGACTCCACTGATTTTGGAAAATGCCAGCTGCTTCTATTGAACAGCAACAGCACCTAGGAATAATTCTTCCACAGGTAAACTATCCAACAAGTGGTTAATAATGAGCCCTTTAGTAAGATTTTCAGGAAACTCGAAAGTATCCCGTTAGGTGAAACTTAAGTAAAGACAATCATTCTGAAGGGCATTTCGCGCAAAAAGCATACTAACGGAGGTCTGAACCAATCGTTCCAAATTTAGGGTTTTAGTACCATGGAGTTCATACAAGGCACGCTTGTTTGATAACATTCAGCTAAAATATATAATTCTCTTTATATAGAATTGTTTTGGTTTCGAAAATTAGCAAAATCGACCTATTTTTTTACCTACCGCTTAAACAAATATGCTCCCGAAATCATAAATTTTTTTAAAATTAATTTAATCAAATTTTAAATTGCAATTTTAAGAAAAAATTAATTTTTGACATAATTTTATCAACATTTTTTTCTAAGGTGATTTAAGATTTTTTCGAATTTTTTTTTTAAATTTTAGCTATTTTTTTTAGATTTTGTTTTTGGTATATAATTTATGCGATATTTATTTTTAAGATTTAAGAATTAGATTTGATTATAAATTTCAAACTAAAGACTTTTTGCTTGCTGGGTATGCTTTTAAATGGGGCGAGTAAGTATTAAAGTTCTTTTTTTTAATGCTGGCAGACAAAAGAGTATTATTCTAATATGTGGACCACAAAGTGTGACCAGATGTGGGGGATTTCATTTATGAAATGGAATTGGTATAATTTCGTTTTTTTTCTTATTTAAGGAAAAGAAACAAGAGGTATTTTTAGGCAATAAATATGATTCAATATTTTGCCTTAAAAGAGAGATTTGGTTAATTAGAGAATTCTTTTCAAGATCAGAAATATAAATTTGAAGAAAAAGTATTTTGATAAAATTCGCTATTTATTTTGAATAATTAAGATTGATTTTTCAAGCCAAGGCAAGCAAATAAAGTAACGTTTGTAAAGACTTATAAGGAATCCAACTTTCTGAAACTAGAACGAGTTTAAAATACATCAGCTTGCCTTAAGAAGCCTTTATTATGAATAAAATTTCAAAATTCTGATGACATTTTTCTTTAGTGTGGTTTAATTTAAAGTTTTATCTTTAAGATGTAACCGCTTAAAAATACCCCCTATAGTGTATCTTCACATTATACACTTTATTTTATTGTAATTTAAACAATCTCCCTCACTTACCAAACAGTAATATCATATCCACACATATACTAGTATAAAAAAAAAATGTGAAGTTGACACAGACAAAATTGGTCTTCTTTCTCATTTGAAATGCAAATTCGTTTAAAAAAATGGCAAAAACCAAGAAACTTCCCCTTTTTAACCAAAAGGATGCCATATGCAGATGAGTGACAGCACGGCAACAAATGCGATAGTTGATCAGTTGCAAAAGGGATGCCACAAAAAAAAAAAAACTAAATACAAAAACCTCATATAATCCTTGATGGTTTTACTCAATATGTTGAAGAAAATATGAGTAGCATTAATATCTATATGAATGCATTTTGAATTAAAAACAAGAAATTTTAATACAGTCAAATCACGATAATTCGTACCCCGATATATCGTAATTCCCAAAAATTCGTAATAAACTGTCGGTCGTTTGAAAAAATCTCGTTAATTCGTAAAATTTCCATACATTTTGGTCCTCTCGCTAATTAGTAATTTTTTTTCAAATAAAATCTTCTTTACCTCTAATAAATCGTAATTGTTTGATAACTACCACTTATAATTCGTAATAAAAACAACAGATACATGGAAAAAATGAATTTTTGTTCACCGCTATTTTTTTTTGTTTGGGTTCTGCTTTTCTTAAGATCAGTTTGTTACATGAATAATAAAGAAACACACACACAAAAAATAGACGTTGCTAAGCGATTTGAAATTGCTCCATCAACTCTTACTTCAATCCTTCTTCAATTTTACGCTAAGTAAATGCATTTGCTATTTTATTTTATGTATTTATTTTGTATTTTATTTTTCACAATTGTTTTTTTTTTTTTTTTGTTTTTGATCGTGTTAGTAAATAAATTGAAAAACCCCGTTAATTCGCATTTATTTTATTTTAACCCCGTTAAATCAAAACCTCGCTAAATCGAAAACCCCTATAAATGGCAGGTCCCTTACAATTACGACTTATCGGGATTCCACTGTATTTTAAAAAACGTTTAATACAGTCATACTTTTCTAAAATGAACTTCTATACAATAAACCTCTCCCTGTTATGAAAAAAGTTTTATATATAGTCGAACTTATCTATTGTGAACTGCTTAACAATAAAGCCAATACCCCTATAACGAATCGATTTTTAAAACAAGGCTTTTTCGGGCGCTATGATCTAAGTCTTCAATGAACAACTAAGTCCCGAAAGCAAAAAATGAACTCTTTTCCCAATTTATTATACAGAGAAAAGCAACAACAGCTTTTAGGGAGTATGTTCATTTTATTTTAAATAATTTTTAAATTTGTGATGGGGGATTTTTTCATTTGAAAAAAGTCCCCAAATTTTGTAAATGAAATAAAGTCCAACTAATATTTTTAAGAACTTATTTAATACATAACACCCCAATAAAAAATTTCACCCTTTTGCGAAGCACTTATGTTACATTTATAAAAATAAGCCCATAATTATGAGCTACGCAATAGGACATACAGAGATGCAGTAAAGTAAGTGAAGGAACTCTTAGCAAGTTTTATAAAAAAACAAGTAAGAATGTACTGTCGGTCAAGCCCTGCTATATGATGCCCTACACCAAATTTTTTAAAAACACATTTACGAGAGTGCACCCTATTCGGGACCCATGGAGAATCATGCTTATGTGTCCATATAAATATGGATCTATCTATGTTTTTAATTTCATTAAAGTCGGTTTAAAAGTTCGTGAGAGGCAGAAATTGCCTTTATCTCCCCTCGTGGTCCTTGTTTGATATTAAAACCTTTTCAAATCGATATTTTCCATACAAATGTTGTTCGAAAGATAGGGCTTTGGCTCGCTATTATTCATAAGCAGGGAAACCAGAAAAATGCTATAAAAAACACGTTTTATGCGCCTTAAATATGCTGTAAAAACTTTAAAATATACCTTGAAAATTGATAAAAATATGCCACAAAAAATTCGAAATTTGCTAATTTGAAACCAAAATATTCCATAATTTAATAACAGTTCCATTTAGTAAAAAGAATCCTTAAATTATAATCGGTAAAGCCCAAACACCATAGTATTTACAGAATTTTTTGGATTTAACCCTATTTGGAAACCAATGGCAGTCATGGGCTCACAAAAGGGGTTAAAATTCATATCAGCGTTATTTGCGCCGAATATTTGCTAAAGCGATTTAAGGGGCGGTCGCTAAATTTTTTATTAATGTTAACATATAAAAGGAAGTTAAAGCTTTTTATAGATGGAAGCGTTGGGCAAATGTGAACAGAATCCAAAAGAATTTAATTTTCACTAAAATATTTTTGGGGCGAATTTGAAAGTTCCAGATTTCTATGTATTACACAAATCGCCAAAAACTTTTATAATTGCTTTTTCCTTAATTTTTGCTTATAACACCCAAACAGATAGATATTATCGTGCGAAAGCTCTTGAAGGCATTTAAAAAATTTAAGATGTATCAAAATATGCCTCAAAAAGGCAAAATATGCGCTAAAATCTTAAAAAATGCTGCAAAAAGGCTCTTTTAACCAAATTATGCAAAAAAATGCTCTAAACGGTAAAATATGCAAAAAAGATGCACTAACAAATCGACGCCAAAAGTCATGAAAAGCTCTAAACAGGATAAATATATTTCTTCTGCCTTCATTGGTCGAACAAGGAAAAACATGCAAATGCATATTTTTCGTTTCCCTGTTCATAAGGAATGAGTTTGTGCAAAAAATTGGTTTTAAATACTTTCCGTGCACATACTTGCTTGGTTTTAAAATAAGGAATTGGCTCATTAGTACGCATAGCCCCGTACAAAAATCTTTCCGACATAAATATTTAAAAGAGATATTGGTCATAAGAACTTGATAAAACGTAATACGTATGAAGTTTGTTTGATACTTAAAATACGCTCAAAAGGCTTGTTCCAAAAAAATTTTAGATGGATGTGACAGAAGCTTTAATAAAAAGTAGTGTAAGGCGATGTTTAAAAAAATAGATTTCCAAAATTTAAGATGCTACAAAAATAGGGATGCCAATCGGGAGTGGTTTTCGCAAATCCCGGGATTCGGGATTACAAAAAATCAAATCCCGGGATTCCGGGATTTTCCGGGATTTTATGGGATATCGGGATTTTTCGGTTTCGGCATTTTTGAAAATTAAGAGATAAATGCTATTATACATATTTATTTAAAAAAAAACGTCTTTAGAAGAAGTTTACAAACGAAGGTTTTATAATTAATTTATTATTTTAAAGTTAAATATTACTTTAATTTGTAAAAATTTTAAATTGTGATTTTTCTTATTTAATGACTAATTTAATAAAAAACATGATAAAAAAAACAACGTACGATTTTAAACAATGTGTTACTTGATTCAATAAAAAAATAATTACCATAAAAACTATTTTTGATACAAATACCTCAGTTCATTCAAGCTAAATAAAAAAAATAATTAATACTCTAATTCAGTGATAACCAAGCTCCGAACGCACGCACCCAAAGATATTATGTGCTTGTGTGCGTGGTGGTGCTTTCACAAAGCTTGAGCAGAGACTGATGGTAGAGTCTACCTGTACCTCTATCTGGCTTTTGCCCAGACCAAATGAATGGACCTTTGATTTGTTGACATTTCAGTTGCAAACCGTCAAAACACTATGTTTAGTGAGTTGTGTTTTGCTTATTAAACACACTTGTGACAGTGTTGCATTTTCATTTTACTTAATATTATAACAATTTCGTATTAATTGAACAATAACTGAATTGAAATTTTATATGGATAATTGAGCTCAATAATGGCATTGACTTATTGCGCAAAACTCAATTAATGTCGCAAAAATAAAATTATAGCATATACATATGTACAACCAATATGACACAATCCCTGCAGATAATAGGACCAGTCCAAACACGCGTGTTAAGAGTAGTCCACAAGGGACTAGGACTAGTCCAAAAGTAACCCAAACGTATGGAAAAAACATGGTCTATTTAACATTACGATGTCCTAGGGCAGGACCATATAACCCATTTTTGGACTACAACGGAGTAGTTTTCAAACTACTCCATTTTATACACAAGAGGGTTAGTTTTAACTTCGTTTAAAAACGAAAACATGTCGTTAAAAAACGAAGACATGTCGTATCACTACAAACACTTTTTAACAATGAAATGGTCCATGCTTGCATTACATCGGACTAGTCCATGGAGTAGTCCATTTTATCAAAATGGATCAGGTGGTCCAATATTATTTGTAGGGATAACACACTTTGTGAATTGCCTAAGTGTCTTACTACCGTAGTAAGTAGGAATAAGATTTTCATGCACTAAAATATCGAAAATATGCGCTTAAAAACTGCACTAAAAACCCTAAAATATGCACTAAAAAATCGTTTTTGATTTTACTAGAAACAAAAATATAAAAAATATCTTAAACAAAATTAAATAACTAATAAAAATGTTTGATTGTTTAAATAAACAAGTACTGTTTTATTAAAAGTAAAACAATGCATTTTAAAAAAATGTATTTTCAGATCCCACTTTGTTTTTAGATCAGATTAAAAATATTTGAATTTTTTTTTTTTTTTTTTTTTATAATCCTTAATTTTTTTTGCAAAACGTTTTGGATTTTTTTTAGTTTGCCGGGCTATTCTTTCTTCCACATTGAAATTTATCAAAGTGTTCAAAGTTTTTTGAATAGAATTCTGAAGCTTTTAGCCAGGCCACCATCTTGTTACTACTGGCTGCGATGGAAGGGGAATCAAGGGATACATTTCTTTAAGAATTGCAATGATTTCGAATTGGCTTCTAATTTCCTCTGCAACGCGGTATAACCTATGTTCTAAGCAAGTAACTTGTAACAGTTTTGGATAAAATATTTTAAGCCCATCGAAAGCCTTAAACATGTAAGCTGCTGCATCGTATTAAAAAATAAGGATATTTTGTCGAAATCCTGAAAATCTTCTATTTAAAGCAAAGCCCCAAAATCATATATTTATTGATTTAAAAAATTTTTGTGAGGTTTTTTTGTGTATTTAAAATTTTTTTAAGAACTTTTATTATAATAAGAAAATTAAAAATAAAATTACTCAAAAAGGTCAAAATATGCAAAAATATGCATTAAAAACCAAAATATGCATTTTTATTAAAATATGCAACAATGTGCAAAAACAAATCGCAAATTTAATGATTCGAAAAGATAGTTGGTCGACATCGTTCTTAGACTATCGACCACAAAAGCATTTGCATGGAAATCGCATCCCTAGTCATAACTAATCCCATGAACATATGAATATTTTGCTTTTTAACCCTATTTTAAGTCATATCGATGGTTAAACGTTGACAAATAGTACTTTACTTTTCAGGAGCAAAAAAAAACCTTATACACACTTTACTATTTTTCAAAATCGAGATAAAAGCAAGTTTAGCAGATTTAACTTCAATAAACAGATACTTAAATTAATGCCGGCCCTACACTACACAAGTTCAGTACTTAAGTCTGGCACTGTACAAAGCGTTTGTGTAGTGTGTAGTGGTGTTTTTGCCTTAAGGGCCAAATACACTGATCAAAATGCTCATCATTGTGGTAGTATTAGTCAAAATGCGTTTGTATGTGCCACACCGACGATGCTGGATGGAAAATCAAAAAATTAGATATGACGGCAAATATTACGTCGAGCAAACGTACACGAGTAAATTCGCCTGCTGGACAAGAATTTGACAAGTGTATTTGGTCCTTTATACGCAGTGAACTAACTAAACATCAAATGGAGTTTGATATTTGCTCAAGTTTGTAAAACTGTACAGTGAACTTGTGTAGTGTATATTGAATATGTTCAGTTCTGTTGCAGTTCTATCAGTTCACAAGAAAAAAAGAGCACGCAAAGAATCGCCTGAATTATGAGGCACTTAAAGCAGCAATCGACACGTGAAAGACGAATCCTTCGAAAAGTTAATGAAAAAGGTTAATGTTACATATGTTGTCTTCTTCGCTTATAAATTTAAAATAAAAAATTGCACAGTTTACTTGTTAAGTGTGTGTTAAAACAAGCTCCGTTTACGCAGTGCTAGACTTAAGCACTGAACTTGTGTTGCGTATGACCGGAATTACGAAGATTTAAGGCTTAGTTAGCCCGGTGTTAAAGTAACGTTGCAAATCAGCTGATTCATTTTGTTGTATGAAAAGAAATTAGATCGATTATAGTAAGCAGAAAGATGTTACGTCTCAATCTGTAAGAAATAACCTGGTCTTACTTTTTTACGGTAAGGTAACTGTTACTGTTACTGCCGGCTAACTGAGCCTTTACTTTGCCGTCAAAATGTGTTTGCTTTAGAAAACTTTTACCGTAATTTGAACCGTGGTGCAGCATTGCATTGCTATTTGCTTAAATTATGATTTTAGTTTTGAAATATTTTTTTTGCTCGGTATAATTATTTGTGTACATATTTGTATTGGTTGCAATTTTTCCAATTAAATCCAAAATGTTGGTACAATTTGACTTTTTAACTATTAACATTGACTATTGAAGTGTAAACAAATTTTCACGTTTAAAATTTATTGGTTTTTTTTTTGTTCAAATAAACACCAAAAACAGAGATAATAAGAAAATTTGCTGAAAAAAATGTTAACAATTTAAAAATTCAGCAAAAAAATAAAAAAGCATAAAATTAAATTTAAATTAAGCTATTTCCATAAAATACGCATAAATATAAAAACTAAATTACTATTTATATTTCCACCGAATGTACTGAATTGAAAAAATTGTTTGAGTTTATGGAAATTTGAAAATAATTTCCTTGTTTTTTTCTCTTTTTTGTGTAAATAAATATTTTTGTGCAATCATCATTTTTGTTTTGAATATTATTAACACTCATAAACATTTATCACTTTTTCTCCAGCTCATTGCATTCGATAATAACAATTTTAGAATTTTTTGTTGACCAGACTTACCGCAACCAATTGTCTCATCGGAACCATCATCACAGTCTGGTTTGGAATCACATTTCCAACGCATTGGTATGCATTTGCCATCGTTGCATGTGTAATAAGATGGTGGGCAAGTTTCTGCAATAATGAAATGGGGTATAAAAACAGCAACAACAAAAACAAGGATCAAATTAAATTGTATTTTAAATGAAATTAAAATTTAGATTGTTATTTTTTTATATGAGGTTCTAATTACAACTACAGACTGGTAAACTGAGAAACGTCACACACAAACACACACACAGTATTGATGTTATAAATTCAAATTGTAATTTAATTAGTGTGGAAATTAGAACACTAAAAATTTTTATGGGGAAATTACAATGGAAAATATTTAATGCCCGTTTACATTGAGCAGTTCTTGTTGCCGCAACTTTTCTCGTTTCTTCTTTAAAGTTTTTTCTGTTTATGTATGTGTTCATGAGTAATAGATTTACGACATAAATTAAACTAATTTTTGGTTAAATGAGAGAACAAAGTTAGGTTTAGTGGGCAGCCGCTAATATGGCGGCTCAGTTGAGTCATTATAGCGGTCCCCTTGTAATACCCAGAGCCAGTGATTAGATCAAAGCCAGTATCCACCAGTTTTTTCTGCAGGCATCATTGTAGCCTCGAACTATTTCTATATTTGCTGAAGAAATGAAAGATCGACCTTAGTCCAGCGCCTCTATTACGATTTACAACTCCACACTAGTCCAGTTAAAAATTTCAAGTTTTGTATTACTGTCTACAACCCTGTTTTAGTGCGGCAAACAAAAAAACATCAAACATTTACAAGTTATAACTGGCAGTTTTAAAGTAAAGTTGTTAAGCTTAAGTTAACCGAAATATAGGGCGACTACATTAGATAGCAATTCGGGCCTATCAAGTGTCTCATCCTATTATCACTGAGCCCAGAACATCGAAAGAGAAATTGAAACTCCGTTTTCTCCCCCTCCTCCTCATGATGTGAACTTTTGCAGCAGTCATTATAACTTAGGTTCATCCTCATCGCATGGGTCCCTATTCACCAGCGACCCGTTATTAAAGGAAACAAAACGAATAGACCGCATTAAGTTGTGCCAATCAGGGTTGTCAGATTTTTTTGAGCTCCATCGCCAAACCTGATGTCAGAAATCGCCAAAAATCGCCAAACGTCAATTCTGTTCAGTTTCAGTGTAACAATTTTTTTTATTAAATTTCTTTTTCTATTTTTTTAATTAAATTTTGCATACAAAAAAAGCAAGTATAATTTTGCAGTCAAAAATCGCCAAAAACTGAGAAAAAATACAAAAAAAGCGCCGAAAGTAAATTAAGTTTTGTTTCTGTTTTTTTTAAATAACATAAAATGAAGATCATATATTCGGTTTAAAAACAAAAATTAAGAACACAAGTCTATAAGATCGTTCACTTCAGCCTCACCGATTTTTGACCTTTTAGAATTAAATAGTGACTGAATATAAAATTCACTTAAAATGATAACAAAACAAAAATCATGTAACAAAAAGTTGCAAGTTTTTTTTATATTAGTAATGATAACAAAAAATGACAAAGACCATATTTACACTATGCAATTAACGCCGCAACTTTCGCATGCAACTTTTTGTTTGTTAGCAAGAGGTGTAGGGAAGAAAACGGGATTGAAAAAGTTGAAAAAATGCTTGAAAAAAATTTAAATATAAATGTGAAAAGAGTTTCGTAACAAATGCTTTGAAAAAAATAGAAAAAAATCGGCGTTAATTGCATAGTCTAAATGAGGTAAAACTGTAAAAAAAAACGCTGAAATAATCACCCTTATTGTGTTTGGCGTATTTAAAATACAATAAGGGTGAATATAAATGGTAAAAATAGCCAAGTAAATCGCCAGTTATATCAAAAATCGCCATAAAATTCGCTAGTCGCCAAATGGAAAATCCCGCCGCCAAACACATTTCAAAATCGCCATATCTGACAGCCCTGGTGCCAAGTTTAATTCCTCTCTCTCTCTTTCTCTTCCTCTCTTTCCTCTTGCCCGCAAAGCAGAGTTGCAACGACAACTCAAAACTCGCTTCATGTAAACGGGCAATTATGCAAGTCAGTTTAGTTAACAGTGGGACGCAACGGTTTTTTTCGCAGGCAAAGGTTTCTGGCAGCAAAATAGCTATTCAGACTGGATTTTCGTTAACCATACAAATATGGCGGATTAATGAAATTCCTAAATCTGGCCCCTGCAGTGCGTAGGATGCGCCTAGATGGGTCAAATGTATGACCAACCCTACCTTATTTTTCATTTCCATCATTTGTTTCTAATATACCTTACCGCCATCTCCATTCTTTAAGTGGGCTCCAATTTTCAATACAGGCTAGAAATATATTTTAGACGAAGTCCCATAACTTCCCAGGAGTCGTCCATAGGGGGATATAATTTATGAACGACATCCTTTTTTTTATCCTTAACATTTCCTAAAAACATACTTGCCCTTTGTCACCATCCCTTAGGGAGGGTCCCATGCAATTACGGCGTTTTTTGAAATTCTTAAGTTTGTTTAGAATTTTAAATCTTTTGTGAATGAAATCAAAAGTTGTAGACAGATTTAAATCTTTTACGGTTTGTTATGTTTAGAACTTTGTTTTCTATAGATGTGGAAACGTGCAGATAAGAAGCAAAGCTGCATTACCAATTTTTTTTATCAGGGGGTGTGGTGGAAATCTAAAACGCAAAAATTTGGAATTTGTTTTTAATACACGTTTAATCTAGTTTTTATAATTTTTGTTATAAAATTCTGTTTAATAGAAAAATATTTGTATAATAATCGTCATAAGATTCATTTATTACTGAAATCTTATTAAGAAACGACTTTAAAAATTCTTGCGTTTTACGTTAACGATTTCCAGCACACCCCTGCACGAGTTTTTTAAAAACAAAATTTTCGAAATTTTGCTAAAATATTTTTTTGCAAAAAAAAAAAAAAAAAAATTAAGTTTCGTTTTTTTTTTGTTTATTCAATAAACTAAACCGTTTTTGATTTACGCGAAAATATGTTGTGCGACATCCTATATTTTCGAAAAATAGTGGTTTATCTCGAAAACAAGAGCTAACCTCAAAAATCGGTTAGCACCACTGGATTCGGCGCACCTGAATTAGGTTAAAAAGCCAGGTGCTCCGCTTGCCTGTTTTTTCACTAGCACAATGTTATTAATTTAAAATTTGAATTTTTTTTTGTGTATATTAAAATGCCCACCACTGTTAACCCATTTATAAAAGCTATCGTTAAATAAAATATGATTCATATTTACGTGTATCAGTATTTGAGTGTAATTGTGTGCAGGTTTTATTATGATTATTTTTAAACAAACAAAAAAATTTAAATATTTTTAGCAGTTTTGTGTGTGTATGTTTCTTTTTTTGTGTAAAATACAGTGTTTTTGATACGTGCCTTCATTTCATATGCAACGCCAAGCCAACGAAAAAAAACTATATATTTGTAAAATTATTATTCACCAAAAAAAAAAAATAAATAAAAAATTGTAATGAGTTCACAAACAAAAATTTTGTAAACTGTTTGTTCTTAAAAGAGATGAGAAGGTTTTCGTTAAGTTAGTAATGAATGAAAACTTCAGATTACCAGTCTGTTCATCGATTTCGAACGTTAACGTTCGCATACAAAATTATATGTAAAACAAAAACAATATTCGAAAATTTGTTTTTGTTTTAAATGTAGTTTTCTATGCGAACGTTGACGTTCGAAATCGTTGAACAGGCAGTAAATATTTAAAAATTCTTTAAATGAAAAGATTTTTCCTTACTGAAAAGAAATTTTTTTCCAAAATTAACCTCCTTATTTTGTAAATCACTTCATCTCAGAAAAATTTTCATAAAAATGTTTGAAAATTCAAAAAATTTATTATTTATTATTTAAATAAAAACAAAAAAATTATCAGAAACGTTGCCTTTTCAAACAATGTGTTAATTGATTAAATTAATACACCACAGGTTTTGCAATTCCCAACAACAATTTAAATTATTTTATTCAAAATTATTTTTTAAAATTATTTCCGACTACCAAAATAATTTTCGTGGGAATACAAAATTTAATTTAAATGATTTTGTTATTCTTGCTTAATTCCCAATTTTTATTATTTAATAAAAACACTGAAATTTATTGTTGATGGGATAAGCTATTCCTATGCGCATTTCACTGGTTGCTTAGGCCAGACCATCAGGAAACTTCATCCATTAAGATTTTAGAAAAACTAAAGATATTAAACCAAATAAAACTGTTAAGCGTATAAGAATTACAGCAACAGTTCGTTCCATTTGTAACAATATCAAAGTTTAAACAAAATTATCAACAATAAACAGTGAGGTAATTTCTCCTTACATTCCCCACTACAATTGATTGGAAATCTTTCAACATTAATTGTAGTTCTAAGTAGGTTAAGAAAAAACAAAATAAAAACAAAAACAACTCGCTTTATTGTTTTCGCAAACAAAATATAAAGCGGGCTGCCAGTCAGTTTTTTAGGCCGTGCACTTGCCAGTTTAAAAAAAAATTGATTCAATTATCACATTATTTAAATTCAAATGCGTTTCAAACAATTTTTTAAATTGATAAGAAACTACTTAAACAACAAATTCCTGTGTACGAATTCTCTTTATTAGTGTAATAATTTTGAATATCGAGGTCTTGTATAGAAATAGTGTTGTCTACTACGGTTTTCTACAGAAATTCATATTGAATTTATAAATTTCAAACGCTGCATATCTTGTGGCGTTGAAAAAATTTAAAATTTTCTTTCGCTTATTTTGACAGAATTTAATTTTTTACAGAAGCTTAACCTTGTTTATTATACACATTCTGGTCGGGCCTTTAACAATCATCTAGTCTCTTGTCGTAGAATAAATCAAATGCGTTTCCAATTTTTAATTTTTGTTCAAATAGTGTAATAAATGAAACTTTATCTTGCAGAATATGCTATCAATCATATAAGTGCGAATATCTGTAATTAATAAAAAAAAAATTAACAAATATAAGATTTAGACGTTGTTTTTAAATAATATTGTAAAACAAATTTTAGTTACTACTCTTTAAAGTAACGAAAATACAGTTTTTGCGATCTCCTGTAAAATTGTGATTATGCACATAACACTTTTTGAATATAAACCCTCGATATACTGCATTATTTGTCTGTATTTTGTTTAGCCGTTTATCTACATACATACATTTATAAATAATGTAGATTTCCCAATGCTGGGTTATATATTTAAATATGTATAAAACAATTGCTGTCTATTATTTATTATTTGTAGACAGAAGATGAAAGAAATATGAAACTTTTTCAATATGAATTTTTATTTGTTTTAGCGTTTGTTGTTTGCTGTGTTCTTGTTTAAAACGTACTACTTAACCAAAAGGGAATAGAATTTGAAACGTGACTACCAAATGTTGCCACATTCGATTGATTGCAAAACCAAAAATTACAAAAACAAAAATAAGAACAATTTTTAAACTGAAACTTAGGCCTCACGTTTTTCGCTGAGGTTCAAATGACGCTTACAGTCTTGATTTGAGTTACAGAAAAAAAAAACAAAAAACAAATTGAAGAGAAGCCAAAAAAGAATAGACTTTAATAAAAACAAATCAAGCGTTACGAAATTGTAAACCAAAAAGAATTAAGTGTGATTTTGATAAATTTTATTTGAACTTTATGGGGGTTATTTTGTAAATCTCTTCACCTCAAGTTATGAAATGTAAGATATACAATTTTATGAATTTTTAGAAAATAATCCTTTAACCACGTTCACAATTTGTGGAGAAGTAAAATTAGAAGAGAGGGTTCGGTATAAAACACTTTAATTAAACAATTCACAAAGTATTCTACTGTATCACATTGCTTTAATTTTATGAATGTGACATTAATAAAAATATAGCAAATACAACCAGTATGACACAATAGAACACATTGTGAATTGCCTAAATTACTTTTTTTATTATTAAAAATCTTTTTGATTTTTTTTTAACCTCTTAAATGTCTTCAAACTAAAAAAATATATTTTCTTTGAAGTTTTAACGACCTACAATAAACAAAAACCCCGTCAAAATTTATTTTAAAATTGTCTCTTGTCGCAAATTTTATATAAAAAATGCCACTCACGTGCTAATATTTTCTTCTTTTGTAGATGGTAATTTTTGTAAATGATTGTGTGTGTTTTTTGAATTTTATTATTATTCATTTTTTTTATTTCAAAAAAAAAAAAAAAAAAAAAATTTGCAACATTTGTTTGTTCATAAAATGAAAAAAAAAATATATATTTTTTATTATTGATTTTATAACACGTAATAAATATTTGCCACAACATGCAATCGCAATCATAAAAATTGTTACAATATTTTTTTTTTTTCTTCGAGAGGGCAATAAAGTTGCAACAAATAAAATACAACTACAACATAAAAGAAAACTGGGTTAAAGACGTAGAAAAATTGATAGAATTAAATTTTTGAAAAAATAGTATGCAACATTTTAAGAAAATTAAGCATAAATGCATTTTAGATAGTCAAGTCTATAGTTTGGTGAGTAGTCTAATCTATAGGCAAGGCTATAGTACACATTTTAACTCATTAGCGCCCAATGCCCCATTTGGGAACATACACAAATAATTAAATAAAAAATAATTGAAAATATGGATGTTCCCCTGAAGAAGTCAGCTAATTTTTTCAAGTGGTTAGAGAAAGTTAAAACACGTTTATTTCGAAATGTATTTTTTTTTTGGTAAAAAGACGTTGCAGCAAATAAACGTTATATGCTTGTGTTTTATCTAACCTCTAATGCAGTTTATAGTCAAATCTCTAGTCCTGTTAATAGTCTTTTGTATTAAATGAAATATCCGCCTGATTTTCGAATTAAAATAAAACTTTCGTCTATAGAAACTTATATTGAAAACAACAACAAGTATGAACTTTTTTTTTATTGTTGCTTCAATATAAATTCCGAAGCAAAAATTTGAATTCTATATTGTATAAGAGGCAGTACTGCTATAAAACTCAATCATATTGATCCAATTTTTTCTTTTTAAATACAATTTTAATATCCCAAATCCGTTCATAAAGTGACTTTAATCTTGACTACGTTAAATATATAAAGTCATTTGTCGTTTGCCATGTTTTGTCATTATCTTAAATGGCATTTCGACAAACATTCATGCAAAAAAAAAATCACCCACACACCTACACAGTTACATAGATATCCACCCATACACCGAAAAATACTTAAAGGAGTTTTTATTAGAATGCGTAACAAAAAAAATAAAGCCATAATTTTATTGTTGTAACAAAATTTTATTGTTGTAACAAAATGTTATTGTTATTAAGGATATTTTATTTTTTCTACGGCCCTTTTAGTTTGATTTTAATGGTGGGAGTGATTTTTTGTTTTTGGGTGGCTTCTTTACGATTATTTTAAACGCTTAAATGGAGTTTATTAGATTTTTGTGCCGTAAATAAATTTGTATTGTTAAAAACCCACAGATTTCAAGTGAATTAAATTAAAATTGAAACAAAACTTTATGAAATTTTAAGGAAAAAGTTGTGTGAGACTCTTGACATAAGCTGTTATAGAAGACAGGCAATCTTTGAAATTGTTAAAACTTCACTTGTGAGAACTAAAACTTAAAGGAAATATTGCTTTTGGTTTATTTTATTTTTATGCGTTTAAACATAAAAAATAATATGAATATTAACTTTTCTTCCTGACAAAAATAGCTTGATATTCAAATATGAATAAAGTACATATTTAATTATTAATAAAATATAATTGTACTAAAGAAATAAATTTAATTAGTTTCAGTATTTTTATTATTACAACATTTTGGATTTTAATTACAAAACATAAAATAATACAACAGCTGTGGGTTAATTTATAGAAGGATTGTTTATGTTTTTAATAAATTCAACTAAAGAAGGGCGCAAGGACCGAAAGAAGTCCGATAAGTACTCGAATCCACTTTGAAAAAGTCTTAAATGAAACTTCCCCAATAACTAAATGGGTTAGGTATTAAAGTGAAGCTAAGACCTGACTCCTACTTTATTTTGGCGACTTATAAAGCAGTGGTAGGCAACAAACATTTAACGATACCCTGCAAATAATAGGACTAGTCCAAAAACGCGTGTAAAGTGTAGCCCACAAGGACTAGTCCAAAAGTAACCAAAACGTTTGAAAAAAACATGGTCTAATTAACATTACGATACCCTGCAAATAATAGGACTACTCCAAAAACGCGTGTAAAGTGTAGCCCACAAGGACTAGTCCAAAAGTAACCAAAACGTTTGAAAAAAACATGGTCTAATTAACATTACGATGTCTAGGGCAGGACCATATAACCCAGCTTTGGATTACAAAGGAGTAGTTTTAAAACTGCTCCATTGTATACACATGAGGATTAGTTTTAACTTCGTTTAAAAACGAAAACATGTCGTTAAAAAACGAAGACATGTCTTCTCACTAATAATACTTTTTAACAATGTGTTTAACCGAACGTTATCAACAAAAACATTATTTTCGTTAGTGCGTCTTTGTACTTGAGATAAGTTCTGGGAGAGGAACGATTTATGAGATAATCGAAATGGTATTGCGTTGGTGTGATGGTAGATTTAGAAGACTGTTAGTAGAGGGTAACGTCCATGGACTGGTTTTAGACCAGTAACGGTCTAAGATTTAAAGCAGATGCATGTTGGAATTTTTTTTTTATGTGGAAGAAATATTATTAGCATATTTATATCAAAGTATATTTTGCCACAGTTAATGAAACGTGGCAAACGATTTCAACTAGGAGTAGACAGACCGCCCGCATGTAGTAGCTGTGGTTTATACCCAAAACCGCGGGAATGGAGACTTTCACTTGGAAGATTGATTTTCACCCTTGAAGCATGTCTTGTGAGGTAGTCAAAGTAGGGTCCATCGACTGGTTTTAGACCAGTGACGGTCTGAAACTTAAATCAGATTAAAGGTTGAGGTATCAAAGTGCGTTCGTGGTTGCTGGGTGTGAGTTGGTTTTTTGATTGTCATAACTATTTTTCTCGAAGGGAAGTTTGGGCTGTGGCGGTTGTCCCTAAGAGATGTTGCTATTCGACAGATTCTGTTGGCTATTCCTAAAGCAGCGGAGGTTATGTAGCTCCGGCTCCTAAAGTTGGTTTTAGACGATATGTATTTAGCAGTGTACTTAACAAATTTCCTACTGCGAAATGTATTCATGTCGTGTTAAAGCAAAAACGAATTTGCTTCTGTAAATGCAGCTCGAATTTACAGTGTACATTTTTTCAATTAAAGCGTGTTCGTTTGTTTGTGGTGCCTAATATTCACTTAAATCTATTTATTGACACATATTTCTTAAAGAAGCAACATTTCTTATAAACAGAAATAATAGAATTTGCTGTTGTGAACGATTTTAGGTTATGTCAGTAAAAAAGAAAAAACTATAAACTTTCTGTATTTGTAAATTTTGGCAGACATGTGCAACTTCATATAGATTTAACCACCGAAAAATACATGTCATGTAAATAACACCCAAATTGCAACCTATGTGTGTGCTAGCCGGGCGTTTGGTAAACACATAATTTCTCACTTAGTGCTTAAGATCTACCATGAGATTAGGTCATATGGCAAGTGCTCTTGTGAATCATTTCCACATTATTCCAATGCAATCGCGTAGTATTCAGAATGGTCCTCGGCACCCACCAACAAATTACTGTTTTAAAGAGATTCTGTTCTAGCTAGCTGAAAGGTTTAAATGTTTCGATGCCTGAAAGGTTTAAATGTTTCGATGCCTTTATAACATTCAGATTAGAAATAGCTGCCCTCCGGAATGTAGTTAGTATGTCAATGCGATTTTGATTTCGATAAATACTTCAAAGAGCCAAAAACTTCTCGCTTAATTTTTCAGCGTCCTGGTTTCTTGGAATACTTTATACATCCCTGGTAGTCTCTAGCAGGAGCAGTTGGCTACGTTTTAAATTACAATTTAAAAAAATTAATTAATGGCCAGTCTAAAACTCGAAACCAATTCTTCTGACTGCATTACTGCGCTGCAAAGGAAAATTTAAATGCCCTTAAATAATTTGCTAAAGCAGTTGATTTACAAACAAGCTTCAACTATTAAGTAGAAGAATGGCTCCAGCTTTAAAAGATCATCAGCAAACTTGCATTGGCAGTGTAAAGCAATGGTTGCTTATATAATGCACATCAGTGATGCACAAATTTCGCAACCGTTGCGCAGTGAATACAGCTACCATGCTATTATGAACTTAAAGCATTGTCTACAGAAAAGTTGTGGAGATTTTCCATTTAGTGTTTGCATTGCAATACTGCGTTTATGAAGTCAGCCTACTTTCTAAAGATGTACTCCTAGAAAATTAGCATAAGGCATCAGAACTACTGGGCACTAAATTCAATGCCTTACAACGTACACTTCCCAATTAAAGGATGCAAATTGCTGTGTTTTTATATGCTGTTTTTATTAGAATATAAAATGTATACAGGGTGGCGCAGAATATGATTCAAAAAGTTAATAACTTTTTTATTTATACGATTGTTTTTGACTTTTTTTTTAGCTACAGAATATTATTGGGGGCATTTTTTTCCATTAGCTTTAAACAAATGATATCCTGTAAGAGATGCCTATTTCTCTCATTTGCACTTTTCGCAAAACTTCGGTTGTATATAATGGCCATTATTTTATTTCGAATGTTGGTTTTTAGTAGGGTATTCAATTAATCGATGTTTTGTATTAATCGATTAATCGCTATTATTATTCGAGGTAAATTTTTTTTTCATTATTTATTTACAGAATCTTCATATGGTAAATACGAACTAACAATAACACTGTGCTAGTTTAAAAAATAGACAAGCCGGGTACATGGCGTTTTAACATAATTCGGTTATACTACATTAACACCTACGCAAAATCTAGTAGAGATTTCGAGCCAAATCAAGTTGATTTTGACTAGATTTGCCATACAAAACAAAATCTACTTCGTGCCTAGATTTCGACGAAATCTATTCAAAATCTAGTAGTACTTAATGATGCAACTATCGTTTTTTCAATATAGCACTAAAAATACTTCCCTGCACAAGAAAAAATGACATTAAAAAAACAAAGCAAAACTTGTTAAAAAAAAATTAAAAAGTTTTATAAAAATTATAAAAAAATAAAAAAGACGAATAATATTGATAAAATAAATATCGTTGATTATTAATAAAATGTAATGCAAATTTTTTAGTGTATATTTTTTTTGTGTTTGTATGTGTAACGAAAACAACATCTCGCTAATGTCAAAAAAATATAATGTAAACGCATTAGATTGCGAAGAAGATTTTAAATCAAATCTACAAGATTTTGGCCTAATGTTAATGTAGTATTACGCTGAATCTAATGGTGCTTACCGTTTTTTTTTTAGATTAGCTCTTGTTTTATTTTTTTAAAATTACATACTAAAAAAAAACCGAAATTCCGAAAGGCAAAACTTTTTTCTAATATGCGCAGTCATTTTAGAAAAATTTTTTTTTTGAAAAAAAAGAATTTTTTTATAAAAATTTCGAAATTTAATTTGAATTGTGGTTATTTTGTTGAACTATTTATGGTTTTTAATCCAAAATTTTTAATATTTTTAATCAGGCTTAAGTTCATCAAATTTAATTTTCATTAAATTATTTTTATGAAGAAAGGAATTTTACAACATGAAAATTAATTAAAATTGTTATTGATAATCATTCATTCTTGACTGACCTGAGATTCGAACCCAGGCGTCTGGTTACCATGACATGTTTCGATCACAACCACTTGATCTCCTCAGATGGATTTACCGTCTTACACTCGCAGCCATCGACGACTGCTGACGTCAATAGTCAAACATCAATCCTTAAACCAAATTCTATTTTAACCTTTGGTAGATCGAAATATGCTTTTTTTGAATGATTATCCATTTTAATTGATTTTTACATGTTTTTCCTAACTTCTGTCTTTTCCGTAGAAATTCACAAAAAATTCCAGCTATACTTCCAATTTTTTGCAGACTTATAAAAAAGAAAGCTGCAAACAAAACAAGCCATAAATGATTAAAATCTGTTTGCAACTTTTGATTTTAATCACAAAAGTAGAAAAATATTAATTTATTTAAGAATTTCATAAAACGCAATATTTGTATGGGAGCACCCCTAAGAAGGTGAGATACTGGGCAAGTATGTCTCGAGAAAATGTTAAGGACAAAAAACTAATTGAGGTCGGTCGTACATTTTATCCCACTAGAGGCGACTCCTGGGCATTTATGGGACTTTTACTGCAATGTATTTCTAGTCTGCATTGAACATTTTGTATGGGAGTCTCCTTTTAGGAATGGAGAGAGCGGGCAGGTTTGTTAGAAATAAATGATTGAGATGAAGAATAAAGTGCGGTTGGTCATACATTTAAACCATCTAGGGACACTACAGGGGCCAAATTGAAGAATTTTATTAAACCGCCATATTTGTACACAGAAAATATGTTTGCAAAAAATTATTCAATTAAATAATTAATTGGTGAACATTAATTATTCAATTAATTTTTTGTTTGCTGCAATTAATTTTTTTAATCAAAACCCATAAAATTAAATGTTTGTGTATGTGTGGTGTATTTTTTAGTTTATGCAATTAATTTTTTAATTGACTAAATTTGTGTCCCATGACTCGAAAATACAAATCCGTTAACTGATATGATCAATTCCTTTGCAGGAGC
This sequence comes from Pollenia labialis, assembly GCA_949318255.1. NCBI lineage: Eukaryota > Metazoa > Arthropoda > Insecta > Diptera > Polleniidae > Pollenia > Pollenia labialis. The sequence continues at coordinate 117,706,947 of OX439143.1, forward strand.
AAAATTAGTTAAATATTTAATTGTCTGAACGAATTGCTTAATTAAAGTTGATTTTCTATTTTTTCTGTGTATGATTAAAATTCTTAAATTTGACTGCATTTTTCAATTTTATATGAATTTTTAAAAAACAAAAATTTCGAAATTTTAATAAAATTATTAAAAAAAGAAATATGTTTCTAACCCGGCGTTTCCACATGCAAATAATTACTTGTAAGTAGTGTATACGTATTATCAACGAAAAATCGAGGAACCAGCCGATTGGCTGCAAATACAAAAATTGTGTGAATGTTAGTGAAAAAGTGTGAGTGTATTGAGTTTTTCGAACTTGTACTTGCATGTGGAAACGTAGGGTAAAACGACTGCACATAATACAAAAAAGTTTTACTTTTCTTAAAAGAAATTTCGTAATCATAGTTTTTACTAATGACACATTGAGATCCTTGTGAATATTTGAGTGTTTAAAATACCAAGGGGCAGCTGTGATGAATCAAAGAAGTTTATTTTGGCGCCTTTGAATTTTTTCGATATTAGAGGCCGAGGCAGTACCCCATAACTGAATACCATAACACCAAATTGGCTTTAAGATGGAGAAAAATTTAATCGAATAATAATTAATATTATTCGGTTAATCGAATCATTTTAATTTTGTCTTGTTTAGAAGTTTAAAAATACGACCAAAAATTATATTTTTTAATATAAAAAGTTTATTAAAAAAGTAACAAAAATTTAACATAAAATACAAAAAAAAATTTCAATTTAGTCTTTTAAAATAATCTTTCAAAAAGAGAACACAGTTTAAATATTTATGTTTCAAACGATTTGTTATGATGGAACGGGATTTAGAAAAGATTCTTTTACTTATTGTTGACGGTGGAGAGATTGAAAGTAAAGCGTTATAAAGCATATCCAATTCCTCTGTTCTTTTTCTTGTCTATTCTTAAATTTGATAGTCTTCCATTATATCACTTGAATCTCTTTTTGATTATTTACCAATTTAAAAAGTCTTGTTAAAGTCTGGTAGAAGGTTGTTTTCATTCTTCTCAAAAAAATCATCAAAATCATTGTGGTAAAAATCTCGGCTTGTTTTTTACATAAAAGAAAAAAACTAATGCCTTGAAAAAACAAGTTTTCGATTAATCGACATTAAATATTCGAGTTATTCGTTAATCGAAAATGAGAAATTTTAAATTATTCGAATAGTTAATCGCCCAAATTATTCGATTAATCGAACAACGGTTCACCCATGCGTTCCGAACAATATCTTTGTCCGGACAAAATTTTCTTTTAGATTGAGTTTAACGTTTTACTTCTGAGAGAGTCTCCTTGTTGATGTTCAGGGACTGTGCTGTGTGCTGTCCCGTTCATGTTTAATATTTTAAGCAGTTTTATCTGTACGTGCTCTTCTGACACCAGGAAGCCTACTTACAGACCCATGTTGACAAAAACTTCCAATCAAACGGTTTATTGCTGATTGATTGTTGGTATAAAAAACTAAATTAAATTATTTTTGATCGATGTTTGATTGTAAAGTTATTCATAATCAATTTCCCAAGTCTTCTTCACAAAATGCTGAAAAAAACACAGAATTGCGCAACCCTGTATTATTGAGCCAGATGTATGTATAAAAACCAGAGTGTAAAAATTAACATAAAAAGAGTTTTTTTTTTTGTTTAAAGAAAACACGTTTTTGCATAAAATTTTGTTAAATTTATGCTGTTGAAACACAACGCTTGCAGTTTCATTCACTTTTAGATACGCAAATACCAGCCACCAGAATAAAATTTTAATAATATGATAAAGTCTACTGAAATGAAAGAAACAATTTATATAAACTGAATTGCTCACTAATTAAGTGCAAAATTGTGTTATTTGACCCATAAACAGGAGAAATAGAGAGGAAAATTTATAGAAAAAAAAACTATTTATAACTTGAACTATTTAAAGTTCATAGAGGTCAGGCGCGGATCCAGCTTAAGCCTTAGGGGGGGGGGAATTTTTTTTGATACAAAATAGTAAAAAATTTGTTTTTAAAAGTTTATAAAAATTAATATGTGTTTATTATATTAAAAAAACTCAGGTCAAATGAAATATAAGATCAGTTCAATATAAATTAATTTTTTAAAATAAGCAATTTATGATTTCCTTGTGAGGCAAATTTAGATAGTACAGACTTTCTTCTGTCATTGTTGATCTGAGCCATCCCTACAAGAAATGAATGAGCGAGTAGTCACATTTTTCATTTTGATGTTAAGAAAATGATAGAAAGAAATGACCGAATGTGACCGTAAACTTGATTTCGGTAATTTCATTCAATCATTTTCTTAACACCAAAATGAAAAATGTGACTACTCGCTCATTCATTTCTTGTAGGGATGTTTTTATTAGACGGCGGGTAGGAAGTGACCTCTCTCTTGTAGCATTACTGACGAGTAGGGTAAGTTTTTTATGGCATATGCCATTTTTGCCATTCCTTCAATTATTTTTTTAAAAAGCAATTTTTGGTCCAGCTTGCCAAAAAATACCTTTTTGCAACCTAGAAAAAAATTTTAAATAAGCTTAGCGAATATGAGGCAGAATCTTTTAGAAATGCTAACTGAATAATGCAAAATCGGACGTAAAAAGTACTTTCAATGCATCTGCTCAAGCCTCTTGAAGTAACAAACGAAAGGGATTTCTATGAATGAAAGCTTTGGCTTAACTGACAGTGCTAAGGAAAATAATACAGGATGTCAGTAGAAAAGATTTTGTTGAAATCTTTATGATCGTAATACGTGTGGTAAATTATTCAATACTCCTGAAAAATCTATATGGCTTGGCATTTCAATTTTAAAAAAGTCCTTTAATCGATTTTCTCACAATTTTGTTTTAATGAAAGTGAGACGCATAAATTTATTGACAACCTTTCTCCATCTGAACTTTAAGTGTTCAAATATGCTCCAGTTAAATCTTGCGATGTTGAAAGAGTGTTTTTCATTTATAGAACTGTTTTATGTGATAACAGGAGATTATCAGGGGTGTTCTAGAAATCGAAGACGCAAAACGCAAGAATTTTAAACGTCGTTTTTAATAAGATTTCCCTGATAAAAAAATTTTATGACAAATATTTCTTTATTAAACAGAATTTTATAACAAAAATTAGATTAAAAGTGTATAAAAACAACTTCCAAATTCTTGCGTTTTGCCCCCCAATTTTTTTTTTTTTTGACAATTTTTTGTTTGTTTAATATATTAATTTTTAAAAAAATTAATAATAGGGGGGGGGGGGAATTTCCTTATTTACCCCCCCCCCCCCTGAATCCACGCCTGATGGAGGCTGTTATCAATATGCAGGTATGAACTTAATTTATATTATAAACAAGTTCTTTTGAATGTTGTTGAAGTATTTGCCGTATAAATACTTTAAGCTTATGCCCAGAACCAAATCTCATAGGTAAGTGAATTATAGTGGAATCTCTCACGACCAGATATTGAAGGCACCATTGAGATGTGTCCGAAAAAGGGGGATATCCTTAAAAAAAAAACGCTGATGGGTCTAGGCAATTGTTTCTTTTTAAAGTGAGTGCCATTCGTTATTAAGAGAGATTATACTGTAATAAGTTTATTTTATACAAAACTGAAAAATATTTTTATTTTTTAAAATCTAATCAAGCAAATTTGACTCAAATCAACATATCGATTGCTTAATATAAAAAAGGAGTAACTAATTTTTTAAATATCATTTTTTTTTGTATTCAGTGCCAACTTACAGAAAAAGTGTGTTTGTAACATTTTGGTGAGAAAAGTTTCAGCTTTGAACTGTCAAATAAACTCACGAATAAAAATGGGGAGAAAACATTTTACAATTAAAAATGGAAATGATCACTTTTGATAGTTTTCGACATGAGTTACAGACACAGTTTTTTTCACTTTTCGAGAAACGATGTAATATTTTGTTTCACATCTTTTCGATGCGAGAAGTTCTCACTGAAGTTACAGAACATGGGTACTGTTGGGCAATTAACAAATGTACATTTCATAAGGCAATACTATACAATTTGTAGAATCCTTCTCTTCAAAACTGCATTGACGTTTCTCCAGTAAATTCACAAAAAATTGGAGTTACGCCTTTTTGGTATTAAGCCATCGAATCTTTAAAGCTGCAATTTTAATTTGACTATTCTCCTTGACAAACACAATTTTTAGACGTAAACGACCTTGTCCAATTATAGTTTATTTGTTTTTCTAGAGAAAAATCCTTTTAAATTCTTGGAAAACAATTAAAAAAATAAAAGAAAAAACTCTTCACCGAACTTGATGCACAGAAGATGACAAAGAAAACTTGTCAAAGGCACACATTTTTTTTTGTAAAGGTGCAGCAAGTTGTATGATGAATATTAAAATGTTCTAATTACTTATACGTATGTACATGAGAAGAGAATTGTAATTTATACAAAAATATAGAAAATTATTTACAGAACAACAAAAATTTGTTAGATTTCGTTAAAAAAATTTTTAAATGTTAAAGTATGTATTCTAAATAATACAAATTCTAAAAATAAAAGTACTTATAATTTTACTTTAAGAAAAGTACTTAAATTGATATTTAGTTAGTGTCTTCTTCCCCTTCGTGGACATGCCAAATTTTATGTTTCTTGGTTTAAACCAAAATATACCAAAATTATTCATCTTATAGGTGCTCATTCACTTATTAATTTAAAATTTTGAAAGTATGGCTTCACACTAAAAAATGTTTCATAGTGTGAGCTCGGACAAAGTAACAAAGTAAAATTAAGAAATATAATTTTTCCAGTTTCCCTTTTCTGATAATATTTTCCCCCTTTAGAACCCTATCGAACTATCAAATTTTTCAATATTGTAGTGGGAGACTGGAGAAAAATGTTTTGTAACAAAAATAGGTACGATTTTTACCCATCAAACTTTCGAAACTCTTAAAAGTACCTAATTTTTATTTGTATTTTTTAGATAAGTTATGAATGTGCTATAATTGTTTTCTATGTTTACTGGTTTAAAAAATAGATAGGCGACAAAAATATAGGTTTTACCCTTTTACTCCCAGAAAGGGCCGAAAATCAAAAAAGTACCAGGCATCTCTAAGCGTTCTTTTTTAAATCAAAAACTATAAATTTTAAATTTTTTTGTAACTCTTTCAGTTAAGGGGATTTGAGGTTTCGGAATTTACCCCCAAACATTTGAGTTTCCAAAAACTCCGTCTTAATGAATCGATTTCGTGAGAGCCCAACTTCCGGTCGAAATTTTAAGCTTAAGGCGTTAAGGTTATACGATGATAAATCGGTAAACCAGTCAGTAACGTTTTAATTTTAGAATTAAAGATTGTAAAGACTTTTTTTCCAGTGTTCGAAAATAAACAGAGCATTATTTAGCGTTCGGCTCACAAACCCAGGAACGGTATTTTGCGTTTTTCGTGTTTGTGTAGACGAACACAACCCTTAATACCGTTCGTAACTACTTTCAAGCCCTTCTTTAAAAAACAGAACAATTGTAATGATACTGTAGACAAATGTAATATTTTAATGTTTATATTTTTACATCGATAATGAAATAACAAACAAAAAATTTAAGCAACGACCGCAGCACGAACAGTTCGTGTATATGTTTTATTTGTGTAAAATTATTTTGCTGGCTTTTTGTTTTTTTTCGTATGTGTATTTTGTTTTTGTAAAAAAATTTTGGTTTTTTTACCAGCCAAAAGGGACGAATATTAATGAGCCGAACCGAACACAATTAAGTTTTTGGATTTAAAAAAAACCGAACGGAATTAAATGTTCTCATCTTTTGCTAAGTTTTTTTTTTAATGAGTTACTACACAAACACTATTAGCGGTTGTTTTCCACAAATCTACCGAACCGAACACTAACCCAACAAACACAAAGTCAAACCTTTGATATGAAATGACTTTATCATTTGACATCAAACGCAATTCTCAAACGTTTTTCAATTGTTTGATTTAACATTTAAATTCAAATTGATAATGATTTGAAAATAAACATTTGATATCAAATGTTTTATCAATTTGATGTCAAATGTTTGTCAAATGTTAAAATCAAATCAAAAATAAACTTGGCAATACTAAAACGAAAAATAAATGTAAGCATTAAAAATGGCGATTAAAGTTACATTTTTTTTCCTTGTGGTTACATGTGTTTTACTATTAAAAATAAATTTTAATATAAAGTGAACAGTTTTTTTCTTGTGAAAAATAAAAATTATTTGTAAGAAATAACAATGATTAAAAATACGAAAAGAAAAGAAAAATAATAAAACGGGAAAGTGAAGAAAGTTTGTTGAGCGATCGCGGTGCTACAATCATCAAAATAAAAGGGAGCCAAGTATGTTGTCTTTCCAAGAATTAGAGGACGGAAAGAACACTATTTCATCTTTTAGCTATGGTACCGAATGTTTATATCAAAGTTTTTTTAAATAAATAATAAATTTAAATTAAAAAAATTAAATAGTTTTATTTATATTCCACATTGTATTATAATCCACATTTGAAAAACATTTGAGAATTACGTTTGAAAGCAAGTTGAAAATAAAGGCATTTTTCAATTTGAAAATAATTTCCCCTTTTTGTTGAGAACGCTATGATTTTCAAATGATTTTCAAATCATTATCAAACGTTTGTCGTTTGAGAAAACGTTTGATTTCAAATCATTTTCAATTTGAAATCAAACCTCCGTGTTTGTTGGGAAGAAGCGAAATCAAGTGTTTATTTTCGAACACTACTTTTTAAGAAAACAAAACAAAAAATAATTAAATAAATAAATGTTCTTGTGTTTTTATATAGATTTTGTTAGTTGTAAAATAAAATAAAAATTATGTTTAAATGAAAAAACATCTTTTTTTAATATAGACCTCTTTTTAAAGTGTTTTTTTTTTAATAAATACAAATCTAAACGTTTTTAAACAGTTCTATTTGATTTTATTGTCAATTATGACTACCACCTATGGCGCCAAAAAAAAAATAGGCAACGGCTAATAAAGAGACCTAAACAAAAAGGCAGCAACAAAAAAGCAGTTAGATATTTATATTTCCTACTAAACAAAACTCACATAAAATGTTACGTACTTCGCACTCTCCCATACACACACTCACTTTTTGAAATGTTTGCCGTTCAGTGTTACCGTTCAAAATTTTCAAAAAGGGGCACAAAAAGGGGATTTTCAAAAAAAAAGTGTCACAAAAAGGGGAATTCTGAGAAAAAAAGGGGCAACTTTAAAAACAGGATAATTTAAAGAAAAACGTATGTATTTATTAAATTATTTTCATCGAAAACTAAACATAACAAAAAATAAACTTCATATTTATAAAAAAATACATTATCCTCTTAAGACCCGGACATAAACCCATTGAAATTTTACATTTTTTATATATTTTTCACACCTTTTGTGGAGCAAAAAAAACAACTGTATACTTTTTTTTAAAAAAATTTATTGGAATTCTTAGAAATTAAGGGTGCACATATGTGTACCTCAGGTCTGAAAATATAAATAATTTCAAAGTAAATCCTTAATTTCTTAAGATATAATTTGAACCGATTGAGTAAAAAGTTTATTCACAAGTTTTTTTATCTAATGAGGTGTAATTTAAATTTTGGTTTTTAATATTTTTTAATTTTTTATACTTTAAGTGGTAGAAAAAAGAGGTACACATATGTGTACTTCAGGTCTTACCGATGAGTTGTTGAGAAAAAATATCCAAACAGTGTGGTTTTTTCAAACTGTTAAATTCAAATGTAAAAAAAATGGCTAAAACTTCTAAACCCTACCATCTTTGATATTTTTTTAAAGCGCAGTAGCTTAAAGCAAGCAATTAAACTGATTCTATTGGTCACACGATGTCACTAGTCTTAAAAACTTGTAATAAGTTAAGGTACACATATGTGTACCCATGGTCTGAAGAGGTTATAGGTATATAATACAAATTGTTTGGGAAAAACACACATATATATATATATATACATATATCGTGAAAATACATGTCTTGTTTGCAAGTAAACGATAATGAACTGTTGCATAACATTTTTATTTCAATTATTTATACAAAAACAGTTACTAATTACTTGTAAATAAAACGAGCTTAAAATAGTGTAATAACAATACTTACAAAAACAAAAAATAGTTCATAATATGATCTGATACAAAAAAACTGTACATTTAAATAGATAGAGATATGTATATATGTAAGTATATGTACATAAATATTTGGCACTTGGATTATTTTACTTTTTTACCAAAAAAATTAAGTTACGAAAAAACCTCGAGGAAAAAGCATATAAAAGTATTGATAGGAAGATAGTTAATATCAGGTACAGATCCATTTTTTTATAAATTGCAGTGTTATGTTGTTTCTTCAACTATTAAATATCTATTTTTTTGAAATCGTAAATCTATATTTATTAATCAATTCATCACTTGGAATCCAATCTTCCAAGTCATTTTGATATAAATTTAAAGCGGATAACATAGACTGACAGGTATCTACTTTCAGTCTATTTGTCACTTTATTTTTTAAATATGCTAACTTAGAAAAAATCCGCTCAGCCGATGCACTACTATGTGGTAAAGTAAAAACATACGAAGCAAATTTATACAAGTTTGGATATAAATTGTCACCCAAACCGTTTTTTAAATTGACAATTTCGTACCAAAATGTTTCAGGCTTAGATATTTTAAAAATTGCTTCATAGCTTTTATCGTTTGATCTGGTTTCTAAAAGTTTAAACTCTTTTACAAAATCATCTGGGTTAGTAATTATATCAATAAAAACGGTAACAATTTCAAAGTAATTTATGTCTTCAGCTGACTTAATAAATACTGGATCTAAAACCTTAAATGAACTCAGCCTCTTATTGCTAATATTACTTCTTGATAAAATTTCTTTGCACAACTTTTGGTAAAAAAGTAAAATGTTGTTTTTAATTGCTACAATATACTTAAGATGTTGTTAGTACATATTTCTAGCTCGGCTTCGTGGCCGATATATATATTAAGAGTTTCTTTTATATGCAGAACATCAACAAAATCAATTTGTTCTATATTTGTTTGCATAACATACTATTTTTTTAAAAATTTCTAATACAATATCTTTCGTGGATGAAACTAAATATATAATTTGTGATGATTCGTTTTGAAAATTAAGGTTTAATTTATTCAAAATATTTAATACATATACTAGAAATTTGAGGTAAATTTTATTGTTAATAGATAGCCCTTCCTGAATTATTTTAATTTTATCCAAATTAGATGCTATTTTCTCTTCAAATTGAGCTCGGATTCATTGATTGACAGTATAAAAAAAAATTGGTTCAAAAAGGGGCAAAAGGGGCACAAAAAACTACAAAATGATACAAAAGGGGATTTAAAACAAAGGGGTCAAAAAAGTGGCACGGCAGTCAAAAAGGGGCAAAAATGCGACTTTAGTCGCATAACGGTAACACTGTTGCCGTTATCCCCGACGTACATATGGCTGCCGTTTTCCATTTAAGCTACAATATATCTTGTGTGTGTGTGTATTAAATACGTTTTTTTCATAATTTTGCCTATTAGAGTGTTAGAGCGTGTTTATGTTCTAGTAAAAAAAATCAAACCAAAACAACAATCGGTAGGACAACAATGAAAACAGTCCATGATAACCCATAAACACAGAGGGCGCTTAATGGCATATTAAAATATAATTTTATGAACTTTTTCGTGCAATTTTTTTTTTTTTTTGGTTTATGGTTTCTGTTGCTCTACTTAAGCATTTTCTCTTGTAGCAACACAGTGTAAATGTGTGTGATTTTAGTCTGTTTATGTGCCAATTCAAATCCAATTGTTTTAATGTTGTCAATTTCTTTTTTATACAATTTTTATGCAAAATTTAACAAAGTTAGTTTACATGCAAATTGTTGGTAGCACATTTTTTTAAAAGAGTATTTATTAAAAGAAATTATTTTATTTGTAAAGCTTTTAAAACATTAGACAGTAAAGAAAAGTTGGTTAAGGAAAGCAGCTTTAAAAGAAGCAACTTTTATAAAAAGTACTTTTCCTTCCCAGTAAAAACTTCGCCTACAAAATAGTGTTTAAAGTAATCAGAAAAACTTAAAAGCACTACTTACAATTCTACTGAAAGAACCAATGAATTTTACAAGGGATGTCCCAAAATGAACGCATTAAAAAGTAAGTCATTATATTTTTACCTACAATACATCCAGAAATAAGTAGTTTTAGAAGTTGTTGTAGAAGCAGTTATAGAAGAAAGCTACTAAATAATGGGTTAGAGAAGCTATTCAGTTTGAAAAAGTAATGGAAGTTTTTACTGGGTTAGAAAAATTTATTTAAAAAAACTTTTTAATAAGGAAAGTGATTATAAAGAAAAGAAACTTAAAACTTTTAAAATTTTAGAGAATGACATGGACGACATTTGGATACAAAAAAAGGGGCAAAATGTAACACAGCCAACACAACTATCGTTTTTATAAGGACTTTATAGCTGTTATTTGAGCCCTTTGTATTATTTGCTGTGGTGATTCATTAAGGATACACGTTACGCAAACCATCCAGAGACAAAGCGTTGCCATTAAAGAGATTCGAGCTGAAACAATCGAAAATGTACTGAAAAGTTGGGTTGATCAGATGAGGTACTGCCGAGCCGGACGTGGTAATCATAAATATGATATTGTGTTCCGTTTTTAAATCAAAAAGTTCAACCTTTTTAAGAAAACCAGAAATTTTAACTTAAAAACAGTATTTTTTATAGCCGATTCAAATTTGAAAATTTAAATGACCCACCCTTTACTTTCTAACAAATATAAAAATTAAATTTAAAATTTGCTTCGTTGCATATTAATAAAAGTATGCATTCTTAACAGGACTTAAAGTCTTATAATTACAGTACAGGATAAACGGTATTCAGGGTTGTGTTCGTATACACAAAAACAAAAAAAATAGATATCGTTTCTGGGTGTTTGAGCCATAGACAAAATAATGTGCTGTTTACTTTCGAACACTACTTTTAAATTGCCATAAATACCTTCCAAGTTAGTGAATACCAGGAATTTTTTTGAGTTCCTTGGCGTCGCTGTACTATCATCACAACTGCACTTGTTAAATTTTCTTTAAAATAAATCTTTGTCGAATTTGAAAATATATAATAAATTGATTTTATCAGAGTTGAATGTATTTTTTTGATTTCCAAATCTTTATTTTGTAGTTATTCACTAATTTATTATTCACTTATTAATCATTTGTTATATTTTTATATTTGTTTAACTGCGAGCAATGAGGTAAATTTGACAACAGAAGTATGTAGGCTATTAATAAGGACAACCGGACGTTATTAAATTGACAATATGACAACAATGGTATTTTTTCATCTTTTGTTTTAATTTGACAACGTTTTTTTTTTTTTAAATTGGACAGCAGTTGTCGAAATATTGTCAACACTTCGCTGTTGTTTTAATACAATTTGTTAGAATTTTTTTAACATGTTTGTTCGCTCTGTGTAGAATACAAAAATTACTTTTCTTTACAAGAAATCGTTGTCTACCTGCAAATAGTAGGACCAGTCCAAACACGCGTGTAAAGAGTAGCCCACAAGGGACTAGGACTAGTCCAAACGTAACCCATACGTATGGAAAAAACATGGTATATTTAACATTACGATGTCCTACGGCAGGATCATATAACCCATCTTTGGACTATAAAGGAGTAGTTTAAAAACTACTCCATTGTGTACACAAGAGGATTAGTTTTAACTTCGTTTTTAAACGAAAACATGTCGTTAAAAAACGAAGACATGTCGTCCCACTACAAACACTCTTTAACAATAACATGGTCCATGCTTGCATTACATCGGACCAGCCCATGGAGTAGTCCATTTCATGAAATTGGATCAGGTGGTCCAATAATATTTGCAGGGCTAGAACAGAGATTACAATAAAAAACGTTTGCATCTTTCCACATACAATTGTCAATATTTGTTGGCGTTTTAAGCACTGGCACTTCTTCTTACCCATATCGACATAAGTTATGAAAAATACCCTCTTAAAAGATTTTTTTACAAAAGTACCTTTTGAAAAAATATTTCGAATATTTTTATGAAAAATACTTTTTAAACAGTTTATTATTAAAAAAAAGGTCTATCAATAAACAGTATTTAAAATGAAGCCGTTGTAAAAAAAACTTAAGTCTACATAATAAAGCCAATAACCTTTAAACACTTGACCATGTTCCATGAGATTATAAGTGTGCTAACATTTTATATGGCCAAAAAACAAAAAAATTCAATTAAAACTGTTTCCGTCCAAAAGGAATGAAAAAAAGGAAAATAATAATAAATCAACGAAGTAAAGGAAAAAATTACTCACAAATTGGAAAAATATTTACAAAAGTTAAACCCATAACTATAGTTGACTTAACAAACTCACCAGTAAATATGTAGTACAATTCACAAAACAGTAGACAAAAAAAAAAACAACATTGAATTTCACCTGCAAGTGATGAAGTTGATTTAACATGCAACAAAATGCACAATGAAAGCAAAAACAGAGAATAGTCTTTAACAAACAAACACACACACTACACATCGGTTTGAAATGTTGAAAAATAAAAGCCATTCAAATCAACCAGTAACTGTAACAGAAACTGGAAAACAAACAAAAAAAAAAAGAAGAATTTAACCCCAAACCTAGGCCAACAAACTGTAAAATGGAGTTTTTATTTTTGTTTTTAAATTTACCATTTTCTGTCCGTGACTTATAAAACAACCTCTGAAACCAAAACCAAAGCAGACGTTTTATTGTAAAAAAAAATTAAAACAAAAATATAAAAACCAACAACAAAATCAACTAAACAAACTTAAAAGTAAATAAAAAAATTTTTGCAACAAAAATTTCTTAAACATACAACAAAAATATGTTTGGTTTTTGTAGAGATTTGTTGTTTTTTTTGCGTATTTGTGTACTTGAGAGATTTACCCACAACTCTTGCACAAACACTAACATAAACAAAAATTTTACAAATACAAACATACACACATTTAATTTAAAATTTTAAATACAGGGAACAGGAATTAAAACTTTTGTAAAAATATTTGCTTTTTTACCCTCCACTACTAGTGGCGAATGAGGGTATGCTAAGTTTGTTATTCCATGTAAAACTGTTTTAATATTCATCAAAGACCCGATAAGGTATACTATATCATCTGAGTCCTTGAGTTATTCCAAGTCGATTTAACTTTGTCCGGCTGTTGAAAACACAAAAAAAAATAAAAATTTGTGATATTAAAAAATTGATTAAATTTGCACCAGTAAACAAATTAATTCACTTAATTAAACGTTTAATTCATGTGATTACATTTTTTATGAAAGCAGATTTTATTTTTGATTAATTCTTTAATTGAAAAAAAATTAGCAAAAATGTTTTCTGTGTCAATGTAAAAGAACAATTTTGTTTTTAGTTCTCCTAAGCAGTTTGTGATTAAATCCAGCACAGTCGCTTCAGTAGGAAAATAGTTGTGAACTTAAAAACAACAACAACTAACATAATTGGTGGCGGAAGGCACCGATGCTCATTATATTTTGCACACTTTCATTTTACAAGACTAAAAGTCAAACAACTTAACTTTGTGAAGATCGGTCCATAATTTACAAAAGGCCCCATATAAACCCAACTCTTTGGTACGCCTAAAACCGTAACAAAGAACGCTTTTGTACTGAAGTTTGGTTTAGTTTAGTTTCATAAGACTAAGAGATGGCTTACCTTAGGCTCCATATAAAGTCGACCCTCGAAAAATTTTCAACCGTAACGAATAATGCATTGGAAATAAAATTTTCCTTGTCATAGTTAAATAAGATTAGAAATCAATCTATCAAATTTCGTGAGAATCGGTCAAAAAATTGCCATACACCCCATAAAAAGCCCACTTTTGAAAAAAAGTTAAGTATGCCTCAACTCGTAACAATTAACGCTTTTGTATTTTGATGTTAAGACTGACATTACAACGATAAAAAGTGTTATAGGCTCAAAAACGAAGACATTTGCCATAGTACACAGAAAATGTATTTCAATTAAAAAATTTGTGATAATTATCAAAAATTTAATTAAATTTTCAGCAGTTAACAAATTAATAGTATCAATAAAACGTATAATTCAATTGATTAAAATTTTAATTGGAACTTATTTTATTTTTGATTAATGCTTTAATTAGTGGACACTTTTTTCTGTGTACTGATGTCAAAATACATTAGCGCTATAACGCCTTTTGTATCAGTGTAAAAGTAACAGTCGATACCTAATAAGAACAATTCTTTAAAATAACAGACTTTTAAAAAATCACCATTTATTAAAGCAACATTTGAAGCACCTTTTTAATCAGTGTACCTTTAACGTTTCTTTTAAGAAATAATTTGAAAATAATAAACACCTTTTAAAGAATTTGCCTCTTTAGAACATTTCTAAGAAAGAACGGATAAGATAATACTTTTTAAAAATATAAATTTTCAGAATTATTTTTTATGAATTAAACTTATTAAGGAGTCTCTTTTTTAACGCCTTTTTTAACGACTAATGCACTTTTTAGATTGTAAAATTTAATCCTCCGTCTTACACATTAATCTGGCCAGACCTTTTTTAATTTGAAATGTTATTTTAATATAAACATGTGTAAGACGAAGGGTTAAAAAGCGGCAGCTTTAAAGAAAGTACAGCTACAAAAGTTACTTTAAAGAAAATACCTATTAGTAATTGTTTTTAAAAGAGAATCCTTAAAGAAAGTTTATTAAAATGTAATTATGTTTAAAAGGCACAATTAAAAAACGGACCTTTAATGAAAGTACTTTCAAAAAAGTACAATTTATGTAATTATTTTAAGAAAGTATTTTTGCCGCGTAACTTTTAGGAAAATCTTAAGCATTTCTTAAAAAATCATTTTAAGAAATTTAATTTTAAAAACTATTTAAATAAGGTTGTTAAATAGTATAAAAATTTTTATGGGAAGTGCCATTTTAATATAGTACATTTTGAAAATACTTTTGTTTTAAGTACATTTTTTAAAACAAATTGGTAGAAAATATCTGTAAAAAGAACTTTTGTAAAAGTACCTTCTAAAAATGTTTTTTAGTTTAATTAAGTAAAGCAAGTAGCTTAACGGTCAATTTGACTAAGCTCAGTTAGAATTAACTATAACTGGCAGTTAGTGATATGTTTATTGACAGTTAAAGTAGTAGTTAACCATAAATGACTTTGGTGAAATCGGCCGTAAGAATATTTTATTTTTCATTTTGTAAAAATTGAAAGCTAAGTTCATATAACTCCTAGAATTTAAGGAAATGGTGTAATTTTTAGATCTACACTCACGCCCACTGACGAACACATTCTGAAAAAAGTATGTTAGTAAATGAGTGTCAATAAGTTCATATTTATATGTATATGTACATATATATTTTCTTACTATGTAAATACTCCTGCAAATATTAGAAGATCTGAAATTTTATCATTCTGAACATGAAACAAACAGAACAAAAAATCAAGCAAAATAACTCAGCACAAAAAGGAGTTAGGACTGAGGAGGAGGTGGAGGTGGAGTAGAAGAAGAATGACAGGACATTTTAAGCCACAAAGCGAAAAAGTAGAAGCCTGTGTAGAAGTGTGTGAAAATCCTTTAAAAAAACTTCGAAATAAAAAGTATTTATCTTTATTTGTTTAGCAACAATACGAGCAACAATCCCAGTAACAAAAACAAGAACAAAAATCAACTTTATTTCCGTCTTGTTGAAAATAATAACAAAAACAATATTAGCAAATAACAACAACATGAACACAGCATGATGGCAATATGAGGCAAAAAACATAAGACAACGGGTAGATTGAACAAGTAAGACTGCTTTATTCGACTATGCCGAATCTTCTATACCCTTCAACATGGCGCCAAAGGAACACAAAGTTATATAAATACCAGTCTTTACACGCAGAGAAAAAACATGGTTGTAGTATGGTTAAAAAAAAACATATTATGGTCCTTGCAATGGCAACAAACAAACTTTTGTTGTTTTTAAAAAAACTTTTTTTACAATTGATAATATTTTGTTTCTATTTAACAATAAAGTGTTTACATCTCTTGAAACTTCATATATGGTTAATTTTAACAATATAATGTTTAAATAAAATAAAACTACAACCATACACTTAAACATATTATGGTTACCTTAACCATATTATCATCGCGGTAACCATATTATGGTTAAATGCATCCATCCAAAAGCTATAACCATATTATGGTTGCCTCCAAACATGTTATGGTTAATATTTAATAAAAATAATATGTTCGAAATTATAATATTTAAAAACATTGTATGATTAATTTTAAATTTAAAATGATATGTTTAAAAAGCAACAAAATTCTGGTCGTTTGCATTTTACTTGGTTTGCTTAAAATTCTCATTCATTTTATTTTAATTATTGATTAAAACAGATAAATTTACTTATAAAAAACTAGTAGAACAGAAAAAATGGTAATATTAATGTCGTCACAGGCTGGAATATGAACCAAAGGGGATTTTTTATAAAAGTGGAACGTAACACCTATCAAGAATATAAAATCAAATAAAATTATAATTTGACACTTAACAAACAAATTAAAAAAATGGATTAACCATGATATGATTAGCATTCACCATATTATTGTTAATCCTGACCATAATATGGTTACTTTTCTCAAAATTCTGGGAAATTTTGACCACATTATGGTTAATTTTGAACATAATATGTTTAGTTTTGACCATTATTATGGTTACTATTGACTAAAATATGGTTAATTTTGACCATATTATGGTCGATTTAGGAAAATTTTTTATTGATCTTAAACATACTATGGTCATATTAAAACATGATATGGTAACCTGCAAACATAAACATTGTTAAAAACCAACCATAGTATGTTGCTCTTAGAATATGGTTACCTCCAACCATATTTTTTTTCTACGTGTAGATATATATTTTTTTAATTATAAATTTTGTGCCACGCCCAGTTCTAAAAACCGTCCACATTGGGTCGGATGTTGTTTATTGATAACCAAAAAACTTGTGCCTGATTTGGAAACTTTGGCTCGTGCCGTTCTCAGGATATACAGAAATCCTCAATGTCCTCTTACGGGAGGTGGCTCGTCTACTTCTCCAATTCCACGTACATTTTGTGCGATGTTGTGTATTGAAAACAAAAACGTTTGCACCTAGTTTGACAACTTTGGTTCTTACCATTCTCAAGATATACTAAAATCTATATCTTTGTACGGGAGGTACCATGCCCTCTTCTCAAATCGCGCCCATATTTTGGCAGATGTTTAGATGTGTTTTAGATGTGTACCAAATTGGCACAATTTTTCGCTTATAAATAAAAAAATAATTTTTGTGCCACACCCACTTCTCCAGTCCCGCCCCACATTTTTCGGATGTTGTGTATTGATAACCAAGACGTTTGTGACTATTTTGGAAACTTTTCTCTTGCCGTTCTTAAGATATATAGAAATCTATAATGTCTTTGCGTGGGAAGTGTCACGCCCACTTGTCCAATTTTGCCCATTTTATGTCAGATTTTATGAATTGATAACCAATATGTTTGTACGTTATGTGAAAACTTTGGCTCTTGCCGTTCTCATATAAAACAGAAACAACAAGGTAAAATTAGAGACAGTCTTGGTTTTTCGTTTATATCTCAGCCATTTGTGGACCGAACAGGAGACTGAGTTTCAATAGCAAACATATCCCGACTATATATGATATAAATATATAACAACCGGGTCCCCATGATATCTGGGGTGTCCGAAAACCCCATTTCAACGGACACACGGACATACGGACATCATTAAATCAACTTCGCTCTAATTAGGACCCAAAATATAAATACTTGAAAGGGTCTTAAATCAATATTGTAGAAATTAAAAACGGAATGACAAACTAATACATCCTTTTACCTTCGGTGAAGGATATAAAAAGAGAGAGAAAGAAATCAACAATAAAACATTGAAATAGACTGGAACACACACACACACACACACACCAACTTTGAAGGGGTTGTATTGGAACGTGCCAAATGTCCAACAATGATATTTCATCATTATTTAAAAGTATTTCTACAAAAACAAAAGTACATCTAATACTATTTAAGCAAAAATAAATGAATACACAAAGAAAAAAGAAAAGAACACAAATGAAATACAAATAAAACATTAGGAAATATGGGTTACTCCATCAACAAAGAAGAAAAAAAATTAATTAAACTATCAGCAATTCAACATTTTACAGGTGGGTAAAATCCAACATTTTGAAAACGACTGCTTGGTCTGGATGGCTTGATAAGGAATTTAATATGGCAAAAGCTTAAATGCATTTTAATTTTCACAATGGACTTAAAATAAAATTACTCTAAAACTACACTGGGCGTTTTTAAAAAAGAATTATAATTGAGATAAACAAAATGTTCCAATCAAAAGATTTAGGTGTTTCGAAAATATTTGCCATTTAATAAAAACTTCTATCTCAAACTCATTATTTAGCTGTTGAAATGTAAAACCCCAAAAATTATTTCTAAATATTTAAAAAACCTTTAAAGATAAATAAATTTACCTTAAGAAACCTTAAAACTGAAGAGAAAAAGGCTCTCATATTACTCATGTATATAAAATTAATCCAGAGATTATTGAAAACGAAAAACAAAACAAATGCAAATCCCTTAAATCCTTAAATAAGGAATGCCTCTATAGATAAATACTAGACATAGAAAACACCACCACGTGCACAGCTTTTGTTTTTTGCAAATACCGTTGGTATTTTGTTCTTTAAATTTTTACTGTTATTTCCCTGTTTGCTAAACGTAAGCGAGAAAGTACACAAAGTGAAAAAAGAAAATTTTAATGAAATTAATGTTTAACAATGGTTTCTGCCATGTGCCCGCCACGGCTGGCGCGTAAAAGGCGCAATCTGGAAAACTAATTTTCAACAACTTTTTGCAGAAGTTGCAGCCAGGTGTTCAATTGTTTGTGGTTTGTCGAGGTAAACAAGTGACTTAACATAACCCCAAAGAAAATAATCCAATGCCAATTAATTGGGCCATTACGTGTAATTATTTTTTCATCAAAAGTTTCTTTAAGTAAATCAATTGTAGCGCCCGCTGAGTGGCATGTGGCTCTGTCCTGTTGGAACCACATTATCAACAAAGCCACGTAATTGAGGAACGAAAAAATTTTGAAGAATGTTCCTATACCGTTCACCAATGACAGTAACGTTCTGTCCATCATCATTTTTGAAGACATATGGGCCAATTACTCCGCCAGGCCATAAAGCGCAATCCAGAAAAGTTTGTGGATTCTCCTCACTCCAAATGCGATAATTCTGCTTATTTACGTACCCATTGAATCAGAAATGTACTTAATCGGAAAATAAAATTTTTAATGGAAATTTAAAATCAATATCATTCCCCGAATTGGCGGCGCATACGATGGTCGTATGGCTTAATTCCTGCTCAAGTTGAATTTTGAAAGCTTTTAAGCCAAGATTCTTTGGTAAAATCGTCCATAAAGTGGAAGGACGCAGCCCCAATTGCTGAGAACGGTGGATGCACATTATCAGTAACAGTAAATGTGGTTCGAAAACGATCTATTGTTCTTTGAATAAGCCGCTCTGAAGGACGATTATGAACGCCATAAAATGGAAGAATTACACGAAAGGTTTGACGAATAGAACAATTTTTTTGATTAAAATTTCAACAATTTACACGCGTTGCTCTGGTGTTAGTCGGTTCATAATGAAATTTCAAAGAAAATAAAACAAAAAACAACTACCAGCTGTTAAATGGGTGCTCAAATAGAGCAGTGATGACAACTCAAAGTTGTGACACTCTAAAAAACACCCTTTATATGTGTAAGAAATATCTAAGGAAAAATTTGGCCCTCCTATCTCATATGGAATGGTCGTTATTGTACCAAAGCTCTCCCCGGGAGGTGTAAAGATCATCTCAAGGTAATTCTACCTTTCGATGTTACATCCTTCCGGGAAAATCAGATGCACTCATACCAGGGATGTGACAAACATCCAAAATGGCAGGACTCTTGAAGTCCTTAGATTTCTTGAGGCCGGGGCTTTACCAAAGTATCTTTTTCACTCTGTTGTTACGGGAGTCCGTAGCTCCCGGTGAGTGCAAGACACTGGTCTGGCAATTGGTTGAGACCTCCGTTAGTATGCAGAAATGCTTTCAGTGTTTCAGAATGATTGTCTTTACGGAAGCTTTACATTTTTGCTAGAACGTTTCTTTTCATCAAGTTGTTCTCCGTCCGATGAGGGAGTGCCTATTTCAAGGCATGAACACACCAAAGGAATCAAAGAAAGATAGCCTTTTTTTGACGAAGAGATACTCTCGGAACGAACACAACCCTTAATACAGTTCGTAACTATTTTAAAGAATGAGTCGAACATTATATAGTGTTCTGTTCTTCGTAAAAAAACAGAACAAATGTGGTGATACTGCAGACAAACATTATTTTTTAATGTTCTATACTGTTTATTTTTTACATTGATAAAGAAATGAACTAACAAAAAATTTTAGCAACGACCCCCTCACGAACAACTTGTGTGTGTATTGTGCATATGTTTTGTTTATGTAAAATTATTTTGCTTGCTTTTTGTTTTACTTCGTATGTGTATTTTGTTTTTGTAACAAATTTTGTTACACATTAATGAGCTGAACCGAACACAATGAAAAGTTTATGGTTTAAAAAAAACCGAACGCAATTAAATGTGCTCTTCTTTTTGTTGAGTTGGATAAGAACAGTATTATTTTTGTGTTCAAAGGATGAGAAACAGGGATACGTTATTTGTTAATGATTTTCTACACAAACACTAATTTCCACAAATCTATCCTACCCAACCGAACACTAATGGCGTTTTCTTTCCTGAGTAATATTCTGCATTTTACATTTTTTTATGTTCTTTTCTGAAAAATGTTTTCTGCTTTAAAAGTGCAACGTGTTCTTTCCTGAAGATGTTCCCCGTAAAAAGAAAAAAATGCTACATGTTCAACACTCATTTTAATTAAAGGGGCATGAGTGTAGCACTAGATCAAAAGCTGGGTTTGTTATTATATCAGCAAAAATAAATTATTTTTTTAGTTCGTCTCTCTTTTTTGTTTTTTACTTAAAAATTAGCGGTATAAAAGGCTACAAATTTTTAACGATAATTTTACTTTATTGTCTTATGCCGAAACTTGTGTTCTTTTGTAAACGTAAAATATACAACACTTCTTAAAAATCAGGTTAACATTTAAAAATGTTGCCAGATCCCATGTAACACGAAGGAATTGCATTGATTCTCTTATTATAGTACGATCCTTTAAATAGGACTTGAAGTAGAGAGATAAAGAAATTTTGTTTGTAATCTAAATGTAACACTTTGGAGACTTCTTAAACCCTCCCTGTGCCTATGCTACAGAAATGTTAATTTGTCATCATCAAAACTTTCCTTTAGAAACTACATATTCCTTGTTATTTAAATCCCACAATCGTTCAATGGCAACACAAAATCGCAAATGTTTGCAACATAATTTAGGAGTTTTTTTTAATGCCTTAATAGTTAAACACACATACACACCTTTTTAAATATTGTATTACAAAACCCAACATTAAGACATTCCTGTTTATCTTGCCTCAATATTTTTTTGTTTTTATTCTTTTATTAACTTTTCCTGTTCAACTCCTTGTTTCTGTTCATTATTTTAGCTGCGAGTCTACGAGCAAAATACACGTTTTTTTTCTTAACACTTTTTGAGAGAAACTTATACACTTTAGTGTATCAGTAGTTGTGGTAATAAATAAAAGACTTTTAAGGATACAAACATCTACAGACGTGGTTATATATGAACATGTGTGTGTATGTGTGTGTGTGTTGCAACAAAATATAAAAAAAAAGGTCTAAGCCTGTGTAAAAATGTGTGCGTAAATACAAGTAAAATGTGTCGTAATATTTTCGAATTGAAATAAACTGCCTTTAGGCAAACATTATCTCAATATACTGAAACATTAATAATAAATTCCTTGACAAAGACATATACTCAGCCATATGTACGTAAGTGTTTGGGTGTTTACATCACAAGGATACCCGGTGGAAAAATCTCTTTAGAAATTTTCAAATTCTTTTCGTCTTAAAATATTTTGTCATTGATCCCTCTATGAAAGTTTTCTTTTAGAAAGTCTGAGTTTATTGGAGAGAGAGGAGAGAGGAATAGAGTGTTCTATTCCGCTCTAACTAATTTAATCAGATTTTCTGACAGAAAGCTTTCATAGTGTAAACCCAGACTTTAGAATACAAGAAGAAACTAGAAAAAGTTAAAATTCAGTAGAAAGGATTTTTTAAAGCTCCTGGAAAAATATCCTTGCAATTTATTCCTACTGGGTATGTTTTTGTGTAAATACATATATTCTCTGGCATTTACTTAAGCAGACATATATTAAGTTTAGTAGTCAATTTCAGAAGGAATAACATTATTTTAAGTTTTAGGACAAGTCTACTTATTTCATTCTTTCCCTTTGTTTTTATGCTTTTTTTTTTTTGCAAAGGACTCTTTTTTTCTTTGCACTCAAAAAATAAAAAGTTTACATGAGTCTGTGTGTTAAAGAATGAATGCTTAAGTAAATTAAAAAAAAAAATTAAACGAATGATTTATTTTCATAATAAAAAGGATATTAGGAGGGTAAGAAATTTCTGGAGTTCAATAGGGAAACCCGAGATATTCGTCCTATTTATTTTTTACTTAAGACACCTAAAATATTAATAGAAAAATGAATTAGAAATTAAAATCAGATAAAGCCCATAAAACCCTGCTACATTTAATGAATTAATTCCAACATCAGTTTTTACTTTTTACGCATTTTGTTATCGGCCACGGAGACCAACTCCATAGAGGATCTTATCGACTGGTTGACAAACAAAACGTTTACCAACCGCCCCGCCCCTCACAGAAAACAACCACACCAATTTTTTTTTCTTTTTAACTATTAATTAAATATAAAGGCAGCATTAATTAAAAATTTAAATCAAGTGAATTTAACGTTTAATTATAACAAGAACATTAGTAGAGACAATTTTGTTAATTCAAAAAATGTAAAAAACAGCAGAAAAACATAGAAATTGGAGACTTTTTTACGCAAAAGCGCTAACAAGTATTGTATTTGCATTAGCATGCAACACTTTTTAGCCTGTGTATTCGCAAAGCTTGAAAAAAAATTAACCGATTTAAGATAAATAAGAATGAATGGAAAATTATTATTCAACTAAAATTTATTTTAATAATAAAAGAATACATATTTAATTGATTCTATTAATTTGATAACTGGAACAGATTCAATTAATTTCTTGATTAATATCAGAAATTTTTAAATTGAAACCAATTTTTTCTTTTTTTTTCTCCTGAGTGGGAGAGCAACTAGCACAGCCATGTTGCAATTTGAGTGCATAGTCCGGCAAACTCTCTGTAACTCCTTAACGAGGAGCAGGAGCTAGCTTACCTCCGCTGCTTTCGGAAATATTATAGCCTTTAGTTTTGAGTAGCAACAGCACCAAAAGTGGGGAACAATCAGCCGTTTAGTGGGATTTTCAGGATATCCCTTCCCGCAACTTGAGGTTAAACCCACAACCACGTCACGATCCCCGTAAGTACTCCCATTCGTTGAAAAAGCATCTATCCGCTGTATTCCATCCGTCACGGCGGATGGAAGTGCAACTTTGGAAGTACTAATTATCAGAAAAGTTAAGCTTCTGCAAAGACAATCTTTCTGAAAAACAGACAGCATTTGCCTCAAGAAGTATACTTACGGAGGCATCACCCAATAGTCAGAACGGTGGAGTGCCACTGGGGGCTACTGACTTTCGTAGTACCAGGTAGGATCTCAGGTCAGTCGAGATTTAGAAGGTCTCCTGTTATCTTTCAATTTTGTATTTTTGGCGAAACCCAGGTATTGACTGCACCTTATTATGCCAAGGACGATGTAGCACCAAAAGGTTAAAAATCCTTAAGGTTATCCCTACACCCCCGGAGGCGGATTTTGCTATAAAAAAATAATTTTATTAAGATATTTGTACGTCTGATCAGATATTAACTTTCTTTTCTTGCTTTAAGGGTTATTTTAAAAATAAATGCCGGTATGCTAGAGCAAATATAAAACTTGATTTAAGTGTCTCATTAGCCCCCGTATGCATAAATGATTATTAAACGTGCCCAGGTAGACTAGCTAGTAGTGAGCTACTCTAACTAAAACTTTGGTCTCCTGCAAACAAGCATAGAGCTTTTTTGGATTAGATTATGGAATAAAAAAAAATTGAGGAAACGTTTATTAAGGAATATTTTCGTGGAAAATCTGTTTTGTAAACCTCTATTAAATTTAAAATATTTTTATGAATATGGCAGTAAATGTTTTTTTTTTTATTCCATACTAGACTTCAAATCCTATTGCAGTGTGTTTTCTTTTGCCCTTTTTCTGAACGAAGCCATTCAAAAAATTATTTATTTGAGTTGAAAGTTGAGTTTCTATAAGTCAAGGAAATTGGCAGCTTAAAAAGTCATTTAAAGTCTACAGAAATTGGGATTATGCTACTGTAACTTTAACATCAGTGTTAATGTGCACACCAATGTATTTGTATTGGTAACTATAACCCTAAGAAAATGTACATAAATCCCCTTTCACACTATTTAACAAGTGTTTAGATTTTTGTTCCCTAAAACTCCAATGATTTTTAGTCAACAAATTAAGAAGAGTTTTTTTCTTATTACGCTTTGCGTCTTAACTATTACAATTTAAATAACAAGAAAAATTGCAAATTTATTTTTTAATATAACAAATTTATCAAAGTAAAAAACTTACAATATAAAAAGTAATAACTCTTTAATATTTTATCATTTTTGTTCTGATTATGGTGCCAAATTTTTTTACAGCTCTTTTTTTTATTTTCTTCAAGGGTGGAAATGCTGATACGATTGTACTTTTTTCCTTTGTTATCAAGCATTAAACAATTTTTTTACAACATATCGAGTAATTGCCGCAAAAAAAGCTTAAGCGACATTATTTTCAATTTCGTTTTTTTAAATAATTGACTTTATTGGCAACACTTGCATCATCTTTTAAAATATCATGGTCACATAAGGTACCGTTAAAATTTTAAAGCAAAAACTATTTTAGCTTAAGCGACAAAACTTTTATGATATACAATTTAAAAAAACCCCTTCTCCTGTAAAATTTTGTTTTTGTCGCTTAAAACTGGTTGCGGTTTGGATCTATATTAAATTATTGACCGACAATCAGAAAGTTTTATGCTTTTTTTTAGCAATTTAAATTAGCTTCAGTAAAATATCATGATTTGTTACAGTAAAAGCCGAACTTAAATGATTTTCAGGAGCAGAATTTTTATTGGAGCAATGGTAGGTTATGAACCAAAACATGAATTTGAATAAATTTCAATACAGCGGTAAAATTAGTTTTAGCGTTTACAGTGAATTTCAGTAGGCTGCTTATTATGGGATCTGAGGACCGTATATCAAAAAATTGCATACAATTTTTTCTGGTCTAATGAAACTAAGTTGAAAGAAATTTTACCACAATAAATATATCTGCTACGGTTTTAGGCGTATATAATTTATTTACCAGAGTGGGATTAATATGGGACCGATCTTCACGAAATTTTACAATGTGATTTCCAGTCAAACAAAAACGAACTTTTGCAATATCTTATATCATTCCGTGCATTGTTCCACCATTTCTGTTGTTTTTTGTAACAAAATTATTAATTTTTAAAGGTGGTGGTTCCAAATTTTGGTTCATAGCTCTTTTGCAAATCCTACTGAACTGATTTGGCTGGAATTCAATCCCAAACTGTTTAGAACAACAAGAAATTTGACAGCAAGTTTGTTCATTTCTTTTGAGCTTTTCGAAAGTGAGCGTGTTTTCAACAGATGGACATGGCTAAAATGACTTAGAATTACTCAAGGAGCCAGATTATATACATAAACTTTATGGGGTCTGAGATGAATAATAAAAAAGTTTCACACGGAATGACACACTTAGTATACCCTCTTCACAACAAATTTTTTTTTTTTTTTTTTTTAATTTCTTAAGCTAATTGTGGTGGAGGGTATAAAACATTCACAAGGTAGTCATAACGTTGTAATGTCATATGTCTTATAATAATTACAAGAAATAAATATAACAGCTGTGGGCTACCGCTTATAATTTAGGTTTCTACTGTACAGTTATGACGTATCAATGAACACAGCTTTAAAATTTGTATTTTGTTGAAAACACAACAACATTTGTTTTAAACAATTGAAGATTTTATATTCAGGAACTTATGACGATATGACTTGACAGCACACCTTGTGAATCCCCCAAGTGTATATTTGAAAACAAAATTTTGATTTTCCATCGCTGAATTTCTTATTGTGCTCTTGTAAAACTACAACTCTGATAAAGAAAAAATAAAAAGTATTTTCCTGTCTTTACACGCAGTCTACAACTAACATGAAATGCCTAACATTAACACTAATATGATGTTGGTGTTAAGTATAGACTCATCATGTTAGAGGTGTTCTCATGTTATAACACGGTTGTTAATGCCAATGTTTTAACAACGCTTTTATAACAGTATGTTATAACAGCAAATCATGTCAGTTGTAGACGTGGAGTTAAGAAAACATATATTTTCAGTTAGTATGTGTAAGTGTTAAGACAGTACCTAGAAGTTTTAGAAGAGGTATTGCAAATATCAAGGTTGGTAACCGAAAAGAAATGCGTTATATTTATAAAATAAATTATAAAATATTTGTTATTTCGGTGTTAAACTATTTTGTATTTCGGTATTGGTATCATCATTTTAATTAAAACGGGTATGGTTAAACGGTATAGCAACTTTTATATACCAGTATTACAATTAAATAAACCATACCAAAAGCTTAAAAATAGAAAAATACATGTATGGTATAACAAAGACCGGGTTCGCTAACTAAGTCTTCACTCCACAGACGGCCTTTGGCCGGGCGCAAGGTTGTTCTCCTTTCTGGTATAACAAACACCGGCATCGCTAACTAAAGCTTTTCTGCACAGACGGCCGGGTGCAAGTATTTTTTCATTTATGGTATAACAAGTACCGGTTTCGCTAAGTAAAGCTTCTAAAATCTGCCTTGTTTTCGAACGAAGGCCGATTTCGCAGAGAAGCTTTAGTTAGCGAAGCCAGTATTTGTTATACCATAAAGGAGAAAATCCTTGCGCCCGGCTGAAGGCCGGCTATACAGAAAAGCTTTAGTTAGCGAACACGGTCTTTGTTATACCATAGAGGATAAAATCCTTGCGTCCGGCCAAAGGCCGGCTCTGCAGAGAAGCTTTAGTTTGCGAAGCCGGTACTTGTTTTATCAAAGAGGATATGACATATGCCCTAATGTCTCAATGGAATGGGACTTAATGCCATATGGCTTTATGTCCTATGGCTTTGTGTTCTGTTAACAAATTTTGTTTAAATTTTAAGATTTATATTAAAAGAACATACGAATTCTTGTTGTTATTTGGCGTCAAAGCCAAATTTTAAGTCGGAAAATGAATTGGAACTGCAATTTGTATTACCTTCATTAATATCGATGCAACTATTTTGGCCAATTGAGTCCACCTTCACACATAGTCTTTTAGTATTGCTTCACGAAAATACCCTTCAAAAGATATTTTCACACGAAGGCTTTATTCTCAGAAAGTGTTTTCTTTTTTACATTTAAGTACGTTAACATAAATGTTTCTATTAGCACATTTATTTTTTTTTCTACTCTTTGTAAAATGTATATTACGTTTTAATACCTGGACGAATTTCAGTATCGGTGTCAATACCGGTATTCAATAACGCTATTGGTATTGTTTCCAAACCTTGGTGTTTGTTAATTTTATAGACGAGGGTACACTAAACAGGTATGCCCAACTGCCCAGCTGGTGGCATATAACAATATATCGACAAAGTATGAACTCTGAATGTTGGTAGAATACTGGTAGTGAGAATAACGAAAAACATAAAAAATTCTTCGAATATTAAAACTGTTTTCAAAAATGGCTTGATCTGATGTTAAGGGTAAATATAAGACAGTTTCCCGTTACCACTGATGGGATTTTATATCTAAATAACGAACTGTAGGGTACTAAAACGTTGATTGTCTGTGTATGTGTGTTTTTATATTGGACCTGTATCATAAGTTTTCAGTTGCTTAAGTAGATTTTCTTCATATGCCACTTCTGTTTCTGTCTCTGCTTGCCATCTATAGACAGAAATATTACGAAGAAATTAACAGTTTCCTCAAGTGCGTGTGTTAATAAATCAAAAACAAAGAAATATTTTCATTGAAAAACTTTGGAATTTATTTGAATTGTTCGTTCGATTTAACTCTCTTTTACTCTTTCCAAGACTTTTGATTTGTTTTTTTTTGTTTTTTTTATATAAATTTTCTCCTGCAGGAATAAAGTCCCCTTAAAACTTAAAAAAAGAAAGTTGGGAAAAGATGTTTAATGTTCGAACAAATTGAATTTAGGGCCATATTATTCCCATATATGTGCATACACCAACCAGGGATTCATGTGAGTTTTAACACACACACACACACACACACTTAGCCAATAACACTCTTGTTGCAAGTGAAGTAGTGGTTGTATGTGGCAAATATATTTTACAGGCAATTTATTAAGCAAACATTTATTTTTCGTAATTGATGTTTCTGTACATAAATGGCAGAGTTTATTTTATTGTTGTATAACAGAGTTGAACTTCAAAGATCAAACCTTTTCGAGTTGATTTTAAATTCTCGTATTATTTTCAAATAGAAGAAGTCGTATAACTGAAAACAAAAATGTACAAATTTATATCTTTTTGCTATTTTTATTGAAAAAGGAAATTTTTAAAAGCTTTAGACAGTTTAACATACTCATTGTTTAAATAAAATAGGAAACCTGTAAAATTTTAGAGGTTTTTCATGTGTTTCAAATAACGTTGACAATAGAGAACTTTTATGTTTTATGTTTCACTTAAATTTAATTTAAATTTGGTTTTTGTGTCTAAAAATTATTGAAAATGGATAATAAAATATTAGAAATTATGCATGAATAAAATTAATAATAAAAAAATAGGTGGTGTTTTTTAAACGTATCCCTGCAAAACCCAAATGGAAGATATCCGCTAATGCAATAGTTTAGCAACATCCCAAAATTTTCATCTAAAAGAAAATAATCAAAGTGATTTTTTATGTTCTTTCTTTTATAGTTATTGATAAAATAACGCAAATGGACAGAAAAATTATTTTAATTAATTATATTTTTTAAGTGCATAATACCACTCCAAGACCATGTGGGGAATGTTGTTCTGATAATAAAAAACAGTTTTTTGGTTGATTTTTAAAAGTTTCCAAGCCGAAAGTGGTTGCTAAAGTGCTTTATTTTTTTTTTAAATTATGATTTTTTAATTAATGTACAAAGGCAAAAAAGCATAAAAATTGTAAGATATTTATAAGCTTTAAGTTTAATGTACGTACCCAATAAAAAATGGAGCTTTCAACGAAGCAGGTTTGTAAGGGAGAAACATAAACGTTTCGCTTACCATTGAGCTGAAGGAAGATATGAATTTTGTATGGTGAGTTCCCACTTTGAAGCAATACATTGTTGCCACATAAAGCGCATTATTCAGCGGATATAAAAATTGTTGTATATAATGATCGGCCTTACACACTGAATGTTTTGATACAGTTATTTTTTAGTATTCTCCCAACAAACCTGCTTCGTAGTAAGGGAATGTCGTAGCACTTGAAATGTTATTTTTTTATAAAAGTTGTTGAGAGATCTTTCACTTATTTTACTGAATTTCTGTATGTCTTATTGCGTAGCGCATAATTGTGCGCTTATTTTTTAAATGTACCGTTAGTGCTTCGCAAAATGATAGAATTTTTTATTG
Source organism: Pollenia labialis (assembly GCA_949318255.1). Lineage (NCBI taxonomy): Eukaryota > Metazoa > Arthropoda > Insecta > Diptera > Polleniidae > Pollenia > Pollenia labialis. The sequence continues at coordinate 117,736,947 of OX439143.1, forward strand.
GGGAACAGGAAACCGTTAGAAAAACACTACAAATGACTGTATTGCCGCAGCAGCAATTCCACAATTAAAACGCTAGTTTGAAAATCGGCAAAACATATGGGCTACTTCAAATTTTTTGAGCACCTGCTGAAACCGACATACTATGGCTCTTATTTCGTTAAGTTTTATGAATTGAAAAAAACGTTGTACATGGTTTGGATAACTATACTTGAAGGATATGACGTGCAAAGTTTTACGTTGAAAAGAAGAATTGGTGGTCATCTAAAATTCGAAAAATTAAAAAAACGACTTGAAACTTGCAAGAGTTTTTTTATTCATTCCGTTTTCTTTGTAATAGTTTTAAGCTTTCAGATCCAAACCCATACAAAATATAGTCACTAGACTTGGAGGATATATCCACTAAAAACAAAATTTTGATATCGCTGCTGGGTGAAAAGTTGCATGGTGTTTTAAAGTGAAACCAAAATTTTCCGAATTTTGAAATTTTTGAAGATTTTACATAGAGTTTTTGCGCCGTTTAATAAAAATGAGTTTTAAGCGCAAAATTAAAAAAACTGCGTAATTTTATAAAGTTTGAGGTGTATCAAGTTGGTGTCAGCGCACCAATAACGTATCACGGACATCACAAACTTAAAAGAAATTAGCGTAAATTTTTTAAAAATGTATCTTTTTTGCGTCTGACAATCTGAATTGGCTTTTAAGTTGGCTAGTGTAGGTACATGCGTGATGTGAGTAACTTCGTAAAGGGCACCTCCGAGGCGAAAACGAACTTGAACATTTTTAAGCCCAAAAATTTTATGAACTTTTGAAAATTTTTGCAAAAAAACAATTTATTTTTAAGCTTTTTTTATATCAAAACATGTTATGGGAAAATGTTTAGGTATCTAAATAGATTCTTCGCGACGGACTAAACTGATAAAGTGCAAAAGAAAATAATTTTTTTCAACCCTGGCGCGTGCAGCGGCAGTTTTTTCCAAACACATTTCGCTTTGTGACAACTGAAGCGCTGTATCAATTCCGCTCAAACGTACATCGAATAGAATACTTTACTGAGCTTGATACTTAAATTGAAAACGCACCAAAAAATTTTAAGGATTTAAAATTTTATGGAGGAAACAAAATGTTTCTAACCTCAAAAAGCATCCTTGTATGAAATATTGGATTTGGTTTCAGATTATACATTTTAAAAGATTTTTTCCCAAAATATTGCAAATTATGTCTTATACTAGCCGTAATTTTGTAAAATGTTTAACAATTTTAAATAAATTTTTATATGCATACACGATCAAAAAAAAAATATAAAAACTGTAATTTTTATATTTTTTTTTAATTTTTAACTTTAAGCCGCAGTAAAATTTGCGCCGTGTAATAAAAAATATTAACGCGAACGGATTAAGCAGAAAACGAAAAACAGACAAAGCTGTAAACAAATAATATAGAATATAATTTTATGAAAAATATTTTAAAAAACTATATAGTTTGATAAGTGATGCTGTTGTAAAAAAAAATATAATTATTAAAAAAATATTTAGTGTAATTGCATAAGGAAAAATATTGTTTAATATTTTAACAAAACGCCTCAGTCGACAACCACAACACAAGTGATTGATTTTGCCATTTCGCATCATATTTCTTAGGGGGCTGCAAATTTGTTTGAAAACTTTACGTTATCGTTCGCTTGGATTGTCGTGCTGAAAATTTTAAGTGAGTCGCTAATCAGCTGTTGGTGGTTGAAAATGCAAGCGAACGAAAGCCGTCGACATCGTTGGCCTGGCTGTAAGAATTAATGTTTTCAGGCCATTTCTAAAACGTTTATGTACAACTTGTGTAGTTTTAAATTTTAGCATGGAAACGTTTTCGGTCAAAAATACATAAAATTTATTTTTTAATTATTTAAAACTATCGCCTTATTGTTTTACTTTAGACCCCTACTACTGAATTATGTACATATGTGAGTACGTTTTTAAATTTGTAAATATTTTATATGCATACAATTTTTTTTTATATTCTTTTAAGATTCTAGCAATACATACAGATTAGTTTGGTGGTAGTGCCCTGAGTAGATGTGGCAAGTGGCACCGTCCTGTTGAAACTACATATCGGCCACATCCATATCTTCCAATTCGAGCCATAAAAAGTTCGTTATCATCTCACGATAGCGAACACCATTCACAGTTACTGTCTGACCGGCCTTATTTTGGAAAATATACGGCCCGATGATGCCGCCAGCCGCACCAAACAATCACTCTTTGTGGGTGTTTTATTCAACAATCACTCTTGGATTATCATTCCATCGTTTTCAAGTTTTAAATAAATACAACTCGACTTTAATTTTCTTTTTCATATTTTCAACTAAATTTTAAAATATAATTTTAATAAAGTGTAACATTGTTTTATGTTTGTACTTAACAGGTAAAAATCCTGCAAAATGTTTCACATTACCTTAGCAAAAATATGCATATAAAAAGTAAAATTTTTTTAAAACTCATAAACATAAAGCTTAAATATGAATAAATTATTGGCAAAAAAAGAGACAGAAGCAGAATATAGTTTAAAAATTAATGATGTGTAGTGTAATTTTATATGCAAAATGTTCACAAAAAAAGAAATCTAAAAAATATATCCACTCGATACTGGAGCTAAATTTCATTTAAATTGCATATGAAAGTTTCATTATATGAATGTAATGCACAGGACTTTAATGGCCATGTTGCATGTTTAGAGATTATGAAAAGCTACACAAAGAAAGATAAAAAAACATATTGAAAAGTAATTTAAAACCCTGTTACAACACTCAAGAGAGCAACGACAAAAATAAAATAATTTTAAAATATTTATAAACGTGAGAATTGACATAAAAAGGGTTTTTTTTTTTTGCTGTCGTCTGTCATGTAAGAGACAAAAAATTTGTGTTTAGTATTGGCATCCTGCAAAGTTTAGAAAAGGAGGGGAAACAAGTAAGAGTGCTATATTCGGCTATGCCGAATCTTGTACATCCTTCACCATGGTGCGATTAGAACCGAAACATATATCCACAAATACTGTTCTTTAGATATAAATAAATCTATTTTGTACCACGCCTTTTTCTCAAATCCCGCCCACATTTTGTTGGATATTGTGTATTGATAACTTAGATGCACTTACCTAATTTGGAAACAGGGATGTGCAACGGCCACTTCTTCAACCCGCCCATTTCTTAAAGGTTGTGTATTGATAATCCAGCTTTGTATACCAAATATGCACAATTTTACTCTTACCGTTCTTAAAGTATAAATAAATATATTTTGTGCCACGCCCATTAGTCCAATACCGCCCACATTTTGACGGAAATTGTGTATTGATAACCCTATTGCCTTAATTGAAAACTTTGGCTCTTGCCGTTCACCAGATATACAGGAGTCTATAATGTCGTTGTATGGTAAGTGCCACGCCTTCTTCTCCAGTCTGGCCTACATTTTGTCGGATGTTGTGCGTTGATAACCAAGATATTTTTACGTAATTTGAAAACGTTATTTATTTCAATTATCCAGGCATAAAAAACAGCAACGAAGGATTTATAGGTAAAATTGGAGGCAGTCGTGGTATTCTGTTCATATCTCAGCCATTTGTAGACTGATCAAGCTGAGTTTCAATAGCAAACTTTTCAGGACTATATGTGACATAAATATAAAACAACCAAGTCCCCACCATATCTATGGTATTCAAGAAACCCATTTCAACGGACACACGCATATCGTTAAATAAACTTCGTTACCATAAGGACCTACAAATACATTTTTTAAAGGGTCTTAAATCAATTTTGTAGAAATTGCTAACGGAATGACAAACTTAAATACACCCTTTTACATTAGCTGAAAGGTATAAAAGAAAAGATGAAGGGAGGATGAGAAAATTGTAGTAGAAGACAGTTTGTTTTCCTGGGTATTTACAAACTAAAATATTTTGAAAATAAAAAGGCAAATCACGATGGGTAGTGCAAAGTGTACAAACGATGCAAATACGTGCAATAATACACACATTTTCACAACACAACAACAAAATTTACGTATTTGCAATTCGCTCTATTTTTCTTCGTTTGCACTAAAATAACCATGAGCAAGATAAGTAGTGCATATTTGCTCCGTTGCAAACAAATGTAAACAATAACATTTAACAGCAAATTTCCAAGCAGTGGTGTAGAGGTTAGAACTTAAAGAATTCTGATGAAAGAATTTGGTGATTTGAAACATGTAAATTCAACCCAGGTTCGATCCGCAGCTCACGCAAAAAAATTATCAAAACATTTTAATAAAATTCCAAGTTGTAAAAATTCCTTCCTTCAGTAAAAATAATTAAATGAAAATTAAATTTGATGTCCTCAAGCCTAACTAAAAAATATCAAAATTAAAATTAACTGTTCAACTAAAAATCGCAATTGTTCTGACACTTATAAATTGAACATTTTCGTGGGTTTTAATATAAAATAGAGAATTAAATTTAAATTAATTAAAAAGAAAAAATTATTTTAATTTGCTTGTGTAATTGTAATCGTAAACAAATGCAGATTTTTTACAGTGCTACCAGAAGTTTTTTGTGTTGCCAGAATAAATTTAGAGAAATAAAAGTGGTATGTTCACGATCAACCATACTATGCACTGCAAATTGCAAATTTGCACAATGACCATCGTGATTACCCTTAATGTTTAATTGAGACTTAGTATTTGTTTTAAGTTGTAAAATAAGACGTTGTAGTTTAAGAAATGATGTTGTGAGAATATTTTCATTAAATGAAAACAATTTTGGCAAAAATGGAGCCTGCTATTGATATTTTAATAGAATTTATTTAAAAGGATTCAAAGAGAAATAAACTCTTATTATAAAGATATTCATGATTGTTCAAGGTATCAATAACTTTCCAGTGCAGGGCATTTGTTCAAAAAAAAAAAAAGTATAATAATAATAAACACAACAAAGATGACACTCAGAACATAAAGTAATCGATAACCAGAATGGCAAATTTTGTTCTTGGTAAAATTGTGGTGAAAATTAATTTTTTTATTTAATTCTTAAAAGTTTATGCAAACTTTATTACGAAAGCATTTTGTATTATTAAACCCCTGTTTTAATGCAAGAAAATAGCAAAAAGTTATCGGCCACACAAACATATTTATCGATAACATTGAAAATAATATATGATTTGGCATCCATGGCCATCAATAACAGCTGGCTTTCTTTCACCACACATGCGACGCATACAAAGTTAGAAAGTAAACCTCCTTTGATGCCTTGATACGTTTATGCATTCTATGCATTTGGCTGTGTAACTTGTCACATACAATTACTCTGATTCTACTTTTATGTCAGATGCATAAAAAGGACAGACGCATACGCGCATGGTGTGGACCTTCAGCTTAATGGAGTTTCAAGAGTTCCCTCAGGGTTGGGCTCCATCCAAATATTCATTTAGCCTCATAGCTGAGGATGATTTTACGATAAAAGTGCTCTTTCTTCTTGGCCTATGACTATCCGGGGAAATAGGTGAAGCTTATACCTAAAGCGCGTCTAGAGTTTATATTGGTGGATCTCCCAAGAGCGAGGTTAAGCGGAGTCCTATCTGATACCTCGGTTATCATTACTGAGGTTGTTAGGCGGGCACATTCTGGGATCACTTGTTGGCTGTAGTTAAAATCAAATCAGCAAAGGAAAGGTCTAAAGGTTGACTTTTGCATTAAGGATAACGTTTGACTTTCTCGCGAATAACCCTGTCTGCAAGTTCCACAACAAAAAATCAGGGGCCAAATTACCGCAATCGAAATCTATCGGTTTTAATGGTTAATTCGCTCTATATTATTATATCAGTAGCATTAATTTGGCTGTAACCTTGCAACACAACAGGTGCTTACATTCTATTCTTTCAGGCTGTTATAACTTGGGTCACCCTTTAAAAAGGGTTAATAAATTCAAGCCTTTTAAAAATTTAAGTCTTTTTATTAAATTAAAACACTTATTATTTCGTTATTTAACCAAACCAATATGATAAAAATGGCGTTGTTGTTGAGTTTATAAATCTAAATATTAACAAATGATGTATAAAAAGTAAAACAAACCACAACCTCGTTGTACGCCACTAGATATTATGAAAGTTGTAAATAAATACTACAATCTGTTTTGAAAAGAACTAAATTAATTTTAATTAATTTTTAAAAATTAAATGACCTTTAAAGGTTTAAATCGCATTACAACTACCCACAAGCCACCCACACTATTACGAACGCACACACACACAGTTGCAGCAATTTGTTTTGCAGCATAACAAAACGAGGTTAAAATTTACTTTCGTAATGAGAGTGTTGGTAGCGGTTGCAGTCTCTAGAATTACAAACGCGTTGTGGTTACTGTTCAACATGTGTATGTATGAGATTATTTAATGTATACATGTATATTAAAAATAATATGAAGAGGTTTTGTTCATAACATGTGCATGTAAAATGATATTGTAGGTAAAATGTATAGGATTTAATAGGAAATTGTAGTGCAGTCATCATGCATGACATTTTGAAAACATGTCATAGGTACTGCTGAATTTTCACTTTTGGCCGTGTATAGATATTTTATAAATTTGATTTCAAATCGATTCAGAGAATTGTAAGCATTTAAAAATCTGATTATGAAAGTAAACAAAGGAAAACGTTTGTAATCGTTTTGTTCTGTACTTCGCAGTGAGTAAAACCAAAACAATGAGAACGATTTTCCCATATAGTTTTGTATTGGTTTTCCTTTTGAGCACAACATCTACATTAGTTTAAAACAAGTAAGAAAGTATAGTCGGTCAAGCCTGACCATATGATACCCTACACCACAGTATTTAAAAACACGTTATGTGTACATATAAATATGGATGTATCTATGTTTGTGAACTTCATTAAAATCGGTTTGAAAGTAAGTGAGAGACAGAAATTGCCCCCACATCCCTTTGAAAAACTGCATAGCTTATCTGGCCATATAAATAAGTTTCTATCTATGAGCATCGGGTATTTCTTTGAATGGAAATAGAAATTTCTTATTTCTATATAAAAAGTTTTCAAAAAAGTTCTTTTACAATAAAAAATTTTATAATTTTGAAATAAAAAGAATTTCATATCAAGGACCCAAACGAATTATTTTTCTTTAGCAAACCTTAAATGACTATTTCCTAGCGCTTCATACGGAATTACAAACTTATGTATTCTGCTGATTTACCACTTGTAATAGTGGAGAGTATAAAGTATGGAATAACCTGGCACCAAATTATGACATTCGATGTCGATCATAATTTTTGTTAAAATTGTATTGTAATTTCGATCGAATTCTGATTTGCTTTCGTGTCATACTTTTTTCCGCTTTTGCCTTTAATAATTCCTAATGGGGTTTTAAACATTTATAAATTCTCTACTTTAACGTGAGATAATAAAGTGACATTACAAATGTAAAAACACTTAATAATAACAATTTATTACCACAGGTATTAAATTCAGCTTAAATGAATTTTACCCGGCTAAACGAGGGTAATTTGAGAAGATTATGCGAGGGTAGTTGAAGAAGATTATTTTTGGTTACGACTAAATATTCATTTTGATTTTTTTTACTTGGGGCAACGTAGAGGATTGACTTGAAGTTTTGTAGGCGAAGAATAATTGAAGCCTTGCGTGCGTGCCTTTGCCAACAAAATTCAGACTCATGCCGTTCTGCCACGCAAAAAAAACTCATGAAAATTTACCCCCGTATTCATAACAGATAATAAAATTTAACAAACGTTTATTAAGGTTAATTTTCATAGTAAATTTGTTATTTAATTATTAGTCTTTAAATAAAAATTAAGAATGTTTTTTTATTAATTAGAGTGTCCCGGTAGACTCGTTTGTAGTGATACATTCTTTCAATGTGAGTGTTACGGGTTCGATTCCCGCCATAGATCTGATCGATTTTTCATCCCAACGAGCTGAGCTTTGTCAGTTCAAAAAAGCAGATTTTTGTAAATTAGATATTGACTGTTTAGTTAAAAAAAAGCTTTAATGATAATTTCACTGTTATCTTAAATGTCAGCTTTTATATGACATTTTAATTTATATAAAAAAACACTTTAAATTGTTTGCCTTGTATTTCATGCAGGGCTGTGGAGTCGTCCGAAAAAAGTACTAACTCCGACTCCGACTGCAAACGCTGAATTTTTTTAAGTGCGACTCCGATTCCGACTGACGACTCCGACTCCGACTCCTAATATAATCTTGACGCTGAATGTATATGAGACTCAGTGATGTTAACTTTGATTTTTTTCATTTCCGTACGGCCTTCTAAAAATTAGAGTTTTTGAGAAGAAATTACAGTACGCAAACATTAATGTGCTGTTTCCAAATGACAGGCGATTGATTTTGTAGAAAAATTTATATGAAAAGCACTCAGTCCATCGCCTGTCATTTGAAAACAGTACATAAGAGCAGTATTCATAAAACATTTATTTAAATTTTAAATGTGTTTTAAGAAGATAATTTTTATTTTGGAAATTTTTTTTTTAATTTTGTATGCCGAAAAACTTTGGAGTCGGAGTCGCGGGTTTTTGTGGGTACTACGACTCCCGCACAAAAACCTCAATTCCGAGCCCTGATTTCATGTATCAGTTGTCATTTTGTCTGTCCTTAAGTATTTAAATTTTATAAACATCTACTTGACAATATTGAAGACATTAATTGGCATAAAATACTCGTTATGCATCATGTTAAAAAAAATTAAACCTTTGGGAGCCATTAATTTTAACAAGTGATTTTAATAAATTAAAAGGTGTTTTTTTAAAGGTCAATAGAACTTAAAAGTGTGACAATTAACACAGAAAATTAATTTTTTTATCAAAAAGAATTTTTAGTCGAAGGATCAGGAAAACATGACATTAGTACAGAAAAAATGTCCGCTTATTTTTTCAACTAAAGCATTAATCAAAAATAAAAGCAGTTTTAATTAAAAATTTAATGAAGTTAATCAATTGAATTTAACGTTTGATCAAGTGAATTAAACATTTAATTGGTGCTATGAAATTGATTACTGGTGCAAATGTAATTATTTTTTTTTATAATTATCACAAACTTTTTAATTGAAATCAATTTTTATTTTCTTCTGTGAATATATCGGGCATATGGGTATCGTAACTGTTCTTGACGACTCGCATTCTGGACGTCCAATTTTATACCACTTTTTCGAACATTACTAGCCGTAGGTAACGAAAAACACGAATAATGTTAGCGTCCAAGGCAAAATTTGCTGCTAGTTTATCAACATAAAGCCGTGGGTTCACGCAACCAAATATCATCGGTAATATTAACTAAAAAATTTAGTAAACCCTCAACTAAAAAAAAATTGTCAAATCAACTCAATTTTTCCTCATATAAAATCAAAATTTATTCAACTACACAAATTTTCTTCAAATCAACACAAAAGTTTTCGTTAAATAATTTTGTTACGTAAATCTGTGTATATGAATAAAATTTTGTTAAAAGAGTGGGTAAAATTCTGTTATATACGCAAAAATTTAGTTAAAATAGTAGTAAACCAGTAGAAGCACAATGTTTTAGGAACAACACATAAAAATATTTCAATAACACAGTACAACATTTTTCAGTTAATTGATTGCCAACTCAATTCTGTGAACTGTATGTGAAATTAGACCCAAAAAGAAGAATTTCTGCATCATTAGTTTTGTCTTCTTACCTGCGATTTGAAGTTAGTATCGATTTGAAGTTAGAACTATCGTATAGGGGAATTTATCACGTTTTAGGCCCTGTTGTTTGACATAGCTCGACGACCACTAGCCCAATTTAGTTGAAATAAATTTAAAAAAATTAAGAATTACAATTCCCTTAATCTGTTCATATATTGTTTTCCTATACAAGTAACACTTTCGAAGTTAAAAATGAATGTATGAAGGGAAAAAATTATTTTTTGCCTAAAAATTTAAATTTTTTTTTTAAAAAATACATAAAAAATCCAAAATGGAAAAAAGTTTCAAGTCTAGTTATTTTTTCGCAAAGTCACATAACCTATGAGCAAAATGAGATAAAGATCATAAAAATCGATGCACGCGTTTCGCTTTTATTCGCAATTGAGTAAAGGTATGAATTTCAAAAATCAGTTATAGCCACCACCCTTAAAATAAAAATAAAAATATAAATTAAAAAATTATCATGCAAAAAAAAACTTTATTTATAAAAACTTAATGAAAATAAAATAATATGCAATTAATACGCAATTATAATATGCATAAAAACAAAATTTAGAACATTTTTTCAATTATTGGCAATATCCATCCTTGTAGAAGTTGACGCTTGTGGTTCTGATGATCTTGTTTTCTTCGTAGGTTGTTCATATTCATGGTCTGAGTCTGTATCGTCATCCGAGATACACATACTATTCAAGGGCGTGTTTCTTTCACTGTGTCCACCAATTTCAATGTCTTCATCTTCGGTGCTTTCTTCAAACTGCATAATTGTGGAACTCCACCAACAAACCTCCGCAAGCAATGCATCCAATTTTTTGCTTTTGAACCGCTTTTCAAATGGCATGGTCACCTGGTGGAACCTCTCTCCTTGTTCGTCTGTTACTTGTATACTTGTACAATATATGAACAGATTAAGGGAATTGTAATTCTTAATTTTTTAAAATTTATTTCAACTAAATTGGGCTAGTGGTTGTCGAGCTATGTCAAACAACAGGGCCTAAAACGTGATAAATTCCCCTATACGATAGTACTAACTTCAAATCGATACTAACTTCAAATCGCAGGTAAGAAGACAAAACGAATGATGCAGAAATTCTTCTTTTTGGGTCTAATTTCACATACAGTTCACAGAATTGAGTTGGCAAATCACGTGTTGTACTGTGTAAGCATCCTTAAAGGAAGTTAATTTGAACACTTAATCCGTTTATTTAACTAAATTTTGTTAATTTAATTCTTCAAGGGTGTTATTTTGAACAGAAATTCGTTAAAATTTCTTTAAAGTAAGAAATTAAAAATTAAATTAAATTAAATGAAAATACAAACGACTTCTATGATTCTAAACACATAAATTTATGAATATGTCCTTTATGTATCCTAAACTGTTATAAAAAATAAAATGCAAAATAAAATATTTAAATGTATTTAATTTAAAGCTCCAGGTCTTTGTATCTAAAAAAAAATATTTATTTATTTAATTATTTTCTCGATATTTAGCTAACCTTTATTATTTCTGTTATACATTTTAAAATTTTATTTGTTTCCTGAAGATGCTAACCAAAGGTTAGCGAAATATCGCGATAATAATTAAATTTAAAATATTTAAATAAAGTTAACGGAGAACATAGGGCGTTAACGAATTCTCTCGATATATTTCAATCTCCGTTTAATTTCTGGAAAAGGAGTCAAAAGGGGCGAAGAAAAATTATAAGGATTTGTGGACATTGAGTTTCTCCATCTTTTCTCATCACAAGATTTTTGAACACTGCAAGTTTTAGAATTCTCTGGGGGATGAGTAAAATTGACAGATGTTATTCCCGAAATAAATTTATCCCTTTAATTTGGCTTCAGATGAGTCGATAGTTGCGGTCGTCTTATGGCACGTGGCGTTATCTTGTTCAAACCACCTCCCGCTCGGATCAATTTTATTCATATTTTCAAACCAAAACTTTTTAAACATGGTGCGGTAACTCCGTTGCCACCAGCGGGAAAAATGCACCAACAGATGCATTTTTATGAAAGTAATGGAGTCCGCAATATCAGTCATTAGGTTTAAGTCCAGGACCTTATTTGACTGCAGGAGAGCCATTAACGAAATTTCCTCGGGCAATAGGATCCGTATCATATATTTAATATTAATTTTTTTAAAAGAAAAATATCAAAAATAAATAAAAAAAATTTCAAAAATATTTTTGTCTTTAGCGGAAATTAAAAAAAAACATTTTCTCTCAAATTAAATTTCTTAATAGATATCGAATATTAGGGAAACCAACTTAATAAATTGTCTGTAATAAATTGTTTTTTTTATTTGTCGGTATATCTTTTAAACAAAAAGAAAAAAAAAACTTTCTTTTATATTTAAGTTTTTTGTGGTTGTGTTAATCTGATTTTGCTACATCATTTGCCATCTTATAAACTTTTTGTGTTTCGCTGCCGTGTTTTACAATTTCCCTTTGGAAAATGTGGCTGACAAGGCAGGACTTTAAAAGACTTAATGATTGATTCTACAAAAAGATTATCTGTAGTTTTTGTGAATAAAAATGTAAATCAGTTCTAACATATTTCAAACACGGAAGAAGAAGACTTTAACTTTCATATTGTCGTCAATGGCTACAAGGCAACTTATAGGACAATGTCACTTATACTTTAAGATAATGTCTCTCATCTTGTCCTTCATAGTGTTTAATAGAGGACAGAAAACAAGACGTTGTCATACTTTCATCCACGACGATATCCTCTGAATTGTCTTTTAGAACACCTAAACGATAGTGTACAAATGCATACAATATCGATGACGTCAATGGCAGTTTGGCCAATTGGGGATTTACTTAGAACAACAAACAATCCACAATTTTAATTATAAACGAAGAGAGAGCAAAAAGCGAGAGCTTTTCTTTCGAAGCACATTTGCATAGAAACTAAAAATGTGCCTACCATTGATCCATATAAAAAATTCAAAATGTTTATTCAAGTTAACACGAGTTTCATTTTAGAAAATATTTTTTTACGGTAAATCTACTAAGATGTCGTATACACGTGGTTTGTGCCTTAAATAACTTACATACACGGAATTTTGTAGAGCAACCTTGAGTCAATGTTTCAGATTTTTTTTGGGCTTCATTGCAAAAGCTGATGTGAAAAATCGCCAAAAGTAAATTTTATTCAATTTATTTTTTTTCTTTCAAAAAATTAAATTTTGCTTAAGCGAAAATGATAAAATAAAATTTTAGACACAAATCGCCAAAACCCGAGAAAAAAATCGCCTATGAATATTGTTTATAACAATTAACAGACAGATTTGATAATGGAAAGAGTTCGTTTACTGTAAATACCAATACTCATCTTAAAGGGAATCCTCAAATTTCAAACATGAAAATACCAGAATAAAAATAATTTATTTTTTCGTATTGACTTTAGCGATTCTCAAAACAAATTCATGGCTCATAAAAAAATATCCAACAAAATCGCGAACTATTTTTTAAATCGGCAAAACTTCCATTTCCACAAATGATAAATCTTGTCGCCAAACACGCTTCAACCACGCCACGTTTAGCGAGAAATCGCCATAAATAACAGCCTTGTCCTAAGTCATTTAAAAAAATAGTGCAAACAACAAAACATTTTTTGTGCTTTAAAAATGTCAAATTTTATGCCCACAAAACGGGAATTATGGCTTAATTTTCTTAGTTAAAAAGCAAAAAAAAAAAAAAAATTCAGCTAATGCACATTAATTGCACACAAAAGCTTATTCCTTTGATTTAGAAAGAGGACTTTAAGAGTTCCAAAATAGCCAAAAGAGTTTGAAGGTTAGGAATTGGAGACAATTCTCCAAGACAACTATTGCCAAATTCAAGAAAAAATTAGCCGTCATTGACGAGGCACGCAATCAGCAATAGAATCCCGATAATTCGTAATCGCAAGGGACCGGCCATTTCTTACGAATTATAGGGGTTTTCGATTTAACGGGGTTTCGATTTAACGGGGTCAAAATAAAATAAATTCGAATCAATTATATAAAAATTGTTCATGTAACAAACTGATCTTAAGAAAATAAACACACACGCAAGCAAAAACCCTTGCAAAATATAGCGGTTAACAAAAAATCATTCTTTCCATGTTTCTGTTGTTTTTATTACGAATTATAACAAACAATTACAATTTATAAGAGGCAAAGAAGATTTTATTTGAAAAAAAAATTACGAATTAGCAAGGGGACCAAAATGTATGGAAATTTTACGAATTAACGAGATTTTTTCAAGGGACCGACAGTTTATTACGAATTATCGGGGATTACGTTTTATCGGGGTACGAATTATCGGGATTTGACTGTACTTGCAAACAGAAGGATTCATCCGAAATCAAGTTGAAGCCGAGGGACGTTCGAAGTGTAACTTGAACGCCATAACATTTTTGCATTAAGTCATTAATGGCGATAACAAGTGGATTCATTATGACAAACCTTTAGGAAACGAAATCGTACGTGAAGCCCGGTTAACCAGCTAAATCAACGCAAAAGTCGGTAATCCATGGCGACAATTCATGTATTTGGTGAGACTTAAATAAACATTTATATATATATTTGTTGTTTTTACTCCTGCAGGGAGCACAGGGTCAAATCTAATTCCATTCGCTTTGTTTTATTTCGATTTCTACGAGTGGTGTTTTGCTCTTCTCCATTGCTCGGTGTTTGACACTAACTTTATCCCAAAAATGCGTAGGGTTATTCGCAAGCATTTTTTGGTAAATACACATAATCTCTGTGGTGGAGCCATGATCCATGTTTCACGGGCAAATAGCAGAGCATATTGAAAATTCTCAGTTTGGTCTTTTCTGATATGGTTGATAAGGACTAGACTCGCTTTAACTGCTCAAATGTCTTTATCGCTCTGTTAATCCCATTGGATATGTCAGCCGATCACCGGCCTGATTTATCGTTGAGGATTTCGAGGTAGCAGAACGAAGGTACATTTTCTATATCCTGGCCGAGGATAGCGTATCTACTCTCTATTTAACAATTGATTCACATTGATTTTGTTTTGGACATTTTTATTTTTAAAACGGCCTGTTATGATTCCTACTGTACGGCGTATAGATTTGCATGCATTTCGGAGAATGAGTGACTAGGCAAATGTCATTTAAGTAGTCTAGGTACTGTTATCGATCTTTAAGTCTCCACAGAATTTCTCGATTGAGTTAGAGCTTTAGACAATGCTGCATCAAGGACGCGGTTGAGCAGAATGGATGGTAACGCACATCCCAGATGCACATCATCCTCAACTACAATACTGTTGTTCAGCTGGTTTTTATGGAAGCGACTAAAAGCCCTATATTTTTATTAATATCTGCTGAAATTTTCCAGGGCCTGTACTTTCTTTAAGCCAGTATTTGAAATATAACGGACATATGCGGTAAGACATGACACAGTATATGAACTAATGGAGAATAATAGGCCTCTATTTGAACTAAAATAACTATTTTTTTACTATTACAAGCACACATAGGCAGCTAGACTGATAGAAAAACGGACATTGTTAAATCGCTTTAGAAAATAGTTCTGAGTTGATCGATATACATACTTTAATTTATATTTTTTTGATTTACAAGTTTGAATTTTGGGTTTTTAATTAATATTTTTAATTAATATTTAATTAATTAATAGCAATTTTAAGTAATCCAGATCACTATGCAAAAATTAGAAACATCAACATTAAATGTTATATTTGTTTCAATTTCTCCTAAATATAGACTTATTTAATAACTATATTCCCTTCCCTTTAAATTTACAAGCTTCAAATAAATAAGCCCCAATTTAAAAACAATTTTTCTAACACATAATAAGAAAGATAATAACATGAACTGAAGATTATTATTATTTTCTTTTCTTTTTATCGAAAACATAATTTATTGTAAAACATTAGTTAAAACAAGTCTTTTTAAACCTCCTAAATATATGCTGCATTTTATACACGACGATACATCTCACTCTTTCCTTATTGAAAACTGCAAGTTTAAGATGCAGGGTAATAAAGCAATATTGAAAAATCTTCTTTTCAATATAAATACGTATTTAAAAACAACGACATTAAACTTTATATCCGTCTTAATTCATCCCAAATATTTGCAACACGTTATAAACATTTTTTCCCTTTTGAATATGCCAGCTTAAATAAGCTTTAAGCAAATATAGACTATATTAAAAGAAATCCATGTTATTAATTTACCGTTTCAAAAATATTGTTTAACATTAGCAGAAATGTTTGCACTCTTTTCAAAGCCTCCTAAATATATGCTACTTTTTATACATGACGATACAAATTTTTCGCCCTCTTCTATATTTTCTTCAAACATGCATGTGTGGGTTTGTCATTGTGTCTTAAAAACGAAAAAGAGAAGAAAATAACGTAACGTCTTTTAAAGTGGCATGTCGTCAAGATTTTTTCGTCTTTTATTTTATGTTTCTTTTTCCTTAAACGGGTTTTTTTCTAGTGTTAGAAAATAAATGTATGTGTGTGTGCGTGTGTGTGAGAGTGTTTATGTCAGTACATGTATTTTTTATCACTGCAGTGTTTTGACATTTTACACTGTTTTATTAAATTTTCGCTACTTTTTTTACAATGTTTTTATACTTTTTCCCGTTTTTCTTTTAACTTTTAGCTAAAGAAGCACATTTGGTTTATTCTAAAGTTCATGTTTTTTTCCTTCTTTCTGCAAAATTTATTGGCAGAGATTTTTCCTATTTTTCCGCGTTCTTTCCTCCCCGCTCCAGCTAGAAGGTTATAAGTGCTTATTTTAAGCTTAAACTTAACAAAGTAACATTTTTTAACATAATTTTTGGTTGGATTTTATTTCACAGTAATCGATTTTAAATTAGGCAGAGTTATTGCGTATTTGCGAAACGTTTACTTGTTGTTTTTAAAAGGAAAATGGAAGGGATTTGGAGATTTGTCGCATAGCTATGAGGATGTACTGTTAGGAAATTGCTGGCATGATTGTTGAAATAAAAATAGGAAAAGAAAAGGTAAATTAGTTTGTAATAAAGAATGACAAAATTGGATATTCAAGGAAAATTTTAAGCTTCAAAAGCTAAATATTTTTTAATAGATCTTCAAAAAAAAGATATATAAAAATACAGGAAATTTTTTATTTAAATCTATACAAATGGTTTTTTCCTTTCTATAGACTGGCTATCAGGCGTTCTTTTTGGGGTGTTTTTTTGGTATGCACTTCGTTACCCCTGGTATGTTTAGTCCTTATGAAACTCTTTAGTGACCATATAATTTTTTCATATTCTAATTTTCCCGCATGAATAACAGCAGTTGACGAAAATTTTCTGCAACATTTAGGAACAATCGATATCGTCAAAGACATCTCATAACTACATAAATCGTCTTCCTAATTTGTATTGCATCATATCACATGATATTGGAATAATTCTGTACGAAGGGTACTTTAAAAGGTTAAAAACAGTGTTCGAAAATAAACACTTAATATCGCTGCTTAGTGTTCGGTTCGGTAGATTTGAGGAAAACACAAACGCTAATAGTGTTTGTGTAGTAAATTATTAAAAAAATAACGTTTTCCTGCAAGTCATATTTCGGACATAAAAATAATACTATTCTTATCCCACTCAACAATAAGATGAGAACATTCCATTCCGTTCGGGTTTTTTTAAAGCCACAAACTTCACTGTGTCCGGTTCAGCTCATTTATTATGCCTTTGTTTCTGTTGTGCGTAGCGCCCTTTTGGGTGCTAAAAAAACCAAAATTTTTTACAAAAACAAAATACACATGCAAAAAAAAACAAAAAGCCAGCAAAATAGTTTTACACAAACAAAACATATACACAATCCACACACAAGCTGTTCGTGCTGCGGTTGTTGGTAAAATATTTTCTTTATTCATTTCTTTTTCAATGTTAAAAAAAGAAACATAGAACATTAAATTATAATGTTTGTCTACAGTATCACTACAATTTTTCAGTAGTGATACTGTCAGAAGAACAGAGCACTATATGAGGCTATCAGCGCAGAAGTGGTGTAACCCACAATTTAATTTGGTTACGGATCTGGTGTAAGATATGTTCTTTGCACTGTTCTTTACAGTGCAATAGTCGAGCGAGCCAACTGTTTGTATCCAAAACAGATGGCGCTAGAAACATAGTTTTTGCACGGGCCGATACAACCAAGTAATGTAGTGCAAGAGAAGTGTTAACTACTCATTATCTCATAATAAGTAGTCAGGGGTTACACCACTTCTGCGCTGATAGCCTCATATAATGTTGGGCTCTTTCTTGAAAATAATTACGAACGGTATTAGTGGGTTGTGTTCGTCTACACAAGCAATTAAAAAAATAGATTTCGTTCCTGGGTGTGTGAGCCGAACGCTAAATAAAGTTTTTAAACACTGGTTAAAAATATATGATTTTTCCGCCGCTGCACACTGTGGTAAATCACAAATCTAGGTGGACAAAATAAAAAAAAAATGTCTGGCAACATTCTTTCTGATCGTTTAGTGAGCTTCTCAATTTTGTTTTTGTTTGTTTTTAGCTCTGATTAGGATAAATAAGCTTTAAAGTCAGTTGTTGTCAGCACGTACATTCAGATTTCAAAAAGAAGCGTATTTTTTGTGTGACTTCGGTTTATGATTAAAAAGGCTACAGTGATTTTATTGTCATAATTTTTTTTTCATTATGATAAAGCTCTATTTCAAGGAAATATATTACAATTTTCATTCAATTATTTCCATTGTAAGTATTAAAAAAAAATTTTTTTTTGTAAGAAGTTCAGAAAGTGCAAAAAATAAAATATTTCCTTTTTTCAAGTAGAGTTAAAGCTGTTAATTCCGCATAATTCCGGCGTAAAACTATATTTGGGTTAATCTTTTAAGTGTTCACTTTAAGATAAATCAAAAACATCTTGCGCGTTTTTGCGACCGCCATACATTTTTTTCACTTTTCCAGTATGACCTCCACTCTTTGGCGCAAGGAAATTTTTTAACATCGGAAAGACGTATTATTGACGTTAATAATGGTTAGATATGCCCTTCAAGATATACTAGAAGTAGAGTTTTTTTCCCGGCAAAGCGGGAATTTTTTTTTAAATTTCCCGGGATCCCGGGATCCCGCTCCATATTCATTTATATATTTGATCTCATTTTTTATTTAATTCAAGAGTGAGAAGTGAACCTAACGCGATTAATAAATTTTGTCCAGCTAGATTTGCGATCTACCACACTGTGCGCTGGATGGGCCTTATTTTTTAAATAAAAACCTTACTCAGAAAAAAATTGCTAATCGTGTGAAAACGTTAATTTAAAAATAAAGCATATCGCTTTGATTTAATTTTTAAGCAATGATTCATTTTTTTAATACTTTTTAAAAATATTCAACGGTAACACTGAAGTGCATTTATAGAACTGTTAAGCGAAAATCAGTTCTGCTCCTTGTTGCTTGTTAACAACAATACGATAACAAAAAAAATGCATAAAAACTAGTGTATGAAAATAGTTTTTTAAAATAATTATATCTAGGAACAGGCCGTGTAACAGGCAGTCAGGCAGATAGAAAGGAAGAGGGATACACACTTTCAAAGATTTAAATATCATGTAAATTTGTTTATCTACATACAAACAAATAAGTTGAATATACAAACTCATAAACATTCCTGAAAACTTCCTTTTCCGTTTGAATTTTGTGTTGCTGTGTTACTTTATTGTTGTTCTAGTTTTAAAAATACACAAAATACATTTATATTTAAGCCATTTGCACATACATACGTATATAACCAAAAATATGTTGATGTACTGTGAGATATGTGTTTTGACTGGTTGGCACAGTGGTGCGGATCGTAGCCAAACATAGCGATATTAAATTAGTAAAAAAAATTAAATAGCAAAAATACGTAAAGAATTAAATTTCAACATTTAAAGAGAGCTCTAAAATCAGTGTTCTTCAGAACCTACACATGTCCACAAAATATTAAAAAATATTAAATAATAAAATAATTAGTATTGTGGTAATTTTGTTGAACTATTTATGGTTTTTAATCCAAATTTTCAATATTTTTAATCAGGCTTAAGTTCATCAAATTTAATTTTCATTAAATTATTTTTATGAAGAAATGAATCTCTACAACATGAAAATTAATTAAAATTGTTATTGATAATCATTCATTCTTCACTGACCTGAGATTCGAACCCAGGCGGCTGGTTACCCTGACATGTTTCGATCGCTACTACTCGATCTCCTCAGAGGGATTTGCCGTCTTACACTCGCAGCCATCAACGACTGCTGACGTTAATAGTCAAACATCAATCCTTAAACCGAATTGTATTTTAACCTTTTTGGTAGATCGAAATTTGCTGTTTTGGAATGATTATCCATTTTTAATTGATTTTACATGTTTTCCCTTACCTCTGTTTTTTCGTACTATTTACACAGAAAAAACAAATCAATTGTCATATTGAATACCAAATTCGGCAATACAATTAACTTTTTAATTGAAAAGGCACCAACAACCAAATTTGTAAATACAAACAATTATTTTGTTAATAACAATTGTTAAAACCTAACAAATATTTTTAACAATGAGTATGTGATTCTAATTAAAATATTTGTTAACCATTAAATATAAATTTTTGTTACGAAATTGTCACATTAACAAAATATTTGGTTGCTAACTAAATTGAAATAAAAGATGCAGTTAAAAGTGGATTTTATGAGTTTTTCTTGGTAAAATTTATTTAACATCACATCACAAACAGCATTTAACATTATTTAAGCAAACCATATATAGACTTGGATGCCCCATAAGGTTCTGACATCAACACAACATGGATTCTGGGCATCTTTAACAGTTTTATTTGTAAAACTAGAATATATAACAGATGCATTAAAATTTCTTTATAAATCGTATAATAATAACTTTACTTACCGTATAGATTGACTTAATTCCAAAACACTTATCGTTTATTCTTTAAAAGATTTTTAATTAAAAATAAAGATTTTTAATTGAAAATTAAGATTTTTTATTTCAGTTTTGAATTTTTTGACAATAAAATTTTTTTCTATGATATACATACATACGTACATATTAATTTTCTACAAATAAAACAAATTGTTAATATGACAATTTACAAACATGTTAATAAAAAAAATTGTTAAAAATATATCAAAAATTTTACAAATTTTCTTTAATTGCTTAATAGCTTTTGTTATTTTTTTCTGTGTACCAAGAATTCTTCTTGAAGTCCAAAATACATATTTGTTTTTTCATGTTTGTCTATCTTTTTCTTGCTCACCTTTTTCAGCACAACTTGAAGACAAATGTACACATAGAGCTCGTGCCTTAGCTTTTAACAATAATTAGTATTGTGGTATGTGCACCTACTGTGTTTCCTGTTTGAACGTTTGTGTCAGTGAGTGACTGTGGTTGCTTAAAGCACAAAGTTATAGTTATACCCTCATTTAGTGGGCTTAACAAGGCCACAAATCGTCTGACTTATAATGAGCGACATAGTGGACTGCGTTTTTCTCCATGAAAGCGCCAAATATTTTTGAGCACCTTGGCAGAGATACAACGTGTCCTCTTATAAATAATATAACGAAAGACTAAAGAACGGCTCAATCGTATTGTGCAGTTTTGAATTCTACTGGATCTTTTGTGATCAAAACTACTTATTGGTGTGAAGCTGTTGTAAACGGTGCTACTGTTAATTACACCCTTTTAAAGGAAAGGACAGGCAAGACGAGTACACAACTGACCATATATTGGTACCGAAATATTCAAAGCCTCTGTAAGTCCGATAAAGCGAATGCTTCGGATTTTCATTATACTTAAAAAGGAGATCTAAAAAGAAATTAATTTTAAAGCCGTAGAGAAATTGCACAATTTTTTTTAGATATGTAAAACGAAAAAGTTCTATTTTTTATTATGTCACTCTCTTCCTCTTGGAGTTCTGTAGCCACAACACACATTTTTAAAATTTTATATTTAATCTGAATAAGATATTAAGATATGAAATCATTTAAGAAAGGCATAAAAACAATACGACAACATGCACAAATTTTTTTAACCAACTTCGTTTAAGTTTTAGGTTCAATAAGCAGACGAAACGATGACGGCTTATTTAGGTCATTATAGCAGTCCATTTGTGATACCCTGAGCCAGTGACCAGAGTAAGTGAGTATACACCAGATTACTCCCCAGACATCACTGCAGTCTTTAACCATCTAGACTCCCTGCAAAACATAGATATCAAACTCAGTCCTGCAATAGACACAGCATCCAAATATGGCAATTTTGGTCTCCCAAAATTACCCATTACACATTACAACAGCCCCAAGACCGGGACATTGACATAGAAAGTGAAATACTCCTCCCTCTGCTATCCATGTCAACTTCAACAGTAGTCACTGTAACCCAGACCTATTGGACGCATTGGTCCCTATCAGCCATTGACCCGTCATGGCCGATATCACTGTCCTTATCTGGACCCTTTCGCGTTTTCTCCGCGTCAAAGCCAGGCCATAAAGTCCTGGTCATCAAGCGATTATTCTGCCCCTGCCATCTTCCCTGTAGTGCGATTCTGTAATTTATTTTAAGTGTTCATTAATAAAAAATTGAAAAAGCAAATTAACAATTTTGCCATTCAGCCATTCTGCAACATTTTAAACAACACTTGTTATCGTAAAGTCAGCTGTTTGTGTTAAGTAAACGACAACTTTTTAAAGTGTTGTTTGTTTATTGTTATACATCGAAAAAATAAAAATATTTAGTTTAAGGAAAAAATATAACTTGAAAATGGCCATTAAATAATTTGCGTTTAATTTAATAGTCAAAATGTTTTGCGTATCTTCTTAAACAAACAAAAAAATCCTGTTTAGTCTTAATAATTTTATTTGTTTTTTTTTTTATTTCTTTTTGTGTTTTTCTTAATTTGCCAATTTTTTTGACAGTGATGCCATTTAACTTAATTTGTTTCTATGTTGTTTACAACAATTTACAGAATCGATTAACAGGTTAACAGTTGCAACAACTGTTATTATTGTTAAAAGTAACCGAATCCCACTACTGAGCCCTTTTGTACGACTCGCATTTATTGAGGGTCTTGCACCGAGACATTGAAATGACGATCAGGCCTTTGACAAACAAGCCTTTCAATAGACCTCTTTGACCAGGCTGTCTGTTAGTTTGGTTCCACCCACTCACAGTGCCCTGGTTCCCACGGCAGCGTTACTCTAGTATGTTCCGCAATATAACTAAGAGACATCCTGCCTTCCACAATACACCTCGATGTCGTGAAGACACCAGCTAGAGCTGCAATGGCAGTCTTGCTGTTGTTTTTTTGTTTTTGTTTTTGAGAAGAATGAAGGAATATTTTTAAAGACATAAAGATAAATTAAACTTATTAACCGAAAATAATTAAATTATGAACCTCACAAATTTACATAGATGCGAAACACTGTTTCCGCGTTGCAAATATAATTGTATGTGTTTCTTTGGAAACAGTCGATATTTTGAGTAGACAAATATGTACAAATCCTGAAAAAATATTTACAAAATTATTCAGAACACAAAATAAAAGTTTGTTTTCGTTACGTTTAACTGCTGAAAAGGATATAAAAAAAACAACTTTTGCCGCTAAAGATAACGGAAACGCATAAAAGTGTGCTATGAAAAAAATAAACTTATAAAACGTGTAGTAAAAAAATTACATATGTTGAGCTCATATGGATAGTTAGGGGCGTGCTTTTTTTAAAATTTAAAATTGTTGTATTAAAGAAGAAAAATTCTAATTTTTTTTTTTAATTTCCCACAACAGATGGACTTTTTAAGTTAAAAATTTAAACAATTTGGAAACTATGCCGCAAACTCTTTAGCATTCTAAATTTCAGAAGAACTCCTTTTAAAATTTAAGTGTCGGTGTAAAATATTTTTCAATATTGAAGATACAAAGAGCATACGGAGTTTAGTCCATTTTGTAGTTTCAAAATCGCCGGTCTGGCAAGGCTGTCGGCTTAAGTGTATTTTATTTAGTAAAAGTTTTCTCTTAAACGAATATGGATCGTGTAACAACCGGAGAACGTGTTAAAAAAGTAAAAACTTTCTACAAAACTGGTGATTGAAACGTGGCCACGTGATCGAGAATAACTGGGTGGTTGTGGTCATCATAATCAATCTACTGTGCAAGGAATTAGTAAGATTATATAGAAATTTTAACCCTCTGGAAGCATTACAGATGCCAGCAGGATATGTTAACCGCCATGTGCGCATTGCCGAAAATATCTTCTGCTAGTAAAAATGACGAAAACGACGCTTAAAGAACCATTACCGTCAATTAAGAGCGCTATGGCAGTATGATAACTGACTTTTTTTTGTCTGCATTTGAATATAAGGTAGTTTTAACAAGACGGTGCCACGTGCCACATAACGTGATTGAGTTTAGTTTTATTGCATTCGAAGTTTCTAGAACGCGTAGTTTCGCGTTGTGCCTGCCTGAATTAGCCACTAAGGAAATGCGATTTGAGTCCGTTCGACTTTTAACATACTTTGCGTCGAAAGCGTACAGTGGTTACAGAATAGAGGAGAAATAAATTGGCAGTTTCTGGAAAGATAGTCTGAATTTTTTTAAATTTCACATGGTCATGGCAAACATTTTTGAATTTCCTATTTATTAAGCTCAATCAATATGCAATGTTTGCAGAACTCGATGACGATACAATTTTTACGAAAAATTAATTCCATTCGATGCAATTTCTTCTCATTTTTTATACTGCCGTTATTTGTTATTACAATAGGAGCCACCCTAATGCGAAATATATTTCATAGCAAAACTAGATTCTCTCTGAAAGTGTTTATCATATGTTGGTGTGTGAACAATCTGTGAGTGTATGCGAAAAAAATCCTTTTTTTGTTTTTTATACCTTTGAGCGTGTATGTCAGTATTATTTACTGCAATTTTTCAAGTTGCTTTCAAGTTTATGCCTACATATGCTTACAACAAAAATAACAATAAAAACAATTATATAAAGAGTACAGACACACACACACACAAACAAACTATACAATCTATATAAAAAAATTGTTAACGATGTTCAGTGCTATTTAAGTCTTAAGGCCATTCTTGTGTATTTTATATTAAAAGAGTAGGGGGAGGCGAAAAACAAAAAAACAAATAGACCTTGATGTAGAAACTCGCTTTAAGAGGATGTAAAAAATAAGAAATAAAATATACACGCTATTTAGCATTGTTGTCACTAAAACGAAACTGTTGCGGAACAAAATCCATTAAATTTACCAACAATATGAAAAGGAGACATAACAAATTCTATTCGAAATACCTGCGATTAAGGGCCATTCAAAAATAAACGGCCATCGATTAAATTTAGAAGTCGTTAGAAAAAGAAGCATATTGGAGGGAAAACATCCAATTTTTAACACCAATAAATTTTTAAACCCGTCGCCAGTGAAAGAGGTAATTTATAGGTATAAAATCAATTTGTTTAATTTAACTTGTCTTATTCTAATACAGTAATTTATAAGATATTGTGTCTTGTTGTATTAGAAAATCTAATTAATAAATACAAATATAAATACAAAAACAAAAAAAAAACAATTTATCTAAGATCCCACAAGGTTGTATTGATTTGTCCCGATACAGTTCTAGCCTTTGGGCAAGAAAACTAACACAAAACTTGTAATGCGACAGTTTTAAAGTGGCAGGGGCCGGTTCTTGTTCTTACACTTTATATGAAGGGGACTTGTCACTTTAACTTGTTGATGTTTAAGGAGGGTCACTGCAATAACCTAAATGGACACATTTAACTTTGGTTAAAATAATGCCTGTCACAGATATTGTCGCGAGTGAACTACATAAAAATGCTAGATCTGCAGCACATAAAATAATAAAAGCCGATAGCATTAGCCCGCAACCGGCGGGTTATCCTAATACGAGTACCCTGAATCCAGTGGTGCTGACTGTTTTTTAGGTAAGCTCGAGATATATTTTAAAAATTGTGGAGCTTGCACAACATAAATTCGCGTACCTTAACCCAGTTTAGTTTATTGAATAAAAATAAAAACGAAATTTTACTATGATAATATATAAAAAATCTTTCATATGTTGAATACTATTGCCAGATGGCCACACCTTATGACTAAAAATATATGGTTCCCTTAACAATAATAAAGTTTTCTGGGAAAAGAATCTGATTTAAAGGACCACCACTATTTAATTTAGGTATGATATTATTGAAAAAATAAGCTGGTCTAATAAACTGAAAAAATTGTTGCCAGATGTTTTAACTTCTTGACAAAAAAGTATAGCATTCTTTAAAATATAAAAATATACTGAGAATTAAGGTTATGGAGGAAAAAAATGGTTCGAAGGACCACAGTCTTTTCAAAGAATAACTGCAATTGTTGCTATATTTGCAAATATTCAGCTAAAAAAGTATGGCATTCATAACAAAAAAACAACGAGGAAATTTGTATATTTACAACCAATTTTTAGAATTGATTTGAAATCACATGTATTAATTGGCAAGGTGGCTTTAATATCACAAACAGTATTCGAAAATAAACACTAAATATCGCTCCTTATAGCCTTTTTAAACTGATCAACCTCTAACATCTATTACCAATTTGCCACAATTTTCGAAGATGTTAACATCTTTCCATAAGAAATACAAAGGGCTTCAAACCAACATCTTTAAAAGATGTTCTTATCTCATTTTATTCCATTGTACATCATTCGATTATCTTAGTGTCATCCCGAGAAAAGTGGCAATACGTTCTATTATTATTGTGGCATCACTGAGAAAACGAAGTTTGTTTTGAAAACAGCATTACCATTTGTCCAGTTTTTTTTTTATTGCAATGTTTTTCTGTTGTTTTTTTGTATATTTTTAAACAAATTGAACTCTAAATACATTTTTGTGTTTTCTTTTCTATTTTAAAAACATTTTTTTTAATGATGTTTATGTTTGATATTAGATGTGAGCAATGTAAACGAGTGTTTCACTTTTTCAACATCTTAAATGGTTGATGTTAGATGTTGATCAGTGTAAAAAGCCTATTAGTGTTCGGTTCGGTAGATATGTGGAACAAACACAAACGCTTATAGTGTTTGTGTAGAAAATTATTAAAAAAATAACGTTTCCCTGTTTGTCATCTTTCTAGCATAAACAAAATACTGCTTTTATCCAACTCAACAAAAGATGAGAACATTTAATTCCGTTCGTTTTTTTTAACCACAAATTTCATTGTGTTCGGTTCAGCTCATTAAAATTTTTGTCCCTTTTGGCTGGTAAAAAAAACCAACACGTTTGGTGTTTTTTTTTCAAAAAACCACAAACTTCATTGTGTTCGGTTCAGCTCATTAATGTTCGTTCCCTTTTGGCTGGTTAAAAAAAAAAAAAAATTTTTTACAAAAACAAAAACCAGCAAAATAATTTTACACAAACAAAACATACACAAAACACACACAAGCTGTTCGTGCTACGGTCTTTGCTATAATTTTTTGTTTGTTCATTTCTTTATCAATGTAAAAAAAGAAACATTATAGAACATTAAAATATAATGTTTGTCAACAGTATCACTACAATTGTTCTATATAATGTTCGGCTCTTTCTTGAAAATAGTTACGAACGGTATTAAGGGTTGTGTTCGCCAAAACAAACACTAAAAAAATAGACATCGAATGATAAATAATGTTCTGTTTATTTTCGAACACTGAGTTAACTAGTCGGGCATGTTCAAGAAATCTAAATGAAGTGGAATTGAAATCGAACACCATTTTAATTTCAATTATTAACAAAATGACTGTAGTTTTTGGTTTTTTTAAAGTTGTTGTTGTAAATATAATTGGTACTTAAAGTATGAATTGTATAAAATGGAATATTTTTATGAACTTTCTTAACACGCTCGTATTTAAAATTTGTTCGATTTTAAATACACTTCATTTCGATTTACAGAACATACCCGACTGTTTAGGTTTATACGAAAAATAACAAAATATAAATTTCAATACTGTCCTTAAAATTAGAAAATTAACCATTGTTTAAAAACAATTGCACTATTTGAGAAGATTATAATTGAAACAAAGCATTTAATTATTCTGAAGCCGGTAATTATTCTGAAGCCGGGTAATTGAGGTGTGGATTAAGTTAAAGCTTAGTTTAACATAGTCTAAAACTCGGAATTTTCCGGCGAAATGTGATATTTTTTTTATTATTTCATTAAAGACTAACAGCCGTATTCATAAAAATTTATTAATGGTTAATTAACCAAATATAAGGCAAAATTGCTAAAGTTGTATTCATAAACGAAAAATAGTCTATTAAACCTTTAATAAACCATTCATAAAGTAAGAAAATTTATTGTTCGATTTACCCTTCTTTAAACCGAAAATAAAATGACATTTTGATAAGTGTCTGCATTTTATGATATTATGTTTATGAAATATGTTCAAAAATAATGAAAAAAATGTTTTATTTATTAATATGGACATGTTAAATACACTTAACTAAATTTTTTTTTTATTTTAGACAACCAATTTTAAGTTATATATATGGTTCAGGGGCAAATGCATTTTTTTATCATTAATAACTTATTAAATTACTAAAACTAGTTGTTTTTTTGTTTAAACTAACGAATTATTGTTCAAAAATATTGAAAAATATAGAATAAACAAATCTTAATAATAGTGATGTTAATAAAAAGTAAACAAACTTTTTATTCGAATACTTTCTTATCGTATACATATTTAAAAAAGGTTCAAACAAAAGTGTTTATGATACCTTTCGGCAAGATTTTGTTCAGAAACTAAAATAAAATGTAGTTTTATTTGATAAGAATAATTTTTAAGTTCTACAATTAAAAATAAACTTTAAAAAACAATTTAATATAGAATATCATGTGAACCGAATAGAAGTTTCATGCATCACTAGCAATAAAATGGCAGCAAAATATAAAGAAAGTTGCCATACTTAAACACAAAATCGCCGCAAACTGTTAATAGTAATAAAACTGTTAATGTACGTTTATGAATAAAAATATTTATAGGAGGTTTATAAGACAAAAAGCGTTTGATAGTTATTACATGCTATAAGCTTAAAATAAGAACTTTTTATGAATACGGCTGTAACACTTTAAGCAAAACTAAGCTCTTTTGCCAAAATTTTGTAAACAACTCCATTTAGAGTTGACAAAAAGTGAAATGAGCACTGGAATAGCTTATCCCATCAACAATTAATTTCAGTTTATCAATAGTATGAAATGGGAATTTAGCACGTTTAAACGAAACCTTGTTAATTTGAATTATTATTTTTAATTCCTTTTCTACTTCCATTTTTTTTTTATTTTATAGAACATTTCTTTAATAATTCTCAAAAATTCTTTGTATACAATTCTTAACAAAATTATGAATTAAATTATTTGAATAAGTTATCAAAATCTGCAAATATTAAAAAAAAAACACATAAATGAATTAAACATATTTTTGTGATTCTGTTATTTTCTCTCTCATCTTGTTATTATTTATCTCATATTGTTTATTTTTAATTAAAAATCTGTCGAAAGTTTGACACTACTTTTGTACATTCCATACATTTGCACACACACACATTTGTACCCTGCAAATCAAATTGGACCACCTGATCCATTTTGATAAAATGGACTACTCCACGGACTGGTCCGATGTAATGCAAGCATGGACCATGTCATTGTTAAAAAGTGTTTGTAGTGAGATGACATGTCTTCATTTTTTAACGACATGTTTTCGTTTTTAAACGAAGTTGAAACTAATCCTCTTGTGTATACAATGGCGTAGTTTTAAGACTACTCTTTTGTAGTCCAAAGATGGGTTATATGGCCCTGCCTTAGGACATCGTAATGTTAAATAGACCATGTTTTTTCCATACGTTTGGGTTACTTTTGGACTAGTCCTAGTCCCTTGTGGGCTACTCTTTACACGCGTGCTTGGACTAGTCCTAGTATTTGCAGGGTATACATATAAATGTAACAGTGCGACAAATACCCACACATATTAAAAACATCTGTGTTTATGTTGAAATTATATGAAAGTTGTCTTTTTCCCTAAAAATATTTAAGTGTTTTTGAAATAAATTATTTTTTGTTAAATAAAATTTATGATAAATAAAATAAAATTATTCGAAAATTTGCACACAATTGTGTACGTGTGCTTGTGTGTTTCTCTGTTGTGACAATTTTAAAATACTTCCTGTTACTTAAAGGCTTTTGGGAATAATATTCAATTCTAGAAGCAGCAGGACTTACCTGAAAAGAGAGGAAAGGAAATACAATTTAATTTAACAATTTATATTTAAATAAATAAGAGAAATAGTTTAAAAGGATATCGATTATTATTACAAGAAAATAACTTTTAAGTTAAAATGTACAAATGCTCACAAGGCAGCCAAGGCCTTCGGCTTTCCCTTCTTCAGCAGGCCTGATTTAAGGCCTTCTTCAGCAGATTGTAAAAAATTCTCACAACACACAACCGCTTCGTCACAGAATTTAAGAAACACTAATCCTTTGTCTTTGGAATGTGTTTATATGTGTGTGAAGACAAATTCGAATTTAACTAGCAAAGACGCAAACCATATTTTTTAACATTTCTCATTTTGCAGTTAACAGAGCAATGTTAACGACTTAACAGTCATAGTAATATACTACTGAGACACAAAATCATGATTTGAATGACAAATATGGAGTTGCACATATATATTACCATATAGGAATGGTAGCCCAGAGGGTCGTAAATACGATTCCAAAAGCCAAAAGAAAATATCTGAGGCTTAAAGCATTTTCCGCTAATATAAATCTTTTATTTTTATAAATACGACTTAATTTGTTTTTATTTTTTTAAATTTACTATCGGGCATGTTCTAGAAATCGAAGTGAAATCGAAATTGAAGCAGTTTTTAAGTTTATTATTTACAAAATTATCGTAGATTCTTCTGGTTTTACGAGTTGTTTGTAAAAATAACTGGTACTCAAATAATGAAGTAGACAAAAAGGAATATTTTTATGAACTTTCATTACTGGGTTCTTTTTAAAATTTGCTCGATTTTAAAGCCACTTCATTCCGATTTTTAGAACATGCCCGTATATATTTGCAGGATTATTTTATGTTTCTGGAAAGGGATATGAGAATTTTGATGAAATTTACAAACGCACAGGTTGTTTATGCCAATTTGTAGTACGAACCTTAAAGGTGTAGCGTCTTGATATGAATTTAATAATTTTTCATTTTTTAAAATTTGGAAATTCTCTGGAAGAGAAATCTCAGGAAAAGGAGATGGGCGGATAAAATTCGATAACAGTAGTATTTGCATGGGAGCTACCCAGTAAACATTTAAAAGGTTTCCTGAAGCTTAGCTTAGAAGCAGCAAAGAAGCGAAATCCATTGAACTGAATTTTAAATTGAGGTAAAAAAATTGATTAAATAACTTCGCATTATCCCTTATAATAAAGCAGGATGTTAGTGAATAATTTAAATCATTATTTTAAAGAAAAAAATTTGCGAACAAATTTCTAAGCAGTCTTCAAAAATAAACACTAAATATCGCTCCTTAGTGTTCGGTTCGGTAGATTTGTGGAAAACACAAACGCTAATAGTGTTTGTGTAGAAAATCATTAAAAAAATTAAAACAAAAATAATACTGGTTTTATCTAACTCAACAAAAGGCGAGAACATTTAATACCGTTCGGTTTTTTTTTAAACCACAAACGTCATTGTGTCAGGTTTATTAATGTTCGTCACTTTAGGCTGGTAAAAAAACCAAAAATCTTTTACAAAAATAAAATACACATACGAAAAAACAAAAAGCCAGCAAAATAATTTTACACAAACAAAACGTTTACACACACAAACTGTTCGTGCAGCGGTCGTTGCTAAATTGTTTTCTTTATTCATTTCTTTTTCAATGTTAAAAAAGAAACATTATAGAACATTAAAATATAATGTTTGTCTACAGTATCACTACAATTGTTCTGTTTTTTAACGAAGAACAGAACATTATATAATGTTCGGCTCTTTCTTGAAAATAGTTACAAACGGTATTATGGGTTGTGTTCGTCTACACAATCACAAAAAATATAGATATCGTTCTTGGGTGTGTGAGCCGAACGCTAAATAATGTACTGCTTATTTTCGAACACTGGTTCTTAGTGCTTTTTTTTTGCCCGTAATTTCTACAAAAAAAAATTTAGTTGTGCACAGAAATTTATGAAGTAAAACCTCCCATATTTTAAAGGAAAACTGATGGTAAAACAAGTAGGCCAAATAAACGTTGAAATAGGTAAAGATAACTGTTACGTACGAACACGACCTGCTTTCTTTTTGTAGAAAGTACGGGCATAAATCCCTTTGATGGAAGCAGGTTGTATTGCAATGAATTTAAAATGTGTTTACGATTATTTCCGAAATATTTCCGAGCATAGAAATTCATTTTTTTATTACGCAATCAGTCATCATATTGTTTTGTTAAGCAGAAAGGAGAAAATTAGCCCTACTAAGTGGGAATTCGCTATATAATTCCTCTTTAAAGCAGATTTGTAAGGGGGTGTTGTGCTTCTCTACCTTACAAAACTGCTTACCGGTAAGCTCTAATTTTTTCTGTGTATAGTCGTATATGAACAGTCACTAATAAAATAAGTTTGCAACGAATTTAATCTAAATACAAACATATTAAGATGGTTTTTGGGCTCAAAGGCTTTATTCCGGGAAGAAGCTTGTATGGGTGTTACGTAAAATTATGGACTGATTCTCACCATTTTCTTCCCTCTTTCATCACCTTGTGACAATTAAAACCTATGGACCAAATTTGATTAAAATATCTTCAAAATTGCGGCCTATACTTTGCGCACAAGGTTTACATGGACAACCGGCCAGTCAGCCGGACGGACGGACATTGTTGGATCAATTCAAAACGTGTTTTTTGATTCGATTACTAAACTTAAGGGTATATTTGTATATGTAAAGCGGCCCAAACACTATTCAATTCAATTGGCAACTGAGTCGGTTGTTATCCAAATCAAAGCGTGTATGACTTTGTCAATTGATTATTTTGACGGTTGCCGAGTTGGTTAATGAAAAATCAAAAGGTTTTGATTTTTTCAAGTTGACTAAGACTTTTAACTGTGTACTGTGTGTTCTCAAGTCTCTTGATCAGCTGTCAAAATTAATGTTTGTAGTTTTCTTTTGCAAAAAAAAAGTTAAGTATTCTAAAAATTGTCTATTATTTCATTAAATTTTAAAAATAATTTAAAATCTTTCAATTCAGTTGATGAAGTGTGTGGCCAAGCACCAATTTAGTTGAAAGACTCAGTTGACAATTGAAACGTGTATGGGGCGCATAACACACATCACCACAAACGTGCAATACTCTCTGTACGTTTGTTTTTTGCAAGTATAAAAAGACAAACAAATAATATTTTTAAGCATATTGTTTGTTTTTTAGCCGTTTTTTTTGCATATTTTTTAATTTTTTCCTTTTGCTCTTTTTATTATAAGTATGTTTACAGTTTTAATCAATTATTAATTTTGTTTAAAATGTTTATTTTTTTTTTAATTAAAATATAAAAAAAAACTTCTGTTTAAAATTACAATAATTTATTATTCGATTAGCTCTGCATTATTTATTCTGATCTGATCCATAAACATATTTTCTTCAAAACAAAAAATTAACTGTAAATTTTCAATTAGGATTTTTTTTTTTAATTTAATATAAATTAATTATGCAATTGTAAAAATAATTTAATGCATATCATTGTCTGATTTTTTTTTTATATTAAAATAAATTAATTTAAAACTAGATAAATTTCAATATACAATTTAAGTATGTCAGCA
Source organism: Pollenia labialis (assembly GCA_949318255.1). Classification (NCBI taxonomy): domain Eukaryota; kingdom Metazoa; phylum Arthropoda; class Insecta; order Diptera; family Polleniidae; genus Pollenia; species Pollenia labialis. Next base: position 117,770,539 of record OX439143.1, read on the forward strand.
AAAAATATGATTCAAATACATAGTAAAAATATTATGCCTGTCAATAGAATAGAAAAAAATTATTGATTAAAAAAATATGTTTTAACAACTGTCATACATTTCAGTTAATATTCAAATGTGAATTTAAAATTAACATTTGTATATACACAGAAAAAATATCTCAAGAAAATGTTTGACGACACCGTTTGTTAAAAATTAAATTTTAATTCAACAAACTTTTTATTTGAATTAATGAAAATATTTATCAAAATTACACTTTGCAAAATAGCATTCAATAAAACACATTTAATAATGAAAACTTAAATATTTCTACATATTCAATAAAAAAAATATTTCAATTAGTCAGAATTTATACTACTTGTGTGCGGTTTTTAATATTTTTCTAGAAAACGTAGTATTAGGAACTGTAAACTCTGTGACTATAAAATCGAGATAGTGGACACAATTATGGATCTTGGCATCTTACTGGATGTTAAATTGGATTTTATTCAACACATAACAATGACTGTCAACAGGGCTTGTTGTACTCTGGCCTTTATTAAACTGTGGGCGAAAGAATTCAATGATCCTTTCATCACTAAACAACTTTACACACATCTCGTTAGACCAAACATGGAATACGGTTCAATTGCATGGGATCCACATTATAATGAATCCATTAAAAAATAATTCTTGCTTTTTGCCTGAGAGTTACATATCGAAGATATGATAATGTCCCCTCATATTCTACAAGATTATCCTTAATACGTTTGCCAACACCGAAAAGTCGCAGAGTTATGCTGAATGTCGCATTTGTACTTAACTTAATAAATGGAAAAGTATGCTCCAATTTTTTATAAAGTAGTTTATCATTAAACATTCTACGACGTACGGTACGGAACCATAATCCCTTATTTATCAAAACTTTCCGAACTAATTATGCTATGGCGGATCGATTTAGAAAACTGTGTTGTTGCTTTAATGAAATGTTTGAATTTGTTGATTTTTCTCTAAATGTTAATAATGTTAAGGATATATCCATAGGCCTTAAATATATATGAATTAAATAAATAAATAAATAATTCATACATTTTGGAAAACTACATTTTTTATTGACTCAATCAAATTGTTTGATGACTAAAAATTCAATAACTTTACTTAAATTTTTTTTATCAATACCACAAAAATCGTCATCGTATAAAATTCAAAAATTTTTTAATCAAATATGCAACTTTCGTATTCACATAGAAAAATTATTTTTTGCTGTGTATGTATGAATATTGTGAATTTATTTAAATATAAAAAACTAAAATACAGCAAAACTTACTACTAAAGCCATGGTCACACTTAACAAATATTTGACGCCCCACACGTAACCACCATTTTTACTAACCATTTGTTAGATTTTTCATAACGTTAAATAGATCAAACAGTTTTTACCAATTTTTAAATTATACACTACGATGATTTTTTTTTCGATACAACGTTTAGAAAATTAACTGATATTTTTAAAAACATTGTGAAAGGTGGATAATTTTACCGGTCACGCTTTTTGCAGGTTTTTTAGTCAAACATTTTTAAGAGTAAATATACCTAAAAGACTTAGTTAGCCGGTAAGTAACAGTAACGTTGCAAATCAGCTGTTTTATTTTGTTGTATGTAAAGCTATTAGGACGATTATGTTTAACAGGACGATGTTACGTCTCAATCTGTAAGAAATACTTTTTTACAGTGAGGTTAAGTAACTGTTACTGCCGGCTAACTGAGCCTTTACACTTCTACAACAAGAGTGACAAGGGTTGTCAAATTTTTTTTTTTTTTTAATTTATCCCCAACTTGTAAATTTTTATCCCCAAAAAATTGTTTTTTCATCTTCATAAATCCCATCTGAATACACGCTTAAATTTTTTCATAAAATATTTTATTTGTATTGCATTTCATTTCATTTGTAAATTTTACATCAACTCAATTGATGTTAATTTGAAAAACAAAGTCAAAAAGTTCACAACGAAATTGATCATTCTACTTAATTTTTTGGTGCATATTTCTTGAATTAAACAAATTTATTATATCTGGAGATGGTTCAAGTTTTAAAATAGGTATTTATATGTAATAATTGGGGTATTCACAAGGTGTGCTATCATGTTATATTATCATAATGTTCTAACATTTTACAATGGTTTAAAAATATTGTTGCTGCTTTGTAAACAAAAATTGTCTTAAATAAATAGAACTCTGCTTGCTATGTTTTTTGTGCTGTCGTAATAAATCTGAAGAGACCTGCGCTGAACGGCTGAGCCGAGCCGCATTAGTTTTTGAAAGCCGTCGATGGTAAAATTGTATCTGGTGTTTTTCATACGGGATATCCCGGGACAAAAATCCCGCAAAGTTTTCAAAAAAAATTCCGGGAAATTTGTGCGAGAATTTCCCGGGATTTTTTTTATTTAATTATGGCAACTTTACTACTTGATTTTAGCCGTTAGGCAAAAAGGTCTTATGTCAAAAAAACGCATTTTGAGTTTTTGCTTGGCTTTGATTCAACTTTTTTTCTTTTTTATTTGGTTAAAACTACTTAAGTCCAGCACAACTGCTTCTTTATCTCTTTGGAAAAAACGTCTATGAAATACACCAAATAAAAATCTTTTAATTTAACATAACGAAAAACTACAGTTTCTGACTTAAGACAGTTTTGCCAGACACCAAAGAGATGTCAATTCATATGCGATAAGTAAGGCAATGTTTAATGCTCTGAAGTTTCGAAAAATGTACAGAATTTTCAATTTGTTTAAAGACCAAGATATATTTTATAAAACGGAAAAAATGTGGTTCCTACTTTCTTAAAAAAATGTAAAGATTATGTATGCAGAGCAGCTCATTAAAATACTTTTCGGATAAGATTCTGTAAGAGACGATGACAAAAGCTATTAATAAAGGGAACACAACTTTTCGATTCGAAGAAAATAGTTTTTTTTTTATAAAAAAGAACTACAAATATTGAAGGAAGTGCTAAGAAAACTGAAAGTGTCTAGAGATTATTGAATGTTCCTTTCGAATATAAAGGAAAAAACATCCGTAGAAAGGAAACGTGTTTTCTCATTGAAATCTTCTTGATAAAACTTAGGAATAGGCTTCCAAACGATTTTGTAAATGCTTATTCTTAACTAAAATCCTAATTTAAAAGAAATATTTTGTAATAATTTGTTTAAATAATTTAACTTTTTGGGAAATGGAAATGTAGAACATTTAAACGAAACTTTGTTAAATAAAAATTTTTGGAATCCCAAGAGAAACTTTGATAACTTTTTTGGTTTTTAAAAATGCTGTTGTCTTTGAATTAATTCTGTGGCAATTACACAGAAAGAAAAACACTCGGGATAAATCAAGTTTTTTGGGATTACTTTAAGTACGAGTCGAACTCAAAAATTCAAGTACGAATAGCACTTAAACGTACTCAAAACCCATGAATCAAAGAAACAAGATTGCGCATTGCGCAGGTCCGTTATTTTTGTGTGTGACGAAACAATAGACTTTGTGTATGTGCATTTGTGTGTGTCTTACAATTTTTACAACAAACACTCATATTAAGTCTTTGATGACGTAGATGCGCAGTAGAAATTTTTTTTGTACGGCTGAGTGCGCAATCTTGTTTTTTTGATTCATGCTCAAAACCATCCTAAATGGGATTACTTTCTAAAACACAAGTTTGAAAAAGCCGGTTTGCTTATTGTGTGTAGAAAAAACAAAACAAGAAAAACACATACATATACATTAGGCTGGGTCAAAAAAATATTTTTTCTCTTATCGACTTCTAATAGCGTAAATATGTTGTATTTTTGTCTGAATTAGATCCCTGTAAAATATTATTAATTTATTTTTAGTGTAAGAGCCCGCGCATTGACCTTCAATTTTGTTAAATTTTTAGTATAGCAACAATAGCATTGTATTGCAGAAAAGCATATTACTGTATTTTAACGACTTTTAGGTTCGTGAAAATAGTGTAAGAAGCATTCATGACTCTTTGCGCTAAAAAAAGTCAATCGATGGTATAATATAGACGAAACTTGAATCAAGACGAGAGATGCACTGATTTGACAGTAAACAAGATTGTGTGACCAAAAATGATTTTATTATTTTATGTTGTATAAGAACCAAATTTTTATTTTTTTTAAGTTTATTTCAGAATATTTTTAGTTTTAATTAATAACAACTGATAGTAAATAAAATAATAAAATTTAAAAAATGGACTTTTTCCAAATATTCTTAATTCTTAGGAGCTCATGCGCGGGCTCAAGATGTCACTTTTTTGAACTTTTTTTTATTTGTTTTAACGTTATACAAAAAAATATTGCTATTAAAATATGATTCAAGAACTTTTATTTTTTCTCATACATCAGTGACCCACCCTAATATACATATTATTTTCATGTTTAACACTCCGGCTTGCGCATGTTTTGATTTTCTTTACACATGGAAAAAGGTCTAGCCAGACTCATGTGTACAACGAAGAGTTAAAAAGTAAATTTGAACTCATGCTACTCATTTAGTTTACATTTTTGGTTGAATATGTACATAGGATTTCTAAAATAAAAACCATATCGGGCATGATGTTGGTGTTTTATCATTCTGTAATGTGTAATACGGGTAAGTAAATCAATCTAATCATTTTTTCTATGTAATTTCTTTGTTTTTGTTTTTTTCAATCATGAATTCGGGATAAAATCAACTGTATATTACTTGAATCAAGCTCATTTTGAGATTGATTCAATCTTAGTTTTACTTAAATCAATCTCATTTTCGGATTATTTGAGGTACGAATTCGGATTAAAAAAATTTTATAATTTTTGAATGAAGAGCATTTTGAGATTGATTCAATCTTAGTTTTACTTCAATCAATTTCATTTTCGGATTATTTCAAGTACGTAAACGGGATTGAATAATTTGAGTATTTTGGGATTAAAAATCCGTACTTGAATCAATCTTTCTGTACTTGATTCAAGAAAATCCGTACTCACCATACTATTAATACCGCTCCGGATTGATTTGAGTACGGATGGATTGATTTTTCTTTTGAGTGTAAATTCAATTGTGAATTAAAATTGTCATGAATTTCTACACTAATGTCAAATTTTATACAAGCCCCCAGGGCTAGTGAAATTTTATTCACCTCAACAGTGTCAAAATTTTACTTCCATGATCACTTTGCTACCGTTTTGACGAAAGTCAAAAAGCACTTAATGCACTTAAAGGTCAATTGATATTTCTTTTAAAGGAAATACAGTGGACTCCCGATAATTCGTAATAGCAGGGCACGGCCATTTCTTACGAATTATAGGGGTTTTCGATTTAGAGAGGTTTCTATTTAACGGGGATAAAATAAAACAAATACGAATTAACGGGGGTTTTCAATTAATTTACTAAAACGATAAAAAAAAAACATGAAGAAATCTTAGGATCTTAAGAAAATTAACACACACATGCAAAAACCCACACAAAAAAAATAGCGGTAAACAAGAAATCATTCTTTCCATGTTTCTGTTGTTTTTATTACGAATTATATGTGGTAGTTAGCAAACAATTACGATTTATAAGAGGCAAAGAAGTTTTTATTTGTAAAAAAAAATTACGAATTAGCGAGGGGACCAAACTATTTATATGGAAATTTTACGAATTAACGAGATTTATTCAAGGAACCGACAGTTTATTACGAATTTCGGTAATTACGATTAATCGGGATTTGATTGTATTAAAAATGTTTAACAATTCTTAAAGCAAACATTTCTAAAATTACTTTTAAAAAAAATTCTAACAAAAGCCTTTCATATAAGAGCATTTATAGAAGTGATTGAGCTATTTAATTGCTCTTTGCTGTTGATGTATACAAACGTAAATTCTAAATTAAATTGCACTTATATGCAATTAAATTTATTAAGCAATTTAATTTTTTTTGTTTTAAACTAAATTGATATTGATTGATAGACGCTACTTGTTTAAGTTTGTAGCAAATTTATTTATTTTAAATTTAGTTTATGAAACTATTGCAATCAAACAAAAAAGAATATCAATAAATTAAGTTATCAAGCCTCCTTTCAGGTTTTAATTAAATTGCTCATTTCCTTTAAGAAATGTTTTAAACTTTTAAAATCAATATAATTGTTATTTACCCAGAAACGTTTTAAAAAATCTAAAAAGATTTTAGTCACAAATACAAATAATACAAATTTCTCGCTTTTACTAAATATTGAATAAATTTCGAAAAATCTTTTTTAAATTTATACACCAGTCAACCGGAAGTCAGTACAATTTTTTCAACTGTCAATTTTTTGTGTGTCATGATTCTAATATGCAAAGGTTGTCGGACGAAATTTCAAGCAATGAGACATCGGCGAAGAAAAAATATTTTGTAAAATTCTTAACTAAAAAATCTATGGGTCCACCCCAACAAAAATGTGTTTTTTTTTTGGGTTTTGTCCAACTGGACTTAAGCTTTCGACAAACATATTATTGTAAGCTACAGTCACACTTATTAAATATTTGACCAAATAAGCGTAACCTCCACTTTTGTTGATAGGTAGTGAGATTTAACATTACACGATTATCTTTTTTCCCAACGAAAAACTGCACATTAAAGAAATTTGGTTTTCTCAACGTCTCATTTGCTTCTTTTCTGTCGCAAACTTAAACAGCACTCATCTGCCAATTATTTATTTTCCTTTTATTTGCAGTACAGATAAATTCAATCAGCTGAGAGGTGTTGCCAACTTAAAACAATGTTTTTTGTCGGTTTATTGAGAAACCCAAAATTGTTAACAGACAGTTTATCGGTCTAAGAAAATTTATGTTGACATTAGGTAACAGACAGTTTTTCGGTACATTGAGAAAATAGCCATTAATGTTACAAAATAAACTAATACTACTTGACATAGCAAAAGCTGTTTTGGAATAATTTGGAATTTGGAATTAATTATATTACAATAACATTTGTAATTTAGTGGTGCCAAGTATTTTAATAAGCTGCATAATTTGGGAAATTTAAGGCGTCATCATTGTCTGTCAGTTTACATCTTTAAAATATTTTAGGTTTTATTGAATTTGTACAATAATTTTGTAAAGCTTTCAACTCCCAAACTTATTGAATTCATATAATTTCTAATCTGAGATTAAAATCCAAATAGTTTATGTTTTTAAAATAAGGACTTAATATTAAAATAAAGAATATTTCAAAATATTGTAAAAAGTTTATGTAAAACAAAGAAACTAACACATAAATTATTTTATCAGCATCAACTTATTTGTATGAATGACATGTCTGTATACGCAACACAAAAACATTTTGACACTAGTTAACTGTGATGCCACATTACATATTACTTGTCCTTCCGTTCTTAGGAACAAACATTGGTATACAAGCACAAAAACATTGTTTGTTTAAGTTACCCTGCAAATAATATTGGACCACCTGATCCATTTTGATTTAATGGACTACTCCCTGGCCTGGTCCAATGTAATGCAAGCATGGACCATGTTATTGTTAAAAAGTGTTTGTAGTGAGACGACATGTCTTCATTTTTTAACGACATGTTTTCGTTTTTAAACGACTTCAAAACGAATCCTCTTAAGTATAACATGGAGTAGTTTTAAGGCTACTCCTTTGTAATCCAAAGATGGGTTATATGGTCCTGCCCTAGGACAACGGAATATTAAATAGACCATGTTTTTCCATACGTTTGGGTTGCTTTTGGACTAGTCCTAGTCCCTTGTGAGCTACATTTTACACGCGTGTTTGGACTAGTCCTTTTATTTGCAGGGTAGTTCAAAAAGCAGCAAGAAATACACGAACGCAAAAACAAATATATGTCAACCCAGCAAACAATTTTAACTCCTTTTCAGTCAAACTTTTATATTAACGTTTGTTGGGTTAAACAGTTTTCTACAAAGTCACAATCACAAATTGATTACTAGTGTTTTTGTTTTAAAACATACGATAAACAAACACATCCATGATGCAGCAGATGCTTCTGCGACTGCTCCTGCTACAGATGTTGATGTCGATGTTGTTGACAGTCACAACCCACAAGTTAAAATTGTTTTGAAATCAATTTAAGGGATTTCCTGAAAAGGGTTTTACTGTGCATACTTTTTTGCGTATATTTTATTCTTTGTTTCCTTTTGTCGTCAACCATCATTCAAATGTGATTTCTCGGTCATCGATTTTTGCAGTTTCTTTTTAGAGAAAATTTAAGCAGAAGCGCAGGTGTTGAATTAAATAAGGGATTTTCTATAAAAATATGTTTGCTTACAAGTTGATATGGCGAAAAAAGGTTGACTTTTCGAAAAGTGACAGCTGTCATTGGTTAGTTGTTTTAAAAGATTAAATTGCAAAGTTATTAAATTTTAAAATTTATTTTGGGCTAAAATTTTAGTAAAAAACGTATTTTTAAAAAGGAAGTTAACAAACTTTTAACCCTTCGTGGTACACTTGAGTCTGGCCAAACATGTTTTAAAGCGTTTTGTATAGAAAATCAAAACATGTGTAAGACGGAGGGTTCATGCAAAATTAGCTTCTGTTGCATAGTAAAACTACAGAAAAAGATTCAAAGGCAGACCGAATATTATACACAAATTAGCCTCTTATTCAGTCTCTTTAATATTTGTGTATAAATTAAACCCTAGACAAGCTTGAGATTTGCCCCTAAATATACCCAAAATTATACTCAAAACAAAAACGGGATATTCGGTCCGACAATTCAAAAAAAAAGTAATAAGATACTTCTTAGAAAGAGTGTTACTAATGAAAGTAAATTAAGGACTATCGTTTCCTTTGGACCACCCAAAATTTTTTCAAGGTAAGAACTTTATCAGTTTTGCCTCTAAATTTACGAAAGGACCACTTTAAAAGAGAAATAAACTAAACTCAAAAGAAAAATCAATCCATCCGTACCCAAAGCAATCAGGAGCGGTATTAATAGTACGGTGAGTACGGATTTTCTTGAATCAAGTACAGAAAGTTTGATTCAAGTGCGGATTTTCAATCCAAAAATACTTAAATTATCCATATGCAATCCCGATTTCGTACTTGAAATACATAATACGAAAATGAGATTGAATTAAGTAAAATAAGATTGAAACAATCTAAAAATCCGCTGTATTCAAGTATAATAAAGTAGATTTTATCCTGAATTCGTGCTTGAAAAAAACAAAATAAAGAAATAATTTACTTACCCGTACTACACCTAACAGAATGATAAAGCACCAAATCATGCCCGATATGTTTTTTACTTTAGAAAACTTATGCACACATTTTACCAAAAATATAAACTAAATGAGAAGCAAGAGTTCAAATTTACTTTTTAACTCTTCGTGAGTCTGGCCAGACCTCTTTTCAATGTCTATAGAAAATCAAAACATGCGTAAGCCGGAGGGTTAAACATGTTCTGTTATTTCTACACACAAAAAGCAAATCGTTTTTTCCAAACTTGTGTTGTGTTGTTGTTAATCTACAAAAAACTTTGAAAAACATACACGTATGCACGCAAAAAAGAATGCAATGCTGAGTCTACTCTCACTAATAAGTTTTATGAAATTAATTCCCTCATTTTGCAATTTTGCTCTCAGAGTGGCAATTCCAACGGAAAGTTTAATCTTTTTTTTACTTGATTTAAGAATTTTATTCTTATTTCAAGAAATTGCGGGATTGATTTTTCGAGTACGTTTTAGTGCTATTCGTTCTTAAATGTTTGAGTTCGACTCGTACTGTTTTTCTTTCTGTGCAAAGGCTTCAATAATAAAAAGTTGTTATAAAATAGTTCTGAATTAATACTGTTAGAACTTCTTCAATTACTGATGTCAACTTCGTCCTTTAACCTTTTTCGCCCGATTTCCAAATGTTTTCACAAACTGTGTCCCAAAAGTTGTCATCAAAGAATTCAATACGAAAGTAAACTGTGAAAGCAAACTCTCTGTTTCGAGCCATTTTTTAGTTTTAATGCGATTTTGTATACAATTAAAGAATTTGATAGTAAATCGGCCACAAAATTCCTTCAGTATGTGTTTATCACAGCGAGAATTGTTTAAGAATGTCGAATGTCTTTGGAATGTATGGCTTAGGGTGGTCTTTAACTGTATGGAGCATATTTGTATTCTATTTTTCTATGCACTCACTCACCAAATCGGTGGGTTTTGATAAAAAAAACTACATCAAAAAAAGCACAATCGGCAAAAGCTATGCCGCGGCATGCCGTCCTTCACGCTCGCTTACTTAAGAAGTTGTTATTAGTGAAGTTTCCAACAACGTTTGTCTTAACAAGATATGTATCTCTAAATGTTTAACAAAACCGAACTAAAATAAAAAGCAAACAGCGTCATTGATGCGAATTTTTTCTTTAAAACTATTTTTTCTTACACACATCAATTCAAAAAAATAGTCAATCGCATAGCAGTTGTTTCTATATGTATTCTATAAGGGTGCTCCTATACAAAATTGTCAATAAAGACTAGCAATAATTGAAGAAAAAGCCCCATAACAGCCAAGGAATCGCCCCTAGGGGGATAAAATGTATGACGGACCTTTATTTGTTTTTTGTGCTTAACATTTTCTTAAAACATATTTGCCATACATCTCCACCCCTTAGGAGGACTCCCATACAAATATGGCGGTTTCTTGAATTTGGCCCATGCAGCGCATAGATGGGTCAAATGTATGACCGACCCCACATTATTTTTTATCTCCATCATTCGATTTTAACATACCTACCCGCTATCTATATTTCTTAATGAGACTTCCATATATAATTTTCAATACAGACTAGGAATATATTGAGGAAAAATGCCCAAAACTCCCAAGGAGTCGCCCCTAGGGTCATACATTTTGACCGCCCTCCATGATTTTTTTTTTATTTAACATTTTCCTAAAATATTCTTTATCTCTACTTTTTAGGGAGGCTCCAAATACAAATTTTGAAATTTAATGGAAATTTTTCGTCTTTTGTGAAAAAAATCAAAAGTTGTTAACAGATTTTAATCAGTATATGTTCGTAAGTCTAGAAAAAATTATAAGCATAGCTGCCTTTTCCAATTTTAAATGAGTTTTTAAAGACCAAAAATTTTTAAAATTTTGCTAAAAAGTTGGTTTTCTTTTGCTAAAAAAAAAAATGTTTCTAAAATGATGTGTGTGAAGATAAATACGTATTTAACTAGCGGAGACATCCACCACAATTTCTTAACAGCAACTATTTTCAGTTAACATTGTACTTAACAGTGCTACTGTATTAGAAAAAAGAGTATTTAGGACGATTTTTAGGTCAATGGAACAGGTTAAACATTAGAATATAGATCTTTTTAGGATTCAGGTAGTGGGATATCTGATATAATTTTGGAATTTTAGAAATTCAGATTTAAAAATGTAAGTTTTTTACGGAAATTTCTGGGGAAGATAAGTGACCATTTTGGAAAAATAGGGAATGTTACCAGTAACACACTATATGGAAATGTTGCTCCAAGGGGTCCTCTTAAGGACCGTATTAGTGGTATATCTGAAATAATTATGGAAATTCAGAAAATTGAATTTTAAAAAAGTGCTATTTTGAAAAATGTTAAAAGTGGACTTTATGGGCATTGGACAATTTGGAGAAATGGTGATAGTTACTGATATGACACCATATAGGAATGGGGGAGAAGAGAGTCCTAAAGAGGATTCAGGTAGTGGGATATCTGAAATAATTTTGGAATTTCAGAAATTCAGATTTGAAAATGTAAGTTTTTTACGGAAATTTCTGGGGAAGATAAGTGACCATTTTGGAAAAATAGGGAATGTTACCAGTAACACACTATATGGAAATGTTGCTCCAAGGGGTCCTCTTTAGGACCGTATTAGTGGTATATCTGAAATAATTATGGAAATTCAGAAAATTGAATTTTAAAAAAGTGCTATTTTGAAAAATGTTAAAAGTGGACTTTATGGGCATTGGACAATTTGGAGAAATGGTGATAGTTACTAATATGACCCCATATAGGAATGGGGGAGAAGAGAGTCCTAATGACTGCGCATATTAGAAAAAATTTTAACATTCTTAAAGGTAATTTAATTTAATTGCGGATTTTTTTTAGTTTCCACATGCAGGCACCATCTTGAATCTCAGCAGTTTAACATGTTATAAAGATGTTCCACTCTCGAAGAGAAATCAGCTTATCTCATATAAATTTCATATTCTCGCTAGACAGAGATGGTTCGATGAAACTACCAGGGCCATTAAAGATGGAAAAGGACTCAGCAAGCGTTAAAGCTATCCATACTTCACTTTTGGAACCAAATTGCGGTTAAGCCCGGCGTTTGTCCTAATGGGAAACACGCCCAGAAGTGGTAGTGGTTCCGATGACGAAGAAGAAGAGGAGTAAACGGAATATCTCAAACTGTTGGTCAGAGAACTTTTAGCGACAAAATTATTCTTTTGTTTGTATTTCCTTATTAAGCTAATACGGCCTATAATCTTTTATGTAATTAAAAACCCAATTTTAATACATTTTTTCCCGACGTTTCGTCGATTTTTTGTCGACTTCTTCTGGGGATCGTCTATTTAATAAAAACATGACATTAATTAACAATTTTTTACCAAATAACATTTAGAACTTACATTTTTTATATATTATTACATTTAAAAACAAACTTTAAAACCAAAAATTTTACATTTAACATATATAATACAAAAAACATAAAACCATGGAATTATTTTTAAACACATAATATTTAAAAATTGTATCACAATTTATTTGATGGCTACTCTATAACTTGCACATATGTTGTTGGTGTCTTCTTTCAAATTCATTGTCTTGTTTATGTTTTGCTGAATTCTCAAGCTTTCCTTCGTAAATCTCTTTCTCATATTTTCCTCCTTGTCTAAAATTCTAATACGTTGAAAATCTGGTGCATGGTGTGAGCTGATCATATGCATGGCTAGTGCTGTTGTTTCTTTTTGTCGCGTAATATCCATCTTGTGTTCTCCTATCCTTGTTGATAAAGCTCTCTTTGTTGTTCCTATATACACCTGATCACAGAGTTCTTCGTTATTTCCTTTACATCTTATTTCATAAACAACGTTATTTTGTTGTTGTTTTTCTACTGGCGCTTTTATTTTAGTGAATATTGCATTCGTTGTTTTGTTGGGCTTATACGCAAAACATATGTTATTTTGTTTCAGTGTTATTATCATGTTTCTGTTGTCAGTAAGGCCAGGGATGTATGGTACACTGTAGAATTTTTTGTTTTCTATTTCATCAGTGTTGTCAATTTTCTTATTTTTATATAATCGCCTAAATACGTCGTCTATTAAAGAATTTATTAATTTTTTAGGGAAACTATTTTGTATCAATATTTCTTGTATTATGTTTATATTTTTGTTGTGGAATATTTCGTCACTAATTTTCAGTACCCTCTCTATTAAATTTCTCGCTGTATTTAAAATCTGACTTCTGGGTTGTGTGGCGTTAAAATTCATAAGTCTGCCTGAAGCCGTTTCCTTAGAGTACCAATTAAAAATAATGTTTTCCTTATTTTTCCGTAGTTTTGCGTCGAGGTATGCTATTTCATTATTTTTTTCTATTTCGATGGTGAATTTAATTTTCTGATGGTGAGAATTTAAAGTTTTAAGAATTTCGTCCTTATCGTCCTTATTAATGATAGCGAAAATGTCGTCTACATATTTTGCTATGTATTTAATATTGATATTTTTATTTTTTAATTCAATTATTGCATCGTCTAGCAAATTATCAAGAACAATATCCGCTATTGTAGGAGAGAGCGGGTTGCCCATTGGCATACCAAATATCTGATTAATTACTTTTTTACCATAAACAAAGTAATTATTGTCCATTAGACAGAACTTTAAAATTTCTAAAAATGTCGGTCTAGGAATGTTTGTAAATTTCTTTATTGTTAGCCATTTTTCCATAATATTTTTAATAGCTGTGTGTACCGGAATATTTGTGAAAAGTGAGATGACGTCAAAAGATACTAATATATCATGGGGCTCAAGTTTTATATTACACAGATGATTTTTTAATTCAAACGAATTTTTGATGTTATATTCCCTAGATATAATATGTTTAAGGATATTTCCTAAATATTTGGATAAATTGTAACATGGCACTTGTATTGATGACACAATTGACCTAAGAGGGGTTTCCGGCTTATGGATTTTTGGTAATCCGTATATTCTTGGGGCAACAGCCGCATGACAAGTTAGATTACGTTTTTGCCACATATCAATGAATCCATTCTTTTCTAAGTTTGATATGATGTTGTTATTTTGTTTTTGAAGTTTTTGAGTCGGGTCAGTTCTTAATGTTCTGTAAGTATCTCTGTCTTCTAGAAGATTTTCCATTTTCTGTTCATAATCTTTTTTGTACATGGCTACCGTTTTGTTGCCTTTATCTGCCTTTATTATGATCATATCTTGGTGCTTTTTTAAAAATTTTTCAGTTTTTTCAAAAACAGTTGATATAAATTTTTCCCTAGGAGTATTTTTAATTTTTCTTTTAAAACCAGTTATACTATTTGCCAGCTTAGTTCTTGCTATATCCTTTTCTTTGTCTGCATTTTCGTCCATGTCTTGGATGCATTGTTCTATATCCGCGATTATATTTATTGGAGAAAAATTCTTATTAGTTACTGGTAATGCAAACTTTTTTCCTAACGAGAGTATCCATTTACATTCCATGGGTATATTTATTGTTGTTTTATTTTCAAACCAATGCTTATTAAAAGTTAGTCCGTGTGATTTAAACTTTTTTTCTTTAAGTGTATTTAATTTAATCAGCTGTTTTGTCCTCACTTCTTCTCTTATGTGTTTTGTTCTGTCCGTTTGTTTGCTAATAAAATTTTTGTAGTCATCATCTGTTACCATTTCTTTAATACCAGCACTCATGTGATAAATCTTTCTTTTTGTTAATTTGATATTTGTGGTTGTTTGTGAAATCTCCAAATTGAGAATTTTCTTATGGAAATTATGTTCTATCTTACCCAATTGGTTTACTATTGTGCGGCATTGAAATAATTGTTTAACCTGAGTTGTAGTGTTTTCTGTATGTGTTGGAATTATACCATAACCTCTACACGATAATAAAAATGTTAACCTTTCTTGTTGTTGTGCTAATCTTCTCACTTCGTTACAATACTCCTTCATCACCCTGCATGTTCCGCCGTCGTATTTTAGTTGTATATGTTTGAAAAAGCCCTTCATGTTTTGTTTGGTAAAGTTGTAATGTTTAGTATCAATTAAATAATTTATTTTCGGCAAGCTCTCCGATATATTGCTATGTTGTTTTTTATTTGGCCAATTTTTATTTTTCTGTTTGTATTTCCTTATTAAGCTAATACGGCCTATAATCTTTTATGTAATTAAAAACCCAATTTTAATACATTTTTTCCCGACGTTTCGTCGATTTTTTGTCGACTTCTTCTGGGGATCGTCTATTTAATAAAAACATGACATTAATTAACAATTTTTTACCAAATAACATTTAGAACTTACATTTTTTATATATTATTACATTTAAAAACAAACTTTAAAACCAAAAATTTTACATTTAACATATATAATACAAAAAACATAAAACCATGGAATTATTTTTAAACACATAATATTTAAAAATTGTATCACAATTTATTTGATGGCTACTCTATAACTTGCACATATGTTGTTGGTGTCTTCTTTCAAATTCATTGTCTTGTTTATGTTTTGCTGAATTCTCAAGCTTTCCTTCGTAAATCTCTTTCTCATATTTTCCTCCTTGTCTAAAATTCTAATACGTTGAAAATCTGGTGCATGGTGTGAGCTGATCATATGCATGGCTAGTGCTGTTGTTTCTTTTTGTCGCGTAATATCCATCTTGTGTTCTCCTATCCTTGTTGATAAAGCTCTCTTTGTTGTTCCTATATACACCTGATCACAGAGTTCTTCGTTATTTCCTTTACATCTTATTTCATAAACAACGTTATTTTGTTGTTGTTTTTCTACTGGCGCTTTTATTTTAGTGAATATTGCATTCGTTGTTTTGTTGGGCTTATACGCAAAACATATGTTATTTTGTTTCAGTGTTATTATCATGTTTCTGTTGTCAGTAAGGCCAGGGATGTATGGTACACTGTAGAATTTTTTGTTTTCTATTTCATCAGTGTTGTCAATTTTCTTATTTTTATATAATCGCCTAAATACGTCGTCTATTAAAGAATTTATTAATTTTTTAGGGAAACTATTTTGTATCAATATTTCTTGTATTATGTTTATATTTTTGTTGTGGAATATTTCGTCACTAATTTTCAGTACCCTCTCTATTAAATTTCTCGCTGTATTTAAAATCTGACTTCTGGGTTGTGTGGCGTTAAAATTCATAAGTCTGCCTGAAGCCGTTTCCTTAGAGTACCAATTAAAAATAATGTTTTCCTTATTTTTCCGTAGTTTTGCGTCGAGGTATGCTATTTCATTATTTTTTTCTATTTCGATGGTGAATTTAATTTTCTGATTTTTTTTTTAATTTCCTAAGCTTATCCCGCGAAGCTCTACGCTTGTCTCCAGGAAAGAAACCAGAGCCTCAGGCAGGAATAGAACCCGCAACCTCGGCGCTAATAGACTAGCTGGCTGAAGAATAATATTAGCCGCCAGGCAATATAGGGCGTCTGGGAAACAGGGGCACATGGTAGCACAATGGGAACTAAGTACTGGACCCACATGAGCTTTGCTTGATTGCAGGTGCCAATCGAACCTAACCTAATAATTGTAGCGCCCTCTCATTAAAACTAATTTTAAACTTGTTTTCTTAGCAACACTTTGTGCCAGTGTTCCTCGTACATTTAAATATTAATGTCATTTCATATATCAGTCTTGTCACACTCCTAATTTTCCCTTTCCTTATTCTCCCAATCCAATTCCCTTTTAACACACATTGTTAACATCTAAAACGATTTTTTTTTTTTGAATTTTCCAATTTTCAGTGGTTTTTTGTTCCAAACAATATGCTCAATATCTATTGACTATAAGACGAAATGACTAAGCATGTGAGTATGACACGAATTGACTAGTTGAATGAATGAAGAATGACTTTAATATTTTGTAAATGCTGTTGCAGCTACTGTTGCTGTGCGCCGCTGTTGCTACAGTTTCTATTGCTACATATTTTGCCAGTACGTAGTACGTACATACGTTCGTATAGGAGCTTTAAGTGCTTGTGAATTTTTTTAGAATGATATGAATTGACAACTTGTTGTGATTGATGCTCTGTCAAACTGTATTTTGTGGTTGGTAGTTTTTATTCTATTCACTCTATTCTTTTGGCTTTTTTGTTTCTCTTTTCTTTTTTTTAGAGTATTTTTAGATTTTGGTACTTTATTTTTTGTAGTAAACATTTATATTACATATTTGATATGTATAATGGATGTGGAAGCATAAAATGTTTTATATTAGTGAGAAACGTTGGTTATGATGATTTGATGATTTAATGATTTAATTTTCTAGTTTATTCTTTAAGTTTGGGAAACTAGGTCAAAGTTTAATTAAAAAGCCACAAGTTAATTATAATAAAAATAAATAAAATATGCAAAAATATGCACTAAAAAATCGATACCAAAATTCATAACAGCCCATAAAACGGATAAATATATATTGCTTCTGCCTCCATTGGCCGCACATGGGATAAAATGCAATTGCATTTTACGGTTTCCCTGCTAATTATAAATGGTAAGATTAAAAGGAACGATTGGGGACTGAGAAGGCGGTAGCCAGAAATTTTTTTTAATAAAAAAAATTGGGTTTTAATTCTTACCGCTCTTAAGCGAAATATTTTCTCAGATATATTCAATTTTGTCTCGATTAAATGATTCATTTAAGAATTGAAATTAACTTTAAAGTCAGTTTTGCAAGTTTTGCAAGGAAAAACATATAGAAGTCAAACATAGTTTAACGTTCTCAAAAATCTTTCTTCAAAGATACAAAACGGCGAGGTTAAAATTCAAAATATTTCAAACGAAATATATCTTTTGCTATGATAGTGCTCTGCAGCCAAATTACAGCATTCAATATCAATCAAAGTTCCCATTTAAATGGTATTGTAATTTCGTTCGATATCGAGTGCCGTTATTTTACCTGCTTTACAGCCAAGTGGCCGTATTCCGTAATTCGCTAAAGCTAAATCTATATCGCTAAAAATTAAAAAAGTTTATTTAGCGATGTTTGGCTACGAATTCAGTACTGTAAAGGGCCAAATTCACTTGTCAAATGCTTGGCCAGCAGGCGTGTACGTGTTCTGGACGTAATATTCGCCGTCATATTTAAATATTTTGATTTTCCATTCAGCAACGTCGGTGTGACACATACAACCACATTTTCACTAATACTACAACAATGCTTGATGAATAATTTGAACAGTGTATTTGGGCCATAAAAACTTAATACGCCACGAAATCCATCGTTTCAAAATTTATTTCTTATTCATATTTCTCTTTACCACTACTTTAAATAAAGTTTTTATTTTTACAATATTAATTTCAATTTTATTAAGACCAACTTTTTTTAGAGTTTGTTTAACTAAATGAACCATTTTAAAACACTTTTTCTTAACAAGAAAAAACTATCTGTCGTCGCACTTTAAGTTTGTTTATTTGTATTTTTTTATTTTTTTTTTTAAATTTATATAAAACCATTATTTTCTTTTGCCATGTGCATGTTGGAAAACAGGGAAAATAACAAAAAAAAAAAAAATACAAAATAAACACATCAGAAAATCAATTAAAATTTTTCGTAACAACCATTAAAACCAAAAATTCTACTCCTTGCTACTGGTTCGAGTTTTCGTATAAAACCTTTTCAAGGATGTGTTAAGAATGTCTTAAGAGCTCGTTTTTGTATGAATGTGCTTGTTTGTTTGTGTTCAAAAAGATAAAATAGCTTACTGAACTTTGCACCTCGTTCAATAACAATTTTTCTTATGGTTCTACACCATTCGCTACTAACGCATTCTCATCTTAAAATGCCAGCAAACTTCTTAACGTCCTTGTAGTTGCTGCTGTGGTGGTATGTTAGGTGGCACTGTTGCCAGATTAAAAAAATCCTTTATCATTTTTACGATTTTAATAAAACAAAAAAGGAGAAAAAAAAATTAAAATCTCTTGTTGTGATTGTTATTACTGTTTGAATTTGTGTGATTTTTGTTGTTTGTATTCATGTTTTAACAACTAATATTGTTGTTCTTAGACTATCCCTGATGATGATATTCAAGGAATATCGAAATATTGGATGTATTTAAATAAATAAAAAACTTATTTAAAAAACTTAAGACCTTGAGCTTGAATATTTATTGCTTTGATATTCTATAAAGAAGAGGTCGAATAAAAAACCAACTTTTATTAATAAATAAAATCTCTTAAGCAACTATTTGAAAATTCGAACATAATTTCAAAAATTGCTATTTAATTGTTGACCGAATATTATTTGAGCGTAATCTAACTTTTGTGTTATACATTTTTTTCTTTATTATACAAAAATTGCAATAAAAAAATTAATAATATAAAAGGGCTCTTTTCGAAATTTTTAGAAATTAAAAGATAATTTCGAAAATTTCAAGATTTTGCCATTGTCGGTTAAAAATTAAGGCCAAAAAATCTATAAGATCTTGATGTTTTCTTTAAAAAAAAATAAATGAACTTTTTTGAGAATGTTTGAAAATTCGAAGTTATTAAAAAAATTCTAATTCTACCCGAAATTAAGATTTTTTCAATTAATTTAACAAAATAGACACATTTCAATAATTTGTTTATGTTTCGAATAATCAAATATTACTATTTTGGGGAAGAATTTAAAGTATTTGATAGATAATTTTAAATTATATACTAAATTTTGACAGAATGATATTAAAGTAAAATATTCTTTATTTTTTTAATAAATTTATTTATTTAATCTTTTTAGAAAATTTTAATATACATAATTTCGAAAGTTGAATTTTTAATAATTAATATTGTGGTTTTTAATAAAATTTTTGGTTAAAAATTTATGATTTTTGCTTGTTTTTAAAAATTCTTTAATTAAAAACTATCCAAGAATTACAGATAACTTAAAACTATGCATTTAGCCGAAGTTCGAAAATTCGAACATATTTTCGAAAATGCCAATTTCATCCGAAAACGAGATTATTTTAATTATTTGCCGTAAAAATTATCACTTTTTAATATTAGCCTGTTATTCTCCCAAATTTAGAATTTCTTATACATTATTACAAATCCAAAATAAATTCGAAAAATATATTTTCTAACAAAAGTTAAAAATTTTTAATTAAAAATGTCGAATAATTCTTCGAAATTAGTCAGATTATGACATTAACGATTTTGAAATATTAATTTTCCGATATCGATGAGGTTTCTCGTTAAATTTGACTATTTTCGTTTTACTACATGTGGCAACTATTGTAACTTTTGTCTTTAGAGCAGAAAACAGGAAACGTACACGAACTGTGAGACTAACTAACTAACGAACGCACTATCAAGTTCAGTAAGTAACTTTGCTAACAGTTATAAAAATGAAAAAAAGGATGATGAAAGAAGACATCCGGACAGACAATTTGCAATTATTGCAGACATTAAAAGGAGTAAGTAAGTTGAAGGATATGAAGTAATTAGTAAAATCTAGAGAATATTTGCGTTTTCATTATGATTAATTTTTTTGTGGGGAAAAAGACAATACTTAAAATTTGTTGGAAGATACTCCTTTCTTTAACCTTCGTCTACCAAAATCTAAGTCCTGCTTGTTTCCCCAAGCAAAAAAGTTAAAATATAAAAAGCAGTACATGAGAATTTTTTTCAATGTTCGAGTTCCTAATTGAAAACAAAAACCGATATCACTTATTAGATTCGAAGAATCTTCTTCACAATCCCCTCCCGGGCAAATTATTATTATTTAATGAAAGTCCTTCTTTCTTTTTAACTTTAACTAAATACCCTTAAAATTCGTTCGAAGTTTCTCTTGCTTCCCTGGCCCAGTTTAAGCAATATCGTTCAGTCAAGGCACAGGTGTATGAAATTGTTTTTTTTCTTTGACTTTTTTTTCAATTAAAAACTGTTTGCCAAGAGTTTCGTTTATTTTGTAGCGCGTTTTTCCGCAACACTCACACACACACAGCCACATGTGTTAAGTGTTTGTTTAAAGTGTTCACTGTCTAGGAAATGAATATAAGGACTTACAACATTTTAAGGAAAATGGTTCTTTGGGGTAATTAGACTCGTAGGTTGGAGTGCTAAATTTACCTTATTTTATTAAAACAAAATCTTTTAAAGATCCAGAATCCTTAATTTATGTTTGAATTCGAGCAAATATCTTTCGAATAATCAATCAGCCCAATTATGAATACAAATTTCCCGGGAGTTTTCTCCCCTCTCCCATTTTTCCTATGTTAATTCAATTGCAAAGATGGGAAAAGGGAAAAAACTCCCTGGTAATTTTTTTATTCATAATTGGGCTGAATATAATTTTTTAAAAGATACATAAAAAAATATTACCATGTAAAACAACAACAATATTTTATTATTTGTTTTTGTTTAAAATGTAAATTAAGCGAGCGACAAACATGCAGTGAATATTAATCGATCCAAAAATATTAAAAAAAAATTCTCTTTTTAAAAGAAACAAATTAGTTTTGTATTCGAGAATAATCGATTGAATGTTATTCGAATAATTGTTTAAATTTTTATTCGAATAATTATTTGATAATTTATTTAATTCATTAACATAAAAACAATTTTATACAAAGTTTTTATACAATGCATTTTATTTTTTTAATATATTTACATTTGTTAATCGAATATTGGCTTCAGTTTTAATTCGATTACACTGTGTGTAATGTTTTAAGTCATTAAGTCATAACCATATACGGATAAAAAATAACCATAAAGGTCCAAAAAAAATAGACCCGTGTCTCCCAGTTTTGCCCAGAGTCATGCACTTTTAAATTTATGGGCCCTCAAAGATTTAGGGCCTCGGTGTCATTTTTGTAAAAAAGTGATAATTTTCTCAGGCTCATATCTTGCAAACCGTTCGGAATTTTGATTTACACTTTGAGACAAAGTTGTAGCTCTTGCCATAAAGAACAAAAGTTGTGAACATATAAAATCTAAAAAAATTCATCTTTCAGATCAAAATCGCAAAAAAAACTTTAAAAAATTCCATTGTTTTTGCCTTTTTCCCCCTGTTTAGGTCCATAGGTAGCAAACCGTTCAAAATTCAAGGAAACAATCAACTACAAAAATGTACCTAAGATCTAAATAAACAACTTTTTAGAGCATATGAACTTCCTAGGAATGTTTCTAAACACCGTTTATAATACAATAAGTAAAAAAAACATAAGTTACTTAACATTTAAATGCTTATTCTATTCAAATATTAAGTTTATTTTTACAAAGAATTTCAAGATTTTTTTTTCTTACAAAAACTTTACTATCTTTTATGTTCTTTCCATATTGCCTCCTCCAATTCTGGTCTTTTTTCCTGTGGCTTTAATTTAACAATTAGTTACATATTTCAAACTGTATTAGTTGGCATCGAATTTTTTTTTACTTTTATTTCGTTGTCTGTTTTGTTTAAGACGCCATTATGTCTGCTTGTTTTACTTAAGACTCGTTTAGACGCCCCCTAAAACCCACTCGGTTAACAAAAACTCAAACAAGTATTCAATATTCAAGTTGTTGTGTTTTTCTTTTTTAAAATAATAAAAAAAAAGTTGATTGTGGTTTCAAAAGTGTACGAGAAGAAAATCTTCAAACTGAAGGAAACACTAAAAATAAATTATTAAACAAAGCAACACAAGTTGTTCGTTCCACTTGATTCGTTAAGAGAATGATGATTGAACGAGCAAATAAAGGTGAATTTTGTAGTTAGAAACAAGTTGAAAAGTTATACTCGGCTAAGACGATTTTGTTGTCCCCTCCAACAAGAATTGGAATAATATTTATTAAGAATAGAAAAACTTGACTTTACATTGGAAACATTTTTAATTATAATCGAATCTTTTAAAATTTTTTAAGGACAATTATTCGCTGTATGAAACTTATTTGTGTGTATATCTTTATTCGAAAAGATTTTATGCGATTAGGTATTATAATTTTAAATGATATTGCGTTAATTTTAATTAATTTTCAGAGAGTAAATTGCGGCATTCGATATCGATCGGAATATCGATTTAATTTGTATTGTTTTTTGATCGATATCGAATGTTTTACTGATTTACACATTGGCATCAGTAAGTTTATATGAGAGCTTTGTATCTGAGCTTCGGCCAATAACAAGTTATATATTCGGGAGTAAAACACGTCTCTTTATCTTTCGAGCGGTATTCAAGCCGATAAAATAAAAATATGCAATAAATATTTACTTTGTAAGACGTTGGTCCCCATTTCGATAATAGTTTTTTTAACTGAGCCGAAATAATTAGTTTTCAACCCAAACTGCGTGAGATAACTAGAAAAACTTGGGCATTAAACTAATTGCATTCGTTGAACTGCTCTAGGCGGGGAAGCAGCACGCGGTATCATTGTCATTATTATTTAATGGCAATCAAAACCGTTCTTAATTATCTGATTTTTGTTCTTTTCAGCATTGACCATATGCAATAGTTTTTAACCTTTATTCTTTAATATGGTGAAGAACTAAATAAAGGTCGGATTGAACTTAGTGGAGTACCATACATAAGTGAGACGAATAACTGGTGGAGTGCTATTTAAAACTCATAATAAGTGCTGCTGAAGGTCATAATATTCATGAGCGGATTCTGGGAGTTTTTGGCTAACTAAATGAAGTTTAAGGATGAACAACGACTTTGGAGTTCTTTCTACGAATTTAAGAATAAAAAAAAAAATTATGAAAATGCTTATTTTCTGTAAAGTATTTTGGAAGTGAGCGTATTTCAACAAATGGACATGGCTTTACTGCCCTAGAATCGGGTCTTAGATGAATATTAATTCTAAGTGTTACGCACGGAATGATAAACTCTTATTCACCACTTGTAGTAGTGAAGAGTTTCGAGTAAAAAGGTTCTTTAGAATTTTTGTTAATTTTGAAGATTGAAAAACGTTTTTTTTCTCAGGTTTGCGGCATGATTGTTAATTTATGTAATCTTTTTGGACAATTTAAGCGATATTTGGCTATTATTTTAAACTTAAAATTTAAATTTTAAAATAAATTTAAGGAAACATAATTCAAAAGGTTTTTTTTCTAAGCACTTAAGCAAATGTTCCACAAATATTTTAAAACAATTACTACACCGCAATGTTCACCATTTTCATTTTTCATTCACCCAGCTCATTTAAAATTGCAACTAATTTTCGTAACAATCATTGACAAGAGCGCGATGCATGTAAATAATGAAATTAATATATTTACGGGGAAAATAAATTTAAAAAAAAAAATAAACGCCAACTAATGTAAATTGCATGGGGTAATTTAAATTAATTGTGTCGTTGTTTTTGTTTGGCAAAAACTAAAATTTTCTACTCATTTTACACACTTAAAACTTAAATCCTTTAGCAGAAAATGCAACAACAAAAAACAACACAACTATTATAAAATAAACAAACTACAAACAAAAACACCAACAAATATTTAACAAAAAAAAAAACAAATTAATTGTCGAGAGCAAAGCAATTAAAGTAAATTTACCATACTTTACGTTCAAACTCTTGTAATAACATACGAAACTTAAACAGAAGAGGAGAGCTAAATAGCACAAGACATAGAATGTACAAGAAAACTGAATAAATTTCTTAATAAACTTCTTTTGAACGAAAAAAAAATCAATTATTTGAGAAAAAAAATTATAATTCTTCATCCTAAACAGAAAAAAGAATTTAATTTTATATTAAAATTATTAGAGCTGGCAAGCAATCGATAGTTCTGTTTTAATTGAACTATTTCTGGTTTCTTTTCGATAGAAATACTTTCGCTTGATTTTTTTTAAGCAAACTGTCACTACATTTTTTTTCTATCTGGCAAAAAAAAAGTCGTCTTTCTGGAACCAAGCCTAATCCGATAGGTGGCGGTTTTCGTTTTTCTTCGGCGATGGCGCGCCATGGCGGCTCAACCGACTTTTAATTAATCTACTCGAATCGTTTTTATCACAGTTTCGTTGGAATGAAAGTAAGTTTTGCAAAGTATAAATTGTTCTACCACTTTTTTGTAACAAAATGTGTAAATGACCAAAAAAATTTCCAATATTCTGCGTTTTCAGTTTTTGTTATTCTTTAATATTTGCTTTTTTCTCAACATTTTTGGTAATGTTTTATATGTTTTTAAGCTAGTTTACCAAAACTTAAGATATTCACCCTTATTGTGTTTGGCGTATTTTAAAAACACTAAACACAATAAGGGCGATTAATTAATTTTACCATTAAGAACACTTTTTCCTGAGAGTTCGAAATTAAAAGGATTTTTTAGCGGCGACCAAAATTTCCTGTGTTTAAATATATTATATCTTTATTCAGCTTTTTCCGCAAAAATAGCTTAAGCGACATAATTTCCAATTTTCGTTTTTTTAATGAATGAAATTATTGGCAACACTTGCATCAACTCCTAAAATGTCGTAGTCAAATAAAGTACCGTTACGATTTTATAGCAAAAGCAAGTTTAGCTTAAGCGCCAATTCCATACAAAATTTTTATAAAATTTACAGCCCAATTATGAATAAAAATTCCCCGGGAGTTTTCTCCCTTCTTCCATTTTGCCTATGTTAATTCAATTGTAAAAATGGAAAAAGGGAAAAAACTCCCGGGGAATTTGTATTCATAATTGGCTTGATAATAAAAAAAAACCTTTTCCTGTAAAATTGTGTTTTAATCGCTTAATTTTTTTTTTGCGGTAAGTGCTCATAATCTTGAAATTTACTTGTGCAAAGTTAAAGAAATTTTCTTTCAAACTTGATAGTTTATTAATCCAATTAACAGCTAAATTAAGAAAATAATTTGCAAATATTTTTAAGGAAAATTTAACCATTAAAAGCCCGAATTAATTAAATTAAACATATTCTCGGAAATTATTTTTGACATTTATTTAAAAATTTTTCAAATTTTTATTGCAGCAATTGTCGAATGCCATATTGAAAATTGTATTTTTGAAATTGATTCGGAGGTACAAATGTAGGCAAAGTACTAAAAAAATGTATTTAACAATTGCACAAAGAATTCGATACTATCGATAGCTTGTCATCAAACTATCGAATTTTGTGACTATAGATAGTTTGCCAGCTCTACAAATTATTCGCTTAAAAATTTGTCGAATAATCGCATCATACTTTAAGAGTTAAATATTATGTCGAAAAATGTTTTTATTTTATTTAATAAATCTTCTACAAAATTCACCTAGATGAAAACATTTGTTAAGCATTTATGCAATACGCAAATAATTTTCTTTAAAATGTTTATGTTTAAGCAGTTTTAAACCTAAATTCAGCTAGCTGAATATAGTCATTTGTTATAATTTGATTTCCTGGTAGTGCTTAAAATATTGTTAGTGGCATTTAACAGTACGCAACTATATGTGTTCAGCTAGTTAAATACCATTTCTGAAACTTCTTGTTAAAACTGTTGCTTTCGTAAAGTTTAAAATCTAAATTCAGCTTGCTGAATTAAGTTCTAAACCAATGTGTTATTTATTTTCTGTAGTTTGCAAATTTCTTTACAAATTCAGCTTGTTTCTTTTGTAATTGAGCCAGCTTAAAATTTTCTTAAATTTTTATGAGATTTTTTGGAAGTCCTTAAAACTTTTTTAAGGCTTTTAAGAGTATTTCTTACAAAACTATATAGCTGAATGCCCTTTCCTTCTGAAAAATATTGTAAAACTTTCGCTTTTTACTGCATTAAAATAAAATTCTACTTGCTGAATAAAGTTCTAAACTAATAATTTATTTTCTGTGTTTTGCAAGTTTTTAATTCAGTTTACTCTTAAAAAATATACATCCATCTCTAAATTTAAACCTAAATGTAGCTTGTTATCTTTAAATTGTCAAAATTTTACAGGCTTTAAACTTAGGTTCAACTAGCTGAATATGCTCTTAAGTTATAATTTGTTTTTCTGGTAGTTCTTAAGATCATTGTAGTAACTTGTAAAAGTTTTTTTTTACAAATCGTATATATTCAGCAAGCTGAATAGCCGTTGCATTAAAATCTTTACTAAATTGTCCTACTTTTTAAAAAATATTGTCAAAACTTTTGCTTTTTAACTTGTTTAAAATTAAATTCAGCTTGCTGAATATAGTTCTATAACAATATGTAATATATTTTCTGCATTTTGCAATTTTCTATCCTTTAATTTTTAACTTTAAACCTAATGTAAGCTTGTTGTCTTTAAAATATTCACATTTAAGTAGCTATAAATTTAAATTCAGCTAGCTAGATTTATTCTTTAATTCTAAGTTGATTTCCTGGTAGTTCTTAAAATATTTTAAGAATCTTTAATTAGTATTTAAAAAAATCATCATATATTCAGCTAGCTTAATAGCGTTTTATTTAAAAATTAAGTAATTGTTGAACTTTTCAAAAATATTGGCAAAACTTTTCCTTCTAAACAGATTTAAATTTTAATTGACCATGCTGAATATAGTTCGAAAACAATACTTTATTTTCTTCTTATTTTTTTCCAAGTTTCTGAATAAGGTAATCCTTAACCTTAAACCTAAATGTAGCTGGCTGAAGATTGTTCTAAAATAATCCTTCATCATTCTTTATGTGTCCTTTCGTACAATTTTATAGCTGAATTATGTTCTAAAATTGTATATTTTGTTTTCTTAACGCCCAATTTCACCAAGTTCAGTTATAGCTGTCAAAACGTACTGTTAACTGGATGTTAAAGTAATAGTTAGTTTTAACTGAACTTGGTGAAATTGGCCGTAAGAAGTTTACATTTTTGTTTTAAAGTGTGCCCGTAAAAGGAGAGTGTTGTCTCAAAAGAATTTTATTTTTTTCCTTAAAATCTGCCGGGGCTCATTTCGTCGGAACTGTTCACTTAGGCAAGGTGTGCGTAAAGGGCAATAACACTGCAATTAAAATAACTTTTTTTGGCTTCTTGCAATATTTCTTTCGATGATGGTTAAATTCAGCTGCATGATTTGTTTATCAATAATAGTTAAATGAAAATGACTAAATTTTTCTTTACAGCTGAATACAGTTCTTAATAAATAACTTCAATGGATTTAATTGACATTTCAATTTCCAAGAATCCAAATTTATTTTGTTTTTTTAATAATTTATTGTCACTATGGCTTTGTCACTATTATTTTATCCCCATCTCCAACACTAAAACTGAATACACTTAAAAGTTCATGTTTCAGTTTGTTTTTCGTAGTTAAAGTGATTTTGTTCTTGTTCTTTTATAATTTAACACCCCATAAGCAATAAAAAAGCGATTTTATATTTAACGCATGAGACTGGCAATCAAAGAAGACGAAGGAAGTCTGGAAATGTTGCACGACAAAAAAAAAACAAAAAAAACTACCACAAATGAGGAAAAATTGTACTTGTTTGTACATATGTATGTATGTATGTATATAAATTGTTGTGAATTCTTTATTTTTTACATTATTTATTATTTTAATACTTTTTTTCTTTTTTATTCCCCTGCCTGAATTTAATATATTAATTTATTTTAAGTATCAAAATGCCTTTTTTCACTCTCTCTCTATCGCTATTACCAACAGCTTTGAAAGCATCACCATCAATCATCCAATTGATTTTGCTGATGTTTTTCTTTTGCGGTTAAAAACGGCATAAAAGGATTGTTTATTCTGTGTTTATTTGAAGATGAAATTAAATCTTAAAGAAACCTTTCAAGATTTTAGAGATTTTTTATATTGAAAAAGGAAATTGGGGATGTTTTACTATTTGAAGGTGTTAAAAAAATGTTTTGCACAAAAATGGAAAAATAAATTTCAAAGGTTGAGTTCTTTTAAAAGTTGGTTTAATTCAGTGTTTAAATTGCTTGCTTTAAAATAGCAACAGCACCGAAATTTTTGATTTGCTTACATTTTTTGCTGCAAATTAAAAAACTGTATTTTTCAATGCTTTTTATTACTTTGATAGAGAGTAAGCAGAAGCAAAAAAGCAAAAGCAGAAAAAGAGAGAGCAACAACTTCCATTTTTTATTGCTGTTATTTTCAATAATAATTAATAGATGAAAACATTATAAATGAATTTTTTATAATGCAAAGCTATTTATCGGTCCGACAAAATCCGACTTTTAACTCTTGGCAAGTTGTAATAATTGTATTGTTGTTGTAATAATAAATTATTTACTCTCACTTTTTCTGCTTTTGATTTTTGCTTTTACTGTGTTCTTTTTCTTAAGTTAATTTAAGCAATTACAAAAGCATTAAAAATAGTCAAGCATTTTTAAAGACTGGTTTAATTCGTTTCATTTAATTTCGAAAAGTTCAGATATATTGGAATCCCGGTTATTACACCTTAATTACACAAATAGTCTAAAGAAACTTGCAATTGAAATTCAGCAAGATCGATCCAAAAATTACTAAAATTTGTTAAAACTTTCATAAAAACTCACTCACTCTCAATGATGTCTTCTGCATAAATATTTGAATTATATGACAATTAAAGTCTTTGAATTTCCTAAGGATTTGTTGAATAAAAAAATTATTGTTTAAAACTCACCTGCAACGAAAAAAAATAAAAATTTAACATAAGATTTTAATTTAAGACAACTTGAACAAATTTTAAAATCTTAAATAAATAAAATTTAAAACAGCTGGCTGAATTATACAAACACTACCACTTAATTGTACTTAAGCTAGCTGAATTAAATATAACCAACACTTTTAGTCAGCTGAATAAGTTAAATAAAAAGGCTTATACAGCAAATAAATTATAGAAATTGTATGGTTTATGTCAAAATAGGTTTAAGCTCTTTTAAATGTAATACTTATGGTCAGGGAAACTAAGTTCTATGCGCATTAAATATGCAGAAAAAACTTAAAAATATGCCCTGAAAATTGTTAAAAATATGCCCCAAAAAATTTAAAAATTTCTAATTTGAAAACAAAATATTCAACAATTTAATAATATTTAGTTCCATTTAATAAAAACAATCCTAACATTATAATCGGCAAAGCCCAAACACTAAAGTATTTACAGACGAATTTTCGAGAGTTTACCCAGTTGGAAACGATGGTCATTCATGGGCTCACAAAAACAAAGATATTTTAAGAGGTTAAGATTCATATAAGAGTTATTAGTGCCAAATATTATCTAGATATACGGGTCTGTTCTAAAAATCACGTGATTTCAAATCAAGTGCTTTTAAAATCACACGTGTGATTTTATGGTATTATGAATGTCATACCGTTTTTGTGTTTCTCGTTGTGCTTTCGGCAATTGAAGATCAACCCAAAACAAACAAAAACGGAACACCAAAATATCACTCGTGTGATTTGAGTTAAAGTGAATTTCAGAACGGGTCTGATAAACATCTTTATGCAATTTTTTTCTTAAACGGATTTCAGGGACGGTCGCTAAATTGTTTATTAATTTTAACATTTAAAGGGAGGTTTAAGCTTCTAATAGATGTAAGGTTTTGGCAAATGTGAACTGATTCGAAAATAATTTAATTTGCTGCAAAAAATTTTTGTTTTATGTAGATGGTTTTGCGGACACAAAGAGTCTAATTTGAAATGAAGTTTTTATGGGGAATATGCATGGGAAATAGATATTTATCGTTAATGACAACCTGCCTTTGCCTTACAATTTTTGAGTAAAAATTAAATGTAGTTGGCGAAATTGAAGCAACACGTTGGGTATACAGATAGATATTTAAAACAGAAAAGCCAAAATTTCGAAAAAAAACCTTTTTTATTTCATGTCAAAGCTCTTGCGGGCTTCTAAAAAAATTTACCAAAATATGCCTTAAAAAGGAAAACAATGCGCTATAAACTTAAAAATGCTCCAAAAAGTCTCTTTTAACTAAATTATGCAAAAAAAAAAAATGCTGCAAACCGTAAAATATGCACTTACAAATCGATGCCAAAATTCATTAAAAGCTGTTAAACAGATAAATATATTTGGGGTATTCACATGTCATATTGTCATAATGTTCTAACATTTAACAATGGTTTAAAAATTTTGTTGTTGCTTTGTAAACAAGAAGTGTCTTAAATTAATAGAACTTTGATTGCTATGTGTATTGTGCTGTCGTAATTAATTAGAAGAGACATGCGCTGAGCGGCTGAGCCGAGCCTTCTTTTCAGAAAAGTCTTTGTTCCTATAAGCCATCTTTTATGTTGGTATTTAGATTAAATTTTATCTAAACTTAATAAATTGCAATCTAAATTATCTTCTTTATAAATCTTAGAATTGACATAAAATTGGCGTCATTAACTTTAACGAAAAAGTTGTGATGCCAGGTCCAAAATTAAATTAAAATGCCTTACAAAGCAAACAAACCTCATGTAGATGTGGATATCTAAATAATATTCGCCACAAAAAACTTTTACATGAATCGTAACCTCAAAATATAATTTGGTTCTGGCGGGTCCATGCTTAATTGATCATGGGTCCCAAATAGGGTACACTTTCGAAAATTTCTCTTTACATACTGTGTTGTAGGTTATCAAATAATCGGGCTTGACCGACTATACTTTCTTAGTTGCGATAAAAAACGTTCGTTAGTACCATTTAATGTTAACAAGAAACTAGTACAATTTCATTAACAAAAACCTAAATTCAAGGTAAAAGTTTTAAAAAAAACTTCTGTGAATTTCATAAAATATTTTTTGTGAAGATTCCCCAATAGCAACCCTTTTAACTGCACAATGGCTCCTAGTTTTCAATGTTCCGCTTTAAGACCAATTTGTTTATTAACGTTTTTTTTTTTTGTAAAAAACTGAAAAGAGATAAAGTTTATTTAAAATTTATAAAAAAAAAAAAAACAATTTTTCAACTTTTTAAATGCTTTTCTTTCCATTACAAACTTAAAGAAACTTTTTTTTTTTAAGTTTTCAATGAAAATAACTATTTTTCTTATATGACCCTTAAAAGATTTTTATCGTCTTGTGAAGTGGAGTTTGTGTTTGAATATTTAAAAAAAAAACTTTTTTTTCTTTCCTACAAATAAAATTTATAATCCAACATAATTCTTTAAAAGAAAAAAAAACTACTAACAAGCATAAATGTTTCATAATAAATTGCCGCATTATAGTCGTCTTTGCAACAACAAAAAAAGAAGCGACATTTTTTTAGACTTTTTATAAAAAGTTTAATTTTTTTCCTCTGTATGATGACAAATAACATAATATAACTAAGGCTTTGTTTGCTGCAATAAAGACAAAAAATATTAGGGCGTTAAAAATATTTTACAAAAAAGGAAAACTTTCGTAAATTCCGGCGACTTTATTTGTTTTAAGAAAGGAATTTTCTTGTTTTTCAATGAGTTTAAAGTAAAATATTTTTTTTAAGTGTAAAAATTTTATTTACATTGAATACCCCCCTAATTTATATTATAGAAAATTGCATTGAATTTAAGCCAAATTATCCATATTGTCCAGACATATGAGATAAATTACCCGCCTTTTTGTCTTCCATTTACTGCTAATAATAATGAAAAAAAAGTATAATAAAGAGACAATAACTCCATTATAAAACGAATTATGTTGCATTAGTATTCAGTAAACCCATAATGTTTATGACTTGTTAAAAAAAAAGTTGTAGTGTTTAAGTATTTTTTAAGCAATATCTCAAAAATAGGAGAAGGAAGAATGTTTTCGGCAAATTATCGAGATTTCAAGGCACAAATCAAAATTTAAATAAACTTCGATCTTAACTAGCGGATCAAAATAAAAACAATAATTTTAATTTTCCCAAATTTAGGGCTTGATAGAAATTTTATTCTCAATTCCTTAATTTTTTTCTCAATTCCTTGTCTCGTGTGCTAACCAATTAAATTACTGCTTGCTCGTAGTTCACGCACATACATTATAAAATTTCTCTGTATGATTTCTTTGATTCTCATGAAAATTTAAACCTTTTTAAAAACACCTATTTAACCACTCACTTAAGTCTGAATTCAGCTGGCTAAAAAATGTTTTTAACAATAAAATGTAAAAATAATATTGGTTCTTAAAACATTAAAATCTTACATTTTCATACATTTTACCGCAAAATTCTTCGCCGAACAACAATTTTCTTAATAGAAAATAATAAACTTTTTGCACTTCTACAGCTTTTAACATTAAATTAGCAGCATAATTTTAATTCATTTTAATGCTTTTTTATTATTGTTATTACATATTCAGCTAGCTGAATACTCTTAAGAACAATAAATTAACTAATAAAACAAATTTTCTTAAAAAATCGTTGGAAATATGTTCACTTTACGGAATTCAGCTAGCTAAATATACGGGCATGTTCTACAAAACGAAATGAAGTGAAAGTGAAATCGAACGAGATTATGATTTCAATTATTGACAAAATTACTGTAGTTTTTTGTTTCTTTAAAAGCTGTTCTTGTAAATAAAATTGATACTCAAAGTATGAAGTATATGAAAAGGAATATTTTAATGAACTTTCTTTACAGGCTCGTTTTAAAAATTTGTTCGGTTTTAAGGCCACTTCATTTCGATTTACAGAACATACCCGATAGTCTTAGAAAATAACCTTAAATATCTTCAAATTGTTCTCCTTCACCACTTAATGTAAAATAGTATATTCAGTTAGCTTACTCTAATTTTTAATAATTTTTCTACGACACATATTTTATGAAATTTTTAAATTAAAAGTTCCTTTATTGTTAATTTTTTAGCTAGCTGAATAAAATGTTAAGCCATAATTAGATGTTACTAAAGGTAATGTTACTATTCATCGTCTTGTTTAGGTAAAACCAAAATTGATTGAAATCAAATTTAGCTAACTAGCAGAATAATTTTAATTAAATTGAATGATTTCTTGTAATATATTCTTTAATCAGCTAGCTGAATACGCTTTAAAACAATAAATTAACTAATAAAACTAATTTTCTTAAAAAAAAATCGTCAAAAAATTTACACTTTACTGAATTCAGCTCGCTGAATATAATCTAAACAATAACCAAAATCTTTAAACTATTCGCTTTCAGTAGTTTATATAAAATAGTATATTCAGCTAGCTAACATTTATTTCGAATCATTTTTTTTACAAAACATATCTTTTAATAATTTTAACATAAATAAGTCCTTAAATATTAACCCCCTTATGCAACAAAAAAGTTAAAGTTCACATTAGCTAACCAACACATAGAGCCAATACACTTTTTCAGGGCTTAATCTGAAGGTTAACGAATAAGAACTCTAACTTTTTTTACATAATGGGGTAATTCTTTAGCTAGCTGAATTAAATCTTAAGTTATTATTAAACTTAGTTAAGGTTATGTTACTCTCTATCTCCTTGTTTAGTGCAAGCCAAAATTACTTGAAATCAAATTAAACTTGCTGAATCTACAATATATAAAAATTTTATTAGAGGAGAACAAATAGATTTTTTGCTTATTACGTGAGGATGAACTTATTCAGCTGAATTTAAGTTAAAAGCTGCTAGTGCGCAGAAATTTTAGCGATTTAAAAAAAAATTAACATTCATAGTAAAATTATCGTTTAAACTATATTCAGCTAGCTGAAAAAGAACATAAAAAAACATTCACTTATTACCTAAGTAGTGAGCCGAATATTAGTTAAATGTTAAGCTGCAAATTTAAGAAAAACTAGGAAACAAAACTAAATTTTTGTTTTTAACTAAATTTAATCAGCTGAAAACATAATTGGGCTCTTCACAAGGTAGTCATAAAATTGTAAAGTCATATGTCTTAAAATATTTAAATGAACTGCTGTGGGCAAGCGTTTATAATTTAGATTTCTAATGTACAGTTACGACAAAATAATGAACACAGCATTAACATTTGTATTTTGTTTGAAACAGAACAATATTTTTTTTAAACAATTGTAAAATTTTTTAGGACATTATGACGATATGACTTGATAGCACAACTTGTGAATAGCCCAAATATTGATGTAAATTACTTTTAAATTTTTTAAATGAAACATGTTTCTTTGATATTACAAAAGTACCTCAGCTTAGTGAATTGACCCTACGGCTAAATTTACAGCTAATATAAAAATCTAGCTAGCTGAATTCCAAATACATGGTGTCGAAAACCAAATAATATTTACTTTACAGCATACTCCTTACAACAAAATTATAAATTATTTTCTTTTTCTTTATTAATTTTTTTTATAAACATTCTTTATCACTTCTGGCTTAATGAAATATGTAGTTCATTGTACATTTGTTGATGACTATTTAAATAAATTAATTGCCACTTACTTTTTTCACAAAAACCGTTTTCAATGAATGATTGAAATGAATCAAACTATTAAAGAAATTGTTTTTTGTTATTGTGTATTAATTTTTATCTTATTTTATTTAATACAATGAAAATCTATTTTTTATTGTTGTCTACAAAAAATTAAATTAACTTTAAATTGAGCAACAATCATGATTTTTGTTTAAGTTCGTTGTTCAGTTGATTTCATATTACATTTATTCTAAGAAAAGCTTTTATTGTCGGAAAACTGGGATGATAAAATAAATTTCTTATCAACGAAAAGTGTGAAAATAAACCTTTAAATTTACATGATTCAGATGAATTGAAGCAAATTTTTTTTTTTTTTTGTTGTTTTCTTACAATATTTTTTGTAAAGATAAATGTTATACAGCTGGCTGAATATGCTTGTAAACAATGACTTCACTATTTAATTTAAGTTTCTTAAAAAATCTTGAAGGATTGTGTGTAAAACAAATTTAATTAACTTTAAATTGAGCAACAATCACGATTTTTGTTTAAGTTTGTTCTTCAAGTTATAACATTAATTCTAAGAAAAGCTTTTATTGTCAGAAAAATTGATAATTAAAATACTTCAATTTCTTATCAACAAAAAGTGTGAAAATAAACATTTAAATTTACATTCAAGCATTGATTCAGCTGAATTGCAGCAAAATTGAATTTTTTTTTACTTTCTAGCAATATTTTTTGTAAAGATAAATGTTATTCAGCCAGCTGAATTTGCTGGTATGCAATGACTTAACTATTAAAATCAAGTTTCTTGAAAAATCTTAAAGCATTTTAAAACAAATCAAATTAACATTTAATTGAGCAACAATCACGATGTTTGTTTAAGTTTGTTTTTCAGTTGATTTCATATTACATGAGAAAAGCTTTTATTTTATATAAAATGAATTTAATAAAGTATATTTCTTATCAATTAAGATTACAAAAAGTGTGAAAATAAACCTTTAAATTAACTGTCACGCATTGATTCAGCTTAATTGCAGCGAAGTGTAATATTTTTTCTAACAATATTTTTTGGGAAAATAAATGTTATTCAGCTAGCTGAATTTGCTGTTAAACAATGAATTAAATATAAAATCTATGTTTCTTAAAAAATCTTAAAGAACTTAGTGGTTTAAAGTCTTAAAATTAAAATTTAACCAGCTGAATATTGTTTAAAAATAAGAAAACAGTTTTTGTAAGTTGTTAGAATCCATTTTTTATTTTAATATTAAAAATTCACCTTGCTGAATTCAATTTAAAGTAAAAGTTACCCCCAATTTTTTTTAAATTCGTTTAAAATTATATAAAAATTATTACAGTTATTCAGCTAAATATTTTTCAATTTTAATTCAGCTGGCTTAATTATTGTATTAAGTATAATATCAAAAATCGTTTCAACTTTAATTTTTTTTTTAAATTTATTCGCCTGATTTAAGAGTCATGAATAGAATTTCACTTGTTTTACTCTTTTTATTCAAAATATTCAGCGGCTTAAGCCAGCCCATTTTTAAATATTCCCTTTGTTAAATAAAAAAGAAATAAAGTTCATTTGATTAACAAGCTTCCAAAACAAAAACAAAAAAAAACTTCATAAAATTAAGTCACGATTCCCAGGGGTGTCAGTCACTTTCCATTTAAATTGCATACAAATCTAGAAATGTGTTTATTGTTTTTTGTTTAACAGTTTTCAATTCAGGTAATGGATATGTGTGAAATAATAGTTTTCAAATAGACACATACTCTATAATAACATTTGAATATAACTCAGCAAATAAATAGAATTTTCTAAACAGAAATATTGACAAGAACCGAAAGATATAAATGACTTTTATGGCAGGCATTTGAATTTTAATACACAAACAGGTGAATGTGAAAATGGTTGTTATTGGTATTGGGAAGAATTCTAAATATAAAATGGTTTGAATCTACCACTTTATCAAAAAAAAACCGATGTATTTTAAAAGAACTTTTGTATCATATAAGTTTTTTTTTCGCAAATTCCGAACAAATGCGAAGAAAGTATTGTTAAATAGTGGTGGGCAAATATTTCTGTTAAACTGATTAAAATCAGTTGAGTGCGTAAACTTTTAAGAGGCTATACATATAACCAAATTATAACACATTTTCCTAGAAGTATTTATTTAAATCCTATGCATAAAAAACTGTGACGGGCATTTTTTTAATTAAATGCTAAACCGAGACGAAAGTCAAAGTTTCGGGTGCCTACACAGAAAAAAAAAATAAAAATTGATATCAATTAAAAAATTTGTGATATTAATTAAGAATATATTTATTAAAAATATTCAATTGAACTGTTTATGGTTTAGATACAAATTTTTTTAAAACTTAATCAGGCTAAAGTTCATTAAATTTAATGTTCATTAAATTATTTTTATGAAGAAAGGAATTTCACAACATGCAATTAATTAAACGTAAGTGATAATTTTTCACTCTTGACTGACCGGGGAATTGAATTCACCTTCACAGACAGGTTGATTTGACATTTTTCTCTCTTCCGAAATCTATAATATTGAATGAACTTTAGCCTGATTAAAATATAAAAAAAATATTCAATTTAAAACTTTGATTTGAGTTTGTCAGATGTCTGTCTCAATTCTTTACGTATGAACTTCATTTGATTGTATCTTTTTAAAGCTTCTTTCTGACATTATTTTCTATCATTTCTCCCATCATTTTTATAACACCAACGTGAAAAATATTATGATTCTCTCATTCATTTCTTGTAGGGTACCAAGCAAGAACGCTGTTGGCGTTAAAATTTAAAATTATTATGTTTGTCTATGATTTGTTAAGTTAAACATACAGTGTGAAGCATAAATCAAGATAAATGTTTTGAAATAAAACAATTTCTAAATATTTTTGAAAAACAAATAAAAAAGTTTGTATTATTTAGTCGTTTTTTGTAAAATTATTCATACAAGTGTTTTCCTAATGGTCGAAATTCGGCCATAATTTTGTTTAATATGAAGAAATAATAAGTGGATCGATTTTGCGATGGACCAACCTCCGGTTCATATGTTATGTTCTACGTGAGTGGTTGAAAAACAACAAAAAAAGATATCGTTCTTAACTGGTTTGTCTGTGCCGATTTATATAGTCGAAATATTTGAAAACCGGTTTCTTGAACATGTCGAATAATCGACCACCCTTTTTTTTATTATTTGATAATTGGAAAAAACAAAATTTTTATTTACGTGTTAGTATCAAATTTGAACGCATATAACTCTGAAAATATTGAACAGATTTTAATAAAATATATATTGTGCACTTCTGCCAGTAAAAATCTTTCAAATGGTGTATTTTTTATTCTAGTCGCTGGGCAAACAGAGGAGAAAATTGTTCTTTACTGTTTTGTCTTAGCCGATTTATATATAGATACTACAGTCCAGCAAAATTGTACAGGGGTGTTCTGGAAATCGAAAACGAAAAACGCAAGAACTTGAAAGTTGTTTTTAATACACTTTTAATCTTTTTTTTATAATTTTTGTTATTAAATTCTGTTTAATAGAGAAATATTTGTATAATATTTGTCATAAAATTCTTTTATTAAAGAAATCTTTTTAAAAAATGACGTTCAAAATTCTTGCGTTTTGCTTTTTCGATTTCCAGAACACTCCTAATACACTCTTTTTCTAAGAAACAACCATAAAATAGGATATAGGAATAAATAACACAAACTTTCTTACTTGTTTTTACAAAAAATTTTAGAAATTGTTTTATTTCAAAAGAGGTACCTTGATTTATGCTTCACACTGTATGTTTTCATTGCTCAAACACAACTTCGAAAATTAGCAAAACGCATGGAAATCACGTGGTTCTCAGCACATGCTGAAATGCGTTAAACGTTTTTCAAACCACAAACGAACGATTTTTAACGCTGCCTTTTCCAGAACATTGGCGATTTCTTAATCCTTCTCACACAGTGGTAAAATTACTATAAACTATTTACATGGCCCACCACTGTCTTAAGCGCAACAAAGTAGTCTCCTTTTTCAGTCGCTGTTTACGACTTCGGTAAAAAAAAAAGTTCATTACCTACCCATGTGTACATGTTATTCCCCTGTCAATAATAAAGTCTGTGAAACTAGTTGTCAATTTTTTTTTTATTGAAGTTCATAAAAAAATTTATGTGACAGAAATATTCAAAAAAAAAGGGAAAAGGAAACTAAAAAATTTTTTTATTATATTTTATAAAATTGTTGGGGGAAAAAACTGCAAAAACAGTTTTTCCAGAATAAAAAGAAAATATGCAACATCCATAAAAAATACAAAAGTTAAAAAAAATATACATAAATAAACTATTCGACGTAAACATTTAAAGAGCAAAAGCGAATTTCGAATACTCTAAATCGGGGAAGACCTCTACATACGTAAATTGTCTCAGTCTGTCTAAGTCTGAATCGGTAAAATCGAACCATCTGTTATTGCAACTTAACTTTTTGTACTGGGTAAATTATCGTAAATTATTTCTATTAATCCAAATACCTCACGTTTAAAATTATTTAGAAAATAAATAGTATTTGGAAACTTTTAAAGCATTATTTTATTTTAATTTAAATTAATTTTCCTTCCCTTAAGGAAACACTCTCAAAATATAATGAATTAAATTGCAAATATTCAACAAACTTTAATACCACAAAACTCCCATGTCCTTTGATCCACATGCTCAATAACACAAAAACGATTTGCATTTATTTAAATACATAACACCAAACGAAAATATTGAATAAATGGTGGAAAATTTTTGAAAAATGCAACAGAGGAAAGACAGGCACGAGAAAAAAATAAACGGGTCAACAATGGCACAACACACACAACAGTCAATACGAAAATGTTAGATACTAGTGGCACAAAAATGTTTTTCAACAAATTCGTTGTTATAAAAAATATTATACTTTTTATATTCTGTAAAATAAATTTAGTGGAAATAAATAATAAATGGTTATGCGTTGAGATATGTATGTATATAAATGTGTTTTGCTTATCTTAACGTATTTAGATGGTCCTTCGAATCTTAAAATAGTTTTTAAGGAAACAAGTCTTTT
This sequence comes from Pollenia labialis, assembly GCA_949318255.1. Classification (NCBI taxonomy): domain Eukaryota; kingdom Metazoa; phylum Arthropoda; class Insecta; order Diptera; family Polleniidae; genus Pollenia; species Pollenia labialis. The sequence continues at coordinate 117,810,956 of OX439143.1, forward strand.
AATTATCCTAAGCCGTTTAAGGTTCGCAGAAATACATGGATGTTTCGTATTTTAAATTTTAAGCAAGTTTAAGAAAGTACGTTTTTTAAAATCATACATTAAGCACTGTCTTTTAACTTTCAAACATAAAATGAGTTAAAACGTAAAATATTTTTATCAAACCTTTACTCAGTTTGAATTCTAAAATATTTAGTATTTTATTATTATTATTATTTTATTAAGCTTGAGGTCTCTTTTTTTTAAAAAATATTAAATTTATTATTTTTTAAAAAAAAGAGACCTCAAGCTTAATAAAATAATAATAATAATAAATTTTGTAAAGGTCGAATAAAAGTCAATTTATATTTAGTATTTTTTTTTTAATTTTTCGTCGCTTAAGTTTAACCGATGTTAAAGCAAAAAAAAGTGTATTTTAATTTGGTTAACGGTTCGAAGGACCATCTAGTTTTGTATAAAATCCTTTATCTTTCAATTGTAAAACTACTACCTAAGTCCCAATTTCCACAATGCAAGTCTTATTGATCAGCTTGCTACTTTGTAGGCGAGAGGGACGAGGGGAAAAGAAACGAGTACTCAGCTTGCTGTACTCGTCATATGCGTTTTGTTTTCTCATTCGTAATTTTCAGCAGGTCTATTTTGACAATTATCTTTCATATTTAATTTCGTTGTACAAAGTTAACTTCGTAGCGTGTGTGAATTTTTTTTAAATATTTGTTATTTAACAAAAGAAATTTATAATTAAAAGTACATTTTACACAACTTTAATTTTAAATTAAACAATTGTTAAAATATTCAACACGAATTTGAATTTAAATACATTTTAATAAGAAATATGTTTTAAAAGAAATGTAAAAACGCACATATACATTCATACAAATGGAATAACACGTGACACGTGAAAACGCCGTAGCTGATTCAAAGAAGAAAATGTGATAAGTTTATCAATAAGACTTGCATTGTGGAAATTGGGACTTAATGCCATAAACTATAAAATAACCTATAGAACTCTACACTGATAGAAAAATACAATTTGATATTGATGATGCCCTAACATAAGAATTGTAACATCAATGTTATTACAAATGGCATCAATGATGCAAAAAGTTACATCAAACCAATGACAAACGTCATAAAAAAATTTTGTCATATTTTATGCGACATCTATGCTATGACTTCAGTGACATCAATTCGATGCCACATTTGGTGTATTATTAACATTATTTTAATGTTTTAAGTGTCAGATAAGAAGCCAAAATTCCCATATTTTATTTTTTTAAGTATTTAGTCAAATACATCAAATGTAAAAGTAGACTGATTACGGAAACCATACAGGGCATTCTGCTGGTGTCTTTGAATTTAGAGTTATTCTGTAAACAAAGGGCGGAATACAACAAAAGTGAAACAGACATGTGCAATGGGTAAGTTAATAATAATATTCTCTTACTTTTACTTAACACAATCCCAATGGCTCAATTTAACGACAAACTCTCATTAAATTGAGCCATATTTGTTTCACTTTTGTTGTATTTAGCTAAATACTTAAAAAAAATTAAATATGGGAATTTTTGCTTCTTACTTGACACTTGCTTCTGACAAACTCTCATTAAATTGAGCCTAATGAATCGATGTTACTGATTGATCGAACTGACGAAATGTTTAATTAAACTCCCACTGATCGTAATCCCATTGATGACATAATTTCAATTTTTGACCTTGATGACAATTTGGCCAAGTGATGTTAGGGCTGACATTACAATGATGAAAAGTGTTTTGGAGTCAAAAATGAAGAAACTTGTCAAAGAACTGATGTCAAAACACATCAGCGCTATGATGCCTTTTCTATCAGTGTTTTATTAGACCCCTATTTACTATGCAAGCCTTTTAACACTTGCTTTGTCAATTTTTTTTTTTTTTTTTTTTTTTTAATTTCCTAAGTTTATCCCGCGAAGCTGTATGCTTGTCTGCAGGAAAGAAACCAGATTCTCTGGAGGGAATCGAACCCGCAACCCCGGCGCTGATAGACTAGCTCGCTACCAGCTAGTCTACCGGGGCACTCTATATCTTTTATATGTCGATCATTAAGCTTTTTTAGTCCAACAAGCTTTATTGCTTTTGTTAAGCCAAATTATAATTCAGTTTTGTTTATGAATTTCATTTTTCGAACTTAAAAACTGCCTAAATGAGCAAGTCTTTTTTAGATCTTTAACAGATTTTTGGGTTAATAAACTATATTTTATTTTAAATCGTTCATCCTGTGAATATAAAACCGGTTTAGACTTAATTACAATGCTTACGCTAAAACCAATTCAATAGGTCAGAAGGACCATTTTGGATTCTTTTAAATTAAAAGACTTTCGAACTTAATTCCGTTTTAAATTAAGAAGTTTTTGTTATAATCTTAAGCGAGTTTTTAAATTTTTTTACTAAGTTTTCTTCATTTGAACCCTTAAAACCATTTTATAATCAAAACCTGGTTATAAGTTTAAAGAAATTTAAATTGATTTGTATTAAACCTTATACAGTTTTTTTATTCCAAACACTATCTAGATTAAATTAAATTCTATCATATTTCGAAATTAAAGCCATCTCAACTTTGTTTTGGTCTAGGCTGCGCTAAAAAGTTTTTAGTTTTACCCTAAGTCGTTTTTTGGTTCGAAGGACCCCCAGGTTTTCAGGATAACGAGGGGAAATAGGGGCAGTTTCTGCCTCCCATAAATAGATCCCTGTTGATAAAGCCATAAAAAATTTGTTCTTTTTTTTATTTTTTAACATTTTAAGCTTAAAAGAACCTCTTGTTATTCAAATGTTAGCCAATATTTGTGAATCTTTAACAAATTTTGGGAATAATTTCAACTTTATTTTCTGAATCTCCGTCCTTTGCCAAATTTACAAAACTTTTAATTTGCAGATACACATTTCCACAAAAATATATGCTTCTTTAATTTATCATTCCCAAATTTTACTTTTTGGACTTTTTTGTCTTTGGGGAAATTGCCTTCTTAAATGTCATTTTGTTTTCTCCTTTCATTTGTGCAATGTTTTGTTCACTTGCTTCCTTATCGTTTTTTTTTTTTTTTTGATATTATGAGAATTACTTTGTTTATGAGATGTTGAGTGTTTGTTATGAGATTTTATCAGGAAATGACAGCAAAACCAAAACAAATAAAATTTAATTTGAAAAAATAAATGAATTCAAAAAAAAAAAATTGTTTTAAACATTAAATTAAAAAAAAACAATAAAATCTATAAAAATCTGAACTCAAATTTTATTAGACTTTAAATTGCAAATTATTAAAGCACATTAAATTGTATTACCGTTTAAAAATAATTTGTTAGATGCCAATTGAAATCAAAATGTCATTTTAACTCCCATTTAAGGTGTGAGAAAGTAAAATTCCCCATAGTCATGAGTCAATTTCAATTATTTTACTCGTATTGAAATAATTTCAAAACACCTACATACATACATACATGAGTGAGTTTAAAAATATTAATTTGTTAATAGATATAAAACCAAACAAGTAAAACTACTTTATTCTGCTGTGCCGAATTTAGGATACGCTTCACCATAGTATTGCAAAGCCAATTGTTCCCTATCGCAAATGGTATGAGAGGCATCGTGTCAAACCCCTTATTCCGTTAAGTTTGGTCCTCCCAGCTCAACCCTGTTCAACATACATACACATTTACAGACAGACATCGTTAAATCATCTTCACTACCAACAAGAACAAAGAAAAGGCTACAAAATCGTCCAAACGAAAAATAAACCAATACATTAAAATGGAAATTTTATACAGAAACGGTGAAAAAAGCTCAAAAGAATTCAAAAATCCCGAATCGCGAACTAAAGGGTCCGTCATATTTGGCCTTTGGTCAGGCACAATCGGTGTCTCCTATATGGTATAAGAAACACCAAATAGTTTTGTTGGAGGTGACAATATTGAGAAAATATTATTTCTGCGTGTGGGGCCTTGAATTAAGTATTCTTAAATACCCAAAGATTTATAGAGACGTCAGGTAAGAGAGGGACGAAGTTTTTTTTTATTAGAAATGTTAAAGATGTTCACTCTGTTTGTGAATCCCGGATTTCAAAGTTATACGCCCAATAATTTCAGCATCCTCTGTAGGAATAATTTCTAACAGGATTCTGACCAAGTAAAAGTTATTAATTCAAATGGTCTAAGAGTAAAAAATATTACGACATAAAATAAACAGATTCTATGACCGCAGAATTGTTTGTCATTTTTACAAGTAAAGTTACGTAAAAAAAAAAATCATAATAAAGCCAATAAAAAAGAAGAGGAATGATGTGTAAAGGGTGACTTCTTTAAAGTTTCTTAAGCCACGCAAAAAATATTTTAATTCCAAATTAATTTCAAAACAACTAAAATGTAAATTAAATTAAAATTATATTTTTAATTTTCTTTCAATAAAAAAAATAGTTCATTCAATTATCACACTAATAAAATTTAAATACAAATTTTCATATTATTCGAATATATATTCTAAGTCAAATTACAATTTTTAAATTGAAGGAATAAGGCCCGTTCGTTTTCTCAACTGACCGATAGCTAAAGGTAGGATTTTATCGGCCGTATAAAAAGTGTTCCATTATTACAACTGTTCATTAACCTACCAGGTAGGATGAACCTTTATCTACTTTATCGCTCACTTTAGGCCACTTAAAGTCTACTTTCAGCTATCGGCAAGTTGCGAAAAAAGGTCTTAGGCTATTAAAGTATAAAAGCTTTTAAAAATTGTAATTTGACTTAGAATATATATTCGAATAATATGAAAATTTATATAATAAATGTTACTCACCATCAGAAATAAATTACCAGATTCTATTTGTTAAAATTTAAATACTTTTTAAATAATATTTTTAATTGATAATAATCTACTAATAATGTTTTCTGTGTGTGCATCACGTCCAAAAATTAGTTTTTAATGTTAAGTCCTTAGAATTATGGATTAAACTTTTTATAATTTTGGTTTAATGTGTAAATTATGAAAATGTTCTTCATGACTCGATTTAATGTAATGCTATGAGCAACAATTTGAGCTCGAAAGTAATGCATAAAGTAATTGCTAAATTTGCTAAAATTTAAAGTAAAGACATACAGCTCAGTTATGAATACAAGTTCCCCGATAGTTTTTTCCCATTTTTACAATTGCATTTACATAGGAAAAATTAAAGAAGGGAGAAAACTGCCGGGGAATTTGTATTCCAATTGGGCTGGACGTAAAAAAAACGTTACCTAAGCTTAAAAAAACAAAATTAAAACGTTTTAATTAAAAGTACCTCATAATAAATCGCTCCGTGTGAAATAAAATACATAAAAATAGTAATAATATTATGACTGTCTGTGGCAATAGACAAGTTGCCTTAAAAGGTTACATAGTAGATTTATTGTTTTTAATATTTGTTTTATTTTTTACTTTTATTCCAACTATTTTATTTTTTATTGGTTTAACTCCTTTATAAAGCGTTTTAGTTTTCTCGGTTTAATGTTTAAAGACAGTGGAAATGAGTAGGAAAAAGTATGGCTATAAATTAATTAATAAATACTAAGATCGTTTTTTTGGACAAACAATTTAATTTTTTTTATATACCGCATAACAACTAAGGGATAATTTACACTATCACACAAGTCTTAAGTATTTTAAGGAAAATACAGCCCTGCCATGATAAGTTGTTATGGTTGTTTTAAAAAATTTCAAAACTACAATAAGATCAGGGCTGTATTTTCAGCAAAATATTTAAGACTTGTGTGATAGTGTAAAGTACCCTTAATAGAAATAACAGATTTAAAAGCAGAGTATAAAATCAAAACAGGATAATATAATGGTGAAACGTTCTTAAATTTCGATGTCTTGTATTTTTTTTTTTTTGTAAATTTTAAGATTTTTCTGCTTAGTTGCATTAATAATTGTGAGAAAAAATTATTTCGCTGAAAACTTTGGGTTACATCGAAGATGCTACAAAATCTATAGGCAAAGCCACTATAACATTGTTAACAGTTAATAGCCTTCGAACATTATTAGAAAACATAATAAATGTATCAACAGTGATGGAGAACAGTTCAGATTCTTAAATATTTGAGACTTACTTAGCATTAGGTCTGAATGAAAGATTTGAGAGTTTAGAGGATAAAAAAATTATTGTTCAACTGCAATTATTGACTCTCGATGCAAAGCTTGAATATTTTAAAGGCAATCGACTTTGAATAAATAAGTGAAAGTTTAACCGCTGGTTAAGTTGAACTAAACTTAAATTTATATGTATTTTAAACTCAACGGCTGTTAAGCAGTGCCCCACGTATTATATGTTGTTTAAAAACAACATGTGGCAGCACTACGATAAATGTTGTCGAATTCATATGGTCTGCATTGGTAGTTTAAGCGCCCAATTTTATGCGTTACTGATTTATAGATTGGTTGGTTTAAACACATTTTTAAGTCCCATATCAAAAAAACTTATACTACAGAATAAAATGTTCTTTTAGAATCGAGCAAATATTATTTTGATTAAAAAATGGCTTTAGAATAAATTACAGTAGAGATTATGAAAGTTAAATCGGGCAGCCAGCCGGGCAGCTCGCATGTTAAAAAAAAGGCTCACAGCACAAAGACAAATCTCATATGTATTAACGTTCTAGAAATTCTGATTCCAGAACAACCATTCACCATTCAGTAAAGCTTGCTTAATATAATCCAGGATCCTACAAAAAAAAACCAAATTTTTCTAAAGGGCGAAATCTAAAATTTTTAATAGTCTTATGATTGAAAAATAAAATTGCAATTTGTATTAAAAATACCGTTATACCTGCATCTTCATGTAGGCAGCCGAAAATTCCACGGTCAGCCTCTGTTTAATTAAAAAAAGTGTTTTTGCACAACACAAAAATCTAGATTATAACGAAAGGCTAATGTCGAACCCTGATAACTTTAACCAGATACAGTTGTGGGACGCCAAACTAGAAGAATTAACAGACGATACGCAAAAAGCGCAAAGGCAGACAAACAGAGTGCCCGATTGCCCTTAAGCAATAATGACAATGCCACCCGAGATGCTGCACCGTACAGAGTAGTTTTACATCTACATTGCAATTTAAGTATTTTTTTCCTTTTGGGTAGGATTTTATTTTAAAAATACAAACAAAGAACACAAACAAAATTGAAAATTTGTTTTTTTTTGAACCTTTTAAAAAATTGAGGGGTGAAAATTTTACCTATTTTTGGCTTGGATATGCGACAATTTTAAAAACAATAATATTTGTTTCTAATTTATAACCCTCTATAAAAAAAATTGAGGGATAAAAATGTTACATATTTTTGGTGTTGTTGGGTAGCATTATTAGCAAAGAACTTACCTACTATGGTCCTAAAATGTAACATTTTTTTTTTTTAGAAAAGATCAAAAAGAACGGTAGGTATAATGCAGAATAAGAGGCAACATTTATGCCAGAAAACAAAATGCTTCAACGTTTTCTCCCATTCGTTACCACTGTATGTCATAAATAATACTTTGTAGTCATATTTCACTTCACTATAAATTATTACGAGAATAAAATGTTGGCAAAATTGTTATTGAAAATAAAAATGTTACAATAAAAAAATTATGACATAAGTTGTAATAAAGTTTACAAAAAAAAATTTTCTTAAACAATAACACCAATAAAAAGCCCATTTACCGCCCCTCCTTTTCCCCCTTTTGTGTTAACTACAAATAGGTTATATTTAATTTAAAGCATTTTTGTTAAATTTTTTTTGTAGACAACTTTTAGAAAACATGACCCAAAAAATCTAGTTTTTTTCAAAGAAGATTTTTTTTTGTTCAATTGCAAACTCTCTGCTTTTATAAATTAAATTTTCTTTGTAGAAAATTTTATTTTCTCTTTTAGTTTTTTTTTCATAACACTTGACTTCACAAATCAAATTTACTCCTACCCAATCATTTTGTCAATTTGTAGAAAAGAGTTTTATCTCAGTTATTTTCAATTTGTTTTACACAAAAAAAAAAAAATCGGGTTGGCTTTATTTTAAGAAATGTTTGTGTATTTTTTTTACAAAAAAACCCTGGATAAAAAGGATAAAGGAAGGAGAGTTAGACATAAAATTAAACAGTGTTAAATTGAATTTGAGTTTTTGTTTTATTGTAGCTGGTGGTTGTTGGAAGTTCATTTTAAATATAAGTAATTCTTTTAAAGGAGGTTTTGTAAAATTTACCGGGCTTTAAATATTCTCCACTGTTTACCAAAAAATTGTCGTTATATAATTAAAATGTTTATGTTCAATTTATTTTTTATCTTTCCCTTTTTACTTACGCAATTTTGCCGCAGTGTAGTTATTTTATTTGCATATAAAGTGTTTTAAAATTGTAGAATTCCTTTTCCTTTTATGTACTTAAGTACAAATTTATAGTTTTTTTTTTAATTTTTAATGTAAAAAAGTGTCAATCTTTGAAATTTTTCTTTTAATTTTATTCTTCTTTGTATTTTTTTTTTATCAAATACTTGCAAAAGTTCTTGCTGTACAAGGTTCTTCTTTAACTTAAGCACATATCGCACCCATATGAAGAGGAAATGAAGAGTTTTAAAATATTATTTTAAATCTTAAAAAAAGGAATTATTCTTTTATTATTAAGAAGACAAAATAAATTTAAGGTGAATTGAATGTTGTACCTTAGAAACGTTGGCTCTCAACGATGATCTCTGCTGAAATCAATTTCCTAACAAAAAAAAAACAAATTATAATGGAAACTAGGAACACAAAAATATTCAGAACAAATTTAGTTTAAAAATTTGTCAAGATTGATTTTTAAACGGGTGATATAAATATAGACAAAAAATGACAACCAGAGAAAAAACAACTTAAACTCAATAAACACCATATTGAATCAATAAGAAATGTTGGAATTTTTTATTTCAATATGAAACTATATTAATTTAAAGTTGTCCTATTTTGATAATTTAAATATGGAAACAGAAGGGAAATAATATTTCCGGCATTGAATAAATAGAGCAATATTGTCGTCTTTTAAAATAATGTGGGAAAGTTATTGAAATTATGTTCTTTTTGTTTTAGAAATAAAATAAAATTAATATTATCAAAGTAATTTTTGGGATCCCACTTAGCGTACTATTGATACCGCTTCGGATTGATTTAAGTACGGATGGATTGTACTACTGCCTGGCCTTTAAAATGGACCATGTAACCCGAAATCGATGTTTCATCATCTGCCAATTCAATACTGTGTACAATAAATCATCCACAAATTAAATTTGACCAACATTTTTTAAAAACGTTCACAACACACAAAATTACACAACCAAGTGAAGAGGGAATCAATCATCTGATTTGGCCTACATCTTGGTTTAAATTTATATTTTAAAATGTTTCTTATTAATTCAATATTTTGCAATTAAAAATTCAGCTTAATAAGGAAATGAATTAAATAAAAATCCTAAAATAATATGGTTCATCTTTAAAACAACGTTGATTCAACATATCCCACAAAATAAATGTAAACCACATTAATTTCCGGTCGTGAAGAGCCCAGCTGAAGGCCACAGGACGGTCCCCAAGTCTCGTATAGTGAATGGCCTTTAGATATAATGATAAGCTTCATTTTAGTGTAGTAGTGCAAATAAGTTGTGCCGTGCCGGTCAATCAGGACAAGGGCCGGAAATGAGGCATTTAAAAATAGCCATATCGGTAGGTTTTTCTTTAAAATATGTGTGCAAAATATTCAGAAAAAATTTAAAAGGGTTATGAATTTTTTTTTTTAATATCTAATAAAAGACTCCAGAAGCCTTATTTTTTGAAGAGATGGACTTTTAACAGTTTTTTTTTAATTTATGTTACGATCCTTAAAACCAAATATTCTTCTTTAATTTCAAGTCCTTTAAAAATTTTAAATTTTTTATAGAATATTCTTTTTCTTTCCTTTTTTTTAACAAATTTCCTCAATTTTCTTTCTCTTGTATTTAAATAAATTGTTGCTATTGTAGTTGGTGTCGCTGTTGTTTAACTGCATTTTGTGTCACTCCCTTTTTGGTGATACTCCCATTTGTACAACTACCGGGACTCAAAGTGTATACATACTATATAAAGGATGTGAATGTAAGTGAATGTCTGCTATTTACACTAGAACTATTTTTTGTTTGTAGGAGTTCCATGCTAGTACTGCTCCATACACTAGACTCGTCCTGTATCCTGTTCCTTAAACTTTCGTTTCGTTTCGTTCAGTTCAGTTCGGTTTTCTTGTATTTGCTTAAGTTTAGAACAGCTTTTATAATCTTTAACATTTATTAAAAATAACAAAAAAAGAACTTAAGAATGCAATTTAGACTGGCATTGGAGTATTAAAAAAGAAAACAGCACTTAAAACGGAAAAGGGAAATGTGATTGTATAGTGTAGGGAGGGACTTAAATTTTAAATATTGTATGTGTATACGATAAAATTAAATAAAGAGAAAAATTATTATAATGACTTAACATGGCTTTGAATTAAAAGAATCAAAAACTACAAAGGAAATAAATGTGGAGAAAATAAATATAAAAAGTTAAGTACAATTGTTTTAAATTGAAAAAAAATTATGTACTTGTTTTTACTCACCACTACTAGTGGTGAATGAGGGTGTCTTAGTTTGTCATTCCGTGTAAAACTCTTTTTAACATTCATCTTAGACCGCATAAAGTAAATTTATTCTAGGTCCTTTAGTAATATGTCTGTTGCAACCACCCTCACTTCCGAACGACTTAAATGAAGAGGACAATATTGGTGTCAAATAGTTTCTAGTTCTTCTAAGCAGTTTAGGATTGAAATCCAGCTAAATCGAATTAGTAGAAAAATAGTTATGAATCCAAATGGGGAACAACCACCCTAAAACATTGATAGTTCTTCTTCAAAAACCGGCGTATATTGGTGGCCGAATACACCGATAATTATTAAATTTTGCACAAACTGTTTTTGAATGGCCAGTGATGATACTGCCAAATTTCTTAAAGATTGGTCCATAATTGACAATAGGCCACAAATAAAGACCACTCTCGGGAAATACTATAGTGGGCCAAAGACCGTAACAAATAATGCTTTTATAACACATTTTGGCCTCTCACAGTTTTAAAGGACAAAAATCATACGAGACAGAAAAATTCTACAAAATGTTTGACCACCAAAGCATTAATAAAAAATAAAATTAGTTTTAATTAAATATTAATCAAGTGAATTAAACGTTTAATCAAGTGAATTGAACGTTTAATTGATACTATTAATTTGTTTACTAGTGCTAATTCAATTAGTTTTTTAATCAATATCACAAATTTTTTAATTGCAATTTTTATTATTTTCTCTGTACCAAATTTCGAAAAGATAGGTCCCTAATAAACCGTAGACCCCATTTAAAGTCCACTCTCGAAAAACACTTTGTGCTCGTTAAAAACGTAATGAACAATTCTATTAAAGTTAAATTTGATCTTTCATAACTTTAAAGAATTAGAGATCATACAGCAAAATTTCGTGAATATGGGGTTTTAATTCACCGTAGGTCAAATATCAAATCTCCTACTGAAAAGAACTTTAATACGCATAAAACCAAAATAAATCATGATATTTAATTGATGTTAAGTTCAATTTTATTTTATATAACTAGAAATAAAATCATAAACTTTCGTGAGGATTGACCAATAATTTAATATATAGGGCCCACTCGAGAAATTTTTCTGCCCATGGTGGAAGGTATCACAGTCTTGTTTTTCCCAAGGACATCACAATGAACCGCATTAAACTAACTTCACGCTTAACTTCTCTGCCTACTCGAGCAACCCTTAATTTTCTTATAAATTTTCCTAAACACTTCCACTGTCTTAAAACGTTTACTTTTAAAAAAAAAAATCTTCAGGGCAAGGTTAAGGGTTTTTGAAATTACCCCTTTTAATATTTTCAAAATTTCCTTAACTTTCTAAAATACAATTGTAACAGGCGCCTTTAAAAAAAGTTTTCATTTGTTTAGCCGATAGCGTAAACGCATTGGTTCTGAGAGGAGCGGGTGGTATGCCAATAAATAGCATGGCTCTTTGCAATACGTTTCTCGGGGGGCGAACCGTGAGCTTCGCGCAGTGTTGGCAGATTTTTTTGAGCTCCATCGCCAAACCGGATGGCAGAAATCGCCAAACGGTTATTTTTTTCTTTAATTTAGTTTTGCATACATTAAAAGCGAGTATAAAAAAAAACTAAAATTAAGTACACAAGTCTTTAAGATTGTACACTTCAGCCTCTTCGATTTCATTATTGCTGTTTTGACCTGATACATTTTTGATACAAAGGGTGTGTGTGAAACGGTAGCAAAGTTCTATGTAGAATTAAAATTGTAAAAAATTTCTACGCTAATGTCAAAATGTGTACTAGCCCCCAGGGCTAGTGAAATTTTATTCACCTCAACAGTGTCAAAAATTTACTTCCATTAGTACTTTGCTACCGTTTCACACACACCCATACTATTAGAATTAAACAGTTAATGAATATAAAATTCACTTAAAATGATAACAAAACAAAAATCATGTGAAAAAAGTTGTAAATTTTTGTTTGTTAATTAGTAATGATAACATAATGATAAGTTAAGGATAATGACAGAGAAGGTGTTCTAAGTCCTCCTCCTCCTCCTCATTTTCGTCATCGCAGCTACGGCCGTAATCATAGTGTCCGCCTTTTACACGCTGTGCATGCCTACCTATACGGTGTCCCATGACAAAAAATAGCATAAGTTATACGTACCTTTTGATCACCGATAGAAGAAACACGGTTCGCCCGTCATTCATTCAAGGTCACAATTGCCTGGCAATCCCGCATCCAGTGTTCGCGTTGCAACTGTCACTATTAAGCGATCACGGTAGTCAATCGCCGGAGTTCAAGTTTGTAGGAAGGCAGAGGTACCCCAACGCCTTTCAGACCTAGTGGTAAGGAAGTGCCAAGTCTAGCAAGCACATCTGCCCCAACGTTTCCCGCTTTATCCCCGTAATATGAGACCCATTTGATTCTGTATATTGAACTGGTCAACCATCTCGCCAAGGGCTAAGGGCGAGTGAATCCAAAGCCGTAATGGCGACATGAATATCAGAGTAAATATCCACGGCAGTCGTCGATATAGCCAGACAGTCTGAACCAGTCTACAGCTTCTTTGATCGCAAGTATATCTGCCTGAAAGGCGCTACAGTGAACCGGAAGTCTTCGCGATAAATTGAGGTTGAGCTCCCCCCGAGTGTAGTGCAAAGCTAATTTCCTCTCGTGCCTTTCAGCCATATTTGGGTAAAATTATTCTTACATTAGAAAGCCACAACTCCTTCTGATTAAATAATTCTTAATAATAACATAAATATGTTTACCGCAACGAACTGTACAGTTATTTAACAAAAAAATATTTTCTTAATTCCTAAAAGGAACATGTTTTGGCTGACAAATCACCATACGATTATTTGTATTATAAAAAAAAAATCAAGTTTCTTTGTTTTATCATAATCTTAAATAAAATTCGAATATTCGGTAACTGGACAGGTTGCAAACAAAAAAACTTAAAATTTTTCATTCGTTTTATCACATTAAATAAATGTTTTAAAATAAAATCTGGAAAAAATTTATTGCGAAGCACTTTTCCGGTATTTTAATCATTTGGTTGCCATTACAACAACAACAACAAAAACGAGAATATAAAAACGACCAGAAAAACAACTTATTTCTTCTGAAATTTCCCTCTGAGAAGCCTGTTGGAAGAAAAATGTATTCATATAACGCGCTTCATAATTCATTTGAAGACTTTTGTTTTCAGCACACGAGTCCTTTTTATTTATTTCAGTTGCTTTTTTTCAAAAGGATTTTATAAAATTTCTGTATAATTTTCTTGGTATCATTGTTTATAGCACAATAAAAACAACAACAACAACAACACCAACTTTACATTAAATATATCAAAAGCAACAACAATAAAATAACCACAACAAAAGCAATAACAACAATTTTATATAATGGGTTATATGTTTTATTGTTGTTGTTGGTACTTAAACCATATTTGTTCAAAAAAAAAAAAAGAAGGACTTATTCATTCATTACAAAAGAATGAAGAAGAGAAAATAAAGCGTATAAAAACAAAGAGAAATAAAAATAAATTATGGCAAAATACAATTAACTAAAAGATGTAAAGTATGTACATACAAACACAACAATAAAAAAACCAGCTCATACATAACTAAAATATGCAAACATTAAATTCAATTCGTTACACTGTGTAAGAAAGCAATAAAAGGCAATTTCAAAAACTACCAGGAACCGAATGCCTTCGTTTTTTTTTAAAGACTTGATTTGTAGCTGCCAGCACAACTATCCTAAGCAAAATCGCCGAAATCAATGAGTGAAAATTCCCAAATGAAAATTCGCCTAACGCTAATGAAAAATTGTGGAAAAATTCAAAATGGAAATTATATCTAAAAATGGTGAAAAAGCTCAAAAAATAACAAAAAAAATTTATTTAATAATTCTCTCAAAGTAGCATGTGTTCAAATCTAAGCCGATCCGAAGTTTTTTGTGGCGGAAAATTTTTGATTTAGACGTAGAGAGTATGTGGTTACAAATTATGGTGTCACTTGCCACACACCAAGAGACACAATGGATCTTTTGAAAGAAAACTTCAAAAATCACATTATTTGTGGCAGAGGAGGAGTGAATTGGCGATTTGACACTTTTACACTATTTTTTGTGGGATTTTTTGGAATCAAAAATGTACAGCAATAACCCCACAACTGTTTAGAAGCTTAAAAACTCACAGAAAAAAAAATCTCAAGAAAATTTTTTACAACACAGTTTGTTAAAAATATAATTTTAGGTCAACAAAATTTTTATTTCATTCAATGAAAAAAATTATCAAATTTACACTTTGCAAAAAAGCACTTAATAAAACATATTTAATAACGAAATAATTAAATATTTCTTCATTTTTAATAAAAAAAATATTTGAATCAAAGTAAAAGAGTAGTTTTACAACATTTGTCTATTTTTTTATTAGCTCATAATTCTCATTCGTTTTACAGTTTTTTTTTTTTTTTGTATAATGACTTTAGTTTTTCCAAAATCTTTGGAAAAAGGTTTCCTGATGATCTGGCCTAAGCAACCAGCGAAATGCGCATAAGAACTTGCTTATCTCCCCACAATAAATGTTAGTGTACTTATCAAAAGAATAAAAATTGGGAATTTATCAAATCATTATTAATTAATAAATAAATATAAAGATTCGATAAACATTTTTTTTTGATTTATTCAATATTTCCAACAATTTATTTTAAGAAATCACGTAAATATTTTGTTGAAAAACATTTTGACAAATTTTTTTAATCAAATTCCGTTTTTTTTAACCACAAACTTCATTGTGTTCGGTTCAGCTCATTAATGTTCGTTCGTTTCGGTCGTGCTTAGCGCTCTTTTGGCTGGTAAAAAAAATCTAACATTTTTTACAAAAACAAAATACACATACGAAAAAAAAACAAAAAGCCAGCAAAATAATTGTACACAAACAAAACATATACACAGTGCAGTCATTGCCAAAAATTTTTGTTTGTTTATTTCTTTATCAATGTAAAAAAGGAAACATTATGGAACATTAAAATATAATGTTTGTCTACAGTATCACTACAATTGTTCTGTTTTCTGACGAAGAACCAAATAATATATAATGTTCGGCTCTTTCTTGAAAATACTTACAAACTGTATTAAGGGTTGTGTTCGCCTACAAAAACACTAAAAAAAATTGATATCGTTCCTGGGTGTGTGAACCGAACGAAAGGTAAAATCGCATACTTTTTACACCTCTTGCCAGCAAAATTTAAAGGCATGCCTGTTTTCTTAAGCAAAACAAAAAAATCCATTAGAGTTTAACGACTCAAAATATCTTATTTAGTATTATGCCCACTAAATCTTTAATACATTCTTATTTACAGCATTCTCTCTATGTGCCTTTCCCGGATTTCAGCCAATTCTTGCAGAGACACTGTGGCGAATGCAAAATTTAAAGGCATATTTGCTGTGTCTAAATATATGAACAATAAATAAATAAATAGTCCAACAACAATAGTAGCAAAACACTACAGCAAAATATTCAAACAAACTTTTTGACAATTTTCTTTGTACACCTAGAGAAAAAATATACGGCCCTGTTCTACAAATCAAAATCAAATAAAATTGAAAGTGCTGCAGATTTTTAGTTAAATTTTCTAGAAAATTAACATAGTTTTTCCTGAGATGAAGTGTATTTCTAATCAGCGTTTAAAAAACTGAAGTCAAAGTAGAAAAACTGCAATTTCTTCCACTTTTCACTGTTGCTTTTACTTCTGATTCATTAAATGTAAACTGTCGCTGTCATTCCAACTCAAAAAGCCTTTGTACACAAATTTTCGTTTTTTGTTCGAAAGTTTTTGCTTTCGACTGCATTTTTTTAAACACTGATTCTAATAAAGATAAGAACTATCACTCAATATTATCTCGGACATATGGAGGGCTCAGAGCTGAACCGAACCAAGTCCTATAATATATCACGTATATGTATTTGAAATCTGGTGCGAAAATCTCCGCAAAATTTAACTCAATCCAGTTCTGTAATGAGGTAAATGAAAAACAGTTTCGTTCCTAAGGTAACGGTAATAAACCCAAGTCAGTGGCTCCAGTAATTAATGGCAATTTACTTACTCAAACTCAATATATTTTCGAATTTTCTTTTTTGACTTGGTTCGCTTCAGCTCTGAGCCTTCCATATTACTGTAGAAAATGTAAAAGTATTATTGTCACTTTAATCATACTTTTGGGATAGTAATTAAACCGCGAATTTTGTTTAAATCCCGAAATTCAGAATTCTGGAAAACGACAAGAGCGAAAGTTTCGAAATTAAAAAGGTAAAGCATCCGATAAAATGTGGGTGGGCTTGGAGAAGTGGGCATGGCGCTTTCCATACTAAGACATTATAGATTTCTGTATATCTGGAGAACGGCAAGAGCTAAAATTTCCAAATTAAGTGCAAGATTTTGGTAATGAATAGACAACAACGGACAAAATGTGGGTTTTCTGTTCTTATCGCGCTATGCTGAAGGGTATAAAAGATTTGGCATAGACGAATAGCACTGTTACTAGTTTTTTTTTTATAAAATTTGTTAAGATTTCGATTAGTTACTTCACTGAATCTCTGTATGTCTTATTCCGTAGCTTATAACTGTACGCATGTTTTTAAAAATGTTCCATTAGCGCTTCAAAAAAAAACAACATTTTTATTAGGATATTTTTTTCTGCGTGTAGCTTTTGTTGTTGTTATTTTTTCTTTTTCATTTTATAGCATACCAGGCAAAACAACAGAAAAGACAGCACAGCAGCCAAAAAGACAGCAACCAAACATTTGAAAAATGCAAATTATTTAATGGAAACTAATTTATGCCAAAAATGTCAGAGATTGCCAAAGTTTTTCTTAAAAATAATTGCGAGTAAATATTTTAATATTTAAATAGTGAGTGAAGGAAGATATTCATTTTGAAAAGTAAGCGAAGTTTTTACTGGGCTGTACAACTTTTCACGTGAAATGCTGTCAAAACTCATATGAGAAAAACTTGGGCGAAATTTCTATGAAATCATCAGCCTTGTTACGGTTGTCGTTTACGACTGTGTCGTTTTTTGTCACAGATTAAAGTAACACACAACCTCTGTTCTTTAGATTACCACAAAAAGCATCTTATGGTGTTTTCTTTTCTACAAAAAATGTCACATTTAATTAAAAGAAAAATGCAATTTGGTGTTCGTTTCTTAAAAATGCTTTGCTCTCTAACAGGGCAGTGTGTTTTATTCTAAAAAAATCACTCTTAAATGCAGGGCTGCCAGAAATTTTCAGCAAAAAATCTTAATTTCACCATAAAAAATTCTTATTTTTGAAGAAAAAATCTTTTTATAATAAAAACAATTCATATTTTATTTATTACATAAAATAAACAAAAAAAAAACATTACAAAAAATTTAATTTCTTATACTAAATTGTATTATTTAGTTTAGTTTTTTTAAATGGGAACAAAGAATGTTTTTTTTAATTGAACCTAACCTTCGTCTAGACAAAACAAAAAATCTTGTTTTTGGGGAAAAAATCTTAAAATCTTTTTTCGGTTAAAAAATCATAAAAAATAAGGTAAAATCTTACTTCTGGCAGCGCTGCTTAAATGTCATAAGGCATTGCACTTTACGCCCCGTATGAAAAGAGAGTGTTGATAGTCTGTTTATATTTATATTGGGTTACCAGACGAAGTTGGGAATAAATCGCTTCTTATCAGAACAGTAAAAATTTTAAGTTTTAATATTTATTTTTTCTATTATTTTATAGTAAAAACAAAACAAAGCATTACATTGTTAATGGAAGGTTGTCAGTGGTATAAAATTTAAATGAATTCGGTGTTATAAAATTACTTTTGAAAAAAAAACGTCAAATCAAGAAATCGTAAAAACTTGGTGTTAAACAATCGGCAATCTGGCAAAGGTATTTTCTTGTTTACATATTTTATGAGAAACAAACTAAAGAAATTGGAGTTTCGTCATTCATTTTGTACATTTATTTATTTATTTAATATTAATCTATTAACAAATTAAGGTTTATGTATATTCTTTTATATTTTGACGAACACACTTTTTGATTTATGTACATATTTTTTTTATATATTGAAGAACAAACTTTTTGTCAGCTGTTAAAAACAGGGCTATCCAATTTTGTGTTTTGTCCTCGTCAAATAAAAAATTGCAGTATTACATGTTCGGCAAGACATTTTATACATGCCCTTTTTAAAATGTGGTATTTTTTTTGTAGAAAAGAAAACGACAACCCAAATAAGGCTGAATTTTGATAGAACTGTACTTAGTTCATTTTGTAAAAAACTTACGAAATGTTTCTGGCAACATGTGCATACAAATGCGAAATAATAATAGCTGCACTTATTTTGCGTTGAATTTCCAGAAAATGGAAAAAATTATAAATTTTATATTAAATAAGAAATTAAAAATTCAAATATGACAACCGAAAACAAAATTTTTTTATTCATATTTACTTTCTTTTTAATTTAATTTTCATTAAAAAAGTCCTTTTTTTAAATAAATTTGGTTTTTTTTTACATACGCAAAACAATGTCGCATACTTTTAAGAAATAAAAACCTCAAATTGTGCCAACACGCGAGATGGGTAACATTGCTAGATTTCAAGTTTTTTGTATGAAATAATTAATGTTGCACAATGTGTTTCACAAATTGAAACAGAGAAATAGGCTTTAGAACGGAAACCCTTTTTAATATATACTCTGGGGACAATTCTTCTATTTTATGAGACTGTGAAATGAAAAGTTTTTTACCTTTTCATACAACTTTTGATTCGTCTGGAAAATGTATAGAAAATTATATTTTAAACAAAAACAATATTCGAAAATTTGTTTTAAATGTAATTTTCTATGCGAATGTTAACGTTCGAGATCGACGAACAGGCTGTTAAAAATAGTTTAAACGTGTTTTCACATGAAAAAAAGTGGAACGAAACCAAAAATATTTTTCACAGTTACACAACTACAGCCGATTACCTTCTTTATAACAAGAAGTGAAAGCAAAGCCAATTTAAAAAATAATTTTCATAAAAAATTTGTATTTTAAAAAGATAGAAAAATTGCTTAGAGGAAAGCGAGCCAGTGATAAGGAATACCTAATCAACTATTTTGAAGAGAAAATGTGGGCATTGCAAATGAACGTAATAACCACCAACATATTTACAGAGCTGTTACTGCAGATGGTGCCAAATTTAAAAAAAGTAAAATGTAAAAAGCAAGCGGGTGTATAACATTGGTTTGGTACGGGCAGAGGGTATATTACTCCTATATAAAGTGAATTTTCATTTTCGTTTTTTTTTTTAGAAGTTATTAAAGCAATTTAATTTTTTATTTTAACTTTTTAATTTTTTTTTTCTTCTATCCCACAATGGAGAAAGTAATGGAAAGTAAAAATCTTCGGCATAGCCTTTTTTTTATATTGCAATATTAATATTTTGTTGTTGTGTATCTACTAATTTAATACTTCATACGCGCAATTAAAGAACATCCCTTAATAAACGAAAAGAATATTAAAATAACAAAAATAGAGCCAGTCGACAGTAATGAAACGCCAGAAGTAGGATTAAAATCCAATTCAGTCTTACTTAGTGCAGCTGTGGACAGCTGTGAAGAAAATGTTGCTACTTGTAGCAATGTAATATCTACAGGCTGTGCTTCAGGTGCTTGAGTTTCATATACCAACGAACAAGATGAAAAATAAAAGCTTACAAACTCTGAAAATTTGTTTTTGTTTTACATGTATTTTGCGCGAACGAAAGCGTTCGAGTGACATCGTGAAATGTGTGGTTAATGTGAAAAAAACTGCTAAAAGTTAGGGAAAAAACTTGCTGAAATGGAAAGAGCAAACCTCTTTAATAAAATAAACTAAAATGAAAGAAAAATTTCTTTTATAATACAAATACGTAAACAAAAATGTTTTTTTAAGTAAAATTGGTGTATGATCCTTTTTTCAAATTTTAAATTTTGACTTGAGATGTTTTGTTAAAATGCCACAGAATTGCCTATTAAAATAGAAAGTAACTAGTTCTAACCACATCATTAAACAAGAATTAGCCCCCGGACTGATTTTTTCCCAGCCGTAAATGTTTTACCTAGAAAATCATGTGCCAAAATGTTACCCTTGCGTTTTAGTGTACTAATTCGTTAAACGCAGCATTAGTCAAGTTGTTGTGTTTCACCAGAGTATCAGAGAAGTTAAACAGTCCACGACCACCTTATACCTCGCCTCATAAGAGGAAAGCGCTTTAAAAAGAGGCGTGGCTATCTGAGATCACAAATAACCTCAAGCTTCTTGAGTTTCTCTTCAAACATTCTCCAGCACATTTGAGGATGGCGTAAATCAGGGTTTAAAAACTGCAGTCGAATCAAAAAACTGTCAAACAAAAATGAAAATTTGTTTACAATTTTTCGCTTCTTTAGTTGGTTTGCCAGCGACTGTTTACATTTTATGAATTAGAAGTACAAGCAACCGGTTTTTCTACTTTGACTGCAGTTTTTAAAACGCTGCCAAAAATATACCGGCAAGCAGTATTGACATGAGTCTGCTTCGAATTATCAGTGAAGCACACTTGATTTGCGAGTTCTTGCCAACAAGAAAATAAAAATTATAAAATAAAAATTTTGTTCGGAACAAATTCAAAAATTCGCCTTTAAGAGTTGGATAAGACCAGTAAAAAAATGATTTACCATTCTGATGGGAATACCAAAAATCTGAACGAAATTTTTAAATGCTAACTTACTGAATTTCTAGCCTTAAACGATAGGAAATTCTTTAAAAACGAAAACTTTCGATAGAAAGGAGCCATAGACTAACGATGTCAAAGAATTTAAATAAAATTCTAATAAAAAAAAATTCTTAGGATAAAAATTATTTTTATAAAAAGATTGCTAGAATTTATACCTCCTCTCCAAATTTTTACTATTGCAGCCTCTTTAGGAGTTCACTTCCTCACACAGTTTGGGAATCCCCATTAAATTTAACTTAAACGAAAACAAAAACAGAATGTCTAAACGTATGTTCTCGGCAAACAAAAAAAATTAAATTAAAGCAAAATTTTTGTTAAATCAACATTTGAAAAAGTTTTCCGCTTTTCGTCGGTATCATTTGAAATTTGTTTGCTGATTTTTCAAAAAATTACAAACAACAGGAAGACAAAGGAGAGTGTTCTAAAAAAGAGAGATATGAATGGAATAAATTAAATGTTTCGTTTTTTTTTTTTTTTTTTTTTTGCCAACAATACGCAAATTATGATAATGATGACCTAATTAGAAAGACGAAAATGTTCATAATGATGAAGTCTAAAATTAAAATCAATTAAGTTGTTAAACACATAAAGAATAAATTAGTTTATTAAGAACTTAGTCAATATGTCCTAAATATTAATTTGTTTTTTGTGTATGAAGAAATAAAAACTCAATGAGTTTTGCATAACTTACAAGGCACATAACCCAACAAAGTTATGAATTTGCCTTATTTTTTAATTCTAGACATTTATACTACACACTGTAAAATACAAAATAAAAATAACAAGTTTCTAACGGGTGATTCTGGTTAGTACTGGCAAAGTATTGAGTAGTGGTATCGAGTATTTGCACTGTAATGTAATTACTGTCTTAATTTTTTCTTTTAGACAATTCATTATCAAACAATGTCCAAGTGTCTACGAAAATCTTTTTTATGACGCATTAACAAGATTAAAACCAACATTTTAGGGTTTTAGCAGAAATTTTTTCACTTTCTTAAAATGATTCACAAAAATCCAATAAAAATCTTAAGCATGTACGAATATTTTTGTGAGTCATAAATACATAAATAAATTACAAGCCATAAAATTCGACTTTAATATTTAATTAAACAACAAAAATAATAAAATACGTCTTGATTAAAAAGTTTTAAGATAATTTGTTAAAAAAAAATGTATAAAGAAGAAAACGGGGAACGTTTTCTATTTAGGAAAAAAAATATTCAGATTCTAAAGTCTTCATAAAAAAGAAAATAAGATCAAAACTGGGCTTCAAAAAATTCATTGAAAAAATTTAAGTGTCAGGGGTTTTTTAAAGGTTTTACTTAGATCTTTCAAAAAAAGGTATTTAAACTGTCTTTAAAGCAGGGTTTCCAAATCATATTCCAGAGCTCACAAAACAAAAGTCAACAAAACTCTCTTAAAAAATTGTTACCTCTTATACCTTTTTTCTCAATCTATTATTAGGTTTTTTTAAGAATCACATTGAAATAAAAAAATTCTCTCTGTACAAATCAATTGGGAGGGCATATTACGGCATGAGATATCGATCGAGGTTTCCATTTAAATTGTAGTTGCCTTAATTCGGTCCCCACTTTCTTTTTAAGGAATCCGCAGGGTTGGCAAAGTTAGAACAATTGCATTTTATTTAACCATCAAATCACCCTCAAAAAAACGTCCGTTGGTTACCATCGTGTGTGGTTTTACACACATATACAATGTCTGTCTACTTTGCTGTGGCGCCATATTTCGTTTGTAATCAAAGTCATTATTTAAGTAACATTAACGATGTATATATCACGTTAGTGGTCCACAACATACCATACAAAGTGTGCGTGTATTTTATATAAGCACAGACTTTATAAAATATAGATTGTATGCAGTTCGCAATAATATAAAAAATATTCACATTTTGTCTCAAGTGAAAATAACATAGAAACTACATATGTGTGGAAAACCACACACGAGGGTAAATTACGTAAGTCCTCAAAAAATATTTCGTTACTAAAAAATATTTTTTCATCAAAAAATGTGTTTTCAGTACTTAGTTGATATTGCTAATTAGTTGTTTCAAGAAGTTGTTTAGTGTACCTCGAAAATTTTTTTTGGTTTATGGTGTAAAAAGTATTCCTTTTGTGTGGTTTTTCACACAAGGATGTTTTAAAATAGAGGTCCACACCACGCATTCAAATCGTTGAAGCGGTTATTCATTTCTCAAATAAAGTAAAATCAGTGGGAAATTGTATTAACAAGTTACACCTCATACGCGTAGAATGCATCTACGTATCGAACACATGCAATAGGATTACTATCTTCTTTTGCAAGCGTCGTATGCGTCTTGGAAAGAAGTCAAGAAAGTATCAAACACATAAAACGCGTGGTTTAGACCTCCAGTTTAAGTCCTTATTGCAATAGATTGCAACGGAGAACAAAGTAAAAGATAATTTAAGTATTTGGGGTAGATGGCCTTGTAAAACTAAAATTATGCTCTTTTACGTAAGCTAATGAAATTCTGTGTATTTTGATGTTAGAATAACCTACAGGGCAACGATGTTTTGCGTTTGTATTCTCGCAAGACCAATTGCACCAAACACTGAACGTTGCTATTGATTTATTAAAAAAATTTGATGCAAACTCATCACAAAAGCAAAATATCAGTTGCGTTATAGTAGCGCTCTGTAGAGAAAAATACATGACTTTTAATTCCGTAAATAATGCCCTGCATTATTTCTACATTCTTCTCCATCGAAAGTCTAAAGTTAGAACTGTTCCCCCGATCACAAAAGTTATAATAACGATTTAGTCTAAGATGTAAAAGAATTATTTGTTACCAATCAGACTCAGGTCTGTTTATTTTATATCAATCTCTTTAAATTAAACAACAATTTCTTTGGCATTCTCTTCTGTTTGAGAGCCTATTTCAGTTTAAATTTCAAATAAAGCCACTTTGTCCCAAAAATTGTATCACGTTTTTTCGGCATTTCTCAAAATTTATATTGTTCATTTGTTTAACTGAAGCAAATAATTTAAACAACAGCAAAAAAAAATGTTTTACAATAAGCGAATTGTTTACAAATATCAATGGCCATAAATTAAGTTTCTTTGGAAAATATTTGTTGAAACAAAAAATTTCTAATTTATGGTACGAAAAAATCAATAAACCGGAAAAAACGAAATAAAATTAAACTAAAAGTAGATCACAGGTTTTTTTTAAGCAAAGGAAACACTAACAAGCATTAAAAACATCGCATACTTTTAGGATTGTATTCTTCTTCTTCTGTTCCATTTAACCCTTGTGGAGCATAAGGCCTTTGTGGAGTTTTCTAATAAACTGTCTGAACATGCATTGCTCCCTCGCAAATATGTAGAGCTTGCCGCCGAAGCGGGAGGATTGGGCACACGTCAAAGAAAACACTTATCCTTTCCTTTGATGTTTCATTCATGTTTATTGTTTAACACACTTGCCAGGATTCCTTAAATGTTGAAAGGATAAAGAAGAGCTTATTGAGTCCGGACACTCCTTGTTTATCTAGGCAAAGGCGTAAACTTCCTGGAAGCTCATTGGTGCTACCGTTTATCATTGAAGATTCCTTCACTACTTTTTCTTTTGCACTCTCCTGCTATAATAGCACAATAATCTATCCGGTCATAATCCCCGAATAAGTTGAGTTAGCCCAAGACTTAATGTGTCGTTGCTCACACTAGGTAATATTATAACGACTTTTATAATATCATTGCCCAGTATTCACCTTCTCCGAAGGGTCGGAGGTCGTTAGTCTTCTAATGCCCGTTTTCACAACTTACCGATTGCTTAAAGTAGACTTTAAATGGCCTTATAAAAAGTGTTCCATTATTAAAACGTTACTTTAACCTAAAGTGAGCGGTAAAGTAAATTAAGGTTCACCCTACCTGGTAGGTTAAAGTTAAGTTGTAATAATGGAACACTTTTTATTCGGCCGATAAAATCCTACCTTTAGCTATCGGTAAGTTGTGAAAACGGGCCTAAGTTGGTTACAATACCAAGAATTGGTTCTTGTCTTTGCTAAGACCTTAAGTTACGTTACCTTGTGTACCCAACTCTGCAAATAAGTTATAAAATTCATTAAAGTTAATAAAGCCTTTAAGTAGACTACGTATTTCCAAAAGTGAGCAATAAAAAGGTATTTTCATCTTAAACTTTTGCTAAAACTTCTTCACTTTGAAATGGGGCAATTTAACATTTATGAATTTTCTTATTGCGTTAGAAGCAAAATAGAATCTGACATCATATTTTTCGGACAGAAATTCATAGACCTTAGTTAAGTAATAAATGAGTCTCCATTTCTAAAATTAAATTTACAAAATAATCGAGAAGTAAGAGAAGTTTAGTATTTCCCCAACCATAACTGTCCTAATTTTGTCCTGCAATAACAAAAAATATAACGTCTTAATGACTACACAAATTAATTAATATTATGGCCACTTCTCTAATTATTATTATTAAAACCCAATAAACCCATTTAACTTTAATGTTAAACTATAAAGAAAATACAAAAATTTTAATAGCAAATGATAAAATTTATAGCAAATTATAGTCAACAATGCTTTCAATATGTTTTTGTTCGCATTAAAAAGCTCTATCCTATACGCCCGCTCTCCCAAAAGCTTTAGCAATAACAATAATAATAATAATATTCAAACAATTCAGCAATTGAGTGTTTATTGCCATGTCATAGACATGCAAGTGTTTTCCAACAAAACCATCGATAACTGTGTCTCTGACTGTGATGAAGATGTTGGTGGAAATGATGACGATTATATTGTTGCTGCTAGTGACTGACAGACTAATTCAATACGAGACACAAGCCAATTTCACCATTTGCTATTGCATGATTTTAATGAAATTGTCAGCTTGAGTTTATTATTTTCTCAAAATGTTGTTGCTCCTCGTTACCATTTTCCATTGTGTTCTATAACTGCTAATAGCAGCTGCTCAATGTTGGCTATTTATGTAAATTTTAAGTAATAAAATTTATTTTAACGATTGACTTCAATATTGGAATTTATTTTGATTTTGTTTTCTATTTTTTCTTCAATCACTGCCATTAGCAAATATTTTTTTGTAAAAGAAGAAATTTAATAATAATTTGTAATTGGATTGGTATTTTAGCTACAAAAAACATTTAAATTGCTAGACAAAATTAAAAATGTTCGAAAAAAAAAATTCTAAAATATACATTTTGAGTTGCTAAATATTTCTATTAACATATTGTTGGCACTAAGTCCGATCGAAGTACATATTGGCAAAATTTCTAAGGAGTAACGTTAACACTCAGATTTTTTAAGTTCAGAATACTTACAGTAAGTTAATTGAATGTTTAAAACACTTACCTGAAAATAAAAAGAAAATCATTTTGAAATTATTCAATGTTAACGTAAAAAAGCAGAAGTAACCAAATAGAAATGTAATAGCCCCTTAGCGCAAAAAAAGCTTAAGCGACATAATTTTCAATTTTCGTTTTTTTTTTTAATAAATGACTTTATAAGCAACACTTGCATAATCTTCTAAAATTTCATAGTCAAATAAGGTACCGTTACGATTTTAAAGCCAAAACAATTTTATCTTAAGCCACAAGCTTTATACAAAATTTTTTGCGGTAAAGGCTTAACATAAACTTAAGACTTTAATCAATAAAAACTTAAGACTATTAACTTAATTATATTTAGATCAATATTTATATAGTCCATAGACTATTAACCATATGGTCTGAAGGCTATTTACGGCCAATTTTATCATGTTCAGTTAAAACTATCTATTTCTTTAACTTTCAGTTAACAAAATATGTTTTTGGCAGTTATAACTGGTAGTTATTTATGACTGAACTTGGTGAAATTACCCCTTAATCTCTAAACTATAAACTATACAGACTGTAGTCTATAAGCGATATACATAAAAAGTTCAGAAGCCATAAAAGATATAGTCCATAGACTATAAACGATTTAGTCCACAGACTAAAAACGACATAGTCTGTATACCATAAACGATGTAGTCTATTGACTTAATATTATATAGTTTATAGATAATAAACTATATAGTCTATAGAACATAAACGACACATACTGGTCCATATACTTAAAGTGATATAGTCTTTAGACTATAAATGACATAATCTATAGATTATACATCAGAGTTCGAAAATAGACACTAAATATCGCTCCTTAGTGTTCGGTTCGGTAGATTTGTGGAAAACACAAACGCTAATAGTGTTTGTGTAGAAAACATTTAATTCCGCTCGGTGTTTTTTTTTAATCCACAAACTTCGTTGTGTTTGGTTCGGCTCATTAATGTTCGTCCCTTTTGGATATTAAAAGAGAACGAAATATTTTTTACAAAAACAAAATACACATACGATAAAAAAAACAAAAAGCCAGAAAACATATACACAATAAACACACAAGCTGTTCGTGGTGCGGTCGTTGCTAAATTTTTTTGTTGGTTTATCACTGTAAAAAAAAAGAAACATTATAGAACATTAAAATATACTGCATGTTTAACGATTTCGAACGTAAACGTTCGCATAGAAAACTACATTTAAAACAAAAACAAATTTTCGAATATTGTTTTTGTTTTACATATAATTTTCTATGCAGTGTGACCATATTTTTAAAAAATATAAAGCTTAATCATGCTTAAAATAGATCTAAAAATAGCTAAAGAAAAAAATTTAAAGCCAAAAAATAAAGCTAAATTTTAATTATTTTAAATATGTATTGCGCAACTAACTTGCCGAGTCTGAAAGGTGTCTAAGTATATATAATTTACTTGGCATTGTTATTAGAGGCCAATGTCAAAATGCTCATATTTGAAAATATGACTTTTGAAGTTTTTATAAAAAAATTTTTTTTTAATTATATCAAGCCCTAACCGCGAAAATAGTGTAAGCGACATAAATTTCAGTTTTCGTTTTTTTTTAATAAATGACTTTATTGGCAAAACTTGCATCATCTCCTAAAATGTCATGGTCAAATAAGGTACCGTTGCGATTTTATAGCAAGAACAATTTTATTGTAAGCGAAAAATTTCATACAAAATTTATATGAAATAAAATAAAAAA
This sequence comes from Pollenia labialis, assembly GCA_949318255.1. NCBI lineage: Eukaryota > Metazoa > Arthropoda > Insecta > Diptera > Polleniidae > Pollenia > Pollenia labialis. The sequence continues at coordinate 117,839,443 of OX439143.1, forward strand.
GCTCTCTCATGTAAAATTTGATTTTTGGCGCTTACACTATTTTCGCGGTTAGGGCTCGATATGTAGTTGAAAATATGAAATTCCTAACTTTACTTATCGACTTTAACTTAGACATATAATAGGTGTGTTACTTTACTAACAGGAACATGCAACTAGACAATAAATTTAAAATTTACATAATTTTTCTCTCATTTACTCAAAACAATAAAAAAAAAGACTTCGAAAATTAAAAAGAACATATAACGTTTTACTAATGTGACTTTAACGCACATAATTTGATTTACTATTGCCTTTGCTGGCCGCTTTTAGATGGAATAAATGGAAAAAATGCTTACATCGCTAAATGGACTATCACTTAAACCCTTTATATTAAATTTACATAAAACGGCAGAAACCCCAGATAAACTGTTGTGACTAGAAACGAAAAGTATTGTATGCTTAAACCTTCTTTAAATTCCTGAAACATACTCTAAGCAATGCGTTTGTTCAATAATTGATTTGTAGTCTTGCTATTATCCCTGAAAAATGGAATAGAAATATCGCCAGATCATCAATGGTTTGGCGCATATCATGGTAATTTCACCATGACCAATAATGAGCTAACGATATGTATTTCGTCTTATAAATCACATAAACTTACTTTTGACAAAAATTCTTAATTTTTTTGAAAAAAAGCGTAAACTTTTTATTCTTCTCCTGGCAGCACTGTTATGTATGTATGTATGTATATCAAATCTGCAACACCGATTTCTTCTGAGCCAGCCTATAACACTTTTAGCAAAATCATACATAAGTTTATTTGGATAAACTGTTTTATTTATTTTGAAATATAAATAAACACGAAATTGATATTAAAAAAAGACTAGAAAAAGCTAAATGCCTTTTTGAAAAAAGCCGAAAAAAAGCTTAAAGCTAAATGTAAAATCTTAAGCTAAATATGAAAAAATAAAGCTAAATTTAGCTCGAAAAAAGCTAATATTGTCACACTGTTGTCGATGAACAGGCAGATAATATTTGTCTACAGTATCACTACAATTGTTCTGTTTTTTTAACTGTACAGTTTTTATATAAATTATAAGCGGTAGCCCACAACAGTCATATCGCCGGCTTAATGTGTGAACCTGCTAACTCCCTTCCAGCACATTTTACAGGACAGACAAAAAACTTTTTAGTTTTCCTATTTGCAGCTTGATAGAAAATTAAAAATACAGTAAGTTTTACAGCCTTCAAGACTTAAATAGAATAAAAACTACATGCTGGTCGACGAGGCGTATCTTTCTTTCCCACACGGCATCAAAATCTCAATTTACTTATTTGTATTTGTGTGATTTGTATATTAAGCCGACGATATATATTTCTTGTAATTATTTCAAGACATAAGCCTTTACAACTTTATGACTGCCTTGTGAATCCCCAAATATGTATTTATTAAAAATAGACTGAGATAATTTAATTAGTTATTTCAATAGTTAAAGGAGATTTTATAACATAATCTTTTAGAATAGTAATTTGGTTTAAATGTTTAGGATTAAAGCAATTCTTATCTTTAGTTTTGACAAAACATGACTTGGGAAAAATTCTTTCAGTTATCGTAGATGAATATCTAATTTCTCAGTCCTTTTCCAGGATTTCTCTTAGCATTTAAAATACTACATTATGCCATTAGAGAACTGTTTACATTTTTTAACCGAATGAATACCCTACTATATAAAGTCCATAAACTATAATGTATATGAACCGAAAATGATTGAGCCTTTGGGCGATGTAGTATCTTGACTATGAACAAGTTTATTTAAAGATAATAAATTATAAATACATTAAATTGTTTATAATAATTTAGCATATATAATTAGTATTGTTGTTATATTGTTGAACTGTTCATGGATTTAAGCCCAAATTTTGATATTTAAATTAGGCTTAAGCTCATTAAATTTATTTTTTATTAAATTATTTTTATGAGGAAAGGAATTTTACAACATGAAATGAATTAAAATTTATTTAATGATTTTTTCAGCGGCAGTCAGGAATGACTACAACATGGAATTAATTAAAATTTATTTGATAATTTTTTTAGCGACAGTCAATAATGAAAAAATCATCAAATAAACTTTAATTAATTCCATGTTGTAAAATTCCTTTCTTCATAAAAATAATTTAATGAAAATTAAATTTAATGAACTTTAGCCTAATTTGGATTAATATTTAGTATATACATACTATATACGATGACTGATATTCCATAGACTATAAGCGATGCAGTCTTGAAATTATAAAGTCCATAGATTGTAAACGATATACTCCCAAATTCATAAAAAAAAATAGTAATGATTTATAAGAGGTTTGTTAAACAGATTTTCATAGGAAATTCATTTAATAAACCTGTTATTAACCTGAAATATATTTTATGAATAAGGCCTATAGTCTATAGACTTAAAGAGATAACATCTATAGACTTTAAACGATAAAGATAACGGTTAAAAATATAGTCTATAACACTTTAGACTAAGAACTATATTATTAACAATATAATAGAGGGCATAGTCTTTTAACTTAATAGTATATAGTCCATAGGCTCTAAACAATGCAGTCTATAAACTGTTAACGAATATCAGCCATATTCACAAAAAGTTCTTATTTTAAGCTTATAGCATGTAATAACTATCAAATGCTTTTTGTCTAATAAACCTCCTATAAAAATGTGTATTCATAAACGTACATTAACAGTTTTATTACTATTAACAGTTTGTGGCGATTTTGTGTTTAAGTATGGCAACTTTCTTTATATTTTGCTGCCATTTTATTGCTAGTGATGCATGAAACTTCTATTCGGTTCACATGATATTCTATATTAAATTGTGTTTAATAGTTTTTTTTTAATTGTAGAACTTAAAAATTATTCTTATCAAATAAAACTACATTTTCTTTTAGTTTCTGAACAAAATCTTGCCGAAAGGTATCATAAACACTTTTGTTTGAACCTTTTTTAAACATGTATACGATAAGAAAGTATTCAAATAAGAAGTTTGTTTACTTTTTATTAACATCACTATTATTATGATTTGTTAATTCTATATTTTTCAATATTTTTGAACAATAATTCGTTAGTTTAAACAAAAAAACAACTAGTTTCAGTAATTTAATAAGTTATTAATGATAATATCTGCATTTGCCCCTGAACATATTCTTTTAAATCATATAAAAATGTTTTAAATAATTAACCATATAACTTTAAATTGGTTGTCTAAAATAAAAATAAAATTAAGTTAAATGTATTTAACATGTCCAAATTAATAAATAAAACATTTTTTTCATTATTTTTGAACTTATTTCACAAAAATAATATCATAAAATGCAGACACTTATCAAAATGTCATTTTATTTTTGGTTTAAAGAAGGGTAAATCGAACAATAAATAATTTTCTTACTTTATGAATGGTTTATTAAAGGTTTAATAGACTATTTTTCGTTTATGAATACAACTTTAGCAGTTTTGCCTCATATTTGGTTAATTTACCATTAATAAATTTTTATGAATACGGTTGTAAGCCTTTAGACTATAAACGAAAACATCTATAAACTCTAAACTATATATTTTATAAACCTTAAACGATTAAGATTAAAAATTACAATCGATAGAAATTTCTTTGCATTTTTCTCCCTGTAAAAATTACAAAAAAAAAACAAAAAAAAACTCTTATCCTTAAAATTAACACGTTTTATATTCATTTCAATGTTTATTTTTTGCTTTGATATTAAATTTATCCTGCAGCAAAATAGTAAAACAATTTTTTCCTCATTCGCCATTTGTGGCGTTGTATTTTTTTTATTTAAACTAACTTTAGTCTGTTAATAATATCAAGTAAATATAATTTAAAATAGTTAGACAAACAGCAAATATAAAACCGCCACAGAATACGAATGAATAGTTAAATACACACCGTAGTAGTAGTAGTAGTAGAGTAGTCCATGAAAACCAAATATTAGAAAAATCTGTACTGCTGTAGCAAAAAAAAAAACGAGAAAAAAGTTAATTTCAAACAGAATGATAAAGCAACTTATCATCGTTATTATCGCAATAGTCATCAGCACCAGTTGCAGTAATACGTATGTACGAAAGCTAAAGTATCAGTAATATTGCATTTGCCAACTTTTGCAAACTAAAAGCTACTGCGGCTTGAAGGATTTGGTGGAAAATGAAACAAATGTAAATAAAGTGTGAACAATTATATGATTTAGGTGAGGATGTAATCGTAAAATGTTTATATTGTTAAAGCTTTTTAAAAAGGTAATTTTAAAAATTTGGCCTTTAAAGAGCTTTAGCCAACAAGTTTACAGTTTAAGCAGCGTTACGATTTTTCTTGTGTATATCCTTATTTTAATGCTGTAAGCTTTTATTATTAGGAGGAATTCTTTAAGCTTAACGACAACCTTAAGTCTGTAACGCACATTAAAAGCTTTTATGTTCCTGAACGGTTTTATATAGAATGGCAAATTTTTCTATATTTTTAGCTGCGAAGCTTTGTGTTAAGCTTTTAAAATCTTTTATTTACATAAAATTAGCTTTAAAGTATTAAATATCCATATAATGGCTTAAAGCAGTTGCGTCCAAACACACATACTTAGATATTTGCATTTTCGATAAGCAGCTTTCAAAGCTCTTGCAATTTGTTATTGTTTCTTTGCAAAGTATTTACAATTTGTTGTTCTTTCGTTGCAAAGTAAGCAGCAAGCATTGTTGTCACCGCGATCTGATTGACTGTTGTGCTCTCGTCGGTGTAAAAGCACTAAAGTTCTTTTGTAAAAGCCATTGGGCATATGAGCTGGACGTAACTGCTTTAAAGCATTAAACTTACGCCAAAAACATTTTTATTAAAGCTTCTTATTTCTTTGTTTTCATTGTTTAGCTTGGAAACTTAAGCTTTAAAGTTCAATTTTATAACTTTTGAACTCAACTTAACTTCCTTTACTTTTATTAGGTTTTAAACCTCTTATTAATATTTAAACCTTTAAAGCTCAGCTTTTAATTCTTCTAAAAAAGTTTTGTTTTCATTATTTGGTTTTAAGGCTTTTTATTAAATTTTAAATCTTATAACCATTAAGCTTTTAAAAAGTAAATTAAACTTTTTGCAGACTTTGAATCTTTTAAATACTTTTAGTTTATTGAAAAGGAATTTATAAAAAAATAAAGTTTTCGAAAATTTTTATATGAAAAGATTTTAATTAAAGTTTTGAAAGGAAAAATAATTTTTTTTTTATATTTAAAGTTTCATAAATTTGTATATTATTTGAATGTGTATTTTAAGGCAAATAACATATTTAAAAGCTTTTACACTTTAATAGTCTTAGGCCCTTTTTCACAACTTACCGATAGTTAAATTAGACTTTAAACGACCTTATAAAAAGTGTTCCATCATTAAAACTTTAACCTAAAGTGAGCGATAAAATTAATAAAGGTTCATTCTACCTGTTAGGTTAAAGTTAAGTTGTAATAATGGAACACTCTTTATACGGCCGATAAAATCCTACCTTTAGCTATCGGTAAGTTGTGAAAACGGGCCTTATTTCCTAAACGTTGAATTACTTTCAACATTTAAACTGACTTTTAAGTTTTTTAGATGTTATAAAATCTTTTAATTCTTGTATTAAACTTTTCTTTTTATTATTAATTTTAAGAAATTTTAATTAAATTTTAAGCTTAACTTATAAGCTTCTGAAAAGCAAGAGAGACTTCTTACAAACTTGTTGTCTTTCAAATGCCTTTGAGCTTTGGAAAAAAGAATTTTAAATAAAAATTAAGCTTTTTTCAACTTTTAAGATTTTAAGTTTTTGAATATACCGAGGCTTTGAAAAAAGGGAAATACGCTTTTCTTAATTATTTTTTTTAAACACAGTAAAACAAGAAAAAATAACGCTACAAATTGAACAATTTTTGTATTTTCCTAAAAGCTTTATCGACAAATCTTTGCTATTAAGAAATAACTATGACCTTTCTACATTCATCTTATTGTTACTTACAGTCCTAAGACTTTAAAGCATTTCAAATAAAAACTTTTTAAGTATTATTTCCCCTAAAACAAAAGCATTCGAATTAAGCTCTTTACTTGAACTTCGTTACTAGGAATAGCTATTAAAACAGGTAAGATGTTACTTGGCAGCACTTTAGCAGTACCTCTTTACTCGCTTTCCACCCACCCCCCACACACACACAAAAGATTGCTTTCGTAACAACTTTACAGTTATCGAAATAAAAGCAAAGAATTTTACTGACAGACAAACCCAACTCACAAATGTGCAAATTGTTAAAACATGCTGTTTGACTTTTGTCGTAGAATAAAGTTCCCAAAAAAGAACAAAATAAATAAAAAGAATGCTGTAACCATTTGAACACCAAAGGATGTATGCCAAGCTTACCAACAGATGAACGTATAAATGGATGGATTGATGGACGGATGAATGAATGCATGAATTGTGAATAATAGTAGTGGCAGTAGTTTGTGTTATGCCATCGCATACATCGTAGGAATAAATAATGTTGGCCTTGTATTCTTTACAAGACCACCAACAGCAGTTAAAGGACAACGAAAGTACTTGATGAAAAATATCAGCACTTCATACACTCGTAAACATTGTATTAAAAACTGCTCCCTTGTTATGTGAAGCGAGTGAGATGAGTTGAAAAGCACTATGGGTACAGTTAGGAAAATTTTTGTTATTTTTAAGAAAAATTTCAGTCTGTTTTTATCTCTTTCAAGGATAAACATTTCTTATATGTATGTATGTACATACAGTGGACTCCCGATAATTCGTAATCGCAAGGGACCGACCATTTCTTACGAATTATAGGGGTTTTCGATTTAACGGGGTTTAAATAAAAAAAAATACGAATTAACGGGGGTTTTCAATTTATTTACTAAAACGATAAAACAAAACAAATAACATCTTAAGATCTTAAGAAAATAAACACACACACACAAGCAAAATGAAAAACCCACGCAAAAAAATAGCGGTAATCAAAAAATCATTCTTTTCATGTTTCTGTTGTTTTTATTGCGAATTATAAGCGGTAGTTACCTAACAATTACGATATATAAAAGGTAAAGAAGATTTTATTTGAAAAAAATTACGAATTAGCGAGGGGACCAAAATGTATGGAAATTTTACGAATTAACGAGATTTTTTCAAAGGACCTACAGTTTATTACGAATTATCGGGAATTACGATTTATCGGGGTACGAATTATCGGGATTTGCCTGTATAAACAAAAGAATAAATTTTTTCGCAACCCAATCCAAAAAAAACCAGGTTCCAAATTACGGCATTTTATAACAGTGTACAACAATTTCGAACTTTTTTAAAAAAAAAGGGGTTCTGAAAATGAATTCTTTTAGAGCAGACCACAAAAAAGTATACGTGCATTATTTTATGGAGGAAGTAACAGTTTCCCCCTTTTTGCCCTTTCGCTATAGGAAACTATGCGTTTTTTACATCTTGAATTTTACGGCAAATATATAAATGGAACATATTAACCCTACAACTCAACTTTAAAACCGTTTTTTGGCTCTATTTTAACAAATCGTAAAAAACACCCCTAAGAAGGGGAAGGGCGGAAATGTAATTTTTGCAAAAATTTTGGCCATGAAATTTTACAACATACACCAGGACAGACCAAAAAGCCAAAACTTAACAGAAACAGAAAAAAACATCCAAACTCAAGATTCCCTTCTAAGGGTTAATTTATCTAAATGCTAAATTTTGACCAAAAACAAATCAATAACAATTTCAGATAATCTGTTCTGAAGTGAATCGTATTCCAGTGAAATTATTCAGCGCCGATCGAGACAAATGGTAGTTAGAGGGGGCAAGGTCTAGACTACAAGGTTGGGGAAAGTTTTTCCCAACTACTATCTTCTAAATTGTTTCTAACTTGCAATGCAATATGTGGCCAAGCGTGGTCACAATAGAATAATACGACTTCATGTCTGCTACCAGACATGACTCTGAGAGTTTTTAAGTCAACGTTCGTCTTTAACAAATCAATTGTGTTCGTTCTAAGTCCATTGTAATATCTGGCTCGAAGCTCATACTAGCTGATGCAGCTTAACGTCTTTGAACTTTTTCGGCTCATCCAGGCGGTCTTTGTCTTCCCTGTCGAAATTGACTGTTATAAACTGCACTAGCACTCTCTCGCACGTTAAAATTAAAGGAACATATTCGGAATGAACTTTGATGAGCAAATGATGAATTACAGATGCTCGGTTTTGTTGGCATGAAATTCTACACTTTCGAGGCATTAAAAGACCTCGTTGTTAACATTAAGAGATGTTTTCCATTTGTAAATGTCATATAAGTTATTAAAGACAAAAACCATGTGCAAGAGATACGCCATTTAAGCTTTACACGTTATTTGAGTTAAGACACGCCTACTTTAGCGGGCGTTATAGGTTATAATTTTTATTTGATTAAAAAATTATTATTATTCATTCCATTTTACTACTGAGAGGTGCATGGAGAGGAGCATCAACTATAAGATGCTTAAATTTTTATTTTGATTTCTAAGAAACTGTTATTGAATTGAAACTAATGAACTCATTTTTCCAAATTGTTTTTAAAACTTCAAGCCATTGTGCATTAGTGGTCTATAAAAATTTAAACACAAGAAGGTCATAACCACATTTCTTCTTGGATTTTTTTTTATTTTCCTTTTCTAGTCAAAAACAAATACATCTCTCCAAAACAAATTGGCAAAATAATAAAAAAGATAGTAAAGTTTTTTTGTAAGCGACTAACGCAGACAAATATGAAGAAACTTTAATAGGAAAGCAAATAAAGAAAAGAAATAATAAAACAAACATAATAAAACGTGGTGTATATTACAAACGCCATATAAGACAAAACAAAAAATATTAAAAAAAAAAAATAAAAACATATTTTGTTTCGCGTCCATCCATATTTACTCATTTCCCTCGAAATCATCAGGAAATAAAAAAATAAATAAAAAAATATTATTTTATGATTATGGCACCCTTAAGCATTTCATTATGGCAAAATCTGATGGTTGGATAACCAAAAAGATATGAGAAGAAATTTATATTTAAATAATAAGTTTTAAAATTTTAAGAAAGATTCTTTTAAAAAAAGGAAATAAGAAAAGACATTTAATCACAGTTTTTAAACAAAATGTTTATGATTTTCTTAAGCTATTTAAGATTAAGCAATTTGATCTTTTAAGTTAAACTAAGAACATATATTTTCCAGAGGCTTCTGAAATTTAAGCAGATATTTTAGTTTTTTCAAAACTATATAAAATTTTAACAAAGCAAATACCGGTTTTCCCCGATGTTAAATATACATTATCATCACCTTTTGAAAATAAATTATAAATCCAAATCGGTCATCCCTCAGAGATTTTAAAAATTGTAAATTATCAATAAGTCGCTCCCACCCGCTCTGTAAAGACTTTTGGAAATGGAAAACCATAAAGGAACATTTTATTCACAAATCCTGTTCATTTGGAATCATCCTTCCGAGATATTTGAGTAGTAAACTATCAATTAGTCGCTTCAACTCGCTTTGTTAAGATTTGTGATAGTAGAACACGATGGAAGATCGCTTCGAACTGGACGCAAAAGAATGTGTTTTTCTGTGAATGTTTGAAAACAATACTGTTCGTTGGTATAAATAGAACCTGTGCTGTCATTGAAATTTAAAAAAAAAAATAAATTTTATGGTGAAAACACTTTTGAAGCGAAATTAAAAAAAAAGAAAAAATAGGAAGTCCGAATGTGGCCATTTTCGAAAAATGTAAGACTTTATGGCCAAAATTTAATTTACAAAACGTTCGTGCTGGGCTTGACGAAAAAACAGCATTCAGTCTTTTAAAAAATTCCAGCAGTCGTGTTGTAAGTTTCGATCAGACTAATGCTCACAGAAAAACAGCCAAGAGACGATTTATAAGGAACTTCTAGAACTCACTTTAATATTTTTAGGGGAAACATCAAAAACACCCAATACTGTAATGTTTCGAGCACCGGGTGAACAAAATGATTTTGTTTCGCGAAGAGTTTAAATTGTCGAAACAAGAAAAATGACTTGCGAAAAATTTGCATTTTTATAGTAACAATATACGTCGAAACTTGGCTTTCATGTAGCTTACCAATTGATGCCCCTATAATGATTTTTTGTTCTTGCAAAACGCAAACTAATTAAAAAGTATTGACAAAGACTTGTCGCTAGTTAGTTGCAATTATAAAATGCTAAGCCATTTTGTGGTATTTGAATCCTGAAAACGTTGCCCTAGCATTTTTTATTCAAGAGTACAGAACAGCATTAAAGCAAAAATGGTTGAAATGGTCTTATGAATGTTGGTGACGTTGATCAAAATATAAAGCGACCCATTAATCAAAATATTTCAACCATCATTGACAATGGAATTGAACAATTTGTGTCCATGGAAACAAAACTTTTTTCGGAAGATTCCTTATGGATCAAGAGTTCTTAAAATCGAATTCTGAAGATTGGGACAGGATTGCTTCTTTAGTTAAAGACAAAGTAAAAAATCATTACAAAACTAATATGAAAACTCTCTCGAAAATAAAACAAAATTATAATAAATAGAAACTGGGAATTATTTCCTTCCGAAGGTTACTTTATATTATATTCAACATTTTTTTATTTTTCGAATTTATTCTATAAAGTCATTTCTGAAAAATTCAAGGAATAGGACTATTACAAAAAAGCTTTATAAAATACATAACTGAAATTTAGTTTAAAGAATAAATTCGAAAAATAAAAAAATGTTCAAAATTATAATATTTAGTAAAATAAAAATAAACAAGTTGAATTTAAATTTATGTAAAATCCGATATGTAAAAACGACCCTACAAGAAATGAATGAGCGAATCATCATATTTTTCACGTTGGTGTTAAGAAAATGATGGAAGAAATGATAGAAAATCAAGCAAGTTATAACACCAACGTGAAAAATATGATGATTCTCTCATTCATTTCTTGTAGGGGATTTTCTTAAAGAATAAGTAAAAAAATCAGCATTGATATTTTTGTTAGTTATGGCGTTTTGCTTTTTGGTTAACGATATGTATGTTTATGCAGGTTATGTCAAAAAGCCATTAGCAAACCAAAAATATTGGTTATGAATAAAGAAGTAAATATTCATTAAAGTATAATTAAATTTTTAAAATTTTAGCCAAAAATTAAGGATTTTCTCAAACTTCGGTGCGCGTGCGACAAGCCTAAGTCTTCTCTGATGGACCTACAATTTTTTTTTGTTGTTATTTATTAAGACTTGAGAGACTTGATAAAATCCAACTTTTAATTTTAAGAACACCCTAATGTAATGTTGTCATATTTAATGCGTCACCTATGCTATGACAGCATTGGCATCAATTCGATACCACATTTTGTGTATTATTATTTGCATGTTTAAAAAGTAAAATAATAAGCGAAAATTCCCATATTCTATTTGTTGAAATTATATAGTTAAATAAATCACATCGGGCATGCTGCTGTTGCCTTATAATTGAGAGTTCTTTTGTAAACAATGGGCGGAATACAACAAAAGTGCAGCAAACATGAGTAACGGGTAAATAAATAATGTGTAATATTCTCGCACTTTGATTTAATTCAATTCCAATGACTCAATTTGATGGCAGTTTGTCAATTAATTGAGCCCAATGAGTTCTTTCTCCGATGATACTTTGACTCAAGTCAATCCCGATGACTCAATTTGATGACAATTTGTCATTAAATTGAGCCTAATGAGTCCTTTCTGCGAAGTCATTAGTCTTCGTACTAATGAAATTTTTTAATAAAATTACCCCGATTCATCATGTCTGTGATGCCGATGTACAATTCCATTGATGACATAATTTCAATGTTTGACTCTGATAACAATTTTGCAAAGGATGTGAAGGCTGACATCACAATGGGGAAAAGTTTCATGGGGTCAAAAATGAAGAAACTTGTCATAGTACTGTTGTCAAATTACATCAGCGTTACGACGTCTTTTCTATCAGTGTAGATTAATATTGCTTATTTTTATTAACATAAAACTAAAAATTATCAACATTTTTATTTTTTCGAATTTATTCTATGAGCTAAATTTCAGTTATGTATTTTATAAAGCTTTTTTGTGATAGTCCTATTCCGTTAATTTTTAAGAAATAATTCCCAGTTTCTATTTACTTAAAATTATCTTTATTATAAATTTTTTAAAATTAAGTATAAAATTGATTGCTAATTTCTAGAAACCCCTTTTCAACTAATACCCAAATAATTTTGGAACACAATTTTTATTCAGATTTAATAAATAATTATTTTTCAGGAGAGCAAAAAAACGTTTTTAACATTAAAAATAATGATGAATAAAACTTGTATGCGAAATATGAAGAAATTTAAAATTTAAATTACATGCAAATTTACAGTTTATAAGTTTTTCTTAGTGGTGGTTAAAACCAGGGTTTAAATAACTGCAGTCGAAACCAAAAACTGTCGAACAAAAAACGAAAATTTGTGTACAGCTTTTCGCTTTTTGAGTTGGATTGTGAGCGACTGTTTACAATTAACCAATTCAAAGTAAAAGCAACAGTTTTTTTTGCCAATGTCACATGAAGAAGTGGAAGAAATGGCAGTTTTTCTACTTTGACTGCAGTTTTTAAATGCTGTTTAAAATGTTATTCCACGTTTCAAAACCATTTACTTTGTATCATTTTTAAAGTAACAACGTTCTTCCACTAGTTGACTCTTTGTATGTCATTTTGAAGCTGTTAAGGTGCACAATTTTAGGTGATTTGAGGTTTAAACATTGTAAGAGAGTAATGTTAACGGTTATCTACAAAAGAACAGTTTTTAAAAAGAGTGGCTTTTACAACGTTATTCGCCGCTGTGCTTAAATTAAATTCCATTTTATCAACGTAGTGTAAACCATTTAGTTGTGGGAAATGTCTATTCAAATGTGTGTCAATGTTTAATAATTTTTTTTATTAATTTCAATGTTTGCTCATTTTTCTTATTTATTTGCTAAGGAATCTTAAAGGTCATGAAAAAGGTTATCAGCTGTAATTTTTTTCCAATTAGTGTATTTTAGTGACTGGAACTGAAGACAAGATGTTTCGTTCGATTTAAGAACAAATTAAAAAAAAAACATGTCATAAATAGAACACACGAAACTGATAAGCGATCATTAATTCATACAAAATAACTAGCAAATGTTATAATTTTTAAATTATTTGTTACAAATTCTAAAATTATAGAAAGTATTAATTTGGATTAAAAAAATAAATTTTTTTTAAAACACAGATTAATGCTAATTAAGCATTTTAGAAATCTTAAAGAAAATTTTACATTAAGACTAAAACAATTTTTCCTTATTGGCAAAGATAAAGCTAAAGCAGTGAGGGCACGACTTTTAAACGAGGTTAAAATCATCGTTTTCGCAGACCTGGAGCCGGAGAAGAAAATAACACTGGTCTACAAATTTGGGTTATCACGTCTTGTTAATTTTTTATCGTATGCAGGCAATACTGTAAGCAGTCAATATTACACGACAATTTCACAATTATTAATTTGACAGAAGCCCACATTCATCCTAAATCTTCATCATAGTAGCGTTAAAGAATGTTAGGGCTATTTTTGCTTTGTGTATGTTTTATATTTGGTTGCATATTATGCAATATCAGAATCATTAAAATGTGCATACATATTTACATTATTTTGGTTTTGCAGTCAGAAACTTGAACAAATTGTGGACAGCGACAATGTTTTGCATTTTCTTCCCTCGCATTTAGATTTTTTTCACAAAACCTAGGTGTAGTGAGCGACGAACAAGGAGAGCGTGCTCACCAAGATTAAATGAAAATTTAAAGAAATTATCAAAAGGAATTTGGGACAAATGCATGCTGAGAGACTATTGCCGGACTCTAATGCGAGAAACCGAACCAACAAATACAAACGACAGTCAAAACACGCCATTCACTTTTGAAAATTCATTGATTTTTAAAAAAAATAGTGATTTTTCAACTAAAAACCCAATAAAAAAAATGTTTTGTTTCTCGAAAATCTGACGTGATAGATTCGAATTCAGCCCAATAAAATATCCTTGTTAGCTTAGTTTAACCCATTTGCATTAGAGTGGGAGAAGCTGAGATCAAACCAGAACCTAAAAGAAAATATCTGGAAAGTATGATGGATGACTCGCTCAATTTTAAGAATTATATTGAGTACCCACGCAAAAACTTCAAACGATCCATATTCGTAAATGGCAGCCCTTTAACTAAAAAAAATTACACTTCAGATGACAAATATTTAATAGCTAACAGCCTTGCCAGACCAGCGTTTTTGAAACCACTAAATGGACAACCCTGCAATATTATCATTTTCCATTTCAGTATTTTTACGAAAAAAAAAGAAATATTAATTTCCTTAAATTGCTTAAACACAAAAAAAATTTTTTAAATTCTTCTTAAACCCACTAAACTTCTTCATGTTCCGGTAACAAGTTTTTGTCTTCTTCTTCGTCTCTCCTAGTTCCTTTGGTCTATTAAATTTATAAACTTTTTCCTCTAAAAAGAGTGAAAGAAGAAAAAAGCAATATTTTTGTGCAACATTTGAAGATGAAAGAAAAATTTCCAATGTTTTTGCTATTACTTCCTTTATCACTACGATGGCGATGATTCTTGAGAGGAAGTAACCAACAAAAAAAGAAACGAAAAAAAGGAAAAGCACGAAAAAAACGTTGAAAATTTAAATAAGAAACTTGAGTTTTTCCTATGAAAAACGACTGCACTATAGTAAACTTTATATGTATGCATATTTTATTTGCTTTTTATGCTCAAGTGCTATTCCATACCTTATGATCACATTTATTTTAATAGAAAAATATTTTATTTAAATTTCAATCTTGCAATATGAAAGAAAATCGTGGTACTGGTGGTAAAACGAACTAACACACACAAAAATAGTGAGCTCGATAAAGTACTTTGAATGCGTTTTTTAGTTTTGTAATAGAGTTTCCTAGACTTTTTACCGGGTATATTTTACATATTTATGCAACAATTTAAAGGTGAAGAGGTTCTGAAACTGTTTTTTAAGCAAAGAGACCAATAGTTTTCTATTAAGAAAATTCTTAAGGCGAGCACTATTTTTACTAGAATTTCAGTTAGGGAAGTCGTATATCGCACGTCTTTCTAAAAATTTAAATTATTAATAACGCATGAGAGTGGGCGTAATTGCAATATTAAAAATATTGAAAAGAGGCATGCACAATTTGATTTGAACACACATGCAAATCATTGAAAATTTTGCAAACTTCATACAATAGTGTCGCTGTCACAAACCAATACTAAAAGGACTAATTGACGTAAGTGTGAGAACGCTTAAAAGCAAAAAAGCATATGCCTCTCTATAGTTAAAGTGCGGGCATAAAAAATACACTCAAAAATTAATAAGGAATGCAAAGTAAACGCAATCATGAGAGTGGAAATAAAAAATACAAACATTCTTTATAATGAATAAATAAAAATAAATAAATAATTGTCTTTATTTTAAAAATGTTTGTTAAAAATATTTTTAAAAATTCAAAATTATAAACCAGGGGTCAAATGACGGCATTCGATATCGATCGAAATTGCCACTTAAGTTGTATTGCAATTTCGTTCGATATCGAATGCCATGATTAGGCACCAGAATTTAAAAAATATTGTAAATTCATTAGACTGTTTAGAACCCCTGACTTGAAAGTTAATATTGGGAAAACCTATTTGTGTTTCACTTTATTTTTTTTCTTGCACTTGTTTGGATACAAATTTCAATTTTATTTCAAGGGTTCTTTAAGGACTTTTATTTCGAAAAAAAAAAGTTGAAATTTTTATAAGGATACCCTACGTTTACAAAGGTATGATAACGAAACTCGATTGTTTAAAAAATTAATAAAGTGTTTATTTATTAAGAGTAAAGCCAGATTCTCAATGATAGCGACATTTTTACTGAGTGTTCAAAATTAAAGTAACAATTTTTTCACAAGAACATCCATTTTCATTCGAAAAAATGGTTGGAAATTTTGTATAATTTGGTAAAATTTTTATAAAAACCCAATCATTATTTTAAATATTTTAAAGTTATCGATAATTTTACTATTGATAACCATACTATTCTGTAGAAAAGTTGTCGATAACTTAACTATTCTATTGAAAAGTTGTCGATAACTTAAATATTCTATAGAAAAGCTATCGATAACTTAACTATTTTTTAGAAAAGTTATCGATAACTTAACTATTCTTTAGAAAAGTTATCGATAACTTAACTATTTTATATACAATTTATCGATAACTAGTCTTTAGAAAAGACTATTGACTTCAGCAGTCGTCGATGGCTGCGAGTGTAAGACGGCAAATCCATCTGAGGAGATCGAGTGGTTGCGATCGAAACATGTCATGGTAACCAGCCGCCTGGGTTCGAATCTCAAGTCAGTCAAGAATGAATGATTATCAATAACAATTTTATTTAATTTTCATGTTGTAAAATTCCTTTCTTCATAAAAATAATTTAATGAGAATTAAATTTGATGAACTTAAGCCTGAATAAAAATATTAAATATTCTAAGAAAAGTTATAGATAGCTTAACTATTCTAAAGCCCATTATTACAACTTGCCAATAATTAAAAGTCGGATTTTGTATGCACCGATAAATAGCTTTGCATTATAAAACCTTAATTTATTATGTTTTCATCTATTAAATATTATTATTATTGATAACAGCAATAAAAAATGGGAGTTGTAATAATGCAATAGAAAAGTTACGTTATCGATAACTTTTCTATAGAATAGTTAAGTTATCTGTAACTTTTCTTAGGGCCATTATTACAACTTGCCAATAGTTAAAAGTCGGATTTTGTTGGACCGATAAATACAAAGTTATCGATAACTTGACTATTCTATACAAAGTTATCGATAACTTAACTATTATATAGAAAATTTATCGAAAACGTAACTTTTTTATACAAAAGTTATCGCTAACTAAAATATATTGTAGAAAAGTTATCGATGAATTAAATATGTTATAGAAAAGATATCGATAACTTAAATATTTCATAGCAACGATATCGATAACACAACCATTAATGGCCACAAAACTAAAAAGGTAATCAAGAAGAAAGAATTCTGATAGTCATAGAAAATATTCCTGGAAGATGTTGAAGGAATAAGACTATGCATTAAAGTATAAAAGCTTTTGAGGATTGTAATTTTACTTAGAATACTCATTTAAATAATATGAAAATTTATATACACTAGGGTGATCGATCGAATAGTATTCTACCGGTTTTAACCGGTTATTTTAGTTTTGCCTAAGTCGAATATTTTAAAATGTCCATTTTTCGAATATCGAATAAACCGGTTATTTTAGTAAAATAACCCGGTTATTTTAGTAATGTGTAATTTATATACGTTTTCCTTACTTTTGTTATAAATGTACCCGTAATTGAAGTATTTTTCTAATTGAATATTTGGCAAACTTAAACTTTTTATAAAAAATATCAAAACAAAATGAAACAAAAGTCAAAAAAATATTATGAGCAATGTTAATACAAATCGCTTATATCATCTCTGGTGATATTTCGAACTGACTTAAAAGAAAATTGTGCTTAAATGGCCCTAAAATGGTAAGTTGCAAAGGTTCTTTAACGTCACGACTTATTAATCACTTTTAATTAGTCTAATACTTTACTAAAATATGCTGCCAATAATGCATGAAAACCTCTTAAGTAGTTCTAGCATATCTTTATGCTTAAAACAAGAACATACTGGCGGAATCAACGTTATGGGAAAATTCATCAGTTTTATTTATTAAAAAAACAAATTTTGAAGGAATCAAAAATGTCCTGCAGGGGCTTAAATTGTGTGATCGACGAATTGACAGATATTTCATACAAAAAGCATGTTCATATTACTATTGTTTCTATAATGCTGAAACAAAAAAAATTGAAATATATAATCCTGGATAAGAGGTTTTGTGTGCCACTTTTCAAAAATATTGCTGAAGTTTACTGCTTCATATAGACATGCTTAACCAGCAGCAAATTAAAACTCATTTACAATAACTTTGAGAAAATATTATTAAAACTCATTTACAATAAATTTGAGAAAATATGTCAAATAAAAAATTTATTAAATTCCTTTATTTTTAAAACCAACGTTTTTCAATAATTCTGAAGCTATGTTCACACCTATTAAATATTTGACTCCTAACGTTTTCTTTAAGAATTGTTAGCTTTTGCAAAACGTTTGGCTAGAGCAATAATTATTTAACGGTTTCTTAACAACATTATACATAAATACAATTATCAGCTTAGACATAACGTTTAGCAAATAAATAGAAATTGTTAAATAAAGCTTAAGTTTAATCCGTTCACTGGTCCCGCTTTTTTTTATTTTACCGTCAAATGTTTGTTAGCTATGAACATACCTTAAGTCATATCATTGTATTTTGTTGGTTCCTTACCTTCGGGAATTGTTTTGTTTTTATTCTAATTTACTTTTTATTACAAAATCTAATTTGATTTTTGTATTTTTATGTATTCGAATTAAAACCGGTTAACCGGTTATTTTTAAAATGCTTAACCGAAAACCGGGTTTTTTAAAATAGCAACTATTCGGAATATTCGAAAACCGGTTATTGAAAAAAGTCGAATAATCGATCACCCTAATATACACCCATGTTCTGAAAAGCGCAAAACGCTTAAAATTTGCGTTTTCAATTTAAAAACGCCAGACAGATGTTCTGAAAAACGAAAACACTAGAAATTTGGCGTTTTCAAACCGCTAGTGTATACTTAAGCGATGTGGTCTATTTTATTAAAACTGCACTTTAAAGAGAAAAGGAAATGGCCCACAATTTCAATTTAATATGTTTTCTATTTATTTAAGGAAAAACTTGTTACATTTTTTTAAGGTTTTAATTAAAAAAAAGCAATTTAAAAATTTGCTTTGAGTTTGTCAATTGTTTGTCGCAGTAGTTTACTTATGAACATGTTATAACGCTGTAGGCATTTTAATTTTAAATTTATTTCACAGAACTAATTTGTAAATTATTTGTTTGTTTACGTTTTGTTATGATAAAACATATGTTTTCTTTGCTCAAACACAACTTCGAAAAAAAGCAAAACGCTAGCAAATCGCCTGGTTTACAGACCATGCTGAAATGCGTTTTGCGTTTTCCAGAACATGGACGATAATAAATGTTACTCACCATGAGAAATAAATTCCCAGATTCTATTTGTTAAAGAATATATGTATATGTAGGTGTACTAATACTTAATTGCTTCTCAGTAATGCATACTGCAAGTTGTTGTTATAAAAATTGGGCGTAAGCTTTACGTTCAATACTTTGCAAAAGTAATGCAGGAATAACTAGCGCTAATACTAAGAAATGCAAATAGAAAGAAAGAAAAAACTGTTCCTAAAAAAGAGGTTAGGTAGAGATTACATTGCATTGGTTCTAAGTAATGCATACAGTAAGTTATTGCTACAAAAACTAGACCGCAAGTCTTTGTCAAGTACTTACAAAAGCCAATAAAGGGACTTACTAAAACTGAAAAGTAGGGTTTTTCAATAGCAACGATTTTAAGCTGACGAGGTAATGCAGAGAATACGTACTCTTTCTCCTAAGTAATGCAAACATTAAGTTATTGCTGCTAAAACTTAATGTGTTTTCTTTGTCGTTTTAAACCTTATTTTAGCGTTTTCAAGTTTCTTTGCTTCATTTTCAAAACGATTGCGTTTTAGCTTTTAAGTTCATATAGCATTCTAAAAATGTAGGAGGTGGTTTTGCGTGGTTTTTTCACCAAATTTCAGTTTTGCAACAAAAAGCAAATAGTTTTTTTCTCTTTTGGCCATATTTGACTTTCAATATTTATACACTTTTGTACTGGAATAAAAATAAACATTGCACAAGTAATATTAAATATTCTACAGAGAAAAAAAAATTTTGCACATAATTTTTATAAAACAAAAAAACTGTATTTCTGTTTTGTTTGCCAAATATGAAAAAATTACAATAAATTGTTGTGGTAAAAGGAAAATAAATTCTGTAAAGCAACTTAAAAATAAAAATTTAATAAAAAAAAAACTAAAAGTGGGTTACACACAAGTATTTAATTTTATACAAAAATTTAGTTTACATATTTTTTTTATAAAATTTTATTTTAAAATATTTTTTTTAACAGCAAACAGCAGCTCTCATTACAATTGTTTTTTTTTTTTGTGAAAATTTGTTGCCATAAATAAACAAACCATCAGCCACAAAAAACAAGTAAATTATTAGTAAAATATTTGATTATTTTATAAAATTTTTATTTGATTTATGGAAACTTTTTAAAATGCTGAAATGAAATACAAATTTGTGAATTTTTATTTTTTTGTTTTGTGGCAAAACTGTTTGAAAAACTTTAATGGCTAAATTTTAAATATGGAAACTTTGAAAAAAAAACTGGAATAAATTAAACATTAGTTTATATAATGATTATTAAAAAATATATTTTAATTTCATTAAATTATTTAATATTTAAATCAGATTTCGAAAAAACACTACCGTGCCTTGAACAGCACACAAACACATTCTATACAAAAATGCAAAAGAAAAAAATTATGTTGATGAATTGCTACACCAACAAAATAAAGTACACAACGATTTTAAGCTGACGAAAACAAATAAAGGGTGCCCCAAAAGGACCAAATGGGTTAACTTTTTATTTAAGACAAAATTTATATTTTTTTTTTAATTTTTAATACAGTATTTGAATGGAGAATATTTTTAATTTAATTATGAAACATTACATCTCGAAGTGGTGCCTAGTTTCTGCTTCGCAAATACGTGCTCTTCTTAAAATATTTTCCATAACTTTTCACAAAATTTCGAGACTTATTATTTTTTTTTTCAATTGTAGTTCCTACTTAATTCCCCTAGTCTTTTATACAAAATGCTAAAAAAAAAGACAAAGATATAATAATAATAAAAAATTATAAGAAATTCAATTTCCTTCGATAATTTTGGGCCACCCTGTACTAAGATAAAATAATAATAAAAAATTATAAGAAACTCAATTTCCTATGGTTATTTAGAACACCATTTACCAAGGTAACGTACTAATCTTGTTTAAGCGTACGCGTAGTGTTCTTTTTTAGCGTACGCGTTCTATAATTTCGTTTAACTTCTTTCATATTCAATATTATTCGTGAAAGAGCATATGCAGCAAACGTTTGGTCAGCACAACACGCATAGAAAAAGTTCACTACGCGTTCACTGAAAAATATGAAAGCGTACGCTAAAATAAGATCGGTAAGTTATAATAATATTTGTGTTCGCCAGGTCACAATCAGCTTGTACCGTGTTTGGTTTGTGTACAAGTTTACAAACACAAAAGGAGTTGTGCTCTTAGAAAATACACTACGTTAGTGTACACTCTACAGTTTTTTCAAACTTTAATAGATATAAGCTATTTATGACATACATTTAACAATGTAATTTAGAATAATTTAACATTCATTTAGTTCTTATTCGTATAAAAAATTACAAGTTACTGTTATATTAAATGATTTGCAATTGATTACTTTCAGTAACAATTACATCTCATTACACTAATTTACAAATTTAATTATTTATTAATTAATATAATATGTATTAATATTAATTCAATGATGGTAATAAAAAAGATCTTAATTATATGTTACATGTAAATGTAAATGTTTTATAAATTAAGCTTCTCATTGACCATTACAATTTATTTATTTGATAAGGAACACACAATTACTAATTAAATACTGTGTAATTGAAAACTCCAGGCATAAAATGTAATCGAAAACCTTTAGCACTACATACGAAGCAGTAAACATCTAAGAAATAATCCATAATCCTGTTCCACTTACTTAATTAAAACTTCAATGAAATTTGAACTGAAAATCTCTTTCTATTCAGAACTCTATTAATTCGTTTTACTGATAAAAGCAAGCGGAAATCTTAACAAAATAGTGCTTCACATGCAATCTGGGCTTCTTTAATCTTTTAGCGTTTTAGACAAAATCTATTATTTACAAATGTTCTATATTCAACAATTGTTTCAGTATTATTAAGAGCTTAAAACAAAAGATAAAGAGAAGTAAGAAAGTCACGCATACACATACTAAAGCAAATATACAAAATCACAAAGGTACTAGAACTCATACACCACACAATACAAATAACACACATACTTATATAAATAAGTATTTACTTTCAACAATCAATTATCTTTGAAATCTCAATTAATAAAACGTTTTGAAATGAAGGAGAATCACCTCGAATGGATGAAATGACTTTAATTGTTTAAAACTCATACATGCAGATACAACTTAAATATATGAATGTATGTGTGTGAATATATTACAGTGTATTTACCTTTAGTTACATAAGTAAAATATCTATCTTTTAAATTATCGCTAAGAAGTATGCAGATTAACACTTATTTGCACATACTTTGTGACGTATTTGTGTCGATAGTTAAGACAGACAGATGGACGGACAAAAATAGTTTTGATGTTTAACACTTGAAACAGTTAAAATAATGAAATTATTTATGAAGCCTGAGGTTTTGTAGCAAACTTATAATAACTTAAACCCTAATAAATTTTTTACATACATATTAAGTTTAATAGTATGTGTAGTCCAGTATATACCTAGCGGGAAAACTCAGAAGACCTTATTACTTCAGGCCTTTTTAAAGGCCTGCTTAAAAATTGTTTGATTAAATTACTGTTCTTTTCTAACTGCTAAAGAATGCCTCATAGAAGGCCTCGGCTCTTTGTTTTAAAAGATAAGATACACCTTCCACACTCGCTTCTATGAGAAGGGAGAAGCAAAGGAGTGACATTTTTTGGATTGTTTTTTGCAAAAGCATAATTTTTTTTTGATCCCGTTACCGTTCTTATGTATCTACTTAAGAAGCGAGAACGGAAAGCATACTTCGCAATGACAATGTGTGTAAAAAAGATATGAGTATGGAATGGAGCGAGCAGGCCTTGTTCATCCAAAAGAAGAGGTACAGTGGCATTCTAGAAGGCATCCGTTCTCCTTCTTTTTCCCGGTTCGGATTATAGAGTATAATATTGCCCAAATCAAAGAGGGCAATATCGTCCAGATTATAGTTCATTATAGTCTAGACAATAGATTACACTTTAGTTTAGACTATAAATTGCACTTCAGTCCAGACTATAGAGTTCACTATAGAAGCAAAAAAATAATATTGTAAATCCAAATAAATTCTTGCATCTTTAGTCCAATAGAATATTCCAGTATATAGAGTTCTGACTACAAACACTACGACAGTGCAGACTAGTGCACTATCATTCAGACTATAGAGTACACTATAGTTTTTATTATGGATTGCAGTATAGTACGGATTATAGAGTTAATTATAATCTAGACAACATAGTACATTTTAGATTAGACTATAAAGTGCATTTCATCCCAGACTATAGGGCACACTATACAGCAGACTTTTTAGTACACTATAATATAGACTTTATGATATACAAAATTTATAGTATTGGCTTTGGCTATAGTCGAGTCTATAACATACACTAAAGTCAAAAGTAAGAGTACAAAATAGCTTTTACTATGGACTTTAGTATAATTATATAGTTTATTATAATCTAGACAACAGAGTACATTTAAGTTTAGACTATATAGTTCATTAAACCCAGACTGAAGGGCACACTATTTAGTACACTATAGCCCAGACTAAATAATACACTAAATTTATAGTGTTGTCTTTGGAGGTTTCTATAGTCGAGTCTTTAGCATACACTAAACTCGAAAGTTAGATTACAGTATAGCTTTTATTATTGAGTGCAGTAAAGTCCAGATTATCGAGTTCATTATATTTAATCTAGACAGTTAACGTATATAATGTAAAATTTAAAATAATAAAGACTGAATTTATAAGGAATATGTATTTAAAAACCATTAAAAAGATACTGAAGACGATATTTTCGGTTTCAAATCGTTTCGTTTTTAAAATCGATTTCCATCACATACCTGAATATAGTGCACTTTAACCTAGACTATAGAGCACACTATTTTGTACACCATAGTTCAGACTAAATAATACACTAAATTTATAGTCTTGGATTTGGTGGTATACACTCTTATAAGTACACTATTGTCTTTCTCAACAAGAAGTCTTAATAATTTGTTAAAAAAACTCTGTCTTTGCCCAAAAAATATTTTTTTTTTAAATTTGTTTATTGAATCTTCATATTAAATATGAACTAACAATAATTAATGAAATCTTATTCTGAAACTTTATTTTATGTCCTGCCAATGCCAAGCGAAAATTTTTTCCATCACGGTTTCTGCTCTCATATGTAGGTGCTTATACCTCTTCTTATCGGACGAGTCCTGCAGTATCTCTTCTCCTTGTGTGGCCGCAATCATTTAAAATATTATGAAAGCCAAATCGGGCATAATGCTTGTGTCTTATAATTGAGAGCTTTGTTCGAAAATAAACAGAACAGAACGATATCTATGTTTTTAGTGTTTGAGTAGACGAACACAACCCTTAATACCGTTCGTAACTATTTGCAAGAAAGAGCCATAGTGTTCTGTTCTTCGTTAAACAACAGAACAATTCTAGTGATACTGTGGACAACATTATATTTTAATGTTCCATAATGTTTCTTTTTTTACATTGATAAAGAAATGAACAAACAAAAATGTTTAGCAACGACTGCAGCACGAACAGCTTGTCTGTTTATTGTGTATGTTTTGTTTGTGTAAAATTATTTTGCTAGCTTTTTGTTTTATTTTTTTGTATGTGTATTCGTTTTTGTAAAAATATTTTTGTTTTTTTTACCAGCCAAAAGGGCGCTACGCACATCAAAAGCGAACGAACATAAATGAGCTGAACCGAACACAATGAAGTTTGTGGTTTAAAAAAAAAGGACGAAGTTAAATGTTCTCATCTTCTTCTTGAGTTGAATAAGAGCAGTATTATTTTTGTTTTCGAAAGATGCCAAACAGGGAAACGTTATTTTTTAAGATTTTCTACACTATTAGCGTTTGTCTTTTCTACAAATCTACCAAACCGAACAAATCTATTTTCGAATACTGATTGAGAGTTCTTCTGAAACAAATGGTGGAATACTACAAAAGTGAGTCATGTGTAACGGCTAAAAATATTCTCTCTCTTTCTAATGTAAGTGTTTAGGTTCAAATCAATCTAATCTCACTTTCGGACTATTTCACAAGTACGAATTCGGGATTAAAACCAACTTAGAAATTCTTGATTCAAGCACAGTTTGAGATTAACTTTTATCTAATTTTTGCTTAAGTGAATCAATCCAGTTTTCGGATTTTTTTAAGTACGGGGCACTTAAATAATCCGTACTTGAATCAAGCATTCTGAGCTTGATTAAAGGAAATCCCTACTTATCGCATTTTTGACACCGCTTCGGCTTGACTTAAGTACGGATGGATTGAGTTTTCTTTTTTATGTACGAATGCTTTACATGCCAGGGGGCGGCTGCGATTAATCGAAGAAGTTTAACTTGGCTCTTTTGATTTTTTTCGATTTTAGAGGCAGTGCCCCATAACTGAATACCGTAGCAACAGATTGGCTTTAAGATAGATTTGTAAGTTGGCAATCCAGAGTTTAGTTTTGTCTCTCTATGGCATTTCCACGTTAAACGCCGATCTAGATTTTTACCAAGATATATTACAGGTGAGTGTTTAGATATTATTTGGTTATTGATTTTCAAGATGAATGTTACATGTACGCATTTGTGCTTATTGAACTTTATCCTCTATTGCTTTAACCACATTTCTAGTTAAAGTAAGTAATGAAATGCTTCATGACGGTTTTCGTGTATGCTTAAAAACGATGTATTATCAACCAAAATTAGAGTTTGGGTGTAGTTGTTTGTTGGCATGTCCGAGGATATATTTCGTATAATAGAGGGCCCAAGATGCTCCCTTCTGGGACTTCTGGGACAAGCTTCAATTGGTTAGGGAGAACTTAAAAAGCATCTCCTTTAATAATAAATTTTCGACCGACACAGTAGCTTTCTAGCATCTTGTGTGTGTTTACGCTTTAATTTATGTATTAGGCCTTCATTCCAGACTTTATCAAAAGCCTGAGAAACATCGAAGAAGCAGAGTGATATACAAACATAGCAAATTCTTTTTAATTTCCTTCAATTTATAAGTAATTTAAGCGAAATTTAAGACTAATACAATAATGGCAAGAAAAACACAACTTTAATGCAAAAAAAAATTTGTATTATTTACCTAAAAGTTAAAGTTAAATTGACAATATGACAAAAGTTAATTTAGACAAGTAACAACAAGAAAAAATATTATGAACTGGGAAATATCAAGAGACTACATTTGAATTAAAGTAAAATTTCTTTACTTAGTATCACTCTCATATTTTCATTTACCCTCTCCCCCACCGCTCTTACTGTAAATATTTTTTATGTGACACAAGATGATTGCGTTAAATTGACATTTGACATTGAGTTGAGAAGGAAGGAAATGTTTGTTTTTAGTAGCAACTTGAAATGTTTAGCTCAAACATTTAGCTAAAAAAATATCTCTTTCCAAAAAATTAAAAGTTCTTTAGTTGTCAATGGAAGAGGGGGGGCGGGGGGGAGGGGGTGATAGAAGCACAAAGTAAGTCTATGAAATATAAAAAAAAACATGTCCTTCAAATGCCAAAGGAGAAAAGCACAAGTCTTTTTTATAACGAAAGTTTTCCTTTTTAATGTGTTTTTTTTTGTGCTTGCCAAAAAGTTTTATATTTATTTAAACCTCCTGACAGTTAAAAACTTTTTACATTATAATTTTTTTTTTTTTTACTTTTTGTTTTAAATATTAATTATAATTTTTAGGTTATAAAAAAAGAAAACTGACAAATAAATTTTGAGTTAATAAGCTAGAACATACAACTACAGCAAAAAAAAAGCATATTTAACAGTCACAGAAGAGAGGCGTAATACAAATTTAAATAAAGTGTCTGCTGTCCAAACAAAGATCAGAAAAGCAAACCCAAAAAAAAGCAAGTCCAAAAAAAATCGTTTAATCTTCAAAAATATATTATTTATTTTCTTTTTTAAGTTTAACGAATTTACTGCCATCCAAGGCGAATTCATACAAGTGACCACGTCTGAGAGATTTATCTCATAGATGACATACCTATCGATCTTGTGTTAGTAAAGGCTACACTCACAATATTTTTACAGTATCGGACTGTGGTTTATTTAAGGAGTTTTCCGTTCAGTCATTTTTAAATAAATAAACATTTTAAATTCCAAGCAAATTAATTTTTAACTGATTCTAACAGTTATTCAAAAAACTAAGTGCATATTAATACGGATTTTCAGTTGCAGTTAATATTGTTCGTTGATAAAGTCAAATTCTTCTTTATGTAAAATTAAATGAAAATGTAGTTTAAAATAACGAAAGGTTCATTTATTCTTTACTGTCAACAATTCAACCGCGAATTCCGTAAAAACAAATGAATATTCAGTTGTTTTATATAAATTAACTGTCAAAAAATGTTGTAAGGTGTAGGGCTTTTTTTTTTGTTAGAAATCTCATAAATTCACTTTCAGCTATGCTCTGTTACAAAAAATCTTTACAAATTCTGAATATAAGCTATATAGTTCTGAAATCTAGAATACCTAAACTATCAACCCTATTAGTCCATATTAGAGCACCATTTCGATTTTGACCCATTTTCGGGTTCTGAAAGTAGGGCTTTTTTTTTGTTAGAAATCTCATAAATTCACTTTCAGCTATGCTCTGTTACAAAAAATCTATACAAATTCTGTATATAAGCTATATAGTTCTGAAATCTAGAATACCTAAACTATCAACCCTATTAGTCCATATTAGAGCACCATTTCGATTTTGACCCATTTTCGGGTTCTGAAAGTAGGGCTTTTTTTAATTGTAATTCATTTCCGGGCCAAATTGTTTAAACAAAAAATAAATATTTTATTAATTATTCTGAATTACCATTTTTAAATTTATTTTTGTCTCAAATTATTTATTTTTGCCAAAAAACATCCATTCTGTTGTCTTAACAGTGTTTGAGTACGAACTATGTTAACACACGTTGCTTGTGTACAGGAAGCTTGATAGTCAAGAAAACGAAGCTAACTGACGGAGCTAACTTCACATACATAATTTAACCTGTTAAATTCAGATGGAATAAGCCACGTTCGAAGACCAAAGGGAAAACGATTACATCCACGTTCTTGTAAAGGCACAATAAAGCAATGAGTCGGAAATGTAATGGTGTGAACCTGCTTTCCAGCGAACAGGGTGGGCCCTTTTGTTGAAATACAAACAAAAATGTACCGTTTCGGTTATAGGGACATTTTAGCGTACCATATGCTTCAATATGCCGAACGGGAAATGTCACATCGATGGGTGTTTCAACATGACAATGACCCAAAACACTCTTCAAAATTTGTCAAAGATTGGTCGCCTGCTAATGGGATTCAAGTCTTGGATTGGCCACCTCAATCACCAGACTTGAATCCCATAGAAAACCATGTGCGGAGGTCATTAGAAACAAAGGCTATCATACGAAGTACTAAAAGTTGCTTAAGTTCCGAACACTCACTACAGCATTTAACCTTAATTTAAATTTTTCATTTTTAGACAAGAAATAAAATTAAATTTTTGTTGTTATTTTTAGGATGTAGTTACATAGTAAAATATGAATTTACCATCTTATTTTCAATAAATCACTTTACAATTAAAATGTAAGGCTTTGATTTTATTATCGGGAAAAGTTGCTTAGGTTTCGAACAATATTGTAGATCCATATTTTTATGGACAACATTATTATTAAACCATTTAGAAATTAAACCTCGATA
Organism: Pollenia labialis; assembly: GCA_949318255.1. Taxonomy (NCBI): domain Eukaryota; kingdom Metazoa; phylum Arthropoda; class Insecta; order Diptera; family Polleniidae; genus Pollenia; species Pollenia labialis. Next base: position 117,868,372 of record OX439143.1, read on the forward strand.
GGAGGCAGGGGGTAATTTCTGCCTCTCTGAATTTATCTAACAGATTTTAATGAAATTAAAAACATAGATAGATCCATTTTTATAGGGACACATGAGCCATGCATATTTTAACAAATAGGACCACATTTTAATGCAATTTTAAAGATCCCTCTTTATGCAGTCATACACTCTCGAAAATTAGTTTTTAAATAATGTAGTGTAGGGTATCATATGTTCGGGTTTGACCGACTATACTTTCTTACTTGTTGGTAGATGTATTTGCATTAATAACTACACAATTTTTTCTAAATTAAGTTCCTGCAATTGTGAGCAGACTCCAGATACATATACAGAAATTTATATTGTCTTTGTGTGGGAGGTGTTACGCCCACTTGAAGTTTTGCAAATCTTTTTTTGTCGACTGCCTCTAATTTGTATCCATTAAACTTCAAATTACCAAAATTAATTCATAAATGACGGAGTTCTAGGCAAAAAAACTCCCTTCCTATAGGGAAGGCATAACTCAATGAGTTTACCCACCGCCCCTGTGTGTGAGCGCAACCAGCACACCAGGTTGCATTTTCTAGTGCAACACTCGGCAGAATTATATACACGCCCTTTGTTTAGGAGATGGGGTTATCTAAGCTCCGCTGCGTTTTTGAAACAAGCGAACATTACCTAGGAAGATTCGCCAGTAGGCCAAACTTCCCAACAAGTTGTTGAAAATCAGCCGACTTTTTTAGATCTCTCGTCACGCGACTTTGGAATCCAACCGCAAAAACCTTGTGATCGCCCTTCAGCCAAAAGTCAGACTGCGAGTAAAGTCACAGGAACTACTGACTCCCGTAGTACCAGAAGAATTCCTGTTCAGTTGCGATCTCAGGCGATCTGTAAATTGCAGTCAATAGACTGTGCCAGATTTTTCAGGAATGTGTAACACGAAAAGATGGAATTTCCTTTAAAAGTAGCTCTTCATATCCCTAGGGGGAGAGTACAATAGCGCACCATATGAGCTGGAAGGACCTAATTTGGGCCAGATATTTCTTATACACAAATAATATTTAACATTGAAAATAAGCTGATACGATTTTTAAAGTCTTAGGGAAACGTGCGTATATCGGGCCCTTACAGTAAAAAAAAACTTAAACGACATAAACACAATTTTACAGGAGAAGGTATAAAAATTGTGTATGAATGTTTTCGCTAAAAGCTAAAATTGTTTTTGCTAAAAGATCGTAACGGTTCCTTATGTGACCATGACATTTTAGGAGATGATGCAAGTGTTGTCAATAAATTGATTTATTAAAAAAAAAGAAAATTTAAACGATGTCGCCTAAGCTATTTTTGCGGTAAATCAATTTAAATATGACCCATCAGAATGAAATCATTTGGTCATTTTTATACCTAAAATTTTTTAAATAAACTATTATGTTGAAATCTCGCAGTACATAATAGTTATTTAATAAATACACCTAATTCTGTTTTTACGCGATAGATACGTTCCTCGAAAACTCGTGCAAAAAAAATCGCGTAAAAAAAGGTAGAGTATCCATATTAAATGAGGGAATTGGTTCCACGTATGAAATATCAGATAAAATAAGATAAATAATTCAAATTTTACACAAACATATTTTATTTAAACAAAAAACAATAGAAAAGTGAGTTCCTTTAGAAAAGTAATCACACAAAACTATAAAACTTTAAAATAAATATTTATGTTATATAAATTTATATAGTACATATATTTTTTTAATCAGTATCACTTTCTGATAATCGCATTCGTTTACGAAAGATATCACTATCATCGCTAGAAATATTTTCGAAATCATGCTCAGTTGCTGGTGATGGTTCAGTGATTTTGGTCACAAATTCCGTTATTAATCGTTGACTTCCAGTTTTTTTAAGACTGTTATGTAATTCACGATAACTACCCATTAACAATTTCAGTTCACGTTGAAATTTCGCGGTTCTCTCCTCATTAGAATCATGCTTGCGAAAATTTAGCTGCCATTTGGAGTCCTTCTTTAACTATGGATGCAGTGAGGGTAGGAACCTCTTTGTCGTCCTCGCTAATTTCTTTGGTTTCAGCTGTCTCAAGCGCAAAACCAATAATTTCATCATCGCTCAGTGCCTTATCTAACAATAATTCGTCAATATCTGCAGACGATATATCATCAAAGCCTTCTCCTTCAACTTCTTGAGCTATTGCTATGATGCTGGAATACTCAACCGTATTAGAAGACACTGGACTGCAACTTTTAACACAATCCGGCCAAAGTACTCTCCAACATGCGTTTCAGGTTGATTCTTTTAATTCTGATAGCGCTAATCCAGCATGTTTAATACAGTCCATAATAGAAAATTTCTTCCACGCGTCTGTAACTTTTAAATTGTTATCATTCGTTAATTTATCTAAACTGTATCTGAATGTTTGCTTCACATAGTAGATCTTAAATGTTTCAATAATTCTTTGATCAAGCGGCCGTATTAGCGATGTTGTATTTGGGGGAAGCAACTATGTGTTTAATTTAAAATCCTCCAAATCCAGTGCAAACAACGTTTTTCTGGTAAAATTACATACTTTTTTAAATCGCGTTATATCAAATCTAGTCGCGTAAAAACAGAATGAAATATTTATTTGGAACCGCGTTAAATCAAATTCGCGTAAAAAAAGGTCGCGTAAAAACAGAATTAGGTGTATGTATAATTTAATTTCAAGCGACCCCTGGGGTTAAATTTAACAGAACCATCATGCGCTAATTACGAAACCACTTCAATGACTTTTTTTTATTTCTTTTATTAAAATAAATAAATTTTCAAGGGGATTCTTATTTCAATAATTGATCAATAAACTGTGAAATTATGTTACACTAAACCGGGAAGTAAATTGAATTAAGTGAAAACAAGCAAACTGTAATTTAAAACTGAATGAAACCAATTAATCAAAATTCTAATTCAATCAACTATTTACAATATGCGCACGATGTTGTGCCGATATTTTTTTGTTATTCACATACATTAAGTATGAAGAATTCGAAGTAAACAAGAACCACAACTATGAGTATTAGGGTGTAACACAAAATCCCTATTATGATTACATTCTAAAGTGAATACTATAATCTATTACACTACGCCACAAAAAAACAATTAACCCTAAAAATTAGATATTTGGAAGGCTGAGCACGAATATGGCACTCATTTATTTCTCTCTAATGTTTGAGGTTATGGCAAAGAGTTTCAAATTTGTGAACATGTGTTATCAGTCGAACGAAGCCTGAAGTATGGAAAATATTTAACTCTATGCAAATGAGGCTATTAGATCAATTAGAATATAGCTGAAATCTGCAAACTCGAAGCTGGCAGAACAAAAATCATAAGCGGTGTTGTTAATGGGTACTTTACACTGTCACACAAGTCTTTAGTATTTTGAAAAAAAAAACAATCCTGTCATGATAAGTTGTTATTGTTTTTAAAAACTTTTCAAGCAAGAACTAGATCAGAGAAGCATTTTCGTAAAAAAAAACGTAAGACTTGTGTGATAGTGTAAAACAGCCTTAAGCAGCAAGAGAGTAAAAGTACAGGGTGGCCCGATATTAACGAAGAGGTTTGAATTCGTTATAACTTTTTATTTAAAAAAAAAAATTATTAATTTTTTTTAATACAGTATATAAATGGAGAATATTTTTAGTTTAGTTATGAAAAATAATATGTCACAAGTGGTGGCCATTTTCTGCTTCGCAATTTCGTGCTCTTTACAACACATTTTCCATAACCCCCGTGTTAATTTTCAAAAAAAAATAAGGACAATTATCCTTTCCGATGAAACACCGCACCAAACCGTACACTTAGGTGGGTTTAATCCTTTTTTTATTAATTAATTAATTGGAAATGGGCTTCGTCGCTCATAATTAAATTATGAATAAAATTATTATTTAGTAAAGCTCAACAATTTGGGCGCGTTGCACAGTGGTTCAGCTTCATACGATTGGCGGCATTAAATATAAGGAAACATGGTAGAGCCTTGAATTTCGGTATAGACCAATATTTGCTTGTGATAAAAAAAATACTGCAAATATTTATGAAAAAAATCCGAGCACAACCACGCCTACTTCCCATATAACACAAAAGTTAAAAATCATTGTAGAGTCACAATTTTTTGTTCAGAGCCTTGAATTTCGGCATGGACTAAAATTTGGTTGTGATAAAAAAATACTGCAAATATGAAAAAAATCCGTGCACAACCACGCCCACTTCCCATATAACACAAAAGTTACAAATCATTGTAGAGTCACAATTTTTTGTTCATTGCAATTTTATGATAATATTTATTTTATTTTATTTTATACATATTTATGTGCAAACATATTATATGTAATTCCATTGTTACTTATAATTGTTTCTTTTATTTAAAAAAATTCAATAAGAACGAAAAATTCAATCAACACAAATATTTAAACAAAAACAATAAAGAATAATACAAAAATACCATATGCAAAGCCCTGCATTTTCAAAAACGGCTAAAGTTTTGAGTTTTTTATTAAGACTTCGATCGAATTCGATAGTCGTTTTTCAATATTGATATATCGAACACTTTTCTTGTGATTTCAAATCAATTTCATAAAATGTGATTTTCAGAACAGGCCTGATAGGTTTTTTTATTATTGGCGATATTTATCGATTTTTTTTTTAAATATTGATATTTTTGGCCATTCCTATGCGCAATACCATGCTTGTGAATGAAATTTGTCCTAACTTTTTTTAGGTTTTTACACCGGAATTGCTTAGGGGCAAAAATGGGCAGCTGAATGTTTGAGTATCGTTAGCTGAGACTTCAAGCTTTAATTTGATATAAGTCTCGGGCTAGAGGTCGTCGGAGATCAATATATACAAGCCATAGAAGTTGGTGAAAATAAATATTTTTGGACAATCTATAGTAGTAAAAGAATTTTTTTTTTTAATTTTCAAAACTTTTTTTTATTTGCATATATATAAAATATAACATCCAATTGAAAAAAAAAAATATTGTAGTGTTATTACAAGAGTATTTAAAAAGCATGTAGCGATAGAAAGTAGCATATATTATACCGACATTTCAAACGCATTCACTTAGGTCAACTTTAAATGTCTCTGGACAAAAAAGTAATAAAGCTATAAGCTTAATATTTTGGATACATGATAATTAGAGTGTTTATTACAAACTGTGGAAAAAACAGGTAGATCAGCAGACATGAAAAAAATTAATTAATGCCGCTCTTGAACCAGTGTGCGTAGTTCAATTGAGTACTGCTCTATTTTTAATTCCCCAAGTCTTCTTTACAAAATACTGAAAAGATGAATACACTTAATAGCTAGAAATTTATTGGCTCAGGGCAAAGTCCTATACAACTCCTTTCGAGAGTAGCAAAATCCATCTTAATGTGTGGTCGACCTTTCAGGGTAAGATTTCTTATGCTCGTAATTTCTACAACAATATATCAAGAGTCTAGTGTTCGTACCTAACAGTTATCTTTTCCTATTTCAGCGTTCAATTGGCCTACGTGTTTTAACCTTAAGTTTTCGTTTAAAATTGGCAACATTAACACAATAGATTTCAACAAACAACTAGATTTCTTTTTGTAGAAATTACGCGCCTTAGATGCACATTCAGAAAGGACATGATGCCATGATATCTGCGAGTTTGTTGCAGTATTTACACCATATCACTTGACGCATAATGCGTAGTGGTGGGCATACCGGGGTGTTCTGGAAATCGAAAACGTAAAACGCAAGAATAATATACAAATATTATACAAATATTTCTCTATTAGCATAGGAAATCAGCACCGAATGAACGTAGTAGCGTACGAAGTAGATACGTTGTCAAATTAAAACGTATAACATTTTATACAAAGGCACACAATAGCTGGCGTTGACGTAATAGCATGTCGTATTGTTATTTATTTCTTAGCATTTTTTGTACATTGCATATTGTAATTTTTATTTGCATAATTATATAGAAGTTTCCTATTTAGTAAGTAGCTTTAATTAACTGCATAAGGCCCTATAGGCTCGGTTATGTAAATGAAGAATTAATTAATAATATAATTATATATGACCCCTTTCAGACTCGGCAAGTTAATTGCGCAAGTTAATTGCCGAGAACAACAAAGTCTGTACAAAATTTGTTTTCCTTACCCCGACCTTACCGCTAACATCTATAGATCTATTGTATACAAGCCAAGAGTTGCGCAAGAGATTTGCGCAAGTAACTTGCCGAGTGTGAAAGGGGGCTATCATACGCCGGTTGCGACCGTGTTGTAATAGAAACAAAAACTAAAATTATAACACTGTACGTCACGATTTTTCAACCAATAATCAAACTGACCAGATTCTGAAAATATATCTTAAAAAAGATAAACGTATCTTTCAGTTTTTCTAGATTAATTCGTTTCGGTTTTTAACGACCAAATCAAAATTGAATGTGAATCCTGCAAACTATCACTTGGAGAAGTTGTCCACACTAGTTGAGCGAGACGCCAGATTTTTTGCTTAAATACTTGGTATTGTTATCAGATGTAATGTGCAAAAAATTAGCAAAATCGGTACACGGGTTCAAAGCTTATGACGTATTTACGATGGCATTGTGGGTAAGTAAAGCGTGTTTCTTAAGCGTGTTCCTAGCATTAAACAGAATTTTATAACAAATATTATAAAAAATTTTTTAAATAGTTTTTCATTTCATATAAAAAAAAAATTATACGAAAAAATATATGTATTTAAATATCAATTGATATTTAAATAGAATTGGTGAAATTGGACGCAAAAGTGTATTAAAAACAACTTTCAAATTAATGCGTTTTGCGTTTTCGAACACCCTTGATAGTTCCAATCAATATTAGAGCTAGAGAATTATCGAAAATAAGCAAAGAAAGAATGAAACACCCAGATCCGCAGCATAGATTTACCCTACCACATATTTGAAAGAAGAATATCCCTGCAAAGAAAGTGGGATAGTTCTAGAGCAGAGAGATTGACGTTTAAATAAATTCCAAATATTGAAATGTGAGTGAAGCGCCAATATGGTGAAGTCAACTATCACCTGACACAGTTTTGAACAGGTCATGGAGGATTTAGATGTTACCTATACCGTTTCAGACATGACGGCTACTCATTGCGAGAATGTAGAACATTTTATGTTTGAATACAAAACACTCTAACGTGAGAGAAATCGGTTTGAACAACATGTTGAACATAGCCCAACACCAGAGAGATCACCATAGAAACCATGATGGCATTTAAGAAAAACTGGGATCATATAAAAAATTTGTAAGTAATTTCTTAAGAAAGGTAGAACAGATTAGATAGCAATCGAAGAACAGCGAAGCCACATATCCAGTGCGAAGTAAAACCTTAGCAGTTCAGCAAAGTGCGGTGTTCACGACGGAAGTGGTTTTAGTCAGCAAGAATCTGACATACCCTGTAGCGCCACGAAACTTTGAAGATTTCCACCTCTAACACAAAAAAAGCACCAAATTAAAAAAACGGGTTATCCATTTATCGGGTTCAAAAGTTAAGTTAAATAAACTACACATAAAGCTATGATTTCAATGAAACTTTTATTTCATTGTAATACTTAAACCTTTTGTCATTACGTACGAAATAAAATGTCATTTAAATGCACAGAAAAAATTAAGAATTGTCTCTAATCACCAATTTTATACTGAATTCATAGAATCAAGCAACCCATTTGTTTATTTTGCACCTATTACCAAAATGATTTTTTCAATAAATTATATTTTGAATTTTAATTAAAAAAATGATCAAAAAAACTATGCCATTTCAAACAATGTGTTGATTGATTTTAACAATTTCCAACAACAATTTCACAAGTTAAAATTATTTTATTTTAAACGAAATAATTTTTTGGTATTTGGTTATTATTTTAATTAAAAACTTATTTCAAAACAACTAAAATGTTAATAAAATCAAAATTATATTTTTAATTTTCGTTAAAAAAAAAAAAATAATTGATTCAATTATTACATTAATTAAGTTTAAATACTTTTTATGTCATTTTTTTAATTGATAAAAAACTACTAATAATTTTTTCTGTGTGACTGCCTCTAGATTGGATGCAGCAGTCGATACTTTTGAGGGAGTTTTCGACCACTTTTAGCAAATTTTGGGCGGTATCTCGGCTATAACTTGACGAATATTTGTTTTAAAAAAAATCCACTGTTAGGGGTTTATCCGCGTAGACACGATCTTTGACCTAGCTCTACAAAAAAAGTCTAACGGCATCAAGCCGCATGATCTTTGTGGCCAATTGACGTCATTAAAACGTGAAATTAATCGTAACTTGTGGCACCGTCTTATTAAACCACACATCGTCCAGTTCATAATCTTCAATTGCAGGCCAAAAAAAACAGTCAGCATTTTCACTAACAAGCGATATTTTCGGCAGTGCGTATATTGCAATGATGCACAGGCCTCCCAAATCTGTAGCATTTCCAGTCTCTTCCAATTTCCTTAAAGTCTTGCCAATTCCTTGCACAGTCGGTCGATTATAACGATCCTATAATTATGAATAATCACCCCCGAACCACCTTTTTTGTAGTAAGTGTTGACTATTTTTACGCAACCACTAAATGGAAACCCCAAAGCAATAAATTATAAAAAACTCCAAATCGAAAAAGTTACCGCCCTAATTGGTAACCTAAAACAGTACGTGGTAACTTAATGAACTTTCATAGAAACTCATACGGTGCTGTATGTATGATAATGAATTTAAAGTAGAAATGTAAATTTCAAATACTCACAGAAATAGAAAAAATAATACAAATTGGAAAAAAATTTAAATTATCTTGTAAAACAAAAAACAAAACAGACAATACGGCACAATAAACAGCAAAATCTAAAAGTATCTATCTACACTTAAGCACTCATATGCAAAAAAAAAAACTAGACAATTGAAGGTATACAGACGGATGGATATAAGGATAAATACAAGAGGGGACAGACAGACCTTCTAATAGGCCGACAAATTTCTAATTGAATCAACTGTTAAAGAGGAAATATACCAAATATGAACAGACTCAATAATCTGCCTTTTTTTAAAAAACAATTGAATGTTTTATCTTTTTTAATTGCTAAAGACTTATTAAAGCTAATTAAGAATACTTAAGTAATTTTATTTTATGGTTTCTTAAAAATTAAATACACATACACTTAAATCACACACACACACAAGTTTTTAATACTCGTCCGCATGTAAAAAAATTCAAGTTAAATGAATTGCAGTGCAACCTAGTTAAGTGAAATGAATGAAAATGAATCGAATCGAATTGAATTCATTTCGTATTTTATCATCTGTGATCTGTTTAATGCAACTGCTACAATTATGGATTGTTTTATTACAATTATATAAATTTTTTTCTTTTAATTTGTAGTTGTTTCCAAGTGCACAAAATCATCCAGAAGCAAAAAACTCAAGATGAAATTAAAAAAAAAAATTAAACTATACAGCAACCAGAGGATTAATATTCAACACATAACACATGAGTGAATTGTTAGACAGACGACTTTCGTTCTGCTCTCTGTAGAAGATCCAAATGACTGACTGACTTGTTGGAAGGAATCTGCAATGGGACAGACGGATAGACGGACAATGAGTCAATTGTTCAATGGTACTTAAAACACATTAACTTAAATACACAGCACTTACATTTGCTCGTACTTATTTCTGTTTATAATTTTTAATGATTTTATTTTTTTTGTTATTGTTGTTTTAATAAACACAACTATGAAATTGTGATGATGATGCTGATGATGTTGATGATGTTGAGCCGGGCATGTGAAAAAATTAAAAATTTTATGAACATTCAGGCATTATAAATGTGAAAACACTCAATCAGATGTAAGTTATAAAAAAAAAATTTAATGTGGGGTATAAAGAAGTATTTGTAGTTTATCAGAAATAATCAAAGTAAAGTTGGAAATGTATTAAGGAAATTCGCACAAAATTTTAATAAATAAAATTGATAGTTGAATTTTTTTTAAGAAAAGAAACGATAACGTAAGTTTTTTTATATACAACTAACGATATCGATATTTTTCTATTTCTTATAGAAAATCAATGATAAAAGAAATAGCAATACCGTAAGATTTTGTATTGAAAATTAACGATATTGAAAGACTTATACAGAAAATTTACGACATCGTAAGATTTTTTACGGAAATGCTAGATTTTTTATAACAAAATAAGAAAACAGAAGATTTCCTACGGAAAACTAACGATGTCGGAAGATATCGCATAGGATATTAACGATATCGTAAAATTTTCGCAAAAAAATTGCAGTATCGTAGGATTTTGATAAAGGTATTGTAAGATTTTATTAAGAAAACTAACGACCTCGTAAGACGTAAGATTTCTACTCCTCTAAACTAACGTTATCGCCAGATTCTTTATAGAAAATTAACAATATCTTGAAATTTTTGCTTAAACAACAATAAAATCGTTAGATTTATTATTGAAATAAAAGCTTTTGTAAGATTTTTCACACAAAACTAACGACATCTTAAGACCTTTTATGGAAAACTAACGATATTGTTCTAGATTTTTATTGAATACTAACGATATTGTAAGATTTTTTTATAACAAACTAACGAAATATAAATAACGAAAGCTTTCTTACAGAAAATTAACGATATCGTTTGTGTTTGTAAAAAAAATATCGTCAGATTTGTTATTGCAAGATAAAATTAATTAGTTTTTAAAAAACTAACGACATCGTAAGAATTTTTTTGAAAACTAACGATATTGTAAGACTTTTTATAACAAACTTAGCTATCGGAAGATTTCCTACAGAAAATTGACGACAGCATTTTTGTTTGTAAAAAAAAATTAGGTCAGATTTTTTATTGCAAGTTAAAATTAATTAGTTTTTAAACAACTAACGACATCGTAAGACCTTCTTTTGAAAACTAACGATATTGTAAGATTTTTTACATAAAACTAAGACTTTTTATGGAAAACCAACGATATTGTTCGATTTTTTATAACAAACTTAGATAAGGTACGATTTCATACAGAAGACTAACGATGTCGTAAGATATCTTATAAAAAATTATCGCTAACCTACAATTTTTGTACAAAATATTGCAATATCTTAAGATTTTGATAAAGATATTCTAAGATTTTTTAAAAGAAAACTAATGACAACGAAAGACTTTCCGTTGAATTTTTGTTTGTTTTTAATGCACTTGAATATTTTAATTTTTTATCGTCTTTGCCATCGTCAGTTCATCTCAATTGTTAAGAATTATATTTTTCTTTCTGTAACAAAATTTTTTTTTCTTTTTTGCAATATGTATTTAATTTTTTGTAAAGTTTGTTGCTGTGTACTGTAAATTGTTGAAATGTAATTCCTTTTATATATAAATTTTCTGTTTGTATTTCTTTTCACGCAGTATTTTCCACTTGAATTTTAATTTTTATTATTATAAATTTTTTAAACTGTTAATGGTCATTAAATGGACGTTGACAGGCAAATTCTTGAATTAAAGTTCAAGTCATTTATTAAAATGGCACGATGAGCACATTAACAAAAGAATCCACTTAAGACCCCACAAATTGCAAATCTTGAAAAAAAAATATGTTACATTTACTACAGATTACGGTCTAATTAATTAAAGCTTGATATAAATAAGTAGAATGTTTGCAATTTTCTGTAAAAAAATTGTAAAAACGTAATAATTTTTAAAAGGAAATTGTAAGAACGTAACAATTTTTGAAATGAAAATTGTAAGAACGCAACATATTCTATATAAACCAGTAAAAAAATAAAACCATTAAATGAAAAATTGTAAAAACGTAATAATTTTTAAAAGGAAATTGTAAGAACGTAACAATTTTTGAAATGAAAATTGTAAGAACGCAACATATTCTATATAAACCAGTAAAAAAAATAAAACCATTTTATGAAAAATTGTAAAAACGTAATAATTTTCAAAAGAAAATTGTAAGAACTTAACAATTTTTTAAAAGAAAATTTTAAAAACGCCACATTTCTATAAAACCAGCAAAAAAAAAATACGTTCATTTAATGAAAAATCGTAAAACGTGACAACTTGTCAAAGAAAATTAAAATGTTATAACTTGAAAAAATTGCAAACTCGTAACAATTAACTCTAGAAATTTTTTAAAATTTAACAATAGAAAGTTTTACTAAAAATTTTATTAACGTAAATATGTACTACAGGAAATTGTTATTACGCAACATGTAATTACGTACCAATTTTCTAGAAACAATTGCAATTACGTAAACATCTACTTTTTGTAAAAAAATTTGTAAGAAACCCGTAATAACGTAACGTAATAAATAAAAAAAAATTAATACCGTAACCGTTATACTACGCAAACTTTTACTAAAGAAAATTTTAATAACGTAAAGATTTTCCATAGGAAATTGTAATTACGCAACAAATTTTCATAGGAAACTGTTACAAAACAATAAATTTGCATAGAAAACTCTAACCTCCTAACAGTTTGACAGTTGTAATAATTTTTAGTTAATTGTAATAACGTTACGAATAACTTAGTTAAAAAATTGTAATACCATAACAATTAACTCTAAAAAATTGTACAAATCTAACAATTTCCAATAGAAAATTTTATTACGCAAACTTCTACAAAAAATTTAAATTATGTACGTAAAAATTTTCAATAGGAAATTGTAATAACGCAACAATTTTCATAGGAAATTGTTATTACACAAAAAATTCACATAGAAAACTTTAAAAACGTAACAATTTTCCATTGACAGTTGTAATAACGTATCAATTTTCTAGACGTAACGTAATAATATACTTTTTAGACGAAAATTTGTAGTAAATTTTAATTTAGAAATAGAAAATCGTACGAACGAAACACTTTTCAATAACAATTTTTTTTAAACTCAGCAAGAAAAATTTTAACGTAACAATTTGCTAAAAAATAATCTTCTTTAACACAATTCCATACAAAACTTTCTTAAATATTCTACAAAGAACTTAAATATTGTAAATGTTATTATTCAAATACAAAATTTTCAAAATATCTTAAAAAGTTCGTATAAATTAAGAGTGTGTTAATATTAATTAGCAGAAATGTACATTCATATTTGTATTTTGTATACAATTTATTTTATATGACAAAACTAACGACTTGTATATTTTTATTCGCATACAAATTATTTTAATTTCATTTTAATTTTACCAAAGTATTTGTCACATTTTTACATTTTTTTAATTTATTTCATTTTTTATTCAATTTATTCATAGAAAGACTTCAGAAAGAAAAACTCTCATATGAGTAAATTTAATAAATTATTCAACAATGTGGTCACAAAGGCTTTAATTAGTAGTAACCCACAATACAGATAGATTATTATATTAAAAAAAATAGTATTTGAGCTCAATGGGAAATTTTTGTAAAATAGTTAAATTTTTTTTTTAACTTAACTCAAGTATTTCACCAAAAATTTAAATAACGTAAGAATTTTCCATAAGAAATTGTAAAAACGTAACGATTTCCAATAGAAAATCTAATTAACGTAACAGTTTCAAATAGAAAATTGCAATTGAGCAAAAATTTCAAATGGAAATTAGTAATTATGTTTATTTCTATAGAAGTTTGTAACAACGTAACAATTTTCTATAGAACAATGGTGAAACGTTTTTTAACATTTTTTACAGAAATTTGTAATAATGTAAAATTTTTTTTCATTAAATTATAAAAACGTTACAATTTTCTTTAGAAAGCTGCAGTAACGTAACAATTTCCAACAAAAAATTTGATGTAACAATTTTCTAATAGTAAATTTAAATAACGAAACAATTTTATATGGAAAATTATAATAGCGTAAAAATTTTCCATAGAAAATGTAAAATTTTATACAGAAAATTGCAAAATTGTAAATTTTTCTAACAACGTAACAATATTCATTAAAAAACTGCAGTAAAAAACAATTTCTACTAAAATATTGCAAAAATTTAACAATTTTCTTTTGAAAATTTAAATAAAAAAATTTTGTTCTCAAAATATTAATTACGTTACAATTTCCAATCCAAAATGTTAATAGCGCAACAATTTTCCAATAGAAATTTTTAATAAAGAAACAATTTCATTTAAAAAATTAAAATAATATAATTTTATTCAGAAAAGTGTAACAACGTAAAAATTTTCTACGATTAACGTAACGTTATATCTTAATAATTTAAATTGTTTTACAAAAAATTTTAATAATATAAATTTGTTTATAGAAAATTATAATAACGTAAAAGTTTTCTTAAGAAAACTGCATTCAAATAACAAATTCCAATAAAATTGCAATAACGTAACAGTTTTCTTTAGAAAATTGAAACAAGGTAACAATTTTCTTTCGAAAATTTAAAGAAAAAAATTTCGTTTTTAAAATTTTAATATCGTAACAATTTCCAATCAAAAATTGCAATAACCTAACAGATTCTAATAGAAAACTGAAACATGGTAATAATTTTTTTTTAATTAAAAACACTTTTATTTAAAAGAAAATTTTAACAACGTTACAATTTTTAATCAAAAATTGCAATTACGCAACAGTTTTTTTTAGATAATCTAAACGAGGTAACAATTTTCTTAAGAAAGTTAAAATAAAATAACAAATTTCTTTAAAACAATGTTATTACGCAACAATGTCCAATCCAGAACTGTAAAAACGTAACAGTTTTCTAATTGCCAAATTTCAATAACGAAACAAGTTCATTTGGAAAATTAAAATAGCGTAAAACTGTCCTATAGAAAATTGTATTAATATAAATTTCTACAGAAATGGGTGAAAACGTAATCATTTTCTATGTGTAACGAAACGTTATATCTTCATAATTTAATTTTTTTTATAGAAAATATTAATAACGTAGTAATTTTCTTTAGAAAACTGCAGTAAATTAACCATTTCAATAAAAATAATTGCTATAACGTAACAGTTTTCTTTAGAAAATTTAAGCAAGGTAAACATTTTCTTTAGAAAATTGAAATAAAAAACGATTTTGTTTATAAAATTGTAATAACGTAACAATTTCCAATCAAAAATACTAATAACGTAACAGATTTCTTTAGAAAATCAAAACTTAGTAATTATTTTATTTTTAAAATTAAAAAACAAGTCTAATCAAAACTGTTTAAGAAAATTGTAAAGAAATAGGCAACAGAAAAAACGTAAAAAATTTTCGCCTTCGGTCCTTCTCTTTATTTTTTATTTAATACTTACTTGCGTAATAAATCTTGCTTAAATTGATTTTAATTTCTCTTTATTTTATTGTAAAATTATACAAACTCGTATTTATTAAATGTTGACAACTGGTATAAAAAATTTAAAATTATTTGTGTTAAGTATGTAAGTGCACTTCTCATTCGTTTAACAAGTTTTGTAGTAGATTTTTGGCATTTTAATTATAACTGAAAGATACTTAATTTAACAGAATTGCATTTATGATGCAAATATTGCGGTTAAGAGTTTGTTTAAAATAAATTTTATTTCTTGTGTAAAAATATGTTAATAATATATCGTTCATTTGAGTAGTTATAATTAATTTGGCCAACGTTAAAGTTTTAACAAATACACATTCTAAATTTTAAGGGCATTGCAATGAAATATCCAATTTACATGCAGCAAGTTTTATTGCCCATGTGTTGTTTTATTTTTCACGATTGCCAAGAAATGGATAATGTGCTCATCACTGATTAAGTGTCGAAACACAAAAACCAGCGGCACAGACACATCCATGCAATTCGACGAATTAATTAATGGGTCGATTACGGATAGCAAAACAACGGAAGTTGTGTTGAATTTTAGTTGCCTGCAGCAAAATTAGACAACAGCGCTTATGTTAAAATATACAACATTTTTTTTATTTTTTATTTTAACATAAGCGGGGTTGCTTGATTTCGCTTCTGTCAACTCAACGTCAGTTGAGTCGTCATCCGTTATCGACCCATTAATAAAATATAAACTTTCTTTTTAGAATCCTTCCCAGTAAAAAAAATTTGGGTTTTTTGAAGCACTTTAGAGAAAAAGCGCATAATCGAGCGCTTCAATAAGAGAGCTTTTATATAGCAGTAAATGATAAAGAATAAAATATAGAAAAAAGCTGCTATTTTAGTGCTGACAACGATGAGGTTTTAAAGCGAAAAAAAATACAAATATATAATGGTTAACGAAAATTATTGAAACAATGCATTTAAGAAATTAAAAGCATAAAATCAATGAATATGGAAATATAGTTATCCCTTTAAAAGCGCTTTAGGAGTGCTTTGTTTGCATGTTAAAAAAAAGCGCTTATTGTCATCAGTAAATAGTCCTCCAAACCGGGAACACTCCATACAAATATCAGGCATCTTATCAGCAGGTTTGAAGCGATTTGAGGCATGCATTCATACATTAAATTAAACCTGCTCCTTTTGGAGCACATTTTTTACTGGGTTGTGTTATAAGCTTTTTGTTGGAATGCCAATATTTGTATGCGTTTTTTGCTTGGAAAATCTGCGATTTTGTCGGCGGTTTTTCATCTACAAGCATGTTATACTAACATTAAAATGTATTCATATTATTTTCACTCTTTTAAATTTTAGGTCATGGTTTACAAAATGAAAAACAATTTTTTTCTGACATCCAACAAATGCAGATGTTGCTGTCCCAAAGGAAGAAGAGATGAAGAGATATAGTTATGTGCTTATGTAATATTGAACATAAAATAGCTACCATTTTTTTAAATGTTACGACAAATTTATGTTAGTATTTTTTTATTTAACAAAAACAAAAAAAAAAACAAACCAAACATTATATATGTACCAGTAATTATGATGCGACATTTTGAATAACAATTCACGTGAGTTTTCCTTTACAGCAATTAGCTATTGTGTTTTTGTTTGTCATTATTAAAAGTCTGCATAAAGCAGTCAGGCAGCACTAAAGAGATAAACACACACACACACACACACAGATACTCGCCCACTACTGGACAATGGAGCATGAAGAGAACAAACGAAAAATGCATTCTTTTAATAACAAAGCAAAGCTGAGTACAACGAAAAACATGGATACCAGGGTTACCGTTGGAAATTTTCTAAAAGGGTCACAAAAAGGGGCGTTTCCAAAAAAAGGAGTCACAAAAGGGGTATTTCAAAGGAAAAAAGGATCCGGTTTTTTGCAAGCAGTATTTACTAGGGTATTCATTTAATCGGGTTTTTACTTTAGTCAGATAATTGCTCGATTAATTAATTTTTAGGTTTTGGTTTAATCGGTTTATATTTTTATTGATCGGATAACCGATTCATAAAGTTTTTTCATAAATTAAGTGATTTCAATGTATAAAAATGAAAAATTATTTATTATTTGGAGTTTATTAGTAAAAAAAAAAACAATAGCATACAAATGATAACAATTCTTGAACTAAAACGAGCAATCAAAAAAAATAATTCAAAACTATTTAATACAAATTTTTTAATTATTTGTATTTATTTTAAAGAAACTGTTATATTAATAATTTAAATAGTTTAAGGAGATCTTATAAAATAATCTTTTAGAAAAATAATGCGGCTAAAATGTTTAGGATTTAAGAGACTCATTTCTTTAGTTTTAATAAATTTTGACTTGGGAAAGATTCTTTCACTTATCGTATATGTTGAATAAAGCAACCGATACTACAGAATATCTTAATTCTCAGTCCTTTTCCTAGATTTCTCTATATATATAAAATCTTCCATTATTCCACCAGCGTCCTGTTTTGAATATTCAAATTTTAAACACTTCTAATTGTTTCGGTTAATTCTGTTGTTTTGGGTCTATCGAAAGTTTCTTCTGTTTCCAGGTCATCATCTAACTCATCCTGGCAAAGCTTAGCACCGAATATTCTATATAATACGTTCCGACTTTTTTTACGCAAAAATATTTCTAAACACAACTTTTCTGGTGCACTTTGGTAACATTTTTGGTGAATTTTGGTACAGATAACGTTTTAAAATTGTACATGGTTGCATTTAAAAAAGCGAATTGCTTGCAACTGACGTTTTGGAACTCATTCATATTTAAAAATAGAAAAGGATGTGGTTTAATATTACAAAAAATTAAAAATTTTGTTACATCGGTTAATCCGTTAGTCAACTGAAATTAACCGATTTAATCGTTAATCGAAAAAAGCCAATTTTAAATTAACCGATCAGTTAATCGGGTAGTAATTAATCAGTTAACCAATTAACGTTTAACCGAATGAATACCCTACAAGTTTTTATTTTAATTTTTTTAATTCCCTATCGCACTTGTTTAACAATAGTGTACTAACTTGAAATTTTTATTGTTTAACTTTTAACCGCTATAAAAATATCGTGATATTTTGTCCACTTTTTGGTAATGAAAAAGTTGGCTTAAAAATAATTTTTCATATTCTTTTAATACAAAATTAAAAATTGTTTTTCTAAAATTTGATTATTTGAAATTAAAACATTATAAAATATTTTTGAATTTGTTTTTGCTTTTGCTTTCAATGAAATTTTAGGCGTATCTTATTTTATTCTTGATACAAATTTAAAAATAGTCAAAAAGTAGCATGAATTGATTTAAAATGATTCGTTAGTGTACTTCAAAAAAGAGGCACAAAAGTGGCAAGGGCCTCTTAAACGGATCGAATTTGTCGCTCTAAGCGCACGCTGTGCCGATATAAACGTTTCTACTACTGTTAAAGCAGTGTTCCCAAAAAAACAAAATTAAAGTTATATTTCTAAAAAGGGTCAAAAAGTGGCACCAAATAGTTAAAAATTATACAAAAGGGTAACTTTAGTATCACAATAGTAACCATTGGTAACTTAAACGCAGCGATGGGCAACCTATCGGCCATGTTCTGGAAATCCAAATCACGTAAAATTAAAGTCGATGAATATTTTTAATTAAATTTTATTTTTTAAGTGAAGTTATCTTTCCTGATTTCAAAAAAATTTCTGAAAACTTTTTATCTTCACAGAGTTTATACGAAACAAACCTTTAGAACGCGAATTCAATACCACCCGACTTTTATTTTATTGAGAATGTGTTGGCAATAGAATTTTCATGTTTAAAAAACGCTTGCCGCTCTTGTTTAGGTAGCTCTGTAAGTAGTCCTCAAAGTATGATGTACATACATAAAAGTAAATATTAAGTCGTGCTTAATTCCCAATTTGTATTCTTAATAAATGCACTGAAATTTATGTTGAAGGATAAGCTAGTTTCTATGCGCATTTCTCTGGTTGCTGCAGCCAGATCATTAGGAAACATTCTCCCATAAAATTTTAGAAAAGCCAAAGAATAAAAAAAGCACGTCAAACAAAATTATTTTTCCAAAAATTACTTTGACAATACATATTTTTAAAAACTTTAAACACAGTTATAGTTTTCAAAATTTCGATTTCGATTTATTACATTTTGCGGTTGAATGCGCGGAAATCTTGTTGCATATTTTGTTGATGTTAATGTCGGTAAATTCTCTACAATGTGTGTGAACACGTACGAAATAAAAGGTATTTTAGAGAACACGCGACGCCCAAGTTCTCTTTCGTATTCCTGCTTATTATTAACAATTCTATTTATTATTATTTTTGCTATTGTTATTATATTTATTATGCACAAGAAAATACCTATGAAATATGGTAATTTTGTTTTCCTGGACAAAGTTAATGGTGTGGTATACGTATTTCCGTTTCGCATTATTTTATGCGAGCAATCGTGTGTGTTTGTTTTTTTAATGTTTTACACCTGCGTTTTGTGTTAATGAATTTTTTTATCGTTATCAGTGTTGCCAGAAAATTTTGGCTAATGTGTCAAAATTCCCGTTTTCATATTTAAATGCCCAGTGTTCAGATATGGAGTTGAGCAAAGTTGATCATTTCTAATTCAGTCATCGGAATGTCATAATATGGTCGAATACATTTAGTAGTTTACCAGATTTTTCCAATTTACTGAGGGAAATCACGAAGGGTATTGCGTTTGCACTAAAAAAAACCATGAGCAAAATTTGCAGTGCATATTTGCTCAGCTGCAAACAAATGTAAACAATAACATTTAACACATTAGCGCCATATTGTTTTTTAGTGAAACTTATTAATTGAACATTTTTGTTGTTTTTAATTTAAAATCGAAAATTTAATTTAAATAATTTAAAAAGAAAAAATTGTAAGCAAATGCAGATTTTTTACAGCGCTGCCAGAAGTTTTCTGTGTTGCCAGAAATTTTTTTTAGAAAAATAGCACATTTGCACAAAAAATAAGAGTGGTATGCTCACGATCAATCATAATATGCACTTTTTATCACATTTTTGGTATTTCCGTATATTTTTTTTTTTTTCCCTAAGCAAATCCCGCGAAGCTTTATGCTTGTCTGCAGGAAAGAAACCAGAGTCTCTAGCGGGAATCGAACCCGCAACCCCGGCGCTAATAGACTAGCTCTCTACCAGCTAGCCTACCGGGGCACTCAAAGGGGCACTTAAGGACGTTATAAATTTTTCTTTTTAAATATAATAAATAAAATGTCCCCACATTTTGCAAATTTTCCCAAATTTCTTCCTACTTGCTAAAAATACCTTATTTGGGAACACTGCCTCTCATATGGCAACACTTGTCTTTATAGAGGTTGTAAGCTGTTTGAAGTTAAAATTCAGAAAAGTGTTAAAAGTCTCTAATTGCATTTTTCTTTTCTAGGTAGGTGTTGATAATAAAATATGTTGTGTTTAGTGATTTATGTATACAATTAACTTATTGAATTTATTACAATTCCACATAAATTCAGGCATCTAAAAGTTAAAAAAAATGTGGTTTACAAAACAAAAATTGAGGCGTTGTAATTAAGAGCAAATAAAAAAAATTATATTCAAAGAAGTTTACTATAAAATATAAATGTCAGACAAGCAAAATTGTGTCGCTAAAGAGCGGATGTTTTTTAGATGTTTTTTTTAATTGATATTTCTATTCCATAGGGTCAATTCTTATGAATAGAACTCTCATGTGATAAACTGACTAGTTTTGACCAGCTCAGCATACAAACACACTGAGTATTTTTGAAATGTAATTGATATTTTCTTTTTTTCATTGCCCACATTCTAATTTTACAAAAAACCTTAGCAATTTCTAAATATACAGTCATGTTCTGACAATCACAAGATTTCAAATCGCAAAACGCCAGATTTATTTTGTGGTGTTCTGAAACTCATGCGTTTTGCTTGGAATCTGCCATAGTTTCTTGAAAATATTCAAGTTAAGTTCAGCATACTTTTGCAATTTGAAGTTGCAATTGAGATGTACAGAACACCTTTAATGCAATTTTAAGTCAGAACCGCAAACGTTAAACGTTTTGCGATTGTCAGAACCTGCCAAAGTAGTAGTAAATTTTCCTTTAAAATTGTAATAAAGAACAAGTAATAACGTAACAATTTCATATAAAAAATTTTAATAATGTACCAATTTCTATAGATAGTTATAATTACGTTACAATTTTCTACAAAAAATTGTGGTAACGTAACAATTTTCTTTGAAAAATTGTAATACTGTTTGAAAACTGTTGTAACCAGGGCTGTGAAGTAGGAGTTGAGGTTTTTGTACCGAAGTACAGAAACTCGCGAATCCGACTCCAAAACTATTCGGCAAAAAATTTTAAAGTAAGAAAATCAGGACCGGTTTACTTTTACATATGTAAAGCTGAATACGGGACATGTTTGAATTAAAATAACGATTTGAAAATTTTCCAGAATCAATTTCTTGTTACATTTAACCATTTAAAAGGTACTGCATTAAAAAAAAAGAGTTAAAAGTAAGATAAGGACTAGTATAATATACATTAAGCATCCAGAATTGAGCAGGAATCGGAATTGAGCATGGAGTCAGAGGAAGAACTATTTTTTGATGACTCCACAGCTCTGCTTGTAACGTAACAAATTTTAATCAAAATTGTAATGACGTAACAATGTTTTTATACTGCTTGAAAAGAATGTAACTTTTTTCTTAAGAACATTTAAATAAAATAATAATTTCTTTTTAGAAAATTGTCATAACGTAACAATTTTAGCAAGATATTTGTTAACTGGTTTTTAGCTGCTCATTCTTCAAAAAGTTTTAAAAGTTTACCAACAAACTGAGTACTTTTAAAAGCAATTGATGTTTTGTTTTAGTGTTCATTTTTTCATTTCCATTTAAATATTTTTTTTAGCGTTTGAGCTTGAAGAGACAGATTTTGGCTTGACCGATTTTTCAATAATAATAACTCTAAACTGTTATTGGTTTTTATATTTTTTTTTTTTTTTTTTTAATTGATTAAAGAAAAGAAGTGCACCATAGAATTAAGAAGTAATCTTTCTCCCTAATCCCAATTTTTGTTTAATTACCTTGCCACTCATAAAAATATTTTCCCCAACAAAATAAAAACCGTCAAACATTTCCTAACAACACGAGTTTTTTAAAAACAAATTGTTTAATTACTTAACAGTATTTTAATCTACGAATATATTTAACCCGCATATAATTCATATAATCAGGGAAAGTTTTTATATGCTTAAAAACCCTTAAATATGCAAACGAAAAAACTGGTCAAAAAATAAAAAAAGAAAATTAAAAAATAAACGTGCGTTTCTAATGAATGCACTCTTAATTTTAAATACCAAAATTGTATTCCAACTTAACGCGACACTTTACAGTTTGTAAAGTAACACTAATACACTGCGTAACAGTCATTTTGCGGTCAGCAATTTGATTGCAAATTTTTACTAACTTGAGATCGCTGATTTCAAATCTAATCTCCATTTTTCTCTATCAGCTCTACTTTTCGCGATATACCTTTGTGTCCAAAATTGAGGCACTTTCACTTCATATATTGGAATAACTTGAAAACGGTTGACCATTTTCTATTAACAAATAAATCCGAAACTTGGAAACAGTATTATCTTTAAGCCGTGCTTACATTGTTTTTAAATTTGCCCTGTAGTTTCAAAGATATTGTTGAATTTTTGAAAAAAAAAAATAAACAAATTTTTGTTCTTTAAAAGTTTATAAAAAATAAAAATGCGACAAAAAATCATCAAAAACATTTATCTTAACAAAATTTTGAATGAAATGAGGTTTAATTCATTGTAATCGGTGAACAATTTACTGAGAAAACCCAGTAAATGCATACAAAAAGAAAAAACGTTCATGACACACACATATTTAAACTGTTATTTTTGTATGGAAATCGACTTCAAATTAGTAACAATTTTCAATTAAATTCAAGACCACACAAAAAAAGTTCAACTTTGTTTTCTTGGGTTATTGCTGTAATCTTCACTAGTTTACTACTCATACACTCCTGAGAGTAGGGGAGAGAGTGTCGCTGATGTCACCCATCTATTCTAGCAACTAGGAAGCCTCTTTCGGCTCGAGTTGCTCAGTTAGTGTTATAAATGACAGAGAAGTCTTCTGCCAATGAACCACTTGCAATAGAATATAACTGCCTTGGGGCCTACTATATGGGGAGTCCTTAATTACAGAGTAACAAAAAATGCGCTTACCAACTGTCTCCGTGTGAAAGCGCAACCTACAAGCCCAGCTTGTAGTTTGAGTAGCGCAGCAGCACCTAGGGGTGATCCTTCCTCAGGCCGAACTCTCGCGCAAGTAGTGAAATCAGCCCTTTAGTGGGATTTTCAGGGCATCCCTTCCTGCGACTTTGGGTAGGCAACCACAACTACCAAGTTATCCCCGAAATTACAAGGGAAAAGCGAAACTCTCGCAAAGACAATTTCCTGAAAAACTAAGAAGCCTACTAACGGAGTCCTTAACAAATAGCCATTCCGGTGCCGTAACACCGGGTCTTCTGACTCCCGTTGCACCAAATAGAATCTGTGGTCAGCTGCGGTCACAAGAGATTTTGAAGATCTGTCACAACTGATTACACCTGTTTCCCCGAAAGATGTAACGCTAAATATTGGAAATATCCTTAAGATGATCCCTACAATCTCCCTTAAGATCTTTTAGGTCAAATCGTTTAAGAATAGTTAAGACGCCGATCTGTAAATCGAATGAGCAGTGGGTCAAGTAGTGACATGCCTTTAAGTTAATAAGTTTGACAAACTTGCCCTAAATATAACAATTTGTTCCCCCATGTTTTCAACAAAAACGAAAAATCATGTAGTTAAGTGTTGCTTTGTTTGTTTAATATGCAACACTCGTGTATCATGCTATAGCAAATTGAGTTTAAATCGAATGACGTGTGGAAAGAACATTTCCCTTTAACAAACTTACATTCACTCAAGGCACTTAATTAAATTAATGCTGTTTTTTTTTTGTATTATTTTTTTTTATTTTATGTTGGTTTGGCATTTCCCCTTTAAAAAATGCTTTAAGGACTTTTTAACCATTAATTTTTTTTGTGTTTTATTAGAAATTTGTGTTAGTCTGCTTTTTTATTCTTATTCTTTATTCCGTTTTTAAGAATCTACAATTCAGCAAAGTCATCATGTTTTTTATTGGTTAAATATAAAACATAAAAAACTTATAAAAAAGGCGACTTAAAATAAAACAAACTTGAGGAAACTCTGAACAAAATTCATCATACTCATAAGATGTTGAGGAAGCAAACGAACGGTAGTTTATAAATTAAAAAGGTTAGAGAAATTTCGATAAACAAAAACCACGACTTTGACATTTTACATCAGGCTCTTCGCAGTAATTAGGAAGAAATTGTTTGGCAGATTTCAGCCTTGCCCCTCAGCTCCCCAACGTAATTTCACTTGTAAGATAATGCTTATTCTACTTAGTAGATCAAAATGCTCTTACATTTTCCAGCAAATTTATGCGACTTAAGACTTCATCTTAAAAATCTTCCATCAGATTTTTCAAAAAAAATTTGCAAAATTTTTAATTTTGGTCGCCGTCAACAATATGTGTGACTGGCGTTCTCAACGTCTTAAATGTCACATGGGCTTTGAGTGCAATGTTATGCAATTTATAACGACGTAATGTCTCTTGATAGTTTTCGACATGAGTTACAGACACACTTTTTTCTCACTTTTCGAGAAACGATGGAATATTTTGTTTCACATCTTTTCGATGACTTCTCTCACTCACTAAAGTCACAGAACATGGGTACAGGTAAATCATTAAATCATTAAGATCCCCAACTGGAACTGATCGAATACTTTTTCGATTCGAACGTAATTTTATTTCTAATTTTTAAATCTTTGTTCACAATCAGAGAAACAATTTCGTTTTTTCTTTAATCTTATTTCTTCCCAAAGTATTTCATATAATTTCCTTTCATTTTATAAACAAAAATGTAACTAAAGTTTTTTTAAAAAGTTGAGTCAACTAGAACTTCAGCTACAATTTGTATGAAATTGTTTCTGACGTTTATAATAATTGTATTTAGTTTTGATTCAAAAATTTTAAATGCATAATATTGTTGTGGGTAAAATTTGCAAACGGTTTCCTAATGCAAAATGTGTGTGGTTGCGCAAAAAATGTTTGCTCTATTATGAACATCAAATGAAAATGTTTCTGTGATTGTTAACGAAGCTTAAGTTTTTTTAAATTCTTATGTTTCAAATTTTTTTGTGTTCACTTAAAAAATATATTTTAGCATTTTCCCCGCTTTGTTGAAAAAAAAATGGCATTAAAATGTACTAAAACTGTCCTTTTTTCAATTTCATATGTCTTCACGCGTTTAGTGGGCCAACTGACTGGCATCACTGAAAGTTAATGAACAAAGAGAATCAAATTAACTCTGCCGTAAACTCTTATTCATATTCACGCAGATTTTGTGAACAGGAAACATGGATGGCAAAAAAGTTTTTGGAAATTAAAAAAAAACGGAGTTAGTACTTTTTTCGGGCGACTCCACAGCCCTGCTGATAAGCAATTGTAACTTTGGGATAAAACTAATTTCAAACCTCTATCGAAAATCTTTATTCAAAATCAACTTAAAGAGTTACCCTTTCTTAATTTCAAAATTTTTTTATAAATAATTTCTTATCACTCTATATTTTTAAAGTACATATAAAGAAAAATACTTAATCACTTATATTTTTATAAAAAATAAAAGAAAAAAACAAATTTCTTTATAAGTACATACAATTATGACTACATTGTGAATGGGGCATGCGGTTATTGACCCTGTTTGCAAAAGTTTCGAGTATTAAGCAGAAGAGGCTTTAAATAATCTACACCTTAAAGGAAATTTATACTCACAGCACTTCTACAAAACAAACTTAAAACCTCTCACTTCCCATCTTATTATTATCCCATTCATTTCGCTCAACTCCTGACTATATAATACCTCGTTTTTTAGATTTCTTTTCTCCTGAACTCTGCCCACCAGGTTCGAATTAACTTGTAGCAACCATCCGTTAAATCATGTACTGAACAATTCATAAAACATTGTGTAAATTTAATCACATGTGCAAAATTATGCGGGAACACACGTTGTTTGGTTGTTTGTTTTCAGGCCAACCTACAAACATCCCGGATCCCGACACATTTATGCCACCAAGAGGGGTGGATTAAATTATTTTTTTATGTTACTCTTTTGATTTCTTTCTATACATAAAAGTAGCAAAAAAGAAAAAAAGGCAAGAAAAAAAGGAAAATCGTTGAAATAACGAACAAATTGTTGGAATAGGGAGAAAAATAAAAAAAGGGGAGTATTGTTTATTCCGCGTATGGACAATTAAACTTAATGGTTAATGACGGCAAAACACCAAATTTTCAGTTACAACAAGAAAAAAACCCAAAATTATTTTTTTGGGAAAAAAGGGTACTTCATATATATTTATTTTTTTTTATTAATTGTTTAATTAAGTTAATGAAAGTACGTGATGAGTTTTAAGGGCAAACATTAAAAAAGGTTTAACAAGTTTAATTAATAAAATGTAGTAGCTATTAGGGTTGTTTATATTTTTTCTTGGTTTCTTAGTAAGAAAAATTATTTGTATTAATTGGAATTAATGTACTGAAAAGTAATTGTGTTAAAAAAATAGTTCGTTAAATTAAAAAACAAAGAATTAAGGGACCACTTATTAGATTTAAATACTTTATTTTATAACGAGTAACTTACTGACGTTGTTTTAATTAAATCTTCAAAAATAATGGCAACACTGATATGAGTTTTTAATTAAAAATTAAGATTTGTTGGTCTTGTACTCACCTAAAAAAAAAAAGAAAAAGAGATTGAATTAAATAACAAAAATATTAAAATTTTTACATAAAAACTTTATAATTTAAATTTATAGCTAAAGCGAAGCCTCGATTGCATTGTTAAACAAATTGCTCCAGTCATTCCATTACATATACATATAATTAAAACTAGATTTTGGTTGTTATTGATAGCAAAGTTTAAAACAACGATTAAAAATCCCAAACACATAATTGTAATTGAAAAGATATTATTAAATGTTTTCAATTGCAAGTACATAATTTGTTTACAGGATTTTTAAATTTTAATTACAGTTTATTTGAATTATGCTAAGTCCTTGACTTGAATTTTTATTCTATACTTTAAATTACATGTAGAAGTAATTGAAGATTAAATTGAATTGAATTTTAACTTAAGCTTTTCTCAATTAGAATGACATTCAATTAGTATTAGGTTTAGCTTTTCCTTTTAATAAGATTACGTGTTATTGTAATTGAAAAAATGTCATTACATATATTTTTAAACAATTAAAAGTAAATTATAAATTACAATCAAATCCAATTATAATCAATTATATTAATTCTTATAGTAAATGAAAAATTTTTAATTAATATTTTTTATTGCAATTACAAGTAATTCGTTTCTAAGATTTTTTTCATTAAATTCATGTTTAACAAAGTTAAGGTCTTGCTTATAATTAGAGTAAACACTTGTAATAGTGATAAATCCAATTAAAGTAATTTAAATTTGAATTACAAGTAATTTCTTTATTAATGTCTTAATTGGAACAATTGTAATAATGTTTAGGTTATCCTTTTAAAAAGGTAACTTGTAACTGCCAAAAAGATTATTTAATATTTTCCATTGAAATTATAAAAAATCTATTTATAAGTATTTTAATCACAATTAAATTTAATTGGTTATTTTAATAACAATTACAAGTACTATTAATGTTAAACTAAATATGGTACAACTAAATTCTTACAAATAATTAATATTTAAAAAATTTGCAAATTCAATTTATTTCGTTATGAGTATTTATATCAGTCCAATTTTGGTAGTTGTTGTTGTAATCATTAACACCCCAGTTACGCATTACATGTAATTTAATGGTAATTTTAATGTAATGGAGATCTTATTGTCTCTTGAAAGCTGTAACAATGATTTCTTTTTCTTATTATGAATAAAAGTTTTAGGTACAACATATTTGTTCGTGACTTAAAAGTACTTGTAATTAAAATAACCAATGACTGAAAACTTGAATTGTATAAAATAATTACAAGTAAGTTGTATATTTTGATTTTGTGTTTAGTTTTTGTTTACAAATGTAGAACACATCTCATGAAAATAAATGGTAATTAGAATGTAATTGAGACACCTCAGGTTCTTTATAAGTTTATTCTATTACAATGTCGGTAATTATTCAGCCCAATTATGATATATGTTCAATTGTAAAAATGAGAAATGTATAGAAACTCCCGGGGAACTTTTATTCATAATTGGGCAGATTTTGAATTTTTATCATGAAAAAATCATTATTTTTACAACAAATAGTTTAAAAGAATTACATTACTTGTAATTAAAGTATGTTTCTCCTGTAATTAAACAGTAATTGAAATGCAATTGAGAACATCCTTCATGCTATAATTTCGAACCAAATGGTTTTTTTTTTAATTTCTTCATTCATTTTATTTTCATTTCATTAAATATCTGCAAAAAAAATTATCAACTTAACATAAATATTCCAATATCTTCTTTTCCTGGATATAAAAAAAGCTCAAAGTAACAAAACGAAAAGAAGAAATGTTTAAATTAAACAATTAAACCAAATAAAAGGATTTAAGAGGATGTCTTTAAAAAAATAGCAGGGAAAATTTAAATTCTACTTAAATATTTCTTTGACAAGTTACAAAAAGTAGATTGAAGTAGTTCTGCTTTTTATAACTTTTTTATTCCAAGAGATTTTATTATGACTTTTTGAAGAAGCAAAGGATTTTTTTTTTACCAAAATGAAGGATAAAAAAAGGAACAAATGGTTATAAAATAAATAAGTAATGGAACAAAAGTCAAACATACAGATAATGAAATTCTTTTGAGCAACAACTTCTGATGTTCTGTAGGGCTTTGGGTTATTTAAAATTATATTTTTAAATGAAAAATGTAATTTTTCGTTTATGTTTTAAGCAAAAAACAAATCACTTGATTGAAAAATGCAAATTTTGCTTTAAAATAACGTCTACCTTAAAAAAAATCATTTACTAATCTACCAACACTTTGGCACTTTATTTAACGACTTAAGCTCCCTCTTTTGAAGCAAATTGTAAAGTATTTAAGACTTCTAAAAGCCGCTTTCAAACATCATTAAATTTGGCCTGAGACAATAATTTCTAGGCCACCTTAGTAAAAAATGTTCAATATTATCAATATCAATAAATTTTAATAAAAAAATTCCAAGTTGTTAAATTCCTTCCCTCAGTGAAAATAATTTAATGAAAGTTAAATTTGACGAACTCAAGCCTAATTAAAGAATATCAAAAATTGAAAATAAACAGTTCAACTAAAAATAAAAATTGTTCTTAGAAAAAGCTATGGCACAAGCTCTAATGTTTACATTTGTACTTTAATTTGTACAAATGAAAATGTCGACGAAAGTGGACAAAAAAACATAATAAACAAATGTATTCAGGTTTTCAAGACAAAATCTTGACAGAAAGAATACGAAAAAACAGAGGAAAAAGGAGGCAACATGTAATTTGAAATTAAAGTGATAATAACAGCAAATTTCGAACCACCAGTACTACTGGTTAAAGATTGATGTTTGACTGTTGGCTAACGGGCACCGCAGTGGTGCAGTGGGTAGAACACAAAGATCTTCTGACGATAGAAAGTGGTGTTTCTTGAAACATATAAAGATCAACCCGGGTTCGAATCCCAGCTCAGCCAGGAAAAATTATCAATAAATTTTAATAAAAAAATTCCAAGTTGTTAAATTCCTTCCCTCAGTGAAAATAATTTAATGAAAGTTAAATTTGACGAACTCAAGCCTAATTAAAGAATATCAAAAATTGAAAATAAACAGTTCAACTAAAAATCAAATTGTTCTTAAAATGTTCATATAATTATAAAAAAAGTCTGGCAAACAAGAAAACATAAAAATTAACGAAACGTAAGAAATGAAAAATATCGAAATCCTTTTTGTAACAATTTTGTTGCAAGAATTGTTTAATGTCGCTATTGAATAAAATACAAATAGACAGCCCATAAAACTTTTTTAAGAATCTATGTAGTTCAAGTTATGATTACGATTACAATTTGAAACAGTGTATGTAAGTTGGTATTGAAACAAGTTTTATATATCGTAAATATGTACTGAAACCTGTAGTTGCCAAATCAAATTATAACGAAAACGATTGCGAACAAAAAATTTAAAAAACGTAAAGATTTCATGATATTTTCAAAAGATTTTGTTATTCGTGCTTAATTCCCAGTTTTTATTATTGATAAAAACACTTGGAATTTTATTGTTGATGGGACCAGCTATTCCTATGCGCATTTCACTGGTTGCTTAGGCCAGATCATCAGGAAACTTCATCCATAAAGATTTTAGAAAAACTAAAGATATTAAACCAAATAAAACTGTTAAGCGTATAAGAATTATAGCAACAGTTCTACTTGTAATAATATCAAAGTTTAAACAAAAACACATCAACAATAAACAGTGGGTTTATCTCATCTTACATTCCCCACTACAATTAGTCGAAATTCTCTCAACATTAATTGTAGTTGTAAGTAGGTTAAGAAAAACAAAATAAAAACAACAACAACTTACAAAAGATGTTGTCAATTAAGTGTTTTTTAGGCCGTGCACTTTGGGAATACAAAATTTAAATTTTCAAAAGATTTAGTTATTTCAACTAATTGTAGTGGGGAATGTAAGATGAGATGAACCCACTGTTTATTGGTGTTTTAAAATTGAAATTCTGTGTAGGTGTAATAAGGGTAAGTAAATCAATCATTATAATATTATCCTTCTAATTCCACTTTTAGTTTATTTTAAGTCCAAATTCGTATTTTTTAATTAGTTCAATCTTATTTTTACTTATGGCATTTTCTTTTCTAAAAACAAAAGTGTTGCATAAGTGTTACATGTGACTTGGCAACATTTTTAAATGCTCCCCTAATTTTTAAGAAGTGTTTCATATTTTACGTTTACAAAAGAACACAAATTTCGGCATTAAACAATAAAGTACAATTAGCGCAAGGTAAATTCAATTACAGGTGGTTGCAAGACTACAATAATCCAAAGCCAACAGAAACAACAGATGTTTTTTGTATTGCATTGTTAGTGTTTACGGCTCGAAACTTGCCACCACCTTGTTAATTAATTAAAATTAGTGTTGAACATGTACCATTTTTTTTAATTTTATAGGGAACATCATCAGAAAAGAACGCTTTACACTTTAAAAATAACACATGTATTTCAGAAAAGAACATAAAAAAATGTAAAAGGCAGAATAAATGCAGAATTTTACTCAGAAAAGAAATCGGCATTAAATCAATCTGATTCGGGATGAAATTGACTTCATAATTCTTAAATTAAGAGCATTTTGAGATGGATTCAATCTTAGTTTTACTTAAATCAATCTCATTTTCGTATTATTTCAAGTACAAATTCGGGATTGACTTGATTCTGTACTTGATTCCAGAAAATCCGTATTAACCTTCCATATAATAGCGCTTCGGATTGATTTAAGTACGTATGTGTTGATTTTTCTTTTGAGTGTAGGAACGAATGGAACTAATATATTTACTATATAAAATAAGTAAGCAAACAATTTGTCATACAAAGGAGATTATTTATAAAAATCTCTGAATTCCCAAAAAAATTTTGAAAATATCCAAATTTGAATTTTAAAATTTTTTTGGATTTATTTACTGCAAATGATATGAAAAAAAAATTTTGGACATTACAAAAAATATATTTTTTTTTAATGAAATCCCAGAATTTCTAAAAAAAAAAACTTTTCAAGACTTAACTTTTTGCGAAAAAAAACCTGAAAAACAACTTATGCAGAATAATTGAAAAATTTAAATTTACGGTTAAAACAAGATCTTTTTTGGGAATCTCAAACTTAAAAAAAAATTGCATTTTTTATTAGTTGATTTCCTTCCTACAAAAGAATGACAAAAACAAATTAGTGCCAAATTTAAAAATCTGTAATTTCGAATCACAAGTCGTCAAAATGCCATTAACATCACATTCGGCAACTGGGCTACAGCAAAAGAGTATCAAATTGTTCTCCCCATTTTGTTTGCTTATTTTTTGTTGATGTAGTTTCCTTGACACATGTTTTTTATTCTCGACTTGTTTTGTTGTTGCTTTTGTTGTAAATTTGTTTTTTTTTATGTTTTTATTTATGTGTAATATACAATTACACATACACGCACAGACACAGACACACTCCTACACATGAGACAGAATACGGGTTTTAGACGAGACGGGTGTTAGACTGGAAACACTTTTAGGGATTTTTCATTCATTCAAATTAATCGGTATTGGCAATTTAAGGTTGATTTTTATGACAAAAACAAAAAGATATGGAAACAGGAAAAAAATCGGATTGGAGACAAAAACACTAGGAAGTAGTTAAGAGATTTCAGTAATATGATTGAAGCAGTTTATGGTTTCAAGGTTGTGCTTGTTTTATTTATTGATACTTTTAGGATAACATTTTGAAAAAAGAAATAGTTTTCTTGCAGAAAATCTATGTTTAATGATGAGAGGGGAAGAGAATTTGCTATATCTCTTCGCTCGCCAATAAACTTAAGGCCCAACCAATAATGTGCTTAAGTTTACTTAAGCAAATGTGCGAATACATGTTAATTATATGAGGCAAACCATATTTAACTTTAGGAAACTTTTTGCAAGGTGCAAATCTAATCGCACATTCCGTACGGAATAAATAAAATATTTTTTTAAATAAATTTGAGAGACTTTTTGTTAATTTTTGACCGTAGGTAAAGCAAAGCTGTGCATATTATGGTTAGGCCTTTAGGCTTTCTGAAAGAAAACTATCATAGTGTGAACCCAGACTAAGACTAAAAGTCGTTTTCGAAATAATTAAATAAAAAAAACTAAATTTTTTGAAAATCCCAGAATTTCCATAAACTTAATTTTACAAATTTGTTTGGCTTTTTTCCTTTAAAATTATAGCAAAAGTTTAATTTGATAGGAATCCCAGAACTCCCAAAAAACTTTTTAAAATTTCCAAAAAGTTATTTTTATTTTTCTTTGAATTTTTCTTCATAGAGAAGACAGACAAAAATTATTTTTTAAAAATAATTTTTAAAGCAATTATGTGTTTTTGCATATTTCGAGGTGTAGCCGAGTTTAACTGCCTGTTTTTAGAAAACGTAAGCAAGTGAGTGAGTGAGAAATTATGTTGAAAACAAAAACAAATTTTCGTTTTTTATTGTTGTTTTCAATATAATTTCTCACTCACTCACTTGTTTACGTTTTCTAAAAACAGGCAGTTAAGATTTAAATTTGGAAAAAATAGTTTTAACAATTTTTTTTTAATAACATTTTTACAATTTCAAATGTAACAGAAGCATATCTAAACGTCCATATATTGATTTTTCTTTTACAAAAGTTTGCTGCTGCTACTCCTTAAATCGTAATGCTTCATCATTAGGAAAATGACTTAATCTCTTATCTAACTTCGACAAGAACAATGACAGCCTATTAAAAGTTAATGACATTTATAACACATTTTAATGGACTTGTCTACACTTTTCTCTAAGCCAAACTACACTCTCTTACAAATAATCGCACACACACACATACACACACCCATACATACCTACATACTCGCACCCAAACATTCACCTCGTACAATTGACAAATATAGTGTAAACATGATTGCGGTTTATTGTAGTTTATGCTGACGAATACAAAGGCAACTCATAATGTCCTGTTTCTACAGGTGCAAGAGCTCCCAATGCATTTGTTTGCTTACATCCTTTTGCATATCTATGTAGGTAACCATGTATGTATATAATTTATGTATGTACAAACATTTAATACAAAAAGTATATACTCATAATTTTACTAGTGTACAATGAGTAGGCAAGCAAGTTATTTATATTATAAGTATCTAAATAGAGTACAGCGTTGCACAGTGGGGAATTTTGAAAAAAAAATGGAATATATTAAGTAGCCGATTATATGACTACCTTTTCTTTAAGATTTTTTTGTTATATTTCCAGCAAAAAAAAGCCGGGAAAAATTCCAAAAAAATATCAAAACTTCAAGTCGAATACAACTTTCCAATAGATTTATAAAGGTTATTAAAATTTGAATATTCAACTAGAAATTATAAATTTATTTCTTTGTTTTCCTTTTTTTCCAATACCCCACTGTGCAACATAACAAGTTTGCAACACAAGGACTTAAGCTTGTATGTATACAGTTGTTGTTTCTTCTTAATTTTCAGCAAAATGTAGGTAGAAATAATAGTAGTACAACTACCGCAACAACAACAACTACTTACTAACTGCGACACACTTAAGTGGCACTTAAAAAATAAGCAAAAACTTAACTAAACATTTAACAAGAGATAGAGAGAGAGAGAGGGAAAAATTAAAAAATTTAAAATTTATATAGACACCATCTGTAAATACTTTATGTTGCTACTTATAAAATATCTACATGCAGGCGCGGATTCAGGGGGGGGGGGGAAATAAGGAAATTTCCCCCCCCTAAATTATAAAAATATGTTTGGTTTATCTCGATAATACAAGAATTCCCAATAATAATATTTTTTTATATGCACAAAATTTTAGGAAATCCCAGCTAGGTTTTTTTTTTATTGAATCTAACGAAATTTTCAATAAGAATCCAAATCTTAATTCTAATAGTTATTTATTAGATATTTCCAATGAAACATCTAGTTTACTGTATTCAAATACTTATTTTTCTGCATTCAATCCCAGCAGGTGCCATCTCTATCCAAAGAATAAACGTTTAACTTGAAAATGCGTGCGGTCAAATTTTTAATAAGCCTTAGTATGTACATATATGCAATATTTATGTATATATGTGTTATATGAATCAAAATTCTATTCGATAATTTTTGACGAAAACACAGATTTTTCGGGGAAAACACAGATTTCCTTATCTTAAAGATATTTCAACATACAACAATAAATTATTAGGAAAGCATTTATTGGCTTTGTTGTAAACGCATTTAAAGAGGCTTCAAAGGATATTGATTCAAAAAGGAGCTGATTGCAGACTCTGGTTTCTTTCCTGCAGACAAGCATAAAGCTTCGCGGGATAAGCTAGGAAATTATAAAAAAAAAAAAAAAAAATAGAGTTTAAATTGCTGGTAAATGCCACACAGTATGATAATGACGTTGATGTGTCAATTGATGCAAAAATTGTGTAGGAAATGGAACAGATGGGTGTCCTCTGATGTCAGCAGAAAATGGCGCTGTTATAAAATTCTGGACAAATGCAAAACAAACGCCTTGCTATTCCCATAAATCAAACAACTCAATTTAAAAAAGCAACAAAGTGCCATTAATACAATAAGTTGTATCATTTGTTAAAGAAACGAAAAATTTTTTTAAATATAATCATCCCAAGCGAAACGCAGTTTCAGCAAAGTATTTGGGAGCCGAACTCTCTACATCATGCGAGATAAGATGGTTGGACCGTTACGACTCAATTTTACGCTTTGCAACAAGTGTTCATCAAAGGTAGAGATACTTCATCAAAAGCCTTATATTAAGGAACTCGCTTAGTACTTTTGAATTCATTTACGGAATAAACATATTAAGTGTGATACTTATTGTATCACAGGCGCTTAGTATCATTTTACAAAAGCACGATAAAGATCTTCAAAAAGCATCAAGCCTTATCAAAACTTAAATCATGTGCCTTAAAGAGAAAAGAAATAAAGCCGAAGAACTATTTAAAGCGATTTTTGAAAAAGTTATAGTTATCTGCGTTCAAATCGAGGTTCTCATTCAAAATTTTTGAAGATTACTACCGAGTTGTAGGTTACATTCCTCTTTTTGAATTTATTTTAGAAGATCTCAAAACACGTTTCCCAATAGATAACCTATATGTATTGAACATACCTAAACTTCTACCTCAAAGTGTAATCAAGTCAAATACAGATACAAAACTTTTAAAATCACAACTAGCTGATGAGCTGATTATGTTTGATAAAAGAGATAGATACACACCCACTAACATCTAAACATCTAAAGTCTGAACTGTTGCATTGGCAACAAACATGGAAAATATCTGAAAATCTATCAGATAACGTTGTAGATGCTTTAATAAACTGTGATGAAGATATCTACCGAAATCTAAGAAAAATATTTCAAATTTTCGTTTCAATGCTCGTCAGCAGGGCAAGTTCAAAATGGCACGACAAATGGTTAAAAATGGCACGAAAAAGTATAAAAAATGGCAAAAATAAAAATGTTATTAACACTTTATTAACATATATTTTATTACGTTTTTATTGTAAGTACAATAATATATTTCTTCAAATTGTCAAAAAAAGAAAAACTACTGGAGGGTAAACGCAAGAATTTGGAAGTTGTGTTTTATCTAATATTTGTTATAAAATTCTGTTTAATAAAGAAATATTTTTGTATTTGTCATCAAATTTTTTTTATCAGGGAAATGTTATTAAAGAACGACGTTTAAAATTTTTGCGTTTTGAGTCTTCGATTTCTTGAACACCCCTATTAATCTCCTGTTATCACATAAAACAGTTCTATAAATGAAAAACACTCTTTCAACATCGCAAGATATAACTGGAGCATATTTGAACACTAAAACTTCAGATGGAGAAAGGTTGTCAATAAATTCATCCGTCTCAGTTTCATTTAAACAAAATTGTGAGAAAATCGATTAAAACACTTTTTTAAAATTGAAATGCCAAGCCATGTAGATTTTTCAGGAGTATTGAATAATTTACCACACGTATTACGATCTAAAATGTTTTTTAAACTTTTAAACAAAATCTTTTTACCTGATATCTTGTATTATTTTCCTTAGCACTGTCAATTAAGCCAAAGCTTTCATTCATAGAAATTCCTTTCGTTTGTAACTTCAAGAGAAAGAACTTTTTACGTCCGATTGTTGCATTATTCAGTTAGCATTTCGAATAGATTCTGCCTCATAATCGCTAAGCTTATTTAAAATTTTTTTTTCTAGATTGCAAAAAGGTTTTTAAAAATTGCTTTTAAAAAAAATAATTGAAGAAATGGCAAAAATGGCATATGCCATAAAAAACTTGCCCTACTCGTCAGTAATGATCTTATATTTCATTTAACCTTATTGTTGAGTTTTTTTTAATAATATACACATATTAATTTTAATACACTTTTAAAAACAAATTTTTTACTTTTTGTATCAAAAAAAATTTTCCCCCCCCTAAGGCTCGAGCTGGATCCGCGCCTGTCTACATGCAACAAACTATTTAACAACTTTTGTAGCAAAACAACAACAACAAAAACATAATTTTGATACATTTTTAAAAACAATATTTAAAATTAAATAAAAACGATGTTAATTAAATGGCAATACACATGACTTCATGTAGAAAAAAAATAATGATGAGTTACGAAAAATTAGCACCGAATCCACTTTTTTGCAAGACCTTTTACATCCGAATTTCAGACAAATTGTTTTAAGATTATGTTTTATCATTTTTAAAACTTAACCCAATTTTTGATCAAGAATTTGCACTTATAAACCTTAAGACATTATGCGTGTTTCGGTTT
Source organism: Pollenia labialis (assembly GCA_949318255.1). Classification (NCBI taxonomy): domain Eukaryota; kingdom Metazoa; phylum Arthropoda; class Insecta; order Diptera; family Polleniidae; genus Pollenia; species Pollenia labialis. The sequence continues at coordinate 117,906,330 of OX439143.1, forward strand.
AAAACTTCTCTTGCTATTTTAGTATTTACTAAAAAAATAAAACTCTTAAGCACACACGCATTTCTGTCTGCTTGGTAGCAAAAAATTTCCACAAAGAGTCTCCAACTAGAAATTACACTTACTTGTCTTATGTCAGCCCTCATAAAATAGTTGCATTTAAAAGCAGTAAAATTCCTAAAGTAAAGACACATTTCAGCTGCCCTAAAAAAAACAACAATTTTGCATAGTAGCGCAGTTTAGTGTTTAATTCAAATGCTCTTGCGAAAGTGCAAATGCAACATTTTTTAGCTTTTGTTTGCAATCCAACAACAAAATACACAGAGTTGCATTGCTTTTACAATTGCAATGATTTTGCGTAATACATAAACTGTTTAGCCTTTAATGCTACGCGATTGCTCTTGCATTTCTGATACTTGAACAGCTGACGTTTGTAAACAAGAGTTTAGAATTGGCAAACAAATCTACTAATGCTTTGGTAATTTTTTCTTTTACACTGCTTCGTGTCATTTTAAAACCATTTCACAAAATAGTCAAACAACTTTTTGTAAATTTTCACGACTAATAATTCTGTAAAACAGCTGTTACCAAATTTATATAAAGCATTGCCAATTTGCTTAAAATACCGCTCACTGTCAATGACAAAATTATTACAATAACAATTTGTTGTAACCTAAAACGCACTGAATTCCGCTGGTGTTTAATTTTAATAGAGTTCTTACAAATGATCGTTAATCGATGCTCAACTATTCCAAAACTTCCTTGATCGCCAGAATTTTTGACAGGAAAATTATGCTTAAATCTTGTTACATTTTTTTTCAAAATTAATAGCGATATCTAAAAACAGTTAGAATATTTCAGGAGTGGGCCTTATTCATTACAATTTTTGTGATGGTTTTATGCGAACTGATGCTAGAAACATAACTGGGACGAACGACGAACTATTCGCAAAGCACACAATCATTGCGTAGACCCAAATTTGGCTTGCGTAACGAACTCTGCAATAGGTTTATTTATATTTCTTACGCAGACGTACGGCGAATAAATTGGGACAAATAATGTTGCTTTCAACTATTTTTTTCAATGTTCCTTTTTTATTAGTATTTTTTTTTTTTTTTTTGTTAAAATATGGACACCCCATGATTTGATAAATGTAAACAAACAAATAGTAAAAAGTAATTTATACAAATTTTTTTAATGAATTCAAATAAAGATGAAAATGCATACAAAGCTTTAAGAAAAAGGGAAGAAAAACGAATACTTATTTTAAGGTTAAATTTTAAGGGCCGATGTTAATTTTGAATAAAACAAAAGTTATTAAAATTTTGGTATGGTTCAATTATGTATCGAACAAAATATCGGCCAAATGGAGACACCTCCATCCGATGGTCCAAATTTTCGATGACGCTGAGGCATAATTGAGATTCTATGCCGTTAATGAGCCGAATTATCGCATCCCTTAGCTCTTGAATTGTTGCTGGCTTAACGACGTACACCTTTTCTTTCAAGTTTCTTCCAAGTCGGGCCATAAAAAGTTCTTTTTCATCTCACGATAGCGAACACCATTCACAGTAACTGCCTGACCGGCCTCATTTTGGAAAAAATACGGCCCGCTGATGCCGCCAGCCCATAAACCGCACCAAACAGTCACTTTTTGTGGGTGCATTGGTTTTTCGACAATCACTCTTGGATTATCATTTGCCCAAATGCGGCAATTCTGCTTATTGACGAATCCAATGAGGTGGAAATGTTCCTCATCACTGAAGATTATTTTCTTCGAAGTGCACGATATGCATTTTTTGATTTGAACGCCCATTTTCATAATAAGCCTGAATAACTTTAACGCGTTGCTTGATTGTGTATATTTCCATGGTTTAAATTGAGTTTGTCTGAAATTGAGAAATGTCAAATGTAGTGCAGAAAAAAGCTGAACGTTTAGCTGTGGTTCATAGTCAACATCGGCCCTTAAAATAACCCCCCTTTATAATCTGACATCCAAGGTATTTATTTCTATAAATTCAAACAAATTTTATATGGCATTAAAGCCTGTTCTTCGCGCACCTATTGTGTCTCATATGACGAATTAACGCAACTAGTTCTTGCTGGTGAATTCGTCGTGTTTTGCGAAGTTCGTTGCTGGTCCCAGTTGTGTTTATACCATAAAGAGGCTTTATATGAGGCCTATGGTAAATTAGAGACCGATCTTCTCGAAATTTGGCACTGCGATTTCTAGTAAAAATTACGGAATGAATTTGTGCAAAATTTAATATCAATCCGTGCATTCTGCCACCATTAATGTTAGTTTTTGTAACAAAATTATAATTTTTTGGCTGCTGGTTACACATTTGTATTCATTACTCTTATCCTACTGAACCGATTTTGCTGGATTTCAATGCCAGGATAACTAAAAGCAATCTAACAACAACATTGTTCTTTTATTTTGAGACTTTCAAAATGAGCGTGTTTTCAACAGACGGACAGACGAACTGACAGACAGACGGACATGGCTAAATCGAATTCGAATTACTCTGGTGGTAATTGAGTTAAAATATTTAACATTTTTAAGGCCGTGTATAAAAAAATTTTACGATATCATAATTGGATAGTCTGGGCGACATCACCTCAAAGTTGGCAACTCCTTACATAATTCTGGCTGTTGTCTATAGTCATGGTCAGTGTTGGGCAAAATACATGGTTTGCGGTATTTAAAATACAAAATACAAAATACTTGCTGGCCATGTATTTAAAATACAAAATACAAAATACTCTCACGTCATGTATTTAAAATTCAAAATACAAAATACGTATTTGTATTTTAAATACGTATTTCAAATACATGTATTTCAAATACTGCCCAGCCCTGGTCATGGTTCTCCCGCAAATCCATATTGTTGTTGCTATTTTCCAGTCTAAAACAAAGATGGCAACATTTACACAATTTTACGGAAGGCGAATTCAGGCAACAAAATTCTGCTTAAACTACGTTGATACATATACACCAGGGTGGCTATAGTTGATACAATTATACCTTTTTTTGTTACATTTGATTATCAAAAGTGCTATGATCTAATTTTGTACAATCGGAGCTACATCAACCTCACCGGCGTTTTAATAGATTGATACAATTAAAACAACAGGCAGTGCTTTAGTCAAAACTTTGTGAAGAGCCGTGGGGGCTGGAATAATCCACTGTGACCATTATTGTAGGGCAACAAATTCATAAGAAGAGCTGTTTGCTCTACATCCTTAAATCTAACAGAACTACGATTTTTTGCCTGTGCTAAAAAGCCAATTTGCATCAAATACTGAACTTTGCTATTGCAAAAGTTATATCAATAAAGTAGAACAACATTTTTCCCTAATTGTTCTTAATATAATTTCTCTTAAGATGTTCGCATAGTACCAAAAAAGGAAAGAAAAAAATTTCAAAAATTTGGTCAAACCAAACTTACACTCTTTTTAGGCCACATCTTTAGTGTGTTGGACATGTTAAGCATGAGGGTGTGTGTGTGTCAAACGAACATTTATTACTTGCAACACATGTTTTCTGTTGTTTTCTGTTTTTATTGCATTGAACTTTTAATTAAAAAATCCTTTTCATTTTTTCCATAAGCCCTGGCAAATGTCCTACATAAGTTCATACAAATGATTAGCTTTTTATTCTTTTTCTTCTTCTTTTATATCCTTAATCTTTTACTTTTCCCTGATGCTCTCCAGGCGAAAGTCATTTTGTGTATAATAGAAAATTCTTAAACTAGAAGGTGTTAATTTTACAACATTGTAATAGAGAAACTGGATTTTGTTCTTTTTTTTTTTTTTTTTTTTTTTGTTCAATGTATGAGTTTTGTACGTTTATGTTGATGGTTTTTTTCTCGTTTTGTAATTTGAGGTCAGAACAGGATGTTGCCAACAAATATTACCACAACACACACATTGTAACTAAACCGCAACAATTTGTAACAGACATGGATTAAAATCGGCAACAGCAACATTTTTAAAATATCATCTAAGCAATGGGTTGAAATAACTTGAAGGTATTAATTCGTTAAGTCGATTAAGATTAGTACGATATGCCGCAAATGCTTTATCTAAATCTAATAATGTATTAAAAGTCGAAAGTCATCGATTAAAAATTACAGAAAGAACAATGGTTTTATCAATGTTCCACTAACAACTTTAGTCTTTAAGCAAAAAAGGATATACAAGGAAAAACGTTTTATGGCAGATTCCTTACACCTTGCATTAACCAAAAAATCGTAGTTTTTATAAAAAATTTGGTTCAAATTTTACTTTAATTTAAAAAGCCTTGTTAAACATTGTATTTAACTTTAATAGTGCACTTAAATTGTTAAATTTTGACAATGAGACATACGTCCCTTGAATGGTAATAATTTTTAAAATTGGACTTAGTTTTGAAGATGTAGGAAAACAAACAAACAGGAGCCACAGTTAAAAATAGCTCTTGAAAACGTTTTGCATATTATTTATCAGGTATGTTCTGAAAATCATTTTTTGTAAAGGTGATTTGAAATCACAAGAAAGTTGTTCTGGACAAACAACTTCAGTTAAGTGGCCGCCGACTTAAAATTACGTGCTTATTTTTTCAACCATTTTAAACCAAGTTAAAACTTTTGTGGTTTTCAAAACACCCTTAAATAATAATTGTGATTTTAAAATCACAAGTGATTTGAAATTTTGTGATTTTTAGAACATGCCTGTATATGAGACCTTCTCCCAGAAAAGGGACCTAGTGCGTCAAAAAACGGGTTTGGACTTGAGAGTGGATTCTGGTACCTAAAAGGGTGTAGAATAACTTTAAATGCGTTTTTCTCAAAACTTAATTATCACACACTAGGTCCCTTTTCTCGGAGAAGGTCACATATAATGAAACAATAATCCTAAATATATGAACAACGAGACACCGAAAGATCATTAATCATAATTTTTAAAATGTTCCCTAAACATGACTTTTGAAATAACGGGTGGTTTTAAGGGCCGATGTTGAATGTGAACCACACCTAAGCGTCGAGTTTTTTTCAGCATTTCATTTGACATTTCTCAATTTCAGACTAACTCAATTAGCTTTTAATGAAAATGGGCGTTCAATTCAAAATGCATATCGTGCACTTCGTGATTTTTTCGGTCAATTTAATCGTCCAAATTATGCACATCATGCAATCGGAAAAATCGTGCAAAAATTTGAGCAAACCGGGACTGTGGGAAATGTGAAAACACCAGTGCATGTGCGTACAGCTCGTACTGCAGAAAATATTGCTGCTGTTCGCGATAGTGTGATTGTCGAAAAATCAATGTACCCACAAAGAGTGACTGTTTGGTGTGGTTTATGGGCTAATTCATTAATTTTTGCCATGGAGCCTGCCTGTTGACAGGAGGGAAATTCAAAAAGCCGAGGACTTATTGAGCCGCCTTAAAATATCCAGTCACCAGAAAATGCGTTATCAAATAAATTGTTGATCAAAATTCAAACAAAATACAAACGATTTTATTTTTAAGAACTCCTTAAAGTTAAATAAAATCCTTAAAGGAATTCATTCCTTTAACTTAAATTCCAAGCCGGAAAAAACGTAATAAAAAGGCGTTAACAATGCTTAGCACAACAAGAGTAAAAAAATACGAAAAAAAAACCAAAAACAATACAACGTAAAATTAGGCCAAAAAGTTTTGTATTTAAGACTAATAAAATGAAATGTGGGGGTGTAACAAAAGGAGGATCTACAAACCAGAAAGAAAATTATTGAGGAGAACAACACTGAGTAATTAAAATTCAACAAAATCGTACCCAAAAAACAACAAGCAACAACTAAATAAAATGGGAAAACTTTTCGCCATACATTCAGTTTAGCTACTATTTTTTGGAGTACAAATATTTTTAGATTTTAATGCTTTTTCCCATGGTTGAAAGAAAATACTTTTATGAGTCCAGTAATAAATAAATATGGGTTAAAAATTCATTTTTTATGCTAAGTACTCATATTATTTATAATAGCACTAGCAGCAAACCTAAAATGAGAGCGAGAAAAACAGAAACTGTCAAAAGTTTAAAGGTTTTTTAAATGCCACGTTTATGTTCTGCTCAGCTCTGCACCACTTGCAAGGCTTTAATGGTGGTGCCATACACGATGCCACTATGAAAGGAGGACAAAAAACAACCCTTATCTTAACAAAAAGTTATCTAGATGTTTTTATGCAACCCTCAAAACTCCCATGCCATCATTAAATAAATACCCAAAATGAAAAAGAAACTTAAGCAGCAGATTTAAATGAAAATCCCTAAGGATGCACGATAGATAAATAAATAAGCGGGTAGAAATTGTTTAAATAAATGAAGATTCTCGCTAAAATAATAACTGTTTCCATAGTTTTAAGAGTTTGAAATTGTGTAAGTTGATCTTCGCTTAAGTATTGAAAATTAGGTTTCATTTGTTCCATTTTCTGTCAGGTTTACTTAGGCGAATTTATTTTTCAGATGGCGCTGAAAGCACAGCTGTGTTATTTTTTTTCTTTTTTTTCTTATTAAGAGAGAGTGGAATGTCAAAAGTTGCTTGTGTTTTTAGCATATCGACCAACGAAAGCAACAAATAAAATACAATGTTGTGTTTTTGGTATTGTACTTGTTGTAGTATCGCCACCACCGTTTACATGAATTGTCTTGGTACTAGCAGTTGTTATGGGGAAACAAATACAAAAAATTTAAAAAACAAAAAAGGTGTAAGAAGTTGAAAGTAAGGACCTCACATATCCTAGCGTTTTTTTTTTTGTTTTCATCTTTTCTGTTCGTTTTACTTGAGACTTAAAATAAAAATCTAAGCCAGGAGGGATCCTTATCGTTTAGGAAAAGAGAAAATTTAAATTCTTTAAAATAATTATCATCTGGGGTATTTATTCCTTGAGTTGACAGGTGCTTAAATATTATATGGTTTACATGAGGTGCTTCACTTGACAATTTTTTGTCATTATAAACGTCAAACTTCATATTAAAACGCTGTAAAAAATATTGGAGTTTTTTTTTATAGACGTTGACGTTTCGTATACCGAAAATTGCCAGGTGAATTTCAAACATTTTCAAATGATAATATTCGTTTTTTTAATTCCGCTACAATTTAAAAAGGACTTGCAAAATAGTTAAGACTTGACAATTGGTAACGCTGCTCTCAAAACAAATGCCGTTTTGCCAGTGATGCCACAATAATAATAGAAATTATTGCCACTTTTCTAGTGATGACACTTAAATTATCGGAAGATGTAGAACGGAATACAATGACAAAAGAACATCTTGGAAATATATTGAGTTTAGGCTCTATATAATTTTTTTGGGGAAATTTCAACATCTTCGCAAATTGATGGTAGATGTTGACAAGTGTGAAAAGGCTATTAGACGACGATATCTTAATTTGGCGTGTTTGTAAAAACGTCGACTGAACCCGCTGTGTAAAATGTCAAGCAAACTTGACTGTTTGCGTTCGAAGATCAAAACTGTTGTCCCACAATGCTCTTCAATGCGATTAAAATTAAAGCTTCTAACAGTGCAAGTCTAATTTTGTAAGACAAAAATCTGTACCTTATCCTACATTTTTAAATATTTTCTTTAACGTTTTAAGCCGCATTAATTACGTGATCTCCGAAGTTAACTCACTGATAATCAATCAACCAATGTGAATGGCAAATTTCATTAAAGAAGAAGAAAACATAAAAACCAAGAGTGAAGTAAAAAAGTGTAACTAAAACTAAATAATTTGTTATCTGTTAGTTTTATTTTGCATATTTATTATTTGGCAAAAATAAATTTGTTAATCTTCTTAAGTAGTTTACACAGTGAATTAACGATAGAAAAAAATTTGTCTATTTACAAGTGCATAAACAAAAAAAAAATTTAACGTTAAGCCATACGACAGAGCTTGTGAATTGGGCAAATGTCATTTAAATGACCGCCTCGTGAAATTACGTGAAGTTACGCGATCTGGAAACTTTCCATGCAATAAAGCACAAATCGGCTTACGGCACCGTCTCACATAGGGGTCATTTGCCAATATAGCTAGACATTGCTTTTTGTTTTAGCTTCTTAAAAGTTTTTGAGTGCCCTAGATCGATGGCACTTGGCAGAAATATTTGTTGTGGTCATAGGCAGGTAAACCTTAAAAGAATCGTCCCAAGGGGGCATACGACAGGTGTATTATGCTCTCAAATAGACGAATTCTGGCTGCAGAGGTGGATAAAAATCGATACTTACTTTTTCGCACATTCCTTTTTTTACACAGATAATATTAGTACTTCATGTACTTATTTAAATAAAAGGCAACCAAAGCATTTTATAACTGACGAAGGGTTTCTAGCATATGCACCTAAGCAAGATGAGCAAAAACCGAAAAAAGGTAAAATTTTTAAAAACAAATCATCAAAAGAAAATGGCGCAAAAACGCGCAACGTTTTTTTTTAATTTAAAGTAGAGATTTCAAATTTCAAAAACCTTTTAATTTTTTTTTTTTTTTTTTTAAATTTAAAATAAAATTTTTCTAAAAAATTTTATAAATGGCTGTAATATAGTCTTCACAGAAAAAAAAACAATGCAAAATCTTTATTCGTTTACCCACAAAAACTATATTGTAAACCTCTCAAGCTCGTAAAAAGTCAATGAACACGCATGCAATTTACTCAACTCTCCTGACTTAAACAGTGTCACAAAACCACAAATCTCAAGCAAAAGACTTGAAAATTCACTATACGATGCAGAATTTTGTTGTCTAATGAGCTGCGTACTTTTACATTTCTAAAATTTAATTTGTTGCCTAATGTCCGGATATATTGGCAAAAAACCCCTATGTGAATCTTGTTGAAACCACATATCGTCCAGCCCATAATCCTTAATTCAATCATATGGCCATTGCGCTCTGAATTGCCGGTAATGGTACTTCAGATATTTTCGGCACTACTCATACAACGATAGTGCACAGAACTGACAACATCTGTAACGCTTTTAGTCTCTTAAAATTTCTTTATAATCGTGCAACTTCCTTGCAAAGTAAGGAAGATTTTTACGACCATAATTGCCTCGCATTCTTGAAAAGTGGCCTGGTTTGAACAACCACTTTCGTAGTAAGTATTAAGTATTTTTTAGCGTTCTTCGGTTGTTAATCGATCCATATTCGTAAACGGCATACCATTCACCAAACAAATGACACAAATGACTGAAATTTAACAGCTTAACTAAATAATGGATAACCCTGTATAGAAGTCAAAGAATCTCTCAAATCCAACTGGATACACAACCAGAGTCATAGAAATTTTCACCTCTTAGATTAATGTAGTAAAAGGCCAACGACATCGTTCAATTCAACAACCGACAAAATTTCTTGCACTGTTTGCTCGACCCAATCATATTTAAGTATTGAATTGTCTATCAAAGTCTATATATTGAATAAATCCCTTTCAAGAAATCAAAATATTACTTTAGTAGTTATTGTCTCACATTAATTACTATTAATTTGTGATTTAGCAAAAGTGTTTATTATTTTTAAACATTTTCTTTTAATACATGCATTTTCAATTATATAAAAAATCCTTTGTTTTCCAATTCTTTTTCGGTGCGCCTTTCTTACCTGACCATTAAACCAATTTGCAATAATGTTTCTAATTTTTTTTTATTTTAGTATTCTTATCACATCGTTATTTACATGATTATTAAGTAATAAATAACAAAACAAATACAATAAAATATACAACAATAAGCTTTGAATTTGAAGTGGAAATGGAAAATAAAATAAAACCACGGCAAATAGTCGCACAATAGTTAGTCGAGTGACACCTTATAAGCAGCAATTTATGACTGTAATGAATAAATACTAAAGTAAAAGAAACTAGACAAATTGAAAACACATAAAATAAAATCATTGGTAACGATACGAGAGCGGGTCAATAAGCTTTTGGCAGCGAACTAACAACAGTTGTGTTCAAAACTTATGTGCTTATACCTGTTATTTCTGACTAACTTATTCTCAGTGTGGGCACACCAACTTCCAAGATATTTTTTTTTAATTCCCTTAGCTAGTCCCGCGAAGCTCTACGCTTGTCTGCAGGAAAGAAACCAGAGTCTCTGGCGTGAATCGAACCCGCAACCCCGGCGCTTATAGACTAGCTAACCTACCTAATATTGGTAAATGATTATCTGATAACCTTTGCTTACGAGTTTAATAAAACTTTCTAACCCTCGCAGCTTTCGTTTAATACCAAAAGCATACAAAAATGTCCGCTAGCAGGATAAACTTCACCTGCCAACAATTAGCACTTAATTCGGATTTGGTGTTTTAAGGTGAGATTGTTTTAAGAGGACAGTACATCAAAATAAATCAAGTACAATCGGGGGCTTTAAAAGCCATTTAGCTGCCCAGAAAGCTCAACGAAACCCCTTTATTAAGATTTAAAATGTATCGCACCTCATAACTTGCCACATCTTTTTGCTAAGCCCGGCAGAGGCGGAAAACGGCAAAGGTATTTGGATAAACTGTTGCGAATTATTGGGCGTATTTTTGGACTTATATCATTACTAACAGCGAACTGTTAAGGACGTCATATGAAACACCCATTGGCAAACAAATTACGAGAAGAAATTGGAGTTGGGTGGGTCACACCCTTCGTAAGGCACCCGCAAGATATGGCTAACAATGGAACCCACAGGACTACAAAAATGGCGGACTTCCGAATAAAACGAATTATTTAGGAAATAACTGTCATTTCTTTTTACTATGATAATATTGGTATGGTTCAAATATATATGGAACAAAATATCGGCCAAATGGCAGCTGCGAGCTCGGTGGCATGCCTCCATCCGATGGTCCAAATTTTCGATGACGCTGAGGCATAATTGAGATTCTCTGCCGTTAATGTGCCGAATAATCTCATCCTTTAGCTCTTGAATTGTTGCTGGCTTATCGACGCATACCTTTCCTTTCAAATAACCGCAAAGAAAGAAGTCCAACGGTGTCAAATCACATTATCTTGGCGGTCACGTGAGTTAACTTGGCCAATGAAAGAGCCATTGTTTCGTTAGCCGTGTGGCAAGTGGCACCGTCCTGTTCAAACCACATATCGTCCACATCCATATCTTCCGATTTGGGCCATAAAAAGTTCGTTATCATCTCACGACAGTGAACACCATTCACAGTAACTGACTGACCGGCCACAGTATGGAAACACTACGGCCCGATGATGCCGCCAGCCCATAAGCAGAACAAAACAGTCACTCTTTGTGGGTGCATTGGTTTTTCGAAAATCACTCTTGGATTAGCATTGCCGAATCCACTGAGGTGAAAATGTGCCTCATCACTGAAGATGGTTTTCGTCGAAAATTTATCATCCACTGTTGCCATTTCTTGCCACGATTCTGACCATTGACGATGTTTGGAATGGTCAAGAGGCTTTAGTTCTTGAGTTAATTGCACCTTTTAAGCGTGTAAATGCAAGTCTTTATGTTCATCAACGACAAGCGTGAGAGGTGCAATTGTTGGGCACGACCACGAGTTGAGGTGGACGACTCTTCAGCCACACTATCGCGAGCAGCAGAAATATTTTTTGATGTACGAGCTGTACGAGCATGCACTGGTGTTTTCCATCTCCTACAGACCCGATTTACATTTTCATAATAAGCCTAAATAACTTTAACGCGTTGCTCGATTGTGTATCTTTCGTTGGTTCAAATTGAGTTAGTCTGAAATTAGAAAATGTCAAATGAAATGCAAAAAAATCTCGATGGTAAGGTGTGGTTTACGTTCAACATCGGCCCTTAAAATTTATCAACCCGTTATGAATATGGCATTCAATGAAATAAAAAACACATGTTTGTCCCCAAGTGGAATAAATAATGCCGGGTATGGAGAGCGCTCGAATTGAACTCGCTCGCGAGCGAATTAAATTCGAGCGAGTTTTATTTTGCACATTAGAAAGAATTATTATTTTCTGCTCGCGAGCAATAAAAATAAAACTCGCGAACGAGTTAAATTTTTGAGAATCGAAATATAAGACTCGCGAAAAGAATTCAAACTTTAAAAAAGAAAAGAATTTTTCGCGAGTTTTATTTTTGGGTGTATCTTTTTTAAGCTAAAAACATTTTGCAACTATTTCGGAAATATTCAGAAATTACTAGCCATATTTTCTTAGTAAAACTATAACTACTTTTTGTTTTCGAAAATTCGAAGAGACAAAAATTTTAAATTTTTTACCATTTATCAAATATCAAAGTTTACAACGAATAAAATAAGGCATTAACCATGAAAATCGGTTGACAAATGTTTATTTTATCCACTATTAAAAGCAGTGCTTATGAAAAAAATATGTTGCCTATCACAAACACTTCTATGTACGTCACTCAAGAACGCATACATTTTATTACGAAACATATAACATTTTGCATGTATACATGATTTTAAACAATAGTATTTACATACATACATATCTACAAGACTTTTATAACCCTTTCTCAAACGTCTTGCCAGCCCTTTTTTTATTTAGTAATACATAAATACGTACGATTTACCTCGCACAAGCAAACATTACTTTCTTATAAGAGTGGCTCGTTTACAACTCTTTTGTGTCGAATTAAATTTATACTTAATAGTTCAAAAATAAAACTCGCCGAGCAGAAAAATCTTACGAGTCGTAAAAAATTTGTGCTCGCGAGTTTTATTTTTAAATGAAATTTTAAATGAGAGAATTGACTCGAATTTTGCTCGCGAGTAGAATTTTTTCCTACCCTGAAATAAAGGACAAAACATTTGAAAACACCGAAAGGAGTTTGAAATTATCCATAAGGAAGCGACCACGATTCTTAAAGGAGACTTTTTAAGTTTTACCCCACACGTCAGAGAATATGTTTGCAAACGTCCATAAGAATTAAAAGTATTTTGTGTCGAATTACGGCGTTTTCCAATCAGAGTCAACACCATTAGGGGTTCCCCAAAATTCTAGGCCGTATTCTATGTCCTAAGTTTTACGCGATCAAGATTTAATTTGACTTTCAAAGCCTTGACGGACTTGATTCACTCATGTTATATCCTCCATGGAATACGCAGGTTCAAGGAGTTTCATGCAGTCCTCAATAAAAGTAAACTCTGTTTTTATATCCGACATGGTTTAAGGTATTCTTAAGATGTCCTATATTCATCAGTCTTAAAATTTCTGTAAGAAAATGAAATTTTGATTTTGAAACTAAACAAGTAAATTTAATTACTCTCTTATTTAGAGTTGCCACTGTATCTGCAAGTGGCGCATGAGCATTTTGTAAACAAAACAACAAATCGATTCTCTGTACATGCGGAACCATAAAAAGTAATGAACAACAATTGCAAAAAACAAAAAAACAAAGAATAAAAATATTATGGTTAAATGCAAATATTTATGTATTGTATCTGTAAGAGACAATAAATGAATACGAAAACTCAGTAAGAGGCAGAATAAAACGAATAAATACAAAAAAACAACAACAGCAATAATAGGAACAATAAAACACCACTGACTAATGACATTGTTATTGTCATTATTTATTTAAGAATTATAAATAAATATGTCCAACAATAAAAATAACAATAATCATTGTCATCGTCATCAACAACAGCAAAAATAATCAAAATAACAACGACAATACAAATAAATAGTTGTGAACTTTTGTTTTATGATTGGTGTCCATGTCATACATGGAGCCAACCAAAATCTATTTGCCCAGACCAGGTACACACTGGTGGAATTACCTAAAAGACCACAATATGTCCAGAGTAAACACATGCACCCAAGCCAACAATGCTGGCACTAAATCACAGAGATTGTGTGGGTGTTATAAATTTTTTTTTTTTAATTATAATTCAATTTTCAAAATATTGGATACTGAAAGTACATAAATAATATTTAATACGAGAAATATTTTGCAATATGATTTTGTGCAAAGAATTTTCCAAAAAATTACAAAATATAAATAGATATAACTAAAGTAATAATTCGAATTCAAGAATAATTTGGTGTACATTGTTTAACACAGATTGATAACGCATCAAAAAATACATATGTATGTGACAATACCAACAATTTAAATGATTTTTTTTTCAAAGTTTTAAATTTGGTGCTTAATAAATTAATAGATATGCATTTAAATACAGCTACTTTAAAGATATTAACAACACATTAAGGTTATGTGACATTATGCATAACACCACCCCGTCCCGACTAGCCAACGCTATGTGCAAGCAACAAGAAATTCCATGTCTTCACATGAATTTAGATCGTGAAGACTTTTTTTGTTCCTGTTCAAACAGCGTGGGTGTTGCATCCGGGGAAAATCAGACGCAGTCATACCTGTAATCCAAAGAAGATTAATAATTTATAGGAGTCTTAGTCTTTGTGATTTCTTAAGACCGAAGGCTTACCAGAGATCGAATCTGGTACCATGGAAGTCAGTAGTCCCCGGTGACACAGCATGAGATGTTAAGGTATCACGATTGAATATGGATAAATGTTAATTTTTTTTTTTAAATAAGCTAGGATATTTTTTTTAACTTCACCATTTCGACCAAAGCCAGAAGTATACATATATCGATACAAAAATTCTATATCAATACAAAAGTTCCTTAAAAGTAATTTCCGAAGCCTGGTTTAATTAAATATGTAAAAAAATTATAATATTTACAAGATTTTGTTAGTCGCGCTATATTCCCAATTTTTATTCTTGATAAAAACACTGAAATTTATTGTTATTTATAATTATTTAAGAAATATCTTATAAATGTTAATTTTTGTAAAAATTAAGCTATTTTTCAAATTAATTTAAAAATGTTTAATGTTTATTTTTCACGACAAAGCGAATTGAGATAAGAACACGTAGAAAACGGTAAAAAATTCTAAGTCTAAAAAAGTTCTATAACAACCCACACCAAACAAAACTACCGCAAAACTGACTTACTGCAACAAGACATTGGTTGCAGGATATACATGTGGTTAGTAAAACAAAACAGACTGAAACGAACCTCGTTGCACATAATTGCGTGCCTTCTTATGTTAAAGTCAAGTCAAAAAAAAAAAACGAAAAAAGACAAAAAATACATAGTGGTATTACTGTCTGATTAGTACAGGGCTGTGGAGTCGTAAAAAAAATCTAAATCCGACACCGACTCCAACAGCTGAAATTTTTTAAGTCCGACTCTAACTCCGAGGTAAGAGAAGAAACCTTGATGTTTTTGGTTTTTAATCTTAATAGGTACATTTTTAACTTGAATTTGTTTGCTTTTACAGAATTTATTTTTTTGTTAGTTTGAACGAAAAAAATGAAATTGTAAAAAAATAAGTAAAACTGATTACAGGTCAATAGACTAATTTAGTAGTTAAATATTTATACTAGTTATCCTTGTAAAGTATGTGAAAACTACCACTGGTTTTATTTTTAGTAGAATTTTTGTTTAAAAAAACAGATAAAATTATAAAATCATTTTTTGGAAAAATGTATGTATGTACATATAAAAAACCAAAGCAATAATTTATAGTTGCTGAATTTACTAGTTTTTTGCGTTTTTATACCCTTTAACACAGGTGAAAAAAAATTATATGTATTTAAGTTTGTCATTCCGTTTGTAATTTCTACCAAATTGATGTAAAACCCTATTAAGTATATACATTCTGGGTATTAGGAATAACAAAGTTTATGTTACGATGTCAGTCTGTGCATCTGTTTGTTTGTATGTCGAAATAGGTTTTCCGAAGGCCCCAGAGACGATGTTGGCTAGGGTGGTTGATATTTATGTCACATATACTCCGGATTTGTTTGCTATTAAATTGCTCTACAAAATGCCTGAGAAATTAGCAAAATACAACGACTGCCTTTAAGTTCACCTATAAATCCCTTGTTGTTGATGTTGCTGTATATCTCAGCCATTTGTATTGTAATATCAATAGGAGTATATGTCACATTAATATAAACCAACCAACAATTCTTAAAAATGGACAGGATTGGAGAGGTGGGCACGGCAACTCCAAATACATAATAGATTTCTGTATATCCGGAGAACGTCAAATGCCAAATTTCCAAATTAGGTACAAGCATCTTGGTTATCAATATGTATACAACAGCCGACAAAATGTGGGCGGATTGGAGTAGCGGGCATGGCACAAAATCAATTTAGTTATATCCAAAGATCGGTAAGAGGAAACTGGTCAAAATTTGGTAACACAGAACCTATCTGAAAAAATGCCGGGTTAGAGAAGTGGGTGTCGCATCTCCCATACAAATAAAAAATATATTTCTGTATATGTATCTAGAGAACCGAAGCTTTTAAGGTTTCCAAATTTGCTACAAATAGCTTTGATGTCAATGCATGACATCTGGAAAAAAGTGGGCAGGATTGGAGAAGTGGCGTGGCACAGAATATATTCCTTTATATCCTGTAGTGGGATTCTGTAACTTTTAACAATAACAACAGTTGTTATTATTGTCAACCTGTTTTGTTGTTTGCACTAACGATTATGTGATTCTGTAAATTGTTGTTAACAACATAGATAAAAATTAGCGTCAAGTGGCATCACTGTCAAAAAAATAGCAAAATAACGAAAAACACAAAGAGGAATAAAAAAAAAACAAATGAAATTATTAAAATTAAACAGATTTTTTTTTGTTTTTTTTAAGAAGATAAGCCAAACATTTCACTATTAAATTTAATGCTAATTATTTAATTGCAATTTACAAGTTACATATATTATTTCTTTAAAATAAATTTTTTATTTTTTCGACATTTAACAATAAATAAACAACACTAAAAAAGTTGTCGTTTACTTAACACAAACAGCTGACTTAACGATAACAAGTGTTGTTTAAAATGTTACAGAATAGCAATATCGTTAATTTGCTTGTTAATTTTTTTAACAATACAACCATTGTTAAAATTAATTACAGAATCGCACTACTGGAGAGTGTCAGGAGAAAAATTGTACAAATTAGATACACATACATATAGCTGGGTTGTCAATACACAAATTCCGTCAAAAAGTGGATGTTATTGGATAAGTGGGCGTGGCACATTCCATACAAATACAAAATAGGTATATCAGAAATAGAAAAAGTTACAAAATTTAGTACAAACAGCTTCGATACCAACACAAAACATCTTCAAACGTAGGTATGTATAAGTAGGTATTTATTAATATGTATAACTTTCTTCTCTTATCACACCAGTGTGAAGTGTACATAAGATTCGGCTCAGCCGAATATAGCACTCTTACTAGCTTTTTTTTTAAATGTAGGTATGTATCTTTGTTTGTTGTCGAGTTTCTCATAGATAACCACAATCAACTAACTAAACACATTTTAACTGCAGGTTATGTGCACAAAAACAGCAACAATCGCAACAACAGAAAATGTTTGTTGTTTATCTTGTTATTGTTGGCAAGTGCAATATGTATGTAAGTATGGCTGTGCGCACAACACAAAAATAAAGAAAAATTTGCAAAAAAAAAAAAAACTGCAACATGAATAGTTTATTTTGTTTATTATTTTTTTTTTGTTCATGTTTAAAATAGCATTAACAAAAACAAAACAAAGAGACAGCAACAACTTTGTATACATACATTTAGCTGCTACTAATGCTGCCACTGTTAGTGGTGCTGCTGCGGCTGACAAATGCAGCTCGTAAATCAATAACAAAGCAGAAAAACAGCCGACAGCTTATTTAAGAGTTGATAACTTGTAATTATAAGGAAGTGTTGTAGAAATCGCTTATTGTCATACACGTTTAATAGTTAAATTACTTGTATGTTCCTGTCATAATTATTGTGTGTTTGTTTGCACTTATTAATAAAGAACGAAACGGTTAAAAATTGATTTGTAATTTATTAAGTTCATAGTGAAAATAATGATGTTGTGGCAAAATTTAGTTTAATTTAGTTTTGTGGGAATAATGGAAAATGTTTATGAAGCAAAACTTTACAAATATTCTGTATTTTGTAGAAAATCCATTGTCTTTAGAGGATAAAGAATATCGAATAAATCTGCCTTTGTTTTACAATTGTCCCTATTAATTTTCATATTGCCAATCTTCCATAAGTTATCGTTGGGTTTATGATCAGGTTATTTTGCGGGTAAAAATGTTTATGGCACTTTTTTTAAACTTAGAAAATCATCCGCACCCGCACGCATACATTGAAAAGCCGTTGCACCCAAAACGAGTCACTATTTGGTGCGGATTTTGGTCCAGAGGCATAAATGGGCAATTTTTTCGAAAATGGACAAGGAGTGGCCGTTACAGTCAATGGGGAGCCATGTTAAATGAATTTTTGTTCACAAAAATTGAAGAGGAGGATATTGACAACATTATACTCGATGTTTTGCGCCTTGTTTTTTAAGATCGCCTTATCAGCCGCAGAGCTGATGTCCTTTGGCCACCTCGGAGCTGCTATTTGACACCGTTGGACTATTATTTGTGCGATGCCGTCAAGGATAAGTGTTACGCCGACTAGCCAGAGACAATTGACACCTTAAAGGACAATATTCGTGAAGCCATTGGTGAAATACAGGTGCACATAATCGATAATGTGCTTAAAAATTGGACCGATCGTGTAGGCTACTGCATGGCCAGCCGAGGCAGCCATTTGAATGCAATTATTTTCCATTATTAACCGGAAGGATTGTACTTTCAAATAAAAAAAGGAATTTGAGAAAATGTTCAGTAATTTTTGTTTAAAGCATTTTCAAAAAAAAAAGTTATTTGGCGGACCCTGTATATTTAAATTGTAAATATGTAGTATAAGGGGATGTTACGAACATGGTCCGAACGTGAATTCCTTCACACGTGAATGCCCATTTCTGGATTGAGTGCTCTCAGATACTGTGAGGCTGATGACGGAACGTCGAAACATCTCCTCTACTTCTGTCTAGAGCTGCAAAACAATCGATTGTTTTGTCGATAGTATTATTTTTGGCGGACTATCGATGGTTTTTATCAATATCGATACCTTAGGAACATTTTAAAAGTAACTACAAAGTTGATTAGATGTAGTCAACGAAACAATTTTAACAACTCAATCAACGCTAGGTTTAAGCAGTGCATAAACTTTTTAATTCTGTGGCAAAAAGCAAAATTTACTTAAGTTGACTTAACCTAAATTTAAGTTTAAGTTCCTTGATGTTATCTTCATATTCAAAAGTACACATGCAACAATCGATCAGACCGACAATTGATAGATTTGGAGCTCTACTGCTGTCCCGCCTTGGGAAATTCCAGGCAGAAATTTTTCAGGGGGCTAATGATGAGCACAACTGAAATCTATTATCCTTTACCGGGCTGGGTGATAGGCTTTATACGAAGCCTTACCTTACATGGTGAGATACTCAGGCTGCACAAAGAATTCTCTGGGTCGCGGTGCACATGGCCTTCTACATACATATATGTACATATCTAACTAAATTTAATAATTTTTGTATTACCACGTCAATTTTTCGTGCTATTGGGCATGAAGAATATGCTTTCTCGTATTTCTTAAGTTTTTCTCAAAATAAATCATTATCAAAGTAATTTTTAGGAAAAAAAACAAATTTTAATTAAAAAGATTTTGTTTGTCGCTTTGTGCTTAATTCCTAATTTTATTTCTTGATAAAAACACTGAAATTTATTGTTGGGGGATAAGCAAGTTTCATGCGCATTCCACTGGTTGCTTAGGCCAGATCATCAGGAAACATTCTCCAAAAAAATTTAAAAAAAGCCATATAGTTACAGTAAAATTTTATGAAAACTGAAAAAAATCACAGTTTACAAAAACGTTTAACTAAAAATGTACTGTAGACAATAAAAAATCACAAAATTGTTAACACCAACTGCCGGCCGGCTAGTTGGCCAGTCACTTGTTTGCAGACACGCATTTAGAGTATAAATTTTAGACAATGTTGGCGTTTATTTTTGGTAACTCAAATACCTACTTACAAAAGCAACAACAAAATTAAAGGCAATTAAAAATGTTAAAGAAAACAACTTCAAAACTTGTTTCTTATTTTAAAATTCTTTTAAATTTATTGTGTATATTTTCACTTCTTTCTTTTAATTTTGTTTATAATTTTTTTTTTTTTTTGGTATGTATTGTCTAATTGTTGTTTTATTATGTGGAACCTACAACATTTTTATAGCAGTGTTGGTATTTAATTTTGTTGTGTTTTTATATTTTTCGTACTCTTTTCTAAAAGTTTGTTTGTAATCGCCAACGAGGTTATCGTTTGCTCTTGAACTTGAAAGTGTGTATGAACCACAGAAAAATAAAATAAAAAATTGGAAAAAATCCAACAACAAGAAATCAAAATAATAAGCAACAAATAACAAGACTTAGCAAAGAAATCTAGTAAAAACAGAAAAAATAACGATAGGAAAAACTACTTTTAAAATAGTTTAAAAATTGTTGTTTCTGTTCAACCATGACGATTTCGAAAGGATTGTTCCAAGCCATATTCCAGCTGAAATGAACAGGGGGAAGTGTGGCAGCATCAGAAGTACCAACCAATTCAAAAAAAAAAAACAATTGCAGTTTCATCGTCATCATCAACATCATTATCGTGTAGTCAAGTATAAAAGCAGGAAACTGTAAAGAAGTTTTTGCTGTTCTTCTGTTGTTTTTTTTTCTCTTTTTGTATAAATTCATTTATTGTTTTCCTTACAACAATATGTCTGGTTTAAACCAATAATGACTTGGCTTAAAATAAGGAAAACTTGTTTTTTTTTTGTTTTTTTTTTGCTGGTGTTGCTTGACTTGTATAAAATCGTTTTGCTGACGTTGTTGTTGTTTCGAAATACTGTTGCCAAAATTACAAAGTTCTTGCCCACCTTTTCAGGGATTTTAAAAATAACGCAGAAATAAACTCCTTGTTAAACTTGTCAAACAAAAAAAACAAACATACGAAAAAAAAATAAACCTGTTTGCAGTTGCATGTCTTCAATCCTTAATCCTTTAAAAGCAGGCATGGTAGATCGTGGGTTCTAAATCATGTGTGTTGTGGTTATAAATAATCCATGAAGCAATGGCCACAACCAGAGTTGTCAGATTATTTCACCTTCATCGTTAACTAGTACATATATCGAAAATCGCAAAATTTTTATAATTTTAGATTTTTGTGCAGGCACAGAAAAAATTATTGCCAAATTATTTTCAAACAAACGATTGTTTGAAATTTTTTTTAATTTCTACAAATTTTTTTACTGATTCAATTAATATTTTTGTTTGATTTTTATTTAACCAACAAAAATGTTGACAACTTTTCAATAATATAATATACGCGCTATTGGTTTCAATTTTTCATAATTTTGTATGAAATATTTAACGCTCTTTAATGTTGTCGTTTTTTGCATTTTTTATTTGATCGTAAGCAACACTTCTTTATGTGAAATATAAGAACAACAACACAAAACACATACAGTTTATTTTTGGACGCTTTAAAAAAGTACAACAAGAAGAAAGATGATAAAATAGCGCGACGAGGTTATTAGTAAAAAAACAAAAAAAAATAGCAGGTAAAAAAAAGGTTTCATTCTTTTTTAAACAACAGAAACAACAACCACATTATAAGAAACAAAACTAATTTTTGGTTGGTTTCAAAGTTGGAAAAAAAAGAATGAAAAACAAAATCCCGTATTCAATTTTTGAAAACTGTTTACTTAAATAGGTACACATATACAAAAATAAAATGCTGACGTCTGCTGCCGTTGTTTGTTACATTTCTTCTTCTTTAGCCAAGGAAAGGATACAGCAACAGTGAGTGATGAAGAAAAACATTGTGTGTATAAACAAGACTTCGTTCAAAAATTATTCCAACAAAACATGTGTCTTAAAGCCAGCCGCCGCTCTGATTCAGAGGTCCAAGCCGATGAATAATTCTCGGCGGCGGCGGCTTAAACAAAACTAGCAGGCGGCGGCTTTAAGCCGGCTGAAGCCGATGTTAAATTAATTAATTTTCTTAAATTTATAAACAAACCTTTGTACTTTCGCTGAAAGGTATAAAAAAACATTATTGATTTGCTCAAAACATATTTATGCTGAATTTATATTTTTCAAGTATCTGTCTCTTGCCAATTTAAGAACACAAAAAATATCTGCACGCGGAGACATCACATGTACTTTGCTCTTTTTTCTACATAAGCTTCTCTATTGCAGAAGTTTTTTAAATATTCTATAAATCCAAAATAACTTATGAGGGACAACATAGATAGGGGCTCTGAGGTCACTATATATGTGGACAGCCAGGCGGCTCTTATGGCCGTAAGGGGCTGTTATGTGAACTCAAAGCTAGTTGATGATTGTAGGAGGGCTTTGGAAGAAGTCTTAGGGGAGTATACGCTAAGGTTGTGCTGGGTGCCGGGTCACTGCGACATAGGTGGTAAAGAAGTTGCTGACGAGTTAGCAAGACAGGGCTCAGAGATGGAGGACCTTAACTGTATGGAGGCAGTTAGACCTCCAATAGGCTTCTATTTTGGAAGGATCAGGGAGTGGATTCTGGGCGCGACCAATCGGGCCTGGGGGAACCGGACGGACTGCCGGGTATCACGGACGCTGTGGCCGGTGCTTAGCAAGTCCGATTCGGGGTTGCTGCTGGGCATGAGTAGGGTCTGCGTGAGGACCATGATAGGAATGATCACGGGCCACTGTATGATAGGCAGGATGGCGGTGAGGAGAGGATCCGAATTATCGGATATGTGCAGGTTGTGTGAGGACCCTGAGGAGTTAGAGACAGTTGAGCACTTTCTGTGCCACTGTCCCAGGTTGCAGGGCAGCAGGCTGAGGTGGCTGGGCAGTAGATTCCTGAACGAATTAGGGGATGTCTAGGGTTGTGGACTTGAGAATCTGATAGGATTCGTAATGGGGATGGCCTGGCTGCGCGAGTGGAGGCTGGGTGCTGGCCACACGTAGGTCGAATTTGGTTGGTCAGGATTTCTTTCGGGGCTGGTCCGAAACATTCTTTTCTATCCATCTTTCTTTTCTGACTTGTGCTTTCGCTGTTTATTTCACCTATTTTCCTTCTCTACATATCTTTCTCTAATTAAGGCGTCACAATGGACCATACTAATCTCTGGGTGAGGGTGTGAAGGAGACTTCACACCAGCCTTTCAACCTACCTACCTAAAATAACTTAAATGATTATTATAATTGGAAAGCTCCTCATTTTCTGACCCTGATGAATTTTCTAAAATTTTACTCGGACTTTGTGTAGAAAAATAAGTCAGAAACTGTAGTGTTTCGTATTTTTGAATTGAAAAATTATAAATTTGCCTTTTTTTAATTGACGTATGTTCAAAAAAAAAAAAACAAATGATAACAATTGAAAGCATTAAAGATTAAAGTCATTGACACCAAACACAAGAGGGAAAAAATCGAGTTAAACCCATTCAGAAAGTTAAAATAAATTTTTCTAACATTAAACCCTTTTGCCGATCTTCAAAGATATTTCTTTGCATTATTATAGTAAATAACTTTATAATGATACGAAAATAACGAGATACATATACAAATTTTCAAAGCCCAGGGTTGTAATTGTTTAATGTCTAACCAAAAAAATGTTCGGCTAAGCTGGTTAAATCGGCTTAAAATCTAAGCCGAAACTAGCCGGACTATTCGGCGGCGGCTTATGTTAAGAAAAAACTATCGGCGGCGGCGCTAAGCCGGCTTGGAGCCGATCGACTTGGACCTCTGCTCTGATTCTGCCTTCATCTTCTCCTTCAGTGATAGCTTGGGTGCGCGTCATTCATTGCTTGTGCAAAAAATTTTTGTTTGATTCAGCAAAATTATTTGTTTGAAATTTATATGAATTTCAGTAAACTTTTTGTTTGATTCTGTAAATTATTTGTTTGAAAAAATCAGTGTTTTTTTTTAGTAAACAAAATGCAAATAAATTGTTTGAATATGCGAATTTGTTTGTAGGACCGATTTCAGACAAAAAATGTTTTGATTCTACAAATTTTTTGTTTGAATTTGAAAAATAATTTTTTCTGTGGGCTGGGATTAAACAGGTTTTTAAGCTACCACGGTTTAGCGACTACGAACTTTCTCTGTCGATTAATGTGAAATATTTCGGAACTATAATAGACTTAAAATTATCATGGAAATTGTACCTGCCGTATAATGCTTGGCGCAAAATGGAGCCTTAATCCTAGACTGGTCAAATGACTGTACGGCCTTTT